>OY728147.1:1074335572-1084335572 GCA_963277665.1 Viscum album
AAGGGGGGAAGGATGTAACACCCCAGGTAAATAAAGAATATGAGATTTTCATATTTATCCATATTTGTGAATAAAATATTAATATGACTTTAAAGGGGACTCTATTCTCGATGGCGTACCCAACACGCAACAACGAGTTTCTTGGGAATCTTACGTTGCACTCTAATAATAAAATAATAGTATTTTACATGGTAGTTAACATGTAGCCGTTGTATTGGTGGGAATGGATAGAAATAACTAAAATATGATTATATATGTTTTTAAATGTTTTTACATTTATCCAATAAAAGATAAAGGCATAAAATACGGAAAGAATTCAATTTTAGGCGTATATGCCCTAGTTTTCACTAAAGGTTCACTTATTGCCTTTTGATGGAGAACCGTCATTAAATATAGTTTTGTTCAATATTATACATCCTTTTGGACCAAATAAAACTCTTCTTAAGAATTGGGACATCATAATTTACTTTGTGTAAATTTTTGGTATCTTTTTTATAAAGTTCATTTTTTTAATGAATAGTGTAAAATGTTGTATTTTAATTCAAAACCTATTTTTAATATAATTTATTTATATGATTAGATTATCTTTTGAATTGGTTTTAAAGTGAAATTATAATATATTTTTACCATTAAATCCAATAGTTGTCGTTGGAATTAATTTCACTTTGAAATCAGACTTAAACTAGTGTCAATCTTTTGATACTTATTGTTTCATAAAAACACGCTATTTGCTCTGACAGCGGGAATTAATTATTAAATTAATTAATGTGACTTATATGTTTTTAATTTTGTAAAATAGACTTCATTTTTGAATTCAGAATATCAAATATAGCTTAGGGTGAATTTTTGGGATTTTTCTGAAAAACTTCAATTTTTGATGAATAGTGAAACCACTAAGTGGTACTTATAAAAACTAATTTTTCCGTTTAAATGAAATTTTTCCATCTTTGTGTTTTGAATTTCAAAAATCCGACATACATGGTTTTTATTAAGAAGTAAAATGTGGTTCAATGGGATAAAAATAATTTTTTGGTGAATAGTAACTTATTAAGTTTTTAATCGCGATTAGAGGTAATTAGTGTAGTTTAAGGTAAAAATAAAGTTTTAATAATATGAAATGAACTTGAAGCATGTCCTAACCTCATTGGATGTGTCATGGCCGACCAATAAAACCCATGGGTCAACTTGGGGACCCCATGAAGCCACTTTGGTTGGAAAATGACATTAATATCTTTTTATTTAAAGTTAAAGTAAAAATGACACAAACATGAAATGTTTTACTAAAACAATTTTTACATGGGGTTATACAAATCATATTTTTGAATATAAATTTTAATTGGAAAGCTAAAAATATTTCCTACATCATAGTATTTTTTTTATAATTTTTAGACATTAAATAAATTAAATTATTTATGACATCATGATGATGCAGCGATGACCTCATTATTTAACGATTTAAATAAAATGGAAAGATAATGTAATATCTAAGACCTAAACATGTCCAAAACCTATTGTATGAGTGGATTTTGAACCCTTATCACCTTATCCTCGAAATACATCAATGTGGGACCTTTAAAATCCGAAACTCTTTTGAAAATAAAGTATCATTTTGTAACTTTACAAGAGTGCCCCTCCTCTCCTCTTATAAAAGGCCCCCACCTCTACCTCCTTACCCACACTCCCAAAGCCTTTGGATCGGCCAACCCCTGCCCATTTTGTCTCTCCACTTCCCTGTATTACTCCTTGAAGCCTCACTTTGGGCAGAAGTCTTCCCAAGGAAGCCTTTGAGCTCAAACCAAAGGGAGTTACCCGATTTTATGGTAATGTCTTCACTTGTGTCCTTTTGTATTATTTTGCTTCTCCAACCCCCTAAACTCTTTTTATTAATTTCTTTTGTAACAAATACAGTATCATAAATATAATAGGATGTTTTTATAAGAAGTATTAGAGCTACACTTTCACACACCTACATCTAATGGTTAAAGAACATACTGTTTCCGTGGATGGCGAATTTCGGCCTCCCGAAACGATGATTGTTCAACATTCTTTTAACACCTTCAAAGGTGGCAATTAAGATGAAACTATATTTATATATGATATATAATATGTTTATGTTTTCCTTAAGCTTCTGTATTTTTCATTTTGGGCATACCTTTATGGTTTCCATTATGGGTAAACGTGATATCTTCATTTAAGGAAGTGCGGACTACCGCCCCCTCAAAGTGATGTGATTCGTTAATGCCATATGTGGGACGTATAAAGGATGGATTTAAAGTTATTATATATAATGTTATACTGGAATTATAATATACCTCTATATCATTATTATTCCATTCCATAAAAATCTGAAATATAAATGAAAGTAGCGTTCATGCGTACGTACGGCTTACCGTCTCCATGAACGGTGCATTTCATTTCTTATCCCTAAATGTAATGTACTATTACAAGTACATGTATATAGTGGATATATATGATGAATGATACATATAAATGATGAATATAATTCTGGAATTAAAATATAAATACCTCTCATTTAGTTTTAATTCCATTAATATGACATAGAAATGAAAGTAGCGTTCATGCGTACGTACGGCTTACCGTCTCCATGAACAGTGCATTTCATTTCTTACCTCTAAATGATTATGTAATATTATAAATACATGTATATTCTGGATATATATGATATATATGATATCCAAATCATGAATATAATTCTGGATATAATGAACATTTGACCACATGAACAACATGTAATTGTAAGAAGTCCACTTTCGACTTAAGAACCAAATATCGACAAAACAAACATTATTAACTTAAATGATTACATAATGTTTATAACATAGAAATAAGTGATCTAAAAGTAATAATTAACTAGAAAAAGGTTCTTAATAAAGTTTAAATTAACTCAAGTTTATTATTCAGGACGTTAAATAATGATCGAGTCAAGTCGGACCTGAGGTAAGGTATCCTACTCCACTCTTTCTTTTTAAGTACACTCTTTTATGTCATTCCTTTTAAAGCTCATCTTTCTTGTTATTGGGATGTTTTTTTATATTAATATTACTGTAATTTTTATGTTCATGTGATGAGAGACCCTATTCTCTCTCATCAATCCATTTTGGAAGTTTTGAGTAGCGCCGTTAGGCTGCCGAATTTTCGTAAGAGATCTAACCTCTCTCTTTCTTTTTAAGTACTCTCCTTTATGTCACTTCTTTTAAGCTCCTCTTTGTTATCTTGGGGGATGTTATTTTATATTACTCTTTCTATAAACTTTATTTTAATATTATGAGATACTCTATTTGATCTCATCAACCCATTTTTGTAAGTTTTATGTAGCGCTGTTAGGCTGTCGAGTTTTTGTAAGGGATTTTTCATCTCACTTTTATTCCCGTGAGATTTATGCTACATTTGCCAAAATTTCCTTTGAGTGGTGTATGTACTGCCCATTATTTTACTCATTGTTTAATATACTTTCTTTTATGAGTATCTACATCAATTTTGTATTGTCCTTCTTTCACGAGGTGTATGTTTCAAAAGATACCCATGTCGGTAAGGGAACCTTTCACCCTCCTCTTTTTAAAATACTTATTTTGTTGGGTCTTTTAATTTACATATTGTTATGTTGGGATATGTTCTCATATATCCTTATTGATGTAAATTTTATGACCAAGTGATGAGATACCCTTTTTTTTATCTCTCATTAACTCATTTTGATGTGACGTCATTAGGCTGTCAAGGGAACTTCTTAACCCAATTTAGATTTCTTTGGGTTCAACATGTAGTTATTGAATATGTCATCCTTTGAATATGTGTGAATGACCTTTGATTATTTTACACTTAATATCCACTTATATTTGGTGTATTCGTTTGTCACACATAATTATGTAATTGATTTATCCTTAAACCAAGGATACTGTATTTGTAAGGGACTTCGTCTCAATCTCCATTCATTGAGGCATATTTTGTTTTATACACAACCTTCTTTTATACGGTGTATAAACCCCTTTGACTTTTACTTTTATCCAAAGAGGAATCTTTTTTATACGAAGTGTTTTACTAAACGACAAAAGGGAATGTTTTTGTCGTACGTATGCGGCGACAACGACTTCTTCGCCTCTGTGACCATTATTTGAGTTTCGGCTTATTCTACAAGCCATACCTTCTTTTTAAAAGAAAAATAAATACCATGTTTTTCTTTTCTTTTATTTTGGTATTGAAAATGTTTTTCATAATGTTTTTGTATCAATGTGTTGTATTGATATCTTGTTATTGAAAGGTGGAAATGTTATGTTTCCTTTATGCATGTTTTATGTGATAAGATTATGTTATGGTTCTTGGGAATTGTTATGAAGATGGGTGGTTCTGTGATAAACTAAGGTCAGGTGAGCCCGATATAGCTCTCCAATTCATTGGGTAACGTGAAGGAGTGAAACGTTAAGGTTTCTCCGAAAATATTTAGGGAATATATTGTGATGGGTATTCCAAACGTAACCAAGAGGGTTACTCCCTACGTAAGAATGTTATGAATGCCTCAAGTTACCTTTATGTCTTATGATTTCTATGATTTATTCATGGTTTGATGAGGTATGTTAAAGTGCCTATGTTTTATGGGTAAATTATGATTTCATTCTTATGTATATATGAACTCATGTTTCCTTTCCATATTTTTATAACCCTTACTGAGCTTTTTATGCTCATCCCAAGTTTTTGAAATGTTTTTCATAGGTCAAGGGAAAGGTACATGATGTGATGATAGTGTCAAGGATGTGTCAAGAAAGAATCCGTGTTTTATTTTAAATATGTTTCCGTTGATGGGAAGAATGAATATTGTCTTTTATGTAACCACTTTGTTTAGATGTGGAATATAATGCAAGTTTCATGATCTAATTCTCTAAAACTCTAAACCTAAAAAGATCCTCAATGTGTAATCTTGTAATAACTCAAGATTAAGTAAGGTTTAAGGCTGGGGAATTATATTATATTATGTGACATTGGTAACAATTCCTCTCTTTAATTGTTCCATTTTGTATTTTCAATACTATTTCACTATGTGTACGATTGACTATGTCCAAGAAACATTTAGATCTACCTATGTAGATTGTGTTCCCTAGAACTTAGGTTGCTACTTTAAGCCAATCATTGGAGAATATATTCTTTCATTCTGGTCTTAACTAACTCAAAGACCAATCTATTTTACATATGTTTTCAAATATATTGTACTTAGAAAACCATGGTTCTCCCACTAACCTCTATTAGATACTTGGAAAAAATTTATTTCAAATGTATATTATGTGATATTGTTTCTTACTTCAATCCTTAACGGATATCAGTAACTTGCGACCATTATTAGCATTTCGTGACATGACCATCCCTTTTGGTTGTGTTGTATAGACACCTTACATGAATGATGTTCATGACATCCAATGCCTAATAATACAATCATCGAAATTAGCTATGACAAGTAAAATTCTAATGGATTTAAGAATAACGACCTGGTATTTCCAATCGATCCTTATTAGTATTACACTTGTACCATCCATGTATCAACTTATTTGAATACCCAACATAGTATTCAAAATAATAAGCCCCTTTTTTCACTTTGATAAATGGAATCCATTTACTGAATTTTAATTGATCTTGTCAATTTTAGCTAATTTACATATACTGCTCACTTTTAGGAAATAATATTCATAAGGAATAATAAATCACCGACCATGGTAAATACAAAAACCATCACCACCGTTTTTATCCTTCCTACATAGTATTTGTATCTAGAACATACTTTGTTCTATAGGAACTGGTGTAACTAGTTCCTATGCCAACTATATATGCATCTCAAGCATTGACTAAACCCAAGTCAATCTTGCTCCCGCTATATCAAATATATGTGTGTGCCCTTATAGAAATGTAGTATATCACTTGACTACCACTTTTCTATCTTAGTTATTTATGTAATATCCTAAGAAACCATTATGATAATTACAAGAGATGCACATTGTGTTTGTTCCTGATGCAAGTTTATTTATGTCCTAACAAACTCTTTGCATCCATTCACATGTCTTTATGACATAATGGATTTCCATCAAACTATGACTCGTATGATATCAATTTTTCATTATAGTTGACATATGGTTATGGGATATCATCGTTATTTGTAAATCATTCCATGAAATATAATGGAAGTTATTGTAGGTTGTAACATTGATACTCCTTACTATTGAAATAGTGGGTTCCCTAGACCCAACTATGAAGTACTTTTGATTACCAGATCATGTGTACAGTTAGTTATACATGATGTCTTCTTACCATTATAGTGTAGACTTTTTGTGTCCACTATTATAATGGTAATGTCCAAAGATTAATTGTCGTATCAAAAGGTTATAGCAGATCCTATGCTATAATAAGAACCTCGAGATATAATTACTTTGATCTTAAATAAATGTTTTATAGTCTAGGTATATCTTAATGACCGGACACAGTAGATTTCTGACTATCAGGTGCTGGGTGCTTATAAGCATTGAGACTTATTCTCATGAAGCTCGCACTTAGTGATCTCTAGTAATGAGATCATGAGGAAAGACCCACCAATAGAAACACCACATGTTTTGGGTGTCATTGTTTGTTCCTATCTACGTACATGTGTATTGGTCTCCTGACTTGAGACCATTACCAATGTGTACTATTTGATTACATACTTTTATGAAAGACTAAAACCATGTCAATGAAGTCGTGGTGAGGTAGTTTTTGTTGGGTGCGTCGTTGGTGGTATGACATTGGCTGAATGATTAATAAATGATTTTTCACTTCCAATTTTAGGAAGTTGTATATCTCAGGCCTGGTTGTTTAGGATGGTGCTGCCTTCATAAGTCTTTGGCCAAAGTAGTACAAATTTAAATCCATCCGGTTAGATCAAAAAAAAATAAAGCAAGATAAGGACGATGACAAGAGAGTGCATCCTACTTTATGAGATATTTAATAACAAAGAGTTTATAGTACACAGTCATTATTCATAGGATGGTAGTCGTTGTTATGACTATCCTTATCTCTTTAAGGCCCATGATGGGTTGCTATACTCCGCTCTTGGTTTGTGGATTTTATTCACTATTATCGAGATAAGGGCCTAGAGGGTCACACACAATAGCATATTCAAGAATCCGCCCTATTCAGTTGAATAGGTATATGGATATAGTGGGCCCCTCCGTGAGGTCTGAGTATTTTTCAAGTTGTCGATCACCAAAATAATTAAATAAATTCAATAATATTCAAGTTATGAATATTTAGGTTTGAATTTATTTAATGTATTTACAAGTTTAGTAAATATGGGAAAATATTAATCAAACAAATATTATTTTAATATTCAAGGTTCGTTTAATATTAAGCAGGACAACAAGTCGAGTTAAATGGATCAAGTTTTATCACAAAATATATTTTATATATTACAAGTATGTGATAAAATAATAAATAATATTTGCGCAGTTTAATTCATAAAAATTTTTTATTAGTGGACATTGAAATAAACGGGGGCTCGGGAACCCAACCAGGTATTTTGGAATTCCACTATAAATAAAAGAGGAGGCTCTCTCCCTTTGTGTGAAATTCGCTATTCACTAATTTCATGGAGTGAAACCCAGAGCCTCTCTCTCCTCCTTCTCTCTAGAGAGAGAAGCTCTCGATCCATGGAGCTTGGATCAAGATATTCCACAAGCATCGAAGTCATCTCGATGTGGTGATCATCGGGACGTCGAAAGCATCATCGGATCGCCGCGCAAGCACCCGGAATTTGATGATCGACGTTCCAATAGATTTTGGAGTGCGTGTGGATAATCTAGAGGGATCCTGCTTTGGATACTTCAATCAATGATCATTATCGATTAGTTGTAGTCAACTGCGGATATGGATTTGAAACGAGTATGTTTTTCATTTTATTTTAGTGCTCTTAATAATTTACACGAGACCCTTGGACCTCTCCAGGGATCATATCGTCAGCGTCGACAAGTACTGTCGATCCGCCGATGAAATTTTTAAAATCTCCGGCCCACCGGCTTCCACTGCGAGCCTCAGAACCTAACAGTGGTATCATAGGGATTGTGTAAATTTTTTGGGCCAAATAAAATTAATTTTAATAAAAATTAAGTAGAGTATTCAAAGTCGGTCCCAACGGTTCAAACCGCGCATTGATCCAATGTCGAATGACCGAGTTATGATCAATTTAATTTTTTGGATTGGATTGAATATGTGATTTGATCTCGGGTATTAAATTTTTCCATCCTCAAGAACTAAACAAGTTTCATTTGAATTGATTTAGTTCATCCTAAAAAAAATATGTGCAAATTATAATTTTATTTTATGATTTGCATAATAATTTTATTATTATTATAATTATTATTATTTTATTATTATAATAGTGTAATAATAATAAAATATTATTTTATGATGATAATTTTATTATTATTAATTTTAAAGGCTATTTGAATAGCCTTTATAAAGGAAAATGTTGTGTGGAATTTTTTTTAAAGACTTACTCATTTTAAAAATGGGTGGAATAAGGCTTCAATTGAAGTCTTTATTTTTGTTAAAAAATAAAAAAAAAGAGGTGGGATGGAAAAGAAAAAGACAAAAAAAGGGGTAGTTTTGAAGGGGGTCCAAGCGGACCCCCTCTCCCTCCCATGCAAGAGGCGCCGCACCGCCCAACAGAGGCGGACTCCCGCCGTAGCGCCACACGCCGCCCCCAAGACGCCTTCCTGCAAGATGCATCCTTGCCAACCTCCACCACCTTGCACTCGCACCACCGCAGTAGGCCTCCCGCGTCATCCCTCCTCACCGGCCATCTCGCTTGCACCGGTGCAGCAGGCACACCACCCGACCAGTGCTGGACCCGGCCTCCTCCGCCTCCTGCTTGCCACCCTCGGATTTCCCCTGTGGTGTGCCACTCCTCGTGCTGGACCAGGTAGTCGCTCGCCCCTCATAGCAGAGGTCCGCCAGCCTAATCACGGTGTCCGACTCCCGTCACGTCACACAAGGCGGACTGCTCTGCGGCCGTCGATCGCCTCTGTGCCCCTGGCCAGTTCCAGGCCTCTTGACAGCACCTTGCGCTGCTGGACTCCTCAGAGAACAGACCTCCCTGAGCACCTACTACCTGGCCACGCACTACCAGCCCGGCCTGCTTCCTCTCGGCAGTTGACCCCAGTCCCACCTAGGAACTTGCGGTCGGCCAACGTTGGACTTCCGCAGTGGCAGGGCACGGCCCTAGCCCTCCAGGCCTCCTCGACACAACACAGTGGGGCCGCCATCGGCCTCTTCTTGCTCAGTTGGTTGCCGCCCGCACACCCGGTCCCGACACCGCATTCCGGGCTTCCCCGAACGCTGCTGCTTCCCTATCCAGACCGCCCCATTGGGGGTGACAAACCACCGACCTGCCTCCGTCTACATCCATGAGGTACTTTTTAAACTTTGTCTGCAAGTTTTTACGCAGAGTAAAAATGTCCCCAAAGCGGTACGAGCAGACTTGCCCAACCCGGAACGGGTTTGGGTGGATCTTCCCGACCTAGTTTGGCCATGGCATGGCCCTGCGTGGGTTTGGACCGACCCGCACAGGCCATGCAACGGTGTTTTTGGGGATCTATAAATTAAATTAATCAAGATTAATTAAAATTAATTTTGGTTAATTATTTTAATACGTGAATAAAATTAATTCAATTTAATCATTAAATTGAATTAAGTTAAATTAATTTGATTTTGTAATTAAAATTAAATTAATTATTGGACCTATAATTAAATAAATTATTTGAATATATTAATTCATTTAATTTAATTAGATAACTCTTGTACTTAATTAATGCATTTTAATTTTATCGTGCAATTTTACCCACACTCTAGTCTTGAGCACCGACCCATGTATGTTGCATTTATTTATTTAATTATTTAACTACATGTGATGATTGTAATTAATTAAATAGATGTTCTGCGCATCGTCTTTATTTTCGGTTAAAATGTATAAGGGCCTACATTCCCAATTTTTATCCGATGTACATTTATCCCACTAGTCCCCCTCACCTACACGCGAGTACCTTTGTACTTCGAATGAAGACGGAGAACGACGTGGACCCCACCATGAGGAGGCGGTACTCCAAAACGTGACGTCGACCCCGTCAAGACGTGGTGATACTTCAGAAGACCAACGAACATACATGATAGGTCAAACTGCATCAAGAGTTAATAATTCGACTCAGGTATGATGCTCTTAGGTCGTTTAGATTCTCAAGACCAGTCGGGTAGTAGTTTAACCTTTATACATTTATTTATTATTTTATGAATTTTAGAATAACGGGAAAATACATAAAATAATAGATAATAAAATGTATAAAGAAGTGGCATATTTTTTCTATTAAAGTTCAGATGTGAGTACGAAAACATAGATGAACAAGTTTAATATTAATGGATTATATTCGTCAAGAGAGAAAAACCAATAAAACCCTCAAAGAAAATATTAAGTCACAACAGTCTTCCATCATTCAAGTTTGAACAAAACCGGGTGTTCGAGGTGTCGGTCATGTCATAGTTGAGGGTTCCTCTTACTACTGGGGAGTTCTTATTAGGATGGTGGGTTGACTTAACTAAAATTGCAGCAAAGAAATAGTCATAGCTAGCCTGTTGTAATTTTGGAGGCAAGCGTTGAGTAAATCAGTAATGATTTTTGAAGCTGGGACTTCACTCAACAGATCAAGGAAATGAAAGTTAATGCGGTTGGCCATCCAAAATCCTACATTGGACCCTCCGAGTAGTGGCATAGCCATAGCTTGTAGACTATGAGGGAGGTTCAGGGATACTTGCCACTAGAATACTCAAGATTATTCTGATTCTAGTACATAGGGTTCCTAGAATTTGAAGAATTAGTGAGAGACATTTAATGATTAAATAATCAATTATGTCTAAATAGGTAATCACGTAAAAGTACAATATACTAAAGTTTATTTGTAGAGAATGGAAATAAATAACACAATAAAACTGTGATAAATCTTGGAGAAAGTTAATTTCCAAACAAGAACGAAATTCCAAGTGTGGTATAGGTGCCTGTGTACATTACTACCATAATGGGAATTCAAGGTGCTTGTGTACCAACCTGTTAAGCCACCTCAGAAAGTGAGGGTGTAAAACTGCTTACAGGAGACTTATGAATCAAGTATATGATGGTTCTATCATAATGCTATCATCAATGTCTAATATTAGTTTCGGATGCTACATCATAACATGGATGATGTTACATGTAGTCTCATCTCCAAGAAGTTTCAAGGAGAAAGCTAAGTGAGATTTGAATGTGATGATTGCACTCGCTTTGTGTAAAGTGAAAGACAATTCACAATCTTTCATGTCATCTCATTCTTATACCTTTTACACCCAATTACTCTAATTTCATTTAAGGGTAAAAACGAACGGTATAGAGTAGGCGCTTAATTACCTTTTAGGTAACATTATCCAAGTAATAAGAATATTGTAGATAATGCCATCTTTTGTTCTTATAGTGAATAAATTGAATGACAGGGAAAAAGGCCTATGGTAAGTTACACCAAAGGCACCTTCGTCATGTACTTCAATGAAAAGTGGATGGTTACTTAACAGGGGGTTATTTACATCACATATTGAAATAAATTCATACTAGAAGCAAGTAACCGCTTCTCATTCATTTTATATTCATCAATATAATGTATTGTTTCTCACATACTTCTTAGGTATTAAAATACAATATTATTTTCACATATATGTATTGAAATAAAGAAACCAAGTAAGTAGAGAAACATTACTAGGAGTAATGTGTCTTCTCCAAGTAGCTGAGAAAGGGTGATTTCTAAGTCAGTGGTGAGAAACACATAACTTAAAATTTCCAAGTAATTGACTCAAATTGAACAAGTTGTTGAGTATAACCAAAATATTTATCTCACATGCCCTTTGGACATAATGAGACATCATTCCAAGTTTTTGGAATTAATGTTGTTTGTGTTAACATACTCAACAAAATAGTTCAGACATACTTGAATAAAAAGAAATACATGATGAATATAAAATGTAAGACCTACCCAGTTGTGGCAATATGATTCTTTGTCAAGTAAAGCTAAAAGTGGAAGTCAAGAAAATACCCAGTATGGTATTTAGGCTCATCATAGCTAAACACCTTTGTTATTGTTGACATATTTATTTTAGACAAAGAAACCTTTAGAAATAAAGGTGTGCCACAAAGCTTATGAGGTTAGTTTAACAAGAGATTATGAACTATTCCAAAGAAATAAAGAGGTAAAAATACTTCATAAGATTCCTTTATGTTATTAAGGAATGTAATAATGAAGTATATGTTCGGTCAGAAGATATGTGTTGCTTTGGATCGGCATGCTGAAGAATATCTTGACCAAACATTCATCGATCATGATAATGTAGCGTGGAGTAATTTCTGAATGCATGTTACCTTATCTACATCGCAACATTTATGTTCATAAGGAGGATTGATTATGAGTCTTACATGTTAACATCGATCAAAAAAATGTATTGTGGAGCAATTCCTAAACACACATTTTATACATCAAAGTTATGATGTATGGAGTATCAATGTTACAACCTACAGTAACTTCCATTAAATTTCATGATGTTCTTTGAAAATAACAGTGTAAACCCATAACCAATATGCCAACTAAAATGACAAATGGATACCATATGAGTCATAGTATGATGAAAAATCCATTATTTCATAGATCATGTGTTAGTATGCAAAGATTTTGTTAAGATATAAACAAACATGCATCAAGCTGAACACATGGTTCATTTAAGTAATTATCCTAACAGTTTATTTGGATATTACATAAATCCCTAAGATAGAAAGGATGTAGTCAAGCATTAGACTAAATTTCTATATAAGGGTTCACATCTCTATTAGATATAGTGGGAGCTGAATTGACTTGGACTTAGTCAATGCTCGAGATGTACAAATGGTTGGCATAGGAACAAGTTCCACAAGTACATGTGGAATAGGCATGTTCTAGAGACACATACTTCGTAGGAAGAATGAAACCATGGTGATGGTTTTATGTTCACCGCATCTGGTGATAAATTATTCATAGAGAATAATAAATCCTACAAGTAAGCAGTATATATCAATTAGCTATGATTGACAAGACTAATTTAAAATTCAATAATGGATTCCACGTATCAAAGTGAAAAGGGGATTATAAATTGAATATTTTGGTGGGTATTCAAATAAAATGATACATGGATGGTACAAGCCTGGTACCAATAAGGATAGATTGGTTATACCAAGTCGTTATGCCTAAATCTATTTGAATTTTACTTATCATAGCTAACTTCTAAGATAATTTTATTGGTCATTGGATGTCAAGATCATCTTTCGTAGAAGTTTTCTATACGATGCAACCAGAAAGAGATGATGACATCATATGATGCCAATAAGGGTTGCAAGTTACTGAAATCCAATTCTAGATTAAAGTAAGCAACAATATCTTAGAGCATTCATTAAAAATGAATCTTTTCCTTGTGTCTACCAAAGGTTAATGGGAGTGCCAATGTTTTCCAAGAGAAATATGTTCGGAAACATATGGAAACCATTTATTGGTCTTACTGCTAGATAAGACTAGGATGAAATAAATTCTCCAATGATTGAATTAAAGTAGAAACCTGAGTTCTAAGTAACAGGATCCACTGAGGTAGATCTATAGGTTGCTTGGTCCTAGTAAATCGTACATATAGTGACATTGTATTGAAAAATACAAGTTGGAACAATTCATGTTCAGAATTGATACCATATGCTTTAGCGATGGATCAATCACATATTCCATAATATATACAATAATTGATACTACCATGATATAATTTATTATAGGAAGATATCAATTATTTCAAGGAGCACTGCAAGTGATGCAGTCATAACTATCATCTTGTACTTCGACAAGTACAAATGATATGTAACTAGTATATGGAGAAGAATGTATACTAGTTATGGTGGGACACATAGTAGTAATACTTGGATCAATATGATATAGTATCACAGTCAGGCAAAGGTGATGAGTGATTCAAGCTCATAAAAGCTAATGGTAGCCATACCTACAAATACTTAGTATGTTACAGCTTCTAAGGCAGCTAAGAAGCAGTTATAAATCGCAACGATTTGTTCAAATTTTTGGGTTCATACCTAGTGAGAAAATTATTATCATAATGTAAATTATGATATTCTCACTAGCCAAGTTGTAAAGTTATAAAAATAGAAAAAAGGATATACTCAGGGATACCTTATCTTGAGAAGTTTTACTCAAGGAGATGAGGTAGCATATAACAGATATACCACACAGTGAAAATGTGGTAGGCCCAGCACTTAAAGCCATTACTCAGCATAAGCATGATATTTATCATGTGATTAGCTAACAAGTTTGGTTAGAAAGTTGGATTTAGTGCAAGTGGGAGTGTTGAAATAGTGGGTGCCCTAGACCCAAATATGAAGTACTTTTGATTACCAGATCATGTGTACAGTTAGTTATACATGATGTCTCACTACCACAAAACAGGGCAAGGGAAGCGCTGCCCATTATCATTGCTAAATAGAAAGCACTGATAAAGGGGTATGCCTTTATCAATTCTATCTAAAAGCGCTGATATATGTTACATTTATCAGCGCTAAAATAAGCGTTGATAAAGGGTACACCTTTATCAGCTCTTTTTTTAGTGCTGATAAAAGGTAACATTTATCAGCGCTTTTTTTAGCACTGATAAAGGTATCTCTTTATCAGCGCTAAAAAAGCGTTGATAAATGAATTTTTTATCAGCGCTTTTATTTTAGCAGTGATAAAACATACCTTTATCAGTGCTTTTAACGAGTTCTGATAAAGGTTCCGTCGGTTTTTATTTAATAACCCTAACAGGCCATCCACGGTCACATGCGGTCAAGCTTTCGCAGAAGCTGAACCAGGCCCCTCATCATCGCGACCTCATCCTCCTCCTCCTCGTCCTCCTCCTCGTCCTCCTCCTCATCCTCCTCCTCCTCTTCCTTCCTCCTCCTTGTCCTCCTCCTCCGCCGCTGTCGTCGCCTCCGCCCCCGCCCCCGCTGCCGCGACCACCACTGCCTCTGCCGCCTCCACCCCCGCTGCCGCCACCGCCACCGCCTCTGCCGCCGCCACCACCTCCACCTCTGCTGCTGCCGCCACCTTTGCCGCTGCCACCGCCTCCGCCTCCGGTGCTGCCTCCACCGCCGCCGCTACCATTATTGATACTTATTTTTAGGTAAAATTTTTTCTACCCCTTGAATTGAACGTGTGAAATCCTGATTTAAGGTGTTATTGGAAGATTAAATGGATGATATAGTTGATAATGGTTTTGGATTCATGGTTCCTTACATATTATAGAATTATGGAGGAGCACTAGAGACCTTTGTGGTTGTTTTATCCATTAAACATTCAGGTATAGAAAGAGATGGTGCGGTTGATCTGGAAGAATTTAATCATTACAAAGAGTCATAATAAATTCAATATGAACCATTTGAATCAACTGCTAGTGTTTTATGTTAGTGATTAGGTCTTTATCGTAGTTTCACATCACTTGGGACATCAGCAGCTAGATTATCAATGTATGTTTTCACCGAGTAATGGGATAAACATAGTGATTTTTGGTCACTAGGGAGTATTTCTTATTGGTTTCAGTTACCATCCGGTTTGATAACTATCCATGATGTGTTTAATATTTTCCATTTGAGTAGGTATATACCATATCATTTACATGTGATTAGACGGGGGATGTTGATCTTGATCTTGATAATACTTTGGTTCCCCATCCAATTCAGATTATGAATCTGGAGTATAAGGTACTACATGATTAAACGACCCCGAGTCTAGTTAATGTGGTAGTTCAGACAATATATCCATGATACATGGGGGAATGAATCATTGATGAGGTATTAGTGTCCTTCTTCATTAGAGGATACATGATCTTGAGGGATTTCTGGGGGAAAATCATTTATGTTCGGGAGATTATAAAGTCTCATTACATTTTATGTGAGGTATGTTTTAACATTTTTTTGGATTTTTTTTGGTTGAGGAATGCTGAGAAAGGATTTGGAGGACACATGTATTGGTAAATTTAGTGATCTTTAGAGAATATTTAGAAACAAAACAGCATTTTTTACTATATTCTGAGAAATTACATGACGAGTAAATGGAGTACATGACATGTAATGACCTCCAAAAATGACACATTAATTGGATGCACAATGTGACAATTTTACAAACTTTGTAATGGTTACATATCATTTAAATAAAAAATATAATGTTTTAAATAAAAAGTGACTTGTTTTTTAGTCAAGAGGATTACACGACGTGTAAATGTATTACATGTAGTTTCAATGTCATAGAAAAGGTTTTTTGGGATCCATAGAGTTCTTGAGGCTTCATATTTTTTACAAAATTATCCTCTTGGATAGATCTTTATCCTGATGATATTTTGGGTCACTCCCTCCCATATAGTTCACATTATTCTATGCTTGATCACTATTATGGTTGGATTTCTTTTCTCGAGGTATGTGATCCTTCTGATTCCTATTTGTATTTGTTTGCACCTATGGTTTGGATAAAAATTAGTGATCAAATGGTGATTTCTATCAATAAATTTAAATTTATTTGCATGAATTGTCTTTTAGGGTTTGTGGTATGTGGTAAATGGTGTAATTGGTTTTATATTATTTTATTCTCATGGGTTTCCCCTATTTTATGTTTTCTTTTCAGTTGGAAATCTCCTCTACTGTGCGCCTCTCCTCTTCCACGAACGCACCTCTGCCGTGTGCTTAACGACACCTTCATGGTGAGTTTTCTCCTGTTACTCATTGGTTTCCTCTTGTTCGAATGTTATTACTATTTGATATTGATGTTTATAATGTGAAATGTATGGGATAAACACCCTGCTAAAAATCGTGGCCGTTGGTGGTCCTTGTTTGCGCACTAAATGAATTGAATGTTGGTTGGTTCTTGTTGAACATTGGAATATATAAATTGGTAATTTATGTATACTTGACTTATGAATGAACACCCTAGGATGATAAAACTTCTGTGATAACCCCTGAATTAACAAACAAAATTGAATAAGGGGTGCTTTTTAAAATCTAAAATTTTGATTTTTTGGTTTGTATGGTGTTGCGATTGTGATCACGATTGTGTTTTTGTATGGTGTTTCGGTTGTTGGCATGATTGATATGCCATTTGTTTTCCATGTTGTAGTTCTTCCACCATTAAATATCAATCCAAACTTTACCCATTTGAATGGCACCACTACTTTGTTACTAGTACAATTCCACTGAATCCTATAAAACCACTTCTAGAGGACTCTATGAGACACTTTAAAATACATGGAACATGCTTCACCATACATGGATTTCATATAGATTTTAATGCCACACAACATTTATCTCCAAAATTTACACCACATGACTAATCTTCTGACTCAAAATTGGAATAAGTTTCATTTTAAATGTTACATGTCATGTGAACCTAGGTCACACACAATGTATCTCCAAGACATATACTTTAGCATGAAACCATGTACATGCCATGAAATAATGGTAGAACCATATGACATGTGTTTTACTTCACTCACACCATGTATAGATACCATAAAGACTTGATTTGTATAAACTATACACCCCTAGTGGTCATGTAAGGACTACACACCGTGTATTCCACAAAAATGTGATACATAGCTATTAAGGTGACTCAATATGTATCTAAAGTACATGCCTTTAGCTCAAGTTGTTCTAAATGTCATGTATTTTCAAAGGCATCATTCAGTCTTTGTAAGACTAACTTGGAATAAATTTGATATATGTCAGATTAAATCAGGTATCTTATACATACACGATGTTCACCCTACTGGACACACCATGTATATGGATTTCACAAGTGTTTTTTAACACCCCAAGCTTCTACGGTACGCTTCTCTTTGAATAATGTGATAGCGTGTGTTGTACGCAACACCGAGTTCTAACACACCATAACCAATCAAACTAGCCGTTATGAATAGTAATACCTACTTTTTGAAATTATATATATTTTATATTTTAAAATGGACTTCATTTTTTAAGTCGGAATATCTAATTTAGCCTAAGGTGAAATTTTGGTACATTTCGGATAACTTTCATATTTTGATGAATAGTGAAAATTACTAAATTTTAATTAAAAACAACTTTTTTAATCAAAATAATTAATAGTGATAAATTATGAATTTGATTGGTTTTAAAGTATATTTAGAATATATTTTTACCATTTAATATAATTTTGGTCATTGGACATAATTTTACAATTAAACCGAACATAAACAAGTGTCAATCTTTTGATAGTTATTATCTCTTAAAAACACGTTTTTTGTTTTGAAAGCGGGAATTAATTTTAAATTAATTTCTGCCACTTTTGTGTTTTGAATTTAGAAAAATGGATTTCATATTTGGAATCAGGATGTTCAAATTGTGTAAATAGGTAACTTTTATTTTTAGACATTTTGAATAATTACTGCGGTAAATATTTTATTTACCATGGTTAAGGGTAAATCTGGTAAATAAGGGTTAAAAAATAATATTATAATAATACTAAATTACCCTAAAATGTGTCCTAGCCTTATTGGTTGATACATGTTCGACCATAGGAATCTTTGGGTCGATTTTGGGACCTCATGGTGCCACTTGTAGGTGATAAAGACACTTTATTTTAATTAAGTTAAAATGAATACAAAAATGACACAAGCATATATCTTTTAGAAAAACAATTTTTAAATAGGGTTATATATGTTGGATTTTAGATTATAAATATTCATTAGAAATATAAAAAGATTTCCTATATAGTGATAGTTCATTTATAATTTTTATACATTAAATAATTTAATTTATTTATGACACAGTGATGATGAATTAATTACTATAATAGTGAAAAATTAAAATAATTGATATTATAAATACCCAAATAAATATAATATGAAACTTTTAATGAATTAAACTAATTTTCTAGCATAATATGATATATTAGGATTGATTTAATTGACTTTTTTCGAAGTAATCAATCTGTTATGAGTTTCACAAAAATCAACTATTGAATAGTGTCAAAATTGACATAAAAGAGTTCTTAAAACAAATATTATATTATTAATTGATATTAAATTCCTAAAAATCTAAGGTTCGGCCAAGAGACTTATATCATGATAGGTTCATCATTAATGTACCACTTGGGGGTCTCTTGGATGTATATAGTAAGTTTATTAACCATATTATATAAAAATACAAAGAGACATTGTAAAAGTGAAACTAATTAACTTAGAGTTAATACTTAAAGATAAGGTTAATATAAGTACCCAAACCTGTCTAAATTCTATTGGTTGAGTTGTTTTCGACCTATACCCACCTTAACCTTTGAATAATCAATTTTGGAGCCATTAGAAACCGAATATGAATTTATTATAAATTAATATTTCTAGCTTTTCCAAAGGTGCCCCTCACCCCTCTTATAAAAGGGCACTCCTCCTCATTTCTTCACACCTTCAAAGCCTTTTGGTTCGGCCAAACTCTGCCCAAATACTCTCCCAACATCTCTCAATACAACCTATAGGCCTTAGTTTGATCATAAAGCCAACCTAAGGAGCCCTTTTGATCAAATCAAAAGGAAGAACCCGAAGAAGAGGTAATGTTTTCACCACCCCTTTTCAAGTTCCTTTCTTCTTCCACTTCTTCTTTCTTTGTTCTTACCATTCTAAAATAATAACTCCAGTATATCACATATACTGTGATGTTATTATAAATATGGTACAACCATATTCAGTATTCTATCCACCCTTTGAATAACATGTCACCATACGTGCGTACGTACAGCTTACCGTCTCCACGTCGTGGTGTAATTGTTATTCAATATATTATTATTTGGATGGGTATAATAATGATGTGTAACTCATGTAAATAATAAATATAACATGTTAATGATTCTGTATATATGATATAACATACATTTATATATTATTTTAATATCAAAAGAATGATATTGTCGCTCGTGCGTACGTACGGACTACCGTCTCCACAAACGCGATGAGATTCATTCTCCATCGTATCCATTCAAGTATAATTATCATTTTATGATTTAAAAATGATGTTTAAGGACTTGATATCATTCTGGATATGAATAATATAAAACCTATCCATTACAAACATGTCTTACGTAACAAAACATATAAAAGAAAACAAGTAAGTTAACACCTGAAACAACGATAATACTAAGATATTATTACCAAATCAATATTAAAAGATCATATATGATATCATATTAATGTATATGATTCTTGTATAATTTAATAACAATTATTTCACCATTATACAGGAGGTTAACCTACCCCATCCAAGGAAAAGTACAAGGTAAGGGTTATTTCACAATCTCTTCATTATCTGAGGTTGTTTATACGTAATAATCTACTGGAATCTCTTTATCATCCACATCCATGTTTCTTCAAAATGTATTTCAAAATTTTTTTACTATTTACAAGAATATGGGTTAAAGTAATTTTTACCCTTATTTGACTTTTTATAAGTGGTTTATAAAGGAATCTTTCCGTCGTTTTCCAAAAAATGTACTTTTTAACCTTTTCGACAGAATTAAGGTAAGAATGTTTTTTTAACTTATACGGTGGGTGCGGTTATTTTCCGCCGTTATAAAATCGCCGAAGCTTCCCTTACAAGCTTATAAGAATATTTTCAAAGAAAATGGTTTATTTTATATGTATCTTAAATGATTTCAAAATAAAAAGAGATATTTCTTTAAAAAGAATTTTGATTTCATCTATGTCAACATCCTTTGATGGATTTTACGCTTATTTAAAGTTGATTTGTTATGATACAAAACTTCTATATTATATTAAAGGTTTTGTGATTTTTTTGACTGTGGATGTTCTATTTTTATACCATTCATGGTTTATGGTGAAAGTATTGACATTTCGTATGCTAGTTTTAATACGAATGTTTATGTTATGTTTAAACCTTTTCATATGGGAATGCATTAGACTTAATATGTGACGGGTGGAGCCCGATATAGCTCCTCGATGCATCGGTAGGTCTCATGAGACAAACTAGTGTCTTGGCACAAGGCCTTGACAAAATCTTATTTGTAGTCTTGGCACGAGGCCTTGGCTATGTGGTTATGATAGTCTGGCATTATGCATTCCATCATTATAAAAGTGGTTATTGATTTTGCATGTGATTATTCGATTAGTAGAATAACCATGTGAATAAGTAAATGGCATTATTTTATTTTATTTATGCCATACTATGTTGAAAGTTCAAGTTTGAAAGGATTTTGTTTTAGTTATACATTGCCTTAAATGTTTATTCTTATTTATGAAAGTTTCCGCTATATTGTTATCCTTACTGGGCATTTGAGCTCACCCCTTTTCTATGTTTTATTTTTCCCAGGAAGTGAAGAAGTAAATTATGAATGACCTGCAGGGATATTATGTGGGGATATGAGTGTGGATTATGGAGACAATATGTTGTTGTAGTAGTTTTTCATTTTATGATGTAATGTAAGACTTATGAATATATCTAGTGTTTCCAAGACTACTAAACCAATCGGTCTTTCGAGATTTGATCTTTCTTGTGATCATGCCAATGTTATGTAATAATGCACCGACTCTGGGTAACTGGGGTCGGGGTGTTACAGTTGGTATCAGAGGAAGTTTAGTACAAACCTTGGAAGCTAGATTTCGATAAACTCTGATTAGAGCACGTAGACCTAAGATGAACTTTGAGGATTAGTATAGAAGAACTTCATAGAATTTTGGTATTATAGAGATTTTGTGAGTTTTCTGAGCAATACATCCATGTCTGGATACTTGCAGGTAGAGGCGGCTCTGGCACAGATGTACCTAGGGGTAAAACCCGAAAACACTGCTTTGAGCTAGACTCGAACGGGAACTGGTGCACGACAACGGGCCTTGATGCACTCTTGGTTACGACACTCCCGGGGGATATGCTTAGGATAACTCTCATTTTATTTACAAATCATTTTGAAGGGATTATGAGTATATACTTCCTCAAAGAAAACATTCTTATGATTATGGATTATATCCATAAATAGTTCAATTTATGTTAAGTGTTTTATAAGTATGGGATTATGTATTTTGATTCATAAACTGATCTAGTTTATTCCATTGTTTAGAAATGGCGCCTAGTAGAAGAAATGGAAACCATATCAATGTACGCACTCCATGTAGGTATTTCCCTCCTGCTCAAGATAATTATAGTGGAGCTGGTGATGCAACTGGTGCCGATCAGCTAATCACCATACTGGGACAACTTACTCAGGTTATGAATAATAACCTTACCCGTATGGAGCACCCTGATCCACAGCGTGGAGGATCAATGTTAGATCGATTCATGAGGCAACAACCACCAACGTTCAATGGGAGTACAAATCCCTTAGTAGCTGAGCAATGGGTAAATTCCCTAGAGAAAATATTTCAGGCTTTGGGGAGCAGTGAAAGGGAAAAAGTTATCATGGCAGTTTACCGCCTCACTGGAGATGTTGATCAATGGTGGTCATTGATTCAAAACATGAAGGAAGATGATGAAGTATCAAATATGGAATGGAGGGAGTTCAAAGATCTGTTTCTAGAAAAATACTTTCCTCGCGACCATCGAGCAGATATGGAAAGGCAATTTCTAAGTCTGAGACAGAAGGAGGATGAGAATGTCACAAAGTATGAGGCTAACTTTACAAGGTTAGCAAGGTATGCTGGTGATTATATATGTAACCCAATAAGTAAGATTGATCGCTTCTTTGATGGGTTAAAACCATTTCTCCGTCGAGCATTAGTCTCAAAATCCTTTTCACCGTACGAAGACATTGTCTCATGTGCTATCAAGACCGAAAATGAATTCTCTAAGTCTTATGACTTTAAAGAAAAGCAAGAGAAGAAGAGACCTACTGATCAATCTGGGAATGGAAATAAGGGGAAGAAGGGAAAGGTTGAATATCCATCTTGTGGTAAATGTGGGAAGAAACATCCTGGTACTTGCTTGAAGGGAATGGGAGTCTGTTACAAGTGTGGTGAAAAAGGCCACCAAGATCGTGATTGCAAGGGGAAGAAGGAAGCTACCAACGTTCAGTGCTACAATTGCAGGGAGATGGGGCATTATGCAAATGCATGTCCTAAGCGTCAGAAGAACTTACCTCAGAAAAGGCCAAGGGATCAAGGCCAGGCTTATGCTATCACTACTGCTGAGGTAGAAGCTCCGAAAGACGTGGTGGCAGGTAATTTAATGGTTTCCTCAAGTTTAGAAAATGCATTATTTGATTCTGGATCATTGAATTGTTTCATATCTTCCCAGTTTGCTAAGAAAATTAGATATTTCCAATTTGATTTAATAAGGGAGTTGTCAGTAAAAACTCCTTAGGGGAGTATCATTGCAACAAAGTTTTGTGAATCAGTCCCCATTAGAGCACATAAATGTTCGTTATCTGCTGATCTCATCGTCATACCTATGATTGAGTTTGATATAATCCTTGGTATGGATTGGCTTTTGGACTATGATGCGAAGATTTATTGTAAGAAGAAAGAGGTTACGATTCTTGATGATAATGATAAGGAACACCTTATCTTTAGAGCAGAATCGTCACCACCTAATTCTTATTTAGATCCACCCCCAGTAGCTCAACTTAATTCAATTATTGGGGAGGAAGAGAATGAAATAACTGTCGGTGAGGAAAGGAATGTTCAAATAGAGGATGTACCTGTTGTGAAAGAATTTGTAGATGTATTTCCGGAAGATTTACCTGGACATCCTCCAGAACGAGAAGTTGAGTTTTCCATTGATTTAATTCCTGGATCAAGGCCTATATCGAAGACCCCTTATAGAATGGCCACTGTAGAATTAGTTGAACTAAAGAAACAACTAGAGGAATTGAGTAATAAAGGATTTATTCGCCCTAGTGTTTCTCCATGGGGAGCCCCTGTTCTTTTTGTTAAAAAGAAAGATGGATCTATGAGGTTATGTATCGACTACAGGGAGATCAATGCTATAACGATAAAGAACAAGTATCCCCTACCTCGTATTGATGATTTATTTGACCAAATACATAGAGCTCAATACTTTTCAAAGATTGACCTTCGATCTGGATACCATCAGTTGTGTGTAAAGAAGGAAGACATTCCGAAGACAGCATTTCGAACCAGGTACGGGCATTACGAGTTTACTGTAATGCCTTTTGGATTGACTAATGCACCCTCTGTATTCATGGATCTGATGAATAGAGTTTTCAAGGAGTATCTCGATGAATTTGTGGTGGTATTTATTGATGATATCTTGGTATACTCCAAAACCTACGAAGATCATGAAAATCACTTGCGCATTATCTTGAAGACTCTGAGGAGGCATGAATTATATGGGAAGTTTAGCAAGTGTGAATTCTGGCTTCAGGAGATTTCTTTTCTTGGCCATATTGTCTCTAAAGATGGAATCTCTGTTGATCCTTCTAAGACCAAGGAAATCCAAGAATGGCCAGCACCTACGAGTATAACTGAGGTACGTAGTTTTATTGGTTTGGTAGGTTATTATCGACGTTTCGTCCAGAATTTTGCCCGATTGGCTAACCCATTAACGAAGCTCACACGTAAAGGGGTTAAATTTGTTTGGACAAAAGAGTGTGAAGAATGTTTTGAAGAACTGAAGAAAAGATTAGTCAATGCTCCTATATTGACTCTATCATCGGGGAATGATGGGTTCATTATTTATAGTGATGCATCGAAGAAAGGACTTGGTTGTGTCCTTTTGCAGAATGATAGAGTTATTGCCTATGCATCACGATAGTTGAAAATTCATGAACAAAACTATCCTACTCATGATCTCGAGTTAGCAGCTGTGATCTTTGCTTTGAAGATATGGAGGCACTACCTCTATGGTGAAAAATGTGAGATTTATACTGATCACAAGAGTTTGAAGTATATTCTCTCACAAAAAGAACTCAACATGAGGCAAAGGAGATGGCTTGAATTACTCAAGGATTATGATTGCACGATACACTACCACTCGGGGAAAGCAAACAAGGTGGCATATGCTTTGAGTAGAAAAGACCATGGAGTTTTGAACATGATGAGAATGGAAAGGGATCCAATTTTCATGGATCTAGTAAAGATGGACATGGGTATAACTAGGGAAGGTGAAAAATCAATGCTTTTTCAAATGGTTTCCAAACCATCTTTACTAGAAAGGATTAAGAGTTCTCAGACCGATGATGAAGAATTCCAAAAGAAGATTAAAGCTGTGAATGATGGGAGATTGAGAGACTTTGTGTATGAAGATGGAATTTTGAAATTCAGGAAGAAACTTTGTGTTCCCAATATACCTGATCTAAAAAGGGAATTGTTGGATGATGCTCATAGTTCCAATTTCTCTATACACCCTGGGAGCACCAAAATGTATAGAGATTTGAAGGAACATTTTTGGTGGGACAACATGAAGAGGGAGATTTCTGATTTTGTGTCAAGATGTATGGTTTGTCAACAAGTGAAAGCTGGAAGGCAACATCCTGGAGGAGTCATGAAACCTCTTCCCATACCGGAGTGGAAATGGGACAATGTTACGATGGACTTTGTCATGGGGCTACCAAAGACTCCTAGAAGGAACGATGTAATATGGGTTATTGTTGATCATCTTACCAAGTCAGCACATTTTCTTGCTATAAGAGAAGATCTACCCCTGGAACGTCTAGCAAGACTATATATTAATGAAGTTGTGAGAATTCATGGTGTACCCTTATCGATTGTTTCTGATCGTGATCCCCGTTTTACTTCAAGATTCTGGAAAAGTCTTCAGAAATCCCTGGATACTGAACTTCATTTGAGCACTGCTTACCACCCTCAGACAGACGGACAATCAGAACGGACTATTCAAACCTTAGAAGACATGTTAAGATCTTGCTCACTTGACTTTCAGGGTATGTGGGATCAATATTTACCTCTGGTAGAATTTTCCTATAACAATAGCTTCCATTCGAGTATTCAGATGGCACCATATGAAGCGTTATACGGAAAGAGATGTCGTACACCAACCTGTTGGGATGATGTCGGTGAAAGAAAACTTGTAGGTCCAGAACTGGTGGAGGAAACGATGGAAAAGGTGAAGGTAATCCAAAATCACATCAGAGCAGCTCAAAGTAGGCAGAAGAGCTATGCCGATAATTGAAGGAAGGATTTGGAATTTCAAGTCAGTGATCATGTTTTCCTGAAGGTATCTCCATGGAAGGGAGTCATACATTTTGGTAAGAAAGGTAAATTGAGTCCCAGGTACATCGGACCTTTCGAAATTCTAGAACGAATTGGGGCTGTAGCTTACCGATTGGCAATGCCGCCAAGTCTCTCCAAAGTTCACGATGTGTTCCACGTATCTCTGTTGAGGAAATACATGCCTGACCCAACGCATGTACTCACTTACGAGGAATTAGAACTGGAACCCGATCTGTCTTATTGCGAAGAGCCCGTCAGGATTCTTGATACGAGAGAACAAGTACTGAGAAACCGGACGACGCGTCTGGTAAAAGTTTTGTGGAGAAACCATAAGATGGAAGAGGCAACGTGGGAACCCGAGGAACTTATGATGAAGAACCACCCGAGTCTTTTCATGTGATAAGTATTCTAGAAATTTCGAGGACGAAATTATTTGAAGGAGGGGAGAATGTAACACCCCAAGCTTCTACGGTACGCTTCTCTTTGAATAATGTGATAGCGTGTGTTGTACGCAACACTGAGTTCTAACACACCATAACCAATCAAACTAGCCATTATGAATAGTAATACCTACTTTTTGAAATTATATATATTTTATATTTTAAAATGGACTTCATTTTTGAATTCGGAATATCTAATTTAGCCTAAGGTGAAATTTTGGTACATTTCGGATAACTTTCATATTTTGATGAATAGTGAAAATTACTAAATTTTAATTAAAAACAACTTTTTTAATCAAAATAATTAATAGTGATAAATTATGAATTTGAGTGGTTTTAAAGTATATTTAGAATATATTTTTACCATTTAATATAATTTTGGTCATTGGACATAATTTTACAATTAAACCGAACATAAACAAGTGTCAATCTTTTGATAGTTATTATCTCTTAAAAACACGCTTTTTGTTTTGACAGCGGGAATTAATTTTAAATTAATTTCTGCCAATTCTGTGTTTTGAATTTAGAAAAATGGATTCCATATTTGGAATCAGGATGTTCAAATTGTGTAAATAGGTAACTTTTATTTTTAGACATTTTTGAATAATTACTGCGGTAAATATTTTATTTACCATGGTTAAGGGTAAATCTGGTAAATAAGGGTTAAAAAATAATATTATAATAATACTAAATTACCCTAAAACGTGTCCTAGCCTTATTGGTTGATACATGTTCGACCATAGGCATCTTTGGGTCTATTTTGGGACCCCATGGTGCCACTTGTAGGTGATAAGGACACTTTATTTTAATTAAGTTAAAATGAATACAAAAATGACACAAGCATATATCTTTTAGCAAAACAATTTTTACATAGGGTTATATATGTCGGATTTTAGATTATAAATATTCATTAGAAATATAAAAAGATTTCCTACATAGTGATAGTTCATTTATAATTTTTATACATTAAATAATTTAATTTATTTATGACACAGTGATGATGAATTAATTACTATAATAGTGAAAAATTAAAATAATTGATATTATAAATACCCAAATAAATATAATATGAAACTTTTAATGAATTAAACTAATTTTATAGGATAATATGATATATTAGGATTGATTTAATTGACTTTTTTATAAGTAATCAATCTGTTATGAGATTCAAAAAAATCAACTATTGAATAGTGTCAAAATTGACATAAAAGAGTTCTTAAAACAAATATTATATTATTAATTGATATTAAATTCCTAAAAATCTAAGGTTCGTCCAAGAGACTTATATCATGATAGGTTAATCATTAATGGACCACTTTGGGGTCTCTTGGATGTATATAGTAAGTTTATTAACCATATTATATAAAAATACAAAGAGACATTGTAAAAGTGAAACTAATTAACTTAGAGTTAATACTTAAAGATAAGGTTAATATAAGTACCCAAACCTGTCTAAATTCTATTGGTTGAGTGGTTTTCGACCTATACCCACCTTAACCTTTGAATAATCAACTTTGGAGCCATTAGAAACCGAATATGAATTTATTATAAATTAATATTTCTAGCTTTTCCAAAGGTGCCCCTCACCCCTCTTATAAAAGGGCACTCCTCCTTCTCATTTCTTCACACCTTCAAAGCCTTTTGGTTCGGCCAAACTCTGCCCAAATACTCTCCCAACATCTCTCACTACAACCTAGATGACTTAGTTTGATCAGAAAGCCAACCTAAGGAGCCCTTTTTATCAAATCAAAAGGAAGAACCCGAAGAAGAGGTAATGTTTTCACCACCCCTTTTCAAGTTCCTTTCTTCTTCCACTTCTTATTTCTTTGTTCTTACCATTCTAAAATAATAACTCCAGTATCTCACATATACTGTGATGTTATTATAAATATGGTACAACCATATTCAGTATTCTATCCACCCTTTGAATAACATGTCACCATACGTGCGTACGTACGGCTTACCGTCTCCACGTCGTGGTGTAATTGTTATTCAATATATTATTATTTGGATGGGTATAATAATGATGTGTAACTCATGTAAATAATAAATATAACATGTTAATTATTCTGTATATATGATATACCATCCATTTATATATTATTTTAATATCAAAAGAATGATATTGTCGCTCGTGCGTACGTACGGACTACCGTCTCCACGAACGCGATGAGATTCATTCTCCATCGTATCCATTCAAGTATAATTATCATTTGATGATTTAAAAATGATGTTTAAGGACTTGATATCATTATGGATATGAATAATATACAACCTATCCATTACAAACATGTCTTACGTAACAAAACATATAAAAGAAAACAAGTAAGTTAACACCCGAAACAACGATAATACTAAGATATTATTACCAAATCAATATTAAAAGATCATATATGATATCATATTAATGTATATGATTCTTGTACAATTTAATAACAATTATTTCACCATTATATAGGAGGTTAACCTACCCCATCCAAGGAAAAGTACAAGGTAAGGGTTATTTCACAATCTCTTCATTATCTGAGGTTGTTTATACGTAATAATCTACTGGGATCTCTTTATCATCCACATCCATGTTTCTTCAAAATGTATTTCAAAACATTTTTACTATTTACAAGAATATGGGTTAAAGTCATTTATACCCTTATTTGACTTTTTATAGGTGGTTTATAAAGGAATCTTTCCGTCGTTTTCCAAACAAGGTACTTTTTAACCTTTTCGATAGAATTAAGGTAAGAATGTTTTTTTTAATTTATACGGCGGGTGCGGTTATTTTCCGCCGTTATAAAATCGTCGAAGCTTCCCTTACAATCTTATAAGAATATTTTCAAAGAAAATGTTTTATTTTATATGGATCTTAAATGATTTCAAAATAAAAAGAGATATTTCTTTAAAAAGAATTTTGATTTCATCTATGTCAACATCCTTTGATGGATTTTACGCTTATTTAAAGTTGATTTGTTATGATACAAAACTTCTATATTATATTGAAGGTTTTGTGATTTGTTTGACTGTGGATGTTCTATTTTTATACCATTCATGGTTTATGGTGAAAGTATTGACATTTCGTATGCTAGTTTTAATACGAATGTTTATGTTATGTTTAAACCTTTTCATATGGGAATGCATTGGACTTAATATGTGACGGGTGGAGCCTGCTATAGCTCCTCGATGCATCGGTAGGTCTCATGAGACAAACTAGTGTATTGGCACAAGGCCTTGACAAAATCTTATTTGTAGTCTTGGCACGAGGCCTTGTCTATGTGGTTATGATAGTCTGGCATTATGCATTCCATCATTATGAAAGTGGTTATTGATTTTGCATGTGATTATTCGATTAGTAGAATAACCATGTGAATAATTAAATAGCATTATTTCATTTTATTTATTCCATACTATGTTGAAAGTTCAAGTTTGAAAGGCTTTTGTTTTAGTTATACATTGCCTTAAATGTTTATTCTTATTTATGAAAGTTTCCGCTATATTGTTATCCTTACTGGGCATTTGAGCTCACCCCTTTTCTATGTTTTATTTTTCCCAGGAAGTGAAGAAGTAAATTATGAATGACTTGTAGGGATATTATGTGGGGATATGAGTGTGGATTATGGAGACAATATGTTGTTGTAGTAGTTTTTCATTTTATGATGTAATGTAAGACTTATGAATATATCTAGTGTTTACAAGACTACTAAACCAATCGGTCTTTCGAGATTTGATCTTTCTTGTGATCATGCCAATGTTATGTAATAATGCACCGACTCTGGGTAACTGGGGTCGGGGTGTTACATGTTTAAAGGAATTTGTACCATGATTTGTTTTTATAAAACCCAAACAATGCTACCTGATTAATTAAAACATAATATTAGGAAATTTTGATATCGAACCCATAAAGACGATGAATATGAATAAAGAATGGATGAATGCCAATCGGTTGACAAAAGAGTATGAAGATAGCGTGAAAGAGTTTATCAAGTTTGCAGAAGATCATGCATGTGACCCTTCTCAAATCCTTTGTCTGTGTTTACATTGTTGTTATTCAAGACAAATTAGTCCATAGGAGTTGGAAGAACACCTGATATGTCACGTAATAGATCTATGTTATACATGTTGGAATAAACACGGGGAAAAAATGAATGTAGGTAGTGACTTAGAGAACACGACATTTTATAGATCATCTGATATGATTAGAAGCATGAACAGTGAAGAAGATCGTATGGAGGGTGTGATTACAGATGTGAATGATAATGAAGATCATATTGAGGAAATGACAAGGATAGTTGAAGATGAACTTCATGATTACCCAAAATTGTTTGAGAAGTTAAAGAGTTGTGTAAAAACGTCATTGTATGCTGGTTGCACTAAATATACTGCATTGTCAGCCGTATTAAAGTTGTATAATTTGAAAGAAGGCAACGGGTGATGTGACGCCAGTTTTACGGAACTACTTTTTTTCCTGAATGACATGCTCCTGGAAGATAATGAACTCCCAATCCAAACATACGATGCCAAACGAATGCTACGATCGATGGGTATGATCTCTGAAAGAATACATGCTTGACCAAATGACTGTATATTGTTTCGCAAGGACCACAAATCACTTAAATAATGCCCAAAGTGTGGTGCTTCCCAATACAAGAAAGATGATTCTAGTCCTACGAAAATTGCATGGTACTTTCCAATCATTCCTAGGTTTAGACACCTATATGGAAGTGTGGAGACTGCAGGACAATTGACATGGCATACAGATACAATAATTAAAGATGGGAAACTACATCACCTGGAAAACTCTCCTCAGTGGAAGAGAATTGATCACGAGTATCCTGAATTTGGGAATGAGCCGAGAAACCTTCGTCTGGCATTATCTACAGATGGGGTGAATCCTTTTGGTTTTCAAAGCAGCAGTCACAGTACATGGCCGGTTATGTTGGTAAACTATAACTTACCATCGTGGTTATGCATGAAATGAAAATACATCATGTTATTTATGCTTATATCAAGACCAAAACAACCGGGTAATGATATTGATGTTTATTTGTCCCCATTGATCGAGTATTTAAAAATATTGTGGGATTCAGGTGTTACGTTGTATGATGGTTACAAAAATGAACATTTCACTTTGAAAGCCATGTTGTACGAGACGATAAATGACTTTCCTGGTTATGGAAATTTATCAGGATATAGCATTAAAGGAACTCAAGGGTGTCCCGTTTGAGAACAAGGTACATAGTCAATTAGGTTAAAACATTCATCGAAAACCGTGTTTCTAGGACATCGCATATTTCTACCCCGATGACATAAGTACTGATCTTAGACAACATCATTCGATAGAAGTTTAGAAGAACATACAACACTGTCTCCACTAACAGGTTATCAATTGTTTGAGAAAGTAAAAGATTTGGACACTACTTTTGGTCAACCGTTTTCGAAAAACCTTACGAAAACTGGTTGGAAAAAGAGATCAGTTTTTTTTTGAATTACTATACTGGAATTGTCTGTATTTCAGAAATTTTCTTGATGTTATGCATGTTGAAAAAAATGTATGTGATAGTGTCATCATAACGTTGATAAATACACCCAGCAAAAAAAGGATGGAATTAAGGCTAGATTGGACATGGTTGAGATGGGAATACGAGAAGAGTTGGCACCAGTGAAGGGTGAAAAATGAATATTTCTTCCTCCTACTGCTTACACTCTTTCCAGGTAGGATAGATATCAGTTTTGAAACTTCTTGAATGACGTAAAGGTTCCAGAGGGGTATTCATCAAATATCAAGAACATCGTGTTAATGGGAGATTTAAAATTAAAGGGTCTGAAATCACATGACTTCCATGTTTTGATGCAAGATCTAATTCCTGTAGCTTTACGTTGCATTTTTCCCAAGAATGTATGTCATACATTAACAAAGCTCTGTTTCTTCTTCGAAGCTATATACAGCAAAGTTATAGACCCGGCGAAATTGCCAACTATGGAAAGAGAAATTGACGTCATATTATGTGAATTGGAAATGTTCTTCCCACCGACATTTTTTGATATGATGGTTCATTTGATGGTTCATTTGGTGAGAGAGATTAGACTATGTGGTCCTATACATTATAGATTGATATACCTCATTGAACGGTATATGAAGATTTTAAAAGGGTATGTCAAAAACCGAAGTCAGCCGGAGGGTTGTATTGCGGAGCAATATATTGTTGAGGAAGCTGTTGAATTTTGTACCGAATACCTGTCTGGTGTGGAAATCGTTGGCCTACCGAAATCTCGTCACACTGAGCGGCTTGAGGGTGAAGGAATTTCTGGAAGAGAGGTTGTCACAATCAATATTACAGATCGGGAGCAGGCCCACCTTTACGTTTTGCATAACAGTTTCGACGTTGACCCATATGTTCAAACCCACAAAGAAATTCTTAGGCGTTTGAATCCTTCTAGGGATAAAAAATGGATATCAGATACACATAATCGACAGTTTATAGTATGGTTTCGAGACTATATTTTTAAGCAGTTAGATACAAATCTAGACTCAATTTCAGAACGACTTCAATGGCTAGCCGGAGGAGCAAGTGTGTACATATTATCTTACAATGCTTATGCAGTTTATGTTTATACATTCTATACTAATGAACATGATGAAGACAGTACCATGCAGAATAGTGGGGTTACACTTGTGGCTGAGGCGATGCATGTTTCCGGTGCTAAGGAAAAAAATCTAATTTATGAAAATATGTCATACTTTGGCATCACCAAACGAATATGGGAGTTGGATTATACGAAATTCAAAGTGCCGATTTTTCAATGCAAGTGGGTTGATAACAGGAGTGCTGTTAAAATAGATGAATTAGGATTTTTGAAAGTTGATTTCAGTAAGGAAGGGGAGAAAGACGAACCATTTATAATGGCATCACAGGTAGTACAAGTATTTTATGTTCCATACCCCGCAAACCAAAATTGGTCAATTGTTCTGTTATCGACCAAAACAACTGAAGGGTCAGATGAAAGTTCAATAGAGGTTGACCCTTTTATAGGGACTTCACAATCATTTTGCAGTGGTCCCAATGTAGACGGCATTTTGGATTTCATAGGAGACCACAATAAAGGGATTTACATAGTCGATAGAGGAGTCAAATCTTTTTAGCCTTTAAAGAAAAAAAGGAGAGTACAATAATCAGGTTATTTGTTTATTGTAACATAAATTGTGTTACGTTATGTTATTATCTGTTCGCCGCTGTTTTTATGTAATCTAAATTAAATATTAAACCACTTCTGCAGATAATGACTTCTGCACCTGCTGATGCGCCCAATCTCGAGGCACAAAAGGTCTCTCAACCAGTAGCTAGTGGTCCCACTACATAGCAACAACAGGTTTCTCAACCAGATGCTGGTGGTCCCAGTGCAGATCAACAACAGGTTTCTTAACCTGTTGTTGCTAGTCCCAGTGCTGAGGTACAACAGGTATCTCAACCTGTTGCTGCTGGTCCCATTGTCGATGCTAGCGCTTCGGGGGAATATATTGATGCTACTTCTGAGGAAATGGTAGGAAATGAAACCCTGAAAGTGCAAAAAAAACAAGAGTGTCGTAGTTTGACAGTGTTAGCCAAAATCCTTAAGGCAAAAGCAAAAGGCATCAATTTTGAGGTGGGATGGAATAAGAGATGCCAACATGTTAACCCCAACAGAGCCATATTTAGTAGCTACATTGTAATCATCACTCGACAACGTGTGCTGATTGATGTATAGTCGTGGCACCATGTTGTCACCGGGATGAACACACTAATGTGGGAAGAGATTACGGTAACATTATGATATCATTTTTTTAATTTATTAAAATAAAATAAAATACCAAAACATTGACTTACTCTTCATCATCCATTGCAGAGTGCATTTATAGTAGATTCATCGCATAAGGAATATGTATTAAGAGTTGAAAGAAGGATTCATATAGGTTTCCGCACAATTTTAATGAAATATCATCTTAAAGATGCATAAGGGAAAATCAAACCATACCCACCTCCTCTTTATGCACACTTGATATCCCAAGGAGCATGGGATGCATTTAGCAACCGTCATGGGGAGCAGACTTTTCAGGTACATTATGTGGGGTAATAAGTTGTTTGACGTTTGCTTATATTCATCACTCTGATTGAAAATTTTTTATTTATGAAATAGCTACTGAGTGTTGAAAATAAAAAACGCGCAACAGAACCAGCATACCCTTACCGTAAAATAAGGATGGGGTACACTGAACTTGAGAAAAAATTGGTACATCTTTTAAATCTACCCTACTAATAGTATGTGACATAAAACAACACCATAACCATGTTTCTCTGTTTATATGCAGATTGATGAATTTAAATAGAAATACATATTCATCCCACGCCATGTGCTATAGAAGGAGGATCGTGTAAATAAAGAGGGGATACTGATAGATGAAAACACACAAAAAGTGTGGGAAACATGTGTAAGTATGACATAATATAAATTTGATTTGCTTTAAATCGCTATTACATTACAATAACTACTTATTTTTCTATATTTTATATCTGACATAGTCACAAGAATCAACAATAACCTCATCAGATGCAGACATACTTTCAGCAGCCTTGAAGCAGCCAGAACAGTATGGCCGCGTCAGAGGTGCGGGTTTTAGGGTGACACCCCGAACATATTTTCAAAAACAAAAACAAGTGGAGGATCAAATGAAAAAAATGGAAAAGCTGCAAGAAAAATTATCTATTTTTCAAGAAGAATTACAATACCAGATAGAGATGATAGAAAAATTGATGGGGGAGAGGCAAAGAGAAGAAACAACTCAACAACAACCCATGCGTGATGATCCTGACCCACCCCCCACCAGCTTTGAGGCGAGCCATTCCCCTAAAAAACCTGACTTAGATGAGGTAATCAATGTTTTAATAATTGTTTCTGTGAAATGTGATTTACATATACACTGATACCTTTCCTGTACTAATATTACACAGGGTGAAAATGACTGTGATTTATATTTATCAACTCCCACATATCGCCTTGTAGCAAGGGATACGGTGTTCAATATGCAAAACGACATGCTACACAACAGACAGCTTCCAAAAGATCATCTTAGAGTGTCAATTAATGTAGCTAATGAGCTGAGTGCCGATATACCTATTCCAAATGACAATGACGACATTCATACGGTTGAACAAGCTATTGGAACATTCATCACATGGCCAACAGTTCTTGTAAAAAAACATGTCGACAAAAAGTTATCCATTTCCAATTTATTTTTCAAGCTGGACCTTTAACATTTAATGAAAAAAGGTCTGAATCGATGAATGTTATTACAGAATGACAAAGGTTGTGGGGTGAAACGAAATATCAGCTCAAAACTATCTCAAGGATCAACCAACCGATTGAAATGGTCTACTGAGAGCACCTTTACCCCGCCCATTCTATATCCACAGTTAATATCATTGCAGGCTCATGTGGATACAAAGTTGAAAGATGGAAATACTCACACAGTTGATTTCAAAAAATATATGTATATAAAGGAAACATCAGATTTCATTAGTGCTGGAAATGTAAATGAACTCCTCAAGTATGAATGGCTAGGCGCCTCAGTTGTAAATGTATATATGAGGTATGTTTTCATGATTTGATTTTAAAAAAGATTATATACTCTGATAATTATGACTAAATACATTTTATATTTGTCACAGACATATATATGAAAAACAATTGAAGGGATTTCCCCATGAACAAAAATTTGGACTCGTTAGTCCTCACACCACCTCTTCAAAAGACGAAATAGATTCTGATAAATAGGCTGCAATAATGTCATCCCTACTCAAATCGTTTGAAAACAAAATTACAGATGACAGACTCTTTTTAATACCAATGATGCAGGGGTAAAACTCTACAATTTAATCATATCAACTATATTTTCATTTCTTTATTTACTTATTCCTTTTTGTATTTTTAGGGAGCATTGGATGCTGATTGCAGTCAATTTGGATACTCCAAAGATTTATTTTCTGGATTCAACGCATGGATATCCAACAAACCGACCGCGCATGATGGCATTTGTTAATTTGTAATACACTAGATCCAACATTTTAAAACTAAACATCTAGTTATATAATTTATGTTATCTTTTAATGAGGATTCTGTTATGATAGGGTGGTGCATCAATATCGTCTAACGAATGGAATGAATCCAGGGCATAAGGATGAGCAAGCCTACAAGATCTACAACTGGAAAAGTATTTGGGTATATATAATAACATTGCACTATCCAAACACATATCAAAACAAATTACTTATTGTTTTTGATGTTTCTGTAGTGTCCAAAACAAACAAACGGAAAGGACTGTGGTTATTATGTTTGTAAATTTATGAAATAGATCATATTTCATCAACAAAATAGCATCCCTGATGAGGTATTTTTAAAAATAATTACGATTTCATTTAAAATATTTATTAATCCTTTGTGTATTTATATTTTTTCAGTACTATCATGACTGTCACAAAAACTCATATTCAGAAGATGATATACATGTGTTTAGAAATGAATGGGCAACATACCTGATGGAAGATTGTACACAAATAGGATAAAGTTGAATTCCTACTAATTATGTTATCTATATATGATCATTGATTATCCTCCAACCTTATTTGGTGAATTGAGAATGCTCCGATGTATTGAAATCTTAATTTATTACTCAATGTTTTCTATCCCCGAATTCATATTATTGATCTTTGAACAAATCAATGTTGAATTAAGGCATGATGGTGTGCAGTGCGTATGTAGTGAACGACAAAACCACCGAGGATCAAAAAAATCCATTTTCCAACAAATGATGGATGGAAACAACAAATATGGTCTATATCCACCATTTTCAGTTAGATATAGGGCCTAAATATAAATATTGCTGAAATTAAAGTATAGGGATCAGATTCAACATGTAGAGATAGTATTTGAGCACATGTGTACCCCTTGGTTCATTTTTAATAAATTTCAATGTTCTGTATCTCATTTGTTTGAACTTGTATTTGAGCACATGTGTTGTTGTTTGACTTGCACGATTATTTCTAGGTAGATGCATGAGATAATTGGTATCGTTGAGGGATTTTTTGGAACCAAAATATGTGTCCCAGGATAATTCAAGTAAAGGAAAGTCTGGTTGAGATGAAATCCAAGCTCAAACGACTAGTACATCATCAAAAGAATCAACCCTGTGATGCACCATCATGTAGAATATGGTCCTTGTGATGTTTTGAGGTGTTTATGGAAGGTATGGGGAGTCTTATGAGCCCCATGGCCACCATAAATAATGTTTACAGACAGCTCCACATGTTTTTTGTGCCTCGTGTCTCTTTACAAGGATCACGCCATTCACATGGTCCATCTTAGCACGTATGTCTCATTCATCCCATTGCTACTCTTGGAAGAACCTGGGAATCTGACAATACATAATCCCCACACAACCCATACTCATCCAACCAAGAGTATTCCTAGTGTGAAGGGAAGCTAACCATGGGTAATACCCACACCATACCTCTTTTAAATATATGGGTTTTGATCCTTGTATTCTAAATAGGGTACGTAGGAAGCCTCCATGAGGTTAAATCCCAACCAATTGTAAACCATGGTGACCCCCTCACTAGGGTAAACCTTCGCTTATTTTACCTCCTATTTTTCCCTTAGTGGCATCCGAATAAGTCTTCAAAATGAGAAACCTTACCTTTATGGGATGCACCACACTTGGGTCAGACCTCATTAGGCATTTTGATCCATCTATCAGGTAAACATTCCAAGTGCTCCATCCTAGAGATGTACCTACTTGATCTACCTTTATAAGTGTTTTGATCCACCCATTATATCTCTGTAAGACATTAAATCATGACCCTCTATCCTTGTGGTATTTTAAACTCATGGAATACCACAAGTTAAACATGGGTTTCCATTTCTTTGAGAATCCCTTTGACGACGATGAATACATGTGACCAATGTTCTAGTGTACATACATTCCACTGATTCCCAATGTGAATACTTTCCTAACCGAATTATTATGCCCTGGAATGACCCTTTGGAATGTCCTGATATAATCATTGTAAGTAACCATCATCCATAAAGAGATGGAATCAGGAACAAGTTTCACGAACAACGTCTTATTCTATAAGGGAGACTCATACTAGGTAATGAATTCTGAGGAGGAATCCATGGATGGAATGAACTACATCCCATCACCCTGTTTCAATCAAGGAGAATACATCTCTTTATAAGTGATGAATGTCACTCACCTTTGTAACGAATGAATGTGTGGTACAATGCACCGCCATCGAACGTCAACATGCTCCAGGCAACGTGCCCCTGCAGAAAGTGTCAGAAACATATGTCATGCTCAATAATAAATGGAATCCCATTTTCTCATAGGGACCTCTCCAAAAATAAGATGTAAAATGAGGTTCCCTATAAAAGACTATAGTAGAATTAAATCCATGTAAAAAGATAAACTCAATTAAAAATTGAATATTGATTTTCTTATAATTTTTTCATATAAAATGTATATAAATTGAGATTATTTGGTCATAAAATTGATCAAAACCCATATTTAATTCTTCCATCGAGGGGTACACGAAAACCTAACCTAATATCCCACAGAAATCTTGTCCTACTTCCATGTTAGAACTGGAATTAGTTGAAGAAAACCTAAAGGTCTCTAATGCTCGGATTTGATGTGTTGGTATGTATAATAATGAGATAAATTTTCATTGATATCTCATCTAATACATGGACACAAGAATCTTCATGGTATATCATATAACATCTGATTAGTACATTGGTTCACTTCCAATGGGAAATTGTGGAATTCCATAATAACAAAAAAACATCGAAAAGGGTACAATATACTAGTTCTAATAGGTGTTTCAGACATGTATTGGGGCTAGAGGGATGTCATTGGGTTTTGGGAGGATATCAAGGATGATTTGGGTAGTCATTCTATTGAAATGTAGTAGCATTAGGCTACTCATAGCGTGAAAGGGTAATTCACAACATGAATGCATTTAATAGGGTGATAATGGTCGTGAATGGGGAAAAGGGGTCAAGTAAGGGTTTGGGCCCAAAATATAGTGTTGTCACCACTTGGTTCATTTCATGTAACATGATTTAAAACTTATTTTTATGTGGGTGATGGGTTTACAAAGTATAAACCTCCTCAGGTTTCTTCGTTTGGGCACCAAGTTCTTAGGGGGTGGCCAAACCCCATTCCTCTCCTTCCTTCCCCTTAGACCTGAGTGGATTATCGGTTGTTCGTAATTTCGAATCAATGTGGTATCTTCTCCTACATCTTCCTTGATTTTATAACTTCTTGATCAAAGATTTGCATTCAGTTTTTAGGGTTCTAGGTGTAATTATTATACCATAGTATGGATAAATCGTTGTTCTTCATGAGACTTTTATATATGACTCTTAGAGCATGTCTCAAAATTTCATAAACTTGTAATCAATCATTATTTGATGCAGATTATATTCTGTGGAAGATTTATTTATGGGTTTTCAAAAATTTAGGCTTAATTTGTCATAAATTTAGTAATATAGATTGGGGATTTAGTGCTTTCTAGGCTTAGCGGTGTGTCAGGAGTGGATGGCACCTAGTTTCTCAGCATTCTGGCTTTTTTGGATTACACGATGAGTTTGGCGCCTATTATACCATGTTGTATTTTTGGTTAAAATTAAATAATTATGTAATTTAATGTTGTTGGACATTAATACATGTGATCATGGACTCAGTTGTGGTTGTTATGAACTGAAGATAGTTTATTGGACTTCTGGTTGAGGTAAGGGCATTGACCTAATTGTGTCTCTTGGTTAATTGGTTATTTTATGTTTTGTGCCTCACTAGTATAATTCCATTTAGCAACCCCATTATTTATTTCATTATTGTATTGCAAACATAATATTTGTTTTCTTGTGTAGGTGAAATCTTTTTCCTCAGTTCGAATGCTTTGTTCGGAAACCGCCGCCATGGACGACAATTTTTTAGAGCAGATGGATGCAAAAAGGATGGAACATCATTGTTTTTTAACTGTGTTGGATAATTGTAATTGTAACCAAATTAAACATTTATTGAAATGTATATAGCAGATTTTTGTTTTGTATTCATGATTTCAAGTAAATGTATGTAGCATTTTTGTTCTTCTGTGCTTTGTGTGTGGGTGTTGTTTGTGCTGTGTGCAGGTGTTGTTTGTGCTGTGTGTAGGTGCTGTAATTTGTCCAGGTTCTGTGCAGGTTCTGTGCAGGTTTTGGTTTTGCACAAGATCTTTGGCCTTTATCAGTGCTAGTTAAGCGCTGATAAATATATAATATATTAGCACTATTTTGAGCGCTGATAAAGGTAGTTTTTATCAGCGCTCAAAATAGCGCTGATAAAGGTAGTGTTTATCAGTGATATTTTTAGCGCTGATATATTATACATTTATCAGTGCTAAAAATAGTGCTGATAAAGACTAACTTTATCAGTGCTTGCTTAGAGCTGATAAAGGAGCACTTTTATCAGTGCTTTTTTTAGCGCTGATAAAGGTGACCCTTTATCAGCGCTTTTTTTAGCGCTGAAAAAGGGTACCCCACTTTATCTTTTCCGAGATTAACAGCGCTTTTTTAGCACTGTTAAAGACGGTTTTTAGCGCTATTATAAGCCATATTTGTATTAGTGATCTTATTACCATTATACTGTAGACTTTTCTGCGTCCACTATTATAATGGTAATGTACAAAGATTAATTGTCGTATTGAAAGGTTATAGTAGATACCAGGGTATAATGAGAACCTCGAGATACAATGAATTTGATCTTAAATAAATGTTTTATAGTCTAGATATATATTACTGACTGGACATAGTAGATTTCTGACTATCAGGGGCTGGGGGCTCATAAGCATTGAGACTTATTCTCATGAATTTCATACTTGGTGATCTCTAGTAATGAGATCATGAGGACAGACCCTCCAATAGGAACACCACATGTTTTGGGTGTCATTAGTCATTCCTATATACAGACATGTGTATTAGTCTCCTGACTTGAGACCATTACCAATGTGTACTATTTGATTACGTACTTTGATGCAAGACGAAAACCATGGAAATGAAGTCGTGGTGAGGTAGTTTGTGTTGGGTGCGTTGTTGGTGGTATGACATTGGTTGAATGGTCAAGAAAGGATTTGTCGATTCCAAGTTCAGGAAGTTGTATATCTCAGGCCTGGTTGATCAGGATGGTTCTGCCTTCATAAGTCTTTGGCCAAATCAGTACAAAGGTAAATTCATCTGGTTAGATCAACAAATAATAAATCAAGATAAGGACAATAACACAAGAGTGTGTACTGCTTTATGAGACATCTAATGACAAAGAGATTATAGTACAAATTTAGTGTTTGTAGGATGGTAGTCATTGTTATGACTATCCTTATCTCTTTAGGGGCCATGATGGGTTGCTAGACTCCGCTCTTGGTCTGTGGATTTTATTCACTACTATCAAGATAAGGGCCTAGAGGGTCACACACAATAGTGTATTCAAGAATCTTCCCTATTTAGTTGAATAGGTATATGGACATAATGGACCCCACCACGGGGTCTGAGTATTGTCCAGGTTTTCGATCACCAAAAGAATTAAATAAATTCAATAATATTCATGTTATGAATATTTGGGTTTGAATTTATTTAATGTGTTTACAAGTTTAGTAAATACGATAAAATATTAATCGAACGAATATTATTTTAATATTCAAGGTTCGTTTAATATTAAGCGGGAAAACGAGTCGAGTTAAATGGATCAGGTTTTATCACGTAATATATTTTATATATTACAAGTATGTGATAAAATAATAAATAATATTGGCATAGTTTAGTTCATCAAAATTATTTATTAGTGGAAATTGAAATAAACGGGGGACGGGGAACCCAACCGAGTATTTTGGAATTACACTATAAATAAGAGAGGAGGCTCTCTCCCTTTGTGAACAATTCACTATCCACTTATTTCATGGAGTGAAATCTAGAGCCTCTCTCTCCTCCTTCTCTCTAGAGAGAGAATATCTCGATACATGGAGCTTGGATCAAGATCTTCCCCAAGCATCGAAGTCATCTCAATGTGGTGATCGTCGAGACGTCAAAAGCATCGTTGAATTACCACGCTAGCACTAGGAATTCGATGATCAACATTCCAACGGATTTTTGGAGCACGTGTGGAAAATCTAGAGGTATCCTTCTTTGGATCCTTCAAGCAACGATCGTCATCGATTAGTTGCAGTTGACCACAACTTCAAATTTGAAACGGGTACATTTTTCATTTTAGTTTAGTGCTCTTAATAATTTACGCAAGATCCTCAGACCTCTCCAGGGCTCGGATCATCGGCGTTGACAAGTATCGTCAATCCACCGATGAAAATTTTAAAATCCCCAGCCCACCGGCTTTCGCTGCGAGCCCCAGAACCTAACACTTACATCATAACCTTATGTATAAAATGCGCATTTAGGAATTACTCCACGCTACATTTTTTTATCAATGTTAACATGTAATACTTCATCATAAATACTCCTTATTAACATCAATGTCATGATTTAGATAAGGTAATGCACATTTAGAAATTACTCCATGCTACATTATCATGATCGATGGATGCTTGGTCATGATATTCTTTGACATGCCAACCCAAAGCAACTTACATCTTCTGACCATGAACTTACTTCACTTTACCATTCCTTAATTACTTAAACAAATCTTATGATGTAAATATATACCACTAGCTTACACTTGGAATAGTTCACTCTCTCTTGTAGAACTAATTTCAAAAGTTTTGTGACATACCTTTATTTCTAAAGGTTTCTTTGTCCAAACTAAAGACGTCGATAATACCAAAGGTGTTTAGTTGTGTTGAGCCTAAATACCATACTTGGTATATTCTTGATTTCAACTTTTAGTATTGCTTGAAAAATAATTATCTTTCCACAAATGGGTATGAGTCTTAAATTTTTATATTCATCACTTATTGCCTATGATTCATATATCACTTAACCATTTGTTGAGTATGATACACCGCAAACAACATTCATTCCAGAACCTAGAATAATGTCTCCTTATGTCCAAAAAAACACATGAGATGAATGTTTTTGGTTATACACAATAATAGTTCTACATGAATCTTTCACTTGGTAATAAAGAACTCGTGTACTTCTCACCACTGGACTAGGTATTACCCTTTCTCGGCTACTTGGAGAACACAACTGACTTTATAATAATATTTCTATACTTAATTGGTTACTGTGTATCAATACACAAATGTAACAATCATATTATATTGAATACCCAAGAATTAAAACTGAAACATTACATTGATGAATATTCCTGATGAAGAAGCAGTAACTTTCTTCTTTAATTCAGTTTATTTCAATTAAACTTCCATAGTTTTATTTTATAATATGCAATGCAAATAACCTCATGTTAATACCTCTTTCATTAAAGGACATTACAAATGTGCTTTTGGAATTACTTTCCATTTGAATTTCTGCCCAACCTTTCAATTTATTCTCCATAATAATTAAAGATGAAACCATCTTTGATATTCTTATTTACTTGGTGATCCTTACCTAAATTGGTAATGAAGCGTTTACTAAATACTTGTTCGTTTTTCTAACTTTAAGAGAGACTTGAGTAAAGGGGTGAAAATGATATTAGAATAGGATGTATTGAAAGATCATAACCCGTCTTTCAATTTACACGGATCCAGTGTAACCATTACCTATTCATATCATTATTTCGCTTTCTCCTTGCAAGTCACTCAGAGATGAGACTTCATGTTATATCATCCATGTCCTGATGTAGCGACCGAAACTAACACCAGACGTTGATGAGAGCATAATGACATAAACATCATATAATTTGTAAATTATTCTCTTATAAGCAATTTCACCCTCACTTCCTGAGGTAATTTTAACAGATATAGGGACACTAGCACCCTGACTTTCCAATAGTATTATGTGAAAGTGCCTGTACTATTCTTGGATACTCATGTCGATGAGGAAATTTACTTTGTCCATTATTTATCGTAGTTTTTAAAGTTGTGGTATAAATTTCCATTTTTTTACAAAAATAAATTTTATCAGATAAGTAATTTTTATCTAGATTATCGATTTAGACATTCTGATTAATTAATTAAATCATTAAATTTCTCCCACTATTTTATCGAATTCTTGGAACCCTCTATACTAGAATCGTAATGCTCTATCGCTTGATTATTCAAGTGTAAAGGATCACTAAACCTCCCCTCACAGTCTACAAGCTATGAATATGCCACTACTTTAAGGGTTCAAGATAGGCTTTTGGCTGGCCAACCACATTAACTCGTGGTTCCTTGATCTGTTGAGTGAAGTTTCAACTTCTAAAATCTAAATTTGATTTACTCAACTCTTGACTCTAAAATGACAGAAAGTTAGTTATGGATAATCCTTACTACCACTTTAGTTAATTCAACCCACCACTCTTATAAGAACTCCCCGGTAGTAAGAGGCACCCTCAGTTATGGCATGACTGGCACCCCAAACACCCGGTTTTGTCCAAATTCAAATGATGGAAGGCGGTTTAGACTTGATATTTCTTTGAGGGTTTTTTTATTTTTATGTGACGAAATAAATCATTTTCTATCTTCTAAGCATGTACTATGTGATCGCACTCACAACTTACTATGCATGAAATAGAAAAATTCATCACGTCACATGTTCATTTTATTTTTGCATGCTTTTTTATTATTACTCTATGTGTTCATGTGTTAACTACACATACACAAAAATAATAAACCATGCAAAAATAAAATGTCTACCTGGTCATGATTTGGTATTAATGGTTGATTCATTGAGTGAATAATGTATCAACTTACACCCTAGGGTATATACCTTGATTCACATTACATGCGACTCGAATTACAGCACCTGCACCTCCAATGTATCAAGGTCTTGTTTGGTGCGTTGCCATAACTCGGTGTGAAGTACGTCACTGATCGTCTTGTCATTATACAACAGTACTCACTCGTAGGTGAGGGGAATTGGGGAGTATAAATATAACTCTAAAAATTGACACATAGGTCCTTATACATATAATGACTTAGAGACGATGCACATATTTCCATTTTATTAATTAATTATTACAAACCAGCATGTAATAATGAAATAATAAATAAAACACACCAAACATACATTGGATGGTCTCAGGCTCATGATCAATAAATACACATTAACTCGCATATTTAAGAATAAATATAGAATAAATTAAACTTTCATTAAAATAAACTCAAGGGCATTTAATTAAATTAAAAATTTCACTCTTATTTTTAATTCAATTATCACGTCGTTCGGTCCCGATTAATTAATTTAATTTTCAAACTAAAATTAAATTAATTAATTAATTTAATTAAACATCAAATAAAATTAATTTACGCTGCAAAAAAATTAAACCAAAAAATAATATCTAATTAATTTAATTTTCAACCGAAATTAAATTAATTAATTTAATTAATTTTTGATTATTTCAAAAATAACCCGACCTCAAAAAACCCTAGGCAGGGCCTCTGCGGGTCAAGCCGAACCCAGGCAGGGTGAGATCGGGCTATGTAGACCCCATACAGGGGAAACCTGGGCTAGGCAGGCCTGCCCACGCCCGTTCTTGGGTGGGAAGACCCGCCTGGTCTCATTTTGTGTCAACTCAGGTCTAACAGGACTCACAGTAGGTTACCTCTCATCGGCAGGATGTGGGCTACTATGTGCTACAGTGGTGCACTGAATGGAGGAGCCCAATGAGTCTCGTAGTGATGGGGTGTTGCGCCCTTGGTTCATATGAGGTGAGGTCCACCGACAAGGATGTGGGTTCACCCGGCGGTGGTCAACCATCCTGGTCTTGCACAACAGTTGTCTAGCAGAGATCGAGCGTAGCTCCAGGAGGCGCCAAGCGGGGGTCCGCAAGAGGTCCAGATATGGACATCGGGTTACTCCGGTGTTGGTTTGAGGTCGCGGCTGGGGGAAGCCGATCTGGTGTTGTATGGAGGAGCTGCGAGGGTGGTCGCCGCTCGAGTCAGGGTGGACAGTGGGCGACCCAGAGGGGGTCACTTGGGAAGAGGAGGCGGTGGTCGTGTGACCCTAGCAGGTCGGACCAATGGGCAGTGAGGCCAGAATCCAGGCAGTGGCAGATCGAGCCGCAACGACAACCGGATTGGCCGATGAGGTAGCTGAGCAGGTTGGCTCAGTTCAGTAGGAAGTGGTCGTTGCACTGGGAGGCGGCACCGAGCAGGATGGAGGCGGCCCTGTGGGGCCATCACAGGTGGACAGGGGGCCGCTCAGCCCCCAAACATTTGACTTTTTTATTTTATTTCTCAAAAAACCACCCCCCCATTTATTTACTTTTGGTCATTTGTTGACCCGACCCAACATCCCCTTTTTTTCTAGGTCATCCACCCTTTCAAAAAATCTAAAGCCTATAGATTAGGCATTATTAAAAATTAAATATTTTATATTATATTTTGTTTATCACTAATGAAATTCCAAAAATTTATAGAAATACCCTTAGTTGGAATATATTATTCTGAGCACCGAAAATCCGATCGGGGTTCGGATCCATCGGAAATTGTCAAAACTGAATTTCTTCGAGTATTTGTTCATACAAATAAATATATGTTCATCATTTTCATACCCATAAAATGAGTTTTCATCTGAGGTCGGATTGTAAATCTGTCGATGGAATCAAAACCGTGACAATGCCCTCTATTATATTTAATGAAAATTTAATATTTCTTTGGCTTAAAATCATCATGCATCACTCTGATACCAATTGAAGGTACCAGGTAGGTAGTGGAGGCACCAAAAGTGGGATTTTAAAAAAAATTACCGACGTAAGACATGAACTCGTCGATGTCAGTGAATCACTACCTGGTTTAAGATGGGGATCTCACGTGAAGATTTTAAGCACAAAAAAAAATACCTGGTTTAGATCCAAAGCCATGCACAATATCTGATCATTGTTGGTGATCGCTGCTCAAAGAATCTGAAGTCGTGCACGACGTCTGCTCCTTGTTAGTGATTTTTGCTCAAATAATCCAAATCCTAATTCCTCTAGATCATCCACATGTGCTTCAAAAATCTATGGGAGTGCCGATCATCGAAATATAGGTGCTAGTGCGGTGTTCCGATGACACCTTCGACGCTCTGATGATCACTGCATTGTTGTGTTTGCGATGCCTAAGAGAGTGCTCGATCCGAGCTCCTGGATCCAGAGCCCATCTCTCTAGAACATGGAATAGAGGAGAAGAGAGAGAAATAACATGAATAGTAACTGGTGGGATGCTCTCTTCTATTAATAGTGTGTAATTAAATTACCTGGAATTGCCTTTCCAACCCCCAAATATTTAACGCACTATAAACAACATGTTATGACTACTAAACTGAGTCATAAATATCATTATCAATTTCTTATAATTAAAAAATATTACGTGGTAATAAATAAGTTATTAACTTGACTTGTCATTCCCACAAAAATTATTAAACCTTGAATATATTAAACTAATATTCATTCAATTAATATTTTTCATGTATTTACTTTAAATCTTGTAAATACATTTAAAAAATGAATTCAATGCTCATTATTCTTAACTCGAATAATATGAATTTATTTATTGATACTAAATAAAGGTTTAAATAAAAAATATACCTTTATTATGTAATAATGATTCATTTGTGACTTTGAGAGTGAATATTTATGAATAAAAGTGGAGGATTGTTATAATTTTATTCATAAAAAAGGGGAATAAAGTGCTTTTTTATTGGTCCATTTTTATTGTCTTGGATTGATGAGATGGACAACTTTAATAATCCCACATTGGAAATATGGACCGAATTCCAAAATCTCCTCCCTTATAACAGGGGGCTTGAGAATTGGTATTTTTATAAAAAATATATATCCACCTAAATGTTTTAAAAATATTTTTAAAATATATATTCTAGTAAAATGTTTTGTTATATATATACATATTATATATATATAACAGAACAAAAAAATAAAAAATAAAATGAAATATTTTATAAAAACGATTAATAATGTGAATAGTTGTAATGGTTGGATTTTGAATTTTTGAAATATGAACGGGTGCCCTCATCAAGAGTTGTCTTGTTTCAGTCGAACCAAGGTGTTCTTTGACCGAAATGGTGAAATCAAATCGGTGTGATTTACACCAATTTCAATCTATAAATAAGTGATGATGATATCTCTTATAAAATTAATTCATTCAATACAAAACTCTTTAGATAAAATTTCTCAATATCAGTGTTGTGAGGCTGTCGAGTTTTAGTGACCATCATCCCCAAAATCTTGGTGAAATCCTCGAGTTAAACTTATACTGAGAACTATATCCTTTCACCACATTGTGGAAGGCCTGATGTGCCTTATATTCATGTCCACAACAAAATCTCCCATGCATGTCATCCTCCACTTCCCTGGAGTTGGGGACGTTTGGTGCACCTTCAGCGCTGATGTTGATCTCTCCCTATAAGCGAACTCCGATTTTGCGACTCTTCCTACCATTTGGTCATCTTGTCTTTCAGTGGAGGTGATGAGTGCCCGATGCACAATGTTATGGATTTTATGAGTGAGGAGGAATGATTCCCTTTTTAATCATGCCTTCAAACCTTGCGCCTCCTAGTTCGTGCTTGCTTTCCACTGATTATCCATGTGGATCCGTAATGATCACTAGATGGAAGAATCTTCATGTAAGTCAAACCCTCTCACTTAAACCCCTTCCACCTTTGTCACACTAAAAAATAACATGTACATGTCACCCTCGAACAAAGGCGTCATCGGTTTTGGCATCACGGTGCACGACTCTTCGACTCAATTGTTGCTGCAATTCAACTCTCTCAAGGGGTCCTTGCCTTCGGTGACAGAAGCTCAATCGATCATATTATTGGTAATGTTTTTCCATGGACGATGTCACCCCACTTTTTCAAAGGGGCTGGGCTGGGTAGGTGTTTGGTGGCCAAACCCCACTAAACCTCTAGCAGGAGAAGGAAGAGGGAGAGGAGATAGACAACGGTATATTTCCTATAAAAAGGGCTCTCTCCCAATAGATCTCATCTCATCATCTTTGCATCTCATCTGGTTCTCAAGTTCTCCATTTATTTGTGATATTTTGTGAGGTTCTTTCCCCACATATTCAAGATATATTTTTATGAGGTTTTTCTCCTTGTAATAATGAGGGAGTGTGTACCCACTTTTACCCATAGTGATCCTTCTATTTTGTCTGTGATTTTTTACCCCTTTAATTTGGGGGGTTTTACACATTACATATGGTGTCATTTATTTTCACATTTTTTACTTCATTTTATCACATGATTATTACTGCACCATGGACCAATCATTTTTTAGTCCCAATAAGTGGTATCAAAGGGTAGGTTCTGGCCCGGTGATGTTCACATTTTTTGGTATTAATAATTTTCATTAATTTGAGTATGCTCTGTGATTGTGACTCTGGTTGACCTATCACATCATAAAAAATTTATTGAAATTATTAATTACACCGTTGTGAAACATAGGAGGTTCTATACTAATGGCATGTCCAGATGGAGGAAAAATTCGAGATCGATAAATTCAACAGGGAATAATTTTTCGTTGTGGAAAATGAAGATATAGGCAGTGCTACGGAAGATCAATTTTCGACTGACAATTGATGAAATACCGAAAGATGTGACGATGGATCGTGGTTCTAGTGGGAGACAAAAATATGACCTGGATGAAAATGTGGTGAGTACTTCTGTAAATGTAAATATACTAGTCACTGAAGCAGAAACGACTGCTGGAAGCAGACATTATCTCCATGATGCATGGATAATTGATTTAGGAGAAACATGGCACATGATGTCTCAATGGGAATGGTTTGACCAGTATGAAACCATCCCAGAAGGAATTATGTACATGGGGAATGATCACACCTTGAAGATCATTGGATTTGGTACCATCAAATTGAAGATGTGTGATGGTATTGTTCGAACCATCCAAGGAGTACTCCATGTGAAGTGTCTAAAGAACACATTGTCTTTGGGACAATTTAATGACATCATATGCAAGACTCACACCAAGAATGGAGTTATGAGAATTGTGAAGGGCATGCTTGTGGTAATAAAGTAAAAGAAGATCTCAAAGAACCTGTACGTGCTTATGGGTGAAACATACAAGGATGTGGAGATAGTTTTTGCATCAACTACCTTAACGAAAGAATCGATGATATTATGGCATCAGAAGCTTGGTCATATGTCAAAACGAGGCCTGAAGATTCTTGCAGATCAGAATTTGTTGCATGGGCTTACAAAGGTATCATTACCATTTTATGAGAATTTTGTTTTGAGAAAGCAACATGGGTTAAATTTTGGGACGCCAACAGTAAGAAGTCAGGGGATCTTAGAGTTGATCTATTTCGATGTTTGGCGAGCACCGGTTATATCCCTGGGAGGAGCAAGGTACTTTGTATCGTTCATTGATGATTATTATAAAAGATGTTGGTTGTACCCAATTAAGAGGAAAGTGGGTGTTTTTGAAGTCTTCAAAACATTCAAAGCATGGAAGGAACTTGAATCTGTAAAGAAGATCAAGTGTCTAAGGACTGGAAATGGTGGAGAATATACAAGCGAGGAGTTTGATACTTTGTGTCAGCAGTAAGGAATAAAGAGATAGTTCACAGTGGATTACAATCCTCAGTAGAATGGAATGACAGAGCAGATGAATAGAACCCTATTGGATAGAATATGGGTAATGTTTAAGATTATAGGAATTTCCAAAACTTTTTAGGCAGATGCAGTGAATACCGCTTGTTATGTGATCAACCGATCTCTTTCAATGGAAATTGATCTGAAGACATCAATGGAGATGTGGACTGGTAAACTTGCTGAATATTCTTGGTTATATACTTTTGGAAGTTCTGTATATGCATTATTTAATGACCAATAAAGATAGAAGTTAGATTCTAGATCCAAGAAATGTATCTTCTTGGGGTACGTTGATGGTGTGATGGTGTATAGTTTTTGGGACCCCACTGCCCATAGACTTATCATCAATAGAGATGTCATTTTTACAGAAGATAAGATACAAATGATAACTGATCAAGACATAGATAAGGAGAATATAGAAACAAAAATAGTCGAAGTAAAGGAAAAATCCAAGGAAGAACTAGTTTCCTCTTAGGTATTACCAGAGCATGATGATCAAGTACTAATTGATTCTGGACCATGACGGTCAACTCGGGAGAAAAGAGCATCAGTATGGCACTCAGACTATGTCACTGAGAGTAATATTGCGTACTACTTATTGGTGGAGGATGGAGAGTCATATTCTTTTGTAAAGGTGACCTAGATTTCGGATGTATCCTCATGGATGGAGGCGATGCAGGATGAACTTAAAGTCATGCACATGAAAAAGACTTGGGATCTTGTTTCATTACCTCATAGAAGGAAGGCTATTGAAAACAAATGGGTCTTTAAGATCAAGTGGGATGGAAAATACCAGCTGGAAATATATCGTGAATGACTGGTGGTCAAAGGATATGCTCAGAAGGAAGGCATTGATTTCAATGAAATATTCTCTCTTGTTGTTAGACTGACGACTGTTCAGATAGTTCTGGCGATGTGTGCAATATACAGTTGACATCTAGAGTAGATGGATGTGAAGACTACTTTTATCCACAGTGATCTTGATAAAGAAATATATGTGCTTCAACCAGAAGGGTTTTCAGAAGAATGCAAAAAGAACTTGTTTTGCAGGTTGAACAAATATATGTACGGTCTCGAGTAGGCGCCAAAGTGTTGGTACAAGAGATTTGATTCCTATATCATGAGTCTTGGATACAACAAATTTCATTCAGATCCTTGTGCATATTTCAGGAGTTCATATGGTAATAATCTCATCATTCTTCTGTTGTATGTGAATGACATATTGGTTGCGGGCCCCAATAATGATCAGATCTAGGAGATGAAGACACAGTTGGCTAGGGAGTTTGATATGAAGGACTTGGGACCAGTAAACAAGATTCTTGGGATCACTACAACATAAATTGACTTTAGTAGCGGTTTTGTAGCGGCGGTTCACAAAACCACCGCTAAACCTTTTTTTAAAATGGTTTCGTGGCGGTTTATAATAAACCGCCGTGAAATCATCGCTTTTTTACACTCCCAAACCTTCCCCCCAACCCCAACCCCCCATCTCCCCCCGACCCCCTGTGACCTCATGACCCCCTTTCTCTCGGCGACCCCCCGTGACCCCCCTTCTCCCGGTGACCCCCCTTCTCCCCCGTGACCCCCCGCGACCCCATGACCCCCCGCGACCCCCCTTCTTCTGGCTACCCCATGACCCCCTTCTCCCGGCGACCCCGTGACCCCCTTCTCCCGGCGACCCCGTGACCAGTTAGTGATTTGGGGTTTGTTTCTTCTTCACCAGTTAGTTATTCTAATTCATGTTCTCTATTTAAAAGTTATGAAAATTGGTTTCCTTAAATTATCATGGGGTTTCTATTGGTGTTTGAATGGATGTTGTGGTCATATGTATTAATGCATTGTTCATAACACCTCTTATAATTTTCAAAATAGTGTGTTATCTACTTTATATGACTTTTATTATTGTTTATAGTGGTTTATAGTATTGAAATTGGATAAGAAAATAATGTGGGTAATAATTAATTGATTAATGAAAGTGGAATGAGATATTGATTACCATTCATCCATCAAAACTGTTGAATTTGAAATATTTCTTAAATATATTTATGTTTGGTTATTAGCTTTGATAGATGGTGATTATAGGTTTTCTAGTGCTGAAACCTATGCATAATGAATCTAATAATTCATGTTGGTAATGGTCAGGTTGGTTATGGAAATAATTATTTGGGTCTAGGTGATTCTATTCTTGGTTTCTAAAGGATTTTATCAATTTTTGTATGGATATAGTTTCCCCTTGTATTTTTGATGATAAAAATACTTTTGATTCTATATATGTGTGTTTTAGGGTGGTAGAGGCATTTTAAGATTGATGTATGGGGTTTTTATGGAAAAAAGTGGAGGATGGTGTTTGTTAAGAGATGGGATCTCTTGTTTCCATTTATTTTCATATGGTTAATAGGAATAGATGCCTCAGGTTGAGAGTTGTGTTATCATATTTTTTAGGTTATTTTGTGAATCTTTTTAATGGGTTGTTTATATTTCAATTTAGATATGGGTATTCCCATCTTTCTTATTCATTGTCGAATGATTTGATTTATTGTTATCAAATGGATGATTGTTTTGGTTCCCAACTACTTGTTGTAGTTTCTATATGCCCCTTTGAGGGTATCACATTTTGGTAGCTTATTATTGATCATTTAATACCATGATTATGAAATTGATAATGTAATTGAAATTGAACTCATGGGATGAGTATTAATGTTGGTTTATGGGATAATGGAAACTATGGGATGATTAGATTAATTCTCAGAGGAGCATTTGATGGAAATCTAATAATTGTAATGGAAAATAATAAATCTAGCTAGATCTAATGAACTAAATTGATTAAATACGAATTTTTATTGAATTTAACAAATGATTGGATAGTAATATATCTTTACTATGTCAAAATGTTTAATGGTGATGAATCATGATACTTATGTTCATGCATTGAATCTAGTCTCTACTGGTGTAGTAAAAAATTAAATGGATACCAAGAAACCTCAATAAAAAGTGCATAGGCAACACAAAAGTACATCCACGCAAACCCGAGTTCATGCCATTCCTACTCTACTGGAACAAAATACACACCAAACCTAGTTTGGAAGCGCATGTCAAACATTATAGGCCCAATAATGACCTTAATATACTTAATCCCAAGAATCTAAGATCTAATATAGCTCCACCATGTGCAGTTCCTCGTGTGAGCACATCAAAAAAATTATGGATTTCACTACACCATAGCACATAAACTTGAGAATATTCTCCTTAAATAAGCACAATTATATTATGCCTAATTTATGATTAATGGATCATATTTATTATATTATGTTTCTGTAATATTACACTATCGTATATATGAATCTCTTTCTCTATTTAGTAGTAACTATGTGTTTTAATTTTTTTTAATATTGTGTAGGAAGATTGTGATATACATGGATAAAAGTTGGATCACATTACCGAGGAACGCACCTCAGTATGTTAAGGGTTTGAAGGAGTTTTTAGATTTTTAAATTTCTAATTGATCCGTTGAAGGGAGAATAATATGTCCATGTCCTAAATGTAAATTTAGAAGATGGTTGAAGAGAGATAAAGTTTATGAACATTTAATACTGAAGCAATTCCCTAGTCAATATTTGTGTTGGATTTGGCGTGGAGAATCGAATGTTACAGAAAGATTGAGCACTGATGTTAATCCACAGAATGAGGTCCCAACTTCATCGACAATGGAAAATGAAATGCAAAACCTCATAAATGATGCATTCGTCACTGCAAGACACCACTATCAACATCAAAACATAACAGAACAACCAGATGAGGGTGATACAAATTGAAATGTGACAAGTGATGTTTTTTAGACTATAACACAACCAGATCAAGATTGTAACATATCATTGGATCCTCCTCTTGATTTTGTGGATCCAAATGTAAGAGAAAACTTCACTGAGGAAAATGTGTTTCATGATTTAGTTGACGATGGAAATCAAGATTTGTATAGTGGGTGTTTGAAATATTCAAAGCTTTCTTTTCTGCTGAAGTTGTACCATATCAAATGTCTATGTGGAATTAAAAATAAGGCAATGTCTATGATATTGGAATTGATTCTTGATGCATTTACTGAAGCAAAAATTCCTAAGTATTTTTATGATATGAAAAAAGTTGTTAACAGGATTGTTCTGAATTATACAAAAATACATGCATGTCCCAATGATTGTATGCTTTATTGGGGAGAGGATTCAAGTAGACAGAATTGCAAAAAATGTTCTTCTTATAGATGGTAGTCCAAGGGTGATGTTGGAAGTCTGAATCAACATAATTTCATGGAGAAGAAGAAAATGAACACACCTGTAAAGGTTTTTCATTACTTTCCTTTGAATCCTCGATTGCAAAGATTATTCATGTCATTGAAAACCACCGAACACATGAACTGACATTCTGTAGATAATAACAATGATGGGTTAATGATACATCCACAAGATTCACAATCGTGGAAGACATTTGATTCATTACATCCAGATTTCACAACTGATCCTAGGAATGTTCGATTGGGATTGACTACCGATGGATTCAACCCATTTGGGACTTTGAGTACCAGTTATAGCATTTGGCTATTTGTTTTGATCCCTTACAATCTGCCTTCGTGGATGTGTATGCAACAAACATCTTTTATCATTTCGATGATTATTCTTGGAAAACAAATGCCTAGAAAATATATTGATGTATACTTGCAGCCTTTGATTGATGAATTGTAGGATTTATGGATGAACGATGTTGAGACATTTGATGCTTCTTCTAAAACAATGTTCAAAATGCATGCTGCTTTAATGTGGACCATTAGTGACTTCACTGGGCTTGTGAATTTATCTGGTTAGAACACTTACATGGGTTTGGCTTGTCCCATTTGTAACTTTTATTTTGAGCCCAAACAACTACCTCATAGTTGAAAATGGTGCTTCTTGTGCCATCGAAGATTTTTTGATGCATCTCATAGATTTCAGCTAAACGGATCAAAATTTAATGGTTTCATTGATTGTAGATCACCTCCAAAGTTGTTAAATGGTTCTGAAATATTGACACAACTTGAAAATGTTGAAACAGAATTTGAGAAGGTTCATTATTTGAATGATAGCAGAAAATGGGTCTGAAGTGCATCATCAAGTGAAATCAGAACGCAACAATGGAAGAAAAAAAGTATATTCTTCAAACTTTTGTATTGGGAATTTAATTTGTTGAGGAATAATCCTGATGTGATGCATATTGAGAAGAATTTCTATGAAAATTTTATTTTCACATTACTTAATAAGCATGGAAATTCGAAGGAGCATCTCAATGCTCGCAAAGACTTACAAGTAATGAACATAAAACTTGATCTCTGGACAGATGGGAATGAAAAGTATGCTCCAGCAATTTTTTCAATGAAAAATAGGGATAAAGATACATTCCTTCGAATTTTAAAGAATGTGAAGGTATCTGATGGGTATTAGAGTAATATCTCAAGGTGTGTTGACTTGAAGAATTGTTAGTTACATGGATTGAAAAGTCATGATTCACATATTTTGTTACAACAGTTACTACCATTGGCCATTGCGTACATTATTACCTGAAAAATTTAATGTTGTTGTACTCCAATTCTGCACATTTTTCAGGCAATTATGTGAGAAATCTCTACATCCATTTCAGCTTGACAACCTCCAGGAGAGGTTTGTATTTACCCTTTGTGCAATGGAGATGATCTTTCCTCCATCTTTTTTTACTGTCATGATGCATTTAACTATGAATTTGGTTGAGAAAGCTAAATTAGGAGCCCCCGTTCATTATTGATGGATGTATCCAATTGATAGGTATTTTATTTATATGTTTTTCAGTTAAGTAAACAATTTTTTGCATTTAAATAAATACATAATTATGATTATTTTATTTCACAGATATCTTGGGCATTTGAAAGCATGCGTGAGAAATAAATCTCAACCAGAAGGCTCTATTACTAAAGGATATTTGGATGAGGAGTGTCTTACCTTTTGTTCCAGATACTTGGATGATATTGAGACAATATTTAATCAATTTGGACATGTTGACGACACATCGACTCAATCTCAAATACATCAGAAATCAAAAATATTTCCTCCTATTGTCCGATCAGTTGGGATGACCTCAAATGTGACACTGACAGAATTGGAATTATTACAGGAAAATAGATATGTGCTGCTGAATAATGAAATTGCAGATCCATTTATTTAAGATTTGAGGATACAAACAAAGAGAAGAATTAGTGACCGAACACAAAATGAGAAATATATAATGAAAGTTGTGAATAAAGAGCTTGTATAATGGTTTTCACGACAAGTAAGTTCATAAATATTGAAATAAATATGAATATTAGTTTAAAACATACATTTTATAGATCTAATAAATTATATTTCTTTTTTAGATCATGAATACTGATACTCGAGTAGAGTTGTTAGAATATTTGAAGTTTCTTGCTAGAGGTCCTATAAAACAAGTTAGAAAGTTTGACGCTTACAATGTGAATGACTTTAGATTTCGTACAGTCGATCAAGAAGTGGGTTTGAAAACACAGAATAGTGGTATATTTACATTTGATGAAGTGAGATACTATGGAATGTTGCTTGATATTATTGAATTAAACTACCATGGGCATTTTTCTATTGTTTTATTCAAATGCAATTGGGTCGATATTATTAAAGGTGTTAAAAGAGATTCCTTGCAATTTACTTCTGTGAACTCTCGCTTGATGGATGTTGGTGATCGTGAACTACATGATCCATATATCTTATCATCGCAAGAAAAAATGGTATATTATGTGAATGATGTTGTGGATGAAGGGTGGAGTGTAGTTTCTCATGTAATACAAAGAGATTTGTATGATATGGGTGATGAAGTGGAAGATTTGACCTCTGAAATTGAATCTCATCAACAACAAGAAGCAAAATTATTTGTCCATCATGATATTGAAAATATTATTCTAGCAAGGATGAATGAAGTGGATGAAGTAATGGAGTAGGAAACTGACATGATTGAAGGGGAAAATGATTGTATGTACAGTTATTTATTCATTCAGCAACCACTTATTTCATTTGTGTAGTCATTCATTATCATTGTTATATATATTTTGTTTATTAGTACTGGGCATATATTATCTTTTTTTTCTGTATAATTTTTTTGAAATATATATTCTGAACATAATTTTATTTGATTAAATGACAGGAATTCCAAGGAGGAAGTGGTACACTATTTCATCTACTACTGCGACAGATGACGATCCATCTGTCTCCATCCCCACGACATCTGAGCCACCAGTTGCCTACACCCCTACATCATCTCCCCTGCACCATCTCTCACACCCTCTGTGGGTGTCCCATTGAAGTCTGAGTCGTCAACTCTCCCTTCAGGAGCCTCAGCATTGGGGCGGTAGCATGCCCCTTCCAGTTCATCATGGGCATACTGGAGGGTCACTATCATAGGTACAAATTTTAATATAAATAAATTTATTGAATTTTGTTTATACTAATTGTTTTCTTATTGAAGATGAAAAAAATGCAACTTTGGAGAAAAAAATAAAAATTTCAGATGTTTGGAATATGAATGGCGATAAGATAGTCGTGCCATTTGATTCATTTGGGGTCTCTATGGATGACGTCGTGGGGTTACTTGGCCAGATTCTAGGCCAAGAGGCAGCAGAGCACATTTCCTTACCTATTTCTTATGATGATTAGAGATATATACCTCCAAGTTGGAAAATTTTAGTTTTTGATTCCCAAATAAAGTCAATTTTAATACATTATGATATAATTGAATGTCATGTTACTAATGTAGGTTCCGGGCACAGCGGAAGCACGTGGGTGGATGTGCCCACTTGGCTTTTTGTCATTAATAATGATCAATTTGGGATCAATACGATGATGAACGTCAGTCACCACGGATCGAATCATAGAAATAGACAAAGAAGAAGGTTTGTCCCGGAACCACAAACAAGGATCGTTACAAGTTGATTATAATTAATTTAATCAATTGAAAAGAAATACCTTTTGGGTGTTCTTTCTTTGTTGATGTTCTTGATCACATTCCGATGTGATTCGTCGTTGCGTCATAGAAGCCAAGCGTAGACTTCCTCTAGCGGTGATCCACACGTGTACCTCGTATCTCGGGACGTCGCCAAAGGAGTCTCCGGGTGCTAGCGTGGAGAAACCTTTGCTTGTGTTGTCCTCCTTAGATCGTCTTGATCCAATGGAATAGGATCTCTCTCGGTCTTGAGAACGTTCTTGGAGGAAGAGGTTCTTTCGGCCTTGAAAGAATTCTCCAGAATTGTTGTGCACAACAATTCTCTTGTGTGTTGGAAAAGAGTTGGGGTTGTGAGGATATTTATAATCAGGTTTGAGGTTGTAGATTTATGACAATAAATAAATGTGTTACGCATTTTATTTATTTCATTGACTCTTATTTAAAATCTCATGTCGAATAATTAATTCCTTGACATGCGCCCACGCTGATTATAATAAATATCATTTAAAGTAATATTATATCATCAAAATCCCGACTGGAAAAACTACATAGCGTGTATTAATAAATACACGGCGTGTGCTTGTTTTTCATTAAAAACTACATGGTGTGTACATTCAATGTACACGGCGTGTATATCTTGTTTTCATTTATTCATTTCTTTTCCATAAAGAAAACTACACGGCATGTAATAATTAATACATGGTGTGTACTTGTTTTCCATGAAAAACTACACGACGTGTAATCTTTAATGCACGGCGTGTATATCTTGTTTTTCATTTCCTTCTTCCTCCACCATTAAAATGATTTAGTCTTCCTTGAATAATTATTAAACCATGTACGGGAACAATTTTTATTCTACTTGAGATACTTGAATACACTTAGTGTGTGACCCTCTAAGCCTCTTTCTCATTGGCATTAGGCGAGCTTGCCTAAAGTCCAAGATTACTGTCTAGCAATGGGTCAAGGAACCCAAGAGAAAGAAGTTGACGCTGCATTGACATATCACCTCATACGAATGCTTACTGTGTAATTTAATCCCTTTGTCTCAATATCTCATCAAGCAGGTTTCATGGCAGTGTCATAAACCTATATGCTTGATTTATCGTTCTTTGACTATCAGAAATAAACTCATCATTTACACCATGGCCATGGAATTTAATTCGACAGTTATATTTCAATCAAAGGTCTGAGATATCAACTTCCATAAATGGAAAGGACTAATCCTTCCTTGACTTATCCATTAACAACATGTCACTCATGACGCACCCAACATACCATATTTCCCGCCAACTGTCTGCGTGACAGTTTTCGTCAGTAAATCTAAGTGCGCGAGTCATGACATGAGTTAATGATAATCTTCCAGTCTAAGGACCATTACATACGCTCGTAGATAGTAATGTCTGATGACACCAAGACATGCAGAATTACTACTGGTGGGTCTGTTCTCATAATCTCTCATCTTAGAGATTACCAATTACGAACTCCATGAGAGAGAGTCTCATCTTCTTACGAGTACTCACACATGACGATCTGTATACTATGTGTCCTATCATAGTATGTCATCCAACCATAGAACTTTATTTAAGAATATTGTTATAGCATTTCAAGGTTCTCATCATAGCGGGAATCTGCCATGACCTTATCAATGCAACAAATATTCCCGGACATTGTTATATTATAGTCATGCAGAACAATGAACAATATATAATAAGTGAACATTCATGTAATCAAAGTACAAAACAGTTGGTTCTCAGGACACCAACCCTTACAAACTCCCACTTGGACTAGAGCCAACTGCCTACGACTTTTAGTCCGCTAGACCTCACATGATGATCATGTTTCTGCTGAGTCAAAGCTTTAGTCAAGGGGTCCGCCACATTGTCTTCCGTGGAAATACTACTCACTGCAACTTCACCTCTCTGAGAAAAATCCCTCAAGAGATAATACTTCTGAAGTATGTGCTTTGTCCGCTGATGTGACCTTGACTCTTTTTCAAGTGTCACCGCTGTAGTATTATCACAATAGAGTGTGATAGGATCTTTACTGCTTGGTACTACATCCAGCTCTTGGACAAAGATTCGCATCCATACTGCTTCTTTAGCTGCCTCAGAAGCTGCGATATACTCGGAATCCACTGTAGAATCTTCCACCACACTCTGCTTTGAGCTCTTCCATCTCACTGCACCTCCATTCAAACTGAAGATGTATCCAGTCTGCGACTTCATGTCATCTTGATCAGTCTGGAAACTAGAATATACATGTCCTCTGATTACTAATTCCTCATCTCCTCCATAAACCAGGAACATATCCTTAGTGTGCCTCAGATACTTAAGGATAGTCTTGACTGCCATCCAATGGCGGTCTCCTGGATCAGCTTGATATCTGCCTACCGCACTTAATGCCTAAGCAACATCTAGCCTCGTACATAGCATAGCATACATGACTGACCCAATCGCGGATGCGTAAGGGATCCTTGTCATTCTCTTTCTTTCCTCATGTGTCTGAGGACACATTTTCTTGGAAAGATGAATGTCATGTGACACTAGCAACAATCCCCTCTTGGACTGTTCCATACTGAATCTCTTCAGTATCTTGTCAATGTATGTACTTTGACTCAGGCCCAGCATTCTCTTGGATCTATCACGATGGATCTTGATCCCAAGAATATATGTTGCATCGCCCAAGTCTTTCATGGAGAAGCATTTATGCAACCATGCCTTAACTGACTGTAAGACAGGTACTTCGTTTCCAATTAGTAATATGTAATCAACATATACTATTAGGAAAATGACTGCACTTCCACTAAACCTCTTGTATACAAAAGGCTCACATTCTTTCTTAACAAATCCAAATTCTGTTACAGCTTCATCAAAATGAATGTTCCATGACCTTGATTCTTGCTTTAATCCATAAACGGATTTCTGCAACTTGCATACCTTGTTGGCATCCTTTGGAGTCACAAACCCTTCAGGTTGTGTAATGTAGACATCTTCCTGGAGGTTCCCGTTAAGTAAATCTGTTTTGACATCCATTTTCCAAATTTCATAGTCATGGTAAGAGGCAATGGCCAATAGGATTCTGATGGATTTAAGAATCGCAACCGGTGAAAAGGTTTCATCATAGTCAATTCCTTGACGTTGTCTAAAACCTTTTGCAACCAGCCATGCCTTATAGGTGCTGACTTGCCCCTCCATGTCCAGTTTCTTCTTGAATGCCCATTTATTACCAATAGGCTTTACATCAACTAGAGGATCTACCAAAATCCAGACTTGGTTTTGGTACATGGAATCCATTTCAAAATTCATGGCTCCTTGCCACTTGGCAACGTCTGTGCCTTCAACTGCTTCCTTGTAGGTAAGAGGATCATCATTTTCAACCAATAATGAGTCACCATCCTCGGTGACAAGAAAACCATATCGTTCTGGTTCTCTCACCTCTCTCGTGCTCCTACGCAGTTCTTGTGTCTCTGGAACAGATTGTTCTTCCACGGGGCTTTGTGGAATCTGTTCTTGTACCAACTCCTGTGTATCTTGAGCCTTGACTTCATCGAAGTCTATCTCTCTCCCACTATCTCTTTTGGAGATGTGCTCCCTCTCAAGTAATATGGCGTGTCTTGCCACTGTAACCTTTTTGTATGAGGGGTTGTATAGGTAATATCCCCTTGTTTCCTTGGAATAACCTATAAAGATACACTTTGTGCCTCAGGGTGAAAGTTTGTTACCTGAAGAGGCCTTAAAAAATGCTTCGCTACCCCACACATGTAAATTCGATAACATGGATTTGCGTCCACTCCATAACTCGTATGGAATACCATTTATCAATTTAGTTGTTACTTGATTTAGTATGTGTGCTGCTGTTTGTAATGCATATCCCCGAAAGGATAATGGAAGACTCACATAACTCATCATTGATCTCACCATGTCCAACAGGGTGCGGTTCCTCCTTTTTCTTACACCATTCCACTGTGGCGTGTAAAGAGGAGTGAGTTGAGATAGAATCCCAAACTCCCGTAAGAAATCAATGAAGTCCTGATTAAGATATTCTCCTCCTCTGTCTGAGTGGAGTTTCTTAATCTTCTTACCAAGATGGTTCTCAACTTCATTCTTGTATTCTTTGAACCGATCAAAAGAATCCGACTTATACCTCATTAAGTAAATATATTCATATCTACTAAAATCATCAGTAAAAGTTATGAAGTACGAGAACCCACCCCTTGCTTCAACTGGAAATGGCCCACACACATCTGTGTGAACTAATTCTAGAATCTCTTTAGCTCTTTCACCTTTTCCACTAAATGGGGCTTTGGTCATTTTTCCTTGTAGACACGCATGACATACACCAAGTGGTTTTAGTTCGAAAGAATCTAAATACCCATCTTGATGTAATTTTGTCAAACGTTTCTCATTGACATGACCTAGCCGGTGATGCCAAAGTTGGGTGTGGTATGAGTCATGTGAATTTACTTTGTCATTGATTTCCATTACTTGGTTTGTGTAGTCTAACACATAAAGACCATTATATAAATGTGCCCTACCAAAACAAATGCTATCTTTATAAAAGTAGCAACATTCATTTCCAAACTTGAATATGAATCCATCAGTATCTAATCTGGATACTGAAATAATGTTTTTAGTAACATAAGGCACATAATAACAACCCTTTAACACCAAGATCATTCCAGTTGGAAATGTGAGGTGGTAGTCTCTGACAGCTACAACAGCAAGTCTGGCTCCGTTGGCTGCTCGTAGATCTACTTCCCCTCGATCAATATTCATGAATCTACTTGGTTCCTGTATTTGGATACAGATGTGAGCACCACAAGAAGTATCTAATACCCAATTAGTAGAAACAGATAGATTTCATTCGATAACAAATGCACCTGAAGCTTCCCCTTGCTTCCTTGGCTGGGTGCAGTTTTTCTTCCAGTGGCCCTTCTTGCCACATGCGAAACAAACAACATCATGTTCCCTTGCCTCCCTTTTGATCTTCCTTTTCTTTGAAGGCCTTGAAGGAGCTTTGGGCTTAAAGCTCTTCGCTTTCCCTTTCCTTTTATTCACCATGAGGACAGAAGGCTTTTCATGCTTCATGTCATTGTCCACTTGGTGAATAAGGATAAGAAGATCAGACAGGGACTTCTCAATGTTGTTAATGTTGAAGTTCACAACAAAGTTTGATAAGCTTTGGGAAGTGATGCGAGAATGAGATCGATACCCAGTTCTTCGGGGAGTTTAAACCCTAGAACCTCCAAGCGCTCCATGTAGCCAATGATCTTGACTACATGAGGCCCAGCTGGGGAACCCTCTCCAATCTTGCTCTGGAATAAAGCCTTAGAGATCTCAAACCTTTCCTGTCTTTCTCTCTCCTGGTATAGACCACGAAGGTGATCGAACATGCTATTGGCATCCATGTCCTCATGAGACTTCATGAGCTCACTTGATATTGATGATAACATCAAACATTGAACGTCGAGTGCATCGCTCAAATGTTGATTATAGACTAGGAAATCTACATCACTTGCCCCTTGGGCATGAGGGTCAGGAAGTGAGGACTCCAGCATGTAATACTTTCGTTCATGGCGTAGGATGACCCGAAGGCGCCTAAATCATTCCTGAAAGTTACTGTCGGTGAGGATATTGTCTTTGTCCATTATTGATCACAAAGAAAATGTGGTTGACGAGTTTTTCATCTTGATTCTACAATTTAAAAGAGCAGATTTATTAGTACTTTCTTGATTACATTTTATGAGAAATAATAAATGAATTAATTAATTCTCCCACTATTTTATCAAGTCTCAATGGCCCTCACCATTGAACTCGGAATGTCCAGTTGATTTGACATTCTAGTGGCAAGGATCCATATTCCCCTTCGCATAACCCCAAAAAGGGTTGGTCAATCTATTTGAAGGTATTTAGGTAGGCAGGTCTTTGCCAACCTTGAGCTTACAGTTCCTTGACTTGTTGAGTGGACTCCCCAATCCTGAAATCCTGACATGGATTTCCTCAACTCTTGCCTCCAATATTACGTCAAGTCTAGCAAGGGCTACTCCTCTTGATGTAATATGGTTAATACAACCCAAAACCTTTCATAAGGGCTTCCTTTATAAAAGTAAGTGTCCCAACAAGGGTTTTTCAAACACATAGTTTTATTGAGTCTTTCCCTTAATCAAGTAACAGAAGGCTTAGTCTGAATTAATATGGTATTTGAGGGATTTTATTCTTTATGCGTAGTTTTGCATTATCACATGCTTGTTAATATTAAGTGATGCTTGCTTAAGTGATTAACCATGTTCTGATAATGTTTACGCATAGTCCAATTTTTATTTTATTCCATCTTTGCATGCTTGTTAATTTTATTAACTATGTTATCGCAACAACACATACATAATAAATAAACCATGCAATTTAGACAGAAATAAAATAATATGGCATGATCATGAGCTTCTATTGGTTGTCTTATCTAGCGGTTTTGATAAGCTAACCCTGACCTAGGGAAAACACCTTGAACCTGATGGTTCGTGTTTTGTAGCTCCCACCTGTCCACCTTTGTATCTTCTTGCATCGGTTTCGCCTCAGCTTAAGGATTTGAATCATCTCCTCTTTCTTGGGGTGATCCTCCATTACATGGGTTTACATTAAAGAAACCATGGGCACACAGGCCCTGCATTTTATTAAAAGAAGGCTCGCAGGCCAAAAAATTTAAATTAAATAAATTTAAATGAAACCATACACATAAAAAGGGTCTTTGGTCTAGCTCATGATCATCCATAGCATGAAACTACATTTATGCATATTTAGAATTCAAATTCTTTCAATCGTTCTTTCATTTAAGATAAGTCGGGCTCGAATTCAATTAATTGTGATCTTATAATTAATCAATTCTTTATCTTAAATTCCTTTATGAATTTCCTTGAGATTCTTCTCATCCATATTCCTTATACGGGTCTTTGTACATTAGAGGAAACCTAGTGAAATTCCATTTCTGGAAATTACACGGCGTGTAGTTTATAATTACATGGTGTTTATTTCTTTTCACTCTTTATCCAAAGTAAATGCCGGGGGATTTGGCGTGTTTTCTATACTTTAAAAATTTTGAAGTACACGGCGTGTAGATAAATCATACACAGTGTGTACTTCCTTGTTACGCGGTAACCGGCCTGATGATCCCGTGTACGCAGTACGCGGCTTATCCTTGTACACGGTTTCACCTGGGCCAAAACGGACTACATGGCGTGTTGCTCCAACATACACGCCGTGTATTCCGGTTTCCACACGCCGTTCAATTCTGGTCAACACAGTGTGATTAATACTTAGGCATATTCAATTCACATGGCATGGTTTGGCGGACTAGTGTCGGTTCATTGAACCTAAGTACACGGCGTGTAGTTTTAATTACACATCGTGTAATCCCGTGTTGTACAGACAGAAAGAGAGGCTCCTCCAGATGAGTTTCTCGTTTTTATTTTAATCAAAAATTAAAATTAAAAGGTCGTTTCTGTGATATGAATCAAGAAATGAAGGAGGAAGAATAGATCTCGTTTATTCAGATTAATAGAACGATATATTTCGAATTGAATCAAATATAAATGCGTAAATTATCAACGAAAATTAAATAACTATAATCAACGTTTTAACCTCCCTCTGATAACATTTGTAGGTTCCGGGCACAGCGGAAGCGTGTGTGTGGATGTGCCCACTTGGATTTTTGTCATTAATAATGATCAATCCAAGATCAATACGATGATGAACGTCAGTCTCCACGGATCGAATCACAGAAATAGACAAAGAAGAAGGTTTGTCCTGGAACCACAAACAAGGATCATTACAAGTTTATTATAATTAATTTAATCAATTGAAAAGAAATACCTTTTGGGTGTTCTTTCTTTGTTGATGTTCTTGATCATGTTCCGATGTGATTCGTCATTGCGTCGCAGAAGCCAATCGTAGACTTCTTCTAGTGGTGATCCACACGTGTACCTCGTATCTCAGGACGTCACCAAAGGAGTCTCTGGGTGCTAGCATGGAGAAACATTTGCTTGCGTTGTCTGCCTTATATCGTCTTGATCTGATGGAATAGGATCTCTCTCGGTCTTGAGAGCGTTCTTAGAGGAAGAGGTTCTTTCGGCCTTGAAAGAATTCTCCAGAATTGTTGTGCACAATGATTCTCTTGTGTGTTGGAAAAGAGTTGGGGTTGTGAGGATATTTATAATCATGTTTGAGGTTGTAAAGTTATGACAATAAATAAACGTGTTACGCGTTTTATTTATTTCATTGAATCTTATTTAAAACCTCATGTCTAATAATTAATTCCTTGACATGTGCTCACACTGATTATAATAAATATCATTTAAATCAATATTATATCCTCAAAATCCCGACTGGAAAAACTACACGGCGTGTATTAATAAATACACGGCGTGTACTTGTTTTTCATTAAAAACTACACGGTGTGTACATTCAATGTACATGGTGTGTATATCTTGTTTTCATTTATTCATTTCTTTTCCATAAAGAAAACTACACGGTGTGTAATAATTAATATATGGCGTGTACTTGTTTTCCATGAAAAACTACATGATGTGTAATCTTTAATGCACGGCGTGTATATCTTGTTTTTCATTTCCTTCTTCCTCCATCATTAAAACGATTTAGGCTTCCTTGAATAATTATTAAACCACGTACGAGAATAATTTTTATTCTACTTGAGATACTTGAATACACCTAGTGTGTGACCCTCTAGGCCTCTTTCTCATTGGCATTAGGCGAGCTTGCCTAAATGTCCAAGATTACTGTCTAGCAATGGGTCAAGGAACCCAAGAGAAAGAAGTTGATGCCACATTGACGTATCACCTCATACGAACGCTTACTGTGTAATTTAATCCCTTTTTCTTAATATCTCATCAAGCAGGTTTCATGGCAGTCTCATAAACCTATATGATCGATCTGTCGTTCTTTGAATATCTGAAATAAACTCGTCGTTTACACCATGGCCATGGAATTTAATGCGATAGTTCTATTTCAATTAAAGGGCTGAGATATCAACTTCCATAAATGGAAGGGACAAATCCTTCCTCGACTTATCAATTAACAACATGTCACTCGTGATGCACCCAACGTACCCTACTTCCCGCCAACTGTCTACATGACGGTTTTTGTCAGTAAATCTAAGTGTGCGAGTCATGACATGAGTTAATGATAATATTCTAGTCTAAGGACCATTACACACGCTCGTAGATAGTAATGTCCGATGACACCAAGACATGCGGAATTACTACTGGCGGGTTTGTTCTCATAATCTCTCATCTTGGAGATTACCAAGTGCGAACTCCATGAGAGAGAGTCTCATATTCTTAAGAGTACTCTCACATGACGGTCTGTATACTATGTGTCCTATCATAGTATGTCATCCAACCGCAAAACTTTATTTAAGAATATTGTTATAGCATTTCAAGGTTCTCATCATAGCGGGAATCTGCCATGACCGTATCAATGCAACAAATATTCCTGGACATTGTTATATTATAGTCATGCATAACAATGAACAATATATAATAAGTGAACATTCATGTAATCAAATTACAAAACAGTTGGTTCTCAGGACACCAACCCTTATAACTAATATGTTCAAAATGAATTTCTGTATACAGATGTTCTTCCACTTTACAGTTGCTGATGTGATAGCACGAAAATGGATGTTGAAAAATCTTGGTAAGAAATGGAAAGACTTCAAATAGAGATTGTGGTGCAATGTCAATGATACTTCGTTGACCGTGCAACAAATGTATGAGAAGCTACCCAGTGGGGTACCGAAAGAATAGAGGAAAGTTTTTGTTGACAGACATCGTGATGAGAAGCGGATGGTATTGAAATATATATTATTATATTATCCTCATTTTACATTTATACATGTATATTAAGAGGATATGACATTTAATACATTAATGTTAAATTGCATTTTATTTATTTCAGGATCTCTCAAGACAGAATGCATCAAACCGGGCTAAGCAAGTCATCCCTCACACTGCGGGGTCAAAAAGCTTTTCTAGAAGTCGAACGACTCTGGTAATCTTTTCATTGGTTTAAATATTTATACGACAATATTATCTTTTTAATATATTAAATTGTTGATTTATCTTTGCTTAATGAAGTCACAGAGTTTAGGGCACGAAGCATCCCGAACTGAAGTGTGGTTAGATGTTCACAAAAAATCAGATAGAAGTTTAGTTAATGAGCCTGCAAAATAAGTTGGGGTATGAAGTCAATTTTTTATTATAATAACTTATTATCAGTTTTTACTGTGTTAATATATATTGATATTTTATTTATAGATAAAAATTAAAGAACTATGGGATTCCAATCCTGGGAAGTCCTACTCAGTCTCCCAGGATGACCCGGTTACTAAAGTCCTTGGGAAGGAGCATCCTGGTAGAGTGTGCGGGATGAGTTTCAGACCCGTACCATCTGAGGCCTTTGGAAGGCCACCAGGGATTCCAGCTGCATCTACTCCTAGTTATAGTCAGTCCATACCGGAAGATGCTCAGAGGGAGATTACTTCTCTACGAACCATAGTTCAAGACCAGGGGGCTCAGATATCCTCTTTGTAGAAAGAGATGACTGATATATATCAGTAGATGAGAAGATATGCCCCCGGTGGTAGTGCATCGACTGGTGGTAAGCAGGTAAATCACAAAAAATCAAAATCATTTATTTTTAAAACTTTTATTGGTTTTAATTTTAAATATAAATATGCAACAGTATTTAATTTTCAATATAATGTTCTTACAGGTGACAGCAGATAGTGGAGATGGAGGTGGAGAGGGTGATGATACATGTTCATCATCGGACCTTGAGTAGTTGTATTGTTGATGTGTTGGAAAAATATGGGAATAGTTGGTTTGTATATGTATCATGTGTGACACATAGTTGCCACCAAACATTTTCATGACCTAACATTTTCTTGATTTCTCATGTTTCCTTTTATGCATTTTATTGATTTCTAATGTTTCCTTTCATGTATTGATTTCTCGAGTGTGGTATACACCATATATGTCGATTCTTTATTGTGATTATTCATTTTTTATGATTCATTTTTTATGAGTATTTTTTCCATATAATTTTAGGACTGAAAGGGCCAAAGATTTTATGCATTTAGAGTATGGTTCTATGTTTGTTATGGAGTGTTTGACTCACTTTACGAGCTTTTATGTTTTTTGCATATTTTTCTTATAGATGATTCATCTAGGGTGATATGATTCGTGTTTGGGCATAATCATGTTGTTTGATCATAGGTGACTGTATTTTGGTTTTCCACCATATCAAAAATAAATCAGGTTCTTATTACATAACATAACTCGAGGTAATGTTTGGGCACAAAGCAGGGTAGTTCAGTTTGTTGACCCAATGGAAAAGTGTTTGGTGGAAGGAACTGACACTTTGTAACCTATCATTAAGGGAATAATTTCTAAATCATTGGTGTTGGTAATTATATTTTCTATCATTGGTGTGGGAGGCAGGGATACATGGGGAGACTGTGTGATAGTAATCAAGTTGAGTGTCGAGATTGCAGTAGGATGATCCATCTACAGGATTTTTGTAGATCTTTTCCTATAGTATACAGTAAATGAGTGTCTGAAATAATTCCACATTTAGGAGTGGGGAAATCAGCTTCATGTTAGGAAGGGAGATATTGTTTGGCCAATTGATCAGTCTGAAGCGGTGGTCATGGTCAAAGCATCCAGACACAAGACTTACATCACTAGCATAGAGGACCTGCTCAAGGTATCTAGGATATATATTAGGGCCACATATTAGTATAATTTTATAAAGTGAGACCAATATGTGAGGAACAGAGTTTTGGACCTTCTATAGTGAGAGGTACTATTTTGGTAGCTTCCACTTTAGTATCTATTTTTTTTGATATAGGTGCTTCTCATTCCATCATATTTGTGCATGTTGTGGAGATCCTTGGGCTCAACAATCATTTTTCCTATGAAGTGATGACACTCAAAACTTTTTTGGGGATTTTATTAGAGAATTTATGTTAGTGTAGGGAGTGGACCTTGATATAAGTGGGTGTCACCTCGTATGGGACCTTGTTTTCCTCGAGATGGTGGTTTTGACATTATTCTTGGGATGGAATGGTTGTTCCCCTACTATGCTTACATTGATTGTTATTGCCAAAGGGTGTCATTCACATCACCATAGGGTGGGTTTTTTATTCACAAGGGTGAATAGGATGTACGAGAAATATGAGATGGACTCGAGCATCATGGGTTGGGTGTGATGATAGACTGAATTACTTGATTATATCTGGAGCATAATGAAGGCATTGGAAAAATTTACATGCCAACAAGGCTCATAGAATCTAAACCCGGTCATGGGAATCCCTGTTGTAGAGTTACCAAACAATTCATTTCCTACGTTATCATAATAGAGGTAGAGGCAAGATGATGTTGAATAATTAATGATGATAAAATCACACAAAATTAACTTTGTAACGTAAGTGCATACATGAGTTTATGTTTGTAGTTTCTCTTTGTAAATTTTTTATTTATATTACTAAAGGATGTGCTCTCTTATTATACATGGAATCTCTTTTTATTCTCTATATATATTACTAATTTTATTTTTTCCAATATACATATTCATATGTGTGCTTATTTTCTAGTACACATTACTAGTTTTCACTTATATAGAAAGTAATTGTGACATGACTACTATATGCACTGTTTTTCCACTATGCATTACTAGTATTCACTTTTATAGAATATAAGTCCATTATTGTATGCACTTATTTTCAAAGAATTCATTTTGGAAAAAAATAAAATTATTTTTATGTGAACGTGTAATTGATTGATCGTGTCATGCTAATTCACAGGTTGGGTAGTAGTTCTTTATAACCTAGTGGTTAGGGAAACAAAAGAATGTGTCAAATTAGATGTTCATTAAGGGTAAACATAAGAGATATCAATTGATAATAATATGAAAGCATAAGATAAGAATAATGATATGATATAATGACCATAAATTATGAATATCATACACAATTCATCATATATTACAAGTGGGATGTATGTTGATATAAATTGTTATGTCAGGGTTGGAACTAGTATGGATAGAATAGGTTGAACCTAGGCTTGGCATTGTTTTCATGAAATATGACAGACATTCTTGTTTATAATTTTGTTTAAAGGTCTAATGGCCATGTGATATGTTTATCTGCATTCCTTTACTGAAAGATGCATTTGATTGTGCTTAGTTAAGCATCTCTTTTCATATTGACTAGTATGTATTTTGTTAGACTATTCGTATTCCTGGAATGGTTGGCAATGGTGCAGGGGATGTAGGGATGCTATTTTTTTTCCTGGATCAGCTTTTAGCGGCGGTTTTAACCGCCGCTAAATGAAATTGGTAAAATTGTAGTAGCGGTTTTAACTGCCGCTAAATATAGATATTTTTCTCGTAGCGGTGGTTATAACCACCGCTATAGTGTCCCACCATCCGTGTGTATTCTGCAGCGATTTTGATTATTTTAGCGGTGCTTTTCCAGCAAGGGAGTTTTTTTATTTGTGGCGGTTATAACCGCTGAAAATAAAAGAGATCCATTGGCCGTAAAACCACCGCTAAAAAACCAGAACCACCGCGAAATGGGGCAACTATGACGATTCCCTTAAACCGCCGCGAAACGGATATAACCACAGCTAATAGTTTCCCGATGTGCAATTTAGCGGCGGTTTCCTAAAATCGCCACCAAAGAATATAGTGGTGGTTTAAACTGCCGCTAATAGGTTATTTTCCTATAGTGGATATAGATTTACCGAGATATAAACAATGGGAGGATTTGGCTATCACAAAATAATTGCTTACAGAGAGTCTTGAAATGCTTCAACATGCAAGACTGTATGACAATCACTACCCCTATTCCTGTTAATTTCAAGTTATCATCAATGGTGATTCCTAACAGTGAAGCAGAGAGGATAGAAATGTCTTGAGTACTGTATGAATCAATAGTGGGTAGTCTGATGTTCGCTATGGTTTGTACTAGACCATACATTTCACATGCAGTGGGAGTAGTTAATCGGTACATGATGAATCTAGGATGGGATAATTGGAGTTGTAGTACCCCTAGTTTCTGGTATGTAACCCTTTCTTGATGATTTTAATGGTTATAAAGTTAAGGGTGACGAATGGGAGAGTCGGGAGAACTTGGAATGAAGTTTTGAGGCAAAAGGGGAAGTCGCACGGACGACGCACAGTTTGTCTAAACCGTACGGCCAAACCGTGCGTAGTTGGTCTTGGAGGTAGTAGCTTCCGCACGGTCGGTGCATAGTTTGTCTAACCGTGCGGCCAAACCATGCGAGAAGGGTGACTGAGGCATTAGTTAACGCACGGTTAGCGAACAGTTTTTCAAACCGTGCGAACTAACCATGTAGGCACTTAAATGAGATCTTTAAATTGTGGATCTCACACGTTTTTGCCTCTAAATACCTTGTTTAATCTCTTAAGCGGCCCTAACTCAGGATTTTGGTTCTCCTAAGGTCATGTAGGGTTCTCCCATCATTTCGGAGGTGATCTAAAGGCTTATCTTGGCGAATCGAAGCCGGATTCTTGAGGTATGTGATCGTTCTTGTTTGGTTTCTTAGATCTACTTAGATATACTTCTCATCTTCTCTTGGTTTCTTAGATATACACCCATTATGGGTAGATCTAAGTGTGTGGATGCCAAATATGATGATATTTGGTCTTGGTTTTGTTAGGAGAAGAGATCTAAGGAGGATCCTTGGTGAATCAGCCTGGTTTTCTTGAGCGTTTTTCGACCGTTAGGGTTTTTTCCAAAACCTTTGAGGTAGGAGGCTTCACTCTCGACTCCTCTTGTTAGAATTGTTTGGCTTAGATTCAAATTGGTTTATTTGAATGGATTTGATTGTGGAAAGCATAAAATAAATCTTCTTTGGTGATGATTTATGGTTTTGATGAAATTGTGAAATCTTGGTGAATTGTTGTGCAAAGTGATTTGGCTTCTTGAATTTAAAATGTTGATTTTAAATTATGATTGATGAAATTGTAAATGGTTTGATTAAGAATGGGTTTTCAATAAAAAGGGTGTTTTATTGAAATGGTTTGAGATTGAAATGACGTTGATGGATTTTGGTTTCAATAAAAAGTGAGTTTTATTGAAATGGTTTGGAATTGAAAAGGTTAAGCATTGAAATGGTTTGAATTGGTTGAACACACTTGGTTTTTGCATGTGATGGTTGTGTGTTTAATGGGAATGTGGGATGGATAAGGGTTAAGATTCTCCCCCATCATAGTTGGGATGGATAAGGGTTAGGTCTCTCCCCCATTAAACATTCATATTACATTCGGGACGAATAAGGGTTAGGGCTCTCCCCCATCAATGTTGGGGTGGATAAGGGTTAGGGCTCTCCCCCGTCAAGCATTCATTTTGAATTTGGGTTGGATAAGGGTAAGAAGTCTCCCCCATCATGGTTGGGATGGATAAGGGTTAGGGTTTCTCCCCTCTTCCAGGTAACATGCATGGTGGGTTTCATGGGTTTGTGGAAATGGTTGGGTATGCCAAAAAGGGATATTGTGAAATAGTTCCAAAGCTTGTTGGGTTATTTTTCTGGAAAAATAACTTGCTGGAAAATTGGTTTCAATTTCTCTTGGAATGACTTTGGTTATGAATGGTTTTGAAAACTTGTTATATTCAGTTATAAATTGCTTTTGAGAAAATGTTTTATATAAACTGCTTTTATATAAATGTTGCTAACTCTTCTATCCTAGTGGAATGAGTAGGGAAGTCGTTGGGGAAAACCTACTAAGTTTTATACTCACCCCTGCTTTGGAACTTTGGTTCTTTTGCAGATGTTGTATTCCAGGACACAAGTAAAGGTAAGACATCTCACTACTAGTGGTTCATGGTGATGCTTGGGAGATGTGGTGGTGCTTGGTGCATGGAGCTCGGTGTGGAGATGTGGAATGTGTCTTGGCTTGTTTTAGGTCTTTTGTTTATTCTTCCACTTGGTACTATGATATTGTGTTGGTTATGTATTGGTTTGTGGAACAGTGTAGTTCTCTTTTGGTAATGCATGAGTTGGTTGTTTCATTAACATGCATCATATAGTGGTTGTTAGTGATGTTTTGGTTGGTTTATGGGTTTTTCTTAAAGGTTAAATTGCCCTCCCCTCCCCAACTTGTATTTGAAACCCTTCGGCATTTATTTCCAGCCTTTGGCGCCTTGGGGATGTCGCTTAAGGCCTAGTAATGACTCGTTGTACTCTCAGGCCAATGAGAATTGGCGGGTCATTACAGGAGTACAGTGAATACATTAAGGAGACCTCAAAAGATTTATTATGTTATGGAGGATCATATTTTACTATTAGAGGCTATGTTGATTCAGATTTTGCAGGTGATTCTGATAGGAGGGAATCTACCGCTGGTTATGTGTTTACTCTTGTAAGAGGAGTTGTGAGTCGGATTTCAAAGTTACAGTCAATTGTGACGTTATCCACGACGGAGGCGGAGTACATGGCAGCTACACATGCTTGCAAAGAGGTGATTTGGATGAGAAAGTTGTTGGAGGAGCTCAAGAATAGACATGAGCATATTCTATTGTTTTGTGACAGCCAGAGTGTTGCACATTGCAAGGAATTCATCTTTTTCATTCCAGGATGAAGCACATTGGGGTACAATATCACTTTGTCCGAGACGTGGTGGAGGAAGGAAGTGTGAATATGCATAAAATTCATACTAAAGAAAATCTGGAAGATTTCCAAATGAAGGCGATTAACTCTAATAAGTTTAAATGGTGCAGATCCTCGAGTGGCCTCACGGATACATGAACAACATGGTTTGGAAGATAAAAAGGATGTGTGGAGATGTGATTGGTTCTCAATCAAATCTCCAAGTGAGATATGTGTTGACAACATTTTTCCATGGACAGTGTCGCCCCACTTTGTCAAAGGGGGTTGGTTGGATAGGTGGTTGGAGGCCAAACACCACCAAACCCCCAGCGGGCAAGGATAGCGGGAAAGGAGATAGACAAGGGTGAATTGCCTATAAAAAGGTTTCTCTTTGCCTATAAAAAGGTTTCTATCCCAGCAGATCTCATCCCATCAACTTCACATCTCATCTGGTTCTTGAGTTCTCCATTTATTTTCTATATGTCATGAGGCGATTTCCCCACGTATTTAAGAGAGATTTTTACGAGGTTTTTATCCTTGTAATAGTGAGGGAGTGTGTACTCACTTTTACCCATAGTGATCCTTCTATTTTACCCGTGGTTTTTTATCCCTTCTATTTGGGGGCTTTCCATGTTATATCTGGTGTCATTTATTTTTGCATTTTGCACTTTATTTTGTCTCGTGGTTATTGTTGCATCGTGGACCAATCATTTTTCGGTCCCAACACATTTTTGGTATGGAATTTTCCTTGGAGCGAGAATGATACTCTATCTCGATGGAAACAGACTGGCTCACTATTATTGGTGCAATCTCTGTTGTTAAGGTTGGTGTAACGACCCAAACTTTTTTAATAGTATATTAACATACTCTTAACGATTTAATAGATATGTTAATGGTTAATGTAGAAAGAGGAGTCGATGGCTTCATCCAGTAGACTCGAACCTTATGAAGCCCACTTATCAGAGCTTGGAAAGGAGGTGGCATCTTTGGGCTTCACTTTGGACCAAGCCCAAGACGAACCCCAGCGTGTCAAGCTTGAACGGAAATGCCTGCGGGAGAAGTTCAAGTTAGTGGAGATTACTACTAGGGAAATGTTATCTAATCCTCCCACAGATTCTCTCACCATAACACACCTTACACTTAGGTCATATGCTAGTGTTATAAGGGGCTATGTGACAAGACCGTAGCTACTTTGTGTAATACTTTGGGATGAATAAAATTGAGATTTCTTCCTTTAGTGAAGTTTGTGAAATTTCAAATGTCCGGATAATTTGAGGATGTATATTTAAAAAAAAAGGATATTTTAAAATATTTTTGTAAAACTTAAATAATTAATGATGTGTTATGATTTTCAAAAAATGGTCTTCTGTAAATGTGTTCAGTACGAAATTTAGAGTCTAATAAGATCAACTTAATTTTTGGTGAATAGTGTTTTATGAATAGTGATTTTACGCTTAGGATTAGTAATGTGACCAAATATATTAGTAATCTCACTTAAAGAAAGTATTAATATAATTTAGGCGTCGTTATTAAGTAGTGTGATTCAATAAAATAGGTAAATAACTGTTTCATTAATTAATAGTCAAGTAATAGTTTTTTCGGGTGAACAGTGTTTTTTATTTAAAAATTAAATTAAAATTATTTAGAAAATTATTTTTATAAAATGGAGTTCATTTTTGAATTCGGGTCATCGATATTATGTTAAGGTGAATTTTGAGGATTTTTCTGGAAAAAAAATTTCAGTGAATAGTAAAAATACAGTTTTAGGGTTTCGGTATGTTTAATGACATCATGACTGCATCATGATGATGTCATGAGATATTTTAAGGGATGGCCGACTAAAGGGGATGAATTATTGTATGAGGTGTCCCAATTGTCCAATACCATGGGCAAATACCATGGGCAAGCCCATGGTTTTTCCAATACCACCGATGAGGTGTCCCTTGGCCATTAATGTCTTGTCCCCTCACTTTCCCTATAAATACCAAGCCATTATCTCATCCTTTCAACTCAAAAATCATTCTCAACGAAGTTATGGTCTCCTTAACTCCCAAGGAGTCCTCCAAAGGTGCCCTCAAGCCTCTCAAGGTCCCAACCTTTGAGTTTTAGGAGTTACGTTTTAAGGTAAGGGATCCTACCTCTCTCTTTCTTTTCAAGTAATCTCTTTTATGTCATTTCTTTTATGATCCATGATCTTATGTTGGAGGATGTTCTTTTATATTCCTCTTACTTCCCTTTTCATGTTCATATGATGAGAGAACCCCTATTTCTCTCATCAATATATTTTAAGAAAGTTTAAATGACGCCGTTAGGCTGCCAAATTTTTAAGGGATTCTTTCACCTTTCTCATTTTTCAAAGTTCTACTTTCATGTAAAGTCTTTAAAGTTCCTTTTTATTATGTTGGGTTATGATATCTATATCTATCATACTGATATTTTATGTTCATATGATGAGAGACCCTATTTGATCTCATCAATTCATTTTTTTTAAGTTTAAGTGACGTCGTTAGACTGCCGAATTTTCATAAGAGAAATCTTATTTTTGTCTTCCTTTCATGTTCTTCATTTCATATGGAATATCTTTAAAATTTCATTACCATGTTCTTAAATCCTTTATATTCTGTCCCCCTACTGTTTTATGGATCATTTATGAGTGGGTGACCTATGTCCCCTCTCTTTTCAATGTTTTCTAAAACCTCGTAACATAGCCGTTATGCTGCAGAATTTCCATCTCAAATGTCTCTCTATTATTCTCAAATTCATTTATTTTATTAAGTGAATGCTCAAAGCTCTTTATTCTAAAGGGGTATTCACATATATACCAAAATTTTCTATTTTAAATTCTTGTATTTACATACATGAGACCTGCTTTCCCTTTCCGTGGGTTTAAAGTGACATAAATATCACGTCTTTAAAGCAGTTTTTAAAACATTATGATTATGAAATGAAACCCATTTATTTTATGCTATATGGGTTGTTTATGAAATGATTGATGATGATATATTTAGCTCACATGATAATAAATGAAAATTTAAGGGTGCGCCCTGATAGCGCTCCAATGCATTGGGTAAAGACTTAATCTCTAGAGATAACCATTTTTAACGACACCTTGGTGAATAACCTTGGTAATTTTTAATGACGCCTTGGGGATGGACCTTGGTAAAACGAAAATGATTGTCTATGTTAAATGTTGTAGCCACATATTCAAGTTATGAAACACATTATTTTTATTATGATATGTCTCATGATCTCTTTCTCATGCCTTAAAGTTATTTATCATGACCTTATTGATGTATCTCAAGTTCACATGTAAAATGTTTCTATTGTTTCCTTTACTGGGCCTTCTGCTCACCCTTTCTTTTGATGTATATCCCCAGGTTATGGGATGTAGTAATAAACCTAGGTTGAACATAAGGAGAAGCCTTTCAAGTGTTTAAGAAGAATGTTTTACGTTATTTTCATGTATTATGTTCCTGGTTTCCAAGACACTAAACCTTAAAGATCCTCAGTTTTGAATAATGTAATGAAAGTTTATGTTATAAAAAGGTGGGATCCCATATTTGGTATCAAAGGAAGGTTTAGTTATTTGTGGAAATTAGGATATAAAAACTTTAGGAAAAACCCTATAGAAAATTTTAAATATAGGAAAACTTTCTGGTATTTTGGTAAGTATTGAGTAAGTGGTTTATCAAACAAATACATCCCTGTCTGGATACGAGCAGGTAGAGGCGGATCTGGCACAGATGTACATAGGGGTAAAACCTGAAAACACCACTTTGAGCTAGACTCGAACGGGAACTGGTGCACGATAACGGGCCTTGCTGCACTCTTGGTTACGACACTCCAGGGGGATATGTTTGGTTAATCACAAGCTTTTTATGAATCATTATGAAGGAATTATAGAGAAATGTAATTGTCTAAGCATGAAGTCTTAGTTAAAAGATTCATACACTAGTAGAAAAAAGGTCTTTAACATCAGTTTTTTTTACGTCGTTTTTTAACCGACGTTGAAGTCGTCGATGTAAAAAATATGACTTTTTACGTCGGTTTTTTGTAAACCGAAGCCAAAAAAAAATTCATTTGCTTTTTAGTGTCGGTTTTGTAAAAAATTGAGGCCAAATAAACTCATCTGTGTCATTTTTGGCGTCGGTTTTCTTAAAAATCGACGCCAAAAAGTTGAAAAAATAGTTTCAGCGTCGGTTCTTGAAAAAAACCGATGCCATAAATGGAAAAAACTTATTTTTGGCGTCGGTTTTTACAAAAACCAATGCCAAAAAGTAATTTTTTATTCTTCTATGTTTTAGAGAATTTCCTAATCTTTGATTTGACTGGTCGTGGAGCTAAAACGGAGTTACGGATCAAAAGTTATGGCCGTCGGAAGTTGAACATGTCAAAGTTTCGATTGATATAACTTGTTTTAAAGAAAACAAGATAAACACGAATTAAAATCGCATACACCAAATGATATAAAATATACATAATAATTTAAACACATTTCAATTGTTTTTGGATCTTCCATTGAAATGATATGTTGTTTATCATCATATCTCTTATATTTAGTGTAGAACTCATGCGATAATGAAAATGACGATCGATAATTAAACTTACACCAAGCTTGGTAAATCTCATCTGAATGTTTTATATTTTTAACACGATAATAAAAGTAAATCATCGTTATATGAAATCTAATCGATTTTCTTATAAATGAAGTACATTAATAATAAAGAAAATAAATGAATAGAATACGTACCGTATTCAAATTAACGATTGATGCCGCGTTGAAAACTTGATTGAATCGAAGAGGATGAAAATGATGAACGAAGGAGAAACAGATTTATATATAGTAAATGAAAATATTTTCGATTGAGTTGTATGAAAATGTAGGCAGGATTTTAAAAAGTTAAACGCACGTTGTGAAAAAAATTGAAATTCTGATCCCGCGTATTGGTGAATACTATTTGGCGTCAATTTTTAAATAAATTGATGCTAAAAAGATAAAAAAAAATACGTTTCGCATCACGTTTTTTTAAAAACCGACACGAAAAGTAAAAATAATTTTTTTTCACATAGGTTTTTAAAAAAACTGACGCGAAAAACAAAAAAAAAATTTGGCATTGGTTTTTATGAAAAATGACGCCAAAAATTTAAAAAAAAATTACCAGGTTTTAGAGAATTTTTTAAGCTTCGATTTGACTAGTCGTGGAGCTAAAACGAAGTTACGGATTAAAAGTTATGGCCTTTGAAAGTTGGACTTAATTAAGACTTCTTTTAGAGAAGATCAACTTCCAACATCCATAACTTTTAATCCGTAACTCCGTTTTTTCTCCATGACCAGTCAAATCAAATCTTAGGGAATTATCTATAGGATTGTAAATTTTTTTACATTTTTGGCATCGTTTTTCATAAAAACCGATGTAATATATTTTTATTTTATTTTTTCACGCCCGTTTTTAAAAAAACCGACGCCAAAACATTTTTTTTTATTTTTTCACGTCGGTTTTTAAAAAAACCGACGCCAAAACTATTTTTTTTAGTTTTTGGCATCGGTTTTTAAAAAACTGATGCCAAAAAGTCTCCGAAAAACTATTTTACGTCGGTTTATAAGAAACCGACGTCAAATTGACGATGTTAAAAATGATTATTCTACTAATGATAAATGAAATAAGTTTCTCACTAAGGTTTTATTCTTTTAGAAAATGGTGGGCAATAGGAGGAACCGTGCAGATGGTGACCACAATGCACCATGTGCTGACGGCCCTCCGATGGAAGTCGGAATGGAAACATTCATGCAAATGATGATCCAACTGACTCAAGTTATGAGTAATAACTTGAATCAAGCTGAGAGGCCAATCTCACCACAAAGGGAACAACACTCTATTGAGTCCTTCATGTATCAACGACTACCAACATTCAGTGGATCTACTGATCCATTGGTTGCGGAACAATGGATAAGCTCCATTGAAAAGATCTTTTCTGTACTCCTTTGTTCGGAACAAGAAAAAGTCACCCTTGTTGTTTACCGCCTAAAGGGAGAAGCTGATCAGTGGTGGTCACTGGTCAAAAACACGAATCCTAGAGGAGAGATGGAAGCTATGGAGTGGGAAGAGTTCTGGGGAATATTCTTTAATAAGTATTTCCCTCGTTCCATGAGAACGAGAATAGAGAAAGAGTTTCTCGAGCTGAAGCAGAAGGAGAATGAATCTATCGAAAGCTGTGAGATGAACTTCACCAACTTTCATGATATACCTCTAGGTTTGTCATGGATCCAAGTGGGAAGGTTGATAGATTTTTTGGTGGACTGAGACCTCATCTGCGGAAGAATCTAGCCAATCGGGACTACGATATCTACGAGGAGATCTTGCGGAGTGCAATGAAAGTCGAGCTAGAGTTTTGTGAGACACAGTGGTCTCATAAATCAAATGACAAAAAGTGATCATTGGAGCCCAGTTTAGGGAAGACTTTTGATTAGGGAAGAGGTGGAAAGAAAATGCAACTTACCACATGCAATAAATGTGGGAAGAAGCATTCGGGGCACTGCTTGATCGGAAGTGGTAAGTGATACAAGTGTGGAAGAGGAGTCCATATTGCTCAGAATTGTCGTAGTGAGGTGAAGCCTCAACTCCCCAACACTAACGACAAAGGAAAGATGGTTCTGGCCCTACCCGAAGTCCAATGCTTCAAGTGTGGACAACTTGGGCACTTTGCTAATTACTGTCCAAATCCAAGGGCAGTGGAGGGGAATCACCATCAACCTCAGAAAAGGCCAGGAGAGCAAGGTTGTGCTTTTTCTATCACAACAACTGAAGTTGAAGATCCGAATGACGTGGTAGCAGGTACTCTTGTTGTCCTCTCAAAACTAGCAAGTACTTTGTTTGATTCTGGTTCGACTCATTCCTTTATTTCCTCCAAGTTTGCAAAGAATATAGAATCAATCCCCGAACTTCTAGAGGTAGGGTTGTCAGTCAAGACTCTAAGTGGGATTATCCATGCATCAATTGTTTTTAGAGACTCTAGTGTTTACTTTAGTGAGCACAATCATATCGCAAATATAGTAGTCATTCCCATGATGGAATTCGACGTTATACTAGGGATGAACTGGCTCTCAAAGTATAATGCTAAGATAAAATACAGAAGTAAGTAAATCTTAGTAGTCTTGAATGAATGACCTACAATTATCTTCCAAGGAGAGATATCCTGAACTGATCCCTATATAGAAGCACCTCCTATAGCTTTCTTTATGGAGTTAATCGGTGATGATAAAGAAGGAAAAGGGAGTATACAAATAGAAGATGTTCCGATTGTTCAGGAATACATGGATGTATTTCCTAAGGAGTTACCTATACCTCCCCCCAAAAAGAGAGGTAGAGTTCTCCATTGAACTCGTACCTGGATCTCAACCGATATCAAAGACCCCGTATAGAATGGAAAATGTGGAGTTAGAAGAGTTAAAGAAACAACTCCAAGACTTGTTGGAGAAGGGGTTTATCCGACCGAGTGTGTCTCCTTGGGGAGCACTAGTTCTCTTTGTGAAGAAGAAGGATGGATCAATGCGGCTATGCATTGATTATAGAGAACTGAACGAGATCATAGTGAAGAACAAATACACTCTTCCAAGAATTGATGATTTATTTGACCAACTTCGTGGGGCTCAATTCTTCTCCAAGATTGACCTTCGATTTGGTTATCATCAACTGAGGGTGAAAAAGGAAGATATTCCAAAGATTGCCTTCCGATCAAGATATGGGAATTATGAGTTTACTGTTATGCCCTTCGTCTTGACTAATGCTCTTGCTATTTTCATGGATTTTATGAATTGAGTCTTTAAGGACTACCTTGATAACTTTCTGGTAGTTTTTATTGATGATATTTTGATATATTCAAAAAGTCATGAGGAGCATGAAGATCATCTGAGGGTTATTTTGAAAACTCTGCGGAATGAGAGGCTCTTTGGAAAGTTTAGCAAGTGTGAGTTTTGGTTACAACAATTGGCTTTCTTGGGGCACATCGTAACCAATGAAGGAATCTCGGTTGACCCTACAAAGACAATGGTTGTGGAGGAGTGGCCTCAACCCACAACAGTAACTGAGATTTGTAGTTTCCTTGGTTTAGCAGGATATTATCGGAGGTTTGTGAAAAACTTTTCACGGCTTTCTAATCCACTAACCAAGTTGACTCAAAAAGGGGTTAAGTTCATCTGGACAAAGGAATGTGAGGAAAGTTTCCAAGAGCTGAAGAAGAGATTGATTACTACACCTGTGTTAACACTAACCTCTATCAGAGAAGGATTTGTTATTTTTAGCGACGCATCTCTGAAAGGTATTGAGTGCGTCCTCATACAAAATGACAAGGTAATTGATTATGCATCTCGACAGTTAAAGATTCATGAGCAGAATTATCCTACTCATGACCTAGAGCTAGCGACATTTTTTTTTGCTCTAAAGATATGGAGGCACTATCTTTATAGAGAGAAATGTGATATATACACTGACCACCAAAGTTTAAAGTATATTTTCACGCAGAAAGAATTGAACATGAGACAAAGGAGATGGTTGGAGCTTATTAAATACTATGATTGTTCAATTCATTATCACCCTGGAATAGCAAACAAAGTCACGGATACATTAAGCAGGAAAGACCCTGTTGTTCTAGAAACAATGAGGATCCTATAATATCCCTTGATTAAAGATATAGTAAAACTGGACATGGGAATTGTAAGGTAAGGGACATCATCAACCCTATCCCAAATAATTTCTCAACCTTCATTACTAGAGAAGATCAAGAAGGCTCAAAAAGAAGATCTTTTGTTGCAGGAGAAGTTTGAGGCTGTGAAGGATGGGAAGTTTCCTGATTTCAATATTGATCAAGAAGGTGTATTGAAGTTTCGTACAAGACTATGTGTTCCATCTATTCTGTAGATAAAGAAAGAACTGATGGATGAAGCTCATAGATCTACTTTATCTATACATTCGAGAAGCACTAAAATGTATAGAGACCTTCGTGATCTTTATTGGTGGGATAACATGAAGAGAGAGATTGCTGATTACACTACAAGATGCCTGGTGTGTCAACAAGTAAAGGCAGAACGACAACTTTCTAAGGGGGTATTACAACCTCTACCCATACCAGTGTGGAAGTGGGATAATATCACTATGGACTTTGTCACGGGTCTCCCGAAAACATCCAAAGGGAACAATGCGATATGGGTTATAGTGGACCGTCTCACCAAGACCGCCCATTTTATCTCTATTCGGGAAGATTTCTCTCTGGATCAACTTGCCAAGATATACGTAAAGGAAGTGGTAAGGTTGCATGGGGTACCACTATCCATCATGTCTGATCGTGATCCAAGATTCACATCAAAATTCTGGAGAAGTCTTCAACATGCTCTGAATACTGAATTGAATTTTTGTACAGCCTATCATCCTCAAACTAATGGCCAATCTGAAAGGATTATTCAGATACTTGAGGACATGCTGAGAACATGCTCAATGGAATTTAAAGGTGGATGTGATCAACACCTCCCATTAGTTGAGTTCTCCTATAACAACAACTTCCATTCGAGTATTCAGATGGCACCCTATGAAGCTCTGTATGGAAAGCGATGTAGAACTCCTACTTGTTGGGATGAAACTGGCAAGAGAAAGCTTCTTGGGCCTGATCTTGTGCAAGAGATGACAAAACAGGTTCATGTCATCCAACAACACATAAAGGCTGATCAGAGTCGGCAGAAGAGCTATGCTGACAACCGTCGAAGGGACTTGGAGTTTGGGATTGGTGACAAAGTCTTCCTTCAAATTTCTCCATGGAAGAGAGTCATGCGGTTTGGGAAGAAAGGGAAGCTCAACCCTAGGTACATTGGCCCCTATGAAATCCTTGATCGCATAGGAGCAGTGGCCTATCGTCTAGCACTTCCACCGAACCTAGCTCAAGTTCATGATGTCTTCCATGCATCTCTCTTGAGTAAGTACATACCCAACCCTTCGCATGTACTGAACCCAGAGGTGGTACAACTAGAACATGACCTCTCTTATGAGGAGCAGCCAGTGGAGATCTTAGACCATAGAGACAAGGTTCTACGCAACAAGACTACCCACCTTGTGAAAGTGTTGTGGAGGAATCATAAGTATGAAGAAGTGACATGGGAGCCTGAGGAAACAATGAAGCAAAAGTACCCTCACCTTTTCGACTAGGCCTTTGGTTTAAAATTTCGGGGACGAAATTTCTTAAGGGGGGAAGAATGTAACGACCCAAACTTTTTGAATAGTATATTAACATACTCTTAACGATTTAATAGAGATGTTAATGGTTACTGCAGAAAGAGGAGTCGATGGCTTCATCCAGTAGACTCGAACCTTATGAAGCCCACTTATCAGAGCTTAGGAAGGAGGTGGCATCTTTGGGCTTCGCTTTGGACCAAGCCCAAGCCGAACCCCAGCGTGTCAAGCTTGAATGGAAACACCTGCGGGAGAAGTTAAAGTTAGTGGAGATTACTACTAGGGCAATGTTATCTGAGCCTCCCTCATATTCTCTCACCATAGCACACCTTACACTTAGGTCATATGCTGTTGTTATAAGGGGCTATGTGACAAGACCGTAGCTACTTTGTGTAATCCTTTGGGATGAATAAAATTGAGATTTCTTTCTTTAGTGAAGTTTGTGAAATTTCAAATGTCTGGATAATTTGAGAATGTATATTTTAAAAAAAGGGATATTTCAAAATATTTTTGTAAACCTTAAATAATTAATGACTTGTTATGATTTTCAAAAAATGGTCTTATGCAAATGTGTTCATTACGAAATTTAGAGTCTAATAAGATCAACTTAATTTTTGGTGAATAGTGTTATATGAATAGTGATTTTACGCTTAGGATTAGTAATGTGACCAAATGGATTAGTAATCTCACTTAAAGAAAGTATTAATATAATTTAGGCACCGTTATTAAGTTGTGTGATTCAATAAAATAGGTAAATAACTGTTTCATTGATTAATATTCAAGTAATAGTTTTTTCAGGTGAATAGTGTTTTTTATTTAAAAATTAAATTAAAAATATTTAGAAAATTATTTTTATAAAATGGAGTTCATTTTTGAATTCAGAGCATCGATATTATGTTAAGGTGAATTTTGGGGATTTTTCTGGAAAAAAAAGAATTTTCAGTGAATAGTAAAAACACAGTTTTAGGGTTTCGGTATGTTTAATGACATCATGACTGCATCATGATGATGTCATGAGATATTTTAAGGGATGGCCGACTAAAGGGGATGAATTATTGTATGAGGCGTACCAAGTGGCCAACACCATGGGAAATCCCATGGTTTTGCCAATACCATCGATGAGGTGTCCCTTGGCCATTAATGTATTGTCCCCTCACTTTCCCTATAAATACCAAGTCATTCTCTCATTCTTTCGACTCCAAAATCATTCTCAATGAATTTCTGGTCTCCTTACCTCCCAAGGAGTCCTTCCAAGGTGCCCTCAAGACTCTCAAGGTCCCAACCTTCGAGTTTTAAGAGTTACGTTTTAGGGTAAGGAATCCTACATCTCTCTTTCTTTTCAAATAATCTCTTTTATGTTATTTCTTTTATGCTCCATGATCTTATGTTGGAGGATGTTCTTTTATATTTCTATTACTGCCCTTTTCATTTTCATATGATGAGAGCCCCTCTTGCTCTCATCAATACATTTTAAGAAAGTTTAAATGATGCCGTTAGGCTGCCGAATTTTTAAGGGATTCGTTCACCTTTCTCATTTTTCAAAGTTCTACTTTCATGTAAAGTCTTTCAAGTTCCTTTTTATTATGTTGGGGTATGATCTCTATATCTATCATACTAATCTTTTATGTTCATATGATGAGAGACCATATTTGATCTCGTCAATTCATTTTTTTTTAGGTTTAAGTGACGCCGTTAGACTGCCGAATTTTCATAAGAGAAATCTTATTTTTGTCTTCCTTTCATGTTCTTCATTTCATATGGTATATCTTTTAAATTTCATTACCATGTTCTTAAATCCTTTATATTCTGTCCCCCCACTGTTTTATGGATCATTTATGAGTGGGTGACCCATGTCCCCTCTCTTTTCAATGTTTTCTAAAACCTCATAACATAGCCGTTATGCTGCAGAATGTCCGTCTCAAATGTCTCTCTATTATTCTCAAATTCATTTATTTTATTAAGTGAATGCTCAAAGCTCTTTCTTCTAAAGGGGTATTCACATATATACCAAAATGTTCTATTTTAAATTCTGGGATTTACATACATGAGACCCGCTTTCCCTTTCCGTGGGTTTAAAGTGACATAAAGATCATGTCTTTAAAGCAGTTTTTAAAACATTATGATTATGAAATGAAACCCATTTCTTTTATGCTATATGGGTTGTTTATGAAATGATTGATGATGATATATGTAGCTTACATGATAATAAAGGAAAATTTAAGGGTGCGCCCTGATAACGCTCCAATGCATTGGGTAAAGACTTAATCTCTAGAGATGATCATTTTTAACGACGCCTTGGTGAATAACCTTGAAATTTTTAATGACGCCTTGGGGATGGACCTTGGTGAAACGGAAATGATTGTCTATGTTAAATGTTGTAGCAACATCTTCAAGTTATGAAACACGTTATTTTTATTATGATATGTCTCAGGATCTCTTTCTCATGCCTTAAAGTTATTTATCATGACCTTATTGATGTATCTCAAGTTCACATGTAAAATGTTTCTATTGTTTCCTTTACTGGGTCTTCTGCTCACCCTTTCTTTTGATGTATGTCCCCAGGTTATGAGATGCAGTAATGAACCTAGGGTGAACATAAGGAAAAGCCATTCAAGTGTTTAAGAAGAACGTTTTATGTTATTTTCATGTATTATGTTCCTGATTTCCAAGACACTAAATCTTAAAGATCTTCAGTTTTGTATAATGTAATGAAAGTTTATGTTATAAAAAGGCGGGATGCCATAGTCGGCCACAAAACGTTTGGTCATTTGGTCTTGAAAATGCATTCCTTGCAGCTCCGCCTATCAAATTGCTCCTCCTCCTTTATCAAAATGGAGACTAATAAAGCGCCTCATCATTTGGCTACCAGGAGTTCATGTCTAGTTGGATTGTTTCCCCATTGGGTGATCTCTTTTATTTTACCTAATATTGGATCTCTTAATATATGAGTTATTTTTTCTCTCAAAATTTGTTTTTTTGGTTTTATCAATATATCTGTCATTAATTATCATTAATTAATTAAATTCATGTTTTTAAAATGATAATAACATTTTAAAATTATATTTATTTTATTATATATTCATTCAATTTACAATTATAAATTAATTTTAAACATTCAAAATTATAATTGTATATTTAAATGAGTGATCACATTTAAATAAATATTTAAAAATATAACGTGATAGATGCACCCACCGACCTTTATTTATCATCCGTCGATCTTATGCCACCTTTAGTCATCGCATCCGTTCATTACACCAGCCCGTCCTATAAACGTACGATCCGTCCACTTATTCCCGCTACCTTAGGGCTCGTCGGTTCTATCATCGGATTTGCAGAGCTATCTTAGTGGTAAATTGTTCGATGCTTTCTGATCTCTAATCCATTAGATATTTCACCGATCTATGTTTTGACGTCCCCCTCCCTTTCGTTTTTTCGATTCTCCTGCGATCGTAATCGATGTGTTTTGTATGTAGTTTTTTTTTTCCAACATAGATTGAGTTCTTGTTTCTTTGACTATTGAGTAACGTATTGATGTTTTTTAAAATCTTGCATCCCTTCTATGATTCGTATTAAGCTGTGCAATGACTCTACTATCGTTTTCCTTCACGAATTTACGTTTAGACGCATTCAATTACCAGATCTAAAGATTTTATTGTTTTCAGTAGATTTCTTACACCTCAGATCTTATGTTTGTCAATTGAGAACTTTCTGTTATAATTTGGATTTTCGCCTTTATCTCCATGGATCTATATAATTTCATGTTTGTAAATTTTAATTTTTTTTAACTGAATACGAATCATATCTGATTATATAATTAGTTCAAAGTTAGCTCGAATATCTATATATATATATTTTATTCTTCTCATTTTTATTTCTCCGTCTCTTAATTGTTCTTCTCGACAGTTCATTCCCATTGTTTTTCTTCATGGCGTGAGTCTACTTCTACAGAAGGCTTATTGTTCCCATTGCTCTTCTTCATGGCAAGGGTCTACTTCTACAGAAGGCCTATCTCGATTGGAGCTAGAATCCTTTTCCGTTCGATTAGTTGAACCGGGGTGATGATATGCGTCATTCAATATATGTATTCTGGAAGGCAATGGAAGATGGGGCTGCATGAGAGGCCGTGAATGCTCACAACCTCAATACCTCCCCAATTTTTAGGGTGTGGGGGGCGGTGGGTTGACTACATTCCATTGTCCGTTGTTACTAGGCCTTTGCCATGACAGGTGCGCTTGCTTGGCAGGCCATCATCATAATAAAGTCATCTTCCGGTTTTTGGGGGGGTTCGCACGGGGATTTCTCCGGGTCCCCCCCACTGTTGTGTTGGGTTGCTGTGTTTTCGTGTTTTTGTGTTCTTCATTAACCATACGTTCCTCCAAATCTGTTCGTGATGCCAACGTTCGTCCTCTACCCAGCCGCCCGTGCACCCGCCCATGCACCCGATCCGAAGGTACAGTACTTCAATTTCATCAGTTTCGCATATTAAATCACGAGCTGCACTTAATTTTACCATTCATTCTTAATCTGGCTAATGGTATTCGTTCCCTACCCAGTAGTCCATGCACCCAATCTGAAGGGATGATACTTCAATTTCATCAGTTTCGCATATTAAATCAGGAGCTGCACTTAATTTTACCATTCATGCTTAATCTGGCTAATGGTATTCGCTCACTACCCAGTCGCCCATGCACCCGATCCGAAGGTACAATACTTCAATTTCATCAGTTTCTCATATTAGCTCACGAGCTGCACTTAATTTTACCATTCATGCTTAATCTGGCTAATGGTATTCGTTCCCTACCCAGTAGCTCATGCACTCAATCTGAAGGTACGATATTTCAATTTAATCAGTTATTTCAATTTAATCAGTTTTGCATATTAAATCACAAGCTGCACTTACTTTCATCCTTAATCTTGCTAATGGTATTAGATGATCAACCTGAGGGCTTTGCTTTGAACGTCCCTATGATTAATCAGCAAACTATCTTTGATCCAACTTGGTCCATTATTCTCTTGATTATCATTTTCTGTTTGAAGAAATATTTAAATTAAATCTGGCTGTTTCACGTGGCCGCTGGCTTTTTGACGTGGCCGTAATGAGGTCAGAACCCTGCGGATGAATTTTATTTTCCCGACGGTTCTTTGTTTAAGCTGGCTCGTACATACGGCTCGTATTCTCTTTTACTCAATTCTAGCTGAAATATTCCTTTTAAAAAAAAAAAATTAATGTTACATTATTTTTTCTTCCGGGTTAGAAAAAATATTCGGTTGTAATTTTATTAATGTCTTTTACTTATTGTTGTCAATTCTTTGAAATGTTGTATTACATTTTGTTTGTTTGGGGATTAGAAAAGTATTGTAGCTTTCACAATTTCACCTGTGTTGAATTTTACCTGTAATTCTATGAAATCATTCGAAATGTTGTCTTACATTATTGTGCTCTTCATGATAAGTGCATTTCAATTATTCCATCATATTAATCTTGATGTTATCTTTCAATTTTTCTATCATATTATATCTCCATGTCACCTTTGTTAGTGCAAAATTTGATTGTAATGTGTATTCATCATATCTATTTGTGTGGGTATGCTTTTGAGTGGAGTGTAATTGTGTTTATTTTGTGTGGGTAGAGTGTACTTTGAGTAGGTAAAGATAGAAATGATTTGAATAAAATTTTGTCAAATTTAAATTCACTATAATCATAACTATATGGTCTTATGTAACATTTTTGATTGTAATGTGTATTCATCCTCTATCTATTTGTGTGGGTGTCCTTTTGAGTGAGTGTATTTGTGTTTATATTGTGTGGGTAGTGTACTTTGAGTAGGTAAAGATAGAAATGATTTGAATAAAATTTTGTCAAAATTAAATTCACTATAATCATACTTTTCAATTTTAGAAGTTGACCTATATGGTCTTTTTGTAACTGTGAGCTTGGTGTTAAAGGCACCTTCAGTTTGTAACTGGATGTTCGCAACAACTTGTATATATATGGAGTTTTTGGGCTAGGGGTCCCAGTGGGTTTCATTTGATTGCCGAGTTTTGCTTTGTATCGGTGGGGTTTTTAGGCTAGATGCTTTAATGGTCCCACGTCATTGTACATTTTCACCACATTTGAATGTATTGTTAACAGGAGAAGTACGAGCGTAGTTGTTGACATTGAGTTTCACGAGTTTGGTGTTAAAGGCAGTCTCTTGAAATCGAATGTTCGCAACAATATATATGGGGTTTTTGGGCTGGGTGTTCTAATGGGTTTCATTTACAGAGATGGGTTTGGGGATTGCATGGTTTTTGCTTAGTATCAGTGGGGTTTTTAGATCAGATGCCTTAATGGGTCTCACATCATTAACTCTTAACCTGATGCCTTCTTATTTCCACTCTTGGATCTCAAGAGGTTGCGTCAAACCCGTTGGATCTTGATGTTTAGTCTTCATCTATTGACATGAAACATTGAGAAAGAAATTGAATGCCTCACTCTGTGCTAGCCTACCAAAACTGTTGTACTTTTGATCACATTTGAATGCATAATCAAAAGGTAGCATGAAATTCTCTAAACAAATTTCAATGTGATCATAACAACCGTTCGTCCTTAGAAATGGATGACACACTCACCAAAGGAGTGGAGTCACTATTATTGGCCAAAGATAAACTACACCCCTTTAGAGACTTTGATTTCAGTTGCTTTGACATATTATTCAGGGAATCTCATTGACTAGTTTGATTCAGAGAAAAGAAGAGACAAAAATTGGAACAGAAATATCATTTGATTCGTCAATCCTCAAAAAAAGAAATTGGAAAAGTTTCGTTGTTGAGTGACAAATGGGATATTCATGGAAAGTTACAATCCCCACCACGTGATAGTGCACCCACACGTCTTCATCGACGTTTTTCGATTGGAAGGCCGAGAGCTAACTATCGAGACTTTGGACTATCATGATACATCCTTCGCGAAATGGTTCAGGCGTGTTTGTTTTCAGGGGCAATAAGATCCGGTTGATAATTCATTTTGAAATCTTTATTTTACTGCACATACACAGAGAGCCCCTTTACTATTCTGTATCAATGAGTTATTCTAGTTGTACAGATATGGTAGTAGGGGTGCATTTCACCATCCTTGTTTGTCCATGAGTTTCCGGTTATTAAGAGCGGGGTAGAGTAGCTTGGTAGCTCGTAAGGCTCTTTCCATGGGATTCAAAAAGGGTCAAAGGTCTGATCCGGATGGATCGCGTGCTTTCCAATAAAAATAAAATGTTTGAATCCATAATAAACTGTAATTTATTTTTTTTTAGAATTTTTTTAGGACAATATTTTAGAACAGTAATATAGAATAGATCTCATCGAAAACTTACTACAGCTTGCCACACAAATGTTAATAGAAAAAATAGTAAAGGTATAACTGACATAACATCTATAATTTGATTTAAAAAAGCGTAGGACTCAGGCAATTTGGTAAAGAAAAAATGAATTGAATCAATTGAAAACGTAGAATTTTGAATACAGATAAAAAAATCGATATGTTGCATAACAAGAGACGAAAGCTAGGGGAGCGAATGAGATTAGATACCCCAGTAGTCCTAGCCGTAAACGATGGATACTAGGCGCTGCGCGTATCGACCCGTGCAGTGCTGTAGCTAACGCGTTAAGTATCCCGCCTGGGGAGTACGTTTGCAAGAATGAAACTCAAAGGAATTGACGGAGGCCCGCACAAGCGGTGGAACATGTGGTTTAATTCAATGCAAGGTGAAGCACCATACTGAGGCTTGACATGCCGCGAATCCTCTTGAAAGGGAGGGGTTCCTTCGGGAACGAGGATACAGGTGGTGGATGACTGTCGTCAGCTCGTGCCGTAAGGTGTTGGGTTAAGTCCCGCAACGAGCGCAACCCTCGTGTTTAGTTGCCGCCGTTGAGGTTGGAACCCTGAGCATAACTTACTTCTTGGGGTCTTCAACCCTCTTCTCATTCACTACGAGCACCCCCGATCGTGAATGAGATGTGTCTATTTCTCTACCCAATAATCATTTGATGATCTATCAGATGACTCTCTTTTTTTCTTTCAAAACCTGATACAAAAAAAATGAAAAAATTTATTTTATCTATTTTTGCTTTATTATTTATTGTATTGTTCACACAAATTCCTAATATTGTTAATTATCCCCATGAATAAAATGAGGATCTGTAAGTATAAACTTCAAGTCAAATAAAGTAAAAATAAAAAAAAAGATATTTTATCATTAATAATTGTCATTTTCAAAAATAAGATCAATTAAGCAATAAGAAAAGATAAGACCAGTATTAAAATATCACCATCCTCTACCCAAGATCCCAGCATAACAATTCCATTTTTGTCTAAATTGCGAAGTAAATGGGCTTCAAAATGCGGTATTTCATTAGTGATCCTTTTAGGACCTCGACTTGTCGCATGAGTCTGAATTTCATATTTTCGTAGGTGAAAAGAAGTATAAATATCCTCATATACCAAGCGTTCACTAATGAGTACTGCATCTTTAAAATTATAACCTTCCCATGACATATAAGTGACTATGTTTTTACCCAAAGCGAGTTCGCCACCAACTGTAGCGGCACCATCAGCTAAAATTTGTCCTTTTTTAATGCATTCATCCTGCCAAACTTGTGACTTTTGATGCATACAAGTATTTTTGTTGGAACGTTGATATATAACTAATGGAATATGAAAAGACTCCGTTGCCCAATAAATGGATTTGATTGGTTTCAATGATCATTCCACTGTCCATTTCCGTACCAACTCAAGATATGCTTATTGGACTATGTATTGACGATTGCAAGCTGAGGTATTTTTGCAAATCGATATAGTAGTCCATGTAATTGCAAAAACTTTCAAAATGAAATAATTGACGATCATCATTATGAGACATGTACAAAACCCATTTTTTCTAATTCTTATGTCATTGGAACTTTTCGGCAGAAAAAAATCCATTTTGATAGTATTTTGTGGCTTCGGTGGCGACTAGATCAACGCGTTATTGCTTCAAGAGAAGTTCCCATCGAAGTTCATTATGAATCTTTGGGTATCTATCATGAAATTCATGAGTACTATCTAAAAAAAGAAAATGTTCAAGAAACTCTGTATATACATTCGAACCACGGTTGGTCATATTTATCTTTATCGAGAAATAGAAGAAGCCATACAAGGCTTTTCTCGGGCCTGTTCATATGGTACCTAATCTAGATATTTATTTAACTTTTTCTATGATGCTACCGGTGAGAATTCGTGTCTATCAGGTTCAAAAACTAGGATCATAATTCCTTACTTTTTACTTTATTTACTACGCGAATCAAGATCGAGAAAAGGAAGTTTTCCAATCACTAACTAAAATCATTGTGAAATCCTACTCATCCGCAGAAAAGAGTGCTTATGTCAGAATGAGGTGCCCCTTTGGTCTTTCACAATAAAAAAATAGATGGAACTGCAGAGTTTCTTGAATGGTATGGAGTACCTATACAGGATAGACCTCAACAGAAAACTGAAGAGTCACGGCAGCAAGTGATTGAGTTCAGTAGTTCTTCATAATATCCAATTATTGACTCTAGAGATGATAGTAATAGGGAGAAGACAAAAGTTTCAAGCACCGAAAAAACCGGAAGCACCCCCTTGTTTCAAAGAGAGGAGGAAGACTTATTCACATTTCATTTGATGGTCAGAGGCGAATGGAAATCAATGGGAATTCTAAAAAAGATTCCCCCGGGGAAAAAGAGAGATATGTCTCCTACGTTACTCATACATAATATGGAAGTATCGACGTAATTTCATAGTCATTCGGTCTGAATGCTACATGAAGAACCTAAGTCAGATGACGGAACGAGAAGACCTAGAATGAAGATATCTTTACATGAGTGTCGGCAGATTTGGATTCCGATATATCCTCATGTGGTACTTCATTGTACGATAGATCAGATCCATCTGTATAGAACCCATCTACATTGAGAAAGCCGTATGCTTTGGAAGAAGCTTGTACAGTTTGGGAAGGGGTTTTGATCCAAAAAAAAGAATCCACTTCAACCGATATGCTCTTAGGCACGATCATACATAACATAGAAATAACACTTGGAAAGGGTGGACAATTAGCTAGAGCAGCGAGCGTTGTAGCGAAACTGATTGCAAAAGAGAGGAAATTAGCCACATTAAAATTACCTTCTGGGGAGGTTCGTTTGATATCCAAAAACTGCTCAGCAACAGTCGGACAAGTGGGGAATGTTGGGGTGAACCAGAAAAGTTTGGGTAGAACCGGATTTAAGTGTTGGCTAGGGAAGCGCCCTGTAGTAAGAGGGGTCGTTATGAACCCTGTAGACCATCCCCATGGGGGTGGTGAAGGAAAGGCCCCCATTGGTAGAAAAAAACCAACAACCCCCTGGGGTTATCCTGCACTTGGAAGAAGAAAAAATTGAATTTGTTTCTTCGTCTTTATTCAAAAACAAAGGAGTCATGTGTGACACGTTCACTAAAAAAAAAATCCTTTTATAGCGAATCATTTATTAAGAAAAATAAAAAAGCTTAACACAAAGGCGGAAAAAGAAAAAATAATCATAACTTGGTCCCGAGCATCTACAATAATACCTACAATGATCGGCCATACTATTGCTGTCCATAACGGAAAGGAAAATTTACCTATATTTATAACAGATCGTATGGTAGACCACAAATATATAATATAGAGTTTTATATATAGAGTTTTATTTTATTAAAGTTTTATTTTATTAAATTTAAATAATTATAAATAATTAAATAATAATATAAATTTTAAATTTAATTTAAATAATAATATATAAAAATAATATATAAATATATAATATAAGTTATATAAATATATAAATAATAATATATAAATATATAATATAAATTATATAAATATATAAATAATAATATAAATATAAATAATAATATAAAAAAATATAAAAAATTTAAATAATATAAAAATAATATATAAAAATAATATAAAAATAAATACTATAAAATAAATACTATAAAAATATTATAAATATATAAGAAATATATAAGTTATTATAAATAATATATAAGATAGAGTTTGGAAAAAAGAGAAAAAGCGTCCATTGTCTAATGGATATGACATAGGTCTTCTAAGCCTTTGGCATAGGTTCAAATCCTATTGGACGCAATTGATTTCCAAATGTAAAAAAAAAATTGATTGATGAAATTAATGGATTCCAGAGTATTTCTGAAATCAATTTTTATTGTGAAAGACCAAAGGGACACCCCATTCTGACATAAGCACTCCCTTCTGCGGATGAGTAAGATTTCACAATGATTTTAGTTAGTGATTGGAAAACTTCCTTTTCTCGATCTTGATTCGCGTAGTAAATAAAGTAAAAAGTAAGGAATTATGATCCTAGTTTTTGAACCGGATAGACACGAATTCTCACCGGTAGCATCATAGAAAAAGTTAAATAAATATCTAGATTAGGTACCATATGAACAGGCCCGAGAAAAGCCTTGTATGACTTCTTCTATTTCTCGATAAAGATAAATATGACCAACCGTGGTTCGAATGTATATACAAAGAGTTTCTTGAACATTTCCTTTTTTTAGATAGTACTCATGAATTTCATGATAGATACCCAAAGATTCATAATGAACTTCGATGTCAACTTCTCTTGAAGCAATAACGTGTTGATCTAGTCGCCACCGAAGCCACAAAATACTATCAAAATGGATTTTTTTCTGCCGAAAAGCTCCAATGACATCATAAGAATTAGAAAAAAGGGGTTTTGTACATGTCTCAAAGGTACTTCTTACTTCCCAAACAGATCCTCCTACATCTATACTGGGTCATTCATAGTATTACTATACCTTCCCTATTCATTGCAGGTTGGTTATTCGTTAGCACTGGTTTAGCTTATGATGTGTTTGGAAGCCCTCGAATATTTTACGGAGAACCGACAAGGAATTCCATTAATCACTCGCCGTTTTGATCCTTTAGAACAACTCGATGAATTTAGCCGTATGCTTTGGAAGAAGCTTGTACAGTTTGGGAAGGGGTTTTGATCCAAAAAAAGAATCCACTTCAACCGATATGCCCTTAGGCACGACCATACATAACATAGAAATAACACTTGGAAAGGGTGGACAATTAGCTAGAGCAGCGGGCGCTGTAGCGAAACTGATTGCAAAAGAGGGGAAATCAGCCACATTAAAATTACCTTCTGGGGAGGTCCGTTTGATATCCAAAAACTGCTCAGCAACAGTCGGACAAGTGGGGAATGTTGGGGTGAACCAGAAAAGTTTGGGTAGAGTCGGATCTAAGTGTTGGCTAGGGAAGCACCCTGTAGTAAGAGGGGTCGTAAGGTGCTGCTAAATGGAATGATCTTATCAACGTCCATGAATGAGTCATCATAGATCGAACCGTCGAATCAAAAATTGTATCGCTTTGTATCGGCTAAGTTCACGAGTTGGAGATAAGCGGACTCGAACCGCTGACATCCGCCACAGGGTAAAAACCGCCTCTTCGGTCCCCGACTGATTCTACATAGAGGCCAACGATAGACAAAAACTCCCCCCCGACTCGTCGTGCACCTCCTCCGGAGGAGGCGGCCCTCTATGCCAAATAAGCGAGAGAAAAGAAACCTCATCCCCCTCTCTTTCCTTTTTTCGCCCCCATGTTGCCGCACGAGACCTTTAAGGGGTTCCTATCCACTTGTTGTTTGTTGTTCCGACCTAGTATCATAAGAAGCTCATGAGCTTGGGTCTTACTTCACCGTTGAGAAACGAAGGAATACTTCAATCTCCACTAAGTTGAACTCAGACATCGCCCGCTTTTTGGGTGTGAAGCAGTGTCAAACCAAAATACCCAACAAGCATTAGCTCTCCCTGAAAAGGAGGTGATCCAGCCGCACCTTCCAGTACGACTACCTTGTTACGACTTCACTCCAGACACTAGCCCTGCCGACAATTTAGTTGTTTTGGAAAACCTGATATATACATGAAATATACCTTATAATTGAAATTACAAAATATAATATGACATTTTTCAGATATTCAAAGCGGAAACACTGAACTTAGTCTAGAGTCATGTATTTCTGCTTGTGGGGTCTAAACTGCCTTTGCATAAGCGGCCATCGCCTACTTCTGCATCAACACACAACTGAGCTTAATTCTAGAGGCATTACAAATCACCACATATTCAACACCCTTTGGTAGTCTCGCAATTTCGCCTCAACTTCTCTAATGGCTTTGACATTGCTCGGTCCAGGTAAATGATTGTCCCTTTCTCAAAGTATTAAAAAAGGCTATAGTCTTGAAAAAGTTTGCCACAAACCTCCTGCATCACCCCACCAAACCGAGAAAACTCTGCAACTTTGACATGTTTGGTTTTTGAGCAAGTACCTCTTTAATCTTTGCCTAATTCATTACTAAATCATAGTGTCTCCTTTTAAAAATTAGGGATGTTGCAACTTTTTTTCATCCACTAGCTTGAATGAAGCCAATTGCTCTACCTCCACTGAGAACAAGATTTCCTATTAAGAGCATCTGTTATCATGTTGCTCTTTTTTGGAGTATTTAATATTACAATATCGTAGTCTTCCATTAATTCTTCTTTCTTAGGTTGAGATCTCTTTGAGTGAAGATGTTTTTGAGGGAGTAAACAAAATGCTCATTTAGAAGATAATGTCTCTACATCTTTAGAGCGAAGATCTCTTCGAGTGAAGATGTTTTTGAGACTCGGGAGTAACAAAATGCTCACCCAGAAGATAATGTCTACATATTCAGAGCAAAGACTAACACTGTGAACTCAGTCTTAGTCACATATTCCTGCTCGTGGGATCTGAATTGGCATGCATAAGTGGTCACTACCTACCTCTGCATCAACACACAACTAAGCTAAACTCTAGAGGCATCACAAAACACCACGTATTCAACACCACGTATTCAACACCCTCTGGTTGTCTCAACACATGAGCAATGGTTTATCTATGCCTCGACTCTCTGACACTGCTTGAGTAAAAGATTGCCCCTTTCTCGTTAAAGTAAAAAAGGCTATAATCTTGAAAAAGTTCGTCACGAACCTCTTGCAGTACCCCATCACATTGAGAAAATTCTGTAACTTTGACATGCTCTTAGGTGGTTCTCTAGCAAGCACCTCTTCAATCTTGCTTAATCCCCTGCTAAATCATGCTAAAAAATGACTTGCCTCAGAAATTGAACCTTTTGTATATTAAACGTACACTTTAAGAGTTTACCGTATAGTTGGTGCTTTTGGATTAGGTCCAACCAACCTCTAATACTTTGCATGCTCATGCAAAGTAAATTAGTATATCATTGATGAAGACGACTTTGAATTGGTGGTTTGAAGTTCCGTCTTATAATAGCCTTGAACATTGCATGGGTATTAATCACACCAAAAGACATCATTAGGAACTATGAGTTTATAGTGTCATTAGAACGTTTTTCTTTCGGATACCATCCACACGAACCCTCAATTGTTGATGATCTTATATGAGATCGATCTTTGAGAACCAATGTGCGCATCAGCTTGTTGAAAAAGTCATTGATCAGTGAGACATACTGGGTCTTTCACGAACAAAACTAGATTTGTCTAGTGAGACATACTGGATCTGATAAAACATTATGACATCATTTTGGGTATGAATTGATTGCAATACATGCTCAGATAGATTATCATCACGAGATGTATTTCATGTGTTTGGTAGTCTTATAGCAGAGTGGATAGGGCTTGCGAGCAGGAAGCTTTAACACATCACCCATTAGTTGACAAGTTTAGCCCTTGACGCAATGAGTTCTTAAGGCCTCTGGCTTCCAGCAGTAGTGGATGATTGTATGAACATCTTTCCTGAAGTTGTATTGGGATTACCTTTGAGGTGTGAGATTGACTTATGCATCGACTTGCACCTTATGACCGCACTAATATCTTTTGCGTCATATCAGATGACCCATATTGAGATTTCAGAGTTGATGCAGCTGAAAGACCATCAAGAAAAAGGTTTTCTTAGAGCCATTGTGTCCACTTAAATAGCTCGTGTTTTCTTCATAAAAAAGGTGGATAAGAGTTTGATGTTTTGCGTAGATTATCATTGTCTGAATCTGGTAATTATAAAGAACAAGTAGCTTTTTGTTGAGGATTGATGATCTTTTCGACCAGTTGGTTCTCAAAGATCTTTTTCAGGTTTGATTACCATCGGTTGAGGGTTTGCTAGGATGATATTTTGAAGACGACATTTTAATGTTATGAACATTGAGTTCTTGGTGATGCTTTTTGGTGCGATGAATGCTCTTGCTGTGTTCATGGTCAGATCTTCCAGTTATGCTTGGACATATTGTAGATATCATTATTAGTCATTTACTCTGCATCAGAGGAGGAAAATTCAAAGTATTAGTTGTTGGTCCTAGACTTGCTCTGGGAACACCTATGGTAAGCTTTTGAAGTGTTAGTTTTGAATTTGTGAGGTTCACTTTTTGGGGCATGTCATTTCTGAACATTGTTTAATTGTGGTTTCAACAGAGATTATAATAAGAATTGATTACGTTAAAAATTAATTACTACAATTTTATTACAAAAACTGATTATAATAGTTTATAACGAAAATATTGTTAGGAAACTTATAAATATTTTTGAGACCAATATTTTTTAACAATTTTTTTAATTCGATGATGAGTGTCAGAATCAAAACTAGATATTGTCTGATTAATCAGAGTAGTTTATCGGTATCATAATTAGTTGGATAGAACTTATATTAAAAAAGCAGTAAAAACTTTGTAGAGTGTATGCACAGTAGAATATAAAACTTGTATAAACAAGAAATACGCATGCTTATAAAAGTAATAATGACTTGCAAGCTTTAATAAATTTTTCTCTCTTTAACCTTAAGAGTTATGGTAGTCTGAAACTTGGACTTAAGTGTCCACATTTTTATACCTAATGTAAGGTCTGTCTTCCCTTATCAGGAAATCCCTTTATACAAGGATTGATATGACTCTGTCTTCCTATCCTCAAAAGCCTTTGATAGGAGGATCGATATGACTGTCTTCCTAGCTCCGGAAACCCTCGATCCGATGGATCAGATTCATTGTCTTCTTAGAAACCGTAACTATCTAAAGAATTACAGACTAGGAATGAGATGTTCATGTAAAGTAATCTTTAGATGACTTGACTTGCGAATGCATCATCTCACAGCTCTTCAAATGACCTCTTATTTGTAGGTGAATCTCCAGCGGTCATTTTAGAGTTGGTTGCAACGACCTCGGGCAACTTGCACTTTACAGGGTAGTTATAACTTAATGTACAACCTCATTTAGCTTAGCATCATTATAATGCTATTATGTATTCTGTTCGATAGAAACAAATATATACTTTGATTATAAACATTGGGTAGTCCGATGGACTTTCTTATTATATGTCAAAGCGATAAACTAAATAAAGGTCAGTTCGATGAATTGGTATCAATGTCAGTCTAACCACTAGTTATGACATAGGTTGGTTCGATGTACCAGACACTTTCAGTTTGATGGTTTAGATTGAGTAATAGAAGTTTATATTCGTATTATATTTTAGGTCTATTTCATCATTTGGTATAAAAGATTTTTTTCTACAAAAACATACTAAAACACTTCTGACTTCATTGATACTACAATTAAGAATAAAACCACTATGGCAAGTAAAAGTTTGATTCAGAGAGGAGACAAAAATTGGAACAAAAATATCATTTGATTCGTCAATCCTCAAAAAAAGAAATAAGAGAAGTTTCGTCGTTGAGTGTCAAATGAGATATTCATGGAAAGTTACAATCCCCACCACGTAATAGTGCACCCACACGTCTTCATCGACGTTGTTTTTTGACCGGAAGATTGAGAGAGTGTGAAGGGAAAGACTTCGGGTATGGTCAGCTCCCATAGTGTGACGGGCGATGTGTACAAGGTCCGAGAATGAATTTACCGCCGTATGGCTGACCGATGATTACTAGCGATTTCGGGGGAAATATAAAGTTAGTAAACATAGTTTTAAGAAAGTGATTTTCAAAAGGACGTGTGCGAATAAACTATTTATTCAAGAATTAAAGAAAGAACACATCCAAACAAAATTGGAAGACAACCAAGCAATGAATTTGGATAGAGTTTTTCACATTCAACATTAATTTAAAATGTTTTAAAATTTTACATAAAGTCATTCATTATTCATTAACTTTATCACAATTGATTTCATTTTCTTGAGCTCATCATGATCCTTATGAACCTCTTCGATCGAAGACTGAAGCTTCATGATTTGGTCTTAACACTGCCTGATTTCGAACTTCTAACTTAGTCTTCCAACTTCCTCTTTGATCTTTTTGTTTTTCTTTCATAATGAAAAAACACATCTTTACTAGTTTGGAGTGCTATTTTTTTAACTCCAAATTATGAACATTTTCTTTCAAAACTTTCACTTCCTCATTACGTTTAATCATCTCTGAATTCTTCCACAAACTTCAATCGGTTCGAAACATTTGTTGGTAACATTTTGAAAGATTTAGTTATATCCAAAGAAAGTTTCTTTAAACAAATTGTCAACTTGGTTTGATCACTCGACCATCTGATTGTAGGATCTTTTTTGTGCGTCTGCCTCAGTGTTAACTGGTGATTCTGTCAAAACTTCTAGAGTTTGATTTTTCATTAAGACTGTTTTGAATCTGTTTACACCTCTGTTAAAATGGTCATTATTTTTCAAAATTGGGAGAAAATTTGCGTAGAAAAGCCATATAAGATTTTCGACTTACATTACCTCGAAATTGTTAGTTCTATCCATCAGTTGAGTTTCTATCAGAATATGATAAGTGTGATGAAAATGGTATAATAGTTAGAAATAAAGCTAGACTTGTTACTAAATGTTATAATCAATAAGAAGACATAGACTTTAAAGAAACTTATGCTCTGATAGTTAGACTTGAGGCTATTCGTGTACTTTTGTAGCATTATTAAATTTCAAACTATTTCAAATGTATATGTTCACGAAGAAATTTATCTAGAACAACTACTTGGTTTTGAAAATACAAAACATTCAGAACATGTTTTTAACTTATTTGCAGTTTATGGACTTAAACAAGCATCTAGAGTTTGGTATGATACATTAACTTGATTTTTGTTACAAAATAATTTTATTAAGGGACATGTAGATAACTCTTTTTATAAAAGTTTATAAAAATATTATGATTGTATAAATATATGTTAATAACATTATATTTGGTTAAACTCAAAATGCTTCAACAACTTCCCTTGTGGATCTTATTAAGTTTTAAGTTTGAAATGAGTATGATGAGTGAGTTAACATACTTTTTAGGTTTTGAAATTTCACAAAAATAAGAAGGGACTTTTATATCTCAACATAAGAATATAAAAGATCTTAAAAAATTTGGATATGACAACATTAAAAGTATTAGTATGTATATTAAAACTTTGAATGTTTTAGATATTGAAGCATAGAAGCCAGTTGATCAAAAGACTTTGAGAGGTATGATTGAAAGTTTACTTTACTCATTTAATGAGCTTATGTGCTGGATACGAACCCAAACCAAGAGTGCCCCATCTTAAAGATGTAACAAATTTTTTGTTGTCTTAAGAGAACTATGAATTTAGGTTTATTTTACTCTTGGAAATGATATTGAGTTAAAAAAGTTTTTTGGATGTGGACTTTGGTGGACGAAGAATGGATAGGAAAAGAGAAGCTTTAGTTTCATGGTCTTGTAAGAAACAACATTTAGTAACACTTTCCATTGTAAAAATCAGATATGTGGTAGCTGGAAGTTGTGTTCAAGTATTATGCAACACTCATTTACTATGACACGAGTTTTACTAAAACTCAAATATTGTGTGACAACATAAATGCCATTGTCTTGAAGTAAAAACCCATCACATCATTCATGTGTTAAACACATACATAAGACACCATTTTTTTGAGATAAAAAAGATATCATTTTACAAAACTTACTGAAAAATGAGGGTTTTATTTAATTAAATTGTGTTGCGAATTTAATTAAATAATGATAATTTGGAGGTAAGTCATTCTTTGTATGTTTTATTCTTCGCATTGGTCGTCTTGGTTCTTCATCCGGTCTCCGTTAAGTCGAAACCTTAAGGTTCAGGGTTGATTTGGTTTCTTTGTTTCTTCCGATTCTAGATGGTGCAAATGATGTCTCGAGACCTGTTGGTCTGTATTTTGAGGACCGCCACTGAAGGCAAAGCGACTCAGTTTGATTTGGTTCACCGGTGTCATATTCAGATAAGGTTATATAACCAATAAATGGTTTTGCAACCCTTGAATTAGGTGCTTATGGTGTAATTGGGCTGCAGTTTATTTTGGTGTGCGTTGATTCCCGCCACACTAATTGCGAGTGCCGATTGTTGTCGTTAGGTGTTGCGATCAATTCCAAGTACGTGCGTGCATTAATGTGGAAGTTCGTATGCGCGAGCAGGTTGCGGTTTTAGTTAAAGAAGTTTTTGGCTCGGCCACGTTGAGGTAAAGTTTTAAACTTTTGCCTAAATAAAATGCAGTTTTGTTGATTTATTGATTTTAATAAAGATTGAAATGTTGGATTAAATTGTTTATTGAGGGAATGAGATAATTAATTATGTGATTTGAAATGATAATTAATCTGGAGATTAATTATTAGTAATTAATTTAATTTGGTTAAGTTGAGATAATTAATTATGAATTAATAATGTGCTTTGAGATTATAATTATTTGCTTTGAAATGACAATTAATCAGGAGATTAATTATGAGTAATTAATTTGGGATAAGTTGTGATAATTAATTGTGTATTAATTATGTGCTTTGAAATTTTAATTGGGATAATAACAATTGGAAGATTAATTATGAGATATTAAATTGGTTAAGATGAGACACAATTATGAATTAATTATGTGTTTTGAGATAATGATTATTGGGAAATTAATTATGAGATATTAAATTGGTTAAGATGTGATAATTAATTATGTGTTTTTAGATAATAATTAGTAGAAGATTAATTATGCGATTAAATTGATTAATTATGAATTAGTTATGTTCTTTGAGATGATAATTAATAGGAAGATTATTTATGAGATAATTAATCGTGTTCTTTGAGATAATAATTACTGGGGGATTAATTATGAGATTAAATTGTTTTAGTTAAGATAATTAATTATGTGCTCTGATTAATTGTGTGATTTGAGATGATAATTAATCTAGAGATTAATTATGAGATATTAAATTAATTAAGAGATAATTAATCATGGTTTTTGAGATAATATTTACTGGGGATTAATTATGAGATTAAATTGAGTTAAGATAATTAATTATGAATTAATTATGTGCTTTGAGATAATTAATCGAAAGATTAATTATGAGATATTAAATCGGTTAAGATGAGATAATTAATTAAAAATCAATTATGTGTTTTTGAGATAATAATTATGAATTAATTATGAGATTAAATTGGTTAAGATGAGATAATTAATTAGAAATTAATTATGTGCTTTGAGATAATAATTATTAGAAGATTAATTATGTGATTAAATTGGTTAATTTGAAATAATTAATTATGAATTAATTAGGTGGTTTGAGATGATAATTAATCGGAAGATTATTTATGAGATACTAAATTGGTTAAGTTGGGATAATTATTTTTGAATTAATTATGTGATTTGAGATGATAATCGGGATTAATGATGAGATGTTTTAATTGGTTAAGTTGAAATAATTAATTATGAGTTAATTATGTGTTATTAAATTGTAATATAGAAAATTAATCTGGGGATTAATTATGAGATTTTTATTTGGGGCTAAGTTGTGATAATTCATTTGTGAATTAATTACGTGATATAGAGATGGTTTCCCGAAGATAATTAATTTATGAATTATGTGGTATTGACATGGCTGCTTCGTGACTAGTTAATTGTTGAATGAACTGGAGTTTTGTGATAAGTTAATTGTTAATTAAATGACTTGTTATATTTAATTAATCGTTGAATTAGTAATGAGATTGATGATAATTAATTGATGAATTAATTATATTATGACATGATGAATGGTAACAAGGACATTCATGGGTATGTGAGTATGGAATGGTAACATGAATATTTATGAGTGCGTGAATATGGAATGGTAACATGAGCATTCATGGGTGCGTGAGTATGAAATGATATGACATTCGTGGTGCATGAGTATGAAATGGTAACATGGACATTTATGGGTGCGTGAGTATGGAATGGTAACATGGACAATCATGGTGTGTGAGTATGAAATGATAACATGAACATTCATGGGTGTATGAGCATGGAATGGTAACATCCACATTCACAGGTGCGTGAGTATGGAATTATAACATGGACATTTATGGGTGCGTGAGTATGGAATGGTAACATGGACATTCATGAGTGCGTGAGTATGAACTTAGGATGCTCATGGGGATCGCCCTTGTGGTTTGAGTCTTTTTGTTATTTATGTATTGAAGTGTAAATTATGTTGTTTTGTTTACCGCTTTTAGATATGTATCACTATGACATGCATGCATTGTATAAACTAGCGTTGACCACTTTCTTTATTCATCTGAGTATTGCTTTATATCTATTTTCACTATTGTATGAGATTATTATTTGTTACTGCTCTGCACTTTGAATATGAGAGTATAGTCTCCCCACTGACTATCTATAGAGCATCGTTGCTAGTCGACAACCTCTGGTGTACGGGGAGACACGCTTGAGGTCATGTGACGACCGATCATCCGGCTACCCGTTTGAGGGTAAGCCGGGTTGTGACGTTACAAAGTAGTCGAACCGATCGTCACATGACCTTAAGTGCGTCTCTCTGTACGCTAGAGGTTGCCGAATAGCTTTGAGGGTTTAAGGATAGTCAGTGGGGAGACTATACCCTCACATTCGGAGTGCATAACGGTAACAAATAGTAAACTCAGATAACAACGGAAGCAGATGTAAGTAATAATCAACTGAACAATGAAAAATGACCAACGCTAATTCATACAATGCATGCATGTCATGGTGATACTTATCTGAAAGCAGTAAATGAAAAGTAAACATGCTGTGCATCTTCTAATAAAAATAAAGAAGACTCAAAGCTCCAAGAATGATTTCTGCGAGCATCCCGAGCTCCCGCTCGATTCTTTGCTCCTAACTCCCAGGTACAAACAAACAATGTTCAAGGTCATGTAAACAAGTAGAGTCTACTCATGTACCCCAATGCAATGACGACCCAAATAGTGCGTGTGATATAAATCTTAATAGGCCGGAACTACCGATGTCTAGCTCAATCTAGATAATGCAATAAAATTAAACAACGTGCAAATATATCAAAGCAATAACAGAATTGAATAAATAACTAACCTGTCCAGGTTTTAAAGGGACACCTGACAGGGATACCTGCTTTGGCTCGTAGCCGGAATAAGAGTCTGAACGTGAACAATATATATATAAATAATGTATAATGAATTGTTTATCATATTATTTAATATTCTTTGTTTAACCATATAAAAGGAGCATGTTTCCTTTTTTATATTTCACCTGTTTGAATGACGTTATCATTCCTTAACTCACACACTTGTATGTCCAAGTTATTATTCCATGCTCACGCACCCATGAATGTCCATGTTACAATTTCATACTCACGCACCCATGAATGTCCATGTTACAATTCCATACTCACGCACCCATGAATGTCCATGTTACAATTTCATACTCACGCACCCACGAATGTCCATGTTACCATTCCATACTCACGCACCCCTGAATGTCCATGTTACCATTCCATACTCACGCACCCATGAATGTCCATGTTATGATTTACCACTTCATAATATAATTAATTTATCAATTTCATTACTAATTCGACAATTAGTTAAACACAACAAGTCATTTAGTTAACTCAAAGTATATAATTAATTCACAATTAATTATCTAATCCCACCAATAAACAATTTATTCAAACATTACAGTCAACTTATCAAAAACAGTAAATCAACAAAACTGCATTTTTTTTAATTAGGTAAAGGTGAGAACCCTACCTCAAAGAATTGGTCGGGTCAATGCTTTCTAAATCAAATTGCAACGTGCTCGCGCACACACGCTTCCACAATATTGTGCGCACATATTAGGAATTGGTTGCATTACCCTACAATGATAATTGACACCTAAAATTAGTGTGGTGAGAACCAACACACCACCAATTAGTTTACCGCAACCCAAATACACCATAAGCATGTGAAACCAATTATCAGGTTTATATCTTTACCTGAAAATGACAGCGGTGCACCAAATCAAGTCGAACCGTCACGCCTTCGGAAGCGATTGTTGAAATACAATGCAACGGGTCTTGAGATATATTCCACACCACTTAAGATCAGAAGAAACAAGAAATCCACATTAATTTCGAAACTTGGGTTTCGGCCTAACAGAACCTGGACAAAGGAGAGTCGAGGTGACCATTGTGAAGAACGAAACATGCGTAGAATGACTTATCTTGACGAGACAAACAACTTTCGTGAAGACTTCGGGAGGAGATGACCGCGCAAAGTGGGAGCCGGAGAGGAGGGTGTTGCGACACCCATGTGCGTCGCGCCCCCGGTAGGAGGGAGAGGTGCGCCTCGCTCTTCTTTTCTCCCTTAAATAAATTAAAAATTTTAATTTAAAATATAAAAATCAATATAATAATAATAATAATAACCACCATATTATTATTACCCTTTTAATATTACATCAGTTTGATAAACTCTAAACTCCCATTTACACATTATTTAATTAAATTCTCCTCAATCAAATTTATTTAAACGAATTCTCTCTCATTCCATTTATTTATATTCTCTCAACATTCAATTTAATTAAATTAAAACCTCCGTTTCACATCAATTAATGATTTTTTTCTTAACCTTGAATTTAATTAAATAAAACCTTCATTTCACATCATTTAATTAAATTCTACTTAACTCAATTTAATTAAATAAAACTCTTCTCTCACCCCATTTAATTAAATTGTTCATCCTCAATTTAATTAAATAAAACCGTCATAATAATAATAACTATTATTATTATCATTTAATAAAATGCTTCTTTGATAGAATCCAAAAGTCTCCATTTAAACATCATTTAATTAAATTTTTCTCAACAATTTTAATTAAATAAAACCCCAACTTTACATCATTTAATTAAATTTTTCTAAAAGGGGGATTAGTTATTTGTTTTTTTATAATCTTTAGTTTTTTTAAAATCTTTAGTTTTCCAAAACATCTGTTTTCTAAAAACTTTAGTTTTCTAAAAAGTTTTTTTTTGTTTTTTGAATTTCTTCAACTTTTATAAAATTTTTTAGATTCAAATTTTTTAATAAACATTCTAGCGTTTTATAATTTTTTTGGACTCAAAAATCTTTACAAAATATTTCCGAATAATGTTTTAGTTGTAAACTTTATCATAATCAATTTCCATTACAAAAACCAAGGAGAACAAGTTATTCGTACTGAGAAAATATTTCTGCTCCGAAAGGCACTCCAATCTTTGTTTTTGTACTTTTTAGTTCGATCATAAGTTTTCTTAAAAACCATTAAGTGTTTAAGATTATTCTTAAATCATTCTTTGATTTTCTTTGATTCATTCAATTTTTTTACATATATACTCTAATTTAACAAATTTCATAAATAGAATGGGTCTTATTAACCAACCAATAAAACTACTTGTTGTAAAAAAAATATTTTTGTTGCGTTGAAAAATATCAATACGGAAAACTCTGGTTAACATGGAACTTGGAACAACAATAGGTTTAAAAATTGTAAAATGAGATTATTAAGGAATATACCTGGAATTCTTAAACTACATATTGATTTTATGGATCGACGAGTAAATCTCAATCGTTAGATCAGAAAAGTGTTTCTAATCTTAGCTGTTAAATTTTCTAGAATTTGAGCCGTTGTCCCCATGCCTATATATATGAGGGGGGTATCTGTGTCCCACATCGGTTTTCCAAGATTTCACTCCGATTCTCACTACCAGATTTAGTGTTTAGTCTAATTCTTTGCCATTCATTTGATTTTCGGCACAAAATTCAGTACAATGGAAACAACAAAAGATTTTTCTAAAGGAAGTCGTCATAGAAAGACTAATAAAGAGCCTGGTATGGAAAACATGATTTTCTTCTTAAGAAGATTTTTAATTTTCAGGGCTGGGAAAAAAATGTGTTGAAAAATAGGATTTCGACAAACATCACCATGAAATTATAAGAGAATTCTATGCTTCAGTAGAGTTTCTTTCAGAAGATGATAAAGAAGAGATTGTATTTACTTTGTTTGGTCCAAGTTACAAACTTTCGTATCAGCGGGTCACCGAGTTAGTAAAAATACCTTTGGAGGGTGATGTTTATCTACCATCTCACAAGATTTTGGAAAAGTTTGGGAGTTTTGTAAAATCAAAGACTGAAGCATTGTTATTTACAAATTTTGAGAAAGTAAGAATGGTTTCATATCTTACTCCAGATGCAAGAGTGGCAACCTTATGGATGCAGAGTTTTTTGATTCAAAGAAAGGGTGATATGTATACTCTTAAAGTGCTAGACATCTTTATACTAGACCTTTTGATTAACATGAGGCATATTAACCTAGTCAAGTTTGTTTTTCTCTTAGTTGAGTATATTATGTAGGCTTCAATGAAATCAAAAATTCTGATATTTTCGTGTTTCCTTAACAAAATGCTAGTGAGTTGTCTGGAAGTTTTACAAATAAAAACTAAACTTATGCTATGAGGGAAAAGATTTCTTTCATCGGAGAAGAGACTATGGTGAGGATGAAGCTGATTTTTGATTCAAAGTTAAAGAAGCTTGTGGATAAAACAGACAAAGCCTCGTCAGATGTCGAACCAGTGAAAGAAAAGGAAGTTCTTAAAGAGAAGAGAAAAGCTCAGTCTTCACTCATAAAAATTCAAAAGAAACAGAAAAAAAAGATAAATGATGAATTCAAAAGGCTTATGGCTCATAAGACACTGATCATGTTTTTGGTTTAGATAAGACTGAGGTTGTAGCTTTGAAAATTCAAATTGTTGATGAGTTGAAGGAGACTGAGAAAAGGATGAAACAAAAGAAAAGATTGGGTGAGGCACAAATGGTAGAAATGTTTCTAAAGGGAGTTGAAAGAGCTTATGAAGATCCACCTATGTCAATATCTCCCTTATTAGTGGTACAACTAGCTTAAGGGTTCGAAACAATTCCTCAAACCGATCAAACAATTCCAGATGCTGATTTAGAATTTGTTGAAACCTCAGTTGTCCCTTCAGTAATCCCAGTAGCTGATGATAAAGGAAAATGAATAGTGGTTATAGAAGATGTTCTTAAAACTCAAGTTGAAAGACTTGTTCAAGAATCAATTACTCAATCAAGTGAAATTTCAAAGAGGAAGAAGCTAAAATCAGTTAAGAATGTTGGTAAAGGTGTTCTAAGAACTATGTGGAAGTTGGAACAAGAACTTGAAGATGAAGTGGAACAAGTAGTAGTAGAAGAAGAAACAAAAACACAAAAAGAAACGTGGGAAACTAAAAGTTCATCAGAGTCATCATCATCTTCCACATCAATTTCAACTCAATCAGATATGAATACAGAGATATATGTGATGTTATTAATATTTTCATAACTTATTGTATACTCCTTTTTCTGATTTTATATGAAATGTGCATAATTTGTGTGAAATATTAATGTTTAAATATTAAATATAATTTTAGAGCACTATTTGAATTCATCCAGATTCAAGTTTGTTTAATGTTTTAATAATAACTCTCACCCTACTTATCCAAATTGCATGATTCTTGTTTTTTAGGGTTCTTTATTCAAATTACAACATTCTATTAGAAAGAACCTTTAGCCAAATATTCTATTTGAAGGGTCATATGATCCACACAAGAAGACCCAAATAATCTGTGAAGAAAATGGACCATCCTTGAAGATAGAATTATTAGACTCATTATAGAAGTTCAAATCCTTTAATTCTACTCCAAAGGTCGGGGGACATTGCAATTCATCTTGGATAAAAATTTCAAGGCCCAAATCCAAAGAAAAGGGGCCCAACTGATGAATTTAAACCCAACCCACCATTATTGATTTTTCTCCTGATAGAGACATCCATTCGAGCTGATATTTTGTACTGCAAAAGAGGAGATATAGGCAGCTGACTTTGTTATAGAAAGCATTCGGATTTGAGAAAATCTTCCTATTCAAAAACCCATTCACATTTTGGACTTTAAAACGTTTGGATTGAAATGGACAGATTAACATTGTTTAATCAAACGACCATAACTTTGGCTCCATAAGTCTAAATGCCTCCAAATTTTGACATTAGTCGACAAACATTATTATCTACAACTTTGAAGGAGGAGATATCTCAAGATTCAGCTGTCTGGATGTCCAAATCGCCGAGCCAAGTGGAGGGGTAGTTTTGGAATGCAAACAGTTCACCACCTTGGGCTATAAATACATCCCCTCCTCTCCTTTCAAAAGGGATGACATTTCAGAAGAGAGGAAAATATATTGGCACGATCAAAGTCTTACCAAAGGTTTGAGAGGACCTTCCATACTCATGTTTTCACTTGAGAGACCTTTCATCCTCTCTTTGTTTTCATTTACTTTTGTGTTCTTTTTCTTTTTTAATCGTGTAAGTGTTTGTTTTTGTAATTCTATTTTAATGAAAGTTTCTTCTTATTCATATATTTTTCTCATCCACCTTCCGTTAAATAATATTAATGGTCTTAAAATAGTTTAAATACAGATTAATCATCTTCCCTTCTTTCGTTTTCTCATTCAATCTAAAGTTTGTTTTTAAATCTCATCACCGTTCGTGTGTGTGTGTTTGGCACACAACTCTTTTCTTATCCATTTCTTTTCCTTATTATTACAATCCATCATCATAAATATAATAAACAAGATTACTAATCATCTTAATATCTGAGTAAATCTCTCATTGAGGTGAGTTATAATTTAGGTATGTTAAGTGATTGAGAATTTTTGCTTGATGAATATTCTTTGAATTAACATTGTGTATATTGGACTTAACATGTCATGAATTAATGACTTGTTTTGTTTAACAAGTGGTTTATATGGATTATTGAAACCATAAATACACCACCATAAACAAGATATGATTAAGATTAAAATCCTAAGTTAAGTTAAGACTTGGATTAAAGCCTTAACACTTGACAATTCCAATCAACGTCAACTTGTGACATGAGTGTTAATTTAATGAAATATAAAGCAAAACTCAAGGATATCACAAGATTAACTACCTAATGATGAACTCACCCAAATCTTTATCAATTTGTTAAATCAAACATCATCCATAAATTATTTCATAAGCTCTACAAACAAACCCTCCAATCAAAATACAATCAACTAAAAACAATCAGCTATTAAAAAGTGTAATCGCTGATGATTCGACTCGAGTGCTGCTATACACATTAGCAGAGCACTGGAACCTTGACCGGTCGATAAGAGACAATCGGTCGCGCTTTTAAATGGCACTGTTGCCGGGGTTGATGCATATAGTAGTCATTTGTTTCTGGTTATTGTAAAAAAAAAACAAAAAAAAAAAACAATTTTTTTTTTTTTTGAAAAAAACACAATGAAAAACCTGCCTTCCTATTAAAAATCATAAACAGAAAAAACACAAAGAAAAACCCGTCTTCCTCTTTCTTCCAAAATCTCTTTGAATGTCCCGTAGCCTCCCAAACAATCCCTCAGATTTGTTTGACCCTGAAATTGAGTGAACACTTCGCCAACTTAGGAGGAACATAAAAGATAATCAGATAATTCAAGAACCAGTTCTTGTCCAACCAATTAAATTAGATATGGATAATCCTAGAGAACAAACCTTTAAAGAACTTGCTGCCCCTGATATGAATTACCAACTTCTTGGTATTCAATATCCAAACATAGTGGTTGACTTTGAACTCAAATCGGGTTTGATTCATCTTCTCCCTCATTTCCACGGGCTAGCCGGTGAGGATCCACATCTTCATCTTAAAGAGTTCCAAGTGACATGCTCTACCATGAAGCCTCAATGGGTTTTTTGAGGAACAAATAAAACTCTGAGCATTCCCCTTCTCCTTAGTTGACACTACTAAGTCATGACTTTATTTCCCCCCTCCTGGTTCTATAACCACATGGAATGACATGAATCGACTCTTCTTAGAGAAATTCTTTCTTCCTTCTCGTACTACTTCTACCTGAAAAGAAATTAGTGGTATTCGTCAATTTTCAAATGAATAACTCTATGAGTACTGGGAGAGGCTCAAAAAACTTGTTGCAACCTTCCCACACCACCAAATTCCTAACCAACTCTTGATCCAATACTTATATGAGGGGTTATTGGCTATGGAGAGAACTATCATTGATGCCGCAAGTGACAGTACTCTTGTTGATAAAACTTCTGCAGCTGCAAGAGATTTATAAGCAACATGGCTGCAAACACACAACAATTCCATACTCGAGCACATGCCCAAGTCAAATAAGCCCAAGATAGTCAATCGATAGAGCCGAACAAGATGATCGAGTGGATGAGTGAACTTACAAGTCTTGTGCGACAACTAGCTGTGGCTTCCAAAGTCCCAACCTCATCTTCTCTACAATCAGTGCTTCATAGACCTGTCAAAAATTGTGGAATCTGTAACTCTCCAGCTCATCCAACATACACCTGCCCACAACTTCAAGATGATCCATCTGATTCATCTAGACCAATGTAGCTCAATGCAACCTATGCTCAGCAGAACACCAACCCTCAACTATCAGGTCAGTTCATTAGAACCTTTAACCAACCTCACTTTGAGCCCTTCTCTTCTTCTTATAACCAAGGCTTAAGGTATGGAAACCCCGCCCCTCAATTCCCTCCTCAAAACCCAAACTTGTTTCAATATGGTCAAGGTGTTGGTAACTTCCAACAACCTTATCCGCTTGCTGCTCAACAACAAAAGAGAAATCCTCCCACTCCTTCAGGCTTCCACTATCCCAGTGAGTCTTCCCAATTCCAAAACCAATACAATCACTTTACCAAGAACCAAAATCAAGGCAATCCTAATCTGGGACAAGCCTATTCTTTCAAACAACCATGGGAAAGTGCAGTGGAAGATCTTGCCTCCTTAAACCGTTCCAGCCTGAAAAACATTGAAACCCAAATTGGTCAACTTGCTTCCCACTTAAGCCAACAACAACAATAAAATTCTTCCCAACTCCCAGCTCAACCATTACCCAACCCAAGGGTAATGTAAGTGCAGTTTCACTTAGACCGAGAAAGAAAATTGTGATGTCTCATGATAAGTCCTCCAACCCCCTTTGAATGTTGATCTAGAAAATGAAAAGAAAAAGAAACTTGAAAAGGAACCTGAAGCCATTCCCTCACCTCCTTCCATTCCACTTAGGAACCCAATTCCTTTTCTTCAAGCCATTTTTAAGCCAAATAAGTCCTTTGATCCCGATCCTGAAATGCTCGACATGTTTAGACGTGTTGAAGTCAACATTTCCCTCTTAGATTTCATAAAACAAATCCCTAAGTATGCTAAGTTTCTTAAAAAATTGTGCACTCAAAAGAGATAACTTAAGACCATTGAGAATGTTTCAATACAACAGTCTATTCCCATAAAGTGAAAAGATCTAGGGACCTTTATGGTTCCATGCCAAATTGGGAGTTCCAACTTTGATGATGCACTCATAGACCTAGGAGTCTCAATTAATGTCATGCCCAAATCCATCTTCTCCAACCTTGGTCTAGGCCCCTTACATTCAACGAGTGTTGTTATTCAATTGGCAAATCGAAGCACTTTTAGTCCTGAGGGTATAATCGAGGATGTCCTTATTCGTGTGAATGATCTTATCTTCCCTTTTGATTTCTATGTCCTTGACATGGAAGGTGAGACGAACTCTTCTCGATCTCTCCTGATTCTAGGAAGACCTTTCTTTATGACATCTAAAACCAAAATTGATGTCCATGCTGGCATCTTATCCATGGAATTTGGTGACCAAATGACCAAGTTCAATATTTTTCAATCCATGCAATACCCATCAGAGAATCAATCTGTATTCTCTATCCATGCTTTTGAAAGTCTCTTTGAGAGTGTGTTGAATCCCAATCCATCATGTTCTTCCTATTTTAATGATAGAGGAGTTTGTGAATATTGCATCCTCATTAACCAAGTCATAAATGGAGAAGTTGATGTTGACATTACAAATGCAAACTCCATTGATCTAAAGGATCTTGAAAACTCGTTGGAATCCCATCTCACCTCTGACATTCACTACTCCAACTTGGATGATAATGGGGAAAATGAACAAGCATGTTCATTTTTTGATTCAAATATGATTATCCAATATTCATCATTTCCTATCCATGACTTTGAGAATTCTGTTATATGTGAGGTGAATCCTGAACCAATGTGTTTATATTGTCCCGATGGTAGTGATGTTTGTGATATTTGTTCCCTAATTAATAAAGTGATCATTGATGATGTTGAAACTGACCATTCTTTGGAAAACAACATTGATATAAAGGATATTGAAAAATTAATTTAGTCTTATGACTCCACTGATCCTCATTACTCTACATCGGTAAATGATGAAATAAATGAGCTAAAAACAATTGGGATCTCATACTCTGATTTCGTGTTATCTGAACCTTACATAAATGAACCATTAGAATTGAGACATTTTCCTGAACTTCCAAGCATAGAAAACTAGCACTCAGTGGCCTGCATAATACCTCAAGTTGAAGACCAAAAGGATGATAATCATATTCTCCTTCCACCCCCATTGAATTGCAAGCACCACAACAAGGAAGAGATGAAATTATCCAATGAATCATCAGACATCCCAAAGGAGAAGTTTTTCTGGAAGCACACTGGAGTTAAGAAAATACGATGACCACCGTCAGTCTATGGGTAGTCCACTGCAACTGTCCAACTGTAGACAAATAAATGCAGCGCTTCTTGGGAGGCAACCCATGTTTTCTTTTACTTTTATGAAATTTTAATTTCTTTTTAGTTTTTCATTAGATGAATAATGAATTTTCTTTTTCAGGCAACATCCCACAATCCTGGAACCACATCGACTTTCATCGGATCCCCAACTTCTGTAGTTGACCCACCACTAGATGGAGATGACAACCCACCAAATCAATTACCCCCCTCAAATTATGTTTCTACTCTATTTTTATATCCTCTGTCATCTGCTGCATTTCACCACTCAGTTTTCACCGACTTTAAGTGTCCTTTATATGTGCACCGCACACGTGTGCTTTTTTGCGACTGACATGTCGCGCTAGTTTTTCTCATGAAACTAACTCCGAGTGAGTTAGTTAATTGAATCTGGACGTATTCCTGTCTCTCGAATGAACCTACATAGTTAGAATAGAAAAATTAATAAATGAATCAATGTTTTAAAGTTAACTTTTTATAAATAAAGAAAAGTTTCATTAAAGAATTCTTTAAATAAATAAATAATAGTTATTATTTTATTTGTTAACTAAATTATTTTATTTAATGTTTTTACATGTTATCTTTTATATAATTAATTATAAAGGTGATTAATTAATAATTTGATTAAATTAAAAGTAAAGTATTAATAACATTAGTATTTAGTTTTTGAATGATTAAGTTTTTTTTAAATTATTATTTTAAGATATTATAATAAATAGTTTTATTTTAAATATTACACTTAATATTATTAAGTTATTGTGATTTATTTATTTTAATATAATTTATAAATTATTATAAATTATTTTAGTTAATTTATTTAATAATTTTGTTTTATTAAAATTAAATATATTATATCTATTATTTATTTATAATTATTAATGTTTAATATATTTAGTTAAGTTATTATATTTAGTTAGGTTTTTACTTTATTTTTAAATTTAGTTTAGTTTTATTATTATTATTATTTAAAGAATTTTTTTCGTCTTCCCCTCCCCCTAATCAGCGCACAGGGGGAGGGGTCTTCTTTAGTTTCTTTTGTAGGTCTCCCACAGCACCCAAGCGACGGTTCCTCCTCCACCAGCGGCACAATAGGTTCACGTGTGGACCAACCGTAGCGGCTTCGATCAGATCTGGTCTCGGCAGATGATTCACTTCGAATTCCATCTTCATCCATTCAAAAGGTGGTGGATCAGCTTGATTGCATGTGGAAGGTTGAGGTCTCATCTCCTCACATGCGGCGCGGTATGGGATTGGGGTTGGCCTTCGGGTTACAACAAGATTGGGAGATGCGAATCATGGTACCCTCCTCACACTGCACCCTTCAAACAGGTGGACTCCTCCTTATCCAGAACAGTAGCCTAAGAACTTCGAGGCGTGGCTCATGCTTGTGGCAACAACTTCATCTAGTGCGGTGGTGATTTGGTCCCCTGTTCTGGACAACAACATGAACAAAAATTCTTCACAACTCTTCCATGGTGGCATTCCAATCTTCCAGCAACGACACACACAAGTCCTCCTCACGGGACACTAGCTCGAGTGGAAACCGGTCCAGATCTGTAGCGATCGTGAAAGTCGAAAAGCGGTTGTGGTTCTAGGTGGTAGGCAAAAAGAAAAAGGTTGTAGATGGTGGAAAAGAGGTTGGGTTGAGCTCCTCCTATTAGCGGCCAACGACAGACCCTCCATCTCTCATGAAAGGTGATGGGGCGACTCCTCAGTGGTGGCGAGAGGTTTTTCTAGATTAGTACTACCGTGAATGAAGTAGTGTCAAGGGATCCTGTGGAGAAACAGTGCCTTCAAGTAGCGGTGGTGATATGAGCACAGTGGTGAGACAATGAATTGGAGGAAATAGTGGCTAAATTACTGTGACACCGTAAAAGGAATATGGTGCTACAGTCTGGGCAGAAGAGACGGTGGAAGGGTGGGATGTGGTGCCATGGATTACAGTGGGAGGATGAAATGGTTTTAAATATTTCTTGTGGCATCGTTAAGTGGAAAGAAAATGGTGAGACCGTGAAAGAATGGGGAAACGGTGGGTGGTGGAACTGTAAAAGGAAACGGTTGCTGTGGCACCGTGACACTACAAAATAAACAGATGAACAAAATAAATTGAAACTTAAATAAAACTGAATAAAATAATTAATAACTAAAAATTAATTAAAAAAAATGAAAATAAAGATACTCATAAATTTAAATAAACTTATAAAACCAAATAAACTTAAGTTAAATTATTATTAACTTTAAAATATTAAACTAAAATTGAAACTATACTAAAAATTAAATTAAGAAACAATTAAATTATTAAAAGTTAGTATAAAATTTAAACAATTATAAAGCAAAGTTTAATTATTTAAAAATAGTAATTGAATCAAATTAAATTAATTAAAGTAGATAGATAATTATTCTGTTACTAAACAATTATGTTAATGAAATTTTATTAAAAATATTTAATAAATGAAGTAAGTTTATAATCTTTTGTTATTATAAATGAATTGTTGAAAGACGACTAAAAATTATGTTATTCTAAATTATTAAATATTTAATACAGGAAAAGGTAAATCATAACTATATTATTTAATGTAAAAAATCAGAATTAAACAATTAATTAATTAATGTTAAATTATCAAATTTGAAGACAAAAACAACAAACTGAATAAAATGTTTTTAGACTATAAAATAAAGTAAAACATAAATTAACTAATTTAAAGAATAAAACACACGATTAATGTAACGCCCCAACCCTAGTTACCTAGATTTGGTGCATTATTACATAACATTGGCATGATCATAAAAGATCAAGTCTCGAAAGACCGATTAGTTTAGTAGCTTTGGAAATACTAGATACATTCATAAGGTTTACATTACATCATAAAATGGAAAACTACAACAACATTGTTTCCATAGACAACACTGAGATCCCATAGACTATCCCTGAAAGTCATTCATAATATATTTCTTCGCATCCTGGGAAAAATAAAACATAGAAAGTGGTGAGCTCAGATGCTCAGTAAGGATAACAATACAGCGGAAACTTTCATAAATAAGCATAAACATTTAATGCAATGTATAAGACTAAAACAAAAGTCTTTTAAACTTGAAATTCAGCATAATATGGAAAAGATAAAATCAAATAATGCCATTTAAATACTCACATGGATATTCTATTAGTCGAATAATCACATGCAATATCAATAGCCACTTTTATAATGATGGAATGCATAATGCTAGACTTTCATAACCACATAGTCAAAGCCTTGTGCCAAGACTACAAAAAAGATTTTGTCAAGGCCTTGTGCCAAGACATTAGTTTGTCTCATGAGACCTACCGATGCATCGAGGAGCTATAACAGGCTCCATCCATCACATACTAAGTTCAATGCATTTCTCATCTGAAAATATTTAAACATAACATAAACATTCATATTAAAACTAGCATACGAAATGTCAACACTTTATCCATAAACCATGAATGGTATAAAAATAACACATCCACAGTAAAAAATATCACAAAACTTTCAATACAATATTGAAGTTTTGTATCATAATAAATCAACTTCAAATAAATTTAAAATCCATCAAAGGATGTTGACATAGATGAAATCAAAACATTTTTTAGAGAAATATCTCTTTCTATTTTGAAATCATTTAAAATTCATATAATTATAAAAGAAAAAATTTATTTTGAAAATATTATTATAAGCTTGTAAGGGAAGCTTTGATGATGTTATAACGGCGGAAAATAGCCGCACCCGCCGTATAAGTTAAAAAAAACATTCTTACCTTAATTTTGTCAAAAAGGCTATAAAGAACCTTGTTTGGAAAACGAAGGAAAGATTTCTTTATAAAAATCTTATAAAAAGTCAAAAAAGGGTATAAATGACTTTAAAACATTTTATATAAAATAGTAATAATGTTTTGAAATACATTTTTAGGATTCATGGATGTGGATGATAAAGAGGTCCCAGTAGATACTTACGTAAAAACAACCTCAGATAATAAAGAGATTGTGAAATTAACCCTTACCTTGTACTTTTCCTTGGTTGAAGGTAGGTTAAACTCCTGTATAATGGTGAAATAATTATTAAATTATACAAGAATCATATATATTAATATGATATCATATATGATCTTTTGACATTGATTTGTTAATAATATCTTAGTATTATCATCGTTTCAGGTGTTAACTGATTCATTTTCCTTATTATGATTTGTTACATAAGTAATGTTTGTTATAGATGAGATGTATCTTATTCATATTCAGAATGATATTAAGGTTTTAAACATTATTTTTAATCATCTAATGAAAATTAGTCTTGAATGGATACGATGTGGAATGAATCTCATCGCGTTCGTAGAGACGGTAATCCGTACTTACGCACGAGCGACAATATCATTCTTTTGATATTAAAATAATATATAATTGGATGGTATATCATATATAAATAATCCTTATCATGTTATATTTATTATTTACATCAATTACACATCATTATTATACCCATCCAAATAATAATGTATTGAATAACAATTACACCACGACGTGGAGACGGTAAGCCGTACGTACGCACGCATGATGACATGTCATTCAAAAAATGGATAGAATAATGAATTTGGTTGTACCATATTTATAATAAAATCACAGTATATAGAAGACACTGGAGTTATTATTTTATAATGGAAACAAAAAACAAAGAGGAAGTGGAAGAAGAAAGGAACTTGAAAGAGGTGGTGAGATATTTACCTCTTCTTCAGGTTCTTCCTTTTGATTTGATCAAAAGAGCTCCTTAGGTTGGTTTTTTGACTAAAGGCCTATAGGTTGAAGGGAGGAAAGTTGATAGGGTATTTGGGTAGGGGTTGACTGATCCAAATGGCTTTGAATATGTTAATTAGAGAGAATGGGGAGTGCCCTTTTATAAGAGGGGTGAGAGGCACCTTAGAAAAAGTTAGAAATATTATTTTATAATAAAATAATTTTAGGTTTCTAATTGATCCAAAATGGATTATTTAAAGGATAAGGTGAGGATGGGTCGAAAACCACTCAACCAATAGGTTTTATATAGGTTTGGGTCACTATATTAACTTTATCTTTTAGATTTAACTCTTAGTTAAATAGTTTGACATTTACCATGTCTCTTTGTATTCTGATATTATATGGTTAATAAACTTACTATATACTTCCAAGAGAACCCCAAGTGGTTAATTAATGATAGAAATATCATTATATAAGTCTTTTGGCCGAACCTTAGATTTTTAGGAATATAATATTAATTAATAATATAATATTTGTTTTAAAAACTCTTATGTCAATTTTGACACTATTTGGTATTTTGTTTTTTCTAAAATTATAAAAGCATTATTACTTCGAAAAAAATTTATCTGACCAAACCTAATATGTCATATTAACCTATAAAATTATTGGAATTCATAAAAGTCTCAAATTACATATATTTGGATATTTATAATGTCAATTATTTTAATCTTTCATTAATTAGGTAATTACTGCATCAATATTGTGTCATAAATAAATTAAATTATTTAATGTATAAAAAATATAAATAAAATACCATTATGTAGGAAATATTTTTATATTTCTAATGAATATTTATAATCTAATTTATCTTATGTGTAACCCTATATTAATTTTTTTTAGTTATTATGCTTTGATTTTAACTCTTTTAACTCTTCTTTGAATTAAATAATAATAAATGTCCTAATCTAATCCAAGTGGACCAAAGAGGTTCATATTTTATTACTAAGGTTGTTTTTGGCAGAATTATACTTATCAAATAGATTTAGGACATGTGTTAGGGTAATAATAACATCATTTTTACCCTTAATTACCCTATTAACTTTTAACCGTGGTAAATAAAAGTAAAAAGTTATTATTCATCAAAAATTATTTTCATCTTATTGAACCACATTTTACTTACTGATATAAACCGTGTCTTTCGGATTTTTGAAATTCCACTCACAGAAGCGGTAAAATTAAATTTTATGTGAATTTGAAAATTCTCCTAGGAGGTGGGTAAAAGACGGTGAAAAGTTCAATAAAATTTTTATATATCTAAAATTATTATAAACTGACTCCAATGAATTACATTAAACATCTATAGGTATTATGTATCTATTTTGACATAAATTAAATTAAAATAAAATAAATAATTATTTAAACAAAAATTTGGTTTTTAAACTATAACTCAGTGTTTTTCACTATTCATGAAAAATTGAAAGTTTTCAGAAAAATTCCAAAAATTTACCCTAAGATAATTTCGATATTTCGAATCCAAAAATGAAGTCCATTTTGAAAGATAAAATTTATAAAATTTCAAAAAGTAGGTATTACTATTCATAACGGCTAATTTGATTGGTTGTGGTGTGTTAGAACTCAAAGTTGCGTATAACACATAATATTGTATTATTCAAAGAGAAGCGTACTGTGGAAGCTTGGGGTGTTACAATTAATTATAAAAATTGTTAAATTGATAAATTTATTTATAGAAACACAAAAGTGTTAATATATATAGTATTAAGTACAAAAATAACCAATTAAATCATTAAAAATTAGTTAAAAAGATGTGGCAATACATGTGTTTTTAAGGCCACATCAACTATCCAATTTATGAATATAAATGAATAGTGTTCATGTATAGTAAATTTAAAATAGAAATGTATATAATCCATGTTGGGCTTAGTATTCTCATGGGATACTTGGCTGACCATACCTACTTCAGCCTAACCTGTAATGTCTTTGTGTATTTTACTTTATACCAATAAGGCCATGATTCGAGGTTTGTAACCATGGCATCCATGTACACTTATAATCATACGGGGTCTCAAATGTTCCATGGTATTTAAGACTTAGAAATCGAGGGTAATCTTAAGGGGTGTACCCTTGACATTTCACCCTAAGGGGTTCTACTTGATCCCTAGGAACAAGTCCCAGGTAGCCTTGGTGTTAGATTTGATTTGATCCCTAGGAGATAATCCAAGGTGGTCTATAATCATTAAGCCGAATCCAAGGAGGTAATCCAAGGCATTAAATTTATTTTCCAGAAAGTGAATCATCGATGCTATGTTGAGTCATTCATGTACATAAGTCATTGATCGAACCCTAGTGTGGTATTTCACTTAGTGGTTGCATCAATGAATCAATTGGAACCTTATGAGATCATCCAAGACATTTCATATTAGAAATATAAGTATCACCCAAGGCATGCCACACCTTTATTGTGATCCAAGTCCATGACCATAGTCAAGAATAATATAATTCCATTTTTCCTTTGATTCCAACCAAGACATTCTAAATCGAAACCCAAGTATCACCCAAGGCATAATATAATATAATAAGTGGTCAAGGGCCAAGTCAATTATCCATACCCTTTACGTTTCATGTATGTTAATATTTCCTATGATCCCATCCAAGTAATTCCTCATCAGAACCCATGTATCACCCAAGAAATAATATAGTAAGTTGTCAAAGTCCATGTTAGTGTCCATTCCATTTATCAATTCATTTAATTACATTAGAACACCCCATTTATGAGTAATCAAGATAGATATGGGAAACATTCATGACATTTCACAATTTAGTTCTAACATTTAATCACCTCAATTAAAAGTGATAAAAAGTTCCATGTGAGTATACATTCCATATTACAATTATTTTAATTCAATTATGGTTTTCGTTAACAAGTGGCAAGCTCAACTCACCCAAGGGGTAGGTTAGTCACAAGGTAAGACCAATTTTCATTGGAATTTATTCAAGATCACCTCTAGGGGGTGGTTCAAGTTGAGTTCGTCAAACTCCAACCTTTTCAAAGAGGTTAAAGATAATATTGGCTATGGTTTATCCAATTTATAGAAGGTATTACTCATTTTAGGATCAAAGTGCAGAAATTTTGGCATGTGACACAACAAAACAAGATATAAAAAACTAGACTTTTAGGGAAAATTACAAGAACACCTAAATTAGATGGGTAGATGACTCAACATCTAGTATCAACCTTTGATTTTGGGTAGATGCATTGTTTTCCAAACTGTGTGGTAACCATGCATGACACATTTCCCATTCAAAATCCCCTAACATGGTTCATGCACACAGCTATACAAATCATGCATAAACTGTGCATTTGGAACTGTCTGAAGGCCCAAACCCCACACGATTTACATGCAAAATTAGACAAACTGTGCACACGCTATGCATGATGCACCTACAGTTTATTGCTATCCTTGAACAACCATGTGACTCCTCTATCATGGTTAAAAAAATAGTGCTCCATCACTTTTGAGTCGCATGTTTGAACCGCATGGTTACTTCTAACTGTGTGCCAACCATGAGCCTCACCCTTTCCTAAAAAAACTGAAACTCTAGGCCCCAAAACAAGCTCAAATGCTCTCGATACCTCCATGACCTCCTCATGAACTTCAATTTAGATAAAAAAAGATTTATATTGAAATTAAAAGGATACATACCTTAATAAAAACTAGGATCTTATAACCTAAAATCCTTAAAACAACTCGTTCCTAAGTTTTCCTAAGGGTGGTTGATCTGCATCGAAGAATAACTCCATCCACTAAGAACGTATATTGGACTCTCACTCCCATAACTCATCCTATACATGGCCATTCTTCCATAGCGCCCAAACCATAGTAAATGAGCTTCCTCAAAGTGCCTTCATGCTATGATCAATGATATGAATAGGATACTCCTCAATAGAAGAAGCAACCTATAACTGGAATTTCTCATAATAAAAAACATGAGACATATCATAATTGTAGGTTCCGGGCGCAGCGGAAGCGCGTTGGTGAGTTTGCCCAACTTAATTTTTCGTTAAATAATGTTCAATCCGAGATCCGTCACGATATAAAACGCCGAATCTTCGGAATAGAACGAAGAACGAAAAGAAAAGATGAGTCCCGAAACCCTTGAGGAGGATCATCATATGTTGATTATAATTAATTTAATTAATGCATAAGAATTACCTCGTTGGAATTCTTTCTTCGTTGATGTGTCCGGTCACGATTCGGTGATCCGTCGTTGCGTCGTAGAATCCAAGTGTAGGATTCCTCTAGCGGTGATCCACACGTGTGTCACGTATCTCCGGACGTCGCCGAAGAGATCTCCGGGTGCTAGCGCGGAAGAACCTTCGCTTGCGATGTCCGCCTTCGACTGCCTTGATCCGGTGGATGATCTTGCTCTCGTAACTTGAGGGCGTTCTTGGTGGAAAGAGAATTCTCTCTTGGCTTGAGAGTATTTCCAAATCCGTTGTGCACAACAATGACTCACAAAAAATGTTGGGGTTGCGAGGATATTTATAATCAGGTTTGAGGTTAATAGAGTTATGACAATAAATAAACGCGTTACGCGTTTTATTTATTTCATTAACTCTTATTGAAAACCCCCGTGTCGAATTATTAATTCCTTGACACGCGCCCACGCTGATTATAATAAATATCATTTAATAAAACAATATTAAATCCTCAAAATCCCAATTGGAAAAACTACACTGCGTGTAATAATTAATACACGGCGTGTACTTGTTTTTCATAAAACTACACAGCGTGTACTTTTATTTTCCATTTTTCTCCACCACATTTATTAGACCTTGAGTAATGACTATTTATTTCTTAAATAAATGTAATTGCATTACTCGCTAATAAATATATTATTTTATCCACAGTATATTCTCTCGAATAACTAGTGTCAAAATAAATGCGATCAGACATCCTTAAATAATTATTAAACCACAGTCGGGAATAATATTTATTTAACTTGTTAAATTAATATTTAACTGAGATACATGAACACACTTAGTGTGTGACCCTCTAGACCTCTTTCTCAGTGGCATTAGGCTGAGCCTGCCTAAAGTCCAAAGTTAGCGTCTAGCAACACGCCAAGGCACCCATAGAGAAAGAAGTTAACGCCGCAATGACGTGTCACCTCCTACGAACGCTTACCGTGTAATATAATCCCTTTGTCTCGATATCTCCAATCAAGCGGGTTGCATGCTAGTGCCATCAACCCATGTGCTTGATTATTCTTTCTTTGACTTCCCGAAATTGAACTTGCCCATACCTTACCATGGTCATGGATTTATTTAGGCTATATCAATTCCATCAAAGGGCCTGAGATATCTACTTCCGTTATGGAATGGAAGAGACAAATCCTTTCTCGCATTATCTATTAATGCGGTATTACTCGTGACGCACCCAACGTATCCTACCTCGCTGTGAACAGTGTGTTGTCACAGTTTTCGTCAATACATCTAAGTGCGCGAGTTGTAATACCAATTAATAATAATCTTAAAGTCTAAGGATCAATACACACGTCCGTAGATAGGAACATCCAATGACACTATGAAATGTGGATTTCCTACTGGCGGGTCTCGTTCTCATAATATCCTCCTGGATATTACCAAGGGCGCACACCATGAGAAGGTGCCTCAAAGTTTTTATGAGTCCTCACCCCTAATGACCTGTATTATTTGTGTCCCTCAAATAATATCATCCGGCCATAGAACATACATTCAAGAACAATGTTATGACACTTCCGGGTTCTCATCATAGCAGGGATCCGCTACGACCCTTTAATGCAACAACTGTCCTTAGGACATTATCACATGACATGTCACGCAGAAGAACAATCAAGATGTGATAAGCCTTTTATTTAATGAATAAAGTACAAAGTAGTTGGTTCTAGACCACCAACTCCAACAATAATGATAATAGAAAAACTAATAAATATGAAATATGTTGTGCATGGATTAGTACCTATGAGGAAAATATATCCGATAGGCTACCAAACTAGCTCTCTTTAAAATCTAAAAGGTTCCAATGAACCAAGGTGCCAAATTCCCTTTTCTTTGTATTCATCAATGACACAATCTAGGTGAAACACTCAAGAAGAGATGATATCCCACCTTGAACTATAAAGGTTGGTGACAATGATTGACATAAGACTTCTTCCATGATCAAGATATATTTATACATTTCCTAGTTAACTATACCTGCTTCTATGTCTTCTGATTGAGACATAGTCCCAATAGTGTTGCTCCTCTACCTCTAACCATCACAAAGGTGATCAGCACGACCTACCGTATAGGGCCTTATAAGGATATATCTATATAGTTTTTTGAAAACTATTATTGCAAGAAAAATTAGAAAGAGGTAAATTTATCTCCCAAGAACCTTTAAAATTAAGGACACACTCTGGAAACATGTCCTCCAATACCTATATGGTATGCTCGGACTGACCATCGGTCTGGGGTTGGTATGTTGTACTTAGAAGTACATGCAAACCCAAATCCTTTTGCAACCCATGACAGAATTTTGAAGTGAATGAGTATCCCTATCAGATAAAATGGTACACAGAACCCCATAAAGGCATATAATCTCCCAAACATATAGCCTTCCAAGTTCATCCACTGAAAAATATCGTCCTAATAGGAAAGAAATGAGAAGAATTTGTCAAACTATCCATAATTACCCTTATGACATCACTACCCCATGGTGATTTTGATAACCCCATGAAAAAATCCATAGAAACTTCATCCCATTTCTACTATAGAATTGGTAGAGTTTTCAATAAACCAACATGCCATTGGTGTTTCACCTTCACCTACTGACAGGTGGAACACCGAGTAACAAAACATGTTATCTACTTCTTCATACTAGGCCACCAATAATGGTGACATATGTGACAATACATATTGATAATTCTAGGATGAATATCCAATTTTGTGGCATGAGACTCACATAAATTATGACACCCTTCCTTTTTATTATATAAATTTACATTACATTATACAAACAAAGGATCTTTTAATGTTTAGTTTCTTGGAAAAAAGGTACATAATACATGAAAACATAAAAAATTCATTTAATAGACTCAAATGGATTCTTATTTGATTAAAAATATGTAAAATTACTACATCTCATAACCTAAGAATATAAATCAAAGGAAATGGTGATCATAAGGACCAGTAAGGGAAAACAAGGGAAACAATTTACAAGTGATCATGAGAATTATCAAAAAGAACTTGAAGAATATCATAAAGGCATGAGAAAAAGAAAGAGGCATATCATAGTAAAAATAACATAAATCCAAACATGGAAATGTGTCTAAAACATATAATTAAGCCATTCATAAGTATATCAACAAGGTTTATCACTGACATGTCATAAAAATTACCAAGGTATTCACCAAGGAATCGTAAAACATATCATCTCTAGAGATTAAATTATTTACCCAATGTATTGGAATGCTATCAGGGAGTACCCTTCATATTTATTAATTAATGTTAACCACATTTATCATAATAAAAAATTTCATAAATAATCCATGTAGAGTAAAAGAAACGAGTTTCATATCAAAATCATGATGTTTTAAAAAAGTGTTTAAAGACAAGATCTTTATGTCATTATTAACCCACGAAAAAGGAAAGCAGGTTTCATGTATCTTAATCCCCAAATAGAATATATCATTTTGACATATATGTGAATAAACCAATAAAATAAATAGACTTTAGTATTCACAAAAGAAAATAAGATAATTTCTTGTAAAAAAGAGAGAAATTTTGAGAAGAAAATCCGTCAGCATTACGGGTATGAAACATGGTTTTAGAAAATGTTAAAAAGAGAGGGAAAAAGGGTCTCCTATTCATAAAATAATCTTAATAAATTAAAGGTATAGAATAAAATTTATAGAATAACATAATATGAATATTTGAAAGACATACCACATAAAAAGTGAACTTGAATGGAAAAGAGAAGTGGAGATTTCTCTTACCTCGACGAGTGTTCCTAAAACTTGAGGTTCAGGGCCTTGGGGGCTTGAGGATACCTTGAGAGGACTACTTGGGAAGTAAAAATATCATAGATTTATGGAGTATGATTTGGGAGTGAATGGAAATGGATAAATGAGTGCGTATTTATAGAAAAATAGGAGGATTTGTTTATTAATTTCCTTGGACACCAAGGTACTGGTAAATGAAGAAACATGGTTTCCCTTGGTATTTTCCTACGGTATTGGACACTTGGATCATATTTTATTTCATTTTATACCACAAGAGTCCAATTTTTTTTATATTAATTAATTTGGAAAGGAAAAGTAATGTTTCCACAGAATAATTATTTTTAAGTTAAAGTTTCCATTTTAAAATTTGGAAAGTAACTTATATATTTGGAAATTGATTAAAATATATTAAAATACTTTATATTAATATAATAACATAATTTTATTAGTAGATTATGGTTAAATAATTTTTACAACATTATAATTTCATTAAACTTACTGAAAAACTCAAATTGTATTTTTACTATTCACTGAAAAACAAAATATTTTAGAAAATTATTATAAAATCACCCTAACTTAATTTTGATGTGATTATTTAAAAAATGATACTTATTTTATCATAATAATTATCTAAATATTATAATTTTAACTTTTAAATATAAAAATCCTTATTAAAATTAATAGCGGATAGAAAATGCATAGTGAAATTGCATAGTGAAATTTCTGACACTTGAAAAAAATAAAATTATTTTATCATTTATATTTAAATAGGAGTGTTTTAACCATAATATTACATTAAAATAAGTATTTTTCATAATATATTAGTTTATTATAACATTTATTTCTTTTATGAAAAGTATAATTTTTGTCTGAAAAATCAATTTATCAAATTGAAACTCAATTTTATTAAGAAAAACTATTCTTAAAATAGAATTAATGGAACAAAAATTTTATTTATACAAATTCATTACACTTTAAGTAACTAGGGAATTGAAAAATAACCCCTTATAACACCCGCATACGTCCTAAGGGTAATGTGTGTGATGGTGATAAATTTTTGGGGCAACTCGGATAACATCGCCCGAGTGGTAATTTCCACTAACTTGAACTTCTCCCATATACGATTTCATTCAAGATTAACTTGTTGAAGCTAAGCTTGAGATTGGTCAAGAGAAAATCCCAGTGATGCTACCTCCCTTCCAAGATCCAAAAAAAATGATTTGTATGACATGACTCTACTGGTTGAGGCCATAGTTTCTCCTTTCTGCATTAATTAACCATTATAATTTATATTTATAACACTAATTATAACATTAAAATTATTATTAAGAGTATTGTTTCCAATGGTCATATTAACCAACAATCATATAATGGTCAAAACCCAATGGTCACATTTCAATTTATAATCACATAATTATTAAATAAATATAGTTTATTTGAGTATAATATAACACACATTTTCAAGAAACAATTATCATTCAAAAAGTTCGGGTTGTTACATTCTTCCCCCCTTAATAAATTTCATCCTCAAAATTTCATCTTGTTCCCTTAGTTGAGAAAAGACATGGGTACTTCTGTCTCATTGTTTCCTCTGGTTCCCATGCGTCTTCTTTATATTTGTGGTTCTTCCAAAACACTTTAATGAGGTGGGTAGTCTTTTTGTGAAAAACCTTTTCTCTATGGTCCAATATTTCCACCGACTGCTCCTCATAAGAGAGGTCATGTTCAAGTTATACCAAATATGGATTCAGTAAATGTGAAGGTCCCGGTATGTACTTTCTCAAGAGAGATACGTGGAATACATAATGTCCTTGAGCTAGATTTGGAGGAAGTGTAAGATGATAGGAAACTGCTCTTATGTGATCAAGGATTTTATAGGGGCCAATGTACCAGGGGCTAAGCTTCCATTTCTTCCCAAACCGCATGACTCTTTTCCAAGGTGAAATTCAAAGGAATACTTTTTTGCCAACATCAAACTCCAAGTCCCTTTGACGGTTGTGAGCATAGCTCTTCTGCCGACTCTGAGTAGCCTTTATGTGTTGTTGGATGACATGAACCTTTTCTGTCATCTCTTTGACAAGATCAGGACCAATAAGCTTTCTCTCATGATCTTCATTCTAACAAGTAGGATTTTTACATCACTTCCCATATATATCTTTATAGGGTACTATTTGAATACTCAAATAGAATTTTTTGTTTTATGAGAACTCAACTAATGGGAGATGTTGATCCCATCCACCTTTAAATTCCATTGAGCATGTTATCAATATGTCCTTGAGTATCTGAATAGTCCTTTCAAATTGGACATCAGTTTGGGGGTGATAGATTGTACTGAAATTCAATTAGGTACTTAGATCATGTTAAATAATTCTCCAAAATATTTATGTGAAACTTGGATCATGATCAGAAATGATAGAAAGTGGAACTCCATACAACCTCACCACTTTCTTTACGTAAATATTAACAAGCTTCTCAAGAGAGAAATCTTCCCGAATAGAGATAAAATGGGTAGTTTTGGTGAGATGGTCCAATATAACCCATATCACATTATTTCCTTTGGATGTTTTCAGGAGATCACTGATAAAGTCTATAGTGATATTATCCCACTTCCATGCTAGTATGGGTAGTAGTTGTAATACCCCTTTAGGAAGTTGTCTCTCTTCCTTCACTTATTGACACACCATACACCTTTTATTGTAGTTGGAAATCTCCATTTTCATTTTATCCCACTAATAATGATCACAAAGGTCCCTATACATTTTTGTGATTCCATGATGTATAGAGTAAGTAGATCTATGAGATTCATCCATAAGCTCCTTATCTATTTTCTGAATAGATGGAAAACATAACCTTGAATGAAATTTCAGTACACCTTCTTGATCAATATTGAACTCAAGAAACTTCTCATTCTTTATAGCCTCTAACTTATTCTGTAAAAAAGGATATTCTATTTGATATTTCTTGATCTTATCTAGTAATTATGGTTGAGAAATCATTTTGGATAGGGTTGATGATGTCCCTTACCTTACGATTTACATGTCCAATTTTACTAGGTCTTTGATCAAAGGATCTCCTTGAATCCTCGTCATTGCCAACACAACATGGTCTTTCCTACTTAATGCATCAAAAACTTTGTTTGCTCTCCCAGGATGATAATGAATTGAATAATCACAGTCTTTAATAAGTTCCAACCATCTCCTCTATCTCATGTTAAATTAATTTTATGTGAAAATATACTTCAAACTTTGATGGTCTATGTATATATGTCACATTTCTACCCATAAAGATAGTGTCTCCATATCTTCAGAGGAAAAGTAACCACAACCAGCTTCAGGTCATGCGTAGGATAGTTCTACTCAGGAGGATTCAACTGTCAAGATGCATAAGAAATAACCTTGTCATTTTTCATGAGGATTCACCCAAGTCCTTTGAGAGAGGAATCACTAAAAATAAATAATCCTTCTCTGATAGAGGGTAGAGTTAACACAGGTGCAGTAACCAATCTCTTCTTCAGCTCTTGGAAACTTTCTTCACACTCCTTTGTCCAGATGAACTTGACCCCTTTCGTGTTAACTTGGTTAGTGGATTATAAATTCATAAAAAGTTTTTCAAAAACCTCTTATAATATCCCGATAATCCAAGGAAACTACAAATCTTTGTCACTATTGTATGATGAGGCCACTCCTCTACAAAAATTGTCTTGGTGGGATCGACTGAGATTTCTTCATTGGTTACAATGTGCCCTAAGAAAGCAACTTGTTGTAACCAAAATTCACATTTTCTGAACTTTCCAAATAGTCTCTCATTTCTCAAATTTTTCAATACAACCCTTATATGATCCTCATGATCCTATTTAATTTTGTAATATATTACAATATCATCAATAAAAACCACCACAAAGTTATCTAGGTATTCCTTGAAGAATCTATTCATCAAATCCATAAAAATAATAGAAGCATTAGTTGAGCCAAAGGGAATATCTACAAACTCATAATTCCCATATCTTGATCGGAAGGTGGTATTTGGAATATATTCTTTCTTCAACCTCAATTGATGATAACCTGATCGAAGATTAATCTTGGAGAAGAATTGATCCCCACAAAGCTGGTCAAATAAATCATTAATTCTTGGAAGAGGGTACTTATTTTTCACTGTGATCCCATCAAGTTCTATATAATCAATTCATAGCCACATTGATCCATCCTTATTATTAAAAAAGAGAATATATGCTCCCCAAGGAGACACAATTGGTCAGTAAACCCATTCTCCAAAAGATCTTGAAGTTTCTTCTTTAATTCCTCAAACTCCACATTTTCCATTCTATATGGGGTCTTTAAAATAGGCTTGGAACCAGGCATGATCTCAATGGAGAACTCTACCTCTTCTTCTAGGGGAGGTCTAGGTAACTTATTAGGAAATAAATCAATGTATTCCTGAATGATGGAGACATTCTCTATTCATATACTTTCATTTACTTCTTCATCTTCACCGGCCATTTTCATAAAGAAGGCTATGGGAGGTTCCTCTAGACAAATATCAGGTCGAGATATCTCTCCTTTGAAAACAACTATAGTTTTTCCATTCAAGACTACTGATATTTTCTTACTTTTGTAGTTTATCTTAGAATTATACTTTGAGAGTCAGTCCATCCCTAATACAATGATGAATTCCATCATGGGAATGAATACTAGATTTTCGATGAGATTATGATCACCAAAGTAAATACTAGAGTTTATATAAACTTTTGATGCTTGGATAATCCCTCCAAGAGACTTGAATGATATTTCTACTTCTAGAGGATCATAGATTGATTCTATATTCTTTATAAACTTGGAGGAAATAAAAAAATGTGTAAAACCAGAATCAAACAAAGTACTTTCTAGATTTGAGAGAACAATGATAGTACCTACCACCACATCATTTGGAGCTTCAAATTTAACTTTTGTGATAGAAAAATCATTACCTTGCTCCCTTCGCCTATTATGAGGTTGATAGCGATTCCCCTCCACTATCTCTGGATTTTGATAGTGATTGAAAAAGTTCCCAAGTTGTCCAAACATGGAGCATTGGAATTCAGGCTGGACCTGTACCGTCTTATATTTGTCGTTAGTGTTGAGAAGTTGAGGGTTCACCTCACTAAAACAGTTCCAAGCTATATGGACATCTCTTCTACACTTTTAACATTTACCACTCTCAAGCAAGCAGTTCCCTGAATGTTTTTTCCCACATTTGTTGCATGTGGGAAGTTTCACTTTCTTTCATCCTCTTCCTTGATCAAAGATCCTCCCCATGTTTGGTTCCAAATATCTTCTTTTCATTCGATCTATGGGACCACTGTATCTCTCTAAATTTCAGTTCAACTTTCATAACACTCCTCATGATCTCCTCATAGTTGTCATAGACTTGGTTGGTTAGATTCTACCATATATGGGGTCTTAGTCCACTGAAGAATCTATCAACCTTCCCATTAGGATTCATGAAAAATCTAGAGGTGTAACAGGAAAGTATTTTGAAGTTCATCTCATAGCTTCCCACAAATTCATTTTCCTTCTACTTTAGCTCTAGGAATTCCTTCTCTATTTTTTCTGCATTGAATAGGGGAAATATTTTTTTAAAAAGGTTCCTCTGAACTCTTACCACTTCATTTCATAAATATTCCCTCTTGGATTTTTTTAACTAGTGTCCACCATTGATCAGCTTCTCCCTCTAAGAGGTACACAACCATGGTGACTTTCTCTTATTCTGAAAATGGAGTATAGAAAAGATATTTTCTGTAGAGTTCATCCACTATTCAATAATCAATGGGCTGTGAAGTGAATAAGATTTTCATTTTCTATCAATATAGATTAAAGTGCATATGAGTTGCATTTTTTGTCAATGAGAAGTCAATATATGAATGAAAGGGTATTGATGAAGAATTTGGTGTAGCCTTGGAGAATTGTTATTGATTCAAAGCACTGAATACTAAACTTGATCAATTCTACAAGAGGATACAACTCTGATGATTGTAGAACTGGTCTTAAGTTCCAAGACTTGTATCAAGGTGATACATTGTTACAACACTTAAAGAAGACCATGCAATACTCAATTACATGAGGAGAAATAAGATCCATCCAATGACTCCTTAATGAAGGCCATGCATTATGACATAATGCATGGGGAATTAATAAATGATCCATGCATCATCCATGATTGGATCAAAACAACTTAAGGAAGCATGATGATGTTTTGAAGAAAAAATAAAAGACAATGAAGAAGGGGATTTGATAGTTGAAGGTGGTTATGAATTTTAGTTTATTATGTTGGAACCTTTTTTATGAGACTTTGTAAAAAATTATCCAACCATAGAGGGCCAGCCGAGGTACTCACCTCAAGAACTTGCGGGACCTATGGGTCAACTGCAAAGATAGAACCCACAAACATTCTCGATTCTATGTAGGAGATGTACGCGCACTCCTCACGTGAAGAAGAAGACACCGCATGCCCTCCTGTTTTCATGAAGAAGTAGAATACCCTTCTGTCAAAACATAAATATATATATTTAGTTTTGTGTTTTCCAGATTCGGGTCTTGTGAAGATCACACCCTTTTCATGAGAATAATCAGAGGACAGTGTATACAAACACTACCCTAGGAGAGGAAGAAGGGACCTGAGGCACTTTGTGGAGGAAGGAGAATGCATGCATGATCCACATGCATGAATATGAATGAATTGAGATACCAAAGAGTGTAAGAACAAAACAAAACTATGGACTACACTAATTTGGGTTTGAAGAACACATGTGCATGACACACATTGAAGCCAAATTAAAAGAACAATTGTGTGTGTGCTAAGTACCAAAATAAAAGAAGAAAAAGAGAAAAAGAAAGAGGAAGTGTGTGTGCTCAAAAGATTACACCCATTGAGGTTTTCACACAAGAAATAAGAAAATATTTTTGCATGCATAAATGAATTCACATGCACACATGAAGACACTTAAAAGAAGAATCAATATTGTTAGTGCACATGTGTAAACAATAAGAAACAATGCCATGAAACTCATGCATAAATCATGAACAATTCAGATGATTCCAAGTGAGATGATCCTCAGTGTTTTAATAATCACATAAGTGTATGTGATTCTTTCCATGAAAACAAGGAGAAGTTTTAGTGCATATAGTAGTTTCACTAAGAAGAAGAAATAGAGATATCCAAATAAAATAAGTATTGGATCACTTGAAATACATGTAGGATGTGAATGAGAACTGAGACTGAAGTTAGACTGAATTAAAGAAGCTCTTCTATCTATGTTTTCAGTAATTGAGAATCCAAGAAGAAAGATAATGATGATATTGAGAAAGATATTTCTTGCATATTATATTCTTGAAGTTGTGTGCACCATTGGGACACATCTTATTGAGGCTAGGTATTCATTAGAAGAAGAAGAAATTGCCTCATCATTGTTGAGACTGAGAACTGATCAACTCAAGTGATCAAAAATATGGAGCAAGGCCAACAAGACCTTACCAAAGGCTGTTGAAGATTCTTGAAGAGATATAAAGGAAATTGTGATTCATCAAGCCCATGTGGGAAGATAAAAAGTTCATCTACAGTGAATCAAAAAAGAACTTAAAGAAGGAAGCAGCTCATGTGACTCGAGAGCTAGAAGAACCTTATGAGATTCAGGGAGGAGAAGAAGTTTTCAGTGGGACTCTGAAGCAGGCCAGTGAGACTCTAGTAACACTGTGGGAAGAAGTATAAAGAACCTCCTGTTGGACTCAAGAGAGATACAATGTGACTCTGTAACGACCATTGTAATTACTCACCGAATTATAGTGGAGAATCTGTGTTCGAGAGAATAACCAACACAGAAATGAGTCGGACTTTGAACCGAACCTTCTAAATCCTTGTGTTCAGTGCCTTTACATTTACAACATCATTCTAGGGTAAGGATGAGATACACAATAAGAGTGGATTGAGGCTTTAACCACCCATAGAGGTTTAATTGAAAATAATCAATTAGTAAAAAGTTTTAAAGGGATCACTGATTCACCCCCTCCACCTCTCAGTGATTCACAATGATCTGGGAACTTCAATTGGTTTCAGAGTGAATACCACCTCTAAAAGATCCAAGGGAGTCTTTATGAAGTGAAGATTTGAGGAGATGAATGATCAACCTCAAATAGATATTTCTTCCAAGACTTAGAAAAAATAGAAAGAAGAAACAGGAAAGGAAGATGAAGAATAAACTTACTAATAATAGAGAGACACCCTCTACTGAAGGTAATATGAAAGGTACATCATGTGATAATACTTATTATTCTTCTGATGAAGCCTTCTCAAGCTGCTATGATGATAGATCAATTAGTGATCTTCAGACTGCACTCGAAGATCATCTGAAGAAAGTATTGTTGAGTCAATAAGGTTTCCTTATGACTTTTATATTCCTTCTTGTTTTAAAAATAAAAAACACCTTATCTTAAGGAAAATTTAATTTACCCTATGATTTACTTAATAAGGGAAATTTTCCTTTCCCAAGGAAATTCATCCTTACCATGTTTTTCATTGTTCATTATTTTGTCTAAGTGTAAAATTCAGTTTCATATCTAAAACTTCAGAATCATATAATACTTAGATATAGAGCATTCTATTTTCAAGATCTGAATTCAAAATCCAAAATCTTATTATTTCTAACTCCGAGTTCTCTAAATTCAGACTCCGAACTCTTATGAGTTCAGACTCCAAGTTCTCTAAATTCAGACTCCGAACTCTTCTGAGTTCAGACTCCATATTCTAATGAATTCAGACTCCTAATTTTAATGAATCCAGACTATGAACTCTTCTGAGTTCAGACTTTGAATTCTAATGAATTCATACTCCGAACTCTTCTGAGTTCAAACTCTGAATTCTTATGAATTCAGACTCCGAACTTTATATGTTCAGGTTCCAAATTCTTTTGGATCCAGATTCCAAATTTCCTTGAAATTTAGACTCCAGAATTCTATAGAATTCAGGTTCTGAATTCTTCTGAATACAGAATCCGAATATCCTATTTATTATAGACACCGAATGTGTTTTTGGTTAGACTTAGAACTTTTATTCCTTACATTCTAAATAATTGATTTTTCTTATGTAACCATATTTTATTCTTACACATGTTTTGGTTATAAAACGATGTCGTGCATTCAGTTACAAACTAACCGTTGTTTGAGTGACATTTGTACACGTCCCTCCGAAATTTAAGGAAAAATATATCCGTTGGAGAAGGGAGCCAACCGTTGGTGTTGTGACTATAAATAGGAGCTCATTTAAAAGAGCTCAACACCGTTCTATGACTCTAGAGACTAAATGCTGTTGAAGTGATTTTTAGAGAGAGACTCTCATGCTTAGTGCGTACTGAACATATTGTTCAGATTTTCTTCGTGCGACTCCGAATGTTTCTGAGTACATTCGAGGGCTTCTGTGGATAGGAAGATAGAGGTGCCGACTACCTTGAAGTTGATGGCTTGTGAGGATAGCAAGACAGACTCCAATCTTCATATCGAGGGCTTACCTTGGTGTGGGTAAGATAGAATTTCTTGAAAGTATAAACCAAGGGACCTTTATCCAAGGTTGTTGGATACCCTTCTCTTTGGGTTACAAGATTTATTACTTGTTACTTGTATTGTTTCAAGTTTTCCACCACATTTTGATTGTTGAGGAAAGTATAAATATCTTATACTTCCTTATACTTGTATAATCTGATTTAGTAAGATTCTATATGCTTTAAGGTATATTCTTTATCTTTGTAAACTTTTGTTTAGTTTCATTTTCAGAATAACTTTTCCAGAATCACTTTCTCAGAATCATATTTCCGGAATCAAGCAAGTTTGTAGAATTAGAGATTTTGTGAATTTACCTTGTTTAACTTTGTTAAACATAACCATATTTAAAAGTTCCAATGGAATTTTTTATAGTATAAAATTCACACCCCTCTTGTGTTTTGAGCATCATTAGATACTAAAATCAGTATCTATATTATTTCGATCCTACATTTGGTATTATATATTATATCATACTCCATACCATCTTAACAATTGGTATCAGAGGAGGTCTCTAAAATACTTATATTCACATATAAGTTTTCCTTGCTCAAGTTTTTCATTGTTCTATTTTTTCCTTTGCTGAGGAATATTTTCCTTGTTTATAAACTTTTATTTCTGAAAATTTTGTGTGGAAATTTTTTTCTTTAAGATGGCAGGAATCAATGTTGGTTCTATAGACAACCTGAATCCAACTAGACCACCTATTTTTGATGGGAATGATTATGAATATTGAATAGATTTCATGAATACTTTTATTATCAATACTGGAGTTGACAACTTTGTTATGCGTACTGGATATTACAATATTCTTGATAAGAAAGTTAGAACCTTTACTAATCAAGAGAAGTTAGAATATCAAATGAATTATAAGGTATGCAATACTTTGCTTTGTTCCATGACTAGAAATATATATAGCCAAATTTCATCTTGTGAAGCAACAAATTGCATTTGGAAGAAGCTTGAAGCTACACATTTTGGAACTTCAAAAGTTATTGAAACTAGAAGATCCATGATCAGAGCTGAATATCATGGTTTTTTTCTTTCTTTATGGAGAACCCATATGTAAGGCACAATAGAGATTCATGACTATTGTTAACAGATTACAATCTATGGGTGAGAAAGGATTAGATGATGAAGCTCTTGTGGATAAAATCATAGACATCATGCCCAATGAGTGGGAATCCAAGAGGACAACTATAGATGAGAATAGAAAAGTTACTCAGATTTCTCTTGATGAAACTTTTGGAACTCTTCTTCAACATGAGACTAGAATTAAGAGAGATGTTGACAATATTAAGAAGAATAATGGGAATGACATTGTTGCTTTTACAACTACTTCAAATCATATAAAAGCCAAGACTCCTGAGAGAGTTACAAGATCCAAATATAAGAAGGTTTTTATACAATCTGAATCTAGTGGAAGTGAATATTCAGAAAATGAACTAGCTAATCTTGCTCTAAGGATGAACAAGATAGTTGGACAAAAAATCTTTCAATCCAGATACAAGAAGAAAGAAAGGAAAGATAAGAAAGACTCAGAATTCACATGTTATGAATGCAAGAGAGCTGGACATATAAGGCCTGATTGTCCTATGCTTAAGAGAAAATAAAGAAAGGAAAAGAATTCTAAGAGGAATAGAAAGAAGTACTACAAAGATAAAGCTAAGAAATTTTTGAAAGCTAATGACACCTAGAGTGCCGGTGCTGGTGACTCTTCATATGAATCATCATATTACGAATCTTCTAGACAGAAGAATCTCAGTCTAATAGCCAGATTACCTATTGAAGATCATTGCTTAATAGATAAGGTAGAAAATGCTGAATCTATGACCAATGTATCCTTAAATGCTAATTATAGTGATAGTAAATATTATAACTCTTCGGATGAAGAATCTTCTTCTGATGAGGATAATACTTTACCTACCTATGAATAAGTTTCTAGGTTTGCTAATCTTCTTGAGAATGAAAATTCTAAAGTCAACAAAAATATTGATAAGGAAAATTCTAGGATTTCTATACTTAATAAGGAAATATAATATCTTTATAAAGATCTTGATAAGAAAAGCCTTGATTTCAAAAGTATTTCAAAAAACCTTGAGGAAGTAAATTCTGAGAAGGATAAACTTTCTAAGGATCTAGAAAAAGTAATTTCTAAGAATTTTTTTTGAGCCTAACTCTAGTACTAAAGATAATGTTTCAGAAGATAAGAACTTAGTTATTAAACTAAAATCCAAAATATTTTCCTTGAGTAAGTGTTTATCAAACTTTACCTTAGGTAAAGAAAATTTTGATAAGATGTACTCCCAAATTCGACCTCTAAGGAATAATTCTGGATTTGGTTATACTAGTTCTAAAACAATTTTAGTAACAATTATTTTTTTCCTCAAAGTGCTACTTTCTGCACTAAGTGTCAGTGTGGTGGGAATTGGGCAAAAAATTGTTCCTTAAACAAAACACAGTCTTTAGGTTTTCATAAAGCCTATTTTTCTAAGAAAATGTGGGTGCCTAAGATTTTTCTTTCTGAAATTTCTGGATCCAAGAAAGTTTGGATTCCGAAAGTCTAACTCTTTTATTTTCAAGAAAGTAAAGAAATTTCCAACAGTAATACATGGTACATGGATAGTGGATGTTCCCAGCACATGACTGTTAACAAAAACTACTTTGAAAAGATTATCAAGATGAAAGGAGGAAAAGTAACTTTCAGAGATAATGCTCAGGGAGAAATTATTGGTATAGGTAACATTGTTCTTCTTGGAAAAACATTGATTTCAAATGTTTTATTTGTTAAGGGTCTTAAGAACAAACTCATTAACATAAAACAATTATGTGATGAAGGTTACTTTGTAAATTTTAGGAATGAAAAATTCTTAGCACACAATTCTAAGGAAGAGTTTATTCTTTCTGCCCATAGGCAAGAAAATGTATATACACTAAACTTAGAAGTTCTTAGGAGCCAAGACTTACCTTGCCTTAGTGAAATGGAAGATCATTATTGGTTATGGATGATGTTATTAATATTTTCATATATTTTTACATACTCCCTTTACTGATTTTATATGAAATGTGCATAGTTTGTGTGAAATATTAATGTTTAAATATTAAATATAATTTTTGAGCACTATTTGAATATATCCAGATTCAAGTCTGTTTAATGTTTTAAAAATAACTATCACCCTACTTATCTAAATTATGTGATTATTTTTTTTAGGGTTACCAATTCCAATTCCAACATTTCATTAGCAGTCACCTTTGGCAAATTCGTCCATTTAGAGGGTCATATGGACCACACAAGAAAGCCCAAGGAAACTGTGAAGAAACTGGACCATATATGAAGGTTGAATTACTGGGCTCAATCCAGAACTCCAAATACCTTAATTCTCCTCCCAATTTCGGAGGACATTTCAAGGAGTCCATGATAAAACTTTCAGAACCCAATCACAAATATAAGGGGCCCAACTGATGCATTGAAGTCCAACCCACCATTCTGGTCGGGAATTAAAAACAGCACACTAATATTGCAATTTCTACTGATGTAAACATCCATTCGAGCTGATCATTTGCAGTGTGAAAGAGGAGATTCAGGCGGCCAACGTTGTTGAAGAAATAATTTTTATTTGAGGGCATACTCCTATTCAAAAACCCATTCATATTATGGACTTCGAAAAAGTCTGTATTGAAATGGACAGATTAGAATTGTTTACTAAAACCGCCATAACATTGGCTCAATAAGTACAATGGCCGCCCAATTTTCACATTAGACAGAAGACATTTTTATCTACAACTTTGAAGAAGGATATTTCTCAAGATTCGGCTGTCTGGATGTCCATATCGGCGAGCCAAGTAGAGGGGTATTTCTGGAATGTAAACAGTCCACCACCTTGGGCTATAAATACATCCCCTCCTCTCCTTTCAAAAGGGTTGGCACTTCAGAACTTAATGAGGAGGTTTGGAATTACTAGATCCTTGAAAAGGTTCTGGGAGGATATTCTTTGATCTTGTTTCAACAAGAGAGACCTCTCATCCACTTCTCTTTCATGTTTGTTTATGTTTGCTTTCAATTGTAATTGTGTAACTTTGTTTTCATTTCAATCAAATTTTAGTGCTTGTTTCTTCTTCAATACCTCTTATTCTTCTCCACCTTCTGTAGTATAATATTAATGGTCTTAAAACAGTTTGAATCATTTTAAATTACAGTCCCTTATTTTGCTTCATCATTCAATCGAAATTCCATTTTTGATTCTCAAAATCTTTCGTGTGTGTGTTCAGCACACTACTCTTTTCTTGTCCCTTTATTTTTTTAATCATTTTAAATCGTCACCATAAACATTAAACCCAGATTATAAACAATCCTAATGGATGAGTAAATCTACCATTGGGGTGAGTTATAATTTGGGGATGTTAAGTGATTAAGAGTTTTTGCTCGATGAGTATTCTTTAAACTAATATTGTGTATGTTAAACTTAATATGTCATGGATTAATGATATGTTTTGTTTAACAAGTAGTTTCCATGGATTATTGGAACCATAAATACACTACCATAAATAAGTTTTGATTGAGATTAGAACCCTCAGTTAAGTTAATCCTTGGATTAAAGTCTTAACACTTAGGAATTCCAATCAACGTCAACTTATGACATGGATGTTAATTTAATGCAATACAAAGCAAGGCTCAAGGATATCACAAGCTTAACTCCCCAATAATGAACTCACCCCAATCATTATCAATTTGTTAAATCAATCATAATCAATTAGTCATTTTAATTAAGCTCTGCAAAACCCCCCCAATCAGAATACAATCAACTAAAAACAAACGACTATTTCAAAGTATCATCGCCGAGGATTTGACCCGAGTGCTGCTTTACACATTAGCAGAGCACCATAACTTTGACCGGTCGATAGGCGAAAATTGGCCGTGCATTTCAAATGGCATCGTTTCCGGGGATGGTTCTTTAATTATTCGTTAGTTTCTGGTTATTATAATAAAAAACCAAAAAAAATAAAATAAAAAGAAATTGAAAAAAAAACACAAAGAAAAACCCGTCTTCTCATAAAAATCATAAACTGAAAAAAATACAAAGCAAAACCCGTCTTCCTCTTTCTTCCAAAATCTCTCTGAATGCCCCATAGCCTTCCAAACAATCCCTCAGATTTGTTTGACCCTGAAATTGAGGGAACACTTCGCTAACTTAGGAGGAACATAAGAGATAATCAACTCATTCAAGAACCAGTCCTCATCCAACCAGTTGAATTTGAAATGGCCAATCCCAGGGAACAAACCCTTAAAGAACTCGCTGTCCCTGATATGAATTACCAACCTCTTGGTATTCAATATCTAAATATAGAAGCTGACTTCGAACTCAAATCGGGTTTGATTCATCTTATTCCTCATTTCCACGGGCTAGCCGGTGAGGATCTACATCTCCACCTTAAAGAGTTCCAAGTAGTGTGCTCTACCATGAAGCCTCAAGGGGTTTCTGAGGAACAAATAAAACTCTGAGAATTCCCTTTCTCCCTAGTTGACACTGCTAAGTCATGGCTCTACGACCTTCCTCCTGGTTCCATATCCACATGGAATGACATGAAGTGACTCTTCTTAGAGAAATTCTTTCCTGCTTCTCGTATTGCTTCTATCCGAAAGGAAATAAGTGGTATCCGTCAATTCCTAAGTGAATCACTCTATGAGTACTGGTAGAGGTTCAAAAAGCTTGTCGAAACCTGTCCATATCACCAAATCCCTGACCAAATCTTGATCCAATACTTCTATGAGGGGTTATTGGCTATGGAGAGAACTCTCATTGATGCCACAAGTGGTGGTGCTCTTGTTGATAAAACTCCTGCAGCTGCAAGAGATATCATAAGTAACATGACTGCAAACACACAACAATTCCATACTCGAGCACATTCTCAAGTCAAACAAGCCCATGATAATCAATCAATTGAGCCGAACAAGATGGCCGAGTGGATGAGTGAACTTACAGGTCTTGTGCGACAGCTAGCTGTGGCCACCAAATCCCCAACCTCGTCTTCTCCACAATCAATGTTTCCTGGACCTATCAAAAACTGTGGAATCTGCAACTCTCCATCTCATCCAACTGACACATGTCCACAACTTCAAGAGGATCAATCCGATTCATCTGGACCAATGGAGCTCAATGCAGCATATGCTCAGCAGAACACCAATCCTCAACTATCAGGTCAGTTTGTTAGAAACTTTAACCAACCTCACTATGAGCCCTTCTCCTCTAACTTTAACCAAGTATTGAGGTATGGTAACCCCATGTCTCACCCCCCTCAATTCCCTCCTCAAAACCCAAACCAATTCCAATATGGTCAAGGTGGTGGTAACTTCCATCAACCTTATCCTTTTGTTACTCAACCTCAAAGGAACAATCCTCCTCTTGGATTCCATTATCCTAGTGAGCCTTCCCAATTCCAAAACCAATACAATCGATTTCCCAAGAACCAAAATCAAGGCAATCCCAATCCGGGACAAGCCTCTTCTTCCAAGCAACCGTGGGAAAGTGCAGTGGAAGATCTTGCCTCCTTCACCCGTTCTAGCCTTAAAAACATTGAAACTCAAATAGGTCAACTTTCATCCCACCTGAGCCAGCAACAACAATCAAATTCTTCCCAACTCCTAGCTCAACCATTACCCAACCCCAAGGGTAATGTAAGTGCAATTGTAATTAGATTAGGAAAGCAACTTGCTATGCCTCAAGATAAATCCTCAAAACCTCCTTTGAATGTTGACCTAGAAAACGAAAATAAAAATAAACTTGAAAAGGAACCTGAATCCATTCCCTCACCTCCTTCTATTGCACATAGGAACCCAATTCCATTTCCTCAAGCTGTTTCTAAATCAAGGAAGTCCTTTGAACCCGATCCTGAAATGCTCGACATGTTTAGATGTGTTGAAGTCAACATTCCCCTCTTAGATGCCATATAACAAATTCCTAAGTATGCCAAGTTTCTTAAGGAATTGTGCACCCACAAGAGGCAACTTAGGACCTTTGAAAATGTTTCCACCCAGCAGTCTTCCCATAAAGTGCAAAGATCTAGGGACCTTTACGGTTCCATGCCAAATTGGATGTTCGAACTTTGATGATGCACTCATAGACTTAGGAGCCTCAATTAATGTCATGCCCAAATCAATCATCTCCTACCTTGGTCTAGGTCCCTTACATCCAACACGTGTTGTCATTCAGTTAGCCAATCGAAGCACAACCAGTCCTGAGGGAATAATTGAGGATGTCCTTGTCCGAGTCAATGATCTTATCTTCCCTGCTGATTTCTATGTCCTTGACATGGAAGGTGAGACGAACACTTCTCGATCTCCCCTAATTCTAGGAATACCATTCCTCATGACTGCGAGAACCAAGATTGATGTCCATTCAGGCATCCTATCCATGGAATTCGGTGACCAAATGGTCAAGTTCAACATTTTCCAAGCCATGCGATACCCATCTGAGGATCACTCTTCATTCTCAGTCCATGCTTCTGAGGACACTTCGAAGAGTCAATTGAACCCCATTCCATAATGTTCATCCTATTCTGAAGAGTTAGGATGTTGTGAAATCTGCACTAGGATTAACCAAGTCATAAATGATGAAGTTGATGTGGACCTTTCATTCATAGACTCCATCAATTTAGAGGATCTTGAAAACTCTCTTGAATCCCATCTCAATTCTGATCAAAACTGCTCCACCTTGGGCAGTATTGGGAAAAATGAATCTGAAGCAACTGAAGTCCCATCCTCCATTTCTGAGTTTCCTAACCAAAAAATGAATGATGAGACTAATTTGAAACCCCTTCCTATACACCTGAAATATGCATTCCTCTTCCATGATCACTCATATCCTATCATTATCTCTACCACACTTACTGAAACCGAGAAGTCCAAACTTGTTCAAGTGTTAGAGGAAAACAAAAAGGCCTTAGGTTGGACCCTAGATGACATACCAGGAATCAACCCTGCCCTTTTCATACATCACATCCATCTGGAGGAGACATCCAAACCAATTAGACAACCACAAAGAAGACTCAATCCACTCATACTTGAGGTAGTTAGGGAAGAGATCACCAAGCTTCTTCAAGCTGGTATTATCTACCCAATTTCTGATAGTGAATGGGTTAGTCCAATTCAAGTTGTACCAAAGAAGGGTGGGATAAATTTTGTCACAAATGAACATGGGGAGGTAGTCACAACTCGAGTGAAGAACAAATGACGTGTATGCATCGATTATCGAAAATTGAATGCTGAAACACGAAAAGATCACTACCCTCTTCCATTCCTTGATCAAATTCTAGAAATATTAGCCGGAAAGTCACACTATTGCTTTCTTGATGGATACACCGGCTATTTTCAAATCCCAATCTCACCTCAGGATCAAGAAAAGACTACTTTCACATGCCCCTTTGGAACATATGCATATAGAAGAATGCCTTTTAGACTTTGCAATGCTCCTGCAAAATTCCAGAGGTGTATGATGAGTATATTTTTTGAATTCATTGAACACTGCATGGAAGTCTTCATGGATGACTTCACCATTTATGGCGAGTTATTTTAATCTTGTTTGAATTCACTCTCTCTTGTCCTCCGAAAGTGTGTCAAGTACAACCTTGTGTTAAATTTTGAAAAATGTCACTTCATGGTTTCAAATGGGATTGTTCTAGGGCACATAGTTTCAAAAGATGGTATTGAAGTCGATCCTGCAAAAATTGAAGTGATCCAATCACTTCCTCCACCCACTTCTGTTCGAGACATCCGTTCATTTCTCGGTCATGCCGGTTTCTATCGGAGATTCATTCATAAGTTTAGTAGGTTTTACCTCCCACTCACTCGCTGACTCCAAAATGATGTTACATTACATTTTGATGAGCCTTGCAAGAGAGCCTTCATTGAACTCAAAACTTCTCTTACATCTTCCCCAATAATCCAACCCCCAGATTGGTCCTTACCCTTTGAGTTAATGTGTGATGCTTCTGATAGATCCGTTGGGGCTATTCTTGGTCAAAGAAGAGAAAAAATCTCTCATGTCATCTACTATGCCTCAAAAACATTGGATGAAACTCAATCTAACTACACTGTGACTGAAAAGGTTCTTCTAGTAGTGGTTTTTGACTTAGATAAATTCCGGTCCTATCTCTTAGGTGCCAAAATCATCATCTTCATAGACCATTCTGCTATTAAGTTCTTACACAAGAAAAGTGATTCCAAACCGAGGATAATAAGATGGATCATAATGCTCTAAGAGTTTGATCTTAAAATCAAAGATAGACCTGGAAAAGAAAACCCTGTGGCTGATCACTTGAGTAGAATTTCTAATTCTTCTCATTCAGAAATTATTGATCCTAAATTCCCCATTGAGAACCTTTCATCTCTCATTCCAAAGTTACCATGATATGCCCCAATTGTAAATTATTTGGTTTCTGGTGTTTTTCCTGAAAAGTTTTCAAAAGAACAAAAAATGAAGTTGAAAAGTGATTCAAAATACTATTTTTGGGAAGAAAATAAACTTTGGAAAATTGGGGCAGACATGGTAATTAGGAGATGTGTTGAAGAAAATGAGCATTCTTCCATCTTAGAATTCTGTCACTCACTTCCCAGAGGTGGCCACTTTGGACCATAAAGGACCTCCCGAAAGGTTCTAGACTCTGGATTCTTCCGGCCTTCACTCTTCAAGGACTCACACGAGTTCTGTAAATCATGTTCCACTTGCCAAAAGTTTGGCACAATTTCAAAGAAAAATGAAATGCCCCAAAAGCCTTTAATTTTCTGTGAGATCTTCGATGTTTGGGGTATCGATTTCATGGGACCATTTCCCCCTTCCAATGGATTTTCATACATTCTTCTTGCGGTCGATTATGTTTCAAGGTGGGCTGAGGCCAAACACACTAGGAAGGATGATGATCATACTGTTACCGAGTTCCTCAAAACCCACATCTTCCAAAGATTTGGCATGCCTTATGCCTTGATCAGTGACTTAGGAACCCATTTCTGTAATAGAACCATGAAATCTATTTTGAAAAAGAATGGGGTTATACATAAAACTTCAACTGAATATCACCCCCAAACAAATGGCATGACTGAACTTTCTAATAGAGAAGTGAAAAGAGTGCTTGAGAGAATTGTAAAACCCACCAGAAAAGACTGGCTTGAAAGACTTGGTGAAGCACTTTGGGCTTATCGAACTACCTATAAAACACTCATTGGGATGTCTCCTTTTAGGCTAGTTTTTGGTAAATCATGTCATCTACCAGTTGAAATCCAATATAAGTCTTTTTGGGCTGTGAAAACCTGTAATTTTGATTGTCAAAAATCTGGTGAAGAAAGATTGTTGCAATTGACTGAACTGGAGAAGATTCGACTTGAATCCTATGAGAATTCCAATCTGTACAAAGAGAAGGCTAAGGTACTCCATGACAAACACATCCTACTAAAGGTATTTCATGAAGGTGAAAAGGTAATTCTCTTCAATTCTCGATTTCGTCTTCACCCAGGTAAGCTTAATTCTCGTTGGGAAGGTCCTTTTATTATCACTAATGTTTACCCATTTGGTGCAGTGCAAGTCCAAGACCCCTCCTCTAAAAGGACATTTACGGTAAATGGACATCGGTTGAAATATCACCATGAGAGGACATGAAATTCTGGAACAACATCAACTTCCATTGGATCCATAGTAGACCCACCACTGGATGGAGATGACAACCCACCAAATCCAAACCAGGGGGCACCTCTTTCCCTTTGACTCTTCTTATCCCTCTCTCCCTATCTCTCTCTTTCTTTTTCCTCCCTCATTCTCATTTTGTTTTTCTTACCACTTTCCTCATCACATTTTTTTCCCTTTTACTCTTTCTCTTTTGTGTGGGTGTGTCTTTATAAAAAACTAAAAAAAACATAAAAAAAAAACAAAAAAACAAAAAAAAGACTCATAATTACTCAGCATTTAATTTTTAAATTTTGTCCAACCATTTTGGGGGAGTCAATAGATATGTTTCATCTAGAAAATTTTGTGTTTTCATCATAAAATTGGATAAAGAATCTTGTGTCAAAACAAAAAAATTTTGAATGCTTTATTTTTGATTTGGAAAATGGTTTTCCCAAACCGTGAGGAACAACATTTGCTTTCATGCCAAGGCCACCTATGTCTATCTTTTCAAAATGTGTGTTTTTCACCACCATTTGTGAGTTTTGAGTTTATGGAGCTTCGAGCTAAATTTCCTACTTTAGTGTGCATTAATATGATAAAGGAATTGTTTTGAACCGCATGAGAATCATAATAGCCAAATAGCCTCTCATTACCCTTACATTAATCCTCCTTTTGAAAGCCCCTTCAAGCCTATGAAAACCTTTTCTTTGATAGCCACATTACATGTCCAATACCTTATCCCACCCAATATCAACATGAATTTTCATTGCATAAGTTTTTGAAATTTAAGTGTGGGGGGGGAATGGATTTAATTTTTGGGTATCATTTCATTACTTTCTAGTGTGTTATCATATGCTTGAGGGAAAGAATCCATTTTAGTGGGGGGAAGGTTTTCATTCAGTGGGCTTTGGGAATGTATTGTACAAATGATATTGAAAAGTGTTAAAAAAAATCAAAAATAAAAAATAAAAAAAAATTAATAGAAGAATGGGTTGTGTCTTGGATGGGTCAAAAATCACTCTTACTCAACCTTTGATCTTGTTATAACTATTACAATTAGTATCGTGAGGAGATCAAACATGAGTTGGGAGATGAGTGTGAGATCTGTTTCAAGTTCAACTTTCGAAAAAATACAAAAAAAAACACTTTCCATATATATTCTAATGTCATTGGGAGAAGTTGTTGTGTTTTGTAAATATTCCATCTTCACATTCTCATCACATTTTTCCCTCTTTTCTGTCTTTATTCACACAATCATTCCCTTCTAAATATTTGTTTCCATGTCCTTCCATATTTTATTTCATAAAATTTGTGCATTGCTTTTCCCATGTTGGTATTTTACCCCTGTTTCTACTCTTTTGAATACAATATTCCTACCATCCCATAGCGCTATAGAAAACCCCCTAAAAATACCTCTTGATTTTTTAGCACTTTAGGACAGGGAATAGAAGCTGAGAGCTCTTACAAACTCTTAGATTTTTCACTTTTGGTTGGTGAAAGAGTGAACCTCCAAAAATGAATTTTATCATCTTGAGAGGAGTATGTTTTGAGTGCCACCATTTTATATGTCTAAAGTTGAGCATGAAAAAATGAATTGTTTTTGGAACATTATTTATGTAACAATTTGTGGTGGAATTCAATATGGATGTGTGAAATAGTTTAAACCTCCCCTGATTTGGGAATTTTTTTTAATATTTGTTGGTGAGTGAAAATGAGTTTGTCTTATTTTTATATTTATTGCCCATTAGGACATGCACAAGACTAAGTGTGGGGGAGTTGATGTTATTAATATTTTCATATATTTTTACATACTCCCTTTACTGATTTTATATGAAATATGCATAGTTTGTGTGAAATATTAATGTTTAAATATTAAATATAATTTTTGAGCACTATTTGAATATATCCAGATTCAACTCTGTTTAATGTTTTAAAAATAACTATCACTATACTTATCCAAATTGTGTGATTCTTGTTTTTTAGGGTTACCAATTCCAATTACAACATTTCATTAGAAGTCACCTTTGACAAATTCGTCCATTTAGAGGGTCATATGGACCACACAAGAAGGCCCACAGAAACTGTGAAGAAACTGGACCATATATGTAGGTTGAATTACTGGGCTCAATCCAGAAGTCCATCTCCTCCCAAGTTCGGAGGACATTTCAAGGAGTCCATGATTAAACTTTCAGAACCCAATCACAAATATAAGGGACCCAACTAATGCATTGAAGTCCAGCCCACCATTCTGGCTGGGAATTAAAAACGGCACACTAATATTGCAATTTATCCTGATGTAGACATCCATTCTAGCTGAGATTTTTCACTGTGAAAGAGGATATTTGGACGACCAATTTTGTTGAAGAAATGTTTTTTATTTTAGGGCATACTCCTATTCAAAAACCCATTCACATTATGGACTTCGAAAAAGTATGTATTGAAATGGACGGATCAGAATTGTTTACTAAAACCGTCATAACTTTGGATAAATAAGTCCAATGGCCTCCAAATTTTCACAGTAGAGAGAAGACATTTTTATCTACAACTTTGATGGAGGAGATTTCTCAAGATTCGGCAGTCTGGATTTCCATATCGGCGAGCCAAGTAGAGGGGTATTTCTGGAATGTAAACAGTCCACCACCTTGGGCTATAAATACATCCCCTCCTCTCCTTTCAAAAGGGTTGGCACTTTAGCACTTAAGGGGGAGGTTTGACATTATTATATCCTTGACAAGGTTCTGGGAGGATATGATTTGATCTTGTTTCAACAAGAGAGACCTCTCCTCCACTTCTCTTTCATGTTTGTTTGTGTTTGCTTTCAATTGTAATTGTTTAACTTTGTTTTCATTTCAATCAAATTTTAGTGCTTGTTTCTTTTTCAATACCTTTTATTCTTCTCCACCTTCTGTAGTATAATATTAATGGTCTTAAAATAGTTTGAATCATTTTAAATTACAGTCCCTTATTTTTCTTCCTCATTCAATCGAAATTCCATTTTTGATTCTCAAAATCTTTCGTGTGTGTGTTCGGCACACTACTCTTTTCTTGTCCCTTTCTTTTTCTAATCATTTTAAATCATCACAATAAACATTAAACCCAGATTATAAACAATCCTAATGGTTGAGTAAATCTACCATTGGGGTGAGTTATAATTTGGGGATGTTAAGTGATTGGGAGTTTTTTCTCGATGAGTATTCTTTAAATTAATATTGTGTATGTTAAACTTAATATGTCATGGATTAATGATACGTTTTGTTTAACAAGTGGTTTCCATGGATTATTAGAACCATAAATACACTACCATAAATAAGTTTTGATTGATATTATAACCCTAAGTTAATTTAATCCTTGGATTAAAGTCTTAACACTTAGAAATTTCAATCAACGTCAACTTATGACATGAGTGTTAATTTAATATAATACAAAACAAGGCTCAAGAATATCACAAGCTTAACTCCCCAATAATGAACTCACCCTAATCATTATCAATTTCTTAAATCAATCATAATCAATTAGTCATTTCAATTAAGCTCTGCAAACCCCCCCAATCAGAATACAATCAACTAAAAACAAACGATTATTTCAAAGTATCATCGCCGATGATTCGACCCGAGTGCTGCTATACACATTAGCAGAGCACCGGAACTTTGACCGGTCGATAGGCGACAATCGGCCGTGCATTTCAAATGGCGCCGTTTCTGGGGATGGTGCTTTAATTATTCGTTAGTTTCTGGTTATTGTAATAAAAAACCAAAAAAAAAACATTTAAAAAGAAATTGAAAAAAACACATAGAAAAACCCGTCTTCTCATAAAAATCATAAACTGAAAAAAATACAAAGAAAAACCCATCTTCCTCTTTTTTCCAAAATCTCTCTAAATGCCCCGTAGCCTTCCAAACAATCCCTCAGATTTGTTTGACCCTGAAATTGAGCGAACACTTCGCCAACTTAGGAGGAACATAAGAGATATTCAACTCATTCAAGAACCAACCATCATCCAACTAGTTGAATTTGAAATGGTCAATCCTAGGGAACAAATCCTTAAAGAACTCGCTGCCCCTGATATGAATTACCAACCTCTTGGTATTCAATATCCAAACATAGAAGATGACTTCGAACTCAAATCGGGTTTGATTCATCTTCTTCCTCATTTCCACGGGCTAGCCGGTGAGGATCCACATCTCCACCTTAAAGAGTTCCAAGTAGTGTGCTCTACCATGAAGCCTCAAGGGGTTTCTGAGGAATAAATAAAACTCCGAGCATTCCCTTTATCCCTAGTTGACACTGCTAAGTCATGGTTCTACGACCTTCCTCCTGGTTCCATCACCACATGGAATGACATGAAGCGACTCTTCTTAGAGAAATTCTTTCCTGCTTCTCGTACTGCTTCTATTCGAAAGGAAATAAGTGGTATTTATCAATTTCCAAGTGAATCACTCTATGATTACTGGGAGAGGTTCAAAAAGCTTGTCGCAACCTGTCCACATCACCAAATCCCTGACCAACTCTTGATCCAATACTTCCTTTGATAACTATTCATAGTGATCATGGAGGAGAATTTCAGAATTCTGATTTTGAAACTTTTTGTAGTATAAAAGGCATTACTCATAACTTCTCAGCACCCAAAACACCTCAACAAAATGGTGTTTTTGAAAGAAGAAATAGAATTCTTCAAGAGATAACAAGAACCATGTCAAGTGAATATTCTGTAGCCAAACACTTTTGGGCTGAAGTTGTAAGTACTGCTTGTTATACTATAAATCGAGTTTTGATTAGACCTTTTCTTAATAAAACTCCTTATGAGTTATGGAATGGTAGAAAACCTAGACTTTCCTACTTTAAGGTTTTTGGTTGCAAGGTATTCATTCTGAATACTAAAGATATTCTACATAAATTCACACCAAAATCTGATGAAGGAATTTTCTTAGGCTACTCAACAACTTCTAAGGCTTATAGAGTTTTCAATAAAAACACTTGTATTCTTGAAGAAACAATACATGTCAAATTTGATGAAACTGATCCTTTCGTTTTTAAACTACCTCAACCTACATCTTCGGATGTGTTTTCAAAAATTGATTATCAAACTTTGTTAGAAGATCATTCTGATAAGGAAAATGTCCAAGAAAATGTTTCTAAAGCATTTACCCCTGAATACTTCCTACCTTATGTTGATGAACATGTTTTACAAAACCCAAATTAGTTGTTTTTAAAGAATCATCCTAGTGATAGTATCATTGGTGATGTGAATCAACCTCTAAGGACTAGAAGTACCTTAAGAAATTAAGTAGAACATCTAGCATTTCTTTCCCAATTAGAACCAAAAAGCAATGATGAAGCTTTAGGTGATGATGATTGGATAAAATCTATGCAAGATGAGCTAAATGAATTTTAAAGAAATAAAGTCTGGACCTTGGTTGAAAGACCTAAGGAAACTTATGTTATTGGAGTAAAATGGGTCTTCAGAAATAAATGTGATGAAAATGGAACCATTGTAAGAAATAAAGCTAGATTTGTTGTTAAATGCTATAATCAACAAGAAGGAATAGACTATGAAGAAACCTATGTTCTAGTAGCTAGACTTGAATCTATTTGTATTTTACTTGCCTTTGCAGCATTCTTCAATTTCAAACTTTTTCAAATGGATGTGAAATGTGATTTATTTAATGGTTATGTTCAAGAGGATGTTTTTGTTGAGCAACCTCCTGGTTTTGAAGATCTAAAACATCTTAAACATGTTTACAATCTTACCAAAGCTTTGTATGGACTTAAGCAAGCCCCTCAAGCCTGGTATGATATAATTATAGGATTTTTGCTTCAAAATAACTATGTTAAGGGAAATGTAGATCCAACCCTTTTTATAAAGAAAGATAAGAAAAATGTTTTTATTGTTCAAATTTATGTTCATGACATTATATTTAGTTCAACTCAGAAATCTTTAACTGATTCCTTTGAGGATCTAATGAAATCTGAGTTTGAAATGAGTATGATGGGTGAGTTAACATTTTTCCTTGGTTTTCAAATTTATCAAAAACCGTAAGGAACCTACATATCCCAACACAAGTATATTAAATATCTTCTTAAAAAGTATGGATATGACAACACTAAGAGTATAAGTACTTCCATTGGTATCTCAAATTTACTTGATCTTGATGATGCTGGAAAACCAGTAGATCAAACATCTTTTAGAGGTATGATAGAAAGTTTACTTTACTTGACAGCTAGTCGTCCAAGCTTAATGTTTTCAGTATGCTTATGTGCAAGATATAAATCCAATCCTAAGGAATCTCATTTAAAGGCTGTGAAAAGAATTTTTCGCTACTTAAAGGGAACCATGAATTTAAGACTCTTTTATACTTCTGGAAATGATTTTGTTCTAAAACGTTTTTCTGATGCTGACTTTGGTGGATGTAGAATGGATAGAAAAAGTACATCCAGAACGTGTCATTTCTTAGGAGATTCATTAGTTTCTTGGTCATGCAAAAAGAAACACTTAGTAGCACTTTCCACTGCTGAAGTTGAATATGTAGCAGCTTGAAGTTGTTGTGCTCAGGTGTTGTGGATGCAACACACACTCACAGACTATGGTATGAGTTTTACCAAAACACAATTTTTTTGTGATAATACTAGTGTCATTGCTTTAAGAAAAAACCATGAACATCACTCTCGTTCAAAACACACAGATATTAGCCATCACTTTCTTAGGGATCACACACAAAATGGAGATATTATTCTTCATTTTATCAGAACACAAGATCAACTTGCTGATATTTTCACAAAATCTTTACCCTTCGATAGATTTGAATACATTAAACAGAAGTTAGGAATGATAACAGTAAGGTAATATTTTTTATTAACTTACTGTTGAAATCAATATCCTTAAAGTAATAAACTCCTTTTCATAGAGGGAGTACATTTTCTTGTTAGTTAGTTCAATTTTTTTTTTCGCAATGAAAATTTTCATAGGCAGTTTTTCTAAATTTTTTTGTAGTTAGATTTTCTAAATATTCGTAATCAAGATTTTATAAATTTTCATAATGAATATTTTCTAAATTTTCTTAATGAATATTTTCTAAATTTTTTGTAATGAAGATTTTCTAAAATTTTCGTAGTTAGTTTTTCAAATTCTTTTTCAAAATTTTTCAGAATCTAAAGTTCTTCAAGAAGAATTTCTCTCAATACGAATAATCTTCCTAGTAATCCTAAAGGTATGTTTCCTTTCTTAAGTTTTCGTAATCATCATTTACTTGTTGGTTTTTAATTTTTTTTTCGGATTATCTTTTCCTTAAATTTGAATGTTTTTCTTAAAAACCTCAAAAAATCGGATTCTACCAAGTTTTCCTTGCTGCTATCATATCAATCGTCAGATCTGATCAGAAGGATTTTCAGCCATTGGATTGAGCATAGAAGCTGAACCGTCACTTCTAAAACCTATATAAAGGACACCCTGATGGTTTTCCTACATTGAATCTCAAGCTCTCGCGTGTTGAAGTTCCGACCCTCTACAAAAGGTCATTCCGAATTTTCAGGGGTTTCTCAATTCCGAATGTTTGTTGAAGAATATTCTCAGAAATACATGTCTACTATCAAGCCAATTTTGGAGTGGCAGAGTTATAAAGAAAGGTTGGTGCATCCAAACTTCTTTTCCAAGTATGACTCCATCATCTCAAAGAACATCAAACTAAATGGATGGGAGAGTGTTTCCGTATCGAAGCCAAGAGCTCAAGATTTAGTTTATCCAGATTTTCTAGTTGAATTTTATGAAACGGTAAGTTTTTTCAAGGAAGAAGGTAGAGATAAGTTCTCTTTCAAGAGCTATGGGAAGACTTATGCTCTTTCATATACCAAGGCTGCTAGATTGGTTGGTATTCTGTATGAAGGAGAAGCTGAGTTTTATTCTCATAAGTTTCCTGATAATCAAGGAAGTTTCAATAAGGTTAAGGCTATGGCTTTTCTTGGACTTTCTAAAGTAAAGAATCTGAATATTGCTCATCTGTTTACAAATTATCGGATTCTCGAATTATGGGTTCAAGGATTTATAATTCTGAGAAAAGGGGACAAGGAAACTTTGAAGAAGAGTGACATGTATATCCTGTATTTCTTGGTGAATCTGAGGAAGGTTAATTTGGTTAAGCATATTCTGATTACGATTGAGAATATAAAGAATGGAAATCTGAAGGCTCAGATCATTATGTATCCATCCATTCTTTCAAAACTGATTGTTCAGTGCTTGGAGTCTTTCAAAATTCCTTGTAGTTCAAAACCGAGGAATTGGAAAGTCATGCTGGTTAGTGATGATACATTGAGAAGGATGAATGATGGATTTTCCAAAGAATCTGTAGAATTTTATTATTTTCCTGAAGAAGAAGTTGAAGCTATTTCGAAGAAACAGGAAATGGATAAACTGTCTAAAAAGGCTGAAAGGAAGAGGAAGTTGAATGAAGTAGAAGAGGAAGGAAAAACTTCATTGGCCAAGGAAGTTCAGTCAGCACCCCCAAAGCCGAAAAAACAAAAAGCCTATTTGGATGAGGTAGTAGCTAAGTGGAGGGAAGAAAAGAAGAACATGAAAGAAGGGAAGCCTAATTTTGGTCTAGACCCTGCTGAAGAAAAATCTTTGAAGGATAAGACAACTGAGTATCTAGAAAGGTAAGAGAAATAAAAGAAACAAAAGAATAAGATGGCTGAAGTAGAGATTGTGCAATCCCTTCTGAGGGATACTGAGAAAGCTTCTAAAAAAATTTCGGTTTAGAATCCTTCCTGGTAGAAGCTTTACCTGTAACTCCGGGGAAGAAATTTGTTATTTCGAAAAAAGTTAAAGAAGTAAAATAAGTAGAAGAAGTTGAAGAAGAAGTAGAAATTAATGGTGACACCGCAGAGTTGATTAAGCAAGTTGAAGCTTTTCATGAGAAAGAAATTCCATCCGAGAAGCTCTCAATCTGAACTTCTGAAGTAGAATCTTTAAACTTGGCTACCCCTAGGAAAGATGAGAAAGGAGAAGATGACAAGGCTGAAGAAGAATTAAATAAGATGTCTGAAGAAGAAAGTTTTAATCATAATTTCATTCATCCTGAGGATGTTGAGGCATGATATGAGAAGGAGCAACTAGATGAAGATAAAATTGTTTAGCTGTCTGGTAGTGAACATAAATATCTGGATGATGAAGCCATTCCAAGAACTAATAAGGGAAAAAAGGTGGTTGTTGATACACTTAGTAAAGCTGTTATGAAGAAGAAGGAAGCTGGTGGATCTTCAAAGAGGAAACTTGCTGAGCTAGAAAAAGAAACCTCACCAAGCAAAGTTTCAGATTCAGAATCATCATCCCTTGGACATGATTTCGTTGTTCAATAATTGAAGAAGCTTGTTGGGACCATTCCAATTTTTCCAAGCATTGACTTGAGATGTCAGATGCTTCAACACAGCTTGAACCAAAAATCAGATTCAGTATCCATGGTGATGAACAAGTGTGTCAAGCTTGAGGCTGATTTCAAGAATTTTTTTATCAACTACGAAGCCCACAGAAGTTCATGCAGGAATATGACCAGTTTGTCAAGAAAAATCATTGAAGACATGAGAAATCTTGATGAGTTCCAAGATAGTGTCAAGGAGGATTTCGACATTGAAGATGGTAAGATCAAGGATCTCACATGAAGTTTTGAAGAAAAGTTAACTTTGGAACAGAATTCTCAGATTCAAGAAGTGAAGGATTTGAATGGGAAATTGTATTCAGTTGCCCATAGTTGGAAGAGAGAAAGAGATCTCAGGATAGAAATAGAAGAAAAGCTAGTCAAGTAGAAAGAAAATCTAAAGAGTCAAGCCGAATCCCTCAAGGATCAGGAAGAAAAGATCAAAGCTCTAGAGAAAAAAGTTAAGGATCAGGATCAGATTCTTAAGCAAGAAGAGGAAGACCATAAGGAGCTCAAGAAGCTGAAAACAATAGTGAAGAAGCTAATACCCAAGGAAAAGGAAGGATAACCTTGTTTAAATCCAATCTTTTGTTGTATTTTCCTTGTTGTACAAATTCTTTCTAATCGTAATGAAATTGTTTGGTTTCTTGTCTTTTGGATGTGTTGTACTAATTTTCCAGGTACTATTTTTTTCCATTCCCTCAAATTCTTTTTAAAAATCACAAAGGGGGAGACAGGAAAAAGAATACTAAGAAAATAAGAAATTTCCCAAAGTAAGGGGGAGTTCTTCTAAGGGGGAGTTTTCATTAAAAAGATTTACGTATTCAAGTTAATGAAAAATATCACTCTGGAAATCAAGAATATGATCCTTAGTGGTTCCAAAGCCTAAGGGGGAGTTAGTCATATTCATCTTTTTCCATGTGTAAAGGGAGATAAGTTTTACTTTCAAAGTCCAATTTTTTTTAAGTCCTCATATTATTTTTTGTAAGGATGTTTGTGCTTTCTAAAAAGGGGGATATTTTTTAGTCAATAAGGTTTCCTTATGAATTTTCCATTCCTTCTTGTTCTGAAAATCACAAAAACCTTATCTTAAGGAAAATTTCATTTACCCTATGATTTACTTGATAAGGGAAATTTTTCTTTCCCAAGGAAATTCATCCTTACCATGTTTTTCATTGTTCATTATTTTTTCTAAGTGTAAAATTCAGTTTCATATCTAAAACCTCAGAATCATATAATACTTAGATATAAAGCATTTTATTTTCAAGATATGAATTCAGACTCCAAACTCTTATGAGTTCTGACCCCGAGTTCTCTGAATTCAGACTCTGAACTCTTTAGAGTTCAGACTCCAAGTTCTCTAAATTCAGACTCCGAACTCTTCTGAGTTCAGACTCCGAATTCTAATGAATTCAGACTCCAAACTATTCTGAGTTCAGTCTCCGAATTCTAATGAATTTAGACTCCGAACTCTTCTAAGTTCAGACTTCTAATTCTTATGAATTCAGACTCTGAACTTTATAAGTTCAGGTTCCGAATTCTTGTGGATCCAAATTCTGAATTTCCTTGAAATTCAGACTCCATAATTCTATAGAATTCAGGTTCCAAATTCTTTTGAATACAGAATCTGAATATCCTATGTATTATAGATATCGAATGTTTTTTTGGTTAGAATCCAAACTTTTATTCCTTACATTCCGAATAAATGATTTTGTTTATGTAACCATATTTTTTTCTTACACATATTTTGGTTATAAAACGATGTCGTGAATTCAGTTACAAACTAACCGTTGTTTGAGTGACACGTGTACAGGTTCCTCTGAAATTCAAGGAAAAATACAACCGTTGGAGGAGGGAGCCGACCATTGGTGTTGTGCCTATAAATAGGATCTCATTTGAAAGAGATCAACATTGTTCCATGACTCTAGAGACCACATGCTGTTGAAGTGATTTCTAGAGAGAGACTCTCATGCTTAGTGTGTACTGATCATTTTGTTCAGATTTGCTTCGTGAGACTCCAAATGTTGCTGAGTACATTCAAGGGCTTCCGGGGATAGGAAGACAGAGGTGCCGACTACCTTGAAGTTGAGGGCTCGCGGGGATAGCAAGATAGACTCCGATCTTCATTTCGAGGGCTTACCCTGGTGTGGGTAAGACATACTTTCTTGAAAGTATAAATCAAGGGACCTTTATCCAAGGTTGTTGGATACCCTTATCTTTGGGTTAAAAGATTTATTACTTGTTACTTGTATTGTTTCATGTTTTCCGCTGCATTTTTATTATTGAGGAAAGTATAAATATCTTATAATTCCTTATACTTGTATAATTTGATTTAGTAAGATTCTATACGCTTTAAGGTAGAATATTTATCTTTGTAAACTTTTGTTTAGTTTCATTTCCGGAATCACTTTTCTGGAATCACTTTCTCGGAATCATGTTTCCGGAATCAAGCAAGTTTATAGAACTAGAGTTTTTGTGAATTTACCTTGTTTAAATTTGTTAAACATAACCATCTTTAAAAGTTCCAAAGGATTTTTTTAAAGTATACAATTCACCCCCTCTTGTATTTTAGAATCATTAGATACTAAAATCAGTATCTATATTATTTTGATCCTACATTTGGTATTATAGAGTATATCATACTTCATACCATCTTAACAAGTACCTAGATAAGTGGAAAGACACATTGCTGCAAGCATTAGTGCTCTTCAAGATGAAAAATTACAGCTGAAAGGAGAAGATAATTCTATGGAAGAAGCATTGGTAAAAAGGGTTGGAATATCCAACACTCTCACAAAACTAGTGAAGTCAAAGTAAGAAAAAATTTTCCTTTGTAATGAAATACATTCTCAAGTTACTGAAGAACTGAAAGGAAGTATTTTTGAGAAATAATTATTTGAGATTGTATTTGTATAAGCTTTCCATGCATTTGAAAAGTTGCACAAAGTTTCTATGGTTGTCAATACTACTCAACTAGAAGAAAAAGACAACAAACTAAAGGAGCTTGACACCTCTTTGCAACAATTAATAAATGTTCATGAAGAACAAATAACAATTCTCAAGGATAATTGGGAAAGTAAACTGAGATCAATTGAGGATGAGAAGAACTCCCTCAACACGAAGTGTTTAGAGCTGGAAGTGAAATTGAAGAATCAATAATCACTCTAAGATGGAACTTCCCAAAGAGATGAAAGAGGGGACGATGCCACTCAAGTTTGCATTGAGGAATATGATTCCATGATAAATTTCAAATCATCCTCTAATCCAATGGAAACATCCTACAAGAAGAAGGCATCCCATAACCCAGTTATTTCTATTTCTACTAATGTAGATTCATCTGCAAGTATTGGTTCAAAGCCAAAAGATGGGAAGATGTGGATTGATAAAAATGTCAATACATCCATAAAAACTTCAAGGGTGGATACTAGAATAATTAAGAAGAGAAAATCCCAAAAGGATGCTCCAAAGAAAGAAAGAGAATTCCAGAAACAACAAAGCACTGAATCTAGCCAGACTGATACTACAAGAAAAAGGAACAAATTTATTGGCTACTATTGTTGTTGTTGGAAGTTTGGGAATCAGGCCAATGATTGCTGGCATAATATGTCAGCATATGAAAATTACAGATGGCCTGCATTTAGGGAAAATAGATGTGAAGAAATGAAGCATCCTACAAAGAAAAGGCAGAAAACACAGATGAAGAAGATTTTTTCTATCAAGAACAAATTTGAGTATCTTGAAGACTTTTGTGATTAATGGAACAGAAGTTGTCAAAGTTATGATGAGCTCTAGTTTAGTCCCACCATGCCTCAGGCATATGTTGATAAGAAGCATAGACCACAACAAAGGAAGGATAAAGCAAAATTAGTTAAAAAGTCTTCTATTGGGAATATGCAATACAATGAATTCAAGAAACCAGTGAAAGAAATTATTCCCAAGAAGAAGTTCAACCTAGATTCCAAGAATGTGATCTCAACGAAGAAAAGATGTTTCTACTTTGGAAAGAAAGTTCATACCATGGATCACTGCAAACAATCCACGTAAATGAATGGAAGAAATATGAAAATAAAATGAGAATCAATCCATAAGAAAATGGGATTGACTAAAGACATTTCTGAAGATAATCTTAATATGTTTCCTAAGAAAGGTAACTTGAATACAATGAAGAAACCTTGTGGAAGCTCCAAATCAGAAAATGGTAAGAAGGGGTTTTTAGTTATCTGGCCTAATAAATTGCAAATTGATAGATAACTACAAAGAGAATAAGATGAAGTACTAGCTAAAGAAAAGGCAAAAGGATAACAGGTCATTCTAGAAGAAGGAAAATTTGAATTTCATGAGAGGTTGTCAACACATGATAACTAAAGTGTCTCAAAACTATTGTGTGGAAGGTGAAATAAGGATGGAAATCATGAAAACAAATGTTTAACTGTTTTACCAGGCCAAATGGAGAAAATTGAACAACATGCACCAAAAGCTACTTCTCTACTGACAGAAGTGAAGAAAAACAATCAACACAAGTTGAAGGTGAATGGAAGTAAAGAATCCACGCTGACAATGCAAAATAAAAATGCCAAATGGAGAGGATACATCAGCATGAAGAGTACCAGACACTTTAGTGATTTAAGGAAATGAGTTCTTGGGTTGAGAGAAAATTCTCAGCCCCAATGCTTCTATTAAGAAGTTCACAAGTGTTCCATCTTATTCCCTTATACTTTTTTTATACATGTGTGCTTACATTTAAAGGAATTGAATATGACGGTCATTCTTAAAATGAAAATTGAATGAGAAAAGTGGATAACTACAAGTTGAACTCATTATTCATGATTTGATAATCACTTGAAGTGATCCACAATGGAAGATTATCAACATTCATATCTTCAATATTATCTGATGATATTCTCCACCAAGGTAATTCAAAGGGAGTGCACCCCTTGAGGGGGAGAAAATGTGAAGGAGATGATATCAAGGATTATGTTATGACAAATATTGAAATTCATATCATCTCAAGAATCTGAAACTGAGGTATTCCAATCACACTTTCATCATTTGGTATTAATTGTATTTAACATATCAATTAAGGGGTAGTGCTTGATCGATGAAAAGATGGGATGAAAGGGGGAGATTTATCTTTTCCCTTGAACCTTTTAATATGTTTTGTGAAGTATGTGCAGGATTTAGCATTTCATTGATATTTGTTTTCAAACCCCTGGAATATGTGTTGATACATTCTGAGAAAGATTTAACATGTATGGTTGTTTATGGACAACATTGAAAACCTTGGTCATATCTCTCTTGTTTTCTGCATTGGGTTAGCCCAAGTAGACTTAGAGTTGATTTACTAAAGGCTCTTTGCTAAGTGAACCATGTGACATCATCCCCCTCTCAGAAACATTCCAAAAGATATTATTCAAAGGGAGGACATGTTTTTAAAGAGACCCCACTAACACCTTTTCATTTGGTTGCCAATAAGTGGGAGAAAAGTTTGGCACACATATTGACCCATTAAAAGTGTTCTTAAGTGATATTGACAACAAAATAAAAAGGGGGAGATTGAAGTGCATAAGAGTTTCATTTGTTGTCAATTTGGATTGAAGTGCATAAGAGTTTCATTTGTTGTCCATGAGAAGTCAATATGTGAATGAAAGGGTATTGATGAAGAATTTAGTGAATCCTTAGAGAATTTTTGTTGATTCAAAGCATTGAATACTAAACTTGATCAATTCTCTAAGAGGATACAACTCTAGCAATTGTAGAACTGGTTTTAAGTTCCAAGACTTGCATCAAGGTGATTCATTATTACAACACTTTAAGAAGACCATGGAATACTTAATTTCATGAGGAGAAAGAAGACCCATCTAATGAATCCTTAATGAAGACCATGCATTATGACTTAATGCATGAGGAATTAAAAAATGATCCATGAATCATCCATGATTAGATCAAAACAACTTAAGGAAGCATGATGATGTTTTGAAGAAAAAATAAAAGACAATAAAGAAGGGGATTTGATTGTTGAATGTGGCTATGCATTTTAGTTTATTATGTTAGAACATTTTTTATGAGACTTTGTCAAAAAGTATCCAACCATGGAGGGCCAACCGAGGTCCTCACCTCAAGTACTTGTGGGACCTGTGGGTCAACCGCACTCAAGGGAAGCCCTCAAGGCCATCCTCACATGAGGAAAGTGCGCACATGCTCTGTATAAGCCCACATGTGCCGCACGGTGATGAACCCGTGCAGTATGGGTGCTAGGTGTGCACCCGAGGAGTAGATTGGGTGCTAAGAGCGTGCCCATAGGGTGAACACGGTACGAGGTGGTACTGTGGAGGGAGGAGGAGAATTATGAGCTGTGGTTGGGGAGGCTTGTATTATAAATGAGCCGCACCTGTGTCTCCATTTCGATGTGGGATGAGTTTAAAAAATGTGACGAAAATATTGGCCGCTAATCTGATCTCGCATGAGATCTTGGCCGCATGATGCATCCCACATATCAGGATCTAATATCCACCAAAAATCTATCCACACTGTGTGGTGTTTAAATTGTGGCCATCCAATCTCTCCACAGAGGTTTTCTTGAACCTCCGGACACTCGAGCTCCACCCGCAAACCAGTATTCAAGCTGAGCATCAATCTCATCACTCCAGCCACCGTTGAAGCCCATTTCAAGCCCATGGTGATTTTTTGGAAGAACCAAACTCATACATGCATTAACATTTGCATTCATGCAACTGAAATGAGAAATACACATAGGTCGAGAGCAAATGAAGTTGTCGAGGATGTGTTATTCGATGTATAAAGAGAATATTTGCATGCGTTCGAAAATGCATGCACGTGGGGACTGTCATGTGAAATGAGGAATTCAGGTTGAATAAAAAGAAACCAAGATATGAGGCATATCTCATATCTGTGTTTGAAATACTCAAACCGAAGATCACGAGTATTAAATGATTTGAATACTTCATAATCTCACGTGGATTTAAACACACATCCTCTGCCTATAAAAGGAGTACCCCCGAGTCAAAACAAGCTGCTTCCATTCTCAAAGAAAGGAGCTCCTATTTCTCTAAAGAAATAGAGAAAAAGCGAACCCCTCTAGTTCGCTAAAGGTAGGATTTCCACGCATCCTTACTACACGAAGAAGAGATTTCCTCGCATCTCTTGCGCGAAGGAATTCCACGTATCCCTTGCATGAAGAGAAGAACCGCGAACCCCCTAGTTCACAAAAGAACTCATACTCCCAGTGTGAAGAAACCCATGAGCACTCGACAGGTTCTTTTGAACCCTTGCTATGTCTCTGTGAGGAGAATCCCATGTGTACACAACTGGTGCAATTTCACCCTTACTGTACTCCACGAAGATAGAACCCACGAACCTTCTCGGTTCTGTGGAGGAGATACACGTGCACTCCTTGCACAAAGAAGAAGACCCCGCATGCCCTCCTGTTTGCACGAAGAAGTAGAAGACCCTTCTGTCAAAACATAAATATATATATTCTATTTTGTGTTTTCAGGATTCAGGTCTTGTGAAGATAACACCCTTTGTGTTCGAATAAGCAAAGGGCAGTGTATACATACACTGCCCTAGGAGAGGAAGAAGGGATCTGAGGCACTTTGTGGAGGAAGGAGAATGCATGCATGATACACATGCATGCATATGCATGAATTGAGATACCCAAGAGTATAAGAACAAAGAAAAACCATGGAATACACTAATTTGGGTTTGAAGAACACATTTTCATGATACACATTGAAACCAAATTAAAAGAACAAGTGTGTGTGTGCTAAGTACCAAAATAAAATAATAAAAAGAGAAAAAGAAAGAGGAAGTGTGTGTGCTCAAAAGATTACACCCATTGGGGTTTTCATACAAGAAAGAAGAAAATAATTTTTCATGCATGCATGCATTCACATGCACATGTGAAGACACTTAAAAGAAGAATCAAGATTTTTAGTGCACGTGCGTAAACAAAAAGAAGCTATTCCATGCAACTCATGCATGAAGCATGAACAATTAAGATGATGCTAAGTGATCTGATCCTATATGTTTGAATAATCACATAAGTGTATGTGATTCTTTCCAAGAAAACAAGGATAAGTTTTAGTGAATACAATAGTTTCACTAAGAGGAAGAAATTGAGATATCCAAATATGAGAAGTATTGGATCCCTTTCAACACATGCAGGAAGTGAATGATAACTAAGATTGAAGCTAGACTGAATTAAAGAAGCTCTTCTATATATGTTTTTAGTAATTGAGAATCCAAGAAGAAAGATAGTGCTGATATTGAGAAAGATCATTCTTGCATATTATATTCTTCAAGAAGTTGTGTGCACCATTGGCACACATCTTAGTGAGGCCAGGTCTTCATTAGAAGAAGAAGCAATTGCCTGAGCATTGTTGAGACTGAGAACTGATCAACTCATGTGATCATAAATATTGAGCAAGGCCAACAAGACCTTACCAAAGGATATTGAAGATTCTTGAAGAGATACACAGGCAAGTGTGATTTAGCAAGCATGTGTGGGAAGATCATAAGATCATCTACAGTGAATCAAAGAAGAAGTTAAAGAAGGAAGCTGCTCGTGTGACTCGAGAGCTAGAAGAACCCTATGAGATTTAGGGAGGAGAATAAGTCTTCAGTGGGACTCTGAAGCAGGCCAGTGGGACTCTAGTAACACTGTGGGAAGTAGTATAAAGAACCTCCTGTGGGTCTCAGGAGAGATATAGTGTGATTCTATATCTACCATTTTAATTACTCACTGAATTATAGTGAATTATCTATGTTGGGGAGAATAACCAACACAATAAGGAGTAGGTCTTTGAACCGAACCTTGTGAATCCTTGTGTTCAGTGCCTTTACATTTACAACATCATTCGAGGTAAGGTTGAGAGACATAAGAATAGTGGATCGAGGGTTTAACTATCCATAGAGTTTTAATTGAAAATAATCAATTAGTAAAAAGTTTTAAAGGGATCACTGATTCACCCCCTCCCCCTCTCAGTGATTCACACTGATCTAGGCACTTCAATTAGTATCAGAGTGAAGGCCACCTCTAAAAGATCCAAGGGAGTCTTTATGATGTGCAGATTTGAGGAGATGAATGAGAAACCTCAAATGAAGATTTCTACCAAGACTCAGAAAAATAGAAAGAATAAACAGGAAAAGAAGATGAAGAAGAATCTTAATATTAATGGAGAGACACCTTCTAATCAAAGTAATCTTAATGGTACATCATGTGATAATACTTATTATTCTTCTTCTGATGAAGCCTGCTCAAGATGGGATGATGATAGATCAATTAGTGACCTTCAGACTGCACTCAAAGATCATCTGAAGAAAGTCCCCAGAGAAGTGGCAAGACACATTGCTACAAGTATTAGTGCTCTTCAAGATGAAAAATTATAGCTGGAAGAAGAATATAATGCCATGGAATAATCATTGGCTAAAAGGGTTGGTATATCCAACAATCTCACAAAACTAGTGAAGGAAGAGGAAGAAACAATTTCCCTTTGCAATGAAAGACATGATCAAGTTACTGAAGAAGTTTAGGGAAGTACTTGTGAGAAATAATTCTTTGAGATTGTATTTGTAGAAGCTTTCCATGCATTTGAAAAGTTGCACAAAGTTTCTATGGTTGTCAAAGCTGCTCAACTAGAAGACAAAGCCAACAAGTTAAAGGAGCTTAAAATCTATTTGCAATAATTAATAAATGTGCATGAAGAAAAAATAACAATGCTAAAGGAGAATTGGGAAAGTAAACTGAGTTTAGTTGAGGATGATAAGAACTCCCTCAACATGAAGTGTTTAGAGTTGGAAGTGAAATTGAAGAATCAACAATCACTCCAAGATAGAACTTCCCAAAGAGATAAAAGAAGGGATGCTGCCAATAAAGTTTTCATTGAGGAATATGATTCCAAGAGAAATTTCAAATCATCCTCTAATCCAATGGCAACATTCTCCAAGAAGAAGGTATCCCATAACCCAGTTGTTTCTGTTTCTACTAATGTAGCTTCATATGCAAGTACAGTTTTAAAGAAAAAAGCTGGAAAGATGTGGATTGATAAAAATGTCAATACATCCATCAAAACTTCAAGGGTCGATACTGAAATAATTAAGAAGGGAAACTCTCAAAAGGATGCTCCAAAGAAAGAAAGAGAATTCCAGAAACAACAAAACACTGAATCTAGAGAGACTGATACTATAATAAAAAGGAGGAGATTTATTGTCTACTGTTGGTGTTGTTGTAAGTTTGGTAATCAGGCCAATGATTCCTGGCATAATATGTCAGCATATGAAAATTGTGGATGGCCTGCATTCAAGGAAAATAGATGTGAAGAAATGAAGCGTCCTACAAATCAAAGGCATAAAACATAGATGAAGAATAATTTTTCTATCAAGACCAAATTTGAATATCTTGAAGACTTATGTGATTATTATAACAAAAGTGGTAATAGTTATGATGAGTGCTGGTTTAGTCCTACCATGCCTCAAGCATATGTTTATAAGAAGCATATACTACAACAAAGGCAAGAGAAATCAAAAGGAGTTGAAAAGCCTTTTGTTGGGAATATGAAATACAATGAATTTAAGAAACCGGTGAAAGAAATTTTTCGCAAGAAGAAGTTCAAGATGGATTCCAAGAATGTCATCTCAACCAAGAAAAGATGTTTCTACTATGGAAAGAAAGTTCTTGCCATGGATCACTGCAAAAAAGCCATGGAAATGAATGGAAGCAAGCTGAAAATAAAAGGATAATCAATCTTGAAGAAAATGGGATAGACTAAAGACATTCCTGAAGATAATCTTAATAAGTTGCCTAAGAAAGGTAACTTGAAGACACTGAAGAAACCACGTGGAAGCTCTAAATTAGAAAATGGTAAGGAGTGTTTAGTTATCTAGCCTAATCAATTACAAATTTCTAGATAACTACAAAGAGAAAAAGATGAATTACTAGTTAAAGCAAAAGCAAAAGGGAAACGGGTCATTACACATGAAGGAAAATTTAAATTTCATGCGAGGTTGTCAACACATGATAACTAAAGTGTCTCACAACTACTGTGTGGAAGGTTCAAGAAGGATGGACATCATGAAAACAAATGTTTAACTATTTTACCGGGACAAGTGGAGAAAATTTAACAACATGCACCAAAATCTACTTCACTACTGACAAAAGTGAAGAAAAATAATCCACACAAGTTGAAAGTGAATGGAAGTAAATAATCCATGCTGACAATGAAAAATAAAAATACCAAATGGAGAGGTGACATCATCATGAAGAGTACCAGACACTTTATAGCTGCAAGGAAAGGAGTTCTTGGGTTGAGACAAAATTCTCAGCCCTAATGATTCTTTTAAGAAACTCACAAGTTTTCCATCTTATTTACTTACACTTTTTTTATACATGTGTGCTTACATTGTAAGGAATTGATGATGAAGGTCATTCATAAAATTACAGTTGAATGAGAAAAGTGGAGAACTACAAGTTGAACTCATTATTCATGATTAGATAATTACTTGAAGTGATTCACATTAGAAGATTATCAAAATTCATATCTCCAAGATTATCTTATGATATTCTTCACCAAGTTAATTCAAAGTGAGTGAACCCCTTGAGGGGGTAAAAATGTGAAGGAGATGATATCAAGGATTATGTCATGACAAATCTTGAAATTCATATCATCTGAAGAAGCTGAAACTGAGGTATTCTAATCACACTTTCATCCTTTGGTCTTAATTGTATTTATCATATCAATTAAGGGGGAGTGCTTGATTGATGAAAAGATGGGATGAAAGAGGGAGATTTATCTTTGCACTTGAACCTTTTAATATGTTTGGTGAAGTATGTGCAGGATTTATTATTTCATTGATAAATCTGTTTTTTTTCAAACCCGTGGAATAAGAGTTGATACATTCTGAGCATGATTTCACATGTATGGTTGTTTATGGACAACATTTAAAACCTTGGTCATATCTCTCTTGTTTTCTGTACTGGGTTAGCCCAAGTATACTTAGAGTTGATTTACTAAAGGCTCTTTGCTAAGTGAACCACATGAAATCATCCCTCTCTCAGAAACATTCCAAAAGATATTATTTAATGGGAGGAGGACATGTTTTTTAAGAGACCCCACTAACACCTTTGCATTTGGTTTCCAATAAGGGGGAGAAAATTTTGGCACACATATTGACCCATTCTAAGTGTTCTTAAGTGATATTGACAACAAAATACAAAGGGGGAGATTGAAGTTCATAAGAGTTGTATTTGTTGTCAATATGGATTGAAGTGCATAAGAGTTTCATTTGTTATCAATGAGAAGTCAATATGTGAATGAAAGTGTATTGATGAAGAAGTTGGTGAATCCTTGGAGAATTGTTGTTGATTCAAAGCATTGAATACTACACTTGATCAATTATCCAAGAGGATAAAACTCTAACAATTTTAGAACTGGTCTTAAGTTCCAAAACTTGTATCAAGGTGATACATTGTTACAACACTTAAATAATACCATGAAATACTCAATTGCATGAGGAGAAAGAAGACCCATCAAATGAATCCTTAATGAAGTCCCTACATTTTTTCTTAATGCATGAGGAATTAACAAATGATCCATGCATCATCCATGATTGGATCAAAACAACTTTAGGATGAATTATGATGTTTTGAAGAAAAAATGAAAGACAATGAAGAAGGGTCTTTGAAAGTTTAAGGTGGCTATTCATTTTAGTTTATTATGTTGGAACATTTTTTATTAGACTTTGTCAAAAAGTATCCAACCATGGAGGGCCAGCCGAGGTCCTCACCTCAAGCACTTGTGGGACCCATGGGTCGACCACGCTCAAGGGATTCCCTCAAGGCCATCCTCGCATGAGGAAGGTGTGCGTAGGACGTGTATAAGCCCGCAGGTGCCGCACAGTGATGAACTCGTGGAGCATGGGCGCTAGGTGCGCACTCGAGGAGTAGAGTGAGTTCTAAGAGCGTGCCCGTAGGGTGAACACGGTATGAGGTGGTACCGTGGATGGAGGAGGAGAATTATGAGATGTGGTTAGGGCGGTTTGTATTATAAATGAGCCGCGCCCGTGTATCCATTTTGATGTGGGAAGGGTTTAAGAAATATAGAGGAAATCCCGGCCTCTCATCTGATCTCGTGTGAGATCTCGGCCGCACGACACATCCCTCATCTCGGGATCTAATCACCACCACACATCTATCCGCCCTGCATGGTGTTTAAATCATGGTAGTCCAATATCTCCACTGAGGTTGTCTTGAACCTCCAGACACCCGAGATCCACCCGCAAACCAGTATTTGAGCCGAGCATCAATCTCATCACTCTGGCCACTGTTGAAGCCCATTTCAAGCCCATGGTGATCTTATGGAAGAACTGAACTCATGAATGCATTAAAAGTTTCATGCATGTGACTAAAATGAGAAATCCACATAGGCCGAGAGCAAACAAAGTTGCTGAGGCCATGTCGTTCGATGTACAAAGAGAATATTTGCATGCATTCTAAAACGCATGCACGTGTGGATTGTCACATGAAATGAGGAATTCAGTTTGAACAAAAAGAAACTGAGATATGCGGCGTATCTCATATACGCGTTTGAAATACTCAAACCGAAGATCACAGGTATTCAAAGATTTTAATACCGCGGAATATCACATGGATTTAAACATGCATCCTCTGCCTATAAAAGGAGGACCCCTGAGCCCAAACAAGCTACTTCCATTCTTGAAGAAAGCAACTCCTATTTCTCTAAAGAAACAAAGCAAGAGCGAACCCCTCTACTTCACGAAAGACTCGGTTTCCGCTCAGCCTTGATATGAGAAGAAGAGAGTTCTACGCATCTCTTGCGTGAAGGATTTCCGCACATCACTTATGTGAAGAGAAGAACCGCGAACCCCCAGGTTCATGAAAGAACTCGCACCCCCTATGTGAAGAATCCCGCGAGCACTTGATAGGTTCTTTTGAACCCTCGTTGTGTCTCTGTGAGGAGAATCACGTGTGTACACAACTGGTTCACTTGCACCCTTACAGTACTCCATTAAGATAGAGCCCACGAACCTTCTTGGTTCTGTGGAGTAGATACATGCGCACTCCTTGCACGAAGAAGAAGACCCGGCGCGCCCTCCTATTTGCATGAATAAGTAGAATACCCTTCTTTCAAAACATAAATATATATATATATTCTATTTTGTGTTTTCAAGATCTGGGTCTTGTGAAGATCACACCCTTTGCGTGAGAATAAGAAAAGGACAATGTATACATACACCACCCTAGGAGAGGAAGAAGGGACTCGAGGCACTTTGGGGAGGAGGGAGAATGCATGCATGATAAACATGCATGCATATTCCTAAATTGAGATACCCAATAGTGTAATAACAAAGCAAAACTGTGGACTACACTAAGTTGGGTTTGAATAACACATGTGCATGACACACATTGAAGCCAAATTAAAAGAACAAGTGTGTGTGTGCTAAGTACCAAAAAAAGAAGAAAAAGAGAAAAAGAAAGAGGAAGTGTGTGTGCTCAAAAGATTACACCCATTGGGGGTTTCACACAAGAAAGAAGAAAAGAATTGTGCCTGCATGGATGCATTCATATGCACACGTGAAGACACTTAAAAGAAGAATCAAGATTGTTAGTACACATGTTTAAACAAGAAGAAGCAATGCTATGCAACTCATGCATGAAGCATGAAAAATTCAGATGATGCCAAGTGAGATGATCCTCAGTGTTTGAATAATCACATAAGTGATTGTGATTCTTACCAAGAAAAAAAGGATAAGTTTTAGTGCATACAGTAGTTGCACTGAGAAGAAGAAATTGAGATATCCAAATACAAGAAGTATTGGATCCCTTGTAATCCATGTATGAAGTGAATGAGAACTGAGACTAAATCTAGACTAAATTAAATAAGCTCTTCTATCTAAGTTGTCAGTAATTGAGAATACAAGAAGAAAGATAGTGATGATATTAAGAAAGATAATTCTTTCATATTATATTCTTGAAGAAGTTGTGTGCACCATTGGCACACATCTTAGTGAGGCCAGGTCATCATTATAAGAAGAAGGAATTGCCTAAGCATTGTTTAGACTGAGAACTGATCAACTCAAGTGATCAGAAATATTGAGCAATACCAACAAGACCTTACCAAAGGCTATTGATGATTCTTGAAGAGATACACAATAAAGTGTGATTCAACAATCCTATGTGGTAAGATCAAAAGATCATCTAAATTGAATCAAAGAACTTAAAGAAGGAAGCTGCTCGTGTGACTCGAGAGCTAGAAGAACCCTGTGAGATTCAGGGAGGAGAAGAAGTCTTCAGTGGGACTCTGAAGCAGGACAGTGGGACTCTGGTAACACTATGGGAATTAGTATAAAGAACCTCCTATGGGACTCAGGAGAGATATAGTGTAACTCTGTATCAACCATTGTAATTACTCACCAAATTATAATGGAGAATCTGTATTGGGGAGAATAACCAACACATCAAGGAGTAGGTCTTTGAACTGAACCTTGTTAATCCTTGTGTTCAGTGCCATTACATTTACAAAATCATTCAAGGTAAGGATGAGTGACACAAGAAGAGTGGATCAATGATTTAACCATACATAGAGGTTTAATTGAAAAGAATAAATTAGTAAAAAGTTTTAAAGAGATCACTGATTCACCACCTCCCTCTCTCAGTGATTCACACTAATCTAGGCACTTCTGGTTGGTAGATCCACTAAAAGAAGGTGGTCATTGATGCATAAAGGACTCAATGGAAAGTTGTTCCCTTCGAGGTGAATCAGGTTTCTCGGCTTGATTCAATTTATCTCTCATAGCTCGAGTCAGTTGATTCATCATTCTAATGAAGTTTTCCATTCTGTCTTCCATCAGAAGGCCTTCAGTGCCTAGTCCATTGCGCTCACTATTTACACAATTTCTTCTATTTCCCACCATTTTCTAAAAGAAGAAAACCTTAGTGAGAAATGTGTTTCATTTAATAATCTTATAATTTTAAAGGAATTTCATGTCTTAAAACATCATGATTAAATAGGTTATTCTTTAACAAAAATCATATTTTCTATAAATCCTTCATAATAGTTCATAAAAATCTTGTGATTAACCAAACATATCCCCCTTGAGTGTCAAATTAGGTGCGCGGTAAGTCCTGTTGTCATATACCAGGTTACGCTGAGTCAAGTTTGATGCACCTTGTCAGAGTTGTTACCTTTGGGTACATTTTTGCTACAATCATGTCCACTTGTTCATATCCAAACATGGATTACTTTTCTTGGAAACCACATACTTAAAAATTCACCACAATACCAGGATTTTTTCCTATATTTGAACTTATACCTAGGGTTCTTCCTAATGTTTTCAAATCATTATTTTCATAAATAACTAAACCATCCTTTGATACAAACTATGGCATCCCACCTTTTTATTACATAGTTTTACATTACATTGTACAAACATAGGATCTTTTAAAGTTTAGTTTCTTGAAAAAAGGTAAACAATACATGAAAACATAAAATATTCATTTAATCCACTCAAATGGATTCTTCTTGGGTTCAAACTACATAAAATTACTGCATCTCATAACCTGGGGACATAAATCAAAGAAAGGGTGAGCATAAGGCCTAGTAAGGGAAAGAAAGGGAAACAATTTATAAGTGATCATGATAATTATCGATAAGAACTTGAATAATATCATAAAGGAATGACCAAAGAAAAAAGATACATATAATAGTAAACAAAACATGAATGATTACATGTAAATGTGTATAAAACATTTAATTAAGTCATTCATAATCATATCACCAAGTTTTATCATCGAGGTGTCATAAAAATTACCAAGGTTATTCACCAAGGTATCCTAAATTATGTCATATCTAGAGATTAAATTCTTTACCCAATGAATTTGAGCTATATTAGGATGAACCATTAATATGTATTAATTAATTTGAGCCACATAAATCATAATAAAACATTTTAGAAATAACCCCTGTAGAATAAAAGAAATGGGTTTCATATCAAAATCATGACATTTTAAAAAAGCGATTAAAGACAAGATCTTTATGTCATTATTAACCCATGAAAAAGGAAGGTGGGTTTAATGTATGTTAATCCTATAATAAAATATATAATTTTTAAATCTATATGAATACCCCTTAAAAGAAAGTGGTTTGAGTATTCAGAAAAGAAAATAAGATATTTTTTTGAGAAAAAGAGAGAAATTTTGAAAAGAAAATCCAGCAACATAACGGGTATGCATGGTTTTAGAAAACATTAAAAAGAGAGGGGATACGGGTCTAAAATTTATAAAATAATCTTATTAAAGTAAATATATAGAATAAAATTGATATAAGAATATAATATGTATATTTGAAAGATATGCCACATAAAAGGGAACTTGAATGGAAAAGAGAAGTGGAGAATTCCCTTACCTTGAAGAGTGATCCTAAAACTTAAAGATCGAGACCTTGGGGGATTGAGAACACCTTGGGAGGAATCCTTGGGAGGTAAAAATATCATAGATTCATGAAGGATGAATTTTGAGTGAAAGGAAATGGATAAATGGATGGGTATTTATAGTAAAAGAGGGGGATTTGTTTATTAATTTCCTTGGACACCTAGGTAGTGGAAAATGAAAAACCCTAAGATTTCCCGTGGTATTTTCCCATGGTATTGGATACTTTGATCATATTTTATGTCATTTTATCCTAGAAGAGTCGACCAAAATTTATATTAATTAATTTGGCAAGGAAAAGTAAAGTTTCCACAAAATAACATTTTTTAAGTTAAAGTTTCTATTTTATAATTTGAAAAGTAAAGTATATATTTAGAAATTGATTAAAATATATTAAAATATTTCATATTAATAAAATAACATAATTTGAGTAATGGATTTTGGTTAACTAATTATTACATAATTATAACATAATTATGATGTCATCAAGCTTACCGAAAAACATAAAATTATTTTATCATTTTTATTAAAATAGGAGTGTTTTAACCATACTATTTCATTAAAATAAGTATTATTTATAATATCTTAGTTTATTATAATATTTATCCCTTTTATGAAAAGTACAATTTCTATATGAAAAATCAATTTATCAAATTCTAACTCAATTTTATTAAGAAAAACTATTCTTAAAATAGAATTTATGGAACACAAATTTTATCTATACAATGTCATTACAATTTAAGTAAATAGGGCCTCGAAAAATAACCCCTTATTACACCCACATACGACCTAAGGGTTAAGGTGTATGATGGTGATAGATTCTTAGGGCGGCTTCAATAACATCACCTGAGTGGTAATTTCCATTAACTTGAAATTCTATCATAAATGATTTTGTTCAATCTTAACATGTTGGATATCAGCATGGGATTGGTTAGGAACAAAGCCCAGCGATGCCACCTCCCTCCCAAGATCTGAAAAAAGGGATTCATACGACACAAATCTATTGGTTGAGGCCATCGTTTATCCTTTTTTCATCAATTAACCATTATCATTTCTATTTATAAAACTAATTATAACGTTAAAATTATTATTAAGAGTATTGTTTTCAATGGTCATATTGACCAACAGTCATATGATGTTTGAAACTTGATGGTCTTATTTCAATTTATACTCACATCATTATTAATGAGATACAATTTTGTTGAGTATAATATATCACACATTTTCAGGAAACAATTATCATTAAAAAAGTTTGGTTCGTTACATCAATTCCTCTCACAAACCTATAGGAGCCTCAAAATATCTATAAATACTAAAGATCTCATCCTCATTTTAACCTAACTAGGTGGTGGGTCCTCACCTGAAACAAATTTCCTCAAGACTAAACCTTTGGGATCATATATTTGCCTCCTCTTCACTAGATCTAGAAGTGATGAGGTCACTTCTAAGTCCATAATAATAGACTGCTTGTGGAACTTATGAACTTCTAGATTCATCTAAAAAATAAGAGTCATCAACCGCCATTCACAACTTTCACGAACCAACCCGGGTGGACCCTAAACTAGTCACCCGATCCGATCAACAGCAAGGCCCGAGAGGCATTCCTAACCCTTCTGGGATGGAGACAAGTGTTAGGGCATCAATAGAGGACAATTGGGAAAGATTTCACTCTGTGAAAATAAATAAGGCAGTATAAAGAAAATAGAACAACGCAGAACAAATAAACAACACGAAGAGAAAGAAAAGACAATAATACACACTAACCTGACCACGACCAAAACTCCTTGAGACCCCGAGAGTATCTCACCAATCCACCATCAACTCTTTCCCCTGATGAGAAAAGTCAAGTTGAACCTGCAACATAAACTTTAAACAGGAAAAAACTATAGGCATGCGTATTAAAACTTAGTAGGCATGCCCAAAAAACTATCCCCAAAGCACTACCTTTAAATAAAGAATTTACTAATTCCTGGATTGAACTAAATTATATAAAATATGGGTTTCCACACAAACTTTCATTTCTAAAAAAATTAACAGTCCATTTCCCTTTTTAATTTAAAAACAAGTTGAATGTTTGAAGGGAAAAGGTTCATTACATTTTAAAACATTTTCACAGACAATTTAAAATCTAAAAATTTAGTTGTTAGTGAAGAGGAAAACCACACACAACACGCCACACACAATAAGGGAAATGGGAAAGTAGAAAACGAAGACCAGCAACCGAACTAGGCCCCTCAATCATCTGTCACATACAAATAAGCACTAAATAAAACATGTGTCAAACCTAGGAGGTCGTGAACAATCCAAAATGTACTATACATGTGACTCATCCTGAAGGCATGCCTACTATCAATGACATCATAACTCCCAAACTCTCAGTGTTTCCCTACCTGACCTAACCGAGGGGCCCAATCCCCTAGTAGAGTGAAGTCTGTACTAAGGGCCACTAGCCAGTGCATGGTCTAAACTAGTGAAACAATCATTCTCAGGAGATTCACTTACTATGCTAGGTTCCAATGTCAATACGTGTAATAAAATGGGGGTGAGTCAACAATGTTAAACAAGCAACCAATTCCAATGCACAAACATCACGCACAGCATCTCACAAAATTTATGTGCACAACAAGGTCACCCCCGAGTCACTCTAAAGAGGGTTTTTCAAAATAATTTATTTTTATTAAAGTGCCAAACGAGAATTTTTCACTATCGTGTGACAATTCATAAACAAAATAATTTCAGTGGGATGCATAAAAATAAATAGTCTCATTTACAACAAATCATTATTCTAAAAATAATTATTTAATATTATTTCACATTTAACAAAAATCAATGAAATGAAAAGAAATAAACAAATTCAAAATTCAAGGGCAAGTGCAGTGGGGGAACTACCTCAACTTGCCTATTGATTACGATGACGCGACACGTCTCACACTTGCGCACAAGTACGCGCAACCCACTGACCGTGGTATCACAGACTTTCTCTGCCAACATGTCACAACAATCACAAAAACAAATAAAAACACAATATCATATACTTAACATAATCTAAGCGAACAAAATCCCAAAACTCATCTAAAACCCAGTTCAGGAAAAACAGTGTGAGCGAAGGAGGCAGGGGATAGCGTGGGGGTGCGCTCGATCAATGGGATCACGAGAAAGATAAAACGACTGGTGAGGATGGTGATGAAGAGCGTGACCCAACTGGGAGGGCGCGCGATGGTCAGACATGAGGTATGTTGGCCGAAAACGTGTACGTTGTACCGACAGGGGCTGGCCAGACGGTGCACGATGATTTGAAAGGTGCGCGACTGGAGGGTGCGCGGCCGGAGGGCATCGGTGGGAGGGAGCGCAGTGACCAGAGTCATGCCAACCTGTCGGAGTATGCCGAAAAGGAGGCATGTGGTCAGAAGGAGATTCATAGGGTGTGCGAAGACTGGAAGGAGGCCCGAACAGAGGTGTGCGTGGCCGAGATGGATAGTGGGTGCCAACGAGAGGAGCCTGTGGCCGTCACAACGAAGGGGAATGTTGTTGGGGCACTACGCCGCTGCTGGTCAGCTGGAGCAGGGAAGGGGACCACGTTTGGGGACTGTTCTCAGGAAAAGGGATGTGCACTAGCGGGGTGAGGTTGTGTCTAGGGCGTTGCACCACTACTGGCTGGCCGGAGAAGGGAAGCGAGCTGTGGTGGGATTGATGCGCCACTATTGGCTAGACTAAATAAGGAAGGGGGGGGGGGTGAGATGGATGGCAGGGTAGATCATCATAGGTCGCACGTGTCTAGAAGGGGGGTTGGCCCGTGGGTGCGTGGCTGGGGTGGTGCAGCACAGGTGTGCGGGAGGCGCGGTTGGTGTGAGGCGGCTGGACGACCCGAGGCCGGAGGGTGTGGGGCGGCTAGAAGCACAATAGGTGGGCGTTGTAAAGAGGCAGAGGCTGGCAAGGAGGGAGGCTAGGGGTTCCTGCTCGACCGGTGTAGGGAAGGAGGTGGCTGGCGTGACTAGTGCGAGGTGGATGGACGGCCTGAGGCCAGAGGGTGTGGGGCGGCTAGAAGCATGACAGGAGAGGCCAGTGGGAGGGTAGCGCACCGGCGAGAGGGAGGGGGAGTGCTGGTGGGGTGCTGTGGGGAAAGGGTAACAGGGGGTGCGGCGTGCAAGGGGGCTACGGGAGAGCAGGAGGGTTAGGGTTAGGGAGAAATAAGGAAAAAAAGAAAGAGAAAAATAAAAAGTAAACAAAAATAATAATAATATTTTTAATACTAATAATAATAATAACTTCAATATATATTAATAATATTAATATTAATATCAACAATAATAATAATAATACACATAATAATAAAAATAACTTTAATAATAAACATAAAATGTTAAAAATAATAATTTTAATAACCTCAATTCTTTAATAATAATATAATATTATTGTACATGACAAAATAATATTATCATTACTATAGTGAGTTATCTATTTAAGTAAATTTTAAATTTTCAACCCATTTAATTCACTTTTTTTGGCCGATTCAAACTCCATAGTCACGCAGGTGCCCGGGCTAACCGCATGGCTTCCGCTAACCATTCGGTGTCCGCACACCGGCCTAAATATTAATAGTATAAGTAGTAGTAATAATAATAATAATAATAATAATAAGAATAATAATAATAATTCCTTAATTACAACAACAACAAAAACAACAACAACAACAATAATAAAGCCTTATTAATAATAATACTAATAAGAACATTAATAATCATACCGATAAAAATATAAATAATAAGAATACCCAGTTCACTTTAATAATAATAATAAAATCATTAACAATAATAATTTTTTTAAATAAAGAAGTCAATTACAAAAGTTTCTCATTTTAATTTTCTGAAAATAAGTGGATCGTGTCGATGCTTGGGCGAAGCCGCATGGGGTTTCCAAAATGTGCTCCGCCCGTGCGCCCAACAACGTCAACTAAAAAATGCGCACTTTCTTTTTGAAAAAACTCAAAATTTTCATCCGGGACTCAACCCAAACCCAAAAAAAATTTATTTAAGACCAAATAAATAATAAAATAATATAATTGAATAGTTTGGGGTTTGAAAATTCTCCTCACCATAATGCTTTCCACCCTCGGAAAGCCACAACAAGACCTAGACTCAAAGATAAAACTTTTTAAGTGTCACCCACCTCCAAAAGTTTAAGCGCCTCCAGTTTATCAATCTAAACAGACACCAAAATCCCATAACACACAACTCATCCTTAAAACATGATCATCTTAAACATCACCAAGCAGAACCCAGACCATCCAATTCAACCAAGGAACAAATGAACTTAAATGACCTCTGACACTTATTCCCATAATCTTAGTCCAATAGAACTGTTGGGTGTATCCCAATCCCAACATTTACCCAAGAGGAAGAACTTAAAATTAAGTGGTTCCGCATGAGACCACCTACCACCAAAACGATACACGAAACGAAAATTTGGTAATGACATGGGGAGGCCCGAACGGACTCCCCACCATAAGGATTGGTATGACACTAAATTACTTCAGGTGTAACTCTGTGAGACCACTGTGGGTCACCCCACCATAAGAAGTGATGAGATTAACTGAACTTGAAAACTTTACGCACAGACCAAAGACCCCCACCACGAGGTGGGAGAAGGGAAGGGACTAATTGATAGAGCATCAAAATTATCTCCATCACTATATCAACAACGTCGCACTCTCGAAAGAACACAAACCATGCCACACTAAGGATGAAGATTAAACCAATTCCCCTTTTCACCATTAGGGTTCACCTGACTACGCGCCAGCTTCACTCCGGGACCTATGTCTGGAGCACTGATGATTAAAGCATCTCCTGCCTCGCATCCAGGCTTCAAAAATTCCCAAACATAACACATGAATCCGAATTTCATCAAACACACTTCTAATAAAATAAATGTTTCAAAGAGGTTAAAAAATAACCACTCTTACAAATAAAAGAAAATAAACACCACAGAACGCTACAAGAGGCGAACACTACATCCAAGGAACACTACAAAGATAAAACCCCAAACTGATTCCAAACATTATTCTACTCCTACTGATGGGCTGAGGTGACCTTCGACGAGCTAGGTCTGGGTTCAACGCACTTCTTGGAAACACCTCGGCAGAACTGCTACAAGTGACCCAAGCGCCCACAAGTGTGGCAGGGTTTCAGAACACTTGGGCACGTCAGCCTCTTGTGACCCTTCTTACCACACTGGTGATAGATCAGAGCATTGTTCTATAAAGAAGATGACTAAAGGTCTGAAGTCCTCTTGATTCCTCTATTAGAACCACCATCAGCAGGTCGCATCCCATTCTTCCTATCACCATCCTCTACACTGTTTCCCATGGCTGGGTGAGGATTCACCACCTCATGTCCTCCTGCTAACTCAGCTTTGTCCATAAAGGCTTGCCCCACAACATTCTAGAAGGTGGTTAGGGTGATCTCCTCAAATTTCAACTATAGTTTAGGTCAGAGTCCATACTCAAATTGTTGAGCCATCCCAAGATCATTTGCAACAAACCACTGGTCGTATAGAAATAGGTCCAAGAAACATCGATATAATTCCAGTACCAATTCAATGCCCTACTGAACACAAAACAACTTCTTCATCTTCATCATATTCATCAAATTAGAGAAATATTATTGTATAAATGAAGAATTGAATAACTTCCATGTGAGATCTGCTCGAGGCTTGCTTCGAGACACAGACTTCCACCATTTCCTGGTTGGACATTCAAGCATAAAGGTAGCCAACTTCACCTTTAATGACTCAGGAAACCCTATGAAACTGAAGTTCCTCTCAATATTCCACAGCCACTCCTCCACCTCAAGAGGATTTTATTGACCATAAAACAAGGGAGGGTTCAACTTCTAGAATTCCAGAACATAGTCTATAGGTTGATCAACTGGAGGATTTTCTATGGATGCACCACCCGAAGCTACACCTTGGGCATCCATCAAACCATCATGGGGGAGAACACTATGGAATATGGAAACAAAGAACTTAATCAAAACATGGTCATTACCATTCGAAATTAAACTTCTCACAATTCAAAACAAGACTTTACAAACAGTTTTCAGAATTAAAGAAGACCCAAATGATTCACAAGGAGAAACTAGTGCCGATGGGTGACTCAGAAATATGGTTGGCGGCCATACTCCAGTCACACCACCATCACAGAGAGAAGTCTATGGAAATGTCCCCAACTCCACATGGCTTTCCAGGCATTGTGAGGTTATGGGGATACTTTCCCAACCCCCTTTTCATTTCCCAATATAAAACAATTCACAACAATCAAAGTACTCCAACATTCCCGGACACACCATGGTAACCTGAGGTTCAAAATGAGCAAGGTTTCATGACGTCATTCCCATTCCTACACCTCAAGTATCGACAATCATACTCCTTCTACCATGAACACCCCAAAAAAGGATTGGAATTCTGAAAAACAAGGTCCTCTTAAGATCCAACCTGCGCTGATACCATTTTTTCACGAACCAACCCGGGTCGACCCTGAACCGGTCACCCGAGCCGATCCGCATCAAGGCCCGAGAGGCATTTTTGATTCTCCTTGCTTGGCGACAAGCACTAGGTCCTCAATAGAGGAAAATTGGGAATGATTTCACCCAGTGAAAATAAATAAGGTAGGAGAAAGAAAATAGAACAACACAAAACAAATAAACGACATGAAGAGAAAGAAAGACCAACAACACATACTAACCTAACCACAACCAAAAATCCTCATGAATCCGAGATTCACTCACCAATATACCACCAACTCTCTCCCCCGGTGATCAAACTTGAGTCGAACCTACAAAAGAAACTAAAAACAGGAAAACACTGTAGGTGTGAGTATTAAAACTCAGTAGGCGTTCCCAACAAACTATCCCCAAATTACTTCCTTTAAATAAAGAATTTACTAATTCCAGGTTTAAACTAAATTATATAAAATATGGTTTTCCACATAAACTTTAATTTCTAAAACAAGTAATAGTCCATAGCCCTTTTTAATTTAGAAACAAGTTTAATGTTTTAAGGGAAAAGGTGCATTACATTTTAAAACATTTTCACAGACAATTTAAAATCTAAAAATTTATTTTTTAGTGAAGAGGAAAGCCACAAACAACACACCACACACGATAAGGGCAATGGAAAAGTAGAAAACATAAACCAACAACTGAACTAGGCCCCTCAATCTTCCACCACATACAAATAAACACTAAAGAAAACATGCGTCAAACCTGGAAGATCGTGAACAATCCATAACGTACTATACATGTGACTCATCCTGAAGGCATGCCTACTATCGATGAAATCATAATGCCCAAACGCTCGGTGTTTCCCTACCTGGCCTAACCGAGGGGCCCAATCCCCTAGTAGAGTGAAGTCCATACTAAGGGACACTAGCCAGTGCATGGTCTAAACTAGTGCAACAGCCGTTCTTTGAAGAGGTTCCAATGTCAACACGTGTAATAAAAAAAGGGTGAGTTAAAAATGTAAAACAAGAAACCAATTCCAATGCATAAACATCACACACAACAACCCAAAAAATTGACGTGCACAATAAGGTCATCCCCAAGTCACTTCAACGAGGGTTTTCAAAATAATTTAGTTTTATTAAAGTTCCAAACGAGTCTTAACCAACTTTAAAGAAAAACATCATTTCTCAAGAGAATCCAAAACACTTGCTCACGCGTCAGAAGAAAACTTTTATCATCAAGCTAGAACCATACTTGAAAATCCGTGAATTATATTCAAAGTCCAAATAAGAATTTTTCACTATTGTGAGACAATTCATCAACAAAATAATTTTAGTGGGATGCGTACAAATAAACAGTATCATTTATAGCAAATCATTATTCTAAAAATAATTATTTAATATTATTTCACATTTAACGAAAATAAATGAAATGATAAGAAATAAATATATTATAAATTCATGGGAAAGTGCAGTGGGGTACCTACCTCGACTTATAGCTCGATTATGACGACACGACACTTCTCACACTTGTGTATAAGTACGCGCAACCTGCTTACCGTGGTATCATAAACCTTCTATGCAACATGTCGCAACAGTCACAAAAAAAAAACTAAAAACAAAGAATCATATACTTAACATAATCTAAGCGAACAAAAGCCCAAAACTTATCTAAACCCCAGTGAAGGAAAAACGACATGAGCGAAGGAGGTAGGGGTTAACGTGAGGGTGCGCTCGATCAATGGGATTAGACGAAAGATAAAACAACTGGCGAAGATGCCGATGAAGACCGTGACTCGACTGGGAGGGCACACAACGACTGGAAAGGAGGTACATCAGCCAAAAATGCGCATGTTGTACCGATAGGGGCTGGCTGGATGGCACGCGGTGAGTCAGAAGGCACGCAACTGGAGGGTGCGTGACCGAAGGGCACCAGTGGGAGGGCGCACAGTGACTGGAGTCATGCTGACCTGTCGGAGTATGCCGACATGGAGGCGTGCGACTGGAAGGAGATCCGAAGGGTGCGCGGCGGCCGGAAGGAGGCCCGACCAGTGGTGCGCACAACCGAGATGGCTGGTGGGTTCCGACGAGAGGAGCCTGTGGCTGACACAGTGAAGGGGTATATTTTCGGGGCGTTGCGCCGCTGCTAGTCATCCAGAGCAGGGAAGAAGACCGCATCTGGGGCCTGTTTGTAGGAAAATGGAGGTGCGCCAATGGGGTGAGGTTGCGTCCGGGGTGTTGCACCACTGCTGGCTGGCCGGAGAAGTGAAGAAGGCTGCGGCGGGGTTGATGCGCCGCTGTTGATCAGACGGAATAGGGGGGTGGTAGGGGAGATCGTCGGAGGTCATGCAGGGATAGAAAGGGGGTCGGCCCATGGGTGCATGGATGGGGCGGTGCAACGTAGGTGTGCAGGAGGTGCGGTTGGTGCGTGGTGGCTGGACGGCCCGAGGCCAGAGGGTGTGGGGCGGATGGAAGCACAGTAGGTGGGCGCTGCAAGGAGGCAGAAGCCGGAAAGGAGGGAGGCCGGGGGTTCCCGCTCGACTGATGAAGGGAAGGAGGTGGCCAGCGTGACTGGTGCGAGGTGGCTGGACGACCCAAGGACGAAGGGTGTGGGGCGGCTGGAAGCATGACAGGAGTGGTCAGTGGGAGGGTAGCGTGCCGACGAGAGGGAGGAGGAGCGCTGGTGGGGCATTGTGGGTAAAGGGTAACATGGGGTGTGGCACACAAGGGGGATACAGGAGAGTAGGAGGGTTAGGGTTAGGGAGAAATAAGGGAAAAAAAGAAAGAGAGAAATAAAAAGTAAACAAAAATAATAATAATATTATTTATACTAATAATAATAATAACATCAATCTATATTAATAATATTAATATTAATATCAATAATAATAATAATAATACACATAATAATAAAAATAAATTTAATAATAAACTAAAAATGTTAAAAATAATAATTTTAATAACCAAAATTCTTTAATAATAATATAATATTATTGTACATGACAAAATAATATTATCATTACTACGGTGAGTTATCTATTTAACTAAATTTTAATTTTTCAACCCATTTAATTCACTTTTGTTTGGCCGATTCAAACTTCTCAGTCGCACTGGTGACTGGGCTAACTGAATAGCTTTCGCTAGCTGTTTAGTGCCCGCGCACCGGCCTAAATATCAATAGTAGTAGTAGTTGTAATAATAATAATAATAATAATAATAATAATAATTCCTTAATAATAATAATAATAATAATAAATCCTTATTAATAATAATACTAATAAGAATATTAATAATCATACTGATAACAATATAAATAATAAGAATACCCAATTCACATTAATAATAATAATAAAATCATTAAAAACAATAAATTTTTTAAATAACACAGTCAACAACAAAAGTTTCTCATTTTAATTTTCCAAATATAGGTGGATTGTGCCGATGCATGGGCGAAGCCGCGCGAGGTTTCCAAAATTCGCTCCGCCTGTGCACCCAATGACGTCAACTCAAAAATGCACATTTTTTTTGACAAAACTCAAAATTTTCGTCTGGCACTCAACCCAAACCCCAAAAAATTTATTTAAGGAAAAATAAATAATAAAATAAAATAATTGAATAGTTTGGGGTATGACAATTCTCCCCACCATAAGGCTTACTTCCCGTGGAAAGCTACAACAAGACCTAGACCCAAAGATAAAACTTCTTAAGTGTGACCCACCTCCAAAAGTTTAAGTTCCTCCAGTTGATCGATCTAAACAGACACCAAAATCCCATAGAACACAACTCATCCTTAAAACATGATCACGTTAACCGTCACCAAGAAGAACATAGACTATCCAATTCAACCGAGGAATGAATGAACTTAAACTAACTTTGACACATATTCCCATAATATTAGTGCAACAGAACCGTTGGGTGTACTCCAATACCAATGTTTACCCAAGAGGAAGAACTTCAAATTAAGTGGTTCCGCACGAGACCACCTTCCAAAAAAAAACGATACACAAAACAAAAATTTGGTAATGACATGGGGAGGCCCGAATGGAATCCCCACCATTAGGATTTGGCTAACACTAAATTACTTTAGGTGTAACTCTGCAAGACCCACTGTGGGTCTCCCCAGCATAAGAACTAACGAGATTAACTGAACATGAAAAATTTCCGCACAGACTAAAAACCCCCACCACGAGGGGGGGGGGGAGGGAAGGGTCAAATTGATAGAGCATCAAAAATATCAGCATTGCTATATCAACAACGTCACACCCTCGGAAGAACACAAACCATGCCACAATAAGGATGAAGATAAAACCAATTCCCTTTTTCACCATTGGGGTTCACCTGACTATGTGCCGGCTTTACTCTGGGACCTATGGCTGGAGCACCAATGATTGAAGAATCTCTTGCCTCGTATCCAGGATTCAAAAATTCTTAAACATAATACACGAATCAGAATTTCAGTAAACACACTTCTAATAAAATAAAAGTTTCTAAGAGGTTAAAAAATAACCACTCTTAAAATAAAAGAAAAGAAACACCACAGAACGCTACAAGAGGTAACCACTAAATCCAAGGAACACTATAAAGAGAAAACCCCAAATTGATCCCAAAAATTATCCAAATCTTGCTGATGGGATGAGGTGACCTTCGACGAGCCAGGTTTGGGTTTAGCGCGCTTCTTAGAAACACCTCGGCAAAACCGCTACAAGTGACCCAAGCACCTACAAGTCTGGAAAGGTTTTGGAACACTCGGTCACATTGGCCTCTTGTTACCCTACTTACCACACTGGTGATAGATCAGAGCACTGTGCTGTGAAGAAGATGATTAAAGGTCTGAAGGCCTCTTGATTCCTCCATTAGAGCCACCATCATCAGGTCGCTTCCCATTCTTCCTATCGACATCCTATGCACTGCTTCCCAAGTCCTAGGGAGGATTCGCCACCTCATGTTCTCCTATTAACTCAGATTCGTCCAGAAAGGATTGCCCCACAACATCCGAGAAGGTGGTTAGGGTGATCTCTGCCACTTTCGACTACAGTTCAGGTTGGAGTCTAGACTCAAATTTCCGAGCCTTCTTAGGATCATTTGCAACAAACCATTGGTCGTACAAAACTAGGTCCAAGAAATGTTGATAGAATTCTAGTAATGATTCAACACTCTGTTGAACACAACACAACTCCATCCTCTTCCTCAGATTCATCAAATCAGATAAATATTGTTGGACAAACTAAGACTTGAAGAACTCCCATGTGAGATCTTCTCAAGGATTGCTTCGAGATACATACTTCCACCATTTCCCAGTTAGACCTCCAAGCATAAAGGTATCCAAATTCACCTTTAATGAATCAAGCAAACCAATGAAATTGAAGTTACTCTCAATCTTCCAAAACCAATACTCTACCTCAAGAGGATCTTCTTGACCATAAAATAGGGGAGGGTTCAAATTTCATAATTCCAGAACATAGTCTATAGGTTTATCAATTGGAGGATTTGCTAAGGGTGCACCACCCAAAGCTACACCTTGGGCATCCCTCAAAACATCTTGGGGGCCAACATTATAGAACATTTAAACAAAGAACTTAATCAAAACATGGTCATTACCATTCAAAATTCAACTTATCACAATTCAAAACAATACATTACAAATATTTTTCAGAATTAAAGGAGACCCAAATGATTCACAAGGAGAAACTAGTGCCGATGGGTGACTCAAACATATGGTTGGCGGCCATACGCCAGTCACACCACCGTCAGAGAGAGAAATCTAGGGAAATATCCCCAGCTCCACATGGATTTCCAGGACTTGCGATCTTATGAGGCTACTTTCCCAACTCTCTTTTCATTTCCCAACAGAAAATAATTCACAACAATCAAAGGACTCCAACAAGCCCAAAGACCCCATGGTAACCTAGGGTTCCGAATGAGAAAGGGTTCATGACGTCCTTCATATCCCTACACCTCAAGTCCTGACAATCCTACTCCTTCTACCATGACAACCCCAAATAACGATGGGTGCTCTGAAAAACAATGTCCGCTCAAGAGACAACCTGCTCTAATACCATTTTGTCACGAACCAACCCAGGTCGACCCTAAACTGGTCACCTGAGCCGATCCACAACAAGGCCCATGAGGCATTCTCGATCCTCTCGGGTTGGCGACAAGATCCAGGGCATCAATAGAGGACAATTGGAAATGATTTCACCTAGTGAAAATAAATAAGGCCGCAGAAAGAAAATATAACAACACAAAACAAATAAACGACATGAAGAGAAAGAAATTACAACAACACATACTAACCTAACCACGACCAAAAATCCTCACAAATCCAAGAGTTTCTCACCAATCCACCACTAAATCTCACCCCCAATAAGAAAACTCGAGTCGAACCTACAATAGAAACTAAAAACAGGAAAACACTATAGGCGTGAGTATTAAAACTCAGTAGGCGTGCCCAACAAACTATCACCAAATCACTACCTTTAAATAAAGAATTTACTAATTATAGGTTTGAACTAAATTATATAAAATATGGGTTTCCACACACACTTTCATTTCTAAAACAAGTAACAGTCCATTTCCCTTTTTAATTTAAAAACAAGTTTAATGTTTGAAGGGAAAAAGTGCATTACATTTTAAAAAAATTTCACGAACAGTTTAAAATCTAAAAATTTAGTTGTTAGTGAAGAGGAAAACCACACACAACACACCACACACAATAAGAACAATGGGAAAGTAGCAAACAAAGACCAACAACTAAACTAGGCCCCTCAATCATCCTCCACATACACATAAGCACTAAAGAAAACATGAGTCGAACCTAGAAGATCATGAACAATCCAGAACATACTATACGTGTGACTCATCCTAAAGGAATTCTTACTCTCGATGATTTCATAATTCCCAAACTCTCGATGTTTTGCTACCTGACTTAACTGAGGGGCCCAATCCCCTATCAGAGTGATGTCTGTACTAAGGGCCACTAGCTAGTGCGTGGTCTAAACTAGTGCAACAATCATTTTTAGAAGATTCACATACTATGACAGGTTCCCATGTCAACATGTATAATAAAAAGGGGGTGAGTCAGAAATGTCAAACAATAAACCAATTCTAATTCCCAAACATCACACACAACAACCCACAAAATCGACATGCACAACAAGGTCACCCCCGAGTCACTACAAAGAGGGTTTTAAAAATAATTTATTTTTATTAAAGTTCCAAACAGACCTTAACTAAATTTAAATAAATACATAATTTATCAAGATAAACCAAAACACTTACTCAAGCATCAGAAGAAAACATTTATTATCAATTGAGAACCACACATGAAAATCTATGAATTATGTTCAAAGGCCAAATGGGCATTTTTCTCTATTGTGCGACAATTCACTAACAAAGTAATTTAAGTGGGATGCATAAAAATATACATTCTTATTTATAGAAATTCATTATTCTAAAAATAATTATTTAATATTATTTCACATTTAATGAAAATCAGTGAAATGACTAGAAATAAATTAATTCTAAATTCAAGGGCAAGTGTAGTGGGGGACCTACCTCTACTTCCATCTCGATTACGATGACGCGACATGTCTCACACTTGTGCACAAGTACGTGCAACCTGCTGACTGAGGTATCATGGACTTTCTCTTCCAACACGCCACAACAATCACAAAAACCACTAAAAACAAAGAAGTAGAGACTTAACATAATCCAAGAGAAAAAAATCCCAATACTCACCTAAACCCCAGTGTAGGAAAAATGGCATGAGCGAAGGAGGCAGGGGTCAGCACGAGGGTGCGCTCGATCAATGGGATCACGCGAAAGATAAAACAACTGGCAGGGATGCCGATGAAGATCACGGCCTGACCGGGAGGGCGCATGATGGCTGAACAGGAGGTACGTCAGCCAGAAATGCGCACGTTGTACTGATAGGGGCTAGCCAGATAGCGCGCGACGAGTTGGAAGGTGCGTGACTAGAGGGCGTACGGCCGGAGGGCACTGGTGAGAGGGTGCACAATGATCGAAGTCACCCCGACCTGTCATAGTACGCTGGAAGAGAGGTGTTCAACCAGAAGGAGATCCGGTGGGTGTGCAATGGCCAAAAGGAGGCCCGACCAGGATTGCATGTGGCCGAGATGGCTGATGGGTGTCAGTGAGAAGAGCCTGCAGCCGTCGCATTGAAGGGGGTTGTTGTTGGGGCGCTGCGCCGCTGTTGATCGACTAGAGCAGGGAAGGGGACTGCATCCGGGGCCTGCTCGCAGGCAAAGAGAGGTGCGCCAGTGGGGTGAGGTCGTGTCCGGGGTGTTGCACTGCTGCTGGTCGGCTGGAGCAGGGAAGAGGGAAGTGGCGGGGTTGCTTCACCGATGTTGACTGGACGAAATAAGGAAGGGGGATGGCAGTGGTAGGGGAGATCACTGGAGGTCACATGAGACTAGAAGGGGGGTCGTCCCGTGGGTGCATGGCTGAGGCGGTGCAACGTAGGTGTGCGGGAGGAGCAGTTGGTGAGAGGTGACTGTACGGCCCGAGGCCGGAGGGTGTGGGGTGGCTGGAAGTGCAGCAGGTGGGTGCCACAAGGAGGTGGAGGCCAGCAAGGAGGGAGGCCGGGGGTTACTGCTCGACTGGTGTAGGGAAAAAGGTGGGCGGCTCGGCGGGTGCGAGCCGGCTGGACGACCCAAGGTCAGAGGGTGTGGGGTAGCTGGAAGAGTGACATGAGAGGCCGATGGGAGGGTAGCGGGCCAACAAGAGGGAGGAGGAGCGCTGGTGGGGTGCTGCGGGGAAAGGGTAATAGGGGGTGCGGTGCGCAAGGGGGCTACGGGAGAGGGGGATGGTTAGGGTTAGGGAGAAATAAGGAAAAATAAAGAAAAAAAATAAAAAGTAAAATAATAATAATATTATTATTAATACTAATAATAATAATAACTTCAATCTATATTAATAATGTTAATATTAATATCAATAATAATAATACACATAATAATAAAAACAACTTTAAAAAAACTAAAAATGATAAAAATGATAATTTTAATAATCACAATTCTTTAATTATAATATAATATTATTTTACACGACAAAATAATATTATCATTACTATGGTGAGTTATATATTTAACTAAATTTTAATTTTTCAACCCATTTAATTCACTTTTATTTGGCCGATTCAAACTTCGCAGTCGCGCTGGAGCCCGAGCTAACCGCATAGCTTCCACTAGTCATGCAGTGCCCGCACACCAACCAAAATATAAATAGTAGTTTTAGTAATAATAATAATAATAATAATAATTCTTTAATTAAAATAATAATAATAATAATAATAGTAATAATAATAATTATAATAAAGCCTTATTAATAATAATACTAATAAGAACATTAATAATCATACCGATAAAAATATAAATAATAATAATAACCAATTCACTCTAATAATAATTATAAAATCATTAATAATAATAAAAATTTTAAATAACACAATAAATTACAAAAGTTTCTCATTTTAATTTTTATGAAGACATGAAGATCGTGCTGATGCTTGGGTGAAGCCGTGCGGGGTTTCCAAAACACGCTCCGCCCGTGCGCTCAATGACATCAACTAAAAAATGCACACTTTTTTTTTTGAAAAAACTCAAATTTTTTGTTCGGGATTCAACCTAAACCCCAAAAAAATTTATTTAAGACCAAATAAATAATAAAATAAAATAATTGAAAAGGTTGGGGTATGAAAATTCTCCTCACCATAACGCTTTCCACCCTTGGAAATCCACAAAAAGACCTAGATCCAAAGATAAAACTTCTTAAGTGTCACCCACCTCCAAAAGTTTAAGCACCTCTTGTTGATCGATCTAAATAGACACCAAAATCCCATAACACACAACTCATCCTTAAAACACGATCATCTTAACTGTCACCAACTAGAACCCAGACCATCCAATTCAACCAAGGAATAAAAGAATTTAAACTACCTCCAATACTTATTCCCAAAATCTTAGTCCAAAAGAACCATTGGGTGTACTCCAATCCCAACATTTACCCAAGAGGAGGAACTTAAAATTAAGTGGTTCCGTACAAGTTCACCTGCCACCAAAATGATACACAAAATGAAACTTTGGTATTGACACGGGGAGCCCAGAACGGACTCCCCACCATAAGAATTGGGCTAACACTAAATTACTTCTGGTGTAACTCTACGAGACCCAATGTGGATCTCCCCACCATAAGAACTGATGAGATTAACAGAACTTGAAAAATTTCCACACGGACCAAAAACCCCCACCATGAGGGGGAGAAGGGAAAGGCCGAACTGATAGAGCATCAACACTATCACCATCGCTATATCAACAAACATCGTACCCTCTAAAGAACACAAACCATGACACACTAAGGATGAAGATTAAGCCAATTACCTTTTTCACCACTAGGGTTCACCTAACTACGTGTCAGCTTCACTCCGAGACCTATGGTTGAAGCACCGATGACTGAAGCATCTCCTGCCTTGTAGTCAGTCTTCAAAAATTCCCAAACATAACACACAAATTAGAATTTCACCAAACACACTTCCAATAAAATAAAAGTTTCAAAGAGGCTCAACAATAACCACTCTTACAACTAAAAGAAAAGGAACACCATAGAACAGTACAAGAGGTGACCACTACATCCAAGGAACACTACAAAGAGAAATCCCCAAACTAATCCCAAACATTGTCCTACACCTGCTGACGGGCTGAGGTGACCTTCGATGAGCCAGGTCTAGGTTCAATGCGCTTCTTATAAACACCTCAGTAGAACATCTTCAAGTGACCCAAGAACCCACAAGTGTGGGAGAGTTTCGGAACACTCAGGCACATCGGCCTCTTGTGACCCTACTTACCACACTAGTGACAGATTACAACACTACGCTATGAAGAAGATGACTGAAGGTCTGAAGGCCTCTTGATTCCTCTATTAGAGCCTCCAGCATCAGGTCACTTCCCATTATTCCTATCTCTATTCTCTACACTGCTTCCCATGGACGGGGGAGGATTTTCTACCTCATGTACTCCTACTAACTCAACTTCAGCCAGAAAGGATTTCCCCACAACATCCGAGAAGGTGGTTAGGGTGATCACTGCCACTTTCGACTACTATTTAGGTCGGTGTCCATACTCAAATTACCGAGCTTTCCCAGGATCATTTGAAACAAAACATTGGTTGTACAGAACTAGGTCCAAGAAACTTTGATAAAATTCTAGTACCGATTCAACGCCCTGCTGAAAAAAACACAACTCCATCCTCTTCCTCAGCTTCGTCAACTCAGAGAAATATTTTAGGATAAACAAAGACTTGAATAAATCCCATGTGGGATCTTCTCGATGCTTTCTTTGAGACATGAACTTCTACCATTTCTAGGTTGGATCTTCAAGCATAAAGGTATCCACCTTCACCTTCAATGACTCAAGAAATCCAATGAAACTAAAGTTCCTCTCAAACTTCCACAACCAATCCTCTATATCAAGATGATCTTATTGACCATAAAACAGGGGAGGGTTCAACTTCTGGAATTCCAGAACATGGTCTATCGGTTGATCAACTTGAGGATTTTCTAAGGGCGCACCACCTGAAGCTGCACCTTGGGAATCCATCAAACCGTCATGGAGGACAACACTATGGAACATGGAAACAAATAACTTAATCAAAACATGTTCATTACCTTTCTAAATTCAACTTCCCACAATTCAAAACAAGACTTTAAAAACAGTTTTCAGAATTAAAGAAAACCCAAATGATTCGTAAAAAGAAACTAGTGTTGATGGGTGAATCAGACATATGGTTGGTGGCTATACGCTATTCACGCCACCATCATAGAGAGTAGTCTAGGGAAATGTCACCAGCTCCACATGTATTTCTTGGACCTGAGAGATGACAGGGCTACTTTCCCAACTCCCTTTTCATTTCCCAACATAAAAAAATTCACAAAAATCAAATGACTCCAAAATTCCTGGACACCCCATGGTAACCTGGGGTTTGGAATGAGCAAGGGTTTATGACATCCTTCCCATTCCCACACCTCGAGTCTCAAAAATACTACTCTTTCTACCATGACAACCCCAAATAATGATGAGCGCTCTGAAAAACAAGGTCTACCCAAGAGCCAACCTACTCTGATACCATTTTGTCACGAACCAACCTAGGTCGACCTTGAACTGGTCACCCAAGCCGATCCACAGCAAGTCCCGAGAGGCATTCCTGATCCTCCCAGGCTGGCAACTGCACCGGAGAATCAATAGAGGACAATTGGGAATGATTTATCCTAGTGAAAGTAAATAAGGCAGTAGAAAGAAAATAGTACAAAAAAAAACAAACAACACGAAGAGAAAGAAAGGACAACAACACATACTAACCTTACCATGACCAAAAATCCTCATGACCCCAAGAGTCACTCACCAATCCACCACCAACTCTCTCCCCTAGTAAGCAAACTCAAGTTGAACCTGCAACAGAAACTAGAAACATGAAAACACTATAGGCGTGAGTATTAAAACTCAGTAGGCATGCCCAACTAACTATCCCCAAAGCACTACCTTTAAATAAAGAATTTACTAATTCTAGGTTTGAACTAAATTATATAAAATATGGTTTTCCAAACACACTTTCATTTAAAAAAAAGTAACAGTCCATTTCCCTTTTTAATTTAAAAACAAGTTTAATGTTTGAAGGGAAAAGATGCATTACATTTTAAAACATTTTCACGGAAAATTTAAAATCTAAAAATTTAGTTGTTAGTCAAGAGTAAAATCACACACAACACACCACACACGATATGGGAAATGGGAAAGTAGAAAATGGAGACCAGAAACCGAACTAGGCCTCTAAATCGTCTGCCACATACAAATAAGCACTAAAGAAAACATGTGTCGAACCTAGGAGGTCATGAACAATCCAGAACATTCTATACGTGTGACTCATCCTTAAGGCATGCATACTCTTGATGATGTCATAATGTCGAAACACTCAGTGTTTCCCTACCTAGTCTAACCGAGGGGTCTAATCCCCAATAGAGAGAAGTCCGTACTAAGGGCCACTAACTAGTGGGTTGTCTAAACTAGTGCATCAATTGTTCTTAGAAGATTCACTTACTATGATAGGTTCCTATGTCAACAGGTGTAATAAAAAGGGGATGAGTCAACAATGTAAAACAAGAAACCAATTCCAATGCACAAACATCACGCACAATCCACAAAATCGACGTGCATAGTGGGGTCACCCTCGAGTCACTCCAAAGAGGGTTTTCAAAATAATTTATTTTTATTAAATTTCCAAACAGGCCTTAACCAACTTTAAATAAAAAAATCATTTCTCAAGAGACACCAAAACACTCGCTTACGTGTTAGAAGTAAACATTTATCATCAATCCAGAACCACACTTGAAAATCTATGAATTATGTTCAAAGGCCAAACAAGGATTTTTCACTATTGTGCGAGAATTCATCAACAAAATAATTTCAGTGGGATGCATAAAAATAAACAGTCTCATTTACAGAAAATCATTATTCTAAAAATAATTATTTAATATTATTTCACATTTAACGAAAATCAATGAAATCAAAAGAAATAACAAAATTCTAAATTAAAGGGAAAGTGAAGTGGGGGACCTACCTCGACTTACAGCTCGATTATGACGATGTGACATGTCTCACACTTGTGCACTAGTACACGTAACCTCCTGACTGCGGTATCATGGAATTTATCTACCAATACGCTGAAAAAATCACAAAAACAACTAAAAACACAGAAAGACAGACTTAATATAATCTAAGAGAACAAATGCCCAAAAATCACCTAAACCCTAGTGCAGGAAAAATGGCGTGAGTGAAGGAGGCAGGGTTTAGCTCGGGGGTGTGCTCGATCAATGGGATCGCGCGAAAGATAAAATGACTGGTGAGGATGCCGATGAAGAGCGCGAACCAACTGAGAGGGTGGGAAACGACCAAACAAGAGGTACGTTGTCTGGAAACATGCACGTTGTACCGACAAGGACTTGCCGGACAGCGCACGGTGAGTTGGAAGGCGCGTGACTGGAGGGTGCGTGACCAGATGGCACCGGTGGGAGGGCGCGCATCGACCAGAGTTGCACTGATCTGTCAAAGTATGCCGAAAGGGAGGAATGCGACTAGAAGAAGATCTGGTAGGCGCACCACGGTTGGAAGAAGGATCAGCCAGAGGCGTGTGTGACTGATATGGCTGGTGGGTGTCGGCTAGAGGAGCCTGTGGCTGGCGCAGCGAAGGGGGATGTCGTCGGGGTGCTGCATCGCTGCAGTTCGGCTGGACTAGGGACGGGTACCATGTCCGAGGCCTACTTGCAGGAAAATGGAGGTGCACTGGCTGGGTGAGGTCGCATCCGGGATGTTGTGTCGCTACTGGCCGGCCAAAGCAGAGGGGGTTGTGGCGGGGTTGCTGCACCACTGTTTTCTAGACAAAACAGAAAAGGGGGTACCGACGCTGGCAGGGGAGATCGCTAGAGGTCGCACACAACTGGAAGGGGGGTCGGTCCGTGGGTACGTGGCCGAGGCGGTGCAGCGTAGGTGTGCGGGAGGCGCAGTTGGTGTGAGGTAGTTGGATGGTCCCAGGCTGGAGGGTGTGGGGAAGCTAGAAGCATAGCAGGTGGGTGCTACAAGGAGGCAGAGGCCAGTAAGGAGGGAGGTTGTGGGTTCCTTGTCGACCGGTGCAGGGAAGGAGGTGGATGACGCGACGGGTGCGAGGTGATTGGACGACCCGGGGTCGGAGGGTGTGGGGCGGCTGGAAGCACGATAGGAGAGGCTAGTGGGAGGATAGCGCACCAGTGAGAGGGAGGAGGAGCGCTGGTGGGGTACTATGGGGAAAGGGTAATAGGGGCACGACACACAAGGGGGCAATGGGAGAGAAGGAGGGTTAGGGCTAGGGAGAAAAAAAGAAAAAAAAGAAAGATAAAAATAAAAAGTAAAAAATAATAATATTAATATTCTTAATACTAATAATAATAATAACTTCAATCTATATTAATAATATTAATATTAATATCAATAATAATAATAATACATATAATAATAAAAACAACTTTAACAATAAACTAAAAATGATAAAAATAATAATTTTAATAACCACAATTATTTAATAATAATATAATATTATTGTACATGACAAAATAATATTATCATTACTATGGTGAGTTATTTATTTAACTAAATTTTAATTTTTCAACCCATTTAATTCACTTTTATTTTGCCGATTCAAACTCCACAGTCGCACAGGTGCCCGGGCTAACCGCACGGCTTCCGCTAGTCGTGCGGTACCCACACACCGACCTAAATATAAATAGTAATAGTAATAATAATAATGATAATAATAATTCCTTAATTACAACAACAACAACAACGACGACAATAATAATAAATCCTTATTAATAATAATACTAATAAGAACATTAATAATCATACCGATAAGAATATAAATAATAAGAAAACCCATTTCACTTTAATAATAATAATAAAATCATTAACAAGAATAAATTTTTTAAATAACACAATCAATTACAAAGGTTTCTCATTTTTTTTTTCTGAAGACAGAAGGATTGTGCCGATTTCTGGGCGAAGCTGCGCGTGGTTTTCAAAACACGCTCCACTCGTGCGCCCAATGACGTCAACTAAAAAATGCGCACTTTTTTTTGACAAAACTCAAAATTTTCATCTGGGACTCAGACCAAACCCCATAAAAATTTATTTAAGACCAAATAAATAATAAAATAAAATAATTTAATAGGTCAGGGTGTGACAAAAACTGTCTTCCTGAATAATATGCATTTGATTTTTTTGGATTAGAGAATCAACAACTGCATTTCCCTTTCTAAGCATATAAGCAAGCTCAAATTTGAAATAATAAAGGTAATCAACCCACATTCACTTTTTGAGGTTCAAATGATTCTATGAGAATATGTACTTGAGGTTTTTGTGATCTGTGTATACAAAAAATTATTCTCCCAAAAAATAATTTATCTAGAAACATAGAGCATGGACCACTATTAGTAACTTGAGGTCACACATTGGGTATTTTCACTCATGAGGCCTCAAATCTCAAGACCCATACACCATGAATCATTCCCCTTGCATAAAAATGGATCCTATACCAATGCCTAATACATCAAAATACATTGTATTGCCCCAGTCAGGCTAAGGAAAAAACAGGATTGACGCTGAGGTTATCTTTCCGTTCAACTCTTGAAAGGCCTTCTGATAATCTTCTGACCATGTAAATTTGACACCCTTCTTGGTCAAGCCTATAATAGGTAATTTAAGGTGTGATAAATCCCAAATAAAATGCCTATATTAATCAGATGTCCCTAAGAAACTCTAAATATAAAAAATATTCTTGGGCTGCTCCTAGAAAACTACGGCTCTCACCTTCTCTAGATCCACTGATACCCATGATTCTGATTTGATGTGACCCAAAAAGTGAACTTTATCAATACATGGCATGTATTGGGAGTACACGATGTGTCTCATCTACCTCAGGTTTTTCCGTGTACTACGGTCCATGCCCGTGTACTTTGGGCCATGCCTGTGTACTTTGGACCATTCCCATGTACTATGGTCATGCCTGTGTACCTGGCTGTGTCTAGGTACTCTGACTATGTCCGAGTACCGGGCTGTGCTCATGTACTCTAGCTGTGCCCATGTACCTGGCCATGTCCGGGTTCCCTAGCCATATCTGAGTGTCAAGCCATGCCCATACACTCCTGCCATGCCCGTGTTTCTGGCCATGTTCATGTCCATGTACCCACATGATAAAATCCAAGCTGCCAACACTAGGCCACATGGTGTGTGGTAGGGACCACATTATGTGTGATATTTTTCTCTGCACATAAACCCTCGCACCAAAATATGGGACCACATGATGTGTGTTCTTCAAACTACACGCCGTGTAGTTGGGATTTTCTTATAAATCCCAGAACGTCTCATGCATCTCACCTGCACCGCCTCCACCCCTGATTTCATCATGAATTTTGCCTTAGATCTTGGAACTTGGTTGACTGTGTCGACCTCGTCGCCAGTGGCCAAATTCCAGACATCAATCTGATCGGGAAGTCATCCGCCATTACTCTAACTCGTCAAAACATAAAAAACTAAAACTAGGGATCTCTAAATCCTCACTCAAAAATCCTCTATCTTTGTACATCATGATCATTCCATCAATCTTGATCCCGAACCATATGGTAACAATCTGTTGCACTGAATAATGATTGTGCAACAATCATTCACCGAGTATTTGTCGAACCTCCGACCAAATAAACCATCAAAGATGATCATATGTAGAATAGAGAGAGAAAACCAAAAAATATAATTGTGAGGAGCAAACCTTTACCATTGTTCAGGTTGGCCATGATTCATTTTCATATAGTGATGGACAAAGAGAAATAACATGTTACAACAAATAAGATCAATTCCCAATATTCTAGGAAGTTAAAATAGTAACCAAAAATCAACCATCGATCTGTAAATAAATCTTGTTTGAAGGTTTGACTCACGTTTGACATGGGATACAAAAATAAATATGAAATCCAAAAAAAACATTCTACGTTGAGTTTGGATCAATTAATGATGAAGAATGGTTTTATATCATCGTTGTTGGTGAAGTCCACAAACTCTCTTTATGAAGAAGTCCCTTTGGAAATCAATCATGATCCTCAATCCATTGTCATTCTCCAAGCTCTCTTCCATGGTCTCCTATCAAATCTCTAGGGTTATGTGGCTAACCCTAAGGCTTTTCGATAAGTGATATTAAATTAGAGGAAGTCAGATCATCAAAAATAAAAAAATAATAAGTAAATAAATTAATTTATTATTTAATATTCTTTCCATGACCACACTAAAACCAACCACATAATGTCGGAAAAGAATATATCATGCCTAGGTTAAAACTTACATTCCAAATTTATTGGTGATCACATATTTCTGATCCAATACCCTGCTTGAGAATTATTTTATTATTATAGAATAACTATGCATGCGTGATATGATATATTTAATATTTATTTTATATCAAAACCGAGTCTCCTTTTACCCTGAAATCCTGCACTAATTCCACACCTAACTCTGAAAATTTTCCAAATCTTAACAAGGAAAAAATAGATTCATTAAATTGTCAAAACCACAGAGATTTTCATCTTGAAAATAAAAAAACCTACACAAAAAATAGGGGTACTTGGATCACATCTGAGCCTCCATCTCCTAGATGTTCTCCTAAATATTTTCATGCTTATATCAAACACACACCAATGGAATCAATCACCCAGGATATATTTTCTTCTACCAATCCTCGATCTCCACCGAATACTCTAAAAAGGTAGCTCCATCCTCAATGTCTATCTCCCCCTAGTTGATAACATGCAATGAGTCATGAGCATACTTCCTTCGTTGTGATACATGGAATGCGTCATGTACCCGGTCAAACTATGGTAGTTGATCCCAGTGGTTCACCACCTCACCGACCCTACATAGTATCTGGAAAGGATCAATGAACCTTGGAGATAACTTTCCACCCTAGCCAAATCTCCACAAACCTTGCTGAGGTGAGACCCTCAGAAACACATAGTCTCCCTCTTTGAACTCCAAAGACCTTCATCATCAGTCCACATAATATTTCTGATGGATCTGGGCAGTACTCATCCACTCCTAGATAATCTTCACCTTATCTATTGTTTCCCCCACCAATATTGGGCCCATGAGTGCATACTCTCTTGGATCAGTCCAAGATAGTGGTGACCTACATGGTCTCCTATAAAAAGTCTCGAATGGTACCATATTTATGGTGGAATGATAGATATTATTGTATGAAAACTCCACCAAGGATAAGGAAAATATTGATAGAGGATCTCACCCCAATCACATAGAGGGATACTAAAAACTCTATTTGAGACAAAACCCATAGAGGAGGTCACAATCCTATGCTTATGATGTAATGACACATTGTACCCTCAATGGGATAAACCAAGGGATCACACCCAACTGATACTAGTATACAATGAAATGATGGAGGGCCTCAACCTTCCTTAAAGAAAGTACATGACATGTATTGAGAGTACACAATGCGTCTCATCTTCCCCGGGTCTTACCGTGTACTATGAACCATGACCGTTTACTTTGGGACGTGACCATGTACTATAGCCATGTCTGTGTACCTGGACGTGTACCTGTACTCTGTCCATGTCCGATTACAGTGTCATTATTTTGTAATTCAACCATGCCTATATACCTGGTCGTGTTTGGGTGACATAGACATGTTTCAGTACCATGTCGTTCCCTTATGCCTAGCCTTATCTATGCCTGTGTACCCCTAGGGTACACACTGAGATGCCAGAACTGAGTCACATGATGTGTTGTCAGGACCAAAAAATATGTGATATTTTTATTTATGCATAAGCCCTAGCTCTGGAGGAGGGAACCACACAATGTTTGTTCTTCGGACTGCATGCAGTGTTTTCGGGATTTTCTTAGAAATCCTAGAATGGATCATGCGTCTCACCAACACCACTGTATCCTTGGTTCCATAGTGGATTCTACTATAGATCCTGAAACTTGGTTGACCACACTTGCCTCACTGATGGTGGTCGAATTCTGTCTGTTAATTTTATTGGGAAATTGTTCGACATTGCTTCTCCTTATTGAAACCCCAAAAACCACAACTAGGGATCTATAATCCGCACCCAATCACCATCCATCATTGTGAAAAAAGATCACGTCATCGATTTTGATCCCAAACCCTATGGTAACGATCCATTGTTCCAATGAATGATTGTACAATGATCATTTACCGGGTATTTTTCAAACCATTGGCCAAATAAAACACTGATGATGATCACACATAGAATAGGGAGATAAAACCACAAAACATAAACATGTCAAATGAAATTAGATCATTTTTCAGGTTGTCCTTTATTCACTATCATAGGGTGATGAATGAAGAGGAATAATAAGGGAAAATAGATAATATCAATTCTTAATATTCTAGGAAGATAAAACAATACCCGCAAATCAACTATCGATTTGAGAATCAATCTTGTTAAAAGTATTGACTCACCTTCAACATGGGATAAAAAACAGGGATAAAATCAACAAAACAACATCCAAACACAAGTTTTGATCAATCATTGATGAAGAAAGGTTCTACATCATCATCGTTGGTGAGATCCATGAACTCTGTTAGTGATGATAACCCTTCAGAAATTGATCACGATCCTCGATCCATTATTGTTCACCAGGACCTCTTCAAAACTCTCCTCTAAAATCCTTAGTGTTATGTGGCTAACCATATAAATTTTCCATAAGATTAATTAAATTAAAGTAGTTGTGGTTTTGGAAAATAAACAAATAATAAATAAATAAATAAATAAATTTATTATTTAATATTCTGCCCACAACCACACTAAATCCAACAACCCATTACTGAAAAAGATTATGTCACACCTATTGTAAAAACAAAATTCTGGATTTATTAGTAGTATTAGATTTCCAATTTAAGACTCAATTTGGGAATTATTTCATTATTCTATAAGAACTATGCACACATGATATAATATATCTAATATTTATATTATATCAATATTGGGTATCCTCAGGCCCTAGAACTCCGTGCTAACTCAGAACGTAGCTTCAAAAATATTATTTAAAATATTCCAAAGCTTAACAAGGAAAAAATAGAGCCATTACACCAAGTACATGTGGAAAACCTGATTTATCAAATCCATAAAGAGAACCAATGTGTTTGTGAGATCAAATGGAATTACCAGGTATTTTTATAGGACATATATTCTTATAAAAGCTGTAGATGGTATATCAGAGGGCCTAAACCTTACCCAATGATAACTTAATATCAAGTCAATCTTTGAGAAGACTTAAGATTCTAAGTGATGATCAAATAGATAATATATATGAGGAATTGGGTACTGGTTCTTAACCATAAGTTGATTCGACCATTGCAAATCCACAAATAGCCTGAGGGTCCCATATGCTTTCTTGGGGAAAAGCACTAGTGAACCCCAAGGAGAAGTATTAGTTTGCACAAACCCTTTGGATTCTAAGTCCTCTAACTACCTCTTGAGAACATGAATCTCAGTAGGAGCCATCCCCATATAAAGGAATGGATATTAGTCTCACTCATGGGACAAGATCTATAGTAAACTCTACCTCTCTCTCAAGAGGTACAATAGAAAATTCATTAGAAAAAACATCTTGGAATTGATCCAACACTATAGGTAAGAAATATTTTCATACTAGATCATTCAGAAAAATATTATAAATTTGGGATAACACTTCTCCCAGCCCATGATGCTTAGGTCCAGTTTGACTAGCCTAGACATCCCATTCACCCTTGTAAATATAGTTACCACCCTCAGGTGATGAGAAAGATACCCCCCAACAATAACAATTAATATGGGCATGATAAAGAACCAACCGGTCCATAGTGAGAATGATGTTGAAGCCCACCATATCTAGGAAAAAAAGGTTCCATAAGAAATGGTAACCTATAATCTCAAGGGGGAACTCCTTTCATTTATGTACACTCTCTAATATTTCTCCCAACAGATTATCAAGAGTCATCGCTACAAAAAAGTACTAAATTTTGTGGCCAATAATTTCCATGACAACCACAAATATAAATGTGTGTGAAGCTCCTATATATAAAAAAGTGAATAATAAAGTTAAGGCTAGTAAAATCATACCTCATACTGCAAATAATCCAATACTTCGCACCTTATGTCTAGGATGTACTACATGTAACTGGTCTGATCCACAACCTTAAGCTACAACCTGACCTCCCTGAGTAGGCATGTTATGATGGAACAACATATCACATGTATGGATACCTAAACCTCATACATCTCCTCATCGTTTAAATATGGTATTACTCCAGCTTCTGGCCTCACATGTATCTATGGACCCTGCTCTAGAATGAGGTGCTGGTGTGGATCCTCTTACACTAAAAATAGGTGATATGTTCCAAAATAATCTATGAATATGGTCCATTATTTCACAGGTTCGACAGTCAACTGGCTCCTTATCACATTGAGGCATCGTGTGACCTATCCTCCCACACCAGTGGCATACCAAATAACTATCCATGTGTATACTCCGATTACCACCATCCTAGAGAGAACCCTAAAAGTGATGCTTCATACCACTGGATGTACCACTTACCTATCTCAATGCTGAACCACCATTCCCTCTACCTTAAGCTTCTCTCAATTTGTGCTCAGAGACAAGGGATTGGTTCAAAATCTCAAAAATGGTAGCCAGTAAAAATATGTTCACTTGTGATTGGGAGATATACTTGAGTCCATCCTTAAAATGTCTCACCCTAGAGAGCTCACCACTGGTAAACTTTAGAGAAAAATGATGAATCTTAGTGAATCGATCTGAATAGTCTATAATGATCTTGAGCCTCCTTTCCAAAGGTGTATCCAAATGCTAAAATATAGATAGAATGGCCACAAGCTATGACTCAACAGCCCGGGGGCCACTATCCCCCAAAAAATAGGTGGATACTACTATTGTAAATCTCACATTAACTTTGACATAGTGGGTGTAGATCATGGATCTACCTCCATAGAATACAATAATCACAAGAAACCCTCTCAGAGTTCGGCATCATTTCCCAATCTAGGTATAAGAGTAAGTACTACTAGAGGTTCCACTAGTGGCATCGTAGGAGGGTTAAGCCTCACCACCTTAGGTGCATGGTCATCACCACTTTCTTAGCACATGACCTGAGGTCATCGTGGAAGTATATATCTATAATTATAAGCATACACCTCAAAGCACAATAATAGAATAAAAGAGATTTACTTATTATAACAAGATAGGGATAAGGGATTACCGCCCAAATCATACTAACCCAACTACAAGAATCTATGGTCAGGGTATTGGTAAGATTTGAAGTTATAATAATAAGGGTTATGTTAAAGGCCACCAATTCATTTATGAGTCACAATTTAACAAATATTATTTTTGTACAAAATATTATTTAAATGAATTAAGATTCCTAATTTATAAATACCTAAGCATTATAAATTACAATTAACATCCATGTAACTGCAACCAGACCCTTACACTTGGTTTCAAGATATAACAAGTACATATATGATGAATCAATTATATGGATCAAAATTCCCAATTTATAGAGGAACAACTTTATAAATTATAATTGGAATCCATTCGATCACAATCAACAAACATTTCATCTCATATAACCACAAGCATGTGATGAGTGGTTAGTTGAGGTGAAACCATCAAGCTATATGGGAAAAAATCATTTAGGTTGAAGCAGACACTTTATGTAACCAATTATTTTTTTTATTTACTATAATAAATGTTAGTAAAATTACAAGTATAGAAATCAAGGCAATTACAATATGCTTTAGGAAATGCATGCAATAAAATAATCATGACATGAAATGTGCATGACATACAAGTCCTTATAGGCCTATAATAATACATGAACAATAATTATTTTCTATTCTGGTCCAAGGATAAAAATAAATAATCATATTTTTTTTATAAATCATGTGCTTCACCCAATGGTGGAAATAGAAACAACTGTAATTGGTGAAACTATAACAATAATTCCCATCCCTAAAAACTTGGACTTTTCTCTATACATGGGTTAGCTACTCCTAATCATAAAATCATTATCAAATTACAAAACTTCATAGTCCAATGTCTATGAACCGAAAATAGCAAGGAAAATAAAATATACCTATGATACCACTTTGTGACATCCTAAACTTGGTTCACTCATAAGTAACTGAACTCGGTTGGCCACATTGCATCAAGCACACCTCCCTGTATGCTAGAGGTTACCGACTAGAAGTAAGGATCTATGGTGGCATGGTAGGGAGACCATACCCCCATTATCTAAGTGGAGAACAATGGTAAATAATATATAAATCAACAGAATTAATATAATGGAGAAAACAGAAGTAAATAATCTATATAATAAATACCAAAATAACACTATATAGTATCATATACAAAATAATGATGTCATGTTTTTATAAAAATGGGAAGTATTCATACAAAAATACATTATATAAAAATGTATGAAAAAGACCAAAAGTTAAACTCTCAAAGAATCCCAAGAAATAGCCCAGTCTTTTAGTCCCATGCTCTAACTTAATATAGAAAATCAAACATTTATAGATGGGTGGTTACCTTTATATCTACCTACATCCATGAAGTCTCTCTGAGCACCCCTAAAAAGTGTGAGTAAAACTTATTAGGATGCCACCAACAATGTCTAATACTATCCAGTCCATGAATATAAAATGAAAAATGTGCATGTATAATAAATGTAAAACCATAATGTAAATAACCCATGTTGAGCTCAAGCTCCTCATGGGACACCTGACTGACCATACCTTCTTCAGCCTAAAACTGAATGTCTCTAAGAATTTTACTTTATATAAATAAGGATGAGACTTGAGGTTTGGAACCAAGGTATCCATGTACAATGATAATCATATGGGGTCTCACATGTTCCATGGTATTTTAGACTCATCAATCTAAGGTAATCCGAAGGGGTGTGCCCTTGGAATTTTACCCTAAGGGGTTATACCCAAGCCCTAGGAACAAGTCCTAAGTATCATCGATGCTAGAATTTTTTTTAGCCCAAGGAGATAATCCAAGATAGTTCGTAATCATCAAGTCAAATAAAAGGAGATAATAAAAGTCATTAAATTTATTTTATGGAAAATAAGTGAACCATCAGTGCTATGCCGAGGCATTCACATACATAAGACATTGACCAAAACCTAGTGTAGTATTTCACTTAGCGTCCACATAAATGAATCATTTGATGCCCTATGATCCCATCATATCCATTTAATATCATAAATCCAAGTACCACCCATGGAATTCCACACCTTTATAGTGATATAGGTCCATGACCATTGTCAAGTATAATATAATTCTATTTTTCCTTTGATCCCATCCAAGTCATTCCAAATCAGAACCCAAGTATTGCCCAAGGAATAATATAATAAGTGGTCAAGGGCCAAGTGAATTATCCATACCCATTAAATTTCATGTATTCCAATATTTTATATTAGCTCGTCCAAGGAATTCTTTATCATAACCCAAGTATATCCCAAGACATAATATAATAAGTGGTTTAAGGCCATGTTAGTGTCCATACAATTTATCAATTCATTTAATCACATTGGACCACCCCATTTAGGAGTAATCAATAAGGCCATGGGAAACATCCATGACATTTTAAAATTTAATTCTAACATTTAATCATCTCAATTGAAAGTGATAAAAAGGTACATGTGAGTATACATGCCATATTATAATTTTTTTAATTCAATTACGTATTCTGATAACAAGTGGAAAGCTCAACTCACCCAAGGGGTGGTTTATTCACAAGGAAAGAACAATATTCATTGGCATTTAGTCAAATACACCTCTAGGGGGTGGATCATGTTGATGTCTTCAACCTCCAACCATGTCAAAGGGGATAAATATTATCAAGGTCATGGTCTAGCCAATTTATAGAATCTATTACTCATTTTAGGGGTAGTGCATGGAAAGTTTGACATGTGAAAAAAAAACAAGATATAAAAAACTATACTTTTAGGGAAAATTACAAGACCACCTAACTCTGATGGTTAGAAGACTCTTAATCCAGTATCAACCTCTGATTTGGGATGGAATGAGAGAAATCAGAGAAATCAGATAATGTAATAACCCAAAATTTTATAAATAAAATTCCCCTTATGATTTAATTAAATGTTATATTGTGTATTGTGTTTATAGAAAACACATGCAATTATTTGGTTTTATTATAACCTATTAGATTTGAAAGACCATTAATCATTTTAACCCTTGATAATATAGACTTTGAACATTGATCATATGATTATTATAATTATATGGTTTTAATAAATCTATTTGATAGAGTCAAAGGAAGTGATGTCCTCAACTAGTAGGATCATAACCTATGAATCCCATTTATCAAAGCTTCCAAGGGAGATAAAATCACTAGTATTTTCTCTTGATAAATCCCAATATGTGATCCAACAATTTAAGAATGAGAAAAACTATTTATGGGAGAAGTTCAAGCTCATCGAGATCACAACCCAAACCATGTTTGCCGAACCACCCCATGAAAATCCCACCGTCACACACCTTACCTGTAGGGAGTTTTTTGGTGTATTAAATATATTTTTATCAAGAACATAATAATATGAAAATTTATATTGTATTTTTAATATAATAATATTTATATTTACTTCTTATCATTACTTTATAGATGATTTTTTATTTTTATATAATAAAAGACAAATTTTACTTTTAATTAGTATTAAATTTCAATTAAGATGCTTATTTTGATGAATTAGTTGGTTTTTTGAAATAAATAATATTTTCATAAAATATTTTTATTAAATAATTTTCATTAAATATAAATTATCATATAATTTTTATGAATTCAAAAGTAATTTTTAAAAGCATTCAAAAAATTTTATTGTCATAAAATCCAAAATTTCTCAATAAATGTCGATTATTATTTTAAAAGTGAAAATAAAAATATTTTGAAAAATATTTTTATAAAATTAATCTTACTTTTTTAATTATAATGTCGAAATTATCCAATGGTGAATTTTTCATAATTTTCTGACAGTCAATTTTTTTGGGTAAAAACTAATACCCTATAAATATACGGTGTGTATTATGACATCATAATGACCCAAAAGTTATGTAATAAATATTATTAATGGAATAAAAAAATATATGTTTTCCTTTTAAAATAATTTTATTTTAAGTTTATTTTATTAATTTTATAAATCCTTTATGAATCCTCTAAAATCTATAATATATTTTAAGGTTTTAAAATCATTTTTAAGAGTATGACTCACTTACACACCAACAAGGGTATTATTTTAATATGTTAGAAACTTGGAATTATAAAATAATTAAAACCACCCCTATTTGGTAGAAACCATGGTCAGAAAACCATGGGAAGTTTTGTGGTTTTGGTTATTTTATTAAAGATTCTAAAACCTAAGTTTGGAAAATAATAAAGAACTTCCCTCTTTTTCCTATATAATCCCACCAATATTCTATTTATATTCACTAAAAATCCTTTTATCACATTATTACACTTTCCTAACCTATCGAGAGTAATCCTAAGGTTCCCTAAACCACTAAATAATCTCATCCCTAGAATTTGGAGTCACACTCTCAAGGTACAAGTTCTTTTCTTCCTCCTCTTTATTCAAGTATCTTCATTATCTTGTGACCCTTTTCTCCAATTAATAATGTTGGTATATATTCTTCCATATCCCCCTTAATTCCCATATAATTCATAAATGACGAGATACCCCTTCCACTCTCATTAATCCCTTCCATGAACATTTATACGCCCCTATTATGCTGTGGAAATTTCACCGTGGGTTTCCATACCAAACAAATGAGCAATGAATACCCATACCCAATTAATATCAATGGTGTTAAACTTTATGAGCATATACTTATTTTATTTGGGGATTACATGTATTTATTCCACACTCCTTGATCATGTAATAAAACGTGATGAAAAATGATTCCATGTATTATGATCTATGTGACACACTTAAGAATGAGAATGAAATAAAAGTGACAGGTGAGCCCGAAATTATATAATGCTACAATGCACTGGGTAATGTTTTAGTCTCATAATACATAATGTAATGGATTAGGGAGTGAACCTAATCTATCACGAGACTTTTTCCATCATGATGTTTTGGCATTTATTCTTTACCTATGTTTATGATGCAATTTTTTATGTTGTTTCCACATTTTCCATGTTGCCTTTATGTTTCATGCTATATCATAACTCATTGTTCATGTTTATGATTCTCACCCCTTTTATGTATCATTGATATGCCTATTTTCTAACATGTATTACTTTCTTCATGTTATTCCATGTTTATTCTTTTACTGGGCTTTATAACTCACCCCTTTCTTATGTATGTCCCTAGGTTATTCCATGCAGTTTTAAGTATAATGGAATGATATGATCTTGTCAAGGAAGTTTTAAATAATGTTTTTGTATCCCATGTTTTAAGTTTTTATGTAATGTTCCTAATTCTAAAAGATGATATACTTCACGATCTTTTAGGTTTAATTATTTGTAATCTTATGTAATAAATCATGAATTAATATGTAATAAAGAGAAGGGTTGTCATAGTTGATATAAAAGGAAAAGTTTAGATATTTTTTATATTAGGATTTAATCTCTAACGAAAGACTTAGGGATAAAACTAAGTATAATAAAACAACCCTAAAATTTGGTAAGTATAGAGTAAATGGTTTATCAAGAAAATACATCCCTATTTGGATACTATAAATGGATGTGGCTCTGGCATAGATGTACATAGGGGTAAAACCCAAAAACACCGCATTGTACTTGACTCGATTGAGAAATGGTTCATGAAAGAGAGCCTTAACACACACCTGGTTTGACAATCTTAGAGAAAATGATTTAGTAAATTCACAAGCTCATTATGAACCATTATTAAGGGAACACAAATGCCCAAAAGTTTCTATATTAGAAAATATATCATGGATAACATATATTGAAGCCTATAAATTCATAATTTAATGAAATACATGCAATTTATAAGTTTTCCCTTTAATTTTATTAGATTATCATTTATGTGTTTAATATTTTAAAAATACCAATTCCTAATTTTCCCTTTATTCCAGCCAATGTCCGGAAATAGGAGGATTCAGGTAAACAAAAAATGTGAAGGGAAATGTGATGACTACCCCAATAAGATTCCCAACCTGATGGGAGTAGGAATCAAAAAAATCGTGATGATACACTCTCATCTAACTCTAGTTTTGAATATAAACCTAGATTAGGAGGATCATTGAAATCTCTCTAATAAAGAATAAGTTGCAATTGAGAGCTTTATATGAAAAAGGACTTTGACTTTCAATGGATCATATGATCCCTTAATTGTCAAACAATATATCAATTCCCTCGGGAAGATATTCTCCATACTTCAATGTTCTGAGAAAGATAAGTTTCTACATGCAGATTATAATATGGAGGGATACGTTTATTAGTTGTGGACATTGATCAAGAATACTAAGCCTAAGGAAGATATCAAAGTTATGGGTGGAAGGAATTCTAGAAAATATTTTTTGATAAAAGTTTTCCTTGCAATCTCCAACTTAAAATAGAAAGGGATTTCTTTTCCCTCAAGAAAAAAGATGACAAATCTATTGAGGCGTATGAGGAAAACTTCACAAGACTTTCATGATATGCCTATGAATTTATTATTACCCCCAAATGAAAATTTGACCACTTATTTTATGGGATAAAACCTAATATATGAAAATCATTAGCGATTAGAGACTTTGATAAATATGTGGAAATTGTCCGATGTGCCCTTAAAGTCAAAATGGAGAATAGTGAATCTCATGGGTATCATAGGGATAAGAAGCAGAAAGTGGAGTTTAATTTTGGTAGTCCATTTTAGAAATCAAATGGTGATAAGAAATTTCAATATACCACTTGTCAAAATTTTAGAAAGAATCTCCTTATAAATTTCCTAAAGGGAATGATGAAATGCTTTAGGTGCGGGAAGAAAGGACACCTAGCTAGCGATCACTGAAGGGATAATCCCACTAATGAGATGGAGTAAAGGAATGATTTATTCAATCCTCAGTGGATTTTTCATTGTTTCAACTACAAGGAACTAAGACACTTTTCAAACCAATGCACTAAGCCAAGGGTTTTCAGAGACAACCAACAACCTCCAAGAAAAATAGGGTGAGACTTTTCCCTCATAACCATCAAGGTGGATTCCAACAACGAAGTGGTGGTAGGTAAAATAGTAATTCATTCAATAATTGAGAATGTAAATTTTTTATTATGGTTCTACACATTAATTAATATTACAAAAGTTTAGTATAATTATTCAAACACCACCACAATGCATGGAAGTAGAGTTGTTGGTGAAAATGGAAAATGGGTCAATTATTGAATCCCTAGTATATAACTCCTCATATGTAAAATTTTTTGGGTTGAACTTCCCAAAAAACATTTTGATACTACCTTTGGTATAATTAAATGCAATTATGTTTATGTATTGTATTTCCCTATATAGATGCAACATAAATTTCTATAAGAAGGAAATCACTCTCTATTTCACGAATCGTCCTCTGATTCTATACAAAATACAAGTATATGGATGAATATTCCTCAACAAAAATATCTCAAACCTAGATATTATTACCCTATAAGAAAGAATATCTATATCAAATGATTGAGTTTAATAAAAGGATTATATTTCAAGACATTCCCATTGTGAGGGATTACACTGAAGTGTTTCTTGAAGAATTTCTCGGCCTTCCTCTCATCCAAGAGGTTGGATTTTCAATCGATCTTATTTCTGGTGAGTTATTATTATTCAAGACTCTATATATATTTACTTTTGTGGAACTTGAGAAGATAAATAAACAACTATAGGAAAATCTATATAAAGGGTCCATATGCCCAAGTACTTTACCATGGAGTTCCCTAGTCCTCTTCAACAAGAAGTAGGATGGGTCAATGCGCCTTTTTATTGATTATCATGAACTCAACAAGATCACAATAAAGGAAGAGTATCCTCTTCCATTGATTTATGACTTGTTCAATCATCTATGTATACCACAATACTTCTACATGGTGTATCTATGGTCAAGGTATTACCAAGTTAGGGTGAAGGAGGATATCCCCATGACTAATTTTTGTACAAGGTACGAACACTATGAGTTCATAGTACTGTCATTAATACTCACTAATCCTCTATAAATATTCATGGAGTTAATTTATAGAGTATCTAGAGATTAGCTCGACAAATTTGTGGTAGTTTTTATATATGATATTCTAATATACTCTAAAAGTAAGGAGGAGTATATGATCACTATACTAAAGACCTCTCGAAAGGAGAAGCTTTATTCCAAGTAAAAAAATGTTAGTTTTAGTTAAAGGAAGTCTCATTCTTGGGGAACATTATCACAAGTAATGAGATATCTATAGACCCTTCAAAGAAAAAATTAATTGAAGGATGATCGAAGAAAATATCTGTGATAGAAATCTGTAGTTTCCTTGGGTTAGCTTGGTATTTCATAGATTTGTGAGAAATTTATCATGATTTTAAAACCCTTTAACCAAGATAACTTTTAATGGATTCATGTTTTTTTGGAAGGATTAATGTTAAGATATCTTCAAGGAGTTGAAAAAGGCTTATCGATACACCTATACTTATGCTACCCAAAAGTGAAAAACTTTTCATGGTATTAAGCGATGCATCATAGATGGGATTGAGCTATGTGTTAATGCAGAATGATAATGTGATAGCCTATGATTCAAGGCAATTGTCAGTTCATGAATAGAACTACCCAACGCATGATATGGATTTGGTTGTAGTGATCTTCGCTTTGAAAATATGGTGTAATTATCTATTGGGGGATAAGTGTGAAATATATATGGATCAAAAGAGACTCAAATATATTTTCACATAAAAAGATATGAATATGCTCCATCAATGATGGTTAGAGAAAATCAAGGACTATGACTACTCAATACAGTACCATCCTAGAAAATTGAATAATGTGGTAGATGCTCTAAGTAGAAACGATACAAAATTTATATCATTGATGAGAATTTAAAAGGATTAGATCTTATTAGACTTAAAAAGTATGTACATGGGAATTATAAAGTAATTAACACAATCAATCATTTCACAAATATTTGGGAATCCATCCCTTTAGGAGATGATAAAGGATTATCAATGAAATGATGTGGGAATTCAAAAAAGAGTGGAAGCTATAAGAAAATAGAAATCCACAGAGTTCAATGTTAATGAATAAGGAATTGTGATATTTGGGTCACAACTTTATATACCATCAAATCTTGAGTTAAAGAAGGAGCTATTGGATGATGCACATAGTTCAACTTTATCCATCCATCTAGGAAGCATAGAGATATATCAAGATCTCTGAGAGCAGTATTGGTGGAAAAATATGAAGAAGTAGATCATGGTATATAAATCAAGATGTGTTTTATATCAACAAGTTAAGGTTTAAAGGAAAAAAATCCAAGGTGATGATGCAACCATTACCCATACCTATATGGAAATGGGAAAACATCACCTTGGAATTTGTTACTAGTATTCCAAAGACATCAAGAAGAAATAATGCTATATGGGTTATGGTGTATTTTTTTTCAAAGACTTCACAATTAATTGTGATCTGATAGGACTTATCAATCAATAAACTTTCAAGGATATACATTAGGGAAGTGGTGAGGCTATATGGAACACCACTATTGATTATATCAAATTGAGATCTAAGATTTACCTTGAAGTTCAGAAAGAGTATTCAACATTCTCTAAATACTGAGTTGAACTTTACCATGTCTTATAACCCTCAAAATGATGTCCAATCTGAGTGGACTATCCATACACTTGAGGACATGTTGAGAGCATTCTCAATTGACTCCAAAGGAGGATGTGGCCAACATATTCCTCTGGTTGAGTTCTCATACAATAATAACTTCCACTTGAGAATCCAAATGGATCCCTATGAAGACCTTTATGGGAAGAGGTGCATGACACCTGCATGATGGGATGAAGTTGGGGAAGACAAACTTCTAGGTTCTAAAATGGTTGAGGAAATGTTGGAAAAGTTAAAGACCATTACGCAACACATCAAGGTTTCTAAGAGTCGACAAAAGAGCTATGCTGAAAATAATCAGCAATACCTAGAGTTTGAGGTTGGATACATGGTATTCCTCCACATATCTCTATGTAAAAAATTCACGAGATTTGGGAAGAAAGGAAAGCTTAGTACAAGATACACTGGTCCCTTTTAGATCCTTGATCACATTAGAGCGATGACCTATCGACTAACACTCCCAACTAACCTATCTAAAGCACATGATGTATTCCATATATCCCTCTTGAGGACATACATACTAGAAAACTCACATGTATTCAATCTAGAGGTGGTACCATTGAAGAATGATCTCTCATATGAGGAGAAACCAGGGAATATATTAGATCGTAGTGACAAAATTCTATGAAATAAGACAATGCACATGGTCAAAGTAGTTTGGAGAAACCAAAATTTTGAATAATAGATGTGGGAACTAGGGGAGGTGATGAAAATAAATTACCCTCTTCTATTTTGTTGTTGGAAAAGAAAATTTTGAGGGTGAAATTTCTGAAGGGGGGAAGTTTTCAACAACCCAAACTTTTATAAATAAAATTCCCCTTATGATTTAATTAAATGTGTTACTATGTATTATGGTTATAGAAAACAAATGAACTTATTTGGTTTTATTATATCCTATCATATTTAAAACACCATTAAGAATCATAACCATTGATAATATATCTATTGAATAGTGATCATATGATTAATATAAATATAGGGTCTTAACAAATCCATTTGACACATACAAAGTGATTACCTCAAACAGTAGGATCATACCCTATGAAGCCCATTTTTTAGAGCTTCTAAGGGAGATATCATCACTGGTATTTTCCCTTGATAAATCTCAGGATGAGATCAAAAAACTTAAGTATGAGAAAAACCACTTATGGGAGAAGTTCAAGCTCATCGAGATCACGATCCAAACCATGTACACCGAACCACCCCATGAAAATATGACCATCACGCACCTTACCCTTAATAGGGAATTTGATGGTGTATTAAAGGGATATATTTGAAGACCATAATAATATGAAAATGTATATTTTATTTTCAATATAATAATCTTTATATTTACTTCTTATCATTACTTTATAAACATTTTTTATTTTTATATAAAAAAATAAAAATTGTATTTTTAATCAGTTTTTAATTTCAATTAAGATGCTTATTTTGATTTATTAATGGATTTTTAAAATAAATATTATTTTAATAAAATATTATTATCAAATAATTTTCATTAAATATAAATGATCATATACTTTTTATGAAATAAGATGTAATTTTTATAAGGGTTCGAAAACTGTTATTGTCAAAACCCCAACATTTCTCAATAAATGTCGATTCTTATTTTAAAATTAAAAATAAAAATATTTATAAAATTATTTTAATAATAATAATATTATTTTTTTAATCATAATGTCAAAATTATCCAATGGTTAATTTTTTATAATTTTCTAAGATAGTTGAATTTTCAGGGTAAAAATTAAATACTGTATAAATATACAATGTGTATTACAACATCATAATGAGCTAAAATTGATTTAATAAATAATATAAAGGGTATAAATTACCAAATATAGGTTTTTAATTTAAAATAATTTGATTTTAAGTTTATTTGATTAATTTTATAAAGCCATTATGAATCCTCCAAAACCTATAATATATTTTAATGTTTTAAAATCATTTTTTGAGAGTATGAATCATTTACATATAAATAAGGGTATTATTTTAATAATTTAATCCCTTAAACTTATAAAATAATGAAATACACCCATCTTTTTCTAAAAACCATGGGAAAAAAACCATTATATGGTTTGTGTTTTTGGTTATTTTATTTTATGGAGTCTAAAACCTAAGTTTGAGAAATAATGAATAACCCCCCTATATTTTCCTATATAAACCCACCCGATATAACATTTATCTTCACTAAAAATCCTTGTAGAACATACTTACTCTACCCTACCTTCTCTAGAGTCCTCCCAAGGTGCCCCTAATCTCTAATGATGCTCCTACCAAGAATTTCGAGTCATGCTCTCAAGGTAAGGGTTCTTTTTTTCTTCTTCTCTTTATTCAAGAATCTTCATTATATTATGCTTGTTTTCTACAATTACTAATGTTTGGATATGTCCTTACATATCCCTATTACTTTACCTATAATTTATAAATGATTAGATACCTCTTCCATTCTCATTAATCCCTTCCATGAACTTTTATACACCCCCGTTATGCTGCTGAAATTTCACTGTGGTTTTCTATGCCAAACAAATGTGTAGTGAATAACCATACCCAATTAATATCAAGAGTGTTCACATTTATAAACTTATAATTATTTTATTTGGGACCTACATGTATGTATTCCACACCCCTTTATCTTGGAATAAAAAGTGATGAAAAATTATTCCATGTTTTATGATCTATGTGGCACACTTAAGCATGAGAATGAAATGAAAGTATCGGGTTCACCCAAAATTATATAATGCTCCAATTAATTGGGTATTGTTTTAGTCTCATGAGACATTATTCAAGGGATTAAGGAGTGAGCATAATCCATCATGAGAATTTTTCCATCATGATGTCTTGGCAGTTATCATTGACCTATGTTTATGATGTAGTGTTTTAAGTTGTTTCCGCATTTCCCATGTTGCCTTTATGTTATAAAGCTATATCATGCCACATTATTCATTTTTATGATTGTCACCCCTTTTATTTATCATTGATATGCCTATTTTATAACATGTGTTACTTTGTTCATGTTATTCCATGTTTATTCCCTTATCAAGCTTTATAGCTCACCCCTTTCTTATGTAATGTCCCCAATTTATCCAATGCAGTTTTAAGTATAATGGAATAATATGATATTGTCAATGAATTTTTGAATAATTTTGTTGTATCCCATGTTTTAAGTTGTTATTTAATGTACCTAACTCCCAAATATACTTGGCTTCTTGATCTTCTGGCTTGTATTATATGTAATCTTATGTAATAAATCATGAATTAATATGTAATAAAGGGAAAATTTATCATATAAAAACAACTCGAAAATAGATAATATGATATCTCATAGAAATAACATCCAAGACAATAAAATAAACTGATAAAAAAAGTAAGATGATTGGTAGACTTACCGAGGGGGATTCAACGCAACGAAAAGCGTTTGAATCAGATCTTGGATGGAAGAGATCTCACAAAGCCTAAGAGGGAGAGGAATGTGACCTCTTAAGCATGGGTGATATGTTTTGAAAAATGAGGGAGGAGAAAGTTTGGAGAAGTATTAAATGTTGTAAGGAAAAAATGGTAAATTATCACTTTTTAAAGGGGTGCACAGTTTGGTCACACAGTTTTCCAAAACCATTTTCCAACCGTGCATGGAAAACTACTGATGCACAATTCCATCACATGATTCATGCACATGGTTAGATAAAATGTATGTTTTTCATTGTCCCAAGTTACACACCCCACATGGTTTAGGTGCACAATTAGTAAAACCATGCATACACCTTGTGTGGTGGACCCAAAATTTATTATAGGCCTTGCATGGAAATTAATATCCTCTTTCATGGTTAAAAAACCATGTTTAATCACTTTTGGGACACATGGTTGATCTGTGCAGTTACTATTTACCGTGTACCTCACTATTTCCTCTAAAAATCAAAAACCCTGGGCCCTGAACCAAGCTCGAATGCTCCCAAGACCTACATGACCTCCTTAGGTACTTCCATTTAGATAAAACCAATGTTTTAAAATAAAATTAAAAGGATATTAACCTCAATTAAAAACATGGATCTTACAATAAACATGATAACTATAACATTATTAAGATTCTAGAGGTAAGGGAACTATAACATCTTTGACCACGGTCAATGCACTGATGTTGTTTTTGAGGTTATAAACTGAATGACCTCAAAACGTCCAACATGAACTTATCCAATTTTTTCACGAACCAGCTAGATACCCTGGTAAGCCGATAACTGAGCTGACCCTAACATAGCCCGAAGGGTGTTCCCGATCCTCACGGGTCGATGAATAGCACCCGGAATCATAAAAACATGCAAGTGGGAATGATTTTTTCCATTAACAATGCATAATAAAATGAAAACAAGAAAATATGAATATCAAAGAAACTCCATTAGGAGTAAAGTACCAGAATAAAACAAGGCATTAAGATCCCAAAAGCACTACAACCTAAGTACCAAAAGTAAGGAAAAAAACCCCAAGGTCCCTAAGGACACAACTCACCAAGTAGCAGGTTAACAGCTGGATCCACCTCCATGATATCCCTTCCCTTTACTTGAACATGGAAGAAGAAAGTCTACAAACACCCAAAGGCAAAACTATAGTGTGAGCCTAAGCCTAGTAGGATACCACCAAAGATTCCATAACAGATTCCAAATATAGATTATCCAAATAAAATATTTCAATTTTCAAAATAAATAGGTTTTGAAATTAAAAATTCATATTTAAAGAAAACATTCTATACATTTTCAAAATGATGGAAAATACTTTTAAATCACAATTTTTTACTTTACAAGAGATGGAATATTTAAAATAATGGAATAAATAAAATATTTACATAAAACAGTTTATGTAAATCTTGAAAAGGCATGTAAAGTAGTTTTACAACATTGGCATACATTTAAATCTCATATATAAATAAAAAAGTGATTAACATTTTCATCTTCCAAGTAAGTATGATAATATTAACCAAATATAATATTTCCACACTTTCTAAGTGATGATAGTAAAATAAGTATACTCACGTCCCCCTAACAATAGCTAGATGTGACTCATCACCCTCCCATCGAGGATGTGACCCACCATAGGTATGTTTTAGAACATTGTAATAGAGTAGAGTGTATCCAAATAACTCACCAACTACCTAAGGCTTGCATGTGCTTTTACATGTCAGGAAACTTATTTTAAGATTTCTTAAAATAAAATAAATCTAATTATTCCATTTCAAAAATTCCAATTTATTTCCATTTAAAACCATAACGGGTTTTAATAAAAAACTTTCCCTTTGCAAAGATAAAACCACTAGTTTTCTATCAAAACATTTTAATCCATTTTCACAAGTTTGAAATCCATTCAAAACCAATTCCATCCTTTGAATAGTTCATTCCCATAATTAAATTCAACAATTTAATTAAAATCATTTCCATCAAATCCATAATTTAAATTCAAAAATTTAAATCAATCAATTTCCATAAAATACACCCCAATTCAATGGAATTGGGGGTTTTCCAAATTATCATGCCAAAACCATTTCAAATCTCCCTATTCACTAGAACTGGGTTTTATAAAATCAATTGAAATCGAGTTTGAGCAATTAAATTTAAATGAGAAATTAAAATAAATCAAGAAATACTAGGTTAATCAATTTGGATAATCGGGATGGAACCACCTACCTCTACCCGAAACTCAACACTCGTAACAATACCTGTCAATGAGAACGAAGGTAGATAAGACCTAGAAACCCAACCTAGAAGCAAGATCCAACACTATAGTGCATATATCCATCAATTCCAAGATTATCCATTGAAAAATCCATGAGAGGATAAAAATAGATAGATTAAGAATGATGAATAATGCTTACCTGGATTTCACCCACCAAAGAAATGATGTTCGAATGCCAAATGAATAGATCTGAAAGGGTTGGAAGGCCTCAAAATCATCTGAGGAAAATAATTGGATCGAGGGAGAATAAATCAGAGAGGATTCAAAAGGAAAGACCTACCGCACTACCTTTTTTAAAAACACAGTCGGGGTATTACATGACATGTAATCCCAATACATGTTGTGAAATACTTAAATTTCATAACCGCCAAAAAAAACATCGCCATAACTTAAATCCTGACACTAAAAATTTAAAACGAATCATTAATTCATTCAATACATGTAAAGAAAACTAACAACATATACCTATAATAGCATGAAGTTGTTCATGACTTGTTTGTAGAACCATTACATGACGTGTAACTCTATTACACGACTTGAAATCCTCAGGCAGCCTACATGAAAAAGTTGTTTAAAGGATATAATCCAATAAACCTATGGCTTAACCATTATAGGTATCCTACCAATAAAAACCCAACCCTTACCCAAAAAATGAAAAGGAAAACCATGATAAGGTTTAAGACGTACCTGTCAGAACGGTAACAAGATGTTACAACTTCCCCACCATAAGAATTTCTTTCCCCAGAAAGCCTATGAAGAAGCTTCCATGCCAAAAATATGAGTCCACTTCTCTCTCATTATTTCCTTATATTCCCACGTCTCATGACTATCAGAACCATGACACCATAGCACACGAACCAAATGTATCATCTTCCCACAAAGTACCTTGGTCTCAGAATCAACTATCCTGATTGGCCGCTCAATCAAAGATAAATCAGGATCAATATCAAGATCAATCTAGCTCAAAATATGATATGGATTAGATAGATACTTTCTAATCTATGATACATGGAAAAAATTATATATCAATGTCAGCTTCAGTGGTAGTGATAAACGGTAAACAACTTTCCACACTTGATCAACAACCTTGAAAGGTCCTGAAAAAAGAGGAGAAAGTTTCCATTGCCTCCCAAGCTGTTGATGACCCAACTGGGATGAAACCTTCAAGAATACCTGGTCACCATTTGGAAATTCCAAAGGCCTATGGTGATGATCGACATAAGAATTATACTGTCTCTATGTTGTGAACATTCTTCGATGAATCAGATGAATCTTTTTTGTCGTATCTTGCACTAAACTTGGTTCATCCAAGGAACTTTCACCAATCTTTGACGAACACAATAGAGATTTAAAATGACGACCATAAAATTCCTAAAATGGTTCTCTTATGATCGTGGGCTGGTAACTATTGTTATAACAAAACTCAAACTGTCTCAAGTGATCATCCCAAACCTTTCCAAAGTCAAGAACACAAGTGCGAATCATATCCTTAAGAATATGTATAACTGTCTCTGTCTGGCCATCCAACTATGGATAGTAGGTCGTGCTCAAATGAACTTGATATCCCAGTGCCTCCTAAAGGGATTTCTAAAAGTGATAAGTAAACTGAGGATCCCTTTTAGATACTATAGCAGATGGAACTATGTGCAAACAAACAATCTCCTTCACATAGAGATTTCCCAATTTCTCAACTTTGGCTATATCTTGAATGGGTATAAAGTGATCCGAATTGGTCATCCTATCAATCAAAACCCATATCACAATTTTCTTCCTCTGGGTACAAGGAAACCCAACCATAAGGTCCATAGATATTTCATCCCACTTCCAAGTAGGGACTGGAAGTGGTTGAAGAAAATCCGAAGGTTTTTGGTGCTCGGATTTCACCTGTTGGCATGTATAGAAATGGGAAATAAACTCCTCAATGCCTCGTCTCATACCTGGACACCAGAACTAAGGTCTCATGTCATAGAACATCTTAGTGGTTCCTAGGTGCACAACCCACTAGGAATTATGGCAATCTCCCATTACATCATTAATTTCCATTAACAACACAACAAATGGTTCTGATAACACAAAACAAACTTCTTGGAGAACTACCACTAAGCATTGGTCTACTCACTATAAAGAGAGTCTCTAATGATAAAAAATTCATCATCAAGCTATTGTTCTTGATGAATCATCTCGAGAAGAGCATATATCAACTGAACATTGGATAAAGAAACTTTATCCCCTTTCTTATGAACTCCAATATACAACTATGCAAGAATAACCATCAAACTCTACTCCTTCGAATATTCTTTCATAGCCTATATTGGAAGTTTCCTACTCAACACATCTGCAATGAAATTCACTTTCCCTGAGGTTTAGGTGATGTCAAATTTGAATGACTGCAGATACTCCACCCAACACCTCTGGAGAAGGTTCAAATCTTTTTGAGAGAAGATATAACTCAAGATTTTGTGATCTAAAAACACGGTAAAACTTTCTCCATAAAGTTAATTCTACCAACTCTTAAGTGTGTGCATCATAACTAGAAGTTCAAGATCATGGGTAGAATAATTCTTCTCATGTGGCCTAAGCTGATGAGATCCATAAGCAACTATATGGTCTCCCTGCATAAGAACGCAACCCAAGATTGAACCAGATGCATCACAAAAGACCACATATCCCTAACCAACCTCTGGAAAAGTCAACACCGGTGCATTATTCAAAAGAAATTTTATCTCGACAAAATAATTATAACATTTATCATCCCAAGAAAAAATCGCCCCCTTCTGATTCAGATCAATCATTAAAGAAGTAAACTTCGAGAAGCCCTTCACAAACCTACAATATTATTCGGCTAATCCCAAGAATCTTTTAATATCAAAGACATTTTGTGGTTTCTCCCAAGTTATAACAGCCTTTACCTTCTCAAGATCAATTGATATACCCTGTTCATACACCACGTGTCCCAATAATTTAACTTCCCAAATCCATAAATCAAACTTCAAAAGCTTGGCTTAAATTCAGTGATTTCTCAATAGACCCAAAACTATTCTCAGATGTTGCACATGATCCTCCTTAGATTTAAAGTAAACAAGGTTTGTCATCCACAAAGACTACCACAAAGTTATCCAGATACTTGTGGAAAATCTTTTTCATTAAATCCATGAAAACTATAGAATCATTTGTTAGACCAAATGGCATAACAAGGTACTCATAATGGCCATACCTGCTCCGAAAGGCGGTTTTCTGAATGTCAGATTCCTTTATATTTAACTAATGGTAGCCAAATTGAAGTTTGATATTTGAAAACCACTTCACACCTTTCAAATGATCAAACATATCATAAATCCATGGAAACAAATACTTTTTATTTACCCTAACTTGATTGAGCCTTTGGTAATCAACACAGAAGCAAAGATAACCATCAACCTTCTTAGTGAAGAGAATCGGAACTGCCCAAGGTGACACACTCGGGCATATAAAGACTTTCTCAAGAAAATCTTCCAACTGAGAATTCAGATCTTTTGGTTTAGCTGGTGCCATGCAGTAAGAGGGAATTGAAATAGGTTGAGTACTAGACATTAAGTCAATTGAAAACTCGGCCTCCCTTACCGGTGGTAAACCAGAGAAATCAGAAGAAAACACGTTGGAAAAATCGATGATAACTAGAGGAAGATCTCCACTCACTGAATCCATCTAGAGATAAAAAGGAAAACTCTAATATCAATTTCCCCAACTCTATATAAGAGGGTTTGTATCTACTCAACCTTGGGTTCCAATCTCCTTGAAAGAAAAGGGGCACACCACTGGGTGTTGTAAGGTATAATCATTGAAGATAACAATCAATTCAAGGTTTATTGGAAATGATCCAATCTATCATGAATATTATGTCAATAGATTTCATTTATAGAACCAAAAAACTCTAAGAAAGATCGATGTTTGATAGATAGAAGATACAAGCGGGACTACAGAGACCCTTCCCTCTCTTTGTACTAATGGGTGTAGTAATATCCATTGCATAAGATAAAATCTCTGTAGGAAGATTAAGAAGATTAATGATACATGTTGAAACAAACAATTGAGATGCACTAGTATCAAATAGAGTAGTCACTAATGATGATTCTATAGTAATGATACCTCTCATAGTCACTGGACCCATGTCTACTTCCTCTGGAGACTCTTATACTACATGAAGAATCTTCACTCCAGATTCCTTTGGATGGAACTCTTTTTTTACTTGAAGCATAGGATTTACCTATATTTTAAGGAGGAGTTGACGATTTTGTTCCACTAAGTGGAGTATATAAGTGATGGAAGAATCTCTATAAGTTCCCTAAACATCCACATGAGCTAAAATTCCTGGGTTCCTCAGTGAAAAACCTATTAGAATATCCTAACTTTCCACACTAGTACTAAAACCAAAGAACTTACTACTTGTGATGTAGGATGTCTGGATTGAACTTACCATTAAGAAATTCCACAATAATCATCACACTTCCACTTTACCTTGAAGGAACTCACACTAACACTGGGAGGGAAAGAAACTACCGATAGCCCTAACTTTCCAGCCATGTCTATCTCAACCATCATCACCATATCTAGAATATCATCATAAGTGGGAAAATTTATCAGGTAAACCTGAGAAAAAATATATGATCAAATTCCCAACTCAAACCGTCAAGCATTCATCCTCTCATTAGATACAATCTTAGGTGAAAACTGCACCATCTTAGAAAAGAGATTTTAATATTCAGTTACTATTTTTTCAGCCTTCACAAGATTGAAAAACTCCATATCCTTGGCCAACACCATTGAATCTGGATAGAACTAGTCTGTGAAAATAACATTGAAGTCTTTACAATCTAATCACTCATGTTTATTTTCCATCACCATCATGTCCCACCATCTCCTTCTTAGCCCCTCTAGCATGAAGGTGGAATAATTCACCTTGATCATGTCTGGTGTCTCCAAAAAGTTATAGAAACATTCTATTTTGACCAACCATTCCTCAAAATGTTGAGGATTATTAGAGACTTTGAAAACTAGTGGATTCTGGTGAAGGAACTCTTGAGAACGATTTTGAAGAACATCCCCATGAGAATCCATAGTTGGAGCCTGAATGGGGACTGGAGGGGGTACCTATCCTAGAGATTGGACAATGCGCACAATCACCTAAACTAAATTTGGATCCACTGGAGGATTCGTGCGCTGAAGTTCAGTAGAATCTTCCTCCTAGATCCAATTTTTACATCTTATTAGAGGCATGATGATACATAACATCATTAGAAAACATTTAAGACATTGGACTCATACTCAAATTAAGGAACAAGGAAAATTATTCTCAATAGATGGAACAAACAGATTTGGATTCCACTCTATCCAAATTAGAATATGGAAATGACTAGAACTAATACATAAGACGTCCTTCCCTAACCACCCTCAGAGACTAAAGGTTCATTGCTATGAGAGTTGGCCAGACACTCTATCGTAACTACCTCCTAACTGAAAATATTTCAAAAATACATACCGACTTCAAGACAAAAGCTCGACAACCTCCCTTTAACACTACTTTGTCAGGAACTATCCTGGTACTCAGGTAACCTAATAATCGAACCGACCCTAACATAGCTCGAAGGGAATTCTTAATCCCCACGGGTCAGCGACTGGCACCTAGAATCATAAAAACATGCAAGTGGGAATGATTTTTTCCACTAAAAATGTAGAAGTAGAAGAAAACAAGACAATATTCATATCAAAGTAACTCCACTGGGAGTAAAGTACCAAAATACAACAAGGAATGAAGAGTCTAAAAGAACTATAACCCAAGTACCAAAAGCAGGGAAAATAGACCCAAGGTCCCTAAGGACACAACTCACCAAGTCCCAAGCTCAACAGCTAGGTCCACCCTCCAAGAGATCCCTTCCCTTTTCTTGAACCTGGAAGGAAAAAGTCTATAAACACTCAAAGGAAAAAGTAGGGTGTGAGCCTAAGCCCAGTAGGATACCATTAAATATTTCATAACCTATTCCAAATAAAGATTATCTAAACAAAATATTTCAATTTTTAAAATAAACAGGTTTGGAAATTAAAAAATCATATTTAAACAAAACATTCTCTACATTTTCAAAATGATGGAAAATAACATTAAAGCATAGGATTTTACTTTATAAGATATGGAATATTTATAATAATGTATTAAATAAAAAATTTACATAAGATAGTTTATGTAAATATAGAAAATTCATGTAAATCATTTTTACAACATTTTCATACATTTATATCTCATATATAAATAAAAAAGAAAGCAACATGGTCATATTACAATTAGGTACAATAGTGTTAACTAGCTATAGGATTTCCACACTGTCTAAGTGATCACAACAAAAATGATTATACTCATGTCCCTTTAACACAATCTATAGGAAACTCATCACCCTCCCATTGGGTATGTGACCTGCCACAAGTATGTTTTAGAACGTTATAATAGCGTAGAGTGTATCCAAATAACTCACCAACTACCTAAGGCTTGCATGTTCTCTTACATGATGGGAAAATTATTTCAAGAATGCTTAAAATATAATAAATCCCATTCTTCCATTTCAAAAATGCTAATTTCTTTCCATTTGAAGCCAAAACAGGTTTTAATAAAAACAATTCCTTTTTTATAATATAAAACCACTTGGTTTCTATCAAAAGTTTTTTAATCTATTTTCAAAAGTTTGAAATTGATTAAAAAACAATTCCATCCTTTACACAATTCATTTACATAATTAAATCCAAAAATTTAATTGAAATAATTTCCATCAAATCCAAAATTTAAATTCAACAATTTAAATTAACAAATTTCTATAAAACACACCCCAATTCAATGAAATTTGGGTTTTTCCAAATTCTCATTCCAAAACCATTTAAAATATCTCAATTCACTGGAATTGGGTTTTATCAAATAAATTGAAATCAAGTTTGAGAAATTAAATTTAAAACGACAATTGAAATAAATCAAGAAATACTAGGTTAATCAATTTGACTAATTAGGATGGAACAAACCACCTCTTCCCAAAGCTCAACACTCTCAATGAAACTCGTCAATGAGAATAAGGTGGAGAAGACCTAGAATACCAACTTAGAAGAAATATCCAACACTACAGGGCATAGATCCATCAATTCAAAGATGATCCATTGAAAACGCAAGAGAGGAGAAAGAGAGATAGATGAAGAATGATGAATAATGCTTACCTGGATTTCACTCGCCCAAGAAATGATGATTGAACACCAAAGGAATGGATTTGGAAGGGTTGGAAGGCTTCAAAATCACCTAGGGAAAAGCCTTGGGTTTAGGGAGAGTAAACCAGAGAGGATAAAAAATGAAATCCCAGCAGCACTGCCAGTTTAAAAAATGAATTTAGAGTATTACATGACGTGTAATCCCAATACATGTCATGAAATACTTAAATTTCATAACCGCCAAAAAATGTCTTTCCACGCCTTAAATCTCGATTCTCCAAATTAAAAACTAATCATTAATTCCTTCAAGATGTGTAAAGACAACCCAATACATGAAAACATCACAACGTGAAGCCGCTCATAACTTGTTTTCATAACCATTACATGATGTGTAACTCTATTACACGATGTGAAATCCTCAGGCAGACTGAATGAAAAAGATGTTTAAAGGATAGGATCCAACAAACCTCTAACTTTGCCATTATAGGTATCCTCCCAATCCAAACTTAACCCTTACCTAGAAAACGAAATGGAAAACCACGACAAGGTTTAAGACGTACCTGCCAGAACGGTAACAAGATGTTACAATTTTAGCAACTAAATAAAACATGGCAATAAATGAAATAAAGGGAATAATGATAATGTAATTAACCTGAAAAAATTTCTTAAATAAGTAAATAGATAATATAATTTTATTATTGAGGAGTTAGAGAATGTATGAATCTAGACTAGACTTATGGTAAGAGACTTTATTTTTTAAATCTTGTTTTAAAGTTCACCTTCAATTTTTTTTTCTTCCATGTCGAAGTTATTTTAAATATTTTAAGAGTGTTTTTTATGCTTCAAAGGTTGTTAATGGTAATTTTAGACCATTTTAGACTTTATTTACAAAGTAATAAAAAGGAATATTTTCAACATATTCTATATGGGTTATTTTCAACTTTTTACAAGTGTAATGACTGTTTTTAATGTAAACAACCTGACCACCTTTTTCTACCATTATAACTATTATTCATTATCAATATTTATCTATAATCAAATGAAAGTTATTTTTCTTATGGATTAAAATGTGATTTTATAACAAAATGTGAAATATTACAAATTATTTTTTCATGATATGGTACTTGAGAATTATATATGATGGTGGATGAGCTTGATATGGCTCATGTGTTGGAACTATGGTCTTCTATGCATGAATTGGAGTATGGTTTGTGTTTGTTGACAATCCTCAGTGTAAGTTCAGAATGTGAGCTAGCAAAGTGATCCTACAGTTCAAACAAAGAATATTTTTGAAGGTGGCACCGTTTCCCAGTGTTTGCCAAATTTTTGGGCCTGAAAATTGACAAATGGAGAAAAGTGTTTTTGGCAAAGAGACTTGCGCGCCATGTACTTGAAGGAGAGGAAACTTGTGTGCTATATGTTTTTCATGACCAGAACATCAAAATATGGAAAAGTAAAGTAGGTCGTGCAAGTATTGGTTGGGTTGTGCAAGTGAGTTGCGCGACAGAGGCTAGGGCGGTTGGAGCTGCGTGCCGGGACTTGCACGCCGTGAGGACACTTGCGCGCCACCGCGCAGGGGGTCCAGTTTTCCTATAAATAGAGGACCACCCTCCCTCATTTGTAACGAAGTTCAAGAATTATAGATTTTTCGAGCTCTCATCACGCAAGTGGTTGAGTCGCGCAAGTGGTTGTTGGGCCACGCAAGCAGAGGCTGTGCGCCGACTGTTGGCTGCGCGTCCAAAGTTGTTTGGGATTTAAAGGCACTGAGTCGTGAAAGTTTGGAGTTGAAAGAGGCAGTGTCGCGCAAGTGGTTTGGTGTCACCTGCGCGCCGAGTTTTTACCGCGCAAGTGACTTGCACGCCATTTTTGAGACTTGCGCTCTGGGCTTAGAGAAGCACGCCGGGGTTTTTAAAGTACATATGTCCTTTTGAAGCTGCACGAAAGCTGGAAGATTGCCCGGTACCCTCAGCGCAAAGTGAGATTCATCTTCTGGTGAGAGTTGGACTTCAACAGAGCATCTACATACAACAAAGGATGCATTCTTATACAATGATGAAGAGACTTTCACGTCTATAAACTGAGTGTGACTTCACCCTGGGTAGTGAGCCAGGGGGAGTCAACAGGAGTGACTCGAGGGAAGCAGTGTGCTATCCCTGAACCTTTGTAAAGGCAGTGATCCTGGGACAGAGTGGCTATTCCCAAACCTTTGTAATCCACATCTAGTGAAGTTTAGTGGAATTAGGTACGACCGACAACCTGTCGGCGTATGCTCCTTGGACGCAGCCCTTTGTGGTGAACCAAGTAAAAAGTGTTGTGTCTTCTCTGTGCATGTGAATGTTTGCTTTTTGATCATATTCATCATACAGGTTCAACAAGTTCCTACCAACGTGGGAACAAGATCCATCACATTAATAGAAAAAGTTGTCACCCTGATTCACCCCCCTCTCAGGGTGTCCCGGGGTCCTTCATCATGATGATAGGTGATCTTGATTTTTCTCTCCAATGCATTGGGTAACGATATAGTATTCCAAGATGAAAATGAGGGTGATAACTGGGATGGTAAATCCTATATAATTTTCCAAGATTTAGTTATTTTGAAATGTTTAAAATATGAGTGAACATGAGTTATGAATATGATGCTCAAAGATACATATATTATTTTTAAAAAATGAGTTTTTATGGGAATATTTTGATTTCATGAGGTAAGGAAAGTTTAAGAACTTTTAAAGGTTAAAAGTTTTTTTTTTAAAGAAATTTTTTCATTAGGACCCACATGTCTTAGGATATCTTCATGGTTTTCCCCATGCTTTTTAATGGGTTTCAAAGGTTTTATTTGAGTAAAGATTGATTTCAAATGTGATAATGTTTTATTTATGTGGTCAAAGCTTTATTATGAAGAAGATAAATGTCTTCATGTATTTTCATGTTTTTCATTGGAATAATGAGATTCCTTTATTTTTATATCCATTATTGAGCTTTTTTTGATCATATTATATTTTTAAATGTTTTTCATAAAATCTAAGAATGAGTAAGAATTTTAGCAAGGTCAAATTTCCACTATGATCAATCATATTAAAGGAAGCTAAAGTGCCTTAAATTAAATAGATGTGTAAAATTAAAGACCTATTTTGTGGGAAAATATAAACTATGCAGAACTTTCCACTTTGGTATATGATGTTTTTCCTAATTCTCTAAACTCTAAACCCAAAAGATCATGGGAATGTAAAATTGTGAAATACTTGCTATTAAAATCAAATTTATGGGTTGTTAACGTACCAGATCATTATAGTTGATATCATAACACGATTTAGATATCTTCTGAGGTTAGGAAAATGTTAAAAGATAGTCTTAAGAGATTCAGATTTATGTTTATATTATCATGAGATAGATTTTGAGGATTTACATATTGTTTCATCTAATTCATATATGTTTAGAATGATTTTTTCATAGTGAAAACATGATAGTTGAAGTAGAAAGGAATCAAGAAGATAATAACCATCCAAATTAGCAAACTGAAATGGTTGAAACATAGAATTTTATAGCAGTGTTAACTCAATTGATGCAGGCTATTAATAGAAGCACCCATGAAAGAGAGCGATATAATTCTTCATAGAGAAAGACATATATTTTAGATAATTTCAGGAAACAACACCCTATGAATTTCAGCAGTTCTACAAAAAATATGAAATTTGAAGGATGGATAAATTCAATGGAGAAGATATTAAAAGATTTTGTATGTACATGACATCAAAAGGTAATTCTTATTATTTATCATTTTGAAGGCGAAACTAATCGATGGTGACCAGTAATTAAGAATACTAAGGAAAAGAATGAGATTGATGTCATAGAGTGGATGATATTTAAAGATATTTTTCTTGAGAAGTATTTTCCTAAATTTATTCAACATATAATAGAAAGACAATTTCTAGAGTTTAAGCAAAAAGAAGAAGACTCAGTGGCTGCTTACGAAGCAAATTTTACCAGACTGTCTAGGTATGCACAATTTTTTTTCTAGACCACGAGAGTAAAATTGATTGATTCTACACAGATCTGGAACCAAGTTTATGAAGAGTGTTGGCCTCTTGTGGATTTAAAAGTTATGTGGATGTTTCTAATTATGTTGATAAAGTCGATATGAAGTTTTCTGAAACTTATGTACTTCATGAAAATAAAGGTAACAAGTGGTCTGGGTGTAATGCCCCAACCTTAGAATGAGACACCCCAAGATTTTATGAGATAGATTCTTTTTAATTTCTTTGATGTATTGTGTTGTAAGATACACCAAGATTAGATTTTACTATATGAAATACCATATTAGACTGAAGTAAATGCAACACTAACCTGGCTTGTGTTACATGCAAGAGAAACCTTCCTCGATAGCTTGCATTGTACGCAATACCTAGTTTCACAAAACAACAATATATTATTAAAATATCATTATTTAATGGGATATAAACTAGCATTTATGAATATTATTAACCAAATTTTGAATTTTATATATCATTAAAATTAATATTATGTATTTTCTAGACACGATATAAGAATAAATTCAATTTTTCAGATAAAAGAAGTATTTTTAAAAAAATGCAGTTTTTCCTCCTTTTGACGGTGCACCCATTTTAAATTTAGTTTTAAACACTTTTATATATTATATTTAAAAATATAAACCTCTTATTTGGAATAGGAATATAATTTTTTTTTGAATTTTTGGAATTTTTCTGATAAAATTCATATTTTAATGAATAGTGAAAAATACTGCATTTTAATTCAAAATTCCTTTCATCTAATTTATTTATATAGTTAGATTATCTTTTTAATTTATTTTAAAGTGTAATTGGATTATTTATTTATCATTTAATCTAATTCTGGTCATTGGAATTAACTTCACATTTAAATTTGACATAAACACATGACAATCTTTTGATAAGTTTTTACTTTTTAAAAACCCGCTTTTTGGTTTTAACAATGAGAATTAATTTTAAATTAATTTCTGCTAACTATGTGTTTTGAATTATGAAAAATGGATTCCATATTTGGAATTAGTGGGTCCAAATTATGTTAATAGGTTACTTTTATTTTTGGGCATTATGAATAGTAAGTTTTGTTATTATTTTTATTACCATGGTTAAAGGTAAATCGGGTAATTAAAGGTAAAAATAAAATTACAAAATTACCTTAACACATGTAAAAACCCTATTGGATGGATAAATTCGACCCCTATCATCCATTGTTCTAAATGGAATCCATTAATGTCCATTTTCCCATGAATATAAAAAGAATTAATGAATGTGAAAAAATGTCACACCCTCATTTTATATAAGTATATTAATTTTAATTTAGGGATTACCAATGAATAAAATCGACTATAGGTAGTCTATGGAAATCTAATAGAATTAACTAAATCATTTAAATTTATTTATAATTTTTAGAGATTAAATAATTGTCATCAAAGATGACTCAATAATGATGCAAAAATTATTTTATTAATAGAAATATCTAATAAATGATATTAAAAATATTAAAATAAATATAATTTGAGTGAATTAATGTCATACATTAATTTTATGGATGACTTTGACATGCTATTTATGGTTTAAAGGAGTTTTTTCAAACAAATCTCTATGTTATGATATTTTTCTAAAAAGTCAAGTAATGAATAGTGTCAAAATTGACACTATTGATATTTTAAATAAATATTATTTTATTAGATTACATAAAATTCATAAAAATATAAAATTCTGCCAACTAATTGGGATGAATTTAAAAATGTCACCAATGGTCCATTTATAGCTCTTGGCATTTTAGAGTGACTATATTAACCCTTAGTAAATAAAAAGACATGTTACCATTGTAAGAGTTAAAGGAATTAATTAAGGGTAAATCAAAATTATAAGGTTTAAAATAAAACTAAAACATGTAAAAAAAATTATTGGATGAATAAGATTCAATAATTATCACAATATGATCAATTTTGATTTGTTTAATGTACACTTGTACATGAAAATAAATTATATATTATCTAAATCAAAGATAGTCACAAAATATCACTATCTTGTACTTTAATATCTTTTATGTATCCACATAGGGAAAAAATCATGCTATGAATGAATATAAATGTATATTTTGATATAAATGAAACCATTTTAATTATATGATTTTTTTTAATTTTTATAAGTTATATAATTACCTTAAAAGTCTCTTCAATTCTAAAACAATATTTATTCAAAAGAATAAATGATTTTAATAATATTAATTTTGTTATATTTTGGATTAATTAATGTGTCTAATTTTTTTTAAAGATATATAAGATATATTATAGATTTTTGAAAGCATTATATTTGAATTACCACCTTGTCTTATTTTATTTTAAGTCAAATTAAATGAATAGTGTTAAATTTAGAAAAAATAATATATTATTGAGTTAATTTATTATTAAATTATTTAAAAATCACAAAAATGTTAAATAATCATAAGGGGATAAGATATGGTCAAAAATGTATTATAAATTTCATTTGTGGGCCATTTTTAATTATTTAGATATAGAATAGTCTTATTATATTTTAATATTTTGAGAGTTTCCTAAATTTCCCCTCTCTTGTCTTATAAAAATGCATCTCCTCCCAATTTTCCTCACACCTCCTTGAGACTTCTAGCTTGACCAACCCCTGCCTAATTATCCTCTAAAAATTGTTAGTTAAATTTTTGAGGTCTTGGTTTTCCGAAAATTCCATCCCTAGTGCCCCTAAGAAGAGATCCAAAGGAAGTCCAATGAAGAAGAGGTAATTGCTTTACCAATTCAATTCAATTTCTTTTCTTCTAATACTTCCTCTTTCTATGTTGATTCCATACTAAAGTAACAACTCCAGTATATTCTTTTTTAAAGGTTGGGGCCAAATTCTCATTTATTATTCAAAGCAAAGACCTCTTTCTAACTGGGTAGAGGGAGACCCATTATATAACTCGAAGGCCCAAGACCAAGTGGTCTGAATAAAAGGCTTGAAAGACCATTCTTTGGCCCAAAGAGCCCTTCGGTGAATAGTACTACTACAGTGGCTGCTACAGTACTACCACCGCTACAGTCCCTGCTACAGTCCTCCACCTCTATAGTTCCACCACTGCTACAATCGCCGATGCTACAGTACTACTACAATGTCATGCTACAGTACTGCTACAGACCCTTGGAAATTCATCCCTACTTGGATTCGATCCTGGGTCTTTTGGATGCCAAGAAGGATCCTCTACCACTTGGTTACATGCTCATTAGAATTAACTCAAATATATTCTACATTATTATATGTTATTATAATTATGGTATAACCTTATACCTCCTTTTATCCATCCTATGAATAACAATATCACAATACGTGCGTACATTCGACTTACTGTCTCCACGTCGTGGTGTAATTTTTTATTCAAAAATACTTTATTAGGATGGGTATAATGATGAGTATAATGGATTTAAATAATGAATATAACATGATAATGATTTTTTATAATTAATATACCATTCAATTACATACCATTTTACCATTAAGATAATGATACTGTTTCTCATACGTACGTACGACCTACCGTCTCCAAGACACGGTGAGATTTTTTCTTCACATTAACAATTCAAGAATGATTATAAGATTTATATGATGAGTGAAAATAATAATTATGAACTTAATTTCATTAATAAAATACTTCATATTCATAACAAAAATTTCTTACATGGAAAAACAGGAATGGGAAAACAAAGTAGTTAACACCTGAAATAATGATAATATTGAAATAATATTAAATAATTGATATAATAGGATCATATATGATATCATAAATATAGATATGATCCTTTTATAATTTGATAACATGATTTAAACATTATACAAGAGGTGAACAAACCCTTGACTAACAAAAAGTACAAGGTATGGGATAATTTTACGATCTCATTTTTATTTGAGATCGTTTATTCGTAAGTATTTACTGGGGATATATTTATCATCCATGTCCATGTGTTCTAAAAATGTTTTCATAAAATTTTTACTATTCTTATATGTATGTTTAGATTCATTTTTACCCATTTATGACTTTTAATACATGTTATGGAAGTAATCTTTCTTTTGTTTACCATAAAAGGTACTTTTTTGACTTTTCTAAAAAAGTACGAGGAGAATGTTTTTTTAACTTATACAGAATGGACAGATTTTTATGCCTTATTTCCATGAAGCTTCTTTTACATGATTAAAAGTTTAGTTTTAACTAAATTATTTTATTTTAAAATTTTGCGGAAATTTTAGAAAATAAATTTTCTTGAAGAATAAAGGAAATTTTACTCAAGAATTAAGTTCAAGTGTTTCATCAAAATTATTTTCCATCTAAGATGACTCTCTTTAAATATGGTTATGTTTCATTCTTATTATTACTATGATTTGATTACGTTAATGATGGAATGATATTTTATATGGATTATGTTATGATGGAATGATGTTTAAGAAACTTATTTTATTTCTTAGGTTATGCTATGATGAATGTTTTTTGTTTTTGTGGAACATGTAATAATGATATAATTATGATATGGAAGAGACCTATATCTATATTGAATGTAGTGGGTAAAGATTTATATCTCATGAGATAAGCATGACTGGAATGAAAATTAAATCTGATTCTGTAATACATGGCTAGAATGGCATGTAAACCCAGTTCATTAATGGACTTTTCCACTATGATGGTCTTGACAACAATGCCTTGGATACTATGGAAATAATATTATGTGATTAATTATCTTCCACAATTCCATGTTTTATACCAATTTTATTTTATCATGTTTAATGTTTATTTATGATCTATTCCTTACTAACTTCCAAGATTTATTTCATGACATATGATTTTGATATTAAAACTTTATGTTGATGTTTTTACATTCTTATGTTTATGGTTTGTTTTATGTTCACCATGTTTACACTTACTAAGAATTTGAGATAACCCTTTTTATGTTTTATTTTCCCCAAGATATAAAGAAAGGTTTTAGGTAGGAAAACAAAAGGGGAAGATCTTTATGGGATATTCTGAAGATCTTTCACCAAGATAGAAGATTATGTTCTAACTTTCCAAAGACACTAAACTAATATAGTCTTTGGGCATCAGTTTGTGTCATGCATTAAGTATTCCGCAAAAGAAATGTAATGTCCATGTATGTCAAGATTGGGTCTCTATAGTTGGTATCAGAGAAAATGTTTAGTTAACCTTTAGAAAATAGGATGTGAAAACTTTAGTGGATCCCTAGATATATTTCTAAGGTATGTCTAGGGATGTTTTTAAGAGTAAGTCTAACTTGAGGTTACAGTCTTTGAATTATGGTAACAATCATGAATAACCTAGGATTAAACCTAAGATATTAGAGATTGAAAGTAATCCCCCTTGATTATGTTGTTTTCCTAATATTATTTTTTCCTCTCACGCTATTTTTTTGGGTTTTAGAAATGGATAGAAATAGGAGGATTCCTATTAATGGAGAATAAGATGGACAATGGAATGATATTCTTCATGAGAAACCAAATGAAATGGGAGTTGGAAGGTGAAACATCATTATTATGCCTAATCATCAATCTCATAATATGATCAATAATCTCAACTTTGGCGAGTTTCTTGACCTAGATAATAAGAGAATGATAGAGTTTCATGGAAATGAGAGAGGAAAGAATGTTAAATTTTCCTCATGTAAATCATGTGGGAAGAGGAATTAAGGAGAATGTTTCAAAGGAACTAGAAGATAATTTAGGTGTGGAAAAGAAGGACACAAAGCCATCAATTGAAAAAGAAAAGGTTCAGTTAACACAATGGACAAGGATAATGGAATTTCTAAGACATCAACAATTGATAAATAATTTAAACGTGGAATGTATGGGCATTATGAAAATCGATGCCCTAAAGTAAAATATCATGAAGAGAATGAGAATAGTCATGTGGGTAGTATTTATGTTTATGATGATGAAGAGACTATAATTAACATATGAGATGAAATAAGTGTTGAGGAATAAAATGATGAAGCTCGGTCAATGGTTTAAGAAGATAGTGGAATGATCACATGTTTATCAAGAATAATGTATGGTACTAATAAAGAAACATCTAAGGATTGTTACACTATTGTTTGTCCTTACGTATTTGAAAGTATATATTGAATGATATCAACAACCATCAAAAGTTATTCAGATATTTTGGGAGAGCACATGATATGAACCTAATGAAGGGATAAGGAGATAAAGAGATGTTTGATAGTATTAATGAGCTCGTGACCGATATAAGGACAAAGTGATATTGTGGTTTGAGTATATAATTTTTTTTGTTATTTTGGGTGTGTGGAAAGAGTTAATTTTTATAGAATTCATGTTTTCACTAAGGTTCTATGGTAATTAATGTTATTATCATGTTTCAAGAGGATACATGATTAAGGTATTCACATGTTTGGAATGTGACAAATAAGAACTGCCAAATGAGATATGGGAGAAAAATGTTAAGTCAATTTAGTTCACCTATTTCTAAAGTTTTATATTTTCAGTATTTGGAAGACTTGTAATGTTATCCATTTATGGATAGTAAAAGTTATATTCCAGTTTAAGTTTGTTAGATTACTATTTCATCTCACTATAGGTGGCCTTATGCATATTTGATAACCTGTTCTAACATTTTTGTTGAGACAGATGGAATGACCTATCATTCTATCAAATGATCTGCTAATACTTCAAGAATGAAAAATTCAACTTCATTTATTTAAATAATAGATGAATTGTAAATTGTTCAGGGAATGAACAATAATAATATTTTACTGAAATCAAGTATGTATTTCTCCTCATGTGAAAATTCATCAACTTTAGGAAAAAGATCATGAAACAAAAAATGTTATCCTAGTACCTTCTTATCCGATGAATTAGATGGTCCCTTAAATAATCGTAGATTTATGGATTTATGGTAGTTAACTTTCTCCAAACCTTATTCTCTATCACTATCCATCAGAACATAAGGGTTATATTTATCTTCCATATCCATGTTTTCACTTCTCACATATGTTCTCCTATGTGGAAACCTGGTGATGAGTTACTTTGGGTAACTGTTATGTTTCTAAATTTCCTTTTTAAAATTTAGAGTTAGTATTACTTTTTATGATGTAGGTTTCCATGAATGAAACTTTCAAGTAGTAAACCTTATATAACCCCAATGAATTTCAAGGGAGAAATTCATTTTAAGGGGGTTAGAATGTGACACCCTGAGATTTTATGAGATAAATTATTTTTATTTTCTTTGATGTCTTGTGTTGTATGATACACCAAGATTATATTGAACTATATGAAATAATGTATAATCTTGTAGTAAACACAACACTAACTTGGGTTGCGTTACACGCAAGAGCGACCTTCCTCAATAGCTTGCGTTGTATGCAATACTGAGTTTCACAAAACAACGATATATTATTAAAATATTATTATTTAATGGGATATAAACTAGCCATTATGAATAGTATTAACCAATTTTTGAATTTTATATAAAATTAACATTCATATTATGTATTTTCTAGAAATTATATAAGAACAAATTCAATTTTTCGTATAAATGTATTTTTCAAAAAATGCAGTTTTGCCGCCTTTTGATGGAACACCCATTTTAAATTTTGTTTTTAACACTTTTATATATGATATTTAAAAATATTAACTTCTTATTTGGAATAATAACATAAAAATTTACTTTTGTTTAATTTTTGGTATTTTTCTGATAAAATTCATATTTTAATGAATAGTGAAAAATACAGCATTTTAATTCAAAATTGCCTTTTCATCTAATTTCTTTATATAGTTAGATTATCTTTTTAATTTGTATTAAAGTGTAATTGGGTTATGTTTTTATCATTTAATCCAATTTTGGTCATTGGAAGTAATTTTACATTTAAATTGGACATAAACACATGACACTCTTTTGATAAGTTTTTATTTCTTAAAAACCCGCTTTTTGGTTTTAACAACAGGAATTATTTTTAAATTAATTTTTTCTAATTCTGTATTTTGAATTATGAAAAATGGATTCCATGTTTTGAATAAGTGGGTATAAATTATTCTAATAGGTTAATTTTATTTTTACTCATTATGAATAGTAACTTTAGTAATTATTTTTATTACCATGGTTAAAGGTAAATCGGGTAATTAAAGGTAAAAATAATATTATAAAATTACCTTAACACTTTTCAAAATCCTATTGGATGAATAAATTATACCCTTATCATCTTTTTTTTGAAATGAAATCACTTAATGGCCATTTTCCCATGAATATGACATTAATATAAAAAAAATTAATGAATGTGACAAAATGTCACACTCTCATTTTATATAAGTATATTAATTTTAATTTAGGAATTACCAAGAAATAATGTCACGACCCGTCCTCGGGGTCCGTGCCGTGACTACCCCAAGCCCACGTTCCATAGGCCATGAGCTGACGACTAGCACCAAAGGTGTAAATCCCGATAACTGGGAAGACATTTCCTTTATAAAAGTAAACAAAACATCACAGAGTACAGGCAGAAGTAATACACTAAGTAAAAAAGAAAGTGCTGAAAAGTAAGTGGGCCAAAATACAAACCCAACTTAAAGTACAACTACAACTGAACAAAAGTACAACAGAGAAGACAAACAGCTGGAAGAATAGAAGCAGCTCCTGGGTCGTCCTCCTTGGATCCTACCTGAAGGGTAGGTACAGATAGCGCAACTCCTAGATCATCCACCACGGATCCTACCTGAAGGGTAGGTACAAATATCCTCCACAACGCTCTCGCCCGTCAACCTCCTCTGAGTGTCGTCTCGTCGTGAAGTCCACCTCTGGATACTGACTCATCGTGAGGTCCACCTCCGGGTACCGTCCAATTCTCAAACACTCAGCCTCTGTCAGTGCTGCCCGTCCTCTACAACCAACACAATGAGGTGCGGGCATAGCCCGTGCAGGGGTGAGTATAAGATTCTTAGTAGGGACCCCAAGACCCTCAAGGTCTCACTAAATCCAACAAGGTTAACCACAAAGAAGGATCTCAACAGATAACCCTTACTTAGGTATAAGCCCATACTTATACCTAAGTTATCAAGTAACCCATCTCAATCATGAGGAAACACAAAGGTTATGAAATCAATGGATAACCACTACCTAGGTATATGCCCATACATATACCTAAGTTATCAAGTTACCCATCTCAATCATGAGGTAAACACAAAGGTCATAGACTCATCTCAAAATAGTATTTTCATTATCGAAACCGTAACTGCTGAAGAGCCCCGTCTCTGACGAGTACAATGATCCTGTCACGACTCCGAGGTACTGCTCACTAACCTAAGACTGCTGAGGTACTCCTCCTGTCGAGTATCGCGGGTCAGTCACGCAAACATAGTAGTGCTTCCCGCCGGGGTCTGCCACCCAAACACAGTAGTGCACCCCCCTAATAGCCTACAGAGGTACTTCTCCTGTCGTGTACCGCGGGTCTGCTGCCTGCTACCAGGCGCTCCGTCTGCCGTGGGTCTGCACCCAAACACAGTAGTGCTCCGTCCACTGGGCTAGTTGACTCACTCCAAGTTGAGTCGGTCAAGCATTCGTCAGGTCTCAGCCAGCTACACAGTCTCCATACTCCATACGCTCATCTCCGGGAGGGTCCGCTCCACAAGCTAAATGTAGATACTCCAAGTATCACAAAGTCCCACGAAGAAGTATCTCAAAGGACCGCCTCGTCATAGGGGTCTCAACGCAACAGACGGCGTGTCAATCGGGCGCCCGGTCTGTGAGTTATTAGCCTTTTCGTCCCAGGGGCCCGATTGGTTTCGTGTGCGAACCAACCAAATCGTATCTCCACTGTACCCTGAACTCTCATAGGGTATACTCATAGAGATCGTTTTTCAACGTGATCACCAACGCCGCTGACGGTTCATCAAACGGACGTCCGGTCTGAAAGTTATCAGCTTTTCCGTTCTAGGGGCCCGGTTGGATTTCCGGTTCAATCCAACCTGGCCATTGTCCAACTACGTCCAAACCTCAGGCGAAGTATACCAAAAGTTCCGTCTCATCAAGAGGAATCCAACAAAGTTGACGACACGTCAATCGGACGTCCGGAGCTTAAGTTATAAGCGTTTCTGCTCCGCGGGCCCGGTTGGTTTCGGGTTCGAACCAACCCGGCCATACCCAAAGTTCTCTGAAACCTTGAGTGTAATATACTGAAACGACCGTCTCGATCCAAGGATCTCATTTCAATTGACGGTGCGTCGATCGGAGGTCCGTAGCCCAAGATATGGGCAAAAGACCGGAGGTGATCCGAAAATGGGGGGTCTGGGCGCGGCGCGGCCCGGTCCGCGCGACCCGCCCCGGCCCGGCCGGGGGGGGGTGCGCTGGCGCGGCGAGCGGCCGAGCAGGGGGGAACCGTTCCCCCCTTTCTCGCCCCACAGACGCGGCACACCTGCCACGTCCTCCTCCTCTGGATCCCGCATGGGCGCGGGATCTGTCCACCTGCGGCCGCGGCTTCAGCCGCGGCGGTTCCTCCTAGCGGCGCGCCGGGCGCCGCCGCATCCTGGCGGCCGGCCGGTGATGGCTGCCGCCTCCGGCCGCCGGCGCCGCCGTGCCGGCGAGGCGTGCCGACAAGGTCTTCCGCGGACCACCGGACGCGCTCCGGTGGTCTGTTTTACCTTCCGTCTTCGCCAACGATCCTCCCTGGACCTGCTCTTCACTGCGAAGTCTTCAAAACACCTCTGTGGCCCGTTCCGTCATCGCCCGTCAATCTGCACTTCAATAAAAAAAACTGAAGAATCTTCAAATCACCTCTGCGGCCCCGACTCTGGCCGTGGTTTCATTCAGCCTCAACGACGCGACGCGACGGGGCCGCACATCTTTGCCGCATTTCTCCATGTTTCCACGCGGTGCCGTTGCATCGCGCCGCCTTCTTTCGAACCGCAACAACACAACAACAAAAGGGGGAGGAGAGTCGGCCGTGTTCGTGCGGTCCGACCTCCTCCCGATAAGTTGATAACAAGCGGCCCAAAAATATAGACGAAGAACGGAAAAGGATATTTCACGAACAAAAAGTAATCAACCCCTACTTGATAATGAGTTGATGTTTGAAGAGCATCGCGGAAAGCGGCGTCGTAGGGCATGGTTCCGTAGACGTCGAAGGAGAGCGTCTGAGGAGACATCGTCTTCTCTTTATCACGGAGAGAAGAGGATGATTACATGTCGTTGGAGAACTCTCACGTCAGTGTCTCTTCCCTTGTCGCGAAGGAGAAAGGGAATGGCGATACCGGAGTCGTTGAGTCATTCTTTGTTGAAGAGATGACGTTCTTCGCGGAAGGATTGAAGCTCTTCGCGGGAGGATGAAGTTCTTCTCCAGAGAAAAGAGTTCTATCTCCCCAATCTCCTCACACAACAACCAACCCTCCCAAATAAAATAAGTCTTATCTTATTTTATTACATCAAACCAAGCATTTCAATTTTTAAAAATCAAACACATAACTCACTTAATTAATTAAGTGAGTTGGCATGATTAAAGAAGAGAGAGGGGGAGGTGAGTGGTCTCACATTAAAGGGGGGCTATGGAGTTAAGGAATATGAGGGGTTGAGCTCATGTGGGCCCCACCCCACCTTTATCCTCTCATGGTTGGTTAACAACATGTGGGTCCCACCCCCAACTCCCTTACTTAGGTTATAACTACATAGTGGAAAATAAATAAAATTGTAATATAATTTTATTTATTCCTCACTAAAACAACACAATTAACAACTCCTCCCGAGCAAACGCACCTTTGGAAAAGGTGCTGCTAAGCAATTACCGGCGCTGCGGTTTCATCGGTGCCCTCAGATTTCAATTCCGAGCACCGGTTCAAAAGTTAGGAAAATCCGATCGTTCATTCACTGAACATACCCGAGCTAAACTTCGGAAATTGATTCCGGGCACACCGGACCTCGGAATCAGGTGCCGTCAGAAACTGCGTTCTTGTAAAATCTCAAAGAAAATTAAGAAAAAAAATTCCTTGAAATTTCTGGGTCTTTACAAATAAAATAAACTATAGGTAGTATTTGGAAATATAATTGAATTAAATACATCATTGAAATTTATTTATAATTTTTAGAGATTAAATAATTATCATCAATGATGACTCAAAAATGATGCAGAAATTATTTTATTAATAGAAATACCAAATAAATGATATTAATAAATATAATTTGAGTGAATTAATGTCATCCAATAATTTTATGGATGACTTTGAAATGTTATTTATAGTTTAATGGATATTTTTATAACACATATTTATGTTATGATATTTCTAAAAAATCAACTAATGAATAGTATCAAAATTGACACTATTGATATTTTAAATAAATAATAATTTATTAAATTATATAAAATTCATAAAAATATAAAATTCGGAAAAATAAATGGGATGAAGTTAAATTTGTCATAAACGATCCATTTATGGCTCCTTTGGCATTTTAGAGTGACTATATTAACCCTCAGTAAATAAAAAGACATGTTGTGATGGTAAGAGTTAAAAGAATTAATTAAAGGTAAATTAAAATTATAAGGTTTAAAATAAAACCAAAACATGTCAAAAAAAAATTATTGGATGAATAATATTCAATTATTATCACAATATGATCTATTTTGAGTTGTTTAATGGACATTTGTACATGAAAATAAATTATATATTATTTAAATCAAAGATAGTGACAAAATATCACTATCTTGTATTTTAATATCTTTTATGTGTCCACATAGGGCCAAAATCAAGATATTAACGAATCTAAATGTATATTTTTATATAAATGAAACTATTTTCATTATATGAATTTATTTGTAATTTTTAGAGGTTATATGATTACCTTAAAAGTCTCTTCAATTCTAAAACAACATTTATTCAATAGAATAAATGATTTTAATAATAATATTTTTTTTATATTTTGGATTAATTAATGTGTATAAAAAATTTAAAATATCTATAAGATATCTTATATATGTTTGAAAGCATTATATTCGAATTACCACCTTGTCTTAAGGTATTTTAAGTCAAATTAAATGAATAATATTAAATTTGGAAAAAATAATATCTTATTGAATGAATTTATTATTAAATTATTTAAAAATCACAAAAATGTTAAATAATAACAAGGGGATAAAATATGATCGATAATTTATTATAAATTTCATTTATGGTCCATTTTTAATTATTTATATCTAGAGTAGTCTTATTATATTTTAATATTTTGAGAGTTTCATAAAGTGCCCCTCTCCTCTCTTAGAAAAAGGCATCTCCTCCCACATTTCCTCACACATCCTTGAGACTTATAGATAAACCAACCCCTTAAAAATTCTTCTATAAAAATTTTTAGTTAAATTATGGATGTCCTGGTTTTCCCAAAAGTCTATCCCTAGTGTCCCTAAGAAGAGATCCAAAGGAAGTTCAACGAAGAAGAGGTAATTACTTTACCAATTCAATTCAATTTCTTCTCTTCTTCTACTTCCTCTTTCTCTTTTGATTCCATAATAAATTAATAAATCAAGTATATTATACCTACTGAGATGTTATTATAATTATGGGACAACTTTATACCTCCTTTTATCCATTCTACAAATAAAAATATCACCATGCGTGCGTACGTACGACTTACCGTCTCCACGCTGTGGTGTAATTTGTTATTCAAAAATAATTTATTAGGATGGGTATAATAATGAGTATAATAGATTTAAATAATTAATATAACATTATAATTATTCTATATAATTAATATACTATCCAATTACATACCATTTAAACATCTAGAGAATGGTATTATTGCTCGTGCGTACGCACAGCCTACCGTCTCCAAGATGCTGTGAGATTCATTCTCCACATTAAAAATTAAATAATGATTATAAAATTTATATTATGAGAGAAAATAATAATTATGAACTTAATTTCATAAATAAAATACATCATATGCATAAAAAATGTCTTAGACGACTAAACAGGAATGAGAAAATGAAGCAGTTAACACCAGAAATAATGGTAATATTGAAATACTATTAACAAAAATGATATAATAGGATTATATATGATATAATAAATATGTATATGGTCCTGGAATAATTTAATAACATTATTTAAACATTATACAGGTGGTGACCACACCCTCGACTAACGAAAAGTACAAGGTAAGGGATAATTTTACAATCTCATTTTTATCTGAGATTATTTATTCGTAAGTATTTACTGGGGATATATTTATCATACATGTCCATGTTTTATAAAAATGTTTTTCTAAAATGTTTACTATTATTATATGTATGTTTAGAGTCATTTTTACCCATTTCTGATTTCTACTACATGGTATGGAATGAATCTTTCTTTTTTTACCATACAAGGTACTTTTTTGACTTTTCCGAAAAAAGTAAGAGGATAATGTTTTTTTAACTTATATGACATGGATGGATTTTTACCCCTTATTTTCATGAAGCTTATTTTACATGATTTAAATTTTATTTTCAACTAAATTACTTTCTTTTAAAATTGTATGGCATTTCAAGAAAAGAAAATGTTCTTGAAGAAGAAAGGATATTTCCTCAAGAATTAAGTTCAAGTGTTTCATCAAAATTATTTTCCATATAAGATGACACTCTTTAAATAGGGTTATGTTTATATCCCTATTATTACTATGATTTTATTATTTCAATTATGGAATTATATTTTATATGGATTATGTTTTGATGGAATTATGTTTAAGAAACTCATTTTATTTCTTGGGTTATGCTATGATGAATGATTTATGTTTTTGTGGCACATGTAATAATGATTTCATTATGAGATGGGCGGAACATATATCTCCATCCAATGAATTGGGTAAAGATTTATATCTCACGAGATATAAATGAATAGAATGATAAGTAAATATGGTTTAGTAATACATGGCTATAATTTCATGTAAACCCAGTTCAGTAATGGACTTTGTCCACTATGATGGTCTTGGAAACAATGCCTTGGCTACTATGAAAATCATATTATGTGCTTAATTTTTTTTCCACAATTCCATATTTTATGCCAATGATATTTTATCATGGTTAATATTGCTTTATGATATACACATTATGAACTTCCAAGATTTATTTCATGAATCATGATTTTTATATTTAAACTTTATGTTTATGTTTTTACATTCTTATATTTTTGGGTTGTTTTATGTTCTCCATGTTTACCCTTACTGAGCACTTGAGCTCAGCCTTTTTATGTTTTCCTTTACCCAAGACATAAATAAATGTTGTATGTATGAAAAAAAGGGGAATATATTTATGGGATATGTTGAAGATCTTTCACAAAGATATAATATTATGTTCCAAGATTCTAAAGACACTAAACTAATACGGTCTTTGGGCATCGGTTTATGTCATGTATTAAATATTCCGTAAAAGAAATGTAATTTCCATTTATGTAAATATTGGTTTGTTATATATAATCTATAAGTCAGTGAATTATTTTAAAACATTGTAATGATTACAAGGAATCAAATTCAGAAGGGCCGATCAGTTTAGAAATCTTAGAAAATAGATTACATACATGAAATTTATATTAAAATTCAAAACATAATATGTAACATAGAAAATTCTTTGATAATTCCATTATTCTCTTAGCTTAACCGTACATATCAATCATAAAATACTTCTTGAAATCCAGGAAAAATAAAACCTAAGAAATGGGTGAGCTCATATACTCAGTAAGGATAAACAATATAGCAGAAGCAATCATAAATAAGCATAAATTTTTAATGAAAAATATAAAACTGAAACACAATCCCTTTAAACATAATCTTCAGAACAATATGGAAAGAATAAATCAAATAATGTCATTTAAAAATTCATATGTATATTCTAATAGTCTAATGTTCACATGTAATATCAATAAATAATCTCATACTGAGGGAATACATAATTTCGAACATCATAACCCCAGTTTCAAGGCCTCGTGCCAAGACCATACATATAAGCAATACGTTAGTCAAAACCCAAACTAGTTTGTCTTCTGAGAACTTCCAATGCATATAAGGTATTTCATTAACAGGTACCAAACATGTATGCATTTCATTAAGAGGTCCCCAACCCCTCACTTACTAAGTTCAATTCATTCCTCTTATAAAAGGGGTAAAACATAACCAACTTAAACATTCATATTAAAACTATAATAAAAAATGTTAATACTTTAACCATAAACCATGAATGGTATCAAAATAGTACATCCATAGTCAAACATATCATAAACCCTTAAATACAATATGTAATATTGTATCATAATAAATCAACCTCAATTAAGAATAATCCAACAAATTATGTTGACATAGATGAAAATAATCTAATAAAATCATTAAAAACTTCTTTTGAGAAAGACCACTTTTATTGAAAATAGTCCATTAAAATGAATTAAAATTTAAAAAGAAGATATTTTAATTGAAAATAATCTTGTAATCTTATAAAGGAAGCTTCAAAATGTTTAGTCACCACAACGGTGGAAATAGTCGCTTGCACCGTATAAGTTAAAAAAAACATTCGTTCCGTAATTTGTCGAAAAAGTCATAAAGTATCTCATTTGGAAAATGACAGAAAGATTAATTTCAAAATGTTTTATAAAAATTAAAAAATGGGTAAAAATTACTTTAAAAATTTATTGATAATATTTTGAAATACATTTCTAAGAAACATGGACTTGGATGATAAATATGTCCCCGTAAATTCTTACATAAAAGAAATCTCGAGTAATAATGAGATCGTGAAATTAATTCTTACATAAAACCATAAAATATTTATTTTGGAAACATTTGAATGAACATAAAAATAAAAATAAAATTTCCTTTATAATCCTTTTAAATCCATATAAATAGTCACGTAGAATAAGATCAAGAATATTGAAATGGAGAAGGGATTAATTCTGTAAACATTCAAAGAGTCTCTTACGACTTTGAAAATTTAAATCATTGACCTGATATATTCAAATTATTTTTTAAATACCATGAAGATAAAATTATTAATAATATAAAATATAGTATGGTTAGTACATACACCACACACAAGAAATTGGTGGTGATCATGGCATATATCTCATGGAAATTAAAAGTGAGACAGAAATTCCATTACAATGATTGTATCATTAGAGTGAGGATAAAGGAATGACATAATTATGTGTGAAAAATATAAATCCACCCAATATAAGTGGATATTCAGTATAAAACAATCAAGGGTCATTCACACATATTTTTGGAATAATATAACCAATGACATAGATGTTTAAATCAATGAATGAAAATTGTGTTAAGATTTTCCTTACCTTAGGTCCGATACTCTCCGTACGTGTCCTAAAATTCCGTATAATGATTTAAAACATATTATTAACTTCTAAAAAAAATAATATTTATTATATCACATATGATTCATTTATAACTTTATATTACCCATTTATTAATAACTTCCATGTTAAAGCAACATTTCGAGTAATAATAGATTTGTTTATCATACATGTTTTGACTTGTTATTCTTGATTATATTACATAGATCATGATTTAATTAATTATAAAATTTAAAACATGATTTATATATCATATATATTCACTATTTAAATATATATAAATGGTAGATACATGAAAATGGAATACACCATCCATGGTGACCGTAGGCTGTACGTACGCATGAATGTTATTTTCATTTCTTTATCATATTGAATGGAAGAAATTAAATGACATATATGTATATATATATATATAACCCCATTATCATTATTATGTCATATATTTCATACTTATTCATCACATATATTTTTATAATCATTATTGAATGGTAAATGTGGAAGATGAATCTAATCATGTCGTGGAGACGGTAAGTCGTACATACGCATGAGAAAAGATATCATTTACTTAATGGTTAAATAGTATGGAATTTGATGGAATATAAATTGAAATAAACAATATCCTATTATATTTATTACTTACACCTTTTATATTCATCATTATACCCATCGTAATAAATTATAGATGAAAAACAGTTCACACCACGACGTGGAGACGATAACTTGTACATACGCACACATGATGATATTTATTTTAATAGGATGGGTAAAAGGAGGAATATGGTTGTCACATAATCATAAATAAATATTATCATATATTATATTCTGTATTTATTAATTTAATATGGAAATAACTTAGTAAAAGGAAGTAGAAGAAGAAAAGAACTTTTAAAGAGTTGGTAAAATAATTACCCCTTCTTCGAGTGTCTCCTTTGATTTTCACAAAAGGACTCCTTAGGTTGGATTTATGCCCAAATTATGGCCTCTAGGATAAATTTAAAGAAATTATTAGGATAAATGGGCATGGTTTGACCGAGATAAATGGATTTATATGTGTGAATTAAATAGAAGGAGAGGTTCCCTTTTATACGAGAGGGGAGGGGCACTTTAGAAACTCCAAAACTTTTAATTTATTATAAATTTATTTTCGATTTGAAATAGATAAAAAGTGATTTATTTCAAGTTTAAGGTGAGTATGGGTCTAAATAATCTCAACCAATGATTTTTAGACAAGTTTAGGTAACAAAATTAACCTTATCTTTTGGGTTTAACCATCAGTTAAAAAGTTTAACTCTTACCATGTCTACATGTATTTTTATACTATAGGGTTAATATAGTTACTATAAAATGCCAAAAGAATCCAAATTGGATAATTTATGAAAATTTCAACACCATACATTTTATTTGGCCCAACCTTATATTTTATGGCTTTTATATCATTTAATAAAATAGTATTTATTTTAGAATCTCATTTATGTCAATTTTGACACTATTTAATACATGATTTTTGTTAAAGTCATAAAAACTTTATTCCTTAAAAAAACTACATTAAATAATCCCTAATATTTCAATTTGATCCAAAATTTTTTTGGATGAAATAAAATATTTCAAATTATATTTATTTTAATATTATTAATATCATTTAATTGATTCTTAATTTAATAAATCAATTACCACATCATTATTGTGTCCCCATTTAATTTAGTTATTTATTTCATAAAATTATAAATAAATTATCATTATGTATATAAACATTTTATCTTTATAAATAATATTTATATTCAACTATATCACTTATATACCTCATATTAAAAATGATATAGTTATTAAAATTTGAATATGAAATTTTTAACTCTTCTTTAAATAAAATATAATAAATGTCTTAATCTAACACAAGTTTCTTAAAAAAGATAATATTTTAGACATAAGTATGATTTTGGTATAAAAACACTTATCCAATGAAATTAGGACAAGTGTTAGTATAATTTTATATTATTATAATATTATTTTTACCTTTAATTATCTTATTAACCTATAACTGTGGTAAATAAAATTCAAAAGTTACTATTCAAAAAAAATTATTTTGATCCTATTAGATTAATTTTTTCATATTGATTATAACCATGTATGTCTATTTTTAAAAATTCAATTCACAGAAGTGGTAAAATTTTATTTAATGCTAATTCCATAGATGTGACTAGAAGATGAGTAAAAGTGACGTTGAAAAGTTCAATAATTCTTTATATCTAATTCTATTATAAAAATAATTCCAATGACCTAAATTGAGTTAATATGCATATTATTTATCTATTTTTAATTTAAAATAAATTTAAGTTAAAATAATTATTTAAATGAAAAATTCGATTTTTAAACAATAATGTAGTATTTTTCACTATTCATCAAAAATTAGAACTTTTCAGAAAATTATCAAAATTTCACCCTAAGATAATTTTGATATACCAAATTAAAAAATGAAGTATATTTTGAAAGTTAAAATTTATAAATTTTAAAAGGTGGTTATTACTATTCATAATCACTTTTTAAATAACTATTTTAGTATATCATGGTATGCTCAAACTCAGTGTTGCGTACAACGCAAGCTATTGAAGAAACTAAATTTATTTTAGAAGGGACATACTGTAAAATCTTGGGTTGTTACACTGGGTGAAAAGCAATGAGGATACATTCTACCAAGAAATCTAAAGGTAACCTCCCCAAATGTTCTAAATGTGGTATAAAACATTTTTTAAAGAATGTTTGATCAGACTAAGAAAGTGTTACTGATGTGATTGTTGTAAAAGCGGGCGACATTGACCCAAATTTATCAGTACTTTTTGATTACCATGTCATATATATAGTGAGTTATGTATGATGCATTCTTACCATAATAGTGTTGATATTTCTACATCCACATTTTATATAGTAATTTCCATAAATTGCATATCATATCAAAAGTTTATAGTAGTTCCCAAGATATAATGAGAACCTTGAGATACTAGGAAATTAATATTGAACATATGAACTATGGTATAGATACATCATACTAACTAGATAGAGTTGGTGTTTGACTATCAAGTGTTGGGGGATTATAATAATTGGGACTTCTTCTCATGAAGTCCGCACTTGTTGAATCTAGTATGTGATATCATAAGGGCATACCTATCAATAAAAACACTACATGATTTAGGTGAAATTGGTTGTTCCTATCTATGAACATGTATATTGGTCTCCTGACTTGATATCATTATCAATGTGTACCATTTTATCACGTAATTTGATGGAAGACAAAAACCACGACATTTAAGTCATGGTGAGGTAGCTTGTTTTGGGTATGTCATTGGTGGTATGACATTGGTTGAATGATTAAGATAGATTTTTTCACTTCTGAGTTGATAAAGTGATATCTCGATCCTAGTCGATTAGGATGGAACTTCATAAATCATTGGCCAAGGTTGTCAAAGGTAAACCTGTCTAGTTAGATCAACAAATGATAAATCAACAATTGATGATGAAACAAGCAGTTCATCCTACTTTATGTGATATATCAAGATAAAAAGATTATATTACACAGTGTGTATTCTTAGGAAAGATTATCATTGCTATTAATTTTTAATATTTCATTAGGGGCCTTGATGGGTTTCTAGAATTTTCTCTTGGTATGTGAATAATATTCATTTCTATTGAGACAAGGGCCTAGAGGGTCATAAAAAATAGCGTATTCAAGAGTCTTCTCTATTCCAATGAATATGAATATTGGAAATGGTGAGCCCCACCAAAAGGTTTAAGATTTGTCCAATTAATCGATCTATAATGAATAAATAAATTCATTTCTATTCAACTATAGAATAACTAGGATGAATCTATTTATTAAAAGTATTTATAAGGTATTAAGTGAATACAAAAAATATTATAAAAATGAAGATTATTTTAATATTCAAGGTTCATTTAATATTAGTGGGAATTAAGAGTTGAGTTAATTACTTGGGTTTATCATGTAATATATTTATTATATATTAAAAGTATGTGATAAAAAAATATAAATGACATTATTATGCAGTTAGTTCATCATAACGTGTCATTTACTGCTTATTTAGTATGTGTTTTATTTCTGAGGGTTGAGGAACCCTTTTTGGGTATTTGAGCATATCACTATATAATAAGAAGAGAGACTCTCATTCCATGACTATTCATCATTCATAATTTAGAGATTATATATCCTCCCACACCCTAGAGAGTGAATGGATTTGTTCAAGAGATCAATTCAAGAATGCCTTTGAAGATTGAAAGGATGAGATCGATCTGATCATCATGACATGAAAGGAATCATTGGAGGTCCGTGCTAGCACCCATAATTTGATAGTTTACATTAACATAGATTCTTGAAGCATGTGTGGATGATATGGAGGAGTTTTACCTCATATCCTTTGAGAAACAGTCACCGATGATGATCTGATATTGAATGCACTTTGATTTGAATGAGGTAACTATTTGGTTTAAACTTTTGTGCTTTAATGATTCATATAAGATCCTCAGACCTTACTGGGGCTTAGATCATCAGAGACAATGAAGTTTCATCACTACAGTGATGACTTGTTTTTAAATTACCAGCCTTCCAGCTTCCGCTGCACACCTCGATACCAGAAATTGGTATCAGATCCGTCATGTGAATTTTTTGATCCAAGAAAAAAATAATTTTCTTCAAATTAAGTAGAGGGTTTTAATTCTTTCCCAACAAAAAAACCATGCATCAATCCGATATCGGATGACCACATTGTGACCATCTGAAATTTTTGATACTAATCGTTTGTAGTTTGTTTTTGGGTATTTAAACAAAATTATAAAATTATATATATATATATATATATATATTCATTTATGTTCTTCATTTTCTTGAGAATTTTGGAACCATTCTCAGAATCTCGCCAGGATTAGCTGGAATCCGATCACCAAAACAGTACCGCCTAATGGCCAAATTTTCCACCGATTGTGGAATTTGAAAATTATATAAAATATATAAAATAAAAAAACAAATAATCCTGAAAGGGGGTTTGGTTCATGGGTTATGAAAATCACAAATCAAATAAAAATAAAGGGAACCCATTTTTTTTCACATAAAGGAAAAAATTTTATTAATAAATAAAAGGGGTATCATAGAGTGGCGTGATTACCCAAAAAAAGATTTTTTTTGTTTGTTTGAAGAAGCTTCCCCATGAGGTGTACTCACCCCCACCCCCTCATGGGCCTCCTCCAACAATGAGTCACAGCGGCCGGCCACTACAGCATCACCTGCGCCATTTCTGACCATCATAGATGCCACTATTTCCTATCGCCGTCCAACTCTACCACCAATCTTCTCTCCCCTGGAACTAACTCCCTACCGAGAACCCTACCTGACCACTGACTTCCTATAGAACTTGGTCCATAGAGCCTCATCATTGTGCTGCTCACCGAAGCCGACCGCCTCCCAGGCCGACCCAACTGGACACCGCCACTCCTTTAGGCCGCCACTACGCATGGCCAAACCCTAACCAAATATTGACCTAGACGTCGCATGTGGCTTCCTATGGTCCTATCTATTCCTTCTTAGCATCAATATTTGTAGATCCCATGTGCTTACATCATAGTCGAATCCAAGACACCCAATGAACCACCACTTCACGCGAGCCCCTTGGCTGGGGAGTCCCACTAATACGGTGGTCGTGGCTGAATTTGGCCCTTCGAGTAATCCTTTGTTGCATTTTTTCCCTTTTCCCAGTTTAAGAAACCAGCCATGAAAATGAGTTCTTCTCACCCAGTATTTTCCTGTATGATCTTGGGGGGGATTTCATGACCCATAATGGATCAGGGTGGGTCTTCCTAACCCAGAATAGCCCTACACGGTGCTTGCTTGGCCCAGAATGGTCCTATGTGGGTTCGACCAGACATGCAATGATCCAAATAATGATTCTAGGGCATAAAATATTTATAATATAATCAAACTTAATTTATTAATTTTGGATTTAAAAAATAATAACTTTATTATTTGGAATAAATTAATTTAATTTTCCAAATAAAAATTAAATTAATAATGGGACTAAATGAATGTAAAATATTTGAATTTAAAACAATTCATTTAATTTATTTTAATACCCTCATACTTAAATTTATTGCATATAAATTCCACATCACACTTTTATTTTACCCATATACGGGTCTTGATAAATGACCGACTGTGCATATCAGGTTTTATTTTATTTAATTTTTTTACAACTACATGCGATGATTATAATATTTAATTAGTTTTATTGACATTTTTCACATTATCATTCCTTATTAAATTTGTATAAGGTCTTGTTCCTTAATTTTTAGCTATATGAACATTATTCTTCCCGAGACCTCCTCACTTGCGTGAAAGTACATTTGTACTATTTATGGTGATGTTGTAAGACGTGGATCATGCCAAGATGAGTCTATATACCAGATGAGAATTGAAAAACTAGATCTAGGGTGAGATGCATCATTATTTAAGACCCGAATCTAGTATAATACCTCAAGGCCATGATTTATCCATTGAGTTTAAATGGTTAAATAAATATTAGAGGCTTTATACAAGTTGAGTAATTTATTTCCTTTATGCATTTTTTATTATTTTATACATTTTCTTATATGTGGGAACTACATAAAATAATAAACATAAAAAATGCATATAGACATGATGAATGTTTTTTCATATTAATGTTTAGTTGTGATCATGACAACATAGTATAAACATATTAATAGAAATGAATTACATTCTCCAAAAATATTAAAACCCCCTAAAAGAAATATTAATTTTTGAACACCATTCATCGCTCTAATTTGAACAAAACCGGATGTACGGGGTCCTCGTTAGCCATATTTGAGGGTGCCTCCTACTACCAAATAGTTCTTATGAGAGTGATTGTAAAGACCCGAATCTTGACGTACATGGACATTACATTACATTTGCGGAATACTTAGTACATAACAAAAACACACACTAAAGGATCGTAATAGTTTAGTGTCTTTGGAAACTCGGAACGTAATCTTCTAATCGTGGTGAAAGTTCTTCAATATCTCCCATAAAGGTCATCCCTTTTTTCTACCTAAAACCTTTCTTTATATCCTGGGGAAAAGAAAACATAAAAGGGTGAGCTCAAATGCTCAGTAAGGGTAAACAAAAGAAAAATCAATCACATCATATACATAGCTTTTGGAAATCTTAACCTGCAAAAGAGCTCATAATATCATAACATGGGATATATCATAGAAGTGAAATGTAATCCCAATAATCATAACTTAAAACATGAAACTTTGTGGCATACACACATAATCATAGAAAATCATTTCTTGTTAGTCAATACTCAATGCCAAGACTATCTTAGTGGACAAAGTCCCTTTCTGAATCGAGTAACCCTCGTTTCAGTCCTGTTTCACTGAACCGGTATAACCTACCATTTCAGCCATGTCTATCTCATGAGATATAAAATCATTACCCAATGCATTGGAGGGAGATATAGGTCCCACCCATCTTATAATGAATCCTTTCTTATGTGTGCCACATAATCATAAAACATACATCATCGCATAACACATGTAACAAAGATGGGATTCTTGAAACATCATGACATCATAAATCAATTCATATAAGATAAAGGAATTCATAAAAATAATTCCATCACAACATGATCAAATCAATTTAATAATAGGGATAAAAACATAACCCTTTATTATCTTAGATGGAAAATAATTTTGATAAAACACTTGAACTCCATTCTTGAGGAAAATATCCTTTCTTCTTCAAAAACATTTTTCCTTTCATAACATGTCATATAACTTTAAAATGAAAGAAGTTGATTAAAAATAAACTTGAGAACTTGTAAATTAAGCTTCTTGGAAATAATGTTTTAAAAATCTATTCATGCCGTATAAGTTAAAAAAAACATTCTTCGTACTTTTGTCGGAAAAGTCAAAAAGTACCTCGTACGAAAAACGACAAAAGATTCCTTTCATACGTATTACTAAAAACTCACCGAAGGGTAAAAATGGATTTAAACAATTTTAGGTGGATGGAAATAATATTAAATATTGAGTAAACATGGATGTGGATGATAAAATACACCCCAGTAAATACTTACGAATAAACAATCTCGGATAAAAATGAGATTGTGATATTCCCTTACCTTAGGTCCGACTTGCTTTGTAAGTGTCCGAACCTCCTGTATAATGATTTAAATCATGTTATTGACTTATTACAGAATCATATTCATTGTTATGATATCATATATGGTTCACTTATGACATTATATTACCCGTTTTTTTGTAAATTCCATGTTAAAGAAGCGTTTTGGGTAAAATCGTTTCATTTATCGTAGGTGTTTTCACTTTTTGTTCTTGAAATCATTATTACTTATATCATGATTTACTTACTTCCAGAATATAAAATATGATTTATATATCATATATATTCAGTATATATATATATATAATAGATAGATAAATAAAATGAAAAACACCGTTCATGGAGACGGTAGTCCGTACGTACGCATGAACGCAGTTTTTCTTTCCTTATTGTCTTGAATGGAAGTAAGTAGATGACATACATATATATATATATACATAAATCCAGTATCATTATTATGTCATATATTTCATTAGTACTTATTATATATATACTTTATAATCATTCATGAATGGTTAATCATTAAGAATGAATCTCATCGCGTCGTGGAGACGGTAGTCCGTACGTACGCACGAGCGATGAGATCATTTCCATAAATATTGAATTGAATTGGAGTGGATTATACAATATATCAAAATCAATATGATGTTGTAATAACTATGTATAGTTATTCTTTACACCATTATACCCATCCATGTAAGGTGGTGGTGGAAAATAGATTACACCACGACGTGGAGACGGTATTCCGTACGTACGCACGCGCGGTGATTTCTTTTTCCATAGGATGGATAGATGGTGAAATAGGGTTGTTTCATACTTATAATAACATATCAGTATATGAGTGATACTGATGTTATTACTTCATAATGAAACAACCTAAGAAGAATAAGTGGAAGAAGAAATAAAGATGAAAGAATTGGTAACGGTAATTACCTCTTCTTTGAAGCCCCTCTTTGAGACCTCCTCTTAGGGCACTAAAATTGGTCTTTGAGGAAGACCAGAACCTCTAGGATGTTTCTAGGGAAGTGGAGAAGAGATTTTGGCAGGGGTTGGCCGAGCTTGAGTGCTCAATTTGGTGTGATGAGGAGGGGGAGGAGGTGTCCTTTTATAAGGGAGGAGAGGGGCATCTTAGGAATATCTCAAAATATTATTTTATATTAAAGTCAAAATCGGTTTATAATGGTTCCAAAGGGTCTTATTTCGAAGCTAAAGTGGGGATGGGTCGAAATCCTATCAACCAATAAGATTTAGACAAGTTTAGGGTATTATTTTAACCTTATCAATTAGATTTAACTCTAAGTTAAATAATTTAACTTTTACCATGTCTTTTTGTTTTCTTACATTATATGGTTAATAAACTTACTATAACATGCCAAACGAACCCCAAATTGTATATTATTAATACATATATCCTTATCTAAGTCATTTGGCCGAAACTTAGATTTTTAGGAATAAAATAACAATTAATAATATAATATTTAATTTAAAAACTATTTTGTGTCAATTTTGACACTATTTGATACATGATTTTTCTGAAAGTCATAACAGAATTATTTGTTCGAACCAAGTTGATTAAATCAACACTAATATATCATAGTAACCTAGAAAATTAGTGTAATTCATAAAAAGTCTCAAATTACATTTATTTTGGTGTTTATAACATCAATTATGTCAATATTTCATTAATAAGATAATTACTGCATCATCTTTGTGTCATAAATAAATTAAATTATTTGATGTCTAAAAATTAAAAATAAAATACCATCATGTGGGAAATTGTTTTAGCTTTCTAATGAATATTTACAATCGAATTTATCTTATGTACAACCCTATATTAAAAATGTTTTAGTAAATATACTTTGATTTTAACTCTTTTAACTCTTCTTTGAATTAAATAATAATAAATGTCCTAATCTAATCCAAGTGGGCCTAAATGATAATATTTTACACTTAAGGTTTTTTTTGGTCGAGATACACTTGTCCAATAGAATTAGGACATGTGTTAGGGTAATATTTATATCATTCTTACCCTTAATTACCCTATTTACTTTTAACCGTGGTAAATAAAAGTAAAAAGTTACTATTCACCAAAAATTATTTTCATCTCATTGAACCACATTTTACTTACTGACATCAACCGTGTCTCTCGGATTTTTGAAATTCCATTCACAGAAGCGGTAAAATTAAGTTTTATGAAAAATTCAGTTTTTTTAACTACCACTTAGTAGTTTCACTATTCATCAAAAATTGAAGGTTTTCAGAAAAAATGCCAAAATTTCATCCTAAGCTATATTTCATATTCCGAATTCAAAAATGAAGTCTATTTTACCAAATTCATAACATAGAAGTTGCATTAATTAATTTTATAATTAAATCCCGCTGTTAAAACAAATAGCGTGTTTTTAAGAAACAATATCTATCAAAAGATTGACACTTGTTTATGTCTGGTTTAAATGTGAAATTACGTTCAATGACCAACACTGTATTAAATTGTAAAAATATATTCTAAATATAATTTAAAACTACTCAAATTAATAATTTATCACTATTAATTATTTCGATTAAAAAAGTTGTTTTTAATTATAATTTAGTAATTTTCACTATTCATCTGAATATGAAAGTTATCCGAAAAGTACCAAAATTTCACCTTAGGCTAAATTCGATACTCCGAATCCAAAAATGAAGTCCATTTTGAGAGATAAAATTTCTAAAATTTAAAAAGTGGTTATTACTATTCATAACGGCTAGTTTTAATAATATTTTAATAGCATATCGTTGTTTCGTGAAACTCAGTATTGCGTACTACACACGCTGTCGAGGAAGGTTGAGATTGCGTGTAATACAAGGCAAGTCAAAGATGCGTGTTGTGCAAGCTCATTTTTGTGTAGCGTACAACACAAGACATTAATAAAATTAAAAAGAATATTTTTCATAAAATCTCGGGCTGTTACATTCTACCCCCCTTAAAATGAATTTCGCCCTCGAAATTCGTCGGGGTTATAAATGGTTTACTATTCGAAAGTTTATTTAATATAAACCCACATCGTAAAAAGGAATATCAAAACCGATCTTTAAAAACAAAAGTGTGAAACGTAACGGTTACCCAAATAAACTAATCACTGGGTTTCCACATAGGTGAAAATATGGATATGGAAGAGAAATCTAACCATCATGTTCTGATGGAGAGTGGTAGAGAACATGGCTATGGAAAATCCAGTAATCACAAAGCCATAAATTTGTGACGATCTAAGGTACCATCTGATTCATCAGATATAAGATCACTAGGACAACATTTTTGGTTTTCAAGATCGTTTCCCTAAAGTTAAAGAATAAATACTTACTTTATGTTGGTACAACCTCACTGTTGTTCGTGCCTTTAACAATTTCCACTTCATCTCTTAAATAAATGAAGTTGAATTTGTTATTCGTGAAGTGTTAGCAGATCATGTGATAGAATGACGGGTCATTCCATCTGTCTCAAACAAAAGGTTAGCAAAAATTATATACATAAGTCGATCTATAGTGAGATTAATCACATATGGTTCCTAAAATGGACTTATACTTCATATATCATACTGCTTAATATAATAAAACTAGTTTCTACTAAACAGGGACTTTCTGTAGGCCAGTGGTAGGCGATAAAGGCCAGTCGCACTTCGGTTGTGGGTTCGATTCCCACAGCTTTGTCCGACGCGATGGGCTGTCGCCCATCCTGCAGGTTTTCCTTTTTATAAAACTATATTACTATAACATCCCATCAATAATATCGAAAAAACTTATATCCTTAAACAATACTAACTTATGTCCAACATAATCCATTCCAATCTTTAGGCTTATCCATAATACTGCAGTCCATTCTCATAACATAGTGAAAACGATTACCAGAGATTTAATACCATCGTTGATCCCCATATATCATAAGATATATCTTGTTGGTCACATTCCAAACATTCAAAGGCCTTAATCTTGTACTCTCTTGAATACCCATTGAACCTTAGTGAAAACTTGAATGCAGTTAAAAGTTAACACTTTACACATACCAAAATCCTCAAAATTATTTATACTCAAACCATGATATCACTTAGTCCTTATAGCAATCATGAGCTCATGAATACAATCAAACATCTCATTATCTTCTTATCCTTTCATTATGCACTTATCATCTACTTTCCAAAATATTTGAATCACTTTTCATAGTTATTGGTACCTTAAAATTATTGAAAACCACAATAGACCAATACTTAAATATTTCAATACACCATAAAAGTACCTCAACAACATTATTCTTGAATACCAAAACACTTCAGTCCATCCACATCAATGATTATCCTGGAATAAGTCCTTCCTTGATTTAGAAGTAACTTTTTTGGTCAGGGCATTGAGTTGGGTAATGCCCATGTTCTCCACAAATAAGACATTGAACTCCATAATAGTCTGTCACTCTATGACCCTTTTCTCCACACAGATAACATCGGTCCCTCCATTTGAGGTATTTCTCAAGGTTCTTCTTCCCTTCTTTAGAAATCTCAATCTTCCTTTCTTTATGCTCCTCAACATGCGAACATGCATAATAGTCTATCTTCATCTTCTTTGAAGAATTAGGCATACCACTAAATTTTACCTTGTTAATCATATATCGCGATGATTGATTCGGCATAATCACAACATCTTTCTCTCTAGGCATTACACAATTTTGTTGCTCATAGTCACCAATTTGTCCATTGGATTCAATGTTAACTGAATTCCTTTTGGTTCCCTCCATTAACTAAAACACAAAAAATAATTTTGTGAGAATCAAAAATCATGCTAGAGAAAACAACATAGTAAAGGGAAAGTATCCTCAATACCTAACTTCTTAGGTTTAATCTAATATCATTACCATAGTTCTAGGAATATATCCTATACGTATACTTATCCTTAGGGACATCCCTAGACATACCTTAGAAATATCTCTAGGAATCTCACTAACGTTTTCGCATCCTAGTTTCCAAAGGTTGACTAAACCTTTCCTCTGATACCAACTGTAAAGACCCGAATCTTGACGTACATGGACATTACATTACATTTGCGGAATACTTAGTACATAACAAAAACACACACTAAAGGATCGTAATAGTTTAGTGTCTTTGGAAACTCGGAACGTAATCTTCTAATCGTGGTGAAAGTTCTTCAATATCTCCCATAAAGGTCATCCCTTTTTTCTACCTAAAACCTTTCTTTATATCCTGGGGAAAAGAAAACATAAAAGGGTGAGCTCAAATGCTCAGTAAGGGTAAACAAAAGAAAAATCAATCACATCATATACATAGCTTTTGGAAATCTTAACCTGCAAAAGAGCTCATAATATCATAACATGGGATATATCATAGAAGTGAAATGTAATCCCAATAATCATAACTTAAAACATGAAACTTTGTGGCATACACACATAATCATAGAAAATCATTTCTTGTTAGTCAATACTCAATGCCAAGACTATCTTAGTGGACAAAGTCCCTTTCTGAATCGAGTAACCCTCGTTTCAGTCCTGTTTCACTGAACCGGTATAACCTACCATTTCAGCCATGTCTATCTCATGAGATATAAAATCATTACCCAATGCATTGGAGGGAGATATAGGTCCCACCCATCTTATAATGAATCCTTTCTTATGTGTGCCACATAATCATAAAACATACATCATCGCATAACACATGTAACAAAGATGGGATTCTTGAAACATCATGACATCATAAATCAATTCATATAAGATAAAGGAATTCATAAAAATAATTCCATCACAACATGATCAAATCAATTTAATAATAGGGATAAAAACATAACCCTTTATTATCTTAGATGGAAAATAATTTTGATAAAACACTTGAACTCCATTCTTGAGGAAAATATCCTTTCTTCTTCAAAAACATTTTTCCTTTCATAACATGTCATATAACTTTAAAATGAAAGAAGTTGATTAAAAATAAACTTGAGAACTTGTAAATTAAGCTTCTTGGAAATAATGTTTTAAAAATCTATTCATGCCGTATAAGTTAAAAAAAACATTCTTCGTACTTTTGTCGGAAAAGTCAAAAAGTACCTCGTACGAAAAACGACAAAAGATTCCTTTCATACGTATTACTAAAAACTCACCGAAGGGTAAAAATGGATTTAAACAATTTTAGGTGGATGGAAATAATATTAAATATTGAGTAAACATGGATGTGGATGATAAAATACACCCCAGTAAATACTTACGAATAAACAATCTCAGATAAAAATGAGATTGTGATATTTCCCTTACCTTAGGTCCGACTTGCTTTGTAAGTGTCCGAACCTCCTGTATAATGATTTAAATCATGTTATTGACTTATTACAGAATCATATTCATTGTTATGATATCATATATGGTTCACTTATGACATTATATTACCCGTTTTTTTTGTAAATTCCATGTTAAAGAAGCGTTTTGGGTAAAATCGTTTCATTTATCGTAGGTGTTTTCACTTTTTGTTCTTGAAATCATTATTACTTATATCATGATTTACTTACTTCCAGAATATAAAATATGATTTATATATCATATATATTCAGTATATATATATATATATAATAGATAGATAAATAAAATGAAAAACACCGTTCATGGAGACGGTAGTCCGTACGTACGCATGAACGCTATTTTTCTTTCCTTATTGTCTTGAATGGAAGTAAGTAGATGACATACATATATATATATATACATAAATACAGTATCATTATTATGTCATATATTTCATTAATACTTATTATATATACTTTATAATCATTCATGAATGGTTAATCATTAAGAATGAATCTCATCGCGTCGTGGAGACGGTAGTCCGTACGTACGCACGAGCGATGATATCATTTCCATAAATATTGAATTGAATTGGAGTGGATTATAAAATATATCAGAATCAATATGATGTTGTAATAACTATGTATAGTTATTCTTTACACCATTATATCCATCCATGTAAGGTGGTGGTGGAAAATAGATTACACCACGGCGTGGAGACGGTATTCCGTACGTACGCACGCGCGGTGATTTCTTTTTCCGTAGGATGGATAGATGGTGAAATAGGGTTGTTTCATACTTATAATAACATATCAGTATATGAGTGATACTGATGTTATTAATTCATAATGAAACAACCTAAGAAGAAGAAGTGGAAGAAGAAATAAAGATGAAAGAATTGGTAACGGTAATTACCTCTTCTTTGAAGCGCCTCTTTGAGACCTCCTCTTAGGGCACTAAAATTGGTCTTTGAGGAAGACCAGAACCTCTAGGATGTTTCTAGGGAAGTGGAGAAGAGATTTTGGCAGGGGTTGGCCGAGCTTGAGTGCTCAATTTGGTGTGAGGAGGAGGGGGAGGAGGTGTCCTTTTATAAGGGAGGAGAGGGGCATCTTAGGAATATCTCAAAATATTATTTTATATTAAAGTCAAAATCGGTTTATAATGGTTCCAAAGGGTCTTATTTCGAAGCTAAAGTGGGTATGGGTCGAAATCCTATCAACCAATAAGATTTAGACAAGTTTAGGGTATTATTTTAACCTTATCAATTAGATTTAACTCTAAGTTAAATAATTTAACTTTTACCGTGTCTTTTTGTTTTCTTACATTATATGGTTAATAAACTTACTATACCATGCCAAACGAACCCCAAATTGTATATTATTAATACATATATCCTTATCTAAGTCATTTGGCCTAACCTTAGATTTTTAGGAATAAAATAACAATTAATAATATAATATTTGATTTAAAAACTATTTTGTGTCAATTTTGACACTATTTGATACATGATTTTTCTGAAAGTCATAACAGAATTATTTGTTCGAAACAAGTTGATTAAATCAACACTAATATATCATAGTAACCTAGAAAATTAGTTTAATTCATAAAAAGTCTCAAATTACATTTATTTTGGTGTTTATAACATCAATTATGTCAATATTTCATTAATAAGATAATTACTGCATCATCTTTGTGTCATAAATAAATTAAATTATTTGATGTCTAAAAATTACAAATAAAATACCATCATGTGGGAAATCTTTTTAGCTTTCTAATGAATATTTACAATCGAATTTATCTTATGTAAAACCCTATATTAAAAATGTTTTAGTAAATATACTTTGATTTTAACTCTTTTAACTCTTCTTTGAATTAAATAATAATAAATGTCCTAATCTAATCCAAGTGGGCCTAAATGATAATATTTTACACTTAAGGTTGTTTTTGGTCGAGATACACTTGTCCAATAGAATTAGGACATGTGTTAGGGTAATATTTATATCATTCTTACCCTTAATTACCCTATTTACTTTTAACCGTGGTAAATAAAAGTAAAAAGTTACTATTCACCAAAAATTATTTTCATCTCATTGAACCACATTTTACTTACTGACATCAACCGTGTCTCTCGGATTTTTGAAATTCCATTCACAGAAGTGGTAAAATTAAGTTTTATGAAAAATTCATTTTTTTTAACTACCACTTAGTAGTTTCACTATTCATCAAAAATTGAAGGTTTTCAGAAAAATGCCAAAATTTCATCCTAAGCTATATTTCATATTACGAATTAAAAAATGAAGTCTATTTTACCAAATTCATAACATAGAAGTTGCATTAATTAATTTTATAATTAAATCCCGCTGTTAAAACAAATAGCGTGTTTTTAAGAAACAATATCTATCAAAAGATTGACACTTGTTTATGTCTGGTTTAAATGTGAAATTACATTCAATGACCAACACTGTATTAAATTGTAAAAATATATTCTAAATATACTTTAAAACTACTCAAATTAATAATTTATCACTATTAATTATTTCGATTAAAAAAGTTGTTTTTAATTATAATTTAGTAATTTTCACTATTCATCTGAATATGAAAGTTATCCAAAAAGTACCAAAATTTCACCTTAGGCTAAATTCGATACTCCGAATCCAAAAATGAAGTCCATTTTGAGAGATAAAATTTCTAAAATTTAAAAAGTGGTTATTACTATTCATAACGGCTAGTTTTAATAATATTTTAATAGCATATCGTTGTTTCGTGAAACTCAGTATTGCGTACTACACACGCTGTCGAGGAAGGTTGCGATTGCGTGTAATACAAGGCAAGTCAAAGATGCGTGTTGTGCAAGCTCATTTTTGTGTAGCGTACAACACAAGACATTAATAAAATTAAAAAGAATATTTTTCATAAAATCTCGGGCTGTTACAGTGATGAGTTGACTTAATTTAATTCGGAAGTAAATATTAGGAAAAACTATCTTGTTTCAACTTTCATGGAAAACATTGAGTAAATCATGTTTATGATTTTTTGGAAGTTGAGGCTTCACTCAATAGATCAAGAAGCTGTGAGTTAATGTGGTTTTCCAGTATAGTATCCACCTTAAAACTCTTAGAGTAGTTTTTTAGTTGAATCTTGTAGATTATGAGGAGAGGTGTCAAGGATACTTTTCACTAGAATACTCATGTAAAAAAGTATTTAAAGTTTAGTAGTGGGGGATACTAAAGTTTGATAAAATAGTGGGAGACATTTGATAGTTAAATAAATCGGTAATGTCTAATCATTAACCAAGATAAAAGTACTAATATACTATATTTTTTTGATTAACATGACACGTAATATCAAAGATAAATTGCGATAACTATTGGACATAAAACATATCCAAACTGGAATGAATTTCCAAGAGTAGTATAAGTGATTGCGCAAAGTACTACAATATCATAAATTCAAGGTGTTGGTGTCCCCACTAAATGTTATATAAGGCCAAAACCTTAAACATTACATAATCTTGAGTTTTAGTTAATAAATTTATTTCTTTAAAATTTAGGATCTTTTCAGGTTTAAATTTTTAGAGAATTAGTCCATAAATAATACATAACAAAACCATAAAATACAAAGTGAACACTTCTGACAGTATCTATTTTTACCATATTCTAAAACTTTTAAAATAAAGCATGATCCCTTTTATGAAAAATCTTCACGAATTTCAACATGACTTATTACAATCCCTTACTCATCCTTAAGTCCCATTAAAAACATTAAAAAATATGGGATGAACTTTAAAATCTTAGTAAGAGATATAAAAAGAAGGAAATCGTTAGTCTATTGATAAACATTTAAACCCATAAAATCTTTATCCTAAAGAAATAATTTTTACCCTTAAGAAGTAGTAAATACTTTTATTTGAAAATATACTATTTTCTTACATTTTTTGTAATCACATGATTACCATAAAACCCATAGAAAGCATAGAAAATACATAAAGGTATCTTGGTACATCATTATAATTTTCACTCTTATAAATGCAATAACCATGCGATCAAATTCAATACATGTCACTCTTACAAATGGAATATCCATACGAACGACTTCTATTACCAATGCATTAGAGGGCTATCACATACCCACCCTTCATTGGTTCATCACATAACCACTCTTCATTGGTTTATCACATAACCATCGGTCAAATGTACAAGTACCATTATATAATAATAACACATTAAATAATGAAATTTTTAACATTTCACTCATAATATTTCATTTTCACTCCTAAGAAAAAATTTTCAAGTTATTGAAATAATCAATCCATTTTTAAAATCCATTTTCAATAACAAAATACCCAAAAATTAAAATAAGTATTTTCATTTAAGAAAACATATAATATTTCAAAGGAATATATAAATAAAATAATAGTCACAACAACAAAAAATTCATTATATTCATGTACTTTAAGAATTGAACATTCCTTTTTTTGTTTAACAAAATGTTCCATATAAAACAAAAAAAATATTCCTTTTTAAAACCTTTGAATGGAATTTAAAATAGACATAAATTCTCTTTATAATCTTTTTTATATCTATATAAATAAATATTTAAAATAATATCAAGAATATTGACATATAGAAAAATATTTTTAAATTAAATCTTTAAAAGTTCATAGTGTCCCATACCACTTTGAACATTTAAATCATAAGACCTATGTAAGAATGAAATTTAACCAGAAATTAAATAACATGACAATAATTAAATTCATGATATGATATTTCAAATGGGATGTATATACAACTCATAAAAGAAGGCTGTTTTATAACATCAAAATATGACTGAATAAAAGGAGATTGAGACTAAATCCTTTAACTTAAGTCCAAATTGTCACATGTGGCTTTATCTTCCTAAAAAATAAACTTATATTAATTATTTAATTGCTTCAAATGATTTTTAACATTTATAATTATTTTTATTTCACTTATTACATTTTTTTTATACAACTAATTAAATAATTAAGTTTATGTTGGGTGTCTTGATCATATTCAGTTTGTGTATCAAAAATTACTTTGGTAGGACAGATAAGGTCAAAGGGGTCATTATTAAAAAATATTCATAATAATAATCATGAAATAATTATAATATTTATACATCAATTATATATTTAAGACAAACCATGAAATATAGTTATGAAAAATGAACCAACGTTACAGTCATGGAGATGGTAGGCCGTACGTACACATGAGTATCATTCCCATTTCTCAATGATCATTATGAAAAGAAGGTAATAAACATTTATATTTATATAATGGTAATTATATCATAAATACAATGTTATTTAATCATAAATAATTATATATATAATTCTTGTTATATAAAAGGAATGACATCACGTCGTGAGGCTGTAGTCCACTGTACACACGAACTGTAATTTCATTACACATTTGATGGAATTGTGTGTAGGTGTAGGTCAAAAACTTAACATAAAAACATATAAAAATATTTAGGATACTGATTTTATTATATAATCATGGAATAAGAAGAATTTAATAAGTGGATAAAGAAATAAAATAGATTGAAGAACATTACCTCTTTTTTGGATAACTCCTTTTAGTTTACACCAAAAATCATCCTTGGATTGATTTATTCCCAATTTGAGGATTCTAGGATGAGAGGAGAGATGTTATAAGATTATTTGGGTAGGGTTTTTATGAGCCAAAGGGCTTGATATGTGTGAAGAAATGAGTAAGGATGAGTGCCTTTTTATAGTGAAGGGAGAGGACACACTTGACATTTTTGAAAAGAATTGTGTTCTCCCCATGTTTTTACCTACAAAGAGGCTTCCATAACACAAAATATTATATAAATGAATGGGTAAGGTCAAAACATGGACATAAAATTGGGTTTTTACAAGTTTAGGGCCATTTTTATTCCTTAAGTTTAAATTTTAACCACTAAGTAATCTTGTTTTTACCTTAATCACTATAATTAATTTTAATCACTTCCACTAATATTTTTAGTCAAAGACTAATTTGAATTTATTATATATTATAAATTATGATGATTCAAAATAAATAATTCATTTATTCAAATTACAATAACATAACTATTAGAAATTAATTTAAAATTAATCACGTAGATGGGATGACAAAGCGAGGTCTTAAAGAGAACACATTCAAGAGTTTGTTAAGTTTTTATATATATATTCAATACGAAATCAATTCAAATTAACTAAATTGGTTTAAATTTTATAAAATTTATCTAATTATACATTAAAACCAATTAAAAACACAATTTAACAATATAAATAAATTATATGAAAATAAAGTTTTCAATTAAAAATCATTGTTTTTCACTATTCATCAACATATGAAACTTCTTAGAAAAATACACAAAATTGAACCAATTTTAATTTTGATATTAATATTTCAAAAATGAAGTTTTTTTTATTTTGTATAAAAATTATAAAAGTTTCAAACTTTTGTTTTAAAATAGGTGTGCTATTAAAAGGCGATAAAACTGCTTTTTAGAAAGTAGAGCTTTTAAGTGTAAAAATATATTTATTCTAATATTATACCTATAAAATATATTGGATGAATTTAAAAACATTTTATAAACATGTGTAAACATAATATAATTAGTACTATTCATTTCTGTTGATATAGTTTCTATGTGATAACTTCCAAATTAAATAATAATATTAATAGTTTATTATTGTTTGGTATAACTCAGTCTTGTGTGCAACACAAGATTTCAAAGAAACTAATTGTTGTGTTTCATGTATATTATTGGAAATAGAATCCCTTTTATTATAAAATTAATATATAATTCATAAATATTAATAAATATAAAAAATTATTATTCTATCATTACTTGGGATGTTACATCCTTCCCCCGTTTTGAAATTGCATTATTAAAATTTTATTCACTTATCAAATTAGTGGGGATATTTTTCCCTCATTGAATTTTTAGATTCTAATATTTCCTCTTCAACCATATAGTTTTTCCATAAAACCTTAACCTGGTGAATTACCTTATTCCACAAAACTTGATCTATGCAGTCAGGAACATGAACTGGTTATTCCACATAAGAAATATTCTCTTCCAGATAAACTAATTCAAGGATCAAAACATGTGATAAATCTAGTACATACTTACTTAACATTAAAACATGAAATATATTGTATACATTGGATAAACATAGAGGTAAATCCACTCAATTGGCAACTGATCTAACTTTTTCTAGGATTTCATATGCTCCAATGAACTGTGGAATCAACTTCCCCTTATTACTAAAACACATCACACATTTTCATAGAGAAACTTTTAGAAATACATGATCACCTACCTCAAAAGAAATATATTTCCTCTGGTTATCTACATAGATTTTTTGCCTTCTTCAAGCCATCCTTACGTGTCACTGAATCAACTGAACTTTCTCTTCCATTTCCTCTACCAAATCTAGTCCCATAAACTTCCATTCCCCTATATCATCCCAAAAAATTGGTGTTGGACACCTCTTTCCATATAATGCCTAAAATGGTGCCATCTATATGTTGGAATAAAAACTATTGTTATAATAAAACTCAACCAAAGATAGATGTCGATCCTAACTTTCCTATTATTCCATTGATAAAGAATAAATCATATCTTCCATGGTCTGAATTGTCCACTCATGCTGTCCATTAGATTGAGTATGAAAAGTTGTACTGAAATTTAATTCAGTACCCAAAAAATTCTGAATTCCATTCCAAAAATTATATGTGAACCTGAGATCACGATCAGATACAATAGAGAGAGGTACTCCATGTAACCTAAAAATATCTTTTAGGTACATTTGGAAAATATGACCTAAAGATATTGTATCTATAATGGGAATAAAATGTAAAAATTTAGTTAATCGATCAAAAATAACCCAAATCGCATTATTACCTTGAGAAGGCTTTGAAAATCCTACCACAAATTCTATTGATATATTATCTCATTTCTACTTCGGCACTAGTAGAGGTTGAAGCATCCCCTTTATCAACTGTCTCTCTTATTTAACCTAATGACAATTCTAACACTTCATGGTACATTCAACAATATTTATTTTCATTCCATCCCACCGGTAATACTCATGAAGGACTATGTACATCCTAGTGATGTTCTAATGAATAGAAAATGGAGAACTATGATCATCAGTCAACAACTATTTCCTCAACTATGAATCATAAGGCATGCATAATCTTTTTCCAAATTTTAAAACACCATTTTCATCAATATTAAAATTAGGAAACTTACCCTTCTCAATGGATTACACCTTTTCTTGAAACGATTTACCCAACTTCTAAGCTCTCTTAATTTTTATGACAAATTCAACTACACTAAAACCTAAAATAAAATAGAGAATTTCCCTACATCAAAAAACTTTTAGTCCAAAATTCATAAAAATAATTAACCAAAGGGTAACATTCCAAACATTACATGGTTAATGTAGCATTACTTTTTTGAATCAAATCATCTACCACATTGTTTAATTTTCTAGGATGATAATGAATCGTTAAATCACAATCCTTTATAACTTCCATCCATCTTATTTGTCTCATGTTCAAATCTTTTTGAGTGAATATATACTTCAAAATTCCTTGATTAGTATATATTTCACACTTCACTCCATACAAATTATGCCTCCAAATTTTTAATGAAAAAACTATATAGCTAATTATAAATCATGTGTAAGTTAATTCAACTCATGATTTTTAAACTGATGTGAATCATAAGAAATTAACTTGTCATTCTACACTAGTAAGTAAACAAGTCCTTTTAATGAATCATCACTATAGATGAAAAAATCACCATTTCTAGAAGGAAGGGAAAAACCAGGGCATTGACCAATCTTCTTTTCAGTTCCTAAAAACTACCATTAAATTATCCTATCTAGATAAACCTAATTCCCTTTCATGTTACCTAAGTTAGTTGGTTATATAACCGAGTAAACTTTTTAAAAAACAATTTGTAATAACCCACTAATCTAAGATAACTACGAATCTATGTGACATTGGTTGGTCTTGTCCACCTTCAACAACTTTTGTTTTAGTAGGGTCAACAGTTATGTCATATTTAGAAACAATATGTCCAAGGAATGATTTTTTTTGCAAAAAAAGCTCACTCTTACTAAAATTTCCATATATTTTATTTTCTTTTAATATTTTAAAAACAATATATAATTTCCTTTCATGTTCCTCATGGATTTTAAAATATACCAAAATATCATCTATAATTACAACCAAAAAACGATCCAAAAAACTGATGGAAGACTCTATTAATACGATTCATAAATATTAATGATTTTTTAGATTACCCAAAGAGAGTAACTAAAAACTCATAATTCCCATATCTCATATAAAATGCTGTCTTCAGAATGTCATCCTACTTTACCTTCAGCTGATGGTACCCAGACCACCAATAAATCTTTGAAAAACACTCCTTAGATATGATGAAACAAATCATCAATATTAGGAAAATGATACTTTTTCTCAACAGTATTGTTATTCAAGGCTCCATAATTGATTAAAAGCCTTGTGGAACCATTTTTTTCTCAAATAAAATAGGAGGACCCCATGGTGAAGTGCTAGGTCGAATGAAACCTTTATCAAGGAATTATTGCAACTATTTTTTCAATTACACAAGTTCTAATTGATTGATTTGATTAAGGAATTTATAAATAGGATTATCATCATGAACTAAATCAGTAGTAAATCCAAATTCTCGATCAGGAACAACACTAGGAAAATCATTTGGAAAAAAATCCGTAAATTCATTTAATACTAGGATGTTACTAATCAGAACTATTTATTTCTTTTAAAAAACAAGATCTATATTTATTTCACCTTTATCTTTAATAAATTTATTAGATTCTTGGTATATTATAAAAGGTATGAAATCATTGAATAAAACTTTATTAGATTTACAATGAATTTTATCATGATAAATTGAAATCCAATCCATATAAAAAAATGATATCAAAATCCACTATGGGAAGTTCAATAAGATTTTTAGGAAATACCATCCCATTAATTAAAAAAGAAAGATTCTTATAAATATTGGTTGCTATGATACTCAAACCCATAGTTTTTACCAAAACTTCTATATTACTTTCATGAGGTGATATTCCCAATTTTTTATAAAATTTATTAGAAATGAAATAATGTGAAGATCCAGAATCAGATAGAGTATTGACATAATTTGAATAAACTAGTAACATAACTTTCACCACTTTAGTTTATAGACCAACATCAACTATAGTAGTAGTAAAATCCATATGAACAATCTTACCACATTAGAAGCACTTCCCAGAATATGGAAGACACTCTCTAGGATGATTTTTACTACACTTCTCACAAGATGGGAATTTGGTTTTTTACCTATAAAATTATTTGATAAATGATTTTCCATTTCTTACTAACTAAACCTATTCTTTTGATTGTTTTTATGGGACACATGAGAATAAAAAAACTCAATTTTTACTTTCAGAGGACATCAAACAATTTTTTATAGCTCTTGAAATCATGAGAATAAAATTCCCTTCAGTATCTTGGATTTAATCCTAAGTAAAACTGATTTATATTACTATCAATATCTCAGATAAAATTTGGGACGTACCTTGCCATTCAAGTGAATTTTTATTCATATGTAGCCACTGAATATTCCTCCATTATTCTCAATTCCATGAATTTTTTTCCATACTAATTCGAACAAACTTAGTAAAATATTTCTCAAGGAAAATATTCTTAAATTCATCCCATTCCATGGAATAAATATCTTCAATCACCCTGAAATTATTAACCATTGACCACCACTGTACGCCTTCACTTTGAAAATGATAATTTAAAAGATATACCTTTTGGTGATCCAAACAACCCATGACATCAAATAATTTTTCTAGGGACTTAATCCATCATTTAGCTAGGAAAAGGTCAGATGATCCTCTGAATGTTGGGGATTTTGTCACATAAAATGCCCCATTATCATCATGTTCCCCTATGGTAGATCTGGTTTCTCTCTTGCATAGACACCACCAACTTTTAATACCTCTTTCAACAAATCCATCCCTACAAAAAACTACTCAGTTCTAATTCTAACCATCTTGGGGTGTTGATTCAGAAGGATATTTTCCTACTGATGCCTTCCTACTACAACTTCCTTATTTCCTTTGTGGAAAACCATTCCGAAAAAAAATAATTTACAGGAAGAAATATGGTAATATTCAAATTCTATATCAACTCACATTAACCATAAAGTGAAATATTTCAAGGTCATGCTACAAATATTAATCTAAAATCTAAAGTTATCTAATCCTTTCCTCCAATACCAACTATAAGGCCATGAACTTAAACATTACATAATCTTGAATTTTATTCAAGAAATATATTTCTTTCACATTGAGGGTCTTTTTAGGTTTAGAATTTTAGAGAATTATGCAATAAATCATACATAAAAAAACCATAAAATAAAAAGTGTACACTTATGAATAGTATCTGTTTTTTCCATAATCTAAAACTTTTAAAACAAAGCATGATAACTTTTATAAAAACTATTTATGACTTTCAACAAGACTTCTTCCAATACCTTAATCATCATTATTTCCTGTAAAAAACATTAAAAAATATGGAATGAGCATAAAAATATTAGAAAGGGATATAAAAAGAAGGAAACCATTAATCCATTGATAAAAATTAAAACATGTGAAAATTTTATCATAAAGTAATAATTTTCACCATTATGAAGTAATAAATGATTTACTTTGAAAATAAGATCATTTTTTACCCATTTTATAATCACAAGATTACCATAAACCTATAGAAAGCATAGAAAACACATAAAGGTATCTTGGGACATCATTATACTTATCACTCTTATAAATGGAATAACCATGCGCTTGACTTCCATACATGTCACTCTTACAAATGGGATATTCATACAACCTACTTTCCTAACAAATGCATTGGAGGGATATCATGGACCCACCCATCATTGGTTTATCACAGAATCACCTATCATTGGTTTATCAGGTAACCACCCATCAAATGTCTGAGTACTATTATACAATCATAACACATAAAAGAATGAAATTTTCAACATTTCACTCATAATATTTCATTTTCACTCCAAAAACATTTTAAGTTAATGAAATAATCAATAAATTTTCAAAACAAATTTTCAATAAAAAACAACAAAAAAGGAAAATAATGATTTTCATTTAAGAAAACATTTAAGCTTTCAAAGTAATCTAGAAATCAAATAATATTCACAGTGGTAGAAAATTCATCATTGTCATATACATTAAAAATAGAAAATTTCTTTTGTCATTTAAAAAACATTATGTATACAACATGTAAAAATATTACTTTTAAAAACATTTTAATGTAATTAAAAATAGAAATAAAATATCAATTATTATACTTTTATATCCATATAAATAAATATGTAAAATAATATCAATAATATTGACACAGAGAAAATGATTTTGAAATTAAATCTTTAAATATTCAAAGTGTCCCATACTAATTTGAACATTTAAATCATAAGCCCCATGTAAGAATAAAATTTAACCAAAAAATTAAAGAACATTAGAATAATTAAATTCATGATAGGATATTTCAAAGGGGATTTATATAAAATTCATAATATAAAGTGGGTGTATAAAATCAAAATATTCCTCAATGAAAAGAGATTGAGACAAAATCCATTACCTTAAGTCTGACTTATCATGTGTGTCTTTATATTTATGAATAATAAACTTATATTAACTATTTAATTACTTAATAACCTTTTTAAATTTTATAATTACATTTATTTCACTTATTAAATTGTTGTATACAACTACTTAAACAATTAAGTTAATGTCATGTGTATTGACCATATTTGGTTTATGTGTCAAAAATGACTTTGGTAGGTCAACCAAGGTCAAAGGGGTCATTTTTAAAAAATATACAAAATAATAATCATATTTATACATCAATTATACATTTAAAACCAATCATGAAATATGGTTATGAAAAATAGACCAATGTTACAGTCACGGAGACGGTATGTCGTATGTACACATGAGTAATGTTCCAATTTCTCAATGATATTTATAAAAAGAAAGTAAGTAAAATTTATCTTTCAAGAATGATAATTATATCTTAAATACCATGTTAGTTAATCATATATACTTATATATATATAATTATTGTGATGTAAAATGAATCACATCGCATCGAGGAGGCGATAGTCCACACATCCACGAACGACGTTATCACTTTTTTAGTGTGAGAAAAGGTGTTAAAGAAAATGATATATTATGTTTAAAGAATTTTAATTATGTAATTAATATAATATATATTTAATGTATTCCACATATGTTTAATTAAACCCATCATTAATACATTTCATGTAAAGTGTGGACGTATCACATCGCTTTGAGGAGGCTATAGTCCACACGTCCACAAGTGATGTTATCATATTCCCACAAAATGGAAAGCATGAAGATATGTGTATATAAAAATTATATAAGTACATAGAAATAATAAATAATATATATATATATATATCATATAAAAATATTATTTCCATCATAATTCCCAACCATGAGATGTGGTAAAGGAAAAATGAATGACATCGTTTCCCAAGGCCGTGGTCTGTTGTACACACTAATGGTAATTTCGTTACCCATTTGATGGAAGTGTACATATATATAGGTAGAGAAATTAACATAAAATCATATTAGTATATTTATGATACTGATGTTATTATATAATAATGGAATAATAAATGGTTTTATAAATAAATAAATCTGAAATCCACATTGACGAATATTACCTCTTTTTTGGGTAACTCCTTTTGGTTTACCCCAAAGAAATTCCTTGGTTTTCTTCCTGACCAAAGTGATGATTTTAGGATGAGAGTATGTATATTGAGAGATTATTTTGGTAGGTATTGGATAATACATAAGGCTTTGTTAGTGTGAATAAATGGGAGAGGGTGAGCGCCTTTTTATAGTGGTGAGAGAAGACACACTTGGCATTTTTGAAAAGAATTATGTGCTCCCCACATTTTTACCCACAAAGAGACTTTAATAACAAAAAAAATTAGATCCATGAAGGTTTTAGGTTCAAATATGGACATCCAATGGGTTTTTTACAAGTTTAGGTCCATTTTTATACCTTAAGTTTAGAGTTTGACCACTAAGTAATCTTATTTTTACGTTAATCAATGTAATCAACTTTAATCACTTTCACTAATATTTTTTGTAAAAAACTAAGTGGAAATTATTAGACATTTTAAATTATATGGAATAAAATTTTCAAAATTCCAATCACATAAGTGGCATAAATTAATTTAAAATTAATCCCAGAGATGGGATTACAAAGCAGGTTTTTAAAGTGAATATGTTCAAAATTTTGCTAAGTTTTTATATACAATTTCAACATGAAAATTATTTCAATGATATAAATTTGTTTAACTAATATAAAATTTATCTAATTTTTATTTAAAACGAATTAAAAACATAATTTAACTGTATAAATAAATTTGAAGAAAATGTAGTTTTCAATTAAAAATTATTGTTTTTAACTATTCATCAAAATATGAAACTTTTCAGAAAAATACTGAAAATTCACCCAAATTTAATTCTGATATACCAATTTCAAAAAATAAAGTTTTTTTAATATAAAAATTATAAAATTTTCAAAATTTAGTTTTAAAGTAAACATGCTATTAAAAGGCGATGAAACCGTTTTTAGAAAAATAGAACTTTTAAGTGTAAAAATGGTTTTATTATTATATTATGACTATAAAATATAATGGATGAATTTAAAAACATTTTATAAACATGTGTAAAAATAATATAGTTATTCCTATTTATTTTCTCTAATATAATGGCTAGGCCATAACTACCATATTAAGTAATAATAATAATATTTATTATTGTTTGGTATAACTCAGTCTTGTGTGCAACGCAAGATTTCAAAGAAACTCATTATTGATTTTAGTGTAATATATTTGAAATAGTGTCTATTTTATTGTAAAAATACTATCTAATTCATGAATATTAATAAATATGAAAAATAATTATTCTATCATTACCCAGGATGTTACATGTTAAGCCTCCATAGAAAGGGAGGGTGAGAAAAATGCTTACTAAAGACTCATGTATAGCACATATAATAGTAATGTCGTAATTATATCATAAACCTTTGATGTAAATTGTGGATAAAACATCAGTACATGTATGATATTACATGTAATCTCATCTCCGAAGGATAAAGAGAAATAAAATATGAATGAGTTAATGATTATAATGGATATGTGTAAATTAAAAGATAGATCACTATATTTAAATAAATTCCTTTAATATATCATTTTTACCCACTTTATTTAGTTAAGATCATGAATAAATAAATATGAAGAAAAAACTTCATTACCTTTTAGGTAAATTTCACCCAATAAATAATAACTTAAAGAAAGTCTTAGTTCTTGTGGTTAACAAGTTGAAAGACACGGCGAAAAGGAAAATGGTAACTATGATGAAAAATGTAACTTCATAATGTCCTTAAATTAATAGAGTTTTGTTTTCATATAAGTGGTTATTTTCTTCAAAAAATTCCATGGAAGTTAAGATGCAATGAACTGAATTGAAGAAGTAAGTGTTCGCTCCTTCTTCAAGTATATTAATAAATTGTTTGTAATGTTTCTATAATAATTTTTTGGAATTGAATATTGTATTCCTATAACATATGTGTATTTTAATACAGTAACCAAGTAAGTATAGAAACTTTACAAGAAGTAAGGTGTTTTCTCCAAGCGACTGAGAAAGGGTGGTTCCTATGTCAGCAATGAGGAGTATACAACTTCTATATTTCTAAGTTTATTGATTCCATTTGAACATTTGTAGTATAAACAAAACATTTATCTCATGTGTCCATTGGAAATAAGTAAGAATTATTCTACTTTTTAAATAAATTTTTCTTGTGGTATTCAATACTCAACTAATGGTTCAGTGATGCTCGAATCATTGGAAATAATAAATGAATATAAAATGTAAGACTTATATACCCAATTGTGGAAAGACAATTCCTTGTCAAGAAAAAATTAGTATTTGTCAAGGATATAACAAGTATGGTTTTAGAATGTTTGGATTTAAATTTATTAGGTATTATCAACACTTATAATTTTTTAGTTTGGATAGAGAAACCTTTAGAAATAAAGGTGATCTGTAAATCTTTTAGAATTAGTTCAGCTAGAGAGTGTGAAATATCCCAAGGGCAAGCTAGTGGTAACTATACTTCATAAGTTTTATTTAAGTGTTTGATAAGTAATATGAAAGTGAAGTATGGTATATTAATGGGTATAATATATGAGTTACTTCAGTTTGGTGTGTTGAATAATATCTTGACCAAACATTCATCGATCATTATAATGTAGTGTGGAGTAATTTCTAAACTCACATTACTTTTTCCACATCAAAGCTATGATGCTAATAAGGAGGATAGATGATGAGTCTTAAATGTAAACATTGATCAAAAAAATTTATCATGGTGTAATTCCTAAATTCACATTTCCTTATACACATTAGAGTCATGGTGTAAGTAAAAGGAGCATCAATGTTACGACATATATGCATTATAATGACTTCCATTATTTTTTGAGACATGCTACATAAATAGAGTCATTATCCCATAACCATATGTAAAATATCATTAAAAATTGATATCATATGAGTTATAGTATGATACAAATCCATTATATCATAATAACTTGTGTTTAGATGCAAAATGATTGTTAAGGATATAAACAAACTTGCATCAAGAGAAATACAATGTGCATCTAAAGTAGTCATCCTAAAGTTTTATAAGGATATTAATTAAATACATAAGAGAGAAAAGTTATTGTCAAGTTATAGACTATATTTCTATGAGAGGGTACACATCTCTATTTGTGATAATGGGATAAACATTGACTTGGGTTTAATCAATGCTGGAGATGAAAAAATAGTTGGTATAGGAAAAATTTCCAAAAGAGCTTATGGAAAAGGATTATTCTAGAGACACATACGACATGGGAAGGATTAAACCATTATAATGGTTTTGTATTCATCATTGATCATGATAATTTATTCATTGATAATAATGAGTCCTACAAGTAAGCAGTATATGTAAGTTAGCTAAAATTAACAAGATCAATTAAAATTAAATAATGAATTCCTTGTATGAATGTACAAGGGGGATTATTATTTTGAATACTATAGTGGGTATTCAAGTAAAACTATACATGGATGGTAAAATTGTGGTACCGATGAGGAATGATTGGTAATACGAAGTCATTATGCCTAAATCCATTAGAATTTTACTTTTTTATAGCTAATTTCTATGATAATTTTAATGGGAATTTGATGTCAAGACCACAAATAATGTATCTTGTCTATATTATGAAACCAGAAAGGGTTGGTGATATCATAGAATTCCAATAAGGGGTGAAATTTACTAAAATATATTTTTGTATTGAAGCAACAATATCATATAATATTCATTTGGAATGAATATTTCCATATTTATATAAGAGATTAGTGGGAGCACCATGATTTTCTAAGTAAAATATGTTTGGTAATGTATGTAAAATAACTACTGGTCTTAAAGTTAGTTGAGACCAGAATGAAAGTTACTCTCCATATATTTACTTAAAGTATAAACCTATGTTCTAGGGAATGGGATATATTGATGTAGATCTAACAGTTGCTTATACCTAGTCAATATTATATATACTAACAAGGTATTGATTAAATAAAAGTTGGAACAATTTGATAGAGAATCATTTTCAGAGTCACATGGAATAAATATCTCCAAGAAGGCATGAATGGGAATATTAGGGGATTAATGAGGTTAGTTGAATTCAATATGATTCAGTGATGGATCAATCACATATTCCATGATATATAAAAGAAATTATATTTCCAATATAAACTTTATGGTAGGAAAATATCAGTTATATCTTGGAGAACTGTATGTGAAGGTATCAAAACTATCCAATTTTACTTTAATAAATATAAGGTATACATCCCTAGTATATGGAGTGGAAGAGATACTAGTCATAAGGGGACATATACTAGTATTCCTTTAGATCTACATGATCAAATATCACAGTCAAGATAGGTAATGAGTAGGATAAGCTCATTTAATCTAGTGGTATCCATATCTACAAATACCAAGTATGTTACAACTTTTGAGGTAGCTAAATAATTAATGTAAAAATATGAAATGATTTGATCTAGTTCTTTGAATTTCACCTAGTATGTAAAGTTTTGTCATTATGATAATTCTATTAGTAGTACTCTACATGATGTCAAGTTTTGAAAGGGGTAAAAAGAGATAAACTCAAGGATATCATCTCTTGAGAAGTCTTACTCAAGGAGGTATGGTCACATATAGTAGAGTATCCATGCATTAGAGGTGTAGAAAGCCCATAACTAACTCTATATCTATGTAGAAACATGATCTTATCTCGTGAGAGATAACAAGTAGCAATTTGGCTCTAGTACAAGTGGGAGTATTGTAAAAGTGGATGTTCTAGACCCAATGTTATCAATACTTTTAGATTAACATATCATGTATACAATGAGTTATACATGATTTATTCTTACTATAATAGTGATTACATTTCCTTGTTCACTATTTATATGGTAATTTCAATAGATTACATGTCATATCAAAAGGTTACAATGGTTCCCAGATTATAATGAGAATATCAAGATACTATGAAATTAATATTAATTATATGTCCTATGGTGTAGATACATCATAATGACTGGAAAGAGTTAATTTATGACCATCAAGTGTTGGGGGATCATAGGCCTTGAGAATTCTTCTCACAAAGTTCACACTTGGTGGTCTCTCTTACGTGAGATCATGAAGATAGAATCTCCAATAGGAACACCACATGTTTTAGGTGTCATTGGTTGTTCCTATCTATGAACATGTTTATTGGTATCCTGACTTTAGGACATAATCAACGTGTACCATTTTATCATGTAATTTTATGCAAGAAAAAACCATTATATTGAAGTCATGACAAGGTAGATTGTGTTGGGTGTGTCACTAGTGGTATGAAATTGGTTTAATGATTAAGATAGAGTTTGTCCCTTCTGAGTTGAGGAAGTGATATTTCAGGCCCAGTTGATCAGGATGAAAGTACCTTCATAAATAGTTTCCCAAGGTTGTTGAAGGTAAGTTTATCTAGTTATATCAACAAATAATAAAGCAACAATAGATGATAAAATATGCTATTAATCCTTCTTTATGAGATATCATGAGAAAAAGTGATTATATTACACAGTGTGTGTTCATGGGAAAGGTTGTCATTTCTATGAATTTTCCTTATCTGCTTAGGGGCCTTTATGGGTTGTTAGACTCCACTCTTTGCCAATGAATAGTATTCACTACAATCCAGATAAGGGCATAAAGGGTCACACACAATAGTGTATTGAAGAGCATTCCCTATTCTGATGAATATGAATATTAGGCATGGTGGGTCCCACCATGGGGTCCGAGTGTTTCCCAAGTAATAAACCAATGATGAATAAATAAATTCATTATTATTCAAGTATAGAATATTTGGGTTGAATTTATTTATTAAAAGCATTCACAAGTTATTAAGTGAATACATGAAAAATATTATACAAATGAATATTATTTTAATATTCAAGGCTTGTTTAATATTAGTAGGAATAATGAGTAAATTTAATGACTCAGATTTATCATGAAATATACTTATTATATATTACAAGTATGTGATATAAAATATCAACAAAATTATGATGTAGTTAGTTCATCGTAATGTGTCATTTACTGCATATTTAGTGGGTATTTTATTTCTAAGGTCTGAGGAACCCTTTCCAGGTATTTGAGCCCCCTACTATATAAGCATAAGAGAGAATCTCATTCCATGAATATTAATCATATGGAATTTATAGATTCTATCTCCTCTCATATATTAGATAGAAAATGGCTCTGTCTAGGTGTTCGATCCAAGAATTCCTTCACGGATCGAATGGATGTGATTGAGGTGATTGTTGAAAAGTAAAAGGAATCATCAAATCTCCATTCTAGAACCTAGAATTCGATGGTCAATGTTCAAGTAGATTCTTAAAGCATTTATGGACGATCAAGAGGGGTTCAGCCTCAAATAATTCAAGAAATGATCACCACTGATGAGATTTTTTCAAGTGTGCTTTGATTCGGATGAGGTAACTTCTCGGTTTACATTTTTTTGCTTTGGTGATTCATGTGAGATCCTCAGACCTTAATGGGGATTATATAGTTGGAGAATATGAAGTTTCATCACTCAGGAGATGATTTTTTTTAAAACCCCAACCCACTGAATTCCACTACATGACCCAATACAAATAGTTATAAGTTTAGTTCTTTGGCTCGTGGCTACAAGGAAAAGGGTTCTGATCAGAAAAGTAATGGGAAAACAGATAGTCAGCATGTATTAATATGTTTTAATTTTAATGACTTGGTTTATTACACTAACACATGTCCAAAGTTAGTAACTCAAGGTGGGAATTATAAATATCATAAACATAAAGGTGCAATGAAGTCTTCCTACTACAAAAGCATATGATAGACCCTAAAATAAATTGGTTATAGGTAAATTACTTGTTTATTTAGATTATTCCACTATCTTATTTGATTTAGGACTTATGAATTATTTTATATTTGGAAAATTTTCAAGTAAAATTAAAATACCATGTCAAGAAATTAATCCATAAGTTTTCATAAAAACTTTCGAGGGTAGTATAAAGGTAAGATGAATTTATAGAAATCTTCATATTATCATATGTGGAATGGTTTTTACTAAAAAAATATTGCCTTTCCCATTATATAGTTTGATGTTTTTTTGGGTATGAATTGAATTTCAGCTTATCAAGCTAAGATATATTATAGTGTTAAAGAATTTATATTTTAGAATGGGTTTCAGTTTTATATAAGAATGAATTCATACCTTTGATAATATATCAAGAAGTTGAGAAACTAATAATAGATGGAAGTGAAAGTTATCTTGCACATATTGTTGAAAATAAAGCAACTATTCAATTTAGTGATGTTCTAGTATTTAATGAATATAATGATGTATATCCTCATAATTTTCCTGATGTTATTCATGATCAGGTGTTCTAATTTACTATTGACTTTATGCTTGATGATAATCCCATTTCAAAACCCAATTATCAAATAACTCTAGTAGAAATTTTGGAATTCAAAAACCAGTTACAATAGTTTCTTAATAAGGGTTTTGTCTTCCCTATCACTTAACCTTGGGATGATATTATTATTTTTAAAAATAAGGATGTTTCCATGGGATTTTTTATTAATTATAGATTACTCATTAAAATCACTATTAAGAACAAGTATATTTTGCCTCATATCAATGACTTTTTTGATTAGTTCTAGGGTGCTCAATATTTTTTGAAGATTGATATCAATTTTGGGTATCAATATTTAAAATTAAATGAGGTATACATTATGAGGATGATATTTCATTCTAGGTATGGTCATTATGAGTTTGTGGTTATGCCTTTTAGGTTGATGAATGTACTTGTTGTATCTATGGATCTTATAGATAGATTTTTCCATGAATATTTGGATAAATTTGTGGTAGTTTTCATTGATGAAATTATGGTTTATTCTAAAAGTTATTAGGACCATTAAATACATTTGAAAATTATTCCACATAATTTAAAAGAAAATAAGTTGTTTGTAAAATTTAGAAAATTTGAATTTTGGTTACAATAGATTTTATTCCTTGGGTATATTTTTTCTAAAGATGGAAGAACTGTTGATCCTACTAAAACTAAAGTGGTAGGGGAGTTATCATACCTATAAATTTCACCAATATTTTATGTTTTTTGGATTAGAAGGTTACTACTGATGATTTTTTGAAATCATTGTTTGGTTATTTATACTGAAAATTTTGTTAACTCAAAAAAGAGTAAAATTCATTTGAAAAAATGAATGCATTGAATGTTTCTAGGAATTAAAAATAATATTGGTTAATGTCCTTGTGTCTGACTTTAGAACAAAAAATGATGAATTTGTTATTTATAGTGATGATTCATTGATGGGACATAGTTGTGTATTGATGTAAGATGATCAGGTAATTGCATATCCTTCACATCAATTGAAACTCCATGAGAAGAATCAACCTACACATGATCTTGTGTTCACAAAAATGGGTTTTTCTTTAAATATTTGGAGGCATATTTTATTTGGGGTAAAATGTGAAATATATACCGACCATAAAAGTTTAAATTATATATTCACTAAAAAAGAGTTGAACATAAGGTAGGGAAGATGGTTAAAAATGATAAATGATTATGATTTCACAATTCACTATCATCCAAGTAAATAAAACATGGAATATAATTCCTTGATTCAAAAAGATAATGTGTCATTAACCATGTTACATTTGAAACATGATCCTTTGGTTAATAATTTTTTGAATGTTAGATTAGAAATTGTACCTTTAAGAACTCACTCTCTTTTGGTTCAGGTGTTAGTGTAGTAATATCTGTAAGAAAGAATTAATCATTCTAAAAAAGATCATGATTTTATAGAAATGTTAGAATTGGTCAATAAGGGAAAGTTTCCTAAATTTAATGTTAAAAAAGAATGTGCTATGAGATTTGGAAAGAGGTTGTGTGTGCCAAGTGATTCCTAGTTAAAGAAGGAATTATTGAGTGAATCCCATAGCTCTCTAATTTCCATTCATCTTGGAAGTAGTAAGATGTACAAAGATCTTAAGGAATATTATTGGTGGGGTGGAATGAAGAAGGATATTGTTGATTTTATTGTGAAATTTTTGACTTGTTAATAAGTTTAATCTAAATGAAAACTACCAAAAAGGATATTTCAAACTTTTCTATCACCTGAATGGAAATAAGAGGATATGTCCATGGATTTCATGGTGGGATTACCAAATACATCTTGAGGCAATGATACGATTTGGATTATTATTGATTGTTTGACTAAATCTTCATATTTTATTCCCATTAGAGATACTATATATTTAGATCAAATTTCCATAAATTATATTAATGTGATAGACAAATCACATGGAGTTTCTCTATCTATTTTATCTTATTGTGTTCCCAAATTCACTTTAGATTTTTTGAAAGAACTTTGTAAGTCACTGGGCAATGAACTAAATTTTTGTAAAAATTTTCATACTCAATCCAATATACATTTGGATTGAACAATTAAGACTTAGAAATATATGATTTGGGATTTCTATTTGTATTATCAAGGAATTTGGGATCAATGTGTTTCATTGGTGTAATTTTCTTATAATAATAGTTTTCATTCAAGTATACAGAAGAAGCCTTTTGTGGCATTATATGGAAAACAGTGTCGAACTCCATAATTTTGGGGTAGAGTTGGTGAAAGGAAGTTTTGGGGACTATAGTTGGTAGAATATATGGTTGATAAGGTAAATATGATTCAACACCATATGAGTGGATCTCAAAGAAGACACAAAAGTTATGTAGATAACTGAAGGAAAGATCTCTAATTTGAGGAAGAATATAATGTTTTTCTTAAAGTATCTACTTAAAAAAATATTACATATTTTTTCAAGAAATGAAAATTAAGTCCACAATATATTAGTCCATATAAAGTTCTGAAAAAATAGGGATCAGTTGCATACCGATTGGACTTACCTCTGAGTTTATCTCACACACATGATGTGTTTCACGTTTCATTACTAATGAAATTTGCAGCTGATGCACCTCATGTTTTGAGCCTTCAGGTGATACATTTGGAAGATAATATTTCCTATTAAGAAAATATAATTAATTTTTTGGATCACATAGATCATTACTACAAAATAAGGTGATTCACTGGGATAAGGTTTTATGGAAAAATCACATGCTTGAGGAAATAATATGAGAATCAGAAAAAATTGTGAGGGAAAAATACCCTCACTTGTTTATGTAATTAATGAAATTGTTATGATGAAATTTTATAAATGGGGGAAGAATATGACAACACATATAATCCTATAAATGAATCAATATTATGATTTATAGGTATTCATTTTATAGATTCATATTCATCATAATTTTATAAATAATTTTATGGAAAAATGAATAGTTTTGTTTAACTAAATATCCTAATTTTTGAAATTTAATTGTATAAAAGGACTTAATTTTTGGATTCATCATAATTAATTTAACTTAGGGTTATTTTTTTGAGATTTTTATGACAAGATTGTTTTTAGGTGAATAGTGAACATTATCGATTTTTTATTAAAACCGTCATTTCAATTCAATTATTTTAAAAGACTCATTATATTTTATATTGGTTTTAATGTGAAATTATTCCCCTAAGACAAATAATAAATCAATTAATGACATATTAATCAGTATTATACTTGATTTTGGTTTAAAATCATTTATATGCTTAAAAAGTGCATTTTTATAAAAACAGTTTTCTTTGCGGTTTGCGTATTTATATTAAAATATTTTTTTGACACTTATATAAATTTAATATATTAAAATGGATTTAATATTTTAAATCAGTAGGTTTAATTTTTTTAATAATATTAATTTCATTTTTTTTCATTATGAATAGTTACCTTGGTAAAAATTAGTTACCATGATAAAGGGTAAAATGGGTTAATTAAGGTAAAAACTAAGTGATAATACCACAAAATATTATCTTAATTATTATTTTATGATTATATTTAAACCCTTATCACATTATATTTAAAATTGGATAGTTTTAGATCCACTTTCCCATTAATAAGACTTTATATTATTTTAAAAGTTTTAATAATTATAAGAGTGCCACTCTCCTCACTTCTAAAAGGGAACCTACTATCCCATGTTATTCGCATACCATGAGACATTTATTTTAAAAAAAACATAACCAAATACCTTCCAAAATCTTCTACCCATTTCCTTGATCTCTTGGTATCACCAAAGACTTACCCAAGAAGTCTTAATGTGTAATCCAAGGGAGGTTTTCCAAAGAAGAGGTATAATTCTTAACTGAGTGTTTCGTGTTTATATGTGTTATTCCACCTCCTTCAAATATTTTTTAACCATTATGATATAATAAAATCAGTATATTACATATAATAAAATATTATTATGTTTTTTGAATAACCCTTTTTCATCTCTTTTTCCATCCTATTGGAAATGAAAACATCGCTCGTGCATATGTGTGGACTACCACCTCCACAAAGTGATGTGTTTGGTTTTTCATCACCATATCATATGTACAATTAAAATGATGAATAAAATGAATATATATATGAAATTTATAGAATAATTATGATTCTTTAAATATAATATATAACTTACCTTCTTATATTTATATCTATCATAGAATGATAATATCGCTCGTGCGTATGTGTGGACTACCACCTCAAAGAAGTGATGTGATTGATTTTTCATTTCCACCTTACAAGGATAGACATAAGGATCTAACTAAGGAATAAGTATAAAATGTTTTACATATTTATGATTCTATAAAATTAAAATATTATCAAATTTGTTTTCTACCCAATAGAAAAATGATAACATCATTCATGTGTATGTACGAACTACCATCTCCATGAAACAATGTGCTTCATTTTTCATGACCACCTTACATGGATTTTTATAGAATTATATTTAATATATAAAAACGATTATTACAACATCTCTAATATTCAGGTGGTAATGGAACCATGACCCTTTGACTATGGTCGATATACCAATGTTATTTTGAGGTTATAAATCGAACGTCCTCAAAGCGTCCAATTTGAACTTAACCATTTTAGTAACAAAATAAAACATGGTAATAAATTAAATAATGATAATAATGATAATGGAATGAACATGAAATAGGTTATTAATAAATTAAATAAATAATATAATTTTATTATTTAGGAGTTAAAGAGCATACATAGATAGATAAAACTTAGTGTCATGACCCCCTCCCTCCAAAGATACTCCTCCTGGGATGGAAATGAAGGAAGAGAGATAATGAACCCCCAAGTCCCACCTCTAATAGGACCTGGGATGGCGACTAGCAGCAAGGGTATACCATCTCACAAAATAGGAGTAATTACCCCTTATAAGAAACAATATTGGGAGATAAGATGAACTATCCATAATGAAACTTCATGACATATTATAAAAGAAAGAAAAACTGCATCCCACATGCATTTGTAAAATAGGGATGATACAAAACCAAAGTCTCCAAGGTAAATACTAAAAGTAAAACTAAGAAGTGACATAAAAAATGTCAAGATTCGAGCTAGTAAGGTCCAACATAGTCCGTGAAGTCCTCCTATAAGCCTATAAAAAGTTTTATATATGTAGGGTGAGTATACATGTATACTCAGTAAGAAGAACAAAGTATCTCATGAACATGTGAAAGAGGCATACTAATACACCCATGAGAAAATAGCAGAACCAAACAACACCTAAGTAGGTATACTAACCATCCTAACCTCACCAAGTCACACTCTACAAATAAAGCAGGTCAAGTAATGTAATATAATGCACATGAATGATAGGGTACCCCACACTACTTCCCACCTATTAGCCACTCTTACCCAACGATAAATGTCCTTGTACTCCCAAATCTTCCAAAATTACCAAGTCACAATCCATCCCACACACACCTGGGTGTCACAAACCACATCACATCCCACCCACAAACACCTCGACCACAAACCACATCACATCCCACCCGTAGATTCTGGGGCCACAAACCACATCTCTTCACGAAGACACTTGGTAAAGCACAAAAAATCTCATCCTAAAGACACCTAGGAAAGAAAAAATCATCCACACACACTTGTTCCTCACAAACCACAACCTTCCCAAAGAATCTTGGGATATCACCACCTGGATAAGGGGGTGGGGAAGAGAAAGAGGCCATCCATCCATCCTCCCACCAGGATGTTTACTAAAGACACCCTCCCCCATGAATATGGGGGTGTTAGGAACATAGTTATCAACTAGGGTGGGGTTCATATAGAAATCGTAAGAAAAATACAAGAATATAAATATATGATACCAAACACTCAAGCCCAACCTATGGGTTCTCAAACAAACCACCAAGTTGCATCACTACCACCTTTGCTGCTACCTCTAAATTCAAAACACCACACATCAACAAACAAACCCAATTCGTATACCCAACCAATTTAATTGACTAATTTCATTCTTTATTAAATAATTTTTTATTCGACCACCAGTACCCAGGAAATTACCAAGCACAAAACACAGTAAGAAATATAGAAACAGTCAACACAATGAAAGTCATATAGGGAAAGAAAAACCATGGTAAATTAACCCACTTCACATTTCTCTTAGTTTAACACCCATTAATGATATAAAACATATTAATCTCTTGGTATGGGGTAAATCTTTATGCATTTTACTCATAGAGAAACTCTGGTCTAATTACTAACACCTACCAAAATAATCCCCCAACTCACAACCACATCCAACAACACAATCATAAAACAACCAATTTCATAGCCTTGCTGCAAACAACTTCTCATCCATTCCAAAATAAATCAATATCTCAAACTAAGATTACATTACACCACCCAAGACATCCAACAACACACAACCATTCTCACAACCATATCACCACACGAACCAAAACAGAACACAATTCTAGATTTAATAAGGCGTCCCTTATTTAATTCCACTTGTTAATTATGGGATTATTATAGAAAAAATATGAACCTGGGTAATCCATTCATTATCCAAGTATACATGATTAACCACTTTTCATATATAAGTGTTACCAATAAAAGATTAACAACATGCATTCCATATTTTATTTAGTGCACAAAAAAATCCACCAACGACCACAAAAATTTTTGTCACCTCTAGATTTATTTTGTCTTTCAAATCATAAAATATTACATGATATAAAATCTCCAAGACAAACCATGAAACAGATGTTCATGTCATGTAATCTTGTTTCAAGATGTGTAATCACCCCACTTCAAGCCTTTAGAAACCAAACTATTCCAAACTCCCTCCTATCCTCCTTCGAACACTCCCAACAAACAAAACCCACAAAGTAACATACTAGAAAGACATGAAACATTAAATCGGATACCTCTAAAATGATTCTCTCCCTAGAGAATCTAAAACCAAGCCCAGAAGGAAATGGGTCTGAACAACCACCCCGTGAGATACCTCTCAAAGATCTCACCATACTTCAAACACTACAACTAGCCAAACACGCCAACCCAAATGAACACAAACACACTGCACAACCACATCAACATAAACAAACTGCCACAAAACCACCAAACTGTTGTCTCACCCTCTGTACAACCCAAACCAACAATATCTATGACCAACAAACTACACTATCCTGAATACATAAAAATGGGGAATTCTTTCCCCCATGTCAAGATATTATACTCTATGGGTAGCACTAAATCCCCTGAACTGGTTTAATCGCATCACAATTAATGTGTCTCGATTAGGTATATGGTACTACCCTCTTTATATGTCATGAAGTTATCACATAACACACCAAACACATCTCAAACCAAGGGGAAACAACTCATTTTATAAAACAAGGTTCAAACATTACATTTCTAAACAAAACATAACAAGGAAAGACTCAGAACAAGTGTGGGTACCAGGAATGCATCTGTGATTCTAACTCCCAAGTACTCTCCTCCTAGCCACCATGCCTCCACAGAACACAAACCTAAGGGATGGTCCATCCACACAACACCTTCTCTTGATGATCTTGGATCTCCACTGGTCTTTCCACAAATGTCACGTCGTCCTTGATATCTAGATCTCCCTAGCCTATGAAATGGGAGTCATCATGAAGATATTGATGAAGCTAGGATATGTAAAATAAATTATAGATCCTCTCCAACCATGGTGGAAATTCCAACTGGTATGCCGCCTTTCCAACTCACCCCAACACCTCAAAGGGTCCAACAGACCTAGGAGAAAGCTTACTCCCTATATAAAACCTTTATTTCCCACATTGAGGGGAAACCATCCAGAACACATGGTCCCCAACTTCAAACTCCAAGGGCATCCTCCTAATATTGAAATAAGACTTATTCTAGTCTTGTGATTCTTGTACCCTCTCATGAACAAGATGAACATTCTTGGTCATGTTCTGCACCACATCCATACCAAGAAAAACTGTCCCCCAACCTTTTTCGAGCACAATGGAGAACAATATGACCTTATGTACAATTCTTTAGATAGATACATGCTAATAGAAGAGTTAATGATATTACTATAAGAGAACTCCACCAAGGAAAGGTGATGCACCCAAGATCTTCCAAAGTCTAAGATGCATGCTTGCAACATTTCCTCCATCATTAAGATTATCCATTCCATTTACTCATCTGTCTGAGGGTGGAAAGTAGTGTTGAGGCATAACTAGGTGTGAAAATCATGTTATAATCCCCACTATACTCACAAGGTAAAATTTGTTTCCTGATCCAAGATAATGGATCTTGGAACTCCATGAAGCTACACCACTTCATCCACACACCACTTTTCCAAGGTATCCACTACAATCAAATCGTTGATTTCTAAGAAGTGATCTGATTTCATCACTCGATCCACTATTACCATGATAGCATCAAAGCCTCCATGATCCTTGGGTAACCCTATGATGAAATACATTGATATGACATACCATTTCTACTTAGGAACATCCCTAGGCTGAAACAACCCATTGGGAATATAGTACTCAACATTTACCTGTTGGAAGAACAAACATCTTACCACAAACATTGAAACTACCGACTTCATCCTGGGTCACCAAAAATTCATCCTCAAGTAATGTTACATACTATAAATTCTTGGATGTATTTCAAAATGTGATATATGAAACTCATGAAGGACACCATCATGCATTTCCACAAGAACAAACAACTTACACACATAACAACATCTGGTTCCAAAAATCCTATGGAAACCCCTACATAGCATCATTATGGATAACATGATCACACAATGCCTCTTCCTATGAGTCTTCCCATTGAGACTCTTCCACCTACTTCATCAGATAAGAATGCACTATCATCTGATACAAACAACCCCTACCACCATCCACTCCTGCATCCAAATTCAAGGCTTCAAACTCCTCCATCTCTTTCTAAGAATCCAAAGATTCCCTAAAAACCTATTTCCGAGACATCATTATCAAAGCATCATCCTTTAAATTTAACTTTCCTAAGGTATTAGAGATATCAAAATCATATTCTTGAATAAAATCCATCCACCTCCACTATCACAAGTTCATATCACAATGTGAAAAGGTATACCTCAATATATTGTTATCTGTGAAGAACACGAAGCACTCCCCGATGAGGTAATGCTGTTAAAATATTAGTGTAAACACAATAGATAGTAGATCCATATCGTGGGTGGCATAGTTATGCTCATGAGGACATAACTGTCTAGAAACATAAGATATAATTTCTTGCTGCTACATCAATATGTATCCCAGAACTAGATGGGAAGTGTCACAAAACACCTCAAACATCACCCATTCCTTAGGCAATAAGAGCACTGGAGCACTGATCAACTTCCCCTTCAAGTAACTTAACACTGCATTGCACTAATCACTCCAAAAAAATCTTGGTCCTTTCTAGTCAAAGTTATCAACATAGCCATAACTCGAGAGAAATTGGCTACAAACATCTGGTAATAGATTGTAAAACCAAGAAAACTGTAAACTTCTACCATGTTCTTGGATTCTTCCTAATAAAAAACTTCTTAAACCTTTTATGGGTCCACTAAGACACCCTACTAAGACACCACACGTCAGAGGAAATGCACATCTTGTGTCCATAATTTACACTTAGAAAACTTTACATATAGATGGTGGCATCTATGAACCTAAAAGATAGTTCTGAGATGTATGACATGCTCCTCCTCTAACCTTGAGTAGATCAAGATGTAATCGATGAACACGATGATGAAATGGTCCAAGAACTCATGGAAAAAAGAGTTCATAAGTCCCCTAAACAAGGATAGTTAATTTATAATACCAGATGACATGACTAAAAAATTGAAGTTCCCATACCTGCATTTAAAATCAGTCTTCGGGATATCACCCTACACCCTTAACTAGTGATATCTAGACTGAAAATTGATCTTAAAAAACCAACTATCCACTCTTGGCTAGTAAAAACGATCATATATCATTGGAAGAGGGTAACCGTTCTTTACCGTTACCTGATTAAACCTTCGGTAGTCTATACATATCCTCATATCACTGTCTTCCTTCTTAGAAAACAACTCCGGATCACCCCACGGTGACACACTAGGTCAGATAAACCCCTTATATATCAGATCATCTATCTGAATTATCAACTCCCACATCTTTAAGGTTTCATCTTGTAAGGATCCATAAAAATCGGAGAAGCATCGGTCTATAATTCTATCCCTAACTCAACATCACGTTGAGGGGGTAGCATAAAAAACTCCTTAGGGAAAACATCTAGGAACTCCCCAATGACTCTGAGAATCTCCACTATCCCAATTTTTGCTGATTCCACTAATAGATCATCCAAAAAGGAAAGAAGTGTATCTATGCACCGACTTACCATATGACAACTCCCTCTCCAAAAAAAACCACACGCTGACCATCCACATATGAAAAAATGACTCTCCTCCAGAAGTATTCAATAAAATTATTCATGGAATATAACCAGTCGATGATGAGAATGAAATAATATGGATGCATATGTAGTAAGAAAATATCCCCATGGGACTTATACTGTCCCATAATCAGTCTACATCCCCGAAAAACATCAAATAAACAAGTATAACCTCCAACTAGAATACTCCACACCGGTGGAATAAAACTCACATATATATATATATATTCTTATTTCATAGGATAGAGTGGGTGCAATAAAAGAGTGAGAATATCTTGAGTTAAACAAAGTATAAGAAAGGATACTAAGTAAACTAATTTTAACTCTGACAATCTCTGTTCCTATTAGAACTACTGCCTCTGCGGCATGCAACTGTCTACACCCGAATCCTCTACCTCTCTAATGATGACCACCTCCATGGCCATGCTCAAGTCATGGTTCCTGAGTAAAATTGACATCCTGAGGTTGGCCTATACCTGCTCCATCTCTCCTTGGAAGAGAAAATTACGACTATCCCTGCCACTGAAATTGACAGATAGGAAACTGCTGCTAAGGCTAGCACTGAACCTACTCGTCTCAACCAAACTAAGCTCAAACAACTACTAGAAACTGGTTCTAAATATGGTTGGAAACTACAGAGAAGAAACACCTCATCCCCAAGCCCACAAGAATATAATGGGAACCACTAGCACTATAAGGCTACAAAGGAAGTTGTTGGGATCAACTCCTTATTGGTCAAAACCTCAAAGGTTCTGGTGCCTGAGACCTACCGATGGTAACCATACCTCTCAAATAACTCTTATGGATAATCTCTTGTAGTAGGAATATTCATGATTGAATCTTCATGATTACCTCCGCATTCTTCTAAACCTTGAGATATGTTGGAAACGTAAAGGGAGTAACAACATACTAGATCGAAGGATGAAGCACTTACTCAAGACGTATTTTGCGAGACTCCTCATATGGAAAGATATTTGGGAAAAAAATAAAGGAGGTCCTAAAACTTGATCCCAAGATCCCGTACTAACATACTCCCCTACTAAAGGGAGAGTAGATCTTTCCTCTTCCCAGCCTTCATGGTTGATGAAAGGAACTCTACCCATAATTCCTTCTCAAAATTGACCCACAAAACGTTTGTTTACTTCCTCTCCCCCAAAAAAATCATCCAAAACTGATGCACAACTCTTCACATCTAACTAACCACAAAAGGAACCCAGTACTTTATCAGGGACCATATCAATCTGAAGGTGACCCTAAGATCCTTGATCCAAATTTCCATCTCCATGTATGAAACACTTCCCTCGTACTTTCCTAAAGACTTCCACTGGAAAGAATGCAACGTATTCTGCCATTGGTGATCCTCTTCAACTAGATCAACCCTCCATAGGTCAATTGGATTGACCTGTTGTGCCTCAAATTCCCATGCCACACATGGGTGATGACCTTGATTGTAATGACCCAATATTTTTTTGGAAATTCCTTTCTTATAATTATGTCATAATCACATGAAATCACAACATAATTAACTACTAAGTGCTATGTGACCCTTAAAACATAAGTTTTTCAATTTTGTGATAATAATTTCCAAAATCTAACATATACAGTTGCGATCAGTAAGTTATTTGGAGTCCAATAAGATAAACTTAATTTTTGGTGAATAGTAACCTACCCTTATGAATATTAACATACCCGTATGAATAGTGATATACCCTAATAAATATTAACCTTACCTATGATAGTATATAAATAATATTCAAGTGTGAGTATGATATACCTATGCTTTAAAATAAGTAAACAAATGTTTTAAAACTGTTATTTTTAGAATAAATTATGATTTTAATTAAATATTAAATTAATAATATTTAGAAAATTATTTTTGAAAAATGGACTTCATTTTTGGATTCTGCACGTTGAAAAATGGTTGGGGTAAATTTTTGGTATTTTTATGAAATACTTGAATTTTTGATGAATAGTAAAATACGGTAAAATACTGTATATGAAAATTATCAGTTAAATACACTATTCATGACATCACAAGTGATGTAAGACCACTTGGTTCGAACTCACATGATATAATTACTATTCTTGGTCATTTAATACTCACTATTTCTTGTCTTTAGGAGATATAATAAATTAATGAATTTTATATTAAGAAATCCCCTCTCTCCACTAAAAAACCCCCTCTCATTCCCTCTTCTCTTCAATCCTCTAAAGCCTTGTGTATTCTTCAAATTCTGTCCAAATATCCTCCCAACCTCCTCTCCCACATCCAGCAAGCCTTGGTCTCATAAAAAGACCAAAACCTCTCCCTTAAGGAGGCTCTCAAGGAAGTTTGGTTCAAGAGGTAATTTCCTCTTTTCAATTCTTTGTATTTCCTTTCAAGTTCATTTGTTTTATTTTTCTATTACCTAAAATTATAAAAGTTTTATGATGACTCAATTAACTTATATGTACTGGAATTTTGTCATGATATTGGAATAATTTATCATCATCTCCCCCTTTTACCCTCTTTTATACTAGTAGCAAGAACACCATCTGAGAAGTGTTAATTTTTCACATTAAAGGACAATGGGATTTCAATTTCTATTATCATTCTCAATTATGGTCATGAAACCATTCTTGTTATGGTTGAACCAGATTATTATGTATGTGATATAACCTATTTAAGATTATATAATCCCTTTTTTACAAATGGTATTAAGTTATAAAGAAAAATGAGTTCGTTGTAATCAAAACCCACAAATTAACCGAAACAATTATCATTAAGGTTCTATATAATAATTCATCCTTTTTCCATGTAACCAAGTTATATAAATTACCAGTAACACCTATTTATGTTCATAAAAAATATATAATTTCAATTCTGGAGATTTACATCTATTCCACATACTTAAAAACAAGTGAACCAAATATGAAAATAAAGAGAATGAACACTCCGGAACGACGGAATTCAATACAATAACTTATCAATAAAGAAATAAATGAACTAACCAGAATTATGATAAACTAAATACATGTATAATATATTCTTAAATAAGTTATTGATAAGTATAAATTCATATTCCAGGAGCTTAAGTTCGATATAGGAACACGTTCGGAGTTAAGGTAAGGGTTTTTCTACCCGAATTACCATTTTCATTCGGGTTACTTTCATTGTCTAATTACCTCAATTAAATTCTTATTTATTGTTTTGTACTCCTCATATATTCTGCGTGACTATTATATATATTATTAACAACCATAAACTTTCCTTATTTTATGGATAACTACATGTTTTAAAAGGAACTTTCAAAATTGATTTCAAAATACAAGCCTGATTCAAGGGAAAATCTCAACTTCTTAACTATTTTCAAGGGAAATATATAACTTGTTTTTGGAAAAAATTATATTTATAAAATCAATTATTTTATTATGAAAATAATATCTTACTTCAATTCTGGTTTTATACAAAGATTTCATTTTCAAAATAACTCTTCTTTTCAAAATAAAAGAGTATTTATCTCAAAATTACTTAATGATTTTATAAGAGTGTTTTCGTTTGATTCAACACTCTTGTTATTTTTTACGTATTATTGGTTTTACTAATTTATGAATTCATCTACCATATTTGATTTAATTTTTTATGAGTAACTCTATTGTGGATAATCTATCCTAAAACCATTCACCGTATTACTCGGAATGGTTAGTGTTTTTTGTTTAATGATTGGGAAAAAATAGTTACATTTCATATGATAGTTTCAATATGATTGTATATGTTGTTTATATTTATCCCTGCTCATATGAGTAATTCATTGGAATTATTATGTGATGGGTGGGGCCCGCTATAACCCCTAGATGCATTGGTAGGTCTCATCAGACAAACTATGGTCTTGGCATGAGGCCTTGACAAAATGTTTATTTATGGTCCCAGCACAAGGCCCGAATGGTATGGTTATGATGTACGACATATGTACTTCCCGCATTATGATGATAGTATTTGAAGTTCATGTGGTTATTCGACTATTATAATACCCATGATTATATTTTATTATGACATTATTTATTCATCTCATATTTTTTCGATAATGTGTTCAAGTTCATTATTAAAGGCATGTGTTTTCAATTATTCACCATGTCTTATGTTTATGCTATCTTCCGCTATATTTCTTACTCATACTGAGCATTTGAGCTCACCCATTCCTTATGTTTCATTTTCTTAGCGTATGAAGAATTAAATAATGAGTGACATTCAAGCATAATCTAGGAGGCCTGGATGTTTTGAATAGAATAATTTAGTGTTCTTTTTTCCTTTCCACATGTAAAGTTGAACTTATGTATGTATCTTATTTATAATAATAGTAAAATACTTTGTCCTTCAGGATTTGTATTCCTTGTATGTATGCCAACATAATCAAATAAGGCACCAGCTCTGGGAAACTGGGGACATGTCCTTACAGTTGGTATCAAAGGAAGTTTAGTAGAAAGCTTGGAAACTAGATTTAGAAAACGTAGATTAGGGAAGTGTCCCTAAGATAGTATTTGAGGATAAACATACAAGAACATCCTATTATTTTGATAAGGAATAGATTATGTGGATCATTCAAGAGATACATACCTGTCTGGATATGAGCAGGTAGAGGTGACTCTGACACAGATATACTTTGGAGTGAAAGCTCCGACAAGGAGTTTCGGGCTTGACCCGGGGTATCCTGGTATATGACAACGGGCCTTGCTGCACTCTTGTTATGACACTCTTGGGGGATATTCTTAGGATAATTCACATTTTCTTTACAAGACATTATGAAGGATTTAAATGTAAAATTTTCCTCAAAGAAACCATTTTTTTGGTTATGGGATTATCCATACCTAGGAATTCAATTTATGCTATGTATTTTGTTAAGTTAATATTATTAATTATGATTCATAACCTAATCTAGTGTATTCCATTATCTAGAAATGGCACCTAGTGGAAGGAATGAAAACCTCATGAATTCACATGTCCCCTGTAGCAGTAATGTAGCAAGTACTGTAGCGAAAACTGTAGAAGCTACTATTTAGCACTGTAACAGCCATAAATATTCCCCATTTTGGGCCTTCGAGTCACCGATTTGGTCCCCAAGCCCTTTAAGGACTTTGGGCCACCCAGGCCTTCGGGTTAGTAAGGCCTTCAGGTCACCTCAAGGCCTTAGGGCCACCTTAAGTGCATATGCAAACCAGACGACCTACAAGGAACATGCTCTACAAGGAGGATGTGCAAGGAGCTATCACTATAGAAGAAGCTAAACAGATTGCAAGAATGAGAGGGTATGGATCCTGCCATCGGGACAAGCTTGTGCATGCACGGGAATGCCTAGCCAAACAGCCATGCAAAGGTGGAGAGCTGATTTCACGATGAAGATATTGGGGAGGAGCAGTTCTAAGTAGTTAGTCTTGGTTGTATGTAATGTTTGAAGCCTACAGGAAAATGAATTCCTCTAAGGCCTATGGTCCATGTAATATTTACGCCTACGTGCCTTGTAAGGGTTCCACATCACCCCTTGAAAGGTGGATTATCAAAAATCAATAAATAATGAAGGCCTTCGGGCCATTGGAGGAGGATGTTGGATCTGGTGCTGTGAATAGTGCAGAGCACCTCATAACTATACTGGGACAACTTACTCAGGTTATGAATAATAACCATACCTTTATGGAGCATCTGGATCAACCATGTGGAGGAGCTATGCTAGAACGCTTTATGAGACAACAACCTCCATCATTCAATGGGACTACAAACCCATTTGTAGCTGAGCAGTGGATACATTCCCTCGAAAATATATTTCTTACTTTGGGATGTAATGAAAGAGAGAAGGTCAATATGGTAGTTTATCAGCTATCGGGAGATGCAGATCATTGGTGGTCATTAATCCAAAACACAAAGGAGGAGGAAGAAATATAAGAGATGGAATGGAGGGATTTTAAGGAAATCTTCTTAGAAAAATATTTCCCTTGTGAACAACGAGCAGATATGGAGAGAAAATTCTTGAATCTGAGGCATAAGGAGGATAAAAATGTTTCCAAGTATGAATCCAACTTTACAAGGTTAGAAAGACATGTTGTGGACTACATACGAAATCCAAGGAGTAAAATTGATTGATTATTTGATGGCCTAAAGCCATTTCTCCGGCAGGCAATGGTATCCAAATGTTTTTCATCATATGAGGATATAGTTTCATGTTCTATGAAGACAGAAAAATAATTCTCTAAGTCTTATGAATTTAAGGGAAAGTAGGAGAAGAAGAGGGCTGCTGAAAAATTTGGGAAAGGAAACAAGGAAATAGGGAATAAGGGAAGAGTTGAATTTCCACCATGTGATAATTGTGGAAAGAAACACCTTGGTGCCTGCTTAAAGGGAAAAGGAGTATGCTTCAAGTGTGGAAAGAAAGGCCATCTTGCTGGTGATTGTGAGGGAAATAATGAGGATAAAAATGTTCAATGATATAATTTTCGGGAGATGGGACACTATGCTAATGATTTTCCAAAACTTCAAGGAAACATGCCATAGAAAAGGCCAAGGGAGCAGGGACGAGATTATGCTATCACAATTGGATAGGTTGAAGTTCCACATGACTTAGTGGAAGGTACTTTGATTGTTTCATCAAACTTAGACAATGCTTTATTTGATTCTATATCATCACATTGATTCATATCTTCCCAGTTTTCTAAGAAAATTAGATATTTCCAATTTTATTTAACAAGGGAGTTGTCATTCAAAACTCCTATGAGAAGTATCATTACAACAAAGTTTTGTGAATTGGTTCCCATTAGGGAATATAAATGTTCTTTATCTTCTGATCTCATTGTCATAACCATGATTTAATTTGATATAATCCTCGGTATGGATTGGATTTTGGACCATGATGCGAAAATTTATTGTAATAAGAAGGAAGTTTCAATTTTTGATGATGATAAGAAGTACCTTATCTTTAGAGCAGAAACATCACCACATGATTCTTATTTAGATCCACCATTAGTAGTTCAACCAGATTCAATTATCGGGGATGCAGAGAATGAAAAAACTATGGGTGAAGAAAAGAATGTTCGAATATAAGATGTACCTGTTGTGCAAGAATATATTTATGTCTTTCTAGAGGATTTACCAGGACATCCTCCAGATCAGGAAGTTGAGTTTTCTATTGACTTAATTCCTGGTTCAAGGCCCATATCAAAGAACCCTTATAGAATTTCCACTGTGGAGTTAGTGGAGCTAAAGAAACAACTAGAGGAATTGAGTGATAAAGGATTTATTCACCCTAGCGTTTCTCCATGGGGAGCCCATGTTATTTTTGTTAAGAAGAAAGATGAGTCTATGAGGTTGTTCATTTATTATAGGGAAATAAATTTTGTTACAATAAAGAATAATTATCCTCTTCCATGAATTGATTATTTATTCGATCAACTTCATGGATCCCAATATTTTTTGAAGATTTATCTTTGATCTGGATATCATCAATTACTTGTGAGGAAACAAGACATTCCAAAAACAACATTCTGAACCAGGTATGGGCATTATGATTTTACAGTAATGCATTTTGGACTAACTAATGCAACATATGTTTTCATGGATTTGATGAATAGAGTCTTCAAGGAATATCTTGATGACTTTGTGGTGGTTTTTATTTATGATATCATGGTGTACTCTAAAATCTGTAAAGAACATGAAAATCACTTGCAAATTATTCTGAAAACTCTGAGAAGAAATGAATTATATGGGAAGTTTAGAAAGTGTGAATTTTGGATCTAATAAATTTCCTTTTTGGGCTACATTGTCTCTAAGGATGAAATATCTGTATATCCTATGAAAACAAAGGCTGTGAAAGAATGGCCTACTCCAACGAACATAACTGAGGTACGTAGTTTTATTGGTTTAGTAGGTTATTATTGGCGTTTCATTCAGAACTTCACCCGTTTAGCCAACACAATGACCAAGCTTACACGAAAAGGAGTTAAGTTTGTATGGACAAAGTAATGTGAAAAATGTTTTGAAGAATTGAAGATGAGGTTAGTGAATGCTCCAATCCTAACCCTACTATCGGGGAATGATGGGTTTATGATCTATAGCGATGCATCAAAGAAAGGACTTGGTTGTGTCCTTATGCAGAATTATTGAGTGATTTCCTATGCATCTAGGCAGCTAAAAATTAATGAAAAAAACTATCCAACTCATGATCTTGAGTTAGTAGTGGTAATATTTTCTTTGAAAATTTGGAGACATTACCTCTATGGAGAAAAATTTGAGATATATATAGATCATAAGAGTTTAAAGTATATATTCTCATAGAAAGAACTCAACATGAGAAAAAGGAGGTGGATTGAGCTACTCAAAGATTATGATTGCACAATAAACTACCACCCGGGGAAGGAAAATAAGGTGGCAGACGCTTTGAGTGTAAAGGACCATGAAATTCTAAACAAGATGAGAGCTGAAAGGGATCCTATGTTCATGGATATAGTAAAGATGGATATGGGAATTTTCAAGGAAGGAATCACATCACTACTTTTTCAAATGGTTGCCCAACCTTCATTACTAGAGAGGATAAAAGGATCTGAGGCTGATGATGAGGAGTTTAAAAAGAAAATTAAATCTATAAATGATGGGAAGGTGATTGACTTCGTATATGAAGATGACATTTTGAAATTCGATAAGAGGCTTTGTGTTCCCGCTATTATTGAGATAAAGAGAGAACTGTTGGATGATGCTCATAGATCTAATTTCTCTATACATCCTGGTAGCACAAATATGTATCGAGATCTCTGAGAAAACTTTTGGTGGGGAAATATGAAATGGGATATTGCTGAATATACATCAAAGCGCCTGGTATGTCAACAAGTGAAGGCTGAGAGACAAAAGTCTAAGGGGGATGATGCAACCACTACCCATACCATCATGGAAGTGGGAGAACATAACCATGGACTTTGTCACTGGACTTCCAAGGACATCTAGAGGAAAAAATGCTATATGAGTCATTGCGGATCGTCTTACAAAGACATATCACTTTATCGCGATTCGAGAGGACTTCTCATTGGATTAACTTGCACAAATTTACATCAAATAAGTGGTAAGGCTACATGGAGTACCACTCTCTATTGTATCCGAACGTGATCCTATATTCACCTCGAAGTTCAAGAAAAATCTCCAACATTCTTTAAGCACTGAACTAAAATTCATTATGACCTATCATCCTAAAACTGATGGCCAATCTGAGCATACTATTCAGACACTAGAATACATGTTGAGAGCATGTTCTATGGAATTCAAAGGAGGATTGGACCAACATCTTCCACTAGTTGAATTCTCATACAACAACAGTTTCCACTAGAGCATCTGTATGGCACCATATGAATCCCTTTATGGGAAAAGGTGTTGAACACCAGCGTGTTGGGATGAAGTCGGTGAGAGAAAGTTTCTAGGACCTGAATTGGTTGAAGAAATGGCGGAGAAGGTGAAAACCATTCAACAACATATCATGGCAGCCCAAAGTCGACAGAAGAGTTATGCAGATAACCATTGACGAGACCTTGAGTTCAAAGTTGGAGACCTGGATTTTTTACGCATATCTCCATGGAAGAAGGTCATGCAGTTTGGGAAGAAAGGAAAGCTAAGTCCTAGGTATATTGGCCCCTTCGAGATCCTTGATCGAGTCGGAGATGTGGCCTATCGACTGGAACTTCCATCTACCTTGTCGAAGGTACATGATGTATTTCATGTATCCCTATTAAGTAAGTACATACCAAACCCTTCACATGTACTCTCTTCAGAGGTGGTACAGTGGGAGGATGATCTTTCCTATGAGGAGTAGCCCGTGAAAATCTTGGATCGTAGAGACAAAGTTATATGCAACAAGACTACTCATCTGGTCAAGGTACTATGGAGAAACCATAAGTACGAAGAGGCAACTTGGGTACTGGAGGAATCAATGAAGGAAAAGTACACCCACATGTTCTTGGCCTAGATTTTAAAATGAAATTTCGAGGGAGAAATTTTTGTAAGGAGGGGAGAATGTAACGACACAATATTTTTTTTGGAAATTAGTTTCTTATAAATATGTCACAATCACATGAAATCACAACATAATTAACTACTAATTTCTATGCGACCCTTAAAACATAAGTTTTTCACTTTTGTGATGAGAATTTTAAAAATCTGACATACATAGTTGCGATTAGTAAGTTATTTGGAGTCCAATAAGATAAACTTAATAATTGGTGAATAGTAACCTACCCTTATGAATATTAACATAAAATTATGAATAGTGATATAACGTAATGAATAGTAACATTACCTATGACAGTATATACATAATATTCATGTGTGAGTACGATATACCTATGCTTTAAAATAAGTAAACAAATGTTTTAAAACTGTTATTTTTAGAATAAATTATGATTTTAATTAGATATTAAATTAATAATATTTAGTAAATTATTTTTGAAAAATGGACTTCTTTTTTGGATTCTACACGTCAAAAAATGGTTGGGGTAAATTTTTGGTATCTTTCTGAAATACTTGAATTTTTGATGAATAGTGAAATACGGTAAAATACCGTATATGAAAATTATCAGTTAAATACACTATTCATGACACCACAAGTGATGTAATCCCACTTGGTTTGAACTCACATGATAAAATTAATATTCTTGGTCATGAAATAATCACTATTCCTTATCTTGAGGAGATATAATAAATTAATGAATTTTATATTAAGAAATCCCCTCTCTCCTCCACTATAAAACCCCCTCTCATTCCCTCTTCTCTTCACTCCTCTCAAGCCTTGTGCCTTCTCCAAATTCTGTCAAAATAACCTCCAAACCTCTTCTCCCACGTCCAGAAAGCCTTGGTTTCATAGAAAGACCAAAACCTCTCCCTTAAGGAGGCTCTAAAGGAAGTTTGGTTCAAGAGGTAATTTCCTCTTTTCAATTATTTGTCTTTCCTTTCAAGTTCATTTGTTTTCTTTTTCTATTACCTATCCTTATCCAAATTTTGTGATGAATACAGTACCTTATATGTACTATAATTTTTGCATGATAGTGGAATAATTTATCATCATCTCCCTTTTTTACCATCTTTTATACTAGTAGCAAGAACACCATTCGAGAAGTGTCAATTTTCCTCATTCAAGGACGATGGGCTTTTGATTTCTATTATCATTCTCAATTCTGGTTATGAAACCATTCTTTTTATGGTTGAACCAGATTTTTATGTATTTAATATAACCTATTTAAGATTTTTTAATCCCTTTTTACAAATGGTATTAAGTTATAAATAAAAATGAGTTTGTTGTAATCAAAACCCACAAATTAACCGAAACAATTATCATTAAGGTTCTATATAATAATTCATCCACTTTCCATGTAACCAAGTTATATAAATGACCAATAACACCAATTTATGTTCATAAATAATATATAATTTTAATTCTGGATATTTACATCTATTCCACACACTTACAAACAAGTGAACCTAATATTCAAATAAAGAGAATGAACACTCCGGAACGACGGAATTCAATACAATAACTTATCAATAAAGACATAAATGAACTAACCAGAATTATGATAAACTAAATACATGTATAATATATTCTTAAATAAGTTATTAATAAGTATAATTTCATATTCCAGGATCTTAAGTTTGAGAGTGGAATACGTTCGGAGTTAAGGTAATGGTTTTTCCACCCGAATTCCCATTTTCATTCGAGTTACTTTTATTATCTAATTAACTCAAAGAAATTATTATTTATTGTTGTTTACTCATCATATATTCTACGTGAGTATTATATATATGATTAACATCCAGAACCTTTCCTTATTTTATGGATAGCTACATATTTTAATAGGAACTTTCAAAATTGATTTCAAAATACAAGCCCAATTCAAGGGAAAATCTCAACTTCTTACCTATTTTCAAGGGAAATCTCTAACCTATTTTTGGAAACCATTATATTTATAAAATAAATTATTTTATTATGAAAATAATATCTTACTTCACTTCTGGTTTTATACAAATATTTTTTTCCAAAAGAACTCATCTTTTCAAAATAAAAGAGTATTTATCTCAAATTTGATTAATGATTTTATAAGAGTGTTTTCGTTTGATTCAACACTCTTGTTATTTATTATGTATTATTGGGTTTAATAATTTATGAAGTCATCTACCATATTTGATTTAATTTTTTATTACTAACTCTATTGTGGATTATCTATCCTAAAACCATTCACCATATTAGTCGGAATTGTTAGTGTTTTTTGTTTAATGATTGAGGAAAGATAGTTACATTTCATATGATAGTTTCAATATGAATGTATATGTTGTTTATGTTTATCCCAACTCATATGAGGAATTAATTGGACTTATTATGTGATGGGTGGGGCCCTCTATAGCCCCTCGATGCATCGATAGGCCTCATGAGACAAACTATGGTCTTGGCATGAGGCCTTGACAAAATGTTTATTTATGGTCCTAGCACGAGGCCTGGACAGTATGGTTATGATGTCCGGCATATGATATTCCCTCATTATGATGCTAGTATTTGAATTTCATGTGGTTATTCGACTAGTAGAATACTAATGATTATGTTTTATTATGGAATTATTTACCACTACTGGAAAAGTCATTTTTACCAACGGTTCTTTACCAATGGTTTGGTTAAACCGTTGGTAAAGATGGTTTAGGGAACCCTTTCCCAACGGTTCACCAGAACCATTGGGAAAGGGTACCCCTTTGCCAACGGTTCACTATAACCGTTGGTAAAGGGGTGTTTACGTTACCCTTTCCCAACGGTTCAATTGAACCGTTGGTAAAGGGTATCCTCAACAACCCTTTTCCAACGGTTTTTAAAAACTGTTGGTAAAGGTTTTCCCCAAATACAGTCAGGCCGCTTCTCTCTCCCATTCGCGACAGAAACCTAATCAATCCGGCGCTCTGCTCCTCTCGCGAACTCCCCCATCCGAACAGGTGAAAAACCATCTCAAATCAGGTATTTTATTCTTTATACACATATGCTACCTTGTTTTTATTGTTATTGATCTAATATTTTAGTTTTAAGTTTGGATTTTGATGTTATTTCACCATGAAAAATAGGGAAATGATCGAATATTTTGTTAATTAATTAGTTTCCCATGAAATATAATTAGTGTTATAATGTCCATGCTAAATAAAGGGGTAATGTAATAAAAGACCTTGAATAAATTGTAGAAGTTGGGGTATGTTGCTTCTATGAGAGGTTTTTTGTTGTGTTTCATTGTATGTTGTAGGCTGTTGTATGGTGATTGAGGTGATGAGTTGAGCTTTGTGATATGTGGGGTTGTAATGTGATGGTTAGTGGGCATGGATGTGACATGTGAAGTTGTGTGATAGTGATGATGTGTGGTGGTGTTGTGCCGTGTGGTGGTGTTGTGTGATGAGGTTGTGGTGTATGATGTGGTGATGTGGTTTTGGTTGTGCGGTGGTTTGTGATGTGCAATATTTTTGTTATGATATGTGGTTGTTTTTGTGAGATGGTTGGATGATGTAACATGGAGACGATGGTTATTGTGAGATGGTGAGTTGTTGTGTGGTGGTTTTATTAGTTTCCTAGTTATCAATGGAATAAATTATGCTGTTAAAACAAAAAAACAAGATAGTGAATAAATGAGATGGAATAGAAATAGATGTGTGGTAAATGGATTTAATTAATTTAACATTAAATGAATGGACAATGTAAGTGTGAATGAAGTGGCTTATAAATGAAAGTGGGAAATGCTATGCGTCTTGTGTGGTGGTGGTGTGGTGTGTTGCATATAGTGGTGAAAGTGGTTGTGATGGTTTATGTGTTGTATGGTAGTAGTAAAGTGTGTGATTATGTAGTTAATGTTAACCCATAGGTTGGGTATTTTTTGCTATCTATATATCATGTATTTTATGTTATTTCTACACATTCCCAACCAGAGTTGGATAAACTTACCAACGATCAGAGGTTTTGAGTTATGGGTATTTTTTCTAATATCTAGGATGGTGGTTATATGGTTGGATAGCTACCATGTCTTCCCTACTCTTCCTTCATAAGTGATTGACCATGTGTTTTTAGGCAAGATTCGATGTGATTGTCCATGTGTCTTCAGGTGAGATGTACTATTATTTCCCTAGTGTTTTCAGGTGAGGTGTGATGTGATAAGGCTATAATAAGATGTGGCATGTGGTTGATGTCATGTAGGGTAGGAGGATGGCACAAGTTTTATGTTATTCATGTTTATGATACCCTAATAATATGGTTACGGGATGAGGCATGCTATGATGTGATAACACACTAAGTTCTTGTTGATTTTACATTTTTTCAATAACACATTAGTATGTTTTTTTCACATGTGTAGTTGATACCTTGATTATTTTATTCCTTTATCATTTACTTAAATGTATTTTCTACTAAAGTTCAATCCTATTGAATTGTTTATGACAAAATGAATTATATAAATTCTTTTTACAGAATGGACAAAAGTTGGATGTATGAAACTGATCGGATCTCAGGTGATTTTCAAAACAATTTGGAGAGCTTTATAGATTTTTAATTTTAGAATGCTTCAGATAGTGGTCGCATACACTGCCCATGTTCCAATTGTATTGGAAGACCTTGGTTGATCCGTGAAGAAGTCAGCTACCACATAACCAAAAATGGTTTTCAAGCAAACTACTTTGTGTGGTATCACAATGGGGAGAAAATGAAATCTCAAATTGGTGATGATCGAAATGAAAGGACTGGAATGGAGAATTTGTTAGATAATCAGTTTCCATTTATTCGTCATCATGAAAAAGAAAGGATTTAGACTCAAGAAGACTTCGATATGAGGACAACTGATGCATCTAGTGAAAATGATGATATTGATAGGGTGAAAAAAATTGAATGATGCTGCCACGACTCCAATATATCGACAATGCGATAAAATGAAAAAGCCAGAATTTTTGATCCGATTGTTTCATGGGAAAACTATGTATGGGATTTCTAATACAGCAATCGATTACATTCTTACCCTCTTAAAGTATTTACTTCCAAATGATGCATATATTTACTCAAGCCACTATATGGCATGGAAGTTAGTTGAGGAAATTGGATTTTCAAGAAACAAAATTCATGCTTTCCTGAAAGATTGAAGTTTATTCTGGGAGGAAACCGCTGAATGAAATGATTGTACAAAATGTGGCACATCCCGCTGGAAGTCAAAATATGATGGAACACCATCCAGCGTTCCACATAATGTAATGTGGCACTTTCCATTGATCCCAATACTCCATAATCTTTTTATGTCTGATGACATATCAATAAAAATGAGATGGCATGATACCGAGAGAAAGAAGACTAATGATGAGTTGGTTCATCCTGCAGATGGATTTGCATGGCAGAGATTTGATGCTCGACATCCTGATTTTGCAGCTGACATGCGTAATGTGAGGCTGGGTCTTTCATGTGATGGTTTTAATCCATTTGGGAAGATTCTTACTTTGCACAGCACATGGCCAGTTTTTATACACATTTATAATTTTCCCCCATGGTTGTGTATGAAAAAACCTTTCACTTTCATGAGTATACTCATATCTGGTCCTTCTGATCCCGGCATTGATATTGATGTATACATGAAACCTTTAATAAAAGAGTTGAAACTTCTCTGGGATGTGGGTGTGCGCACATACGATGCATGTTTGAAAGACATATTTCAGTTGCATGCTGCACTTATGTGGACGATCAATGATTTTACAGGTTATGAAATGATGTCTGGATGGAACACGAAGGGAAAACTGTCATGTCCAGTTTGAATGAAGAATACACGATCCAGAAGACTGAAACATCATTGTAGTTTCAGTTTTTTGGGACATCGAAGATTCTTGCCAAAGGATCATCCATATAGATTGAATCGTCTAAGATTTGATAATACCATAGAGACCGATGATCCACCTCAGCGTATGTCTAGAACTGATGTGATTATAAAAGAGATGTATTCATTGGGCATGACATTTTTAGCTCCGAAATGTTTCATAGCATGATAAAATAAAATCTAATCCATAATAAGAATGATATAAAAATATTTTATATAAATGTCCACAAGATTTTAAGTAAATACCATTCCACTAATAGACACATGAGGATTCTCAAAAAATGGACAACATTTTAAGTACATACAGAAAACTAAACAAAATGCATTCGGTTACCGTTGAAACTTTAGGAGAAAGATCCATGGGTCATATGTGATGTGTACGAATCAACCCCGCCTCAATCCGAGGCGTGGTGTGGCCGCCACCACTCAAAGTGTCTGCCTTTTGTTTCAAAAGGACGCCATTTTAATTAAAAAACATCAACTGGCATACGGAAAACCTACCAAATGCATTCGGATTGTGTCGATACTTTAGAACAACGATCCATGGGTCATATTTGAGGTGTACGAGTCAACCTCGCCTCAATCTGAGGTGTGGTGTGGCCGCCACCACTCAAAGTGTCTGTCTTTTGTTTCAAAAGGACGTCATTTTAAGTGAAAAACATCAACTGGCATAAGAAAAACTGACCAAACACATTCGGATTGTGTCGATACTTTAGCACAACGATCCATGGGTTATAAGTGACATGTACGAGTCAACCCCTCCTTAATCTGAGGCACGGTGTGGCCGGAATCACTCTAAGTGTCTCTCTTTTGCTTAAAATGGGCAACATTTTAAGTACATACGAAAAACTGACCAAACGCATTCAGTTTCCGTTGAAACTTTAGGAGAACGATTCATGGGTCATATGTGACATGTAAGAATCAACCCAACCTCAATATGAGATGCAATGTGGCCGACACCACTCAAAGTGTCTGCCTTTTGTTTCAAAAGGACGTCATTTTAATTGAAAAACATCAACTGGCATACGGAAAACTGACCAAACGCATTCGGATTGTGTCGATACTTTAGCATAATGATCCATGGGTCATATGTGACTTGTACGAGTCAACCTCACCTTAATCTGAGGCGCGGTGTGGCCGCCACCACTAAAAGTGTCTGTCTTTTGTTTAAAATGGACAACATTTTAAGTACATACGGAAAACCGACCAAACACATTTGGTTTTTGTTGAAAGTTTAGGAGAACGATTCATGGGTCATATGTGACGTGTAAGAATCAACCCCGCCTCAATCTGAGACACGGTGTGGCCGAAACAACTCAAAGTGTCTATCTTCTATTTCAAAAGGACGTCATTTTAATTGAAAAACATCAACTGGCATATGAAAAATCAACCAAACGCATTCGTATTGTGTTGATAGATTAGCACAACGATCCATGGGTCATATGTGATGTGTACGAGTCAACCCCACCTCAATACAAGGCACGATGTGGCCGCCACTACTCAAAGTGTCTGTCTTTTGTTTCAAAAGGACGTCATTTTAAGTGAAAAAAATCAACTGCCATACGGAAAACCGACCAAGCGCATTTGGATTGTGTCGATACTTTAGAAAAATGATACATGGATCATATGTGATGTGTACGAGTCAACCCCACCTTAATCGGAGGCACGATGTGGCCAGAATCACTCTAAGTGACTCTCTTTTGTTTAAAATGGACACCATTTTAAGTACATACGGAAAACCGACCAAACACATTCGGTTTCCATTGAAACTTTAGGAGAAAGATTCATGGGTTATATGAGACGTGTACGAATCAACCCCGCCTAAATTTGAGACACGGTGTGGCCGACACCACTCATAGTGTCTACCTTTTGTTTCAAAAGGATGTCATTTTAATTCAAAAACATCATCTTGCATACAGAAAACTGACCAAACGCATTCGGATTATGTCGATACATTAGAACAACAATCAATGGGTCATATGTGATGTGTACGAGTCAACCCCGCCTCAATCCGAGGCGCGGTGTGGCCGCCACCACTCAAAGTGTCTGCCTTTTGTTTCAAAAGGACATCATTTTAATTGAAATACATCAACTGGCATACGGAAAACCGACCAAACACATTCGGATTGTGTCGATAATTTAGCACAACGATCCATGGGTCATATGTGACATGTATGAGTCAACCCTACCTCAATCTGAGGCGTGGTGTGGCCTCCACCACTCAAAGTGTCTGTGTTTTGTTTCAAAAGGACGTCATTTTAAGTGAAAAATATCAACTGGCATATGGAAAAGTGACCAAACGCATTAAGATTGTGTCGATACTTTAGAACAACGATCCATGGGTAATATGTAACGTGTACAAGTCAACCCCGCCTTAATCCGAGGAACGGTGTGGCCGGAATCACTCTAAATGGATCTCTTTTGTTTAAAATGGACAACATTTTAATTACATACAGAAAACCGACCAAACGCATTGGGTTTCCATTGAAACTTTAGGATAATGATTCATGGGTCATATGTGACGTGTAAAAATCAACCCCACCTCAATCTGAGATGCAGTGTGGCCGACACCACTCAAAGTGTCTGCCTTTTGTTTCAAAAGGACGTCATTTTAATTGAAAAACATCAACTGGAATACGGAAAACCGACCAAACGCATTTGGATTGTGTCGATACTTTTAAACAATGATAAATGGGTCATATGTGATGTGTACGTGTCAACCCCGCCTCAATCTGAGGTGCGTTGTGGCCGCCACCACTCAAAGTGTCTGTCTTTTGTTTCAAAAGGATGTCATTTTAAGTGAAAAACATCAATTTCCATACAGAAAACTGACCAAACACATTCAGATTGTGTCGATACTTTAGAACAATGATCCATGGGTCATATGTGATGTGTACGAGTCATCCCTGCCTTAATAGGAGGCATGGTGTAGCCAGGATCACTCTAAGTGGCTCTCTTTTGTTTAAAATGGACAACATTTTAAGTACATACAGAAAATCGACCAAACACATTAGGTTTCCATTGAAACTTTAGGAGAACTATTCATGGGTCATATGCGACGTGTACGAATCAACCCCACCTCAATTTGAGATGTGGTGTGGCCGGCACCACTCAAAGTGTCTTCCTTTTATTTCAAAAGGACGTCATTTTAATTGAAAAACATCAACTGGAATACGGAAAACTGACCAAACACATTAGTATTGGGTTGATACATTAACACAACGATCCATGGGTCATATGTGACGTGTAAGAGTCAACCCCACCTCAATACGAGGTGCGGTGTGGCCGCCACCACTCAAAGTGTCTGCCTTTTGTTTCAAAAGGACGTCATTTTAATTGAAAAACATCAACTGGAATACGGAAAACCGACCAAATGTATTCGGATTGTGTCAATACTTTATAACAACGATCTATGGGTCATATGTGACATGTACGAGTCAACCCCGCCTCAATCTGAGGCACGGTGTGGCCGCCACCACTCAAAGTGTCTGTCTTTTGTTTCAAAAGGACGTCATTTTAAGTGAAAAATATCAACTAGCATACAGAAAAGTGACCAAACACATTTGAATTGTGTCTATACTTTAGAACAACGATTAATTGGTCATATGTGATGTGTACGAGTCAACCCCGCCTTAATCTGAGGCACGATGTGGCCGGAATCACTATAAATGGATCTCTTTTGTTTAAAATGGACAACATTTTAAGTACAGACGGAAAACCGACCAAACACATTTGGTTTCTGTTGAAACTTTAGGATAAAGATTAATGGGTCATATGTGATGTGTACAAATCAACCCTGCCTCAATCTAAGACGCGGTGTGGCCGGAACCACTCAAAGTGTCTGCATTTTGTTTCAAAAGGACACGATTTTAATTGAAAAACATCAACTGGAATACAGAAAACTGACTAAACGCATTCGGATTGTGTCAATACTTTAGAAAAACGATCCATGGGTCATATGTGACGTGTACGTGTCAACCACACCTCAATACGAGGTGCGGTGTGGCCGCCACCACTCAAAGTGTCTGTCTTTTGTTTCAAAAGGAGGTCATTTTAAGTGAAAAACATCAACTGCCATACGGAAAACCGACCAAACGCATTTGAATTGTGTCGATAATTTAGAACAATGATCCATGGGTCATATGTGACGTTTATGAGTCAACCCCGCCTTAATCTGAGGCATGGTGTGGACAGAATCATTCTAAGTGGCTCTCTTTTGTTTAAAATGGACAACATTTTAAGTACATACGGAAAACCGACCAAATGCATTCGGTTTCTGTTGAAACTTTAGGAGAACGATTCATGGGTCATATGTGACGTGTAAGAATCAACCCCGCCTCAATTTGAGATGCGGTGTGGTCGACACCACTCAAAGTGTCTGCCTTTTATTTCAAAAGGACGTCATTTTAATTGAAAAACATCAACTGACATACGGAAAACCGACCAAACGCATTCAGATTGGGTCGATACATTAGCACAACGATCCATGGGTCATATGTGATGTGTATGAGTCAACCCCGCCTCAATCCGAGGCGTGGTGTGGCCGCCACCACTCAAAGTGTCTACCTTTTGTTTCAAAAGGACGTCATTTTAATTGAAAAACATCAACTGGCATACGGAAAACCAACCAAACACATTCAGATTGTGTCGATACTTTAGCACAAAGATCCATGGGTCATATGTGACGTGTACAAGTCAACCCCACCTCAATATGAGGCACGGTGTGGCCGCCACTACTCAAAGTGTTTGTCTTTTGTTTCAAAAGGACGTCATTTTAAGTGAAAAATATCAACTGGCATACGAAAAAGTGACCAAATACATTCTTATTGTGTCTATACTTTAGAAAAAATATCCATGGGTCATATGTGACGTGTAAAAGTAAACCCCGCATTAATCTGAGGCACGGTGTGGCCAGAATCACTCTTAGTGGCTCTCTTTTGTTTAAAATGGACAACATTTTAAGTACATATGGAAAACTGACCAAACACATTCGGTTTCTATTGAAACTTTAGGAGAACAATTAATGGGTCATATGTGACGTGTATGAATTAACCCCGCCTCAATATGAGATGCGGTGTGGCCGGAACCACTCAAAGTGTCTGCCTTTTTTTCAAAAGGACGTCATTTTAATTGAAAAACATCAACTGGCATATGGAAAACCAAACAAACGCATTCGGATTGTGTTGATACTTTATCACAACGATCCATGGGTCATATGTAATGTGTACGAGTCAACCCTGCTTCAAATTGAGGTGCGGTGTGGCCGCCACCACTCAAAGTGTCTGTCTTTTGTTTCAAAATGACGTTATTTTAAGTGAAAAACATCAACTGGCATACGGAAAACCGACCAAATGCATTCGTATTGTGTCTATACTTTAGTACAATGATCCATGGGTCATATGTGACGTGTACGAGTCAACCCCGCCTTTATCGGAGGCATGGTGTGGCCAGAATCACTCTAAGTGGCTCTCTTCTGTTTAAAATGGACAACATTTTAAGTACATACAGAAATCCGACCAAACACATTTGGTTTCCGTTGAAACTTTAGGATAATGATTCATGGGTCATATGTGACATGTAAGAATCAACCCCGCCTCAATCTGAGATGTGGTGTGGACGGCACCACTCAAGGTGTCTGCCTTTTGTTTCAAAAGGACGTCATTTTAATTGAAAAACATCAACTGACATATAGAAAACCGACCAAACACATTCGGATTGTGTCAATACTTTAGTAAAATGATTCATGGGTCATATGTGACGTGTACGAGTCAACATAGCCTCAATCTGAGGCACAGTGTGGCCTCCACCACTCAAAGTGTATGTCTTTTGTTTCAAAAGGACGTCATTTTAAGTGAAAAACATCAACTGACATACGGAAAACCGACCAAACGCATTCGGATTGTGTCGATACTTTAGAAAAACGATCCATGGGTCATATGTAATGTGTACGAGTCAACCCCGACTTAATCGGAGGCATGGTGTGACTGAAATCACTCTAAGTGGCTCTCTTTTGATTAAAATGGACAACATTTTAAGTACATACGGAAAACCAACCAAACGCATTCGGTTTCCATTGAAACTTTAGGAGAATGATCCATGGGTCATATGTGACGTGTAAGAATCAACCCCACCTCAATATGAGATGTGGTGTGGCTGGAACCACTCAAAGTGTCTGCCTTTTGTTTCAAAAGGACGTCATTTTAATTGAAAAACATCAACTGGCATACAGAAAACTGACCAAACGCATTCGTATTGTGTTGATACTTTAGTACAACGATCCATGGGTCATATGTGATGTGTACGAGTCAATCCCGCCTCAATATGAGGTGTGGTGTGGCTAGTAGCACTCCAGGTGTATGTATTTTGTTTAAAATGGACATCATTTCTCGTAAAAATATATGGTATACAAAAAACCGATCAAATTATGAATTGACTTCCGGATTCCACATATAATTTTCATCTAAATTTTAAATTGAATTATAAATGAATTATGTATGTTTATAATTACATTATGAATTCTAATTTAATTATGGATGTGTATAGTTCCAACATTATATGTTAAATGTGTATGAATTTGTTCTCTATATGTATGTGTTAGTTGGTTATTGCAGGTACAATAATTGTATATGTATTTGTTAGTTTATTGCAGGTACAATAATTGGATTGAAAATGGGAGGGCACAAAATGAGGCCTGGTGTGCAAATTGCAGATCCGTTGTGCAAATTGCAGGCTGTTGTGCAATTTGCACAACATAGGCTATGCCAACGGTTCAAAACCGTTGGCATAGAATCTTGGTTCCTTTTTTTACCAATGGTTCAGTGAACTGTTGGTAAAAATCCTTTCCCAATGGTTCAATGAATCATTGGGAAAGAGGGGAATCCTTGGGATTTCCCAACGGTTCAAGCCAAACCATTGGAAAAAACTATCCCAACAGTTTGGCACAACTGTTGGGATAGGTTAGGATTTCCCCACCCTATCCCAACGGTTCACAGTAAACCGTTTGGAAAACCTTTCCCAACGGCCTAATTCCCTACATTTTTCAGAACCGTTGGTATAACATATACCAACAGTTCTGCAGCCTTTCCCAACGGTTCAGAACCATTGGGAAAGGCTGTATTTCCAGTAGTGTACTCAGCTCATATTTTTGCCATAATTTGTTCAAGTGCATTATTAAAGGCATGTGTTTTCAATTATTCACCATGTCTTATGTTTATGCTACCTTCTTCTATATTTAATACTCTTACTGAGTGTTTGATCTCACCCCTTTCTTATGTTTCATTTTCTCAGGGTATGAAGAAGTAAATAATGAGTGACTTTCAAGCATAATGTAGGAGGCCTATATGTTTTGAATAGAATAATTTAGTGTTGTTTTTTTTACTTTCCATATGTAAATTTGAACTTATGTATGTATCTTATTTCCAATAATACTAAACTACTTGGTCCTTCGGGATTCGTATTCCTTATATGTATTCCAATGTAATCAAATAAGGCACTGACTCTAGGCAACTAGGGTCGGGTCCTTACAATGATCCATTATTAAAAGGTAAACAAAGAGTTCCTAAGACCGAGTAGCATGAAATTTTTCTAAAAGAAAATTTATTTTAATTCATTTTATTCACATTAAACATCCCCAAAAAACCCAATTCAAACAAGAAAAAAGTCATTATGATGCATGTACCTATCTTAGGTCTCTACCCTACAAACGATGTAGCCTCACTTGGTCATTCAGTAGGCTCAGAGTCCTTTCATAGGATCATGGGGGGCCCTAAAATCCCATGTCTTTTCTAGTATTCCTTGGACTATGTCACATACTAAGGTCACCTGACACTTTTTCCCTACCAACCCATGAAATCCTAACTATTCCTAACTTTGAACTCCATTCTATCACTCAACCATCACCTCTGATACCATTTTTTCATGAGCCCCTCCCTCAAAATATACCCCTCCTAGGATGGAAATTAAGAAAGGGAGATAATGGCCCCTGAGTCCCACCTCCAGTAGGCCCTGGGTTGGTGACTAGCACCATTGGTATACAATCAAACAAAATTGGAGGCATTACCAATTATAGGAAACAAGATTAGAAGATAATATTAACCATCCACAATGGAACTCCAAGACATAATATAAAAGAAATCCAAAATCCATCCCACATGCATGTGTAAAATAGGACTGATACTAAACAAAATTATCCAAGGTAAATACCAAAAGTAAAGCTAAGCAGCGATGTGGAAAATATCAAGATTCGAGATAGTAAGGTTCATCATGGTCTGAGATGTCCTCATAGAACCCTGAAAAATAGTTTTATATACAGAGGGTGAGTATACAAGTATACTTAGTAAGAAGACAAAAGTCACTCATGTACATGTGAAAGAGGCATACTAATGCACCCGCGATAAAACAACAGAATCAAACAACACCTATATAGGTATACTAAACATCCCAACCTTTCCAAGGCACACACACCTAATAAATCAAGTCAAGTAATTAAATATAATGAAAATTTATAATAGGGTACCCCACACCACTTCCCAATGATTAGACACTATTACCTAACATAAATCATCCTCATGCTCCCACCTCTTTCAAAAGTACAACTTCACAATCTTGCCCGCACACAATTGGGCCTCAAAAACCACATCACATCCCGCCCACAGACACCTGGTCCATAAGTCACATCAAATCCCACATGTCGACACCTAGGACACAAACCACATCACATCTTGCTCACAGACATTTGGGCCACAAACCACATCACATCCTGCCCAGAGGCACCTAGACACAAACCACATCTCATATTGAAGACACTTGAGAAATCACAATACATATCATTTCAAAGACACCTAGGAAAGAACAAATCGACTGCACACACCTATCCCTCACAAACCACAACCTTTTTGGAGATTTTTTGGGCTATCACTGCCTAGAAGAGGGAGCATGGAAGAATAGGTGGCCAACCATCCATCCTCCCACTGGGTTGTTTGGGAAAGACACCCTCCCCCACGAAGATGGGGATGTTTGGTGTATAGTTATCAATTAAGGAGGAGTGTATATATAAATAATAAAGAAAATACAAGTTTATACATATATAATACCAAACACTCAAGTCCAACCTATGGGTTCTCAGACAAACCACCAAGTCGCATCACTTCCACCTTTGCTACTACCTTGAAATGCATAACACCACACATCAAGCCACAAACCCAATTCATATTCCCAAACAATTTAATTGACCAATTTCATTATTTATTAAACAATTTTTTATTCATCCACCGCAACTTGGACAACTACCAAGCACAGAACACAAAAAGAAACATTGAAATAGTCAACACGGTGAAAGTGATATAGGGAAAGAAGAACCCTGGTAAATTAACCCACTTCACATTTCTCTCCATTTAACACACATTTATGCTATATCATATATCAATATCTAGGTGTAGGGTGAATCTTTCTACATGTTACTCATGGAGAAACTCTGGTTAGGTTACCCATACCTACCAAAACAAGACCCAAACTCACAAACACATCCAGAAACACAATAATAGCACAACCAATTTCGCAGCCTCACTACAAAACACCTCTCATACATTCCATAATAAATCAATATATCAACCTAAGATTCCATTAAAACACCAAGGACATCGCACAACACACAAATTTGTTCACAACCGCATCACCACATGAACAAAAACCAAACAAAATTCTAGATTTATTAAGGCATCCCTTATTTAATTCCACTTGTTAATTCCGGGGTTATCCTAGAAATAGTATGGTCCTTGGGAATCCATTAATATATGTGACTAACCACTTTTTATATATAAGTGATACCAAAAAAAGATGAAAAACATGCATTCCATATTTTATTTATTGAACAAACAAATCCAATAATGACCATGATTTTTATCAGGGCATCAAACCTGAATAATCACAACATCACCATCAATACCAACCTGTAAAATCATTTTAAAAAAATCCCTCTACCCTTTTTAAATTTCATTTATCTAATTATTATCTTTGGTTAATTTGGAACAACAAAAATCTATAAGTATAAAAAAGAAAACCCCGGTTATATGTTGCACAATTAAAAAGAAACAGAGGAAATACTACCTTAAGAAAGATTTTTGATTATTGAACCCCGTAGGGTAAGGAAGAATAATTTCATCCCACAATCACACCAAAACAACTACAGATCAACCAATTACATACCAAAATATCATCAAAACACTACCCAAAAATCCAGAAAAATACAAACCATACCGCAACAATGGATCCCATGGGAAAAACAAGAGAAAAAGGATGAGGAATAGGAGAAAACTCACTATAGATCGACCACAGATCGACAACGAACAACCATTGGGATCAACAAATAAAAGAGGGAGGATTAGGGCATGAATAACTCCTTGGTGTTCCTAGGGCTAGTCCAAAATGAGATAATTAAGAGATCATAGCTGAATGAATGAAAGTTCAACCGAAAAGAATTTTAAAACAAAACTGGATCAGGGTATTACACGATGTGTAATACCCTTTAATTTTGTGTAGTACTTGGGGTTCAGTTCCTAACAAAAAACATGTCAACTATCGATTTATTTTATCTTTCAAACCCTAAAATATTAAACTCTGTGAAACCTCTAAGACAAACTGTGAAATAGATGTTCACATTGTGTATTCCCATTACATGATTTTTAATCCATCTACTTCTACCCTTTAATAACCAAACTCCTCCAAACTCCCTCTAATCCTCCTAAAAACACTCCCAACGACCGAAACCCACAAAGTAATGGACCATTAAGGCACATAAAGTTACATCAGATACCTATTAAATGATTCTTTACCTTGATAATACAAAGCCAAGCCCAGAGGAAAAAAGGGTTTGAATAACCACCCTACGAGATACCTCTCAAGGATCATGTTACCCCTCAAACACTACCACTAGAAAAACACACCAACCCAAATGAACAAAAACACACTACATGAACATGTCACCATAACCACAGTATCACACAATCACTACACAACTATATCAACCTCCACATATCCCAAACCAACAACTACTACGACTAAAAAAACTGCACTGTCCTAAACACACAAATCATGTAATTCCATCCCCCCATGTATAGGTACTATCTGCTCTAGGCAGCATTAACTTACCTAAACGGGTTTAATATCATCATACTTAATGAATCTTGAATAATAATATGTTTTTACCCTCTTTTTATGTTAGAAATTTATCACATAACACATCACACACATCTCAAACCAAGGAAAAAATATATCATTTCATAAAATAAGGTTCAAACATTACATTTCATAACAAAACAGAATAAGGAAAGACTCAAAACAACTCCAGGTATTGGGAACACTTCTACGTTTCTTGATCCCAAGTACTATCTTTCTATCCACCATGCCTCTATAGCATAAGAACCAAATAAATGGTCCATCTATGAAACACCTCCCAATGATCCTGGAACTCCAATGGTCTTTCCTCAAACATCACATCATCCTCGATATCCAGATCTACCTAGTCGATGACATGGGATTCATTGTGAAGATATTGATAATTATATGAGACATTAAATATGTTGTGGATCCTCTCCAACTATGGTGGCAATACCAATCGGTATGCTATCTCACCAAATCAATGGGGAAGCAGCTGTTGGGAACCTTGCTTTGTTATGATCTCAATGTTATATTACTATATTGGATGCCTGATTTGAAGAGTGATCCATGGTGAGTTTGATATTTATTATTTGACCTATTTAGGTTCTTGTTGGTTCCGTTTTTTATTCATGGGAACATTAGCATTATATTTTCACATATGTACTAAGACCTTAGTTATTTCTATACCAAGTATACCGGTTATGCTCACCCTATATATATAAACTATGTTTAAAGTTTTTAGGACTTCAGGGACCGATATGGGCATTACTAGTTGGGTTGGATCTATTTCTGAGTCACTACAATAGACTTTTTCTTTTTGATATATTATGGAGACTTTTATATGTATCAGTTTTACTTTATTCATGCATTATGGGATTATTTTGGTTTACCTTTATATTATCCACTAGAGTTTCTTGTTGTATGATTATCCTATATCTCCATCCTATTTTATTTATAGAGGGTAATTCCTACAATAAAGTGAAAATTTTATACCCTTGGTTTGTGGAATCTTTTGAGGGTGGGTATCATGATAGAGTGGTATCTGAGGGTTTGGTTGAGAGATAGGATAGATTTTGGAGTTTGTCACTGTGAGGTTTTCATGGGTTGGTAGGAAAGCATTTTTAGTTAATCTTGGTGCATGAAATAGGCCAGGGAGACTGTCTAAGTCGTGATATTTTAGGGACCTATGTGTTCTAGTGCATGGAATCCATGATTATTAAATGATAAAGTGTGGTGGAACTATTTATAAGGTGTAGAACTAGGTGAGGTACATGCATCAAGATTTATTATTTTCATGTATGAATTGGGTTGTTGTGGAAAGATAAAATAAATAAAATGAATAAGTTTTTTAAAATTACATGCATCTGGGATTAGGATGTTCTTTTTTCTTTTCAATAATAAATCTTGTTCTTCATGCATGAGTGGCTCTAAAAGTTGAGGTTTAGTAGGATGATCTGGATGATCATTAGAGGGTTGACCCGATAGAGGAGGATGAGGTTTGGTAGAGATATTTTCATGGATTTTAGTGGTAGGGTTTGGTAAAGTATTAGTGGAGTATCTTATATGTAGAGTTGAAGCACTGTTTGGAGAATATTGATATTAATTTTGGTCTAATCCGAGAATTATTTGAGTTCTGGGTGCCATTTGAAGTGATTCAGTTATGGGGAGCCAAATCTTAGCAGGCGATGCTATTTATTGGTGAATGTAAGGAGGAGAATGTGTTGTGGCCAGACTTTCAGAGGGAGTTTTAGGAGAAGTTACTATAATTGATGATGAGGTATGTTAATAGGAAGGATCTACACTCCCTTAATCAGAGGATCTTGAGAATGAAGAAGCTGAGAATTAGGTTCAATGACCTCCTACACTTTTATACAGTTGTTTTTTTAGATGAGGAGTCCAGAGTGTGGGGTTTGGAGGAGGAATTACACCCAGTGATTAGATACATGGTAACCCCATTTATGTTGCCTAAATATCTTGATGTATAGAAAACGTCTGAGGTTATCGAGAGGATTATTTACTTGGGATTTTATCCTTGAGAGATTATCCAATAGGGTGTCTCAAGGAGTAGAGTTTCAAGTAGTGAACCATGGGTATTCAGGGAGTCAGGGTTTCGACTAGTGGGGAGGTAACCCGGATATATCTTTCTCCATTTTTTTGGGACATTTAGCTTCTGAGAACCTATATGAGAATTTCTATTTTTAGTATTTTTCTATATAGGACATAGTCAACGCCATGCCTAGTATTCGACCTCTTAGGGAGGCCAGTTTTAGTTGGGTGGTCAGGACCCTTTTGGGAATCATCATCTATTTCTTCTAAAATAGTTTCAAGAATAGAGACTACCAATTACTATTCAGTAGTTTAGAGTAGATTATTTTGGTAGAGGGAAGCCTCATTATCTTCCCCATCCATAGGGAACTAGGATATAGTGTGGCCGTGGAGGTTGATCGAATAGAGTTAGAGGAGCTAGGCATGGTCAGATGCTTACATTAGAGGATACAACACCATAAGTGCCAGTACCTATTCCATGTATTATTAGCATATTATATACCCTTGTGTGTGTGTTTTGTTTGATTTAGGAGCCTTACTCTTTTTTTCTGATTTGGTCTATGATTTAGAACTGGATGTAGTGAGGCTTCCAGTTCCCTTGGTGTTATCCATGTCAGTTGGAGGTTAGGATTATTTTTTTAATGTGTGTTAGAGATATAGATAAGTGATGGGGTAACACCGGTCAATGGGAGACTTATTCTTGTTGAAAATAAGACCATACTATGTTATCATTGGCATAGATAGGATGTATGTTGTGCAGGTAGTCATCGACTGTTTCAGGAGGAGAGTTTTGTTTTCTGATGTGGAGGGTCATAAAGTGGTGTTCATTAAATAATGAGGTTATTGGATGGGTGGTAGAAAAATGGAGCCTCTTTTATCTAAATTGGTGGAGATGTCCATGGAATATCAGGTGGGGTATGTCCCAAGAGTCACATAGGAGTTCTTAGATATTTTTCTAGATGAGGTAATGGCCTTACCTCCTTGATGAAACATTGAGTTTGGGATAGATTTAGAGCCAGATTTTTCTCCAATTTCAATGGTTCTTCATCGGATTATTCTTATAGAGACACATGAGTTGAGGTTGAAGGTGGATGATATAATGCATAGGGGTTTCATCTAACCCAATGTGACTTCTTTGGGTGATCCAATGTTATTCTCCATGATGGTAGATGATATTCTAAGGTTTAGTATAGAATACCAGAGGTTGAATTAGGTGATGGTAAATAATTGTTACCCTCTTCCAAGAATATATGATCTTTTTAAACAGTTAAGAGGATCTTGTTTGTTTTCAAAGATTGATATGCGGTCAGGATATCACCAGTTTAGGGTTAATGATGAAGATATTATAAAGACTTACTTCATGTTCAAGTATGAGAACTTTGATTTTGTATTCATTCCATTCATTGTTAAAAATACACTTACTGTGTTCATGGGTCTTATGAACTCAATGTTTTGTGAGTTCTTAGACTGGTTCATCATTATATTCATCGATTATAGCTTGATCTACTCATAGTCATAAGAGGATAATTTCGAGCATCTCAGAGCTATTCTTCAAGTCCTTCAACACCACCAGATCTATGAAAAGTTGTCTAAGTGTGAGTTCTGGATGTGTGAGTTGCATTTCCCTGGAAATGTGGTGTCTCAGTAGGGTGTGACAATAGAACCATAAAATATTGAGGTAGTTGTTTCTTGGAAATTTCCAAGTATGTGGAATAGTATCTTAGTTTACATAGTTCCATCGGCTATTATTGAAGGTTTGTACCCAATTTATCTTGATTTATATCCCTTCTGATGAAATTTACTAGAAATGACTTGTTTTTTTATATGGAGTGATCAATACTAGAAATTATTTCATTACCTAAAGGAGAGGTTGGTTAGTACTTCAATGCTTCATTTTCCTGAGGAGGGTGTGCTATTTGAGGTTTTCTAAGACATCTATTGTCTAGGATTGGGATTCATTTTTATGTATCAAAGGTAAGTGATCTCTTATGGGTTTATTAAGTTACATCCCTATGAGTGTAAATACACCACCCATGATTTGGAGTTACTGACCATTGTGTTTATGCTAAAGTTGTGGATGCATCACCTCATTAGTGAGTTATTTGTGGTTTTCATAAACCATAAGAGACTGAAATATGTTTTTTATGAGTGCTATATGAATCTACAATAGTATTGGAGGATGTATTTTCTTTATGATTACAATTATTAGATCTATTACACCCTACTAAATGGGAATTTTGTTTTCGATATATTAAGTTGGAAGTCCTAAGGGGATGTGGTCTGAGAGTCTTCCAATGTTTGGAAAGGGATAGATGAGCTTGTATCAATTCAACATTATGTTTGGGAGATAAGTGGCCATGGTTGTCTCTATTAAATAACCGTGGGGTAATATTTTATGCAGTAGGAAGATGAGTCTCAGTGGGAAGACTCAGAGGTAGAGGTGATGCATGGCTGTGTTGGCTATAATGATTCCCCTAAGGGATGGTCAGAACTTGGTGTTGTTCCAGGGTAGGCTATCCATTTCATAGGTGATGAATAATGGAGTTATATATGAGTTTCATATCTCACCTTTAGTGGTACATCATGAAGTGAATAAGATGTATCATGGTTTGAGGAGGTAGATTTGGTAGCCAGGGTTGAAATGGTCGATGGTAGAGTTTGTGGTGAGGTGTCTAGTTTTTTAGTGGGTGAAAGGAGAGAACCATATTCCTAGAGGTTTATTATATTAGTTGGATGTTTTTGAGTGTAAATGGGAGTAAATATTGATGTAATTCATCACAAGGTTACCCTGAGCTTAGGGATGTTGTGATAAGGTTTGGGTGATAGTGGACCAACTGACAAAGTCAGCTCATTTTATTGTGATTCTTGAGTTGAGTACCATGAATTTTTTAGAAAGTTGATATGTGGATGATGTGGTTAGGATTCACAGAGTACTATGGACCATAATCTGTAATCAGGATCCTCATTTAAACCTCAATTTGAATGGGATTGTAGCATTATTTTGGCTCCCAGTTTTACCTTAGCACCGCTTTCCACCCTTGGAAATATGGCTAGATAGAGTAAACCATACATACATTAGAGGATATGTTGCGATATTACATCTTGGAATTTGGTGGATTATGGGTAAGATTTTTTTTTTCTAGTTTTCATACAACAAAATCTACCACTCATCCATTTTCATGGTCCCATTTGAGGCATTGTATGGGTGGATGTGTCATTCTCTATTATGTTAGATGGAGGTTGGAGAGTCTATAGTTCTTATTCCTATTGTGGCGGAGAGAACGATTGAGAAGAATAAGATGGTTTGAGAGAGGATGAGGTTCATGAGGGGCCATATGAATGCCTATTCTGATCATAGTAGGAGACCACTAGAGTTTGAGGTTGTAGAACATGTGTTCTTGAGAGTCCACCCTCAGTGTGGGTAGTATAGGTTTGGTAGGGGGTAAGATTTTCCCTAGTTTTTTGGTCCCTTTGAGTTGTTGGGGCATGTTGGAGTGGTGTTGTATCGATTGATGTTTACAAAATGGTTATAGAGGACCGACAACATCTTCCATGTTTCCTAACTTGGTTGGTATCTTCATGATGAATTACACATCCTTTAATGGTGATAATTAGATATTGAGGATGAAGTGATGTTATGTGAGCGACCACTAGAGATCTAGGATCATTGAGATAATGTGTTTCATGGATGAACCATTCACATGGTTAATGTATTATGGAGGCATGATGTCTTGGAGGAGAGTACTTGAGATAGATAAATGCAGATGTGTTCCCAGTACCCAGAGTTGTTTTAAGTTTTTCTTTTCTCTGTTATGTTTTGAGGTTGTGATGATAGACCTTTATATTTATGAGAAGTTCTATTTCACTTGATGTGTGACGTGTGATAAATCTTATAACATATGAAAAGTGTAAGACTTGAATCCTAATAAAAACATTTTATACTCTAACATGATTAAAACCATATGGGCGAGTCAACTCCTCCCAAAGTGGATAATATCTTGACATGGAAGATGGAGTTACCTGATTTTTGTGCTTAGTGAAATGTTGTGTATTAGTTTTGGAAGTGGTTAGTTTGGGCTATGTGAAGGTTGATATTATTGTGTGGTGATGTTGTTGTGTGGGAAGTAGTGGATTGTGGATGGTACCATATGCATGGTGTTGTGACCAATGAGTGGTTGTGATGTGGATGTGTGGTGTTATGGTTGTATGGAATTTTTTGTGGTTTTTTTATTGGCATGTTTGGTTGGTGTAATTTGATGTGTAATTAGATCCTTAAGAGGTATCTCATGGGGTGGTTGTTCGAACCCCTTTACTTTATGGGTTTAGTTTTGATTCTCAAGGGTGATAATCATTTGAGAGGTATCTATTGTAATGGTTTGTGCCTTCCTGGACCATTACACTGTTGGTTTTATGGTTAGAGAGTTCTCTGAGGAGGCTAGAGGAGTATTGATGGATTTGGAGTTACAACAGAACTGCAAAAGACCTTTTACACTATAAAAGTGGAGTTTATGACACAAGTCTGTGGTTTATGGAATTTCAAGCTAGTAGATCATGGATTGTGTTTGATGATGGGATACCTTGTGATATGGTTTTACTCTATAAAATTGGAATTATAGATTAAGTTTAATTCATCTCTAGATGCCATGTTTTTTAGATTAAAAATTGTTTACAACTTAAAACGTTGTTTTAGGATGTAACATATGTGGACCTATAGAATTTATAATGTAAGTGAGGGATTTATGTCATAAGTTAGGAGACTTATATCCCATATATAATTTTTCTTCAATTGATATTCTACTCATTCTCCTAGTATTATTCTAGGTTTTGGGTGAGCCCTACATAGTTTTTAGGGATCCCTCATCCCCGTTTCCTCCTTATATATTTTGTTTTGGTGGTTTAGTTTTAGAAATAAAAGGTGAGTTATGCTCTTTTTCTCTCTTTTTTACTTATGTTATTCTTCTTGGGATTCACTATGGAGTTGTTGGTTTTGTTTGAGATACATTGGACTACATTTTTGAAAATCCTTTGTTGTGTTTCAGGTTGATTCAGGGTTTTCTTATGTGGTTGTAGTTTTTTGGGATATTTCTCCTTCTCCCTATGATTAGTTGTGAGATCAGAAATCTCTTTTGAAGCATTGGATACTTTTTATCACCTGTTTATGTGCTATGTTTGGGATTTTGATATTTTTTATTTCCTTTGGGTGGATAATAAAGGTCAAAATAATAAATATAATTAATTGTAATAACTTAAATTGATTCGTATGGGGAGATAGTGCATACTTTAATACTTTGATACATGTTTTTGATGTTATTATGCCATGTTGTTTCCTTGATAAAAATAAAGGCTATTGGGAGACTTGTTCTCAATGTATTTGATGTGTTTTGAGACCCTTACTATGTTGTTTTTCGATCACACCTTGAATAAAAGGCTAAAAACATATATTTGGATAATAAATTGGTTACCCATGGAAACCTGGTTTGTGTGATAATACCCATGCTAAATAAATAAGTAATCTGATGAAATCCCTCAAATAAATATAGAATTTGGGATGTGTTTTGTTGTGTGTGATTATGATTTTTGTGTTTCCATGTGTGGTTTAAGCTATTGTGTTATGATGGAGGTGAAAAAATGGGCTCTGTGATGTGTGGGGATATGATGCATTGGTTGGTTGGAATGGATGAGGTGTGAGAACTTGTGATGTGGATTTGGTGAACAATGGTGTAGTGCGCAGTGGTGATGATGTGTGGTGGTGACATGAGGTGGTGTTGTGCAGTTTTTGTGTATGGTGATCATGTTGTGAGATGGATTGGGTGATGTGGAATGGAGATAATGGTGGATGTGAGGTTTTGTAGTGGTGGTTGTGTAAGATGATCTAGTTTTGGCATGGCATGGTTGTGTTAGTTTTCCAGTTATCCATGGAATAATTTGTGGTGATAAAAAGAAAAGAAATGGGATGGTAAATAAGAATGATGGTCTAAAAATAGATGTATGGTAAATGGATTAGATGAATTGAATTAAATAATTGGTTGTGTAATGTGAAATGTAATGGATAAATGAATAAAAGTGGTGGAACATGTAACTAAAAGTGGAAATATTGTGCGTCTTGTGTGGAGGTTTTATGATGTGTTTCATATAGCGGTGGAAGCGGTTGTGAATTTTGGTGTGTGGTATAGTAGCGGTGATGTGGTGTGTTCTAGTTAGATTATTTTGAACCTATAGGTTAGGTATTGTGTTCTATCTATAATCATGTATCTTTATGTTATTTTTATACTCATCCCACATGAGTTGGATAACCTTAACAATACTTAGAGGTTTTGAGTTATGAGGGTTTTCCCTACCATATAGGATGATGGCGACATATATAGATGACTACCCCCTCTTCCCCACTCTTCCTTCAGAAGTGATAGCCTAGATATCTTTAGGAAATATGTGTAGTGATGACCCATGTGTTTTTGAGTGAGACGTGATGTGATGTGGTTTTGAAGAGATGTGATTTATGGTGGGGGTCATGCATGGTTGGAGGTGGGAATGAGGTTGGTGTCCTTTATGTTCATGATACCCTAATTATATAGTTATATGGTGAGATGAGATGTGGTAGATCAAATGTGTTCGGGAAAGACGTTTTGAGGTGATGCATGATGCTAGCACAAGATTCTAAACCTTGTGAGGATGGGGTATGTAGGGATGCCTCCCAAACCATATCATAGATGGACAAGGTGTATTCAGGTGAGATGTGATGTGATGTGATGTGATGTGATACGATGTGTATTAAAGATATGGGAGCATAGGATTTTCAATGTTGGGGTGTGAGTGTGGAAAATCAGTGGGAAAATTATAGAAGGGTGCCTTGTTTTGTTATGATATCAATGCTATATTACTATATTCAATTCATGATTTGGTGAGTGGGCCCTGGTGAGGATAATATTAGTTAGTTGACCTATTTAGGTTCTTGTTGGTTATGTTGTTTGTTCAATAGCACATTAGCATGCTGTTTTCATATGTTCACTTGAAACCTTGGTTATGTCCCTACTGAGTATGCCTATTATGATCACCCTTCGTATATGAATTATATTTCAGATTTCCTGGAGGACTTTTGGACTGAAATGGGAATTACTATCTGGCTTGTAGCTATTGTTGATTTGTTTCCATAGACTTGAATTTTTTGTATATTTTAGAGACTTTTCTATGTATTGGTTTTACTTTATTCTTGCATTGTCAGATGGTTTTGTTTTACCTTTATTTTATTAGCCAGAGTTTCTTCGTGGTAGTTTATCATACATCCCAATCATGTTTTATTTATATATGTAAGTTCTTCCCATAATGTGATATTTTTATACCCTCAATGCTAGTTTCCAACTTGGGGCCTACTAGAGGTGGGACTCGGGGGTTGTAATCTATCTTCCCACATTGTGTCATATTTAGAGGGAGGGGGTTGTGGCAGTAGTACAACTCTCCTCAAGGTACATGACATGGAACTAACTACCCACCCATCCAGATGTTAGGAATCACATTATGGCCTTAATAGGTCATGCTATGAGGCAGTACCAAATTCTACTTGGGGTGAGGGTGGATTTCATGTGTTTAATAAGTATCATGAGAGAATCTCCCACCTACACAAGCCCTTTTAAATCCATGTGGTTGGATTCCAAAATGCACAGTATCATGTTTGGAGGGATGGTAGGACTTGTAGTAACTAGTTGATAATATTCTCCCTAAATCTTATTATTTTATTTCCTTCTTACTTCAAAAAAATCCACCTTATCATTATCTTATATCTACATGAGCATATATAGAGAACCTTGTAACATGGAAACCTTCATCACGACACAAACTTCTTCCGTGATTCAAATATCTATTATATTTCTTCATTTATTACAACAACCTTAATACTTGATAATCCAAAGATAAATTCTAACACTTGAAACTATATTGATTCTTCTCCAGCACATATATCCCTACCAACCTCTATAAATATATAGTATACAATGATCTCTCTATAGAACAATACTTTTCATTGATTTACATTAAAAGATCATATCAACAATCATCTTATATAAAGGATGCTTCCAAAACACCAAGAAACAACCTGCCTTATTCTTTACTACCAATCTATGACAACATATCAATATATTATCAATATATTATTTTCAAACAAAGGAGTAGATATTAAATAAACAATAGTAGATAAAAATACACATGATCTATAGGTATTCTGACTGTATCTCACATATCTCCAATGATATGTTCAAACCCCCTTTCCATGATACTTTTCATCAAGCATGGGCCCCTTAAAAGTATTGAACCATTGGGCTCTTCATCATATCTCAACACATATTAACTTCAATTATCATTGATATGTTGATAAAAAATATAACTCACTTCATCCCAATCCATTTTTCATCTCAATCTCCACTTTAGATTTGTTTTCAATATAAATTTCAATTCTAAATTCAATATATGTTATGAATTCACTAAAATAGGTATATTTTGTTATATGATAAAACTAAGTTGTATCCTATGATATGAAATGAATATGTCTATATCATATAATACAATAATTATCTATCATAGTGAACTATAGTTAAGTGATATGAGATATTAGGTGTATGTGACGTTTCCATGTCTTCTTCATGGTTTCCTTCGATTATTAATCAATTTTTTATCTCATTTAGGGAATGATTTTTTTTAAAAATATTTAAGAAATAATAAACTTAATAAGAATATGTTATTGTAATGTATATCAAATATAATGTTTTGTAAACCAAATTTTGAATCCCTTCATAAAATAAAGGGACCCTTTATAAAGGGGGCATGTCCCCCCTGTTAAGGGGACATGAGAATGATAATCCATAGTCAAAAGTCTCTTTAGTCATATTCTCCATTTGTCATCATGGTGAAGGTGATCACACAAATTTAGAGTTAAAGGGCCCAATTTTAGGATATTATTATCCTAGTGGCCGGTGCACTACCTATAGAGTGTGATCTTCATCGAGCATCCTTCATAAATATTGACTAAGATGGATCACATAGCATTTGAGGTACATCTATTACTATTTTTGTTATTCATACGACATGTTGGTTTTTGGTGATAAATCAAGAACATTAACGGGTTTCTTCCATAAACATGATCATGATATTATACTCAAAAACCCATATATGGTATTAAAAAAAAGGTTAAAGGGTTATCTTATTTTTGGGAACTCTCATGAATGAGTAGTGATGAAGCATGACTCTCCGTCCAGGGGATTCACTATTGATGAAAAGTTTTCACAAACCAATGATTTGGGGGTAATGGAGTGATTAGATAGGATCATATGGATGTTATTTTGGATGTGTTCATATGAGGGAAGGTGTTTGCCCCACTCATTAGTGGAATCAGAGTCACATTCATCAATGAATCAATATATTCTTCTACCAATTTAATGAAGAACACATGTATCATAATCTACTTTAGGACATATCATAATATACAATATGATGTGGCTAAGTGTCACATATTGGATTTCTCTACTTGGATTTATGATATGTTATGTCACAATTTGTGATCCTAATTTTTCTTACTCATAGGGTATGACGGACATGTATCATACAATATGATACATTAAAAACTTGTTCTTTTGAACTATTCCATAAGATACAATATAGGCAATATCATATGGTATGATAAAAACCCAGGTTGTGCAAAAATAGAACATTGAATCATAATTGTGGTATAATTGATACCATCAATTATGATTTTCCTATACATAAAAATCTATGATCCCCATTCGTAAGATATTTTACTTTGTATTATTTACTCTCTTATGTATGGGTTACTTGATATGTAAGAGTTACTAACTATTTGTAAAGGACCAACCCGGGTTTCCATTCACTTGGAACCTGATCCGGCTCGCCAATTAGCTCAAAGGGAATTCTCAATCCCTACAGGATGGGAACAAGCACCCGTTCAACACAAGAAACATATTTGGAAATGATTTCAACCTCAAATCAGAGTTAAATGATAGTAGAACATTTACTAAAATGTCTAACATGAACTATCCTAACATTGTATATCCATTTATTATCATGAATATATAACTAAAAATGAATGGTCATGAAAAAAGGTCATAAAAACAATAGTGATTCAACCCATGTGCATAAATATAAAATATCATCTATAAACAAAAAATATAGCTTCAAATAACCAAATACAATAAAAAATAATAGAAAGAAGCTACACAGATTACCATCTTGTCCGATATAGTGGTAAAAAATAAATCAAACTCGAATCGATCCCAAATCCCACTTCATGTAATGTTTTATTGCTCACCACTTCCCAACTCACCCATCAACCTCCCAAAGAACAACATGCAAGTCTATCTAAAATCCAGGAACCTCTAATATATAGGTGTGATCAAAATAGCACAGTAGGTCACCACCCACTTAATTTATGAAATTTCTTTCATAAGTAAATTCATAAATGCTAGTTTGAAAATAAAACTAGAAAATAGGATTTTCAAACATAATCATGTGAAAACATCTATCAAATCTGTAATCATTTAAAAAAACCTCCCTTTTATTTTAATTAAATGGAATTAATCAATCAGAAAACATTTTAATGACCTAATCCTTCTTTGAACCTAAAATAATCCATTTTTAAATCCACTTTAAAAACCCACAACAATAGTATTTGATTCAAAATGGGTTTTCCAAACATCTTTGAAAACCAGTTGAAAAGGGAACAACACAAACAAATAGGTCAAACATACCATAAGGTAGGCACCACAAGTCCAAAGATAGGAAAAGGTGTTGAAAATGTATGAGTAGAAAAACAATATAAGAAAGGGAAACAATACAATAAATCATACGAATAAATTCCCCCATATAAACCACTAATCAAGCAATAAGTATATCGTGGGACCTACACTAGACCCCGATGTGAGAATCATTCTAATTTTATCAAATCCACATGGACTGACTGCCAACATATACTAAGTCCAAACCACCAACAATCCATCCAACTAGCCCACACTCGCCTAATCAGAATGGAACCCCCTTTTATCCTTAGTTCATAGCATGACTTGAGGGACATTTTCTTCATGTTAACCAAATACTATAACATAAATATAGATGTCCCACTTACTACCTATGTTCCCATGACCAAAATCAAAGTGATGTTTACTGATTAAGCAATCCAAAATCAATACATAATGCATAAAAAACTCTCCCTCACCTCCATCATCCTTTCATATAATAACCACTTTTTACATCTTATATCCATGTCATACATGAATAACATCCATAAAAAAGGGTGTAATAAGTATCACATAATGATAAAAAACCAACACAAGTGGTGAAACACCAAGGGTAAATCAAGAGGGCCTCATAAGGGTTAACCAAAACACTTTATAAATCTCCAAATATGAATTTACCATTAAACATGAATGAGGATATTAATCCCTTTAAATTTCATAAAATATCTTTTTGAACTTCCTTTGTAAATCCATTAGAAACACACATGACATTTACATTTAAATATTCCCTTTAAAAAACTAGTTAAACTATTTGAAATCCCGAACAAGACCACAAACCCTTTCATTTCCATCAAGCACATTTTAAAAATCCTTAAACGCATTTTACACAAAGGGCATAGAAAAACATTCATTTCAATGAAACATTTAAAATTCATCAAAGAAGACCCTTTTAAATCATTTTTAGATCAAAACTTCATGAGAAAATATCCCAATTTAAAACATAGTTTTCAATCTTTGAAAACGAAAATAGGATAAAAATCCAACACCCTCCTTTTAAACTATTTCAAAAATCCACATAGGAATTCTAGAAGTGCTTGTAAAATGTAAATATTACATTTCAAAGTGAAAAAATGAAATTCAAAATATAAACCTATTATGAAATGGTAAAATTTAATAGAAAATATTTAGAGGTACCATATGGATATAATATATATTAATAATTTCAAAAAAAGAGTTTTAAAAAGATTAAGAATACTTTGAATTCCAAAATGAAATAATTTCATTGAAACACCTGCTTAGAAGTAGTGTAAATCAAGAGGGAACATGTCAAATTCAAAGATGAACACTTAAGTACATAATAATACCTCCTTTATAAGTTATAAGTGACAAAAATCCCAGGTTAGAACCATGACCAACCCAATCCCTAGCTTACACAACAAGTTAGGGTTCTATAGAAAAGAGAGACCAAGGATAAATAAAAGGAAAAATAGATTAGGATTGTTTTTATGAGGAAGAGGGGGTGTTTTCTTTAAAAAAACTTCGAAATCAGAAAGGATATGCCAACAATTGTAGGATAAGGATGGATCTCCCCCTTGGGCTCCTTATAATTGGACTAAAAATTGGTAAGGGAGGAGGGGTGAAAAAGGATAAAACCCCAAAGGGGTATTAAGGTAAAATAAAATTTCAAGTGATTCTAGGTAGGCTATACAATTTTCCAAAAAGTGTGCTACCCGTTCGGGGGTACCCTTACAAAAAAAACATACCGGATAGTTCTCTAAGAATCCCCACATGGTTTTAAAAACCATTCATATACTATTCCAAAATCCATTTCCTCTGACACAACACCCCTTTCACAATTGACACATGGTTACCCCTAGATATACAGGCTAATTGTGCAACAACCATAAAATCCCCAAAAATCCAAATTTTTTTCTGGAAAATACTATGGCTTACGATGACCCCAATTTAGATAAAATATTAAAAATTTAAATCTACAGTAATATGTGAGTGTTACAATTCTCCTCACCATGCCACTTTATGTTCTTAGAATATCCTTTATTGAAAACAGATGGAAATAGAAAAATAAAATATCTAAAGAAAACCAAACCAAAGACAACCACTAAAAAACAAACATAAAAAAGATCCAAAATCCTCTAAATGATCAAACTGATCATCCAAAATAATTTTAGTCATCTGTGAGCACAAGTGAATCATAATCCTTGACCTAAAAATCCAAATAAGATAATATACCTATCATGGTCTCCCCACAATTTAGAATTTACCTAACACATTGGAATCAAAGGAAACTACAGAGAGAATCCTCCTCAAAACAACTGAACAACCATAATAAAAACTCATTCTAAAACAATGAACACTTCCAAACTAAAATAAAGAAGATAAAATAATAAGTAGGACAAAAATAAATGACATGATTCCTAAGCTTGGGCCATAACACATAAAGAAACCCTAGGATCAAAAAATATATTAGCATCACACAGTGGACCCATAAAAGTTATATAAAAACACTAATTAGTTCATAATATTAACTGACGAGTCACCCACCATCATTACCCAATCATGAATACAAGGAAATTACTCATGAGAAACTAGAAATAATCTAAAAATTTCATCATAACCAACCATCATAAACCAAAAATCTAAAAAATAGAGTCATCCTAAAAACCCTCCATATGAATAGAAGACATTCATCAAAGGAAAAGTCAAAATAAAATGCACATTTATAAATGAACCTTCCATAAGATACCAAAAAATACAATAAAAGAATATAAAAATGATCAAACCATTCCACATAAAATAAAAAAAGGTCCTAAAACAATCCAACATCCACCAAATATTACACCCGAGTGTTATCTTGATAACTCAACTTACAAAACTTTTGAGGATGACCTAAAAATCCATAAAAAGGAAAAATATTTGGAATTTAAAATAGAAAGACTTAGAGTTCCCTAGAGCTCCACATTTGAATTAAACAAGAGATATCTTCTTTCATTTGGAAGCACTAGAGTCCCAAGTATACTGACCCTTATCCTCCTACATTTACAACTCTAGATTTACCCATTTCTTCTCCACACATGTCGGGTCACCTTCCTTCCCATCCAATGGAACTAAGGAATAACCCAACATTGGTTTCCTAGAATGGTTATATTCCACCTGAATAGACTCTTATAATACCTACTTATAGGATTTCAAACCCAAACCAAGCACAACTAGACTAAAATCTGCGTGAATACCACCTCCAAAGAAACAAGCTTTATCAGAGTCGTTGAAACCCCCCAGAGAAAAGATGAACAACTCTGAGAAGTGATCAACATACCCCTTCACTAACCACACACCTTGATGAAGGAACATGAACTCAAGATCTCTATCCACTTTCATATCCTCGAGATAAATCTAATGGATAAACATCACCATGAAAAATTCCCAAGACACACCTTCACACAGTTGAGAAGGTACCATAGACTCCCACCACAATTGGCTAGATCTAATGAGAAAAATAACCACAACTCTCACCCTAAAAGATTTAGGTGTCATGAGATAATTGAGGATTCTCTAAATCCCTTAAAAATACTATATTAATTCAGTAAAACCTTTATTATAATAGAAATAGGGTGGATATTTCTTCAAGAAGTTTGTGATGTTTCCTGGTTCTGATTACACCACTCTACTCAAAGTCTGGGTAGTTTCTAAAACTAAAAGAACTATTTACAAGTGACAAGAGGATTTACCAAGAGTATCATACCCAACAATATACCTTTTACATTTTTTGATAACTATTTTAGGAGGAATACTATAAAAAAATACATTAACAACATCAATTCATGCCTCAAAAAATAAACCAACAATCCCATCATAAAATTGTTTTCAAATCTAAAAAAATAAATAACTAAAGCACTACACATTAATTTCTCATCATGAAAAGAATATGTTATTTCAAAATTACCCACTTTAACCAAAGGATTTTTAATAACACACTCTACTAGGGAATCTTCTTGAAAATTAATTCAAACCCCTCTTTAAAAATAAACCAACCTTAGAAGAACATGCATCACCAAAAAAGATAATATCACAAAACTACCCTTTAATTATTTCATTCTGAAACTCTTTCCAAATCCCTGTTTGAAATTAACCACCTTTGGGAACACCCGAAAGAATAAATTTGAATCATTCCTTTTATAAAACACTTCTTGAAAAATAAGGATATTTTTTTTGAAAACAACCCATGAATACCAAATTTTGAAATTATGAATCTCATAAACTTACCCCCTTTACCAAAATGAAAATTTTAAGATCCAAAAACAAAAGAACACCACAAAACCCATAAAATAAGCTATATCAGGACCACATCCAAATAGCATCAGAACCCTCCTCAATTCATCTTCAATAAGTGATAATAACTTTGGTAGAAATTTAGAATTTAGAGGTTCCAAAAAAACATAACCAGGGAGGGAAAACAGATTTTTATAGTTTGGAAACATGAGTTGGGAAAAAATGAACAAACTATGCAATAATATTTGTGAATGTGACAAAGCCAAACCACATGGTCACTACACAGTTGGATAGACTATGTGAGATAACCTCGTAACTCAATTTCTCATTTATTTTCACCATGAAACCATAGTTAGACCCCTCCAAGATCACTTAAATAATCAATGGGGATATAAAAATCATCATTATACATCATAATTCATTAGAAATAACTAAAAAAACTCAAATTCACAATTCAAAACCCATATTTTACTTGAATATAGAGGTTCAGGATGAGAAAGAGCTAACTATACTTCTACTCATCCTCACCTCTTGATTCCCAAAAACCTTAATCTCTTTTATACCTTGACACACCCCTAATAAAAAGAGGTTTACTCAATAACATTGTGATTCCACTGAACTGAGGCTTCAATAAAATTTGTAATGAACTGACATGAGATTCCATTTACTTGGAACCGAATGTAACGTCCCCGCCCGAATGCCGCACATCGATTCCCCAAACCGGTCATCCACATGACCTCAAGAATTCCTCCCTATACGCCAGAGGGAATTGAATATCAGAGAGGGTCTATTATAGATCATGGGGAGACCATACCCTCATTTTTATTTTATTAGAGTAATTAACCAATGGAAATAAATAAACAATAGAAAAAAATATGACCATAAACAATAAAAATATCTTATGACAGCCAAGGCATGAAGTACAATGAAAAAATTAAACAATAAATATGTCATTCTAATGTACATGCCAATTGTAAAATGAAACTCAAAAGTAAAAACATTAACAACTCCCAAGTGGGTCCCGAACCACGTATGGTTACCTCATCCATGATCTATCATAAATAACCATCTAAAACTGGGACTTTTCCCTTAACCAATCTTATAATCATGTAATCTATTCAAGTACCAATCTGGCAGCCCAAGAAGGGTGTGAGTACAACTCAATAGTCCACGACCAACGATGTCTAAAACAAATCCAATCAATAACAGTGTATGTAGTTCTATAAAGAAATAAGTACAATGCATAAATAAACAGATTATCACATTATTAAATATTATCTATTTAACTACATAAACCCTCAGGTTCCTGAGGACACCTGAACCTCAATACCTTCTTCAGCCCATGTCGTAGTTCAATCCATCAAAAAGGGATATCAAATCTGAATGTCCATGCTACCATTCCTAATAACTACTGAATATCAATGTTACCATTCACATTTAATACCACTCAATTGAATGATCATTTTACCACTCACAATTTAATATTACATAATTAAATGATCATTTTACCATTCACATTTAATATCCCACAATTAAATGAGCATGGTACCATTCACATTTAATACCAAAAATTGAATGAGGATGTTATCATTCACATTTAATATCACATAATTTAATGAACATGTTTCCATTCACATTTAATATCACACAATTGAATGAGTATATTACCATTTATATTACTTGGTAAAATGTCATTGTTACCATTTACTATGTCATATCACATAATTGAATGAGCATGTTACAATACATAATATTTGGCCAAATGTCCATGTTGCCATTTAACATTTAACAATACATAACTGAATGAGCATGTTACCATTCACAACTAAACACTGTTGAACGAACATGTTACCATTATTTACTTATAAATCAAATGGCCATGTTACCATTCATAACACATAATTAATTCAATAATTAATTATCCACACTAATGAAATTTCTGATTAAACAATTAGCTAAACACAAAAATTCCATTATTTAAATAAAAAATTAACTAATCACATCAATAACATTAATTAATTCAACAATTAATTATTCACATAATCTTCTCTATTTAATTAAACAATGTACTAATCACATAAATTACTCTAGTTAATTCAACAATTAACTAATCACAATAATAATATTAAATAATTGGACAATTAATTAATCACATCAAATACATTAATTAATTCAAAAATTAATTAATCATTTCAGTTCTAGAAGTCAATTCAAAAATTAACTAAATACATCAATTACTATAGTTAATTTAACAATTAACTAATCTAATAAATTACTCTAGTTAATTCAAAAATCAACTAATCACATCAATTACTCTATTTAAATCAACAATTAACTAATCACATTAATTACATTAATAATTCAACAATTAGTTTATCACATAAAAAACCTTAATTAATTTTCCAATTAATTAAGTCTGTCAATCCCATTAATTAATTATCAATTAATTAATCAATATAAAAAAACTAAAAAATTCCATAATTAATTCCACAAGTAATTATCTCATTCACAATCTCAATACTTCATAATTAATTCAACAATTAATTGTTAAATTCACAATCACAATGTCACACAATTAACATAACAATTAATTATTCAAGATCTACAATATCAATATCACATAATTAATTCAATAATTAATTATCTCAAATCAATAATCTCTTAATTAATTCAACTATTAATTAATCACATCACACTCATAAAATAATTCAGCAATTAATTGATAATAATAATTCCATTAATTAATTCAAAAATTAATTATTCATATTCAACTACATCAACTAATTCACCAATTAGTTTTTCACATCAATTTCCATGAATCAATTCCATAATTAATTAATCAAATTCAATAATTTATATTAATTCACCAATTAATTGTTCAAGTTAGCTCCATTAATTAATTCCAAAATTATTTAATCACATTCATTCCTTTCAATTAATTCACCAAATAATATTCCATATCGACTCCCATTAATTAATCCACAATTAATGAATTACATTTAACCCCTTCAATTAATTTTCCAATTAATTGTACATGTCTCATCCCATTAATTAATTCAGAAATAATTGATTACATTCAACCCCTTCAATCAATTAGACAATTAATTGTCCATGTCAACTCCCATTAATTAATTCACAATTAATTAATTACATTCAACCCCTTCAATTAATTTTCCAATTAATTGTCCATGTCAACTCCCATTAATTAATTACATCAATCCCATTATTTATTTCAACAATTAAATATTTTCATTACTGCATTAATTGATTTATCAATTAATTAATCAGATCCACAATCACAAAAGTTACCATAATTAATTCATCAATTAATAATTCCAACTTAAAAAATATAATAACCCCCAATTAATTCATCAATTAATTTTTTCAATTCAATCAATTTAATATCCACCAATTAATTCCTCAATTAATTATTCTAATAAAACCAATTCACCATCCCCAATTAATTCATCAATTAATTGTTCTAACTCAACCGACTTAATATCTAAAATTTCACAAATCCCTAAATTAATTAATCTACCTAATTATTTAATTTAATATAGGTAGAATAAAATTTAAATCATACAATAACAAATCTGAAATTACATACATGTAATCAAAATAAAGACTTTGTTATTTAAAATTAGACCACCTACCTCAAGAACGGTGATGAAGAACGTTCAACAATAGAAAACCCCAATCCAGCGGAATAACGATGTTGAATGAGATCTGGATCTAAAACCTAAATCCAATAATGAAAATATCAAGATATCTTAATAATATATCTAGATCCACAATTCCAAGATCTAGATATACAATTCTAGATCGAAATCTAGATCCAACAGCAGATTAACATCCCTCTTTTATTTGGAAATAGGTGTAGGAGAGAAAGAGAGATCTAAACGGGAATAAACACTTACCTGAGAGGTTTAGATATGCAATATTTCCATTGATTCGTGAAGAACAGAGGTTGAGAGGGCTTGGAGTCCATTTGGGAGCCTTCAAATTCATGAATGAGTTTTGGGTCGATTTGGAGTTATATAGGGTGTTTGGGAATTTAAAAACTAATTTTCATGACACTTTAAAAATTATGCATAGTTTCTTGGGAATGGGTGCATGGTTTGCCCAAAAAATGAACCCATTATCTTTAGGGTGCATGGTTTCTATTTTTAGGGTGCACGGTTTGACAAACCGTGCAAACCCCCACTGTCTAGGGTTGCACTGTTTATTGGGATGAGGCACACAGTTTTCTCTAACCGTGTGCCAACCATGCAATACCTACTTTCCTTCCAGTATTCTCTAAATTTCACCCAAATGCACCCAAATTAAGATGCAAACAATTCATACTCAAAACAAGGAAAAACAATACGTCAAAATTATTCAGAGATATATCCATAAAAGTTCATGATCTTACAGTCTCTCCACTTTATAAAATATTATCCTCGAGCTGTAATCCTATGAAACTCTATGATTCTGAGTCAAAAGATTAGACCACTAGGCCCTCTTATATGTTTCTCTCTAACAAGTTTCCTCCAGAAACCATCCACATTTCCCCAATACTTGAACTATCAGCACAATCTTTTCTCACAACACTTTCTCACTGTGAAAAAAAAACACGTATCAGATGCTTCTCAAAGTATGAATTTGTCTCAAGATCAACTTCCAAAACATACCAATTGTTTTTAACAATTCAACATTAACACATAGCCTTGTCTTTAAAAACCACATAAAAAGGACATACATCCATCACCTCCAAGGACCACCTGGCCTCACCTGTGGATTTTAAACATGCACCTTGTAGGTTCCTTATGAGAATTCTGATGCCACCATTTCCAACCAATGGAATTTCTCCAAGAACCTTATGCTAACATATTACTCACCACCTTAGGAGCTTCATTAACACCGCTTTGTCAATAATCTCAAAAACCATGGCCCACAACCCACAATATTCATCAATATATGATCCCTCTTGAGAACTCCATCCGTAAATTATTGACGGTGTTCCTCGCACCATCCATATCCACATATATATTGCTTCATAAGAACAACCTCTAAGGGGCCCCAAATCTAAGCAAAACATTCAGATATCTAGGAATAAATTCAGATCTTTCTTAGCATACCTGAGATGATATTAAGGTAGGGGACATGATAGTAACTAATTAAAAGTATGCTAATAAGTCATCAGTGAGCACCAAAAAAATCCTTCTTCATCAATGTTACCTACCACTACAGAAACACATTAACCTATAGAAAGTCTAGGGCTTCCCTTTCGCTAACATCTAACCACACTGATACAAAACCAAACAGTCCCTTCCACAAATCATAACTGAGTTCTCAAATTAGGGAATTATCACAACCCATAATACCCACACTAGGGGCCAAATAAACAAAACAAATAATTCTTAATTCATAACCTTAAAAAAGTTAACAATAGGTATTTATAGAAAACCATAACTAGTCATTTCCCCTTTTCCCACCTTATGGTCAAAACTGAAGCACTATCTCTACCCTTAACCATACTTCACCTAGGTCCCGGTTAAAAAAGGTATATACATTATAATTATTCATGTTTCTCATATAGACACCAATTTATTATCATCTTTCATAATTTTACAATCTCTATCAATTTCATTTTTGGAACCATTTTCATTTCAATTTCACATGTATGGAAAAACAGTTCAAGTCCAATAACTTACCCAAAAACCATTTTCCATACGTGCCCAAAATGATGCATTTCATAATAACCCTGAGTTCCTAAAATGATGCATGTAACCTCAACTCTATTTACATACCAGTCCATGAGTCAAATCTCATAAAATGTCAACATAAATTATCACAACACACAATAAGTGAATCACCCAAGGTGAAATGACATTCAACTATAACAACAAACAATAATAACAACAATACCCCTGTGTACTTGGGTTCTTTCCCATACATGGGGTAGCTACTTCCATGAACAAGCTCATAACCATGCCTCAAATATTCATAGTCTCCTTTATACATTTACCAAACTATAAGAAAAAAGAAGAATAAAAGAAAAATGGGCTCTGATACCACTTTTTAACACCCCGGTCAGGGTGCCACACCCCGGTACCCCGAACCGGTCAGTCAAATGACCTCAAGCGCGCCTCCCCATACTTCATAGGCTACAAAATAGTAGTGAGGGTCTATTATCAATCATGGGGAGACTATACCCTCTTTTGTTTTCTTTTATCAGAGTAATTCACAATCAGAAATAAATAAATAATAGTGGAAAACATATGATCATAAACAATAAAAATATCTCATGATAACCAAAGTATGGAGTACAATATCAAAACTGAATAAGAAATATGTCATGATAATTTACGTTACTAGTTTCAAATTAATCTCAAAAGTAAAGACACTAACAACTACCATGTGGGTCTCGAACCACATTCGGTTCCATCATCTATGGTCCATCTCAAACAACTATCTAACATAGGGCCTTTTCCCTTAACCTATCCTAAAATCATGTAATCTATTCGAGTATTGATCAGAAAGCCCAAGTAGGGTGTGAGTACAACTCAGTAGGCCACCACCAATGGTGTCGAAAACAAATCTAGTTAATAATAGTGTATGCACTTATATAGAGAAATAATTAAAATGCATAAATAAACAGTTATCACATTATTAAATATTCTCTATTTAACCACATAAACCCCTGGGTTCCAGAGGACACCCAAACCACAACACCTGCTTTAGCGCATGTCAGAGTCTGATCCATCCATAAGGGATATCAAATTTGAGAGTCCATGTTACCATTCCTAATACATTTGAATGTCCATGTTACCATTCATATTTAATATCACTTAATTTAATGATCATGTTACCATTCACAATTTAATATCACATAATTGAATGATCATGTTACCATTCACATTTAATATCCCATAATTTAATGAGAATGTTTCCATTCACATTTAATACCACAAAATTTATTGATCATGTTACCATTCACATTTAATATCACATAATTTAATTAACTTGTTACCATTCACATTTAATATCACACAATTGAATGAGCATGTTACCATTCATATTACTTGGTCAAATGTCTATGTTACTATTTACCATTTCATATCATATAATTGAATGAGAATGTTATAATTCAGAATACTTGGACAAATTTCCATGTTACCATTTACCATTTAATAATACACAATTGAATGAGAATGTTACCATTCATAACTACACGCATTAGAATGATCATGTTACCATTCTTTACTTCTCAACTGAATGACCATGTTACCATTCATAACACATAATTAATTCAATAATTAATTATCCAAAACAATGCCATTACTGATTAAAAAATTACTTAAACAAAAAAATTCCATTCATTAACTCAAAAATTAACTAATAAAATCTATAAAATTAATTAATTCAACAATTAATTATTCACATCAACTTCTCTAGTTAATTTGAAAATTTAATAATCACATAAATTACTCTAGTTAATTCAAAAATTAACTAATCACATCAATAATATTAATTTATTTGACAATTAATTAATCACATAAAATACATTAATTAATTCAACAACTAATTATTCACTTCAATTCTATCAGTCAATTCAACAATTAAATAGACACATCAACTACTCTAGTTACTTTAACAATTAACTAATCACATCAAACACTCTAGTTAATTAAACAATTAACTAATAACATCAATGAATCTACTTAAATAAATAATTAACCAATCACATCAATTACATCACTAATTCCAAAATTAGTTTATCATATAAATACCCTTAATTAATTATCCAATTAATTAAGTATGTCAATCCCATTAATTAATTCATTAATTAATTAATCAATATCCACAAACTCAAACATCCCACAATTAATTACATAATTAATTATCTCATTCACAATCTCAATACTTCATAATTAATTCAATAATTAATTATTAAATTCACAATCACGATGTCACATAATTAATCTAATAATTAATTATTCGAGATCTAAAATCTAAATATCACATATTTAATTCAAAAATTAATTATCTCAAATAAAAAATCTATTAATTAATCCAAAAATTATTTAATCACATCACACTCATAAATTAATTCAAAAATTAATTGATCACGATAATTCTATTAAATAATTTAAAAATTAATTAATCATATACAACTCCATCAAGTAATTCACCAATCAATTGTTCACATAAATTTCAATTAATTAATTTCAAAATTAATTAATCAAATTAAATGAGTTAAATTAATTCACCAATTAATTGTTCAAGTAAAATCTTTTAATTAATTCCACAATTAATTAATCACATTCATTCCTTTCAATTAATTCACCTACTAATTTTTCATATAGACTCCCATTAATTAATCCACAATTAATGAATTACATTTAACCCCTTCAATTAATTTTCCATGTCATCTCCCATTAATTAATTCATAATTAATTAATAAAATTCATCTTATTTAGTTAATTCTCTAATTAATTTTTCATGTCAACTCCCAATAATTAATTCACAATTAATTAATTACATTCAACCCCTTCAATTAATTTGCCAATTAATTGTCCATGTAAAATCCTATCAATTAATTAAAAATTAATTAATTCAATCAATCCCATTATTTAATTAAACAATTTAATTAATTCATTAAATAATTAATCAAATAATTAATTAGATCTAAAATCGAAAAAGTTCCCATAATTATTTCATCAATTAATTATTCCAACTTAAACAATTCAATAACCCCCAATCAATTCATTAATTAATTGTTCCATTTCAATCAATTCAATATCACCCAATTAATTCCTAAATTAATTATTATAACACTACCAATTCAATATACCCAATTACTTTATCAATTAATTTTTCTAACTCAACCAATTCAATATCTTCAATTTCAAAAATCCATAAATTAATCAATCTACCTAATTAATTAATTTAATATAGGTAAAATCAACTGCTAATCATACAATAGAAATTATACAATTACATACACATAATCAAAATCAAGACTTTGAGATTTGAATTTAGACCACCTACCTCAATAATGGTGATGAAGAATACTCACCAATAGAAAACCCCAATTCAGTGGAATAACGACATAGAATGAGATCTAGATCTAAAACCTAAATCCATTATTGAACAAATCAAGGTATATTAATTATAGATCTAGATCCACAAATTCAATATATATATATATATATATATTTGATTCTATATCTGAATCTAAATGAAACAGTGGATTAACATCCCTCTTGTATTCAAAAAGTGGTGCATGAGAGAAAGAGAGATCTAAACAAGAAGAACCACTTACATGGGAGGTGCATATCTTCAATCCACCATTTGATTCACCAAGAACGGAGGTTGGGAGGGATTGGAATCATTTTAGGAGCCTTTAAATCCATGAAATATTTTTTTGGGTCTAGTTGGGGTTGAGTTAGGGTTAATATTTGGGGTTCTGGAATTTGAAACTAATTTTCAGGCCACTTTAAAAATAAAGCATGGTATCCTAGATAGGGGTGCACGGTTTGCCCTAATCGTGCACCAACCATGTTCCCATTATCTTTGGGATGCATAGTTTATATTATTAGGATGAATGTTTTGACAAACCATACACTAACTTTTTGAACCCCCACTTCCTATGGTTGCACGGTTTACTGGGTTGAGGCGTATGGTTTGCTCTAACCGTGTGTCAACTGTGCACCACCCTCTTTCCTTCCAATACTCTCTAAATTTCACCCAAACACACTCAAGTTAAGGCCCAAATAATTAATACTAAAAATAAGTAAAAACAATAACTCTAAATTATCATGATACATCTCTAGAAAATTTCAGGATCTTATTCCCAACCCAGCTTGCCACTCATCCCGGAGGGAATTTCTGATCCCCATGGGCTGGCGAAAAACACTTATACATCACACGGAGTGTAACATCCCCAAATGATAAAGGGTTAAATGAATAAATGATATGTCTCATGTAAACAAGGTTCGACTACCTTTTCGGGAGCCTGCATGATTAGAACTCTACAGTTAAGCGTGCTTGGCCTGGAGTAGTGATCCGGATGGGTGAACTTCTGAGAAGTTCCCCAGGGTGTGTGTGATTGAGGACAAAGCACACTGGAAAAGACAAGTTTTGTCCTGTGGGGACAATCATTAGTCAGATTACCCGTTCAAGCATGTGGGTGGATCCTAGGGTGGGCCCCACGTGTTTGTGTTTGCGGGGAAACTGGTGGCACCTAGTGGGCCAGGACCCGACAGCCATGTTAAGGCGGGGTGGATGTGCTGTCACTGGGTGGGGCCTAGTTGTCACATTTGGTACCAGAGCAGGAACACAGCCTTAAGTGCAGTGCACTGCCTGAGTTGATATGTAGGGCCCACAACGAGGGCGTTGTGCTCTAAAGGGGGGGGGGGTGATTGTAACATCCCCAAATAATAAAGGGTTAAATGACTAAATGATATGACTCATGTAAACAAGGTGCACCTTCCTTTTCGAGAGCCTGCCTGATTAGAACTCCACAGTTAAGCATTGTTGGCCTGAAGTAGTGATCAGGATGGGTGAACTTCTGGGAAGTTCCCTAGGGTGTGTGTGAGTGAAGACAAAGCACACTAGAAAGGACAAGTGTTGGCCTGTGGGGAAAATCATTAGTCAGATTACCCGTTCAGGCATGTGGGTGGACCCTAGGGTGGGCCCCACGTGTTTGCGGGGCAACTGGTGGTACCTAGTGGGCCAGGACCCGAAGACCATGTTAAGGTGGGGTGGTTGTGCTATCACTGGGCGGGGCCCAGTTGTCACATTTGGTATTAGAGGAGGAACCCAACCTTAAGTGTGGTACACTGCCTGGGTTGAGATGTAGGGCTCACAATGAGGTCATTGTGCTCTAAGGGGGGGGGGGTGATTATAACATCCCCAAATGATAAGGGTTAAATGAATAAATGATATGAATCATGTAAACAAGGTGCACCTTCCTTTTCGGGAGCCTTCCTTGTTAGAACTCCACATTTAAGTGTGCTTGGCCTGGAGTAGTGATCAAGATGGGTGACCTTCTGCAAAGTTCCCCAGGGTGTGTGTGAGTGATGACAAAGCACACTAGAAAGGACAAGTGTTGGCCTGTGGGGACAATCATTAGTTAGATTACCCATTCAGGCATGTCGGTGGACCCTAGGGTGGGCCCCACATGTTTGCGAGGCAACTGGTGGTACCTAGTGGGCCAGGACCCGACGACCATGTTAAGGCGGGGTGGTTGTGCTGTCACTGGGACCTAGTTGTCACAAGGAACATCTTTAAGCATGATTTATCCCTCATATTAGAGTTAAATTTCAGTATAAAATTTACCAAAAGGCTCTACATGGACTGTCCTTACATTGGTAATCAATGTAGCATCAAACATTTATAATAAAAAATAAATGGGCATGAAAATGTTTCATAACCAATAACACTGATTCAATACATTTTCATAAAAATAACACATAACCCATAAAATATCTGACATGAAATAACCAAATACAATAAAAAATAACTAAAATTAACTACAAGTATGACCATCTTGGATGATATAGCGATACCAACCAAGCTTAAATACCACTCCATGAAATGTATAGTTGCTCACCACTTCACAAATCACCCATTATTGGACCAAAGAACAACATCGAAGTATAGTTGAAAGCCTGAAACCTGCAATAGATAGTTTTGATATAAACAACCAAGTATTTCACCACTCACCATATTTATGAAATTTATTTCATAAGGAACTTCATAAATGATAGTTTGAAAATACAACTAGAAAAATATTTTTTTAAACATAAGTATATGAAAATAACTATCAAATCCATAAACATTTTAAAAAACATTCTATTTTTTTTCTTTAAATGAAAACAATCTCTTTGAGAACGTTTTACTAGCATAATTTTTCTTTGAACCCAAAATCACCCATTTTGAAATCAACATTAAAAACCTAAAACAAGAGTCTTTGATTCAAAATAGGTTTTCCAAACATCTTTTAAAACCATTAAAAAAATGACCCAAACACATAGGTGAAATATACCCCAAGGTAGGAACAAAAAGTCCAATAATAGATAAAGTAGAAAATAAAGGTAAGGGTGATATAAAAATATAATCAAAGGGAAAAATACAATCAAGAATAAGAATATAATCCACCATATAAATAACCAATCATGAAATAAGTGTGTCATGGGATTGAACATGGGTCTTGACATGTGACACAATCTAACTATCAAAACCACACAAACCAATTTCTATAATATGCCGAGTCCAAACCATCCACAATCCATCCAAATAGCATATACTAGCCTCATACTAATGGAACCCCCTCTTATCCCTAGTGCCTATCATGACTGTAGGGACATAGTAGTGTGTGAACCAACTAGAATAATATAAGTATAGATCTCTCAATTAGTACCCATGTTCCCATAACCAAAATTAAAGTGGAGGTGATTGATCAAGTAAGTCAATATCAACACACAAGGCATAAAAAAACTCTCCATCAACTTCATCAAATTTTCATAGAAAAACTTTTTTTACATCATACATCCATGGAATAAATTAATCAAATACATTAGAATTGTGTAACAAGCATCACATAATGATAAAAAACCCAAAAAGTGGTAAAAAACATAGAGTAAATCATGAGGGCCTCACAAGGTTTAATAAAATCTATTTATAAAGTTCTAAATATACCTTTACTATAAAACATGACTCAGGATTACAAGACTTTTACATTTCATAAAAAATAAACTTTAAACATCCTTTGGAAATACATGTGAAACACAAACACCATTTACATTTTAGTCCACCCTTTAAAACAAGGGGTTTCCTCTTTGAAATACAGAATAATATTACATTGCCTTTCATTTATATCATGAAAATTTAAAAAATATTTAAAAATATTTTTCATAAGGGGCACGACAAAATATTCATTTCAATAAAAATTTTTAAATCCATCAAAAATCCCATTTAAAATCATTTCAAGTTGAACACACTATTGTAAAATTAATCCCTATTTAAAACATCGTTTTCACTCTTTAAAAACTAAAACTTTATTTAAACCCTACCCACACACTTTAAACTATTTCAAAAAGCCTCATAGGCATTTCAATAATTCTTGACACATGGGAACATTTCATTTTAAAGTGAAAACATGAAATTCTAAAAAGAAACCTATTATGAAAATAATTTTTTTTATAGAAACAATTTAGGAACACCACAATGATATCACATGTATTCATAATTTCATCAAAAATATATTTTAAAATCTCAAGAATTGTGTGAATTCCAAAATAAAATAATTTTATATAAACACCAACTTGGAAGAAGTGGAAATCAATAAAGAACTTTTCACCTTTGATAACAACCACTCAAATACACAAGAAGACCACATATACAAGCCATAAGAGGCCAAAATCCGAGGTTATAACCATCCCTAAACCAATCCCAATATTATATAAAAAATTATGGTCCCAAATAAAAGAGATATCTAAGAAAATTGGAAGGAAAATGAGAGTAGGTATTAGAGTAGGAAGAGGGGAAATTTACCTTGATAACCTCTTGGAATCCCAAATGGTGAGCCAAAAATTGGAGGAGGAGAAGGATGAATATCCCCTTGGGCTCCTTAGAATTGAAAAAATGAATGGGAAGGGAGGAGGGGTTACAAAGGATAAAAACCCAAGGGGGGTATTAAGGTAAAATCACATTCTAAGTGATTTGAGGTAGGAATAATAATTTAGCCACATGATTTTCCAAACTGTGTGCCAAATATGTTGAGGTAATCGTATACAAAAAACATGCTACATGATTCCCTAGGTTTCCCCACATTGTTTAAAAAAAAGTGATGAGACCACGCCAAACTCTAATACCACCAACACAACACCCTTTAAATGGATTCTTCATGGTCACTCCTAACCATGAGAGATAACTGTTCAACACCCAAAAAATACCCAAAAATCTAAATTTTCATCCTAAAAATCATTGACACTTAAGAAAAACTAACTTAATATAAAATAATTAAAAAATTAACACTGCAAAAACATGTGTGTGTCACACTATATGTGATAGAATCCTTCCTTAAAATTATATTTTTATTTATTTTTCAAGAAAATACACTTTTGAAGGTTAAGTGGGAACTTGAACAAGCCAGTAAACATCAGTGGGTTAAACAAAAACTAAAACCTCCAATCCATTATAAATAAAAATTAACATGTTGGAACCTTTAACCATTTAAAGACTCCAATAAACTAGTAATTAATTCCACTCTAGATCCTTTTTAATGGTATACTATAAATGGAACACCATATTGTCCCATACCTTGATGTACTCCTCCATATTTTTCTTCACTTCATTGAATACATGGAGTAGGATCTAATATTAGGCATAAATCTATATTTTTTTATATTTATTGATGTTAAATGGGATATTTATAGAATTCATCTTTTTAAAATCATCCTTCGAGACTTCAATCTTTATATTCTCTTCCTCCCTCTCCTCCTTTGAGTACAAGATCAGATTTTGACTCACCATCAATTTCAAAATGGGTTATTTATTTTTTATTACCTATCCCTTATTAAACTTAGTCTCAAGTTATTTGGGTTCTAGACTAACCTTGGTGTGAATTTTATACCCAGTTGTTCCTTCCTCATTTCTTTCTACTCAACCTTCAAACTGATGAGGACCCTTGGGAACAATATTTCCTTTACTTAGTGAAATTACTTGTATCCTTGATCAAGTCACATATCCCACTAACCTAGTAGTCATTGGTTTCAAAATTGTGGTGTCCTTATGTTTTTTATTTTTCATACCTTTACTGACTTTATACCCCCATATCAAAGCTACCATTCTTATCACTATTCATATGAAGGAACTCCAATGATTTCCTATCCTCCATATATTTAAAGGATTCTAGAGGATTGGTATTAACCCTTTGGGATTCTTCAAAGGAAAATTTAGGTCCCTCTATTAATATTTTCCCTGGACCAAATATAGAACATTTTACTTTAGTCATCTTCCTCTTCTATTTGGGAATAATTGGATACCAACCATTAAGATCATCACCTCCCATTGACTCTTCATTTAGTTATGTGAAATGATTTTGGAGGAAGACTCTAGAGTAATTCCCTTGATCATCATCCAGGGAGATTAGGCCCCTTCCATGGTTACTCTCCAAGATCATAGTAAGAGTTCTGAAGGTTCATGAAGATTCCAAAGCATGCATCTTATTGTTTGAATTAACATCATTGACTTGATTCCTGTCAATTTCTTGAGATAAAACCTCTATTATCACATGAATAGTCTTATAGAGCACATGATCATGATGCCGAACAGCCTCAACACCAAGAGGATTCACATTTCCAATACCAGAAATAGTTCCACACACACTGGGATGAGTTGGATATAGTCATAGCACTTCTAGGTATGTCGACACACCTATCATGAAACATGGGAAAAGTATCCTCCCATTTGGAACCACACCAAACCTCACGGTTAGAACTTTCTCGCCAACTAAGAGATCAATAGATGAAATAACATCAAGAGATAAACCCACCTTGTTCCCTTCATGACTATAGTTAGATGGTTTATCTACAATAGTTTTAGTTGAAGGGATTTTCCTCATAGAACCTTGATATAAATCCTATTGTAGATTCCCCAACTGGTAGAAAGAGGAGAAATAGTCATTCCATGATTCAAAAATCACCACTTTATAGCATCATAAATCCTCTTTGACCTCAATATGAACACCCTCAACTGTGGTCTTGGATAAATCTACTTCAATGTAAATGCATGGTGCAATGGGGTAGCACATGGATTAAGGCCTACTATCAAAACACAAGAAATGACCTACCAAATTGATGAGAATTCGGAGAATGGACGAATTTTGGAAGGGAATATGTAGTTCTGGGAAGCTTAACCATATCACCATATATGGACCCCCTATACATATGGAAGTTTTAATATCATATGAATATAGAGAAACAAGACCCATCGATGAGTCGTTAGTCATAGGACTAGAATAATGTGATGTGATCTTCAACTACGAAGCAAACCAGTAGGTTCCAAGAATCTAGAAGGATCATAGTTATATGTTCTATCAATCCCTAATAAATATTGACAAAACTATAAAAGGTATCCAATGAAAAATGTATTTATCCAAAATGATCAATCAATGAGAGGTTAAGGAGGTTTTGGATCTTAGAGAACTCCTAGAGAGTGAGAGAGATTTATAGATAGATAGATAGAGAGATATATAGATAGATAAAAAGGTAGATATACAATTTCATATTCCAGAAAAGGGAATTTTAGGCTTGGTGAAATGGAAGAAAAATCTGGTAGGGAATTAGGGTTGGTGAAAGTGAAACAATGATTTTTTTGAAGTGGGTTCCCTAGACCAAAAATGAAATGTAAATTTTGATTACCAATACATGTATATAGATATTTATGCATGATGTATACTTACTATAATAGGGTTGACACTTCTGCATCAACTATTAACATGGTAATGTCCTTAGATTATTTTTTATATAAATAGGCTATAAAAGTTCATAGTTATAATGTGAACCTTGAGATAATATGAAATTAATCTTAAAAATATGCCCTATGGTCAAGATACATCATGCTATATAGAAATAGATGATATACTACTCTCAGGTGATGGACACTCATAAGCATTAATAATTCTTCTCATGAAGTTCTCCCTTGGTGATATTAAGTAGAGGATATCATGAAGACTGGAACACCACTGGGAACTCCACATGCTTCAGGTGTCATTGATTGTTCCTATCATTAAGCATGTGTATTGGTCTCTCAACTTTAAATGATTATAAATGTATACCATTTGATCATGTACTTTTTTCAAGATGAAAACCATGAAATTTATGTCAGAGTGAGGTAGATTGAATTGGGTGCATCATTATTTGTATGAAATTGGTTGAATGGTCAAGATAGAATTTTTCTCTTCTGAAAGGAAGATACATCTGAGGACCAGTTAACCAGGATGGTGGAACCTTTATTGAATCCATGAATATGATAGAATAAGGAAAGTCTTCCTAGTATGGTCATAAATAAATAAAGTAATAAATAATTATTACATTAAGAATGAACCCCTATTTATGATATATCCTAAGAAAAGGAGATTATATTACACAATTCATGTTCTTAAGAGGTTATCATTTCTATGGCTAAACATTATCACATTAGAAGCCTTGATGAGTTATTGGACTCCACTCCTAGTCTGTGAGTATAACTCATTGCTACCAAGATAAGGGCCTAGAGGTTTACCCACAAAGAGTATTCATATTCTTGTTCAATTCAAATGGATTGGAATTTAAGACATGGTGGGACCCACAGTAAAATCCAAATATGTATGAGCTTAATTGACTACCAAAATATTTAAATTAAATATTATTCAAGTTTATAATAATATGTGTTGAATTTATTTACTCATGATATTCGTAACTATTAAGATAATATGAGCAAAAATATATTTTACAGAAAAATAATATTTGATTCAAGGATCGCTAATATATTTATGGGAGAAGTGAGTTGATTTAATGGATTATATTTTATCATGTAGGATATTTTTAATGTTATAAGCAAGTTATAAAATATGAATGAAATTTATTACACAATTAATTAGTTATTAATGTCATTTAGTTCTTATTTAGGAGGTTAATTGTATTTGGGGGGAGTAAGTGAAATTTACAAGGTTTAACCCATCCTATATAACTCGGATGGGGCTCACTATTTGGAGGTATATTCATCCTATGATTTTAGTGTTCCTCTAATTTCCCTTATACTTATTATAGTGAGAGGTAAGGAATCCAAGAACCCAAATCTAAATATCCTCCTTGGATCCAAGTGATGGTACTCTCGTGTCTGCTTGATCATAAAAATAATCATTGATTATCCACAATAACACTCATATTTAGATGATCAATGCATACTCAAGCTTCTGGAATTCGTGCAGATGATCTAGAGGTTTTCAAATTCAGTTCCTTCTAGTAATGATCTCCAATGAAAAGAAAAACACATTTCTAATTGAAAATAAAAGAGGTGATTTTTGATTTATGTTTTTTTTATTTAAATTACAAGGGTTCCTTGGACTATAACTAGGATTTGATCATGCTAGAGATGATGTCACAATGTTGATCGTAGTGTAAAAAATTTAAATTCATGATTTTTTGGGCTTCTACTGCATGCCCGGTTCTATCATTTTGAATCAAAGTGAATATTTATTTAATGAAGGAAAATTTAAATTATTTTTGAATGAAATTGAGTAGAGGGTATTATAATGGTTCCCACACCGTTGATAATATTCATGAGAATAGTAACCTCTAGAATAATTCTAATTCAGTGGAAGTATTATTATTTTTAAAATATACATTTCATTATATATATATATAATAAAATTTGATATATATATATATATATATTATGAGGTGGCTTAATGGGTGTACAAGTCTTACAGGCATGAAAAATTTAAAAACCATCGATAAAAAGAATACTTTGTATGATAAAGAAAAATTAAATTAAATTAATAAAAAATATTGACCTAGTACAACATATCCGCACCAAAAATTATTTTTATTTGTGCATAGAATCTAACCACCTAATTTTTTGGGGTGAAAATTATCTTTTTTTAAATTAAATTAAATTAAATTGATTTTGGCTCCCCTTGTGGGGGACTCACCCTTTCCCAACTCCATGTCCCATGACCTGTAACCCTTGTTGGGTCAGCTTGACCCTGACTAGGACGGATCATGTTTTTTCCAATCCACCATGCCCCACCATGGGTATTTCTCTAGGATCTGAAACCCCTCTGTGGGGGTTTAAAAAATTACTCATGAAGCCCGAATAAATCTGAAAAAAATTCTAAATTATATTTTTTAAAAACAATTGAAATTTAATTAAACAATTATTAGGACCATATGAAATGTTTTTTGTGAATTAAAATGAGATTAATTTATTTTAATTCATAAATAAAAAAGTCCCTCAAGTTTATTTCATTGTGATTTTTTTTATTTATGCAGACTTAATGCGCAATGACAGATCATGATCCTTAGACTGACTAATGCATATCTAGTATTTGTTTTTTTATTTATTTAATTATTACAATGCATGGTTTGTAATTATTATTTGATAAATGATGATCTATGTATTGGTTTTTTTGTCATTATTATTTAAGGGTTTGTGTGTCTAGATAAAAATTATTTATTTGTATTTATCATTCTCAAGACCCCCACCTACATGTAAGTATTATTATATAACGATGAGGATGAAAAGTGATGTAGTTATCACTGAGATTTTGTGACCTACTAGACAATATTTTGACACATTGGGTGGGGTGAGTGATATAACTCAAGTTGGGAACAACATGAATCAAGGAGGTACCCCAAGTGTCCAATTTGATCCATTATTCACTCAATGGATCAACCATTAGTATCGGTTCATGATCACATCATTTAATTTTATTTATGCATGGTTTATTATGTTATGTATGTGTAGTTTTTAGGTGAGATCACATAATTTAACATGTGATAATATATAGATAAATTGAACCAATTTGGTAAATGTATTTTATATTTATAGCATTAAAAATATGTGAGTGCGAATATATATAACAATAAAGTGTAAATAGTAAATGATTACATTCACCAAGAATAATAAATAACTCTCAAATAAATAGTATGTCATAAAGCCTTCATCACTTAATTTTGAACAAAACCGATTGTACTAGGTGGTCGTCAACCCTAGTTAAGTGTAAATATTACTTCCAGGGAATTCCAATGAGAGGTGGTTATGCTTAAAAAATGTTGGTAGTAAAGAAGTATCCATACCTGGCTTGTTGAAACTTTAGAGAAAAAGTGTTGAGAAATTAAAGGTTATCCTTTACAGGAGATGATAATCTCTTTAACAGATCAAGGAGCTAAAAGTTAATGTGGTTGGCCTACTGAAAGCATACCTTGAGACTCTCTGAGTATTGGTGTACCATATATTAGACTATGATGAGAGGTTTCAATAATCCTTGCCACTAGAATACTAAATAAATTTAGTATTCCAAATCTAGTAGATGAGGGATACTTGAATTTTATAAAATATCAGGAGAAATTTATGATAACAAAATCTATGATGTCTAATAACTGATAATAAATATAAAATTACTATTTTTCTTAAGTTTTATTTTTGTAAACGAATGGCTAGTAATACCACAATTTCATTGTGATCTATTTTAGAAAAATAACATATCCTAACCGGTAAAAATTTCTAAGTGTAGTATAAGTTATTGTGCAAAGTAATATTATATTAAAAGAAATTATATGTGAAAGAGTCCCCACTATATTTTTATCCACCTCAGGAAGTGAGGGTGAAAAGGAAGCTTATAGACGACACATGATTGATGTATTTGATGTTTATATCATAATATAATCATCAATTTACAATGAGTTATGGAAACAAAATCAATACATGGATGTATTCACATGTTGTCTCATCTTTTAGAAGTCTATGAGGATAAAGTTAAGTGATAAATGAATCAGATGATGATTACACTTAACATGCGTAAATTGAAATATGTATCATGATATTTTAGTACATCCCTTTATAATATCCTTATCACCCAATTAATATAGTTTATTTTTGGAATTATAAATTAACAATATGGATAAAATGATTCATTACCTTTTGGGTAAGGTTCTATAAGTTGATAAGTACTTAAAGAAAGATTAATAGTTAGTTCTTATGGTGAAAAAGTTGAAAGACAAGGAGAAAATTCCAATGAAAAGTGTGACACCAAAGGCACATTCACAATGTACTTCAAGTAAAAGAGGAAAGGCATCATTCATGAGACTATTTGTTTTATATGTAACAAGATAAGTCTATGGAAGATAAAATGCAACGAATTTAAGAAGAAGAAAGAAGAGGCTTTGACTTAACATATATTTGTCATTGTATGTGATGTTTCTATTTTACTTTTTATGTATTAGTTATTGAATGTGTGTTATAAATTTGTATCCAAATAAATTAACCAAGTATATAAATTTTATAATAATCAAGGTGACTTCTCTAAGATAGTGATAAAGAGTGATTTTTAAGTTAGAAGTGAAAAGTACACAAATTCTAATTTCCAAGATTAATGATTTTAGTAGAGATTTTGTTGAGTAATAAAAAAATATTTATCTCACATGTCTATTAAACATGATGATACATTAGTCCATTTTTGGAATTAATGTTTATTGTGGTGTCTTATAATCAACTAATAGTTCAAAAAATTCTAGAATAATATGAAATATCTGATGAATATAAAATGTAACACTTAAATACCTAGTTAAGGCAAGTTGATTATTTGTTTAGTAAAAATGAAAGTAGTTGTCAAGGATATACCCATCATGGTACTTTGACTCCTTGGAGATAAAAACATTCGGTATTATCAAAAAATTTACTTACATATTTTTGGACAAATAAACCTTTATAAATCAAGTTAATCCGAAAACATTTCATAATTAGTTCAACCAAAGAGCGTGAATTATCCCAAGGAAAATCTAGAGGCAAATTTATATACTTCATGAGAGTACTTTAAGATTTTTAATAGATGTAAAAGTGAAGAAATTAATATGCATGTTATAAGATATGAGTTTCTTTGGGATGGGGTGCCAAAGAATATCGCAAACTTTCATTCATCAATCATTATAAATATAGAGTGGATTTATTCCTAAACTCACATTTCCTTATACACATCAGATATATGATGTTTGTAAAAAGGAGGATTGATGAAGAGTCTTACATGAATATATTAATCATTAAAAATATTGCATGGATAAATTCTTAAATACAGATTTTATTATACAAATTAGAGTCATGATATTTTTAAAAGGAGGATGAATGAAATTTCTTTGATTTCTTGAAAAGTATTCCTTAATCCTTTAAAGACATGCTTCAAAAATAGTTATTTTAACATATAAACACATGCCAATTAATATGAAAAAATTGATATCATATGAGTTAAAATATTAAATAAATCCATTATTTCATGCTCTATGTGTTTATATGAAATGAGTTTTTTAAGACTAAGTCAATAAACAAACTTGCATCATGAAAAACACAATGTGAATCTCTATCATTATCCTAAAGTTCATACAGAACATTATATAAATATCTATGATAGAAAATTTATAGGAAAGTGATAGATTATATTTATATAGTGTGGTGCACATAACTATTTGATATAGTTGGAGCAATATTGACTTGGGTTAAGTCAAGGATAAAGAATCACAAGTAGTTGGAATTAGAACAAGTTACATAAAAACTTCTGGAAAAGGAATATTCTAGAGACACATATTGTATAGGAAGGTTAAAACCATAACGATGGTCTTATATTCACTATAGTGGGTGATGCATTATTCATTTTAAATAATTAATTCTATAAGGAAGCAGTAAATGGAAATCATTCATGATTGGAAAGATTATATGAATTAAAGAAAATGGATTCTATGTTCCAAAATCAAGTATGTATTTTGTGAGTTTTTCTAATTAATGTAAAGCTGCTAGTGTATATTCAAGAGAAACTATACATATGTGGTACAAACATGGCAATAGGAAGTCTTTATAGGTTATAACAAATCATAATTATTAAATCCATTTGAATTTAAATTTTCATAGAAACTTTCTATGATCATTATTTTGGGCATTTGATGTCAAGACCACCATTCTTATAAACTGTCTATACGACACAACCAAAAAGGGTTAGTGACACTATTAATTCCAATTAGGAATGTGAGTTGTAGAGTTATATTTATGGATTAATACAAGTATTGTGATCATTGAATATTCATTTGGAACAAAACTATTCCATTTATCTACAAGAGGTTAGTGGGAGTGCCATAGTTTCCAAGTAAAATATGTTGGTAACATATAAAAACTATTATCAGTAGTATAGATAGTTAATATTTATTTGAAATAAACTCTCTAAATATTTACTTAAAGTACCAACCCAAGTTCTAAGAAAAAAGATTTAGTTTTATAGATCTACAAGTTACTTGGACTAAGTTAATGTACACATACTGACAACGTATTAGAACAATTCAAGAGAGAATTATTTCTTATTTCACATGGCATAAATCTCTCCAAGAAAATATGTGTGAGACATATGAGAATATTTAATGGTGAGTATAATTCTACACACATCTGTGATAGATATACCACATATTCCATGATATGTACCACATATTTCCAACATATAAATTATGGTATGAAAATATCAATTAAATCTAGGATAACTACATGAGAAACAATAAGAAATATCTAATTATACTTGAGAAAGTAAAAGGGACATATACCTTATAATTGGATAGGAAGAGACACTAGTTATAAGGGGACAAAAAATAGTCTTCCTATGGATCAATATGATCTAATATCATAGTAAGGATAAGGTAATGAGATAGAGAAACTCATTCAATCCTATGGTATCCATATCTACAAATAATGAGTACATTTTTTCTTCTAATGAAACTAAATAAGCATAAAACATGCAATGATTTGTCCCAGTTATTGGAATTACATTAAACACACTAACAAAGATGTCAAGATTAAGAATAGAGGAAAACAATTTATACTTTGAGATATGACCTCTTGAGGATTCTTACTCAAGGATGTGAAGTCATAGATAATACAGTATCCATATAAGGGAATACAATAGCCCCAATGAAAAAATACACAACACAAAAAAAACATGATATTATCATGTGAGATCTAATAAGGTGATCATTAGAAAGCTGGATTTATTGCAAGTGAGAGTGTTGTAAAAGTGGGTTCCCTATACCCAAATTTCCAAGTTCTTTTCAATTACTAAAACATGTATAAAAAGATTTATTCATGATTTATACTTACCATAAAAGTGTTGTAACTTCTGCATCCACAATTTACATGGTAATGTACTTAGATTATTTATCATATCACCATGTTATAATAGTTCCCAACTGTAATGAGAACCTTGAGATAGTTTGAAATTAATCTTATACATATGTCATGTAATGGCCCAGGCCTCTCCAGTCCATTACTTTGTGAAAATACGGTGTTTGAGGTGTTTTGGGAGGTCAAGGTGACATATCCCCAACACTTTGCCAAATTTCCAATTCTGTGAACAATTCCATTTAGTGAACATTGTTCTATTAGTGAGGATTTAGTGAACAGTGTTCTATCAGTGAGGATTTAGTGAATACTGTTCTATCAGTGAGGATTTAGTGAACAATGTTCTATCAGTGAGGATTTAGTGAAAAGTGTTCTATCAGTGAGGATTTAGTGAACACTATTCTATCAGTGAGGATTTAGTGAATAGTGTTCTATCAGTGAGGATTTAGTGAACAATGTTCTATCAGTGAGGATTTAGTGAACAGTGTTCTATCAGTGAGGATTTAGTGAACAATGTTCTATCAGTGAGGATTTAGTGAACACTGTTCTATCAGTGAGGATTTAGTGAACACTATTCTATCAGTGAGGATTTAGTAAACAATGTTCTATTAGTGAGGATTTAGTGAACAATGTTATATCAGTGAGGATTTAGTGAAAAGTGTTATATCAGTGAGGATTTAGTGAACAATGTTCTATCAGTGAGGATTTAGGGAATAGTGTTCTATCAGTGAGGATTTAGTGAACAGTGTTCTATCAGTAAGGATTTAGTGAACATTGTTCTATCAGTGAAGATTTAGTGAAAAATTTTCTATCAGTGAGGATTTAGTGAACAGTGTTCTATCAGTGAGGATTTAGTGAACAGTGTTCTATCAGTGAGGATTTAGTGAACAATGTTCTATCAGTGAGGATTTAGTGAACACTATTCTATCAGTGAGGATTTAGTGAATAGTGTTCACAGACCAGTGAGCTTCTAACAGCGGAATTATAACAGCGGACTTCTAACAGTGGACTTCTAACAATGGACTTCTAACAGTGGACTTATAACAGCGGACTTCTAACGGCGGACTTCTAATGGAGGACTTCTAACGGCAGAATTCTACTGGACTTCTAACATTGGATTTCTAACAAAGGACTTCTAACAGCGAACTTCTAACAGCGGACTTCTAACAGTGGACTTCTAACAGTGGACTTCTAATAGTGGACTTTGAACTGTTTTTCCAACTTCCTACAATTTCACCCCTTTGACGTTTCCTTTGATGTAAAATACATGTAAATCCTTATTTTAAGGACTCTTAAGGTCGATTAAAAGACCATAAATCCTATATTAATTATTCCTATAGCTCGGGATGTTTTTACTTAGTCAAACCGCATGGGTTAATGCGATCCGCTTTTAATGGGGAATTAAGCGTATCTTAAACCGTCGCCCCATTACATCTTCAAAAGGGACAAGATATCATCCTCCCTTGTTCTTCCTATTTGTTCTTGGCTATGAGATGCTAGAAACATTCAATCCTTCCCATAGGAGTTGCACAATCAAACATTAATCCTCAGATTGGTTCTACTCTATTTTGATGCAACCGATCTATATCGGTCAATCTTTGATATAAGGTTTGTTTTATAGTCATTCCTTTGGGGATCATATTCTTATGTTTCTCCTTTCCATGTTATAGCATGTAATCTTCATGCTTATAATGGGGTTTTTTCTTGGAGTTTGGTTGGTGCTATCGTACCGTGGTATCATCGGGTGGATGCAGTTGTCGCGAGAGGAGGATCGTGACCCGTTGTGTGGATGAAGAACGTGAGGAACTGTTTTAGGTAGGGGATTTTTTGCTTCTATTTATTTTAAGTTCAACTGTATTGTTATCATGTTTAATCCCACTGGATGACAATGTAATTGACATAATAAATATTTTAACCGTATAAATAAATTGATATCGATCTTATGTTATTTCCTCTTGTTTTGCTAGATAGTGTAATATCTATGCTTTCTTTTCTTACCTGTTTGTTCTTGATGGAAATCGGTAAATAAAATAAACCGGGATTAATTGATAATTGTTGGCTGAAGATAAAGAGGCATGAAAATTAATATGGTTCTTATTGTAATTTGATGTTAATCAAATTAGCGCAGTAAGCATGTTTATTTATTTGTAATAATTTACTGGTTAGTTTTCCCTAATTTGGAACCAACGAATAATAAATCAGTTAACCAAATATGGATTAAATAACTGGTGGTTGTTTAAATATAATTTCTTGTAGGGTTCTGAGTTACCCTATTGTTTGTTTAAGGGCCAAGAGCCCAATTGTGAAGATGTTTGTTTTACTGCTGCTTGTGTTTTGATGTGAGCTTGGATTGTTGTGGTAATGTATGGAGGCATGGAGACCCTTTTGGTTGTGGCAGCAGATGATTCCTAGAGTGGTGAGATGCATCAGTTTATGCATGTGGGTGTTAGGGAGGACACTAGGGATGATGGAATGGAGTGGATGTGATTGTTGGATGCTTGGTAATTTTGATTGGTTGTTTATCTGCTTTACTTTTCCCCACTGCTCAAGGAAGCTGGTCTTACTTACCCTTCTTCTGAAAGAGGCGAAGACACGCGGGGTATGCCACATGATTTTCATGTTTAGCTTCTCAAGGATGTATGGGTATATGCTCTTGCTATAAGAGAAAAAGACTCGACGGGTAGTACATCTACTCACCGTGTTGAGCCCTCTTGTGTTTAGTAGCATATAATGTTTTTCTAGAATTCCTCGGAATGTGGGAAATTTTTTCTATAATGAATAATTGAATAAATGGTGTTAACCCGTGGGGATAGAGATGCTGTAACATAATGATGAGGTTGTAATTTTTTAAGGAACAATTGAATTTGGGTGTGATTCTAATGAAATTTAATGTGGAATTGTTCATGGTTAACTAATGTTTAAAGAATTAATTAACATACAGTGGAACCGATAAAAAGGGAATGAAGTAATCTAATAAATCTCTTTAAATAGTTGTGTGCTTATTGGATACCTAGTCTTAGAAGTAGCAGCCTGGAGTCTGAGAGACGTTAGTTTGTGTTGTGTCTAAGACTAGGTAATTACCATAGTGTGGTTGTGAGATATAATATATCCTGTACTTTTTGTGTTTCTATACGCTACTCCACCCTGTTAAAAAGGGAAACTTACACCCAAAGGATTCTAAGCCCTGGGGGGGGGGGTGTTTTCCCCAAAATTCTGGTGGGAGGATGGATGGATGCCTACGCCCTTTGGCCCCTCTCTCTTCTCTTGGTAGTTACGGGTGCTGATAGGCACATCGGTTAGTTTTCCCCATATATGTGTGTAGAGGGCTGTAATGGATTTTGGTTATTCACACACATATATTCTTGATATAGTTTTCTATGTACTACTATAGGTGTAATGTGTATAGGCTGTGATGGATTAAGGATCCTTACTCGGTGTATGGGCTGTAATGGCTTGAGGTATAATACCCTATGTATGATACATGTTATGCGAGATGTGGTGGCTCCCAGAAACTACTTGGTTACTATGGTGTGTGGATGTGGTAGTTTTTTTGCACGAGATGCATATTGTGGTGCCTTGCCCATGTGTCTACAGGAAAGCCTTTTTGGAGAGAATTGCTCAGGACGTGCGACGTTGGGGAAAAGAGGAAAACTAGTGGGAAAGTAGTAGTGGGGTACCCTTGATATTCTTTATTATATGATATATTCTTGTATGAGTTACTTGGTGAGAGTAGACATGGTGAGGTTGGGAACTTAGTATACCTATTTAGGTGATGAGTTAGTTTCACTTGTTGTTCACTATGCTTTATCATGCTTTCTTTTCTTTGCACGAGAGGCTCTGGGGAGGATCCTACTGAGTATAATGTTATAGTAACCCTATGTATATATAAACTGTTTTTTAGGTCACTTGGAGCAGGTTGGAAATCAAGCTGGTTTCTACTAGCTTGGGGTTGCAGGAGTTGTTCGGGCTTGTGGTTGCTGCTGTTTTTTACTTTCTTTTGGGTACCTGCAGTTTTTCTACTTTCAGTTGTAGTAATTTTTCATGTTATTACATACGTACACTTGGGTTTCTTTTATATTTCAGTTATGAGTTGTATTTGGTTTGTGTCTATCTTATATCTCTCTTCCGCACGTGTTCTCTTAGAGGGTAATGCCTCCCATTTTTGTGTTTATTATACCCACGGTGCTAGTTTCCAACCTGGGGCCTACTAGAGGCGGGACTCGGGGGTCATTATCTCCCTTTTCACATTGCCGACCTAGGAGGGGTACACTTTGTGGGGAGGGGGTCGTGACAGAGTGGTATTAAAGGTTTGGTTAAGGGATAATATGGAGTTTAGAGTTAGGCATAGGTGAGGTTTCATGGGTTGGTAGTGGAACAGTGTCATTCATGTTTAGAAAGTGAGGTAAACAATGGAGACCGGCTGAGACATAGACATTTAGGGCCCCCTATGATCTGATGTACAAACCTTTAAGTTTACAATTTCTACTAAACACGGTTATACTAGTTGCAGGGTTGAGACCTAGGAAATGATCATGAATCATTCTTATTTGTGCCTGTGTTTGAATGGGTAGACCTTGGGATTGGATAACCTAAGATCAATGAAAGAAAACAATTAAATAATTAATGTTGAGTCTTCCATATTCCAGGTTTAGAGTCGAGTTTCATTCTTCGACTGCGAAGGCGTCTAGTCGCTAGGATCTTCTTACCCTTCGATAGGGGAGCTCCAGTGTTTGAGAGTTTGGAATCTGTTTCAGGAACCTTTTATGATATGCTTTAGACCTACTTCCAGATGAGGAGGACAGGGCAAGGCATTTTGAGGAGGCTTTGCATCCAGATATCCAGCGCCAAGTCACACCATTTATGCTGAAAACATATCTTGAGGTACTGGAGAGGGCAATGGTTGTTGAGAGGAATTTGGCCCGGACCGGATCATCATGAGAGGGGAATCACCATGATTCCTCACGAAGAAGAGCTATGGTACGGGGTTCCCAGTTTTTAGGGCAGAAGAGTTTCCGTTCAGCCAGGGGTAGGTCCCAGCCCTTCACATCTCGTTTCTCTAGAGGCTGCAACTCTCAGGCTTATTACAAGAGATTTGTTGCTTGTTTTCTTGTGGTGGTCGTGGCCAACATCAGCGGGAGTGCCCGGCCTTTCAGAGCGGTCATCGTTCACCAGGCGCTACGCTCCAGGTTCCTCTGTTGAGGAATTTCTATCCGAGGCAGTAGCAGCTAGTTGCACCAGCATTAGATCAGAAGAGGGTAGATGTGGCAGGTAGAGGACAACCCCATGATGCTCCCCATCCTCAGAGAGTAGAGCATGATCGTGGTGGTGGTCGTCATCAAGGTCAGAGAGGCTGTGGAGAAGGTCGTAGTCAGCTTCATGCTCTAGCGTTGCCAGCTCCAGGTGAGACAGACGTCGTTCGAGGTACCCTTTTATTGTTTTCTAACTTGGTGTATGCCTTGTTTGATTCAGGAGCCACACACTCCTTCATATCACCTACCCTTGTCCATGCATTGGGACTTGAGGTAGAGAGGCTTCCAGTTCACTTGGTGTTGAATACGCCAGTTGGAGGTCTAGCTGACTTGTTTGAAGTATGTAGATACTGTGAGCTAGTGTTGGGGAAACACCACTCTTGGGGAGATTTACTATGTTTACAAATACAACCATATGATGTCATCCTCGACATGGATTGGTTGTATTCGGTGCAGGCTATCGTGGATTACTTCAGGAAAAAGGCCGTCTTCATTGGTGTGGATGGAGAGCAAGTGGTGTTTGTTGGTGAGAGAGATCCTCGGATGGGTCATAGGCGCATTCCATCCTTATCATCCATGATGGCTGAGATGATGCTGAGTTCTTCAAAGGTTCAGCAGTTGGCGTTTCCTAGGGTCGTAGAGGAGTACCCTGATGTCTTTCCAAAAGAGGTTGTAGCATTACCCCCTCGACAAGAGATCGAGTTTGGGATCGGGTTACAGCCAGGAGCGTCTTGTATCTCTATGTATCCATATAGTATGGCCCCTTATAAGTTACATGATCTACGTATACAACTTGATGGTCTGTTACAGTGTGGTTTTGTTCAGCCAAGGGTGTTACCATGGGGTGCACCAGTTTTGTTCGTGAAGAAGGCTGATGGTAGTTTGAGATTGTGTGTCGATTATCGTCACTTAAACAAAGTGAAAATAAATAATCTCTATCCTCTTCCATGGATTGATGATTTATTCGACCAACTGAAAGGTGCAAGTTGGTTATCAAAGATCGACATGCGGTCGGGATATCATCAGATGCATGTGAAGGATGAGGATATCCAGAAGACTGCTTTCTATTGTCGTCATGGGCATTATGATTTCGTTGTAATGCCATTTGGCATGACGAATGCTCCAGATGTATTCATGGGATTGATGAATGCTTTGTTCCGTGAGTTCCTGGTCAAATTCGAGGTAGTTTTCATCGACAACATCCTTGTGTACTCTACATCTGAAGAGGAGCATGCAGAGCATCTACAGGCCGTTTTGGGAGTTCTTCACCAACATCATCTGTTCAGGAAGCTGTCGAAGTGTGAGTTTTGGGCTCGAGAAGTCCGTTTCCTGGGGCATGTTGTGTCCCAATAGGGAGTAGCTATGGATCCATAGAAGATAGAAGCGATTGTGTCTTGGGAATCCCCCAAGATAGTTTTAGAGGTGCGAAGTTTCCTGGGTCTCACAGGCTACTATAGGAGGTTCGTAGCCAATTTATAATGAGTTGCAACTCCACTGACAGTTTTGACTAGGAAGGATCAGGAATTCATATGGACTGATCAGTGTCAGGCATCATTCGAGTATCTAAAGGATAAGTTAATAAGTGCCCCAGTCCTTTGTATTCCAGCTGAGGGAGTTCAGTTTGATGTTTTCTGTGATGTTTCACATCTGGGGTTAGGCTGTGTTCTCATACAGTAGAGTTTAGTTGTTTCTTATGGGTCTCGGCGGTTGCGTCCCCATGAACACAACTATGCCACCCATGATGTTGAGTTGGCAACCGTGGTGTTTGTTCTGAAGTTGTGGAGACATTACCTCATTGGTGAGCGCTTTGTGGTTTTCACTGATCATAAGAGTTTGAGGTATGTTTTCTCCCAGGATGACTTGAACTTAAGACATCTTCAGTGGATGGAGTTATTACAGGAATACGACTTTGAAATATCTTATACACCTAGAAAAGGGAATGTTGTAGCTGATGCGTTGAGCTGAAAGTCACGTAGTGATGCTGTGCATGAATCCGGTGATTCCTGGAGAGTAATGGAAGAACTGTCAGCATTGCATATTGATATGAAAGAATTTGGGGGTAGAGGTTGTCTTTTTCAGATGATGGTACATTCATCCCTGGTGTAGAAGGTGGAAGAGTCCCAGTTGGGGGATCTTGAGGTGGAGGTCTGGAGTGACCGAGTTGTTTGTGGTGAGGCCCCTGATGGTTGGTCGGTGGATGAACAACACTGAGTGTTGTATCATGGAAGGATTTTTGTTCCCTTGATGATTCACACTATGGTTCTCAGAGAGTTCCATAGTTTGCCCTTAGCAGTACATCCTGGTGTGACAAAGATGTACCGATCCTTGAGGAGTCAGTTTTGGTGGCTTGGGATGAAGCGTGCGGTTTCAGAGTTTGTGTCTCGATATTTAGTCTGCCAGAAGGTGAAGGCCGAACACCATGTTCTAGGTGGTCTTCTCCAGCCATTAGATATTCCTCAGTGGAAGTGTGAGGACATATCAATGGACTTTGTTAATGGTTTACCTCGAGCTCCGAGAGTACATGATTCTATTTGAGTGGTATTGGACCGTTTAAAAAAATTGGCCCACTTTATAGCAATCAAGGAGTAAATATCAGTTGATGTTTTGTCGAGGAAGTATCTAGAGGAGGTGGTAAGACTTCATGGAGTCCCAAGGGACATAATTTCTGATCAAGATCCTCATTTTACCTCTAGGTTGTGGACAGGTCTCCAATATTCTTTTGGTTCTCAGCTATGCCTTAGCACTGCTTTTCATCCTCAAACAGATGGTCAGACAGAGAGAACCATATAGACTCTTGAAGACATGTTATTCTCTTGTGTTCTTGATTTTGGAGGTTCATGGATGAAAAACTTAACCTTGGTGGAGTTTTCTTACAATAATAGCTTTCACTCCACCATTGGTATGGCGCCGTTTTAAGCCTTGTATGGCCGACCTTTCCGTTCTCCGTTGTGCTGGACTGGGGTCGGAGAATCAGCAATTCTCGGATCGGAACTAGTGCAGAATACAATAGAGATGGTCCAGGTGATTCGTGAGAGGATGAAGACAGTGCAAGATCATCCAAAATCATATACTGATCAAAGAAGGCGGCCCTTAGAGTTTAATTTTGGGGATCATGTGTTTCTGAAGGTGACTCCCCATTATGGGCAGCGAAGGTTTGGTTGTAGAAGCAATATTTCTCCATGGTTTGTTGGGCCTTTCGAGGTGTTAGCTCGAGTTGGAGTTGTGGCGTATCGAGTAGCACTTCCCCCAAAGATGAGTCAGATACATGATGCTTTCTATGTATCACAGCTCTGTCATTATCTTTATGATGACTCTCACATTATTGATTGGGGAGAGATCGATGTTTATGATGATGCAACCTTTGAGGAGCGACTTGTGGAGATCGAAGACCTCAAGGAGAAGGTGCTGCGCATGAATTCTATTCCATTAGTTCATGTCTTTTGGAGACACGGTGGAATGGAGGAGAGTACCTAGGAAAGTGAGTTGTAGATACGTGCTCAGTACCCAGAGTTTTTTGATGTTTAACTCTTTTCATGTAACAATGTTCCCTTTGTGGTTAGACCTTTCATATTTTATTTATGATTTTCTTTTGTTTCTTTTGTGGCTTGCTCTCTTTTGAGCGGTGTCTCGATGGGTGGTTGTTCGGACCCCGTTTCTTTTTTTTGTCTCTTTAGGTTGGTTTTGAATTCTCGAGGATGAGAATTTTTTGAGAGGTATCTGATGTGATGGATCAGACCTCTCCAATACATTACTTTGTTAAAATATGGGTTTTGAGGTGTTTCGGGAGGTCATGGTGACATATCCCCAACACTTTTCCAAATTTCCAATTCTGTGAACAGTTCCATTTAGTGAACAATGTTCTATCAATGAGGATTTAGTGAACAATGTTCTATCAGTGAGGATTTAGTGAATAGTGTTCTATCAGTGAGGATTTAGTGAAAAGTGTTCTATCAGTGAGGATTTAGTGAACATTGTTCTATCAGTGAGGATTTAGTGAACAGTGTTCTATCAGTCAATCTTTGATATAAGGTATGTTTTATAGTCGTTCCTTTGGGGTTCATCTAATCCTGTTTCTCCTTTCCATGTTATAGCATGTAATCTCTATGCTTCTAATGGGGTTTTTCTTGGGGTTTGGTTGGTGCTGTCGTACCGTGGCATCCTCGGGTGGATGCAGTTGTTGCGAGAGGAGGATCATGACCCGTTGTGTGGATAAAGAATGTGAGGAACTGTTTGAGGTAGGGTATTCGTTGCTTCTCTTTATTTTACGTGCAACTGTATTGTTATCATGTTTAATCCCACTGGATGACAATGGAATTGACATAATAAATATTTTAACCCGATAAATAAATTGATATCGATTGTATGTTATTGCCTCTTGTTTTGATAGATAGTGTGATATCTATGGTTGATTTTCTTAACTTTTGGTTCTTGATGTAAATCGGTAAATAACATAAACCATGATTAATTGATAATTGTTGGCTAAATATATAAAGGCATGAAAACGAATCTGGTTCTTGTTGTAATTTTATGTTAATAAAATTAGTGCAGTTAGCATGTTTATTTATTTGTCATAATTTACTGGTTAGGTTTCCCGAATTTGGAACCAACGAATAATAAATCGGTTATCCCAAGATGGATTAAAGAACTGGTGGTTGTTAAAAGATAATTGATTTTAGGGTTTTGAGTCACCCTCTTGTTTGTTTAAGGGACAAGTGCACAATTGTGAAGATGCTTGTTTTACTCCTGCTTGTGTTTTGATGTGAGCCTGGATGGTTGTGGTAATATTTAGAGGCATAGAGGCCCTTTTGGTTGTGGGAGAAGATGACGCCTAGAGTGGCAAGATGCATCGGTTTATGCATGTGGGTGTCAGGGAGGACACCAGGGATAATGGAATGGAGTGGATGTGATTGTTGGATGCTTGGTAGTTTTGATTGGTTGTTTATCTAATTTACTTTTCCCCACTGCTCAAGGCATCTGGTCTTACTTACCCTTCTTCCAAAAGAGGCGAAGAAACGCGGGGTATGCCACATGATTTCCGTGTTTAGCTTCTCAAGTAAAGATGGGTATATACTCTTTCTATAAGTGGCAAAGACTCGACAGGTAGTACATCTACTCACTATGTTGATCCCCCTTGAGTTTAGTAGCGTATAATGTTTTTCTAGAATTCCTAGGAATTTAGGAAAGTTTTTCTATAATGAATAATTGAATAAATGGTGTTAACCCATGGGGATGGAGATGCTGGAACATAATGATGAGGTTGTAATTTTTGAAGGAACAATTGACTTTGGGTGTGATGCTAATGAAATTTAATGTGGAATTGCTATGGTTAATTAATGATTAAAGAATAAATTAATGTACAGTGGAATTGATAAAAAGGGAATGATGTAATCTAATAAAGCTCATTAAATGGTTGTGTGCTTAAAGGATATATTGTCTTAGAATTAGCAACCCAGGTTCTGAGAGAAGTTAGCTGCAGTTGTGTCTAAGACTAGGTAATTCCCATAGTGTGGTTGTGAGATATAATATATCTTGTAATTATTGTGTTTCTATACGCTACTCCACCCTGTCAATAAGGTAAACTGACACCCTGGGGATTCTGAGCTCTGGGGGGGGGGGTGTTTTCCCCAACATTCCGGTGGGAGGATGGATGGCTGACTACCCCATTTGGCCCTACTCTCTTCTCTTGGTAGTTACTGGTGCTGGCAGAAACATTGGTTAGTTTTCCCCATATATGTGTGTAGAGGGATGTAATGTCTTGTGGTTATTCACACACATATATTTTGGATATATTTTTTTATGTACTACTATAGGTGTAACGTTTATAGGCTGTGATGTTGTGAGGATCCTTACTTAGTGTATGGGCTGTAATGGCTTGAGGTATAATACCCGACGTATGATACACCTTATCCGAGCTGTGGTGGCTCCCAAAAACTACCTGGTTACTTTGGTGTGTGGAAGTGGTGGTTTTGTTGCACGAGGTGCATATTGTGGTGCTTCGACCAGGTGTCTGCGGGCAAGCCTTTTTGGAGAGAGATGCTCAAAACGTGCGACGTTTGGGCAAAGCGGAAAACCAGTGGGGAAGTAGTAGCAGGGTACCCTTGATATTCTTTATTATATGATATATTGTTGTATGCATTACTTGGTAAGCGTAGCCATGGTGAGGTTGAGAACTTAGTATACATGTTTAGGTGACGAGTTAGTTTCACTTGTTGTTCACTATGCTTTAGCATGATTTCTTTACTTTGCATGAGAGGCTCCGGGGAGGATCCTACTAAGTATACTATTATACTCACCCTATGTATATATAAACGGTTTTTAGGTCACTTGGAGAAGGTTGGAGATCAAGCTGGTTTCTACTAGCTTGGGGTTGTAGGAGCTGTTCGGGCTTGTGGTTGCTGCTGTTTTTACTTTCTTTTGGGTACTTTCTGTTTTTACCCTATCATTTGCAGTACCTTTTCATGGAATTACATACGTACAATTGGGTTTCTTTTATAATTTAGTTCTGAGTTGGAGTTGGTTTGTGTCTATATTATCTTTATCTTCTGCATGTGTTCTCTTAGAGGGTAATGCCTCCCATTTGTGTGTTTATTATACCCTCGGTGCTAGTCTCCAACCCGGGGCCTACTGGAGTCGGGACTCAGGGGTCATTATCTCCCTTTTCACATTGCTTACCCAGGAGGGGTACACTTTGTGGGTAGGGGGTCTTGACATGTCATATGGTCTAGATACATCATACTGACTAGGCACAAATGATGTCTGACTATCAGGTTCCGGGGGATCATAAGCATTGAGAATTATTCACATGAATTTCTCACTTGGTAATCTCAAGTAGAAGAGATCATGAGGACTGACCCACCAATAGAAAAACTACATGTTTTAGGTCTTTTTGGTTGTTCCTATTAATGATAATGTGTATTGGTCTCTTGAATTGAGTTCACTATCAATTTATACCATTTGATCATGTAATTTTGTTCATGAATAAAACCATGACATTTATGTTGTGGTGAGGTAGTTGTGTTGGGTGAATTATTAGTGTTATTACATTGGTTGGATAGTCAAGATATAATTTTTCACTTTTGAATGGAAGAGATATCTCAGTACTAGTTGACTATGGTAATAGTGCCTTTATTGAATCCATGACCATAATAGAAGAAGGTTAGTCCATCTAGTAAGGTCAAGAATAAATTAATCAAGAAAGGATGACAACATAGAGTGTGAATCCTGCTTTATGAGATATCATGAGATAATTAAATTATATATTACAAGGTGCATGTTTGTAGGAGGTTTTCATTGCTATGACTAAACCATATATCATTAGGGGACTTGATGGGTTACTAGACTATGCTCTTGGTTTGTGAGTAGAATTCATTGATATCAAGATAAGGGCATAAAGGTTCCCCCACCAAGAGTATTCATATGTTATACCTATTCAAATGAATTAGAGTTTAGGAAATGGTGGAACCCACGATGTGGGATGAGATATGTTTGAGTTTAATCAATCACAAGAAATTAATAAAATCAATATAATTCAAGTTTATAATAATATATGTTCAATTTATTTACCCAAGGTACTCACAAGTGTTAAGTGAATATGAGGGAAAATATATTTCATAAACAAATATTATTTTATTAAAGGTTTATTAATACATTTATGGGAGAATTGAGTCAAGTTAATGGATCCATTTTTATCATGTAACATATTTTAGATGTTATAAACAAGTGATAAAATTTGAATAAAATTTATAAAAATTTTACTTAGTTATTAATGTCATTCATTGATTATTTATGAGGTTAATTATATTCTATGGGAGTAATTTAAATTTATTAGAGTAAAACCATTCTATATAAGTTTGGAGGAGCTCACTATATATAGGACTATTCATATTTCAATTTTTATAGATCATATCTCCCTTTATGATTCTTGGATAGAGATGCGGCCCCAATCTAGGAATCCTTCCCAAATCGTAGTGAAGGTTATATTGTGATCACCAAATCATAGAATACATCATAGATTATCCACACTAGCTCTCAAAAATTGATGATTGATGCATCCTCAAGATTTTGGAACGTGTGTGGATGATCTAGATGGTTCTGAATTTGGTTCCTTTTGAGTGATGATCTCCAACGATGAGTGAAACATGTTTCCAATCGAAATTTAAGGAGGAAAAATTTTGATTTAAGTTTTTATAACTAATTAAAATTACATAGGATCATTTTGTTTTAATTAGGATATGATTACACAAGAAAAGATGTCATGAAATCAATCACAATGTACAAATGTTAAATTCTTGATTATTTGGAATTCTGTTATGAACCCTGTTCCTTCAGTTTTGAGCGAAAATAAGATAAACCAAAACCCTCACCTCGGTGACTGGGAGGGGGGGGGGGTTGGTGCAACAATCACCACTAGGGAATCAATATAGATCATGAGTATATGAGGAGAATGAGATGTGTTCTATGTGTGATAAACTTTGTTATGAATGGGTCACTCAATGGTGCATAAGAAATTTTTCTTAGCTGTATAAGTGAATCTTGATACATAAGGGCCCTGTTTTAGCTTATCAAGACTCAAAATTGATAATTCCCATTTATCAATCAAAAAATATGATATAATAAAAAACGATTAAAAAATAATATTTTGGATAAAAATACTTATATTTTATAAAAGATAGTCATTAAGCATTGATAATAGATGATTTTATGCCAAAATATGATATGAAACATTTATATTTATATCTCATGTTTGGAAAATAAATTAAATAGTTTTTTTTATTCTTGTTAAATATTTATATATATATAATTTTATATAATTTTAATATTATTCATTACTTAATAGGTAAGTTTGTACTTGTAGATTGTTAAAAATGCAGTGAGAAATAAAACATGAGACAAGAATGATTACATGAGATACAATAGTTTTGGATTTAATAGGCATACAATGTATATTAAATTAGTGAAACATATATGACTTGACTTATAGTTTAGATATGAAGTCTTTATATTTAAAGTATAAGTGTGATTTATAAATTTTTTATAAATTAGAAAATAAGATCAAATCCCAAATAATTTATATTTAAATTTATAAATATATCATAATTATTATTTTGAATTGTTTAAATTAGTGGTTTTATTTGGAAACTTGTTTAAACCATCAAAATGGGTTTTGATGATTGATTTGATAAAAGTTTAAATAATGATAAATGTATGATATTTAAATTATGTAAATTATTTACATAATAAAAAATTTATTATAAATTGTTTATAATTATTTAATATTATATTTTTAAAATAAATTCTATATAATGAATAATATGAGATATTTTATATTAAAAAATCAATATAAAGTGTTCATATTCAAAATTTTGGAATTTCCATAAGGAATAGTTGAATTATATGTTTTTGCAGCTTTATTTATGAATTGTTCATAATTTTTTATCTCATGTTTAAATTTATGAATTGTTTATTTATTTAAGTTTATTTTTTGATTTATTCTTATATATTATTTTTATATAAACAACTTATAATATATCATAAAATAATATAATGATCAACATGCTAGGTATGATAATGGATTTAGTTTTCATTTAACATTACTTTGGTTTGTAATTAAAGTTATTAATTCATATTTTGATATTTAATAAAATTTATACATATTAGGTGTTAGAGTTATGATGGAATTTATATCACACTTAAATAAAGTATTCCTAGATATAGATCAAGGCTGATTCTAATCTCACTTACCTTTGAAATTATCACCTTGGACATATAAATTAGAAACAAATTCAAAGAATAAGTGAAGATGGATTGTTGGAATCATTAAATTATGAATCATTTAATAACTATGAATCTTGTTTATTAGGATAAATGATTAGAAAAAACCTTTAGTGGAAAATGTGAAAGGGATAGTGAACAATTGGGTCTTATACATAATGATGTATGTGGACCAAATAGTACTCTAGAAAGTGGGGGTTATATTTATTTTGTAACATTTACTGATGAATTTAGTCGGTATGAATATGTATTTCTAATGATTCAAAGATCAAAATTTCTGAAAAAAACAAATATATTAAGAACAAAGTACATAATGAACTGGTAGAAAATATTATGATTATTTGATTAGATCATGGTGGTGAATACTTAATCAAAAAATTCACTAATCATATAAAAGATTGTGGAATCGTTTCACAAAACACTCCTCCGAGAACAATATAGTGGAATGGTGTGTTTTAGAGGATGAATCATACCATGTTGGATATGGTTCGATCAATGATGATTTAGTGTGACCTTCCAATATCATTTTGGGGATATGCTCTGGAAACTTCTAAATTTCAGCTTAATCAATTTCTATCAAAATCAGTCATAGACACCATATGATATATGGATAAGGAAGCATCCTAATATTAATTTAATGATTTTTGGTTAGAAATATTAGGTATGGTGTTTAGATTCTGAAAAAATTGGTTATAAATAAAAAATATGCTTATCTATTTGTTATACTAAGGAAACTAAATATATTATTTCTATAATCCTACTGAGTAAAAATTGTTTATCGCTTAAACTGGTTTATTCCTTGAGAATAAATATATAAGAAATCAGTTAGTGTGAGGAAATATAAAATTATAGAATTTCAAGACCAATAAAAAAGAAGTTTTTTCTATGGTGGAATCTAATCAAGTTCCACAAAGAGTTATTGAAAAAGAATCGACTTAGGTAACATGAGAACCTCAAAGGTCAAGTTGGATTCATTAGGATCTTGAGAGATAAGTATTTTGTACATAAATTTATTATAAAGTAATGTTCATAGATGATAAACCTATTACCTACTAAGATACCATTGAGAATTATGATTCTGAGAATGGTTAAATTCTATTAAATCTGATTTAGACTTCTTATTTTCTAAGAAAGTTTTGAACATGGTGGAAGAACCATAAGGGGAGAGACCCATTGGGACCAAGTGAGTTTTCCAAAAGAAAACTGACATTGATGGTAGAATGTCTACCTTTAAATATCACTTAGTTACAAAGGGGTATAAATAAATTTATTTTATTAACAATGGATAAAAATTTTCACCTGTTGCGATGATAAATTCCATTAGGATTTTTCTTTCCATAGTAGATCATTATCTTCATGAGATATATAAAATGGATGTCAAAACTATAGTCCTTAATGTGGATTTATTCAAGGACATGTATATGATACAACCTTAAAGTTTTGAAGTTCCAAATGAGTTTACTATGGTTTTCCATTTGAAAAAATCCATTTATAAATTGAATCAAGATTCTCAGAGTTGGAATATCTAGTTTGAAAATTCAATCAAAGAGTTTAGTTTCCTAAAAAACACAGATGAATATTGTGTATACAAGAAAGTTAGCGGGTGTTTTGTATTATTTATGATATGGTATGTGGATTTCATAATCCCTATCAGGAATGATGTACTTGTTGAAGTTAATTCCCTAGAATTACTTCTAAGTACATGATGATGACATGTATTCATTATCATTAATATTATTGAACTTTATTATCACATCATATTTTTTTCTCTGCATGACATAGTATGTGATAATTTCCTATGAATATATATAACACCAAATGTCTATATTAGGTCCTTACTATGACGAGAACCTTAATGTTCCATGACAATATTCATGAATATATGTTTTATAGCCAGATCATATCATTTTATGGGACACAAATGATATAGGTTATTAGGGGTGTATCCACATGGGACTTTGAGTAACCCTCTCATTGGGTGAACCCTTAGTAATTTCCAGAGTAAGAGATTGTAAGAATGAGACCTTCCAGTTGGAAATATATATTTATATGTGTTATTTGATGTTTCTATATATGTACATGTTTATTTATTATTATAATTTAATATTAAAATTAATGAATAAAATGAGTCGCTTACATTGATGTATTTATGAAAATTATGATGACATATGTTTGTGGAAAATTAGGATACATTGGGTGAATCTTAAGTGATATTTCATTACTGTGTAATGTGAGAAAAGATTTATCCTTTTTTCCTATTGATATAAGTTAAAATATCATACTCTTTGATGGAAATGGAACTACCTAGATAAATCCATGACCAAGGTAATCTATGGGAAAGTTTATTTATATAAATTCAAAGATAGAAACTTCACACACATAGGTTTATTACACTGGTATGTAACCTTATTGATTAGAGTTATCATAATAAATGGATTATATTACATAGTAAAAATTTGTAGAAGGGTTTATGTAATTTTGACATTATCTTATTTATTTATGCATGAATTTTCATGTTTCTAGATTCTAACATTTAAATTTATGTGTTTCCAACTATTTACACTAATAAAGAGACCTATAGGGTTACACACTAAGTGTACTTATAATCAATGTTAAATTAAATTTTGAATTCAACAATATAGAATAAATATTATTCCTGATTTGTGGTTTAATTATTATTTGGGTTTGGTTGATCACCAAGATTTAATAACAAGTTATTCGAAAGAATATGTCAGTTAAATAATAATAAATATTTATTTTCAATGTTTTTAGAATACAATATTTATTATATTTAATGATAATTAATGAAGTGATATTTATTTTTTGAATAAATAGTTATTATTCTATGTTCGATTAATTTCGAGAAAGATAAGAGGACCACATTTAATGGTCTGATTGAAAGTGATATAAATGATATTAATTCATTCTTAGGTGAGGCACTTTTCAAGTGAATAATAATTATATTATCATTAATACATGAGGTTCACTAAGAATTAATTAATTGGAAAGGGGTATTATATGTAAATAGGATACCCAAATCTTTCCTTAATATATATCTAGTTATATTTATTTCACAAATGAGATATGTGGTGCACAAATAATAGGGGGAAGACTTCTAAAACTGAAGATAGAGTTCTAGAGATATAGAGTGTGCTTTTTCCTCCTCATCTCTCTATCCATTGATAGAACACCAATAATTATTCATCATCAAAGTGAATTTTGTTACGATCAATGATGAACGATGAAAGTGATCAAGATTGACCGTGTTAGCACCCAATGATTTTATGATTATTTTCATAGATTGTGGTGAACATGTGGATCATTATAAGATATATTCTTCACTTGGATCCTATGATTCAATGACAATACGACAATATTGAGTCACCCATATCATCAGTGAAGAAATAATTATTCAAGTTTATGTAATTTTAGATATGATTATAAATTAATTATAAATTACATGTGAAAATACTCCTCTTATGGTTCTAGTGTTTTAAATAGTCAAGTAATATACTATTTATATCCATTTTTAATGACATTATTAGTCATGTAAAACTCATATTATTTATAAATTCAGACAAAAAACCAAGTTATCCATATGCAAATAGCCACTTCCGTAGTTCCTGGAACTGATAGACCTGACTTTACATTTTGTAAAGATGTGTTTGGGAAAATTATTATTGATGAAAGTAATGGATGAAATATCCTTCATACTGGGTATGAATATATACAGATTTATACCAAAGAGGTTTCTTAGACTGAGTAAAAAAAATATTGGTAAAGTGAAAAAGTGGTTTAACATAGAGAACTCCAGTAAGGGTTCTTTACCCACATTTCATGAAAATCATCTTAGGAAGATTCAAAATCCTTTTATAGAGTTATAAATGATATATATGATACCTTATGATTCTCTCATATGATCTATCATGTATTTCATGTTGTGTATTTGAACTGATATCACTTATGATTTTAACACAACAAGTAAATACCAATCGAATCCAGATGAGAGTCATTGGATTGATGTGAACATCCTTAATTACTTAAGAAGAAGTAAGAAAATGTTCATGGTCCTTGGAGGTGAATATGGGATCATTATAAGGGGTTACACCGGTTCTGGTTTTTAATCTGATAAAGATGATATGAGATCTCAATCTAGTTATGTGATTTGCCTATATGATGGAGAAATTAGTTATAACAGTTGTAAACAAGCCACCATCACAACTCGATTACAGAGGCATAGTTAATTGATACATTAGATGTTGTGAAGGAATTTTTTTAGTTTAATAATTTCATCATTAAAATTTGGGTGGTTCTTTTCATCTTGGGAACAATTGAGATTTACTCTATAAATAATGGAGTAAAGTGTCATGGGGAAATTCCAAGGAATCAAGTACAATGGTCAAAACTAGTGACATGATTCCTAGGATTACATTAATGAACCAATAAATTCCTTGGTAGTACCATATAAATATATAGAGATAAAACTCCCAAGAGAACAATTCTACCATAGGGCACAATAAATTCCACCTGCTCCCTCGATACAGTGGCCTGCAATATATCTTTCTAGCTCACTTAGTGTGGAGACAACCCTCTCTAGTCAAAACACTGTATACACTATGGATTGAAATTATTTATACCTCTACCTAGTCACCTAGGACTCACATGGAATAAATCAAATGAAGGTGAGAAATCATAATCATAAATATATTAAAAGTATTAAATATCATCTCATCTCACCTCACACACCCTCACAAGAACAACCCCTCCTCACATTTCATTATCATCACATGGAATATATATCATGCTCATCAGGACATAATATATAACAAGAAATCAAAAATATCCCCCTCAAGTGTCACAATACAACATGGGGGATAAATAGGTTCTCAAGAATAGACAAACCATTTGGAAACCATTCAAAGTTTAAAACAGGATTTTAAAACATAATGCTCGAAATGCCAAACCATTTTATCCACATTTTAAAACCATTTGAAATATCATTTAAAAATTATCTTAAAACCAACTATTTCAAACATGTTGTAAGACAGTCAAATTCACACTCTCTTTATCAAAAACTAATTTGAAAATAATATTCTTCTTCTAAAATCATATTTAAACCAATTCATGACCCAAAAGAGGTAAAATATGATTTAAAAATCACTTTAACCCAAAGAAAGTCTTCTTAGACTGTAAAAACCCCAAACTTAGTAGCCCTAAGTCGGTGGTCATTATGTTACAATGGAATAGATAATGTATATCACATCACCAAGGATCTATTAGTTTAGTATTCGTGAGGAACTACATACATACACAATACCCTTATTACATTGGTAATTAAATATATAACATAACAAAGAAAAATAAAATTCCTCCTTAAAAATTATACAAATATTTCATATTTATAACTCAAGAAAATAAAAAAAATTAAAGTGGTGATCTAAAATGATCAGTAAGGGTTACATGAATCAATAATAATTGAAACAAAGTCAATAAGGCATAATGTCAAGGTAAATAACTAAAAAACACATTCCATAAATAAAATGAGACTGTAAATGAAACCACATATTTTTTTCATATTGAAAATATCATGGAAATTAATAATCAAATACTAAATGAATAAAATTATTAATCATTTTACGTCATGTATCTAGCATATAAATCATTATACCATTAATATGATTAAAGTATGTGGGTAGAAAATTGTATGAATATTTTTGGAAACAAACACGAAGGGTTTGACACCAAATATTTTGTCTCATGAGACTTGTCGATGCATTGAGGGGCTATGGTAGGCCACAACTATCACTGTATTCCAAATAATTCTTCATACATAGATTCAATACGTGAACAAGATGACCTATCAAAATATATATATTGAGTAGAGGATACAGATTCATCAATATTTCCCCAACTAAAAGAATTTTCAAAGAAAACACCATATGTAAAAATGGTACACGAATAAAATAATAATAATATCCATGATACAAGAAATATGGAAATGTAATGAAATATTAAATTAATGATGATCACAAATTAAAGGGAAGTATACATGCACCACACATAAGAAATAAGTGGCGAATAATGCATAAACAAAGGGAATATCATAATGGTGTCCAAGGAATAATTTATTTATATCATACTTGGACATCCGTAAGAAAAAATAGGCATATGTCATGATAAATTAAGTCCAAATAAAGTGAAAAGATGTAAAAAAATGTTTTATAAACTTTAGAAATGAGCCTCTTTAGTGCAGTTTATGGGAAAATAATAGAGACTTCAAAATAGAAATGGAATAATTGTTTGTATAAAACTAGAAATGAAAAGGATAGTTTTTCATTACAAAATGTGTGATTTTAGAAAAATATTGGTAGATTAAAATATATTAGGTATGGTACTTGAAAAATGGGTAAGAAATTGGGATGTTCCCTTTAATCGAACATGCTTATTAAGAGGAATTAAAAACGAGAACCTTATAAAACATGTATTTCTCCATGAATGAAGGAAAAATTGATCTAGGTAGATATGTTTGGAACATGAAAAAATAATTTAGGTGGATTAAATAATAATAATTAATAATTACGTTGGGGTAAAGAGAGAGAAAGAGTAACCCAAATGAAAAAATGGATGTTTATGGAGAATCCCTTAACTTATGTCCAAATGTGTTATTCACTTGCACTTAATGTCTCATATAATGAAATTAGATTCATTAATAATTTTATTTATAACCACTTAAAAATTTATTTGATTTATTATAATTTTATTAAATTCATTTATAGCCGTTTTTATGAGTTAATATAGTTAATTTTTTCGTTCGGGTGTGTTCGTTTCCTTGGTTTTCGAGATTGGTTCACTTGTAAACATGTATGGATGATCGTGTAAAATGGGAATAATTATCCAGAAATAAAATTATATGTGATTAATTTATTTCAAGAATATTAATGGTCTTATATATCATTTTGTTTTCATATATGAGGATGAATCATTAGATAAAATGTTACTGATAGTCGTTTAGAATATTTTGACGTTTTTCAGTCATCGCTTACTAGTTTTGATTTATTAATAAATATTATGTATGAAAAATGATTCCAAAACACTAAATAAGTTGTAATATAAATTTTAAAATATTTTTTAACCATTATAATAGTTTTATGACCCAATTTTAAGGTGGTAATGGAAAATTAAAATGCATCATCCACGATGGTGGTAAATCAACACATCACAGATGATGTTTTCATTTTTAGAATAAAAGGAAGAGAAGAATGGGTTTGATGATGAATATTCCATTAACATAATAAAATTATAATATATATAAAATAATAGGGTTATCATGAATTTTTTAATAAAGTTGGTAAGTAAAATATAAGAAAAGAAAAGAAATTTAAAGAAAACTAAAAGAATGAAAGGGGATTTTACCTCTTGAATTCCTCTCCTTGAGAACCTTCTTAAAGAGCTTTAAAATGGTCTTTTGGGTGATAACAGTAAGAATATAATGTAGGGGAGAGGTTTGGAAGATATATTGGAAGGAAATTTTATAATAATCAAGGCTTTGGTTGTGTGAGGAGAAGAGGTGGTGAGGGGTGATATTTATAGTGGGGGAGAGGGGTGTTTTTTGATTATTTTATTCATTAATTTATTATTTTGGATCAAGACTATGAATAATATTTATTTTTGTGAATAAATATATTAAATAGTTCATGTTAGTTCTAACTAATGGTTATTACATCATTTATACATAATCTATGACTCAACAATTCATGTATTTAGCATATACCATAAATTATTATATTTCACTATACACCAAAAATTAAACTATTTTAGAAAATGGTAAAAAATTAACTCTAACAATTTTTTGAAATATAGAATTCAAAAATTAACCCAATTTTTTCAAAATAATTTTATAAATATGATAAATTAAAATTTTAATTAAAATCATTATTTATTCTAAACATACTAATTTTAAAATTATAAATGATTTTATAACACTTTGAAAAATTAATCAAGGTCTTATAAAATTATCCTATAATAATAAGAAAAAAATCAATTTATGAATATATTTTATGAAATTAAATTTTCGTTTAAATCATTATATTACTTATAAAATTTTAAATAAAAATTTACCTTTTACAAAAAATACCCACACTTAATTTATCATTTTTAAAAAATTTATTTACTTATTCTATATTATAAATATATCATATTTTTATTAAAACACTAGTGTATAATTGAATTTTCATGTCGTTTTTTTCTTTTTTACATCAGTTATATGGTTCCGTTATTAAAGGAGATGTTGTAAATGAATCATATAATTGTTTTTTTACATCTATTCTTTTATAACTGACGTAAAAAACCATTCAACAAAGTTTTTACATGTTGTTTATTTAATAACTGATGATAAAAACCATATATCATGTCAGTTATTAAATAACCGACCAGAAAAACCGACTCAATAAAGGCTTTTCCCCATCTGATACTACAAAACAAACATAAGTTTTAATTTTCAACAAATTAAATTCAGGGATAGATTTATGTTAATACATATAGGGAAACAAATTTCATCATGTTGATTCCCAACATATCTCTAGTTATAAGGTCCATGATATCATTTTTAAAGAACCCCACAATCATTGCATTCCCACAAACATCAGATTCTATTAGAATATCATAAACACCCGACAACAAATTGGAATATCTTGAAAATCTATCCAGACAACTAGAATCTATATTTCAAGTCATAACTATTTGTATTTGTTTTTGACTATAAAATATTTCTTTACCTTTAATGTATTCTTGTAAAAAATAGATAAATATATAAACTTTAAAATGTTAAAACAAATATAATACAAAAATGAAATAGAAGATAAAATATACACATACCTTTATGGTAATATATTGCATAAGTCTAGATGGATAAACTAAAAAGTGGTTGATACTTGTCCAACTATAGTCACCTCATCTATAGGTATCAGTAATCTAGATAATCTATCTATAATATCCTTTATAGTAACCATATGTTTTTCTATCTCAATCCGCTGATGATGAACAATATCTAAAATATAAAATATCATCCCATATGCAATAATATGATACTGAGGATCATCAACATATAAATCACAATAATTAGGAAGCTATGGTTGAGGGGGTGTAGGATTAGGATAAGGAGTGGGGTCTGTAGGCAGAGGTGGAGGAGAGGGAGCTACTGGTAGAGGCAGAGGAGTGGGAGTTGCAGCCTGAAACTATTTTTTAATGTCTACAAACATGGACTATATCGAATCTTCGATCTAATCCTCCATCATCACATTAATATTATGAACTTGAGACTCCATATATTTTATTTTATTTATAAAACCCACGATTTTATAAGATAAATAATGTTGAAACACTTTTCTCAATGATACACCTATCGGGTATCCTCGTACATGACTCGAGTGTTCAGGATTTCCCAATGCTGTAGATAAAATATCCTGCCTATCCTCAGATACAAATACCCCCTATGTTCAGTGATACTTAATATAATCATGTATGAATTATTTGGAAAATTCTACAATAATTTAAAATATTTCAAATAATTTAATTAACTTAAATAAATAAATAAAGTAAAAATCTTACAATTCTCTTAGATACAACCATCAACTCTTCTGTAAGATATTTTCCTTTTTTTCTCATTTGATCCCTCTTCCATTTTTCATGACTATTTGGGGGGATGGAGGGGAAACCTCTCTAGATCCAGAAGACTCAAATCTCAATTTTTGAAAATTTTCAACCATAATTTGTTTTTCCAATAATTCATACTCTCCTCGAGATAAAGTATAAGGACACGTGTTTCTAGATTGGATCTTCTGATGATATCTCCTTGATTTCTATAAATTAAGAATAATAAATCATTAATAAGATCATTAATACAAACAAACTTCTAAAAGTTTACATTACACATACAAACAATTCTTATTGTTTTATACTTTCAACAAATTTCTTCCATTTGTGTCCAACTATAAAAGGATATATATCACATGGATTATGATTTTTTATATGCCTAAAAATGAAATCATATGTGAGGTTTGATTTGAAATCCCTCAATATCTTATCATCCAATGATAAATTTTTTTTCCTAACTTCTATAGTGTCAGGTATATCATATGACATCTGATAAGAAGGGGAACCACATATATTACTATAAAAATTTTAATATTAGTAAAACAATAAAAAATAATCTTACCAAAATGGTATCCCACAACTGAGATAGTGTTACTTTGTCAACACTTCTCCAATAATTAATCAAGATAATGACTTTTATTATACCCTTAACTGATACAAAAATCTTGAATTATTTTTCATTAGGACCTCTTGTAATATCATTATCATCAAATTCTACCAGTATCCTCTGGTCTTGACTGTGAGCAACAGATAATTTTGGTAAATGTGTGCTTCCACATTCACCAACCCTTGAACTCTTATTTGGATCTTTGGGAGTATATGACTCTTGTAAAGAAGTATGGGGATCATCAAGAAGAGTATGTTCAGATTCCTCCCTAGAGGTATGAGTATGCTCATCTCCAGAATTATGTGGTTGATCAGTTGATTGATATGTCATTATCCTAAAATTGAAAGCAACAAACAATTAGTACACAAATATAAAAATTCAACCATTACAATATTAATCTAAATAAAAAATGAACAATTATGATACAAAAAAGTAAACTAAAATAAACTTAACACATTATTATTTATATTTTTTAGAGTTAACTAAAATTATAACAGTAGTAATGATATATGAAATGTCATGGAAATGAATGAAAAAAAATCAAAAATGGTGTGGAAATATTAAAAATGTTCCAACCTAATATATAATTTTTTTACACAAAAATAATATTTTTTTAAAATAATATTATAAAATATTTTTTTATTTAACATATTAGATTAAAAATAATTTTATTTCAAAAAAATCAATAAATATATAAGTTATGTAAGGGTAAACATGGTAAACTAAACAAAAACTAAACTAATATAAATAAAAATTTTAACTTATTAGTTTTAATACATGTTTTAATAATGAAAATAAAATTAACATATCTAATATTTTATGAAATTAATAAAATTAAATGAGAAATAAACATATGTTACCTATACTATTAGGAATGTACTAAAGGATTTTTTCCCCAAATTCCTTAATCATGATCAATTAATATGGCACAAACCATGTCCATGACATGCTCATCATTATTATCTGTTAATATTTCCATGGAAGTAGGGATCTCACATAAATCAATATCATATTCAAGATTATCATCACCAAAATATTGTTTTTTCCTTGCAAAAAAATTGACCACTACATATCAGATTGATCAAGAACATAGATTGTTTTGCATATGTTTTCATTATGAAAGGATTATCTGTGTATTCCGATCTATTCATATTAACAATTTTCATGCCAAATTCATCGTGTCTGACACTATTGTTACAGATAAACCATTTGTAGTTAAACATTTCAACTTTAAATTTTGCATAATCAACCTCCCATATTTCTTCAATGACTCCATAGTATTCACTTGATGAGTAAATTGGGTTTTTTTTCTTAAGAAATTAAAAAATGAATTGCTTCTACGAACACCAATAGAATACTATTCTGAACTACACTTTTGTTTTTCTCATCTTTCATATGAAATGTATATCCATTAATGTTATACCCAAACCATGTTATCAAATTTAAACTTAGACTACCCACTAACCATTTTAATGTTTCTGATGCATCTGATTTACCAAGCATAGTCTCTTTAAAACATGAAAAAAATGTTTTTTTATGCTCATTTAAAATCCACATATCTTTCTTCTTTGGTTAAAATTGTTTCAACACATTAATATGAAACTTTATATATTATTTAGCATCATATATGTTATTCAAGATGTATAAATGTACCTTATTTATCTGTTCACATAATAAAGATTTGAATTTCAAGCAATGGAACCCCTTTCCTTCATAATTAACTTGTTCATGGCGATATAGAGGTAAAATAATGTTCCCCACCATAGATATGTATCTTGTACACAAATCATCAACCTACTCAAAAATATAATTTTAAAAAATGGAGTATGAAGGTCAATATGGATTCTTAACAAACCCCTTGAATATCTTCATATACCTTTGAAAAGGATACACCCAACGTAGATATATCGTTTCACAAAGATTTATTTCTAGAACAAAATGAACTATCAAATTCATCATTATATCAAAAAAGGATGAGAGGAAATACATTTCCATTTGAAAAATTAGAGAAATTTCTTTGTTTTCCAAAATGTTCAAAGCATTCAGATTGATCACCTTATTACAAATTGACTTGAAAAAATAACACACCTTCATGATAGTTTTTCTAACACTAATGGGAAATATTACACAAAATGAAACTGATAGAAGTTATTTCATAATGATTTGATAATAATGATATTTTATATCTTTCAACTTCAAATCCATTAAATACACAAATATTTTTACATTTGAAGAATAAACCTACAACACTTTGATTTCATGAAGACACTAAAAAAATATAATTTTATCCCTCTTTTATAATGTATGACAAGTCGGGGGAATAAATTTCACCTTCCACCAAGCATGGGAGCTAACTCCAAATGTATTCCCATTGAAAGTAAGTCCAATATTTCATTCAAACCATATTTGGTCTTTTCTTTAATAACTAATAATGTTCCAATAAGATGTCATAGATATTATTCTCCATGTGCATGACATCAATGTTATGTTTCACCTCATGATATCTCCAATATGGTATCTCAAAAATATTGACTGTTTCTTACATATATTTATATCATTATCGGATTTATGTGTCTTTACAAATGACACATCATGGGTTTTCACCCTCTCAAAATACTGATCAATGGATAAAGGTTTTGGAGTAATATGAAATTCATGTGAGCAATTTAATGCCTTTTTTAATCTTCTATAAGTGTGGTACATAGGAACAAACTTTTTATGTCCCATGTATACAGATTTTCTCCTATGATGAAGTTGATAATATGAAGTCTGTTGTTCCCAAATTGGACACACTTTATTCCCCTTAACACTGTATCTAGAAAAATTTTCATACGTTGGGAAGTCATTTAGAGTGAACATAATAATTGTATGTAGTTGAAATATTACATTTTATAAGAATCATACACCCTAATACCACCCTCCCATAAGAGTTTCAAATCATCAATTAATGGTGACAATAAATCATCAATATAATTTTTAGGTTGTTTTGGTCCAGAGATCATTAAACTCAACATGAAATATTTGTGCTTCATATAAAATCTCAGAGATAAGTTTTAAATTACCAATAAAATAGGCCATAAACTATGTGTGCTAATAAGGATTTGATATGGATTCATTCCATCTGTTCATAGTCCAAGCATGAGATTTCTAAATTTATTTTAGAATATAGGAAATTTCTGATCAATTTTATCCCACTGCGGACAATAAACTAGATGTCATAATTTTCCATCATCCAACGGACCAAAGGCCTTAATATTTTTTTACTTGGTAAATCCCCCTTTTAATGGAAGAAGGGGGAACCCAATCAGACTCCATAGTCTCAGGAAAAATCACACCCAAAGGAAAAAAAGAGTAAAATCAGACTGACAACAAGAAGCTATCCCTCCCTATAAATTGATCATGATGAGACTCTACACCATTGAAAAGTTGTTCGGAAAGCAAGTGTCTTGTGACAAAGCACATGCCCGATCTGATGGCTGACGCTATACCCTTTCAAACAACCAAATACGAAAAGCTCTGTAAAGATGAAACGCCAGCTCTAGCACCTCTTCTAGGACCTGTCCAATGGTCAAGTCTAGTAGCACTAACTTTTCACCTTCGTGATCAAAATGAGACCAGTTACAAATATCCAAACCATGAACAAAAAATGACGATATAGAAAGCATTCCACAAGTCAGCCTCCACCAAGACAGCACCAACCAAGCCCTGCCACACTCCTGATGACTCTCAACCACCACTGTAGCCACCGAAGCAACTGGAAGACTATACATAGAGTGTGAATCCAGGCCATCGTCACCTAGGACTGGATGTCCCAACACCACACCAAGGGACTTCCCTAATGAAGGAGTCCAAGCCGCTCTGAAGCCGAAAGCGCCGCTTTGGGAATGAATCCATTCAGAACTAGACTACAAATGCACCCTCACCAGTGTCCAGTGCAAGCAACCATAGAAATAGAAGACAAAACAAGAAGAACAACATAAACCAGAGTCGGCCACCTCACTTCCATGAATTCACACCAGCAACGTAGATAACAAAATGACGAACACACCATGGTAAGACATACTTGAAGGAACGCATGTCAGCCTACCACCAAAAGTCCCTCCTCCCCTCCGCATCACTCCAAGGCTGATGTTTCACCAAGATAAAATGGTTTTTCAGCATCACCATATAGATTCTCAATTGTAGGTTCTTTATCACTTTCCTATGATTCAATATCATGAATCATTTCTTTAATTTCATCTAAGTTAACATCTTGTAAATCATCATCATCAATAGATATGAAATTATGCCTAGTTTCACCATGCCAAATACAAGGGTTTTAAATCATATTAAAACCAAGAAAAATTAAATTATCATTGATCTCTATACTTTTCAAATTCTTCATATTTAAACATTTTAGGAATGGATAAATAAACATGTCATTTTTTGGAACATTTAATTTAGAAAATTTGAAAAAAGCATCAACACCTTCCTCATATTCAAAAATTATTCGAAGTTTTGTAATCCAACTTCGACTCATTATTACCTATAAAAATATAAAATATATACATATTTTTAATTTAATCAAATTTTAAATTTATATTAAGTATTTTATAATTTGATAATAAAACAATTTTGAAATATAAAACAAATATATGCGTATTTGAAAAATAAAATAATAAATTCTATACAATGATGGAAGATAAGTTTAAATATAAATGGTAAATCATAAAATGATATGATGAAAGTAATTTAAAAAATAAAATAATTTTAGACTATAATTTTTTGCATCTAATATACACACTCATTAGGATATTATATATGCACATTTATTAAGGTTGTAAGTTGTTTTTTCGACAATGGATTTAGTTAGGGAACCATATGGAATGAAAATGAAATTGGTATGGGGATAAAAAATATATTCTAATTCTCATACATTTAATGATATTTCCCTAACTCAACTAATTATTTATAGGTAGGATCTAAAATAAAAACCCATGATGGTTTTTTGTTGATAAATTCATACCCCCCCAAAATTACTGATCACCCGCATGTGACCCCCATATATTGAAAATATATTGAGAAAAAACTATTTGATAAAACCGGAATATGTAACCCGAATAAGATGAAAACCTGGGAAACTAGAAAGAGGAATAGTAGAAATATATTCTCTTGGGTGTGTATGAATGGTATGAGAGAATTTGAACCCAGTTAGATCCTATTAAAGAGTTAGTGGAATTGATTTTCAAAGAAATTTATTTTATAATTGTTTTAATTACACTAATAAAATATTTTTCCACGAGGGGAAATAAAAAATGACACATGTAAACTCCCATTTTTCCTAAATGTATAATTCATTTTTTATAAAAATTATATTAAAAAAATAATTTAAATATAACTAATTTATCTTTCTGGGAAAATACTCCCATAGATTGAAATCCATTTCATCCTATTCAAACATATTTTTGAAATTCATTGTGAAATATCATATTTAAAAGAATGAAACTCATTATAAAAAATAAAATCACACTTGATATGGAACCATATTAGTAAGGGATCAAAATAAACACCACACAACCACACATTGATAACACTTGAGTCAACCAGATTGGGGGAAGAAAATATAACCATGAAAGAATATCTTGTATTTCATCTTAAAAAATACTAAAAATCATGGGAAATATACTGGGTTCTATGGTTAGATGGTTCTGGATGGACTATAAAATGATAAAAACCTATAAAACAACGTTTTATAAAAAAATTACTCAAAGTATCCAACTATCTCAAGACTACATCATTAAATTATCACCTCCCCACAGGCCCTATCATTTCCCAAAACTCCAAGGACACTTGATGAAAGTGAATATATGAGATAACAAGATAAATAATCCACCTTGATGAAAGGATATAAAATATTATCATTAGAATCATAGATACATGTAAAGGGAATATATGAGATAACATAAGGATATTAAATAAGATGGTAATATGAGATTTTAGTAAATGTAATAAAAAATGGAGAGTTACAAAATCCACAACATTGAACGACTGAAAAATCATGGTGTGTGAGGCTTAATTCAGAGTTTAGAGTTGATCAAGTCGAAGAAAATGAAGAAAATGAGGATGTATAAAGCTGGAAAACAAGGTTGGAGGCCACTTGATCGAAGAAACAAGGTTATGGATTCTGTGTGAGAGAGAACCGAGTTTGCCTTTGCTCAATTGAAAAACACCAAAATGACTCAAAATGAGAATTCAGAAAATTATAAATGATTTATCATGTTGGTTGTATAATAACTGAAATTATAAAGAATTTTTTTATTAGATTTATCATGTTGGTTATATAGGAACCGATGTGATAAATTTATTTACCATGTTAGTTATTTTATAATTGATGTTTTAAAGCAATGATATTTGCTTTATAACATCAGTTATTTTATGACCGATGTAAAAACTAATGATTTATCACATCGGTTAAAGAATAACCAATGTGATAAATCAATATACATGGATTTTGACATCAGTTATAAATAACTGACATAAAAAGTACAATGCAATAAATACTTTTTGTACTAGTGATAAGATACCTAAATTTTATTTATAATTTCATAGGTGAGGTTATTATTCTAATGGTCACATTACTATTCCTATGGATCACATTACTATTGCCATGGTCATGTTTTTATTTAATAGTATATCATGGTTCCTTTGTGTCACGACCCGCCCTCGGGGCCTATGTCGTGACTACCCCAAGCCCGCCTTCCATAGGCCAGGGGCTAGAGACTAGCACCTAAGGCGTAAATCCTGTTAACTGGGAAGGTATCACCTTTATAAATCATAAACACATCCAACCAGAGTACAAGAGGAAGTAATACACTAAGTACAAAAGAAAGTGATAAAAAGTAAATAGGATAGAATACAAACACAATTGAAAAGTACAACTACAACTGAACGCAAGTACAACAGAAAAGACAAACAACTGAAAAAATAGAAGCAACTCCTGGGTCATCCACCTCAGATCCTACCTGAAGGGTAGGTACATATAGCGCAGCTCCTGGATCATCCACCATGGATCCTACCTGAAGGGTAGGTAAAGATAGATTCCTCAATGCTCACCCGTCAACCTCCTCCGAGTACCGTCTCGTCATGAAGTCCACCTCCAGATACTGACTCGTCATGAGGTCCACCTCCAGGTCCCATCCAGTCCTCGAACACTCGGCCTCCATTAGCATTGTCCGTCGTTTGCATCCAACACAATGAGGTGCAGGCATATACCGTGCAGGGGTGACTATAACGATACTCAGTAGGGACCCCGAGACCCTCAATGTCTCACTAAATCCAACAAGGATAACCACAAAGAAGGAACTAATAGATAACCCTTACTTAGGTATAAGCCCATACTTATACCTAAGTTATTAAGTACCCCATCTCAATCAGGAGGTATCACACAGATATGAAATCAACGAATAACCACTACTTAGGTATATGCCCATACATATACCTAAGTTATCAAATAACCCATCTCAATCATGAGGAAATCACAAAGGTCAATGACTCAGCTCAAACCAGGATTTTCATTAAAGATACCGAAACCACAACTGCTGGAGAACTCCTCCTCTGTCAAGTATAGTAGCCCAGTCACGACTCCGAGGCGCAACTCACTAACCTTAGACTTCTGAGGTACTCCTCCTGTCGAGTATCCCGGGTCCGCACCCAAACACAGTAGTGCTCCCCACCAGGGGTCCCCCGCCCAAACACAGTAGTGGTTCCCCTAATAGCCTACAGAGGTACTCCTCCTGCCGAGTAATTCGGGTATGATGCCAACTACTAGGCGCTCCATCCACCGTGGGTCTGCCGCCAAATACCGGGCACTCCGTCCACTGGGCTAGTCGACTCACTCCAAGTCGAATCGGTCAAGCAGTCATCAAGTCCACAGCTACTAGGTTTCCACATTCTGCACGCTCATCTCCGGGAGGATCCACTCCACGAGCTACAGGTCAATACTCAAAGTATCACAAAGTCCCCCAAGGAAGTATCACAAGGGACCGCCTCGTCACAGGGGTCTCAACGTAACAGACGGTGTGTCGATCGGACGCTCGGTCTGTGAGTTATTAGCCTTTTCGTCCTGGGTCCCCGGTTGGTTTCTTGTACGAACCAAGCCGACCGTAACTCAACTGTACCCCAAAATCTCATAGGGTATACTCATAGGGACCATTTATAAACGTGATTACTAATGCCGCCGACGGTTCGTCAAACGGACGTCCGGTCTAAAAGTTATCGGCTTTTCCGTTCCAGGGGCCTGGTTGGATTTCGGGTACAATCCAACCCGGCCATACTCCAACTGCTTCCAAACCTTAGGTAAAGTATACCAAAAGATCCGTCTCACCAAGAGGAATCCAAAAAAGTCAACGACATGTCAATCGGACATCCGGAGCTCAAGTTATAACCAATTCCTCTCTGAGGGCCCGATTGGTTTTGTGTTCGAACCAACCTGGCCGTACGCAAACTTTGCTGAAAGCTTGAGTGTAATATACCAAAACGAACATCTTGATCCAAGGATCCGTACGCAACTGATGATGCGTCGATCAGAAGTTATGAGCCCAATATATGGGCATTTTAACGAACCTGGTCCGAAAATAGGGGGTTCAGGCCCGGTCCGACCTGGCCCAATACCCCTTGGGTCGGCCCGAATTGGGTCGAGCCGACCCGGGTTCGGTTCCGGACAGATTGGACGCAACACGACCCGGCTCGGAAGTCGGCCGCGACTCGGCTCGCAGCTGAACAAGGTGCGAAGGGGGGCGCCTCCCCCTTGTCTTCGAAACACTGGGTCCGCCCTAGGGTTCTGTCGGGGGGGGGGGGGGGGGTTACACCCCCCCTATTTTCTGAAACGGCCGACCGTAATGGCCGGCCTTGGGTGTAACCATGGGACCCCCGCGGGTCCTACCTTCAAGTGGCGCCAGCGGCCGGCTCAGCGGGCCGCCCCTTTGAAGATCTCCGCGGCCTTTGTCCGCGGCTCCTGTTCGTCCGGCTTGGCGCGATGGCACTGCGCCCCTCCGCCGCGGCCTGCTCCTGGTCGCGGCCTCCTTCGGCCTCACCGGCGCAGCGTGAAGACCCCGCGCACCATCTCCGCGGCGCGCTTCTGCCATGGTCCTTTTCATTCTCGCACGGTGCAACAACACCGCACCACCTTCTCCACAATGATCAACGAAGATTAACAAGTTAAGGGGAGGAGGATCGGTCGTGTTTCTGCGGTCCGATATTCCCCCGTTATGTTGATAACAAGCGGCCAAAACAAACGAGATGCTCAACGATAAAGAAGCACAATTTTAATTCATTAAAATTGAACTTAACCCCTACCTCGAAGGAAGTTCGCATTTGTCAATCGCCGCAAATGATGGCGTCATTTCTGTCATCATCGGTGTCTCCTCCCTTGTCATGGAGGAAGAAGAGGATGGAGAAAACCAGAATCGCCGAGTCAACGTTCTTCGTCAGAGAATTTGGCATTCTTCGTTGAAGAGTGACATTCTTCGCGGAGGATGAAGTTCTTCCAAATAAGAGGAAAGAGCTCTCTTCCAAAGTCCTCACACAACAAGCCAACCAACAAAATAAAATAAGGCTCCTCCTTATTTTATTAATTCATGCCATGCATTCAAATATTATAAATTCAAATTCCAAAACACTTAATTAATTAAACATGAGTTGTCTAATTAATTATGTGTTAAGTTGGAAAGCTTTAAAGAGGGAGAGAGGGGAGTTACTCAAATAAAGGGGGGAGTTAGGGATTTAGGGAATGTGAAGGGTTGGGCTCATGTGGGCCCACCTCACAAATATCCTATCATGAATAGTTAGAAACTTGTGGGTCCCACCCCAACTTCCCCATGTAGTTTAAAACTACTTTAGAAAAAGAAATAAAATTGTAACATAATTTACTTTTACTTTCATTTAATCCACTTTTTAAACAACTCCTCCTGAGCAGACGCACCTTCAGTAAAGGTCTTCTTAAGCAATTACCAGCGCTGCAGTTCCATCGGTGCCCTCAGATTTCAATTTCGAGCATCGGTTCAAAAGATAGAAAAACCCGCTCGTTTGTTCACTGAACGTACCCGATATAAACTTCGGAAATTGATTCCGGTCACACCAGGCCTCAGAATTAGGTGCCGTTAGAAACTGCACACTCGTAAAATTTCAAAGAAATTAAGAAAAAAATTTCAATGAAATTTCCGGGTTTTTACATTACTACCACCTCAGGGCTTTACATCCTCGTAAAGCTTCATCACAAACTAGAGAAAATATAGGAGGTACTGAGCACGCATCTGAGCCTCTAGCTCCCATGTGCTATCCTGGAGGTTCCCGTGCTGCCAATGAAAGTGCACAAGAGGAATCAACCGTCCCTGTAGGACCCGGTCTTGTCGATCCTCAACCTCTACTAGAACCTTGTGAAAGTCGCCCCGTCATTGATGTCCAGCTCTCCGTGGTCGATGATGATGGATAGGTCGTGCACACATCTCCTCAGCTGAGATACGTGAACGACGTCGTGTACCTGGTGCAACTGAGGTAGAAGGGACATATGATAAGCCACCTCACCTACCTTGCTGTGGACCTGGAAAGGTCTGATGAACCTCCGAGATTACTTTCCTCCTCGGCCAAATATCCTTAGACCTCATCGAGGTGAGATCCGTAAGAAGACGTGGTCGCCAACCTCGTTCTCTAGTGATCTTGTTGCCTATCAGCATAGGAATTCTGTCTGCTCTATGTAGTCTTCATCCACTCTTGGATAATCTGCACCTTTTTCATCGTATCCTAAACCATATCTGGTTATACACGTGCTTACTCCATCACTATCCACAAAGGATATCTGAAATGCAGCCAACTGCTGTCTCTCCACTCCTAACAGCTGAATGATCGATCTCCTACTAAGAGCATCTGCTACAACATTCCCCTCCCCAGGAGTATAACTATATCAAATTCATATTCCTGGAGGAATTCAAGCCATCACTGCTGTCTCATGTTTATGTCCTTCTGAGAGTAGATACACCTAAGACTATTTGAGATGGAGAGAACCGTAAACCATCCGCTCATCGAAAAATGGGTGAGACTAGCCAATTGTAAGAACCCATATCCACCCTGTTTTGTCTACGTTCCACCAAAGAGATGTTGGAATTTATCCTCTGCCGAAAAGTGAAATCTGGTCTCATCCCCTGAATGAACCATGTTATTTACCTAATATAGTCAATCTTAACATGAATGATACATTCATGTCATGGATGACGTCGTAATGCCTCGACGCTACTACCAAAAGATCCAACTGTTACTCTCACCTCCAAGGGTCGAGTCACACTGTCAAAAGCAGTGTGTGGTTACTAGGTCTCTTCCAGTAGGTATCTCTAAAGATAGGATCAAGTCAACAGTTTTAAACCGGAACCTCTTAGTAAAAACATAAAAAGAGGATAGAAAAGTAAACGCCACAAAGAAATGTGTCTTTTATTACTACAGCTCAAAGTACAAAGACACATACAACCACAACAACAACAAAAAGGAAGCCATAAGAACCAATAACAAAGGCATCCATGCTTGGAACTAGTCCCGCTCTTGTCCACCTGCTTCCGGAGCTCCACTTCCTTGTCCACCGCTCGGCTGCTGCTCAAGCTTTCGCCGCTGATTCTGTCTCGGTGGCTCCTCCAATGCCTACGGATCAACTGTGTGGGGAGTCGGAGAGTCACGTGCCATGCGACCTTGCTTGCTGCATGAATAGAACATCATGGAAGGTCTGGCTCTGTCTCTACCCTTGGTGCCTCGCACTACCAAAACTAAAACCTGAGGTCACCCACCTGTAGGTCTGGCCCTCCTGGACCTCTGCGTCATCCGTCTACTGCATACAGATGACTCAGATACTGAAGAAAAACCCTGTGGTAAAGGCAGAAGCTCCTGAGCATGCTCAGAGGGTCGAGTCACTGGTATAAACTCCACCCTGAAGAAGGTCTCGAAGTCTTCCCAGGTTAAGGTCATCCTGTTGAAAAACTGGAACATGTTGCTCCACCACCTCTCAACTGCTCCCTGGAAGAGGCTAACAGCTAGGTACACCATCAAGTCTGTGGGTGTCCCAGCTGTGTGGAAAGCTTGTGCTACAAACTCCAGCCAGTGCCCAGCCATCCGAAAATCTGACTCGCCTCGAAACGTCAGAGGCCTCTGACGCTGGAACTCATGCATCGCGCTCAAGCGGCGTGCACTCTTTGCTGGTGTCTCAACTGGTGGAGGGCCATGTACTGAGGCCTCGCTGCTCGGTGGGCTATCATCACTCTCCCCACTCGGTACCCACATTGTCTGACTAGGTGAAGACATCCTGAAAGAAACAGACATGACACGGTCAAACGATTATACTTGGTGAGATGACCTGGTTTGAGCTAATTTAAAAGAAACTTTTGAAAACACACACACAATCAGTGTTTTCGTGTAATGAGTCGAAAATCAGTAGTCAGGGTCCTAATGTATGGATACGTCGGCCACCCGCATCAACACTGGACTCCCTGAACTGAAGACCATACCGAGTACACTTAACACTATTGCTTCACAGAAAAGATAATATCAGATTTCTAAGTTCTGTGGTAGAACCGACTCCTATGATACCAATTTTTCACGACCCGCCCTCAGGTCCTGTTCCGTGACTACCCTAAGCCCGCCTTCCATAGGCCAGGGCTGGCGACTAGCACCTAAGGCATAAATCATATTAACTGGGAAGGCATTGCATTTATAAATCATAAACACATCCAACCAGAGTACAAGAGGAAGTAATACACTAAGTACAAAAGAATGTTCTGAAAAGTAAATGGGCCAGAATACAAAAGAAACTGAAAAGTACAACTACAACTGAACAAAAGTACAATAGAAAAGACAAACAACTGGAAAAATAGAAGCATATTCTGGGTCGTCCACCTCAAATCCTACCTGAAGGGTAGGTACATATAGCGCATCTTCTGGATCGTCCACCACAGATCATACCTGAAGGGTAGGTACAGATAGCCTCCTCAATTCTCTCGCCCGTAAACCTCCTCCGAGTACCGTCTCGTCGTGCAGTCCACCTCCAGATACTCACTCGTGGGGAGGTCCACCTATGGGTACCATCCAGTCCTCGAACACTCGGACTCCGTCAGCATTGTCCGTCATCTGCATCCAACACAACGAGGTGATGGAATAGCCCATGCAGGGGTGAGTATAACGATACTCAGTAGGGACCTTGAGACCCTCAAGGTCTCACTAAAAACAATAAGGATAACCACAAAAAGGATCTAATAGATAACCCTTACTTAGATATAAGCCCATACTTATACCTATGTTATAAAGTAACCCATCTCAATCATGAGGTATCACACAGATATGAAATCAATGGATAACCACTACTTAGGTATATTCCCATACATATACCTAAGTTATCAAGTAACCTATCTCAATCATGAGGAAATCACAAAGGTCAACGACTTAGCTCAAACCAGGATTTTCATTAAAGATACTGAAACCACAACTGCTGGAGAACTCCTCCTCTGTCGAGTACAGTAGCCCTATCATGACTCTGAGGTGCTACTCACTAACCTTAGACTGCTGAGGTACTCCTCCTGTCGAGTACCGCGGGTCCGCACCCAAACATAGTAGTGCTCCCCGCCAGGGGTCTGCCGCCCAAACACAGTAGCGGTTCCCCTAATAGCCAACAGAGGTACTCCTCCTGTCGAGTACCGCTGGTCTGCTACCAACTACCAGACGCTCCATCCACCATTGGTCTGCCGCCAAATACCGGGCACTCCGTCCACTGGGCTAGTCGACTCACTCCAAGTCGAATCGGTCAAGCAGTCGTCAAGTCCACAGCTACTAGGTCTCCACACTCTGAACGCTTGTCTCCAAGAGGATCTGCTCCACGAGCTACTAGTCGATACTCCAAGTATTAAAAATTCCCACAAGGAAGTATCATAAGGGACCGCCTCGTCACAGGGGTCTCAACGTAACAGACAACGCGTCTATCGGACGCCCGATCTGTGAGTTATTAGCCTTTTCGTCCTGGGGGCCCGGTTGGTTTCATGTACGAACCAACCCGACCATAACTCAACTGTACCCCAAACTCTCATAGGTTATACTCATAGAGACTATTTCTCAACTTGATTACCACTACCGCTGATGGTTCGTCAAACGGACGTCCGGTCTAAATGTTATCGGCTTTTCCATTCCAGGGTCCTGGTTGGATTTTGGGTACAATCCAACCCGGCCATACGCCAACTGCGTCCAAACCTCATGTGAAGTATATAAAAATATCCGTCTCACCAAAAGGAATCCAACAAAGTCGACGACACGTCAATCGGACGTCCGGAGCTCAAGTTATAACCAATTCCTCTCCGAGGGCCCGGTTAGTTTCGTGTTCGAACCAACCTAGCCATACCCAAACTTTTCCGAAAGCTTGAGTGTAATATACCAAAACAAAAATTTTGATCCAAGGATCCGTACGCAACTGATGATGCGTCGATCAGAAGTTCGTAGCCCAAGATATGGGCGTTTGAACTAACCTGGTCCGAAAATAGGGGGTTCGGGCCCAGTCCGACCCGGCCCAATACCCCCTGGGTCAGCCTGAATTGGGTCGACCCGAACCGGGTTCGGGTCTGGCTCGATTGGGCATGGCCCGACCTGGCTTGTGCGTCCCGGCCCAGCTGGCGCGGTCCGGCCCGCGGCTGGCACGGCCTGCGGCCCGACTTGGAAGCCAGGCGCGGCTCAGCTTGCGGCTGAGCAGGGTGCGAAAGGGGGTGCCGCCCCCTTGTCTCCGAAATGGCGGACCCAGTGGGGTCCACTCTAGGGTTCGGTCGGGGGGGTTACACCCCTCGGTTTTCTGAAATGGCTGGTTGTAATGGCCGGCCTTGGGTGTAACCACGGGACCCCCGCGGGTCCCGCCTTCAGGTGGCGTCGGGGGTCGGCTCAGCCGACCGCCCCTTTGAAGACCGTCGCGGCTCCTGTCCGTCCGGCGTGGCGCGACGACACCGCGCCCCTCCGCCGCGGCCCGCTCCTGGCCGCGGCCTCCTTCGGCCTCACCGGCGCGGCGTGATGGCACCACGCACCATCAATGCGGCCCGCTTCGGTCATGGTCCTTTTCATTCCTGCGCAGTGCAACGGCACCGTGCTGCCTTTGCCACAACGATCAATGAAGATTAAAAATTTAAGGGGAGGAGGATCGACCGTGTTTGTGCATTCCGATCTTCCCCCGTTATGTTGATAACAAGCAGGCAAAACAAACAAGATGATCAATGATAAACAAGCACAATTTTAATTCATTAAAATTGAACTTAACCCCTACCTCGAAAGAAGTTCGCGATTGTCAAGTGCCGTAGACGATAGTGTCATTTCCATCGTCGTCGGTGTCTCCTCCCTTGTCGCGGAGGATGAAAAGGATGGAGAAAACCGGAACCGCCGAGTCAATGTTCTTCGTAGGAGAATTTGGCGTTCTTCGTTGAAGAGTGGCGTTCTTCGTGGAGGATGAAGTTCTTCCAAATAAGAGGAAAGAGATCTCTTCCAAAGTCCTCACACAACAAGCCAACCAACAAAATAAAATAAGGCTCCTCCTTATTTTATTAATTCATGCCATGCATTCAAATATTACAAATTCAAATTCCAAAACACCTAATTAATTAAACATGAGTTGTCTAATTAATTATGTGTTAAGTTGGAAAGCTTTAAAGAGGGAGAGAGGGGAGTTACTCAAATAAAGGGGGGGAGTTAGGGAGTTAGGGAATGTGAAGGGTTGGGCTTGTGTGGGACCCACCTCACAAATATCCTAACATGAGTAGTTAGAAACTTGTGGGTCCCACCCCAACTTCCCTATGTAGATTAAAACTAATTTTGAAAAAGAAATAAAATTGTAACACAATTTTATTTTACTTTCATTTAATCCACTTTTTAATCAACTCCTCCTGAGAAGACGCACCTTTGGTAAAGGTCCTCTTAAGTAATTACCGGGGCTGCGGTTCCATCGGTGCCCTCAGATTTCAATTCCGAGCACCAGTTCAAAAGATAGAGAAACCCGCTCGTTCGTTCACTGAACGTACCCGAGCTAAACTTCGGAAATTGATTCCGGGCACACCAGGCCTCGGAATCAGGTGCCGTCAGAAACTACCCACTCATAAAATTCCAAAGAAATTAATAAAAAATTTCCCTTGAAATTTCCGGGTATTTACACTTTGGGAAAAGTAAAATATTGAGTAAAGTAAATTTATTTCAAAAGATACATACCATAAAAGCTTGGGGTGTTATATTCTTCCCCCCTTCAGAAATTTTTTCCTAAATTGTTTTCATGTATATTTCCTTCTAAATAGATGTTAGTGATTCTTTTTCATAAGATCCTCATGTTCCCATGTTTCTTATTCTATTTTATGGCTTCTAAAAAGAATTTTTACCGGTCGAGTCATCTGATTTCCCAATACTTTCTCTCTTGTGTCAAGAATTTAGATAGGGTATTCCTAGTAAGATAAATCGAGTTCGAATTCTATTTATTCATAGGTGAGTACATGAATTGGGTCTATCATGTACTTTAACAATTATATGTGGAACACATCATGAAATTTGGATAGAATTGGTGGCATTACTAATTGATAAGCTACAACTCCAGTTATTTATAGAATTTCAAATGTACCAATGTACCTGGGGATGAGTTTTCCTTTCTTACAGAACCTTATAACATCTTTCCATTGAGATAATTTCAGAAATACATGATCTCCTACTTAAAATTACAAATCCGTTATTTGGTTATCAATATAAATATTTTTCTTGCTTTGAGCCGCTTTGATATGAGCCTGAATAGTTTATACCTTTTTTATTGTCTCGTCAATAAGTTTTAGGCCTATAAGTTTCCTCTCACCAAATTTATCCCAATAAGTTGGAGTTCGATATGTATTTACATATAATGCTTCATATGTCACCATTTAAATACAATAATGTAAACTATTATTTTAATAAAATTATACCAAAGGTAAATACTGATCCTACATACCATGAAAGTCAAGTGAGCATGATCTCAACATGTCTTCCCATGTTTGAATAATCCTTTCAGAATGTCCGTCGACTTGAGGGTGATAAGAAATACTCATATGATGATTAGTATCCAAAGACTTTTAAAGAATCTTCCTGAATGTTGATGTGAAATAGAGATCTTTATCAAACAAAATCGATAGTGGTTCAACATAAAGTCTTAAAACATCATTAATAAAGAGTCTTTCTAGGCACTCTAGTGGAAAATTCACCCTTATAGTAAGTAAATGTAAAAATTTGGTAAGTTGATCAATAATTACCCATATTGCATCACTCTTTCTTAAAATATTTGGTAATATAGTGATGAATTCCTTGTAATTTCATCCCACTTCCACATAAGAATAGCTTTAGTTTTCATGACTCATATAGGATATTGTCTCTCAGCCTTCACTTCTTGACAAAATAGTAATCTTGACACATAGTTAGAAATTTACCGCTTCATATTATCCCACGAAAATAATTCCTTCATATCTCTATACATTTTCGTACTTCCAGGGTGTATAGATAAGTTTGGGCTATGAGAATAATCTAATAGTTACATTTTTAGATCAGGAATTTATAGAACACATAACATCTTTCCAAATTTCGTAATTCCATCCTCAACCACAAAGTCTTCCAATGTTTCATCCTTAATAGATTTAATTTTCTTTCTAAAAATTATCATCATCAAATTGAGTGATTTTTATCTTCTCCAGTAAATATGGTTTAGAAATAATTTGAAAAAGGAGTGATGTTTCCCCTTAAAAATTCCCATATTCATATTTACTAGATCCATGATTAGAGGATATTTATCAATCCTCATTCAGGTTAGAATTCAATGATCATTCCTACTTAATTATTATTCTACCTTATTTTCCTTCCCTAGGTGGTAGTTTATTGAGAAATATAAATTATTGAGTAAATTGAGCCTTTGTATTTGCCTCATGTTAAGTTCTTTATTTGTAAATATGTATTTCAAACTCTTTTTACCCATTTTTTTAAAAAGGTTGATGACATGAACTGGTTTCCCAGTTCATGCAACCCAAACGAATTTATTAAAAATAGGATGTATGCAGTATAGACTCGAGGAGTAAAGAAATTACACCAGCGGGGAATTAAAGAAAAAACAAGTAAATGACAAAGAAAAACAGACCACCCAAGGGCCCTCTTGCCTGCTTCCACTTTCTACAGTGCATCTTCATTGTCATCTGAGTCTTCCTCCAAAGAGTCGTCCCCATCATCATCTTCAGAAACATCATCGGCATCACCCATCTTCAGATCATCTTCATCATCGCTGTCATCCAAAACTTCATCCAGTGTGCAACACCGTCTTGACATCAGTCTTCTGAGGAGAAGTGATCTTCTACTTATTGGACGGATCCAGAGATTTTGTGGCCAGAGAAAAAAATTCAGGTCTTCAGTATGTGAATAACAGCTTTGATTCTTCCATTTGAGACTCCATTTCAACATCCAAGCACTGCCAGAATAAACTTTTCATATTTTTATCTTTTGAATTTGATGCAAGATTCTGTCACTTTCACCCCAAGTTTGTTGGCTTGGGGAGGGAAAAAACAGCTTTGACAGGCACACTTCCACCAGATTGAGCAGCATTAATTAGAAAAATCTTTATCAGCACAACCCCTCAAAAGACTTTTTCACATTTTAGAATTGAAAAAATGCCTTGAGTAAATAGGATCAAATGAGCAGTAAAATTCATTCCTAAGGGATGTCTCTAAAGTTGAAATCAGGATTCATCTTGTATTCATCTATCATCATGATGTACATTCGTTTCTGAATTTGAAGGTAAGTATCAGCTGAAATATCACCATTGGTGTATTTACTGAATGTATTTTCATCTTGTTCATCTATCCAGGCATCAACTTCTTCGCTCAATACATCTGTCTCCTCCATCTGGTAGGCCTCTCTGTACACATGATCATTATTTAAATCATGTTCCTCCTCTTCAACTTCAAGAGTTGTAGCAGGTTCAACAACAATTAGCAGCTTTGGAGGCTCAATGTTTTCCTTTTTAGAGGGGTCGAAAGACCTGGTAACTATTTTTCTCTCAAGAGTAGAGTAGTCCCTGCGCTTCCTAGTTTTTTTGAGATTCGGTGTGATAAACCCATCGGCATCCACCATCGGCTTTTTCCCCTTCCTAGAGCACGATTTTAAGTATGTTTCTTCAAGATGATTAGTCTTATCATCATCCTCCTGTAAGGATTCACAATGCTCAGAGAGGTTATCCTGCTCCTTGGATGAGTCATGTGACTCAATTTGTTTTCCTTGCTCCTCCACCAAATTAGGAGTGGTAATGTTGGCACCTGTGGGAGCAGGCTGGGAAGCAACGAGGCCTGACAACTCTTGATTTTCAGAGTGCTGATTAATATTAACCAAAGCCTTCATTTTCGTATCAGACCCCTGCCCTTCAGCAGATGTTCCAGGGAGGTCCAACTTAACTCTAAAGCTAGCCTTAGTACCATCCAGTTCCTTAGTCTGTTTGTTTTTCTCAACCCAAATGGCCTTCTTAGCCTCAGGACGCACAGATTTATGTTCACATTCTTTTGCATCGTGTCCAAGCTTGAGGCAAAGGGAGCAATAATCAGGAAATCTTTCATAAACAACCTCCTGAAAGAATCCAAGGTCACCATTCTGGATCCAAATTTGAGGGGGAGGGTCTTTAGAAACATCTATTTCAACGCAAACCCTAGAAAAAGAAGGTCTAGAAAGATTCTTTATTGCCGAATCCAGCTTCAATGGATTACCAATGAGCTTGGAGATATGAAACAGGGCAGTTTTTTTGAACAGGTGCAGTGGCAGCGCAGGGAAGCCAATCCAAATCGGGACAATGGGGGACTCGGAATAGGGATCAAAATTAGGGGTCCATTTGAGGACTTTCATCGAGCATCCCCCGAAGAACCAGGTTTTCTTCACCCATAAACGGTAGTAGTCATCCTCGAATGATAGGCGAAAGACAACATTTAAGGAGTTCAAAAGGCCGATATAGAATCCCGAAAAACCAATTGCTTTAAGGGAATTTCTTAAGAAACTCAATGCTGGTCTGTGATTGAAAAATTTCCCAACAAGAACGAAACGAAGGTCCGAAGCGAGAAGTGTTACCTCATTTGTTGAGAAAGAAATAGCCGGATGACTGCGGTGATGGAAAATCTTTGGATTGATGCAAGAGTCGGGAGCCACGACACCATTTGAGCAAGTCTCATTATTCTCAGTCAATCTTCCGGCCACTACATCTGCGAAGGATCGCGAGCTAGGGTTCCTCTCTTCAGAAGAAATATTACAGCTACTAACTCAAGTTCATGAGTTCGATAATTTTTTTTCTTGAGTATTAAATTATGTTTATACATATGAAATAACTTTATTATTTTTCATAAGGAAACAACCCAATCCATTCTTCGAAGCATCGCCATATATTAGAAACCCATAATTTCCTAATGGAAGAGTCAAAATTGGAGAATTAAAAAATCTTCAATTAAATTATTCATAAAATTATATACATTTTTTTTTTCATATGAACTGAACCCCTTTACATGTGATCTTGGTTAACAGGTTATTCAATTGGGTAGATTTATGAATGAAACACCAATAGTAACCTAATAAACCAACAAAACTACATACCTTGATTATGTTCATTGGCATAGACCATTCCTGTATTGCCTTTGTATTCATAGGATAAACTTAGATTCCATCCTTAAAGACAATATGGACAAGAAAAGAAATTTCCTGAATCCATAATTCACACTTGCTAAATTTTCAATATAATTCTTTCCTTGTGAGAGTTTCAAAAATAAATCTCAAGTGGTTCTCATGGTATTCATATCTTTTAGTTTATACAAAGATATAATCAATGAATACTTTAACAAGATAATTAATATATTCCTTGAATACCTTGTTTATTAGATCCATGAAAACATAGGGTGAATTAGTCAATCAAAATGGAATTACTATGAAATCGTAATGTACATACCTCATCCGAAAAGATATCTTTGGAATTTATTCCTTATTTACATGCAATTTATGATATTTAGAACGAAGTTAAATATTATAAAAATATTTATCTCCATTAATTTGATCAAATAAATCATCAATGTGAGGAAGAGTGTACTTGTCCTTTATTATAATAACATTTATTTACTTATAGTCAATTCACAACCTCAAGGATCCGTCTTTCTTCTTAACAAAGAGGATAGGGGATGGCCATGGAGAAAATTAGGGAAAATAAATTTCTTATTACTCAAATCCTCTAGTTTTTTCTTTATCTCCACTAATTCCATAGTTCCCATTATACAATTAGTCTTTGATATTGGTCTTCCATCAGATATTAGATCAATGGTAAATTCAACTTCATGTTATGGGGGTTTTCCAGATAATTCCTCCAAAAATACATCAGTGTATTCCTACACAATTCGTAAATCCTCAATTCAGATATTACTTTTCTAATCCCTAGATGTTTTTCATTATTCATCCCCAAGAATTCCATTCAGTAGAGCTAATGAGTGTGGATATAGATAATAATAATATGATGAGGTTTGTTCTCTAAATATAATGGATTCTACATCTTCCTCTTAGATCGTAATTTCCTTCTTCTTGTAATAAATTTTTGCATAATATTTTTAAAGGCAGTCCATACTGAGGAGTATATCAAAGTCAACCATGGGTATAATGATAAGGTCAGCAACTAAAACATGATTATATTCCATAATGGGGACTTCTACCTTCTGGAACGATCCAACATAGGTGTAGTATGGTTATTAATCATAACCTGAGTAAGTTTTCCTAATATGGTCATAATATGCTCATCTCCGACAATAACTATATTGACTTTCTTAGAAGGTAAATCCCTAAATTTTCGATGGGTATTGATTCCTTTCCTTCAATTAAGTTCCCTCACTAAATAATTTCACACACTAAGTTATATCATAATCATCATGATTATTAAGCCAAAATTTACTATGAGGAGTTATTATAATTCTCATGTTTATTTAACATCTAGTTCCCAAGTTTCCTACTATACTTGATCTGATACTATCTGTAACAACCCCAACCCCAGTAGCCCAGATCTGGTGGTCGTTTTATTATAATGTAATAGATACAAGAGATCACATCACCAAGGATCGATCAGTTTAGTAGTCCTGAAGAACTAAATACATACATGATACCCTTATTACATTGGTAATTAAAAATAGGACATAAAAAATGAAAATAAAATAATTCCTCAACACTTATTCAAATATTTCATATTCCTAACCAAGGTAAAGAAAAGAAATAAATGGGTGAGCTCAAACACTCAATAAGGGTAACATGAATCTATAATAAGTGAAACAAAGTCAATAAGGCATAATGGGGTGGTAAATAACTAAAAAAAATTCAATAAATAATATGATAATGTAAATTAAACCATATATTTTTTCATAGTGAAAATATCATGGAAAGTAATAATTGAATATTGAATGAAGAAGATGATTAATCATTGGACATCATGTATCTATTTCATAAACCATTATACCATCAATAAGGTTTATTCTGTGGGTAGAAACCCGTCTGAATCTTCTTAGAAAAAAACAAGAAGGGTTTGTTTAAAATTTTTTTTATCTCATGAGACCTATTGATGCATCAAGGGGATATAGTGTGCCCCACATATTATAGAAATTCTAAATCATTATTCATACAAAGATTCAATTCATGTATAATATGACTTATCAAAATATCCATACTAGGTAGAGGATACATATTCATCAATATTTCCACAATTGAAATAACATTTAAAGAAAACACATTATATAAAAATAGTACAAGGCTAAGGAAAAAATAATATACATGATACAATAAATATTAATATTTAATGAGATCATTTATGAGTGATGATCACAAATTAAAGGTAAGTTTACATACACCACACACAAGGAATAAGTGGCGAATAAAACATAACCAAAGGGAATATCATAATGGTGTCCATGAAATAATGAATTTAAATCATACTCAGACATTAATAATTTAAAATATGAATAAATCATGATAAATTAAGTCCAATTGAAGTGAAAAAATATTAAAACAAATGTTTAAGAAACTTTAGAAATGAACCTCTTTATTGTGGTTTAAGGGAAAATAATAAAAAGACTTTAAAATGGAAAGAGACATAATTGTTTTTATAAAAAAATGAACAAAAATACCTTTTCATTAAAAAATGAGTTATTTTAGGAAAATATTTTTGTCCTAAAACATATAATGGATGGTACTTGAAAATGGGTATGAAATCGGGAAGTTCCCTTTAATCGGGATTTCTTATCGGGAAGAATTGAAAATGAGAACCTTATATAACATGTATTTGCCTATAAATGAAGAAAAATTGAGATAGGTAGATATTTTTAGAACATAAAAACATAATTTAAGAGTATTAGATAATAATAATTAATAATTACATTAGGTTAAAGATAGAGAACGAGTAACCCGAAGGAAAAAATGGACGTTTGGGCAGAATGCCTTACCTTATCTCTGAAAGTTATTTACACTTGCACTTAATATCCTAGATAATGAAATAATATTCATTAATAATTTAATTCACAACCACTTTAAAATTTATTTTATTTATTATAATTTTATTAAGTTCATTTATGGATTTTTTTATGAGTTAATAGATTAAATTTAATTGTTCAGGAATGTTCATTTTTTTGGTTTTTGTGATTGGTTCACTTGTATGCATGTATAGAAGATCATGTAAAATGGGAATAATTATCCAGAATTGAAATTATATGTTATTAAAAGAATTAAATAATATTTAATGGTCTTATCTTTCATTTTTTCTCGATTTAAGGAATATTCATTAGATAAAATGTTAATGATAGTCATTTATATTATTTTGGTGTTTTTAGATCATAGTGTACTAGTTTTGTTTTATTAGTAAATATTATGTATAGATACTAGTTACAGAAGAATAAATAAGTTGTAATATATATTTTACAATATTTTTAAACCATTATACCAGTTTTATGACTATCCTTAAAGGTGTTAATGTAAAATGAAAATGCATCTTCCATGATGGCAGTAAATCTACACATAACAGACAATGTTTTCATTTTTAGAATAAAAGGGAGAGGAGAAGGGGTTTGAAGATGAATATTCCATTAACATAATAAAATCATAGTATATGTAATATAATGTATTTATCATAATTTTTTTGGATATATGAGGTATGTAAAGGATTAGAAAATAAATCAAAAAATTTATAGAAAACTAAAAGAACAAAATGGGATTTTACCTCTTCAATTCCTCCCCTTGAGAACCATCTTAAAGAACTTTAAAATTGTATTTTTGGTGAGAACAATAAGAACATAACTTGGGGGAGAGGTTTGGTATATCAATTGGGAATAAATTGGATAAGATTCAAGGCTTTGGTGGAGTGTGGATAAGAGGTGGTGAGGGGTGATATTTGTAGTGGAGGAGAGGGGTGTTTTTTGAACATTTTATTCATTAGTTTATTATTTTAGCTCAAGACTATGAATAATTATTATTATTATTAATAAATAAAGTAATTAGTCCATGTTATTTCAAACCAATGGTTATTATATCATTCATACATCATCAATGACTCAATAATTCTTGTATTTAGCTTATACCGTAATTTACCATATTTCATTATTCACAAAAAAATCAACTATTTAAAAAAAATCCCAAAAATTCATCATAACCTTTTTTTGATGTGTATAATTTAAAAATTAAGTAAATTTTTTCAATTTTTTTTTAAATATGAGAAAATTAATTTTTAATTAAAATCATCATTTATTAGAAAAATACCAATTTTAAAATTAGAACTAATTTTATAACACTGAAAAATTAATTAAGGCCTCATAAAATTATTCTATAATAATAAGACAAAAAAATATCAATTTATAAATCTATTTTATGAAATTAAATTTTATTTTATATCATTATATTAATTATAAAATTTTAAATAAACATTTAGCTTTTATAGAAATAATAACACTTAATTTGTCATTTTTAAAACATTTATTTACTTATTCTATGATATAAGTATATCATATTTTAATTTATAAGATAACTAAATTTTATTTATAATTTCATAGGTGATGTTATTATTCTAATGGTCACATTACTATTCATAAGGTTCACGTTAATACTCCAATGGTCATGTTAATATTTAATAGTATAGAACAATTTGTTTGTGCAACATAAACTATCGAATAAAGTGAATTTATTTAATAAGATACATACCATAAAATGTTGGGGTGTTATATATAATCTTTTAAAATCATTTAGAATCCATAAAATATTTTATAAAATAAGTAATTTTAATCACCATTTGAATTTTCAATTAAACCCTTTATGTAAAGTGAGAAATTCCTTTAAAACACTTTATCAACACTTGGAATTTCCAAGTGTCACTTGAAATGACAAGTAAAACCTCTGATAATTCCCTTCGAAAATGGACCACTCTTTGAAATATCATAATCCACTCACAAAGACCATTTATGTAATTCATTAAACACATTGTATGGATAATTTATTAATTTTTTTAAAGGAAACTCTTAAAGGGAGAAAACCATTCACTTTCCCTAAAAATGACAAATAAAAACATTTTATTTCCTATAAATACAACAAAAACATGAAATACCATAATTATAATATTTAAAAAATAATTTATAATGCAATTTATCAATATTTATAAAATTAAAAGTTAGTACACATGGAAAAAAGTACATCAAATTGATGGTAAATGGTTCAAATATTTGAATCTGGGTTGAAGTGGACTTGAAAGTGGGATTGTAAAACCTATCCATAATAAATACACAAAAATAGGGTCAATACAATATCTCTAGGGTTTGGACTAATTTAAATGAGGTGAGGGGGAGAATAAATCAAGAGGAAAGGAAGAAGATATGGAGGAAGAGTCCCTACCTTGGATTTTTTATGCCAAAACATGAATAACGTGCCATGAATTATTATGGGAGGAGGTAGATAAAAATAGGAGAGTTTTGATGAGGAGGGATCGTGGATGGGAGGGGGAGGGGGAGTGTGACATATAGGGATGAATATAAAGAAGTTAAGGACTTTTAATTTAAGATTGAAAAAAGTAAATCTTGAAAAATAAAAAAATGTTGGGTGACTCGTATGGTTTGTATGTATGTTTAATAAAACCATACAGAGGATAATAGAACCCCAAAAATACATTACACAGTTCCCCTTAGAGACTTTAATTATTTAACTAGTTGTGATCCAATTGAGCTAAATGATTTTGTTAAATATAGACCCCAAAAAACGGTTTCTCCACGGTTACGCATAACCATGCACAACTCATACGACACCCAAAACAATCTAAAATTTTTAAATTCCAATATGAAAAATAATGAAACTTAAAATAACTTAAAATAAAATAAATTTATAAAAAATAAACCATGTTGTGACATGAAACCTGTCATCGAAAATATCATAAAACAAAACATCATACACATAGATAATTTCAATGAATAAAAATTCAATTAAATTAAATTTAAATGGAAATAAAAAATTGAAAATAAATGAATGTGAATGAAAGCATCATCATATAATAAAAACCTCTACATAATTAATTTATCTATCCAAAACAAAAAAAACACATAAAATAATTATTAGTGATCAACATGCCTTTGTTTATGAAAATATCACCATAAGTCACCATAGATGACCGTTGGATGAGAAATGTCACATCATCAACATCAGATCAACAAAGTGAACCCCCTTGCACATTTTTGACACATTCAAACTATCAGAAAAAATTAATTCAACAAGAACCATGCCTATAAACATTTCCAACACCCATCATACACATGAACTACTACAAAAATGGGAACCATATGCGATGTTATTCATGTGTCATCATTTTTGGAAACTGGACAAGGTTTATCATTGATGGATATTGGTCCAATACATACTTTTTTATGCTCAACTAAATATGAGAAGGTATATAGGAAGTCAATCTCATGGATTGATAGGTGTAATGAGGCTTTGACATATGATGAGTGTAGGTAAGTTGAGGATTGTGAGGAATAATAATTTCTCTATGCATGTAAGAGAGGAATGCTGGAACCTAGAGGGTCTAGGTGTGAGGTGTGAAACATGGATGGTTTAGGTAGATGTAGGGAGGTGATGATTTTTAGTCTAGATTGGTACATTTCATGTAGTTGAAAGAGTCAGTCACGATCTGGTTTATATAGGGTGGGGGTGGCTAGTTCATGCATGGCATACGATGAATATGAGATTTTGGAGAGGGGATGGTGATGGGAGGCATGATGCATGAACGAGAGGAGGGGATACAACATGTTGGTGTCACACTTCATGGGGAGGAGCATTTTTGTAACACACCAATATTTTAGTACGTGTTTTTATTTAAATAAATTCTTGGTTGTGTTGCTTGCATCACACACATAACTGAACTCAAGTTTCTTCCTTATTAAACCTCTTCCAAATATTCTATAATCATATTAACATAATTAAAAAATTATAATTATATTTATGAAATGTTATTATTTTAATTTAAAAACCATTATGAACCATCTTTCTGTCCAATGGAAAATGAAAACGCCGTCTACGTGTATGTGTGTACAACCGCCTCCATAAATAATGTATTTATTTAATCAAAACCTCACTTGGATAGTCATAAAGATTAATTTAATGATTAAATAGTATATCCATGATATAATTATTATTCTATAAATATAAATAATTATCTACTTTCTTTCCCTCACATCCATTAGAAAAATGAAAAATCCACTCGTGTGTTTGTGTAGACTACCACTTCCATGGACGGTATATTTCAATTTTCATTATCGGATTACAAAAATAGTTGTAATAACGGATTTAATGAATACATAGGATATTTATGAAATTATTAAGACTCTAAAAAATTTATATTATCATTATATAATATCATATTTGTACTTATTCAATATTTATACCAAGCTCTTATTTTGGTCAGTTTTACCACCTACATGAATAATGTTAAAATGTTTATGTCATGAATGATTACAGAATGTAATATATTGGTAATATTATTTAAATTAAATAAATTTAATATTAAATAATTATTATTTAATGTTTATATATATATTTCTATTTACTAATAAAATCATTTTTTATGTAATCAAAATTTATAAAAAAGAGAATTATATGATTTCCATGAAAATCGTAACTATAAGTTATATTAAATGACCAAAATAATTTATAAAAAATAAAAAAACACTCTAAAATTTAATTAAAATTATTTATAATATGAAATCACGACTAGGTTTCAAGAACCAAAACCGTTGAATCACAATATGCATAGAAAACAGAATAGCAAACACAAAAATATTGACTTTAAAAAAGATCTATTTATAAATGGGAAATAAAAAATTATAAGTGAATGGTGTATAGTAATATAAATATAAATATCATTTTTATATTTATTTATAATATATCTAAATTTATTTTACATGAGGTTATATCGTGTCCAACCAAGTAGAAGTTTGAGGTATGTTGATTTTTAACTTAATTTTCTTTCATTGGGTTAAATTACTTATACATTGACTATGTTATGCCAAGATTATGTGTATTATGATACATGATATTTTTATGTGGTATGTATAATGTTTTATTTGGATTTATATTTTTTTCACATAATCACTTCATTTATTGATTCTTACTTAAAATTTTATGATAATGTAGGGGTTTTTCATCACAATTTCACCTCATTTAGTTGTGTTCTATAGTCACCACCTTTATTTTTTGTGGTGTATATACTATCCATGAGTGACTTTTCATAAAATTCTCATGAAAATTATGTGTATTTACATATCCATTTATGGTTTTCTCTTTCCCATTTTTTAGATTCAAAGGTCACCAAAACAATAATGGGTTTTATTTAAAATCATTACTTTAAAAGATACCCAAATATTTCTCTTCCATATAAATATTTTTTATATTGTCTGAATAATGTTATTTTATATACTTAAATTATCATTTCTGGTCATATTTTACTTTCTTCATAAAGGTTTTAAAATTAATCTTTTCATTTTTTCCATACGGCTCACTTTTGAGTTTCTTTATAAAAGTGCGAAAAGAAAGTTTTTTAAAGTTTACCGCTTGAACAAATTTTACATAAATCATGAGCCTTATTTTTTTATTAATATTTACTTAAAAATTCTATGGTTTTTAAAGGAAAATAACATACCAATTTTTCAGTGATTTTTTCATTTTTAATATTAATAAAAAATGGTATTTTTTTCTTAAAAAATTATGAAAAAATATTTCTTTTCACTTATATATATATATATATTTATCTTACACTACTCATATGATTATATAAACATATTTTATTTTTAATATTACATTATTTTAAGTCCTTTTATTATTAATTTTTTAAATGTATCATTGACACCTCATAAAAAGAGTTTTCATAGTGATTTATAAATTCATTTTTGAAAGAAAGTAAAAAAAGTTTAAGGAAATTATTTTATAGTTTTGTTTCCATTTTACTCACTATATCTAGAGGATCTATCTTCTATGATGTAATATTTTAAAATCAAACTATAATTTTCTTATTGTTTAAATCTTGGGATTATTAAATCATTAGTGTCAACTGATTAAATTATTGATTTCATTTTATGTGATACCATATACAAATACTATATAACCTATTTTCTTTCCATGGGGTTCTCATCTACGTCAAGATTATTTAAAGTTTTTATGATCCATTTAGGATATGTTATAATGATATTATCTAAATATTTTCTTTGGATGACCCATGATGATGTTTATTAGAAATATTCATGAAACCCATTTCTTTTTGATGGGTTGAGTGAGATATTATAGAATTATGAATGTTTTTATATTCTTTTGGAAGACATATGTATGGTTTTCATTGTGTAAAGGATGATATATAAATTATACAGACCTAAAATTCATTAGTTAAAATAATATATCTCATAATATAACATGTAATAGATAGAGGAGTGAACCCAATCCATTATGGAACACTATCCACCAAGGTTTAAAGGGAGGTATGAGTGAACCTAATCCACTATAGGACTCTATCCACTAATGATGAAAGGGAACAAGGAGTTAAACTAATCCACTCTGAGACTATTTTCACTTTGTTATGATGGTATTGATAGTGAGCCTTAACAAAATAGATTATTTTCTATGATTATTTATGTTCCACACTTTTAGGCCATATTCTTATGCCTATCTTATACTCTCATGGATCGTGATTGAGTGATGTTTCAAGACACTTATGACTCATGTATTATGTTTTGACAAATTTTTATAACATGTATCATAGTTTGTGACCTATGTTTTATTGGTTTTATATCTCTTAAGTTATATCCATGCACTTTTGTTATGTTCTCATATATGACCATCTTGTTCTCACTTATAATCTTCAATTGTTAATTCCTATTCTTACCCTTACTAGGAATTTTATCTCAAACTTCTTATGTTTACATTTACACTAGGTTATAAAGAATGATATTATTTAAAATATTTCTTGAAGGGTGTCTTGTGTGAAAATTTTGTAGCACATGTTGAAGAATTTATGTGAAATAATAAATTCCTGATATTGTGGAAAAATTCCTATTTGGATGGAAAGACAAACATTTTGTTAAGAAAAAAGTTCTTGTCAACTCTCTAAAACTCTAAAATTAAAATTTCATGGGTATGTAAGTTAAATAATGATAGTTATTTATAATAAAATTATAGATGGTAAAATATGGGTTGACATAGTTCATTTGAAAGCTAATATGTAAATTATATGATTTTTTCATTGAATCTGGGTATACAGGTCTAAGGAATCTCCTTTGGTATTGTAAAAGGGTTTAGATAAATTTAAAGGTTAGGAATTTATCAGATATGGATATTTTAAGAGTTGTGGATACCATTTTTGGTCTACAACTTTAATTATTATCATAAGTTCAAAAGTATAAATATGCATTTTTGTGGTCTTATGTGATTGTATTTTTAGGTGATTAATGATATGATGAGAAATGTTTATTTGGTATTAAGAAAAATATATTATTTTAGTATAAATAATCATTTGGTTTGATATGTGATTTAATTTTGAGGTAATTATATTTAATTGGGGCAATATTTTAATCTATTTTGAGAATATATGTTGAGTAGTATAGATAACATCGGGGATTGGAAAGCGATTTGGTTACATTTTTTTTTGGTTATTTTGGAAAAATATTAATAATTATTGTAGGTATATATGATTAAGCTATATGTTGATTGGTATATGATTAATATTTTTTAGAATAAGGCTAAGTTATATTTTAGGAGAATAGGTTTCTTTTATTCTTGGTTTTAGAATATGGTATGAAATATCATGACAATTTTGGGTTGGTTTTTTTGGGGGATTAGAGGATAAAAATTAAGAAAATATGAGTTGAAATGATAAAGAGAGAGTTATAATGTCATAATTAAATAGAATTTATCATGGATTGAAATTAACATGTTATATGATAAGAAATATTTGGATTTATTTTTATTGTGTTATGATTGCTTAATTTTATTATTTATTAAATGTGACACTAAATTTTTTGGTTTTAGTTGATGACTGAAACCAGGGGAATTATTTTAGCAATGAATGTGATGGAAAATGCAATGACCATCCTCACAAGCAACCAACCTGCATGGGATTTCGAATGAAAAATCATTTGTTTATGCCAAACCAGTTATCTCAAGTTATAATAAATCAATCATTTTCAATCATCTATACAAATCAAATAAAATAAAAATTGAGTTTCATTGAAGTTCAGATTATACAACCCATGGAGGAAATAAAAGTAATCATACTACCTATCTAAAATATGGTATGGATCATGGGGAAAATATCTTTATGGATTATATGAAATTTTATGGTGTAGAAGATAGGTTTATCAAGAACATGAATGATGAAGATATATTTTGACACCCTCTAAGTCACCAGGGCATCTAATTTTGAGTTTTATATATTTAATTTTTAATTCTTAGAGTTCATGGGATTTGGGGGTTTACAATTTAATGTTTTATTTTTTTCCCTGGAGTATGGTTAGCACACAATTAGGAGTAACCATGCATCTAATTGTGAAAGAGAGGTTTTTGTGAGTATAGTGAGGTTTTCATAGTTTTTTCATGGTTTTTAAAACTCTATGGTAATCTCCAAAAACTATGAAACCTTGTTTTGAGGAGCTAGAAGTTCCCACATGTTTGGTGAAAAGTTTTCCTAATCGTGTTACCAAAACACATGGGCTATCCAGTCCATTAAAATTTTGGTTTTTTACTATTTTACCTTGATTTATTTTAACCCAAATTTCCACCTCTTCCTCCATATTCACATAAAAACCTCTTATCTTGGCTTTTATATTCATTCCTTATTCAACTTTGTGATATCACCGTGTATATTTGTGGTTTATCTTTAGGTAATCCCTTTCTTTCTTGATTTCTTCATCCTCCACCCTTGTTCTTCATTTGTTCTTCCACCCTCATGGAGTTGAGAAACAATAGCATGCTATGTGGCTAACTCTAGGGTTTTATATAGATAATTTATGTTGTTTCTTGTGGTTTTATGTGTGCGTGGACTTCTAATACTCAATTATTATGGTTTTCATCAAAGGAGACAAGTTTTGAATTAGTTTTAAGATAAGTTTCTCAATTTATGTGTTCCCTTCCATGGAATACCTTTGGTTGTTTCTTTCCAATTCTTTTTTATCAAATTTAATTTTAAATAATGTTGATAATGTTTTTGTCTATTTTTATTATTATTCATGAAATTTAATTCCAATTTTATGGATTAAAGTGTATTTTTAAAAGTAAGTGGTTTGAATGCATACACTCTTTATTTATAAAGGGTTGAGGGTACATCCCCCTTTAATTGAACACAAAAAGAAGAAACCTATTTTGAAAATGGGTTAGGGGGGACCGAAAAAATAATTGACATAAATTCCATGAAGAAAGAAAACATGAAGGGATGAAATGGTACAAAATGATCAATGGAAAACTAAAATAAAACAAGCATCGATGAAAGTCTTGTTGCTGCCCTGCCAGAAAAATGAAACAACTGAGTCTGTAAATGGTGGGATGTTTCCCCTACCAAGAAGTTATGTTTTTATGGAAACCCAATTTGGCAGAGCATCCCTCTATCCACAAGTATAATTAAGGACGACCAGATGACATGTTCTAGAACACCTATACCTCTTTCAAGTCGCCCACCCAATAAGCATCAAAAAATAACTGCAATGGAAAACTGGTGCAAAAAAAACTAGACAGTTCAAACTACACAAGATGAAAAATGTAGGGTGCCCATCTATTCAAAAGGAAACATATGGATGATTATGGGTGTCAAAACACCCATCCCTCCTTTGAGGTTTCCCACCCAGAAACACCTACATGTACCACACCAAATGCAACCAGACAAGGAAGAAATCTTGAGTTGACTTCAACAATCCAAATAGAATCAAACCTTACTATACCATTACAAGATCAGAAAAAACTAGAATGAAAAAAATAGAGAAAAATGAAATCCAAACAATAACTTTATCATCTATTCCTTAAAAAACAAATCTAGATCTACACTAATCATATGAGAAAACCCAAAAAAGTGTTCCAAAGCAGTCCTTAAAGAGATGGACTAGATCTATCCCCAAACCATGGTAGCCACATGACACATGAGAAACAAAGAATCATTGAAGTTCATCACATAGTGAACTGAAGCAACCAATAGTGAAGCATAGAAGGCGCAAGAGCAGCTGGAAGGAACATCACGGAGCATCAGAGAAGCCATAAGGTGCATTGCTATGTCAAGGGGCCAATAAAGGAGACTCGAATTCCAAGAATCCCCCTCCTCTAAAAAGAAAACCATGAGAGACACTACAAGGGGACTAGGTCAAGGGACCAGTTCTGTAGAGAAGAAGAATGGAAATCCACCACTATAGAACTTCAAAAAAATCCACGAGGTTCTCTTCACCAGATCTATCATCATCGCAGCATCAGAGATGGTGAAATATGAAGTGTTATGAGCTGTGAAAGAGGATAAATTAGTTGACCAAGGGAGATAATACCCATACAAAGATGAGAATATGGAGAATCCATATCAAATCTCCATGCCCTAGAGAAAGAACCAACCTACGAAGACATAATCATTGAGTAAGGGGTGGAGGATTTGAGATATTGTTATAGAGGAACCCGATGATCATGAGGAAGGTGAGGAAACCCTAACACACCACCGGTTGATTAAGAATCAATTTAATTCATACAATGTGTTTGATAAAATGCCTCAAATATGATTTATGGGTTTAAATGGATTTGAAAATGGGTTTTTGAAAGGGTTTTATCTTGTGTTGAATACTTGATTGATTTTGGACATATATGGTTTTTTAAATGGGTATTTATATTGCCTAAGGTGATTGATAATGTGTGTAATTGTGGCCTAACTTATGTTGTGGTAGGTAGTGTTACCCATGGGATCGAGGGATCCCATGGAAAGAATGTTACATATGGGACAGATAGATCCCATGGAATAAATATTGGTGATGTGGATCGAGAGCACTCATGGAAGTATTTTATGCCTTGTGGAAGACCAAGAGAGATTCAAAACATATTGTACTCTCATAGAATGCTAGTGAACCATGCCTTATACTAAGTTATATATGATTTATTTGGTTATATCCCATGATGCTTATCAGTTGAGCCTTGTTTGATTTGGATTCCTATATATTTATACCCAAAACCATTTATTGGATATTTGATTATGTTATACTTATGTGTATTCTATTTTTGGGTGAGTTGGATTTTTTCAGGACATATCATTTTACTTCTCATTTATTGAGCATTGTTTATTAATATTTTTGAAATATAAAATGTTTTTTATAAAACCAAAGGAATTCCTAAATAAATTATTTGAATTTGGAATTTTTTTAAATATATATTTCAAACTAGATTTATTGGTTTTCGTGGGGAAATACCTTATATATATTCATGGTGGTATCCTATTAGGATTTTTCCTCACACCTACGCATACCATTGGGAATTTGTAGACCTTATTTTATAGAATATAGGTAAAGGTAAGGGTACGATATTGTTCAGTGGATATTCTTTATTACTATCATCCATGGTTGGTTTGGGATTTTGGAGATTATGATCTTGTGGTGTTTAATTTATTATAGTGTATTTTTGAGATATTTGTTTGTTTAGGATGTTTTGTATTGGACACTTTTTTCTTGTCCATATTTTTGAGATTTTATTTATGTTGGCACATATACAATGTATAAGTCTTGTTTATAAATTGTGAAGTTTGATGATTTTATATATGTTTTGGCCATTAATTTGGATACTCTATTTGGTTTATTTTTATTGATGATACTTAATTTTTGTTGCAAATATCCAATACATAGACGAGTCCTACTGTATTTTCAAGGGAAAAACCTTTCCTAAACAGTTAAGTGTAATGACCTGGTTCTTGTTATCAGCCCATGGAATTCAGGAATACACTTTAGGAATTATGGTGTGATGAATCGGGTGACATGGTTGGTTGAACCAGGTTGGTTTTTAAAAAAAATTAATTAGAAAACTATTTTTTCATTTTTGGATTAGCGGTTGATAGGGGATAGTATCGTTGAGGCTCCAGTGGTGGTTCAAAGGAGTTCTTGGACAACTCTCTATCATGTTAAAATAGGAGTTTACATTGGTGGTCAGAAGTTTTGATAAAAATTTTAAGACAATTTGAGTCTAATTTGATGGAATTTTATGTCATTAATTGTTTATTATGGGTTTTGTTAAGAACCCATGAGCGGTTTTCCAAATTTTTGAGTTTCATGGTGAAATGAATAAGGAAAGTAGAGGCACACTATTTATACACATAGTTATTAGAAACCATGTGGATCCCATGAATACAAGTCTATAATCGTTCTAGTTTTATTTTTCAATATCGATGCATAGTTTTTCAAACAATGTAAACAATCTAATTAATTGTGGAAAAGTATTTAAAATTTTGATATTTTGACCCCTTATTATTTTGAAATTATTATAGATGATAATACTAGTTTTTTGAGGTTTATTATGAAGGTTATTTTTTATTTAATTAATATTGATTGAGTCATTATTGTTTGTTGAATACGTTTTTTCCTTATGTTTTGTAGACAATTCCTCCCATAAAATTCTCTTCTAGGTGGAGGGAGGGATATGAAAAACATGTTCTACAATAGAGCACATTATTTGATGCTACCTTAGTAGAATTGGTGGTCCGAACTATCTAGTTACTAGGAAAATAGAGTGAAAAGTCATGCATGGAAAATAGACCATGCTTAGGAGTTAACTAAGTAGAATATTTCAATCTTCCCTGGTGAAAAAGTAACCCGGGAGCTTAAGGAATGGATCAAAAGGATTGACCATAGATTTCTCTTTTTGAATAACCTCGAGGCATATAAAGTTGGATTAAACACTTACATTCTGAAAGGGACATGTAAGAAATGGTGGGAATTCATGGTTAAAGAAAAGAGGCTTCAGTATCTCAACTGAACTACTTTTAAAAAGGATTTCAATCAGTAGTTTTATCTTGATACACTGAGGGTGGTGAATTCCCATAAATTTGTGACCATGGAGTATGGAGATCATTTAATTATTGAATATGCTGAATGTATTTCCGAGGTAGTTTATTTTTATCTTGATATCCTTACAAATGATTATCTTAAGGTGAGACATTTTGAAATGGGATTGAAGGTCAAGATCATATCGATGATTATTATTATTTTACTACCAACTTATACTGACGTGGTGGATAAAGTGGTTATTACTGAGGTGTATTTATTAGGGTATATGGATCTTATTGGGGTTTATTCAGAAGTAGGTGGTTGTTAGATTTTTTCCTCTATCAAGAAGAGGAAGAGGGATTAACCTCATTGGATTAGTGGTAAGGGTGATCAAAAGATATTATTTTCATTATGAGTCTATTCTTTAGGTCCTAATCCAATTATCAATATGGGAAGCCTAGACATACGAGACCTAATTTTCTTAAGGCTATGAGGATGTGTGAACGATGTGGGTATTGGGTTCATCCTCAACCCTCATGTAGGACTCCTTTAAAGGGGAGTGGATTTGGTTCATCATTTTTTAAGGGTTCATATGTGTGATTTGATACTTATAAGGGTGTGGGATATCACCCTTAGGGAAAAGGGGGATCTATATCAGATAATATGACTCATGTAAGGTTTGAGTCTCTACATCTTGATATAATTGACATGGCACTGAGGAATTGGATTCTGAGACAACCACAATAAGAGTTATAGTGTTTATTACTTCTTATATGGATTTGAATTTGTTTGATATGGGTGATTCCCATTAATTTATTTCAATAGAGTTACTTGATGCTTTGGGTATGAGAGTATATTTTATTTCATTTATGAGGGATATTATCACCCCATTGGGAAGGAAGAATGAGAAAGTCATCAAGTTCCCTAAGTGTCGTGTTTTTGTTGTCGACATGGAGGTCATATGGGACTTACCTATATTGGAACTAGATATTTCATATCTCATCTTTGGTATGAACTGGATGGTCCATTTCAAATATAAAATTTATTGTTATCACCATAGGGTCTAGTTTTTATCTTCTAACAATAACAATCACATTTTTCAAGGTGGGTGGAACCTGAGTCTTAGAAATTAATAAACCATTTTTCCATAGGTGGGGTTGACTTCTTGCCAGTTTTGTTGGCTATTACTTGAGGCTTTGAAGTAGATCTCATATTTTCATCCTACAGTGGTTGTGGACATGTAACCTAAAGTTATCTGGATTATGTTTTTGGGTTACCACTCCAGTAAGAGGCCAAGTTCACTATCGAACTTCTCCATAGGATGATCCCCATTTCCTTACAGTCATTTTGGATGGATCCCACTGAGTTAAAAGAGATAAAAGTTTGATTAAAGGACCTTGATAGTAATATATTTATTCATCTGAGCATGTCACCATGATCATCATCGGTACTTTTTATAAAGAAGGAAAATGGGAGTCTCCAAATTTTTCATATATTATCATTAGATGAATCAAGTGTCTCTTAATAATATATACCTGCTAACTCAATTTGATGATCTATTTAATCAACTTAGGGGATATCAATGGTTTTTTAAAATTAGCCAAATGTTGGGGTACCAATGGTTTATGGTCTAGGAAGATGATGTTCCTAAGTCATCATTCAAGAACTTATATGGGAATTTTGAGTATCTATTTATGTGTTTTGGACTTACCAATTCTCTTTTGGTCTTTATGGTTTCAATGAACAAAATATTCAACCAATTTATGGATTCTTTCATGGTCATATTTTTGGATGATATCTTTGTGTATTCCTAGATGGAGTACCATAGAGACCATATGGATGTTGTTTTGGGAACCTTGAGGGAGTATCACCTGTATTCTAAGCATTCCAAATGCGAGCTCTATATTCAAAAGGTTACGTTTTATGATATTTGATTTATGAGGAAGGGATTTTGGTAGATCCCATGAAGTTCCAAGTGTTTATGACTTGGGATTATCCTAAGAACATGTTTGAGATTAGGAGCTATTAGGATTATCTGAATACTACAAGGATTTTGTTCGATACTTCTCCAGGGTAGATTCTACCTTGAAAGATTTGACTTGGAAATGGGTAATGTTTTAGTGGAGTTGGAAATAATAGATATAATTTTAGTGGTTGTAGGTCTGGTTTCCTTCAACCCTACTTTTTATTGTTCTTGAGCATGGGAAGGGATATACAATATATTGTGATGCCTCAAGTACATGGCTGAGGTGTGTGCTGATGCAAGATAATCATATGGTGCCCTATAAATCTCTCAATATCTACTCACATGATAAGAATTTCCCCACCCATGACCTGGAGTTGGTATTCATAATTCATGAATGAAATACTTGATTCCATTACTTCTTTGGGGCATGATTTATAGTTTATTCAGATCATAGGATCCTGAAACATATTTTCACCTGCAGGGACTTGAACCTTAGGAAGAGACACTGGGTATAGTAAATTTAGACATGGATTTCTAGGACCTGCGATCTTATGGGGATACTTTCCCAATGCCCTTTTCATTTCCCAATATAAAACAATTCACAACAATCAAAGGACTCCAACATTCTCGAACACCCCATGGTAACTCGAGGTTTGGAATGAGCAGGAGTTCATGACGTCCTTCCCATTCCTTCACCACGAGTCTCGAAAATCCTACTCCTACCACGTCAACCCAAAATAATAATGGGTGCTCTAAAAAACAAGGTCCACCCAAGATCCAACATGCTCTGATACCATTTTGTCACGAACTAACCCGGGTCGACCCTGAACTAGTCCCTCGAGCCGATCCACAACAAGGCCCAAGAGGCACTCCCAATCCTCCTGGGCTGGTGACTAGCGCCAGGTAATCAATAGAAGACAATTGGAAACAATTTATCCCAGTGAAAATAAATAAGGCAGTAGAAATAAAATAGTACAACACAAAACAAATAAACGAAACGAATAGAAAGAAAGGCCAACAACACATACTAACCTTACTATGACCAAAACTCCTCGCGACCCTGAGAGTTGGTCACCAATCCACCAAAAAATCTTGCCCCTAGCGAGAAAACTCGATTTGAACCTGCAACAGAAACTAGAAACATGAAAACACTATAGGCGTGAGTATTAAAAATTAGTAGGCATGCCCAACTAACTATCCCCAAAGCACTTCTTTAAATAAAATAATTTCTAATTCTAGGTTTGAACTAAAATATATAAAATAGGTGTTTCCAAACACACTTTCATTTAAAAAAAATAACACTCCATTTCCCTTTTTAATTTTAAAACAAGTTTAATGTTTGAAGGGAAAAGGTGCCTTACATTTTAAAACATTTTCACGAAAAATTTAAAATCTAAAAAGTTAGTTGTTATTCTAGATAAAAATCACACACAACACACCACACACAATATGTAAAATGGTAAAGTAGAAAATGGAGACCAGAAACTGAACGAGGCCCCTAAATCAACCGCCACATACAAATAAGAACTAAATAAAACATGTGTCGAACCTAGGAGCTCATGAACAATCCTTAAAGTTATATACACGTGAATCATCCTGAAGGCATGCCAACTCTCGATGACATCATAATGTTGAAACACTCGATTTTTCCCTACCTAGACTAACTGAGGGGTCCAATCCCCAATAGAGTGAAGTCTGTACTAAGGACCACAAGACAATGAGTGGTCTAAACTAGTGCATCAATTGTTCTCAGAAGATTGACAAGTTTCCATGTAAACACATGTAATAAAAAGGGGTGAGTCAAAAATTTCAAACAAGAAACCAATTCCAATGCACAAACATCATGCAAAACAACCCACAAAATCTCCATGCATAGTAGGGTCACCCCTGAGTCACTCCTAAGAGGGTTTTCAAAATAATTTATTTTTATTAAAGTGCCAAACATGCCTTAACCAACTTTAAAGAAAAACATCATTTCTCCAGAGACACCAAAACACTTGCTTATGTGTCAGAAGTAAACATTTATCATCAATACAGAACCACACTTGACAATCCATGAATTATGTTCAAAGGCCAAACAATGATTTTTCACTATTGTGCTATAATTCATCAAAAAAATAATTTCAGTGGGATGTGTAAAAATAAACAGTCTCATTTATATAAAATTTTTCTTCTAAAAATAATTATTTAATATTATTTCACATTTAATGAAAATCAATGAGATAAAAACAAATAACTAAATTCTAAATTCAAGGGCAAGTGCAGTGGGGGACCTACCTCAACCTGAAGCTCAATTATGACGACACAACACATCTCACACTTGTGCACAAGTATGTGCAACCTTTTTACCGCGGTATCACAGAATATCTCTACCAAAATGCTATAAAAATCACAAAAAACATCTAAAAACACAGAAACACAGACTTAACATAATCCAAGAGAACAAAATCCCAAAAATCACCTAAAACCTAGTGCAGGAAAAATTGCTTGAGCGAAGGAGAAAGGGTTCAGCGTGAGGGTGCGCTCGATCAATGGGATCATGCGAAAGATAAAATGACTAGTTAGGATGTCAATGAAGAGAGCGAAATGACTGGGAGAATGTGTGACAACCGGACAAGAGGTACGTCGGCTGAAAACATGCATGTTGTACGGACAGGGGCAGGATGAATGGAGCACGAAGAGTTGGAAGGCGTGTGACTTGAGGGTACATGGCCGGATGGCACCGGTGGGAGGGAGCACAGTGACCAGAATCATGCCGACCTGCCAGAGTACGCTGGTAGGGAGGTGTGTGGCCGAAAGGAGATCTGGCAGGTGCGCAGTGGTTGGAAGGAGGCCCAGCCAAAGGTGCATGTGGCTGCTATTGCTGTTGGGTGCTAGCTAGAGGAACCAGTGGCCTGCACAATGAAGAGAGATGTCATCGGGGCACTGCATCGTTGTTGGTAGGCCAGAGTAGGGAAGGGGAACGTGTCTGGGACATACTCGTAGGCAAAGGGAAGTGCGTCAGCTGGGTGAGGTCACATCCGGGGTGTTGCACCGTTACTGGATGTCCAGAGCAGGGAATGGGATGTAGTGGGGTTTATGAACCACTTCTTTCTAGAAAAAATTGGGAAGGGGTCCGACACTGGCAGGGGAGATCGTTGGAGGTCGTGCGCGGCTAGAAGGGGGGTCAGCCCGTGGGTACATGGCCGGGGCAGTGCATGGCAGGTGTACAAGAGGTTTGGTTGGTGTGAGGGATATGGATGGTCCTAGGATGGTGGGTGTGGGGCGACTAGAAGCACAACATATGGGCACTTTAAGGAGGCATAGGCCAGCAAAGAGGTTGGTTGTGGGTTCCTTCTCGACCGGTGTAGGGAAGGAGGTGGCTGGCACAGCGGGTGTGAGGCGATTGGATGGCCCAGGGCCAGAGGGTGTGGGGTGACTGGAAGCACGATAGGAGAGGATGATGGGAGGTTAGTGCACCGACGAGAGGGAGTAGGAGCGCTGGTGGGGTGCTGCGGGGAAAGGGTAACAAGGGTGTGATGTGAAAGGGGGCTACGTGAGAGCAGAAGGGTTAGGGTTAGGGAGAAATAAGGAAAAAAATAAAGATAAAAATAAAAAGTAAATAATAATAATAATATTATTATTAATACTAATAATAATAATAACTTCAATCTATATTAATAATATTAATATTAATATCAGAAATAATAATAATAACACACATAATAATAAAAACAACTTTAACAATAAACTAAAAATGATAAAAATAATAATTTTAATAACCACAATTCTTTAATAATAATATAATAGTATTGTACATGACAAAATAATATTACCATTACTATGGTGAGTTATCTATTTAACTAAATTTTAATTTTTCAACCCATTTAATTCACTTTTATTTGGCCGATTCAAACTTTGCAGTTGCGTAGGTGCCTGGGCTAACTGCATGGCTTCCGCTAGTCATGCGGTGCCTGCACACCAACCTAAATATCAATAGTAATAATAATAATAATCATTATAATAATAATTCTATAATTAAAACAAAAAAAAACAACAACAAAAACAATAATAAATCCTTATTAATAATAATACTAATAATAACATTAATAATCATACCAATAAAAATATAAATAATAAGAATACCCAGTTCACTTTAATAATAATAATAAAATCATTAACAAAAATAAAAATTTTAAATAACACAATCAATTAAAAAAGTTTCTCATTTTAATTTTCTAAAGACAGACATATTGTGATGATGCTTGGGCAAAGCTGCGCAGGGTTTCCAAAATGTGCACCACCAGTGCGCCTAATGACGTCAACTAAAAAATGCGCACTTTTTTTTGACAAAACTCAAAATTATGGACTGGGAATCATCCAAAACCCCATAAAAATTTAATTAAGATCAAATAAATAATAAAATAAAATAATTGAATAGGTCGGGGTGTGACAACAACTGTCTTCCTGAATAATCTTCATTTGATTTTTTTGGATCAGAGCATCAACAACTGCATTTCCCTCTCTGAGCATATAATAAAGGTCAAATTTGAAAGACTGAAGGTAGTCAACCCATCTTCACTTTTTGAGGTTCAAATGATTCTATGAGAATATGTAATTGAGGTTTTTTTGATCTATGTATACAAAAAATTATTCTCCCAAAAAATAATTTATCTAGCAACATAGAGAATAGTCCACTATTGGTAACTTGAGGTCACACATTGGGTATTTTCACTCATGAGGCCTCAAATCTCAAGACCCATACACCATGAATCGTTACCCTTTCCTAAAAATGGATCCTAGACCAATGCCTAATACATCAAAATAAGCTGTTTTACCCCAATCAGGCTAAGGAAAAACCAAGATTGATGCTGAGGTTATCTTTCCTTTAAAATATTGAAAGGCCTTGTGACAATCTTCTGACCATGTAAATTTGACACCCTTCTTGGTAAATCCTATAATAGTTTCTTTAAGGTGTGATAAATCCCCAATAAAATGCCTATAGTAATCAGCTATCCCTAAGAAACTCTAAATATAAAAAACATTCTTGGGCTGCTCCTAGAAAACTATGGCTCTCACCTTCTCTAGATCCACTGATACCCATGATTCTAATATGATGTGTCCCAAAAAGTGAACTTTATCAATACAAGGCATGTATTGGAAGCACACGATGTGTCTTGTATACCTTAGGTTTTCCCATGTACTATATTCCATGCCCATGTAATTTGGGCCATGCCTGTGTACTTTGGCCCATTCCCTTATACTACGGTCATGCCTGTGTACCTGGCTGTGTCTGGGTACTCTGGTTGTGTCCGAGTACAGGGTCATGCTCGTGTACTCCAGTTGCGCCCATGTACCTAGCTGTGTCTAGGTTCCCTAGCCATATCCGAGTTCCAAGCCATGCCCATACACTCCTGCCATGCCCGTGTTCCTGGCCATGTTCATGTCCATGTAACCACAAGACACAATCCAAGCTTCCAACACTAGGCCACATGGTGTGTGGTAGGGACCACATGATGTGTGATATTTTTCTCTCCCCATAAACCCTCACACCAAAATATGGGACCACATGATGTGTGTTCTTCAAACTACATGCTGTGTTGTTGGTATTTTATTAAAAATCCCAGAACGTCTCTTGCATCTCACCTGTGCTGCCTCCACCCCTGATTCCACCATGGATTTTGCCTTAGATCTTGGAACTTGGTTGACTGTGTCTACCTCATTGCCAGTGGTCAGATTCCAGACATTAATCTGATCGGGAAGTCATCCACCATTACTCTAACTCATCAAAACATAAAAAACTACAACTAGGGATCTCTAAATCCACACTCAAAAATCCTCTATCATTGTACATCATGATCATTCCATCAATCTTGATCCCTAACCCTATGGTAACAATCTGTTGCACCAAATAATGATTGTGAAATGATTGTTCACTGAGTATTTGTCAAACTGCCAACCAAATAAAGCATAAAAATGATCATATGTAAAATAGGGAGAGAAAACCAAAAAATATAATTGTGAGGAACAAACCTTTACCATTGTTCAGTTTGTCCATGATTCATTTTCATACAGTGATGAAAAATGAAGAATAACATGGTACAACAAATAATATCAATTCCCAATATTCTAGGAAGATAAAATTGTAATAAAAAAAATCAACCATCGATCTGTAAATAAATCTTGTTAAAAGGTTTGACTAACATTTTAAATGGGATAAAAAATAGGGATGAAATCCAAAAAAAAAATCCTACCTTGAGTTTGGATCAATCAATGATGAAGAATGGTTTTATATCGTTATTGTTGGAGAAGTCTACAAACTCTGTTTATGAAGAAGTCCCTTTGGAAATCGATCATGATACTCAATCCATTTTCATTCTACAATCTCTCTTCCATGGTATCCTATCAAATCCCTAGGGTTATGTGGCTAACCCTAGAACTTTTCCATAAGTGATATTAAATGAGAGGAATCTAGGTCATCAAAAATAAACAGATAATAACTAAATAAATTAATTTATTATTTAATATTCTTTCCATGACCACACTAAAACAAACCACATGATGTTGGAAAAGATTATATCATGCCTAGGGTAAAAATTACATTCCAAATTTATTGGTGGTCACAGATTTCTGATCCAATACCCTGTTCAAGAATTATTTGATAATTATAGAATAAATACTCATGCATGATATAATATATAATATATTTATTTTATATCAAAACCAAGTCCCCTTGTGCCCTGAAATCCTGCACTATCTCCGCACCTAACTCTGAAAATATTCCAAATCTTAACAAGGAAAAAATAGAGTCATTACATTCTCACAGCCTTATAGATTTTCATCTTGAAAATAAAAAAACCTACACAAAAAATAAGGGTACTTGGCTCACATATGGGCCTCCATATCCCAGGTGTTCTCCTAAATTGTCATGCTTATATCAAACACACACCAAGGGAATCAATCACCCATGATGTATTTTCTTCTACCAGTACTCGATCTCCATCGGATACTTTACAGAGGTAGCTCCATCCTCAATGTCTATCTCTCCCAAGTTGATAACATGCAATGGGTCATGCACATACTTCCTTATTTGTGATACATGGAATATGTCGTGCACCCGGTCAAACTGTGGCAGTTTATCCAAGTGGTTCACCACCTCACTGACCCTACATAGTATCTGGAATGGATAAATGAACCTTGGAGATAACTTTCCACCCTAGCCAAATCTCCACAAACCTTACTGAGTTGAGACTCTTAGAAACATATAGTCTCCCTCTTCTAACTCCAAAGAACTTCATCATCACTCCACATAATACTTCTAATGGATTTGGGAAGTACTCATCCGCTCCTAGATAATATTCACCTTCTCTATTATTTCCCTCACCAATATTGTGACCATGAGTGCATACTCACTTGGATCAGTCCAAGATAGTGGTGACCTACATGGTCTCTTATAAAAATCCACGAATGGAACCACATTGATGGTGGAATGATAGATATTATTGTATAAAAATTCCACCAAGGATGGGGAAAATATTGATAGAGGATCCCACCCCGGTAACATAGAGGGATACTAAAAACTCAATCAAAGAAAAAACCCATAGATGGGATCACAATCCTATGCTTAGGATGGAATTCCACACTGTACTCTCAATGGGATAAACCAAAAGATCACACCCAACTAATACTAGTATACATTGAAATGATGGAGGGACTCAACCTTCCTTGGAGAAATAACATGAAATGTATTGAGAGTACAAGATGCGTCTTATCTGCCTCAGGTCTTCCTGTGTAATAAGAACCATGACCATGTACTTTGGGATGTGACCATGTACTATATCCATGTCCTTGTAGCTGGTCGTGTCCGTGTACTCTATCCATGTCTGATTATAGTGTCATGTTTTTGTAATTCGACCATGCCTATGTACCTGGTCTTGTCTGGGTGACATGGACATGTTCGGGTACCGAGCCGTTCTCTTATGCCTGGCCTTGTTAATTCCTGTGTACCCCTAGGGTACACACTGAGATGCCATAACTGAGTCACATGATGTGTCTTTGGGACCACAAAACATGTGATAGTTTTACCTATGCATAATCCCCAGCTCTGTAGGAGGGAACCAGACAATGTTTGTTCTTCGGACTGCATGTTGTGTAGTCAGGATTTTCTTAGAAATCCTAGAGTGGATCATGCGTCTTGCCCACACCACTGTATCCTTGGTTCCATAGTGGATTCTACTATAGATCCTAGAACTTGGTTGACCACACTTTCCTCATTGATGGTGGTTGAATTCTATCCACCAATTTTATTGGTAAATTGTTTGAAATTGCTTCTCCTTATTAAAACACCAAAAACCACAACTTGGGATCTCTAATCTGCACCCAATCACCCTCCATCATAGTGAAACATGATCATGTCATCGATATTGATTCCAAACCCTATGGTAACGATCCATTGTTCCAAAGAATGATTGTACAAGGATCATTCACTGGGTATTTTTCAAACCATTGGCCAAATAAAACACTGATGATGATCACACATAGAACCGGGAGACAAAACCACAAAACATAAACATGTGGAATGAAATTAGACCATTGTTTAGGTTGTACTTGATTCATTATCATAGGGTGATGAACAAAGAGGAATAATAAGGGAAAATAGATAAAATCAATTTTTAATATTCTAGGAAGATAAAACAATACCTGCAAATCAACCATCAATCTGATAAGAAATCTTGTTAAAAGGATTGACTCACGTTCAACATGGGATAAGAAAATGGGGATAAAATCCACTAAACAACATCCAAACTCAAGTTTGGATCGATCATTGATGAAGAAGGGGTCTACATCATCATTTTTGGTGAGATCCATTAACTCTATTAGTGAAGATGACCCTTCAGAAATGGATCACGATCCTCAATCCATTATTGTTCACCAGGACCTCTTCAAAACTCTCCTCTAAAATCCTTAGGGTTATATGGCTAACCCTATGATTTTTTCATAAGAGTAATTAAATTGAAGTAGTTGTGGTTATGTAAACCAAAAAAATTATAAATAAATAAATAAATTTATCATTTAATATTCTTCCCACAACCACACTAAAGCCAACCACCCATTGCTGACAAATATTATTCCAAACCTATTGTAAAATAAAAATTCTGGATTTATTAGCAGTCTTAGATTTCCGATCTGAGACTAAATTTGGGAATTATTTCATTATTCTATAAGAACTATGCAAACATGATATAATATATCTAATATTTATATTATATCAATATTGGGTATCCTCAGGCCCTAAAAATCCATGCTAACTCATAACGTAGCTGCAAAAATATTATTTAAAATATTACAAAGATTAACTAGGAAAAAATAGAGTCATTACACCAAGTACGGGTGGAAAAAATGATTTATCAAAGCCATAAAGACAACCAGTGTGTTTGTGAGATCAAATGGAATTACCAGGTAGTTTTATAGGACACATATTCTTATAAAATCCATACATGGTATATCATAGGGCCTAACCCTTACCCAATGATAACCCTATATCAAGTCAAAATTTGAGAAGACCTGATCTTCTAAGAGATGATCAAATAGATCATATATATGAGGATGGGGGTACTCGTTCTTAACCATAAGCTGATTTGGCCATTGGAAATCCACACATAGCCTGAGGGTCCCATATTATTTCTTGGGGAGATGCACCAGTTAACCCCAAGGAGAAGTATTAGTTCACACAACCCTTTGGCTTCTAAGTCCTATAACTACCTCTTAAGATCCTGAAGCTCAGTAGGATTCATCCCCATATAAAGGAATGGATATTAGTTTCACTCATGGATCAAGATCTATAGTAAACTCTACCTCTCTCTTAAGATGTATAGTAGAAAAGTCATTATAAAAAACATCTTGGAATTGATACAACACTAGAGGTATGAAATCTTTTCATACTCGATCATTCAGAAAAATATGAGAAATTTGGGATAACACTTCGCCCAGACCATGATGCTTAGGTCCGGTTTGACTATCATAGACATCTGATTCACCCTTGTAAATATAGTTACCTCCCTTAGGTGATGAGAAAGATACCCTTCAACAATAACAATTAATATGGGCATGATAAATAACCAACCAGTACATACCGAGAATGATCTTAAATCCCACCATATCTAGGAAAAAAAAGGTTCCATAAGAAATGGTAACCTCTAATGTCATGGGGAACTCCTTTAATTGATGTAAAATCTCTAATCATGCTCCCAACATATTATAAAGAGTCATCACTCCAAAAAAGTACTAAATTTTGTGGCCAATAATTTCCATGACAGCCACATATATAAATGAGTATGAAGCTCCTGTATAAAAAAAGTGAATAATGAAGTTGAGGCTAGTAAAATCATACCTCATACTGTAAACAGTTCGATACTTTTCACCTTAGGTCTAGGATGTACTACATGTAAATGTCCCGATCCACAACCTTAATCTACAAAATGACCTCCCTGAGTAGGTATGTTATGATGGCACTGCATATCACATGTATGGCTACCTAAACCTCATCCACCTCTTCATCGTTTACAACTATTAGTACTCTAGCTTCCGGCCTCACATGTATCTATGGACCCTACTCTAGAATGAGGTGCTGGTGTGGATCCTCTCTCACGAGGAATAGGTGATATGTTCCAAAAGTATCTATGAAGATGGTTTACTATTTCCCATGTTCGACACTCAACTGGATCCTTATCACACCGAGGCATCATGTGACCTATCCTCCCACACCAGTGGAATACCAAATAATTATCCATATGTATACTCTGATTACCAATATCCTAGAGAGAGCCCTCAAAGTGACGCTTGCTACCACTAGATGTACCATTTACCTATCTCACTACTAAACCACTATGCCCAATACCTTAATCTTCTCTCAATTTGTGCTCAGAGACAAGGGATTGGTTCAAAATCTCAAAAATGGTACCCAGTCAAAATATGTTCACTTGTGACTGGGAGACATACTTGAGTCCATCCTTAAAATGTCTTTCCCTAGAGAGCTCACCACTGGTAAAATTCAGAGAAAAATGATGAAGAATAGTGAATTGATCTGAATAGTCCATAATGATCTCGAACCACCTTTCGAAAGGTGTCTCCAAATGCTCAAAGATAGATAGAATGGCCTCAAGCAATGACTCAACATCCCGAGGGACACTATCCTCCCAAAAGGTAGGTAGATAATACTATTGTAACTCTCACATTAACTTTGACATAGTGGGTGTAGATCATGGATCTACCTCCATAGAATACAATAATCATAAGAAACCCTCTCAGAGTTGGGCATCAGTGCTCAATCTAGGTATAAGAGTAAGTACTACTAGAGGTTCCACTAGTGGAATCACAGGAAGGTTAGGCCTCACCACCTCAAGTGCATGGTCATCACCACTTTCTTAGAACATGACCTAAGGTCATCATGGAAGTATATATCTATAATTATAAGAATACACCTCAAAGAATGATAATAGAGTAAAATAGTTTTACTTAGGATAACAAGATATGGATAAGGGATTACCACCCAAATCATACTAACCTAACTACAAGAATCTATGGTCAAGGTATTGGTAAGATTTGTAGTTCCAATAAAAAGGGTTATGTTAAATTCCACCAATTCATTTATGAGTCAAAATTTAACAAATATTATTTTTGTACAAAAATTTATTTAAATGAATTATGATTCCCAATTTATAAATACCTAAGCATTATAAATTACAATTAACATCCATGTAACTGCAACCAGACCCTTACACTTGGTCTCAAGATATAACAAGTACATATATGATGAATCAATTATATGGATCACCATTCCCAATTTATATATGAACAAATTTATAAATTATAATTGGAATCCAATCGATCACAATAAAAAAACATTTCATCTCATATAACCACAAGCATGTGATGAGTGGTTAGTTAAGGTGACACCATCAAGCTATATGGGAAAAACAATTCAGGTTGAAGCAGAAAATTTAAGTAACCAATTATTTACTTCATTTACTATAATAAATGTTAGTACAATTAAAAGTATAGAAATCAAGGAAATTACAATATGTTGTAGGCAATGCATTCAATAAAATAATTATGACATGAAATGTTCATGACATACAAGTCCTTATATGCCTATAACAATACATGAACAATGCTTCCTTTCTATTCTGGGCCAAGGATAAAAATATGTAATCATATTTTTTTATAAATCATGTGCTTCACCCAATGGTGGAAATATAAACAACTGTAATAGGAGACACTATAAAAATAATTCCCATCCATGAAAACATAGCCTTTTCTCTATACATAGGTTACCTACTCCTAATCATAGAATCATTATCAAAGTACAAAACATCACAGTCCACTTTCTATGAACCCCGAATAGCATAGAAAATAAAATATACCTATAAAACCACTTTGTGACATCCTAAACTCGGTTCACTCATAAGTAACTGAACTCGGTTGGCCACATTGCATCAAGTACACCTCTCTGTATGCTAGAGGCCGCCGACTAGAAGTAAGGATCTATGGTTGTATGGTAGGGAGACTATACCCCCATTATCAAAGTAGAGCACAATGGTAAATAATATATAAATCAAAATAAGTAATATAATGGAGAAAATAGAAGTAAATAATATATATAATAAATACCTAAATAACACTATATAGTATCATATACAAAATAATGATGTCATGTCTATATAAAAATGGGAAGTATGCATACAACAATACATTATATACAAATTTCTAAAAATACCAAGAGTTAAACTCCCAAAGAATCACAAGAAATAACTCAGTATTTTAGTCCCATGCTCTAACTTAATATAGAAAATCAAACATTTATAGTTGGGTGGTTACCTTTATATCTACCTACATCCATGAAGTCTCTCTGAGCACCCCTAACAAAGTGTGAGTAAAAATTAGTAGGATGACACCAACAATGTCTGATAATATTAAGTCCGTGAATATAAAATGAATAGTGTTCATGTATAATAAATTTAAAACTATAATGTAAATAACCCATGTCAAGCTCAAGCTCCTCATGGGATACCTGACCGACCATACCTTCTTCATCTTAAACCCGAATGTCTCTAAGCATTTTACTTTATATAAATAAGGATGAGACTTGAGGTATGGAACCAAGGTATTTATGTACAATGATAATCATATGAGGTCTCACATGTTCCATGGTATTTAAGACTCATTAATAGAAGGTAATTTGAAGGGCTGTGCCCTTGGAATTTTACCCTAAGGGGTTATACCCAAGCCCTAGGAACAAGTCGTAAGTAGCATCGATGCTGGAATTGTTTGTAGCCCAAAAAGATAATCCAAGATATTTCTTAATCATCAAGTAAAATAAAAGGATATAATAAAATTAATTAAATTTATTTTATGGAAAATAAGTGAACCATCAGTGCTATGCCGCGGGATTCACATACATAAGACATTGACCAAACCCTAGTATAGTATTTCACTTAGCAGCCACATCATTGAATCATTTGATGCCCTATGAGCCCATCCCACTCATTTCATATCAAAAATCCAAGTACCACCCATGGAATTACACACCTTTATAGTGATATAGGTCCATGACCATATTCAAGTATAATATAATTACATTTTTCCTTTGATCCCATCCAAGTCATTCCAAATCAGAACCCAAGTATCACCCAAGGAATAATATAATAAGTGGTCAAGGGCCAAGTGAATTATCCATACCCATTAAATTTCATGTATGTCAATATTTCCTATTAGATCATCCAAGGAATTCCTTATCAGATCCCAAGTATATCCCAAGACATAATAGAATAAGTGGTCTAAGGCCATGATAGTGTCCATACAATTTATCAATTCATTTAATCACACTGGACCACCCCATTTAGGAGTAATCAATAAGGCCATGGGAAACATCCATGCCATTTCAAAATTTAATTATAACATTTAATCATCTGAATTGAAAGTGATAAAAAGGTACATGTGAGTATACATTATACATTATAATTTTTTTTAATTCAATTACGGATTCTGCTAACAAGTGGAAAGCTCAACTCACCCAAGGGGTGGTTTAGTCACAAGGAAAGAACGATATTCATTGGAATTTAGTCGAATACACCTCGAGGGGGTGCATCAGGTTGAGGTTATCAACCTCAAACCATGTCATAGGGGCTAAAGATTATCAAGGTCATGGTCTAACCAATTTATAGAAGCTATTACTCATTTTAGGAGTAGTGCATGGAAAGTTCGGCATATGGAACAATGACACAAGATATAAAAAACTATACTTTAGGGAAAAGTACAAGAACACCTACCTTTGATGGTTATAAGACTCTTAATTCAGTATCAACATCTAATTTGGTCTGGAATGAGAGAAATCAGAGAAATTAGGTAATGTAATAACCCAAAATTTTATAAATAAAATTCCCCTTATAATTTAATTAAATGTTATACTGTGTATTGTGTTTATAGAAAGCACATGAAATTATCTGGTTTTATTATAAACTCTTAGACTTGAAAGGCCGTTAATCATTTTAACCAATTATAATATAGATGTTGAACATTGATTATATGATTATTATAATTATAGGGTTTTAATAAATCCATTTGACAGAGTCAAAGGAAGTGATGTCCTCAACCTATAGGATCATACCCTATGAGGCCCATTTATCAAAGCATAAAAGGGAGATAAAGTCACTAGTATTTTCCCTTGATTAATCACAATATGTGATCTAACAATTTAATCATGAGAAACATATTTTATGGGAGAAGTTCAAGATCATTGAGATCACAACCCAAACCACGTACGCCGAACCACCCCATGAAAATATCACCATCGCACACCTTACCTATAGGAAGTTTTTTGGTGTATTAAAGAGATATGTATCAAGAACATAATAATATAAAAAATTGTATTTCATTTCTAATATAATAATATTTATATTTACTCCTTATCATTACTTTATAGATGATTTATTATTTTTATATAATAAAAGAAAAATTATATTTTTAATTAGTATTCAATTTCAATTAAGACGCTTATTTTGATGAATTAATGGTTTTTTTGAGATAAATAATATTTTAATAAAATATTTTTATTAAATAATTTTCATTAAATATAAATGATCATATAATTTTTATGAATTCAAAAGTAATTTTTAAAATCATTCAAAAATTGTTATTGTCATAAAACACATCATTTCTCAATAAATGTCGATTATTATTATAAATGTGAAAATAAACATATTTTAAAAATAATTTTAATAAAATTAATATTATTTTTTAATTATAATTTTAAAATTATCCAATGGTGAATTTTTCATAATTTTCTAATAGTCGAATTTTCGGGTAAAAACAAAATACCCTATAAAAATACCGTGTGTATTATGACATCATAATGACCCAAAAGTGATGTAATAAATACTATAAATAGAATATAAATTAAAATATATTTTTTTCCATTAAAATAATTTGATTTTATGTTTAGTTTATTAATTTTATAAATCCTCTATGAATCCTCTAAAATCTATAATATATTTTAAGGTTTTAAAATCATTTATTTAAGAGTATGACTCACTTACACATCAACGAGGGTATTATTTTAAAATTTTAGAAAATTTTAATTATAAAATAATTAAAACAACCTCTATTTGGTAGAAACCATGGTCATAAAACCATGTGAAGTTTTGTGGTTTTGGTTATTTTATTATAGAGTCTAAAACCTAAGTTTGGAAAATAATAAAGAACTTCCCTATTTTTCCTATATAAACCCACAAATATTCCATTTATATTCACTAAAAATCATTTTATCACATTATTACACTTTCCTACCCCCTCTATAGTCCTCCTAAGGTTCCCAAATTCTCTGAATAATCTCATCCCAAGCATTTGGAATCACACTCTCAAGGTACAAGTTCGTTTCTTTGTCCTCTTTATTCAAGTATCTTCATTATCTTGTGACCCTTTTCTCTAGTTAATAATTTTGGAATATGTTCTTCCATATCCCCCTTAATTCCCATATAATGAATAAATGACGAGATACCCCTTCCACTATCATTAATCCCTTCCATGAACATTTATACGCCCCTGTTATGCTGCGGAAATTTCACCGCGAGTTTCCATACCAAAAAAATGTGTAGTGAATACCCATACCCAATTACTATCTAGGGTGTTCAACGTTATGAAAATATACTTATTTTATTTTTGGGATTACATGTATTTAGTCCACACTCCTTGATCATGTAATAAAAATTGATGAAAAATGATTACATGTTTTATGATCTATGTGACACACTTAAGCATGAGAATGAAATAAAAGTGACAGGTGTGCCCAAAATTATATAATGATACAATGCACTGGGTAATTTTTTAGTCTCATGATACATTATTTAATGGATTATGGAGTGAACCTAATCTATCATGAGACTTTTTCCATTATGATTTTTTGGCAGTTATTCTTTACCTATGTTTATGATAATTTTTTTATGTTGTTTCCACATTTCCCATGTTGCCTTTATATTTCATGATATATCATACCTCATTGTTCATGTTTATGATTCTCACCACTTTTATATATAATTTATATGCTTATTTTCTAAAATATATTACTTTCTTCATGTTATTCTATTTTTATTCCCTTATTGGGCTTTATAACTCACCCCTTTCTTATGTATGTCCCTAGGTTATTCCATGCAGTTTTATTTACAGTGGAATGATATGATCTTGTCAAGGAAGTTTTAAATAATGTTTTGGTATCCCATGTTTTAAGTTTTTATGTAATGTTCCTAATTCTAAAAGACACTATACTTTATGATCTTTCAGGTTGCATTATTGTAGTCTTATTTAAAAAACCACAAATTAATATGTAATAAAGAGAAGGGTTACCATAGTTGATATAAAAGGAAAAGTTTGGATATTTTTGATATTAGTATATAATCTCTAACGAAAGCCTTAAGGATAAAATTAAGTATAATAAAACATCCATAAAATTTGGTAATTATAGATTAAGTGCTTTATCAAGAAAATACATCTCTATCTGGATACTATAAGTGGATGTGGATCTAGCATAGATGTACATAGGGGTAAAACCAAAAAACACCACATTGTACTTGACTAGATTGAGAAGTGGTTCATGAAAGCAAGCCTTGACACACACCTGGTTTGATACTCTTATAGGAAATGATTTGGAAAATTCACAAGCTCATTATGAACCATTATTAAGGGAACAAAAATTCCAAGAAGTGTATATACTAGAAAATATATCATGGATAACATATATTAAAGCCTATGAATTCATAAGTTAATGAAATACATGAAATTTATAAGTTGTATCTTTAATTTTATTATATTTTTATTTATGTATTTAATATTTTAAAAATACCCATTCCTAATTTTCCCTTTATTCAGCCAATGTCCGAAAATAGGAGGAATTAGGTAAATAACAAATGTGAAGGGAAATGTGATGACTACCCCAACAATATTCCCAACCTCATGGGAGTAGGAATTAAAAAATTTGTGATGATACAATCTCATCTAACTCTAGTTTTTAATAGAAACCTAGATTAGGAGGATCCTTTAAATCTTCCTAATAAATAATATGTTTCAATTGAGAGCTTTATGAGAAAAATCCCATTGACTTTCAATGGATCATATGTTCCCTTAATTGTGGAACAATGTATAAATTCCATTGGGAAGATATTCTATATAATTCAATGTTATGAAAAATATAAGGTTCTACTTACTGCTTATCATATGAAGAGATGAGTTGATTAGTGGAGGACATTGATCAAGAATTCTAATCCCGACGAAGAGATCAAAGTGATGGGGTGGAAGGAATTCTAGATTCTTTTGATAAATATTTTCCTTGAACTCTCCAACATAAAATGAAAATTGATTTATTTTCCCTCAAGAAAAAATATGACAAATCTATTGGGGCCTATGAGGAAAACTTCACAAGAATATCATGATATGCCTATTAATTTATCATTACCCCCAATGAAAATTTTACCACTTCTTTGGCGGGATAAAACCTACTCTATGAAAATCCCTAGCGATTCGAGAATTTGATAGATATGTGAAAATTGTTTGATGTGCCCTTAAAGTCAAAATGGAGAATAGTTAATCTCAAGGGTATCATATGGATCAGAATCAGAAAGTGGAGTTTAATTATTGTAGTCCATTGTAGAAATAAAATGGTGCTAAGAAATTTCAATATCCCACTTGTCAAAATTTTAGAAAGAACCACCTCAAAAATTGCCTAAGGGGAATGATGAAATGCTTTTGGTGAGGGAAGAAAGCACACCTAGCTAGTGATCACTGAAGGGATAATACCACTAATGCGATGGTGGAAAAGATTTATTTAGTCAACCCTCAGTGGATTGTACATTGTTTCAACTACAAGGAACTATGACACTTTTCAAACCAATGCACTAATCTAGGGGTTTTTAGATACAACCAACAACTTATAAGGAAACAAGGGTGAGGTTTTTTCCATCATTACCATCAAGGTGGATCCCAACAACGAAGTAGTGGTAGGTTCACTACTTATTCATTCAATAATTTAGAATGTAAATTTTTTATTATGGTTCTACACATTAATTAATATCACAAAAGTTTAGTATAATTATTCAAACACCACAACAATTCATGGAAGTGGAGTTGTTGGTGAAAATGGAAAATGGGTCAATTATTGAATCCCTAGTATATAACTTCTCCTATTTCAAAATTTGTGGGTTGAACTTCCCAAAAAACATTGTGATACTCCCTTTGGTAGAATTCAATGCAATTATGTGTATGTATTGGATTTCCCTATATAGATTCAACATAAATTTCTGTATGAAGGAAATCACTCTACGTATCATGAATCTTCCTCTGATTCTATACAAAATACAAGGAGATGGATGAATATTCTTTAGTACGAATATCTCAAGCCTGGATATTATTTCCCTATGAGCAAGCATATCTATCTCAAATGATTGATTTTAAGAAAAGGATTATCTTTCAAGACATTTCCATTGTGAGGGAATATACTGAAGTTCTTCATATAGGATTTCTCATCCTTCCTCTCATCCAAGAAGTTTATTTTTCAATTGATATTATTCCTAAAGAGTTAATATTATCCAAGACTCTATATAGATTGAATTTTGGGGAAATTGAGGAGGTAAAGAAACAACTATAGGAAAATCTATATAAAGGTTCCATATGCCCATGTTCTTCACCATGGGGTTCCCTAGTCCTCATCAGAAAGAAGTAGGATGGGTCAGTGCGCCATTGTATTGATTATCATGAACTCAACAAGATCACAAAAAATAATGAGTATCTTCTTCCATTTATTGATGACTTCTTCAATCATCTATGTAGAACACAATACTTCTACAAGGTGGATCTGTGGTCTGGAAATTACCAAGTTAGGGTGATGGAGGATATCCCCAAGACTGATTTTTGTACAAGGTATGAGCACTATGAGTTCATAGTACTATCATTCAGACTCACTAATGCTCCATAAATATTCATGGAATTAATTAATAGAGTCTCTAGAGATTACCTCGACAAATTTTTGGCAGTATTTATAGATGGTATTCTAATATAATCTATAATCAAGGAGGAGTATCTGATCACTATACTAAAGACCTCTCTAAAGGATAATCTATAAAAAATGCGATTTTTAGTCGAAGGAAGTATCATTATTGCAGAATATTATCACAAGTAATTAGATATATATAGACCCTTAAAAGACAAAAGTAATTTAAGGATGAACGAAGCCAACATATGTGATAAAAATATATAGTTTCCTTAGGCTAGCATGGCATTTCATTGATTTGTGAGAAATTTATCATGATTTTCAAACCCTCTAACGAAGATAACTCGTAATGGAGTCATGTTTTTTTGGAATGATGAATGTGAAGAGAGATTCAAGGAGTTGAGAAAGTCTTATCACTACCCCTATACTTATGCTACCCAAAATTGCATAACTTTTCATGCTATTAAGCAATGAATCATAGAAGGGATTGAGCTGTGAGTTAATGCAAAATGATAATGTCATAGACTATGATTCATGGAAATTGTAAGTTCATGAACATAACTACCCAACACATGATATGGAGTTGGTTGTAGTGATATTCACTTTGAAAATATGGTGGAATTTTATCTTGGGGGATAAGTGTGAAATATATATGGATCACAAGAGACTCAAATATATATTCACATAGAAAGAGATGAATATTCTCCATCAACAATGGTTAGAGAAAATCAAGGACTATGACTGCTCAATCCAGTACCATCCTAAAAAATTGAATAATGTGACATAAGCTATAAGTAGAAAGGATCCAAAATTTATATCATTGAAGAGAATTTAAAAGGATTAGATCTTATTAGACTTAAAAAGAATGGACATGGGAGTTATAAAGTAATGAACATGATCAATCCTTTCACAAATTATTGGGAATCCATCCCTTTAGGAGAAGATAAAGGTTTCTCAAAGAAATTATGTGAGAATTCAAAAAAGAGTGGAATTTATAATAAAATAGAAATACTAGGAGTTAAATGTTTTTGAATAAGTAATTGTGATATTTGGGTCACAACTATATATACCATAAAATCCAGAGTTAAAGAAGGAGATATTGGATGATGCACGTAGTTCAACTTTATCCATCCATCAAGGAAGCATAGAGATATATCAAGATCTCTGAGAGCAGTATTGGTGGACAATATGAAGAAGTAGATCATGGTATATACATCAAGATGTGTTGTATATCAACAAGTGAAGGTTGAAAGGAAAAAAATCCAATGTGATGATGCAACCATTAACCATATCTATAGAGAAATGGGTGAACATCACCATGGAATTTGTTACTAGTCTTCCAAAGACATCAAGAAGAAATAATGCTATATGGGTTATGGTGGATTGTTTTACAAAGGATTCACACTTCATTATGATCCGAGAGGACTTCTCACTAAATAAACTTTCAAGGATATACATTAGAGAATTGGTGAGGCTATATAGAATACTAATATCGATTATATCTAATCGAAATATAATATTTACCTCGAAGTTCTGAAAGAGTCTCCAACATGCTCTAAATAATGAATTGAACTTCACCATGGATCATCACCCTCAAACTGATGGCCAATCTTAGTGGACTATCTATACACTCAAGGACATGTTGAGAGCATGCTCAATTTACTCCAAAGGAGGATGTGGCCAACATATTCCTCTGGTTGAGTACTCATACAATAATAGTTTCCACTTGAGAATCCAAAAGGCTCCCTATGAAGCCCTTTATGGGAAGAGGTGCATGACACCTGCATGCTAGGATGAAGTTGGGGAACACAAACTTCTATGTTCTAATATTTTTGAGGAAATGTTGGAAAAGTTCAAGAATAGTACGCAACACATCAAGGTTTCTAAGAGTCGACAAAAGAGATATGCTGAAAATAATCAGCAATACCTAGAGTTTGAGGTTGGAGACAGGGTATTCCTCCACATATCTCTATGGAATAAAGTCATGAAATTTGGGAAGAAAGTAAAGCTTAGTACAATATACACCAGTCCCTTTTAGATCCTTGATCACATTAGAGTGGTGACCTATCGACTAACACTCCCAACTAACCTATATAAAGCACATGATTTATTTTATATATACCTATTGAGGGAATACATACAATAACCCTCACATGTATTCAATCTAGAGGTGGTACCATTGAAGAATGATCTCTCATATGAGTATAAACCAGGGAATATATTAGATTGCAGTGACAAAATTTTATGAAATAAGACAATGCACATGGTCAAAGTACTTTGGAGAAACCAAAATTTTGAAGAATAGATGTAGGAACTAGAGGATGTGATGAAAAAAAATTACCCTCATGTATTTTATTATTGTAAATGAAAATTTTGAGGGTGAAATTTCTGAAGGGGGGAAGTTTTCAACAACCCAAACTTTTATAAATAAAATTCCCCCTATGATTTAATTAAATGTTTTACTATGTATTATGGTTATAGAAAACAAATTAACTTATTTGTTTTTATTATATCTTATCATATTTAAAACACCATTAAGAATCATAACCATTGATAATATAGTGGATGAATAGTGATCATATGATTAATATAAATATAGGGTCTTAACAAATCCATTTGACACATACAAAGTGATTACCTCAAACAGTAGGATCATACCCTATAAAGCCCATTTTTCAGAGCTTCTAAGGGAGATATCATCACAAGTATTTTTCCTTGATCAATCCCTAGCTGAGATCCAAAATCTTAATCATGAGAAAAACCACTTATGGGAGAAGTTAAAGCTCATCAAGATCACGACCCAAACCATGTACACCGAACCACCCCATGAAAATATCACCATCACGCACCTTACCCTTATTAGGGCATTTGATGGTGTATTAAAGGGATATATTTGAATACCCTAATAATATGAAAATTTATATTTAATTTTCAATATAATAATCATTATATTTACTTCTTATCATTACTTTATAAACATTTTTTATTTTTATATAAAAAATAAAAATTATATTTTTAATCAATTTTTAATTTCAATTAAGACGCTTATTTTGATTTATTAATGGATTTTTTTGAATAAATAATATTTTAATAAAATATTATTATTAAATAATTTTCATTAAATATAAATTATCATATAATTGTTATGAAGTAAAATGTAATTTTTATAAGGGTTCGAAAACTGTTATTGTCAAAAACCGAACATTTCTCAATAAATGTCGATTCTTATTTTAAAAGTGAAAATACACATATTTATAAAATTATTTTAATAAAATTAATATTATTTTTTGAATCATAATTTCAAAATTATCCAATGGTGATTTTTTCATAATTTTTTAAGATAGTCAAATTTTTGGGGTAAAAATTAAATACTGTATAAATATACAGTGTATATTACGAAGTCATAATGACCCAAAATTGATGTAATAAATACTATAAAGAGTATAAATTACCAAATATATGTTTTTAATTTAAAATAATTTAATTTTAATTTAATTTTATCAATTTCATAAATCCATTATGTTTCCTCTAAAACCTATAATATATTTTATGGTTTTAAAATCATTATTTTGAGAGTATGAATCATTTCCATATAAACAAGGGTATTATTTTAATAAGTTCATCCCTTTTACTTATATAATAATTAAATACACTCATATTTGGCTGAAAACCATGGGAAAAAACCATGATAAGGTTTGTGTTCTCGGTTATTTTATTTTATAGAGTCTAATACCTAAGTTTGAGAAATAATGAATAACCCCCCTCTATTTTCCTATATAAACCCACCTAATATACCATTTATCTTCACTAAAAATCTATGGATCACATAATTACTCTACCCTACCTTCTCTGGATTCCTTCCAAGGTTCCCCCAAGCTCTAATGATTCTCCTCCCATGAATTTAGAGTCACCCTCTCAAGGTAAGGGTTCTTTCTTTCTCCTCTTTATTCAAGAATATTCATTTTCTTATGAATGTTTTCTACAATTACTAATGTTTGGATATGTTCTTACATATCCCTATTACTTTACCTATGATTTATAAATGATTATATACCTCTTCCATTCTCATTAAGCCCTTCTATGAACATTTATACACCCCCATTATGCTGTTGAAATTTCACCGTGGTTTTCCATGACAAACAAATGTGTAGTGAATACCCATACCCAATTAATATCAAGAGTGTTCACATTTATAAACTTATAATTATTTTATTTGGGACCTACGTTTATGTATTTCACACTCCTTTATCTTGGAATAAAAAGTGATGAAAAATTATTCCATGTTTTATGATCTATGTGGCACACTTAAGCATGAGAATGAAATGAAAGTGAGGGATTCACCCAAAATTATATAATTCACCAATGAATTGGGTAATGTTTTAGTCTTATGAGAAATTATTAAAGGTATTGAGGAGTGAGCCTAATCCATCATGTGAAATTTTCCATAATGATGTCTTGGCAGTTAGCCTTGACCTATGTTTATGATGTAGTGTTTTAAGTTGTTGTCTCATTTCCCATGTTGCCTTTATGTTATAAATCTATATCATTCCACATTATTCATGTTTATTATTATCACCCATTTTAGGAATAATTGATATGACTATTTTCTAACATGTGTTACTTTTTTCATGTTATTACATGTTTATTCCCTTATCAAGCTTTATAGCTCACCCCTTTCTTATGTAATGTCCCTAATTTATCCAATACAATTTTAAGTATAATAGAATAATATGATATTTTCAAGTAATTTTTGAATAATTTTGTTGTATCCCATGTTTTAAGTTGTTATGTAATGTACCTAATTCCCAAAGACACATGGCTTCTTGATCTTCTGGCTTGTATTATATGTAATCTTATGTAATAAATCATGAATTAATATGTAATAAAGAGAAAATTTATCATAGTAAAACAACTCAAAAATAGATAATATTATTTCTCATAGAAATAGCGTCTAGGACAACAATGTAAATTGAGAAAAAAAGTAATATGATTGGTAGAATTACCTAGGGGGTTCAACGCAATGAAAAACATTTTAATCGGATCTTGGATGGAAGACATCTCACAAAGCCTAAGAGGGAGAGGAATGTGACCTCTCAAGCATGGGTGATATGTTGTGAAAAATGAGGGAGGAGAAAGTTTGTAGAAGTGTTAAATGTTGTAAGAAAAAAATGGTAAATTATCACTTTTTAAATGGGTTCACAGTTTAGTCACATGGTTTTTCAAATACCATTTTCCAACCATGCATGGAAAACTACTTATGCACAATTCCATTACACGATTAATGCACATGGTTAGATAAACCGTACGTTTAACATTGTCCCAAGTTACACACCCCACATAGTTTAGGTGCACAATTAGTAAAACCATGCATACACCTTATATGGTGGACCAAAAATTTATTATAGTCCTTTCATGGAAATGAATATCCTCTCACATGGTAAAAGAAAACCATGTTCCATCACTTTTTGGCCACATGGTTGAGCCACACAGTTACTATTTACCGTGTGCCTCACTCTTTCCTCTAAAAATAAAAAAACCTTGGGCTCTGAACCAAGGTAGAATTCTCTGAAGACCTACATGACCTCCTTAGGTACTTCTATTTGGATAAAACCAATGTTTTAAACTAAAATTAAAAGGATCTGAACCTCAATGAAAAACATGGATCTTACAATCACCATGATAACTATTACATTATTAAGATTCTAGAGGTAAGGAAACTGTAACATCTTTGACCACAGTCAATGCACTGATTTTGTTTTTGAGGTTATAAACCGAATGACCACAAAAAGTCCAACACGAACTTATCCAATTTTGTCACGAACCAGCCCGGAACCCTGGTAACCCGATAACTGAGCCGACCCTGACATAGCCTGAAGGGTATTCCCAATCCTCATGGGTCGACGACTAGAAACTGACATCATAAAAACATGCATGTGGGAATGATTTTTTCCATTAACAATGCATAAGAAAAAGAAAACAAGACAGTATGAATATCAAAGAAACTCCATTAGAATTAAAGTACCAGAAGAAAACAAGATATTAAGAGCCTAAAAGAAATAAAACATAAGTACCAAAAGTAGGGAAAATATCCCCAAGGTCCCTAAGGACACAACTCACCAAGTACCAGGTCAATAGCTGGATCCACCTCAAAGATATCCCTTACCTTTACTTGAACATGGAAGAAGAAAGTCTACAAACACCTGAAGTAAAAACTAGAGTGTGAGCCTAAGCCCAATAGGATACCACAAAAGATTACATAAAGGATTCTAAATATAAATTATCCAAATAAAATCTTTCAATTTTCAAAATAAATAGGTTTGGAAATTCAAAATTCATTTTTTATGAAAACATGTTATACATTTTCAAAATGATGGAAAATACATTTAAAGCACAAGCTATTACTTTACAAGAGATGGAATATTTAAAATAACGGATTAAATAAAATATTTACATAAAACCGTTTATGTAAATCTAGAAAAGTCATGTAAAGTAGTTTTACAACATTGTAAAACATTTATATCTCATATATAAATAAATAAGTGATTGACATGGTCATCTTCCAAGTAAGTATGATAATATTAACCAACTATAATATTTACACACTTTATAAATGATCATAGTAAAATGAGTATACTCACGTCCCCCTAACACTGGCTAGAGGTGACTCATCACCCTCCCATTGAGGATGTGATCCACCATAGGTATGTTTTAGAACGTTGTAATAGTGTAGAGTGTATCCAAATAACTCACCAACTACCTAAGGCTTGAATATGATTTTACATCATGGGAAAATTATTTTAAGACTAATTAAAATAAAATAAATCCAATTATTTCATTTCAAAAATTCCAATTTATTTCCATTTAAAACCAGAATGGGTTTTAATAAAAAACTTTCCTTTTTAAAAGATAACACCACTAGGTTTCTATCAAAACATTTTAATCCATTTTTACAAGTTTGAAATCCATTCCAAACCAATTCCATCATTTGAACAGTTCATTCCCATAATTAAATTAAACAATTTAATTAAAATCATTTCCATCAAATACATAATATAAATTCAAAAATTTAAATCATCAAATTTCCATAAAACACAACCCAATTCAATGGAATTGAGGATTTTATAAATTATCATGCCAAAACCATTTCAAATCTCCCAATTCACTGGAATTGGGGTTTATAAAATCCATTGAAATTGAGTTTGAGAAATTAAATTTAAATCATAAATTAAAATAAATTAAGAAATACTAGGTTAATAAATTTGGATAATCGGGATGGAACCACCTACCTCTTCCCAAACATCAACACTCCCAACAACACCTTTCAATGAGAACGAAGGCGGATAAGAACTAGAAACCCTACCTAGAAGCAATATACAACACTATAGTGCATAGATCCATCTATTCCAAGATGTTACATTGAAAACCCATGAGAGGAGAAATAGAGATAGATGAAGAATGATGAATATTGCTTACCTGGATTTCACCCCCAAAAAAATGATGATCGAATGCCAAATGAATAGATATGAAACGGTTAGAAGGCCTGAAAGTAATCTGAGGAAAAGAATTGGGTCAAGGGAGGATAAACCAAAGATGATCCAAATGTAAAGACCAGCCGCACTGCATTTTTTAAAAACACATTTGGGGTATTACCCGACATGTAATCCCAATACACGTTGTGAAATACTTAAATTTTATAACCACCAAAAAACACATCACCAAAACTTAAATCCTGACACTAAAAATTATAAACTATTCAATAATTCATTAAATACATGTAAAGAAAACTCACAACATATACCTATTATAGTATGAAGTTGTTCATGACTTTTTTCAGAACCATTACACGACCTGTAACTCTGTTACACGACGTGAAATCCTTAGGCAGCCTACATGGAAAAGTTGTTTAAAGGATAGAATCCAATAAACCTATGAATTAACCATTATAGGTATCCAATCAATCCAGACTCAACCCTTACCCAAAAAATGAAAAGGAAAAACATGAAAATGTTTAAGACATACCTGTCAGAATGGTAACAGAATGTTACAACCTCTCCACCATAAGAATGTATTTCCCCAGAAAGCCTATAAAGAAGATTCTATGCTAAAAATATGAGGCCACTGCTCTTTCATTAGTGCCTCATATTCCCACATCTCATGACTGTCAGAATCATGCTTCCATAGCACACGAACCAAATGTATCATCTTCCCATGAAGTACCTTGGTCTCAGAATCAACTATCCCGATTGGTCACTCAATCAAAGGTAAATCAGGATCAATATCAAGATCAATCTAGATCAAAATGTGATATGGATTAGATAGATACTTTATCATCTATGATACATGGAAAACATTATGTATCAATGTTAGATTTAGTGGTAGTGCTAAACGGTAAACAACTTTCCACACCTGATCAACAACCTCAAAAGGTCCCAAAAAAAGAGGAGAAATATTCCCTTTCCTCCCAAGCTGTTGATGACCCAACTGGGATGAAAACTTCAAGAATACATAGTCACCATTTGGAAATTCCAAAGGCCTATGGATATGATCAGCATAATAATTATAATGGCTCTATGTTGTGAACATTCTCTCATGAATCAGATGAATCTTTGTTGTCATATCTTTCACCAATCTTGGTTCATCCAAGGAATATTCCCCAATCATTGACCAACACAATTGAGATTTAAAAGCCGACCATGAAATGCCTAAAATGGTTCCCTTATGATCGCAGACTAGTAACTATTATTATAACAGAACTCAACCTGTCTCAAGTGATCATCCCAAACCTTGACAATGTCAAGAACACAAGGGCGAAGCATATCCTCAAGAATCTTTATAACTGTCTCTGTCGGGCCATCCAACTATTAATGGTAGGCTATGCTCAAATGAAATTGAGATCCCAGTGCCTCTTTAATGGATTTTCAAAAGTGATAAGTAAACTGAGGATACCTATTAGAGACTATAGCACATGGAACTATGTACAAACAAAAAATCTCTTTCACATATAGATTTCCCAATTCCTCAACTTTGGCTATATTTTGAATTGGTATAAAGTGATCCGAATTCTTCATCCTATCAATCACAACCCATATCATATTTTTCTTACTTTGGGTACAAGGAAACCCAACCATAAGGTCTATAGATATTTCATCCTACTTTCAAGTAGGGACTGGAAGTGGTTGAAGAAAACCGGAAGGTTTCTGGTGCTCGGATTTCACATGTGGGCATGTATAGCAATGGGAAATAAAATCCAAAATGCACCATCTCATACCTAGACACCATAACTAATGACTCATGTCATAGAACATATTAGTTGTTCCTAGGTTCACAACCCAATAGGAATTATATAAATCCCCCATTATAGCCTTTATTTCCATTAATGACACAACAAATGGTTCTTATAACACAAAACACCCTCCTTGGAGAGCAACCACTAAGCATTGGTCTACCCACTATAAAAGAGTCTCTAATGCTACAGAATTCATCATAAAACACTTTTTATTTAAGAATTGTCTCGAGAAGATCATATGTCAAATGAACACTGAATAAAGAAACTTTACCCCCTTTCTTATGAACTCTAATATGAAGCTATGCAAGAATAACCATCAAACTCCACTCATTAGAAGATTCTTTCACAGCCTGTATTGGAAGTTTCCAACTCAACGCATCTGCAATGAAATTCCCTTTATCTGGGGTTTAGGTGATGTAAAATTTTAATGACTGCAGATACTCCACCCAACACCTCTGGCGAAGGTTCAAATCTTTTTGGGAGAAGATAAAAATGAAGATTTTGTGATCTAAAAACACGGTAAAACTTTCTCCATAAAGGTAATTCTGCCAACTCGTAAGTGTGTTCATCATAAATTCAAGGTAAAGATCATGGGTAGGATTATTCTTCTCATGTGGCCTAAGATGATGAGATTCATAAGCAACTACATGGTTTCCCTACAAGAGAACGCAACCCAAGATTGAACCCGATGAATCACAAAAGACCACGTAGCCCTACCCAAAATCTAGAAAAGTCAACAACAACGTAGTAGTCAAAAGACATTTCATCTAGAAAAAATAATTATAACATTTATCATCCCATGAAAACCTCACCCCCTTCAGATTTAGGTCATTTATTGTGGAAGAGAACTTTGAGAATCCCTTCACAAACCTACGATAGTATCTGGATAAGCCCAAGAATATTATAATTTCAAAGAAATTTTGTGGTTTCTCTCAATTTATAAAAGCCTTTACCTTCTCAGGATCAACTAATATACCTTGTTTAGACAACACATGTCCCAATAATTTCACTTCCCAAATATAGAAATCAAACTTCGAAAGCTTGGAATAAAGTTGGTGATTTCTCAGTAGACCCAAAACTATTCTCAGATGTTGCACATGATCCTCTTTAGATTTAAAGTAAATGAGGATGTCATCCACAAAGACTACCACAATTTTTTCCAGATACTTGTGTAAAATCTTATTCATTAAATCCATAAAAACTACAGGTGCATTTGTTATACCAAAGGGAATAACAAGTTACTCATAATGGCCATACCTGCTCCGAAAGGCAGTTTTCTGAATGTCAGATTCCTTTATCCCTAACTAATGGTAACCTGATTGATGTTTGATATTTGAAAAAAACTTCACACCTTTGAAATGATCAAACATATCCTAAATCCATGGAAACAAATAGTTTTTATTTACCATAACTAGATTGAGCCTTTGGTAATAAACACAAAAGCAAAGATGACTATCAGCCTTCTTAGTGAAGAAAACCAGCACTACCCAAGGTGACACACTTGGGCATATAAATAATTTCTCCAGAAGATCTTCCAATTGGAATTACAATATTTTAGTTCAGCTGGTACCATGCGGTAAGAGGGAATTGAAATAGGTTGAGCACTAGACAATAAGTCAATTGAAAACTCGATCTCCATTACCGATGGAAATCCAGAGAAATCAGAAGGAAACATGTTGTGAAAATTGACGATGACTGGAGGAAGATCCCCACTCATTGAATCTCACTCCAGATCAAAAGTAAACTCTAATATCACTTTCCCCAACTCTAGATAAGAGGGTCCGTATCTGATAAACCTTGGGTTCCAATCTCCTTGAAATACAATGGGCACAACACTTGGTGTTGTATGGTATAATCATTGAAGATAACATTCAATTCAGGGATTATTGGAAATGATCCAATCTATGATGAATATTATGTCAATAGATTTCATGTCCAGAAGAAGAAAGCTCTAAGAAATATCTATGTTTGATAGATAGAAGACACAAGAAGGACTACAGAGACCCTTCCCTCTCTTTGTACGAATGGGTGTAGTAATATCCATTGCATAAGGTAAAATCACCATAGGAAGATTAAGAAGATTAATAATACAGGTTGAAATAAACAAGTGAGATGCACTAGTATCAAATAGAGTAGTCACTAATGATGATGCTATAGTAATGGTACCTCTCATAGTCACTTGACCCATGTCTACTTCCTCTGGAGACTCTTTTACTGCCTGAAGAATCTTCTCTCTGGATTCCTTTGGATGGAACTCTTTTTTACATAAATAATCTGATTTAACTATATTTTAAGGAGGCTTTTATGATCCTGTTCCACTACTTGGAGTATATAAGTGATGTAATAATTTCTATAAGTTTTCTTAACATCCACAAGAGCTAAAATTCTTGGGTGCCTCAGTGAAAACCCTAGTAGGATATCCTAACTTTACACACTTGTAGTAAACCAAAGAACTTCCTCCTAGTGATGTAGGATGTATGGATTGACCATACCATCGAGAAATTCCACAATAATCATCATGCTTCCACTTTACCTTTAATGAACTCACACTACCATTGGGAGGGAAAGAAAATACCGATAACCCTAACTTTAAAGCCATGTCTATCTCAACCATCATCGCCCTATCAAGCACATCAGCATAAGTGGGAAACTTTATCAGGTAAACCTGAGAAAAAATATCTGATCAAAGTCCCAACTCTAAATATCAAGACTTCATACTCTCATTATATACAATCTTAGGTGAAAACTGCACCATATTAGAAAACCAATTTTAATAGTCAGTTACGATTCTTTCATCCTTCTCAAGATTGAAAAAATCCATATCCTTGGCCAAAACCATTGACTCTGAACAGAAATAGTCCATGAAAATAACGTTAAAGTATTTACACTATAATACCTCATGTTTATTTTTCATCACCATCAAGTCCCACCATCTCTTGCTTAGTCCCCCTAGCATGAAGGTGGAATAATTCACCTTGATCATGTATGGTGTCTAAAAAAAGTCAAACAAACATTCTATTTTGACCAACCATTCCTCAACATGTTGGGGATTATTAGAGACTCTGAAAACTGGTGAATTCTGGTGAAGGAACTCTTAAGAACGATTTTGAATAACATCCCCCTAGGAATCCATAGCTAGAGCCTGAATGGGGACTGGAAGGGGTACATATACCAGAGACTGGAAAATGCACACAATCACCTCAACTAAATTTGGGTCCACTGGAGGATTCATACACTGAAGTTCAGTAGAATCTTCCTTCTAGATCCAAATTGCACGTCTTCTCAGAGTCATGATGATACAAAACATCATTACAAAAAATTGAATACATTAGATTCATACTCAAATTGAGGAACAAGGAAAATTATTCTCAACAGATGGAATAAATAGATTTGGATTCCACTCTATCCAAATTATAATAGGGAAAGGACTAGAACTAAAACATAAGACATCCTTCCCTAACCACCCCTAGAGACTAAATGTTCATTGCTATTATATATGGCCAAACACTCAATCGTAACTACCTCATAAGTCCCGATAAGATTTCAAAAATACATACCGACTTAAAGACAAAAGCTCAAAAACCTCCCTCTAACACCACTTTGTCAGGAAATAGCATGGTACACTGGTAACCTGATAACCAAGCCGACCCTAACATAGCTCTAAGGTAATTCATTATCCCCACGGGTCATCTATTAGCACCTAGAATCATAAAAACATGGATGTGGGAATGATTTTTCCACTAACAATGCGGAAGAAAAAGAAAACAAGACAATATTCATATCAAAGAAGCTCCACTGGGAGTAAAGTACCAAAATAGAACAAGGAATGAAGAGTCTAAAAGAACTACAACCAAAGTACCATAAGTAAGGAAAATATCCCCAAGTTCCCTAAGGACACAACTCACCAAGTCCCAATCTCAATAGTTGGGTCCACCTCCAAGAGATCCATTCCCTTTGCTTGAACCTGGAAGAAAAAAGTCTATAAAAACTCAAAGGAAAAAGTAGGGTTTGAGCCTAATCCCTGTAAGATACCATTAAATATTTCATAACATATGCAAAATATAGATTATCCAAAAAAAATCTTTCAATTTTCAAAATAAACAGGTTTGGAAATTAAAAAATCATATTTAAACAAAACATGCTCTATATTTTCAAAATGCTGGAAAATACTTTTTAAAGAATATGATTTTACATTATAAGAGATGGAATATTTAAAATAACGTCTTAAATAAAAAATTTACATAAGATAGTTTATGTAAATATATAAAAGGCATGTAAAGAATTTTTAAAACATTGGCATACATTTATATCTCATATATAAATAAACAAGAAAGAAATATAGTCATATTCAAATTAGGTATAATAGTATTAACTAGCAATAGGATTTCCACACTCTCTAAGTGATCACAAAAAAACGATTATACTCATGTCCCCTTGACACAATATATAGGTAACTCATCACCCTCCCATTGGGTATGTGACCTGCTTCATGTATGTTTTAGAATGTTATAATAGTGTAGATTGTATCCAAATAACTCACCAACTACCTAAGGCTTGCATGTTCTATTACATGATGGGAAAATTACTTCAATAATGCTTAAAATAAAATACATCCCATTATTACATTTCAAAAATGCTAATTTATTTCCATTTAAAGACAAAATAGATTTTAATAAAAAAATTCCTTTTTTACATGATAAAACCACTTGGTTTCTATTAAAATATTTTCAATCTATTTTCACAAGTTTGAAATTGATTAAAAAACAATTCCATCCTTTCTACAATTCATTTCCATAATTAAATACAACAATTTAATTTAAATCATTTCCATCAAATCCAAAAAATAAATTCAACAATTTAAATTGACCAATTTTCATAAAACACACCCCAATTCAATGGAATTTGGGTTTTTTCAAATTCTAATGCCAAAATCATTTCAAATCTCTCAATTCACTGGAATTGGGTTTTATCAAATAAATTGAAATCAAGTTTGAGAAATTGAATTTAAATCAGCAATTGAAATAAATCAAGCAATACTAGGTTAATAAATTTGACTAATCAGGATGGAACAAACCACCTCTTCCCAAAGCTCAACACTTGCAATGACACCCGTCAACAAGAATAAGGTGGAGAAGAACTATAAAACAAACTTAGAAGAAATATCCCACACCACAAGGCATATATCAATCAATTCCAAGATTATCCATTGAAAACCCAAGAGAGTAGAAAGAGATATAGATGAAGAATGATGAATAATGCTTACCCAGATTTCACCCGCCCAAGAAATGATGATCGAAGGCCAAAGGAATGGATTTGGAAGGGTTGGAATGCTCCAAAATCACCTGGGAAAAATCCTTGGGTTGAGGGTGAGTAAACGAGAGAGGATAAAAAATGAAATCAAAGCAGCACTTCCAGTTTTAAAAATGCATTTAGGGTATTACATGACATTTAATCCCAATACACGTCATGAAATACTTAAATTTCACAACTGCCAAAAAATGTCTTCCCATGACTTAAATCTTGATGCTATGAATTAAAAACTAATCATTAATTATTTCAGGATGTGTAATGACAACTCAAGACATGAAAACATTACAATGTGAAGCCGTTCATAACTTGTTTGCAGAACCATTACATGATGTGTAACTCTGTTACACGACGTGAAATCCTCAGGAAACCTGCATGAAAAATCTATTTAAAGGATAGAATCCAAAAAACCTATGACTTCACCATTATAGGTATCCTCCCAATACAAATTGAAATCTTACCTAGAAAACAAAATGGAAAACCATGACAAGGTTTAATACGTACCTGTCAGAACGGTAACATGATGTTACAATTTTAGTAACTAAATAAAACATGGTAATAAATGAAATAAAGGGAATACTGATAATGTAATTAACCTGAAAAAATTTATTAAACAAGTAAATAAATAATATAATTTTATTATTGAGGAGTTAGAGAATGTACGAAGCTAGACTAAACTTATGGTAAGAGACTTTCTTTTTAAAATCTTGTTTTAAAGTCCACCTTAAAACTATTTTTCTTCCATGTAGAAGTTATTTTAAATGTTTTAAGAGTGTTTTTATTTATGCTTCAAAGGTTGTTAATGGTAATTTTCGACCATTTTCTACTTTATTTATAAAGTAAAAAAAAGTAATATCTTCAACATCTTCTATATGGGTTATTTGCAACTTTTTACAAGTGTATTGACTATTTTTAATGTAAACAGCCTGACCACGTTTTTCTACAATTATAAATATTATTAATTATCAAGATTTCTCTATAATAAAATGAAAGGTATTATTATTATGGGTTCAAATTTGGTTTTATGATAAAAATTAAATTATTAAGAATTATTTTTTCATGATATGGTACATGAGAATTATAGATGATGGTGGGTGAGCTTGATATAGCTCATGATGATAGGTGATCTTGATTCATCTCTCCAATGCATTGGTTAATGATGTAGTCTTCAAATATGAAAAATGAGGGTGATAACTGGGATGGTTAATCCTATATAATTTACCAATATTTAGTTATTTAGAAATGGGTAAAATATGAGGGAACACGAGTTATGAATATGATGCTCAAAGATACATATATTATTTTTGAAAAATGTGTTTTTTGGGAATATTTTGATTTCATGAGGTAAGTAAAGTTTATGAACTTTTAAAGGTGAAAGGTTTTTTTAAGAAATGTTTTTATTATGCCCCACATGCCTTAGGATGCCTTCATGGTTTTCCACATGCTTGCTAATGGGTTTCAAAGGTTTTCTTTGAGTAAATATTAATTTCATATGTGATAATGTTTTATTTATGTGGTCAAAGTTTTATTATGAAGAAGATAAATGTATTCATGGATTTTCTTGTTTTTCATTGGAATAATGAGATTTCTTTATTTTTATATCCATTATTGAGCTTTTTTTGATCATTTTATATTTTTAAATGTTTTTCATAGAATCTAAGAATGAGTAATAATTTTATCAAGGTTAATATTTACACTATGATCAATCATCTTTAAGGAAGATAAAGTTCCTTGAATGAAATAGATGTGTAAAATTAAGGACCTATTTTGTGGAAAAATATACACTATGCAGAACTGTCCACTTTTTTATGTGATGTTTTTTCAAATTCTCTAAAACTCTAAACCCAAAAGATCATGTGAATGCAAAATTGTGAAATGATTATTTTTAAAATTAAATTTATAGGTTGTTAAATTTCAAAATCATTATAGTTGATATAATATCAAGATTTAGATACCTTTATATGTTAGGATAATGTTAAAAGATAGTCTTAAGAGATTCTGATTTATGTTTATATTATCATGAGATTGATTTTGAGGATTTACATATTGTTTTATCTAATTCATATATGTTAAGAATGATTTTTTCATAGTGGAAACATGATAGATGAAGTAGGATGGCATCAAGAGGATAATAACCATCCAAATTATCACACTGAAAGGGTTGGAATAGAGCATTTTATAGTAGTGTTAACTCAATTAATGTAGGCTATTTGTAGAAGAACTCATGAAAGAGAGAGATCAAATTCTTCATAGAGGAAGATATCTATAGTAGATAATATTAGGAAAAAACACCCTATGAATTTCGATGGTTCTTCAGAAAATATGAAAGTTGAAGGATTGATAAATTCATTGGATAAGACATTCAATTATTTGGGATGTACGTGACATCAAAATGTAATTTTTATTGTTTATCATTTTGAAGGTGAAACTGGTTGATGGTGACCTGTAATTAAGAATACTAAGGAAAAGGATGAGATTGATGTCATAGAGTGGATGATATTTAAAGATATTTTTCTTCAGAATTATTTTCCTAAATATATTTGAAATACAATAGAAAGACAATTTCTAGAGTTTAACCAAAAGTAAAAAGACTCAGTGGCTGCCTATGAAGCAAATTTTACCAGACTGGCCAGGTATGCACATAATTTTTTTTAGACCATGAGAGTAAAATTGATTGATTTTACACAGGTCTGGAACCATGTTTATGAAGAGTGTTAGCCTCTTTTAGATTTAAAAGGTATGTGGATGTGTCTCATTATGTTGAGAAAGTTGATATGGAGTTTTTTGAAACTTATGTTCTTCATGAAAATAAGGGTAAGAAGTGGTCTGGGTGTAATGCCCCCACCTTAGAATGTGACACCCCAATATTTTATGTGATAGATTATTTTTAATTTATTTGATGTCTTGTGTTGTAAGATACACCAATATTATCTTGCACTATATTCAATACCATATTAGCTTGCTGTAAACACAACACTAACCTGGCTTGTGTTACAATCAAGAGTAACCTTCCTCGATAGCTTGCATTGTACGCAATACCTAGTTTCAAAAAACAAAAATATATTATTAAAATATTATTACTTAATGGGATATAAACTAGCCTTTGTGAATAGTATTAACCAAATTATGAATTTTATATATCCTTAAAATTAATATTATGTATTTTCTAGACATGATATACGAAAAAATTCAATTTTTTGGATAAAATAAGTATTTTTCAAAAAATGAAGTTTTGCCTCCTTTTGACTGTGCACCCATTTTAAATTTAGTTTTTAACACTTCTATATATTTTATTTGAAAATATAAACCTCCTATTTTGAAGAGTAACATAAAAATTTAATTTTGTTGAATTTTTGGTATTTTTCTAATAAAATTCATATTTTAATGAATAGTAAAAAATACTGCATTTTATTTCAAAACATCCTTTTCATCTAATTTATTTATATAGTTAGATTATCTTTTTAATTTGTTTTAAAGTTTATAATTTAATCCAATTCAGTTCATTGTAAGTAACTTCACATTTAAATTGGACATAAACACATGACAATCTTTTGATAAATGTTTACTTCTTAAAAACCCACGTTTTGGTTTTAACAATGAAAATTAATTTTAAATTAATTTCTACGAACTATGGGTTTTGAATTATGAAAAATTGATTCCATATTTGGAATTAGTGGGTCCAAATTATGTTAATAGGTTACTTTTATTTTTGGGCATTATGAATAGTAACATTTGTAATTATTTTTATTACCATGGTTAAAGGTAAACTGGGTAATTAAAGGTAAAAATAAAAGTATAAAATTACCTTAACAAATGTAAAAAACCTATTGGATGGTTAAATTAGACCCTTATCATCTATGGTTCTAAATTGAAACATTTAATGGCCATTTCCCATGAATATGACTTGAATATAAAAAAATTAATGAATATTACAAAATTTCAGACTCTCATTTTATATAAGTATATTAATTTTAGTTTAGGGATTACCAATGAATAAAATTGACTATATATAGTCTATGGAAATATAATAGAATTAAATAAATCATAGAAATTTATTTATAATTTTTAGAGATTAAATAATTGTCATCAATGATGACTCAATAGTGATGCAGAAATTATTTTATTAATAGAAGTATCAAATAAATGATATAAAAAATATTAAAATAAATATAATTTGAGTAAATTAATGCCATCCACTAATTTTATGGAAAAATTTAACATGCTATTTATGTTTTAAATGAGTTTTTTAACATATCCTTATGTTATGATATTTTTCTAAAAATTCAACTAATGAATAGTGTCAAAATTGACACTATTGATAATTTAAATAAATATTATTTAATTAAATTATATAAAATTCATAAAAATATAATCTTTTGATAAATAATTGGTATGAATTTAAATATTTCACCAATGGTCCATTAATGGCTCTTGGCATTTTAGAGTGACTATATTAACCCTTAGTAAATAAAAAGATATGTTGCCATGGTAAGAGTTAAAGGAATTAATTAAGGGTAAATAAAAATTATAAGGTTTAAAAGAAAACCAAAACATGTCCGAAAAAAATTATTGGATGAATAAGATTCAATAACTATCACAATATTATCAATTTTTAGTTGTTTAATGGACACTTGTACATGAAAATAAATTATATATTATCTAAATCAAAGATAGTCACAAAATATAACTATCTTGTACTTTAATATCTTTTATGTGTCCACATAGAGAAAAAAATCATTCTATGAACGAATCTAAATGTATATTTTGATATAAATGAAACCATTTTTATTATATGAATTTATTTTTAATTTTTAGAAGTTATATAATTACCTTAAAAGTCTCTTCAATTCTAAAACAATATTTATTCAATAGAATAAATGATTTTAATAATTTTAATTTTGTTATATTTTGGATTAATTAATGTGTCGAAAAAATTTACAAGATCTATAAGATATATTATAGATTTTTTAAAGTAATATATTTGAATTACCACATTGTATTATTTTATTTTAAGTCAAATTAAATGAATATCATTAAATTTGGAAAAAATAATATCTTGTTGAGTTAATTTATTATTAAATTATTTAAAAATCAAAAAAATGTCAAATAATCAAAAGGGGATAAGATATGGTTGAACATGTATTATAAATTTCATTTATGGAACATTTTTAATTATTTAGATATAGAATAGTCTTATTATATTATAATATTTTGAGAGTTCCTAAAGTGCCCCTATCCTCTCTTATAAAAATTCATCTCCTACCAATTTTTCTCACACCTCCTTGAATACTCCTAGCTTGACCAAACCCTATCCAATTATCCTATAAACATTCTTAGTTAACTTCTGGAGGTCTTGGTTTTCCAAAAAGTCCATAACTAGTGCCCCTAAGAAGAGATCCAAATGAAGTCCAATATAGAATAGGTAATTGCTTTACCATTTCAATTCAATTTCTTTTCTTCTTATACTTCCTCTTTTTATGTTGATTCCATACTAAAGTAATTAATCCAGTATATTATTTTTTTAAAGGTTGGGGCCAAATTCACATTTATTATTCAAAGCAAATACCTCTTTCTAATTGGGTAGAGGGAGAACCATTACATAGCCCAAAGGCCCAAGACCATGTGGTATGAATAAAAAGGCCTAAAGCATATTCTTTAGCCCAAAGAGCCCTTCGGTGAATAGCACTACCACAGTACCTGGGCTGCTACAGTACCTGCTAAAGTACTGCCACTGCTACAGTCCCTACTACAGTCCATCTGCCTCTATAATACCACCACCGCTACAATCACTAATGCTATAGTACTACTATAGTGTCATGCTATAGTACTGGTATAGTACCCCCAGAAATTCATCCCTACTCGAATTCGATATTGGGTCTTTTGGATGCAAAGTAGAAGCCTTTACCACTTGGGTACATTCTCATTGGAAATAACTTTGGTATATTCTACATGCTGATATGTTATTATAATTATGGGACAACCTTATACCTCCTTTTATCTATACCACGTATAACAATATCACAATACATGTGTAAATACGGCTTACCGTCTCCACGTCGTGGTGTAATTTTTTATTCAAAAATACTTTATTAGGATGGGTATAATGATGAGTATAATGGATTTAAATAATTAATATAAAATGATAACAATTTTTTATAATTAATATACCATTCAATTACATACCATTTTACCATTAAGAGAATAATACCCTCACTCATGCGTACGTACGGCCTACCGTCTCCTAGACGCGGTGAGATTTGTTCTTCACTTTAAAAATTCAAGAATGATTATAAAATTAACACGATGAGTGAAAATAATAATTATGAACTTAATTTAATGAATAAAATACTTTATATTCATAATAAAAATTTCTTACTTGGAAGAATAGGAATGGGAAAACGAAGCAGTTAAGACCCGAAATAATGGTAATATTAAAATACTGTTAACAAAATGATATAATAGGATCATATATGATATCATAAATATGGATATGATCCTTTTATAATTTTATAACATGATTTAAACATTACATAGGATGTGAACACACCCTCAACTAACAAAAAGTACCAGGTATGGGATAATTTTACAATCTAATTTTTATCCAAGATTGTTTATTCGTAAGTATTTTCTGGGGATATATTTATCATCCATGTCCATGTGTTCTAATTTTTTTTCATAAAATTTTTACTATTCTTATATGTATGTTTAGAGTCATTTTACCCATTTATGACTTTTACTACATGGTATGGAAGGAATATTTCTTTTGTTTACCATACAAGGTACTTTTTTGACTTTTTCGAAAAAAGTAAGAGGATAATGTTTTTTTAACATATACGGAATGGATGGATTTTTATGCCTTATTTCTATGATGCTTATTTTACATGATTAAAAGTTTATTTTTAACTAAATTATCTTCTTTTAAAATTGTACAGAATTTTTAGAAAATAAAATGTTCTTGAAGATGAAAGGATATTTTCTTCAAGAATTAAGTTCAAGTGTTTTATCAAAATTATTTTCCATCTAAGATGACTCTTTAAATTGGAGTATGTTTCTATTATTATTATTAATATTATTTGATTATGTTAATGATGGAATGATATTTTATATGGATTATGTTATGATTTAATTATGTTTAATAAACTCATTTTATATCTTAGGTTATGCTATGATGAATGATTTATGTTTTTGCGGAATATGTAATAATGATATCATTATGAGATGGAAGAGACCTGTATCTCCATCCAATGCATTGGGTAAAGATTTATATCTCATGAGATAGACATGAATAGAATGAAAAGTAAATCTAATTCTGTAATACATGGTAGGAACAACATGTAAACCTGGTTCAGTAATGGACTTGTGCACTATGATGGTCTTGGAAACAATGCCTTGGATACTATGGAAATCATATTATGTGCTTAATTGTTTCACACAATTCCATGTTTTATGCCAATTATATTTTATAATGTTTAATGTTCCTTTATGATGTATTCCTTATGAACTTCCAAGTTGTATTTCACAACTCATGATATTTATATTTAAACTTTATGTTCATGTTTTTACATTATTATGTTTATGGTTTGTTTTTTGTTCTCCATGTTTACCCTTAATAAGAATTTGAGATCACCCTTTTTATGTTTTATTTTATCCAAGATATAAATAAAGGTTTTAGGTAGGAAAACAAAAGGGGAATATCTTTATGGGATATGTTGAAGATATTTCACCAAGATTGAAGGTTATGTTCCAAGTTTCCAAAGATACTAAAATAATACGGTCTTTGGGCATTGGTTTGTGTCATGAATTAAGTATTCCGCAGAAGAAATTTAATACCCATGTAAGTCAAGATTGGGTCCTTATAGTTGGTATCAGATCAAATGTGTAGTTAACCTTTAGAAACTAGGATGAAAAAAACTTTAGTGGATCCCTAGATATATTTCTGAGGTATGTTTAGGGATGTCCCTAAGGGTAAGTCTAACTTGAGGTTACAGTCCTAGAATTATGGTAACAATCATGAATAACCTAGGATTAAACCTAAGATGTTAGATATTGAAAGTAATCACCCTTGATTATGTTTTTTTCCTAGTATGATTTTTTCCTCTCACACTATTCTTTTTGGGTTTTAGAAAATGGATGGAAACAAGAGGATTCCTATTAATGGAGAATATGATGGAAAATGGAATGATATTCTTCATGAGAAACCAAATGAAATGGGAGTTGGAAGACAAAACTTTGTTATTATGCCTAATCATCAATACCATAATATGATCAATAATCTCAACTTTGGCGAGTTTCTTGACCCATCTAATAAGAGAATGATAGATTTCATGGAGATCAGAGAGGAAAGAATGTTAAATTTTCCTCATGTAAATCATGTGGGAAGAGGAATTAAGGAGAATGTTTCAAAGGAACTAGAAGATAGTTTAGGTGTGGAAAATAAGGACACAAAGCTAGTAATTGAAAAGGAAAAGGTTCAGTTAACACAATGGACAAGGACAATGGAATTGGCGAGACATCAAAAATGGATAAATGTTTTAAATGTGGAATGTATGGGCATTATGAAAATCGATTCTCTAAAGTAAAATCTCATAAAGAGAATCAGCATAGTCATCTGGGTAGTATTTATGTTGATGATGATGAATAGACTATAATTAATATATGAGATGAAATAAGTGTTGAGGAATAAAATGATGATGCTCGACCATTGATTTAAGAAGATTATGTAATGATTTCATGTTTATCAAGAATAATTTATGGTACTAATAAAGAAACATCTAAAGATTGTTACACTATTGTTTGCCCTTAAGTATTTGAAAGTATATGTTGAATAATATCAGTAACCATTAAAAGTTATTCAGATATTTTGTGAAATCACATGATATGAGCCTAATGAAGGGATAAGGAGATAATGAGATGTTTGAGAGTAATATGGAGAAGATTAGAAAAACAGAGTATATATAGGCTTGGGAGTATCTAGAAAGGAACTATTAAGAGAACATAGGGGATGATTCAAGCTTCTAAGTAAATTTCCTCCCCTGGAAATTGTTTAGGGAAGGAGACTCCAATCACCTGAGACTTGAGTTTAATTTCTCAGTTGTAACCTTTGATGCTTGAGATGCTTCTCTATAGGGTTATCACACCCCCCTTAAAAGTGTTAGAAAATAAAAAAGATAATTTGGAGGAGGAGATGTTTGATAGTATTAATGATCTTATGACCTATATATGGGCAAAGGGATATTTTGGTTTGAATATATAATTTTTTTAGTATTTTTGGTGTGAGGAAAGAGTTAATTTGGATAGAATTCATGTTTTCACTAAGGTTCTATGGCAATTCATGTTATTATCACGTTTCAAGAGAATACATGATTAAGGTATTCACATGTTTGGAATATGACAAATAAGAACTTCCAAATGAGATATGTGAGAAAAATGTTAAGTCGATTTAGTTCACCTATTTCTAAAGTTTTATATTTTCAGTGTTTGTAAGATTTGTAATGTTATCCATTTATGGATAGTATAAGTTATATTCTGGTTTAAGTTTGTTAGATTATTGTATTATCTCACTATAGGCGGCCTTATGGATATTTAATAAACTATTCTAACCTTTTTGTTAAGACAGATGGAATGACCTATCATTCTATCAAATGATCTTCTAACACTTCAAGAATGAAAAATTAAACTTCATTTATTTAAATAAGAGATGAATTGTAAATTTTTCAAGGAATGACTAACAACGATATTTTACTGAAATCAAGTATGTATTTCTCGTCATGCAAAAATTCATCAACTTTAGAAAAAGGATCATGAAATGAAAAATGTTATCCTAGTACCTTCTTATCCGATGAATTAGATAGTCTCTTTAATCATCGTAGATTTATGGTAGTTAACTTTCTCCAAACCTTATTCTCTTTCACTATCCATCAGAACTTGATGGTTAGATTTATATTCTATATCCATGTTTTCACTTCTCACATATATTCTCTTATCTGGAAACCTGGTGATGTGTTACTTTGGGTAACTCTTATGTTTCTAACTTTCCTTTTTAAAATTAATTTATAGTATTTTTTTTACGTTGTCGGTTTCCATAAATGAAACTTTAAAGTAGCAAACCTTATATATCCCCCAATGAATTTTGAGGGAGAAATTCATTTTAAGGGGGGTAGAATGTGACGCCCCGAGATTTTATGAGATATATTCTTTTTAATTTTTTTGATGTCTTGTGTTGTACACTACACCAAGATTAGATTGCAATATACGAAATACCATATTATCTTGCATAATCACAACACTAACTTGGGTTGCATTACATGCAAGAGCGACCTTCCTCGATAGCTTGTGTTGTACGCAATACCGAGTTTCACAAGACAATGATATATTATTAAAATATTATTATTTAATGGGATATAAACTAGCCTTTAGGAATAGTATTAACCAATTTTTTAATTTTATATAAAATTAACATTAAAATTTTGTATTTTATAGAAATTATATAAGAACAAATTCATTTTTTCGGATAAAAGAATTATTTTTCAAAAAATGCTGTTTTGCCGCCTTTTTGATGGAACACCCATTTTAAATTTAGTTTTTTTAACACTTTTATATATTCTATTTGAAAATATTAACTTATTTTTTGTAAGAATAACATATAAATTTACTTTGTTTTAATTTTTGGTATTTTTCTGATAAAATTCATATTTTAATGAATAGTGAAAAATACTACATTTTAATTCAAAATTTTATTTTCATCTAATTTATTTATATAGTTAGATAATTTTTTTAATTGGTATTAAAGTTTAATTAGATTATTTTTTAATCATTTAATCCAATTTTGATCATTGGAAGTAATTTCACATTTAAATTGGACATAAACACATGACAATCTTTTGATAAATTTTTATTTATTCAAAACCCGTTTTTTTTGTTTTAACAACGGGAATTAATTTTAAATTAATTTTTTGACAATTCTGTGGTTTGAATTATGAAAAATGGATTCCATATCTTGAATAAGTAGGTAAAAATTATGTTAATAGGTTAATTTTATTTTTAGGAATTATTAATAGTAACTTTAGTAATTATTTTTATTACCATGGTTAAAGGTAAATTGGGCAATTAAATGTACAAATATTATTATAAAATTACCTTAACACTTGTAAAAATCCTATTGGATGAATAAATTAGACCCTTATCATATATTTTTCGAAATTAAATCACTTAATGTCCATTTTTCCATTAATATGACATGAATATAAAAAAGTAATGAATGTGACAAAATGTCACACTCTCATTTTATATAAGTATATTAATTTTAATTTAGGTATTAACAAGAAATAAAATCAACTATAGGTAGTATTTAGAAATATGACATAATTAAATACAACATAAAAATTTATTTATTATTTTTAGAGATTAAAAAATTTTCATCAATGATGACTCAAAAGTGATGCAGAAATTATTTTATTAATAGAAATATCAAATAAATGATATTAATAAATTTAATTTGAGTGAATTAATGTCATCCACTAATTTTATGGATGCCTTAGACATGTTATTTATGTTTTAATGGATGTTTTTCTAACATATATATATGTTATTATATTTCTAAAAAATCAACTAATGAATAGTATCAAAATCGGCACTATTGATATTTTAAATAAATAATAATTTATTAAATTATATAAAATTCATAAAATTAAAAAATTCATCCAAATAATTGGGATAAAGTTAACTATGTCATAAATGGTCCATTTATGGCTCCTTTTTGATTTTAGAGTGACTATATTAACCCTTAGTAAGTAAAAATACATGTTGCAATGGTAAGAGTTAATGGAATTAATTAGGGGTAAATCAAAATTATAAGGTTTAAAATAAAACTAAAACATGTCCAAAAAAAATTATTGGATGAATAATATTAAATTATTATCCCAATATTATCTATTCTGAGTTCTTTAATGGACATTTGTACATGAAAATAAATGATATATTATTTAAATCAAAGATAGTTATAAAATATCACTATCTTGTATTTTAATATCTTTTATGTGTCCACATAAGGACAAATCTAGATATGAACGAATATAAATGTCTATTTTGATATAAATGAAACCATTTTCATTATATGAATTTATTTTTAATTTATATAAGGTATATGATTACCCTAAAAGTCTCTTCTATTCTAAAACAACATTTATTCAATAGAATAAATGATTTTAATAATATTGATTTTGTTATATTTTAGATTAATTAATGATTCTAACAAATTTAAAAGATATATAAGATTTATTATAGATGTTTTCAAGCATTATATTCGAATTACCACCTTGTCGTATTGTATTTTAAGTCCAATTAAATGAATAGTATTATATTTGGAAAAAATAATATCTTATTGAATGAATTTATTATTAAATTATTTAAAAATCACAAAAATATTAAATAATCACAAGGGGATAATATATTATCAATAATTTATTATAAATTTCATTTATGGGCCATTTTTAATTATTTAGATATAGAGTAGTCTTATTATATTTTAATATTTTGAGAGCTTCCTAAAGTGCCCCTCTCCTCTCTTATAAAAAGGCATCTCCAACCACATTTCCTCACACATCCTTGAGACTTCAAGATAAAACAACCCCATAAAAATTCTCCTATAAAAAATCTTAGTTAACATTTTTATGTCCTAGTTTTCCAAAAATTCCATCCCTAGTGTCCCTAAGAGAGATCCAAAGGAAGTTCAACAAAGAAGAGGTAATTTATTTACCAATTCAATTCAATTTCTTTTCTTCTTCTACTTACTATTTCTATATTGATTTCATAATAAAGTAATAAATCCAGTATATTCTACCTTCTTAGATGTAATTATAATTATGGTACAACCTTATACCTCTTTTTATCCATCCTACGAATAACAATATCACCATGCGTGCGTACGTACAACTTACCATCTCCACACTGTGGTGTGATTTGTTATTCAAAAATAATTTATTAGGATGGGTATAATAATGAGTATAATGCATTTAAATAATTAATATAACATTATATTTATTCTATATAATTAATATAATATCCAATTACATACCATTTAACTATCTAGATAATGGTATTGTTTCTCGTACGTACGTACGACCTACCGTCTCCAAGACGCGGTGAGATTCGTTCTCCACGTTAAAAAATCAAGAATAATTATAAAATTTATATTATGAGTTAAAATAATAATTATGAACTTAATTTCATAAATAAAATACATTATATGCATAAAAAAAGTCTTAGATGACAAAATAGGAATGGGAAAACGAAGCTGTTAACACCCGAAATAATGGTAATATTGAAATACTATTAACAAAATTATATAATAGGATGATATATGATATCATAATTATGGACATGGTCCTGGTATAATTTAATAACATTATTTAACCATTATAAAGGTGGTGACCACACCCTTGACTAATGAAAAGTACAAGGTAAGGGTTAATTTTACAATCTCATTTTTATCTGAGATTATTTTTTTGTAAGTATTTACTAGGGATATATTTATCATCCATGTCCATGTTTATTAATTTTTTTTACTAAAATGTTTACAATTATTATATGTATGTTTAGAGCCACTTTTACTCATTTCTGACTTCTAATACATGGTATGGATGAAATCTTTCTTTTGTTTACCATAAAAGGTATTTTTTTTAACTCTTCCAACAAAAGTATGAGGAGCATGTTTTTTAACTTATACGACATGGAATTATTTTTACCCCTTATTTCCATGAAGATTATTTTACATGATTAAAATTTTATTTTCAACTAAATTATTTTATTTTAAAATTTTGCTTCATTTTTAGAAAATAAAATGTTCTTGAATAACAAAGGATACTTTCCTCATGAATTAAGTTCAAGTGTTTTATCAAAATTATTTTTCATATAAGATGACTCTATTTAAATAGGGTTATGTTTCTATCCCTATTATTACTATGATTTGAGTATGTTAATGATATAATTCTATTTTATATGGATTATGTTATGATGGAATGATGTTTAAGAAACTCATTTTATTTCTTGGGTTATGCTATGATGAATGATTTATGTTTTTTTGGAACATGTAAGAATGATTTCATTATGAGATGGGCGAGACCTATATCTCCCTCCAATGAACTGGGTAAATATTTATATCTCATGAGATAGAAATGAATGGAATGATAAGTAAATATGGTTTAGTAATACATGGATAGAATGACATGTAAAACCAGTTCAGTAATGGACTTTGTCCACTATGATGGTCATGGAAACAACACCTTCGATACTATGGAAATCATATTATATGCTTAATTTTTTTCCACAATTCCATGTTTTATGCCAATGACATTTTATCATGGTTAATATTCCTTTATTATCTACTCCTTATGAACTTCCAAGATTTATTTCATGACTCATGATATTTTACCATGTTTTTATAGTCTATCTTTCACAAAGATAGAATATTATGTTCCAAGTTTCCAAAGACACTAAACTAATACGGTCTTTGGGTGTCAGTTTGTGTCATGTATTAAGTATTCTGCAAAAGAAATGTAATGTAAATTTATGTAAATATTGGGTCTCTATATAGAATCTATAATTCAGTGCATTATTTTAAAACAGTGGAATGATTACAAGGAATCAAATTCGGAAGGGCCGATCAGTTTAGAAGTCTTGGAAAATAGATTACACACATGGAATTTATATTACAATTCAAAACATAATATGTAACATAGATAATTATTTGATAATTCCATTATTATCTTAGATTAACCCTTCATATCAATCATAAAACTCTTCTTGAAATCCTGGAAAAATAAAACATAAGAAATGGGTGAGATCATATACTCAGTAAGGATAAACAATATAGTAGAAGAAATTATAAACAAGCATAAAATTTTAATGAAAAATATAAAACTGAAACACAAGCCTTTTAAAAATAATCTTCAGCACATGGAAAGAATAAATCAAATAATTTCATTTAAAAATTCACATGTATATTCTACTAGTCGAATGATCACATTTAATATCAATAAATAATCTCATACTGAGGGAATACATAATTCCATACATCATAACCACACTGTCAAGGCCTCGTTCCAAGACCATACATACAAGCCAGATGTTAGTCAAAAACCAAACTAGTTTGTCTTATGAGTACTACCAATGCATCCAGGAGATTTCATTAACAGTTACCCAACATGTAGGCATTTCATTAAGAGGTCCCCAACCCTTCACTTACTATGTTCAATGAAATCCTCTTATGAAAGGAGTAAAACATAACTAACATAAATATTTATATTAAAACTAACATTCAAAATGTTAATAATTTAACCATAAACCATGAATAGTATCAAAATAGTACATCCACATTAAAACATATCATAAAACCTTAAATATAATATGTAAGATTTTATCATAATAAATCAACCTCAATTAAGCATAATCCAACAAATTATGTTGACATAGATGAAAATAATCTAATAAAATCATTAAAAACTTCTTTAAAGAAACACCCTTTTATTGAAAATAGTTAATTAAAAAGAATTAAAATTTAAAAAGAATATATTTTAATATAAAATAATCTTGTAATCTTGTAAAATAATCTTTAAAATGTATAAGCATAACAATGGTGGAAATATCATGTTGCACCGTATAAGTTAAAAAAACATTCTTTCCTTAATTTGTTGAAAAGGTCATAATGTACCTAATTTGGAAAACGATGGAAAGATTAATTTCAAAATGTTTTATAAAAAGTCAAAAAAAATGGGTAAAAATGACTTTAAAAAATTATTGATAATATTTTGAAATATATTTCTAAGAAACATGGACCTGGATGATAAATATGTCCCAGTAAATTCCTATGTAAAAGCAATCTCGAATAATAATGAGATTGTGAAATTAACCCTTACATAAAACCCGAAAATATTGCTTTTGGAAACATTTGAATGAAATTAAAAATATAAATAAAATGCAATTTATAATACTTTTAAATCCATATAAATATTCATGTAGAATATGATCAAGAATATTGAAATGGAGAAAGGATTAATTATTTAAACATTCAAAGAGTCTCTTACTACTTTGAAAATTTAAATCATAAACCTGATATATTAAAATGAATATTTAAATAACATGAATATAAAAGTATTAATCATATAAAATATAGTAGGGGTAATACATATACCACACACAAGAAATAGGTGGTGGGCATGGCTTATATCTCATGGAAATTAAAAGTGAGACAAAAATTCCATTACAATGATTGTATCATTAGAGTGAGGATAAATGAATGACATAATTATGTGTGAAAAATATAAATCCACCCAATACAAGTGGATATTCAGTATAAAAAAATCATGGGTCATTCACACATATTTTTGGAATAATATAACTAATGACACTGATGTTTAACTCAATGAATGGAAATTGTGTTAAGATTTGCCTTACCTTAGGTCTGATACTCTCCGTACGTGTCCTAAAATTCCATATAATGGTTTTTAACATATTATTAACTTCTAAAAAAATCATATTAATATTTATTATATCACATATGACTCATTTATAACTTTATATCACCCATTTAGTAACAACTTCCATGTTAAATCAACATTTTGAGTAATAATTGCTTTGTTTATCATACATGTTTTGAATATTTATTCTTAATTATATTACTTAGATCATGATTTAATTACTTTTAAAATTTAAAACATGATTTATATATAATATATAATCACTATTTAAATATATATAAATGGTATATACATGAAAATGGAACACACCATCCATGGTGACAGTAGGTCGTACGTACGCATGGATGTTATTTTCGTTTCTTTATCTTATTGAATAGAAGAAATTAAATGACATATATGTATATATATGTATATATATATATTATACCATTATAATTATTATTTCATATATTTCATACTTATTCATCATATATATTTTTATAATCATTCTTGAATGGTAAATTTGGAAGATTAATCTAATTGCGTCGTGGAGACGGTAAGTCGTACATATGCACGAGCGATGATATCATTTACTTAATGGTTAAATAGTATATAATTGGATGGAATATAAATTAATAAAAGCAATATCCTATTATATTTATTATTTACACCCTTTATATTCATCATTATACCCATGTAAATAAAGTATATATGAAAAATAGTTCACACCACGATGTGAAGACGGTAACTTGTACATACGCATGCATGGTGATATTTATTTTCATAGGATGGATAAAAGGAGGAATATGATAGTCACATAATCATAAATAAATATTATCATATATTATATTCTGGATTTATTACTTTAATATGGAAATAACTTAGTAAAAGGAAGTAGAAGAAGAAAAGAACTTTCAAAGAGTTGGTAAAATAATTACCCCTTCTTCGAGTGACTCCTTTGATTTAAAAAAAATGACTTCTTAGGTTGGAGTTATGCACAAAGTATGGACACTAGGATTAATTTAGGGAATTTTGGATGATAAATTGGCATGATTTGACTGAGATAAAGGGCTTTAGATGTGTTAATTAATGAGAAGGAGAGGTTCCCTTTTATAAGAGAGGGGAGGGACACTTTATGAAACTCCAAAACTTTTAATTTATTATATATTGATTTTCAATTTCAAATAGATAAAAAGTGATTTATTTTGAGTTTAATGTGATTATGGTTTGAAATATTCTCAACCAATGATTTTTAAACATGTTTAGTTCATAAATTTAACCTTATCTTTTGGGTTTAACCATTAGTTAAACAGTTAACTCTTACTGTGTCTACTTGTATTTTTATACTATAGGGTTAATATAGTTACTATAAAATGCCAAAATAATACCAATTGGGTAATTTATGAAATTTTTAACACTATCCATATTATTTTTCCGAACCTTATATTTTATTACTTTTATATATTTTAATAAAATAGTATTTATTTTAAAATCTCATTTATGTCAATTTTGACACTATTTAATACATGATTTTTGTTAAAGTCATAAAAAATTTATTCCATACAAAAAACTACATTAACTCATCCCTAATATTTTAATTTCTTCCAAAAAAATTGTGGATGAAATAAAGTATTTTATAATATATTTATTTTAATATTATTAATATCATTTATTTGATTCTTAATTTAATAAATCAATTACTACATTATTATTGTGTCACCATTTAATTTAATTATTTATTTCATAAAATTATAAATAAATTATCATTATGTAGATAAACATTATTTCTTTATAAATAATAATTATAGTCCACTATATCACTTATATACCTCATATTAAAAATGATATAGTTATTAAAATTTGAATATGAAATTTTTAACTCTTCTTTTAATAAAATATAATAAATGTCCTAATCTTACACAAGTTGCTTAAAAATGATCATATTTTAGACCTAAGGATGATTTGGGTCTAAAAATACTTATCCAATGAAATTAGGACAAGTGTTGGTATAATTTTATATTATTATAATATTATTTTTACCTTCAATTATCCTATTTACCTTTAACTGTGGTAAATAAAATTCAACAGTTACTATTCATCAAAAATTATTTTGATCCTATTAGATCAATTTTTTCATACTTATTATAACCATGTATGTATTTTTTAAAAAATTCAATTCACAGAAGTGGTAAAATTTTAATTAATTCTAATTCCATATATTTGATTAGAAGATGAGTAAAAGTGACTTTCAAAAGTTTAATAAATTTTTATATTTAATTCTATTATAAAAATAATTCCAATGACCTAAATTGGGTTAATATGTGTATTATTTATCTATTTTGACTTTAAAATAAATTTAAGGTAAAATAATTATTTAAATTAAAAGGTTGATTTTTAAACATTAATGTAGTATTTTTCATTATTCTTCAAAAATTAGAACTTTTCAGAAAATTATCAAAATTTCACCCTAAGATAATTTTGATCTTCCAAATAAAAAAATGAAATATATTTTGAAAATTAAAATTTATAAATTTTAAAAGTTTGTTATTACTATTTATAATCTATTTTTAAACATTTATTTTAGTATATCGTGGTACTCTCGAACTCAGTGTTGCATACAATGCAAGCTATTGAAGAAAATGAATTTATTTTTGAAGAGATATACTGTAAAATCATGGGGTGTTACACTAGGTGAAAATCAATGAGGATAAATTCAACCAATAAATCCAAAGGTAAGCTCCCCAAATTTCTAAATGTGGTATAAAACATTTTTTAAAGAATTTTTTATCAGACCAAGAAAGTGTTACTGATGTGATTGTTGTAAAAGTTGGCGACATTGACCCAATTTTATCAGTAATTTTTGATTAAAATATCATACATAAAGTGAGTTTGGTATGATGAATTCTTACCATAATAGTGTTGATATTTCTATATCCACATTTTATATGGTAATGTCTATAAATTACATATCATATAAAAATTTTATTGTAGTTCCTGGGATATAATGAGAACCTTGAGATACTAGGACATTAATATTAAACATATAAAATATGGTATAGATACATCATACAAACTAGATAGAGTCGGTGTCTGACTATCAAGTGTTGGGGGCTTATAAGAATTGAGATTTCTTCTCTTGAAGTCGTCACTTGTTGAATCTAGTATGTGAGATTATAAGGACATACCTATCAATAGAAACACCACATATTTTAGGTGAAATTGGTTGTTCCTATCAATGAACATGTGTATTGGTCTCCTGGCTTGAGATCATTATCAATTTATACCATTTTATCACATAATTTAATGGAAGACAAAAACCACGACATTGAAGTCATGGCGAGGTATCTTGTTTTGGGTATTTCATTGGTGGTATGTCATTGGTTGAATGATTAAGATAGAATTTTTTACTTTTGAGTTGATAAAATGATATCTCGGTCCTGGTCGATCTGGATGGAACTTCATAAATCATTTTCCAAGGTTGTCAAAGGTAAGTCTCTCTAGTTAGATCAAAAAATAATAAATCAAAAATTGATGATGAAACAAGCCATTCATACTACTTTATGAGATATCTCAAGATAAAACGATTATATTACATAGTGTGTATTCTTAGGAAAGGTTATCATTGCTATGAATTTTCCTTATCTCATTAGGGTCTATGATGGGTTTCTAGAATCTGCTCTTGTTCTGTGAATAATATTCATTTTTATCGAGACAAGGGCCTAGAGGGTCATAAACAATAGCGTATTCAAGAGTCTTCCCTATTCTAATGAATATGAATATTGGAAATAGTGGGCCCCACCATGAGGTTCGAGAGTTGTCCAAGTAATCGATCTAAATGAGTAAATAAATTCATTTTTATTCAATTATAGAATAATTGGGTTGAATTTATTTATTAAAAGTGTTGGGACCAAGTTGAATGGAGAAGGAAGTTTGAAGAGTTAGCCTTTGCATAGTGTTGTATTTTGTTGTCAAAGAAGACAAATCAATTCACTTTGTAAAGGACCAGAAATCAAACGATGCTTTGCTGATTTGTATTTCAAAAATATCATAAGTTAGGAGAACTTTTGATGCAATCCTTATAAAGGAAAGGGGGATAAATGATGATGCCAATCATATACAGTTTTGATTGGATGGAATAATGCTGCTGGAAGATAGGATGTTTCAGTACTTCCTATTGTAACTCTGACGATGCTAATGATGATCTATCAAAGGATATATATCACAATAGTAGAGTTCGTGATGAAATATGAAGAATGGTTATGGGAATAAGTGAAGAGATAAATGAAAAATCAATGGAAAATCTAGGGGTGGCACAAAATCAGAGTTTAAGGTGGTGCTATTTTCTAGTGTTTTCTAAATTTTAGGGCCTGAAAATCGGGAGATGAAGATGTGTTTTTGGCAATGGATGTTGTGCAAAAGATTGTAGATGGTTTAGAATTTTGTGTGCAAGTCATGATTTAAGGTCAGAACATCGAATAATGGCAAAGGCATGGAGTGCGCAGAAATTTAGGCAGGTTTCACGAAAAAATAAAGTGGTGTGAGAAATAGTAGCGGGTTGCGCAAAATATCAGCGAGATGCGCGAAATATCAGCGGGATGCGCGGAAAAAATAATGGTTATGCGAAATAGAGGAAATAAGTTTTTTTTTCGAAAAATGCGTTTTAAGATCATAAGCTCTAAAATTGGCAAAGGCATGAGTTGCGTGAAATATTGGAACATTGCGCGAAATATGAAGTGGCGTAAAAGAGTTTTTACACGCATGAAGGAGGTTTTACATGCGGATTAGTGTTTTTCACGTGGGGTCAAAAATGCCTATAAACATGAGGTGAACCCCTTTCATTTAAGGTAGCTCGACACTTAGAAGAAATCCCTATCTCTGGTGTGCGTAAAATTTTATGCTAAGTGAGTTGCGCGAAAAGAAATGAGTTTGCATGAAAATAGGACAGTTGCACGGAAAAGCGAAAAAGTTGCGCGAAAAAAAAAGTTTTGCGAAAATTTTTTTTGCACCAAAAAGGAATTTTTACGTGCAAGACATTTGAATTGAGCACAAGGTATCCTAAAGGATGCGTGAAAAATTTGGGGTCTGCGCACATATTCAGTCATGCATATGGGAGTTCCTACCAGCTTCTGGGTAGGAAAGTGAAGATCTATACTTCAGAGAATACAATTGTTCAATCGTAAAGAAGCACTGAAATACTGTAATTCCCTATTTATACTAAGAGGGTTGACACACGCTTGAATATTGTTTTCCAAGTGCTGCATGAGTGTAAGGGTATATCCTACTCATTGTATTCCACATCAGAGGATTGTTTTCTAGTGGATTTTTTGGTACTGGATTGTTTCTGTACCATACCAAGGACGTAGATAGTCTTGTTGAGTAGTGAACCTTGTAAATCTTGTGTTCATGTGGTTGTGTGTGTTCAGCAGGGAAGAAACTCTTTAATATGAGGCGAAGGTTATTTCAAAAAGGGGAAACTTAAAAAGAAAAGGATATCACTGATTCACCCCCTCCCCCTCTCAGTGAGACTTGGATCCTAACTGGGAACTTCAAAAAGTTTTCACAAGGTATTAAGTGAATACAAAAAAGTATTATAAAAAAAATATTATTTTAATATTCAAGGTTCATTTAATATTAGTGGGAATTAAGAGTTGAGTTAATTACTTGGGTTTATCATGTAATATATTTTTTATATATTAATATTATGTGATAAAAAAATATAAATGACATTATGATGTAGTTAGTTCATCATAACGTGTCATTTACTGCTTATTTAGTATGTGTTTTATTTCATAGGGTTGAGGACCCCTTTTTGTGTATTTGAGTGTCTCACTATATAATAAGATTATATAATCTCATTCCATGAATATTCATCATTCATAATTTAGAGATTATATATCCTCCCACACCCTAGAGAGTGAATGGATTTGTTCGAGTGATCTATTCAAGAATGCCTTTGTAGATTGAAAGGATGAGATTGATCTGATCATCACGACATGAAATGAATCATTGGAGGTCCATGCTAGCACCCATAATTTGACAGTTGAGATTAACATAGATTATTGAAGCATGTGTGTATGATCAAGAGAAGTTTGACCTCGGCTCCTTTGAGCAACAGTCAACGGTGATGATCTGCTATCGAATGTACTTTGATTTGGATGAGGTAACTGTTTGGTTTAAAATTTTGTGCTTTAATGATTCATGTAAGATCCTCAAACCTTACTGGGTCTTGGATCATCAGAGATGATAAAGTTTCATCACTCCAATGATGACTTGTTTTTAAATTCCCAGCCTTCTAACTTCGGATGCACACCTCGATACCAGAAATTTCTACCAGAGAAGTCATATAATTTTTTTGATCCAAGAAAAAATTAATTTTCTTTAAATTAAGTATAGGGTTTTAATTATGTCCCAACATAAAATCCGTGCATCAATCTGATATTGGATGACCAATTTGTGACCATCTGAAATTTTTGATACTAATAGTTTGCGGTTTGTTTTTGTGTATTTAAAAAAATATAATAATATAAATATAAATATATTCATTTATGTTCTTAATTTTATAGAGAATTCTAGAATCCTTATCAGAATATTTCAAGGATTAGATGGAATCTGGACACCAAAACAGTACCGCCCGGTGGCCAACTTTTCCACTGATTGTGGAATTTGAAAAATATATAAAATATATAAAACAGAAAAAATAATCTTGAAAGGGGGTTTGGTTAATGGGTTACGAAAATCACAAATCAAATAAAAATACGGGAAACCCATGGGATTTTTCAAATAAAGGAAAAAATTGTATTAAAAAATAAAAGGGGTATCATAGGGTGGCGTGACTACCAAAAAAAGTCTTTTTTTTGTGTTTTTGAAGAAGATTCACCATAAGGTGCACTCCCCACCCCTCATGGGACTCCGATTACAGTTGGATCAATGCTCAGAAAGCATGAAGAAGAGACTTCTATGGATCCCACCATGTATAGAAGAATCATTGGGAGACTCATCCAACAATGAGTCATAGCGGCTGACCACTGCAGCATCACCGGTGCCATTGCTGCCCATCATAGACGCCACTATTTCCTATCACTGTCCAACTCTTCCACCAGTCCTCTCTCCCCTGGCACTACCTCCTAGTTGAGAACCCAACCCGGACCACTGACTTCCCATTGAACATGGTCCATTGAGCCTCATTTCTGTGCTTCTCACTGAAGCTGACCACCTCCCAGGCCGACCTAGCCAGACACCGCCACTCCTTTAGGCCACCACCGCCGGGGCGCATGACCAAACCCCAACCAAATATTGACCTAAACACCACATGTGGCTTCCTATGGTCCCATAAATGCCTTCTCTGCATTAATATGTGTAGATACCATGTGCTTACATCATAGTCAAATAAAAGACAACCAATGAACCGCCACTTCATGCAGACCCCTTGCCCGACGAATCCCACTAATGTGGTGGTCCTGGCTGCATTTGGCCCTCCGAGTAACCTTTTTTTCATTTTTACCTTTACCTAGTTTGAGAAACCAGCCATTAAAATGGGTTCTTACCACCCAGTATTGTTCTGTATGATCTTGGGTAGGATTTTCATGACCCATAATGGATCAGGGTGGGTCTTCCTGACCCAGAATAGCCCTATACGATGTTTTCTTGGCCCGAAATTGTCCTATATTGGTTCGTCCGGACACGCAATGAGACAAATAATAATTCTAGAGCACAAAATATTTATAATATATTCGAACTTAATTTATTAATTTTGGATTTAAAAAATAATAATTTTATTATTTGGAATAAATTAATTTAATTTTTCAAATAAAAATTAAATTAATAATGGGAATAAATGAATGTAAATTATTTGAATTTAAAATAATTCATTTAATTTATTTAAATACCCTTATACTTAAATATTTGCATTTAAATTATACATCACACTTTTATTTTACCCATATATGGGTCTTGAGAAATGACCAAATGTGCATGTCAGGTTTTATTTTATTTGAATTTTTTACAAATGCATGCGATGTTTATAATATTTAATTAGTTTTATTGACATTTTCCACATCATAATTCTTTATTTAATATTTATAAGGTCCTCTTCCTTCATTTTTATCTATATGTACATTGTGCTTCCCGAGACCACCTCACCAGCGTGTGAGTACATTTATACTATTTATGTTGATGTTGTAAGATGTGGATCACGCCAAGATGAGGCTATATACCAGATGAGAAGTGAAAACGCTGGATCTAGAGTGAGATGCATCATGATTTAAGACCCGAATCTAGTATAATACCCCTATTCCATGATTTATCCATTGATTTTAAATGGTTTAATAAAAATTAGATGCTTTAGACGAGTTGATTAATTTATTTCCTTTATTTATTTTTTTATTATTTTATACATTTTCTTATCTGTGGGAAATACATAAAATAATAAACAGAAAAAATGCATAAAGACACGATGAATGTTTTTTTATATTAATTTTTAGTTGTGATCATGAAAACATAGTATAAAAATATTAATCGAAATGAATTACATTCTCCAAAAATATTAGAAACCCCTCAAAAAAATATTAATTTTTGAACACCCTTCATCACTCAAATTTGAACAAAACCGGATATATGGGGTCCTCATCAGCCATATTTGAGGGTGCCTCCTACTACCAAAGAGTTCTTATGAGAGTGATGAGTTGAAAAATTTAAATTTAGAAGCAAAGTATTAGGAAAAAATATATTGTTTCAACTTTTATAGAAAACATTGAGTAAATCAGGTTTATGATTTTTTTAAGTTGAGGCTTTACTCAATAGATCAAGAAGCTATGAGTTAATGTGGTTTTACAGTCTAGTATCCACCTTAAAACCCTCAGAATAGTTTTTTAGTTGAATCTTGTAGATTATGAGGATAGGTTCCAAGGATACTTGTCACTAGAATACTCAAGCAATAATTTATTTCAAGTTTAGTAGTGAGGGATACTAAATTTAGATAAAATAGTGGGAGACATTTGATGTTTAAATAAATTGGTAATGTCTAATCATTATTCAAGATAAAAGTACTAATATAGTAGATTTTTTTGATTAAAATGAAAAGTAATACCAAAACTACACTATGATAACTATTGGATATAGAACATGTCCAACTTGGAATGAATTTCCAAGAGTAGTATAGGTGATTGCACAAATTACTACAATACTAGAAATTCAAGGTGTTGGTGTCCCCACTAAATGTTATATAAGTCCACAACCTTAAAAATTACATAATCTTTAGTTTTAGTCAAGAAATTTATTTCTTTAAAATTTAAGATCTCTTCAGGTTTAAAATTTTAGAGAATTAGGCCATAAATAATACATAACTAAACCATAAAATACAAAGTGAACACTTCTGACAGTATCCATTTTTACCATATTCTAAAAATTTCAAAATAAACCATGACCCCTTTTATGAAAAATCTTCATGAATTTCAACATGACTTCTTATAATCCCTTACTAATCCTTAAGTCCTGTGAAAAACATTAAAAAATATGGGATGGAAATAAAAATATTAGTAAGAGATATAAAAATAAGAAAATTGTTAGTCTATTGATAAACATTAAAACCTGTAAAATATTTATCAGAAATCCATAATTTTCACCCTTAAAAAGAAGTAAATACTTTTATTTAAAAATATTCTATTTTATTGCCTTTTTTTAATCACAATATTACCATAAAACCCATAGAAAACATATAAAACACCTAAAGGTATCTTGGTACATCATTATAATTTTCACTCTTTTAAATGCAATAATCATGTGATCAAATTCCATACATGTCACTCTTATAAATGGAATATCCATACGAACGACTTCCATTACCAATGTATTGGAGGGCTATCACGAACCCACCCTTCATTGGTTTATCGTAGAACCATCCTTCATTGGTTTATCACGTAACCACCGATCAAATTTATAAGTACCATTATATAATCATAACACATTAAATAATGAAATTTTCAACATTTCACTCATAATATTTCATTTTCACTCCTAAGAAAAAAATTTCAAGTTATTGAAATAACCAATCCATTTTCGACACCAATTTTCAATAATAAAATACCCAAGAAGGAAAATAAGTATTTTCATTTAAGAAAACATATGAGCTTTCAAAAGAAGCTATAAATAAAATAATAGTCACAACAACAAAAAATTAATTATCTTCATGTACGTTAAGAATAGAACATTTCTTTTTTTGTTTAAAAAATATTCCATATAAAATAAAGAAAAATATTAATTTGTAAAACCTTTGAATTGAATTTAAAATAGAAATAAATTACCTTTATAATATTTTTTATTTATAATCATATCAAGAATACTGACATACAGGAAAAGATTTTTAAATTAAATCCTTAAACGTTCAAAGTGTCCCATACCACTTTGAACATTTAAATCATAAGGCCAATGTTTGAATAACATTTAAACAAAAATTAAATAACATGAGAATAATTAAATTCGTTATAGGATATTTCAAATGGTATGTATATACAACTCATAAAAGAAGGTTTTTTTATAACATCAAAATATGCCTGAATAAAAAGAGATTGAGACGAAATCTCTTAACCTAAGTCTGACTTGTCACATATGGATTTATCTTCCAAAAAAATAACTTATATTAATTATTTAATTTATTCAAATGATTTTTAACGTTTTTAATTATTTTTATTTCACTTATTACATTGTTTTATACAACTAATTTAACAATTAAGTTTATGTTGGGTGTCTTGATCATATTCGGTTTGTGTTTCAAAAATAAATTTGGTAGGTCAGATAAGGTCAAAGGGGTAATTATTAAAAAATATTCATAATAATAATAATAAAATAATTATAATAATTATACATAAATTATATATTTAAGACAAATCATGAAATATGGTTATTAAAAATGAACCAACGTTACAGTCATGGAGAAAGTAGGTCGTACATACACATGAGTAACATTACCATTTCTCAATGATCATTATGAGAAGAAGGTAAGAAACATTTATATTTATAGAATGGTAATTATATAATAAATAAAGTTTTATTTAATCATATATAATTATATATGTAATTATTTTTATTTAAATTGAATGACATCAGGTCATGAGGCGGTAGTCCACTGTACACACGGACGATAATTTCATTACACATTTGATGGAATTGGGTGTAGGTGTAGGTAAAAACCTTAACATAAAAAAATATCATAATATTTAGGATTCATATTTTATTATATAATCATGGAATAAGAATAATTTAATAGGTGGAAAATAAATAAAATATAAATTTACATTGAAGAACATTACCTCTTTTTTGGATAACTCCTTTTGGTTTACACCAAAAATCATCCTTGGATTGATTTATTCCCAATGTGAGGCTTCTAGGATGATAGGAAAGATGTTGGGAGATTATTTGGGTATGATTTTGATGAGACAAAGGGCTTGATATGTGGGACGAAATGGGTGAGGGCGAGTGCCTCTTTATAGTGAAGGGAGAGGACACATTGAACATTTTTGAAAATAATTGTGTTCTCAACTTGTTTTTACCTACAAAGAGGCTTCAATAACACAAAGAAATTTTATAAATGAAGGGTTAAGGTAAAAATATGGACATAAAATGGGTTTTTTTTACAAGTTTAGGGCCAATTTTATTCCTTAAGTTTAAATTTTAACTACTAAGTAATCTTGTTTTTGCCTCAATCACTGTAATTAATTTTAATCACTTTCACTACTATTTTTATCCAAAAACTTATTTGAACTTATTATATATTATAAATTATGATGATTCAAAATAAATAATCCATTTTTAAAATTAGAAACACATAACTGTTAGAAATTAATTTAAAATTAATCCTGTAGATGGGATGACAAAGTGAGGCTTTAAAGAGAACATGTTCAAAAGTTAGCTAAGTTTTTATATATAGTTTCAATGAAAAATCGATTCAAATGAACTAAATTTGTTTATATTATATAAAATTTATCTAATTATACTTTATAAACAATTAAAAACACAATTTAACAATATAAATAAATTATATGATAATGCAGTTTTCAATTAAAAATCATTGTTTTTCACTATTCATAAAAATATGAAACTTCTTAGAAAAATACACAAAATTTACCCAATTTTAATTTTGATATTAATATTTCAGAAATGAAGTTTTTTATTTTGTATAAAAGTTTCAAAATTTAGTTTCAATATAGGTGTGCTATTAAAAGGAGATAAAACCTCTTTTTAGAAAGTAGGGCTTTTAAGTGTAAAACTAGATCTATTCTTATCTTATACTTATAAAATATATTGTATGGATTTAAATTCATTTTATTAACATGTGTAAACATAATATAATTAGTCCTATTCATTTCTTTCGATATAATGGCTAGGTTATAACTTCAATATTAAATAATATTAATATTAATAGTTTATTATTGTTTGGTATAACTTAGTCTTGCGTGCAACACGAGATTTCAAAGAAACTCATTGTTGCATTTCATGTATGTTATAGGGAATATCATTCATTTTATTATAAAATTACTATGTAATTCATAAATATTAATAAATATAAAAAATTTATTATTTAATCATTACTTGGGATGTTACAACCTTCCCCTCTTTTGAAATTGCATTATTGAAATTCTATTCACTTATCAAATTAGTGGGGATATTTTTCCATCATTGAAATTTTAGATTCCAATGTTGCCTCTTAAACCATATGGGTTTTCCATAAAACCTTAACCTAGTGAATTACCTTATTCTACAATACTTTCTCTATGCAGTCAGGAACTTGAACTGGTTGTTCCATATAAGAAATATTCTATTTTAGCGGAACTAATTCAAGGCTCAAAACATGTGATAAATCTAGTACATAATTACTTAACATTAAAATAGGAAATATATTGTGTACATGGGATAAACATGGAGGTAAATCCACTCAATAGGCAACTGATCTAACTTTTTCCAAGATTTCATATGGTCTAAGGAATTGTGGAATCAACTTACCCTTCTTAACAAAACACATCACACTTTTCCATAGAGAAACTTTTAGAAAGGCATGATCACCTACCACAAAAGAAATATATTTCCTCCGGTTGTCTACATCGATTCTTTTACTTCTCCGAGATATCCTCACATTTCACTGAATCAACTAAACTTTCTTCGCCATTTCCTCTACCAAATCTAGTCCCATAAACTTCTATTCCCCTATATAATCCCAAAAAACTGGTGTTGGGAACCTCCTTCCATATAATGCCTCAAATGGTTCCATCTATATGATGAAATGAAAAATATTGTTATAATAAAAATCAACCAAAGACAGATGTCGATACTAACTTTCCTAGTATTCCATTGATAAATAATGAAGCATATCTTCCATGATCTGAATTTTCTGCTCATCCTTTCCATAAGATTGAGTATGAAAAGTTGTACTGAAAGTAAATTCAGTACCCAAAAATTTTCAAATTCTATTTCAAAAATTATATGTGAACCTGAGATCATGGTCAGATACAGTGGAGAGAGGTACTTCATGTAACCTGAAAATATATTTTAGATACATTTGGGAAAATGAACTAAAGATATTGTATCTCAAATGGGAACAAAATGTAAAAATTTAGTTAATTGATCAAAAATATCACAAATCACATTGTTACCTTGAGAAGGCTTTGAAAACCCTACCACAAAATCTATTGATATATTCTCTCATTTCTACTCTAGCACTGGCAGTGGTTGAAGCATCACCTTCAGTATTTGTATCTATTCTTTTACCTACTGACAATTCTAACCCATCATGGTATATTCAACAATATTTATTTTCATTCCATCCCACCGGTAATACTCATGAAGGACTATGTACATCTTGGTGATGCTCGAATGAATGGAAAATAGAGAACTATGAGCTTCTGTAAATAACTCTTTCCTCAACTATGAATCATAAGGAACACATAATCTTTTTCCAAATCATAAAACACCTTCTTCATAAATATTAAAATTTGGAAACTTACCCTTCTCAATGGATTACACATTTTCTTTAAAATATTGACCCACCTTCTGAGATCTCTTAATTATTTTTGACAAATTTGACTACAATAAAACCTAAAATAAAACAGATAATTTTCCTACATCCAAAACTTTTAGTCCAAAATTCATCAAATAATTAACCAAAGGGTCACATTCCAAACATTACATGGTTAAGTATCATTACTTTTTTGGATCAAAACATCCACCACATTGTTTAATTTTCTAGAATGATAATGAATTGTGAAATAATAATCCTTTATAAATTATATCCATATTCTTTGTCTCATGTTCAAATCTTTCTGAATAAATATATACTCCAAAATTCCATGAACAATATATATTTCACACTTCACTACATACAAATAATGCCTCTAAATTTTTTAATGCAAAAACAATTGTAGCTAATTCCAAATCATGTGTAAGTTAATTCAACTCATGATTTTTCAACTGACGTGAATCATAAGAAATTAACTTTTCATTCTAAACCAGGGAGTAACCAAGTACTTTTAATGAATCATCACTAAAGTTGAAAAAATCACCATTTTTGGAAGGAAGGGAAAACCAAGGCATTGAAAAATAATCTTTTCAGTTCCTAAAAACAACCATAAAATTATCCTATCTTGATAAAAAATAATTCCCTTTCTTGTTACTTTAGTTAGTTGGTTATATAACTGGGTAATGTTTTCAAAAAAACATTGGTAATAACCCACTAATCCAAAAAAACTATGAATCTATGTGACATTGGTAGGTCTTGGCCACCCTTCAACAACTTTTGTTTTAGTAGGGTCAATAGTTATGTCATATTTAGAAACAATATGTCCAAGGAATGAAATTTTTTTCAACAAAAACTCACGCTAACTAATATTTCCATATATTTTATTTTCTTTTAAGGTTTTAAAAACCATATATAATTTCCATTCATGTTCCACGTGGATTTTAAAATATACCAAAATATCATCTATAAATATAACAAAAAAATGATCCAAAAACTAATGGAAGACTCTACTCATAATATTCATAAATATTTATGATTTATTAGGTTACCCAAAGAGAGTAACTACAAACTCATAATTACCATATCTCATATAAAATATTGTATTAAGAATGTCATCATCCTTTACCTTCAGCTGATAGTACTCAGAACACAAATAAATCTTTGAAAAAAATTAAGCTCCCTAGATATGATGAAACGAATCATCAATAGGAGGAAAATGATACTTTTTTCTCAACAGTATTGTTATTCAAGGCTCTATAATCAATTAAAATCCTCATGGAACCATTTTGTTCTCATATAAAATAGGAGGACCCCATGGTGAAGTGCTAGGTCAAATGAAACCTTTATCAAGGAATTATTGAAACTGGTTTTTCAATTCCACAAGTTATAATTGATCCATTCAATTGAGGATTTTATAAATAGGATTATCAACATGAACTAAATCAGTAGTAAATTCAACTTCTCGATCAGGAACAACACTAGGAAAATCATCAGGAAAACATCTGTAAATTCATTTACTACTGGGATGTTACTAATAAGAACTATTTATTTCTATTCAAAAACATGATATATATTTCTTTAAATTTTATCTTTAATAAATTTATTAGATTCTTGCTATGTTATCAATGATATAAAATCATTGAATAAAATTTTATTGGATTTACAATGTATTTTAGCATGATAAATTGAAATCTAATTCATACTAAAAAAAGATATTAAAATCCACTCTGGGAAGTTCAATAAGATTTTCAGGAAATACCATCCCACTAATGACAATAGAAATATTCTTATAAATATTGGTTGCTCTAATACTCCCACCAATATTTTTTACCAAAATTCTTATCTTACTTTCATGTGGTGATATTCCCAATTTTCTAGAAAATTTATTAGAAATAAAAGAATGTGAAGATCCAAAATAAGATAGAGTATTGACATAATTTGAATAAACTAGTAACATACCTTTCACCACTTCATTTTATGGAACAACATCAACTGTAGTAGTAGTAAAATATTTTCAACGCAATTTTTCTTTCGATTTTGATGGTTTCCACCTTGGGTAATTGACTTTGGACACACAATGGAATAATTACCTAACTCATAGAAACTAAAAAAGATATTACCACTATATTTTAATTTCTGTCCTAATCATCTTCCTTGAAGTCACAATCCATATAAACAATTTTACCATATTAGAAGCACTTCCCAGAATATTGAAGACATGCTCTAGGATGATTTTTACCACACTTCTCACAAGATTGAAATTTGGTTTTCTTACCTCTAATTTTTTTTAATGAATGATTTCCCATTTCTTACTAACTTGGCCTCTTATTTTGATTGTTTTCATGGGACACATGATCATCAAAAACCTCTATTTTTACCTTATGAGGACATTGAAATTTTTTTTATAGCTCTTGAACTCATGAAAAGAAAATGACCTTTGGTATCTTGGATTTAATCCCATGTAAAACTAATTTATTTTACTATCAATATCTCAGATAAAATTTGGGATGTACCTTTCCATTCAAGTGAAGTTTTTTTCATATGTAGCCACTGAATATTCTTCCATTATTTTCAATTCAAAGATTTTTTCCATACTAATTAAAAAAAACTTAGGAAAATATTTCTCAAGGAAAATATTCTTAAATTCATCCCATTCCAAGGAATAAATCTATTCAATCTCCCTGAAATTATTAACCACTAACCACCATTAGATGACTTCACTTTGAAAATGATAATTTAAAAGATATAACTTTTGGTGATCCGAACAAACTATGACATCGAATAATTTTTCTAGGGAAATAATCCATCCTTTAGCTAGCACAAGGTTATATGATCCTCTGAATGATGGGGATTTTGTCACATAAAATGCCCCATTATCATCATGTTCCTCTATGGTAGATCTGGTTTCTCTCTTGCATGGACACCACCAACATTTATTTCCTGTTTCAACTGATCCATCCCTGAAAAAAACTACTCTGTTCCAATTCTAACCATCTTGGGGTGTTGATTCAGAAGGATATTTTCCTATCGGTGCCTTCCCACTACAACTTCCTTGTTTCCTTTATGGAAAACCATTCTTAACAAACATTATTTATATGAAGAAATATGGTAATATTCAAATTCCATATCAACTCACATTAACCATAAAGTGAAATATTTCAAGGTCATGATACTAATATTAATCTAAAATATAAAGTTATATAAACCTCTCATCTAATACCAACTATAAGGCCTCGAACTTAAACATTACATAATCTTGAGTTTTAGTCAAGAAATTTCTTTTTTCACATTGAGGGTATTTTCAAGTTTAGAGTTTTAGAGAATTAGGCAATAACTCATACATAAAAAACCATAAAATAAAAAGTGTACACTTCTAAATAGTATATGTTTTTCCCATAATCTAAAACTTTTAAAATAAAGCATGATCACTTTTATAAAAACTATTCATGAATTTCAACAAGACTTCTTCCAATACCTTAATCATCATTATGTCCTATAAAAAACATTAAAAAAGGTGGGTTAAGCATAAAAATATTATTAAGTTATATAAAAATAAGGAAACCATTATTCAATTGATAAACATTAAAACGTGTGGAAACTTTATCATAAAGAAATAAATTTCATCCTTATGAAGTAATAAATGATTTCCTTTTAAAATAAGATCATTTATTACCCATTTTGTAATCATAAGATTACCACAAACCTACAGAAATCATAGAAAACACATAAAGGTATCATGAGACATCATTATACTTATCACTCTTATAAATGGAATAACCTTGCACTCGACTTCCATAAATTTCACTCTTATAAATGGAAGATCCATACAACCTACTTCCATACCAAATGAATTGGTAGAATATCATGGACCCACCCATCACTGGTTTATCACAGAACCACCTGTCATTGGTTTATCAGGTAACCACCCATCAAATTTCCGAGTACCATTATACAATCATAACAAATAAAAGAATGAAATTTTCAACATTTCACTCATAATATTTCATTTTGACTCCTAAGAAAACATTTCAAGTTAATGAAATAATCAATCAATTTTCAAAAAACATTTTCAATAAAAAACAACAAAAAAGGGAAATAAGGATTTTCATTTAAGAAAACATTTAAGCTTTCAAAGGAATCTAGATATAAAATAATATTCATGGTGGAATAAAATTCATAATCTTCATATACATTAAGAATAGAACATTCATTTTGTCATTTAAAAATCATTATATATAAAACATGTAAAAATATTACTTTTGATAAACTTTTAATGTAATTAAAAATAGAAATAAAATATAATTTATTATCCTTTTATATCTATATAAATAAATATGTAAAATAATATCAACAATATTGACACAGAAAAAATGATTTTGAAATTAAATATTTGAATATTCAAAGTGTCGAATACTACTTTGAATATTTAAATCATAATCCCCATGTAAGAATGAAATTTAACCAAAAAATTAAATAACATTAGAATAAGTTAATTCATGATAGGATATTTCAAAGGGGATGTATATAAAACTCATAATATAAAGTGGGTGTATAAAATCAAAATATTCCTCAATGAAAAGAGATTGAGACAAAACCCTTTACCTTGAGTCCAACTTGTCATGTGTGTCTTTATATTTATGAATAATAAACTTATATTAACTATTTAATTACTTAAGAACCTTTTACAATTTTATAATTAATTTTATTTCACTTATTAAATTTATGTATAAAACTACTTAAACAATAAAGTTAATGTCATGTGTTTTGACCATATTCGGTTTAGGTGTCAAAAATTACTTTGGTAGGTCAACTAAGGTCAAAGGGGTCATTATTAAAAATATACAAAATAATAACAATGAAATAATAATATTATTTATACATAAATTATACATTTAAAACCAATCATGAAATATGGTTATGAAAAATTGACCAATGTTACAGTCATAGAGATGGTAGGTTGTACGTACACATGAGTAACGTTACTATTTGTCAATGATATTTATGAAAAGAAGGTAAGTAAAATTTATCTTTATAGAATGATAATTATATATTAAATAACATGTTAGTCATTCATATATACTTATATATATAATTATTGTGATGTAAAAGGAATCACATCGCATCGATGAGGCGATAGTCCACACATCCATGAACAACGTTATCACTTTTTTAGTGTGAGAAAAGGTGTTAAAGAAAATGATATATTTTGTTTTAATCATTGTAATTATGTCATTAATATAATATATATTTAATGTATGCCACATATTTTTAATTAAACCCATCATTAATACATTACATGTAAAGTGTGGATGTATCAAATCGCTTTGAGGAGGCTATAGTCCACACGTCCATGATTGATGTTATCATATTCTCACAAAATGGAAAGCATGAAGGTATGTGTATATAAAAATTATAGAAGTGCGAAGAAATAATAAATAATATATATATATATATATATTATAAAATTATCATTTCCATCATAATTTCCATCCTTGAGAGGTGGTAAAGGAAAAACAAATGACATCATTATCCAAGGTGGTGGTCCGTTATACACACTAACGATAATTTCGTTACCCATTTGATGGAAGTGTGTGTATGTATAGGTAAAACCATTAACATAAAATCATATTAGTATATTTAGGATACTGATTTTATTATATAATAATGATATAAGAATAATTGAATGGTTTAATAAATAAATTAAGCTGAAATGCACATTGAAGAACATTACATATTTTTCGGGTAACTCCTTTTGGTTTAAACCAAAGGAATTCCGTGGTTTTCTTTTTGAACAAAGAGTACATTTTAGGATCTGAGGAATTATATTGAGAGATTATTTTTTCTGGTATTGGATAATACAAAAGGCTTCATTGGAGTGAATAAATGGGAGAGGGTGAGTGCCTTTTTATAGTGGCGAGAGAGGATACACTTGGCATTTTTGAAAAGAATTATGTGCTCCCCACATTTTTACTCACCAAGAGGCTTTAATAACACAAAGAATTAGATACATTAAGTATAGAGGTTAAGATATGGACATAAAATGGGTTTTTTTACAGGTTTAGGTCTATTTTTATACTATAAGTTTAAAGTTTAACCACTAAGTAATCTTATTTTTACGTTAATCAATGTAATAAATTTTAATCACTTTCAATAATATTTTTGGTAAAAAACTAAGTTGAAATTATAAGGAATTTTAAATTATATGGAATAAAATTTTCAAAATTCTAATCACATAAGTGGTAGAAATTAATTTAAAATTAATTCCGGAGATGGGATGACAAAGCGGGTTTTTAAGGTGAATATGTTCAAAATTTTGCTACGTTTTTATATACAATTTCAACTAGAAATTTATTTCAATGATCTAAATTTGTTTAAATTATATAAAATTGATCTAATTTTTCTTTAAAACCAATTAAAAACAAAATTTAACTATATAAATAAATTTGAAGAAAATGCAGTTTTCAATTAAAAATCATTGTTTTTAACTATTCATCAAAATATGAAATTTTTCAAAAAAATACTAAAAATTCACCTGAAGTTAATTTTTATATCCCAATTTAAAAAAATTAATTTTTTTTTGTAATATAAAATTTATAAAATTTTCAAAACTTAGTTCTAAAATAGGCATTCTATTAGAAGGCGGTAAAACTGCTTTTTAGAAAAATAGAACTTTTAAGCGTAAAACTGGTTTTATTATTATATTATGCCTATAAAATCTAATGGATGAATTTAAAAACATTTTATAAACATGTGTAAACATAATATATTTATTCATATTTATTTTCTCTAATATAATGGCTACCCCATAACTACCATATCAAGTAATAATAATAATATTTTATTATTATTTGTTATAACTCAGTCTTGTGTGCAACAAAAGATTTCAAAGAAACTCGTTATTGATTTTTGTGTAAGCTATTGGACATAGTGTCTATTTTATTTTAAAAATACTATATAATTCATGAATATTAATAAATTTGAAGAATAATTATTCTATCATTACCCAGGATGTTACATGTGAAGCCTCCACAAAAAGAGATAGTGAGAAAAATGCTTACTGAAGACTCGTGTATAACACATATAATAGTTTTTTCATAATTATATCATCAAAATTTGATGTAAATTGTTGATAAAACATCATTACATGTATGATATTACATGTAATATCATCTCTGAGAAGCTTGTAAGGAGAAAGAGAAACAAAATATGAATGAGTTAATGATTGTAATGGATATGTGTAAATTGAAATATAGATCACTATCTTTTAACAAATACCTTTCATATATCATTTTAACCCACTTTATTTAGTTAAGATCATGGATAAAGCAATATAAAGAAAAAAACATCATTATCGTTTAGGTAAATTTCACCCAGTAAATAAGAACATAAAGAAAGTATTAGTTCTTGTGGTTAAAAAGTTGAAAGACATAGCAAAAAGGACAATGGTAACTATAATGACAAAGGTAAATTCATAATGTACTTAAATTAATTGAGTTTTGTTTTCATATAAGTGGTTATTTTCTTGAAAAAAATCCATGGAAGTTAAGATGCAATGAACTGAATTGAAGAAGTAAGTGTTCGCTCCTTCTTCAAGTATATTAATCAATTGTTTGTAATTTTTCTAAAATAATTTTTTGAAATTGAATATTGTATTCTTATCACATATGTGTATTTTAATATAGTAAACAAGTGAGTATAGAAACTTTACAACAATTAAGGCGTGTCCTCCAATTGACTGAGAAAGGGTGGTTCATGTGTCAGTAATGAGAAGTATACAACTTATATATTTCAAAGTTTATTGATTCCATTTGAACATTTGTAGTATCACCAAAACATTTATATCATGTGTCCATTGGAAATAAGTAATAATTATTATACTGTTTAAAAAAATATTTCTTTTGTTATTTAATACTCACCTAATGGTTTGGTGATGCTCAAATCATTGGCAATAATAGATGAATATAAAATATAAGACTTATATATCCAATTGTGGAAAGATAATTCATTGTCATGAACAAATTAGTATTTTTCAAGGATATAACAAGTATGGTTTTAGAAATTTTGGATTTAAATATATTAGGTATTGTAAATACTTATAATTTTTTAGTTTGGTTAGAGAAACCTTCAGAAATAAAGGTGATCCGTAAATCTTTTACAATTAGTTCAGCTAGATAGCGTGAACTATCCCAAGGGTAAGCTAGTGGTAACTATACTTCAAAAGTTTTATTTAAGTGTTTGATAAGGAATTTGAAATTTAAGTATGTTATATGCATTTTTAGAATATATTAGTTACTTCAGGTTGGTGTGTTGAAGAATATCTTGACCAAACATTCATCGATCATTATAATATAGTGTGGAGTAATTTCAAAACTCATATTAACTTTTCCACATCAAAGCTATGATCCTAATGAGTAGGATCAATGATGAGTATTAAATGTAAACATTGATTATTTTTTTTGCGTGGTGTAATTCCTAAATACACATTTATTTATACACATTAGAGTCATGGTGTAAGTAAAAAGAACATCAATTTTACAAAATATATGCATTATAATGAATTCCATTATTTTTTTATTCATGCTACATAAATAGAGTCATTATCCCATAACCATATGTCAAATATCATTAAAAATGGATATAATAAGAGTTATATTATGATAAAAATCCATTATGTCACAAGAACTTGTTTTAGATGAAAAATGATTGTTAAGGATATAAACAAACTTGCATCAAGAGAAACACAATGTGCATCGAAAGTAGTTATCCTAAAGTTTTATAAGGATATTAATTAAATATATAAGATAGAAAAGTTATTCTCAAATGATAGACTATATTTCTATAAGAGGGTACACATCTCTATTTGTGATAGTGGGAGAAAGATTGACTTGGGTTTAATCAATGCTAAAGATGAAAAAATAGTTGGAATAGGAACAAGTTCCACAAGAGCTTATGAAAAGGATTATTATAGAGGCACATACTACATAGGAAGGATTAAACCGTTATAATGGTTTTGTATTCATCATGGATCATGATACTTCATTCATTGATAATAATGAGTCCTACAAGTAAGCATTATATATAAGTTATCTAAAATTGACAATATAAATTAAAATTAAATAAGGGATTCCATGTATGAATGTACAAGGGGGATTATTATTTTGAATAATGTAGTGGGTATTCTAGTGAAACTATAAATGGATGGTAAAAGTGTGGTACCAATGAGGCATGATTGGTAATACAAAGTTATTATGCCTAAATCCATTAGAATTTTAATTTTTTATAGCTAATTTCTATGATCATTTTATTGGGAATTGGATGGCAAGACAAAAAATAATGCATCTTGTCTATATTATGAAACCAGAAAGGGTTGGTGATATCATAGAATTCCAATAAAAGGTGAAATTTACTAAAATATTTTTTTTATTAACAAAACAAGATCATATAATATTCATTTAGAATGAATTTTTCCATATTTATATAAGAGATTAGTGGGAGCACCATGGTTTTCTAAGTAAAATATGTTTGTTAATGTTTGTAAAATAGCTACTGGTCTTATAGTTAGTGAAGACCAGAATGAAAGTTACTCTCCATATATTTATTTAAAGTATAAAACTATGTTATAGGGAATGAGATCTATTGTTTTAGATCTAATAGTTGCTTATAAATAGTCAGTATTACATATATTAACATGTTATTGATGAAATAAAAGTTGGAACAAATCGATAGAGAATCATTTTCAGAGTCACATGGCATAAATATCTCCAAGAAGGCATGAATGGGCATAATAATGGATTAATGAGGTTAGTTGAATTACATATGATTCAGTGATGGATCAATCAAATATTCCATGATAAGTAAAAGAAATTATATTTCCAATATAAACTTTACAGTAGGAAAATATCAGTTATATCTAGGATAACTGCATGGAAAGGTATCAAAACTGTCCAATTTTACTTGAATAAATATAAGGGATACATTCCTTGTATATGGAGCGGAAAAGATACTAGTCATAAGGGGACACATACTAGTCTCCCTTTAGATCGATATGATCAAATATCAAAGTCAGGATAGGTAATGAGTAGGAGAAGATCATTTAATCCAGTGGAATACATATATACAAATACCAATTACGTTACAACTTTTGAGGTAGCTAAGAAATTAATGTAAAAATATGAAATTATTTGTTCTAGTTCTTGGAATTTCACCCAGTATGTAATGTTTTATCATTATGATAATTCTATTAGTATTACTCTCCATGATGTCAAGTTTTGATAGGGGAAAAATAGATATACTCAAGGATATCATCTCTTGAGAAGTCTTACTCAAGGAGGTAAGGTCACATATAGTATAGTATCCATGCAGTAGAGGCGTGGAAATCCCATAACTAACTCCATATCTCTGTAAAAACATGATCTTATCTCATGAGAGATATCAAGTAGCAATTTGGCTCTAGTACAAGTGGGAGTACTATAAAAGTGGATGTCATAGACCCAATGTTATCAATTATTTTATATTAACATTTCATGTATACAATGATTTATACATGATTTATTCTTACTATAATAGTGTTGACATTTCTATGTTCACTATTTATATGGTAATTCCAATAGATTACATGTCATATCAAAAGGATACAATAGTCACCAGACTATAATGAGAATCTCAAGATACTATGAAATTAATATTAATCATATGTCTTATGGTCTAGATACACCATAATGACTAGAAAGAGTTAATGTCTGACCATCAGGTGTTGGGGTCTCATAAGACTTGGGACTTCTTCTCTTAAAGTTCACACTTGGTGGTCTCTCTTACGTGAGATCATGAGGATATGATCTCTAATAGGAACACCACATGTTTTAGGTGTCATTGGTTGTTCCTATCTATGAACATGTGTATTGGTTTCCTGACTTGAGGACATAATCAATGTTTACCATTTTATCATGTACTTTTATTCAATAAAAACCCATTATATTGAATTCATGATAAGGTAGCTTGTGTTGGGTGTGTCGCTGGTGGTATGAAATTGGTTGAATGATTAAGATAGAGTTTTTCCCTTTTATGTTGAGGAAGTTATATTTCAGGCCCAGTTGATCAAGATGGAAGTACCTTCATAAATAGTTTCCCAAGGTTGTTGAAGGTATGTTTATCTTGTTATATCAACAAATAATAAATCAATAATAGATGATGAAATATGCTATACATCCTTCTTTATGAGATATCATGAGAAAAAGAGACTATATTACACAATGTGTGTTCATGGGAAAGGTTTTCATTTCTATGAATTTTTCTTATCTCCTTAGGGGCCTTGATGAGTTGGTAGAATCCACTCTTATCCAATTAATAATATTCACTACTATCCAGCTAAAGGGCCTAAAGGTTCACACACAATAATGTATTCAAGAGTATTCCCTATTTTGATGAATATGAATATTAGACATGGTGGGCCCCACCCTGGGGTCCGAGTGTTTCCCAAGTAATAAATAAATGATGAATAAATAAATTCATTATTATTCAAGTATAGAATATTTGGGTTGAATTTATTTATTAAAAGCATTCACAAGGTATTAAGTGAATACATGAAAAATATTATACAAATGAATATTATTTTAGTATTCAAGGCTTGTTTAATATTATCAAGAATAACGATTTAGGTTAATGATTGAGGTTTATCATGTAATATACTTATTATATATTACAAGTATGTGATAAAAAATATCAATGAAATTATGATGTAGTTAGTTCATCATAACGTGTCATTTAATGCATATTTAGTGGGTGTTTTATTTCTAGGGGATGAGGAATGATTTCCAGGTATTTGATCCCCCTTATATATAAGAATAAGAGAGTCTCTCATTCCATGACTATTCATCATATGGAATTTATCGATTCTCTCTCCTCTAATATCTTAGAGAGACAATGGCTCTGTCTAAGTGTTCGATCCAAGAATTCCTTCATGGATCAAATGGATGTGATTGAGGTGATTGTTGAAAAGTAAAAGGAATCATCCAAGATCCATTATAGAACCTAGAATTTTATGTTCAATGTTCACTCAGATTCTAAAAAGCATTTGTGGATGATCAAGAGGGGTTCAGCCTCAAATCCTTCAAGCAATGATCACTATTGATGAGATTTTTTCAAGTGTGCTTTGACTCGGATAAGGTAACTGCTCGGTTTCCATTTTTTTCTTTGGTGATTAATGTGAGATCCTCAAACCTTAATGGGGATTAGATAGTTGGAGAAGATAAATTTTCATCACTCAGGAGATGATTTTTTTAAAACCGTAGTCCACTGACTTCCACTACACGCCCCAATACCAATAGTGGTAAGCTTAGTCCTTTGTCTCATGGAAACAAGGAAAAGGGTTTTGATCAGAAAAGTAATGGGAAAACAAATAGTCAGTACGTATTAATATGTTTTAATTGTAATGACTTGGTTTATTTTGCTAACACATGTCCAAAGTTAGTAACTCAAGGTGGGAATTATCAAAATCAGAAACACAAAGCTGCAGTGAAGTCTTGCTACTACAAAAGCAGATGAGAGACCGTCAAATAAATTGGTGATAGCTAAATTACTTGTCTATTTAGAATTTTCCACTATCTTACTTGATTTAGAACTTATTAATTATTTTATATCTGGGAAATTTTCAAGAAAAATTAAAATACCATGTCAAGAAATTAAGCCATAAATATTCATAAAAACTTTTGGGGGTAGTATAAAGGAAACAAGAATTTATAGAAATATTCATGTTATCATATGTGGAATGGTTTTTCCTAAAAAAATATTTCCTTTCCCATTATAGAGTTTTATGTTTTTTTGGGTATGAATTGAATTTCATCTTATCAAGCTAAGATATTTTATAGTGCTAAAGAAGTTATCTTTTAGAATGGGTTTCATTTTTATATACGAATGAATTCTTACCTTTGATAATATATCACGAAGTTGAGAAACTAATAATAGATGGAAGTGAATGTTATCTTGCACATATCGTTGAAAAGAAAGTAACTATTAAAATTAGTGATGTTCTAGTATTAAATGAATATAAGGATGTATATCCTCATAATTTTCCTGATGTTATTCATGATCAAGAGTTTGAATTTACTATTGACTTTATGCCTGATGCTAATCTCATTCAAAACAAAATTATCAAATAACTCTAGTAGTCCTTTTGGAATTCAAAAACCAGTTACAAGAGTTTCTTAATAAGGGTTTCATCCTCCCTATCACTTCACCTCGGAGTAAGATTATTATTATTAAAAATAAGGATGTTTCCATGGAATTTTTTATTAATTATATATTACTCATTAACATCACCATTAAGGACAAGTATATGTTTCCTCATATCAATGAATTTTTTGATTAGTTCTAGGGTGATCAATATTTTTTGAAGACTGATATCAATTTTGGGTAACAACATTTAAAATTAAAGGAGGTATACATTCTGATGATGATATTCTATTCTAGTTATGGTAATTTTGAGTTTGTGGTTATGCCTTTCAGGTTGATGAATGTACTTGTTATATCTATGGATCTTATGGATAGTTTTTCCATGAATATTTGGATAAATTTGTGGTAGTTTTCATTGATGAAATTATGGTTTATTATAAAATTTATTAGAACCATTAAATACATTTGAAAAATTTTCCACATAATTTAAAGGAAAATAAGTTATATGTAAAATTTATAAATTGTGAATTTTTGTTACAATAGATTTTATTCATTGGGTATATTTTTTCTAAAGAATGAAGAACTGTTGATCCTACTAAAACTAAATTGGTAGAGGAGTGATCTTACCTACAGATTTCACCAAGATTTTATGTTTAATGGATTAGCAGGTTACTGCTGATTATTTTTTGAAATCTTTGTTTGGTTATTTATCCTTAAAATTTTGTTAACTTGAAAAGGAGTAAAATTCATTTGAAAAAATGAACGCGTTGAATGTTTCTAGTAATTAAAAAGAATATTGGTTAATGTACCTATGTCTGCCTTTACAAAAATAAATGAATAATTTGTTATTTATAGTGATACTTCATTGAAGGGACATAGTTGTGTCTTGATGTAAGATGATCAGGTAATTGCATATCCTTCGCATCAATTGAAACTCCATGAGAAGAATCAACCTACACATGATCTTGTATTTACAACAGTGGTTTTTTCTTTAAAAATTTGGAGGCATATTTCATTTGGGGTAAAATGTGAAATATATACTGACCATAAAAGCATAAATTATATATTCACTAAAAAAGAGTTGAACATGAGGTAGGGAAGATGGCTAAAAATGATAAATGATTATGATTTCACAATTCACTATCATCCAAGTAAAGAAAACATGGAATCTAATGCCTTGAGTCATAAAGACAATGTGTCATTAACCATGTGACATTTGAAACATGATCCTTTGGTTAATAATTTGTTGAATGTTGGATTGGAGATTTTTCATTCAGAAACTCACTCTCTTTTGTTTTATGTGTTTGTGTAGTAATATTTTTCAGAATGAATTAATCATGCTAAAAAAGATCACGATTTTCTAGAAATGTTAGAATTATTCAATAAGGGTAAGTTTCTTAAATTTAATGTTAAAAAAGAATGTGCTATAAGATTTGGGAAGAGGTTGTGTGTGCCAAGTGATTCCTAGTTGAAGAAGGAATTATTGAGTGAATCCCATAGCTCTCTAATTTCCATTCATCTTGGAAGTAGTAAGATGTACAGAGATCTTAAGGAATATTATTGGTTGGTTGGAATGAAGAAGGATATTTTTTATTTTATTGTGAAATTTATGACTTTTTAATAAGTTAAATCTGAATGAAAACTACCAAAAAGGATATATCAACCTTTTCTATCACCTGAATGGAAATAAGAGAATATGTCCATGGATTTCATGGTGGGAATACCAAATACATCTCGAGGTGATGATACTATTTGGATTATTGTTGATTATTTGGATAAATCTTCACATTTTATTCCCATTATAGATACTATTTATTTAGATCAACTTTTCAAACATTATATTAATGTGATAGACAAATCACATGGAGTCCCTCTCTCTATTTTATCTGATTGTGTTCCCAAATTCACCTTAGATTTTTTGAAAGGACTCCGTAAGTCACTGGGTAATGAACTAGATTTTAGAAAAAAAATTCATCCTAAATCCAATATACATTGGATTGAACAATAAAGAATTAGAAATATATTATTTGGGATTTTTATTTGGATTATCAAGGAATTTGGGATCAATTTCTTTCATTGGTGTAATTTTCTTATAATAACAGTTTTCATTCCAGTATACAAAAGAAGCCTTTTGTGGTATTATATGGAAAATAGTGTCGAACTCCATCATGTTGGGGCAGAGTTGGTGAAAGGATGTTTTGGGGACTATAGTTGGTAGAATAGATGGTTGATAAGGTAAATATGATTCAACACCATATGAGTGGATCTCAAAGAAGACACAAAAGTTATATAGATAACTAAAGGAAAGATCTCCCATTTGAGGAAGAATATCATGATGTTATTAAAGTATCTACTTGAAAAATGTTACATGTTTTTTAAAGAAAGGAAAATTAAGTCCAAAATATATTAGTCCATATAAAATTCTGAAAAAAGAGGGATCAGTTGCATACCAAGTGGACTTACCTCTGAGTTTATATCAGGCACATGATGTGTTTCACGTTTCATTACTAATGAAATTTGTAGCTGATGCATCTCATGTTTTGATCATTTAGGTGATACATTTGTAAGATAATATTTTCAATAAAGAAAATAGAATTAATGTTTTGGATCACATAGAGCATTACTACAAAATAAGGTGATTCACTGGGATAAGGTTTTATGGAAAAATCATATGCTTTAGGAAACAACATGAGAATCAGGAAAATTTGTGAGGGAAAAATACCCTCACTTGTTTATGTAATTAATAAAATTGTGATAATGAAATTTTATAAAAGGGGGAAGAATATGAAAACCCATATAATCCTATAAATTAATCAATCATATGGTTTATATGTATTCATTTTATGGATTCATATTCATCATAATTTTATAAATAATTTTATGGAAAAAGGAATAGTTTTGTTTAACTAAATATCATAATTTTTGAACTTTAATTGGATAAAAGGACTTAATTTTTGGATTCATCATAATTAATTTAACTTAGGTTTATTTGTTTGAGATTTTTATGAAAATATTGTTTTAGGTGAATAGTGAAAAGTTTCGATTTTTTATTAAAACCTTCATTTCAATTAAATTATTTTAAAAGACCCAATATATTTTATATTGGGTTTAAAGTGAAATTAGTCCTCTGAGACAAATAATAAATCAATTAATGAAATATTAATAAGTATTATACTTTATTTTGGTATAAAATCATTTATATGCTTAAAAAAGCACATTTTTATAAATACAATTTTCATTGCAGTTTGCGTATTTATATTAAAATAAATTTTTAACACTTATAGAAATTTAATATATTAAAATAGATTTAATATTTTAAATCAGTAGGTTTAATTTTTTTAATAATATTAATTTCATTTTTTGTCATTATGAATAGTTACCTTGGTAATAATTAGTTACCACGATAAAGGGTAAAATTGGTTAATTAAGTTAAAAACTAAGTGATAAGACCAAAAAATATTATCGTAATTATTATTAGATGATTATATTTAAACCCTTATCACATTATATTTAAAATTTGATAGTTTTAGATTCACTTTCCCATGAATAAGACTTTATATTATTTTAAAACATTGAATAATTAAAAGAGTGGCACTCCCTTCACTTATAAAAGGGAACCTACTATCCCATGTTATTCACATACCCTGAGACATTTATTTCAAAAAAACCCTACCCAAATACTTTCCCAACTCTTCTACCCATGTCCTTGATCTCTTAGCCTCACCAGAGACTTACCCAAGAAGTCTTAATGTGTAATCCAAAAGAGGTTTTTCCAAGAAGAGGTATAATTCGTAAATGATTGTTTCATGGTTATATGTATTATTCCACCTAATTAAAATATTATTTAACCATTATGATATAATATAATCAGTATATCTCATATAATAAAATATTATTATATTTTTGGAATAACCTTTTTTCATCTCTTTTTTCATCCTATTGGAACTGAAAACATCGCTCAGGCATATGTGTGGACTACCACCCCCACAAAGTGATGTGTTTTGTTTTTCATCACCATATCATATGGACAGTTAAAATGATGGATAAAATGAATATATATATATAGTATTTATGGAATAATTATGATTCTTTAAATATAATATATAACTTAACTACTTATATTTATATCCATTGGAGAATGATAGTATTGCTTGTCCGTATGTGTGGACTACCACCTCAAGGAAGTGATGGGGTTGATTTTTCATTTCCACCTTTCAAGGATAGACGTAAGCATCAAACTAAGGAATAAGTATAAATTTTTTTACATATTTATGATTCTATAAAAGTAAAATATTATCAACTTTTTTTCTACCCAATAGAAAAATTAGAACATTATTCATGTGTATGTACGAACTACCGTCTCCATGAAACAATGTGCTTCATTTTTCATGACCACCTTACATAGATTTTTATAAAATTATATTTAATATATAAAAATGATAATTATAACATGTTTAAGATTCAGTTGGTAAGAGAAACATGACCCATTTGATCATGGTCTATGTATCAATGTTGTTTTGAGGTTATAAATCGAACTTCCTCAAAGCATCCAATCTGAACTTAAACATTTTAGTAACTAAATAAAACATGGTAATAAATTAAATAATGATAATAATGATAATGGAATGAACATGAAATAGGTTATTAATAAAGTAAATAAATAATATAATTTTATTATTTAGGAGTTAAAGAACTTACATAGATTGATAAAACTTAGTGTCACGACCCCCTCCCTCCAAGGATACCCCTCATGGGATGGAAATTAAGGAATAGATATAATGACCCCCCGAGTCCCACCTCTAATAGGACCTGGGTTGGCGACTAGCACCAGGGGTATACCATCTCAAAAAATAAGAGGCATTACCCCTTATAAGAAATAGGATCGGGAGATAAGATGAACTATGCACAATGAAACTCCATGACATAATATACAAGAAAGACAAACAGCATGTCACATGCATTTGTAAATAGGACTGATACAAAAAAAGTTTCTAAGTTAAATACTAAAAGTAAAAATAAGAAGTGACATAAAAACTGTCAATATTCGAGCTAGTAAGGTCCTGCATAGTACATGAAGTCCTCTTGGAATACTAATTTTTTTTATATATGTTGGGTGAGTATACATGTATACACAGTAGGAAGACCAAAGTATCTCATGCACATGTCAAACAGAAATACTAATAAACCCATGAAAAAATAGCAGAACCAAACAACACTTAAGTAGGTATACTAATCATCCCAACCTCACCAAGGCACGATCACCAAATAAAGAAGGTCAAGTAATGTAATATAATTCACATCAATGATAGGGTACCCCGAACTAATTCCCATTGATTAGTTATTCTTACCTAACGAAAAATGTCCTCGTTCTCTCACATCTTCCAAAATTACCAAGTCACAACCCATCCCACACACACCTGGGTGTCACAAACCACATCAAATCCTGCCCACAGACACCTTGACCACAAACCACATCACATCCTGCCCACAGATTCTGGGTCCACAAACCATTCTCATCCTAAAGAAACTTGGGAAATCACAATAGATCTCATACTAAATACACCTTGGAAAGAAAAAATCATCCACACACACTTGTGCCTCACAAACCACAACCTTCTCAAAGAATCTTGGGATATCACTGCTTGGAAGAGGGGGCAGGGAAGAGCGAGCAGCTAGCCAGCCATCCTCCCACTAGGATGTTTGGTAAAGACACCCTCCCCCATGAATATGGGGGTGTTAGGCACATAGTTCTCGACAAGGGAGGGGTTCATATAGAAATCATAAAAAAAATACAAGAATATACATAGATGATACCAAACACTCATTCCCAACCTATGGGTTCTCATACAAACCACCAAGTCGCATCACTACCACCTTTACTGATACCTCTAAATTCACAACCCCACAAATCAATCCACAAACCCAATTCATATTCCCAGCCAATTTAATTGAGTAATTTCATTCTTTATTAAATAATTTTTTATTCAACCACCACTACCCAAGAAATTACCAAGCACAAAACACAATAATCAATATAGAAACAATCAACACAATGAAAGTCATATAGGGAAAGAAGAACCATGTTAAATTAACCCACTTCTCATTTCTCTCAGTTTAACACCCATTAATGATATAAAACATATTAATATATTGGTATGGGGTAAAGATTTATTTATGTTACTCATAGAGAAACTCTAGTCTAATTACCCATACCTACCGAAATAATCCCCCAACTCACAACCACATCCAGCAACACAATCATAGCACAACTAATTTCATAGCCTTGCTGTACAAAACTTCTAATCCATTCCAAAATCAATCAATATCTCAAAATAAGATTCCATTACACCAACAAATCCATCCCACAACACACAACCATTCTCACAACCATATCACCACATGGACCAAAACAAAACGCAATTCCTGATTTAATAAGGCATCCCTTATTTAATTCCACTTGTTAATTCATGGATTATTATAGAAACAATATAATCCTTGAGAATCCATTCATTAGACAAGTATACCTAATTAATCCCTTTTCATATATAAGTGATACCAAAAAAAGATGAACAACATGAATTCTATATTTTATTTAGTGCGCAAACAAATCCACCAATGACCGCAATTTTTTTTCACCTCTAGATTTATTTTATCTTTCAAATCATAAAATATTACATGCTGTAAAATCTATAAGAAAAAACATGATACATATGTTCATGTCGTGTAATCCCGTTACACGATGTGTAATCCCTCCACTTCTATCATTTAGCAACCAAACTCCTCCAAATTCCCTCCTAGCCTCCTTCGAACACTCCCAACGACCAAAACCCACAAAGTAACAGACTAGAAATGATTGAACCATTAAATTAGATACCTCTAAAATGATTCCCTTCCTTGAGAATATAAAACCAATCCTAGAAGAAAAGGGGTCTGAACAACCACCCTGTGAGATACCTCTCTAGGATCTCACCACACTTCAAACACTACAACTAGCCAAACATGCCAACCCAAATGAATACAAACACACTGCAAAACCACATCACCACACCCACACTGCCACACAACCACCACACCATTGTCTCACCCTCTATAGAACCCAATACAACAACCTCTATGACCAACAAACTACACTATCCTGAACACATGAAAATGGGGAATTATGTCCCCCATGTCACGATACTATCCTCTATGGGAAGTACTAAATCCACTACACTGGTTTGATTTCATCACAATTAATGTGTCTCGATTAAAAATATGGTACTACCTTCTTTATATTTCAGTAATTTATCACATACTACACCAAACACATCTCAAACCAAGGGGAAACAACTCATTTCATAAAACAAGGTTCAAACATTACATTTCAAAACAAAACATAACAAGGAATGACTCAGAACAAGTCTAGGTACCAGGAACACATATGCATTTCTAACTCCCAAGTACTGTCCTCCTAGCCACCATGACTCCACAGAATACAAACCAAAGGAATGGTCCATCCACACAACACCTTCTCTTGACGATCTTGGATCTCCACTGGTCTTTCCCCAAACGTCACGTCATCCTTGATATCCTGATCTCCCCAATCAATGAAATGGGAGTCATCATGAAGATATCAATGAAGCTAGGATATATAAAAGACATTGTGAATCCTCTCCATCCATGGTGGAAATGACAACTGGTATGCCACCTTTTGAAATCACCCCAACACCTCAAAGGGTCCAACAAACCTAGGAGAAAGCTTACTCTCAATACCAAACCTTTGTTTCCCACATTGAGGGGAAACCCTCCAGAACACATGGCCTCAAACCTCAACATCCAAGGGCCTCCTCCTACAATTGACATAAGACTTATTCTAGTCTTTTGATTATTCTATCGTCTCATTAACAAGATGAACATTCTTGGTCATGTTCTGCACCATATCCATACCAAGAACAACTGTCCCCCAAACCTCCGTCGAGCACAATGGAGAACGACATGACCTTCCGTAAAAGGAATCAGATAGAGCCATTCCAATAGAAGAGTTAAAGATATTATTATAAGAGAACTCCACCAAGGAAAGGTGATTCACCCAAGATCTTCCAAAGCCTGAGACGCATGCTTGAAACATTTACTCCATCGTCTGGATTATCCATTCCATCTACTCATCTGTCTGACGATGTAAAGTAGTGTTGAGGCATAACTGGGTGACGATATCATGTTACAATCCCCTCCAGACTCACAAGGTAAAATGTGTGTCCTGATCCAAGACAATGGATCTTGTAACTCCATGCAGCCACACTACTTAATCTACATACTTCTTTTCCAAAGCATCCACTACAATCGAATTGTTGATCACTAAGAAGTGATCCGATTTCATCACTCGATCCAGTATTACCCTGATAACATCATAGACTCCATGAGCCTTGGGTAACCCTATGATAAAATACATTGAGATGCCATAAAATTTCCACTTAGGAACATCCCAGGGCTGAAACAACCCATGTAACACCCCGAGCTTCCACGATACGCTTCTCATTCAATAATGAAATAGCTTGCATTGAACGCAACTTCGAGTTCTAAAACACCGCGACAAATCAAAGTAGTCGTTATGAATAGTAATAACCACTTTTTAAAATTATAGAAATTTTATATTTCAAAATGGACTTCATTTTTGTATTCGTAATATCGAAATTAGCCTATGTTGAATTTTTGGTATTTTTCTGAGAACTTCTAATTTTTTATGAATAGTGAAAAATACATAAAAACAACTTTTTTAATCAAAATAATTTATACAGATAAATTATACTATTTAGTGGTTTTAAGGTATAATTAGAAAATATTTTTACCATTTTATCCAATGGTGGTCATTAGAATTAATTTAACATTGAAATTGGACATAAACAATTGCCAAACTTTTGATATAAATTGTTTCTTAAAAACACGCTATTTGTTGTAACAGCGGGAATTAATTATGAAATTAATTAATACAACTTATATGTTTGGAATTTTGTAAAATAGACATCATTTTTGAATTCGGAATATCAATTATAGCTTAGGGTGAAATTTTGGCCTTATTCTGAAAAACTTCAATTTTTGATGAATAGTGAAACCACTAAGTGGTAGTTAAATAACTGATTTTTCGTTTAAATGAAATATTACAACTTCTGTGATTTGATTTTCAAAAATCCGACATACATGGTTGTCATTAAGAAGTAAAATGTGGTTCAATGAGATCAAAATAATTTTTTGGTGAATAGTAACTTTTAAGTTCTTAATCGCGATTAGTGGTAATTAGTGTAGTTTAAGGTATAAATAATACATTAATAATATGAAATGACCTAGACACATGTCCCAACCTCATTGGTTGAGTCATGGCCGACCAAGACAAGCCATGGCCTAACTTGGGGACCCCATGGATCCACTTTTGTTGGGAAATAACATAAATTGCTTTTTATTTAATGTTAAAGTGAAAATGACACTAACATAGATTGTTCTACTAAAACAATTTTTAATTGGGGTTATACAAGTCCAAATTTTGATTATAAATAGTCATTGGAAAGCTAAAAAGATTTCCTACATCATAGTATTTGTTTTATAATTTTTAGACATTAAATAAATTAAAGTATTTATGACATAATAATGATGCAGCGATGACATCATTATTTGACGATTTAAATAAAATGAGAAGATAATGCAAAATCCGAGGCTTACACTTGTCCAAAGCCTATTGGATGAAGATATTTCGAAACCTTATCACCTTAGCCTCGAATTATATAGATGTGGGACCTTTAGAATCCGAAAAGCATTTTGAAATAATGTAACATTTCATTACTTTCCAAAAGTGCCCCTCCTCTCCACTTATAAAAGGCCCCCACCTCTCCCACCTTATTCACACCATCAAGCCATTTGGCTCGGCCAACCTCTGCCCAAATACTCTCCCAACATTCCTTCCTTACTCCTAGAAACCTCACTTTGGGCAGAACTCTTCCCAAGGAAGCCTTTAGCTCAAATCAAAAAGAGTTACCCGATTTTGAGGTAATGTCTTTTCTAATGTTGTTTTGTTTTATTTTTCTTCTCCAACCCCCTAAACTCTTTTTATTCATTTCTTTTGTAACAACACCAGTATCCTCAATATACTAGGATGTTGTTATAAGAAGGATTCGAGCTACACTTACACACACCTACATCTAATGGTTAAAGAACATATGGTTTCTGTGGATGGCGAATTTCTGCCTCACGAAACGATGATTGTTCAACACTCATATAACACCTCCAAAGGTGGCCATTAAGATGTCACTATTTTTATATATGATATATAATATGTTTTTGTTTTACTTATGCTTCTGTATTTCTCATTTATGGCATACTTTATGATTTCCATTATGGGTAAAACGCGATAATTTCATTTTAGGAAGTGCGGACTACCGCCCCCTCAAAGTGATTTGAATCGTTAATGCCATGTGTGGGATGTATAAAGGATGGAGTAAATGGTATTATACACTATATTATACTGGAATTATATTATACATTTATATCATTATGATTTCATTCCATTAAATATGAAATTGAAATGAAAGTAGCGTTCATGCGTACGTACGGCTTACCGTCTCCATGAACGGTGCATTTCATTTCTTACCTCTAAATGTTACGTAATATTATAAATGAATGTATATACTGTATATATATGATATATATGATATCTACATCATTAATATAATTCTGGATATAATGGATATTTCACCACATGAACAACTTATAATTATAAGAAGTTTATTGTTGACTCATGTACCAAAGATCGACAAAACGACCGTTATTAACTTAAATAATTACATAATGTTCATAACATTGTAATAAGTGATATAAAAAGGATAATGAAATTGAAAATGGTTCTTAATAAGGTAGATATTAACTCTAGTTTATTATTCAGGAGGTTAAAGAACGGTTGAGTCAAGTCGGACACAAGGTAAGGGAACTTCTTAACCCAACTTCCATTCTTTGGGTTAATCTCCTACTTTCAAATTATGTCATGATATTATTATGTCCTATCTTGTATTTTTACATTATTTATGTGTACCTATAGTGAATACACATAATAGATATATTTTATTTAAAAATTATCTTTTAAAGTACTTCGTCTCAATCTCCTTTCATTGAGGCATATTTGGTTTTATACACAAATTTCTTTTATACGGTGTATAAACCCCTTTGACTTTTACGGTTATTCAAAAGGAATCTTTTTATACAAAGCGTTTTGCTAAACGACAAAAGGGAATGTTTTTCTTTCCGTACTTATGCGGCGACAACGACTTCTCCGCCGCCGTGACCATTATTTGAGTTTCGGCTTCCTCTACAAGCCATCATTTTTTTAACGAAAAATAAATACAAAGTTTTAACTTTCTTTTATTTTGGTATTGAAAATGGTTTTGAAAGTGTTTTTATTATATCAATGTGTTGTATTGATATCTTGTGATTGAAATGTGGAAATGTTATGTTTCCTTTATGCATTTTTATGTGATACAATTATGTTATGGTTTATGATATGTTTAAACCTATTCATATGAGGAATGTATTGGACTTAATAAGTGACGGGTGGAGCCCGCTATAGCTCCTCGATGCATCGGTAGGTCTCATGAGACAACTAGACGTGGAATTGGCCGAGGCCCTTTCCCAATTTGATTTATGGTTTTGGCCGAGGCCTTAATCATTTTAGATGTCTTGGCCGAGGCCTTGACAAAATGTTTCAGAATGTCCGGCATTATACATTCCCTCATTATGAAAGTGGTTATTGATATTGCATGTGATTATTCGACCAGTAGAATATCCATGTGAAGAAGTGAATGGCATTATCTCATTTTACTTATGCCATATTATGTTGATGATCAAGTTTAAAAGGCTTCTGTTTTTGTTATACATTGCCTTAAATGTTAATGTTTATTTATGAAAGCTTCCGCAATATTGTTATCCTTACTGAGCATCTGAGCTCACCCCTTTCAATGTTTTAATATTTTCCAGGATGTGAAGAAGTATTTTATGAATGACCTGCAGGGATAGTCAGAAGAGGATATGAGTGTGGACTATGGAGACTTTGTTATTGTAGTTTTTCACTTTATGATGTAATGTAACGTTTACGAATGTATCTAGTGTTTCCAAGGCTACTAAACTAATCGGTCTTTCGAGACTTGATCTTTTGTGATCATGCCAATGTTACGAAGTAATGCACCGACTCTGGGTAGCTGGGGTCGGGGCGTTACAGTTGGTATCAGAGGCAGTTTAGTACTAACCTTGGAAGCTAGATGTAGATAAACTCTGATTAGAACGCATAGCCCAAAGATAGGCTTCGAGGATTAGTATAGAAGAACTTCCTAGAATTTTGGTATTATAGAGATGATATGAGTTTTCCGAGCAATACATCCCTGTCTGGATACGAGCAGGTAGAGGCGGCTCTGGCACAGATGTACCTAGGGGTAAAACCCGAAAACACCGCTTTGAGCTAGACTCGAACGGGAACTGGTGCACGACAACGGGCCTTGCTGCACTCTTGGTTACGACACTCCCGGGGGATATGCTTAAGATAATTCTCATTTTCTTTACAAACCACTATGAACGGTTATGAGTATATACTTTCTCAAATAAAACCTTTTTATAATTATGGATTATATCCATAATTAGTTCGATTTATGTTAAGTGTTTTACAAGTATGGAATTATGTATTTTGATTCATAAACTAATCTAGTTTATGCCATTGTTTAGAAATGGCGCCTAGTAGAAGGAATGGAAACTGTATCAATGCACGAACTCCGTGTAGGGATTGCCCTCCTGCTCAGGATAATTATGGTGGAGCTAGTGAGACAACTGGTGCTGATCAACTTATTACCATACTGGGACAACTCACGCAGGTTATGAATAACAACCTTACTCGTATGGAGCACCCTGATCCGCAACGTGGAGGATCAATGCTAGATCGTTTCATGAGGCAACAACCACCAACCTTTAATGGGAGTACAAATCCTATAGTAGCTGAGCAATGGATAAATTCCTTAGAGAAAATATTCCATGCCTTGGGGAGTAGTGAAAGGGAGAAGGTTGTCATGGCAGTTTACCGCCTCACTGGAGATGCCGATCAATGGTGGTCACTAATTCAAAACACAAAGGAAGATGATGAATTAACAAACATGGAATGGCAGGAGTTCAAAGAACTGTTCTTAGAAAAATACTTACCTCGAGACCATCGAGCGGATATGGAAAGGCAATTTTTGAGTCTGAGACAAAAGGAGGATGAGAATGTCGCAAAGTATGAGGCTAACTTTACAAGGTTAGCGAGGCATGCTGCAGATTATATACGTAACCCAAGAAGTAAGATTGATCGTTTCTTTGATGGGTTAAAACCATTTCTCCGTCGAGCTCTAGTGTCACAATCTTTCTCAACATACGAAGATATAGTCTCATGTGCTATCAAGACAGAAAAGGAATTCTCTAAGTCTTATGACAACAAAGTAAAGCAAGATAAGAAGAGAACGGTGGAACAAGAGACAGATAAAGGGAAAAAGGGAAAGAAGGATTTTCCATTATGTGATAATTGTGGGAAGAATCACCCTGGTACTTGCCTAAAAGGAATGGGAGTCTGTTATAAATGTGGAGAAAAAGGTCACCAGGCACGTGATTGCAAGGGAAAGAAAGAGGCTGTCAAAGTTGAATGCTACAATTGTAGAGAAATGGGTCATTACGCAAATGAATGTCCTAAGCGTCAAGGAATCTTACCTCAGAAAAGGCCAAGGGATCAAGGACAATCTTATGCTATTACTACAGTTGAAGCAGAATAACTAATGTATTGATGCTTTCGGACTCATGGATTATATTCTGGTTATTAGAATAATGTGATCTATATAAGGATTGTACTGCAGTACTTGTTGGTTTCAGTAAGGTTTTAATATGATTAAGGTAATCATATTTTTAGTATGTGACAATAAGAGAAACTTTTCTTTGTTTGGGGAATCTGATGTTACAATTGATTTTGGAATTAAGAGACCTTTTAGAGAAAGTTTGGACAGAGGTATTTTGGATAACTATAAATGTTGGGATGGATTAAGTTGAACTTTGAATAGTATTGTTTAAGGTTAAAACTTTTCTGAAGATTATTTCTGGAATACTATAATACTATATTTTTAGAAAAAGGACAACCTGCAGGGTGGGGAATAACCCGTCGCGTCGGACACAGCTGCAGGAATCGAACCCACAACCATAGTGCGACAAGCCTTTATTTCCTACCACTAGCCTACAGGAAGTCCCTGGTTATTACAAAATCGTTTTACTAATCTAAATGGTATGTGTTAACATTTGGAACCTTATACAATTAGGATAAATAGAATATTTTTGAGTTCCGTTACCATTTGGAGTAAAAGTTGGGTTTGTGGTAAAAATTTATTAACGAATGAAAGTATACATAACAAGTATGTATATTCCCCTACGTTCTTAGTAAATCTCATAAATAAATTCCTCAACATAATAAAAGGTAACTTAAAACAAAAATGTTGTCGGTTAACTTTTCCAACTGGGGATTCAATGACCGTTTAACCAATCACAAGTTTGTGATTTTCTTATGGTTAAACTTTCTCCTAATCCTGTTTTCTATAACTCTCCATCAGACCTTGATGGTTTGTTTCTCCTCCATATCCATATTTTCATAGAATCCTAGAATGGGCTATATCGGGTGACCTTTGTACTTATCCTGCTTTCTTTTAATGTTATATATTTATTAACCTTATTTCCGATGTGGGTTTTCCACAAAGGTATTTTCTATTTTGAACCTTTTATTATCAAAGAAAAATTTCAAATTGCGAGGACGCAATTTATTGAAGGAGGGGAGAATGTAACACCCCGAGCTTCCACGATACGCTTCTCATTCAATAATGAAATAGCTTGCATTGAACGCAACTTCGAGTTCTAAAACACCGCGACAAATCAAAGTAGTCGTTATGAATAGTAATAACCACTTTTTAAAATTATAGAAATTTTATATTTCAAAATGGACTTCATTTTTGTATTCGTAATATCGAAATTAGCCTATGTTGAATTTTTGGTATTTTTCTGAGAACTTCTAATTTTTTATGAATAGTGAAAAATACATAAAAACAACTTTTTTAATCAAAATAATTTATACAGATAAATTATACTATTTAGTGGTTTTAAGGTATAATTAGAAAATATTTTTACCATTTTATCCAATGGTGGTCATTAGAATTAATTTAACATTGAAATTGGACATAAACAATTGCCAAACTTTTGATATAAATTGTTTCTTAAAAACACGCTATTTGTTGTAACAGCGGGAATTAATTATGAAATTAATTAATACAACTTATATGTTTGGAATTTTGTAAAATAGACATCATTTTTGAATTCGGAATATCAATTATAGCTTAGGGTGAAATTTTGGCCTTATTCTGAAAAACTTCAATTTTTGATGAATAGTGAAACCACTAAGTGGTAGTTAAATAACTGATTTTTCGTTTAAATGAAATATTACAACTTCTGTGATTTGATTTTCAAAAATCCGACATACATGGTTGTCATTAAGAAGTAAAATGTGGTTCAATGAGATCAAAATAATTTTTTGGTGAATAGTAACTTTTAAGTTCTTAATCGCGATTAGTGGTAATTAGTGTAGTTTAAGGTATAAATAATACATTAATAATATGAAATGACCTAGACACATGTCCCAACCTCATTGGTTGAGTCATGGCCGACCAAGACAAGCCATGGCCTAACTTGGGGACCCCATGGATCCACTTTTGTTGGGAAATAACATAAATTGCTTTTTATTTAATGTTAAAGTGAAAATGACACTAACATAGATTGTTCTACTAAAACAATTTTTAATTGGGGTTATACAAGTCCAAATTTTGATTATAAATAGTCATTGGAAAGCTAAAAAGATTTCCTACATCATAGTATTTGTTTTATAATTTTTAGACATTAAATAAATTAAAGTATTTATGACATAATAATGATGCAGCGATGACATCATTATTTGACGATTTAAATAAAATGAGAAGATAATGCAAAATCCGAGGCTTACACTTGTCCAAAGCCTATTGGATGAAGATATTTCGAAACCTTATCACCTTAGCCTCGAATTATATAGATGTGGGACCTTTAGAATCCGAAAAGCATTTTGAAATAATGTAACATTTCATTACTTTCCAAAAGTGCCCCTCCTCTCCACTTATAAAAGGCCCCCACCTCTCCCACCTTATTCACACCATCAAGCCATTTGGCTCGGCCAAACTCTGCCCAAATACTCTCCCAACATTCCTTCCTTACTCCTAGAAACCTCACTTTGGGCAGAACTCTTCCCAAGGAAGCCTTTAGCTCAAATCAAAAAGAGTTACCCGATTTTGAGGTAATGTCTTTTCTAATGTTGTTTTGTTTTATTTTTCTTCTCCAACCCCCTAAACTCTTTTTATTCATTTCTTTTGTAACAACACCAGTATCCTCAATATACTAGGATGTTGTTATAAGAAGGATTCGAGCTACACTTACACACACCTACATCTAATGGTTAAAGAACATATGGTTTCTGTGGATGGCGAATTTCTGCCTCACGAAACGATGATTGTTCAACACTCATATAACACCTCCAAAGGTGGCCATTAAGATGTCACTATTTTTATATATGATATATAATATGTTTTTGTTTTACTTATGCTTCTGTATTTCTCATTTATGGCATACTTTATGATTTCCATTATGGGTAAAACGCGATAATTTCATTTTAGGAAGTGCGGACTACCGCCCCCTCAAAGTGATTTGAATCGTTAATGCCATGTGTGGGATGTATAAAGGATGGAGTAAATGGTATTATACACTATATTATACTGGAATTATATTATACATTTATATCATTATGATTTCATTCCATTAAATATGAAATTGAAATGAAAGTAGCGTTCATGCGTACGTACGGCTTACCGTCTCCATGAACGGTGCATTTCATTTCTTACCTCTAAATGTTACGTAATATTATAAATGAATGTATATACTGTATATATATGATATATATGATATCTACATCATTAATATAATTCTGGATATAATGGATATTTCACCACATGAACAACTTATAATTATAAGAAGTTTATTGTTGACTCATGTACCAAAGATCGACAAAACGACCGTTATTAACTTAAATAATTACATAATGTTCATAACATTGTAATAAGTGATATAAAAAGGATAATGAAATTGAAAATGGTTCTTAATAAGGTAGATATTAACTCTAGTTTATTATTCAGGAGGTTAATGAACGGTTGAGTCAAGTCGGACACAAGGTAAGGGAACTTCTTAACCCAACTTCCATTCTTTGGGTTAATCTCCTACTTTCAAATTATGTCATGATATTATTATGTCCTATCTTGTATTTTTACATTATTTATGTGTACCTATAGTGAATACACATAATAGATATATTTTATTTAAAAATTATCTTTTAAAGTACTTCGTCTCAATCTCCTTTCATTGAGGCATATTTGGTTTTATACACAAATTTCTTTTATACGGTGTATAAACCCCTTTGACTTTTACGGTTATTCAAAAGGAATCTTTTTATACAAAGCGTTTTGCTAAACGACAAAAGGGAATGTTTTTCTTTCCGTACTTATGCGGCGACAACGACTTCTCCGCCGCCGTGACCATTATTTGAGTTTCGGCTTCCTCTACAAGCCATCATTTTTTTAACGAAAAATAAATACAAAGTTTTAACTTTCTTTTATTTTGGTATTGAAAATGGTTTTGAAAGTGTTTTTATTATATCAATGTGTTGTATTGATATCTTGTGATTGAAATGTGGAAATGTTATGTTTCCTTTATGCATTTTTATGTGATACAATTATGTTATGGTTTATGATATGTTTAAACCTATTCATATGAGGAATGTATTGGACTTAATAAGTGACGGGTGGAGCCCGCTATAGCTCCTCGATGCATCGGTAGGTCTCATGAGACAACTAGACGTGGAATTGGCCGAGGCCCTTTCCCAATTTGATTTATGGTTTTGGCCGAGGCCTTAATCATTTTAGATGTCTTGGCCGAGGCCTTGACAAAATGTTTCAGAATGTCCGGCATTATACATTCCCTCATTATGAAAGTGGTTATTGATATTGCATGTGATTATTCGACCAGTAGAATATCCATGTGAAGAAGTGAATGGCATTATCTCATTTTACTTATGCCATATTATGTTGATGATCAAGTTTAAAAGGCTTCTGTTTTTGTTATACATTGCCTTAAATGTTAATGTTTATTTATGAAAGCTTCCGCAATATTGTTATCCTTACTGAGCATCTGAGCTCACCCCTTTCAATGTTTTAATATTTTCCAGGATGTGAAGAAGTATTTTATGAATGACCTGCAGGGATAGTCAGAAGAGGATATGAGTGTGGACTATGGAGACTTTGTTATTGTAGTTTTTCACTTTATGATGTAATGTAACGTTTACGAATGTATCTAGTGTTTCCAAGGCTACTAAACTAATCGGTCTTTCGAGACTTGATCTTTTGTGATCATGCCAATGTTACGAAGTAATGCACCGACTCTGGGTAGCTGGGGTCGGGGCGTTACAACCCATCGTGAATACGACACACAACATTTATCTGTTGGAAGGAAAAACATCTTTCTAAAAACTCTGAAACTACCATCTTCATCCTGGGCCACAAAAATGCATCATCAATCCATGTTACATATTATAAATTTTTAGATGTATTGAAAAATGTGATATATGAAACTCATTAAGGACACCCTCATGAATTTCCACCAGAAAAAACAACTTAACACATAACAACATCTTGTACCAACCATCCTATAGCCACCCCCCATAGCATCATCACGGATAACATGATCACACAAAACCTCTTCCTATGAGTCACCCCACTGAGACTCTTCAACCTACTACATTAGAGAAGACTACACTATCATCTGAAACAAACAACCCCTACCACTGTCCACTCCTGCATCCAAATTCAAGGATTCAAACTACTCCATCGCTTTCTAAGAATCCACAGATTCCCTAAAAACCTCCTTCCGAGACATCATGCTCAAAGTATCAACCATGAAATTTAACTTTTTTAAGGTATAAGAGATATCAAAATCATAGTCTTGAATAAAATCTATCCACCTCCACTATCTCAAGTTCATATCATGATGTGAAAATTTATACCTCAATATATTGTTATCTGTGAAGAACACAATGCGCTCCCTGATGAGGTAATGCTACTAAAACATTAGTGAAGACACAAAAGATAGTAGATCCAGATCGTGGGTGGCGTAGTTATGCTCACGAGGAAATATCTTCCTAGCCACATAAGAGATCATTTCTCATTGCTGTATCAAGATGTATCCCATACCTAGATGGGAAGTGTCACAAAACACCTCAAACATCACCCATTCCTTAGGCAATCGGATCACTAGAGCACTGATCAACTTCCCATTCAGGTAACTAAACACTTCATTTCACTGATCACTCCACAAAAATCTTGGTCCTTTCTAGTCAAAGTTATCAACATAGCCATAAATCGAGAGAAATTGGGTACAAAACTCTAATAATAGCTTGTAAAACCAAGAAAACTATGAACTTATACTAAATTCTTGGATTCTTTGTAACACCCCAATCTTCCAAGGTATGTTTCACTTTGAATAATGTAATTTATTGCATTGTACGCAAATTCGAGATTCTAACACACCGTGACCAATCAAACTAGCCGTTATGAATATTAATACCAACTTTTTGAAATTTTATAAATTTTATCTTTCAAAATGGAATTCATTTTGGATTCAGAATCTTGAAATTATCTTAGGGTGAATTTTTGGTATTTTTCTGAAAACTTTCAATTTTTGAGGAATAGTGAAAAACACTGAGTTATAGTTTAAAACCGAATTTTTATTTAAATTTATATTAGCTAAAAATAGATACATAATACCTATATAAGTTCAATGTAATTCATTGGACTCAGTTTATAATAATTTTAGATATATAAAAATTTTATTGAACTTTTTAACCGTCTTTTACCCACCTCCGAGGAGCATTTGCAAATTTGAAAAAACTTAATTTTACCGATTCTATGAATTGAATTTAAAAAATATGAGAGAAATGGTTGATATAATTAAGTAAAATTTGGTTCAATAAGATTAAAATGATTTTTGGTGAATAGTAACTTTTTACTTTTATTTACCCCGGTTAAAAGTTAATTGGGTAATTAAGGGTAAAAATGATATTATTATTAACCTAAAACATGTAATAATTATATTGGATAAGTTTAATTAGACCGAAAAAAACTTATGAATAAAATATTATCCTTTAGGTCCACTTGAATTAGATTAGGACATTTATTATTACTTAATTCAAAGAAGATTTAAAAGTGTTAAAATCAATGTTTAATAACTAAACCATTTTTAATATAGGGTTACACATAAGATAAATTAGACTATAAATATTCATTAGAAATATAAAAGAATTTCATACATAATGGTATTTTATTTATATTTTTTAGACATTAAATAATTCAATTTATTTATGAAACAATGATGATGTAGTAATTACCTAATTAATGAAATATTTAAATAACTGAAATTATAAATTTCCAAATAAATTTAATATTAGAATTTTTATAAATTAAACTAATTTTCTAGGTTAATATTACATGTTATGGTTATTTAGATGAATTTTTTTATAATTAATCATGCTATTATAAATTTATAAAAAACAAAATACCAAATAGTGTCAAAATTGACATAAAAGAGTTTTTAAAACAAATATTATATTATTAATTGATGTTCTATTCCTAAAAATATAATGTTCGGCCAAAAGACTTATATTATGATATGTGTATAATTAATGAACCACTTGAGGTTATATTGTAAGTATATAGTATGTTTATTAACCATATAATATAAAAATACAAAAATACATGGTAAATGTCAAACTATTTAACTACGAGTTAAATCTAAAACATAAGGTTAATATAGTGACCCAAACCTATATAAAACCTATTTTTTGAGTGGTTTTAGACTCATCCCCACATTATCCTTTAAATAATACATTTTTGAGCCATTATAAACCGAAAATGATTTTATTATAAAATAATATTTCTAGCTTTTCCTAAGGTTCCCCTCACCCCTCTTATAAAAGGGCACTCCCCCTTATCTCTAATTCACAACTTCAAATCCATTTGGATCGGCCAAAACCTGACCAAATACGCTCTAAACATTCTTCCATTCATCCTAGAGTCCTTACTTTAGTCATAAATCCAACCTAAGGATCCCTTTTGATCAAATAAAAAGGAAGAACTTGAAGAAGAGGTAAATATTTCATCACCTCTTTCAAGTTCCTTTCTTCTTCCACTTAATCTTTCCTTGTTGTTTCCATTCTAAAATAATAACTCCAGTATATATTATATACTCTGATGTTATTATAAATATGGTATAACCATATTCATTTCTATCCATCCTTTTAATTACATGTCACCAAACATGCGTACGTACGACTTACCGACTCCACGTCGTGGTGTAATTGTTATTCAATACATTATTATTTGGATGGGTATAATAATGATGTTTAATTGATTTAAATAATAAATAAAACATTATAATGATTCTTTATATATGATATAACATCCAATTATATATTATTTTAATATCAAAATAATGATATTGTCGCTCATGCGTACGTACGAATTACCGTCTCCACGAACATGATGAGATTCATTTCCCATCGTAATCCATTCAAGACTAATTTTCATTAGATGATTAAAAATAATGTTTAAAGACTTAATATAATTCTGAATATGAATAATATACATTCTATACATAACAAAAATTACTTACGTAACAAAGCATATGAAGTAAATCGACTCATTTAACACCCGAAACAACAATAATACTAAGATATTATTAACAATGCAATGTTAAAAGATCATATATGATATCATATTAAGGTATATGATTATTTTAAAATTTAATAACAATTATTTCACCATTATACATAAGGTTAACCTACCCTCAACCAAGGAAAAATACAAATTAAGGGGTTTCTTATCTCACTTTTAATTCTGTGATATTTCCATTGTTTGCCACTTATTTATTAAATGTGTTGTATTGTGTACTGTCATTATATATATATATATATATATATATATTATCATGATTCTCTTTATATTTGTGGAATTATGTGATTCATTTGGTTTTTATTAACTTTTGGCTATATGACTCGATTGATTACAATGAATTAAGGGTTTTCATCTCACTTCCTATTTCCATGAGATTCATGCCATACTGCCACTATTACCTTTTGGGTGGTATATGTACTGCCCAATGATAGAATTCTTGGTGTAATATACTTTAATTTATGATTAATTACATATTCATTTTATTATCCATCTTTTATGGGATGTATGTTTAAGTTACCAAATTGGTAAGGGAATTTCAAATTTCAATTTCCACTCATTTGGCTTTACGCATACTTCATTGATTATTTTACTCCATGATTATGTGTGGAATCACTATTTATTATTTGTGTAGTAATTTACACTCCCCTTGATATGGATATAATTTTTATAAACATAATTTCTCCATTTATAAATTCTCAAGTCATCGATATAAACCCGATAAGAGTTATTTTAACTCAATCTCTATTCATTGAGTTAAAAATCCAATTCATTGGTGTTGTTTTTAAAAGAATATATGTGAATGTTCTCTGATTTATTTACACTTAATATACAATCATATTGAGTGTATTTATATTTTTCACATATAATTAAGTCATTTATTTATCCTTAACCTAAGGATACAGTCTTTAGAAGGGATTTCATCTCAACTTACATTCCATTGAGTATTCTTTGTTGTTATGCGCCAATTCACTTTTATTTGGTGTATATAATGTACTTTGACATAGTATATCATGAATCCCTTTATTCTCATGATATTATAAAGTTTTTATTGCCTCATTATTTGTATTCAAGTGTCTCTCATTTGGTTAGGAACTCTAACTAAAATATTATTTTAAATGATTAAAGATTTATTATTCTAAATCTTTTTCATTAATGTCCATGTTTTAAAAATGGTTTGAAGGATTTATTTATGTGGACATAAAAGTTTTAAAATTAAAATTCATTTTAAAAGTTTCAAAGTGGTATGGGACACTTTGATTCAAAAATCTATTTTTAAACGGCTTCTTGACAATAGTGTGAATTTTAAATGATTTCATGAAATATGGGGATATTTCTCTCAAATTTTTTTGATGATTATTTTCATCTATGTAAATATACTTCATTATTATCGATTGAGGATAATCTGTTACAATAAAATCTTCCATATTGTATTGAATGAGTTATGTTTGACTGCAGATGTGCTATTTTTATACCATTCATGGTTTGTGGATAAAGTATTGACATTTAGTATGCTAGTTTTAATATGAATGTTTATGTTATGTTTCAATCTTTTTATATGAGGAATGAATTGGACTTATTAAGTGATAGTTGGAGCCCACTATAGCTCCTCAATTCATCGGTAGGTCTCATGAGACAAACTAGTGTCTTGGAACATGGACTTGACAAAATCTTATCTATAGTCTTGGCACAAGGCCTTGACTATGTGGTTATGAAATTTTGGAATTGTGAATTCCATCATTATGAAAGTGGATATTGATATTGCATGTGATTATTCTACTAGTAGAATATCCATGTGAATAAGTAAATGGAATTATTTGATTTTATCTTTTCTATACTATGCTGAAGTTCAAGTTTAAAATGCTTTTGTTTTAGTATTATACATTGCCTTAAATGTTTATGCTTATTTATGAAAGTTTCCTCTATATTATTATCCTTACTGAGAATCTGATCTCACTCCTTTTTATGTTTTATTTTTCAAGGATGCGAAGAATTATATTATGACTGACCTACAGGGATAGTCTATGGGATATTAGTGTTGTCTATGGAAACAATGTTGTTGTAGTTTTCCATTTTATGATGTAATGTAAACCTTTTGAATGTATCGAGTACTTCCAAGGATACTAAACTAATCCGTCTTTTGAGGCTTGATATTTTGTGATCATGCCAATGATAGGTAATAATGCACCGAATATGTTCTTCTAGGGTCAGGGCGTTACATTCTTCCCAATAAGAAACTTCTTAAACCTTTTATGGGTCCACTGCCACACCCTACTGAGACACCACATGTCTAAGGAAATGCACCTCTTATGTCCATAATTTACACTTGGACAAATTTACATAGAGATGGTGGCATCAAAGAACCTGAAATACAGTTCTGAGATTCTTGACATGCTCCTCCTCTAACCTTGAGTAGATCAAGATGTCATTGGTGAACACGATGATGAAATGGTCCATGAAATCATGGAAAAAGAGTTCATAAGTCCACTAAACATGGATAGTTAATTCATAATACCAAATGGCATGACTAAAAAATTGATGTACACATACCTGCATCTAAAATCAGTCATTGGGATATCATCCTCTACCCTTAACTGGTGATATCTAGACTGAAAATTGATCTAAAAAAACCAACTCTCCCCTCTCATCTAGTCAAAAATATCATCTATCATTGGAAGAGGGTAACAGTTCTTGACCGTTACCTGATTCAACCTCTGGTATTCTATACATATCCTCAGACCACCGTCTTCCTTCTTGGATAACAACACTGGAGCACCCCATGATGAAACACTAGGATAGATAAACCCCTTATGTATCAGATCACTTATTTGAATCCTCAACTCCCACAACTTTAAGGTTTCATATAGTAAGGATCCATCAAAATCAGAGAATCATCGGTCTATAATTATATCCCTTACTCAATATCACGCCAAGGCGGTAGCATCAAAAACATCCTGGGGAAAACATATAAGAACCCCCCCAATGACTCTGGGAATCTCCACTATCCCTATTTTTCTTGATTCCACTAAAAAATCATCCAAAAAATAGAAGTTTATCTATGCACCAACTTCCCATATAACAACTCCCTCACCAATAAAAACCACATGATGACTATCTGCATATGAAAAAACAACTCTCCTCCAAAAGTATTCGATAAAATTATGCATGGAATATAACTATTCGATGCCGAGAATGACATATTATGAATTCATATATAGTAAGAAAATATCCCCACATGACTTATGTGGTCCCATAATTAGTCTATATCCCCAAAAAACATCAAATAAACAAGTATGGCCTCCAACTAAAATACTCCACACCAGGGGAATAAGAAGCCTCTCTTTATATTGTCTTATAGCATAGGATAGAGCAGGTGTAATAAAGGAGTGAGAATAACTTGAATTAAACAAAGCATAAGAAATAATACTAAGTAAACTGATTATACCTCTGAAAATCTTTGACCCTGTTAGAACTACTGCCTCTGCGGCATGCAACTAACTACACCCAAATCCTCTACCTCTCTAATGATGACTACCTCCATGGACATGCTCAGGTCATGGTTCCTGAGTAAAATTGACATCATGAGGTCAGCCTATACCTTATCCACATTCCCTTAGTGTAGAAAATTACTATTATCCCTACCACTGAAATTCACTGATTGGAAACTGTTGCTAAGGCTAGCACTGAACGTACCCATCTCAACCAAACTGAGCTCGAACAAATACTAGGAAATGGTTCTAAATAAGATTGGAAACTACACATAAGAAACTCCTCATATCTAATACCATAAGAAGATCATGGGAAACACTAGCACCATAAGGCTATAAAGGATGCTGTACAAATGAACTCCCTATCGGTAAAAACCTCAAAGGTTCTGGCACCTGAGACCTACTGATGGTAACCATACCTCTCAAATAACTCTTCTGGATCATCTCTTGTAGTTGAAATCTTCAAGATTGAATCTACTCGATTACCTCCACCTTCTTCTAAACCTCCATATATATTGGAAACTAAAGGGAGTAACAACATACCAGATCGAATGATGAAGCACTTCCTCAAGACGTCTTTCCTGAGACTCCTCATATCGAAAAAGAGTTGGGGAAAAATAAAGGAGGTCCCGGAACTTGATCCCAATATCCTGTACTGACATATTCCTCTATTGAAGGGTGAGTAGATCGGGCTTCTTTTCAGCCTTGATGGTCAATGAAAGGAACACTACCTAGAATTCCTTCTCGAAATTGACCCACAAAACATTTGTTTCCTTCATCTCCCCAAATAAATCATCCAAAATTGATGCATAACTCCTCACATCAAACTAACTAAAAAAGGATCCCAATACTCTATCAGGGACCATATCAATCTGAAGGTGACCCCAAGCTCCTTGATCCAACTTTCCATCTCCATGTCCAAAACATTTCCCTCGTACTTTCCTAAAGCCTTACAATGGAAAGAACACAACGTATTCTGCCATTGGTGATCCTCTTCAACTGGATCAACCCTCCATTGATAAATTGGATCAACATGTTGTGACTAAACTTCCCAAGCCACACATAGGTGATGACCATGATCCATTTTTGAAAGGTAAACAAAGAGTTCCTAAGACTGAGTAGTATGAAATTTTTCTAAAAGAAAATTTATTTTAATTTATTTTATTCACATTAAACATCCCTAAAAAACCCAATTCAAACAAGAAAAAAAGTCATTATGATGAATGAACCTCTCCTAGGTCTTTACCCTATAAATTATGTAGCCTCACTTGGTTATTCAGTAGGCTTAGATTCCTTTCATCGAATCATGGGGGGCCCTAAAATATCATGTCCTTTCCAGTATTCCCTAGAATATGTCACATACTAAGGTCACCTAACACTGTTTCCCTACCAACCCATGAAATACTAACTATTCCTAACTTCGGACTCCATCCTATCACTCAACCATCACCTCTGATACCATTTTTGTCATGAAACCCTCCTTCAAAATATACCCCTCTTGGGATGGAAATTAAGGAAGGGAGATAATGACCCTAGAGTCTCGCCTCTAGTAGGCCCTGGGTTGGTGACTAGCACCAATGGTATACAATCACAAAAAATTGGAGGCATTACCAATTATAGGAAACAAGATCAGAAGATAAGATGAACCATCCACAATGAAACTCTAAGACATAATATAAAAGAAATCCAAAATCCATCCCACATGCATGTGTAAAATAGGACCAATACTAAACAAAATTATCCAAGGTAAATACCAAAAGTAAAGCTAAGTAGCGATGTGACCACTATCAAGATTTGAGATAGTAAGGTTCATAATAGTCCAACAAGTCCTCATAGAACCCTGAAAACAGTTTTATATACATAGGGTGAGTATACAAGTATACTTAGTAGGAAGACAAAAGTCACTCATGTACATGTGAAAGAGGCATACTAATGCACCGATGATAAAACAACAGAATCAAACAACACCTACGTAGGTATACTAAAGATCCCAACCTCACCAAGGCACACACACCAAATAACTCAAGTAATTTAATGAAATATAATGAAAATTGATGATAGGGTAACCCTCACCACTTCCAAATGATTAGATGCTCTTACCTAATAGAAATCATCCTCATGCTCCCACCTATTTCAAAAGTACCACATCACAATCTCGCCCACACACAACAGGGACTCAAAAACCACATCACATCCTTCCCATAGACACTTGGGCCATAAATCACATCACATACCACCTACAGACACTTAGGACACAAACCACATCACATCATTCTCATAGACACTTGGGCCACAGACCACATCACAACCCTCCCTAGAGGCACCTAGACACAAACAAAATCTCATCTTGAAGACACTAGAGAAATCAAAATACATCTCATTTCGAAGACACCTAGGAATGAACAAATAGACCACACACACCTATCCATCACAAACCACAACCTTCCTGGAGAATCTTGGGTTATCAATGCCTGGAAGAGGGAGCGTGGAAGAATGGGTGGCCAACCATCCATCCTCCCATTGGGTTGTTTGGGAAAGACACCCTCCCCTACGACGATGGGGGTGTTCGGTGCATAGTTATACACTAAGGAGGAGTGCATATATAAACAACAAGGAAAATAAAATTATATACATATATGATACCAAAAACTCAAGTCCAACCTATGGGTTCATAGAAAAACCACCAAGTCGCATCACTTCTACCTTTGCTACTACCCTGAAATGCATAACACCACACATCAATCCACAAACCCAATTCATATTCCCAAAAATTTAATTGACCAATTTAATTATTTATTAAACAATTTTTTATTCATCCACCAATACTCGGACAACTAACCTGCACAGAACACAAAAAGAAACATAGAAATAGTCAACATAGTGAAAGTGATATAAGGAAAGAAGAACCCTGGTAAATTAAACCACTTCACATTTCTCTCCATTTAATACCCTTTTATGCTATATCATATATCAATATCTTGGTATAGGGTGAATATTTCTACATGTTACTCATGTAAAATCTCCAAGTATGTTACCCATACCTACCAAAACAATCCCGCAACTCACAAACACATCTAAAAACACAATCATAGCAGAACCAATTTCACAGCCTCACTATAAAAAACTTCTCATCCATTCCATTATCAATCAATATATCAACCTGATATTCCATTAAAACACCCATGCAATCACACAACACACAACTGGGTTCAAAAATGCATCACCACATGAACAAAAACAAAACAAAATTCAAGATTTATTAAGGCATCCCTTATTTAATTCCACTTGTTAATTATGGGGTTATCCTAGAAACAGTATGATCCTGGGGAATCCATTCATTAAAAGATTATATGTTACTAACCACTTTTCATATATAAGTGATACTAAAAAAAGATGAACAACATGCATTCCATATTTTATTTAGTGTGCAAAAAAATCCAACAACGACCACAATTTTTATCAGGACATCAAACCTAAATAATCACAATATCACCATCAATACCAACCTGTAAAAGAATTTGAAAAAAAAACCCTCTACCATTTTTCAATTTCATATATCCAATTCTTATCATTGGTTAATTTGGAACAACAAAAATCTATATGTATAAAAAATTAAACCCCACTCATATGTTTCACAATTAAAAAGAAATAGAGAAAATACTACCTCAAGAAAGATTTTTAATTATTGCGCCACGTAGGGTAAGGAACAATGATTTCTTCCCACAATCACCCCAAAACAACTAAAGACCAACCAATTCCATACCAAAATATCATAAAAAAACTACCAAAAAATCCAACACAAGAAAAACCATACCACAAAAATAGATCCCAAGGGGAAAACCAGAGAAAGAGGATGAGGAATAGGATAAAACTCACCGTAGATCGACCCGAGATTGACAACGAACAACCATTGGGATCAACAGATCAAAGAGAGAGGAGTAGGTCTTGAATAACTTATTGGGGTATCTAGGGTTAGTCCAAAATGAGAGAAATAAGAGAGAATATCTGAATGAATGAAAGTTCCACCGAAATTTATTTTAAAATAAAACTAGATTAGGGTATTACATGATGCGTAATAGCCTTTCATTTTTTGTAATACTTGGGGTTCAGTTTATACCAAAAAACATGTCAACTATCAATTTATTTTATATTTCAAACCCTAAAATATTAAACTCTATGAAAGCTATAAGAGAAACTATGAAATTTATGTTCACATTGTGTATTCCCATTACAAGATTTGTAATCCACCTACTTCTAGACTTTAACAACTTAACTCCTCCAAACTTCCTCTAAGCCTCCTAAGAAAACTCCCAATGACCAAAACCCAAAAAGTAATGGACCATTAAGGAACATAATGTTACATAAAATACATCTCAAATTATTCTTTACCTCGAGAAAACAAAACCAAGACCAGAGGAAAAAAGGGTTTGAATAACCACCCTATGAGATACCTTTCATGGATCATGTTACACATCAAACACTACCACTAGAAAAACACACCAAATCAAATGACTAAAAACACACTACATGACCATTTAACCATAACCAAACTATCACAAGATCACTACACAGCCATCTAAACCTCTACATATCCCAAACTAACTATTGCTACGACCAAAAAACTGCACTGTCCTAAACACACAAATCAGGTAATTCCATCCCCCCATGTCTAGATACTATCTTCTATAGGCAACACTAACTCACCTACATGGATTTAATCACATCATAGTTAATGAACCTTGATTAATAATATGTTCCTCACCTATTTTTATGTTAGGAATATATCGCATAATAGACTACACACATCTCAAACCACGGAAAAAATAGATCATTTCATAAAATAAGGTTCAAACATTACATTTAATAACAAAATAGAACAAGAAAAGACTCAGAAAAATTCCAGGTATTGGGAACACATCTACGTTTATTGATCCCAAGTACTCTCTTTATAGACACCATGCCTCCATATCATACAAACCAAATGAATGGTCTATCCACGCAACACCTCCTGATGATCCTGGATCTCCAATGGTCTTTCCTCAAATGTCACATCATCCTCGATATCCAGCTCTCCCAAGTCGATGACATGGGATTCATTGTGAATATATTGATAAAGATACGATACATGAAACTTTTCATGGATCCTCTCCAACTATAGTGGCAATACCAATCAGTATGTTATCTCACCAAATTAGTGGGGAAGAAGCTGCAGGGAACCTTGCTTTGTTATGATCTCATTGTTATATTACTATATTGGATGTATTATTTGAAGATTGATCCATAGTGAGTTTTATATTGATTAGTTGACCTATTTAGGTGCTTGTTGGTTCTTCTCTTTGTTCACCGGCACATTAGAAATCTTTTTTCACATATGTACTCAAGACCTTGGTAATTTCCATACCAAGTATACCGGTTACGCTCAAACTATATATAAAAACTATGTTTAAATTTTCTAGGAGGACTTAATGGACCGATATGGGTATTACTAGTTGGGTTGTAGATATTTCTGAGTCACTACCATAGAATTTTTCTTTTTGATATATTTTGGAGACTTTTATATGTATCAGTTTTACTTGATTTATGAATTCTGGGATTGTTTTGGGTTACCTTTATATTATATACTAGGGTTTCTTGGTGGATGATTATCCTATATATCAATCTTATTTTATTTATAGTGGGTAATTCCTACAATAAAGTGAAAATTGTATACCCTTGGTTTGTGTAATTTTTTGAGGGTGGGTATCATGATAGAGTGGTATTAGAGGGTTTTTTTTGAGAGATAGGAGAGATTTTGGAGTTTTTCACTGTGATCTTTTCATGGGTTGGTAGTGAAGCATTTTTAGTTGATCTTGGTGTATGAAATAGGGTAGGGAGACTGGCTAGGACATGATATTTTAGGTACCTATGTGGTCTAGTGCATGAAATCCATTATTATGAAATGAGAAAGTGTGGTGGTCCTATTTATGAGGTATAGAACTAGGTGAGGTACATGAATTAAGATTTTTTATTTTCATGTATAAATTGAATTGTTGTGGGAAGATAAAATAAATAAAATGAATACATTTTTTTAAAATTCCATGCATTTGGGCTTAGGATTTTCTTTTTTATTTTCAGGAATGGATCTAGTTGGTCATGCATGAGTGTCTCTGGATTTTTAGTTTCAGTAGGATGATCTAGATGATCATCATAGGGTTGACCCGATAGAGGAGGATGAGGTTTGGTAGCAAGATTTTCATGGATTTTAGTGTTAGGGTTAGGTAAAGTATTAGGGGAGTATCTTAGATATAGGGATGAAGCACTGTTTGGAGGAGATCAATTTTGATTTTGGTCTAATTCAAGAATTATTTGAGTTCTGGGTGCCATTTGATGCGATTCAGTTATGGGGAGCCACATCTTAGTGGTGGATGTTGTTTCTTGGTGACTGTAAGGAGGATAATGTGTTGTTTCCAGACTTTCAGAGGGAGTTTTAGGAGAAGTTCCTATAATTGATGATGAGTTAAGTTGAGGGGAAGGATATAATCTCCCTTAATCAGAGTATATTGAGCATGTGGGAGCTGGGAATTAGGTTGAAGGACCTCCTGCAATTTTATGCAGATGTTTTTTTAGATGAGGAGTCCAGAGTGTGGAGTTTGGAGGAGGAATTAAACCTAGTGATTAGGTACATGGTAACCCCATTTATGCTTCTTAAATATCTTGATGTATAGAATAAGTCTAAGGTTATCTAGAGGATTATTTACTTGGGATTTTATCCTTGAGTGATTATCTAATAGGGTGTCTCAAGGAGTAGAGTTTCAAGCAGTGGACCATGGGTATTCAAGCAGTTAGGGTTTCAACTAGTGGTGAGGTAACTTGGATAGATTTTCTCCATTTTTTTGGGAAATTTATCTTATGATAACCTTTAGGGGAATTTCTATTTTTAGTATTTTTCTACAGAGGACATAGTCAACGCCATTCCTAGTATTCGACCTCTTAGGAAGGCTAGATTTAGTTGGGTGGCCAATCCTCTTTTGGGCAGCATCAACTGTTTCTTCTGAGGTAGTTTCAAAAATAGGGACTACCAATTCCTATTTAGTAGTTTAGAGTAGATGATGTTGGTAGAGAGAATCCTCATGATCTTCCCCATCCATAGGGAACTAGGATATAGTGTGGTCGTGGAGGTAGATCATAGAGAGATAGAGGAACTAGGCATGGTCAGATGCTTGCATTAGAGGCTACAACACCATAAGTTCCAGTACCTATTCCATGTATTATTAGAATATTATATACCCTTGTGTGTGTGTTTTGTTTTATTTATGAGCCTTAATCTATATTTTTTTTCTAATTTGGTCTATGATTTAGAACTGTATGTAGAGAGGCTTCCAGTTCCCTTGGTGTTATCCATGTCAGTTGTAGGTTAGGATTATTTATTTAATGTGTGTTGGAGATGTAGATAGGTGATGGGGTAGCACCCATCAATGGGAGACTTCCTCTTGTTGAAAATAAGACCATACAATGTTATCCTTGGCATAGATAGGATGTATGTTGTGTAGGTAGTCATCGACTATTTCAGGAGGAGAGTTTTGTTTTCTAATGTGAAGGGGAATAAAGTGGTGTTCATTAAATAATGAGGTTATTTGATGGGTGATAGGAAAATGGAGACACTTTTATCTCAATTTTTTAAGATGTCCATGGAATATCAGGTGTGGGATGTCCTAAGAGTCACAGAGAGTTCTTGGATATTTTTCTAGATGAGGTAATGGCCTTACCTCCTTGATGCAACATTGAGTTTGGGATAGAGTTAGAGACAGGAATTTTACCAATTTCGATGTTTCCCCATCATATTATTCCTATAGAGACACATGAGTTGAGGTTGGAGGTGGATGATATAATGTATAGGGGTTTCATCTGACCCAATGTTCCTCCTTCGGGTGCTCCAATGTTGTTCTCCATGAAGGTAGATGATAGTATGAGGTTTATTATATACTACCAGTGGATGAATTTGGTGATGGTAAATAATCATTACCCTCTTCCACGAATATATGATCTTTTCAAATAGCTAACAAGAGATTTTTTGTTTTCTAAGATGAATATGTGGTCGAGATATCACCAGTTTGGGGTTAAGGATGAAGATATTCTAAAGACTTAATTCTGGTGCAAGTATGAGCACTTTTATTTTGTATTTATGCCATTCATTTTTACAAATGCACTTACTATGTTCATGGGTATTAAATGTTTTGTGATTTCCTAGACTGGTTCATCATTGTATTCATCAATTATATCTTGATCTACTCATGGTCATAGGAGGATAATTTCGAGCATCTTAGAGCTATTTTTCAAGTCCTTCAACACTACCGGATCTATGAAAAGTTTTCTATGTGTGAGTTCTGGACGTGCGAGGTGAACTTCATTGGAAATGTGGTGTCTTAATAGGGCATGACAACAGAACCATAGAATATTTAGGTAGTTGTTTCTTAGACATTTTCCAAGTATGTGACATAGTATTAGTTTACTTAGTTCCATTGGCTATTATTGGAGGTTTGTACCCAATTTCTCCTGATTTGTATCCCTGCTAATGAAATTTACTAGAAATGAATTGTTTTTTATGTGGACTGATCATTACTAGAAAGTATTTCCCTACCTACAGGAGAGGTTGGTTAGTGCTTCAATGCATCATTTTTCCTAAAGAGGGTGTGTTGTTTGAGGTTTTCTATGACATATCCTGTCTAGGATTGGGATTCATTTTTATGTATCAAAGGTAAGTGATCTCTTATGGGTTTATTAAGTTACATCCCCATGAGCGTAAATACACCACCCATGATTTGGAGTTACCAACCATTGTGTTTATGCTAAAGTTGTGGAAGCATGACCTCATTAGTGAGTGCTTTGTGGTTTTCATAAACCATAAGAGACTGAAATATGTTTTTATGAGCGATATATGAATCTATACTAGTAGAGGAGGATTCATTTTCTTTATGATTACAATTATTTGATCTCTTACAACCCATTAAATGGGAATTTGGTTGTCAAAATGTTGAGTTGGAAGTCCTAAGGGGATGTGGTTCGAAAGTCTTCCAATGTTTAGAAAGGGATAGATGAGATTGTAGAAATTCAACATGATGTTTGGGAGAGAAGTGACCATGGTTGTCTCTATTAAATTACTGTGGAGTAATCTTTGATGTAGTAGGATGATAAGTCTTAGTGGGAAGACTCATAGGTAGAGGTGATGCATGGTTGTGTTGGCCATAGTGATTCCCTTAAGGGATGGTCAGAACTTGGTGTTGTTCCAGGGTAGGCTATCCATTTCATAGGTGTTGAATTATGGATTTCTCTATTAGTTTCATATCTCACCTATATTGGTACATCATGAAGTGACTAATATGTATCATGTTTTGAGGAGGTAGCTTTGGCAGCTGAGGTTGAAACGGTCGATGTAAGAGTTTGTGGTGAGGTGTCTAGTTTTTTAGTAGGTGAAAGCAGAGAACCATGTTCTTAGAGGTTTATTATAGTAATTGGATGTTTTTTAGTGTAAATGAGAGTAAATCTTGATGGAATTCATCACATGGTTACCCCGACCTTAGGGAGGTTGTGATGAGGTTTGGGTGATAGTGGACCGACTGATGAAGTCAGCTCATTTTATGGTGATTCTCGATTTGAGTACCATGAATGTTTTAGCGAGTTGATATGTGGATGATGTGGTTAATATTCATAGATTACTATATACCATCATCTCTATTCAGGATCCTCATTTAAATATTAATTTTGGACGGGATTGTAGCATTATTTTTTATCCGAGTTTCACCTTAGCACTGCTTTCCACCCTTGGAAATATGGGTAGATAGAGTAAACCATACAGACATTAGAGGATATTTTGAGATCTTACATCTATGACTTTGGTGGATTATGGGTAAGAAAATTTTATTTTCTCTAGTTTTCATACAATGAAAGCTACCACTCATCAATTTTCATGGTCCCATTTGAGGCATTGTATGGGTGGATGTGTCATTCTCTATTGTGTTAGATGGAGGTTGGAGAGTCTGTAGTTCTTGGTCCTATTTTGGTGGAGAGAACGATTGAGAAGATTAAGTTGGTTTGAGAGAGGATGAGGTTCATGAAGGAACATATGAATGCCCATGCTAATCATAGTAGGAGACCACTATAGTTTGAGGTTGTAGACCATGTGTTCTTGAGAGTCCCCCCTTTGTGTGGGTAGTATAGGTATGGTAGGGGGTAAGATTTACCCCCAGTTTTTTGGGCCCTTTGAGGGGTTAGGGCATGTTAGAGAGGTTTTGTATCGATTAATGTTTACAAAATGGTTAGAGAGGACCCACAAAATCTTCCATGTTTCCCAACTTGGTTGGTATCTTCACGATGAATTCCACATCATTCAATGGGGATAGTTAGATATTGAGGATGAATCGATGTTATGTGAAAGACCACTAGAGATCTAGGATCATTGATATATGGTGTTGCATGGATGAACCATTCACATGGTTAATGTATTATGGATGCACGATGTCATGGAGGAGAGTACTTGGGAAAGATAAATGCAGATTTGTTTCCAGTACCCAGATATTTTTTGAGTTTTTCTTTTCTCTGTTCTGTTTTGAGGTTGCGATGATAGGCCTTTATATTTTATGAGAAGTTCTATTTCACTATATGTGTGATAAATCTTATAACATATGAAAAGTGGAATACTTGAATTCTAATAAAGACACGTTATACTCTGACATGATTAAAACCATATGGGTGAGTCAACTCCTCCCAAAGTGGATAATATCTTGACATAGAATATGGAATTACCTGATTTTTTTCTTAGGGAAATGTTGTGTATTGGTTTTGGAAGTGGTTAGTTTGGGCTATGTGAAGGTTGAGATTATTGTGTGGTTATGTGGTTGTGTGGGACGTAGTGGATTGTGGATGGTACCATATGCATGGTGTTGTGACCGATGATTGGTTGTGATGTGGATGTGTGGTGTTATGGTTGCATGGAATGTTTTGTGGGTGTTTCTATTGGCATGTTTGGTTGGTGGCATTTGAGTTGTAATGAGATCCTTAAGAGGCATCTCATGGGGTGGTTGTTCGAACCCCTCTACTTTATGGGTTTAGTTTTGATTCTCAAGGGTGATAATCATTTTATAGGTATCTAATGTAATGGTCTATGCCTTATTGGACCATTAAATTTTTAGTTTTATGGTTAGAGAGTTCTCTGAGGAGGCTAGATGAGGATCTATGGAGTTGGAGTTGCAACAGAACTGCAAAAGACCTCTTACACTATAAAAGTGGAGCTTATGACACAAGTCCGTGGTTTATGGAATTTCAAGCTAGTATATTATGCATTGTATTTGACGATGTGATACCTTGTGAGATGGGTTTACTCTATAAAAGTGGAATTATAGATTAAGTTTAATTCATCTCTAGATTCCATGTTTTTTAGCTAAAAAATGATTTACGACTTAAAAAGTTGTATTACGACGTAACATATGTGGACCTGTAGAATTTAAAATGTAAGTGAGGGATTTATGTCATAAGTTAAGAGACTTATATCCCATATATAAGTTTTTTGCGATCAATATTCTCCTCATTCTCCTAGTTTTTTCCCCTATTTTTGGTGAGCCCTAAATTGTTTTTAGGGATCTCTCAGCCCCTCTTCCTTCTTAGATGTTTGGTTTTGGTGGTTTAGTTTTAGAAATACAAGGTGAGTTATGCTCTTTTTCTCCATCGTTTACTTATGTTATTCTTCTTGGGATTCACTATGGTGTTGTTGGTTTTGTTTGAGATATGATGGACTGGATTTTTGAAAATCCTTTTTTGTTTTTAGGTTGATTTAGGGTTTTCTTATGCGGTTGTTGTTTGTGGGATATTTCTTCTTCTGCCTATGATTAGTGGCGAGATCAGAAAGCTCTTTTGAAGCATGGGATACTTGTTATCATCTGTTTATGTGCTATTTTTGGGATTTTAATGTTTTTTATTTCCTTAGGGTGGATAATAAAGGTCAAAATATCAAATATAATTAATTGGAATAACTTAAATTGATTCGTATGGGGGAGATAGTGCATGATTTAATACTTTGATATATGTTTTTTATGTTATTATGACATGTTGTTTCCTTACTGAAAATAAAAGTTGTTGGAAGACTTGTTTTCAATGTATTTGATGTGTGTTGAGACTCTTACTATGTTGTTTTGCGATCACACCCTGAATAAAAGTCTAAAAAATATATATATATTTGGATAATAAATTGTTTACCCATGGAAACCGAGTTTCTGTGATAATAATTATGCTAAATAAATAAGTAATGTGATGAAATCCCTCAAATAAATGTGGAATTGGGGATGTTTTTTGTATTGTGTGATTATGATTTTTGTGTTTCCATGTGTGGTTTAGGCTATTGTGTTGTGATGGAGGTGAAAAAATGGGCTCTGTGATATGTGGGGATATGATGCATTGGTTGGTTGGAATAGATGCGGTGTGAGAACTTACGATGTGGTTTTAGTGAACAATGGTGTAGTGCGCAGTGGTGATGATGTGTGTTGGTGACTTGAGGTGGTGTTGTATGGTTTTTGTGTATGGTGATTGTGTTGTTAGATGGCTTGGGTGATATGGAATGGCGATAATGGTGGATGTGAGGTTTTGTAGCGGTGGTTGGGTGAGATGATCCAGTTGTGGCATGGCATGGTTGTGTTAGTTTCCTAGTTATCCATGGAATAATTTGTGGTGAAAAAAATGAAATAGGATGGTAAATAAAAATGATAGTCTAAAAATAGATGTGTGGTAAATGGATTAGATGATTTGAATGAAATAATTGGTTGTGTAATGTGAAATGGAATGTATAAATGAATAAAAGTGGTAGAGCATGTAACTAAAAGTGAAAATATTTTGTGTCTTGTGTGGCACTTTAATGATGTGTTTCATCTAGCGGTGAAAGCAGTTGTGAATTTTGGTGTGTGGTATAGTAGCGATGATGTGTTGTGTTCTAGTTCGATTATTTAGAACCTATAGGTTGGGTATTGTGTTCTATCTATGATCATGTATCTTTATGTTATTTTTATACTCACCCCACCTGAGTTGGATAACCATAACAATGCTTACAGGTTTTGAGTTATGAGTTTTTTCCCTAACATCTAGGATGATGGAGACATATATGGATGACTACCCCCTCTTCCCCACTATTACTTCAATATTGATAGCCTAGATATCTTCATAAAATATGTGCAGTGATGACCCATGTGTTTCCGAGTGAGATGTGATGCGATGAGGTTGTGAAGAGATGTAATTTGTGGTGGGGGTCATGAATGGTTGGAGGTGGGAATGAGGTTGGTGTCCTTCATGTTCATGATATCCTACTTATATAGTTGTAAGGTGAGATGAGATGTGATATACCATATGTGTTTGGGCAAGCCGTTTTGTGGTGATGCATGATGCTAGCACAAGATTCTAAACCTTGAGAGGATGGGGTATGTAGGGATTCCTCCCAACCCATATCATATATGGCCAAGATGTATTCAAGTGTTATGTGAAGTGAAGTGATGTGATGTGATGTGATGCGATATGATGTGTATGGAAGATATGGGAGCATAGGATTTTCAACCTTGGGGTGTAAGAGTGGAAAATCTGTGGGAAAATGATAGCAGGGTTCCTTGTTTTGTTAAGATATCCTTTCTATATTACTATATTTGATGCATGATTTGGTGAGTGGTCCCTGGTGATGATAAGATTAGTTAGTTGACCAATTTAGGTTCTTGTTGGTTCGGTTGTTTATTCACTAGAACATTAGAATGTTGTTTTCATATATTCACTTGACACCTTGGTTATGTCCCTACTGATTATGCCTATTATGATCCCCCTTCATATATGAATTATTTTTTAGATTTCCTAGAGGACTTTGGGACTGAGCTGGGAATTACTAGTTGTCTTGGAGCTATTTTTGAGTTGTTTCTATAGACTTTAATGTTTTTTATATTTTGGATACTTTCATATGTATTGACTTTCCTTTATTCTTGCATTGTCAGATTGTTTTTTTACCTTTATTTTACCAGCTTGATTTTATCAGTGGTAGTTTATCCTATATCCCAATCATATTTTATTTATAGAGGGAAGTTCCTTCCATAATGTGATATTTTTATACCCTCAATGCTAGTTGCCAACTTAGGGCCTACTAGAGGCGGGACTTGGGGGTTGTAATCTATCTTCCCTCAATTTGGCATCTTTGGAGGTAGGGGTTGTGACAGTAGTACAACTATCCTTAAGGTACATGACATGGAACTAACTACCCTCCCATCTAGCTTCTAGGCATCACACTATGGCCTTAATATGTCATGCTATGAGGTAGTCCCAAATTCTACTTGGGTTGAGGGTCGATTTCATGTGTTGAATAATTATCATGAGGGAATCTCCCACCTACAAAAGTCCTTTTAAATCTATGTGGTTGGATTCCAAAACACACAGTATCATGTTTGGAGGGATGGTAGGACATGTAGTAACTAGTTGATAATATTCTACCCAAATTATAGTATTTTATTTCCTTCTTACTTCAAAAAAATCCACCTTATCATTATTGTATATCTGCATGATCATATATAAAGAACCTTATAACATAGAAACCTTCATCATGACACAAAATTCTTCCTCGATTCAAATCTATGTTATATTTCTTCATTTATTACAAAAACCTAAATACTTGATAATCCAAAGATTAATTCTAACTCTTAAAACTATATTGATTCTTCTCCAGCACATATATACCTATCAACCTCCATAAATCTATAGTATACAATTTTCTCTCCATCTAACAATAATTTTCGTTGATTTATATTACAAGATCATATCAACAATAATCTTATATAAAGGATGCTTCGAAAACACCAAGAAACATCGAACCTTATTCTTTACTACCAATCTATGAAAACATATCAATCTATTATCAAAATATTATTTTCCAAAAAAGGAGTAGATATTTAATAAACAATGGTATATAACAATACACATGATCTATAGGTATTAAGACTGTATCTCACATATCTCCAATGATATGTTCAACCCCCTTTATGGGATACTTTTCATCAAGCATGGGGCCCTTAAAAGTACTAAACCATTGGGCTCTTCATCATATCTCAACACATATTGACTTCAATTATCATTGATATGTAGATAAAAAATATAACTCACTTCATCCCAATCCATTTTTAAATTTCAATCTCCACTTTATATTTGTTTTCAAAATAAATTTCAATTATAAAGTCAATATATGTTATAAATTCACTAAAATAGGTATATTTTATTATATGATCAACCTAAGTTGTATCCTATGATATGAAATTCATATTTCTATATCATAGAATATAATAATTATCTATCATAGTGCACTATAGTTAAGTGATATGAGATATTAGGTGTATGTGATGTTTCTATGTGTTCTTCATGGTTTCCTTCGATTATTAATCAATATTTTTACTCATTTATGGCATGATTTTTTTAAAAAACATTTAAACAATAATAAACTTAATAAGAATATGTTATTGTATTGTATGTCAAATATGAAGTTTTGTAAACCAATGTTTGACTCCGTTCATAAAATAAAGGGACCCTTTATAAAGGGGACATGTTCCCCCTATTAAGGGGACATAAGAATGATAATTCGTAGTCAAAACTCTCTTTAGTCATGTTCTCCATTTATCATCACGGTGAAGGTGCTCACTCACATTTAGAGTTCAAGGGACCACTTTTAGGATATGATTATCCTAGTGGCCAGTGCACTACCTATAGAGGGTGGTCTTCATCGAGCATCCTCCATAAAGATTGACTAAGATGGATCATATAACATTTGAGGTACACTAGCTTCTATTTATGTTATTCATACGACCTATTGGTTTTTGGTGATAAATCAAGAACATTAATGGGTTTATTACATCACCATGATTATGACATGATATTTAAAAAACCATATGTGGTATTAAGGAAAAGGTTAAAGGGTTATCTGATTCTTGGGAACTCTCATGCATGAGCAGTGATGAAGCATGACTCTCCATCTAGGTGTTTCACTATTGATGAAAAGTTTTCACAAACCAATGATTTCGGGGTAATGGATTGATTAGATAGGATCATATGAATGTTATTTTGGATGTTTTCATATGAGGGAAGGTGTTATCCCCACACATTAGTGGAATCAGAGTCACATTCATCAATAAATCAATATATTATTCTACCAATTCAATGAAGAAAATGTGTATCATAATCTACTTCAAGACATATCATAATATACAATATGATGTGGCTAAGTGTCACCTATTGGATTTCTCTACTTGGATTTATGATATGTTATGTCACAATTTGTGATCCTAATTTTTCTTACTCATAGGGTCTGATGGACATGTATAATATAATATGATACATTTAAAACCTTTTCTTGCGAACTATTCCATAAGATAAAATATAGGCGATATCATATGCCATGATAAAAACCCAGGTTGTGCAAAAACGGAACATTGAATCATAATTCTGATATAATTGATATCATAAATTATGATTTTTCTATACATAATAGTCTGTTATCCCCATTCATAAGAGATTTTACTTTGTATAATTTACTCTCTTACATATGGGTTACTTGATATATATGATTTACTACCTATGTGTAAAGGACGAACCTGGGTTTCCATTCACTTGGAACCTGACTCGGCTTTCCAATTAGCTCAAAGGGAATTCTCAATCCTTATAGGATGGAAATAAGAACCCATGCAACACAAGAAACATATTTGGAAATGATTTCAACCTCAAATCAGAGTTAAATGATAGTATAACATTTACTAAAATATCTGACATGGACTATCCTAACATTGTATATCCATTTATTATCATTAATATATAATAAAAAATGAATGATCATGAAAAAAAGGTCATAAAAAATAGTGATTCAACGCATGTGCATAAATATAACACATTATCTATAAAAAAATATAGCTTTAAATAAACAAATACAATAAAAAATAATAGAAAGAAGCTACAAAGATGACCATCTTGTCTGATATAGTGGTAAAAAATAAATCAAACTCGAATCGAGACCAAATCCCACTTCGTGTAATGTTTGATTGCTCACCACTTCCCAACTCACCCATCATCCTCCTAAAGAACAACATGCAAGTATATCTGAAATCCTAGAACCTGCAATATATATGTGTAATCAAAATAGCACAGTAGGTCACCACCCACTGAATTTATGAAATTTATTTCATAAGTAAATTCATAAATTCTAGTTTGAAAATAAAATGAGAAAATAGTATTTTCAAACATAATCATGTGAAAACATATATCAAATCTGTAATCATTTAAAAAACTTCCTACTTATTTTCATTAAATGAAATTAATCAATCTGAAAACATTTTAATGACCTAAGACTTCTTTGAACCTAAAACAATCCATTTTTAAATCCACCTTAAAAACCCACAACAACTGTATTTTATTCAAAATGGGTTTTCCAAACATCTTTGAAAACCAGTTGAAAAGGGAAAAACCCAAACAAATAGGGAAAAAATACTATAAGGTAGGCACCGTAAGTCCAAAGATATGAAAAGGTGTTGAAAATGTATGAGTATAAAAACAATACAATAAAGGGAAACAATACAATAAATCATAAGAATAAAATCCCCCATATAAACCACTAATCAAGCAATAAGTATATCATGGGCCCTACACTAGACCCTAATGTGAGAAGCATTATAATTTTATCAAATCCATATGGACCAACTTCCAACATATACTGAGTCCAAACCACCAGAATCCCATCCAACTAGCCCACACTCGCCTCATCAGAAAGGAACCTCCTTTTATCATTAGTGACTAGCATGACTTGAGGGACATTGTCATCATGTGAACAAAATACTATAACATAAATATAGATGTCCCACTAAGTACCTATGTTCCTATAACCAAAATCAAAGTGAAGTTTACTGATTAATAAATCCAAGATCAACACATAATTCATAAGAAAACTCTCCCTCACCTCCATCATCCTTTCATATAACAACCACTTTTCACATAATATTTCCATGTAAAACATGAATAACATCCATAAAAAAGGGTGTAATAAGTATCACATAATGATAAAAAACCAACACAAGTGGTGAAACACCAAGGGTAAATCAAGAGGGCCTCATAAGGGTTAACCAAAAAACTTTATAAAGCTCCAAACACGACTTTACCATTAAACTTAAATTAGGATATTAATCCCTTTACATTTCATAAAAACTCTTTTTGAACATCCTTTGTAAATCAATTAGAAACTCACACGACATTAACATTTAAATATCCCCTTTAAAAAACTAGTTTTCCTATTTGAAATCCAAAAAAAGAACATGAACCCTTTCATTTTCATCCAGCACATTTTAAAAATACATAAATGCATTTTACACAAAGGGCATAGAAAAACATTCATTTCAATAAAACATTTAAAATTCATCAAAGAAGCCCATTTTAAATAATTTTTAGATCAACACCTCATGGGAAAAAAACCCAATTTAAAACATAGTTTTAACTCTTTGAAAACGAAAATAGGATAAAAATCCAACACCTTACTTTTAAACTATTTCAAAAAGTCTCATAGGAATTCCAAAAATGCTTGGAAAATTCAAATATTACATTTCAAAGTGAAATAATGAAATTAAAAATATAAACCTATTATGTAATGGTAAAAATTTATAGAAAATATTTAGAGGTACCATATGGATATAATATATATTAATAATTTCAAAAAAATAGTTTTAGAAAGATTATGAATACTTTGAATTCCAGAATAAAATAATTTCATTGAAACACCTACTTAGAAAAAGTGGAAATCAATAGAGAACATGTAACCTTCAATGAGGACCACCTAAGTACATAAGAAGACCTCATTTATAAGTTATAAGTGACCAAAATTCTAGGTTAGAACCATGTCCAACCCAATCCCTAGCTTACACAACAAATTAGGGTTCTATATAAAAGAGATACCAAGAAGAAATAAAAGGAAAAGTAGAGTATGATGGTTTTTATGAAGAATAGGGTAGGTTTTTTTTAAAAACACCTGGAAATCACAAAGGATATGTGAAAAATTATAGGAGAAGGATGGATCTCCCCCTTGGTCTCCTTGGAATTGGACCAAAAATTGGCAAGGGAGGAGGGGTGACAAAGGATAAAACCCCAAAGGGGTATTAAGGTAAAATAAAATTTCAAGTGATTCTGGGTAGGCTGTACAGTTTTACAAATAGTGTGCCAACCGTTCAGGGGTACCCTTACAAAAAAAACATGTCGGATAGTTCTATAAGAATCTCCACATAGTTTTAAAAACCATTCATAGACTATTCACAACCTCATTTCCATAGACACAAAACCCTTTCACAATTGACACATGGTTACCCCTAAATATGTTGGATAACTTTGAAACAACCATAACATCCCCAAAAATCCAAAAAAAATACAGGAAAATACCAGGGCTTAAGATGACCCGAATTTAGATAAAATATTAAAAATTTAACTCTACAGTAACATGTGAGTTTTACAATTCTCTTCACCATGCCACTTTATTTCCTTAGAAGATATTTTGTTGAAAATATATGGAAATAGAAAAACAAAATATCTAAAGAAAACCAAACCAAATACAACCACTAAGAAACAAACATAAAAAAGATCCAAAATCCTAAAAATGATCAAACCGATCATCCAAAATACTTCTAGACATCTGTGAGCACAAGTGAGACATAATCCATGACCTAGAAATACAAAAAATATGGTATACCTATCATGGTCTCCCCACATTTTAGAATTTACCTAACATAGTGGAACCAAAGGAAACTATAGAGAGACTCCTCATCAAAACAACCGAACAACCTTAATAAAAACTCATTATAAAATAATGAACACATCCAAACTAAAATAAGGAAGATAAAATCATAAGTAGACCAAAAATAAATGACATGAGTCCTAACCTTAGTCCATAACACACAAAGACAACCTAGGATCAAAAACTAGATTATCATCACACAATGGACCCATAAAATTACTGTAAAAACACTAATTAGTTCATAATATTAACTGGTGAGTCACCCACTATCATTACCCAATCATGCATCCAAGGAAATTACTCATGAGAAACTAGTAATAACCTAAAAATTTCATCATAACCAACCATCACAAACCACAACTCTCAAAATAGAGGCTTACTAAAAACCAACCATATGAATTGAAGACATTCATCAAAGGAAAAGGAAAGATAGAAGGCACATTTATAAATGAACCATCCATCAGATACCAAAAATACAATAAAAAAATCTAAAAATGATCAAACCATTACACATCCAATAAAAAAGGTCACAAAACAAGCCAACATCCACAAAATATCACACCCGAGTGTTATCTTGATAACCCAACTTACAAAACATTTGAGGATGACCTAAAAATACATAACAAAGGAAAAATATTTGGAATTTAAAATAGAAATACTCAGAGTTCCCTAGATCCCCACATTTTAAGAAAACAAAAGATATATTCATTTATTTGGAAGAACTAGAGTCCCAAGGATACTAACCCTTATCCTCCTACATTTACAACTCTAGATTGACCCATTTTTTCTCCATACATGTTGGGTCACCTTACTTCCCATCCAATGGAACTAACGATAACCCAACATTGGTTTTCTAGAATGGTTATATTCCACTTGAATGGACTCTTCTAATACCTAATTAGATGATGTCAAGCCCAAACCAAGCACAAAGGGACTAAAATATGGGTGAATACCACCTCTCAAGAAACAATCTTTATCAGAGTTGTTGAAAACCACCCCAGATAAAAGTTGAACAACTTTCAGAAGTGATCAACATACCCCTTAACTAACCAAACACCTTTATGAAGGACCATGAAATCAAGATCACTCTCCACTTTCATATCCTTGAGATAAAACTAATGGATAAAAATCACCATGAAAAGTTACCAAGGCACACCTTTACACAATTGAGAAGGTACCATAGACTCCCACCACAATTGTCTAGATCTAATGAGAAAACTAACCACAACTCTCACCCTATAAGATTTAGGTGTCATGAGATAATTGAGGATTCCCAAATCTCTTCCAACTACTATACTAATTCATTAAAACCATTATTATAATAGAAATTGGGTGGATATTTCTTCAAGAAGTTTGGGATGATTCCTAGTTCGGATTCTAACACTCCACTCAGAGTCAGGGTATATTCTAAAACCGAAGGAACTATTTACAAGTGAATAGAGGATTTACCTAGAGGATCATACCCAACAATATAACTTTTACATTTTCTACTAACTATTTTAGGAGGCATACTATAAAAAAATAAAAGAACAACATCAATTCATTCCTCAAAACTTATACCAACAATCCTATCATAAAATAGTTTTGAAATCTAAAAACATAAATAACTAATGCACAAAACATCAATTTCTCATCATGAAAAGAATAATTTATTTAAAAATTAAGAACTTTCACCAAGAGATTTTTAATAACACACTCTACCAGGGAATATACTTGATAATTAAGTCAAACTACTCTTTAAAAATAAACCAACATTAGAATAACACACATCTCTAAAAAATATAATATCACAAAACTACCCTTTAATTATTTCATTATAAAACTCTTTACAAATACCTGTTTGAAATTAACCACCTTTGGTAACATCAGAAAGAATAAATTCGAATCATTCCTTTTATAAAACACTTCTTGAAAAAGAAGGACAATTTTTTTTGAGAAAAACCCATGAAAACCAAATTTTAAAATTATGAATCTCATAAACTTACCCCCTTTACCAAAAAAAACTTTTAATATCCATACACAAAAAAACACCACAAAACCCATCAAATAAGGTATATGAGGACCACATCCAAATATCACTGAAAACCTCCTCAATTCATCTTCAACAAGTGATAATCACTTTGGTAGAAATTTAGAATTTAGAGGTGACAAAAATACTTAACCAAGGAGGAAACGAGGATTTTTATAGTTTGGAAACATGAGTTGGGAAACAATGAACAAACAATGTGATTAACTTTATGAATGCGACAAAGCTAAACCACATGGGCACTACACAGTTGGCTAGACTATGGGAACTAACCACATAACTCATGTTATTCTTTATTTTCACTATTAAACCAATGTTAGACCCCCCAAGATCACTTAAATAATAAATGGGGATAAAAAAATCATCATTATACATCATAATTCATTAGAAATAACTAAAAAGACTCAAATTCACAATTCAAAACCCATACTTCACTTGAATCTAAAGGTTAAGGATGAGAAGAGCTAACTATATTTCTCCCCATCCTCACCTTTGGATCCCCAAAAACCTTAATCTCTTTTATACCTTGACACACCCCTAATAAAAAGAGGTTTACTCAAGAACATAGGGATTTCATTAAACTGAGGCTTCAATACAATTTGTAATGAACTAACCTGAGACTCCATTTACTTGGAACCGAATGTAACGTCCCTACCCAAATGCCCCACATCGGTTCCCCAAACTAGTCGGTCACATGACCTCAAGCATGCCTCCCTATAAGCCAGAGGGCGCTGACTAGAAGAGAGGGTCTATTATAGATCATGGGGATACTATACCCACATTTTTTATTTTATTATATTAATAAACCAATGGAAATAAATAAACAATAGCAAAAAAATAGGACCATAAACAATAAAAATATCTTATGATAACCAAGGCATGTAGTACAATGCTAAAATTAAACAATAAATATGTCATGCTAATGTACATACCAAGTGTAAAATGCAACTCAAAATTAAATACATTAAAAACTCCAAATCGGGTCCCGAACCACGTATGGTTACCTCATCCGTGATCCATCTCAAATAACCATCTAACACTGGGCCTTTTCCCTTAACTAGTCCTCTAATCATGTAATCTATTCAGGTACCGATCTGGTAGCCCAAGTAGGGTGTGAGTACAACTTAGTAGGCCACCACCAACGGTGTCTAAAACAAATCCAATCAATAACAGTGTATGTAGTTATATAAATAAATAAGTACAATGCATAAATAAACAATTTATCGCATTATTAAATATTATCTATTTAAATACATAACCCCCCCTGATTCTTGAGGACACCCGAACCTCAATACCTTCTTCATCCCATGACATAGTTTGATCCATCAAAAAGGGATATCACATCTGAATTTCCATGTTACCATTCCTAATAACTACTGAATATCAATGTTACCATTCACATTTAATATCACTTAATTGAATTATCATTTTACCACTCACAATTTAATATTACATAATTAAATGAGCATGTTACCATTCACATTTAATATCCCACAATTAAATGAGCATGTTACCATTCACATTTAATACCAAAAAATTGAATGAGGATGTTACCATTCACATTTAATATCACATAATGGAATGAACATGTTTCCATTCACATTTAATATCACACAATTGAATGATCATATTACCATTCTTATTACTTGGTCAAATGTCCATGTTACCATTTAATATTTAATATCACATAATTGAATGAGCATGTTACAATTCATAATATTTTGTCAAATGTCCATGTTACCATTCAATATTTAACAATACATAACTGAATGAGCATGTTACCATTCACAACTAAACAAAGTAGAAAGAACATGTTTCCATTATTTACATATCAACTGAATGGCCATGTTACCATTCATAGAACATAATTAATTCAATAATTAATTATCCACACCAATGACATTACTGATTAAACAATTAGTTAAACACAAAAATTCACTTATTTAGCTCAAAAATTAACTAATCACATCAACAACATTAATTAATTCAACAATTAATTATTCACATCATCTTCTCTAGTTAATTCAACAATTTTATAATCACATAAATTATTCTAGCTAATTCAATAATTAACTAATCACATTATTATTAATTAATTGGAAAATTAATTAATCACATCAAATACATTAATTAATTAAAAAATTAATTAATCACTTTAATTATAGCTATCAATTCAACAATTAACTAAATAAATCAATTAATATAGTTAATTTTACAATTAAATAATCACATAAATTACTCTTGTAAACTCAAAAATCAACTAATCACATCAATTACTCTATTTAAATCAACAATTAACTAATCACATCAATTACATTACTAATTGAACAATTATTTTATCACATAAACAACCTTAATTAATTTCCTAATTAATTATGTATGTCAATCCCATTAATTAATTCATCAATTAATTAATCAATATCCACAAACTCAAAAATCCCATTATTAATTCCACAATTAATTATCTCATTCACAATCTCAATACTTCATAATTAATTCAATAATTAATTATTAAATTCACAATCACAATGTAACACAATTAATTTAACAATTAATTATTCAAGATCTACAATATCAATATCACATAATTAATTCAATAATTAATTATCTCAAATCAAGAATCTCTTAATTAATTAAACAATTAATTAATCACATCACACTCATCAAATAATTCAACAATTAATTGATAACAATAATTACATTAATTAATTCAACAATTAATTATTCATATTCAACTACATCAATTAATTCACCCATTAATTATTCACATCAATTTACATGAATCAATTTTCATAATTAAGTAATCACATTCAATAATTTATATTAATACACCAATTAATTATTCAAGTCAACTCCATTAATTAATTCGAAAATTAATTAATCACATTCATTCCTTTCAATTAATTCACCAAATAATTTTCCCAATCGACTCTGATTAATTAATCCACAATTAATGAATTAAATTTAACCACTTCAATTAATTTTCCAATTAATTTTACATATCTTATCCAATTAATTAATTCACAATTAATTGATTAAATTCAACCCCTTCAATTAATTCGACAATTGATTATCAATGTCAACTCCCATTAATTAATTCAAAATTAATTAATTACATTCAACCACTTCAATTAATTTTCCAATTAATTGTCCATGTAAACTCCCATAAATTAATTCAAAATTAATTAATTTCATCAATACCATTATTTATTTCAATAATTAAATATTTTCATTATTCCATTAGTTCATTTATCAATTAATTAATCAGATCCATAATCACAAAAGTTACCATAATTAATTCATCAATTAATAATTCCAACCTAAAAAATCCAATAACCTCCAATTAATTCATCGATTAATTGTTCTATTTCAATCAATTCAATATCCACCAATTAATCCCCCAATTAATTATTCTAACAAAACCAATTTATTGTCCCCAATTAATTCATCAATTAATTCTTCTAACTCAACTGACTTAATATCTCCATTTTTACAAATCCCTAACTTAATTAATCTACCCAATTAATTAATTTAATTTTTGTAAAATAAATTTCTAAGAAAAAAATAAAAATTATGAAATTACATACATGTAATCAAAATCAATACTTTGGTATTTAAATTTAGACCACCTACCTCTAGAATGGTGATGAAGAACGCTCGCCAATAGAAAACCCCAATCCAATGAAGTAATGATGTAGAATGAGATCTGGATCTAAAACCTAAATCCAAGATTAAAAAAATCAAAATATCTTAATTCTATATCTAGATCCAAAATTCCAAGATCTAGATTTACAATTCCAGGTCTAAATCTAGATCCAACATCGAATTAACATCCCTCTTCTATTTGGAAAGAGGTGCGAGAGATAAAGAGAGATCTAAATGGGAATAAAAACTTACTCGAGAGGTGTAGATCTTCAATTATCCCATTGATTCATGAATAACATAGGTTGGGAGGGTTTGGAATCCATCTGGGAGCCTCCAAATCCATGAAGGAGTTTTGGGACGAGTTGGATTTAATATAGGGTGTTTGGGAATTTAAAAACTAATTTTCATGCCACTTTAAAAATTATGCATAGTTTCTTGGGAATGGGTGCATGGTTCTCCCAAAAAATGAACCCATTATCTTTAGCGTGCATGGTTTCTCTTTTTAGGGTGCACAGTTTGACAAACCATGCAAACCCCCACTATCTAGGGTTGCACGGTTTATTAGGATGAGGCACACAGTTTGCTCTAACCGTGTGCCAACCATGCACTACCTAATTTCCTTCCAATATTCTCTAAATTTCTCCCAAATACACCCAAGTTAAGACCCAAACAATTCATACTAAAATAAAGGAAAAATAATACCTCAAAATGATTCAGAGACATATCCATAAAAGTTCATGATCTTACAGTCTCCCCACTTTATAAAATCTTGTCCTAGAGCTGTACTCCTATAAAACTCTATGATTATGAGTCAAAAGGTTAGACCACTAGGCCCTCTTATATGTTTCTCTCTAACAAGTTTCTCCTAGAAACCATCCACGTTTCCACAATAATTGAACTATCATCACGGTCTTTCCCCGCAACACTTTCTCACTGTGAACAAACACACGTATTAGATACTCATTAAAGTATGCATCTGTCTCAAGCTCAACTTCCACAACATAACAATTGTTTTTAACAATTAAACATTAACGCATAGCCTTGTCTTCAAAAACAATCTAAAAAGGACATACATCAATTATATACAAGGACCAACTGGCCTCACCTGTGGATTTTAAACATGCACCTTATAGGTTCCTTATCAGAATTCCAATGGCACCATTTCCAACCAATGTAATTTCTCCAGTTACCTTCTACTCACATATTACTCCCCACCGTAGGAGATCCGTTAACACCGTTGTGTCCAGAATCCCAGAAACCATGGCCCACGACCTGTAATATTCATCAATCTATGATACCTCTTGAGAACGTCATCCGTAAACTATTGATGGTGTTCCTATCACCATCCATCTCCCCATATATACTACATCATAAGCACAACCTCTAAGGGGACTCATATCCAACCAAAACATTCATATATCTAGGTATAAATACAGATCTTTCTTAGCATACCTGAGATGATGTTAAGGTAGGGGATATGATAGTACCAAATTAAAAGTATGATAAGAATTCATTGCTGAAAACCAAAAAAATCATTCTTCATCAATGTTAACTCCCACTATGGAAACACATTATCCTATCAAAAGTTTGGGGCTTCCTTTTCCCTAACATCTAACCACACTAATCTGAAACCAGAAAATCCCTCACACAACTCAAAATCGTGTTCTCAAAATAGAGAATTATCACAACACAAATACCCACACTAGGGTCCAAATAAACAAAACAAAGGATTATTAATTCATAACATTAAAACAGTTAACAAGAGGTATTTACATAAAACCATAACTAGTCATTTCCCCTTTTTCCCACCACATGGTCAAAACTAAAGCACTTTCTCTACCCTTAACCATACTCCACCTAGGTCCTCGTTAACAAGGGTATATACATTATCATTATTCATGTTTATCATCTAAGAAAAAATTTATTCTCATCTTGAATCATTTTACAATCTTTATAAATTTCATGTTTGGAACCATTTTCATTTTAATTTCACAAGTATGGAAAAATATTTCAAGCTCTATAACTTACCCAAAAACCATTTTCCATAAGTGCCTAAAATGATTCATGTCATAATAACCCTGAGTTCCTAGAATGATGCATGTAACCTCAACTCTCATTCCATACGAGGTCATGAGTCAAATCTCAGAAAATGTCAACTTAAATTATCACAAAACACAACAAGTGAATCACCCAAGGTGAAATAACATTCAACTGTAACAACAAACAATAATAACCACAATCCCACCCTATGTACTTGGGTTCTTTCCCATACACGTGGTAGCTACTCCCATGAACGATCTCATAACCATGCCCCAAATACTAATAGTATCCTTTCTAAATCTACCAAACAATAAGAAAAAAGAAGAATAAAAGAAAAATGGGCGCTGATACCACTTTTTAACACCCCGTCCAGGGTGCTACACACTGGTGCCCCAAACAGGTCAATCACATGGCCTCAAGCACACCTCCCCATACTTCAGAGGCTACCGACTAACAATGAGGATCTATTATCAATCATGGGGAGACTATACCCTCTTTTTTTCTTTTATCAGAGTAATTCACAATCAGAAATAAATAAATAATAGTGGAAAATATATGAGCATAAACAAAAAAAATATCCCATGATAACCAAATTATGGAGTACAATGTCAAAAATGAATAATAAATGTGTCATGCTAATGTACGTTCCTAGTGTCAAATGATGGTAAAAAGTAAATAAACTAACTACTACTATGTGGTTCTCAAACCACATCTGGTTCCCTCATCCATGCTCCATCTCAAACAACCATCTAAAATAGGGACTTTTACCTTAACCTATCCTAAAATCATGTAATCTATTCGAGTAATGATTAGGAATCCCAGTAGGGTGTGAGTACAACTCAGTAGGCCACCACCAACGGTGTCCAAAAAAAATCTAGTCAATAATAGTGTATGAAATTATATAGGGAAATAATTAAAATGCATATATAAACAGTTTATCACATTATTTACTATTCTCTATTTAACCACATAAACCCCTGGGTTCCCAAGAACACCCAAACCAAAACACCTTCTTTAGCCCATGTCAGAGTGTGATCCATCCATAAGGGATATCATATTTGAGGGTCCATGTTACCATTCCTAATACATGCTGAATCTTTTTGTTACCATTCATAATTAATATCACTTAATTGAATGAACATGTTACTATTCACAATTTAATATCACCTAATTGAATGATCATTTTACCATTCACGTTTAATATCCCACAATTGAATTAGCATGTTTCCATTTAAATTTTATACCACACAATTGATTGAGCATGTTAGCAATCACATTTAATATCACATAATTGAATGAACATGTTACCATTCACATTTAGTATCAAACAATTGAATGAGAATGTTACCATTCATATTACTTGGTCAAATGTCTCTGTTACTATTTACCATTTAATATCATATAATTTAATGAGACTATTATAATTCATAATGCTTGAAAAAATTTCCATGTTACCATTTACCATTTAACAAAACACAATTGAATGAGAATGTTACCATTCATAACTACACACATTAGAATGACCATGTTACCATTATTTACTTCTCAACTGAATGACCATGTTACCATTCATAACACATAATTAATTCAACAATTAATTATACACACCAATTCCATTACTGATTAAACAATTAGTTAAACACAAAAATTCCATTCATTTACTCAAAAATTAACTAATAAAATCAATAAAATTAATTAATTCAACAATTAATTATTCACATCAACTTCTCTAGTTAATTTTAAAATTTACTAATCACATAAATTACTCTAGTTCATTCAAAAATTAACTAATCACATCAATAATATTAATTTATTCGACAATTAATTAATCAGATATAATACATTAATCAATTCCACAACTAATTATTCACTTCAATTCTATCAGTCAATTCAACAATTAAATAAACACATCAATTACTCTAGTTACTTTAATAATTAACTAATCACATCAATCACTCTAGTTAATTCAACAATTATCTAATAACATCAATGACTCTACTTAAATCAATAATTAACCAATCACATCAATTACATCACTAATTCAACAATTATTTTATCATATAAATACCCTTAATCAATTATCAAATTAATTATGTAAATCCCATTAATTAATTCATTAATAAATTAATCAATATCCACAAACTCAAAAGTCCCACAATTAATTCCATAATTAATTATCTCATTCACAATATAAATAATTCATAATTAATTCAATATTTAATTATTAAATTCACAATCACGATGTCACACAATTAATCTAACAATTAATTATTTGAGATCTAAAATCTCAATATCACGAATTTTTTTCAAAAATTAATTATTTCAAATCAAAAATCAATTAATTAATCCAAAAATTAACTAATCACATCACACTCATCAATAAATTCAACAATTAATTGATAAAAATAATTCCATTAATTAATTCAACAATTAATTAATCATATTCAACTCTATCAATTAATTCACCAATAAATTGTTCACATCAATTAACATTAATTAATTCCACAATTAATTAATCAGATTCAATCGTTTAAATTAATTAACCAATTAATTGTTAAAGTAAAATATACTAATTAATTCCGCAATTATTTAATCACACTCATTCCTTTCAATTAATTCACCTATTAAATTTCCATATCGACTCCCATTAATTAATCCACAATTAATGAATTAAATTCAACCCCTTCAATTAATTTTCCAATTAATTGTACATGTCATCTCCTGTTAATTAATTCATAATTAATTAATAAAATTCAACCTCTTTAGTTAATTCTCCAATTAATCTTCCATGTTAACTTCCAATAATTAATTCACAATTAATTAATTACATTCACCCCATTCAATTAATTCTCCAATTAATTGTTCATGTCAAATCCCATCAATTAAATCAAAATTAATTAATTCAATAAATCCCATTATTTAATTAAATAATTAAATAATTAAATAATTAAATAATTGCATTAATACATTAATTAATTAATTAATTAATTAATCAGATCCACAATCCCAAAAGTTCCCATACTTATTTCATCAATTAATTTTTCCAACTTAAACAATTCAATAACTCCCAATTAATTCATCAATTAATTATTCCATTTCAATCAATTCAATATCACCCAATTAATTCCTAAATTATTTTTTCTTTCAATACTAATTCAATATACCCAATTAATTTATCAATTAATTTTTCTAACTCAACCGATTCAATATCTCCAATTTCACAAATCCATAAATTAATCAATCTACCTAATTAATTAATTTAATATAGGTAAACTCAATTTCTAATCATACAATAGAAGTTCTACTATTACATACACAAAATATAAATCAAGAATTTGAGATTTGAATTTAGACCACCTACCTCAAGAATGGATATGATGAATACTCACCAATATAAAACCCTAATTCAATGGAATAATGACATAGAATGAGATCTAGATCTAAAACCTAAATCCAATATTGAACAAATCAAGATATCTTAATTCTAGATCTTGATCCAAAATTTCAAGATATATATATATATATATATATATATATATTTTAGATTCTAGATATGAATCTAAATCCAAGAGTGAATTAACACCCCTCTTCTATTCAGAAAGAGGTGCATGAGAGAAAGAGAGATCTAAACAGGAATAACTACTTACCTGGGAGGTTCATATCTTCAATACACCATTTAATTCACTAAGAAAGGATGTTGGGAGGGATTGGAATCATTTTAGGAGACTTTAAATCCATTAAATAATTTTTTGGGTCTAGTTTGGGTTGAGTTAGGGTTAATATTGGGGGTTCTAAAATTTGAAAATAATTTTCAGGCCACTTCAAAAATCACGCATAGTATCCTAGATAGGGGTGAATGGTTTTCCCTAATCATGCGACAACCATTTTCCCATTATCTTTGGTATGCACAATCTCTATTTTTAGGTTGAATGTTTTGACAAACCATTCACTAACTTTTTGAACCCCCACTACCTAGGGTTGCACGGTTTACTGGGTTGAGGGGAATGATTTTCTCTAACCGTGTGTCAACTGTGCACCACCCTATTTCCTTCCAATACTCTCTAAATTTCACCCAAACACACTCAAGTTAATACCCAAATAAGTAATACTCAATATAAGGAAATATAATACCTATAAATGATCATGATACATCTAATGAAAATTTCAGGATCTTATACCCAACCTAGCTTTCCACTCGTCCCTGAGGGAATTCCTGATCCCCATTGGCTGGAAAAAATCACTTATACATCACAAGGAACATCTTTTTGAATTATATATCCTTCATATTAGAGTTAAATTTTATTATAAAATTTACCAAAATGTCTTACATGGACTGTCCTTACATTGGGAATCAATGTAGCATCAAACATAAATACAAAAAAATAAATGGGCATGAAAATGGGTCATAACCAACAACACTGATTCAACCAATTTTCATTAATATAACACATCACCCACACAAAATTATGACATAAAATAACCAAATACAATAAAAAATAACTAAAATTAACTACAAGTATGACCGTCTTGGCCGATATAGCGAGACCAACAAAGATTAAATCCCACTCCATTAAATGTATGGTTGCTCACCACTTCCCAAATCACCCATTATTGGACCAAAGAACAACACCCATGTATAGTTGAAAGCCTAAAACCCGCAATAGATAAGTTTTAGAAAAACAACCAAGTATGTCACCAATCACTATATTTATGAAATTTATTTCATAAAGCACTTCATAAATGATAGTTTGAAAATACAACTAGAAAAATAGGGTTTTTCAAACATAAGTACGCAAAAACAACTATCAAATCTATAACCATTTTAAAAAACATCCTATTTTTTTCTTTAAATGAAAACAATCTCTTTGAGAACGTTTTAATAGCATTATTTTTCTTTGAAACCAAAATCACCCAATTTGAAATCAACTTTAAAAACCTTAAACAAGAGTCTTTGATTCAAAATAGGTTATCCAAACATATTTTAAAACCATTAAAAAAATGACCCAAACACATAGGTGAAATATACCACAAGGTAGGAACAAAAAATCCGATAATAGATAAGGTAGATAAAAAATTTAAGGGTGATACAACAATACAATCAAGGGAAAACATACAATTAAGAATAAGAATATAATCCACTATATAAAGAACCAACCGCAAAATAAGTGTGTCATGTGATCGAACCTGGGTCTTGACATGTGACATAATCTAACTATCAAAACCACACAAACCAATTTCTATAATATGCTGAGTCCAAACCATCCACAATCCATCCAAATAGAATATACTAGCATCATCCGAATGGAACCCCCTATTAATCCCTAGTTCCTATCAAGAATGTAGGGACATAGTAGTGTGTTTCAGCAACTAGTGTAATATAAGTATAGATATCCCAATTATCACCCAAGTTACCATAACCAAAAGTATAGTGGAGGTGATTTATTAGGTAATTCAATATCAACACACAAGGCATAAAAAAATCTCCATCACCTTCATCAAATTTTCATAGAAAAACTTATATTCACATCATAAATCCATTGAATAAATTAATCACATTAATTAGAATCATGTAACAAGCATCAAATAATGATTAAAAAACCAAACAAATGGTAAAACACTAAGAGTAAATCATGAGGGCCTCACAAGGTTTAACAAAAAAAATTATAAAGTTATAAATAGACATTTACTATAAAACATGACTCAGGATTCCGAGCCTTTTACATTTTATAAAAAATACACTTTAAACATCCTTTGGAAATACATTTTAAACACACACAACATTTACATTTTATTCCACCCTTTAAAACACGGGGTTTCCTCTTTGAAATACAGAATAATACTACATTTCCATTCATTTCTATCATGAAAATTTTAAAAATAATTAAATATATTTTTCAAAAGGGGAACTACAGAACATTCATTTCAATAAAACATTTTAAATTCATAAAATAACCCATTTTAAATCATTTCAAGGTGAAAACTCTATAGAAAACTTAATCCCTCTTTAAAACATAGTTTTCACTGTTTAAAAACCAAAACATGATCAAAACCCTACCCACACCCTTTAAAATATTTCAAAAATCCTCAGAGGCATTTCAATAATTCTTGATGCATGGGAACATTCCATTTTAAAGTGAAAACATGAAATTTAAAAAAGATACCTATTATGAAATGAAATGTTTTTATAGGAACAATTTAGGAACACCCCAATGATATCACATGTATTCATAATTTCATCCAAAAGATATTTTAAAACTCAAGCATTGGGTGAGTTCCAAAATAAAATAATTTCATAGAAACACCTACTTGGAAGAAGTGGAAATAAATAAAGAACATGTCCCCTTGGATAAAAACCACTCAAATACACAAGAAGAACTCATCTACAAGCCATAAGAGGCCAAAACCCTAGGTTAGAACCACCACTAACCCAATCCCAATATTATATAACAAATTAAAGTCCCAAATAAAAGAGATAGCTAGGATAATTGGAAAGAAAATGAGAGGAGGTATTAGAGGAGGAAGAGGGGAAATTTACCTTGAAACCCTCTTGGAATCACAAAGGGTGGGCCAAAAATTGGTGGAGGGGAAGGATGAAGATCCCCCTTGGGATCCTTGGAATTTACCAAATGAATGGGAAGGGAGGACAGGTTCCAAAGGATAAAAACCCAAGGGGGTATTAAGATAAAATCACATTATAAGTGATTCCAAGGAGGAATAATAATTTAGATGCATGATTTTCTAAACTATGTGCCAAATATGTGGAGGTAATCGTACAAAAAAACATGCTACATGATTCCCCAGGTTTCCCCCACATTGTTTGAAAAAAAGTATTGAGACCCTGCCAAACTCTAATACCACCAACACAACACCCTTTTAATGGTTTCTTCATGGTCACTCCTTACCATGAGATCTAAATGTTCAACACCCAAAAAATATCCAAAACTATAAATTTTCATCCTAAAAAACATTGACACATAATTCAAAATAACTTAATATAAAATAATAAAAAATAAACACTGCAACAACATGTGGCTGTCACACTATATGTGATATAATCCTTCCGTAAAACTATATTTTTATTTTTATTTTGAGAAAATACACTTTTCAAGGTTAAGTGGGAGCCTGAACAAGCCAGTAAACATTAGTGGGTTAAAAAAAATTAGAACCTCTAATCCATTATAAATAAAAATTAACATGTTGGAACATTGAGCCATTTATTGATTTCAGTAAACCAGGAATTAATTCCACTCTATATTATTTTGAATGGTATGCTAGAAATGGATCAACATATTGTCCCATACCTTGATGTACTCCTCTATATTTTTCTTCACTTCATTGAATACATGGATTAGGATCTAATATTAGGAATAAATCTATATTTTTTTTATATTTATTGATGTTAAATTGGATTTTTTATAGCATTCATCCTTTTAAAATCACCCTTCAAGGCTTCAATCTTCATATTATCTTCCTCCTTCTCCTCCTTTGAGTACAAGATCAGATTCTGGCTCACCATCAGTTTCAAAATGGGTTCTTAATTTTTTATTACCTATCCCTTATTAAACTTATTCTCAAGTTTTTTGGGTTCTAGACTAACCTTGGTGTGAATTTCATACCCAGTTGTTCCTTCCTCATTTCTTTCTACTCAACCTTCAAACTGATGAGAACCCTTGGGAAAAATATTTCCTTTACTTAGTGAAATTTCTTGTATCCTTGATCAAGTCACCTATCCCACTGACCTAGTAGTCATTGGTTTCAAAATCATGGTGTCCTTATGTTTCTTATTTTTTTAACTTTACTGACTTTATACCCCTATATCAAAGCTACCATTCTTATCAATATTCTTATAAAGGAGCTGCAATGATTTCCTATACTCCATATAGTTATAGGATTCTATAGGATTGGTATCAACCCCTTGGTATTCTTTAAAGTAACCTTTAGGTCCCTCTATTAATATTTTCACTGGACCAAATATAGAACATTTGGCTCTAGTCTTCTTCCTATTTCATTTGGGAATAATGAGCTTCCATCCATCAGGATCATCATCTCCCATTGATTCTTCATTTAGTTGCGTGAAATGATTTTGGAGGAAGACTCCTGAGTAATTCTATTGATCATAATCTAGTGAGATTAGGATCCTTCTATGGTTACGCTCCAAGATCATAGTAAGAGTTTTGAAGGTTCATACTGATTCCAAATCATGCATCTTATTGTTTGAATTAACATCACTAACTTTAGTCCTATCAATTTCTTGTGATAAAACCTCCATTGTCACATGAATAGTCTTGTAGAGCACATGATCACAATGATGAACAACATCAACGCTAAGAGGATTCACATTTCCAATACCAGAAATAGTTCCAAAAACACTTGGATGAGTTGGACCTAGTCATAGCACTTCTTGGTATGTCGACACACCGGTAATGAAACATGGGGGAAGTATCCTCCCATTTGAAACCACACGAAACCTCAAGGTTTGAACTTTCTCACCAACTACGAGATCAATATATGAAATAACATCAAGAGATAAACCCACCTTGTTCCTTTCATGACTAGAGTCAGATTGTTTATCTACACTAGTTTTATTCGAAGGGATTTTCCTCATAGAACCTTGATATAAATCCTATTGTAGATTCCCCAACTGGTAGTAAGAGGATAAATAGTCACTCCATGATTCAAACATCACCACTTGATAGAATCATAAATCCTCTTTGGACTCAATATGAACACCCTCAACTATGGTCTTGGATAAATCTACTTCAATGTAAATGCACGGTGCAATGGGGTGGAACATGGATTAAGGCCTACTATCAAAACACAAGAAATGGCATACCAAATTGATGAGAATTCGGAGAATGGACAAATTTTGGAAGGGAAGATATAGTTCTGGGAAGCTTACCTATATCACCATAGATGGATCCCCCTCTATATATGGAATTTGTAAGACCATATGAATATAGTGAAACAAGACCCATCAATGAGTCGTTAGGCCTAAGACCAGGAGAATGTGATGTTATCATCAACTATGAAGCGGACCAGTAGGTTTCAAGAATCTGGAAGGATCCTAGTTATATGTTCTATCAATCTATTAGAAATATTGACAAAACTATAAAATGTATCCAATGAAAAAAGTATTTATCCAAAATGATCAATCAATGAGAGGTTAAGGAGGGTTTGAACCTTAGATAAATCATAGAGAGTGAGAGATATTTATAGATAGATAGAGATATATATATATAGGTAAAAAGGTAGATATAAAATTCCGTATTTGAGCAAAGGGAATTTTAGGTTAGGTGAAATGGAAGAAAAATCTGGCAGGGAATTAGGGTTGGTGAAAGGTAAACAAGGATTTTTTTTGAAGTGGGTTCCCTAGAACAAAAATTTAAAGTAATTTTCTATTACCAATACATGTATACAAATATTTATGCATGGTGTATACTTACTATAATAGTGTTGACACTTTTGCATCCACTATTAACATGGCACTGTCCTTAGATTATTTTTTATATAAATAGGCTATAATAGTTCCCAGTTATAATGTGAACCATGAGATAATATGAAATTAATCTTAAAAATATGTCCTATGGTCAAGATACATCATGCTATCTAGACACAGATGTTATCCTACTATCAGGTGATGGGGAATCATAATCATTGAGACTTCTTCTCATGAAATTTTCACTTGGTGATATTAAGTAGAGGATGTCATGAGGATTAGACGACCACTGGGAACTCCACATGCTTCAGGTGTCATTGATTTTTTCTATCATTAGGAATGTGTATTGGTCTCTCAACCTGAAATGATTATCAATGTATACCATTTGATCGTGTACTTTTGTTCAATATGAAAACCATGAAATTTATCTCAGAGTGAGGTAGATTGAATTGTGTACATCATTATTGGTATGAAATTGGTTGAATGGTCAAGATAGAATTTGTATATTCTGAAAGGATGATACATCTCAGGACCAGTTAACCCGGATGGTGGAACATTTATTGAATCCATGACTATGATAGAATAAGGAAAGTCCACCTAGTAAGGTAATAAATAAATAAAGTTAGAAATAATTATTACATGAAACATGCGACACTATTTATGATATATCCTAAGAAAAAGAGATTATATTACAGAATGAATGTTAGTAGGAGGTTATTATTTCTATGGCTAATAATTATAACATTAGGATCCTTGATTAGTTGTTGGACTCCACTCCTGGTCTATGAGTAGAACTCGCTGGTACTAAGATAAGGGCCTAGAGGTTCACCCACAAAAAGTATTCAGATTATTTTTCAATTCTAATGAATTGGAGTGTAAGACATGGTGAGACCCACAGTACGAGCCAAATATGTATGAGTTTAATTGAATACCAAAAATATTTAAATTAAATATTATTCATGTTTATAATAATATGTGTTGAATTTATTTACTCATGGTATTTGTAACTATTAAGATAATATGAGGGAAAATATATTTTACAGACAAATAATATTTTATTCAAGGATCCCTAATATATTTATGGGAGAAGTGAGTCGATTTAATGGATCATATTTTATCATGTAACATATTTTGAATGTTATAAGAAAGTTATAAAATATGAATTAAATTTATGACATAATTATTTAGTTATTAATTTCATTTAGTGCTTATTTAAGAGGTTAATTGTATTTTGGGGGAGTAAGTGAAATTTATAAGTTTTAACCCATCCTATATAACATGGATGGGGCTCACTATTTTGATGTCTATTCATCCTATTATTTTAGTGTTCCTATATCCCCCCTTATAATTCTTAGAGGGAGAGGTAGGAAATCCAAGAACCCTAATATAGACATCCTCCTTGGATCGAAGCGATGGTACTCCCTCGTTTTCTTGATCATAAAAGCATCAATTATTATCCACAATAACACTCATATTTAGATGATCTATGCATACTCAAGCTTTTGGAATTCATACAGATGATCTAGAGGGTTTCAAATTCATTTCATTTGAGTCATGATCTCCAATGATAAGAAAAACATGTTTCTAATAAAAATCAAAAGAGGTTCTTTTTTATTTATGTTTTCTATGGATTTAAATTACATGTATTCCTTGCACTATAACTAGGCTTTGATCATTCTAGAGATGATGTCACAATGTTGACCGCAGTGTAAAAAATTTAAATTCATGATTTTTTGGGCTTCTAGTGCATGCCCGGTTCTATAAATTTGAATCAAAGTGAATATTTATTTAACTAAGGAAAATTTAAATTTTTTTGCATGAAATCAAGTAGAGGGTATTATAATGGTCCCAACATCGTTGATAATTTTCATGAGAATAGTAACCTCCAGAATACTTCCACATCAATGGAAGTATTATTATTTTTAAAAATATACATTGCATTATATATATATATAATAAAATATGATATATATATATATATATATATTATATGAGGTGTATTAATGGGAGTACAATTCTTACAGGCATGGAAAATTAAAAAATTATTGATAAAAAACATACTTTGTAGGATAAAGAAAAATTAAATTAAATTAATCAAAAATATTGACCTAGTACAATATAGCCGCCCCAAAAATTATTTTTATTTGTTCATGGAATCTAACAACCTATTTTTTTGGGGTGAACATTATCTTTTTTTAAATTAAATTAAATTAAATTGATTTTGGCTCCCCTTGTGTGGGACTCACCCTTTCCCACTATTGGGACCAGGTTGAATGAAGATGAAAGTTTGAAGAGTTAGCTTTTACAGAGTGTTGTATTTTGTTGTCAAAGGCGATAAATCAATTCACTGTGTAGAAGGATCATAAATCAGACGATGCTTTGCTGGTATGTATTTCACACAAATCATGAGTTAGGAGAACTTGTGATGCAAGCCTTATGAAGGAAAGGGGGAGAAACGATGATGCCAGTCATATAATGTTATGATTGGAAGGAATGATGCTGCTGGAAGATAGGAAAGATTCAGTTCCCATTGCAACTCTGACGATGCTTAAGCTGATCTATCAAAGGATAAATATCACGATAGTGGGATTAGTGATAAGAGCAGAAGAATGGTTATGGGAAGCAGTAAAGAGATAAAATGGCAAAGCAATAGAGAATCTGGGGATGGCAGAAAAGCACAGTTTAAGGTGGCGTCGTTTTCCAGTGTTTGCCAAATTTTAGGGCCTGAAAATTGGGAGATGAAGAAATGTGCTTGGCAATGGATGTTGCACATACGATTGAAGATGGTTTATACGTGCAAAAGAGTTATTCAAGGTCAGAACTATGAAAAATGACAAAGGCATGGAGTGCGCGGAAATTTAGGCACGTTTCGCGCAAAAATAAAGTGGTGCGCGCAATATCTGCGGGATGCGCGAAATAGTAGCGGGTTGCGCGAAAAATCTACGGGATGCGCGAAATATTGGCATGGTGCGCGAAATTGAGGAATGAAGTTTTCGCGCAAATGATGGTTAGAGATCAGAAGATCAAAAATTGGCAAAGGCATAAAATGCGCGAAATATTGGAGCAATGCGCGAAATCTGATGTTGCAGGAAAGATTGGGTTTGCGCGCAATGTGGAACGTGGTGCGGAATTTTGCGCGCAATTGGTGATTCATGCTTAGAACGATGAAAGATGGCAAAGGCATGAGGTGCGCGGAATATTGAAGCATGGCGCGAAATATGAAGTTGCATAAAAGAGTTTTTTACGCGCATGGAGGAGGTTTTACGCGCGGATTAGCGTTTTTCGCGCGGGTTCAAAAATGCCTATAAATATGAGGCTAATCCCTGTTAGATGGTAATGCTCGACACTTAGAAGAAATCCCGAGCTCTGGTGCGCGTAAATTATACGCTAAGTGAGTTGCGCGAAAAGAGGAAAAGTTGCGCGTAAAAGGAAAGTTGCGCGAAAACGTGTTTCGCGCCCAAAGGGAATTTTACGCGCAAGCCATTTGAATTGCGCGCAAGGCACCCTAAAGGCTGCGCGAAATTTTTGGGGTCTTCGCACGTATTCAGTTGTGCACGAGAGAGTTCTTACCGGCTTCTGGGTAAGAAAGTGAAGATTTGTACTTCGGAGAATACATCTGTTTAATTGTAAAGAAGCACTGAAACATTGTGTTATCCTATTTGTGCTAAGAGGGAGCACACGCACTATTGGATTGTTTTCAAAGTGTTGCACGAGTGTAAGGGTATATCCTACTCGTTGTATTCCACATCAAAGGATTGTTTTCTAGTGGATTGTGTGGTACTGGATTATTTCCGTACCATACCAAGGACGTAGCTACTCTTGTTGAGTAGTGAACCTTGTAAATCTTGTGTTCCTGTGGATGTGTGTGTTCAGCAGGGAAGAAACTCTTTAACAGGAGGCGAAGGTTGTTTCAAAAAGGGGAAACTTAAAAAGAAAAAGATATCACTGATTCACCCCCTCCCCCTCTCAGTGATACTTGGATCCTGATTGGGAACTTCACCCATGTCCATGTCCCATGACCTGTAACCCTTGTTGGGTCAGCTTGACCCTGACTAGGGTGTATCATGTGTTTCCCAATCCACCATTCCCCTCCATGGGTAGTTCTATGTGATCTAAAACCCCTCCGTTTGGGGTTTAAAAAGTAATCATGAAGCCCAAATAAATCCGAAAAAAATTCTAAAATATTAAAAAAACATTTGAAATTTAATTCAAAAATTATTAGGGCCATATGAAATGTTTTTTTTGAATTAAAATGAGTTTAATTTATTTTAATTCATAAATAAAAATGTCCCTCAAGTTTATTTTATTGTGGATTTTATTTATTTATGCAGGCTTAATGCACAATGACTGATCATGATCCTTAGATCGACTAATGCATATATGGTATTTTTTTATTTATTTAATTATTAAAATGCATGGTTTGTAATTATTATTTAATAAATTATGATCTATGTTTTCATTTTTTTGTCATTATATGTTTAAGGGTTTTTTATGTCTAGATAAAAATTATTTATCTATATTCATCATTCTCAAGATCCCCACCTACATGCGAGTATTATTATATAATTATGAGGATGAAAAGTGATGTAGTTCTCACTGAGATTTGGTGACCTACTGGACAATATTTTAACAAATTGGGTGGGGTGAGTGCTATAACTCAATCTAGGAACAACATGACTCAAGGAGGTACCCCAAGTGTCTAATTTGATCCATTATTCATTCAATGGATCAACCATTAGTATCGGTCCATGATCACATCATTTAATTTTATTTATGCATGGTTTATTTTGTTATGTATGCGTAGTTTTTAGGTGTGATTAGATAATGTAACATGTGATCATGTATAGATAAATTGAACCAATTTGGTAAATGTATTTTATATTTATAGCATTAAAAATATGTGAGTGCGGATATATATAACAATAGTGTAAACAGTAAATGATTACATTCACCAAGAATAATAAAAAAGTCTCAAATAAATAGAAATTCATAAAGCCTTCCATCACTTAATTTTGAACAAAACCGATTGTACTAGGTGCTCGTCAACCACAGTTGAGGGTGAATCTTACTTCCAGGGAATTATAATGAGAGTTGGTTTTACTTAACAAATGTTGGTAGTAAATAAGTATCCATAGATGACTTGTTGCAACTTTAGAGAAAAGGTGTTGAGAAATGAAAGGTTATCCTTTACCGAAGATGAGAATATACTTAACAGATCAAGGTGATACAGGTTAATGTAGTTGTCATGATGAAAGCCTACTGATTTTATAAATATTTTCATGACTTATTATATACTCACTTTACTTATTTTATATGAAATGTGCATAATTTGTGTGAAATATTAATGTTTTAATACTAAGTATAATTTTTGAGAATTTTTAGAAGTAGTCCAATGGATTCATTTTACTATTTTATTTATAAATATAATCCTACTGATTAAAATTGTGTGGTTCTTGTTTTTTAGGATTCATAATTCAATATAACATATTTCCTTAGAAGGGATCATGGGCCAATTCTGCCATTTGATGGATCACATTTACCACACAAGATGACCCAAATAATTTGTGAAGAAACTGGACCATCAAAGATGATTGAGTTACTGGTATCACTCCTGAAGCCCATATTTTATGAAACTCCACCATGTGTTCTTGATTATCCAAATTAATCAAGGATAAAAATTTCAGGGCCCAAATCCAAGAAAAAGGGGCCCAAATGAATCTTTGAAGTATGACCCACCATTCTGGCCGGGAATTAAAATCAGTATAGTATTAATGACATATATCATGATATAGTAATCCAATAGAGATGAGATTTTGCAGTGTGAAAGTGGAGATATAGTAGGAAGGCTTTGTTGAAGAAATAATTCAGATTTTAAGGCATATTACTATTCCAAAATCCATTCACATTTTGGACATCGAAAAAGCATGGATTGAAATGGACAGTTTAACTTTGGTTGATAAACTGGCCATAACTTTGGCTCCTTAAATCCAAATGAATTCAAATTTTTAGAGATGTCTTAAAAAATTATTATATTCAACTTTAAAGAAGGAAAGAGCTCCATATTTGGCTATCTGGATTCCCAAATCGTCGATCCAAGTGGAGGGACAGATTGGGAATGCAAACAGTCCACTTCCTTGGGCTATAAATACATCCCCCTCATCTCCATGCAAGGGGTTGGAATTTCAGAAGAGAGTAGATAATATTATCATGACCAAAGCCTTTAAAAAGTATTGGGAGTAACTTCCATACTCATGTTTTCACTTGAGAGACCTTTCCTCCTCTCTTTGTTTTCATTTACTTTTATGTTCTTCGTTGTTGTAAATTTTTAAGTCATTTATTTTGTAATTCAGTTTTAATGAAAATTTATTCTTCAGTATCTCCTATTCTAATCCACCTTCTGTAGTTTAATATTAATGTTCTTAAAATAGTTTAAATTCAGTTGAATCCCCTTCTCTTATTTTTCATCCACATTCAATCGAAAATCCGTTTTTAATTATCATTGTTCGTGTGTGTGTGTTCGACGTACCACTCTTTTATAATCCCTTTCTTTTTCTTCTATTCTTAATTTATCATCATATTTATTATAACCAGAATATTAAACACCCAAATGGATTTGTAAATATCTCATTGGAGTGAGTCAAAATTTAGGGATTTTAAGTGATTGAGAGTATTTTCTCGATGAGTATTCGTTAATTTAACATTGTGTATGTTGGACTTAATATGTCATGGATTAATGACATCTTTTGTTTTGCATGTGGTTTCAATGGATTATTGGAACCATAAATACACTACCATAAAAAATTACTGATTGAGATTAGAATCTTTGTTAAGTTAAGACTTGTATTAAATCTTTAACACTTCTGAATTCTAATCGACGTCAACTTGTGAAGTGGGAGTTAATTTAAATGCAATATAAAGCAAAGCTCAGGGATATCACAATCTTATCTACCTAATCATGAACTCGCCCAAATTTTTATCAATTTATTATAGTCAATCAATAATTTCAATTAATCTCTACAAACAAACCCCCTAATCAAAATTCAATCAACTAAAATCAAACGACTATTACAAAGTATAATCGCTGAGGATTCGACCCGAGTGCTGCTATACACATTAGTAGAGCACCGGAAATTTGACCGGTCAATAGGCGACAATCGGTCGTGCATTTCAAATGGCGCTATTGCCGGGGATGGTGCTTTATGTAGTTATTAGTTTCTGGTTATTGTAATAAAAAACCAAAAAAAAATAAATTTTAAAAAAATGAAAAAAATACAAAGAAAAACTTGTCTTCTCATAAAAATCATGAACTGAAAAAAAATACAAAGAAAAACCCATCTTCCTCTTTCTTCCAAAACTTCTCTGAATGCCCTGTAGCCTTCTAAACAATCCCTCTGATTTGTTTGACCCTGAAACTGAGCGAACACTTCGCCAACTTCGGAGGAACATAAGAGATAATCAAATAATTCAAGAACTAGTCCTTGTCCAACCAATTGAATTAGATATGGCCAATCCTAGGGAACAGACACTTAAAGAACTTGCTGCCCCTGATATGAATTACCAACCTATTGGTATTCAATATCCAAACATAGAGGCTGAATTTGAACTCAAATCAGGGCTGATTCATCTTCTCCCTCATTTACACGGGCTAGCCTGTGAAGATCCACATCTTCACCTTAAAGAGTTACAAGTGGTGTGCTCTACCATGAAGCCTCAAGGGGTTTTGGGGGAACAAATCAAACTTCAAGCATTCCCTTTCTCCCTAGATGACACTGCTAAGTCATGGATTTACTACCTACCTCCCGGTTCCATAAATACATGGAATGACATGAAGCGACTCTTTTTAGATAAATTATTTCCTGCTTCTTGTAATGCTTCTATTTGGAAGGAAATAAGTGGTATCCGACAGTTCCCAAGTGAATCAATCCCTGAATACTGGGAGAGGTTCAAAAATATTATTGCAACCTGCCCACACCATCAAATCCCTGACCACCTCTTGATCCAATACTTCTATGAGGGGTTATTGGAAATGGAGAGAAATCTCATTGATGCCACAAGTGGCGGTGCTCTTGTTGATAAAACTCATGCAGTTGTAGGAGATCTCATAAGTAACATGGCTGCAAACACACAAAAATTCCATACTCAAGCACATGCTCAAGTCAAACAAGCCCAAGATAATCAATCAATTGAGCCGAAAAAGATGACCTAGTCCATTAGTGAACTTACAGGTCTTGTGCGACAACTATTTGTGGCTACCAAATCTCCAACCTCATCTTCTTCACAATCAATGTTTCCTGGACTTGTCAAAAGCTGTGGAATCTGCAACTCTTCATCTCATCCAACAGACACATGTCCACAAGTTCAAGAGGATCAACTTGATTCATCTGGACCAATGGAGATCAATACAGCATATGCTCAGTGGAACACCAAACCTCAACTTTCAAGTAAGTTTGTTAGAAACTTCAACCAACCTCACTCTGAGCCTTTATCTTCATCCTATAACCAAGGCCTTAGGTATGGTAATCCCATATCTCATACCCCTCAATTCCCTACTCAAAACACAAACCAATTCCAATATGGTCAAGGAGTTGGTAACTTCCAACAACCTTATCCTTTTATTCCTCAACCTCAAAGGAACAATCCTCCTCCTGGATTCCATTATCCTAGTGAGCCTTCCCAATTCCAAAACCAATACAATCGCTTTCCCAAGAACCAAAATCTAGGTAATCCCAATACGGGACAAGCCTCTTCTTCAAAGCAACCATGGGAAAGTGTAGTGGAAGATCTTGCCTCCTTCACTTGTTCAAGCCTCAAGAACAATGATACCCAAATTGGTCAACTTGCATCCCACCTTAGTTAGCAGCAACCATCTAATTCTTCCCAACTTCCAGATCAACCATTACCCAACCCCAAGGGTAATGAAAGTGCAATTACACTTAGATCAGGAAAGAAACTTGATATTCCTCAAGATAAGTCCTCCAACCCTCCTTTGAATGTTGACCTAGAAAATGAAAAGAAAAAGAAACTTGAAAAGGAAACTGAATCCATTCCCTCACCTCCTTCCATCCCACTTAGGAATCCAATTCCTTTTCCTCAATCTATTTCTAAACGAAGGAAGTCCTTTGAACCCTATCCTGAAATGATTGACATGTTTAGATGTGTTTATGTCAACATTCCTCTCTTATATTCCATAAAAAAATCCCTAAGTATGCCAAGTTTCTTAAAGAATTGTTCACCCACAAGAGGCAACTTCGGACCTTCGAAAATGTTTCAACCCAAGAGTCCATACCCATTAAGTGAAAAGATCCAGGTACCTTTACGGTTCCATACCAAATTGGAGGTTCCAACATTTATGATGCACTCATAGACCTAGGAGCCTCAATTAATTTCATTACTAAATATATATTCTCCAACCTTGGTCTAGGTCCCTTACATCTAACGGGTGTTTTCATTCAGTTAGCCAATCTAAGCACAGCTAGTCCTGAGGGAATAATTGAGGATGTCTTTGTCCGAGTCAATGATATTATCTTCCCTACTGATTTCTATGTCCTTGACATGGAAGGTGAGATGAACTCTTCTCGATCTCCACTAATTCTAGGAAGACCATTCCTCATGACTGCGAGAACCAAGATTGATGTCCATTCAGGCATCTTATCCATGGAATTCGGTGACCAATTGGTCAAGTTCAACATTTTCCAAGCCATGCGATACCCATCTGAGGATCACTCTGCATTCTCAATCCATTCTTCTAAGGATACTTATGAGAGTCAATTTAACCCCATTCCATCATGTTCTTCATGTTCAAATGACAAAGGATCTTGTGAAATTTGCACCATGATTAACCAAGTCATAAATAGTGAAGTTGATGTGGACCTCTCATTCATAGACTCCATAAATCTAGAGGAACTTGAAAATAATATTGAATCCCACATCAACTCTGATATCTACTACTCCACCTTGTAAAGTATTAAGGAGAATTAATTTGAATCAACTAAAGTCCCTTCCTCCATTCCTGAGTTTTCTAACCCACAAATAAAAGATGAGACTGATCTGAAACCTCTTACTGAACACCTGAAATATGCATTCCTTTTTCACGATCACTCTTATCCTGTCATTATCTCTTCTTCAGTTACTGAAAATGAGGAGTCCAAACCTATTAAGGTGTTAAAGTAAAACATAAATGCCTTAGGGTGGACCCTAGATAACATACCAAAAATCAACCCTGCTCTTTGCATGCATCATATCCATCTTAAGGAATCATACAAACCAATTAGACAACCTCAAAGAAGACCCAATCCACTCATCCTTGAGGTAGTTAGGGAAGAGGTCACCAAGATTCTTCAAGCTGGTATTATCTACCCAATTTATTATAGTGAATGGGTTAGTCCAATTAAAGTTGTACCTAAGAAGAGTGGGATAACTGTTGTCACAAATGAACATGGAGAGGTAGTCACAACTCGAGTGAAGAACAAATAGCATGTGTGCATCGACTATAGGAAATTGAATGTTGAAACAAGAAAAGATCACTACCCTATTCCATTCCATGATCAAATGCTAGAACGATTAGCTGGAAAATCACACTATTGCTTTCTTGATGGATAAACCAGCTACTTCCAAATCCCAATCGCACCTCAGGACCAAAAAAAGACTACATTCACATGCCCCTTTGGAACATATTCATATAGAAGAATGTCTTTTGGACTTTGCAATGCTCCTGCAACATTCTAGAGGTGTATGATGAGTATCTTTTATGAATTCATTGAACACTCCATGGAAGTCTTCATGGATGACTTCACCATTTATGGTGAATCATTTTAATCTTGTTTGAATTCACTCTCTCTAGTCCTAAAAAAGTGTGTCAAGTTAAACCTTTTGTTAAATTTTGAAAAATGTCACTTCATGGTTGCAAATGGGATTTTTCTAGGGCACATAGTTTGAAAAGATGGTATTGAAGTTGATCCTACCAAAATTGAAGTGATCCAATCACTTCCTAAACTCACTTCTATTCGACACATCCGTTCATTCCTCGGTCATGCCAGTTTCTATCAGAGATTCATCCATAACTTTAGTAAAATTTCCCTCCCACTCAATCGGTTACTAAAAAATTATGTCACTTTCAATTTTGATGAGTTTTGCAAGAGATCCTTCATTGAACTCAAAAATGCTCTCACATCTGCCCCGATAATCCAACCCCTAGATTGGTACTTACTCTTTGAGTTGATGTGTGATGATTCTGATAGAGCTTTTGGGTTCGTTCTTGGTCAAAGAAGAGAAAAGATTCCTCATGTCATCTATTATGCCTCAAAAAAATTGGGTGAAACTCAATCTAAATACACTGTCACTGAAAAGGAACTTTTAGCAGTGGTTTTTGCCTTAGATAAATTCCATCCCTATCTCTTAGGTTCCAAAATTATCATCTTCACAGACCATTCTACTATAAAGTTCTTACTCAAGAAAAGTGATTCCAAATCAAGGTTAACAAGATGGATCCTAATGCTCCAAGAGTTTGACATTGAAATAAAAGATAAACCAGGAAAAGAAAACCCCGTGGCTGATCACTTGAGTAGAATTTCTAATTCTTCTCATTCGGAAATCATCAATCCTAAATTTCCCACTGATCACCTTTCATCTCTCACTCCAAAAATACCACGGTATGCCCAATTGTAAATTACATGGTTTCTGGTGTTTTTTCTGAATTTTTTTCAAAAGAACAGAAAATGAAGTTGAAAAGTGATTCAAAAAACTAATTTTGGGAAGAAAATAATCTTTCAAAAACTGGGGCAGATATGGTAATTAAGAGATGTGTTGATAAAGATGAACATTCCTCTATCTTAGAATTCTGTCACTCAATGCATGGTGGTGTCCACTTTGGACCACAAAGGACCTCTCGAAAGGTCCTAGAATCTGGATTCTTCTGGCCTTCACTCTTCAAGGACTCACATGAGTTCTGTCAATCATGTCCCACTTTTCAAAATTTTGGAACAATTTCAAAGAGAAATTAAATGCCCCAAAAGCCTTTAATTTTCTGTGAGACCATTAATTTTTGGGGCATCGATTTCATGGGACCATTTCCCCCATCCAATGGATTATCATACATCCTTATTGCAATTGATTATGTTTTTAGGTGGGTCGAGGAAAAACCCACTAGAAAGGATGATTCACATACTATTAGTGAGTTCCTAAAGACACACATCTTCCACCGATTTGGCACACCTCATGCCTTGATAAGTGACTTAGGAACCCATTTTTGTAATAAAACCATGGAATCTCTTTTGAAAAAGAATGGGGTTGTACATAAAACTTCAACTGCATATCACCCACAAACAAATGGAATGGCTGAACTTTCTAATAGAGAAGGGAAAAGAGTGCTTGAGAGAATTGTAAAACCCACCAGAAAAGACTGACCTGAAAGACTTGGTGAAGCACTTTGGTCTTATCGAACTGCCTATAAAACACCCATTGTGATGTCTCCTTTTAGGCTAGTTTTTGGTAAATCATGTAATCTACTAGTTTAAATCCAACATAATCCTTTTTGGGCAGTGAAAACTTCGAACTTTGACCTTAAAAAATCCGGATAAGAAATATTGTTGCAGTTGGATGAACTGGAGGAGATTCGACATGATTTTTATGAGAATTCTATTATTTACAAAGAAAAATCCAAGGAACTCCATGATAAACACATCCTAAGAAAGGTATTTCATGACGGTGAAAAGGTAATGCTCTTCAATTCTCGATTTCAGTTTCACCCAGGTAAGCTTAATTCTCGTTGGGAAGGTCCTTTTGTTATTACTAATGTTTACCCATTTGGTGTAGTGCAAGTCCAAGACCCCTATTCCAAAAGGACATTCAAAGTTAATGGACATAGGTTAAAGCATCAAAATGAGAGGACACACAATCCTGGATCATCATCGAATTCCACTGGATCCCCAACTTCTCCAATCGACCAACCACTAGATGGAGATGGAAACCCACCAAATCCAAACCAGGGGGCACCTCTTTCCCTTTAACTCCCTCTCTCTCTCTCTTCCTCCCTCTACCTCTTTCTTCTTTTTCATCTCTCTTTCATTTTTTTACCACTTTCTTTATTAAAACCTTTATTTTTCACTTTCTCTTTTGTGTCGGTGTATCTTTATTAAAAACTAATAAAAAACATATACAAAAACAAAACAAAAAAAAGCATCATAACAAAAAAAAAATATATGTACAAAAAAATAAAGAGTCATGATTACTCACCTTCCAATTTTCAAATTTTTTCCAACTATTTTGGGGAGTCAAAAGACATGTTTTCATCTCAAAAATTTTGTATTTTCATCATAACTTTGGATAAATTTTTTTTTGTCAATATTAACAAATTTTGAATGCTCAATTTTTTATTTGGAAAATTCTTTTCCCAAACCATAAGGAACAACATTTGCTTTCATGCCAAGGCCACCTATGGCCATATTTTTAAAATGTGTGTTTTCACCCCCATTTGTGAGTCTTGAGTTTATGGACCTTCGAGATGAATTTCCTACCTTAGTGTGCATTAATATGATAGATGAATTTTCTGAACCACATGAGCATAATAATAGCCAAACAGCCTCCCATTTCCCTTACATTAATCCTCCTTTTGAAAGCCCCTTTGATCCTATGAAAACCTTTTCTTTGATAGCCACATTACAAGCCCAATACCTTTTCCCACCCAATATCAACATCGATTTTCATTGCATAATTTTTTGAAATTTAAGTGTGGGGGGAATGGATTTCATTATTTGGGTACCCTATTATTGATTTTCAACGAGTTATCATCTGCTTGAGGGCAAGCATCCATTTTAGTGTGGGGGATATGTTTTCATTCAGTGTGTTTTGGGGAATGTAATGTACTTCCATTTATGTGATTTTGTAAATGTTATTGACAAGTGTTAAAAAAAATCAAAAATGATGAAAAAAATCAAAAACAAAATGAAAAAATGGGTTGGGTCTTGGGTAGGTAAAAAATCACTCTTCCTCAACCTTTGATCTTGTTATAACTATTACAATTAGTGTCATGAGGAGATCAAACATGGGTTGAGATATGAGTGTGAGATCTGTTTCAAGGCCAACTTTTTAAAAAACAAAGAAAAAAAGGAAAAGAAAAAAAAGAACACTTGCATTATATTCTTATTGGGTGAAGTTTTGTGTTTTGTAAATATTCCATATTTTCATTACCTTCATATTTTCTTCCTCTATTGTGTCTTTCTTCACACAATCATTCCCTTGTAAATATGTGTTTTCATTTCCTTCCATGTTTCATTTCAAAAAAATGTGCATTGCTTTTTCTATATTGATGTTTTAACCCTCTTATTCTCTCTCTTGGACATTATATTACTACCATCCCATAGCCACAAAAAACCCCCTTAAAAAGACCTCTTGATTATTTTGCACTTTGGATAGGTATTGGAAGCTGAGAGCTCTTTCAAACTCTAAGATTTTCACTTTTTCTTGGTGAAAGAGTGAACCTCCAGAAATGAATTTTATCATCTTGAGAGGTGGGAGTTTTGAGTGTCCACATTTTCCATTTATAAATTTGAGCATGAAAAAATGAATTAGTTTTGAAACATTGTTTCTGTAACAACTTGTGGTGGAATTCAAAATGGATGAGTGGAATAGTCTAACCCTCCCCTGATTGAAGAAAACAAAAATTTAATATTTGTTGGTGAGTGAAAATGATTTTGTCATATTTTTATATTTGTTTCACATGAGGACATGCACAAAACTATGTTTGGGGGAGTTGATGTTATTAATATTTTCATGACTTATTATATAATCCCTTTACTTATTTTATATTAAATGTGCATAATTTGTGTGAAATATTAATGTTTTAATACTAAGTATAATTTTTGAGCATTTTTAGAAGTAGTCCAATTGAGTCATTTTACTATTTTATTTATAAATATCACCCTACTGATTCAAATTGTGTGGTTCTTGTTTTTAGGATTACTAGTTAAATATAAAACATTTCATTAGAAGGGGTCATGGGCCAATTCTGCCATTTGAAGGATCACATTTACCACACAAGATGACCCAAAGAATTTGTGAAGAAACTGGAACGACCAAGATGATTGAGTTACTAGTCTCACTCCCAAATCCCATATTTTATGAAACTCCATAATGTGTTCGTGATTATACAAAAGAATCATGGATAAAAATTTCAGGGCCCAAATCTAAGAAAAAGGGGCCCAAATGAAGCTTTGAAGTCCAGCCCACCATTCTGGCCAGGAATTAAAATTAGTATAGTATTAATGACATATCTCATGATCTAGTAATCCAATAGAGCTGAGATTTTACAGTGTGAAATAGGATATATAGACGGTAGAATTTTTTGAATATATAATTCTTCTTTGAATTCATATTACTATTCCATAATCCATTCACATTTTTTCCATCGAAAAAGCATGGATTGAAATGGACAGTTTAACTTTGTTTAATAAACCGGCCATAACTTTGGATACTTAAGTGAAACTGACTCCAAATTTTTAGAGAGGTCGGAAAACATTATCATATTCAACCTTCAGAAGGGGAAATCTCGAGATTCTTCTTTCTGGATGTCCAAATGGTCGAGCCAAGTGGAGGGACAGATTGAGAATGAAAACAGTCCACTTCCTTGGTCTATAAAAACATCCCCATCCTCTCCATGCAAGGGGTTGGAATTTCAGAAGATAGAATATCATATTGTCACAACTAAATCCTTGGAAAAGTATTTTGAGGACCTTACATACTCATTTTTTTACTTGAGATACATTTCCTCCTCTCTTTGTTTTCATTTACTTTTATGTTCTTCATTGTTGTTATTTTGTAAGTCCTTTTTTTGTAATTTTGTTTTAATGAAAATTTCTTCTTCAATATATATTATTCTCATCCACCTTATGTAGTTTAATATTAATGTTCTTAAAATAGTTTAAATTCAGTTGAATCCCCTTCCCTTCTTTTGCTTCCTCATTCAATCGAAAATCCATTTTTAATTATCATTGTTTGTGTGTGTGTGTTCGACGTACCACTCTTTTCCAATCCCTTTATTTTTATTATATTCTTAATTTATCATCATAATTATTATAACCATACTATTAAACACCCAAATGGATGAGTAAATATCTCATTGGGGTGATTCAAAATTTAGGGATGTTAAGTGATTGAGAGTATTTTCTCGATGAGTATTCGTTAATTTAACATTGTGTATGTTGGACTTAATATGTCATGGATTAATGACATATTTTGTTTAGCATGTGGTTTCCATGGATTATTGGAACCATAAATACACTACCATAAACAATTACTGATTGAGATTAGAATCCTAGTTAAGTTAAGGCTTGGATTAAAGCTTTAACACTTAGGAATTCTAATCGACGTCAACTTGTGAAGTGGGTGTTAATTTAAATGCAATATAAAGCAAAGATCAAGGATATCACAAGCTTAACTACCTAATCATGAACTCACCCCAATGTTTATCAATTTGTTAAATCAATTATAGTCAATAAATCATTTCAATTAATCTATGCAAACAAACTCACCTAATCAAAATACAATCAACTAAAAACAAACGACTATTACAAAGTATCATCGCCAAGGATTCGACCCGAGTGCTTCTATACACATTATCAGAGCACCGAAACTTTGACCAGTCGATAGGTGACAATCGAACATGTGTTTCACCTACCTTGAGACTCTCTGAGTAGTGGTGTAGCTATCTATTAGACTATTATGAGAGGTTTTAATAATCCTTGCCACTAGAATACTAAATAAATAGAGTATTCTGAATCTAGTAGACGAGGGCTATTGGAATTTCATAAAATAGTAGGAGACATTTATGATAAAAAAATCAATGATGTATAATAACTGATAATCAATATAAAAGTTATATCTTGATTAAGTTTTATTTTGTAAAATAATGGATATTAATACCACAATTTCATTGTGATCTATATTCGAAAAATAACATATCCTAACCGATAAAAATTTCCAAGTGTAGTTTGAGTTATTATGAAAAGTAATATGATATTAAAATAAATTTTATATTCAAGAGTCCCCACTATAGTTTTATCCACCTCAGAAAGTGAGGGTGAAAAGGAAGCTTACAGGAGACACATGATTTATGCATTTGATGTTTATATCATAATACTATCATCAATGTCCAATGAGTTGTGGAAAAAAATCATTACATGGATGGATTGACATGTTGTCTCATCATTGAGAAGTCTATGAGGAGAAAGTAAAGTGAGAAATGAATCAGATGATGATTACACTTAACATGCATAAAATAAAATATGTATCATGATCTTTCAGTACATCCATTTATAATATCCTTATCATCCAATTACTATAGTTTCTTTTTGTAATTATAAATTAACAATATGAATAAAATGATTCATTAACTTTTGTGTAAGGTTCTATAAGTAGATAATTACTTAAAGGAAGATTAATATTTAGTTCTTATGGTTAAAAATTTGAAATACAAGAAGAAAATTCCAATGAAAAGTGTGATACCAAAGGCACCTTCACAACGTACTTCAAGGAAAAGAGGAAAGACATCATGCATGAGACTATTTTTTTATATGTCACAAGATATGTATACAGAAGATAAAATGCAATGAATCTATGAATAAGAAAACAGAGGCTTTGAATTAACGTATATTCATCATTGTATGTGATGTTTCTATTTTACTTTTTAGGTATTAGTTATTGAATGTGTGTTATAAATTTGTATCCAAATAAAGTAACCAAGTATATAAATTTTATAATAATCAAGGTTAGTTCTCTAAGATACTGATAAAGAGCAATTCCTATGTTATAAGTGAAAAGTAAACAACTTCTAATTTCCAAGATTAATGTTTTTAGTTTGGATTTTATTGTGTTATAAAAAAATATTTATCTCATATGTCCACTATACATGATGATACATTAGTCCATTTTTGGAATGAATGTTCCTTGTGGTGTCTTATACTCAACTAATAGTTCAAAAAATTCTAGAATAATATGAAACATCTGATGAATATAAAATGTAGGACTTAAGTACCTAGTTAAGGCATGTTGATTATCTGTTTAGTAAAAATGAAAGTAGTTTTAAAGGATATACCCATCATGGTCCTTTGAATCTTTGGAGATAAAAACCTTAGGTATTATCAACACATTTAATTATATAGTTTTGAAAAAATAAACCTTTAGAAATAAAGGTAATTCAAAAAGATTTCATAATTAGTTCAACCAGAGAGCGTGAACTATCCCAAGGAAAATCTAGAGGCAAATTCACATACTTCATGAGAGTCCTTTAAGAGTTTTAATAGATGTAAAAGTAAAGAAATTAATATTCATGGTTTGAAGATATGAATTTATTTGGGATGAGGTTCCATATAATGTATCAAACTTTTATTCATCAATCATTATAAACATAGAATGGATTTATTCCTAAAATCACATTTACTTATACACATCAGAGATATGATGTTTGTAAAATGGAGGATTGATGATGATTCTTAAATGAATATATTAATCATTAAAAATATTGCATGGAGAAATTCCTAAATACAAATTTTATTTTACATATCAGAGTCATGATGTTTGTAAAAGGAGGATCAATGAAATTTCTTTGATTTCTTGCAAAGTATTGCTTAATACTTTCAAGACATGCTTAAAAAGTAGGGATGTTAAACCATAAACACATTCCAATTATTATGAAAAAATTGATATCATATGAGTTAAAATATTAAAGAAATCCATTATGTCATGCTCTATGTGTTTATATGAAAGGAGTTTGTTAAGAATAAGTCAATAAACAAAATTTCATCAGGAAAAACACAATGCGAATCTCTATAATTATTCTAAAGTTCATATAGGACATTTATAAATATCTATGATTAGAAAAATTTATAGGCAAGTGATAGACTATATTTCTATAAAGGGGTGCACATATATATTTGATATAGTTAGAGTAATATTGAATTAGGTTAAGTCAAGGATAGAGATGCACAAGTAGTTGTCATTAGAATAAATTACATAAAAGCTTATAGAAAAGGAATATTCTAGAGACACATATTGTATAGGAAGGTTAAAACCATAGAAATAGTTTTATATTCACTTTGGTGGGTGATGCATTATTCATTTTAAATAATTCATCCAATAATGAAGCAGTAAATGGAAATCAGTCATGATTGAAAAGATTATATGAATTAAATAAAATGGGTTCTATGTACCAAAATCAACTATTTATTTTGTGAGTTTCTCTAATTGATGTAAATTCCTTAGTGTATATTCATGAGAAACTAAACATAGGTGGTATAAACATGGAACTAGGAAGTATTTATAGGTTATACCAAATCATAATTATTAAATCTATTTGAATTCAAATTTTCATAGAAACTTTATATGATCATTATTTTGGGAATTGGATGTCAAGACCACCATTATTATAAACTTTCTATATAACACAACCAAAAATGGTTAGTGACACAAATAATTCCAATTTGGAATGTAAGTTTTAGATTTCTATTTATGGATTAATACAAGTATTGTGATAATTGAATATTCATTTGGAACAAAAATATTCCATGTATCTACAAGAGGTTAGTGGGAGTGCCATAGTTTCCAAGTAAAATATATTTATAACATATAAAAACTATAATCATTATTATAGATAATTAAGACTGATTTGAAATAAACTCTCTAAATATTTAATTAAAGTAGAAACCCAAGTTCTAGGAAAAAATATTTAGTTTGATAGATCTACAGGTTACTTGGACTAAGTTAATGTACATATACTGACAATTTATTAGAATAATACAAGAGAGAATTATTTCTAATTTCATATGGAATAAATCTCTACAAGATAATATGTGTGAGAAATATGAGAAGATTTAATGGGGAGCATAATTCTACACACATCTATGATAGATATACCACATATTCCATGATATATACCATATATTTCCAACATATAAATTATGGTAGGAAAATATCAATTAAATCTAGGATAACTACATGAGGAACAATAATAAATATATAATTATACTTTAGAAAGTAAAAGGGATGTATAAATTATACTTGGATAGGAAGAGACACTATTTATAAGGGGACAAAAACTAGTCTTCCTATAGATAAATATGATCTAATATCCTAGTAAGGATAAAGTAATGAGATAGAGAAACTCATTCAATCCTATGGTATCCATATCTACAAATACTGAGTACATTTTTGCTTTTAATGCAACTAAATAAGCATAAAACATGCAATGATTTGTTCCAATTATTGGAATTACATTAAAAACACTAACCAAGATGTCAAGATTAAGAATAGAGGAAAAACATTTATACTTGGAGATATGATCTCTTGAGGATTCTTACTCAAGTATGTGAAGTCATAGATAATATAGTATCCATATAAGGAAATACAATAGGCCCAATGATGAAAGACACAAATCAGAAAAAACATGATCTTATCATGTGAGATCTAATAAGGTGATAATTAGAAAGTTAGATTTAGTGAAGGTGAGAGTGTTGTAAAAGTGGGTTCCCTAGACCAAAATTTCCAAGTTATTTTAAATTACTAAAACATGTATAAAAATAATTATTCATGATGTATCCTTACCATAATAGTGTTGGAAATTTTGTATCCATAATTTATATGGTAATGTCCTTAGATTATTTATCATATCATCATGTTATAACAGTTCCCAACTATAATGAGAACCTTGAGATTATTTGACATTAATCTTATACATATGTCATATGGGCACGATACATCATACTGGCTAGGCAAAAATGATGTTTGAATATTAGGTGATGGGGGATTATAAGCATTGAGAATTATTCTCATGAATTTCTCACTTGGTAATATCAAGTAGAAGAGATCACGAGGACTAACCCACCAATAGAAACACTAGATGTTTAGGCGTTTTTGGTTGTTCTTATTAATTAGAATATGTATTGGTCTCTTGAATTGAGTTCATTATCAATGTATACCATTTGATCATGTAATTTTGTTCAAGAATTGTCAGGAACAGACCCGTACCAGGGCTCGAGCCACAACTACCCCAAGCCCGCCTCTATAGGTCAGAGGCTGATGACTAGCGCTGAAGGCACAACAAACTAGGGGAGGCCTTTTCCTAATAAACTGCACACACACACGCATCCAACTCAATGAAAAAGTGTAGAGAAAGGAAAGAAAGATACAAAACTGTTACAAAAGGGAAACCAACATACATGCATCGACCTCTAACCTGTACAAGTAAAGTGATGAAAAGTACTGACAAGTAAACTAAACAATAAAATGGGAAAAAACACGCCCAACTAGAAAGGTGCCATAACCCAACAACAGGTAAAACGAAAGTAAACCTCTGGTGAGTCTCACACCCAGAAATCCTCCTATGACCACTGAAAATAGATGAAGCTCATATGTCCTCTACGCTCCTCCGTAGTCTCGATCGACCTATCCAGTGTCTGTAAGGGCACAACAAGGGCGGGAAAAGCCCAAGCATGGGTGAGTATAAAGATACTCAGCAGGATTCCATGAAATCTTGAGGGAGAAAAAAAGGAGATAATAAAATGGTGGGCAGTAGACAGAACAAAGAACAGTGCAAGAGTGAAAAAGAGAGAGTATAGATCAACCTAACAAAAGGAAGGAAGTAAACTTGTCCAATCCAAGAGGAGATAGACACGGAAAGAATGTGGCATACCGTGCGCATCTTCTCCCCTGCTGGAAGGAGAGTAACTGATCCCAAGGAGTGGAAACAAAATTAGGGTGTATATATATGCTTAAAAAGAAACCCGAAAGAGTGTGTAAGGGTTTCTCTATGTCCAAGATTGTCCTAAGAGAAAATCTCCAACAGTTCAAAGGATATCAATCACTGATGCCCAACAGTCCCGCACACCAAAGCTGCCTCATCGCTAAACTGTACCACCAAGGGTCCCGCTCCGGTAATCACAGAGAAAATTAACAGACTAGCCACATCGAAAGGTCTAAATATAAAAGAAGTCATTGGGTAACCCACTGCCCAGCCCCGGTGGAGGGTAAACCCTAATAAGTCAATGGTGACCCACTGCCTAGCCCCACTGGAGGGTAGACCATAATAAATCTTCGGGTGACCCACTGCCCAGCCCTACTGGAGGGTAAATCCTAAATAAGTCGACGATGACCCAGTTCCCAACCCAACTGGAGGGTAAACCATAATAAATTATCAGGTGACCCACTGCCTAGCCATAATGGAGGGTAAACCCTAAATAAGTTGACAGTGACCCACTGCCCAGCTCTGCTAGAGGGTAAACCCGAAATAAGTCGACGGTGACCCACTTCCCAACTCCATTGAAGGGTAAACCATAAGGTCAATGGGTATCCCACTGCCCAGCCCCGCTGGAGGGTAAACCCTAAGGTCAATGGGTATCCCACTGCCCAGGCTTGCTGGAGGGTAAACCCGGAACTAGGCTAATATCTCTACACTACCCGTGCCATCACTGGGTTCCACTAATTCCGCTACAATGCATAGGTTTGGAGTGCATCAAAGGTACCTCTGAACAAAGCCCGTTCATGTTTCAACATTTAATGAGATCTCGAAAGAGGCTCCGCTCACCCAAATAGATTACACCGTTGTAATCCTCGCAGAAAAACACGCGAGATAGACTATTTACTCGGTGGGAAAAAGCTCCTAATGAAAAAGTTATTGAACACTACTTTATACCCATACGGCGTCTCCTGGGGACCGCACCTCGGTCCCGAAGAAGTTCGGGTGAACTGCACCATCACGATGCTCTCGGAAAAACACACTGAGTTGACTATTCATATGCCCCAAACGGACGCCTGATGAAAAAAACCATAGTACGCTACACACAACATTAAAGACAGCCCGTGGGGCCCATGCCTCAACTCCGTCTTCAACGCCTGAAACCAAACCGGTTAACTTCGTCTCGATACAAGTGTCACAACGCCGCTGACAGTGGCTAAAACGAACTTCGGATTCAGAAGCTGCACCACCCCGCATTATAAGCCAACGGGGCCCTGTGGGGCCCACACATCAGGCACAAATTTAGGCGGGTAGATTGCGTCATCACAATCCCCTTGAAATAACACTCTGAAATGAGTATTCAAACACCCCAAATAGATATCAGGTGAAAAAGTGGCGTTTCACCGTAAAACATGTGAACTAGGACCTGTAGGGCCTGCACCTTGTCTCCAACCCGAATGCTTTGGAAAGAGTATCAAAACGACCGCACGAGGACTGGGGTCATGCTTCCGCTAACGATGCATCAATCAGACATCCCAAAAAGAAGTTAGGTTCGACGCAAGAATAACTAATTAATTTAAATAATTAATTAATTGTTCACATTAAGCGTTTCGTGCCACTGAGCAACGAAATCAAACTGCGAGGGATCCGTACTAACCTTGAAAGAACCATCTCAACTCTAGGGCCACAGTGCCTCTAACCGCGCATCAAATGGACGTTCGGCTCGTGAGCCACGTTCGTTGAAACTTTAATAATAATTTAATATTTTTAAGTTAGATCATTCTGGGATACTCGCCTTTGGGCACAGACCCCAAAATCCCTGGAGCCCACTTCAAATAGTCCGTCTCACTGACACGGGCTTGTAGCTGTAGACGATGCATCAAACAGACGCGTCGTTTAGAAGTTACGGCCCCCCGAACGCAAGGGGGGACAATCGGGCCGGTTCTCCCCGGTCATCCAGGTCCGAACCGCCGCAGCCTGCTGGCCACGACCCACTCCAGCCGCATCAGACCCCTCGATTCCGGTTCTCCCAACAGACTGGCCTTTTATCCGGTCTCCACCGCGTCACCCAGTAGGACCTGCAAATCGCGGGTCCTTGTCCACAGCGCACCCCGAGGCAGTCAGCGCCTCGGGTTCCTTTTACTGAGTGCGATCGGCTAGCCCCCTGGAAGACGCCAGTTCCTCCACCTCCCACAGCGCACCACCGCGCTACCCTGAGGCCGCCACAGCCCACCTGCTCCGACTCAAACCCACCGTGCTCCTCCACCTGGTCCTCCGCACTACGACGCACTACCGCCATGACATCCGACTCCTGCTCCCCACTACACCACACCGTCGCGACAGCCAGCTCCTGCGACTGCTCCCGGATGCACCCCGTCCGCGCCGACCCCACCCGACACCGCCACACTGGACCATCTCCTTTGAGCTTCGCCTCGCCCTACTCGGGTCCTCCGCCGGATGCTTCCCGAGCCTTTGGACAATCCCCCCGACCACTCTGGTGGTCGGAAAAATTATCCGACACCGGTTTTGGGATCCTTAGGACTGGATCTTCACAACGCCTCCCCTCACTTGTCAATCCGTGATGGTTTTGGCGTGCTCGAAAAATGGGACGAAGAACGCCCAAGAACGAGAATAAAAAACAGAGCTCAGACGATGGTCGTGTTCATTCGGCCATCTCCCCAATTCTAAAATTATATAATTAAAATGACGAAATTGAAAAAAACTCCAGAAATTGATGAAGGTGCGTAAATTAACAAGAATCTTACCTTGATCATCCCATTTACCACTAGTGATGTGTCCACAATGCCCCCGCTTCAATCCTCTAAGGTTCCAGCAGAGCTCGCTCCCCGATTCAATGAAGAATGACAATGAATGACTAGAGAGAGAGAGATTGGGTGTTTAGAGAGAGAGAGGGGGAGGGAATTAGGGTTTTTTCTTTAACCCTAAACACTTGACTCTATTTTTAGGGATTCCACTTAGCACAAAATCCGAATTCACAGCGCCCTCTCATTTTATATCACGCCTAGGCAAAATGCCCCATTTCTAACTCAATGGAAGTCTCAAATTTCCATTCCTAGGGTTCTTTAGAAAGTTATTTGAAAAGAACACCAGTGATAAAAATCACTAAGTCATTTTTAAAATGATGATTTTTCCCCTGGGTGACATCTCTCATAGCAGGCCCAAGCCCGCAACTTTTACACCCCGCCTAGGCTAAACGACATGCTCCGGACGCAATCGTGCCCTAAAATTTCTGATTTGAGCTACCGTTTAGGAGAAAACACAACCCACCACATGCATAGTATAAAAATTCTTAACATTTTTATTAAATTTATTCTTGGTACACCGGGCCTCGGAATCACACACCGTCTTCACGCCTAGCTATGGAATTATATGTAAAAATATTCCAAAGTCTTATAGGGAAAAAACCAGGTCTCTACATCATTATCTCCATCAATATTTTCATCCTCGAAAATAAAAACTAGGAAAAAAACTCGAGATACAAATCTCACACCTAGATCTCCCACTCCCATGAAAACTTGCACAACACCATGCTAGCACAACACGCAAACCAAAGGGATGGTTCATACTTATAAGGTTTGGTACTCTCTATGGAATGTGTAAGAATACGCACGCACCTCATCAACTGTGACTCATGGAAGATGTTGTGTGCCCACTCGTACTATTGGGAGGGTAGGGCAAGATGGTAGGCAACCCCTCAACCGTTGCACTATTTCTGAACGGCCCAAAGAAACTCGAGGGACTTCCCTGGACAAACCTCTACTTTCCACGTTGCAACCGAAATAACGAGTTGTTCCTGGAACATTGTCTCATGATTCCTTCCTTCAGAATGCCCATCGGGTGAAACACCCAAGGATATCTGGTCACACCAGTTTTCATAGTCGGTGTATCAAAACTGAGGCTCTCTTATATGCTCAAAAAGCATATTAGTTAACACCATCGACTTCAAGAAAGCCAAACCCTCCTGCTCCACTAATGTCAGCCATAGGGAAGCTAACTACTACGAAACTTCCTGCACCTGACCAATGTGGGACTTCCTGATAAGGGAACCTGCTACAACACTGCCATTTTTCAGAACATAGACTACCTCAAAGTCATAGTTTTGCAAAAATTTCAACTAGCACCGTCATCTCAGGTTCAAGTCTCTCTGGGTGAGGACACACATGAGAAGCTGGTGGTATGAGCAACCCATAAAGCATTCTCCCAAAAGATAGCGTCTCCACACTCTCAGGGAAAGGACCACCACCACCAGTACCACATAGTGTAATGCGTAGTTCGGTTTTTGGGGTTTCCATCACCTCGACCTATACTTGATAATGGTATCAAGATTGACATTGAGCATGCAAGGTACCAACGAACATGGCAGGTGTGAAAACTCATCCAACCGCCAGAGGCTAGACACGGAAAGCACGTGGTATACCCCATGTGTCTTTGCCCCTCTCAGAAAGAGAGTAATCCCCAAAACAGGCACTCTGCCAAACCCACTAGTGGCACCTCATGAAAAGGGAGGTCAAGTAGAAATGTCCCACTAGAAAATCCAGAACCTGCTCTGACACTCCACCACACAACCCCGCCATGAATGCACATGTTAGAGGGACTCATCCACCGAACCTCAATACCATCCGCTTTGGGTGGTACCGACTCTCCCTCATGGTTTTGATCTCATCACAAAAAACGCATCTCAGTGGGGGAAGAACACCTCTTTCTTGTGCATTCAAAGCTACGTCGGACAATACCAACATAGGGTTACACCGATGCCTGACATCACCCTCGGTAACCCCTTGAAAAAGGAGTTAGACAAAAAGAGTACCCCATGCAGTGTCTAACAAGTTCTACTGAGTAAAGTAGAAAAATACATAGAGTGTACCTCTTTTCATCTCATGCATTGCAGGATTGTAGACATCCATAGAACACAGCCACCCGCGACCCCATCCGTCAGCTCCCTGAGCCTGACATGGGCCGCCTAGTGGTGGTGGAAGGACCTCGAAATGTCGTTTGCTAACCACCGTTCTTCCTGCTTTTCTGCCAACACCACCTCCCTAGGGACCACCCTATCCTCACCTGGGATTTATCTAATCATGACACTACCTATTTAGTTGCGGTGCATCTACCAACTATCTAGAAAACTCAGCACATTTGGTTGATTAGTCTCACTCCACGTGACCCCGCACATAACTACTATAGAACTAGTCCTCCCTGGGCTATCTCGGTGCCCTATATTATTCCAGACCATGTGCCTGAGTCTCATCAAGGGGAGACTTCTGGCACCGAGTCCTTGCCAATTGACGTCCATCTGAAAGAAATTTCTCTATCACTAGTGCCTGCTCCAGCACCATGAGATGGGTGAGTATGCACAAGGGAACTATGCTGGAACAAATATCCTCTAGATAGATCTCACTAAAACTTCTATTCTTGGAAGTTTCCATCATGGAACACGTCCAAAGTGTATCGAGTAAGGTCTACGAACCCAGTCGCGTACTCAGCCAATTCCAATCACTCCCCGCTGAAGCCCGAACAGCCCCCGAAACCATAAAAAAGCCTAAGTAGGAGGGGTAGTACTCCTCATGAAATAGCTGCTAGAAGTCATCCCACGAGAGTACTTACTCATCGTGTATCTGAGTAACCCTGGCTCTACTAACGCGAAACTGCTCGGTGAAAAAACTGGCTATCAAAGAAACCATCTAACCTGTCAGTATCCGAAAAATCCTGAAGTGGTGAACCACTGACTCTAGCCAACCCTTCACTATATGAGGGTATGGATCACTATAGAACCTCAGCAGTCTCTAACGCTGGAACTCACGTAGCACGCCCAACCTGCGCTCGTCATCGGCCTTCGCTGCCGGTACTATCTACTACTCCACAGGTGGAGATGCTACTGTCTGTCCTCCTGGAGAAAGTGTAATTGTATGATGGATCTTAAAATGAGGCCTCGTTGCTCAAAAAATCTTCATCACGAACCGGGGCTAGTATCCTGGATGGCTATCATCATAGAGACATCCTAAATCCGATCAAGGATTACCATAGTCAAATGAGCATATATATACCAACAATGATGGAGAGCTGGCTCAAGAAGGACAGTCAAAGACTCAATCCTATATGATGCACAGACCAAATTCCCTACAACAAGTGTCTCAATGTGCCGAGTCGACAAGCGGGTTATCAGGGTCCTAGTGAATGGATACGTTGGCCGCTGCACCATCACTGGACTCCCTGGCCTAAGAGCCGCTCTCGAGACACGTTGACACTATTGCCCCAAAACTCAACCAATTCCTTTTTTGGGACGTATAAACAACGCCCCATAGAACGAACCAGCTCTGATACCACTTTGTCACGACCCAACCTATATCGGGGATCAAGCCACAACTACCCCAAGGCTTCCTTCATAGGCCAGGGGCTGGCGACTAGTGCTGAAGGCACAACAAACTAGAGGAGGCCTTTTCCTAAGAAACTATACACACACACACATGCAGCCAACTCAATTTAGAAGTGCAGAGAAAGGAAAGAAAGATAAAACACTGCTATAAAAGGGAAACCATCATACATGCATCGACCTATAACCAGTACAAGTAAAGTGTTGAAAACTACAGACAAGTAAACTGAACAGTAAAAGGTGCAAAACACGCACCCAATAAGAAAGGTGACACAACCCAGAAACAGGTAAAATGAAATTAAACTGCTGGTGAGTCTCACACCCAAAAATCCTCCTACGACTACTAAATGTATCCCAAGCTCTTGTGCCCTCAATGGTTCTCGATAATCTCGATCAACTTGTCTGTCATCTGCAAGGGCACACCTAGTGCGGGAAAAGCCCTAGCAATGGTGAGTATATAGATACTTAGTAGGATGCCCCGAAATCCTGAGGGAGAAACAAAGAAGATACTAAAATGGTGAGCAGTATATAGAATAAAGAACAATGCAAGAGTGAAAAAGAGTGAGTACAGATAAACACAACAAAAGTAAGGAATTACACTCGCCCAATCCAAGAGGAGCTAGACATGGAAAGCACATGGCATACCATATGCATCTTCTCCCCTGCTGGAAGGAGAGTAACTGAACCCAAGGAGTGGAAAAAAAGTAGGGTGTATATATATGCTCAACAAGAAACCCAAAAGAGTGTGTAAAGGGTTCTCTATCTCCAAGTTCGGCCCAAGAGAAAATCGCCAATAGTTCAAAGGATATCCATCACTGATGCCCAACAGTCCTGCACACCAAAGCTACGTCATCGCTAAACCGTACCACCAAGGGTCCCGCTCTGGTAATCATGGAGAAAAGTCACTGACTAGCCACATCGAAAGTGATGAGTCTGAAAGAAGTTGTCGGGTAACCCACTGCCCAACCCTGCTGGAGGGTAAACCCTAATAAGTCAATGGTGACCCACTACCCAGCCCTGCTGGAGGGTAGACTATAATAAATCATCGGGTGACCCACTACCTATCCCTTCTGGAGGGTAAACCCTAAATAAGTCAACAGTGACCCACTGCCCAGCCCCGCTGGAGGGTAAACCGTAATAAATCATTAGGTGACCCACTGCCCAGCCCTGCTGGAGGTCAAACCCTAAATAAGTCGATGGTGACCCACTTCCCAGCTCTGCTGGAGCGTAAAACCTAAATAAGTTGACGGTGACCCACTGCCTAGCTCCATTGGAGGGTAAACCGTAAGGTCAACGGGTATCCCACTGCCCAGCCACACTGGATGGTAAACCCTAAGGTCAATGGGTATCTCACTTCCCAGCCTCACTGGAGGGTAAACCCAGAACTAGGCTGATATCTCTGCACTACTTGTGCCATCACTGGGTTCCACTAACGCTGCTACCATGTGTAGGTTCAAAGTGCGTCAAAGGAACCTCTAACCAATGCCCTTTCATGTTTCCACATTTAATGAGATCTTAAAATAGACTATGCTCTCCCAAACAGATTAAAATGTTGTAATCCTCGTGAAAAAACACGAAAGATAAACTATTTACTCGTTGGAAACGGGCTCCTGATGAAAAAGTTCTTCAACACTGCTTTATGCCCATATGGCATCTCCTGGGGCCCGTACCTCGGTGCCAAAGAAGGTTGGGCGAACTGTGCCATCACGATGCTCTCAGAGAAACACACCGAGTCGACTATTCATACGCACCAAACGAATGCCTAGTGAAAAAAGACACAGTACGCTGCACACAGCTTAAAAGACGGCCCATGGGGCCCATGCCTCAACTCCGTCTTCAACACCTGAAACCACACCGGTTAACTTCATCTCAATGGAAGGGTCACAACACCACTAATGATGCCAAAAATGGAATTTGGATGCAGAAGTTGCACCACCCCGCGTTATAAGACAACATGAACCTGTGGGGCCCACACCTTGAGACCAAATTTAGGTGGGCGGATTGCACCATCACAATCCCCTCGAAATAACACTCAGAAACAAGTACTCAAACACCCCAAATGGATATCAGGTGAAAAAGTGGTGTTTCACCATAAAATGTAAAAACTAGGCCCTGTATGGCCCGCACCTTGTCTCCAACCTGAACGCTTTGGAAAGCATCTCAAGAAGTCCGCACGAGGACTGGGGTCACATTGTCACTGATGGCGCGTCAATCAGACATCCCAAACAAAAGTTAGGTCTAACGTAAGAATAAATAAATAATTAATTATTCACATTAATCATTTCATGCCACCGAGCAACAAAATCAAACCACGAGGGTTCTGAACCAAACTTGGAAGAACTTTCTCAACTCTAGGACCACAACACCACTGACGGCACGTCAAATAGACGTCTGTCTCATGAACCCCATCCGTCGCAACATTAATAACAATTTAATATTATTAAGTTAGAGCATTCTGGGATACTCACCTTCGGGCATAGAACCCAAAATCCTCAGAACCCACTTCAAATATTCCATCTTGCTGACACGGGCCTATAGCCACAGATGGCATGTCAAACGGACGTGCCATTTAGAAGTTACGCCCCCCCCCCGAATGCAAGGGGGCCAAACTAGACCGGTTCTCCCCGACCGGCCCGGACCGAACCACCACATCCCACTCCAGCCACACTAGACCCCTCAGTTCCGGTTCTCCCCATAAGACTAGCCTTTTGTCTGGTCTCCTCCGCGTCGCCCAGCAAGACCTGCGAAGCGCGGGTCCTTGTCCACGGCGCACCCCGAGGCAGTCCGCACCTCGGGTTCCGTCTTCCGAGCACGACTGACCAGCCCCCCCACCCCCCGGACTCCTGTGCCTCTGCCTCCCGAAGTGCACCACCGCGCTACCCCAAGGCCGCCGCGCCATGCCTTGCCCGCTCCGTCTTGAACCCACCGTAATCTGCCGCCTGGTCCTCCGCGCTACGTCGCGCCACCGCCGCGACAACTGGCTCCAGCTCCCCACTACGCCATGCCGTCGCGACAGCCGGCTCCCGCGAATGCTCCTGGCCGCACCCCATCTGCACCAGCCACACCCAACACCGCCACACCGTACCGGCTCCTCCGAGCTCTGCCTCACCCTGCTCGGGTCCTCTGTCGGACGCCGCCACTCACCAGAACCGAACCTTTAGCCAGTCCCCCTGACCACTCCGGCGGTCGAAAAAATTATCCACCACCAGTTTTGGGATCCTCGGGACTGGATCTTCACAACGCCACCCTGCACTCGTCGATCCGTGATGGTTTTGGCACGCTCGAAAATTGGGACGAAGAACGCCCAAGAACAACAATCATAAATGGGGCTCGGACGATGGCCGTGTTCGTTCATCCATCGCCCCAATTCTAAAATTATAGAATTAAAATGACAAAATTGACAAATACTCCAGAAATTGATGAAGGTGTAGAAATTTACAAGAATCCTACCTCGATCCGCCCATTTGCCGCTAGTGATACATCCACGATGCCCCCGCTTTGATCCGCCAAGTTTCCAGCGGTGGTCGCTCCTTATTCGACGAAGAATGGAGAAAAATGGCTAGAGAGAGAGAGAGAGCTTGGGTGCTTAGAGAGAGAGAGAGAGAGTGAATTATGGTTTTTTCTTAACCCTAAACACTTAACTCTACTAATTGGGATTCCACTAAGCGCAGAATCTGAATTCACTGTGCCCTCTCATTATATATCGCGTCTAGGAAAAATGCCCCATTTAAAACTCAACCGAAGTCTCGGATTTCCATTCCGAGGCTTCGCTCAAATGTTATTCGAAAAGAATTCTAATGATAAAAATCAATAAGTCATTTTTAAAATGACGATTTCCCCTGGGTGAAATCTCTCATAGCATGCCTGCGCCCGCAACTTTTACACCCCGCCTAGGGTAAATGGCACACTCTAGACACAATCGTGCCCTCGGATTTATGATCCAAGCTACTGGTTAGGAGAAAACACAAACCATCACATGCATAGTATAAAAACACTTAACATTTTTATAAAATTTATTCCGAGCACACCGGGCCTCGGAATAGCACCCCGTCTTCGCACCTAGCTCTGGAATTATATGTAGAAATATTCCAAAGTCTTAAATGGAAAAAAACGAGTCTCTACAAGAATAAAAACATTCTATTTATGTTGTGGTGAGGTAGCTGTGTTGGGTGCTTTGTTAGTGGTATTACATTGGTTGAATAGTTAAGATAGAATTTGTCACTTTTGAATGGAAGAGATATCTCAGTACTAGTTGACTATGGTAATAGTGCCTTTATTGAATTCATGACCATAGTATAAGAAGGTAATTCCATCTAGTAAGGTCATGAATAAATAAATCAAGAAACAATAATGACATAAAGTGTGAATCCTACTTTCTGAGATATCATGAGATAAAGAGATTATATATTACACGGTTTATGTTTGTAAGAGGTTTTCATTTCTATGAATAAACCATATATCATTAGGGGCCTTGATGGGTTACTAGACTCTACGCTTGTGTTGTGAGTATAATTCATTGATATCGAGATAAGGGCATAGAGGGTCACACACAAAGATTATTCAAATTATATACCTATAAAAATGAATTAGAGTTTAGGAAATGGTGGACCCCATGATGTGGGCTGAGTTATGTATGAGTTTAATCGATCATAATAAATTAATAAAATCAATATAATTATAGTTTATAATAATATATGTTGAATTTATTTACTCAAGGTACTCACAAGTGTTAAGTGAATATGAGGGAAAATATATTTCATAAACAAATAATATTTTATTGAAGGTTCATTAATATATTTATGGGAGAAGTGAGTCAAGTTAATGGCTATGTTTTTATCATGTAACATATTTTAGATGTTGTAAACAAGTGATAAAATTTGAATAAAATATATGAAAATTTTAATTAGTTATTAATGTCAATCATTGATTATTTATGAGGTTAATTATATTATATGGGTGTAAGAGAAATTTATGAGAGCAAACCCATACTATATAAGTCATGAGGAGCTCACTATATAGAGGAATATTTATATTTTAGTTTTTATAGCTCATATCCCCCCTTATGATTCTTGGATAGAGATGCAGCCCCAATCCAGGAATCCTTCCCATATCGAAGTGAAGGTTATGTTGTGATCACCAGATCATCGAAGGCATCATCAATTATCCAAACTAGCACTCATAAGTTGATGAAAGATTCATCATAAAGATTTTAAAATGTGTGTGAATGATATAGATGGTTCTTAATTTAGTTCCTTTTGAGTGATGATCTCCAATGATGAGTGAAACATGTTTCCAACCAAAATTTAAGGAGTAAAAATTTTGATTTAAGTTTTTATAATTAATTTAAATTAAATAGTATCCTTTTGTTTTAATTAGGATATGATTACACAAGACAAGATGTCTTGAAATCAACCACAGTGTACACATTTAAAATTCTTGATTATTTGGAATTCCGCTATGAACCGGGTTCTTTCAGTTTTGAGTGAAAAGAAGATAAACCAAAACCCTCACCTCGGTGACCGGGGGGGTGGAGAAAAAATCACCACTAGGGAATAAATATAGAGAATAAGTATATAAGGATCAGGATATGTGTTCTATTTGTGATAAACATTGTTATTAATGGGTCACTCAATGGTGCCTAAGAAATTTTCCTTAGCTGTATAAGTGAATCTTGATACATAAGGGCCCCGTTTTAGCTTATCAAGACTTAAAATTTATATTTCCCATTTATCAATCATAAAATATGATATAATAAAAAAGGATTAAAATTTAATATTTTGGAAAAAATGATTATATTTTATAAAATATAGGCATTAAGCATTAAAAATAGATGATTTTTATGCCTAAATATGATATGAAACGTTCATATTTATATCTCATGTTTGGAAAATAAATTAATTTTTTTTATTTATATTAAATATATATATATATATATATATATATATATATAAGTTTATATAATTTTAATATTATTCATTACTTAATAGGTATGTTAATACTTATATATTGTTAAAAATGAAGTCAGAAATAAAACCGGAGACAATAAAGATTACATGAGATACAATAGTTACGGATTTAATAGGCATATGATGTATATTAAATTAGTTAAACTTGTATGACTTTACTTATAGTTTAGATATGAAGTGTTTATATTAAAAGTATAAGTGTGATTTATAAATTGTTTATAAATTAGAAAATAAGTTCAAATCCCAAATAATTTATATTTAAATTTATGAATATATCATAATTATTATTTTGAATTGTTTAAATTATAGGTATTATTTGGAAACTCATTTAAACCATAATAATGGGTTTTGATGATTGATTTCACCAAAGTTTAACTAATGCTAAATGTGTGATATTTAAATTATGTAAATTATTTACATAAAAAAAATTGGATTATAAAATGTTTATAATTCTTTAATATTATATATTTAAAATAAATGCTATATAATGAATAATATGAGAGATTTTATATTAAAAAATGAATATAATGTGTTAATATTCAAAATTTTGGAATGTCCATAATAAATAGTTGAATTATAAATTTATTTTTAGCTTTATTTATGAATTGTTCATAATTTTTTACCTCATGTTTAAATTTATGAATTGTTTATGTATTTAAATTTATTTTTCAATTTACTCTTATATATAATTTTTATATAAACTAATTATAATCTATCATAAAAGAATATAATGAGCAACATTCTAGGTATGATAATGGATTTAGTTTTAATTTAACTTGACTTTGGTTTGTAATTAAAGTTATTAATTAAAATTTTGATATTTAATATAATTTATACATATTAGGTGTTAGAGTTATGATGGAATTGATATCACACTTAAGTAAAGAATTCCTAGATAGAGTTCGAGGCTGATTCTAATCCCACTTACCATTCATATTATCACCTTGGACATATAAATGAGAAACAAATTCAAAGAATACGTGAATATGGATTGTTGGAATAATTCAATTATGAATCATTTAATAACTATGAATCTTGTTTATTAGGATAAATGATTAAAAAAACCTTTAGTGAAAAATGTGAAAGGGATAGTGAACTATTGGGTCTTATACATAGTGATGTATGTGGACCAAATAGTACTCTATAAAGTGGTGGTTATATTTATTTTATAACATTTATTGATGACTTTAGTCAGTATGATTATGTGTTTCTAATGAGTCAAAGTTCAAAATTTTCAAAAAATTCAAATAGATTAAGAAAAAGTACATAATGATCTGGGAAAAAGTATTGTGATTATTTGATTAGATCAGTGTGGTGAATGCATAAGGTAGAAATTCACTAATCATATAAAACATTGTAGATTTTTTAACAAAACACTCCTCCTAGAACACTATAGTGGAATAGTGTGTTTTAGAGGAGGAATCATACCATGTTGGATATGGTTTGATTGATGATGATTTAGTGTGACCTTCCAATATCATTTTGAGGGTATGCTCTGGAAATTTCTAAATTTAAACTTAATCAAATTTCATCTAAATCAGTCATAGACACCATATGATATATAGATATGGAAGCATACCAATATTCATTCAATGGTTTTTTTGTTTGAAATATTAGGTATGATGTTTATATTCTGAAAAACATGTTTCTACATAAAAAATATGATTATCTGTTTATTATACTAAGGAAACTAAATATATTATTTCTATAATCCTACTGAGTACAAATTATTTATGTCTTGAACTGTTTTATTCCTTGAGAATAAATATATAATAAATGATTTAGTTTGAGGAAATATAAAATTATAGAAGTTCAAGACCAATAAAAAAGAAGTTTTTTCTATGTTGGAATCTAATCCAGTTCCACAAAGAGTTATTGAAAAGGAACCGACTTAGGTAACATGGTAACCTCGAAGGCCAGGTTGGATTAATTAAGATCATGATAGATAAGTATTTCTTATAGTAATTGATTATAAAGTAATTTTCATAGATTATAAACCTATTACCTACTAAGAAAAAATTGAGAATTATGATTCTTATAATTGTTAAATTCCATTAAATCTGATATGGACTTCTTGTATTCTAAGAATGTTTGGAACTTAGTGGAAGCACAATAAGGGGAGAGACCCATTGGGACCAAGTGAGTTTTCCAAAATAAAACTGAAATTGATGGTAGAATGTCTACCTTTAAATATCACCTGGTGAAAATGGGTATAAATAAATTTATTTTATTAAATATGGATAAAAAATTTCACCTGTTGCGATGATAAATTCCATTAGAATTATTCTTTCCATAGTAGATCATTATCATCATGAGATATATAAAATGGATGTCAAAAACATAATTCTTAATTTGAAGTTATTCAAGGACATGTATATGATACAACCTTAAGGTTTTTAAGTTCCAAATGAGTTTACTATGGTTTTCCATTTGCAACAATCCATTTATAAATTGATTCAAGATTCTCAGAGTTAGAATATCTAGTTTGAGAATTCAATCAAAGAGTTTAGTTTCCTAAAAATATAGATGAATATTGTGTATACAAGAAATTTAGTGGGTGTGTTATATTATTTATGATATGTTATGTGGATTTCATAATCCCTATCAGGAATGATGCACTTGTTGAAGTCCATTTCGTAGAATAAACTTATAAGTACTTGATGATTACATGTATTCATTGTCTAGAATATTAATGACCTTTATTATCACATCATATTTTTTCTTCTACATGACAAAGTATGTGAAAATTTCCTATGAATATATATCACACTAAATGTTCATATTAGTTCCTTACTATGATGATAACCTTAAAGTTTCAATGATAATATTCTTGAATATATTTTTTATAGCCAGATCATATCATTTTATGGGACATAAATGATATAGGCTATCAGGGGTGGATCCACATGGGACTTTGTGGCACCCTCTCATTGGGTGAACCCTTGGTAATTTCCAGAGTAAGAGATTTTGAGAATGAGACCCTTCAGTTGGAAATATATATTTATATGTATTATTTGATGTTTCTATATATGTACATGTTTATTGATTTTTATAATTTAAGATTAACATTAATGAATATAATGAGTCACTTACATTGATGTATTGATGAAAATCATAATGAAATAAGTTTATGGAAAATTAGGATACATTGGGTGAATCATAAGTGATATTTCATTACTGGGTAATATGATAAAGGATTTATCCCTTTTCTTATTAATAGAAGTTAAAATATCATACTCTTTGATGGAAATAGAAATACCTAGATAAATCCATGACCAAAGTAATCTATGGGAATGTTTATTTCTATAAATTCAAATATAGAGACTTTACACATATAGTTTTATGACACTGTTATGCAACATTATTTATTAGAGTTATCATAATAAATGGATTATATTACATAGTAATAATTTGTAGAAGGGTTTAATTTTTTTTTGAAATTATCTTCTTTCTTTATACATGACTTTTCATGTTCGTAGATTCTAACAGTTAAATTTTTGTGTTTCTACCCATTTCCAATAATAAAGAGACCTAGAGGGTCACACACTAAGTGTACTTAGAATCAATGTTAAATTAAATTTTGAATTCAACAGTATAGAATAAATATTATTCTTGATTTGTGGTTTAATTATTATTTGGGTTTCGTTGATCACCGAGATTTAATAAAAGTTATTCAGAAGAATATGTGAGTTAAATAATAATAAATATTTATTTTCAGTGTTTTTATAATATAATCTTTATTATATTTATCGAGAAATAATGACGTGATATTTATTTTTTAAATAAACATTTAATATTCTATATTCAGTAAATGTCGAGGATGATAAGAGGACTGCTTTTAATGGCCTGATTAAAAGTGATATAAATTATATTAATTTATTCTTAGGTTAGGCACATGTCAAGTGAATAATAATTATATTATTATTAAGACATGAGGTTCCTTAAGAATTAAGTAATTTGAAAGGGGGATTATATGTAAATAGGATACCCAAATCATTCCTTAATATATATCTAGTTATATCTATTTCATAAATGAGATATGTGGTGCACAAATAATAGGGAAAAGACATCTAAAACTAAAGATAGAGTTCTAGAGATATAGAGTTTTACCTCTCCTCATCATCTCTCAATACATTAAGAGAACACCAAGAATTCTTCATCATAAAAGTGAATTTTGTTATGATCAATGATGAATGATTCAAGTGATCAAGATCAAACGTGCTAGAACCCAATGATTTTATGATGATTTTCATAGATTGTGGTGAACATGTGGATCATTTTAAGAGATATTATTTACTTGGATACTGTGATGTAATAAGAATACTATAATATTGAGTCACCCATATCATCAATGAAGAAAGAATTATTCAAGTTTAGGTAATTTTAGATATGATTATAAATTAATTATAAATTACATGTGAAAATAATCCTCTTATGGTTCTAGTGATTTATATAGTCAAGTAATATATTATTTATATCAATTGGTCATGAAATTATTAGTCATTTAAAACTCATAGTATTTATAAATTTAGACTAAAAATCAAGTTGTCCATATGAAAATAGCCAATTCCGTAGTTCCTGGAACTGACAGAACATACTTTTCATTTTGTAAAGGCATGTTTGGGAAAATTATTATTGATGAAAGTAATGGATTAAATATCCTTCATATTGGGTATGAATATATATAGAATTATACCAAAGATGTTTCTTAGGCTGAGAAAAAAAATATATTAGTAAAGTGAAAAAGTGGTTTAACATAGAGAACTCCAGTAAGGGGTATTTACAAGCATTTCATGAAAATCATCTTAGGAAGATTAAAAATCTTTTTAAAGAGTTATAAATGATATATAGGATACCTTATGCTTCCTTAATATGATCTATCAATTAATTAATGTTGTGTATTCGAACCGATGTAACTTATGATTTTAACATAACAAGTAGATACAATCCAATCCAGATGAGAGTCAATGGATTGATGTCAAGAAAATCCTTAAATACATAAGAAGAAGTAAGAATATGTTCATGGTTCTTTGAGGTGAATATGAGCTCATTATAAGGGGTTACACTAGAGCTGGTTTTTAATCCGATAAATATGATATGAGATCTCAATCTAGTTCTGTGATTTGCCTATATGAAGAAGAAATTAGTTATAAGAGTTCCAAAAAAGACACCATCGCAACTCGATAATAGAGGAATAGTAAATTGCTGCATTAGACGTTGTAAAGGAAGTTTTTTGGTTTAATAATTACATCATTAAACTTGGGGTGGTTCTTTTCATATTTGGAACAATTAAGATTTAATCGGAAAATAATGGAGTAAAGTGTCATGGGGAAACTCCTAGGAATCAAGTACAATGGTAAAAAATAATGACATGATTCCTACGATGAAAATAATGAACCAATAAATTCCTTGGTAGTCCCATCAAAATATCTAGAGATAAAACTCCCATGGGAACAATTCTACCATAGGGAACAATACATTACACCATCTCCCTTGATATATTAGGCTGTAATAAATATTTCTAGCTCACTTAGTGTGGCGACAACCCTCCCTAGTCAAAACATCATATACACCATGTATTGAAGTTATTTATACCTCTACTTAGTCACCTAGGAATCCCATGGAATTCATTAAATAGAGGTGAGAAATCATAATCATCAATATATTAAAAGGAGTAAATCTCATCTCGTCTTACCTCACACACCCTCACAAGAACAACCCTTCCTCACATTTCATTATTGTAATGCCCCGACCCCAGAAGCCTGGAGCCGATGCATTATTTTAATACATTTTCATGATTACAAGGAATCAGATTTCGAAAGACATATCAATTTAGCAGTCTTGTAAAATAGATTATATACATGAACATTACATTACACATTATAAAATAAAACACAACATAAATAATCCTTTGAGAACTCCATTAATCCCTTAGCTTAACCCTGCATATCAATCATAATACAATTCTTGGAATCCTGGGAAAATAAAAGATAATAACGGGGTAAGATTAGATGCTCAATAAGAGTAATAAATACAACAGAAGATAACATAAACATTAGGCATGTTGAATAATTGAAAACACATGCCATTACAAATAATAAACATGAACACTTTATGGAAGGAATATGACATGAGTAAATAATTCTATAATAAAACATAGTCATGGGTATTCTACTAGTAAAATAAACACATGAAATATAAATATCTAATCTTATAATGATGGAATGCATAATGTTGGACATCATTACCACATAGTCAAGGCCCCGTGCCAAGACTACATATAAGATTTTGTAAAGGCCTTGTTCCAAGACACTAGTTTGTCTTATGAGACCTACCGATGCATAGAGGAGATATAGAGGGATTCACCCATCACCTACTAAGTCCAATGCATTCCTCATACAAAAAGGTTGAAACATCAGATAAACATTTATATTAAAACTAGCATACTAAATGTCAATACTTTATACATAAACCATGAATGGTATAAAAATAGCACAACCATAGTAAAACATAACTCATTAAATACAATATGAAAGATCTTATTATAATTATTTAACCTCAATTGAGAATAATGAAATATATTTACATAGATGAAAATAATCATCAAAACTATTTGAGATAAATACCCCCCTTTTTTTCTTGAAAACATTTAAAAGTCTCACTATTTATCAAGAAGTTGTTTAAAATAGATTTTTGAATAAAAGTGTCCCATACCACTTTGAAACATTTAAAAGGAATTTTAATTTTAAAACATTAATATCCATATAAATAAATCCTTAAAACCATTTTGAAAACATAAACATTAATGAGAAATATTTAGAAGAATAAATATTTAAAAAATTTAAATGATATTTTAGTTAAAGTTCCTAACCAAAAGAGAGACACTTGAATACAAATAATTGGGGTAATAAAAACTTTATAATATCATCAGAATAAATGGATTCATGATATACTATGTCAAATTACATTATATACACCATATAAAAGTGAATTGGCGTATAACAACAAAGAATTCTCAGTGGATTGTAAATTGAGATGAAATCCCTTATAAAGACCTTATTTTTAGGTTAAGGATAAATCAATGACATAATTATGTGTGAAAAATATAAATACACTAAATATTATTGGATATTCAGTGTAAATCAATTAGATGAAATTCACACATATTCTTGTAAAAACAACACTAATGACTTGGATGTTTAACTCAATGAATGGAAATTGAGTTAAGATTACTCTTATTATGTACATATCAATAACTTGAGAAATTATCAATGGAGTGATTATGTGTATCAAAATTATATCCCAAAAAAGGGGAGTGGAAATTACTACATAAATAATAGATAGTGATTCCTCACATAATCTTGGAGTAAAATAATCAATAAAGTATGCGTAAATCCCAATGAGTAGAAATTGAGATTTGAAATTCCCTTACAAATTTGGTAACTAACAAAACATACACCCTATGAAAGAAGGATCATAAAATGAAGATGTAAATACAAATAAATTAAATTATATTACACCCAGAATACAATCATGGGCATTAAATACACTACACAAAAGGAAATAGTGGCTAATATAGCATGAATCTCGTGGGAATAAAAAGTGAGATGAAAAACCCTTACCACTTTGAAATCATTCGAGCCGTATGAAAAAAAGTTAATAACCACCAAAGTAATAACATAATGCCATGGATATAAAGAGAATAATGATAATATATATCAGATTTCATTACAAAATAGACCTCATGTAATAAATAAGTAGCGAACAATGGAAGTCTCATGAAATTAAAAGTGAGATAAGAAACCCCATACCTCGTGTCCGACTTGACTTATTCGTTCTTTAATATCCTGAATAATAAACTAATGTTAATTTCTACTTGATTAAGAAAATTTTTCAAGTTTATTATTCCTTTTATATCACTTATTACCATTTTATAAACATTATGTAATCATTTAATTTAATAATGGTCGTTTTGTCAATATTTGGTACTTGAGTAAAAAATGAACTTGTTGTAATTACAAATTGTCCATGTGGTTTAAAGTTTATTATCTCAAGTATCATATTCATGATTTAAATATCATATATACCATATATATCTAGTATATATATATATATATATTTATAATTAGTTCATGATATTTGGAGACAAGAAATTAAATTCACCAGTCATGGAGATGGTAAGCCATACGTACGCCTGAACGCTACTTTCATTTCTATTTCATATTTAATGAAATGAAAAATTAATTATACATAGGTATATTATAATTATAGTATAATATCATATGATATATGTGTTACATAATTTAATTAACTCCATCCTTTATACGTTCCATGTATGTCATGAACAAATCATAACACCTTGAGGGGGCGGTAGTTCGCACTTCCTCAAATGAAATTATCGTGTTCACACATATTGGACAGCATAAAGGTGTGTTTGTAAATGAAAACTATAGAATCATATAGAAAAAATAAACATAATATATATCATATATAAATATAGTTCCATCATAATATCCACTATAAGAGGCGGTAGGAGATAATTTAATAATCATTGTTTTGTGAGGCAATAGTTCGTTGTCCACAGAAACAGTATGTTCTTGTACTGTTAGATGGAGGTGTGTATAAGTGTAGCTTGAATACTTCTCATAAAAACAACCTACTATATTTAGTATACTGGTTTTGTTATAAAAGAAAGTAATAAAAATAGTTTAGGGGGTTGGATAAGTAAAATAAAAGAAGAGAACTTTAGGGAAGACGTTACCTTAAAATTGGGTAACTCCCTTTGGATTGAACCAGAAGGATTTATTGAAGTGCCTTCTGCCTAAGTTAAGGCTTCTAGGTGTAAGGGAGGCATCTTGAAAGATTATTCGGGCAGAGTTTGGATGACCCACGGGGATTGAGAGGTGTGAGTAATGGGTTAGAGGTGAGGGATTTTTATAAGGGGAATGAGAGGATCTTTAGGAAAGTGTGACAATATTATTTTATTATATAATGATTTTCGGTTTCTAAAGGTCCAAAACTAATTATAGACGAATATAAGATAACTCATGGTCGAAATAAAATCATCCAATAAGAATTTGACAGGTTTTGGATATTTTTTTAAAATTTATAATCTTATTTACTTAAATCATTCATTAATGAGGTAAACACTACATCATTATTCTGTCATAAGTAATTTTATTTATTTGATGTCTAAAAATTATAAAACAAAATACCATGAAGTAGGAGATATTTTTATCATTTTAATGAATATTTTTAGTTGAATAGATAACTTATATAACCCCATGTAAAAATTTATTTACTAAAAGATATATGTTTAAATCATTTTTGTCTTTACTACAATTAAGTAATATAAAGTGTCATTATCACTCTTAAGTGGCTCTGTGGGGTCCCAAAATCGACCCAAAGATGTCCATGGTCATCCATGACTCGTCAAATAAGGTTATAACAAGTGTTAAAGTAATTTTGTATTATTATTATATTATTTTTACCTTAAATTACCCTATTTACCTTTAACCGTGGTAAATAAAAGTCAAAAGTTACTATTCACCAAAAAATATTTTCATCTTATTAAACCACATTTTAGTTACTAATAACAACCATGTATGTCAGATTTTTGAAATTAAATTCACAGAAGTGGTAAATTTTCATTTAAATGAAAAATTCGGATTTTTAACTACTACTTAGTGGTTTCACTATTCATCAAAAATTGAAGTTTTTTAGAAAAATACTGAAAATTCATCCTAAGATATATTTGATATTAAAAATAAAAAAATGAGGTCTATTTTAAAAAATTCAAAACATAGAATTTGGATTAATTAATTTAAAATTAATTCATGTTGTCAAAACAAAAAGTGTGTTTTTAAGAAATATTAACTATCAAAAGATTGACAATTGTTTATGTTCAATTTCAAAGTGAAATTAATTACAATGACCAAAATTGGATTAAATGGTAAAAATATAATATAATTACACTTAAAAACAAATTAAAAAGACAATATAACCATATAAATAAATTAGATTAGAAGGCATTTTTGAATTAAAATACAGTATTTCTCACTATTCATAAAAAATGAATATTATTAGAAAAATAAGAAAATTTCATCCAAATTAAATTCTGATACCCCGATTCTAAAGAATAATTTAATTTTTTCAAATTGAATATGTAAATGTGTCAAATATTGTATTTAAAAAGGGTTTGCCATTAAAAGGTGGTAAAATTGCATTTTTTGGAAAAATACATTTTTTATTTGAAAAATTGAATTTTTTCTTATAATATGTCTAAGAAACACATAATACATAAGTTAATATTATATGGAGAATATAAAATTCAAAATCCAGTTAATACTATTCATAACCGTTTTTTGAATGGCTAGTTTGGTATGTCGTGGTGCGCTCGAACTCAGTGTTGCGTATAGTACAAGTTATTGAATTACTTTGAAGAAATAACGTACCATGAAATATTGGGGTGTTAAATTCCTTCCACCTTCAATAAATTGCATCCTCACAATTGGAAATTGTTCTTTGAAAATAAAAGGTTAAAAATAGAAAAATACTTTTGTGGAAATCTCACATCAGAAATTGGGTTAATACAATTTAGTCTTAATAAGAGGGAAAGGGAAATGAAAAATTCACCACCAAATTATGATCTCGATTAGGAGAACATTGGTGGAAATTAGAGACACATAATTTAAGGAAAAAAATAAATATTTATAGGGAGTTATTGAGGTCATCAATCACAAACAAGTGTAAAATTTAGGGCCTCAAAGCCATCAATCTATGATGATTTAAAATATCATCAGTTCAACAAAACATAAAGCATTAGGATAACGCATTTTTGGTTTTAATATCCCTTCCCTAAAAATTAATAATTAATTTATTCATAGAATAAGAGAAAAAACATATACTTGACCAGTTGAGTTTCATCCTTCATCTAATTATTACCACAAACTCATCTTTCACTCCAAACGATGAGTGTTCAAGATGACTTGGTCACACCTGAAGTGCTAGAATAAACTTATAGAGAATATCGTAATCCAAAAAGGATTAACTATATATTTCCCTTTTCTTTCAAGATTAACCAAAACAAAAATGGTTAGTAAAATATCAGATGATCCCCAAAAAGGATAATCCTTTAGAGAAAGAAATACTAATCTAAATTTCTAAAATTAAACAAAAAATAAAAAAAGTTCAATAAGTACCATTCAATAAAAAATTTTCCATAAAATATTTCAATATAATCCAAACTAATATTGAAACCCAAAACTCATGAAGAATTTTCTTACATAGTCTTCCACGTTAAATTATATCTCCAAATAACATTTACTACTCTTAAACTCACATACTTAAAAGTAATTAACCAAATCACATATTATCTATGATAGGTTAATCATTTCCAAAAATAACCCAAATCGCTATAAATCCACAATAAAAACATAGATAAAAACCCACTATTACTCCTCGAATGAAATCCAATAGTATTCTATTTTCCTTAGGAATATAGTGTTACCAAAAGAGAGAACATCTTCCAAAATACCATTAATCACTTATTCACCAAAGAATTTTCCTATACTAAGGATAAATCATAAGTTTCCAAAATCAACATATTTTTAATCCATAAAATAAATTAAACAAAATTAATTAGTCATACTAACTAGGGACTTCACGTAGGCCAGTAGTAGGTGATAAATCCCAGTTTCACTTTGGTTGTGGGTTCAATTCATACAGCTTTGTCTGACGTGACGAGTTGTCACATGGACTATGTGTTTTCCTTTTCAAAAAAACTATATAGTTTTAAAATATTCCAAAAAATGAGATAAATTCCTCAAAAATAACCATAACATATTTTAACCATAAATGTTATCTCTTACCTCGCATTTTCATCCTAAAAATTAATAACCTGTAATTGCCTCAAATTCAAGGATAATATCAACCCAAATGGTTATTTAGAACTATATCCACAAAATAAAAGACAATTATTCCTCAAATAGTATTTTCACATAACAAACTACAGGGTTACACATACAAACAAAAAGTATTCCAAAGTAATCCCATAAAAAAAGATTACTAATACTTTCAAACATTTATCCATCCATTTATTTCCACATAGTTTCTTCCTTGACCAAGAGGTTATCCTATAGAGTTAATTCCCATGTCCCCTACATTTACGAAAAATTACTGTAAATGGATTCTTGGGATCATTTTTATTTTCTTTCATAATACTCTTCATTTTCCTCGACAATTATTTACTTTATGTCATTCTTTCCAACACATACATCATTTTTTTTGTTCCATTGAGACACTTTCCTGGGTGTTTCCTTCCACATTTCTTGCATGATGGAAAATGAGATTTCTTTTCTCCATGTTCTTCACCGTTGGAGCTCTTATCATTCACCACATTTATCTTCTTTGTTGAGTCTGGGAGTTGGTTAATATTTATCTTTTTGATCATATTTTTGGAAAACTGATTCGGTATGAACATGATACCTTTGACACCAATCAATATTCCATTTTGTTTCTCACTTCCACCATCATGCCCATATTGTACATCATGTTCAATGTTACTATGACTTCCTTGGAATCCAACCATTGACTAACACAAGAAAGCGTAGTGTGATTCAAAAATTATTTAAAGAATATCATGACACCTATTTTTTAATATAAAACACATTATGATCAAACAAGGGTATTTATTCTCATATTATATTAAAATCCTTCAAATTAGTTTGTAAATAAAATGTGAATTATCCTAACCATATCCCCGAGAGTGACATAACCAAGAGTGAAGCAAGGCCCATTGTCGTGTTCCAGGATACCCTGTGTTAAGCTCGAAACTCCTTGTAAGAGTTTTCACTCTTATGTACATCTGTGCCAGAGCCGCCTCTACCTGCTCGTATCCAGACATGGATTAATTGCTTGAAAAGTACATGAAATATCTACATTAACAAAATTCTAGGATGTTTTTCTATATTGATCCTAGAAGTCTATCTTAGGGTAAGGTTCTATAATCAGAGTTTTTCTAAATCTAGTTTCCAAGGTTTGTACTAAACTTTATCTAATACAAACTATAACTCCTTGACCCCAGAAGCCTGGATCCAGTGCATTATTTTAATAAATTGGCATGATTACAAGGAATCATGTCCCAAAAGACCGATCAGTTTAGCAGTTTTGTAAAATAGATTATATACATGAACATTACATTACACATTAAAAAATAAACCACAACATAAATTATCCTTTGATAACTCCATTAATCCCATAGATTAACCCTGAATATCAATCATAATACACTTCTTGGACTCCTGGAAAAATAAAAAATAAGAAAGGGGTGAGCTCAGATGCTCAGTAAGAGTATGAAATACAACGGAAGATAACAAAAACATTAGGCATGGTGAATAATTGAAAACACATGACTTTACAAATAATAACTATGAACACTTTATGGAAGGAATATGAGCTAAGTAAATAATATAATAATAAAACATAGTATTGGGTATTCTACTAGTCGAATAACCACATGAAATATAAATAAATAATCTCATAATTATAGGATTCATATTGCCGGACATGATAACAACATAGTCAAGGCCTTGTGCCAAGACTAAAAATAATATTTTGTCAAGGCCTTGTGCCAAGACAGTAGTTTGTCTCATGAGACCTACCGATACATCGAGGAACTATAATGGGATCCACCCATCACTTACTAAGTCCAATACATTCCTTATATGAAAAGGTTGAAACATAACATATACATTCGTATAAAAACTAGTATATCAAATGTCAATACTTTATCCATAAACCATGAATGGTATAAAAATAGAACATCCATAGCCAAACATAACTCATTAAATACAATATGGAAGATTTTATTATAATAATTTAACCTTAATTGAACATAATGAGGGATATTGACATAGATCATCAAAACTATTTGAGAGAAATATCCCCCCTTTTTTCTTGAAAACATTTAAAAGTCACACTATTTATCAAGAAGCTGTTTAAAATTGATTTTTTAATCAATGTGTCCCATACAAATTTGAAACTTTTAAAAGGAATTTTAATTTTAAAAAATTAATTTCCATATAAATAAATCCTTAAAACCATTTTTTAAATATGGACATTAATGAGAAATATTTTGAATAATTAATCTTTAAAAAATTTAAATGATATTTTAGTTAGAGTTCCTAATCAAAAGAGATACACTTGAATAAAAATAATTTATGTAATAAATACTTTATAATATCATGAGAATAATGGGATTCATGTTATAATATGTCAAAGTACATTATATACACCATATAAAAGTTAATTGGCATATAACAACAAAGAAGTCTCAATGGATTGTAAATTGAGATGAAATCCCTTATAAAGAACGTATCCTTAGGTTAAGGATAAATCAATGACATAATTATGTGTGAAAAATATAAATACACTCAATATGATTGAATATTTAGCGTAAATAAATCAGAGTAAATTCACACATATTCTTGTAAAAACAACACCAATGACTTGGATGTTTAACTCAATGAATGGAAATTGAGTTAAGAATACTCTTATCATGTACATATTAATAATTTGTGAAATTATCAATGGAGTAATTATGTAAATCAAAAGTATATCCACACAAAGTGGAGTTTAAATTACTATATAAATGATAAATAGTGATTCCACACATAATCTTGGAGTAAAATAATCAATAAAGTATGTGTAAAGCCCAATGAGTAGAAATTGAAATTTGGAATTCCCTTACCGATTTGGTAACTATAGAAACATACACCCCATGAAATAAGGATCATAAAATGAAGATGTAAATACCCATAAATTAAATTATATTACACGAATAATACTACCATGGGCAGTAAATACACCACACAAAAGGAAATAGTGACTAATGTAGCATGAATCTCACGGGAATAAAAAGTGAGATGAAAAACCCTTACCACTTTGAAATCTCTTGAGTCGTATGAACACAAGTTAATAACCACAAAAGGAATCAAATAATACCATGAATATAAATAGAATAATGATAATATATATCAAATGGAAGTACACAATACACCACATGTAATAAATAAGTGGCGAATAATGGAAATCTCACGGAATTAAAATAGAGATAAGGAACCCCTTACCTTGTGTCTGACTTGACCTATTCATTATTTAATATCTTGAATAATAAAAAAAAGATAATTTATAATTTCTTAAGAACCTTTTTTAAGTTTATTATTCCTTTTATATAACTTATTACCATGTTATAAACATTATTTAATCATTTAAGTTAATAATGGTCGGTTTGTTGATAATTGGTACTTGGGTCCAAAATGAACTTGTTATAATTACAAATTGTCCATGTGGTCCAAATTATATAATCTCTAGTATCATATTAAAGATTTAAATATCATATATATCATATATATCCAATATATATATATTTATAAATTTTTCAAGATATTTTGAGATAAGAAATGAAAGGCACCGTTCATGGAGACAGTTTTCCGTACGTACGCATGAACACTACTTTCATTTCTATTTCATATTTAATGAAATGAAAACATAATGATACATAGGTATATTATAATTAAATTATAATATTATATGATATATGTTTTACATAATTTAATTAACTCCATCCTTTATACGTTCCATGTATGTCATGAACGAATCATATCACCTTGAGGGGGCGGTAGTCCGCACTTCTCAAATGAAATTATCGTGTTCCCACATATTGGAAAGCATAAAGGTGTGTTTGTAATAAAAAATTACAGAATAATAGAGAAACAATAAACATAATATATATGATTAATAAATACAGTGCCATCATAATGGCCACCATAAGAGGCAGTAGGAGATAATTGAACAATCATCGTTTCGTGAGGCAGTAGTTCGCCGTCCACATAAACAATATATTCGTTTCCCATTAGATAGAGGTGTGTGTTAGTGTTGATCGAATAATTATAATAAAAACAACCTAGTATATTTAAGATACTTATTTTGTTATAAAATAAAGTAATAAAAAGAGTTTAGGGGGTTGTAGAAGTAAAATAAACAAATGGAACTTTAGGGAAGTCATTACCTTAAAATTGGGCAACTGCCTTTGGTTTGAACCAAAAGGACTTCTTGAAGTGTCTTCTGCCTAAGGTAAGGATTCTAGGTGTAATTTAGGGATATTGAGAGATTATTTGGGTATAGGTTGGATGATCCAAGGGGACTGAGAGGTGTGAGTAATGGGTTAGAGGTGAGATCTTTTTATATGCAGGAGAAGGGGATCCTTAAGAAAGTTTGAAAAGATTATTTTATTATATAATGATTTTCGGTTTATAAAGATCCAAAACAAATTATAGTCGAAGATAAGATGAATCATGTTTTAAATAAAATAATCAAATAATAATTTGAAAGGTTTTGGATATTTTTTTAATTTTTATAATCTTATTTATTTAAATCATTCATTAATGTTGTAAACACTACATCATAATTGTGTCATAAATAATTTTTTTTATTTGAAGTATAAAAATTATAAAAAAATACCATGTTTTAAGAAATATTTTTATCATTATAATTGATATTTATAGTTGAAGAGATAAATTATATAACCCCATGTAAAAATTTATTTACTAAAAGATATATGTTTAAGTCATTTTTGTCTTTACTTAAAATTAATTAATATAAAGTTTCATTATCACTCTTAAGTTGCTCCATGGGGTACCAAAATCCACAAAAATATGACCATGGTCGTACATGACTCCTACAATATGGTTACAAAAAGTGTTAAAGTAATTTTGAATTATTATAATATTCCTTTTACCGTGAATTGCCCTATTTACCTTTAACCGCGGTAAATAAAAGTCAAAAGTTACTATTACCCAAAAATTATTTTCATCTTATTGAACCACATTTTACATACTAATAACAATCATATATGTCAGATTTCCGAAATACAATTCACTTAAGTAGTGAAAAAGTCATATTTTTAACTATTACTTAGTGGTTTCACTATTCATCAAAATTGAAGTTTTTTAGAAAAATACCAAAAATTCAGCCTAAGATATATTTGATATTCTGAATTAAAAAATGTTTTCTATTTTACCAAATTAAAAACATAGAATTTGGATTAATAAATTTAAAATTAATTCCCATTGTCAAAACAAAAAGCGTGTTGTTAAGAAATATTAACTATCGAAATATTGATACTTGTTTATGTTTAATTTCAAAGTGAAATTACTTCCAATGACCAAAAATGGATTAAATAGTAAAAATATAATCTATATACTCTTCAAAACTGTAACACCCCAAGCTTACATGGTATTTTTCCCTTTGAATAGTACAATAGCTTGCATTGTACGCAACTTCGAGATTATAACACACTGTGACCAATCAAACTAGCCGTTATGAATAGTAATATGAATATTTTGAAATTTTATAAATTATATTTTTCAAAATGGACTTCATTTTTGAATTTGGAATATCGAAATTAGCTTAGTTTGTATTTTTGGAATTTTTCTGAAAACATTCAATTTTTCATGAATAGTGAAAAACACTGTGTTATTGTTTAAAGCTGACTTTTTATTTAAATAATTATTTTTTTTAAATTTATTTTAGCCCAAAATAAATACATAATACAAATATATGTTCAATATAATTCATTGGAGTCATTTTTTAATAATATTAGATATATAAAATTTTATTGAACTTTTCACCGTCTTTTACCCACCTCCTAGGAGAATTTGAAAATTTACATATAACTTAATTTTACCGCTTATGTGAGTTGAATTTCGAAAATCTGAGAGACACTATTGATATCAGTAAGTAAAATTTGGTTCAATGAGATGAATTTTTTTGGTGAATAGTAACTTTTGACTTTTATTTACCACAGTTAAAAGTAAATAGGGTAATTAAAGGTAAAAATGATATTATTATTACCCTAACACATGTACTAATTCTATTAGATAAGTGTAATTCGACCAAGAACAACATTAGGAATAAAATATTATCCTTTAGGTCCACTTGGATTAGATTAATACATTTATTATTATTTTATTTAAAGAAGAGTTAAAAGAGTTTAAATCAAAGTTTAATAACAAAACCATTTTAAATATAGGGTTATACATAAGATAAATTTGACTATAAACATTCATTAGAAAGATAAAAATATTTCATACATAATTATATTTTATTTATAATTTTTAGAAATTAAATAATTTATTTTATTTTTGACACAATGATGATGAAGTAATTACTTTATTTGTGAAATATTAAAATAATTGATATTATAAATATCCAAATAAATGTAATTTGAGACATTTTAAGAATTACACTAATTTTATAGGTTAATATGACATGTTAGGGTTCATTAAATGAATTTTTTTTGAAGTAATAATTCTGTTATGAATTTAAAAAAAATAAAACAGCAAATAGTATCAAAATTGACATAAAAGATTTTAAAAAAAATATATTATATTATTAATTGATATAGTATTCCTAAAAATAAAAGGTTTGGAAAAATGACTTAGATAAGGATATATATATTAATAATGAAACAAATTTTTTTCTCTTGTCTTGTTATAGTAAGTTTATTAACCATATAATTTAAAAAAACAAAGAGGCATGGTAAATGTCAAACTATTTAACTACGAGTTAAATCTAAAAGATAAGGCTAAAATGGTAAACTAAACTTGTCTAAAACCTATTGGTTGAGATGATTTCTACCCATTCCCACCTTATCTTTTAAATAAATCAATTTTTATGCATTAGAAACCGAAAATTATTTTATTATATAATAAAATTTCAATCTTTCCCTAAGGTTCCCCTCACCCCTCTTATAAAAGGGCACTTCCCCTTCTCTCAAATTCACAACTCCAAAGACATTTTTCTCAGCCAAACCATGCCAAAATATCCTCCCAACTATCCTCCCTTAATCCTAGAGTCCTTAATTTAGTCATAAATCTACCCTAATGAGCCCTTTTGATCAAATCAAAATGAAGAACCTGAAGAAGAGGTAAATATTTAATCACCTCTTTGAAGTTCCTTTCTTCTTCCATTTCCTCTTTCTTTGTTGTTTCCATTAGAAAATAATAACTTCAATATATTCTATATACTGTGATGTTATTATAAATATGGTACAACCATATTCATTATTCTATCAATCCTTTGAATGACATGTCACCATACGTGTGTACGTACGGATTACCGTCTCCACGTCGAGGTGTAGTTGTTATTCAATACATTATTATTTGGATGAGTATAATAATGTTTTATAATTAATGTAAATAATAAATATAACATGATAAATATTATGTATATATGATATATCATCCAATTATATATTATTTTAATATCAAAATAATGATATTGTCACTCGTGCGTACGTACGGATTGCAGTCTCCATGAATGTGATGAGATTCATTCCCCATTGTATCCATTCAAGACTAATTTTCATTTGATGATTAAAAATAATGTTTAAAGATTTAATATCATTATTAATTTTAATAAGATACATCATATTCACAACAAACATTACTTTTGTAACAAAGCATATAAAGGAAAACGAATCAGTTAACACCCGAAACGATGATACTACTAAAATATAATTAACAAAGAAGTATTATAAGATCATATATGATATCATATTAATGTATATGGTTCTTGTATAATTTAATAACAATGATTTTACCATTATACATTAGTTTAACCTACCCTTGACCAAGGAAAAGAACAAGTTAAGGGTTAATTTTACAATCTCTTCATTATCTGAGGTTGTTTATACGTAATTATATACCGGGACCTCTTTATCATCCACATCCATGCTTCTTAAAAATATATTTCAAAACATTTTTACCATTTACTAGACAATGTTTTAAATTAATTTATACCCTTATTAGACCTTATATGTTCTGAAAAGAATCTTTCTGTCGTTTTCCAAACAAGTTACTTTATGACCATTTCGACAAAATTTAGGTAAGAATTTTTTTTAACTTATACGGCGGGTGCAGCTATTTTCGGCCATTATAACATCGTTGAAGCTTCCCTTACACGATTATAAGAATATTTACAAAATAAATGTTTTCTTTTATAATTATATTAATTTTAAATGATTTCAAAATAGAAAGACATATTTCTATAAAAAATGTTTTGATTTCATCTATGGCAGCATCCTTTGATGAATTTTAAGCTTATTTGAAGTTGATTTATAATGATAAAAAACTTCCGTATTGTATTGAAGGTTTTGTGATATGTTTCACTATGGATGTTTTATTTTTACACATTCATGGTTTATGGATAAAGTATTGACATTTTGTATGCTAGTTTTAATATGATTTTTTATGTTATGTTTTAACCTTTTCATATGAAGAATGCATTGGACATAGTATGTAATGGGTGGATCCCGGTATAGCTCCTCGATGCATCAGTAGGTCTCATGAGACAAACTAGTGTCTTGGCATAGGTCCTTGACAAAATCTTATTTGTAGTCTAGGAACAAGGCTTTGACTATGTGGTTATGAAGTCTGTCATTATGCATTTCATCATTATGAAAGTGGCTATTGATATTGCATGTGATTATTCGACTAGTTGAATATCCATGTGAATAAGTAAATTACATTATTTTATTTTATATTTTCAATATTATGATGAAGTTCAACTCTAAAAGTCTTTTGTTTTAGTCTTATACATTTCCTTAAATTTTTATTCTTATTTATAAATATTTCCACTATATTGTTATCATTATTGAGCATCTGAGCTCACCCCTTTCTATGTTTTATTTTTTCCAGGATGTGAAAAAGTATATTATGAATGACCTGTAGGGATAGTCTATGGAATATTAATGTGGTTAATGAAGAAAATGTTGTTGTCGTTTTTCATTTCATGGTGTAATGTAAAACTTATGAATGTATCTAGTATTTCCAAGGCTACTAAACTAATCAGATTTTTGAGACGTAATCTTTTGTGATCATGTCAATGTTATGTAATAATGCACAGACTCTGGGTAACTAGGGTGAGGGAATTAAAGTTAGTATCATAGGAAGTTTAGTACAATCCTTGGAAACTAGATATAGATAAACTCTGATTAGAGCACATTACCATAAGATAAACATTGATGATTAATATAGAAAACTTCCTAGAATTTTGGTATTATTGAGATTTTGTGATTTTTCCAAGAAATGAATCCCTGTATAGATATGAGAAGGTACAGGCGGCTCTGGAACAAATATACCTAGGGGTAAAACCCAAAAACACCACTTTGAGCTAGGCTCGAACGGGAACTGGTGCACGAAAACGGGTCTTGCTGCACTCTTGGTAACGACACTCCCAGGGTATATTCTTATGATAATTCTCATTTGCTTTACAAACCATTATTAAGGGTTTATGAGTATATACTTCCTAAAAGAAATTTTTTTATGATTATGGATTATATCCATAAATTGTTCAGTTTATGTTAAGTGTTTTACATGTTTGGAATTATGTATTTTGATTCATAAACTAATCTAGTTTATGCCATTGTTTAGAAATATCACCTAGTGGAAGGAATGGAAACCATATAAATTCATCTAATCCATGTAGGGATTTATTTCCTACTCAAGATAATTATAGTGGAGCTGGTGAAGCAACTAGTGTTGATCAGCTTATCACCATACTGAGACAACTCACTCGGGTTATGAATAATAACCTTACCCGTATGGAGCACCCTGATCCACAACATGGAGGATAAATTCCTTAGAGAAAATATTCCACTCCTTGGGGAGTAGTGAAAGGGAAAAAGTTTTCATGGAAGTTTACCTTCTCACTGGAGATGTTGATCAATGGTGGTCATTGATTCAAAACAAAAAGGAAGATGATGAAGTATCAAATATGGAATGGAGGGAGTTTAAAGATCTTTTCTTATAAAAATAATTTCTTCATGACCATCGAACGGATATGGAAACACAATTTCTGATTCTGAGGAAAAAGGAGGATGAGAATGTCACAAAGTATGAAGCTAACTTTACAAGGATAGAAAGGCATGCATCAGATTATATACGTAACCCAAGAAGTAATATTGATAATTTATTTGATGGTTTAAAACCATTTCTCCATCAAGAATTAGTCTCACAATCCTTCTCGTCATACAAAGATATTGTCTCATGTACTATCAAGAGAGAAAAATAATTCTCTAAGTCTTACGACTTCAAAGCAAAGCAGGTGAATAAGAGATCTTCTGAACACTTTAGAAATGGAAATAAAGGGAAGAAGGGAAAAGTTGAATATCCATCCTGTAGTAAATGTGGGAAGAAACACCCTGGTACTTGCCTGAAGGGAGTGGGAGTCTGTTAAAAGTGTGGTGAAAAAGGCCACTAAGCTCATGATTGCAAGAGGAAGAAAGAGGTTTTCAATGTTGAATTCTAAAATTGAAGATAAAGGGGGAATTATGAAAATTAATGTCCTAAGTTCCAAGGAAACTTACCTAAGAAAAGGCCAAGGGATCAAGTCCAAGCTTATGCTATCAATACCGTTGAGGTTGAAGCTCCAAAAGATGTGGTGGAAAGTAATTTAATGGTTTCCTAAAGTTTAAAAAATGATTTATTTGATTCTGGATCATCGCATTATTTCATATCTTACCAGTTTTCTAAGAAAATTAGATATTTTCAATTCGACTTAACAAGGTATTTTTCAATCAATACTCTTTAGGGAAGTATCATCGCAACAAAGTTTTGTGAATCAGTTCCCATTATGGCATATAAATGTACTTTATCTTTTGATCTCATCATCATAACCATGATTGAATTTTATATAATACTTGGTATGGATTAGTTTTCAAACCATGATGCAATAATTTATTCTAATAAGGAGGTTACAATTTTCGATGATGATAAAGTGTACCTTATCTTTAGAGAAAAAACATCACCACCTGATTCTTATCTAGATCCACCCCCGGTAGCTATACTAAATTAAATTATTAGGGAGGATGAGAATGAAATAATTATGGGAGAGGAAAAGAATGTTTGAATAGAGGACGTGCCTATTGTGCAAGAATATGTGGATGTGTTTCCATAGGATTTACCTGGACATCATCCAGAGTGAGAAATTGAGTTTTCCATTTATTTAATCCTCGGTTCAAGGCCCATATCGAAGACCCCTTATAGAATAGACACTGTGGAATTAGTGGAACTAAATAATCAACTAGAGGAATTGAGTAATAAAGGATTTATTCTCCCTAGTGTTTCTCCATGGGGAGCCCCTGTCCTTTTTGTTAAGAAGAAAGATGGATCTATGAGTTTGTACATTGACTATAGGGAGATCAATGCTATAATGATAACAAACAAGTATCCCCTAACTCGCATTGATGATTTATTTGACTAACTTCATGGAGCTCAATATTTTAAAAATATTGACCTTTGATCTGGATACCATCAGTTGTGCGTGAAGAAGGAATACATTCTTAAGACAACATTTTGAACCAGGTATAGGCATTATGAGTTTACAGTAATGCCTTTTGGATTGACTAATGCACCCTATATCTTTGTGGATCTAATGAATAGTGTTTTCAAGGAATATCTTGATGACTTTATAGTGGTATTTATTGATGATATCTTGGTATAATTTATAAGCTATGAAGATCATAAAAATCACTTGTGTATTATTCTGAAGACTCTTAGAAGAAATGAATTATATGGGGAGTTTAGCAAGTGTGAATTATAGCTTCAAGAGATTTCTTTTCTTGGACATATTGTATCTAAGAATGGAATATTTATTGATCCTTCAAAGAACAAGGAAATCCAAGAATGGATAGCACCGAGAAGTATAACTGAGGTACATATTTTTATTGGTTTAACAGGTTATTATCGGCGTTTCGTCTAGAACTTTTCCCAATTGGCTAACCCATTAACCAAAATCACACATAAAGGGGTTAAATTTGTTTGGACAAAGGATTATGAAGAATTTTTTGAAGAACCAAAGAGAATATTAGTCAATGCTCCTATATTGACTCTACCATCAGGGAATGATGGGTTTTTTATTTATAGTGATGCTTTAAAAAAGGACTTGGTTGTGTCCTTATACAGAATGATAGGGTTACTACCTATGCATCACGACAACTAAAAATTCATGAACAAAACTATCCTACTCATGATCTTGAGTTAGTAGCTGTAATAATTTCTTTGAAGATATAGAGAAACTATCTATATGGTGAAAAATGTGAGATTTATACTGATCACAAGAGTTTGAAATTTATTTTCTCACAAAAATAACTCAACATGAGGAAAAGGCGATGGCTTGAACAACTCCAGGATTATGATTGCACTATATAATACCACCTGGGGAGGAAAAATAAGGTAGTAGATGATATGATTAGAAAGGATCATGGAGTTTTGAACAAGATGATAGTTGAAAAGAATCCTATATACATGGATCTGGTAAATATGAATATGGGAATAACCATGGAAGGTGAAACATCAATGATTTTTCAAATGGTTTCCAAACCATATTTACTAGAAAGGATAAAAAGTTTTCAGGATGATGATGTGGAGTTTTAAAAGAAGATTAAAGCTGTGAATGATGGGAGATTGAGTGACTTTATATATAAAGATAGAATTTTGAAATTTGGGAAGAGACTTTGTGTTCCTGATATACATGATCTAAAAAGGGAATTGTTAGATGATGTTCATAGATCCAATTTCTCTATACACCCTGGTAGCACCAAGATGTATAAAGATTTGAAAGAACATTTTCGGTGGGACAACATGAAGAGGGAGATTGCTGACATTGTGTCAAGATGTATGGTTTGTCAACAAGTGAAAGCTGGAAGGCAAGAGCCTGGATGAGACATGCAACCTCTTCCCATACCTAAGTGGAAATGGGATAATATTATGATGGACTTTTTCATGGGACTACCAAATACTTCTAGAAGGAAAGATGCAATATGGGTCATTGTTGATCGTCTTACCAAGTCAGCACATTTTCTTACTATAAGAGAAGATTTACCACTTGAATGATTAGTAAGACTGTATATTAATGATGTTTTAAGACTTCATGGAGTACCCATATCAATTGTTTCTAATCATGATCCCCGTTTTACATTGAGATTCTAGAAAAGTATTCAGAAATCCCTGGATACTGAACTTCTTTTGAGCACTTCCTACCACCCTCAAACTGATGGACAATCAGAACGGATTATTCAAACCTTAGAAGACATGTTGATATATTTATCACTTGACTTTCAAGGTACGAGGGATCAATAATTACCTCTAGTAGAATTTTCCTATAACAATAGCTTCCATTCAAGTATTCATATGGCACCATATGATGCATTATATAGAAAGAGATGTCGCACACCAACTTGTAGTGAAGATGTTGGTGAAAGAAAACTTGTAGGCCCAAAACTTGTTGAGTAAACGTTGGAAAAGGTGAAGCTAATCCAAACCCATATCAAAGTATCTCAAAGTAGGCAGAAGAGCTATGCTGATAACCGAAAGAAGGATTTGGAATTTCAGGTAGGAGATCATGTTTTCGTGAAGGTATCTCCATGGAAGGGTGTTTTACGTTTTGGTAAGAAGGGTAAATTGAGTCCTAGGTACATCAGACCTTTGGAAATTCTAGAATGAATTGGGGCTGTAGCTTACCGTTTGGCAATGCCGCCAAGTCTCTTCAAAGTTCATGATGTGTTCCATGTATCACTGTTGAGAAAATACATGCCTAACCCAACACATGTACTCACCTATAAAGACTTAGAAGTGGAACCCGATCTGTCTTATTGCGAAGATCCTATCAAGATTATTGATACAAGAGAACAAGTGCTGAGAAACCGGACAACTCGTCTGGTAAAAGTTCTATGGGGAAATCATAAGATGGAAGAGGCAACATAGGAGCCAGAAGAACTTATGATGAAGAACCACCCGAATCTTTTTGTGCGGTATTATCATAGAAATTTTGAGGACAAAATTATTTGAAGGAGGGAATAATGTAACACCCCAAGCTTCCACAGTAAGTTTCCCTTTGAATAATGAAATATCTTACATTGTACGCAACTTCAAGATTCTAACACACCACCACCAATCAAACTAGCTGTTATGAATAGTAATACCAATTTTTTGAAATTTTATAAATTTTATTTTTCAAAATGGACTTCATTTTTGAATTCGGAATATCGAAATTAGCTTAGGTTGAATTTTTGGTATTTTTCTGAAAAATTTGAATTTTTGATGAATAGTGAAAAACGCTGCGTTATTGTTTAAAACCGAATTTATATTTAAATAATTAATTATTTTATTTAAATTTATTTTAGGAAAAAATCAATACATAATACCTATATATGTTCAATATAATTCATTGGATTCATTTTGTAATAATATTAGATATATAAAATTTTATAGAACTTTTCACCGTCTTTTACCCACCTCCTAGGAGAATTTGCAAATTTACATTAAACTTAAATTTACCGCTTATGTGAGTTGAATTTTGAAAATCCAAGAGACACCGTTGATATCTGTAATTAAAATGTGGTTCAATGAGATGAAAATATTTTTTGGTGAATAGAAACTTTTGACTTTTATTTACCACTGTTAAAAGTAAATAGGGTAATTAAAGGTAAAAAGGATTTTATTATTACCCCAACACATGTATTAATTCTATTGGATAAGTGTAATTCGACCAAAAAAAATCTTAGGAATAAAACATGATCCTTTAGGTCCACTTGGATTAGATTAAGACATTTATTATTATTTTATTTAAAGAAGAGTCAAAAGAGTTAAAATCAATGTTTAATAATTAAATCATTTTTAATATAGGGTTATACATAGGATAAATTCGACTATAAATATTCATTAGAAATACAAAATGATTTCCTACATAATGATATTTTATTTATAATTTTTATACATTAAATAATTTAATTTATTTATGACACAATGATGATGCATCAATTACCTTATTAATGAAATATTAAAATAATTGATATTATAAATATCCAAATAAATGTAATTTGAGAATTTTTATTAATTACAATAATTTTCTCGGTTAATATGACATGTTAGAGTTGATTAAATTATTTTTTTAACTAATAATGCTGTTATGAATTAAAAAAACAAAATAGAAAATATTGTCAAAATTGACATAAAAGAGTTTTTAAAACAAATATTATATTATTAATTTATATAGTATTCCTAAAAATATAAGGTTCAAAAAAATAACTTAGATAAGGATATATATATATTAATAATGAACCACTTGGGGTTCTCTTGGGCTTTTCTAGTAAGTTTATTAACCATATAATATAAAATACAAAGAGGCATGGTAAATGTCAAACTATTTAACTAAGAGTTAAATCTAAAGGATAAGGTTAAAATGGTAAACTAAACTTGTCTAAAACATATTGTTTGATAGTATTTCAACCCATACCCACCTTATCTTTGAAATAAATTAATTGGGTTTCATTAGAAACCGAATTTTTTTTATTATAAAACAATATTTCAATCTTTCCCTAAGGTGCCCCTCACCCCTCTTATAAAAGGGAACTTCCCCTTCTCTCAAATTCACAACTCCAAATCCATTTGGATCGGCCAAAACCTACCCAAATATCCTCCAAAATATCCTCCCTTAATCCTAGAGGCCTTAATTTAGTCATAAATCCAACTTAAGGAGACCTTTTGATCAAATCAAAAGGAATAACTCGAAGAAGAGGTAAATATTTCATCACCTCTTTCAAGTGCCTTTTTTATTCCACTCCCTCTTTATTTGTTGTTTCCATTATAAAATAATAAATCCAGTATCTTCTATATAATTTTATGTTATTATAAATATGGTTCAACCATATTCAATATTCTATCTATCCTTTGAATGACATGTCACCATACATGCGTACGTACGACTTACAGTCTCCACATCGTGGTGTAGTTGTTATTCAATACGTTATTTTTTGGATGGGTATAATAATGATGTATAATTGATGTAAATAATAAATATAACATGATAAAAATTCTGTATATATTATATAACATCTAATTATATATTATTTTAATATCAAAAGAATGATATTGTCGCTCGTGCGTACGTACGGATTACCGTCTCCACGAACGCGATGAGATTCATTCCCCATTGTATCCATTCAAGACTAATTTTAATTTGACAATTAAAAATAATGTTTAAAGACTTAATATTATTCTGAATATGAATAAGATAAATCATATCTACAACAAACATTACTTACATAACAAAGCATATAAAGGAAAACGAATTAGTTAACACCCGAAACGATGATACTACTAAAATATCATTAACAAAAAAGTATTAAGAGATCATATATGATATCATATTAATGTATATGGTTCTTGTATAATTTAATAACAATTATCTAACCATTATAGAGGAGTTTAACCTACCCTCGTCTAATAAAAAGAACAAGGTAAGGGTTAATTTCATAATCTCTTCATTATCTGAGGTTGTTGATACATAATTATCTACTGAGACCTCTTTATCATCCACATCCATGATTCTTAAAAATGTATTTCAAAACATTTTTAACAATTACTATATAATGGGTTAAAGTCATTTATACCCTTATTTGACCTTATATGTTCTGAAAATAATCTTTCCTTCATTTTCCAAACATGGTACTTTATGACCTTTTTGACAAAATTAAGGTAAGAATGTTTTTCAACTTATACGGCGGGTGCGGCTATTTTGTTCCATTATAACATCATCGAAGCTTCCCTTACAAGATTATAATAATATTTACAAATTAAATGTTCTATTTTATAATTATATGAATTTTAAATGATTTTAAAATAGAATGATATATTTCACTAGAAAAGGTTTTGATTTCATCTATGTCAACATCCTTTAATGGATTTTAAGCTTATTTGAAGTTGATTTATAATGATACAAAACTTCCATATTGTATTGAAGGTTTTGTGATATGTTTGACTATGGATGTGTTATTTTTACACCATTCATGGTTTATGGATTAAGTATTGAAATTTCGTATTCTAGTTTTAATATGAATGTTTATGTTATGTTTAAACCTTTTTATATGGGGATTTCATTGGACTTAGTATGTGATGTGTGGAGCTCGCTATAGCTCCTCGATGCATCAGTAGGTATCATGAGACAAATTAGTGTCTTGGAATAAGGCCTTGACAAAATCTTATTTGTAGTCTTGGCACAAGGCCTTGACTATGTGGTTATGAAGTCGGGCATTATGCATTCCATCATTATGAAAGTGGCTATTGATATTGCATGTGATTATTCGACTAGTAGAATATCCATGTGAATAAGTAAATTGAATTATTTGTTTTATATTTTCCATATTATGCTGAATTTTAATTCTAAAAGGCTTTTGTTTTAGTCTTATACATTTCCTTAAATGTTTATGCTTATTTATGAACGTTTCCACTATATTGTTATCCTTACTGAGCATCTGAGCTCACCCCTTTCTATGTTTTATTTTTCCCAGGATTCAAAGAAGTATATTATGACTGACCTATAGGGATAGTCTATAGAATGTGAATGTGGTTAATGAAGACAATTCTGTTTTTGTTTTTAATTTCATGGTGTAATGTAAAATTTATGAATGTATCTAGTATTTCGAAGGCTACTAAACTGATCTGTCTTTAGAGACATGATCTTTTGTGATCAAGCCAATGTTATGTAATAATGCACTGAATCTGGGTAACTAGGGTCCGGGTGTTACCAAACCCAAGTAAAAAAGATGATCTATCCATATAAATAAATTAGATTAAAAGGCAGTTTTGAATTAAAATATAGTATTTATCACTATTCATAAAAAAATGAATATTATTAGAAAAATACCAAAATTTCATCCAATGTAAATTTTGATGTCCCAATTCTAAATAAGAATTTTATTTTGTCAAACTGAATATGTAAAAGTTTTAAATTTATGATTTAAAAAGGGTTCTCTATTAAAAAGTGTTAAAATTGCATTTTTTTGAAAACTACATTTTTATCTGAAAAATTGAATTTGTTCTTATAATATGTCTAAGAAACACATAATACATAAGTTAAAATTATATGGAGTATATAAAATTAAAATTTTAGTTAATACTATTCATAACCATTTTTTGAATGTTTAGTTTGGTAAGTCGTGGTGCGGTCAAACTAATTGTTGCATATAGTACAAGTAATTGAATTACTTTGAAGAGATAACATACCATGAAATCTTGGGGTGTTACAATTATCATCACATGGAATATATATCATACTCATCAGGACATAATACATATCAAGAAATCAAAAATATCCCCCTCGAGTGTCATACTAAAACATGGGGGATAAAGAGACTCTCAAGATCAAACAAACCATTTGGAAACCATTCAGAGTTCGAAATGGGATTTTAAAACATAATGCTCGAAATGCCAAACCATTTTATCCACATTTTCAAAACCATTTGAAATATAATTTAAAACTTCCCTTAAAATGACTATTTCAAACATGTTGTAAGACATTCAAATTCACACTCTCTTTATCAAAAACTAATTCGAAAATCATATTCTTCTTCCAAAATCATATTTAAATCAATTCATGGCCCAAGGGGGGTAAAATATGCTTTAAACATCACTTTAACCCAAAAAAGTCTTCCTGGACTGTAAAACCCCTAAACTTAGTAGCCCAAAGTCGGTGGTCATTTTGTTACAATGGAATAGATACTATAGATCACATCACCAAGGATTGATTAGTTTATTAGTCTTGAGGAACTACATACATACACAGTACCCTAATTACATTGGTAATTAAATATATAACATAACAAAGGAAAATAAAATTCATCCTTAAAACTTACACAAAAAATTCATATTTTTAACTTGGAAAAAGAAAAAAAAATTAAAGGGGTGATTTAAATTCTCAGTAAGGGTTACGTGAATAAATAATAAGTGAAACAAATTCAATAAGGCATAATGTCAATGTAAATAACTGAAAAAACATTCCATAAATAAAATGATAATGTAAATGAAACCACATAATTTTTTTCATAGTGAAAATATCATGGAAAGTGATAACTAGATATTAAATGAATAAAATGATTAATCATTCTACGAAATGTATCTAGCATATAAACCATTATACCATTAAGATGATTTAAGCCTGTGGGTAGAAACATGTATGAATCTTCTTGGAAACAAACACGTAGGGTTTGACACCAAATATTTTGTCTCATGAGACTTGTTGATGCATTGAGGGGCTATGGTAGGCCACAATTATCACTATAGTCCAAATACTTTTTCATACATAGATTCAATATATGAACAAGATAACTTATCAAAATATCTCTATAGAGTAGAGGATACAGATTCATCAATATTTCCCCAATTAAAAAATTATTCAAAGAAAACACCATATGTAAATATGGTACAAAAATAAGGAAATAATAATATCCGTGATATAAGAAATATGGAAATGTAATGAAATATTAAATTAATGATGATCAAAAATGAAAGGGAAGTATATATGCACCACACATAAGGAATAAGTGGTGAATAAGGCATAACCAAAGTGAATATCATAATGGTGTCATTAAAATAATGGATTTATATCATACTTGGACATTCTTAAGGAAAAATAGGTATAGGTAATGATAAATTAAGTTCAAATAAAGTGAAAAGAGGTAAAAAGTGTTTTATAAACTTTTGAAATGGGCCTCTATAGTGCGGTTTAAGGGAAAATAATAAAGATACTTTAAAATAGAAAAAGGAATATTTTTTGTATAAAACCATAATTGAAAAAGATAGTTTCTCATTAAAAAATGATTTATTTTAGAAAAATATTGGTATATTAAAATAGATTATGGATGGTACATGAAAACGGGTAAGAAATTGGGTATTTCCATTTAATTAGACATGCTTATCAAGAGAAATTAAAAATTAGAACCTTATAAAACATGTATTTCTTTATCAATGAAGGAAAAATTGATCTAGGTAGATATGATTAGAACATGAAAAAATATTTTAGGAGGATTAAATAATAATAATTAAGAATTACATTGGGGTAAAGAGAGAAAAATAGTAACCTAATGGAAAAAATGGAAGTTCAGGTAGAATCCCTTACCTTATGTCCAAAAGTGCTCTTAACTTGCACTTAATGTCCCAGATAATGGAACAAGATTCATTAATAATTTTATTTAGAACCAATTAAAATTTTATTTGATTTATTATAATTTTATTAAGTTCATTTATAGCCTTTTTTATGAGTTAATATATTTAATTTTTTTGTTCGGGTGTGTTCGTTTCTTTGGTTTTCAGGATTGGTTCACTTGTAAACATGTATGGATGATCGTGTAAAATGGGAATAATTATCCAGAAATAAAATTATATGCAATTAATTTATTTTAACAATATTAATGGTCATATATATCATTTTTCTTCTATATACGATGATGAATCATTAGATAAAATGTTACGGATAGTCGTTTAGATTATTTTGATGTTTTTTAATCATTGATTACTAGTTTTGATTTATTAATAAATATTATGTATAAAAACTGGTTCCAAAAAACTAAATAAGTTGTAATATAAATTTTAAAATCTAGTTTAACTATTATAATAGTTTTATGACTATATTTTAAGGTGTTAATGGAAAATTAAAATTCATCATCCACGATGGTGGTAAATCAACACATCACAGAAAATGTTTTCATTTTTAGAATAAAAGGAAGAGGAAAATGGTTTTGATGATGAATATTCCATTAACATAATAAAATTATAGAATATATAATATAATAGAGTTATCATGCATGTTTTGATAAATGTGGTAAGTAAAGGATAAGAAAAGAAAAGAAATTGAAATAAAACTAAATGAAAAAAAGGGGATTTTACCTCTTGAATTCCTCTCATTGAGAACCTTTTTAAAGAGCTTTAAAATGGTATTTTGGGTGAGACCTATAAGAATATAATGTATAGGAGAGGTTTAGAAGAGGTATTGGGAAGAAATTTTATAAGAACCAAGGCTTTGGTTGTGTGAGGAGAAGAGGTGGTGTGGGGTGGTATTTATAATGGGAGAGAGAGGTGTTTTTTGATTATTTTATTCATTAGTTTATTATTTTGGATCAAGACTATGAATAGTATTGATTTTTGTGAATAAATACATTAAATAGTGCATTTTAGTTCTAACCTAAGGTTATTACATCATCTTTACCTAATCTATGACTCTATAATTCATGTATTTAGAATATACCGTAAATTACTATATTTCACTATTCACCAAAAATTAAACTATTTTAGAAAACTCTTAAAAATTCACTCTAACCATTTTTTGACATATAGAAATCAAAAATTAACTCAATTTTTTCAAAATAATTTTATAAATATGATAAATTAAATTTTTAATTAAAATCATCATTTATTCTGAAAATACTAATTTATAAATTATAACCGATTTTATAACACTGTGAAAAATTAATTAAGGTCTCATAAAATTATCCTATAATAATAAGAAAAAAATCAATTTATGAATATATTTTATGAAAGTAAATTTTATTCTAAATAATTATATTAATTATAAAATTGTAAATAAAAATATACCTATTACAAAAATACCAACACTTAATTTATCATTTTTAAAACATTTATTTACTTATTCTATGATATAAATATATCATATTTTTATTTAAAAAATAGTGTAGAAATGAATTTTCACGTCATTTTTTTTCTTTTTTACATCAGTTATATGGTGTCATTTTTAAAGTAGATGTTGTAAATGAATCATATAATTGTTTTTTACGTCAGTTATTTTATAAACGACGTAAAAAACCATTCAATAGAGTTTTTAAATGTCAGATATTCAATAACCGATGATAAAAACTATATATCATGTCGGGTATTAAAAAATTAACTAGAAAAACAGACTCAATAAAGGATTTTCCCCATCAGCTAATACAAAAAAAACATAAGTATTAATTTTCAATAAATTAAATACAGGGAAAGATTTATGTTAATACTTATAGGGAAAAAAATTCATCATGTTGATTCCCAACATATATCTTGTTATAAGCTCTATGATATAATTTTTAAAAAAACCCACAGTCATTGCATGCCCACAAACATCAGATTCCATTAGAATATCATAAACACCCGACAACAAATTGGAATATCTTGACAATCTATCAAGACTACTAGAATCTATATTTGAAGTCATAACTATTTTTATTTGTTTTTGACTATACAATATTTATTTACCTTTAAATTATTCTTGTAAAAAATAGTAAAATATATAAACTTTAAGATGTTAAAATAAATTTAATATAAAAATTAAATAGATGATAAAACTTACACATACCTCTATGGTAATATATCGCAGAAGTCTAGATGGAAAAACTAAAAAGTTGTTGATACTTTTTCCAACTATACTCACCTCATCTATAGGTATCAGTACACCAGATGATATATCTATAATATCCTGTACAGTAACCATATGTTTCTCTATCTCAATCTACTGATGATGAAAAATATCTGCAATATAAAATATCATCTCATATGCAATAATATGATACTGAGGATCATCAACAAATAAATCACAATAATTAGGAATCTATGGTGGAGGGGGTGTAGGATTAGGATAAGGAGTGGGGTCTGTAGGTATAGGTGGAGGAGAGGAAGATGCTGGTAGAGGCGAAGGAGTGGGAGTTGCAGTCTGAAACTATTTTTCATGTCTACAAACATGGACTATATCGACACTTTGATCTTATCCTCCATCATCACATTAATATTCTGAACATGAGACTCCAGAGATTTTATTTGATTTATAAAACCCACCAATTTAGAAGATAATGAATATGGAAACACTTTTCTCAACAATACACCTATGAGGTATCCTTGTACATGACCCAATTGTTCAGGATTTCCCAATGTTATAGATAAAATATCCTGCCAATCCTCAGATACAAAGACCACTTATGTTCGGTGCTCCTTAATATTATCCTGTATGAGTTATTTGGAAAATTATACAATGATTCAAAATATGTAAAATAATTGAATTAACTTAAATAAATAAATGAAGTAATCATCTTACAATTATCTTAGATACAACCATCTACTCTTATGTAATATATTTTCATTTTTTTTCTCATTTGAGCCCTCTTTCATTTTTCATGTCTCGTTTCGGGGATGGATGGGAAACCTCTACAGATCCAGAAGACTAAAATATTAATTTTTGAAAATTTTCAACCATAATTTGTTCTTCCAATAATGCATACCCTCCCCAAGATAAAGTATGAGGGTATGCTTTTATAGATTGGATCTCTTGATGATATCTCCTCGATTGCTATAAATTAAGAATAATAAATCATTTATAAGATCATTAAGATATAAAAACTTCTAAAAGTTTACATTACAATTACAAAAATTTCTTATTGTTTATACTTTAAAAAATTTCTTCCATGTTTGTTCAACTATAAAAGGATATATATTACATAGATTATGATTTTTCCTATGCCTAAAAATGAAATTAGATGTGAGGGTTGATTTCAAATCCCTCAATATCCTAGAATCCAATGATAAAATTTTATTCTTGAATTCTCTAGTGCCAGGTATATCATATGTCATCTGATAAGAAGGGGAACATCATTTATTACTATAAAAATTTCAAGATTAGTAAAACAATAAAAAATGATCTTACTAAAACGGTCTCCCACAATTGAGATAGTGTTACTTTGTCAACAATTCTCCAATAATTAATCAAAATAATGACTTTTCTTTTACCCTTAACTGATACAAAACTCTTGAATTATTTTTCATTAGGACCTCTTGTAACATCATTATCATCAAATTCTACCAGTATCCTCTGCTCTTGGCTATGAGAAACAGATAATTTTGGTAAATGTGTGCGGCTACATTTCCCAACCCTTGAACTCTTATTTTTATCTTTGGGAGTATATGAATTTTTTGAAGTAGGATGGGGATCATCAAGAGGATTATTTTTAGATTCTTCCCTAGACGTATGAGTTTTCTCATCTCTAGATTTATGTGGTTGGTCAGTTGATTAATCTATCATTATCCTAAAATTGAAAGAAACAAACAATTAGTACACAAATATACAAATTTAACTATTACAATATTAATGTAAATAAAAAATGAAAAATTACAAAACACAAAAGTAAACAAAAATAAACATAACACATTATTATTCATATTTGTTATAGTTAACTAAAATTATAACAACAATAATGATATATGAAATTTCATGGAAATGACTGAAAATAAAAATAAAAAATGGTGTAGGAATAACAAAAATGGTCCAACCTAATAAATCTTTTTTTACAGAAAAATAATATTTTTTAAAATAATATTATAATTTTTTTGTTTTTATTTAACATATTAGATTTAAAATAATTTTGTTTCAAAGAAATCAATAAATAGATAAGTTATGTAAGGGTTAACATGGTAAACTAAACAAAAACTAAACTAATATAAATAAAAAAATTAACATATTAATTTTAATACATGTTTTAATAAAGAAAATAAAATTAACATATCTAATATTTTATGAAATTTATAAAAGTAAATGAGAAATAAAAATATCTTACCTATACTGTTAGGAATGTTCTAACAGATTATTTTCCAAAATTTCTTCATCAAGATCATTCCTTATGGCACAAACCATGTCCACAACATGTTCATCATTATTATCTATCAATATTTCCATGGAAGTAGGGATCTCACATAAATCAACATCTTATTAAAGATTATAATCAACAAAATACTGCTTTTTCTTTGTAAAATAATTGACCACTACATATCAGATTGATCAAGGACATAGATTTTTTTTTTCATATGTTTCCATGATAAACAGATTATCTGTGTATTACAATCTATTCATATTAACAATTTTCATTCCAAATTTATTGTGTCTGACACTATTGTTATAGATAAACCATTTACAGTTAAACATTGAAACTTTAAATTTTGTATAACCAACCTCCCATATTTCTTCAATGACTCCATAAAATTCACTTGATGAGTAAATTGGGTTTTTTTCTATAGAAATTGAAAAATTCATTGCTTCTAAAAACACCAATACACTAATATTCTAAACTGTACATTTGTTTTCCTCATCTTTTATATGAAATGTATAGCCATTAATGTCATACCCAAACCATGTTATAAAATTTTAACTTAGACTACCCACTTATCATTTTAATGTTTCTAATGCATCTGATCTACCAATCATGGTCTCTTTAAACCATGGGAAAAAAGTTTTTTTATGCCCATTCAAAATACACATATCTTTATTATTTAGATAATATTGTTTTAACACATTAATATGAAATTTTATATATTATTGAGCATCATATATGTTATTCATGATGTATAAATGTACCTTCTTTATCTGTTCACCTAATAAAGAGTTGACTTTAAAGCCACTAATCCCCTTTACCTCATAATTAACTCGTTAGTAGTGATATAGAGGCAAAATAATGTGCCCCACCATAGATAAGTATCTTGTACACAAATCACTAACTTACTCAAAAATAAACTTATAAAAAATTGAGGCTTTTGGTTGATTTGGATTCTTAACAAACCCGTTCAATATCTTCATAAACCTTTGAAAAGGATACATCCAATGTAGATATACCAGATCACAAAGATTTTTTCTAGAACAAAAATGAACTAACAAATGCACAATTATATCAAAAAATGATAAGGGAAAATACATTTCCAGTTGAAAAATTAGAGAAATTTCTTTATTTTACAACATGTTCAAAGCAATCAGATCAATCACCTTATTAAAAATTGAATGGAAAAAATAACACACCTTCATGATAGTATTTCTAACACTAATGGGAAATATTCCACATAATGAAACTAATAGAATTTATTGAATAATGATTTGATAATAATGATATTTCATACCTTTCAAATTTAAATCCATTAATGACACAAATATTTTTACATTTGAAGAATAACCCTGCAACACTTTCATTTCATTAAGACACTGAAAAAATATAATTTTATCCCTCTTTTATAATGTATGACATGTCTGGGGAAGAAATTTTTACCTTCCCCTAAGAGTGAGATTTAACTCCAAATGTATTCCCATTGACAGTAAGTCTAATAATGTATTCAAACCATCTTTAGTATTTTATTTAATATCTTACAATGTTCCAATGAAGCTATTATAGAAATTCTTATCCATGTGCATGAAATCAATGTTATGTTTCACCTTATGATATATCCAATATAGAAATACGAAATTCTTGTGTGCTATTGAATGAATTTTTTAATCTTCTATAAGAGTGGAACATAGGCAAAAAAATATGATGTCCCATGTATACAGTTTTTCTCCCAAGATGAAGTTGATAATATGAAGTCTATTGTTCTAAAATTGGACACACTTTATTCTCCTTAACATTGTATCCTAACAAATTTTCATACGTTGGGAAGTCATTTACAGTGAACATAATCATTGCATGTAGTTGAAATATTCCATTTTATAAGAATCATACACCATAATACCAGCCTCCCCTAAGAGTTTCAAATCATTAATTAATGGCGACAAGAAAACATCAATATCATTTCTAGTTTGTTTTGGTCCAGAGATCATTAAACTCAACATGAAATATTTTTGCTTCATATAAAATCTCGGAGACAAGTTGTAAATTACTAATAAAACAAGACATAAACTATGTGCGCTACTCGGGATTTGATATGGATTCATTCCATCTGTTCATATTCCAAGGATGATATTTCTAACTTCATTTTAGAATATAGGAAATTTGGTTCAATTTTATCCCACTGTGGAAAATCAACTAGATGTCATAATTTTCCATCACATATCCACTCATCTTCGTGCCATTTATCCTTTTTTTGCATTATGTGAATTTGAAGATAAAAATTTCAAATGAGGAATTATAAGAAGATACAAAAATCCTTGGCAGGGGTCTTTTTAACTGCTAAATCAATATGTATTTTTTATTTCAACTTATACTTTAACATCCAACATTTAGGACTCTTTGATAAAAATTCATATTTGTTCCTATATAGGACACAATAATTCAAGAAGACATGTATTTTTTGGTAACCTAATCCCATAGGGCATAGTATTTTCTTATCTTTATAATGTGAATTAGGAAGATAATTGTCTTTAGGAAGAACACCTTTCAACAATTGTTGAAAATTAGTAAATTGTCTTTCACTCCAACCATGTTTTACCTTCTAGTTAATCAATCATAGCGCCGATGACAAAATCATAAATTCTGTACAACCAGGATAAAATGGGTTTTCAGCATCACCATATAGATTCTCAATTGTAGGTTCTTTATCACTTTCCTATGATTCAATATAATGAATCATTTCTTCAATTTCATCATATTTAACATCTTTTAAATTATCATCATCAATAGATATGAAATTCTTCCCAGTTTCACCATGCCAAATCCAAGAGTTGTAAATCAGATTAAATCCAAGAAAAATTAAAATATCTTTGATCTCTGTACTTTTAAAATTATTTATATTTAAAAATTTTAGGAATAGATAAAAAACATGTCATTGTTTGGAACATTTCATTTAGAAAATTCCAAAAAAGCTTCAACAAATTCCTCATACTCATCACTTATTCGAAGTTCTATAATCCAACTTCGACTCATTATTACTTATAAAAAATATCATATATATATATATATCTTTTCAAGTTAATATATTTTAAAATTTATATAAAATATTCAATAATTTTATAGTAAAACAATGTTGAAATATAAAACAAATATATGCGTATTTGAAAAATGAAATTATAAATTCTATACAACAATGGAAGATAAGTTTAAATATAAATGGTAAATCATAAAAATATATGATGAAAGTAATTTAAAATAAAATAATTTTAGACTATAAATTTTGGAATCTAATATACACACTGATTGGGATATTATATATGCACATTCATCAAGGTTGTAAGTTGTTTTTTCGATGATGGATTTAGTTAGGGAACCATATGGAATGAAAATGAAATTGGTGTGGGGATAAAAAAATATATGCTAATTCTCATACATTTAATTCTATTTCCCTAACTCAACTAATTATTTATAGGTACGATCTAAAATAAAAACCCATGATTGTTTTTTGCTGATCAATTCATACCCCCCCAATTACCAATGACCCGCATGTGACCCCCATATATTAAAACTATATTGAGAAAAAACTATTCTATTAAACTGTAATATGTAACCCCAATAAGATGAAAACCTAGGAAACTAGAAAGAGTAATAGTAGAAATATATTAACTTGGGTGTGTATGCATGGTATGAGAGCATCTGAACCCAATTAGATCTTAATAAAGAGTTAATGGAATTTATTTTCAAAGAGATTTATTTTATAATTGTTTTAATTACACTGATAAAATATTTTTCCATGAGTGGAAATAAAAAAATACACATGTAAACTCCCATTTTTCCTAAATTTATCATTAATTTTTTTTATAAAAATTATGTTAAACAAATAATTTAAATATAACTAATTTACCTTTCTGGGAAACTCCTCCCATAGATTTAAATACATTTCATCCCATTCAAACATATTTTTGAAATTCATTATGAAATATCATATTTAAAAAATGAAACTCATCATAAAAATTAAAATCACACTTGATATAGAACCATATTAGTAAGGGATAAAAATAAACACCACACAACCACAGAGTGAGAACACTTGAGTCAACCAGATTGGGGGATGGAAATATAACCATGAAAAATATCTTGTATTTTATCTTCAAAAATATTAAGAATCATGGGAAATATACTAGGTCCTATGGTAAGATGGTCCTAGATAGACTATAAAATGATAAAAACCTATAAAACAATGTTTCATAAAAAAATTACTCAAACTATCCAACTATCTCCGGACTACATAATTAAATTATCACCTCCCCACAATGCCTATCATTTCACAAAACTCTAGGGACACTAGACGAAAGTGAATATATGAGATAACAAGATAAATAATCCCCCATGATGAAAGGATATGAAATATTATCATTAGATGCATAGATACATGTAAAGTGAATATATGAGATAACATGAGGAGATTAAATAATATATTAATATGAGATTTTAGTAAATGTAATAAAAAATAAAGAGTTACAAAATCTGCAACACTGAACGACCGAAAAAGCATGTTTTGTGAGGATTAATTGAGAGTTTAGAGTTGATCAGATCGAATACAACGAATAAAATGAGTTTATATAGAGCTGGAAAACAAGGTTGGAGGCCACTTGATCGAAGAAATGAAGTTAGGGATTCCGCGTGAGAGAGAACCGAGTTTTCCTTTTCTCAATTGAAAAACACCAAAATCACTCAAAATGAGAATTCATAAAATTATAAATGATTTATCATGTAGTTTGTATAATAACAAAAATTATAAAGAATTTTTTATTAGATTTATCATGTTGTTTATATATAAACTGATGTGATAAATTGATTTACCATGTTGGTTATTTTATAATCAATGTTTTAAAGCAATGAGATTTTCTTTATAACATTGGTTATTTTATGAACGATGCAAAAACAAATGATTTATCACAGCGATTAAAGAATAACCAATGTGATAAATCAAAATACATGGATTTTCATTTTAGTTATAAATATCCAACATAAAAAGGCCAATGCAATAAATACTTTTGGTACTAGTGATAAGATACCTAAAATTTATTTATAATTTCATAGGTGAGGTTATTATTTTAATGGCCACATTACTATTCCTATGGGTCACATTACTATTCCAATGGTCAAGTTTTTATTTAATAATATATCATGGTTCATTTGGGAAAAGTAAACTATTGAGTAAAGTTAATTTATTTCAAAAGATACATACCATAAAATCTTGGGGTGTTATATTCTCCCCCCCCCCTTCAGAAATTTTGTCCAAAATTGTTTTCATGTATATTTCCTTATAAATAGATGTGGGTGACTCTTTTTCAAAATATCCTCGTGTTCCCATGTTTCTTATTCTATTTTATGGTTTCTAAAAAGAATTTGTACCGGTTGATTCATCTGATTTCCCAATACTTTCTCTCTTGTATCACAAATTTCGATAAGGTATTCCCAGCAAGATAAATCAGGTTCCAATTCTATTTATTCATAGGTTAGTACATGAATTGGGTCTAGCATGTACTTTAACAATTATATGTGGAACACATCATGAATTTTGGAGAGAATTGGTGGCATTACTAATCGATAAGCTACAACTCCAATTATTTATAGAATTCGAAATGGACCAATGTACCCAGGGATGAGTTTCCATTTCTTACGGAACCTTATGAAACCTTTCCATAGAGATAATTTCATTATGGCATAATCTCCTACTTAAAATTCAAAATCCTTTATTTGGTTATCAACATAACTCTTTTTCCTACTTTGATCCTCTTTGATATGAGCCTGAATAGTTTATACCTTTTTCATTGTCCCATCAATAAGTTTTGGGCCTATAAGTTTCCTCTCAACAAATTCATCCCAATAAGTTGGAGTTTGATATCCCTTTCTATAAAATGCTTAATATTTAACCATTTAAATACTATAATGAAATCAATTTTTGTAATAAAATTATACCAGAGGTAAATACTGATCCTACATACCATGAAATTCAAGCGAGCATTATCTCAACATGTCTTCCCATGTTTGAATAGTCCTTTCAGAATGTCCTTCGGCTTGAGGGTGATAAGAAATACTCATATGATGCTTAGTATACAAAGACTTTTAAAGACTTCTAGAATTTTGATGTGAACCATGTATCTTGATAAAAAAATCGATATTGGTTCACCATAAAGTCTTAAAACTTCATTAATAGAGAATCTTTCTATTCACTCTAGTGGAAAATCCACCCTTATAGTAAGTAAATATGTAAATTTGGTAAGTCGATAAATAATTATCCATATTTAGTCACTCTTTATTGGAATCTTTGGTACTATAGTGATAAATTCCATAGTAATTTCATCCCACTTCCACATAAGAATAGCTATATTTTTCATGACTCATCTAGGATATTGTCTCTCAGCCTTCACTTATCGACAAACTGGGCATCTTGACACATAGTTAGAAATTTACCACTTCATATTATCCCACCAAAATAATTCATTCATATCTCTATACATTTTCGTACTTCCAGTGTGTATAGATAAGTTTGAGCTATGGGAATAATCTAATAGTTCCCTTTTTAGATCAGGTATTGATATAACACATAACATCTTTCCAAATTTCATAATTCCTTCCACATACACGAATTCATACAATGTTTCATACTTAATAGATTTAATTTTCCTTTTGAAGATTCTTATCATCAGATTGAGATAATTTTATCTTCTCTTGTAAAGATGGTTTAGAAATAATTTTAAAAAGGAGTGAGGTTTTCACTTCCTTAATGGTTCCCATATCCATCTTTACTAGATCCATGATTAGAGGATATTTCTCAATCCTCATTTGGGTTAGAATTCCATGATCATTCCTACTTAATTCATATTCTACCTTATTTTCCTTCCCTAGGTGGTAGTTTATTGAGAAATTGTAATTATTGAGTAACTTGTTCCTTTGTAATTTCCTCAGGTTAAGTTCTTTATTTGTAAATATGTATTTCAAAATCTTTTTATCCACATATATCTCATAGTTTCACCATATATATAGTGTCTCCATATCTTCAGAGGAAATATTACACCTACTAACTCAATATCATGAGTTGGATAATTTTTTTCATGAGTATTAAATTATGTTTATGCATATGTAATAACTTTATTATTTTTATAAGGAAACAACCCAATCCATTCTTCGATGAATCACCGTATATTAGAAACCCACCATTTCCTAATGGAAGAGTAAAAATTGGAGCATTGAACAATCTTCTCTTAAATTATTCAAAACATTATATACATTTTTTTACCATATGAACTTAACCCCTTTACATGTGAGCTTGGTTAATAGGTTATCTGGTTGGGTAGAATTATAAATGAAACACTGATAGTATCCCGATAAACCAATAAAACTACATACCTCGATTATTTTCATTGTCATAGTCCATTCTTGTATTGACTTTGTATTCATAGGATCAACTTAGATTCCATCCCTAGAGACAATATGGCCAAGAAATTTTTTTTATTGAATCCATAATTCACACTTGCTTAATTTTCCATATAAATATTTCCTTCTGAGAGTTTTAAAAATAATTATTAAGTGGTTCTCATGGTCTTCATATATTTTTGAATATACCAAAATATAATCAATGAATACTACATTAAGATAATAAATATATTCATTGAATATCGTATTCATTAGATCCATGAAAACATAGGGTAGATTAGTCAATAAAAATGGAATTACTGTGAACTCGTAATGTCCACACCTCATCCAGAAAGATATCTTTGGAATGTATGCCTTATTTAGACGCAATTTATGATATCTATAATGAAGTTTAATATTATAAAAATATTGATCTCCATGAATTTGATCAAATAAATAATCAATGCGAGGAAGAGTATACTTTTTCTCTATTGAAGTAGCATTTATTTATCTGTAGTCAATTCACAACCTCAAGGATCTATCTTTCTTCTTAAAAACTAGGATAATGGATGGCCATGTAGAAACATTAGGGAAAATAAATCCCTTATTACACAAATACTCTAGTTTTTTCTTTATATCCACTAATTCCATAGTTCTCATTATATAATGAGTCTTTGATATTGGTCTTGCATCAGATATTAGATCAATGGTAAATTCAACTTCACGTTCTGGGGGTACCCAGGTAATTCCTCAGGAAATACATCAATGTATTTCTACACAATTGGTAAATCCTCAATTCAGATATTACTTTTCTCATCCCTAGATGTTTTTCACTCTTCATCCCCTTGAATTTCATTTAGTAGAGCTAATGGGTGTGGATCTAGATAAGAATCATATGATGAGGTTTCTTCTCTAAATATAAGGGATTCTACATCTTCCACGTAGATCGTAATTTCTTTCTTCTTGAAATAAATTTTTGCATCATATTTTTAAAGGCAGTCCATACCGAGGAGTATATCATTATCAACCATGGGTATGATGATAATTTAAATAACTAAAGAATGATTATATTCTATAATTGGGACTTATACCTTTAGGAAAAATCCAACATAGGTTTAGTATGTTTATTCATCATAACCTGAGTAAGATTTCTTGAATATGGTCAAAATATGATCGTCTCCAATACTAACTATGTAAACTTGCTCAGAAGGGAAATCCCTAAATTTTATATGGGAATTTATTCCTTTACTTCCATTAAGTTCCATCACTAAATAATTCCACACACTATGTTATCTCATAATCATCATTAGTATTAAGAAAAAATTTACTATGAGGAGTTATTATAATTATCATGTTTATTTAACATCTAGTTCCCAAGGTTCCTACTAAACTTGCTCTGATACCAACTGTAGAACCCCTTTCCCAAGTAGCCCAGATCCGGTGGTTGTTTTATTAAAATGGAATAGATATAATAGATCAAATCACAAATGATCAATCAATTTAGTAGTCCTGAAGAACTAAATATATTCATGACACCTTTATTACAATGGTAATTAAAATTAGGACATAAAAAACAAAAATAAAATACTTCCTTGACACTTATTAAAATATTTAATATTCAGAACTGAGGGAAAGTAAATAAAGAAAGGGTTGAGCTAAAACACTCAATAAGGGTAACATGAATCTATAATAAGTAAAACAAAGTCAATAAGGCACAATGGGGAGGTAAATAACTAAAAAAATCAATAAATAATATGAGAATGTAAATGAAACCACAAAGTTTTTCATAGTGAAAATATCATGGAAAGTAATAATTGAATATTGAATGCATAAAATGATTAATCATTGGACGTCATGTATATATTACATAAACCATTATACCATAAAGAAGGTTTATTCTGTGGGTAGAAACCTGTCAGACTCTTCTTAGAAACAAATAAGAAGTTTTTTTCCAATTGATTTATCTCACGAGACCTATTGATGCATCAAGGGGATATAGTGGGCCCCACTTATCACAGAAATTTGAAATCATTCTTTATACATAGATTCAATTCATGAATAATATGACTTATCAAAATATCCATACTGGGTAGAGGATACAGATTCATCAATATTTCCATAATTGATACAACATTTAAAGAAAACACATTATATAAAAATGGTACAAGGAAAAGGAAAAAATAATATCCATGACACAATAAAAATGAGATCATCGATGAATGTTGATCACAAATGAAAGGTAAGTATACATACACCACACACAAGGAATAAGTGGTGAATAAGGCATAACCAAAGGGAATATCATAATGGTGTCCATGAACTAATGAATTTAAATCATAATAGGACATTAATAAGGTAATATATCAAAAAATAATGATAAATTAAGTCTAACTGAAGTGAAAACATATAAATAAAAATGTTTAAGAAACATTAGAAATGAACCTCTTTATTTCGGTTTAACGGAAAATAATAAAGAGACTTTAAAATGGAAAGAGGCATAATTGTTTTTATAAAATAAAAAATGAACAAAAAAAAATTTTCATTAAAAAATGAGTGATTTTAGGAAAATATTTTTGGCCTAAAACATATAATGGATGGTACTTAAAAATGGGTAAGAAATTGGGAAGCTCCCTTTAATCAGGCTTTCTTATCAGGAAGAATTGAAAATGAGAACCTTATATAACATGTATTTTACCATAAATGAAGAAAAATTGTGATAGGTAGATATTTTTAGAACATAAAAACATAATTTAGGAGTATTAGATAATAATAATTAATAATTACATTAGGGTAAAGATGGAGAAAGGGTAACCCGAAGGAAGAAATGGAAGTTTGGGGAGAATGCCTTACCTTATGTCTGAAAGTGATATATACTTTCATTTAATATCCTAGATAATGAAATTATATTTGTTAATAATTTAATTCAGAACCTATTTAAAATGTATTTGATTTATTATAATTTTATTAAGTTCATTTATAACATTTTTTCTGACTTAATAGATTCAATTTTTTTATTCAGGAGTGTTCGTTTCCTTGGTTTTTGTGATTAGTTCACTTGTATTAATGTATGGAAGATCATGTAAAATGGGAATAATTATCCAGAATTGAAATTATATTTTATTTATAGAATTAAATAATATTAAATGGTCTTATATATTATTTTATTCGAGATACGAGGAATATTCATTAGATAAAATGTTAATGATAGTAATTTAGATTATTTTGGTGTTTTTTTATCATTGTGTACTAGTTTTGTTTTATTAGTAAATATTATGTATAGATAATAGTTCCAGAAAACTAAATAAGATGTAATATATATTTTATAATATTTTTTAACTATTATACTAGTTTTTTTACTATACTTAAAGGTGTTAATAGAAAATTAAAACACATCCTCCATGATGGCGGTAAATCTACACATCAGAGATGATGTTTTTATTTTTATAAAAAAAATAGAGAGGAGAAGGGGTTTGAAGTTGAATATTCCATTAATATAATAAAATCACAGTATATGTAAGATAATGGATTTATCATTAATTTTTAGATATATGAGGTAAGTAAAGGACTATAAAATAAAAAAAATTGATAGAAAACTAAAAGAATGAAATGGGATTTTAGCTCTTCAATTCCTCTCCTTGATAACCTTCTTAAGGAACTTTGAAATTTTATTTTTGGTGAGACCAATAAGAAAATAACATGGGGGAGAGATTTGGGAGATATATTGGGCAGAACGTTTATAAGATTCAAGGCTTTGGTGGAGTGTGAAGAAGAGGTGGTCGGGGGTGATATTTGTAGTGAAGGAGAGGGGTGTTTTTTGAACATTTTATTCATTAGTTTATTATTTTAGCTCAAGACTACGAATAATGTTTATTATTATTAATAAATAAAGTGATTAGTGAATTTTATTTCAAACAAATGGTTATTATATCATCCATACATCACGAATGACTCTATAATTCATGTATTTAGTTTATACCATAAATTACAGTATTTCACTATTCACAAATAATTCAACTATTTTAAAAAAATCCCAAAAATTCATCATAAACTTTTTCTGATTTGTAGAATTAAAAAATTAACTCCATTTTAAAAAAAATTCAATATGAGAAATTTAATTTTTAATTATAATCATCAATTATTAGAAAAATTCCAATTTTAAAATTATAAGAAATATTATAACACTGAAAAATTAATTAAGGCCTCATAAAATTATTCTATAATAATAAGACAAAAAAATATCAATTTATGAGTATATTTTATGCAATTAAATTGTCTTTTAAATAATTATATTAATTATAAAATTTTAAATAAACATTTAGATTTTAAAGAAATATTAACACTTAATTTATCATTTTTAAAACATTTATTTACTTATTCTATGATATAAGTATATCATATTTTAATTTATAAGATACCTAAATTTTATTTATAATTTTATAGGTGATGTTATTATTCTAATGATCACATTACCATTTCTAAGGTTCACGTTACTATTCTAATGGTCATGTTAATATTTAATAGTATAGAAGAGTTTTTTTGTGCAACATAAACTATCGAATAAAGTGAATTTATTTAATAAGATACATACTATAAAATTTTGTGGTGTTATATATAATCTTTTAAAATCATTTGAAATCTATAAAATATTTTAGGAAATAAGGAATTTTAATCACCATTTGAATTTCAAATTAAAACCTTTATGCAAAGTGAGAAATTCCTTTAAAACACTTTATCAACACTTGGAATTTCCAAGAGTCACTTGAAATGAAAAGTAAAACATCTGATAATTCACTTTGAAAATGGATACCTCTTTGAAATATCATAATCCACTCACAAAGACCATTTATGCAATTCAGTAAACACAATGTATTCATAGTTTATTAAAAAAAATTTAAAAGAAACCCTCTAAGGGAGAAGAACATTCACTTTCCCTAAAAATGAAAAATAAAAACATTTTATTTCGTATAAATACAATAGAAACATGAAATACCATAATTATAAAATTAAAAAAATAATTTAGAATGAAATTTATCAATAGCTATAAAATTAAAATCTAGTACACATGAAAAAACAAACATCAAATTGATGGTAAATGGTCCAAATATTCGAATCTGGGTTGAGGTGGACCTGAAAATTGGGTTATAAAACCTATCCATAATAAATACACAAAAATATGGTCAATACAGTATCCCTAAGGTTTTTCCTAATTTAAATGTGGTAAGGGGGAGAATAAATCAAGAGGAAAGGAAGAAGATATGGAGGAAGAGTCCCTACCTTGTATTTTTTGTCCCAAAACATGAATAACATTCCATGAATTATTATGGGAGGAGGGAGATAAAAATAAAAGAGTTGTGATAAGGAGGGATCATGTATGGGAGGGGGAGGGAGAGTTTGAAATATAAGGGTGAAGAGAAAGAAGTTAAGGCCTTTTAATTTAAGATTGATAAAAGTAAATCTACAAAAATAAAAAAAATGTTGGGTGACTCGCATGGTGTTTGTATGTATGTTTTATAAAACCATATGGAGGATAATATAACCCCAAAAATAAATTACAAAGTTCCACTTAGATCCTTAAATGATTTAACTAGTTGTGAGCCAATAGAGACAAATGATGTTGTTAAATGTAGACCCCAAACAAATGGTTTCTCCACAATTACTCATAACCATGCACAACCCATACGAAACCCAAAACTTTCCAAAAAATTTAAATTAAAAAATGAAAAATAATGAATCTTAAATAATCCAAAATAAAATAAATTTATAAAAAATAAACCTTGTAGTGACATGAAAGGTGTCATAGAAAATATCTTAAAACAAAACAGCCTACACATAAATAATTTCAATGAATAAAAATCCATTTAAATTAAACATAAATGGAAATAAAGAATGGAAAATAAATGAATGTTCATGCATGTATAATCATATAATCAAAACCTCTACATAATGAATTTTTCTATAAAAAAAACAACACATAAAATAATGATTAGTGATCAACATGCTTTTATTGATGAAAATATCACCATAAGTCACCATAGATGACTGTTGGATGAGAAATGTCATATCATCAACATCAGATCAACAAATTGAACCACCATTCACATTTTTGACACATTCAAACTATCATAAAAAAAATAATTCAACATGAACCATGTCGATGAACATTTCCAACACCCATCATGCACATGAACTACTACAAAAATGGGAACCATATGCGATGTTGTTTGTGTGTCATCATTTATGGAAACTAGACTAGGTTTATCATAGATAGATATCAGTCCACTACATACTGGTGTATGATCAACTAAATAAGAGAAGGTAGATAGGAAGTCGATCTCATGGATTGATAGGTGCACTGAGGCTTTGACATATGATGAGTGTAGGTAAGTGGAGGATTGTGAGGAATAACGTTTTCTCTATGCATGTAAGATAGAAAGTTTGTAACCTAGGTTTCTATGTGTGAGGTGTGAAACATGTATGGTTTAGGTTGATGTAGGTAGGTGATGATGTTTAGGATAGATTGGTACATTTCACACGGTTGAAAGGGTCAGTCACGAGCTGGTTTATGTAGGGTGGGGGTGGCTAGTTCATGCATGGCATACGATGAATATGAGATGTTGGATAGGGTTTGGTTATGGGAGGCCTAATGCATGAATGAGAGGAGGGTAAAAACATATTGTTGTCACACTGCATAGGGAGGAGTAGTTTTGTAACACACGAATAATTTAGTATGTGTTTTTTTAAATAAATTTTTTGTTGTGTTTCTTGCATCACACACATCACTGAACTCAAGTTTCTTCCATATTAAACCTCTTCCAAATATTCTATAACCATATTAACATAATCATAATAGTATAATTATATTTATGAAATGTTATTATTTTAATGTAACAACCATTATGAACCATTTTTCTATCAAATGAAAAATAAAAATGTCGTCTGTTTGTATGTGTGGACAACCGCCTCCATAAATAATGTATTTTTTTCATCAACACCTCACATGGATAGCCATAAAGATTAATTTAATGATAAAATATGATATCCATGAAATAATTATTATTATATAAATATAAATAATTATCTACTTTCTTTCCCTCACATCCATTAGAAAAATGAAAAAGCCACTCGTGTGTTTGTGCAGACTACCACTTCCATGGATGGTATATTTCAATTTTCATTTTAGAATTACCAAACTAGTTGTAATAATGGATTTAATGAATAAATAATAAATTTATTAAATTATTAATCCTATAAAAAATTTATATTATCATTATATAATACCGCATTCATACTCATTCAATATTCATAACAAGCTCTTATTTTGGTCGGTTTTACCACCTACATGAATAATGTTATAATGTTTATGTCATGAATGATTACAGAATGTAATATATTGGTAATATTATTTAAATTAAATAAATCTAATATTAAATAATGATTATTTAATTGTTATATATATATATATCCATTTACTAATAAAAACATTTTTTATGTAATCAAAATATCTAAAAAATGATATTTTTAGGCTTTCCTTGTAAATCGTAACCATAAGTTATATTAAATGACCAAAATCATTTATAAAAAATAAAAAAACACTCTAAAATTTAATTAAAATTCTTTATAAGGTGAAATCATGACTAAGTTTCAAGAACCAAAACCGTTGAATCACAATATGCATAGAAAACTGAATAGCAAACACAAAAATACTTACATTAACAAAGATTTATTTCTAAATGGGTAATACAAAATTAAAATTTAATGGTATATAGAAATATAAATATAAATATGGTTTTTATATAGATTTATAATAAATATAAATTTATTACACAAGAGGTTATATTGTGTCCAACCAATTAGAAGTTTGAGGTAATTTGATTTTTAACTTGATTTTCTTTTATTGGGTTAAATTACTTCTCCATTGATAATGTTTTTCCAATATTATGTGTATTATGATACCAGATATTTTTCTGTGTATTTATAATTTTTTTATGTGGATTTACATTTTTTTCACATAATCACTTCATTTATTGATTCTTACTTCAAATTTTATGATAATGTAGGGGTTTTTCATCACAATTTCACCTAATTGAGTTGTGTTCTATAGTCACCACCGTCTTTATTTTCTGTGGTGTATATACTATCAATGAGTGAATTTTCATAAAATTATCTTGAAAATTATGTGGATTTACATATCCATATATTTTTTCTCTCTCCTATTATTTATATTCAAAGGTTACCAAAACTGTAAGGGGTTTTATTTAAAATCATTACTTTAAAAGATACCCATATATTTCTCTTCCATATAAATATTTTATATATTGTTTGAATAATTTTATTTTATATACTTAAATTATCATTTCTGTTCATATTTTACTTTCTTTAAAAAGGTTTTAAACCTAATCTTTTCATTTTTTCCATATGGTTCACTTTTTATTTTCTTTATAAAAGTGTGAAAAGAATTTTTTTTAATGTTTACTGCTTGAAATTTTTTTATATAAATCATGACCATTATTTTTTATTAATATTTATTTAAGAATTTTATGGGTTGTAATGGAAAATAATATACCAATTCTCCTATTAATTTTTCATTTCTAATATTAATAAAAAATGATATTTTTATTAAAAAGTTATGAAAAAGGATTTCTTTTCACTTATATATATTTATATATATATATTTATCTTCCAATACTCATTTGATTATATTAAAATATTTTATTTTTAAGATTCCATTATTTTAAGTCCTTTTATGATTAATGTTTTAAATGTATCATTGAAACCTCATAAAAAGAGTTTTCGTAGTGATTTATAACTTCATTTTTGAAAAAAAGTTACAAAAGTTTAAGGAAATTATTTTATTGTTTTGTTTCCACTTTACTCACTATATCTAGAGGATCTATCTTCTATGATGTAATGTTTGAAAATCAAACTAAAATTATCTTTTTGTTTAAATATTGGGATTATTAAATCATTAGTTTCAACTGATTAAATTCTTGATTTCATCTTATGTGATACCAAATAAAAATACTATATAACCTATTTTCTTTCCATGGGGTTCTCATCAAGGTAAATATTATTTTATGTTTATTATGATCCATTGAGGATATGTTATAATTATACCGTCTAATTTTTTTCTTTGGATGACCCGTGATGATGTTTCTTAGAAATCTTCATGAAACCCATTTATTTTTTATGGGTCTAGTGAGTTATTATAGAATTATGAATGTTTTTATGTTCTTTTGGCACACATATGTATGGTTTTCATTGTGTAAAGGATGATATATATATATTATATAGACCGAAAATTCATTAGTTAAAACAATATATCTCATAATATAACATGTAATAGATAGAGGAGTGAACACAATCCATTATGGGACATTGTCCACCCAGGTTTAAAGGGAAGTAGGAGTGAACCTAATCCACTATGGGACTCTATCCACTAAGGATTAAAGGGAACGGGGATTTAAAATAATCCACTATAAGAATATTTTCACTTTTTTATGATGGTATTGGTAGTGATCCTTAACAAAAGAAATTATTTTCAATGATTAATTATGTTCCACACTTTTAGGCCATATTCTTATGCCTATCTTATACTCTTATGGATAATTATTGAGTGATGTTTCAAGACACTTATGACTCATGTATTATGTTGTGAAAAATATTTATACCATGTATCACATTTTGTGACCTATGTTTTATTGGGTTTAAATCTCTTAAGTTATATCTATGCACTTTGATTATGTTCTCATATATGACCATCTTGTTCTCACTTATAATCTTCAATTGTTAATGCCTATTCTTAATCTAACTAGGAATTTTATCTCAAACTTCTTATGTTTACATTTACACTAGGTTATAAATAATGATATTATGTAAAATATGTCTTTAAGGGTGTCTTGTGTGGAAAATTTTGTAGCACATGTTTAAGAATATATGTGAAATAATAAATTCTCGGTATTGTGAAAAAAATCTTATTTGGATGGAAAGACATACATTTTGTTAAGGAAAAAGTTTTTGTCAACTCTATAAAGCTCTAAAACTAACATTTCTTGGTTATGTATGTTAAATAATGATGATTATCGATAATAAAATTATACATGGTTAAATTTGGGTTGATATAGTTGATTTGAAAGCTAATATTTAAATTATTTTCTTTTTTCATTGAATCTGGGTATACAGGTCTAAGGCATCCATTTGGTATTTTAGAAGAGTTTATATAAATTTAAAGGATAGGAATTTATCAGATATGGATATTTTAAGAGTTTTGGATACTATTTTTGGTCTACAAGTTTAATTATTATCATAATTTAAAAAGTATAAATACCCATTTTGAGGTCTTATGTGATTGGAGTTTTAGGTGATTAATGATATGACGAGAAATTTTTATTTGGTATAAAGAAAAATATATTATTTTGGTATAAATACTCATTTTGGTTGATATGGGATTTAATTTTTAGGTAAATATGTTTAATTTGGGAAATATTTTAATCGATTTTGAGAATATATGTTGAGTAATATATATAACATCAGGGATTGAAAAGTGATTTGGTTACAATTTTTTGGATATTTTGAAAAAATATTAATATATTTTTGAGGTTTATATGATTAAGATATATTTTTATTGGTATATTATTAATATTGGTTATAATAAGGCTAAGTTATATTTTAGGAGAATAGGTTTCTTTGATTATTGTTTTTAGAATATGGTAAGAAAGATGATGACAATTTTCGGCTGGTCATTTTTGGGGATTAGAGGATAAAAATTAAGGAAATATGAGTTGAACTGATAAAGAGAGAGTTATAATGTCATAATTAACTAGAATTTATCAGGGATTTAAATGAAGGTGTTATATGATAAGAAATATTGGGTTTTATTTTTATTGTGTTATGATTGATCAATTTGATTATTTATTAATTGTGAAATTAATTATTTTAGGTTTTATTTGATGATTGAAACTAAAGGGAATTATGTTAAAAATGAATGTTATGGAAAATTCAATGACCATCCTCACAAGCAACCAAACTGCATGGTATTTCAAATGAAAAATCATTTGTTTATGCCAAACCAGTTATCTCAAGTTATAAAAAATTAAGCCTTTTCAACCATCCAAACAAATCACATAAATTAAAAATGCATTTTCATGGATGTTCAGATTATACAACCCATGGAGGAAAGAAAATTAATCATAATACCTGTCTAAAATATGGGATGAATCATGGGAAACTATCTTTATGGATTATATAAACGTTTCAGGTGTGGAAGAGAAGTTCATCAAGGATGTGAATGATGAAGAGATATTTTGACACCCTCTAAGTCACTAGGGAATCTAATTTAGAGTTTTATTTATTTATTTTTCAATTCTTGGAGTTCTTGGGATTTGGGGGTTGAAAATTTAATGTTTTTTACCTGGAGTACGGTTATCACAAAATTTGGAGTAACCATGCATCTAATTGTGAAAGAGAGGTGTTTGGGGGTATAGTGTGGTTTTTATATTTTTTTCATTGTTTTTAAAACTATATGGTAATCTCTAGAAACTATGAAACCTTGTTTTGAGGAGCTAGCAGTTCCCACATGTTGGTGAAAAGTTTTCCTGATCATGTCACCAAAACGCGTGGGCTATCTAGTCCATTAAAAATTTGATTTCTTACTATTTTTACCTTGATTTATTTTAACCCAAATTTCCACCTATTCCTCCCTATTCACATAAAAACCTTATATATTGTCTTGGATATTCATTCCTTATTTACCTTTGTGATATCACTTTGGATATTGGTGGTTTTTTTTAGGTAATCCCCTTTATTTCTTGATTTCTCCATCCTCGACCCTTGTTCTTCATTTGTTCTTCCACCCTCATGGATTTGAGAAACACTAGCAAGACATGTGGCTAACTCTAGGGTTTTATATGGATAATTTATGTTGTTTCTTGCAGGTTTATGTTTGCATGGACTTATAATACTCAATTATTAAGGTTTTCATCAAAGGAGACGAGTTTTGAATTAGTTTCAAGATAAGTGTCTCAATTTAAGTGTTCCTTTCCTTGGATTACCTTTGGTTTTTTCTTTCCATTTTTTATCAAATTTACTTTTAAATTTTTTTGATAATGTTTTTATCCATTTTTATTATGATTCATGAAATGTAATTCCAATTTCATGGATTAATGTTTATTTTCAAAATTAAGTGGTTTGAATGAATATAATGTTTTTTTATAAATGGATGAGGGTCAATCCACCTTTAATTGAACGAAAAAAGAAGAAAACCATTTTGAAAATGGGTTAGGGGGGACCCAAGTAAAGAATTGGCATAAATTCCATGAAGAAATAAATCCTGAAGGGATGAAATGGTACAAAATGATCAATGTAAAACCAAAATAAAACAAGCATCGATGAAGGTCTTATTGCCCCCCTGCCAGAAAAATTAAACAATTGGGTCAGTCAATGGTGGGATGTTTCCCCGACGAAGAAGTTATGTTGTTATGGAAACACAATGTACCAGAGCATCCCTCCATCCACAAGGATAATTAAGGATGGCCAGATGACAGGTTTCAACACACCTATACCTATTTTGAGTCACCAACCCAATAGGTAGCAAAAAATAACTACAATGCCAACCTAGTGAAAAAAAACTAGACAGTTCAAACTGTGAAAGATGAAAAAAATAGGGTTCCCATCTATGCAATAGGAAAAATATGGATGATTTTGGGTGTCAAAATACCCATCCCGTCTTTGAGGTTGCCCACCCAGCAACACCTACATGTACCACACCAAATGTAACCAGACAAGGACAAAAACTTGAGCTGACTTCAACAATCCAAATAGAATCAAACCTTTCTATACCATTACAAGATCAGAAACAACCAGAATGAAAACACAATGGAAGAAAATGACATCCAGAAAATAAATCCATCATCTATTCATTACAAAACAAAACTAGATCCACACTAATCATATGAGCAAACCCAACGAGGTCTTCCAAATCAGTCCTCAAAGAGATGGACTAGATCCATCCCCAAACCTTGGTTTCCACATGACACAGGAGCAATAAAGAATCAGTGAATTGCATCATAGAGTGAACCGAAGCAACCAAAGCTGAATCATAGAAGGCATCAGAGCAGCCGTAAGTCACATCACAGAGCACCAGAGAAGCCAAAAGGTGCATCACTATGTCAAGGGGCCAAGACAGGAGACTCTATTTACAAGAATCCACCTCCTCTAAAAATGAAACCACGAGAGACACTGAAAGGAGACCAAGTCAAGGGACCAGTACTGCAGAGCAGGAGAATGGAAATCCACCTCCATAGAACATTGAGAAAATCCATGAGTTTCTCTTCACCAGAGCTATCATCATCGAAACATCAGAGATGGTGAAATCGGAAGTGACACGAGCTGTGAAAGAGGAAAAATTAGTCAACCAAGGGAGAGAATACCAGGACGAAGATGAGAATATGGAGAATTTATAGAAAATCTCTATGCTCCGGAGAAATAACCAACCTCAGAAGACATAATCATCATGTAAGGGGTGGATAATTTGAGAGATTGTTACAGAGGAACCCTAGAAATGTAGGGAAGGTGAGGAAACCCTAGAACGCCACCGGTTGATTAAGAAACCATTGAATTCATACAATGTGTTTGATAAAATTCCTCAAAGATGATTAATGGGTTTAAATGGATTTGTAAATGGGTTTTTTAAAGGGTTTTATTTTTTGTTGAATACTTGATTGATTTTGGACATATGTAGTTTTTGAAATGGGTATTTATATTGCCTAAGGTGATTGATAATGTGTAGAAAATTAGAGAGTTTGATTGTGTGAGTGACATAGGAACTTGCGGCCTAACTTATGTTGTGGTAGGGAGTGTTACCCATGGGATTGAGGGATCCCATGAAAGGAATGTTACATATGGGACTAAGGGATCCCATGGAACAAATATTGGTGATGTGAATCGAGAGAACTCGTGGAAGTATTTTATAGATTGTGGAAGACAAATAGAGATTCAAAACATATTGTACTCTCCTTGAAGGCTAGTGAACCATGACTTATACTAAGTCATATATGATCCCTTTGGTTATATACCATGATTCTTATCACTTGTTCCTTTTTTTATTTGGATTGTTCTATATTTATACCCAAACCCATTTATTCAATATTTGATGATGTTAAACTTATGTGTATTCCATGTTTGGGTGAGTTGTATTTTTTCATGACTTATCATTTTATTTCTCATTTATTGAGAATTTTTTATTCATTTTTTTGAAATATAAAATGTTTTTGAAAAAACTGATGGATTTTCTAAATCAATTATTTCAGGGTATAATTTTTTAAAATATATATTTTAAACTAGATTTATTCGTTTTCATGGGAAAATACCTTATATATATTCATGGTGGTATACTATTGGGATTTTTACTCACACCTACATATTCCATTGGGCATGTGTAGACCTTATTTTATAGAAAATAGGTAAAGGTAAGGGTACCATGTTTTTCAGTGGATATTCTTTATTACTATCATCCATGGTTGGTTTGGGATGTTGGAGATGATGATCCTGTGGTGTTTAATTTATTATAGAGTATTTTTGGGATATTTTTTTGTTTGGGATGTTATGTATTGTCCTCTTTGGTCTTGTACCTATTTTTGAGATTTTATTTATGTTGACCACATATATAATTTATAAGTCTTGATTATAAATTGGGATGTTTGATGATTTGGTATATGTTTTGGCCAGTAATTTGGATACTCTATTTGGTTGTTTATTTCTATTGATGCTACTTATTTTTTGTTTCAAACATCCAATACATGGATGGGTCCTACCATATTTTCAAGGGAAAAACCATTCACAAACGGTGAAGTGTAATGACCTAGTTCTTATTATCATCCCATAGAATTAAAGAATTCACTTCAGGACTTATGGTGTGATGAATCAGGTGAGATGGCTGGTTTAAATATGTTGGTTTTAAAAAAAAATTAATAAGAAAACTATTTTTCAATTTTGGATTAGTTGTTGATAGGGGTAGTATCGTCGAGGCTCAAGTGGTAGTACAAATGAGTCCCTAGACATCTCTCCATCATGATAAAACTTGAGTTTAAATTGGTGGTTGGAATTTTTTATAACAATTTGAAGAAAATTTGAGTCTATTTTAAAGGAATTTTATGTCTTTAATTGTTAATTATGGATTTTGGTAAGAACCCATGAGCGGTTTTCAGAAATTTTGAGTTTCATGGTAAAATGAATAAGGAAAGTAGAGGCACATTATTTATAAACATATATAGTAGAAACCATGTGGATCCCATGAATCCAAGTCTATAATACTTCTAGTTTTACTTTTCAATAGTGTTTCATAGTTTTCCAAATAGTTCAAACAATCTAATGAATATTGGAAAAATATTTCAATTTTTGATATTTTCACCCCTTATTCTTTTCAAATTTTTGTTAATGATAATACTAGTTTTTTGAGGTTTATTATGAAGGTTATTTTTTATTTAATTTATGTTGATTGAGTCATTATTGTGTGTTGAATACGTTTTTTCCTTATGTTTGGTAGGCAATGCCTCCCATAAAATCCTATTCTAGGTGGAGGGAGGGAGCTGCAAAACATTATCTGAAATAGAACACTCTATTTGATTCTACCTTAGTAGAATTGGTGATCCAAACTATCTAGTTCCTTGGGAAATAGAGTGAAAAGGTCATGCATGGAAAACAGGCAATGATCAGGAGTTAACTAAGTAGAATATTTCAATCTTCCATGGTGAAAATGGAACCCATGAGCTTGAGGAATGGATCAAAAGGATTGAACATATATTTCTCTTTTTGAATACCCTTGAGGCATATAAAGTTGGATTAAACACTTACATGCTGGAAGGGACATGTAAGAAATGGTGGGAATTCATGGTTAAAGAAAAGAGGCTTGAGGATCTCAACTGAACTACCTTTAAAAAGGATTTCAATCAGTAGTTTTATCTTGATACACTGAGGGTGGTGAATGCCCATGAATTTTTGACCATGGAGTAGAGATATCATTTAATTATTGAATATTCTGAATGTATTTCCGAGTTAGTTTATTTTTATCTTGATATACTTACAAATTATTATCTTAAGGTGAGACATTTTGAAATGGTATTGAAGGTCAAGATCATATCGATGCTTATTTTTATTTTCCTACTAAATTATACTGACGTGGTGGATAAAGTGGTTATTACTTAGATGTATTTAGTAGGGAATATGGATCTCAGTGGGGTTTATTCAGAAGTAGGTGGTTGTTATATTTTTTTCTCTATCAAGAAGAGGAAGTGGGATGAACCTCATTGGATTAGTGGTAAGGGTTATCAAAAGATATTATTTTTATTGTGAGTATATTCTTCTGGTCCTAATCTAATTATCAATGTGGGAATCCTAGACATATGAGACATAATTCCCCTACCTCTATGAGGATGTGTGAACTATGTGGGTGTTGGGGTCATCCTCAACCCTCATGTAGGACTCCTCTGTAGGGGAGTGGAGATGGTTCATCATTTTTAAAAGGGTTTTTATGTGTGATTTGATACTTATAAGGGTGTGGGATCTCACCCTTAGGGAAAAGGGGAATCTCTATTAGATAATATGACTCATGTAATGTTTGAGACTCAAAATCTTTATATAATCGATATGGAACTGAGGAATTGGATTCTGAGACAACTACCATAAGAGTTACAATGTTTATTACTTATTATATGGATTTGAATTTGTTTGATATGGGTGATTCCCATTAATTTGTTTCAATAGTGTTACTTGATGCTTTGGGTATGAGAGTATATTTTGATTCATTTATGAGGGATATTCTCAGACCTTTGGGAAGGAAGAATGAGCAAGGCATCAAGTTCCCCGAGTGTCGTGTTTTTGTTGTCTACCTGGAGGTCATATGGGACATACCTATATTAGACCTAGATATTTTATATCTCATCCTTCCTATGAATTGGATGGTCCATTTCAATGATACAATTTATTTTTATCACCATAGGGTCTAGTTTTTATTTCCTAACAATAACACTAACATTTTTCAAGGTGGGTTGAACCGGAATCTTGGAAAGGAATAAACCATTTTTCCATAGGTGGGGTTGACTTCTTTCTAGTTTTGTTGGATATTACTTGAGGCTTTGAAGTAGATCTCATATGGTCATCCTATAGTGGTTGTGGACATGTAACCTAAAGGTTTTCTGGCCACTCGAGCAAGAGGCCAAGTTCACTATCGAACTTCTTCACAAGATGATCCCTGTTTTCTTACAACCATGTTGGATGGATCCCACTGACTTAGAGATACAAGTTTGATTAAAGGACCTTGATAGTAATATATTTATTCATCTGAGCTTGTCACCATGGGCATCATTGATACTTTTTATAAACAAGGCAGATGTGAGTCTCCAAATTTTTTATATTTTATCATTAGATGAATCAAGTGTCTATTAAGAATAAATACTCACTAACTCAATTTTATGATCTATTTAATCAACTTAGGGGATCTTAGTGGTTTTTTAAAATTGGCCTAAGGTTGGGTACCAATGGTTTAGGGTCTAGGAAGATGATGTTCCTAAGTCCTCATTCAAGAAATTATATGGGAATTTTGAGTATTTATTTATGCATTTTGGACTTACCAATTCTCTTGTGGTCTTTATGGTTTCAATTAACCAAATATTCCACCATTTTATGGATTCCTTTAGGGTCATATTTGTGGATGATATCTTTGTGCATTCCAAGATGGAGGGCTATATAGACCATATGGAGATTGTTTTGGGAACCTTGATAGAGCATCACCTGTATGCTAAGATGTCCAAATGTGAGTTATATATTCAAAAGTTTATGTTTTAGGATATTTGATTTATGAGGAAGGGATTTTGGTAGATCCCATGAAGTTCCAAGTGGTTATTTCTTGGTATTATCCTAAGAACATGTCTGAGATTAGGAATTGTTAGGATTATCCAAATGCTACAAGCATTTTTTTTTATTCTTCTCCAGGGTAGATTTTACCCTGACAACTTTGAATTGGAAAGGAGTAATGTTTTAGTGGAGTGAGAAGTAATAGATATCATTTGATTTGTTGTAGTTCTGGATTCCTTCAACCCTACTTTTTATGTTTCTTGAGCAGGGGAAGGAATATACAATATATTGTGATTCCTCAAGTACATGGATGAGGTGTGTGCTGATTCAAGATAATCATATGGTGCCCTATAACTCTCTCATTCTCTACTCACATGATAGGAATTTCCCCACCCATGACCTAGAGTGTGTATTTGTAATTCATGCATTAAATAATTGATTTCATTACTTCTTTGGGGATTGATTTATATTGTATTCAGATTATAGGACCCTGAAGCATATGTTTCACCCATAGGGACTTGAACCTTAGGAAGAGACAGCGGGTAGAGTAAATTCAGATAGTTGATTTCAATAATTACCTATACCCAAAGAAATCAGAATATAGTCACTGATACCTTTAGTATAAAGTAATAAAACCAGGTATAGAAATAATATATAGAGGATTTGAGTTTGATGAGTTTGTTTGATACTTTTAGTTTGAGGTGTGTGGGGATAGAGAATGGGTTTCCTTGACCTATGTTCAGTTCAAACCCTATCTTCTTGATTAGGTTTGGTGTGAGAAGGCATATGAACCAGACTTCTAGTATGTTAGAAGATTTTTAAATGGTAGGTTGACCTTAAGTGATCAGTCTTTATCTCTTGATGGTACCCTCTACTTTATGAAGTAGTTGGTGGTTTTTTAACATTTAGGCAGTAGGTGGTGGATGAGGACCACAATTCAAGTTGGTCCATTCACCCTTGGGCTACTAAGATGTTATATAATATAAGAACTTGATATTGGTGGCCTGGGTTGATACTATCTGTTTCTATTTTTTTTATCTCAATGTTTTTCTATCCATATGATCAAGTAAGAGCATTAGAGACTATCTATGTTGATTTATCGTCTTCCCATTCCAATATGGAGGTGGCATCCTAGACCAAGTTCACTCCTGAATAACCAAATATTATTGGACACATTGAATCAAGTGTGCATACCTATACACTAGAGGCTACTAACTAGTAAAAAGGTCCTAGGGTGGGTTTGTGGGAAGATTAATCCCTCAGATCCGAGTTGAGAATAGTGAAGATAACTAATAGATCAATAAACAATGGAAGCATAATAATAATGAATAAGTTATCAAAAGAAAACAAAATCATCAAACTAATAAATAACCAACAAAATATGTAAGTTGTATCATATAAAAAATATGATGAAATTTCATATCTCTAAAAAAGGGAAAACATGAATACATGGTAGTAGGAAGATAGTACAATACATGATATAAAAAATAATTTAAAAGGGAAAAAACTACCCCAAGCAACCTGAGCACTAGATTAGTCATCTACTACAACACTCCCATCCTAATGTAAGAAGTTAGGCATCCAAAAAAAGATGATTAACTTGTCTACGCCTATGATCATATAATATATCAGGTACCAACATTGGACCCAATAGGGTGTGAGATAAATCTCAATAGGACACCACCAAGGGTCTCTATAAATATCCAGTATGTGAATATAAACTGTAACTATGTGACAGTATATAAAATTAAAGCAATTATAAATTGAACAACCCATACCTGCTTTATCCTTAGTTTGAAGATTTCTCTGAACATGTAATCATTTAATTAAATATGATTCAATTTATAATAATTATTTCATATATATATATGGTTTTACTAGTATTGTAAAATTAAATAATAATAATAATAGAGGATCCATGGTGTAAATAGGGCATATTTGACCTCAGGGGATGAGACATCTCATAGTGGTAACTCATGCAGTCAGGATATAAGGGGTATGAGTGTAATTTAAGGGGTAAAACTAAGGAATTCCACAATGAAAGAGTATAACTGATTCCATGGAGCTCATACATAGTAATCTGGGACTAATAATGACTAGGCCCATTGGGGTGAATCCATGGTGGCACATGTCTGAGAAAATCAAGCTAAATCCAAGGAGTGTATCCAAGAAATTCTAATATCCAGAAAATAGACATGTGAATCATCGTTACAACATTGAGGAATTCACATAATAAGAAAAATACTAGATTCTATGGTGGGTACTTCCCATGAAAATAATCTCAATGAATCATAATGGTGTCCTTTGAGTGAACAAGGCATTTCCACAAGAACCTAAGGCTAGCTCAAGTCTGACCACTCCTATAATGATGAAAAAGGTCCAAATAAGGTAGGAACATTATACTCATTTAATTTAAATATATATATATATATATTATTATTATAGTTCATTTAAAAATCATGACAAATACATTTTTATTAGTGTATTCCACTAGCTTTCATCATACATGGTAAGGTAATGTAATGAAATGAAACCAATTATCAATTAATTACATAATTATTTAATAGGTTCATTCCATTAACTTTTATTAAACCTGAAAAGTTGGATAAAGGAAATGAAACCACTTATCAATTTAAATACATTTCCATGGATAAGTGATATCTATGAATTTTTCATAACATTCATTTAAATATTTATTATTTATGAAGAACACTTACCTTATAAAAGGCCAAGTCAATCCACCCGAATGGTGTCACGGATAATCTCATTATAGGTCACCAAGGAATAAATAAAGAACAAACCCTAAATGAGTGGTGAGGTATCAATATCTAATGGAGGAAAAGATATCCCACTAGGGCTATAGAATATAATTTAATAGATTTAATTTAAGGCATATTTATATAAGGAGTAATGCCCAGTGAAACTGATATATGCGCAACTGAAAAAATTTATAGATGGTGGGACTTTAAGGGATGATTCATATACCACCTACCTTATTCCTATAGTAAATTCCATGGGGTATCTTCCCTTAGTTTTTCCTAGATCAGAAGAAAATGGAAGAATAGAAGAACACCCTAAAAATAGGGTATAAGGGATCACACCAAAAAAGAATATTTGATAGGAATAATAAGGATGAAAAGGGCCTAATGAGTGGACCACTTATCAAGAGGAATCCAATAATATGAACATATCGTAATTCTGAGGCCTTGTGAAGAAATGGTAGAAATGCCTAGGCAATTTCCTTAGAAGAAGTTCCCAACAAGAAGGGGTGGGGGAGTTCTATCCTATAAAGGAGGAAAAATGAAATAAGGGTTAAGGTTATAAGGATTTTAATAGAAAATAGTCATTTTAATCAACTTATTGGGGTATCATGGGTTGGACACATGATTATAAAAAATGTGCACTAACCATGCATGGATTACTATCCATAGAGGGGACTCACACAGTTCATGTGCACGGTTTAAGAAACCTTGTTAAAACCATGAGTTTTTCATCTATTAAAAAATATAGAACTTTTGAATGGGTGTGTTTCTTGGGGTGAATGGTTTGGGAGTAAAATGTGGCCCTATGTTTTGAAATGAAACACCTTGAATGAATAGTATAAACCATGAGGACTAGGCTGCATGGATTCTACTAATCATGTGACCCAACTTTTTCTTGCACTAGTTTTGATTTCAGGCTCATAACAAGCCCTAGAGACCCTCAAAACCTCTGTGACATTTTTAGGAATTCATATTAGGTAAAAAACAAGGAGTTAAATATAAAAGAGAAGGATTTTTACCTCATAAAAAACTGGGTTCTTATATTCACCCCCTTTAAAGGAACTCTTCATTAAGTTTCCCTTCCAAGGGTGGTAGAATTCTATCTGAGAAAAAATTAGGCTATTGAGAATGTACATTGGCCTCCCACTCTGAATTCTAATCCTATACACGGTTGTGCTACCATAACACCCACACCAAAGGGAAAGACCAACCACATAGATCCATCATGCTCTGATCAATAATGAAAATGGGATACTCTTTAAAAGAAACATCAACATCTAATTCAAAATACTTAGGATCAAAAGTATGATATGGGTTGACATGGTGATAGATATGTTTTGAAACATGGAAGACGATGTGCATGACATGGTACCTCTAAGGAAATAATAACTTATAGGCTTCCAGATTTACTCTATCAAAGATCTCAAAAGTATTGAAAAGATGAGGCAAAAACCATTCTTTGCCTCTATATCCATTTATTCCCTATATTGGGAGATACTCTAAAGAAAACATGATCCATGACCTCAAACTCCAGAGGGTTTCAATGAAGATTGAATTAAAATTTATTTCTAGACTGAGTAGTAGTCATATGCTTCTTGAGCACTACACATACTCTAAAGTCCCCTGCACAAGATGAGGACCCAGTAGCAATTCCTCCCCTGCCCTTAACTAGTATAGAGAAGAATGGCATAGCCTAACATATAAAGCCTCATATGGAGACATCTGAATCATTGGGTGAAAGATTTTGTTTTATGAAAACTCAAAGAGTGGGATATATTTATCCCAATAACCTTAAAAATTCAAGATGCTTGATTAGATCTTGTCCTCAGACAACTGTATAGTCTATTCAGATTGGCCATAAATCTAGAGGGAAAATATGTGTTCAGAAACACCTGTCTACCCAAAATTTCTATAACACTTTCCAAAACATAAATGTAAAATGATCATTACTATACGAAATGATAGTACGATGGACCCCATGTAACTGTATAACCTCAAGTACATACAATATTCCTAGATCATCAATTGAGAAAGTCCAACATATAGGAAGGAAGTGGTCTACTTTCATTAGTCGATCCATGACTACCCAAACCACGTTTCTACATTGAGGAGACCTTAGAAAAAAACCACAAAATCCATTGTGACATATTCCCATTTATATTATGGGACTATTAATAGATGTAACAAGATAGAAAGTCGCTGGTGTTCCACCATCACCTACGGATAGGTGGGAAACCTAATGATAAAACCCATTATCTAACATTTTATCTTAGACCACCAATACCGGTGACACATATCTCAAAAAATCTTGTAGATACCTGGATACACTTCTTTCTGAGAAGAATGGGAATATCACATTAGATCCTATCACATGTATTTAGGAACCTGGATATTCCCAAGTACACGTAGGATGTCATCTACATCGACAGACCAATTTGGAGGTAGGTCCTTACTTGTAATAATTTTCTGATGGACCAAGCCTCTTAGATTTGAGAACTGACTTCTCTTCACCATATCATGGAGTGAATATGTAACTACTAAGGCTAAAAGAAAAGGATTCTCATGAATCTCATTAAAATCTTGATTCATATAAAAGATAAGGATCGTCAATTTTCATTAATCACTAGTTTCTTGAATGGATTGTTCCTGAGTTTTATAGATTAGTGCATCGGCTATCGTATTGCCCTTTCCAGGCATATAATAAATCTCAAAGTAAAAGATACAGAAGGTATTTGACCCATCTTCACTATATGAGATTCAAGTCACACTGCATAAAGTTATATTTGTGGAATATGTGGTATGTATACACCAAAAAGTACTCTACCATCAAATAACTTCTCCAAAATCATAATGAATGAACGTCTACTATAAGATTGTGGTCAAGTTTCCCTTTGTTATGCTGCTAAAGTCTAAACTAGAGTGACTCATACACAAAAAAATGACCCTCCCGCATCAATATGGCACCCAAATCAATGCCTTATGTATCACAGAACATGATATAACCTCTTATAGGCTATGGAAGAATCAGAATTGGTTTCGAAGTAATCCTTTTTTTATATTCTAAAAGGACTCCTAACAAGATTTAGAACACAATATATTCACACCCATATTCATCAGATTGGTAAGGGGTCTGCAAGTCATCATAAGTACTATATAAAATTCCTATAATATCTATCTATCCAAAATAAACTACGTATATCAATCATGTACTCAAGATGCTCCTAGGAAACCACATCCCTCACAATATTAGGGTCAATGGATACTCGTGATTATGAAATAATATATCATAATAAATGAACTATATTGATTAAGAAGTGTCACTTTTCAAGCTTATAATATAACATATGCTCCCTCAGTGTATTTAAAATGATCTTAAGATATTTGGCATGGTCGTTTTGAGTATGAGATAAACTAAAATCTCATCCAAAAAACCAAAAAAATGGAATTCAAATAAGTGTGGAAAACCCTATTCACCAAGGCCATAAAAATAGTGAACATGTCCATAAGACTGAATGGTATAACCTGATACTCATATAGACTATACTGACTTTGAAAAGTCATATGTAGTATGTATGAAATCTTGACTTGAACATGATGATAGAAAAATCTCAATTCGATATTCAGAAACACTCTATATCCTCAGATATGGTTGAAGAGATCATCTATTTGAGGTAATAGATAACAGTTCTTAACTGTAATATGGTTCAATCACCGATAATCTATTCATAACCTAAGGGTCTCATATGACTTCTTATAAAAAAGAATAGGTGAACCCCAAGATATAGTACTGGGTTATATAAAAACCTTATATTATAAATACTCAAACCATATTTTGAGATTTGGGATCTTAGTAGATGTTATCCTGTATGGAGGAATAAATATTAGATCTACTCCTAGAAAAAGATAAATCATAAAGTCTACCTTTTTCTTAGGAAGTAGATCAAAGAAGTCATCTAGTAAAACATCCCTAAAAAATTCACCACCAGATGAAAATCCACCAAACACATTCCATGATCATCCATATAAAGGATAGAAATTTGTGCTCTCACTCCACACAACCCATGATGCTCTGATCTAGTTCTACTTTCCTATACATCCCATGCACCCTTGTGAAGATAACTATTTCACTTTCGTGATATAAATGATACCCTGTAATGATAGCAGTCAACATATGCATTATAGGGGACCTACTAGTCTATCATGAAATTGACATCGAAGACTGTCATCTCAAGGATGAAGAGGTTCTGTAAGAAATAACAACTTCCCACCTCAAGAGGACAGTCCATGCATTGATGTATACCCTATATCCACACACCCAAAAGTGTGTCTAGAATCATCATCCCAAAAAAGTATTGAACTTCAAGGAAAAGAAATTCTATGATTGATTCTATGATAATTGAGTGCATGGACCTATATCAAATAGAGAATATACGATAGTATAGGCTACTATAATAATACATGATATAGTCAACAATCCTTCACTCTTATCCTTAGGTATCTACTATAATGTGTGCAACTAGCCCATTCCATGGTCATAGGATACAACTGGACTATCCTACATAGGTCCACTCTACTAGAACTGATAATTAGATGTCTGTATACCTTGTACATGACCATCTCATCTTCTTTGGCTAGTACTACTCCATCTTCCTTCCTTACATAGCGTCACCAATCTTTCTCCTAAAGTTGGAGACGGTGTTGTCCCTCTTTCACTAGAAAAATACGAAAATGTCCAGAAAAACCTTTTAAGATGACTTAACCATCTACAAGCATGACACTAAAGTGGGTATCTATTACACTCAGGATTCACATGCATCTTCTATCCACACTGATGCCATATAAAAAATTTATTAGTGAATATACTTTATCTATCACTGCTCTGATGAGAAACCTCAAGGCTACACTTACTACCATTATAAGAACTATTGTCCTGTCTCAATAATAAACCTCTATTACTAGTACTATTAGATTCTCCTAGGTTTCACTCAGTGATAAGTTCTTGGTTTATGATCTCAGAGAAGGTGGATAGGTGAATGACATTCACCTAAGAGAAGATGGCATACATAATCCCATCCTTGATGAATCTTTCTAATAATAGATCATCATCTTAAAGAAGCAGTGAAAAACATTTCAGATAAATAAAACACACTGAATAATCCATTATAGACATAAAACTCTAATCTAGGTGCATGAACTACCTGGCTCGGTCAGATATTAGTGTGTCTGGGAAAAATTAATCATATAAGGAAGTCTGAAAGTCTATCCAGACCATGACCCAATGATGACCAGCCTGGGTAATTACATCCCACCATCACATGGAGGAATCACGCCTCATGTATGTGGCTAGATTGAATTACCCTCCTCTATAGAGGCATCTCTAGATTCTTGAAGATAGATAAAATATATTCTATCCATTACTTAGCTACAAAAAGGACTTCCATCCCCCAAGAATATGGGATGTTGTAGTTGATGGAACTCACGAGTTAGATTATACATCATAGGTGTAGGTCATGGAAAATACTACATAGACTACATCAAGTGTAGGAAACCCTCTTGAATCTAATAATCAGTTCCCAGTATAATAATAGTTGGTAGTTCCTCAGGTGGTACCATTAAAGGTATCACTGGTGGTTCAGGGCCCACCACCTTTAGAGCATGGTCGTCGCGACCCTCTTGGGGCATGACTCGAGGACTTCATGGTTGAGTAGTTTTACAAATTTCAAGAACACACCTCATAAAAATATACCTAGTAGATAAAATCACTAACTAAATTAGAATAGAATAAAAAGGGATCACTACCCATCATACTACCCCAAATATCCTCTTATAATTCTAGGGTATTGGTAAGTGTTAATGTTTTCATTTACATTGGTCCCAGTATATGGAGGTCCAATTGCAAGTTAATGAGGGAAACTGACTTTAAGTTGAAATTTCCATCTTCATTTACTAGAAACCATTTCATTTATAAGACATGATTTATCTCTTAATTCTATAAGTGAGTATATACATTGTATAAGGATTAATTAAATAGATTTTGATTCCTTGTTTATACAGGCCCACACTCTTTATAATTTTAAATTTACACCAATTTAATTTCAACAAACCCCCTTACATTCGGTATCAGGATGTAATGGGTAAGATACGATGGTTTGATTTGTATGAATCACCCTTTCCAATTAATAAGGGCCTAAACACCTTATAAATTGAAATTGGTAGTCATGTAATCATAGCCAAATCCCAACTCATGTATCCATAGGTGCATATCTTACAAGGATGAAAATTGGATTTTTGCGAAGTCATCATCAATATGTATGGGAAAAACCATTTAGGTTTATTATGGATCTTTAAACAAACAATTTTCATTCCCTAAAAAATTCGTTAGTATCACATGAATATATAAAAACCATGGATCACTTAAAAATCACAGGTAAGACAGGAAATAAAGGTAGTAAAATTAACTTATATGGAAAGGAATATGCATGTCATGTGAATCCAAGGTGCTTATAATAATGCATTTAAGAATGTTCCTTTCCATACCAAGATAAAGTAGAGTATCTAAAAAAGATAAAATTTACCACAATTCTTGTGAATCACCCAACAGTGAAAGTATATCAACTATAATTGGAGGAATATAAAACAACAATACCCCATTTCATGAAAAATTAGTGTTTACCACGAACATCGGTAAGATACTTCTAATCATAGCTCATAAGAAAGTTACAACACATTTCTAATCTTCTTTATATCAACCCAAAATAGTAAGGAAAGAAAAGAAACCTTTAATACCACTTTGTGGCATCCTAGACCCTATTCACTCCTATGTAACTGAATCCAGTTGGCCACATGGACTCAAGCGTGGAACCCCATATTCTAGAGGCTATAGACAAGTAGTGAGGACCTAGGGTGTGTCCATGGGAATACTATTCCCTCATGGTATAGTGAAGCACAACTGATATAACATATATATGAATAAACAATGGAAGTGTAACAATAATGAATAAGGGAGAAGAAACAATCATAATCAACAAATCATTTAACAACCAAAAAAATGTAAGCTACATCGTATATAAAAGATGATGTAATTACATGTATCTATAAAAGGTAAAACATGCATACATGGAATTAAGTTGATAATACAATACATGATAAAAAAAATAATCAAAAAGAAAAAAACTATCCTAATAATCCCAAGAACTCTCTTAGTCATCTAATACCACGCTCCCATCCTAAAGTAAGAAGTTAGGTAACCAAAGCATGATGCTTCCCTTTGTACACACCTAATATCATATAATTTTTTTGGATACCAATGGTGTCCTAGATAGGCTGTAAGATAAATCATAGTAGGCCACCACCAATGGTTTCTATAAAAATCTAGTCTGTAAATATAAACAATAACAATATTATGGTATAGAAAAGTAAATCAGTGCTAAACTAAATAACCCATACCTACTTCAACCTTAAATAGAGATGTATCTGAACATTTGATCATTTAATTAATTATGATTCTATTTTTAATAAGGATTTCATATATGTATGGTTCTAGTAACATTGTAAAAGGAAATAAAAATAATAGAGGATCTAAGGTGTAACCAAGGCATCCTTAACCTCAAGGGTCGATCCACTCATAGTGGTAACTCATGTGGTCTAGCTATAAGGGGTTTGAGTGTAATATAAGGGGTACAACCAATTCATTAAACTATAAAAGAATCTAAATGAGTTCATTGAGGTCTTATATTGTAATCCCAGGATAAGAATGAATGGGACCAATGGGGTGAATCGATGGTGCTGCATGTCCAAAGACATCAAGATGAATCCAAGGAGTGTATCCAAGGCATTCTATTATCTAGAAAAGAGGTAGGTGAATCATTGGTATAATGCTGAGGAATTCACATAATAAGATAAAGAATATATTCCTTGGTGGGTATATCCCACAAAAACCAGTTCAATGAATCAAAATGGAATCCTCTGAGTGCACAAGGAATTGCCTTGATAATCCATGGTTAGCTCAAGTATGACCAATTATATAAGTATGAAAAAGGTCCAAAGATCATACTAACCATATAATAATTTCAGTTATATACATATGTAATTATAGTCTATTTAATACTCATGTCAAATACATTTTAATTAGTTTCATTCCATTACCTTTCATCATAAGTGATAAGTTAAAGTATGGACATGAAACCATTTATCAATTTAATTACATAATCATTTAATAGGTTTATTCTGTTACCTTTCATTAAACCTAAAAACGTGGATAAAGGACAAGTAACCAATTGGAAATTTAAATAAACTTCCATGGAAAATTGATATCTATACATATATACTTACCATAAAATTCATTTAAAGATTTATTATTTATAAAGAACACTTAACTTATCAAAGTTCAAGTCAGCGCACCCTGATGGGTTTTTAGATAATCTCATTATATGTTACAAAGGAATAAATAAATAACATACACAAAATGGGTGGTCCATAGTGAGGTCTCAACCTCCAATAATGTCAAAGATATCCCCCAAGGTCCACAACTTTCAATTAAATAGATTGTATTTAAGGTAGATGTATATAAGGTGCAACACTAATGAAACCAACATTTTCACAATCGAAAAAATTTATATATGGAGGTACTTTAAAGGATGAGTGATAGAACACCTACCTTATGCTTGTAGTACATGCCTCATCTAGTATCATCCCTTAGTTTGACCTGAATGAGATGTTAATATAATAATAGATGAATTACCTGAAAATAAGGAATAAGAGATCACAGCAAAGTAGTGCCATCTATAGGAAACATATTGGTGAAAGGATCCTAAGGAGTGAATCACTTAATGACATAAATCCAATGAGATGAAAAAATATTAATTCTAGGGTTGGACGAAGAAATGGGAGAAAAGACTATAGGATTTTCATAGCAGGAGCTCCCAACATGAAGGGGGAGGAGTTTTATTCACTTGATGAAGAAATAATAAAGGAGGGTTAAGGTTATAATAATTTTAAGGGAATAATATAACTTTTCCCAACTTATAGCGGTCACATGGTTTTGCGCATAGTTGGAAAAACCATGCTACAATTGTGCATGGATTACTATCCAATTAGGGGACTCACATGATCCATGAATATTGTTTGATGGAGTGAATTTAACTATAGATTTTGAATAATATAACTATTTTACTTCTTAGTTATGGAAGGGTATTTAGGAATCCATGGGAACCTAGATAATGTTGTACATGGTGTATCACCTATAGATAGATTTCCAGATGGAGTGGGATATCTAGATTCTTGAGGATACACTTCGAGACTTTGTGATTCAATTCAGGGGTTCATGGTATAGTCATCTATAATTGGTTGAATTTTCATATAGAAATCGTTTCCAAACTTTAATCAAGATGAATCTTTTTGAGGTGTTTTATGGGAATCCATTTCAGTCCCTCTCATGATGGGCTGAGTTTGGTGATCATTTCATATTGAGATCGAGACTCATCGAGGAGACGATGGAGAAAGTTCTATTGATTTGAAAGAGGATAATGATGAATCTGTGCCACATAAAATTTTATTCAGATCATCATCATCACCCATTAGAGTTTTTGGTCAGTGATCAGGGGTTTCTTCCGGTATTTGTTTGACTAGGAAATCATTGATTGAGAATGTTGGGAAAGTTAGCACCATATTACGTTGGGTTGTTTCAGCTTATAGAGTGTCTTGGGAAGGTATCCTATTGACTTAAATATCCACTATGGATGATATCTATTCATGATTTCATCTATTTATCCTTGTTGAAGAAGTACCTTACAGACCCATCTCAGGTGATAGTTTGGGAAGATTTGGAGATGGATCTTGACACCTCCATTAGGGATCATCCTATCCACAACCTAGATTATCATAATGAAGTGATCCATGGTAAATTGATCCTATTAGTCTATTTGATTTATCATCATGGTAGAGATATCCATGATACATGGTAAAAAGAAGCTTTGGTGAGGGAGAAGCAGCCTCAGGTATTTTCCTTTGAGGATCCTTGAAGACTTTATGGTAGAAGAAAGTGGTATAATGGGGAGAATGGTGACACCCACTAGGTCACCGGTACATTTTATTTTTAGTTTTATTTATTCATCTATTCTTTAAGTTACGAATATTTGGTGTTCTAAAATTTAATTTTTTTAAAGAAATGACATTAGATTATGGTTAGAACATGATTATAAGTAACTGTGTTTCTAACTGGGCAATAGAGGTGTTTGGGGGACAATGAGTTTTGACATTAATTCCATATTGGTATTAATATCATGTGGTAATCTATCAAAACCATGAAACCTTGTTTTAATTTATAAAATGATCTCATATAGTTGGAACATAGTTTACATAACCTTATGGCCAAACCATGAGGGTTGTTTGACTCATTAAAATTTTTTGTTATTACCAATATACCCTTGATGTATTTTAACCCAAATCACCCCCTATTCCTCTCCATTATTGCACAAAACTCTCCCCTTATCTTGGATATCTCTTTCCTTAATTTCCTTAGTGATTTCTTCTTTTATCTCGGTGGTTTATTTATTGGTAATATTGTTTTTTCTTGATTTCTTCATCCTCCATCCCCTTTCTTCATTTTTTATTCCATCTGCCTAGTGTTATGAAACCGTAGCATTCCATGTTACCAAATATAGGGTTGTGGATGGAAGTTTTTTGTTTATTCTCATTTTTTTAGGAGTGTGAAGACATATATTACTAAATTATCATGGTAATTGAAGGTAATGATTTTTTATTTAGTTTAAAGGAATTTTTAACTATTTAAGGGTGAGTTTCCATGAATTACCTTTGGTTCTTTATTTCCTTTGATTTTTTTTATTAAATTTACATTAAATTTTATTTAGAATTTTTTTATACATATTTATTTTGATTTTTTAAATTCAATAGAAATGTTATGGATTAAAGTGTATTTTCAAAAGGAAGTGTTTTAAATACATACAAGGTGTTTGATAAAATTCCTCGAAGGGGATTTATGGTTTAAAATGTATTTTAAAAGGTATTTTTGAAAGTGTTTTAGCTTGTGTTTAATTATTGGTGGATTTTAGGATATGTGGTTTTTAAAATGGGTATTTATTTTTCCTTAGGTGATCATTAATGTGTGTCACATGGGAGACCTTGGGTGTGTGAGTAACTTAGGCACCCAAAGCCTTATCTTGTGTTGTGGTCTAGTTAGGGAGTGTTGCCCATGGGTTTGAGGGATCCCATGGAAAGAATTTTACCCATGGTACTGAGGGATCCCATTGAATTAATGTTTCCTATGTGGACCAAGAGCACCCATGGAAGTATTATAGGGCCCGTGGAAGACTGATAGAGCTTAAAAATTTGTTTTACTAACATACCCATCTAGAATTACTTTTATTAGACTAAGGCATACTAGATACCTTTGGTTAGAACCCTTTGTGTTTATCAATTATGCTTTGTTTGATTTGGATTCCCTTGTATTTATACCTAAAACCCTTTTTTGGATATTTTATGATGCGACACTTATGCTAAATACATGTTAGGGTGAGTTGTATTTTTTATTCCCTATGGTTTCACTTCCTATTTATTAATACTTGTTTATTCATATTTTTGAAATATAGAATGTTTTCAACAAAACCAAAATAATTTCTAAAGAAACGTTTCCAAGGTGATTTTTTTAAATGTGGATTTAAAACTAGAGTTATGGTTTTTTATGGGAAATAACTTATATATATTCATAGTGGTATCCTACTAGGATGTGTCCTCACACACTATATATATCTTGGAAATATGAAAATCATGTTTAGTAGGGAATAGGTAAAGGTAAGGGCAGTGTGAAATTTAGTAGATATTCTTGATTACCATTATCTGTGGTTTTTTTGGGAGAGTGGAGATGATGGTCTCACAAAGTTTTTCTCATTATAGAGAATTTTGGTATTTTGGTTCATTTTGGATATTATTTATTAGCCTATTTGGGCTTTTCCCTATTTTTGAGATTTTTATTATATTGACCATGGATATCATGTATATTTATTTTTTATAAATTTTGAATTTTGATGATTTGATATCTGTTTTTGTTCATTCCTACAAATACTCTATTTGGTTGTCTATATTTATTGATGTTTATTATTTGTTGGTGTAGATTTATAATCCATAGATGGGCCATATGGTATTTTAAAGGGTGAAACCATTAAAAAATAGTTAATCGTAGTGATTTTGTGTTTTCACCAGCCCATGGAAATCAAGAATGCACTTTAGGAATTGTTGAAATGACCCGAACTGTTATAAATAAAATTTACCTTATGATTTAATTAAATGTCTTAATTTGTAATATGTTTATTGAAAACAAATGAATTAATTTTTTTTATTATATCTAATAAAATTTAAATGATATTTAAGCATCATTACCATTGATAATATAGCCATTGAATAGTAATCACATGATTAATATAAATATAGAGTTTTAAAAATCCAATTGACCAAGACAGAGGAAGTGATGTTCTCAAACAGTAGGATCGTACCCTATGAATCCCATTTATTAGGGTTTACAAGGAAGATAACATCACTGAGATTTTCAATTGACCAATCCCATGTTTGGATCCAACAACTTAAGCATGAGAAAAACCATTTATGGGAGAATTTCAAGCTCATCAAGATCATGACCCAAACCATGTATGTTGAACCATCCCATAAAAGTCTCACCATCGTGAATCTTACCCTTAGAGAGTTTTATGGTTTATTAAAGGGATATGTATCAAGAACCTATCTATATGAGTATTTATATTATTTTTTATATAATAATGAATATATTTTCATCCTACTATTGTTACTTATAAATGATTTTTATTTTGATATAGTGAAACAAAAAGTGTATTTTTGGGAAATATTCAAATTCAATTAAGGAATTTATTTTGATTAATTAATTTATATTTTAACTAAATATTATTTTAATAAATTTATTATATTAAATAATGTTTATTAAATATAAATGGTCATATATATTTTTGAATTCAACGTTAATTTTTATAAGGGTTTGAAAAATATTGTTGTAAAAAAACTCATTATTTCTAAATAAATGTAGATTCTTATTTAAAAAGTGAAAATAAAAATATCTAATTTTTTTGATAAAATGAATATTTTTTATAATCATTACTTCAAAATTATTCAAGAAGGAATGTTTTAATATTTTTTAAGACAATCAAATTTTTTGGTAAAAAATAAATACCATATAAATAAATGCTTTGTATTAGGACATCATAATGAAAAAACGTTATGTAATAAATACTATAAATGGTATCAAAGAGTAAATAATTGTTTTAACATTAAAATAATGTGATTTTATGTTTATTTTTTAATTTTATAAATCCTTTATGAATCCTCCAAAACTAATAAAATATTTTATGGTTTTAAAATATTTTCTTTAAGAGTATGACTCACTTCTATATAATAAAGGGTATAATTTTTTTTTAAGTATGAAACTTTTAATTATAAAATAATTTAAACCACTCCCATTTTTCTGAAATAATGGTACAACCCATGGTAGGGTTTATGGTTTTGGTTATTTTATTATCTAGAGTCCAAAACCTAAGTTCGAGAAATGATAAAGAATGCCCGACTCATTTCCTATATAAACCCACCCAATATCCAATTTAACTTCACTAAAAATAAATTTATCACATAATTACTATTCCATTCCCTCTATAGAGTCCTCTTGTGGAACCCCCAAAATTTTAGGAAGCTCCTCCCAAGCATTTGGAGTCCCAAACTGAAGTAAGGGGTCCTCACCTTCTTTCTTTATTCAATTTTCTTTATTACCTTATGACTTCTATTTCCAATTAATAATGATGGTAAATGTATTTACATTTACCTATTATTTACCATTTAATTTAAAAATTATGAGATACCCCTTTCTCTCTCGTCCACCCATTTTAGGAATTTTTTAAGTGATGATGTTATACTGTCGAAATTTCACCACGATTTTCCATGCCAAAACAATTGTGTAGTGAATACCATACCCATTTCTTATCAAGGGTTTTCACATTTATAAACTTATAATTATTTTAATTGGGACTTAAATGTAAATATTCCACACTATTTTATCATAAAATAAAATATTTTGATGAAATAATCCATGTTGTATGATCTATGTGGCACACATAAGCATGAGAAGGAAATCAAAGTGAAGGGTGCACCCAAAATTATATAGTGCTCCAACGCATTGGGTAATGTTTAGTCTCATGAGACATCATGTTTGTAAATTGATTGAAATTTATTCCATTATAATACTTTTTCCATCATGATGTCTTGGTAGTTAGACATGACCTATGTTTATGATGTAGTGTTTTAATTTGTTTCCATATTTTCCATGTTACCTTTATGATTATCATGCCATATCAAGTCTCATTGTTCATGTTTCTTATTCTCACTCATTTTATTCCCCTTTTATATTCCTATTATATATCATGTATATCCTCATGACATGTTTATTCCCTTACTAGGATTTATAGATCACCCCTTTCTTATATATGTCCTCAGGTTATCCTATGCATTTTTAAAAGCCTTGAAATTTTAGAAGCATATTAAAGAAGTTTTCAATAATGTTATTGTATCAAATGTTTAAGATGTTATCCTATAAAAATAATTCCAAATGAAACTATACTTCTTGATATTCTAGGCAGTATTATATGTAATTCTATATAATAAATCATGAATTAATGTGTAATAAATAAAAGGGTTGTTATAATTGGAATCAGAGGAAAAGTTTAGTAACTTTTGTGATTAGGATTATAAAACTCTAGCGAAAGACTTAGGGTTAAAACTAAGTATAATAAAAAAATCCCTAAATTTTGATAATTATAGAGTAAGTGGTTTATCAATAAGAAACATCACTTTTTGGACACTACAAGTGGATGTGGATCTAGTACAAATGTACATAGGGCTAAAACCTGAAAGCATTGTATTGAGTAAGACTAAAACATGAATTGGTGCACAAAAACGGGCCATTCCACACACCATGTTTTTCAAAATTAGGGGATTTTATTTGTTAAATTCATAAAATCATTACAAAATATTATGAAGGAAAAAATACCCATAAAAAATATGTTAGAAAATGGAATATGGATGACATATATTAAAGCTTATAAATTCAAAAGTTAAGAAAATACATATAATTTATAATTTATCTCTTTAAAGTCATTATATTCCCTTATATGCATTTAATAGTTAAAAAATACTCATACCTAATTTTACCTTTATTCTAGACAACGTTCAAAATAGGAGGAATCGAGTAAACAATTAATGTGACAGGAAATGTGATGATTTCCCCAATGAGATTCCCAACTCAATGGGAGAAAAAATCGTGATATTTATGATGATACTCTCTTATATAACTTAGGATCTAAATATAATCATAGATTAGGAGGAGTATCCAAACCTACCTAAGAAATAACAAGTTAAATTGAGGTATTTATGCGACAAAGGCCTCTTACATTCAAAGGATCATCTGATCATTTAATCGTAGAATAATGGATTAACTCCATTGAGATGATATTATCCATCCTTCAATGATCTAAGTAAGAGAAGTTTCTATTGTTTGTTTATCATATATAGGGAGAAGTTAATTAGTATTAGACATTGATCATTAATTCAAATCCTGATGAAGATATGAAAGTGATGGGGTGGAATGAATTCAAGAAAATGTTTTCTGATAAATATTTTCCTAGCACTCTCCGACATAAAATTTAAAGGGATTTCCTTATCCTTAAGAAAATAGATGATGAATCTATTGGGGTTTATGATGAAAACCTCTCAAAAATTGCATGATATGACTCTATCTTTTTCATTACCCCTGAATGAAATGTTGAACACTTTTTTGGTGGGCTAAAACCTAGTATACAAAAATCCCATGTGACCTGAGACATTGATAGATATGAAGAAATTATATGACATTCCCTCAAAGTCAAAATGGATATTGGAGAATATTAAGGGTATCATAGAGATAGGAAGTGGAAAGTGGAGTCTAATTCTGTTAGAAAAATGGAGAAATATAATGGTACCTAGAAATTTCAACATCCCACTTTTCAAAGGTTTGGAAAGAAGAACCCTATAAATTTCCTAAGGGGAATAAGGAAATGCTTTAGCTGTGGGAAGGAGGACACCTAGCAAGAGATTGCCGATAGGAGACACCCACTAATGAATTCATGGAGAGGAATGATCTGTTCAAATATCAATGAATTCTACATTGCTACAACTTCAAGGAACAAGGGAACTTTAAAAATAAATGCACTAAGACAATAGTTTTTTAAGATAACCAAAAACCTCCAATGAAACAATAGAGATCTTTTTCCATCACAACCGTTGAGGTGGAACAAGATAATGAAGTGATGATGGTTACTCTAAAATTTCATTCAAGAATATAAAGCATAGTTTTTAATTCTTGTTCCATATATTTCTTCATATCACAAGTGTTTTTTAGAACTATTCAAACACCACAACAAAATCATGGAATTAGATTCATCATTGAAAATGGAAAATGGGGAAATTATTAAATCATAAGTATATAATTCCTCCCCAATAAAATTGGTAGGATGAACGTCCTAATTGAACTTTTTGTACCCCCTTTGGTGGAATTTGATGCTATTATGGGTATGTATTGGATTTACCTATATATATCCAACATAAATTACCATGAGAAGAAAATCTCTCTCCGTATTGTGAATCGACCCCAAATTTTGTACAAGTACAAGGAGGAGGATGAATCTTCTTTATCACCAACATCTAAAAATTAGATATTATTACCCAATTAGAAAAAATATTTAGATTGAATGATTAAGTATAAGGAAGGAATCATCCTTAAATATATATCCATTATGAGGTAATATTCTTATGTGTTTCCCAAAGAATTATCTGGTCTTCTTCCTAGCCGAGAGGTTGTATTTTTAATCAATCTTGTACTATGGGTGCTACCATTATCCAATAATCCCTATATAATGGATGTTATGGAACATGAGGAGCTAAAGAATCCACAACATTAGAATCTAGATAAAGGTTTCATACGACCAAATGATTTACCATTAGGTGCACCAATCCTCTTCACCAAGAAGAAGGATGGGTCAATGCACCTTTTCATTGATTATCACGAGCACAAAAAGATCACAATAAAGAACAAGTATAATTTTCCCTGAATTTATGACTTGTTTGATCATATACATGGAGCACAATAATTCTCCATGGTGGATCTGTGATTGGGATTTTACCATGTTAGGGTGAAGAAGTAGGATATCCCCAAGACAACTTTTCATACAAGGCACGACCACTATGAGTTCATAGTAATGCTATTAAGACTCACTAATTCTCTAAAAATATTCATGGGCTTGATGAATAGATTCTTTATATATTACCCTGAAAAATTTGTGGTGGTATTTATAGATGATATTCTTATATACTCTATAATCAAGGTAGAGCATCAGGATAATATGAGCATTGTGCTAAAGTACTTACAAAAGGAGAAGTTTTATGTAAAGTATTAAAATGTGAGTTCTAGTTGAATGAAGTCCAATTCTTGGGGAATATCATCACATTCAATGGGATATTTGTGGACCCTTCAAAAACAGAAACAATTGACGGATGGTCGAGACCAACATCTATAATATATATTTTTAGTTTCTTTGGATTAGATGGGTACTATCGTTGATTTGTGTGAAATTTCTCATTATTTTAAAAACCTCCAACTAAGATAACTCATATTGAATTCATGTTTTATTATAATGATGATTGTGAAAAGAGATTCTTGGAGTTGAAAATGAGGCATATCACTGCCCATTTTCTCACACTACCCAAAAGTGGAGAAATTTTCATGGTATTCGGTGATGCTTCAAATAAGGGATTGGGATATGTGTTAATGAAGAATGAAAATAGGTATAACCTATTATACAAGGAAGTTGAAATTTCAGGAACCAAACTACCCAACTTAAGATTTGGAGTTGGATGAAGTGATCTTTGCTCTGAAAATATGGAGGCATTATCTCTTTGGGGAGAAGTGTGAATTATATATGGATCACAGAATCCTTATATATATATTCACACAGAAATAGATGAATATGTGCAAAATAAGATGGTTAGAGATGATAAATTATAATGAATACTGAATCCACTACCATCCTGGTAAAGTGAATAAAGTTGTAGACACTCAAAGTAGAAAAGATCCATCAATTTTATCATTGGTGATAATTGAGATGGATCTGATATTCTTGTATTCAAAAAAGATAGACATGGGAATAATAAAGGAAGGAACATCATAAATCCTTTCACAAATTATCGCTCAACCATACCATATAGAGAGGATAAAGGATTATCAAAAAAATGATGTGGAAATTCAGAAGAAAGTGGAAACTATAAGAAAAAGTTAATCCTTAGAGTCAAATGTTAATAAAGAAGGAGTTTTGAGAGTTGGTTCAATACTATGTGTTCCATCAAATCCTGAGTTAAAGGAACTGTTGGATGTTGTACATAGCTCAACATTATCCATACTTCCAGGAATCACAAAGATGTATCGACATCTCTGAGATCACTATTGGTCGGACATTATGAATAATAATATTGTGGAATATACATATAGATGTATTGTATGTTAAAAAGTGAAATAATGAAGGAAAAAATCCTAGGGGATGATGCAACCAATACCCAAACCTACATACAAATGGGAAAACATTACCATAGAATTTGTCACTAGTCTTCTAAAGAAATAAAGAGGGAATAATTCTATATGTTTTGTGGTGGATCATCTTAAAAAGATTGCAAACTTCATTGTGAATTGAGAGAATTTCTAACTCGATCAACTTGCAAGGATATAAATTACAGAAGTGGTAAGGATTCATGGAACACCACTATCGATTACATTCAATCAAGGACCAAGATTCACCTATAAGTTCTAGAAGTATCTCCAAAATGATCTCAATATTGAGTTGAACTTCAACATGACTTATCACCCACAAAATGATGGCCAAACTGAGTGGGATATCCAGACACTTGAGTACATGTTGATAGCATTCTCAATTGACATCAAATGAGGATGGGATAATCATCTTCATCTATCTATTAACCCATTTATGGGAAGAGGTATATAACTCATTCATGTTGGGATGAAGTTCGAGAATACAAACTTCTAGGTCCTCAAATGGTTATGGAAATGGTGGAAAAGGATAAGACCATTCAACATAACATCAAGGCTTCATAGAGTAAACAAAAGAGATATATTGATAATCATCGATGAGACCTAGAGTTTGATGTTGTATATATGGTATTCATTTTCATATCTCCATGGAATAAAGTCATGAGATTTGGGAATAAGGGAAAGCTTAGTCCAAGATATATCAGCCCCTTTGAGATCCTTGATCGCATCGGACCGGTGGCATACCAACTAGAACTCACACCTAACATATCTTAAGTACATGATGTATTCCATATATACTTATTGATAAAGTACATATTGGATCCCTCACATATACTCAATCCAGATGTGATACCATTGTATAATGATCTCTCATATGAGGTGCATCTGGTGAATATATTAGATCATAGAGACAAAGTTCTATGAAATAAGATAATGCACCTGGTCAAAGTGTTGTGGAGAAACCACATGTTTGAAGAAGAAATGAGGGAACAAGAGGATGTGATGAAAAAAAGTAACCCTCATCTATTTTAGTGTGGTAAAATAAAATTCTGAGGGTGAAATTTCTAATGTGGGGAATATTTTAATGACCCAAACCGTTATAAATAAAATCTCCCTTGTGATTTAATAAAATGTATTAATTTGTAATTTGGTAATATAAAACACATAAACTTATTTTATTTTATTATATCATATTGGATTTAAATAAAAATTAAGCAAAATTATCATTTATAATATATCCATTTAATAGTAATCACTGATTAATATAAATTTAGGGGTTTAACAAATACAACTAACACAAAATAAGGAAGTGATGGTCTCAAAAAGTAGGACCATACCCTATGAAGACCATTTAGAGGAGCTTCGAAGGGAGATAACATCACATTGATTTTCCCTTGACTAATCCTGAGTTTAGATCCAACAACTTAAGAATGATAAAAACCATTTATAGGAGAAGTTTAAGATAATCGATATCACGACCCAAACCATGTACACTAAACCACCCCATAAATTTCTCATCGTCATGTGCCTTACCCTTAGAGAATTTTCTAATGTATTAAATAGATATGTATCAATACCCTAGAAATATGAGTATTCACATTATTTTGTATATAATATTTAATATATTTTCACCCTATTATAGTTACTTTCTAAATGATTTTTATTTTGATACAATAAAACACAAATAGTATTTTTATGTAATATTAAAATTCAATTAAAGAATTTGTTTTGATGAATTACTGTATTTTTTAAATAAATAATATTTTTAATAAAATTTTATTATTAAATAATTATTATAAAATATAAAAAAAATTTAAGTCAAATGTAATTTTTATAATGGTTCGAAAACTGTTATTGTCAAAAAAATCTTGTATTTCTCAATAAATGGTGATTCTTATTTTGAAATTAAAATGAAAATATATAAAAAATTATTTTGATAAAATGAATATTATTTTTGGAATAAGAATGTTGAAATTATCCAATAGTTAATTTTTCGTAATTTTTTGAGACAGTTGAATATTCGGTTAAAAATTAAATACCATATAAATATACGATGTGTTTTATGACATCATAATGACCCAAAAGTTATTTAATAAATAATATAAAGGGTATATATGACCAAATCTAGGTTTTTAAATTAAAATAATATGATTTTATGATAACTTTATTAATTTTATAAATCCTTCATGAATCTTATAAAACCATTGATATATTTTAAGGTTTAAATATCATTTATTTATGAGTATGACTCAATTACACATAAGAGATGGTATTATTTTATTAATTTCAAACATTTTCCTTATAAAATAATGAAAAACACTCCCATTTTTCAGAAAACATTGGAAAAACCATGGTATGTTTTTTGGTTTTGATTATTTTATTATATAGAGTAAAAAACCTAAGTTTGAGAAATGATAAAGAATTCCCCACTCATTTCCTATATAAACCCACACAATCTCACATTTCACTTCACTCAAAATCATGGGATCATTTACTTACTCTTTTATCACATCTCTATAGTCCTTCCAAGGTGCCCTTAATCTCTTAATAATCTCCTCCCAATCATTCGAAGTCTCACACTCAAGTAAGGGATCCTCACCTTCTCTTCTTTATTCAACTTTCTTTATTATCTTATGCCTTCTATTTACAATTACTAATATTGGGATATATATTTTCGTTTCCCTGTTACTAACCATTTGATGTCCAATTTATGATACAACTCTTTCTCTCTCATAAACACATTTTATTAATTTTTTATGTGATGTTGTTTTGTTGCCGAAATTTCACCATGATTTTCCATGACAAAACAATTTTGTAGTGAATACCATACACATTTTCTATCAAGGGTGTTTATCTTTATACACTTATACTTATTTGACATAGTAGTTACATTTATGTATTCTACACTCTTTGATAATGGAATAAAATATTATGAGGAATGAATAAATGTTGTATAATCTATGTAGATCACTTAATCATGAGAATCAAATGAAAGTGACGGGTGTGCCCGAAATTATATAGCACTCCAATGAATCGGGTAATGTTTAGTCTCATGAGACATCATGTTGGGATAGGGAGTGAAACTGATTCCTTTATGGGACTTTTTCCATCATGATTTCTTGGAAGTTATCCTGGACATATGTTTATAATGAAATGTTTTAATTCATTGCCACATTTCCCATCTTGACTTTATGATTATCATGTCATATCATGTCTCATTGTTCAGGTGTATGAGTATCACTCCTTTTATTCCCCATTTATATTCTTATTTTCTAGAAAGTATAACCTCATTACATTTTTATTACATTACTAGGTTTTATAGATCACCCCTTTCTAATGCATGTCCTCAGGTTATCTCATGCAGTTTTAAAATCCATGGAATTTTATAATCATATTAAGGAAGTTTTCAATAATGTTATTGTATCCCATGTTCAATGTGTTATGCTATGCACCTAATTACTAAAGACACTAGAATTATCAATATCCTAGGTTTTATTATTTGTACTTTTATGTAATAAATCACTAATTAATCTGTAATAAAGATAAGGGTTGTTATAGTTTATGTGGACTGACTCAAGTGACGTGGTGGGTTGACACGGGTTGGTTTGTTATAAATGAGAAGAGTCCAAATAATGAAATTGAAGGGGAAAAATATTGGCCTATGTTTTGGACCACATTCCAATGCTTCAATTGTAAGGAGTATGGACATTATACCAGCAAGTGTACCATACCAATGGTTAATGATGATAATCAACATTAGATATAACCTAAGACAAGGAAAAATTGAAGATTTATGAAATCAGAATTATAGAAGTGTTTAATGATAACACAGTGGAATTCGGTACATTAATCATCTACTTAAGAACTTTAAATTCACTATTGGATTATGGATCTTCACACTCCTTTATATAGAGAATGTTTTCTTAGTGCATAAAATGGCAACATTAATGTTTTTATAAATAATTATTGGTTGAAGATACTAGTTGTATTATGATTTAATCCCATGAATATAACCCCCTTATAGTAGAAGTTTGTTGGAATTTGATTATTGTAAATAATTTTATTCCCCCTTTAGTAAAATATGATTTGATTTTTTTCACGGATTGGATATCTCAAACTGGATTCCATATCAATTATTTAGCAATGAATATCATATTTCATATCCCAAATCAAAATATGACTATTATTGGTGCAAGTATGACTATGAACTCCCAATGGAAATTACTTCCATTATATGGGTCTCAACACCTTATCATGAAAGATGTTTAGCTCCAATGGTTGGGGAGAAACTCAATATTAGGAAAATGCATTTTATAAGGGTAAAATAGGAGGTTGTTAGTCTTATCTAAGATAGTATTGTTGATATATTAGTTGAAATTATCTATTGAGTCTTGAAAATCTTAGTTATACCCTAATCTATTTTCATTAGTATTTGATAATTATAATGGTGAGGTATAATTTATTTAAGGGGGTATAATGTAACACCCCAATATTTTAGTATGTAATTTTATTTAAAAAAATAATTTGTTGAGTTTCTTGTATCACATGAAATAATGATCTAAATACCTTGTAATATTCCTTTTTACAATTAAAGGAAAACATTAAAAAAAATTAGAATACAATATGAAACACCATTAATAAAATTAAAATAAGAATAAAACCTCAAACAAATAAAAAGATATTAAAATTATTTATTATAAAAACTTATATTATAATTCATTACAAATCAGTATAATGACAGTATCAATATAATTTTTTCATGAAATTAAAGGGATAATAAATTAATTACATCTAAATAATAATTAGGAAACTATAAGAACTACCAATTTAATGATTTATTGTCAAATGATTTTTTTGTTCAAAAAAATTGTTTTAATTGTATATTATTCATATTTTATTTGAAAGATAAATTTATAAATTTTTTAATTTTAATATGATCAAATTAAATTTATTTTTTGATTCATCACGGAAAACATTATCTTAGGTTTAAATTTTTATATTTTTTAGGAAATGGTTTATTTTTAGGTGAATAGTGAAAAATATAATTTTTACAAATACCGTAAGTTTTATGATAAAAATATAATATAATCATGAATTATAAATATATAAATCATTTATATTGAACAAATATGTATTTATATAGTAAAATAAATCATTTGAAACTATTATTATGAATTTGGAAACCCATTATTAACCTTTTGGATGTTAACTATGTTTTATTCTAATAAAAAACTATTTAGGTTCTTTTACATTAATTGAGTTTTCACAAAGACCTATTACTTTTTTTATTGGTTTTAAAGTCACTTAAATATCATTTTTTTTCATAAACAAATAAATTTTATGAGAGTCAATTATATCCATGATTTTTGTGTAAATTCATTTTTATGATTAAAAATAAATTTTACTAAAAAACGTTTTTACGTTGCATTACACGTACTTATATTAAAATTATTTTTTACCATCTCTAAAAACATAATATTATAAAATTGATTCAATGTTTTGAATCATAATATTCCAATTTGGTAAAAATATCCATTTCATTCTTGGTCACAAAGATTGGTTACCATAATCAAAGTTAAGGCAGTATGGTAAAGGTTAAAAGGGGTTAAAACTAAGAGATAAAGCTTCAAATATCACAAAACAAATTATCCATATTTGATTGATTGAGTGGATTTTGACTACGATAATATTATATTTTAATTTGGAATTATTTTAATCCTTTTTAATTGTGAATTAAATTTATTATATTTAAAATTTATAAATATTTATAAGGGTTTCACTCCTCCCACTTATAAAAGGATCCCTTCGCCTATCACTTATTCACACACTCTGAGCACCTTAGATGTAACAATATCATCCCAAATAACTTATAAAAACCATTATACATGACCTATATATTCTAGTATCCCCAACATACCAACCTAACATGGCTTAAGGAGAGATCTAAAAGAGGATACCCAAGGAAGAGGTAATTGTCTTGACCGAGTTCTTTCAAGATTATTATTTCTTAAACCGATATTAAATATCATAGAATAATAATAACATAATAAAATAAATATAATTAGTTTAATAAAATGTTATTTTGTTAATTTAATAACCATTATATACCTCCTTTCCATCCAATAGAAAATGAAAACATCATTCGTGTGTACTTGCAAACTGTTGCTTCCATGAACAATGTATTTCATTTTTCATCACAATATCACATGATTGGTTATAAAGACAGATTTAAGGATTAAATATTATATCCATGAAATATTTATGATTTTATAAAGGTAAATCATTATCTTATTTTATTCCCTCCCATCCATTAAAAAATTGAAATGTCACATGTGTGTACATACAGACTAGCACTTACATGGATGACCAATTTCAATTTTCATTATTTACTTACATGGATGCTTATAAAAATGGATTTAATGAGTATATATAATATTCATGACATGATTAATTCTCTATAAAATTTATATCATCATTATAAAATATCACGTTCTTTCTCATTTATTCATTATAACATGTTCTTCTTTTGGTCAGTTTTACCACCTACAAAAACAATGTTATATTGTTTATGTCATGAACGATTAAGGAATGTCAGATACTAGTAATATTATTTAAAATTAACTCATTTAATACCCCTGAATGGACCTAAGGCCTTATTTGTTTTATCTATTTTGATAAACCCCTTTCAAGGGATGAGGGGGAACCCTTACAATGCCCATAGGCTCAGATTTTACATTACCCGTAGGCCTTAGGAAATATACAGACTATACTTGAAACTCATCCTCCCAGCTTATTCATCGTGATATAAGTTCTCCACCTTTGCAAGGTTCTTTGGCTAGGCTTCTCGTGCAAGCACGAGCTGGTCCCTATGGAAATTCCATACCCTCTATTTCTAAAAAATCCTCTTATATTCTACTCTGGTGAATGCGCCTGCTCTGAATCCCCATCTGGAGTCTGCTCTTTGTAGAGTCTGTCTAATCATTTAAGCATAATTTCAGGTGGCCCGAAGGACTTGAGGTGGCCCGAAGGCCTTGAGGTGGCCTGAAGGCCTTGAGGTGGGCCAAAATCCTTATCGACCCAAAGGCATTGGGTGCCCCGGAGGCCTTAAAGGACCCGAGGCCCAAACCGGTTTCCCGAAAGCAAAAACAAATGAATAGTTCTAGGTGCTATAGTATAGAATAGTGACTGCTACAATACCTACTACAGTTCTGTTATAGTACCCAAAAATATGTCTCCACCCGATTTTGAACTCGGGTCTCTTGGATGCACTTGACGAGTCCTCACCAATTGAGTTGAGGCTCTTGTGAAATTAACTTATTTAATATGTTTTAATTATTTTATAATTTTTATATACATATTACTATTCCCCAAAAAATAAATTCTTTTTATGGAATTAAAATTTCTGAAAAAATATATGTTTATTATTTCTTTGAAAATCATTACTATAAGTTACATGAAATGGCGAAAGGACTCCATGCCAATATGAAAAGTGTAAAAAACCAACCTGGGTTGACCCAACACATCACCTAGGTAAATCCTCCATAAGTCCCCAAGTTCATTCCTGATCACTACAGACTTATTAAAAGGTCCAAAGTTGTTAAAACACAACCAAAGGGTAAATTTTCACTCTCAAGAATCCCAATATAAGAAATGGGTTTGAATCTGGAACCAAAAATGAGGTATCCATGCATTGGATAATAAATCCAAGTAAATATGATGTTTATAAAACAGATAACATCCCACCAAGGTATAACTGAAATGAATAACCCAAAGATTTTACCAAATAATTTCCAATCAAATAAAACCATTTAATACAATGATTTTAAACCATAATATGGAACTAAAACGAAATAGAAGTCCAAGGTGGATGATGCTAAACACAACACCAAATCAATCAAACAATCCTAAGAGGACAACCACACTATGAGTATGTGACTCAGATGTCACCACCACGAATAATCATCAATTTAATTCCTAAAAGAGAGTGGTACCAATGAAAAATTAAATCCAATAATTTATAAAGAACCTATTGAAAAGACATTAATACTATAAAAACATTTATATGAGTATGTTGGGTGTGATCCAACACCCAGTAATATTCCACTAAGATTATATATAATTCCTTTTATAAGAAAAACCAAGAGTTATAGTTTGAAAATAAATACAAGAAAATATGTATTCATTTCATTTTTATTGTTTGAAAAAAAATTCACTTAAATAGTCTATTAAAAAGGATTTACCTTAAAAAAATAAATATTCAATTTATGAATATAAATATATCTTTAAAGACAACCATTTTTAATAAGTTGACAAGATTTTTTAAAATGGTTTTCATCAAAACATTCAAACTTGGACACCACCCATACCTTTTCTTTGAAACCTTTACACACTATTTAGTTACAAATAAAGAACAAGGGAAAAAACCTCAAAGAAAGTAATTCCCTGGAAATTCATGAAAGGATGGAAGTAATAACAGAAGGAAAAACATATGAAAATAAGGCATGACCATAAGAAATAAAAATGGACCCAACACATCTAAATCGAGAAATAAACAACTCAAATCTACATAAGAGATAAATTAATTGTAATATTTGATAAATTTCATGAGGTAACACCACAAGGACCAATGAGACAATACTTGATGTGCATAGGTGGATCCAAATACTGAAATTACTATCTTAAAACTTTTCATCCGAATCATTCTCAACTACCCTCAGAGAAGACACACCCCTTAGCCAGATGAACCTCAACTAAGGGCCACTAACCAGTGCAAACACACAAATAGAAAACATCTATCACTACATTTCTTACTTATTAACCTAGGTTTCCTCATGTAATAGTTAGAGTGTGTGTCACTATACAATCATATTCCAATCAAGTGACAAGAATATAACCTAAGGAAAAAAATCAAAATAAGAATACACATACCACATCTGACACACCTTAAATAATGAACCCCTTCTCATTAGTATAAACATGAGTCAAAATTCATTTAACTATCAACAAACATAATCATAGTAGTGACCCCAACCCCAGTAACCTAGAGACAGATCTTTCTTTATTACATTGGCATAATATATATGGAATCACACCCATAAGGACCAGTTAATTTAGTAGTATTGGTATAATCTATACATACACGATTCCAATATTAAATATGAATATAAAAATTACAACATATTTTTTGGGAATAAAATTATTCCCTCTATAATATCCTTTCACATCAAACATAGTAAACTTCATGGATTCCTAAGAAAGGAATAAAAATAAGGGTGAGATAAAATTCTCTGTAATGGTTAATTACATCATAATATATCATGAATCAATAAGTATAATCAATTTGGAAAGGTAAATAACTAAACACACATGACAGTTAAAAAAATGGATAAGGCCCAATCATTATGGAAAGGTAAATCATTAAGCACACAATCCATTTAATAAATAAACTGAAAATAAAATAAATATAGAGATAATATCATAGTGAAAATATCATGGATAATAATTACTAAAGTCTTAATTAAGGAAATTATTAATTATTGGACACCATTATCTCAAGTATCATGAAACCTCTTCTGTCAAGACCTTTCACAAGACAGTTTAAAACTACAGGTAAAACTCCGTTTTATGATAGCTTACTTATTTGTCTCATGAGAACTAACAATGCATTGAGGATATATATTATATATCCCCCCAACCATAACTACGAGTAAAAATAATTACTCATATATTAAATAATAAATTTAATTCATAAATAATGTTCTTATCATCAAATATCAATATTGAGCAAAGAATACAAATTTTTTAACATTTACCTAGATAAATAAATTAATTTCAACATAGAACACTTTATGTATAAATTATATATGGTTTAGAAAAACATATCCATGATAAATAATATGGATATTTAGGAGAAATTTAATGTCAAATGATCAAAAGAAAGTGAACATTTCAAGACAAAGTTAGCGAATTCAAAAATTAATCAAGAAAGTGAATGACAATAATTTCCTTAGTTAAAATGATCATAAACCATCCATATAAAGAATAAGGGTGATTTAAATAAAATATAAAACCATTGTAGTAATAATAAATTTTTATTTTCATTTATTAATAGAAATACCATAAAAATATTGTTAAAAATATTATTTAATAAAATATCCTTTTCATTTTGGAAAACATTATGAAAATCATTTTCTTTGAAAATCACTTTTAAAAACATTTTATTTAAAAATATCTTTGTAAAATTTAAAAGGAAACTTCAAATAAATGATGATTGTGATGGTGGGTAATCACATAAATTCAATAAAATTTAAAAATAAAATTCCTTTTGAAATGTAAAAATGTTATAAAATTTCATTTTTTGGAAGATGATAAGAAGATTCTTTTCCCATTATGAGTAAAATATGAATGGGAATTGTTTTGAAAATGACATGAAGATTCCTTTTAATTTTTCTAATAAGTAAAAATGGGAATTGTTGAAAACATTTTTTAAAATATTTTTAGAAAACATGGTTTTGGAAGAAAACGTATTTTTGACTGAAGAGATAAATAAAGTAAGATTTTCTTATAAATATTTTATAAAAAAAATTTAAGTTCCAATGAATAAAAAATTGTAATATTACTTGAAAATATCATTAATAAATAGAGGATAATAAAATTAAATGGTTATATATATATAATTATCAAATAAGTTTCTTCAACTGAAATTCAAGAATAAACAATCTTAATTATAATGAGATTGGTAAATAAACCCTTAAAATGATTATAACGTTGAAGTGAGAATTAGTAAATGAATTTACTATGTGTATAAAATTTAAATCCACATAAAAAATTATAAATAAAAAAATATATAGTAAAAATTCATTACACACATAATCATAGAATATGAAAGACAACGAAGAAGTAATATAACCCAATGAAAATAAATTGAGTTATAAAAATTTTTACAACTTGGGAACTTTTAAGTGAAATCCCTTTATATTAAATAATTAAAATTGAAACATAAAATACCCTTAATAATGAATTATTAATGATATTACATGTCAAATGGGTAGTATATACACCATATAAAATATACTAGGTTCATAACACTACAATACCCCTCAATGAAATGAAATTGAGAAGAAATCTCTTACCTCACGCTTCCTTTTGGTAGAACATGATTTAAACCAATTTACAGTGAATATAAAAATTTTATTAACTTATATAATAACCATATTAATATTTATAATATCATATATGACCCACTTATTACATTTTACAACCTATATGTTAATAATATTTAATACTTTTCATTATTTTGTGTATTAATTGCCATGTTTTCTCATGTGTGTTTTTTCATGAATGTTATGGTTCAGTTGCGTATAATATATATCTATAATATACATAATTATATTAATGTTATAAATATCATATTTACACATTGTATAAATTATTTTAACCATTTATGAATTCTTAACATGAAAAATTAATCGCATCGCTTCGTAGAGACGATAAGCCGTACATACGCATGAGTGACGATATCATTCCCCTAATGGGTGAAAGGGAAAAGAAGTGGGTGATATATTAAATTTTAAAAATAAATATCATCTCATATATATCACATATAGTCATTAATTTTACCCCTTTTACATTATATGTAAATCATACTTGAAAAATGAATCACATCGCTTCGTGAGGAGGTAGTCTGTCACACACATGAACGACGTTATTGTATTTTAAATGGAATGGAACATAAAAAGGTATATGTGATATTAAAATTAAATAAGTATAATAATATTATAAATATCATACAAATGTATTAAATCCATATTTATATCCAACCATGAGAGGTGCTAATTGATAAACAAATGACATCGGTTTACGAGGTGGTAGTCCTCCGTACACATGAATGATGATTTCATAACCAATTTGAAGGAAGTGGAGATAAATATTTATTATTACATAAACATAATAACATATATTTATATTTTATATACTGGTGTTATTTTATTTTATGTGTTAATTCATAATTTATTGTGGAATAAGAATAAATAAAATGAAAGATATTTGTTAAGATAATTACCTTCTTGAAGAGAAACCTCCTTTGGATCTCCTCTTAAGGACCCTTGGGATGGTATTTTGGGAGAAAAATAAGCTCTATAATGTAACTAAATATTTTGACGAGATAATTGAGCATTTTTTTTCTATAAAAAAGTCTTGGGAGGTGTGAATAATTTAGGGTATGGATTCCCTATTCATAAGTGCAGAAAATGAACCCTTTTTAAAATTACATGGAAATTTCCCAAAAGAATCCAAAATGTTAAAGTCATTCACATGATAAATGCATAAAATTGGACATAGATTCTAAAAATAGAAGGATAAAATGTAAATATGGTCATAAAATAGGGATTTGAAAAGTTGGTAGCTAATTTTTACCCTTATCTACTTAGTTTAACCCCACAGTAAATCCATTTCTACCTTAACTCAGATAATTAATTTTTAATACATTCACTACAAATTTTGGAAAAAATTAATTTTAACTTATTATAAATTATTCATTATTATGATTATAAATAAAGAATAAATTTTTAAAAATTTAATTCATATATGTGGAAAATTTTAATTTATAATTAATCCCATAGGCATTAAGAGAAACCATGTTTTTAAAGAGAAAATATTCAAAGGTTTACAACGTTTTTATATAAACATTCAGTATAAAAATGATTAAAATGACCTATATTGGATTAATAGATATATAATTTAACTAATTTTACATTAATTTTTTTAAAAATGAAATTTAACATTACAAATCATTTAAAAAAAGGCATTTTTCAATGTAAATTTATAATTTTCACTATTCATCAGAAAATAAAATTTTCCGAAAAATCGAAAAAATTCACCGTAAGATAATTTTGGTATTTAGGTTTCAAAAATTAATTTATTTTTTCATATTAATTTTATATAATTTTTAAATTTTAATTTAAATTATGTGCGCAAAGTGCGACTAAACCATCCTTAAAAAAACAGTTTTTCAAAGAACATTTCTTTTTCTTTTAAATGATCGTTATTTTATTTATAATCAATTGAGAAATATAATTTTAATAATTTATTTAGTAATATTAACAACCTAAAATTTAAATTCATGGTAATTACCATTAACTAATAATTATTTCATAATATGTCTCATTTTGTTTAAACTCAGCGTTGAGTGTATGTAAGAAAAACTTAGTGTTGCGTGTAATAAAAGCTAAACTCTGTGGTGTGTGTAATGAAAGATAAACATAGTGTTGTACATAACAAAATAAAAACTTATTATTTAATGTAATTCAATCTAAACTCAGTGTTTCATGTCACATATTCTATCAAATATAATGTTCTTATTTTAGAATTTCGGGGTGTTACATTCTCCTCACCTTAAATAAATCGTTTCCTTACAATTTGAAACTCAATATCGATAATCAAAGGATTTATATTTGTAAATAATATTGCTGAAAACCCCACATAATAAAAATATTTAATAAAATATCTTCTTTATAATAGATAAAGGTATGTACCAAGGTCTAATGGAATAACACATAAATAGGTTTCCAAATAGGACAACATTGGTGGAAAGTGAAGATATTGATATGGAGGAAAAGTGTAAATAATTATAGAGAGTGATTTAGGTCCTTGATAACAAGAAAGTGAATGATCAAATGAAAGTTAAAGGCCTAATAACCATAAATCTATGACGATTTAAAAGACCATCTGATTCATTGGATATGAATGTAATATGATAACATTTTTGGTTAAAGGTCATTTTCTTAAACGCAAGGAATTATTTTACTGTCTAATAATAGAATAAAATATACTAACTTGATATGTTTCTACTTCATAAGAAAAATTTAATCCTTTAGTTTTTATTCAATAAATTTCCAATTCAACCCTTACTCCAATAAATTAATATCCAAAAAATTATATTTTTATTTCTGAAGCACTAAAATTATATTTTAATAAATTTTAAGATCTGTACATGAGTGACATGTTTATATATCTATATCTAACTATTTTACAAAAACATATATGGTTAGCATAAGATATCCAATATAATAAATTAATCTCAAAACCTCAAAATTAATTCCATTTTTTCGTCATTAATATTTATCTTTCAAATTGTTTAACTAAAAACATTGAAATATTAACTGATACATTACATATCCTAGTGGTAGATGCTAAAACCATATCATCCTTTGGTCATGGGTTCAAGCCCCATGACCGTATGGGATATGATGAGTTTTCACCTAGGATACATGTCTTACATTTTCTTAACTATATTAATAAAAATAATATAAAATTCCAAAAAAATATGATAGACATCCTTGAAATAAAATTAATCATTAGCAACCATTTTTATATGGTTTTAAATACTATTTTTTTATAAATATTATAAAAATATTATCTGACTGTTATTAAAATTTTATTAATAATCATATTAACCTTAATGTTTATCAATACCTTTAAACTTATGTATATAAATTGTAAATTAATTATTCCTCAAATAACATTTCCAATAAAACATATAATTTCAATACATTTATCCAAAATATCCATAATCCTGGTAGAATCTCTTCACATAAAACCTAGAAAGACATTTTTAAGTATTTGAAATCAAAATCTATTATGGTATCCATAACTATTAAGTTAATTAAAACATATATTTTTCTTAAATTTATCAATTTCCTTAGATGTTTCATAATTTATATAACCAAATATAACTGGTAAAAAAATTCAAAAAAAATACATCATCCATTTTATTTCAAGATAGGTTCTTCCTTGGTCTAGGGGTTAACCTCTAGAAGAGGTAATTGACTTAGGAATGAAAAGGTTCCACACATTTTATACAATGAACTATAAATGGATTAATGGGATGAGATTTATTTCATTACATCATGCTCTTCATTTTTCCTCAATAATTCATTTATTTGTACCCTAATCTTTCATAGAACATTTTTTCATTCCTCTGAGATACATTCTTTTCAATATAATACACCTTAGGTCTTACCTTGTATATAAAATATGAATTATCCTAAGCATACCAACCTAAGAGAATCAAACCAGGGTCGCAGTAAGGCTCATTTTCTTTCACCATGTGATGATCGGGTTATGACCAGTGCACCTTTTCAGAGTTATTACCCCTAGGTAAATTTGTTCCAAAACCACATCCACATGTAGTATCTAGATATGGATGTCTTTTAAGGAAACCCCATATAATATCTACCTTAAAAACATTATATTGATCTTATAAACTTATCCTCTTATTCTATTATAGGCATATGTTCCCTAATCTATGTTTTCCTAAATATTGTGTCTATATTTTCTACTAAACCTTCCTCTAATACCAAATGTAGAGACCCCGACCCTAGTATCTCAGAGCTAGTTCCTTCTTTATTACATTGTAATAATATACAAGTAATCACATCCCAAAGGAAAAAAATAGTTTTGTAGTCTTAGTAAACTAGATACATACATGATTCCCATATTACATTTGAATACCAAAATTACTATTTTTTTGAGAGTATCATTATTCCCTCTTGCATATCCTTACATATCAAACATAGTAAAATTCATGGAAATCTGGGAAAGGGAATAAAATAAAGGAGAAATCAAATTTCTAGTAAGGGTTAAGTATAATAGAATCAATCATGAATCAATAAGCATAATCAACATGGTATGGTAAATTACTAATCACACATTCCATTTAAATAACTTAATAAGGCATAATAAATATGGAAAGGTAAATAAGAACACATGAAATTTAATAAATAAACTAATAATAAAATGAATCTAGAGATAACATCATAGTGAAAATATCTGGAATAATAATAACTGAATTCTTAATGAAGGTAATGCTTAATTATTAGAAGCCATGACCTCAAGCATCATGATTCCTTTAATGTTAAGACCTTTTATAATACAATTTAAAAATATAGGTGAAACCACATTTAATGCTAGATTACTTATTTGTCTCATTATACATATAGATATATCTAGGGGCTATATTATATTAGGCCCCACCCATAACTGTAGGTATAATTCCTTACTCATATTTCAAATAATTGATTTAATTCATACATATGGATTCTTATCATCAAATGACCATATTTAGTAAATAATACAGATTTATAAAAATTTCACCAGATAAAAAATAAATTTTAATATAGAACATAATATGTAGAAATGATATATGGTTTAAACAATAAAAACATCATTGATAAATAATATTGATATTTAGGGGAAGTTTAATGTCTAATGATCACCGGAAAGTGAACATTTCCAGGTAAAGTTAATTACTACAAAAATGAATGAATAAAGTGAATCTCAATACTTTCCTCGATCAAAATGATCATAAACCATCCATAGAAAGAATAATGATGGTATAAATACAACATATAACCATTCGAGTAAAAATAAGGGGTTGTTTTCAGTCATGAATATAAATACCATAAAAATATCTTTAAAAAATTCTTGAAGAAAATATCCTTTTCATTTTAGAAAACATTTTGAAAATACTTTTGTTTGAAAATAACTATAAAAAATTACTTAAAAAGATATTTATAAAATTTTAAAGTAAAATTAAAATAAATTATGGTCATGATTGTAGGTAATTACTTATATTCCATTCAAGTTAAAAATAACATTTTATTTTCATAGTAAAAAGATTATAAAAGTCCCTTGTTTAGAAGATGATGACAAGATTCCTTCCATATTTTCAGTAAAATCCAAACGAGCATTATTTAGAAAATGAAATAAATATTAGTTTTGAAAATTTTATTAATAAATAAAAAATTTTAAAAAATTATTTCATAAATCATTATTAAAAGTTTAAAAATATTTTTGAAAACATTTATAGAAAATATGGTTTTGGGAGAAAACAGATTTTTAACTGAAAAGGGAAAGGAAGTCGGATTTTCATAAAAACATTTACTAAATAATTTGATGTAATAAATAGTGGGAAAGGTTATATTACATTAAAATAACATGAAAAACTAGAGGATACATAAATTAATTTTTTTATTTAGATAATGATCAAATAACTTCCTTCAAATGAAATTCAATAATAAACAATGTCTTTTAGAATGAGATTGGAAAATAAACCCTTTAAAATTATTATAATGTTGAGGTGAGAATTAATAAATGAATGTATTATGTGTATCAAATAAAAATCCACATAAAACAAGTTTATGTTCATAAATTCATATTCAAAAGTCATTTCATACATAATATTATAATATAAAAGACAACGAAGAAGTAATATAACTGAGTGAAAGGAAATTGAGTTATGGAATTATTTGCAACTTGTAAACTTTTATGTGAAATTAAATTATTTTAAATAATTAAAAATGAGACTTAAAATACCTTGAATAATTAATTATTCATTATATAATATTTTAAAGGGGCAATATATACAATATATTAAAGAAACTAGGTGTATAACATTACAATATGCCTCAATGAAGTGAAATTGAGACGAAATCCCTTACCTCACACTTACTTTTGGTTTAATGTGAATTAATATTATATATATTGGTTTTGTACATGTAATTTACATATAAAATAAAAATAAAAATATTTATAATATCATATATTATCCTCTTATTACATTTTACAACATGTTTGTTAATAATATTTCATTATTTCATTATTTTGTGTTTTAATTTTCTTGTTTTCTCATATGTGTTTTGTCATGAAAGTTTTGGTTAACATGAATATAATATATATAAATAATCTCTAGAATTATATTAATGTCATAAATATAATATTTAATCTATATATTCATTATTATAACCATTTATTAAAGTTAAACATGGAAAATGAATCGCATCGCTTCGTGGAGATGATGGGTCATACGTACTCATGATCGACGATATCATTATCTTAATGAGTGAAAGCGTAAGGAATTGTGTGATATATTAAATTTAAATAATAAATATTTTCTCATATATATAATATATATTCATTAATTTTATCTTTATTACATTCCATGTAAATCATAATTGAAAATCGAATCACATCGCTTCGTAAGGTGGTACTCCTCTGTACACACGAGTGACACTATTTTATTTCAAATGGAATGGAATGTAATAAAGTAAATGTGATATTAAAATTAAATAAGTATAATATTATTATAAATATAATATACATGTGGAAAATACATCATTATATCTATCATGGAGAGGTGGTAATGGAAAAATGAATGACATTTGTTTGTGTGGTGGTAATCCGCCGTATACATGAATAATGATTTTTAACCCATTTGATGGAAGTGGAGATGGAAAATTATTATTACATAACCATAATAACATATAATTAAATGGGTTATAATTATGTTTTTATATTTTAAGTGTTATTAAAAAATTTACTGTGAAAAAATATGAAACAAAATGAAAGATATTTGTTAAGATAATTATATTTTCTAAGAGAAACCTCCTTTGGATCACCTCTTAAGGACCCTAGGGATGGTCCTTTAAGAGGAAAAAGATATAGAATTTAACTAAGGATTTTTGGGAGATAATTATGTAGGTTTTGGAATATTCAATGGGATTAGGAGTTGTGAATAATTGAGTGGAGGTTATGACCTGTTATAATGGGGAATGGGGACCCTCTTTGAAATTACATGAATATTTCCCAAACCAATTGAAAATATTAAATTTATTCACACAAAAAATGCATTAAAATGGACATATATTCTAAATTGGGAAGTATAACATGGAAATATCATCATAAAATATGATTTTTAAAATTTTTACATTCATTTTAACCCCTTTATTCTTAGTTTAACCCCACGGTAAATCCATTTTACCTTAACAAGTGTAATTAATCTTTACTACATTCACTATTAATTTTGGTAAAAAATTAATTTGAAATTATTTTAAATTATAAATTATAATTATTCTAAATATTTAATCCATTTTTTAAAATTCAATTCACATAACTAGAAAATTTTAATTTAAAATTAATCCCAAAAATATGATGAGAAAGCATGTTTTTGAAGAGAAAAAGTTCAAAATTTTACAAAGTTAATATATCAAATTTCAATAGGAATTTTTTTTTATGAAATAAATTGGATTGATAGGTATTTAATTGAAATAATTTTATATTAAATCCAATTTAACGTATAATTTAAAATTACAAATAATTTAGATGAAAATGAAATTTTCAATTAAAATTCAATATTTTCCACTATTCTCATAAAATGAAACTTTTCTAAAAAAATCCCAAAAAATCTCCCTAAGATAATTTTGGAATTATGTTTTAAAAAAAAATGACTTTATTTTACATATAATTATTGTAAAAGTGATAATCATTAAATTTTAATTATGTTCGTAAAGCATCACTAAACCATCTTTTAGTAAAATATAGATTTTCGAAAAAAAAATCATTTTCCATTAAATGACCATTATTTCTTTATAATCTATAGATTAATATAATTTTTATATTATATTTAGTTCTATTTATAATAGGAAATTTAATGGATAAGTGATAACTATTAAATAATATTACAATAATATGACACATCTTTTAAACTCATTATTACGTGCAATACAAGATAAGTTCATTTTTTTGGGTAATGAAAGCTAAAATCAGTGTTGTGTGTAATGAAAGATAAAATCATTGTTTTAGGTAACACAAGATAAACTTAGTTTTTTGTGTAGTGCAAGATAAACTTAGTATTGTGTGTCTCATATTCTATCAAACATAGTGTTCTTATTTTATAATTTTGAGGTTTTACAAGCATCAAACTCAGATAACAATAGGGATCATCAAGGGGTGTCAAAAAACTAAAAAAATAATTTTCTTATAAATTTAAAAACATGAATTTAATTTAAATATAATATTCATGCATTTGAAAATAACTTTTTAAAATTTTTTGAAAAGAGTGTAAATCCAAGGGAATGCATAAGCTATACTAAATCACAATCATAATCAATCCAACAAAATCACTAAAAGTTTATATAAATCAAACACACTCCACTTTAATAACATGGAAAACCCCTAAACCAAGACAACCCCAACTTTATAAATCATATTTTATAAAAAAAACAATGAATAAATCATTTCACTTGAATTAAAACCATCATTATCAGTTTATAAAACACTAAGAATTCATAAAATATCATTTAAAATAAAATTTCCATTGAAATATAAAATCAATACATTATGAAAATGGGAAACTAAGAGAAAATATGGTAAAACTTTGAAAAAAAATCTAGATAACATATATGTAACAACTCCAAAATCTCTATTTGAATATTTTGAATATTTATAGAATATTTTCATAGTAAGGTGAAAATTTAGTGTGTAATTCCAAGGCCTATAGAGCCTTAGTGTTGAAATATTATAGATATTAAATATAATATATCATGTGTGAAAAACTTTTCAAAAATAATGGAATAACTCTTATATAGTGTCTCATATCAGAAAACTAGGACCTTCGTTAAATCTCGAGCATGGGTTTAACCTGAGGCGTAACATAAGTCTTGTTAGAGTTAGATGCTTCGATAGAGTACTATCACGAGTGAATTAAATGAATTAATTAAATGAATATTTATTTTATTTCCATACCATAACAACACCTCCTTTACAACACTAGTAGAAAAATTATTTTTAGCATCACTTTTATAATGTCGGTTAAATATAACCGACATTATAATAGTAAATACTTTATATTTTTGTGTCATTTATTTTAATAACCAACACCGAAAAAATAATGAGTGACATTTACAACATCGGTTTTATAGAAAAATGTCACTGAAATTTATGTATAATATTTTAAGAGTGGGTTTTGGTATAAACTTACTCCAAAAATCTTGACGAACATATTCAATAAGTTGGTTTTACTAAAAATTAGTTGAAAAATTAAAAAAAATATTTTTGGTGACTCTTTTTCATAAAACTGATGCTGAAAATAAAAAATTAAATTGTTTTAATGTCGGTTTTAGTCAAAACCATCACTAAAACTATTTTAAAAAAAAAGAAGCACTGAACCCTTATTTTGATTATAACTCATTCTTACATTCTCTCAATCAAAGTTGATTTTGAAGGCTACCAAAACTCTTATGACCGAGTTTGGGATTGTGTTTTCTCGATTTAAATCATATTTTCATGATTTTTGATCATGAATCTTTAATCCATCAACGATTCAGGTTTATATTTCATTTCTGTAACATTTATATGATCAATTGTCATGAGGATCGTAAATTTTTCCATTAATTTTTGTTTTTCGCTTTTTTTTTGAAATTGTTATAATTGTTATTTTTAGTTTTTTTATTGCCAACTTCAAGAGACCACTATTATGTTTGAGTCGCACCATGATTAGATGTTATTTTAGTTATGTTATTAATTGTTTTATTTTGAAAATGTTTTAATCATTTGTTTCAGGGTTCTTCCTACCACCAAATTCAAGGGAAGATATATATAATCTGGATCAATCTTGTAGTGTACAAATCCTAAATTTGTAAGTGGTTTGTAAAAATTTTTAAGATAAATTCATTATTTTTAGTTATAAATTTGATTTAATCAACCATTTGTTTATATGCATTTCACTTTTATTTATTAAGTTTTGTTAATGTTTGTTTAATCATATAAATTATTTATTTAGTGGGTTATCAAATGAGTTTGTTCTAGGTTATAACTAAGAGGAATATTGATTAATATTTTGACGAATATTGGTAGAACGACAACGGTGTTGTTTGATAGTCATTCAAAACAAATTTTGGTAAACATGATAGAAGTATCATTATTCTTTACCATAGTCATGAATGATTTTTTATAATTACTCATTTAAATAAAATAAATACATACCGTAATTTATTTTTTATTTTATTCCTCAAAATAATCATTGATCTCTCACTAGTTGAGAATTTTTTTTATTAATTTTTTGTGAGTTTAAAATCTATCTGTTCAAATATATATTTTTAAATTTTTATACATTTTATATGTATATATATATATATGTTTGTATATATGTGTATATATGTTGATTGGAATTAGTTATAATTTTTATTTTTTGATTCTAAACAAATCATCTACTTTTGGATCAGTGACACATCATTGAAAATACATACCTTTAGTAGATTAGTTTTTATTTTTTCATAATAATTGTTAATATTTCATGTATGAGTACCGATCATTTTTTTATTTATGTTTTTGACTAAAATTTATCTATATATATATAATTAAATGTTTATAGGTTTTAATATATTCACTAATTATATTATGATCTCAAGTATTGAATGGATCGTAATTGGATAAATTTACGAAGAACTTGTAATGATTATGAAAAATGAGTTGATGATTTATTATAAACTTATGAACATAATCTTCAAAAAATAGATTTTATTTTCTGTCCATGTATAACGTTTTTGAATATGTGAAAGTTAAATTCTAGATAAATCAAAGATCATCTCATTTGAAATTGTTTTATCCTTAATTATACACGTTGGATCTGGCATGGTGAAATTACTGTAAATTGAACATCTGATTTTGATGACAATATTCATGATGACATAGCGGATCATATTGAAGAATTAATTCATGATTTAGGTGTTGAAACCATTTAAAAAATAACAATTGTTGAATGATTGTATGGAGATTCTGAAAAACCACTATTCTCTGGTTGTAAATATACAGTGGTGTTAGAAGTTATGAGATTGGTTTACTTGAAAGAAAAAAAAATCGTTGGAGTGATAAAATTGTTTCCAACTTTCTTGAGCTTTTAAAAGACCTACTTCTAAAAGAAAAATGGCTTCCAAATTCTAATTATGAGGTGAAGAAAATAATATTCCCAATGAGATTGGAGTATAAAAAGATACACACTTTCCCCAATGATTGCGTGTTGTATAAGAAACAATCTGAATTTTTATCAAAATGTCCTTCATGTGGAAAATAACTCTATAATATGGATACAAAAGTCAATTTAGACTCAATCATAGGTACTAACATCTGACCTCGTGCTAAATCAAATAATTTCTTCTAATAACCCCTTTATATAATCTTGATAAATAAAATCTAATTTATTCTCAGGTACTGAAATCAAAGCTCCAACTAAAACAAATTTTTACCTTAAAATAATTCATCATTTGAAGAATCTATTTTCAAATTAAATTAATGAAAAAGGTTAATATATAATTCAGATGAACACATCTCTGATGGTAAATTACATCACCTTGCTGATTCATCATAATGAAAGTTATTTGATAGAAATTTTCCTAATTTTGGAAGTGAAGTTAGAAATCTCAGAATGAGAGTGTGTACAGATAGAATGATCCATATCAGAGCCTATGTAGCCAATATAGTTTATGGACTATTTTTTTGGTAGTTTACAACTTATCTATATATATATGTATGATGAAAAAATGTTATGATGAGCTTGATGATTTCTAGAGCAAAATACCTAGAAAACAATATTGATGTGTATCTTTCACCATTGATTGATTATTTGAAACTTCAATGGGTTGTAGTTGTTAGTATTTTTTATTCATAAAAGAAAGAGTATTTTCATTTTATTGCTATGATAATGTTCTGTATAAATGAATTTCCTGCATATGAAAACTCATCTGGATACAGTGTTAAGGGACATAAAGCATGTCCAATTTTTGAATAAGAGACTTCATATTATCAATTTCATAATACTAAAAAGACATTGTAGATAGGACATCAAATATTTTTTGTGAATTGGTTATCCTTATCATAGATTGAAAAATGAATTTAATGGTTTATAGAAATAAAATTTTACCCAGAACCATTTTCAGTTAAAGAATATTAAGATAAGGTGAGAAATATTGATTCAACATTTGGAGAGAAAAATAGTTCTGGTCTTTAAAAAAATATCTGGAAGAAATAGACTTATTTTGAACTACCTTATTGGATATTTTTAGAGATAAAACACAACATTTGTGTTATGAATGTTGAGAAAAATTGATGTGACAGTATGATTGGAACATTATTGGAGATAAAAGGAAATACAAAATATTTATTGGATTCTAGATTCAACTTTATAGAAATGAGAATACATTTGGAGTTAGCTCCCACTATGAAAGAAAATAGAACATATTTACCTCTGGATTGTCACACATTAAGAAAGAGTGAGAATTTGATTTTTTTTTCCAGTGTCTATATGGTATAAAATTACCGAGTGGATATTCTTCAAAAGTGATTAATTTTGTGTCAGTGAAGGATTGAAAATTAATATGTATGAAATCTCATGACTGTTACGTATTGATGCAACAACTGCTACTAATTGCACTGTGTGGTATATTACTGTTAGATTTTATAAATACTATCATTAGGTTACATAATTTTTTCAAATCCATGTGTATCAAAGATATTGATGCAAATTTTTTAGATGAGTTGGATAATGAAGATGCTCTTATACTTTGTCAATAATAAATGTATTTTCCACCTATATTTTTTGATATAATTGTCTATCTGGGGATTCATCTGGTGTGTGAGATAATAATATGCATGACTATTTATTTACGTTGGATTCTCCTTTTTAATGTTATATGAATGTTTTAAAGGGATATGTTAAAATACATATCGATTAGAGGCCTCTATTGTTCAAAAATATGGATTGGAATAAGTGATTGATTTTTATACAAATTATTTATATGAAGTAGAACATATTTCTCTCCTTATATCTCATCATTTGACAGTCGATAGTGAAGGTAGAGGGATTCATGGATTCAAGGTAAAGTTCATTCCACATGATGAAGTGATGAAGGAACATTTATATATTTTGAACAACACATATGATTTTCAATCCTATATATCATCACATATTAATGAATTAAAGAGATGATATCTAAAAATAATTGAAAAGTGGTTGATGACAGAGCATAAAAAGACATTTATTTCATCGGTTAAAGTGAAAGTGAGATTAGATATATCAACATCAGAAACTCTAAAATGGTTAGAAGGTGGGATACCTCTTAATGTAATAACATGGAATGGTTTTGATATTAAGGGATACACATTTAATAAAAATAATCTAGATGATAAAAGTACCATTTAAAATAGTGTTGTGATGGTTATTGTTGAGGTAGTTCATTTTTCTGGTGAGAAAGATAAAAACCCAATTTTTTCTTCATTGACATATTTTGGAGTTCTTGAGGATATATGGGAAATTCATTATACAAAATTTTTAGTCACTGTGTTTAATTGTAGTTGGGTTTAAAGAAATAGTGGCATGAAACAAAATGATTGAATATTTACACTAGTTTATTTGAAAAGATTTAATTACAATGAGGAACCATTTATCATGGCGACACAAGAAAAGAATATATTTTATTTCATTGATCCATTCAATGATCAGTGGTCTGTCATTTTGTAATGAAAAATATACCATTTGGGTGATGAAAATTATGTTAATGCTATTATTTATTTACATGGGTTTTATTCATCTATTACATGATTTATGTATCATTACAATGACTACAACACAGACATAGTGCATGCAATACATAATGATCATTATGATGTCATATGGGAAAACACTAAATTAGTCTTCTAATTTTTCTAGTAATTACTTATATTTTGTTTCTTTTTTGAAACATATAAATGTGTGCATCTTTATTTCTTTATTTTCTCATCCTTATTTATAAATATTCAGTTTTCTAATGATATGAATCTATACAAAATTCCATTACACTTGCTTGTGTCAATGTCAGATACATATAGAGAGAGGAGTTGTTACCAAGGTATGTCTATTTTTTCATATTGTTACATATTGAATACTATTTTTTTAATGAAATAAAACTTTTAATTTATAATTTTTTTCAAGACTACAGATGCGTCCTTAGCAGAGGATGACTCTCCTGTTATTACAGAGAAATCAGGTTCTCAATTTGGTAAACGTGGTATTACATGATTACAAAAACTGTCACTTTCTTGTGGAGATAAGAGATTACATATTCATTTTTATGATAATAATAATAAAACTAGCCCAATTGTAGTTTAGTTTATTAATTATATATCAATACAAAGTTGTTGTGGTATTATTATCTTATATCCTGATTGAATATCCATGGATAGGATGGCGAAACAATAGCTTTAGGAGTCCGTGATGGTAAAATATCTATATTTATTTATTTTATCTCATTTTTTGAGTATTAGATATTTTAAATGACATATTTCATTTATTCAACTATAGATGACATTCAACATTGATGAAACAAAAGAAATTAATAAAATAAATAATTCATTAGTGGATGTTTGATAGAGGTATTTTAAAACAAAATTGACAAAAAATTATTTTTTTGGAAAGAAAATGTTTGAAAACACGTGCCTTAAGTATCAGTTTATAGATGTAGATACAAAGAAGTGATTTGTTGACAACCGTCATTATGAAAAATTTGAGGTATGATAATTACATTATATTATAAAATTATTATATATTTATCTAATTACTTATTAGTTTATTTTTATATAACAGGCCTCCAGGATATCTCATCAAGAGATCAAGTTGAAAAATGTATACCCTCATACTTTATCACGTGGAGGGTACCCATTATTGGAGTAGAAAATTATTGAAGAAAAATTTGAATCATTAAGAGCTTGCAGTAGAAGTGGTTCAGAAGAGGTCCAATTTGGTCCTCTATCTCCTCCCAATCGCCATGAAAAATGGAAATGCATGAGAAGAAAGAGAAATGAAAATTATCTTACAGAGGAAGAAAAATAAGTATATGATAAAATTTTAAGTAAATATAATTTATTTTTCATGAATTTGTATATTTTATAAATTATAAACACTAATATAACTTTTTCATTTTTCATTTCAGGATGAACATTAGTTGAAAGAGACACAAGGATATTTTGTCACTAAGGTTAGGAATGACATCCTAGACAATAATTTAGGAAATTCAGAACACCCTGTCCGTGGTAGAGGATATCAGGAAGGTGTTAGTATTTAGAAATTTTTTGTTCAGAGTAAGAAAGAAAAATACTGAGAAATAGAATTCATAAAATCCAAGATGAAAGAGATAAAATAGTCAATGGGTGATCAAATTCAAATAGTTGTGCAATAAGATTTATTAGAACACTTGACAGGATAGTCACAGTCTGGATAGCATTTCCAGTCTTCCAAGCCTTCCCAGCCTAGTCAGTTGGTTGTACAGCCTCTATAGCCATCCCAGATGGACTACCCTACCCACCTACTTTGATCTTCCACCTCCTCGCTCAGACCAAATCGTATTCTGTGAGTTGTTTTCTAGATATCCTCATATGAATATTGTTTTATTAGGACCCAAGATTTTTTAGGGGATTTTGTACATCACTATCCTAGGAAGATGGATTAGGTTAGAATATTAGTACTCGATATTATTGATCCTAATTCTCTACTACCTTTTCCTACTGAGAAGATCATCAGATTTGGGGATTTTCTAGGTCATTTTTTACTTTGGAAAACTAGTGCTCTTCATTATATTTCATATGAGGTACGTATTTTTTAAATATTGATTACATATTATTGAAAATTAATTATAATTTTTTCTAACACTTAACATATATAGGATTATCTGAAAGAAAAATAAATTGCACAAATGAAAAAAAATGTTCCAGAATAGTTGATTGTAGATACATATGATATTTTTTATGGGATATAAATATTATCTCAACATTATTCTTCCTTGAATTATATCTATGAGATTAAGATGATGCAGGATATATACAGAAGAGATTACCCATTTATATTACTCAAAAAAGATATCATGAATCTAGTTGATTTTGAATAGATGAGCCTGAATGTGTTGTAGTTGTTTTCTATGTAAGTAAACTGATGCTTAAATATTTATTTCTTTTATAAAATATGTTTTAAATTGACTTACTATATTCCCTTTTTAAATTAGGTATCTACACATGCTTCTTGTAGAAAATGAAATCAGTGAAATTTAGAGTTTTATAGATCTAAAATACATTTCCAAGGAAGTGAAACATGTGAAGAATTATGATTGAGTTGCATATATTTGTGAGAGATTATCATAGATGGATATTAGATGTTGGTTTTTTCTATTTCTTGATAATTAAGAACATAAACTTAATTATGATCTAATGATCATTATAATATCATTAATTATGAAATTTTTGTATTATAGGGGCATTGGATGTTAGGTGTATTTTTTCCAAGTGAATGCACGTTATATTGGTTTTTCTATTTATCATGGACTGTTCGTAAAAGATTTTTCTCCTTTTTAGACATCTAAGTTTTTTTGTTTTTTATAATCTCATTATTTTTAATTATAATTTTTATACATGTATTATTAGTTCATATATATGAAAATGTTGTTCATGGAAAAAAATTAACAAAGAATACATTTCGATAGAGAAACCAAATGCAATCCAATATGTGGAAGTAAAGGTAATTAATTTTTATATTAGATGGTATTTTGATATTTTGATATATATATATATATACATATATATTGGTTTTTATTATCAAGTTAATATTTTATAAACACAATGTCATTGTTAACAAGAACATGTTGAATGTGGATATTATGTCCTACGATTCATGTATGAGATAATCACAAGTCGGGTAACTATTGAATTTGATAAGGTTAGTTATACTAATTGTTTTTCTATTTTCCATCATTGTATACAATTTTTTAATCTCATATCATTAAATGTTATTGTATACATTCAATGATAATGAGTCTTATACCCAAATTGAACTTACCCATCTTCAATCTTTGTTTGCAAATTATTTCTTATGTTTGATTACTATTTGAGTTATGTATATTCTAATTTTTATGAATAATATTACATTTTCTTAATAACATGTGTTTAAAAAACTAATTCTTTTGTTATAATAGGTGTTTGAACATAATGATATAAAATGAATTCTTTGATAATAACCAACATTGATCATGTTGTAAATTTCAGGTCTGCATATTTTATATATATTCTATAATACAAATGTGTAGATAATTTTCTGATTAACTAGATAAAAGAATTTATGTTTTTAAAGATTTTTAGTTAATGAAAAAAAAAATTAGTTGATTTATATTTTCTTTTATTATAAGGATATCGATTATTTTGGAAGTGAAATATTCTGAATTTTCTAAAAAATTATTTATCTTTCAATGTCGGTATTCATAAAAACCAACGCCGAAATATTTTTTTAAAATTATGAGGTTCTCAGTGTCATTTTTTCTGAAAATAGACACCAAAAACAGAGTCTTCTATAGATTTTGACATCGGTTTATAACAAACCGACGTGGAAAACAAGCTGGCGCTTGATTTTCGGTGTCGCTTTTTATAAAAACCGACGCAAAAAAAATGGTTTTCCATGTCAGTTTATTTGTAAAACCAATGCAGAAAACTAATACCATATCATTTTCATTGTTGGTTTTTGAAAACCGGCTCTGAAAATCATGTTTTTTATGTTGCCTTTATAGACATCGTTTAAAACTGATGTAAAAAAATTCAATAAAACCAACAAGAAATCCAATTTTTTCACTAGTGTAAACTTATCTTGAGAGAATTCCATATGTTCAACTATATAACCCTATAGAATTGAGAGTATAGAGAGAAATATGGTGGATGCATGTTGGAAGATGGTTAATGGGTCATGGATCGAGTATTGGTGTACCTCAAGGCTCATCATCATAGATGGAGTTATTAGATATTGCCAATAGAAATGATACTTAAACATGATTCATTAGTAATAAATCCAAACCAAGGTAGGGGTTTTGATTTTTCGGGTTAATACCCATTTTTAGATTGATATGAAATTTAATTAATTCTTTATAAATTAATTAATGTATCATTCTTCATTGGATTGACCAATGTTTTCTTTATTTGAATATATCTGGGAATTTATGTTCATCCTCCATTAATTTTTTTTTGATTTGAGAATCCACCCCATTCTTTGGACTCTAAAGATGATGGAAAAATGAAAAAAACCATTGATTGAATCTCACTTTGTGTTATGTATCTTTTTTCCTTTATTCTTTGATTTTTATCAGGGGAATTTTAGTTGGACAATATTTTTTCAGTTATTGGGAGGACTAATCATTGTGATTTTGTTCATTGGCATGACAATTCATAGTCATGGGTTTAGTTTTGGGTTATGGAGACATGAAAGAGGCACGAGGGTAATGAATGGAATCCAAAAATGGTTTTGGTGATAGTGGATCTACATGAAAGATCGATTGTATCTCTATAATGGTGTGATTACATGTGTTTCCAAGCTATGAGAGGATGAAATATAACCACTGGTGACAATGATTATGTGAGGATGGTATGGGTGATGTCGTTTCTAAGAGTCAAACCATATAGTGCTTTGGGATGGAGATAATGATAATTTTTTCAATTATGAACTACTAGAATTTGACTTTAATCTGACCATTGATGAAGGTCGACTCTGTTGTGGGAGTTATGTATGATATTGATTGTAAAACTGGCATAAATAGTGGTGTGGGTGAGACACGTAAAATAGGCTAGAGTTTTTGCCAATTTTTTCTATACATGAAGTGTATTTTTGAATAACACATCCTTTTTAGGCCCCTCTATGTATCTACTAGGTATACAAGTTGATTTAAATAACAAACATCATGTCAGAAACCAACACGCCTTGTAACCCTTAGCTGGCCAGCTTGACATATATAGGGAGCCCATGCATTGGACTCCATGTGACTCTACATGTCATGTGTGACAGGACACACCCTATGTAATTAAAATTGTGCATGGTCTTGGATATTTGGCACACACTAAGTTTCATAATGACTTCTACATTCCATGTGCATTGTGTAGTACACCCTGTAGGCTTTGGAAAGTCAGAAAGCTTGAGTAGATAGTGCACAATTATTGTCAGACCAACCCTTTAATGTCATGTGTTATAACAACACACCATGTATATTGAGGGAGACATGTTGTGTTAGATGACAAGATATTGGCAGGGACAGACTTAGTGAGACACAAAATGTACCCTAAGGGACACAACATGTAATTATTCAAGGGAAAATAAGAGCAATAGATTCTTATCAGACCAGTTGTGACATAGTATCAGGTGATTTCCCTTGATCTATATTAGTGTGGGTGAATTCCCTCCTTTTTTTATTCTATAGTGGGTTTTGTCAGTCTGACTCCAGGAGGTTTCACTATGGCATCTAGTCCTGAGCATTGAAATAAATACTCCTTGATAGACTTCAGCATATATCCCTTTATGAGGTTCTGGGTTAGATCATAATTACCATCATTCTCCCTAGGTAGGGTAAGGTATAACATAACATACACAGTCAAGTATTCAATCCCCTTCCTAGCAGGTTAACCCTGTCTGGTGTAGCTTTCCCCCATTGGACCTGGGTGTGATCCTCTATCTATGTATCAACATTTGTTGTCTTCAATTAAGGAAAAACTTGATCATGTGATTATCTTAGATGATCCCTCTCTATTCCTATTTGAATTTCCATTGAAATATTTGAGTATTATGTTCTCTAAGATGTGTTCTATCAGTATAAAGTGACCCGATGAGTGAGTTATATTGGTTGAATTTTACCTTTGATACTCTAGTTGAATCCTAGGATGGCAGTGAAGATGTGAACTCATCTTGAGACTTATAGGATTCCTTTGATAATATCTATTTATCTTGTTTATTCCCTTTTATTTTTTATTTATAACTGATTCTCTATTTGATTCTTTGTGTTTTTTGATTTTGGGGTGCCCTTCTAGGCATGTTTATACTCACCCTTTCATGAGCTCTTCATACACATGACATGTATTATACATATTACAAGCCTTTTGAAAGATTAATAGGAGTACTAGGAGAAGGTGGAGCTTAGTTTTTATTAATAAAAATGGATGGTTCTAGGATTTTGTATCTTGATAAAAGTCCCCTTTTAGTAGGTTGGACACCGTTACAGTTCTTATGGTATTGTATTTGACATATTTTTTATTTTTTTGTCCCCTTTATCATACTCTGATGTTGGATATATGTTATACATGAATTTATAGTATCATTCTTTTAATCATTTTATGTATTATATTCTGGTGTATGGAGATGTGTTCATGTGAACATATACTTCAAGATAAGGCCTCCCATGTGTGTTTTTTATGCCTACTTAGTACTAGTAACTAGTATTTGTCCTATTGAAGTTGGTCTTGAGGTGTCATTCTTAGATATTGTTAGCCAGGTGGTCTCTAGTGGGTAAGGTAATGATAGAGTGGTATTATAGTGGTTCATTTTAGGACCAGAGTTTGGAGATAGTCTAGTTATGAGATTTGGTTTTTGAACTAAGGAAACATTATTAAAGTGTATTGAGTTCAGATTTCAGGCTAGAGAACCCAATTATTGTAGGAAAACAAACATATTGATTCACCAAGACTCTGATAACCTACTTATTGATTCGATACATGTAGGAACTAGTTGCATGGAAACATCAGTACATTTTTCATATAGGAATGGGTTGTAGTTTCCATGTTCTTGTTGTGTCAGCTCCCCTGATATTATATCCTATATGTGGTGAATCTTTGCTACCTATGGATAAATCCATGATGATATCCCACTATGATTCCATATAAGTATTCTGATTATGATCCTCTTAACAATGAGGCTTCATTCTAAGGATATGTACAAGAGGATATTCTTTTGGGTGGATAGCGAGTAGTGTCTCCACCCATTGAGCAGTATTCTTACCCAACATTAATAGTTCAAGTGGATTCTCCCAAATATGTTGAGTATTGGTTGTTCCTAGTAGTACTAGAAGATAAAAAAACCTATTCCAGATGTGCTTCATGATTTTTGAATATAGAGACCTCCTAGGATTCGTGGTGATCTAGACCCCCACTTTAAGCAGTAGAGGACTGGCTCGAGTTTGTGGTGAAACTACTCTTCCTAGTTAGGACCCCATTTGATGGTGGTCCTTTCAAAATGAAATATCCAAGGTGACATAACAAATTTTAGGGAGCCCTATACTAGAGATTTTTACAGTGGATTTGGGAACAAAAATAAAAGAGACACTTCCCCCACTGAGACATGTCCTCTTTTGAAGTGATTTAAAGCCATTCCTACGGTTCGGTTCCACCCAAAAAAATAGTGTCAAGGTGTGGTATATGTGTTCCTTTAACTTTTATATTTGAGGAAATTTTTTATATTCTAATATTTCAAAGAAATTCCTAGTTTTGGAGAAAATTTAGGCATAGTGAGTGATGGATTTATGCACTAGGGGCTTTGGAACATAGGGTCAAGGAGTCTTTCGAGGTACAACCTACATCTTCTCAACATTAGATAGAGTGTTAGTACAGAGTCACAAGAAAAATTTACAAGGAAAAATCCTTTATTTGAAAACTATGATTCAAATAGACACTTTTATCTCAACCATTATGTTTTACTGCCCCATCAGAGAAGATTTTATGATCACACACTTCAACCGATACAGTGGCCTAACTATGAGATGTTAGAGAGCCTCATGTGGAATATTTACTTAGCAGCGATGAGGCCCTTTGATATATTCCTTGGTATGGACTTCTTTCTAACTATCCATTTCATTTTTGACTATTACTTGTGAGGTTTGTAGTGTATCCAAGTTATTGGTGTTAGGTCCACTAGGCTAGATACCCTGAGGGGGGGTGAATCAGGGTATGACAGATTAAAAAAAACTATCCCATTTGATCTTGTTTTGATATTAGTGAAAACCCTATTCTCTCTCCTTCCCATTGTTGAGTATGAGTTGTAACGCCCCGACCTCAGCTACCCAGAGCCGGTGCATTACTTCGTAACATTGGCATGATCCCAAAAGATCAAGTCTCGAAAGACCGATTAGTTTAGTAGCCTTGGAAACACTAGATACATTCGTAAGTCTTTCATTACATCAAAAAGTGAAGAACTACAATAACAAAGTCTCCATAGTCCACACTCATATCCTCTTCTGACTATCCCTGCAGGTCATTCATAAAATACTTCTTCACATCCTGGAAAATATTAAAACATTGAAAGGGGTGAGCTCAGATGCTCAGTAAGGATAACAATATTGCGGAAGCTTTCATAAATAAACATAAACATTTAAGGCAATGTATAACTAAAACAAAAGCCTTTTAAACTTGAACATCAACATAATATGGCAAAAGTAAAATGAGATAATGCCATTTACTTCTTCACATGGATATTCTACTGGTCGAATAATCACATGCAATATCAATAACCACTTTCATAATGATGGAATGCATAATGCCAGACTATCATAACCACATAGCCAAGGCCTCGTGCCAAGACTACAAATAAGATTTTGTCAAGGCCTTGTGCCAAGACACTAGTTTGTCTCATGAGACCTGCCGATGCATCGAGGAGCTATAGCGGGCTCCACCCGTCACTTATTAAGTCCAATACATTCCTCATATGAATAGGTTTAAACATATCATAAACCATAACATAATTGTATCACATAAAACATGCATAATGTAAACATAACATTTCCACATTTCAATCACAAGATATCAATACAACACATTGATATAATAAAAACACTTTCAAAACCATTTTCAATACCAAAATAAAAGAAAGTTAAAACTTTGTATTTATTTTTCGTTAAAAAAATGATGGCTTGTAGAGGAAGCCGAAACTCAAATAATGGTCACGGCGGCGGAGAAGTCGTTGTCGCCGCATAAGTACGGAAAGAAAAACATTCCCTTTTGTCGTTTAGCAAAACGCTTTGTATAAAAAGATTCCTTTTGAATAACCGTAAAAGTCAAAGGGGTTTATACACCGTATAAAAGAAATTTGTGTATAAAACCAAATATGCCTCAATGAAAGGAGATTGAGACGAAGTACTTTAAAAGATAATTTTTAAATAAAATATATCTATTATGTGTATTCACTATAGGTACACATAAATAATGTAAAAATACAAGATAGGACATAATAATATCATGACATAATTTGAAAGTAGGAGATTAACCCAAAGAATGGAAGTTGGGTTAAGAAGTTCCCTTACAAATATCATTTAAATAAAATATATCTATTATGTGTATTCACTATAATTACACATAAAGAAAGTACAAATACAAGATATGACATAACAATATCATGACATAATTTGAAAGTAGGAGATTAACCCAAAGAATAGAAATTGGGTTAAGAAGTTCCCTTACCTTGTGTCCGACTTGACTCAACCGTTCTTTAACCTCCTGAATAATAAACTAGAGTTAATATATACCTTATTAAGAACCATTTTCAACTTCATTATCCTTATTATATCACTTATTACAATGATATGAACATTATGTAATTATTTAAGTTAATAACGGTCGTTTTGTCGATCTTTGGTACATGAGTCAACAATAAACTTCTTATAATTATAAGTTGTTCATGTGGTGAAATATCCATTATATCCAGAATTATATTAATGATGTAGATATCATATATATCATATATATACAGTATATACATTCATTTATAATATTACGTAACATTTAGAGGTAAGAAATGAAATGCACCGTTCATGGAGACGGTAAGCCGTACGTACGCATGAACGCTACTTTCATTTCAATTTCATATTTAATGGAATGAAATCATAATGATATAAATGTATAATATAATTCCAGTATAATATAGTGTATAATACCATTTACTCCATCCTTTATACATCCCACACATGGCATTAACGATTCAAATCACTTTGAGGGGGCGGTAGTCCGCACTTCCTAAAATGAAATTATCGCGTTTTACCCATAATGGAAATCATAAAGTATGCCATAAATGAGAAATACAGAAGCATAAGTAAAACAAAAACATATTATATATCATATATAAAAATAGTGACATCTTAATGGCCACCTTTGGAGGTGTTATATGAGTGTTGAACAAACATCGTTTCGTGAGGCAGAAATTCGCCATCCACAGAAACCATATGTTCTTTAACCATTAGATGTAGGTGTGTGTAAGTTTAGCTCGAATCCTTCTTATAACAACATCCTAGTATATTGAGGATACTGGTGTTGTTACAAAAGAAATGAATAAAAAGAGTTTAGGGGGTTGGAGAAGAAAAATAAAACAAAACAACATTAGAAAAGACATTACCTCAAAATCGGGTAACTCTTTTTGATTTGAGCTAAAGGCTTCCTTGGGAAGAGTTCTGCCCAAAGTGAGGTTTCTAGGAGTAAGGAAGGAATGTTGGGAGAGTATTTGGGCAGAGGTTGGCCGAGCCAAATGGCTTGATGGTGTGAATAAGGTGGGAGAGGTGGGGGCCTTTTATAAGTGGAGAGGAGGGGCACTTTTGGAAAGTAATGAAATGTTACATTATTTCAAAATGCTTTTCGGATTCTAAAGGTCCCACATCTATATAATTCGAGGCTAAGGTGATAAGGTTTCGAAATATCTTCATCCAATAGGCTTTGGACAAGTGTAAGCCTCGGATTTTGCATTATCTTCTCATTTTATTTAAATCGTCAAATAATGATGTCATCGCTGCATCATTATTATGTCATAAATACTTTAATTTATTTAATGTCTAAAAATTATAAAAAAAATACTATGATGTAGGAAATCTTTTTAGCTTTCCAATGACTATTTATAATCAAAATTTGGACTTGTATAACCCCAATTAAAAATTGTTTTAGTAGAACAATTTATGTTAGTGTCATTTTCACTTTAACATTAAATAAAAAGTAATTTATGTTATTTCCCAACAAAAGTGGATCCATGGGGTCCCCAAGTTAGGCCATGGCTTGTCTTGGTCGGCCATGACTCAACCAATGAGGTTGGGACATGTGTCTAGGTCATTTCATATTATTAATGTATTATTTATACCTTAAACTACACTAATTACCACTAATCGCGATTAAGAACTTAAAAGTTACTATTCACCAAAAAATTATTTTGATCTCATTGAACCACATTTTACTTCTTAATGACAACCATGTATGTCGGATTTTTGAAAATCAAATCACAGAAGTGGTAATATTTCATTTAAACGAAAAATCAGTTATTTAACTACCACTTAGTGGTTTCACTATTCATAAAAAATTGAAGTTTCTCAGAACAATGCCAAAATTTCATCCTAAGCTATAATTGATATTCCGAATTCAAAAATGATGTCTATTTTAAAAAATTCCAAACATATAAGTTGCATTAATTAATTTTATAATTAATTCCCGCTGTTACGACAAATAGCGTGTTTTCAAGAAACAATTTATATCAAAAGATTGGCAATTGTTTATGTCCAAATTCAATGTTAAATTAATTCTAATGACCACCATTGGATAAAATGGTAAAAATATATTCTAATTATACATTAAATCCACTCAATAGTATAACTTATCACTATAAATTATTTTGATTAAAAAAGTTGTTTTAAGTATTTTTCACTATTCATAAAAAATTAGAAGTTCTCAGAAAAATACCAAAAATTCAACATAGGCTAATTTTGATATTACGAATACAAAAATGAAGTCCATTTTGAAATATAAAATTTCTATAATTTTAAAAAGTGGTTATTACTATTCATAACGGCTAGTTTGATTTGTCGCGATGTTTTAGAACTCGAAGTTGCGTACAATGCAAGCTATTGTATTATTGAATGAGAAGCGTATCGTGGAAGCTCGGGGTGTTACATTCTCCCCTCCTTCAATAAATTGCGTCCTCGCAATTTGAAATTTTTCTTGGAAAATAAAAGGTTGAAAAGGGAAAATACCTTTGTGGAAAACCCACATTGGAAATAAGATTAATAAAATTTAGCCTTAATAAGAGGTAAATGGAAATAAGAAAGTCACCACCAAATTATAATCTCGATAAGGAGAACATTGGTGGCAATTAGAGACATATAATTGGAGGAAAAACGTAAATATTTGTAGGGAGTGATTGAGGTCATCAATAACAATCAACTGTCAAATTGAGGGCCTCAAAGCCTTCAATCTATATTGATTTAAAATATCATCAGTTCAACAAGACATAAGGTATTAGGATAACACATTTTTTTGTTTTAATATCCCTTTACTAAAGTTTAAGAATTAATTTATTCATTGAATAAGAGATAGGTATATATATATTTATGCTTGACAATTAGAGTTTCAACCTTCAACTCATCTTTCACTCAAAAAGATAATAGAACTCAAAAATATCATACTTATCCTAATTGTATAAGGTTCAAAATGTTAAAACATACCATTTAGATTAGTAAAATTATTTTGTAATAACCAGGGACTTCCTGTAGGCTAGTGGTAGGAAATAAAGGCTTGTCGCACTTTGATTGTGGGTTCGATTCCTACAGCTTTGTCCGACACGACGGTTTATGCCCCACCCTGCAGGTTGTCCTTTTCCTAAAACTATAGTATTATAATACTCCAAAAACAATCTTCATTAATTTTTTAACCTTAAACCATACTATCCAAAGATCAACTTAATCCATCCCAACATTTATAGTTATCCAAAATACCTCTGTCCAAACTTTCTCTAAAAGGTCTCTTAATTCCAAAATCAATTGTAACATCAGATTCCCCAAACAAAGAAAAGTTTCTCTTATTGTCACATACTAAAAATATGATTACCTTAATCATATTAAAACCTTACTGAAACCAACAAGTACTGCAGTACAATCCTTATATAGATCACATTATTCTAATAACCAGAATATAATCCATGAGTCCGAAAGCATCAATACATTAGTTATTCTGCTTCAACTGTAGTAATAGCATAAGATTGTCCTTGATCCCTTGGCCTTTTCTGAGGTAAGATTCCTTGACGCTTAGGACATTCATTTGCGTAACGACCCATTTCTCTACAATTGTAGCATTCAACTTTGACAGCCTCTTTCTTTCCCTTGCAATCACGTGCCTGGTGACCTTTTTCTCCACATTTATAACAGACTCCCATTCCTTTTAGGCAAGTACCAGGGTGATTCTTCCCACAATTATCACATAATGGAAAATCCTTCTTTCCCTTTTTCCCTTTATCTGTCTCTTGTTCCACCGTTCTCTTCTTCTCTTTCTTTACTTTGTTGTCATAAGACTTAGAGAATTCCTTTTCTGTCTTGATAGCACATGAGACTATATCTTCGTATGATGAGAAGGATTGTGATACTAAAGCTCGTCGGAGAAATGGTTTTAACCCATCAAAGAAACGATCAATCTTACTCCTTGGGTTACGTATATAATCGGCAGCATGCCTCGCTAACCTTGTAAAGTTAGCCTCATACTTTGCGACATTCTCATCCTCCTTCTGCCTCAGACTCAGAAATTGCCTTTCCATATCTGCTCGATGGTCACGAGGAAAGTATTTTTCTAAGAAAAGCTCTTTGAACTCCCTCCATTCCATATTCGATACGTCATCATCTTCCTTTGTGTTTTGAATCAGTGACCACCACTGATCGGCATCTCCAGTGAGGCGGTAAACTGCCATGACAACCTTCTCCCTTTCACTACTCCCCAAGGCATGGAATATTTTCTCTAAGGAATTTATCCATTGCTCAGCTACTGTAGGATTTGTACTCCCATTGAAGGTTGGCGGTTGTTGCCTCATGAAACGGTCTAGCATTGATCCTCCACGTTGCGAATCAGGGTGCTCCATACGAGTAAGGTTGTTATTCATAACCTGCGTGAGTTGTCCCAGTATGGTAATAAGTTGATCAGCACCAGTTGTATCTCCAGGTCCACAATAATTATCTTGAGCAGGAGGGCAATCCCTACACGGAGTTCGTGCATTGATACAGTTTCCATTCCTTCTACTAGGCGCCATTTCTAAAAAATGGCATAATCCAGATTAGTTTATGAATCAAAATACATAATTCCATACTTGTAAAATACTTAACATAAATTGAACTATTTATGGATATAATCCATAATCATAAAAAGGTTTTATTTGAGGAAGTATAAACTCATAACCGTTCATAGTGGTTTGTAAAGAAAATGAGAATTATCCTAAGCATATCCCCCGGGAGTGTCGTAACCAAGAGTGCAGCAAGGCCCGTTGTCGTGCACCAGTTCCCGTTCGAGTCTAGCTCAAAGCGGTGTTTTCGGGTTTTACCCCTAGGAACATCTGTGCCAGAGCCGCCTCTACCTGCTCGTATCCAGACAGGGATGTATTGCTCGGAAAACTCACAAAATCTCTTACAATAACAAAATTCTAGGAAACTCTTCTATACTAATCCTCAAAGTTTATCCTTGGGCTATGTGCTCTAATCAGAGTTTATCTAAATCTAGCTTCCAAGGTTAGTACTAACCTCCCTCTGATACCAACTGTAACGCCCCGACCCCAGCTACCCAGAGCCGGTGCATTACTTCGTAACATTGGCATGATCCCAAAAGATCAAGTCTCGAAAGACCGATTAGTTTAGTAGCCTTGGAAACACTAGATACATTCGTAAGTCTTTCATTACATCAAAAAGTGAAGAACTACAATAACAAAGTCTCCATAGTCCACACTCATATCCTCTTCTGACTATCCCTGCAGGTCATTCATAAAATACTTCTTCACATCCTGGAAAATATTAAAACATTGAAAGGGGTGAGCTCAGATGCTCAGTAAGGATAACAATATTGCGGAAGCTTTCATAAATAAACATAAACATTTAAGGCAATGTATAACTAAAACAAAAGCCTTTTAAACTTGAACATCAACATAATATGGCAAAAGTAAAATGAGATAATGCCATTTACTTCTTCACATGGATATTCTACTGGTCGAATAATCACATGCAATATCAATAACCACTTTCATAATGATGGAATGCATAATGCCAGACTATCATAACCACATAGCCAAGGCCTCGTGCCAAGACTACAAATAAGATTTTGTCAAGGCCTTGTGCCAAGACACTAGTTTGTCTCATGAGACCTGCCGATGCATCGAGGAGCTATAGCGGGCTCCACCCGTCACTTATTAAGTCCAATACATTCCTCATATGAATAGGTTTAAACATATCATAAACCATAACATAATTGTATCACATAAAACATGCATAATGTAAACATAACATTTCCACATTTCAATCACAAGATATCAATACAACACATTGATATAATAAAAACACTTTCAAAACCATTTTCAATACCAAAATAAAATAAAGTTAAAACTTTGTATTTATTTTTCGTTAAAAAAATGATGGCTTGTAGAGGAAGCCGAAACTCAAATAATGGTCACGGCGGCGGAGAAGTCGTTGTCGCCGCATAAGTACGGAAAGAAAAACATTCCCTTTTGTCGTTTAGCAAAACGCTTTGTATAAAAAGATTCCTTTTGAATAACCGTAAAAGTCAAAGGGGTTTATACACCGTATAAAAGAAATTTGTGTATAAAACCAAATATGCCTCAATGAAAGGAGATTGAGACGAAGTACTTTAAAAGATAATTTTTAAATAAAATATATCTATTATGTGTATTCACTATAGGTACACATAAATAATGTAAAAATACAAGATAGGACATAATAATATCATGACATAATTTGAAAGTAGGAGATTAACCCAAAGAATGGAAGTTGGGTTAAGAAGTTCCCTTACAAATATCATTTAAATAAAATATATCTATTATGTGTATTCACTATAATTACACATAAAGAAAGTACAAATACAAGATATGACATAACAATATCATGACATAATTTGAAAGTAGGAGATTAACCCAAAGAATAGAAATTGGGTTAAGAAGTTCCCTTACCTTGTGTCCGACTTGACTCAACCGTTCTTTAACCTCCTGAATAATAAACTAGAGTTAATATATACCTTATTAAGAACCATTTTCAACTTCATTATCCTTATTATATCACTTATTACAATGATATGAACATTATGTAATTATTTAAGTTAATAACGGTCGTTTTGTCGATCTTTGGTACATGAGTCAACAATAAACTTCTTATAATTATAAGTTGTTCATGTGGTGAAATATCCATTATATCCAGAATTATATTAATGATGTAGATATCATATATATCATATATATACAGTATATACATTCATTTATAATATTACGTAACATTTAGAGGTAAGAAATGAAATGCACCGTTCATGGAGACGGTAAGCCGTACGTACGCATGAACGCTACTTTCATTTCAATTTCATATTTAATGGAATGAAATCATAATGATATAAATGTATAATATAATTCCAGTATAATATAGTGTATAATACCATTTACTCCATCCTTTATACATCCCACACATGGCATTAACGATTCAAATCACTTTGAGGGGGCGGTAGTCCGCACTTCCTAAAATGAAATTATCGCGTTTTACCCATAATGGAAATCATAAAGTATGCCATAAATGAGAAATACAGAAGCATAAGTAAAACAAAAACATATTATATATCATATATAAAAATAGTGACATCTTAATGGCCACCTTTGGAGGTGTTATATGAGTGTTGAACAAACATCGTTTCGTGAGGCAGAAATTCGCCATCCACAGAAACCATATGTTCTTTAACCATTAGATGTAGGTGTGTGTAAGTGTAGCTCGAATCCTTCTTATAACAACATCCTAGTATATTGAGGATACTGGTGTTGTTACAAAAGAAATGAATAAAAAGAGTTTAGGGGGTTGGAGAAGAAAAATAAAACAAAACAACATTAGAAAAGACATTACCTCAAAATCGGGTAACTCTTTTTGATTTGAGCTAAAGGCTTCCTTGGGAAGAGTTCTGCCCAAAGTGAGGTTTCTAGGAGTAAGGAAGGAATGTTGGGAGAGTATTTGGGCAGAGGTTGGCCGAGCCAAATGGCTTGATGGTGTGAATAAGGTGGGAGAGGTGGGGGCCTTTTATAAGTGGAGAGGAGGGGCACTTTTGGAAAGTAATGAAATGTTACATTATTTCAAAATGCTTTTCGGATTCTAAAGGTCCCACATCTATATAATTCGAGGCTAAGGTGATAAGGTTTCGAAATATCTTCATCCAATAGGCTTTGGACAAGTGTAAGCCTCGGATTTTGCATTATCTTCTCATTTTATTTAAATCGTCAAATAATGATGTCATCGCTGCATCATTATTATGTCATAAATACTTTAATTTATTTAATGTCTAAAAATTATAAAAAAAATACTATGATGTAGGAAATCTTTTTAGCTTTCCAATGACTATTTATAATAAAAATTTGGACTTGTATAACCCCAATTAAAAATTGTTTTAGTAGAACAATTTATGTTAGTGTCATTTTCACTTTAACATTAAATAAAAAGTAATTTATGTTATTTCCCAACAAAAGTGGATCCATGGGGTCCCCAAGTTAGGCCATGGCTTGTCTTGGTCGGCCATGACTCAACCAATGAGGTTGGGACATGTGTCTAGGTCATTTCATATTATTAATGTATTATTTATACCTTAAACTACACTAATTACCACTAATCGCGATTAAGAACTTAAAAGTTACTATTCACCAAAAAATTATTTTGATCTCATTGAACCACATTTTACTTCTTAATGACAACCATGTATGTCGGATTTTTGAAAATCAAATCACAGAAGTGGTAATATTTCATTTAAACGAAAAATCAGTTATTTAACTACCACTTAGTGGTTTCACTATTCATCAAAAATTGAAGTTTCTCAGAACAATGCCAAAATTTCATCCTAAGCTATAATTGATATTCCGAATTCAAAAATGATGTCTATTTTAAAAAATTCCAAACATATAAGTTGCATTAATTAATTTTATAATTAATTCCCGCTGTTACGACAAATAGCGTGTTTTCAAGAAACAATTTATATCAAAAGATTGGCAATTGTTTATGTCCAAATTCAATGTTAAATTAATTCTAATGACCACCATTGGATAAAATGGTAAAAATATATTCTAATTATACATTAAATCCACTCAATAGTATAACTTATCACTATAAATTATTTTGATTAAAAAAGTTGTTTTAAGTATTTTTCACTATTCATAAAAAATTAGAAGTTCTCAGAAAAATACCAAAAATTCAACATAGGCTAATTTCGATATTACGAATACAAAAATGAAGTCCATTTTGAAATATAAAATTTCTATAATTTTAAAAAGTGGTTATTACTATTCATAACGGCTAGTTTGATTTGTCGCGATGTTTTAGAACTCGAAGTTGCGTACAATGCAAGCTATTGTATTATTGAATGAGAAGCGTATCGTGGAAGCTCGGGGTGTTACATGAGTAAACCTTAAATCAAGCATAAGACACAAAAAAATTTACTTGGTTCACCCTCACTGGTCTATGTTTAAATAGAATACACCGGAAGTGTGATGATGTACCAATTCCACTATAAGAACACTGTTGTTTACAAGTTCGAAGTGAAATCACTATCCCTCCTGGTTTACAAACACTCACAAATTGAGAACTCACTACTCTATCATCTGAAGGGAGCTCACTGCTTCTTTAAAAGATCCACTCACAGTTTATAGACCTATAGGTTTCTTCATTACCACTAATGAATGCATCCTCCATTGTATGTAGATTCTCTATTAATGTCCAAATTTCATCCACTGATGAATACCCCTTTTCCCCTAAACACAGAGCAACAACCTTTGGGAAGAACCTTCCCAAAGCACCCTACTTCACAAAACTCCCAATTTCGCAAAGCTCAAAAAAGCCTTCATGAAGTCCCTTCCTTTTCACAAAGCACACACCTTCACAGATCTCTTGTCTCGTGGAGCACATTACTTTAACGGAGCTCAAACCATTGCAATGATCAAGCCTTCGCAATGCTTAAGCCTTCGCAGAGCTCAAGTCATCGTAGAGCGAATTCCTTCGCGAAGCTCACTGAACCAATGCAGAGCACACCACTTTCATAGAGCTAAATTAGCCACCGTAAATCTCCTTCCTTCGCAAAGCACACTTCCTTTGCGAACCACCTTTGCGAGCCGAGAGAAACAATTTTTCTTAGAAAACTCTCTACTTATCCAGAGGGGGTCGAGGCCTATTTAGAGGTGATTCCACTGACCCTCAAACCTTCAACACGAAGTCAGCACCACGTCATCTCTAATCACGAAGCTCCAATTATTCCACCAAAATTCACTCAATATCGAGAAGCACCAAGGAAATTTTCGGACCGTGGAGCACGTCTTAATCACAAATCATTCCTTCAATTACTTCGCACTACCGCCACAAAGCTACCTCACATTTCCCTTCAACTCTGACATTCGCGAAGCTCATTGTAATCATGAAGAACACCATAAAAATTCTTCTTTTCTTCACAAAATCCAATACATGAATCCTATCTTTGAGAAACTCATGCCTTTTACATATTTTGAGGAGATCTTCAAGGATTGTCAACAACCTCACATTTCCCTTCAACTATGCTCTTTTTGTACCACCTCTAGATCGTCCATTCCTTTGTCATGGTTCTTTGTCAACATGTATTTTCAACAACCTCTCTTGAACTCGACAAATCACCATTGAAACCTAATTTGTTAACAAACACAAACAACCCAAAAATGCTGCAATGTTACCTTGAGAGAATTTTTTCCAACAATTGGGTTGAAATTTTCATTATCTTAGAGATAATGGATCCCAAAAAATTCACAATGATATCATATTCATGTGGGTACAAGATTATTTCCCTTTATTTGGCTAGTATAAAACTTGGAGAAGTGGATATTACGAGCTTTCAGTTCTTGTGATGTTCAGGGGTTAAAAGTAAGTATTCCTTGAGGATGTTATAAGCATACCTCCCTATCCAAAAATTAAATTATATATATAATTGAACCTGGAAACTACCTTAATATCTATGCCTACATATCATATGACCCCTATAGATATTAAATAGATTAAGGTACAGTAGGAGGATTTATAGAGGAAGGTATTTTTCAGAGCTATTGTGTCCTCCTGGGGAACTCTAATGTTGTTCACCATAAAGGTGGATGGGAGTTGGAGGTTATGTGTAGATTAACTACACATAAATAAGGTGGATCTCAAGGATAAGTATCCACTCCCGAGAATTGATGAACTCTTCAACCAGTTTAAATGGGTGAGGTGGATCTCTAAGATTGACCTCAGGATAAGATATCACCAGCTCCATGTTTGAGATGAGGATACACCAAAGACTGAATTCCAATTTCTCAATGGTCACTATGAGTACTTGGTGATTCCCTTTGGTGTCATGAACACCCAAGAAGTGTTCATGTTATATATGAATGAGATATTTAATCCCATATTGGACTAGTTCATGGTAGTATCCATCAATGAAATCCTTTTTTACTCAACATTAGAGGTGGAGAAATCAAAACATTTTTGGATGGTTCTAGACATGCTCTGAGAAAAGAATCTTTATGGGAACCTATTGAACTAAAAGTTCTGGATTTGAGAGGTCAAATTATATGGATATTCCTTATCAAACATGAGATTAATATTTCACCCAGTAAAGTTAGAGGCATTGTTAGTTTGGAATCCACCCAAGAGAATTACCAAGGTGAAAATCTTACTCAGTTTGATAGGATTCCATTGGATATTTTGTCTGACTAATATAGGATCAGGGTATATCAGAAAGATTTGACAAAAAAGGGGTAGCCATTCAGGTGGGAAGAGAGTTGTCAGTAGAATTTATTGAAATTGAGAGGGTGGTGGATGATATCCCCCATACTGAGACTTTTTTTGGAGTGTGTTGAATATATGGTGTTCTTATTTTCCTCGAGAGCTGGGATTGGATGGGTTTTGATATAAAGGAAGGTAGATATTTCTCATGGGTCCCATTTATTGAGATCACATAGAAAAAAAATATGTTACCCATAACTTAGAGTTGACAGTTTCAATTTTTGAACTGGATTCTTAGAGACACTATCTTAAGAGAGATCTTGTGTGAAAAAATATCTAATAGGCTTACTACTAATGGAACTCTAAATTCAAGTAGAACATAATTCTTTTTCCAATGATGGATGATGGTACCAGTAACATTGAGATAGGAGGTTATGAGGTAATTTAATACCTCCCCCCATTAGTTGTATATTGAGGATAGGTGAGGATGTATTCATATCCTTTGGAATCATTTTGGGTAGCTAAAGATGTAGCATTATGTTACTGAGTTTATCTCTCGATTCCTCACCTACTAGTAAATGAAGGTTGTAGTGCTAGGATGGGAGTGGAAGTGGGTGGGTTTCTCCATGATTTTCATGATAGTAAATCCATTATTAATGAGATCTCATGATTCTATTTTAGTTATTACAGACTGACTCACCAAGTTGTCCTACTTTCTATCCATATAAGTGAAGATATTAGTGAATTGTTTGAAATATTTATACATGCAGGTGGTAGTATGACTTCATAGAGTTTCCTTGATGATTGTTTCATAACATTATAATTTATTTATGTAATTATTATGGAGAGTTTCTGGTATGTTTTGGGACATATTTTTGGTTGAGAATGAAATTTTTACCAATAGATAAATGGCCAGGAAAAGAAGACTATTCGGGTTCTGGAGAACATGCTTCAAGTTTATATGTTATTTTTTCCAATTGATGAGAGAATCACTTACCATTGGTAGAGTTTGAGTATAAAAATAGTTACCACTCCACTATTGGTGTAGTACCATTCTAGGAAATGAACAGAAGACCCTATAGGTCACTTCTATATTAGTCATAGCCTTAGGAACAATGCTTTTAGGACTAGAGTTGGTGAGAATGATGGTAATAAATGTGAATTTCATGCAAGGGTATATGAGGTATTCCAAAATATATTAGAATTACTATAAATACTGATTAAATATGCATTCATAGTTCAATAAAGGAGACCAAATGTTCCTAAGAGACTGCCCTTGGTGAGAGATACAGAGTTCTGGTCGAGGTGGTAGACCATTTATGAGGTATAGAGGCCCTTTTTCCAATTACTGTATAGGTTTAGTTATGTGGAATACCAATTATCCCTACCACTGAAACTATATTGGATACTTTATGTATTCTATGTGTTGTTGTAGAGTATATATGTACATGACCCATTGTATATTGTCGACCAGAGTGAGTTATACATTGAGGGTGGAGCTACCTTTTCATGTTTCCCATTGGTGTTTGAGAACTAGTTGGAGAAGACCCTTCATGATTTTTTTTCCTTGGATGTGTGTTTTTATAGTAGCATGGGATCCTCCAGGAGATCTTGTGGGAGTGGGAGATCCATATGTGAGCTCATTATCCTCAACCATATGAGTAGTTTTTGACTTTGTGCGATGAAAATATTTGAAGGTGGGGAGAATGTAATGAATCCAAAATTACTATTTGACACTTTGGAATATTTAAAAGATTTTTTTAGAGTAAGTAACAAATTCATCATGGAATTATAGGGTTATTGGAGCACTTTTGTTGATATATTAGATATATTAAATATAATATAGCACACATATAAAGTTTTTCCGAAATAATAGAATAGTTATAAGACAGTGTCTTAGATGGGGAAAATTGGACTACCATAAAATACAATGTGTGAGTTTTATCCTAGGTGTGATATAAGTCTTTTCAATGTAAGACACTTCGATAGAGTTCTATCATGGGTAGATTAAATAAATTAAATTAATTTGTTAATTTAATTTTAATTTAATTTCCAAATACAAATGACACTTCTTTTATAAACTACTCTTGGTAGAATTACCTAGGGTTATCTACATAACCTTAGTGGATTGAAAGGATAGATAGAAATTCAGTGGTTAGCACATTATAAGATGATCACGGGGTCATGGATCAAGGATTTTTGTACCATGATTCTTGTTATCATTGATGGAGATATTGGATATTTCAAACAACGAAAATATAGAAACATTATTCATTAGTGATTGATCGGACCCAAGGTAGGGTGTTTGATTTTATGTTTTAATCCTATTTTATAGTTTGAGGAAAACAAAAATTAATTCCATCTAATTTTTTTCATGTATCATTATTTATTGGTTTTTCAAAAAATTTATTTCACTTCCTATATTTAAGAATTTGAGTTTTATCCTCCATCAAATTTTGTTGATTTGATAATCCACAACATTCTTTGGATTCTGAAAATGATGTCTAAATGAACATGACCATCAATTGATGTACACTCTATTTTATGTGTATTTATCCCTCCATTATTATATGTTCATCAATAAAATTTCAGTTGGCCTATGATTTGATGATACTCGTGTGGTCCAATCATTGTGAATTCATTCATTGGCATGATGGATCATGGTTAGGGGGTTCGTTTTTTGTTTTAGAGATATGACAGAGGTGTGACGGTAATAATGGGAATCTGAAAATAGTTTGGGTGATATTATATCTATGAGATGGATTGAATGGATCACTCTGGTGGTGGGACAATAGGTATGAGAGGTTGGAATATAGTCGTCGCCTACAATGGTGATCCGGTGATAGCATGGGTGGTGCAGTTTCTAGAAACTAGACTATGTGGTACTTTAGGGATGGTGATGATGATAATAGTTATGGAAAATAATGTTTGGAATCTGACTTTTGGTGATACTTTTATGATAGTCAGCGTCATTGTAGGAGTTATGACTGATATTGATGGTTAAACTGAAGGAAACAATGGCATAGGCGAGACACGTGAAACAAGAAGGAGTTTATATGAAATTACACTATACAAAAAGTTTACTATGGAAGAAAAAATACCATTTGAACCCTCTTTATGGTGTTTATGGTTACATGTTGAGTTAAATATCACACATCATGTGGGAAAAACATAGGTTGTGTGAACCTTAGCCATCTATCTTGGTGTGTACATAGAGTACACACATAGAAATCCATGTTTCTCTACCCACCATGTGTGATGGGGAACGGATTGTCAACATTAAAAAGTACACAATCTTGGGATGATGACACATGATGAGTGCCATACCGACCTCTACACACAATGTGTATTGTGGAGTACACTCCGTGTACTTTTAAAAGTGAACAAGATTTTTCATATGATACAATTTGTGTTCTATACCAACCTCTACACACTATGTGTTGTAACAAAACACTGTGTTTCATGAGGAAGGAATTACATGTGATATTTCTGAATATGGGTAGTGTCATACATAGTGAAACACATAGTGTATCCCATAGGACACATCCTAAACTTATGAAAGGTAAAGATAGAGCCCTTGATTCTTTTAACACCAGCTATGACATAAGCTTGGGTCAGTTGCCTCAAACCATATCAATTTTGGTGTGTTCTATCATTCTATTATTCTAAATTGAGTTTTTTCAGTCTTCCTCAATGTGGGTTTAGTTCAATATCTATTCTTGATTATTTCTTACAAGTTACCCTTGGAATACTTGAGTAGGTATACCTTCATGAGGCATGGGGGTTGGATCCTAATTCACATCTTTCTCTCTAGTAGGGTTAGGTATCATGTAACCTATATATTGGGGAATATGATCCCCTACGTAGTGAGTTAATCTTGTTAGGGTTAGGTTTCCCCCATTGGCTTTGAGTTTGATCCCCTATCTTTGTATCAACATCTATTGCCTTCTGGTAAGTAATAACAGAATATAATGAGTATCTTAGATGAACCTTCTCAGTTTTTACATGCATATCCATGGAAAAACCCTATGAGGATGTCCTATAAGATGAGTATCATCTGTATAGAGAGACCTGATGAGTGAATTTTCTAAAACATATGTTACCCTTGATCTGTAGTAGAATCCTTGGCTAGAATTGAGAACATGAACTCACCTTGTTCCATTGGATTTATGATTTAGAGATAACTCTCTCTTTGATGATTTATGTATAGTGATTTTGGGGCATCCTTATGGGTATTTTTATACTCACCCATACATAGGCTCTACCCACAAATTTTATGTCTTATGTAGATGAAATGTCTTTTTATAGAGTTATAGGAGGACCAAGAGTAGGTGGGGATTAGTTTTTCTAGATGAAATGTGGATGGTTCCATGATTTTTCATCTTGATAGCAGTCCCCATTGTTAGTAAGTTAGACTATTTTCTAGTTCTACTGGTCTTTTATTTAGTAAATTTAACTTTTGTTGTCCCCATTTTCATACTCTAATGTGGGATATATGTTATCCGTGTATTTAAATTACTGGTTGTTTATATTTTCCACATTATATTATGGTATATGAATATTTGTGTGTGTGTATAGGTAATTTAGGATAAGGCATCCCATGTGTGCATGTAATGCCTACTCGATACTAGTCACTAAACCCTGGAGTATTGGAGGTAGACTTGGGGTGTCATTATCAACCACTAATAGCTAGGAATATCATTATGGGTCTGATCATGATAATATAATTCATTATTATAGTTTAAAAGAATTTTTAAATCTCTAATAAATCAAGTTTCTATCAAATAAAATTCAATTAGACATAAACACCTACCTAAAGTGATGAATCCATGTCACCTTCAAGAAATAAAACATGAAACAAAGATAAGGTATATTTATGGGCTTACAAGACCAAAAAATTTGAATAAAAAACCATTAATAACCCTATGTTCAATCCCCATAGACAACTAGGGAAATAAAACTGAATGGAAATAAAGTAGAAAAGGAATAGAAGGGAAGAAGAGGATAAATCCAAATGGAAACTTTGGTTACCTTGAAGAATCCCACCTAAAACCCAGAATTTACATGATATGGGAGGAAACTAGATGGTTATAGGTTCTTGGTTTGTTCCTTTTAAAGTGGGAAATAGGTGAAAGTAAACCACAAATAAAAATAAGATTAAAATACCAAATTTCCAATACCTGATTAGATCACATGGTTTACTCACATAGTTTTCCAAACTATGTGGTAACTTTGGGATTCAACGCTTTAAAAGTCAATAGAGGGTAGGTGGATTATATTTATGGTTTACTAGATTATAGACCAAACCACATGGCCCTAGAAAATATTCCAAAATTCCAAAATTCCACCCCTAAATATCCAAAACCCAAGGAATAATTTACCATTATAAATATATATAAAAAAGTAAAATTTGGAGTTTCAAAAACAACATACTCTATAACTTCATGAATATTGTAGAGATTATGAAACCAAGAATAAGGTGTAATTACTAGAACCACAGAATTGTAATTTTCATGGAATATTAAGTAGTTTACACAAAATTTTAATTTTAATAAAGAAATTTTACTGAATGGAAAATAGGAAATTATTAGTGAATGGTATTTAGTAAGATAAATTTAAATATGGTTCTAATATAGATTTAAAAAAAATTAAATTCATTATATAGGAGTTAATGCATGTATGATCAAGCATATGTCTACTGTAATAGGATTTTTTACTCAATTTTCTTTCACTGGGTTATATTACTTTTCTATTGACTATGTTATGCCATGATTAGGTATGTTATGACCCTTTAATATTTTATATGATATTTTCACTTTTTTATTATAGATTTACATTTTGTTAACATAATAAATTCGATAACTGATTCTTACTTCAAATGTGATGATCTTGTATGTTTTTTGTCTCAATTTAACTTCATTGAGATATATTCTATAATCACCACCTTCATTCGTTTGTATGGTCTATGTATTTCCCATGAATTTATTTTATGAAAATTTTCTTATGAATTTTTTTATTTACAATATCATTTATTTTTTTCTATTTACATAATATTTTTATTCAAAGGATACCAAATTCATAAGGGTTTTTATTTAAAATCATTACTTTAAAAGTTTTGAATTCTTTTACCAAAGTATTTCTCTTCCATATCGTAATTATTTATATTATTACAAGAATGTTCTTATCTACACTTTAATGAATTTTTAAGGTCATATTTTACTTTCTATACAAAGATTTTAAGAAGAATCGTTTCAATTTTTTCTCAATAAGTCACTTTTTTACTTTCTTTACAAAAGTGTGAAAAAATGTTTTTTTAAAATTTACCGCTTGAATGAATTTTCCTGCCATTATGATAATTTTTCATTATCAAGATTTATTTTCAAGTGTCATTGGTTATCAATGAAAATAATATTTCCATTGTTCTATGAATTTTTAATTTTTAAAAGTTATAAAAATAAAAATATATTTATTTTCAAGATTCCATTATTGTAAATTCTTTTAAAATAATGTTTTAAATTTTTCTTTAACCCCTCATGAAAAGAGTTTTGTAAGTGATTTATAACTTCATTTTTGAAACAAAGTTATAAAATTTTATGTAATTTATCATATATTTTCACTTCCATTTTATTCTTAATATTTAAAGGATCTATCTTTTTTGAAGTAGTGATTTAAAATCAACCCATAATGCTATTATGGTTTTGATATTTGGATGATTTAATATTTTGTATAAATTTATCAAAATATTGATTTCATTTTATGTGATATCTTAATAAAAAAATCACGTAACCCATTTTATCCATGATTTTCTCATCTATGTAAACATTATTTAATGCTTTTTATGCTCTATTGACGATATGTTCTAATGATACCATCCCCCTTATTTATTTAGATGGACTACGAATATTTTTTATGGAAATTTTATGTAATTAGTTTATTTTTGATGAGTCAAGTATGCTATGATGAAATTATGAATGTTTATGTATCCTTATGGCACACAAATGTATTATTTTCATTATATGATGGGTATGAGAATAATTATATAGACATAAAATTAATTTCATAAAACTTTGTATATAACAAGGTTATATGTAAGGTATTGAGGAGTGAACCCAATCCACTATGTCTATCATGAAGCAACCCCGGCCACCCCTGGACTGGATACCTAAGTCGACCCATGACATACCCGAGGTATGTTCCCAATCACCCTGAGTTAGTGATAAGTGCCAGGGTATCAATTGAGATAACATGCGAATGATTTCAACCTTGAGAAAGAAGTAAAAAAATGTAATCAGAGTATGGAACATTAATGAATAAATATATATCATAAACCGATCAATAAATAAATAAACAACATCACGTATACAGAATAAATTGAATACAACATCCAATCTATGATGATGATATATAAACATACAAAAATGAAAATGAAACATGAACCAAATAGCCACTGACTTCATGTGACCCTTATTTACTCTCAAAACATCAAACAATATATTACTGCAACAACCTGGGCATGGAATATAATGTAAATCAGGGCACTTGAAATGAATCCATAAGAATAGCATACACCAGATGGTGTATTCATGGTGTGAATGAAACCAAGACCGATAATATTCTTCTAAATATCATTTAAAATTTATTTCAAATGAAAAACCATTTATAATAATTACAAATACATATCAAAAAATAGTCTTTTTAAATTTAAGAATAAAAAATATGACAACATTACATACCAAAGTTCTAAAATTTCCTTTTTATTTTTCCATAAATAAAAATAATAACTTTGATAACTTTTCTTTAAAATCATACATGCTCTAAAAAAACATGTCTAGTTTTTTAAAACCCCATTCTTAAACAAACTCCAAAAATGATTTAGAAAACACACTAATGATTCATGAAAAAAAGATCGGTCAAAGGGATAATTTTTCATCAAAATAAATGAATGAAATAAACAGATAAAACAACTAAGGTTCCAGACAAGTCAAGATAACAGGGTAGGCCAAGATAATCCAAAATAATCCCCTACATTAAACCACTAACCAAATAATAGTTTCCATGGCATTTACCATAGGTTATAAAATGAGATAATCCTAGACTTCACCAAACAAGGACAAAATACTAGCCTATGTTTCATCCTAAACACAATCCACATGACTATGATTCACCTAAATTAGAATCACGGTCACACCCCATTTATTCCTATCTCACAATAGAGGGAACACTAGTACCATGAAACTACATATTGAAGCATAAATATATAATTAATACTTACTTAACTATGTTTCCATGAAAAAAAAAGTTAAGGTTAATAAAAAATAATAGTATCCATTAAAATAATAAAATATCATAATAATAACTCCCCCTCGCCACAAATTACCTCACAAGAAATAACCCATTTCCATATTTCACTGATCCACCACATAAACCAAACACTATCCATGAAGGTGATATAAATGAAAGGTGAGTAAAGAGGTTCCTACACACCCATACATATTGAAAACCATTAAAAATCAATAAACATTCCTTCATGGAATCCAACTTGTCATTCCAATCCCTTTCACAATATTTTAATTTCTATTTATAAAATAATTCTGAAAATATATCCATCAAAACCACTCTTAAAACCAATTTAAATAATCAAACCCTATTTAATAGAACCTCTTAAATATTAAATAATAATTCATTAATTCATCCTAAGACCCAAATTATATCAAGTAACTTTATTCAATAAATCTATTTAAGAAAAACTTTTTAGTGTTTTCTAATGTCACTTGGTATTTCAAATAACCTTTAAAATCTAGGAGAACCACTATTCCGACTGATTATTTAACTTGAAACAATTTATAAAACTCTTAGAAATATAATAAATAGTTATAATTTAACTAAAAAATAGTTTTCAAATAATCAATCGCAAATTAGAATGAGAAATAAAATAATAGGAAAAAACACATACCACATTCAATCAGTAATCGAGTCAGAATGATTCAAAACATGTCACCTTTTATGGTGAATAATAAAATAACATCAAAGGTACTTGATAAAGGACTAAAAATGAAAACACATATTATTAGGTCACCAAAACCCCAATTACATCCCAATACCCCTCCTAGGGTTTGTGAGAGAGAAATAGATCCCAGAAATATGGGTAAAAAGAATAAGAAGACAATAAACAAGTGGAAGAAGGATATTACATTGATATTTGCACTTAAAAATGAGGTGGGGATAGATTGGATTCAATATTTAGAAAATATAGATATCCCTAAGTTTTGGTGATTTATATGAACCAAATGAGGGAGTAATTATGATAAAATAGGGAAAAAAGGGATAGGTCTAGAATAGGAAAATCACTTTTTTTATTAAAACTGGGTATCTCAAATGGTTTAATAAACCATGAATAAACAATTCTATTTCTAGTGGATAAGAACACCCCACCCACATGTTTTATCCACATGGTCAGTAGAAACCATTCACCAACCATGAAAGGGTCTGATAAGTGCTATAATATTATGCACAAGATACCCACATCGTTTTCCTAACTATTCGCTACAATTGTGCGACACCCAAAACCATTAAAAAATTAATATTTTGATCCCAAAACTATATAACATGATAACACCCCAATAAATAAATAAAATAAATAAAATAAAAAAGTAAATAAAGGATTGTGGTGTGAAAATTCTCCCCAGCATGACATTTTATCCCCCCCCCCAGAAAGCCCTTAATAAGAGTTGAAGACCATGGAGAATGATAGAACAACACCTCAAGCGATGAGGAGGGTAATCAGGGAATCCATATAAAGGATCTATAAGTAAAGACATATGAAATAAAAAAAATCTCAAATAAAGGATGAATAGATTGTTAAATTCTATGAAATGTCTCTAAGTGAAAGTTATCCATTACCAAGAGACAAAATATTTAAAGAAGGTTGAGACATCTCATGGGACTCCCCAACATTTAGAATTTCTCAAAATTATGTGACAAAGAAGAATGAACCACTGGGAAATATCAACATGAGAACACGTTTTCATAATTATGCAATAAAAAAATCCCCAAAACTATGAGCTTCACAATGGGACAAACTCTAGATCCCAAAATAAAAATTACACAAAGTGAAATCAAAATAAAAAAATGAAAACCATAACCAAGATCAATGCACATATAACCAAAATTTTAAGGTAAAAATGTTCGAAAAATCCTTGAAATGGGAAAAGAACTAAGACACTATACTAAAATTTATATACTATAATCTCGAACCATGATATTGTATTATAGAGAACCCAAAGAAACAAAAATAGCACTAGGTGGTGCTCAACCATCTAAATGAAACAACCATATAATTTACTCAAGCACTAGCCCATGGTTTCCCATGATCTACCCTCATGAATCAAACCTCAAAACATCCACGATGAGGCATATATCTTAATAAATTATAACCCAAGAATATTTCCAACCAAACCAATGAGGCTCACACAAAAGCAATATCTATTATCATTAATAAAAGATAAAATCATAGATCCTTAATACAACTCAAATAGAATCCCCAAAAATTACAACCACGGAAAACATGACTACACACAAAACAAACCATTCTTATATTCTAACTTAAAAAATTTATTAGGATATATCAACTAGCCACACCGATGGTAGGCCCTCAAATCATTCTTGTAAGAAGACCTAGAATGTTTGGGAACTCTACATTGGAAACATATCAGAATATTCCTATTCTTTTTATTTTGAGAGGACTAGCCATCATCCACCACCCTCTATTATATAAAGGGATAAACTACCTTTTGATCCTCACTTGATAGAACATATTTAGTCACATTAACAGGGAAATCCATACTAACCTCCAATAAAAAATATTTTAAAAACATATCTTTATTATAAAACCATTGAGAAAATTATGTCTTGAATAGGTATAAATAAATTATATCATGTAGCTCAAAGGGAACCAAATATTTCTATAGGTATTGGATTGTTAATTTTAATAAATAAATAGTGGACTTCACCAACAAATCTTTGGGAGTCTCAAGGGAATTTAATACTCTCTTAATCATTTTCATCCACTCCATAATCTCAAGTGAACCATGGTAACTATGGAATAAATGTGCATGATGATTAAAAAATTATTATATGGGGTCCATTAATAAGGAGTAACTCAACTAAACCACTTTATCCTAATTCTTGGTAGAGTCTAAATGTGGGTAATCCACTCTGAAAGCCATCCCACTGAATAGACATACATTTTCTTTAAATAATATCTAAGAGGAAAATATAAATAACAAAAAACATGGACCAAAATCAGTACAAATACCATATAAAAAATTATAAAACGCCTTTATAAATTTAAAAAACTCTAAAATATAACTCATTTTAGAGAAAATTATAAAACATTTCTCTTTCATTTCTAAAAAACACCCTTAAAATCTCCATTTTAAAATGGATTTTCCAAAAAACAAAATAATTCCCCAAGGGACATGATTAAATAATAGGCCAAAAATCAAATAAAATCAAAAAACAAATCTTTAAAATAAACATTTATAAAATCCCCCTTCCAAAACCAATCTTTTAATAAAAAAATTCCTACTTCCATGAATGATGTTTTAACCTACTCTTGTTTTTGTCAGTTTTACCACCTATATAAACAATGTTATAATATTTATATTATGAATGATTAAGGAATTATAGATAATGTTAAAATATTGTACAATTAATTAATTTAATAAGTTTTAAGGGTTTTGGAATGGGATTATACATATTTTAATTCACTAACAAAATTAATTTTTTTTATTGAATCAAAATTTCAAAAAATGATATATTTATAATTTCTATTAAATAATAATCATAAGTAACTTCAAATAAAAAGGGTATCTATAAAAATATAAAAAAATACTCTAATAATTTATTAATATTTAGGATATGATAAAACAAATACCATGGTGGAAGGACCAGAACCGTTGAATCGCAATATGCATGGAAAATGTAATAGTTAAAAAAATATTGGTTTTGACAAAGAATTATTACTAAATGGGTAATTATAAATCATAAGTGAATGGTATATAGTAATATAATTATAAATATTTATCTTATATATATTTAAAATAGATCTAAATTTATTATATAGGAGTTTATATCATGTTTGACCAAGCGTAAGTCTGAGGTAAGGGGATTTTTAACTCACTTTAGTATAATAGGGTTATATTAATTCTCCATTGAATATTTTATGGAATTATTATGTGTATTATGAACCCTAATTGTTTTATGTATTATTTCAATAGTTTTGTGGATTTAAATTCTTTTCACATAACCAAATAATTGATTTATTATTAGTTCCAATGTTATGATCTTATATGTGTTTTTCATCACAATTTCACTTTACTGAGATATATTCTATAATCACCGCCTTCTTTATTTTATGTGGTGAATATACTCCATATGAATGAATTTTATGAAAATTTTCATTAAAATTATGTGAATATAAAAAAAATTCATATACTGTTTTCTCTTTCCCGGTATTTGATTCAATGGTCACCAAAGCCATATAGAGTTTTATTTAAAGAATTATTTTTAAATTTTGTTGTCTTTTACCCAACTCTTTATTCTCCATATCCATATTCTTTATATTGTTTTTATAATGTCGTTTTTTATAGTTCTGTTATTATTTAATTTTGTCTTTAAAATTATCTATAATATTTTTAAAAGGAATATTTTAAATGTTTTCAGTACAATCCCTTTTGAATTTGTTTACAAAAGTATGAAAATAATGTTTTTTCAATGTTTACCGCTTGACCACATTTTTCCACCATCATGAACATTCATCATTATTAATATTAATTTCCAATTTTTCATGTTTTTTCAAATAAAATCATATTTCCATTGTTTTATTAATTTTTCATTTATTAAAGTTATAAAAAAAGATATTATTTTTCTTAAAAAGTTTTATAAAGTGATTTTATTTCACTTGTATATATTTTTATCTCCCACTCCACTGTTTATTACATACTCATAGTTTATTTTAAATATACCTTTATTTTTTTACATATAATATTTTCAAAGTCTCCTTTACACCTCATAAAAAAAGTTTTAGAAGTGATTGATAACATTATTTTTGAAAAAAGTTGAAAATATTTAATGAAGTTATTATATAGTTTCACTTATAGTTCACTCTCTATCTCTATATGATACCATCCACATTCTTTATTTATATGTCATATTATGAAGTTTTGTAGAAATATTCATGAAACCCTTTTATTTTCGATGGGTTAAGTAAGCTATGTTGGAATTATAAATGATTTTATATTCTTTTGGAACACCTATGTATGATTTTCATTTTTTGATGGGTGGGATTTGAATTATATATCTGTCCAATGCATTGGGTAACTAATTATATCTAATGAGATAACATATAAGGGATTGGGTAGTTAACCTAATCTACTATGTGTCTCTATCCACAAAGGTTTAAATGGAATTTTGAGTGAAACCAATCCACTATGGGTCTCTATCCATTATTTGATGATGGTCTTGGTAGAGATAATTGAAAAATGAAATGATTTTATATACTTATGTATATTCCAAACTTTTATTCCATATTATTATACCTATTTTATTCTCCATGCTATCATGATTTAGTGATGTTTCAATACACTATGACTCCTATAATATATTATTCCATAGATTTATGACATGAGTCATGGTTTTTTATCTATGTTTTATTGGGTATAAATATATTATATTATATATATATATATACCCATTTATTATTTTATCATATCTATATGATCATCTTATGCTGAATTATAATATTTTATTTTTAATACATATGTTTACCCTTACTAAGTGTTTGAGCGCACCCTTCTTATATTTCTATTTACATTAGGTTATGAAGAATGATATTATGGATGATATGTCTATAAGGGTGTCTCAGGTGCATAATTTTGTTGGATATGTGATGAATTTATATGAAACAATATATTCCTGGAATAGTGGGAAAAATTAACATTTGGATCGAAAGACATGGACCTTTTCAAATATAGGGTTTTTTTTCTAACTCTCTATAACTATAATCCTAAAAGGTTCTAGGTATGTAAGTGTATCAATGATGGTTATTGCTAAAAAAATTATGGATGGTAAAATTTAGGTCTCTATAGTTGGTATCATATCCAATATATAAATAATATATCATTAGCACATGATATAGGTGTACAATTCAAGGACATATCAAGTGTGTGATTCTTGGGTTCATTGAGAAAGAGGATGGAGTTGGTGTAGTGCACAAGGATTGGGATGGATAGGGGGAATAAAAATTATATGGATATTATGGTGGAGAATAGTGTGAAAGAGAAAGAATTTGGATGTGGATTTTACCCCCTTTCCCATGTAGATATATACATAGATAATGGATCCTAAAAAATTGAGATTTTAAAATAAAAATTTTGACTAAAAGGAAATAATCTAAAATATTTAGAGGGATTTATAAATAAAAGATAAAATACACACCCACCCTAATACCTACTAGTTCATATCATCCCCATATGTAGTTTATCATCCCCTTAATTTCCCTAATGAATTACATGCACCAAATGCCTGATTGAAATAGTATTTTAAATTCCTTGATTTAATAACCCATAATCATCCCACAAATTTTATAGAACATTGGTCCATTTTTTATTTTTTTAGGATGTTTATCTTATGTACTATATCTCTCTATGAACGTCCCTATAAATAAGACAATAATTCCTTATATTATTTTGGAATCAACTAGCATCGAGGGAATAAAAACATCATAATTGTGAAGCATTACCCTTAATAAGTAAACAATATTATGATATAGGATAAATCAACCACAAACAACTCTATGAAATAATATAAAGTAAATGAAAATCGTCCCACAATGAACATGTGAATGAAAAAGATATAGATAAAAGTCTCCAAAATTCTCCAAAAATAAAAGCTAAATCAGTAACACAAAAACAGTCCAAAGTTCCAATCTAGTAGATTCTAGAACAATCCAAAAAAGTACTCCTAGATACCTAAAAATAGTTTATATATATAGGGTTAGCATAAAATTATACTCACTAGGGTAACTAAAGTCACTCTTGTATATGAAAAGCAAGCATACTAATGCACCGATGAGAAACGAATAGGATAGAACAACACCTAAATAGGTTACTAACTAATCCACATCCTCACTATGACATGCTCACCAAATAACACATCCAATTATAATAGCATAATAAGAATAATATCAATAAGGGTACCCTACACCACTTTCCCACTGATTAGCCACTCTCACGCCCCAACAAAGCATGTCCTGGAACTCCCACCTCTTCCATATAACATCACATCACATCATATCACATCACATCACATCCCACCCACAAACACCCAGGGCATCACATCATAACCATAATTATAATAGTAGGGTATCATGAAAATGATGAAATTAACCTTGTTCCCTCATCCCACTATGCATGACTCCCACCATAATCCATCTCATCATCTCACCTGAAAAAACTTGGGTTATCACATCACACCTCACCTGAATACACATGGTACATCACATATAGGTAGTGAAATTTTCAATTATAGACATAATATCCCATGAATTTCATCATATCCTAGAAAAAGGGGTGTGGAAAAGTAGGTTTCTAGTCATCCATCCTCACCACTGAGATGATGGAAAAAAACACCCCCAAATATATGGGTGTTGGAACATGGTTCTCAACATGGGTGGGGTGCATATGGAAAATAACAAGAAACATAATATATATATATATATCATAACACACAAGCCTAATATGTGGGTACAACACAAAAGATCCATCCTGACTCAGAACATCACCCCTAAGGCCTCACATACTTTTTCACTTTCACTGCCATCACTAAAATCACAACACCACACAATAATTCATAATCCATCTTCCACTTTTAATTTTTAAATGACCCATTTCCCCTATTTCTCACTTACAAAACAATTCCATTTAAATATACCATTTATTTTACATTTTCCAACCAATTAATTCCTATATAAACATTAACCATTTAAACTACACAACCCACTTAAATTCAAGTGTTTATTATTCATTTCAACCCATATTTCAAAACAACCCATACAATTTAAATTTTAATATTATAATTTATTTAATTACATTACTAATTAGGAATCTATGATGACACAACACATAAAAAATAGACATCTCGTCATCATCATGCCAATAATTCCATATATCCAACATTATAGACATAATCACCTCCTCGTCACAACTACCACATCGCCACCACTTTCCATCACTACTGCCCCATAGCATGGAAACACAACAGGACACATATTCACACATCATAGAACATTAATAAGCACATAAAATATCATTTTTCATATTGTTCAAGTGGATTTTCATCAATTCAACTTAAATATTAAGGGTATTCTCACACAAGTATAATTTTTTAGGGGCAACGATTTCATTATCTAGATATATGTGATTAGAAAATTCCATTTAGAGTGATATAAAATTAACAAATACAAGGGTTCCATAATATCACAACAAAAACACAAAACAAATACTCAAACGACTATAATTTTTAACAAGTATTCAAGCCTATACAATAACAATATCAATAATAGTATCAATGTTGTAAAAGAATGCGATTAGAACCCCCCCCCCTGAATTTCAATAAACAAATTCATTATCATCAATAATCTGGTCTATACTATCTTCCCAAAAGATAAAAATCATGAATCCATCCCACATGATATAAATGATGAAAAATAAAGGATCCCCTTATCTAAAAGAAAAAAGTTTTACATGATTTTCTGCACCAAAAACCGGGGTTGAACACATAGGATAGAACCACTTAATGGAAGAACTTGAACCGACAACAACAAGAGGTTTCCATGAATTCATGGGAATGGATTTGAAAAATCCCATATTTAGAGAAAGAAATCAAAAAATAATGAAGGAAGGATCTTTATTTTAGAATCAATAGATACAAAACCATTAGGATTTTAGATCACAGATAAGATTTTAATTGGACATTAATGTGGATCTCATTAATTTCCATGCATAAGAGCCTTTTAAATGATCCAAAATTTAATGAAAAGGTGGATATACATATATTATTTTGAAATATCTCATAATTACATTAATTAATAATTTAAAATATTTTTATATAAAAAAATACATAAAAATGGAAAAACTATAAATTTTGGAAAATCCAACTGCTACCGTCAGAATATTCTATTAAAATGTACCAACAAAATCTACCTTCAGAATATACCATCCGAATCTACCCTCAGAATCTACCATAAGAGTATACAATTAGAATAAACTATTATAATCTACCATCAAAATATACTGTCTGAATATACCATCAGAATCTACTATCAGACTAAGCCTACTTCCACCGACATATACCACCAACATATATCATCAGGCTAAGTATGATACCCCCATCATCTACCACTAGCTTCTAACATCCGAATCTACAACCAGATCCTACCATAATAATATACTATCAAAATCTATCATCATAATTTATTGTCAAAATCTACCATTAGAATCTACCATCAGACTAAGTCTTCTAACGCTAACATCTACCACTAGCCTTTAAATCACCCATTTGGAACCCACATGACCACAAAAACACAAGGGAAATACTTATTAAGAACTAGATAATTACATTATATACCTCTTAAAAATTATTTTCACTATGAATTAAACCATACCTAATTATAAGGGAAAGAAAAAGGGTATTCTAAACAACCACCCAACAAGATACCTCTCAAGAACGACATTACAACTAAAACACTACCACTAGAAAAACACTCCAACCATAAGCCTCCTCTCTTCCACATAACTACTTGCACAACCCTTTCAACCCCCAAATATCCCCATGCTAAAAATTACCCTAAAAAACATACAATATATCCCCAAGTACACAAATAAATGAATTCCATCTCACATATAAAGATATTATCCTCTTTGGGTAGAACTGGCTCACCTGTATAGTTCAATCACATCAAGGTATAATGTGTCTCAATTAGTAATCAGGTTTTAACTTCTTCTTGTGAATTGATGTTTTAATGACACATCATATCAATAATTAATAAGAAGATATCATTGAAAACAATAAGGTCCAAACATCACATCATAAAACAAAATAATGAAAAACAACACAAGATCAAAACAACATAGGGTACCTTGCACACATCTACATATCATGCTACCATGTACTCTCATTTAGGACACAATTCTTTTATAGAACATGAATCAAAGTAATGATATATCCTTGTATAAATTTATCTTAATGATCATGGGTCTGCAATGGATTCTCTGTGAATGCCATGTCTTCCTCAATATCAAACTCTACCTAGTCAATGATGTGGGTCATCGTGAAGATACCAACATAGATGATAGATGTGGATGGAATTTTGAATTCGGTCTAGTCATGGTGGTAGTGCCAACAGACAATCTACCTCATCAACACACCCCAAAACCTTGAAGGTCCTAACAAAATAGTGTGAGAGCCTACTCCCCCATCTAAACCTACACTTCCCACATCGAGGGGAGACTATCAATAACACATTATCTCCAACCTTGGACTATAAGTCCCTCCTAATATGATTAGTATAATACTTATGTTGGTATTGAAATACCTTCATCCTCTCATGAACAACCTATGACTTCTCTTTCGTACTTTTTACCAGAACAGGTCTAAGAAATTTTAACTCCCCAACCTCATCCCAATATAATAGAGAAAAAATCAGACAACCATACAAAACTTTGAATGGGGCCATTCCAATGGTTGAGTGATAACTATTGTTATAAGAAAACTAAAACAAAGTAAATTGTTTCACCTAAGACCCATTGAAGTCCTAGATGCACTCATACAACATATCCTCCAGTGTTTGGAATGTCTGATCCATCACCTTATCTATCTAAGGGTGGAAAATAGTTTTGAGGCATGACTAAGTGACAAAAGAATAATGAAATACTTTATAAACTCATGAAGTAAAATATGCATCCTGATCCTAGAAAATGTACCTTGAAACTCCACAAAACTAGACCACCTCGTCCATATACCTACTCAAAAAATCATCCACATTTCTTGAATCTTTTATCACTAGTAGGTGAGTCAATTTCATCAATTGATCCATGATTACCCAGATAATATCACAACCTTCCTAAGATTGAGGTAACCCAATGAAGAAGTTCATCAAGATGTAACCCCATTTCCACTCAGGAATATCCAAGGTCTATATAAAACCACCAGGAACATTATTCTTGATCTTTACCTACTAGAAAACAACAAACAAATCCACAAAATTCACCACCACCCATTTCATCAAGGGCCACCAAAACTGTATCATCAAGCGATGGTATATATTGTAAACACCTAGGTGTATCACACATGATGATCTATGAAAATATTTAAGGACACCCTCATGCATTGCTACAAAAAAACATCCTACCATGAAATAACTCTGATTCTAACCATCTTCCTTCCATCCCCCCAGAGCATCATCATGTCCCACAAGATCACACATCACCTCTTCCTCTGAGTCTCCCCACCAAGACTTTTCCACATACTGCATTAGTGAAGACTGAACTATCACACAGAACAATAAACCCCCACCATCAACCACCATTTCATATAAGTGAAGGACAACTAACTCCTCCATTACTCTCTATGAATCCTAAGATTCCCAAACCACATTCTTTGATGGATTCATGGTCAAATAATCAAACACCAAATTAATATTTTCCAAGGTGTAAGAGATATAAAAATCATTATCCAAAAGAAAATCCTTGCACCTCCATTGATTAATATTCAGATCACATAGAGAAAATATATACCTCAAACTCTTGTGATTCATGAAGACCAAAAATGACACCTCAATGACGTAATGTCACTACAACTTCAGCGCAAACAAAAATACTGCTAACTCTAGAACATGTGTTTCATAGTTACTCTTGTAGGGGAATCACTTACAAGATCCATAAGAGATCACCACCTTTTATTTCATCAAGATGAATTCCAATCATAGATTGTAAGTTTCATAAAAACCTTAAACATCACCCCTTCCACAAGAAACTAAATCACTGGGGAACTGATCAATCCCCATTTCTTGAAGGCGAACACTACCTAACACTAATCAGTATAGATAAACATCAGGTCCTTCCAAGTAAAATCTATCAATGTGGCCAAAATCCCAGATAAATTAGACATGAACCTCAGATAATATGCTATAAGGACAAGGAATCTATGAAGCTATGCAACCCTCTTTGGGTATTCCTAAGAAACAAATGTCTCAAAATTTTAAGGGTCCACAGAAAATCTCTGTTGGGATAACACATGCTTAAGTAAACGAACCTCCCATGTAGAGAACTTAAACTTGGTTAACTTTCCATAGAGCTGGCGGTGTCAAATAACTTGCAATACAACTCTATGATGATCAACATCCCCCTCCTTTGACATTGAGTAGATCAATATCTCATCGATAAACATGACTATAAACTGGTCCATGAATTCTTGAAAGTCATAGTTCATGAGTCCCATGAACAAAAATGGCGCGTTCATGACATTGAATGACATGAACAAAAACTCAAAGTGCATATACCAACATTTGAAGCCATTATTTAGGACATCATCCTTCTTCACCATAAAATAGTTACATCGTGAACAATGATCGATCTGAGGGAACCAATTATCTCCCATAAACTAGTCAAAAATATAATTAATCCTTAGTAGAATATAGTAATTCATGATCATTACCCGGTTCAACCTTCGATAGTCTATACACAACCTCAGACTATGATCCTCCTTCTTGTTAAATAATAGTAGAGCACCCTATAGTGACACACTTAGTCAAATGAAACCATTATACATCATATAATCTATCTAAATCTGAACCTTCCTAAACTTAGAGGGAACCATCCGATACGATTCCATTGAAATCACAGAATCATTGGGATGTAAGTATATCCCAAACTTGATATCACATCAAAGGAGCTAGCGTCACAACCTCCTTAGTAGAAAGATCCTGAAATTACTTGAAAAAATTAGGGGCCTCCTCAATCCATGTATCCACTAATTCCATAGAAAACATATCCATAAAATAAAGATGGGGATCCACATGTCTACTGCTCACGTGAAAGATTTTCTCACTAACAAAAAATCCATGCTGACCATCCACATCAAAGAAGAAGACTCTATAGTAGTATTTTAAAATAGAATGCATAGAATAAAAGTTTTCAATGCCAATAATTACATCATAATACTGAATTTTAAGTAAGAAAAGATCCCCATGGGACTGATATGGCCCCATCATCTGTCTACACCCCCAGAACACATCAAACAAGCTAGTCTAGCCTGTGAATGACATAGTCAAAACTAGGTACATGAGAAGCCCCTCAACATATATTCCTATAAAATGAGATAGAGTGGGCGAAACAAAGGAGTTTAATACTCATGAATCCAACAATGGATAAACAAGGGTGGATGAAATTATTAGTTTACCTCAAATGATCCTTGCCCATCTACTAATGCCACCTCCACAACCTACAACTAACCTCACTCAACTCCTCTACCTATTTTCTAATGTCCACCTCCTCAAACATGCTCCGTATGAGATCCCTATACTTTAAAAACATCATGAGGTTGAACTATACATACTCTATATCCTCTCGGTGGAGTATAAAACAGCTTCCCCTACCACTGAAATGGTCTAACTGAAAACTTATACTGAGGCTGATGTTGAACATGTGTGCCTCCACTAAACCAAGATTAAAGAAACACGGGGAATTGATTCTAACAATGGAAACAAAAAACACATAAAAGAAAACTGGACCACATCCCTCAGGGGAATAATGAAACCCACTGAACCAAGAGGTTAGGAAAGGTAGATTCTGAAGTTGACTGCCTGTTGGTTCAAACCTCAAAGTACCTAGATCCTAAAACTTTCCACTAAAAACACTACTCCTCAAGGAACCCTACTGGATCCCCTCACATGGTAAACCTCATAATGAGTGAATTCTCTCAATCATATCATCCTTCTTCTAATCCTCCACATACATTGTTAACATAAAGGGAGTAACTACATACTATATTTAAGGATAGAGTTCCTCCTCAAGATTTTGTGCTCGAGACTCCACATATGAAAAAGGTTAAGGGAAATGCATAGAATATTCTTGAACTTGATCCTGAGAACCCACACATACATACTCCTTTACTGAAGAGAGAGAAACTCTTACATATTCACTACCTTCATAGTTGATGTGAGAAACTCTCCTAAGAACTCTCTCAAATTCAACCCATGAAACATTTTCCTCATTCCTCTCACCAAGATATAATTCCCACCACTCACACACATCTCTTTGAATCTAACTAACTACTAGTGGGACCCATTAATCTATTTGGGCCTAGATCAAACTAAAAGTAGTCTCAAGATCCTCCAACTATTTGTATAGATCTAGGTTAGAATCACTACCCTCGTACTTCCCATAATACTTCCACTAAAAAGCGTGACGCATCCTATACCACTAATCCTCCTACTCAACCAGATCAACCCTCCGGTGATCAATTTGATCATCCTAATGAACCTCTACTACCTGAACCACATGAAGATGATGATCAGGATCCATGGAAAAAATATAGATGAATATTTTACTAATTTTGATAGTATTAAATTTCATTAATATTTATTTAATCCATTTTAACTTCCCCAAACCAATCTAATTTAAATATAAACACAAGTCATTATTATGGCTCTAACTCTCCTAGCTCTCTACCATTAAAGTGTCACTACCTAACATGGTTATTTGGTAGGGTCAAAGTATTTTTTCAGATCATGAGGATCCATTAAATACCATCCCCTAGCTAGTATTCCCTAGACTATGTCACACACCAAGATCAATTGACATAATCTTCCTACCAACCCATGAAATATTCACTATGCCTAACTATAAGCTCCATCCCAACTCTCAACCATCAGCCGTAGATACCACTCTATCATGGACCCCACCCTCTAAAGGCACCACTCCTAGGCTATCAATGAATAAATATAGATAATGACCTTCCAAGTCTCACCTCCAGTTGGCCCAAGGTTGGTGGCTAGCACCGAGGGCATAAAAATCTCACAATTGGGAGGCATTACCCTGAAAAAGTAAACAACAATTGGAGATAGAATAAATAAACCAAAAATAACTCCATGAAATAATATAAACTAAACCCAAACCATACCAAAATTCATGTGTAAATAAAATAGAAACATATTAACGTCTCTTAATGTACCCAAAAGTTCCCAAAAGTAAATGCAAGATAGTGACACAAAAATAGTCCAAAGGTTCAAGCTACCAGTTACTAAAAGGATCCACAAATTCCTCCTAGAAACCTAAAAAATAATATATATATATATATATATATATATATATATATGTTGAGTGAGAATACAATTATACTCAGTAGGATAACCAAAGTCTCTATTTTACATGTGAATGAATCATACTAATGCTCTAGTGATAAAATAATAGAACCAAATAGTGCCTAAATAGGTCAACTAACCAATCTCCATCCTCACCAGGGAAAGATGAGAAAATAACACATCCATGTATAATAGTATAATAAGAATAAAATTAATAAGGGTGCCCTATAAGACTTTCCCACTGATTATCTTCTCTCACACCCCCAACAACATATATCCTAGCACTCCCACCTCTTCAGTACAACATCATATCCCATCAAATCAAATCCCACCTATAGAGACCTAGACTCTTATATCAAAAAATAACCAGAATAGTAGGTTATCGTGAACATAAAGGGAATCAACCTCGTACCCTCTTCCTACCATGCACGACCCCCACCATAAGCCATCTCATCATCTTGCCTGAAAACACCTAGGGAATCACATCACACCTGTATTAAGTAAATCTGGGCTATCACCGCACATCACATCTTTATAGTGATATTTTGACTTCTGGACATCATAGCCCATGAATTTCATCATCTCCTGGAAGAGGGATAGGGGAAAACAGGTGGCCAACAATCCATCCCCACCGTCGAGATGTTAGAAAAAATACCCACCACCAAATATATGGGTGTCGGCACATGGTTCTCTATGTGGGTGGGGTGAATATAAAAAATAACAAGTAAAATACAATTTATATATATAATCTCATAAAACACATTCCCAACGAGTGGTTACACGACACAAGATCCATCCCAACTCACAACATCACCCCAAGGCCTCACATCTTTAATCACATTAACTTCCATCACTAAAATAACAACACCACATAAAAATAAACAATCTATATTCCACTTTTCATTTTTAAATGATCCATTTTCTAGATTTTCCATTTACCAACCAATTATATTTCACTATATCATTTATTTCCCATTTTCCAAACCATTAATTTCTATATAAACATTAACCATTTAAACTAAATATCCCACTTCAATTCTTGTGTACATTATACATTTCATCCTATATTTCAAACCATCCAATACCTTTTCTATTTCAATGTTATCATTTATTTAATTCCATTAATTCTATAGAAACTAGCATAAAACATCATATCACAACAATATAATACCCATCATTCTTTTGAAAACAAGTCCACATAGCCAACATCATAGCCACAACCACCTCTTCATCACAACCTCAATATAACCACTTTCACTACCTCCCCATAGCATGACCACACAACATGACACACATTCACGAATCATAAAACTTTCAACCTCACTTCACATATCATTTTTTAAGATTATTTGAGGATATTTTCATCAATTCCACTTCAATTTTAAGGGTATTCTCACACATGTAAAATTTTATAGGGGAAACCATTTCATTAATCATAAATAAGTGATTACCCAATACTATTTAAGGTGATATAAAATAATAAAAAATACAATGGTTCCATACCACCACAAATAAAACATAAAACAAATCCCACAACTAGAATGATTTTTAGCAAGACATAAATCTCATATAATCACAATATAAATAATAAAATCAAATATTTAAATGCATGTGATTTGAACCCCTTCACCTTGAATTTCAATCAACCGATTTATTATCTTCATTAATCTGGTATATACTATCTTTCCAAAAGATAAAAATGCACAAAAACCTCCCAAATGATGCAATTGATGAGAAACAAATGACCCCCTACGTAGAATAATGAAGCTTCACATGATTCACTACACCAAAAATAGGGTTGCACACATATGATGGAACAACTTAATGGATAAAGTTGAACCAAATGTAGAAACCGGGCTCCACAACTTAAAGGGAAAGGATTTAGAACCTCCCATATCGAGTGAAAGTTAGTAGGAAATAAATAAGGTGAGATATTTATTATATATTCAAAAAATATGAAACCATTGGGATTTTAGATCTTAGATAAAATTTTAATAGAGAATTAATGGAGATCTCATTAAATTCCATGGGGAAGATCCATTTAGATGCTCCAAAATTTTTAGAAGACATGGATATAAATATCCTATTTTGAAATAGATATTGACTTAATTAATTATTTAAAATAATTTTATGTAAAAAAAAGATGTAAAAAAGGAAAAACATAAAATTTTAGAAAAACTAGATACTACTGCCAGAATCTACGACCAGAATATACCATCAGAATCTAGCGTCAGAGTAAGTCTGCTACAATAATTATCTACAACCAGATAAAGTCTATTATCACCAGTATCTTCCATAAAAATCCTCTATCAGAATATTCTATTAGAATATACCATCAGAATTTACCATCATACTAACATTTCTACCACTATCATATACCACCAACATCTAACTTCCAAATCTACCATTAGAATCTTCTATCATAATCTACTATCAGAATCTACCATCAGAATCATATGTCAAAATATTCCTTTATAATCCACTGTAAGAATCCATCATATTAATCCACAATTAGAATCAATCGTCATAACCTACTATATGAATCTACCATATAAATCCATCATCAGACTATGTTTTCTACAGACATCATCTACCGCCAACATCTACCAACAGCCTCTAAAACATGAATTTGACACCCACAAGCCTAGGGAAATGAAAATGAAAATGGTTCTCAAGAACCATGGAATTAAATTAGATAGATCTTAAAAAATTCTCATCCTAGATAATTACAACATTCCCAGAAAGAGGAGAAGGAAAAAAGGGTTATCTGAACAACCACCTTGTGAGATACCTCTCAAGAATCTCATTACAATTGAAACACCTAAACCAACTAAATACTAACCACACACATCCTATATTCCACATAACCACTTAGACCACCCTTAAATCCCCACACACACCCAAACCAAAAACATCCATTACAAATACACTATATATCCTCATGTAAAAAAATCAATGACTTCCATCTCCCATGTTAAGATACTATCAACTTTAGGCGGCACTGATTTTACCATATAGTTTGAATCATGTCAGGGAATAATAAGTCTTGATTAGGAATTAGGTTTTACCTTATTCATGTTCATTGAATCCTTAATCACACATCATATGAACACGAAATAATCAAATCTCATATAAAAAAATAAATCCCAAATGTCACATCATAAAAGAAAACAATGAAAAACTAGAAAATCTAAAAACAACTCAGAGTGTTGGGCCCACATCCACATCTCATGCTCATAAATACTCTCTTATAGGACTCCATAATTCCACATCATATGAACCAATGGAATGATATGTCCTCGCAACACATTCTCTTTATGATCCTAGATCTCCAATAAAAGATCTTTGAATGTTGACTTGTCCTTGATATCAAACTATCTCTAATCAATGATGTGGGAGTCATCATGAAGATCGTGATGTAGATGAGAGATGTGGAAGATATATCGAATCTAGTCCAGTCGCGACCTAACTGCCAACTAGTAATACACCTTAATAACACACCCTGAAACATCAAAGGGCCCTAAAAATCAGGGTGAGAGCTTACCCCCCTACTAAACCTCCATTTCCTTTGTCTATGGGAGGCTCTCAAGAATACATGGTCTTCAACCTTGAAATCGAAGGGCCTCCTCCTACAATCATAATAAGACTTATTCCATTACTGTGCTCCTTTCATCGTCTCATAAAAAAACCCGAACCTTCTATATCGTTATCCACATCATATCAGGTCCAAGAATTGATGACTCTCTAATCTCAGCCCAACATAATGGAGAATGACACAACCGTCCATACAAAGCCTCAAATTAGGCCATTATAATGGATTATTGATAGATTTTATTATAGAAAAATTCAATAAAATTAATTTTTTCCAATGATTCTCCAAATTATAAGATGAAAAATCTCAACATATCCTCTATATTTTGGATAGTCTACTACCTAACCCATCCGTTTGAAAGTGGAAAGGAGTGTTGAGGCATTACTGAGTGCCAAAAGCATCCTTAAATTATATCTATACCAAAAAAGTAAACTTTTAATCCCAAATACAAGAAAATTTACCTTAATAGTCCTTGAAACTACACCACCACATCTACATACCTCCTCACCAATACATCCAAGACACCCGAATCCTTGATCAGTAGAAAGTGTTCCGATTTTGTCAACTGATCCATGATTACCTAGATAGCATCAAAACCTACATGGGATCAGGGTAACCCTATGATGATGTCCATCATGATTTCATCCCATTTCATATTGGGAACATACAAGGGCTATAGAAATCTTCTAGGAACATAATTCTTGGACTTTACGTACTGGAAAACTAATCACCAGGCCACAAGATCTACCACCAATCATTTCTTCCCGAGCCACCAAAATTTTGTCTTCAAGCCACAATAAATTTTTGAAACTCCTTGCGTGTACCCACCAAAAAGATATATGAAACTCATGAAGGACTCCATTACTCATCATTATCATAAAAACAACCTTCCCTAAAACAACATATGATTCTGACCATCCTCCTTCTATCCCCCCCCCCCCGAGCATCACCTTGAACAACATGATCATGTATCACCTCTACATATGTATCCCTTCTATGTATCCTATACTAGATGCATCAATGAAGACTTCAATATCACCTATAAAAATAATCCTCAATCATCAACCACCCTCACATCCAAGTACTGGGATACCAACTCCTCCATTACTCTCCAAGAATCCCCAAAATCTTGAACCACATCCTTCCATGGAATTCTTCTCAAACCATAGGCCATGAAATTACACTTTACTAAGGTGTAGGGGATCTTAAAATCATTATCTTGAAGAACCTCTATCCACCTATATTACTTTAAATTCATATCACACTAAGGAAAGATATAACTCAAACTATTGCGATCCATGAATATAACAAAGTGTTCACCAATGAGGTAATTTCATCACAACTTTTGTGGAAACAAAATCGATTCTAACTCGATATCATGGGTGGAATAGTTATACTTGTGGGGAAATAAATTAAAAAACCCATAATAGATCACTAGATTATATTTCATCAATATGCATCCCATGGTCAGACATGAAGAATCATAAAACACCTTAAACATCACCCCTTCCACTAGAAACTAAAGCCTGAGGGAACGGATCAATACCCCTTTAAAGCAGCCGAATGCTACCTAAAACTGATCACTATTGATAAATGTATCATCCTTCCTAGTAAAATCTTTCAATAGGGCCTCAATATGTGAGAAATTGGTCATGATACACTGATAAAATCCTATAAGTCCAAGGAAGCTACAGACCTCTGCCACACTCTTAGGGTCTACCTAAGAAGAATCTGCCTTGATATTTGATGGTTCCATGACTACTCCCTATTGAAACACTACACGAAAAAGAAAAATAAACCTCTCATATCTAGAACATACACTTGGGAAACTTTCCATAGACCTGGTGGCATCTAAGAACCATATAGACAGCTCTGAGATGATCTATTTTCTCCTCCTCTAACTTTGAGTATATCAATATGTCATAAATGAACACAACTATAAACTGGTCTAGTAATTGACAAAAAAAAATGGATTTTATAAGTCCCATGAATATATATGTTTCATTATTAACACTAAAATACATGACCGCAGACTGAAAGTTCCCATACCTACATCTGAAGGCAGTCTTTGGGACGTTATCCTCATTAACCATCAACTGGTGATATATAGACAACAAATCGATCCTGGAGAACCAAATAGATCCTATAAATTGCTCAAAATGATTAATGTTACTCAAAATAAAATAATTATTCTTGATATTCACCTAGTTTAACCTTTGATAGTCAATGAAAAACCTCATACCACTATCTTCCATTTCCGAAAATAACATATAAGCACCCCACAGTGACACACTAGGCCAGATGAAACCTTTATGCATAAGATCATCAATATAAATATTAATGTATCACAACTAGGAGGGTTTCATATGATAAGGATCCATTTAAATTGGATAAGTACTAGGCTTTAATTCTATCCAAAACATAACATCATGTTTAGGGGGTAACGTCATAACCTTCTTAGAAAAAATATCTCAAAACTCCCGGAAAACCTTGGGTGCCTCCCCCATCATAAGTTTCACTAATTCCATAGAAAAATAAACTATCTAATAAATAAGGGGATCCACATGTCTACTGACCACCTGATAACTTCTCTCGCCAATAAAAACTACATATTGACCATCGACATCCAAGAACATGACTCTCCTTTGGAATCAGTCAATAATTTCATGCACAGAATACAACCTGTCCATACTGAGAATGAAATCGTATGACTACATTTATAGAAAGAAAATATCACCATGATAATGATGTGGCCCCATCATCAGTATACCACCTTGAAACACATCAAAAAAACTTTTCTGGCATATGACTGGCATATTCAACATGAGGGGAATGAGTAGCCTCTCCGGATCTAGTCCCAAAGCATCATCTAGAGAAGGTGAAATTAAGAAGTGTGAATCTCCTAAACAAAAAAGGGAATATATAAGGTTGAATGAGAACTAGATTGTACCTAAAATTATCCTAGAACATCTATCACTATTGTATCCACTATATGGAACAATCCACACCCACCTCCTATACCTCTCTTATAATGGATACCTCCATGACCACACTGGAGTCGAGGTCCCTCAACTTGAGGAACATCCCCAGGAAAAACTCTTCTCATTCCATCCCCTCTTGGTGGATCACAAAACTAACGACCCTACTGCTGAAACAACATTTCTAGAAACTACTACTGAGTCATATACTAAGCTTGAACTCCTTAACTAAAATGAACATGAAGAAACAATGGGCATTGATTTTAAAATTCTCCATGAATATCACAAAAAACACACTGGACCAAATCATCCATGAAGTTAATGAAAACCACTAAACCCAAAAGGTTATAAAGAAATATGTTGTGGTAAACTCTCAGCATTTTGAACCATTTAGGACCCTATATTATAATACTTTCCACTAAAAACTCTACTCCTTAAAGAACCCTATTTCATCCCCTCCCATGGTAAACCTCCTCATGAGTGCATTTTCTTGATCACCACTTCTTTATTATGAACACACAGATATGTTGGTAATGTAAAGGGTGTAACTACATACTAGATAGAAGGATGGAGTTCTTCCTCAAGACACTATATCTAAGGATAAACATCCAAAAAAATTACTTGGGAAAACGTAGAAGATCTTTGAACTTGATCATGAGATCCCACACAGACATATGCCCCTACTGAAGAGAGAAAATCACCTGCCACATCACTTCCTTCATAGTCAATGAATGGAAATCTACCTATAACTCTTTATTGAAGTCTACCCATGAAAACTTTCCCCCTTACACTCACTAAGATATTTCATCCACTACTGGTGCATAACTCCTCATATATGACTAACTGCTAGCAAGACCCAATACTCTATTAGGGCCCGGATCAAACTAAAAGTGATCTCAAGATCCTCCAACTGGCTGTATATCTCTAGGTTTGAAACACTTCCCCAGAACTTCCCTAAAACCTGCCACTGAAAATCACAAAACATCCTATTTTTCTAATCACTACCCTCAACTATATCAATCCTCTGATGATCAACCTGATCAGACTCATGAACCTCTACCACCTGAACCACACATAGACGATGTCCAAGATCCATGACTAAAAGATAAACGGAGATTTTCCCTAAATCCATTAGAATGGAATTTCATTAATATTTATTTATTTTATTTTAAATTCCCTAAAACCACCCAAATTAAAATATGAAAACAATTCAACATGATGCATGTATCTCTCCCAGGTCTCTACCCTACAAGTGGTGCCGCATCACTTGGTTGTTCAGTAGGATCATAGAACTTTTTTTGAATCTGGAGGGTCCCTAAAATCCCATGTCTTAGATTGTATTCCTTGGACTATGTCAAATACCAAGATCAACTAAGATAGTTTCCCTAACAAACCATGTAATATTTACTATGAATAACTCCTAAATTCATCCTATCTCTCAACCACCTACCTATGGTACCATTTTTTCACTACCCCCTCCCTCAAAATGTACCAATCATTGGTCATCAATCAAGGAAGATAGACAATAAACCCTAATTCTCACCTCCAGTGGGCCCCAGATTTGCAGCTAGCACCGAGGGAATAAAAATATCAAAATTGGGAGGCATTACCATCAATATGTAAACAATATCAAGATATAGGATAAATTTATCCCAAAAAAAATACATGAGATAATATAAAGTAAACCCAAACAATCCCACAATGCACATGTAAATGAAACAGATATAGAAAAATGTCACCAAAAGTATGAAAATGTAAACGCTAAAGCAGTGATGTAGCAATAGTCCAAAGGTCTGAAATAGTAGTATTCAACACGATATATGAATTCCTCCAAGAAACATGAAAATTAGTTTATATATGTCATGTGAGCATTCATTTATACTATGTAGGGTAAAAAAATATCTCGTGTACATACGAATAAATCATACTAATGCACCAGTGAGAAAACAATAGAACCAAACAACACTTAAAAATTCTAGGTAACCAATCTTTATCCTCAAAATGGAATACACTTCAAATAACTCATCCCTGTATAATAACATCATAATAAGAATATTGATAAGGTACCACACAACAATTTACCACTAATTGGATACTCTTATACCCCAATGATGTACATCCTAGTACTCCCATCACTTTTGTATAACATCAAATCACATCACATCACATCCTAACTATAGGAACCTGAGCCATTACATCACAACCATAACCTGAATAGTAGGGTATTAAGAATATGAAGGACATAAAACTCATGCCCTCATCCTACTATAAATGATCACCACTATAATCCATCTGATCATTTTAACTGAAAACATCTCAATCATTAGATAACACTTCACCCAAAGACACCAGATCCATCACATCACACCACATCTCGAAAGATCTCTTTTGAATTCTGGAAATCACAGACCATGTATGACATCATCAACTAGAAGAGGGATTAGGGATGAGCAAGTGGAAAATCATCCATCCTCACCACTGTGATGTTGAGAAGAGAAACCCCCCAAATATATGGGTGTAGACATGTGGTTCTCAATGTGGGTGGGGTACATATATAAAATTACAAGGAACATACAATGTATATATATAATATCCTAAGACACAATACAAACCCATGAGTACAACACACAATATCTATACCTACTAACAACATCACCCCCAAGGCCTCACAACCTTCTTCACCTTCTCTTACATCACTAAAATCACAACACCATATAATAATACACAAGACATATTCCACTTTTCCTTTTAAAATGATTTATTTCCCATATTTCCCATTTACCAAACAATTACACTTTAATAACCCATTTACCAAACAATTACACTTTAATAATACACAAGACATATTCCATTTATTTCACATTTTCTTGTCCATTAATTACTATATAACCATTTAAACTACACAAACCACTTCAATTAAAGTGTTCATTATTCATTTATACCCATATTGAAAACCATTCAATACTATCTTCATTTTAATTTCATAATTTATTTAAGTCTATTACTAATTAGGCAATTAGTATAATGAAACACATCACAATGAGTGACATCCCATCATCATTATGCCAAAAAAACCCACACAAACACCATTAAAACCACAAATACCTCCTCATCATAACTACTGCATCACCACTACTTTCCATCACAACCACCCCATAGCATGACCACACAACACGACACGTATTCAAACATCACAACACTTTACAAAATACATCACATAACATTTTTTATATTGTTTTAGGATATTTTCATCAATTCCACTACACTTATAAATGGTATTATCACACAAGAAGAATTTTCTAGAGAAAACCATTCCATTAACCAGATATAAGTGATTATCCAATTTCATTTTGAGTAATTTAAAAAAATCACAAATATAGGGGTTCTGTAACAACAAAAAATATAGAACAAATAAAATCCCCCAATAATAATTATTTTTAACAAAGGTATTAAAATTTTATAATCAAAATATCAATAATAATATCAAATCTATAAAAGAATGTGATTAAAAACCCTCCCCCTTCAATTGGAGTCATCTAATTCATTATCTTCCTTAATCTAGTGTATATTATCTTACCAAATGATAAATAAAGCATGAAATGCTCCTGCATGATACAACTGATGAAAAATGAAGGACACCCCTAACTAGAAGAAAGGATCGTCACATTATTTTCTACACTAAAAACAGTGGTTTCACACATAGGATGAAACCACTTGCAGGAAGAACTAAAACCAACCATGAAAAAAAGGTTACACAACTCCATGAGAAAGGCATCAGAACCTCTTATCTTGAGACAAAGTAAGAAGAAAATAATGAAGGAAATACCTTCATTTTATAATCAATATTTATCAAACCATCAGGATTTTGGATTGAAGATAAGACTTTAATTGAATATTAATACAAAATCTCCTTAAATTCCATGTGGAAGAGCTATTTAAAAGATCTAGACTTATAAGAAAAGAAAGATATAAATATATTATTTTAAAATTGATCTTAATTAACTTAATTAAAAATTTAAAATCATTTTACTTAAAAAAGACATAAAAATGGAAAAACTATAAATTTTGGAAAAGATAGCTATTACCATTAGAATCTACCATCAGAATCTAACATCAGACTAAGTCTACAACCACTAGTATTTACTTCCAGTATCAACTTCCAAAGTATTATACCACCTGTAACTACCATGAGAATTTACCCTTAGAATCTAATGTTAGAATCCAACATTAGAATATACTATTATAATCTATCATCATTATAAGTCTACTATCACCAGTATCTACCACCATCATCTAATTCCAACCTCTAAAAAACCCTTGTTCGAACCCACATGCCTATAGAAACCCAAGGGAAAAAATTTCTTAGGAACCATGGAATTATAATTTATATAGACCAAAGGTCTAGTGTATCAAAAACAATGAAATGTACCAAAGGCCCCATAGTCAAGGACCAAAGAACCATATCCAAAAATAATAATATTAATGATAATAATTATATTATTAATTTGAAACATCCATGGATATGGGTAAAAGAAACACATTCCCATTCAGTAAATGGAAAGGCATGTACAATTATAAGATAATTTTATGATATGGAGGTATAAAAACCACCAAAAAATTTGAAATATGCATTGAATGGAAATAATAAGTAATATTAAAATACAAAAAAGTTTCAAAATTTTACACTGCCTTCTTTGAGAGAGAATCTACAACCATGTTAGTATCCTTGTATATGTGAGAAATTATGATGTGCATCCCCACTATCTGATCTAAGAATCTACTCTATACTAAGTAAAGCTACCATGGAATATTGTAAGATGTGTTCTTGACCATGTTAACAACTAATATAGATCAACTATATATATATATATCTCATACCATTTAAATATCCATACATACTCGTCAACATAAATAATTACCCATATTTCAACATAAAAATAAATGTAAGCAGCAAGGAAACAATAAAATGTTACCTTAATTAATTTCATTCTATTCCTAAAAGTAACTCCATAGTGGGAAGGGTTAGGAGATCCCCTGGAAGTGAAGAATTTTTGGAATCCACCTAACATACATGTATTGTATTGGTTTCCTGGGGGTAAGACAATTATTCATGAAACTTTTTTGGATTCTTGAGGTCATCTATATATCCCTACTGATACAAGAAAAAATCTACCAAAAGGTCATTATATAACCATTAAATATAATATAGGTCCTATATTTACAAATATAAAAAATTCTATAAAAAATAGATTCAATAGAGACCCAATGTATATAAACATACATATTTCATTATTTTATATTAATATTCATTCCATATCTAAAATAGTAGCAAAAATAATATAATTGAAGTTTTAGTGTATTTGAGGACTAGCCAAATAATTAATTTAGTTTACAATACCTGTAAAAAATTATCCATAATTAAGCCACACTGAGCTCAGATGCACAGTAAGGGTAAACATAAATGAAAACAATGAAAGATCATAAGTGAGTACAAGGTGAGCATAATATAAGCATAAGATTATAATAAAGATAGATAATAAACTTATACCCAATGAAGAATAGATCATAAATCATGTCATAAGGATTTTCATAACATAATACATGAATCAAAATAGTGTGAAAACATGATTTAATAAACTTGAACCATGAGAGAATAAAATAAACTAGAAGATAAGAATAAAAATGTGAATCATATTTCAAATATGGAAAAAACATTAGTTTAGAGAAAAATTATTTTCCAGAGTCATGCACATACACCCATTCTTGCGATAAAACATAATTGTACCAATATATACATCACCTTCGTGAGTCACAAACCTCCACCCATGCTTTCAAACTACTGGATTTTTCATATGTATACATATATCATTAGATGTAATCTTTTGACAAATGAATTTGAGGGAAATATAGGAACCCACCAATCATCATCCATACATATGAGTGCCACTTTAAAATAATTCACTAATTTTATAGTATAAAGTACCAAGGAAAAAATGGGATTCCATTACTTTTAAGTGTAATCACATAAATAAATCATCAATAATCATAAAAAGATAAACCCATTGAAAATAGATGAGTATACAAAGATATAGTAACTTTTCAGGTAAAAACCATTCAATCAAGATAATAAATCATATGGAATTTACATTGTATAAATAAATGTTATATGGTTATGTTAATAATTTTCATAATCAATTGTTATTTATTATCAAGGTGAACACCATTTAATCAAAGGAATAAAAAATAGGGTATTCATAGAGGAAATGCATTGGAAGAAGAATTTTTGTTTTTTACCAAATATGATTAGAAAAGAAAAGGTAGTAATAAATATTTTTTTATAGATATTTTTATCATCCGTGAAAATGTTGGTAAAAAATAAACCTATAGATCAATAATATTTTTATAAGAATAATTGAATTTTAATTTCAAAATAATGATGAAACTAAACCCTTTTTCATGAAAAAATGTTTAAATAAAAAAAATACAATGAAAAGATAATTTACCTTTTAAAAAACTTATTAGTGGGAAATATTTTATTGTGAAATTTTTTTAGAAAGAAGTTTCTTTTTCTATTTTTATAAATAAAGTGTAATAGAAAAAGTAACCAATTTCTATTGAAAAATAATTTTCAAAAAGAATTGAATTAATTTTTTTGACATAGTTTAAAACATTACATTTTAAGAAATCTGTAATAACAGATTCTTGAATAATTCATAATTTTTTTATAGAAAAAATCTGGAGTAGAAGATAAAAAAAATTTTTTTGAGAGGATTATAAAAAAAATTTAAATATTTCTAAATAACCCTGTTGAAACCCCATATTATAAAAACTGTATTAGATTTTACTTTTGAAAATAACTAAATAGAATTATGAGGTTCATAGAAAAAATTCCATATTAAAGATCCCAGAAATGGAGAATAAATTTGTAGGGAAGGAATATATGTACATTGATGTAAATATACATTGAAATTAATGGGAGTTATCTTTACAATGTCAAAATTTTATTTGAGTAGTTATTTCATCAAGGATGATGACATCAATGTAAAGAAGTAACTTACCTAGAGAAAAAGTAAAATTCCATAAAGGAAGGTAATTGGGAGGATAAAAGTGTATTATAATATCATAATCAAGTTGAGAATTTATGACTCAATTAGAAATCATTTGAGTTGACAAAACTGTTACGACTCGAGTAAAATTTAAATCAAAACACCTTAAATCAGATAGATATTGAAATTGAAATTATAATAAAATTAATTATTATAGGTTGATGATATGAAATATTATGGGTACATTATATACATAATTCTAAATAATTCATGGTGTCAAATAATAAATGTCTCTCAAGGGGTGAGAATTGGAGATAAGAAACCCTTACCTTATGTCTCCACTTATTCAAATTCACTCTAAGGTCATGTATAACAAAAATAAATATATCAATACCCCATTTTATATTTTTATTATATTTATATAATTTTATAAACATCATTTATAATTATTCTTACCATTTATATTATTTATATATTACATATTTCTAATATCAAGTGTCAATAATCTTGATTGTTTTGAACTAGTTTCATATAAGTAGGGTTTTTATTTATTATTATCTTAAAGTTAATCATTAATAGATCATAAAAGGCATTATAATTTATTTTTTATAATTATTTATTTTGTTAATATTTAATTTCATAAGTATTTTAGTTATTATTCATGATGATGAAATTGATGATGAGCTTGTTTTGGTAAATTTTATTGAAGGAATGGCGTTGTATTAACTAATGATGGAAATGTTTATATTACCATTATTAAACAAAAATAAAATAAATATTTACTTATTAATATACAATATCAAGTTTCCAAATTAATTCTTGATAAAAATTTATAGCATTGTTCATGTAGTTGGTTAAATCAACCTAATAAGAACATACAACAATCTATATGTGAGTATGGATATGGAAGATATTATTTTTTTATAATATCAATACAAATAAAGTGTAAGAATTTTTTTTATTTTATTAAGTTAATGAATAATAATTTGAGATAGTCTTAAGAATAAGGTAAATGAAAAAGAAGTTGTCACTTATAAATAAATAGCTTTTCCTCTTGGTATGTCTGTTTTTGGAGGTTAGTTTTACAATGATCGATTATTGATAATATTACTTATATAATGAATAATTTATATTTCAAAAATATAAATCATGTCATAAATAAAATATATATTCACTAAACACATTTCAATAACCATAATATAAAGGTGGTGATGAAAAATAATATGTGTCTGTCATGGAGACGGTAGTCCGCACACATGCATGAGAAACATTTTCATGTTTTAGATTGAATAGAAGGGGAATAGATAATGATTATAACATGAATATAATAAAAATTCATTATATTATTTATACTTATGTCATTATATATATATATATATGGATATATTGGTTTAGAGGAGGTTTTATGGGAAGGATAATGAAAGAAAGTGTAAGGGTAAGTAATACTTACATTGAGAATATTTATCTTCTCTTGAAGTTTCCTTCAAAAATAAAGGTATTGATGAACTTATTTTGGGATAGAGTCCAAAAACATGCATAGCGTATATATATAAAGTAAAATGGTTATATTTTAATTGGAATTTCTCAGTATAGGTGTGTATTTAAAAGGAAGTAAGTGAGTGCCTTTTATAGGTTAAAAAGGGGGAAATATTTGAAAAACAATGTTGGGTAAGGGGTAAGAATAAAATTGCATGAGAGTTAGATGAGTTAGGTGGGGAAATTTTGGTAAGAAATGTATTAATGATTTTAAAACCTAAAAAAGGTATTTTTTAAAGTTTTAGTTTCAAATTGATTTAATAAAATTCGAGCCACATGGGATTACATATTTTAACACTTAGTGATCTTGATTAAAAATTTTCCATGGCTACTGTTTTATTACATAAAATATAAGATGAAACTTGTGTAAAAATATTGATGTAACTAATCTAAATTTTGAATCCATTTAGTCTAATTTTATTTCAATATATGATAAAATTAACTTTTAAATAAAAACATATAATGTATTGAAAAATTGTTTTTGTAGAAATACTTTTAATCATTAAGTGTTACTAATATTATTTAATGTTGGTTACCAATTAAATGAGAGTAAATTTGTTTTTATATATGTTTAAAAATAAATATAGAGTCTTTATTTTAAAACATATCAATTTAATTTAAAATCACAATATTTATAAAAGTATTATCCCTTTATGAATACGTGTTTTTCTGTGACAAAAAATATTCTTCTTGGTAACTTATTTTTATGCCTGAAATGAAATTTATCCCATTGCCCAATTTGAAAAGTATGGTTATAGATATTTAATTTTTTTATTAAATTTAATTTTTAAAAATTTATTTTAATATAAGTGCATAAAAAATAGTTTGAAGAATCATAGTGAGTTTATAGTCATTTTTGTATCAATAGGTGATAATGGGTAATTTTCAAGATGTGATTTTCCTATATTTGAAATTATCATTTTCATGAGATCTAATCCATGCCTAATATCACCTAAAATTTAACTAAAAGAAGGATAACATGATTTATATGAATGAAATTCCTATAAACATCTATTAGAGATGAGTTATATACTTTAGATATAATAATTGTACAAATGGGATTTTTTATTAATAATTTAACATCTAGTCCTTATAGAGACGATTTTATGTTCTTAGAAAACATACTATTTATAATGTACTGGGTTAAAAAATATAAAACTATTCTCAAGTGTATGATCATTTCCCATAACTTCGGATTATTTTCAAAACTTACTTAAGTAGTTAATTTTAAATAAAATTTCTCTTATTCCCTTGGTATTGTAAATTTGTGATTCCATTCATCCTTATTATCCATTGGATTGGGTAATTGATTTTGTTAATGCCTAAATTTACCACATTTATGTAATAGAACTATTAGTGGTACCTCCCAATGAATACTATTTCCTTTCACTATGTCTAACGATATATACACTTTCCCTAAATAGTTAGTTTCTATATTACCTTATTTTACACACATAAAACAGCTCTTAGTTCCTTTTAAACACCCCCCTTGGTAGTTTTACCACATTTTTTACATGAATGAAATTGAATCCTCTTTCCTTTACTATCATCATCATCAGAACATCCATGAGAATCAATCTTTCTTATCTTTGGTGTGTTTATAAACTTAATTGTGTTTATGTTGTTAATCATGATTTTTGGTATCTATTTTAGAATAATCACTAGATATCTAACTCTCGATATTATCCTATTAGTTTTATCATTGGGAAAATATTTATATTTTTTATGACATCAATTGTTAACTTGATTTATTCTACCTTTATCCACTACTAAAACCAAAAGTAATTAATCATGAGTGATGAACAATTAATACTATAAGGGAATTATTTTAAAAAATTCATCTTCAAAATATATTATACCTTGAAATTATTACATTAGATTTAATTTCAACCTAAATCACTCTCATTTTGATATATGATTCTTTCTGTTTGGTGACATTATATTCCTTAATCTAATTCCTTAACATAATAAATACTACATAATCGATTGTAAAAAAATATTATTAACTAAAGATTATTCCCTGGGAGTGTGAATCTAGGTGTGCAATCATAGGACTACTAATCATGCACTAAATTAAATGCCGAGTCAATTCACAACCAACCTTTTTCAGGGTGATTACCCCTTGGTGAATCTATTCCACAGTCACATCCACATTCTAGTAATATATTGTGTTGTAATTTATAGTAGAAATACATAATCTATAATTTACCAATACTTTGATATATTACCTTATACATAGAATTATCCCTTAGAATTATACCTAGAGTTTTTACTAATCTTCTCTAGTTCTATCTCCAAAATAAGTAAGCTTATTCCCAAAAATAACTAAACATGCATCTGATACCACTTTAGATACCCAATATAAATAAAAACATTTATTTAATTTTCTTACATGAATAATCATCCCATCTCCCAAATAGTTTCACAAACCATTGAATCAATGGTTTAGTGTATTTAATGACTGAAAACATAATCAATTTATTATAAAATACTTTTGAAAATTTCTATATAATTGAAACACACTATATTCCTTCTATAAATCTCATGTAACATCCCAAAAACCACTTTTAGGTACTTATATTCCATTTTTTTATCAATTTTTGTTTGGATCTTATCTCATATTGTTTTGGATGACTTATAGTGTTTGGTGAAGGTTTTCAGGCCTATGATCATTTGGTACATGGTTATAGAAAATTATGTAGGTCATCCCAATAAACCTTTAACCTTATGTTTGAGTCCTAAATTATGGTACACGGTTAAGTACATGGTTTTTTAACCATGTGGACTATCCCTCACAACGTAAATCTTGAGACAGTGGGGTTATACATGGTTAGTGCATAGTTTTTCAAACTGTGTGTCTAAACCATAAAACTCTTATAGTATCCAAGAAAGGGGAATATTATTGGCACATTATTTGTTAAACAGTATGGACAAACCATGCGATGTGTTTTAATTGTTATGAATTTTCATTTTATGACCCAATACTTAGCCAAACCACCTCATTATTCTTATATTGGAAATGTATCTCAACCAAGGAGACTCCTCTTGGATATTTTGGGGATTTTTTGCCTTATAGTGGTTTATTTCAATGGATATTTGATTTTTTTATCTATATTTTTAAGGGTATGTGCCCATTTATTATCATTATTCATTGTTCTTATGGATATATATTTCTTCTATTGAATAGAATCATAGATCAGATCAATATATTAAATATATATAGTTTTTAATTTTATTTAATTGGATTTTTATATACCTATACTAAAATTTGGATTCATTTCATAGATCCTCATAGATCATTGTGATTTATTTGGGAATCAATATGGTATATGTCTTATATGTCTAACATTACTCTAGAAATGTTGAATTAGAAATTATTTTGTGAGAATTTTGTTTCTAGGAAACTTTCTTGATTTATTCTATCCATTGAATCTCTGTTAGTGGATCCCTTTTTGGGTGTCTATGAGATTGATAATGGAGGTATGTGTTTTTATAAGGCAATTCCTATCATTTGAATAATTATTGCTTTCTTAGTCTGAAATGTTTTATAATTGATTTCCAAAATTTGATTTGACTTTTTTTATAAATGATTCTGAAATCTAAGAGTGTGTGTGATGAAATTCTTTCAAAAATGGAATTTTAAAGAAATTGTTGCTTTATAGAAAATTATATTGAATTGAAATGATTTATTTGAAACATGATTTTGGTGATAAATTTTTAGAAAAATGGAACAATTTTTTTTTTTGATTTTATTTTCAATGAATTTATTTGAAAGGAATTAGTTTTTGATTAAAACCATTGATGTTGGTTTTTTAAATGAAATGGATTATATTAAAATTTTAACTTGCAGCTAAATGTAATGATCGATTGAAATGATTTTTGATTGATTGAAATGAATGATATCCCCAATTATTATTGATTGCCTTTAACCGCATGGAAGCCTAAGTTGTTTGGAATAATGATATGCATGATAGGTAAACATCTATCTAGTAATTTATTGATAATGACTATGATACTAAACTATCATGTAGGTAGGGAGTTTATTATTTAGGATTCTCTCTTATGTCCCCTATGTTTTGGAATCTGGTAGTGTGTGCAAACATGGATCCATATTTCACCAAGATTGTGTGGAACCTTTGGACCAAAACTAACCAACCCAAAGTGTTATTACAGTGGTTCTATGATTTAAAATATTTTATATGTGAGATTTTGATTGAAATTATTATTCATACCCACTTTCTATAAATGATTATTAATGCCTATTTTGATAAATATACTTATATCTACCTTATTTAGGATAAATTCAATTTTTTATATGTTTTATATTATCCATTGAAATGTTTTTAAAAGAATGTTTTGATATGAGTTGTAAATATATTTCCATGCCATGTTTTATTTAAAATCAAGCATATTTGGTTTATTTGATATGTATTACTTATGGAATACTTGTTTATATCCTTATGTGACTTTTTTTCTCACACCATAACTTTTCCTTTAGGAGTTTTTATAATTTATTATAACAAATTTAGGGAAAATAAATGCACCACTTGATGGTGGTGTATTGTTTTGATTAAAATGACCTTTGGAGTTGGTGGAGACCAGTGGAGCATGAAATCCACTTCTTATGTGGCAATATTTTGATATTTTATAGAATGGTTTTTTGTGATTAATTTAGTTGGCGCACCATTTTTTATAATTGTTCCTATCAACTTGTGGTATTTTTCTCTTGAGGAGTGTTTGGAAGACTAATACTTTATTAATTTATATTTATTGGGTTGTCTTGATGAATTTTTCTTATGGAGAAATAATTCCCACTTATTTGTTTTAATTCCAAAACACTATTCGCCTACCCATGGGGATTGGGAATTCCCTTCAAGACATGTATGAATTGATTATGGTATTGTTGAGGCTAGTGGTATTAGTTGGTTTGTGAAAAAATGGCATAAAAGGAGGTCGTGTACTCATTTGGATATCAGTATATAGTATGGGATGTATTGTTATACATGAGACTAGAATGTATAGACTTAAGTGGTAGGTTAAGAGAAAGTTCCTAACTATATTTTATTTTAATGAGCCTTAAGTTACCATATTATATAGCCAAAAAATTTCTTTGAGGAATTGTTTGATCAAAATTTTACCTTCTTTGAAATCTTTGATATTAGATTTTTGTTTCCCAATTGACTTACAATTGATCTAGTAGATGATCTCATTTATCATGACTGATGTTACCTTGTTATCTGTTGATATTGTGTAGTACCATAACCTCAACAGGATGTTTGAACATTCCTTATGAGGGATATAATGATGAACCATAGAAAGTGAACTGTCCATTTGATCAAATAATTATATAGTTCTTTGTTCATGCAGTCCAAGATCTAGGCCAAGTAGATATTGTAGTTTATGTTCAGGTTTTAGAGGTTTCACCTTGGAGGGACAATATAATAGATCATGCCAAGTAGTTTATTCATATGAAAACACCATCTTTCTATGTTACCAATGATTCTTATGAGGTTTAGGTTTGGTTGAAAAGTCTTAGGTACTCTTTTATTTCATATAGACGCTATATTATTTTAAGGTGAAACGTGCCATCTTCACTATTGAATGACCTAGAAGGAGGTGGTGGGATAATTTGGTTTTGGTAGTAAATAATGTAATATTGGATTAAAAATATATTAATTATCTTTTCATGGATAAATTCTATCCATATTCAAATATTTTGGCTAAGTTAATGGAGTTCCTTAACCATTAGAGGGGTGAAAAAAGTGATTGATCATGCCAACCATTTTGACAAACTTGTTCATTTCCAATTGAGGTTGAATTAAATGAGGAGAGGACATCCCATAGGATTGAGATGGGTCTTGTAGTAGATATCTTATCTAAGGTTTTCATACTAAATCTCGCTTCATATGATGATTTTATAGAGAGTTTATATGGAAGAACTTGACTTGGAAAGTATGTCATGGTTGAGGAGAGTTCCTCATACTCTTAGTGGTATCTTGAGTGGTCCCTCTATAAGGAAGAATAAGTGGGATGAGCCTCCTCGTGGAAATAGTATTGGTGTTTCTCATTAGAAATATTATTCTAAATCTTATGCAATATCCATTAAAAACACCAACTTATTTCTAATGTGTAAAATTTGGGAACTCAAGGCATGCTTTCATAGAGGCTCTAGAGATATGTAACTCTTATGGATGCTCAATTCACTTGTATTGATTTTTCCAAGTTTTCACTTCTCTATATAGTAGTTCAAGATATATAGTTCTATGAGGATTTATTGGGTATTGAAATTCTTAAATAACAATAGGGTTCCATTCATAGGAATCAAGAATGAATCTTATTTATATAGTGGATGAGAATATATGGGAATTTGATGCAGTTCTTTCCAATGGTGATAGGCACTATTATGTTTTTTATCTTTAGTGACTTCTTTATTTGATATTGGTGTCTTACATTCCTTCATATCTACCCATATTGTGGAACTATTGAATCTTCCTATAGATATCATGTCTTATGTAATGATTATTTCTATTCTTATCAAGATAAAGATGGAACTTGGTCATGAATGCCCTTATTATACTTTCTATTTATCAGAAGTTTATCTTGTCTGAGACTTCTTGATTCTGGATATTAAAACTCTATATGCCATTCTGGGGATAGATTGGTCAATTTCTCATAAATCTTGTATCGACTATTATATTCACTGGGTCTCCTTTACTATCCCTGATGGATAGTTCCATGCCTTTTAAGGAGAATGTGACTCGAGGTTGAGTTAAACTAGAAATCATCCCCTAGATTTTGGTATAATGAAATCCTTTTTTCCTTTTAAATGGAGTAATAATATTTATGTGATGATCTTCCTACAGTAATATATGAGTTTACCAATGTTTTGTCATTAGAATCTTCTAGTTTTCCACTGATGAGGGAGGTGGATTTTTCTATAAACATGGTACTATGTACTTGACCTATTTCTATTCCATATTACAATATGGAACCGTTTTAATAGTAGGTGACAAAGAAACATTTGGATGAATTTATTTCTAAAGGATTCTTTTGAAACACTGCATCATTTTTGGTAGCACCGATGCTTATTTCTAAGAAATTCGAGGGAAGCCTTCACCTATATATTGATTGCGAAAAACTAAATCATATTATGGAAAATAATATGTATTAATTTTCAAATATTGATTATTTATTTAAAAAACTAAAAGGGTATAATTGGTTCCAAATGATTTATCTCTGGTTTGGTTACCACTATCTTAGGTTTATGGAGTCTGATATCCCTAAGATCACTTTTATTTGTAGGTATGGAACTATGAATACCTAGTTATTCTTTTTTAGTCAGGCCAATGATCATGTGGTGTTTATGGTGTTCATGAATATGATTTTATAGTAGTATCTTGATTCTTTCATTGTGGTTTTTGTGGATTACATCTTGTTTTAATCTAAAACCAAAGAGGATCATGTGAATCACTTGAGATTAGTTCTATAAATATTGATAAATCGCTGAATTTATGCCAATGTTTCTAAATTAAACTTCTAGATTTTGTTGGTAAAGTTTTTAGGACACATGATTTACAAACATGGTATTTCAATTGATCATGAGAAGTTAAAAAATGTTATGGAATGGGAGGAACCAGGAAACATCTTTGAGATCTAGTGATTCTTGATCTTGGAAGGGTATTATTGTCGATTTGTAATGTATTTAGTTAAGTTGGCCTCTATATTGATCTCCCTTACTCATAAGAGAGTATGTTTCATATGGGATTCGAAATTACAGGATTCTTTTGATGATTTAAAGCATCATTTTACTTTAGTTACACTATTGAATCTTCTAGAATCTGGGCAGAGCTATGAATTCTTCTATGATGCATCGGGTTAGTGTTTAGGATATGTTATTATATAGGGTGATCATGTGGTGGATTATGATTCTTATTAGATTAAAATTAATGTGAAGAAATATCCCACACATGATATTAAAATCTTATTTGTGATTAATTATCTTAATATTTATAGATTTTACCTTTTGGAGAAAGATTTACAATATACTCCAATCATAAAAGAATGAGTTATATATTCTCATAAAAATATTTGAACCTTAGATATAAGAAGCGGGTGGAGTACTTGTAGTATTTTTTACTTTGACATTATATACAAGTTGGGTAATAGAAATGTTATTACTAATGTTAGGAGAATGAAACTTCCATTCTGAGTCATGAAATAATATTTTGAGGAATGGAATTTGATTTCTCTCATTTCTTGTATATATTTGGGAGTCCGGTAGGATGAGATAAAGGTCATTTTTTCAAGTGTTCAGTTGACTAATTTTCTTCTCAAGATTATTCTCTAGTAATAATAACTTGATGATGAGTTCTATGTAATTAGGGAATGTTTAGTTTGTGTGGAGAAAATCGGTGAATGGTTTTTATCTTCTGAGGAAATCCTTTGCTTCAAGAATGAGTTTTTTGTTCTATTACCTTTAAGGAAGGATGTTAAGGGTTATTTTAATCATTCCCAATGGGTAGTACAGCTTTTCATGATAAAAATAATTTATGAAATGAGGTATAATTTCTAGAGTACAATTATTTAATGAGACAGTATTATTTTGTTTCTCATTATTATACTTTTTAGTAGATTAAGGATAAGAAAAATAAACCTTTAGGTCTTCTTCAACCACTTTCGATGAATACATGGATGTGGGATGAGATATTGATGAATTTTGATGTTGGGTTTACACATAAACCTCAAGGAAATAATTTTATTTGGTTAGTGATTGATCTATTGACCAAATCATACCACTTTGTTCCCATTCATAATATGAACAAAGTTGAGGACTTGGTAAATTTGTATGTGTAAGTGATCATCAGACTGTATGGTTTTCTTTCTACCATAGTTTCCAATCAGGATCCTTAATTCAGTTATCATTTTTTGAGAGGAATAAAGGAGGTGATAGGATCCTAGGTAAAGTTAATCAAGAAATACAATCCTCATACTGACGGTCAGACAAAACAAGACATATAGATTTTGGATGACATTCATCATGATTCTTTCCTTTACTTTATAGGGGCTTGGGATTTCCACATGGGGCTGGTTAAGTTTATGTAAAAAAAATTTACTAGTTTTACATCAATATAGAACCATTTTTTGAATTTTATGGATGTTAGTTTAAATATCTACTATATTGATTAGATATTGATGAAGCTTCCCTTGTGGGACTTATTTTCATCCATGTGATAATGATAAAGATTCATTTGAGTCTATAGTGAATGGTAATGACACAGATCCAGTATAATTCTTATGCTCATATTCATTGACACACATTAGAGTTTATTGTTTTATGACTTATCGTTCTTTATTGTCTCACCTATGTTGGGTCATCATCAACTTGAAAGTTAAGGGAATTTGGAACTTATATATTTGAGACCATTTTAGATTATTGATCAAATTTGAAAGGTGGTATACTTTTTTGATTTTCAACCATAGATGACATCGATCCATGAAGTGTTTCTTGTTTCAAATATAAAGAAGTATCTTTCGAGACCATATTATATTTTTAATTGGGAGTACCATAATGTGGAACCTAATATGTCCATGATTGATTGGCCTATTTAGATTATCGATTCTCAGACAAAGGTTCTTCATGGAAATTCCACACCCTCGGTGCAGGTGCTTGGGAAGCATGGTTTTAATTCTCTTGAAACATAGGATCATGAGGCCTTGAAGAGAGATCAATGGCCTCACCTATTTACTATGGATTCTTCCTTATAAGATTTCAGGGGCATAAATAATTTATAATGGGGATAATTATAATATCTTGATACTCTCTTTTGGGTACTTACATTCCTTTATTTTGATCATCTTTTTTTAGATATTATGTCTTGTTGATTTCAGTTAATTTTATAGTTTTCAAAGGTTTATAGGCATTTTCATGGTTGGAGCATGTTTATAGAATAATGAGCAGGAAAACCCAAGAAACCGTGCACCTTATGTTTGAGTCATAGAGGATGGTGGACGGTTATGCACATAGTTAGTAATAACCATGAAGCCTATCCCAAAAAAAGGTGTGTCTTGAGATAGTGGGGTTATGAATGGTTGGAACATAGTTTTTCAAAACGTTTTACCAAACCATAAATATTTTTTATTATCCTAGAAAGGAGTGTATGGTTGGTGCACGATTTGTTAAGCCATGCATCCAAACCATGTGATGTATTTCAATTATTTTTAATTTTTATTTTATGACCTAATAGTTACCCAAACCACTTCATTATTATTCTGTTGAAAAGGGATATCAACCAATGAGACTCATAATATATATTTTTTGGATTACTTTCCTCCTGGTGATTGATTTTAATGGATTTTTTATTATTGGTTCCAGATTTTTCAATGGTATATACCTGTTTCTTGTCATTATTCATTGTTCTTCTAGATCTGCCTTTTTTCTCTTGAAAATAATCAATGGCCAGGACTGGTTATTCTTGGTCTATTATTTGTGACATTCTTTAATTGGATTTATTATATATATTTCATAAAATTGGTATTCAATTCTTCTATCTTCATTAGTCATTATGAGTTCTTCAGAAATCATTAACGTATGTTCTTGTTCTCTCTATCTCTCGCATGTTGTTCTTTAAAAATTGAATTGGAAATTATTATATGATAATTGTCATTCTATGTTCCTTTCTTGATTGATTCTATCCATACACACTCTATTAGTCAATACCTTTTTGGGTGTTCACTAGATTGTAAATTGAGATAGGTGGTTTTGTAAGGCAATTCCTATCATTTGAAATTGTTTTTTCTTTATTAGTTTTAACTAAAGCTATAATAGATTTTCAAAGATTGATTTGATTATTTTGATATATTGTTTTGTAATGGAATTATGTGTGTAATGAAATTCCATTGAAAATATAATTTCAAAGTAAAGTATTTATTTCTATAAATTGATCTTGAATTGAAACGAGTGATTTGAAGCATGATTTTGATGATGAATTTTGAGATGAAAATGAATGAAATGTTTTTTGATTTTAAATGAAATTAATTGTTTTCAAAGGAATTAGTTATTAATGAAACTCATTAATATTTTTTATTTAAATTAAATGTACTTTTTTAAAACTTGACGATTGGGATGAGTGAAATGATTTATTGAAATTATTTGAGATTTATTTAATTGAATGATAACCCCAAGTATGATTGTTTATCTTTTAGCACATAAGAGAATGAGTAGTTTAGTAGAAGGATATTCATGCTTGATATACTAATATCTATCAATGTATTGATGATGATAATGATACTAATCTATCATGAGATAATGGAGTTTATTGTTTATAATTATTCCATATTCCTCCTAGATTGGGGATCATGGGAGTGTGTGCACACCTAGAGCTATATTTCAATAATATTATGTATAACCTTGTGACTAAAACTATCTAACCCTGAGCATTATTACCATAGTTCTATGATTTATATTATTTTATATTCCAATGTTTGATTGAAATGCTTATTAATGTCTGTTTTTATTGAAATGATTATTCAATACTATTATGACAAATATTCTTATATCTCCATAATTTTTTGGAAATGAAATTTTTTCATGTTTTATATTATCCATTTAAATGTTCTTGAAAAACATGTTTTGATATGAGGTGTGAAAATGTTTCCATTCCATGTTTTATTTAAAATTGATCATATTTGGTTTACTTGATATTAATTGATTATGGAATACTTGGTGAGATCGTAATAGGATTAGGATTTACTACTCACACCCTAAATTTTACATTAGGAATTTTTAGACTTTCTTGTTCCATGTATAGGGAAAGGATAATAACCTCTTGGTGGTAGTGGATGTTCTTGATTATTGACACCTTGGGAGTTAGTGGTGATAGATGAAACATATGATCTATATATTACATATAGATATTATAACATTGTATATCAAGGTTTCTTGAAATGACTTTGGTTTACATACTATTTTTGATACTTATATAATTATAGTTTTGGAAGTTTTATCTTAAGGAGTATTTCTTATATCGAATATTTATTATTTTATATCTACTATATTGTCTTAAGGATTTATTTTTGTAGAGAGATCATTCCCTCTAGTTTGTTTTTATACCCAGGTCCTAGTCGTCACTTAGTGAGAATCAAGAATTACCTTTAAGACATGGTATAATTGATTCAAGAATCATTTAGGAAGGTTATTGTGGTTATTTCATGGAATATCGTAAGTTATACTCATCTTCATCACCTAAGGAAATGGAAGCATAAGAAAGAGGTGATCTAAAATGCTCAGAAAGGGTAAACATACATGGTAAAAATCAAATATATTAAATGTGCATATGATTATAACCGAGATACATAATAAAATTATACCAAAAAAATACATAAATCATAAATCATGGAATTAGTCTTGGAATAACACTATACATTAATCAAAATATAATGGATACATGAGTCAATAAACATGAGACATAATAAAATAAGATAAACCATAGAAGAATTATAAAACATTGAATAATATTTCAAATATGGAACACAAATTAGAATAGGGAATCATTAATTTCATGATTCACACACTTACACCCATGCTTGTGAGATATCTTAGTTTTATCCATGTATACGTCACCTTCATGAGTCACACACTTGCACCCATTATTGTGAAAAAACTATATTATGCCTATGTATATATATCTCATGAGATTTAAACTTTTTACCAATGAATTTAAGGGAGATATTGGAACCCACAAATATTTATCCATACATATGAGCTCCAATTGAAAATAGTTCACTTATTTTATAACATCAAGTACCCATGTAAAGAAAATGAGATTCATATCCTTTTCAAATTAAATCACATTAAAAAATAATTAAAAATCATAACAAGAAAAAACCCCTAGAAAGTAAATGGGTATCTTAAGATATTTAATAACTTTATAGGTAAATAGATTTAAATCAAGATAATAAGGAATATAGTATTTAAAAAATATATATAAAGGCTATACAATTAAGTCAATAATTTCCCCAATCAATCTATGTATGACATTTTGGTAAACACCATTAAATCAAAAGAATAAAAAATAGGGAATTAATAGAGGAAAATAATTGGAGGAAGAATAATGGTTATACCCCAAACATGATGAGGAAAGAAAAAAAAGTGATGGATAATGTTTATTATATATTTTTAACATTTATCATTTGTGAAAACATAGGTAAATAATAAACTCATAGATTAAGTATAATTGTCGAAGAATAGAGAAATTTTTCTTTTAAAATCATGGTGAAAATGTCTATTTTCAATAAAAACACTTTTAAATAAAACTCATTTGGTAATATAAAAATAATTTAATTTTTAAAACCATGAATTATGGGAAATATGTTATTGTGAAATTTTTTTAAAAATAAGTTTCTTTTATTATTTTTATAAAGGATGTCTAAGAGACAAAGTAATCAGTTTCATTTGAAAGGTAATTTTCAAAAAAGCTAAAAGTAAATTATTTAAATATATTAAAAAAATAAATTTTATGAAATATAAAATAATGGAGTATTGAAAAATTCATAAAGGTTATATAGAGATAACATGGATTGGAAGATAAAACATTTTATTTTTATAGGATGGAAAACCCATTTTAAATATTTTGAAATACAATTGTTGAAAACCCACATTGTATAAATTGTATTAGATTTTAATTTTGAAAATAGGTAAAAATAATTATGAGAATTATAAAAAATAATCCATATTAGAGTTCTCTAAAATAGTGGAGAAATTTAGTGGAAGGAAAATAAGGACATGGAGAAAAGATCTGTTAGTACAAATGTGATTTATTTTTTCCAATTTCCAAATTTTATTTTAGAAGGTATTTCATAAAGAAAGATGATATATATGAAAATGTGTACCTTATACAAATAAATATATAAAATTCCATAGAGGGAAGTAATTTGAGGGATAAAATTGTCTTATAATATCATAATCAAGAAGAGAATTTATGACTCACGGAGAAATAATTTGAGTCATGAAAAATGTTATGGCTCGAGTAACATTTAAATCAATACCCCTTTAATGAGACAAATCATAAAATTGAACTTATTATACAATGAATTATGATATTATGAAGATAAAATATTAAAGGGGTAATAGATACAACATTCTTAATATAACATGGTGTAAAATAAGAAATATTTCTCAAGGGGTGAAAATTTGAGAGAGAAAATCCATACCTTATTTAACCACTTAGTTGAATGCGTTCTAAGATCATATATAGAAAAATTAAATATATTATTATCATATTTTATAAAATTATTCATATCTATAACCTTTTATAAACTTCAAATATAATTATTATCTACCTGTATATTAGTTAGATACTATCTATTTCCAAAATTGGGGGTGAATAATCATGATCAGTTTGAACTTGTTTCATAAATGTGGTGTTTTTATTAATTATTTCACAAAATTTTATATTTACTAGATCATAAAAGGTTCTATAATTTTTTTTATAATTATTTAATATTTTATAATTTCATTTCATAATTATTTTAGTTATTATTCATGATGATAAACTTAGTGACGTGCTTGTTTTGGTAATTTATAACAAACGAACAATGTTGTCTTAATTAATTATTTAAATATTTATATTATAATTTCATAAACCAAAGAAATAATTATTTACTTATTAACATCCAATATTATGTTTCTAAATCCATCATTTATAGAAATTTATATCATTGTTCAAGTAGGTGGTTTAACTGACCCAACATGAACATGCAACAATCAATGTGTGAGTATTGCTATAGAAGAGATTATTTTTTTATAATATCATTATCAAGAAGTCTAATGAAATTATTTATATGTTATTAAGTAGATGAATTATAATTGGTAATATTTATAATAATAAGATAAATAAAAAAAAGTGATCACTTATAAATGAATCGCCTTTCCTCTTGGTATGTCTATTTTAGGCGTTTAGTTTTAAAAAGATCAATTTTTTATAATATTATTATATAATTACTAATTTATATTTAAAGAATATAAATAATAAAATAAATTTCATATCTATTCTACATACCCATTTCTATAACCATCCTTGAAAAGTGGTTACATAAAATGAAATGTGTCGTTCATCGAGGTTGTAGTCGGCACAGACACACAAGAAATGTTTTCATTTTTTCAATTGAATGGGAGGGGAATACAAAATGGTTATACCATAAATATAATAAAATTTTAGTATATTATTTATAATTATTTCATTATATGTAAATCTTAATAACTCTATAGAGAAGGGTGGATGAGAATGATAATGAACAAAATCAAAAGGATAATTAATATTTATGTTGAAAATTTATATTTTCTATTCAAGTATTCTTTGTAAATAAAGTAAATGAGGAGGGAGGATTAGTATATTATTCATACCTATTTTATCCATGATTTTACTAGGATATTTATGCTATTTTTTTGGTTTTGTGGTTCGTGTCCATCGCAAAATATAGTTCCTAGTGGTTCCCCAAGCTCAGTTTGGTGGAGGTGGATAGTTTCAGCACCAGCCTCATTTGCAATTTCCCATGGGACCATTTCAGAAATAGGGTTAGTAGGTTTTCACTTCTCTAAGGAGAGATGGAGTACATATAATCCAACCTTATGATGTTCATTCTATTCAAGGATAATGACTTAATAATGGTCATAGAGGTGGTCGTGAGAAGATATGTAGATAAGATGGGTGTAGTCTGTTGCACGCATTGGAGGCAGTAGTTCCAGAAGGGCTAGAGATCATCATAGGTATGATAAATTTGCTTAGTACCATTGTTTTTTTCTTGTTTGATTCTGTAATTTTTTAATCATTTGTTTCACCTTCTCTAACCCATGCTCTGCGACAAGACGTAGAAGGGATTCTCTTACCACTTGTGTTGACTACACCATTTAGAGGCTAGGACAACATGTTTGTAACGCCCCGAGATTTTATGAGAAGTATTCTTTTTAATTTCATTGATGTCTTTATTTGTACGCTTCACCAAGATTATCTTGCGCTATACGCAACACTGTATTAGCTTGTAGTATACGCAATACTATTCTTATCTTGTGTTGCACACAATTTCAAGTTCTTTCAAATAAAATTCATTTTACACAACACCAAGTATAGATTTTGATCAATGTAAAACTGAACTATATTTTGAGTATGTTATATACAACACCCAAGGAAGCTTTCCCTACAGGAAACCCTGACTTGGCTTGTATTACACGCAAGAGCGACCTTCCTCAATAGCGTGTGTTGTATGCATTATTGAGTTTCACTAAACAATATATTATTATAATGTTATCATGAACTATCCATTATGAATAGTATTAAATAAATTTTTAATTTTATAACATTATCATTTATCTTACACATTTTCTATATCATCATATGAGAACAAAATAATTTTTTTGGGTAAAATAAGTATTTTTCAAAAAATGCAGTCTTGCCGCCTTTTGATGGCGCACCTATTTTAAATATAATTTATAACAAGTTTATAAGTTCAATTTTAAAAAATAAACTTCTTCTTGTGAATCATAATATAAAAATTTACGTTCGATAAAGTTTTTATATTTTTCTGATAACGTTCATATTTTGATGAATAGTAAAAATATGCAAAATTTTAATTAAAAACAACATTTTTATCAAGATAATTTATATGGTTAAATTATAATATTTAATATTTTTAAATTATAAGTGGAATATATTTTTACCATTTAATATAATGTATGTCATTATAATTAATTTTACATTGAATTCATAGGTAAAAACATTTCAATCTTTTGCAATGTTTTACATAAAACCCCATTTTTTCGACAACGGGATTAATTTTAAATTAATTATTGCATCTTCTATGTCTTGAATTTGGAAAAATGGATTCGATATTTGGAATAATTAGGTGTAAATTATGTTTATAGGCTAATTTTTATTTTTGTGCATTATTAATAGTAACTACGGTAAATTTTATTTACCACATTTAAAGGTAAATCAGGCAATAAAGGGTAACACTAATATTATAAAATTACCCTAAGTCCTGAAAAATTTTATTGGATGAATAAAAGTATACACATATCACCTAAGGTTCGTAATATATTCATTTCATGGACTTTTGACCAAGAAAATGATGTAATTATTGTTAAAACCAAAGAAAGTGACAACATGTCACTCTCTTATATCTTATAAGTGTAATAATTTAAATTTGGTAATAAACATCATAAAACATTGTAAATAAATAGTCTTAAGAAATCTAATAAAATTATATACATCATGTGAATTTATTTAGTATTTTTATGGATTAAATAATTGTCATTAATGATGGCACAATAGTGATGTAGAAATTATTTTATTTGATTGAAATATCAAATAAATGGTATTAAAAATATTAAAATAAATATTATATGAACTATTTAATGTTCTCCACATATTTTCTAGAAACATATGACATTCTATAAACTTATTAAATATTTTTTTTTCGAATATATCCTCTTTGTGGATTTTATTTAAATTCAAATAAATGAATAGTGTCAAAATTGACACTATTGTTATTTTATAAAAATAACATATTTTTAAATTTTTTAAAAATCACAAAAATATTTAAAAATTATAAATTGAAATTTATATGGTCTAAAATGTCATAAATTATCCAATTATAGACAATTCACAACACATAAAAAATTATCTATAACAATTTAAAATTTAGAATATTATTACCACAAATAAAATTAAATGGATTAAATAAGGATAAATCAAGTTGATAAGGTTTAAAATAAATTCCCAACTTGTCTGAATTTTATTGGTTGATGAGATTACAACCCTATATCATCTCATATTTAATTGAGTCATTTTTTGTGGATTTTAAGTGGGGTTTGAATTTATTATAAATTAATATTTTTGAGGTTTCCAAAAGTGCCTCTCTCCTCCCAAATAAAAGTGCACCTCCTCCCTCTCCTCTTCACAACATTTAGAGCCTTAAAGATCAGCCAAACCCTATCCATTTCTCTTCTATAGTTCCCAATAAACCTACTAGAGTTTCTGATCTTCTTCAAAGACCAACTTTAGTGCTCCAAGAGGAGGCTAAGAAGAGGCGCGTCGAGGAAGAGGTAATATCTTTTACTGATTCTTTCAAATTTATTTATCCTTATACTTCCTCTTATTTATTTTTTTTAATTATAAAGTAATAAAATAATTTTCACTATTATACTGATATGTTATTTTAAATATGAAACACCCCTATTTTACCTTATATCCATCCTACGAAAAATGAAATCACCGCGCATGCGTACGTACGACTTACCATCTCCACATCGTAGTGTAATCTGTTTTTCCAACACCACCTTACTTGGATGTGTACAATGGTGGAAATAATAACTATATATGATTATTATAACATGATACTAATTCTGATATATTATATCATCCACTACAATTCCATTCAATAATTATTGGAACAATATCATCGCTCATGTGTACGTACGGATTATCGTCTCCACGATGCGATGAGATTCATTCTCCATGTTAACCATTCAAGAATGATTATAAAGTATATATAATGAATAATAATGAAATATATGACATAATAATGCTACTATATTTATGTATATATATATGTATGTCATCTACTTACTTCCATTAAAATAAATAAGGAAAGGAAAACAGTGTCCATGCGTACGTATGGCATACCGTCTCCATGAACGGTGTATTTCATTTCATTTATCAATCTATTATATATATATAATGAATATATATGATATATAAATCATGTTTTACATTCTTTAAGTACAGAAATGATGATATAAGGAATAATATCAAGAATAACAAGCCCAAACACGTACAATAAATGAAACGATTTTACCCAAAACGTTGCTTTAACATAGAATTGGCAAAAGAACAGGTAATATAAATCCATAAGTGAATAATATTTGATATCATAAATATTATTATGGTTTTTTTACAAGTTTATAATATGTTTAAACAAACTATATAGGAGTTTCGGACATGTATAGAAGAAATTGGACCTAAGGTAAGGGATTATTTTGTCTCACTTTTATTTCTGTGAGACATATGCCTTAATCGCCAACTATTTCTTTTGTATAGTGTCTATGATTACCATGAATGTTTTAAGATTTTTATTATGAAGGATATTATATTTACATATTTATGTAAATTTCTTTAATTTATGACATGTATTTTTCCACTGATTATAATTGGTAAGGGATAATTTTTCAATCTCATTTTTATCTGAGATTGCTTATACGTAAGTATTTTATGGGGATATATTTATCATCCAGGTTCATGTTTTGTAAATATGTTTTCATAAAATGTTTAACAATCATCCATGTATGTTTAAAGTCATTTTTACCCTTTTTTTACTTTTACCACATGGTATGAAAGGAATCTTTCTTTTGTTTACCATATGAGGTACTTTTTGAATTTTCCGGCAAAAGTACGAGAAGAATGTTTTTTAACTTATATGGAATGAATGGATTTTTACGATTTCAAAATTCCTTATTTACATAAGGATTTCTCTAAAATATTTCATTATTATTTCCAAAAAAATCATTTCATTAAAAATTGTGTGGAATTTTGTGAAAATAAAATGATTTTGAAGAAGAAATGATATTTTACTCAAGAATTAATTTCAAGTGTTTTATCAAAACTATTTTCCATCTAAGATGACATTAGTTAGTATGTTTATGTTTCAAGTATAATGTCTCTATTATTTACATGGTTTTATTATTCATATGATGAAATGATATCCATTTTTTTATATGGATTATGTTATGATGGGATGATGTTTATGAAACCCATTTTATTCGTTGGGTTATGATGAATGATTTTGGATTATGTTGTTGCACACGTAAATATGATTTCATTATGAGATGGGTGGGACTTATATCTTCATCCAATGAATTGGGTAAGGATTTATATCTCATGAGATAGGCATGGCTACAATGGCAAGTAAAATCATGTTCAGTAATACAGGGCTGGAACAGCTGGTAAACCCGGTTCAGTAATGGACTTTGTCCACTATGATGGTCTTGGTAGTAATGCCTTGGATACTATGGAAAAAATATCATGTGATTAATGGTTTTCCACAATTACATGTTTTATTCCCACACTATTTTATCATGATTAATGTTCCTTTGTGATCAATGCCTTATGTACTACCAAGATTTATGTCATTACTCATGTTTTATGTTCATTTTTTTACATTCAAATGTTTATGGATTGTTTTTATGTTATCCATGTTTACCCATACTGAGAATTTGAACTCACCCTTTTTATGTTTTCTTTTCCCTAGGATATAAAGAAGGGTTTTAGGTAAGAAAAAAAATGGGGAAGATCTTTACATGAGATGTTGAAAATATTTCACCATGATTAGAAGATTATGTTCTGAGTTTCCAAACACGCTAAACTAATATCGTCTTTGGGTGTTTGTTTTTGTTATGTATTTAGTATTCCGAAAAAGTAATGTAATTTCCATGTACATCAAGCTTGGGTATCTACAGTTGGTATCCAAACAAATGTTTAGCTAACATTTGGAAGCTAGGATGCGAAAACTTTAGTGAGATCCCTAGATATATTTCTAAGGTATGTCTAAGGATGTCCTCAAGGTTTAGTATCACTATAGGTTACAGTCCTAGAATTATGTTGATGATCATGAATAACATTGGGTGAACCTAAGGTGTCATGGATTTAAGAATGTGTGATAAGTTAGACATTTTATGATTATATGGTTCCTCGTTATTTTAACTGTTTCTTACACCATGGTTTTTGGTTTTAGTCACTGGAGGGAACCAGAAGGAATTGGGTCAACATTGAATCCAATGGAAAAATTGGAAACTACGAGCAACGAAATTGTGTAATGCCTAGAAAGAATGATATTTTGATTATGTCGAATCAGTCATCGTGATATATGATTAACAAGGTGAACTTTAGTGGTATTCCTAATTCATAAAAAAGAGGAAGATGGATTTTTATACATGTTCTCATGGTGAATGTTTGCATGGTGAGGAGCATAGAGAAAGGAAGATTGAGATTTCTAAAGAAGGGAAGAAAAAACTTGATGAATACATCAAATGGAGGAGAAGATGTTATTTGTGTGGAGACAAGGGTCATAGAGTGACAAACTATTATGGAGTTCAATGTATTCTCTATGAAGAACATGGGAATTACCCAACTTAATGCCTTGACCTAAGAGGTTACTTCTAAATCCAGGAAGTACTTATTCAATGAAAATCATTGTAGAGGATGGATTGAAGTGTTTATGAATTGCTATTCAAGAATAATGTTAGGTACTTTTTTGGTATATTGGAATATCTATGTATTAGCCCATTGTGGTTTTCCATAAGAATATGGTACCGGTAACCATGAAAAGTGATTGAAATATTTTTAGAAAGAAGGTGATATGTGCATAATGAAGGGATTAGGAGAAAATAATATGTTTGATAGTATTCCTGATCTCATGACTGATATAAGGACAAAGTGATATCATGGTTTGAGGATATAGAATATTTGGGATTTTGGTATGTGGAAAGAGTTAAATTTTGACAGTATTCATATTTTCACTAAGGTTCTATGGTAATACATGTTTCAAATAGAATACATGAATATGGAATTCACGTGTTTGGAATGTAACCAACAAGTTATATCTTATGATATATGTGGGATAAATGCTCGTATTCACATTCTTGGTAGAAAACCTTTCTAGTAATAATTTTCATTATACTATGAGATTGGACAGATGTATTTTGGATAAGCCTAATGATTGGAATGGATTAAGTTGGACATCAGAGTGTATTGTTTAAGGATATTACCTTTTTTCGATATTATTTTTAGAATGTTATAATAGTGTAGTTTAAAAAATGGACAACATGCAGGATGGGTGACAACATGTCGCGTCGGACAAGGTTGCAGGAATTGAACTGTAAGAACCCGGGTTTTCAGAATGAGTCAAAATCCTGACCCTGTTTAAATTTTTGACTTGTTTCTGAGGAAACTGGATTAAATGGGAAGTTTCTGGAAATTTCCAGACTACACGCCGTGTAATTTAAGTACACGCTGTGTATGTCTAGGCGGGTGGCCGACCGTGTACTCGCCGAGTACATGCCGTGCAGGTGACCGTGTAGTAGTTTCTTACTACACGGCGTGTAGTTTTGAACACGCCGTGTAGACCTCTGACCAAGTGAAGCCATACATGGCGTGTAGGCCGTTGGCTGGGTAAGAACCAGGGACACACAGTGTTCCCTTTGGACACGCAGTGTAGTCCAGCCGTGTATGAGGGATATACATGGCATGTGGGTATGTCGGCGAGGAAGAGAAGAGGAACCCAGTACACGCCGTATACCCAGATGTACAAGTCGTGTACTCATGTCGGCAGGTTCGGAAAGTAAGTCGGCGGAATCATCCATATTTTGAACAGTTAGTCCTAAAGTACACACCGTGTACTTTCTTTTTTTCGCTTAAATCGGGCAGTAGCCTCATTTTTTAGGCAGAACACCCCTCCTTCGCCCGGATACGTGAACCAGGCCGGCCGAGCCCCATTTCTCCTCTCGATCGTCCGTCCGAGACCCGTTTCGATCGCTGATTAGTGCGTTGGAACCCCCTCAGTAAGGCCTCGATTCCTCTTTGTCTGTTTTGTCTGATTTTCGTTCTAGAACGAGTTATATCCCTTTGAGCAGTTTTGAATCTTTTGTATATTTACCGCGTTTTAGACCGAATTGGAGGGTGTTATCGAAGGAGTAGCATCATGCGAGTCTCAGGTAGGTGGTGCATACCTTATTTTGTGTTTTCGTGGTTGTTTGGGTGATGCGGCTTCGGTGCGTTTTCGGGTATTTTTGAGCGGGACCCGTTTTATCTGCTTTTTCATACTGTATTGTTTATGGGACCTCTGGGATGCCTTTGGGTATGCCTAGTTACCGGTTTGCGTGAGCGGGGCCGGGTGAGGGGTCGTGGCTCATCGGGGCATTTTGGCCGGGGAACTCCAAAATGGTTTTAATCGCAATATTATAATGTTAAACTGTTAGTTTAATTATTTAAGCATGTTATAATTATTGGAGGCATTTAAGACCTCAGTGCTGGAATGGGACATCACCTGGTATAGTGCAATTCAACTATTTAGTTTGTTTTGCTGGTTTATGTTTTTCTATTTAAACATGTTATATATGCAATTGCTGAATTGCATCTGCTGGACCCTTTTTGGGTTGTGTTGGGATTGGCCCGGTTACGCTTGAGTGATGCTGATCACAGGTTGGGGCTTTGCCCGAGTTACTTTGGGTGGTTTTGACCACGGGATTGGGCGTCATGGACGTCGGATTGAGGCAGTGTGACTGTCAGGTTGGGCATGGCCCAGGTTACTTAGATGGTGAGACCATCGGACTTGAGCGACATGGTTGCAGGGACACGAGGTGTCAATTGTTTTGGTGTCTTAGGACTATTTTGGGTGATTACCGCTCACCAGGACTTGAGTAGTGTGCACATAGAGATACTCCATGATGAGGTGGTTTTGACCACTCGTGTGGGTAGAGTCCCCCGTAGTTGTGGTTAGGTATTTTGGTTAGGGGTTCTTGCCGTAGAAAGCCACGTGGGAGGTGAGGAGCCTTTAGGAAATGGGCGTGCCTTCGGGACGTCGGTACTTGAGACACGAGGTGTCAGAAGGCACATGGTGCCGGGTTACTATTTGTGGGTGTGCCTTCGGGACGTCGGTACTTGAGACACGTGGTGTCAGGAGGCACATGGTGCCAGGTTACTATTTGGGGTGTGCCTTCGGGACGTCAGTACTTGAGACACGAGGAGTCAGGAGGCACATGGTGTTGGGTTACTATTTGGGGAGTGCCTTCGGGACTTCGGTACTTGAGACACGAGGTGTCAGGTGGAACATGGTGCCGGGTTACACGAAAGAGATTCCAGCGTTGGCCGAAGCAGGTGACACTCCATGGTGGCTGTTAAGCACCAGTGGAGTTTGTATTTATTTTGCATTGTACTGATTACTGATTTCCTGGTAAATGCATGACTGCTTAAACACATATATTTGGTACACACCGTTGGGTGGTATCCTACTGAGATTTGTCTCACACCCTGCACGGGCCCTTCGGGACGTGTGCAGACTTCATGGATTTACGTGCAGGAAAGGGGCCCGCTTCAGGAGATGGGTTACGTTAGTTGTTGTATGGAGATGGTATGGACCTTGAGGTCATGCCTAGCTGGGTTTACCTTGCTTTAATTACTTTTCTGTTATTAGCATGTTGTTGTGTTTACTTTCCGCTGCAGTTGTTTTCTATGTTTCTTCCGTTGTTTATTGATATTGGATATGCTCCCGCTTTGCGGGTCTGGTTCGAGTCTGCTGAATCTTTCATTCCGCTACATCTTTACTGTTATACTCAGACCAGTACCCTTACTATGATCCTCTGAGAGGGTATAGCCTCCCCACTATACCTATTCAGACCATCACTGCTAGTCGGCAGCCTTTGGCGTTCAGGAGAGGTGTGCCTAAGGTAGTGACACCCGACCCGCTCGACACTGTTCGGGTGGCTGGCCGGGTCCGGGACGTTACATGAACCCTCAATCAAAGTGCGACAGGCCTTTATCGCCTACCACTAGCTTACAGGAAGTCCCTGGTTAGTAGAAATTAGTTTTATTTTATTAAGCGGTATGATAAATGAAGTATAAGTCCATTTTTGGAGCCATATACAATTAATATCACCATATATGGACTTATGTATATTTAATATATTATGCTAACCTTTTTTTTGATAATGACAGATGGAATGACCTGTCATTCTATCGCATGATATGCTAATACATCAAGAATGACAAATTCAACTTCATTTCTTTAAATAAGAGATGAAGTGGAAATTGTTCATGGAATGACCAAGGATGATTTTACACTAAAATCAAGTAAGTATTTATCCTTATGAAAAAATTCATCAACTTTAGGTAAATGATCTTGAAAACCAAAAACGTTGTCCTAGTACCCTCAGGTCTGATGAATCAGATGGTACCTTAGATCATCACAAATTTTTGGCTTTGGAATTTTTGGCTTTCTCATAGCCATGTTCTCTACCACTCTCCATCAGAAATTGATGGTTACATTTCTCTTCCATATCCGTGTTTTCACCTATATTCTCCAATGTGGAACCCCAGTGATGATTTACTTTGGGTATCAATTTTTTTCTAACGTTCCTTTTTAAAATGAATTTTTAGTTTTCCTTTTAATGATGTGGGTTTCTAAGAAAGAAACTTTCAAGTAGAAAACCATTTCCACAACGGGATTAATTTTAAATTAATTAATGCATCTCTTGTTTCTTGAATTTGAAAAAATGGATTCCATATTTTAAATCAGTAGGTCCAAATTATGTTAATAGGCTAGTTTTTATTTTTGGACATTATGAATAGTAACTACGGTAAATTTTATTTACCACATTTAAAGGTAAATCATACAATTAAGGGTAAAAATAATATTATAAAATTACCATAAAACCTGCAAAAATTCTATTAGAAGAATAAAAGTATACACATATCACCTAAGGGTCGGAATAGATTCATTTCATGGACTTTTGATCATGACAATGATGTAATTATTATTAAAACTAAATAAAGTGACAACATGTCACTCACTTAAATCTTATAAGTGTAATAATTTTAATTTGGTGATAAAAATCATGAAAAATAAAACATAAATAGTCTCTAGAAAGATAATAAAATTTTCTACATCATTTTAATTTATTTATAATTTTTAGGGATTAAATAATTATCATTAATGATTACAAAATAGTGATGTAGAAATAATTTTTTTTGATTGAAATATCAAATAAATGGTGTTAAGAATATTAAAATAAATATTATATAAACTATTTAATGTGGTCAACGAATTTTATAGAAACATATGACATTTTATGAACCTATTAAATATTATTTTTTGAATATGTCCTCTTTGTAGAGTTTATTTAAATTAAAATAAATTAATAGTGTCAAAATTTCCACTATTGTTATTTTATAAAAATAATATATTATTAAATTGTATAAAAATCACAAAAATATTTAAAAATTATTAATGGAAATTTATATGGTGTAAAATGTCATAAAGTATCCAATTATAAACAATTTACAATACATAAGTTATTATCTATCACAATTTAAAATTTAGAATATTATTACCACAAATAAAATTAAATGGATTAAATAATGATAAATCAAATTGATAAGGTTTAAAATAAATTCCCAACTTGTCTAAATTTTATTGGTTGATGATATTACAACCCTATGTCTTCTAATATTTGAATTGATTAATTTTTGGAAGTTTTTAAGTGGGGTTTGAATTTATTATAATTTAATATTTTTGAGGTTTCCCAAAGTGCCCCTCTCCTCTCTTATAAAAGGGAACCTCCTCCCTCTCCTCTTCAAAACATTTTGAGGCTTCATTATCAGAAAAAACCTATACATTTCTTTTCTCCACTTCCCTTTAAACCTAATAGAGTTCCTGGTCTTCTTCAAAGACCAACTTTAGTGCCCTAAGAGAAGGTTAAGAAGAGGCATGTCGAGGAAGAGGTAATATCCTTTACTGATTCTTTTAAATTTATTTCTTCTTATACTTCCTCTTATTTATTTGTTTCATTATAAAGTAATAACATCAGAATCAATCATATAATTATATATTATTGTAAATATAAAACAACCCTATTTCACCTTCTATCCCTCCTATGAAAAACTAAATCACCGCGCGTGCGTACTTACGGCTTACCGTCTCCACGCCGTGGTGTAACATGTTTTTCCAACACCACCTTACTTGGATGGGTATAATGGTGAAAATAATAACTATATATGATTATTATAACATGATACTAATTCTGATATATTAGATCATCCACTCTAATTCCATTCAATAGTTATGGGAATGATATCATCGCTTGTGCGTACGTACGGATTACCGTCTCCACATTGCGATGAGATTCATTCTCCATGTTAACCATTCAAGAATGATTATAAAGTATATATAATGAAAAATAATGAAATATATAGCATAATAATTATACTATATTTATTTATATATATATTTATGTATGTCATCTACTTACTTCCATTCAAATCTATAAGGAAAGGAAAACATCGTTCATGCATACGTACGACCTACTGTCTCCATGAACGGTGTATTTCATTTCATTTATCTAACTACTATATATATATATACTGAATATATATGATATATAAATCATGTTTTAGATTATTTATTTAATTAAATCATGATATAAGTCATAATATCAAAACAACAAGCCCAAACACGTACGATAAATGAAACGATTTTACCCAAAACGATGCTTTAACATGGAATTAAAGAAAGAACAGGTAATATAAAGCCATAAGTGAATCATATATGATATCATAAATATTATTATGGTTTTGTTACAAGTTTATAATATGTTAAAAACTACTATAAAGGATTTTTAGAAACATACATAATAAATTTGACCTAAGGTAAGGGATTATTTCGTCTCACTTTTATTTCCGTGAGACATATGCCTTAATCACCAACAATTTATTTTGTATGGTGTCTATGATTACCATGGATGTTTTAAGATTTTTATTATGAATTATATTATATTTACATATTTATTTAATTTTCTTTATTTTATTACATGTATGATTCCAATAATTAAAATTGGTAAGGGATAATTTTGCAATCTCATTTTTATCTGAGATTATTTATACGTAAGTATTTTCTGGGGATATATTTATCATTCAGGATCATGTTTTTTAAATATGTTTTCATAAAATTTTTAATATTCTTACATGTATGTTTAAATTCATTTTTACCCTTTTTGACTTTTACCTCATGGTATGGAAGAAATCTTTCTTTAGTTTACCATACGAGGTACTTTTTGACTTTTCCGGCAAAAGTACGCGAAGAATGTTTTATTAACTTATATGGAATGAACGGATATTTATGATTTCAAAATGAATTATTTATATAAATCTTACTTTAAAATATTTCATGATTATTTTCAACCAAATTATTTCCTTTAAAAATTGTGTGGCATTTTTTGAAAAGAAAATGATTTTGAAGAAGAAATGATATTTTCCTCAATAATTCATTTCAAGTGTTTTATCAAAACTATTTTCCATCTAAGATTAAATTATTTAGTATTTTTATGTTTCAAGTATAATGTCTCTATTATTAACATGGTTTTATTATTATTATTATTAAATGATATCCATTTGTTTTATTTAGATTATGTTATGATGGGATGATGTTTATGAAACCCATTTTATTCTTTGGGTTATGATGAATGATTTATGTTTATGTTGTGGCACATGTAAGAATGATTTCATTATGAAATGGGTGGGACCTATATCTCTCTTAAATTAATTGGATAAAGATTTATATCTCATGAGATAGACATGGCTGGAATGGCAAGTAAAATCTGGTTCAGTAATATAGGGCTGGAACGACTGGTAAACCCGGTTTAGTAATGGAATTTGTCCACTATGATGGTCCTGGAAGCAATTCCTTGGATACTATGAAAATCATATCATGTGGTTAATGGTTTTACACAATTAAATTTTTTATTCACATTCTATTTTATCGTGATTAATGTTCCTTTTTGATCAATGCCTTATGTACTACCAAGATTTATGTCATTACTCATGTTTTATGTTCATGTTTTTACGTTCAAATGTTTATGGATTGTTTTATGTTCTCCATGTTTACCCTTACTGAGCATTTAAGCTCACTCTTTTTATGTTTTCTTTTCCCCAGGATATAAAGAATGGTTTTAGGTAAGAAAACAAAAGAAAAAGTTCTTTATGGGAGATTTTGAAGATCTTTCACCATGATTAGAAGATTATGTTCTGAGTATCCAAAGACACTAAAATAATACAGTCTTTGGGCATTTTTTTTTGTTATGTATTTAGTATTCCGCAAAAGTAATTTAATTTTCATGTACGTCAAGCTTGGGTCTCTACATTGTTTCATGTATTCCTGGGGTGTAGACTGATGATGGAGACACATAAATACCATGGATATATTTTTTTCTACAGATGTAGCCATACAATTTCATCATTGGCATTGACTTGTTGAATTATGTATGTTCTTCTATAGACTACTTCTGGAGGATAGTCATGTTTTTTGATGTGGATGTAAGACATGTGGTTTTCAATGGGGAGTATAGTTGTTAGGTGTATAGTTGGCATGTGGGGCACATTCTTTCCTTGTTGGTTACGTTTTTAGTAGAATCAGTGGATGTTGGGATGGTAGAGGTTCCCAGGGTTGTTGGAGAGTTCCTGGATTTTTTTCTTGAGGAGGTTGTGACACTACCCCCATAATATCCATACATTATGTGAAGGTATGTAATTGTTTAAATTTTCAATTAAACTACCTTGGTTATGGATGGAAAAGTGGTTATTGGGTGTATCAAATGTTTTGGGAGTTTTCTGGGGGTGAGGGATAGGAGAGGAGGAGAAAAGAGGCCAAATAGTGCATAGTGCAAAATTGGCACATAGTTAGTGTAAACTGTGCACCTGGAATAGGAAAGTCTGAGGCTTAGGGAATCCTTTTGCCCGATGCTATCACATGGTTACCAAAAAGTTTTACAAACTATGTGGGTTATCCTAAGAAACCATGTGGCTTGGCCATTCTTGGATAAGGGGAGCTGCATGGTTGGCACATGGTTTGGCTAACCATGCGGCTAAACTGTTAGACCTTTAAAAAGAAGGAATTTTCGGTTTTTACCTCACAATAATTAATGGTTATAACATGATTTTCCTCCCCATTCCTCCCCAAATAGAATGGGTGGAAACCCAAACCCTCCAAGACTTCCAAGAGGTGATTCTCATTCGATTCATAACAGTTTGGAGTGTGTTTGGGTGTGAATCGAAGATCCGGGTGAGTCTAACACTCCTATATTATCTATTTTATAGGTTAGGGATTGTAGAATGTTTCATCTTCTTTTAAAGACCTAAAACCCTCACTTTTATAGAATATTATATGTTGGGGCTTTAAAGGGTCATTAGAGTTTGAATCAAGGGATTTGTTTGGGCTAGTAATCATCTTTAAGCATGAGGTAAGTGGTCTTTAAGCTCTTTTTCCACAGTCTTGATGATTTAAATGTGTATGTGGTAGTGTCAATGTGTTTGATTGTTTCATTTCTTTTTCTTTGGTTGTGGAATGTGATTTTGGTCTTATATTGTGGTCTGAAACCCTTCACTAACCCCTTTGGGTCGGTAGGAGAGTAAGACCAAACCTAGGGCTACCCATGGGGTAAGTCAGACTCTTGTAACTGGTGAATGGAATTAATAAAAATTGAGATAGGGGTATTGTGAGGGTGAATGGGTAGTAAAAATTTAATTCGTGTGTTATTAGGGTTAATGGGTTGATGGAAATGATTATAAGTTGGATTTTTTAATGTTTAAGAGGTTTTGAAATGGTTTTTATTTTGGGGCTTGACCTGATTGTAGATCTATTGATGGAAAATGATGCTTAAAAGTGATAAATTTTTTGAAATGAGGTGTTTAAATAAAAGTGATTAAAAAATGGTTTTTCTAAATATATTTCAAATGATGTTTGAAATTTTGGATGGGTTCTATTTTAATCAAAATGGTGTAAGGGTTGTTTAGATGGTTGAAATAGAAATTGAAAGCCTTTGGGTGTGTTTTAGTTTTGAAAGAGGAAGACCCATGTTTTTAAGGGTGGCTTCAATATGATTTAAATTATATATTTTTAAATGATTTTTATACCATGATGTGGTCTTAAAGGTCCATTTTTACCATAGTCGTTGAATTGATTTATGGGATAGTGAGATAAGGACCATGGAGATTATGTTGGCATGTTTTCATGGTTATAAAAATAATTAAATTATGAATATGCAAAGTTGAAGACACAACATAAGGAAGTGTTAGTCATAATAATATATTTGTTAAAAATTTGTGGTTTGTGTTGTTAAATGGGAAATGGTTTGTAATTGATATTATTGTTAATTGTGTTTAATTAAAAACATGGAATAATGGAGTGTTGAGTATAAGAAAAGTGGTATTATGTGCTATGAAATATAAATGGTAATTGTGTTAATGGGTTAATCATGAAGATGATTTATGTGTTGAATGAAATATGAAATATGAATGTTTTGTGTATTGTTTGAGAATGGTTTTTGAAATGGTATGTGGGTTAAATGGTTCAAGGAACTATGTTCACATGGATTGGTAGTGTGGGGTATTGGAATTCAGGATCTACACCCATGGGTTGGGTTATAATGAGTCTCTAAACCCCACCCCTAGGATTCATAGGTTAGGGAAGGGGACTGAGGATATATACCCCTAAAACATTTATTTGATGTAACTACCTGGAATGAGGCTCCATGTTAAGTGAGTTGTTTTTGTTTATGAATGTTTATCCCTAATGAGATTAGGAACTTGACCTAATCCATTATGTATGATAATTTATCATCTTAGGTTTTAGTTTAAAGGATATAAATGTTGGATACATGGAAAAAATGATGATAATGATCATGTGAATATTGTTAAAAAAAGGGTTTGTTATTGTTGTAATTAGTGAACACCTCCCTTGTGAATAAAAGTGTGTAAAACCCCCTATGCTTGAGCATAGACTTTTAGTGTGACATGAGTTACTTTTTGGGTTGGTTGAACCAAGATAACTTAATGGATAAAATGGATATTAGATAATCATTTAAATTATTTCCTTGTTACCTTGTTGTTTGTTTCACTTGTTCTATTGATACACTATTGTATAGACTGGTTATTTCTTTATACAGTTATGGGTGGTGGATTACTGAGTATTACTCACACCCTACTCGGGTCTCCATGGCAATTAGGTACCCGAGCATATGCTACTTTTTTTCAGGTATAGGTTTAATATAGGGACTTGGTATTTGGTTGTGCATGGGATGACGAGTTAGAGCATGGGATGTTAGGACCCGGTTGGGACTCAGGTTTGGGATCAGAGTCTTATGATAGTTTTGGTCTTGGTTTATATTTTATGACTACCTGGTATGTAGTGTATTCACTCATTTTTTTCATAACATGTGTACTCGGTCAATTATTGGTTTCATTGTATGTTTTCCATTTATTGTTCCTATTGGTTATTTTATCTATTGTTGTTACTTATGTTGTGTCTTCACCCTGATAAGTGGTTATAGTCTTTCCATGCTTATCTTTAGACCTGTGATGCTAGTTGGTATCCTCTAGAGTATGGGGATGTGGGGTTGGGTTCATGTGACGACCCAGATGAGGGCACCGGTTATAGTCTCTTCTTGGTCAGGGATGTTACAACCCCCTCGATGTGATGTTGAGTTCAAGATATACTTGAAGCCCGATGATTCTATAATTTCGTTGTCTCCTTATCAAATGAAACCTTATAGATTATAGGAGTTGAGGATTTAGATGGATTAACTGATGGGAAACGGATTTATCTGGCCCAGTGTGTCACCATAAGGTGCTCTAGTGTTTTTCACAAAGTAGGACGATGGTAGTCTATGATTGTGTATAGAATACCAGAGGCTGAATTAGTTGAGGGTCAAAAACTATTACCCTATTCAGGGGATATTTGATCTTTTTGACCAAATTATAGGGGTGATTTTTTTTTCTAAGATTGATCTATCGTCTATATATCACTAGTTAAGGGTGAAAGAGGGTGATATCCTGAGGACTACATTCAGATGCAGGTACGGGCACTTTGAGTGTATAGTAACGTCATTCAGTGTTACGAATGCATCAACCATGATCATGGGGATTATGACATCTGTGTTTAGTGAGTTCCTTTATCAGTTCATTATCATATTAATCAATGATATATTAATATAATCAAATTCAGTGGGGGAGCATGTCAAGAATCTTAAAACTATCTTGCATGTTCTTTGTGCCACAAACTCTATGGAAAGTTATCCAAGTGTAAGTTCTGTAAATGTGAGGTTCATTTCCTTAGGCTGGTAGTGTCTCATATGGGTGTGTAAGTAGATCCATCAATGGTTAAAGAACATGTTTCTTCTGAATAACTAAAGAACGCGGTATAGGTTTGCAGTTTCCTAGGTCTCACAGGCTGTTATCAGGGGTTCGTACCTAATTTCTCTTCAGCTGTAGCTTCATTAAAATCTTTGACCATGAAATACCAATATTTTTTGTGGAGTGATCAGTACCACAAATAATTCAGTTACCTAAATGGGGTTTTTTTATTACTCTGGTTCTCTAGTTTCCTGAGGAAGGTGTGATGTTTGAGGTGTTTTGTGACGCTTCATGTATAAAATTGGGATGCGTGCTGATGTAATAGTGGGTAGTGATCTCTTATGGGTCTAAGAATTTACATACCCATGAGAATAACTATGCCACCCATGATATGGAGATATCAGTAGTTGTGTTTGCGCTAAAGTTGTGGCAGCATTATCTCATTGGGGAGCACTTTGTGGTATTCATGGTTCACAATATTTTGAGTTATATCTTTTCCCAGCATGATTTGAACTTGTGGCCATGGTGTGGGATATAGTTTCTTCAGGATTATGATTTTGAGATCTCATATTCCTCAGGAAAAGGGAATGTTGTAGTCAACGCTTTGAGTAGGAAGTCTTGGAATGTGTAGTTTTGGAATCTGGGGATTCTTGGAGAGAAATTGAGGAGTTGGTAGCCTTGCACTTAGATTAAAGAGTGGACAGTTGTAGAGGTTGTTTGTTTCAGATGACGATGATGTTTTCTCTAATGCATCAAGTGGAGGAGTCTCAATGGGGAGACTCAGAGGAAAAGGTTATGTACGATTGTGTTGGCCATGGTGATGCTCCATAGGGGTGGTTGGAACCAGATGTTATTTCATGGGAGGTTTTTTTTCTAGTAGAGACTCATGGAGGAGTCCTCCGTGAGTTTCATAACTCACCTTTGGCGGTACACCCAAGTGTTTCCAAGATGTATCGTTGCATGAAGATATATGTTTAGTGGCCCCGGATAAAATGGGTAGTGGTAGAGTTTGTGACAAAGTACTTGGTTTTCTAGTAGGTAAATACATATAATCTCGTTCCTCATGTTTTTTTATAGCCCTCAGATATTCCTGATTAGAAATGAGATAACATATCGATGGATTTCATCACAGGGTTTACTAGAGATCAACGAGTTTGTGATGCTATCCTAGTGATCATCGACCAGTTGAAGAAATCATGCCACTTCTTAGTAATCAGTGATTCAGGCGTAATGGGTTCTTTTTTGAAGAGGTACATGGATGAGGTTGTGTGGTTTCATGGATTTCTGAGGTTCATTGTCTCAGATTGAGATGCATGTTTTACCTCACGAGTCTGTAGGGGATTGAATTATGATATTAGTACTTAGTTACACCTCAGTAGTGCTTCCCGCCCTCAAATAGATGGGCACAAAAGGACTATCCAGATGTTGGAGGATATCACTAGTATAAAAAATGGGTTTCACATCATGTTTTTATATTTTGACATCGATTTTTAAATTAAATTGATGCTTTTGACATTAAAAGTTTAACATTCAATGAAATTTTTGATAAATCGATGTCATAATGTAAAATTTTTACCTTTCAACATCAATTTTTTGGAAAATATATGCTGAATGTTTGATTTTATAAGATTTTTAACATCGGTTTTTATCAAAAAGTGATGTAAAAAAACCTGGTTTCACTTTGGTTTTACAAAAAAAATGATGTCAATTGTAAAATAGTTACATTTCACCTAAGTTTTTACTAAAAATGATTTGGAAATAGAAAACTGAATTATAGTGCATATATTGTATCTTAATCCTCTATTTGACTAGTTGTAGATCTAAAATGAACATACGGATCAAAACTTATGATCGTAATAATTTTGAATTAAATAAATTTCAATAAATACAATTCACTTCAAAGAAAAATTGAGAAGTAATAATTTAAAATTATGAAAAAAATGGTAAAAAATAATAAACTTAAATTTTCATCCTAATTTCATTTATTTAGGAAGTTTCATTTGAATCGATGTGTTTTTTTTTGTCATTATTTCTCTTCTTTTCAGGGAATAGATCATGCAGTAATGAGAGCGGTGATCGATAAAGAATTTTATAATTTGGAAGGTAAATATGATGACTATGTTTTATCTTTATAATATTATCAGAATAAATCTTCATCATCATCATAAAAATCATCAAGATGTTTAAGTATTAAGTAAAATAACAATAGATAAATTAAATAAAGTGAATAAATAACTTTTTAAAATCATCGATTGAAGAATCGTTGATAATTTGTCTGGATCGAAAAGAATGAAAGTAATGAAAGAAATGGAATAAAGATTTATATATTGTAAATTAAAATTTTTTAAGAGGTTATGTATTAAAATTTAGGAAGGATTTCAAAAATTGAAATCTTCCTTGTTAAAAAATTGAAATATTGAACTCGTATAGTTGAAAAAATACTTATGGCGGAGGTTTTCGTAAAAACCAATGATTTTTTTTAAAAGTACTTTTTACATTTGGTTTTTTTCCAGAAAGGATGTCAAAATTTATTACTAAGTTTTATTACATTTCTTAATCTTTGATTTTAACATTAATTAAGCTCAAATGGACTTATGGATCAAAATTTATAGCTGTCGAAAGTTGGACTTACCAAAGACTTCTCTTAAAGAAGTCCAACTTATGATGACTATATCTTTTGATATATAAGTATATATTATCTCCATGAAGAGTCAATTTGAATATATGAAAATAAAATACAACTTGATAATCATTTTGGATGTTGGTGTTTGGAAAAACCCCACGCCAAAGTGTATTTTATTTAGATTTTGACGTCCGTTTGTATGAAGAACAACACCAAAAGGTAAAAAAAATACCATTTGGGGTCCATTTATTCATAAATAAACATCATAAATGATTATAATGTTTTATTTCATCTAATAATATTATATTTGACTGGTCATTGAGCTCCAACGAAGTTACCAATCAAAATTTATAGTCATCAAAAGTTTTAATTCTTTAGGACATATCTTAAAGAATTCTAACATCCCATGGCCATAACATTTTATCCCTAAGTCCATTTTAGCTCCATGACTAGTAAATGTGAGGATTTGGAAACATACTACAACATTATAATCATTTTTTATGTCATATTTTGGAAGAAAATGATGCAAAATTTTTTTATTAGCTTTTGGAATTGATTTTTACAAAAACTAATGCCAAATGTTAAAAAATACATTTCTCATGGGTTTTTAATAAAACTATCATCATAAATGATCACCAGGTTGTGTTTATTCTAATAATATTTCATACGACTGGTTATTGAGCTCAAATGGACTAATGGATCAAAAGTTATCACCGAAACAATTTATACTTCTTTAATACTTCTCATAAAAAAATCCAACTTTTGATGACCATAAGTTTTGATCATGAAGTTTGTTTTAGCTCCAAGACCAGTCAATTAAAATCTTAGGAAATGGAATAAAACTTTTTAATCATTTATAACTTAAGTTTTAGGAAAAAACAAATACCAAAAGTCATTTTTTTAACTTTTTTGCATCAGTTTTTCAAAAAATTAATTCCAAATAATATATTTTTTAATTTTGACATCATTTTTAGAAAAAATAGTGACAAAAATTAGCAATAATATTTTTATCGGTGTTTTTTTAAAAACATGATGCCAAAATTTCAACAGATGTCCTTTCCACATCGTTTTTATATAAAACTGATTTTAAAACCTTCCACCATTAGAGTTTTTGATTGATTTCTATGAATCCAATGTCAAAACCATGACATTGAAGATGCTATTTCTACTAGTGTATATTAAAGGCATGTGTCTTGGACATTGCTGGATCATGGGTATGACACCTTCCTTTGGTAGTGTTTTCATATAATAATAGCTATCGATCTTCTATTGGTGTGGACCCATTTGAGGCTTTGTATGGGATACAATGTCATTTTCCTTTATGCTAGATAAAGGTTGTGGATATAGCTTTTATTAGTCCCAATGTGGTGAAGAGCATAATAAAGAAAGTTCATCTTGTTTGTGAGAGGATGAAAGAAGTGTATGATCACCATAATTCTTATGATGATCACAGGAGTAGGCCCTTGGAGTTCGAGGTTGTGGAGCACATGTTTTTTAAGGTTTCCCCTTGATGTGGGCATGAGAGGTTTGGTAGAGGGGTAAAATTTCTCCCATGCTTTTTAGACCCTTTGAGGTGTTGAGGTGTGTTAGTGAGGTAGCTTACCAGTTGGCACTTCCACCTTAGATAGACCAGATCCATGACATCTTCCACATCTCTCAACTTCATCATTATCTTCACGATGAAACCCATGTCATTGAATAAAGAGAGTTGGATATCGAGGATGATTCGATGCTTGTGGAATGTCCAGTAGAGATACAGGATCACCAAGAGAAGGTGCTCTATAGATGTACCATTTTGTTGTTTATTTTCTTGTAGAGGAATGGTGGCCCGAAGGAGAGTACTTGGGATTGAGAGACACATATTCATTCCCAGTACTTGAAGTGTTTTTTTGAGTTTTACTTTGTTCTATTTTTTTGCTATGTGATGTTTTGATCCTTCTATTTATGAGATGAGATGATTTCCTTGGTATTTTTATGTGTGTGATGTGATGTGTTATAAATAACATACATATTAAAAGGGGATGACCTAATTCTTAATTGAGACACATTAATTGTAATGTGATTAAACCTGTATGGGAAAGTTAGTGCCTCCCAAAGAAGATACTTTTTTAATATAGAGAATAAAATTCCCTAATTTGTGGGTTTGGGACAGTGCAGTCTATTGGTTATGATGGTTTTTGGTCTGGGTTACGTAGAGGTTGAGATGGTTGTGCAGTGGTTGCGGGGCATATGGTTGTGTGAGAAGAGGTGGCTTGTGGTTACACTGATGTAGTTGTGCAGTGTGTTTTGTGTTCATTTGGGTTGGTGTGTTTGGATAGTGGTAACATTAGAGGTATTAGGATACCCTTGAGTGGTATCACATCGGGTGATTTTTTGGACCCCTTTTCTTCTGGGATTGGTTTAGGATTTTTAAGGGTTCGAATCATTTGATAGGTATTTTATGTAATGGTTTGTTCCCTCCTGGTCAGTTACTTTTCTAATTTTGGTTGTTGGAGGTGTTCAGGGGAGGTTCCGGGAGTTTCTAGTGGAAGCTAGGGGTACATCAGAACCGCTACAGGAAATGCACACCATGTAAGTATATTACAAAATATGAATGTTGGTTTGACGAATTGTCCATGGATGGTTCACAACATATATATTTTTAGGGATAAATAATATAAGGGCGATGTGTTTTTTTTAGTGAAACCAAACCCTAAGGATTACATGACATGAAAGGGGATTACACACCATGTAAATCCCTAATGTATTGTAGTTTTACAAGTTATTTTTGGCTTAATTTTCATTCATTCGGTTTTGTCTTCTTCTTCCTCTCGTTTTGGGAGAACCCTAGGCTCCCCAAGGAGTTTTTAAAGCTATCTTCCTCCCTTTTTGATCCATTGGTCCTTGTGGTTGTTTGTTGGAAATATGTGGAAATTCCTTCTTTATTCTTGGTAATTTTTCATCCATTTTTCTCCCAAGGATTCACTATGGTGATGTCATTCTGGTTTTGGGTGTGTTTTGGGTTGCATTATGATTGATTATTTGGTGTGGTGTAGGTTGATCCATGGTTCTCATGGTGCAGTTGTGGTTTTTGGGCGTTCTTCTTCGTCCTATGGTGTGCAGAAAGTCGGTAAATATTATTTGAGCTAGGGATTTTCTCATTTATACTTATTATGTATCATGCATGAGGGGTTTCATTTTTTTATCAATGGATTATGGTTGTTTGGGTATAATCAAAGATAAATAATTGGTTAATTTAATTGAAAGGGGTAAATGGGGTTTGATTTACACGGTTTTACATCTTTTTTTATTATGATATTGTGAATTATATGGCCTAGATGCCCCACTAAAAATTGTGGTCATGTGTGGATTTTTTTATGCAAGATATATGTGTTGATATTTTTTATTTGGTTGTGATTGTTATGATATCACCCTAAAATGGAAATTGGATAACCACTTATATTTATCTAATAAAATGGGTTCTCGGGGATTATGGAATATGTCACAATGCCTCTAAAATAAGCTATAATTTGATAAAATACCCCTTGTAAATCTATAAAATAATCTTGATGTGTTGTGATGTGTGGTCAGTCTTTTTGGACGATGATGTGTGGCTGGGGAATGTGGAGTTTATGGTTCATAGTCCATGCATTTGGGGTGGCTAGGTGGTTTGTGTGATGTTCTTTTGGGATAGTGAAGTGGTGGTGGCTTTGTGGTAAATGCCCGAGTAGTGATGGAAAAAATAAATAATATTTTATTAATGTTTGAAATGGATTGGGTTGGTTTGGTTAATGGGGTAGAAATGGTTAAAGTATAAATAAATAATGGTTTGTGTGGTTAAATGTATTTGATGACAAATAATGAAATTAATAGGATGATTAAATGGAATTGGTGGGAAATGTGGAATTTGGTTGCGTCTTGTTGTGTGGTGTTATGCATTTATAGGTGGAAAAAAAGGTGACAGTGTTATGAGTTGGTTAGATAGTTTGTGAACCCATAGGTTGGGATTGAGTGTTTGATACTACATATATATATAATTTTATATTATTTTGATTTTTATATGCACCCCAACATCATCAAGAACTATATTTTTGAACCCTAATAGCAACAGGGGGTGTTTTCCCCACATTCGGTGAGGAGTATGGATGGGTAGGTACCCAATCTTTATCTCTCTCTTTCAGAAGCATTAGGTATTTCACAAGCTATGATGGTAAAATGCCTTTTATAACATTATATGGTTGTTGTGATAACCCAGGTGTTTGTGGGTGAGATGTAAAGGCCTATGTTTTTTCAGGCGAGACGCGATCATGCTAGTGGGGAGATAGCCTAGGTGTTTTTAGGTAAGATGTGTTTTGGTCATGTTTGTGAGATGGCGAGCCCACCTGTTTTTGGCCGAGGTGTGTTGTGATCATTCCTGTGGGGCGATGTGATATACAGAAGAGATGGGAGCCCCATGACTTACGGTGTTGCGTGTGAGAGCGACATACCAGGGGGGAAGTGGTGCAGGGTACCCTTATCGACGTGATTCCTATTATATTATATTACTTGGTTTTTATTATTTAGTAAGCACTCCTTGGTGAGGTTGGGATGGTTAGTATACTTTTATAGGTGAGGCTTGGTTCTGCTATTTTCTCACAGGTTCATTAGTAGGCTTCTTTCACATGTTCATGATAGAATTGGTTTTTTCCTACTAAGTATACTTGTATTCTCACCCTATGTATATAAAACTATTTCTAGGTTTCTAGGAGGTTTATATAAACCATACTGGACATTTCTATCTTGGATCTTGGATAACTGGTGTGTCACTTCTTTAGCATTACTTTTGGGTATTTATTCTAGAGACTTTTATTTTATCACTTCTATTTATACATGCATTGTAGGATGGTTTTGGTTTTTTATAATATGTCTTGGATTTGTTTGTGTATGATCCATCATATCTCTTGATATTGTTTTCTTATAGAGGAAAATGCCTCCCATATTGTGATATTTTATACCCTCAGTGCTAGTCGCCAACCTAGGGTCTAATCAAGGCAGGACTCATGGGTCATTATCTCTCTCCATTCATTGTGGTATCTTTGGTGGTATGGGGTCATAAAAATCAGATTGATCCACAATATATAATAGTAAGAAATAATGGAAAAAATAATAACCAATAACATGCATTACCAAACATTTCTAAAACCTGGGTACAAGCCCATAACCAAATAGAAAATATGCTATGTCATGTTATACGGTGCTAAGTGTAAGGAAAACCCAAAATAAAGATAAATAGAAGAATCCCCAAAATGGGTCCTATCTCCAAGTATAAATCCCTCATCCATACACATCCCATCCCCAAATCAATCCTATAGAATATGGCACTTTCCCTTGTCTTGACCTACAACCATGAAGTCTGCTAGGGTACCCAATGGCGGCCCAAGTAGGGTGTGAGAACAACTCAGTAGGCCACCACTAATTATGTAAACAAAATATCCAGTCTAAACAGATAGTGTAGGAAAGTACTAAATAAATAACAAGGAAAAAATGGGTAAAATGGGTTCCATTAGCTATAAAAGGTCTCTTAAACCATTTTCATCATTCATCTCTTAGGTTAGGCACTATAATCATTTTCACATCAGCCTATGTCCATCAACTACTATGAATAATGGGATAAATCAAGTTCCATATATCACTAGTGTAAACATTTGACAAAAAATTATCAGCACACTCACCTTGGATCCTTGGTCTAGATAGTCTCATCAAATGCAACTTTTAGGGGAATAGAGCCTTAGTTGGACCTCGCTAACCTAGGAATTAAAATGGGGTGGGTTTTAAAAACTCAGTTTAACCTGACCAATGTGTGTAGATCCTCAAGTTCAAAACCCCACACATATGACAAATCTATGTTCACATGCTTCTTTAATCATTTACCACATATACAAATTCACAAACCACACTCATCTAACACACATAACATTTAAAGTTCATAGTTCATTCAACACACAAATCAGCTTCATGCCTTAACCCATTTACACTTCTCATTTAAATGACTTATCCCAATTAAACCATTTATCATTTATATTCATTATCCAATAAACGATTTCAACACATTTATTATGTGATTTATTCCATATTAATCTAATTCTACAGTTAAAATTTTAGTTTTCCATGTTCAAGGAGCGGCAGACCCCATGGGTGGATCTTAACACAATCAAATCATCCTCAATGCATCCCATGGGGATAATGAGGGGTTTAATTAAACATTTAACAAATAATTTTAGCATTTCTAGGATATAAAACCAAAAGATAAACACAAAACACCAAATAACAACCTCATACACATATAATATCAACTTGAATGTGGGATATAACTTATAGAACACCTATCTGGATTCAGGAGATGAACGCTCACTTAACCCTAGACTTCGACTCAAATTCAAACACACTTTGAAGACCCAACCTAAGATACACTGGAAAAATATGGTTTTAGGTCTCTTATAAAAGAATAATTGCTACACAAGCCTTAATCTAAAAAAATATAAGGAAGAGGTGTGTTAGACTCACCTGGTAATTCGATTTGCAACCAATGATGCTCTAAATGACCTAGAAAGAAGGGAGATTGATCATGGGAAGCTTGGGGAATTTTGGATCATCACTAGGGATACATGATAAATAATGGAGGAAAATCTTGAATTAGAACACTTAAGGCCCGAGTGGGGAAAAATGGTAAAACCCCACTTTTAAGGGTTTCATAGTTGGGCTGCATGGTTGGGAAAACCATGAGCCAACCATACGCCATCCTCTGTCTAAGAGGGGGCCAGGATGCATGGTTACATAGGGATCCATCACAGTTTGACACATTGTGTGATTAAAGTGCATGATGTATCTTTCCAAGCCTGCATGATTTGTCCTTACCCCCTCACATTTTTCTTTAAACTATGCACTCCTCATCTATGACAACATGTTTAGGGTGCAAGATTTGTAGTAACTTTGAGACATGCACCGGATGACCCCATTCTCCTTTCTTTGGTGTCCCAAACCCAGGGAACACCCCCTATACTCATTATAAACTCAAAAACCATTCATTTAACCAAAATATAGGTAATTAAACCAAAAAATAAACAAGAATGTACCTCAAAGGAAGTCTGGGATCTTACATGATCATTTGAATATGCAAGAATTTTTTGATAATCAACACCCAAATTAAGAACTAGCCTCTTTCTATCATTGAAATTTGTAGGCAACACATTTCATTTAGTTAATAGTTATTTTTTATCTCATATAAATTTGTAGGCAACACATTTCCTTTAGTTAATATTTCTTTAACCAAACAGAATATCTAATCAAAATAACTATCTGACATTCCATTATCTAATTTAATAGCCATAAATTTTACAATTGCTTCAAATTTACTTATCTTACAACTATGATATAGCTCATCCTCATAAGACTTAAAAAACTCATAAAATCAAGATGGTTATAACTCACGATTGAAATCAATATCATCCTATGTTTCAGTTTTTTGAAAATATAGACCAGCAACATCACGTACTAAAGTTTGAAATTGTGAAGGATCTCAAACCAAATTATTATTATTTTTTCCAGAACTACGTTCATCTTGTTGATAACAAAAAACATAATCTTTTTGAAAAACAAATCATAATAGATTACCCCCAACGTTGTCAAATGTTTCAAACCTCCCCAGATCACATTTCTTATGTGGACACTTAATTATCCATTCTGAAATAAATTGTGGTATGGATGATGCAAATGATAAAAACAATTCGACACCCTCAATATATACATGATTTATACCATAATAGTTTTGATTCTCGCGATGATTTATCCAATTTTGATCATGTAATAAAGATTTTTGTCAACTTCCTTATTCCATATTTTTCTAAAAAATATAAAATAAACAAATTGTTTATGAATAATTTTATATAAGAAATAGACGATCAAAATAAGAGTAGAAAATTAAAAAACTATAATTTACTTGTAAATATTATCAATTTTATCTATTTTCCATTGATATATACTAATTCGTGCTAATTTTTACTAATTATCATCAATTACCACTAATTAAAGGTAATTTTTATTAATTAAAAATAATCTTTACTAAAAAATGTTATTTTTAGTAATCATTTCTAATTAATATAATTAGTATTATTTACAATAAATTATTACTAATTACCAATAATTTTTTATAAATTACCACTTATTTTTTATAATTACCACTATTTTTTAGTAAGTACCTCTAATTTTTAGTATAGTTTAATATAAAGTGATAAAATATATTATAAATTACAAAAAAGGAATAAATCATAAAATTTCTGGACTTTAGGTCATGGGAAATGATCAATTTGTGTCAATCATGCATGTACAAATTCGTTATTGTTCATGACCTGAAAATTGACGACCTGTTTTATTTTCACTTTTCTAGTAATTTATAAAAATTTATATTATTTCATAGTAATTTTTAATAAATTATAATAATTAAAATATTTTTATTAATTTTTTAAAAAATTATATGTTTATTTTTTTATTAATTTATAATTTTTTATTTATAATAATTTATACTATTTTATATCAATTTATTATAAATTATATCAATTTATAAGTTTTTTTGTAATTTTTCATTATTTATACTGATTTATAAAAAATTATATATTTTTAAAAAAATTACTAATTTTTATTTTTATACAAATTAATACTAATTTTTATCAATTCATACTAATTATTACTAATTATTAGTAATTATTACTAATTATAATGGATTATTATGAATTATTACTAATTTTTGCCACTTATTATAAATTATTACCAATTGTTACCAATTATTACCAACTATTACTAATTATTACCAATTACCATGGATTATTACCAATTATTACCAATTATCACCAATTAGCACCAATTACCACTAGTTACCATCAATTACCACCAATTATTACAAATTACCCTGAATTACCACCAATCACCACCAATTACAACCAATTATCACTAATTAGTATGAGTTACCACTAATATAGCACCCCCAGATTCAAGTAACTAACCATTAATTTATGATTTTTAAGTACATAAAGCATTTGGGTGAAGTTTGGGAGGGTTTGGAAGATGTTTTGAATGCTTTGGGGGGTTTTCTAAGGGTTCATAGTCTTTACACGGTTAGTGAAAACCGTGAAACACCTACATGAAACTGTGTACAATGAGACATCGACTAAGGAGAAGGTGCACATGCTAGTGCATGATTTTTCCAAACTATGCGGCCACCTAGGAGAATCATGAAACTTGGGATAGAGAGATTCAACATGGATAGAGCACAGTTTTTTAACTGTGTAGCATCCCCCATGAGGCAGTAGTTGGCGCACATTAAGCACATGGTTTGCTTAACCATGCGACTAATTGTGCACAATTTAGAAACAAGATCCACAAATTGTGGATCTAATTCAAGATTGGAAAAGAACTCCTTTTCCCCCAAAACATCCATAACTTGAGTTGTACTCCTCCCAAAGGTATTAAAGGTTTCTCCCACTGATTCAGAGGTGATCTGAAGTCTTCTCTTGGTGCATTGAAGCGAGATTCTCACAGTAAGTCATAATTCTTGGTTGTTTTCCTTATATATACTTCCCCCTCTCTCTCAGTTTCGTAGATATATGCCTGATGTAGAGATATCTAATGTATTTTATTCTAAATATGATTGTGTTTTAATTTTTTGATGTTATTGGAAGAGATATATGGCGGTTTTTTGGAGTTTCAACCTATTTTTTAGGACATTTTCATGCCATTTTCAATTTTTTCCAATTTTTCTGAGGTAGGTGGCTTCACTCTCAACTCCTCTATTTATAACATTAAGTCTTAGTTTCAAATTGATTAAATTGATTTAAATTGATTGTGAAATTGGTGTCCAATGCATGGTAAAAACCTTCTTTAGTGATGGTTTTGGGATTTGTGTGAAATTGTGGAATTATTATGAAAAGTGCTTTGATAAATGATGTTAAAATGTTGATTCTAAAATAGTTTCTTGGGTTTATTTATGGAAAAGTGTTATCAATAAAAAAAATATTGAAATGGTTTTTTAATTGAAATGGTTTTGGAATTGAAATGGTTTTGGCATGATTATATTTTTATGGTTTTTGGGCATTGTTGGTGGTGTGTGTTTATGTTGAACTTTACAAGGCTCGGTTGAAATATGACTTGGTGCTCAGTGCCAATGGTTTAATGTCACATGGGATTTAATTACCTTATAATTACTTGATAGATTGATGAGAAACTACTCATGAGTATGGAATGTTCAAAACAAAGCATGCATGGGTGGTTGTATGGGTTTGTGGATTGGAATTGGTTATGCCAAAGGGAATTTATGATAAGGTTTTAGAACATTAATTGGTTTCTTTCCTTTGAACTTATTATTATTTTGTAAAAACTGTTTTGTTATGGAACTTGTTTATATTAGGATATAAACTATTTATATAATTTTTCATATAAACTATTTTATATAAATGTGCTAACATGTTCTATCCTAGTGGAGTGAATAGAGAAGTCATTTGGGGAAAACCTAGTGAGTTTCATTACTCACCCCTTCTTTTGGAGATTTAGTGATTTTGTAGATATTGTTTATTATTACATAGGAAAAGGTAAGGTATCACACTTTTATAGTGGTTATTTTTGATACTTGTCATGGATGTGAAGTTAGATTTTAGAGCTAGTGCCTTTGGAGACTTTGATTTTTGATAGTTTTTTCTAACGTTGTGTACATGGATGTTTTTTAGTATTTTGTTATGATACTCTTTGTAGTTTTTTGGATATAAATTAAATTTTGAGGTGTCTTTTATTGTAATCATGCATCCTTTAGTGGTTAATTTTGTAATGTATTTTTTGGTTGGTTAGTTTCTTTTAAATTAGAGAATCATCACCCACCATTTAATGAAGCCCTTGACATTTATTTCCAGCCATTATCATCTTGGGGATGTCACTTAAGGAAAAGTAGAATTTCATAGCCTTCTCAAGCTGAGGAGGGGAAAGATGTTACAAATGGTATCCATTTTATTTAGTCCAAAATCTGTTTGAGAAAAGTGGTATCAGTCTTGTCCCTTCCAAATATATTTTTGAAATAAGTGGTCATCAGTTTTGTCAGTAACGAAGTTGAAATTCATTCTGGTTTATTCCTTGTGATATCTTTTTAGTAAGGAGTAGGATTTTTGGGATATGAAATGCAGAGAATATAAAGACATAGCTAACATTTTCATTATTAACTTCGTGTTTCTAGGTATTTGAGTACATAAGTGCTTTGGATGCACTTATAGGAAATTGGACTCTCATATCATGGGTTTAGCCGATGGGATGAGAATGACATGCATTTTAGAAATGACATCCCACTAGGAGTGAATATCTCATTTTGCGTAATTATTTGGTAAAATTTGTTGATTTTAAAAAAAATGTTAAAGCTATTTTCAAATGTGATATTTTGAAAAAGACCATGATTGTGGTATTTTGAGAAGGGTGTGATTTTCAAAAACAAGTTGGATTTTTTTTCAAAAATGGTTGAACATGGAAATGTTTATTTTTAGAAGGCATTGTTGTGATAGTTGTGATGTGGTAGAATTTAAAATTGACAGGCCTTTTTTGTTTCTAGAGAGTGAGAATTATGGAATTTGTTTTCTATATATAAAATGGTACCTATTAGGCTTCGTAGAATCCAAACAGATGAATCTATTGAGAATATAGTTGCACCTGATCTACAGGTGAACCAATAGTTGGTCCAAGGCATTGTCTAGGATTTTCAAACCATTAATTCATGACTGCAACCATATACTCTTTTTACGATATCTATCACTGCTAAAAATCTATGCGGATGAAGTATGATTTTATTCATGAGAGGAGGTGTGAAATCTAACACTAAGAGAAAAAATATGGGGGGTACATATTCTCAAGGATGTGGAACACATCAGAATCGGACCATAAGATCAGTAAATCTTACTCCTCGACCCAAGAGTAAGAGGGGATTTTTTTAGTGTGGTTCACTAAATCGCCTCAAACAAAATTGTATGAAATAAACTAGATCATGCCATAATTTCTATCAGATGGGGAATCTTTAGCGCTATTGTAGCAGTGCTCTGAGGTGGGGTGTTCAAGACACTTCTGAAGTGTTGTAGACATCAAAATCTTTGATGGGATGAGGGAAACAGAATAAATCTCATCATAAGAATAGAGCTAGCCATTGTGATTCCAGGAATTTCATGACTCCTTAGTAAGGGAAATATTGACAGGGAAACGAAGAACAAAATATAGCGAGTAATAAATTATATGGAGCTGAGCAGGTTATTATGGATGATCAGTTTAGACCACATATGGTGAGAGGTATGATTCTTATGAATTATACCCTTATGAATGATTTTTTTGATATGGGAACATCCCATTATTTAATGCTTCTCATTCCATTGATTTTTTGTTTTTAAAATTTGAGATGATTCCTTGTCTGATAGAACTTCAAACTCCTCTTGGTCAAAAATTGTGATGATCCATAGTGTGTATATCATGTTATATAACTATTAATGGAGTCAAGATTACAAGAAATTTTTATGTACTTGAGATCAATGTTTTTTATAAAATCTTGGGTTCGGGTTGGATGATAATGTTCAAGGATCGCATTGATTGTTATAATAGAAAGGTCAATTTTACAATTGAATATTGTGTTAATCATCTTTTTTTGGACCCCCACCCTCCAAAGATACCCATCCCCGGCTAGAAATGAAGAAAGAGATATAATGACCCCTATGTATTTCCTCTAGTAGGCCCCAGGTTGGTGACAATCAACAAGGGTATAAAAGTCTCAAAAAATTGGTGGCATTTCCCTTTATAGGAAAAAATATTGGGAGATAAGATGGATCATCCACAATGTAACTGTAAGAAATAATATAAAATAAAAACAAATTTCCAACCAAATGCATGTGTAGAATAGAATTGATACAAAACAAAAGTCTCCAAAGTAAATACCAAAAGTTAACCTAGGCAGCGACACAAAAACTATCAAGATCTGAGGTAGTAAGGTCCATCACAGTCCATGAAGTCCTTCAAAAAACCTAAAAAAATTTATATATACATATGGTTATAATACAAGTATACTCATTAGGAAAACCAAAGTCTATCACGCACATGTGAAAGAATCATACAAACGACCCTATGAGGAAATAGTAGAACCAAATAGCACCTGATAGGTATACTAGCAATCCCAACCACACCAAGGCACACTTTCAAAATAATGAAACTCAAGTAATGTAATATAATTAAAATAGATGATAGGGTACCCCATACCAATAAAAATTGATTAGTCACTCTTACATAATGTAAAACTTCCTCGCGCTCCCACCACTTTGAAAATTACAACATCACAACCTGCCCGCACACACTTGGGTCTCAAAAATCTACATCAGATCCCACCCACAGACACAGAGGCCTTAAACCACACCCCATTTCACCTACAAACACCTGGGCCATAAACCACACCACATACCTCCCATAGACACCTAGTCGTAAAACCATACCACATCCCACCCACAGACACCTGGGCCACAAACCATATATCATCTCAAAGACACCTGGGAAATCACAACACATATCATCCCAAAAATCCATAGGAAATCACAAAAAATATCATACCAAAAACACTTGGTAAGCACAACACATATCATCTTGAAAACATATGGGAAGCATGACCTACTCACACACACTTGGGCCTCACGAAGTGATCAAACAACGATTCACTATTTCATTTTCACCCTTACACCCCTATGCTAAAGTAGATTTGGATTGAAAATTATAAAAATAATAACAAATTGAAATTAATACTTGATTCAATTATTTTGTGTTTATCACTGTTAATGTGGTCAATGTTACTTGTTTTGATAATTACATTTTAGGTCAAGGTGATTTGGAGGGCGCCTGAAGAAGTCCAAGAAAAATGGGCCAAACTACGCAGGATCCAAGCACATGAGTGCACTAAACCACACACTGATACTAAAATGTGAAACCAAATGGGCTGAACTTTTTTAACTAGTCCAAAAATTACTTTTCATTTAATATGAAGGAATCCAATACCACTTATTCCATTAAGTGGCCCAACTAACCCAATATGTTCATAGGACATAATCTGCACAAAGTCAAAAGTGGTGTGCTGTGATCTGTCCATATCTCGAGCTGTAGGTGTCCAAATGAAGCTAAAATTTAGGTGTAGATAGTAAATATGTGGGGAATAACTTTTTAGTTTTTCCCATTTCTAGATAAGTCTTTCTACTCACCTAAAAAATGGTCTATATGGTTTTACAAAATCTATGTTCCCAAAACCACCTTCCACTTTTCCTATAAAATGATAACTTGGAAACCTCATTTGTAAGTTCGTCCAGGAGGAAAAGATCTGGTATTTTGGAGACCCAAAGTAGTCATCTTATAATATAATATTTTTTGGACTCCCCTATCTTCATAGCGTGGTCAAGGATGAAGGAAAATTTCCACTCGATCCTCCTCCTCCTCTCAATGGCGAGTTAAACAATGGATGATCATTTTGAGGGAGCTATACATACTAGGGAGGGAGTTATGAAACTTTTTCTTCAACTAGATTTGGGTAATTTGTGTTTTAAATATTTTAATTATGTTTAATTTTTATGTTATTCTCTATTGAATATATTTCTTTTGTTATAATTATGTGAAACACTTTTTATTTCAACACCGATTAGGTTGAGATTTTATATGGGAATATTGGGTTGTTCTGATTAGACAAGACAATAATACTATTTCTCTCACAAATACATAATATTTTAGAATTATTTGGTATCCATTTTTCTATGTTTTATAACCAAACCATTACTACATGATTTTTGTGTTAAGGGGTGATTCTTTGACCATCTTTTTAAGAGGAAAGAGGTAAGTCCAGACATTGACAACCCTCAACAAAAGGATTACATTAAACCATATAAAATTTTTAGAAAAATGAACTATACGAGATGTGTAGAGAAATTTAAATTATATCCTTCTCTCATAATTCTAAAAAACCACCTTTATATATCAACCATTAAACTCTTTAAATCAAGTCATTTTCATAAAAATGGTTTCAAAATCACCCCCCTTTTTAGTGCTTTTTATTAAAAATTATTACTCTAAACCAATCAATTCTCCTTGAGAGATGACCTAGAGTCTGCCCTATAATATAAATAAACCTTTAAATATTAATCAATTTGATGTTTCATAACAAAGCAGTCAAATTTTGGCATCGTTTTCAGGGAACGGTTTTGTTTTTAGTGCGTGTTTTTTTATAAAAGTATTGCATATTTTTTAATTATTAGTTCATTTTTTTCCTTTATTCATTTTTTAAGTTGAATTCTAAAATATTCATTTTGTAGACCTTGCACATGATTTTTTATTCTTCAGAGTAAATAATTCCATTTGAACACGAACTGCAGAGGATCTTATGTCGGCGACACTAAGACGCACAAGAGAACCATTTGAAGGAGGACACACAAAACATCGACACAATTCTCGATCCTTCTTCTTATAAAACCCATGTTAAAATAAATTAAACTTGTATAACATTTCTGAAGAAAAAAAACTGATCATTAAAATTACTAACCTCACCTGTTGTTGATATACAACCCACTTATATTCAAATTCATGGTAAGGCAACCAATGATGAACTTAAATATGGTTTAATTAATTTATTATCAAGATTCCATGGACTCGAAAGAGAAGATCTACACAATCATTTAAAATAATTTCATACTGTGCATTTGAAATTAAAACCACCTAACATGTATGGAGAAAAAGTTAAGCTTATAGCATTCCCATTTTCATTACAAGACATTGTGAATGATTGGTTGAATTATGTTAATCCACCAATTAGAGGTTGGATGAACATGAAACTCATTTTTCTGTAAAAATACTTCCGAGTTTATACAACCTCAAAAATAAGTAAATAAATATGTGGGATAAGAAAATATCAATGTTAAAATCATCATGAATGCTGGGAAAGATTTAAAAGGATTTTTTCAAGTTTCCTACACCACCAAATAAGTGATCAACTTTTTAATTCTGTATTTTAATGATGGTTTAATTACTATTGATCGAAATATGATTGATGATACTGTACATGGTGCGCTAGTTGATAAGACCCCAATTACTGCATGAAACCTAATTGAGAACATGGAATAGAACCCTAAAAAATTTTGTTCAAGATCCAATGTACCATTCAAGGTTTACAGGAGGTGAAAAGTACTAAATTTTGAAGAAGGTGGACACTAAATTCGAAGAGGTAAGTACCCATCTTAGAAAAATTTATCTTTACCAATGGAAATCCCAATATCCAACCCCCATACACTATAGAATATGTTCTTATGACATCCATTATTCTTACAAATTCCCCCAAATAATAGAAACTTCTGAGAGTTGTGAGGAAATATATCCAGGCCACCCCTATAAAAAAACCTTTAGGCAAGAACCTTAATATCCACCCAACCATGGGTTGAAAGAAAAACAAGATTATTTGAAAGGAGGGTATTCAAAATAAACTCAACAATAATGTAACCAACTGAGGAAAATTAGTCTCCACCACCACTACCCAGAAATACACAACCACCACAAAGGCCTTTCCAACCACCCCTACAAAAGCAGAGCATAGACTTGAAGATATGATGAAACAAATGGATTCCAATAATCTCCAATTAAAAAAAACACCCAAGCATCCTTACAAGACCTAAAAACCCAATTAGGCTAACTTTCTAACTCAGTGGGGGGAAATTCAATGTCATGGGTCGGGTAAAATACCCTCTCAAATAGTAGTTAACCTTAGGGATACGGGAAATGTTAGTTCCATCATACTTATGAGTGGAACTCAACTTAAAATCCAAATGGACCATCCTTTAGAGTCATCCCCTACTGAGGAAACCACTATCCCAACCATTATAAATGGTCCAAATGTTGAAAAATATTGTCCTGATAGAATACCTTCTGAAGGAAAGAGTGTGTCTATTGATGAGTCACTTAGACCAACCATCCCTCTTCTATTTCCCTAAAGGACACCCAACCAAGAAAAAAAGGAATGTGAAAAGTATATGGAAATATTTAAAACTTTCAAAAAAGTGTAGGTTAAAATCCCCTTGATTGATTCTGTGAAGAAAAATCCAAGATATGCCCTATTTCTGAAGGAGATGTGTACACACCGAAGGAGAATTCGAGATGATGAGAAGGTGATATTGGGGAGGAACATCTCAACATTGATATAGCCATTAGTTACAACCAAATTTAATGATCATGGAATATTATAAATTCCATGCACCATGGGGGAGTATATTCCCAATGTTATGTTTCATTTAGGTGCTTCTATAAATGTGATTCCTCATTCCATTTACTCTAAATTGTAGGTCAGATAACTAAATAAAATAGTAATTGTTGTTAAACTCACAAATAAAAGTACAACACACCACTTTGATGTGTTAGAGGATGTTCTCATGAGGGAGAAAAGTTTAATTTTTCCTACTAATTTTTATGTGCTTAAAATGGAAGATGATAGGACGAATGGACACACCCCAATTATATTAGGGCAGCCCTTATTGAAAAACACCAAAACCATAATTAATTTACTCAATGGTACATTATTTGTGGAGTTTGTTGGTCACATTGTCCACTTAAACATCCTTGATGCCATGAAACAGACCTTGGAAGAAAATTCCTCTTACTGTTAACTCTATAGACGTACTCTATTCCCCTATAAAATATTCTTTTAATTACCCTATTCCCCTTTCTGAGTTTTCATCATTGATTAAAATGTTTGGTAATGAATCATGCATATAATATAGTACTGGTTTAGAAAAATTTCATGAATTCTTGTTAATTGATGATTTTTTGAACACTGAGGTTCACATGACCATTGATGATACTTCTAATCTTGTAAAAGATCATTTCTCATCTAATGATGATACCATTGAGAAATTAAATGATATTAGTGACCTCTCACTTTCACACACACTCCCATCAATCCAAAATCCCCCTAAATTGGAACTAAAACAACTTTCTTATGATTTAAAATATTCATATATTGATATTGGAAACAAGATCCCTGTAATCATTACTAGTTCACTCCCTCCAGAACTTGAATTGTCGCTGCTTGAAATTTTGAATGAGTATAAACAAGTTTTGGGATGGACACTTGTTGAAATTTTTGGTATTATCCCATCAATCTGTACACATCATATATTTTTAAATGATGAGAGTAAAAAAGTGATGCGGACACAATGCCGACTGAACCCAAACCTCCTAGATGATGTTAAAAAGGAGGTAAAAATTATTGGCTACTGGAATCATTTACCCCATCACTGACAGCTAATGGGTTAGCACAGTAAAAGTGGTTCCTACAAAAATGGTCTTATAGTAATAAAAAATGAAAACAATGAATTGGTTCCAACTTGTGTGAAAAATAATTTTCAAGTCTATATAGACTATCACCGATTAATCCAACACATTATGAAGGACCATTTCCCATTTTACATTCATTGATCATATTCTAGCACTACTGGAAAAATGGAATATACCCACGGTTCAAAACCGTGGGTATAGCCCCCAAAACCGTGGGTATAGGATATACCCACGGTTTTGGGACCCATGGGATGGAATGGTGTCGGTATAGGGGTCTCAGCCTATACCCACGGTTCTCCAAACTGTGGGTATAGGGTAGTCACATGTGGCACACTGGTTGTTCCATCTTGGCACACAACAGACCCAAAGGTTGAAAACCATGGGGTATTTAAATTCAAAAAAAATTCCCAGCTAGTTTGGAACCCGCGACTCACTCTAACCAGCACAAGTGCGCCACCAACTGATCTGGACTCTTTATCTGTTATTTTTACATATATCTACTTCTATATATTAATATTCGGTATTTAAATTTAAAAAATGTGTGTGCGGGGTATCGAACATGGGTCTCGCGCAAACCATCCGAACCACGCCACCAACCAAGCTGTATTTTATATATGTTATATATGAATATATCAGCTTATATATATTAATATTCGGAATTTAAATTCAAAAAATGTGCTTGATGGGGTTCGAACACGCAACTCACGCAGAACCTCAGAACTGCGGCCCACTAACAGACCAACCGAGCTAAATAACATTTATAAGATTATATTTATATGTATATAAATATATTAATCTAAACCGTGAAAAAATGTCTACCGCCCAAATTTTTTCTATGTCCCGCCTAAATTTATTTCCGCGTCATAACATGGGAAAGCTATACCCACGATTCTGGAGAACCGTCGGTATAGGTCTTCAAAAAAAACCTGCAATACCTACGGTTTTCAAGAACCGTCGGTATAGCTCTTCGGAAAATACCCTATACCCACGGTTCTCTCCAAAAATGTGGGTATAGGTCTTAAATGAAAAGTATACCCACGATTTTTGGAACAATCATGGGTATAGGTGTCCTATACACATGATTTTGGAAAACTGTGGGTATAGGTTCACCTATTATCCCTATACCCACGATTTTTTGCAAAACCGTGGGTATAGCCCTGCTTTCCAGTAGTGTAGAGAGTATATCAGGGAAGTCTCATTACTATTTCCTTGATGGGTATTATGGATAATTTCATATCCATATTTCCCAAAAGTATCAGATAAATACAACCTTCACTTTACCCTTTGGTACATTTTCATATTGAAGGATACCATTTGTTCTATGCATTGCTTCAAGTAATTTATAGTGATACATGGTTAGTATTTTTTCAGATTACCTGGATAATTAAATGGAAGTATTCATAGATGATTTCACTATTTATAGATCCTCTTTTGATGAATGTTTGATTAGTTTTGGTTCAGTACTACATCGTTGTATTGAAAATAATTTCGTATTAAATTTTGAGAAATACTATTTCATGGGGAAATAAGGAATAGTTTTGGGAAATGTCGTTTCTGGGGATGGTATCCAAGTAGATAAATCAAAAGTGGATGTCATTTCTTCTCTACCATTGCCCAAAAATTTATGAGATGTGCCATATTTCCTAGGTCATGTTAGATTTTTCCACCATTTCATTTGTGAATTTAGTAAAATTTCACTCCCCTCTCCCAATTGCACAAAAAAGAAAAGGAATTTATTTTTTATAAAGAATGTGAGGAAGCTTTTAATAAGTTAAAATAGAGTATCATGTCATTCCCAATAATCCAAACACCTCTATGGGATTTATCATTTGAGCTCATGTGTAACGCCGCTAACTATGAAGTTGGGAAAATCTTATCAAAAATGGTCAATCAATTTCCACATTTCATTTCCTATGCCTCGCGTACAATGGACCCTACCCAAGAAAACTACAGCATAACTGAAAAATAACTTCTTTCCATTGTGTTTTCATTGGATAAATTCAGGTCATATCTTTTAGGGTCCAAAGTCATTGTGTTCTCAGACCATGAATCCCTCTGTTATCTCCTTTAGAAACAAGAAGAAAAAACACATCTCATTCACTAGATGATCCTCTAAGAATTTAGTTTAAAATTAGAGATAAAAAAGTGTAGAGAATGTGGTGGCTGACCATATCAGTAAGATCCGCCCATCCTTGGAAATTGAATCATCCCCCTTTATTCCCATAAATGACATGTTTCCAGATAAGAAATTGTACTGAGTGAAAGATGTTATTCCTTGGTATTCCAAAATTCTAAATTATTTGGTAGTGTCTTTCATTACTGCTGATTGTAATAAAAACTAGTCTAACCATCTAAAATATGAGTCCTATTGGAACATTTGGGATGACCCCTACCTTTGGCGTACATGTATTGATCATGTCCTCAGGTGTTGTGTTCCCGATAGTGAGTTTAAATCTTTCCTTAGGTTTTGTCACACAATTTCTTGTGGGGTCCACTTTGGTCCCCAATGGAATGCTCGTAAGGTCCTTGATTCTGGTCTCTTTTGGCCAACACTTTTTTGGGATTCCCATGATTTTTTTAAATCTTTTCCTCAGTTTCAAATAATGGGGAATGTATCTAAATGATATGAAATGCCACAAAAACACTGTTTATTCCATGTAATTTCTTATTTTTAGGGCATTGACTTTATGGGACCATTCTCCAATTTATTTTGGAACCATTAGATTGTTCTGGCAGTGGATTATGTTTGAAAATAGGGAGAGGCACGAGCTACAAGGACTGATGGTTTTAAGGTAGTTGTGGAATTTTATAGAACCCAAATATTCTTTAGGTTTGGATTAGCTAGGTTCATCATAAGTGACCAGGGATATCATTTTTCAACTAAACAATTCAATCTATTTTTCCTCAGTATGGGGTCAGGTATTGATTGTCTACTACTTATCACCCACAAACCAATGGTCAAGCCGAGGTGTCGAATAGAGTGGTAAAATAGATTCATGAAAAATTGTTCAACACAATATAAATGATTGGAGTCTTAGAATCTATGGCTCATTATGGTATTTCAATAATTCCTTTAAAAATTACATTGAAATTTTACCCTATCAGCTTGTGTTTGGAAAGAGTTGTCACATCCCTGTTGAGATTGAGCACCGAGCCTAATGGACCATTAAACAAAAAAATTATAATGATTATGGTATAGGTGATCAAAGGATGTTTTAGATTAAGGAGCTAGAGTGAATGAGAATAGATTTATATGAGAACTCTCGGAATTAGAATGAGAAAACCAAGGTTTCCCACGACCGTATCATTCTTCATTGTCAGTTCCACATCAGGAAGAAGGTTGTCCTCTACAATGCAAGACTGATGTTTCATCTAGGTAAGATTCATTCCCACTGTTTTGGACCATGCACTGTTACTTATGTATCTCCATTTGTTTTTTTTTTCAGGTTCAAACAGAAGAAACCAAGAAAAACTTCACTATCAATGGGAAACAGCTGAAGCACTTCTATGAAGCCATTCCAGAGTCCCAAATGGAGGAACACTAAGTTTAAGAAGTAGTATATTAATGACACCCACTAGGTTTTATCTTTCCTTCCCACATTATCTTTTATTATAGTGAGGAAACTACATATTGTAGGGCTGGGGGTATGGGTACATTCCTGGGTTAGTTCGGAATGGTCATCATCTTTCTTTTCTATTCTTTTTTTAGCTTGATAAATAGTGTTATTAATTTTCCTCATTTCCCCCATTGCTTTTGTGTTAGAATATTAAAATTTTAAAGCCCAATTTATCATGGAAAATGATTCCCACTTAATCATGGATGTTATTGAAAATTCATGATGAATTTCCATTTTTCATATTGTTTTAACATTCAAATTTTTTTGAGGAAATGTGAATTTTAGCAAGAATTAAATACTGTGGCATGACTTTCTTTTGATTTTTTTTTATTTTCGATGATATAAATGGTTGTTTCATTTTTAATCCTTTAAGAATAATCGTACCCTTTGTGTGAATATTTTATGGGGAAATCTTTTCACTTCACATCTCCACACATATTTTCACCCAACCATGAAGTGTGAAAATTTCTTACTTAATGGAAGTTAAATATAAGTTAGGTTAATTTTTCTCTACTTTACAAAATACTTTTTCCATATGTTCATTCCTTATCTGATCTATTTCATTACTATACCAGATTCACATATGCATGTGTACCTATTATCTGACTATTGTACGCCCTAAAAAATGGTTGTGTCTTGGCCAGGTCAAAAACTACCCTTTTTTGACTTTTGATCTTTTTATAACTATTGTAATTAGTGTTTTGAGGAGATAAAACATGGGTTGAGAGAAGAGTGTGAGATTTGTTCCAAGTGAAGCTTCTGAAAAAAAATGAGGGGAGTGGTGAAATGTACAACGTATGGGGATATTTAGATCAAGAACTTATGGTTTTAATTCTATAAATGCTTAATTTAGTGCGTCTTGAAATTTGAATGCAATAGATGTAGGGTAGGTTTGGAGGAAAGTATCATGTAAGTAGAAATTTTTTAAAATAAATTGTATTTACTTGATAGAAAGTGGAATGAATATCTTGAAATGGTTATCACACACACATGTGGAGAATTAATGATATGATTAACTTTTGAATTAATTTCTTCGATTGGTATCATGCATCTCTTTGAATTTCATTTTCATAAATTTTTTGAGATGTCGTTTTCCATGATCACTTAGAATAACTCCTCGGTGTGATTTTTTTTACTTTGATCACATTTCTATTAGGAATTAAATTTTCATTTAATGTTAAATCTATATGAAGTTTTAAATATCTTAATTCATAAGTTTTGGAAATATGAATTTTCCCAGTAGTAAAAATTTTTAGGTGTGCGAGTCTGATCGCACAAAAATTCATTGTTTCATTTTCAGACTCATGCCACTATGTTAAACTAGTTTTGTATTGAAAATTATAAAAATAATAATAATTTTCACTTCATTTTTTATTCAATTATTTTTTTTATCACTATTAAAAAGTTAAATTATTCTTGTTTTGATAATTACATTGTAGGTGGATTTGATTTTGAGGGCCCATGATGAATTCCAAGAAAAATGGGCAAAACTATAAAGGATCCAAGCACACCAGTGAACTAAAATGAACACTGATACTAAAATATTAATCCAAATGTGATGATATTTTGTTATATGGTTCAAATTTTACGTGTATATATTTCATATGAAGCAACCCAAGCAAAATTCACCCATTAAGTGGCCCAACCGACCTGCTCTATTCAGAACATCGAATCTGCACGAAGTCAAAGGTGGTGTGTTGTGATCTATCCATTTCTCCACATGTTGGTGTCCAAATGAAACCAAAATTTAGGTATAGATATTAAATATATGGGAAATAACTTTTTAGTTTTTTTAAAATATATATATAAGGATATCTACCCACCGAAAACAATGGGTTATGTGGTTTTACACAATCTGTGTTCCCAAAACCACCTTCCACTTTTCTTATAAAACAATACCTTCAGCACCTCTTTTCTATGTTCGTCTAGGAGGAAAAGATCTGGTATTTTGGAGACCCAAAAGAGTCTTATCCTCATCCAATATCTTCTGGAGTCCCCTATCTTCATAGGGGGGTCAAGGATGAAGGTGAAGTTACACCCGAGCCTCCTCCTCCTCTCGATGGAGAGCTAAACAATGGACAATCATTTCAAGGGAGCTACACATACTTGGGTGGGAGTTACTGCCCTTATTATTCTACTAGTTTTGTGTAATTTTAATGTTAAATATTTCAATTATGTTTAATTTTTATGTGCTTATCCTATGAATATATATATTTTGTTAGAATTAAGTGAAACACTTTTTATTTCAACACCGATTGGGTTGAGATTTAAAGTGGGAATATTGGGTTATTCCAATTGGACAAGACAAGAATCCTCCTTCTCTCACACATACATAATATTTTAGTATGAATTGGTAGTCATTTCTCTATGTTTTAGAACGAAACCTTGACCACATGATTGTTGGTTCAAGGGGTGATTCTTTGAGCATCATTTTAAGAGGCAAGAGGGAAGTCAAGATCTTGACAACCCTCAACCAAAGGATTATATTAGACCATATAAAAATTTTAGAATAATGAACTATTCAAGATGTGTAGTGAACTTGAAATTACATCCTTATCTCATAATTCTAAAACACCTCCTTTATTTATCAACTATTAAACTCTTTAAATCAAGTAATTTTCTTAAAACTGTATTCAAAATCACCCCCATTTTGTGTTTTTTATTAAAAATTCATGATCTAAACCTATCAATGCTCCTTGAGAGAAAACATAGGGTCTTCCATGTACTATAAATAAACATAAAAATAATAATAAATTAGAAATTTAATGACAATTCAGTCATGAATCACAACCTACCCAAAGAATAATGGGCTACCACCACTTGGAAAAGGGACCAGGGAAGAGTAGGTGGCCAGCCATCCATCTTCTCACTGATATGTCTGGTAAAGACAGGATCCCCCGTGATAATGGGGGTGTTCGGAACATAGTTATCAACCAGGGTTAGTGCATAATGAAATAATAATGGAAATACATGTATATATATAAATATAATACCAAACACTCAAGATCGACCTATGGGTTTTCAATCAAACAACCAGCTCCCAACACTGCCAACTTTGTTGCTACCTCTAAATGCACAACACCACACATGAAGCCATGTCCCGATTCATATTTCCAACTCTAAAGACCTGAACCCACTTTCCCAAAGATGGTGCCTTATTTTATTAAATTGGAATATAAATAAGGAAGACACATCCAAAAGGACCAAATAGTTTATTAGCTTTGGAAAACAATATACATATATAAGTTTAACATTACAACTGGAAAGAAAATACAATATGTAAATTCAATTGTAAAAATCCTTGAATCCTAGATTATTCCTGAAATTCATTCATAATACAATTCTTCACATCCTGGGTAAAAATAAAACATAATAAATGGGTGCACTTAGGTTCTCATTATGGGTAAGTAAAACAACATAAGCACAAATAATAAGTCATAGTTAATAAATCAATGTACACATTCCATTAAAAAATAATCTTGATCATAATATGGTTGTAATAAAAATTAATAAATAATTCCATAAAAAAACATAACCATGGATATTTTACAAGTATAATAATCACATGGACTATCACTTATTATATTCATAATGATTGAATGCATAATACATGACATCATAACCATATTTTCAACACCTCATACCAAGACCATACATAAACAAGTAAAAACCAATGGTAGTTTGTCTCATGAGACCAACTGATGCACTGAGGGGCTATAGGGGACCCCACCCAACACTTACTTTGTCCAATGAATTACTCATTTGGAAAGGGGTGAAATATAATATACATATACATTTATATTGAAACTAATATATGAAATGTAAATAACTTTCCTCAATCCGTAATCATTTTCATTAACCATTTAGAGTAATATGGGCAATGGTATCTAGATAGAAAATTCAATGTAAAACTAATCATAAAAAATTAAATAAAATGTGTTATATGATATAATTAAGTATTAATCCCAATTAAACATAATAATCAATAATAGTGTTGAAATAGATTAAAATACTCTTATAAAATCATTGAGTAATTCTTGAGAGAAATACTTTTTAAAATTTGGAATGAATATTCCTACTAGAAAAAATAATTTTTATTTGTCCTAATTATTTGTATAAATTCAGTAATAAAAAAATAAAAAATTTCACGTCAAAAATAGTGATTTTATAAAAATAATGGTTTCTTAAAATTGATTATTTAGAGCACTTGAAAATAGGTAATAATTCGAAAATTCCCCTTGAATTGAGCTTTGTTTATCCGGAAGAATTTTAGAAAGATACTTTTAAAACATTTTACTACCAATAAAATAAAGAAGTATTCTGATTGGTAAATATATATATAACAAAAAAATAAAATATATGATGATTAAATAAGAATAATTCAAAATTTCATTGGGGTAAATAGAGAAAAAGAGTAACCTGAAAGAAACTGGAGGTTCGAGTATAATCCCTTACCATATGTCTGAATGTGTTCTACACTTGAACTTAACATCCTGGATAATCAAATTAAATCCATTAATTAATTAATTCAGAACCTTATATATTTTTATTTTATTTATTATAATTTTATTAAGTTCATTTATTTCATTTTAGAAGAGTTATAAGATACAAATTTATCGCTCAAGAGCGTTCGTTTCCTTGGTTTTCACGATTGTTAAAATTGTATATGAGTATCAAAGTTCATGTAGAAAGGATATAATTATCTATAATTAATATTATATGATAATAATAAACATATTTAAGATTAAATGTTCATATAATTAATTTTTTATATGGTATGAAGATGAATTATTAGATAAAACATTACTGATAATCGTTTAGATTATTACAGCGGTATTTCAATCATCTCGAACTAGTTTTGTTGTATGAATTAATATTATTCATATATACTAGTTTTAGAACATTAAATAAGAAGTAATAGATATTTTATAATCCTATTCAACCATAAAAATGGTTTCATGACCAGCCTTAAAGGATAAATTGAATAACAAAGGTTTTTCGTCTATGATGGTTGTAAATTGGAACCTCCCAGATGATGATTTCGTTTTTTAAAATAAAAGAGAGAGATAGTAGTTTGAGGAAGGATATTACATTAACATGATATAACTGTATTATATTGATTATACTAGAGTTATCATGATCATTTGGAAAGTGGAGGTGCAGATAAGATAAGAAAAGAAAATAAATTGAAAACAGAATTAAAAGAAAGGGGAAGAGGGTTTACCTCTTGAATTATTCTCCTTGAGAACCTCCTTAGGGGAAGGGAATGTTATATTTTGGTAAGAAAAAGAGATCATGGACATGGGGATATAGTAGGAAAGAGTATTTGGGAATAACATTGACATGTTTCAAGGAATATAGGAGTAAGGAGAAGAGGGGGTGAGGGTGGTTTTTATAGTGGAGGAGGGGGTAATTTTTGAATATCCAACTCATTATTTTATTATTTTTTCAAAGACAAGAAATAATGTGATCCTTATGTCCAAAAATAGTAATAAGATCATTTGAGTTCGAAACAATTGTGCTTACATAATCCATACATCACCTATGACTCGATAAATCATGTATTTAGCATTTATCATAAATTATCAAATTTTACTATTCATAAAAAATCAAGTATTTTAGAACAATATAAAAAATTCACCCTAACATTTTTTCTATGTTTAGAACTAAAAAATTAACTCCATTTTATAAGAATAATTTTATAAATATGTGAAATTTAATTTTTAATTTAAATCATCATTTACTCGAAAAATATAGATTATAAATTTATAACTGATTTTATGGAACTTTCAAAAACTAACTAAGGTCTAATAAAATTTTCCTAAAATAATAAGAAATTTTTTTTATTATATGAATAAATTTTATGTAAATAAATTTTATTTTACATAATTTTATTAATTATAAAATTTTAACTAAATATTGATGACTTAAAAAAATACAAATACTTAATTAATAATTTTTAAAATAATCATTTACTTATACTATGATATAATTATATGATACTTTCACTTTTGAGATACCTAAATGTTGATTATAATTTTATGGATGAGGTTACTATTCATTTTTCTGGTTTACAATTCATAAGGTTCATATCACTATTTATAAATTCAAGTTATTATTTCCTTGGTATAGGTTCCTTTACTACTAGAAATACCTCTTATTTCATTAATTATTTATTTATAAAGATTTTATTGTGTTCTCTATATGGTTTTATTTGATTTATAATGTATATATAAAATAAAAATAAGAAGGTAAATCTCATTGATATAATTATGGTTCGTTACATTCTCCCCTCCTACAAAAATTCCATACTCAAAATTTTTAGATTGTCATCTCATAAAAAAGTTTGGGTAGTTCTTCATCGTAAGTTCCTCAGACTCACATGCCGCCTCATTAATTTTATGATATTTTCAAAGTCCCTTTACTAGATGATTCATTATATTTCTCAAAAACTATTTATTGTCCGGAATTTGGATGGGATCTTCACTGTAAGATAAGTCAGGTTCCAATTCTATTCCTTCAAAAGTGAGTACATGTATTGGGTCTGGCATGTACTTCTTAACAAAGAGACGTGGAACACATCATATACTTTAGAAATACTGGGTGGAATTGCCAAATGATAATCCACATCTCTAATTATCTCTATAATTTTAAAAGGGCTAATGTACCTATATCTCAGTTTCCCTTTCTTCCCAAATCTTATAACACCCTTCCGTAGATAAACATTCAAGAAAATTTGTTCTCCCACTTAAAATTAAAAATCCTTCCTTTGATTATAGGAATAGATATTTTTTCCTTCTTTGAGATTCATTGATATAGGTTAGAATAGTCTTTACCTTCACCGTTGTTTCCTCCACAATCTCTGGGCCCACAATCTTCCTTTCACCAACTTCTTCCAAACATGTTTGTGTATAACATCTTTTTCCGTACAATGCTTCATACAATGCCATTTTTATACTAGAAGGGAAACTATTGTTGTATTAAAACTTCACAAAAAAGTAAATAATGATCCCACATACCTTGAAAATATATTGAACATGATCTCAACATGTCTTCTAAAGTTTGGATCATCCTTTCTGATTTCCTGTCAGTTTGAGGGTGATAAGCAGTTCTCAAATGAAGTTCAGTATCCAAATCATTCTGAATACTTTTCTAGAATTTTGTTGTAAATGGGGTATCACAATCATACACTATTAAAATTTATGCTCCATGAAGTCTTACAACTTCATTGATATAGAGTCCTGCAAGGTGCTCCAATGGAAATATTCCCTTATAGCGAGGAAATGTGCATATTTGGTAAGTCAATCAATAATCAGCCATATTTCATCATTCTTTCTTGGTGTTTTTGAAATTACAGTGAAAAAATACATTATTATATCATCATATTTCTATGTATGAATATTAATTTGTTTCATTAATCCACTAGGATTTTATCTTTTGGCCTTCACTTGTTGACATAATAAACATCTAGATACATAATCAACAATTTCCTGCTTCATGTTGTCCCACCAGAAATGTTCCTTAAAATATCTGTAAATCATAGTGATACTATGGTGTATAGATAAATTATAGATACATTAATCATCCAATAAATCCATATTTAGTTTGGGTATATAGGGAACACCTAGACTCCTCCCAAATTTCAGAATTTCATATTCATACATGAAGTATGCCAACTTCCCATCATTTAATGCTTTAATTTTCTTTTGATGATTCTTATCATCAGACATAGAACTTTTAATTCTTTCCAATAAAGATGGGTAGAAAACTAATTGAAAAATTAATTATGGTTCAACTTCTTTGATAATTCCCATATCCATATTTACTAGATCAATGAATATATGATCCTTTTCAATTCTCATTTTGTTTAGAAATCTATGATCCATCCTGATCAATACATCATATACCTTATTCACCTTCCCCAGGTGGTATTGTATTATATAATCATAATCCTTGATTAGTTCTATCCATAATATTTTCCACATGTTGTGTTTTTTCTATGAGAATATATGTTTCAAAATCTTTTGATCCATATACATATCACACCTTTCACCATAGATATAATGTATCCATATATTCATAACAAATATTAAAACTTCCAACTTAAGATCATGAGTTAGATAGTTCTGTTCATGAGTTTTTAACTACCTTGATTCGAAGGAAATAACTATATCATTCTATATAAGGACAAAACCAAGTCCTTTATTTGATGCATCACTATAAATCAAAAATGAACTATTTCTCAATGGTAGATTCAATATTGGATCATTCACTAATATCATCATGAATTCTTACAAAAATTCTTCACATTATTTTGTCTATACAAACTTAACCCCTTTATGAGTAAGCTTGGTTAATGGGTTAGATAATCAGATGAATTTCTTAATGAAACAATAATAATAACATTATAAACCTATAAAACTACATACCTAGGTTATGTTCATTGGTGTAGGTGATTCCTAATCTTACTTTGTCTTTATAGGATCAACATATATTCCATCCTTAGAGATAATATGTTCAAGGAAAGAAATTGTTTGAAGAAAAAATTCACACTTTATAAACATCCCATATAACTCGTTTCTTTTAAGAGTCTTCAGAATAATGTGAAAAGGATTCTCCGAATCATCATATATTTTTGAGTATACTATGATATCATCAATAAATACCAAAAAAGTCATCAAGATATTCCTTGAAAAATCTATTCATTAGTTCCTTTAAAATAAAGGGGGAATTAGTCATTCCAAAAGGAATTATTTTAAACTTGTAATGCCCATACCTGGTTCGAAATGTTCTCTTTGGAATATCTTCTTTCCTCTCACACAACTAATGATATCTAGAAATAAGGACAATATTTGAAAAAAAATGGTCTCTAAGAAGTTGATCAAATAAATCATCAATGTGAGGAAGGGGATACTTTTTCTTTATCATAATAGCATTGATCTCCCCGTAGTTGATGCATAGCTTCATAGATCCATATTTATTCTAGAAAAATAGAACAAGGGCCCCTAAAGAGAAATAATAGAGAGGATAAATCACTTATCAATCAATTTATCTAGCTATTTCTTCAGCTCTACTAATTTGATTATGGACATCCTATAAGGAGTCTTTGATATAGGCCTCTCATCAGGAATTAAATTAATAGAGAACTTAACTACCTGCTCTGGAGTATTTCCAAGTAAATCCTCTAGAAATACATCAACATATTCTTGCACAATAGGTAGATCCTCTATTTGAAAAAAAATTCATAACCCATAGATATTACATTTTCTTCCTCTCTACGAATTGAATTTTTTAGAGCTACTAAGGGTGGATCTAGAGAAAAATCATATGGAAAGGTTTCTGCTCTAATGATAAAGGAATCTACATCATTCTCAGAAAATATATCTTCATTATACTTGAAATATATATTCACATCATAATTTGAAAATCAATTCATACCAAGAGTTATATCATAGTCAATCATGGGTATGATGACAAGGTCAAAAACTAAAGCATTTTTATGTGTCATAAGGGGGAATAACCAATACATCTTTATTACAATGATACTTCCCATAAGTGTTTTGACTAAAAACTACTTTATTAAATAATATTTGAAATATCTAATTTTCTTTTAAAACTTCGATGATATAAAAGAATGCGATGATCCAAATAAAATAAAACAATGGCTATGTTTGAGGAAATAATTAAAGTAACTTCCACCACATCATTAGGAACAAAAACCTTAGTTGTTGTGACCAACAAATGTTGGACTTTCTCCCATAGCCTTACTTGGAGAAAGTTTCCTTGACTCTTAGGAAATTCATGTACATAATGTAAAATATAATTACAATTATATCATTGAACATTTGAAGATTCTTTCTTTCACTTGTAATCATGATATTGGTGGCCTTTTTCTCCACACTTGTAACAAACACTCATTCCCTTCAGGCAAGTAACAGGGTGTTTCTTCCCATAATTACTACGAGGTGGAATATAAACCCTTCCATTATTCCCCATTTTTTTATTTTCTTTTCTAGAGTGTTCAGTATCCCTCTTCTTCTCATCGATTAATTTTAATTCATATGACTTTCCTTTTTTGTATTTATAACACATGAGACTGTATCTTCATATGATGAGAAATTATGAGAGACCAGTGCCCTTCGGAGGAATGGTTTTAAACTTTTAAAGAATAGATCAATCCTTCTGTAGGGATTATGTGTGTAGTCTGCAGAATTTATTTCTAACCATGTAAAGTTGGCTTCATGCTTCGCAACATTTTCATCCACTTTCAATCTTAGACTAATGAATTTCCTCTCCATATCTGCTCACTGTTCGAGAGGAAAATATTTTTCTAGGAAAATTTACTTAAAATTCCTCTATTAAATATTTTCTATTTGTTCCTACCCATTTTTGTTTTGAATCAATGACAACCATTGATTAGAATATCCAGATAAATGATACAATACCATGAAAACCTTCTCCCTTTCATTACTTCCCAAAGTGAGGAATATCTTCTCTAAGAAACTTATCAACTGCTATGCCTTGAATGGGTTTATAGTCCCATTAAATTATGGAGGCTGTTATCACATAAAGAGGTCTAACATTTCTCCACCACATTATGAATCCGGATTCTCTATACAGGTAATTTTATTGTTCATAACCTGAGTCAGATGTCCCAATATAGTTATAAGTTTCTCATCACCAGTCACAGATCCAGAACCAACATCATTATTCTACATAGGAGGGAAATGCCTACATGGGATACGTACATTCTGGAAGTTTAAATTCCTTAAATTTGGTGCTATTTATAATTAATGGTACACACTAAATTATGTTATAAACCATAATGTATAATTTCAATCAAGAAAACTAAATAACATAAATTGAAATTTTATGAATGTCTAATCTCATAATCATAAGCATCGTTTATTTGGGGACTTTTTAAAATTTAAATCCTTCATAATGATTGTAAAGAAATTGTGAATTATCCTAAGAATATCCCCTAGGATTTTAAAACCATGTGCACAGTAAAACCTATTGTCGTGTACCAGGTTACCTCGAGTCAGGCCCTAAACACCTTGTCAGAGTTCTTACTTATAGGTACATTTTTTTCAAAACCACGTCCACTTATAGTATCCAGATAGCGATGTATTTTCTGTGAAGGTAAACATAATCTAAAATATAAAAAAATTATAGGATGTCCTTGTATGCTTATCCCAAAAGTCTATCTTAGGGTTTTGGTCACTAATCTACATTTTCTATATCTAGTTTCTAAGGTTTCTACTAAACATCCTTTGATACCAACTGTATGGACCTGACCCCAATTTCCCAGAACTAGTGCATTATTTTATTACATTTGAATATAAACAAGGAAGAAACATCCCAATGGACAAAATAGTTTAGTAGTTTTTTAAAATAATATACATACATAAGTTCAACATTACAACTTACATGTAAATATAATATGTAAATTCCATTGTAAACATTCATGACACCAAGATTATCCCTGAAATTCATTCATAATATACTTATTTTTATCCTCAGAAAAAATATAACATAAGAAAGGAATGATTTAGGGTTCTTGTTAAGGGTAAGTAAAACAACATAAACATAAATAATAATACATGGTGAATAAATAAATTTACACATTCCATTGAAACATAATCTTGGGCATAATATGGCAGGAAGAAAAAATGAATAAATAATTCCATAATAAAAACATAACCATGGATATTCTACTAGTTAGATAATACCATGGACTATCACTTACAAGATTCATTATGAGGTAATGCAGAATGAGGGACATCATAATCTATTGTCAATTCCTTGTGCCAAGACCATACATAAAAAGGTAAAAACCCAAGCTAGTTAGTATCATGAGACCAACCGATGCACTGAGGGGCTATAGCAGGCCACACACAATACTTATTCCAATTCATTCCTCATATGAAAGGGATGAAGCATAATATATATATATACATTCATATTTACCTAACATATAAAATTTAAATAACTTTCCCCAATCTATAATCAATAACACTAACCATTCATAATAATATGGTGAATGGTGTAAAGATAGAACATCCACTGTCAAACTAATAATAAACCCTTAAATAAAATATGGTTGATGATATAATAAAATATTAATCCCAATTAAACATAATAATAAACTATAGTTTTTAAATATATTAAAATAGTCTTATAAAATCATCGAGTAATTCTTGTGAGAAATACTCTTTTACTTTGAAAAGAAGAGTTCTTTTGGAAAAATAATTTTTATTTATCATAATTGCCTTTATAAAACCAGTAATGAAAGAATATAATTTTTCATGAAAAAATTATTGATTTTATAAAAATAATGGTGTCTTAAAAAATATTATTGACTACACTTGAAAATAGGTAAGAATTTGAGATGTTCCCTTGATTCAGGCTTTGTTTATCAGGAAGAATTTTAGAAACATCCTTTTAAAACATGTAACTCCCCAAAAAATAAAGAAGGATTTTTATTGGTACATATATATATATATATATATAATTCACATAGAATTTAAGATTATTAGATAAGAATAACACAAAATTTTATTAGGGAAAAGAGATAAAAAGAGTAACCTGAAAGAAAATGGAGGTTCGGGTATAATCCCTTTTGTTGTGTCTGAATCTGTTATGCACTAGAAATTAAAATCCTGGATTATCAAATTAAATTCATTAAATAATTAATTATAAACTTTATTTACATGTATTTTATTTATTATAATTTTATTTTGTTCATTTATATCCTTTTTTATGGGTTTTAAGAAACAAATTTATCGCTCGGGAGCATTCGTTTCCTTGGTTTTCACGATTAGTAAACTTTTATATGTGAATGAATGTTCTTGTGGAATGGATATACATTTAGAAAATTGAATTTATATGATAATAATGAATGTATAGAAGATTAAATTATTAATTTATTAATTTATTTATATGGTATGAATATGATTTATTAAATAAAACATTATTGATAATCGTTCAGATTATTATGGTAGTATTTCCATCATCTTGAACTAGTTTTATCGTATAAATTAATATTATTTATATATAATGGTTTTAGAACATTAAATAAGTCATAATAAATACTAATAATCTCTTTCAACCATAAAAATTGTTTCATTACATGCCCTGAATTATAAATTGAAGAATGAAGGTTCGTTGTCCATGAAGGTTGTAAATCGGAACCTCCCAGATGATGATTTGGTTTTTAAAAATAAAAAGTGATAGATAGTAGTTTGGGGATGTATATTCCATAAAAATGATATAATTATAGTATATAGATTATAATATAGTTATCAAGATCATTTGGATAGAGGATGTGAGGAGAAGATAAGAAAATATAATTAATTGAAAATGAAATTAAAAGAAAGAGGAAGAGGGTTTACCTCTTGGATTATCCTTCTTGATAAACTCCTTAGGGAAAGGATTATTGGTATTTTGGTAAGACCAAGAGCTCCTAGATGTGGAGAGAGAGTGTAGAATAGGATTTGGGTAGAACTTTTAAAATCTTCAAGGCTTAGAGTTAGGAGAAGAGGGGGTGATGCTGGTTTTTATAGTGGAGTAGAGGGGCAAGTTTTTGAATATCTTATTCATTATTTTTTTATTTTACTCAAGACAAGAAATAATGTTGATTATTATGAAAAAAAATATAAATATGTACATCGATATTTAATCCAATTATTCTTACATCATACATACATCACCTATGATTCAATATATCATTAATTTATAATTTATCGTAAATTATCGTATTTTACTATTCACCAAAAAATAAAGTATTTTAGAAAAAACTAAAAAAATCACAGAAACTATATTCCCATGAGTAGAATTAAAAAATAAAATCTATTTTATGAAAATAAATTTCTAAATATGAAAATTTTAGTTTTTAATTAAAATAATCATTTACTAAAAAAAATTCATATTTTAAATTTATAACCGATTGTAGGGAACATTCAAAAAATAACTAAGGTATCATAAAATTATCTGAAAATGGATATACAATAAAATATTATTTTATAATTACATTTTATGTAAATAAATTTTATTTTAAATTAATTTATTAATTATAAAATTTTAATGAAATATTTATGACCTATAAAAATACCAACACTTAATAAATAATTTTTAAAATATTCATTTACATATACTATGTTATAATTATATCATACATTCAGTTATGAGATTCCAAAATTTTATTTATAATTTCATGGTTGAGTTTACTATTCATTTGGATGGTTTACTATTCATAAGTGTCATATCACTATTTATATGGTCAAGTTACTATTTCCTCAGTATAGGTTCCTTAGCTTATATAAATACCTCTTATTTAATTCATTATTCATTTATAAAGATTGTATTGTGTTATCTATGTGGATTTATTTGATTTATAATATATATAAAATAAACATAATAAGGGAAATCTCATTGATATAATTATGGGTCGTTACACCAACCAATTTAATTAACCATTACCATTATTTATTCACAATTCATTTATTCATTCCGTTAACGGAACCGAACCAAGATAGTTTCAAACATTATTAATCATTTATTTAATCATTTATTCCATTACTATCCAGGAAACTACCAAGCACAACACACAACAAGAAACACAACAAAAGTCATACGTAGAGAAAATCATGGTGAAATATCCATATCAACCATCACCATCCTTCTTCAAATTCATCCCTCCAAAAACCATCCACACACACCCAGATCCAGCAAAACATCACCACACAACCTGATCATATCCCTACTGTACAACACTTCTCATCCGTTCCACAATCAATCGATCTCTCAACCTAAGATTCCATAACACCTTCTAAACCATCCCACAACACACAAACGTGCTCACAACCACATCACCACACAATCAAAACAAAACACAATTCATATTTAATAAGGAATATCTTCTTTGATTCCAATTGTTAATTTAGGGGTTATCACAAAAGCTGTATAATATTGGGGAAACCATTCATTAACCGAGTATACGAAATTAAGCAATTATCATTTATAAGGTGATACCAAACAATTTTCAAGAAAGGAAATAACCCCAAAAAAATATCCAGTGCAAACAAATCCACCAATGATCGAAATTTTCAGCGGGGTATTCAAACCATACAATCACAACATCACAATCAATATCAAGGATGTAAAAAGCATGCGAACAAACCCCATTTACCCCTTGATTTCAATTAGCCGGTTTTTTATCGTTGATTTAGGCTGGATGAAAAGTGATCTTTAGATAAAAAATAATCAAAACCACTCCCACATGATGCCAAATTAAATAGAAATTAAGAAAATACCGACCTTGAAGAATATTTTCAACTCGTATGTGCACCGTATAGTGAAGAAGAATGGCCTCAAGGGAAAATTGTACCGCTAGAAATGAAGATTAACCTATTACGCTCTATAATATTATCAAAAAACACTGCCCAAACATCCAACTCAACAAAACCCATATCACAACCATGAATATAGAGTGAAGAATAAGAAGAAACATATGATAAATAGGAGACAACTCACCACATATCGACCAAGGATCTCCAATGAACAACAATAGAGATCAATGAATCTAAGAGGGAAGAATACGGCTCAAATAATTCGTTAGGGTTACTAGGGTTAAATACATTTATAAAAATGATAGAAAATGGATAAATGAATAAAATTTTAGCCAAAAATAATTTTAAAACAAAACTAGATTGGGGTATTACACGACATGTAATACCCTTCCACATTGTGTAGTACTTGGGGTTCGATTTTCACCAAAAAACATGTCACCTCTCGATTTATTTTATTTTTCAGACCCTAAATTATTACACACTATGAAATATCCTAGAAAATCCATGAAACAAAGTTTCATTTCATATAATCTCATTACATGATGTGTAATACCCCTTCTCCTAGCCTTTAGTAACCAAACTTATCCAAACTCCCTCTGAGCCTCCTCCGAACACTCCAACTACTAAAAACTAGAAAAGTAACAGACCGAGAGGAAATGAATCGTAACATAAGATACCAATCAAATAATTCTCATCCTAAAGAATCCAAAACCAGGCCTAGAAGAAAGAGGGGTCTAAACAAACACCCCATGAGATACCTCTCAAGGATTTCACCACACTTGAAACACTGTTATCAACAAAACACATCAACATTCATTGGTAAACCACCCTATGTTGTTCGAAATCTAGAGTGAAAACCCCACAAACAAGAAAACCTCCTCTAATATATAATAATTAACCCAAAAGACCACAATACACACCACTTGAGAACAACGACCACACTATTCGAACACGCGATCTATGGAATTCAATCCTCCATGTCAAGATACTATCAACTCTAGGTGGCATTGACTCACCTGCATGGATTTAATCACATCGCAATTAATACGACTTGATTAGGAATATTTTCCTCCCATATTCATATGTCAAGGCTTTATCAAACATAACAGAGTAAAGAAATAACTAATCTCATAATAAATAAGGGTCAAACATCACATTTCAAAGAAAAATAGATCAAAAAAAGCTCAAAACAAATCCAGGTATTAGGCATGCATCTGTTCTTCTAACTCCCATGTACTCTCCTCCTAGCCATCATGCCTCCACAACACATGAACCAAAGGAATGGTTCTTCCACACAACACCTTCCCCCAAATATCTTGGATCTCCATTGGTAGTTCTACAAATGTTGTTCCATCTGTGACAAACAACTCTCCCTAGTCAAAGTCATGGGAGTCATCGTGAAGATATGGATGAATCTAGGAGATTTGGAAGACTTCATGGATCCTTCCTTGTTGTGGTGGCAGTTCCAAATGATATTCCACCTTTACAACACCTCAATGGTCCTGAAGAACCATTAAGAAAGATTACTCCCTCTTCCAAAACTCCACTACCCACATCGAGGGGAAACTTTTAAGAACACATGGTACCCAACCTCAAACTCTACGGGCATCCTCTTGCAATCATCATAAGACTTCTGTCAATTATTTGGTGCTTTCATCCTTTCTCAAAAAAGCTAAAACTTCTTGGTCACACTATACACCATATTTGGACTAAGAACAGCTGTCTCCCCAACCTTAGTCTAGAACAATAGAGAATGACATAGTCTCCCATACAATGCCTCAAATAGATCCATAACATTGGAAGAGTGATAAATATTTTTATAAGTGAACTCCACCAAGGTTAGGTGTTGTACCCAAGATTTTTTGAAGTCTAAGACACATGCCTACAACTTATCCTCCAACTTCTGGATATTCCACTCCATTTTCCCATTTTTCTGAGGGTGGAAAGTAGTGCTGAGTGGAAATTGGGTTCAAAAGAATGATGCAATCCCCACTATACTTGTGTGGTAAATGTAACATCCCAATCTAAGAAAATTGACATTGGAACTCCATGAAATTTCACCACTTCATCCACATATCACATGGAAAAATCATCCACTACACTCGACTCATTAATCACTAAGAAGTGGGTTGATTTCTTCAACTGATCCACTACCACCCAGATCGCAACGCAACCTCCGGTGCTTTGGCTAACCCTATGATGAAATCCATTGAGATGTAATCCCACATCCACTCAAGAAAATCCAAGGGATAAAACAAACCACCAGGAATACGATGCTTAGCCTTCACATACCAGAAAACTAAGAACTTCGCTACAAACTCCGCCACTTCCCATTTCATCACGCTCCACTAAAACCGCATCATAAAGCCACAATATATCTTGGAAACTTCTGGGTGTACCTATAAAGGTGAGCTATGAAACTCATAGAGGACTCCCTCATGCATTTCCATTGGAATAAAAAAATTCCCATGGAACAACATCTAGTTCTGACCATCCTATGACCACCCCTCTAGAGCATCACCATGGCCTACATAATCACACATCAACGTTTCCACTGAGCCTCCCTACAAAGACTCCTCCACACACTGCATCAGATAATACTTCACTATTATCTGAAAAAAATAGCCCTTAATTCCATCCACTCTCACATAGAAGTGAATGGATATCATCTTCTCCATCTCTCTCCGAGCATCCACATATTACCAAAAAACTACCTCTACAAATTCCTTCTCAATGGATCATCCAAGACATTTACATTTTCTAAGGTGTAGGAGATCTAAAAATCGTAGTCATAAAGAAACTCCATCCACCTCCACTGACGCAGATTCAAATCATGTTGTAAAATATATACCTCAATCTCTTATGATCTATAAATACCACAAAGCACTCCTCAATGAGGTAATGCCATAAAAAAATTAGCATGAACACAATTACTTCCAAATCCAGATCATGGGTAATGTAGTTATGATCATGGGGAAATAATTTACTAGACCAATAAGATATCATTTCTCGTTGCTTCATCAAGATGCATCCCAAGACCAGGTGAGAAGCATTACAAAAATACTCAAACATCACCCCTTCCTCTAGAAACTAGATCACTGGAGAATTGAAAAACTTCCCCTTAAGGTAACCGAACACTATTTGGCACTTCTTATTCCCCAAAAAACATGGTCCTTTCTAGTAAAGCTATCAACAGATCTACAACTTGATAGAAATCAGTTAAAAACCTTAGATAACAGCCTGTAAGACCAAGGAAACTATGAACCTCTACTGCATTCTTAGATGATTCCCAAGAAACAACTACTTAAACCTTTGACGTGTCTACTAACACACCCTATTGAGACACCACAAGCCTGAGGAAATGAATTTCTCATATCCAAAACTTTCATTTGGACATCTTTCCATATATCTAATGGAATCAAAGAACATCCAATATAGTTCTAATATGGTTGGTGTTCTATTAATCTTACTTCGATTAGATCAAGATTTCATCAATTTACATGATGAAAAAATAGTCTAGGAATCACCAAAAATAAATTTCATAAGCCCCATGAACACAGTTGGTGCATTCGTAACATCGAATTCCATGAATATGAACACGAAGTTCCCATACCTGCATCTAAAGGCGGTATTCAGGATATCATCCTCCTTCACCCTCAACTAGTGATATCCAGAATGCATATTGATCTTATAAAACAAAATATCCCATATCAAATGGTTGAAAAGATCATCTATTCTTGGAAAAGGTTAACGTTTTTTCACCGTCACTTGATTCAACATCCAGTAGTCTATGCACAACCTCAGATCACTGTTCTCCTTCTTTAAAAACAAAACTATATCACCCCACAGTGATACACTAAAATGAATAAAACTCTTCTGCATTAGATCCTCAATATGAATCCTCAACTCCCACAACTCAAAAGGTGCCATTTTCTAAGGAGTCATCGAAATAAGAGAGACACTAAGCTATAAATATATCACGAACTGAACATAATGTTGAGGGGGTAGTGTCAAAACCACCTTAGGGAAATCATCCATGAAATCCTCAATGACTCTGGGAACCACTAATATTTTAGTTTCCACTGACTCTGATAAGATCTCATCCAAAAAATAGAGAAGGGAATCCACACGCCAACTAAACACCTGACAACCCCGATCACTAGCAAAAACCACAGGTTGTCCATCCACATTTGAAAACATGACTCTCCTTTAAAATAAATAGATAAAGTCATGTACAGAATACACCCAGTCAATGTTGATAATTAAATCGTGTTGATGCATTTTTGTTAAGAAAATATCACCATGGGATTGATGCAATCCCATCATCAATCTATATCCCCAGCACCCATCAAACAAGTTGGTCTGGCCTCAAATCAGTGTACTCAACACAAAGGTAATGTGAAGCCTCTCTACTTCAAGTCCCATAGCATGGGAGAGAGTGGGTAAAACAAAGAAGTTAAAATCTACCATGTCAAATAATGAACACAAAATGGTTCTGAACAAACTAATCATATCTCTGACGATATCTAGCCATGTTGGAACTGTTGCCTCTATGGCATGAAACTAACCACGCCCAGCTTATATGCCTCCCTAATGATGACCAATTCCATGGAAATTCTTGGGTCATGGTCCCTGAGCACGAGGGACATTTTGAGGTCAGACTCTACCTACTCTATCTCCCCTCAGTAGAGAAAAATCTTATTGTCCCTACTGATGAAACTATCTCACTGGAAACTTTTTTTGAGGCTGACGTTGAGACTATTCACCTCCACTATACAAATCTTGGGTAGAAAACGGGCACTAACTATGAATATGGACTCAAAATCCATATAATTATTAACTTTTCCACAATACCACACAAAATGGAATGGGAACCACTGGAACCAAAAGTTTGAGATTAAAACCACTGAGGTCGAGTCCTTGATGGTTGAAACCTCAAAGGTCTTGGTGCCTAGGACCTATTACTAACAACCCTACCTCTTGAAGAACTCTATTGGATAACCTATTGTGGTATAACTCCTTAAAATTAAATCCTATCTATTACCTCTATCTTCTTCTAAACCTCTAGATACATTGTAAATTTAAAGGGAGTAACAACATACTGGATTGAAGGACAGAGTACCTCCATGAGACATATAGCATGAGACTCATCATCTGGGAAAATATCTAGTGAAAAATGAAGTAGGTCCTTGAACTTGATACCAATATCACATATTGACTTACTCCCCTAATGGAGGGAGATTACCTCCTACCTCTTCACATTCTTCATGGTCGATGAAAAGAACTTTACTCGGAATTCCTATTCAAAGTCGACCCAAAAAATGTTTTCTTGCTTCCTCTCCCCTAGATAAAGAATCCACCACTAATGAAAAACCCCTCACATATAAATAGACACCAAAAAACCCAAATACTCTATCTGGTCCTAGATCAAATTGATGGTGATCTCAACATCCTTGAGCCAGATTTCTATCTCTATAACTGAAATGATTCCCTCATATATCCCCAAAGCCTGCTGCTGGAAGTCATGTAACTTCATCTACCACTGGTCATCCTATTTGAACTGATCAACCCTCCATTGATCAATCATATCAGCCTTCTTATCCACCACTTTCTAAACCATATGCAGACAAAAATCTAAACCATAGATGAAAATTAATCAAAGATTTCCTAAACCCATGTAGTATGGAATTTTTATTTGGATTCATTTTAATCCATCCTATTAATTTTATCCAATTTAATTTTCCCAAAACAACCCAATTAAAAAAACAACACTAGTCATTATGATTCATGTACCTCTCCTAGGTCTCTACCCTACAAACAATGTAGTCTCACTTGGTCATTCGGTAGGGTCAGAGTCCTTTTATCAGATCATGGGGGACCTTAAAATCCCGTTCCCTAGCCGGTATTCTCTAGGTTTTGTCAAGAACCATGGTCACCTGAAATGTTTTCCCTACCAACCCATTTAATTCTCACTGTTCATGTCCCCAAAATCTATCATATCTTTCAACCATTAGCTCAGATACCATTCTGTCACAACCTCCTCACTCCAAAGATACCCATCCTAGTATGGAAATGAAGAAAGGGAGATAATTACCCCCCCTGAGCCCCACCTTCAATAGGCCCTGGGTTGGTGAACAAAACCAAGGGTATACAAGTCTCACAAAATGGGAGTCAGTAACCTTTATAGGAAACAATATTGGGAGATAATATGGATCATCAATAATGAAAATCCAAGAAATAATATAAAAATAAATCCAAAATCCATCTTGCATGCATGTTTAAAATAAAACTGATAGAAAACCAAAGTATCCAATGTAAATAACAAAAGTAAATATTGGTAGTGACATAGAAACTATCAAGATCTGATCTAGTAAGGTCCAACACAATCTGTGAATCCCTCCTAAAAACCTGAAAAACAATTTTATATACATATGGTGATTATACATGTATACTTAGTAGGAAAACCAAAGTCTCTTTTGCACATGTGAAAGAATCATACTAATGACCTTGAGAGAAAATATCAGAACCAAATAGAGCCTAACATGTATACTAACCCATAACAAAATTACCAAGGCATTCTCACTAAATAATTCAAGTCAAGTAATTTAATATAATGCACATCGATGGTAGGTTACCCCACACCACTTCCCAGAGATTAACCACTCTTGCGTAACGGAAAACGTTTTCACACAAAGTACCACATAACAACCTTCCCATACACTATTAGGCCGAAAAACCCACATCACATCCTGCATGGAGACACCTAGGCCACAAACCACACCACATCTTTCTCGCAGACATATGTCCCACAAACAAAACCACATCCCTCCCACAGACACCTGGGTCACAAACCACACCACATCCCACCCACAGACACCTGGGCCACAATATACACCACATATCACTTGTATACACCTATTCCACAAACCATATTTCATCCCAAAGACACTTAAGAAAGCACAACACATCTCATCCTGAAAACAACTGGGAAATCACAACACATATCATCCTGAAAACACCTGGGAATCACAACACATCTCATCCCAAAAACACATAGGAAGCACAACCCTCCCGCACACACCTAGCCCTCACAAACCAAAACTTACCTAAAGAATATTGAGCTACCCCTACCTTGATGAGGGAGCAGTGAAGAGAAGGTGTCCATCCATCCATCCTACCATCGAGATGTTTGGAAGAGACACCCTCCCCCGTGACGATGGGGGTTTTCAGCACATAGTTCTCAACTAGGGTGAGGTGAATATAGAAAAAAAGGGAAATAAATGTATATGTATATAAATATAACACAAAACACTCAAGCCTGACCTATGGGTTTTCAAAAAAATGACCAACTCACAACACTTACAACTTTGTTTCTACCTATAAATGCACAACACCACACATCGAGCCATAACCCAATTCATATTTCCAATGAATTTAATAAAGCATTATCATTATTTATTCATAATTAATTTATTAATTTTTTTAACCAAAACGACTGAATCTATTTCCAATCTTTATTGATCAATTATTTATTCATTTATTCCATTACTATCTAGGCAACTACATAGCACTGCACATAACAAGAAACACAGCAAAAGTCATACATAGAGAAACTCCGGGTGAAATACCCTAACCAACCATCACAATATTTCTTCAAATTAATCCCTCCAAAAACCATCCACGCACAATAACAACCATCAAAACATCACCGCACAACCCAATTGTATCCCTAATACACAACACTTCTCATCCATCCCATAATCAATCAATCTCCCAACCTGTGATTCTATTACACATTCAAAACCATCCCACAACACACAAACATTCTCACAACTATATCACCATACAAAAAACACAATTTATATTTAATAGGTCATCCCTTACTTTATTCCACTTGTTAATTCAGGGGTTATCATAGAATTTGTATAATCCTTGGGCATCCATTCATTTGACGAGTATATGAAATTAACCAATTAAAATTTATAAGGTGATACCAAAAAATTATCATATAAGGAAACAACCATAATAAAAATATCTAGTTAAAATTAATCCACCAATGACCATAGTTTTCTTGCGATTTTTTCATCTTGTACAATCACAACATCACAATAAATATCAAGGCTATAAAAAGCATGAGAAAAAACCCCATTTACCACTTGATTTAAATTAACTAGTTTTTTATCTCTTATTTAGGATGGTAGAATTGTAATCCATCGATAAAAATAAAAAAATACCCTCCCGCATGATGCATAATTAAATAGAAATAAAGTAAATCCCTACATCAAAGAAGATTTTCAACTCATCCTTGCACCATAGGGTGAAGAAGAATGCTCGCAAGCAACAATCGCACTGCTAGAAAAACTTAGCAATATATTATTTGATAGAATATTATAAAACTGATGACCAAAAATCCAACTCAATAAAACCCATATCACAGCAGTGAATCCCAGGGAAATAATAACAGGAAACAAATGAGAAAGAGGATAAAAATCACCATAGATCGACCACAGATTTCCAATGAACAACCACCGAGATCAATGGAACAAAGAGGGAGGAAAAGGGCTTGAATAATTCCTTGGGGAGCCATGGGTTTGTCTGTAATGAGAGTAAGGATAGAAAATGGTTGAATGAATGAAAGTTCGTCCAAAATAAATTTTAAAACAAAAATAGATCAGGGCATTACAAGATGTGTAATACCCTTTCACGTCATGTAGTACATGAGGTTTGGTTTCCTTCAAAAAATGCATCATATCTAGATTTATTTTATTTTTCAAACCCCAAATTATTACACACTATGAAACCTTCGAAAAAATCCATGAAATAGTGTTTCATGTCATGTAATCAAGTTAATCGATGTGTAATCCCCCTTTTCCCAGTATTTAGCAACTGAACTTCTCCAAAATCCCTCTAAGCCTTCTTCGAACACTTCAACAAACAAAAACAAGAAAAGTAATAGACCTAGAGGAAATAGACCATTACAGAGGAGACCAGAGTGTAAAGGTAGGTGCAATGGGCATGTTAGCACCAGCAGTTGGAACGATATTATACCAGTTGGCAGCATTGACTTTGGTATCAATTGATGAGATTGAGATGAACAATTTTTCAATAGTGGTTGATTAGTTTTTATATGTGTTTCCTAAAACTTTATCAAGATTTAAACCTATGAGATAAGTGGATATTTTGATTTTTCTCATTCTAAGCACTATTATTATTTCCCTTATGTCTTATCAAATGGAACCAATGGAATTAAGGGATATGAAAGTGAAATTTAGATATATGGTAATAAATGGGTCCATTCATCCAAGCATGTCTCTATGGAAATCATTGGTCTTATGTTTCAAAAAGTAGGATGTAACTCTTTAGGTATGTGTGGATTATCATAATCTCAACAAAGTAACTTTAAATAATTTTTATCCAATTACATGAATTGATGATTTGTTTGATCAGTTAAGAGGAGCTTAATGGTTCTCTAAGATTGAATTACAATCAGGATATCAATAATTGTGTGTTTGGAAGGAGGATATTAAAAAGACCACTATCAGGAGTATATATGACCATTATGAATATGTGTTAATATCTATCGGTCTTAAGAATTCACTAATGGTCTTTATGGAATTGATGAATCATATATTTCATAGGTATCTGGATTCATTTAGGGTGGTTTTTATGGATGACATATTGATGTATTCAAGATCAAGGGATAAGCATGAGCAACACTTGATGACAATGTTGGGAATCTTGAGGGATCATCATCTATATGTCAAACTATAAAAATGTGATTTTTAGATATAAGATGTATGATTTCTTGGTCATGTAATTTTGGAAAGAAGTGTTTCTGTGGATCCATAAAATATAGAAGCTATTATCTCTTGGAAACTGCCGAATAATGTTTTCAAGATATAGATTTTACATGTTCTAGCTGGTTACAAATGATGTTATTTTCATAATTTATCACAACTATCTTTCCCTATTACATATTTTAAAAAGAATAATGTTCCATTCCAATTGAATAATAAATTTCAGAACTCTTTTCAAGACCCTAAAGTTCACTTTACTACTACATCAAACATGATTTATCTAGAATCAGGACAAGGGTATGTGGTATATTGTGATTCTTAGGGGTCTGGGTTGGGATGTATTCTTATGCATAGAGATCATGACATTTATTATGGCTTAAGGATGTTATGGTTGCATGATAATAACTACCCAAAACATGATCGGTATCTAACTATCCTAGTCCATGCTTTGAAGAATTGGTGTCATTATATTTTCGATGATAAATTTATTGTGTTTAAGGATCATAAGAGCTTGAAGAATATTATCTCACACATGTATTCGAACATGAGACAATAAAGATTGATGAAGTACCTCAAAATTTTTTACTTTGACTTGATGTATACATCGGTAAATGGTAATTCAACGGCAGATGAATTAAGCATAAATTTATATTCTCTATTGGGGGAAAATATTCAAATGAGTTCCAATTGATATTGGTCCTAGCCAACATGCACTTGGAATGGGAAGACTGAGGTGAAAATAAAATTTTCTTCCTAGCTTTGTTGGTTCCTGATTTGGTAAAGATAGTTAAAAATAAAAAACATCTGATGTAGAATGTGTTTATATGAGGTCAAAAATCAATTGTGGGGAAACTATTGAGGGTTAGAAGCTAGATGTGAATTTAGTGTTGCGGTTCAGAAATCAGATGGTCTTACCTATGGGTTTTTATGAAAAACATCTTCATGATTACTACCATTCAAGATAGGTTGTTCATCCTAGAATACAAAATATTTATAAGGCACTGAAAGTATAGTTTTGGTGGGTTGGTATGAAAATTAAAGTGAATGATTTTGTTTCAAGATGCTTAACTTATCAGAAAGTTAAGGCAGAACATCAGCGACTAGTGGTTATTTTGAATTATTTTCCAATTCTAGTTTTGAAATGGGAGAAAATAGTCATTGATTTTGTAACAAGTCTCCCAAGAATGGTTCAGAGACACGATACCATATGATTGATAGTGTATCAACTCAAAAATTCATCCTTATTCATGAATTTCATATGGTGGAGGACTTGTCAAAAATAAATATCCAAGAAGTGGTAAAGAAGCATGGTGTACTAGTTTTTATAGTTTTAGATAGAGATATGAGGTTTATGTCTCATTTCTATAAATCCTTAACAAAATCACTTATAACTTAGTTGGCTATGAGTATGGCGTATCACCCTTAGTTGGATGGAAAATTCGAAAGGATGATACAAATTTTAGAATAGTTGTTGCATGCTTGTGTAATTGATTTTAGTGGCTCATTGGAAGATCTTTTACCATTGTTGGAGTTCTCAAATAAAAATAGTTATCAAGCCCTAATATATATGGATCCTTTTAAATCATTTTATGGGCGTCCTTTTCATTCTCTACATTGTTGGTTGGAAACATGTTAAACTTCACTGGTTGAGCCGAGCCTTGTCCAAGAAATAATGAAGAATATTACGTTGATCGGAAAATTGATAGAGACGGCTCAGAGTCATCATAAATCATATGTGGATCATCTTCGATGGTTGTTTTCATTTTCGGTGAGTGATCATGTGTTCTTGAGGATCTCTCCAAGGCTTAGAAATCAATGTTTTTGGAAAGAGGGGATGTTTTCTCCTCGATACATATTCTCTTTTGAGGTACTTGAATGGGTTTGTGAGGTGGAATATTGGTTGGAATTTCTAGCATGGTTTAGTTATGTGCATAATGTATTTCATGTATCTTATTTAAACAAATATCAACATGATACTGACCATGTGATTTGATGGGATCATGTTGAGCTAGAAATGAATTATAAATTTGTGTACATGCCAGTGTGGATTGTGGATAGGAAAGAGAAAGTCTTACATAGAAAAAAGCATACATATTTTTAGGGTTTTATGTAAACATGGTTAGATTCAAAAATATCCTTAGAAATGGGAGAAAGAAATGATCGATCAATGGTCTGAACTCTTTCGGGACACCAGTGTTTTTATAATTTCTAGGGATGGAAAGTCCATTTTTGGGGAGAATTTAGCACCCCCTATTTCAAGTAATTGACCCTTTCTTTATGCTTTTTAATTATATAAAGCATTTGGGTGAGGTTTGATAGTGTTCAGAAGAAGTATGGAATTTTTTGGGTGTTTTCTAAGGGTGCACAGTTTGTGCATAGTTAGTGAAAATCATAAAACACCTATAAGAAATAGTTCACAACAATATTTGGGATAAGAAGAATGTGCATGGGCAGGTGCATGGTTTTTCCAAACCGTATGGACACCTAGTAGAAACCATGATACTTGAGATAGAGATATTTGGAATGGTTGGAGCATGGTTTTTCTAATCATGTGATCCAACTATGCGGGGTCCCCCTTGAGGTAGTGGATTACGCATGGTTAGCATACGGTTTTCCTAACCATGCGACTAACCATGCATGGTTTAAAAGAAATATCCATAAATTATGGATCTAATTCAGGATTAAGAAATACCACCATTATTTCCCCAAAACGGCCCAAAATTGAGTTTTGATCTTCTCAAAGGTAGTAGGGTCTTCTCCCACTGATCTGGAGGAGATTCAAAGGCTTCTCTTGGTGTGTTGAATTCATATTCTCATGGAAAGTCATAATTCTTGGTTTTTTTGGCCATTTTCCTTAAATATAATTCTCCCTCTCTCTCTATTTCTTAAATTTATAACATATGTGTGATAGATTAAAGTTATTTGATTCGAAAAATTATTATAATTGGATTTTTTTTATGTTAGGGGAATATATCAAAAGAAGGTTTTTGGAGTTTTAACCCATTTTTGTGTACATTTTCGTGCCATTTTCCATTTTTTCCAAGTTTTCCAAGTTATGTGGCTTCACTCTCAACTACTATATTTATAACATGAAGGATTAGTTTTAAATTGATTAAATTGATTGATGTGGATATTGAAATTGGAATGAAAAACATGGTATAATCCTTCATAGTGATGGTTTGGGGATTTGTGTGAAATTGTGGAATTATTTTTCAATGTTCTTTGATAAATGATTTTAAAATGTTGATACTAAAATAGTTGCTCAGTTAGATTTATGGAAAATTGTTTTCAATAAAAAGTTTGTTTTATTTAATGGTTGTGGAATTAAAATTGTTTTGGAATTGAAATGGTTTTGGAAATATTATATTGGAATGGTTTTTGGGCATGCTTGGTGGTGTGTGTTCATGTTTCATTTTATAAGGCCCAGTTGAAATATGACTTGGTACTCAGTGCCAAAGTTGTAATGGAATTCAAGATTAAATTACCTTGTGATGACATGGTAAATTGAGTAGAAACCACTCATGATATTGGAACTTACATAACGAAGCATGCATGGGTGGATGCGTGGGTTTTTGGATTGGATGTGTTATACAAAATGGAATTTATGAAATGATTTTAGAACATTATTTTGTTTCTTTCCTAGGAACTTTTTATTATTTTTTGAAAACTATTTTTTTATGGCACTTGTTTATATTATGATGTAAAATTATTTTAGAATTTTTTTTTATATAAACTATTTTATATAATGTGTTAACATGTTCTATCTTAGTGGCATCAGTAGGGATTCCATTTGGGGAAAACCTATTGAGTTTCATTACTCACCTATGTTTTGGAACTTCAGTGCTTTGGTTGATATTATTTTTCATGGAATGGGAAAGGTAAATTATCACACTTATCTAATAGTGCTCTGTGATACTTGGAATAGAGTTTGAGTTAGATCTTAGATCTAGTGCCTTTACAGTCTTTGAGTTTTGATAGTTTTGTCTTCTGGTGTGAACTTGGTTGTTTTTTAGTCTTCCACTATGGTACTCTCTATAGTTGGTTTTGATATAAATGAACCATTGAGTTGTCTTTAATTGTTATCATGCATCATGTAGTAGTTAATTTGGTTATGGATTGTTTGGTTGTTTGGTTTCTTTTAAAAGGTGAAATCATCCCCCAAATATTAATGGATCCCTTGGCATTTATTTTCAGCCTTTGACGTCTTGGGGATGTCACTCAAGGATAAGTAGTGTTCCACCATCTTCTCAAGCCAAGGAGGAGGGGTAGGAAGTTACAAATTGTATTAGTTTTTTTCAGTGCAAAATATATTTGTGAAAAGTGGTATAAATCTTGGTCTTTCCAAATATCTATCTGAAAAATGTGTTCATTAGTTATGTTGGTCTCAGAGTTGAAAATAATTTTGGTCTATTCCTAATGTCAGGTTGTTAGAAAGGATTGTAATTTTCAGGACTTGAAATGTAGAGAATAAAAATACATAAATAACCTTTTTATATTGAACATCAATATTCTAGTGAGTTGGGTACATAAGTGTTTTGGATACACTTATAAGAAATTGGAATATCATTGTCATGGGTTTAGCTGATGAGACGGTCATGACATGCATTTTAGAAGTGCCTTCCCACTAGGAGTGCATATCTCATTTTGAGTAATGATTTGGTATAATTTATTGATTTTAAAAAAATGTTAAAATTGTTTCCAAATGTGAGATTTTAAAAAGGATCATGATTGTGGTATTTTTAAAAGGGTGTGATTTTCAAAAAATGTGGGGGTTTTCTTTCAAAAATGGTTGAACATGAAAACATTGATTTTTGGAAAGCATGGTTGTGATATTCGTGATGTGGTAGAATTTGAAATTGTTAATCATACAATTTATAAAGATTTATAATTATGTAATTTGTTTTCTATATAGATAATGGCACTCGGTAGGTATCGTAGGAACCAAATGGAGGAAGTTACTGAGAATATGGTTTCACTTGAGCCGCAGGAGAACCAAAAGTTGATTCAAAGCATCATTCAGGATTTTCAAACCATTGAGTCATGACAACAACCAGATACTTTTTTTACTTTATCTATCACTTCTAGATATCCATGTAGAGGAAGTAAAATTATATTCATGGGAGGAGTTGAGAACATTAACACTGTGAGAAAAAGAAATAGGGACACTTATTCTCAAGGATGTGGAAAAAATCAGAATAAAAAACTAAGATTATAAAATCTTCCTCCTTGACCTAAGAGTAAGAGGAGATGTTTTCAGTGTGGTTCAATGAATCACATCAAACAAAAAAGTAAGAAACCACCTCGAGCATCGAATAATTTAAATCAGATGGGGAATCTTCATCACTATTATCATAGTGCTCTAAGGTCGGGTGTTCGAGAAACTTCCCATGTGTTGCAGACATCATATGCTTTGATGAGAAGAGGGAAGAAGAATCAATCTTGTTAGTAAAAAAAATCTATCCATGGTTATTCTAGGAAAACCATTACTCCTCAACAAGGACAATATCAACCGGGTAACAAAGAATAAAATATTGCAAGAAATAAATTATATAGAGCTGAGAAGGTTATTGTAGAAGACCATTCTGGACCATCTATGGTGAGAGGTATGATTATTATAAATTATAACCTTATAAAAGTTTATTTAGATATGTGTGCATCCCATTTTTTTATTGATTCTTGTGCTACTGATTTATTAAGTTTAAAAGTTGAGATGATTCCTTCTATGATAAAACATCAAAGTCCTCTTGGTCAAAAAGAGTGTTGAGACTTGGTGTGTAGATCAGATTTTATAACCGCTGATGGATTTGAGCTAACTTGGTATTTATATGTGTGTGAAATGTATGTTTTTCATATGATCCTAGGTTTGGATTGGTTGGAAAAGTTAAAGATTCACATCGACTATTATACCAAAAAGACCAGTTTTACTACTAAAGATGGAATCGAGCATCTTTTTCAAGGATACCAGAGTTTAAAGGCAGGTGAAATAGGATTTTTGGCACAAGAAGCTGGAATGATATCATACCATTTGGAAGAATTGACTTTGTTATCGATGGATGAGATTGATATGAATAGTTTTCCAGTAGTGGTTGATCATTTTCCAAATGTATTTCCAGAAAATTTCTCAGGGTTTCCACCTATGAGAGAAGTGAAGTTTACGATATATCACCTTTTAGCGACTAGTCATATTTCCTTTCAGTCTTATTGAATGACACTAAAATAATTAAGTGAGTTTAAATTTCAATTAGAAGAGTTGAAAAGAAAATGATTCATTCAGCCAAGCATGTCTCCGTAGACATCACTGGTTTTGTTGCTCAAAAATGTGGATGGAACTCTTAGGCTATTTGTGACTTATCATAATCTTAACCAAGTAATACTAAAGAACAGGCATCCACTTCCATGCATCAATGATATGTTTGATCAATTAATAGTATCTCAATGGTTCTATAATACTGACATTCAATCAGGATATCACAAATTGAGTGTTAGGAAGGAGATATTCTAAACACATCTTACAGGTGCTGATATGGCCATTATGAATATGTTGTAATTCCTTTTAGTCTTATTAATTAACTAGAAATATTTATGGAATTGATAAATCAGATTTTTCATAGGTATATGGATTATTTGTTAGTGGTGTTTATGGATGACATATTGGTGTACTCAAGAACAGTTTCCCAAGAATGGTTTCCCAAGAACGGTTTCAAAACATATGTCTCATTTCATCCCTATAACGATTTCCCAGGAATGGTTTCCCAAGAATTTTTTTTCCAATAATTCTTTCCCAAGAATATTTCGGAAACATTATTTCATATGGGTGATTTTGGATCAACTCAAAAATACGACTCATTTCATCTCTATCGTGAATGTTATACGATTGAGGAATTGTCAAAAACCTTTATCTGAGAAGTGGTAAAGAGGCATGACATAAATGTTTTGATAGTTTTAGATAGATATTTGAGGTTAACGTCTTTTTTTTGAAATACTTACAAAAATCCCTTGAAACTCAGTTGATTATGGGTATAGTGTATCACCCATAGAAAGATAAAAAATCTTAAAGGATGATACAAATGGTAGAATACATGTTGTGGGCTTGTGTAATAGATTTTGGGGGTTCAGGGAAAGTGAACATACCATTGGTGGATTTCTCATATAGAAAAAATTATCAAGCCATGATATATATGTCTCTTTTAAATAATTGTATGGGTATCCTTGTAATTATCCACTTTTTTGGGTGAAAACATGTGATACTTTACCAATTGGGTTGAGCCTTGTCCAATAAATAAGGGAGGAGATTTGGTTTATTAGGGAACATATGGAGATGGCTCAGAGTCATGAGAAATCATATGTGGATCATCATAAAAATATGTTTTCATTCACAGTGAGTGATCATGTATTCTTGAGGAACTCTCCAATGATTAGACATCGATTTTTTGAGAAACAGGGCAAGTTGTCTCCTTAAAACATAGGCCCTTTTGAAATACATGAATGATTTATCAAGGTGTCATATCAGTTGGCATTCCCACCATGGTTCATTGTTGTGAATAGTGTGTTTCATGTATCTTAGTTGAAGAAATATGAACCTAATACTGACCATGTGATTCAATGGGATCACATTGGTGTAGAACTAGATGCTTTGTCGGTGCACATGACAGGGCAGATTGTGGATAAGAAACAGAAAGTATTGCATGAAAAAAGCATAAGTGTAGTGTGGGTTTGGTAGAAACATGGTCAGATTCAGGAAGATTCTTCAGAATGTGAGAAATAAATGATTAGGAAATGGCCCAAACTCTTTTAGGGCACTAGTGGTTTTATACTTTCTGGGGAAGGAACGAAAAACGGTGAGGAGAATGTATCACCCCCCCCCCCCCGATTTTAAGTAAGTAACTGTTTCTTAACTATTTTAAGTAAATAAAGATTTTTCGTGAAGTTTGGTAGGGTTTAGAAGAATTTTTTAATGTTTTGGGGGTTTTATAAGGGTGAATAGCTAGCAAAAACCATGCAACATCGTTGGGAAATCGTGCACAATGAGACATGGTCTAAGTAAAAGGCACATGGTCAGGCACACAATTTGTCCAAATCATGCGACAACTTAGGAGAAATTGTGAAACATGGGAAAGAGATATTTGGAATGGCTGAAGCATGATTTGTCTAACTGTGTTATCTAACTATGTAGGATTCTCCCTTTTGGTAGTGGTTGGCACATGGTTAGTGCATGGTTTTCCTAACAGTGTGACTAACCATGCACGATTTAAAAACAAGATCCAAAAATTGTGTATCGAAGTCGAGAATAAAAAATAACCCCTCATTTTTCTTCAAAATGGACTTAAGTTGAGTTTTTATCCTCTTAAAGGTAATTTAAGCTTCTCTCATTGATACTGATGTGATGTTAAGGCTTCTCTTGGGGTGTTGATGCTGGATTCTCATGATAAGTCATTGTTCTCGGTAGTTTTTGGTGGTTTTCCTAAGATCTACTTATCCCTCTCTCCCAGTTTCATAGGTCTACACTCGATGTGGATAGATATAAGGTATTTGATGCAAAATATGATTATATTTAGATTCTTTTTTGTTTGGGGAAGAGATCATATAGCATCCCACCTTTTTATCACATAAACTTTCATTACATTTTAAAAAATCGAGGATCTTTAAGGTTTAGTGTCTTGGAAACCAGGAACTTTAAACATGAAAACATAAAACATTCTTCTAAAACGCTTGAAAGGATTCTCCTAATGTTCATCCTAGGTTCATTACTGCATCACATAACCTGGGGACATACATCAAAAGAAAGGGTGAGAAAAAATCTCAGTAAGGGAAACAAGAGAAACATTTTACATGTGAACTTGAGATACTTCAATAAGGACATGAAAAGAACTTTAAGGCATGAGAAAGAAATAATGAGATACATCATAATAAAAATAACATTTTTCATAACTTGAAGATGTGGCTGAAACATTTAATATTGACAATCATTTCTTTTAACCAAGGTCCATCCCCAAGGTGTCATTAAAAATTACCAAGGTTATTCACCAAGGTATTAGTCTAAAAAGTCATCTCTAGAGATTAAGTATTTACCCAATGCATTGGAGCACTATCTGGGCACACCCTTGACATGTATTTATTATCATGATATCCACATATATCATCATCATTCATTTCATAAACAACCCATATAGCATAAAATAAATGGGTTTCATTTCATAATCATAACGTTTTAAAAACTGCTTTAAAGACATGATCTTTATGTCACTTTAAACCCACGGAAAAGGGAAAGAGGGTTTCATGTATGTAAATACCAGAATTTAAAATAGAACATTTTTATATATATGTGAATACCCATGAAGAAATAAGAGCTTTGAGTATTCACTTAATAACATAAAATAATTTTGAGATAAAGAGGGAGGCATTTTGAGATGAAAATTATGCAGCATAACGTCTACAATACATGGTTTTAGAAAACATTAAAAAAAGAAGGGACATGGGTCACACACTCAAAAATGATACATAAAACAGTAGGGGAATAGAATATATAGTATTTAAGAACATGGTAATTAAATTTGAATGATATACCATATGAAACGAAGAACTTGAAAGGAATACAAAAATAAGATTTCTCTTATGAGAATTCGGCAGCCTAACGGCGTCACTTAAACCTTCCAAAAATGGATTGACGAGATCAAATAGGGTCTCTCATCATATGAGAATAAATGATCAGTATGATAGATATAGAGATCATACCCCAACATAATAAAAAGGAACTTGAAATACTTGACATGAAAGTAGATCTTGAAATTGAGAAGGGTGAAAGAACCCCTTAGAAATTCGGCAGCCTAACGGCGCCACTTAAACTTCAACAAAAATGAATTGATGAGATCAAATAGGGTCTCTCATCATATGAACATAAAATATCAGTATGATAGATATAGAGATCATAACCCAACATAATAAAAAGGAACTTGAAATACTTGACATGAAAGTAGATCATGAAAACGAGAAGGGTGAAAGAACCCCTTAGAAATTCGGCAGCCAAACGGCGCCACTTAAACTTCAACAAAAATGAATTGATGAGATAAAATAGGGTATCTCATCATATGAACATAAAATATCAGTATGATAGATATAGAGATCATACCCCAACATAATAAAAACTAACTTGAAAGACTTGACATGAAATTAGAACTTTGAAAAAGGAGAAAGGTGAAAGAACCACTTAAAAATTCGGCAGCCTAACGACGCCACTTAAAACGTCAAAATACTGAATTGAAGAGATAAAATTGGTTCTCTCATAATATGATCATAAAAGATCAGTTTGATAAATTTAGAGATCATACCCCAACATAGTAAAAAGGAACTTGAAATACTTTACATGAAAATAGATCTTGAAAAATGAGAAGGGAGAAAGAATCCGTTACAAAAATTTCAGCAGCCTAACGGCGCCACATAAAACATCATAAAACGAAATAATGAGAGTAAGAGGGGATCTCTCATTATATTAAAATGAAAAGTTAAGTAAGAGTAGTATAAAAGAACATCCTTTAACATAAGAACATGGAGCATAAAAGAAATTACATAAAGTAGATTACTTGAAAAGAAAGAGAGAGATCGGATCCCTTACCTTAAAACGTAACTCTTAAAACTCAAAGGTTGGGACCTTGAGGGATTGGGGGAACCTTGGGAGGACTCCTTTGGAGGTAATGAGACTAGAACTTCGTTGGGGGAGAGTGGGGAGTCGAATGGATGAGAGGATGGCTTGGTATTTATAGGTAAAGTGAGGGGACAAGGCATTAATGGCCAAGGGACACCTCATTAGTGGTTTTGGAAAAACCATGGGCTTGCCCATGGTATTTGCCTATGGTATTTGTCACTTGGGACACCTCATACCTTATCTTACTATTCATAAGTCGAACATATTGATTACATACTTAATACATCATTTAATGATGTCATTAAACACCCGTAACTTAAAAATTGTATTTTCACTATTCATCGAAAATTCAACTTTCTCAGAATAATCCCAAAATTTCACCTTAACCAAATATCAATGCTATGATTTCAAAAATGAACTCTATTTTATAAAAATAATTTTCTAAATATTTTTAATTTATTTTTTAAATAAATACACTATTCACCGAAAATTCATTTTTTCAGAAAAAACCCCAAAAATTACCAAAACATAATATCGGTGCTCTGAGTTCAAAAATGAAATCCATTTTATAAAAATAATTTTTTTAAATATTTTTAATTTAATTTTTAATTAAAAAACACTATTCACTCGAAAAAACTAATACTTGAATACTAATTTATGAAACCGTTATTTAACCATTTTATTGAATCACATTACTTAATCAAGGTGCCTAGATTATATTAATACTTTCTTTAAGTGAGATTACTAATCCATTTGGACACATTACTAATCCTAATCATAAAATCACTATTCATAATTTACTATTCATCAAAAATCAAGTTGATCTTATTAGACTCTAAATTTCGTACTGAACATAATTGTAGAAGACCATTTTTTGAAAATCATTACACATTTTTAATTATTTAATGTTTACATAAACATTTTTAAAATATCCTTTTTCTAAAATTCATCAAAAATATCCATACTATATTTATCCGGTCATTTAAAAATTCATAAACTTCATCATAAGAAGAAATCCCAATTTTTATTTAAAATAAAGGATTACAAAGGCAGTTACGGTCTCCTTACATAGCCCCTTATCACACCAGTATAGGACCTAAGTGTAAGGTGTGCTAAGGTGAGAGAATCTGAGGGAGGCTCGGCTAACATCACACGAGTAGTAATTTCTATCAGTTTGAACTTCTCGCAAAGGCGATTCTGTTCTAGCTTCACACGATGAAGTTCGGCTTGGGTTTGGTCCAGAGCAAAGCCTAGTGGTGCTACCTCTTTCCCAAGTTCTAATAGATGGGCTTCGATCGGTCCAAGACTACTGGGTGAGGCCATCAAATCTTCTTTCTATAATAATTAACCAAGATTACTTGTATTTAGAGACAATAATCAAAACGTTTAGTTTCCAGCGGTCATATTGACCAATGGTCATATAACCGTCTAAACCCAACGGTCTCATTTTAATTATAATCATTTTATCGAATGAAACATTTTTGTTGAGTATAAAAATAAAATAAAATAACACATAAAATTAGGAAACAAGATTTATTCAAAATTTTGGGTCGTTACATTCTTCCCCCCTTAAGAAATTGCGTCCTCGCAATTTTTAAAATTGGGTTTTGAAATTTCATTGAAAGTCCCACATCGGAAAAGGAGTCAGTAAAATTATTACTTTAAAAGAAAGAAAGGGAAGTACAATGGTCACCCGAGTTAACCCACACTAGGATTCCATGTAGGAAAACATGGACATGGAAGAAAAACAAAGGGTCAACTTCTGGGGGAGAGTTATAGAGAACATGATTAGGAGAAATTTAACCATAAGAAAATCCCAAACATATGATGTGTGTAAATGGTCTTTGATTACCTAGTAGGAAACGTAAACCAACAACGTTTTTGTTTTACGTTCCTTTTCATAATTTTGAGGAATTCATTTACAACATAAAACAAAAACATAAGAAAATATACCTATCTTCATGTAGAGTTTCATCCTTTAATAAGTTTCTACCCAAAAATAATCTTTTCTCCAAACTATGAGCATTCAAAACTACATGGTCTCATCAAAACACAAGAATCATCTTCTAGAGAATCACTTAATCCACAAAAGATTAACTATCTATTTCTTCTATCTTTCAACATTATCCCAAAAACAGAAAGGGTAAGGTAAAACAACTCTTCAAAAAGAAAGAATCCCATAGGAATGAAAACTACTTTTAAATCTTCAAAGTTCCATGCTACTACCCATAGTTCATCATTGACCATTCCATAAATAACGGTCATTAAGATTCCTCAAAATAAACCAAACTAATATTGAAACCCAAATACAAGAAGGATTTGATAGCATAGTCTTCCAAAATAAACTTCATTGTTCATCTCCAAACAACATCAACCACTCTTAACATCTCATAACAAAAGTAGCTAACCTAAACATATTTTACCCAAGATAGGTTAATCATTTCCATAAGTAACCTAAATTACTATAAGTACACCTTAAATTCATCGATTCTTCAAAATATAAGTCAACCTTACTCCTCAATGAAAATACCATAGTAATCTATTTACCTCGATCATATAGGGTCCCCAAAATAGTGAACATCTTCCAAAATAATAATCATATTTTAATCCCCTAATCATCCATGTCATATTAATACGACAATCATTGCATTTCCTATCACATTGGTTGTTGGGACATGTTCTTCCATTTCCCTCCATTAACTAAGAAAAGAAACTATAATTAGGGGCTTAAATACTTAGCCAATAATCATGAAAAGGAACCGAAAGCATATAAGGATAACTTGTAGAAGAAAATTATACCCTAACTTGTGATCCCCTAGGTTTCCATATAGGTTATCCATGATCATATATTCTTATGTGAATCTTTATTTTATTTTATCTTTGTTACTTTAACAATGGTTCATACTAAGCTTATGAATTTACCAAAGCATATCCCCCGGGAGTGTTGTAACCAAGAGTGCAGCAAGGCCCGTTGTCGTGTACCAGTTCCCGTTCGAGTCTATCTCAAAGAGGTGTTTTCAGGTTTTACCCCTATGTACATCTGTACCAGCCACCTCTACCTGCTCGTATCCATACAGGGATGTATTTGCTTGGAAACCCCTTACTCAATACTCACCAAAATACCAGGAAGATTTCCTATATTTTAACTTTTCTATAGGCTTCTTCCTAAAGTTTTTATATCCTAATTTCCACAAATAACTAAACCATCCTTTGATACCAACTATAGCATCCCGCCTTTTTATCACATAAACTTTCATTACATTTTACAAAACCGAGGATCTTTAAGGTTTAGTGTCTTGGAAACCAGGAACTTTAAACATGAAAACATAAAACATTCTTCTAAAACACTTTAAAGGATTATCCTCATGTTCATCCTAGGTTCATTACTGCATCACATAACCTGGGGACATACATCAAAAGAAAGGGTGAGAAAAAATTTCAGTAAGGGAAACAAGAGAAACATTTTACATGTGAACTTGAGATACTTCAATAAGGACATGAAAAGAACTTTAAGGCATGAGAAAGAAATAATGAGATACATCATAATAAAAATAACATTTTTCATAACTTGAAGATGTGGCTGCAACATTTAATATTGACAATAATTTCGTTTCACCAAGGTCCATCCCCAAGGTGTCATTAAAAATTACCAAGGTTATTCACCAAGGTATCAGTCTAAAAAGTCATCTCTAGAGATTAAGTCTTTACCCAATGCATTGGAGCGCTATCTGGGCGCACCCTTGACATGTCTTTATTATCATGTGAGCCACATATATCATCATCAATCATTTCATAAACAACCCATATAGCATAAAATAAATGGGTTTCATTTCATAATCATAACATTTTAAAAACTGCTTTAAAGACATGATCTTTATGTCACTTTAAACCCACGGAAAAGGGAAAGCGGGTTTCATGTATGTAAATCCCAGAATTTAAAATAAAACATTTTGATATATGTGTGAATACTACTGAAGAAATAAGATCTTTGAGTATTCACTTAATAACCTAAAATAATTTTGAGATAAAGAGGGAGGCATTTTGAGACGAAAACTATGCAGCATAACATCTACGATACATGGTTTTAGAAAACATTAAAAAAAGAGGGGACATGGGTCACCCACAAAAAAATGATACATAAAACAGTAGGAGAACAGAATATATAGTATTTGAGAACATGGTAACTAAATTTGAATGATATACCATATGAAACGAAGAACTTGAAATGAAGATAAAAATAAGATTTCTCTTAAGAGAATTCGGCAGCCTAACGGTGTCACTTAAACCTTCCAAAAATGGATTGACGAGATCAAATAGGGTCTCTCATCATATGAAAATAAATGATCAGTATGATAGATATAGAGATCATACCTCAACATAATAAAAAGGAACTTGAAAGACTTGACATGAAAGTAGATCTTGAAAATGAGAAGGGTGAAAGAACCCCTTAGAAATTCGGCAGCCTAACGGCGCCACTTAAACTTCAACAAAAATGAATTGATGAGATCAAATAGGGTCTCTCATCATATGAACATAAAAGATCAGTATGATAGATATAGAGATCATACCCCAACATAATAAAAAGGAACTTGAAAGACTTGACATGAAAGTAGATCATGAAAACGAGAAGGGTGAAAGAACCCCTTAGAAATTCGGCAGCCTAACGGCACCACTTAAACTTCAACAAAAATGAATTGATGAGATCAAATATGGTCTCTCATCATATGAACATAAAATATCAGTATGATAGATATAGAGATCATACCCCAACATAATAAAAACGAACTTGAAAGACTTGACATGAAATTAGAACTTTGAAAAAGGAGAAAGGTGAAAGAACCACTTAAAAATTCGGCAGCCTAACGGCGCCACTTAAAACTTAAAAATACTGAATTGAAGAGATAAAATGGGGTCTCTCATCATATGATCATAAAATATCAGTATGATAAATTTATAGATCATAACCCAACATAATAAAAAGGAACTTGAAATACTTTACATGAAAATAGATCTTGAAAAATGAGAAGGGAGAAAGAATCTGTTACAAAAATTTCGGCAGCCTAACAGCGCCACTTAAAACATCATAAAACGAAATAATGGGAGTAAGAGGGGATCTATCATTATATTAAAATGAAAAGGGAATTAATAGGAGTATAAAAAACATACTTTAACATAAGAACATGAATCATAAAAGAAATTACATAAAGGACATTACTTGAAAAGAAAGAGAGAGATCGGATCCCTTACCTTAAAACGTAACTATTAAAACTCAAAGGTTGGCACCTTGAGGGCTTGGGGGCACCTTGGGAGGACTCCTTGGGAGGTAATGAGACCAGAACTTCGTTGGGGGAGAGTGGGGAGTCGAATGGATGAGATGATGGCTTGGTATTTATAGGGAAAGTAAGGGGACAAGGCATTAATGGCCAAGGGACACCTCATTAGTGGTTTTGGAAAAACCATGGGCTTGCCCATGGTATTTGCCCATGGTATTGGCCACTTGGGACACCTCATACCTTATCTTACTATTCATAAGTCGACCATATTGATTACATACTTAATACATCATTTAATGATTTCATTAAACACCCGTAACTTAAAAACTGTATTTTCACTATTCATCGAAAATTCAACTTTCTCAGAATAATCCCAAAATTTCACCTTAACCAAATATCAATGCTCTGATTTCAAAAGTGAACTCCATTCTATAAAAATAATTTTCTAAATATTTTTAATTTATTTTTTAAATAAATACACTATTCACCAAAAATTCATTTTTTCAGAAAAAACCCCAAAAATTACCATAACATAATATCGATGCTCTGAGTTCAAAAATGAAATCCATTTTATAAAAATAATTTTTTTAAATGATTTTAATTTAATTTTTAATTAAAAAACACTATTCACTCAAAAAAACTAATACTTGAATAATAATTTATGAAACCGTTATTTAACCATTTTATTGAATCACATTACTTAATCAAGGTGCCTAGATTATATTAATACTTTCTTTAAGTGAGATTACTAATCCATTTGGACATATTACTAATCCTAATCATAAAATCACTATTCATAATTTACTATTCATCAAAAATCAAGTTGATCTTATTAGACTCTAAATTTCATACTGAACATAATTTTAGAAGACCATTTTTTGAAAATCATTACACATTTTTAATTATTTAAGGTTTACATAAAATTTTTTAAAATATCCTTTTTCTAAAATTCATCAAAAATATGCATACTATATTTATCCGATCATTTAAAAATTCATAAACTTCATTATAAGAAGAAAGCCCAATTTTTTTTTAAAATAAAGGATTACACAAGGCAGTTACGGTCTCCTTACATAGCCCCTTATCACACCAGCATAGGACCTAAGTGTAAGGTGTGCTAATGTGAGAGAATCTGAGGGAGTCTCGGCTAACATCGCACGAGTAATAATTTCTATCAGTTTGAACTTCTTGCAAAGGCGATTCCGTTCTAGCTTCACACGATGAAGTTCGGCTTGGGTTTGGTCAAGAGCAAAGCCCAGTGGTGCTACCTCTTTCCCAAGTTCTGTTAGATGGGCTTCGATCGGTCCAAGACTACTGGGTGAGGCCATCAAATCTTTTTTCTATAATAATTAACCAAGATTACTTGTATTTAGAGACAATAATCAAAACGTTTAGTTTTCAGCGGTCATATTTACCAATGGTCATATAACCGTCTAAATCCAACGGTCTCATTTTAATTATAATCATGTTATAAAATGAAACATTTTTGTTGAGTATAAAAATAAAATAAAATAACACATAAAATTAGGAAACAAGATTTATTCAAAATTTCGGGTTGTTACAGATCAAAGGAGGGTTTTTAGATTTTTAACCCATTTCATGGACTTTTTCATGTCGTTTTCCGTTTTCACCATGTTTTCCGAGGTAGGTGGATTCAATCTTGACTCCTCTATTTATAACATGAAGGCTTAGTTTCAAATTGATTAAATTGATTGAAATTGATTGTGAAATTGGTGTGAAAATAATGGTAAAAACCTTTTTGGTGATGTTGGTCTCACCTAACTTTACCCATGTTTTTAGGGTTAAGTGGTCGCTTGTAATATAGCTTGGGTTTTCGAATCCTTAGAGACCTAGGAAGAAACATATAGACACGTAAATTCTATAGATTTTTTTAGATATGAGGTGGAAAACTTTGGGTTTATTTTATATTGTTTTCAAATAGAATTAAGAGATCTGCGGGAATTCAAATTATGAGATAATGAGTTGATCTTAGGTTATTTATTGGGGTGGATTGGATGAATTCCTTTTTTAACTATTTCAATTTCATTAACATGAAAAGGATTCATTCAATGAATTTAAACTAGCATCGTCACTTACTGGTTAAAAACATCCACCAACACATTCTAATAACCTATACACTTGTAGGATCATTTTCATTAGCACTCTAAGGTAAAGGATCTTATTATCACATTAATGTGGGGTGAATAAATTCAATAAGGAATACGAGGTTATAAAATCATATAATAAAAAAACTCAAATAAAATAAACTAATAATATTTATAGAGTGAGAAATAAAATCCAATACATCCCCTTGATACTCTCTTAGACCAACCCATAAAATATTTATCCCTCTATTGATGATGTTCTCAACGGAAGCGGTAAGTAGAATTACAAGGGTGGAATTGAAGAAGTAAGAAAACAAAATAACGATCACTCCACCGTTTTGTGATAAATTTTACAAGGTTTGGTGTGAAAAAATTCACACCTTGAGGAAAAGGTGTCAATGTGATTTGGAGAAGAATAGATTAATAGGAAAGGAATTTATTAATAAACTAAGGTAAATTGAACAACATAAATGAGAAAGAAATGTGATTACAAACACAAAGAGGTAGCATAACATTACAATGAAACCAAGATCAAAATAATATCAACTCATCCACCAAAACTTCCTTAAATAGAAATTTTTTAAGCCTTGGGTCGATCCCCCATCTTTCAATGTCTCCTCAATTAATGTTGGTAGGCATAGGTGGGTGGAAAGTTAATGGAGAAGAGACTTTTCCACCCTTGAATCGAAATGGAATCTAGTTTTCATCCACCAAGAATAGGTGCTGAAATTACCTTATAGAGGGCCTAATTTTATTAGGAAATAGGAGAAGAAAATGTATCCCCAGATGCCTCCTAACATAATGTAAAATTTCAGCACAAAATTTTTTTTGGTTTATGAGATATGATTAAATTGGTGGGATGTTTTTCGGGGCCGCAGAATTTGGACCATAATTTCAACTTCAACTTGAGCCACCTGGAAGTCCATTAAAACATCCAAATTAGCTTGGTCAACTGTTTAATGAAATGTTTCCCATGATTTCCTCTATATAATGTTAAATTTTTAGAATCATTGGGCTGGAATATTGGCCTCTATAGTACTTTTATTGGGCTAATGTCCAGTTCATTTCGCCCAAAATGTTGTTTGTTCAAGGCCCAATTTGGTGGTCTTTTAATGTGAATCCTCAAGTTCTCCAAAAAAATGAATTTCTACTTATAACATGGAAGAACTGAAAATAATATATGAAAATGAAATCAAGACCATTTTTTGAGGTGTTTAAGAATGTACCATGCAATATCACATTTTAAGAAGGAATTACAATCATAATGTGAAATAATATTAAATGTGTAAAATGCAATAAAAATGGTGTTTATGATTAATAAATCACATGAACATTATAATATAAACAATTAATATTATCTTCTTTCAGTGGCTAATCACACCCCCAAATTGAGTTTTTCTAGTCCCGAGAAAATTTTATCCCAAAAATTAGAAATTAGAATTCCCTTTTCCAAAAACATTTTAAAACACATTGCTCACCCAAAGACCCCATACCAAACAATTATGAAACCCATTAAAATCATTTAAAACATTCTAGTTCTAGAGGAATATCCCAATCCCAATACCATTATTCTATTCAAATTCATCACAACATTTCATCCAAATTCAATTAATCATGATGAAGTGTTGTGTGTTACAATAGACATGGGGGTTCATCTTTATTAAAGGGAGAAAATATGAAAGAGCTATATGGAATCAAATTTTAATATTAAGATGAGTATTAATTTTTTCTATTCTTTTTATTTTTTATTTGTATTTTTATATGTTGTAATTTATCTATGGTAATTGATATTGAACTCAATCGAGTCAACCCATGTAGCAAGACTTTTCCGATAACTCCCAGTCTCAAGGACTTTAGGGCACCAAGTGAAGCTCACATACTCTAGCATCATCTCGAGTTTACTCAATAAAAAACAAATTCAAATTACCAAAAATAGAGATAAAATGCACAAATATAGGCTAGAAAACTATGGTTTCATGATCTCCAAGTGTTTAAATCCATACATTTGGTCAATCCATTACTCTATGCACTATTAATTTTTTTATTCTATTTTTTTGTCTTGATTTTTTTATTTATTTTGAATACTCATGTTAAAATTAAAATGATCACCAAACCTATTCCTTTTATTATGGAACCCCATGAACTCAAACTAATACCCCACAATCCAGATTATATTGATTATGTTTTTTTGTTATTAAATAGATTAAAATATTAATGGTAAAAAATCACATCAGACAACTGCACTTTCCAAAATATAAGTGCATGAACGTTAACTTTCATTAAAATCAGAGTCAAGGCATGAAAAGTTATTTGATATTCAATTTCAAAGTGTTCAATGTGTATTATCATGTTCAAGGTAAACTAAATTTTTCCTTCCAAGCATTTTTTATGCACATAAAAGCAATTTTTTTATTTCATCTCCCGTAAACATAAAATAACATTGTCCCCAATGTTTAAAGAAAAGAAAATTTAGAAGTGTGTAGAGGTATAGGATATGAGTTCTAAAAGGAATTTAAAAAAAACATGGAAAAATTCACCTAGTTTTTAAATTTCAAGTTCATGATACTCATAATTATTCCTTTGATCTCCATGTCACTCGGAGAAGCCTCGTGGTATTTTGTGTTTGTAACCCTGTGATTTGCCTAAAAATTCACCAAACTCAGTAGCTCTTGAATCTCAAAAACCAACATAATTAGAACAAAATGGAAACCCCTTGATGTTCCCTTAACTAAAAATAAACAAAAAAACATGGAAAGGGGATAAAAACGTATATGTTTACATTCAAACTCCAAACCTTGAGTAAATGTATAGGTAAGGGATGAGTTGCCTCCCAAAAAGCACTTTGTTTAATGTCACTAGCCTGACATGAACCCTAAATATATCAAGTTTTTTCTTGTTTATAAGTTAACTTAGTTAACTCATCCTCTATTTTCTGTTTATTGAATGATTAAATTAATGGTTTTAAACTATGACCATTGACTTTAAAAATGTGACCACTTGTGGGATCCTGAATATCTACTACCCCATGGGGGTACACATGATGCACTATGAATGGACCTGATCATATAGACCTTAACTTTCTTGGGTGTAAATGATGTTTTTATATGTACAAGAGCATGAATTTTCCTAGTTAAAATTGTTTAACATTGATGTTCCTATATTGGTAGGCTTGAACTCTAGATTTATTTGTCATTGAATTTTCATAATCCTCCACACAAATTTCCTTAAGTTCATTAAGATCTAATTTCCTCTTTTCTTCAGCCAAATAAAAATCAAAGTTTATTTTTTCTTGATTTCCCAAAAGGCCTTATGCTCAATTTAAATAGTTAAATTGACTTATTTTTGATAAACCAACCTATATGGTGACATTAATAAGATGGTTTTGAATGCAGTATGATATTCCCAAAGGGAATCCAAGAGTTTTTCAGACCAATCTTTCCAAGAGGGATTGACAATTTTTTCAAGAATTTTCTTTACCTCCATATCCACTAAATTAGATTGACCATGGGACTGAGGATAGTATAAAGTGGAAAATTTATGACAAATCCAATACTTAGAAATTAGTGAAGGGAATGGGTGGTTGTAGAAATGGGTTCCTCAATAACAGATCATAGCCCAAGGAATTATATATCGAGAAAATATGAGTTGTTTCAGAAATCAGATCACAAAATGATGGTCATTGAACTTAGTGATAATTGACTCTACCCATTTTGATACATAATCTACTTCTAAGATGATGTATATATATCCCATAGAGTTTTGTAATGGTCCAATGAAATCAATTCACCAAAAATCAAAGATTTTGACGACTAGAATTGGAGTGAGGGGAATTTGTTTCTTTCTGTTAATGGATCCTAAGTTTTGACACTAAGGAAAACTTTGGAAGAATTTGTAGGAATCAATAGTGAGGTTAGGCCAATAATAACAACTTTGGAGGACCTTTGCAGTGGTTTTCATTTTGGAAAATTGACCTCCACATGCCTCTCCATGATAACATTTTAGAATGGACTCTTGATCAAACTCGGGAACACAACTCCTAATGATTTTATCAGGATAGAACATGAATAAGTTGGGATAATCAAACACATAGTGTTTAACATCATAAAGGAATTTCCTCTTAGCTTGGGTCCCAAGTAATTTTGGAACATCACCTATAACCAAGTGGTTTTCTTGGTCAGCATACCATGGGATATCACTCATAGAATATAGGTGCTCATCAGGAAATGAATCAGACACAGAGAGGTGATGTGAGTTTTCTTTGAAATCCATCCTAGAGAGGTGATCAGCTAAACACATTTTCAACACACTTTTTATCCTTAATGGTTAAATCGAACTCTTTTAGAATAAGGACCCACCCAATCAATCTATCCTTGACATATTGTTTTTGGAAAAGGTATTTTAGGTCTGAATGGTCGGTGAAAACAATGATTAGAGATCCTAAGAGATAGGGTATAAATTTATCTAAGGAAAAGACGACAATAAGAAAATATTTCTCAATGGTTGTGTTGTTGATTTGTGAATCATTTAAATATTTTCTCATGTAAGCAACGACTGATGGAATTTTCCCACATTTTTGTCCTAAGACTACTCCTACAACGAAGTCACTTTCCTCACACATGAGAAAGAAAAAAAGTTTCCAATTGGTATATTTCATCATAGGAGGAGATATAAGAGATGAATTTAGTATTGATAATTATTCCTCACAGATTTATGTCCATAAAAATGGAATATTTTTCACCAAAAGAGAACAAAGTGGTCGAGAAATAGAGTTTAAATTCCTAATGAACCTCCTATAGAAACCATCATGTCCTAAGAAGGACCTCACTTCTTTGGCAGTTTCAGGAGAGGTATGGTAATGAATGATCTCAACCTTAGCTTATATCAACTTCAATCCCTCTACCAGAGACCATATAGAATATAACAATTTATTCATTTACCATGAAATGAAATTTTTTCTTATTTAAAATGAGATTCTTATCCTTGCATCTTGAAAAACCCCTTTCTAAATTTAGAAGGCATCCCTCAAAATTATCCCCAAAGATAGAGAAGTTGTCTATAAAGACCTCTAAACAATCCACCACCATGTGAGAGTAGATTCACATCATACACCTCTAGAAGGTACCAGATTCATTACATAACCCAAAGGGCATGCACTTGATGAAAAAATTAATGAATAGAAAATATACAGTTTTTTCCTTGATCCTATAAGGAGGCATCAATTTGATTTTATCCTGAGAATCCATTTAGGAAGTAGTATAATTGATGACCATCCACTCACTCGAGGACTTGATCAATGAAGGGAAAGGGGAAATGGTCTTTTTTAATGCATGATTTGAGCTTCTTATAGTTGATATAGACTCTACATCCAATACAGACCCTTTTGGGGAGAAGATCACCATCCTCATTTGTGACGACAGTTATTCCAGCTTTCTTTGTTGAAACTTGAATTGGGGTGACCCACTCACTCTCAGCAATGGGGTAGATGATACCCACTTTCAACAACTTATGATGTTATTTCCTTACCACATCTATAAGATTGGGGTTGATTCTACATTGAGGTTGACTACATGGTTTGGATTTAGATTCATAAACAATCCTATGAGTTCCAATGAGTGGGATAATCCCTGTAATATCATAAAGGGTACATCCAATTGCTTTATTGTGCTTTTCTAGGACATATATAAGCATCCACTCTTGATTATCTTCAAGAGAGGAAGAAATGAAAATAGGAAAGGCTCAATTTTCCCCTAATAATGCATACTTGAGTGATGAAGGTAAGACCTTAAATTCAAGGTCAGATTGATTAACACTTTCGAAATAAGGGTGAGAATTTGTATCAAAATTGGTTTCTTTTCCAAATTTATTGACAGAATTGGTTCCTTTTTAACAGAAGTTTCATCCACCAAATTTACCATTTTTTTCGTGAATGGGTATGAACTATAAGTTTTTTATTTCAAAAATGGTATCATTGATTGTTGATTTGAGAAAATTTTCAAAAGAGATATCTGAAATAAATTCCAACTGAGAAGACCAATTTACATTATGTGAACAAAGAAAATAAATATCTTCTAAACATAAATATCCTTCAATAATTCCTTGATGTTACTTTAGTTAACTATTAAAACTACAAATAAAATTAAACTTATGTATCTCTTCATCATCCCCAATTTTAGTGTTTTCATTATACATGTTCAGATCAAGACTTATGTTTCTGAAGGTTATTGTCATGGTCCCATTTCTAACTCGAAGGACAGAGTTGATTATTTCTAAGAAGGGATAACCAAGGATAATGGGGCTTTTCTTCTAGGACCTAATCTTGTGTGATTATCAAGGACAATGAAGTTAGTAGGGTAAATAAGAGTTTTAAATTTCACCAAAACATCATTTAAGATCCCATTTGGAATTCGAACACTTTGATCAGCAAATTGAAGATTGACAGATGTGGGTTGGAGTTCTTTGAGACCTAACTAACAATACATGTAATATGGAATGAGGTTCACACTATCTCCTAGATCACAATGTTATTTGATAACTTTGTTCCCTTCTATCTCAACATTGATGTATGGACATCTGGGATCTTTCACCTTTGGAGGAATGGTCCCTTAAATAGTGGTACTCACATTAGCAGTAAAAAAGACTTGGTTTTTATGTGAAAATTTCTTTTTAAAAGTGAACAAGTACTTAAAGTACATTGAGTAGAAAGTAATGTTTTGGATTTCACCTATAAGGGGAATGTTCATATTAACCAGAGAGAGTATTTATCTCAAAGTTCCATTGAGTTCTGGTTTAGATTTTCCTCTCACGTGTTGATGAAAGGGAGCATGTTGTTTCATTGTATGGTGTGGTTGTGGTTCCTTATCATTATCATTGGGTTTTTTAGAATATGTGGGTGGTTATTCATTATTTTCAAGTGTTTTTTAATATTTTAATGGTTATGGAATGGTTTGTTCAGGTTTCTCAATAGATTTAATACTTCTTAAAATAGTAACTACTTTTAGTTTTCATGAGAGGGTTATGTGTAATTGGATTGTCACCTTAAGGTTGAGGATGGTACCTCATGAGTAGGCATGGGTTCCTTTCTGGTTTTAATTGTTTTTATTTCATGTTTATGGGATGATAATTATAAGTTAATTTTCTCCATTTTCTTACAAAATTGTTCAACGATTGGTCGAGGGTATGATTGGGTAGGGGTTTGTGTTTGTTGGTTTATCCCAGGAGGATACTTTGGTAGTTGGATTGGTTTTTTAATGGAATTTTGGTATTGGATATGAGGTTTTTGGTATTGGATTGGTTGTGGTTGGAACTGGTTATGGTATTGAATATTTTGTAGAGGGTAGGGGTTTGGTCCTTGTGGCTGACTAGGTTGTAGGATGGGTTGCTGGTTACCTTTCCAACGGAATCCTAGATGGTCATTGTACCTTGGATTGAAAGTGTTTTGGTACCATGGATTTTCAATTTTCAGAGTACTGAACTTAGCTTGTGGTCCTCCTAAAATAACATCCTTAATGGAAGGGATTTTTGGGAAGTTATCAATCTTGTGGTCATGTTCATCACAAATTGTGCAAATGGGCTCAACAGTTTGAATTTCATGGACCTTTCTAAGATCTATCACCTCAACCATCCTAGTGAGTGCAGAATGTTTTGACGTAAGGATTTACCCCTAACTATTTGTGTGAATTTCACTAGATTTTTTTGTATTCTCATAGTAATGTGATTTTCCCTATATTTGGTTTTGTTTGGCCAATCCTTCTAGATACTCATAAGCATCATTTGGGGATTTGTTTTTTAAGGGTCCATTACACATCATGTCAAAAAATTGTTTGTTTCCTAGACCCAACCCTTCATAGAAGATTCAAAATTGTTCTGGAATTTAAAATCCATGGTTAGTTACCATGTTGATTGTATATTTTAGCCTTTTATAGATTTCATAAAATGACTCCCCTTCTTTTTCAAAAAAGTTTCAGATTCTCTTTTTACGTGTAATTGTTTTGTGATGGGGGAAGTATTTTTCTGTATAACTCTATTTTAAATTGGTCCCAGGAGTGGATTGATATAGGTATCAAATTGTTCAACCAATTCTTTTCTCTATCCTTTAGTGATAAAGGAAAGAGCCTCATATTAGTCGACTCAATTTTATTTGTTAGGAACATGGTTTCAACAATGTCGTTGAACTCTTGGACATGAAGGTATGGCATTTTTGACTCCATCCCATGGAAGGTTGGAAGGTGGTTTTGGAAATGAGTTTTGAAGATATAGTGGGCTTATCCTAGGGTTGCATGACTAATTCATGATTCTTCATTGTCCCAGGTAGGTGTGAGGTAGTCATTCTTGGTTTGATCGACTGCATTCCCCAAGTTTGGTGCTACCTCATTTGGATTTTCATTTTGGTTCCCTCTGGGGGAATATGAGTTGGTTTATTTGAAGAACTTCCATTTAAATGGGCTAAATTTTTGACTATTGAGTATTAGGAATATTAGTATCTAATGGAAAGAGTTCACTTGGTGTACATAAATTCCCAAACCCAGGACTATCCACCCTAACAAGTTGGTTTGATTGGTCACGGGTATAGGCATACATGCACCAAGAAAAGTAAAAAAAGAAAGGGGAAAAGATAACAGTAGTTGAGGTGAGAAAATAAAAATGGGGGAGAATATAATGATTGTTGACATGAATTACTTGGGTTACCGGAAACGGAACCATAATTTGGTCTCACCCAAATTTACCCATGTTTTTAGGGTTAAGCGATCGCTTGTAGTGTAGCTTGGGTTGTTGAATCCTCAGAGACCTAAGAAGAAACCTACAGACACATAAATTCTATGGATTATTTTGGATATTAAGTGGGAATATTTGTATTGATTTTATAAGGTTTTAAAATATAAGTAAGATATCTATATGAATTTAAATTATCATAAAATGAGTTTATCCTAGGTTACTACTCGGGGTGGATTGGATTAATTCCTTTTTTTAACGATTTAAATTTCATTAACTCGAGAACAATCTATTTAATGAATTCAAAATAAACTCATTAATTACTGTTTAAACATCTCCAAAAACCCATTATAATAACATATACACTTCTAGGATCATTTTCATGATCACTCTAAGGTAAAGGATATTATTAGGACATAAAATTGGGGTGAATAAATTCAATAAGGAAAAATAAGGGATTAAATCATTGAATAAAAAAACTCAAATAAATGAAATTAATAAACATTTAGAGAGTAAGAAATAACATCCAATCCATCCCATTAATACTCCCTTGGATCAACCCATAAAATATTTATCCCTCCACTAATGACATAATCTCAATTGAAGTGGGAAGTAGACTTATGAGGTGGAATTGAATAAGTAAAAACAACAAAATAATGACCACTCCACCGTTGTGTGATAAATTTCACAAGGTTTGGTGTGAATAAAATCACACCTTGAGGAAATGGTATCAACTTGATATGGAGAAGAACAAAATTATAGGAAAAGAACAACTTTTATTTGGAAACTAAGGTGAATTTAATAACTTACATGAGAAAGAAATGTGATTACAAACACAAAGTGGAAACATAAAATTACAATGAAACCAAGCACAAAAGATGATCAAATAATTCCCCACCACTACCTTAAATAGGAATTTTTGAATCCTTGGGTCGATCCCCCATATTTCTAATTCTCCTAAATTAATGGTGGTAGGCTTAGGTGGGTGGAAAGTTAATGGGGTGGAGACTTTTCCACCCTTGCCTTGAAATGACATCCATCTTGCATCCACCGAACAGAGGTGCTGATATAACTATCTAGATGGATGAATTTGAGTGGGACATAGAAGAAGAAAATGGATCCCTAGATGTATCCTATCAACCTATACCATTTTAACCAAAAAGGTTTTTTTGAGAGATATGATTAAATTGGTGGGATGTTTTTTTGTGCCGCAGAATCTAGCATAGAATTTCATCTTCAACTTGAAATGCCTAGAACTCCTATAAAACATCTGAATTAGCTTCTTCAATTATTTAATTAAATGTTTACCATGATTTTCTATATATTTATTTTTATTTTTAGAATCATTTTGTTTTAATAATATCCTATACAATACTTTTATTGGGATGATGTCCAGTTCACTTCTCCCAGAATGTTGTTGGTTCCATTCCCATATTGGTGGTCTTCCAATGTGAATCTTTAAGTTCTCCAAAATAATTAATTTTTACTTATATCATGGAAGAAATGAAAATAAAATATGAAAATAAAATCAAGACCATTTTTTTCAGATGTGTTCAAGAATTTACCATGAAATAGTGCATTTTAAGAAGGAATTACAATCATAATGTGAAATAATGTTAAAAGTGTTAAATGTTCTAAAAATGATGTTTATGATTAATAAAGCACATGAATATTATTATATAAAAATTAATATTAGCATCTTTCAGTGGATAATCAGATGGTTTGAGAATTTTTGTGAAGTTGTGCAATTGTTATGCAAAGTGCTTTCATAAATGATATTAAAATACAAATTTGAAAATAGTTGCTCGGTTTTATTTATAGAAAAATGATTTTAATAAAAAAGTTGTTTTATTGAAATGGTTTTTTCATTTAAATATTTTTGTAATTAAAATGGTTTTGGAATGATTATATTGGCATGATTTTTGGGCAAGCATGGTGGTGTGTGTTCATGTTGCATTTTATGAGGCTCAGTTGAAATATGACTCGGTGCTCGGTGCCAAAGGTGTAATGGAACATGAGTTTTAATTACCTTTTGATGTCATGGTACATCAATGAGAAACTTCTCATCAGTATGTAACTACCATAACAATTATTTCATGGGTGGATTGGTGGGTTTTTGGATTGGAATGGGTTATGCGAAATGGAATTTATGAAATGGTTTTAGAAAATTGTTTGCTTTCTTTCCTTGTAACTTGTTATTGTTTAGTGAAAAATATATGAAAATTGTTTATATTATGATATAAACTATTTTATGAATTATTTTATATAAATTATTTCATATAAATTTTATAACATGTTCTATCCTAGTGTCATGAGTAGGGAAGTCATTTGGGGAAACCTACTAAGTTTCATTACTCACACATACTTTGGCACTTTGGTGATTTTTCCGATATTGTTTATCATGAAATGGGAAAAGTTAAAGTATCACACTTCCCTAGTGGTTCTTTGTGATAATTTTAATGGAGTTGGAGTTGGGTCTTGGATCTAGTTCTTTTGGAGTCTTTGAGTTTTGATAGTTTTGTCTTCCGTTGTGTACCTGGTTGTTTTTTAGTCTTCTTATATGGTACTCTTTGTAGTTGGTTTTGATATAAATCAAATCTTGAGTTGTATTTCATTGTTATTATTCATTATGTAGTGGTTAATTTGGTTATTAATTTTTTGGTTGATTGGTTTCTTTTAAAGGGGAAAATCATCCCCTACCTGTTAATGAAGCTCTTGGAATTAATGGTCAGCCTTTAATTCTTGGGGATGTCGCTTAAGGCCAAGTAGTGTTCCACCGCTTTCTCAATCCAATGAGGAGGGGTAGGATGTTACAAATAATTACAACTAATTAATACTAATTACATCTAATTACCACTAGTGACCACTGATTTCCACTAATTATTACTAATTATGACTAATTATCACAAATTCCCACTAATTGTCACTAATGTCCACTAATTGCAATTTATTGCCACTAATTATCACTAATTACCAAAAATTTCCATTAATTATTACTATTTACCACAAACTATACTAATTCCCACAAATTATTTCTAATTACTGCTTATTTTACTAATTGTTACTAATTACCGCTAATTATTACTAATTATAACTAATTATTACCAATTACCACTAAATATTAATTAATTTTTAATAATTATTTCTAAGTACCACTAATTAAAACTAATTACAAATAAATAATTCTAATTAAAAATATTTATTAATAATTGAAACTAAATACTTGTGATTAAAAATAATTACGATTTCAAAAAACTAATTAATGAAAAATAAAACTAAATAATTATAATAAAATATAGTTACTACTAATAAATAATAATTATTACTAATATAATATAAAATTAAATAATTAAAAACATCAAATAAATACCATAAAACATAATCTTTTAGCATATAAAAAGTCATAGAGTTTCTTCCATCTAAAATTAAAAACTTTGAAAACATTAAGCATGAGAATTTAAGAGCAGAGGGGTAGGGGGAGTTCAGAGGATAGGAGAATCCAAACAATTTAGGTGGGGAATATATAGGTTAGATAATTTTTAGTAGGATAATTTTTTATGGGTTTGACGTCTCAAATAGTACCTATACTATAATTTATGGTGGCGGTAAAAAAAGTATATGCGATGAGACCCATCACAAATACTCTTCTGCTGACATTTTATTTGAGAAAATAGATAATCTCATCACAAATAACAATAATGATGAAAGTTTTTTTCAATGGGGGTATATTCCATTTGAAAATACCTTTATCAAGGTTTGGTGTGTAGTGCGCACCAAAGGTATTTGTGATGGGAAAACATTTCCATGGAAAATAATTTTTTTAATGACTATTTGTGACGAGAAATGAATCTCGTCCAAATAGTCCTTGTATAGGGACTATTTGTGATGGGTGATGGGCCCATAATAAATAGTATTATTCCCATAAAATAAATATTTTATGTAATGGAAACCCAAAACTCTATTTAGGTAGATCCTAATCAAAGTGTTTAATGGGTGAAAAAAGTTACAAAGATGATTATTGATATTGAAAAATTATAAACCCAACTACTTGGTGTCAATTTCCTCTATTATGATTAAAAGTTGAGTTATAAACTCTTAACTAAATATTGAGACTTGATGATTTATGTGTTCTAATAATGGAATCACATTGTAATATTTTGATTAAGTGAACTTAGAAGTGGCGTCGCTTCTTAAAGGAGTTAATGAGTTTACACCATAGTGAGTTCCTGAAAAGGATATAAACACATGACCATAAAAGTTCTATGAAATGATATGTTGGATGGAAAGTTCATTGTATGTATGATATCATCATCTTATCATAAATATTAACAATTTTAATGTTTAGATAACTTCTAAATATAATAGTACTTTGAGATATTGATACTAAGTAATTGTTTAAATCAAAAGATACCTTTATTATATATAATGATTCATTTATGATTTAGAGAGTTAATATTTATGAATAAAAGTATAGGATAGTTATAATTGTATTCATAAAAAAGAGAATAAGGTGTTTTTTATAGGTTAATTATTATTGGTTTGGATTGATGAGATAGAGAACTTTAGGAATCCCACATTGTAAATGTGGACCGAATCCCAAAATCTCCACATAAAAGGGGGATTGAGAATTGTTATTTTCATAATATATATATATATATATATATATATATATTTGCCTAAATTATTTTAAAATATATTTAAAAAATATATTTTAGTAAAATGTTTTTTATATATTTTATATATATAACAAAATAAAACAAAAAAACAAAACAAAAGAAAAAAACATTGTAAAAATTATTAATAATGTGACCTGTTGTAACAATTGGATTTTGAATTTTCAAAATTTGAATGAGTGCCCCCACTAAGATTTGTATTGTTTCTTTCAAACCAAGGTGTTATTTTACTAAAAGGTTAAATAAAATCAGTTTGATTTACATAGATTTCAATATATAAATAAGTGATGATGACATCACTTATAAAATTAATTCCTTCAATCCAAAACTCTCAAGATAAAATTTATCAAACTCAGTGCTACCAAGTTTTTGGATTTTAATAACCATTATCCCCAAAGTTTTTTTTAAATCCTCAAAGGAAAATTTTATTGAGAACTCTATACTTTCACCATGTTTCGGAAGGCCTAATGCACCTTATCTACATGTCCACAGCAAAATCCCTCATGCATGTCATCCTCCATTGCCCTAGAGTTATGGATGTTTTGTTCATCTTCTATGTTGACGTTGATCTCTCCCATAAAGTGGCCTTCGATTATGATGCACTTCATACCATTTGTTCATCTAATCTTTTAGTGGAGTCGATGAGTTCCCAATACACAATGGCATGGATTTTATGGGTGAGGAGGAACAACACCCTTTTTAATCAGGTCTCCAAGCCTTGATCCTCCTAGGTAGAGCTCACATTCCACTAATTATCCATGTGGAGCCACAATGATCATCATATGGAAGGTCCTGCATATAAGTTAAACCCTCTCGTGTGAAACCCTCCCACCTATGGCACCCACAAACATAGGAATCATCAGTTTTAGAACCATGGTGCATTACTCTTTTGGCTCAACTGTGGCTGAAATTCAAAACTCTCTCTTGAGGGGGGGGGGGTCTTTCTTGACTTTAGTGGCATAAGATCAAGCAATCATATTTGGCATGGAATTTTCCTTGGATAGATAATGAGATTCTATATCTATGGCATTAGACTACCTCACTGTTATTAGTGCAGTCTCTCTTGTTGAGGTTGACATCCAACATTTTGGTCTTTTGGTCTCTAAAATTCATTCCTTGTGACTCTGATTCTCAAATATCTCCTTCTCCTTTAATAGAAGGAAGGCTAATGGAGTGACTTATCATTTTTATACTATTGTTATTTCTGACGATCCACATGTTTAGTTTTATTGTTTCCCCATTTGGCTACCTGATATTGGATCTCTTGATATATGAGTTTTTATTTCTCTCAAATAAATATTTTCGGGTTTTATCAATATATTTCTCATTAATTATCACTAATTCATTAAATTCATGTTTCAAAATGATAATAATATTTTAAAAATATATTTATTTTATTATATACTCATTAAATTTACAATTTAAAATTATGGTTAAATAATCAAAATTATATTTTCATATTTAAATGATTTATCAAATTTAAATAAATATTTTAAAATATTGATGCATCCGTTGTGATGGTAGGTTCATCCCTTTCAAACACTTACCACCCTTAATTTATCATCTTTCAATATCATGCCAACTTTCTTCATCACATCCGTTCGTTACACCACCTTGTCTTATAAATGTAAAATTCATTACCACTTTGTTTCCCAACCTTAGGGTTCCTTGGTTCTATCCTCACATTTTTAGAACTATCTTAATGGTAATTTTTTTTGATGAATTCTGGTTTCCTAATCAATTAGATATCTCATCAATATTTGTTTTTACATCCCCCTCCCTTTTGTTTTTTCAATTCTCTTATGATCGTATCCTAATGTGTTCTGTATTCAGGATTTTTTAATCATCATATCGAGTTCTTGTTTCTTTGATATTTTAGTATGGATTGATCCTATGATTCATATTAAGATCTGTAATGTCTTTACCACTGCTTCCCTTCAATAACTGACATTTTTTGGTTAGATGCGTTCAATTATCAGATCTAAATATATTCTTGTTTTTAATATATTTATGAAACCTCTGATATTATGTATCTAGGCTCCCCAGATCTAAAGCTACGATCCTTAAATTTCATTACTTTCACATGTTAAATAATGACTCAGACTTAATTTTACCATTCATACTTAATCTGGTCATTAGTATTAGATTATCATGTGAACTTATCATTTTTCATCTTGCGTGAGATCCTAAATGTTTGTTTAATACATAAACTGTGGTGTTTACATGCTTTTTTCTTTCAACATCACCATGATTAATCAGGGTTTGATTTTTATACACCTCTAGAAGGGATAAACCTCCTTCCAAATTATATATGTGAACCTATTAGTTTTTTTCCAAGGAATAATATACAACAATTTTAAAAACGTCGAAGACCTGTCAATAAGACTATCTAATAGTAATCATGTTCAAATCTACCTTTTACAGGTTTATATTGTACCCATTTCTATAAGAATTAACTTCTAAATTCTACATCAATACAACCCCACATGAAAAAGTTTCACATGTGTAAGATAAGTTGAGGAATTAAAAGTTATTCTGAACATCATTCTTCTTGGAAGACATCATATTTTTTGTGATAGAAAACATTACAAATCTTGAGGATATGGGTAATGAGGTAGAATTTGGGGAACTACAAACCCAAAATAGAACTTAAGATGATGTTTGAAAATGTTAAGCACAAACTAATTGGGAGCACACAATTTAGTTAATGGGGATGAATGAAACGCTTAGAGTTTCTATGTGAGTTTTATAGTATTTTTTCAATTAAATGAATAGAGTAAATAAATATAATAGACAGAATACATAAAACCCACATAGAAGCTCTATCTGTTACATTCTTCTCCACCTTAACTGAATTTTTCCCACACAATTCATTTGCTTATGCCTTTTAAACTTCAATTTATGTTCCAGTTTGAGTTTTTAGTTCCCATGGTTTTCCTTGGTACCCATATCCTCAATGAATGTAAATTTGATGACCACCATGAGAACTAGGACGTTTTCTAAGAAAAGTGACATTCGAGGTAGCTTCAAATTATTCAACATCTCTTGCCTGTACTAAACTGGAGTGTGTGGGGTTGTATTGATGTAGACTTCAAAACATATCATATAGTATAAAAAATATAAAAGGTTTGTTTGCACTTGATTCCTATAAGACAACCTTATTGACTCATCTTCAATGGTTTCAAAATCATTGTAGATTCTTTCTTGAAAACAAAAACCTTAAAAGTTGACATATATATGTTGCGCAAAGGTTTCCCCATTTTTCAGCTGCATAAAAAACAAAAAGAGATTATTGTTTGAATAAGGTAAAAAATTTATAAAGTCCCTCACGATATTTTCCTTGGTGTTTATGGTTGAAAATATGAATCTACGTGTGGTCAAAGTAATCAAATCCTGATCTTCAATAGACGATGTATGTTAGATGTATAAGATATGTTATGAAGATGTGCCTTAAGTTTTAATTTTTTTCATAGCAATACGTTATGATGATCCTCGTAAGTATTTCATCTGGAAGGGATACAAGATTTGTTTGGTTTCTCCTTCCTTCCATATGAAATTTACAAAAGATAAGGTTTTACTAAGAATAGATACTAAATCTAATGAAGTGATTTAATTTTTCCAAAATTATCTAGACCGTAGCTTTGATACCAATTATAATTCCTTGAACCCACACTTTCGGTTTTAGTGCTTAAATAAAATTTTGTTTATTTTTTTTATAAAATAAATTGAATAAATACTCAATACTTACTACAATATAGGAAAAAAAATTCCATGTTTTGGAGGAATTAGAGTGTATAAAATTTATCAGAGTTCTAAAATAAAACATTTTACTTCACGTTAACTAACATTAATAAGAAACATTGTTCATTTAGAATTTATAGGATACCTGTCTTTTTTTTAAAATAATGAGATAAGCATTAAATTTCCTAATAAGGTGTTTAAAAATTGTTGAAATACCTTTTATGAAATTTTCCTTTGAAAATATATTTTGAAAAATACATTGAAATTATTTTGATAATACCATAAAAATAATTTTAGAAATTAATTTTGAAAATAAAATTAAAATTATTTAAATATTTAAAATACTAAAAAATTTTGAATATACATTTTCTCAAAAATTATTTTAAAAATAATCAAGTGATTTTTTAAAAACTCGATCCAAGGTTTTCAAAAAAAAATTACTGAGGCCACCTAAAATGCTGAAGGCTGTCTTGAGCCTATCCACTTGAGGGATAAGTTCACTCCCCACTTCCCTATCATATTTATAATTTTTAAGTGTCAGAGTTTAAGAAATCATTTTAATATTTCTTACATATATACTTTCATTGGAGTTTTTACTCTAAAGACATGAAAACATAAGTACATTTAATTACAAGTATTTATAAGAAATATTTTAGAAATACAATATTATCTCCATAAAACATTTATTTAATACATGGAATTTTAATTAAAATATAATTAATATCCACCTTGAAAACAATTTACTATAAAGGAATTAATTATTCACTAATGTATATAAATAAAAACTCAATAAAAATTAAACTGGTACATGCATGAAATATCAAAAATTATAAAAACTGGTCATTTATTATAATTTAGATGACTTCTATGAATGTATCAAAGATTTTCACACATAAAATGATAGTCTTTATTTGTAAAAACTTACTATAATTTTAGAAAATAGACAGGTGTTAATATATAAATAAAAATAATTCAAAAAAATGTTATTTCTTTCGTATAAATTATTTGGATAACATAGTTGTTCTATATAAAAAATATAAGAATATAAATCTTGGAAAATATCATAAATAATAACTTCCTAAAATGAAATTTTAATAAACACTTAATCAAAAATAATTATTATAATTATAATAATTCCCAAAATAAAAATATTCCATTACTTTGATTAATTGATAAAGGAGGAATAAATACTTGTGGGTCATTGGATCATTGAATTTTTCAAAGTGGTTTATCAAAATATTATACGGAATTCTTGACCTATTTATAGGCCTACAAACTGTTTCTTAGTTTAATGAGATATGGAAGAAAAAATAAATTTTATATCAAGTATAAAAGTGAGATTTCAAATGCTCATATAGGCTCATTATAAGGATTGTTTGGAAAGCTAAATTGAGCATATTGTTTTGTTTTAAAATGATATAAATATATACATAATTTATATACTTTTTCATGTAAATAGGAAATGAAAAGTTGTGGAGCTGAAAATATATCATTGATGAATATATGTTTATATTTTATGATGATAGCTTATTGAGGAAATCCATTGTGCATTCATTGAGTTTGGTTTTGGTTATGTTTATTTGTTATGGATTTAACTTCCATTGCATGCTAGTACAGATTACTATTTTTTTAGTAATCTCAATGAAGATCATTTTTCAATTTTTGTTAAACATTTATTATGATGGACCATAGATGATGAGGACAGTGCCAGCATCGAAGCATATGGAATGCATCTACTCCTGATAGAAGACGATAGGTAGAGATGGATAGCTTGGATTAATCCCATTTTGTTGGTCTAGATCCTAGCTATTGATTTGAAATCAGTGGACTAGAGAAGGGAGAGTGAATCGTGAATGGAAACAGATAGATTGGATGATCCAAATATCATATGAATGATTGAGATTGTGTCTCGCGGTTTCAATTTTCATCCCACATCGAAATCGATTGGTTTCATTCACCACTTTATAAGGCTAATCATAGTTTACCTTCTTCTGATGACAAAAACACAAACACCAAGGAGACTAATACATGGTCTCTATTTTGGGATGCGGCCTACCCTCCCTGCTCAACACTAGGGGACCTTATGCGTGGGTCATGACCTACTTATGCAGGAACTATGCTCAATCCCAGCTTCTTAGGCTACTTGGGTAGATTCCTTCCACTGGGGTTTACCCCTCATAGATTATCTAGCTTGGTTGAGGTGTTTCTAACAAGCTAAAGGGTTGACCATTTATTAAAACTAAAGGTAAAAATTATAAAAAATTACTAAGTTATACATTCCATAAATATTATAAGATTTTTTATTATATTGAAGTATTATTAAACTTCTATTCACTGTAAAACATTTCCATAAAACAAACAATTAATATTACATTAATCTCTTCTATCTTAAAACAAAGTTTTATTATTTGGTTTGTTAATATTTTGGCTACTTATTATAATGTTAAATTATAAATTATTTTATATCTATTTTTTTCTTTATATACCTAAATATATTAATGACTAATTGCTAACTCTTATTAACCAAAAACTATGGATTCTAAAATATATTCTTTACCAATGTCTCTTATATGTCATAATCACCTTTAAAATAAAATCTCTAATGATTATATTTTAGAATGTTCAAAAATAAAGCCCTATAAATACCTATGTATAAGGGAATTCCAAACATACTTAAAAACTCATTTAAGTTCATTTATTTCTCTCAATATGGTGATATATTTTCCTCTCATTATCAATATTATTGCTATTTTAATTTCTATAACTTTTATGACTGGTAAATAAAAGTGATGTGAACTACTCAATCGGCCTTATTTTGATTCTTGGTGGAGTTTCAGTTGTGTTATTGTCAATAACAGTGGGTTTTGATGGGCTATCTATTGTTTCATAATGATGTATTATGGTATTTTCATAAATATGATGTATTAGGGTCATTGTATAAATAAAATGTTTACCATTTTTGTATTCTAGTTCATAATATTATTTATTTAATTCATTCATTTAATAGACAAAATACATAAAAACTCACATAGGAATTCAGGGTGGTTTTGATGTATATACATAAAAAAATCCGAGATGTTACATTCTTTCCACCTTAACTGAATTGATTCCTCAAAATTAATTCGTACATACATCCTTCAAACTGTTTTGAGTTCCAACAACAAATGTATTGCTATTATGAAATTTGAATTTTACTAATTTTTTGAAATCATTCTTACCTTTACCAAAATTTCCAATGTTGACGATTCTCGTAGAATGAAGAGTTTCTTCCAATTAGATTAATTCTTAAAGAGGTTTCAAGTTTTTTGACTTCTTTTTCCCATATGAAACTTGTTTGTGTGGGTTTGTATTGATGTAAACATCAAAAAAAGTTATTGTGGAAGTAGATTGAGTGTAAAACTCTAAAAGTTATATTTGAACTTGATTCCTATCATATTTTCCAATTGAATCATCTTAGGATATTTTGAAATCATTTCTGATTATTTATATAATTTTTAATATAAAACTAAAACATAAAAGTTGATACATATATGATGCATGTAGGTTTCCCCATTTCACGGCGATTCATACTGGATGGATAAGGTGAACAATTTGAAAATATGACCCTAATAATTTTCTGAGTTTATAAAAGGTGTTGGATATTTTATATAGGATTTTACAAGTTGATGGTTTGAAAAGGGCTCAAACTCAACTGAGCATGATTTTATAATAATCCTAACAAGTAACTCATCTGAAAGGGATAAGAGTTATTTCTATTCTTCTTCCTTCCAATACCTTGGATTTATCATTCTAGATATTGATCAATGAGAACCTTTTATACCAAAATGATGCACGTACATGTTTAAATATATATATATATATATATATATATATTTAATATGTTCATTTCATGGTCTTGTGACACCCAAAACAAGAGTTATACAAAAAAGGATGGGTAATGAGTCTGCATATGACTCTCAACATCCTTGGATATATCCTTTATACTTTAATGCCACAATAGTAACTAGAGGGACGATTCATCCATGTAGAATATTTTCTTGTCAATCCTTGATTGTCACTTAGTACTATGTGAAGGTGGCTCTTCTCCATGTCCATCTTGCCTCAGACGGTAACTTGTGTCTGGTCGTACACATATCTCCTCAACTACGATATATGGAAGATGTCATGCACTTAGTTCAACATCTCAATCCTCTCTATGGGGACTCAGGAAAACATGATATCATTTCTTGAATGCCAAAGGCCTATGACACGGATCAACATAATATTTTTTTCTGTTCTGGGCTGTGCTCATACAGTCACCGTTCACCTATATATTCTTTTTCTTTTCTTAAAACAACTCTGACCTAATAAGAGAGTCATTTTAATATTAGTTCAACATAATTGTGACTTGTAGGTTCTTCTATACATGGACTCAAAATGTGGCATGCCATTAGTATATTGATAGACTATAATCTAACTCTATGAATGAAATATGGTCATTTCTGATCTAGCCGAATTCAAACACACAATCTCTAAACATATATTCTAAAATTTGATGGTATTATTAGTCTATCCATCCATCAAGGGGTGAAACATTATACTTATCCTCAATCGGGTCTTAAAATCCTCCTTCAAGTATCTCCACAATCGTGACACAAACCAAGAATTACAAATGATGATGATCGTTGTGAGTACCCCATGATGTTGGGTGGTTTCTTGCATGTATAATTTCTCCAAACTCTTAACCAAGATTTTCTCCCAAATTAAAATAAAGTGTGGTGACTTTTTAAGTCAATAATCATCGAGATATAATCCTGGTCCATTATCTATGAAAGCTCAGTCACAATTTTGGTCGATATTTCATCCCACTTCCACTCTGGGATATCAAGAGGTTGAGCCAAACCTGTTAGAACCAGATGTTCAGACTTCACCTACTAGAATGTCAGATATAGAGAAAGGAACTTAGTAATGATTCACCACATTCCATCCAAAAAATATTTTGTTTATGGTCCTTTTACATCTTTTCTGCACCTAGATTTATAAATAAAGAGGAAGTACGAAACTCCCTGAAACTAATGTCATCCCACTTAAACTTCTGGAACTCAAGAGGTTGATACAAACCCATTATAACCTGATGTTTATCCTTAAACTATTGACATGAGGCATCAAGAAAGAAACTCAGCAATTATTCTCTTCATGCCAACCAACCAAAACTCTCATTTGTACAATTGCTCTAAACTCTCAACCAATCTCTTCTCCCTAATGAAAAAAAGTGTGCCTACTTTGTAAGTCAAAAACCATCCATATGAAATCCTAGTCCCTTATTCTCTATGGAATATTAGTCATAAATTCAATCTATATTTCATCCCACTTCCACATTGGGATCTCAAGAGATTGAGCCAACCCTACTGGAACATGATGTTCATCCTTCACTTGTTGACATGCGAGACACCAAGAAAGGAACTCTGCAATGATTTGCCTCATTTCATCCAACCAAAAATGTTTCTAAAGCTCCTTGTAAATATTTGACACACCTGGATGTATAGCTAAAGGTGAAGTATGTAACTCTATTAACTTTATGTTAACCCACATCCACTCTTGGATCTCAATAGGCTAAGCAAAAACCGTTGGAACCTAATGTTTATACTTCACCTTTTGACATGATACATTGAAAAATAAACTTACCAATGCTTCTCCTTTTTTCCATTAAACCAAAACTATCGCTTAAGTTCCTTGTATATCTTTACCACACAAGAATTTACAACCAAAGGGATGTATGAAACTCCCTAAAAACCTCACAACGTGACTGAAGCCACTGTCCTTCCATGGAAAGGGATGAAAATCCTCCCTCCATCAAAAAATACATCTTATGATTCTATTAAGGATATATAGACATGAATAATCTCACAGTCAAAATTTCCCAAATGAGTATCTCTCACATGCTGAAGGAGCAGTGGACTCACTTCCATTGACTGAAGGAGTGTTGGAGTCACTACTATTGACTGAAGTTAAACTACAACCCTGTAAATATCCCGACCCTAGTAGCCAAGAGTCAGAGATTACTTTTTTATATTGATATATTATATAAGGAATCACATCTTTAAGGATCTAATAGTTTAGTAGTTTTGTTAAACTAGATTCATACTTGAAATATACATTATAATTAAAATTATAAAATACAATGTGATTATTATTTTAAGAACACCATTATTCCCCTAGTTTATTCCTAAATTTCAATCATAATATACATCTTGGAATCCTAGGAAAAATAAAACATAAGAAATGGATGGACTCATATTCTCAATAAGGGTAAAATTATAATAGAATCTATTATGAATAAATAAAATCATAAACATTATGGCATGTTGTATAATTAAAATAAGGTCCATTTAAACATAATATTTGGGCATAATATGACTAGACACTACTAGAAAAACAGGTATTTGCGACGGGGCATTTGCGACGGGATCCCGTCGCAAATGGCTTTTTGCGACGGGGGCCCATCGCAAATAGCCCGTTGCTGAAAACGCCGTCGCAACTACACTTATTTGCGACGGGCCCGTCGCTAAAGCCTTTTTTTGCGACGGTCATTCTCCCCGTCGTAAATAGTATTCCGTATTTTTTGTAAAAAACTTTTAAAAGACCTTTTGCGACGGGACCCGTCGCAAATACCTTTTGCGACGGTACCGTCACAAAAACTATTTTTTAAAAAAAATAAAAAACTATTAATAATACTAGTATTTGCGACGGGCATAGTATCCCGTCGCAAAAACTATTTTTTTAAAAAAAATAAAAAACTATTAATAATACTAGTATTTGCGACGGGCATAGTATCTCGTCGCAAACACTATAAAAAAAATAAAAAAATAAATTATTAATAAATTATTTTAATTAATATAATAATAGAATTATAATTCACAAATAAAAATAATAAATTATTAATAAATTATTTTAATTTATATGATAATAATAGAATTATAATTCAAAAATAAAAAATAATAGAATATTAATAAATGATTTAATTAATATAATAATATTAGAATTATAATTCATAAATAAAAAAAATATTAATAAGTTATTTTAAATAATATAAAAATAATAGAATTATTTTACATTCAAATATTAAAATAATTCAAGTATTACAAAAAATATAATTAAATTATAATATTATAAAATTTTAATATATATATAAAATTTAATATTATAAAATATAAATAATATTATTATTCATATTAATATTGTTATTTAAAAATATAATATTATTAATATTTTATAATAAGACAGAAACTACGAATAGAAAAAAAAATATTTTGATTTCACAAATTTTATAACATAAATACAATCTCTAATCTGAAGGAGGGGGGAGGGGGGATCTGCAGATGGTGGTGGAGAAAACTCCATCCCTAAAGCATGAGTGAGTCGGCGCATGTACTCCATCTGCTCCTGATGCTGCTGCTGCCACCGACTCGCCTGATCCTCGTACAGCTGCTGCTGGCGTCGACGCTCCTCCTCATGCTGCTGACGCATCTGCTCCTGCTCCTGTCGGAGACTCTCTATCTGTGCAGTCTGAGATCGCAACTGATCCTCATACTGTGTAGTAGAAGAAGATGCACGAGCTCCTCTCGAGCAGGACGCCGACATCGCAGCACTGCCATAATAATCTCCGGGAGTCAGTCGAGAGCTGATACCAACTACCCGGCCCTTCTCGAAGTCATACTGGGTGGCCTGCATCCATGCCGCTTCATCAAACTGACGGGCAGTGGTCTGATCTAATGACTCGTCCTGACTCTCAGGTCGGGCCTGTGACGCTGCGGCCTTATATGACTCCTATAGTTGCAATTTAAAATTAAAATTGTGAATATATTATATGCAGTTAATTTTTAAACTTGAAAACAAATAATACTGACCACGATGTGATCCTGACGATCACCTCTGAGCTCCCCAGTAGCAGGATCACTATACATCCTCTGATATACGTCGTACTCTGTAATATCGGGGTGCTCGACAGCCTATAAGAATAAAAAATAAACTATTAATATTTACAGTTATATAAAATATTTATAAATAATGTACGTACCAGATGCTGTCTATGAGTACTGAAAGAACGACTCCCAGCTCGATGAGTCACCTCCTGTCTTCCCCGATTCTGCCTCCCCACCGATGATCTCCTCTGAAAGGAACCACTCAACCAGTGCGCACATAATCCATCCCATACATGGGATGAAATATACTCTGGTCGGTGTGCTCTACATGACTCGTCAAAATCTGACACTCCTGCTTTCTTCATCGCAGCTTTTCTTAAATTCTGCAAAAACTGACGAAGGCGATCACGCATGGCCACCTCCCATGCCTCGTGGATGGCGTCATGCATGGTATCCTCGATCGGATACCATAAACCCTACAAATAAATCAAAATATCAAGTTAGAAATGAAATAATTTTCAAAATAAAAATTATTTATTTACGTACGTACCAACCAATGGCCGAACATGGCCTACTGCACATCAATGGGAATCTCCTCCCATGTGGTCCACGGCTGAGAGAAATAGTTGCGCAAAATAGCGCTGCCCTGTCCGACTGCTATATGCGGAAAACTGAAAAAATAATAAACATTTATTATGTGAATAGATTAATGAAATCTTAGTCAAATTCACAGGTTATCACACAGGTTATCACACCTCCGTGTGCGTGGATCAAACCCAAGACGTGGACGTCGCTCGGGGACGGGGTCAGGAATCATCAATCGTGCAAGACCGCGCCCCCTCCGCGTACTCCCTGGAGCGCCTGCAGGCTGAGGGTCATCTGTCAGCAACTCATCCGCATCGAAAGTCAGGTCAGCATCTGCCAACTCATGAAATGTGGCATCGTCCATCTGAAACAGAAAATATTAATGTTAGAAAATAATTGATAATTACTATTATATATACATATATACATATTATGATTGTATATAAATACCATGGAATGCTATCATTGTTCATCTTCATCATCATCTTCATATATGTCAATGTCATCTTCATATTCCTCCTCAATATCATCGATATCCATTCGAGTTACAGTTGCTTCATCTCTTACCATTTCAAATTCATATGTGACATCATTAACATCATCGTCATCACCGACTCTTAAATGTGGGGTGTCGTCATCGATACTCATGTCTCTTTGTAAAAAAGTTTGATTTTGAGTACTCTCTTGAAAAACTTCAATTCTTTGCACATCAGTGAAAGAACATTCACTTTGACTAAACTGATTGTCTCGAATTTTTATTTTTATTACACTCCACCAATCAGTCAATTCTCTTGATGTTGCACAGTACTTCGCGTAATAAATTTGATATACCTGTTGAGCCAATAAGAATGGTTCATTTACTGCGAGAACACTTTTACATTTAATATCGATGATTCCATGAGTCGGATGAACACGCACGCCTCTCTCTGTATCCAACCACCGACATTTGAACATGGTTATGTAATGTTGTCCAAGATAACAGAGTTCAATGATTTCATCAAGTATGCCATAAAAGTCAACTTCATTTTCTCGATGATGAGATCCTCTCAAGCTAACTCCACTGTTCATTGTTTTTTTCGATTCCCCATATGCATGTGTGTGGAATCGAAATCCATTCACCACATATGCATTATAAGTTTTAACAAGTTTGGAAGGTGGGTTACTCAATACACACAGTCGTTTGTCAATTTTATCAGCATGTCGAGACACCTGAAAATTTGTGAAATAATTATCAATATAGTAAACTATACATTGAATGAGTTGCTAAAAGATAAAGAATTTATGTTACCAGTTTTTGAAACCACTGAGAGAAATTTTTCAGTCGACGTTCTTCGAGAGCAGCTGCTGTAATTTGTGGAATTTGTTTCTTGATATGATTATCATACAACCTATAAAAACCAAAGTTATTTATTGTAACATAAATGATAGAATAAGTGATATAAACACTTACAGTACAACTGATGTCATCTCTTCACAGTTGAGCAGAACATACGTATGAGCTCTCTGATGTTCATCATCTGAAAGCCAGCGTTCATAAACTCCACCAAAACCAAGCTCTGACTGGTTGAAAACAGATAATTGATTGTCGATTTCATCAATATTCCTCTCATTCTGTCCCATTCGGTTTTGTTTTGAAGGATACTCATATTCAAAATAATGGGAGCAGAAAAAAGATATTTCCTCTTGCAAATAAGCTTCTGCAATAGATCCTTCAACAGATGCTTTGTTACGTACTTTTCTTTTCAATTTTTGCATGAATATTTCAAATGGGTACATCCATCGAAACTATACCGGACCTCCACATTTGGCTTCATATGGCAAATGTAACATCAAATGTTCCATTGAGTCAAAGAAAGACGGCGGAAATATTTTTTCCAGTTTACATATAATTACAACAACATCTTTTTCAAGTTTGCCTAAAGCATCATAATCTGCCGTAGCCGCACAAATTTCCCGAAAAAAAAGAGACATGTCAGTTATAGAATCCCAAATCACAGAATTCAACAGACCTCTTAATCCAATGGGTAGAAGTCTCTCCATTATAACATGACAATCATGACTTTTTAATCCAGTAATATGACCATTCTTTACACATCTACCCAAATTGGAAGCACAGCCATCTGGAAGTCTCAAATCTGCAATCCACTGACAAAATAATAAACGGTTTTCTTTAGACAATGTATAAGCTGCTTTTGGTTTCAGTAACCTTTCTGTTCTGACATTCTCAAAGAGTTCCAATTCTGGACGCCTGCAAATTTGGGCAAGATCTAAACGTGCATTTACATTGTCTTTGCTCTTTCCTGGCGTATCCAAAACTGTATGAAACAAATTATCAAAACAGTTCTTCTCAATATGCATGACATCCAACATGTGGCGGACCAAAAAATCAGACCAATATGGAAAATCCCAAAATATGCTACGTTTAATCCAATTGTGTTCTTTACCAAATCCAGAAATTTTCTGTTGGTTTATTGTGGGACCAAAAGTGATGGGAGGTAATGAAAATACAACTGATTTTAACTCCGAACCTGATAGCATTTTTGGAGGTCCATCCATTTCAACTGTTCCTTTTCTGAAATGATATCTGTTTCTGCAAAAAGGATGATCAGCTGGAAGAAATCTGCGATGACAGTAAAAATAACAAGGTTTCTTTCCATGAATGAGCATAAATGCTTTGTTCTCTCCCATACAGTAAGGACATGATTTCTGACCATGTGTACTCCAGCCAGATAACATCTCATAAGCCGGGAAGTCACTTATTGTCCACATCAATGCTGCTCTCAGTATGAAATTCTGTTTCGTTGCAACATCATATGTACTGACACCAGTACTCCACAATAAATTTAATTCATCAATAAATGGCTTCAAATAAACATCAATATTTTTCTTCGGATGTCCTGGAATTAGTAAAGTCAAAAAGATATATGGCTCCTTCATCAACATCCATGGAGGTAAATTGTACGGAGTTAAAAAAACAGGCCAACATGAATATTGACTACCATAAGATCCAAACGGACAGAAACCATCAGTGGAAAGGCCCAGTCGAACATTTCTAGCTTCTAAAGCAAAGGATGGATGCACTCTATCAAAATGTTTCCATGAATCACCATCGGCTGGATGATTCAAGCTTTTATCGGTTGAAATATTCTCTTTATGCCATGACATCATTGTCGCTGTATTCTTAGACATGAATAAACGCTGAAGTCTGGATGTAAGCGGAAAATATCTCAACTGTTTTACAGGAATCAAACCAGACTTCCCGTGTTGTCCTTCTTTATATCTCATTTTCCCACATGTGGGACAACTATCCAACGACTCATTTTCCCCAGAATATAAAATGAAGTCATTTGAACATGCATTAATCTTCTGACAAGTAAGTCCCAAATTTCAAACCAGCCTCTTACTTTCATAGTAATTTGCAGGTAAAACATTTCCTTCGGGTAACAGTGTTTTCAGCAAACAAAATATCTGGTCAAAACAGGTGTTTGACATTCCGTTATCTGATTTGATAGCCATAAATTTTGCAACTGCTTCTAATTTGCTCATCTTGCAGCCATGATATAATGCATCCTCAGCATACTTCAACAACTCATAAAATTCAGACGGTACCAACTCAGGATTTGAAGCTATATCAGTACATCATAAACATACCGTCAAAGTTTTGGCCAAGACGCCTTACATAAGGTAAGGCCTCAGTTGATACCACAACTAGTTTGTCTCATTAGACCCATTGATGTATTGAGGGGCTATAGTGGGCATCATCCGACACCAATTCCAATGAATTCATCATATTAAAGGTATTAAATATAAATAACATAGATATTTGCATTAAAATCTAGCATATGAAATGTGAATACTTTAACCATAAAAAATTAATGGTATCAGAATAATACACCCATAATAAAATTGATCATAAACCATTCAATAAAATTTGATATATGATATCATAAGAGAACAACTAAATTAAACATAATATTAAACAAAGGGTTTTTATATAGATGAAAATACTCTAAAAAATCATTGAAAAAGTCTTTATAAAAAAAATATATATATTAACTTCAAAATCATTTATTTAGAAAGCCACGTAATTATAAATAAAAAACTTTTCTTTAAAAATAAATTTTTAAACATATAAAGAGTTCCTTAAGACATTAAGGTATCATTAAGGTGAAATTATTTTCATTTAATATAAGTTATAATAAATTCCTTCCATATAATTTTGTCGAAATTGTCACAAAGTTCCTTGTTTAGAAAACAAAAAAAAATTCAAACTGTTTCATAAAAAGTCAAACATGGGTAAAAATAATGTTAAATATTCATATAATAATTGTTAAAACCATTTTGAAAATTTTTTTAGAAAACACTAATGTGAAAGATAAATATTCCTTAGTGGAGACTTAAATAAAAACTATCTTAATTAGTGATGAGATTGTAAATTAAACCCTAACCTTAGGTCTGATTTCTTCCGTACGAGTTCAAAAATATTGTATAATGATTTAAAGCATAATATTAATTTATACCAGAATCATATTCATTTTTATGATATTATATGTGATACTTTAATATCATCTTATCACATGTTTGTTAAAAATATTTTGTTATTACCCTTGTTTTGGGTGTTAACTGCTTCAATTTCTTATACATGTTTCATCGTTTAAGTCTACATTTTTGTGCATAGGATATAGTTCTGTCATATCTATAATTATATTAAGGTAATAGATATAATATTTATTCATTATATAATTTTTTATAATTATTCTTGAACAATGAACATTGAAAATGAATCGCATCTAGACGTGGAGATGGTAGACCGTACATACGCATAATCGATGATATCATTCCCTTATTGGCAAAAGGGTAGTGAACTGGATGATATATTAATTTTTCTAGAATCAATATCATGTTTTAATTATCATATATATTTATTATTTCCATAATCATACCCATCTAAGTAATGTGGTGACTAAAAATAGATTACACCATAGTGTGGAGACAATAAGTCGTACGTACGCACACGCAATGCTTTCATTTTTCATAGGATGAATAAAAGGTGGAATATAGTTTTCCCATAATAATAATATCTCATCATAATATATTATTCAAGATTTATTACTTTAGCATGGAAACAACACATTAATAGTAAGTAGAAGAAGAAATTAACTTGGATGAGTTGGAAAAATTATTACCTCTTTTTTGGCAAACTTCCTTTAAATATCCTCTTAAGGGATTTCTTATTAGTATTTTTGGAAGACCAGGATATCTAGGACATGGATAAGAATGTTGGGATGACATGTATTGGTCGAGATAGAAGGATATAAATGGTGTGAAGAAGTGAGGGATGAGTTTCCCTTTTATAATTGAGGTGAGAGACACTTTTGGAAACTAAAAATATTAAATTAATATAAATTATTTTTCTATTAAAAATGGTTCCAAAGTGAGTTATTTAGAATCTAAGATGAGGTTGATTTGAAATAATCTCATCCATTATTTTTTAGACAATTTTAGGCCACATTATAACCATTATCTTCTGTTTTTAACACTTATTTAATCTTTTTAAATCTTACCATGACAATATGAATTTTTAATCTTTGAACGTCAATATTGATACTATAAAATGAAAAACTAATCATAAATGAATCATTGATAAAATTTACAACCTTATATAAACCATTTAGATGAATTTTTTATTTTTATAAATTTTATAAAATTTAATAAAATATTATTTGTTTTAATATAACATTAGTGTCAATTTTGACATTATTCATTACTTTGACAATTAAAAAAATCAATAAAACAAGATATATTCAAATAAAATATTTTATCAAATCAATAACATGACAAAGATATCTAGAAAATTAATGGATGGAATTATCTCAAATTATATTTATTTTAATATTTTTATTATCATTTATTTAATATTCTCATTAATTAAATAATTAATTCATTATCATTATGTAAGACTTTAAGGTAATTATTTATTACTTAAAAACTAAAAATAATTTATCATGATTAAGATAAAAAATTTATCCTTAAAATTACTATTTATATTCTAAGATATATTCTAAATAACAACATACTAAAAATTTAATGCTTATTATGAGTTCGATAAATTTCACTTTTCTTAAAATAAAATACTATAAAAGGATTAAATTCATCCAAGTAGCTTCAAGAGGCCATAAAATATGTAAAAAGAAGATTTTTGAAAACACTCACTCATCCAATAAAATTAGGATATGTTTTGGGTAATTTTTTGATATTTATAATATTATATTTACCCTTAATTACCTGATTTACACTTAACCGTGATCATTAAAATTACTAAGTTTACTATTCATATTAACCAAAAAGGGACATATTTACTGAATTTGAGCCTTATTATTCATAATATGGGATCCATTTTTTAAAATTAAAAACATATAATTGGTTAAATTTAGTTTAAAATTAATCTTGTAAACATAATGATAAAACATGTTTTTAAAGTGAAAACGTTAAAAAGATTGAAATGTTTTTTATGAAAATTAAATATGAAACTGATTCCATTTAACTAAATTGGATTAAAAGATATAAAATTGATCTAATTATACTTTTAAACCAATCAAAAATATAATTTAACAATATAAATTATTTAGAAGAAAAAGTTGTTTTCAATTAAAATCCAGTATTTTTCACTATTCATGAAAACATGAAACTTATCAGAAAAATATAAAAAATTAATCCAAATTAAATTTTGATATTATATTATAATATATTGTTTAGTTTGTTAAAATTAATTAATAAAAATTTCAAAATCTATTCTTATGAAAAGTCTACCATTAAGAAGTCGTAAAACTACCTTTTATAAAAATATACACATTTTTATCTTTCAAATTTGATCCATTATTATCTTAAGCCTGTAAAACTTATTAGTTAAATTTAAAATAATTCTATAAACATCATAATATTTAAATTTAATTTATATCTTTCACTAATATTGATTAATTATGATAAAACTATATTCTAGTCTAAAAATGGATTTTCATAAAAAAAACACATCCTATATATTAAATTAGTTCTTTTCTTTTATAATTAATTGATAATCAATGAATTCAATATATAAAAATATGTAAACCATATTTTATTAATTTGGATAATTTTGTTCCTAACTTTAATTCAAATAGTTAGGATAATAACAACATTTAAATAATAATATTTAGTTTTTTTAAGCTTGATGTGACGTATCATGTATGATATCAAACATAATGATTCATTTTAAAAACATGGTATGTTACAACCCCTATTCTCGATGAGGGCTAGTGTCACTGAAGATAATTTCTCAAACACCTCCTCCACCAATATAGAATGAGATTTCCTATTAAGAGCATCTACTATCACATTCCCTTTTCTGGAGTATAAACTATAAAGAAATAATAGTAATCCAGTAACTTCAACGAATGCTTCTGTCTTAGGATAAGATATCTCAGATTAATATTTTTCTGAGACTCTGATAGTCTGAGTAAAAAAAATGCTTACCCAAAATATAATGCCTCTGTATCTTCGGATCAAAGACTAATTGTATCAAATCTATGTCGTGGGTCTCATAATTCTTCTTATGGGGTCTCAACTACCTCTATGTATAAGCGGTCACTACCTACCTCTACATCAATATGCAACTGAACCTAAATCTAGAGGCATCACAAAACACCATATGCCCAATTCCCTTTTCTAGTAGTCTCAATAAAGAATAATTGATTTATCTCTACCTAAAATCCTCAAAGTCTCCCTAACAATTCTCAATCCATGTAAATGATTGTGTTTTCTCTATCAAAGAAGTCAAAGAGGGGCTAAAATTCTGAAAAAGTCTTCCATAGAACTCCTATAGTACCCCACTAAACTAAGAAAACTCTACAACTCTAACATGCTCTTAGGTGGTTCCCAAGAAATAATTTCTTCAATATTTTCTTAATCTACAGGTAATCCATGCTAAAAATGACATGACTTGGAAATTGAACCCCATGTATACAAAACATACACTTCGAGAGCTTACCGTATACCTAGTGCTTATAGATTATGTCTTAGAACAAACATCAAATTCTTTTCATGCTCCTCTGATATAGAGTAAATGAGTATTTCATCAGTGAAGACAAATATGAATTGTTGGATTGAATATGTAGTTCATAAGAGCCTTAAACACTGTAGGTGAATTTATCACACTAAAATGAATCACTAGGAACTATGAGTTCATAGCGAAATTAGAATGCCTTCTTCAAGATATCATTTTTTGCAAACCCTCAACTGATGATAGCTAGACCTGAGATTTTTCTTTGAGAACTAAATTGAACCTCAACTTATTGAAAAATTCACCGATACTCGATAAGATATACTTGTTCTTTACCATTAAATTTATAAAGTGATGATGATTCACAAAACGCCTCAAACTCCTATCCATCTTTTTCACAAACAAAACTGGAACTACCCAAAGTGACATGCTAGGTTTGATAAAACCATATGACATCATTTTGGGTATGAACAAGTTGTTTGTGGTGCATTCTTATATAGATTATCATCACAAGAGAGATTTCTTCATAGAGATGAGATAAGATTACTTTTTTGGGGCCAGATAAATCTTGTTTTTTAGTGTGTAGGGATTGCAAGCAAGAGGCGTTAACCTATCTCCCATTAGTTGGAGAGATTATACCTTGGAACAATGAGTTATTCAGGAATATGTCTTCCTACAGTATTTAAAGATTATATGAATGTTTTTCTTGAAGATTCCTTGGGACTGACTCAGAGGTGTGAGACTGACTTTTGACTCGAATTGCACCTTGTAACTGCACAGATATCTTATGCGGCATATCATATGACCCCTAACAAGCTTCCAGAGTTGATGGTTTATTTGAAAGACCTTTTATAAAAAGGTTTTATTAGACCTAGTGTGTCCCCTTGTATAGATGTTGTTTTCTTCATGAAAAAAGTGGAGGAGAGTTTGAGGATTTCTGTGGATTATCATTGCCTAAATATAATAACGATATATAAAAAGTACTTATTATCAATGATTGATTACATTTTGGACCAGTTGAGAGGTGATAGTTGGTTCTCAAGGTTCGATTTTAGGTTTGAATACCATCAATTGAGGGTTTGTGAGGATGATATTTTGAAGACGACATTACGATGTCACTATGAACGTTGAGTTCTTAGTGATACTTTTTGGTGTGATGAATTCCCCCATCCTATTCATGGATCTTATAAATCAGATCTTTCATTCATACATGGACATATTCATAGTTGTCTCTATCTTTGAAATTCATTTACTCTTCATCAGAGAAGGATAATTCAATGTATTTGAGATTGGTCCTAGACTCTTTCTGAGAGTACCGACTATATGGTAAGCTTTCAAAGTGTTAGTTTTTGATCCGTGGGGTTCACTTTTTAGGGCACATTATTTCTGATCATGGTTTAGCTATGGATCTAGAAAATATTATAATAATTATTGATTATGATAAAAATTAATTATTATAAGTTTATAATAAAAAGTGATTATAATAGTTTATAATAAAAAAATTCCAAAAACATTTATAAATATTTTTGAGTCCATATTTTTTAACAATTTTTTTGTTCGATGATCAGAGTGTTAGAATCACAAATAGATTTTTCTTGATTAAATCATATTAGTTTATCGGTATCACAGTGAGTGTGAAAAAACAAATATTATAAATTTGACTAGAAATTTACTTTCTATAGTATATGTATAGTAATTATTGAACATTAAATTTCCCCTAAATATCCATATCATTTATCATGGATATGATTATTTCCTAAAACATATATCATTTTTATATATGGTGTTTATTTTGATCTTTATTTTATATCTGGGGAAATATTGATAAATCGGTATCATTTACTCAATACATATATTTGATAAGGCATATAATTCGTGAATTAAATTGATTATTTGATATATGAGTTATTCTTTGGATATGTATGACACAGGTGGGACTGGTTATAGATAGATCCTCGATGCATCAGTAGTCTCATGGGATGAGTCAGTGGGCTAGCCTTAGTGAGTTTTTTTCACCCAATATGTTTTAAACTATTTTGTGAAAGGTCTTGAAAATAAAGGTATCATGTAACTAGTAAGCATGAAGTCCAATAATTAAGCATTTCTTTCATTCAGATTCACCTATTATTATCAATGATATTTTCACTATGAAAAAAATCTATGGGTAAATTGCATTCCCAGTTTATTGATTAAATGGCATGTGTGTTTAGTTATTTACATTGTGATATTTATTATGACTTATACAGTTATTTGAATGACATTTTTTTCAAGTTATTTACCTTTTCATATTGTTTATACACTTCCTTCTCAATTTATTGACTACATGACATGTGTGTTCAGTTTTTACCTTTCCATATTGATTATGCTTAATGATTCATTATTTTTTCCTTTGTACTTAAAACTTATTGACCATTTGATCTCACCCTTATTTGGTTTACTTTCCCCGGGAATCCAATAAGTGTAATAAGAAAGATACGCAATGATATGATAAGTTGTAATAAAGTTATCCTTGAAAGTAAAAAAATTATATTGTAATTAGTGTATTCAGTTGTGATTTATGACTCATGTATGTATCTAGTTTACCTATACTGATAAACTGATTAGTGCTTTGGGATTGGATTCCTTCTAATCATGTCAATGTAACATTATTGGGCATCGGCTCCAAGCTTTCTGGGGTTGGGGCACTACATTTTGTATCAAAGAAAGTTTAGTAGAAACCTTGAAAACTAGATTTAAGAAAACATCAATTATAAAACATAACCTTAAAATTGAATTTTAGGATTATCATAGAAACACATATGTATTCATTAAATTAAGATTTATGCATACCATTACAGGTTTATGAGATTAAGATTTATAATAAGTTCAAATCCTTAAACACCTCTTTTTATGTTTTTTGTGATGGTAGTATCCCAAGATTAAGGATGTTCTAGAATAAATTTATGGAAATACAACTAATTAGTTTATTACATGTTTTAGTGGGAAATTTATTTGAGGAATAATTCCCTTAAATTTTAGATAAAAGAGTTAAAAGTTATTGATAAACTTTAGGGATGATATAGAAATAAGATTATTAGACTATGTTAAAAAAATAGGTTGTATTGAAAACACTAGTAAAAATGTTATTTAATGGTTTACTCTATTTTAAATATTTCCATCATATTATTTGAATCATTATTGGAATTATATTAATGTAGTCTATAAAAAGGACAACTCGCATGTAGGGTGACAACCCATTATATCTGGTGAAGCAATGGGGCTTGAACTCTTGACCGAAGGACGATAAGGGTTTCACGCCTACCACTGGCCTATGTGATGTCCTGATCAATGTCTCATTTCTTTTAGCTAAAAATTTTGATGAATAAATTTTAATAATGAACCTATGGTTTCAGTTTTTATATTTAGTGATTTTTTAATAACCATATAAGTTCTATAAAATTGTTTGAGGAAAATTTAAAGACTTGTTTTATAGATCTTATTATCTGTAAAAAGTAAATTTTAGTGATTCAAGAATAAAAAAATCATTTTAGGATATCCATTTCATGGATTAAGGGATGAATTAGAATTTAATATAAGCACAACCAAAAGATGAAACTATTCTAATAAAATTGAAAAGTAAGTATATTTACTTGTATTCTTGGTCAATAAAAAATATCTCAACATTAAGAAAATGATCTTCAAACAAAAATGTTATCCTAATACCTTAATTTCTATTGAATCAATGTACATTTAAATTATTATATATTTATAGCATTGTGTCCATTAACATTCCATTGATCATTCACTTGTTTGTGATCAATGACCACAATCACTCCCTATAATTATTTACGCTTTTCTTTAAAGTCCATATTTTCACTTGCTAATAATACTCTCCTACATAGAAACCAAGTTATATGTTATACTATGTGACCTTTGTACATCTCATTCCCTCTTATTAAGATGATATTTTATAAACTCATTTATAGTGTGAGTTTTTCACTAGGTAATTTTCAAATATCAAACCCTAGATTAGAGAGATAATGTTTAAATTGTGGGGACGCAATTTAATTAAGGTGGGGGAGAATGTAACCCCATGAAATTATAAAGTAATAACATTTTATTTGATAGTGTGTATGACACACAAGAGTAAGTGTGTAAAAGAATATAGTATCCCAATACCTTATGATATATTTACTAAATTAAATAAATTCAATCTATGATATGGCATGAGATGCATGCGAAAAAAAGTTCAGCTTGACCTAAACAAAACATCAATTTTGGATTTCATTACATTCAACAATTACTTTCTTCAATGTGTTGCATTACACTTAAGACTGAGTTCTATCGAACAATAATATATTATTAAAATATTATTATTTAATATATTTTGAAATAACATAGATGTTAAAATGGAGGTCAGGAATATGATTAACCAACTTATGGAAATATATTTTTGAATTCATTGGTTACCAATTAAATAGAAATTAATATAAGAACCAGTTGAATATATAAGAAATGTTTTTATAAAGAACTATTTTTAGTTTTATAAAGACATTTTATCTTAATAAATTAAATTATTTTCTATTAGTGGATAATATTAATAAAATTTATATGTTATATATTCAATAAAATATTTTTTACATTCATCCAATATATTTTATAGTAATAAGATAAGAACAAACCCAAATTTACACATAAAAACCTATATTTTTATTAAGGCAGTATTGCTGCCTTGTAATGGCATGACAATTTTAAATCTAAAATTTTAAACTTTTATAAATTTAATATCTCAAGATAAAAACCATTTTTGAAAGTTAAATGTAAAAATTATCTTAGGGTGAATTTTTTGGCATTTTTCTGAGATGTTTCATTTTTTTGATGAATAGTGAAAAATAATGAATTTTAATTGAAAGATTCTTTTTCATATAAATAATTTATAGTGTTAAATTATATTTTAAATTTTTTTAATGTTTAACTAATTAAATTATACATTAATTATTACAATTTGTGTCATTGGAATCAATTTCACATTGAAATTGGATATAAAAACATATCAAACTTTTGAACATTTTTACTTTAAAAACTTGCTTTCTTATCCTGTCTACGAGATTAAATTTAAATTAATTTCTATAACTTCTATAATTTTAATTTATAAAAATATATTCCATATTGGGAATCAAAATAATTTATAATCTCTAGTAATTCTAACTGTGTTTTTGACCAAAAATATTAACGAATGCAGTTATAATTAGTTATAGAAATTAAGGTAAAATTAAGTTTAAGAAGAGACTAAACCGTAAACTTAAGAGCCAAAATGATGTAGAAACAAGTCCAAAACCCATTTTATGTTTTTATTTTGACCATATTTTCCATTTTATCAAATTTCTTCATTATTTGGGTAACATTATGTAAGGCATACCTCTCAATAGTGTTTACCTTTTTATTGTAAGATCTCGGCCTTTTATGAAGTCATCTCGGGCACATTTTCAGGTAAATTTTGATGTTTTAAGTACGTTTGATTTGGAGTAGTGTCTTGGGGTTTGTTTGGGAGAATTTTTAAGTAAAACTAATTGAAAATGGACTATCCATGGTTTGTGCACGGTTTGAAAAACTGTTTGACCAAACTGTGCCATGTGTAGAAAACTGGACAAAGAGGTCCACATGGTTTGCGCATGGTTTGAAAAATTATGCAGCCAAACCATGCCAATTGTGAAAATCTGGACAGAGAGGTGAGAACGTTTGGTGCATGGTTTTTCTAACCGTGTGGATCTACCTAGGAAACTGTGCACAGAGATTTTAATATTTGAAAATATTTTTTAAAACCACTCGAACCCCCCATGAATCCCATATTTTAACCTTGTATTGGGATTGTAAAATTATAGGTGTTCCCAAAGCCTTCTGGTGGGATTACAAGGTGATTCAAATAGCGTTCATTGAGATCAAAAGCTCGGATTGATTATCCACTCTCCTCCCGATAAGTGGATTTCATTTTGTTTCTCCTTTCATTCTTCCCTTTGTCTTTCCATGATCTTTTCATGGAGGATATTCACCATTTAAATAGATCTAAACCTATGAATTGAGATATATATCTTGGATTGTGTATCTGGATCTATTTTTAAAAGATATTTATGCCTTTGATCTTAATTTTGGTTTAGGGATTTAGATTCGGAGCTTGATCTACGATGTTGTGCTTCTCAGGTTTTGGGGATTTCTATTGGGATAAATTCCATCAATAAACAGAGGTAGGTGGTCTAAATAGAACTCCCATAGTTGTGATTTGTGCTATGTGAATTTGATTTTATTATTTCTAGATTTACATCATGATTAATTTCCTAAATTGGATTAATTTGGAATGTGTAATTTTATTGATTTTCCTTGGTGATTTAATTTATAATTGAATCACAGAACAAACGATGGGGGTTTCCCAAATAGATATTTTGGAGATTTGATTTGGTATTTGAGATATTGTAATTGATATATTGATTTTATTGTGATAAGATGATTAATTGGGGGGAATTAATTATGGAACTAGTTTTGGATATGTAAGATAATTAATTGTGATAAATAATTATGTTCCATGATGTAACCTAAGATAATTAATTGGGAGAATTAATTATGACTTGTTTCATTTAGATTTGGATAATTAATTGTGAAGAAGTAATTATGGAAAGAGAATTTTATTGATTGATTAATTAATTGATGAATTAATTAATGCGTTATATTTTTAGTTAATTGTTGAATTAAGTAATTCCTTTGAAATGTTTAACTAATCGTTGGATTAGTAAATGAATAATGTGGATAATTCTTATGACTTAAAGAATGACTAAATGATTGAGATTTTGTGGTGCTAGGAATAGAATCCTAGAACGATTAGAATTTGGGACTTGGACATGGAATTCCCACCAATAGTTATCTAATCTTGAGATTATGGGGTGATAGGATTGATGACCTACACCTAATGAGAATTGTCGTGCTAGGAATGACAACCTACACTCAATGAGATTTGTGGTGTTCGGCATGAAGACCTACACCATATGATTAATGATAACAATGAATGATGATTCAACTGAGAATTGGAGAGCTAGGAATGACGACCTATAATAAATTATTTATGATAATGAATGATGATTCAAATGGGAAACATGAATTTAAATTGTCTTAATGTGTTGATTAAAGATTAAATGACAATGTGATACCTATTTAAATAATGCATTGTATTTATTTCTTCATAAAACCACATGCACTATCTTTTAACTGGACTCATTTTAGACACTATTAGTGGTGGCATACAAAGTCGTACTCACACCCTATTCAGGCCACCTGATTGGCACCCAAGAAGACTTTGTTATTGCAGGACATGACAAGATCAAGGACCTTGGATAGGTTGAAATTTAGGATTTGGGAAAGGGAGAGGGAACCAGGCATGGTTTGGGACCCGTTTGGGAGTTTTTGTGTCTTTACTTTCAGTTTCATTATAGACACTTGACATTTTCATTGGCATATAATGCTTTACCTTTCAGTTGAGTATTGTATTTTCATGATTTGGTTATCATATGTAATGGATTTGTTCTGGTTATTTATATACGCTTATGCACTTGGTTATTTTTATTTGCTTATACTAGTGTTTTATTCAGATAACATAGGTATAGTCTCCCCAAGAATGACTTTCTATACCCTCTATTCTTGTCGGCACCTTCTAGTGTATGGGGAGGTGCACTTGAGGGCATGTGGCCAACTGGCTAGGGGCACCGTTCAGTAGCTCTGGGGTCAGGATGTCAGAAAGTGTTATTAGAGGAGTTTTCTTTTCTTTTTTCTTCTTTTGTCTTAATGTTTTAAGGAAAGGTAAACATGAAACTAGAAAGAGTCGAGGCTTTGTAATAAGATCATGCATGGGAGTTGCAAACCCATTTACAAGGGAAAATTATAGTACTCAGGGTGGGATTGTTGTGATTGTTATTTGTTGTTATAGTTGTATATTATTTCATCTTGGGTGATGCGCTTTTGGTGTGATGTGATATTTGTTTTGACAACTATTGAAATTTGATTTTTTTCTGAAGGAGGCTTGATAGTTGAGTTTGAATGAATTAATCTATGTACTCAGGATTTTTGTGACATGCATTATTCTATGCACTCATGAGAAAGTGGGTTATCGGAAAGCTGCTGAGCATGAACTATTTTCCTTGTTTTGAGAGTGGAATAATGATGAAAAATGAGAATACATGGGTGTATAATGAGAACCTTGATTGATGAAATGGGAATGATTAATTAATTAATTTTTGAATTAATTAATTTGAGATAATGTGATTAATTAATGGTTGATTAATTAATGATAATGAATGTACCCTTTTTAACCAATACCTAGGAGTATGATGGTTAAGGGTAGTGATATGGCCTCGATGTTGACCACGTGGCGAGAAAAGGGAGAAATGGCATGTTGAAACTTGTTGTGTTAGTTTCTTTCCTTATATAAATTTTATAAGGTTGAGTTATGAGACCTAATATGTGTTTTTACCTTTGTAGATATACGCCTCTACGATTCTTGTTGAGGGAGAGACCAAGGTGTATAGCCTGGAATGAACTTCTAGATAGAAATCTTGAGGGACTATTGGTGCAAGCTCAGGATGAAAGAGAGAATTTCCAAGTGAATTTTTTTCATTTCATGATGTTTATGGAGAGATATATAGGGAAGGTTCAGAAAACAATGTCTGAGTTAACAAGGTAGTTTCAACTGCAGCACCCTTCTACTTTTACTGGAGAGGGTGGACCCGAGGGATTTGAATTCTAGATTGAATCCCTAGAGATGATACTTGATCATTTAGTGATTGTGGATGAGAGGAGGGTATAGTTGGATACTTATATGATGTAGGGTTCTGCAAACCACTGGTGGGACATTATGGTACGATCTGGACAGAATGATGATATGTTATGGAAGGAATTTCTGAAGAAGTTCTTAAAGCACTTCTATCCAGACATGCTGAAGCAAGAGAAGGCTTCATAGTCTATGCATCTAACACAATGGAGCATGTACATAATGGAGTATGCTGAAAGTGTGACAGATTTATATCATTTTTCTCCATCTTTGGCGGAAGATAAGGATTATTCAACAAAACGATTTCAGGATGAACTTATGTGTGAAATTAAGTCCCATGTAAATATCTTTAGGATGATGAAATTTTTAGAAGTTGTTAATCAGTCTCTCATTTCAGAGGGGGCCTAAAGGAGGATTCCAGTACTGGACATGTAGCAAGATGATCTGGTAGTGTGCCTTCTATGAATAGGAAGTGTCGTCACAAGAATCTTAGTCAGGACACTGGAAAGCAAGGTGGACAGTCTGGAGGAACAGTTACACCAAATCTTTATCATGTGTTTTTTCACCAGTGTGGTACGCAGGGACACTATTGTACACATTTTACTTAAACACCAGTGGAGTGCCGATTTTGTGGCATGAAAAAACACCTACAGAAGTTTTTCAGGAAGCAGTGGTAGGTTGGTGTTGAGGGAGAAGCTGCATAGAGTCAAAGTGTGGGAAGGGGGTCTTCTACACTATATATGTCTGGTAGCTGGAGTTCTACAAGAAGGGGTGGTAGAGGCAGTGGATGTGGTGCTTGAGTGTAAAAGCACCTGTATCAGTAGAGTGTTGCTACTAAGGGGAGTCATATGACACCACAGGGAATAGGGTTAGGATATTTACATGTAGTGAAACTTACACATGTAGAGATAGAGGTTGGTCCATCAATAGTGAGAGGTATTTTTCTAGTTACTTATACTTTATCTAAGTCCTTGTTTGATACTGGTGCCTCTCATTACTTTATATCTGAAAACCTTATTAATGGCTTGAACCTAGATTTGGAGTCTTTAAGAGGGATTATGAATATCAATACATTATTGGGAACACAAACTAAGGATATCTATTTATGCAGGGGATGTTTTCTGTAGAGATTATCGAGTGTTGTTTCCTTCGATATATATATGTCCTTGATATAACATGCTTTGACCTGATTATGGGTATGGACTAGCTCGTCGCATACCAAGCCCACATAGATTGTTATTGCAGGAGAGTGACCTTTCTATCTCCTAAGGGTGTCCAATATGTTAACCATGGAGAATGGGATATCTATGCAGGCAGAGATAGGCCAATTACTCAGCAACTGGCAGAACTCACAGCCCAAGATTCTAGTCTTTTGTTGGATGATGAGAGTGGTAGGCAAGATGTACTTCCACCAGTAGTAAAACTATTTCAGGATCTCTTTCCATAAAACTTTTTAGGTATGCCACCTGAGAGAGATGTATAATTCACTACTGAGCTCATGTTGGGGGATGATTCGGTATCTATTTCACCTTACAGAATGGAACCAACTGAGCTTCAAGAGCTCAAAATGTAGTTGGATGAGTTGAAGGATAAAATCTTTATCCATCCAAGTACGTCTCCTTTTCGATCAACTATTTTCTTTGAAAATAAGGATAAAAGGATTTTATTCTTGTGTGCCGAATACTGGAATTAGAATAAAATGACTGTGAAGAACCGATATCCTCTTTCATGTATCGATGATCTGTTTGAACAGTTGAAGGGGGCTAGTGTGTTCTCAAAGATTGATATGAGATTAGGGTATCATCAGGTGAGAGTTCAGACTTCTGATATATCAAGAACTACATTCAGGAGCAAGTATAGACTTTATGAATTTGTCGTAATGCAGTTTAGGATGAATAATGATCCAACAGTATTTATGTCCATGATGAAGATGATCTTTCATCCATAATTAGATCAATTGTTGGCAGTATTTGTGTAAGACAACTTAGTGTACTCTCTGATTCATGATGATCATTCTCAACATCTTGAAATCATCCTCGGTACACTGAGAGAGCATCAGATATACTCCAAGATATCTAAATTTTATTTTTGGATATATATGGTACACTTTTTAGGGAACATCATCTCGGAAGAATGTGTGTTAGTGGACCTAGAAAAAGTGCAGCCAATGATTTATTGGGAGAATCCCAAGAAATTTTTTGATATTCAAATATTTTTTGGATTAGATTTTTATTATTGGTGGTTCATCCAGGGAATTACCCATTTTCCAGCCCTGCTTAATAATTTGAAAAACAAAGGGATAAAGTCTATTTGTACAAAATAATGAGAGAATGATTACCAGGAGTTGAAGAAGCACTTGACATTGACACCAATTTTGGTATTACCTGAGTCGGGTTAGGATTACATGGTGTTCTGTGATGCTTCTAGGATCGGGCATGGAGCTATATTGATGAAAGGGGATAAATACATTGCTTAAGGGTCTTAGAAGTTGAGGCCACATGAATGGAATTACCCTACACATGACCTCAGGTTAGAAGTAGTGGTTTATTCCCTTATGTGTTGGAGACACTATCTTTTGGGTGAAAAGTTTACAATTTTTACGGATCACAAAATATTGAAGTATATCTTTTCACAGTATGACATGAATCTTCGGTAGTGAAGATGGGTAGAGTACATGTAGTCCTTTGATTTTGAACTAGCATATACACCTGAGAAGGGGAATAGTGTGGCTGATTCCATGAGCAGAAAAACTCATAACCAGTTGGTACATGAGTCGAGTGCAGAGTGGAAGATGATGACTTTGTTGGCGCAAATGCATGTGGTAGTTCAGGAGAGGCAGGAGTGGATGACTATGGTTTCTATAGTAGTGGATTATACACTCTTGATATAGATCAGGGACATACAGTACAAGGATCCAGAGGGTTTAGCCTTGAGGGAAATCCTTGAAGGTGGGGAGACACCTTCATACTGGAAAATAGATGAGGCTGAAATAATCTATGTCAAATAATCGGCTTGTTATACCTATGAGTCTGTGAGAGGAACTCATGAAATAATTTCATGCTTCAAGGTGGGTGGTATATCCTAGGGTGAAAAAAATATAGTGTGACCTTTGATGATGGTTTTGGTGGCCAGACATGAAAAACGATATTGTAGGGTTCGTAACCAGATGTTTCACCTATCAGTAGGTGAATGCAGAGCATCAATGACCTGGAGGTCTATTGTAGCTATTACCTGTTTTGGAATGGAAGTGGGATGAAGTAACTATGAACTTCATGGTATAACTTCCAAAGACTCTTAGGAATAATGATGCTATTTGGGTTTTTGTGGACTGACTAATGAAAGTAGCACACTTCTAGCCTATCAAAGAAACCTTTATAATAGAGAAGTTGGGAGAACTGTACGTGAGAGAGATAGTTCGTTTTCATGGGGCGCCATAGACTATATTTTCAGATCGTGATTTGTACTTTACTTCATGCATCTAGTAGGGCTTATAGAAGCTTCTTGGTTCACAGGTTATGTTAAGTACGGACTTTCACCTATAGATTGATGGGCAGTCAGAGCATACCATACAGGTGTTAGAGTATATATTGTGAGCATATGTGCTTCACTTTGGTGGTTCTTGGGAAAACCACTTGGATTTAGTGGAGTTCACTTATATCAATAGTTATCAAAAAACTATATAGATGGAAACATATGAGGCACCTTATAGTAGACCTTGTAGATCACCGCTATGTTGGTTAGAGGCAGGTGAGTCAGAGCTGTAAAGACCCGTAAAATTCAAGGGAAATTTTTTCTTAATTTTATTTGGAATTTTACAAGAGATCGGTTTCTGACGGCACCTGATTCCGAGGCCCGGAGTGCCCGAAATCAATTTCCGAAGTTTGGCTCGGGTACGTTCAGTGAACGAACGAGCGGGAATTTCTAACTTTTGATCCGATGCTCGGAATTGAAATCCGAGGACACCGATGAACTCGCAGCGCCGAATTTCGCTTAAGAAGACCTTTTCCGAAGTTGCGTTTGCCTAGGAGGAGTTGTTTATTTTTATGGATGAAATGAAGAGTAAAATAAATTTGTGATACAATATTTATTTTATATCTTTAAAGTGGTTAAAATATTTTGTTGGAAGTTGGGTGGTTTAACCACCTAAGAGAGGATTAAGGTGAGGAGGGGCCCACCCGATCCCCACCTTTTCAAATTCCCTAACTCCCCTCTCTCCCTCCTTAAAGCTTGATAACTTAACACTTAATTAATTACACAACTCATGTATAATTAATTAAGTGTTTTGTTTTTGAAATTTAAGTTTTTGAAATGCTTGGCTTAGTAAATAAAATAAGGAGGGACCTTATTTTATTTGGATTGTTGGGTGAGGTGTGGAAGAGCTTCGGAGAGAAGCTGAAGAAATCCTCCACCTTCTTCATCTCCTTCGTGGAAGAACGCGAAGAACGTTCGCCGCCCACGAAGAACACTGACGATGACATCTTGACTCATCTTCTCCGATTGCTTCCTCCTCGACTTCTTCGTCTTCTAACCGACGTCAACGAAACGACGACCACTTCCCACGACTACGTCAACGTGCGACTATTGAGGTAGGGGTTGTTGTTGATTATTTATTTATTTATTTATTCACGTTCGTGGTTCTAGCATGACAAACGTGAGGATATTTAAATATGTGTTATCGTTTAACGTGAGGGGGCCGGACCGCATGAACACGGCCGAACCCCCTCATTTGTTCTTGTTGATTTATCTTGCGGATGAAACAAGATGGCGTGGTGCCGTCGCACCACGCGGAATTTCGCACCGTGGAAGAATCATCATGAACGGAACGCCATCGCGCCGCGTCGAAGGGAACCAAAGGCGCCGCGGCCGGAGCGGGGTCGCGGCGGAGGGGCACGGTGTCGTCGCACCGCGCTGGACGACGAACACTGCGTCCGGTTCCGGGCCGCGGTGAGACGGGATGACCGGCGGCTCGCCGGACCGCCGGCGTCGGAAACCGGAAGGGGACCGGCTTGCCGGTCCCGTTGAAGAAAAACCGGCCGGCCATGTGGGCCGGCCGGAAGGTCAAAGACCGGGGGAATTTAATTCCCCCGGTCAACACAAAAGCCCCCCCATTTATTTGGGGGGGGGGCGGTTTCATTGAGGGGGGAAGACGGCCCCCCGGTTTCCCTCAAAGCAGGCCCCCACGAGGGGGGCCGGTTCTCCAAAGGCGCGGCTAAAAGCCGCGCCGCCTTTTTGAAGAAGTGGGGGGCCTTGCCCCCCCCCCCCCCCCCCCCCCGCGCGCTGCACCCGTGCGGCGCCAGGCCGCCGCGCTGCCGCGCCGCCGCGCCGGACCGCCGCCGGCCGGTCCGGGTCGGGTCGACCCGGTTCGGGCCGACCCAGGGGGGTCGGGCCGAGTCGGCCCGGACCCGGATCCCCCCATTTTCGAGACGGTTTCGGTCTTTTGGACATATATTAAGCCACAGACCTACGATTGACGAACCGTCTACGGCAACGCGATCCTTGGATCGAGACGGTCGTTTCAGTATATCGCACTCAGGGTTTCGAAATATTTTGAGTTCGGCCGGGTTGGTTCGTTCACGAAACCAACCGGGCCTTCGGAGCGGAAACGCTCATATCTTAAGCTACGGACGTCTGATTGACGTGTCGTCAGCTTTGTTGTGTTTATCTTAGTGAGAAGGATCTTTTGGCATACTCCGCCCGAGGTTTAGACGCAGGTGGAGTACAGTTGGGTTGGTTTTGTCTTAGAAACCAACCAGGCCCTTGGGACGAAAATGCCAATAACTCTCAGACCGGGCGTCCGATCGCCGCGTCGTCTGTTGCGTTGAGTTCCTGTTGACGATACGGAACTTTTGGATACATCAACTCTAGACTTTGTGATAATTGATGTATCAGCCTCTCGGCTCGTGGAGCGGACCCTCCGAACGAGCTTGCTGTGTGCGGGAACCCTAGTGCTGGCTGCGACTGTTACCGTGAATACTACTGCTACTGCTACTGTGACTGCGACGACGACAGTACAGAGATCCTGTGTGGATTCGACGACGATGACTACATCACTCAGTGATCCTACGTGGATCAGTGCTACAGGTCCTGTGTGGGCCCGATCCTGTGTGGGTCTGATCCTGTGTGGGTCTTTGCGCTCAGCGGTCCTGTGTGAACCAGCGCCTACGGGTCCTGTGTGGGCCCGATCCTGTGTGGGTATTTTGTGGGGGTTAGTTACCTATCGATCCTTCGTGGGTCCGACGACTTAGATGGATCAGAGATCATCTTTATCGTCTTTCGAAGAAGTATACCTGTGTGAGCTGAATCCTGTTGCTTTCCTGTGTAGATTGAGTTGTGTTATCCTATGTGGATTTCGTTTTGCTTTCCTGTGTGGAATACGTTTACTTTCCTGTGTGGACTGAGTTGTACTTGGGCTCAGAGGATGGAGCGTGTTGGAATTGATGACTTAGTTATATGTATGGGCATATACCTAAAGCAGTGTCAGTTGTTACTTTGTGTTTGTATCTTCCTTTGTGGATTATCCTTTGTGGATTTTGTGAGACCTTCGAGGGTCTCGAGGTCCCTACTGAGTAGCTTATACTCACCCCTGCACGGGCTATTCCCGCACTACGTTGTGTTGGTTGCAGATGACGGACAACGTTGATCTTGGCTGAGGCTTGCAGAGCAGGACGGTACCTGGAGGTGGACCACTGGGCGGGACGTGTTCGGAGCAGACGACGGGACCCGTGGAGCAGTGGAGCTATCTGTACCCACCCTTCAGGTGGGATCTCCAGTGGACAGCTCGGTGTAGTGGGTTTTACTTACAGTTGATGTTTTCCCTTTCGAGTTGTACTTTACTTTCAGTTTGGGTTTGTATACTGGCCCATTTACTATTCTGCACTTTCAGTTGTACTCTGTTTTTACTTAGTGTTTACTTTCCACTTGCTTACTCTGTGGTGTTTGTTTACTTTACAAAGGCAATGCCTTCCCTTTTTACTGGGATTTACGCCTTGGTGCTAGTCGCCAGCCTCTGGCCTATGGAAGGTGGGCTTGGGGTAGTCACGGCACGGACCCCGAGGGCGGGTCGTGACAAATTGGTATCAGAGGAGTTCGGTTCTACCGTGAACTCTGATCTTTTCTATGTGAAGCAATAATGTTTAGCGTATTGACTGTGGTTATCAGTCCAGGGATTCCAGTGTTGGTGCGGCGGCCGACGTATCCGTACACCAGGACCCTGACTTCTGATTTCCGACTTAATGCACGAAAACATTGATTGCGTGTGTGTTTCAAAGTTTTCTTTGTGATTACTTTATATCAGCTCACCAGGTATACTGTTCTGACCGTGGCGCACCTGTTTCCTTTTCAGGATGGCCCCACGACGGCAGCCAGCTAGGGTTCCAAGAGTCGAGTGTGACGACAGCCCACCGAGCGACGAGGCCTCGGTGCAGGGCCCTTTGCCAGTAGTAGCACCGGCGGTAGCTCTACCCGCCGAGCCCCTGATGCTTCCAGCGCCAGCCGCTGACGATGCACATCGCCTGAGCGCACTGCATGAGTTTCAGCGCCAGCGACCACCCAGGTTTTGCGGGGAGACGGATCCCCAAGCAGCCGAGGACTGGCTGGAGGCAGTGGTACGTGTGTTTAGGCTAGTGAGGACACCAGCAGACCTTGTGGTGATCCTCGCTGCGAGCCTACTACACGCAGTAGCAAGACGATGGTGGAGATTGATGCTCCGGGTGCACGATGAGGCATCTTTACTTTGGACGGACTTTGATATCCTCTTCCGCTCGGAGTTCGTCCCATCCACCCTTCGTGCGGTGCGTATCCAGGAGCTTCTTCAGCTGCGGCAGGGCAGCATGACGGTCGCTCAGTACTCGGCGAGATTTACTAATCTCTCACGCTACTCGACTGACATGGTACGGGACCCATTCTTCCGGGCCCAGACCTTCGAGCAGGGTTTGAGACACGAGATCAGGGCATCGCTGATCTCCCTCAGCATACCGACTCAGACAGGAGTACTGGAGCAGGCCCTTCTGATTGAGAGCTTCCTTGCTGAGTCTACACCAGCGCAGCGACCCACCGTAGGGCGGCACGTGGCAGACTCATCTGCAGCAGGCAGTCGACGGATGACTCAGGGGTCCAGACAGACCAGACCCTCAGGCAGACGACCTCAGGACACTGGCTCAGCAGTGCGGGGCACACAGCGAGGAGCCAGTCTTTCGAGAGGCAGACAGTGCTACTCGTGCGGCGGGCAGGGCCACATGGCTCGTGACTGCCCGACCCGCCGTGCCGAGGAGCAGCAGACATTTGAGGGACCACCGAGGCAGAGGCAGAGGGTCGACCGTGGCAGTCTGCAGGGAGGAGGCGGACGAGGCAGAGGAGCTGTACGAGCAGCCGGTGGTGGGCGACGCTTTGAGGCTCTGCCACCACCACCACCAGGAGGTCCACCCCGACCACAGGGAGCTGGCGGGTAGAGATAGGCACAGCTCCAGGCAGCAGAGGCCTACGACCACGGCGCACCTGAGATGATTCGAGGTACTATCTGTGTCTATTCCACCCTTGCTGAAGTACTTATAGACACACAAGCGAGTCACTCTTTCATAGTCGTTGCCCTTGTTCGGAGCTCGGAGATTCCGACAGAGCCGTTGGCTCGATCCTTATGGCTAGAGACTTCTACGGGAGCAGACTCGACGATTACGCACTGGTGCCGGCAGTGTGAGCTCACTCTAGGAGGCGAGAGCTTCGGCTGGGATCTTCTTGTAGCAGCATCAAGGCCTTACGGCGTCATCTTGGGCATGGATTGGCTATCTACGGTCCATGCACAGATTGACTGTTTTAGGCGCAAGGTGTGATGTGTACGCACCGACGGGAGTAGGTTCACCTTCACTGGCGAGAAGGGAGCCTTAGCAGCACAGGATGGACTTCCGTGGAGGAGAGGACAGCCCATTACTCATCAGTTAGCTAGCCTCATCCTTGGAGCAGTTGACGTGCGGAGTCCTGGTTTTCCTGCAGTGGTGGATCAGTTTGCGGAAGTTTTTCCTGACGACGTTCCAGGGCTACCTCCTCGTAGATAGGTAGACTTTTATATTGACTTGTACCCCGGGACAGCCCCGATATCCACTCCAGCATATCGGATGGCCCCCGCCGAGCTTCGAGAGCTACGGGTACAGTTGGAGGACTTGCAGGGCAAGGGGTTCATCCGGCCCAGTGTTTCACCCTGGGCTTCCCCGATATTGTTCGTCAAGAAGGCGGACGGGAGCTTGCGACTTTGTGTTGACTATCGTCGCATGAACCAGGTGACAGTGAGGAACAAGTATCCGCTACCGAGGATTGATGACCTCTTTGATCAGCTCAAGGGAGCATGGTGGTTCTCGAAGATAGACCTCAGTTCAGGCTATCATCAGCTCAGAGTCAGAGACGAGGATGTGCAGAAGACGGCCTTCAGATGTCGGTATGTCCACTATGAGTTCTTGGTTATGCCTTTCGGTGTAACCAATGCTCCAGCAGTGTTCATGGCTCTCATGAACAGGATCTTTCAGCCATACCTCGATCGGTTTGTCGTGGTCTTCATCGATGACATTCTGATTTACTCTACGACTGAGGAGGAGCACGCCTATCACTTGCGAGTTATACTAGACACACTCCGAGAGCACCAGCTTTATGGTAATCTCTCGAAGTGTCAGTTCTGGATACGTGAGGTCCACTTCTTGGGACACGTTATCTCTGAGGTGGGAGTTGCAGTGGATCCCGCGAAGATTGAGGCTGTGTTAGCATGGGAGCCACCCAGGAGCGTGACTGAGGTTCGGAGTTTCTTGGGACTAGCTGGATACTATCAGAGATTCATGCCAGACTTCTCTAGAGTTGCGGCACCACTCACAGCTTTGACGAAGAAGGGGAAACCCTTCCTGTGGTCATACAGATGTCAGCAGAGCTTCCAGGAGCTGAGACAGAGATTGACTAGCGCACCTATCTTGAGGTTGCCTGAGGAGGGAGTAGGGTACGTAGTTTACTGCGATGCATCAGGGACCGGACTCGGATGTGTTCTGATGCAGGAGCGGGTAGTGATCGCCTATGGATCACGTCAGTTGAGGCCACATGAGCAGAACTACGCTACCCATGACCTGGAGTTAGCAGCAGTGGTCTTCGCTCTGAAGACATGGCAACACTATCTGATGGGCGAGCGCTTTACAGTCTTTTTCGATCATCAGAGTCTCAGGTATATCTTCTCGCAGAATGACCTGAACCTGAGACAGCGGCGATGGCTCGAGTTCCTCCAGGACTATGACTTCGAGATAGTCTATACTCCTGGGAAGGGGAACGTAGTAGCTGATGCCCTCAGCAGGAGGACGGGCATACAGCTACTTGAGGAGGCGAAGGAGCAGCTAGCCTCTTTGCAGATATACTTCGTGGATAGAGTGGAGCAGCCTTCCTCCAGTCTCTCACAGTCACCCCTCCACTACTGCAGCGGGTCAGAGAGGCACAGCGTGAGGACGCTGACTGTGAGACACGGCGTGCACAGATATCCTCAGGACAGACATCTGATGGTTTCTCCCTTGGAGCAGAGCACGACATCCTTTTCATAGGACGTACCATGGTACCAGTCGCTTTGCGAGAGGAAGTGCTGAGAGAGTTTCACACTTCTCCTTTGGCGGTACATCCTGGAGTGGCGAAGATGTACCAGGACCTCAGACGACAGCACTGGTGGCCAGGCATGAAGAAGGCAGTAGCAGAGTTCGTTTCTCGATGCCTCACCTACCAGCAGGTGAAGGCGGAGCATCAGGTACCAGCAGGCTTAGTACAGACCTTGGAGGTTCCGGAGTGGAAGTGGGATGGCATATCTATGGACTTCGTGACTGGACTTCCACGCACTTCCAGAGGTCACAACTTCATCTGGGTGATTGTTGACCGACTCACCAAGTCGGCACACTTCTTACCCATCAGAGAGCAGGGCTCAGTGGAGATCTTGGGACGTCTCTACGTTCAGGAGATTGTGCGGCTCCACGGCGTGCCATCATCTATCGTCTCCAATCGAGATGCTCTCTTTACTTCCCGGCTTTGGAAGGGGTTGCAGGAGGCGTTCGGGACGCAAATACGTCTGAGCACAGCCTTTCACCCTCAGACGGATGGTCAGACGGAGAGGACCGTTCAGACTCTCGAGGACATGCTCCGCGCATGTGTCCTCGACTTTGGTCATAGCTGGGAGGACTACCTACCCTTGGTGGAGTTTGCGTACAACAACAGCTACCACTCCACCATCGGAATGGCACCGTACGAGGCATTGTACGGCCGACCTTGTAGATCTCCTTTGTGCTGGACAGACCCTGGGGAGTCAGCACTTGTGGGACCAGAGATGGTCCAGGCCACGACAGAGAAGGTCCAGGTCATCCAGGAGTAGATGAGGACAGCTCAGAGCCGGCAGAAGTCATATGCTGACAGGAGGCGGAGGCCACTGGAGTTTGAGGATGGCGACCACATCTTCTTGCGGGTCTCACCTCGACGTGGTATTCGGAGATTTGGCTGAGGCGGCAAGTTATCTCCACGCTTCATCGGACCCTTCCAGGTCCTCAGTAGGGTTGGCGAGGTGGCTTATCGCCTGGCTCTGCCACCTCAGTTGCACCGGGTGCATGACGTCTTCCACGTGTCTCAGCTGAGGAGATACGTGCATGACCCGACACACATCATTGACCATGGGGAGCTTGACGTTGACGATGGGGCGACTTTTACGGAGGTCTCGGTGGAGATAGAGGATCGACAGGAGTGGGTCCTACGTGGGCGATCGATTCCTCTTGTGCGCATCAGATGGCAGCACGGGAACCTCCAGGAAATCACATGGGAGCGGGAGGCTCAGATGCGTGCTCAGTACCCTCATTTGTTTCCCTAGTTTTTGATGTATCTTTACGGGGATGTAAATCCCTGAGGTGGGAGTAATTTAAAGACCCGTAAAATTCAAGGGAAATTTTTTCTTAATTTTCTTTGGAATTTTACAAGAGCGCTGTTTCTGACGGCACCTGATTCCGAGGCCCGGAGTGCCCGGAATCAATTTCCGAAGTTTGGCTCGGGTACGTTCAGTGAACGAACGAGCGAGAATTTCTAACTTTTGATCCGGTGCTCGGAATTGAAATCCGAGGACACCGATGAACTCGCAGCGCCGATTTTCGCTTAAGAAGACCTTTTCCAAAGTTGCGTTTGCCTAGGAGGAGTTGTTTATTTTTCTGGATGAAATGAAGAGTAAAATAAATTTGTGATACAATATTTATTTTATATCTTTAAAGTGGTTAAAATCTTTTGTTGGAAGTTGGGTGGTTTAACCACCTAAGAGAGGATTAAGGTGAGGAGTGGCCCACCTGAGCCCCACCTTTTCAAATTCCCTAACTCCCCTCTCTCCCTCCTTAAAGCTTGATAACTTAACACTTAATTAATTACACAACTCATGTATAATTAATTAAGTGTTTTGTTTTTGAAATTTAAGTTTTTGAAATGCTTGGCTTAGTAAATAAAATAAGGAGGGACCTTATTTTATTTGGATTGTTGGGTGAGGTGTGGAAGAGCTTTGGAGAGAATCTGAAGAAATCCTCCACCTTCTTCATCTCCTTCGTGGAAGAACGCGAAGAACGTCCGCCGCCCACGAAGAACACCGACGATGACATCTTCACTCGTCTTCTCCGATTGCTTCCTCCTCGACTTCTTCGTCTTCTAACCGACGTCAACGAAACGACGACCACTTCCCACGACTACGTCAACGTGCGACTATCGAGGTAGGGGTTATTGTTGATTATTTATTTATTTATTTATTCACGTTTGTGGTTCTAGCATGACAAACGTGAGGATATTTAAATATGTGTTATCGTTTAACGTGAGGGGGCCGGACCGCATGAACACGGCCGAACCCCCTTCTTTGTTCTTGTTGATTTATCTTGCGGATGAAACAAGATGGCGTGGTGCCGTCGCACCACGCGGAATTTCGCACCGTGGAAGAATCATCACGAACGTGACGCCGTCGTGCCGCGTCGAAGGGAACCAAAGGCGTCGTGGCCGGAGCGGGGTCGCGGCGGAGGGGCGCGGTGCCGTCGCACCGCGCCGGACGACGAACACCGCAGCCGGTTCCGGGCCGCGGCAAGACGGGAAGACCGGCGGCTCGCTGGACCGCCGGCGTCGGAAACCGGAAGGGGACCGGCTTGTCGGTCCCGTTGAAGAAAAACCGGCCGGCCAGGTGGGCCAGCCGGAAGGTAAAAGACCGGGGGAATTTAATTCCCCCGGTCAACCCAAAAGCCCCCCCATTTATTTGGGGGGGCGGTTTCATTGAGGGGGGTAGGCGGCCCCCCTGGTTTCCCTCAAAGCAGGCCCCCACGAGGGGGGCCGGTTCTCCAAAGGCGCGGCTAAAATCCGCGCCGCCTTTTTGAAGAAGCGGGGGGCCTTGCCCCCCCCCCCCCCCCCCCCCCCCGCGCGCTGCACCCGTGCGGCGCCAGGCCGCCGCGCCGCCGCACCGGACCGCCGCCGGCTGGGCCGGGTCGGCCCGGACCCGGATCCCCCCGTTTTCGAGACGGTTTCGGTCTTTTGGACATATCTTGAGCCACGGACCTCCGATTGACGAACCTTCTACGGCAACACAATCCTTGGATCGAGACGGTTGTTTCAGTATATTTCACTCAGGGTTTCAGAATATTTTGAGTTCGGACGGGTTGGTTCGTTCACAAAACCAACCGGGCCTTCGGAGCGGAAACACTCATATCTTAAGCTACGGACGTCCGATTGACGTGTCGTCAGCTTTGTTGTGTTTCTCTTAGTGAGACGGATCTTTTGGCATACTCCGCCCGAGGTTTGGATGCAGGTGGAGTACGGTCGGGTTGGTTTTGTCATAGAAACCAACCGGGCCCCTGGGACGAAAATGCCAATAACTCTCAGACCGGGCGTTCGATCGACGCGTCGTCTGTTGCGTTGAGTTCCTGTTGACGATACGGAACTTTTGGATACATCAACTCTAGACTTTGTGACAGTTGATGTATCAGCCTCTCGGCTCGTGGAGCGGACCCTCCGAACAAGCTTGCTGTGTGCGGGAACCCTAGTGCTGGCTGCGACTGTTACTGTGACTACTACTGCTACTGCTACTGTGACTGTGACGACGACATTACAGAGATCCTGTGTGGATTCGACGACGACGACTACAGCACTCAGCGATCCTACGTGGATCAGTGCTACAGGTCCTGTGTGGGCCCGATCATGTGTGGGTCTTTGCGCTCAGCGGTCCTGTGTGAACCAGCGCCTACAAGTCCTGTGTGGGCCCGATCCTATGTGGGTCTTTTGCGGGGGTTAGTTACCTATCGATCCTTCGTGGGTCCGATGACTTAGATGGATCAGAGATCATCTTTATCGTCTTTCGAAGAAGTATACCTATGTGAGATGAATCCTGTTGCTTTCCTGTGTGGATTGAGTTGTGCTATCCTATGTGGATTTCGTTTTGCTTTCCTATGTGGAATACGTTTACTTTCCTGTGTGGACTGAGTTGTACTTGGGCTCGGAGGATGGAGCGTGTTGGAATTGATGACTTAGGTATATGTATGGGCATATACCTAAAGCAGTGTCAGTTGTTACTTTGTGTTTGTATCTTCCTTTGTGGATTATCCTTTGTGGATTTTGTGAGACCTTCGAGGGTCTCGGGGTCCCTACTGAGTAGCTTATACTCACCCCTGCACGGGCTATGCCCGCACTACGTTGTGTTGGTTGCAGACGACGGACAACGTTGATCTTGGCTGAGGCTTGCAGAGCAGGACGGTACCTGGAGGTGGACCACTGGGCGGGACGTGTTCGGATCAGACGACGGGACCCATGGAGTAGTGGAGCTATCTGTACCCACCCTTCAGGTGGGATCTCCAGTGGACAGCTCAGTGTAGCGGCTTTTAATTACAGTTGTTGTTTTCCCTTTCGAGTTGTACTTTACTTTCAGTTTGGGTTTGTATACTGGCCCATTTACTATTCTGCACTTTCAGTTGTACTCTGTTTTTACTTAGTGTTTACTTTTCGCTTGCTTACTCTGTGGTGTTTGTTTACTTTATAAAGGAAATGCCTTCCCTTTTTACTGGGATTTACGCCTTGGTGCTAGTCGCCAGCCCCTGGCCTATGGAAGGCAGGCTTGGGGTAGTCACGGCATGGACCACGAGGGCGGGTCGTGACAAGAGCTGTTGGGACCGAGTCTCATTCAGGAGACATCGGAGTAGGTGCAGTTGATTCAAAAGCATATGGCTAAAGCTCAGAGTAGGCAGAATTCATATGATGATAGAAGTAGACAACCCATAGAGTTTATAGAGGGTTATTGTGTATTCCTTCGGGTGTCGCCTAGATTGGGTCACCACTGGATATAGAGGTAGGTGAAGTTAACACCTAGGTTTGTGGGATGGTTTGAGGTGATGGAGAGAATCGGGCCGGTGGCTTACCAATTAGCCCTTCCCCAAAAATTATGTGCAATGCAATATGTTTTCCATGTGTCTTATATTTGTAAGTATCACCCAAACCCTTCTCATGTGATTGATGTGGAAGATTTTGATCTCAAGATAGATTCTTCCTTTGAATATTATCTAATATGTCAGTTGGGTCATAGGGACAAAGTGTTATGGGGAAAGACCGTTCTGTTAGTTCATGTTCTATGGAAACATGGAAGTGTTAAAGAAGAAACTTGGGAATGAGAACCAGACATGAGGGCCTGATGGCCCAATCTTTTGGTCTCGGAATCTTAGAGAACTTTTAGAGTGCAGCTCAAGGACGAGCTGTTAAAAGGTGGGGAGATTGTAAGATCTTGACCTTTTCTGAAGTCATGTCGGGTACGTTTTCAGGTAATTTTTTATTTTTTAAGTACCTTTGATTTGGCGCAGTGTATTGGGGTGCGTTTGGGTGAATTTTTAAGGAAAACTAATGGATTGTGGGCTGTGCATGGTTTTTGAATGGTTTGTCATACCGTGCGACCAAACCGTGTCATGCATGCAAAACTGGACAGAGAGGTCCACATGGTTTGCACATAGTTTGAAAATCCATGCATCCAAACCATGCAAACTTGGATAGAGAGGTCTTCACAATTGGTGCATGGTTTTCCTAACCATGCACCTCTTCCCAGGAAACCATGCACATAGATTTTAATATCCAAAAATCCTTTTTAAAACCACCAAAACCCCCCGGGACTCCCATATTTTGACCTTGGATTGGGTTTGAAGAATTTCAGGTGTTCCCAAAGCCTTATGGAGGGATTCTAAGGTGATATGAACACCTTTATTCGAGATTAAAAGCTCATATTGAAGATCATATCTCCTACCGGTAAGTAGATTTCATCCCGTTGCTCCTTCCATTCTTTCCTATATATTTCCATGATATTTTCATGGAGGATCTTCACCATTTCCAGGGATCTAAACCAATGAGTTGAGATCTTGATCTAGGATTGTGGGTCTAGATCTAGTTTTCAAAGATCTTAATGGTTTTGATCTTAATTTTGGTTTAGGGATTTAGATTTGAATCTTGATCGATGACGTTGTGGCGCTCGGATTTTGGGGATTTCCATTAGGCTAACTTCCATCAATAAACTGAGGGAGGTGGTCTAAATCGAACTCCCATAGTTGTGTTTTATGATATGTGAATGTGGTTTTATGATTTCAAGACTCAGTTGATGATTGAATTCCTAAATTGGATTAATTAGGAACGTGGAATTGAATTGAGTTTCCATGGTGATTTAATTGATAATTGAATCACAGAACAAACAATGGGGGGTTTCCCAAATAGATATTTTAGAGATTTTATTTGGTATTTGATATACTGTAATTGAGATATTGATTTTATTGTGATAAGATAATTAATTGGGGGAATTAATTATGTAACTACATTTGGCTATGTAAGATAATTAATTGTGAGAATTAATTATGTGTCATGATGTGATCTAAGATAATTAATTGGGAGAATTAATTATGAATTGTTGGGTTTTGATTTTGATAATTAATTGTAAAGAATTAATTATAGAAATAAATTTTTTTTTGATTGATTAATTAATTGACGAATTAATTAATGGGTTATATGATTAGTTAATTTTTCAATTAACTAATGTCCTTTTAAATGTTTAAGTAATCATTGGATTAGTAAATGAATAATTTGTAAAATTCTTATGACTTAAAGAATGATTAAATGGATGAGATTTTGTGGTGCTAGGCATGGATTCCTAGACCGATTATAAGTTGGGACATAGACATGACGTTCCTCCCCAATAGTTATCCAAGCATGTGATTATGGGGTGCCAGGCATCACGACCTACACCGAATAAAAATTGGAGTGCTAGGGATGAAGAACTACACTCAACAAGATTTGTGGTTTTAGTTATGATGACCTACACCAAATTATTAATGATAATAATGAATTATGATTCAACTGAGAATTGGTGTTCAAGGCATGAAGACCTACACCAAATGATTTATGATTAGGAATGATGATTCAAATGGGAAACATGAACTGAAATTGGGATAATGTGTTGATTAAAGATTAAATGAAAATGTGATAACTATTTAAATTATGCATTGTATTCATTGCTTCATAAAACTGCATGCACTATCTTTTTACTGGACTCGTTTTAGACATCATTGGTGGTGGCCTACTAAATTTTACCCACACCCTATTCAGGCTGCCATATCGACACCCAGGAAGACTTTTTTATTGCCGTACATGATAAGGGAAAGGCCCTGAGATCAGTTTCCAGTGGGATTGGAACATGGGAGAGGAAAATAGATGTTGTTTCGGATCTGTTTGGGAGTTGTTGTGTCTTTAATTTCAATTTCATTGTATACACTTGACATTTTCATTAGTATAGAGTGCTTTACCTTTCAGTTGAGTATTGTATTTTCATGATTGTTTTATCATATGAAATGGATTTTTTATGTTTATTTATATATTCTTCTTCACATGGATGTTTTTATTTTCTTCTGCTGGTGTTTTATTCAAATAACAGAGGGTATAGTCTCCCCTAGATTGACTTATTAGACCCTCACTGCTAGTCGGAACCCTCTGGAGTATGGGGAGGTGCGCTTGAGTACATGTTTCCAACCACCTCGGGTCACCGTTCAGTGGCTCCTTGGTCGGTACGTCACATTTATATTTACAATAATTTCACTCCTCCACTATAAAAAGTCACTCAGATAACTTGGAGTGTAGACTATGATCTATTAGTATACTCGGGACAATTTCAATATGTTTGTCATGATAATCATGAGTCTTGGATTGCACCAATATGCCATCTATAAAGACAACTACAAAATGGTCCATGTGTGTTTGAACGATTTAGTTCTTCATGGATATAAACATTGATGGCGCATTGGTCAACCCTAATGACATTACAACAAACTTATATAACCCATACCTAATCCTAAAAGAAGGCCATGGTATGTTAGAAGGTATCACCCTTAGCTGATGATAACCTTATCTCAAATCAATTTTGGAGAACACTAAAGCACCCCTTAAGTGGTCAAAAATATCATCGATTCAAGGAAGAGGGTATCAATTCTTAACTATCATTAGATTCAACTTCCTGTGATTGACATGTAATTGCAAGGATCCATCAACCTTTATAGAAAACAACACTGGAAATCCCCAAGGTGATGTAATAATATGAATAAAACCCTTGTTCTCCAGTTCCTCCAACTAAGTTTTAATCTCATGGAGTTTTGTCGGTGCCATTATATATAGTGGAATGGAAACTGGTTCTGCTCCCGGCACTAACTCTATCATGAACTCAACATCTCTCTCAGGTAGCAGCCTCGAGAAGTCCTTAGAAAACACATCCTAAAACTAATCCATCAAAGGAGTAAATATAAGTTACTCTACTTAACCATCATCATAAATAAGACAATCCACTTGGAATATGAGCTCACCCAATTGATGATAAACTGGCCTTGCATGGCCTGCTCAGATATCCCATTCCTCACAGTGAACATAAGTATCTCCTTCTAGGGATGTTAATGTTACCCAAAAAGGTAATATTAAATATGATCCAAGTATAATACCAGTCAATCCATTCTAAAAATTAGGTCAAAACCTGATATCTTGAGCATAAACAAGTCCCATAGAAAATGGTACCCACCATCCTGAAGGGGTCAATCCTTAAATTTTGGGATATTTTCTTATCTCACCCCTGACGTTGTATCAATCGAGAAAACCCTTCACATATTTTCCACTTCTAGGCCCAACACACTCACAAATTTGGAAGTTATAAAATAACGCAAGGCATCTATCTCAAGTAAAGCACTAAAAAAATGAAAGCTATAAGAATTGTAACCCGAACTATTGATGGTATGGCCTCACCACCTCTAGGTGCTGGATGAACTGTGTGAATCATGTTTGGCCCTATAATCTAGAATCTGACCTGAGTTCCTATTGATTCACCACCCTTTGGATATTGATCCTCTCATCCTGGAGTACCACATCCACCGCCTTCACCGGTATGACCATTAGAGCTCCAACTGTCTGTCTGATATGGGGTAACCGACTCTCTACATGTACTCTGCATAGGCTTTGATCCTCCATCACTACCCAAATTTTAAGAGTTCATACTTAACCTATGCACATGACCCATCCTATTGCATTCTTGTCACTCAACCAGTGGTCGGGGTCCCTAACCACACATGTGTCTGTACCTTCCACATTTATAGCAAAACACCTAGTCACCACCCTAATAGGATGGTCATTTTTTGGACTAATCTATACACCACACTTTGGTGAAGACTCTAAAAAAATGCTTCCTACCCTTATAAGTCACACCATGGGACCATCCAACCAGAACCACATGTCCACCATGAGAATCCACCTTTAAGTTTCCTTCTAAAATAAGGGCCTGATCCACCTCCTCAACAAAAACTATTTAAATGAAAGATATTCAACTAATAATTGATCCAATTTATATGTACATCCTAAAAGAATCTCTTATTATCGACCTCGTCCCCTGCTAACACTGAAACAAATCATTTCAAGTCGATGAAGCGACAAACATAATCCATCACTGACATAACACCTAGGTAAATCTTATAAACTCCATAGCCTTATCCCATCTCAAGGCATATATATATAAATGTTCTAGAAATTGATTAGACACTAAAATAGGCTAATATTCATTGTTAATATTTATAATATTCATGAGATTAATTATTCAAAAACAGAATTTTAGTGCATTTTACACTTTAAACATTATTTCACATTATGATTGTAATTCTTTGTTAAAGTGCACTATTACTTGGTACATATTTGAATAAATCCTTAAATAAAAAATTATCTTTATTTTATGTTAATATTTTATTCTCAGGTCTTCCATTCTATAAGGAACAATTCATGTTTTTGGTGCACTAGAATATTCACATTAGAAGACCACCAATGTTGGCCTTGAACCAACAACATTCTACGCAAAGTAAACTGGACATTATCCCAATAATGAGACCGTATCATCCAAGATACAAGCCCAATAATTATGAAAATTGAAACTAAGATAGGTAAAATTAAGGGGAACATTTCATCCAAAATTGAAAATAGATAATTCAGAGTTTTAAATGATGTTTTATGTGGCCCAATTTGGAGATAAAATTCTGGTCTAAATTCTACGGCCCAAAAAAACAGCCCACCATTTCGATAATATCTCTCAAAAAAATATCATTTGGGATTAAATTTTACAAGATGTTAGGAGACATCCGGAGATCCATTTTATTCTTCTATGGACCACTCTAATTCATCCATCTAGAAGGTTAGTTCTACGCTTTTGTTTGGTGGATGCAAGATGCCTTTCACTTCGTGTCAAGGATGGAAAAGTCTAAGTTCCAAAATCTGTCCACCTCCCTAAGCCTACCATACTCAATTGAGATGACTTTAACTATTGGAGGATCAACCCAAGGCACCTAAAATTCTTATTTAAGGTAGTGGTGATGAAGGATTTAATCATCTTGGATGCTTTCATTCATTGTAATGTTATGCTTCCACTTTTCCTTTGTAATGTTCTTCCTCAATTGTAAGTTGTTTTAATTCATCCTAGTTTATTAAAAAAAGTTCTTATTATCCTATTATTTTTTTCTTCTCCATCTCGCATTGATGCCATTTCCTCAAGGTGTGAATTTATTCACACCAAACCTTGTGAAATTATTCACACAATGGTGGAGTGATCCTTTTCTTTTTATTGTTTTCTTTGCTTCTTCAATTCAACCCTCATGATTCTACTTCCCGTTTCCATTGAAACCATAGTATCAATGGAGGGTTAACCCCCTTATGGGTTGATCCAGGGGAGTATCAAGGATCTATATTGGATGTTATTTATTACCCCATTAATGTCTAATAACTTATTTTAATTGATATTTTTATTTGATGATTTTAAAGTTTCGTCGTCCTTGTGGAATTTTATGGCCCCATACTTCAAGTGCTAATACGAGCCTTTACCTTGGAGTACCCAAAACATTGATCCTTAAAGTGTATATGTGATTAGTATTAAAGTGTGTAGGTATTAAACCAGTAATATATTATGTTGTTTGATCTTCTTAAATGAACCCATCTCAAATATAAGAAATTGAAATAGTTGAAAAAGGAATGCAAATAATCCACCCCAAGTGATAACCAAGGATCAACTCGTTTTTTTAAATTGAATTCACTGAATTATCTTAAGGTTCAATTAAACACATCTAATATCAACCCAAGTTAGACAATTCATATCTAAAAACAATCAATAAAATGTACGTGTTTGTAGGTTACTTCTTAGGTCTCGGAGGATTTGACAACCCAACCTAAACTACAAGTGACCGCTTAACCCAAAAATCTTGGGTAAATTTTGCCGAGACCAAATTTTGGTGTTGTTGCTGGGGACCCAAGTAATTAATCTCAACAAAAATTCTATTATCCCTCATTTCTTCTATTCTCATCCAAATTTTTTATCCTTTCACGTTCTCATTTTTCTTTTCTTTTGGCGCATGTCCACCTACACCCATGACCAATCAATCCGTCTGGTTAGGGTGGATAGTCCTGGTGTTGGGAAGTAAAGTAAACCAAGGAAACTCTTTAAATTAGATCCTAATATTATCAATACTCTAGAGTCAAAAATTGATCCCATTTCAATGGAAGTTATTCAAATAAACCAACTCATAAACCCGGGTGGGAACCAAAATGGAAACCCAAATGAGGTAGCCCCAAACTTGGGGAATGCAGTCGATCAAGTCATGAATGACTACCTCACACCTTCCTAGACCAATGAACCCTCTTGCACTAGACATGTTGCTCTAGGATAATACCACTATGTCTTTAATCCTCATGTACTAAACCACCTTCCAACCTTCCACGGGATAGAGTCGGAAATGCCATACCTTCATGCAAAAGAGTTCAACGACATTGTTGAAACCATGTGCCCACCACATCAACTTGAGTCAGCTAAGATGAGACTCATTCCTTTCTCACTAAAGGATCGATCAAAGAATTGGTTAAAAAATTTGATACATGCATCAATCCACTCTTAGGACCAATTTCAAAGAGAATTCTACAAAAAATACTTCCCTCATCACAAAACAATTTCACTTAAAAAGAGCATCCATTTTTTTTTGAAAAAGAAGGGGAGTCATTTTATGAAACATGGGAAGGTTAAAATACACCCTAAACATGGATCCAGACCATGGTTTTTATATTCTTGAACAAGTAAAAATTTTATATGAAGGTTTGGTCCTAGGGAACAAACAATTCATTGACATGATGTGTAATGGGACCTTCAAAAACATAGCCCCAAATGATGCTTACGAGTATCTAGAAGGACTGGCTGAACAAAACCAAACATGGGGGACATCACCTTACTATGAGAAGCCACCAAAATATGGTGGAATTAACAAACTTAGAGAATAGGAATGACTTAGGGTTACACTCACATCCCTTAATAGAATGGTTGAAGATATAGACCGTAGGAAAATCCATGAAATCCAAACTGTAGACCTTGTTTGCACAATTTGTGAAAAACATGACCACAAAATAAAAATCTGCCCAACCATTCCATCCATAAAGGATGTTCTTCTAGGAGGACCACTTGATAAATTCAGTTCCCTAAACATCCAAAAGACCCAATACCAAAACACATTCAATCGAAGGTATAATTACCACCTTGGATTCCGTTGTAATGATATCCAACAACCTAGACAATCACAAGGAACAAACCCCTACCCTACCCAAAATTTCCAAAACCACAAACAATTCCAACCACAACCAAAACAATACCAACATCCTCTTGTCCAATACGAACAAACCATCCAAAAACCAATGTAAAAACCAATCCAACAACCAAAGTATCCACCTGAGATAAACCAACCAGCAAAACTCGTACTCAATATGTCCCTCTTCCAATCCTTGAGTAGTTGTGTAAACAATTGGAGAAAATGAACTCATAAGTCTCACCCCTTAAGCATGAACTACAAACCATTAAAACTAGGAAGGCACCGATGCCTAATTAGGCGGTACCATCCTCAACTTTAAGGGCAGAATCCAGTTACACACAAAACTCTCATGTACAACTCAAAGTAGAGACGGTTTTAAGAAGTTGGAAATCCATTGAAAAACCTGAAAAAATAATCTCAGGACCATTAAAAGATGCAATACCATATGAAAATGATGAATAAACACCATCTGATTCTTCAAAACCTAATGACAATGTGAAGGAACTAAAACCACACCAAACACTCAAACAACCTGCTCCCTTCCCTCAACACATGATAGGAAAATCTAAACCAGAGCTGAATGAGACTTTATGGGAAATATTCTCTCAGGTTAAGTTGAACATTCAAAATCTCGATGTAATCCAAACTATTCCTACCTACTCAATGTACCTTAAAGACTTGTTCTCTTTTAAAAAGAAATTTTTCACATAAAAACCATGTCCTTTTGGCTGCTAATGTTAGTACCACCATTGAAGGGACCATTCCTCCAAAGTTTAAAGATCTAGGATGTACATACATCAATGTTGAGATGGGAGATAACAAATTTGTCCAAGACATTTTTGATCTGGGAGGTAGTGTGAACCTCATTCCTTGGGCCATGTATTGTCAGTTAGGGCTCGAAGAACTCCAACCCACATCTGTCACTCTTCAACTTGATAATTGTAGTGTTCGAGTTCCTAAGGGGATCTTAAAGGATGTTTTGGTGAAAGTTGAAAATTTCATTTACCCAGCTGACTTCGTTGTCCTTGACAATCACCCAAGCTTAGGTCCTAGGGAGAAAACCCCAATCATCCTTGGCTATCCCTTCCTTTCAATAATCAACTCTGTTATCCGAGTCCAAAATGCGAACATGACCATCACCTTTGGAAACATGAGTCTAGACTTCAACATCTACAATGAAAACTTTAAAATTGGGGATGATGAAGAGATACATGAGATTAATTGGATTGGTAGTGTTGATAGTGAACTCTAGGAACTTCAAGGGATTACTGAAGGATGTTTAAGTCAAGAAGATATTGATTTTATTTGTTCACATGAGGTAAATTTTTCTCCTTAGATTGAATATCTTTCAGATAGCTCTATTGATGATTTTATAGAATCACCAAACAATGATACCATGGGTGAAATCAATAATATTGGGTCCATACCCATTCATGAAACTGCTTTGACTAATTTAGTGGATGAAAATTTCTTTCATAAGAAACCAATTCTGTCAAAAAATCTGAACAAATAAACTGAGTTCAATAAAAAGTTTCATCCTTTATTGGAATGTGATAACCAATCAGATCTAGAATTTAAGGTCTTACCTTCATCACTCAAGTATGAGTTCTTAGGGGACAACTGATCCTTTCCTATTGTCATTTCTTCCTCTCTTGAATCCAATCAAGAGATGGTTCTTCTAGATGTCCTAAGAAAGCCTAAGAAAGCAATTGGATGGACCCTTTCTGATATTCCTAGTATTATCCCAATCATAGGAACTCATAGGATTGTTCTTGAATCTGAATCCAAACCATGTAATAAACCTCAGTGAAGACTCAATCCAAATCTTATAGATGTGGTAAGGAAATAACTTCTTAAGTTGTTGAAAGTGGGTATTATCTACCCCATTGCTGAGAGTGAGTGGGTAAGCCCAATTCATGTTGTCCCAAAGAAAGATGGAATCACTTTGATCACCAATGAGGATGGTGACCTTCTCCCCACAAGGGTCAGTAGTGGATGGAGAGTTTGTATTGACTAAAAGAAGATCAACTCTTGTACCATGAACGACGATTTCCCCTTTCCCTTTACTGATCAAGTCCTTAAGAGATTGGCGGGTCATCAATTCTATTTCTTCCAAGATGGATTCTTAGGGTATAATCAAATCGATGTCTCCTTAGAGGATCGATGAAAAACAACTTTCAATTGTCCATTTGGAAATTTTTCTTTCAAGAGCATGCCCTTTGGGTTATTTAATGCCTCTACTACCTTCCAGTGGTGCGTGATGGGAATTGTCACAAACATGGTGGGGGATTATTTAGAGGTCTTAATGGATTACTTCTCCATATTTTGGGATACTTTTGAGGGATGCCTTCTGAATGTTTAAATGGTTTTGTCAAGATTTGATGATACGAATCTCATCCTAAATTGGGGAAAATGCCATTTCATGGTAAAGTAAGGACCTGTTATAGGCCATTTGGTATCTGTTAGAGGGATTGAAGTTGATAAAGATAAGTTCAACATCATTCATCACCTTCCCTCTCCTAAAACTGTTAAGGAATTGAGGTCCTTCTTAGAACATGCTAGTTTCTATGGAAGGATCATTAGGAATTTCAACTCTATTTCTTGACCACATTGTGATCTTTTGGTGAAAGATGATCCATTTTTATGGACATAAATCTACGAGGATTCATTCTCTACACTCAAGTAAGATTATATCTCTCCACCTATCATGAAATTTCCAAATTGGAAACTTCCTTTTAATCACATGTATGGTGTGAGTGACTTCGTTGTAGGAGCAGTATTAGGAAAACGGTGTGAGAAAACTCAATGTGTCATTGTTTATGTAAGGAAATATCTAAATGATGCACAAATCAACTACAACACCACTGAGAAATAGTTGCTTGATTTTGTATTTTCCTTATATAAATTTAGGTCTTATCTCTTAGGATCAACCATCATTGTCTTCACCGACCATTCAACCCTAAAATACCTTTTCCTAAAACAAGATTCCAAGGATAGATTTAATAATTGGGTCCTTATTCTTTAAGAGTTCGATTTAACCATTAAAGATAAAAGGGTGTTAAAAATATTTTAGCTAATAACCTATCTATGATGGAATTCAAACACACCTCACGTCACCTTTCTATGTCTGATTTATTTTTTGATGAGCACCTCTATTCTGTGAGTGATTTCCCATGGTATGCTGACATAGAAAACCACTTGGTGACTAGTGACATTCCAAAATTCCTAGGGACCCTTTCTAAGAGGAAATTTCTTTCTGATTTCAAACACTATGTGTTTGATGATCCTTACCTCTTTAAATTTTTTCCTGATCAAGTCATTAGGAGATGTGTTTCTGAGTCTGAGCAAGAGCCCATTCTAAAATTTTTTCATGGAGAGGCATGTTGAGGCCACATTTACACAAATAAAACTACTAAAAAGGTCCTAAAAAGTAGTTTCTACTAGCCTAACCACACTAAGGATTCCTTCCAATTCTACAAAATTTTCCCTCAGTGTCGACAATTAGGATCCATTACCAAAAGGAATCAAATTCCCCTCACTCCCATTCTGGTTGTTGAAATATTTGATTGTTGGGGAATTGATTTTATGGGACCATTACCAAACTCTAGGGGATACCTCTACATCCTATTAGCTATTGATTATAACTCAAAATGGGTTGAATTTATTCCCACCAAGTCCAATGACCATCATGTTGTGATTTGATTTCTGAAAGTGCACATATTTTCTCGATTTGGAATTCCTAGGGCTATAATCAATGATTGAGGAACCCATTTCTACAACCGTACATTATCTTCACTCATGCTATGTATGGGATTTCTCATAAAATTTCCACTATGTACCATCCTCAATCAAATAGTCAAGATGAGTTAGCAAATAGGGAGACTAAGACAATTCTTGAAAAAACTGTGAATCCCTCTAGGAAAGATTGGTCCGAGAAACTCTTGGATGCTTTTTGGGCATATCGTAAATAATTCAAAACCATAATAGGCATGTAACCATATAGGTTTGTTTATGGTAAATCATTTCATTTACCTGTTGAAATTGAGAATAAGGCATTTTGGGAAATCAAAAAAATTAATTTTGATATTTTTTTTGTCTGAAGAAAAGAGGAAATTAGATCTTAATGAACTTGTGGAACTTAGGATGGAGGCTTATAAAAATTCAAGGATAAATAAAGATAGAGTTAAATCCTAAAAATATAGTAATCTCAAAGTTTAACACTCTGAACTGGGAAAATTATTTCTCTTTTATAGTTCGAAACGTCATTTACACCCAAGAAACTTAAGGTCTAGATGGTCAAGTCCATTGATAGTGAATCATGTGTACCCCCATGGGGTAGTAGAGATTCAGGATCCCACAAGTGGTCACATTTTTAAGTTTAGTGGTCATAGGTTAATACCATTAATTAAATCATTCAATAAATAGGAAACAAAGGTTGAGTTAACTGATCCAACCTATGAACCAAGAAAAAAATTATAGATTTATAATACATATCGGGATAACGATGTTAAACAAAAGCATTGCATGGGAGGCAACCTGTGGTTTTCATGTTTCCAATATTTTCGAATCATCTTTATTTTTTAAATAGTATTAATGAATAATTTTGATATTTAAAAAAAAAGACTCTTGACATATTCTTCTATTATGAGTATGGATGGGTATGAAAAGAGATCTCCATATTTATCTCTATCACGTGGTGTGATCCTTGAGTAATACCTTACCTGGAAATTTAAAAAGAAGACAATATATCATCAGTTCATTTTATTTTTATGTGTTAGTAGGTTAAAATAAAAATAAAAAAATAAAAAAAAACTAAAATGACACATCGTAGGTCGTGGGGAAAACCTTGTCACAACCGGAAAAGATGCGGGGACTCGAACCCGGGACCGAAGGGAGATAGGGGAGAGAGCTTACCACTGACCTACAACTTATAGTGCTCCCTTATTCTATAATTTTTGTATATATAATTATATTTTATTTTTATTATTATATGAATAAATATATAAATAAATATATATATTGTTTTGTATTGTTTGTTTTTTTGTTTTTTCCTTTTTCCATTAGGGAACTCTACAAGTGACATAGATATCAAATGACTAAATTGGAGCAATACGAACATCGACTTCAACCACCAGGTGACTTTGTTATATGTTTATTATTTCAAATTCCTTTTAGAAATCCTCTCCTCTACCACTACCCCCTTCTAAATTTTATTTTCTTTAAATACTAGGGACTGTGTTATTCTAATTGGGGGGTGAAAATAAAGAAAAAAAAGTAATTTAGTGTGCATAAAAAAATGTATGGAAGGAAAAAAAATTTAACCTTGAACATGATAATACACATTACACACTTTGAAACTTAATATAAAATAATTTAGAATTCTATTATTTTAATTTTAATACATGTATAATTTCATGAGCATATATTTTGGAAAGTGTGGCTGTCTAATGTGAAATTTCATCATTTATATTTTCATCCAAATAAAAAAAAGATCACAACGCACATCTTTTGGATAGTGGGGTGTTAGTTTGAGTTCATGGGGTACCCCAAATAAATAGATAGGTTTGATGATCATTATATTATTAATATGAGTATTCAATAAAAAAATAATAAATAATAAATTTGCACGTAGAGAAATAAAATGACCTAATGTGTAGCTTTTGGCACTAGAGGATCCTGACCCCATAGTTTTCTAGCCTGAAGTTAGTAATTTCATCTCTATTTTTGGTAATTTGAATTTGTTTTTGACTGATTTAACTTGATACGATTCCTGAGTATGTGGGCTTCACTTGGTGCCCTAAGGACTTTGATCCTGGGAGTCATCGACAAAGTCTCGCTACATGGGTTGACTCTATTGAGTGCAATTTCAATTACCATGGAAACTTCTAAAAAAACAATAATATATATATATAATTTAATACTCATCTTAATATTGAAATTTTATTCCACCTTTTTCTTCCATAATTTCCCCCTTGAATAAAAATGAACCCCCATGTCTTTTGTGACACACAACACATCATCATACTTTATTGAAATTGGATGAAATGTGACGTTGAATTTGAACAAAGGAACAGGCTTGGTCTTGGGATATTATTATAGAACTATATTGTTTAAAATTATTTTTATGGGTTTCATAATTTTTTTGTATGAGGTCTTTCGGTAAGCATTGTGTATTAAAATGTTTTTGAAAAAGGTAATTCGAATTTCATATTTTTGAGATACATTTTGCTCGGGACTATAAAAACTCAAGTTAGGGGGGTGATTAGCCACTTAAATAGGCTAATATTAATTGTTAATATTTATAATATTCATGGGATTAATTATTCAAAAACACTATTTTAGTACATTTTAAGCTTTGAACATTATTTTACATTATGATTACAATTCTTTGTTAAAGTGCACTATTAATTGGTACATATTTGAACGCATCCTAAAATAAAAAATGTTCTTTATTTTATTTTCATATTTTATTTTCAGGTCTCCCATTCTATAAGGAACAATTCATTTTTTTTGTAGAACTAAAAGACTCACCTTAGAAGACCACCAAAGTTTTCCTTGAACCAAAAACATTCTGTGAAAAGTAAACTCGACATCAGCCCAATAAAGAGACTGTAATGGACAATATACAAGCCCAATAACTATTAAAATTGAAATTAATACAGGGTGAATAAATGGGAACATTTCATCAAACATTTTCAATATATAATTCTGAGTTTTAAATGGAGTTTCATGCGTCCCAATTTGGAGATAAAATTATAGGGAAGATTTTGCGGCCTAGAAAAAATAGTCCACCATTTCGATAATATCATGAAAAAAAATTCTATATGGTCTGAAATTTTAAATTATGTTAGGAAATATAGGGATATCCATTTTATTCTTCTATGACTCACTCTAAATCAGCCATCTATAAGTCTATTTTTACGCATCTGTTCGGTGGATGCAAGTTGCCTTCCACTTCGGGTCAAAGGTGGAAAAGTCTAAGTTCCACAAGCTTTCCACCAGCCTAAAACTACCATACTCAAGTGGTATGACTTTAACTATTGTAGGATATACCCAAGGCTCCTAAAATTCCTATTTAAGGTAGTGTTGTTGGAGGATTTAATCATCTTGGATACTTTCTTTCATTGTAATGTTATGCCGCCACTTTTCCTTTGTAATGTTCTTCCTCATTTGTAAGTTGTTTTAATTCTTCCTAGTTTCTTAATTAATGTTTTTTATTATCCTATTATTCTATTATTATCCATGTCACTTTCATACCATTTCCTCAAGGTGTGAATTTATTAACACCAAACCTTGTGAAATTATTCACACAATGGTGGAGTGATCATTTTGTTTTTATTGTTTTCTTTACTTCTTCAATTCCTCCCTCGTGAGTCTACTTCCCACTTCCATTGAAACCATAGCATTATTAAAGGGATAACCCACTTATGTTTTTACCCCAAGGAGTATATAGAGGATGGATTGGATGTTATTTATCACCCCATTATTGTCTAATCACTTCTTTTAATTGAGATTTTTATTTGATGATTTTAAAGATTCTTCATCCTTGTTTAATTTTAAGGCCACATAATTCAAGTTCCAATACGAGCCTTTACCTTGGAGTAATCAAAAATTTGATACTTCAATTGTATAGGTGATTAGTATTAATGTGTGTAGGTATTAACCAAGTAAGTGATGATGTTGTTTGATCTTATTAAATGAACTCGTCTCAAATATAAGAAACTGAAATAGTTTAAAAATAAATGCATCTAATCCACCCCAATTGATAACCTAGGATCAACTCATTATTTTAAATTAATTTCACTTAAGTTTATTAATTTTCACTTAAACCCATCTAATATCAACCCAATTTGGCCACTTAATAGCCAAAAACAATCCATAGAATGTACGTGTTTGTAGGTTACTTCTTAGTTCTCTAAGGATTCGATAACCCAAGCTAAACTACAAGTGACTGCTTAACCATAAAATCTTGGGTTAATTTAGGTGACACCAGAAATTTTTCTTGGAATTATTTCCACAAAATATAATTAGCCAACCGAGTCTTAACAAAAATATCCCACCATCACTTCACCATTCCCCACAACATGTAAGCTTCCAACATATATCTCTTCATTGGTGTAGTCTCTAAGTGATCCAAAATCATCTATATGGAATCCATCCTGAACTCTGATTCCTCAGGTCTTCCCTCTCTAGAAAATTCGGGAGGGTGTTGCAACTAAAACTCTCCGGTCAGGTCAAACATACTCAGCACAACCCTCCCTAGGTCTTGTTCAATCATCTACATAATATGAGAAAATTTCTCAGGGAACTACTCCTCCCCTTAGTTATCCTCAAACAACGGGGTTTCTTGCGCCGCTACTAGTGGAGTATTCTTGGCGATATCCTTATGTTACCCAACTAACACATGTATTCATGGTGAAATTTTTCCATAATTTCAAACACATATCTCAGAACTCATAACATAAAATATTCACAATTTTCACCAAAGAAGGATCTTCACTAGCCATAAACATCCCATTCCGCATACACTATACAAACTGATATCATTACACCTCTATCACTACACTCATTCATCCCAACCATGGGTCATGGTCAACACAGAATATTCTAACTCACACAACTTCATGTATTTTCATTAAAAACCCATTTTACCATTTTCACTTCTATAATATAAATCTTTCTCTTTTAGGAATCTTCCCATATTTTACAACTCATCAAAAGAAAATTTTCATCCATTTGTGACTCATAATGAGGCACTATCTCTTAATCACTCCATTACATTTTCCATAATTACCCATTTTCTTCATTTTTATTATTTAACTTTTCTTTTTCAATTTTCAAAGGAAGTGAAATGCATTATATCCCTCACATCCCACACGGATTCCCCATGTATGCCTACCATGATGCATGACACCTATATCTTTATGTTTCTAAAATGATGCATGAATACACAACCTCATACAATTTCATCCACGAGTAAAATATCATAAATTAATCACATCACACAACAATTGTATCACCCAATGGTGAAATAACATTCAACTATAACAACAAAAATCAAGAACAACAATCCCACCCTGGTTTACTTGGGTTTTCCCTCATACCTGGGTTAGATACTCCCATGCACGAGATCATTTTTATGGCCCTAACATATCATAATCTCTAATATACCATTCCCAAATATAAATACATGGAAAAGGAAACCACTATGATACCACTTTTTAACATCCCCTACTGAGATCCACTAAACTGGTGCCCCAAGATGGGTCGCCACATGACCTTAGATACACCTCCACATATATCAGAGGCTACCGACTAGTAGTGAGGGTCTAATATGTTTCATGGGGAGACTTTACTATATTTATTAGAATGATCCAAAACAGATAACAATAAGAACTAAAGGAAATAGAATAACCAATAACATGTATTACCAAACATTTCCCAAAAGTGGGTACATTCCCACAACCTAATAGTAAATATGATATGTCATGTCATATGGTGATATGTGTAAGGAAAACCAAAAATAAAGATAAATAGAATAATCCGCAAAATGGGTCCTGGATTCAAGTCTGAATCCATTGTACATGCATATCCCATGCCTAAATCAACCCTCTTGTGTAGGGCCCTTTCCCATTTTTTGACCTACAACAATGATGTCTTCTCGAGTACCCAATGGAGGCCCTAGGAGGGTATGAGTAAAACTCAGTAGGACACCACCAACAGTTTCTACAGGATATCCAGTCTAAACATATAGCGTATGTATATACTAAATCAACAATAAGGTAAACAAAAAGGGTAAATCAGGGGATATTAGTTAACAAAGTTCAATTAAACCATTTTCATCATTCATCTTTTGGGTTGGTAATTTTCATCAATTTTAATTCAACCTATGCCGGTCAAATACTATGAATAAGGGGATAAATCAAGTTCCCTTTCTCGCTAGCATAAACATTTCACAAACAATTTTCATCACACTTACCTTGGAGCCTCAGTCCAAATAGTCTCATAAAATGCTACCATTAAGGGAATGGAGCCTCAATTCGACCTCCATAACCCATAATTAAAGGGGGTGAGTTTTAGAGACTCATTCTAACCTGACAAGTGGGAATTTGTCCTAAAGTTCAACACCCCACACATACCACCAAGCCATGCGCACATGGTTCTTTAATCATTTTCCATATATACCAATTCACAAACCATACCCAGTTAACACACATAACATTCAAAATTCAGGGTTCATTAAACACATAAATAATCTTCACACCTTAACCCATTTATACATTCTCATTTACATGACTTATCACAATTAACCCCTTTATCATTTACATGCCTTATCCAATCAATGAAATTACCCTTATCAATACATTACTAATTTAACTCATTAACATTATACCAAAAAACCCATTATTCCAAGATAACAACTAAACAAAATTACTATTAGTTTTATTTCATAACCTAAGATAACATGTTAACATGTTTATTATTGACTCTATGTCATAACAATCCAATTATACGCTTAACATTTAAATTTTACATGTTCAAGGAGCGGCACACCCTATAGAAATCTCTTGACCCAGTCAAATCATACTCAACGCATCCCACGGGGATCATGAGGGGTTCAAAAAAACATTACCCAATAATTTTAGTATTTATACCAAGGGAAAAAAATAAAAAATACAAAAATACTAAATCAAAACCTCATACTCATAAACAATCAATATGACTATGAGATATAACAAGTAGACCATCTACCTCAATTATGAAGAAGACTGCATGCTTAACCCTAGAATTTGACTTGAATTCAAACGCCCTTTGAAGCCCTAATATAAGGTACATTGAAAAAAGAGGGTTTTAGGGATTCATAAAAAGAAGAATAGTTATACAAGCCCTAATCCGAAACAGAGAAGTAATTGGAGCATTAGACTTTCCCGAAGCTTCAATTCCCATTCAAAGATTCTCCAAATGGCATGGAGAGGAAAAACTAGTAAAAAACCACTTTTTTAAGGGGCACATAGTTTAGACACACGTTTGGCCAAATCATGCGCCAACCATGTTCCACCCTCCATCCAAGAGGGGGATAGGTTTCATGGTTACATCGGGATCCTTCATAGTTTGAAAAACTCTAGGATGAATATACAGAATAGATTTTTCCAATCTCGCACACTTTTTTCCTTTCCCCCTTTCATGTTTTATTAAAACTGTGCACCCCTCCTCTAGGAAAGCACATCTAGGGTGTATATTTAGTAGTAACCATGTGACATGCACCAGATAGACCCATTCTTCTTTATTTTGTGTACCAAACCTACATAAAACCCTCGAGACTCCCTATGCACTCGACAACAATTCCTTTAACCAAAATATAGGTACATAAACAAAAACATAATCAAGAACATACCTCAAAGGAATTACATGATCTTACATAATAATTTAACATGCATAAATCTTATAATAAAAACCACTATTGGAAATTACATTATCTGATTTAATAGACATAAATTTCGCAACCACTTAAAATATGATTATCTATTATGAACTAGACTATTTCTCTCATATAAATTTGTAGGAAACACATTTCCTTCAGGTAATAGTTCTTTAACCAAATAGAATATCTGATCCAAAAAGATTTTTTACATTCCATTATCTGATTTAATATCCATACATTTTTCAACCACATCAAATTTTCTTGCCTTACAACCAAGATATAAAGAATCTTCAAGAGACTTCAGCAACTCATAAAATTGAGATGGTTCTAACTCAGGATTGGAATAAATATCATCCTGAGTTTCATTTTGTTGAAAATATGGACCAACAACATCATGTGCTAAAGTTTGAAATTGTGATGGATCTAGAAATAAATTATAAATATTTTATATGGAACTACATTCACTATGTTGATAACAAAAAACATAACCTTTTCAAAAACCAAAACACAATATATGACCCCCAATGATATAAATGTGTCAAACCTCCTTAGATCACATTTATTATATGGACACTTAGTTTTTATTTTTTTTAAAAATCGGGTTTTAATGATTTAAATTATAAAAAAGCTTCAAAACCCTTAATATATACAGGATTTATACATGAACCATTTGGATTCCTATGATGATTTATCTAATCGGGATCATGTAATAAAAACTATTATTGACTTCCTTGTACCATATTTCTCTTAAAAATATATAATAAATAAATTTTTCATGATTAATTTGATATAAGAAAAATATGATCCAAAAAAGAGTGGAAAATAAAAAAATTATAATTTACTTGTAAATATTATCAATTTTACCTATTTACCACTGATTTTTACTAATTAGTGGCAATTTTTAGTAATTATCTTCAATTACAGCTAATTATAGGTAATTTTTACTAATTAAAAATAATTTTTATTGATAATCATTATTTTTTATTAATCAATTATAATTACTTTAAATTAGTACTATTCACCATAAATTATTTCTAATTACCAGAAATTTTTTTAAATTACCAATAATTGTTTGAATTTACTATTATTTTTTAGTAATTAAAACTATTTTTTAATATAATTTAATATTAAGTAATAAAATATATTTTAAATTACTAAAAAGAAGTAAATTATAGAATTTCCATTCTTCAGGTCATGAGAAATGACCAATTTGTTTCAATCATGTATGTACAAATTTATTAATGCTCATGACCTGAAAATTGATGACCTCATTCATTTTTACTTTTCTAGTAATTTATAATAAGTTATATTATTTCATAGTAATTTATAAAAAATTATTCCAATTTAAAATATTTTTATTAATTCATTCAAATTTTATATGTTTAATATTTTTTTAATTTATAATAATTTTTTTAATTTATAATAATTTATACTATATTATATCAATTTATTGTAAATTATATCAATTTATATATTATTTAGTAATTTTTCAAAATTTATACTGATTTATAAAAATTTATATTGTTTCTTGTTAATCTTTACTAATTTTTATTTTTATACTAATTAATACTAATTATTACTAATTAATAATAATTGTTACTAATTAATTCTAATTATTACTAATTGTTATTAATTCTTTCTAATTATTAGAAATTGTTAGGACCAATAGGGGTCTATATACCCTGAGAGGGGGGTGAATCGGGGTATGTATATTCTTTTTTAAAATTCTTCCCGCCCCACTGAATCTTGACCTATTTATTACAAGGGTCACTTTGTTTTCACTTGTGTGTTAACTATGATAACTTCTTTTCTTCTTTATCTGATGATAATGCTTTAAATGCAATGCAGGGAAGCAAGCAGGCAGACACAGAGATTTTTACTTGGTTCACCCTCACTAGGCTACGTCCAAGGAGCATACAACGGCGATGTGCCACTGTACCAAATCAACTAAGGCTCACTGCCAATTCACAATGTTTGGGCAAGATCACTTCTATGCCCAGGCTCACTACCTTTACAAAGATTAGGGTCATCTCACTGCTTTTCCAAGGGTCACTCTCTGTCTCTCTCTCTCTCTGGCTCACTGCCGGTGGAGAGGATCACCTTCTTCATCTTCCTTTGCTCACTGCTCTGGAAATGATTCACTCACAGTTTATAGACCTGTAGTTCTCTTCATTGTCACTAATGAATACATCATCTATTGTATGTGGATGCTCTGTTGAAGTCCAACTTTCACCCATAGATGAATCCCAGTTTGCACCGATGGTATCAAGTAATCTTCCAGCTTCCACGCAGCCCTGAATCACTGCCATACCTCAACCATTATTGGCTCCCTTCTCTAAGCCGATGCGCAAGTCTCAGCACACAAGTTATAACTGGAGTGAAAGTTTTCCTCAACCACTTTCATGACAGAAGCTTCTACGACATCAAACTTGTGTGACGCACACCCTTTTATGCCCAAACCAATATTGGCGTGCAACCAACAACTTTCACGCTTCTTCAAAAACTAGCGCGCAAGTGTCACCAAACCACTTGTGTGACACCTTATTCTTCAACTAAAAACTTGGGCTACTTCCTTCCTTTCTCGCCCAAATCACCTTGGGTGCGCAACAAACAACTGGTGTGCAACTCCTACTAGCGCGACCACACACCACTTGCGCGACCACCACACCTGCGCGACGGAAGCTCTGATTTTTCTAAGTGTTAAACTCTTCACCGAATGAGGTGGGGTTGACCTTTATTTATAGGCATTTGGACACCCTGCACGACAGCGCACAAGTCTCCCCTCGGCGCGCAAGTTTCAGCACGCAAGTCTCCTTCCGCAAAAATCCCTTGCGCGACCACCTCTAAAACTTGGGTTCCCCTTATCCCTTTGCCATATATTGATGTTCTGATCTTGAAAAATATATGGCTCACAAGTTTCCTATCCTCCAAGACCTTGGTGCTCAAGTCCCTTTTCCAAAAACACTTTTCTCCATTTGTCGATTTTCAGGTCCAAAAATTTGGCAAACACTGGAAAACGACATCACCTTGTATCTGCTCTTTTTGTACTGCCTCTAGATCATCCATTCCTTTGTTGAAATTCTTGAACCAAACATGGATCATTAACCACAACCCTTGAACTCAACATGTCACCATGAAATCCCCTTTGTCAAAAAATTTGTATGTCATGGTTTGCTTTGTTAACAATCACAACATTGATGTCCACTTTTTCAGCAAACACAATCACCTCAAAAATGCTTCAATGATTCCTTGATAGATTTTTCCCCAACAGAAATTATTACAAATTATTTCCAATTATTACCAATTATTACCAATTATGACCAATCATGACCAATTATTACCAATGACCACCAATTATTAAAAATTACCACCAATTATTACCAATTAGGACCAATTATCACCAATTACCACCAATTACCACCAATTATGACCAATTACCACAAATTACCTGGAATTACCACCAATTACATCCAATTTGCCACAAATTACCACCAATGCTAATTATCACTAATTAACACTAATTACCATGAATTTCCACCATTTACCAGTAATTACCACTAATTATCACTAATTATAACTAATTATCACTAATTACCAATAATTACCACTTGTTATTATCAATTACCACTAATTATTACCAATTACCACTAATTATGACCAATTACCACGAGTTACATCTAATTACCACTAATTCCCACAACTTACAATTAATTACCACTAATTGCCACTAATTTCCATTAATATATACTAATTACCACTAATTTCCACTAATTGTCACCAATTATCATTAATTACCAGTAATTATCATTAATTACCCCTAATTTACACTAATTATCACTAATTATTATTAATTACCACTTATTTAAACTAATTATTACTAATTTCCACTAATTATTACTAATTACCACTAATTATTACTAATTACCACTAATTATTACTAATTATCACAAATTATTGCTAATTAGTAATAATTACAGCTAAATTTTACTTAATTTTTAATATTATTTGCTAATTATTACTAAGTTATAATAATTAAAACTAATTACTAATTACCACCAATTACCAATTACCACAAATTACTAATTATCATGAATTACCACAATTTATTACCAATTACTATGAATTACCACAAATAACCACCAATTTACCAGTAATAACCACCGATTACCATGAATTACCACTAATTACCAGTAATTACCAGTAATTACCACTAATTACCACTAATTACCACTGATTACCACTAATTACCACTAATTACCACTAATTACAACTCATTACCACAAATTACCACTAATTACCACTAATTACCACTAATCACCACTAATTACCACTAATTACCACTAATTACAACTAATTACCACTAATTATTGCTAATTACCCCTAATTATTACTAATTATGACTTGTTATCACTAATTGGAACTAATTAGCACTAATTTCCACTAATTACCACTAATTACCACTAATTACCACTAATTATTACCAATTACCACTAATTTCCACTAATTTCAACTAATTACCATTAATTAGCACTAATTTCCAAAAAAAATCACTAAACACCTCGAATTATTACCAATTACCACTAATTTACACTAAACCAATTACCACTAATTGTCACTAATTACAACTATTTTCCACTAATTACCACTAATTACCAATAATTACCAATAATTATTACCAAATACCACTAATTGTCACTAATTACCACTAATTATAACTAATTGGCTCTAATTACCACTAATTGCCACTAATTACCACTAATTATCACTAATTGCCACTAATTATCACTAATAGCCAATAAATATTACTAATTACCACTTATTTTTACTAATTGTTACTAATTACCACTAATTATTACTAATTACCACTAATTATTTCTAATTACCGCTAATTATTACTAATTATTACTAGTTACCGCTAAATGTTAATTAATTTTTACTAATTTTAACTAATTATTACGAAGTACCATTAATTATTACTATGTACTACTAATTAAAACTAAGGACTGATTATCACCAATTACTAATTACCACAAATTACCACCAAGTATTACCAATTACTGAAAATTACAACCAATGACGACCAATTTACCACCAATTACCACCAATTACCATCAATTACCACTAATTACCACTAATCACCACTAATTACTACTAATTACCACTAATTACCATTAATTACCAATAATTACCATTAATTCCCACTAATTACCACAAATTACCACGAATTATTACTAATTACCACTAATTATTACTAATTATGGCTAATTATGAAAAACCACTAATTGCCACTAATTGCCACGGATTACCACTAATTTCCACTAATTACCCCTACTTGCCAATAATTATTACTAATTACCACTAATTATTACTAATTTCCATGAGTTATTAAAAATTATGACTTATTTTTACTAATTGTTACTAACTACTACTAATTAATTCTAATTATTACTAATTATTACTAATTACGACTGAATATTACATAATTTTTACTAATTATTACTAAGTACTATTAATTATTACTAAGTAATACTAATTTTTACTAAGTACTGCTAATTAAAACTAATTACTACTAAATACTTCTAACAAAAAATAATTATTAATAATTAAAACTAAATACTTTTAATTAAAATTAATTACTATTTCTTAAAACTAATTAATGACAAATAAAACTAAAAATTCTACTTAAATCTAGTTACCACTACTAAATAATAAATACTAATAATATAAAATAAAGTTAAAATAATTAACAAATAAAAATATTAAATAAATTCTGTAAAACAATATCTTTTAGCGGATTCAAAGAGAGGAACTTTCTTCCCTTTAAAATATAAAACTTTGAAAACTTTAAGCCAGATATTAAAGAGTAGAGGTGGAGAGGGGAGTTCACAGGAGAAGTAAATGAAAATAATTCGGGTGGAGGGGGTATATATAGGTTAGATAATTTGTGATGATACTATTTGCGATGGGTTTCCCATAGCAAATACTACTCATAGTATTAATTATAGCGGCGGTAACAAAAGGTATGTATGATAGGACGTGTCATAGATTCTCTTCCAAAGATTTTTTATTTGTTATGGGAGATATTCTTGTCATAAATAACAATAATGAAGGAATTTATTTTTGATGAGTCCCATCAAAAATACTCTTCTACCGAAAGTTTATTTATGATGAGAGTTAACTATCATCACAGATAACAATAATGACGGAAGGTATTTGTGACGAGGGTATATACCCATCACAAATACCTTTCCCAGGTTTTGGTGCATAGTGTGTGCCAAAGGTATTTGCGATGGGAAAACATTTTTGTCGTAAATAATGTTTTTTAATGACTATTTTCAATGGGAAATGAATTTCATCACAAATATCCTTTTCCGAAGGACTATTTGCGATGAGCGATGGGCCCGTTGAAAAGATCCCATCATAAAAGGTTTTTTTCCATAGAGTACCTAGGAAACATGGCATCCAACAATTAATCATTCCCTTTATTCAAATTCAGATATTATTATCCATTATATTTTCACTATGAAAAAATCTATGGATACATTTCATTCAAAGTTTATTGATTAAATGGAATGTGTGTCCAGTTATTTACATTGTCATATTTTTTATGCCTTATACAATTATTTAAATGACATGTGTTTCTAGTTATTTCAGTTTTCATATTTTTTACTCACTTCTTTCTTAGTGTATTGATTATATGACATGTGTGTTCATTTATTACCTTTCCATATTGATTATTCTCATTTATTCATTATTTCTTCCACTTTACTCAAACCTTCCTGAGAATTTGAGTTCGGACTTATTTTTTTCCTTTCCTCAGGAATCCAAGAAGTGTAACAAGAAAGATACGCAAGGATATGTTAAGTGGGAATAAATATATTCTTAAAAGGAAAAAAATTATGTTCTAATTAGTGTATTCAGTTGTAATTTAAGAATTATGTACGTATCTGGTTTAGTAATACTGCTAAACTGATCGGTCCTTCATGATTTGATTCCTTGAAATCATGCTGATTTAATGGTAGTAGACATCGGATCCAAACATACTAGGGTCAGGACACTACATGAATGGTTGTTTACTCTTATAGATTGTGTTGTTTCTTTGGAGAGAATGAAACAAACATGTTTTTCACATTCTACCATGGATTCTAAGTTTATTACCTTAGCAATATGTGAAAAGGAGGTTGAATAGATTACGAATCTATTATTGGATATTATATTGCATCCTAGTGTGATACCCTCCATGTCTATCATTTGTGATAGTGAAGAAAATTTATCAAAATCATATAGGTACATGTATAGTGTAAAGTCTAGACATATAATTTTGAGACATGATTATATAATACAATTGTTACAAGATGGTACCATAACAATTTTCTATGTGAGATCAGGTAAAAACATGGTGGATCTGTTTAAGAAAACTTTGTCGAGAGAGATCATCCATGCAACAGATAAATATATGGGGTTAAATCCCATAGAATAAATCATTTATGTAATAGAAACCCAACATTCTCTTTAGTTAGATCATAATCAAAGTTTTTAATGGGTAAAAACAAGTTATGAAGATGATTATTGATATTGACAAATTATAATCCCAAGTACTTGGGGGCATATCATTCATTATTACTAGAGTTTGAGTTATAAATTATTAACTAAATATTAAGACTCGATGGGTTATGTTTTCTAATAATGGAAGCATAATGAAATATTTTTCCTATGTGAACTTAGATATAGTGATGATTCTTACTAGATTTAATGAGTTTACTCATTAGAGAGTTCATGAAAAGGATATAATCACAATACCAAAAAAGTTTTACAAAATGAGATATTGGATGAAAAGTTCATTGTATGTATGATACCTTTAGTTTATCTTAATGATTAATAAGTTTAATGTTTTGAGAACTTGTAAATCCGATACTACATGAAGATATTGGTACAAAGTAAAGGTTTAAATCAAAAATACCTTTATTATGTATAATGATTCACTTGGTATTTGGAGAGTTAATATTTATGATTAAAAGTGGGGGATTGTTATAATTTTATTCATAAAAGGAAATAATGTGTTTTTTTTATTGTTCATTTTTATTAACATGGATTGATGAGATATACAACTTTGGAAATCCCACTTTGCAAATGTGGACTAAATCCCAAATGCTCCTCCCTTATAAAATGTGGCTTGATACATGCTATTTTCATAAAAAAATATATATTTACCTAAATTATTTTAAAATACTTTTTAAATATATATTTTAGTAAAATGTTTTATTATTTATATATATATATTAAATAACAAAAAATATTTTATAAAATGATTAATAATGTGACTAGTCGTAACAGTTGGATTTTGAATTTATGAAATACGAATGGGTGCCCCCATGAAGAGTTGTCTCATTTAGGTCGAACCAAGGTGTTCTTTGACTAGAATGGTGAGATCAAATAAGTGTGATTTACACTAATTTGAATCTATAAATATGTGACGACGATATCACTTATAAAATTAATTCCTTCAATCCAAAACATTCAAGATAAAATTTCTCAACATCATTGTTGCGGGGCTGTCTGTTTTTAGTCACCATCATCCTCAAAATCTTGGTGTAATCCTCGAGTAAAACATTTACTGAGAAATTTTTACTTTCCCCATGATTTTTAAATCCTAATGAACCTTATCTATATGTCCATGGAGAAATCCCCCATCCATGCCATCATGCACTGCCCTAGAGTTAGGGACATTTGGTGTGCCTTCGGCACTGACATCGATCTCTCCCTGGAAGTAGCCTTCGATTTTGATACTCTTCTCACCATTTGGTAATCTTGTCATTTAGTAGTGTAGATGAGTTCCTAATGCATAGTGGAATGGATTTTATGGGTGAGGAGGAATTGCACCATTTTTAATCAGATATCTAAGCCATGTGCCTCCTGGGTTGATCTCACATTCCATTGGTTATCCTTGTGGAGCTACAGTGATCACCATATGGAAGGTCTTACATGTGAGTCATAAACTATCACCTGAAACCCCCCACCTTTTTCACATTGAAAAATAACATGGACACATCACCCTCAAACAAATGTGTCATCGGTTTTGGAATCATGTTACATGAATCTTCTCGCTCAGTTTTTTCTACAATTCAAAACTCTCTCAGGGGGTCCTTCTTACCTTTAGTGGCGGAAGATCAAGTGATCATATTTGGAATGAAATTTTCCATTGAGAAATAATGGGATTCTATTTTGATGGAATCATATTGACTCATGGTTATTAGTGCAATATTTACAATTGAGGTCAGCCTCCAACTGTTTGGTCTTTTTTCTTGAAAATCCATTCTGTGTGGCTCATATTCTCAAACTGATCCTTCTCCTTTACCAAAAGGAAGGCTAATAGAGTGGATCATCATTTGGATATTGGGATTATATTCAATGATCCTAATGTTTGGTTGGATTTTTTTTTCTAGTTGGGCAATCTCTCTTGTGTTACCTGGTATTGTATCTCTTAATATACAAGTTCTTATATCTCTCAAAAACATTTTTTGTTTTTATCAAAATACTTATCATTAATTATCAAAATTCATTAAATTCATGATTTAAAATGAAAATAAAATTTTAAATATTTATTTATCTTATTATATATTCATTTAAATTACTCTTATAAATTAATTTTAAACATTAAAAATTATATTTGTATATTTAAATTATTTATCACAATTAAATAAATATTTAAAAATATATCATGATAGATGAATTTGTTGAGCTGGATGATTCATCCTTGCTAACCACCCATCGCCTTCTATTTATCATCCATCAATCTTATGCCTCCTTTCTTCATCACATCCATTCATTAAACCATCCCATCCTATAAATTTACAATTCATCACCACTTTATTTCTTACATTGTGGTTCCTCGGTGATTTCCTCTTATTTTCATACCTATATTATTGTTCAATTTTTTGGTGCTTTATGATTTCATAATCCAATTGATATCTCACTGATCTATGTTTTGACATCCCCATACCTTTTATTTTTCTGATTCTCCTATGATGGCATCTTGATGTGTTTTCTATTTCTTTTTCTCTACATCATATTGAGTTCTTGTTTCTTTGACTATTGAGTAATAGATTATGTTCTTGTAAACTAATTCAGAATAGTATTAATGAGAAATTGATTTCTTTAAAAGTTTTGACAGAACAAATTGTTAACATTGAGGTAAACTTGAAAATATTTATAAAAAATACCAAGGCACAAAAAGTCCCAACAATCAGATGGTCAAGTGTTCAAGCCAAGTTGACAATAAACTCATAGATCATGATGATCAATTTGTCAAAAGAAACTTTCTGTGGAAATGAATGAATATTTCAAAAAGTTATATACCAATATTTTGGACTGGGTGAATTGTTTCAAATAATTCAAAGATATGTCTGTTGAACGTAATGAGGAGGTGAAATTTTTGAAAGAAAACGTTCAAAATTTGGAGTTATAAAATAGAAGGCTCAGAATGTGTGAAAATGATATTTTCATTGTCAATGAGGAAAATAAAAATACCAATGAGGAAGTTGAAATTCTAAAGTCATAAGTTTGAAAGCAGGCAGTGATGGAGGACCAGATCATGAAGATTTGGTATTTGGTTACAGAGGATCATAAGGATCATGACAAGTTCAATAAGATTAAGTCAATTGTAAAAAAGTTAATGAATAAATAATGAAAATTATATTTTGAACCCTTGATATAAATTTTAAAAAAAATTAATGGATGTTGAATGTTAAAAACTCTTTATCCAAATTAATTATGTCTGAATGTCTTCCAATTTTGTTTGAATGTATGTTCTTTATTTTAATTCTTGGATGAATATTTTATTCACAAAAATTTGTTTCATATGTTATTACTTTATAAAAATTTAGGTTATAAACTTTCCCTTTTTTTGAAATCAAAAAGGGTGATACATTAAAAAGAAAATTTGTTTAAGGGGGACTGAAATATCTAAAGGGAAAATTCTTTATGCAGTTTTATGGTAGAATTTTTAAATGTATTTTTTTAAGGGGGATTTATTATCAAAAAGGGAGAATTCAAAGTATCTATCTTACTTTCCATTGGATTATATAGAAGGCATAAACCCAGGGGGAGTTAAGATATATAATATATCTTTAATGATCTAAAAGAATAAAGGGTTGTAACTTTTTCAAATTTATTGTTTTCAATTAAGTGTTGTGGTTTGTGTTTTCCAAAAAGGGGGAAATTGTTGAGTCGAAAGTTATACTTTCTACTTTTCTATTCCTTAGTTTTTGGAAATCACAAACACTTTCTTAAATCTATGTTTACTAAATTAATATTTCCAAAGTGTTTTAGTATATTTTCTAAGAAAACGTTCTTTTATATCTAATGATTAAATAGATATAATATAATATGAATATAAACTTATATTACTCAATATGATCCCTCAAACTGAAAGTGCGTCTGGTACAACGGACTGACCTATGTTCTGACCAGTGGTTAGAATGAAATTGTTATCAATTCATTATAATGAACTTTGTTTAGTTTATCAATTTGAAAAATATTAAGGAAGTACCTAAGACTATACAAAGTTTATAATTAGAGTATATATATTTGTTTCAATCAGAACAAATTTATAATATCATTGTAATGGTTCTAAACTAAACAACATCAGACATTTAGTTATAATTGAGTTTTCAAGTGAATATTTTCTAAGGACATTGCAACCAACTTTGAAATATGAACATTGAAGTTTCCCAATAAATATGAGGTCATTTTAGGATATGGTAGATTATTCATTCACAACTCAAGTCATATAAAGATTGATTTTCATTAACATCTCATTTTTTGGGTAATTCTTTAGAGTTGAAGTTATAAGGATTACTTGTGAGGCTTTTAATTCATTTTGAACTATTTTATTTTTTATTTTTGAGTCCAATATTATTTAACTAAATAAGAACTGTGTTTTTTGTTAGTTTAAGTCTGATCCATGACATAGAATTGGTTGCATCCTTCTTCGGTCAGAAGATGTGGAGGCAGTTGGCTGCGTTGTAGTTAATCATGGTGGAGGAGATATATGTATATTATATTAAATCATTGGTAGTGGATCCACCACTCCTTTAGTGTGTGAGATATGCTCAGTTGGGGGACATAGACTATGAGGTTCTTTATGGATAGATATCCTCAGAAGAGGCACCTGATATATTTTGTAAAGGAGGAGAGTACATCATCCTTTTCTGGGGAAGAATGGTGGATCCAGTCACATTGCTAGAGGATATGTTGAGTGAGTTTCATAAATCACCTTTGTCTATATATATAGGTGTGTAGAAGATGTAAAATAACCTTTAGTGGATGTTTTGGTGGGATGATATGAGGTAGAGCATTACTGAGTTTGTCTCTCAGTGTCTCTCGTTTTAGTAGGTGAAGGTTCACCATCAGGTTTCTCTAGGTTTGACTCAACCTCTTGAGATACCTAAGTGGAAATAAGGATGAAAAATTAATGGAATTTTAGATGGGGATTACATGGACAATGAGGGGTCAAAATTCTATTTGGGTGATTTTTGACCGACATACCAAGTCAACACACTTTCTTGATGGGGTTCTCGGTTGATCCAATATTACAAATCTCTCATTTTATTCCATGACTTAAGTGCGTCGTTGTGTGGATTTGATTCACTCTATCTTTTTTGTTTTTCTAAATATTAGGTCACACTTCTTAGTTTTGATTGACTATTTTCTTCCATTGAGATGCATGGGGTGGCCTGATCTTCATGGTGTAGGATAGTGGATGATGGATAATGAGTAAGCCTGGTGGAAGAAAATAGTTAACCAACACTACGAAGCACAACATGCTATCTAGAAAAACACCCAAAATAAAGTGAATATACTCCACACAATGACATATTTGATTTGATACATGAATTGTGGGATTTTCAATCGTAAATCACCAATCTAACTTATAGATTGATAAGAAAAATATAAACAAGTGAAATTGATTATAATAATGATTATCATAATGGAGAGAACAAAATTTCAGAGTTTCACTAATGCAAACTTGAATGAGTCCACCTTTCTATTGTCAAAAATCATCCTATGTAAAAAAAGATAATTTTGACTGAATACGTTTTCAAAAAGTAACACATGGTTTAGCCCGAATATTTTAATTTTAATGAAGTGTATAAGATGCTTTCCACATTTAGGACTTGAATTTTATTCCATATCCCACTAGACATGACTTTGTTTTCTCCAACCTTATAGATTTTTTTGGGCTTCCAAATTCATGCATCCACATGGATTAGGCTTCATGTATAGCATTGAGGTCCAAATAAGGGTTCTAATAAGAAAATTTTATCATTCCATGCAATGTAGGATATATTGGGACTTTAATCCATTGAGATGCCCTCCCGTTACCGTAACCAATTCCCTTTTCTCTTTAATTTCATTAGGAACTGAACCTATAAGTGAAATGATATTATTCTTAAATATATGTTATATATATGGATGAAACAATTTGATAGGACACATATCATACAAGCTATCAGGGGTAGAGACTCATAGAACTTTGAGCCATTTTCTCATGGTGTGTAATTTTGGTAATATCCAGTAAAGGAGATTATGAGAACACAACTATTAGTTGTAAGTATATATTTGTATGTGTCATTGGATGTTTCTATATTTGGTTAAGTTTATTTCATGAAAGTAAAATAATGATACACCGAACACATAAGTTGATGACACTGACATACAACCTTTCTAATTAGATATATCATGATAAATGGATTATATTACATAGTAAGCGTCCATTTGAGGTATGTCATTACAAAATTAACTTCTTTCTATATGAATTTTTTGATGTGTTTATAGACCCTAACCAGGAACCTTGGGCATCTCCACCCCATGCTATTGGAAAATAATCATAAAGGGCCAGACACTAATTGTATCTAGAATTTCAGTTAAATATTAAATATTATTTATTATTTAACATGTTGAATAAATATTATTCCTTTAGTGGTTTAACAATTTTTCATGTTTGCTTGATCACGTATATTCAGTCACTAGTTATTTGAGAGAATATTTTTGTGAGTAGAATATTTAATAAGTATATATTTTATATTTAGGGTATGTGATATTTATTTATTTATTTTCCAATAATGCAGTGAAATTTATTTATTAAGGCCCAATAAATATTGTGTAGGAATGATAGACCAAGTTTAATGTCCATGTGAGAAATAATATAGATTAAATATTATTTAATAATAAAAATAATATAGACATGGGGTTCTTGGAGATTAAGAAAATAATAAGGGTGTATGTACAATTATTATTTTTTAACCTTAACACTATTTAAACCCAATGATATTATTTCCAACCAAACGCTAACCGTTGTGTTGGTTATACACAACTACTTTATAGAATTATCTCATCCCTAGAGATCACCTCTCCAAGAACTCTATCAAGAACCCTATCTATAATGGAGAAAAATTGTGCTCCACCACCCTTCTCGATCTAAGAGAGATCAAGGAAAATCCTTCTTATAAGTGATTTTTATAACAATCAAGGAGGAACAACCCAAGTTGTAACGACCCGAAATTTTAAATAAATATTGTTTCCTAATTTTATGTGTTATTTTATTTTATTTTTATACTCAACAAAAATGTTTCATTTGATAACATGAGTATAATTAAAATGAGACCGTTGGGTTTTGACTGTTATATGACCATTGGTCAATATGACCGCTGGAAACTAAACGTTTTGATTATTGTCTCTAAATTCAAGTAATCTTGATTAATTATTATAGAAAGAAGATTCGATGGCCTCACCTAGTAGTCTTGGACCGATCGAAGCCCATCTAACAGAACTTGGGAAGGAGGTAGCACCACTGGGCTTTGCTCTGAACCAAACCCAAGCCGAACTTCATCGTGTGAAGCTAGAAAGGAATCGCCTTCACAAGAAGTTCAAACTGATAGAAATTACTACTCGTGCGATGTTGGCCAAGCCTCCCTAGGATTCTATCACCTTAGCACACCTTACACTTAGGTCCTATGCTGGTGTGATAAGGGGCTATGTAAGGATACCGTAACTGCCTTGTGCAATCATTTGTTTTAAATAAAAATTTGGATTTCTTCTTATGATGATGTTTATGACTTTTTAAATGTCCGGATAAATATAGTATGCATATTTTTGGTGAATTTTAGAGAAAGGATATTTTAAAAATGTTTATGTAAACCTTAAATAATTAAAAATGTGTAATGATTTTCTAAAAATGGTCTTCTACAAATATGTTCAGTACGAAATTTAGAATCTAATAAGATCAACTTAATTTATAATGAATAGTAAATTATGAATAGTGATTTTATGCTTAGGATTAGTAATGTGAGCAAATGGATTAGTAATCTCACTTAAAGAAAGTATTAATATAATCTAGGCACCTTGATTAAGTAATGTGATTCAATAAAATGGTTAAAAAAACGGTTTCATAAATTATTATTCAAGTATTAGTTTTTTCGAATGAATAGTGTTTTTTAATTAAAAATTAAATTAAAAATATTTAGAAATTTATTTTTATAAAATGGATTTCATTTTTTAACTCAGATCATCGATATTATGTTATGGTAAATTTTGGGGATTTTTCTAAAAAAAATGAATTTTCAGTGAATAGTGTATTTATTTAAAAATTAAATTAAAAATATTTAGAAAATTATTTTTATAAAATGGAATTCATTTTTGAAATCATAGCATTGATATTTGGTTAAGATGAAATTTTGGGATTTTTCTGAGAAAGTTGAATTTTCAGTGAATAGTAAAAATACAGTTTTAGGGTTTCGGTATGTTTAATGACATCATAACTGTGTCATGATGATTCCATTAGATATTTTAAGGGATGTTCGACCAAAGGTGATGAATTATTGTATGGGGGGCCCCATATGGCCTAACTCAATGGGAAATATCATGGGAGAGCACATTGTTTTGAGAAACCCACTTATGAGGTGTCCCTTGGCCATTAATGCCTTGTCCCCTCACTTTCCCTATAAATACCAAGCCATCCTCTCATCCATTTCGACTCCCTACTCTCCCCCAAAAAATTTATAGTCTCATTACCTCCAAAGGAGTCCTCCCAAGGTGCCCTCAAGGTCGCAACCTTTGAGTTTTAAGAGTTATGTTTTAAGGTACGGGATCTGACCCCTCTCTTTCTTTTCAAGTGATCTCTATTATGTCATTTGTTTTATGCTCCATGTTATTATGTTGGAGGATGTTCTTTTATATTAATTATACTTTAATTTTTATGTTCATATGATGAGATACCCCCTCTTTCTCTCATCAATTCGTTTTAAGAATGTTTAAGTGGCGCCGTTAGGCTGCCAAATTTTTAAGGGATTCGTTCACCTTTCTCATTTTTCAAAGTTCTACTTTCATGTCAAGTCTTTCAAGTTCCTTTTTATTATGTTGGGTATGATCTCTATATCTATCATACTGGTCTTTTATGATCATATTATTTTATACACCATTTGACATCTTCAGTTCAGTATTTTGAAGTTTTAAGTGGCGCCGTTAGGCTGCCGAATTTTTAAGTGGTTCTTTCACCCTTCTCGCTTTCAAGTTCTACTTTCATGTCAAGTATTAAAAGTTTCTTTTTATTATGCTGGTTTATGATCTCTATATCTATCATACTGATATTTTATGATCATATGATGAGAGACCCCATTTGATCTCTTCAATTCAGTATTTTGAAGTTTTAAGTAGCGTCGTTAGGCTGCCGAATTTTTAAGTGGTTCTTTCACCTTTCTCCTTTTTCAAAGATCTAATTCCATGTCAAGTCTTGAAAGTCCCTTTTTATTATGTTGGGGTATGATCTCTATATCTATCATACTGATATTTTATGTTCATATGATGAGAGACTCTATTTGATCTCATCAATTCATTTTTGGTTGAAGTTTATGTGACGCCGTTAGGCTGCCGAGTTTTCATAAGAGAAATCTTATTTTTATCTTCCTTTCATGTTCTTCATTTCATATCGTATATTTTCAAATTTCATTACCATGTTTTTAAATCCCTTATATTCTATCCCTAAACTGTTTTATGCTTCATTTATGAATGTTTGACCCATGTCCCCTCTCTTTTCAACGTTTTCTAAAACCCTGTAACGTAGTCGTTGTGCTGCAGAATTTTCGTCTCAAAATGCCTCTCTCTTTTTCTCAAAATTATTTTATGTTATTAAGTGAATACTCAAAGATATTATTTATACAGGGGTATTCACATAGATATCAAAATGTTCTATTTTAAATTCTGGGATTTACATACATGAAACCCTCTTTCCCTTTCCGTGGGTATAAAGTGACATAAAGATCATGTCTTTAATGCAGATTTTAAAACATTATGATTATGAAATGAAACCCATTTGTTTTATGATATATGGGTTGTTTATGAAATGATTGATTATGATATATTTGGCTCACATGATAATAAATACATGTCAAGGGTGCGCCCAGATAGCGCTCCAATGCATTGGGTAAAGACTTAATCTCTAGAGATGACTTTTTAGACTGATACCTTGGTGAATAACCTTGGTAATTTTTAATGACACCTTAGGGATGGACCTTGGTGAAACGAAATGATTGTCAATATTAAATGTTGTAGCCACATCTTCAAGTTATGAAAAATGTTATTTTTATTATGATATATCTCATTATTTCTTTCTCATGCCTTAAAGTTCTTTTCATAACCTTATTGAAGTATCTCAAGTTCACATGTAAAATGTTTCTCTTGTTTCCATTACTGGGCCTCCTGCTCACCCTTTCTTTTGATGTATGTCCCCAGGTTATGAGATGTAGTAATGAATCTAGGATGAACATGAGGAGATTCCTTTCAAGTGTTTAAGAAGAATGTTTTATGTTTTCATGTTTTAAGTTCCTGGTTTCCAAGACACTAAACCTTAAAGATCCTCAGTTTTGTAAAATGTAATGAAAGTTTATGTGATAAAAAGGCGGGATGCTATAGTTGGTATCAAAGGATGGTTTAGTTATTTGTGGAAATTAGGATATGAAAACTTTAGGAAGAAACCTATAGAAAAGTTTAAATATAGGAAATATTCCTGGTATTTTGGTGAGTATTGAGTAAGGGGTTTCCAAGAAAATACATCCCTGTCTGGATACGAGCTGGTAGAGGTGGCTCTGGCACAGATGTACATAGGGGTAAAACCCGAAAACACCTCTTTGAGCTAGACTCGAACGGGAACTGGTACACGACAACGGGCCTTTCTGCACTCTTGGTTACGACACTCCCGGGGGATATGCTTTGGTAAATTCATAAGCTTAGTATGAACCATTATTAAAGGAACAAAGATAAAATGAAATAAATATTCACATAAGAATATATGATCATGGATAACCTAGTTTGAAACCTAGGGGATCACAAGTTAGGGTATACTTTTCTTTTACAATTTATCCTTATATGCTTTAAGTTTCTTTTCATGATTATTGGCTAAGTATTTAAGCCCCTAATTATACTTTCTCTTCTTAGTTAATGGTGGGAAATGGAAGAACATGTCCCAACAACCAATGTGATAGGAAATGCGAGGATTGCCGTATTAATATGACAGAGATGATTAGGGGATTAAAGGATGATTATTATTTTGGAAGACGTTCACTATTTTGAGGACCCTATATGATCGAGGTAAATATATTACTACGGTATCTTCATTAAGAAGTAAGGTTGACTTATATTTTAAAGAATCGATGAATTTAAGGTGGACTTATAGTAATTTAGGTTACTTATGGTAAGGATTAACCTATCTTGGCTAAAATATGTTTAGGTTAGCTACTTTTGTTATAAGATGTTAGGAGTGGTGGATGTTGTTTGGATATGAACAATGAAGTTAATTTTGGAAGACTATGTTATCAAATCCTTCTTGTATTTGGGTTTCAATCTTAGTTTGGTATATTTTGAGGAATTTTAAGGACTGTTATTTATCGAATGGTCTATGATGAACTTTGGGTAGTACCATGGAACTTTGAAGATTTAAAAGTAGTTTCCATTCCTATGGGATTATTTCTTTTTGAAGAGTTGTTTTACCTTACCCTTTCTGTTTTTAGGATAATCTTTAAAGATAGATGAAATAGATAGTTAATATTTAGTGGATTATGTGATTCTCTAGAAGATGATTCTTGTGTTTTGATGAGACCAAGTAGTTTTTAATGCTCATCGTTTGGATAAAAGATTAGTTTTGGGTAGAAACTTATTAAAGGATGAAACTCTACATAAAGGTAGGTATATTTTCTATGTAGTAAATGAATTCCTCAAAATTATGATAAGGAACGTAAAACAAAAACGTTGTTGGTTTACGTTTCCTACTAGGTAATCAAAGACCGTTTACACACATCATAAGTTTGGGATTTTCTTATGGTTAACTTTCTCCTAATCATGTTTTCTATCACTCTCCCTCAAAACTTGACCCTTTGTTTTCTCCTCCATGTCCATGTTTTCCAATATGGAATCCCAGTGTGGGTTAACTCGGGTGACCGTTGTACTTCCCTTTATTTCTTTTAAAGTAATAGTTTTACTGACTCCTTTTTAAATGTGGGACTTTCAATGAAATTTCAAAACCCAATTTTAAAAATTGCGAGGACGCAATTTCTTAAGGGGGAAAGATTGTAATGACCCGAAATTTTGAATAAATCTTGTTTCCTAATTTTATGTGTTATTTTATTTTATTTTTATACTCAACAAAAATGTTTCATTCGATAACATGAGTATAATTAAAATGAGATCGTTGGGTTTTGACTGGTATATGACCATTGGTCAATATGACTGCTAGAAACTAAACGTTTTGATTATTGTCTCTAAATACAAGTAATCTTGATTAATTATTATAGAAAGAAGATTCGATGGCCTAACCTAGTAGTCTTGGACCAATCGAATCCCATCTAACAGAACTTGGGAAGGGGGTAGCACCATTGGGCTTTGCTCTGGACCAAACCCAAGCTGAACTTCATCGTGTGAAGCTAGAACGAAATATCCTTCACGAGAAGTTCAAACTGATAGAAATTACTACTCGTGCGATGTTGGCCAAGCCTCCCTCAGATTCTCTCACCTTAGCACACCTTACACTTAGGTCCTATGCTGGTGTGATAAGGGGCTATGTAAGGAGACCATAACTGCCTTGTGTAATCCTTTGTTTTAAATAAAAATTAGGATTTCTTCTTATGATGATGTTTATGACTTTTTAAATGTCCGGATAAATATAGTATGCATATTTTTGGTGAATTTTAGAGAAAGGATATTTTAAAAATGTTTATGTAAACCTTAAATAATTAAAAATGTGTAATGATTTTCAAAAAATGGTCTTCTACAAATATGTTCAGTACGAAATTTAGAGTCTAATAAGATCAACTTAATTTTTGATGAATAGTAAATTATGAATATTGATTTTATGCTTAGGATTAGTAATGTGACCAAATGGATTATTAATCTCACTTAAAGAAAGTATTAATATAATCTAGGCACCTTGATTAAGTGATGTGATTCAATAAAATGGTTAAAAAAATGGTTTCATAAATTATTATTCAAGTATTAGTTTTTTCGGATGAATAGTGTTTTTTAATTAAAAAGTAAATTAAAAATATTTAGAAAATTATTTTTATAAAATGGATTTCATTTTTGAACTCAGAGCATCGATATTATGTTATGGTAATTTTTGGAGATTTTTCTGAAAAAAATGAATTTTTAGTGAATAGTGTATTTATTTAAAAATTAAATTAAAAATATTTAGAAAATTATTTTTATAAAATGGAGTTCATTTTTGAAATCAGAGCATTGATATTTGGTTAAGGTTAAATTTTGGGATTTTTCTGAGAAAGTTGAATTTTCAGTGAATAGTAAAAATACAGTTTTGGGGTTTCGGTATGTTTAATGACATCATAACTGTGTCATGATGATTCCATAAAATATTTTAAGGGATGGTCGACCAAAGGTGATGAATTATTGTATGGGGGGCCCATATGGCCTAAATCCATGGGAAATATCATGGGAGAGCACATGGTTTTTGAGAAACCCACTTATGAGGTGTCCCTTGGCCATTAATGCCTTGTCCCCTCACTTTCCCTATAAATACCAAGCCATCCTCTCATCCATTTCGACTCCCCACTCTCCACCAACGAAGTTCTAGTCTCATTACCTCCCAATGAGTCCTCCAAAGGTGCCCCCAATCCCTCAAGGTCCCAACCTTTGAGTTTTAAGAGTTATGTTTTAAGGTAAGGGATCTGACCCCTCTCTTTCTTTTCAAGTGATCTCTTTTATGACATTTGTTTTATGCTCCATGTTATTATGTTGGAGAATGTTCTTTTATATTAATTATACTGTACTTTGTATGTTATTATGATGAGGTACCCCCTCTTTCTCTCATCAATTCGTTTTAAGAATGTTTAAGTGGCGCCGTTAGGCAGCCAAATTTTTAAGGGATTCGTTCACCTTTCTCATTTTTCAAAGTTCTACTTTCATGTCAAGTATTTAAAGTTCCTTTTTATTATGTTTGGGTATTATCTCTATATCTATCATACTTATATTTTATGATCATATTATTAGAGACCCCATTTGATCTCTTCAGTTCAGTATTTTGAAGTGTTAAGTGGCGCCGTTAGGCTGCCGAATTTTTAAGTGGTTCTTTCACCCTTCTTGCTTTCAAGTTCTACTTTCATGTCAAGTCTTTCAAGTTAATTTTTATTATGTTGGGGTATGATATCTATATCTATCATACTGATCTTTTATGATCATATTATGAGATACCCCATTTGATCTCTTCAATTCAGTATTTTGAAGTTTTAAGTGGCGCCGTTAGGCTGCCGAATTTTTAAGTGGTTCATTCACCTTTCTCCTTTTTCAAAGTTCTAATTCCATGTCAAGTCTTGAAAGTCCCTTTTTATTATGTTGGGGTATGATATCTATATCTATCATAATGATCTTTTATGTTCATATGATGAGATACCCTATTTTATCTCATCAATTCATTTTTGGTTGAAGTTTATGTGACGCTGTTAGGCTGCCGAGTTTTCATAAGAGAAATCTTATTTTTGTCTTCCTTTCATGTTCTTCATTTCATATGGTATATTTTCAAATTTCATTACCATGTTATTAAATCCCTTATATTCTATCCCTCTACTGTTTTATGGGTCATTTATGAATGTTTGACCCATGTCCCCTCTCTTTTCAACGTTTTCTAAAACCCTGTAACGTAGCTATTGTGCTGCAGAATTTTCGTCTCAAAATGACTCTCTCTTTTTCTCAAAATTATTTTATGTTATTAAGTGAATACTCAAAGCTATTATTTATACAGGGTTATGCACATAGATATCAAAATGTTCTATTTTAAATTCTGGGATTTACATACATGAAACCCTCTTTCCCTTTCCATGGGTTTAAAGTGACATAAAGATCATGTCTTTAATGCAGATTTTAAAACGTTATGATTATGAAATGAAACCCATTTCTTTTATACTATATGGGTTTTTTATGAAATGATTGATGATGATATATGTGGATCACATGATAATAAAGACATGTCAAGGGTGTTCCCAGATATCGCTTCAATGCATTGGGTAAAGACTTAATCTCTAGAGATGACTTTTTAGACTGATACCTTGGTGAATAACCTTGGTAATTTTTAATGACACCTTGGGGATGGACCTTGGTGAAACGAAATGATTTTCAATATTAAATGTTGTAGCCAAGTCTTCAAGTTTTGAAAAATGTTATTTTTATTATGATATATCTCATGATTTTTTTCCCATGCCTTAAATTTCTTTTCATGACCTTATTGAAGTATCTCAAGTTCACATGTAAAATGTTTCTCTTGTTTCCCTTACTGGGCCTCCTTCTCACCCTTTCTTTTGATGTATGTCCCCAGGTTATGAGATGCAGTAATGAACCTAGGATGAACATGAGGAGAATCCTTTAAAGTGTTTAAGAAGAATGTTTTATGTTTTCATGTTTTAAATTCCTGGTTTCCAAGACACTAAACCTTAAATATCCTCAGTTTTGTAAAATGTAATGAAAGTTTATGTGATAAAAATGCGGGATGCTATACAAGCATTAAAATCTAATATGCTAAAACCTGAGTATTCCAATGGTGACTCTTGGTGGGTCATGATACATATATGGATCATCACTTGAGAGAAATATACACTTGATTCCTATGATGCAATGATTATACGATAGAAATATGTTGTTAGATTCATCAATAAAGAAATAATTCATCGTAGGGTAATACTTTAATTGCTCAAATTAATTGTAAATTTTTTATGTCATGTTCATGCCTCTTAGTTCTGGTATTCTCGGGTCAATTAATCTTTGATTTAATTTCATTAGTCATGACGTTCTTCAGGGATTTGAATGTTATATTAATCATTGATTAAGACAAAAAACCGAGTTGGGCATGCCCCACCAGCATTTTCACTACGTTGGAAACCTTTAAGTGGTATCAGAGAAGCTGCATAATAATTTATAATTATTTAAATATTTTTTATTTATTTATCCATTTATTGTTAGTTTTAAAGTCTATTTTAAATTCTTCTTTAATCTAAATCATTGGATCAAATCTTCTTCCTCATGGTTCTAACTAATATAATAAATAAATTGAATAATTTTAAAGTAATATCATTCGAATAAATCATCTGAATGTTCCAAAGATTCTGTCTGGATAGTAGAAGAGGACACTACTTGTAACTAATTGGTATACACAATGTACCTGTGATTAATACACCAAGACAACTCACGAGTTAATTCAGAATTAATTCAGAGTATATGCATTTATTACACGCGATGTATATTTAATAAACTGTGCATTGACCAGGCCAGCTTGGCACATAGTTAACTAGACTACATGATGTGTAGTCCATTATTCAAAAACATTCAATGTATTATTACATGGTCTACATGACTAGTGACCATGTAACTAAGAGACCACATGATCTATTAATTTTCATGGAAAGACAAAACACCAAATCTCTAGGTGTGTTCTGTAGATAGATGATGAAGATTTATACATGATATGTAGTTGTATATTATCTATTAATAAAGAATTAAAAATAAATTTATTATACTATTTAAACATTATCAATATGTGTTCCATGTGTCATCTAGTTGACTTGTACACAAAATTTAATGGGTTTTTTATATATATTAAATTTCTAATTATTTTTTTTTTCTTAATATTCAAAACTATATATTATGTATAATTAATAGTAAAATTATTACTCTACACATATTAAAACAAAAAACTCTACGTAAATAACACGTGTTATGTGCATCATTCTGTTGACTCATACACACCACGAAATTACTTGATATGACGTCCATGATGCATTCCGTATGAGTAAACTGTATACAAATATAATACGCACTGTGTAGTTCAGATGAGTACTTTACATGTTTCCTAACATACATTTATGTATAGTCATTTTTTAGTAAATTTATTTAAATTGTTTAAAATTATGATGGATGTGAATCTCAAGAAAGTTCAGATGAAAATTAAGATAAAATAATTGATTAATTAATGATGAAAATAAATTGATTCAAGAACAATTTTTCTTAATTAATAATGATTTGGATTGAATTATATTATATTAAAATTGTAATTCATTGAATGCATGTGGATGGTCATGAGCTTAGATCAGACCTCTATATGTGATTGGTTTCCTTTTAAATTTATTATTAAATTAAATTGATGACCTACACATCAGTCCTCCTATCATTATGTAAATACCTATGTTCCCACAATTTCCTTTTATTTAAACCCCCTTAATCAATCATTTGGTTCTCATTAGTAAAAACTCATGTAATAGATGAAGCTCTCAAGCGTGTGGAGATGGTTTACATTGGAATTGAGGCAAAACTAATCTGAGAGATAAATGTGTGGATATATGGAAAGATACAACATGAAAAATGACATGGTTCAATATGTTTTCCCCATAGGTTTATGGTTAGTTTATCATTCTCTAGATAAACTATCCATTAGTAAAATTGTTCATGTTTCATCGATATGCCGCACACCTGGGGAGTCCGATCGGGTTTGGAACCGCCCGAAAACATAGAACCAGGACCGCGGGGATCCAACCGGTGAAGAACATGTAGAAATTGAAGGATTCAATCACAAGAAGATATGTTTAACTATTGTTGGACAATTTTTCTTGTCCAATGATCAAGAATAGGGATATTCAGGTTTGAAAATGACGAATCAAAGAAAATTCCAATACATGGTTCATGAAAAGGCCAAAACAAATGTGTAGATTGTATAATTGAAGAATGATTTAATAAACCATTTAATTATAAGGGATTAAACAACATATAATGATTCCTACCATAAATTTGGATTAATCTCTAGTGAATAAAACGTCTGCCAATGATTGGAGGAAGTCGTTGTGTTAGGTGTTTCATGATCTGTCCCAATCTGGAATCTCATTGTGATCCGCCAATGGAAGGAGGGGAAGATATCTTTCCAATAATACTAGGATTATGCAGCTAACCCTATATATTTTACAAGGCCTTCTATTTATAACCCATGAATTAGGTTAAATATGAATTAATTAATTAATTATTTAATCCACTTATCCATACCACCAATAAGTGAGGGGTCCGAACATCTTGTGCTGACATATTTTACATCACATATAGGGTAAACACTGTGTTCCAGATCCAACCGTGGTATCAGATTTCCGATTGGATCAAATTTTTAAGAGACATTCCATTATTTCGAAACAAACACGTGCACATTAAAAATATATTCTATATTTTTATAAAATTAATTTCAGGTACACCTGGCCTCAGAATCGCACGCCGTCTCAACACTTGGCTCCAAAAATATTCCAAATAATATTCCAAAGCCTTACACGGTAAAACCAATGTCTCTATAAATATGATCTATTTTTCACTTACACAAATCAATTTCCTCTTTCAAACACAATTACTATAAATTTTTACTAACCCCAAACCAAAAAATGTTCAGCTAGTTTTCTATACCTTTGTAAAAATATATCCATCTTTGAAATGATAATACACTAATTAATACTTCATAAAAGTAACTTCATTTATTTTGTCACACATCTAATAAACACTATTTATGTTTTACAGTAATCCATATAAAAACATATCATTCTTTAACATTGCCTTTTGGTTCCACCCTTATGAATATATTATTACTATCTATGTAATTCTCACAAACGGCAGGCATTAGATATTTTAGAGAACATAATGGAGTACAAACGTCATCATCATTAGTTTCATCTCTCGAACAGTTATTAATCTAATTTATTTCTTGGGACTCATCCCCCATATATTTTATGTTTCTTGTACTACTGTGAGTATTATTCATCAAATGTATGACTAATGATTTTAGTATTTCAAGAAACAAAGATTCATGTCCACAAGAGATATAGGATGAGTTCCAAATAACAAAATGCAGTGATAACTATTCATAAGATGAGCTGATGAGTATGAAAATTGTCTACAACATTAAACTTTGGATGATTTCAAAGGATAACACCTACTATATTGAATTAATTCTTTTCTTAAATTCAATTAACCATTTTATTCAAATCATATTGAAATTCTTTGAAAAAATCAAATGTTGTGCTTCCCTTATAAGAATTATCTATAACTTTCACCTTGACAATGAATATCTTATGTGTATTTATTTATTTATTTTACAATATTAATATTTTATGAACCCAATAGGATATATTTACTTTCTCTCAGATGATTCAAAGCTTCAATCCAGTATATCTTATTTTATACTCATCCACCTCACTTGTTGATTGATTTTTTGGAGAGATAAATTTTCATTTTTTGATCTTCATTCTTTAATTACCATCATCATATCCCTATAATCAATAATGATTACATAGTAAAATCAAAATCCATAGAATTAATATGTTGTTTCATATTTATGTTTAATTTATTTCTTTTTAGTATTACTCATATAATAATTATTTTCTTGAACAGTTGGATTCTTTTGTTTGATTGGGGGTGGTTTGATCGATTCTACTCATGATCATGATGGATTGGACTTCATTCATGGAACATAAGATAATAAAAATAAGGAAATGCATCAAGAATTCAGACAACCATCAGAAAATAGAAAATTCCTACTACTTATTTAATTAATTTTGTCATCATTTTATCTTCTATTTGTAAGTTAATTTCCTTATTATTTTTACCTAATACTTATTTATTTCACAGATCTATTTTGAAGTCATGTTTTTATAACTATCTAAAATAAGACACAAAATAGATAAAATGATTCTTTCTGCCAATGTTACCATTTTTTCCATTTTTACTGTATTTATTTTTCAAAATGCCAACACTCCATATTGATTCGATGTTATTAACAGAAAAACCTTATTTGTTGTTAAAATCTAGACAATTAGAGGAATATCATTTTCCCATTGTGGATAATTCTCATTATATAATGGGAACATAAGGTTCCTTTTCTATTTTAAATTTTAATAAAGAGAAAAAAAATTTGATTAAGAACATCGAGTCAATATGAAGTATTGGTAGTTCAACATATAAAGATAATGGAAATGTTTTAATATTGGTAGTTAGTATTTTTTTGAGACATTGGGTTGTGTAGAAATAAGTCCCACCTCAATCTAACACACAGTGTGACTGGTATGACTTCAAGTTATTCTTTTTATTTAAAATTATCATTAATTTTGGTAAGAAGGAAACTGATATACACAAAAATGAGAAAACATATTATGATTGTTTCGATAATTTAGGTAAATTATCCATATATCATTTGGTACATTTTGGAATTAGTCACAACTCAATTTGATGCATGGTGTGACCACTATGACTCAATGTGTTTGTTATCAATTTAAAATTGACAGTTCTGTTTAAAAAATTTCAGTCATTGAAAATAGAGAAAACCGGCATGGATTTTATTGATAATTTATGAAATCTATTAATAATACATTTTTTATTTGTATAAATCAATCTCACGTCAAACTGATACACGACATGATCGTTATGAGTCAAAGTGTGTGTTTCCGTTTTAAAATGACATTTTAGTAAAAAAAACAAGTGACATTGTCAAAACAGAGGAAACCCATTTGAATTATTTTGATACATTATTTAAATGATCCATAAGTCATTTAAGATGTGTAGGAATCAACCAACCCTCAATCCAACGCATGGTGTGACAGGTATGACTCCAAGTGAATCTTTCTATTTAAAATTGACATCAATTTTAGTAAAAAGGATAGCTGACCTACTAAAAACTGATAAAACACATTTATATTGTTTTGATAATTTATTTAAATGGTCCATAAGTCATTTTTATGTGGAGGAATCCTTCACACCTCAAGCTGATACACTATTAACCCGATATGACTCAATGTGTCCATTATCAGTTTAGAATTATCAGTTTAGAATTGACAGTTTAGTTCAAAAAATGTCACTCACTGAAAAATGAGAAAACGCAATTGTATTTTCATCATAATTTAGGGAATAAATTCATATTTCATATTTTGTATGTAGGAATTGGTCTCATGTCAAACTGATACATGATGTGATCGGTATGAGTCAAAGTGTGTGTTTCAAGTTTAAAATGATATTTTAGTAAAAAAGAAAATTGATGTACTCAAAAGTGAGTAAACACATTCAGATTTTTTTTATACATTATAAAAAATGGTCCATAATTCATTTGGGATTTTTAGGAATTAGTTGTACCTAAATCCGATGCGCGGTGTAACCGATATGACTCTAAGTGCGTCTTTTTATTGAAAATTTACATCAATTTTAGTAAAAAGGAAAACTGACCAACTGAAAACTAATAAAACACATTTATATTTTATTAATAATTTATTATAATGATCCATAAGTTATTTTTGACATGTAGGAATTAGTCTCACCTCATTCTGATGAACGGTGTGACTAGTATGACTCCAAGTGTGTCTTTTTATTTAAAATTGATATCAATTTTAGTAAAAGGACAACTAACCTACTCAAAAATAAAAAAAACACATTATTATTGTTGTGATAATTTAGTAAAACAATCCATATGTCATTTTTGGAATGTAGGAATCAGTCTTGACTCAATCTGATGCACGGTGTGACCAGTATGACTCTAAGTGTCTCTTGTTATTTAAAATGGACAAATTTTTTTGTAAAAATGACAACTAGCCTACTCAAAACCAATAAAACACATTTATATTGTTTTGATACTTTAGGAAAACGATATATAAGTCATTTTTTATGTACATAAATCATTCTCACCTCAATCTAATACACGATTTTCCCAATATGACTCAATGTTTCTGTTATTAGTTTAAATCGATATTTTAGTTCAAAAAGTGTCACTCACTAAAAACCAAGAAAATGTGCTCAGACAATATTGATAATTTAGTAAAATTATTAATATATCATATTTGATGTGTTTTAATTGGTATCATGTCAAACCTACATACGATGTGACAAGTATGAGTTAAAGTGAGAGTTTCTAGTTTAAAATGGCATTTTAGTAAAAAATACAAGCGACATACTCAAAACCAAGAAAACATATTCAGATTGATTTGATAATTTAGAAAAATGATCCATTAGTCATTTGAGACGTGTGAGAATAAACCACACCTCAATCAAATTCACAGTGGGACCGGTATGACTCCAAGTGTGTCTTTTCAATATATAAGTGTCATTTTAGTTTAAAACATGCATCACACTGTCAAAACTGAGAAAACGATCCAAGATTGTTTTCTCATCATTATATATACTATAAATTAATTTCCTTATTAATTTTCTCTTATACTAATTTAGTTAGTTTTAACAGAGATAATTCTTGAATATGAATATGAAATGGTGTGATGTGCCAGAATAAACCACAACTCAATCTAATACATTGTGTTCCTGGTATGACTCAAAGTTTCGTTTAAAATTAAAAAAATTTGTTAATTAATTTCTTTATATTATTACTAACATAATAATTGTTTTCTTATATAGGGTCTTTTTTCTCGATTGGGGGTTAGGATCAAAAGAAAAAGGAATAATACTATTATTCAATGTATGTAATAACTTGTATTTATGTAATCGTAGAAACCAATGTTTGAAATTTCTAAAATATAGTGTTTTTTATTTTATTTTTGTTTTAAATTTTATTTCATTTAAATTTTGTATTCATTCTTTTTTTTCAATTTTCTCATATTTTTGATGTTATGGTGTGTTGTTATAGTAGACTCTATTTTTGCTGCAGTGTGCTATTGTAGCATACTGTAGTTTTCCCCATTGTCAATACTTTTTATCGCTGAAAAAAGAATAGGTCTTTTAATCTCTCTCTGGTAGTCATTGTTTATATATCACTAATAGAAGAAATTTTTAACGCAATTGAATTCCTATTTTATAGTAGCATTTTCTTTTTAGCTATGGATCAAGATCATCACTCACATGTAGCTCAGGGAGTTGAGGTTCAGCAGGATGATTGAGTTGATCTCCGTAGGGTTGATCTAGATGAGGAGGAGGATTATTCTTAGAGGATGTTGTGTAATTTCAAATAGTATACATTGGTAAAATATGAGGGCAGTGTTTTAGATGTAGAGATAGAGAGCTGGCTGGAGGAGCTCAAAATTGCTTTCTGTTTGATCTGGGCCCCAACAGAGTATTGGATCCAATTAAAATCCAGTCAGATACGGAGATTTAGTTTTGGATGATATATCAGGGAGAGTGGAAGGGGGAATACATTTTTTGGGTCAACTTCCAGGATGAGTTTTGATCAAAGTTTCTTCCATTGACCATGAAGGTAGTAAAGAGTAAAGAGATTATTTCTCTTCAATAGGGGAGCATGTCAATGTAGGAGCTGGGAATAATGTTAAAGGACTTTCTACATTTTCCCGAGATATTTTTCTAGATGAGGATTCTCGAGTGAGACATCTTGAGGAGGCACTCTGTCTTTAATCAAGTATACAGTTACTACTTTTACATATTTAGAGTATTTGGGGGTTTAGAAGAAGGAAGAGGTAATCAATCTAATGAACTCATGTGGAAGTTTTTCATGTGAGGTTAACTAGAAGTGTTCCATGAGGAGGAGATTTGTCAGTTTTAGGTCTCAAGAACTAGGACCTTTTAAGTTTTTACCCGCAGGGGGTCAACCTCAGCAGGATCCCTTTCATCCTTCTGGGTTTAGTGGTTTCTGTGCTTTCCCAATGAGATTTATGCTAGTATTTTTTTGTTGTGGGGTTTGTATACATTGTGAGAATTAGTTCCCAGGGGTTCTATGAACTCGGTTTGGTGAAGTTGGATAGGTTCAGTCTCAGCCTCAGCAGCAGTTTCTAGTGAGACCATTTCAGCAGTAGAGGCATCAAGTTTTCACTCTACCAATGGGAGATAGAGAAGGTAGAGGTCAGCCTCAGGATGTTTCTTGTGTTTAGGGACCATGACTTGATCATGGTGGTAGAGGTTGTCATCAGTAGATAGGTAGAGGAGTTGGATGTAGTTAGTTTCACGTGGTGGAATCAGTAGTTCTAGAAGGGATACTTATCGTTAGAGGTTTGATCAGTTTATTTAGTAACCTTATTTGTGCCTTGTTTGATTCATGATATTCCCACTACTTTGTTTCACCAACTCTAATGAATTATATAATACAAGATATAAATATTCTTCTAATTCCCCCATGTTTACTATACCATTTAGAGGACAAACTAGCTTGTTTCATGTACGACCGGGGGTGTAGACTGATGATGGGGCCACATCAGTCCCATGGGGATATTTTCTTTCTATATATAAGACCACACAATTTCATCCTCGACATCCTCTATTAGTATTCCATGCATTCTATTATCGACTACTTTCGGAGTAGTGCCATGTTTTCATATGTGGATAGCCAACGTGTGGTTTTTGTTGGAGAGTAGAGTTGTTTGGTGGATAGTTAGTGTGTGAAGCCCCTTATTTTCTTGTTGGATAATTTTTCAATGGAATCAGTGGATGATGGTATGGTAGAGGTTCCTAGGGTCACTGGGGTGTTCCTGGATTTTTTTCCTAAGCAGGTTGTGACACTACTCTTGTATGATCCCAACCTTACGTGAAGGTACATCCTTCTTTAAATTTTCCATTAAACTACCTTATTTATGGATGACTAATTTGTTATTGGGTGTATCATATGTTTTGGGTGTGTTTTGTGGGTGCGAGGCATGAGAGGAGAAAAGAGTCCAAATAGTGCCTAGCGCATGGTTGGCGCATGGTTAGTGTAAACTATGCACTTATCCAAGCAAACCATGTGGCTTAGGGAATCCATTGGGAAGAGGCTAGCACATGGTTACTGCACAGTTTTCCTAACTATGTGGGTGCTCCCCAGAAACTGTGCATCTTAACCCCTATTGGAAAAAGGGAGCTGCACGATTGGCACATGATTTGGCTAACTGTTTGGACAAACCATGCAACCTTTAGAAAGTGAGAATTTTTAGTTTTTCCCTCTTATAATTTAAGGGTTCTAACCAAATTTTTGTCTTTATTCCTTCTCCAACATCTTGGGTGAAAAACTAAACCCTTCTAGACTTCCAAGTGGTGATTATCCTTCGATTCGTAGTTGTTTGGAGTTCATTTTCATGCGAATCAAAGATTTGAGTGACTATCACACTCCTCTTTGCTTTATTTTCTTGATTAGGGCTTGTAGAATCTCTCCACTTCTTCCAAATAACTAAAACCATCACTTTCCTATGGATTTTAAGTTGGGGATTTAAATGGGGATTGACTTTGAATCAAGGGATTCATTTGGGCTAGTAATCATCTTTGAGCATGAGCTAGGTGGTCTTTAAGATTTTACCCATAGGCTTGATGTTTTATACGTGTATGTGGTTGTTATAATGTGTTTCCTTGATGCGTTTCATTTTATTTGGTTGTGGAATGTGATTTGGGTCTTATATTGAGGTTTAAAACCCTTTATAGACCCCTTTGGGTCTGTAGGTGAGTGATACCAAACCTCGGTCTACCCATGGGGTAAGACAGAATCTTGTAAATGGTGAATGGAAATAGTAAACATTGAGATAGGGGTATTATTCGGGTGAATGGGTAGTAAAAATGTAATTAGTATGTGAGCAGGTTTAATGGGTTTATTGAAACAATTATAAGTTGTATTTTCTAAATGTTTAAGAGGTTTTGAAATGGTTTTGATGGCATGTTTTGGTGATTGACCTGATTACATATCTATTGATGGAAAATGATGTTTGAAAGCGATAAATGTTTTGAAAGGAGGTTTCAACCTTGAAGTGATTCAAAAAATAGTTTTTATAAATATATTTAAAATGATGTTTGAAATGATTGATAGCCTCCCATTTAATAAAATATATCAATGGTTCTTTTGGATGGATGAAATAGAAATGAAATACTTTTGGAATGTTTTAGTTTTCAATGCGGAAGACCCATGTTTTGAAGGGTGGATTCAATATGATTTCAATTAAGTATTTTGAATTTTTTTATACCATGATGTTGTATTAATGGTCTATTTGGACTATATTCATTGAGTTGATTTACAATCTCTTGGGATAGGGCCCATGGAGAATATTTTGGCATGTCGTCATGGTTATTAAAATATCTAAATGATGAATATGAAATGTTGATGAAATATCATGAGGTAATGTTAGTCATAATGATATATTTTTAAAAAATTCGTGGTTCGTGTTGGTAAATGTGAAATGGTCTATAAATGACATTAATGTTAATTGTGTTTAGTTGAAAACATGTCATAAGGGAGTTTTGAGTATAAGGAAAGTGGTATTATGGGTTATGAAATGTAAATGGTAAATCTTTTAATGGGTTAAGGCATAAATATGAAATATGTTTTGAATGAAATATGAAATGTGAATGTTTTGTGTATTGTTTGAGAATGGATTCTGAAATGGTATATGTGGTAAATGGTTTAAAGAATCATGGGCACATAGACTGGTAGTGTGGGGTATTGGACTTGAGGATATATACCCATGGGTCAGGTTCTAATGAGGCCCTAAACCCCATCACTATAATGCATGGGTTAGGGGAGGGGACTGAGGCGATATTCCCCTAATGATTGCATTTGAAGAAACTTCCTCAATTGAGGCTCCAAGGTAAGTGATATGTATTTCATTATGAATGTTTATCCCTAGTGAGAAGGGGAACTTGACCTAATCCCTTATGCTTGATAATTGATCAGATTAGGCTGTAGTGTAAAAGATAAAAAAGTTGAACCCATGGAAAAAATGATGAGAATGATCCAATGAATATTGTTAACTAAAGGGTATGTGATGGTTGTAATTAGAAAACAAACCTTTATGAATAAAAGTGTGTGGAACCCTTTTTGATTGAGCATATAATTACAATGTGACCTGGGTTAGTTTTTTGGTTTGTTGACCCTAGAGAACTTTATGGATAAAATGGATATTAGAGAATCACTTAAATGGTTTCCTTATTACCATATTGTTTGTTTCACTTGTTCTCGACATACACTATTGTATAGACTAGATATTTATTTAAACACAATTAGTGGTGGATTAATGAGTTTTAATCACACCCTACTCATGCCACCATGGAACTTGGGTACCCAAGAATTTGATACTTGTTTTCAGGTATAGGTTCATGGTACGGACTTGGTGTTTGGTAATTCATGGGATTGCGAGTTGAAATATGGAAGGTCATCACCAGGTTGGGACTTGGGTCTGGGTTCATATTCTTTTGATAGTTTCTTTCTTGGTTTATATTGTATGACTACCTAGCATGTAGTATATTCCCTTATTTTTTCTATAACATGCGTACTTGGTAATTTAATGGTTTTTTGTATGATGTACTTTTATTTTTCATATTGGTTATTTTATATTTTGATGTTACTTATGTTGTGGCTTCACTCTGATAAGTGGTTATGATCTCTCCATGTTTCCCTTTAGACCCATGATGCTAGTCGGCAACCTCTAGTGTATGGGGAGGCAGGCCTAAGGTCATGTGATGACTTGGATCATGCAACCAGTTATAGTGGATTTCAGGTCAGGGATGTTATAACCCCCTCGATGCGATGTTGAGTTCGGGATAGAATTTCAGCTTGGTGCTACTATGATTTTGATGGATCCTTATCGAATGGAACCTTCTGGGTTGTGGGAGTTGAAGATTCATATAGATGATCTCATGAAGATGGGTTTTATCTTACCTAGTGTGTCACAATGGGGTGCTCTAATGTTGCTCACAAAGAAGGAGGATGATAGTATAATATTGTGTATAGACTACCAAAGGTTGAATTGGATGATGGTAAAAAACCATTACCCTATTCTAAGGATAGAAGGTCTTTTTTAACAACTTAGAGGGGAAATTTGGTATTCTAATACCGATCTGTGATCTAGATATCACCAGTTAAGGGTGAATGAGGGTGATTTCTCAAATACTATCTTCATATGTGTGTATGAGAACTTCAAGTTTAAGTCATGTAATTTGGTATTACGAACACACTATACATGTTCATAGGGCTTATGAAATACATGTTCCATGAGTTCTTATATCGGTTCATCATTATATTCATTGATGATATCTTAATCTACTCGAAGTCAGAGTAACAACATGTTAAGCATCTTAGAACTGTCTCACTTGTTCTTCGACGCCACTAGTTATATGAACCGTTGTCCAAGTATATGTTCTAGACACATGAGGTGCATTTATTTGGGCATGTGGTGTATTAACAAGGTGTGGAAGTATACTCATTAAATATTGAATCAGATTTTTCTTGGGAAGAATCCAATAACATGGAAGAGGTTTGTAGTTTCCTTGGTCTCACAGGCTATTATTTGATATTTTTACCCAATTTCTATCAAGTATTAGCATTGCTGAAAGACATGACCATGAAAAACCAAGATTTTTTGTGGATTTATCAGTGTTATTCATTGTTAGGTTACCTGAATGGTATGTTGGTTTGTACTCTAGTGATCTGGTTTCCTGAGGAAGGGGTGATGTTTGAGGTGTTTTAGGATGATTCCAATCTGGGATTGGGATGAGTGTTGATGCAGTATCAAGCAGTGATATCTTATGGGTATATGAAGTTACATACACATAAGCGTAACTACTCTACCCATGATCTGGAGCTATCATTGGTTGTGTTTGCACTAAAGTTATGGAGGCATTACCTCATTGGAGAGCACTTTGTGGTCTTCAAGGATCACAAGAGTTTGAGGTGTATATTTTCCCATCATTATTTGAACTTGTGGTAGTGGGGTTGATGGAGTTTCATCAGGATTATGATTTTGAGATCTCCTACGCCTAGAAAAAAGGGAATATTGTGAATGATTCTTTGAGCTGGATGTCTAGGAAGGGTGTTTTATGGGAATCTGGGGAATGATCTGAGAGCAATGGAGGAGTTGGTATCCATTCACTTATATGAAATAGTTTGTGGTGGTATAGGTTGTTTGTTTCAAATGATGGTGTTTTCTTCTCTAATGTGGTAGGTGGAAGAGTCTCAGTGGGGAGACTCAGAGTTAGAGGAGATGCATGATCGTGTTTTCCATAGTGAGGCTCCAGAGGGATGGTCAGAGGGTGGTCATAATCAGATTTTTTTTCATGGGAGTTTGTTTGTTTCGGTAGATATTCATGGGGTAGTACTCATGAGTTTCATAAGTTACCTTTTTCAGTACATCCATGAGTTTCCATGATGTACCATGGCTTGAAGATGCAGTTTTGGTGGCCTGGGATAAAATTGGAAGTGGTGGATTTTCTAGAAAAGTGCTTGGTTTTCTAGTAGGTAACGACCAAGCATCGTGTTCCTTATGGTTTGTTGCAGACCTTGGATGTTCCCAGGTTTAAATGGAATGAAATATAAATGGATTTATTCATAGGGTTACCTAGAGATCAAGGGGGGGTTTGATGCTATCTAGGTGATCATGGATCAGTTGAAAAAATCATCCCACTTCTTATCAATCAATGATTCAGTCATAGTGGATGATTTGGCTAACAGGTATGTGGATAAAGTGGTGTAGTTGCATGGAGTTCTGAGGTACATTGTGTCAGATCAGGATGCACATTTTACCTCATGAGTCTGGATGGGATTGAAGTATGATTTTGGCACTCAGTTACACCTTAACACTACTTCCCACCCTAAGATAGATTGGTATAGAGAATGGACAATCTATAAGTTGGAGGATATAAATAGTAAAAAAAAAATTTCCAAATAAATTGTTTATATTTTTATGTTGGTTTTTAAATGATGTTTATGATACCAACATTAAAAGTAGGACATTTGAGGTCAGTTTTTATAAACCAACATCAAAATGTAAAATTTTTCCTTTCAACATCCATTTTTTGGAAAACCGCTATTGAATATCTAATTACATAAGATTTTTAAAATCGTTTTTAATATCAAAAAATGATGTTAAAAAACACGGTTTCACGTTGGTTTTATAATAAATTACTTTCAAATGAAAAACAATTACTTTTCACATTATTTTTACTAAAACCAATGTTTAAACATAAAAAAAAACTGAATTTTGGTGCATATATGGTTTCTTAATATTTGATTTGACTGGTTGTGGATCTAAAATGAACCTACGGATCATAATTTATGACTGTCATAATTTTGACTTCTAGAAGTTTTGATAAATACAGTTTATTCAAAGAAAACATGAGGAATAAGAACTGAAACTTATGAACACCAAATGGTAAAAACAAATAATAAACATAATTATTCATCCTAATTTAATTTCATTAGGAAATTTATGTCAAATCAATGTTTTTTTGTTATTATTTATCTTCTTTTTAGGGAAGAGATCATGAGGTAATGAGAATGATGATCGATAAAGAATTTTCTACTTTAGTTGGTAAATCTAATGTGAAAGTTTTATCTTTTTAATATGATCAGAACAGACCATCATCATCATAATAAAAATCATAAATATGTTTAGATATTAAGGAAAATAACAATAATGAAATTAAATTAAGAGAATAAATACCTTGTTTAAACCCTCAATTGAAGTATCATTGATAATTTGTTTGGATTGAAGAGGTTTAAAATAATTAAATAAAGTGACTAAGGATTTATATATTTGAAATTATAATATTTTAAGTGGTGATGTATTAAAATTCAGACAATATTTTAAAAATTGAAATGCACTTTGTGAAAAAATTGAAATATTGAGCCTGTATGGTTCAAAAAAATACTTTTGATGGTCATTTTCATAAAAAAAAGATTTAAAAAGTTAAAAAAAATAACTTTGGGAATCTTATTTTTCATAAACATATGTAAAAAAATATTACCAAGTTTTATTCCATTTCCAATGATTTTATTTGACTAGTCGTTGAGCTCAAACAGACTTATGGATCAAAAGTTGTATCTATTGAAAGTCAGACATCTCTAAGACTTCTCTTAAAGAAGTCCAACTTATTATGACCATAAATTATGTTCCATAATTATGTTTTAGATCCAAAAAAAGATAATTCAAATCTTATAAGACATAATAAAACTTATTAATCATTTATGATGTTGGGTTTTGGAAAAAACCACAACAAAGGGTAATTTTTTTAACTTTTGGTGTTAGTTTTTATGAAAACTGACACCAAAAGTTAAAAAAATACCATTTGGAATCCGTTTGTTTGTAAAACCGACTTCATAAATGGTTATCAAGTTGTATTTATTATCATAATATTTTATTTGACTAGTCATTTATCTCAAATAGGCTTACAGATCAAAAGTAATAACCATCAAAAGTTAGACTTCTTTAGTACTACTCTTAAAGTAGTCCAACTTATGATAGCCATAACTTTTGATCCCTATGTCCATTTTAGCTCAACGACTAGTCAATTAAAATCTTAGTAAACGTAATAAAACTTTATAATCATTTTTTATGTCATATTTTGGAAAACATTGATGCCAAAATGTTTTTTTAACTTTTGGATTTGGTTTTTATGAAAACCGATGCGAAATTTTAAAAAAATATATTTTATCATGGGGTTTTTCCGAAAACCATTATCATAAATGATTACCAAGTTGTATTTAATCTATTAAGATTTGATGTGAATGGTAATTGAACTTAAAAGGACTTACATATTAAATGTTTTCACCATCAAAAGTTAGACTTTTTTAAGACTTCTCTTAAAGAATTCAAACTTCCAATAACCATAAAATTTGATCCATAAGTCCATTTTAGCTCCACGACCGATCAATTCAAATATTAAGATATAAAATACAACTTGGTAATCATTTTCTATATTGGTTTTAGAAAAAAAACCAATTCAAAAAGGTATTTTTTAACTTTTCACATTGGTTTTTTTTAAAATAGACACCAAATATATTTTTGTTAATTTTGGCATCTGTATTAGATAAAACAGACATAAACAATTAGCCTTCAAAATGGTTCATGGAGATTTTATAAAAAAATGATGCTAAAATTTCAATAGATAACCTTTTCACATCATTTTTATATAAAACTAACATCAAAATGTTACACCGTTAACCTTTTCCATTGGTTTTTATGAATCCAACATCAAAACCACGATGTTGAAGACTTTATTTCCACTAGTTTATATTGCGTGTATGCATCTTGGACTTTAGTGGATCTTGGGAATGACACATTCCTTTATTGTAGTTTTCTTATAATAGCATATATCACTCTTACATTGGTATTTCCCTATTTGAGGCTTTTTATGGGAGACCATATTTTTCTCTATTATGCTAGACAAAAGTTAGGGAGATAGCTGTTCTTGGTCCAGATGTGGTGCATAGCACAACAGATAAAGTTAATAAATTTTGTGAGATGATGAAGGTAGTACATCATCAAAAGAAGTCTCATGAGGATCATAGGAGTATGACCTTTGAGTTTGAGGTTGGGGACCACATTTTCTTTAAGGTTTTCCCTCTATGTAGACAACATAGGTTTGGCAGAGAGAGTATGATTTCTCCAAGGATTGTTGTGCCCTTCAAGGTGTTGGGGCGTGTTGGCAGGGTATCTTACTAATTGGAACATTTTCCTCAGCTATAACAAGTCCACGATGTCTTCCATGCATCTCATCACTATCATTATCATCATGATGACACCCATATCATTGATTGGGGAGAGTTGGATATCGAGGATGACACAATGTTTTTTGAATATCCAGTAGAGGTCTACGATTTCCAAGAGAAGGCAGTGCGTGGGTGGACCATTTCATTGGTTCTCATGTGGTGGAGGCATGGTGACCCAGATGAGAGTACTTGGAAGTGAGAGATGCATATGTGTTCCCACTACCTATATTTGTTTTGAGTTTTTCATTGTTCTATTTTTCTTTGTGATGTGAGTTTTTGATCCTTCGATTTATGAGATGAGCCGATTTCCTTGGTTTGTGATGTGTGTGATGTGATGTGTGATAAAGTCCAAACATATGAAAAGTGGAGGACCCAATTCATAAATTATACACATTTAGTATGATGTTATTAAACCCATGAGAACAATTTAGTGCCACCAAGAGTGGATAATATCTTGACATGGAGGAAAAAATTCCCTAATTTGTGTGTTTGGGATGGTGTAGTCTATTAGTTTGGATGGTTTTTGTTTGGGTTTTGTGGAGGTTGATATGGTTATGCAGTGGTGTAAAGACCCGGGATTTCCATGTAACTTTTTTTATTATATGGGAATTTTATGAGTCTGCGAAAATTGACGGCGTGTGATTCCGAGGCTCGATGTGCCCGGAATGAATTTCTGAACTTTTTTTCGGGTACGTTTAGTAAACGTGTGAGTGGGTTTTTGTAACTTTCAAACTAGTTCTTGGAATTGAAATCCTAGGGCACCGTTGAACTCACAGCGTCGGTATTCTATTAAGGAGACCTTTACCTCGATTGCAGTAGGTCGAGGGTGAAAGATAGTTTTTCACTTTTTATGGGAAAATAAAAATAAAATTATTTTAAATTTTATTTTTATTCTTGAAACCTCCTTTTATTTAAGGAGGTGGGGACCACAAGAGTTTATCCTTCAAATTGAATGCTCGGTGTTGGGGACCACCTGAGCCTAACCCCCCCCCCCCCCCCCACCAATTTGAATTTAATGGCGAGGACCACCCGAACCCTCTCAATGGGAGAAACCCATTGAACATCCTCATTAATGAGGAATTAACGCATGGACTTCCTCCCCATCAATTATTCTCCCATTTAATTATGCCTAGTTAATTTATTAATGTTTCCAACTTGTTTTGTGCCAACAATATAAAATTGAACAAACAATTTTTATTTTGGTTGGCTATTTCTTTAGAGAGAATTCGTTGGAAAAGCATTGGCAAAGCTTTTGGGAGAACTTGGAGGAACTCATCCTCCAATGAAGAACGCTTCTTCAAACGAAGAATGTCAATGTTATCCAACAACTTAGACTCCTTCCTCATGACATCCTCCAATGGTGGATGTCTTCATCAATGAATAACCACCTCCATCGAAGAGCGTTTATCGAACTAACGAGCTCGAGATCGGAGGCATGTGGCGGGCGCGACGAACGTCGACATCTTAGACTTCTCTCTCACAACACAACAACAAATCCTTGATGTAGGGGTTTAGTTGTTTATGATTATATATTCCCATTTTCTTCCCTTCTAAAACAAAGAACACGGATCAACTCTCTAACTATTTGATCTGTAGATGTTTTCTTTTTCGGGTTTGGGAATAATCCTTGTGGGAGATTTTAGGGTTGACGTTCTTCATTCAATTTTTTGTTGAGCTGCTTGCTACTGCTCTAACATGAAGGGTACGGTCCAAACAAACTTGTCCTGACCCCTCCGCCATTCTTCTTGAATGGTGCGTTCTTCGCGATGGAAGAAGGCGGCTTTGTGCCACGGCGACGAATGGATGCAGCGACTGACACATCACCGGCCGCGATGAATGCGATGGCCCCGCGGCTCCTTGCCACCCCACGGCCCTCCACGACACCCCGCGGCCTCATCGCCTCACGGCCCTCCACGTGGCCCCGCAGCCTCACCGCCTCATAGACCTCCGCACCGCCTCATGGCCTCGTTGCCTCACGGCCCTCCCCAACACCCTGCGACCTCGCCACCCTCCAGCCCTCCGCGCCGCCGCGCAACCCCTGCAGCTCTCACGGCCTTTATGGCCCCCGTGACCTCTATGTCGCCCAACACCGCCCAGGCCGAGCCACCAGGCCTGACCGCCCAGCGGGGGCCGGGCCACCTAGTGTTGGAGGGTTGGTCCACCCAGCACTGGCGGGCCATCTCGCGTTGGCCAGGCCGCACCGCGGGCAGGGCCAGACCCAACGTATTGAGTGGGGTCAACCAAAATTGGGTCGGCCCAGGCCGGGTCGAGCCGGGTCAGTCTGACCAGGTCGAACCGGACTGGGACCCACTTCGACCCATTTACGCTCTTCTAGGCATAACTTTGGCACTGAACATCCATTTGATGAACCATCTATAGAGTATGGAACCATGGAACGAGATGGTCCCTTTGGTATACCCCACTGGAGATTTGGATAAAGTTGGAAAATGGTCGGGTTGGATCGAGCACGAATCCAACCAGGCCCTCGGGGCTAAAAGGCTAGTAACTTAGAGATCGTGCGTCCGATTGACACACCGCCTGTTACGTTGAGACCCCTATGACGTGGCAGTCCTTTGGGATACTTATTCTTGGGATTTCGTGGTAGTTAGAGTATCGACCAGTGTCTTGAGGAGGAGACCCTATCAGAGATGGTAAAGCTTAGTGCGGGAACCCAGTAGATGGTTGTGACATAAAGAATGAATAGCGATCCTGTGTGGGGCAACACCTAGAGATCATGTGTGGGTTAGCACTGAGCGATCCTATGTGGGTCAACACCGAGTGATCCTATGTGGGTCAGCACCTAGAGATCCTCTGTGGGTCAGCACCTAGCAGTCATGTGTGGGTCAGCCCCAAGTGATCCTGTGTGGGTTAGTAGTAAAGCCTCTTAACAGAGTAATATGAATTAGTAGTTACATCTAATTATCTCTACTACTGTACCTAATATATACTTGGTGTGAGCTGAGTCCTTACCTTCATGGGGATACCTTGGTGGTATTATTCTATGTGTTACTTTCCTTCGTGGTAATACCATGGTGGTATTCTTCTGTGTGGAGTACCTGTGTGGTACTTACCTTTGTGGTATTCATTCCTTTGTGGAGCAGTTGAGCTTTGGGATTTTGAGTTGGACTATGTGTTTTCCTCATGCTTGATATGGGTATACTTGATAACTTAGGTATATGTATGGGAATATACCTAAGTAGGGTTGTCAGTTGATTTCATGCTTTTTGGTTTACCCTTTGTAGATTTTGTGAGACCTTGAGGGTATCGAGGTCCCTACTGAGTATCATTATACTCACCCATGCACGGGTTATGCCCACACCTTGTTGTGTTTGGTGAAGATGATGGACAACGCTGACTGAGGACGAGGGTACCAGGACTAGAGGTAACTCGAGGTGGATGTTAGACGAGGCATACCATAGAGACGAAATTTCGAGAGTTGTACCTACCCTTTAGGTAGGATCCTTGGAAGATGTTCATAGAATCTATTTCAGTTTACTTGTAACTTTCTGCTTCTTGTACTTACCTGTTAGGCTTATATTCTGGCCCCTTTTTACTTACTGTACTCACTTTATTTACTATACATTTGTTTGTGTTCGCATCTTGTTGTGTGCTTGGTTGCGTGAGTTTACAGGTTATAAAGGAAAAGCCTTCCCAGTTTTAGGGAATTCACCTTCAGTGCTAGTTGCCAACCCCTGGCCTATGGAAGGTGGGCTTGGGGTAGGAACGACACGGGCCCTGGGGGATGAGTCATGAAAAATTGGTATAAGAAGAGTCATTTATACCATATAACATAAGACTCTGATCTTTTTAATGGAAATAGTGTTAAGTGTAGTGAAAGTAGTTATCAGTTTAGGGAATCCAGTGTTGGTGCGGAGGCCGACATATCCATACACCAGGATCCTGAATTTTGATTTCTGACTCCATGCACCAAAACACTGATTGTGTGGGAATTTTCAAGAGTTTTATTTGTGATCTCTTAAGTTAGCTCACTAGGTATAAATTATTGACCATGACACACCTGTTTCATTTTAGGATGCCTCCATGAAGATAGCCAGCTAGGTTTCCAGATATAGTATGCACTGACAACCCACTGAGCGACGAGTCCTCAGTGCAGGGACCTCTTCCAATAGAGGCACCAGTGGAGGCACCAGTGGTACCATTACACGATGGGACACCGATGCCACCAGCCCCAGCAGTAGAGGGTACATGCTGCTTGAGCGTGTTTCACGAGTTCCAGTGCCAGAGGCCACCCAGGTTCAGGGGAGAGATGGACCCACCGACGGCTGAGGATTGGCTGGAGGCCATGGTGAAAGTCTTCCGACTTGTGGGGACACCATCTGATCTCATGGTGGTCCTTGCCACCAGTATTATACAGGAATCAACAGGCAGATGGTGGAGCATGATGCTCCAGATTCACGATGAGGTGACGCATCTCTGGGCAGACTTCTAGAGCTTGTTTCGGGTAGTGTTTTTTCCAGTGAATCTTCACGCAGTGCGCATACAAGAGCTTCTTCATCTGCAGTGGGGAAACATGATTGTGGCTCAGTACTCAGTGAGGTTCACTGACCTCCCATGATACTCCCCATAAATGGTGCGAGACCCATTCTTCAGGGCCCGAACCATCGAGCAGGGGATCAGGTGAGAGATCAGGGCTTCGATGATTTCTCTTAGCATTCCGATGAAGGCGGGGGTGTTAGAGAGAGGCCTCTTAGTAGAGAGTTTCCTTGCTGAGCAGTCACCAGCAGCGAGACCCACCACCAGTCGTCACGTAGTGGAATCTTCTATAGCTATTAGTGTAAAGATGTCACAGAGGTATAAGAGGACCAAACCTACAGGTGGACGACCATAGGATTTAGGGTCAATTGTGCGGGGCACCCGAGGCAGAGCCAGTAATGCCAGGAGCAGTCAGTGTTACGCATGCGGTGGGCAGGGTCACATGGATCATTAATGTCTGACCCATCATACGGATGATCATAAGATGGTCGAAGGACCGCCCAGGAAGAGACAGAGGTTCGACCGATGAGGTCCGCAGGGAGAAGGCAGACATGTAAGAGGAGCTGGTCATGTAGATGGTGGTGGGCGATGATTAGAGATGTTACCGCCACCACCACCAGGTTGTCCACCCCCACCACAAGGAGCAGGTAGACAGGGGTGAGCTCAGCTCCAGGCATCTGAGGCCTACAATCACAACACTTCGGAGATGATACGAGGTACGATATGTGTCTACTCCACCTTAGTTGTGCTTCTTATAGACACAGGTTCTAGTCATTCTTTTATTTCCATTGCCCTCGTTCAAAGCTTGGAGATTTCGACAGATTCGTTGGCTCAATCATCACAGCTAGATACTCCTACTGGAGCAGATTCGATGATTACGCACTGGTGTCGGTAGTGCGATCTAACTCAAGGAGGTTAGATCTTTGGCTGGGATCTCCTAGTAGCGGCATCGAGTCCTTGTGACGTCATCTTGGGTATGGACTTGTTATCTACAATCCATGATCAGATTGACCATATTAGGTGCAAAGTGTGGAGTGTCCGCATGGATGGGACCAGTTTTACCTTCACCAGCGAGAAGGGAGCCATTGTAGCATAGGATGGACGTACCTGGAGGAGATTTCAGCTAATCACTCATCAGTTGGATAGCCTTACCCTTGGAGTAGTTGATGTGGAGAGTCTAAGTTATCCTGTTGTGGTGGACCAGTACATGGATGTCTTCCCTAACGATGTTCTGGGTCTACCTCCTCATAAAGAGGTATAATTTTACATTGACTTGTACCCTGGGATGACACCGATATCTACACCCACATATCATATGGCTTCTGTAGAGTTTTTTCAGCTATGGGTATAGCTGGAGGACTTATAGGGGAAAGGGTTTATTCGGCCCAGTTTTTATCCTTGGGAAACCCTAATTTTTTTTCCAAGAAGGTGGATGGGAGCATGAGAATTTGTGTTAACTATAGGTTCCTGAACTAGGTGACCATGAAGAACATGTACCCACTTCCGAGGATTGACGACCTCTTTGATCAGCTGAAAGGAGCATGGTGGTTCTCGAAGATAGAACTTAGATCAGGTTATCACTAGCTCAGAGTACGAGACGAGGATGTGATGAAGACGACTTTCATATGTCGGTACGACCATTACGAGTTCTTTGTTATGCCATTCAGTGTAACCAATGCTCCAGAAGTGTTCATGGGACTCATAAAGGAGACCTTTCAGCCATACCTATATCGCTTTGTAGTAGTCTTCATCGACGACATTCTGATCTACTCAGCTACTAAGGAGGAGCATGCCTATCATTTTCAGTCAGTTCTGGACACACTCCGAGAGCACCAAATTTATGGTAAGCTCTCGAAGTGCCAATTCTAGATATGAGAGGTTCACATTATAGGACACGTCATCTTAGAGGCTGGAGTTGCAGTGGATCCAGAAAAGATTGTGGCGGTACATTCTTGGGAGCCACCCAGGAGTGTGACGGAGATACGAAGTTTTCTGGGTTTGGCTGGATACTACCGAAGGTTTGTGCCAGATTTATCTAGAGTTTCAGCACCTCTATCAGCATTGACAAAGAAGAGGAAACCCTTCGTGTGGTTGGAGAGATGCCAACATAGTTTTCATAAGCTGAGGTAGAGGTAGAATAGTGCCCCATCTTGAGGATTCCATAAGAGTTCATAGGGTACGTAGTCTACTACGACGCATCAGGGACCAGACTCAGAGGTTTCCTGATGCAGGAGCAAGCAGTGATTGCATATGGTTCTCGATAGCTGATACAACATGAGAAGAACTATGCTACCCATGACCCAGAGTTGGCAGCAGTGGTATTCACCTTGAAGATGTGGCAACATTACTTTATGGGTGAGCGTTTTACAGTGTACTCAGATCACAAGAGTCTCAGGTATATCTTCTCTCAAAAGACTTAAACTTGAGACAATGACGTTGGCTTGAGTTCCTCTAGGACTATGACTTCGAGATATTATATACTCCTAAGAAGGGAATAGTTGTGGAAGATGCACTCAGCAGGAGGTCTGGTATATAGTTTCTAGGCAAGGCGATAGAGCAGCTAGACGCTTTGCAGATATCCTTCATGGAATGTAAAGAATAAGATTGACTTCAGTCTCTTACAGTCACTCCCCCACTTCTTCAGTGAGTCAAGGAGGTGTAGTGTGAGGACACTGACTGCGAGGCTCGACATACTTAGATATCCACAGGGCAGGCACCTGATGGATTTTCTTAAGGCAGGGAGCACGTCATCCTCTTCAGAGGACGTACCATGGTACCGGTGTCTCTTCGGGAGGATGTGTTTAGGGAGTTCCACACATCCCCCCTAGCGGTACATCCAGGAGTGGTGAAGATGTACCAAGATCTCCGATGACAGCACTGGTCGCCGAGAATGAAGAAAACAGTAGTAGAGTTTGTCTCTCTATGCCTCACTTGTCTACAAGTGAAGGTGGAGCATCAGGTACCAACATGCTTGGTTCAGCCTTTAGAGGTCCCAGAGTGGAAGTGGGATGGGATACACATGGACTTCGGGAATGGACTTCTACGTATATTCAGAGGTCATGATTCTATCTGGGTGATCGTTAACCAACTCACCAAGTCATCCCACTTTTTACTGATCAGAGAGCATGGTTCATTAGAGAGATTGGGATGCCTCTATGTGCAAAAGATTGTGTGGCTACATGGAGTAACCTCGATGATTGTCTCTAATATGGATGCACGTTTTACTTACCAGCTATGGAAGGGGTTGCAGGAGGCTTTCAGGATGAATCTTCATTTGAGCACTGCCTTCCATCCTCAGACGGATGGTCAAACTGAGCAGACCATTCAGAACCTCGAGGAAATGATGTGTACTTGCGTCCTCGACTTCGGTCACCATTGGGAGGATCACTTTCCTTTGGTAGAGTTTTCATACAAGAACAACTATCACTCCATCATTGGGATGACACCTTTTGAGGCGTTGTACGAGGGACCTTGCAGATCACCATTGTGTTGGACTGAACCAAGGGAGTCAGCACTAGTGGGACCAGAGATGGTACAGTCCACCACATTGAAAGTGCAGATCATCCAGGAGCAGATGAAGAGTGCACAGAGTAGGTTGAAGTCTTACGCCGACAAGATATGGATACCTCTATATTTCAAGGATGGCGACTGCGTCTTTTTACGGGTCTCACACCTATGAGGTTTACGGATATTTGGTTGAGGTGGCAAGTTATCTTCGAGGTTCATCAGACCTTTTTAGGTCCTCATCAGAGTTGTAGAGGTGGCTTACTGCTTAGCTCTTCCACCCCAGTTGCACCGGGTACACGACGTCTTCCATGTATCCTAGCTGAGGAGATATGTGCACGACCATTCTCACATCATCGACCATGGAGAGCTGGATGTCGATGATGAGGCGACTTTTACAGAGGTTCTAGTAGATATTGAGAATCGATAGGAGCGGGTCCTTAATGGGCGGTTGATACCTATGGTGTGCATTATCTAGCAGCACGGGAACCTCCAGGAGAGCACATGGGAGCGGGATGCTCAGATTCATGCTCAGTACCCCCATGTGTTTTCCTAGTTATGTAATGTGGCCTTCGAGGACACAAATACCTAAGGTGGGTAGAAAGTAAATACCCATAATTTAAATGTATTTTTTTTATTATATGGGAATTTTATGAGTCTGTAAAAATTTACGACACATGATTCTGAGTCCCGATTTTCCCAGAATGAATTTCTGAACTTTTTTTCAGGTACATTCAGTAAAAGTGCTAGCGGGTTTTTGTAACTTTTAAAATGGTGCTCGAAATTGAAATCCAAGGGAACCGTTGAACTCATAGTGCTGTTATTCCCTTAAGGATACCTTTACCTCAACCGTATTAGGTTGAGGGTGAAATAAATTTTTTCACTTTTTTGTGGGAAAATGAAAATAAAATTGTTTATCATTTTATTTTTATTATTGAAACCTCCTTTGATTTATGGAGGTGGGGATCACAAGAGTTTATCCTCCAAATTGAATGATCGGTGGTGGGGACCACCCGAGCCTAAAACCTCCCCTAATTTGAATTTAATGGAGAGAACCACATGAACCCTCTTAATGGGAGAAACCCCTTAAACTTCCTCGTTAATGAGGAATTAACCCATGGACTTCCTCCCCATTAATTATTCTCCCATTTAATTATGTATAATCAATTGATTAATGTTGTAAACTTGTTTTTTCCAACAATTTAAAATTGAACTGACACTTTTTATTTTGGTTGGCTATTTCTTTTAAGAGCATTTATTGGGAAAAGGGTTAGAAAAGCTTTTGGGAGAATTTGGAGGAACACATCCACCAACGAAGAACGCTTCTTCAAACAAAGAATGACGATGTTCTCCAAAAACTTCGACTCCTTCCTCGTGACATCCTCCAATGTTGGATATATTCAACAATGAAGAACCACCTCCATTGAAGAGTGTTTATCCGACAAACGAGCTCGGGATCAGAGGCGTGTGGAGGGCGCAACGAACGTCAACATCTTTGACTTCTCTCTCGCAACACAGCAACAAATCTCTTAGGTAGGGGTTTAGTTGTGTATGACTATATATTACCATATTCTTCCCTTCTAAAATGATAAACACAGATCAAATCTCTAATTAGTTGATCCACGGATGTTTTCTTTTGTGGGTTTTGGAATAATCCTTATGGGAGGTTTTAGGGTTGACATTCTTCATTCAAGTTTTTGTTGAGCCGCTTCTTACCGCTCTAACATGGAGGGTGTAGGCCAAACCAACATGGCCCAACCACTCCACCGTTCTTCTTTTATGGTGCTTCCATCATGATGGAAGAAGGTGGATTTGTTCCCTGGTGACGAACGGATGTGGAGGCGGGCACATCGTCGGCCGCGATGAAGGTGATGACCCCACAGCTTCTCACCAACCTGTGGCCCTCCGCGCCGCCCCACGGCCTGGCCGCCTCGCCGCCCTCTACACTGCCCGCGTCCCTTGTGGCTCTCGCAGCCTTCGCGACCCCCGCGGCCTCTGCGCCGCCCTACGCCGCCCAGGCCGGACTGACCAGTGTGGGTCGAGCTGCCCAACGTGGGCCAGGCCATCCAGCATAGACCGGGTGGGTTTGACCAGGTCGGACCGGACCGGGACCCACTTCGACCCATTTATGCTCTTCTAGCCATAACTTTGGCATCAGACGTCTATTTGATGAACCTTCTATGGAGCAATAAATCTTGGGGCAAGATGTTCTCATTGGTATACCCCACTTAAGTTTTGGATAAAGTTGGGATATGGTCGGGTTGGATCGAGCACGAATCCAACTAGGACCTCGGGGCTAAAAGGATAATAACTTATAGACCAAAAATCTGATTGACGCACCGTCTATTGCGTTGAGACCCCTATGATGTGACGGTCCATTGGGATACTTCTTCATGGGACTTTGTGAAAGTTGTATTATTGACCAGTGGCTTGAGGAGCGGACCCTCACGGAGACGAGTAAGCTTAGTGTGGGAACCCAGTAGCTGGCTGTGACGTGAAGAATGAATATAGATCTGGTGTGGGTTAGCACCTAGTGATCTTGTGTGGGTTAGCACCAAGAGATCATGTGTGGGTCAGCACCGAGTGATCCGGTGTGGGTCCTCACCAAGCGATCCTTTGTGGGTCAGAACCTAGCGATCATGTGTGGGTCATCACTGAGCGATTCCGTTTGGTTCAGCATCAGGTCCTCTTAACCGAGTAAGATGAATTAGTAGTTAAATCTAATCATCTCTACTACTGTACCTAAGATATACCTGGTGTGAGCTGAGTCCTTACCTTCGTGGTGATACTTTGGTGGTATTCTTCTATGTGGTACTTTCCTCCATGGTAATACCATCGTGGTATTCTTCTGTGTGGCGTACCTGTGTTGTACTTACCTTTGTGGTATTCCTCCCTTTGTGGAGCAATTGAGCTTTGGGATTTTGAGTTGGACTATGTGTTTTCCTCATGATTGAGATGGGTATACTTGATAACGTACGTATATGTATGGTCATATACCTATGTAGGGTTGTCAGTTGATTTCATGCTTTTTGGGTTATCCTTTTTCGATTTTGTGAGACCTTTAGGGTCTCGAGGTCCCTACTGAGTATCGTTATACTCACCCCTGCATAGGTTATGCCCACACCTTTTTGTGTTTGGTGCATACAACAGAAAGCGCTGACTGAGGAAGAGGGTACCCGGATTGGAGGTAGCTCGGGGTGGACATTAGATGAGGCATACCGTAAAGACGACTATTCTAGATCTATACCTACCCTTCAGGTAGGATCCTTGGTGGGTGTTCACTTGAGCTGTTTCAGTTTACTTGTAGCTTTCCGTTTCTTATACTTACCAGTTGGGCTTGTATTATGTCCCCTTTTTACTTAATATACTCACTCTATTTACTATATAGTTGTTCATGTTCATATCTTGTTGTGTGTTTGGTTGTGTGAGTTTATAGGTTATAAAGGAAAAGACTTCACAATTTTATGGAATTCACCTTTGGTGCTAGTCGCCAGCCCTTAGCCTATGGAAGGCGGGCTTGGGGTAGTCACAACATGGGCCCCAGGGGACGGGTCATGACAAGTGGTTGCGTGGAAGTTTGATTGTGTGATAAGAGGCATATTGTGGTTGTGGTGATGTGGCTGTGTTGTGTATTTTTTGGTTGTTTGGGTTTGTGTGGTTGGATGGTGGTAGAATTTGATGTATGATGAGACCGTTGAGAGTTATCTTGCAGGGTGGGTTTTCAGACCACTTTTATCTTGGTCTTGGTTTTTTATTCTTGAGTGAGATAATCGTTTGATAAGTATTTTATGTAATGGATTTTTATCTCCTGGTTAGTTATTTTTCCAGTTTTGGATTTTTGAGGTGTTCGAGGGAGGTTCTGGGAGTTTTGGTGGAATATGGAGGTACAACCGAACTTCTATATGAAATACATGTCGTGTATGTGTATTACATGATGTGAAAGTTGGTTTCAAATCTTTTCCAATTCTTGTTCACAATGTTTATATTTTAAGAGTTAAATAATAAAAATGAGACATGTTTTTAGTGAAATTGAAACCCAAGGATTACTCGAAATGAAAGGGTATTACACGTCAACTAAATCCCCAATGCTGTGTAGTTTTAAAAGTTCTTTATGGATGAATTTTTATTCATTTGGATATGGATTATACTTCCTCTCATTTTGGTTGAAACCTTGTCACCCCCAATGAGTTCTTCAATCCCTCTTCCCCCCTCTTTGATCCATTGGCTATGTTATTTTTTGGAAATATGTGGTAAGCCCTACCTTATTTTCGGTAGGTTTTTATCTATTCTTCTCTTGAGGATTTATTGTGGCGATGTTGTTATGTTTTGGGGTATGTGTCGGGTTGCGTTTTGATGGATCCTTAGAGCATGACATACATTTTAGAAATGATGTCCCACAAGGATTTCATATCTCATTTTGAGTAAATATTGGGTACAATTTTTTGTTTTAAAAAAATGTTAAATTTTTTTTCAAATTTGAGATTTTGTAAAAGAACATTATTTTGGTTTTTTAAAAAGGATTTGATTTTCAAAATCAAGTGGTATTTTTTTTCAAAAATAGATGAACATGGATACATTGATTTTAGGAATGCATTTTTGTGATAGTTGTGATGTGGTAGGATTTGAAATTTTTAATCCTTCAGTTTCTAGAGAGTGAGACTTATGGAGTTTGTTGTTTGTACAGAAAATGGCACCCAGTAGGAATCGTAGGAACCAAATGGAGGAAGCTATTGAGAATATGGTCGCACCTGAGCCACAAGAGAACCAAAAGTTGGTCCAAAGCATCATTCAGGCTTTTGGAACCATTGAGTCACAACTTCATCTAGATACACTTTTTATGATACATTTCACTGTTGAAAATATGAGTGGAGGAAGTACAATTGTCTTCATGAGAGGAGGTGATAATTCTAACACAAAGAGAAAATATAAGAGGGACACATATTCTCAAGGATGTGCAACACATCAGAATTGGACCATAAGATCAATAAATCTTCCTCTTAGACCCAAGAGTAATAGGGGATGTTTTTAGTGTGGTTCACTGAATCACATCAAACAAAAATATACAACAACAACTAGAGAATGCTATAATTAAAATAAAATGGGGAATCTTAAGTGCTATTGTCACAGAGATATGAGGTCAGGTGCTCGATATAATTCCCATGTGTTGAAGAAATCATATGCTTTGATGTATGAGGGTATCAGAACAAATCAATCCATGATGATTTTGGGAATACCATAACTCTTTAGCAAGTTAAATCTCAAAAGGGAAATAAGGAACAAAATACGTAAAGCAAGCAATTACATGGAGATGAGTAGGTTATTGTGGATGATTATTCTATAACATACATGGTGATAGGTATGATTATTTTGAATTATAACCTTATGAAATATTTTCTTGATATAGTAACATCTCATTCTTTTATTTCTTATCATTCTTTTGATTTTATGAGTTAAATAGTTCAGATTATGCCTTCTATGATACAACTTCAAACTCCTATTGGTCAAAAAGAGTGTCGAGCCTTAGTGTGTAGATCATGTTCTATAAATGTTAATGAATTTGAGATGACATGGGATATCTCTATTGTTTATATGGATGTTTTTTATATAATCATGGGTATGGATTGGTTGACAACATTCAGGGCTCACATCGATTGTTATACTAGAAAGGTCAATTTTACAACTTAATATGGAATCAAGGATATTTTTTGAGGAGAAAAGAGTGTAAAGGCAAGTGAAACAAGATTTTTAGTACCATTAGTTAGAAGGATATCATACCATTTTGTTGAATTGACTTTAGAATCTATGTACAAGATCGAGATGAAGAATTTTCCAGTAGTGGTTGATCAATTTCTAGACGTGTTTTCCAAAAATTTCGTAGGTTTTCCACCTATGAGTGAACTGGAGTTTATAATTGATCTTCTTCCAAGGACCAGTACTATTTCACTTCTGTATTATCAAATGGTACCATCATAGTTAATTGAGAATCATGTGCAATTGGAAGAGCTGGAAAGGAAAGGGTTCATTTAGTAAAGCACATCTCCATGGGAAACACCAGTCTTGTTTGTAAAAAAGGCGAATGGAACTCTTCGAATTTGTGTGGATTATCATAATCCTAACCAAGTAATGATAAAGATAAGTTATACACTAACATGCATTTATGATCTATTTGAAAAATTAAGAGGAGATCAATGGTTCTCTAAGATTCACTTACAATCAAGATATCACCAATTACAAGTTTGGAAGGAGGATATTCCAAACACAAATTTCAGGAGAAGATATGACCATTATGAATATGTGTTAATGACTTTCAGTCTTGTAAAAGCACTATAAGTCTTTATTTAATTTATTAATCGGATATTTCATAGGTATATAGATTCATTTTTGGTGGTTTTCTTGGATGACATATTGGTGTATTCAAGAATAAGGGTTGAGCATGAGTAACACTTGGCGACAAGGTTGGGAATCTTGAGGGATAACTGTTTGTTTTCCAAACTATAAAAGTTTAATTTTTAGATACAAGTGGTATAATTTCATGTCCATGTAATTTATGAAAGAGGTGTTTTGGGGGATCGAGAGAAGATATAAGCTATTATCTCTTAGAAACTTCTGAAGAATTTCTTCAACATACATAGTTTCCTAGGACTAGCTTGTTATTACTGACACTTTTTTCATCATTTCTTGCAACTATATTCATCTATTACATCTTTGAAATATAATAATGTTCCATTAAAATGGAATGAATAATTCCAAAAGTCTTTTCAAGAGCATAAATTTAACCTTACATTTCAACCAATCTTGATTTTTCTATAATCTGGACAAGGGTACATGGAGTATTCTGATGCTTTAGGATCCGAGTTGGGATGTGTTCTCATGTAGGGAGATCATTTTATTACTTATTTCTTAATAAAGCTATGGTTTAATGATAAGAAATAACCAACACATTATCTGGAGCTAGTTATTGTAGTCCATGCATTAAAGACAAAGCGTCTTTATATCTTCTATGAGAAATTTTGTATTCTTATGGATCATAAGATCTTGAAGAATATTTTCTCATAAAGGGATTTGAACATGAGACAAAGAAGATGGATGGAGTACGTAAAATTTTTTGACTTTTACTTGAATTATACACTAGGAAAGGGTTTTTTGGTGGAAAATTCATTAAGGAGAAGTTATATGCTCAGTTGGAAAATTATTCCTTAGATGAGTGGTAGTTGTTATCATCCAATACGAAAAGAACTTGGAATGTGAATACTGATGTGAAGTTTCATTTTTATTCCCAAATTCATTTGTTCCTAATTTGGTAAATAATGTTAAATAATTACAACCATATGATAAATAATTTTTTGTTATGTGGTCAAAACTCAATGGTGGAGAGACCATTGAGGGTTCAAAGCTAGATTTGAATTCAATGTTGCAGTTCACAAATTGGATGCTCATACCAATGACTCATTAGGAATGAAATCTTCATACCTACTACCATTCATGATGGTTTTTTCATCCTAGAATAAAAAATATGTATAAGGATTTGAAATAACAGGTTTGTTGGTTTGGTATGAAAGGAAGGTGGATGAGTTTGTTTCTATATTCTTAACTTGTCAGCTGGTTAAGGCATAACATTAGTGACTAGTAGGTATGTTTCATTATTTACCCATTCCATTTTGGGAATGGGAGAAAATTGATATGGATTTTGTAATAATTATCCCAAGAATGTTTCATAAACATGATTCTATATGGGTGATAGTGGATCGGCTCACAAAGTCATCCCATTTCATCCCTATTCATGAGTGTGATACGGAGGGGGACTTTTCAAAAATCTATATCTGAGAAGTAGTAAAGATGCATGGCCTATCGGTTTAGATAGTGTTAGATAGAGATCCGAGGTTTACATCTATTTTTTTTAAATCCTTATAAAAATCCCTTTGAACTCAGTTGAATATGAGTATGGTGTATCACCTTCAGATGGATGGAAAATCTAATGGGATGATACAATCGTTAGAAGACATGTTGCGGACTTATGTAATGGATTTTAGTGGATCATGGAAAGATCATGTATTTTTTATGGAGTTTTAATATAACAACAGTTATCAAGGCTCAATGCATATGGATCCTTTTAAGGAATTTTATGGGTACCCTTGTTATTCTCCACTTTTCTAGGTGGAAACATGTGAAAATTCACTGGTTGGGTTGAGAATTGTCCAAGAAACAATGGAGAATATTTAATTGATTAGGAAACAAATGGAGACAGATTAGATTCATCAAAAATCATATGTTGATCATCGTCGATAGATGTTTTTATTTGTGGTGAGTGATCATGTGTTCTTGAGGATCTCTCTAAGGCTTGAACATCGACATTTTGAGAAACTAGGAAAGTTATATCCTCTATACATATTCCCTTTTTAGAAACTTGAAAGGGTTGGTGACGTGGAATATCAGTTGGAATTTCTAACATGGATAAGTGTTGTGAATAATGTGTTTCATGTATCTCAATTGATGAAATATACACTTGATCTAGATCATGTGATTACATGGGATCACATTGACATAGAACAATATTCTTCATTGGTGCACATGCCAGTTTGGATTGTGGATAGGCAAGAGAAAGTCTGTCATGGAAAAAACATCCATCTAGTATGAGTTTTATGGAAACATGGTTAGATTCAGGAAGATACTTGTGAACTTGAGAATGAAATGATCAAGTAATGGACCAAACTCTTTCAAGACACCAGTGGTTTTCTACTTTACATGGATGCAAATACCAATGGTGGAGAGAATGTAGAGCCCATAGTTTCAAATAAGTAACCATTTCCTTATTCTTTTTAAATACATAAAGTGTTTTGGTGATGTTTTGGAGGGTTTAGAAGAAGTTTTGAATGTTTGGGGGGTTTTTATAAGGGTACAAAGTCTCTACATGGTTAGTGAAAATCATGAAACACCTACAAGAAACTATAAACAATGAGACATGTGCTAAGGAGAAGGCACATGGGCAGGTGCACATACTATCCAAACTGTGCGGCCACCTAGGAGAAACCATGCTACATGGGATAGAGATATTTGGCATGGATTAAGCATATTATGTATAACTATGTGATCCATCCATGTGGGTTCCCCCTTGATGAAGTGGTTTTCACATGGTTAGTTCATAGTTTTCGTAATCGTGTGACTAATCATGCACAGTTTAAAAACAAAATCCATAAATTGTGGATCTAATTTGGGATTAAAAATAACCCCTTTTTTTACCCCAAAACGACCCAAACTCGTGTTTTTATCCTCCCAAAGGTAGTAGAGGCTTCTCCCATCGATCTAGGGGTGATCTAAAGGATTCTCTTGGTCAAATTCTCATGGTAAGTCAATGTTCTTGGTTGTTGTTGGTAGTTTTCCTTAGATCTACTTCTCCTTCTCTCTCAGTTTCTTAGATCTATTACCAATTTGTATATATATAAGGTATTTGATTCCAATTATGATTATATATGTATTTTATTGATTTTATGGGAAGAGATCTATGGCAGGTTTTTGGAGTTTCAACATGTTTTTGTGGACATTTTTATTACGTCTTCTTTTTTCACCAAGTTTTCTTAGGTAGGTTGCTTCACTCTCAACTCCTCTATTTAGAACTTGATATCTTAGTTTAAAATTGATTAAATTGATTGAAATTTATTGTGAAATTGGTATTCCAACATGGTAGAAACCTTCTTTAGTGGTGTTTTGGGGATTTGTGTGAAATTTTGTAATTGTTATGCAAAGTGATTAGATAAATGATTTTAAAATATTCATTTTAAAATAGTTTCTCTGTTCAATTTATGGAAAAATATTTTTAATAAAAATGTTTTTTATTGAAATGGTTTTTTAATTGAATTGATTTTTGAATTGAAATGGTTTTTTCATGATTATATTGGCATGGTTATTGGCATGCTTGGTGGTGTGTGTTCATGTTTCATCTTATGATACCTGGTTAAAATACGACTTGTTTCTCGATGTCATTGGTGTAATAGAATGTGAGATTTAATTACATTATGATGAATTGGTAGATCGATGAGAAACTTCTCATGAGTATGGAACTGACATAATGAAGAATGCATGGGTGGATGCGTGGGTTTGAGGATTTGGATGGGTTATTCCAAATGGAATTTATGAAATGGTTTTAGAAAAGTATTTGGTTTCTTTACATGGAACATGTTATTGTTTTATGAAAATTGTTTTTTATGTCACTTTTTTATATTATGATATAAACTATTTTTAGAATTTTTTTTATAAATTGTATTATATCATGTGTTAAAATGTTCTATCCTAGTGGCCTAAATAGGAAAATCATTTAGGGAAAACCTACTGAGTTTCATTACTCACACTTTATTTGGAACTTTGGTTCATTTGTAGATATTTTTATCATGACATGGGAAAAGGTAATGTATCACACATCTCTATTTGTTATTGGTGATACTTGGCATAGAGTTGGAGTTCGATCTTAGAGTTGGTGCCTTCAGAGCCTTTGAGTTTTGATAGTTTTGTCTTCTACATTGTACTTTGTTGTTTTGTATTCTTATTTTATGGTACACTTTTTAGTTGGTTTTGATATAAATTAAATATTGAGTTGTATTTCATTGTTATCGTGAATCAAATAGTGGTTAATTGGGTTATTGATTGTGTGGTTGGTTGGTTTCTTTTAAAATGGAAAATTTTCCCCCACGTGTTAATGGATCCCATTGAATTTATTTCTATACTTTGGCGTCTTGGGGATGTTTCTCAAGGTCAATAAGCATTCCACTACCTTCTCAATCCAACGAGGAGGAGTGGTATGTCAAAAATGGTATTGGTTTTTTTGGTAAAAATTTTGTTTGAGTTATGTGGTATCAGTCTTAGTCCTTTAAAATATCTTTTTGAAATAAGTGGTCATTAGTTTTTTTGATCTCAGAGTTGAAATTAATTCTGGTATATTCCTTGTGTTGGGTTGTTATAAAGGAGGAGTATTTTCAGGACATTAATTTTAGATCATAAAAAGCTATAACTAAACTTTTTATTCTGAACATCAAGTTACCTGGAAGTTGGGTATATATGTGTTTTGGACACACATATAGGAAATTGGAATCTCATTACCGTGGGTTTAGACGGTGAGATGATAATGACATACATTTTAGAAATGACTTCCCACTAGGAGTGCATATTTGATTTTGAGTACCGATTTGGTAGAATTTTTTATTTAAAAAAATGTTAAAGTTGTTTTCAAATGAGATATTTTGAAGAAGGGAATGACTGTGGTATTTTAAAAAGGGTGTGATTTTCAAAATCAAGTGCGGTTTTTTTTCAAAAATGGTTGAACATGGAAATGTTGATTTTTGGAAATCATTTTTATGATCATTTTGATGTGGTAGAATTTGGAATTTTTAAGCCTCCAGTTGCTAGAGAGTGGGACTTATGGTGTTTGTTGTCTGTATAGAAAATGGAACCTGGTAGGCGTTGTAGGAACCGAATAGAGGAAGGGATTGAGAATATGGTTTCACCTAAGCCACAGGTGAAACAACAGTTGGTTCAAAGCATCATTCGGGCTTTTCAAACCATTGAGTCATGAATACAACCACATACAATTTTTATGATATCTATCAATACTAAATATACAAGTGGAGGAAGAATGATTTTCTTCATGAGAGGAGGTGAGAACATTATCACTAAGAGAAAAAGGAAGAGGGAAACATATTTTCAAGGATGTGGAACACATCAAAATTGAACAATAAGATCTGTAAATCTTCCTCCTTAACCCAAGAGTAAGAGGGTATGTTTTCATTGTGGTTCAATGAATCACATCAAACAAAAATGTATGACACCACCTAGAGCTTTCCATAATTTCAATCAGATGGGGAATCTTGTCACGAACTAGCCTGGGTACCCTAGTAACCTGATAACCGAGCCAACCCTGACATAGTTCGAAGGGAATTCTTGATCACCATGGGTTGGTGACTAGAACCTGACATCATACAACATGCAAGGGGGAACAATTTTTCCACTAACAATAATAAAGTAAAAGAAACAAGATAGTATTCATAAAAAAAGGAACCCCACTGGGAGTAATGTACCAAAATAAAACAATGTAAAAACAATCCCAACATACTATAACCCAAGTACCAAAATAGGGGAAAACCCAACTCAAGTCCCTAAGGTCACAGCTCACCATGTCCAAGGCTCAACAGCTAAATCCACCTCCAAGGGATCCTTTCCCCCTGTTCGAACCTAGAAGAAGATAATCTAAAAACACCCAAAGACACAAGTAGGATATGAGATAAAAAACTGATAGGGTCACAAAAATGATTCCATAATAGGTGACAATAATAGATTAATCAAAGAATGTTCTTTTAATTTTAAAGGTAAACATGTTTTTAATTTTAAAGCTTATTTAAACAAATCATGCTATACAGTTCAAATAATGGAAAATACATTAAGAAAAGGATTTTCAAAAGATGGAATATTTATAAAGTAATGGATTAATATAAAATAGTTACATAAAATAGTTTATGTAAATTCAAAATTCATGTAAAGTAGTTTTATAACATTAACATACATTTATATCTCAAATATAGATAACAAGAGAGAAACATGGTCAATGTCAAATAGGTAAGATAGTATTTCTGACTATAGGAATCCTCACTCTCCAAGTGATCTCAACAATATGTGTATACACACATCCCCATGACAAAGTCTAGAGGTGACTCATCACCCTCCCATCAGGGATGTGACCCACTGCGTTTATGTTTATAACTTTTTAATAATATAGAGTGTGTCCAAATAACTCACCAACTACCTAAGGATTTCATGTGATCTTACACAATCAATGATGGGAAATTTATTTTAAGACTAATTAAAATAAAATTACTTCCCAATAATCCATTTCAATACCAATTTTTCATTTAAAACCAAAATTGGTTTTAATAAAAAACATGCCTCTTTAATAAGATAACATCATTGGGTTTCTATCAAAACATTTTAACCCATTTTCACAAGTTTGAAATCCATTAAAAACAAATTCCACCATTCCATAATTCATATCCACAATTATATTCAACAATTTAATTGAAAATATTTTCCTCAAATACATAATTTAAATTAACCAATTCCCATAAATCACACCCCAATTCAATGGAATTGGGGGTTCTCCTGATTCTAATTCCAAAAAGACTTCACATATACCAATTCAATGGAATTGAGTTTTATCAAATCAAGTGGAAGAGAGTTTAAGAAATTTAGTTTAAATAAAAATTAAAATAAATCAATTAATTCAATGTTAATCAATTTGGCTAATCGAGACAGAACCACCTACCTTTTCCCGAAACTTCACACTTGGAACGACACCCTTCAATGAGAACAAAACTGTATATGACCTTGAAACCAAATCTAGAAATGAGATTCAACACCATAGGTAATATATCCATCATTTTCAAGATGATCTATTGAAATCCAAATAGAGGAGGAAGATATAATGATGAAGAATGGGATAGAATAATTACCTAGGAATCACACCGCAGGCGTGAAGATGATCAAAAACCCAATGAGTGAATCTAAACAGGTTGGAAATCTTCAAGATTATCGGTGGAAGTCTCTAGGTCGAGGGGGATGAAACTGGAGAGGATATAAAAAGAATATACTATCCACACTGCCTGTTTAAAAACTGTAGTTAGGGTATTACAAGATGTGTAGTACCATTACATGATGCGAAATAGTTAATTGTCATAAACACTAAAAAACACATCACCTTGACTTAAATTTTGATGCTCTGAGTTAAAAAAAATCTTTAATTCCTTCATGAAATGTAACGACTCATTACAATGTGTACCCATCATAGCGTGAAGTGATAAATGGTACACAACTTTCCCCACCTGGTCAATGACCTCAAAAGGTCTCACAAAATGAGGGGAAAGTTTCCCTTTCCTCCCATGCCATTGAATAAGAAACCAGGCTAAAAATTTCCAGAACACCTAGTCACTAATTGAGAACTCCAGAGGTCTACGACGATAAACAAAATAATATTTATATCATCTATGTGTCATCAAAATTCTCTAACAAATTAACCGAATCTTTTTTTCATCTATTGCACCAATCTTGGTCTAACCATGGAACTTTCACCAACCTCCGACCAACACAATAGAGATTTACATGTCTGACCATTAAATACTTCAAAAGGATCCATTGTGATTGTTGACTGGTGAATATTGTTATAATAAATCTCAACTAGACCCAATTGATCGTCCAAACCCCTCCAAAGATTAGAACACAAGCATGGGGAATATCCTCAAGAATCTATATAGATCTCTCTATATGTCCATCCGAATATGGATGGAAGGACACGCTTAAACTGACCTGAGATCCTAGTGCCTCTTGAAGGCCTCTCCAAAATTGATAAGTGAACTTAGGATCCCTACTAGAGACTGTAGCAAATATAACTCTATGAAAATAAACAATATCATTTACATAAATATTTCCCAACTCCCCAACCTTGGCTATATCACGAATGGGTATAAAGTGAGCCGACTTGGTCAACCTATCGACCAAAAACCATATCGCATTCTTCTTTATCTAGGTATGTGTAGACCCGACCATAAATTCCATAGAGATCTCATCCCACATCTAAGTGGAGACTGGAAGTGGATGATGAAAACTCGAAGATTTCGTGTGCTCCACCTTAACCTGCTAGAATTTATAGCAATGAGAGACAAAATAGCAATGTATCATCTCATACCAGGCCACCAGAACTACCGCCGCATGTTATAGCACATAATAGTGGTTCCTAGGTACAAAAACCCCTAGGAATTAATAAAATATACCATAATAGGATTCCTTGACACAAATGGAACAATGAAGTGATTATCAAAAAACTTAGAACATCCTCTTTGGAGAATGAAAACTGGGAAACTATATATGCACCATAAAAAGAGTCTCTAATGCAACATAATTAGTCATCAATCTTGTAACAACCCAAAGTTTCGTTAATTGAAATCCATCTTGATCTAATTAAATGTCTCTTTATGTTTATATAAAATTTCAAATTCATTGATTTTATGTTCAGAATTTTGACCGTTGCTAATATAGTCGTTGAACAGTGATAACATTATTACTATAAATATAGGGCTTTAACAAACCCAATTTACTCAGACAAAGGAAGCGATGAACTCATCCAGTAGAATTTCCCCATACGAAGCCCATTTGTTGGAGCTCGGAAAAGAGGTGGTGTCCTTGGGCTTCACTCTTGACCAAGCCCAAGATGAGCTTCATCATGTCAAGCTCAAATGGGACTGTCTACGGGAAAAGTGGAAGTTGATAGAAATTACCACTCGAGCGATGTTATCCGAGCCACCCCAAGAGTCTGTCACCATCGCACACCTTACCCTTAGGTCTTATGCGGCTGTTTTAAGGGGTTATGTAACTAATCGATAGTACTATGTTCATGTACATTATTATTTTTGTATATAATAATGAATATAATTTCTTGTCATTGTTGATACATTGTAAATAGTTTTTAAAGTACAAATGGTGTTTTTAGTTATTATTTAATTAAGAAATATATTTTATTAAATTAAAGGATTTTTGAATAAAATAATATTTTAATAAAATATTAATATTATTATTATTATATTAATTTTATTATATATAAATTATCATATAATTTTATGAATGCAATTATAATTTTTATTAAGGTTTGAAATCCATTTTTATCAAAACCCATGAATTTTCGATAAATGTCGGTGTTTATTTTAAAATTGAAAATTAACATATTTAGAAAATTATTTAGATTAAATAAATGTTATTTTTGGAATCAGGACATCGAAATTATCCAACAGTGAATTTTTCATAATTTTCTGAGAGAGTCAAATTTTTGAGTAAAAATTAAATACCGTTTAAATATATAATGTGTTTTATGACATCATAATGACCCAATAGTGATGTAATAAAATATTATAATCTTTATGTTCGGACAATATATGTTTTAACATTAAAATAATGTGATTTTGGGTTTGTTTGTCTTACTTTTCAAAGCATTAATGGACCCCTCAAGACTTATTAAACACCTTATCTTTTTAAATTAATTTCCATGGGGGTATGACTCACCTACACATAAGAAACCCTAATATTTTAAGAATTTAGGACTTTGGGATTATAAAATATTGTTTTCCTCTTCATTTTTTCAAAAATCATGGGCAAAAACCATGGGATGGTTTGTGGTTTGGATTAATTTAATATAAGGGGTCTCAAACCTAAATAATAAAGAATTCCCTCACCTTTCCTATATAAACCCACCCAATCTCCCACTTCCTCCTCACTAAAAGCCTTTGAAGTTCGTCCAAACTCTGACCTACTCTCTCTAGAATCCTCCCAAGGTTCCCCAAGCTCCCAAGAAGCCTCTCACAAGCCTCTCTCTAGCCATTGGAAGCACACTTCCAAGTAAGGGTTTTTTCTTCCTTTCTCATTTTTGTCCAATTTTCTTTAAGTTGTTTTGTCCTTTTAATTTCAATCATGAATGTTGGGGTATGGTTTCTCACCTCCATAATAATTCCCTATTTATGTTTAAATTATGGTATACCCTTTCTCTCTCATTAAATTCCTCTCATGTACACCCTTTACTATGCTGAAATTCTGAAAGGAACTTCTCTCTCCTCTTTTACATTCAAGCAATACTTTTGTATCATAAATCTAAATTCCATTACAATTGTTGGGAAATGTATCTATATGACCTAATTACTTTCCATTACATGTAAATATGATGAGGAATCCCTTCTCTCTCATCAACCATTTTTATGAATTCTTATGTCACGTTGTTTCGCTGCCGAAATCGCACCGATTTTCTAAGCCAATGTCATTGTGTAGTGAATACCATGCCCATTTCTCCATCAAGGGTATTCACCTTTATGAACATTTAATTATTGATTATAAAGTTTTATGTATGAATTCCACATTCATTTATCATGTAATAAATGATTATTTTTTATGAATCCATGTTTTATGATCCATGTGGTACACTTATGCATGAAATGAAATGTTTAAGAAGGGTGCACCCTTATAGCGCTCCAATGAATTGGGTAAAGTATAGTATCATGATATGTCATGTGAAATGAGTGTTGACTCATTATAATTCAAGTGCAACGAGGGTTTACTCGTGCTTCATGTGCAATGAGGATTTACTCATGCTCTATGTGCAATGGGCCATGGCTCATGCTAATTCCATGTTAAGTGTTGTTGCCACATTTCCATGTTATGATTATCATGCTTTATCATGCCTTTATGTTAATTTTTCTATTATGATCTATTGATATGTCTATTTCCTAACATGTATTTTACTCCTCATGTTTTTCCATGTGTACTCCCTTACTGGGCTTTATAGCTCACCCTTTTCTTATGCATGTCCTCAGGTTATCCCATGCAATGCTAAGTACGAGAGAATGTAGTGGTCGTGTAAAGGAAGGTTTCAATAAAGATGTTGTATTTCATGTTTTAAGTTTTTATGTAATGATCCTAAACCCCAAAGACACTAATCCTCTCGATCTTCTTTGTTGTATCAAGTGAAGTTTTATGTAATAAATCATGTTTAAGTTTGTAATAAAACCAGGGTTGTCATAAATCTCATGATCCTATAGAATCATCTCATGAAGATAGGGTTTAAACTCAATATTGTATAAAGATACTTAAACCCCCTTCTACTAGGCTCCAATATACAATTGTGAAAAGAGAGGAAAAAAATTTCACTCTCTAGAAGATTCCTTCACTGCCTAGTTTGGTATATTTCTACTAAACACATATGTAAAGACATTCCCTTTCCCCGAGGTATAGGTGATGTTAAAGTCGAAAGACTATAGGTACTCCACCCAACACCTCTAGTGAATATTAAAATATTCTTGAGAGAAGTTATAACTCAATATATTCTGGTATAAAAACATGATAAAAATATCACCATAAAGGTAATTCCACCAAATCTTAAGCATGTGCATCATAGCCGCATGTTCAAGTTCATGGGTAGGATAATTAATCTTATGTGGTTGAAGATGATGAGATCCATAAGAAATTAAACGATCGCCCTACATAAGAATGCAGTCCAATCCTGAACCTGATGCATCACAGAAGACCAAATAGCCCTTCCCAGACACTAGAAGAGTCAACACAAACATAGTGGTTAGAAGATGTTTCATCTCAACAAAATAATTCATACATTTATCATCCTAAGAAAACTTCACCCCCTTTCAACTTAGAGAGGTCATTAGAGAATAAAACTTCGAGAATTCATTTATGAACCTATGGTAATATCCAACTAATCCCATGAATATCTAAATGTCAAATACACTTTGTGGTTGCTACTAAGTCATAACAGCCTTCACCTTCTCAGGATCAACTAATATACCCTCTTCATACACCAGGTTTCCTAATAATTTCACTTCCCGAATCTAGAAATCACACTTTGAATTAATGGAATAAATTCAAGGACTCCTCAGAAGACTCAGAACAGTTCTCAGATGACATACATGATCCTCCTCAAATTTAGAGTAAATAAGGATGTCATCCACAAAACCACTACAAAGGTGTGCAGATACTCATGAAAAATCATGTTCATCAAAACCATAAAATATGGTAACTATTCTTAAAGAAAGTTTTTTGAATGTCAGATTATTTTATCCTCAACAGATGGTAACCGAATCGTAGGTCAATCTTTGAAAATTTCTTTTCCCCTTTCAAATGATCAAAAAGATCATCAATCCGTGTAAACATATAATTTTTCTTTATCATAAGTCAATTGATCTTTCAATAATCAACACATATGTTAAGAGAACCATTAGCCTTCTTAGCGAAGAGAACTGGAGCTGCCCAAGGTGACACACTCGATCATATATATCATTTTTTAGGAAGATCATCCACATGAGACATTATCTATTTTAGTTCATCTGGTTCCATGCATTAAGATAGAATATAAACCGGTTGAGTACCAGACACTAATTTAATAGAAAAATCAATCTCCCTCACTAGTGGAAAACATGATAAATCAAAAAAAAACACATTAGGAAACTCCATTAAAACTGGAGGGAGATATCCACTCAAAGTTTATCACTCTAGATCGAAAGAAAACACTGATATTACTTTCGGCAACTCTGGATAAGATGTTCTGACTCTTCTCGACCATGGGCCCCATTCTCCTGGAAAGAAAAGAGACACACTTTTGAGTGTTGTAAGCTAGAATCGTTGAAGAAACAATTGATCCAAGATTTATTGGCAATGAGACAATCTATTCCCAATATGTCTTCAATTTATTTCATGTCTAGAACTAAAAAACTCCAAGCCATCTCTACATCTAATATAGAGAAGACACTAGAAGGACTATGGAAACCCTAATCTATCATTGTACTAAGGGGTGTAGTAATATACATTGCACAAGATAAAATCTCCAAAGGGAGATTAAGAATATTAACAATAATAGTAGAAATAAATGAATGAGATGCACCAGTATTAAATAAAACATTCACTAATAATGAAGCTATGGTGATGATACCTCTCACTACTGCAAGACCTATGCCAACTTCCTTTAGAGACTCTTATACTGCATGAAGTATCATTGTTTTAAATACATGTGGTTGGACCTCTTTTATATGTGAAGAATTTGATTTCCCCACAATTTTAGGAGGATATGATGATCCTGATCCACTAAGCATAGTAGAAATGTTATGGCAGAATCTATGCATGTGTCTCGAAAGACTGTAGAAGATATATTTTTTGGGGGCCTCAGTGAAAACCCTCTTAAAATTCCCCATCTTTCCATATTGATATAAATTCAAAGGACACCCTCCTGATGTTGTAGGAGGTCTCAAATTAATCTTTCATCATGAAATTCCACAAGAATCATCATGCTTGTATTTTACCTTGAAAGAACTCATGATACCACTAGGAGAGAAAGAAACTCTTGATAACCCTAACTTTCCATCCAGGTCCATCAAAACCATTATCTCCCTTTCCATTACATCATCATTAGTTGGAATATTTAGTAAGAAAACTGGAGAACGAATATCTGATATAAGTACCAACTTGAACCATAGTTACTTCATTATTTTCTTAGATACAATCTCAGGTGAAAACTACATGTGCTTGACAAAACAATTTGAATACTCAGTCTTGGTTCTATTGACCCACTCAAGCTTGAAAAAATCCACAACCTTGGCTAACACCATTGAATATGGATATAACTAGTTTTTGAAAATAACCTTAATGTCATTCCACTCCAATCCCTCATGTTTCCTTGTCATCACCATCATGTTCCACCATCTCCTGCTCAATATTTCTAGCACTAAGGTGGAACACTTCAACTTGATCATGTCTGGTGTCTCCAAGAATTAAAACAGGAATTATATCTTGCCCAACCATCCCTTAGCATGTTGAGGACCAGTGGAGCCTTTGAAGACTAGTGAATTATGGTGAAGGAAATATTTAGAACTAATTCGAAGAACATCCTCCTGAGGATCCATAGCTAGATCATGAATGGGAACTAGAGGTGGTACCTATCCTGAGATTGGGTGGTGCACCTAATCACCTCAACCAGATTAAGATCTACAATAGGATTTTCTTGATGAGTCTAGATTTGAATAACACATCTTCTTGGAGGCATGATGCTATAAAACATCAGCAAAAAAAAGGAAGACATTAGATTAATACTCAAATGGAGTAACAAGAGGAATAATTATTGACATAAAGAATAAACAATATTTGGATTTCACTCTATCCAAATCATAATAGTGAAAAGACTAGAACTAATACACAAGACGTCTTTCCCTAACCACCTCTTATGACTTATGGTTCATTGCGGTGAGATCTGGTCAAACACACAACTGCAACAAACTCCTAAGTTCAAAAAAGATTTCACAAATACATACTGACTATAAGACAAAATCTATACCTGGATTTCTGATACCACTTCATCAAAAACCATCCCAGGTACCCTGGTAACCCGATAACTGAGTTTTCCTTGACATAGCCCAAAGGAATTCTAGATCCCCATGGGTTAGTGACTAGCACCTATCATTGTACAACATGCAAGTGGGAACAATTTTTCCACTAACAACGCAGAAGTAAAATAAAAAAGAAATTATTCATAAAAAAAGAACTCCACCAGGAGTAATGTACCTAAATACAACAAGGTAAAAACAAGCCCAAAGAACTACAAACCAAGTACCAAAATAAGAAAAATCACAACCCAGTCCCCTAAGGACACAACTCACTATGTCCAAGGCTCAACAGTTGGATCCACCTCTAAGAGAACATTTCTTCCTACTCGAACCAGGAAGAAGATAATCTGCAAACACCCAAAGTCACAAGTAGGGTGTGCACTAAAAAACCAATTATGGTCTCTCAAAGGATTCTATAAAAAATTTCATTAATATATTATCCAAATAAATTTCTTTCAAATTTAAAGGTAAACATATTTTTAATTTTAAATAATATTTAAACCAATCATGCTATACAGTTTAATTGATGGAAAATACTTTTAACAAAGGATTTTCAAATGATGGAATATTTATAAAACAAGGGATTAAGATAAAATAGTTACATAAAATTGTTTCTTTAAATTCAAAATACATGTAAAGTAGTTTTACAACATTAGAATACATTTATATCTCAAATATAAATAAAAAGAGAGAAAAAATGGCATCTACTAAATAGGTATGATAGTATTTTCAACTATAGGACTTTTCACTCTCTAAGTGATCTCAAAAATATGTGCATACACACATCCCCTTGACACTGTCTAGAGGTGACTCATCACCATCCCATAGGGGATGTGACCTGTTGTATGTATGTTTTAGAACATTGTAATAGAGTAGAGTGTGTTCAAATAACTCACCAAAAACATAAGGATTATATGTTCTCTTACAAAATCAATGACGGAAAATTTATTTTAATACTTATTAAAATAAAATTACATCCCATTATTAAATTTCAATGTCAATTTTCCATTTAAAACCAAAACATGTTTTAATCAAATACATGTGTCTTTAATAAGATAAAACCACATGTTTTCTATCAAAACATTTCAATCCATTTCCACATGTTTGAAATCCATTCAAAACCAAGTCCCATAAAGCACACCCCAATTCAATGGAATTGGGGGTTTCTCCAATTCTCATGCCAAAACCATTTTAAATCTCCCAATTCACTAGAATTGGATTTTAACAAATCAATTAAAATAGAGTTTAAGAAATTTAATTTAAATCAACATTTGAAATAAATCAAGAAATTCAAGGTTAATAAATTTGGATAATCGGGATAGAACCACTGACCTTTTCTGGAAACTCAACACTCGCAATGACACCTTTCAACGAGAAAAAAAGGTGTGGAATACCTCAAAAACTAATGTAAAGACAAGATTTAACACCCCAGGGTATATATCAATCAATTTTAGGATGATATATTAAAATCCCAATAGAGGAGGAAGAGAGAAAGATGAAATATGAGGGAGAACACTTACCTGGGAATCACACCGCAAGCGTAAAGACAAACAAACTCCCAATGAGAGGATCCAAAAGTGTTGGAAAGCTTTAAAAACATCAAGGGAAGGATTTAGGTTGAGGGATAAAAAACTAGAGAGAATACAAAAAAAAATACTAGTCGTATTGCCTATTTCAAAACTACAGTCAGGGTATTACACAACGTGTAATACCATTAAACGATGTGAAATAGTTAATTCTCATAACCACCAAAAAACATGTCACCTTGAATTAAATTCTAATTCTCTAAATTAAAAACTGATATTCAATTCCTTCATGATGTGTAATGACTCATAACAATATGTACCCATCACAGCATGAAGTTGTTCATGAATTGTACACAAAACAAATATACAATGTATAACCATGTTACACAAAGTATATCTTTCCGACAACCTATAAAAAGGTCGGTTTAATTTGAGTGTCCAAAAAATATATGACTTCAGAATTATATATATCCTCCCAATTCAATATCGACACTAACCTATCAATTAAAAGGAAAAACCATGACAAGGTTAAAGACGTACCTATCATATCAGTAATGAGACGTTACAAATATTCAGTGCATTTATCACAGTGCTTTGAGGTCACATGTTCAAGACACTTACCATGTATTGAAGATATTGTATGCTTTCACGGGATGAGAGAAAAAAATCAATATCATTTTTAGAACAAAGACATCCATATTGATTCTAGTAATACCATGACTCCTCAATAAGGGAAATCTGAATTGGGAAACAAAGAACAAAATACGGTGATCAAGAAATTATATGGAGCTAAGAAGTTTATTGTGGATGATCAGTCTAGATCATCTACGGTGAGAGGTAAAAATATTTTTAATTATACCCTTATGAAATGTTTGTTTGAAATGGTTTCATCCCATTTTTATTACTTACCGTTTTGTCGATTTGTTGAGTTTAAAAGTTGAGTTGATGCCTTCTGTGATAAAACTTCAAACTCCTCTTGGTCAAAAAGAGTGTTGAGTCTTAGTGTGTAGGTCATGTTCTATAGCCATTGATGGATTCGAGATTATGTGGGATTTATCTTTCATTGAAATGGATATTTTTTACATAATCTTGGGTATGGATTGGTTGAAAACATTCAAGGCTCACATCGATTTTTATACCAGAAAGGTTAGTTTTACAACTGAAGATGTTGTCGAGCATCTTTTTTCAAGGAGACCAGAGTTTAAAGGAAGGTTTAATGGTATTATTGGAACCAATAGTTTGAACGGTCTTTTACCATTTGGAATAATTGACTTTTTAATCAATGTATGAGATCAATATGAACATTTTTCTAGTGGTGGTTGATCAGTTTCCAAATGTGTTTCCCATAAATTTCTCAGGGTTTCCACCTATGAGAGAAGTGGAGTTTACAATTGATCTCCTTCCAAGGAACATTAATATTTACCTTTCTTATTATCAAATGGAACTAGAATAATTAATAGACATGAAAGTTAAATTATAAGAGCTATAAAAAAAAGGTTTATTCGTTCATGCATGACGGCATGGGAAACAATTATCTTGTTTGTTAAATAGGTGGATGGAACTCTTCATCTATGTGTGAATTATCATAAGATTAACCAAGTAATGATAAAGAATAGGAATTTAATTCCACACATCGATTATCTATTTGATCAATTAAGAAGAGTTCAATGTTTCTATATGATTGACTTGCAATCAGGATATCACCAATTGCGGGTTCATACAGAGGATATTTTAAAGACAACTTTTAGGAGAAGATATTTCCAATATTAATATATGGTAATGAATTTTGGTCTTAGGAATGACCTAGAAGAATTTATAGAATTAATGAATTGGGTATTTCATAGGTATCTAGATTCATTTTTGGTGGTGTTTTTGGATGACATATTGGTGTACTCAAGAATATGGGATAAGCATGAGAAACACTTGGCGATAGTATTGGTAATCTGAAGGGATCATCGTCTATATTCTAAACTATCAAAGTGTGATTTTTATATACAAGAGGTATGATTTCATGGCCATGTAATTTATCAAAGAGGTGTTTCTTTGGATCCATAAAATATAGAAGCTATTATCTCTTAGAAATTGCAGAAGAATGTCTTCAAGATACAGATTTTCCTAAGTCTAGTTGGTTATTACATATGTTTTTTTCATGATTTATCAAGACTAGATTCACCTATGATAGATTTTAAAAAGAATAATGTTCCATTACAATGTAATGAATAATCCCATAATTCTTTTCAAGAGCATAAAGTTCACCTTAGATCGGTACCAATCTTTATTTTTCTAAAATCAGGAAAAGGGTACGTGGTGTATTGTGATGCTTCAGGATCTGGGATGGGATTTATTCTCATGTAGGGAGATCATGTCATTGCATATAGATCGAGGCAGTTACGATTTCATGATAATAACTACCCAACACCTGATCTGTATCTAGCTATTTTATTCCATGTTTTGAATACTTGGTGTCATTATCTCTTCGATAATAAATTTACTGTGTTTTTTAATCATATAAGCTTGAATCATATTTTATTAAAAAGGTATTTGAACCTTAGATAAATAATATGTATGGAGTACCTCAAGATGTTTTAAATTGAATTGATTTATACACAGAGAAAAAGAAATTAGGTGGTATATGAATTAAGTATAAATCCATTTGCTCAGTTAGAAAAATAAGCTTCAGATGAGTGGTAGTTGATGTCAGTCCTAGCTGACATGCACTTGGAATGTGAAGATAGGGGTGAAGTTGGGGTTTTATTCTCAATTTCTTCTATTCTTAATTTGGTAAATATGGTTAAATAATCATTTAAAATTGATGTAGAATGTGTTTTTATGAGGTCTAAACTCAATGGTGGGGAGACTGTTGAGGGTTGGAAGCTAGATGAGAATCTAGTGTTGCAGTTCAGAAATCGGATGGTCATACCTACATCTCATTAGAAACAACTTCTTCATCTTTACAAATATTCAAGATGGGTTTTTTATCCTAGAATAAAAAATATGTATAATTAATTGAAATCATAGTTTTGGTGGGTTTGTATGAAAATAATAGAGGTTGAGTTTGTTTCGAGAGGCTTAACCTGTCAGCCGGTTAAGGTAGAGAATCAATGTCCATCAGGTATGTTGAAGTCTTTACCATTTCTAGTTTGTAAATAGAAGAAAATAAATGTGGAATTTTTCATAGTTATCCCAATAATGGGATGGATACACGATGTCATATGAGTGATAGTGGATCAACTTACAAAGTCAGCCCATTTTATCCCTATTCATGAGTGTTATACAATGGAGGACTTATCAAAAATATATATCGGAGAAAGGGTAAGAATGGATGAAGTACCAGTTTCAATAGTGTTAGATAGAGATCTAAGGTTTATGTCTCGTTTTTAGAAATCCATACAAAAATCCCTTGGAAATGAGTTGACTATGAGTATGAAGTATCACCCCCAGATGGATGGAAAATCTTAAAGTATGATACAAACATTAGAATACATCTTGTAGACTTGTGTAGTGCATTTTGATAGATCATGGGAAGAGAATGTACCATTTTTGGAGCTCTTATATAACAACAGTTATCAATCCTCAATACATATAGATCCTTTGAATTAATTTTATGGGAATCATTATCATTCTCCACTTTTTTGGGTGAAAACATGTTAGACTTCACTAGTTGGGCTAAGCCTTGTCCAAGAAACAGTGGAGAATATTCAATTGATTAAGAAATAGATGGAGACGGCTCAGATTTTTCAGAAATCATATGCGGATCATCATTAATGGTCTTTTTCATTCATAGTAAGAGATCATGTGTTCTTGAGGATCTCTTCAAGGATTGGACATAGATGTTTTGGTAAATGAGGAAATTTGTATCCTCCATACATAAGACCTTTTAAGATACATGAATGGGTTGGTGAGGTGGTTTATCAGATGAAATTTCTACTATGGTTCAGTGTTGTGAATAATGAGTTTCATGTATCACAGTTGAAGGAATATTAGCCTGATCCTGACTATGTGATTCGATGAGATCATGTTTACCTAGAACTGGATGCTTCATTGGTGCACATTCTAGTGTAGATTGTGGATAGGCAATAGAAAGTCTCGCATGAAAAAAGGATTGGTCTAGTGTAAGTTTTTTTGGAAACATTGTTAGAGTTAGAAAGAGACTTGGGAATGTGAGTATGAAATTATTGCGAAATGGTAGAAACTCTTTCAGGACACAAGTGTTTTTATACTTTCTAGGGACGGAAATGCCATTGTTTGGGAGATTGTATCCCCCTCATATTTCATCTATGTAACCCTTTCTTTATGATTTTTAAATACATAAAGATTTTTCATGAAGTTTGGGAAGGTTTGGAAGAATATTTAAATGTTTTTAGGGTATTTATAAGGGTTCGTTGCCTGTACATGGTTAGTGAAAACCATGAAACACCTATAGGAAACCATGCACAATGAGACAGGGGCTAAGGAAAAGATGCACGGGCATGCGCACAGTTTTTCAAAACTATGTTACCGCTTTGTATAAATCATGAATCTTTGGATAGATAGATTTAGAAGGGATGGATCATGGTTTTTCTAACCGTGCAATATAACCATGTGGGGTCCCACCTTGATTCAGTGGCTGGTGGATGGTTAACACATGGTTTTTCTAACCGAGCGACTAACCGTGCACATTTTAAAAACAACATCCACAAATTGTGGATCTAAGTTGGGATTAAGAAATAACCCCTAATTGTTTCCCCCAAACATCCCTAAATCACGTTTTACTCCTCCCAATAGTAGTAAAGACTTCTCCCATTGATCCAAAGGTGATCCTAAGGCTTCTCCTGGTGCATTGAATCCATATTCTCATGGTAAGTCATCATTCTTTGTTGTTTTTGGTAGTTTTCCTTATATCTACTTCTATATATCTCTCAAATTCTTAGATCTACACCCAATGTGGATATATCTATGGTACTTGATTCCAAATATGATTTTATTTGGATTTTTTTATGTTAGGGGAGGATATCTAAAGTTTGTTTTAGAGTTTCTACCCGTTTTTGTGGACATTTTCATGTTGTTATTCTTTTTGACCTAGTTTTATGGGGTATTTGTCTTAACTCTCAAATCCTATTTTTAGAACATGAATTCTTAGTTAAAAATTTATCAAATTGATAGAAATTTATTGTTAATATTGGCGTTAAAATCATGGTAGAAACCTTCTTTAGTGATGGTTTGGGGATTTGTGTGAAATTGTGTAATTGTTATGCAAAGTTATTTGATAAATTATTTTAAAATAGTTTCTTGGTTCTATTTATAGAAAAAGGATTTCAATAAAAAAATTGTTAAAATGGTTTTGTAATTGAAATGTCTTTGTAATTGAAATGGTTTTGGAATTTAAATGGTTTTGGAATTTAAATGGCTTTGTCAATATTATATTAGCATGGTTTTTGGGCAATCTTGGTGGTGCATGTTCATGTTTAATTTTACGAGGCCTAGTTGAAATACGACTCGGTGCTTGGTGAAAAAGGTGTAATGGAGCATGGTGTTTAAATACCTTATGAAGACTTGGTAGATTGATGAGAAACCACTTATGGGTATGGAGCTATCATAACTAAGCATTCATGGGTGAATGTGTGGGTTTGTGGATTAGAATGGGTTATGCCAAAGGGAATTTATGAAATGGTTTTAGAAATTTTTTTGGTTTCTTTACTTGGAACTTGTTATTGTTTTGTGAAAAATATTTTGTTATGTAACTTTTTTATATTATGGTATAAACTGTTTTTAGAGAAAAATATTATATAAAATGTTTTATATAAATGTGCTAACATGTTCTATCATGGTAGCGTGAGTGGGGAAGTCATTTGGAGAAAACATACTGAGTTTCATTACTCACCCATGCTTTGGAAGTTTGGGGATTTTAAAGATATTGTTTATTGTTACATGTGAAAAGGTAAGGTATCACACTTCTCTAGTTGTGATTTGTGATACTTGGTATGGATTTAGAGTTGTAGTTTAGAACTAGTGCCTTTGGAGTCTTTGAATTTTGATAGTTTTGTCTTCCATTGGGTACTTGGTTGTTTTGTAGTCTTCTTTTGTGGTACTCTTTGTAGTTGGTTTTGATATAAATGAAATATTGAGTTCTATTTCATTTTTTATCATGCATAATGTAGTGGTTAACTAGGTTGTGAATTTTTTGTTTGGTTGGTTTCTTTTAAAATGAAAAATCATCCCCCACCTATTAATGAAGCACTTGGAATTTATTTTCAGCCTTTGGTGTCCTAGGGGTGTATTTTGAGGCGAAGTATTATTCCCCCACATTCCCAATTCAAGGAGGAGTGGTAGGATGTTACAACTAATTACCACTAATTACCACTAATTATTACTAATTATGACTAATTATCACTAATTCCCATTAATTTTCACTAATTTCAACTAATTACCACTAATTACCACTAATTTCTACTAATTACCACTAATTTACATTATTTATTACTAATTACCACTAAGTATTACTAATTACCACTAATTATTGCTAACTACCACTTATTTTACGATTTATTACTAATTAGCACTAATTATTACTAATTACCACTAATTATTACTAATTATTACTAACTACCACTAAATATTACTTAATTTTTAATAAGTTTTACTAATTATTACTAAATACTACTAATTAATACTAATTAGTACTAAATATTTATAATTAAAACTAAATACATGTAATTAAAAAAATTATTATTTCTTATAACTAATTAATACAAAATAAAACTAACAAATTATAATTAAATATAGTTACTACTGATAAATAAATATTATTACTAATATAAAATAAAATAAATTAATTAAAAATTAAAAACATCAAATAAATACCTTAAAGAAAAATCTTTTAACAGATCAAAATCTATGAGAGTTACTTCCCTTTAAAATTTAAAACATTGGAAACTTTAAGTAGTATAATATAAGAGCAGGGGAGGGGGAGTTAAGAGGATAAGAAAATGAAAAAAAATGGGTGGACGGGGTATATATTGGTTAGATAATTTGTGATATGATTATTTGTGATGAGTTTCCCATTTCAAATAGTACCCAAAGAATTAATTACAGCGGCATTAAAAAAAATTATATGTAACAGAACCCATCACAAATATGTTAATAATAATAGTTTATTTGTGATAGGAGGCAATCTCATCACAGATAAAAATAACGACAAATGATATTTACGATGGGGGTATATTCCCATCACAAATACATTTCTCGGGGTTTGGTGCATAGTGTGTGTCAAAGGTATTTGCGATGGGAAAACATTTCTACCAAAAATAATATTTTTAATGACTATTTGCGATGGGAAACAAATCCCATCACAAATAGTATTTTCCGAGGGTATATTTACAATATGCAAAGAGACCATTTCAAATAGTTCATCGCAAAATGTGTTTTCCCATAGAATAAATCATTTATTTAATGGAAACCCAACACTCACTTTAGGTGGATCATAAGCAAAGTGTTTAATGGGTAAAAACAAGTTACGAAGATGATTGTTGATATTGATAAATTATAACCCCAACCACTTGGTGTCATTATCCTCTGTTATGGTTAGAGGTTGAGTTATAAACACTTAACTAAATATTGAGACTCAATGAGTTAATTTTTATAATAATGGAAGCACATTGTAATATTTTTCCTATGTGAACTTAGAAGTGGTAAGAGTTCATATACGAGTTACTGAGTTTACCCGATAGAGAGTTCATGAAAAGGATATAAGCACATGATCATAAAAGTGCTACCAAATGATATGTTGGATGGAAAGTTCATTGTATGTATGATATCTTCTGTTTATCATAAACATTGACAAGTTCAATGTTTCGACAACTTTTAAATATAATAGTAATTTGAGATATTGATACTAGGTAAAGGTTTAAATCAAAATATACCTTTATTATGTATAATGATTCATTTGTGACTTATATATCTAATATTTTTGAATAAAAGTGAAGGAATTTTTATAATTCTAGTCATAAAAAAATGGAATAAAGTGTTTTTTATTGGTCCATTTTTATTGTCTTGGATTGATGAGACAAAAAACATTGGTAATCCCACATTGGAAATGTAAACCGAATTCCAAAAGTTCCTAACTTATAAAAGGGGTCTTGAGAATTGGTATTTTTCAAAAAAAATATCTGCCTAAATTCATTTAAAATGTTTAAAAAATATATATATTAGTAAAATGGTTTTCTATATATATTATATATATATATCACAAAATAAAACAAATCAATAAAAATAATATTTTTTATAAAAACAATTAATAATGTGATTAGTTGTAACGGTTGGATTTTGAATTTTTGAAATCCGAACAGGTGACCCCACAAAGAGTTGTCTCATTTCAGGGGAACTAAGGTGTTCTTTGATGAAATGGTGAAATCAAATCAGTGTGATTTACACCAATTTCAATCTACAAATAAGTTATGACGATATCATTTATAAAATTAATTCCTTCAATCCAAAATTATCAAGATAAAATTTATCAATATCAATGTTGTGGGGCTGCCAGTTTTTTAGTGACCATCATCCCCAAAATCTTGGTGAAATCCTGAAGGAAAAATTTTATTGAGAACTCTATCCTTTCTCTATGTTGGGGAAGGCCTATTGCGCCATATCTACATGACCATGATAAAATCCCCCTTCCATGGCATCCTCCACTACCCCAGAGTTAGGGACGTTTGGTTCGTATTCTGTGCTGACATTGATCTATCCCTGGAAGAGGCCTTCGATTTTACTACTCTTCCTGCCATTTGGTCATCACATATTTCAGTGGAGGTTATGAGTGCCGGATACAAAATGGAATGGATTTTATGTGTGAGGAAGAACAAAACCCTTTTTAATCAGGTCTCTAAGAATTGTGCCTTCTGGATCGACCCCTCTTTCCACTATTTATCCACGTAGAGTAGCAATGATCATCGGATGGAAGGTTCATCATGTAAGTAAGAACCCTCTCTCATGGACCCCTCCCACCTTTTCCACCCTCATACAAAAGCATCGTCGGTATTGGCATCATGGTGCACGAATATTTTGGATCAATTATTGCTGCAATTCAAAACTCTCTCAGGGGGGGTCCTTCTTTCCTTTGGCGGTGAAAGTGAAAACGATTATATTTCACATGGAATTTTCCTTTGAGTGAGAATGAGATTTTATCTCGATGAAATCAGAACGCCTCATTGTTATTAGTGTAGTCTCTGCTGTTGAGGTTAGCCTCCAATTGTTTGGTCTCTAAAATCCATTCCTTGTTACTCCTATTCTCAAATTACTCCTTCTCCTTTACTATAAATGAGGATAATTGAGTTGTTAAACATTTGGCTACTAGGATTATTTATGACGGTCCACATATCTGGTTGGATTGTTTCCCCTTTGGCTACTTGATATTGGATCTCTTGATATACGAGTTCTTATTTATCTCAAAAAAATACTTTTTGGTTTTATCAATATATTTTTTAGTATTATCATTAATTCATTAAATTCATGTTTTAAAATGACAATAAATTTTTTTAAAAATATATTTATTTTATTATATATTCAATTAATTTTCACTTATAAATTAATTTTAAACATTCAAAATTATTTTTGCATATTTAAATGATTTATCAAATTTAAATAAATATTTTAAAATATAAATTCATCTATTGTGACAGCTAATTCATCCTTTCCAACCACCCACCACCACCTACTGCCCTTAATTTATCAACCTTCAATCTCATTCCTCTTTTTTTGTCGCATCTATTCATTACACTAGCTCGTACTATAAATGTATGATTCGTCGCCACTTGGTTGCCTAGCCTTAAGGGATCCTTCGTACAATCCTTTTATTTGAAAACCTATCTTACTGGTAAATTTTTCGATGCTTTCTAATTTCATAATCCATTAGATATCTCACCGATCTATTTTTGACACCCCTCCCTCTAGTTTTATCGATTCTCCTGCGATCGTATCCTGATGTATTTTGTATTTTGAATATTTTTCAACATCATATTGTGATCTTATTTCTTTAATTATTGAGTAACAGATTGATCCTATGATTTGTATTAAGATCTTTAATGTATCTACCATTTATTCCCTTCATGAAATGATGTTTTTTTCCTTATCTCCCGCTTCCCCCCACTACTGTGTTGGGTTGCTGTGTTTTCGTGTTCTTATTCTTTATCAATTGTAGGTTCCTCATCTGTCAGTAATGCCAGAATTTGTTCCATTATCCTCTTGATTCTCATTTTCACTTAATAAAATTCTAAATTAAATATTTTTGTTTGATGATGCTATAATGAGGTCAGATGCTAAATCATTTAACATTTATTTTATTATCAATGTCACCTCTGATCATGATGCTCATAAATTTACAATGCCTTGTGATTTTGAATTATTTTTATCAACCCTTATTTCTATTTCCATACACTTAATGCTGATGAATTTCATTTTCTTGATGGTTCTTTCTTTAATCTAGATCTTATGAAGTTATTTTCATATGACTCGTATTATATTTGACCATTCATGGTAGTTTTTTTGTTTTGTGGTTAAATATTTAGTTTGTGTTTACTTAATTCTAGGGGAAATCATTTAAAAAAAAATACTATAACATTTTTATTTCTTGGGGAATGAAAAAATATCCGGTTGTAATTTTATCCCTATCTTGAACTCAACCTATTAATTCATAAAAATGTTATATTACATTTTTCTTGGTGATTAAAAAACATTGTGTTACTTATGTGTTGTTAAGTTTAAATTTCACTTGTGAGTAGAGTGTATTTGTGTGGATTTTGTGAATGATTATATTTGGGAGTGAGAATATATCAATGTGTTTGTATTTGGTTGTTATTTTTAGGTTGTCCCACAAATTCTTATAACAATATAGAAAAAATGATAGAGGGAATCAAAGGAAAAATTAGAACACTTTGTTAGATTATGTATCCATTATTTATAAAATCTTATATTTTGGAACTTAATGGAATGATAAATCAAACAAATTTCTTATCCCTTCTAGATGAGTTACTTGTTATGATCATCATAAAGTCATTCTTTGAATAATTTCAACCTTATAGTTCCATATGCATTATCTAAAAATGTCTTCATGACATATCCTGTACATTTTACATATTCTTATCTCAATTGATGACCATGATTTGTTTACTTCAACCTCACACGAATGTGTTTTTACTAGAATAAACATCAAAGAAAATATTATGAATAAATTTTTAAATGCTTTACCTTATCTAAATGATGAATCACTGTATTGTTTTTATATAAAAGTGGATGGTTTAATCCCCTATGTATAATATATATGTCAAATTTTAAGTTTTTGATTTCATGGAAGAATATACAATGATTTAGAAAATATTAAATATGTTTCAATAAGACTACATTATAGGAATCAAGTTCAAATCAACCTTTTAGAGTTTTATACTATATCACATCTGTAAGAATTATCTTTTGGAGTCTACATCAATAAAACCCTATGCACACAAGTTTCATATGGGCTAGATAAGTGGATGAATTAAAAGTTATCCTGAATTTTATTCTTTTTAGAAGACATCCTATTTCTCATGTAACCCAACATTAAAGATTTTTAGGATATGGGTACTGAGTCAGAGATTGGGGAACTACAAACCTAAACTTAATCCTAACCTGAATTTTTAAATGTATAAGTATAAAATAATTGTGAAGACACAATTTAGTTAATTGGGGAGAATGTAAAACTCAAAGTTTCTACGTGAGTCTTATAGTATTCTGTCAGTTAAATGAATGAGGTAAATAAATCTAAGAAACATAATACATAAATACCCACATATAAACTCAATGTGTTACATTCTTCCCCCTTAACTGAATTGTGTCTTCAAAATTTGTTTTCTTATACCTTTTAAACGTCACTTTATATTCCAGTTTGATTTTGTAGTTCCCCAAGGTTTGTTTCAGTACCCATATCCTTAAGTAATGTAAAGTTTACGACCACCATGAGAATATGATGTATTCCAAGAATAGTGACATTCAGGGTAGCATAAAATTATTTTACATATATTTCCTATATGAAACTTGTGTACATGAGGATGTATTGATGTTGACATTAGAACATAGCATACAATATAAAACTCTAAGAGTTCGGTTTACACTTGATTCCTATAAGACAGTCTTGTTGACTCATCTTCAAAGTATACGAATCCTGATTCTCGATGGATGATGTATGTCAAATGTATAAGATATGTTATGAATATTCAATGTAAGGTTGAAATTTTTCATAGCATGACTTTATAATTATCCTAATAAGTAGTTCATCTGGAAGGGATACTATATTTGTTTGGTTTCACATTCCTTCCATCTTAAAGTGAAGGAATAGAAGATTTCACTATGAATAGAAACTTAATCTAACAAAGTGTTTTAATTTTTCCAAAATTATCTAGACTGTTCCTCTAATACCAATTGTAACGCCTCGAACGCATGCTTTTGGGTTCAGTTCTTAAATAAAATGTTTTTTATTTTTTAATAAAATAAATTGAATAAATATATAACACTTACTATAATCCTGGAACTTTTTCGATCTAGGTTCTGGACTAATTAGAGAACATACAATTAGTTAGAGTTTTAAAATAAAACATTTTGCTTCATGTGAAATATCATTGATAAGAAATATTATTCAACTATAACTTATGGGATACCAGTAAAAACATTTTAAAATACTGAGATAAATATTAAATTGTCCATTAAGGGGTTTAAAATTAAGTGAAATACCTTTTATGAAATTTTCTTTTGAAAATATCTTTTGAGAAATACTTTTGAAATTATTTTGATAATACCATAAAAATAATTTTAGAAATACATTTAGAAAATAATATAGAAATTATTTATGTATTGAAAATACTACACCATTTTGAATATAATTTCACTGAAAAATTGTTTTAAAAATAATCCAGTTATTTTTCTGAAAATTCTACGCAAGCGTTTGAAAAAAAACACTATAGATACATGAGACAATGAAGGATATATTGAGACTATCTACCTGAGAGATGAGTTCACTCCCCACATCCCTATAAAATTTAAAAATATTAAATGTTATATTTTATAAAATCATTTTATTCTTTCTTTCATATGAATACTTTCACTGAAGTTTTTACTCGAAAAACTTAACAAAATAATTACATTTAATTACAAGTATCCATAAGAAAACTTGAAGAATAAGAACCTCATATTCATAATATATTTTTTTAATTCATGGAATTTTAATTAAAATATAATTTAATAACCACCATGAAAACAATTTATTATAAATGAATTAATTATTCACATCTACATATAAATCAAAACTCAATAAAAATTAAATCGATACATGTATGGAATGTCACAAATTATAAAAAATGATAATTTACTATAATGAAAATTACTTTCATGAATGTATAAATGATTTGAACACATAAAATGATAGTATTTATTTCTCAAAAATTGTTATAATTTTAGAAAATACACATGTGATAATATATAAATTAAAATAATTCTAATAAAAATTTATTATTTCATTTCATATAAATTATTTGGATAGCATGGATTTTCTATATAAATAGTATAAGAATAGAAATCTTTTCCAAGAGCATAAATAATCACTTCTTAAAAAGAAATTTTAATAAACACTTAATCAAAAATAATTATTATAATTATTATAATTTTCAATATAACTTTATTCCCTTACCTTGATTAATTGACAAATGGAGAAGAAAGACTTGTGGGTCATTGGACTATCAAATGTTTCAAAGTGGTTTATCTAAATCATGTAAGGAATTTGTGACCTATTTATAGGACTACAAAGGTTTTTAGGGTTTGATGAGTGTGTGGATAAAAAATATATTTTATATCAAGTAGAAGAGTGATATTTTAAATGATTTTTTAGGTTCGTTCGAAAGATTTTTGTGAAATATTAAATGAGGATATCGTTTTGTTTTAAAACAATAGAAATATATACATATTTTATATAATTCTTTGTGGAAATAAGAAACCAAATGTATGAAATTATTTTTTGTAGAGCTGAAAAATCTATTCCTAATGAATATATTTTCATATTTAATGATGATAGCTTGTCATGGACCTTAGTTGTACATTCATGGAGTTAGGGTTTGGTTGTGTTTATTTATTATAGATCTTACTATCATTGCATCCTAGCATGGATTTCTATTTTTTTAGTAAGCTAAATGATGATCTTGGTTTGATTTTTGTTAAAAATTTATTACGTTGGTCCATAGATGATGAGTATTGTAGTGTCATTGAATGAGATGAACTACGTCAACTATTGGTAGAGGATGTGGGGTAGAGATGAAGTGCTTGGATTAATCCCATTTTGTTAATCTAGATCTTGGCCATTGATTTGAAATCGTCTGACTAGTGAATGGAGAGTGAATCAAAAATGGAAATAGATGACTAGGATGATTCAGATCTCAGATGGACAATTGAGATCGCATCCTGCAGTTTCTATTTTCGTCCCACAACAAATCTAATTAGTTTCTTTTTCCACCTTATAAGGTTTAACACATTTTATCTTCATTCGATGACACAAGAACACACACTAGGGGGCCTTATACATGGTATCCTTTTGATATTGCATCCTTACCCTCCCTACGCAACACATGGGGACCTTATGCATGAGTCTCGACCTAAGTCTGTTAGAACTATGCTCCTACCCAGACTTTTAGACTACTTGGGTAGACACCTTCCATTTCGGTTGACTCCTCATGGATCCTTCATCTTGGTTGAGGTGTTCCGAATTTTCCAAAGGGTTGACCATTTTTTTAAAACTAATGTAAAACTAATAAAAATAAACACTAAGTTATTAATTCCACAAATTTTATAAAGTTTTTTATTATATAGACGTATTATTAAACTTCCATTCATTATAAAACATTTCCTAAAAAAATTAATATGAAATTAATATCTTCTATATTAAAACAATGTTTTATTTTTTGGTTAGTTAATATTTTGGCTACATATTAAAACATTCAATTCTAAATTATTTTAAACCAATTATTTTCTTTAAGTACCTAAATATATTAATGACTAATTTCAAATGGGTATTAACCAAACATTAAATCTTCTTGAATATATTCTTTACCAATGGCTCTCATTTGTCATAATCATCATTAAAATAAAAACTCAAAATGAATATATTTTAAAATGGTGAAAAATCAATCCCTATAAATACCTAAGTCTAAGGGTATTCTAATCACACTTAAAAAATCTTCAACATTCATTTATTTCTCACAATATAGTGCAATGTTTCCTCTAATTCTCATTTTTGTTTCTATTTTAATTGCTATAATTTTCCTAATTATGGTAGATTCATGATATGTGAACTACTTAATTGTACTTATTTTGATTCTTGGTGAAGTATTAGTTGTGTTATTATAAATAATATAAAGTTTTTATGGGATAAATATAGTTTAGTAATGATGTATTAGGGTCTTTGTATAAATATGATGGATTCAGGTATTTGTATAATTAAAATGTTTACCATTTATATCTTATAGTTTATAATCTTAGTTATTTACCACATTCATTTAACTGACAAAATACATAAAAACTCACATAGAAACTTAGGGTGGTTTTTTGATGTATATACATAAAAAACCCAAGATGTTACATTCTTTACCCATTAATTGAATTATATACTCTCAATTCATTCATACATAAATCCTTAAAACTATCTCGAGTTCCTATAAAAACTATATTATTATTAAAAATTTTGAATTCAACTAATTTTATCCAAATAATTCATACCTTTAACAAAATTTCCAATGTTGACGATTCTCAGGAAATGAAGAGTTTCTTCCAATTAGATTGATTCTCAAGGAAGTTTCATGTTATTGACTTATTTTACTATATGCAACTTGTTCAAGTGGTTTTGTATTGATGTAAACATAAAAAAAGTTATTGCATAAGTAGATTGAGTATAAAACTCAAGAAGGTCTGTTTGGAGCTGATTCCTATAATATTGTACAATTGACACATCTTTGATTTTTTTGAAATTGTCGTTGATTCTTCCTCTATTTTTTCTATATAAAACTAAAACATAAAATATTATACATATATGTTGTGTAGAGGTTTCCCACATTCATTTTAATTAATATTAGATGGATAAGGTGAAACATTTGAAAAGACCCCCTTGATACTTTCCTTGGTGTATAAAAGTTGTTTGATATTTTATAAAGGTGTTTACAAGTTGAAGGTTGGAAAAGGACTCAAACTCTACTGATCATGATTTTATAATAATCCTATTAAGTAACTCATCCAGAAGGGATAAGAGTTATTTCTATTAATCTTCCTTATAAGATCTTGGATTTATCATTCTATGTATCATTCAATGAGAATATTTTATACCAAAAATATGCATGCACAAGGTTAAATATATCTATTTTTATATGCTAATTTCATGGTATTGTGACACCCAAAACAAAAAATATACAAAAAATAGGGTTTCTAAGTCCGCATATGACTCTCAATCTCTTAGGATATCTCCTTTATGATTTAATGCCGCAAAAGTAACTACAGGGATGATTCATCCATGAAGAATCCTCTCTTATCAATCATCGATCGTCACTAAGTACTCTGCGAAGGTGGATCAGCTCCATGTCCATGTTGCCTCCGGCGGTAAGTTGCATCTGATCGTTCACATATCTCCTCAACTGTGATATATGGAAGATGTTATGCACTCAGTTCAACTTAGAAATCCTCAACATGGGGACATAGAAAAACATGATCTCATTGCTATAATTACAAATGTTTACAACACTGATCCGTATAAGATTTCTATCTATTCTGGGCTGTGCTCAAATGCTCATGGTTCACTTGTATGTTCTCTGTCATTTCATGCACTAGCTTTCACCCAATAATAGAGTCTTGTCAATCTCATATCAACATTAAGGTGACCTATAGGGTGTTCTATACATGACCTCAAAAAATGTAATGCCATTAATAGAGTGATAGATTATAATCTAACTATATGAATGAAAAATGATCATTTCAGCTCTGGACGAAGTCAAACACATAGGCTCTCAACATATCATCCAAAAATTGATGATCCAATCGGTTTGTTTGTCTATCTAGGGGTGAAACACTGTATTATCCTCAATTGGGTCTTAAAATCCTCCTTTCAATCTCCACAACAATGATGTGAACCTAGCATCACAGATGATAATGATTTTTGTGATTAGCCCATGAATTCGGGTGATTTATCACACATAAGATTGCTCCAAACTCTTAACTGTCCTCTGCTCCCTGATGATAAGAAAGTGTGGTGAATTTATATGTCAATAATCATCCAGATAGCATCCTGGTCCCTTATTCTAGAAAGCTTGGCCACAAATTTCATTAATATGTCATCCAACTTCCACTCTGAGATCTCAAGAGGTCGAGCCAAACTTACAGGAATATGATGTTATGACTTCACCTCATGACATGTGAGACACCGATAATGGAACTCATCAATGCTTCGCCTCATTACAACCATAAAAAACTATTATTGAAGGTACTTTTACATATTTTCCACACCTGGATGTATAAATAAATAGGAAGTATGAAACTCCCTTAACCTAATTTCATCCCATTTCCACTCTTGGATCTCAAGAGGTTGAGACAAACCCATTGGAACTTGATGTTTAGCCTTAACCTATTGAAATGAGACATCAATAAAGAAACTCATCAATGCTTCACCTCATTCCAACCAACCAAAACTCTCACATGTACAACTTCTCCAAAATCTCAATCGATCTCTGCTCCCTGATGATAAAAAAGTGTGCAGATGTTGTAAATAAACAATCATCAAGATTGCTTCTTGGTCCCTTGTTTTCCACTGAAGCTCATTCACAAAGTCCATCGATATGTCATCCCATTTCCACTTTGGGATCTCAAGAGGTTGATCCAAACCTGCTGGAACATGATGTTCAGCCTTCACCTTCTAATATGTGAGACACCAAGAAAGGAACTCATCAATGCTTTTCCTCGTTCCATCCAACCAAAACTATTACTAAAGTTCCTTGTATATATTTTCAACACTCGGATGTACAAATAAAGGGGATGTAAAAAATTCCATTAACCTAATTTTATCCCACTTCCACTCTTATATCTAATGAGGTTAATCCAAACTCGTTGGAACCTAATATTCAGGCTTCATCTGTTGACATGAGACATAGAGAAAGAAACTCATCAATGCTTTTCCCTTTTTTCATCTAACCAAAACTATCATGATGTTCCCTTGAACATCTCGGCCAAAATTAAATTTACAACCAAAGAGGAAGTATGAAACTCCCTAAACACCTTGCTATGCGACCAAAGCCACTGTATATCCCTAGAAAGTCTTGAAATGCTCCCCTCATTCAGAAAATCCATCTGATACATCTTATGATGATATATAGTCATGAAGAATCTCATAATAAATCTTTCCCAACTGAGAATCTGTCACATTCTAAAGGAGTGGTGGAGTCACTTCCATTGACTAAAGGAGTGGTGGAGTCACTACCATTTAATGAAGTTAAAATACAGCAATATAAAGATCCCGACCCTAGTATCCCTGAGTCATTGATTACATTATTATATTGATATATTATACAAGTATTCATATCTCAAAGGATCTAATAGTTTAGTAGTTTTGGAAAACTAGATACAAACATGAAACATACATTATAATTAAAATTATAAAATACAACATAACAATTCATTTAATAACACAATTATTCTCCGAGTTTATTCATACATGTCAATCATAATATACATCTTGACATCTTTGAAAAATTAAATCATAAGAAAGGGATGGACTCAGATGCTCAGTAATGTTAAACATACAAAAAATCTATCATGAATAAATAAAATCATAAACATTAAGGTAAGTTGAATAACTAAAACACATTCCATTTAAACATAATCTTTTAGCATAATATAATAAGAATAAATGATAATAAAATAAAATCATATAAATAATCAAATAAATATTATAATAATTGAATAATCACATGGATTACCAATAACTAATCTCAAAATGAGGGAATGAATAATACGGGACCTCATAAACATAACATCAGTGTTTTGGCTAAGACACCATGCATAAGGTAAGACCACAGTTGATTCTCAAACAATTTTGTCTCATTAAAACTATTGATGCATCAGAGGGTTATAATGGGCCTCATACATCACTAATTATAATGAATTCCTCATATTAATGTAATGAAATATAAACATCATAGACATTAGTATAAAAAACCATCACATGAAATGTGAATACTTTAACCATAGTGAATGAATGGTATCAAAATAGCACACCCAAAATCAAATCGATCATAAACAATTCAATAAAATATGATATATGATATAATAAGATATCAACTCAATTTATCATAATATTAAATAATGGGTGTTGACATATATAATAATACTCTAATAAAATCATTGAAAATTTCTTGATAAAAACATATTTTTTTCCTTTTAAATGATTTATTTAGAATGTCATGTAATTATAAAAGAAAATCTATTCATTAAAAAGAAATTTAGAAACTTATAAAGTATTCCTTATGATATTAATGAATCATGAAAGGGAAATTATTTTTATCTCGTATAATTTTAAAAAAACATTCCTTCCGTATATTTTTGTTGGAAATTTCAAAAAGTGCCTTGTTTAGAAAATGGGAAAAATTTTCAAACTATTTCATAAAAAGTCAATCATGAGTAAAAATAACTTTAAATATTCATATAAGAACAGTGAAAAACTTTTTGAAAATGTTTTTAGAAAAAAATGACATGTAAAATAAATATTCCTCAGTGGAGAATTAAACATAAACTATCTAGATTAATAATGGGATTGTGAATTAAACCTTTACCATAGGTCTGATTTCATCTGTACGTGTCCCGTTCTCTTATATAGTGATTTTAAAGCATAATATTAATTTATAATAGAACCATATTTATTCTTATGATATCATATGTGATCCTCTAATATAATATTATCACCTATTTGTTAAAAATATTTAGTTATTACCCTTTTTTCAGGTGTTTACTGCTACAATTTTCTATACACTTTGGAATTTATGTCCCAAATTTTGTGGATCAGATATAGTTCCGCTTTATCCAGAATTACATTAAGATAATAGATATCATATTTATTCATTATATACATTTTTATAATCATTATATAATGATGAACATGGAAAATGAATCGCATCACGTCGTGGAGATAGTAAGCCATATGTATGCACGAGAGATGAAATCATTCCCTTATTGGTGAAACGGTAAAGAAGTGGATGATATATTAATTTTTATTGAATAAATATCATGTTATAATTATAGTATATATTTATTATTTCCATCATCATATCCATACAAGTAAATTGGTGATGAAAAATAGATTACACCACAGTGTGGAGACAATAATCCATACGTACACACGCGCGATGCTTTCATTTTTCCTAGGATGAATAAAAGGTGGAATATGGTTTTACCATAGTCATAATATATCATAATATATATGATAATAGAGTTATTAATTTATCCTAGAAATAATTCATGAATAGAAAGTAAAATAAGAAATGAACTTGGATGAGTTGGTAAAAATGATTACCTCTTTTTTGGAGGACTTCCTTTAAATCTCTTCTTAAGGGATCTAGAGATAGTGTTTTTAGAAGACAAGGATATAGATAAATTGGATAAGGACATTGGTATTACAAGGATTATTTGAGATATAAGGATCAAAATGGTGTGAAGAAGTGAGAGAGGAGCTTCCATTTTATAATTGAGGTCAGTGACACTTTTGAAAACAAAAAATATTAAATTAATATAAATTTATTTTCAATTCCAAATAGTTCCAAAGTGAGTTATTTAGAAGCTAAGATGAGGATGAGTAGAAATACTCTCATCAATTATTTTTAGATAAGTTTAGGAAACATTATAACCACTATCTTCTAGTTTTAACCGATATTTAATCCTTTTAACTCTTACCATGACAATATGAATTTTTAGTCTTTGAGGATCAATATTGATACTATAAAATGAAAAACTAATCATAAATGAATAATTGATTATATTTTAAACCTTATATAAATAATTTTTATGAATTATAGACTTTTATATCTTTTAATAAAATATTATTTATTTTAATATAACATTAATGTCCATTTTAACACTATTCAGTACTTTGAATTTTACAAAAATCAATAAAATAGGATATCTTTGAAACAAATCTTTTAACAAATCAATAAATTGAAAAATCAATATAACAAATTCATGTATGAAATTATCTCAAATTATATTTATTTTAATATTTTTATAATAATTTATTTAATATTCCCATTAATTAAACAATTTCTCAATCATCATTGTGTAAGCCTTTAAGGTAATTATTTATTTCATAAAAAATAAAAATAAATTATCATGATTATGATAAAAATTTTAGCCTTTAAATTACAATTTATATTTGAAGATTTGTTCTAAATAACCACATACTAAAAATGTAATTCTTATAATGAGTTTTACATATTTTACTTTTCTTAAAATAAAATACTATAAAAGGCTTAAATTCATCCATGTGGCTCGAAGAGGCCATAAAATCTATAAAATGATTATTTTGGCCGACACTCACTAATCCAATAAAATTAGGACAAGATTTTGGTAATTTTATAATATTTATAATATTATTTTTACCCTTAATTACCTTATTTACCCTTAAGAGTAATCATTAAAATTACTATTTTTACTATTCATATTGTCCAAAAAGGGACATATTTACCGAATTTGAGCCTTATGATTTCAGATATGAAATCCATTTTTCAAAATTCAAAATACGGAATTGGTTAAAAATAATCCCATAAATGGAACGAGAAAACATGTTTTTAAAGTGAAAATGTTCAAATGAATGAAAAAAATTTATATCCATATTCAATATGAAATTGATTCCATTGACCTAAATTAGATTAACACATATGAAATTTATCTAATTATACTTTTAAATCAATCAAAAATACAATTTAACATTTTTAATTAGTTAGATTAAAAAAGATTCAATTAAAATCCAGTATTTTTCATTATTCATCAAAATATGAAACTTATTAGAAAAATATAAAAAATTCAACCAAATTAAATTTTGATATTCCACTTTATATTAAGTTTATTTTTTTAAAATATAATTAATAAAAATGTAAAATTTTATTTTTAAAACAAGTCTTCCATTAAAAGGTGGTAAAACGGTCTTTTAAAAAAATATACAACTTTTTATGTTTCAAATTGGATTTCTTCTTATCTTAAGCATATAAAATTTATTATATAAATCTAATTTTTTTATAAAATTAAAAATAAATAAATTTCATTTATATCTTTTTCTAATAGTGATTAATTTTGATAAAACTACATTTAGGTCTTAAAAATAGTTTTTCATAAAAAACACACCCAATATATTCAATTAGTTTTTTATTTTCATTTATAATTTATTGATAATCAAGTAATTAATTATATAAACTTGTGTAAACCATATTTTAATAATTTGGTTAATCATGTTCATAACCATCATTCAAATAGTAAGGTTATAACTGTAATATTTAAATAATAATATTCACTTCATTTAAGCTTGATGTGGCATATCATGTACGATATCGAACATAATGATTACTTTTAAAAACATGAGATGTTACAACCCCGCTTCTCCACTAGGGTCGGCTTCAATGAAGCTAATTTCTTAAACACCTCCTCCACCAAGCTATAATGAGATTTCCTATTAAGGTAATCTTCTATCACATTACCTTTTCTGGAGTATAAACTATAAATAAATCATAGTCATCCTGTAACTTCAACCAATGATTCTGTCTAAGGATGAGATCTATTTGATTGAAGATGTTTTTGAGACATTGATGGTCTGAGTAAACAAAATTATTACCCAAAATATGATGACTCTATATCTTCAGAGCGAAGAATAGCACTAAGAACTCTAAGTCATGGGTTGCATAATTCTACTTGTGGGGTCTCAACTGTCTCTATTCATAACCAATCACTTCCTACCTCTACATTAACACGCAACCATGCATAACTCTAGAGGCATCACAAAACACCATGTGCCTAATACTCTCCTTCGATAGTCTCAACACAAGATCTTAGATTTATCTCTACCTCAATGCCACAAAGGCTCCACGACACTTCTCAGTCATGTAATAAACTTCTATTTCCACATCAAAGTATCCAAAGGGGGGATATAATTCTGAAAAAATTTCCACAGTCCTCTTGTAGTACCCTACTAAACCAAGAAAAATCCGTAACTCTAACATGATCTTGTGTGCTTCACAAGCAAGAACTAATTTAATATTTTCCTAATCAACAACTAAACAATTATCATAAATGACATTCCTCAGAAATTGTACCTCGTGTATTCGAAACATACACTTAGAGAGCTTACCATATAGCTAGTGCTTTTGGAGTAAGTCTTAGAACCAACATCAAATTATCTTCAAGATACTTTGATGTAGAGTAAAAGAGTATGTCATCAGTGAAGACAACTATGAATTAGTGGTTTTATGATCTAGTTCATAAGATCCTTTAACATTGTGGAGGCATTCATCACACCAAAAGGAATCACTAGGAACTTTTATTCTATAGTGACTTCAGAATTCATTCTTCTGAATATCATTCTCATGAACCCTCAATTGATGATAACCAAACCTGAGATTGATCTCTGAGAACTAACTTTCACCTCAACTTATTGAAAAAGTCATCGATGCTTGACAAAAGGTAATTTTTCTTTGTCATTACATGTTTGAAGTGATGATGATAGAAATAAAGCTTCAAGATCCTGTCCATATTTATCATGAGAAAAACTAGATCAACCTAGAGATACATGTCAGTTTTCATGAATCCTTATTACTTCATTTTGGGTATAAACTAGTTTTTTATGGTGCATGATCATATAGATTATCAGCACATGAGATATGTATTCATACATATGATACATGATTCTTTTTCATGGGTGAGATAAATCTTATAGTTAAGTTGGTAGAAATTGTGATCAGGATGCATTAACCTATCACCCATTAGTGTACAAGTTTAGGCCTTGGTGCAACTAGTTCTTTAGGAACATAGCTTCCAGTAGTAGTGGAGGATTATTTGAATATTTTTCCTGTAGATATCATTGGACTACCTTTGAGGTGTGATATTGACTCTTGCATCAAATTTTACCCTATGACCTCTCCAATATCTTCTGCATAATATAAGATGACCTCTATAGATCTTTGAGAGTTGATGGTGGAGTTGAAAGACCTTCGAGAAAAAGGTTTTTATCAAACCTAGCATGTCCCCTTGGATAACTCCTGTTTTCTTCATGAAAAATGAGGGAGAGAGTTTGAGGATTTGTGTGGATTATCGTCACCTAAATCTGGTAATAATAATGAAAAAGTACCTCTTATCAAGGATGAATGACCTTTTCGACCAATTGAGAGGTGCAAGTCTGTTCTCAAAGATCGATTTCAGGTTCGACTACCATCAGTTAAGGGTTCTCAAGGATGATATTCTAAAGATTACATTTTTATGTCTCTATGAACATTGAGTTATAGGGGATGATTTTTAGTGTGATGAATTCCCCCGTTGGGTTCATATCACTTATGAATCAAGTATTTTAGTCATACATGGACATATTCATAGTTTTCTTCATCAATGAAATTCATTTACTCTGTGTCAGAGGTGGAGCATGAAAATTATTTGAGGTTGGTTCGAGACTTACTTTGGGAGTACAGACTATACGCCAAGCTTTCAAAGTGTCATTTTGGGATCTGTGGGCTCACTTTTTCGAGAATTTCATTTCTGAGCATGGTTTATCTATGGATTCGAAACAGATTATAATAATAATTTATTATGATAAAAACTAACTATTATAATTTTATAAAAAAAACTGATTATAATAGTTTATAATAAAAATATTGTTTGAAAACTTTTATAAAGATTTTTTATTCCAAAACTTTTAACTATTTTTTTACTCGATGATCAGAGAGTTATAAATAGAACTAGATATTTTCTGATTAAATCTGTGTAGTTTGTAGGAATCATAATCATTCTGATAAAACTAATATTAGAAATTTGAGTAAAAACTTACTTTATTGAGTATATACATAGTATTTAGTGAACATTAAATTTCCCCTAAATATCCATATCATCTTCATGGATATGATTATTTCATAAACCATATATCATTTCTAGATATGATGTTTACTTTGAACTTTATATGATATCTAGGGAAATACTGATAAATTTTTATCTTTTCCTCAAAAAAAATATTTAATAAGACACATTTTTCATGAAGTAGATTTATTATTTGATATATGAAGAATGATTTGGAAATGTACGACACAGGTAGGACCCAGTTATAGATAGCTCCTCGATGCATCATTAGTCTCATGGGACAAGTCAGTTGGCTAGCCTTAGTGAGTTTTTCACCTAGTATGTTTTAAGCTATATTATGAAAGGTCTTGATAGTAAAGGTATCATGTACCTAAGAAACATAACATCTAATAATTAAAAATTTATTTCATTCAAATTCACCTATTATTATCAATTTAATTTTCACTATAAAAAAATATATGGATGCATTTCATTCTCAGTTTATTGATGAAATGACATGTGTGTTCAGTTATTTACCTTGTCGTATTTATTATGACTTATCCAGTTATTTAAATAACACGTGTTTCTAGTTATTTATCTTTTTACATTGTTTATGCACTTCCTTATCAGTTTATTGAATATATGACATGTGTGTTTAGTTATTATGATTTATTATTTCTTCCATTGTACATAAACCTTATTGAGAATTTGAGATCATCCTTATTTTTCTTCCTTTCCCCATGAATCCAAGAAGTGTACTAAGAAAGATATTCAATGGTATGACAAGTGGGAATAAAGTTATACTCAAAAAGGAAAAAATTATATTGTAATTAAGGTATTCAGTTATAATTTAAGAATCATGTATATATCTATTTTACCTTGACTTCTCAACTAATTAGTGCTATAGGATTTGATTCCTTTTAATCATGTCAATTTAATGGTAGTAGACACCGACTTTGAGCTTACTAGGGTCGAGGATCTATTTTGGGTATTAAAGAATGTTTAGTAGAAACCATGGAAACTAGATTTAGGAAAACATAAATTAGATAACATAACCTTAAAATATACTTTTAGGATTAACATAGAAACACATATCTTCATTAACTTAAGAGTTATGAATACCATTATAGGAATATGAGATTAAGATTAATCATAAGTTAAAATCCTTAAAACCCTTTTTTTTATTTTTTATGTGATGGGAGTATCCCATGATTAAGGATGTTCTAGAATAAATTTATGGAAATATAACTCATTAGTTTAGTACAAGTTTTAATGGAAAATTTATTTGGGGAATAATTTCATTACATTTTAGAGAAATGAGTTTAAAGGTATTGATAAAATTTAGGGTTTATATAAAAATAATATTTTTATACTATGTTAAAAAAATAGGTTGTATTAAAACCCATAGTAAAAAGGTTATTTAATGATTTACTCTATTTCAAGGATGTACATCATATTTTTGGAAATGTTATTGGAATTATATTAAATTAGTCTAGAAAAAGGACAACCCACATGTAGGGTGAAAAACCCTTGGATCTAGAGAAGAAATGGATTTTGAACTCATGATAGAAGGATGATAAGGGTTTTATGCCTACCACTGACCTATGTGATGTCCTGATCAATGTCTCCTTTCTTTTAGCTAAAACATTTGACGAATAAATCTTAATAATGAACCAATCATATCACTTTTTTGGTTTAGTGATTATGTAATAACTATATTAATTTTAGAAAATTGTTTAAGGAAAACATAAAGCTTTTTTTATAGATCTTATGATCAATAAAAAGTAAATTTAAGTTATTCGGTAATAAAAAATTTATTTTAGGATATCCATTTCATGGAGTAAGGTATTAATTAGAATTTTATCGAAGCACAACCAAAAGATGAAACTGGTCTTTTGAAATTGAAAAGTAAGTATATTTCCTTATATTATTGGTCAATAAAAAGAATTCCTCAACATTAAGAAAATGATATTAAAACAAAAATGTTATCATAATACCTTAATTTTTATTGAATCAGTTGAATTTTAAATCATCATAGATTTATGGCATTAAGACCCTTAACTTTCCATTGATCATTCACATGTTTTTTATCAATGACCTAAATATCTCCCTATAATTATTTATGATTTTCCTCCAATTCTATATTTCCACATTCCATTAATGCTCTCCTACTTTGAAACGTAGTCAAATGTTATTCTATGAGACCATTTTACTTCTCATTCCCTCTTATTTGGAGGATATTTTATAAACTATTTTAAGATGTGAGTTTTTTAGAAAGGAAATTTTTAAATATCAAAACCTAGATTACCAAGATAAAGTTTAAATTGTGATGATGAAATTTAATTAAGGTGGGTAGAATGTAATTCCCTGAAATTATAAAGTAATAACATTGTATTTGATAGCATGTATGACATGCAACAACAAGTGTATAATCGAATATAATATCCCGAGACATTATAATATATTTACTAAATAAAATAACTTCAACATATGATATGGAATGAAGTATATGCAACCCAAATTTTATTTTTACCTACACAAAACACAAAGTTTGTCTTGCATTACATGCAATAATGAATTTCTTCAATGACTTGCATTACACTTAAGACCGAGTTTTACCGAACAACAATATATTTTTAATATATTATTATTTAATAAAATAACTTATAACATATCCATTAAATTAGAGATTATGAATAGGATAACCAACTTATGAAAATATATTTTTGAACTATTTAGTTACCAATTATATATAAATGAATATAAAACCCAATTGAATATATATATGACATGTTTTTATAAAAAAAAATTTATGCATCCAAAGATGTTTTATCATAATAAATTAAATTAATTAATATTGGTGGATACTCTTAATGAAATTTATTAATTATAAATTAAGTAAAATATTTTTGACTTTAATACAATATATTTGATAGGAATAAGATAATAACAAACCCAAATTTACGCATAAAAATCAATATTTTTATAAAGGGAGTTTTGCTTCCTATTAATGGCGCACCTATTTTAAATACTAATTTTGATACATTTATAAATTTAATATTTCAATATAAAATTAATTTTTGAAATATTAATGTCAAAATTATCTTAGGGATAATTTTTGGCATTTTTCTGAGAAGTTTCATTTTTTGATGAATAGTTAAAAATGCAGGATTTTAATTAGAAACTGCTTTTTTTATAAATAATTTATATTGTTAAATTTGATTTTAAATAGTTTTTAATGTTTAATTAGTTCAATTATACAATAATTATTCTAATTTTGGTCATTGGAATTAATTTCACATTGTAATTGGATATAAAAATATATCAGACTTTCGAAATTTTTTATGTTAAAAACTCGCTTTCTTACCCCATCTACGAGATTAAATTTAAATTAATTTCTGAAAATTATGTGATTGTAATTTATAAAAATATATTGAATATTTTTAATAATAATAATTTTTAAATTTTAGTAATTTAATCTTAGTTTTTGACCGAAAATATTAGTTATTGTAGGTAAAATTAATTATAGAGATTAAGGTAAAATCAACCTTAAGAAGAGACTAAACCTTATGCTTAAGGGCCAAAATTACATAGAAACATGTCCAAAAACTATTTTATGGTTTGTTTTAGACTATATCATACATTTTATAAAAAAAAAATTCATTATTTGGGTCACATGATGTAGGGGATACCTCTTAATAGTGTTAACCTTTTTATATTTACAAGAATGTCACTCCTCCTCTATAAAAAGCCACTCACCCCTTCCACTTTTTCACACCTATAAAAAAATTTGGATTATCCAAACTCTACCCAAAAAACTCCCAAAATCCATCCCCTCATCCTATATTCCTCACTTTGGACAGAAACAAAACCAAGGAAGTTTTTTGATATAAACCAAAAGGAGTTACAAAAAAAAAGAGGTAACATTCATCAACAAGCACTTTTGTTTTATTTATTTATCTACAACTTAAATTATTATTAAATATTTCCTATATAATAACATAATTATACTTGATATAAATTAATTTTTTTTTATGTCATGGGTATGACCAAATCTCACACACACTTCTATCAAATGAGATACGTAATCATTGTTCATGTGTACGACGAACTACCGCCTCGTGTACCGATGTCATTCATTCATACATTACCATCTTTCAAGGTTGAAAATAATGATGGATTTATAGCTTATAAATATTATATATAATATTTATAATTCCTTTATGCTTTTTTAATTTTTTATAACACATAACTTCATGCTTTCTATTTTTTGGGAATACCATAACATCATTTGTAGATGTGCGGACTACCGCCTCCTCAAAGCGATGTGATTCATTAACAATATAAATGGAATGTATAAAGGATGGTTTTAATAAAAATATGTGATATATATGATAATAATATTATAATTTAATTATAATATACATATATACTATTTTCTTTTAATTATTTTAATATGATATGAAAATGAAAACAACGTTCATACGTACGTACGACCTCCCGTCACCATGAACGGTGCATTTCATTTCAATCTTCAAATTTTATGGAAAATTATAAATACATATATACAGAATATATATGATATTTAAATCATGATTTAATTTCTTGATATAATTAAATCCTGATTTAAGTAATATGAATAAAAAAATAACAAGTCAAAACATACTCGAAAAACAAGACAATTAACACCCGAAATAATAAAAAATAAAGAAAAATTGTTAACAAAAGGGTGATAAAATGTTATAAAAGGATAATATATGATATTATACACATGATTATGGTTTTTTAATAAGTTATTAACTTGATTAAAACCATTATAAGGGATTTTAAATAATATTCAACCAAATGGAAGCGTAATGAAATAGATTTTCATCTCCTTTTTTTACTACCACCAATGGCCCGATGGCCTTCATTTTTTTATTGATTTTGATAATCCACCTTTCAAGTGGTGAGGTGGAACCCTTACAAGGGACATAGTCATAATTATTACATGGCTCGTAGGCCTCATAGGAATTTATTTCCCATAGGATCCATACATTACATACAACCCAGACTAACTACTTGGAACTGCTCCTCCCCAGCATCTTCATTGTGAAATCAGCTCTCCACCTTTGCATGGATGTTCGGATAGGCTTTCCCATGCATGAACAAGCTTTTCCCGATGGCAGGTGCAAACCCTCTCATTCTTGCAATCTGTTTAGCTTATTCTATTGTGAAATCTCATTGCTCCTCCACCTTCTGAAGTTTGTTCATTGTAGGATGTATGGTTTGCATCTGCAGTTAAGGTGGCCCGAAGACTAGGAGGTGGCCCAAATGCCTTACTAACCCGAAGTCCTAGGTGGAATGAAGGCCTTAAAGGACTTAGGGACCTAATCAATGGCTTGAAGGCCCAAACGGGGGAATATTCCTAGCTGCTACAGTGCCAAACAGTGCCTGCTATAGTACCTGCTACAGTTCTGTACATTTCCTACTACAGTACCTACTACAGTACTACTACAACCCCTGATATAGTACCTTCTACAGTACCTAGAAATTATCCTCCTCCTGGATTTCATCCCAGGTCTCTTGGATGTACTTAAGGAGTCCTCACCAACTGGGTTGAGGCTCATGTGCCTCACTTTTTTACATTTTTGAGATAAATGTCATATTCACATCTTACATCTTTTTTGTGGTGTATCTACTACCCTTTTGATATATTATATAATGAATTATTTTATATTCATGAAATTTAAGTGTTTCATTTGATTATTAATTACTTTTTGGGTTTTTGATTCAGATGTTAGGACAATTGTAAAGGGATTTCTAGTCTTGATTTTATTTCTATGAGACTTATTCCATATTTACCACTTATTTTTTTGTGTGGTTTATATAATACCCCTGAATGTATTTTATGATTCATATAATTAAATTTATGGGGATTTACATATCTATATGATTTTCTCTCTTTCATGGGGCTTATGCTTTGAACTTTACCAAAGCTATTATGGATTTTTCTCACAATTTTCATTCTTTGTGAAGTTTGTTATGTTATGAAGATATCTTATTTTATGAGATGTATATACTTCTAATTTGACATTATATATCATGAATATCCTTATTATCATTATATTCTAGGATTCATTTAATCTTATTCCTTCATTGGGCCTATGATTCAAATGTTTCAAAGTGGTATTAGAAATTTTTTAATGTTTAACGATTATTTTCCTCAGGAGTGTTTTAAATGACCCTTTAATGGTATTTATACTAATCAACAACAAAATACATTTATTTATACTTCATTTTGGATATGTTGTATTGATATCATTATTATTCATCATCTGGATGGTTTATGATTTATTTGGCCAAAGATAGTATTGAAATTCACTTCCTTGATTAATTTTTGCACTCCCCTTGAAATATTCACTTTTTAGAAGCCATTAAACATTAAATTCCCCCTAAATATTCATATCATTTATCATGGATATGATTATTTCCTAAACCATATACCATTTTTCACATAAAGTATTTACTTTGAAATTTGTTTGATATTTGGGAAAATATTGATAAATTTGTATCTTTTATCCAATAAAGATATTTGATAAGAGTCATTATTCACAAATTAAATTTATTATTCAATATATGAGGAATGCTTTGGACATGTACAAAACGAGTGGTCCTGATTATAGATATCACCTCGATTCATCAGTAGTCTCATGGTATGAATTGGTTGGCTAGCCTTAGTGGGTTTTTCACCCAGTATGTTTTAAACTATCTTGTGAAAGGTCTTGATGGTAAAGGTAACATGTACCACAAATTAAAAATATATTATTTGAGATGGGTTATTTACAATGGGGTCCCATCACAAAAGATACTTTTTTTGCGACGGTCCATCAAAATTAATTTTTTAAATGAATTATTTATTTCAATGAGTCAAGTAAGATGTTGCTATAAATTATTTTTGATGGGTTACAGACCCGTTGTAAATATGTTTAAAAAATAAAAAAAATGAATAAGGGAAATATTAAATTTTTTAAAAAATATAAAATATCAAAATAATTTAAAAAATTGTAATATATAATATTTTAAACATCTGAAATAATAAAAATATTACACAAAATATTTTCATTTAAATTTTAACAAAATAAATATGTATATAATATATCAATTGCTCTGGAAGGGGTGAAGGAGGGGGAGCATCATCCGGAATAGGGGGAGAGAACTCCATCCCTAATCTCTGAACCAGCTATCGCATGTACTTGTTCAGCTGCTCCTACCATCATCCCAACTCCTCCTGCTGCTACTAATGCTGCCAATGAAGCTCATAATGCTCTTTACACATGGCCTCAATAACCTCACTATGAGATTATAGATTCTCCTCATACTATGATACCTATGATTCATAATCTCTAAAATCTTCCCTTGAGTTAGATTTAGACCATGCAACAATATAATAAAAACTTTCAGGCATTAGTTGAGAACCAATATCAACCACTCGTCCCTTCTCGAAAGCATATTGTGTCACCTGCATCTATACCGCATCATCAAATCTTACTATACTGGTGGCCTGACTCTCATTATCATCCTAAATCTCATTCTATGTTTGAGAAGTCACAACATCATATGATTCCTTCAATTTCAATTGGAAATTAAAATAGTTAAAATATTATTTTCATTTAATTGTAAAACACAAAAAAAATATAATTACCATAATCTGATGCTGGTGACCACCTTTAATCTCTATAGTGACGAAATTGATGTACATCCTCTAATAAAAATCGAACTTCGTAATATCTAGATATTCAACTGCCTATATGAGTATAAAATAAATAGTTTACATTTAAAGTTATATAAATTATTTTAAGAAGAGTATATACCATATATCGTCAATGCATACTGAATGTACAACTACCCGGTCGATGTGTCACCTCCTTCATCCCCTATTTCTACTAACCTAATGATGTGATCCCTTGAAAAATAACTCACATAAATATAAACATAATATATCCCAAACTTTGGATGATATGTAATCAGGTCAATGTGTGTAATAAGACTGATCAAAATATGTGAATTCCACCTTTTTCATGTATATCTTTCTCAAATTGTGAAAATACTGAAGACAACGCTCACATATACACACATCCCAAGACTCCTTGATTTAAATCTTCATGTTATCATAATCTAGATACCATAAACCTTTAATTTTTTTTAACAATACCATGTTACTAATTAAATAAATTTCAAAATAACTAAAATTTATTTACGTACCATCCAATGATCAAACATGCAGTGCTGAACATCAATGGGAATCTGATCCCATGTCACTCATGCTATAGAAAAATAGTTCTATAAAATATTGCTCTGTATTCCAATAACTATATGTTAAATGTTATGAAAAAATAGAACAAATAGTCAAACAATTAGTACATAAATAATTTAATGAAAATTAATAAAAACTAACTAAAATACCCAATTGATTATTCCTCCGCATGTGTGGATTAAAGTCAATAATGAACTGTTAGGAACCTGAGGTCCAGATGATAAAGCGTCTAAATCATCATTAGGTAATACATGCTCCTCGAGGCTATAGAAGATATCAACATAATTATTTTCAGCCATCTGAAATATGAAAATAATGTTGTCAGCAAATAATTGAAACTGAGTAATATATATATTTATATGTACTATAACTAATAAGTTAATTGTTTTATTTTTCATCTTCATCCTCATATTCATATATGACAGTGTAAATATCTTCACCTTCCTCCTTAGTATTATTAATTTTCATAGTAGTTTCAGCTTTATCATCACATATTAGTTCAAATTCATTTGGTACATCATCAACATCATCACCATCATTGAACCGTAAATTTGGGGTTTCATCATTGATATTCATGTACCTTCATTGAAAATATGTATTTAAATTTTTCTATTGAAAATTTTATATTTCTTTCACTTCAATAGAACCACATTCACTTTGCATAAACTGATATTCACAAGATTTCATTTTCATAATTCTCTACTAATCAATTAACTCTCTTGAAGCAGCACAATAATTAGAATAATATATTTGGTGTTCCTGATAATCCAATAGGTTTATTTACAATAAGAATGATTTTATATTTAATATTAATGATTGCATTACACAGATGAGCATGAAATCCTCTATCAGTATCAAACCAATTGAATTTAAACATCGTTACATAATTCTATCCCAAATTACATGGCTCGATTATTTCATCCAGAATTCCATAAAAGTCAACTTAACTTTCTATATGATGATACTCTCTCAATAATACACCACTATTTATTATTTTTTGGATTCACCATATGCACATGTATGAAATTGAAAACCATTCCCTATGTATGCATTATAATATTGAACCATTTAGGATGGTGGGTTACTCAATACACACAATCGGTTAAAAATTTTACCAGCATGTTGTGATACCTAAAAATTTAAAAAACCATTAACAATATAAAAAATAATAAATTTATTTCATATTTTAAATCATAAACAATTTATTGCACCAATATTTAAAACAAGTAGGAAAAATTATGTTGTTGACATTATTCAAGTGCAGCTGTTGTAATTTGCTGAAATTGGTTCTTGATATAATAATCACATAATCTAAAAATTAAAAAAATATTAGTTCATTTTTTTAAAAAAAATTAATGAATATGTGGTAGTATCACTCAATGTAAAAATCATTTCATTTCTTCAAAGTTGAACAAAACATTTGTATTAGCCTCATGATGTTCATCATCTGAAATTCACCCTTCATGAACTCCACCAAATCCTTGTTCAGACTGATTAAAAAAGAATTATTGAATGTTCGGTGCATTTTAAACATTTTTTTAATTATGAACCATTCGATTATGTTTTGAAGGAAATTCATGTTGGAAATAATGGGTGTAGAAAAAAGAAATTTCATCACGTAAATAAGCTTATCCAATTGAACCTTATGCTTTGTCACATACATTTTTATTCAGTTTTTTCATAATTCTCTCATATGAATACATCCATCATAACTGTACTTACCCTCCTAATTTTTCTTCATGTGGAAAATTTAATATCAAATGTTTCATTGAATCAATGAAATCTGACATATTTTTTCCCAGTTTAGAAAATATTAAAATAATATCTTCTTAAAGTATACTAAATGAATCATAGTGTGTTGTCACCACATAAATGTTTTGTAAAAAACATGATATTTATGTTACTACATCCCAAATCTAATAATTCAATAAACCTCTAAATCTAATCAGTAGAACTTCTTCCAATATTACATGACAATCATGACATTTTAATCTGGTAATATGACTATTTCTAACACATCTATCCAAATTGGAAACATAACCATCTATTTGTCTCAAATATGCAATCCACTAACAAAATAATAATAAATTTTCATTTAAAAGTGCATACGTCACTTTTGGGTTCATTAAATCTCTTGATCTAGCATTTTTAAACAATTGAAGTTTTGGTTTCCAGCAAATTGTGGAAAGATCTAATATTGATTTTACATTTTCTTTGATATTACCAGGTGTGTCCAAAACAATATTAAATATATTATCAAAATAGTTCTTTTCAATTTTTATGAAATCCAAAATGAAAGGGACTAACAAATCAAACCAATATGAAAGATCCTAAAAATACTCCATTTAATCCAATTGTGATCTTCACCAAAGCCATCTATTTTTTGGTTTATAGTCAGTCAAAGGTAATGATAGGTATTGAAGAGATAATAAATTTTAAATCACTACCTGAGATCATTTCTATAAAACCATGTCATTCAATTATAACTTTTCTCGAATGATTTTTTTTCTTTTGGAAGGTATGATTAAAAGGAATAAATCTGTGATAACAGCTGAAAAAACAAGGTTTTCTCCCACTAATGAGCATAAACAATTTTCTGTCACTAATATAGCAGGGACATGATTTTATAACATGTTTACTCCATCCAGATAATATGTCATATGTTGTGAAGTCACTAATTTCCTACTTTAATTCATATTTCAATAGGAAATTTTTTTCGCAACAACATCAGATATACTAACACCATTACCCCATAATTAATTTAACTTATTAATCAATGGCTTCAAATAAAACATTGACATTATTTTTTGGATGTCATGAAATTAATAAGGTAAAAATATATATATGACTCATTCATTAACATCAAATTAGGTAAATTATATAGACTTATAAAGACAGGCTAATAAGAATATTGACGACTGTAAGAACCAAATGGGCATAAACTATCAGTAGAAAGACCAAATCACACGTTTTGGTCTTCTGAAGTAAAATATGAAAGTACCTAGTCAAAATGATTCCATGAATCACCATCATAATCTTGGTTTAATATTTTATCAGTTGAAATATGGATTTTGTGAGATAACATCAATGACTCTATGGTCTGATATATAAACAAACACTACAATATGGGTGTAAGTGGGAAATACCTCAATTTTTTAATAGGAATCAATATATATTTCCTTAGATGAGCCTATTTGTACCTTGATTATCCATATGTAAGATAATTAACTAACGACTCATTTTCACCATATTATAATATGAAATATGTAACATCCCCAATTAGGGAGCCACTAAACGGGAGCCCCGAACCAAGTTGCTACATGACCTCTTGCACATATCCTCATACTCTAGAGGCTGATGACTAGTAGTGAGGGTATAATGTGTTTCATGGGGGGACTATACCGACTTTATCTGAGTGATCCATAATAGATAACAATAATAAATCAAGGAGACATAATTACCAATAAAATTCATTACAAATCATTTCCCAAAACAGGGTATAATCCCACAACCAAATAATAAATATGATATGTCATGACATACAGTTCTAAGTGTAAGGAAAACCCAAATAAAGATAAATATAATAATCCCAAAAATGGGTCCTAAAATGAATTTTGGATCCCTCGTCAATATACATCTCATTCCCAAATCAACCCTCTAGTATAGGGCCCTCTCCCTTGTCCTAACCTGCAACCATGAAGTCTGCTCGGGTGCCCAATGATAGGAAATGAAGTGAGTGAGTACCAATAAGTATGCCACCACCAATATTGTCTACAAAATATATAGTATAAACATATAGTTTGTGAAATTACTAAAAAAGACAAACAAAAAGGGTAAACCAAGTTCCATTAGTTAAAAAAATCCACTTAAACTATTTTCATCATTCATCTATTGGGTTAGAAATTTTCATCAATTTCACATCAGCTTATGTCGGTAAACTACTATGTGAAAGGGGTTAAATACAGTTCCCCTATCTCATTAGGGTAAACATTTCACAAATAATTTTCATCACACTTACCTTGGAGCCTTAGTCTTGGTAGTCTCATCAAATGAAACCGTTATGGGCATAGAGCCTCAGTCCGACCTCCCTAACCCATATATTAAATGGGGTGGGGTTTAGATCATCAGTCTAACCTGACCCATGGTAATAGATCCTCAAGTCCAATACCCGACACATACCACTAAGCCGTGTACACTTTCTTCTTTAATCATTTTCCATATATACCAATTCACAATCCATACTCAGTTAACACACATAACAATCAAAATTCATTGTTCATTCAACACATAAATCATCTCCATGCCTTAACCCATTTACACATTCTCATTTACATACCTTATCCTAATTATCCCATTTATCATTTACATGCCTTAGCCAATCAAATTTATTACCCTTATCAATCCACTACTCATTTAACTCATTTACATTATACCAGACAACCCCTTATGCCAAGTTAAAAACTAAACACAATTACCATTAGTTTCATTTCATAACAGAAGATTACATGTCAACACATTTATTATGGTCTCTATGTCATAACAATCCAATTATACACTTAATATTTTAACTTTCCATGTTCAAGGAGCGGCACACACCATGGGTGGATCTTAACCCAGTTGAATCATACTCAACGCATCCCACAGGGGTTATGAGGGATTAAATTAAACATTTTACCAATAATTTTAGCATTTCTAGAATGGAAAACCAAAATAGAAACACAAAAACTTCAAATCACAACCTCATATTCCTAAAAAACTGACATGACTATGGGATATAACTTCTAGACCACCAACCTCGATTCTAAATATGAAAGCTCTCTTAACGCTAGACTTTGAATCATATTTGAACACCCTTTCAAGCTCTAACCTGATATTCACTAGAAAAATATGGTTTTAGGGGTTCATAATAAGAACAACTACACAATACCTAATCTGAAAAGGGAATTAATAGGGGCATTAGAATCACCTGGATCTTCGATTTGCAACCAACGACACTCTAAATGGCTGATAAATAATAGAGATTGATCTTTGGGAAGATCGTGGTGTTTTGGATCATCACTAGGGATACAAGAGGAATAATGGAGAAAATCCTGAATTATAACACTTAAGGCATGAGATGGAAAAATAGTAAAACCCCACTTTTTAAGGGATGCACAGTTGGCCAAACCATGTACCAACTGTGTGCCACCCTCCATCCAATAGGGGGTGTGGCTGCACAATTACCTAGGGATCTTATGACCCATATACCAAAACCCAATCATTTTACATCAACACAACCCCATGACCAACACCTAATACATCACAAAACAAGGTATACTCCTTAACTATCTTTGGTAGGATCAAAATCAATGCGGTAGTTAGCCTATTCTTTAACTCCTTTAAAGCATTCTCACATTCCCCAGACCATTCAAACTTTATTCCCTGCATGGTAAAGCATGACAGTTGTGTTTACAAACAATAAAAGTCATTAATGAACCCTCGTTAATATCCATCCAAACCTAGAAAACATCAAACATAAAATAAATTCTTGGATTGATCCCAAGATGGAACGAATTTCACTTTCTCTGGGTTCACAGACACACATTCCTCAGAGATGATGTGACCCAAGAAGTATACCTTTTCAATCTAGAAATGACACTTGAATAACTTGGCATATATCCTATGATCTCTTAGTGTACTCAATATGATGTCAATATGTTTTACATGATCATAATGAGTCTTGGAGTACACCAATATTTCATCCACAGATAAAACTAAAAAATGGTCTAGGTATGGGTGAAATATTCAGTTAATCAGGTATATAAACATTGATGGTTTATTGGTAAACCAGAACAACATTACAAAAAACTAATATAACCCATAACTTCTATTGAAGTAAGAATGTGGTATGTTAGAAGGTAATACCCTTAGATGAGGATAACCTGATCTCAAATCAATTTTGAAGAACACTTAAGCACTCCTCAACTCATCCAAAAGATCATCCATTCAAGGAAGAGGGTATCAATTCATAAATTTCATTGGATTCAACATATATAATCAACACGTAATCACAAGGATTCGTCATTCATCTTGGAAAACAACATTGGATATCCCCAAAGTGATGTACTCAGATGAATAAATCTCTTATTCTCCAGTTTCTCTAACAAATATTTAAGATCATAGAGTTTTTCCAGAGCCATTATATATGGTGGAAAGGAAACTGGTTCTTCTCCTGTAAGAAAATCTATCATGAACTAAACATCTCCTTCTGGTATTAGCCCCAAGAAGTCCTTAGAAAATACATCCTAAATCTGATACATCACAATATTAAAGACAAGGTACTCTATTTCCCCCATCATCAAACATAAGACAATCCACATGGGCTATAATATCACCCAACTGCTGATAGACCGGCCCAACACAGCTTGCTCAAATATACCATTCCCCACAGTGAACATAAGTATCTCTTTTGAGGGATTTTAACATTACCCTATGGTGGTAATAGTCGATATGATCTAGGTACAATATCATCCAATCCATTCCAAAAATCAGGTCAAAACCTGACATCTCAAGCATAAACAAGTCCCATAGAAAATCGTACCCACCATCATCAAGGGATCACTGCTTACATTGCTAGATATTTTCTACTTTCACCCCTAACAATGTATCAATAAACATAAACCCAAACATATGTTCCACTTATAAGAACAATACACTCACAAATTTTAAAGATATAAAAGAATTCAGGGAACCTATATCAAGTAAAGCACTAAAAAGCATGAAAGCTACAAGAATCGTAACTCGAACTGCTGATGGTGCGACCTTATCACCTCCAGGTGCTGGATGAACTATATAAATATAGTTTGGGAATCTACTCTAGGCTCTGTTCTGAGTTCCTAGTGCTTCACTACCCTGTTGATATAGATTCTCTCATCCTACAATACCACATCTACCACCTTGACTGGTACAACTAGTAGAGCTCCAAGTGTCTTCCTAATATGGGGTAACTGAATCTCTACTTGTACAATGAATAGGACTTGATCCTCCATCATTGTCCAAATATCGAGAGTTCCTATAAAACATCTTCACATGACCCATCCTGTTGCATGCTCAGAACTCAATCAGTGGATGGGGTCACAGACCACACATGTGTCCTGACCTGCCACATTGATAGAAAAACACATGGTCATACCCCTGAGGATAGTGCTTTTCTTGGACTACTCTATACACCACCACCCTAGTGAATACTCTCAAAATTACACTTACTACCCTCACAATTCACACCATTGGACCATCCAATCAGAACCACTTGTCCACCATGAGAATCCTCCTTTAAGTTCCCTTCTGAAATAAGGGCCTGATCCACCACCTCAAAAAAACCTCTTTAAATGAAATATATTCAACTGAGACTTTATATCATGTCTAAGTTCATCTTGAAAGTGTATCTTTGTAGTGGCCTCAATCCATGATATCATTGGAACGAATCTTTACTAGTCATTGAAGCGACCAGCATAATCCATCATTGGAATAACTCCTAGTCAAGATCATAAACTCCATAGCCTTCCCTCATCTCAAGGTCTCTGTATATAAATGTTCTATAATTTTTTCTTGGAATTGTTTCCATAACATAACATTAGACTCTTATGTTTGAACCAAAATATCCCACCAGCGCTTCACCAATCCCCACAACATATAAGCTTCTAACTTTTCTCTCTTCTCAATCAGAGTCTCTAAGTGATCCAAAATCATCTGGATGGACTCCATCCCTAACTCTGTTGCCTCAGGTCCACCTTCTCTAGAAAAAAATGGAGGGTGTTTCAACCGAAACACTCTGGTTAGATCAAACACACTCGACACAACCTTCTCGGTGTCCCATTCCATCATCTATATAAAATGAGAAATGTTCTCACAGAACCGCTCCTCCCCTTAGTTATCCTAGACCAATAGGGTTTCTTTCTCCACCACTAGTGGAGTATTCTCAGTGATACCCTCATGTCTCCCAACTATCACATGTCATCATGGTGAAATTTCTCTACAATTCCAAACACATATCTCAGAACTCATAACATAAAACATTCACATTTTTCACAAAAAAAGGCTCTCTACTAGCCATAAACAACCCATTCCTCATACACTATTCCAATCGATATAAATAAACCTCCATCACTACCCTGACCCATCCCCATAATGGGTCATGGTCAACATGGGATAAACTAACTCACAGAACTATATGGATTTTCATTAAAAACCCATTTTACCATTTTCTCTTCCACAACATAAATCTTTCTCTTTTTTGAATCTTCCCATATTTTACAACTCATCACAAAAAAAATTAATCCATTTATGAATCATCATGAGGCATTATCTCTTAATCATTCCATTACATTTTCCCTAATTACCTATTATCATAATTTATATTAGTCACCTTTTCTTTTTCAAATTTCAAATGAAGTGAAATGCATTCTATCCCTCACATCCCACCCAACTTTCTTATATGTGCTTACCAGGATGCATTCCACCTATATCCCTATTTACCTAAAATTATGCATGAATGCACAACCTCGTACAATTTTATCCATGAGTTGGATATCATATATTAATCAAAAAACACAAAAATTAAATCACTCAATGGTGAAATATCATTCAACTGTAACAACACACATCATGAACAACAATCCCACTCTAGGTAACATGGTTTTCCCCACATACATGGGTTATCTAATCTCATGCACGAGCTCATTGTGAAGGACATGAAACATACTAATCTCCCATATACCATTCCAAAATAGTAAGACACAAAAATTAAAATCACTCTAATAACACTTTGTAACATCCCCATCCAAGGATCCAGTAAACAGGTTCCCTAAGCCGGGTCACCACATGACCCTATACACACCTCCTTGTATTCCAGAGGCTTCTAACTATTAGCAAGGGTCTAATGTGTTTAATGGGGAGACGTTTCCCTCTTTATTATTGTGATCCACAATAGATAATAATAATAAATAAATTAAACTGAATAATCAATAACATTCATTACAAAAAAAATTCACGAAACATGGTACCAGCCCCAAACCAAATAGTAAATATGCCATGTCATGTCATACGGTGTTAAGTGTAAGGAAAACCAAAAATAAATATAAATAGAAGAATCCCCAAATGGGTCCTAAATTCAACTCTAGATCCCTCATCCATGCACATCCCATTCCAAAATTGACCCTCTAGCATAAGTCCTTTTCCATTATTCTGACTTGCAACCATGAAGTTTACCCGGGTACCCTATGGGGGCCTAAAGAGGTGTGAGTAAAACTTAGTTGGCCACCTCCAATAGTGTCTACAATAATATGCAGTCTAAACATATTGTATATTTAAGTACTAAATAAAAAATAAGGGGGAAAGGGGTAAATCAGGTTCCATTAGTTAACAAAGTTCACTTAAACCATTTTTATCATTCAACTTTTAGGTTGGGAATTTTCATCAATTTTACTTCATCCTATTCAGGTCAATTACTATGAATAAGGGGTGAAATCAGTTTCCCTATCTCACTAGGTTAAAAATTTCAAAAACAATTTTCATCACACTTACCTTAGAGCCTCAGTCTAGATAGTCTCATAAAATGCTACTGTTAGGGGCATGGGGCCTCAGTTCTACCTCCTTAATCCATGAATTAAAGGGGGTGGGTTTTAGAGAATCATTGTAACTTGACTAGTGGGAATAGATTCTCAAGTTAAATACCCCACACATACCACTAATCCTTGTGTAAATTATTCTTTAATCATTTACCACATATACTGGTTCAAAAACCATACCCAGTTAACACACATAACATTTACAATTCATGGTCCATTCAACACAAAAATCATCTTCATGACTTAACCCATTTAATCGTTCTCATTTACATGAATTATCTCAATTAACCCATTTATCATTTAAATTCTTTAGCCAATAAACGAAATTACCCTTATCAATCCATTACTCATTTAACTCATTAACATTATACCAAACAACCCTTTATGCCAAGTTAAAGACTAAACATTATTACCATTATTTTCATTTCATAACCCAAGATTAACATGTTAATACATCTATTATGGTCTCTATGTCATAACAATAAAATTATACACTTAAGTTTTTAATTTTCTATGTTCAAGAAGCAACACACCCCATGAGTGGATCTTAACCCAATCAAATCATACTCATTGCATCCCATGGGGATCATGAGGGGTTCAATTAAGAATTTACCAAATAATTTTAGCATTTATACCAAGGAAAAATGAAAGGAAAACACAACAATACCAAAGAACTACCTCACACACATAAACAATCTATATGACTATGAGATATAAATGTTGACCACCTACACCGATTCTGAAGAAGAACGCCTACTTAACCCTAACATTTATGACTCAGATTCGAACACCCTTTGAACCCCAAATATAAGATCCTTTGGAAAAAAGTGGGTTTTATGGATTCAAAAAATAGAATTATTATACAATCCCTAATCCAAAAAAGAGAAGAGAGCGGAGTGTTATACTCACCCAAAGCTTTGATTCCCAAATAGCGATGCTCAAAATGGCCTAGAAATGAAGTAGATTGATCCTTGGGAAGATTTTGGTGTTTTGGATAGTCACTAGGGATATATGAGGGATAATGGAGGAAAACTCAAAATTTGAACACTTAAGGCTTGAGAGGGAAAAATGGTAAAAAAAAATCCACTTTTTAAGGGGCACACGGTTTGGTAACATGTGTGGCCAAACCGTGTGTCAACCATGCACCACCCTCCATCCAAGAGGGGCCCAGGCCGCACGTTTACCTAGGGATCCCACACGGTTTGACCAACCATGTGATGACTATATAGGATGGATCTTTCCAAGCTCGCATGGTTTGTCCTTCCCCCTTGCATTATTTTCTTCCAACCATGCACCCTTCCTCCATGCAAGCATAGTTAGGGTGTATGGTTAGTAGTAACCATGCGATATGCATTGGATGACCCAATTCTCCTTTCATTCATGTATCGAACCTCGAGATTACCCTCAAGACTCCTTATACACATGAAAACCATTCCTTTAACCAAAATATAAGGACTTAAACCAAAACATAAACTAGAACATACGTCAAAATAATTCTGGGATCTTACATAATCATTTGAACATGCTTGAATATTCTGATAAAAATAGTTATTTGACATTCCATTATATGTTTTAAAAGCCATAATTTTTCAACTACTTTAAATTTGATTATCTATTATGAACCTTCCTTTTTCTCTCATAGAAATTTGTAGAAAATACATTTCCATCAAGTAATAGGCTTTAACTAAAGAGAATATTTGATCAAAATAGCTATTTCACATTCCATTATCTGATTTAATAGCCATAAATTTTTCAACCTCTTCAAATTTATTTATCTTAAAACTAGGATATAAAGCATGCTCAGCATGCTTTAGTAACTCATAAAATCAAGATGGTTCTAACTGAGGAGTGAAATCAATATCATCCTGATTTTTAGTTTGTTGAAAAGATGGACCAACAACATCATGTACTAATGTTTGAAATGTTGATGGATCTAGAAAAAAAATATTAATATTTTCTTTGGAACAACATTCACCATGTTTATACAGAAAAACATAGTCTGTTCAAAAAAGAAAATGAAATAGATGAACCCAATGCTATCAAATGTGTCAAACCTCCTTAGATTGCATTTATTACATACACACTTAATTTTTCCTTCAAAAACAATTCTGGTTTTGAGGATGTAAATGATAAAATAGATTCAATAACCTTATTATATATTGTATTTATATTAGAACTGTTTTAATTCCTATGATGATTTATCTAATAGGGATCATGTAATAAAGATTATTATTGGCTTCCTTATTCCATATTTATCTAAAAAATATAAAATAAATAAATTGTTTATAATTAATTTTATATAATAAAAAGATGATCCAAAATAGTACAAATTGAAAAATTATAATTTACCTGTAAATATTATCATTTTTATAACTTTACTTCAGATTTTTACTAATTCGTGCTGATTTTTATTGATTATCACCTATTACCACTAATTACAGTTAATTTTTACTAATTATAAATATTTTTTACTGATAACCATTATTTTTTAGTAATCAATGCTAATTAGTGTTTTTTATCACTCTTTAGAATAAATTATTACCAATTCCCACTATTTTTTTGTAAATTAAAAATATTTTTTTTTGTAATTACCATTATTTTGTAGTAATTAATGTTAATTCTTAATATAATTTAACATAAATAATAAAATATATTATAAGTCATTAAAAAGCTATAAATCATAGAATTTCCATTCTTTAGGTCATGAGAAAGGACCTATTTGTATCAATCATGCATGTAAAAATTCGTTATTGATCATGACCTTAAAATTGAGTACCTTTTTCATTCTCAATTTTCTAGTAATTTATAACAATTTATATTATTTCACATTAATTTGTAATAAATTATACTAATTTAAAAAAAATTAATTAATTCATAAAAATTTTATGTTTAATTTTTTTATTAATTTATAATAATTTTTATTAATTTAAAATAATCTATAATAATTTATACTTTTTTATATCAATTTTTTTCAAATTATATCAATTTATATATTTTTTATTAATTTTTCATAATTTATACTGATTTATAAAAATTTATATTTTTTTTAAATTTTTACTAATTTTAATTTTTATGCAAATTTATAATAATTATTACTAATTATTACTAATTATTACTAATTAGTTCTAATTATTACAAATTTATACAAATTCTTACCAATTCTTACTAATTACTACTAATTATTACCAATTGTTACCAATTATGACCAATTATTTTTAATAACCACCAATTATTAGCAATTACCATCTATGATTACCAATTAGGATCAATTACCACTAATTACCACCAATTACAACCAATTACCACCAATTACATCCAATTATGTCTAATTTCCACGAATTACTACTATTTACCACCAATTACCACCAATTTACCACTAATTACCACTAATTACCACCAATTCTAATTATCATGAATTATAACTAATCACCACTAATTTCCACTAATTACCACAAATTTCCACTAATTACCACTACATATTATCAATTACCACTAATTATTACTCATTGCCACTAATTATGACCAATTACCATGAATTACAACTAATTGCCACAACATACCACTAATTCAAACTAATTATAACTAATTACCACTAATTACCCATAATTACCACTAATTGCCACTAATTTCCACTAATTGCCACTAATTGACACTAATTATCACTAATTACAACTAATTTCAACTAATTGTTGGTAAATACAACTTATTCTTACTAATTATTACTAATTACCACTAATTATTACTAATTACCAATAATTATTAATAATTATTAATATTTATTAATAATTATTAATATTTATTACTAATTATTGCTAAATATTAATTAATTTTTACTAATTTTTACTAATTATTACTAAGTACTGCTAATTAAGACTAATTACTAACACCACGAATTACCAATTACCACCAATAACCAATTACCACAAATTACAAATTATTATAAATTACCACCAATTATTTTCAATTACTATCAATTACCACCAATGACCACTAATTTACCACCAATGACCACCAATTACCCTGAATTACCACTAATTACCCCTAATTACCCCTAATTACCACTAATTACCACAAATTACCACAAATTACCCCTAATTATTAATAATTACCACTAATTGCAAAAAAATTGTTAGTAATTACCACTAATTGTTTCTAATTACCACTATGTATCACTAATTACCACTAATTACCACTAATTACCACTAATTTCCACTAATTACCACTAATTACCACTAATTACCACTAATTAACACTAATTACCACTAATTATTACCAATTACCACTAATTACAACTAATTAAAACTAATTGACACTAATCACCACTAATTATTACCAATTACCACTATTTTTCACTAAACCAATTTGCACTAATTTCTACTAATTGCCACTAATTTCCACTAATTACCACTAATTAACACTAATAGGCTCAAATTATTACCAATTACCACTAATTACCACTAACTACCACAAATTACCACAAATTACCACTAATCGCCTCTAATTATCATTAGTTCCCACTAATTATCACTAATAGCCACTAATTATTACTAAATACCACTTATTTTTACTAATTGTTACTAATCACTACAAATTATTACTAATTACAACTAATTAGTACTAATTATTATTAATTACCACTAAATGTTACTTGATTTTTACTATTTTTACTAATTATTACAACATTCGACTAATTATTATTATGTAATACTAATTAAAACTAATTAATAATTACCACCAACTACCAATTACCATAAATTACCACCAATTATTTCCAATTACTGTGAATTACCACCTATGACCACAATTTTTCCACCAATTACCACTAATTGCCATAAATTACCACGAATTAAAACAAATTACCACTAATTACCACTAATTACCCCTAATTACCATTAATTACAAATAATTATTACTAATTCCCACTAATTACCTTTAATTATTACTAATTACCACTAATTATTACTAATTACCACTAATTATTACTAATTATCACTAATTATTACCATGCATGACTAATTATGACAAATTACCACTAACTACCACTGATTACCACTAATTTCCACGAATTGCCCCAAATTGATAATAATTATTACAAATTACCACTTATTTTTACTAATTATTAATAATTACCACTAATTATTAATAATTACCACTAATTATTACTAATTATTACAAATTATTACTAAATACCCATAAATATTACATAATCTTTTCAAATTATTACTAAGTGCTATTAATAATTACTATGTAATAGTATTTAATACTAAATACAACTAATTAAAACAAATTACTACTACATACTTCTGATTAAAAATAATTATTAGTAATTAAAAAAATCTTGTAATTAGAAATAATTACTATTTCTTAAAACTAATTAATGAAAAATAAAATTGAGGAAAATACTTAAATCTAGTTTCCTCTAATAAATAATAAAAATTACTAATATAAATTAAAATAAATTCATTAAAAACTAAAAACATTAAATAAATTCATTAAAATAGTATCTTTTAGCATATGAAAAGCCAGGAAGTTTCTTCTCTTTAAAATTTAAAAATTTGAAAACTTTAAGCAGCAGAAAAAAGAGCATAGGAGGAGAGGTGAGTTTGGAGGGGAAGTGAATGAAAAAAAATTCATGAGGAGGGGAGTATATATATATGTTAGATAATTTTTGGTGATACTATTTGCATTGGGTTTCCCATCATAAATAGTACCCATGATATTAATTACAACGGTGGTAAAAAAAAGTTTGTACAACGGGACGCATCACGGATTCTCTTCCGCTGATTGTTTATTTGTGATGAGAGATAATATTATCCCAAATAACAATAATGATGGAATTTATTTACGATGAGTCTCATCGCAAATACTCTTCTACTGAAAGTTTATTTGTGACAGGAGTAACTCTCATTGCAAATAACAATAATGACAGAAGGTATTTGCAATGAGGGTATATTCCCATCTTAAATACCTTTCCAAGGGTTTAGTTCATAGTGCGTGCTAAAGGTATTTGTGATGGGAAAAAATTTACTTCATAAATAACATTTTTTAACAACTATTTGTGATGAGGAATGAATCTCGTAGCAAATAGTTTCTTCCGAGGGACTATTTGCAATGGGTGATGGTCCTGTTGCAAATATCCCAAAACAAAAGGTTTTTTTCCCATAGTGTACCTAGGAAACATGACGTCCAATAATTAAGCATTGCCTTTATTCAGATTCAGATATTATTATCCCTGATATTTTCATAATACAAAAATATATGGATATATTTCATTCTCATTTTATTGATTAAATGGAATGTGTGTTAAGTTATTTACCTTATTATATTTAGTATTCCTTATCCAGTTATTTAAATGACATGTGTTTCTAGTTATTTACCATGTCGTATCGGCTATGCACTTCTTTCCCAGTTTATTTATTATATGACATGTGTATTCAATTATTACCTTTCCATATTAATTATGCTCATTGATTCATTATTTATTCCACTTTACTTAAACCTTACTATGAATTTGAGTCCACCCTTATTTGGCTACCTTTACTCAGGAATCCAAGAAGTATAACAAGAAATATATGCAAGGATATGTTAAGTGGGAATAAATTTTTTCTCAAAAGGAAAAAAATTATGATGTAATTAGTATATTGAGTTCTAATTTAAGAATCATGTATGTATCTGGTTGACCAATACTACTAAACTGACCAGTCCTTCAAGATTTTATTCCTTGAAATCAAGTCAATGTAGTTGTTGTAGACACCGCTACCAAGATAACTGAGGTTGTGGCACTACATGAATGGTTGTTTACTCTTAGAGAATTTTTTTTTTTAAGAGAGAAAGAAATAGACATGTATTTCACATTCGGCCAGGGAGTCAAAATTTATCACCTTAGCATCATGTGAAAAGAAGGTTTAATGGATTAGGAATATATTATTGGATATTAGATTTTGACCTACTCTGATACCTCCCTTTTCTATCAGTTTTGATAGTGAATAAAATTTATCAGAAACATATAGTTCCATGTACAATGGAAAGTCTATACATATAATTTTGACACATGATTATTTGAGACAATTTTTATAAGATTGTACCATAGAAATTGTCTATTTGATATCGTTTAAAAAAATTAAGATTTGTTTAAAAAATTCTTAATGAGATAGATCATTCCTGAAAAAAACAATGAGATGGCGCTAATTCCCTAGAATAAATCATTTATGTAATAGAAACCCAACACTCTTTAGGTAGATCCTAATCAAAGTGTTTAAGGGGTAAAAACAAGTTACAAAGATGATTATTTATATTCATAAATTACGATCGCAACTACTTGGATTCAATATCGTTCGTTATGACTAGAGGTTGAGTTATAAATTCTTAACTAAATTTTAAGACTCAATGGTTTATGTGTTCTAAAAATGGAAACACGTTGTCATATTTTTCATATGTGAACTTAGAAGTGGTGCCGCTTCTTACTGGATTTAATGAGTTTACTTCTTATAGAGTTCATGAAAAGGATATAAGCATATGACTATAAAAGTGCTACAAAATGAGATGTTGTATGAAAAGTTCATTTTATGTATGATATCTTCAGTTTATATTAAATATTAATAAGTTTAATGTTTCTAGAACTTGTAAATATGATAGTTCTTAGAGATACTGAGTAATGGTTTAAATCAAAAATACATTTATTATGTATAATTATTCACGTGTGATTTGGAGAGTTAATATTTATTAATAAAAGTGGGGGATTTTTATAATGGTATTCATAAAAAAGGAAATAATGTGTTTATTGATTGGCCCATTTTTATTGGCTTGGATTTATGTGATGGACAACTTTGGAAATCCCACATTTGAAATGTGTACCAAATTCCAAATGCTCCTCCCTTATAAAATGGGGCTTGAGAATTGGTATTTTCATAAAAAAATATATATCTACCTAAATGATTTTAAAATATTTTTTAAATACATATTTTAGTAATATGATTTATTATATATATATCTATATTATATACATAATAAAACAAAACAAAACAAAACATACAATTTATTTTATCAAAATGATTAATAATGTGACTAGTCATAACAGTTGGATTTTGAATTTTAGGAATCATAATGGATGTCCCCACCAAATGTTGTCTCATTTTAGTCAAACCAAGGTGTTCTTTGACCAGAAAAGTGAGATCAAATCTTTTTGATTTACACAGATTTAAATCTATAAATATGTAATGATGATATAACTTATAAAATTAATTCCTTCAATCCAAAACTCTCTAGATAAATATTCTCAATATCAGTGGTGCGGGGTTGTCTGTTTTTTGTGACCATAATCCCCAAAATATTGGTGAAATAATTGAGGGAAAATTCTACCAGGAACTCTATCCATTATCCATATTGTGGAAATCCTAATGCGAATTATCTGTATATCAATGTAGAAATCCCCCATGCATGTCGTCATCCACACCCTTGGAGTTAGGGACGTTTGGTGCGCCTTTTGAACTGACATTGATCTCTCCCTGGAAGCAGCCTATGATTTTCATCTCTTCTCATCATTTTGTCATCTCATATTTTAGTGATGGAGATGAGTTCCTAAGGAATAGTGGCATGGATTCTATGGGTGAAGAGTAATGACAACATTTTTAATCAGGTCTCCAAGCCTTGCACCTCCTGGGTGAATCTCTCCTTCCACTGGTTATCCATGTGGATCTGCAGTGATCACTAGATTGAAGGTCCTTCATATAAGTCAAACCCTCTCACCTCAAACCCTCCCACCTTTGGCACATTGAAAATTAATGTGGAAATGTCACCCTCGGATAAAGGAATCATCAGTTTTGGAATCATGGTGCGTGACTCTTCTGGATCAATTGTTTCTGCAATTCAAAAATCTCTTAGGGTTCCTTCTTGCCTTCTATGGTGGAAGCTCAAGCGATCATATTTGACATGTAATTTTCCTTGGGAGTGATAATGGGATTCTATCTCAATGGAATCATACTACCTCACGGTTATTAGTGAACTCCTTTCTGTTGAGGGCGGCCTCTAACCATTTGGTCATTTTGTATCAAAAATCCATTCCTTGTGGCTCCACTTCTCAAATTTCTCATTCTCCTTTACCAAAATGGAGTCTAATAAAGTGGATAATCATTTGGATACTTGGAGTATTTCCAAAAATCCTCATGTATGGTTTTATTGTTTCCCCAGTTGTGTGGCCTCTCTTATGTTACCTAGTATTAGATCTCTTAATATATTAGTTCTTATTTCTATCAAAAAAAAATTGATTTTATCAACATACTTATCATTAATTTCCATTAATTCATTAAATTCACTTTTTAAAATGATAAAAAAAATAAAAAATATTTAATTTATTATATATTCATTCAAAATACTCTTATAAATTAATTTTAAATGTTCGAAATTATATTTTTATATATTAGTTATTTATCACATTTAAATAAATATTTAAAAATATAATGTGATAGATGCATCCATTGAGATGGTAAATTCATCAATTCTAACCACCTAGTGCCTTTTATTTATCATCCATCGATCTTATGCCACCATTCTTCATCACATACATTCATTAAACTATCCCGTCCTATAAATGTATGATTCTTCACCACTTTGTTGCCCAACCTTATGGTTCCCTAGTGCTATCCTCATATTTATAGACCTATCTTAGTGTTAAAATTTTCAATGCTTTCTTGTTTCATAATCCATTAGATATCTCACCGTTCTATGTTTTGGTCCCCCCCCCCTTCATTTTTTTGATTATCCTATGATCATATCATGATGTGTTTTCTATTTGGTTTTTTCTTAACATCATATTGAGTTCTTGTTTCTTTGACTATTGAGTAGTGGATTGAGTTCTTGTAAACTGAATCATAATAGTCTTAATGAAAATTTTTGAGTCTCTAAAAGTTTTGAAAAAACTAGTACATAACATTTAGGAAAACATGAAAAGATTTACAAAAAATACTAAGGCACAAAAAAGATCCTACAATCAGATAGTCAAGTGATCAAGCCAAGTTGAAAATGAACTCATAGATCATGATGATAAATTTGTTAAAATAAACTTTCTCTATAAATGGATGAATATTTTGAAAATTTTTCTATTAATGTTTTGGAATGGGTGATGTTTGTCAAAGAATTCAAACATATGACCGATGAACGTAATGAGGAAGTGAAAGTTTTGAAAGAAAAGGGTCAAAATTTGGAGTTCGAAAATAGAAGACTCTGAAAGTGTGAAAATTAGATTTTAATTATGAAGGAGTAAAATAAAAAGACCAATGAGGAAGTTGAAATAATAAATTCATAAGTCTAAAAAAATCTGGTGATAGAGGTCCAGATCATGAAGATTTATTCTTTAGTCACAGAGGCTCATAAGGATCATGACAAGTACAAGAAAATGAAGTCAATTGTGAAAAGGTTAATGAACAAATAATGAACATTTTATTTTGAACTATTTGTGAAAATTTTTGAAACATTTTGAATGGATGTTGAATGTGAATAAATCTTTATACAAATTCATTATGTCTGAATTTCATCCATTTTTTTTTTGGATATATGTTCTTTATTTTAATTATTAGATGATTTTTTCATTCACATACATTTGTTTCATATGTTATTACTTTATAACATTTCAGGTTATATACATTACCTATTTTTTTGCAAAATCACAAATAGGAAGAAATTATAATGAATATTTTTTTAAGGAGGATTGAAATATATAAACGGAAAAGTATATAAGAAGTTTTTTGGTAGAATTTTTAAAATTATTTTTTTAAGGGGGAGTTATTATCATAAAAGGGATTATTAAAATTATTTATCTTACTTTTAATTAGATTATTGTTGGGAAAAAATCCCTCAAGGTATCATTGAAGCATTTTTGAGGTGATTGTGTTTGTTGACAAAGTGGACATCTGAGTAGTGATTGTTGACAAAGCAAAACAATGACATACAAATTTGTTGACAAAGAGGATTTCATGGTGGAATGTCGAGTTCAAGAGTTGAGGTCAATGATCCATGTTTGATTCAAGAACGTCGATAAAAGGAATGGATGATCTGGAGGCGGTACAAAATAACAGATACAAGGTGGCGCCGTTTTCCAGTGTTTGCCAAATTTTAGGGCCTGAAAATCGGCAAATGAAGAAAAGTGTTTTTGGCAAAAGGACTTGCGCGCCGAGGACTTGGAGTATAGGAAACTTGCGTGCCATATGTTTTTCAAGATCAGAAGATCAAAATATGGCAAAGTAAAGTGGTTCGCGCAAGTTTGGGAGTTGGTCGCGCAAGTGTCTAAAATGATAGGGGACTTGCGTGCCGAAACTGGGTCGCGCAGGTGACTTGCGCGCCGTCGCGCAGGGTGGTCAGATTGCCTATAAATACTGGACCACCCCTCCTCATTTTCAACGGAGTTCAACACTTTGAGAAATTAGAGCTCCCATCGCGTAGGTGTGGTGGTCGCGCAAGTGGTGAGTGTGGGTCGCGCAGGTGAATTTGCGCGCCAGTAGTTGAAGTTGTGCGCCGGTGTTAGAAGTTGCACGCTGGTTGGCAGTTGCGCGCCAATATTGGTTTGGGAGTAAAAGGAAGAGAGTCGCGCAAGTTTGGAGTTGAGGAATCTTGATTCGCGCAAGTGTCTGAGGAGGACTTGTGCGCCCGTTGTGACTTGCGCGCCGATACTTGCGCACCGAGATTGACTTGCGCGCCAAGTAAGGAATTGTTCCAACAGTGCTTCTCGGACTGCGTGGAAGCTGGTACGTTTCCCGATACCTTCGGTGTAAAGAGATATTCATCTATGGGTGAAATTTGTACTTCAACAGAGCATCTACACACAGAGGAAGATGCATTCATTCATGAAAATGAAGAGACATACAGGTCTATAAACTGTGAGTGGATTCATTCTAAGAGCAGTGAGCTTAGGAAGAGGAAGAAGGTGATCCTCTCCACCGGCAGTGAGCTAGAGAGAGAGAAAAATAGTGAGTGACCCTTGGGAAAGCAGTGAGCTGACCCTAAACTTGTAAAGGCAGTGAGCCTGGGATTAGAATTGATCTAGCCCGAACCTTGTAATCCACAACTAGTGAAGATTAGTGGAATTTGGTACGACCGGAAACTTGTCAGCATATGCTCCTTGGACGTAGCCCTTTGCGGTGAACCAATTAAAATTTTTGTGTCCTGTGCATACTTCGCTTTCTATTTACTTTGTGCAACAAGAAAAAGAGAGAAGAGAGTTTTGCTCAACAGCGAAACAAGATCAGAACGGGCATTAATTTTAAATTAGTCATACCCTGATTCACCCCCCCTCTCAGGGTATTCAGCCTTGTGGACCTAACAATTGGTATCAGAGGGAAAGGTTGAAATTTGTTCTTCTCTCAATGGAGGTCACCAATCATAAAGGTATTCCGATCTTCAACAGATATAATTTTTAGATATGGAAGAATCGGATGCAACACTATTTCCGATCCTTGGGAATGGATGTGTTTTCAGCAGCTATGCATGGTATCACAGCTGATATTAATAGTGGTGCTTTATCAGAAGCTGAGCATAGAGAGTTGGATGTTGATTCCAAAGCAATCAATGCCTTAGTGGGAGCCCTTTACAATCCCATTTACACGAATGTGATGTCATGCAAAACGTCACATGCCATGTTGGAAAAGATTTTGAATATATATGAAGGGGACACAAAAGTCAGAGAGGCAAAGCTGCAGGTGTTGTGGAACAAATATGAAGATCTGAAAATAAACCCGAATGAGTCTGTTGACGCATTCTTTGATAGGGTAAACATTATTGTGGAAGATATGCGAGGTCTTGGAGAAGTCATTGAAGACATAAAGATTGTAAAGCGCATCTTGAGGAAATTTCCACCTCGGTTCAATCCGAAAGTTTCAGTACTAGAAGATAAATATCCAAAGGAGCTGAAATTGGACAATTTGCACAGTACCTTGGTTGCATATGAAATGAGGAACGATGATAATGAGTCTGTGGAAAAGGGGAAGTCTAAAGAGGTGGAATTTAAGGTCATGAAGAAGCTCACCATTGAAGATTCTAATGAAGAAGAAGAGACAGATGAGGTAATGCCATTTCTTTCTTCAAATATATAAAGAGGAAGAGGAAAATTTAAAGTTAAACTTCCACTAGCATGTTTTCGATGTGGAAAGGTTGGTCATCTTGCGGAAATATTCCCAAAGAAGTTTCAAGATGATGATGATGATAAAGAAGTTGAAATTCCCAAGAAGAAAACTTCAGCTTTTGTGAAAGGGAAGAAGCAATTCAAGAGAAATTTCTTCAAGAAAAAGAATCTTCTCTCACAAGAACTTGAAAGTTCAGATGAGTCTGAGGATGGAGAGGTTGAGGAAATTTAAAATTGCAGAGATCGTGGGGTAAATTCCTTGGTGGTGACTGTTGGTAGTTCTCAAAAGGGAGAAGAAGTTGATGCTAAAGAAGAAGAAGAAATTGAAGGTAGAGTTGATATGGAATCCAAATTGGAAGCAGCTCTTGAGGAGATAGACGTTTGGAGATCCAAAACGAAGAAAGCCAATAAAGTGGTTCGTGATGCCTAACTCTATATGCAACAACAGGATGAAGAAAAGTCTGAGCTGCTAGAAGAAATTGAAAGACTAAAATCCTCAACACCAGAGAACTCAGAAAATATTGTTGAGTATAAGCTTAAAGTTGAGGAACAAAAGAAGGAAATTGATTGTTTGACCAATACAGGAAAAGATCAGGTTAGATGTATCAAAGAGCTTGAAGAAGAAGTGGTCAGTTTGCGACAAAAACTTAAGGATCAAGATAAACTCTTGACCCCCAATGTGATATCCGAAAAGCAGGCCATTCAGAAGACAGAGAAGATGAAAGCGGAGCCTAGCAGTTCAGTAGGGAAGAAGCAGCAATTGAGCTCAGATGTTAAGGCCGTTTCTGGGCTTAGTCAAGAACAAAAATTTGCGACAATTGCAGTCAGACCGCAAGCACTCATCCCGAAAGTGAAGGTTGATTTGGGCACAAAATAGAATCAGAATATTCATAGATCTCAAAGGGAAAATCGTAGTGCTGAAATATCACGAGGGAATGCATCCTATATCAGGTGTTATTGTTGTGGGAAAATGGGACATTCACAGTATGTGTGTTCCATAGCCAAGAGATACAGAAGGGAACATGAACAGAGATGGCAGCCAAACAGAGAACGGTTTTCCAGAACACATTGTGAAGGACACTGTTTTTGGTGTGGAGGATTTGGACACATGGCTAGGTATTGCACTTCAACCATTCAGAGAAATGTGTCAAAGCAGAATCAAAATGTTCGCAAGTAGCAGATCAATAAACCAACAAGTGAGTTAAAAGTTCAGAACAGATTTGCAGCTCTACAAGATGAGGGTGGTCCATCATACTCTGAGAAAGAACAGAAGTCTCAATCCATGCCAAGTGTGAAAGAAAAAGTATGGACCAAGAAGAAGAAAAATGAGAAGGCTGTGGTGGCGGAGATTGCCCTTAAAGCATCAGATCGATCTGGTGTTTGGATCCTTGATAGTGGTTGCACATCCCACATGACGGGTAATAAGGATCTTGTTACAGGCATCAAATATGACAAAGAAGGAGTTTTCAAATTTGGAAATGATGAAGGCCTGAAGATTGTTGGATCAGGGAAAGCCAAGTTTTGGGGCAAAGAGATGAGACGTGCTGATGTCTTGGTAGTAGAGGGTCTCATTCATAACTTACTCAGTGTCAGTTAACTATGTGACTCTGGGCACTCTATCCAATTTACCAAGAATATGTGTGTTGTGAAAGGAAAATATGGAGCAGCTGTTCTGCAGGGAAAAAGGTCAAAGGGAAATCTCTACCTTGTAGGTGGGGAAGAAGGTACTTGTCTTTTATCCAGAGAGGAAGAAAACCAGCTGTGGCATAAGCGACTTGGTCATCTATGCCAACCATCTATGGAGGATCTTGTAAAATGTGATGCTACTAGAGACCTTCCCAAACTATCACAAGATCTCACTCATACGTGTGATGCTTGCCAACAAGGGAAGATCATCAGAAAGACATACAGGCCAAAGGAACAGAAATCAACTAGAGTGCTTGAATTGGTTCATGCTGATGTATGTGGACCTATTTCACCACGAGCTATAAATGGGAAAAGGTACTATGTTCTTTTCATTGATGATTATAGCATAATGGCATGGGTATTCATCATTACCCATAAGACAGAGGTGTTCAGTTGTATAAAGTAGTATAGGAGGGAATCAGAAAAGATGCTTGGGTAGAAAATCCTGAAATTTCTTACTGATAACGGTACAGAATTTACAAACAGTCAGGTTGAAAACTATCTCGAGAAACATGGGATAAGGCATCAAGTATCATCAGTAAGAACTCCCCAACAGAATGGAGTGGTTGAAAGAAGAAATCGGATCATCAACAACATGGCCAGAACAATGCTTATTGATAAGGACCTACTAGAGAAATTTTGGAAGGAAGCCGTTTTAACATTGGTCTATGTTTCAAACAGGTCTCTGTTGTGTCCGAAGTAAGGGAAGACTCCGTATGAACTATGGTACGGAAAGAAGCCAACGTTGAAATACTTTCGAATCTTTGGAAGTAAGTGTTTCATTCTCAACAAAGAAAGTCATAGGAAGTTTGAGGCATGAGGAGATGAAGGGATATTTCTTGGCTACTTAGGGAAAAGTAAAGCATATAAATTCCTCAACAAGAGGCTGGGAAAAATCGTTGAGAGCAATGATGTCACTATAGTTGAAAATGAACAGAATACTCAACGATCCAGTGAACAGTTCTTGGATGAAAGTGATGATGAGGAAAGCAACACAGGGGGGGAAGAAGTTGCAGAGGCTGACTCAGAAGAAGATACTGATGATGAACAAGAAAGTGTAAAGTCTATATCTGCAAGGAAGCAAAAGAGTCAAGCTGAAATTGATAGGAAGAATATCATTGGTGACCAGACAGCACCAGTTCAAACTCGAAGAATGAATTCATTACAGCAGACATCGTTTTTATCTCAGGTGGAGCCAAAATGTTTTTCCGATGCAGCTGAAGATGAAAACTGGGTTCAACCTATGAATGAAGAGCTTGATCAGATTGAGAAGAACCAGACGTGGGAGATTGTTTCGAGACCAGCATACAAGAATGTCATTGGGACTAAATGGGTCTATCGCAACAAGATGAATGAATATGGAACTGTGATTCGAAACAAAGCATGACTAGTGTGCAAGGGGTACTCCCAGATCGAAGGAATAGATGTTGATGAGACATTTGCACCAGTTGCAAGGTTGGAGAAAATCAGATTATTCTTGGCCATATCAGTGCAAAGAAAGTTTAAAGTGTTCTAGATGGATGTCAAATCCGCATTCTTGAATGGGGTTCTGGAAGAAGAGGTGTACATTGAGCATCAAGATGGTTTTCTTATTCATGAGGATGAGAACAAAGTTTGTAGGCTGAAGAAGGCATTTTATGGGCTGAAACAAGCACCATGAGCATGATACTCAAGGCTTGATCAGTATTTGAAGAATCTTGGTTTTCAGCGTGGAGGAGTTGATTACAATCTCTATTTTAGTAATGAAAGTAATCAACGGATGATGGTGCTGGTTTATGTTGATGACATAATATTCGGCAGATCAGATGAAGCTCAATGCAGATAGTTCTCTGAATTCATGAAAAATGAGTTTGAAATGTCAATGATTGGAGAGCTAACATTTTTTCTTGGTTTACAGGTGACACAAGGAAGTAATGGCACTTTTATTTCTCAATCCAAATATGCCAAGGAGGTTCTAAGAAGGTTTGGAATGGATAATTCCAAGGAGATGAAGACTCTGGTTGCTACCCAGATGAGATTATCAAAATATGAGGATGGCAAGGCAGTTAATATCACATAATATAGGCAAATTATCGGAAGTCTGTTGTACTTGACCGCGACAAGGCCTGATATTGTTTTCTCCACATGCCAAGCAGCGAGATATCAAAGTAATCCCAAGGAAAGTCGCATGCTTGTAGTGAAAAGAATACTTCAGTATATCAAGGTCACAGTGGACTTCAGGCTGACATATAACGACAAGTCTCAGACAGAATTATTGGGATATACTGATGCAGACTGGTCCGGTTCAGCAGATGACAGGAAATCAACATCTGGAGGTGCATTTTATTTTGGCGGACTATGTATTGCTTGGTTGAGAAAGAAGCAGGATTGCATTTCATTAAGCACCGCAGAAGCTGAGTATATTGCAGCCACTCAAGCATGCACACAGTTATTGTGGATGAAGCAGCAACTTGAAGATATGGGAGTTGAAGTGAAGTCTCCGATCGGAATCCAGTGTGACAACTCAAGTGCTATAAATCTTAGCAAAAATCCCGTCCATCATTCAAGGACAAAGAACATTGAGATTAAGTATCATTTTATCAAGGAGAAGGTTGAGTAGGGAATCGTGAAGTTGGAGTATATGCCTACAGAGTTACAGGTTGTAGATATTCTGACAAAGGCCTTACCCAAGGAAGCTTTTGAGAGGCATCGACTGGTTATGGGAGTTCAGTCGATTTACCGCACTTGAAATAGTGTGGATGTGGGACCCCCCACCCTCTCCCTACTGTATGATGTGTTTTTTCCTAATATACAGATATGTGTTCTCTACTATGTTACAGACTACAAAGGAGTTTCCTTTGGTTTCGTTGACAGAGGGGGAGAAAAGTGTTTGTTAAAGGAGGAGAAAATAGTGATTGTTCAAGGGGGAGACAGTGCGGAGATTTGATAAATCATAATTGATATGGGGAGAAGCTGACAGGTGGAGCATCCAGAAAGGGGGAGCAATGAGAAAGGGGGAGTGTATTAAATCTGACGATGCTAGAAGTGATCGATCAAAGAATAGATATCACGATAGCTGAGGATCGTTATAAAAGCAGAAGAGTGGTGTTGGAAAGTGGTAAGACTATTTCCAAACCAAACATTGGTCTTCTAACAAATCCATCAACAATTGGTATCAGTTTAGTACAAATTGGTATCAGTTTGTTGTCAACAGTGGATGTCAGAGATAAAGTGATTCATTGATGAACTTTTCATTTACTCTTTTTTCTCACGTCGAGCACTGCTCATGTGGGCTTAGAGTATGTGTTGAGTAAATCCTTGATCGCTATCAGAATCGCAATGAGGTGAATGAAGGCTGAAGAATCAACGATGTATCTTTGTTTTGGAAGAGTTGTCAACAAACCTAAAGGGGGACATTGTTGGGAAAAAATCCCTCAAGGTATCATTGAAGCATTTTTGAGGTGATTGTGTTTGTTGACAAAGTGGACATCTGAGTAGTGATTGTTGACAAAGCAAAACAATGACATACAAATTTTTTGACAAAGAGGATTTCATGGTGGAATGTCGAGTTCAAGAGCTGAGGTCAACGATCCATGTTTGATTCAAGAACGTCGATAAAAGGAATGGATGATCTGGAGGTGGTACAAAATAACAGATACAAGGTGGCGCCGTTTTCCAGTGTTTTCTAAATTTTAGGGCCTGAAAATCGGCAAATGAAGAAAAGTGTTTTTGGAAAAAGGACTTGCGCGCCGAGGACTTGGAGTATAGGAAACTTGTGCACCATATGTTTTTAAAGATCATAAGATCAAAATATGGCAAAGTAAAGTGGTTCGCGCAAGTTTAGGAGTTGGTCGCGCAAGTGTCTAAAATGACAGGGGACTTGCGCGTCGAAACTGGGTCGCGCAGGTGACTTGCGCACCGTCGTGCAGGGTGGTCAGATTGCCTATAAATACTGGACCACCCCTCCTCATTTTCAAAAGAGTTCAACACTTTGAGAAATCAGAGCTCCCGTCGCGCAGGTGTGGTGGTTGCGCAAGTGGTGAGTGTGGGTCGCGTAGGTGAATTTGCGCGCCAGTAGTTGAAGTTGTGCGCCGGTGTTAGAAGTTATGCACCAGTTGGCAGTTGCACGCCAATATTGGTTTGGGCGTAAAAGGAAGAGAGTCGTGCAAGTTTGGATTTGAGGAATCTTGAGTCGCTCAAGTGTCTGAGGAGGACTTGCGCGCCCGTTGTGACTTGCGCACCGATACTTGCGCGCCGAGATTGACTTGCGCGCCAAGTAAGGAATTGTTCCAGCGGTGCTTTTCAGACTGCGTGGAAGCTGGTACGTTTCCCGATACCTTCAGTGCAAAGAGATATTCATCTATGGGTGAAATTTGTACTTCAACAGAGCATCTACACACAGAGGAAGATGCATTCATTCATGCAAATGAAGAGACCTACAGGTCTATAAACTGTGAGTGGATTCCTTCCAAGAGCAGTGAGCTTAGGAAGAGGAAGAAGGTGATCCTCTCCACCGGAAGTGAGCCAGAGAGAGAGAGAAACAGGGAGTGACCCTTGGGAAAGCAGTGAGCTGACCCTAAACTTGTAAAGGCAGTGAGCCTAGGCTTATAAGTGATCTAGCTCAAACCTTGTAATCCACAGCTAGTGAAGATTAGTGGAATTTGGTGCGACCGGCAACTTGTCGGCGTATGCTCCTTGGACGTAGCCTTTTGCGGTGAACCAAGTAAAATTGATGTGTCTTGTGCATACTTTTCTTTCTATTTACTTTGTGCAACAGGAAAAAGAGAGAAGAGAGTTTTTCTCAACAGCGAAACAAGATCAGAACGGGCATTAATTTTAAATTAGTCATACCCTGATTCATCCCCCCTCTCAGGGTATTCAGCCTTGTGGACCTAACAATTATACAGAAGAAATAATCTCGGAGAGAGTTAAGATATAAATTATACCTTTAAATATCTAAAAAAATAAAGGGATGCAACTTTTTCAAAGTTATTGTTTTCATTTAAGTGTTGTGGTTTGTGTTTTCCAAAAAGGTAGAAATTTTTAAGTCAAAATTTATAATTTCAATTTTTCATTTCCATAGTTTTTAGAAATCAGAAACACTTTATTAAAACTATGTTTACTAAATTAATATTCTCCATGTGTTTTAGTATATTTTTTAGGAAAACATTCTTTTATACTGAATGATGAAATATATCTAATATAATATGAATATAAACTTCTACTACTCAATTTGATCCATCAGGCTAAAATTATATCAGGTACATCGGACCAAACTATGTTCTTACTAGTGGTTAGACTAACATTGGTATTGATTCATCAGACCGACCTTTGTTTAGTTTAAAATTTTAAAAAATAATAAGAAATTCCATTGGAAAATTATAATTTTATGATCATAGTATATAGATTGGTTTCTATCAGAATAAATGCATAATATCATTGTAATGGTGTTAAACTAAAAGATATAAGACATTTAGTTATAATTGAGATTTCAAGTGAAAGTTGTCCAAGATCGTTGCAACCAACCCTAAAGTATGAACATTGGAGATTCCCTATAAATATGAGGTCACTTGAAGAGTTGGGAGATGATTCATTCACAACTCAAGTGGTATGAATATTGATTTGTGTGAAAATCCAATTACTTGTCTTTGTAATTATTTAGATATGAAGTTATAAGGATTATTTATGAGGATTTTAATTCCTTTTGAACAATTTGTTTTTTTATTTGTGGGTCTGATATTTTATAACTAATGAGAAATAGTGTTTTGTGTTAGTTGAAGTACGACCCATGACTTAGAATTGGTAGTGGTCGTCTTCGCTCGGAAGATGTGGAGGCACTTGGATGTGTTTTAGTTGATCCTGGTTGAGGAGATATTTACAACATATCATTAGTCGATGGTAGTGGATACACCACTCCTTCAGTGTGTGAGATATGCTAAGTTGGGAGACATTGAATGTGCAGTTATTCGTGACCAGATATCCTTAGGATATGTACCTGATGGATTTTATAAAGGATATGAGTACGTCATCCTTTTCTAGGGACAAATGGTGGTTCTAGTCACGTTGTGAGATGAGGCGTTGTGTGAGTTTCATACATCCCCTTTGGGTGTACATCTAGTTGTGGTGAAGATGTAAAAGAACCTTTAGTGATAGTTTTGGTGGGATGATATGAGGCAGTGCTTTTCTGATTTTGTCTCTCGGTACCTCAAATTTCCACATGTGAAGGCTAAACATCAGGTTTCACAAGGTTTGACTCAACCTCTTGACATATATGAGTGGTTGTAAGGTTGATATATCAATGGAATTTGGGATGGGGATTCCGTAGACAACGAGGGACCACAATGCTATCTGGGTGATTTTTGACTGACATACCCAGTCAACACACTTTCTTAATGGGGCTCTCGGTTGATCCCACATTGCAAAGCTCTCATTTCATGCCTTGACTTAAGTGAATGGTTGTGTGGATTAGATTCACTCTATTTTGGTTGTTTGTCTAAATTTCTAGTTACATTTCATAATATTTATTGACCATTTTCTTCCACTATGATGTGTGGGGTGGCCCAATATTCATTGTTTAAGATAGTGGAGGAAATATAATGAGAGAGTTTGGTAGAATAAAATATTTAACCCACACTATGAACCGCAACATGCATCTATACAAACACCCAAAATTGAGTGAATCAACTCCACATAAGGAGGTATTTTAGTTGACACATGAATTGGGGGATTTTCAATATTGAATCACCAATCTATCATATATATTGAAAAGACAAAAATATACAAGTTCAAGAGATAATAATAATGAACCTCATAATGATAAGAATAAACTTGTAGAGTCTCACTAATGAAAATTTGAATTAGTCCACTTTGACATTATCAAAAAGCATCCTGTGGTAAAAAGATAATGTTAACTGAATACTTTTTGGAAAAGTAAAACATAGTTTAGCTCACAAATTTTCGTTTTAATGAAGATTATAAGATTCTTTCCACATTTAGGACCTAACTTATATTCTATATCCCACCAGACATGACTTTGTTGTCTCCAACATTGGAGATTTTTGTGAGCTTCCAAATTCATGAATCCACATGGCTTGAGCTTCAACTATCACATTTTGGACCAAATAATGGCGACAATAAGCCTATTTTCTCCATCCATCCAATTTAGGATATATTGGGCCTTTAATCCATCGAGATTCCCTCCCGTTTCCATAACCAATTCTCTTTTTTCTCTTTTATGTCATAAGGAAATGAACCTCTAAGTGAGAAGATATTATTCTAAAATATATTTTATATATAAGGATGACATAATTTGGGAATTCATAAATGATACAAGCTCTAAGGGGTAGAGGCTCAAAGTACATTGATCCATTTTCTCATGTAGTACGCTCTTATTAATTTCTAGTTCAGGAGATTATGAGAACACAACTCATTAGTAGTAAGTCCATATTTATATGTTTCATTGGATGTTTCTTTCTATGGGTAAGTTTATTTCATGAAATTCAAATAATGATACATCAATCACATAAGTTTATGACACCGACAAACAACCTTTCTAATTAGAGATATTGTGATAAATAGATTATATTACATAGTAAGAATTCATTTTATGTATGATGTTTCAACATTAACTTCTTTCTATATGGGTATTTTCTTATGTTTTTAGACCCTAACCTCAAACTTTGGGTGGATCCACCTCATGTTATTTAAAAATAATCTTAGAGGTTCACACAATAATCATAACCATATTTTCAGTAAAATATTAAATATTATTTATTATTTAACATGTTGAATAAATATTATTCCATTACTAGTTTAATAATTATTCCTGTTTGTTTGATCACATATATTTATCCACTAGTTATTTGAGAGAATATTTTGTGGGTAGAATAGTTAATAAATATTTATTTTCTATATAGAGAATATGATTTTTATTTATTTATTGGCCAATAATGCAATGAAATTTATTTATTAAGGCCCGATAAATATTGTGTAGGAATGATAGAATGGGTTTAATGGATAGGTGAGAAATAATATATATTAAATATTATTTAATAATAATCATAATAATAATATAGACATGGGGTTCTACAGAGATTAAGAATATAATAAGGGTGCATGTACAATTATTATTTTCTAACCCTAACACTATTTAAACCCAATGATATTATTTCAATCCCAATGCTAACCATTGTGTTGGTCGTGCACAATGACTTCAGAGAATTATCTTAGCTCTAGAGATCACATCTCCAAGAATGATATCAAGAACCCTATCAAGAATGGAGAACAATATTTCCCGACCACCCCTCTCAATCCAAGAGAGATCAAGGAAAATCATTCTTAGAAGTGTTACTCTTATGGAGATCAAGGAGAAACGACACAAGCATTAAGATATACTATGCTAAAACCTGATTATTCCTATGGAGACACTTGTAGGTTCATGATACATGTATGGATCATAACTTGAGATAAATCTACATAGTATTCCTACAATGAAGTGATGATATGATGTAAATTTTTTGTCATATTCTTCAATAATAAAAGAATTCATCTCAAGGTAATTCTTTAATTTATTAAATTAATTATAAATGTATAATGTGATGTTCCTACATTTTTTTTAGGTTTTCTCATGTCAGTTAATCGTTGATTTAATTTCATTGGTCAATATGTTCATCATGGATGTACATCTTAGATTAATAAATGCCCACCAGTGCTTTTACCGCGTTCAAAACCTTGAAGTGGTATCAGATCAGCTTCATAATAATTTATAATTATTTAAAGATAATTGATTGATTTATGCATTTATAATTAGTTTTATAGTCTTTTTTAAATTTTTATTTAATCCAAATCATTGGATAAACCCATCTTACTCGTATTTATAAAAAATATAATAAAATAATGGATTAATTTTTAATTACTAACATTCAACAAACTCATTCATAGGTGCCAAAGATTCTATCCAGATAGTTGTAGAGTACACGACATGTAACTGATTGGTAAACACCATGTATCTGTGTTTAATGTGAAGGAACTGGGCATGCAGCAAAAGACCCAAACAAGTGGTATTTTAAAAAATTTCACTGATGTTCGACATGAACTTATCGACTTCAGCAAATTGCTACCCAATTTAAGCTAAGGATCGTGTGTGAAGAGTTTTAAGCACAAAAATAAAACAATACAATACCCGGTTTAGATCCGAATCAGCGTTTGATGCCTGCTCATCATTGGCGATCGCTGCTTAAGGAATCCAAAGTCAAAATCCTTTATATTGTACACAGGTTCTTTGAGAAGTCCACGGGAGTGCTGATTTTCGAATTCAAGGTGCTAGCATGGAGATCCGACGAAGCCTTCGATGCACCAACAATCACCGCATTGCTTCGCTTGTGATGCCTAAGAGAGAGCTCAATCCGAGCTCCTTGGATCTATATTATCTCTCTCTAGAACATGGGAGAGAGTATAGGAGAGTGAAATCCCATGAATAGTCCCTTGTGGGAGGCTCTCCTCTTCTATATATAGCATGTTAATAAAATACTCGGTATTGCCTCTCCGACCCCCGAATACTTAACACAATATAAATCAACATGTTATGACTTCTTAAATGAGTCATAAATATTATTTTCACTTTACAATAATATATTAAATATATTACATGATAATAAATGATTCATTTACTTGACTCATTGTTCCCACAAATATAGAGAAGTATGAATCATCATAGACCACCCATTCCATCATAAATAAAAGTTCAGTTTCCTAAGGACCCCTTTATTTTTAAAAAAACCAAACATTAAAGCCTTAATTAAACAAAAATAAAGAGTTACAAGATTTTAAAGGAATGAATTTTACATTTATCTCTATTGAGAATATTGAGAAAATCATCAGAAACTGTGGTCACATGCACACTGGAGGCTTTAGAAATACCTTGATTTGCAAGTCTATTAGCAAGAGAGTTGGCTTAATGGTAAACATGTGTAATGATAAAGTTATTTGAGGCAAGAGTTTCAAGACATTTGATCCATTTAAGAGTAATATTCCAGGAAATATGGACCTGATTCCTTCTAACAGCATGTACAATAGTAGAGGAATCACTTTCAAACTAGATGTTACTCTAATTTATTTGATGAACAATCTCCACTGCTTTAATAAGTGCCATCATCTTAGCTTCAAGGGCAGTGGCATGACTACAAGAGCCATAAAATCCATCAAGAAAGTCGATATTGTGATCATGGAAAGAAATACCATATCCAGCTGGTCCAGGGTTTCCCTTTAAGGTGCCATCAAGGTTTCATTTTATCCAACCTATAAAAGGGGGAGTCCAAAAAATTTCCATATTTACCATAGGTTTGGGAAAGTTACCTGGAAGATGAAGCCTTATCAAGATTGCAAAGTCTTTGATAGAGTTATGTCATTGTTCAGTGTGGAACTGATTTTCACATTGAATCGTTGCTAGAATATGTGAAATGGAAGCCTTATGATTGAAATTGGCATTTTCATGCCTTCTTTTATTTCTACCTCTCCAAAGAGTGTGAAAAGTTTTAGCACAAGCAACAAAGAATAGAGTATGAATCTTCTTGGAAAAAAATTCTGTTGTAATTAAGTGCAGAAAATCTACAATGTTGTTGGCATGAGGTATCGAGATGCCAAAGAGATCAAATATAATGATCCAGAGTGAAGAAAAGGTTTTACAGGAAAGGAATAAATGATCCAGGTCATCCCTATGTTGGTGGAAAAAATGACATCTTGAGCATAGAGAGATACCAACTTTTTGGAGATTTTGGTCGACTGGCAGCTTTTGCAAGTTAATTCTCCAGAGAAGAGTAAACCACGAGGGATGGATCCATTTTCTAAATTGCTGGATAGCACTGGAAGAATTACCCTGTATTAAATGATTGTAAAAGCATTTAGAATCTAGTATCACATTTTCACTTGGTTCCCAAACCATGATATCATCTAAATTAAGGAAGTCATAAGAATTGATAATTTGAACAATGTGGGTAGGAAAATTGATGGTCTTCTCAAGATGGTCACAAATAGATAAATCTAAATCAACATCCATAGTTTCAGCGTTTATACTCTCAATTAAAGGAGTTTCTGTCCAGTTATCCTTTCAAAATTTCAGCTTGGAGGTTGCATTCACTAACCAATGGGAGTGACTGGTGATCTTTTGAAAACCCTTTTTCAAACCAGGCCAAATAGAGGATTGCATATAAGTTAACTTTCCAGCAATTAATCTAGTAAGTATTCTAACTCTGAGAAAATCAAGAGATCTTGATTTTTTATTAATGAGCCTCCAAATAAATTCATCCTGAAGAGATTTATTAAAGATCTAAATTTTATTAATCCCAAGACCCCCCATAGAGAGGGGTAAACAATATTTAGTCCATGAGGCAGGGATAATTTTCCTTTCAAGAATGCTCCCACTCCAAACGAAATTCCTCATAAGGGAATTGAGAGTCTTGATTGTAGAAGTAGGATAGGAGTACACCATGAAGAAGTAAACAAGTTTTTAAATGATCAAATGTTTGACTAAGAAAATTCTTCCTACCATGGATAGAGATTTTCCTTTCCAATTGGAGAGAGTTCTCCTAACTTGACTAACCACATCAGAATAGTAGGTGGAGCACGGATTGACAAAGAACATTGGAACTCCAAGATATGTGAATGGAAGGGAACCCTCTCTAATGCCCAGATTCTGAAGCATACAATGTTTCCTAGAATCTGAAATATTTTTCCCAAAGAAAATAAAATATTTTTTCCAGCTAACCTCTTGTCCAGAGACAAGCTCATAGTGATTTAGGATGGATTTGAGATTCTGGATATTTCTTTTATCTATCTTCATGATCTCACTACTAGAGATCACGAAGTACAAACTTCATGAGAATAAGTCTCAATTCTTATGAGCACCCAACACTAGATATTGAAACATCTATTGTGTCAAGTTAGTAAGATGCATCTAGACCATAAAACCTTTGTTTACTATTAATGTTATAATATGTATAGGTTCTCATTATAGCCCGAGATTTTCTATAACCTTTCGATTTGACAATAAATTTTTGGACATTACCATTTCATTAGTGTAGGCATAAAATTTTACACTATACTGGTAAGATGAAATCATTTATAGCTAACTTTATACACGATATGGTAATCAAAAGCACTAAATAGTTGGGCCTAGGGAACCCACTATTTAAACACTCCCACTTTCACTAGATCCAACTTGAAAACCGAACTTGTTAACTAATCACATGATAAAGATCATGTTTATGATGAGTAATAGATTTAGCTACTGGTCCCGCCATGATTCTGCTGCATGGCTATTATGCTATATCGACCTCACCTCATTGAGTAAAACTCCTCAGGAGATGGTATCCCTAAGTGTATCCTTGTTGTCGACTATCATAAATCGACATCTTGTCCAGTAAGATTATCATAGTTTACAATATGATAAAAAATCTGTTACTAGGTGTGATTACATGAATTGAACAAATCATTTCATTTAACTTCTTATTAGCCACCTTAGAAGCTGTAATGTACTCGGTATTTGTAGGTATGGCTACCACTAGCTTATATGATCTCGTATCACTCATCACCTTAGCCTAAATGCGATATTAGATCTCATGGATCTAAGGAATACTAGTTTGTGTCCCATGAAATCTAGTGTTCTTTCTTCTTTACATACCAGGTACATATCTTTTGTACTTGCTGAAGTACAATAAGATAGTTCTGACTTCTTCTCTTACAGTGCCCCTACATATAAATGATATCTTCCTATAATAAAGTATAACCTAGAAATATCATTTTTCTGTAAATATTACGGCATACGTGATTGATCCATCGCATAAGAGTATGGAATTCAACTCACTACATTTATCTTTTCCCATGTATCAGACATGTCAACATGGAGAGATTATGCCCTGTGACATAGGTAACAATTCATCTCTTGAATTATTACAACTTGTATTTTTTAGTACTATGTCACTAAAAGTACAATTGACTAGGTCCAAGAAACCTTTATATCCACCTCAATAGATCTTGTTCCCTAGAACTTAGGTTGATAGTTTTAGTCAATAAATGGAGAATGGATTTCATCCTGGTCTTAGCTAACTTGAAGACCATTCTTTTTTCCATATGTTTCCAAACATATTTTACTTGAAAAAATTGGCACTCCCACTAACCTTTGGTAGATATATGGGAAACATTTATTTCAAATGTATAACCTATGATCCTATTTATTACGTCAATCCTAAACTAGATCTTAGTAACTTGCAACCATTATTAGCATTCGGTTTCATGACCATCCCTTTCTGGTTGTGTTTTATAGACACCTCCCATGATTGGTGGTCATCATATCATATGCTTAATATAATGATCATATAAATTATCTATGAAAAGTAAAATACTAACAGATTCTGGAATAACGACTTGGTGAAACCAATCGATCCTTATTGGTACTACACTTATACCATCCATGTATCAACTCAATTGAATACCCACCATAATATTCAATTTATAAGACCCTTTTCATTTTGAAATATGGAATCAAGTACTGAATTTTAGTTGGTATTTTCAATATTAGATAATTGGATTATACTTATTTCATGTAGGAAATATTATTCGCAATGAGTAATAGATCAATGACCGCAATGATTACAAAAAACATCACCATGGTTTTATCCTTACTATGAACTTTGTGTCTCTAAACATACTATGTTCCACATCCGCTTGTGTAACTAGTTCATATTCCAACAACGTGTGCATCAAAAACATTGAATAAAACCAAGTCAATCGACCTCCCACTATCTCAAAAGAGATGTGCACCCTTATAGAAATGTATCCAATCACATGAATACTAATATTTTTTTTAGGAATTTATTTAATATCCTAAGAGACCGTTAGGATATTTACATAGATTCACCATGTGTTTGACTTGACACATGTATGTATATGTCCTTACAAACTCTTTTCATCCAAAAACATGTCATTAGGACATAATAGTTTTACATCATACTAACACTAATATGATATCCATTTTTCATTATAGTTTTCATATAGTTTTTGAAGGTTCCGGGTGCAGCGGAAGCGCGTGGGTGGATGTGCCCACTTGGCTTTTTGTCATTAGCAATGATCAATCCGGGATCAATACAACGATAAATGCCAGTCTCCACGGATCGAATCAAAGAAGAAGACAAAGAAGATGGTTTGTCCCGGAACCACAAACAAGGATCGTTACAAGTTGATTATAGTTAATTTAATTAATTATAAATAAATACCTTTTGGGTGTTCTTTCTTCGTTGATGTTCTCGATCACGTTGTCGATGTGATTCGTCCTTGCGTCGTAGAAGCCAAGTGTAGACTCCCTCTAGCGGTGATCCACACGTGTACCTCATATCTCTGGACGTTGCCAAAGGATTCTCTGGGTGCTAGCGTGGAGAAGCCTTTGCTTGCGTTGTCCTCCTTAGATCGTCTTGATCCGATGGAAGAGGATCTCTCTCGGTATTGAGAGCGTTCTTGGAGGAAGAGTTTATTTCGGTCGTGAAATAATTCTCCAGAGATGTTGTGAACAACGATTCTCATGTGTAGGAAAAGATTTGGGTTGTGAGGATATTTATAATCGAGTTTGTGGTTGTAGAGTTATGATAATAAATAAATGCATTACGCGTTTCATTTATTTCATTAACTCTTATTGAAAACCCCCATGTCGAATAATTAATTCCTTGACATGCGCTCACGCTGATTATAATAAATATCATTTAAAACAATATTATATCCTCGAAATCCCGACTGGAAAAACTACACGGAGTGTAATAATAAATACACGGTGTGTACTTTTTTTCATTGAAAACTACACGGCGTGTACATTAAATGTACACAGCGTGTATATCTTGTTTTCATTTATTCATTTCCTTTCCAAAATAAAACTACACGGCGTGTTCATTTAATAACACACGGCGTGTACTTGTTTTATTTTATTTTTCTTTTTCTTCCATCATTTAAAACAACTTAGGCTTCCTTGAATAATTATTAAACCACATATGTGAATAATCTTTATTCAACTTGAGATACTTGGATACACTTAGTGTGTGACCCTCTAGGCCTCTTTCTCGTTGGCATTAGGCGGGCTTGCCTAAAGTCCAAGATTACTGTCTAGCAACGGGTCAAGGCACCCAAGAGAAAGAAGTTGACGCCGCATTGACGTATCACCTCATACGAACGCTTACTGTGTAATTTAATCCCTTTGTCTTGATATCTCATCAAGCAGGTTTCATGGCAGTGTCATAAACCTATATGTTTGATATGTCGTTCTTTGACTACCTGAAATAAACTCTTCGTTTACACCATGTCCATGGAATTTTAATGCGACAGTTCTATTTCAATCAAAGGTCCGAGATATAAACTTCCATAAATGGAAGAGACAAATCCTTCCTCGACTTATCCATTAACAACATGTCACTCGTGACACACCCAACGTACCCTACTTCCCGCCAACTATATGCGTGACGGTTTTCGTCAGTAAATCTAAGTGCGCGAGTCATGACATGAGTTAATGATAATATTTCAGTATAAGTACCATTACACACACTCGCAGATAGCAATATCCGATGACACCAAGACATGCGGAATTACTACTGGCGGGTCTGTTCTCATAATCTCCCATCTTGGAGATTACCAAGTGCGAACTCCATGAGAGAGAGTCTCGTCTTCTTACAAGTACTCGCACATGACGGTCTGTATACTATGTGTCCTATCATAGTATGTCATCCAACCTCATAACTTTATTTAAGAATATTGTTATAGAATTTCAAGGTTCTCATCATAGCGGGGATCTGCTATGACCTTATTAATGAAACAAATATTCCAGGACATTATTATATTATAGTCATACAGAACAATGAAAAATATATAATAAGTGAACATTCATGTAATCAAAGTACAAAACAGTTGGTTCTGAGGACACCAACCCTTACAAACTCCCACTTGGACTAGAGCCAACTGCCTACGACTTTTAGTCCGCTAGTCCTCACATAATGATCATGTTTCTGCTGAGTCAATGCTTTAGTCAATGGGTCTGCCACGTTGTCTTCTGTGGAAATACTGCTCACTGCAACTTCACCTCTCTGAGAAAAATCCCTCAAGAGATGATACTTCTGAATTATGTGCTTTGTCCACTGATGTGACCTTGGCTCTTTTGTAAGTGCCACCGCTGCAGTATTATCACAATAGAGTGTGATAGGATCTTTACTGCTCGGTACTACATCCAGCTCTTGGACGAAGCTTCACATCCATACTACTTCTTTAGCTGCCTCAGAAGCTGCGATATACTTGGAATCTGCTGTAGAATCTGCCACCACACTTTGTTTTGAGCTCTTCCAGCTCACTGCACCTCCATTCAAACTGAAGATGTATCCAGTCTGCGACTTCATGTCATCTTGATCAGTCTGGAAACTAGCATCTACATGTCCTCTGATGACTAGTTCCTCATCTCCTCCATAAACCAGGAACATATCCTTAGTACGCCTCAGATACTTAAGGATAGTCTTGACTTCCATCCAATGGCGGTCTCCTGGATCAGCTTGATATCTGCCTACCGCACTTAATGTGTAAGAAACATCTAGCCTCTTACATAGCATAGCATACATGACTGACCCAATCGCGGATGCGTAAGGGATCCTTTCCATCCTCTTTCTTTCCTCATATGTCTGAGGACACATTTTCTTGGAAATATGAATTCCATGTGATACTGGCAATAATCCTCTCTTGGACTGTTCCATACTGAATCTCTTCAGTATCTTGTCAATATATGTAATTTGACTCAGGCCCAGCATTCTCTTGGATCTATCACGATGGATCTTGATCCCAAGAATATATGTCGCCTCGCCCAAGTCTTTCATGGAGAAGCATTTATGCAACCATGCATTAACTGACTGTAAGACAGGTACTTCATTTCCAATTAGCAATATGTCATCAACATATACTATTAGGAAAATGACTGCACTTCCACTAAACCTTTTGTAGACACAAGGCTCACATTCATTCTTAACAAAGCCAAATTCTGTAACAGCTTCATCAAAACGAATGTTCCATGACCTTGATGCTTGCTTTAATCCATAAATGGATTTCTACAACTTGAATATCTTTTTGGCATCCTTTGGAGTCACAAACCCTTCAGGTTGTGTCATGTAGACATCTTCCTGGAGGTTCCCGTTAAGGAAAGCCGTTTTGACATCCATTTGCAAAATTTCATAGTCATGGTAAGAAGCAATGACCAATAGGATTCTGATGGACTTCATCATTGCAACTGTTGAAAAGGTTTCATCATAGTCAATTCCTTGACGCTCTCTAAAACCTTTTGCAACCAGTCATGCCTTGTAGGTGTTGACTTGCCCCTCCATGTCCAGTTTCTTCTTGAATACCCATTTATTACCAATAGGCTTTACATCAACTGGAGGATCTACCAAAATCCAGACTTGGTTTTGGTACATGGAATCCATTTCAGAATTCATGGCTTCTTGCCACTTGGCAACGTCTGTGCTTTCAACTGCTTCCTTGTAGGTAAGAGGATCATCATTGTCAACCAATAATGATTCACCATCCTCAGTGACAAGAAAACCATATCGTTCTGGTTCTCTCACCTCTCTCATGCTCCTACGTAGTTCTTGTGTCTCTGGAATAGATTGTTCTTCCACGGGGCTTTGTGGAATCTGTTCTTGTACCAACTCATGTGTATCTTGAGCCTCGACTTCATCGAAGTATATCTCGATCCCACTATCTCTTTTGGAGATGTGCTCCCTCTCCAGGAATATGGCGTGTCTTGCCACTATAACCTTTTTTTCTGAGGGTTTGTATAGGTAATATCCCCTTGTTTCCTTGGGATATCCTATAAAGATACACTTTGTGCCTCGGGGTTCAAGTTTTTTACCTGAAGATGCCTTAACAAATGTTTCACTACCCCACACATGTAAATTCGATAACATGGCTTTGTGTCCACTCCATAATTCGTATGGAATACCATTTATCGATTTAGTTGGTACTTGGTTTAGTATGTGCACTGCTGTTTGTAATGCATACCCCCAAAAGGATAATGGAAGACTCGCATGACTCATCATTGATCTCACCATGTCCAACAGGGTGCGGTTCCTCCTTTCACTTACACCATTCCACTGCGGTGTGTAAGGAGGAGTGAGTTGAGATAGAATCCCAAACTCCCATAAGAAATCAATGAAGTATTGATTAAGATATTCTCCTCCTCTGTCTGAGCGGAGTTTCTTAATCTTCTTACCAAGCTGGTTCTCAACTTCATTCTTGTATTCTTTGAACCGATCAAAAGAATCTGACTTATACCTCATTAAATAGATATATCCATATCTACTAAAATCATCAGTAAAAGTTATGAAGTATGAGAACCCACCCCTTGCTTCAACTGGAAATGGTCCACACACATCTGTGTGAACTAATTCTAGAAGATCTTTAGCTCTTTCACCTTTCCCACTAAATGGGGCTTTGTTCATTTTGCCTTGTAGACACGCATGACATACACCAAGTGGTTTTAGTTCGAAAGAATCTAAATACCCATCTTGATGTAATTTTGTCAAACGTTTCTCATTGACATGACCTAGCCGGTGATGCCAAAGTTGGGTGTGGTATGAGTCATGTGAATTAACTTTGTTATCGATTTCCATTACTTGGTTTGTGTAGTCTAACACATAAAGGACGTTATATAAATGTGCCCTACCAAAAAAATGTTATCTTTATAAAAGTAGCAACATTCATTTCCAAACTTGAATATGAATCCATCAGTATCTAATCTGGATACTAAAATAATGTTTTTAGTAACATAAGGTACATAATAACAACCTTTCAAAACCAAGACCATCCCGGTAGGCAATGTGAGGTGGTAGTCTCCGACAGCTACAGCAGCGAGTCTGGCTCTATTGGCTGCTCGTAGATCTACCTCCCCTCGATCAATCTTCCTGAATCTACTTGGTTCCTGTATTTGGATACAGATGTGAGCACCACAAGTAGTATCTAATACCCAATTAGTAGAAACAGACAGATTACATTTGATAACAAACGCACCTGAAGCTTCCCCTTGCTTCCTTGGCTGGGTGCAGTTTTTCTTCCAGTGGCCCTTCTTGCCACATGCGAAACAAACAACATCCTATTCTGTTGTCTCCCCTTTGATCTTCCTTTTCTTTGAAGGCCTTGAAGAAGCTTTGGGCTTAAAGCTCTTCGCCTTCCCTTTCCTTTTATTCACCATAAGGACAGAAGGCTTTTCACGCTTCATGTCATTGTCCACTTGGCGAATAAGGATAAGAAGACCAGATAGAGACTTCTCAATATTTTTCATGTTGAAATTAACAACAAAGTTTGAGAAGCTCTGGGGGAGTGATGCGAGAATGATATCGGTACTCAGTTCTTCAGGGAGTTTAAACCCTAGAACCTCCAAGTTCTCAATGTAGCCAATGAGCTTGACTACATGATGCCCAGCTAGGGAACCCTCTCCAAGCTTGCTTTGAAATATAGCCTTGGAGATCTCAAACCTTTCCTGTCTTGCTCTCTCCTGGTATAGACCACAGAGGTGCTCGAGCATGATGTAGGCATCCATGTCTTCATGAGACTTCATGAGCTCACTATACATAGATGATAGCATCAAACATTGAACGTCGATAGTGTCGTTCAAATGTTGATCATAGACTAGGAAATCTTCATCACTCACCCCTGGGGCAGGGTAATTAGGAAGTGAGGACTCCAGCACGTAAAACTTTCGTTCATGGTGTAGGATAACCCGAAGGCGCCTAAACCATTCCTGAAAGTTACTGCCGGTGAGGATATTGTCTTTATCCAGTATTGATCGCAGAGAAAATGTGGTTGACGAGTTTTTCATCTTGATTCTACAATTTAAAAGAGCAGGTTTATTAGTACTTTCTTGATTACATTTTTATGAGAAATAATAAATTTTATTAATTCTCCCACTATTTTATCAAGTCCCAATGGCCCTCACCATTGAACTCGAAATGTCCAGTTTCTTTGACATTCTAGTGGCAAGGATCCATATTCCCCTTCGCATAACCCCAACAAGGGTTGTTCAAGCTATTTGAAGGTATTTAGGTAGGCATGTCTTTGCCAACTGTGAGCTTACAGTTCCTTGATATGTTGAGTGGACTCCCCAATCTTGAAATCCTGACTTGGATTTCCTCAACTGTTGCCTCCAATATTACATCAAGTCTAGCAAGGGCTACTTCTCTTGATGTAATATGGTTAAGTCAACCCGAAACCTTTCATAAGGGCTTCCTTTATAAAAGTAAGTGTCCCAACAAGGGTTGGTCAAACACATAGTTTTATTGAGTCTTGCCCTTAATCAAGTAACGGAAGGCTTGGTCTGACATAATATGGTATTTGAGGGATTTTATTCTTTATGCGTATCTTTTCATTGTCACATGCTTGTTAATATTAAGTGATGCTTGCTTAAGTGATTAACCATGTTCCGATAATGTTTACGTATAGTCCAGTTTTTATTTTATTCCATCTTTGCATGCTTGTTTATTTTATTAATTATGTGATCGTGACAACACATACATAATAAATAAACCATGCAATCAGACAGAAATAAAATAAGATGGCATGATCATGAGCTTCTATTAGGTTAGCTTATCTAGTGGTTTTGATAAGCTAACCCTGACCTAGGGAAAACACCTTGAACCTGATGGTTCGTGTTTTGCAGCTCCCATATGTACATCTTTGTATCTTCTTGTGTCGGTTTCGCCTCGGCTTCAGGATTTGAACCGTCTCCTATGGCTTGGGAGATCCTCCATTACATGGGTTTACATTAAAGAAACCATGGGCACGCAGGCCCTACATTTTATTGGAAAAAGGCTCGCAGGCCAAAAAATTTAAATTAAATAAATTTAAATGAAACCATACACATACAAAGGGTCTTTGGTCTAGCTCATGATCATCCATAGTATGCAACGACATTTACACATATTTAGAATTCAAATTCTTTTAATCATTCTTTTATTTAAGATAAGGCGCGCTCAAATTCAATTAATTATGATCTTATAATTAATCAATTCGTTATCTTAAATTCCTTTCTGAATTTCCTTGAGATTCTTCTCATCCATATTCCTTATACGGGTCTTTGTACATTGGAGGAAACCTGGTGAAATTCCATTTCTGGAAAGTACACGGCGTGTAGTTTATAATTACACGGCGTGTATTTTTCTTTTCACCCTTTATCCAAAGTACACGCCGGGGCTTTGGTGTGTTTTCTGTACTTTGGAAATTTTAGAGTACACGGCGTGTAGATGAATCATACACGGCGTGTACTTCCTTGTTACGTGGTAACCGGCCTAGCGATCCCGTGTACGCGGTACGCGGATTATCTTTGTACACGGTTTCACCTGGGTCAGAACGGACTACACGGCGTGTTGCTCCAACATACATGCCGTGTATTCCAGTTTCCACGCGCCGTTCAATTATGGTCAACACAGCGTGATTAAAACTTAGGCATAATCAATTCACACGGCGTGGTTTGGCGGACCAGTACCGGTTCGTTGAACCTAAGTACACGGCGTGTAGTTTTAATTACACGCCGTGTAATCCCGTGTTGTACAGATAGAAAGAGCGGCTCCTCCGGATGAGTTCCTCATTTTTATTTTAATCAAAAATTAAAATTAAAAGGTCGTTTCTTTGATATGAATCGAGAAATAAAGGATGAAGAATATATCTCATTAATTCAGATTTATAGAACGATTTATTTCGAATTGAATCAAATATGAATGCGTAAATTATCAATGAAAATTAAATAACTATAATCAACGTTGTAACCTCCCTCTGATGCCATTTGAAGGTTCCGGGCATAGCGGAAGCGCGTGGGTGGATGTGACCACTTGGATTTTTGTCATTAGCAATGATCAATCCGGGATCAATACGATGATAAACACCAGTCTCCACGGATCGAATCACAGAAGAAGACAAAGAAGATGGTTTTTTCCGGAACCACAAACAAGGATAATTATAGGTTGATTATAGTCAATTTAATTAATTATAAAGAAATACCTTTTGGGTGTTCTTTCTTCATTGATGTTCTCGATCACGTTGTTGATGTGATCCGTCGTTGCGTCGTAGAATCCAAGTGTAGACTCCCTCTAGCGGTGATCCACACGTGTACCTCGTATCTCTGTACGTCGCCAAAGGATTCTCCGGGTGCTAGCGTGGAGAAGCCTTTGCTTGCGTTGTCCGCCTTAGATCATCTTGATCCGATGGAAGAGGATCTCTCTCGGTCTTGAGAGCGTTCTTGGAGGAAGAGGTTCTTTCGGTCGTGAAAGAATTCTCCATAGATGTTGTGCACAACGATTCTCATTTGTAGGAAAAGAGTTGGGTTGTGAGGATATTTATAATCGAGTTTGAGGTTGTAGAGTTATGATAATAAATAAACGCGTTACGCGTTTCATTTATTTCATTAACTCTTATTGAAAACCCCCATGTCGAATAATTAATTCTTTGACATGCGCTCACGCTGATTATAATAAATATCATTTAAAACAATATTATATCCTCAAAATCCCAATTGGAAAAACTACACGGCATGTAATAATAAATACACGGCGTGTATTTGTTTTTCATTGAAAACTACACGGTGTGTACATTAAATGTACACAGCATGTATATCTTGTTTTCATTTATTCATTTCCTTTCCAAAATAAAACTACACGGCGTGTTCATTTAATAATACACAGCGTGTACTTGTTTTATTTTCTTTTTCTTTTTCTTCTATAATTTAAAACAACTTAGGCTTCCTTGAATAATTATTAAACCACGTACGGGAATAATCTTTATTCAACTTGAGATACTTGGATACACTTAGTGTGTGACCCTCTAGGCCTCTTTCTCGTTGGCATTAGGCGGGCTTTCCTAAAGTCCAAGATTACTGTCTAGCAACGGGTCAAGGCACCCAAGAGAAAGAAGTTGACACCGCATTGACGTATCACCTCATACGAACTCTTACTATGTAATTTAATCCCTTTGTCTCGATATCTCATCAAGCAGGTTTCATGGCAGTGTCATAAACCTATATGTTTGATATGTCATTCTTTGACTACCTGAAATAAACTCGTCATTTACACCATGGGCATGGAATTTTAATGCGATAGTTCTATTTCAATAAAAGGGTCGAGATATCAACTTCCATAAATGGAAGGGAAAAATCCTTCCTCGACTTATCCATTAACAACATGTCACTCGTGACGCACCCAACGTACCCTACTTCCCGCCAACTGTCTGCGTGACGGTTTTCGTCAGTAAATCTAAGTGTGTGAGTCATGACATGAGTTAATGATAATCTTTCAGTATAAGGACCATTACACACGCTCGCAGATAGCAATATCCGATGACACCAAGACATGCGGGATTACTACTGGAGGGTCTGTTCTCATAATATCCCATCTTGGAGATTACCAAGTGCGAACTCCATGAGAGAGAGTCTCGTCTTCTTACGAGTACTCGCACATGACGGTCTGTATATTATGTGTCCTATCATAGTATGTCATCCAACCGCAGAACTTTATTTAAGAATATTGTTATAGCATTTCAAGGTTCTCATTATAGAGGGGATCTGCTATGACCTTATTAATGCAACAAATATTCCAGGACATTATTATATTATAGTCATACAAAACAATGAACAATATATAATATGTGAACATTCATGTAATCAAAGTACAAAATAGTTGGTTTTGAGGACACCAACCCTTACAGTTTTGGGATAATTCTGTTATTTTTATAGCACACCATGAAATATAATGGAAGTTTCTACAAGTTGTAGCATTGATATTTTTTACATCAAAACTCTATTGTATAAAATGTGTGTTTAGGAAATACTCCACGCTACATTTTTTTATCAATGTTGACATGTAAGACATCATCATCGATCATCCTTATTAATATCAATGTTGTGATGTAGATAAGGTAATGTGCATTTACGAATTACTTCATGCTACATTATCTTGATCGACGATTGCATAGTCAAGATATACTTCAGGAAGTATTCTTGAAGAAACTCATATCTCTTAACCATAAACATACTTCACTTTACCATTCCATAATTACTTAAAGGAATCTTATGAAGTAAATCTATACCTCTATATTATTATTGGAGTAGTTTACTCTCTCTTTTTGAACTAATTCCGAAAGCTTTGTTGCATACCTATAATGGTTTCATAGTCCAAACTAAAGATTTCATAATACCATATGGTTTTTAGCTGTGCCAAGACTAAATAACATATTGGGTATATCCTTGATGTCCAATTGTAGTATTTATTGACAAATAATTATATTTCCATTACTTGGTATGAGTCATAAATTTATATTCATCACTCATTGCCTATGATTCTTGTATTACTGAACTAGTGATTGAGTATAAATACCAAAAACAACATTCATTTTTAAGCTTGGAATAATGACTCCTTGTGTACAAGGAAACATGAAATAAATGTTTGTGGTTGTACTCAATAATAGTTATACATGAATTATACACTTGGCAACAAATAAGTCATGTACTTCTCACCACTGGCCTATGTATCACCCTTTCCCAGCCACATAGAGAACACACCTGACTTCCTAGTAATATTTATATACTTATTTGGTTAATGTATATCAACCCACATATGTGATTATCATATTGTACTGAATACCCAAGAAGTAAAACAGAAACATTACAGTGATTAATATACCTGAAAAAGAAGTGGTAACTTGTTCATTTAATTCATTTTATTGCGATCAAACTTCCATTGTTTTATTTTATAATGTGAAATGAAAATAATCTCATGTTAATAGATCTTCCATTGAAGGATGTTGCAAATGTGCCTTTGGTAATAAGTACCTTTGGAAATAATTTCCTTTGGCCTTTTCTCCTTGTCTTTCAATATGTTATCCATTAGAATTAAAGTTGATACTGTCTTTTATATTTTTATTCACTTGGTAAGCCTTACCTAAAAGTTAATCAAGCGTTTACTCTATACTTGTTCATTTTGTAACTTAAAACGAAACTTGGGTAATGGGGTGAATATGATATTATAATAGGAAGTATTGAAATATCATAACATGCCTTTCAATTTACATAGATCCAGTGTAAAAATTACTTATTCATATCATGGTTTTGGTTTCTCTATGCAGACTACTCGAAGATGATACTTTATGTTATTCCATCTATGTCCTGATGTAGCAACTGCAACTAACATCAGACTTTGATGATAATATAAGAAAATAACCATCATATGCATTGTACATAGGTTTCCTGTAAGAAATTTCACCCTCACTTCCTGAAGTAGTATAACAGGTGTTGGGGACAATGACACCATGAGTTTCTTAAATCCTAATACAATACACAAGTGCTCGTATCATACTTGGATACTCATGCCAGTTTAGACATTTACTTAATCTAATATTTATCATAGTTTTAAAATGTGGTATAACTTACCGTTTTCTACAAAAAGTGAATTTAGGAGATTAGTAATTTTATATAGATTACCGGTTAAGACATTTTTGATTAATTAATTAAATCATTTTAATGTTTCCTGCTATTTTATCAGATTCTAGGAACCCTCTATGCTAGAATCAGAATACTTTGTCGCTTGAGTATTCTAGTGGCACGAATTCCTGAACCTCCCCTCACAATCTACAACTTATGTCTATTCCACTACTCGAAGGGTTCATGGTAGGCTTCTGGCTGGCCAACCGCATTAACTTATAGTTCCTTGATCTGTTGGGTGAAGTCTCAGCTTCAAAATTGTAACTTGATTTACTCAACACTTGACTCTAAAATTACAAACAGCTGAATTTGGTTATTTCTTTGCTACAATTTTAGTTAAGTCAACCCACCAATCTCATAAGAAAGCCCTGGTAGTAAGAGGCACCCTTAGCTTTTGCATGACCGGCATATCAAATAGTCAGTTTTGACCAAATTTGAATGATGGATGGCGGTAATGACTTAATATATAGTTGAGGGTTTATTTTAATGTGATGAAAGAAATCATTTTCAATTTTCTAAACATGTACTATGTGGTCACATTCACAACTGACAATGCAAGAAATAGAAAAACCATCGTGTCACGTGTTTATTTTATCTTGCTTGCATGTTAATTATTACTCTATGTGTTCATGCTTTGACTACACATACAAAAAAAATTATCAACCATGAAATGATAAAATGACAATCTGAACAAGAGCCGATACTAATGGTTGATTCGTTGAGTGAAAACAGACCAACCTAGATCCTTGGGGATATACCTTAAGTCACATCGCTTGTGACTTAGATTGCAGTGTCTTCCCACCTAATGAATCACATCTCTTATCTAGTGTGTTGCCACGAGCCATCACGATGTGCATCACTCATATCATCATTATACAACATTACTCGCTCACAGGCGAGGGGGTCTCGGGGTATAAGAATACAACTTTGAGAATTAGAGTGCATGCCCTTATACATATAACGACTTTGAGACGACACACATATTGCTATTAATGAAATTAAACTAATTGTTACAAAACCATTACAATAATTAAATAAATTCATTAAATAAACACACACCAAACATACATCAGGCGGTCCACGGCTTATGACTAGTCAAATACGCATTAACTCATGCATTTAAAATAAATGCATAAATAAATTAAACATGAATTAAAATAAACTCGAGGGTATTTTAATTGAATTAAAAATTCACTCTAATTTTAATTCTATATATATATATACATGTCGTTTGGTCCCATTTAATTAATTTAATTTTAAAACTAAAAATTAAATTAAATAATTAATTTAATTAAACACGAAATTAAATTAATTACACCGAATGTTTTGAAATCAAAAATTAATATTTCATTAATTTAATTTACCATCAAAATTAAATTAATTATTTTAATTAATTTTTGACCAATTAAAATTACTTGGGCCCTTAAACCCCAGGCAAGAGACTATACGAGTCGGGCCGAACCTGCGCAGGTCCATTTCGGGCTATCCTGAGCCCATACTGGGAGTTCTAGACCAGTCAGGCCCGCCCATGCCTGTTTCTTACCGGCCAGACCGGCCCAGGATGCCGGCGTGCTGCTCGGGGCCAGCAGAAAAGGCGCTCGAACCGGGTAGGGAAGGGTGCGGCAGAGGGACGGCCAGCCTCGGCGGCTAGGGTTCCTCCAGTGTGGCACATCGCCTGCTTGATCGAGTGGTTAGAGGAGATGGCCTGCAACTGTAGGGCACCAGAGCAGGACGCCGGACTGAGGCAGAGCAGGGGCGGCGGACCAAGGTGGAGCAGCGGACAATCCAGCGCGCAGAAGTGCTCTGTGCCAGCACACTGCGGAGCGGAGGAGACCAGAATGAATGGTCTGGCCGGCTCGGGCAGGCCGCAACCAGATCAAGGGATGGTGTCCAATCCGACCGGTGAGCTCGGGTCCGACACGAGTAAGACCTTCGCGCAAGAGAGGGCTAGAGGGCGACCGGTCGACCACTACTGGTTCATGCGGTGGAGGGAGATGGGGTCGCAGCCCAGGTGAGGCCGGCGAGCTCGTGGAGAAAAGATGGGGGGCCTCTCGACCTCCCCAAATTGACCCCAAATTTTTTTTGTCTTTTTTATAGATTTTTGTTTTGTCAAAAATCCATCCGTCTCAAAACATTTTTATTAAAACTTTATTTTTGACAAAAGAAACCCATCAATTGTTTTTATTAGTTGATGAACACCCAAATTATTGGGTGACATTAAATTTTGTTGGCATGTGGAATTTCCACAACTGGATAGGTTTTTCAAAATTGAAATAAAATTTTAATTATTTTAATTATAATAACAATAATTATTAATCACTAAAAAACACTATTCGAGTGATATAAAATCTGGACAGTGTTCAATTTCAAAAAAAAAAAAACTTCAGGTAATTACATACATACTGTAAAAATATGTTTTCTTTATATTTAACCTGATGATCGAGTTTTAAATTTGATTTTAAAATTTTGGATGGCCACAGACTGGCGATCTGATTTTCTATTCTGATTCTGTCTATGGCGTTGGAAATGTAACAACACACTCTTTAAGATTTAATGAAAATTTAATTCTTTCATTGGCTAAAATTTTCACGCACAGGATCTAATACCACTTGAAAAAACCAGACATGCAGTGGAAGCCCCAAATAGGTGGTGTAAAGACCCGTAAAATTCAAGGGAAATTTTTTCCTTAATTTTCTTTGGAATTTTACAAGAACGCGGTTTCTGACGGCACCTGATTCCGAGGCCCGGTGTGCCCGGAATCAATTTCTGAAGTTTGGCTCGGGTACGTTCAGTGAACGAACGAGCGGGAATTTCTAACTTTTGAACCGGTGCCCGGAATCGAATTCCGAGGACACCGATGAACTTGCAGCGCCGATATTCGCTTAAGGAGACCTTTTCCGAGGTTGCGTTTTATGCTGGTTGAGAGTTAGTTTTGGGGTAAATAAAATGAAGTTAAATAAATTGTGGAAACACAATTTATTTTTATCCATGTTGGTTATATCCTCCCAAAGGGAGTTAGAGGTGGGACCCACATCCACTTAACCTCCCTTTGAGAGGATTAAGTGTGGTGGGGCCCACACGAACCCTAACTCCTCAACTCCCCTTTAAACTCCCAATAACTCCACTCAATTTAATTTTGACAACTTGAGTTTTAATTGAGATGAGTTATTGTTTTTCAAACTTTTGAATTTAGAAGAGGTGAAGTTGTGTAAATAAAATAAGGCTTAAGCTTATTTTATTTTGGTTAATTTTCTCTTGCCACCTTGAGAGAATTTGGGAAGCATTCTTCATCTTCTTCAACCACGACGAAGAACACGAAGAACACTTAGGCTCCGACGAAGAACGCCGTCACCATAAGAAGAGAAAGACGTGTCGTCTCTTCTCTTCTTCGCAGCCGGTGTGTTTCCGAAGATCGACGACGCCGCTTCTTTCGATCTTCTTCCCGTGCCAACGAAAGGAGACACCGCTTCCTCCTCGGACTTTCTTCGTCAGCTTACGAAGCTTCTCCAACGACATTACCTCTTCAGACGCACCTTGACGTCAACGGAATCGACGTTCGATTCCCGCGACGCCCGACCTCCGCGACGCTTGTCTTCCGCGGCTTGTTGACGTGCTCCGCACTTGAAACCGATGTAGGGGATTATTGTTATTTTATTTAATTATTTCCGTTCTTGATTCTAGCATGTCGAATTTCAAGGATAAACGACTAAATGTTATCGTTTAACGAGAGGGGGGCCGGACTGCACAAACACGGCCGAACCCCCCTCCTATGTTCATGTTTGTTTCCTTGCGGATGGAACGGGATGGCGTGGTGCCGTCGCACCACGCGGGAATCGCACGACAAGTATTGCGCGGCGCCGTGGAAAGAAATTCAAGAACGCGACGCCGTCGCGCCGCGTTGAAGGAAATCGAAGGCGCCGCGGCAGAGGGGCGCGGTGCCGTCGCACCGCGCCGGACGACAAGGGCCGCGGCCGGTTCCGGGCCGCGGCGGAGCTTGGTGACCGGCGGCCAGCCGGGCCGCCGGTGTCGGAGCCGGAAAGGGACCGGCCACTGCCGGTCCCGTCGAGGAGGAGCCGGCCGGCCAGGTCGGGCCGGCCGGAAATGGGGAATACCGGGGGAATTAAATTCCCCCGACCAGTTGAACGGCCCCCCATTATGAGGGGGGGGGGGGCGCGGTTACAACGGGGGGGAAGGCGCCCCCCGTTTTCTCAATCAGCTCGGCCGAAGGTCGAGCTGGCAGCGCGCCCAGCGCGCTGCCTTGAGCCGGACCGGCGCCTGGCCGGTCCGCCAGGCCGGGCCGGGCCGGGTCGCGCCGGGCCGGGTCGACCCTGTCCGGGGCGGGTCGACCCGGTTCGGGCCAGCCGGGGGGGGGGGGGGGGGTCTCGGGCCGGGTCGGCCCGGGCCCGAAACCCCCGATACCGAACTGTTTGGGTTCAAATGCCCATAACTCGGGCTACGGACCTCAAAACGATGCGCCGTCAGCGGCAATGCGATCCTTGGATCGAGACGGTCGTTTCGATATATCGCACTCAAAGTTTTGGAATACTTTGAGTTCGTCCAGGTTGGTTCGTACACGAAACCAACCGGGCCCTCGGAGCGGAAACGCTCATATCTTGAGCTACGAACGTCCGATTGACGTGCCGTCAGCTTTGATGAGTTCCTCTTAGTGAGACGGATCTTTTGGAATACTCTTCCCGAGGTTTGGACGCAGGTGGAGTACGGTCGGGTTGGTTTTGCCTTAAAAACCAACCGAGCCCCTGGGACGAAAAAGCCAATAACTCTCAGACCGGGCGTCCGATCGACGCGCCGTCTGCGACGTTGAGTTCCTGTTGACGATACAAAACTTTTGGATACATCAACTCTAGACTTTGTGACAGTTGATGTATCAGCTTCTCGGCTCGTGGAGCGGACCCTCCTGAACGAGTTTGCTGTGTGCGGGAACCCTAGAGCTGGCTGCGACTGCTACTGTGACTGCGACGACGACTGTGCAGAGATCCTCAGTGGATTCGACGACGACGACTTCAGCACTCAGCGATCCTGTGTGGATCAGTGCTACCGATCCTGTGTGGGTCCGATCCTGTGTGGGTCAGCGCTCAGCGGTCCTGTGTGAACCAGCGCCTACAGATCCTGTGTGGGTCCGATCTTGTGTGGGTCCGATCCTGTGTGGGTCTTTGCAGGGGTTAGTACCTATCGATCCTTTGTGGGTCCGACGACTTAGATGGATCAGTGATCATCTCTATCGTCTACCGAAGAAGTATACCTGTGTGAGCTGAATCCTGTTTACCTTCCTGTGTGGATTGAGTTGTGCTATCCTCTGTGGATTACGTTTTGCTTTCCTGTGTGGAATACGTATACTTTCCTGTGCGGACTGAGTTGTACTTGGGCTCGGAGGTTGGAGCGTATTGAAATGATGACTTAGGTATATGTATGGGCATATACCTAAGCAGTGTCGGTTGTTACTTCGTGATTGTATCTTTCCTTTGTGATTTATCCTTTATGGATTTTGGGAGACCTTCAGGGGTCTCGGGGTCCCTACTGAGTAGCTTATACTCACCCCTGCATGGGCTATGCCCGCACTACGTTGTGTTGGTTGGAGACGACGGACAGCGTTGATCGTGGTTGAGGCTCGCAGAGGAGGACGGTACCTGGAGGTAGACCACTGGGCGGGACGTACTCGGAGCGGACGGCGGGACCCGTGGAGCAGTGGAGCTATCTGTACCCACCCTTTAGGTGGGATTTCCAGTGGACAGCTCGTTGTAGCAGCTTTTACTTTACAGTTGCTGTTTTCCCTTTCGAGTTGTACTTTACTTTCAGTTTTGGGTTTTTATACTGGCCCATTTACTTTTCCGCACTTTCAGTTGTACTCTGTTTTTACTTAGTGTTTACTTTTCCGCTTGCTTACTCTGTGGTGCTTGTTTACTTTACAAAGGCAATGCCTTCCCTTTTTACCGGGATTTACGCCTTGGTGCTAGTCGCCAGCCCCTGGCCTATGGAAGGCGGACTTGGGGTAGTCACGGCACGGGCCCCGAGGACGGGTCGTGACAAATTGGTATCAGAGGAGTTCGGTTCTACCGCGAACTCTGATCTTTTCTATGTGAAACAATAATGTTTAGCGTATTGAGTGTGGTTATCAGTCCAGGGAGTCCAGTGTTGGTGTGGCGGCCGACGTATCCGTACACCAGGACCCTGACTTCTGATTTCCGACTTAATGCACAAAAACATTGATTGCATGTGTGTTTCAAGTTTTCTTTGTGATTACTTCGTATCAGCTCACCAGGTATACTGTTCTGACCGTGGCGCACCTGTTTCCTTTTCAGGATGGCCCCACGACGGTAGCCAGCTAGGGTTCCGAGAGTCGAGCGTGACGACAGCCCACCGAGCGACGAGGCCTCGGTGCAGGGCCCTTTGTCAGTAGTGGCACCGGCGGTAGCACTGCCCGCCGAGCCACCGATACTTCCAGCACCAGCCGCTGACGATGCACGTCGCCTCAGCGCACTGCATGAGTTTCAGCGCCAGCAACCGCCCAGGTTTCGTGGGGAGACGGACCCCCAGGCAGCCGAGGACTGGCTGGAGGCAGTCGTACGAGTTTTCAGGCTAGTGAGGACAGCAGTAGACCTCATGGTGATCCTCGCTGCGAGCCTACTGCACGCAGCAGCGGGCCGATGGTGGAGCTTGATGCTCCAGGTGCATGATGAGACATCTCTACTTTGGACGGACTTTGAGAGCCTCTTCCGCTCGGAGTTCGTCCCAGCCACCCTCCGTGCGGTGCGCATTCAGGAGCTTCTTCAGCTGCGGCAGGGCAGCATGACGGTCGCTCAGTACTCGGCGAGATTTACCGATCTCTCGCGCTACTCGACCGACATGGTACGGGACCCATTCTTCCGGGCCCGGACCTTCGAGCAGGGGTTGAGACATGAGATCAGGGCATCGCTGATCTCCCTCAGCATACCGACTCAGACGGGAGTACTGGAGCGGGACCTTTTGATCGAGAGCTTTCTTGCTGAGTCTACACCAGCGCCGCGACCCACCGCAGGGCGGCACATGGCAGAGTCATCTGCAGCAGGCAGTCGACGGATGACTCAGGGGTCCAGGCAGACCAGACCCTCAGGCAGACGACCTCAGGACACTGGCTCAGCTGTGCGGGGCACACAACGCGGAGCCAGTCTTTCGAGAGGCAGACAGTGCTACTCGTGCGGCGGGCATGGACACATGGCTCGTGACTGCCCGACCCGTCGTGCCGAGGAGCAGCAGACGGTTGAGGGACCACCGAGGCAGAGGCAGAGGGTCGACCGTGGCGGTCCGCAGGGAGGAGGCGGACGAGGCAGAGGAGCTGGCCGAGCAGCAGGTGGTGGGCGACGCTTTGAGGCTCTACCACCACCACCACCAGGAGGTCCACCCCGACCACAGGGAGCTGGCGGGCAGAGACAGGTACAGCTCCAGGCAGCAGAGGCCTATGACCACGGCGCGCCCGAGATGATTCGAGGTACTATCTGTGTCTATTCCACCCTTTCTGCAGTACTTATAGACACAGGAGCGAGTCACTCTTTCATAGCCGCTGCCCTTGTTCGGAGCTCGGAGATTCTGACAGAGCCGTTGGCTCGATCCTTACGGCTAGAGACTCCTACGGGAGCAGACTCGACGATTACGCACTAGTGCCGGCAGTGTGAGCTTACTCTAGGAGGCGAGAGCTTCGGCTGGGATCTTCTTGTAGCAGCTTCGAGGCCTTACGACGTCATCTTGGGCATGGATTGGTTATCTACGGTCCATGCATAGATTGACTGTTTTAGGCGCAAGGTGCGATGTGTACGCACCGACGGGAGCAGGTTCACCTTCACTGGCGAGAAGGGAGCCTTTGCAGCACAGGATGGACTTCCGCGGAGGAGAGGACATCCCATCACTCATTAGTTGGCTAGACTCATTCTAGGAGCAGTTGACGTGCAGAGTCCTGGTTTTCCTGCAGTGGTGGATCAGTTTGCTGACGTTTTCCCCAACGACGTTCCAGGGTTACCTCCTCGCAGAGAGGTAGACTTTTATATTGAACTGTACCCCGAGACAGCCCCGATATCGACTCCAGCATATCGGATGGCCCCCGCCGAGCTTCGAGAGCTATGGGTACAGTTGGAGGACTTGCAGGGCAAGGGGTTCATCCGACCCAGTGTTTCACCCTGGGCTTCCCCGATATTGTTCGCCAAGAAGGCGGACGGGAGCTTGCGACTTTGTGTTGACTATCGTCGCCTGAACCAGGTGACAGTGAGGAACAAGTATCCACTACCGAGGATTGATGACCTATTTGATCAGCTCAAGGGAGCACGGTGGTTCTCGAAGATAGACCTCAGGTCAGGCTATCATCAGCTCAGAGTTAGAGACGAGGACGTGCAGAAGACGACCTTCAGATGTCGGTATGGACACTATGAGTTCTTGGTTATGCCTTTAGGTGTAACCAATGCTCCAGCAATGTTCATGGCCCTCATGAACAGGATATTTCAGCCATACCTCGATCAATTTGTCGTGGTCTTCATCGATGACATTTTGATCTACTCGACGACTGAGGAGGAGCATGCCTACCACTTGCGGGTTGTACTAGACACACTCCGAGAGCACCAGCTTTATGGTAATCTCTCGAAGTGCCAGTTCGGGATACGTGAGGTCCACTTCTTGGGACACGTTATCTCTGAGGCGGGAGTTACAGTGGATCCTGCGAAGATCGAGGCTGTGTTAGCTTGGGAGCCACCCAGGAGCGTGACGGAGGTTCAGAGTTTCTTGGGACTAGCTGGATACTACCAGAGATTCTTGCCAGACTTCTCTAGAGTTGCGGCACCACTCTCAGCTTTGACGAAGAAGGGTAAACCCTTCGTGTGGTCAGACAAATGTCAACAGAGCTTCCAGGAGCTGAGACAGAGATTGACCAGCACCCCTATCTTGAGGTTGCCTGAGGAGGGAGTAGGGTACGTAGTTTACTGCGATGCATCAGGGTCCGGACTTGGATGCGTCCTGATGCAGGAGCGGGCAGTGATCGCCTATGGATCACGTCAGTTGAGGCCGCATGAGCAGAACTACGCTACCCATGACCTGGAGTTAGCAGCAGTGATCTTCGCTCTGAAGACATGACGACACTATCTGATGAGAGAGCGCTTTATAGTCTTTTCTGATCATCAGAGTCTCAGGTATATCTTCTCGCAGAATGACCTGAACCTGAGACAACGACGATGGCTCAAGTTCCTCCAGGACTATGACTTTGAGATAGTATATATTCCTGGGAAGGGAAACGTAGTAGCCGATGCCCTCAGCAGGAGGACGGGCATTCAGCTACTTGAGGAGGCGACGGAGCAGCTAGCCTCTTTGCAGATATCCTTTGTGGATAGAGATGGAGCAGCCTTCCTTCAGACACTCACAGTCACTCCTCCACTTCTACAGCGGGTCAGAGAGGCACAACGTGAGGACGATGACTATGAGATGCGGCGTGCACAGATATCCTCAGGACAAGAACCTGATGGTTTCTCCTTTGAAGCAGAGCACAACGTCCTTTTTAGAGGACGTACCATGGTACCGGTCGCTTTACGGGAGGAGGTGCTGAGAGAGTTTCACACTTCTCCTTTGGCGGTACATCCTGGAGTGGTGAAGATGTACCAGGATCTCAGACGACAGCACTGGTGGCCGGGCATGAAGAAGGTTGTGGTAGAGTTCGTTTCTCGATGCCTCACCTGCCAGCAGGTGAAGGCTGAGCACCAGGTACCAGCAGGTTTGGTACAACCCTTGGAGGTCCCGGAGTGGAAGTGGGACGGGATATCTATGGACTTCGTGACTGGACTTCCACGCACTTCCAGAGGTCACAACTCCATCTAGGTGATTGTCGACCGACTCACCAAGTCGGCTCACTTCTTACCCATCAGAGAGAAGGGCTCAGTGGAGAGCTTGGGACGTCTTTACGTTCAGGAGATTGTGCGGCTTCACGGTGTGCCATCATCTATTGTATCCGATCGATATGCTCGCTTTACTTCCTGGCTTTGGAAGGGATTACAGGAGGCGTTCGGGACGCAGCTACGTCTGAGAACAACCTTTCACCCTCAGACGGATGGTCAGATGGAGAGGACCATTCAGACTCTCGAGGACATGCTCCGCGCATGTGTCCTCGACTTTGGTCGTAGCTGGGAGGACCACCTAACCTTGGTGGAGTTTGCGTACAACAACAGCTACCACTCCACTATCGGGATGGCACCGGACGAGGCGTTGTACGACCGACCTTATAGATCTCTTTTGTGCTGGACAGACCCTGGGGAGTCAGCACTTGTGGGATCGGAGATGGTCTAGGCCACGACAGAGAAGGTCCAGGTCATCCAGGAGCGGATGAGGATAGCTCAGAGCCGGTAGAAGTCATACACTTACAGGAGGCGGAGGCCACTAGAGTTCGGGGATAGCGACCACGTCTTCTTGCGGGTCTCACCTCGACGTGGTATACAAATATTTGTCCGAGGCGGCAAGTTATCTCCGCGCTTCATCGGACCCTTCCAGGTCCTCAGCAGGATTGGCGAGGTGGCTTATCGCCTGGCTCTACCACCTCAGTTGCACCGGGTGCACGATGTCTTCCACGTGTCTCAGCTGAGGAGATACGTGCACGACCCGATGCACATCATTGACCATGGGGAGATTGACGTTGATGATGGGGCGACTTTTACGGAGGTCCCGGTAGAGATCGAGGATCAACAGGAGCAGGTCCTACGTGGACGGTCGATTCCTCTTGTGCGCATCAGATGGCAGCACAGGAATCTCTAGGAGAGCACTTGGGAGCAGGAGGCTCAGATGCATGCTCAGTACCCTCATTTGTTTCCCTAGTTTTGATGTATCTTTACGGGGACGTAAAGCCCTGAGGTGGGAGTAATGTAAAGACCTGTAAAATTCAAGGGAAATTTTTTCTTAATTTTCTTTGGAATTTTACAAGAATGCAGTTTCTGACAGCACCTGATTCCGAGGCCCGGTGTGCCCGGAATCAATTTCCGAAGTTTGGCTCGGGTACGTTCAGTGAACGAACGAGCGGGAATTTCTAACTTTTGAACCGGTGCCCGAAATCGAATTCCAAGGGCACCAATGAACTCGCAGCGCCGATATTCGCTTAAGGAGACCTTTTCTGAGGTTGCGTTTTATGCTGGTTGAGAGTTAGTTTTGGCGGAAATAAAATGAAATTAAATAAATTGTGGAAACACAATTTATTTTTATCCATGTTGGTTATATCCTCCTGAAGGGAGTTAGAGGTGGGACCCACATCCACTTAACCTCCCTTGAGAGGATTAAGTGTGGTGGGGCCCACATGAACCCTAACTCCTCAACTCCCCTTTAAACTCCCAATAACTCCACTCAATTTAATTTTGACAACTTGAGTTTTAATTGAGATGAGTTATTGTTTTTCAAACTTTTGAATTTCAAAGAGGTGAAGTTGTGTAAATAAAATAAGGCTTAAGATTATTTTATTTTGGTTAGTTTTCTCTTGCCACCTTGAGAGAATTTGGGAAGCATTCTTCATCTTCTTCAACCACGACGAAGAACACGAAGAACACTTAGGCTCCGACAAAGAACGCCGTCACCATAAGAAGAGAAAGACGTGCCGTCTCTTCTTTTCTTCACAGCCGGTGTGTTTCCGAAGATCGACGACGCCGCTTCTTTCGATTTTCTTCCCGTGTCAACGAAAGGAGACGCCACATCCTCCTTGGACTTTATTCGTCAGCTTACGAAGCTTCTCCAGCGACGTTACCTCTTCGGACGCACCTTGACGTCAACGAAATCGACGTTCGATTCCCGCGACGCCTGACCTCCACGACGCTTGTCTTCCGCGGCTTGTTGACATGCTCCGCACTTGAAACCGAGGTAGGGGATTATTGTTATTTTATTTAATTATTTCCGTTCTTGATTCTAGCATGTCGAACTTCGAGGATAAACGACTAAATGTTATCGTTTAACGAGAGGGGGGCCGGACCGCACAAACACGGCCGAACCCCCCTCCTATGTTCATGTTTGTTTCCTTGAGGATGGAACGGGATGAAGTGGTGCCGTCGCACCACGCGGGAATCGCACGACAAGTATTGCGCAGCGCCGTGGAAAGAAATTCAAGAATGCGACGCTGTCGCGCCGCGTTGAAGGAAATCGAAGGCGCCGCGGCCGGAGCGGGGCCGCGGCGGAGGGGAACGGTGCCGTCGCACCGCGCCGGACGACAAGGGCTGTGGCGGAGCTTGGTGACCGACGGCCAGCCGGGCCGCCGGTGTCGGAGCCGGAAAGGGACCGGCCACTGCCGGTCCCGTCGAGGAGGAGCCGGCCGGCCAGGTCAGGCCGGCCGGAAATGGGGAAGGCCAGGGGAATTAAATTCCCCCGTCCAGTTTAATGGCCCCCCATTATGAGGGGGGGGGGGTGCGGTTACAAAGGGGGGGCATGTGCCCCCCGTTCTCTCAATCAGCTCGGCCGAAGGCCGAGCTGGCAGCGCGCCCAGCGCGCTGCCTTGAGCCGGACCGGCGCCTGGCCGGTCCGCCAAGCCGGGCCGCACCGCGCCGGGCCGGGCCGCGCCGCGCCGGGCCGGGCCGAGCCGGGCCGGGTTGACCCTGTCCGGGGCGGGTCGACCCGGTTCGGGTCAGCCGGGGGGGGGGGGTCTCAGGCCGATACCGAACTATTTGGGTTCGAATGCCCATAACTCGGGCTACGGACCTCCAAACGACGCGCCGTCAGCGGTGATGCGATCCTGAGATCGAGACAGTCGTTTCGGTATATTGAACTCAAGGTTTCAGAATACTTTGAGTTTGGCCGGGTTGGTTCGTACACGAAACCAACCGGGCCTTCGGAGCGGAAACGCTCATATCTTGAGCTACGGACGTCCGATTGACGTGCTGTCAGCTTTGTTGAGTTCCTCTTAGTGAGACAGATCTTTTGGCATACTCCACCCGAGGTTTGGACACAGGTGGAGTACGGTCCGGTTGGTTTTTCCTTAAAAACCAACCGGGCCCCTGGGACGAAAAAGCCAATAACTCTCAGACCGGGCGTCCGATCGATGCGCCGTCTGCGACGTTGAGTTCCTATTGACGATACAGAACTTTTGGATACATCAACTGTAGACTTTGTGACAGTTGATGTATCAGCTTCCCGGCTCGTGGAGCGGACCCTCCTGAACGAGCTTGCTGTGTGCAGGAACCCTAGAGCTGGCTGCGACTGCTACTGTGACTACGACGACGACTGTGCAGAGATCCTCAGTGGATTCGACGACGACGACTTCAGCACTCAGCGATCCTGTGTGGATCAGTGCTACCGATCCTCTGTGGGTCCGATTCTGTGTGGGTCAGCGCTCAGCAGTCCTGTGTGAACCAGCACCTACAGATCCTGTGTGGGTCCGATCCTGTGTGGGTCTTTGCGGGGGTTAGTACCTATCGATCCTTTGTGGGTCCGGCGACTTAGATGGATCAATGATCATCTCTATCATCTACCGAATAAGTATACCTGTGTGAGCTGAATCCTGTTTACCTTCCTGTGTGGATTGAGTTGTGCTATCCTGTGTGGATTACGTTTTTCTTTCCTGTGTGGAATATGTATACTTTCCTGTGTGGACTGAGTTGTACTTGGGCTTGGAGGTTGGAGCGTATTGAAATGATGACTTAGGTATATGTATGGGCATATACCTAAGCAGTTTCGGTTGTTACTTCGTGATTGTATCTTTCCTTTGTGATTTATCCTTTGTGGATTTTGGGAGACCTTCAGGGGTCTCGGGGTCCCTACTGAGTAACTTATACTCACCCCTGTACGGGCTATGCCCGCACTACGTTGTGTTGGTTGCAGACGACGGACAGCGTTGATCGTGGTTGAGGCTCGCAGAGCAGGACGGTACCTAGAGGTGGACCACTAGGCGGGATGTACTCGGAGCGGACGGTGGGACCCCTGGAGCAGTGGAGCTATCTGTACCCACCCTTCAGGTGGGATTTCCAGTGGACAGCTCGATGTAGTAGCTTTTACTTTACAGTTGCCATTTTCCCTTTCGAGTTGTACTTTACTTTTAGTTTTGGGTTTGTATACTGGCCCATTTACTTTTCCGCACTTTCAGTTGTACTCTGTTTTTACTTAGTGTTTACTTTTCCGCTTGCTTACTCTGTGGTGCTTGTTTACCTTACAAAGGCAATGCCTTCCCTTTTTACCGGGATTTACGCCTTGGTGCTAGTCGCCAGCCCCTGGCCTATGGAAGGCGGTCTTGGGGTAGTCACGACACGGGCCCCGAGGACGGGTCGTGATAGGTGGGATTTTAAAAAATTCCACCAACGTTCGATATGAACTTGACGACGTTGGGGAATAACTGTCCGTTTTATGACGAGGATCACACATGAAGAGTTTTAAGCACAAAAATAAAAACATAAAATACCTGGTTTAGATCCGAAGTCGTGAATGACATTTTCTCCTCATTGGTGATCACTGCTCAAAGAATACAAAGTTGAATTCCTCTAGATCGTCCTCACGGGCTTCGAGAAATCCATTGGAGCAACGATCATCAAATTTTTGGGTGCTAGCGCGGAGATCCGATGACACCTTCGATGCTCTGATGATCACCGCATCGCTTTTCTTGCGTTACCATAGAGAGAGCTCGATAAAAACTCTTTATATCTAGAGCCTCTCTCTCTAGAACATGGGAGATATGAGAGGAGAGAAAAATCACATGAATAGTCCATAGTGGGAGGCTCTCCTCTTCTATATATAGTGTGTTAATAAAATACCCAATATTTCCTCTCAAGACCCCGAATACTTAACGCACTATAAAACGACATGTTATGACTTATGAACTAAGTCATAAATATTATTATCACTTTCCTGCAATATATTAAATATATTACATGATAATAAATAAGTCATTTACTCGACTCGTCATTCCCACAAATATTAATTGAATCTTTAATATATTAAACTAATATTAGTCAATTAATATTTCTTATGTATTTACTCAAAACTTGTAAATACATTAAATAAATATATTCAATGCTCATTATTCATTACTTGAATAATATGAATTTATTTATTCCATTGGTGATCGTTTATCCTTGTAAAAATCCCGGACCCCAGTGGTGGGGCCCACCATGTCCAAAACTCTTATTCAACTGAATATGGAAAATTCTCGAATACGCTATTGTGTGTGACCCTCTAGGCCCTCATCTTGATAGTAGTAAATATTATTCACATTCCAAGAACGGGATCTAGAAACCCATCATGGACCCTAAAGAGATAAGAATTTTCATAACAACGACAACTATCCTATGAACACTTAATGTGTAATATAATCTCTTTGTTATTAATATCTCATAAAGCCGGACACACACTTGTTTCATGGACCTTTTCTTGCGTTATTATTTGTTGATCCAATTGGATGAATTTACCTTGGATTACCATGGGAATGGATATCAATGTACTACCATCTTGATCAACATGGTATGAGACATAAAAATTCCTTAACCTGGAGGCGACAAATCCATTCATGACCATTCAACCAATGTCATTTCACCAATGATGCATCCAACACAAACTACCTCACCACAATTTCAATGTCATGTTTTTCATCTTGCATCAAATTATGCAATCAAATGGCATATGTTGGTAATGATCTCAAGTTAGAAGACCATTACACATGATTGTAGATAGAAACATCCACTGACACTCAAAACATGCGGTGTTCCTATTGGCGGGTCTACCCTCATGATCTCACTTCTACAGATCCCCATGTGCAAAGTTCATGAGAAGAATCCTCAATACTTATGAGCCCCCAACACCTAATAGTAAAACATCTACCGTGTCTATTCGGTAAGATGCATATAAACAATAGAACCTTAGTTTAACATTAATGTCATAGTATCTACAGGTTCTCATTATAGTCTAGGATCTCATATAACTTATCAATACAAGAATTAATCTTTGGACATTACCATTTCAATAGTGGACACAGAAAAATATAATCTATAATGGAAAGATGACATCATGTATAGCTAACTGTATACACAATATGGTAATCAAAAGCACTGAATAGTTGGGTCTAGGACACCCACTATTTCAACACAATGCACCAAGACAACTCACAAGTTATAATTCAGAGTGTGTGAATTTATTAAACGTAATGTGTATTAAATATACCTTTCATTGACCATGCCATCATGGCACATAGTTATCCAGACTACACGATGTGTAACTTGTGTACAAGATGAGTAACTTGCGTACACAATGTGTAACTTGCATACTCGATGTGTAACTTGCGTACATGATGTGTAATCCATTAGTCAAAAACATGCTATATATTTTTACATGGTCTGCATGACTGGTAACCATGTAACATGGAGACCACATGACACAAAAATCAATTACAATCCATGTAATCTATTAGTTTTCATGGAAAGACAACACACCCAATCTCTAGGTGTGTGCTGTAGATAGACGATGAATATTTCTACATGATGTGTAGTTGCACATTATCTGTTTACACAGAATTAAAAATTAATTTATTATAATGTTTAAACATTATCATCATGTGTTCCACACGTCATCTAGATGACTCTTACACACAATGTTATAGGTCTTGTATAAATATTAAATGTCTAATTATTGTTTTACTTAATATTAAAAACTATATATTGTGTATAAGTCATTGTACAATGATTACTCTACACATATTAAAACATAACACACTATAAAAATAACATGTGTTTTATGCGTCGTTCAGTTGACTCATACACACAATGAAATTATGTGATATGACGTGCATGCTACATTCCTAATGTGTAAACAGTGTAAAAATATAACACGCACTGCGTAGTTTAGATGAGTACCTGCCATGTTTCTTAAGGTACATTTTTTACAATCATTTTTTAATAAATTTATTTAAATTGTTTAAAATTGTGATGGATGAGATTCTCAAGAAAGTTTATATGAAAATTAAGATAAAAGAATTTATTAATTAAATATGATAATCAATTGATTCAATCATGATTTTTCATAAAAAATGATTTGGATTGAAATATATTTTATTAAAAGTGTAACTCATTTCATACATGTGGGTGATCATGAGCATAGATCATACCTTTATATGTGATTGGTTTCCGTTTTAATTTATTATTAAATTAAATTCATGACCTACACATCACTCCTCCTCAAATTATGTAAAGAATTTTGTTCCCTCAATTTCCTTTTATTTAAACCCCTGTAACCCATCATTTGGTTCTCGTGAGTAAAAATTTATGTAATAGATGAAGCTCTCAAGCATTTGAAGATGGTTCATGTTGAAGATGAGGCGATACCAATCCGTGAGATACATGTGTGGATATGTGGAAAGATACAACACAAACAATGAAATGGTTCAAGATTTTTTCCCTAGGTTTACAGTGTGTCCATCATTCTCTAGATAAACTATCCATTAGTAAAACCCCTCCCGTTTCATCAATCTGCCGCGCACCCGGGGGTCCGATCGGGTTTAGAACCACCTGAAAACATCGAACCAGTATTGTGGGGATGAAACTAGTAAAGAATGAAAAGAAGTTGACAGAGAAAATCATAAGAACGTATGTTTAACCATCGTTGTCCAAGTGTTCTTGGCCAATGATCAAGAACGGGGATATTCGAGGTCAGAAAACGAGAAAATAATGAAATTTCCAATACATGGGCACATGAAAAGGCCAAAACAATGGTCCAAATCAAAGAATTAAAGAATAATATAATCAATCATTTAATTATAAGGGATAAAACCACATATATCGAGTCCTAATTCAAATTTGGATCAATCACTAGTGAAGAATGTGTCTAATAACGATTGAAGGAAGTCGTTGCGTTCGCTGCATCCTGATCTATCCAGATCTACAATCTCATCGCCATCTGCCAACAGAAGGAGGGGAAGCGCTCTTGCCAATGATCCCAGGGTTATGCGGCTAACCCTGTTGATTTTCCATAGCAACCTATTTATACCCTAAGAATTATGTTAAAGAGGTTAAGTAATCAATCAATCCACTTAAATGTACCACTAATGAGTGAGGAGTCCGAACATCCTTCGCCGACATATTTAACATCATGTCTAGGGTAAACACTACGTTCTAGATACAACCGTGGTATTATATTTATGATCTGATCATCTGTTTAAGAGATATTAAATTATTTATGAAAAATCACATGTGCCATAAAATATATTTAATTTTTTTATAAAATTAATTCTAGGTACACTGGGCCTCAGAACCGCATACCATATCAGTTCTTGGCTCTGAAAATATTCCTAAGAATATTCCAAAGCCTTACATAGTAAAAATAGAGTCTCTATAAATATGATCAATATTTCACTACTGCAAATCAATTTCCTCTTTCAGACATAATTACCATAAATTTTTACCAACCCCAAATCAAAAAATGATTCAGCTAGTTTTATATACCTTTGTAAAAATATAGCCAACATTGAAATGATAACCCACTTTTGAATACTTCTTAAAAATCACTTTATTTCTTTCATCACACATCTAGTAAACACAATGCATGTTTTAATTTAATTAATATAAAAAAGACCATTCTTTAACATTTCCTTTTTGTTCCACCCTTATGAATCTTTTATTACCATCCACGTAATTCTCACAAATTGGAGACATTAGACATTTTAGAGAACATAATGGAGTCCAACCGTCATCCTCATCAGTTTCATCTTCTGAATAGTTATTATTCCAATTTTCGCTTGGGAATAATCCCCCATATTTTTTATGTTGGTTTTACTACTATGAGTAGTATTCATCATATGGATGACTACTTATTTGTGTATTCCAAGAAAAATATGTGGATGTACATAAGAGATGGAGGATGAGTTCCAAATAACAAAATGCAATGATAACTGTTCAGAAGATGAGCTGATGAGGTTGAAAGTTGTCTATAACTTTCTTCTTTGGATGATTTCAATGGATAAAACCTACCAAAGTGGAGTAGTTATTTTCTTAAATTCAATTACCCATTTTATTCAATGAATATTGATATTCTTTGAAACAATAAAATGTTGATTTTCCCTTATTAGAACTATCTATAACTTTCACCATTGATAATGAATATCTTATGTGTATTTATTTATTTATTGTAATAAATGAATATTTTATGAACCTAATAGGATATCTTTACCATATCTTGGATGATTTAAAGATTCAATCCAAGGTATCTTATTTTCTCCTCATCCACACCACTCATTGATTGATTGTTTAGTGAGATCAATTTCAATTTTTTTATCATCATTCTTGATTTACTTGTTGAGTCAATAAGGTTTCCTTATGAATTTTACATTCCTTTATGTTTTGAAAATTACAAACAACTTATTTTAACAAAAATATTATTTTCCCTAAAAATTATCTTAATAAGGAAAATTTTCCTTCCCTAAGAAAATTCTCTCCTTACCTTTGTTTTCATTGTTCATGTTATAATTTCTCTAAATATAAATCTTTTTACTCCTAAGTGAAAAATTTGGTTTCACATCTAAAACATTGGAATCCTATAAATACTTAAATATAGAGTATTCTATTTTCCGGTTCTAAATTTTGACTCTGAATTCTCTGAAATTCAGACTCCGAATTCTCTGAAATTCAGACTCCGAATTCTCTAAAATTCAGAATCCTAATTCCATAGAATTTAGACTCCTAATTACTTATAATTTAGGCTACGAATTTCATAGAATTCAGACTCCGAATTCATTAGAATTTAGACTCTTAATTCCTTAGAATTCAGACTCCGAATTCCTGAGAATTCAGACTCCGAATTCCTCATAATTAAGACTCTGAATTTCTCTGAATTCAGGCTCCGAATTCCTTAGAATTCAGACTCCAAATTATTTAGAATTACGATTCCGAATTCATTGGTATTCATACTATGAAGTCTATAGAATTATGATTCTGAATTCCTTGAAATACAGAATCCGAATATCCATGTAATATAGACTCTGAATGTTTATTTTCTTAATCACTGAACTTTATTTTTCCATAGACTCCAGAAAAATGGTTTTGGTTGAGAAACCATATTTTTCTTACACTTGTTGAAGTTATGAAATGATTTCATACATTCTATTTCTAACCAACCGTTGTTTGAGTGACATGTGTACAGGTCCCTTTGAGATTCAAGAAAAAATATGACCATTGGAGGAGGGAGCAGACCATTGGAGAAGTGCCTATAAATAGGTGCTCATTTTAACGAGCTTATAACTTTTGAGAAAACCCGTTGATATCTCTAGAGACCACATATTGTTGAATTGATTTCTAGAGAGAGATACTCTCATGATTTGTGTGTACTGAACATCTTTTTAAGATTGCTTCGTGCGACTCTAATTGTTGACGAGTACAATCGAGGGCTTCTGAGGATAGGAATATAATGGTGCCAACTACCTTAACGTTCGAGGGCTTCCTTGGTTAGGAAGACAGAGGTGCCCACTACCTTGAAGTTGAGGGCTTCTGGGGATATTAAGAAATATTCCGATATTCCTATCAAGGGCTTACCCTGGTGTGGGTAAGATAGACTTTCTTGAAAGTATAAATCAAGGGACCTTTATCCAAGGTTGTTGGATACCCTACTCTTTGGGATAAAAGATTTCATACTTGTTACTTGTTTTTTTCAAGTTTATTTTCCAATGCATTTTGATTAATAAAGAAATTATAACTATCTTATACTTTATTTTACTTGTATACTCTGATTAATAAGATTCTATATACTTTAAGGTTGAATCTTTTTCTTGTAAACTTTTCTTAAGTTACATTTTTGGAACCATATTTCTGGAACCTAGAAAATTTTATAGAACTAAGTGGTCTTGTAAATTTACCTTGTTTAACCTTGTTAAACATTGTTTTCCTTAAGGTTAAAAACAAATGTTTTATACCAACTTTAAAGGTACCGAAGGAATTTTTAAAGTATATAATTCAACCTCCCTCTTGTATTCGATCATCTACATTCATATTTCGATCCTACATTTGGTATCAGAGGAGGTATATGATATAATTATATTCACATATAAGTTTTCTTGCTCACTTTTCATTGTTCTTAATATATTCCTTGCTTAGGAATTTTTATCCCTTTTTACAAACTTTTACTATTAACAAGTTTTTGTGTAAAGATATTTCTTTTAGATGACAGGAATGAATGTTGGTTCAATTAAAAATATAAATCCTATAAGACCAGCTATTTTTGATGGGAATGATTAGGAATATTGGAGAGATCGTATGAATAATTTTGTTATAAACACTGGAGTGGAAAACTTTTTTATGCTTAATGGAGATTACAAAATTCCTAATAAGGAAGTCAGAACTATTACAAACCAAGAAAAGTTAGAATATCATCAAAATTACAAGGTACATAATAATTTTTTGTGTTCCATGACCATGAATATATATAGTCAGATTTATTTTTGTGAAGATATAAACTGTATCTGGAAGAAATTTGAGGTTACTCATTTTGGTACATACAAAGTTATAGAAACTAGAAGAGTTATGCTTAGAGCAGAATGTCATGGATTTCTATTACCTTATGGAGAACCAGTGTGTACGTTGCAACAAAGGTTTATGAATATTGTTAACAGTTTACAATCTATGGGTGAAAAAAGTCATGATGATGAAGCTCTTTTGAAAAAGATTATAGACATCATGGATAATGAGTGGGAATCAAAGAGAACAGCTATTGATGAGAATAGGAAAGTATCTCAAATTACTCTTGATAAATTTTTTTGGAACTCTTCTTCAACATGAGACAATAATGAAGAGATATTATGATATGAATAAGAAGAAGAATGGCAATAGAGGTGTATCCTTTACTACTACTAAGTCCAAGACTCCTGAAAGGGTTACAAGATCCAAGTCTAACAAAGTCACTATTTTATCTGAATCTAGGGAAAGTGAACATTTTGAGAATGAACTAGCTAATATAGCTCAAAGGATGAACAAGATTGTGGGGAATAAAGACTTTCAGTATAGATATAAGAAGAAAGAAAGAAAAGATAATAAATACTCAGAAGTTACTTATTATGAATGCAAAAGAGAAGGGAATATAAGTCCGGATTTTCCCATGCTTAAGAAAAAAGAAATAAAGGACAAGAATTCTAAGAAAAATAAAAAGAAATAATACAAGGATAAAGCTAAGAAAGTTTTGAAAGAAAATGACACCTGGAGTTCCAGTGGTGGTGACTCTTATGATGAATCCTCAGAGTATGAATCATCTGGTCAGAAGAATATTTGTCTATTATCCATAATACCCTTTGAAGATCATTGTCTAATGGATAAGGTACACAATGCTGAATCTATCACAAATGAATCTTTGAATTAAAATTAAAGTGATAATAAATATTATGAATCTTCAGATGAAGAGTATTCTTCTGATGAAGATAATACTTTACCTACTTATGATGAAGTTTCTAGGTTTGCTAATCTTCTTGAGAATGAAAATTCTAAACTCAATAAAAAACTTGATAAGGAAAATTATAGAATTTCTATTCTTACTAAAGAAGTATCAGATCTTTATAAATATCTTGATATAAAATTTTTTGATTTTGAAAGAATTTCCAAAAACCTTAAGGAAGTTAATTCTGAGAAGGATAACATTTTTAAGGACCTTGAAAATGAAATTTCTAAGAAAAATATTTTTGAGACTAACTCTATTTATAAAACCAATGTTTTAGAGGATAAAAATTTGGTTATTAAACTAAAGTCAGATATATTTTCATTGAGGAAGTGTTTGTAAAAATTTACCTTAGGTAAGGAAAATATTGATAAGATGTATTCCTAAATTCGACCTCTAAGTAATATTTCTGGTTTTGGTTATACAAATTCTAAATCTGTTTTTAGTAACAACTATTTTGTTCCTCAAAGTACTCCATTCTGCACTAAATTTCAGTGTAGTGGACATTGGGTGAAATTTTTTTCTTTAAATAAAACTCAATCTTTAGGTTTTCATAAAGCTTATTTTTCTAAGAAAATGTGGATACCTTATATTTTTCTTTCTGAAATTTCAAAATCAAAGAATGTTTGGGTTCCGAAAGTCTAAAACTCTTATTTTCATGAAAATTAAGGTAGTACCAATAAAAATACATGGTACATGGATAGTGGATGTTCCCGATATATGACTGGTAACAAAAACTTCTTTGAAATGATTATGAAGACGAAAGGATGAAAATTAACTTTCAGAGATAATGCTCAAGGAGAAATTATTGGTATAGGTAACATTATTCTTCTTGGAAAAACTTTGATTTCAAATGTTTTATTTGTTAAGGGTCTTAAGAACAACCTCATTAACATAAGTCAATTATGCGATGAAGGTTACCTTGTGAATTTTAGGAATGACAAGTTCTTAGTACACAATTCCAAGGGAGAATTTATTCTTTCTACTCATAGGCAAGAGAATGTATACACACTAAACATAAAAGACCTTAGGATCCAAGACCTACCTTTTCTTAGTGCAATGGAAGATCATTCTTGGTTATGGCATAAAAGGTTAGGACAATGTAACCTTAGGAACCTATTTAAACTCTCTAAGAAGATACTTGTTAAGGATCTATCGGAGCTTAGATTTGATTCTTCAAAAGTATGTGATCCTTGTCAGTATGGAAAGCAAAAAAAATCAAGTTTTAATTCAATCGGTGAAGTCTCAACTACTGATGAATTACAGTTGGTGCATATGGATCTTTTTGGTCCAACACAAACTGGAAGCATTAGAGGCAAATATTATGTATTTGTCTTAGTTGATTATTACACTATATTTACATGGGTATATTTTCTAGTAAATAAATATGAAGATTTTTCTTATTTTAAAATTTTTAGATCCCAAGTTAAAAATTAGAAAAATATTTCATTGATAGCTATTCATAGTAATCATGAAGGAGAATTTCAAAATTCTGATTTTGAAACTTTTTGTAGTAGAAAAGGAATTACTCATAACTTCTCAGCACCAAGAACTCCTCAACAGAATGATGTTATTGAAAGAAGAAATAGAATTCTTCAAGAGATAACTAGAACCATATTGAGTGAATATCCAATAGACAATCATTTTTGGGCTGAAGCTGTAAGTACTTCTTGTTATACTATAAATCGAGTTTTATATAGACCTTTTCTTAATAAAACCCCTACAAATTGTGAAATGGTAGAACACCTATACATTCCTACTTCAAAGTATTGGGTTTCAAATTTCTCATTATGAATACTAATGAAAATTTATACAAATTCTCACCTAAATATGATGAAGGAATTTTCTTGGGATGCTCTACAACTTCTAAGGCTTATAGAGTCTTTAATAAAAATACTTGTATTGTTGAAGAAATAGTACATGTACAATTTTATGAAACCAATCCTTTTGTTTTTAAACAACCTCAACCTACATCCTCAGATGTGTTTTCAAAAACTTATTATCAACCCTTGATAGAAGATCCTTATGATAAGGAAAATGTCCAAGAAAATGTTTCTGAAGCATTTACCCCAAAATAATTTCTACCATATGTTGATGAATAGGTTTTACAAAACCTAGACCAATTGTTTCTAAAGAATCATCCTAATGAAAGTATCATTGGTGATGAAAATCCACCTCTAATGACCAGAAGTTCCTTAAGAAATGAAGTAGAACATCTATCATTCCTGTCTCAATTAGAACAAAAAATAATTGATGAATCTTTAGGTGATGATGATTGGATAAATTCTATATTGAATGAAATAAATTAATTCTAAAGGAATAAATTCTGGACCTTGGTTGAAAGACCTAAGGAAAATTCTATTATTAGAGTAAAATGGGTCTTCAGAAATAAATGTGATGAAAATGGAATCATAGTAAGAAATAAGGATAGATTAGTTACTAAATCCTATAATCAACAAGAAGGAATAGACTATGAAGAAACTTATTCTCCAATATATAGACTTGAATCTATTCGTATTTTAATTTCTTTCACAACATTCTTTAATTTTAAATTTTTTCAAATGGATGTTAAATGTTCTTTCTTTAATGGTTATGTTCAAGAGGAAGTTTTTGTTGAAAATCCTACTCGTTTTGAAGATAAAAAATATCCTGAACACGTTTTTAAACTTACCAAAGCTTTATATAGACATAAAAAATCCCCAAGATCTTGCTATAATAGACCTACATTATTTTTGATTCAAAATAATTATGTTAAGGGAAATGCTTAACCAACCCTTTTTATAAAGAAAGATAAGAAAAATGTGTTGATTATTCAAATCTATATTGATGACATTATATTTGGTTCAACTCAGCAATCTTTAACCGATTTGTTTGCAGATATAATGAAATATGAGTTTGAAATGAGTATGATGGGTGAGTTAACATTTTTCTTAGGTTTTCAAATTTCTCAAAAAAAGAAGGAACTTATATATCTCAACATAAGTATATTAAAGATCTTCTTAAAAAGTATGGATATGACAACACTAAAAGTATAAGTACTCCCATCAGTACCTCAAATACTCTTGATCTTGATGAAGTTGGGAAACCAGTGGATCAAACATATTTTAGAGGTATGATAGGAAGTCTACTTTACTTGACAACTAGTCATCCAAACATAATGTTTTCAATATGCTTATGCGCAAGATATCAATCCAATCCTAATGAATCTCAATTAAAGATAGTGAAAAGAATTTTTTGTTACTTAAAGGGAACCATGGATTTATGACTCTTTTATACTTCTGGAAATGATTTCATTTTAAAATGTTTTTCGAATGCTGACTTTGGTGGATGTAGAATGGATAGGAAAAGTACATCCGGAATTTGTCATTTATTAGGAGATTCATTAGCTTATTGATCATGCCAAAAGCAACACTCAGTATCACTTTCCATTGCTGAAGCTAAATATGCAACAGCTAGAAGTTGTTGTTCTCAAGTATGGTGGATGCAACACACAACTCACAGACTATGGAAAGAGTTTTACCAAAACAAAAATTTTGTGTGATAATATTAGTTCCATTGCCCTAAGAAAAAACCCTACACATCACTAACATGTAAAACACATAAATATTATGCATAAATTTCTTAAGGATCACAGACAAAAAGGATATATCATTCTTTAATTTATCAGAACACAAGATCAAATTGTTGATATTTTCACAAAATATTTACCCTCCGATAGATTTGAATACATTAAACAGAAGTTAGAAATGATAACCATGAGGTAATCTTCCATATTAACTTATTGTTGAAACATATCTACTTACAGTAAGAAAATCATTTTCATAAGGGGAGTACATTTTATTTGTTAATAATTTTTTTTTCTTAATCAAACTTTTATTAATGAAATTTTTTTCATAATCTAAAATTTTTCAAAATCGATTTTTTTTCGTAATCAAAATTTTATTAATCAATTTTTTTTTCAAAATAATTTTTTTTTTCATAATCAAAATTTTCTTAATCAAATTTTTTTCATAATCTACAATTTTTTGTAATCAGTTTTTTAGAATATAAATGTTCTTCATGAAGAAATTTTCCTCAATATGAATAACTTTCCTAGCAATCCAGAAGGTATGTTTCCTTTCTTAAATTTTCGTAATCAATTTTTTTTTTCTTTTTGGTATTTTTCATTTTGAATTTCAAACTTTTTCAGAATCATATTTCCTTAAATCTGAATGTTTTTATTAAAAACTCTCAAAATATCAGAATCTATCAAAATCCTTCTTTGATTATCATCTCAACCGTCAGATTTTATCAAGAGTATTTCAACCATTGGATCAACTAAAGAAGTTGAACTTTCGCCTCAATTGCCTATATAAGGACCCCTCGATGGTTGTCACACATCAGTTTCTCAATAATTTTCATGCTAAAGCTATTCCCCTCTACTTAAGTCCATTCCAAAATTTCAAAAGTTTCCTCAGTTCCGAATGTCTTCTAAAGCCTCTCCTCAGAAAGAAATGTCGACTGTTAAGGAAATATCCGAGTGGTAGATATACAGAGAATGGTTGGTCGATATGAAGTTTTATGATATGTATGACTCTATCATATCTAAGAATGTCAAGCTTAATGGTTGGGAGAGTGTATGTGTATCGAAACCAAAAGAACAGGATCTGGTCTATCCAGACTTGTTGATTGAGTTCTATGAGACAAAAAGTTTCTTCAAGGAAGAAGGAAGAAGGAAGAGAAAAGTTCTCTTCTAAGTATTATGGAAAGACCTACTCTCTGTATTATAGCAAGGCTGCAAGTCTTATTGGAATTCTTTACGAAGGAGAAGCATAATTATGTACTAAAAAATTACCTGATGTATCAGGATCATTTTATAAGGAAAATGCTATATAGTGTCTTGGCTTGAAAGGAGTGAAGATTCCTAAGATTATTCATTAGTCTACAAACTTACGAATTCTTGATTTTTGGGTTCAAGGATTTATAATTCCAAGGAAAGGAGATAAGGATACTCCGAAGAAGAGTGATATCTATATATTGGATTTCTTGGTGAACCTCAGAAATATGAACTTGGTTAAATATATCTTGGTGACGACTGAGAATATCAAGAATAGAAATATGAAAGCTCAAATCGTTATGTATTTGACTATTCTCTCAAAGATTATAGTTCTTTGTTTAGAATTTTCAAAATTCCATTCATTTCCAAGCCGAGAAATTACAAGGTAATGTTGTTAAGTGATGATAACTTAAGGAGGATGAAGGATGGATTCTCTAATGATTCCAAAGAATTTTATAATCTATCTGATGAATAAGTAGAAGCTTTCTCAAAGAATCCATAAGTGGATGAAACCTCAAAGAAAGGTGGAAGGAAGAGGAAGGCTAAGGAACCAGAAGAGAAAAGAAAAACTCAAGTGGATATGGAAACTTAGTCAGCACCACCGAAGCAAAAGAAACAAAAAACCTACCCTGATGAAGTAGTGGAAAAGTGGAGAGAGGATAATAAAAATAATAATTAAGGGGAGCCTAATTTTGTCTTAGACCATGCTGAGGTAAAATCCTTAAAGATAAAGGCTGCTAAAGAACTTGAGAAGCAACAAAAAGAAAATAAGAAAAAGAAAAATATGTCTGAGGCTGAGATAGAACAATCTCTTTTCAAATATGCTGTGAAAGCATCTGAACAAATTTCAATGCCCAAATCATTTTTTTATAGAATAACTTCCCGTGACACTGGGAATGAAATTGGTTATTCCGGAATAACATCACGATGAAGAAATAGTTGAAGAGGAAGAAGTGGAAGAAGAAGGAGAAGAAGAAGGCAATGGTGATACTGAGGACATGACAAGGCAAGTAGAGGATTATCATGAGAAGGAAAGTATTTCTGAGAAATTATCAATCCGAACTTCGGAAGCCAAGTCTTCAAAGAATGATTCCCCAAGAAAATATAAGAAGGGTGAGGAAGAAGTGAATAAGTTTTCTAAAGAGGAAAGTAGAAATCATGATTTTATCCAGCCAGAGGATGTTGAGGCAGGAGTCTAGAAAGAATAATTAGATGAAGATAAGATTTTCAGCTATCAGATAGTGAACACGAATCACCCAAAGCACAATATATCATTTATATAAGATAAGGGAAAGAAGGTGGTAGTAGATACACCTAGTAAATCTGTGGTGAAGAAGAAAGATGTTGGTGCTTCATCAAAGAGGAAATCTGAAGACATAAAAAAGAATCCTCACCAACAAAACATTTGGATTCCGAACTCTTGGACATGATTTTATTGTTTAGTCATTGAAAAAGTTAGTTGATTCTATTCCGTTATTCCCAAGTATAGATTCAAGATACCAGATGCTTCAACATACGATAAATTAGAAATTAGATTCAGTTTCCATGATTATAGAAAAATGTGTCGGACTTGAGGAAGATTTAAAATCTTTTCTCAATGGTTATGAGGCTCATAAAATATGTTTCAAGAATATTACAATCTTTTCAATGAATACAATAGAATAAATGAGAGTCTTTGATGAATTTCATGATAATGTCAAAGATGTAGTTGATACCGAAGATGTGAAGATCAAGGACCTTACTAATAGTTTTGAGGAAAATCTAACCGTTGAACAGACAACTCAAAATCAAGAAGTTATGGATCTGAATGAGAAGCTAAATTCTATGGCCATTAATTGGAAGAGGGAAAGGGATCTCAGAATCGAATTTGAAGAGAAGATGGTTAAGCAAGAAGAAGTGTTGAAAGCCCAAGAAGAATGTCTTAATACTAAAGAAGAAAAAATTAAATCCTTAGAGAAGAAAAGTTAAAATTAGGATTAGTTGCTTAAACATGCAGAAGATGATCACAAGGAGCTCAAGAAGCTAAAAACCATTGTGAAGAATTTGATGCTGAAGGATAATAAAGGACAATTTCTTTCTATTCCGATTTTTTGTTTTATTTTCTTCATTGTAAAAATTCTTTCAAACTTAATGAAATTTTTGTTGTTCTCCATATATTTTTGGCTGTCTAGTACTAATATTTCAGGTACCAAATTTTTCCATTCCTTATATTCCTTTTTTAAAATCACAAATGGAGATAAAGAAATGATAAAAAGAATACTAAGAAAAAAATAGATTTCCCTAAGTAAGGGGGAGTTCATCTAAGGGAAAGTTCTTATCAATGAAGATTTTCGTATACAAGATAATGTAAAATTATCATTTAAGAAATCAAGAAAACGATCCTTTGGTATTTAAAAACCTAAATGGGGGTTAGTCATATTTACTTTGATCCATAAGTAAAGGGAGATAAGTTTTTATTTACAAGTCCATAAAAAATTCTAAGTCCTTATATTCTTTTTCATAAGGATGTTTTTGCTTTCAAAAAAGGGGGAGATTGATGAGTCAATAAGGTTTCTTTATGACTTCTCTATTCCTTTATGTTTTGAAAATCACAAACACCTTATATTAAGGAAAATCTTATTTTCCTTAAAAATTATCTTAATAAGGAAAATTTTCCTTCCCCAAAGAAATTTTCTCTTTACCTTTGATTTCATTGTTTAGGTTATAATTTATCTAAATATAGATCTTTTTACTCCTAAGTGAAAAATTCAGTTTCAAATATAAAACATCATAATCCTATAAATACTTAGATATAGAGTATTCTATTTTCAGGTTTCTAATTCAGACTCCAAATTCTCTGAAATTCAGACTCTGAATTCTCTGATATTCAGACTCTGAATTATCTAAAATTTAGACTCAGAATTCTCTGAAATTGAGACTCCAAATTCTTTGAAATTCAGAATGTGAATTCTATTTAATTAATACTCAAAGTTCATCATAATTGAGACTCCTAATTCTTTATAATTTAGACTCCAAATTACTTATAAATCAGACTCTGAATTCCTTAGAATTAAGACTCCGAATTACTCAGAATTCAGACTCCAAATTCCATAGAATTCAAACTCTGAATTCCTCAGAATTCAAACTCTAAATTCCTCAGAATTTAGAATTCAAATTCCTCCGGATTCATAATTTTAATTCCTTAGAATTTAGACTCTGAATTCTTCAGAATTCAGACTCTGAATTCCTCATAATTCAGACTCCGAATTCCTTAGAATTCCGACTCCAAATTCTTTAGAATTCAGATTCTGAATTCATTGGAATTCAGACTCTAAAGTCTATAGAATCTTGATTCTAAATACATTGAAATACAAAATCTGAATATCCAAGTAATATAGACTCAAAATGTTTATTTTTTTAGACTATGAACTTTATTTTTCCTTATACTTTGGAAAAATGGTTTTGGTTAAGCAACCATATTTTTATTTTACTGGATAAAGTTATAAAACGATGTTGTACATTCTGTTTCTATCCAACCATTATTTGAGTGACACGTGTATAGGTCCCTTCGACATTCAAGGAAAAATATGAAGGATGGAGGAGGGAGATGACCATTGGATAAGTTTCTATAAATAAGAGCTCATTTGAACGAGCTCATAAATTTTGAGAAAACCTGTTGATCACTCTAGAGACCACATGCTGTTGAAGTGATTTATAGATAGAGATACTCTCATGCTTTGTGTGTATTGAATATCTTGTTTAGATTGCTTCATGCGACTCCAATTATTTCTGAGTAAAATCGAGGGCTTCCGGGGATAAGAAGACAGTGGTGCCAACTACCTAAAATTTTGTGGACTTTCTTAGTTTAGAAGACAGAGGTTCTGAATACCTTGAAGTTGAGGGCTTGCGGGGATAACAAGACAAATTATAATATTCTTATCGAGGGCTTAACCTGGTGTGGGTAATACAAACTTTCTTGAAAGTATAAATCAAGGGACCTTTATATAAGGTTTTTGGATACCCTACTCTTTTGGATAAAATATTTCATACTTGTTACTTTTTTTTCAATTTCATTTTCCATTTAATTTTGATTAATAAGGAAAGTATAACTATATTATACTTTCTTATACTTGTATACTCTGATTAATAATATTCTATGCTCTTTAAGGTATAATATTTTTCTTGTAAAAATTTCTTAAGTTACATTTCTGGAACCGTATTACCAAAACCTAGCAAAGTTTGTAGAACTAAGAGGGCTTATAAATTTACCTTGTTTAACCTTGTTAAACATAGTTTTTCTTAAAGTTAAAAACAAAAGTTTTATACCAACATTAAAAGTTCTAAAGGATTTTTTAAAGTATACAGTTCAACCCCTCTTGTATTTGAGCATTTACATTCATATTTCGATCCTACATTACTGTCGGCATATCCCTATGGTCAATAATTCTTACATAGTAAAATAATTATCCATAGAATTAATGTATTATTTCATATTTATGTTTAATTTATTTCTTTTTAGTATTACTCATATAATAATTGTTTCTTGTACTGGTGGATTCTATCGTTCTATTTGGGGTGGTTTGTTCTAAGATACTCATGATCATGATGGATTGGACTTCAATCCTGCAAATAAGATAATGAAAACAAGGAAATGTGTCCATACTGCGTATAACCATCAGGAAAAAGGTGAATTCATACTACTTATTTAATTAATTTTTTCATCATTTTATCTACTATTTATAAGATAATTTCCTTATCATTTTTATATAATACTTTTTTTTCACAGATCTATTGGGAAGTCATATATTACTTTCAATTATCTACAACAATCCATAAAAGAGAAAAAATGATTCTTGCTACCAATGCTACCATGTTTTCCATTTTCATTTTCTTTCATTATCAAATTGGAAACACTGCATATTGATCTGATGTTGTTATTTTAAAAACCTTATTTGTTGTTGAAATATAGAAATGTAGAGGAATATCATGTTCCCATTGTGGGGAATTATCATTATGTAATGGGAAATGAGCTTCATATTCTCCACTAACTTTCAACAATGAGAAAATTTTTTCAGCTAAGAACATACAGTCAATATGATGCGTTGGAATTTCGACATAGAAAGACAATGGAAACATGGTAAAATCGGTAGTTATGATTTTTTTTGATAGTTTGGGTTGTGTATCAATCAGTATCGCATCAATCCAACATATGGTGTGACCGGTATGACTTCAAGTGCTTCTTTTTATTTAAAATTGACATTAATTTTAGTATAAAGGAAAACTGCCATAATCAAAACTGAGAAAACATATTTTGATTGTTTTGATACTTTATGGAAATTATCCATAAATTATTTTTAATATATAGAAATTAGAAAAACCTCAATTATATGCACGGTGTGACTGCTACGACTCAATGTGTTCTTTATCAGTTTAAAATCTTCATTTTTGTTCAAAAAATTTCAGTCAGTAAAAAAAGAGAAAACACTCTAGAATTTTCTAGATAATTTAGTAAATATACTCAAAATCCATTTTTGATGTGTAGGAATCAGTCTCACATCAAACCGATACACTATGCGATCAATATGTGTCAAAGTGTGTGTTTCCAGTTTAAAATGGTATTTTCGTAAAAAAATAAGCGACATACTAAAAAATGAGAAAACCTATTTGAATTATTTTAATAATTTATTAAAACAATCCATATGTCATTTGAGATTGGTAGGAATCAACTACATGTCAATCCAATGCATAATGTGAAAGGTATGACCCCAAATGTGTCTTTTTATTTATAATTGACACCAATTTTAGTAGAAAAGACAACTGACCTACTAAAAAAATGAGAAAATATATTCATATTGACTTGATAATTTAGATAAATGATCCTTAAGATATTTTTTATGTATAGAAATTAGTCTTACCTAAATCTGATACACGATGTTCCCGGTATGACTCAATGTGTCTGTTATGAGTTTAAAACTGACAGTTTAGTTCAAAAAATTTCACTCATTGAAAACTGATAAAACAAACTCATATTTTTTTGATAATTTAGTAAATTGATTCATAAGTCATTTATGGTATATATGAATCAGTCTCACATCAAACCGATACACTATGTTATCAGTATAAGTCAAAGTGTGTGTTTCCAGTTTAAAATTATATTTTAGTAAAAAAGACTAGTGGCATACTCAAAATCAAGCAAACACATTAAAATTGTTTTTATAATTTATGAAAACAATCCATAATACATTTGTAATGGGTAAGAATTGGTTGTACCTCAATCTGACATGCGGTGTGACCGATATGACTCCCAGTGAATCTTTTTTATTTAAATTTGACATCAATTTTAGTAAAAAGGACAACTGACCTACTCAAAACTAATCAAATACATTTAGATTTTATTTATAATTTATTACCATTATACATAATTCATTTTTGACATGTAGGAATCATTTGAATCTCAATCCGATGCACGGTGTGACTAGTTTGATTCCAAGTGCATCTTTTTATTTTAAATTGACGTCAATTTTAGTAAAAATGAAAACTAACACACTCAAAATTTATAAAACACATTAAAATTGTTTTTTTCTTTAATAAAATGATCCATATGTTATTTTTGGCATGTAGGATTCATCCGTACCTCAATCCAATGCATGGTGTGACCGGTATGACTCCAAGTGTGTCCTTTTATTTAAAATTAACATCAATTTTATTAAAAAGTACAACTGATCAACTCAAGTCCAAGAAAACACATTAATATTATCTTGATACTTGAGGAAAATGATATATATGTCATTTTTATGTGTAGAAATCATCATTACCAAAATCTGATACACGATGTGTCCAGTATGACTCAATGTGTCCATTATCAGTTTAAAATCGACATTTTAGTTCAAAAGGTGTCACTCAATAAAAACCAATAAAACATTATCATATTGTCTTGATAATTTAAAAAATGATCAATTAGTCATTTTTGATGTGTAGGAATCGGTATCATGTCAAACCGACATGCGATGTGACCAGTATGAGTCATCGTGCAAGTTTCTTGTTTAAAATGACATTTTAGTAAAAAAGAAAAACAATGTACTCAAAACTTAGAAAAAACATTCGGATATCTTTGATAATTTAGGAAAATGATCCATAAGTCATTTGAGATGTATAATAATAATCCACACCTCAATCTGATTAATGATGTGACCATTATGACTCCAAGTACATCTTTTCAATATATAAGTGACATTTTAGTTTAAAACACACATCACATTGAAAAGACTGAGTAAACGAGCCTAGATTATTTTCTCATCATTCTATCTATTATTACTTAATTAATTTCTTTATAATTTTTATTTTATACTAATTTATTTAATTTTAACAGAGATAATTCTTGTAGACGAACAAGAAATGGTGTGATGTGAAAAAATCAACTGCAACTCAATCCGATACACAATGTTCCTGGTATGGCTCAAAGTTTATTTTAAAGTTAAAACATTATATTAATTAATTAATTTATATTATTACTAAAATAAGATGTTTTTCTTATATAGGTGTATTTGTTTTTTGAGTGGGGGTTAGGATCAAATGGAAAAGGAAGACTGCTGTTATTTAATGTATGTAATAATTTGTGCTTATGTAATTTTACAAACCAATGTTTGCAATTTTGTATAATATATTGTTTTTTATTGTATTTTTGTTGTGGATTTTATTTCATTTGAATTTTTTATTCATAATTTATTTTTCCAATTTCATGGTTTTTTTGTGTTGTGGTGTGCTGTTATATCACACTGCACTAGTGATGCAGTGTGTTATTGCATCATAATATAGTATTCCCCATTATTATCACTTTTAGAAGTGTTGATAAAATACTAGGGATTTTAATCTCACTCTGGTAGTCAGTACTTATCTATCACTAAAAAAGGCGATTTTTAACGTTGTTAAATACCTATTTTGTAGTAGTGTTTTCCATTCGGCTATGGATCCTTTTTTTCATTTGGGTGAAACTCAGGCAGTTTCGGTTCAACAGGATGATTTGGTTGATCTTTGTAGGGTTGATCCAATTGAATAGGATGATCAGTGGTAGATGATGTTATGTACTATCTAGCAGTAGACATTGTGAAAATACAAGGGTGGTATTTCATATGTAGAGATAGAGAGATGGTTGGATGAGCTAAAAATCATTTTTAGTTTGATCTAGGCCTTGACAGAGTACTGGGTCTCTTTGGAAGTAATTCAGATGCGGGAAGCTATGAGTCAGTGGTGGACACTATATCTGGGAGAGTGGAATGTGGTAGAAATTTTGTGAGTTGACTTCCATAAGGAGTTTCGTGCAGAGTTCCTTTAGTTGACCATGAAGGAAATAAATAGGCATGAGATTTTTTCTCTTCCACAAGGGAGAATGTCAGTTTGGGAGCTGGGAATCATGTTCAAGGACTTTCTACATTTTTTAATAGATCTTTTTCTAGATGTGGAGTCTTGAGAGAGACATCTTGAGGTGGAACTTCATCCTTCTATTTTGTATGTAGTTACTTCTATTACATCCCTGGTGTATCTAGAGGTTCAGAAGAAGGAAGAGGTAATAGATCAGATGCACTCATGATGAGGTTTGTCATGGGAGGGGAACTAGAAGAGGTCCTTGGGTATGAGACTTGTTAGTGGCAGTTCTTAGGCACCAAGACCATTGAATTTTCTACTGGTAGGGTTTTACCTTAGTAGGTTCCTTTTCACCCTTCTAGAGCCTGTAGTTTCTATTCTTTTTATAAGAGATTTGTGCAAGTTTTTTTGGTTGTGGGGTTCTTTTACATCTCCAGAACTAGTTCCCAGTGGTTCCCTATACTTATTTTGCTGGAGGTGAAAAAATTTAGTGCCAACCTCAGCAGTAGTTTCCAGTTATACTGTTTCAGCAGTAGGGGAAGTTTGTTTTCACTCCAATAAGGGGGGATAGAGTAGGTAGAGTCCGACCTAAGGATGTTCCTTGTGTTTAGGGACCGTGAACCGATCATGGTTGTGGAGGTGGTAATCAGCAGATCGGTATAGGATCTGGTCATGGTTAGTTTCATGCCGCGGAGGCTGCAGTTCTAGAGGGGCTAGATATTGTTAGAGGTATGATGAGTTTATTTAGTACCCTTATTTTTTTATTTTTTGATTTAATAGATTCACGCTCATTTGTTTCACCTGCTCTAACCCATGCTCTAGGACTAGACATAGAGAGGATTCTCATTCCCCTGATATTGACTATGCTATTCAGAGACCAAACTAGTTTGTTTCATGTATGCTCAGGGATGTAGACTAATGATGGGGCCACATCAGTACCATGGGGATCTCTTCATTCTATAGATAAAACCATAATATTTCATCCTCGACATCGACTATTTGTATACCATACATTCTGTTATTGACTGCTTTCAGAGTAGAGTTGTGTTTTTAGATGTGGATTGAAAATGTGTAGTTTTCATTGGAGAGCGGAGTTTTCAGGTGAATAGTCAGCATGTAAAGCTTTATATTTCCATTTTGTATATGTTTTCAGTGTAATAAGTGGTTTTTTTGGATGGTAGAGGTTCCTAGGGTTGTTGGGGAGTTCTTGGATTTTTTTCCTGAGGAGGTTGTGACACTACTCTTGTAAGATCCCAACCTTATGTGAAGGTACATCCTTGTTTAAAATTCCTATTAAACTACATTGGTTATGGCTGATGAAGTGTTTATTGGGTGTATCAAAAGTTTTGGGAGTGTTTTGGGGGTGTGGAACATGAGAGGATGAGAAAATATTCCAAATAGTGCATAATAAACGGTTGGAACATCGTTAGTGTAAGTTGTACGCCTGTCCCACAAAACAGTGCGGTTTGGGGACTCATTTGGGAAGAGGCTAGCACATGGTTACTTCTTGGTTTTCCAAACAATGTGGGTGCTCCCAGAAAACTGTGCAGCTTATCCCCTCTTGGAAAAAGTGAGTCACACTGTTGGCGTACAATTTGGATAAATGTGCGCCCAAATGGTGTGACCTTTAAAATGTGAGAATTTTCAGATTTTCCCTCTAAGAATTTAATGGTTCTAACCATATTTTATTCCTTATTCCTCCTCCAATATCTTGGGTGATGAACAAAACCCTTCAAGAATTCCAATATGTGATTCTCATTCGATTCATAGGCATTTGGAGAGCGTTTGGGTGTGAATCCATGATCCGGATGAGTCTAACACTCACTTTTCTCTATTTTATAGATTAGGTCTGGTAGAATTTTTCCTCTTCATCTAAATCTATAAAAAAACCACTTTTCAAGCATATTCTAAGTTTTATTTTTAATGGGTGTTTGAGTTTGAATCAAGGGATGCGTTTGGGATAGTACTCTTCTTCAAGCATGAAGTTGGTGGTCATTAATATTTTCCCATAGTCTCTATGTTCTATATGTGTATGTGGATGTTCCAATGTTCTTCCTTGTTGAGTTTATTTATATTTTTTTTGAATGTGATTTGGGTCTTAAATTGAGTTGTGAAACCCTTCACGGACCCCTTTGGGTCTATAAGTGAGTGAGACTGAACCTAGGGCTTCCCATGGGGTAAATTAGACTCTTGTAAATGGTGAATGGAATTGGTAAACATTGAGAAAGGGGTATTATGAGGGAAAATGGGCAGTGAAAACGTAATTGTTATGTGATTAGGGTTAATGGGTTAATTTAAATGATTATAAGTTGTATTTTGTAAATTTTAAAAGGTTTTGAAATGGTTTTGATGGTATGTTTTGGGGCTTCATCCAATTATAGATCAATTGATGGAAAATGATGTTTAAAAGTGAGAAATGTTTTAAAATGAGGTGTTGACCTCAAAGTTATTTAAAAAATGGTTTTTCTAAATAGATTTCAAATGATGATTGAAATGAGGGATAATTTTCCTTTTAGTGAAAATGGTTTATTGGTTGTTTTGGATGGTTGAAATAGAAATGAAATACTTTGGGAATGATTTAGTTTTCAAAGAGGAAGACCCATGTTTTGAAGGGAGGCTTTAAGATGATTTTAATTAAGTATTTTGAAATGAGTTTTATGCCATGATTTGGTCTTAAAGGTCCATTTGGACTATAGTAATTGAATTGATTTATGGGATGGTGAGATAAGACCCATGAGGATTATGTTGGAATTTTTTCATGTTTATGAAAAGAACTAAATGATAAATATGAAAATTTGATGAAATAGTATAAGAAGATGTTATTCATAATGATATATGTTTTAAAAAGTCATGGTTTGTGTTGGTAAATGTTAAATGGTTTGTAATTAACATTAATTTTAATTGTGTTTAATTGAAAACATGGCATAAGTGAGTGTTGAGCATAAGTAAAGTGGGATAATGGGTTATGAAATGTAAATGGTAAATGTGTTAATGGGTTAAGGCATGAATATGAATTATGTGCTGAATGAAATATAAAATGTTAATGTTTTGTGTATTGTTTTATAATGGTTCGTGAAATGTTATATATGGTAAATGGTTCAATGAATCACGTGCACATGGATTGGTAGTGTGGGGTATTATACTTGAGGATCTATGCCCATGGGTTAGGTTAGAATGAGGCTCTAAATCTTACCCCTATAATGCATGGGTTAGGGAAGGGAACTGAGGCTCTATTCCCCTAAAGGTTTCATTTGATGAAACTTCGTGGACTGAGGATCCAAGGTAAGAAAGATGTATTTATTTATGAATGTTTATCCCTAGTGAGATGGGAAAATTGAAATAATCCCTTATTCTTGATAATTTATCGGAATAGGATGTAGTGTAAAAGATATAAATGTCAAACCCATGTAACAAATGATGATAATGATCAAGTGAATTTTGTTAACTAAAGGGTATGTGATGTTTTTAATTAGTGAACACCCCCTTATGAATAAAAGTGTGTGGAACCCCTTATGCTTGAGAATATACATCAAATGTAAGTTGAGTTAGTTTTTTTGGTTTGTCGACCCTAGAGAACATAATGGATAAATTGAATATTAAATAATCATTTAAATGGTTTCCTTATTATATTTTTTTTGTATCACCTGTTCTCTGTATAAACAATTTTATATACTGGATATTTTATTAGACACTGTTGGTGTTGGATTACGGTGTTTTACTCCCATCCTACTCAAGCTTCCATGGCACATGGGTAGCCGAGGATATGCTACTTGTTTTAAGGTATAGGTTCAAGGTAGGGACCTGGTGTTTGGTTGTGCATGGGATGACAGGTTTGATCCTGGGAGGTCAGGACTGAGTTGGGACTTAGGTCCAGGTTCAAATTCTTTTGATAGTTTTGGTCACGGGTTATATTTTATGACTTCCTAGAATATAGTGTATTCACTCGCTTTTCGTTATAACATGTGTACTTGGTCACTTATTGTATTTTTTGTATGATTTCCATTTATTGTTCCTAATGCTTATTTTATCTATTTTTGTTACTTCTGTTGTGGATTCAATTTGATAAGTGGGTATAGTCTCTCCGTGATTATATTTATACCTATATTTCTATTCAGTATCCTCTAGAGAATGGTAAGGTGTGCCTGAGGTCATGTGATGACTCGGATATGGACATTGGTTATAGTGGCTTCTGAGTCAGGGATGTTACAACCCCCTTGATGTTATGTTTTTCAGGTTAGAATTTCTGCCTAGTGCTACTCCAATTTCAATGGATCATTATCGAATGAAACCTTATGGGTTTCAGGAGTTGAGGATTAATATAGACGATATCATGCAAAAGGGTTTTATCTAGCCCAGTGTGACACTATGGGGTGCTCAAGTGTTGTTCGAAAAGAATGCAGACAATAGTATAAGATTGTGTATAGACTACCAGAGGTTGAATTGGGTGACAATAAAAAATGGTTACCCTCTTCTTAGGATATAATATCTTTTTGACTAACTAATAAGGGTTATTTGGTTTTCTAAGATCGATCTACAGTCTAGATATCACCAGTTAAGGGTGATAGAAGGAGATATCTCAAAGAATGCCTTCAGATGCAAGTATGGGAACTTTGAATTTGTAGTCAGGTCATTTGGTGTTACTAATTCACTAAATATCCATATTAAAGGTCATTGTACATATTCACCACACTTGAATTTATAACCAAAGTAGAAGTATAAAACTCCTTAAACACCTTGCAATGTGGCCGAAGCCACTGTCCTTCCCTGGAAAGGGATGAAATGCTCCCCTCTATCAGAAAATCCATCTGATGCATCTCGTGAGGATATATTATCATGAAGAACCACATATTCAATATTTCCCAACTGATCATCTCTCACATGTTTAAGGAGAAATGGATTCACTTCCATTAAATAAAGGGGTGGTGGATTCACTACCATTGACTAAATTTAAACAACACCCCTATAAATATCGCGACCCTATTAGCCCTGAGTTGATGATTAATTTGTACCATTAAAATATTATACAAGGAATCAAATCTCAAAGGATATAATAGTTTAGTAGTTTTGGAAATATAGATACATACTTGAAACATACATTACAATTACAATTTTAAAATATAACATAATTATTCTTTTAAGAACACCATTATTTTCCTAGTTTATTCCTACATGTTAATCATAATATATATCATGGAATCCTAGAAAAAATAAAACTTAAGAAAGGTATGGACTCAAATTCTCGTTATGTGTAAATGTAAAAAAATCTATCATGAATAAATAAAAGAATAAACATTAAGGCAAGTTGAATAATAGAAACATAGTCCATTTAAACATAATCTTTGATCATAATATGATAAGAATAAATGATAATAAAATAATGACATATAAATAATTAAATAAATATTCTATTAATTTAATAATCACATGGAATATCAATAACTAATATCATAATGAGGGAATTCATAATAAGAGACATCATAAACATACCCTCAAAGTTTTAGACAAGACACCATACATAAGGTAAGGCCTCAGTTGATACCCAAACTAGTTTCTCTCCTTATAACCATTGATGTATTGAGGTGCTATTGTAGGCCTCTTCTGTCACTAAGTCTAATGCATTCCTCATATGAAAGAGGTGAAATATAAACAAAATATATATTCATATTTAAATCTAGCATATTAAATGTGAATACTTTAATCATAAACAATGAATGGAATCAAAATACCACACCCACATCAAATTGATCATAAACCATTCAATAAAATATGATATATGATATCATAAGAGATCAACTAAAATAAACATAATATTAAAAAAAGGTTTTTGATATTGATGAAAATACTCTAATAAAATTATTGAAAAAATCTTGAGAAAAATATATATTTTTACTTTGAAATCATTTATTTAGAAAGACACACAATTATAAAAGAAAAAATTATATTTAAAAAGAACATTGGAAACTTATAAAGGATTCATTAAGATGTTAAGAAATCATGAATGTGAAATTATTTTCATGTCGTATAAGGTTAAAAAACATTCCTTCCATATATTTTTGTTGTAAATGTCGCAAAGTGCCTTGTTTAGAAAACGATAAAAAAATATTTTTTTCAAACCATTTTGTAAAAAGTCAAACATGGGTAAAAATAAATTTAATTATTCATAGAATAATATGAATTTTTTTTTGAAAATGATTTTAGAAAACAATGACATGAAAGATAAATATTCCCTAGTGGAGACTTAAACCAAAACTATCTTGATTAATGAAGAGATTGTGAATTAAACCCTTACGTTAGGTTTGATTTCCTCCATACGTGTCTGAAACAACTGTATAGAGATTTTGAAGCATAATATTAATTTATATCAGAATAATATTCATGTTTATGACATCATATGTGATCCTTTAATATCATTTTATCACCTATTTTTAAAAAATATTTTGTTATTACCCTTGTTTTGAGTGTTAACTGCTTCAATTTCCTATACATGTTTCATTATTTAAGTCCAAATATTTGTAAATAGTATATAGTTTATTCATATCTAGAATGATACTAAGGTCATATATATCATATTTATTCATTTTTTAATTTTTTATAATCATTAATTAATAATTAACATGTAAATTGAATCACATCACATCGTGGAGACGATAGGCCATACGTACGTACGAGCAATGATATATTTACCTTATTGGTGAAAGGGTAAATAAGTGGATGATATATTAATTTTTATATAATAAATATCATGTTATAATTATCATATATATTTATTATTTCCATCATAATAAACATCTAATTAAAGTAGTGATGAAAAATATATTTCACCATAGCGTGGAGACAATAAGTCGTATATACAGACACCGATACTTTCAATTTTCACAGGATGAATAAAAGGTGGAATATAGTTTTCCCATAATAATAATATCTCATAATATATATGACACTAAATTTATTACTTTATCATGGAAGCCACACATAAAGAGTAAGTAGAAGAAGAAATGAACTTGGATGAGTTGGTAAAAACAATTACCTATTTTTTGGTGGACATTTTTTAAATCCATTCTCAAGGGATCTAGAGTTAGTCTTTTTAGAAGATCATGATCTAAAAATCTTGGATAAGTATTTTGGGGAGACATTTTTTGGTCAACCTAGAAGGCTGAAAATGGTGTGAAGAAGTGAGGGAGGAGGTTCCTTTTTATAAGTGAGGTGAGAGACACTTTTTAAAACTCAAAATATTAAATGAATATAAATTATTTTTCAGTTCCAAATGGTTCCAAGGTGAGTTATTTCTCAGATAAGATAAGGATGATTCAAAATCCTCTAATACATTATTTTTAGACAAGTTTAGTCTATATTATAACCATTATATTTTGGTTTTAACCCTCATTTAATCCTTTGAACTCTTATAGTGACAATATTAATTTTTACTCTTTGAGGGTCAATATTGATACTATAAATTGAAAAACTAATCTTAAATGAACAATTGATAAAATTTTCAACCTTATCTCAATATTTTTTCTGTATTTTAGATTTTTATAAATTTTATATCATTTAATAAAATATCATTAATTTTAATATAACATTAATGTCTATCTTGACACTATTAATTACTTTGACTTTTACAAAAATCAATAAAACAAGATATCTTCAAACCAAATATTTTAAAAAATAACTAACATGCGAAAGATATCTAGAAAATTCAAGGATGACATTATCTCAAATTATATTTATTTTAATATTTTTATAATCATTTCTTTAATATTCCCATTAATTAAACAATTACTATATCATCATTGTGTATGCCATTAAGGTAATTATTTATTTCTTAAAAATTAAAAATAAATTATCTTGAATAATATAAACATTATATGCTTCAAATGAATATTTATAGTCAAAGATATGTTCTAGATAACCACATACTAAAAATTTAATACTTAATATGATTTTGACATATTTTACTTCTGTTAAAATAAAATACCACAAAAGGATGATTTTCATCCATGTGGCTCCAAGAGGCCATAAAATCTGTACAATGATGATTTTGGTCGACACACACTCATAAAATAAATTTAGGGCAAGTGTTGGGTAATTTTATGATATTTATAACATTATTTTTACCCTTAATTACATGATTTACCCTTAACCATGATCATTAAAATTACCAAGTTTACAATTCATATTGTCTAGAAAGGGACATATTTTCTGAATTTGAGCCTTATGATTTAAAATATAGAATCCATTTTCCAAAAATCAAAAAATAGAATTGGTTAAAATTTATTTAAAATTAATCCCATAAATGGAATGGGAAAAAAGTTTTTAAATTGAAAATGTTCAAAAGATTGCAATATTTTTATATCCAAATTCATTATGAAATTGATTCCATGGACCGACATCAGAATAAATGATATAAAATTGACCTAATTATACTTTTAAACTAATCAAAAATATAATTTAACACTATAAATTATTTAGAATAAAAAAATGTTTTCATTTAAAATCCAATACTTTCACTAATCATTAAAAAATAAAACTTATCCAAAAAATATAAAAAATTAAACCAAATTAAAATATTATATTTTTATTTCAACAAAAGATCATTTTTTTCAAATATAATTAATAAAATTTTTAAAATTTAGTTTTAAAATAATTCTTCCATTAAAAGGTGGTAAAATTGCCTTCAAAAAAATTTAAAACTTTTTATGGTTCAAATTGGATTTATTCTTATATTAATCCTATAAAACTTATTAGATATTTTTTTTATAAAACTCATAATATATAAATTTAATTTATATCATTCACTAAAAGTGATTAATTGTGATAAAATGACATTCCCATCATAAAAATAGTTTTTCATAAAAAACACATCCTAAATATTAAATTAGTTATTTTATTTTTATTTCTAATTAATTGATAGTCAATGAATTCATTATATAAACATGTTTATTCCATATTTTCATGATTTGGATAATCTTTTTCAAAACCTTCATTCAAATAGTTAGGTTATAACAGAAACATTTAAATATTAATATTTAGTTCTTTTAAGCTTGATGTAGCATATAATATCGATATCGAACATAATATTTATTATTAAAAGCATGGTATTTTAAAACCCGTATGCTCCAAAAGGGCTAGCTTAAATGAATATAATTTCTCAGAAACCTCCTCCACCAATTTAGAACGATATTTCATATTATGCGCATCTACTATCACATTCCCTTTTCTGGAGTATAAACTATAACGAAATCATAGTCATCTAGTAACTTAAACCAATTCTTCTATCATAGGATGAGATCTATCCGAGTGATGATTTTTTTGAGACTTTGATGGTCTGAGTAAAAAAACTATCACCTAAAAGATAATTCCTCTACATATTCTGAGCAAAGACTAATGCTATCAACTATAAGTCATGGGTTGCGTAATTCAACTTTTGGGGTCTCAATTGCCTCTATGAATAAGCGGTCACTACCTACCTCTACATCAACATGAAACCAATCCTAACTCTACAGGAATCAAAAAACACCACGTTCCTAACTCCCTCCATTGGTAGTCTCAACATAGGAGCACTGATTTATTTGTCCCTCAACTCCTCAAAGGCTCTGTAACACTGCTCAGTCCATGTAAATGATTGCACTATCTGCATTAAACCAGTCAAAGTGGGATCTATAATCCTGAAAAAGTTTTCCACATACCTTCTGTAGTACCCCACTAAACCCATAAAACTATGAAACTCTAAAAAACATTTGGGTGGTTCCCGAGAAAGGACTACTTCAGTCTCTACCTAATCCACAGCTAAACAATTTTCCTAAATGAAGTTCCACAGAAATTGAACCCTGTGTATTAAAAACACACACTTTGACAGCTTACCTTATAGCTAGTGATTCTGGTTTAAGTCTTAGAACCAAAATAAAATTCTTCGCATGCTCCTCTAATATAGAGTAAATGAATATGTCATCGATGAAGGAAACTATAAATCAGTGGTTTGAATATCTAGTTCATAAGAGCCTTGAACAATTTTGGGAAATTCATCACACAAAAATGAGTAAATAGGAACCATGACTCCATAGAGACATCAGAATGCCTTCTTCCAAATATCATTTTCGCGAACCGTCAACTAATGATAGTTGGACAAGAGATTTTTCTTTGAGAACCAACTTGTGCCTAAAATTATTAAAAAAGTCATTGATTCTTGATAAGATGTACTTTTTCTTTATAGTTACTTGTATTAAATGATGATGATTCACACAAATCCTAAAAATCTTGTCCATATTTTTCATGAACAAAACTAGATATTCCCATAGAGACATGTTGGGTTTTATAAAACCTTATGACATCATTTTGGGTATGAACTAGTCGTCCATGGTGCATGCTCAGATAGATTATCATCATAGGAGAGATGTCTTCATACATATGAGATGGGATTCCTTTTTGTTGGTGAGATAAATATTGTAGTTGAGTGGATAGGGCTTGCGAGTAGGGGGAATTAACCTATCAAACATTATTTGGAGAGTTTATCCCTTGACGCAACAAGTTCTTCAGGAATCTGGCTTCCTATAGTATTGGAGGATTATTTGAGCATTTTTCTTGAAGATGTCTTAGGGATACCTCTGAGTTGTGAGATTGAATTCTACATCTAATTACACCATATGAACGCACCAATATCTTATGAGGCATATAATATGACCCCTACAGAGCTTCAAGAGTTGATGGTGTAGTTGAAAGACCATCGAGAAAAAGGATTTATCCAACCCAGTGTGTCACCTTGGATAGATCATGTATTATTTATGAAAAAGGATGATGATAGTTTGAGTATTTGCATGGATTATCGTCACCTGAATCTGGTAACGATAAAGAACAAGTACCTCTTATCAAGGATTGATGAACTTTTTGATTAGTTGAGAGGTGCAAGTCCATTCTCAAAGATCTATTTTAGGTTCGACTACCATTAGTGAGGGTTCACGAGGATGATATTCTAAAGACGACATTCTTATGTGTCTATGAATATTGAGTTCTTGGTGATGCTTTTTGGTGTGATGAATACCCCCATTGTGTTCATGGATCTTATAAATAAGATATTTCAGTCATACTTGGACATATTAGTAGTTTTCTTCATCGATGACATTCATTTACCCAGCATCAGAGGAGGAGCAGGCAAAGTATTTGAGGTTGGTCCTAGACTTACTCCGAGGGTAATGACTATGAGGTAATCTTTCGAAGTGTTAGTTTTTGATCCAAAAGGTTCACTTTTTGGGGAATTTCATTTTTAATCATAGTTTAACTGTGGATTTGGAAAATATTATAACAATAATTGATTACGATAAAAATTAATTTTTATAATTTTATAACAAAAACTGATTATAATAGTTTATAATAAAAATATTGTTTGAAAAAATTTATAAATATTTTTTAGTCTATATTTTTTAACAATTTTTTTATTAGATGATCAGAGTTTCAGAATTAGAACTAGATATTGTCTGATTATATCATATTATTTTATCAGTATCACAATCAGTCTGATAGAACTAATATTATAAAGTTTAGTAAAAACATACTTTCTACAGTATATTCATAGTAATTATTGAACATTAAATTTCCCCTAAATATCCATATCATTTATCATGGATATGATTATTTCTTAAACCGTATATCCTTTTTATATATGGTGTTTACTTTGAAAATTATTTGATATCTGGAGAAATATTGATAAATATGTATATTTTACTCAATAAAGATATTTGATAAGGGACATTGTTCATGAATTAAATTTATTATTTGATATATGAGTAATGATTTAGACATGCACGACATGGGTGGGACCCAGTTATAGATAGTTACTTGATGAATCGATAGTCTCATGGGAGGACTCAGTTGGCTAGACATAGTGAGTTTTTCACCCAGTATGTTTTAAACTATTTTGTGAAAGGTCTTGATAGTAATGGTATCATATACTAAGGAAAATTGACATCCAATAATTAAGAATTTCGTTCATTCATATTCACCTATTATTATCAATGAGGTTTTTACTATGAAAAAAATCTATGGATTAATTTCATTATTAGTTTATTGATTAAATGAATTGCGTGTTCAATTATTTAACTTTCCATATTTATTATAACTTATCTAGTTATTTGAATGACATTGGTTTCTAGTTATTTACCTTTTCATCTTCTTTATGCACTTCCGTATCAGTTTATTGATTATAAGACATGTGTGTTCATTTATTACATTTCCATATTGATTATTCTCATTGATTCATTATTTATTTTATTGTACTTAAAGATTTTTAAGCATTTGATCCTACCCTTATTTTTTTTACTTTACCCAAAAATCCAATAAGTTTACTAATAATGATATGTAATTATATGATAAGTTGAAATAAAGTTATCCTCTAAAGGAAAAAAAATTGTACTGTAATTAGTGTATTTTATTGTAATTTAAGACTCATGTATGTATCTGGTTTACCTATACTACCAAAATGGTTGGTGATTTAGGAATTGATTCCATGTAATCATATCAATATAACAGTAGTAGACACCAGATCTGAGCTTACTGGGGTTAGGGCACTGCTGTTGGTTTCAAATAATGTTTAACATAAACCTGGACAACTAGTTTTAGGAAAATATAAATTAGAGAATAGAACATTAAAGTAGACTTTTAAAATTATCATAGAAACACATATGACTTCATTAACTTAAGAGTTATTAATTCCATTATAGGATTATGATATTAATATTGATCATAAGTTCAAATCCTTAAAAACCTATTTTTGTTTTTTTTGATGGGAGTCTCCCAATATTAAGGATGTTCAAAAAGAAATTTATAGAAATACAACTCATTAGTTTAGTACATGTTTTAGTGGAAAAATTTATTTGAGGAATAATTCCCTTACATTTTAGAGACATGAGTTTAATGGTATTAATATACTTTAAGGTTGATATACAAATAAGATTATTAGACTGTGTTAAAAAAATGGTTGTATTGAAAACCCTAGTAAAAAGGTTATTTAATGGGTTTCTCTATTTCAAGGATGTCCATCATATTTTTGGAAAATTTATTGGAATTATATTAATGTAGTCTAGAAAAAGGACCACCTGCAAGTAGGGTGATAACCCATTGTATCCAGCAAAGAGGTGGGGCTTGAACTCATGACCGAAGGACGATAAGTGTTTCACACCTACCACTGGCCTATGTGATGTCCTGATAAATGTCTCATTTCTTTTAGCTAAAAAATTTGATGAATAAATGTTAATAATGAACTAGTGGTATCAATTTTTATGTTTACTAATTATATAATAACCATATTAGTTTTAGAAAATTTATTGATGAAAACATAAATCCTTGTTTTATAGATCTTATGATTTGTAATGAGTAAATTTTAGTGATTCGGAAATAAAAAATTCATTTTAGTATATCCATTTCATTGAGTAAGTGATGAATTAGAATTTTATATAAGAACAACCAAAATATGAAAATGTTCTTATTAAATTGAAAAGTAAGTATATTTACTTATATACTTGGTCAATAAAATAATTAATTGACATTAATAAAATGATCTTTAAACAAAAATTTTATCCTAATACATTAATTTTTGTGGAATTTACAGACTTTTAAATCATCATAGATTTATAGCATTGAGGCCCTTAACTTTCCACTGACTATTTACATGTTTGTGATCAATGACCTCAATAACTCCCTATAATTATTTATGCTTTTCATCCAAGTCCATATTTTCACTTGCCACTAATGATCACCTACATAGAAACATAGTTATATGTTATTCAATGTGTCCTTTGTACTTCTAATTCCATCTTATTAAGAGGATATTTTATAAACTCTTTTACGATGTGAGTTTTTTAACAAGGGAATTTTAAAATATCAAACCCTATATTACTGAGATCATATTTAAATTGCACGAATTCAATTTAATTAAGGTTGGGAGAATGTAACCCCCCAAAATTCTAAAGTAATATCATTGTATTTGATAGAGTTTATGACACGTAACAACAAGTGTAGTAGGGAATATAATATCTTGAGACATTACAAAATATTTAATAAATTAAATAAATTCAATCTATGATATGGAATGTAATGAAAGAAATAAAAATTTTATCTTTCCATACAGAAAACACCAAGTTTGGATTTCATTACATGCAACAATTACTTTCTTCAATGGCATGTGTCACACTTAAGACTGAGTTTTACAGAACAACAATGTATAATTAAAATATTATTATTTAACATAATAAGATATAAAATAGCTATTAAATTGGCGGTTATTAATAGGATTAACCAACTTATGAAAATATATTTTTGAATTCATTTGTTACCAATTATATAGAAATTAATATAAAAACCAATTGAATATATATAAAATGTTTTTAAAAAGAACCATTTCTATGATTCCAAAAAGGTTTTATCTTAATAAATTAAATTAATTACTATTGGTGAGTAATATTAATGAAATTTATAAATTATATATTCAATAAAATATTTTTTACATTCATACAATATATTTTATAGGAATAATAGAATAAAAAAACCAGATATATGCATAAAAATCTCTATTATATAAAGGCATTTTTTCCACCTTTTAACGGAACACCTATTTTAAATATAAATTTTGACAATTTTATAAATTTAATATTTCAATATTAAATTCAGTTTTTGAAATAGGAATTTCAAAATTATCTTAGGACAAATTTTTGGTATTTTTATGAGAAGTTTCATTTTTGGATGAATAGTGGAAAATAATGAATTTTAATTGAAAACTGCTTTTTCATCTAAATAATTTATAATGTTTAATTATATTTTAAATTTTTTTAATGTTTAATTAATTAAATTATAAATAAATTATTCTAATTTAGGTCATTGGAATCAATTTCACAATGAAATTGGATATAAAAACATATCAAACTTTTGAACATTTTTACTTTTAAAAATTTCTTTCTTATCTCGTCTACAGGATAAAATATCATTTAATTTCTTCCACTTATATAATTGGAATCTATAAAAATATATTAAATATTTTGAATAATAATAAATTATAATATTTAGTAATTTCAACTTAGTTTTTGACCAAAAGTATTAGTGAATGTAGTTAAAATTAATTACAGTGATTAAGGTAAAATTAAGCTTAAGAAGAGACTGATCCTTAAACTTAAGGGCCAAAATGATGTAGAAACATGTTAAAAACCTATTTGATGGTTTTATTTATAACTTATACTCCATTTTATCCAATTTGTTTCATTATTTTTGGAACATTATCTAAGTAATACCTCCCATTATTATTTAACTTTTTATATTTAAGAGAATGTCACTCCTCCACTATAAAAAGGCACTCACTCCTTCCATTTTTTCACACCTCTACAAGAATTTAAATCATAAAAAATCTACCAAAAAAACTCCCAAAATATGTCCCCTAATCCTAAAATACTAAATTTTAATATAATGAAAATCTAAGAAGTATTTTGATATAAACTAAAAAGAGTTACCCAAAAAAAGAGGTAACGTTCTTCAATAAGAACTTTTGTTTTATTTCTTTATCTACGACTTAAGTTATTCTAATACCATTACTATATAATAAAATAAGTATAATTAATATAATTGAATTTTTTATGTCAATTTTATGACCTAATATCACACACACTTCCATAAAATTAGATATGAAATCATCATTCGTTTGTATGAGAAACTACCGCCTCCCGGACCGATGTCATTTGTTCTTCCATTACCACCTTTCAAGGTTGGAAATAATGATGTATTTAGAGTTTATATATTATATATATAATATCTATAATGTCGTTATGCTTCTTAAAATTTTTATGACACATACCTTCATGATTTATATTTTGTGGGAATACGCTAACATCGTTTATGGATGAGTGGACTGCCTCCTCCTCCAAGCATCGTGATTCATTCAAAATATAAATGGAATATATAACGGATGGTTTTAATAAAAATATTTGATATATATGATAAAAATATTTTAATTTAATTATAATATTCAAATATACTATTTAATTTTCATTCTTTTAATATGATAAGAAAATGAAAATACCGTTCATACATACGTATGACCTCCCGTCTCCATAAACAATGCATTTCATTTATATCTCAAAATATTATGTATTATTATAAATACATATATAATGAATATATATGATATATAAATAATTATTTATTTTCTCAAGATAATGAAATCATGATCTAAGTAATAGGAATAAAAAATAACAAGTCACAAACATACTCAAAAAACAAGACAATTGACACCCGAAACAATGAAAAATAATGAAAGATTGTTAAAAAACAGGTGATATGTATTAAAAATGTATCATATAAGATATTATAAATATTATTATGGTTCTTTAATAAGTTATTGAATTTCTTAAAACCTTTATACAAGACCTTAAATAACATTCAACCAAAAGGAAGCGTAAGGAAGGAAATTTTCATCTCACTTTTTTATATTTGTGAGATAAATGTCATATTCACAACTTACTTATTTTGTGTGGTGAATCTATTACCATATTGATAAATTATATCATGAATTATTATATATTAATTTAATTTGAATGTTTCATTTAATGATTAATTACTTTTTGGGTTTTTGATTCAGATGTTACCACAATTGAAAGGGGATTTCTAGTCACACTTTTATTTTTGCAAGACTTATTACATATTAACCGCTTATTATTATTATGTGTTTTATATAATGACCATGAATTTATTTTATTATTCTTATAATTGAATTTATGGGAATTTAAATATCCATATGATAGTCTCTCTTTCATGGGACTTACACTTTCAACTTTACCAACTACCTATATGAGTATAAAATAAACATTTTACATTTAATGTTATATAAATTATTAAAAAAAATTACTTACCATATATTATTTGATCCGTACTGAATGTATGACCACCAGCTCAATGCGTCACCTCCTATCTCCCCCAGTTCTTCCGACCTAATGATTCCCTACTCTGAAAACTATCTCCCATCAAATATAAACATAATATATCCCAAACATGAGATGAGATGTAATCGTGTTGATGAGCACAATAAGACTGATCAAAATCATTTAATTCCACCTCATTCATGGTTTTCCTCCTCAAATTTTTCAAAAAATGATGACAGCGCTCACACATACACCTCCCTGGCCTCTATTATGTAACTCTGCATGTTATCATCATCTAGATACCATAAAACCATCATTTTTTTAATAATACCAACTTACTAATTAAATAAATTTCAAAATAATTATTATTTATTTATGTACCATCCAATGATCAAACATGTGGTGTTGAACATCAATGATAATCTAACCCCACGTCACTCATGCCTTAGAAAAATAGTTCGGAAAAATAGTTCCCCCTATCCAACAACTATATGTGAAAATGTATGAAAAAAACATAACAAGTAGTCAAACAACTAGTACATAAATAATTTAATGAAAAGTAATAAAAACTATGTAAATTACATGACTGATCATAACTTCTCATATTTAGATTGAAGTCAATAATGAACCATTAGGAACCTAAGGGAAAAATAATAATGAATCAGACTCATCATCAGGTATTACAGGCTCCTCGAGGCTATAGAAGATATCATCATAAGTCTTGTCAGTTATTTGAAACACGAAAAGAGTGTTGTTAGAAAATAATTAAAAATGAGTAATATATTTATTTATTTTGATTATAACTCACAAGGTAATTGTTTTTTTTCATATTCATCCTCATCTTCATATATGAAAGTGTTAATATCTTCACCTTCCTCCTCAGTATCATCAATTTCCACAGCAGTTTCAGCTTCATCTTCACTTATTAATTATTATTAATTTGTTACATCTTCAACATCATTGCCACCATCAAACTGTAATTGTGAGGTTTCATAATCAATATTCAAGTATATTTTTTGAGAATATGTATTTGGAGTTTTCAATTAAAAATTTTCAATTTATTTCAGTTTAATAGAACCACATTCACTTTGCATAAACTAATTTTCATAGGATTTCATTTCTATAATGCTCCACCAATCAATTAACTATCTTAACGTAGAAAAAAATTAGCATAATATATTTGTTGTGCTTGAAGATCCAATAAAAGTGGTTTATTTACGATAAGAATGATTTTATATTTAATATCAATGATTTGATGACATAGATGAACATGCTGGCCTCTATTAGTATCAAACCAATTTCATTTAAACATCATTACATAATTATTTCCCAGATTACACAGCTCAATTATTTCATCATAAAATTCAAATTCACATTATCTATGATGAGACCCTCTCAAGGAAATACCATTATTCATTGTTTTTTTGATTCACTATATGTACTTGTATGAAATCGAAAACCATTCACCGCATATACATAATAAGATTTAACCATTTTGGATGATGGGTTACTCAATACACACAATCGATTATCAATTTTATCAGTATGTTGTGATACCTATAAAATTGAAAAACAATTGACAATATATGAAATAATAATTTGATTTCATATTTTAAATCATAGACAATCTATTGTACCAATCTTTGAAACAAGTAGAAAAATTATGTTGTTTTCATTTTTTAAGAGAAGCTGCTATAATTTGTGGTAATTTTTTCTTGAAATGATCATCATACAATCAAAAAATTAAATAATATTAATTTATTTTTTTAAAAAAAATAAATAATATGTGGTAGTAGAACTCACTGTAAAAATAGAGTCATTTATTCACAGTTAAACATAACATATGTTTGATCCATGTGATGTTAATCATTTGAAATCCACCCTTCACTAACTCCACCAAAGCCAAGTTTAAACTGATTAAAAACAAATAATTGAATATTCAGTTCATTTTAAACATTTTCTTAATTATAACCCATTCAATTATGTTTTTAAGAATATTCAGGTTGGAAATAATGGGGGCATAGAAAATAAATTTCCTCACATAAATAAGCTTTTGTAATTGAACCTTCAGTTGATTCTTTTTTGCACACCTTTTTCTTTAGTTTCTCTATACATCTCTCATATGAATACATCTATTAGAACATTACTGACCCTCCACATTTTTCTTCATGTGAAAAATATAATATAAAATGTTTCATTTAATCAATGAAATCCATTGGATTTTCCCCAATTTATATAATATTAAAACAACATCTTTTTACAATATACCAAGTTCATCATAATCTATTTTCACCAAAAAAGTGTTTTGGATAAAATATGGTATTTCTGTTACTGCATCCCATATCTAGGAATTCAAAAAACCTCTAAATAAAATTGGTAGAAGTTTTTACAATATTACATGACAATCTTGTCCTTTTAATCAGGTAATGTGAATGTTTCTGACACATCTACACAAATTGGAAACATAACCATCTGGTAGTCTCAAATATGGAATCCACTAACAAAATAATAATCATTTTTCTTTTTAAATTGTATACATTGATTTTAGTTTCATTAACTCTTGTTAACTATTGTTTTCAAACAACTCAAGTTCTAGCCACCATTAAATTTGGGCAATATCTAATATAGATTTTACATTTTCTTTGATCTTACCATTTGTGTCCAAAACTATATAAAATATATTATCAAAATAGTTCTTCACAATATGCATGTCATACAACATATACGGGACCAAAAAATCAGACCAATATAGAAGATCCCAAAAAACACTCTATTTTATACAATTGTGATCTTTCCCAAATCCATCTATTTTTGGTTTATATTTATTCCAAATGAAATGGAAGGTAATGAAGAGACAATAAATTTTAATTCATGACCTAATATTATTTATGGAGGAAAATCTCTTTCAATTGTACATTTTATAAATTATTTCTATTATTTTATAAAGTATGATCAGTAGGAAGAAATCTAAGATGAAAGTTGAAACACCATGGTTTTCTCCCACTGAAGAGTATAAATGTTTTTTTGTCACTCATATAGTATGGACATAATTTTAGTCCATGTGTACTCCATCCAAATAACATGTCATATTCTAGGAAGTCACTAATTTCCACATAAATGTATATTTAAATAGGATGTTTTGTTTCGCAACAACATCATATATATTGACACCATTACTCCTTAATAAATTTAAATCATCAACCAATTGCTTCAAATAAACATTGATATTATTTTTTGGATGTTGTGGAATTAATAAGGTTAAAAATATATATGACTCATTCATCAACATTCATGTAGGTAAATTCTATGGAGGTATAAAAACAGGACAATAAGAATATTGACTAACATAATAACCAAATGGAAAGAAACTATCAGTAGAAAGACCCAATCAAATGTTTCGGGATTCTGAAGAAAAAGACGAATGTACATGGTCAATATGTTTCCATGAATCACCATCCTAAGGTTGGTTTAATCTTTTATTGGTTGAAATATTTTTTTGGGAGATGAAATTAATGATGTTGTGTTTTGAGATAAAAATAAACGCTGCAATGTGGGTATAAGTGGGAAATACCTCAATTGTTTAACAGGAATCATTCTAGATTTTCCTAGTTGAGGCTATCTATACCTCGATTGTCCATTTTTTGGAGAACTATCTAAAAAATCGTTTTCACTATAATATATGATGAAATCTATAATGTCCCCAACCTAGGAGCCACTAAAATGGATCCCAAAACCGGGTCTCCATATGACCTCAGGTTCATATCCCCATATTCTAGAGGCTGATGACTAGAAGAAATGGTATAATGTGTTTCATGGGGGGGTATACCCTCTTAACTATAGTGATCCACAATATTAAAAATAATAAATAAAGGAAACAAAATGGATAATAAAATGCATTACCAAACATTTTAAAAAATAGGGTACAATCCCACAACCAAATAATAAATATGTTATGTCATGTCTTATGGTTTTATGTGTAAGGAAAACTCAAATAGATATAAATAGAAGAATCTGAAAAATGGGTCCTGACACGATGTTCATATCCCTCATTAATGCACATCCCATGCGAAAATCAATCCTCTAGCATATGGTCCTTTCCCTTGTCCTGACCTCCAACCCTGAAGTCTACTCATGTACCCCATGATGACCCAATCTGGGTGTGAGTACCACTCAGTAGGCCACCACCAAAATTGTCCTCAAAATATCTAGTCTAAACATATAGTGTGTCAAAGTACTAAATAAACAACAAGACAAACAAAAAGGGTAAATTGTGTGCCATTAGTTAACAAAGTTAACATAAACCATTTTCCCCATTCATCTATTGTGTTAGACATTTTCTTTAATTTCACTTCGTCCTATGATGGAAAACTACTATGCATAAGGGGATAAATCGTGATCCCTATCTCACTAGGGTACAAATTTCACAAACAATTTTCATCACACATACCTTGGAGCCTTGGTTCAGGTAGTCTCATCAAATGCAACTGTTATGGGCATCGAGCCTCAGTACGACCTCCCTAACCCATGAAATAAATGGGGTGGGGCTTAGAGACTTAGTGTAACCTGACCTGTGGGCATATATCCCCATTTCTAATACCCCACACATACCACCAAGCCATGTTCACATGATTCTTTAATCATTTACCACATATACCAATTCAGAAACCATACTCAGTTGACACACATAACATTCACAATTCATGGTTTATTCAACACATAAATAATCTTCAAGCCTTAACCCATTTACACATTCTCATTTACATGCCTTATCCCAATTATCCCATTTATCATTTATAGGACTTATCCATTCAAATAAATTAACCTTTTCAATCCATTACTCATTTAACTTGTTAACATTATACCAAACAACCCCTTATGCCAAGTTAACAACTAAACACAATTATAATTAGTTTCATTTTATAACACAATCTATCATGTCAACACATTTATTATGGTCACTATGTGATAACAATCCAATTATACTATTAAAATTTTAGTTTTCTATGGTCAAGGAGCAGTGCACCCCTTGGGTGACTCTTAACCTAATCAAATCATACTCAACGCATCCCACATGGATCATGAGGGGTTCAATTAAACATTTTACCAATCATTTAAGAATTTCTAATGAGGAAAACCAAAAGTTAAAGAAAAAAAAAATGAAATCACAACCTCATACACATAAATAACCGAAATGACTATGGGATATAACTTATAGACCACCTACCTTGATTCTAAAGATAAAATATCTCTTAAACCAAGATTGTGACTTAGATTTGAACACCCTTTGAATCCCCAGCCAAAGGTTCACTGGAAAAATAGTGTTTTAGGGATTCATAATAAGAACATCTACACAATCCCTAATCTGAAAATAGAAGTAAGAGGAGAATTAGAATCACCCAGAGCTTTTATTTGCAACCAACAACGCTCTAAACAACCTAGAAATGAGGGATATTGATCATTGGGAAGCTTGGGGTATTTTGGATCGTTACTAGGTATTTAAGAGGAATAATGGAGGAAAATCATAAATTAGAACACTTAAGGCCCGAGAGGTAAAAATGAAAAAAACCACTTTTAATGGGTCACACTGTTGGCCAAACTATGCACCAACCATGTTCCACCCTCTATCTAAGAGGGGGTGAGGTTGCACAGTTACCTAGGGATCTCGTGACCCAAATTACACAACCCAATCATTTAGCATCAACACTGCCCCAATAATAACACTAGACACATCACAAAACAAGGCATACCCATTACTCGTCTTAGGTATCATCAAAATTGGTGTGGTAGTTAGTATATTATTTAACTCATGAAAAGTATTCTCACATGCCCCGAACCATTAAAACTTTATTCCCTTCTTGGTCAAGCATGAGAGTGGTGCTTTTAATTAATAAATGTCATCGATGAACCTTCGGGAATAGCCATAAAAACCTTGAAAAATTCAAAAATAAAAGACATTCTTGGATTTCTCCTAAGATACAATGAATTTATCTTTCTCTCGGTCCACAGAATGACCTTACTTAGAGATAATGTGACATAAGAAGTGTAACTTTCTAATCTAGAAATGACACTCAGATAGCTTGGCATATAGACTATGCTCTATTAGTGTAATCAGGACAATGTTAAGATGTTTGGAATGATATTCATGAGTCTTATAGTACACCAAGATGTCATATACTAATACAACAACAAAATGGTCCATGTGTGGGTGAAAGATTCATTTCATTGGGGCTATAAACACTGATGATGCGTTGGTCAACCCAAACAACATTACAAAAAACCCATAAAACCCATACCTACTTTTAAAGGCAGTCCATGGTATGTTAGAAGGTATCAACCTTAGCTGATGTAACCTGATCTCAAATCAATTTTGGAGAACACTGAAGCACCCCTAAACTGGTCAAAAACATCATTGATTCAAGGAAGAGGGTATCTATTCCTAACTGTTATCGGATTCAACTTCCTATAATAGACACATAATTGCAAGGATTCGTTAGGATTATAAGAAAACAATACTAGAGATCCCCAAGGTGATGTAATCGAATGAATAAACCCCTTGTTCTCTAGTTCCTCCAACTAAATTTTATGATCATGGAGTTTTTTCGGTGCAAATATATATGGTGGAAGTGAAACTGTTTCTGCTCCTGGAATAAACTCTATCATAAACTCAATATCTCTCTTAGGAAGAATCCATGAGACATGATCAAGAAACAAATCCTAAAACAAATCCATGATAGGAGGAAAGAAAAGATGTTCTACTTCCCTATATTCATACATAATACAATCCACTTGGGTTGTGAGCTCACCCAACTGCCGATAGACTGACCCTGCATGGCTTGCTCAGATATCTCATTCTACATTGTGAACATAAGCATATCTTTCTAAGGAAGTGATCATTAACCAACAATGGTAATAGTAAATATGATCCAAGTACAATACCTGCTAATCCATTCCAAAAATCAGATAAAAAACCGACATCTTGAGCAAAAAAAAGTCCCACAGAAAATGGTACCCGCCATTCTCAAGGGATCAATCCTTACATTGCTGGATATTTTCTGATCACACCCCTAATGGTTTATCAATTGAAATAACCCCACACATATGTTCAACTATTAGGCCCAACACACTCACAAATTGGGAAGATATAAAATAATTCAAGGCACCTCTATCAAGTAAAGCACTATCAAGCGTGAAAGCTACAAGATTCATAACCCAAACTGCCTATGGTCCAGCCTCACCACCTCTAGGTGCTGGATGAACTATGCAAAGCTAGTTTGACCCTCTACTATAGGACTTGACTAGAGTTCTTAGTGCTTCACTAACCTGTTGATATAGATCCTATTATCCTGGATTACCACATCTTGCACCTCGATTGGTATGACCAGTAGAGCTCCAAATGTATTCTTAATATGGGTTAACTGACTCCCTACATGTACTTTTTATAGGCCTTGATCCTCCATCACTGCCTAAATTTTGATATTTTTTATAAAACCTCTTCACATGCCCCATCCTGCTGCATGCTCAGCACTCAACCTATTGTTAGGGAGATTTACCCCACATTTTTCTCGACCTTCCACATTGATAACAAAACACCTGGTCACTACATTGAGAGGATATTTCTTTTCTTGGACTACTATTTAAACCACTCCTAGTGATGACTCTCCAAATGATGCTTCCTACCCTTATAAGTTGCACCATTGGAATTCCCATCCATAACCACATTCCCACCATGAAAAATCCTCATTTATATTCCCTTCTAAAATAAGGGAATGATCAACCACCTCATAAAAAAATCTTTAATTGAAAGATATACACTTGAGACTTGATATCATGTCTAAGTCCATCCTGAAAGCATCTCTCTATAGCGACATCATCCCCTGCTAACGCTGGAACAAAGAATTGAAAGTTAGTGAAGTGGCCATCATAATACATCACTAAAATAACCCCTAGGTAATGCTCATAAATTCTGTGACCGTCTCATGTATCAAGGTATCTATTTAGAATTGTTCTATAAATTTTCCTTAGAAGTATTTCCATAACATAGTATTATCCAGCTGAGTCTGAACCAAAATATCCCACTAGTGCTTCATTGGTCCCTACAATATATAAGCTTCTAACTTGTCTCTCTTCTCAGGTGGAGTCTCTACGTGATCTAAAATCATCTAGATGGACTCCATCCCAAAATCGGATGCCTCAATTCCACCATATCCAGAAAACGTTATAAGGTGTTGCAATTGAAAGTCTCTGGTAAGATCAAAAATACTCAGCACAACCCGCCCTCAGTCCCATTCCAACATCTTCATAAAATGAGAAAAGTTCTCATAGAACTGATTCTGACCTCTCTTATCATAGAACAATAGGGTTTTGTTTCTCGACTACTAGTGGAGTATTTTCGGCGATATCCTCATGTCGCAAAAACAGTACATGTTATCATGGTGAAATTTCTCTACAATGCAAAACACATATCTCAGAACTCATAACATAAAACATTCATAGCTTTCACAAAAGAAGGATCTACACTAGACATAAACACCCCATTCCGCATACACTATACAAAAAGATATCATTACAACACCATCAAAACACTCAACCATCTCCACTATGAGTCATGGTCAACATGGAATAAACTAACTCACACAACAACAAGTTTATTCATTAAAAACCCATTTTACCATTTTCAATTTCACAACATAAAACTTTCTATTTTATGAATATTCCCATATTTTACAACTCATAATAACCAAATTTTAATCCATTTGTGACTCATCATGAGGCACTATCTATTAATAATTACATTACATTTTCCCTAATTACCTGTTTGCGTCATTTTGATTAGTTACCTTTAATTTATCAATTTTCAAAGGAAGTGCAATGCATTATATCCCTCACATCCCACACAGATTACTTGTGTGTGGCTACCATGATGCATGCCACCTATATCCCTATATTCCTAAAATTATTCATGAATGCACAACCTCATATTATTTCACCCATGAGTAAAATATCCAAAATTAATCACATCACACAACAAGTGCATCACCCAATGTTGAAATAACATTGAACTATAACAACACACCTCAAGAACAACAATCCCACACTGAGTTATTTAGGTTTTACCTCATACATTGGTTAGATACTCCCATGCACGAGCTCATTTTCAAGTCCCTAGAACATCTTAATCTCCCACATAAAATTTACATATAGAAATACATTAAAAAATCACTCTAATACCACTTTGTAACATCCCCAACCTAGAAGCCACTAAATCGGTGCCCCAGGTCGGGTCGCCACATGACCTTAGACACACTTCCTTGTATTCCAGAGGCTGCTGACTAGTAGACAGGGTCTAATGTGTTTCATGGGGAGACATTACCCTATTTATTAGTGTGATACAAAATAGGTAACAATAAGAAATAAAGGAAACCGAATAACCAAAAACATTCATTTCAAAACATTTCCCAAAACTAGGTACAAGCCGACAACCAAAATGTAAATATTCTATGTCATCTCATACTGTGATAAGTGTATAGAAAACCCAAAATAAAGATAAATAGAAGAATCCCCAAAATGGGTCTTGAATTCAAGCATGAATCCTTCATCCATGCATATCCCATGCCCAATTCAACCCTCTAGAATAGGGCCCTTTCCCTTGTTCTGACTTGAAACCATGATGTCTGCCCCGATACCCAATGGAGGACTGAGGAGGATATAAGTAAAACTCAATATGACACCACCAAAAGTGTCTAAAAAATATCTAGTCTAAACATATAGTGTATTCAAGCAATAAATAAACATCGAGTCAAACAAAAAGGGTAAACTGGGTGCCATTAGTTAACAAAGTTCACTTAAACCATTTTCATCATTCATCTGTTGGGTTGGGCATTTTCATCAATTTGACTTTGGGCTATTCTGGTCAACTACTATAAATAAAGGTATAAATAATGTTCCCTATCTAACTATAGTAAACATTTCACAAATAATTTTCATCACACTTACCATGGATCCTTGGTCCGGATAGTCTCATCAAATTTTACCGTTAGGGGCATGGAGCCTCAGTTCTACCTCCCTAACCCATGAATTAAAGGGGGCGAGTTTTAGAGCCTTAGTTTAACCAAAACAGTGGGTATATATCCTCAAGTTCAATACCCCACACATACTTACAATCCATGTTCACATGGTTCTTTAATCATTTTCCACATATACCAATTCAAAAACCATACTTAGTTAACAAACATAACATTCACAATTCATGGTTCATTTAACACATAAATAATCTTAATGACTTATCCCATTTAAAAATTCTCATTTACATGCCTTATCCCAATTAACCCATTTATCATTTCTATTCTTTATCCAATCAATGAAATTATCCTTTTCAATCCATTACTCATTTAACTCGTTAACATTATACCAAACAACCCCTAATGTCAAGTTAACAACTAATCACAATTACCATTAGTTTCATTTCATAACCCAAGATAATATTTTAACACATTTATTATTGTATATATGTTATAACAATCCAATTATACACCTGACATTTTAATTTTCCATGTTCAAGGAGCGGAACACCCCATTGGCGGCTCTTAATTCAGTTAAATCATAATCAACGCATCCCAAGGGGATCATGATGGGTTCAAATAAACATTTAACCAATCATTTTAGTATTTATTACAAGGAAAAACAAAATGGAAACACAATAATACCAAATCAAAACCTCATACACATAAATAACTGATATGACTATGAGATATAACTTATAGACCACCTCCTCTATTCTGAAGAATAATTCCCACATAACCCTATAATTTGACTCATATTCGAACACCCTTTGAATCCCCAGTATAGGATCCAATGGAAAAATATGGGTTTGCGGATTGAGATGAAAAATAACAACTATACGAGCCCTAATCTAAAAACAGATAAGGAAGAGGATAATTATACTCTCCTGGAGCTTCGATTCCCAATCAATGATGATCCAAATGGCCTAAAAATGAAGTAGATTGATCCTTGGGAAGCATGGGGTGTTTGGGATCATAACTAGGGCTGTAGGAGGAATAATGGTGGAAAATAATAAATTATATGACCTAAGGATTATGAGGAAAAAATGGTAAAACCCCAATTTTTAAGGCACACACGGTTTGGCCGCACGGTTGGCCAAACCTTGCACTAACGATGCACCACCCACCATCCAAGAGGGGGCCAAGACACATGGTTACCTGGGGATCTCAAACAGTTTTAAAAACCATGTGATGATTGTAAATGATGGCTCTATCCCAGCCTATATGGTTTGTCCTCCCCCCTTTCATGTTTTCTTCAAACCGTGAACCCCTCCTCTGGGCTAGTATGGTAAGGGAGTACAGTTAGTAGTAACCATGGGACATGTACTGGATGGACCCATTCTTCTTTCATTCGTGTATCAAACCTCCAGAACACCCCTAATAATTCTTAAGCACTATAAAACCATTCCTTTAATCAAAATATAGGTAATGAGACAAAAAAATAAACAATAACATACCTCAAAGGAAGTTTAGGATCTTACACAATCATTTTAACATGCATAAATCTTCTAATAAAAACAATTATTTAACATTACATTATATGAATTAATAGCCATAAATTTTGAAACAACTTTTAATTTTAATATCTATTATGAACCAAACTCTTGATCTCATATAAATTTATAGGCAACACATTTCCTTCAGGTAATAATGCTTTAACCAAAGAGAATATCTGATCAAAATAGTTATTTGACATTCCATTATTTGATTTAATAGCCATAAATTTTTCAACTGCTTCAATTTTTCTTATCTTACTCCTAGGATATAAAGCATACTCAAAAAACATCATCATCTCATAAAATAAAAATGTTTCTAATTCAGGAGTGAAATAAATATCACCATGAGTTTCAGTTTATTGAAAATACGGACCAACAACATCATGTGCTAAATTTTGAAACTGTGAAGGATCTGGAACTAAATTATTAATATTTTCTCTGGAACTTCATTCACCATGTTGATACAAAAAACCATAATCTTTTAAAAAATGAAAAAACAATAGATGACCCCTAATTCTATAAAATGTGACAAACCTCCCTAATCATATTTATTATATGGACACTTAATTATTCTTTCAAAAACAAATTTTGGTTTTGATGATGATAATGATAAAAAATATTCAACACCCTCAATATATAAAAGATTTATACCAAAACCGTTTGGATTCATGTGATGATTTATCTAATCGGGACCATGAAATAAAGACTATTGTCGACTTCCTTATTCCATATTTCTCTGAAAAATATAAAACACATAAATATTTCATGATTAATTTGATATAAGAAAAAGATGATCCTAAAAATATTAGAAAATTAAAAATTATAATTTACTTGTAAATATTATCAATTTTATCTATTTACCACTGATTTTTACTATTAGGTGCTAATTTTTATTAATTATTGTCAATTACTGCTAATTATAGATAATTTTTACTAATTACAAATAATTTTTATTAATAACCATAATTTTTTAGTAATCAATTCTAATTACATGAATTAGTACTATTTACCTTAAATTATTACTAATTACCACTATTTTTTTGTAGATTACTAATAACTTTTTTTTAATTACAACTATTTTTTTGTAATTAATGATAATTTTTAATATAATTTAATATTAATTAATAAAACATATTATAAATTAATAAAATATGTAAATCATAGAATTTATATTCTTCAGGTCATGAGAAATGACCAATTTTTGTCAACAATGTATGTATATTTTTTTTATTGCTCATGACTTGAAAATCGATGGACTATTTAATTTTAACTTTTTTAGAAATTTCTAATAATTTATATTATTTCATAGTAATTTATAATAAATTAAACTAATTTAAAATATTTTTATTAATTCATAAAATTTTTATATGTTTAATTTTTTTAATAATTTATAATACTTTTTTTTAATTTATAATAATTTATACTATTTTATATCAATTTATAATTTCTTTTTGTAATTTTTCATAATTTATACTGTTTTATAAAAATTTATATTGTTTTTGTTAACTTTAACTATTTTTTATTTTTTTTACAAATTAATACTAATTATTACTAATGAATTCAATTATTTCTAATTTTTCCTAATTCTTATGAATTCTTACTAATTATTACCAATTACTACTAATTATTACCAATTATGACCAATTATTACAAATGACCACCAATTATGACCATGTACTACCGATTATTACTAATTAGGATCAATTACCACCAATTACCACCAATTATGACGAATTACCACGAATTACCACTATTTACCTCCTATTACCACCAATTACCACCAATTACCACCAATTCCATTTATCACGAATTATCACTAATTACCACTAATGACCACAAATTAAAACCATTTTCCACTAATTACCCCCAATTACCACTAATTATCACTAATTATCACTAATTACAAAAAATTACCACTAATTATTATCAATTACCACTAATTATTACCCATTACCACTAATTATGACCAATTACCATGAGTTACCACTAGTTACCACTAATTGATACAACTTACCACCACTTACCACTAATTTCCACTTATTGCCCCTAACTACCACTAACTACAACTAAGTACCACTAATTTCCACTAATTACTACTAATTGACACTAATTACCACTAATTACCGCGAATTATCACTAATTTACACTAATTATCACTAATTACCACTTATTGACACTAAGTGCCACTAATTACAACCAATTACCACTTATTTTAACATATTGCTACTAATTACCACTAATTATAACTAATTACCACTAATTATTACTAATTACTGCTTATTATTACTAATTACCACTAATTATTACCAATTACCCCTAATTAATAAAAATTATTACTAGTTATCACTAAATATTTCTTAATTTTTACTAGTTTTTACTAATAATTACTAAGTACTAATAATTAAAACTAATTACTAATTACCACCAATTACCAATTACCACTAATTACCAATTATCATCAATTACAACCAATTAATACTAATTAACGTGAATTACCACCAATGGCCACCAATTTACCCCCAATGGCCACCAATTACCATGAATTGCCACTAATTACCACTAATTATACCTAATTACCACTAATTGCCCCTAATTACCACTAATTCCCACTAATTACCACTAATAACCACTAATTACCACTAATTGTTACTAATTACCATTAATTATTTCTAATTACCACTAATTATTAGTAATTATGATTCTTTATCACTAATTATCACTAATTACCACTAATTACACCAAATTATTACCAATTACCACTAATCGGAACTAATTACCACTAATTACCACTAATTGTCACTGATTAACACTAATTTCCACCAATAACTACTAATTATTACCAATTAACACTAATTTCCACTAAATCAATTACCACTAATTGCCACTAATTACCGCTAATTACCACTAATTGCCACTAATTCCCACTAATTGCCACTAATTACCACTAATTACTGCTTTTTACCACTAATTATTACCAATTAACACTAATTGCCACTAATTACTACTAATTACCACTAGTTACCACTAATTACCACTAATTTCCACTAATTATCACTAATTTCTACTAGTGATCACTAATAGCCACTAAATATTATTAATTACCATTTATTTTTACTAATTATTACTAAGTACCACTAATTATTACTAATTGCCACTAATGATTACTAATTATCACTAAATGTTACTTAATTTTTACTAATTTTATCTAAGGACCACTAATTATTACTAAGTACTACTAATTAAAACTAATTATTAATTACCTCAAATTTCCAATTGCCACTAATTACAACCAATCATTACCAATTACCATGAATTACCACTAATGACCACCAATTACCACCAATTTCCATCAATTACCATGAATTACGACTAATTACTGCTAATTAAAAATAATTACCCCTAATTACCCCTAATTACCACTAATTACCATTAATTACCACCAATTATCTCTAATTATATCTAATTATTACTAATTTCCACTAATTATTACTAATTATGACTAATTATGGAAAATTACCACTAATTGCCACTAATTTCCATGGATTACCACTAATTTCTACTAATTACCCATAATTGCCAATAATTATTACTAATTACCACTAATTATTATAAATTACAACTTATTTTTACTAATTGTTACTCACTACCACTAATTAATACAAATTATTACAAATTATTACCAACTACCACTAAATATTACTTAATTTTTCTTAATTATTACTAAGTAATATTAATTATTACTAAGTACTACTAACTATTACTAAGTACTACTAATTAAAAATAATTACTACTAAATACTTCTGATTAAAAATAATTTTTAATAATTTAAACTAAATACTTGCAATTAAAAATAATTAATTTTTTTAAAACAAATTAATGAAAAATTAAACTAAAAAATTCTACTTAAATATAGTTACCTCTAACAAATAATAATTATTACTAATATAAAATAAAATAAATTAATTAAAAACTAAAAACATTGAATAAATTCCTTAAAATAATATCTTTTAGTGGATACAAAGCCAGGAAGTTGCTTCCATTTAAAATTTAAAATATTTAAAACATTAAGTAGGAGAATAATGATCAGAGGTGGAGAGTGGAGTTCAGAGGATAAGTGAATGAAGAAAATTCTGGTGGAGAGGGGGGGGGGGGGTATATAAAAGGTAGATAATTCGAGATGATAATATTTGTAATGGGTTACCCATCGTAAATAATACTCACAGTATTGATTATGGTGGTGGTAAAAAAGTATGTACAACGGGACCCATCATGGATTCTCTTTCCCTGATAGTTAATTTGCGATGAGAGATATTTTCATCATAAATAATAATAATGATGGAAGTTATTTTAAATGAGTCCCATAATAAATAATCTTCTACTGAAAGTTTGTTTGTGACAGGAGTTACCTCTCATCATAAATAACAATAATGACGGAAGGTATTCTTGAGGAGGGTTTATTCTCATTGCAAATACCTTTCCCGAGGTTTGGTTCATAGTGGGCGCCAAATGTATTTGCGATGAGAAAACATTTCTGTCGCAAATAATATTTTTTAACGACTATTTGCGATGGGAAATGAATATTGTCCTAATAGTCTTTGCCGATGGACTATTTGTGATGGGTAATGGGCCCGTTGCAAATAGCATGGAACAAAAGGTTTTATTTCACATAGTGTAGCTAGGAAAAATGACATCCAATAATTAAGAATTGCCTTTATTCAGATTTAGATATTATTATCCATTAGATTTTCACTATGACAAAATCTATGGATACATTTCATTCTCAGTTTATTGATTAAATGGAATGTGTGTTCAGTTATTTACCTTTTCATATTTATTATGGATTATCCAGTTATTTTAATGGCATGTGTTTCTAGTTATTTACCTTGTCATATTGTTTGTGCACTTCTTTCACAGTTTATTGATTATATGACATGTGTGTTCAATTATTACTTTTACATATTAATTATTCTAATTGATTCATTATTTATTCCACTGTACTTAAAACACACTGAGAATTTGAGTTCACCATTATTTTGATTCCTTTCCTCAATAATCCAAGACATATAACAAGAAAGATATGCAAGGATATGTTAATTGGGAATAATGTTATTCTCAAAAGGGAAAAAACTGGGTTGAAATTCAGGTATTCAGTTGTAATTTAAGACTCATGTATCTATCTGGTTTACCAAGATTGTTAATCTAATTGGTTCTTTGAGATTTGACTCCTTGTAATCATGATGATGTAATGGTAGTATACACCGACTCCAAGATTATAAGGGTCAGGGAAGTACATGAATGGTTGATTACTCTTAGAGATTGTGTTGTTTCATGGGCAAGAAATAAACAAACATATATTTCACATTTGACCAAGGAGTTGAAGTCTATCACCTTAGCATCATGTGAGAAAGAGGTTGAATGTATTATGAATCTATTATTGGATGTTAGATTGTGGCCTAGTCTTATACCTCCCATGTCTATCAGTTGTGATAGTGAAGAAACATTATCAAAAGCATATAGTTTCATGTATAATGGAATGTCTAGACATATAAGTTTGAAACACTATTATATGAGACAATTGTTACAAGATGGAACCATAACAATTATCTATGTGAGATCATGTAAAAACCTTGTGGATCTGTTTATAAAATCCTAATATAGAGAGATCATATGTGCAAAAAATAAAAAGATGGGGTTAAATCACATAGAAGAAATCATTTATGTAATGGAAACCCAACACTCTATTTAGGTAGATCCTAATCAAAGTGTTTAATGGGTAAAAACAAGTTATGAAGATGATTATTGATATTGACAAATTATAATACCATATACTTGTTCCAATATAGTCTGTTATGAATAATGTTTGTGTTATAAATTATTAACTAAATATTATTACTCAATGGGTTATGTGTTCTAATAATGGAGGAACATTGTAATATTTTGCCTATGTGAACTTAGAAGTGGCGCCGCTTCTTACTGGAGTTAATGAGTTTACTCCTTAGAGATTTCATGAAAAGGATATAAGCACATGGCCATAAAACTACTACAAAATGAGATGTTGGAAAAAAATTTCATTGTATGTATGATATATTTAGTTTATCTTAAAGATTAATAATTTTAATGTTTCTGGAGCATGTAAATATGATATTACTTAGAGATATTGATACTAAGTAAAGGTTTAAATAAAAAAATACCTTTATTATGTATAATGATTCACTTGTGATTTGGAGATTTAATATTTATGAATAAAAGTGGGCGATTGTTGTAATTTTATTCATAAAAAAGGGAATAAAATGTTTTTGATTGGTATATTTTTATTGACATGTATTGATGATATGGACAACTTTGGAAATCCCACATTGTAAATGTGGACCGAATTCTAAAGGCTCCTCCCTTATAAAATGGGGCTTGAGAATTGGTATCTTCATAAAAAAAAAATATCTACCAAAATGATTATAAAATATTTTTAAAATATATATTGTATTATAATGTTTTATTATATATATATATTATATACACAAAAAAAAAAAAAAAAATATTTTATAAAAACGATTAATAATGTGACTAGTCGTAACTGTTGGATTTTGAATTTTTGAAATCCGAACGGCTGCCCCCACCAAGAGTTGTCTCCTTTCAGTCTAACCAAGGAGTTCTTTGACTGAAATGGTGAGACCAAATTGGTGAAATTTACACCAATTTCAATAAATAAATATGTGATGATGATATCACTTATAGAATTAATTCCTTTAATCCAAAACTCTCTAGATAAAATTTCTCAACATCATTATTATGGGGATGTCAGTTTTTAGTGACCATCATCCCCAAAATCTTGGTGAAATCCACATGGGAATTTCTACTGAGAAGCTTATTCTTTATCCATGTTGTGGAAAGCCTATTGAACCTTATCTATATGTCCATGTAGAAATCCCCCATACATGCCATCATCCATTTCCCTGGAGTTAGGGATGTTTGGTGCGCCTCCTTCACTGACATTGATCTCTCCCTAGAAGCTGCCTCTGATTTTTCTACTCTTCTCACTATTTGTTCATCTCATCTTATAGTGGTGGCGATGAGTGCCCAATGCACAGTGGCATGGATTTTATGGGTGAGGAAGAATGGCACCTTTTTTAATCAGGTCTGCAAGCCTTACATCTGCTGGGTCGGGCTTGCTTTCTCCTGGTTATCCATATGGAGTAGTAACGATCACTAGATGGAAGGTTATATATGTAAGTCAACCCCATCACCTGGAACCCTCCCAAATTTGGCACATTTAAAATTTACATAGACATGTCACCCTGATCGCGTTGTCGAGCGCACCAAATTAGTTGTTTAGTTTGTACTAGAATTTCTGCTGTATAACAGCAACCATAGGTCATCTCTCGATGGTGCCTTAGATTATTAATTAGAGAAGAGGGTTTTGATTATAATGATATAAGGTGAATTTTATTAAATAAAACTTGGGGTTTAATAATTAAAGATTATAATAGAAAAACTAGAGTGATAAAACATGGTAGAAATGAATAAGATTAATTAAACGTGATCAACCCAGGAGAGTATCATGATGCTCATCCTTCATCACTTCAAGAGAAAGGGTATAGATCTTTTAATACCTGGTTTATAACACCTATTACAATAATTTTACTGAGTTTACACTAGGATACCTCATAGTATTCATTCGAAAACACACACTGATTCACCGAACACCACCGATGATTTGGTGATTTGTGTTCACCTTCATAATTGAAACTCACCAAGGCAACACACGAAGAACTCATTGTGGTATCCAAGTTTGTATGTTATTTATTTGTGATACCATGAAATAAATTTACATGTAATAGACAGCGCATATGTGAGTTAAATTGACCAATATGAACCACACAAACACCATAATTGAATGAGGGGGGGAAAGGGATGAACAGTGTGTGAAACATCACATGAAAGGGTACCCCCAAACATGATCATTTGAGTTTGAGTATAACATACAATTATATAACTAAATTAAATAAAAATAGAGGATGGAGAAAAACCACATAAAACCAGTAATTAAAAAGATCATTAAAAATAATACAATTATGAAGCTTGGGATAACATTATATTCCTCCCCGGGTGATCATAAGGGGTTTAGATTCCTATGGGAGGGGAGGAAGAAGAAGATATTGAAGTATCACTTACTATAGCATCCAGAACTTTTAAGAATTATGGGGAGACACCTTTGGGACTCAAAAATGGCATATCCTTTCCTCCTAGCCAAACACCCAAATGGAGAGGCCAAGGTTCCATTTTATAGAAAAATTGGAAGGTGGTTTTGGGCACACAGATTTCATAAAACCACATGTACCATGCATTTAGGCCATTATAAAATCAAATATCCATTTTGAAAAAATTGTAATTTTGTATCCCCACTTTCTGAATATATCCACCGAAAGTTTGGCATCAATTGGAAAAATGGATCTAGAGATAAGTATAGATTACAGAACACCACTTTTGACTTCTCACAAATTCGGTGTTCTGGACAGATCATGTCGGTTGGGCCACTTTTTGGAAGAATTGGTCTTTTGTTTCTTCATAAGAGTTGTAGAAAATTATATTTTGGACCATAATACAAAATATGATCCCATTTGGATGCAATAAATTTTATCAACAGGAAAAACAGTGGATAGGTCTTCATGGATCCATGCAATTTTGGACCATTTTTCTTCCACTTCATCATGGGCCCTCCAAACCATCTCCTCCTACATTGAAATAATCAAAAAAAGTAACATTGTCCATTTTAATAGTGATAAAAACAAAATAATGGAATTAAATATGAATTTCAATTTTTAATTATTTTTATAATTTTCAATACAAAACAAGTTTAGCCCAGTGGTGTAAGGGTGAAAATGAAATAGTGAATTGTGGTACGATCACACCCTCAAAAAAAGGTGTCATTAGTTTTGGCATCATGGTGTGTGACTATTCTAGCTGAATTGTTTCTGGAATTAAAAACTCTATCTGTGGGTACTTCTTGCCTTCGATGGTGGAAGCTCAAGCAATCATATTTGGATGGAATTTTCCTTGGAGAAAAAATGGGATTCTATCTCAATGGGATCATACTGCCTCATAGTTTTTAGTTCAATCTCTGTTGTTGAGGTTGGCCTCCAACCTTTTTTCCTTTTTTATTGAAAATCCATTCCTTATAGCTCCAATTATCAAATTTATCCTTCTACTTTACCAAAACTGAGGCTAATAGAGTGGTTCATCATTTGGATACTAGGAGTATTTCTATTGATCCTCATGTTTTGTTGGATTGTTTCCTTATTTGGGTAATCTCTCATGTGATACCTTGTATCAGATCACTCAATATAAGAGTTCCTATTTCTCTCAAAAAATATCCTTGGGTTTTATCACTATACATATCATTAATAATCATTAATTTATTAAATTCATGTTTTAAAATGAAAATAAAATTTTAAAAATATATTTATTTTATTATATATTCATTCAAATTACTCTTATAAATTAATTTTAAACATTCAAAATTATATTTTTATATTTAAATGATTTATCAAATTTAAATAAATATTAAAAAATATAGCATGATAGATGCATCCATTGAGTTGGAAGATTCATCCCTTCCAACCCCCACCTTTTATTTATCATCCATTGATCTTATGCCACCTTTCTTCATCACATCCATTCATTACACCAACCCATCCTATAAATGTACGATTCATCGCCACTTTGTCGCCAACTGTTGGGTTCCTCGGTTCTATCCTAATATTTTCAGACCTATCTTAGTGTTAAATTGTTTCGTGATTTCTGATTTCATATTCCACTAGATATCTCAATAATTTATGTTTTTATGTCCCCATCCCATTCATTTTTTTCGTTTCTCCTATGATCGTATCCTGATGTGTTTTGTATTTGGTGTTTTCTCACCATCATATTGAGTTCTTGTTTCTTTGACTATTGAGTAATTTATTGAGTTATTGTAAACCAATTTAGAATAGTCTTAATGAAAAATTGGAGTCTCTAAATGTTTTGACAGAATCAGTAGTTTACATTGAGGCAGACTTGAAACGATTTATATAAAATACCAATGCACAAAAATATCATACAATTATATAGTAAAGTGGTGAATCCAATTTTAAAATTAACTCATATATCATGATGATCAACTTTATAAAATAAACTTTCCTTTGAAATGGATGAATCTTTTTAAAAGTTATCCACTGATGTTTTGGACTGGGTGAAGTTTGTCAAAGAATTAAGTGATATGACTGTTGAATGTAATGAGGAAGTGAAAGTTTTGTAAGAAAAGTTTCACAATTTGGAGTTCAAAAATAAAAGACTCATAATGTGTGAAAATGAGATTTTCATTGTGAAGGATGAAAATAAAAAGACCATTGTGGAAGTTTAAAGACTAAAGTCAAAATTTTGAAAGAATGAAGTGAAGGGGGACTAGATGGTGAAGCTTTAGTCTTTGGTCACAGAGGCTCATAAGGATCATTACATCTTTATGAAAATGAAGGTTTTTTTTTAAAAAGTTAATGAATAAAGAATAAAAATTTTCTTTTGAACTCTTAATGTAAATTTTTGAATTTTTTTGAATGGATGTTGAATGTGAATAACTCATTATCCAAATTCATTATTCCTAAATGTCTTATAATTTTGTTTGTATGTATGTTCTTTCTTTTAATTCATGGATGAATAGTTTATTCACATACATTTTTTTCGTATGTTATAACTTTCTAACATTTCAAGTTATATATATTCCCTATTTTTTTGAAAATCACAAAGGGGGAGAAATTATAAAGAAGATTTGTTTAAGGGGGATTGAAATATCTAAAGGGAAAATTATTTAAGAAGTTTTATGGTATAATTTTTAAAAGCATTTCCTTAAGGGGGAGTTATTATCATATAATGTAGAATTAAAAGTATCTATGTTACTTTCCATTGGATTATACAAAAGACATACACTTAGGGGGAGTTAAGTTATAAAGTATTTCTTTAAAGATCTAAAATAATAATGGGTTTTAATTTTTTCAAATTTATTGTTTTCATTTAAGTGTTGTGGTTTGTGTTTTCCAAAAAGGGGGAAATTGTTGAGTCAAAAGTTATACTTTATAATTTTCTTTTCCTTAGTTTTTTGAAATCAAAAAAACTTTATTAAAACTATGTTTACAAAATTTATATTTCATAATGCTGTTAGTATATTTTTTCAATAAAAAATTATTTGATACTGAATGATGAAATATATCTAATATAATATGATTATAAAATTATATTCCTCAATCTGATACCTCAGACTATGAGTGAATCTGGTACATCAGACCAACCATTGTTCTGACCAGTGGTTTGACTGACACTGGTATCGATTCATCGAAATGAACCTTGTTTAGATTATCAGTTTGAAAAATAATAAATAATACCATCATCCTATCCAATGTTTATAATCAATGTATATATATTTGTTTCTATCGGACTAAATACACAACCGCATTGTAATTGTGTTAAACTAAATGATGTCGGACATTCAGTTATAATAGAGTTTTCAAGTGAATGTTTTTTGAGGTCATTTAAACCAACTGAAAAATTTGACCATTGGATCATCCCCATAAATAAGAGGAAATTTGAAGTGTTGGAAGATGATTTATTTGAAACTAAATTCTTTTGAATATTTATTTGTGTTAACATCTTATTCCTTGTATTTTTGAATTTTTAGAGTTGAAGTTAAAAGGATTACTTGTGAGGATTTTAATTCCTGTTGAACATTTTGATTTTGTATTTTTGAGTCAAATATTTTACAACCAAATAGGAGTTATGTTTTTTTAGTTGAAGTCCGATCCATGACTTAGAATTGGTAGTGGTCATATTACCTTGAAATATGTGGAGGCATTTGGTTACGTTGTAGTTGCTCATGATGGATGAGAGATGTGCAGCTTATTTTAATCAGTGTTAGTGGATCCAAAAATCCTTTAGTGTGTGAGATATACTCAATCGGGGGACATTGATTGTGAGGTTCTTCATGACCAGATATCCTTAGGAGATTCACCTGATAGATTTTCTAAAGGAGGGGTGTACGTCATCCTTTTCGAGGGATGAAAGGTGGTTCCGGTCACATTGTGAGAGGAGCCGTTGAGTGAGTTTCATAAAACCCATTTAGTTGTATATAAAGGTGTGGAGAAGATGTAAAATAACCTTTAGTGGTAGTTTTTTTGTGCTGATATGAGGCATAGAGTTCTTTGTTTGTCTCTCATTGTCTCACATTTCATCTTGTGAAGGCTGAACATCAAGTTTCTCTAGGTTTGACTCAACCTCTTGAGATCGATAAGTGGAAGTTAGGATGACATATCACTGGAATTTGGAATGGGGAATATATGTACAACAACGGGAAATAATTCTATCTAGGTGATTTTTGACTAACATACCAAGTCGACACAATTTCTTTATGGGGTTCTCGGCTGATCCAATATAGAAAATCTCTCATTTTGTGCCTTGACTTAAGTGAGTCTTTGTGTGGATCAGATTCACTATATTTTGCTTATTTTTTAAACAGTATTTCAAAGTTCATAACATTTATTGACTATTTTCTTCCATTGAGATGTGTGGGGTGGCCTGATCTTAATGGTGTAGGATAGTGGATAAAGGATAATGAGTGAGCTTAGTGGGAGAAAATAGTCAACCAACACCACAATGAACAACATGCTATCTAGAAAAACACCCAAAATTGATTGAATCAACTCCAAACAATGATATATTTTATTTTATACATGAATTAGGGGATTTTAAATCTTGAATCACCAATCTAAATTATAGATTAACAAGATAATAATAAACAAGTGTAAGAGATGATAACAATAAACCTCGCAATGGAGAGAATCAAATTTTAGAGTTTCACTAATGAAAACATGAATGAGTCAACATTACCATTTTTAAAAAGCTTACTATGTTAAAAAGATAAAGTTGAATAAATACTTTTTGGAAAATAAAAACATGGTTTAGCCCACAAAGTTTGATTTTAATGAAGGGTAGAAGATTATTTACACATTTAGGACTTGAATTTTATTCCATAGGCCACCAGACTTGGTTTTTTGGTCTCCAAACTTGGTGATTTGTTTGAGCTTCAAAATTAATCCATCCACATGGCCTGGGCTTCAAGTATATCATTGAGGACTAAATAAGAGTTATTATAAGCCTACTTTATCCATCCATGCAATGCAATATATATCCAGACTTTAACCTATTGAGATACCCTCCCGTTGCTATAATTAATTCCAGTTTTTTTTCTCTTTTATGTCATTAGGAGCTGAAACTATAAGTGCCATTATTTTATTATTAAATATATTTTATATATAAGGATGACCTAATTTTATAGGACAAAAATTATACAATATATCAGGGGTGGAGACTCATATAACTTTGAACCAATTTCTCAGGGTGTACGCTCTTTTTAATTTCCAGAGCAGGAGAATATGAGAACACAACTTGTTAGTAGTAAGTCTACATTTATACGGTTCATTGGATGTTTCTATCTATGGGTAAGATTATTTCATAAAATAAAAATAAAGATACATAGAACACATAAGTTGATGACTCTAACATACAACCTTTTTGATTAGAGATATCATGATAAATAGATTATATTACAGATTAAGTGTCCATTTAAGGAATATCATTGCAACATTAACTTCTTTTTGTATAGGGATTTTGACGTGTTTCTAGACCCTAACCTTGATCTTTGTGTGGCTCCACCCAATGCTATTGATAAATAATCATAGAGGGTAACACACTAATTATATCTAGAATTTCAGTTTAATATTAAATATTATTTATTATTTAACATGATTAATAAATATTATTCCCTTAGTATTTTAATAATTATTAATGTTTGATTTCTCACATATATTCAGTCACTAGTTATTTGAGAGAGTATTTTTTGTGTAGAATATTTAGTAAATATTTATTTTCTATTTGGTGAATATGATATTTATTTATTTATTTTCCAATAATGTAGTGACATTTATTTATTAAGGCCCAATAAATATTGTGTAGGAATGATAGACTGAATTTAATGTCCAAGGGAGAAATAATATTTATTAAATAATATTTAACAATAACAACAACAACAATAATAATATAGACACAGGTTTCTATAGATATTAAGAAAATAATTAGGGCACATGTACAATTATTTTTTTCTAACCCAAACACTCTTTAAAAATAATGATATTATTTCTAACCCAACGCTAACTATTATGTTGTATGTGCACAATGACTTTAGATAATTATCTCAGTACTAGAGAGCACCTCTCCAAGAATGCTATCAATAACCCTATCAATAATATAGAACAATATTGCTCAACCACCCATCTAGATCCATGAGATATCAAGAAAAATATTTCTTAGAAGTGATTCTCAAGGATATCAAGGAGTAATGATACAAGCGTTAAGATATACTATGTTAACACCTCAGTATTCTTATGGAGACTCTTGGAGGTTCATGATACACATATGGATCATCACACGAGATAAATATACACTTTCTTCCTGTGATGCAATGGTGATATGGTGGAAATATGTTTTCCGATTCATCAACAAAAAAATAATTCATCCTAAGGTAATAATTTAATTACTTAAATTAATTATAAATTTGTTATGTGATGTTCCTGCATTTTAGTTATAGTGTTCTCATGTCAGTTAATATTTCATTTAATTTCAGTGGTCACAACGTTTTTCATGGATATGCATATTATATTAACCATTGATTACAACAAAATACCGAGTTGGGCATTCCCCACTAGCATTTTCACTACGTTCAAAACATTTAATTGGTATCAGAGAATATTCAAAATAATTTATAATTATTTAAATATTTTTGATTAATTTATGTATTTATCGTTAGTTTTCATGTCCAATTTAAATAGTTCTTTAATCTGAATCATTGGATCAACTCTTTTTCCTCTTAGTTGTAACTACTATAATAAATAAATGGATTAAATTTAAATGAATATCATTCAAAATACTCATCCAGAGGTGCCAAAGATTCTTTCTAGATAGTAGAAGAGTACATGACATGTAACTAATTGGTATAAACCATGTACCTATTCTTAATGAACCAACACAACTCATGAGTTAATTCAGAATTAATTCAGAGTATGTGCATTTATTACACACAGTGAATATTTAATACACCATGAATTGGCTAGGCTAGATTGGCACATAGTTATCCCATCAACACGATGTGTAACATGCGTACACAATGTGTATTCCATTAGTCAAACACATGGAATGTATTTTTACATGGTTTATAGGATTGGTGACCGTATTACTCAGAGTCCACACGACATATAACCCACATACACACCATCTACTCTATTAAATTCCATGGAAAGACAACACACCCAATATATAGGTGTGTGCTGTATATAGATGATGAAGATTTATACATGATGTGTAGTTGTATATTATCTATTTATGCAAGATTAAAAAATAATTTATTATACTATTTAAACATTATCAACATGTGTTCCACACGTCATCCAGTGGAATCGCACACACAATGTAATAGTTTTTGTATATATATTATATGTCTAATTTTTTTTATTAATATTAAATACTATATATTGTGTATAATTCATAGTACAATGATTACTCTACACGTATTAAAACATAACCCACTATGTAAATAAAACATTTTCTATGCAGTCATTCCGTTGACACGTACACAATATGAAATTATGTGATATTATGTGCATGCTATATGCCACATAAGTAAAAATTATACAAATATAATATGAACTGGGTAGTTTGGATGAGTACTTGTCATGTTTCCTAAAATACTTTTATGTATAGTTAATTTTTAGTAAATTTATTTTAATTTTTGAAAATTATGATGGATGAGAATCTCATGAAATTTCAAATGAAAATTAAGATAAAAGAATTGAAAAATTGAATATTTATAATAAATTGATTTAAGCATGATTTGTCTTAAATAAGAATGATTTGGACTGAATTATATTTTATTAAAAGTTTAATTCATTTCATGCATGTGGATGATCATGAGCATAGATCAGACCGTTATATGTGATTGGTTTCCTTTTAAATTTATTATTAAATTAAATTGATAACCTGTACACCACTCCACCTCTATTTATGTAAAGACCTTTGTTCCCACAACTTCCTTTTATTTAAACCCCCTTTAACCAATCATTTGGTTATGGTGAGTAAAAATTTAAATAATGCATGAAACTCTAAATACCGTGGAGACGATTCAAGTTGGAGTTGAGGGAAAACCAATCTGAGAGATACATGTGTGGATATGTGGAAAGCTACAAAATGACCAATGAAAATTTTCAAGTTATTTATCCACTTGGTTGATGGTTAGTTTATAATTATATAGATAATCTATCCATTAGTGAAACCGTTCCCATTTTATCAATCTGCTACACACCCAGGGGTCCAATCGGGTTTGTAACTTCCCAATATCATCAAAAAGGGACATAAGACATCCAACCGGTGAATAACGTGAAGAAATCGAGAGAGAAATGTACAAAAAATATGTTTAAGCATCACTGGACAAGTTTTCTTGGCCAATGATCAAGAACGCAGATATCCAGGTTAGAAAACAATGAACCAAAGAAAATTCCAATACATGGGTGCATGCAAAGGCCAAAAAAGGCATATATTGAATAATTGAAGAAGGATCTACTCAATCGGTTAATTATAAGGGCATAAACCACCTATAATGAGTTCTAACTCAAATTTGGATTAATCTCCAGTGATTAACGTGTCTACTAATGAATGAAGGAATTAATTGTGTTCATTGTGTCATGATCTGTCCCGATCGACAATCTCATCATGATCCACTAATTGAAGGAGAGGAAGAGCTCTTGCCAATGATCCTAGGGATATGTGGCATTACCTATAGATTTTACATAGAAAAATATTTATAACCCAAGAATTATGTTAAATAGTAATTAATTAATTAATTAATTAATCCACGTAACCATACCACCAATGAGTGAGGGGTCCGGTCATCTTATGCCAACATATTTTGCACCATATATAGGGTAAAAACCGCATTCTGGATCCACAGTGGTATCAGATTTATGATCTTATAAAATGTTTTGGATATATTCCATTATTTCTGAAAAACCACATGTGTATTAAAAATATATTTTATATTTTTATCAAATTAATTATGGGCACATCGGTCCTCAGAATCATGTGCAGTCTTAGCACCTGGCTTTGAAAATATTCCTAATAATATTCCAAAGTCTTACAAGGTAAAACCTGAGTCTCTATAAATAGGATCAATTTTTCACTACCACAAATAAATTTCCTCTTTCAAACACAATTACCATAAATTTTTATTGACCTCAAATCAAAAAATTCTTCATCTTGTTTTCTATACCTTTTTAAAAATATAGCCAACTTTGAAATGATAACCCACTCATTAATACTTCTTAAAAACCACTTCATTTATTTAATCACACTTCTAGTAAACAATATGTATGTTTTAATTTAATCCATATAAAAACATATCATTCTTTAACATTTACTATTTCTTTAACCCTTATTAATATATGATTATCATCCATGTAATTCTCACAAATGGGAGGCATTATCCCTTTTAGAGAACACAATGGAGTATAATTGTCATCCTCATCAGTTTCATCTCCCGAACAGTTATTATTTCAATTTGTTTCTTGGGAATCATCTCCCATCAATTTTATGTTTCTTGTACCACTCTTACCAGTATTCATCATATGGATGACAAAAACTTTTATTATTTAAAGAAACATAGGTGCATGTTCATAAGAGATGTAGGATGAGTTCTAAATAAAAAATACAATGATAACTATTTAGAAGATGAGATGATGAAGATAAAAATTGTATATAATGTTCACCTTTGGATTATTTCAATGTATAACACCTACCATAGTGGAATAATTATTTTCTTAAATTCAATTACCCATTTTCATCAATTCATACTGAAATTATTTGAAACAATCAAATTTTACGTTTCCCTTATTATAATTATCTATACTTTTCACCTTTGATAATTATTATCTTATTTATATTTATTTATTTATTGTAAAAAATGTATATTTTATACACCCAATAAGATATATATACTTTCTTTTAGACGATTCAATGTTTCAATCCAAGGTATCTTATTTTCTTCTCATCCACCACACTCGTTGAATAATTTTTTGGCGAGATCAATTTGATTTTTTGTATCATCATCCTTGATTTACCATTGGAATATCCCTATGGTAAATAATGCTTTAATGGTAAAATTAGTATCCATAGAATTAATGTATTGTTTCATATTTATGTTTAATTTATTTATTTTTAGTATTACTCATATAATAATTGTTTTCTTGTATGGGTGGATTATTTTTGTTTGATTTGGGGTGACTTGTTCGAAGATACTCATGATTGTGATGGATTAGACTTCAATCCTATAACTGTGATAATAAAAAAAAGGAAATTCATCAAGAATTCATACAAACGTCAAGAAAAGGTGAATTCATACTACTTATTTAGTTAATTTTTTCATCATTTTAACTACTATTTGTATGTTAATTTCCTCAAATTTTTTATCCAATACTTATTTTTTTCACAGATCTCTTGGGATGTCATATTTTTCTTTTAAATATCTACAACAAGCCACCAAAGAAGTAGGAAATTATTTCTCTTCAGTAGGGGATCATATTAGTGTGGGTGGTGGGAATCAAGTTCAAGGACTTTCTGATTTTTTTACCAGATCTTTTTCCCGAAGATGAGTCTTGAGTGAGACATCATGTAGAGGCACTATGTCATTTCCAGTATAAAATTACTCCTTTTACATCACCAGTGTATCTGGAGGTTCATAAGAATGAAGAGGTAATCGATCAGATGCACTCCCAAGGAGGTTTTTCATGATATGGGAACTATAAGGGTTCCTTGATGAGATGAGTTATCAGTGTAAGGTCTCAAGAACAAAGACTTTGATTTTTTGACCGACAGGGGTTCGACCTTAGTAGGTTCCTTCTCAGCCTTCTCGGGCTAGCAGTTTATGTTCTTTTCCTAGGATATTATTGCCAGTTTTTTTGGGTTGTGGGGTTTGTGGAAATTTCCCCAACTAGTTCCTAGGGGTTACCTAAACTCAGTTTGGTAGAGGTGGATAGGTTCAAAGTTAACCTCAATAGTAGTTTCCAGTGAGACCATTTGAGCAGTAGGGGATGTATGTTTTCACTCCACCAAGGGGATATAGAGCAGGTAGAGTCTGAACTCAGGGTGTTCCTTATGGTCAGGGACTATGACCCGAACATGGTTGTGGAGGTGGTCCTTAGTAGATAGGTATAGGATTTGGGTGTGGTTAGTTGCGCACAATGGAGAAAAAAATTCTAGAGGGGTTAGATATCTTTAGAGGTATGATCAGTTTTTTAGTAACCTTGTTTGTGACTTGATTGATTAAGGAGATTCTCACTCCTTTTTTGAACCCTCTATAAGACATGATCTAGTACTATACATAGAGATGATTTTCATTCCCCTGGTGTTGACTACACCATTCTGAGGCCAAACCAACCCATTTCATGTATGCCAGGGGGTGTAGACTAAGGATGGGGACACATCAGTCCCACATAGATCGTTCATTTATATGGATACAACTATACGATTTCATCCTCAACATCGAATATTTTATTCCATACATGCTATTATTGACTGCTACTAGAGTAGAGTCATGATTTCAGATGTGGATGGCCGACATGTGGTTTTCGTCGGAGAGCAGAGTTTTTAGGTGGATAGTCGGTGTGTGAATCCCCTTATTTCTATGTTGGCTATGTTTTTAATGGAATTAGTGGATTCTAGGATGGTAGAGGTTCCCAAGGACATTGGGGAGTTCATGGATTTTTTTCCTGAGGAGTTTGTGACACTACTCCTATAAGATCCCAACCTTACATGATGGTACATCCTTGTTTAAAATTTCCATTAAACTTCCTTGGTTATGGATGATTAATTAATTATTGGGGGTATCAAAAGTTTTGGGATTTTTATGAGGGTTTTGGTAATGAGAGGATGAGAAAAGAGGCCAAAAATTGCATAACACATGGCTGACACATGGTTAGTGTAAACTATGTGCTTGTCCTAAGAAACCGTGTGTCTTGGGGAATTCTTTGGGAAGAGGATGGAACATGGTTGTGGCACAGTTTTCTAAACTACGTGTCATGAACCCTCTTGGAAAAATAAAGATACATGGTTGGTTCATGGTTTGGCTAACTGTGCGACCTTTAAAAAGTGATAATTTTCAGTTTTTCCCACTCAGGTTTTAAGGGATCTATCCCAATTTTCTTCCTTATTCCTCCTCCAATAGCTTGGGTGACAAACTAAACCCTCAAAGACATTCAATAGGTGATTATCCTCTGATTCGTAGGTGTTTGGAGTGCATTTGGGTGTGAATCAAAGATCCAGGTGAGTCTAACACTCCTCTTTGCTCTATTTTCTAGATTAGGGCTTGTATAATCTATTCTCTTCTACTGAACCCCTAAAACCCTCACTTTTCCCGAAAACTCTAAGTTGGGGCTTAAAAGGGTGCTTGAGTTTGATTTTAGGGATGCATTTAGGATAGTACTCGTCTTCGAGCATGAGGTAGGTGGTCTTTATGCTTTTACCCATAGTCTTGATGTTCTATATGTGTATGTGGTTGTTCCAATGTGTTGTCTTATTGTTTTTCTTTTTATTTAGTAGTGGAATGTGATTTTGGTCTTATATTGAGGTGTAAAACCCTTCATAGACCACTTTGGGTCTGTAGGTGAGTGAGACCAAACCTAGGGCTACCCATGGGGTAAGCCATACTATTTTAAATGGTTATTGGAAATGGTAGACAATGAGATATGGGTATTATAAGGGAGAACAAGTTGTAAAAATGTAATTGTTATGTGATTAGGGTTAATGGGTTGATTGAAACAATTATATTTTGTATCTTGTAAATTTTTAAGAGGTTTTGAAATGGTTTTGATGGTATATTTTGGGGCTTGACCCGATTATAGATCTATTTATTAAAAATGATGTTTATAATTGAGAAATTTTTTGAAAGGAGGTGTTGACCTCAAATTGATTCAAAAAATCTTTTTCCAAAATAGATTTCAAATGATGTTTAAAATGAGGGCTCGGTTCCCTTTTGGTGAAAATGGTTTAATTGTAATTTTGGATGGTTGAAACAAAAATGAAAACCTTTGGGAATGTTTTAGTTTTCATATAGGAAGACCCAAGTTTAGAAGGGTGGCTTCAAGATGATTTCAATTATGTATTTTGAAATGTATTTTATACAATGATGTGGTCTTAAAGGTATTTTTGGACTATGGTCATTGAATTGATTTACAGTTCGGTGATATAGGACCCATGGCGATTATGTTGGACTGTTTTTATGGTTATGAAAATAACTAAATGATCAATATGCATATTTGATGACATAGAATAAGGGAATGTTAGTCATAATGATATATTTATTTTAAAAGTCATGGTTTGTGTTGGTAAATGTGAAATGGTTGTTAAATGACATTAATATTAATTATGTTTAATTTAAAACATGTAATATGATAGTGTTGAGTATAAGGAAAGTGGGATTATGGATTAGGAAATGTAAATGGTTAATGTGTTAACGGATTAAGGCATGGAGATGCATTATTTGTTGAATGAAATATGAAATGTGAATGTTTTGTGTATTGTTTTAGAACGGTTTGTGAAATGGTATTTGTGGTAAAAGGTTCAACGAAGAATGTGCACATGAATTGGTATTTTGGGGTATTGGAATTGAGTATCTATGCCCATGGTTCCGGTTATAATGAGGCTCTAAACCCCACCCCTATAATTCATGGATTATTGAAGGAGACTGAGGATTTATGCATATAATGGTTGCATTCGATGAAACTAACTTAATTGAGGATCCAAGGTTAGTGAGATGTATTTCTTTATGAATGTTTATCCTTAGTGAGATGAGGAACTTGACCTAATCCCTTATGCTTGATAATTGATCAGATAAGGCTGTAGTGTAAAAGATATAAATGTCAAACCCATGGAAATGATCAATTTAATATTATTAACTAAAGGTTACATGATGGTTTTAATTAGTGAACTCCCCCTATTAATAAAAGTGTATGGAACACCTTATTCTTGAGAATAGACTTCCAATGTGACCTGAGTTTGTTTTTTGGTTGGTTTACCCTAGAGAATTTAATGGATAAAATGGACATTAGATAATCAATTAAGTGGTTTCCTTATTACCTTGTTGTTTGTTTCACTTGTTCTCTGCATACACTGTTTTATAGACTAGCTATTTATTTAGACACCATTGGTTGTGGATTACTGAGTGGTACTAAAACCCTACTTGAGCCGCCATGGAACTTGGGTACCTGAGCATATGATACTTTTCTTCAGGTATAGGTTCAGGGTTGGGACCTGGTGTTTAGTTATGCATGGGATGATGGGTTGGAGCATGGGAGGCCATGACTGGGTTGGGATGTGGGTCTAGGATCAGAGTCTTTTGATAGTTTTGGTATTGGTTTATATTTTATGACTTCCTAGCATGTAGTGTATTCACTAATTTTTGTTATAACATGTGTACTTGGTAACTTATTTGTTTTTTTGTATGATGTCCATTTATTTTTCATGTTGGTTATTTTATCTGTTGATGTTACATATGTTGTGGATTGACTCTAATAAGTGGGTATAGTCTCTCCATTATTTTCTTTAGACCTGTGAAACTTGTTGGCATCCCTTATCATATAAGGAGGTGGGCTTGAGGTCACGTGACAACTCAGATCAAGGAAATAGTTATAGTGGTTTCATGGTCGGGTTGTTATAAATCTCTGGATGTGATGTTGTGTTTGGGATATACTTATAGCCTGGTGTTACTCCGATTTTGATGGATCCATATTGAATGGAACCTTCTAAGTTTTGGGAGTTGAGGATTCATACTGATGATCTGATGTATAAGGGGTTTATCCAGACTAGTGTGTCACTATGGGGTGCTCCAATGTTATTTGTATAGAAGGAGGACAATAGTCTAAGATTGTGTATAGACTACCAGAGTTTGAATTGAGTGATGGTAAAAAACTATTACCCTCTTATGAGGATAAAATATATTTTTGAACAACTCATAGGGGATAGTTGGTTTTCTAAGAATGATCTATAGTCTTGATATCTCCAGTTAAGGGTGAAGGAGGGTGATATCCCGAAGACTGTCTTTAGATGTAGGTATGAGAACTTCGAATTTTTAGTCATGTAATTTGGTGTTAAAAACACACTATCCATGTTTATAGGGATTATGAACTCCATGTTCCGTGAGTTCATGGTTCATCATCATATTCATCGATGGTATATTAATCTACTCGAAGTTAGAGGAGGAGCATGTCGAGCATCTCAAAATTATCTTTCATGTTCTTAGACGCTACTAGATCAATGAAAATTTTTCCAAGTGTAAGTTATAGACACATGAGGTGTATCTATATAGGAATTTTGGGTCTCAACAAGGTGTCTTAGTAGAATCTTCGATGGTTAAAGTTGATGTTTCTTGGGAAGAACACAAGATCATGGCAGAGGTTTATAGTTTCCTTAGTCTAGTAGGATATTATTAGAGGTTTGTACCCAATTTCTATCTAGTTTCAGCATTGATGAAATCATTGAAAATGACAGACCAAGATTTTATGTGTATTTATCAATGTCAAGAAGTGTTTGGTTACCTGAAGGGTATGTTGTTTAGTACTCCAGTGCTCTAGTTATCTGAGGAAGGGGTGATGTTTGAGGTTTTTTATGATGATTCCTATCTGGTCTTGGGATGATTGTTGACACTGCAGTGGGGAATGATCTCTTATGGGTATAGGAAGTTACATACTCTTAAGTATAACTACACCACCCATGATCTGGTTCTATCAATGGTATTCTTTACGCTAAAGTTTTGGGGACATTACCTCATTGGGGGAAAACATTGTGGTTCTCACAGATCACAAGAGTTTGAGGTATATCTTTTCCCATCATGATTTTATCTTGTGGAAGTGGATATGGATGGAGTTTCTTCAGGATTATGATTTTGAGATCTCCTACACCTTAGGAAAAGAGAATGTTGTGGATGATTCTTTGATTAGAAAGTCATGGAGGGGTCTTGTTCAGGAATCTAGGGATTCTTGGAGAGCAATGGAGGAGTTGGAAGCCTCGAACTTTTATACAAGAGTATGTGGTGGTAGAGGTTGTTTGTTTCAGATGATGGTTCCTTCTTATCTAATGCAGTAGGTGGATGAGTCTCAGTGGGGAAAATCAAAGGCATAAGTGATTCATGATCATGTTGGTCAAGGTGATGATCCAGAGGGATAGTTGGAAGATAGTCAAAATCAAGTTTTGTTTCATGGAAGGTAGTTTATTTCAGTAGAAATTCATGGGTTAGTCCTCCATGAGTTTCATAAGTCACCTTTAGTGGTACACCCAAGAGTTTTCAAGATGTACCATGGATTGAAGATTCAATTTTGGTTTCCTGGGATGAAATGGTAAGTGGTGGATTTTATGGAAAAGTGCTTGGTTTTCCAGCAGATAAAGACTGAGCATCGTGTTCCATGTGGTTTTTTCTAGCCCTTGTATGTTCCCAAGTGGAAATGGGATGACATCTCAGTGGATTTCGTAATGTCATTACCTAGATCTTAGGGAGGTTATGATGATATCTTGTTGATCATGGATTAGTTAAAAAAATCAACCCACTTCTTAGAAATAAATGATTCAAGCACAGTGGATGATTTGGATAATAGGTACATGAATGAGGTGGTGCGGTTGCATGAAGTTCTGAGGTCCATTGTCTCAGATTGGGATGAATGATTTACCTCACGAGTTTGGATGGGATTGAAGCATGATTTTGGAACTCAGTTACGCCTTAGCACTACACCCCACCCTCATAAATATTGGTATACAAAATAGACTATCTAGACATTGGAGGATATAAATAGTATAAAAAAGAAATTTCATTTCATTTTTTTATATTTTGATTTTTGTTTTTAAATTATGTTGATGGTGTTGACGTTAAAAGCCAGATATTCAAGGTCAGTTTTTATAAACTGACATCATAATGTAAAATGTTTACCATTCAACATCAATTTTTTTTGGAAAACTGATGTCAAATTTCTAAATTTTCAAGCTTTTTAACATCTGATTTTATCAAAAACAGATGTTAAAAAACATGGTTTCACATCAGTTTTACAAAAAACTAATGTAAAATGTAAAACAATTACTTTTAAAATCATTTTTTACTAAAACCAATGTGGGAAAATAAAAAAAAACTAAATTTTGGTGCATATATGGTTTCTTAATCTTCCATTTTACCAGTTTTGGATCTAAAATGAACTTACGGATCATAATTTGTGACTGTTGGAATTTTGAACTCTAGAAGCTTCGATAAATACTATTCACTTCAAAGAATAATTGAGAAATAAGAATGGAAAATTATGAAAAAAAAATGGTAAAAAAAATAATAAACTTAAATATTCCTCATATTTTCATTTATTTAGGAATTTTCATTCAAATCTATGTGTTGTTTGTTTCTATTTCTCTTCTATTTAGGGAAGATCTCATGCGTTAATGAGAATAGTGATCGATAAGAATTTTTTTACTTTAGTTGGTAAATATGATGCCGAAGTTTTATCTTTTTAATATGATTGGAATAAATCTTAATAATCATAATAAAAATCATCATGCATTTTGGAGATTATGTAAAATAACAATAAAGAAATTAAATTAAGAGAATAAATACCTTGTTTAAATCATCGATTGAAAAATCATTGATAATTTTTTTGGATCGAACATGTCAAAAATAATGAAAGAAAGAGAATAATGATTTATATATTGTAAATTAAAACATTTGGAGTGGTGTTGTATCAAAATTTATATAGTATTTTAAAAACTGAAATGCTCTTTGTGAAAAAATTGAAACACTGAGCTTGTGAAGTTGAAAAAATACTTTTGACAGTGGTTTTCATCAAAACTGATTCCAAAAGTCAAATAAATAACTTTTTTGCATTGTTTTTTTCCTAAAATAGATTTAAAAAATTATTACCATATTTTATTCCATTTCCTATGGTTTAATTTTATTCATCATTGAGATCAAAGACTTATGGATCAAAAGTTATATCCGTCTAAAGTTGGACTTCTCTAAGACCTCTCTTAAAGAAGTCCATCTTATGATGACCATACTGTTTTGATCTATAAGTATTTTTTATCTCCACAACTTCTTAATTAGAATAATATAAAACAAAATACATCTTGGTAATAATTTATTATGTTGGGTATTGGAAAAAACCCATGCCAAAGGGATTTTTTAACTTTTGGTGTCATTTTTTATGAAAACCGACACCAAAACATAAAAAAATACCATTTGGCATCAGTTTATTCCTAAAAATGGCATAAAAAATGATTATCAAGTTGTATTTTGTATGCTAATATTTTATTTGACCATTAATTTATCTCAAACGGACTTACGAATAAAAATTTATAGTCATTGAAAGTTAGACTTATTCAATACTTCCCTTAAAGAATTCCAACATGCGATGGCCATAACTTTTGATGCCTATGTCCATTTTAGCACCATGAATAATTAATGAGAATATTATGAAACATACTAAAACTTGATAATCATTTTTGAGGTCATATTTTTGAAAAAACTAACGCTAAAGGTTTTTTTAAATTATGGATTCTATTTTTATGAAAACTGACACCAAAAGTTAAAAAAAAACTTTTGGTGTTTATTTTTTCCTAAAACCAACATCATAAATGATTTCCAAGTTGTTTTTCATAATATAATTTTTTATGTGACTAACCATTGTGCTCAAACAAACTTACGGATAAAATTTGATCCATAAGTTTGTTTTAGCTCCCCAAATATTCAATTAAAATCTTAGAAAATTAAATAAAAATTGTGTGGTGGTTTTATAAAAAAAATGCCTCTAAAAGTTCGACAAATGACCTTTTCACAACATGTTTATATAAAATTGACATCAAAATGTTCCAGTGCTGATAATTTTCATCTGTTTCTATGATACTGACATCAAAAACCTGACGTTGAAGCTGCTATTTCCAATAGATTATGTTAAGGGATTGCGTCTTGGACTTTGGTGAATATTTGGTATGACACCTACCTTTGGTAGAGTTTTATTATAATAACATCTATCACTCTTCAATTTTTATAGCCCCATTGGAGGCTTTTTATGTGATAACATGTCGTTCTTTATTATTCAAGATAGAGGTTGGGGAGAGAGCTATTATGGGTCCTGATGTGGTGCCGAGCACAACATAGAAAGTTCCTCATGTTTGTGAGAGGATGAAAGAAGCACAAGATCAGAAGAATTCTTATGCCAATCACAGGAGGAGGAAATTGGAGTTATAGGTTGGAGACCATGAGTTTTTTAAGGTTTCCCCTCGATGTAAAGAACAAAGGTTTGTTCGGGGGCATAAGATTTATCCTAGGTTTTTGGGCCCTTTGAGTGGTTGGGGCGTGTTGGAAAGGTATCTTACCGATTGGAACTTCTACCTCGGCTGGACCAAATCTATGATATCTTCGACATCTTTCAGATGCATCAGTATCTTTGCCAAGAGAAGGTGTTGTGTGGATGGACCATTTCTTTGGTTCTTATATTTTGGAGGCATGGTGGCTCAGAGAAGCGTACTTGAGAGAGAGAGACACATGTGTGTTCAAAGTACCCATATTTGTTTAGAATTTTCTTTTTCTTTTTTTCTTATTGATGTGATGTTTGGATCATTCAGTTTATGAGGTGTTATGATTTCCATTGTTTGTGATGTGTGAGATGTTATGTGTGATAAATTATTGACATATTAAAGGGGTAGAACCTGATTCATAATTGAGACAAATTAATTGCGATGTGATTAAACCCATTCGGGTAAGTCAGTTCCACCTAGAGTGGATAATATCTTGACATGGAGTGGTTGAGATGGTTATGCAATGGTTGTGTGGTAGTATGGTTGTGTGAGAATAAGAGTCTTATGGTTGTGGTAATGTGGTTATGTAATGTGGTTTTGGTCATTTGGGTTGGTGTGTTTGGATGGTTGTTGCATTTGAGGTATGATGAGACCCTTGAGAGGTATCTACCTCATGGGGTGGTTGGATACCTTTTCTTATGCACTTGGTTTTGGATTATTGAGGGCAAGAATCATTTGATAGGTATCTTATGTAATGGTTTTTCCCTCTCAATTAGTTACGTTTCCTGTTTTTTTTTTGTTTGAGGTGTTCGGGGGAGGTTTCAAGAGTTTTTTGGTGGAATCTGGGGGTACAATAGAACCACTATAGTAAATACACACCGTGTAAGTGTATTACATGATGTGAAGGTTGGTTTAATAGCTTTTCCAGGGATGGTTTATAATTTTTATATTTTCAGGGTTAAATAATAAAAAGGCGATGATTTTTTCAGTGAAACTAAACCCTAAATATTACACGACATGAAAGGGCCTTCAAAAACACATGGTCCCAAATCTCCCTATTTGATCCATTGGTTTCGGTGGTTGTTTTTAGAAATATTTGGAAAGACCTTCCTTATTCATGGTAGGTTTTCATCCGTTCTTCTCTTGAGGATTTGTTACGGTGAAGTTTTTATGGTTTGGGGTGTGTGTCGGGTTGTGTTTTGATGTATCCTAGAGCATGACATGCATTTTAGAAACAACTTCCCACCAAGAGTGCATATCTCATTTGAGTAATTATTTGGTACAATTTTTTCATTTAAAAAAAATTTAAATTTGTTTTCAAATGTGAGATTTTGAAAAAGATCATGATTGTGGCATTTTTAAAAGGATGTGATTTTCAAAAGAAAGTGATATTTTTTTCCAAAATGGGTTAACATGGATACATTGATTTTTATAATCCATTGTTGTGATAATTTTGATGCAGTTGAATTCGAAATTTTTAATCCTTCAGTTGCTAGAGAGTGAGACTTACAGAATTTTTTGTCTGTATAGAAAATGGCACCCAGAAGGAATCATAGGAACAAAATGGAGAAAGTTGATGAGAATATGGTTTCACTTGATCCATAAGTGAACCAATAGTTGGTACAAGGCATCATTTAGGCTTTTCAAAGAATTGATTCAAAACTTTAACTAGATACAATTTTTTTGATATCTGTCATTACTGAAAATCCATGTGGAGGAAGTAAGATTGTCTTCACGAGAGGAGTAGAGAACTCTAACAGTGAGAGAAAAAAAGAAGTGGGACGCATATTCTCAAGGATGTGGAACACATCAAAATCAAACCATAGGATCAATAAATCTTCCTCCTTGACCCAAGATTAAGAGGGTATTTTTAAGTGTGGTTCATTGAATCACATCAAATAGAAATATATGGTACCACCTAAATCATTCCATAATTGAAATTATATGAGGTATCTTCAGTGCTATTTGTTGCAGTGCTTCGAGGTCAGGTGTTCAAGACACTTACCATGTGTTGTAGATGTCATATACTTTAATATGATGATGGTAGTAGATTATAGATAGCCGTTATGATTCTTGGAATACCATAACTCATTAGAAAGGGTTATCTCAATTGGGCAACAAAGAACAAAATATAGTGAGAAAGCAATTATATAGAGATGAACAGATTATTGTGGATGATCATTATAGACCATCTACGGTGAGAGTTAAGATTTTTTTTTTGAATTATAACCTTATTCAATATTTTTTGGATACGATCACATCTCATTCATTTATTTCTTCTCATGCTGTTGATTTTTTGTGTTTAAAAGATGAGATGATGCCTTCTGTGATGCAACTTCAAACTCCTCATGGTCAAAAATAGTGTCGAGCCTTGGTGTGTAGATCATTTTCTATAAATTTTAATGGATTCATGCTAGAATGGGACATCTCTATGATTGATATAATTTTTTTATAAAATCATAGGTATGGACTAGTTGACAACATTCAAGGATCACATTGATTGTTATACTAGAGAGTTCAGTTTTACAATTGAGGATGGTGTCGAGCATCTTTTTCGAGGAGACCAGAGTGTAAAGGAAGGTGAAAAATTCATTTTGGAACCAGCATTTAGAATGATATCATACAATTTGGTAGCATTGAATTTGGAATCGATGGATGAGATCAAGATGAATAATTTTCTAGCAGTGGTTGATCAGTTTCTAGATGTTTTTCCTAATTTTTTTTAGGTTTTACACCTATAAGAGAATTAGAGTTTACGATTGATCAAATCCTGGGGACCAGTCCTATTTCCCTTCTATATTATCAAATGGAACAAAAATAGTTAAGAGATATTAATGTATAATTGGAAGATATAGAAAGCAAAGGGTTCATTCTGTCAAGTACGTCTCCATGGGAATAACCGGTCTTGTTTTTAAAAAAGGTGGATGGAAATATTTGGCTAGGTGTGGATTATTAAAATATTAAACAAGTAATGATAAATAAAAGGTATTAACTTCCACACTTTTATGATATATTTGATCAATTAATAGGAGCTCAATGGTTCTATAAGATTGAATTACAATCAAGATATCACCAATTGCGAGTTTGGAAGGAGGATATTCCAAACACATCATTTAGGAGAATATATGGCCATTATGAACATGTGATAATGTATTTAGGTATTATGAATGCACTAGAGGTATTTATGGAATTGATGAATCATATATTTCATAGGTATATTGATTCGTTTGTGGTGGTGTTTGTGGATGACATGGTTGTGTAGTCAAGAATAATGGATGAGCATGAGAAACACTTGATGACAATGTTGGGAATCTTGAGGGATCAACATTCGTATGAAAAACTATCAAAGTGTGATTTTTATACACAAGAGGTATTCGTTCATGGACATGTAATTTCTGAAAGTGGTGCTTCTACGGATCTAGAAAAGATGGAAGGTATTATCTCTTAGAAACTTCTGAATAATGTCTTTGACATATAGATTTGAATTGGAATAGCTTGTTTTTACCAACATTTTTTTCATCATTTTTCATGACTATCTTCACTATTAATAGCTTTGAAAAGAATAATGTTCCATTCCAATGGAATGAAGAATTCCAGAAGTCTTTTCAAGAGGTATTCCTTTTCATGACTATATTCTCCATTAGAAAAAGGGTACGTGGTGTATTGTGATGCTTTAGGATTAGGGTTGGGATGTGTTCTCATGCAGGGAGATAATTTCATTACTTATGGATCAATAAAGTTACAGGTTCATGAGAAGAACTACCCAAAAAATTATCTAGTGTTAGTTGTCATAGTCTATTATCGTAAGACTTGGAGTAATTATCTCTTCCATGAGAAATTTACTATGTTTACATATCGTAAGAGCTTGAAGAATATTTTCTCATAATGGGATTTGAACCTGAGACAAAGAATATATATAGAGTACCTCAAAATTTTTGAATTTGGCTTCAAGTATATTATAGGAAAGTGTAATATGGTGGCATATAAATTAATAATAAATCCATATTCTCAGATAGAAAAAGAAGATATAGATGAGTGACAGATGTTATCAGTCCTAGCCGATATTCACATGGAATGTGAAGACTGAGGTGAAGTTGAAATTTTCTTCCCAGCTTCGTTTTTTCCAGATTTGGTAAATAAAATTAAATAATTTAAACAATATGATGTCGAATGGGTTTCTATGAGGTCAAAACTCAATTGTGGGAGACCATTGAGGGTTGGAATCTGGATGGGAATTCAGTGTTTCAGTTCAAAAATCGGATGGTCATACCTACGACTTGTTGAGAACAACTTCTTCATTCTTACTACCACTCAAGATTGGTTTTTTATCCTTGAAGAAAAAATATTTATATGGAATTGACAGAACCATTTTTTTGGGTTGGTATGAAAATAAAGGTGGATGAGTTTTTTTTGAGTTGCTTAACTTATTAGAAGGTTAAGGCAGAGCATCAACAACCAATGTGTATGTTGCATTATTTTCTAATTCCATTTTGTAAGTGGGAGAAAAAATCTATAGATTTTGTAACAGGTCTCCCAATAATGGTTCCAAAACACTTTTCTATATGTGTGATAGTGGATTGATACACAAAGTCATCCCATTTAATCACTATTAATGTATGTAAAATAATAGAGGACTATTAAAAATCTATATATGAGAAGGGGTAAAGTGACATGGAATACTAGTTTAGATAGTTTCAGATAGAGATCTGAGGTTTACATCTCGTTTCTAGAAATCTTTATAAAATTCCCTTGGAACTCAGTTGACTATGAGTGTGGCGTATCATCATCGGATGGATGGAAAATCCAAAAGGTTGATAAAAATGTTAGAAGAATTATTGTAGGATTATGTAATGGATTTTAGTGGCTCATGGGAAGAGAATGTACCATTGATATAGTTTTAATTTAACTGTAGTAATCAAGAATAGATGAATATGGCTCCTTTTAAAGCATTGTATAGTCATCCTTGTCATTCTACAGTTTTTTGGGCAAAAACATGTGAAACTTCACTAGTTCAGTTGAGTCTTGTCCAAGAAACAATGGATAAGATTAATTTGATAAGGAAATAGATGGGGACAGATCAGATCCATCAAAAATCATATGTATATCATCGTCGATGACCATTTTCATTCACGTTGAGTGATCATGTGTTCTTGAGGATCTCTCCAAGTCTTTAACATTGACATTCCAGAAAATAGGGAAAGTTTTCTCTTCGATACATAGTCCCTTTTGAGGTATATGAACAAGTGTGTGAGGAGGAATATTAGTTGGAATTTCTACCACATTTTAGTGTTGTGCATAATGTGTTTCATGTATCTCAGTTGAAGAAATATCAGCCTGATCGTTACCATGTGATTATATGGGATCACGTTGAACTAGAATCAGATACTTCATTGGTGCACATGCTGGTACAAATTGTGGATATGTAAGAGAAAGTATTTCATGGAAAAAAATCAATCTAGTGCCAGTTTTATTGCAACATGGTCATATTCATGAAGATACTTGGAAACATGAGAAGGAAATGACCGAGTAATGGCCCAAACTCTTTTGTGACACCAATGTTTTTCTAATTTCCATGGATAAAAATATCAATGGTGGGGAGAATTTAACACCCCTAATTTGATATAATTAACCATTTTTTATGCTTTTTAAGTACATAAAGCTTTTGAGTGAAGTTTGGGAGGGTTTAGAAGAATTTTGGAATGTTTTGGGGGTTTTCATAAGGGTGAACAGACTATGAACTATTAGTGAAAATCATGAAACACCTACAGGAAACCATGAAAAATGAGACATGGGATAAAGAGAAGGTGCATGTGAATGCACACAATTTTTCCAAACCGTATGGCCGCCAAAGAGAAACCATGAAACACGGGATAGAGATATTTGGAATAGCTGGAGCATAGTTTTTCTAATAGTTTGATCCAACTGTGTGAGGCCCTATTTGAGGTAGTGGTTGGCACATGGTTAACACATAATTTTCCTAACACTATGACAATCCATGCATAGTTTAAAAACAAGACCCACAGATTGTGGATCTAAGTCGGGATCAATAAATAACTCATCATTTTTCCCTAAAACGCCCCCAACTCAAGTTTTTATCCTTAAATGGTAGTATATGTTTCTCCCATCCATATCTAGGTGATCCAAAGGCTTCTCTTGGTGTATTGAATCCTAATTCTAGCGGTAAGTCATCTTTCTTGGTTGTTTTTTTGTATTTTTCCGTAAATATACTTCTCCCTATCTCTTGATTTGTTATATCTATGTATTATGTGGATAGATATAAGTTATCCAATGAAAAATATGATTATATTTGGATTTTTTTGATGTTTGGGGAAAATATGTAAGGTATGTTTTTGGACTTTCAACCTGTTTTCATGGACATTTTCATGTTGTTTTTTGTTTTCACCAGGTTTTCTTAGGTATGTGGCTTCACTCTTGACTCATCTAGTTTTAAAATGACGTATTAGTTTAAAAATTGATTAAATTAATTAAATTTATTGAAATTTATTATGATGTTGTCATAAAAAACATGGTACAAACCATCTTCTGTGGTGGTCTGTTGATTTGTGTGAAATTGTGGAATTGTTATTCAGAGTTATTGATAAATGATTTAAAAAGGATTATTTTAAAATAGTTTCATGGGTCAATTTATGGAAAATGGTTTTTAAAAAAAGTTGTTTTATTGAAATGGTTTAGGCTTTGAAATGGTTTTGGAATTGAAATGGGTTTTTAATGATTATATTGGCATGGTTTTTGGGCATGCTTGGTCGTGTGTGTTTATGTTGCATTTTATGAGACCGGGTTGAAATACGAATTGGTGCTCAGTGAAAATGGTGTAATGGAACATGAGATTGAATTACCTTTTGATGACTTGGTAGATTGAAAAGAAAACACTCATGAGTATGGAGCTGACATAATGAAGCATGAATGGGTGGATGCATGGGTTTTTGGATTGGAATGGGTTATGCCAAATAAAATTTATGAAATGGTATTAAAAAATTGTTTGGATTATTTCTTTGTAACTTGTTATTGTTTTTTCAAAAATAAATTTGGTGCTTGTTTATATTATGATATAAACTATTTATATAATTTTTTATATAAATTGTTTTATATAATGTGTTAACATGTTCTATCATAGTGGCATGAATAGGGAAGTCATTTGAGGAAAACCTACTAAGTTTCATTACTCAACCCTTCTTTGGAACGTTTTTTATTTTTTAAATATTTTTTATCATGACATGGGAAAAGGTAATGTATCACAATTATCTAGTGGTATTTTTTGATACTTGTCCGGGAGTTGGAATTGGAGTTTAGAGATAGTTCCTTTGTAATCTTTGAGTTTTGATAGTTTTGTCTTACACTGTGAACATGATTGTTTTGTAGTATTCCATTATGGTACTCTTTTTAGTTGGTTTTGATATAAATGAAATGTATCATGCATCACGTAGTGATTAATTTGGTTATGTATTGTTTGTTTGGTTGGTTTCTTTTGAAAGATAAATTCATTCCCCACCTGTTAAGGAATCCCATAACATTTATTTCAATCCTTTGGCATCTTGTGAATGTTGCTCGAGGCCAAGTATAATTCCATCTCCTTATCAATCCAAATAGGATGGTAAGGTAGTTATAAATGGTATCGGTTTTGTTTAGTCCAAAATCTTATTGAGATAATTGGTATCAGTCTTGGACCTTTCAAATATCTTCTTGAAAAAAGTGGTCATCAGTTTTGTTAGTCTCAGAGTTGAAATTAATTATTGTCTATTATTTCTATTGGGTTGTTAGAAAGGAGTAGGATTTTAGGGAATTGAAATTTAAAGAATAGAAATATGTATCTAACCTTTTTATGGTGAACTTTAAGTTACCAGAGAGTTGGGTACATAAGTGTTTTGGAGACACTTAAAATAAATTGGAATCTCACTATCATGGGTTTAACTGATGAGACGAGCATGACATGAATTTTTGAAATTAATTCTCACTAGGAGTGCATATCTTATTTTGAGTATTGATTTGGTGAAATTTATTGATTTTAAAAAAGATGTTAATGTTGTTTTCAAATGTGATATTTTGAAAAAGAGCATGATTGTGGTATTTTTAAAAGGGTGTGATTTTTAAAAGAAGGTGGGATATTTTTTCCAAAATGGTTGAAAATGGAAACATTGATTTTTGGAAAGCATTGATGTGATAATTATGATGTGGTATAAATTTAAATTGTTAAGCCTTGAGTTACTAGAGAGTGAGAATTATGGAATTTTTTTCTGTATAGAAAATGAAACCTAGTAGGCATTGTAGGAACTAAATGGATGAATTTGTTGATAATATGGTTGTACATGAACCACAACTGAACCAATAGTTGGTTCAAAGAATCATTTATGATTTTTAAACCATTGAGTCATGACTAAAACCAGATAGTCTTTTTATGATATCTATCAATACTGAAAATAAAAGTGGAGGAAATATGATTTTCTTCATGAGAGGAGGTGAGAACTTTAACACTAAGATAAAAAGGATAAGGGGAACCTATTCTCAAGGATGCGGAACACATCAGAATAGGACAATAAGATCAGTAAATCTTCCTCCTCAAACTAAGATTAAGAGGGGATGTTTTCATTGTGGTTCACTGAATCACATAAAATAAAAATATACAACACCACCCATAGAATTCCATAATTTCACTTAGATGGGGAATCTTATCATGAAATAGCCTGGGTACCCTGGTAACCCAATAATTGATCTGACCCTAACATAGCCCAAAGGGCATTCCCAATCCCCATGTGTTGGAGACTAGAACCTGGAATTGTACAACATGAAAGTGGGAATGATTTTTCCACTAACAATGATAAATTAAAAGAAACAAGATAGTATTAATAACAAAAGAAATTCTATTGGGAGTAATGTACTATAATACAACATGGAAAAACAAGCCCAACATACTATAACCCATGTACCAAAATATGTAAAAAACAACCCAAGTCTCTAAGTACACAACTCACCAAGTTCAAGGATCAATAGTTGGATCCACATCTAAGAGATCCTTTCCCCCTACTTGATCCTAGAAGAAGACAATCTACAAACACCCAAAGGAACAAGTAGGGTGTGACCTAAAAATACCAGTAGGGTCTCACCAAGGATTCCATAAAAGATCCCAATAATACATTAACTTAAGAAATCTCTTCCAATTTTAAAAGTAAACATGTTTTTCATTTTAAATAATATTTTAAAAAATCATGCTATACAGTTCAAATGATGGAAAATACTTTAGCAAAAGATTTTCAAATAATGGAATATTTCTAAAACAATGAATTAAGAGAAAATAGTTACATAAAATACTTTATGTAAGTTCAAAAGGCATGTAAATTAGTTTTACAACATTGAAATACATTAATATTTATAATATAAATAAGTAGTGAGAAACATGGTCCTCTTCGAAATTGGTATGATAGTAGTTCAATTTATAGGACTCCGAGCTCTCTAATTGATCTCTTTAATAAGTGTATACACATGTCCCCCTGACACTAGACAAAGGAATCTCATCATCCTCCCATCGGGGATGTGACCCACTGCATGTATGTTTTAGAACATTTTAATAGAGTATAGTGTGTCCAAATAACTTTCCAACTACCTAAGGCTTTCATTTTATCATACACAATTAATGACTGGAAATTTATTTTAAGACTACATAAAAAAAATTATATCAAATTCTTCCATTTCAATTCCAATTTTCCATTTAAAAACAAAATAGGTTTTAATAAAAAACATGCATCTTTAATAATAAAAAACCTCTGTGTTTCTATCAAAACATTTTAATCCATTTTTACAAGTTTGAAATCCCTTCAAAACCAATTCCATTATTCCATAATTCATATCCACAATTAAATTCAACAATTTAATTTAAAATGTTTCCATAAAGTCCACAATTTAAATTAAATAATTTAAATTAAGCAATTCCCATAAATCACACCCCAATTCAAGGGAATTGGGGGTTTTCCCAATTCACATGACAAAACCATTTCACATATCCCAATTAACTAGAATTTAGTTTTTTAAAATCAATTGAAATAGAGTTTAATAAATTGAATTTAAATCAACAATTGAAATAAATCAATCAACTCAAGGTTAATCAATTTGGCTAATCGAGACAGAACTACCTACCTTTTCCCAAAACTCAACACCACAACAACACCCTTCAACGAGAATAAGGGTGTTGAAGACCTCAAATCTAAACCTATAAATGAGATTCAACAACACATGGAATAGATCAATCAATTTCAATATGTTCTATTTTAATACCAATGGAGGAGGAAGATATAAATATGAAGAACGAGGGAGAACACTTACCTGGAAATCACACCGTAAGTGTAAAGATAGTCAAATTCCCAATGAGAGTATCTGAATGGGTTTGAAAGCATCAAGATTTTCAGGGAAAGGATCTAGGTTAAGGGAGATGAAACTGGAGAGGAGAAAAAAATAAAATACTAGCCAGACTGCCAATTTAAAAACTGCAGTTAGGGTATTACACGATGTGAAATAGTTAATTCTCATAACCGCCAAAAAATGTGTCACCTTGACTTAAATTCTAATGCTCTAAATTGAAAACTGATATTTAATTCCTTCACAAAATGTAATGACTCATGACAACATGTACCTATCATAGGGTGACATAGTTCATAACCTATATTTGGAACCAATATACGACAGGTAACCCTATTACCCAATGTGTATCCTTCTAACATCCTATAGAAAAAGGTCTCTTAAATTCGAGAGTCTGAAAATTATTTGACTTCATCATTATAGGTATCCTCTCAATTGAGTCTCGACACTACCTCATCAATGAAAAGGAAAAACCATGGAAAGGACAAAGACATACATATCAGATCGGTAACTAGACGTTACAGCCTCCCCACCATAAAAACATTATGTCTCCAAAATGCCTATAAATAAGCTTCCATGCCAAAAATATGAAGCCAATTCTATCTCAACAGTGCCTTGAATTCCCATGTATCATTGTTATCAGAACCATGTTTACATAGCACACAAACCAAAGGTATCTTCCACTCATGAATAACCTTGGTCTCATAATCAACTATCCTGACTGGCCGCTCAGTCAAGGATAAATTAGTTTCAATATTATGATCACTCCAGTTAAAAATATAAAATGGATCAGAGATATAATTTCTTATCTATGATATATGGAAAACATTATGTATCGACGTCAGCTGTGGTGGAAGTGATAAAGGGTACGCAACTTTCCCCACCTGCTCAATGACCTCAAAATGTCTCACATGATTGGGGGAATGTTTCCCTTTCCCCCCAAGACATTGAATACCCAAAAGGGGTGAAACATTCAAGAACACCTAGTCAGAAACTAAAAACTACAAAGGTCTATGGTGATGAACATAATAATATTTATATCATCACTTTTCTGTCAAAATTATTTTAAGAATTAAGTGAATTTTTGTGGTCTTATCTTTCTCTGAGCTTGGTACAACCCTAGAAATTTCACCATCCTTAGACCAACACAATGGAGATTTATAGGGCCCAACATAAAAGGCCTCAAAAGGTGTAATTATGAATGATGACTAGTTACTTTTGTTATAAGAAAACCCAACCAGCCCCAAGTGATCATCCCAATACCTTCCAAAGTCGAGAATACAAGCATGACACATATCTTCAATAATCTACATACCTCTCTCTATCTGGCCATCCGATTGTGGATGGTAGGATATGCTCAAATAGAACTACAATCCCAGTGCCTTATGAAGGCCCCTCCAAAAGAGAGAAGTGAATTGAGGATCCCTATAAGTGACTATAGAAGATGGAACACTATGAAAATGAACAATCTATTTCACATAAATATTTCTGAACTCATCAACCTTTTCTGTATCACGAATGGGTATAAAATGAGACGACTTAGTTAACCTGTTGATCAAAACCCATATCACATTCTCCTTTATCTGGGTACATGGAAACCTAAGCAAAAAGTCCATATAGATCTCATTTCACTTCTAAGTGGGGAATATAAGTTGTTGAAGAAACCCCAAAGGTTTCTGGTGCTCAGTCTTAACTTTCTAGCCAATATATCAATGAGAGACAAACTCGAAAATGTCTCATCTCATACCACGAGACCAGAACTATCGCCACATGTCATAGAACATATTAGTCATTTCTGGGTGCATAGCCCACTGGGAATTATGGAAATCCACCATCACATCCTTCCTTACTGCAAACAGAACAATGAAACAATTCCAAAAACTTAGAACATCCTATTTGGAGAACGACCACTAGGAAACTATCTCTACACCATAAAGAGAGTATCTAATGCTACAAAATTCATAATAAAGCTCTTGATATTTTAGAATAATAGTGAGAAGAGTGAGTGTCAACTAAATACTGGATAAAGAAACATCATACCCTTTTACCCGGGCTCCAATATCCCACTTTATAAAGAGATCCATCAAATTACACTATTTAAAAGATTATTTCACTCCTTGGGTTGAAAGCTTCTTTCTCAATGCATCTGCAACAACATTCCCTTTCCCCTGGTTATAGGTGATGTCAAAGATGACAGACTATAGGTACTCCACCCAACGACACTAGAGAAGATTCAAATAATTTTTGAGAGAATATATAACTCAAGATATTATGGTCTGAAAACACGGTAAACCATTCACCATAAATATAATGCTTCAAAATCTTAAGAACAATCATCACATCTACCAGTTCAAGGTCATGTGTAGGATAATTCTTCTCATCCATCCTTAGCTGATGAGATCCATAAGCAATTACATGATCACCATGCATAAGAATTCATCCCAAGTCTGAACTCGATGCATCACAAATGAACACATAGCCCTACACGGCCTCTGTACGAGTCAAAAATGACACAATGGTCAAAAGATGTTTCAACTCAACAAAAGAATTAATACATTTCTAATACCAAGAAATATTCACCCCCTTTTAAGTTAGAGCGGTCATCAAAGAATACAACTTTGAGAATTCCATTATGAACATGTGGTAACATCCAACTAATCCAATGAATATCTGAATCTTAAAGAAATCTTCTAGTTCTCCCAAGTCATAACTGCCTTCATCTTCTCAAGATAAAATTATATACCTTGTTCAAACACCACGTGTACTAATAATTTTAATTCCCAAATCCAAAAATCACACTTTGAAAGCTTGGAATAATGTCAGTGAATCCTCAGCTGACTCAAAACTGTTCTCAGATGACACACACAATCCTCCTCATATTTATATTAAACTAGGATTTCATCCACAAATAACCACTACAAATGTGTCCAAATAATAATGGAAAATATTTTTCATCAAAACCATAAAAATTTCAGGATCATTTTTTAAACCAAAGAGAATAAAAGGGTACTAATAATGGTCATACTAAATCCGAAAGAAATTTTATGAATTTTATATTCATTTATCCTCAATTTATGGTGTCCCGATCACAGGTCAATATTTTAAAACTGCTTCTCCCCTTTCATATGATCAAAAAAATCACCAATATATGGAAACAAATAATTTTTCTTTATCATAACTCGGTTAAGAATTCGATAATCAACACATATAAGAATACAACCATTTGGAATCTTATAGAGGAGAACCGAAACTGCCTATGGAGACATGATCAAGCGTATAAATCCTTTCCCAAGAAGATCATCCTACTGGGACTTCATCTCTTTCAGTTCAGTTAGTTCCATGTGGTAAGAGGGAACAAAAACTAGCTGAGTATCGAGCAAAAATTAAATAGAAACATCAATATCCTTCACCAGTGGCAGACCATAAAAATTAGAAATAAACACATTAGGAAACTCAACAACAACTATATAGAGATCCCCACTCAAAGATTCTCACTTCAGATCAAAACAAAACACTGATATTACATTAATCAACTCTGGATAAGAAGGTCTATCTCTTCTCAGCTTTGGGTCCCATTATCCTTGAAATACAATAGACACACCACTAGGTGTAATAAGGTAGACTTGGAAAAGAAAAAATATGTCCAAGATTTATTGGTAGTGAGCCAATCCATCCTGAATATGACATCAAGAGATTTCATGTCAAGAACTAGAAAACTCCAAGCTAGCTCAACATCTCATAGGGATAAGACACAATAAGGTCTATGAAAAACCTACTATCTCTTCATACCAAGGGTTATAGTAATATCCATTTCACAAAATGAAAGAAATATATAGAGATTAAGCAGATTAACAATATGGGTTGAAATAAATGAATGAGATGCACTAGTATCAAATAGATCATTCACTAATGAAAAAGCTATAGTGATGGTACCTCTCTCTGTCGTAGGACTCGTGTCTACTTTCTCTAGATAATATTCTAGTATGTGAAGTAGCTTCATTCCATATGTCTATGGACAGAACCCTTTTATATGTGAACCGTCTGATTTCCCCACATATTTAGAAGGAGTTGATGATCCTGATCTACTATGTTGAGTAGAAAAGTTATGGAAGAATATCTCTAAGGGTCCTGAATGACCTCATGAGCTACATTTTATGGGCACCTCAGTGCTAAACCTATTAGAATTCTTGGGATTTACACATTGACATAAAATCAAAGGACTCCCTCCTAGGGATTTCTGATGTTTGGAATGAATCTACTATTGAGAACTGCTGTGAGAATTACAACTCTTCCGTTTTCCCTTGATGGAACTCACACTACAATTGGGAGAGAAAGAAACTCCTGATAACACCAACTTGCTAGCCAGATCCATATCAACCATTATCAACCTATCCATAAAATCATTAGAAGTGGTAATATTTAGTAAAAAAACATGAGAATGAATATCTAATAGAAGTCCCAACCCGAACCATCAAGCCTTCATCCTTTCATTTGATACAATCTAAGGTAAAAATTGCACTAGCTCATAAAAATGATTTGAATACTCCACCATGGTTCTGTTGTCTTGCTCAAGATTTAAAAACTCAAGAACCTTGGCTATCAACATTGACTTGGGATAGAACGAGTTGTTAAAAATACCCTTTTAGTTAATCCACTCTAATCCCTAATGTTTCCTTGTCAATGAAATTGTGTCCCACAATCTACTTCTTGGTCCTTCTAGCATGAATGTGGCACACTTCACCTTGATCACGTCCAGTGTCTCCAAGAATTTAAAAAAATGTTCTATATTTCGCAACCATTCCTTACCATGTTGAGGATCATTGGATACTTTGAAAACTGGTGGCTTATGGTGAAGATAATCTTGATAACAGCTTTGAAGAACACCCCCCTGAGGATCTATAGTTGGTTCCTGAATGAGAACTAGAGGTGGTGCCTATCTGAGCGCTTAGATAGTGCACATATTCACCTCAAACAGGTTTGGATCTACAACAAGATTTTATTGCTGAGGTTCAATAGAATCCTTTTCTTGGATTCGAATAGAACCTCTTATTTGAGGCATGATTCTACCAAACATCACGAGACAAAAGGAAGACATTATATTAACACTCAAACTGAGTAATAAGAGGAATCATTCTTGATAGAAGGAATGAACAAGATTTTTATTTCACTCTATCCAAATTATAATAGGGAAAAGACTAAAAATAATTCACAAGAAATATTTTCCTAACCACCCTAGGAAACATAATGTTAATTATGGTGAGAGATGGTCAGACACTCAATCAAAACTACCTCAAAAGTCCTAAAAATATTTCACAAATGGATACTGACTTTAAGACAAAAGATCTACCTGGAGATATGATACCCCTTTGTCACAAAACAACCCAGGTACCCTAGTAACCCAATAACTGATCCAACCCTCATATAGGCCTAAGGTCATTCCTAATCCCTATGGGTTGAAAACTAGCACCTATCATCATACAACATGTAAGTGGGAATGTTTTTTCCACTAACAACGTGGAAGTAAAATAAACAAGATAGTATGCATAACAAAAAGAACTCCACTAGGAGTAATGTACAAGAATACAACAAGAAAAAACAAGCCCAACATACTACAACCCAAACACAAAAATAGGGGAAAAGACTACCTAATACCCTAAGGACACAACTAACCAAGTACAAGGATAAACATCTAAATCCACCTCTAAGAGATCATTCCCCCCACTAGAACCTGGAAGAGGATAATCTGCAAACACTCAAAGGAACAAGTAGGGTGTGAGCTAAAAATACCAGTAAGGACTCAACAAGGACTCCATAATTAATTCCAGTAATAGATTAACCAAATAAAGTGATTTATATTTTAAAGGTAAACATGTTTGGCACTTTAAATCCTACTTAAATAGATCATGCTATATAATTCAAATGCTGGAAAATACATTAAGAAAAGGATTTTCAAATGATGTAATATTTATAAAACAATGTATTAAGATAAAATAGTTACATAAAATAGTTTATATAAACTCAAAAGTCATGTAAAGAAGTTTTATAACATTTTTATACATTTATATATCAAATATAAATAACAAGAGAGCAACATGGTCATCTTCTAAATAGGTACAATTTTATTTTCATCTATAGGACTCTTAAATCTCTATGTGATCTCAGCAATATGTGTTTACACATGTCCCCCTAACACTTTCCAGAGGTGAATCATCACCCTCCCATCAGGGATGTGACCCAATGCATATATGTTTTAGAATGTTGTAATTGCATAGATTGTGTCCAAGAAACTAACCAACTACCTAATAATTTCATGTTCTCTTACACAAGAAATGATGGAAATTTTATTTTAAGGCTTCTTAAAATAAAATTAAATCCCATTATTCTATTTAAGTTTCAATTTTCCATTTAAAATCAAAATGGGTTTTAATAAAAAAACATGCCACTTTTACAAGATAAATCCACTGGGTTTCTATAAAAACATTTTAATCCATTTTCACATGCTTGAAATCAATTCAAAATCAATTCCATTATTAAAAAATTCATATCCAAATTTAAATTCAAAAATATAAATGAAAATTTCTCCAACAAATACACAATTTAAACCAAAAAATTTAAATCAACTAATTTCCATAAATAAAACCCTAATTCAATGAAATTAGGAGTTTTCCCAATTCTCATGCAAAAACCATTTCAAATCACCCAATTCACTAGAATTGGGTTTTATCATATCAATTAAATTAAAGTTTAATAAATTGAATTTAAATAAATAATTTAAATAAATCTAGAAATTCAAGGTTAATAAATTTTTTTAATAGGTAGAGAAAAACCTACCTTTTTCTCAATACTCAACACTCATAACAACACATGAAAATGAGAAAAAAAGGTGTGGAAGAACTCGAAACCCAGACTAAAAATGAGATTCAACACCATAGATAATACACATATCAATATCAAGATAATATATTGACATCCCAGTGGAGGAGGAAGATAGAAAGAGGAAAAACAAGAGAGAGCACTTACTTGGGAATCACACTGCAAGCATAAAGACAATCAAACACCCAATGAGAGGATCTGAAAGGGTTGGAAAGATTCAAGATCATTGGAGGAAAGCTATAGATCGAGGGATATGAAACTAGAGAGTATCCAAAAAGAAAAAAATAGTTTTAATACCTGTTTAAAACTATTGTCGGGGTAATACACGATGTGAAATATTTAATTCTCATAACAACCAAAAACATGTCACCTTTACTTAAATTCCAATGCTAAAAATTGAAAAAATATTTTTAATTACTTCATAGTGCGTAATGAATCGTCATGAGATGCACCCATTACATCATGAATTAGTTCATGATTTGTACGCACAACCAATACATGACATGTAACCCTTTTGCATGATGTGTATCCTTTTGAAAACCTCTAGAAAAGGTTTGTTAAAGTTGAGAGTTCAAAAAATCTCTAAATTCACCATTATAGGTATACTACCAATTCAATATTGACCTTAACCTATCAATAAATAGGAAAAACCATGAAAAGGTTAAAGAAATAACTATCATATCAGTAAAAGGATGTTACAAATCATGAGTTCTTTTTTCACAGTGCTTTAGGGTTAGGTGTTTAAGAAACTTCCCATGTGTTGAATTAGTTGTATACTTTGATGGAATGAGGGAAACAAAATCCATCTCATCAGTAGAACAAAGATATACATAGTGATTCTTGGAAAACCATGACTCCTCAATAAGGGAAATCTCAATAGGGAAACAAAGAACAAAATACAACGAGCACGAAATTATATGGAACTGAGAAGGTTATTGTGGATGACCAGTCTATACCATCTACGTTGAGAGGTAAAATTATTATTAATTACAACCTTATGAAATATTTTTTTGATATGAGAACATACCATTTTTTATTGTTTGTTGTTTTTTTTAATTTTTTGATTTTAAAAGTTGAGATGATTCCTTGTGTGATAAAACTTCAAACTCCTCTTGGTCAAAAAAGAGTGTCAAGCCTTAGTGTGTAGATCATGTTATATAACCTTTTATGGAGTTGATACGACGTGTGATTTCTCTATGATTGAAATGTATTTTTTTGATATAATGTTTGGTATGGATTGGTTGACAACATTCAAGGCTCACATTAACTATTCTACTAGAATGGTCAGTTTTACAACTGAAAATGGTGTCGAGCATCTTTTTTGAGGAGACCAGATTGTAAATGTAGGTGTAATGGGATTTTTGGCACCAGTAGTTGGAACGATGTTGTACCATTTGGTAGGATTGACTTTGGAATCGATGGATGAGATAAAGATGAATAGTTTTTTAGTAGTGGTTGATAAGATTCCAGATGTGTTTCCCAATAATTTCTTAGGGTTTCCACTTACGAGAGAATTGGAGTTTATGATTGATATTCTTCTAAGGACTAGTTCTATTTACCTTCTGACATATTGAATGGAACCAAAAGAATTAATGGATTTGAAAGTGAAATTAGAAGAGCTGTAAAGCAAAGGGTTTATTCGGCCAAGCATGTCTACAAGGGAAACAATGATCTTGTTTGTTAAAAAGGTTGATGAAACTCTTAATCTATGTGTGGATTATCATAAGATTAACCAAGTAACAATAAATAACAGGTATCCAATTCAATACATCGATGATATTTTGGATAAATTAATAGGAGCTTAATGGTTCTCGAATATTTATATGCAATCAAGATATCACCAATTATAGGTTTAGAAGCAAGATATTATAAAGACATCTTTTTGATGAAAATATGTCCAATATGAATATGTGGTAATGCCTTTCAGTATTAAGAATTGACTAGAGGTATTTATGAAATTTATGAATCAAATATTTAATAAGTCTTTGGATTCATTTATGGTGGTGTTTTTTGGATAACATATTGGTGCACTTAAGAACAAGGGTTGAACATGGGAAGCACTTGGAGACAGTGTTGGGAATCTTGAGGGATCATCATTAGTATTCAAAACTATCAAAGTGTGTTTTTTATATACATGAGGTACACTTTATTGTATATAAAATTTATGAAATAGGTGTTTTTGTGGATCCATAAAAGATAGATGTTGTTATCTCTAGGCAGTCACTGAAGAATATTTTTTGAGATATGAAGTTTCCTTATTTTAGTTGGTTATTACTGATGTTTTGTTAGTGATTTTTCATGACTAGATTCACCTATGATAGATTGGAAAAATAATAATGTTCCATTCCAATGTAATGAAGAATTATAGAAGTATTTTAAAGATTTTATAGTTCTCCTTACATCATTACCAATATTGATTTTTTTGAATTAGGACATAGGTACATGGTGTATTGTGATACTTCGGGATCTGGGTTGGGATCTAGTCTCATGCAGGGAGATCACTTCATTGCATATAGATCAAGGAAGTTACAGGTGCATGAGAAGAAATACCCAACACATGATCTTGATCTAGCTATCATAGTCCATGTTTTGAAGATTTGTTGTTGTTATCTCATCAATGAGAAATTTACTATGTTTATGGATCATAAGAGCTTGATGCATATTTTATTACAAATAGATTTGAGCCTTAGATTAGGAAGATGAGTGGAGTACATCAAAATGTTTGAATTTTACTTGATGTATGCATCAGGAAAGGGTAATTCGGTGGAATATTATTTAAGAAAAAATTCATATTCTCAGTTGGAAAAAGAATATTTAGATGAGTGGAAATTGATTTCAGTCGTACACTACTACGAAACACACTTTCCATCCCCTTTATCAGCACTAAAATAGAACTGATAAAGGGTATATTTATCAGCTCAAATAAAAGCATTGATAAGTCATACTTTTATCAGTGAAAATAAAAGCACTTATAAAATACCCCATTTATTAGCACATTTATTTTTTAACTAATAAATAGTACCTTTATCAGCACTTTTAAAATCACTGATAAATTTTTTATTTTATTAGTGCTTTTATTTGCACTGATAAAAGTATGATTTATCATCACTTTTATTTGTGCTAATGAAAGTATGATTTCTCAGCACATTTTAATACACTGATATAGATAGACTTTATTAGCACCTTTATAAGTGTTGATAAAGGATTCCTTTATTATTTCTTAGAAAAGTGATGATAAGGGAAAGATTTATCAATGTATTGAATAATGGTTATAAAGGTGAAAACTGCAGTGTGATGCTGCAGCACACTACATCACTAGAAACTGGTGCAGCGTGCGTCAACAAAACACTGCATTAGCATAAACAATAAAATAATTACAAAAATAAGATAAAAATACTAAATTTAAATGAAATAATATTTCTAATACAAATAAAAGAAAAATAAATACCATCATAGAGTATGTAATCTATTTTTTGATTAAAATTAATGTTAATTTTGAATAAAAAAGATGAAATTGGAGTCATACCATTCACACCATGCTTCAGATTAAGGTACAAATAAATTTTACAAATCCCAAATGATTCATGGGTCATTTTACTAATGTATGAAAATAATTAGAATGTTTTTTTATTAGTTTCAAGTATTTAAATATTTTTTGATTAAAATTAATGTCAGTTTTGAAAAAAAAGTCGCACTTACAGTCATACTGGTCACACTGTGCAATGTATTGAGGTACGAATGATCCCTACAAATAAAAAACGATGTATAAATCATTGTAATAATGTACCAAAACCATCAGAATGAATTTGATCTATTTTGAGTTAGTTAGTTGTTTTTTATTAAAATTAATGTCAATTTTGAATAAAAAAGATGCAGTTGGAGTCATACCTGTCACACTGTGCGTCAAATTGAGGCACAACTTAGTGATACACATCCAAAATGCCTTATGGACCATTTTACTAATTTATCAAAACAATATTGATGTTTTTCTCATTTTTGAGTATGTAAGTTATTTTTTTGATTAACATTAATGACACTTTTGAATAAAAAATGCATTTGGAGTAATAATAGTCACACTATGAATCAGATAGAGGCATGGATGATCCCTACACATCATAAATGACATATAGATCCTTGTACTAAAGTAAAAAAATGATCTAAATTCATTTTCTCAATTTCTAGTATGCTTATTGTTTTTTTACTAAAATTAATGTTAATTTGGAATGAAAAAGACGAACTTGGAGTCACACTATGTGTCATATTGAGGTGCGACTGAATTATAAAAATCCCAAATGAATTATGGATTTTTTTCCTAAAGTTTCAAAAAAAATCAGAATATGTTTTCTTAGTTTTTACTATCTCAGTTGTTTTTTTGATTAAAATTTATATCAATTTTTAATAAAAACAAGAACTTGGAGTGATATCAGTTACACCATGCATTATATTTAGGTGAAGCTAATCACTACACGTCAAAATTGATGTATGGATCATTTTAATAAAGTAACAAAACAATCAAAATGCATTTTCTCAATTTTGATTATGTAAATTGTTTTTTTACTAAAATTAATGTCACTTTTGAATAAAAAAGATGCACTTTGAGTCATAACGATGACACCGTGCATCAGATTTTGGTGTGCCTAATCTTTACACATCACAAATGATATATGGGTCATTTTCCTAATGTTTGAAAACAATCTGAATATGTTTGATTAGTTTTGAATATGCCACGTGTTTGTTTTACTAAAATGTCATTTTAAACTAGAAAGTCACGTAATGGATATTTTATCAAGTGAAAGTGGTGTGTGAACTTTTAAACAATCATTATCAAACACAATCAAGGTATGATACATATTATACTTAATTTCCCAACAATTTTATTTTTTGAAAGTCAAAGCTTCTTATCCTCCGCCGCCTTGGTCTCCACCTCAGTCTTCGCCTATGCCTCCTCCTCCACATCGGTCTCTGACTCTGACTCTACCTTCAACTTCACCTCCACATCCTCCTCTCCCTTAAACTCCTCCTTCACCTTTGCCTCTGTATTTTTGCAGCAATTTTATTGTTTGCAGGTTATCACTTAAAAAAAAATTGATTTCCTCCATTAATCTTCTCCTTTAGAAAGAGATCGAAAATAATATATATGAATTTTGACACTAATTATTCACACCCTAATTATCTTTTGATTTTCATAACTCATACTAAATCACAAACATAGAATGTAATCACCTAATTTGTTTGTTGGAATACATTCTGAAAAAATTTACATTTCCCTCTCACCTCTAAACAAATTTATTTATTCTTTTCAGTAACTCTTTTATCGGTAATCTTGAGAGTACTAAGAAAATATAAACAAACAAATGATTATGAAATATATTTAATGAAATTTTAAGTACCTTTGGAAATTACCTATTGGGGGATGTGGGTTTTTTCATGCTGTATGATTTCTCTCATGAATTTGCAGACATAATAACCCCAATCGATTGCATTATCTTGTTCCGGACATTGTAGAAACATTGACCAAAATAAGTAAAATATTTTGAAATGTTTTTATAGTTAAATATTTCTATATATAACTTAATTTTATTCCATTTGTATTAATCAATAGGATTTATCTTCTGAGACGCCAACCTCATTCCATGATTTATCCTGTATTTAGAAACATCCCTATCCTAACAAAATTATCCCTAAAACAGAGACTGAACATATAATTCTAAATTTATCTATAAAATTTTTATTTTATTGTATTACTGATTCACAATTCACATCATGTGTGGTTGGTTGTCTTTAAATCCATGCATTGGATCCAAAAAATAAATATTTGTGGGGTCTATGTTGACTGATATCTGCATCCTGTGTTTCCTAAAAAAATAAAAACAATTTATTAATGAAAAATAAAAAATTTATTTTATTTTATTTGATCATATAGTTTTACCCATGAATTGTAGGAATGAAAAATAGTCTATCGTCTGATGATTTTTTTATCAAACTCTTTGAGTAATTCGTCGTTTCCCCCTATTTCTTTGTTTTCCAATGTAATTTCTATCATAGAAATGATACTGGGATTAATGAATCCAAATCATGGTTCGCATGATCTTCCTTTTATATAGTTGTAATATAAGCACTTATACAAAATATAAATAGTTATTAACTTTAATAAAAATATTTATCTTGCTATTTGGACAGGCATATTATGAAAATGTACCTTATGTATGTATTCATAGTTAAGACGCCCAACCCTTCATGCTTGAGAATCTCATTTAGAGACTCGACACCAATTCCATCTATAATGGAAGACCCAAATATTACTTATTCATAGTAAATGTAAGACATAACTTTATCATTAAATGTGGTCTCTTTATGAATTTTTAATGTTAATAAATGTTTCTCTAGATGTAGCGGAGAGAAGAAGATCTCAGAAGTTCATTTTGTTTTTTTGGTCGATTCACTAGATTTCTTGATTCAACCTTTCATTTATCCACCTCTTTATCCATATGTAATATCATAACTCACTTCAGACATTTTATCATCAATAGATACATGTTTTTCATATGAAAAAATTTGTTAAAGATATACCTCAAGTATCTTTATATGATTAGATGGCCATGCTATGAAATATACAATAACAGCTTCTACTATTGTAATATTTATATCATCAAGTGGAACATGAAACTAAGCAACCAAATCATAAAATACCTCAATCCCAACTATAATTTGATATGTTTTGAGGGGTTTATTATATAGATAGTCTCCTGGGATATTATACACTATAAACCTTGTAACACGACAGTACATGGGTGTTGAAAAAAAAATCACATGTAATTACACCCTATAGAATTTTAGTAATATAAATTTATAGGAAGTTATTTGATTCAGATTTAGGAGAAAGTGTAATAAAGAAATTGATTAACCTAGGTACAGTTTGGGGAGAATTACTTACCTCAATGCTAGTGGGATCATTTGGATCATGTGAAGATCTTTTCTCCACCACCGGTTTTCTTTGATCTTTTCTTATACATTGGTCTGCCAAACCAAACTGCAAAATAATATCTTACAATGAGTCTATTTGTGTCTAAATTCATCTCATCACATTATATTTATATTTATATGGTTTTATCTTCTTGAAATATGTTCTAGGAGATACTCCAAAACCCAATCCTGTAACATGACCACATTGTTCAGGCCACTTCAATGATACTAAAAGTCACTTTTCTTTTAGTACAACTATTACTGATTCTTGTGTCTAAACCATATAAAAAAATAAAAACATATTTATTTTTTGTAATATTGTTGTAAATAATAACTACATACAATTATGTCATACTAAATTATTCTTCCCATATTTATTTTCTATATTAATCAACTAATATACCATCCTTATTTACATGAGCCTCCTTCCATAGCACATGATGTGGGATTAAAGTGGATTTAGATTTTGATTCATAGATCTACATATAATCAAAGGAACATATGTTGTTTCATATCAAATAATTATACTTTCATTTTTTTTCTAAAATACATACCAATTTATTCTCTAATGAAGCGTACCCCATCATTCCTTTTTGATAGGGCTATGCTAATTTTAATGCACGTTCTTTATTTTAAGAAATCTTTTGTTGTTTCATAAATTAATTTTTATTATAATGTTGGATAAAATAAATATTTTCAAATAATATATTATCGATCACAATTCACCTGAAATTATTTCTCATTGAGAAAACTATTGAAATCAGTCCATGTTTCCTGCTTTATAAAATGTTCATAACAAAGTCATGGGTGGGGCATTATTTCCCCTTCATCAACTCTAAGATGTATATTCATCAAAAGAGTCTATAATCCTCTATGTGATTTTCCAATGGACATTAGGAAAAATTTATTATGGAAATATTATTAAATAAATGTAGTCTTTAAGGAATAATGAAAACTAAAACAATGCTTCGTTTTATAATTTTTCAGTAAAATAAATAATTATATTGTAACATTACTGTTATATCATTCCAAAGGATTTCCTTCATTACAAGATGAACACAACGCCATGATTCAATATCAATCAGAATATTAATCCTAGTTATGAACCCAAGATCACTAATGAACATTGACTTATTGGGGTCAATAGGTTTTCCGCGTCGATTCCAACCAACCTTAAATTTTATACCCTGACTTATTGCCTTGATAATTTTATTCAAAACTATGATGTTACGAATTTTTTTTTTATTTTTTTCATCAAAATTTTGTTTATCCCATAATAATTCTGTATTTTCATCATCAATAATATGTTATTTCTTGGGATTGGCAACATCGTCATGTTCAGAAGCCATTGGCTTCATGAGTAGTCAAACATTTAATTTTCCTTCAATAAAAAAATGCAATACACTCCATGCATAAAAGTCAACAATTTCAAGAATCTTCCATGAAGTCTTGAACAAAGATATAATTATTCAATAATACAGTACAACTAAACTTTACTTTCATTATTTAATCCATCCTCATATGCTTGATTTCCTTCCATCTCTTGATGATGGGAGGGAGGCTAGTTTGAAAGAGGGAGCCCAATCAATCATCAATAGATGGAAGAAAATCAAGAGTCTAAGGATTACAGTGTCCTAGGAATCTACACTAATGGAATAAATAAAAAATTATCATCAATTGATATATAATAGCCATATTCTATCTATGAACAAATAAATCCTTCATATCATAATATATGATATTAACATAATACAATATGTAATTTCTTTATTCGAAAAAATCATAGTTTAATACATTTATCCTTGAAGAAAATGTCTCTGATACCACTTTTGAGTTTTAGGGTATCAGCTTATGATTATTAGAGGGTTAAAAAACCTAAAAAGGGCTGATTTATCTCAAGTATAAATGTGAATGGAAATAAATAAAAAACACCTATGGAATACATGTAATATAGTATCAGTGGAATCCATATTTATGCTTCAATGGAATATGTTTGATTTATAACATTGAAGAAGCAAACAAAGTATTCTAGAATTTGAGGATATTACACTAACCTTCAATCACAGAAATATTCTTGAGGACCCTCAATCACCGAAGGAGTGCTAGAACCTTTACCTAGTGATAAATAATGATCTAAGAATAAGAGATGTATTTATATGGAATGAATCAAAGGTTTAATTACAATAGGGGAATCTTATATATATTTTGTTAATTTTGGACATGGATAATAAATTATAATGACTTATAAGACATAATGATCTAAACCATCAAATGTATATTTTAATCAATTTTTTCTCTCTCTACGGTTATTCACCATGTTAGATGGATTTTCAAACTATTTTTTACCCTATAAATTAATTATCTATCTATTTTTATTAGTAAAAATATTAATAAATCACATCTCATATTTTTTATTAATCTAGTATCTAACCATTGATAACTCACTTACTTTTGGGAAATACACTCTTTATATGTTGTTGTTTATTTCTAAGTCCATTTAACCAATGATTTCTCAACTATATCCAATCTTGTAAATTTTTAGAAAATTTGTTGAGAAATATTTTCTCACATAAGAAATTCTTCATCACCCATGGTTAATGTTTAATAATAATCATGAATTAATTAAAAGAAACAAAACTCTTACAACATGAATCACTAAAATAATTTTTGGAACGTAGCTAATTAATTCAACATTTTTTTAGAATTCATTAAAAAATTATTCATCAAAATAATGAATCAAAATAACATATTTCATGGTTTAAAATTTTACATGTATAACAAAAATCCACAAAAATTATTTTAATGATTTTCACACTTACCTCGGTCACCCATAAATGAGGGCTAAAACTTGGCATCCCCTCATCCTTAAAAACACTCATAATTAAGCCATTATAATATATAATCTAGTATATAAGATGAATTAAATTTGATAAAATACCTATATTTTGGAACCCTATACTACTAAAATTAAGAGAAAACCGAGGGGGATGAGAGGTATCCTTGTTAATGTCGAGAGGAGAGTAAGCCATCTATGTGTGTCTCTAGGTAAAAATGGGCTAGATAGTAAAATACATATGGAAGGAGAAAAACAATGAAATATAACCACACTCATTGTTTTTTATTAGTGACGAGAAGAGATGTATGGTTCGTTATGTTTAAGAAAAGTGAGAAAACACAAAAATTAGAACACAAAACACCAAAAAATGATAGAGGAAGAGTATAAAATTAAATACATTGGATTATAGCCTTGATTAATCTGAGAGAATGTAGAGGAGTCATGACAGAAGTAGAGGAGTTCTGTGAGATATTGAGAATCACGAGTCATTGAGTCATGGTTTGGGTTTTCTTTAAATCGATCGGGGAAACTTTTAACAACACTTTAAAAAAAGCGCAGACAATGATCCCTTTTATCAGTGCTAAATTTACAAGTGCTAACAAATATGTCTTTTCTCAGCTCTTTTTTAGCGTGGATAAATCTCAAGCTTTATTAGCGTTAAAAAGCCCAGATTAAAGAAATATTTATCAGTGCTAAAATTTTATCACTCATAAAGATTGACTTTTTTCAGCGATATAAAAGCACCGTTAAATTTTTTGTAATTATAACTATTTAAATAACTTTATTATAATTTTATACTTATTTAAATATATATAATTATTTATTTATAACTATATAAACACCATTTTAAATAATAATAATTATTTATTTATAATAATTATTAATATTTTAAATATAAATTTATTATTTATTTCTAAATATTTAATTACAAATATATTATAAAAATTATTAATTTAAATATAATCTTAAATACATGCAATTTAAAATTGAGTGATATTGAATAATTCAAAATGAGTACACATTAATTTTTTTGAAAAAATGGATATGTTTTACTAATTAAATATGAGTTATTAAAAAGATATATATTTATATACATATATGTATATTTAAGTGGATGGATACATATTGAAAATACTAAAACATAACAAATATATATATATAAATGAATAATAATAAAATGAAAAATTCAAAAACTAAATAAAAAAAATTAAAAATGAATACACTAACTGTAGTATTAAAAACAAAAAAGTAAAATTAGTTGATTAAAAACATAATATATATTAAATGTATTATATTATAATAAAATTATAAAATATAATAAAATTTGATTAAATTACATAAATATTAGGTGTATGTGTTTCTATATATTTCGTAGATATATTTGTGTGTACGTTTGTGTATAAAAATTCATTAACACACACACACACACATATATATATCTCTGTTTGTACCTGAAATAAATACAACATAAAAAGTTTAATATAGGTTAAATTGAAAAATCAAAGAACATTAAAAATGATGAATACATTAATATGTTTTAATTAACATTATAAATATTATACTTATTTCATTTTATATATCTACATTTAATATATAATTTTTATTAATATTTATAATAAATATATATGTATATTAAATTTATTCATTTTTATAAATAATTATTTAATTAATAATTGTTTTTTATATTTTTCATAATTTACTCATTTTATTTTTATTTGTATAATTTTTCATTTTATTCTAAACCTTTATTAGCACTAAAAATGAACTGATAAATGGAAACTTTTATCAGCACTAAAAATGAACTAATAAAGGACACCTTTTATCAGCACTATAAATGAAGTGCAAATACAAGATTCATTTATAAGTTCTAAAATAAAGCACTGATAAATTTTAACATTTATCAGCACTAGAAAAAAAGTGTTACTAAAGGGTGCATTTTATCAGCGATTGATTTAGTGCTAATAAAGGGATTCATTTATTATCACTTATTTTAGTGTTTAGAAATATGAACTTTATCAGTGAATTTTGTGTGCGGTGATAAATACCAATACTGTTATAGACATGTTTTGTATTAGTACTAGCGGACATGCACTTGGAATGTTGAGACCTATGTGATGTTGTGGTTTTCTTCCTAATTTTTTTGTTCCAAATATGCAAAATATTGTTAAAGAAACACAGTAATCTGATGAAAAATGTGTTTCTATGAGGTCAAAACTCAATGGTGGGGAGACCATTGAGGTTTGGAAGCTAGATGAGAATCCAGTGTTGTAGTTTAGAAATCGGATGGTCATACCTACGGATCGTCTGAAGAAAATTCTTCATGCTTACCACCATTCAAGATGGGATTTTAATCCTAGAATAAAAAATATGTATAAGGAATTGAAATCATTATTTTGGTGGATTGGTATGAAAAAGAAGGAGGTTGATTTTGTTTCAAGATGATTAACTTTTTAGCATGTTAAGGTAGAGCATCAGCGACCATCAGGTATGTTTCAGTCTTTTACAATTAAAGTTTTGGAAATGGGTGAAAATAACTATGGATTTTGTAATAGGTATCCCAATAATGGTTCAAAAAATAAAATTTCATATGGGTGATAGTGGATCGACTCACTATGTTGGCCCATTTTATCCCTATTCGTGAATGTCATATGGTAAAGGACATGTCAAAAATCTATCTATGAGAAGTGGTATAGAGGCATGGTGTAATAGTTTTGATAGTGTCAGATAGAGATCCATGGTTTACATCTCTTTTATAGAAATCCTTACAAAAGGTCCTTGGAACTCAGTTTACTATGAGTACAACGTATCAACTTCAGATGGATGGAATATCTAAAAGGATAATACTGACATTAGAAGATATGCTGCTGGATAATGTAATGGATTTTGATGGCTAAAGGGAAGAGAACGTATCGTGGGTGGAGTTCTTATATAATAACAATTATCAATAATTGATACATATGGATACTTTGAAATAATTTAATGGGTGCCCTTATCATTCTCCACTTTTTTGGGTGAAAACATGTGTGAATTTACTTTTTGGGTTGGACTTTGTCCAAGAAACAATGAAAAAGATTTGGTTGATTAGAAAATAGATGGATACAGCTCAGAGTTGTCATAATTCATATGCAGATCATAGTTGATATTCATGGTCCTTTATGGTGAGAGACCATGTGTTCTTGGGGGTCTCTCCAAGGATTGGACATCGATGTTTTGGGAAATAAGGCAAGTTGCCTCCTTGATACATAGGCCCTTTTTAGACACATGAATGGTTTGATGAGGTGGCATATCAGTTGACATTTCCACCAAGGGTCAGTGTTTTTCATAACGTGTTTCACATATCAGAGTCGAAGAAATATCATCCTGGTCCTAACCATGAGATTGGATGAGATCACTTTGACCTAGAGATAGATTCTTCATAGGTTCACATGACGGTACATATCGTGGATAGGTAAGAGAAATTATTTAATGGAAAAATCATCAGTGTAGTGTGGGTTTATTTTTGGAAACATGGTCAGATTCAGGAAGATACTTGGTAACACGAGTAGGAAATAATCAAACAATGGTCCAAATTTTTTTGGGACACCAGTGGTTTTATAATTTCTAGGAATATAAAATCCAATAGAAGAGAGAATGTATCACCCCCTGATTTCAAGTATGTAACCCTTTCTTTATGATTTTTATATAGCTAAAGAATTTGGGTGAAGATTAGAAAGGTTTTAAAGATGTTTGGAATATTTTTGGGGATTTTATAAGGGTTCATGATTTATACATGGTCTTTGAAAATAGTTCAACAACTACAATAAACCGTTCCTAATGAGACATGGGCTAAGGATAAGGTGCATGTGCATGCACAAGGTTTTTCCAAATGGTGTGGCCGCCTAGGAGAAACCTCTCAACTTAGGAAAGGGAGCTTTGGAATGGCTGGAGCATAGTTTTTTTAACCATGAAATCCAACCATGAGGGGTTCCCCATTAAGGTATTTCCTGTTTCATGGTTATCACATGATTTTCCTAACCGTGTGACTAATTGTGCAAGGTTTAAAAATGAGATAAAAAAATTATGGATCTAAGTCAGGATTAAAAAATAACATCTCTTTTTCCCAAAAATATCCATAAATCAATTTTTCTCCCCCCAAAGGTAGTATAGGCTTCTCCCATCAATTTTTAGGTGATATGAAGTCTTCTCTTGGTGCGTTGAAGCATGATTCTCATAGTAAGTCATCGTTCTTGGTTGTTTTTGATAGTTTTCCTTAGATATTATTCTCATTATCTATTGGCTTCTTATATATACACAAAATGTGGATATATATAAGTTATTTTATGATAAATATGAATATATTTGTATTTTTATGTTATGGTAAGATATCTAAGGCGGGTTTTTAGAGTTTCGACCTGTTTTTGTGAACGTTTTCATGTTGTTTTCTATTTTCACTAGGTTTTTTGAGATAGGTGGGTTCAATCTAGACTCCTCTAGTTAGAACATGAAATATTAGTTTCATATTTGTTAAATCGATTAAATTTATTGAAATTAATTGTTATATTGGTGTGAAAATCATGGTAGAAACATTTTTTAGTGATGGTATGAGGATTTTTTTGTGAAATTGTGGAATTGTTATGAAAAGTTAATTGATAAATGATTTTAAAATGATAATTTTAAAATATTTGTGGGGTTTTATTTATGGAATATGGTTTCCAATAAAAAGTTTGTTTTACTTAAATGGTTTTGGAATTAAAATGGTTTTGTAATTGAAATGGTTTTGGATGGATTATATTGGCATGGTTTTTTCCATGCATGGTGGTGTGTGTTCATGTTTCATTTTAGGAGGATCGGTTGAAATATTACATGGTGTTGGATTCCAAATGTGAAATGGAATATTGGATTTAATTACCTTATGATGACTTGGTCAATTGATGAGAAACCGCTCATGATTATGGAACTTCCATAATAAAGCATGAATGTGTGGATGTCTGGTTTGTGGATTGGAATGAGTAATGCCAAATGGAATTTAGAAAAATATTTTAGAACATTGTTTGGTTTCTTTCCTTGGAACTTGTTATTCATTTGTGAAAATAGTTTTGTTATGGAACTTTTTTATATTATTATATAAACTATTTTTAAAAAAAACATTTATATATATTGGTTTATATAAATTTAATAACATGTTCTATCCTAGTGTCATGAGTAGGGGTCACTTCGAGAAAACCTACTGGGTTTCATTACTCACCCTTTATTTGGAGATTTGATGAATTTTTAGATATTTTTTAACATAAAATGGGAAATGGTAAAGTATCACACTTATCTATTGGTGATTTGTGATACTTTTCATGGAGTTGGAGTGGGAGCTTGGAGCTAGTTCCTTTAGAGTCTTTAAGTTTTGATAGTTTTGTCTTCCTTTCTGTACTTGGTTATTTTGTAGTCTTCTGTTGTGGTACTCTTTTTAGTTGGTTTTGATATAAATGAAATGTTGAGTTCTCTTTAATTTTTATCATTTATCATGTAGTGGTTAATTTGGTTATGGATAGTTCCGTTGGTTGGTTTCTTTTAAAAGGTAAAATCGTTCCCCACCTATTAATGAAGTCCTTGGAATTTATTGCCAGCCTTTGGTTTCTTGGGGGTTTTGTTTAAGTCCAGGTAGTATTCCTCCACTTTATCAATCCAATGATGAGGGGTAGGATATTATAACTAATTACAACTAATTACCACTAATTACCACTAGTTATTACTAATTATGACAAATTATCTCTAATTCCCACTAATTGCCACCAATTTCTACTAATTGTAATTTATTACCACTAATTGCCACTAACTACCACTAATTATCACTAATTATAAATATTTATTACTAATTAACACTAATTATTACTAATTACCACTAATTTTAATAATTATTACTAATTACCATTAATTATTACGAATTACCACTAATGGTTACTAATTACCAAAAAATATTTCTTCATTTTTACTAATTTTTTCTAATTATTACTAAGTACTACTAATTAATATTAATTATTAATAAATAATTCTAATTGGAACTAAATACTTGTAATTAAAAATAATTACTATTTCTTAAAACTAATTATTGAAAAATAAGTTTAGGAAAATATAGTTAAATCTAGTTACTGCCAATAAATAATAATAATTACTAATATAAAATAAAATAAATAAAATAAAAATTAAAAAAATTAAATAAATCATTTAATACAAAATATTTTAATAGATGCAAAGACATAGAGTTACTTTCCCTTAAAATTTAAAACATTGAAAACATTATGTAGGAGAATATAAGAGCGAAGGGGGGGGGGGGGGGTTAGAGGAGAATAGAATGAAATAAATTCGGGTGGAGGGGGTATATATTGGTTTGATAATTTTTGATAACACTATTTATGACATGTTTTCCATTGAAAATAGTACCCACAATATTAATTATAGTGGCAGTAAAAATAAATATGTGCAATGAGACCTGTCACAAATACTTTTCTGCTGATAGTTTATTTGTGATGAGAGATAATCATGTCACTACTAATAATAATGATGGAAGGTATTTATGACGAGGGTATATTCCTGTCACAAATACATTTCTAGGGGTTTGGTGTGCAGTGTGCATTAATGGTATTTGCGACGAGAAAAAATTTTCATCACAAATAAAGTTTTTTAAGGACTGTTTGCAATGGGAAACGAATCCCATCAGAAATAGTGTTTGCAGAGGGACAATTTTCAATAAGCCACATGCCCATTACAAATAGACCATCTCAAAAGGCCTTTTTTCCTATAAAACAAATCTTTTATGTAATCGAAACCCAAAACTCTCTTTAGGTGGATTCTAATCAAAGTGTTTAATGGGTAAAAACAAGTTACAAAGATGATTGTTGATATTGATAAATTATAACCCCAACTAATTGTTGTAAATATCCTCTGTTATGATTAAGGATTGAATTATAAACTCTTAACTAAATATTGATACTTGATGAGTTATATTTTCTAATAATTGATGAACATTATAATATTTTTCCTATGTGAACTTAGAAGTGGTGGAACTTCTCATAGGAGTTAATGAGTTTACATAATAGAGAGTTCATGAAAAACATATAAGCACATGACCATAAAAGTGATAAAAAATGATATGTTGGATGGAAAGTACATTTTATGTATGATATCATCAGTTTATCTTAAATATTAACAAGTTTATTGTTTCGAAAACTTGTAAATCTAACTGTACATTGAAATATCGATACTATGTAAAGGTTTAAATCAAAAGATACAGTTATTATGTATAATGATTCATTTGTGATTCATAGAGTTAATATTTATGAATAAAAGTGAAGGATTGTTATAATTTTATTCATAAAAAATGGAATAAAGTGTTTTTTATTGGTCTATTTTTATTGTCATGTATTGATGAGATGGACAACTTTGGTAATATTACATTAGAAATGTGAACTGAATTCCAAAAGATCCTCCCTTATAAAAGGGGACTTGAGAATTAGTATTTTAATAAAATATATACATGAATAAATGATTTTAAAATATTTTGAAAATATATATTTTAGTAAAATGGTTTGTTATATATATATATATAAAAACAAAAAAATAATTTTTATATAAAAACTATTAATATTGTGACTAGTTTTAATAGTTGGATTTTGAATTTTTGAAATCCAAACAGGTTCCCCCACCAAGAGTTGTCTCATTTCAGTCGAACGAAGGTGTTATTTTATAGAAATGGTGAAATAAAATCAGTTTGATTTACATGGATTTCTATCTATAAATAAGTGATGAATATGTCATTTATAAAATTAATTCCTTAAATCCAAAACTCTCAAGATAAAACTTCTCAACGTTAGTGCAGTAGGGTTTTTGGTTTTTAGTGAACATAATCCCCAAAATCCTGGTGAAATCTTCAAGGGAAACTTATTCCATGAAATCTATCATATTACCACATTATAAAAGGCCTAATTCACCTTTTCTACATGTCCATGAAAAAAATTTCCCATGCATGGAATTTTCCACTGCCCTGGACTTAGGGAAATTTGGTCCATCTTCTGTACTAATGTTGATCTCTCCCTGGAAGCGGCCTCTAATTTTTCTTCTCTTCCTACCATTTTGTTATCTAATATTTTAGTGGAGGTGATGAATGAACGATTAACAATGGCATGGATTTTAGGGGTGAGGATGAACAAAAACCTTTTTAATCAGGTTTCTAAGACTTGCGCCTTCTGGATCAAGATTTCTTTCTATTGGTTATCCACATGGAGATACAATGATCACCTGATGGATGGTCCTAAATGTATGTCAGAACCCTCTCACATTGACCCCTCCCACTGTTGATGCCCTCAGAAAAATGTGTCATCGTTTTTGTCATCATGCTGTATGACTCTTTAGGATCAATTGTTTTTTAAATTCAAAACTCTCTTGGGGGGGGGGGGGTCCTTCTTTCTTTTGGTGGGGGATGATTAAACGATCATATTTGGAATGGAATTTTTCTTTTATAAATAATGATATTATATCTCAATGATATCATACTGCCTCACATTTATTAGTGAAGTCTCTACTGTTGAGGTCATCCTCCAACCATTTTGTATTTTGGTCTCAAAAATCCATTCTTTGCAGCTCAAATTATCAAATTTATCCATCTCCTTTAAAATAAGTGAGGTTAATCAAGCAACTCGTCCTTTGGCTACTAGGAGTATTTAGACGATCAACATGTATTGTTGTATTTTCCCCATTTGGATTTCTGATATTGGATCTCTTGATATATGAGTTCTTTTTTCTCTCAAAAAAAATATATTTTGATTTTATCAAGATATTTCTCACTAATTATCATCAATTAATTAAATTCATGTTTTAAAATGGTAAGAAAATTTTAAAAATATATTTATTTTATTTTATATTCACTCAATTTACACTTATAAATTAATTTTTAAATTTCAAAATTATATTTCAATATTTAAATGATTTATCATATTTAAATAAATATTTTAAAATATAGATACATCTGTTATGCTATAAGGTTCATCCCTTCCAACCACCCACTGCAACCCACTGCTCATAATTTAACAGCTATCAGTCTCATTCCACCCTTCTTCTTCACATCTATTCATCACACCATCCCATCTTATAAACGTACGATTAATCGCCACTTTGTTTCCCAACCTTATGGTTCCTCAGTGATATCCTCTAATTTTTATACCTATCTTAGTGGAAAATTTCTCGATGCTTTCTTATTTTATAATCCATTAGATATCTCACTAATCTATTTTTTGACATCACCCTCCCTTTCGTTTTTCTGGTTGTCCTGAAATCATATCCTGATGTGTTTTGTAATTATTATTTTTTCAACATCAAATTGAGTTCTTGTTTCTTGACTATTGAGTAACGGATTGATCTAATTATTCCTATTAATATCTTCAATGTCTTTATCATTTATTAATCAGTAAACTATCTTTGATCCATCTTATCTATTACTGGTACATTATCCTCTTAATTCTCATTTCCCTTAAGAAAATTATAAATTAAATATTGATGTTTCTCGAGGCCATAACAAGGTCATATTCTAAACCATTTAACATGTATTTTATTATCAATGTAACCTCTAATCATGATCCTCTTCGATTTCCAATGCCCTGTGATTTTGAATGATTTTTTTCAACCCTTATTTCGATTATTATACACTAAAGGAGGACGAATTTCTTTTTCTTGATGGTTCATTATTTAATATAGCACTTATGACATTAATTTTAGGTGACTAGTATTCTCTTTTACCATTCTTGGTAGTTTTTGTATTTTTTGGTTAAATCTTATTTTTTACTCAATTCTAGTTGAAATATTCTTATTTTTTTAAATTATATTTTTATGTTTTGATTTCTTGGGGGATAGAAAAAATATTTGGTTGTAAATTATTTTCTGTCTTTAACTTGATATGTCTTTTTTTATTTCATTTTTCTTCTATATTAGAAAAATATTATGTTACTCTTGTATTATTTAGTTTAAATTTCACATTAGTGTATTTGTGTGTTTTTTTGTGAGTGATTATATTTCAGAGTGAGAATGTGTCTTTGTGTTTGGGTAACATTGTGAGCGAGGGATATAAAATTTTGATGTGGTTTTTAGGGTGTCCCATAAGTTTTGATAACAATACATTTTAAATGATATAGGGGATCGAATGAAAATTTAAAACCCTTTGTTAGATTAGGTATTTTGATTTTTTTAATTAGACCTCACATGTCTTTCCTAGAATAAACTTGATGGAAAAAATAATGAATGACATTTTAAATGTTCTACCTTATCCAAAAAATATGAATTATTGTTTTCTTTTTATGCACTTGTGGAATAGGTAAACCTCTACGCAACACACAGATATATATATATATATATATATATATATATTAAATTTTATATTTTTATTTTCAAGGACGAATATATAATTATTTTGAAACATTCAAAGATGTGTCAATATTATTGTATTATAAGAATCAAGTTCAAATTGACCGTTTCATGTTTTATACTACACTCATCTCTCTAACAATTATCTTATGGAGTCTACATTAATACAACCACATGTGCACATGTTTCAGATGGGTAAGAGAAATGGAATAATTTGAAGTCATTCTGAATTTCAATCTTCTTTGAAGACTCTTCTTGAAAGACTATTCTTGGAAGACATCCTATTTCTCATGATATCCAACATTACATATCTTGTGGATATAGGCACTGAGGAAGACTTTGGGCAACTATAAAACCAAACCAAAACCTAAAATAAAGTTTAAAAATTACAAGAACAAATGAATTGTGAGGGAACACTTCAGTTACGGGGGGATAATGTAACACTCAAAGTTTTTATGTGAGTCTTAAAGTATTCTGTCTACTAAATGAATGGAGTAAATAATTCTAACAGACGTAATACAAAAAAACCTCATAGAAACTCTGTGTGTTACATTCATCCCCCCTTAAGTTGGAAATTTCTAAGTCTGATGCAGAAGGAGGATAATAATTTCTCATTGTATGAGGCCAAATTCAAAAGTTTAGTAATTCATTCTACAAACTACATATGTAACATAATAAGTAAGATTGATAGATTCTTTTATGGGTTAAAAACCATTCCTCTAATGAGCACTAGTCTCACAATCATTCTCATCATATGGAGATATGGTCTCATGTGTTATCAAGTTGGAAAAGGAATTATAAAATTCATATGAAATTAAAGTAATGAAAGAGAATAAGAGAATGGTGGAGAAAGATATGGATAATAGGTAAAGGGAAAAAACTATTTTACCTTATCTGATAATTATTGGAAAAAACACCCTGGTACTTACCTATAAGGAATGAGAGTTAATTTCAAATGTGGAGATAAAGGTCACCAAGCTCATGATTGTAAGGGAAAGAAAGAAGCTGTGCAATGAAATAATTGTAAAGATGTGGGACATTATTAAAATTATTTTCCAAACCATCAAGGAAATATAGATCAAAAGAAGAAAATGGATCAAGGTCTTGTGTATATTGTTACTACGGTCGAGGTGGAATAATTAATGTATTTCAATTTTTGGATTTAAGAATTATATTCTGGTTATAAAATGAATGTGATATATATAGGAATTGTATTATAGTACATTTTTCCATTAAGGTTTTAATATGATGAAGGTATTCATATATTCAGTATGTGACAATAAGAGATACATTAAATTGTTTGAGGAATCTGATGTTACAATTGATTTTTGAAATTTAAAGACCTTTTAGATAAAGTTTGGAAAGAAATATGTTGGATAAATATAATGGTTGGAATGGATTAAGTTGAACATTTTATAGTGTTGTTTATGTTGAAAATATTTCTTAAGGGTATTTATGGAATTTTATAATAATATAGTTTGAGAAAAAGGACAACCCACGGGCTGGGAAACAACCAATTGTGCTGGATAAGGCTATAGGAATCGAACCTAAAACTGAAGTGTGATAATTCTTTATCACCTAAAATTTTCCTAAAAGAATTACCTAGTTAGAATAACATAGTTTTTGTTATTTAAATGGTATATTTTTATATTTTGAACCTTATACAATTAAGATAAATAGAATATTTTTTTGTGTTTTATTATCTTCTGAAGAGAAAGATGAGTTTGTGGTAGGAATTAGTGAACAAATGAAAATCTAAATGTAAATTAAGTATGATTTCTTATTTTCTTGGTCTATGAAGTAATTCTTCAACTCTAGGGAGAATATCATAAAACCAAACATGTTTTCCTATTACATTCTTTTGTGGAGAATCAAATGGTCCCTTGGATCATCACATATTTATACCTTTATGGTTATTAACCTCTTCCTAATCATGTTCTCTATCATTCTCTATCAGAACATGATCCTTAGTTTTTTCATCCATATACATATTTTACTATATATAATAGGAATATATATTATCATCATTGACCTTCATACTTCCCTTTATTTATTTTAAAATAGAGGTCTCGTTAATCAATTTTCAATATGAGATTTCAATAAATTTATTTTCAAAAGTCCAACCCATAGTTTCCAATTTTGAGTATAAATTGTGAGAACAAAATTCATTGAAGGCTTGGATAAAGTATCACCCTAATTTTATATGATACACTTCTTCTTAATAATTCAATACCTTGCGCTACATGCAACACCGAGTTTAAGAACACCATGACCAATCAAAATAGCAGTTTAAATAGCGGTTATGAATATTATTAACCAAATTTTGAATTGTATATATTCCATATAATTTTAACATTCATATTATGTTTTTATTATACATAATATAATGGAAAATTTTATTTTTCGGGTAAAAGATATTTTTTTCAAAAAATACAGTTTTCCACCTTTAAATGGAGAACCCTTTTTAAATACAATATTTGACATTTTTATATATTCAATTTGAAGAAATTAAATTCTTTTTTTAGAAACAAGAATTAAAAATTTATTTTGGATAAATTTTTTGTGCTTTTATGATAACTTTTATATTTTAATGAATAATGAAGAATACTGCATTTTAATTCAAAACTTCTTTTTCATCTAAATTATTTATATAGATAGATTATATTTTTATTTTTTTAATTATAATTGGATTATTGTTTTTATAATTTAAACTAATTTTTGTTATGAGATGCAATTTGACATTTAAATTGGACATAAATACATGTTAATCTTTTGATAGTGTTTACTTCTTAAAACCCCGCTTTTTGGTTTTGGCAACGATAATTAATTTTAAATTAATTTCTACGAATTATGTGTTTTGAATTTGGAAAAATTGATTCCATATTTGTAATAAAAAGGTCCAAATTTTGTAAATAGTTACCTTTCCTTTTTGGACGTTATGAATAGTAACTTGAGTAATTATTTTTATTTACCATGGATAAAGGGTAAATCAGGTAAATAATGGTAAAAAATAGTATTATAATAATATAAAACTACCCAAAAACATTTAATAATCCTATTACATGATATATGTATAACCATGATAATCCTTAGGTAGATTTTAGGACCCCATGGAGCCACTTGGGTGTGAAAATGACATGTTATAATAATTAATTTAAAGTAAAGGGAAACATAACATAAAAATGTATCTTATTACTAAAACAATTTTATTTCGATTTATATAGGTGATATATTCAACTAAAAATAGTAATTATAAAGATAAAAATATTTCATATTGTATTTTATTTGTAATTTTTACACCAAATTTATTTATGACACAATAATAATGTTGTATTTTCCGTATTAATGAAAGAATAAAATAAATTATATTATAAATATTAAAATAAATGTAATTTGAGAATTTTTTCCATCCAAAAATTGTATCAACTGATATTAATTGTTATATTTTATTTAATTAATTTTTTTATAGGTAATAAATTTTTTATGACTTTAACAAAAATTAATTACTAAATAGTGTCAAAATTGATAAAAATGAATTTTTAAGACAAATAAAATTTTATTAAATGATATTAAAATCCAAAAAATATAAAATTAATCCAACTAAAAAAAACAATTTAAAAAATTTCATTAATGATCCTATTTAGGTTATGTTTTTATTTTATAGTAAATATATTAACCATATAGTATAAAAATACAAGAAGACGCGATAAGAGTTAAACTGTTTAACTAAGGGTTAATCACAAAAGATAATTTCAATTTTTTAACCTAAACTCATCTAAAAATAATTTTATGGGAGTATTTAAACCCATAATCATATTATAGCAGAAATAAATAACTACCTATATATTAGAAACAAAAAATAAATTTATAATAAATTAATATTTCAAGCTTTTCCTAAAGTGCTCCTCACCTCTCTTACAAAAGTGTACTTATCCTTCTCCTTAATTCAAAAATGAAAAGCCCTTTGTATTAGAAAAAACATGCAAAAATCTTAACCAAACATACCTCACGTAATCCTAGAGGTAACATTTTGGGAATAACACCAACTTATGGAGTCCTTTTGTGCTAATCAGAAGGAGACACCTGAAGAAGAGGTAATAGTTTTATGCCTTTTTTCAATGTTCTTTTCTTCTTATACTTCCTCTACCTAAGTTGCTACCATAAAAAAATAATAAATCGAGAATATAATATATTTTGTGATTTTTTTTATGATTATGGGACAACCATATTCTTCATTTTACTCATCCTATGAAAAATAATACCACCATGCATGCGTACGTACGACTTACCGTCTCCATGCCATGGTGTAAACCGTTTTTCAACAATACTTTATTTTGATGGGTATAAAAATGAATAAAAATGACTTAAATAATAAATATGAAATTTTATTAGTTTTATAAAATTAATATTCTATCCAAATACATAATATTAAACCATTATGGAAATTATATCGTCGCTCATGTGTATGTATGACTGACCGTCTCCACGATGCGATGAGACTCATCTTCCACATTCACCATCAAAGATTGATTGTAAAAATATATATAATTATCAAATATATGACATAATAAAGATTCTATAATATATATATATATATATCTATGTGTGTGTGTGTGGGAATATATGTCATTCAATTCCATTCAATATCATAAGAAATCAGAAACATCGGTCATGCGTACGTACGATCTACTGTCTCCATGAACGCTGTATTCCATTTCATATATCTATATATTATATATATTTATATTAGAAATATATATGATATATAAATCAAATTTTAAAATTTTTATTTAGTTAAATCATGATTTAATTAATATGATCGAGAATAACAAGTCAAAACACGTAAGATAAAAAAAGTGATTATTACCCGAAATGTTGCATTAACATGGAATTGTTAATAAATGGGAAATATAAAGTCATAAAATAATCATATATGATATCATAAATATTATTATTATTATTCTTATATAAGGTAATAATATGTTTAAAAACATTATACAGGAGATTCAGACATGTATAGATATTACCAGACCTATGGTAAGGGTTAATTCTTCAATCTCATTATTATCCGAGATTGTTTATGTGTAAGTCTTTACTGGGAAATATTTATCATACATGTACAAGTTTTATTAAAATGTTTTAAAAAATATTTTATGGTTTTAAAGAAGTGAGTCTTTAAATATATCAATATTTTATATGTTTTAAATATTTATTTTTCTAAATCTATTTAATTAATGTGCATGTTATGAAAATGATTTTAAGGATTAATTTATGTAGAAATGATTGTTTTAAAATGTTAAATCCTTTAAAACGAATAATTTTTTCATGGGAAACTTTGATTAAAAAATATATTTTAAATTACTTCCTTCATAAATTGTGTGACTTTTAAATGATTTTAAAAAAAGGGATATTTATATCAAAGAGATTTACTGATTATTTTTAATTATGTCAACATTTTTTATTTGATATTATTCTTGATTGAGGTTGATTTGTTATAATAAAATCTTCCATATTGTATTGAATAAGTTATGATATGTTTGAATTTGGATGTGATATTTTTATACCATTCATGTTTTATGGTTAATGTATTGGCATTTTGTATGCTAGTTTTAATATGAATGTTTATGTTATGTTTATCCCTTTTCAAATGAGGAATTCATTGGACTTAGTAAGTGAAGGGAGTGTCTGTTGTACCCCATAGATGCATCAGTAGGTCTCTTGAGACAAAATAGATATGGACTTGGCCAAGTCCTTGCCCATTTATTTTCAGATATGGATTCGGCTGAGGCCATAACCATTTTTTAGATGTCTTGGACGAGGCCTCAATGGTATGTTTCAGATGTCCAGGATTATGAATTCCCTCATTATGAGATTAGTTATTGATATTTCATATGATTATTATACTAGTAGAATATCCATGTGAAATTTTAAATAGTTTTATTTGATTTATTCTTCTTATATTGTCCAGAAGATTATATTTTGATGGATTTTGTTTTAGTTTTAAACCTTGCCTTAAAATTTTATGATTATTTGTGATAGATTACTCTATATTTTTTATCCTTACTGAGCATCTGAGATCACCCCATTATTATTTTTATTTTACAAGGATTCCAATAAGTTTTTTTATGATTAATATGAAGGGTTAAGCTAGGGGAATAATGGAGTTCTCAAAGGATTATCTATTCTGTTTTTTATGTTAGAAATTGTGATGTAAAGTTCATGTAGGTAATCTATTTTCCAATAATGATAAATTGATCGGTCCATTGGGACATTATTCCTTGTAATCATTCCAATGTATTAAAATAATGAACCAGATCTGGGATTTTGGGGTCAGATCATTACATAAAAGGTTATATATATATATATATAGATATTAAATGTAAATTATTTTTTATGTAATATTTATAACTATATATTTTGTATAAGTCATAGTTCAATGATTACTATACATGTATTAATACATAACATTATAAGTAAATATTATTTGTTTTGTGCATCATTAATTTGACTTGAACACACCATGAAATTACGTGATATGACATGTATGCTACATGTCACATGAGTAAATAGTATACAAATATAATAAGCACTGGGTAGTTTGGAAGAGTACTTGTTATGTTTCTTAAGGTGGTTTTTTGTCTGGTCAATTTTAAGTAAATTTATTGAATTGATTAAAATTATGATGGATGAGAATATAATGAAATTTTAGATGAAAAATAAGATAACATAATTGATTAATTAAAGATGATAATTAATTGATTCAAGTATGATTTATCATAAAAAAGAATGAATTGGACCGAATTCGATTTTATTAAATGTGTAATTAATTACATGTATTTGGATGTCCATGATCATAGATAAAACCTTTGTATGTTATTGGTTCCCTTTTTAATTTATTAATAAATTAAATTGATAACCTACACATCACTCCTCCTCTCATTATATAAAAAACTATGTTCCCACAATATCCTTTTATTTAAAACCCCTTAATCAATAATTTGGTTCCCATGAGAAATAAATTTATGTAATGGATTAATCTCTCAAGTGTGTGGGGAAGATTAAAGTTGGAACTGAGGTGAAACCAATCTTAGAGATACATGTGTGTATATGTGGAAAGCTAGAACATGAACTATGACATGGTTGAAGATGTTTTCCCCTAGTTTGATGATTATTTTATCAATCTCTAGATAAACTATCCATTAGTAAAATCTCATGATCATACCACCCAAATTATTTTATTTATATAAATTTTTATGGTTAATTTCATTATTGATGTTTTTTTCATGATCACAATAATTAATAAATAAATATTCTTGTAAGATAGAACTAGAATAAATTATATTAATCAAAAACTTTCTCTAGACATGGTTAAATCATTGGAGTAAATCCACTTAATATTAACAAGCATGAAATAAAGATAAAATGGGTTATTCATATAAAAAATATTAAAATTCATCAACTATATATATTAATTCAGTATAGACTTCCAATACTTGAGTTTTAATCAAATAATAATTAAAAGTTTTTGACTAAACTCTAATGCGGTACTTTTAATCATTGGGGAATTTATATCTTATGTTTTGGGTCAAAATAACCTATTTCACATTAAAGATTGTTAATCTCCATGAGACTTAGAGAAACAAGTAGGAAAAGGGTTAACGAAATCCGAATTTAGGATTTAAGGATTTGGAAGTACACTCAACAGATTAAGGAACCATGAATTAATGTTGTTGGAAAATTACGCTTACCTAAATACATTGGAATAGTTTAAAAGATCTACATTTGGTTTATGAAAAAGGGAATATGGATCCATGACACTAAAATATTCAAGAAACGTGATATTTTTAAACTAATAGAGAGAGATATTAAGTTTTTATAAAATCTTGGGAGATTAATTAATTTAATATTTATTATCTAATCTTATCAGATAAAGTTCTAAAATTACGCTCTTCTTAATTATAAAAAAAATAATACAAATGACTATAAAAATATAACTATGGTCCAAACCTGAGAAGGATAAACTTATCTCTAGAACTAATTTCCATGAATTAAAAAGGTGGTTGTGCATTATTTTATGCCATGCATGGAAATTATATATGCTATAAAACCTTGTCTCTCATGCTCCTGACCAAGAGGAAAGTGAGAATTAATTATCTCTCAATGAGAAGCATTTGGATAATACCGCAAATATCCAATGTTTCATGCTATCTTCCATGTCCATAGAGATTATAAAGAGACACAATGATATGAATGTATATAACATGATGTGTCATCTTATTAATCCCTATCAAGAGAAGGAAATCCAAGAGAGATATGTGATCTTCAATGCATTGTTCACATGCAATCTTGGACATACCATGGATGTTGAGCCTCATTTATTCCAGATGATTGGATATATAGAGATATTGAACATCTTGGACATTAAATTCCCTAATTAGACGCATATATATATATCATCCTTTCCTCACAACCTAAATCCTTGTCTAGTTTTATTATTAATTACAATATGAGAAATAATGATAAGAATCTTTTAGATCTTATTACTCTCATTCACCAAGTTGAAAAAGACATGATATATGAAAAACCAACATTCTTGATGGTGAATAAGAAAAGGAAGATATATGAAAAGAGGTCCAAGACTGAATCCATGTCTATATTTCCCAAGCACCTTGCTTTTAAGAATAAGAAGATTCAAAGGCGAGTGAATGAAAAGGAAGAAATGTGTTTTTTAAATGGAAATCTTGACCATTGGAAGAGGATATAAAACCAAAAGAAAGGGAAATGTAAAGGTTCATTAATTATATAGTATAATAATTATATATCTACACATTATTTATTAGATACAGTTTGTGGTTCTCACATCTGTATCCAAATATAGGGACCAAGTACATTCCAAAATATTTCTATAGGTGAGGTGGATCTTCAAGAAGCCAATAGAGAATGACTTGCAACCTTGTATATAAGAGGAAATATTTATTATTTTATTAAACAACTAAATAATAGTATTTACACATTAAATTATGAAAACAGAATTATAAAAGTTGATAAGGAATCATGTTCATATGACTCATACATCACCCAATTGTTCCATCACCATATTGGTCACATAAATGAGAAACTTTTGACAAAGCTCTATCAAGATGATTATTTATAATCCTTTGAGGACCAATTAAAAAATTTTCATACTTGTTTTAAATGAAAAACGACTAAACCACCATTTAGTGGCCTTGGTGAAAGGTCCATAGAGCTTTTAGGATTGGTACACACTGTTGTGTGTGGACCATTTCTAAAAGAAGTTATAGGTTGATATTCTTAATTCATAACTTTTATTGATGACCTGAGTAAGTATCATTATATATACATGATGAGGTATAAGGATGATACCTTTAAAAAAATCAAGTAATTAATGAATTATGTAGAGAGTCAATTTTTTATGAATATATAAAGAATATTCAATCCAATCATGGTGGTGAATATCTTAACCAAGAGTTGATCGACTTTTGACAATAGTTTGTTATTCTATCACAAACCATTTTCCCCTATACACCACAGTGGAATGATGTTTGTGAATTAAGGAATTGTACCTTTCTTCACAGTGTAAGTTTGATGATGAGTCATACCGATCTTCCATTATTTTTTGGGGGTTATTCATTACATGCCATAATACATATTCTAAATAGAGTACCAACTAAAGTGATAAAAAATTACATATTTTTATGGAAATAAATATACATTGATACCCACTTTTGTATGGGGATACAATATGTTTGTTAATTCCATATTACGAAATGAACTATCTCCATGAGAAAAAAACTATATCTTTTAGGGAAAATCATGGATATAAGGGAATATTATCTATACAACCCCTCATACAAGAATGTTATTATTGCACGAAAAGATATCTTTATTGAGATGGAGAACATCCTAAAGAGGGATAGTGAGAATAATATTGATTTTGATGATGTTGATGTTAAAAATACACAAGAGTTGGTAGAATAAAAAATTTCATAGGTCCCCATGGAAAAAGTTGTTCCTGAAACCCAAGTAATGCATAAGATAATTAGAGAGTAACTATCACATTGATAGATCAAAGCAGTTAACTGCTATGAGGAGAAACCTGAAGTGTTAGGACATTATTCTCAAATATAAATTATATAACTAGAAAATATCATTTTAAAGGACCCTAATTATATTGACTATTAGGGGTGATATCCCATATGGGAGACACATTCTCATAGTGTACACACATGGTAATTTCCAGTGCAAGAGATTATGAGAACAAGGCCGTCCAGTAGAAAATCCACATTTATATTTGTCATTATATTTTCCTATCTATGGAAGTTTGTATTTATCCTTAAAAATTAATATTATTATTAACAAATATTATTAGTCATTTACTTTGAAGTATTAATAGAAATTGTAACAACTTATTTTTGTAGCAATGTAGGATATATTGAGTGTGTCATGAGTAATATTTAATTTATGAATAATACGAGAAAATATTTATCCATTTAATTATTTAATGGAATTTTATATGTAATTCCCTATTAGGGAAATAAAATATCATAAATAAATCCATGACCATGATATTATGTGAAAATGTTTATTTCCATAATTTCAAAGAAAGAGACATCAAACACATAGGTTGATGACACTAGCATGAAACCCACTTGATTATAAATATCATGATAAAGAGATTATATTACACAGGAAGCATGCATATGATTTTTTAGGTTGTTTCAAAATTAACTTCTTTCTCTACGAGTGCCTTTCCGTTTCACTAGATTCTAACTTTAGACTTCAGATGACTTAGCCCAATTCCACTGAGAAAGAGGCTTTGAGGTCCACACACTATGTGTATCCAAAACATTAGTTAAATATTAAATATTATTTATTATTTAATATGATAAATAAATATTATTCTCATACATGGCTTAATAATTATTCATGTTTTTTGAATGTCATATATTCAATCATTATTTATTTCAGATAATATTCTGTGATCAAAATATTTAATATATATATTTTTTCCATATAGTGAATATAATATTTATTTTTTATTGGTGAATAATGGAGTGAAATTTATTTATTAAATAAATAGTCATTATTTAAGGCATGATAAATATTATAGAGAAATGATGGACCGATTTTAATGGTCCAATGAGAAATAATATATAATAAATATTATTTGAATAGATTTCAAATAATTTATTCAATAAATAATATTGAATTAATTCACCAGTTTTGGGAAAATATTAATATTGTTATTTTAAACGTGGGGCTCCTTTGAGATTAATTAAATAATAAGATCTCATGTGCAATTATTATTTTCTAACCCTAGTACTATTTAAACACAAAAATATTATTTCCAATTCCAATGATAACAATTGTGTTGGGTGCGCACAATGACATTAGAGAATATCCTCAAGCCCTAGAGAGAACCAAATCATGAATTATCATGAGAACAGAGGGTGATCTTGTGCCACCACCTGTCTCAATCCTAAATAGATCATGGAAAATCCTTCATGGAAGCAATTATCATGGTAATCAAGAATGAACGACACAAAAGTTATGATCTATCATGCTAGTGAATGGAGATTACTAAGATGACATTCAGAGGGGTGTGGTACATGTATGGATCCCCACTAGAGGATATTTACACTTCATTATTATGATTAAATGACATTACATCATAAATATGTTATAATGAACCATTCCTTTTACACATATTATTATAGTATTTTAGATATTAACATCCCATAAACACAACCCAATGATTGTGAGGCCTACTGTATTCGGAATACTAGGTTCATAATACATAAAAAAACTAAAACACAACATCATTATTTAATTCTCCTTAATGATATCCTAAATTCCTTTGATCCACTAATATTTCATAGTATAACTTAAGTAATACATAGAACAAATGGTTGTGAAATAAAGTCTGGTAGGGGGATAAATATGAAAATGAGCCATAACATGTGAGTCAAATGGTATGACACGATATCATAAAAAGATAACCCTTAAGAATAATCATATGATAACATAACATGAAGATCATGGTATTATATGATCATGAAAAAATAATAAAGTAGTAGCAACATATAACACGCTAATACAACATCACCTGGTGGACAGAGTCCCATAGTGGATTAGATTTACTCCCTAGTCACATACATACCATATCATGAGAAAAAAATTTACCCAATGCATTGGAGCACTATATTGAAACACTTATCATAACATTTAATTGCTTACGTGTGACAAAAAATGAAATTAATCATAAGACATAAATAATAGAATTACCATGGAAATAAATGAGTTTCATAATCTTGCATCATTTCATAATCAAAGTAGGTTTCATAAAGAATTCAATGAGAAAAAGGAATTAAATATTTTGGATTTTTATATCTGAGTACATAAGAATTGGTCTATAAATATGGTGTCTGTTTGGAAATAACGTCATGAGAATGTGTACAGAATTTGGTATAAAAATTAACTTTCAAAATTCAGTTTTAAGAAACCATTTAAAGACTTTTAGAGGTAATAAGTATAACATTTTCATTGAAAACCAGAGGTAAACCAAAATGGTTATACCTAAAATATTTCTTTATTTAATTAAATCATGAATTAGAATAAATAATTTAAATGATCATTACATAAAATGATTATGATATTGAATATTTTACCTTCATTGGGTTTAATTTTAAGGAATACATTTGAGAAATGAACTTAAGGAATGTATAACATCATCAAATGAAGGAAGAATAATATATATATATATAAGATAAATATATAAAAAAATCATAATAATTCCATAACATAAAATAGGGATAGAGAGAAAAATTGAGTTTTGAGAGAGAAAATTCATAACCCAAACAAAAAGGGTGGTTTAGAGAGATCACTTATCTTATGTTACAAAATCATTCTGCACATCTAATAAATGCACAAAATAATCAAATTAAATTCATTAATTAATTTATTCATAACCTTTTAGATCTATATTTTATTTATTATAATTTTATTATGTTCATTTATAAAAATTTCAATGAGATATAAATTTTAATTTCTCCTTTTGGAGGGTCTTTGTTTCATGGTTCCAGGGTTGGATCACTTCAGTATAATTATGGATGTTTTTGTCAAATGAGAACACAACTTCAGAAGTGAAATGAAATGATATTAGAGTCCTTAAAATTTTTTTAATGGTCCCAAATATCTTTTTATATCGCGATATATAGATTATTCACTCAGTAAAAACTCTAACGTTATGGGGCTAGTTCATTTAGGCAATTTTACCGATCATCTCAAACTAGTTATTTTTATTTAATATTATGTCTATATATTAATTAAAAAACATGAAATAAGTTATAATATTCTTTATTATCATCTTATTTAATGATGATAATATTTTTATTACTATCCTTGAAGGTGATAATGGAAAACAAAAATTCATCATCCACGAAGGCAGTGAATCAACATAATATGGACAATAGTTTCATTTTTTTAGAATAAGAGAAGAAAGTGGATGAATGTTAGATATTATATTATCATAATAACATTACATTATATATATATATGATATTAGATTTATATTTTCACATTGGATGAGGGAGGTGAGGATAAATTAGAAGAGGAAAATAATTTAAGAGAAGTAGTTTAAAAATATTACATATTTAATGTCGTCTCTTAATAAATATATTTATGGAACATGGAATTGGCCTTTCGATGAGACCCACAACACTGGGACATGGAGGATTGGATTGAGAAGGAAATTGGGTAGAAATTTTACCTGATACACGGCTTGGAATGTGTGATGAGAAGAGTCTCTGAGATGTGATATTAACAAGGGGAATGAGATGAATGTTTTTTAATATTATATTCATTCATTAATTAACTTGGACCAGTACTACCCATAGTATTGATTCTTGTGACTATATAGAGTAAATAGTGTATGGGTATTTGAATTAATGTGTTATAGCATCAATAATGACTAAAACATTCATTTATTTTTCTTATAATGTTCAATATCCCATTTTTCATATTTCATTATTCACCAAAAAAAATCAACTATTTTATAAAAATATCAAAAATTCACCCTAATAATTTTTCAATGTTTAGATTCATAATTTTTTTTCCATTTTATGATTTTTTTAAATATTTGAATTTTAAATTTTAAATAAAATCCACTTGTATTATCATTATAATACGACATAATATTAATCTATAAACCCATTTTATGAAAATAATCTTTCTTTTAAATCATTATATTTGTTATAAAAATGAAAATAAAACATACATGTTTTACAAAAATACAGACACTTATTTTATCATTTTTGAAACATTTATTTACTTGTATCATGATATAAATATGCTATGTTTTCATTTTACAAGATACCTAAATATTATTTAACACATCCAGGGGTTAAGATACTATGCCAATGGTCAGGTTACTATTCTATAACAGTCAGATTACTATTAAAACAATCAAGTCACCATATTAATGGTCATATTTGTAATGCTCATAGAATTCCCCACATCATATATATAAATCATATTTCATTAATTCATTATTCAATTATAATTTTTTGTAAAGGTTTTATATATTTTAATTTTCAAGATGAATATTGTATTACTATTTTTTTGTCTCATTTCTACAGTGTTGTTCGAGAGGGAATTTATTCTTGTGGATCGAGCAAATCAAAATTTTCATATTTTGGTTATCTTATTTTCTATATTTATCTTATTTTACTATTTTCAATTCTTATGACACTTTTTATTCTATATATGTAATGTTAAAATTAATATAAAAAATTGTATTTAGTTTTATCATGGGTTGTGTGTGCTTCAATATACATTACTGAATATAAAACAATTATCAGAAGGTAAATTCCATTGATCAAATTTTGGGTCGTTACATTCTTCTCACCTTAATAAATTTCCCACTTGGAATTTTTCTTTATATACTAAGGTGAAAATAGGTGAGGGTACTTCTACTTCATATATTCGTATGGATCCCATGTCACCTCCTCATATTTATGGTTTAGACATAGTACTTTGACTATGCAAGTTGTCTTATTGTGTAACAATTTATCACTACTCTAAGATCTTCTCCAACTACTCCTCATAAGTGAGATCATTTTTTCCAGCTACACCATCTATTAATTTAGTACATGTGAGAGATTTTGTATGTATTTACTTAAGAGGAATACATGGAATAAGTAATGTACTTGAGAAAGAGTTGGTGGGACTTATATTAGATAGGACACAACATTAAGGAGACCACGAATCTTGAAGGGTTTGATGTACCTAATACATAGCTTTCCCTTCTTCCCAAATCTCATGACTCTATTCAGTGGAGATATGAAGATTAATACATTATCATCAACCTAAAACTCCATTTTTCATAAACAATTGTTAGTATATCTATTCAATTGAATTTGATTAACCCAAATGTGTTTCTCAAAGGCATTTTCATTTTTTATTCTTTCCTCGACCGTTTCAGGATCCAACTGCTTACATTTTCCAAATTTATCATAGTTTATAGGAATTCTACATATCTTCCCATAAAGGGATATATATGTGGATTATTTAGTATAAACTATTATTGTATGAGAACTCAACCTGTAAGAACCTCAACTCCAATAACCGAGAGATGGTGTCTACTTTATTACATTAACACAGTTACAAGGGATCTCCCATGTTGGATCTATCAATTTAGTATTCATGGAAAACAATAAATATAAAAGTTTCTCATATTAAAAAGGAAATATAAAATACATATTACGAAAACATTCTTGTATCTTTGATATTATTCCTAATATCCTTTTTCATAACATGGGGACAAGAAAACAAATAAAAGGTGAGTTCAGATGCTCAACATGAGTTAAAAAAATAGTATAATTCATGAATAAATAAGGAATAATCAATATATAAAGTTAAATAACTTAAAACACAGAATATTTAATCAATAACATAAGAAAAAAATACATCAATGAATAATATCAATGCGTTAATCTCATGGAAAATAATAAATGGATTCTAAATAAAGGAAATATTTAATATTAGACGTCATGAGTTCAGACATCATGATATATATCTCATTATAGCCTTGTGTTAAGATAGTTTAAATGATGAGTATGTATACACCAGAAACCCATTTAATGATAGCTTACTGATTTGTCTCATGATACCTATCGATCCATTGAGATGATATAAAATTTAGGGGTCCACTCATCGCAGCTTGTCAAATTCATTCCTCATATGTTTAATGATAAACTTAAATTCATAAACAATATGCCTTATTAATAAATATTTTTATTGAGTAAAGAATAAATATTATAAATAATTTTTTATTCAATCAAATATCTTTTAAAGTAAGGCATCATATGTGGAATTAATATATAGTTTAGGTAATAATCATATCCATGATTCAAATAATATGAATATTAAAGTTAAATTCAATTCCCAATGATCACAATAAATTTAATGTTTCCAAAAAAATCTAATTTCTTTGAGATTAATCAAGATATGGGAGATGATTATAAAAAAAGTTTTGTTGTAAAATTGACTCTATTAATGAATAAATTAAAATGTAAATGAGTAATTTAAAATATATTTTTATTATAATTTTTTTGTAAAAAAATTTAAAACTCATAGAAGAAGATAAAGGGCATAAAGTGGTTATGGCAATAGAAAAGTCTGTTACTGCCATATATATTAAAAAAACATTCCTCTTGATTTTTTATAAATAAATTTTTTGAAGTAAGTTTTGGAAAAAAAATAAAAATATTCCTTTCAAACCATGTAAAAATTAAAAAATAACTAAAATTTCTCTTAATAAATTATTTGAGTAATAAAATAGTCTTTTTTAAAACAATTTTGAAAAATATATTCATGGAAGAAAAATATACTCAACCACAAGAGAGATAAGATCATATTTTCTTTTTAAATGATATCTTGAAAGAATAACTTGGATTGAATCATAAATCTTTGTGAATAAATAAATATCTATGTTAAATAACTAGAAGGGGTAGTATATATACTACATAAAATAAATAGATTCATAATACCAAATATGTCTCAATGGAGTAGAAATTGAGACAAAAATCCCTTACACCAGGTTTGACTTATCACGTACATTCATTATCTTTTTAAAATAATAAAATTATGTTAATTATTTAATTTTTTAGAACTATTTTTATGTTTATTATTCGTTTTATTTTATTTATTACCATGTTATATTTATTTACTTAATAAATTTACTTCACGTTGGATGTTTTGACGACATTCGATTGTTATGTCTAAAATGTTTTCTGTAGGTTGACTATGGTAAAATAATTCATTGTTAAATCATCTAGAAAATAATAATAATTAAATAATTATCATTTTTATACATCATTTAAATATAAACCAATCAATAACTATGGTTATGAAAAATTAAATATGTTTCAATCATGGAGACGGTAGGCTGCACGTACGCATGGGTAATGTTTTTCATTTTTCCATGATTATGATGGAAAGAACATAAGTATTATTTTATATTTCAAGAATGATAATTATATAAAAAATAACAATATTATTTTTTTAAATAAACATATATATATATATGTATATATATATATATACTAATAATGTGGTGTAGTGGTGAAAAAAATCACATCGCTTCGTGGAGGTGGTAGTCCACACATACGCACGAACGACATTATAATTTTTCAATAAATGAGAAAGTATGAAAAAATATTATATATTAATTTTATATAATGATAAATATTTAATGAATTATATATATATATATAAATAAATAAAAATATATATATATATAAATAAACCTATAATTATAACCATCCAGGAGTGGCAGTGTTGGAAAATGAATTACATTGGTTCGTGAGGTGGTAGTCCTTCGTACACACGAAAGATGGTTTCATTTCCCATTTGATAGAAGATGATATGGAAGTAGGTGATTCTATTAACATAATAAAATATTATTATGTAATAGACACCGATTTTATGATAATTTCATGTTTAATAATATTTGAAGGAGTCAGAAGAAGAAATAATAGATAAACGCTCAGTTAATAATGATATCAATTATTTCAACAAACTCTTTAGGATTATACCTAAAGCCTTCCTAGATTGGATTTATGTTAAAAAAAGCCCACTAATATTAGGATAGTTATTTAAGGAAGATATTTTTAAAGGGATTGTATTGGCTGAACCAAATGGTTTTTCATGTGTGATTAAAAGAGGAGAGGAGTTGTCCTTTTATAAGTGAGGGGCATGGAACTTTTGGAATTTCTTAAAGCATTAAATTAATATAAAACTTTTTCCCAATAAAAATGGATCCAAAATTATATAATTAAAATATATGAATATTATGGATCTAAATATTAACATCCAATAAATTTTTTATGTGTTTTGGTATTGTTTTAACCCTTATCTTTTATTTTAACCCTCTATTGACTTATTTGACAATTACCACAATATTTAAGTCTTATACCCTTTATAGTCAAATAATATTACTATAAAATGAAAAAAAACCAATAAATGGAGCATGGTTGATGTTTTTAAACCTATACCATTCATTTTTATGAATTTAAATCATTTAATAAAATATTATTTATTTGATACTATTCATTTAATTTGACTTTAAATACATCATGATAGAGATATAATAAAATTTAATCATTTAAAATATAGATATGAATTTATATATATCTTATAAATTAATTTAAGAGAATATGTTTTTCAAATTATATTAGTTTTAGTATTTTTTAAAATTATTTATTTTATTTTTCTATTAATTAAATAAATATTATGTCCATGTTGTGAAATCATTTAAGGTAATTATTTCACATCTAAAAATAATAAATAAATTATAATGATAAAAAAACTTTCAAATTTTTATTTATAACAAAACATAGGTTATATTTATCCTTATCATGAAATACTATATATGTTAAAAGAAGAAATGTGACATTTTTGTCTTTGTCTCTCACTTTAATTTTATAATTGTCAAAATCATATAAAAATTAAAAAATGGTCATAGTTTCAATGATTGGATGATTATGGATTATTTAGACCCATACAATTAAATTAAGACTACTTTAAGAATGATTTTTAATGCATTATCACATTATATTTAACCCTAATTATCAAATTTACCCTTACCATGATGACAATTTTTTACCATGGTTATTATTATTAATGATAAAAAATAAAAAAGAGACCTATTTATAAAATTTTTACCCCCTTATTCTAATTATGGAATTAATTTTTTAATATTCATTCTTAGTAATTGGTAGAAATTAATTTAATATTAAAACACAAAATGCAGTGAAAAATATTTTTTTTGAAAAAATGCATTTTTAAGTACAATTATTTTATACTGAATTAAACCATAAAATTTATTCTAATGAATTTAATTTTATTATTCATAATATTAGAGAGTTATGTTTAATTTTAATTCATTTTAGACCAAAATGAGTCTTTGTAAATTCTTGAAACAGATTTTTTTTTCAATAAAAAGTAGTATTTTTCATCATTCACAAGGAAATCAATCTTTTCAGAAAAATTATAAAAATACAAATTAAGATAATTTTGATATGATAATATAAAAAAAGAATTCATTTCCTCAAATACATTTTCTAAAGTAGGAAAATATAATTATATTATTTTCTCATAGAAAGTAATAAAAATCATTTTTGAAGGAAACATATTTGTAAAGAATCAAATGACTATATAATTATTGAGAATTTATTTCTTAAGTATTAATCAATAATTTATTATTTATTATTACCATATATATTTCATAATGTGGTTATTCTTATTCCTATTCTCCAATTTAATGACATGGTTATAATTATTATATTTGGATAATAATATTTTGGTATTCGTTTAGGATCAGTGTTACATGTTGTATACATTATCAAACATAACATTATTTTAAAATATAAGGGTATTACATTATATATCTTTTAAATAAATTTCATCCTTAAAATTTTAACTTATGTTTTCTAATAAAGGGGTTGACATTTAAAAATTAATTTATGTTAAACCCACATCATAAAAAAGGTCAAGAAAACTTTTAAAAATAGAGGAGGAGAAATAGGAAGGTCATCACAAAACAATGTTTCCAAATAATAGAAAATTAGTATGAAGTGAAAATATGGAAATGTAAGAGAAAAATATTTCTTAATGACTAATATAATTTGATAGAGAACATGGTAAGGAGAAAATTAATGACCACAAAACTATAAATCTATGATGGGTGAAAAGACCATTAATTCTTCGAAAATGATCATAATAGAATAGAATTTTTGTTTCAAGATCTATTTCCTAGAGTTAATTAATTACTTTAATATATATTTTAAGTATATAAGAAAATATACTTACTTGATACCTTTTTATTTCATAATCACATTTTCATCTTTTGGTTGTGCTTCGATCAAATTTCACTTTATCTCTTACTCTAAGAAATGAATATCCAAGATGAATTTTTTTATACCCAAAAAACTAAAATTAATATCTAAAATATAAATAATAATCACAAACACTTAACTTAATCCATTTCATAAATATTTATCCTTATGAATACGGAATATTTCCAACCAAATTCAAAACCCAAAAATATGAAATATTTGATCAAATATTTATTCCTAGACAATATAAAGTATCTCATAGTGTCAAAAAACAAAAATATGAATACATTGATCACATATTCAATTAAAAAATACTAATAAAATTAATTACCATAAAACCTCAATAAAAACACAACTTATTTTAAAAATTAATTCTATAATTATTCTTTATATCCCTTAAACCAAAAAAGTAGTAAACATCAACATAAATAAAATTAATAACAATTTTCAAGATCAAAAATACCTTTTCATTTACCTATTTAGTGTAAATATGTTCTTAAACATTTTTATATTGACATAATGGAAATAAGAATGGTTATTTATTCCTTATTCTAGTGATTTCTATAAAATATCACCTTACCATTAAATCGATTAGTTCACTAATATTGTTCAACATATGCTTTAAAATTTTTAAATAAAAACTATTGTAGTACAATAATTATATGTTTAATGATTTTTATGCCCATAATATCATTGATAAAAAATAATTCTTGAATCTAAATACACAATAAATTTAATCATTCCATTTTGGTTATCGTGATAACATAATCTAGACCTTCTCCCATTGATATATTATGTGGTATGTTCCCTTACCGATTGAGGAACTAGTTTGAATAATGCCCGTCTCTTTAAAGATAAAACACTAGATAATAGTGGCTTATATTCCTCAAAATCATTATCTAGATAACCGATATCCAAGTTCTTGTAAAAAATCTGACACCCCTCAATTATTTTATAGGATGTCTCCTTCCACAATTTTCACATGATTGAAATTTTTTTGTTCTCTTCTTCTTATTTGAACAGTTCATTTTTTATTTGTGTTCAATAGACCTATTATTTTTTTAATTTACCTTGAATATATAGGTTCTATTAAATTCATTCTCTGTATTAGTTTCACTTCATAATATATCATCAGATGATGAGAACATTTGAGAAAACAGTGCCCTTTAGAGACTCACCTTAATCCCATTAAAGAAATGACCAATATAACTTTCTAAACTACATATCTAGTCTGAAATATTTCTGGACGATACTTCAAATTTATCCTCACACTTTACCACACTATCTTCTTCCTTTCAATTTAAAGTGATGAAATTCCTCTCCATTCAAAGTTTTTATTCTTGAGGAAGGTATTTATAACATAAAATCACTTTAAATGTTCTCCATTATATGGTTTCTATTTCTTCAGGCTTTTTAGTTTTTTGGATCACTGGACACCATTGATCTGTATCTTCTTTCAAACATTAAACTTTTAGAATAACTTTTTCACTTTCATCACATCTCAAATCTTGGAATATATTTTCAAGATACACAATCATTTTCTTATCAACTCATATATTTTTAGTTCCACTAAAATATAGAGGCATTTATCATATGAAGTGACCCAAGAGAGGAGAATCACAATTTCAAACAACATAGAATGAAATGAAGGCAACAAAAATTTCTTCTTTCCCTATACAGAACACCATGTTTTTCTTATGTTACATGAAAAAATTAATTTCATCGATAGATTGCGTTACACGTAATACTGAGTTTTACTTAACAACAACATGTTATTAAAATATTATTATTTAATATAATAATATATAACCCAGTATTTAAATTGGAAGTTATTAATAGGATTAACTAACTTATGAAAACATATATTTTAATTCATTAGTTACCAATTAAATTGAAACAAATATAAAAACCAATTGAATATATAAGAAATATTTTTATAAAAACTATTTTTATGATTCCAATGGAGTTTTATTATAATAAATTAAATTAACTACTATTGGTGGATAATATTAATTAAATTTATATATTATATATTCAATCAAATAATTTTTAAATTCATCAATAGATTTTATAAAAATATTATAAGAACAAACCTTAATATACACATAAAATCATTATTTTTATAAATGGAGTTTTTTCACCTTTTAATGACGCACCAATTTTATATCTAAAGTTGGACAATTCTATAAATTTAAAATTACCAAATAATTTTTTTGAAATGGTATCATCAAAATTATCTTAGGGTGATTTTTTTTTATTTTTTTGAGAAGTTTCATTTTTTGATGAATAATGAAAATATAGAATTTAAATTGAAAACTTATTTTTCATCTAAATGATTTAACATGTTAAATTAAATTTTAAACTAGTTTTAATGTTTAATTAGTTAAATTATACATCAATTAATCCAATTTATTTCGTTTGAATCAATTTCACAATGAAATTAAATATAAAAACATTTCAATCTTTTGGACATTCTTACTACTAATGCCCACTTTCTCATCTCATCTATGAGATTAAATTTAAATTAATTTCTTCCACTTATGTGATTTGAATTTAGGAAAATTGATTCCATGTTTAGAATTATCATAATGTTTAATTTCAATAGTGTCCAAATTTTTTATTTACCAAATATATCAGTGAATGCAGTTAAAATTAATTACCGCAATTATGGTAAAATTAATCCTAACAATGGACTAATCCTTAAACATAATGTCCAAATAACCTGAAAACATGACTAAAAACTATTGGATATATATATTTATACCATATCCTCCATTTTCTATAATTTTTTTCATTATTAGGGTCGAATGATGTAGGTTAAACCCCTCAAAAGTGTTTACCTTTTTATATTTACAAGAAAGTCACTCATCCTCCACTATAAAAAGGCACTCAACCATCCCATAATGTCACACCTTTAAAAACATTTTTTCTCATCAAAAACCTGAAAAATTAAGATCCCTACATCCCTACCCTAATCCTATAAGCCTCATTTTGGGTATAAATAAAACCAAGAAATTCATTTGGAATAAACCAAAAATATTTACCTAAAAATAAGTGGTAATATTATTCAGCGATCTCTTTTGTTTTATTTATTTATCCACCACTTCATTTATTATTATATATTTCTTATAGAATAACATCATTATACTAAATATACTTAAATGTTTTTATGTCAAGGGTATTGCATACAATCACACAAAATTTCATCAAATGGGATACACAACCATCATTCGTGTGTAGAGTGGACTACCGCCTTACGAACCGATGTCGTTTATTCATCCATTACCACCTTTCTTGTTGGGAAATAATGATGGATTATTTTATATGTATTATATAAATAATATTATTTATAATGTATTTATGATTCTGTAATTATTTTATAACATATACATTCATGATTTCCATTTTATGGGAATATGATAACATCGTTCGTGGACATCAGTACTACAAAAAAGTCTATTAACATCGCTAGAATTGGACTCTTTCAGTTATAAAAAATAACTGATAATCAGATCATGGTTAAAGTCCTAAAGATTTTATCAGTTCTAAAAAAGTGATGTCAAAGGGCCCTTTTAACTACTCTTTTTTCTATCACTATTAAAGGGGGACTTTAATAGTGTGTTTTAGCACAAATAAAAAAATCACTATTAAAGGGGGTAAAATTATATTTTTTTGGATACCTATAAGCCCAACCCCTTTATAAGTGCTTCTAAAAACTCTTTAACAGTGCTCAACCTCCCCCCTTTATCAGTGATTTTCACCCCCCATTTATCAACACTTTTAGAATTTGGAGCCACATGTGTGCCTGCCTAGATTCGTACCCTCCACCTCTCATTCAAAGAGGGAATGCCTTTACCACTATAGAATGTTATTTTTTTTTTATTTTTAATGATATTTATATTTATTTATATATATATTTATAGATATTTAATAATTATTTTTAATTAAATTTATACAATATATGTTTGTGTGTGTTATTTATATACTTATATTTATTTAAATATATTATTTATAATATTCATTTAAATATACTAGAATATAATTTAAATATATATATGTTTATTAATATACTCATATATTTATAAATAAACATTATAAATATATTTCTATAATGTAAATAATGGTTAGATATTGTTTTAAATATATTTTTTGAATATGTATTGGTTTACATATATTAGAATATACATTTTTAGGGAAATTTTTGGATATATGTATATATATGAGTTATTTATTATAAGTAAATTTAAGAAGATATGTATATATTTAATTATAAATAAACTTATGTTGTGAAAAGTTATAAAATTTTAAAACCATAATATAAATATGAATGCATGACCTGAGAATAAATTCAGTCTCCACTAAAAATGTAATAATACCCCATTAAACAAGTCTGAAAATCCATTGAATGTTATAAAATTTGGGTACCCCAAATAAAAAATCAGTTTTGGAGGCCTTATGGGCCTTTTTTGGCTATTAAAAATATGGCCCAAGTTTACCTCTATCTCTAAGAGCATAGAGATCATCCCATCCTTCGATTTGATATGTGGTAGAGCCCAAACAGACACCCAGATCAAAAGATGTGGCCCTTTGAAGTTCGAGTTACGTTTTTAACTTATTTTTATTCTTTTATTAAATTTTTGATTTTTTAATCTTTAAATTTATATTAAATGACTATTACTTAGTAATATTAAAAAAATTATTAATTAAAAAAATTAAATTATTTTATAATCCATTTTCACTAAATATCTTATATATTAAGTTTAAATGTCTATTTACCTTATGTGAAACATATTTTAAAAAATACATATTATATTTATGTCAATATAAATATATTTATATATTATTTTTAATTAAATATAATGTTTTTTGATGTATAACATTATCAGCGCTACTAAAAAAGTGCTGTTAAAGGGGGTCTTTATCAGCGCTTCTAAAAAAAGAGTCCTAAAGACCGCCTTTAACATTGATTTTTTAGCATTGAAAAGGGGGTCATTAACAGCACTTTTAGGTAGCACTATTAAAGCCCTATGGCTAGATAAACCTAGTTTTGCAGTAGTGTGTGTGAAATACCACCTCCTCAAAGTGATGTGATTTGTTCACGCTATACATAGAATATACAAAGGATAGTTTTAATAAACATATGTGATATATATGATACAAATATTATAATTTAATTATAATATACATATATACTTTTTACTTTTCAACCTATTAATACATCATGAAAATTAAAATAGCATTTAATCATACGTATGGAAAACCATCTACATAAATGGTGCATTTCATTTCAATATTCAAAATTTATGGATTTTTATAAATACATATATACTAAATATGTATGATATTTACATAATGGTTCAAATTTTTGAGATGATTAAACCATTATATAAGTAATAGGATCAAAAAAATAAAATGTCAAAACATACTTGAAAAACACGACAATTAACACACAAAACAGTGAAAATAATGAAATATTGATAAAAAATGGGTGATAAGTTGTTTTAAAAGGACAATATATTATATTATAAACATTATTATGGTTCTTTATTAATTTTTTAACATTCTTAAAACCATTATATAGGAGTTTAAAAAATTTCCATCCAAAGGGAAGTGTAATGTAAGGGATTTTCATCTCACTTTTTACATCTTTGAGATAAATATAATATTCACCAATTACTTCTTTTGTGTGGTGTATCTACTACCCTTATAATATATTATATAATGAATTATTTTATCTCTATGGTATTTAAATGTTTCATTTTATGATTAATTACTTTTTGGGTCTTCGATTCCGATGTTGCCACTGTTGTAAAGGGATTTCAAGTCTCGCCTCTATTTTTGTAGGACTTATTCCATATTCACCACTTGTTTTTACTATGTAGTGTATATGATGCCTGCGAATATATTTTATTATTATTACATTTGAATTTATTGAAATTTACATATCCTTGTGATCAACTCTCTTTCATTGAGTTTAGAGTTTCAATGTTACTAAAGTGGTAATGAATTTTTGTCATAATTTTCCTTCTTTGTGATATTGTTATGTTATACACATATCTTCATTTATTAGGTGTATACAATTATACTTTGACATTATATATCATGAATATTTTTATTCTAATGATATTATAAGATTCATTTAAAGTTATTCCTTAATGGGGCTTATGATTTAAATGTTTCAAAGTCGTATGAGACACATTGTAATGTTTTTGGATTATTTTCCTCAAGAATGTTTTAAATGAAACATTAATGGTACTTTGATTCATCAATGAAAGAAACCATTTATTGTTAATTTACTTGGGATATGTTGTATTGATACCATCATTATTCTTCTTTTAGATTTTTTAATATTTATTTGGCCAATGAAAATATAAAAATTCACTTCCATGATTCATTTTTGTACTCACCTTGAAATATTCACTCTCGAGTGATTATTGAACATTAAATTTAGTCTGAATATCCATATAATTTTTAATGGATATGATTATTTCCCTAACCATATACCATTTTTATATTCGGATTTTAATTTGAAATTTATTTTATATCAAGGGAAATATTGATAAATCTATATCTTTTACTAAATATAGATATTTGACAAGGCACATTGTTCATGAATTAAATTGATTATTTTTTATATGAGGAATGCTTATGGCATGTGCAGCACGGGTGGGGACCAGTTATAAATAGCTCCTTGATGCATTGGAAGTCTCATTGGATGATTTAGTTGGCTATCCTTTTGGGGGTTTTCACCCAGTATATTTTTATCTATCTTGTGAAAGGTCTTTACAATAAAGGTATCATGTACCTAGGAAACATGGAATCCAATAATATAGTATTTCCTTAATTCAGATTCACTTATTATTGTCCATGAGATTTTCCCTATGAATATATATATATATATATATATGCATTTCATTATTATATTATTGATTAAAAGTAATGTGCGTTCTGTTATTTTCCTTTCCATATTTATTATTCTTTATCCAGTAATTTTAATGGAATGTGTTTCTAGTTATTTACCTTGTCATATTTCTTATGAACATCCTTCTTAGTTTATTGATTATATGTAATGAATTTTCAATTATTACATTTCCATATTGATAATTCTCATTGATTCGTTATTTCTTCCATTATACTTACACCTTACTGATCATTTGAGATCACCCTTATTTTGTTTCCTTTCCCCAAGAATACAAGAAGTGTATTAAGAAAGATATGATAGGATATAAATGTTAATAATTAATAAATGTTAACAATGAACTAGTGGTATCACTTTTTAGGTTCATATATTAATGTATTAACCATATTAGTTTGGTAAAATAGTCATTGGAAAACACAAAGAATTATTTTATAGATCTTAAAATCCTTAAAAAGTAAATTTTAGTGTTTCAAGAATAAAAAAATCTTTCTTAGGATATCCATTTCCTAGAGTAAGGGATGAATTAGAATTTGATTGAAGAACAACAAAAGTATGGAATTGTTCTTATGAAAATGAAATGTAATTATATTTCCTTATATTCTAGGTCAATAAAATAATTACACAACATTAGTAAAATGATATTAAAAAAATTGTTATCATAATACATTAATTTTTGTTTAAACGATGGTCTTTTAAATCATCATGGATTTATGGATTTGAGGTCCTAAAATTTCCATTGATCATTAATGTGTTTGTGGTCAATGACCTCAATGTATCTTGATTATTATTTACACTTTTCATAAAAGTCTATATTTTCACTTCTTGGTATTTGTTATCCTACATAGAAACCAATATATATGTTATTCCATGTGACCTTTGTGCTTATCATTATCTCTTATTAAGAATATATTTTATAAATTCTTTTATGATGTGGGTTTTTCAACAAGGTAGTTTTCAAATATAAAACCCTAGATTATCATGTTCAAGTTCAAATTGTGAGGATGCAATTTAAATAATTTGGGGAGAATATAACACCCCAAAATTCTAAAATAATAAAATTTTATTTGATAGCATGTATGACGTGCAACACTAAGTGTATATGGGAATATAATATCCTAAGACTTTATAATATATTTAATATATTAAATAAATCTTATATATGATATATCATGCAATTAATGCAACAAAAAGTTTAGATTTACCTATAATGAACACCACATTTATCTTGTGTTACCTACAATAATGATTTTTTTGATGGGTTGCGTTATACGCAAGACCGGGTTTTATAGAACAATAATATTTTATTAAAATTTTATTATCTAATATAATAAGATATAACATAGTTGATAAATTTGAAGTTATGAATTGGATTAACCAAGATATGAAAAAATATTATTTAATTCATTGGTTATGAATTAAATATAAAGGAATATAATATCTAATTGAATATATAGGAACTATTTTTTACAAAAAACAATTTTTATGCTTCCAAATACATTTTATATTAATAAATTAAATTAATTAATATCAGTGGATAATATTAATTAAATATATATTTTTTATATTAAATAAAATATTTTTGACATTCCTCTAATATATTTGATAGAAATAAGATAAGAACACACCAACATTTACACATAAAAGATATATTATTATAAAGGAGGTTTTACACCTTTTAAGGGTGCACCTATTTTAAATATAAATTCTGAAACGTCTATAAATTTAATATGAATTTTATTTTGAAAAATTAAGTTCAAAATTAACTAGGTTTAATTTTTGGTATTTTTCTAAGTAGTTTCATTTTTTGACGAATAGTGAAAATACTGAATATTATTGAAAAATGCATGTTCGTCTAAATAATTTACAGTGTTAAATTTTATTTTAAATTGGTTTTAATGATGAATTAGTTAAATTATACATAAATTATTCCAATTTAGTTAATTTTAATCAATTTTAGTGTTAAATTGGATATAAAACATATCAAAATTTTGACCATTTTTACTTTAAAAAACCCGCCTTTTCATCTCGTCTATGAGATTAAATTTAAATTAATTTATAAAACTTAAGTGACTTTAATTTGTAAAAATAGAATATATATTTGGAATAATAATAATTTATAATTCCTAGAAATTACACCTTAGTTTTTGACCAAAAATATTAGTGAATTTAGTTAAAATTAATTACAACAATGAAGGTAAAATTAATCTTAAGAATGGACTAAACCATAAACATAATAACCAAAATGACCTAGAAACATTCCAAAACATATTTTATGGATGTATTTATAATATATCATAAATTTTATATAAATGTTTCATTATTTAAGTCACATTATTTAAGGAATACCTCTCAATAATATTTATCTTTGTAATATTTACAAGAATGCCACTAATCCTCAACAATAAAAAGGCAGTCACCCCTTCCACTTCTTGAAACATATCAAAACAATTAGATCATACAAACACTAAACAAAAAAAATAAAAAAATATCTCCCCTCATGATATAATACTATCCTTGTGTAGAATGAAAACCAAGGAAGTAATTTGGTATAAACCAAAAAGAGTTACCAAAAAAGAGAGAGGCAACGTTCTTCAATAAGAACTTTTATTTTATTTCTTTATCTACCAATTAAATTATTATTATATATTTACTATATAATAACATAATTAACCTAAATATACTGTAATATTTTTATTTAAATGATATAACCCACAATCACACACACTTCCCTCAAATGAGATACACAATTATCGTTCGTGTGTACAACAGACTACCACCTTGCGAACCGATGTCATCCATTCTTCCATCACCACATTTCAATGTTGGAAATAATTATGGATTTATAGTTTATATATTATATATATAATATTAATAATGTATTAATTCTTATATAATTTTTGTATAACAAAAACCTTCATTCTTTCTATTTTATTTGAATACCTTAACATTATTTGTAGATATGGGGACTACCGCCTCCTCAAAGTGATTTGATTCGTTCACGCTATACACAGAGTTTATAAAGGTTGGTTTTAATAAAAATAAGTAATATTTGTGATAAAAATAATATTATTTAATTATAATATACATATATACAATTTAATTTTAATTATTTTAAAATGAAAATAAAATGAAAACAATATTCAGGCGTAGGTACGACCTCCCATCTCCAGTAATGGTGCATTTCATTTCTATCTCAAAACTAGATTGATAATTATAAATAAAAATATAATGAATATATATATAATATTTAAATCATGGATTAAATTATGGAGATTATTAAATCATGATCAAGGTAATAGGAATAAAAAAATAACAAGTCAAAACATACTCGAAAAACAAGGCAATCAACACCTGAAAGAATGAAAATAATGAAAGATTGTTAAAAAAAGGATGATAAGATGTTATAAAAGGATAATATATGCTATTATAAACATCATTTTGGTTCATTAATAATTTATTAACATTCTTAAAACCATTATATAGTACTTTAAATAACATTTAACCAAATGGAAGCGTATGGTATGGGATTTTCATCTCACTTTTTACAACTGTGAGACAAATGTCATATTCACCACTTACTTATATTTTTGTGGTGTGTATACTACCCTTTTTATATATTATATAATGAATTATTTTATCTTCATGGTATTTAAATTTTTCATTATATGATTAATTAATTTCAAGGTTTCTGATTGAGATGTTACCACAATTGTAAGGGGATTTCTAGGATCACTTTTATTTCTACCAGACTTATTCCATATTCACCACTTATTTTTGTTGTGTGGTTTATATATAATGCACATTAATGTATCTTATTGTTATTATAATTTAATTTATGGTGATTTACATATCCATATGATGGTCTCTATTCGATGGGTCTTACAATTTCAATGTTACCAAAGCAGTAATGGATTTTTTTCACAATTTTCCTTCTTTGGGATGTTTGTTATGTTATAAATGTATATTTATTATGAGGAGTATATACTTATAATTTGACATGATATTTCATGAATCTAATTATTCTCAGGATATCATATGTTTCATTTAATTTTATTCCTTCATCATGCTTACTATTTAGATGTTTTAAAATGGTACATGACAGTTTGGAATGTTTAAGAATTATTTTCCTTAAGAATGTCTTACATGACCCTATAAAGGTATTTCCATTCATAAAGGAAAAAAAAACTTTTTTTTCTCCACATGGGATATTTTGTATTGATACCATCCTTTTTATTCCACTAGATGGTTTATGATTGATTTAGACAAGGATAATATTGAAATTTTGTTCCTTGATTAATTTTTGTACTCCCATTGAAATATTCACTTTCTAGAAATCATTGAACATTAAATTTCCCATGAATATCAATATCATTTATCATGTATATGATTATTTTCTAAATCTTATACCTTTTTTACATATGGTGTTTACTTTTAATTTTTTTTTAATATTTGGGAAAATATTGAAAATTTTGTTTCTTTTACTCAATAAAACATTATAGGTGAATTAAATTGATTATTCTATATATGAGGAATGATTTTAAAATGTATAAAATGGGTGGGGTTTAGTTATAGATATCCCCTCGATGCATCGGTAGTCTCATGGTATGAGTCAGTTGGCTATCCTTATTGGTTTTTCACCTGATATTTTTTAAAGTGTCTTGTGAAAGGTCTTAAAAGTAATGGTGTCATGTACCACAACTGAAAAACAGATTCTTGGTGATGGGTTATTTACGATTGGGTCCCTATATAAAAGATAATTATTTATGATGTATCTTCACAAATAATTTTTTGAAAGGATTATTTATTATGATGGGTCATGTTACCCGTTGCAATAAATTATTTATGACGGGATACAGACCCATTACAAATAAGTTTAAAAAATAAAAATATGAAAAATAACTGATAAAATAAAAAATAAAAAAATAAAAAAATAATTTAAAAATTGTAATATATAAATATGTAAACAAATGAAATAATAAAAATATTAATCAAAATATTTTAATTTAAAAATTAACATAAGAATCATGTGAATAATGTGTCAATCATTATTGAGGGGCTGAGGGAGGGGGAGAGTAATCTGGAAGATAGGGGACGGAACTCCATCCCTAAACCCTGAATCAATCATTTCATGTACTCATTTTTCTTCTCTTACCATCATCAAATACCCTCATACTACTATTGTTGCCATCGACAGAGCACATCCTGCTCTATACGCATGACCTCAATAACCTCAATCTGAACTCGCAACAGCTCCACATACTATATGACCGATGAGGATGAATCTCTATTATCTTCCCTTGAGTTGGATGTCTAACATGAATAAATTCCATTAAAAATATCAGGCATCAGTCAAAAACCAATACCAACCACTCAAACCTTCTCGAAAGCATACGTTGTCCCCTGCTGTAATGACCCGAAATTTTGAATAAATCTTGTTTCCTAATTTTGTGTGTTATTTTATTTTTATACTCAACAAAAATGTTTCATTTGATAAAATGAGTATAATTAAAATGAGACCATTGGGTTTTGACTGTTATATGACCATTGGTCAATATGACCGCTGTAAACTAAACGTTTCGATTATTGTCTCTAAATACAAGTAATCTTGGTTAATTAATATAGAAAGAAGATTCGATGGCCTCACCCAGTAGTCTTGGACCGATCGAAGCCCATCTAACAGAACTTGGGAAAGAGGTGGCACCACTGGGCTTTGCTCTGGACCAAACCCAAGCCGAACTTCATCGTGTGAAGCTAGAACGGAATCGCCTTCGCGAGAAGTTCAAACTGATATAAATTACTACTCGTGCGATGTTGGCCGAGCCTCCCTCAGATTCTCTCACCTTAGCACACCTTACACTTAGGTGCTATGCTGGTGTGATAAGGGGCTATATAAGAAGACCGTAACTACCTTGTGTAATCCTTTGTTTTAAATAAAAATTGGGATTTCTTCTTATGATGAAGTTTATGAATCTTCAAATGACCGGATAAATATAGTATGAATATTTTTATGAATTTTAGAAAAAGGATATTTTAAAAAAGTTTATGTAAAACTTAAATAATTAAAAATGTGTAATGATATTTAAAAAATGGTCTTCTACAATTATGTCCAGTACAAAATTTAGAGTCTAATAAGATCAACTTGATTTTTGATGAATAGTAAATTATGAATAGTGATTTTATGCTTAGGATTAGTAATGTGACCAAATGGATTAGTAATCTCACTTAAATAAAGCATTAAAATAATCTAGGCACCTTGATTAAGTAATGTGATTCAATAAAATGGTTAAAAAACGGTTTCATAAATTATTATTCAAGTATTAGTTTTTTCAGATGAATAGTGTTTTTTAATTAAAAATTAAATTAAAAATATTTAGAAAATTATTTTTATAAAATTTATTTCATTTTTGAACTCAGAGCATCGATATTATGTTATGGTAATTTTTGGGGATTTTTCTGAAAAAAATGAATTTTCAGTGAATAGTGTATATATTTAAAAAATAAATTAAAAATATTTAGAAAATTAATTTTATAAAATGGAGTTCATTTTTGAAATCAGAGCATTGATATTTGGTTAAGGTAAAATTTTGGGATTTTTCTGAGAAAGTTGAATTTTCAGTGAATAGTAAAAATACAGTTTTAGGGTTTCGGTATGTTTAATGACATCATCACTGTGTAATGATGATGTCATGAGATATTTTATGGGTTGGCAGACCAAAGGTGATTAATTATTGTATTGGGGGCCCCATGTGGCCTAACTTCATGGGAAATATCTTGGGAGAGCACATGGTTTTGAGAAACCCACTTATGAGGTGTCCCTTGGCCATTAATGCCTTGTCCCCTCACTTTCCCTATAAATACCAATCCATTCTCTCATCCTTTGGACTTCAAAATCATTATCAACGAAGTTATGGTCTCCGTACCTCCCATGGAGTCCTCCCAAGGTGCCCCCATTCCCTCAAGGTCCAAACCTTTGAGTTTTAAGAGTTACGTTTTAAGGTAAGGGATCCGACCTCTCTCTTTCTTTTCAAGTAATCTCTTTTATGTCATTTATTTTATGCTCTATGTTCTTATGTTGGAGGATGTTCTTTTATCTTAATTATACTGTCCTTTTTATGTTAATATGATGAGAGACCCCCTATTACTATCATCATTTCATTTTATGAATGTTTATGTGGCGCCGTTAGGCTGCCGAATTTTTAAGGGATTCTTTCACCTTTCTCATTTTTCAAAGTTCTACTTTCATGTTAAGTCTTTCAAGTTCCTTTTTACTATGTTGGGGTATGATCTCTATATCTATCATATTAAAATTTTATGTTCATATGATGAGATACCCTATTTGATCTCGTCAATTCATTTTTGTTGAAGTTTAAGTGATGCCGTTAGGCTGCCGAATTTTTAAGGGATTCTTTCACCCTTCTCATTCTTTTCAAAGTTCTACTTTCATGTCAAGTATTTAAAGTTCATTTTAATTATGTTGGGGTATGATCTATATATATATAATACTTAACTCTTATGTTCACATTATGAGAGACCCTATTTGATCTTTTCAAATCATTTTTGTTGAAGTTTAAGTAACGCCGTTAGGCTGCCGAATTTTCATAAGAGAAATCTAATTTTTGTCTTCCCTCCATGTTTTTCATTTCAAATGGTATGTCCTTCAAATTTCATTACCATGTTCATATATACTTCTTATTCTGTCACTCTACTATTTTATGGGTCATTTATGAATGTTTGACCCATGTCCCCTCTCTTTTCAATGTTTTCTAAAACCCCAAAGCATAGCCGTTATGCTGCAGAATTTTCATCTCAAAATGCCTCTCTCTTTTCTAAAAATTATTTTATGTTATAAAGTGAATACTCAAAAATCTTATTTCTATAGGGGTATTCACATATATATCAAAATGTTCTATTTTAAATTCTGGGATTTACATACATGAGACCCGCTCTCCCCTTTCGTGGGTTTAAAGTGACGTAAAGATCATGTATTTAAAGCAGTTTTTAAAATGTTATGATTATGAAATGAAACCCATTTATTTTATGCTATATGGGTTATTTATGAAATGCTTGATGATGATATATGTGGCTCACATGATAATAAAGGAAAATTTAAGGGTGCGCCCTAATAGCGCTCCAATGCATTAGGTAATGATGTAACCACTAGAGATTACAATTTTCACGATATCTTGGTGAATAACCTTGGTAATTTTCAAATGACACCTTGGGGATGGACCTTGGTGTATGTTCATGTTTTTCTATGTTAAATGTTGTTGCCACATCTTCAAGTTATGAAAAATGTTATTTTTATTATGATATATATCATTATTTCTTTCTCATGCCTTAAAGTTCTTTTCATGACCTTATTAAAGTATATCAAGTTCACATGTAAAATGTTTCTTTTGTTTCCCTTACTGGGCCTTCTGCTCACCCTTTCTTTTGATGTATGTCCCCAGGTTATGAGATGTAGTAATGAACATAAGATGAACATAAGGATAATCCTTTCAAGTGTTTAATAAGAATTTTTTTTGTTTCATGTATTAAGTTCCTGGTTTCCAAGACACTAAACCTTAAAGATCCTCAGTTTTTTTAATGTAATGAAAGTTTATGTAACAAAAAGGCGGGATGCTATACCTGCACCCCTGTTGCATAATCAAATCCTTTCACACTAATGGCCTCACTCTAAGTCTCATCCTAACTCTTAGCCTGTGTCTAAGAAGTCATGGCATCATATGACTCCTTCAAATGAAATTTAAAATTAAAATAGTTAAAATATTATTTTTAGTTATTTTTAAAACTAAAAAAATTATACTGACCATAATTTGATGCTATAAAACACCTTTAATCTCTCTAGTGCTAGTATTATTGTACATCCCCTTATAAAAAAAGAAATCCATAATATCGTAATGTTTAACTGTATATATGAGTATAAAATAAACTGTTTACATTTAAAGTTATATAAATTATTAAAAAAAATACTTACCATATGTCATCGATGTGTAATGAATGCACGACTACCAGCTCGAGATGTCACCTCCTTCCTCCCTCGGTTTTGATGAAATAATTATGATCTCCTATGAAAAATAAATCCCATCAAGTATAAAAATAATACAACAAAAACCTAGGATGATATGTAATCAGGTCAATGGGAACATAATGAATGATCAAAATCTATGACCCTCACAATCTTCATGGTCTTCATCCAAAATTTATGAAAAAAATAACGACAATGATCATGAACACACACCTCTTATACCTCTTTGTTGGAACTCTGCATTTTAACATTAATGTGATAACATAAAACCCTAATTTTTTTTAATAATATAATGTTACTAATTAAATAAATTTAAAATTAACTGGGGTTTATTTATGCACCATACAATGATGAAACCTGAGGTATAAGAATGTCAATGGGAATTGGATCCCACATCACCAATGCCTCAAAAAAATAATTCCAAAAATAGCTCTCCCGGTCCAACAATAATATGTTAAAAGCTATGAAAAAAACAGATCTAAAAATCAAACAATTATTACATAAATAATTTAATGAAAAGCAATGAAAAGAAACTTAAATAAAAAACTAATCATACCTCTGCATGCATGGAACAATGTAAACATGTAGACGTCACTTGGGAATAGGTTCGGGAATCATCAATCTCATAAGACCCCAACCACTCCGAGTCGATGTTGAACTGCTAGGAACCTAAGGGTTAGCTGATAAAGCATCAAGCTCATCACCAGGTAGTAAAACCTCCTAGAGGCTATAAAAGATATCATCATAAGTCTCATCATCCATCTGAAACATGGCAAAAATGTTGTCAGCAAATGATTGAAAATGAGTAATACACACACACACACATATATATATTTACGATAATTAATAAGGTAATTTTTTCATTATTCATATTCATCATCATATTTATAAATGAAAGTGTCAATATCTTCACCTTCCTCCTTAGTATCATCAATTTCCATATCTATTTTAGCTTTATCATTGCTAGTTAATTCAAACTAATTTGTTACATCATCAACATCATCGCCACCATCGACCTATAACTATGGGGTGTGATCATTGATATTTTTTTCTCTTCATTCAAAATATGTATTTGCAGTGGTCTCTTGAATAATTTTATTTCCTTCCACTTAAATAGAACCACATTCAATTTTCATAAAATTATTTTCATAGGATTTCATTTTTATAATGCTCCACCAATAAATTTACTCTGTTGATGTATCACAATAACTACCATAAAATATTTGTTGTTCTTGATGAGACAATAAAAATAATTCATTTATTGTAAGAAGGATTTTATATTTAATAGCAATGATTCTATAGCAGATATGAACATGGAAGCCCCCATCAGTATCAAACAAATTTTTGTTAAAGGATATTTGTAACACCCTAAGTTTTTCTTAAAGAAAAAATTAATTCATGGAACTTAGTTTTAAGTAGATATTTATAACTATCCTTTAAACATAATTTTCCCACTTCTATATTTTGAATTTCAAGAAAATGTCATCTAAAATTGTGTTCAGTAAGTTATTTGGAGTCTGATGAAACCAACTTGTTTTTTTTGTGAATAGTAACATACCCTTATGAATAGTAATAAGAATATTAATATGACCTAATTAATAGTAAATTTTATTATTATTTTATTTTATCAAGGCTTTAAGATAATAACATCTTGGTTAATTTTTTATCGTGATATAGAAGTTGTTATAGAATTAGAATTTTTAATTTTTGAATTAAGTATTATTTTATTTAAAAATTAAATTAATAATATTTAGAAATTTATTTTCAAAAAAATGGACTTCATTTTTGAATACTACACGTCGAAAAATTGTTAGGGTAATTTTTTGGGATTTTTCTGAAATTCTTGTTTTTTTGATGAATACTGAAATACGATAAAAAACCGTATAAGAAAATTATCAGTAAAATACACTATTTATGACATCATAAGTGATTAAAGGCCACTTGGTTTGAACTCACATTCCATTATTACTATTTGAGGTCACATGAACTAAGACTATTCACAATCTTTGGCAGAAATATTTTAATAATGATTAAAATAATGAAAAATTCCCCTTCTCCTACACTATAAATGCCACCCTAACAACCCTCTTCTTACGACACCTCTAAAGCCTTGATACATGGCTAAGTTATTCCCAATAATCCTCCCAAGGCTCTTCCCCATGCCCTAGATCTTCTGGTATCACCAAATTCCCAAAACGGAACCCCTTAAGAAGGATCTCAAGGGAAAGAGATCAAGAGGTAAACATCCTCTTTTATTTTCTTTCTTTTCCTTCATTTTATGTTATTATATTCCTTTTCCTTTAGATTATGTTGGAAGATTTTATTTAATATCCCCCTTACTGTACATATTATGTAATTTTTATGAGATATCCCATTTTTCTCATCAAACTATATTAATGAAATTTTAAGAGACGCCGTTAGGCTGCCGAAGTTTCGTGAGTAATTTCTCTAGTTTTCTATTATTTGAAGATTCACTTCTTTTCATATTCTTTCTCCACATCCACTTAACCATGATACATGAAGCTATAGAATCTTGTATATTCTGGATGTTCTAATGTTCATTGAAAACACATCATCGTTCTTTTTCTCCTCTCCCACATGTTCAAGGAATTAAAAACATTGTCCGTGATGTGTTGAATTACCGACATTGTGGATGATGTGATTTCATTTTTCATAAATTACTTCATGTATGGTCATGAAACTATTTTTATAATTGAACCAGGTTATAATATATGTATTATTTCTCATCAATGGTTCTGTAATTCTTTTGTACACATGGTATTAATTTATAAACAAAATGAGGACGTTATTATCAAAGAACCACTAAAATGATCTAAACGAACATCATTAATGTTTTAACTTATGAATCATCCTCATGAAAGAATTAAAAATGGTAAATGGTATAATTTATGTTACTGGATATATGAAAATACTACTCCATCCCAATTCTGTAGTTTCACTTCCAATCGACAAGAACATCCACCATGAACCAATCATGGAAATCATGTAATGAACTTACCCAAAAACAGTGCAAGGAACAAAATAATAAAAATTAAAGGGTGAAATGATGTTATAAAATGATAATATAAGATGTTATAAACATTAAAATGTTTCTGTAAAATACTAATAACACTATTTGAACCATTATACAGGAATTTTAAACAAGTTTGAAGTAAGACAAGCCTAAGGTAAGGGAATTCTTAACCCGATTTCCATTCTTTGGGTTAACCTTCTACTTCATTATTTATGTGGTATTAAAATTCATTGTGTGATTGGTTTTGTTTATATTATGTTTAATTATGTTTTATTATAGTGTATATACATATTCCATCCACTCTATTAAGTCTCACTTCAATAATATGATGTTTGTATGGGATTTCTTAACCCAATTTCAATTCTTTGGGTTAACCTTCTACTTCATTATTTATGTGCTATTAAAATTGATTATGTGATGTATTTTTCTTATATTATGTTGAATTATGTTTTATTACAGTGTATATACATATTACATCCACTCTATTAAGTCTCAATTAATCTATATGATGTTTGTAAGGGGATTCTTAACTCGATTTCCATTCTTTAGGTTAACCTTCTACTTCATTATTTATGTGGTATTAGAATTGTTGTGAGTGATGGGTTATGTTTATATTTTTTTTATTATGAATATTTATAGTGTATATAAATATTAATTCCACTCTAATAATTCTCTCTTAAATTATATGATTTATGTAAGGGGTTTTTCATTTAAAATCCTCTTTTAAAATTCTGTTTTACAAAATTCAAAAGCAATGTTTTTATGCAATTAGTCATGTTGTATGATTGTGTTCCAGTTCATGGGAATTGTTTATGATTAAGGGTGAGACCTATATCCCCCTCCAATGCATTGGGTATGTGTATGTTGGAGCTTGGCCGTATGGTTACTCAAAGTGTAACTGCGATGGTTACACGAATTGTAAGGTAGCCGTGTGGGTTACAAATTATAAGGTAGCCGAGAGGGTTACAAGATTATATAAGTAATTCCCCAAGATACATTTATTATTATATATATGTTATCATGTTTTTTTGGATCTTTTTTAAATCTGATGTTAAACACAATATGTATATATGGGTGACAAGCATGTCTTTTGAAAATGCTTTCATACGTTACAAGTATTCAGGGACTAATGCGATCTCTCCTTATTTTTAATCCCTTATTGAGATTTTAAGCTCATCCCAAGTTTTTAAATGATTTTCATAGGTTAATGGATGTGTAGGAAAAATAAGGAATCCATGTTAAATGTTAAATAATTGTTAAGGAGTCATGTTTAAGTTTTAATGTTTTATACTTTGAAAAAAATGGAAAATATTTTTATGGTATCCACTCTGTAATAATGTGTAATGTTATGAATGTATTGTCCCAATTATCTAAAGATCTAAACTTGAAAATATCCTTAGTGTAAAAGGAAGTTCTATCTTAACAAATTCAAGATTGTTTTTATTATAAGGTCGGGTCCTTATAGATGGTATCAAAGGATGATTCAGATAACTTTAGGTGTTAGGATGATGTTAATAGAATACCATAAATAATTTTCACTCTATGTTTAATTTGAAATGTTAAATAATTTAAATATTACCATGTTGCTTCATCTAAGATATGTATGTTCAAAATGCTTGTACGCAGAAGGAACAAGGATGCTGAAGAGAAGAGGCACTGACAAAATGACATCCTTACAGATCTACGGCCCAGAATGGTAGAGATTGGAACTGAGAAGTTTGTGACAGCAATGTCTCAGCTAACATAGGAAATAAATAGTGTTGGAATCCATGAAAGAGAACAACCAAAGGTACCACAATAGATTATGATAGTAGTGGAACATTTTATGAGATAAAACACTCCTGATTTCAATGGATCTTTTGACCCAGTATCACTTGAAGGATGGATCAAATCCCTTGAAGAGATATTCAATGTTATGTGATATTCAGACAATCAAAAGGTAAATCTTTCCATTTATCATTTTGAAGGGGAATTTGATTAGTGGTGGTCAAGGATAAGGAATATCAGGGATAGAGAGGATTTTTATGCCTTAGAGTGGGATGAATTTAAAAGTATTTTCCTTGAAAAATATTTTCCTAAGGTGGTGAGACTTAGGATGGAGAAGAAATTCCATGAATTGAAAGAGAAGGAGGATGATTTAGTGTCCGTGTATGAAGCGAACTTCACTCAACTGGTGAGGTATGCTCCAAATCTTATTTTGGATCTTGATAGAAAAATCAACCACTTTTACTTAGGACTGAAGACAAGGTATCGAAGGGAATTGGCCTCCCATGAATTAAAAAGTTATGAGAAACATGTCCGATGTGCTGAGAGGGTATAAATAGATTTTTCTGATGATTGTGTGAATTTTGGAAACAATGTTAAGAAGAGGTCTAGATGGAAAGAGATGGGAAAGAATCAACCAAATAAATCTGATGGTAAGAAAATCCATTTTCATCTTTGTGAAAAGCGTGGAAAGAAACAACCTAGGGAAGGTCCTAGAAAAACATGGAAGTGTTTTAAATGTGGTAAGTTTGGACATATGGCCCAAGAATGCAATGAAAATGATCCTAAGAATAATCGTGATAAGGATACTATAAAGTGTTTTAAATGTGGTGAAATGGTTGATTATGAAAATTCCTGCCCAAAGAGAGATACTAGGGATGTAAATAAGCCATAATACAAGAAGAAAGGTGTAGTGAGATCCTTTGCAAATACGTCAGCGAATTTCAGGCCATCCAATGAAGTTGTATTAGGTACTTTGTTTGTTCACTCAGATTTTTCTCATGTTTTGTTTGATACGATGTCTACACATTCCTTCATCTCTGAGAAATTTTCTGGTAAATTGGAAATATCACCTCAACACAATAAAATAGAACTTGTTGTTAAATAAATAGGGGGAAATTTTAAAGAAAAGGGGAATTATAAGAATCTTTCTATTGTGGTCTGTGGAAATAATTTACTTGCAAACTTGGTTGTTTTACCCTTAATCGAGTTTGATGTTATTCTGAGAATGGATTGGCTTTCTGATTATCATACTAAGATTGATTGTAGATTTAAAGAATTTGTCTTTCAGAAAGAGTTTCAATTTATATACAATAATGAACCCATACAATTGATAAAATATCAGGAAGCTAAGAAACTTTTGAAAGATGGAAATGAAAGTTATCTTGCTCATATTGTTGAAAACAAGGGAACTATTCCTAATAATGATGTGCCGGTGGTAAATGAATACCCTGATGTTTTTATTAATGAGTTGACCTATGTCATACCTGATCGAGAAGTCGAATTCACAATTGACTTAGTTCCTGATGCTAAGCTAATTTCAATACCCCCATATTGTATGGATCCGATAGAACTTCTTGAATTGAAAAATCAGTTGCAAGATTTTCTCGAAAAAGGCTTCATTCGTCCTAGAATTTTACCATGGGGAACCCCTGTTTTGTTTGTCAGAAATAAAGATGGATCCATGAGAATTTAAATTGATTATAGAGCTTTGAATAACATCACTGTTAAAAACAAGTATCCTTTTTTCATCATATTGATGATTTGTTTGATCAGCTCTAGGGAGCTCAGTACTTTTTCAAGATTGACTTGAGATCTGGATACCATCTGCTGAAGGTAAAGGAGCATGACATCCCGAAAACAGCCCATCGTAATAGATATGGGTATTATTAATTTGTTGTTATTCCGTTTAGATTAACTAATGCACCTGTTGTATTCCTGAATATTATGAATAGAGTATTTCATGAGTTCTTGGATAAGTTTGTGGTTATATTTATTGATGACATTCTATTTTTTCTAAAACTAAATAGGAGCATGGAAAACATTTAAGGGTTGTTTTATAAACCTTAAAAGAAAAGAAACTATAAGGAAAATTCAAAAAGTGTGATTTTTTGTTGCAACCGATTTCTTTTCTTGGGAACATTGTAAATAAGGATGGAATAATAGTTGATCCTGCTAAAAAAGGTACATGATGAATGGAAAAGACCCACAAATGTTACAAATATTCATAGTTTTTGTGGATTAGTAGGTTATTACTGACGTTTTGTTAAGAACTTTTCATGGTTATCTAGACTGATCACTAAGTTAACACGGAAAGGGGTTAAATTTTTTTGGACAGAATAACATGATGTTTTTTTTCAGGAACTGAAGAAGAGATTGGTGAATGCTCTAGTTTTTCCCTTCCCTTCCCGAAATAGTGAGTTTATCATCTATAGAGATTCTTCTTTGAAGAGAATTGGTTGTGTTTTGATGCAGAATGATCAGGTAATTGCCTATGAATCAAGACAACTAAATCCTCACGAGTTAAATTATCCCACACATGAGTTGGAATTGACAGTTGTAGTTTTTTCTTTGAAAATTTGGAGGCATCATTTATACGGAACCAAATGTCAAATATATACTGACCATAAAAGTCTGATGTATATATTCAATCAGAATGAATTAAACATGAGGCATAAAAGATGTCTTGAATTGATAAAGGATTATGATTTCACGATCAATTACCATCTTGTAAAAGCAAACAAAGTGACATATGCCTTTAGTTGGAAACATCATACATCATTTACCATGTTACATTTGGAACATGATACCTTGATTAATGATTTGATTGATTTTGGCTTAGAAGTTATTGGTGCAGGGAATACATCTGTTTTGTTTTAGGTTTCAGTGTAGTGTTCATTGTCAAACACAATTAAGCAAGTGTAGAAGGAAGACTGTGAGCTACAGAAAAAGTTAGAATTGGTTAAAATGGGTAATTTTCCAGAATTTAACATTGATAAAGATTGTGTTTTCAGATTGGGTATAAGGTTGTGTGTGCCTTTTGATTCCCAGTTGAAGAAAGAATTGTTCTGTGAAGCTCATAATTCTCCATTTTCAGTTCATCCTAGAAGTACTAAGATGTATAAGGACCTTCATGGGTATTATTGGTGGGATGGAATAAAAAGAGATATTGCTGATTTTACCATGATATGTTTGACATGTCAACATGTTTAATCAGTGCGGAAGTTACAAAAGGGGATGCTTCAGCCTTTTCCAGTGCTAGAGTGGTAATGTGAGAATTTAACCATGGACTTTGTGGTGGGATAACCAAAGACTTCTCGAGGTAACAATGCGAGTTGGGTTGTTGTTGATCGGCTGACAAAATCTGTACATTTTCTTTCTATTCTAGATACAATGTCTTTGGATTAGCTATCTTAATTGTACCTCAAGGAGATTGTCAGGTTTCATGGAGTTCTTCTTCCCATTGTATCTGATCGTGATCCCAAGTTAACTTCTAACTTTTCAAAGGGACTTCAGAAGTTTTTGGGCACAAAGTTAAATTTCAGTACAACTTTTCATCCTCAATCAGATGGGCAGTCCAAACAAATGATTCAGACTTTGGAAGATATGCTTCGATCTTGTTCAATGGACTACCAGGGAAGGTTGGATCAACATCTTTATTTAGTTGAGTTTTCTTATAATAATAGTTTCCATTTTAGTATTTAGATGGCACATTTTGAGGCCTTGTATGGGAAGAAGTGTCGGACTCCAGCGTTTTGGGATGAAGTCGGTGAAAGAATGTTGATGGGGATAGAATTAGTAGAAGAAGTGGATGAGAAAGTGATGATGATCCAAAAGCACATGAGGGCAGATCAGAGCAGGTAGAAAGTTATGCAGATAATAGAAGGAAATACTTCTCTTTGGTGGTAGGTGACCATCTTTTCCTTAAAATCTCTCCTTGGAAAAGTGTGATGTGTTTCGGTAAAAAAGGAAGCTAAGTCCATGGTTCATATGTCCTTTTGAAATCTTGGAGAATGTTGGAATAGTTGCATACTGCATAGCTTTTCCTTCGAGTTTGTATCAGGTACACAATGTTTTTCATGTTTTGATGTTGAGAAAGTTTGTTCCAGATTCATCACATGTCTTGAGCCCATACGAAGTTCAGATGGAAGAGAACCTTTTTTATGAAGAGAAACTAGTTCAGATTCTTGATCAAAGGGAACAGGTATTGTGGAATAAGGTAATCCACCAGGTAATGGTTTTTTGGAGAAACCACATGGTTGAAGAAGAAATATTGGAGTCTGAAAATGCTATGAGGTAAAAGTACCCTCAGTTGTTTAATAAGTAAATAAAATTGCGAGGACACAATTTCTAGAAGGTGGGGATAATATAACACCACAAGTTTTTCTAAAAATAAATAAAAATGCATGGAACTTTGTTTTATGTAGATATTTATAACTAGCATTTAAACATAATTTTTCCACTTCTATGTTTTGAATTTCAAGAAACTATCATGTACAATTGTGTTCAGTAAGTTATTTGAAGTCTGATAAAACCAACTTGTTTTTTTTGTGAATAGTAAAATACCCTTAGGAATAGTAATATGAATAGTAATATGATCCTAATGAATAGTAAATTTTATTATTATTTTATTTTCTTAAGGCTTTAAGATAATAACATATTGGTTAATTTTTTATAGTGATATAGAAGTTGTTATAGAATTAGAATTGTTAATTTTTGAATTAAGTATGATTTTATTTAGAAAATAAATTAATAATATATATAAATTTATTTTCAAAAAATGGACTTCATTGTTTAATTCTACAAGTTGAAAAATGGTTAGGGTAAATTTTGGGATTTTTCTGAAATACTTGTTTTTTCGATGAATAGTGAAATACGATAAAATACCGTATAAGAAAATTATCAGTAAAATACACTATTTATTACATCATAAGTGATGAATGGCTACTTGATTCGAACTAACATGCCATTATTACTATTTTAGATCACATGAACTAATACTATTCATAATCTTTAGCCAAAATATTATAATAATGATTAAAATAATGAAAAATACCCCCTCTCCTCCACTATAAATACCACCCTCACTCCCCTCTTCTTCCCACACATCTCAAGCCTTGAGACATGCCTAAGTTCTTCCCAATACTCCTCTAAATGCTCTTCTCCACGTTCTATAGCTGCTGGTCTCACCATAATACCAAAACTGAAGCCCTTAAGAAGGATTCAAGGAGAAGAGATCAATAGGTAAACATCCTCTTTTATTTTCTTTCTTTTCTTTCATTTTATGTTATTATATTCCATTTACTTTGGTTTATGTTGAGAAATTTAATTCCATATCCCAATTACTACCCATATTATTTAATATTTATGAGATATCCCCTTTCCCTCATCAAACTATTTTTATGAAATTTAAAGAGACACCGTTAGGCTGCCGAATTTTCGTGAGAAATTTATCAAGTTTTATTTTATTTCAAGATTCCTTTCTTTTCTTATTAATTATTCACCTCCCCTTAACCAAGATACATGAAGCTCCAGAATCATTTATATTCTATATTTTCTCATGTTCATGGAAAATTACTCATCATTTTTTTCTCCTCTCCCACTTTGTCACAGAATTAAAAACATTGTCCATGATGTGTCGAATTACCAACATCATGGACGATGTGATTTCAATTTGAATTAATTCCCTAAAATATAATCATGAAACCATTTTTATTTTTGAACCAGGTTATAATATTATTATTATGTCTCATCAATAGTTCTGGAATTATTTGGTACACATGGTTTTAATTTATAAAACAAAATGAGGTCGTTATTATCAAGGAACCACTAAAATGATCTAAACGAACATCATTAATGTTTTAACTTATGATTCATCCTCATGTAAGAATTCATAATGATAAATGGTATAATTTATGTTACTTTATATATTTAAATACTACTGCATTCCAATTCTGGAGTTTCACTTCCAATCGACAATAGCATCCACCATGAACTAATCATGGAAATCATGTAAAGAACTCACCCAAAAATAGTGCAAGGAGAAAAATACTAAAAATTAACAGGTGAAATGATGTTATGAAATGATAATATAAGATTTTAACATTAAAATTTTCTTTTAAAATACTAATAAAACTCTTTTAACCATTATACAGGATTTTTATACAAGTTTTAAGTAAGACAAGCCTGAGATAAGGGAATTCTTAACCGGATTTCCATTCTTTGGGTTAACCTTCTACTTCGTTATTTATGTGGTATTAAAATTGATTGTTTGATGGGTTTTGCTTATATTATGTTAAATTATGTTTTCTTATAGTGTATATACATATTCCATCCACTCTATTAAGTCTCACATCAACTATATGGTGTTTTAAAGGGAATTCTTAACCTGATTTTCATTCTTTGGGTTAACCTTCTACTTCGTTATTTATGTAGTATTAAAATAAATTGTGTGATGGGTTTTTATATATTATGTTGAATTATGTTTCATTACAGTTTATATACATATTCAATCCACTCTATTAAGTCTCACTTCAACTATATGATTTTTGTAATGGAATTCTTAACTCGATTTCCATTCTTTGGGTTAACCATCTACTTTGTTATTTATGTGGTATTAGAATTGTTGTGTGTGATGGGTTCTATTTATATTATGTTTTTTATGTTAATTTACTGGGTATATATATATTCCATACACTCTAATAATTATCTCTTCAATTATATGATTTATGTAAGGGGTTTTTCCTTTAAAATCCTCTTTTAAAATTCCATTTTACAAAATTCAAAAGCATTGTTTTTATGAAAATATTCATGTTGTATGACGGTGTTATGGTTCTTGGGATTTTTTTATGATTAAGGGTGGGATTTATAGCTCCCTCCAATTTATCGGTTATTTGTATGTTGGAGTTTGGCCGTATGGTTACTCCAAGTGTAACAACGATGGTTACACAAATTGTAAGGTAGCTGTGAGGGTTACAAATTGTAAGGTAACCAAGAGGGTTACATGATTATGTAAGTAATTACCCAAGATACCTTTGTGATTATATTTATTTTCTCATGTTTTTTTATATCTTGTGTAAATCTCATGTTACACAAAGTAAGTATATATGGGTGTCAAGAATGTCTTTTGAAAATTCTTTCATACGTTACGAGTATTCATGGAATAATGTGCTCTTTGCTTATTTTCTATCCCTTATTGAGATTTTGAGCTCATACCAAGTTTTTAAATGATTTTCATAGGTCAATGGATGTGTAAGAAAAATAATTAATCCATGTTAAATGTTTAATAATAGTCAAGGAGTCGTGTTTAAGTTTTAATGTTTTATACTTTGAAAAAAATGGAAACTGTTTTTATGGTATCCACTTTGTAATAATGTGTAATGTTATGAATGTATTGTCCCAATTCTCTAAAGCTCTAAACTTGAAAATATCCTCAATGTAAAAGGAAGTTTTTTCTTGAATAAATTCAAGATTATGTATGTTATAAGACCGTGTCCTTATATTATTACTTTATTATGTCTGAGATAACACAACTCAATTATTTCTTCCAACATGTCATAAAATTTAACTTCACTTTCTCTATGATGAGATCCTCTCAAAATTACACCACTATTTATTTTTCAATTCACTATATGCATGTGTGTGAAATTGAAAACCATTCTTGACATGTGAATTATAATATTTAACCATTTTTATGGTGGGTTACTCTACACACACAATCGTTTATGAATTTTATTGGCATGTTGGGATACCTTCAAAATTGAAAAAATTAATGATATACTAAATAATAAATTTATTTCATATATTAAAAAATAAACAATTTACTATACTAGTCTTTGAAACCAGTATGAAAAATTATTTTTTCAACATTCTTCAAGAGAAATTTTTGTAATTTGTGGAAATTCTTTCTTTATATGATCATCATATAATATAAAAATTAAATAATCTTAATTTATTTTTTAATAAAATTAATGAATATTTGGTAGTATCACTCACTATAAAAATCATGCCATTTCATCACAGTTGAGAAGAACATATGCATGAGCCCTGTGATGTTCATCATTTGAAACCCACCTTTCATGAACTCCACCAAAACCCAGTCTAGGATGATTAAAAAATGATAATTGAATGTTCAGTGAATCATCAACATTTCCATCATTATAACCCATTCGATTATTTTTTGGAGTTTATTTAGGTTTAAAATAACGGTAGCAGAAAAAAAATTCCTCATGTAAATATGCTTCTACAATTTACACTTCAACAGATGCTTTGTTACCAATATTTATATTTAGTTTCTTCATTAATATATCATATGGATACATCCATCTAAACTATACTCACCCTCAACATTTTTTTTCATGTGGAAAATGTAATATCAAATGTTCGATTGAATTAAAGAAATCAGATGGATATTTTTTCCATTTTATATATTATTAAAACAAAATCTTCTTACAGTCTACTAATTTCATCATAGTATATTGTCTCTTCATAGATGTCTTTGAAATAATATGATATTTTTGTTATCATAACCCAAATAGAATAATTCAACAAACCTCCAAATCCAATCGATTGTATTCTTTCCAATTTACCATGACAAACATGACTTTTTAATATGGTAATTTGAATTTTTTAGAACATCTAGAAAAATTAGAAACATAACCATATGTTAGTCTCAAATATGAAATACACTAACAAAATAATAATTTTTTTTCTTTGGAAAATTTTAATCCTCTTTTGGCTTTATTAACTCCTGTGATCTATCATTTCCAAATAACTCAAGTTTTGGTTGCCTGCAATTTTGGGAAAGATATAATATTTCTTCCATATTTTATTTGGTCTTTCTTGGTGTTCCCAAAACTATATAAAATATATTATCAAAATAGTTCTTCTCAATATGAATGGTATCCCACATGTGATGGAAAATAAATCAGGCAAATATAGAGGATCCCAAAAAATACTCTATTTATTACAATTGTGATCATTCCCAAATCCATATATTTTTTTATTATAGTTGCTTCAATGCTAATGGGAGGTAATTGAAGAGAAAAATAGATTTTAAATCTCTACCCAAGATCATTTATGGAGGACAAACTCTTTCAATTATACCTTTTGTGAATGTATTTCCATTCTTTTGGAATGGATGGTAAATAAGAAAAAATTTACGATTACATTAGAAAAATAGTTTTTCTCTAAATAATGAGCATAATTTCTTTGTTGTCACTCATACAGCCGAGACATGATTTTAGAAAATGTGTACTCCAATCATACAACTTATCACATGTTGGGAAGCCCCTAATCGTACACATTAATGAAGCTTTTTAATAGGATTTTTTTTTGCAAAAACATCAAATATATTGACACTATTACTCCACAATAAATTTAATTCATCAATAAATGAATTTAAATGAACATCAATATTTTTTTTGGATGTACTAGAATTCATAAGGTCAAAAACATATATGGATAATTCATCAAAATCCATGGAGGAAAATTATATAGACTTACCAATATAGTCCAACAAGAATATTGGCAACTATAAGAATCAAATGGATATAAACCATCTGTAGAAAGATCCAATCACATGTTTTAGGATTCTGAAGAAAAATATGAATTTACCTTCTCAAAATGTTTCCATGAATCACCATTATATAGATGGTTTAATATTTTACTGATTTAAATATTTGTTTTATGTGATGATGTCGATGTCGCTATATTCTGAGATATAAATAAACATTTTAATCTACGTTCTAGTAGGAAATAACTCAACTGTTTAAAATGAATCAATCTAGACTTCCCAAGTTGAGTCTCTTTGTTCTTTGATTTTCCATATGTTGGAAAACTAACTAATGACTCATTTTCACCATAATATAATATAAAATCTATAATGACCCAAACTGGGATCCACTAAACTGATGCCCCGAGCTAGGTCAACATGTGATCTCAGGAATGTCTCCCCATTTTTTAGAGTCTTATGACTAGTAGTGATGGTATGATGTGTTGTGTGGGATGACTATATCCTCTTTATCAGGGTGATCCACAACATATAACAATAAGAAATAAGGGAAACATAACAACCCATAACATGCATTACCAAACCTTTCCCAAAATAGGGTGCAACCCCACAACCACATAGTAAATATGTATTTCATGTCATGTTGTTCAAAGTGTATGGAAAACCCAAAATAAATATAATCAGAAGAATATTAAAAATGGGTCATAACTCAAATTCTGGATCTCTAATCCATGAACATCCCATTCCCAAATCAACCCTCTAGAATAGGGCCATATCTCATGTATTGTCCTGCAACTAGGAAGATTTCTTGGGTACCCAATGGCAGTGCGAGAAGGGTGTGAGTAAAACTCAGTAGGCCACCACCAATGGTGTCTACAAAATATCCTGTCTAAACAGGTAGTGTAAGAAATTACTAAATAAAAAAAATACAAAAAAGGGTAAACTAAGTTCCATTAGTTAATAGAGTTCACTTAAAACATTTTCATCCTTAATCTCTTGGGTTAGAAATTTTCATCAATTTCACTTAGGCCTATGCTGATCAACTGCTATATGTAATCGGATAAATTACGTTCCAAATATCACGAGTGTAAACATTTAACAAACAATTTTTATCATACTTACCTTGGAGCTTTCATCTAGGTAGTATGGACAAATGAAACCATTAGGGGCATAAAGCCTTAGTATGACCACCCTAACTCGTACATTAAAGTGTGTGGGGTTTAGAGCCTCAGTATAACCCTACCCGTGGGTGTAGATCCTAAAGTAAAATACCCCACACATATCACCAATCCATGTGAACATGCATCCTTAATCATTTACTACTTATATAAATTCGAAAACAATACTCAGTTAACATGCATAACATTAAAAATTCATGGATCATTCATCACATAAATCATCTTCATGCCTTAAAACATTTACACATTTTCATTTACATGCCTTATCCTAATTAACCCATTTATCTTTTACATGGATTATCTAATCAATGAAATTACCCTCATCAATCCATTACTCATTTAACTCATTAACATTATTCCAAACAACCCCTTATTGCAAGTTAAAAACTAAACAAAATTACCAATTGTTTCATTTCATAACCCAAGATAACATTTCAACAACATTTATTATGGGATTTATGTCATAAAAATCGAATTCTACACATAACATTTTAATTTTCCATGATCAAGGAGAAGCACACCCCATGGGTGGCTCTAAACCTAGTCAAATCGATATTAACACATACCATGGGGAACATGAGGGGTTCAATTAATCATCTACCCAATAATTTTTTCATTTTTACCAAAAGGGAAAAATAAAAACACCGAAGTAAAACCTCATACACATAGACAATTGACATGACTATGTGAAATAACTTGCATACCATTACCTTGATTTTGTAGACAAATGCTCACATAAACCTATATTTTGACTTAGATTGGAACTACCTTTGAATCCCTAACCTATTCTCCACATGAAAAAATGGTTTTAGGTCTTAGGAAGAAATTTAATTGAAAAAAAATACTTAATCCAAAAAATAGATTGAAGAGGAGTGTTACACTCACCTGGTGCTTTGATTCGCAACCAACGATGCTCCGAATGACCCAGAAACCAGGGAGATTTATCCATGGGATGCTTGGGAATTTTTGGCTCACCACTAGGGATTTAGGAGAAATAATGGAGGAAAATACCGAATTATAAAACTTAAGGCCTGAGAGGGAAAATGGTAGAAACCCAGTTTTTAATGGGTGCACAGTTTGGCTACACAGTTGGCCAAACCATGTGCCAACAGTGTGCTACCCTCTATCCAAAAGGGGATAGGCCGCACGGTTACCTAGGGAACCCACATGGTTTGATATATCATGTGTTGACCATTAAAGATGGCTCTATACAAGACCACATGTTTTTTCCATCCCACTTTCATGGTTTTCTTCAAACTATTAACCCCTCCTCTAGGAAATCAAGATGAGGGTGCACGATTATTACTAATCATGAGCCAATCATGTGACATGCATTGGATGGACCTATTATCCATTATATCATGTCATAAACCCCTAAAACACCCTTAAAACTTCTTATACACTTGGAAACCATTCCTTTAACCAAAATACAGGGAGTTAAACCCAAACTTAAACAAGAACGTACCTCAATGGAATTCTGGGATCCTACAACTTACCCACATTATAATAATATCTTCCTCCATACTCATTTCCAATGGGACCATATATCCATCTCCCTCTCCCATGATTCTTCTGAAACATTAATGTGCATCCATAACACTCAATCCAATGGCATAGTCTTTATTTGAAAGACTTTCTCAATATGATCCACAATACAAAATGGATGCACCTAAAAGGATGCATCAGCCTTGTGCTCAATGTCATCAACATCAACCACATCAGATGGGTTGGGGTGATCCTGATGAAGTTGTGAGACATGAAAAACATTGTGCATGCCACCGTACCACTATGGAAGATCCAATCAGTATTCCACCAGTCTGATCCTCTCCACAATCTTAAATGGCCTCACATACCTGGGTGCTAATTTACCCTATTTCTGAACCCTACGGTGACCCAACCCTGGTGACACATGAAGAAACACATGATCACCACCATAAACTCAAGATGTTGATGAATCCGATCTGTATACTACATATTCCTACTCAGAACTATTTTCATATGCTTCTGAATCAACAGAGATTATTCCAACATCTCCTACAAGAGACTCTATCTCTACAAATCCGATTCCTCTACCTCTATCTAACCCAAATGTGATCTACACAGCCTCCCATAGGGTTCCTCATATGGTGCCATCTGAATCATCACTTGGTATTTATTTTTATAAGAGAAATAAACAAGCCTCAAGTGATTTTTCCCAAGATCCACCAAAATAGTGGACACATGTCCTCGACATGTCCTCTAGAACCTGAATAGTATGCTCTAATTTCCTGTCCCTATATGGGTGGAAAGCCATACTAAAAAAACCTTGGGTACCAAGTTACTTTTTTAACCCCTTCTAGAAGAGTGTATTATAACCTGGATCATGATCCCAAACTATAGTAATTGGAACCCCTTGAAACCACACTATCTGTCGAAAATAAAACTCACTGAATTGGTTAACGGTGAAGGTCTCATTTGTAAAGACCCGTAAATTTCAAGGGAATTTTTTTCTTAATTTTCATTGGAATTTTACAAGAACGCAGTTTCTGATGGCACCTGATTCCGAGGCCCGATGTGCCCGGAATCATTTTCCGAAGTTTGGCTCGGGTACGTTCAGTGAACGGACGAGCGGGTTTTTCTAACTTTTGAACCGGTGCTCGGAATCGAATTATGAGGGCACCGATGGAATCACAGCGCTGGTAATTTCTTAGAAACGCCTCTTCCGAAGTTGTGTTTGCTCGGTTGTGGTTTTTAATTTTTGGGCTTAAAGTTAAGAAATAAAATAAATTGTACAAAAAACTTTATTTTATTTCACTTAAGCCGCTTGGAAGCCACTTGAAGCCACTTAAAGTAGCTTAAGTTGAGTTGATGCAGATAGGGTGATATCCAGAAATATCCTACTCTTTTGGTAGGATATTTGTGAGGTGGGGCCCGCATGAGCCCCACCGTTTCTTTCCGCTAAGTAACGCACCCGCAAAAACCCGTCATTATGAAAGTCAAATGACGTGTTTTCTTAATTTCTTAATGCACCAATTAATTGGGCGGTTTTATTTGTTGAATTAATTGGGTGGTTTTATTCATTGAATTAATTCGATGAATTAATTTAATCATTTCTTAAACTGTTTTCAATCCGTTGGCATAATAATAAAATAAGACCAACGCACGACTTCTAGAAAAATGGTCGTTGAGAGGTTTGACAACTTTGTGCCTTCATCCTCCTTCACGAAGAACGCGAAGAACGTGAAGAACGCCGACCCCCGACGAAGAACGCCGAACCCGCAGATATCTGCTACGTGACGCCGTGTACCGCGACGCCGACGATTCTCCCTCCGCGACGCTTCTTCCGCGACGATCCAACCCCGCGACAACCTTCGATCGACAACGTCAAGGTAGGGGATTGCGGTCCTTTAATTTCCTTTTTGGATTATAACTCGATATGGATTTAATTATTAAAATTAAATCTGTTGTTTCTTGGTCCTCAGAGATCATCGACGCAACGCCGGATACCGCGACGCGATGCTCCACTTGTTCTGCGACGGTCAATTCCGTGAAGAACGTGCATGCGACGACTTGACGAGGTAGGGGTTTGTTGTGAAATAATTTATATCCTTGTGATTTTTTCTTTTAAAACAAGAACCTGGATCAAGTACAATTTAAAATTATTAAATTTTTTTTGATACGTTTGTCATGTGTTATTTATCTACTCGTTTGTATCATCTAACGCGGAGGGTGCGGGCCAAACAAACACGGCCCGTCAACCCTCCGCCGTTCTTCATTGTTGTGCGGATTTGGCGGGCGACGAAAAAACGTGCCGCAAAGGCAATTTAATGATTCTGCAGAGAAGAACGGGTCCCGAGAGGAGTAGCGGCGCAGACGGGAAGGAAAATGGACCACCAGAGCAACTCCGGCGGCCCGCGGAAGCCACCGGCGGTGCGGGTCGCCGGTGCACCGCCGGACAAGGCCGCCACGGCTTCAGCCGTTGCGGCAGCGGCCAGCGGACCCGCGGCCGCGCGGGTCCGGCCCTCTCACGGGACGCGGCAAAAGCCACATCCGCTGATCTCCAGTGCGGCCCCACGCGGGGCCGCGACTCTTCCAACCTGCGGGGGCAGCGCCCCGCGGCTGCCTCGGTCGGCCGCTCGGCCGAGCTGAGCCGGGCCAGTCCGACCGGCTGGGCCACGCCCTGGCCTGACCGGACCGGGTCCATCCGGGTCGGACAGGGTGGGGTCGACCCGGTTCGGGTCGACGCGGTTCGTCTGACCCAGGGGGGGTCGGGCCGGGCCGGCCCGGGCCCAAACCCCCCGTCTTCAAACCGTTTTCGGTATTTTGGCCATAACTTGAGCTACGGGCCTCCGAACGATGCGCCGTCAGTGGAGATGTGATCCTTGGATCGAGGCGGTCGTTTCGGTATATCACACTTAAGGTTTCGGAAAACTTTGGGTTCGGTCGGGTTGGTTTGTACACGAAACCAACCGGGCCTTCGGAGCGGAAACGCTCATATCTTGAGCTCCGGGCGTCCGATTGACACGCCGTGTATCTCGTTGAATTCCTCATGAAGAGACAGAACTTTTGGCATACTTCGACCGAGTTTTGGTTGCTGTTAGATAGTGGCCGGGTTGGATTGTGCCCGAAATCCAACCGGGCCCCTGGAACAGAAAGCTGATATCTTTCAGACCGGACGTCCGTTTGACGAACCTTCAGCGGTGTTGGTGATCTCGTTGAGAAACGGTCGCTTTGAGTATACCCTATGGGAGTTCGGGGTACAGTTGAGATACGGCCGGGTTGGTTCGCACATGAAACCAACCGGGCCCCTAGGACGAAAAGGCTAGTAACTCACAGACCGGGCGTCCGATTGAGGCACCGTCTGTTGTGTTGAGACCCCTGTGATGAGGCGGTCCCTTGAGATACTTCTTCGTGGAACCTTGTGATACTTGTAGTATCGACCAGCAGCTCGTGGATCGGACCCTCCCAGAGACGAGCGTGCGGAATACGGAGACCGTGTAGCCGACTAAGACCTGCCGACTGCTGATCGAACGACTCTGTGTGTTATAGAAAGCCAAGTGGGGAGCGCTTGGTTGCAGCGGCGGACCCACGATAGAGGTGCTCTTGGTTGTAGCGGCACAGGGGAGCGCTTGTTTGTAGCGGCAGACCCACGACAGAGGTGCGCTTGGTTGTAGCGGCACAGAGGAGCGCTTGGTTGGAGCGACAGACCCACGACAGAGGTGCGCTTGGTTGTAGCGGCACAGGGGAGCGCTTGGTTGTAGCGGCAGACCCACGACAGAGGTGCGCTTGGTTGTAGAGGCACAGGGGAGTGCTTGGTTGTAGCGGCAGACCCACGACAGAGGTGCGTTTGGTTGTAGCGGCATAGGGGAGCGCTTGGTTGTAGCGGCAGACCCACGACGGAGGAGCGCTTGGTTGTAGCGGCACGGGAGAGCGCTTGGTTGTAGTGGCACGGGAGAGCGCTTGGTTGTAGTAGCAGGCCCGCAGGACTCGATAGGTGGAGGAATACAACAGTCTTAGGTTAGTGAGCAGTACCTCGGAGTCATGACATGACCACTGTACACTCTATAGACGAGGTTCTTCGGCAGTTGCGGTTTCGATAATGAAAATCCTGGTTTGAGCTGAGTCTTTGATCTTTGTGTTTCCTCATGATTGAGATGGGTTAATTGATAACTTGGGTATATGTATGGGCATATACCTGGGTGGTGGTTATCCGTTGATTTCATAATCCCTGTGTTTTCTCATGATTGAGATGGGTTACTTGGTAACTTAGGTTTATGTATGGGCATATACCTAAGTAGAGGTTATCTGTTGAGATCTTATTTTTGGTTATCCTTGTTGGTTTTAGTGAGACCTTGAGGGTCTCAGGGTCCCCACTGAGTATCGTTATACTCACCCCTGCACGGGCTATGCCCGCACTTCATTGTGTTGGATGCAGACGACGGACAACGCTGATCGTGGTGGAGGCTTGCGGAGCAGGACGGTACCTGGAGGTGGACCACTGGGCGGGACGCACTCGGAGCGGTCAGGTGGACCCGAGGAGCAGTGGAGGCTATCTGTACCCACCCATCAGGTGGGACTTCCAGAGGACGGCTCGACGCTGTGGCTTTTCTTTTCAGTTTTCGTTTTCCCCTTTCAGTTGTACTTTACAGTTGGGCTTGTATTTCCGGCCCCTTTTACTTTCAGCACAACTTGTTAAAGTTTTTACTTAGTGTTTACTTTTCTGCTTGCTTACTCTGTGGTGATTGTTTACTTTTCAAAGGCAATGCCTTCCCTTTTTCTGGGATTTACACCTTGGTGCTAGTCTCCATCCCCTGGCCTATGGAAGGCGGGCTTGGGGTAGTCACGACACGGGCCCCGAGGACGGGTCGTGACAAATTGGTATCAGAGGAGTTCGATTCTACCGCAGACTCTGATCTTTATTCTATGTAAAGCAATAGTTTTTAGCGTATTGGGTGTGGTTATCAGTCCAGGGAGTCCAGTGTTGGTGCGGCGGCCGACGTATCCGTACACTAGGACCCTGACTTCTGATTTCCGACTTAATGCAAAAAAACATTGATTGCGTGTGTGTTTCAAGTTTTCTTTGTGATTACTTGTATCAGCTCACCAGGTATACTGTTCTAACCGTGGAACACCTGTTTCTTTTCAGGATGGCCCCACGATGGCAGCTAGCTAGGGTTCCGAGTGTTGTACGTGACGACAGCCCGCCGAGCGACGAGGACTCGGTATAGGGCCCTTTGACAGATGAGGCACCGGCGGTACCTATACCTACCGAGCCACCGATGCTACCAGCCCCAGCCGCTGACGATGCACGTCGTCTTAGTGCACTGCATGAGTTCCAGTGCCAGCGACCGCCCAGGTTCCACGGGGAGACAGACCCTCAGGCCGCCGAGGACTGGCTGGAGGCAGTTGTACGGATTTTCAGATTAGTGAGGACACCAGCAGACCTCATGGTGATCCTCGTAGCGAGCCTCCTGAACGCAGAAGTAGGCAGATGGTGGAGCTTGATGCTCCTGGTGCACGATGAGACATCTCTCCTCTGGACGGACTTTGAGAGCATCTTCCGCTCCGAGTTCGTCCCAGCCACCCTCTGAGCGGTGCACATCCAGGAGCTACTACAGCTGCGGCAGGTCAGCATGACAGTGGCCCAGTACTCGGCATGATTTACTGATCTCTCACGCTACTCCACAGATATGGTATGAGACCCGTTCCTCCAGGCCCGGACCTTCGAGCAGGGACTGAGGCACGAGATCAGGGCTTCGATGATCTCCCTCAAAATTCCGACACATACAGGAGTGTTGGAACGAGCCCTCTTAGTGGAGAGTTTCCTTGCTGACTAGTCTCCAGCAGCAGGACCCACCACTAGCCGAGATGCGGTAGAGTCTTCTACAGCGGGCAGTAGACAGATGATGCAGGGGTCCAAGAGGACTAGACCTACCGGTGGTCGACCGCGTGGAACAGGGTCGATTGTGCGAGGCACCCGGGGTGGACAACGACTTACTATGAGCGGACAATGTTACTCCTGCGGCGGGGTTGGTCACATGGCTCGTGACTGTCCGACCCGCCATACGGATGACCAACAGATGAACGAAGGACCTCCTAGGAAAAGTCAGAGGTTCGATCAAGGCGGATCGCATGGAGCAAGAGACCATGGCACATGAGCTGGCCAAGAAGCAGGTAGTGGACGACGCTTCGAGGTGTTGCCACCACCACCACCAGGAGGTCCACCCTGACCGCAGGGAGTTGGTGGACATGGGAGAGCTCAGCTTCAGGCAGCTGAGGCCTTCGATCATGGAGATCTGGGAGCAGGTGGACAGGAGCGGAACTAGTGGATACGTCTTTTGTACTTCTAGTTCCTTGTTGTTGTTGTGTAGCGTCCTTGTATTATGAGATGCAATAATAAAAGACGCATTCCTTTGTGATGTTTTCATTCCTGTCCTCTTTTGTGTTGTTACTAAGAGGTTCTAATTTAGACTGTTGACTTGACCCTCACTTGTGAGACATCTACTGGAGGAGACCCAGTTACCACACACTGATGCCGACAGTGTGACTCAACCCTTGGAGGCGAGAGTAATGGTTGGATCTCTTGGTAGTAGTGTCGAGGCCTTACGACGTCATCCTTGGTATGGATTAGTATCATCCATGTCCGGATTGACTGTATTAGGCAAAGGAATTGGTTCATCCAGGGGATGAGACCAGATTTCTCTTATCGGCAAAGAAGAAATCTTAGCAGCACTTGTGGGGCCGAAGATGGTCTAGGCCACGACGGAAAAGGTCCTGGTCATCCAGAAGAGGATGAGTATAGCTCAGAACTGACAAAAGTCTTGTGCTGACAGGAGGTGAAGGCCACTAGAGTTCTAGGATGGCGACCACGTCTTCTTGCGTGTCTCACCTCGACGTGGATTACAGAGATTTGGACGAGGCGACAAGTTGTCTCCACGCTTCATCGGACCTTTCCAGGTCCTCAGCAGGATTGGCGAGGTGGCTTATCTCCTGACTCTACCACCTCAGTTGCACTGGGTGCATGACGTTTTCCACGTATCTCAGCATAGGAGATACGTGCACGACCCGACGCAAATCTTTGACCATGGAGAGCTGGTCTTTGATGATGTGGCAACTTTTCCAGAGGTCCTAGTGGAGATCGAGGATCGACAGGAGCGGGTCCTACGTGGACGATCGATTCCTCTAGTGCGCTTTAGATGGAAGCTCGAGAGCCTCCATGAGAGCACTTGGGAGTGGGAGGCTCAGATGCGCGCTCAGCACCGCCTTTGTATCCCTATGTTTGTGGTGAAGCTTTACGGGGACATTAAGCCTTGTGGTGGGAGTAATGTAAAGACCTGTAAATTTCAAGGAAATTTTTTTCTTAATTTTCTTTGGAATTTTACAAGAACGCAGTTTTTGACGGCACCTGATTCCGAGGCCCGGTGTGCCCGGAATCATTTTCCGAAGTTTGGCTCGGGTACGTTCAGTGAACGGACGAGCGGGTTTTTCTAACTTTTGAACCGGTGCTCGGAATCAAATTCTGAGGGCACCGATGAAATCGCAACGCCGATAATTGCTTAGAAATGCCTCTTCCGGAGTTGCGTTTGCTCGGTTGTGGTTTTTAATTTTTGGGCTTAAAGTTAAGAAATAAAATAAATTGTACGAAAAACTTTATTTTATTTCACTTAAGCCGCTTGGAAGCCACTTGAAGCCACTTAAAGCAGCGTAAGCTGAGTTGATGTGGATAGGGTGCTATCCAGAAATATCCTACCCTCTTGGTAGGATATTTGTTAGGTGGGGCCCGCACGAGCCCCACCGTTTCTTTCCGCTAAGTAACGCACCCGCGAAAACCCATCATTATGAAAGTCAACTGACGCGTTTTCTTAATTTCTTAATGCACCAATTAATTGGGAAGTTTTATTCGTTGAATTAATTGGGCGGTTTTATTCGTTGAATTAATTCGATGAATTAATTTAATCATTTCCTAAACTGTTTTCAATCCGTTGGCGTAATAATAAAATAAGACCAATGCACGACTTCTGGAAAAATGGTCGTTGAGAGGTTTGACAACTTTGTGCCTTCATCCTCCTCCGTGAAGAATGAAAAGAACATGAAGAACGCCGACCCCCGACGAAGAATGCCGAACCCGCGGAGATCCGCGACGCGACGCCGTGTACTGCGACGCCGACGATTCTCCCTCCGCGACGCTTCTTCCGCGACGATCCAACCCCACGACAACCTTCGATCGACAACGTCAAGGTAGGGGATTGCGGTACTTTAATTTCCTTTGTGGATTATAACTCGATATGGATTTAATTATTAAAATTAAATCTGTTGTTTCTTGGTCCTCGGAGTTTGTCGACGCAACGCCGGATACCGCGACGCGACGCTCCACTTGTTCCGCAACGGTCAATTCCGCGAAGAACGCGCGTGCGAAGACTTGACGATGTAGGGGTTTGTTGTGAAATAATTTATATCCCCGTGATTGTTTCTTTTAAAACAAGAACCTGGATCAAGTGTAATTTTAAATTATTAAAATTGTTTTGATACGTTTGTCATGTGTTATTTATCTTCTCGTTTGTATCATCTAACACGGAGGGTGCGGGCCAAACAAACACGGCCTGTCAACCCTCCGTCGTTCTTCATTGTTGTACGGATTTGGAGGGCGATGAAAAAATGTGCCGCAAAGGAAATTTGATGATTCCGCAGAGAAGAACGGGTCCCGGGAGGAGCAGCGGCACATGCGGGAAGGAAAACGGACCACCGGAGCAACTCCGGCGGCCTGCGGAAGCCACCGGCGGCGCGGGTCGCCGGCGCGGCGGCGCTGGCGGCGGCCAGCCGACCCGCGGCCGTGCGGGTCCGGACCTCACGCAGGACGCGGAAAAATCCGCGTCTACTGATCTCCAGTGCGGCCCCACGTGGGGCCGCGACTCTTTCAACCCGCGGGGGCAGCGCCCCGCAGCTGCCTCGGTCGGCCGCTCGGCCGAGCCGAGCCGGGCCGGTCCGACCAGCCGGGCCGCGCCCTGGCCGGACCGGACCGGGTCCAGCCGGGTCGGACTGGGTCGGGTCGACCTGGTTCGGGTCGACGCAGTTCGGCCGACCCAGGGGGGGTCGGTCCGAGTCGGCCCGGGCCCAGACCCCCCGTCTTCAGACCGTTTTCGGTATTTTGGCCGTAACTTGAGCTACGAGCCTCCGAACGACGCACCGTCAGCGGAGATGTGATCCTTGGATCGAGATGGTCGTTTCGGTATATCACACTCAAGGTTTTGGAAAACTTTGGGTTCGGCCGGGTTGGTTCGTACACGAAACCAACCGGGCCCTCGGAGCGGAAACACTCATATCTTGAGCTACGGGCGTCCGATTGACGCGCCGTATATCTCATTGAATTCCTCTTGAAGAGACGGAACTTTTGGCATGCTTCGACCGTGTTTTGGTTGCTGTTGGATAGTGGCTGGGTTGGATTGTACCCAAAATCCAACCGGGCCCCTGGAACAGAAAGCTGATATCTTTCAGACCAGACGTCCATTTGACAAACCGTCAGCAGCGTTGGTGATCTCATTGAGAAAAGGTCCCTTTGAGTATACACTATGGGAGTTAGGGGTACAGTTGAGATACAGCCAGGTTGGTTCGCACATGAAACCAACCGGGCCCCTGGGACGAAAAGGCTAGTAACTCACAGACCGGGCGTCCGATTGACGCGCCGTCTGTTGTGTTGAGACCCCTGTGACGAGGAGGTCCCTTGAGATACTTCTTCATGGAACCTTGTGATACTTGTAGTATCGAACAAAAGCTCGTGGAGCGGACCCTCTCGGAGACGAGCGTGCGGAATACGAAGACTGTGTAGCCGACAGAGACCTGACGACTGCTGATCGAACGACTCGGTGTGTTATAGAAAGCCAAGTGGGGAGCGCTTGGTTGCAGCGGCAGACCCACGACAGATGTGCACTTGGTTGTAGCGGCACAGGGGAGCGCTTGGTTGTAGCGGCAGACCCACGACAGAGGTGCGCTTGGTTTTAGCGGCACAGGAGAGCGCTTGGTTGTAGCGGAAGACCCACAACAGAGGTGCGCTTGGTTGTAGCGGCACAGGGGAGTTCTTGGTTGTAGCGGCAGACCCACGACAGAGGTGCGTTTGGTTGTAGCGGCACAAGGGAGCGCTTGGTTGTAGCGGTAGACCCATGACGAAGGAGCGCTTGATTGTAGCGGCACGGGAGAGCGCTTGGTTGTAGTGGCACGAGAGAGCGCTTGGTTGTAGCAGAAGGCCCGCAGTACTCGATAGGTGGAGTACTACAACAGTCTTAGGTTAGTGAGCAGTACCTCGGAGTCATGACAGGACGACTATACACTCTAGAGACGAGGTTCTTCGGCAATTGCGGTTTCGATAATGAAAATCCTGGTTTGAGCTGAGTCTTTGATCTTTGTGTTTCCTCATGATTGAGATGGGTTAATTGATAACTTGGGTATATGTATGGGCATATAAATGGGTGGTGGTTATCCGTTGATTTCATAATCCCTGTGTTTTCTCATGATTGAGATGGGTTACTTGGTAACTTAGGTTTATGTATGGGCATATACCTAAGTAGAGGTTATCTGTTGAGATCTTCTTTTTGGTTATCCTTGTTGGTTTTAGTGAGACCTTGAGGGTCTCGGGGTCCCCACTGAGTATCGTTATACTCACCCCTGCACGGGCTATGCCCGCACTTCGTTGTGTTGGATGCAGACGATGGACAGTGCTGATCGTGGTGGAGGCTTGCAGAGCAGGACAGTACCTGGAGGTGGACCACTGGGCAGGACGCACTCAGAGCGGTCAGGTGGACCCGAGGAGCAGTGGAGGCTATCTGTACCCACCCATCAGATGGGACTTCCAGAGTACGGCTCGACGCTGTGTCTTTTCTTTTCAGTTGTCATTTTCCCCTTTCAGTTGTACTTTACAGTTGGGCTTGTATTTCCGGCCCCTTTTACTTTCAGCACAACTTGTTACAGTTTTTACTTAGTGTTTACTTTTCCACTTGCTTACTCTGTGGTGCTTGTTTACTTTTCTAAGGCAATGCCTTCCCTTTTTCCGGGATTTACACCTTGGTGCTAGTCGCCAGCCCCTGGCCTATGGAAGGCGGGCTTGGGGTAGTCATGACACGGGCCCCGAGGACGGGTCGTGATATCATTAATCAATAATAAATGTGCCACCTTGGTCAATGGATCCAAAACTTCCTAGATCACATAATTATTATGGGGATTCCTCAAAATTCCCACAACAAAATCCATCTTCATTTCATTCTTTTTCCATTACGAAATGGGAAAAGGATGTAATAATTCACTTGGACAGTAATTCATGGAATTCACTTACTGAAAGGTATATCATCACATCACATAAAGTATGACCTCTTTCTTTATCCTTATCCTCTATTATAGTCTATGAAGATCTCAATACATTTTGGTTGAACTACGACTCACTGACCACTTCAAGGAATGGAACTCACACATAAAATCTTCCTGCATACAAGTAGGAATGGAAACATGAAAACTAACATAAACAATATCTTTGTTACCAATAGTCCAATCAGAAGGTGACCCCCAACCTTCAAGGAATCCCCTCAAGGGAAAACACTTAGGATCCTCATAATGACTATCCTTGATCCATCTCAAAAGAGTGTAATCAACTATCTTGGATGCAAGGGTCATATGATATTGACCATCTTGAACCTTTAGGTGAATCTCCGAAAACAACTCGATCTTCCTCCACTCAAAACTAGATTCTTGAACTATATTTTTTTAAACCATCTAGCTAAAAGTATTTTCATCACTATTTCCTTTTCCTAGCATGTATATAAATTCAAAATAAAAGGACTACATGAACTCAACCCATCTTCACTATATCAGATTCAAGTCACATTAGGAGAAGATATACTTATTGATTTTATGATTGGTATACATAGTAAACCTTTCTACCAACAAATAATGTTTCCAACACTATAAATCATAAACCATTGGGCCTAATTCAAGATTATGTTTTGGGTAATTTCATTCATGAGGTTTAAACTGTCGTGACCCATACACCACAACCTGGTCATTATACATCAATACTTCCCTAATCCCAACATCGTATGCATCACAAAACAACATATACTCCTTACCTGGCTAAGGTAGAATCAAAATCAGTGTGGTAGTTAGACTCTTCTATAACTCATGGAAAGTATTCCCACATTCCATTGACCATTCCAACTTGATTCCCTTCTTATTAAAGATCAATATAGGTACTTGCTAAATGGGAAAAGACATTGATGAACCTTTGGTAATATCCTACCAAACCCAAAAATCTTTGGACATAAAAGGAATTATTTGGATGATCCCAAGATATAACGGTTTACACTTTCTCTAGGTCACTAAACACACCTTCCTCAGAGATGATGTGACTCAATATGTGTTAAATATCGGTCCATAAAAGATAGTTAGATAGCTTGGTGTATAACATATGATCTCTTAGTGTACTCAAGACACTATCAATATGCGTGGCATGATCATCATGAGTATTGTATTACACCAAGATGTAATCTACAAAGACAACTACAAACTGATATAGGTACATGTGAAATATTTCGTTCATAATGGATATAAACACTACTAGAGAATTGGTCATCTAGAACGACATGATAACAAACTTATATACCCCATACCTACTCTTGAAGGCAGTCTGTGGTATGTAATAAGGTCTCACCTTTAGCTGATGATAAAATGTTCTCAAATCAATGTTGGAGAACACTGAGGAACCCCTCATTTGTTCAAAAAGATAATCTATTCATAGAATAGGGTATTGATTCTTAATTTTCATCTGATTTAGATTCTTATAATCAAAACATAATCACAAGGATTCATTAGCCTTCTTGGAAAAAACACTGGAGATCCCTATGGTGACGTACTCAGATTAATAAACCCCTTGTTCTATAATTCCTCCAACTAAGTTTTATGCTCACTATGTTATTTAGATTCCATTATATATGGTGGGAAAACTGGTTATGTTCTTTTTTGAAAATCTATTATAATATTAACATATATATTAGGTAGTAGCCCCAAGAAGTCCTCAAGAAACACATCTTAAAATTGATCCACAATAAGAGGAAATAAAAGCTACTCTACTTCCCTATCATTAAGTAGAAGACAATCCACTTGGACTATAAAATAACCCAACTACTAACAGGCTGGCCCTGCATGACCTGCTCAAATAAACCATTCCCCACGGTGAACATAAGTACCTCTTTCCAAGGATGCGAACATTACACTACGGTGATAACAATAAATATGGGACTGGAATAACACCAGCCAATCCATTCCCAAAATTAATCCAAAAATGTACATCTCAGGAATAAACCTATACCACAAAAAATGGTACCCACCAACCTTAAGGGAAAACTCCTTATATGGTTGGACATTTTCCACTCTCACCCCTAATGGTGTATCAATCGACACAACCCCAAACATATGTTCCACTGTTAGGCCCAACACACTCACAAATTGGTTAGATATAAAATAATGCAAGGCACCTATATGAAATATAGAACTCACAAGCATGGAATATACATGAATCATACCTTGATCTATCGGTGGTCTTGCCTCGCCACCTCTAGGTGCTGGATGAACTTCGTGAAGCTAGCCTCTCTCTCTACTCTAGGATTTGACCTGATTTCCCGGTGCTTCACTACCCTACTGATATATATGATCTTATATTGAAGTACCACATCCACCACATTGATCAGTATGACTAGTGGATCTCTAACTTCCTACCTAATATGGGGTAATAGAACAATTTCCTACACTCTGCATATGCCTTGATCCTTCATCACTGACCAGCTGTCGAGGGTTCTTACAAAACCTTTGTACATGACCCATCCAGTTGTATTCCCGACACTTAACCGGTGGTTGGGGCACTGACCACGCATGTGTCCTGGCCTACCACATTGATAGTAAAACACCTAGTTACCACCATGAGAGGTTGGTCATTTTATCTATTTTATTTATACACCACCTCCCTTGTGAATACTCTCAAAACTACACTTCATACCCTCAAAAGTATCTCAACTATATAGTCTAACAAGAACCACATTCCCACCATCAAAATCCTCATTTAGGTTCCCTTCTAAAATAAGGGCATGATCTACCACCTAATCAAACCTATTTAAATGAAATATATTCACCTAGGACTTGATCTCATGTCTATGTCCATCCTGAAAGCAGCTCACTGTAGCAGACTCATCCCTTAACAATGTTGAAACAAATCATTGCAAGTTAGTGAAGGAAATAGTATAATCATTCACTAAAATATCCCCTAGGTATACCTCATAAAATCCATAACCTTTTCCCATATCAAGGTCTCTAGATAGAAATGTTCGAAATTTTTTTCCTAGAAGTCTTTCCATAATATACCACCATCCTTCTGAGTCTGAACCATAATATCCCACCAGAGCTTCGCCCATCCCCCAAACTTATAAGTTTCCAACTGAACTCTCTTATCTGGTGGAGTCTCTATGTGATCCAAAATTATCTGGATGGAATGTATTCCGATCTCTTATACCTCAGGTCCAACATCTCTGGAAAAAATTGGATGGTGCTGTAACTTAAACTATCTGGTAAGGTCAAACATAATCAGCACAACCTAACCTGGGTCATGTTCCATAATCTGCATAAAATGAGAAGAGTTCTCATGGAACTTATCCTCCACTCAGTCATCCTAGACCAAAGGGTTTTCTTTCTCTACAACTAGTGGAGAATTCTCAGGGATATCCTCATGTTTCCCAACTGGTACCTGTCACTATGGTGGGATTTCTCTACAATTCCTTAAACACATCTTAGAACTCATAACATAAAACATTCATAGTTTTCATAAAAGATGGATTTCCAATATCCATAAACCACCCATTCCACATACATTATCCCAATGGATATCATTACACCTATATCAATAAACTCAGTAATCCCCACTGTGGGTCATGGTCAACATGGGATAAACTAAATCACTCAACTACATGTATTTTAATTAAAAACCCTTGTTATCATTTTCACTTCCACAATATAAATCCTTATCTTTTAGGAATCTCACCATTTTTATAACTCCCCACAACCAAATATTAATCCATTTATGACTCATCTTAAGGAACTATCTCTTAATCATTCCATTATATATTCCCAAATTACTTGTTTGCATCATTTTGATTAGTCACCATTTATTTTTCTTTTTTTAAAGTAATTGAAATTAATTCTATCCCTCACATCCCATAAAACTTATCTCAGTGTACCTAACAGGATTAATGAAACATATATCCCTAGGTGGAAAAAATGATGCATGAAAGCACAACATCATACCATTTTATCCATGAGTAAAATATCATAAATTAATCAAATCATGCAAAAAGTGAATCAATCAATGGTGAAATATCATTAAACTATAACAACACACATCAAGACCCAGGATTGATTCCTTCCAAGGAATAAATTCCCGATGTATTATTGAAGTACTGTAGTAGGACCCTATAGAAGTACATTAGAAGCAGTGGAACTATAGAAGCAGTGACACTTTAGAGGAGGAGGTACTGTTACAGGAACAATAGAAGCGGTGACACTATAATAGCCTAGGTACCCTAGTAGTACTATTCATTGGAGGGACCATTGGGAAAAAATTTTATTTTTAGCCTTGCATTTTGTATTTCATGCCCCTGGGACTTTGAGATATGTAATGGGTCTTTCTCTACCTAGAAAAAAGTGGTACTTTCATTTCTTTAATAATAAAATGAAGTTTTATCCCCAACCTTAAAAAAACAATAATCCCACCCTAGGTTACTTGTGTTTTCTATCACACATGGTTCAACCACTCTAATTAATGAGTTCATTGATAATGACCTACCACATTATAATCTCCCATATACCATTCCAATATAGTAATACATATAAAAAACTATTCTGATACCACCTTGTAAAGTCCCCAACATAGGAGCCACTAAACCGGTGCCCCGAGTTGGAACACCACATGACCTCAGGCACACCTCCCCGTATGCTAGAGGTTGCTGAATAGTAATTATGGTATATTGGGTTGCATGGGGATAATATTCCAACTATATTAGTTTAATGTTTCATGCCCTCTCAATCCATTACTCTCCCATTTTTGATTGTTGGAGGTGTTTGTGGGTGGTAGTGGGAGTTTCCGATGGAAGTTTGGGGTGCTGTAGAACAAATTCTAGAAATATATGTTATATAAGTGTATAGCACAACATAAAAGTTCATTTCATGTATTTTCTTGTCCTTTTTGTAATGTGTATGTTTTTGGGGTTAAATAATAAAATGAAAACAAGTTTTGTGGTGAAGCTGAACCCTAAGGATTAAATGATGTGGAAAGGGATTGCACATCATGTAAATCCCCAATGAAGTGTAGTTTTAAATGTTATTTCCAAAAAAAAATTCATTTATTCATCCATGAATTCTTCTTTCCCTCATTTTGGGTGAATTCTAGTCACCCCGAGGCGTTCTTCAACACCTATTCCTATCTCTTTGATCCATCAGTCCATGTAGTTGATTTTTTTTTCAATATTTGGTAATCCCTTCCTTCTTATAGGTAGGTTTTCTTCCATTATTCTCCCAAGGATTCACTGCATCAATGTCATTAGGGTTTGGGATGTGTGTTGTATTTCATTTTTATGGGTCATTGGGTGCGATGTAGGTTGATATGTGGTTTCTGTGGTGGATTAGTGGTTTTCATGCATTCTTCTTCACTCAGTGGTGCACAACGAGTCAAGAAGCTTCTTTGAGATAGGTATTTCTTCATTTGTCCTTATTGTGTATCATGTGGGAGGGGTTTAATTTTCATTATATATGGATTATTGTTGTGTTAGATTAATCAAAGATAAATAATTTGTTAATTGAATTGAAATGTTTAAATGGAATTTGATTCACATTCTTTTACAACATTGTTGTTATTGTTGTTATTTTGAATTATACGAGCATGATGCCTTGCTGAAAATTGTGGTTATTGGGATATTTTTGTGTGTGGGGGATATATGTGTTGAGATTTATTCTTTAGTTGGTATTGTTGTGATATAACTAGAAAATAGAAATGGAATATCCACTTATATTTGGATAATAAAACGACTGCCCTAGGATTATGGCTTGTGTGATAACACCACTAAAATAATGTTTAATGTGATAAAATACCCATTGTAAATCAATAAAATTATCTTTAATAGTTGTGAGGTTTAGTCATACTTATGGGATGATCATGTGTGGTTGGGTAATGTGGGTATTATATTTTTTGGGCCATGCATTTGGGGTGGAAAAGTAGTTTTTGTGTCTATGCTTTTGGGGTGTTAAGGTGGTTTTTGTGGCTGTGATTTTGGGGAAGTGGTGGTTGATTTTTTCTAGATGACCGAGTAGTGATGGAATAAATAAATAATTTTTTAATAATGGTTGAAATAAATTTGGTTCATTTGGCTAATGGGATGGAAATTTTTAATGGATGAATAAATGATGGGTTGTGTGGTTAAATGTGGTTGATGTAAAATAATGAAATGAACAGGATGATTAAATTGAATTGGTTGGAAATATGGAATAGGGTTGTAGCTTTTTGTGTATTGTTATGCATATAGAGGTGGAAGAAAAGGTGACAGTGTTGTGAGTTGGGTAGTTAATTTTTGAACCCATAAGATGGGATTGAGTGTTTGATACTATATATATACTTTAATTTTATTTTTATTTTTTTACACACCCACCCCCATAGAGCACTATGTGTCGGAACCTTTATAGTCACATGGGGGGAGTTTTCCTGACATCCAGTGAAGAGTGAGGATGGATGGGTACCTGCTCTTTCCCACTTTCTCTTTCAGGAAAGGTAGGTATTGCACAAGCTGTGATGGTCCAAGGTCTATTAGTATATTAGAAAGTGTTTTTGATAGCCCAGGTGTTTGAGGGTGAGATGTGACATCCTAGGTGTTTTCATGTGAGATGTGATCATGCTTATGGGGTGGTATCCTAGTTGTTTTCGGGTGAGATGTGTTGTGGTCATGTTTGTGGAGAAGCGAGCCTAGATGTTTTTGGGTGAGGCATTTTGTGACTGTTCTTGGGGGACAATGTGGTACACAGAAGATATGTGAGTTCCATGATGTACTCTATTGGGTGTGAGAACAGTATACAAGTGGGAACGTGGTGTGGGGTACCCTTACCAATGGGATTCCTATTATATTATATTACTTGGTTTATGTTATTTGGTGAGAATTCCTTGGTTAGGTTTGGATGGCTTTTATACCTTTATATATGTTGTTTGGTTCTGTTGTTTTCTCACAGGTGCATTAGAATGCTTCTTTCACATGTGCATGAGGGACTTGAGATTTTTTAGTAAGTAAACTTTTATGCTCACCCAAAGTATATTAAAGTATTTTCAGTATTCTAGGAGGATTATATGGACTGTAATGTAAATTTGTAGCTCAGATATTGGATATTTTTTGTGTTTCCACTTTCGATTTACTTTTGTGTATTTAATTTGGAGACATTAATTGTATGAGATCTATTTATACATGCATTGTGGGATGGATTTGGTTTATTTTTTATATTATTTCATTGATTTGTTTGAGGATGATTCATTTTATTTAACGATATTGTTTTCTTATAGAGGGAAATGCCACCCATATTGTGAGATTTTATACCCTCGGTTCTAGTCATCGAGTTAAGTATTACTAGTGGTTGGACTCAGGGGTCATCATCTATCTACCTCCATTGTGGTATCTTTGGTGGGAAGGGTGTGTGACAGAGTGGTATCCGAGTTGATGGTTGAGAGATATGGTGGTGTATGGTATTAGGAAAAGCGAGGAATGCATGAGGTGGTATATAAATAGTTCCATTTGACCGTGGTTCAAGACATGGGCCAAGGATACCATCTATGAAATGGGATTTTTGGGCCCCCCAAGATCCAGTGCATGGACTCTGAGCTTATTTAACAACCAAGTCAGGTGGACCTAATTGTAGGGTAGAGACATAAGAAAGGTACATTCATCATGATAATTTGTGTTATTATGGGAATTGGGTTGTTTTTGGAAGGTTGAAATGGATAAAAATGTATTAAATGATTTGAAATGAACCTTAAAAAAATTCTACACTACCGGGCTTAGGAAGTTCATTGTTTTACTTCTACAAAACAAGCTTTTAACAATGATGGACTTTATCAATGCTAGAAAAAAGAATTGATAATGATTTTCTTTATCGGTGCTAAAACAATCTCAGATAAAGGGTACCTTTTATCAACACATTTTTTCAAGTGTTGATAAACGACACCCTTTGTGAGTGTGTTTTTTTAGCATTGATAAAAGGTATCTTTTACCAATGCATTTTTTAGAGCTGATAAAGGTTTTCCTTTATCAGCACTTTATTTTTAGCACCCATAATGGAATCCTTTATTAGTGTTTTTTAGCATTGAAAAAACATAGAATAAAATGAAATAATTTTATAAATAAAAAATAAAAATGATTTTATTAAGAAAAATCAAAAAAAATTATTAATAAAAAAATTGATGAAAATAAAAAAATTAATTATACAATATATAAATTATAAATTTTATATATTAAATATATAGATATATGTAAAATGAAAATTGAACACATAAAAACTAAAAATATGTAAATTGGGAAAAAATATGAAACATTTTATTAATTAAATAGTTATTGATAATGTTAATAAATAGTAAATTAAATATATAAGAATGTATATAAATATGATTTATATAATACAAAATATTTATGTTTTACAATAAATTGTAATATATTTAGTGAATAATGGTTTATAATTAAAAAATGATATGAATTAAAAATACTATCTAATTGCATCGAGTAATGGGAATAATTGAATATCATTTGATTTTTCAATTTATCATAGATCAACTGTATTATATTGATTTCACATATATATAATTAAGGTATTTTCAAATATATGTGCACACACACAAATACTTTTTTAGGAAATTAATAAATTTATATTATTTATTTTATTTTATTTTTTACTATTTTTTAATATTTTCAATATGTATTCATATTTATTTCAATATATATAAATTTTTTAATGATTTATGTTTAATTAATCAAAATCATCAAAATTATCAATAATATTAATGTGTAATCATTTTTAATTATTCAGTTTTACTCATTTTTAACATGCATGCACTTAAGATTAAATATTCATTAATAATGTTAACAATATATTTATAAAAAAATCTTTATAAATAAAAATATTTATAAATGTATATTTACTATTTTTATACATTTATAATTATAAATAAATAAATAATATTTGTTTGAAAAGTTTTTATATAATTATAGATAAATAATTATATATATTTAAATAATTATAAAATTAAAATAAATTTATTTAAATAATTAATATATTTTCAATATATATTATATATATATATATTAAATATATATATAATTATAAAAAAATATATATTGATATAAATATTAATTTTATAAAATGTATTAATATAATTATAAATAAAAAGTTATATATTCCAAGAATTATAAAATTATTATTTTATTAAAAGTATTATTATAATTATTATAATTATATATATTAATTATAATTTTTTAAATTATAATTTTTGTAATAAAAATTATTTTTATTATTTATCGATTCTTTTTTTATCATTGATAAATCTCTATCTTTATCAGTGCTAAAAAAAGAACTCATAATCATTCATTTTATCAGTGATTATTAACTTATCCCTGATAAATGGTATATTTATCTGTGCTTTTTTGGAAGAGCTGATGAAAGTGTCCCACTATATTTTAAGAACCCTAACCATTATGAACCAGTTCACAATATCTGAAGCTCCCTATGGAAGCCACCTACTTTCGGTGCTCCTCATTGTCGAATCCAAGCTCAATTTTAGTTAAGAATTAAGGAATAAAATATTCTAAGTCTCAAATCCATGACTCAAGAAATTCAAGGCTCGAACAAAATATAGATTTTTGATATCTCTAATTTCCCTCAATTATTCATTGAAATTTATCATCCCAGAACAGTGTATACCAAAAAATCTAATTACACAATCCAATAATAAAATAACCCAAAAAAATTGTTTTTAGATATATTGAATTATCGTACTCCCAAATAGAATCTGGCTCTCATTGGGACAACATTTCTACTATGAAACATGAAATATATCAAACCCACTATTGTTTCCTATTGTTTTTAGGTATAATAGGCTCCCAATACATATATTCCATGGTATCTACCTATTTGTAGTTGTCAACTTTTGAAAAATTCATTGATATAACATTCAATATTTTCATTGGTTTGGAATATTCCATTGAAAATCACTTGGGAACATATTTTACATATTTTAATTGAGAAATTAATGTTCTATGATTTCATTGATTTGCTGATAAACCAAGGAAAATGTATCACCAATCATAGAAATCTCGATATCGTACCACATATGATCTACAAAAATTTAAATTGGGATTTTTTCCAATCCTCAAATACTATGTCCTCAACATATATGAGTACCAACATCCATTAATCATTCTCCTTCACGATGAAGAGGTTGTGATCAAATCTACCTCACTAAAAAAATCTTTCTTAGGTATTGAACCAACCTTAAATATCAGGTCATCAATTATTTCTTTATCTTATACAAATAATTATTTAACCGACACACCTTTATCGAATTTTCATCTATAATAAACCATTAAAATTTCTTAATGTACAATCCCCCTTAAGAACACCATTGGGGAACAAATATTTAACATCCATTTGGTATACTTTGAACTACATTTTCAATGGAATAGTCACGAAAATCAAATTCATTCCAACCTGGCTATGGGATTAAATTTATCATAAATATAAATTCCTTTGATCTAGGAGTTCCCCTTTCTCACTATCCATTCATTATTTTGAACCAATTTTCCATAGTCAATGATTTTATTACTGAACACCTAGTTGGTTTTGATAATATTTCTATCATATATCCTTGGAATAATTTCCTATTTCATGGTGTTCTTATTCAGATAAAGCTCATCAAGAATAAATTTGATCTAATTATTATCCTTGTTAGCCTACTCCAGTGATTTATCCTATAATGGGTAAAACTAGTTTTTTTGTGGAGTGTTACTCCTTTGAGTTTTCTCTGAAATGGTTCGATCACCAATGATATTTTTTTCATTAATTTCAACATTTCTTTCATTTACTATTGTTGATAATCCCTCTTTAGTTTTACCCCCATAAGTTTCTTATTCTAAGTCTACTTCATCCCTATGTTCCCCCCCCATGATAATCAATTCAAAATTAATTTCCTCTGATGTTTCATCATTATTTTAATTATTAAAAATCTCCCCATTCTAATTAGAAAACAATATCTATCAATTTTATCTTTTTATCATAAACACATATCAAACCAACCATATACTATGAGTATTTAATTGTCTCATTATCTAATATGATCAATTTTTCACCACAACAAATCAACTAACTCTTTAAAACACAATTATCATTAATTTTTACCAACCCCAAATCAAAAAATGGTTTGACTAGTATTCTATTCCTTTTTAAAAATATATCTATTTTGGAAATGATAACTCACTAATTAATAATTCTGAAAAATAAATTCATTTCATTCATCACACATATATTAAACACTATATATGTTTTACTTTAATCTATCTAAAGAAATATCATTCCTTAACATTGCCTTTTGGTTCCACCCTTTGGAATCTCTGATTTCAATCCAAATAATTCTCACAAATGGTAGGCATTACCCCTTTTAAATAACACAATGGAGTACAAATATCATCATCATTAGTGTCATCTCCTAAATAGTTATTATTCTAATTTTTTTCTTGGGACTCATCCCTCATCTCTTTTATGTTTCTTGTACTACTCTGAGAAGTAGTCATCATGTGGATGATTACTGCTTTGAATATTTCAAGCATCATAGGTTCATGTACACAATAGATGGAGGATAAGTGTTAAACATCAAAATGCAATGGTAACTATTTCAAAAATGGGCTGATGAGGATAAAATTGTTTATAACTTTCCCCTTAGGATGAATTTAGAGAATAAAACATAACATAGTGTAGTATTTCTTTTCTTAAATTTAATTACCCATTTTCTTCAAATCATAATTAAATTCATTAAAAAAATATAATTTTGAGTTTCCCATATTATAATTATCCATAACATTCACATTTGATAATGAATATCTTATTTTTATTAATTTAATTATTATAAAAGATGAATATTTTGTGAACCCAATTGGATATCTTTACTTTCTCTTGAATGATTCAAAGCTTCAATCCAAGGTATATTATTTTATCCACACCCTACTAAATTTTTTATTTATTATTTGGTGAAATATATTTGTGTTTTTTATCATCATTCTTACTTTAATTTCGGTATATCCCTATGGTCAACAATGTTTTCACAATAAAATAATTATACATATAATTAATGTATTGTTTCATATTTGTGTTTAATATATTTATTTTCAGTATTACTCATATAATAATTTTTTTCTTGTACAAGTGAATTATTTTGTCTGATTAGGGGTTTTTTTAGAAGCTTCTCATTCTCATGAGGGATTGGACTTGGATCCTACAACTGAGATAATGACAACAAGGAAATTCATCAAGAACTCCTACAACCATCAAGATTAGGTTAATTCATACTAGTTATTTAATTAATTTTGTCATTAATTAATCTATTAATTGTAAGTTAATTTACATATCATTTTAATATAATACTTATTTTTATTTTTTTCATAGATATTTTCGAAATTCATATTTTAATTTCAACTATATGAAATAATCCAAAAAAAGATAAAATTATTCTTTTTTCCAATGTCACTTCATTTTCCATTTTCATTCATTTATTTTTCGAACCGCCAAAACTGCATATTAATTTGATGTTGTTAGCTGAAATATCATTTTCATTGTTAAATTATAGAAGATTATAAGAATCCCATGTTCCCATATTGGTGAATTATCATGATATAATGGGAACATTATCTTCCTCTTATCTTATGAATTTCAACAATGAGAAAAGTTTTTCAGCTAAGAACATCGAGTCAATATACTGTATTTATAGTTACACATAGAATGACAATGTAAATGTGGTAACATTGGTAGTTAGGATTTTTTTGAGACTTTGTGTTGTGTATAAATCAGTCGCACCTCAATCTGATACACGGTGTGACCAGTATGACTCCAATTTCTTATTTTTATTTAAAAATGACACTAATTTTAGTAAAAATGAAAACTGACATACTCAAAACTGATAAAAAATATCCTGATTGTTCTGATACATTATTTAAATGATCCATATGTTATTTGGGACACATAGTAATAATTTTCACCTCAATTTGACACATGGTGTGACCAGTATGACTCAGTGTTTCCATTATCAGTTTAAAATCGACAGTTTAGTTTAGAAAATGCCAGTCAATGAAAATAGAGAAAATATGCTCAAAATTATCGATAGTTTAGGACATATATTAATAAGTCATTTTTTTGTATATATTAGTATCACATAAAATTGATACATGATGTGATCAGTATTAGTCAAAGTGCGTGTTTCTTGTTTAAAATGTCATTTTAGTAAAAAAATAACTGATGTAATAAAAACCAATGAAATGCATTCAGATTGTTTTTATACTTTATTAAAACAATACATACATCATTTTAGACATGTAGGAATCATCCTCACCTCAATCCGACACATGGTGTGATAAGTTTGACTCCAAGTGTGTTTTTTTATTTAAAATTAGCATCAATTTTTGTAAAAATAACAACTGACCTACTCAAAACTATGAAAAAAAATTCATTTTTTTTATAAATTAGTTAAATGATCCATAAGTAATTTGTGACATTTAGGAATAAAACACACCTCAATCTAATACGTGATGTGCCTGGTATGACTCAATGTGTCCATTATCAGGTTAAAATTGATAGCTTATTTCAAAAAACACCACTCATTGAAAACTAAGATTACATGGTTTTATTTTATTGATAATTTTTTACATCTATCCATAAGTCATTTTTGCTATGTATGAATTGGTCTCCCATCAAAATGATACATTATATGATTGGTATCAGTCAAAGTGTGTGTTTCTAGTTTAAAATGATATTTTACTAAAAACGAAAAGTGACATATTCAAACCTGAGTAAAAACATTCATATTGTTTCTATATAATTTAGGACAATGATCCATAATCCATTTAGGACATGTAAGAATTATATTCACCTCAATATGATGCACAGTGTGACCTATATGACTCTAAGTGCATCCTTTTATTTAAAATTGACATCAATTTTAGTAAAAAGGGACAACTATCCTACTAAAAGCAAAGAAAACTCATTTATATTGTTTTGATACTTTAGGAAAGAGATGTATATGTAATTTTTGACATGTATTAATTATAAACAACACAATCTGATGAACGGTGTGACTGGTATGACTCCAAGTGCGTCTTTTTTTATAAGTGACATCAATTTTAGTAAGAAGAAGAATTGACCTACTAAATACTAAAAATTCATTCAGATTATTTTAATACTTTATAAAAATTTCCCTTATATAATTTGGGACATGTATGAATCATTCTAACCTCAATTTGGTGCACAGTGTGACTGGTATGACTCTAAGTGAGTCTTCATTATTTAAAATAGATATCAATTTTAGTAAAAAGGAAAACTAACCTACTCAAAAATGATAGAAAAACATTTGTATGGTTTTGATATTAGGAAAATGATCCATAATTCATTTTTGATACATAAGAATTAGTATCACTTCAATACAACAAATTATGTGGTCGGTATGACTCAATCTATCCTTTATCAGTTTAAAATCAACAATTTAGTATAGAAACTGTCACTCACTAAAAATCAAGAAAATGTGCTCAAACTGTCTTTTTAATTTAGGAAAATGATTTATAAGTCATTTTTGATGTGTAGGAATTTATATCATATCAATCCGACACAGGATGTGACTAGTATGAGTCAAAGTGTCTGTTTCTAGTTTAAAATGTCATTTTACAATAAAATAATAGTGACATACTCAAAATAGAGAAAGCACATTCAGATTGTTTTGATACTTTAGTAAAATTATCCATAAGTCATTTGAGGTATTTAAGAATTAGCCTCACCAAAATCTGATTCATGGTGTGTCCAATATGACTTCAAGTGAATATTTTTAATATATAAGTATAATTATAGTTTAAATTGTGCATCACATCACCAAAACTGAGAAAACGAGCCTAGAATGATTTCTTATCATTATATCTAATATTACTTAATTGATTTCTTTATCATTTTTATCTTATACTTATTTAGTAAACATTCTCATATATAATGCTTGAAGACGAACTATAAATTGTGTGATGTGAAAAAATCAACTGCAACTTAATCTGATACACAATGGTCCTGGTATGACTCAATGGTTAGTTTAAAATTAACACTTTCGGTTAGATTATTTATTTATATTATTACTATCATAAGATTTTTTTTCTTATAAAGCTGTGTTTTTCTTTGAGCAGGGGTTTGGATCAAAAGAAATAGGAAAACTACAGTTATGGAATGTATTTAATAACTTGTACTTATGTAATTGTATGAACCAATGTTTGAAATGTCTATAATATAGCGTCTTTTAATATATTTGTGTTGGAAATTTAATTTCATTTAAATTTTGTATTCATGATTTATTTTTATGATTTGGTGATGTTTTTGGTCCTACGATATGCTATTACAAAACATTGTATTTGTGTTGAAGTGTGCTATTGCATCATACTAAAGTATGCCCCTTTATTAGTGATTTTTTATTGTTGATAAAAGACAAGAGATTGTAATCTCACATTTGAATTCAGTTCATATCTGGTGATGATAAAGGACATTTTTAGTGTTGTTAAAGGTCTATTCTATAGTAGTGTTTGCCTTTTATATATGACTTCTGTTATTTATTCGCATGTGGATCGGGCAGTTTAGGTTTATTAGGATTGTCTTGTTGATCATCATAGGGTTGATTCGATTGAGGAGGATGATCAGTGGTAAATAATGTTGTGTTGTTTCTAATATCCAGATTTGGGAATGTATGATGGTGGTGTTTTAGATATAGAGATTGAGATCTAGAATAAAGATCTCAAGGTTTCTTTGAGTTTGGTCAGGGCCCTGAAAAAGTACTGGATCCATTTGGAATTCATTCCAGATATGGGGAGCTGTGCGTCATTAGTTGATGTTGTATCTGTGAGAGAGGAAAGAGGAAGAAATTTTGTGGGTCGACTTCCATACGGATTTCTGGGAAGAGTTTTTTTGACCATGAAGCTTCTAAATAGGTAGGAGCTTCTTTCTATTCCTCTGGGGAGCATGTCAGTGTGGGAGCTGGGAATCAAGTTCAAGGAACTTTTTCATTTTTCCCATATCTTTACCCAAATGGGGAGTCTTGTTAGAGATGTCTTGAGGAGGCACTCCATCCTTCTATCAATCACATAGTTAAACCTTTTATGTTCCAAATGTATATAGAGGTTCATAAAAATGAAGAGGTGATCGAAAGGATTCACTCACAAGGAGGATTTCCAAGGGAGGGTAATGAGAAGGTTTCTTCAAGGAGAAGAGTTTTTAGGGATCAAAATTTATCACCATCTAATGTTGGACTTATTAATGACATTTCTTAAATAATTTCAACTTTTGATGGTCATAACTTTGAATTCCTAAGGCCACTTAGCTCCAAAACTAGTAAATGGAAATATAAGGAAGTATAATACAACTTATTAATCATTTTTGAACGTTGTATTTTTTAAGAACTGATGCCAAAAGATTTTTTTAAATTTTTTGCACATGTTTTTTCCTAAAACCGATGTCATAAATGATTACCAAGTTATAGTTCATCTACTAATATTCTATGTAACTAGTCGTTGAGCATATATAGACTTAATAATAAAAATTTATCTTTTTCTAAAGTTATACTTAAGACTTATCTTAGATAATTCCATCTTCTGATAGCTATAAATTTTGATCCATAAGTTTGCTTTAGCTCCACGACCAATCAATTCGATTCTTAGGAAATATAATACAACATGGTAATCATTTTTTACATTTTTATAGGAAAAAATCGATTCCAAAAGATATATTTTTAACTTTTCATGTCATTTTTTACTAAAAACAATGCCAAAAAATATATTTATTATTTTTGGCATCAATTTTAAATAAAAATGGTGCAAAAAATTAGCAGTTTAAATGTTTTATCATATGTTTTATAAAATAATTACGCAAAAATCTCAACAGATGACCTTTTCACACCATTTTTGTATAAAAATGACTCTAAAATGTTCCACCACTGACCTTTGTCTTTAATTTCTACAAAACTAACATACAAACCACGACGATGAAGCTATTATTTCCACTAGTGTATGTTGTGGGCATGTGTCTTGGAATTTGGTGGATGTTGGGTATGACACATTCCTTTCATAGAATTTTATTATAATAATAGTTTTCACTCATCCATTGGCATGGCCCCATTTTATACTTTGTGTGTGAGATGATTTCATTCTTTGTTATACTGGATAGAGGTTTTGGAGAAAACTTTTCTTGGTCCCTATGTGGTGCAGAGCACGACAGGGAAAGATCATATTGTTTATGAGAGGATGAAAATAGTACAGGAATGAAAGATGTTTTATGCTGATCGTAGGAGGAGGCCCTTGGAGTTTGAGTTTGGGGACCTTGTGTTTTTGAAGGTGTTACATCGATGTGGAGAGTGGATTTTTGGTATAGGATGTAAGTTTTCTCCTAGGAATTTTGGGACCCTTAGGGTGTTGGGGCGTGTTGGCGAGGTAGCTTACTAGTTGGCACTTCCACTTTAGCTGGACCAGATAAATGTCATCTTCCATGTCTCTCAACTTCATTTGTATATTCACAATGAATCACATGTCATTGACTAGGGAGAGTTGGATATTGAGGATGATGTGATGTTTGTTAAATCTTCAGTAGAGATCTAGGATCGACAAGAGAAGGCGTTGAATGGAAAAACCATTTATTTTTTTCTTGTATTGTGGAGGCATGGTTACCTAGAAGAGAGTAATTGGGAGTGAGAGATTCATATGCTTGACCAGTACCCATAGTTGTTTTGAATTTTTCTTTTTTCTTTTTTTCTTTGTGACATGATGTTTGGATCCTTCTATTTATGATATGAGAAGATTTATATGGTTTTTGATGTGTGAAAAGTGATGTGTGACAAAATACTAATTTATGAAAATGGAAGGACCTAATTCCTAATTGAGAAAAGTTAACTATGATGCAATTAAACATGTTTGTGTGAGTTAGTTCTGCCCAAAGCAGATGGTATCTTGACATGGAGGATGGAATTCCCTAATATGTGTGTTCAGGACGGTAAAGTATATTGGTTTCGATAGTTGTTTGTTTGGGTTGTGTGGAGGTTGAGATGGGTATCCAGTGGTTGTTTGGTAGTATGGTTGCGTGAGATGAGGCAACTATTTGTTGTGGTGATGTGGTTATGCATTGTTTTTTGTGGTCATTTGGGTTGGTGTGTTAGGATGGTGGTAGCTTTTGAGGTATGATGAGACAATTGAGAGGCAACTTGCATGGTGGTTGTTTTGACCACTTTTCTTCTGGGATTGGTTTTGGATTATCAAGGGTGAGAATCATTTTATAGGTATCTTATTTAATGGATTGTTCCCTCTCGATCACTTACTTTTCCAATTTTGGTTGTTGTAGGTGTTCAGGGGAGGTTCTGGGAATTTTGGGTGGAAGATGGGGGTACATAATAATGACTATAGGAAATACACATTGTGTAAGGGTATTACATGATGTGAAATTTGGTTTCATATATTTTCTAGGGATGGTTCACAACTTCTATATTTTCTTGGTTAAATAAAAAAAGGTGAATCTTTTTTCAATGAAACCAAACCCTAAGGATTACACGATGTGATAGGGGATTACACATTGTGTAAATATCCAATGCAATGAAGTTTTAAAAGTCCATTCTAGAAAACTTTTCATTAATACAACTACTGATTATTCTTCCTCTAATTTTGGGTGAAGATTAGTTGACCAGATGAGTTCTTCATGCCCTCTTCCTCCCTCATTGATCTGTTGGTCATGGTGGTTGTTCATTGTCAATCTATGGTAAAACATTCCTTATTCTTGGTGGGTTTTCATCCATTCTTCTATTTAGGATTCTCTATAGTGAAGTCATTATAGGTTTTTTTCTATGTTGGGTATCTTTTTTATGGATCTGCGGGTGCAGAGTAGGTTGATTTGTGGTTTGTGTGGTGCAATTATGGTTTGTGGGCATCATACTTTTCCCTACAGTGCATAGTTAGTCGGAAAATATTATTTGAGGTAGGTATTTCTTTGTTTCTCCTAGTCATGTAACATGCGTGAGGTGTTTACTTTTGTTTATATATGGGTTATGGTTATATCAGCATAATCACATATAAATAATTTTTTAATTAAATTGAAATGGGTAAATGGGGTCTTATCCACATGCTTTTATAGAATTTTTGTTATTGTGATATTGTGAATTTTACGGGCATGATGCCCTACTAAAAATTATGGTCATTGGGGGATTTTTTTTCTAGATATATGTGTTGATATTACATTTTTGGTTCAAATTGTCGTGATATCACCATAAAATGGAAATTTTCTAACCACATATATTTGGTTAATAAAACAGTTACCCTAGGATTATGGATTATTTGATAATACCCCTAAAATAAAGTGTAATGTTACAAAATCCCCCTTATAAATCTATAAAATGATCTTGATGTGTTGTGATATGTGGTATTTCTTGTGGGACAAGAATGTGTGGTTGGGGAATGTGGGGATGGTAGTTTTTGGGACATGATTTTGGGGTGGTGAGGTGGTTTGTGTGGCCTTTCATTAGGGGTGGTAAAATGGTTTGTGTGGACATGGTTTTGGGGAGGTGAAGTGGTCGTTGCTTTTTGATAGATTCCCAAGTAGTGATGGAATAAATAAATATTTTTATAGTAATTCTTGAAATGTATTAGGTTGGTTTGATTAATGGGATGGAAATATGTAATGGATAAATAAATTATCAGATGTGTGGGTAAATGCGGTTGATGCTAAATAATTAAATGAATGGGATGATTAAATGAAACTGATTCCAAATATAAAATTGGGTTGTGGCTTGTTGTGTGGTGTTATGAATTTAGAGGTGGAAAAAAGGTGATGGTGTTGTGAGTTGGTTAGTTAGTTTTTGAACTAATAGATTGGTCTTGAGTGTTTGATACTACATTTATATACTTTTATATTCATTTGATATCTCTATGCACCCCACCCCCATAAAACACTATGTTTCGATAGCCTCATAGTCAATCAGGGGGTGTTTTTTCTAACATACAACGAGGAGTATGAATGGATGGGTACCCAATCTTTCCCTCTTTCACATATTGGTGAGGTAGGTATTATAGAGGCTGTGATGGTTAGAGGTATGTCAGTATATTAGATGGTGGTTGTGATAGCCCAGGTGTTTGCGGGAGAGATGTGATGACCCAGGTGTTTTCGGGTGAGATGTGACCATGCATGTGGTGTGGTAGCCCACATGTTTTCAGGTGAGATGTGTTGTGGCCATGCTTGTGGGGCGGTAAGACCATGTGTTTTTTGGGTGAGGTTTTTTGTGACTGGGTTTTTGGGGTGATGTGGTATACAAAAGAGATGGGAGCACTAGGACATGTGATGTTGGGTATGAGAGCTGCATACTAGTGTAAAAGTTGCATGGGGTACCCTTATCAATGAAATTCCTTTTATATTATATTACTTGGACTGTGTTATTTGGTGAGTGTTCCTTGGTGAGGTTGTGATGGTTAGTATACCTTTATAGGTGTTGTTTGGTTCTACTTTTTTCTTATAGGTGAATTAAAATTCTTCTTTCACATGTGCATGTGAGACATAGGGTTTTCCTACTGAGTATACTTGTATGATCACCCTACATACATAAAACTATTTCCAAGTTTCTAGGATGATTACATGGATTGTGATGGACATTTCTATCTTGGATCTTGGATAACAGTTTTCTTTATCCTATAGCTTTACTATTGGGTATTTACATTGGATAGTTTTATTGTATCAGTTCTATTTATACATGCACTGTGAGATGGTTTTGTTTTATTTTTGTATTATTTATTGTAGTATTTTGTGGATGATTCATCCTATCTCTCTATCATGTTTTCTTATAAATGGAAATTCCTCCCATATTGTGAAATTTTATACCCTTGGTGATAGTCTCCAACCTAGGGCCTACTGGAGGTGGGACTTAGGGGTCATTATCTCTCTCCCTTTGTTGTGGTATCTTTGATGGGAGGGGTTGTAACAATCCATGTGAACCAAAAAAGATAAAAATGAGAAATAAAGGGAACATAATAACCAACAACATGAATTAAAAAAAATTCCCCAAATCAGGTACAAAACCACAACCAAATAGTAAATATGCCATGTCATTTAATATGGTTCTATGTGTAAGGAAAACCCAAAATAAAGTTAAATAGAAGAATCTCAAAAATTGTTCTTGACTCCACATCTAGATCCATCATCTATGAACATCCCATTTCCAAATAAACCCTCTAACATTGGGCTCTTTCCCTTGTCATGAACTGCAACCATGAAGTCTGCTCAAGTACCCAATGAAGGCATGTGCAGGGAGTGAGTAAAAATTAGTAGGCTAACACCATCAGTGTCTACAAAATATATAGTCTAAATAGATAGTGTATTCATGTACAAAATAAACCACATGGAAAAAAGGGTAAATCTGATCCCATTAATTAACAAAGTTCACATAAACTATTTTCATCATTCATCTCTTAGGTTAGGAATTTTCATCATCTTCACTTTGGCCAATGTCGGTCAACTACTATGAATAAGTGTATAAATCAAGTTCCCTATCTCACTAGGGTAAACATTTCACAAAAAAAATTCATCACACTTACCTTGGAGACTTGGTGCAGATAGTGTCACTAAATTCAACTATTAGGGGCATAGATCTTGAGGCCGACATCCCTAACCTATGAATTAAAGGGGGTGGGTTTTAGATCCTTAGTCTAACCTAACCCATGGTCATAGATCCTCAAGTTCAATACCTCACACATACCACTAATCCATGAGTATATTCTTCTTTAATCATTTACCATATATACCAATTAAAAAATCACACTCTGTTAACACACGTAACATTCAAATTTAATGGTTCATTCAACACATAAATCATCTTCATGCCTTAAACCATTTACATATTATCATTTCCATTCCTCTTCCTAATTAACCCATTTATCATTTACATGCCTTATATAATAAACTAATTTACCCTTATCAATCCATTACTCATTTAACCCATAAACATTATACAAAACAACCCCTCATACCAAGTTAACAACAAAACAAAATTTCCATTAGTTTCATTTAATATCATAAGATAACAAGTCAAAACATTTATTATATGACCTATGTTATAATAATACAATTATACATATAAAATTTTAGATTTCCATGATCAAGGATATGAACAACCCATGGGTGGCTCTTAACATTTTCAAATCATCCTCAATGCATCTCATGGGGATAATTAGGGGTTAAATTAAACATTTACCCAATAATTTTAGAATTTCTACCAAGGAAAACCAAAATGGAAACAAAACAACACAAAATGACAACCTAATACACATAAATAATCTACATGACTATGGGATATAACTTGTATACCACCTACCTTGATTCCAATGATGAACGCTCACTTAAGATGAGTAATTGACTAGAATAAGAACACCCTTTAAACCCCAACATAAGATCTACTAGTAAAAGATGGTTTTAGGGGTTCAGTAGAAGAATAATGACTATACTAATCTATAAAATAGAAGGAAGAGGAGTGTTATACTCACATGGAGCTTCAATTCGCAACCAAGGACACTCCAAAGAGACTATAAACGAGAGAGATTGATCTTGGGAAGCTTAGAGAATTTTAGCTCATAACTAGGGATAAAAGACAAATAATGGAGGCAAATATTATATTAGAACCGTTTTGGTTCAAGAGGGAATTGTTTTTAAAAACTATTTTATAAGTGTTTCATGGTTGGACTACATGATTGGCCAAAACATGAGCCAACCATACACCACAATCTGTTCAAGAGGGGGTCAGGCCGCATGGTTACTCTGGGAACCTTCACAGTTTGAAAAACTATGCAATGACCATGCAAGATGGCTATGTCCACCCCACATGGTTTTTCCTTCCTCTATGATTTATTTTCTTCAAATCCTGAACTCTTCTCTAGGAAATCATGGTTAGGGTGCATAGTTTGTAGAAACCACGCAACATGCATTAGATGGCCCTATTCTCCTTCCATTCATGTCCCGAACCCCCTAAACTCCCCAAGACTCATTATACACTTGGAAACCATTCCTTTAAACAAAAAAGTGGACTTAAAACAAAATTTAAATAATAATATATCTCAATGTATGTTCAGGATCTTACACAACCATTTTAACATGCATGAATCTTTTAATAACCATGACCAAAATTATGATCCTGCCTCATTCTCTTATAAAACTTTTTATGCAACACATTTCCTTACGGTATAAAAGTTTAACCAAAGATAATATCTGATCAAAAAATCTATTTGACATCCAATAATTTAATTAAATAGCCAAAAAAATTTCATCTAATTCCAATTATCTTATCTTACAACCAGGATATAATGTATCCTCAACAGACTTCAGCAACTCATAAAATCGATGTTGTTCTAACTCTAGAGTTAAATCAATATCATCCTTAGTGTTTTTTAGTTTAAAATATGGACCCAAAATATCATATACTAATTTTTGAAATTGTGATGTATATCAAACCAAATTATTAATATTTTATCTAGAACTACGTTCACCGTATTGATAGAAAAAAACATAATCTTATAAAAAACGAAATAGATGACCTCAAACATTTTCAAATGTTTCAACCCTACTTAGATCTCATTTCATACATGGAATCATAATTATCCTTTCTGAAAAAAATATTGTTCTCAATGATGAAAATGATAAAAAATATTCAACACCCTCAATATATATAGGATTTATAACCGAATAATTTGGATTCCCTTGACGATTTATCCAATCATGATCTTGTAATAAAGATTTATGTAGACTTCCTTATTCTATATTTCTATAAAAAATATAAATGGAATAAATAAATTATGATTATTTTGATATAAGAAAGAGATAATAAAAAAAGTGTAGAAAATGAAAAAATTATAATTTAATTGTAAATATTATAAATTTTATCTATTTCCACAGATGTGTAATAATTTATGCTTATTTTTACTAATTATCATCATTTACCACTAATTATAGGTATTTTTTACTAATTGGAAATATTTTTTGCTGATAAATGTTATTTTTTGCAATCACTACTAACTAATATAAAATGAAACTATATACCACAAATTATTACTAATTTCCACTAATTTTTTTTAATTACAACTATTGTTTTGTAATTACTGCTATTTTTTAGTAATTACTGCAATTTTTTAGTGAAATTTAATAGAAAGTAATAAAACATATTATATATTACTAAAAATTTGTAAGTAATAGAATTTGAAATCTTCAAGTCACGAGAAAAGTCTAATTTATGCCAATCATGAATGTATAAATTTTTAATTTCTCATGACCAAAAAACTGACGACCTATTTTATTTTCACATTTCTAGTAATTTTTAATAATTTATAATAAATTATACTAATTTATAATTTTTTTATTTGTATATAAAAATTTTATATGATTAATTTTTTATTATTATTAATTTATAATAATTTTAATTAATTTATAATAATTTATACAATTTTATATCAATTTATTGTAATTATATCAATTTATATATTTTTTGTAGTAATTTTTTATAATTTATACTAATTTCTAAAAAAATTATATTATATTTTGTTAATTGTAACTATTTTTTATTTTTATACTAATTAACACTATTAATTAATTAATACTAATTAATAATAATTATTTCAAATTATTGCTAATTATTACTAATTATTATGAATTGTTACCAATTATTACCAATTATCACCATTGGACACCAATTAACACCAATTACCACCAATTACCACTAATTACCACAAATTATTTCAAACTACCATGAATTATCACCAATTACCATGAATTACCACCTATTTACCACCAATTTCCATGAGTTACCATTAATATAAAACCCCCAGTCTCAAGTAAATGACGTTTTCTTTATGATTTTTTAGTACATAACAAATTTGGGTAATATTTGGGAGTAATTTAAAGATTTTTTGAATGTTTTTGAGGTTTTTCTAAGGGTTCATGATTAGTGAAAACCGTGGAACACCTTCAAAAAACTGTGCACAATGAGATAGGGGAAAAGGAGAAGGTACACGAGAAGGAACACGGTTTTTCAAAACCGGGCGATCACCTAGGAGAAACCGTGAAACTTGGGACATAGATCCTTATCACGACTAGGTAATAGGTTTTCTAACCATGTGGGTCCCCCTTGAGGTAGTGGCTGGTGCACGGTAAGTGCATGGTTTTCCTAACCGTGCATGGTTTTAAAAAATGATCCACAAATTGTGGATCTATGTTAGGATTAAGAAATAACATTTCATTTTCCCCCAAACGGCCCCAACACGAGTTTTCTCCTCCCAAGGCAGTAGAGGGGTCTCTCATCAATTTGGAGGCAATCCAAAGGCTTCTCTTGGTGTGTTGAACTTAAATTCTCGCAGTAATTCATCTTTCTTGGTCGTTTTTGGTAATTTTCCTTAGATCTACTTCTACCCCTCTCTCAGTCTCATAGATATATTCTCTTTAAGGATGGATATAAGGTAGTTGATTCTAAATATTATTATATTTTGATTTTTTTATTTTGGGGGAAGAGTTCTAAGGTTGGTTTTTTATGAGTTTCAACACGTTTTCATGGACATTTTATGCCGTTTTTCATTTTCAACTTGTTTTTCAAGGTCAGTAGCATCACTCTTAACTCTATTTAGAAATTTATGTCTTAGTATCCAATAGATTAAATTTATTGAAATTTACTATGAAATTGGTTTTAAAAGAATGGTAAAAACATTCTTTAGTAATGGTTCTGGAATTTTTGTGAAATAATGGGATTTTTATGCAATGTGCTTTGATAAATGATTTAAAAATGTTGATTTTAAAATTGATTCTTACATTGATTATGGAAAAAAATCTAATAAAAATGTTTTTTTATTGAAATGGTTTTGGAATTGAAATTGTTTTGGAATGGTTTCAAGGAATGCTTCGTGGTGTGTGTTCATGTTGTATTTTATAAGGGCCAGTTGAAATATGAATCGGTGCTGAGTGCCAAAGGTGTAATGGAACATAAGATTTAAATACCTTGTGAAGACTTGTTAGATCGTCGAGAAACCACTCATGAGTATGAAACTGTCATAATGAATCATGCATGGGTGGACGCGTGGGTTTGTGGATTGGAATGGGTTATGCCAAATAGAATTTATTAAATGAGTTTAGAACATTTTTTTGTTACATTACTTGAAACTTGTTATTGTTTGTGAAAACTGTTTTGTTATGGAACTTGTTTACAGTATGAACTGAACTGTTTTTTGAAATTGTTTTATGTAAACTCTTTTTCATAAATGTGATAACACGTTCAATCCTAGTGGCATGATTTGGGAAGTCATTTTCATAAAAACTAATGAGTTTCATCACTCAACCCTACTTTTGGAACTTTGGTCATTTTCCAGATATTTTTTATCATGACATGGGAAAAGGGGAAGTGTCACACTTCTCTAGTGGTGATTTGTGATAATTTTCATGGAGTTGGAGTTGGATTTTATAGTTGTCCCATTTGGAGTCATTGAGTTTTGATCATTTTTTCTTCAATTGTGTACTTTTTTGTTTTGAAGTCTTCCACTGTGGTACTCTTTGTTTTTGGTTTTGATATAAATGATATATTGAGTTGTATTTCATTTTTTTCATGCATCATGGAGTGGTTAATTTAGGTATGGATTTTTTGTTGGTTTGTTTCTTTTAAAATGGAAAATCATCCCCCACCTATTAAAAAACCCCTTGTCATTTATATCCAACCTTTGGAATCTTGGGGATGTCGATTAAGGCTAAGTAGCTTTCCACATCCCGCTCAAGATAAGGAGGAGGGGTGAAATTTTAAAAATGGTATCTATTTTTTTCGGTTCAAAATATATTTTAGACAATAGGTATCATGATTTTTTCCTTCTAAATATGTTTTTGAAACATTTGGTCATTTGTTTTATTGGCCTGAGAGTTTAAATTCATTCTAGTCAATTTGTTTTTTCAGGTTATTAGAAAGGAGTAGGATTATTGGGACATGAAATGTAGATCATAAAAATACATAGCTAACCTATTTATGCTGAACATAATTTAACCAGGTATTTGGTTACATAATTGTTTTGGAGACACATATATGAAATTTTAAACTCATTTTCATGGGATTGGATGATGATATGAGCATGGAATGCTTTTTATATTTGACTTCCCACTATGAGTGAATATCTTATTTTTGGTACTGATTTTGTCTAATTTTTTGTTTTTTAAAAAAAAATGTAAAAGTTGTTTTTAAATGTGATATTTTGAAAAAGGGCATGATTATAGTATTTTAAAAATTATTATATTTTCAAAAGAAATTGGGCTTTTTTAAAAAAATGGTTGAACATGGTAATGTGAATGTTTTGAAAGAATTTTTGTGATAGTTCTGATGTGTTAGAATTCTAAATTAGTAAGTTTTCAGTTGCTAGAGAGTGAACCTTATGGACTTTTTTCAGTATGGAAAATGGAACTCAATAGGAATCATAGGAACCAAAAATAAGAATATGTTGATAATATGGTTGCACAAAAGCTACATGTGAACCAACAGTTAGTCCAAAAAATCCTTCAGGATTTTCAAACTATTGATTCCTGACTACTAACAGATACTCTTTTTACAATATTTATCACTGTTGAAAATCCAAGTGGAGGATGTATGATTTTATTCACGAGAAGAGATGATAAATCTAATACTAAGAACAGAAGAAGAGGAAAACCTATTCCAAATGATTTGGAACAAATCAGAATCAGACTATATGATTAGTAAATCTTACTTCTTGACCCAAGAGTAAAAGGGGATGTTTTTAGTGTGGTTCTCCGAATCATATCAAAAAAATTTACGATAGCATCTATAGTATTCCATAATTATAATCATATGGATAATCTTTAGTGCTATTGTCATAGTGATTTGGGGTCGCATGTTCGAGACACTTATCATGTGTTGCAAATTTCATATGCTTCGATGGAAAAAGGGTAGCAGAATCAGTATCGTCATCAGAACAGAGCAATCCATGGTGATTCTAGGAATACCATGAATCCCTAGTAAGGTAAATCACAATAGGTAAGTGAAGAAAAAATATTATGAGTAAAAAATTATATAGAGTGTAGTAGGTTATTGGGGATGATCAGTCTAGAAAATCTATGGTAATAGGTATGATTTTTGTAATTTTACCCTTTTATAGATTTTTTTGATATAGGCACATCTCATTCCTCTAATGATTCTTGTGTTGTTGATTTGGTGAGTTTTAAAGTTGAGACGATTCCTTATGTAACGAATCTTCAAAATCCTCTTGGTCAAAAAGAGTATTGAGCCTTAGTGTGTAGGTTATGTTCTATAACTGTTGATGGATTCAATATAACGAGGTATTTATCTATGATTGAGATGGGTGTTTTTAATACAATCCTGGGTATGGATTGGTTGAAAACATTCCATTCTCACATCGACTGTGAAACTAGAAAGGTCAGTTTTACAACTGAAGATGTAATCAAGCATATTTTTTTCGAGGATACCGGAGTGTAAAGGCAGGTGAAATAGGAATTTTGTAACTTGCAGTTGGATTGATCTCACACCAGTTTGGAGCATTAACTTTGGCATCGATTGATGATATCGAGATGACCAATTTTCTGGTAATGGTTTATTAGTTTCCATATGTGTTTCCCAAAAATTACTCAAGGTTTCTACCTATGAGAGAAGTACAGTTTACAATTGATCTCTTTACAAGGACCAACCCTATTTCCATTCCACTTTATCGAAAGGATCCAATAGAATTAATGGATCCAAATGTAAAATTGGAAGATCTGGAAAGTAAAGGGTTCATTTTTTCAAGCACATATTCATGGGTAGAACCATTCCTGTTTGTCAAAATGGTAGATGGAACTCTTTAGCTATGTGTGAATTATAATAATCATAACCAAGTAACAATAAGTAACATGAATATAATTTTACACACTAATGATCTATTCAATCAATTAATAAGATATCAATGGTTTTATGGGATTGAATTGGAATCAGGATATCACCAATTTCATGTTCGAAATATGGATATTCCAAAGACAGATTTTAGGAGAAAATATGACCCTTAGGAATATGTGGTAACAACTTTTGATCTTATTAATACACTAGAGGTCATTATGGAATTGAGAAATTAGATATTTCATAGGTATGTGGATTATTTTGTGGTGGTGTTTTTGGATGACATATTTGTGTATTCAAGAACAAGGGTTGATCATTAGAAAAACATGGAGACAATATTGGAAATATTGAGAGATCATCATCTATATTCCAAACTATCGAATTGTGATTTTTAGATACAATAGGGACACTTTCTTGGCTATGTAATTTCTGAAATATGTGTCTTTAGGGATCCGGAAAATATATAAGCTATTATCTATTGAAAACCGCCAAAGAATATCCTCAAGATACAAAGTTTCTTTGGTCTAGATGGTTATTACTAACATTTTTTTTCATGATTTATAATTAATATATTCTCCTATGAAAACATTGAAAAAGAATAATTTTTCAGTCCAATGAAATGAAGAATGTCAAATGTATTTTCAAGAGCATAATGTTGACCTTACATCAGCACCAATATTGATTTTTCCATAATCAGGATAAGGGTAAATGGTGTATTATGATGCTGTGGAATCTGGGTTAGGATGTGTTCTTATGTAGGGAGACCATGTTGTTTCTTATGGATTAAGGATGTTATGGGTGAATTATTACAACTACTCAACACATGATCAGGATATATCATTGATAGTCCATACTTTGAAGTATTTAAATCATTATCCCTTCGATAAGAACATTATTATGTTTACGGATCATAATATCTTGAATAAAATTTTTTGACAAAGGGATTTGTACCTGAGAAAAATAAGATGGATGGAGTACCTCCAAATTTTTGACATTGAAATGATGTACTCACTAGGAAAGGGTAATTCAGTGGAAGATACATTAATAATAAAGTCATATGCTTAGTTGTAAAAAGAAGCTTCAGATGAGTGGTAGTTGATATCAGTCCTAACCGACATGCACATGGAATGTGAAGACTGAGGTGAAGTTATGGTTTTCTTCACAATTTTGTTTGTTCCTAATTTTGTAAATATGGTTAAATAAGAACAAAAGTATGATGAAGAATGTGTTTCTAGGATTTCAAAACACAATTTTGGGGATACCATTGGGGGTTGGAAGTAAGATGATAATTAATTTTTGTGGTTCATAAATAATATGTTCATACCTATGACTCATCAAGAACAACTTCTTCATGCTTACAACCATTCAATATGGGTTGTTCAACCTAAAAAACAAAATATTTATAAGGAGTTGAAATAATATATTGGGAGGGTTGGTATGAAATAGAAGGTGGGTGAGTTTGTTTCGAGATGATTCACTTGTCAGCAGGTTAAGGTAGAGCATTATCAAGCAATATGTATGTTACAGTAGTTACCAAATCCAGTTTGGAAATGGGAGAAAATAACAATGGATTTTGTAACAGGTATCCTAAGAACATTTTTGTAAGATGATTCCATATGAGTGATAGTGGATCATCTCACAAAGTCAGCATATTTCATCCATTTCTATGAATTTCATTTGGTAGAAAACTTGTCAAAAATATGTATTCTAGAAGTGGTAAAGGGGAATTTTATGCTAGTTTTGATAGTGTCTAAAAGATATTTTAGGTTTACATCTCATTTATGGAAATCCTTAAAAAATACCTTGGTACTTCATTGAATATGAGTATGGCATATCACTCTCAGACAGATGGACAATCCGAAAGGACAATAAAAACATTAGAAGACATGTTGTGGGATTATGTAATGGATTTTGGTGGCTCATGGGAATAGAACATACCATTGGTGGGGATCTTTTATGACAATAATTATCAATCCTTAATATATATGGATCCTTTTAAAGAATTATATGCACATACTTTTTATTCTACACTTTTTTGGGTGGAAACATGTGAAACATAACTCTTCGGGCCGAGCCTTGTCCATGAAACAATAGAGAATATTCAGTTGATCAGGAAACTGATGGAGACAGCTTAGATTCATCATAAATCATATGTGGATCATATTTTATGGCTGTTTTAGTTCATGGTGAGTGATCGTGTGTGCTTGAGGATCTCTCCATGTATTGGACATCGATGTTTTGGGAAACATGGAATGTTGTCTCCTTGGTACATATTCCCTTTTCAGATTCTTGAACTGGTTAGTGAGGTGGAATATCAGTTCGAATTTAAAACATGATTCTATGATTTTCTTAATTTTTTTCATGTATATTAGTTGAATAAAAATTATCTTGACCTTGACCATGTGATTTGATGGGAACACGAAGACCTAGAACCAGATGCTTTATTAGTGCACATGTTAGTGTGGATTGTGGATAGGCATGAGAAACCCCTGTGTGGAAAAAGAATCTTTCTAGTGAGGGCTTTATGGAAGCATGGTTAGATTCAGGATGCTATATGGGAATGTGAGAAGGAAATAATCAAGCAATGGACCAAACTATTTTAGTACACTAGTGGGTTTATACTTTTTAATGATGGAAATTATAATTGTGGGGAGAATTTAGCTCCCCCATTTTCAATTAAGTAGCCCATTATTTATGATTTTTATGTATATAAAGCATTTGGGTGAAGTTTGGGATGGTTTAGAAGATGTTTGGAATGTTTTGGGGGTTTTTATAAGGGTGAATGGTCTGTGAACTATTAGAAAAAACCATGAAATACCTACAAGTAAATGTGCACAATGAGGTAGGGGAAAAGAAGAAGGTACATGGGGATGAACATGGTTTTCCAAATTGTGCGACTGCTTAGGAGAAACTGTGAAACTTTTCACAGAGTTATTTGGAATAGCTGGATCACGGTTTGTTCAACCGTGTAATCAAACTACGTGGGTCCCCCCTTGAGGAAGTATTTGGAACACGATTAGAACACAATTTTACTAACAGTGTGACTAACTATGCATAGTTTAATAACAAGATCCAAAAATTGTGGATCTAAGTTAGGATTAAGAAATAACATCTCATTGTCCACCAAAATATCCCTAACTCAAGCTTTTCTCCTCCCAAATGAAGTAGAGGCTTCTCCCATTGATCCTGAGGTGATTTGAAGGATTCTCTTTCTGCATTGAATCCATATTCTCATTGGAAGTCATTAGTCTGGGTTGTTTTTATAGTTTTTCATAGATCAACTTTTATATCCATATCAGATTTTAATATATACACCCAATGTGGATATATATATAAGGTAGTAGATGCTAAGTATGATTGGATTTGGATTTTTTTATGTTGGGGGAAGATATCTAAGGAGGGTTTTTGGTGTTTTGACATGTTTTCTTGGATGTTTACGTGCCGTTTTCTATTTTTTACAAGTTTTATGAGGTAGGTGGATTTACATTGGACTCCTATATTTATAACATGAAGGATTAGTTTTAAAATGATTAAAATGATCGAAATTTATTGTGAAATTGGTGTGAAAACCATGGTAGAAACCTTTTTTAGTGACGGTTTTGGGATTTATCTGAAATTGTGGAATTGGTTTGCAGAGTGCTTTGATAAATTATTTAAAAATGGTGATTATAAAATAGTTTCTCAGCTTGATTTATGGAAAAAAAAAATTCAACAAAAATGTTTTTTTATTGAAATGGTTTTGAAGTTAAAATGGTTCTGTAATTGAAATGGTTTTGGAATGATTATATTGGCATGGATTTTGTATTGCTTGGTGGTGTGTGTTCATGATTCATTTTACAAGGCCCGGTTGAAATATGACTTAGTGCTCAGTGAAAAACGTATAATGGAACATGAGATTTAATTAGATTTTGATGACGTGGTAGTTCCAATATAAACTTCTCATTACTATGGAACTTACATAATGAAACATGAATGGGTGGATGTGTGAGTTTGTGGATTCGAATAGGTTATTCCAAATGGAATTTGTGATATAGTTTCAGAACATTTTTTGGATTCTTTCCTTGGAACTTGTTGCTTTGAAAAAGGTTTTGGTGTGGGAGTTGTTTATATTATGATATAAATTGTTTTTAGAAATTGTTTTTTAGAAATTTTTTATATAAGTTTGCTAACATGTTCTATCCCAGTGGTGTTAATAGGGAAGTCATTTGGGGAAAACCTAATGAGTTCCATTACTCAACCTTGCTTTTGGCACTTTGGCGATTTTACTGATAGTTTTTATCATAACATGGGAAAATATACACTATCACAATTATCTAGTGGTGATTTATGATACATGTCCTATATTTAGAGTTGTAACTTGGAGATGGTGCCTTTGGAGACTTTGAGTTTTGATAGTTTTGACTTCCGCTGTATACTTGGTTGTTTTGTAGACATTCTATGTATTACTCTTTGTAGTTGGTTTTGATATAAAATAAATGTTTAGTTTCCATTCATTATGGTCACACATCATGTAGTGGTTAATTTTTCCATCTCTTGTTTGGTTGGATGGTATTTTTAAAAGGGAAAATACTCCCCACCTATTAATGAAGTCCTTGGCATTTATTGCCAGCCTTTGGTGTATTGGAGATGTCAGTTAAGACCAATTAGCATTCAACTTCCTTCTCAATCCAAGAAGGAGGAGCAGGATATTAAAAATGGTATTGGTTTTGTTCAGACCAATATCTATTTGAGACAAGTGTTACCAATAATGGTCCTTCCAAATTTTATTTGTGAAACAAGTGATCACCAATTTTTTCAGTTTAAGAGTTGAAATTTATTATTGTCTATTCCTTATGTCGAGTAGCTATAAAGGAGTAAGATTGTCAGGACATGAAATGTAGAGCATAAAAATATGTAGCTAACCATTTTATTTTGAAATTCATATAACCAATGAGTTGTTTACATAAGTGTTTTTGAGAAACCTATAGAAAATTTCTATCTCATTATCATGGGTTTAACTGATGAGATGATCATGATATGAATTTTTGTAATGAATTACCACGATGAGTTAATATCCCATTTTGAGTAATGTATTGGTAAAATGTGTAAATTTTTATAAAAAAAATGTTAAAGTTGTTTTTGAAATGTGAGATTTTGAAAAAGGGAATGATTGTGTTATTTTGAAAAGGGTGTGATTTTTAAAAGCAAGTGGGATTTTTTCCCAAAAATGTTTGAACATGGATACATTGATTTTTGGAAAGAATTATTTTGATAGTTTTAATGTGGTAAAATTAGAAATTTATAAGACTTAAATTGATAGAGAGTGATACTTATAGAGTTTTTTTGTATATAAAATGGAACCCAATTGGCATCATAAGAACCAAATGAAAGAAGTGGTTGATAATATGGATCCACGTGAGCCCCAGGTGAACCAAAATTTGGTCCAAAGCATTATTCAGGCTATTAAAACCATTGAGTCATGAATTCAACTAGATAATATTTTTGAGACATCTATCAGTGTTGAAAATCCATGTGGAGGATGTGTTATTGTCTTCACGAGAGGAGGTGAGAACTCTAACACTAAGAGAAAAAGGAAGAGGGACACCTCTTCTCAATGATGTGAAAAACATCAGAATCGGACCATAAGATCAATGAGTCTTCCTACATGATCCAAGAGTAAGAGGGGATGTTTTTAGTCTGGTTCACAAAATCACATAAAAAATGTATGGAACAATCTATAGAATTCAATAATTGCTATAAAATGGGGAATCTTTAACTCTATTTTCACAGTGCTCTGAGGTCAGCTATTCGAGACACATCCCATGTGTTGCAGACATCATATTATTCGATGAGATGAGGGAATCAGAATCAATATCTTTAGTATAACAGAGCTAGAAATGGTGATTCCAAAAATACCATGAATCCCCTGCAAGGTAAATATCAATTGGTAAACAATGAATAGAATAAAATGAACAATAAATTATACGGAACTGAGAAGGTTATTGTGGATGATCAGTCTGGACCATCTATAGTGGTAGGTATGATTATTTTGAATTTTACCCATATGGAATCATTATTTAGTATAGACGCATCCCATTCCTTTATTTCTTCTCATGTTTTCAATTTATTGATTTTAAAAGTTGAGATGATGCCTTATGTGATCAAACTTCAAACTCCTCTTGGTCAAAAAGAGTGTCGAGCCACAATGTGTAGATCATGTTCTTTAACCGTTGATTGAACTTAGATGACATGAGATTTCTATATTCTTGAAATGGATGTATTTTATTTAATCATAGTTATTAATTGTTAGACAATGTTCAAGGGTCACATCAATTTTTATACCAGAAAGGTCAGTTTTACAACTGAAGTTGGCACTGAGAATATTTTTTGAGGAGGCTGGCGTGTAAAGGTAGGTGAAATTGTCTTGTTATAACCAATAGATAGAAGGATATTGAAACATTTGGAAACAATAATTTTTTTATCAATGAATGAGATCAATATGAAACATTTCCCAACATTTTTTGTTCAGTTTCTAGATGTGTTTCCCATAAATTTCACAGGGTTTCCACCTATGAAGATGTGGAGTTAATTATTTATCTACTTCTAAGGAATTGTTATATTTCCCTTATGTCTTATCAAATAGAACTAAAATAATTAAGGGATTTTAAAGGTCAATTGGAAGTGTTGTAAATAAATGTGTTCATTGGTTCAAGCATGTTTCCATGGGAATCACCAGTTGTGTTTGTCATAAAGGAGGATGGGACTCTTAGGTTATGTGCGGATTATTGAAATATTAACCTAGTAATAATAAATCATAGGTATACACTTCTACAAATTTATGATTTATTTCATAAATTAATATAATCTCAATGGTTCTTTAAGATTTACTTGCAATTAAGATATCACCAATTGTGGGTTCGGAAGGAGGATATTCCAAAGATAGATTTTAGAAGAAGATATAGAAATTATGAATATGTGGTAATGTATTTTGGTCTTTCTAATTCAATGGTGGTATTTATGGAATTAATTAATTATATATTTCATAGGTATATGGTTTTTTTTGTGGTCGTGTTTGTGGATGACATATTGTTGTACTCAAGAACAAGGGCTGAGCATGAGAAACACTTGGTGACAGTTCTGATAATCTTGAGGGATTATCATATGTATTCCAAAATATCAAAGTCTGATTTTTAGATACAAGATGTATGATTTCATGGACATGTAAGTTTCGAAATATGGGTTTTTGTGCATCTAGAAAAGATATAAGTTGTTATATCATAGAAATCTCCAAATAATGTCTTCGAGATACAAAGTTTCTTGGGACATTTATTTATTACCGACATTTTGATCATGATTTATCATAACTACATTTTCCTATGAAAACTTTTACAATGAATAATGTTCCATTCCAATGTAATTAATAATTCAAGAAGTATTTTCAAGAGCTTAATGTTTTCCTTACATCAGCACCAATCTCGATTTTTCCAGAATTTGGACAAGGATGTGTGGTGTATTATGATGCTTTATTATCCAAGTTGGTATGTGTTCTCTTACATGGAGATAATTTCATTACTTATGGATCAAGGAAGTTATGGGTTCATGAGAAGAACTACCTAACACATAATCTAGAGCTAGCTGTCGTAGTCTATGGTATAAAGAATTGAAATCATTATCTCTTCAATGAGAAATTCACTGTGTTTACGAATCATAAGAGTTTGAAGAATATTTTATCACAATGTAATTTTAACCTGAGAAAAATAATATGGATGAAGTAACTCTAAATTATTGGATTTGACAAGATGTATACACCAAAAGGGTAATTTTGTGGAAGATGCATTAAGAACATATGATTTAAAGAAACTTTATTGAATTCAAATTTTAGTTTAACACTATAATTTTTGATATATTTGGTATTAAAAAAATATCCATAAAAAATCCTATTGTTGAATTATTTCCATATTAAATAAATTTTATTTTTATGAAATTATGTTTTTACATTTAAAATTTATAACACCACAAACATTTTATGGTATGTTTCTCTCAAATATATTCTATTAATTTGAGAGCCTATATTGTATTAACCATTGAGTCTCTATGAAAAAAACATGGTTATTTATAGGATAAATTCATAACCTATCCATTAAACTTATGTTTTCCACTTATGTGTTTTGAATTTTAAAAAATGGACATACATGGTTGTGATCAGGGTGATAGTTAGAGTCCAATAGAATCAAGTTAATTTTAGGTGAATAGTAATGTACCCTTATGAATAGTAACCTACCCTTATGAATAGAAATATAGATCTTAAGAACAGTAACCTTACCCATGAGTGTTTAAATAAAATTTAGGCACCTTAAAAATGAAGATGAATATTTTTAGGGTTGGAGTTTTTTTGATTAAATGATAAATTTTAATAAAAAATTAATTTATAATATTTGAAAAATTAATTTTTAAAAAAGGAGTAAATTGTTTCATTATACACATTGAAAAATGGTTATGGGGAATTTTTGGGAATTTTTTGAAGTACTGTAATTTTTGGTGAATAGTAAAATAAGATAAGTTATAATAAATGCTAAATATATGATTTATTGAGTCATGGATGATGTCCTGATGAGGTAAACACTCTTGGTTTGAACTCACATGCACTTATTACTATTTTTGGTCATAGAATCATCACTATGTCTTTTCTTAGGGAAAAATAATAAAATAATAATTAGAATATTAAGAAAACCCTCCTCCACTCCACTATATAAACCACCCTTCATCAGACAAATTAGTTGGCAAAAAACCCTTTGAGATTATTTCCAAAATAGAATCAGATAGGTATATTCCCACATACTTAAACCATTTCTATGGTATTGTGGTTTCATATTAACGATACATGGAATCCAATTAATAAGCATTCTATTTATTCATTTTGTGTTTTTACCATTCAGGAGGTTTTCACTATGACAAAATCTATGGATGCAGTTTCATTCTCATTTTATTACTAGCGTGTATTCTTCATTTATTCAAAATCCTATATTGAATATGATAATTTGTTTATGATTCAATTATTTTTGATTCATTCTTCCTCTATTTGTAAACCTTATAGAGAATTTGAGTTCACCCCTTTAATTTGTTTTCCTTCAATAGGTTATGAAGAGGAGACCATTTATTGAGTTCTTGTGGGTGTAGTTTATTAGTTTTTGTTATTTATTGTATTTTATTATCTTTAAAAATATAATATGAATCACATTTATGTATCTAGTTTCTTTAACACAACTAAAATGATCATCCCTTTGGGATTTTATTCCTTGTAATCAAGAAAATCTAATAATGTAATGCACTGGATCCAAGCTTCTGGGGTTGGGGCATTACAGCTGGTATCAGAGGAAGTTTAGTAGAAAAATTGGAATCTATTTTAGGAAACATAGTTTAGAGGACATAAAACTAAGTTATACTTTGAAGATAATCATAAAAGAAATTTTTATAATTTTTTTTGAGTAAGGATTATGTGGGTATTCTTAAGAAATACATCCCTGTCTGGATACTACATGTGGATGTGGTTTTGACACATATTTACCTAGGAGTAACAACTCCGACATGGAGTTTCGATCTTGACCCGGGGTATCTTGGTACATGACCACAAGCATTACTGTATACTTGGTTTGACACTCTTATGGGAAATGCATTAGATAATTCAAATTTTGTATAAAAACCATTATGATGGATTTAAAAGTAAATATAAATAATATTTATGATTATCAGATTCTTAATGCATAAATTTTTATATTATCTTATGTATTTTCTAGTTAGAAAATATGAACTATGATCTGATTTAGTGATGGCGCCTAATGGAATAAGGGGAATCAATACCTGTGGAAAATGTAGGGATTTCCCCATTGAGCAAGTCAACACAGTCTGTTTTGGAGTGGATCAGATCATGACCATATTGAGACAAAATACTCAGGCTGTGTTGAATAACCATGCTACACTTATATTGGATCATTTCATGGGGCAAAATCCCCCTATCATTTAGTGGGACTACTAATCCAGTGGCACTTGGGAAGTGGATCAAGTCCCTTGAAAAGATATTTCTATCATTATAATGCAATAAAAATGAAAATGTAGCACTGGAAGTATATTTCCTCAAGGGTGATGATGATCAATGGTGGTCCTTGATCCATAATACTGTAGTGAAATAAGAAATATACATTATGGAATGGAGAACATTTAATGAATTTTTTTTGACAAATATTAATCTTGTGAACAATGAAAAAAAATGAATAGGAAATTTCTTATCCTAAAGAAAATGAATTTTATAGATCAAATTTTCTCACGTTAAATCAAGATAAGAAGAGGAGTTCTAATAACCATGGAAATGTTGAAGCGTATATGAAGAATAAGGGTATGATGAAATTTATATTATGTGAGAACTGCAGAAAGAATCATCCTTTTAAATGTTTGAAAGGCAATGGAGTTTTCTATATGTGTAGAGAAAATGGTCATAGATCTAGTGAATGCAAGAGGAAGAGACAAGTCAATGATGTTAAATGATAAAATTATAGAGAGATGGGACACTATGAAAATGAGTGTCCTAACGACCAAGGAAACATTCCTCATAAAAGTGCATAAGAACAAGGGAAATCTTATGAGATTACAACAGCGGAGGATGATGTTTATAATGATATGGTATCATGTACTTTAATTGTTTCCTCAAACATAGCCAATGCTTTATTCAATTCTGGATCATCGCATTTATTTATATCATCCTTGTTTTCCATGAAAATTAGACATGTACAATTTGATTTAATAAAGGAGTTACCAATCAAAAATCATAGGGTATGTATCATTGAAATAAGGATGTGTTGATCAATCCCCCTAAAGAAACATAAATGTGCATTAGTTTTTAACCTTATCATCCTACAAATGAATGACTTTGATATAATTCTCGATTTGAATTGGATTTCAAATTATGATGTGAATATATTTTTCAAGAAGAATGAAGTTACAATTTTTTGAGAATGGTGTAGAATCCCATATCTTTAGAACAAGAACCTCACCATCTAATTATTATATAGATCCACCCCCATTAGATCTAATGAATGAAATTCTTAGAGAGGAATAGAACAAATATCTATGGTAGAGGAAATAAATCTTCAAATTGAATATGTACATATTGTGAAAGAATACATTGATTTATTTCTATAATATTTACCTTGACATCATCTAGAGAGGGAGTTGAGTTCTTTATTGATTTAATTCTTGGTGTAAGACCTATTTAAAATAATCCATATAGAATAGACACTGTGGAATTAGTGGAACTAAAGAAACAGCAAGAGTAATTGAGTGAAAAAGGATTTATTTGACCTATTTTTTTTTCATTGGGAGACCTTATCCTCTTTGTTAAGAAGAAAGATGGATCCATGAGGCTAAGCATTGATTACATGAAAATCAATGATATTATAATAAAGAAAAATTATTCTCTTCCCGGAATTGCTGATTTTTTTGATCAACATCATGGAGCCCAATATTTTTTAAAGAATGACCTTCGATCTGGATATCAGCAGTTGTGTGTGAGGAAGGAATATATACTGAAGATAGCATTTTGAACCAGGTATGGGAATTATGTGTTTACAGTAATTCATTTTGGACTAACTAATTCACTCTCAATTTTAATGGATCCAAGGAGTAGAGTTTTTAGGGAATATCTTGATGAATTTTTTGTGGTATTTATTGATGATTTCCTGGTATACTCCAAAAGCAATGAAGACCATGAGAATCACTTGTGAATTATTCTGAAAACTCTTAGATGAAATGAATCTTATGGGAAGTTTAGTAAGTGTGAATTTTGGATTCAATCGGTTTCTTTTCTTGGACATATTGTCTGTAAGGATACAATCTTAGTTGATCCTAAGAATAATATGGAAATCCAAGATTGGACCATGACAACGAACATAACTGAGGTACGCAGTTTTATTGCATTATTATATTACTATCGGTTCTTCATTCAGAATTTCTCCCAATTGGCTATCCTACTGACCAAGCTCACACACAATGGGGTTAAGTTTGAATGGATGAAAGAATGTATATAATTCTTTGAATAATTAGAAATAACATTGGTCAATGCTCAAATTCGGATTTTCCATATGAAAATGATGGATTTGTGATATACAGTGATGCATCAAGAGTGTGATGAGTCACATCCTTATAAAAAATGATAAATTTATTTCTTATTCATCAAGGCAGTTGAAGACTCATGAGAAAAATTAACCCACTTGTTATCTTGAGTTATAATCCAAAATATTTTCTCTGAAAATATTGATACATTATATATACATTGAAATATGTGAGATATATATGGATAATAAGAGTTTCAAATACATTTTTACATAGAAATAACTCAACATGAGGGAAAGGAGACAGCTCAAGTTACTCAGAGATTATGATTGTTCAATATAATACAACCAAAAAAATGAAAATATGGTGGAAGATGCATTAAGAAGGAAAGATCACGGACTTATTACACAAATGAGGATTGAGAGAGAACCTATATTCATGGATATAGTAAAGATGGATAGGTAAATTTTTAGGTAAGGGGAAACATATTTCCTTTTTCAAATGATTGTTATACTATATTTACTTGATAAGATAAAAATATGTCAATCTAATGATGAGAATATAAAAAATAAAATTAAAACTGTTAAGGATGGAAGGAGGGAAGACATCGCGTATGAGGATGGAGTTATAAAAATTGGAAGGAGGTTATCTATTTCATCGGTACTTGTGCTAAAAATTGAACTATTAGATGATTCACATAACTAAAATTTCTATATACACCCTGGTATCCCCAAGATTTATAGATATAAGAAGGATAATTTTTTGTGGGTTAACATGAAGTGAGAAATTACTGACTATGTGTCATGGTGTCTAGTTTTACGATAAGTGAAGGCCAAGAGACAACATCCTAGAGGGTATATTCAACCTACATATATTTCTATGTGGATTTGGGATGAAACTATGATGTAATATTTCACTGGAATACTAAGGACACCAAGAAGGAATGATTCAATATGGGTAATTGTTGATCATCTCACAAAATCAGCACATTTTCTTTCTATAAGAGAGGATTTACCACTTGAGAACCTCGAAAGGCATTATATTAATGAAGTTGTATGAATTCATGGTGTATCTCTGTCAATTGTGTTTGATTGAGATCCCCAATTTGCATCAAAATTCTGGAAAAGTCTCTAGAAGGCTTTGGATACTATGCTTCATATGAGTACTTCTTATCACCCCAAACCGATAGAAAATTTGAAAGGACTATTCAAACACTGGAAGATATACTGAGATCATGCTCTATTGAAATTCAAGGTTTGTGGGATCAATAATTGCTTTTAGTGTAATTTTACTACTAAAATAATTTCCATTATAGTATTAAAACAGATCCATATGAATCATTATATGGTAAGAGGTGTCTAAATAAAACTTTTTTGGATGATGTTTGTGATAGAAAACTTATAGGCCCAAATATTATTGAAGATACAACTGTAAAATTAATGAAAATTAAGGCCTATATTAAAGCATCCCAAAGTAGGAAACAAATTAATTTTGAAAATCGAAGAAACGATTTGGAATTTCAAGTTGGGTATCATGACTTTATAAAGGTTTCTCTATGGAAGGGTGTATTAATGTTTGGTAAGAAAGAGAAACTGATCCCTAGGTATATCAGGCAGTTTGAAATTCTGGAAAGATTCAGAGCTATAACATACCGTTTAGATATTCCACCAAGTCCCTTCAAAGTTTGTAATGTTTTTCACAAGTTGTTGTTGAGGGAATACATTCTAGACACAATGGATGTAATCACATATGAATAAATAGATATGGAACATGATTTTTCATAATGTGAAGAGCCAATCAAAATTCTTCACACATGTAAACATGTATTGAAAAATTAGACAACTCAACTAGTAATGGTTCTTTGGAGAAACCATAAAAATGAGGAAGAAACATGGTAACATGAGTATGTTATGAATAAGAACAACCCACATATTTTTAATGGTATTTATACATGAAATTTTTTGAGAAAGAAATTTCCAAAGGTGGAAGGAATATAACACCCCAACATTTTATGGTATGTTTCTCTTAAATACTTTCTATTCATTAGATAGACTGTATTTCATGAATATAATATTCTCTATGAAATAACACATGGTTATTTATAGGAGAAAGTCATAACCTATTCCTTAAACTTAAATTTTCCACTTCTGTGTTTTGAATTTTGAAAAACGGACATACCTAGCTGCGATCAGGGTGATATTTGGAGTATAATAGAATCAAGGTAATTTTTTGATTAATAGTAACATACACTTATGAATAGTAACATACCCTTATGAATATTAACCTACCCTTTTGAATAGTAATATAACCCTTATGAATGGTAACCTTACCCATGAAAGTGTAAATAAAATTTAGGCACTGTAAAAATGAAGATGAATATTTTAAGTGTTGGTATTTTTTTATTAAATGATAATTTTAATTAAAATTTTAATTTCTCATAATTAGAAAATTATTTTTGAAAAATGGATCTCTTTTTTGGATTCTACATGTCAAAAAATGGTTATGGTGAATATTTTGGATTTTTCTGAAATACATGAATTTTTGGTGAATAGTAAAATAGGATAAATTATGATAATTGTTAAATACATGATTTTTTGATTCATGATGATGTATTTATGAGGTAATCACACATGGTTAAAACTCACATGAACTTGTTACTATTTTTTTTCATGTAATCATCACTATTTATTTTCTTAGGGATAAAATAATAAACTAATGATTATAATATTAAGAAAACCCTCCTCCCCTCCACTATATAAACCACCCCTCACCCCTTTTCCTTCCACGCCACTCAAGCTTTGATAATTACCTATGTTCTTCCAAATAAACGTCCCATTCCTTCCCTACCATGTCCAAGACCTGATGGTCTCAACAAAAGGCCAAAAATAAAGGACTTAAGGAGATTCACTAGGAGTAGTACTCAATTGGTGAACCACTCTTCCCTTTTTTTCAAATTCTTGTACAAGTTCCATTATTTTGATTATCTCTCTTAACCTACCCTCATGTAAATTGTATGATAATAATACCTTAAATTAACTGGAATTTAATTATGCTATGGAATATTTGATCATCATCTCTCTTTCCCCCCTCCACTTATACTAAAATGAAAACACCGTCTTAGATGTGTGAATTTTTCACATTCAAGGATGACTGGTTTTCAATTGTTATTACTATATTCAAGACTGGTCATGAAATTTTTTTAATGGTTGAACCAGGTAATAATATATTTATTTTATCTTATTCAATGTTCTATAATCCTTACACACTCATAGTATAAAATAATAATACAAAACAAATTAATTATGCACGAAACCGCCATGTTAATCCAAGCATTTATCGCTAACTTTTAACTAATGAGTGATACTCATTGTGTGTGTACCAAAATAATTAAAAGATAATTTATATCTCTATAATTTTACTAATAATATATATAATCATTCTTGTATGTTTAACCGCATTTTAGACGAATGTTCATTCATGAATACAAGTAAAACGATCATGAAAACCAAGGAAGAAAATGCTTTCAAAAAAATAAAATTGATCTTCTTAAAACCATAAAAAAAAATTAATGATCAAAATAAGGTTATAATAACTAAATTATATTTATAATATGTTATGTACTATTTAATTAATGAAACTAAATTTGATTATTCTGGTCATTAATATCAATCGAGAACACCTTCATGCATAATGTAAGGGGTTTTTCATCTCACTTTTATTTCTGTGAGATTTGTATTGTTTGCCACATATTTCGTGTATGTGGAATATATTTACATTCATTTGATATATAATATCATGAGTCTCATTATATTCCTGGTATTTAGTGATTCACTTGATGATTCATGTTTTGGTTGATTACAATGTTGTAATGGATTTTGTTTCGGTGTCCATTTCTTTGTGATTTACTTGGTATTGTGAACCTAATAATTCTTATGTGATGTACCTACTACCCCATTGAGATAATATTTCATTTGAAATTGTAAATATATTATATATTCATATTCTGGTTTCATGGATAATAAAATTTTATTAAGATGTATACCCTTTTACACACGATGTTTATTTGGAATGTTGTTTTAACTATGGAAATATTGATGAATATGTATCCTCTACTCTATACAAATATTGATAGGGAATACTATACTTGTATTAAATCTATGTATAATGAATTTATTTGACTTCAAGTAATGGGCGTGGCACAATATATCCCCTCGATGCATCGAAAGGTCTCATGAGACAAATCAGTTGCTGAAAAACCCTTTGTGTTTGTTTCCAATAAAGAATCAGACATGTATCTACCCACAAACATAAAATATTTTGATGGTATAGTGGTATAATTTTCCATATACATGACATCCAATAAATAATAAATTTATTTATTCATTTTTAATTATTAATATCCATGATTTTTTCACAATGACAAAATCTATGGATGCAGTTTCATTCTCAGTTTATTAATGGCGCGTGTTCTTCATTTATTCACTATGACGTATTAAATATGCTAATTTGTTTATAATTCAATTAATTTTTATTAATTATTCCTCTATTTTTAACCCTTAAAGATCATTTGACCTACCCCATTCATTTTTACCTTCAACAGGCTATGAAGAAGAGACCATTTATTGAGTTCTCGTGGATGTTTTTTATTAGTTTTTGTTATGCATTGTATTTTTCTTCATTTCCCAATGTAATTTGACTTACGAGTATGGAAATAGTTTCTTCAAGAATAATAATCAATTCATTCCTTAGGGATTTTATTCCATGTAATCATGCCAATGCAATAATGTAATGCACTGGCTCCGGGCTTTTGGGGTGGGGCGTTACAAAATTTTATGATAACACTACAGTTTTTGAGTCAATATATTAATTTCATTATTATGAAAATATTCTTTCACATGGTTAAATATATTTATATTTTTAATTTTATTTTCATAGTATTGAGACACACAAACTCAAATAAAGAAATCCAGATATATAAATATTAATATATAAATGACCAAACAAGAAAAAACTTAAGTTGTTACATTATTCCCTCTTTCATTTCTTTTTATCCTGAAAAGAAAAAAATTATATAAAAATAAGGGGGTATTGGGTCCACATAACTTTGAATAGCTATTGTTTATGATTTTATTACCACTAAGTTAACTATATAGATGGTTCATCAATGCTGAATCCTCTCCAACTATGACATATGGAAGACATACACTCTATCCAACTTCGTAATCCATGCCATGGGAAGAATAAAAAACAAGATCTTAATTATCAAACATAAAAGGCCTACAATACAGATATATTTAATATATTTTTTTGTTTGGGCTGTCCTCGCATGCTTATGGTTCACCTGTATGTTCTTTATTGCTCCAAATCTGGCCCAATAAGAGTATTTTAAATCTCAATTCAACATAAGTTGACCTATATTGTCCCCTGTTTAGGGCCTCAAAATCTTTCTTTCCAATAGTAGAGTGATACCTTATAATTTAACTCTAAGAATGAAGAATTATCCTTTCTAATCTTACTAAAGTCAAACACACAAGATGTCAACATATGATCCAAAAATTTATTGTTCGCTCAGTCTGTCCATCTGTTTAGGAGTGAAACAATGTTCTTATAATCTATTGGGTCAAAATGTTTCTAGGTATCTCCACAACCATGATGTGAACCTAACTAACATCATGAATAATGACAGTCATTGTGAGTACCCCATAAATCCATATGATCTCTCATGTGTGCATATGATCTATGCTTTTAACAGATATCTACTCCCCAGTGATAATAAAACATGCCAACTTTGGAAGTCAACAATCATCTAGCATCCTATTCCTTTGATGTTTGTGGAAACCACATCACAGAGTCCATTGATATATAATTCCACTTCCACTTCAAGATCTCAAGAGGTTGAGTCAAACCTGTTGGAACTTTTTGTCCAACCTACATGTGAGGCACTAAGAAATGAACTAAGCAATGCTTTTCCTTGTGCTAGCCAACCAAAATTGTCACTGAAGGTCCTTACACATCTTCACCACACCCAAATGTATATCTAAAGGGGATGTATGAAACTCCCTTAACCTAATGTCATCCCACTTACACTCATTAATCCCAATAGGATGAGCCAAACCCATTGGATCTTGATTTTTCGACTTCACCTTTTGTCATGAGACATCGAGAATGAAACATAGAAATTATTTTCCTCATTCAATCCAACCAAATCTGACCTTGTACATCATCACCACACCCAAATATACAACAAAAGGGGAAGTATGAAACTCCCTAAACACATTTCAATGTGTTTGAATCCACCATCCTTCGGTGGAAAGGGATGACATGATCCCCTCTATAAAATTCAGTTGGTGCATCTCCTGAGTATAGTTGGTTATGAGGAATTTCACAATTAATATTTCCCAACTGAGAATATCTCTCATGCTGAAGGAGCTGTAGTGTTATAATTGACTAAAGGAGTGGTGGAGTCACTACAATTTACTAAAGTTAAACTACCCCCTCTAATGGCTTTGATCCCAATTTCCATGAGTTAGTTAATTTATTACATTGACATATAATACAAGAAAACTCATCCCGAAGGATTGAACAATTTAATAGTTTTTGAAAAATAGGTACATAATTGAAACATACATTATAATTTAAATTATAAAATACAATATAATTATTCATTTATGAACACCATTATTCTCCTAATATATCCTTTCATGTCTAACATATATACATCATGGGAAACATAAAACCTAAGGGGTGAGTTCAGATGTCCCGTAAGAGTAAACATACGTCAAAATCTATCATGAATAAATAAAGCATAAACATTAAGAGAAAGTGAATAACTAAAACAAAATCCATTTAAATATCATCCTTGAGTATAATATGACAACAATAAATTATAATCAAATAATTTCATAAAAGTATAATCACATGGATATTTTATTAATTGAATAATAACATGAAAATATCAATAACTAATCCCATAATTAGGGAGTGATTAATGCGAGACGTCATAAACATACCATAAATGTGGAATTGATTAGAATGAAATTCATTGGATTAATTGATAAAAAATTGATTTAATTATACTTTAAAACCAATCAATAAAATAATTTAATACTAAATTATTTAGACTAAAAAACTCTTTTCAAATAGAATCTAGTATTTTCACTATTCATAAAAAAATGAATCTTATCAAAAAAATATAAAAAATTCAACCAGAATAAATTTTGATATTCTGGTTTATTTTGTATAATATATTTAATAGGAGTGTCAAAATTTAGTTTAAAAAAATCCAGCTATTAAAAGATGGTAAAACTGCCTTTTAAAAAAATATACAACATTTTATGCTTCAAAATAGATTTATTATTATCTTACCCATGAAACTTATTAGATAAATTTCCAAAAAAAATTATTAAATTCATAATATATAAATTTCATTATTATGTTTCACTAGTAATGATTAATTATGATAAAATACCATCCTGGTCATAAAAATAGTTTTTCATAAAAAAACACATTTTATATATTCAATTAGTTATTTTATTTTCATATCTTATTAATTATTAATCAATGAATTCATTATATTGAAATTTGTAAACCATATTTTCATAAATCAGTTTATTCATTTCATAACCATCATTGAAACAGCTAGGTTATAATGGTTACATTTAAATAATAAAATTTAGTTTGTTTAAGCTTGATGTGGGATATCTTGTTCAGTATCAAACCAAGTGTTTCCTTTTAAAAACTCAAGATATTGAAACCCTTCTTCCCCACTAGGTCCAGCTTTAACTAATCCAATTGATCAGATGCCTCCTCCACAAAGTGAGAACAAGATTTCCTGTTAATAGCATCTTCCATCATGCTTCCCTTTTCTGGAGTATAAAAAAAATCAAAATATTAGTCATCCAGTGACTCCAACCAATGCTTCCAACTTAGGTTGAGATCTCTCTGATTGAAGAGGTTTCTGAGTCTTTTATGGTAAGAGTATACAAAATTCTCACCTATAATATAATGAATCTATATATTCATAGATAAGACCAACAGTGTGAACTCTAAGTCATGGGTCACATATTTTTGCTTGTGGGGTCTGAACTGGATCTATCCATAAGCGGTCACTCTCTACCTCTGCCTCAACATGTAACCGGGCATAACTCTAGAGGCATCACAAAACACCACGTACCCAAATCCCTCCTCTGGTAGTCCCACCATAGGAGAAACATTTAATCTCTACCTCAACTCGTCAAAGTCTCTCTAACATCGCTTAGTCTTGTTAAACGATTTCCCTTTCCTCATTAATTTTGTCAAAGAGGCTAGAATCCTGAAAAAGTCCCCCATGAACCTCCTATAGTACCCCACCAAACCAAGGAAACTCCACAACTCTAACATGCTCTAAGGTGGTTTCTAAGTAACACCCTCTAGAATTTTTTCCTATTCCACTACTAAACCATTCTCATGAATGTATTTCCTTATAAATTGAACATTATGTATCCAAAACATACACTTTGAGAGATTACCATAAAGATGGTGCTCCTGGAGTATGTCTTTGAACCAACCTCAAATGCTTTTCATGTTCCTATGATGCAGTGTAAATTAGTATGTCATTGATGAAGAAAACTACGGATCAACGGTTTGATGATCCAGTTCATAACATCCTTGAACATTGCAGGGGAATTCATCACCCCAAAAGGCATCACTTGGAACTCTGAGTTTTTAGTGAAATAAGAATACCTTATTTGGGATATCATCCTTACGAGCCCTCAACTAATGATAGCCGGACCTGATATCAATATTTGGGTACCAAATTTTTCCTCAACTTGTTGAAAAATTAATCAATACTTGATTAGAGTTATTTGTTCTTTATCGTTACATATTTTAAGTGACAATGAATCACACAAAGAATCAAACTCATATTTTTCTTTTTTACAAACAAAACTAGAGCTACCAAGAGAGATATTCAAGTACTCATAAGACATTGTGATTTCATTATGGTTATTAAATGGTTTCAGTGTATGACCAGATAGATTACCATCATAGGAGAGACTTCTTTCATGTGTGAGGTAGATCTTATAGATGAGTATATTGGGATTGTGATAAGGAATATTTAACCTATCACCCATTAGTTGGCGAGTTTATCCCTTGACACAATGAGTTACAAAGGAATCTATTTTCCAGTACTAGTAGAGGATTATATGAACGACTTTCACAAACATGTCCCGAGACTTACTCTGAGGTGTGAGATTGACTTCTGTATCAACTTTCCATATATGATAACACTAATATCTTCTGTTTAATATCATATGACCCCTACTAAGATTCCAGAGTTTTTGTAGTTGAAAGTCCTTTGAGAATTTATTTTTCTCAGAGCCACCATGGCCACTTGTATAGATCGTGTTTTCCTCATAAAAAATAAGAATGAGTGTTTTAGGAATTGCATGGATTATCATTTCTTGAATCTAATAACGAAAAAGAAAACCTAGATTTTGTTTAGGATTGATTATCTTTTTAACCAGTTGAGAGGTGCATCTTGGTTCTCCAAGATCATTTTTAGGTTCAAATACCAACAGTTGTGGGTTCTCTATGATGATATTCCGAAGACAACATTCTGATTTCATTACGAACATTGAGTTCATGGTGATTCTTTTTGGTGCGATGAATGCTCCCATTGAGTTCATGCTCTTAAGAATTTGATCTTCTAGTCATACTTGGACATATTCATCGTTATCTTCATCAAATATAGTCATTTACTCTGTGTCAAAGTAGGAGCATGAAAATTATTTGATGTTGGTCTTGGGCTTACTATGGGATCACCTACTATATAATAAGCTATCGAAGTGATAGTTTTGGATCCATGAGGTTCACTTTTTGGGTATGTAATTTCTTAACATTGTTTTAATATGGATCTAAAAAAGAATATAATATGAATTTATTATGATATAATTTAATTAATTCAAATTTATAAGAAAACTAATTATAATAGTTTATACTAAAAATATTATTGGAAAACTTTTATATATATTTTTTTAATCCACATTTTTGACAATTTTTTTAATCTATGATCAGTTTTAGAATGAGAACTAGATATTTTATGATTAAATTAGTGTAGTTTATTGGTATCACAATCAGTCTGATAAAAATAATATTAAAAATTTGAGTAAAAACGTACTTTGTAGAGTATATTCTCATAGTAAGGGACTTTTATATCTCATCATAAGTATATAAAATATATTCTTAATAATGTTTAATATGTCAACATTAAAAGTATTAGTACCTCTATTCGAACATCAAATATTTCAGAGATTGATGAAGTAGAGAAACCAGTTGATCAAAACACTTTGAGAGGTATGATTGAAATTTTACTTTACTTAACAGCTACCAATCTAGATTTTATGAGTTTATGTGCTGGATAAGAAGAAAATCCAAAATTTTCACATATAATAAATGTTAAATTTTTTTTATCTTAATAGAATGATGGAATTGGGATTATTTTACTCTTCAGGAAATCAAATTGGGTTAAATAAATTTTGGATTCTAACTTTGGTGTATGGAGAATAGATATGAACAAGAATATTTAGTTTATGGCCTTTTAAGAAACAACACTCAGTAGCACTTTCCACTACTGAAGCTAAATAGGTGGCTTGGATGTTGTGCTCAAGTGTTGTGTAACACACTCTCATTGACTATGGAATGAGTTTTACTAAAACTCTAATATTGTGTGACAAAACAAATTACATTTCCTTAAGTATAATCCCATCACATCACCCACATTCTAACCATAGATACATAAGACACCATTTTATTAGAGATAAGAAAGACATCATTTTACAATTCATCAGAACACAAGAAAAAATTTCTATTATATTTTTTAAACCCCTTAGTTCTAATAGATTTGAATATATTAAATAGAAATTAGGAATGATCAGTATAAAAATATTATTCATATCTCCTTAATGTTTAAAAATCACCTCACATTAATGATCTTCTTCACAAATAAGGAGTAGTTATGATTTGTTTTTTTAAACAATTACTTTTTAAAAAATATTTAGTTTTCTAAAAAAAATGTTTTCTAAAAACATAAGTTTTATAAAAAGTTTTTTTTGTCTTTTGAACTCATAATATTTTACAAAAATTTTCTAATTAATTTTTTTAATAAACATTTTAATGTTAATGTTTTATAAAAAAAATTCTCAACTCATAAATCTTTACAAAATCTTATCAAACAATGTTATTGTTATAAACATTATCAGAATAAAAATCTATTACAAAATATAAAGATAATTGATTACTTTTACTAAGAAAATATATCTACTCTGAATGGTACTCCTCTAATATTTTAGTTTCTGTACATTCTAGTTTGATCTAATGTTTTATTAAAAAACATTTAGTGTTCATTATTATTCTTAAATCATTAATGTATTTTCATTGATTCATTAAATATGTATATATATAGTCTAATTTATCAAATTTCATAAATATAATGAGACTTGTGAACCGAAAAAATAAAACTACATGTTGTAAACAAAATATTTTTGTTTCATTGAATAATATTAATATGGAAAACTATGGTTAACATGGAACATATAACATGGAACAACAATACGTTTAAAATTTTAAAATGGGATTATTAAGAAATATACTTGGAATACTTAAACTACCTATTGAATTTATGGATCTATGAGTAAATATTAATCGTCGGATCAGAAAAGTGTTTCTAATATTAACTATTGATTTTTTTGGAATTTTAACTGTCATTCCCATGCCTATATATATGAGTGGGGTAACTGTGCCCAACATCAGTTTTCCATGATTTCACTCCCGATACTCGATACCAGATTTTGTGTTTAGTCTGATTATTTTCCATTATTTTGATTTTCAATACTAGATTTAGTACAATGGGAACATAGGAATATGTTTCTAAAAGGGAAGTCATCATTGAAAGAATAATAAAGATCCTAGTATGAAAAAAATTCTTTTCTTCATAAAATGATTAATAAATTTCAAGGAGAGGAAAAAAATATGTGTGGAAAATTTGGATTTTGGAAAACATCACTTTGAATTTTTAAGAGAGTTGTATGGTTCAGTAGTGTTTATTTCGGAAGATTATAATGAAGATATTGTATTTACATTTTTTATTCCAAGTTACAAAACTTCATATCAGCAAGTTACAGAGTTAGTGGAAGTACCCTTCGGGGGTGAAGTTTATATAACTTCTCATAGGAATCTAGAAAATATTGGGAGATTTGTAAACTCAAAGGCTAAAGAATTTTTATTTACAACTTTGGAGGAAGTAACAAAGAATTCAAATCTTACTCCAAATTCAAGAGTTGAAACCTTCTTGATGCAGGGTTATCTGATTCAAGGAAAGGGTGATAGGGATACCCGTGAAGTGATGAACATATTTATACTAGACTTTTTGATTAACATGAGGCATATAATCCTAGTTAAGTTTGTTTCTCTCTTAGTTTAGTCTATTATTAAGGCATAAATGAAATAAAAAATTATGATATTTTCATGTTTCCTTTACAAAATGATCATGAATTGTATGGACGATTTATATATTAAATCTAAAATTATTCTATGAGGGAAAAATATTTCATTAATTTGAGAAGAGACTATGGTGAGTATTAAGATGATTTTTGATTCAAAGTTAAAGATGTTATCTGATAAAATAGACAGATCCGCATCTGATTCTGAACTAATGAATGAATAAATAAATTCTTAAAGAGAAGAGAAAAGTTCTGTTCTCACCCATATAAATTCAAAAGAAACAGAAAGTGATGGAAGATAATGAATTCAAAAGGATTATGGATTATAAGGAACTAATACCATTTTTGGTTTAGATATGACTGAGGTTGTTGATTTGAAAATTCAAACTAGTGACGAGTTAAAGGAGATTGTGAAATGAAAGAAACAAAAGAAAAGATTGGATGAGGAAAAAATTGTAGAAAGGTTATTAAAGGGTGTTGAAAGAGCTTAGTAAGATACACATATGTCAATATCTCCCTTATAAGTTGTACAACATACTTAAGGTTTCGAAACCATTCCTCAAACTGATTAAAAAATTCTAGATGTCGATTTAGAAATTGTTTAAACCTTAGTCATTCCCAGAGTAATCCTAGTAGCTGATGATAAAGGAAAATGAAAAGTGGTCATAGAATATGATGTTATTCAAACTAAAGTTGAAAGTATAGTTCAATAATCTGTTCCCCAATCAAGTGAAATTTCAATGTACAAACCAAAATTAGTTAAGAAATATGGTAAAGATGTTCTAAGAACTATGAGGTAGTTGTAACAAGAACTTGAAGAAGAATATGAAGAAGTTGTATAAGAAGAAGAAAAAAAACACAAGAATAAATGTGTGAAACTTAAAGTTCATTAGATTCATCCTCATATTCAACATCAATTTCAACTCAATCAAATAAGAATCCAAAGATAGATGTTTCTATAAATTTCTAACAATAATAAAAATAAGAAGAAGAAAATTAGCATTCATGTACAAGAATATCAGACAGGGCTGGCTTAGATAAATATGTTGATATTATAAATGTTTCTAATCAAGGGAAATTTTAATAAGTAAATAAGTCTGATGTCAGACTGTCTAGAACTCATATTTCAAATGAATCATCGGAGCCTTCAGAATTAGCTAATATAGAAGAACAAAAAGGTTTTGATTATATTTTTCAGACATTAAAATAATTATCTGACTTTATTCAATATCTTCACAATAAAGAAAGAAGATTTATGAAAATTCAAAACTCTTTGGATAAAAGTTGTCCAATAAATATTTTGATATAATATGTGATTCAAAATGAGTCTAATATCAAAAAATTCAATGGAAAGAATAAGGAACATAAGAGAAGGTTCAATCAGATGGTGAGATGATCATAAAAAGTTTATAATTATTTAAAGGATCATTATGAAAATATAGTTGATGTAAATAATCATTCTATTGAGTTTGATGATTCCTTTGATAAGTTTTTATATGATGTATCAGTCATAATAAAGTTTGTTGAAATGTTTAGAGATGTGTCTAAATATCATTATGAAGAAATCATATTTTTGAAAGAAGAGGTTCAGAAGTTGTAAGAAGAAATTATCAGGATTCGGTCCATCAAAGAAAAATTTCAAAAGTTGAGAGAGGAGAATTCCTGGTTCAGATCATCCAAAGTAGTGTCTCTCAAACTTAAGGAGGAAAATAAGAAAATTATTTATCTAAAAGATAAGGTTGAAAGGTAAGCAACCAGTTATGTTGGAAAAAATTGTGAGGATTTAGTCGTCAGTTTCTGAAGCTAATAAGGACCATGAAGATGTGAAAATTTTTAATGTGATTATCAAGAAGTCAAAAAATAAATAATGATTTTTTCTCGTTGAACTCTTGATGTATTTCAAAACATTTTGAGTCATAATTTTATTTGAATGAATTTTTATCCATTAAAATTATATTTGAATGTCTTACAATACAATTTAGTTGTATTTTCATTCAATTATATATTGGATTAATAGTTAACTAATATACAGTTGTTTCGTTTGTTAGTTTTTATAAAATTTCAGGAGATTATATACTTTCACTATTCCTTTTTAAAATAACAAAGGTGGAGTGTTTGTTTAAATGGGAGAGAGTTTTCTTAAAAAGGGAAGGAGTAATTCTAGGGAGATAATTCTTTTGGGAGAATTTTTTTAAGAGGGAGTTCTTATCTAAAGGTATAAACTATCCAAGGAAGAATTTTTATTATGGGGAAGAATTTTATGTTACAAAAAATCCCATTAGATAAAAAATCATAAGAATCTATTAACTCCAAGGGAGTTATATTGAGTAAAAGAATTTTCATATAGAGTATAAGATTGATGTTTTAAAAAAAAAGGGGTTGTAATTATTTCAAAGTTAATAATTTTCTCTTTTATGTGTTGTGTTTTGTGATTTACAGAAAGGGGGATATAGTTTCGTTTTTTATGTTCTTATAAAATTTTAGGAGATTTTATACTTTCTGTATTCCTTTTTTTAAATAAAAAGTTGGAGATTTTTTTTTTTCAAAAGTGGGAGAGTTTTTTTGAAAGGAAAGGAGTAATTACTGTGGGATAATTATTTTGGGGGAATTTTTTAAGATAGAGTTCTTTTCTAAAGTTGTAAACTATATAAGGAAGTCCTTTTATTACGAGGGAAAATATGATTCCAAAATACTTCCCATTAGATCAATACTTATACGAAGCTATTATCTTAGGTGAAGTTATATCAAGTAAAATAAATTTTGGATGGAGTATATCTTTGATGTTTTTAAAATGAAAAAAGGTTATATGTATTAAAAAGTAAATAATTTTCTTTTTTATGTTTTCTCTTTTGTGTTTTCTAAAAGGGGAGATATTGTTGATTAAAAATTTATACTTTATACTTTTCATTTCCATATTTTTAAAAATTGAAAAAAAAATTATCAAAATTATATTTTACTAAATTTTTATATCAATAGTTTTTTAGCATGTTTTTTAGAAAAAAAAATTATACCAAACATTCAAATGGTTCTAAAGTAAAACATGTATAAACTTTTATTATTCAATCTCATTCATCTGATTGACTATCTGTCCGGTACATAGGTTCAATTATATATCTAACTTGTGGTTAAACAAGTGTTATTTCATCCATTACTGACCAAATTCATGTCCATTAGATTGAAAATAGTTCAGATTTATTGTATTGATCATAGTTAGGTTTATCAGATAGATAAAAAGTAGTATAGTCCATCAAACTATCTAAAGTGAAAAATATTTGTGGTTGTTTTAACCAATTCATAAAAATGATCGCTGGAGACTTTCCTACAAATAGGTCATTTGAAGGGATGGTAGTTGATGCATTTTAAACTCAACAACATTGATGATAGCTTTGTGTTAACATATCATTCCTAAGAATTATAATCTTATAGAAAGTTGTAGTTCTAAGGAACTAGTGTAAGGATTGTAAATTCCATAGAAAATTTTTTATTTTGTATTCTCTATGTACGATCATGGTATTTATCAAGGGATTTTGAGGATATTACAATGGGTGAATCTGATCCATCATATCATGTTTTTCTAGGGCTTGGATGATAGAGTCATACCGATTATCGTATCGAGGGCTTTCGTGGGATTGAAAGACAGAGACATTGCGATCCTCGAATCGAGGGATTTCCTAGTAAGGAAAACATACCATAAGAATGCATTTTTAAACTTTGGATATACTATGTCAGGGTTTCTAACATATCTATTGATGTTAAATAGTATAATTATATATTATAAAGCTTTTATGACATTCTTGATATTATATGGTTTTTTAATTGTTTCTACATGTTTATTATTCCACTGTGAAATTAAATTATAAAGTTAGTTCGTTACTTTTCTTTCTAATAAAATAATTTATCAGTGTGTATGTGATATTGATAATAAATCTAATATATCATAAAATATCTGGATCTGATTTCAACACTCTGATCATTAGATGATTTCTGAGTCCAATCTTTTTTACTTAAGATGTTTGGAGTTTTGTCTTAATTAAAAATTTTAAACAAAAATTCGCCCCTATTATGGCCATTTTATACTATTAAAATCCAATAAAAGACACTTATGTTATTACATTATAATGGATGAATAATATTTTATGTTTTTGGAGGAATAATTAAAAAAAACACTCGATTAATAATGATACATATTTTTTGGACAACATCTTTAGGATTATACCTAAAGCCATTCTATATTGACTTTATGATCAAACCAAGACATTTAGAATTTGAGTATGGATTTATGATATTTGGGCAGATTTTGGATGAACCAAAATGTTTTTTATGCGTGAAGAAAGAGGATTGGAGGTTCCCTTTCATAATATAAGTGAGGGTAGGAGAACATTTTGAATATCTTAAAGTATTAAATTAATATATTTATTTATTCAAATATATCTAAAATGATATAATTCGAATATAAGATGATGATTGATCAAAATTATATCATCTAATAAAATTTGGTCAAAATTTGGTCATGTTTTTACCCATATCTTTTTGTTTAAACTCCACATTAATCCTTTTGACAATTACCGCAATATTAAAGTTTTCTACAATGGATCAATAATGATTCTAAAAAATGAAAAACCACCCATAAATGGATCATGGTTGATATTTTCAACCACATCCGATTAATTTGGATAAATATAATATTTTTATGAATTTTAAATCGTTTAATAAAATATTATTTATTATAAAATATCATTAATGTCATTTTTTACAATATTCATTTAACTTGACATTAAATACATCAAGGTAAAACAAGATTTCAAATTTAATAATTTCACAAATTAAGATAATGTAATATTTATCTATGAAAATCATGGAAGTAAATAATTTTTTCAAATTATTTAGTTTTATTATTTCTGAAAATAATTTTTTTTATTTTTTTTATTTATTAAGTAAATGCTTTTCCGGCGCTACGAAAAAATTTAAGGTAATTATTTAGTCACTAAAAATTAGAAATAAATTATGAAAGTACAAAATTTTTATCTTTAAAATGAATATATATAATTGTACATAAGTTTTATTTATCCCTATCATAAAATATTATTGATATTAAAAGAAGAAAGTGTCATTTTTGTCTTTATCTCACTTAAATTTTATAAAAGACAAAATGGTAGTCAAATATAAAAAAATATATTATATTTTAAAGTATTGGATGATTATGAATGAAATATTCTCATCTAATGAAATTAATTCCTACAATTGGTTGATTTTTAATTCCTTCTCGCACTATTTTTAACCTTAATTACCAAATTTAACCTTGCCATGATGAAAATTATTTACTATGGTTTTTATTTATAATAAATAGAAATAAAATTGATATATTTTAAAAATTTTGATCATTATTATACATATGAAATCCATTTTTCAATATTAAATTTTAATAGTTGGAAAAATTAATTTAAGATTAAGACGCAAAACACAAGGAAAAACAATTTTTCATAAAAGTGTGTTTTTAAGCATAATAATGTTTTTATACTAAATTAAATCATAAAACAGATTCTAGTGAAATTAATTGGATTAATTATTATATTAAACTAATTTTACTTATAAACCAATTTAATAAAAAATGATGCTTTGTAAACTTGTAGAAACAAAAATATAGTTTTTAATAAAAATTAGTATTTTCACTATTCACTAGAAAATGAATCTTTTTTAGAAAAATCCCAAAAATTCACCATAATTAAATATTTATATGATGATTTTTAAAATCAATTTTATTTTCTCTAATAAATTTCATAAAATTGGTAAAAAGAAATTATATTATTTACACATAAAAATAAATAAAAATTATTTTTGAAGAAAACATATTTTTGAATAATAAAATATATACTAAAAATTGACTGTTTATTTCCTAATAATTAATAAATAAATTTTTATTGATTATGAAAATATATATTTCATAATTCCATTATTCTTAATCATACCTACTAATTCAAAAACTAGGTTATAACAATCATATTTAATAATAATATTTCATGGTTTGTTTTGGCACAGTGTTTCATGTTGTATATGCTGTCACACATAGTATTCTATTAAAGTGTTAAACTATTACCTGATCAGATAAAATTATAATCTCATCCTCCTTTAATGTTCATCGAGTATTCTGTCAACATTTCTTCAAGTTCTGGGATTTTCCGCAGAGATTGAACATCAATTTGGGGGTGGTAAGTCTTGCTAATGTTTAACATAGTGTTTAGAGAATGTTGAAGACTCTTCCAAAAATGAGAGGTAAATATCAAATCTTGGTTAGATATAATTGATATTTTCATATCATGCAAAATCACCATTTTTTTTGACATAAGTCCTTTCTTGTTTATCGAGTTAGAATTCCTTTCAAATTGAAATGAAATTAGTAGTACTCATAAGATATTCCATCATAATTCAAATGAAATTATTTCTTCTTGATGTCTTCAAAATACAATTAACAATGCCCATGGTGATGTTTTCCCATCTCTATATTGGTATAGGTAATTATTGCAGCATCCCATTATACTTTTTCCTTTTATCCATCACCTGCAGAAATACCAAACATTTTGACGTATATTCTATGATATCCTTTATCATACTACCACCAATAGTGATTTTAGAGATCTCAAACAATTTTCGAGTTATCTATGTGGATAGAGAAGAAATAACTATGTTCATCATTCAAAAACTACTTTATCTTAAGATATGATGGTATACATACTCATGAATAAAATCTAACAACTCATTCTTTATCAATCATGTGAAATAACTCTGTGGATTTGTATAGGCCTGAAAATTTTTATATTGAAGGTTTTCAGCTCAAATTTGTGTCAAAACATTAAATCTATTATACCTCAGCCCCGATTCATCTACGAATCATGTTAAATTTATTGAAGAATGAATAATTAAGAATGGATAATTAAATAAAAATCACACCATATCCAATTTTTATTGGAAACACGTTTCAATTTTCATCGATGATCATCGCTCAAAGGAACCAAATCCAAAACCCTCTAGATTGTCTACACACAATTCAAAAGCATGATTGATCATCAACCTATGAAAACTGGGTTCTAGAACAAAGAATTAGTGGTTATTCGACATCATCATGATCAGAGGAGATCAAACTAATGATCCTTGAACTTGGATCAAGAGAACATTGATTTCCCATTGATTTCTATCTCTATTACTTGAGAGAGTGGTGTATAAGTGATAAGAATTCATGAAATCTATTCTCTCACACATTTATTGTGTTAAACATTCTTTTATACTTAGGTTGTAACTTCAAAAAATTAACTATATATCCTTTTGGAAATTAACTCTTTTAACATAAAAAAATGATATAAACAACACTTAAACTTTTATAAATGTTGAAGATATTTTATCACTCTCTTGTAAAACATAAATTGTGTGACATGATAAAATATGAATCATTAACTCAGCTAGACTATCCCACAAATATTAAATGCATCTTGAATATAATTTTTTTTAATTTTCATTCAATTTTTTTATTATATTCAATGAATAACATGTGAATATAATAATTAAATAAATTCAAGGATTATTGTTTTAAACTCGAATGATATTGAATTTATTTATTTCCTTTATGATTGTGTAAACTTGGATATTACCCAACCACCACTACGGAGTCCACCATGGTCTAAACTCAAATTCACTAGAATTGGACAAGATACTAAATACACATTGTGTATGAACCTCTTGGCCCTTATCTCTATTACAATGAATAATTTTCACAGATCAAGAGCAGAGTCCTATAACCCATCATAACCCCTAAGGAGTTAAATAATAGTCATAATAATGACAACCTACAATGAACACATTCAATGAAATATTATCTTCGAGTCTCATGATATCTCATAAATAAGGACGTACACTTTGTGTCATCATCCTATCATTCTTTATTGTTCATTGACCTTACAAGATAGACTTACCTTTAATCACCATGGCTATTGATTTAATAAAGGTTCTAGTATCTTGTTCTACTAATCCTAAGAAATATCATCCTTTCAGAAATGATAAAAACCATCTTGATCATTCAATCAACATCATATCAACAATGATGCGCCCAATTAAATCTACCCCATAATGACACAAACTCCATAGTTTCTGTCTTTCATGAATGTACACAATCAAAGATATACATTGATAATGATCTAAATTTTAGAGGCCAATACACATGTTCATAGATAATAACTACAAATGACACCCAAAACATGTGGTTTTTCTACTGGAAGTTCTGTCCTCATGATCACTTCTACATGAGATCACTAAGCTAAATCTTCATGATAAGAAGTATCAATGAGTATGAGATCCCAAAAACAAATAGTCAGACATCATATGTGTCCTGTTAGTATGATGTATCTTGACTATAAGATATATGTTTAAGATTATTGTCATAATATTTCAAGGTTCTCATTATAGTTGAGAACTGCTATAACCTTTTTAATATGATAAATAATCCAAGAAAATTACCATGTAAATAGTGGATGTAGAAGTATCAACAATGTTATGGTAATAATATAACATTTATAACTCATTGTATACATGATATGATAATTGAAAATAACTGTTCATGGTAGGTCTAGAGAACCCACTTTTACAACATTTTGATCTCTAATTACTTCCATTTTCTTATGGCTTCATCCATCATCTATATTTCCACATCATCTTTTGAGAATAATTTATCTTCTTTAGAAGGGATTGTTGAAAAATAATTTGAGATAGAGATTATTATGTTCCTACCTTTAATATCCCCTTGTCAACCCTTTACTTTTCTAATAAGATTGGATCCATCCAAATTCTCATCATCGGTAAGGTTGTGAGATCCCTTATACATAGAACAATTTCCACTTTATTTTCATTCCCAAGATAGTAGTAGGTTGATCAATCATAGTTATTGATAAACTATAACCATCTTCACTAGTGAATATTAAGCTCTTTTTGTGTGAATATATATTTGAGTCTCTTATGATCCGTATATATTTCACACTTCTCCCCATAGAGATAATTCCACCAGATTTTCAATAAGAAGATCACTGTATCTAACTCTATATCATGCGCTGTGTAGTTATTATCATGAACATTAAACTACCTTGAGAAATATATTATCACTTTATCATTCTGTGTTAGTAAAAAGTCCAATACCTTCTTTGAAGTGTCACTATATATGATAAAAAGTTCCCCACTTAGGGTAGCATGAGAAACAGTGTAGTGATATGCCTATTTTTCAATTACTTGAATCTCTCTTTACATTCATCAGTACAAAAAAACATCACTCCCTTCTGATTCAACTTGGTTAGTGGGTTTTAAAATCATGAGAAGTTTCTCAGAAATCATCAGTAATAACCCACAATTCCAAAGAAACTATGGATCTCTGTTACAAATACTTGAATGAGTAACTCCTCAATTTTATTTTTCATAGAAGGGATCAAATATATCATTTTATTATTGATAACATTTCCCAAGAATGAAGATTATTCCATCCATAACTCACATTTATAGTACTTTTAATATAGTTTCTACTTTTGAAAAGTATTGATCATAGTATAAAAATTCCCCTCATGCTGCCCATTTATTTTGGAGTATATTAGAATAGAATCTATAAAGATTGTCCCAAATATCTTGAGGTATCCTTTAAAGTATGTATTCATTAAATCCAAAAAGATTTATGGACTATTAGTGACATAGAAGGGAATCACTATGAACTCATAGTGTTCATACCTTGTTCGATGAAAGTCTTGGGAATATCTCCATTATTCACCTTTAATTAGTTATATTCTGACCGAAGGTCCCCCTTAGAGAAATATTTTTCCCCACATAGTTGATAGAATGATTAATCTATCAGTGGCAGGAGATCCATATTTTTTATCATGATTTTTTTGATTTGTCAATAATCAATACAGATGCGCATTAACCCATCCTTCTTTTTGATGATGAGGTCAGACACACCCACAATGAAGCAATCAGGTATATAAAACCCTTGTCCAAGGTCTCTTGTAACTACTTATTAAGTTATTCAAACTCAATGGTGTCCATTCCATAGGGAATCTTGGATATGGGTAGAGATCTAGGTATAAGTTTGATTGAGAACTCAATCTCTCGGTCTTGTTGATGTCCAGTAAACTCTTTAGGGAATACTTCAGTACAACCCTCATAATGGGAATGTCTTCATGAATTATTATCTCCATGTTCTCAATCATTTGAGCTATATGTGATTGATCATAAGTAAATAATATCTACACATGAGATTAATATTACAAAGGAGAATAATCCTTCTCTTTACAATTGTACAAAATTAGAGGATGAATTGGTATGTGAAGAGTGATCTTCCTCTATAGACAGTTGATGTCGGCTTTATATATGGACAACTAATCCATGCCTGATATATCATCAAACACAAATAAAGGAAGTGTAAAAATATTATCCAAGAGGTTATATCCAAAAACATTGACCGAAGAGTTATAAACTTGGGATATAGTAATGGATTCATTTACTATTCTCACAGATAACTCAACCCCCGCTTTTTGAGGTGTTTTTGGAACTGGTTTACTAAACCTAAAAGATATGAAAGAATTTGTAGAACCAGAATAAACAAGTACACTCAATATTCTTGAATGAATAACCAACATACTTATAACCAATTTTTAATATAGACACACCTTAGAAACAGTGGTATCATATTCCATTACCTTCACTCCTATACATGGAGGTTTTTTCATTGATTTACTCTAACAACCATTTTCTTAGATCATCAGTTCTTATAATTATCATGTTCCTTATAGTTGAAACAATATACCATAGACTAAGTCTGGATCTAAACTTTATTTTCTTCCAACATATTAGTGGGTTTCTTCATATCCCTTCAAGACTGATTATCATGATGCCCCAATTTTCCACACTTGATGAATCTGTTATCTACTTTTAAAAAGTTTTTATGGTGCTTCTTCCCAAATTTTTTTATGTGGGTAATTTATTTATCTTTCCACCATGAGATTTATCCTTAGATCCTACTGAATTAAAATCCATTTTACATTTGTTTATATCTAGCCCCATGAAACAACTGAGAGTTACCGATATCCACCTCAACCTTAAGGGCATAACATAAAATCTGTTCATAGATGTCAAAGTCTTAAATCGCCCAAGATTTTCATAGATTCATCTTTAACCAAATAGATAAATGGACCAAAATTAATTCAGTGTTGATAAAAAAATAAATATATACCATGAAATCCATATGATATTTTTCTTGTATGCCCTAATAGACCCATCTTCCATTTTGTTCATCTCGATGAACTCCACCTACATTTTAAGATGGAAAGTTGTGGGAAAATGTTTATTGAAAAATATTTCCGTGAATCCTTCCCATTCCATGGAATTAATTTCCTCTATGGACATCATACTCTTTATCAGTGTCCTTCATTTATATACTTCCCATTCAAGACAATAGATGACCATCCATACTATCTCTTATTCTAATTATTAGAGGACAAATAATTTCCTCTCAATGGAGTTAATCCATTGTTCTATGATGATGGAATCATAAGATGCGCTAAATGTTGGAGAACTTTGTCATATAAAGGACTCGAATAAAAATTTATCTTTATTAGGACGAGTATGTTTTACATGATTCAAGTTATTATTCATAGAATATGTCAGTTGAGACAGAACTACCATGAAGTTTCTAACCCCTACTCTCAAAAGGTTAGACATATCATTAGCACAATCATCACATTACCAATTAAATTGGTTTTTGACAAGATTCCTCCCATATATGATAATTAATTAAAACAAATAAATTATGAGAATTATCAAACTAAAATTTATATAAAAAGGAAAACTATAAACATATATGGAATAAATTAAAAATGATATTTTTTTATAGCTTATGAGTCTCTAGGTTTTAATCTAGGTTATCCATGATATTTTCCCTATTAATGTTTCTAACCTAAAAATCTTATCAAGTCCTTCAAAATAGTTCGTAAAGAGTTTGTGAATTTTCTAAACCATATATCCTAGGATTGTCAAATCAGGTGTGAATCAAGAACTCTTGGACACACATCAGGTGATGATCGAGTTAACACACAATGCACCATTTTTTGGGTTATTACTCCAAGGTACAACTATTATAGATCCAAATATACATGTAGTATCCCAATAGAGATGTAATTTATTGTAATTTAGTCACTCTATACTTCACCAAAATTTTAGGATATTCTCCTATACTTAACTTATCATCAGGGTCTAAAAAATTATTCTAGTCTAAATCCTAGAAAAGAATTAGACAGTGCTCTAATACTAACTATAAAAACCCCATACATTTACAATTTATTACATGATTTTAAATATAAACATCCCATAAACAGAATCCAAATATCTTAAGGCCTATGGTATTTGTAATACTAGGTTTATAATACATAAAAAAGAAACTAAAACACAAAATATTTATTTATTTTCTCCGGAATAAGATCCTAAATATCTTCAAGATCCTAAAACTACATAGGATAACCTAGATAGTACATAAAATAAATAGGTGAGATATAAATATATATAAGGGAATATTCATGATAATGATGCATATCATGTGAGAAAAACTATATAACATGATTTCATAAAAGATAATTCTAATGAATAATCACACTAGAGCATAACATAAAAACATGGTATCATAAGATCATGATAACATAGGAAAGTGGAAGAAACATTTAACATTATGAAATAATAATTCAAGGATAATCTCTAAGACAATATCACATGGGGGACAAAGTCCCATCATAGATTTGGTTTACTCCCTAATCCCACACATACCATCTCATGAGACGAAAACATTACCCAATGAATTGAATTTATATCTAATCACACCCATCATAACATGTATTTTCTTATGTGTTGCACAAAAGGAAATCAATCATGATTCATAAACATAATAATTACACATGGATAAAAAAGATATTCATAATCATGACTCATATCATACTCAATGGAGATTTGATAAAGATCCCAAATATAATAAGAAATTAAATATTTTGGAAATTTATATCTGAATACATAAGCATAGTTATAAATATATTTTTTTCATCTATAAATAACTTTATGATAAAGGGTAAATAATTGGGTATATAAATGAACTTTCAAAATGATGTTTTAATAAATCATTTAAAGACTTTTGGAGAATGAATAAGTATCAATTTTTATTTTAAAACCATAGGTAATCCAGAATGGTTATACCTAATATATTATTCTATTTAATGAAATAATAAATGATAATAAATACTATAAATGATCATTACATAAAATTATTATGGGATAAAATAGTTCCCCTTAATTGGGTTTCATTTTAAAGAGGCGTTTGAGAAATGAACATAAGACATATATTACCCGCATCAAAAGAATGATAAATAAGATATTTATATATATAAGTGAAATATATAAATAATTTAAAATCCTTAAATAACATAAAAGTGATAAAAAATTATTTAGATAGGGAATGTTCATAGCCTAAAGAAAAAGGGTGGTTTGGAGAGATCCCTTACCTTATGTTCCATAATCTTTTTTCACTTGCACTTAATGTCATGAATAATAAAATAAAATCAATTAATTACTTAAGTTAGATAATTTTCCTTATATATTTTATTTATTATAATTTTATTATGTTCGTTTATAATTAATTCAATGAAAAATAATGTGTAATTTTTCTTTTTTGAGGGCATTCATTTCGTGGTTCCATGGTCAGATCACTTGTGTATAATTATAAATGTTCTTATCAAATGAGAATACAACTCTAAAAATGAAATTAAATTATATTCACATAATTTAGTAAATTTTAATGGCCCCAAATATACTTTCATGTTCCAACATATGGACTATTCACTTAGTAAAATGTTAACGTTGTGCAGTTTTACCGCCCATCACAAACTAGTTTCATTTTAATTAACATTATAACTATTTTATTTTAATTAATAATATCCCTAAATATTCATTATTGGAAATTAAATAATATATAATATAAAAATTATAATCTTATTTGACCATAATAATATTTTTATGACCATCCCTGTAGGTGGTAATGAAAACTGAAAACTCATCATCTACAGAGGTGATGAACCAACATAATATTGACATCAGTTTTGTTTTTTAGAATAAGAGGAGAGTAGAAGATGATTGATGATAGATATTCCATTAGAATAATAAAATTATAGTATATATATGATACTATACTCATAATTCAATTTTGGATGAGGTATGCGGGGAGAAATTTGAAGGAGAGAATATAAAATTGGTTGTTTGAGAATATTACATCATGAATATTATATCTGTGAAGAACTCTTTAAGACACATGGAATTTATATTTAGATGAGACCATAATCACTAGGTCATGGGGGAGATGAATTGGATGGGAATTATAAAGACATGGGTTCAAAGGTGTTATGAGAAAGAGTTGTGAGTAGTAGTATTTGTAAGGTGAGGAGATGAGTTTTTTTAATATTATATTTATTAGTTCATTACATTTTCTCAAAAATATCATTAATTTTTATTATTGTGAGTATATAAAATAAATTGTGCATGTGAGTTAAAAATAATGGGTTTTTTCAACCAACTATGAATAAAAAATTCACATGTTTAGCTTATAATGTTATATATCTAATTTTTACTTATTTCACAATTCATCAAAAATTCAACTAATTTAGAAAAATATCAAAAATTAACCATAAATATTTTTCGTTGTGTAGATTAAAAAACTGAAATCCATTTTACAAAAATTATTTTTCAAATATGATAAATTTAATTTTCAAATAAAACCCCTATTTATTTGAAAAATACTAATTTTAATACTATTATTAATTTTCTATACCTTTGAAAAATTACTTAAGTTTCATAAAATTATCTTATAATTATAATAAAACATAGTTTTTGTTTATAAAACAATTTTAGGAAAATAAACATTCATTTAAATTATTATATTTGTTATAAAATGAAAATAATACATATATGTTTAAAAAAATAGAACACTTATATTTTTAATTTTTAAAACATTCATTTAATTGTATCATGATATAAATAAACCATTTTTTTATTTTATAAGATACCTAAATATTATTTTACACTTCAATAGGTGAAGATAATTTTCTATCAGCTATGTACCATAAGTTCCCTACTTTCTATAAATACATTGTATTTCATTAATTATTCATTATATTTTATTTTATCACAATGTTATATATATTTTCATATTCAAGATGAATATTTTATTACTATTATATTGTCTCATTTCTACAGTCTTGTTCATGAGTTTGAGTAGATCAAAATTTTATTTTTTAGTCATCTTATTTTCCATTTTATTATCTAAATGTAAGGTTTAAATTAATATAATAAAATATTGTTTAATTTATCATGTGGTTTCTGATATATTTTCTACATTACTAAATATGAAATAATTAAAATAAGGGAAATTACGTTGATAAAAAACTAGGTCATTATAGACATTTTTAGATTCATCAATGAAGAAAGAATTCATCATAAGAAAATTCATTAATTGTTTAAATTAATTATAAATTTATTTTTTGATCATCCTAATTTTTTATGTTATCATGTTAATTAATATTTACTTCATTTATATTGGGAATGAAATTCTTAGTCGATGTACTTCTCAGATATGGGAGAATTTACCCTCATAAATTCCTAGTACAAATAAAGAAGAACCACCAGTCAACTCCATATATAGAGTAAAAGATACAATTCTAGAATAAAAACAATATATATATATATATATTAATGAATATGTTAATGAATACAATACAACAAAACCAATGCAATAATGACCACCTAGACTCCATACCATCTGCCTGTACAACACCACCATCGATTTTCATCGAACACTCCGGCAAAACAACTCAAACAAATTATAGAGGGGTGAAAAATTTTGAGTATATAGTATAATCATATTTTTGAACAATTAAATATCCATGAAAAAGAAATTTTTTGGCATAGACATGCGTGATAACAACCAATAAAATTCAATAGTTTATCAAAGATAGGGATTAAGAAGTCAAGGTAAGTTAGAAATAAATGTAGTATCATATATTCACATAACCATAACCATTGGATGTATTACCTATAATTTTCATATAATATCAATAATTTTAAATCAAAATAATGAGAGATTTTTTTTGGCTTTGTTACCTATTTTTTTCGTTATATATTTTTATTTTTGATTGATTTTTTTTATTGAGGTTGGTACTCTTTAGATTTAAAATTATACCTAAAAAATATTTATAACACTTATTAATATTTTTTTTCAAATGATATAAATGATTTTTTAATCGAGTCGTTTTTTCAATATTATTAAAGATGATTTTAGATTTCCAGGTCAATGTAATAATAAAAGAGGGAGACTATAAAATATCACCATCAAACTGTCCAATCACATCTCAATGATCTTGCAGTATAAATAAATGGGGTCATATAACAATAAAATAGGGAACCAAAAAAATATCACCATTAAACCGATCAATCACATATCAATTACCAATTAATTTAAATAGAACTGGAAGGCAGCCACATAATTAATAGGCAAGCTCTATAAAAATATCCACCTTCCCTTTATCATTATAACCAATTCACCATCTCACCAATATTGTTTCCCGCATTCATATCTAATCATAATGGATCAACTACATTGCTGTCATAATCACATCACAAATACTTACAAATCATCATTTCCGTTAAAGCACCAGTATATAATGGCTATCACATCACCCCAAACACATTGAGTCCACCACTGTATCACCACATCATCATCTCATCAACTTATTCTATAACTACAAACAATCATATCCCAAGAACGTTACATAACCATAAGCCATCATAACTTGAGGATATCTTTACAAGTCATTAGTCATTATAATAATTAAATAGGTTCATGAGTCATAACCTTAAACCATTATATCTCACATCTATGTCTATATATAAATACACTGTACTTGAACCTGTTACAACTCATGTATGTATATAAATACATTTTACAACCATAATTCACAACAACCTATAAGGACTATATATGTGATAACCTAGAGCCATTACAAATCATGTATAAATTCACTTCACCTTAAGCCATTATATCCTATGTGAGTATACACATAACTAAAATCTATTACATCCTACTTGTACAATATCATGAGATCATAGAAAAAAAAGTAAAAAACATAAAATCAATTAATTTTTTAAAAGACAAGAACATACAATTATAGTAATAAAGTCAACATCACAAGGTATTATAAGGAAAAAACTTCAAAACATTAGCTAATAAAACAACCAAAAAAATTCACGATCACCGAAACATACAATATGTCATTATAATGTATTATCATATTCTCCGTGACAAACTCTTAGTTTACCTTTCAATTGTTTTTTCACTCTATTAAGCTTAACTATTCCGTTACTATATTCTAATTAATCATTTAACTAATTAAACATGACCACCGAAATATTATCTCTTATGAGACAACCTATACTAAAAACCATGAATCACCATCCCATGACAACACTAACCAAATAATAAAAGGTACCCCAACCTCTTGATGATAACCATAATCTCCCATGAAAACCATCACTATGACTTACCACAAAACCCACCAAATGGAATTACTCTAGGGAGGATTACCTAATCCCTCACATCTAACTTTTCTCTATCAACCTAGACCCAAATAATTCACCCTAGGGAAGGGAAATAGTAGAAAGACAACATCAACTATCGAGAGGCTAACTACAACAACACCTAGTCTCACCTAAATATTACATATAGGTCTTAGCTAAACTATATTTCTAGATGAACTAGAATTGTATTCATAATACAAGCATTAACATACATAAAGACAACTCTTAAAGAAATAATTAACCTATTATAATAGGGAAACATTTATATCATTAAAAACACTTGAATTATATTACTTTAAACATGAATCATCTTAATCAATATTAATTTCCTGATACCTTCTATTTACATCCATTCTCTAGTATATTTCCATCATATTAATTCTAATGCAAGTTTTTTATAATATCATTATCTCCAAAATGTAGTATCATATATATATGATGAAATATAATCCCATACAGTCAGCACAACATCATATATGTAATACATAATTATTAATGAGATCATATCAAGGAATCAAATTCAACTTTTTTATATCCTCTATTGTCATTCCAGATTCCCTTTCTCAAGTCAATTTCTAAAATATTTCTCCATTACTCATAGATAATATTATCACCACCTTCCGTAATGTTTTATATAACACAACATAATGAAATTATAATATTATTGACATTTAATGAAAATAAGCACATAAATATAAGGGAAGGAACTCTAATTATAAGGAACAATAAATTCAATTAATGTATAAATAATAAGAATACAATTACCCCTTCCCCCAGACCAAATCAACATTAATAAGCCCAAGGGAAGAGTTTGGTAATGAAATATAAATGTAAAAAACAACCCATTCACTAAACCGAAGCATCTCCACCATGACCAAGGGAATATTAATGAATTATCTTGTTATAAGGCATCTCCAGAGTTCAGTAGATTTGAAGGTAATAAAGAGTTAATGTATTAAAAGGAATCAAAACTTAGTGAATCCAATGAGTGGGAACAAATCAAGGATAATTATGGTAAATACAATAATTTTTTTATATGGTTCAACAATCAAAGTGTTTTAGTATCATTGGATCTAAAGGGATAACAACACATAGTTTTAAGATCAAAATGGTATCCTAGGAACATATAAAGAAACATATATTCAAAAAGATAGAAGAAGGGTTTATAAATCCCCTAAATCAATGTTGATTAATTTAATGTTTAGATAACTAAAGTTGATCAAAAAGTAATATATATGAAGATTATATTAACCTAATTTATATCAGTCCACATCAAAAAATACACCAACTCCATACTTAATCATTGATACAACCTTGTTTTAAAGTTTAATAGGAAGAACAAAGAAAAGATTTGAGATAGACACCTTGGATTGAAGGAGAAACAACCATCATATCTTGGGATCTAGGATCCATGAATAGAAAATGCTATGATTTCCAACAGAAACCCCTTAGGTCCCTTAGAGCTCAAGATAGAGAAGAATGAAACCAAAATAGAGAAGAGGAGGGTCTTATTTATAAATAAATCTGGATGGTTGTGGCAGACTTGGTCAATGCTTGATCCAGAATTTCAAACCTTCAAATGGTAGATCTTATCCTGTCTTTACAGTTGTAGAAAAATTGAACATCCCTATTCTCAGCATTTCATGGATAAAATGAACACCCTTTCATTATCACAACATAGTATATTCCATGTTGATCCCTATGTAGAGATAACAGTATTCACCATGACATAAAGGATCAACCCTCCCAATTTCTACTGAGTATCCCATTGACCCAACAACTCAGCCCTGCTACAACACTACACTATTATGAATCTTGACACGAGCATTTCCCCCTTCCCTACTTTATGTAAGAAAATTACCCAAACACTATGCTTAGAATGGTTTCCATTATTGAATGATGATGCATGAAAAACTAGTAATATCATAAGATAGGATCCAGGTGATATTTCCGATTGTGATTCTCCATATATAAGGGCCACTTATAAACTCTCTACTATGCCATATTCTTTAATATAATAAATACCCCTATTTTACATAGGTTTGTAAACATATTTTACCCGACACCATGATTATTAAAGCAAACAACTCCATGTCATACACAAAAAAATTGTATGGACCAATCCAAAATAATGGATAACAATGTCCAGAGATCCTAAACAACTTACACCATAGATATAGCCTCAAAATAGTCTCCACTACATGTGTTTTGTCCCTAAGAAAACTAAAACTCAACACTATTCCTATGAAACACTTTTCAACTCTTAAAAACCACAATGTAAATTCCTATCGAAAATTTGGATTTTAAATTAGTTAAATCTAAAATAATTCTCATCATAGATAATTTAAACGAAATAAATAAAAAGAAGAAAACAAACCATGTGTAAAGGATAGGGAAACCCATGACATTACATGTTCTCACAGGTGCATGTTATTAATTGATCATTTTCATGACAATAGTCACTCATATTTTTATTGGAAAGGATTTTATGATGATTACATAAATATATAAGGGTCCCTAACAAGATGATAAACTGATTCATGAGATGATTTGACATCTTTTCCTCTCATTTTTCATGTGTAATATCCAAAGATCTATTAATTCACCGTAGTAGTCTCCCCCTTTGGGAATTATGTCCACATAAATGAAAATGTGAGATGTTAGACGAAAAAAATGACAAATTCGATATGATATCATTTAATTTTTCAAGATATAAGTTGATCATGAATTCACATTTATGATACTACATTAATGGGTTCATTTTTTTGTTTCCCATAGCATAAAAATGAAAATTTCAATCAACATACCATAAGGATACATCAGAGACACCCATAAGAAGGATCCAAGAAGAACAAATGTAGACACCTTTATATGACCCAAATTTCATCATAGGTCATGATAGAAGCCCCAATATTTGTTAATCAGATAACAACTAGAAGGAGGGACTAGCATGGGTAATCAATTACCGAAGCCCATGAGTAGGTGCCTAAATTTGTTACCACTAACATACCCAACACATGTCGATATATCCTAACAATAACCTAAGGGAGATTCTAGATTACCACCATCAAGAAATATCATTGAGGTAGTCACTGATGAACACTTCAACCAATAACTCACTAGTTTCGAAAGACAACAACTGTTGCAGAGGTCCACCCGACAATGATGTATCAAGAAATTATGGAGGTCTTCCCTAGAACCATCATTGCAGAGGACATTAATCTGAAGATACAAATATCAACCAAAAAAGAGGGCTTACCCATAAAAATAATCAACAATACTATGACCATAACAATCCTTAAAATGGATAAACACAAATATGAAACCCTATAGTTCCTTAATAGAGTCATTTTTGCAGAGGTCCTCCCAACAACAACATGGAGACCAACTATTAAGGCCCTATTATGGTGATCAACATTCCAAAAACCATGTAGGTATTCCCTATAGTTCTAATTACAGAGGTATTCTACACAATAATAATATTCAGCTAATTAAGATGCCCTTCCCTTTCCAAAAAATCAATAGTCAATAAATCTTGGTTTTATTCTTATGATATATTGAGTAGTTGAAATGTAGGTTCTCACCATGATGATGATCAAATAAATTTCAACCAAGGAGGTCCTTCATATAGTATCTAACATGAAGGTCCTACCCATACCGAAAATCAATAAATATGTTGTCTAGGGGGACCTCCATAGGTTTATCATGTTAGAATTACTCTTCATAGTAATAAAGAAGAAAACCACGATGGTCCTATCAAAGATGAAACATCCAATCAACATGAATATCCTCCCCATGCTGGAGAAATAAAAAACCATGGAAACCCTCCCCATAGTACCTTCCCTGAAGCTCCTCATCATGATGATGTATCTCCTCATAACGAAGGTCCCCCTTGTGTCATATTTTCTCAGAACATGTTATCATTAAGTGATTTCAAAATAAAATCCAACTACACTATACACACTATCAGGAATTGGTAGTGTCTTATCCTAACTAATTTGTGAACCTAGTTAATGATCATTTTTGGTTCTTCCACATGATCATGAAAACCTAGAGGATGTTGAAAACACTTATAATTATTCTACATTACATGATAAAACAACTGGAATGTGACATTTATAGTCAGAATAAGTTGAAGAAACATTCAATGAAGGCGATGAGGGTTCAAACATCAAACAAAAAGAGTTAAATTAAGATAAAATTTCAACCAAATTTTTTTTTCCATAAACACCTATTAATACATAATTCATGATATCCATGAGGGGGAATACATACCTCACCTTCATTGAAAATTTTTAATGACATTATGTCACCTCAAATACAAACACCTACCTTATGAGAGATATTATTACCAGTTTAAGGCATTAGATGTGCAATGTCTCCAATTGACTGTGTTTCTATTTTAGTAGCCTGAAACCCCAAGGTAGTCAAATAGATGGAGTGAATCTAATATGTCTACTCAAATGGTCTCAAGATACTCCATTAGATAGTTAAGGAGAATTTTACCCACATATGCATTAGACAATATAGTGAATTTGGGAACTATATTTCACTGCACTCACTAATTAAATGGGTCATCCAGAAAAGGAAACATGTAATGTTATTACCTCAAATCATACATTAGATACAAGATTAAAGTTTGATAGTTGTATAATCTAAGGAAACCCTATTTCATGGAGAGTGTGGATAAGTCATACTTGATGGGAACATGTAATTGAATATGTTTTATTTCAAGTTTCCAATAAAGTGAAATAAGTAGCGAACCTATGGTTACCTAAAGATTTAAAGGATACATAAAAGCTTTTAGGCCGATATGTATGGATAAATCCTTCTTCCTAGGAGACACATAAGAGTAATAAGAATCTCATGTAATGGTAATATGAATTATTTAAATGCATTATAAAATGGGTTAAAGGAATGTTCTTATGTTGATACATAAGATATGGGCGGATACACAATATATATAATAAAGGTGATGATAGAATTGGAAAAAGTAAAACCCCACACTAAGATAGATAAGATATTTGTAGAATACATACTATATCTTAGTGATACAAAAGATTTTTTCTAGAGTGAATGCTATAATATTGTGAAGGAAAAAACCATACAGTGATGCGTTGGATATTTGGAGCATACCATATATCAAAGGTGGTATGTAATATCATTCAAGTGATACTGCATATATTTTAGTGCTAACAATTGGCTAAGTATCCGAGTTGATGTGATATGTAATAGATTATATCTGATGAATAATATATGAAAAACATGTGTAATATATTTGAGAATATGTATTATTATCATGAAGTATATGAAAGTTAATCATATACATGCATAAGATGTTTTATATTATTGAATGGTTTTGTAACATATTCTATTTATTACATAGGACTTAACAATTTTAAAAATGTGATATTACTGGAGAATAATGTTAGATGAAGTTTTGTTTTTCTTTGTGGATAAATATCAAGAATTGAGCCATGATTCAATATAATATTAAAGTGAGAAATAATGAAAGAAAAATTATAAGATCTAGGAGTGGTAAATCAGATATTTAAAATATAACGAATCAAAATTATTTATGAAGATAAAAGGAATAATAATTTCCAAGTATATTTCCAACCAGTTTAAATGAGAAAATTATTATTTTTAGAATACCAACTGAGACATATTGAAAAATATTCCAAGATCATGGGAAGAATTTTCATGTGATTTTGGTGAGAAATTGAATGGGATTGTTTAGAATATCACAATTTCAAACATCATGGAATTTATATATTCAAAATATAGATTTTATATTCAACTGATTATGTGAATATAGAATGATATAAGAAGTTATTGAGGGGTGAATGAATAGAAACAGGTACTGGATAATAGTGAACATTCTGAGTATCAAAGTGAGAGAGAGAAAGACCTATGATATTATGGAAATCTAGACCTCTTCATTGAAGAAGAAGAGAGAATATGGATAAGATGAATATTGAGTTTACAAGACTAGTGATTTCGATCCTGAATAAGGTCTAGATGTTAGGATACTTGAGACAATAAGGTCAACGTGCATGTTGTTGTAGCTTGTATCAGAGTGCATGGTTTGGGTTCAAACCAAATGGGTTACAATAAGAGGAAAATTTGAGGAAACCCAAAAAATACTAGAAATGAATAAATATTATGATTTACCAGTATTCATTTTATGGATTCATATTCATCATATATTTTTAAATAATTTTATTGAAAAAGGGATATTTTAATTTAACTAAATTATTTTTCCATGTATTACATAGTTTTATATAAAAGTTAAATTTTGTAATTTTAGAATTTTATATAATAAAAATGAATTCATTTTGGTATTCAGAATATTAAATTAAAATTAGGGTGGTGTTTTGAGAATTTTTTGAAAAGAGTGATTTTTGGGTGAATAGTAAAAAATCCATAATTTTATTAAAACTATCATTTATTTTCAATTATTTAAAAAGTACTATTCTATTTTATATTATTTTTAAATTGAAATTAATTCCATTTAAAAATAGTAATATTAATTTCATGATAAAAATCTTTATACATGATTTTGGTATAAAATCATTTTATACCTAATAATGACATTTTTATAAACAATGTTTTCATTGAGGTATGCATATTTATTTTAAAATTATTTTTTCCACTTTTGAAAATTGAATATGGTAAAATGGATTTAATATTTTTAATTTGGAGGTTCAAATTTGGTAATAAGTTTAATTTCGTTTTTGTTCATTATGAATCCTTTCCATGGTAAAAATTAGTTATCAAAGTAAATGGTAAAACATATAAATTAAGGTAAAAAATAAGTGATAATGACATAAAATAATATCTTAATTCTAATTGTAAGATGATATTTAGACCCTTATCAAAATCGTTTTGAAACTGAATACATTTAGATACACATTCCTATGAATGATACAAAATATTAATTTAAAACTTTGAATAATTACAAAAGTGTCATTCCCCTCACTTATAAAAGGACACCTCCTCTGACATTATATTCACACAATATGTTCTATTTATCTCAACCAATTTCTAACCAAATAAATTCCCAACTCTATTAACCATATCCTAGAGGTCCTAGTATCACCATGGACCAACCTAATAAGGCTTATGGTGTAATTCAAGGGAGGGTTTCAAAAGAAGATGTATAATTATTAACCGAGTGTTTCATGTTTATTTATTCTTATACCTTCTATGTTTATTAATTAACCATGATGATATAATAAAATAATTATCTTGAATATGATAAATTTTATTTTATTGATGACACAACCCTTTTTCATCCCCTTTTCCATCATATAAGATATGAAAACCTCACTTCTACATACGCATGGACAACCACTACCACAAAGTGATCTGTTTCGTTTTTCAACACCAGATACTATGGTTGATTAAAATTATGGGTAAAATGAATATATATTATATTTATTTCCTAATTATCATTCTATAAAGATAATATATTGCATAAATTCTTACCATTCTATCCATTGGGAAAAAGATAACATCGCTCATGCATACATGTCGACCACCACCTCCGCAAAGTGATGCGATTCATTTTTCATTTCCACCATACAAGGATGGTCATAAGGATAAAAATAAAGAATAAATATTACATTTAATAAATATTATGATCATGTAAAGGTAAAATATTGTATACATTATTTATTTTCCACCTAGTAGAAAAATTAAAATGTCGTTCTGTAACACACTGAGATTTTGAGAATTTTTTTCAGATTAATTTAACTTTCCATTATTTTTCATTTCAGATGAAACTAGAAATATATATATATATATATATTAATAAACTAAGTCAAACATTCATTTCTCATGAAATACCAACTTGGATTGTGCTACACGCAATACCAACTTGGCTTTTGCTACAAGCGACACCGACTTGTCGTACATTGTGTGCAACATAGAGTATCTACAAAACATATATTTTTATTGTTTTAAATATTTAAAAATGATAATTATAACCTATAAATTAAACATAGTAATAAATAATTTTCAAATATTGTTATTTTATACAAATAAAACATATTGATAATGAAAGATAGTATTTTTGTAAAGTCCTTTTATGTTAAAAATATTGTTTTCTGTAATGAATCAATTTTAATAATAAACATAATTGGATAAAGATTTAGAAATTGAATTGGATAAAATAAAAATCATTTTTTAATTCATAACATTTAAATTATCATAGTATGAGTTTTTTGGATTTTTCTGAGAAACTTCATTTGTTGATGAATAGTGAAAAAATACCGCCTTTTAGTTAAAAACATTCTTTTTTATAATTAATTATTAATAATAAATGATATTTTGAAATAATTTTAAGGTCATATTAGTTAAATATTACATATAATAATACAATTAAATTCATTATAATCAATTCTACTCTAATACTGAATATAAAATCTTAACAAACATTTGGACTTTTTCCAACTTTAAAACTGGGTTATTTCGTCCTGTCTGCAGGATTATCACTAAAATTAATTTTCCCCTACTGTGATTGGAATTTCAAAAATCTTAAAAACCATTTTATTCAGTATAATATTGAGATTCTAATAGGACCATGTGAATTTTTGACTAAAATTATTAGTAAAATTGATTAAAATTAATCACAGTAATTAAGGCCAAATTAAGCTTAATTTGGGACTAAATCGCAAAACTAAGGGCTCAAATAACCTATACACATGTAAAACACCCATTGGATGTCCATATATTGGGTATAAACCTTCAATTATTGAGTTATGTTGGTTTGGTAATACTTTTTAGGTAATAACATGTGCACAACAAATTTATTTCTAAAGATTCCATGTGAGTCCTTTTCTTTCCCTATAAAAGGCCACCATCCTACCCATTACTCACACCCATCAAACCTATTATGTTAAAACAATATTTGAACTAGTAGCCTCCCAAAAATACTTCTTTTGATCTCAAAGGCTCCATATGAGATGAATTATTCCCAAGGAATCATTTTGGAACAAACCAAAAGGAGTAATTCGATTTAGAGGGAGCCTGTACGGGTACAAAGAGAGTCAAGACACAAGGTAAGGGGATTTCATCTCATTTTTAATTTCTATGAGATAAACACTATGTTTTCTACTATTTACTTTTTTTGTTGTGTATGTAATACCCATTATTGTATTATATGTATCTTTTACTTAAAAATTTTGGTATTCACATTCCCATTTTATGATCCTTCAACCATGGGGTTTCTCTTTCAAAACATACCAAATTAGTAAAATAGTTTTGTCTCAATTTTCTTTTTTTATGATTCATGTTTTTTATGAACATAAATACTTATTCAAGGTGTATATACATCCATTTTACATTTTATACCATGAATCTACGTTTTTTCATAATATATTAAGCTTATTGTTATTTTTGTTCTTTTACATGGAGAGTATGATCCCATGTTACTAAGATATAAGAGTTTACTGAGACAATATCATTACTTTCGAAGATTATTTATGTTATTTATTCACTTGATGAAATATTATGATCCATATATCAATAATATTAATGAGTTTTCTTTTCCTATATAATTTCATGATATACTCAGGTATTATACCATATTTTACTCTATGGTACATAATTTAGTTATGGAAGTGTATTTTGGAATGACCAACTTTATACTTTCTTTAGTCGGAAATCTATGTATTATAAAAAGGGTTTTCAAGAATATTATACCATTATTATGAAAGATTTTAAATAAATTTAACCCTTTTTTATTTTACCAATCTCTTCAAGAGAATATTTTTGTTGCATTCCGAACATGGAATTTCATCTAACCTTTTACTATGAAAAATGAATGTTTCTTTTTTACATTATATGACATGTACAGATTTACCCACAATAATTAATATGAATATTACTTTTCATTTTTAAATGGTAATTCTTTTAGATATTTTTTAAAATTATTTTTCACAACAAAATATTTTCAAAATGGTTCGAAGTATTCTTTATATGTTTTCAAGGTATTTTTTGTGAAAATTATTTTTATGTGGTTTTATGTATTAACAAGACTTTTTAAAGATGAAATGATATCTTCCTCATGAAATGTTCTTGAAAGATATTTAAAAACTATTTTCCAGATAATAGTACAAGAATATATGCACCTCGTTCCATTTTTGGAAATTCGTTAAGGTTCCATTCATATCCTTTCTATGGATGGGTCATGCTTAATGTCATGGTCTTTATAAAACTAGTTTCTATTTCATGGGTTATATGTTTATGAATTTTATTTCTCTTTTATGGGTTATTCTTTGATGAAATTATTATGAAACCTATCTCTTTTCCATAGGTTATGATGTGATTAAATTTTAATGACACCCATTTCATTTTATGGGTCATCATTTGAATTTTATAATACCTATATCTTTTTATGAGTCATGATATGATGAATGTTTTATTATATTTTGGCAGATGTGTGAATGATTTTACAATGAGATGGGAGGGAACTATATCTCCCTCCCATGCATTGGGTAATGATATTTTTTATATGATCTCAAAGGGTACACATGTTATAGACCAAGCCCAAAAAGAAAGAGGGTGTATGGGTTGTAGCTCAAGCCTGAAAAGAAATAGGGTGTTTGGGTTGTAGCCCAAGACCCAAAAGAAAGATGGTGTACGGATCGTAGCCCAAGATCGGAAAGAAAGAGGTTGTTTGGGTTGTATCCAAATCCAAAAAATAAAGAGGTTGAATGGGTTTTATCCCAAGCCTAAATAAAAGAGGGTACACAGGTAGTATCCAAAGCACAAAAAAAGTAGGTACATGGGTTGTAGACCAAACCTAAAAGAAAGTGGGTACACGCGTTGCTAGAACAATCCCAAAGCAGTTAAATGAGTAATATCTCAAGCCTAACTTGTTATAATGGTCTTGGTAGGTAGCACTAACATAAAATTTTCTATTCTTATATGTATTCCAAAAATCCTATGTCTTATCCCTTAGTTATGATTTCATGGATCATTATGTTTATGTCATTATGATTAATTCCTTATAAACTTCCATTATTTATCCCATATCTCATGTTTGTGATTTTTGATATGAAAGGTATGATCTCCTAATGTTGTGATAATGTTATCATACAACTATGTTCATATTTATTCTTACATGTCTCCCCTGTTTACCCTTACTAAGCATATAAGCTCACCCCTTTCTTATGTTTCCTTTCTCCAGGATATGAAGAAAGGTTTTAGGAAGATGTTCTAATGGGGAAGATCTTTATAAGAGATATTGAAGATCTTTCACCAAGATATAAGATTTTGTTTCCATTTTTCCAAAGGCACTCAACTATTTCTGTCCTTGGGCATGCATTTTTTGCAATGTACTAATATTCATCTAAAATAATGTAATATCCAAGTATTTTAATCCTGGGTCACTATAGTTGGTATCAAAGGAAAGGTTTAGTCAACCTTTAGAAATTAGGATGAGAAAAACATATTATGATCCCTAGGATTATTTCTAAGGATATGTCTATGTATGTCTATAAGGATAAGTATAAGGATGAGATAACTTTTAGGAAAATGTACTAGAATATTAGTAAAGGATATATTGAGTAGTTTCCTATAAATTCATCCTTTTCTAGATAATACTAGTGTATGTGGATCAGTAACAAAGTTACCTAGGCATAATAACTCATAAAAGATGTTTCGAGCTTAAATCAGGGTAATCTGGTACATGACAATGGGCGCTGCACACCTAGTTTGACACTCCTTGTGGATATCCTTTGGTAATTCACAAAATCTTCACAAACCATCATGATGGATTTAATTTGAAGTTAGATATGAATAAACTAGGATAAACCTAAGGTGTCATAGATTATGGATAGATTCATACTGTAGACATCCTATAAGTGTATCTTCATGATTATGTGGTTCCTCATTATGAGAATTTTTTCTTACTCATTGCTTTTTATTTAGTCAATGGTTGGGACCCAAAGGAACCACACTAATAATGATTATGATGGAAAGTGAAATGAATTCCCTTGTGAAGGTCTGAATGCCATGGTGTCTGGAATACAAAACCTCATTAGCATAGACTCATATATTTATCGATATATGAATCATGAATAATTTACAAACAATAAAAGGAGGGAGCATTATTCTGTAGATTCCTTAAGGAGGAATCGTTCAAATTCATTTAGTGGGTCATCTGATCCACTTATTTATGAACATTGGATTAATACAATTGCAAATATATTTGCCATTATCAAGTGTTCAAATCATGAGAAAGTCATTCTGGCTATTTATCGGTTAGAAGGTGAAGCATACCGGTGGTGGACTCTAATAAAGAATATGATGAATCAAGATGAAATTAAATCCATGGATTGTGAAGATTTCAAAACATATTATTCAATAAGAACTTTCCTCATGTCCTTCATACAAATGTGGAAAAAATGTTACTTGAGTTAAAGAAAAAGGATGATGAATCTATCAGTATCTATGAGGATAATTTCACAATACTTGCAAGACATGATTATGGAATTATCATCCAACTAGAAAGTAAGGATGATAGGTTTTTCAGTGGATTAATGCCAAGTCTTAGAGTTGAATTGGCCATAAGAGACATTGGTAGCAATGAATATATTTTTCATTGTCAAATCAATGTTGAAATAGATGTTGGAGTTATGTATCAATCTCATGGTTTTAACAATAAGTGGAAGATGGAGTTCAAAGGAGAATCAACAATCCATGGAGATAAGAAGATGTGCCTTCCTTTATGCTCTACATGGGGAAAGTATCATGGTTGGAATTTTCCAAATGGGAATAGTAAATGTTATATGTGCAGAAAGGAAGGACATAGAGAGGATTAATGCAAAAGTTATTGGAAAACGTTATATAAAGATTCAAATAATGATGTAACTCCTCTTGATACACCTTATAAACTTCAGTTTTTCAATTTTAGGGAGTTTTGGAATTTCTCGAGAAAGTTCCCAAATCTAAGGGTTAATAATGACGATCAGTACCAAAAACCACTAAAGATAAAGGACAAATGGAAATTATATAAGATCCCAATGGATTAAGTGAAACAAAATAATTAATAATTACCTATCCTTCCTTAGTTGGTAATGTTATGGTTGATTTTTTATGAATAATCCCTATTAAAGTCTTATTTTCAATCCTTTGGTTTGATTTTATGTGATTATATTTCCCGATATGGATTAATGAATAATAAAATCCCATTTGATATTATATTAGTAAAAGGATGGACCCATTTTTATTTTGTTTTTGGTAAAATATAAGAGTCTATATAAGGAATAAATGGAGAATTATATCCATATATGGAATGTTTAAGTATATCTTCAGATTAAGTTACTAAGATTAATGTGTTATCTTCCATATAAGGAATTATTCATGTTGGATAGCCTGTTCAAACTACCTTGTATTTATGGTAACTTATGATAAATGGGATGGAATATCATGGATCTCGTGATCTGTTAGTACTTCAAGAATTAAAAAAATCACCTTCCTTTTTAGATAAAGATATGAAGTGGATCAATGAACAACAAAGGGTGACGATGTCCTAAGATCAAGAAAGTAAGTCCGTTCATGAAAATTATTTAACATTAAAATAAATAATCTTTAAGCCAAAAATGTTTCTCTAGTTCCATTGTTTCTTATGAACTAGATGTCCCCTTATGTGTTCATAGATTTATGTATTTCTAATTATTAACCTTATCATAATGTTTTCCTCTTCCAATCTCCATTATAACATGATGGGTAGATTTTTCTTCCATATCCATATTTTCACTTGCCACCTATGTTCTACCATGTGGAAACCTAGTTATATGTTACTTTGGGTAAATTCAATGGTTCCAAATATTTTTTATGGGAAGTTTTGGTATCCATTTTTACAATGTGGGTTTCTATGAATGAAACTTTTAAGTATTGAGCATTTGATAAAATATACGAATTTCAAGGGGGAAATTCAATTTTAAGGGTGGGAGAATGTAACACCCTGATATTTTGAGAATTATTTTTTCGAATTAATTTAACATTTCAATTTTTTCCATTTCACATGACACTGAAAATGTATATATATATATATATATATATATTAAGACACTAAGTCAAAAATTCATTTCACTCATAATACCAACTTGGCTTGTGCTACAAGCAATACCAACTTGGCTTGCGCTACAAGTAACACTGACTTAGCATACAATGCATGAAACACTGAGTATCTACGAAACATATCTTTATGTTGTTTTAGTTATTTAAATAATATAATTATAACATTTACATTAAACTTATTAATAAATTATTTTTAAATATTTTTGTTTTATATAAATAAAACAAATTGATAATGAAAGATAATATTTTTGGAAAAGTTGTTTTTTGTTAAATATATTTTTTTCTTGATTGAATCTGTTTTAATATTAAAATAAATTTTAGACACATTTAGAAATTGAATTGGATAAAATAAAATTCATTTTTTAATTCAGAATGTTTATATTATCCTAGGGTTATATTTTGGGATTTTTCTAAGAAACATCATTTTTTGATGAATAGTGAAAAACATCGCATTTTAGTTAAAAACATCCTTTTCTATAATTAATTATTAATGATAAATGATATTATAAATAATTTTTAAGGTCAAAATAGATAAATATTACATCTAAAAATACAATGAAATTCAACAGAATCATTTCCACTTTGAAACTAAATATAAAATTGTAACAAACTTTTGAACTTTTTCCTACTTTAAAACCTCGTTATTTCATCTAGTCTGTAGTATTAGCATTGATCTTACATTTGTTGATTATGTGATTGAAATTTATAAAATCCAACATACACCATTGTATTCATTATACTATTTAGATTCTAATAATTCTGTGTTATTTTTTGACCAAAATTATTAGTAAGAGTGAATAAAATTAATCACAACAATTATAGCCAAATTTATCTTAATTAGGGACTAAACCTTAAAATGAAGGGCTGGAATGACCTAGAACCTTGTCCAACACCCATTGGATTCCATATTTCATTCCTAAATCTTACATTTTTTAGTTTTTTTGGGTTTTTAAGTCATAGTTTTAGGTAAGAACATGTTCAAACACATTTGTTTCTAAAAATTCCATGTGAGTCCTTTTACTTCCCTATAAAAGGCAACCACCTCTACTCATTCCTTATACATATAAAACAATTTATGTTCTTTAATGATATGAACAAGTAGCCTCCACAAAATCATCAATTATATCTCAAAGGATCCCTTTTGGACGAATTATTCTCATGGAATCCTTTTGAAATAAACCAAAAGGAGTAACCCGATTTAGAGGAAGATTGTTTGAGTACTTAGGGAGTTAAGAAACAAGGTAAGGGGATTTAATCTCAGTTTTAATTTCTATGAGATACAAGATATGTTTGCCAATAATTCCTTTTTAGTGGTGTATTTACTTCTCATAATTGTGTTATATGAATCTTGTACTTAAAATTATGGGCATTCACATTCCCATTTGAGGATCATTCTTCCACTGGGTTTATCATTCAAAAGTTACCAAATTGATAAAATAGTTTTGTATCAATTTTATTTCTTTGAGATTCATGTTTTGTTAGGATTATAAACTCTAATTACAGGTTCATATACTTCCATTTTACTGGTTATTCCCTAAATCTTCTTCTTTTCATGATATATTAAGCTTCATGTAATTTATTTTTTTACGTGGAGAGTATGATCCCAAGTTACCAAGTTATATATGTTTATAGAGACAATCTCATTGCCTTTTGATATTTTTTATGTTATCACTTCCCTTGATGAAATATTATGATACATATCTCAAGAATATTTATGATTTTACTTATCCTCTATTAATTCATTATATACTCATATACTAGTACGATATTATAAACTTTGGTACATAATATAGTTAAGAATGTTTTTTTAGGAAAGCCTTACTTTAACCTTTCTTCGATCAGAAATCTCTATTTTCTAAAAAGGGTTTCTAGGAATATTATACCATTATCTTATAAGATTTTAAATAAAATTTACCCTTTTTATTTTACCAATATCTTCAAGGTAATCTTCTTATCTCTTTCTATAGAAGGGATTCGTTCTAACATTTTACCATAAAAAATAAATATTCCTTTTTAACTTTGTACGACATATAGAGATTTACCAACCATAATTCTTTTGAAGATTCCTTTTCATTTTTAAATATATTATCTTCATGAATTTGTTTTATATGTAAATTTAAAGGGAAAATATATTCAAAATGGGTTCATGTTTTCTTTATATTTTTTCATGGTGTTTTCTGAGAAGATTATTTTTATATGGTTTTATGTATTAACAAGACTTTTTCAAAGATGAAAGGATTGTTTCCTCAAGAAATTTTTTTAAAGGTATTTTAAAACTATTTTCCATCTAATTTGACATCCTTTTATGCTACTCATTCTCCTTTTGGAAATTCTATAAATGTTCCATTCATGTCCTTTCAATGAATGAGTAACACTTAATTTCATGGTCTTTATAAGACCTGTTTGTCATTGGCAGGTTATATGTTTATGAAATCTATTTCTTTTTCATGGGGTATTATTTGTTGAAATTGTTATGGAACCTATCTATTTTAAATTGATTATGTTGTGATGAAATTTTAATGACACCCATTTCATTTTTGGGTCATTATTTGATGCTTATAAGACTTATATCTTTTTATGGGTCATTATATAATGAATGTTCTATTATCTTGTGGCACATGTGTGAATAATTTTATTATGAGATGGGTGGGACCTATATCTCCCTCCAATGCATTGGGTGATTATATGTTTTATATAATCTCAATGGGCACAGATGTTGTAGACCAAGCTCGAAAGGAAAGAGGGTGTATGAGTTGTAGCCAAATCCCAAAAAGAAAGAGGGTTTTTAGGTTGTATCCCAAGACCAAAACGAAAGATGGTGTATGGGCTGTAGCCTAAGCACAAAAAGAAAGTGGGTGTTTGGGTTGTAGAGAAATCCCAAAAATAAAGAGGGTTTATGGGTTGTAGCCCAAGCCTAAATAAAAGAGAGTATACAGGTAGTATCCCATGCCCGAAACAAAGGAGGTACATGGTTTGTAGTCCAAGCCTAACATGTTATAAAGGTCTTGGTAGGCAATAGTGACATAAAAGTTTTTATTGTTATATACATTCCACAAATCCTATGTCTTATTCCATAGTGATGATTTCATGGCTTGTGATGTTTATTTCCTTATGATTCATGTCTTATGAACTATCAAGATTTATCCCATATCTCATGTTTATACCCTTGAATATTTAGGTTATGATCTCTTAATGTTAAAATCACATTATCATTCTACTATGTTTATGTTTATGCATACATGTCTCCCTTTTTACGCATACTGAGCATCTGAGATCACCCCTTTCTTATGTTTCCTTTCTCTATGCTGTGATGAAATGTTTTAGGTAGATGTTCTAATGGTGTAGATATTAATGGTATATGTTGAAGATCTTTCACCAGGATATAATATTTTTTTTCTAGTTTCCAAAGACACTAACTATTACAGTACTTGGGCATGTGTTTTTTTAATGTACTAAATATTCATCTAAAATGATGAAATATCCAAGTATGTTAAGCCTGGGTCACTATGAATTCATTCATACATATGGACTATTGTTTCCATGAAACAATGTTCTTAATTTTTCATGGCCACCTTACATAAATGTTATAAAAGTATATTGAATATATAAATGTGACATACTGAAATCTGTTCACTCATAAGTAACTGAAACCAATTGGCCACATGGCCTCAAGAATGCCTCTCCATACACCAGAGGCTATCGACTAGTAGTGAAGGTCTATATTCGTACATTTGAGAGACTATACCCCCTTTATCCAATTGGATCATAATGATAAATATTATATCAATCAATGGAAGTAGTATAATGGAGATAGTAGAAGTAAATAATCAAGATATTAAATTAAAAAATAACAATATAAAACTTCATATATAAGATTATGATAAAATATATATAAAAAATAGGGAGAAAACATACAATAATACATGCTATACAAAAGTGTGCAAAAAGACCAAAAGAAATACTCCCAAAGCATACCAAACACTATCTTGGTCCTCTGCTCCCATACTCAAACCTCGTATATAAAATCAAGTATCCATAGTTTGGTGTTTCCCTTTAGGGGTGTCCATGGGTCATGCCAAGGGTAGTTTTGGACCCGAAGCAATCAAAATAGAATATGTCGAGTTGGGTTGGGTCACATGCTCCATGAACAAGAAACCCAAACCAAACTAAATTGTTACAAATTGGGATGGGTTGGGTTCGGTTAATCTAGTTATAAATGTAGAATGTTTTTTTCCATATGGATTTCCTTCCTAAAAATAAAAAAATTACTACAACAACAATGCAACAATGTTTAAATGAATTTCAACGGAACAATTATAACATCAATGAATGGAAAACATTGATCATAGCCATAATGTAAATGAATTTCAATAACTAATACTTAGATAAAATTATAATTTTAAATAATCTAATGTAAGGGAATAAGTAAAGAAATTCAAAAAGCTTAAATTCTAGTTATCATTAGAAACAATGTATTGAGTGATCCTCAAAAGTTGAAGAAATTAATCACAAAATCACTTGATAATAAGTTTTTAAAAATGAAACATAAACTCAATAAACTAAACTAACCTTTTTTAAATGTTGTTGGCCACTCAAATCCCAAAATTTTTGGATTTTTTTTGTCTTTTCAGAGCATCAACCATTTTTAAAAGCTCCATGGCCTCCTTTTCTATCTCAGCCATAGTTTTTTTTTCTAATGAATGTGACCCGTAAATTTTAAATTGTGTTCTTCCCTTACTAAAATGGGAAATGATACATTATGAAGATTAAAGGACAACCTATTTTAAATCTTAATGACTTCAAAATTTATGAGGATGTTATTGAATCAATAAAACCATGGAGACATTCACATTATTCAATTGAAATTTCAAAAAATACATTCTTTTGGAAGTAAAATGTAAACTAATTTAGATTTTGGAGCACTCAATCAACACCCATTGCTAATATAATAATTTAAATACTCTTTCTAAAAGAACCCAATGATGGATATTGAATTTAGAACTTAAATAAGTGATCCCAGAAGATATCAATTTTAAATGAAATACATGAAGGAATTGGTCTTTTTACATCATATTTGTTTTAGAATTTCATATAAAAGAATATATTTAGGTTTTCATAATAAATGTTAATTTTTTTTTATTTTATCATTATCACAGTCATATGAAATCAATAATTATTAACCAATAAGAATGATAAACAATCTTATCTTCAAAAATTGTATAAATTATTTAAAAAAATTATTTTGTGCTCTAATCATTAGTTATTGATGGTATATGATTTATATGCTGACAAAAAAATGGATGATTATGATCTTATTTTAATTATTCTCAAGATTATTTGATATGATTACATGTTTCATTTAGTTTGAAAATTATTTGATTTGTAAAAGTGATAATAAATAAACAAAAATGTTAAATAATTAACTTTTCATGGACTTTTTTGATGTATTTTTGAAGCTGTGAGAGTACTGGAGGGTTAAATAAAGTGAAAATAATTTCCAAGGTATAGAATTTTTAGTTTCAGTGATTTCAAGTTGTTTAAATAGAAATAAGAACATGTTATTGGCATTAAAAATATGAATCAAATGGAAAAAATAAATTTATTTTTAAAGAAGAAAGAAATGTATATTTTAAAGAATTTACAAAAAAAACAGAAATTTATACCATAATGAAGAGCTCCCATCATCCTTTCTTCTTATATATTATATAGTGGAACTTTGATAATGAATTTTGGATGATGGAATATCTGAAAAACACAATAGAAGAACATGTTTATATTTTCCTTTTTTTACACAGTGGATCATAATTCATAAATGTCAAATGATAAAAAATAATAATATTTTAATGGTACCTAATTTAATTAATTAAAATTCCCCTATTTTCATTTTAATGTCAATTGGTTTAGACTTCTTAAACCATTTTTGGGAATAAATTAACGCCTCAATGGCATTTGGATTAAAATAACTATAAAATGGATCAAAGACTCATCCTACTATACTAAATTTTATCATTGAAGATACTATCAATAATGGAAAATCTAGAATATCTATTTCAATGCATGACAAAATATGCTAATTTATTGTATTTATTTTCCACCATATTAAAATATTAAACCATAAAAATAATCGTCATGAGAATCAACCTATAGAGATTGTTTTTGAAACTTTCACAGAGGCGTGCATCATCTATCAAGGATGCCCACCTGTTTCCCCACATTCCCACTTTCCAAAGGTGGGAGAAATCTATCACCTATTCAGTGATGTTTTTCCCTTGATCTAAATGGTATTATGGGATTGTAGTCTCTCCTTTCATAGATTCCTCCTCAGAATTCGTCACCTAGTCTTGGTCTCCCTTGAAGATTAAGGGGTTGTTTGTGAAACTCTTCCTAGTTCCATCTCTTTTTAGATTCTAGTTAATTATTCTTCATCCATCAAGACATTCCAATGGGTCTTGATAGGGAGGCAACCTTTGGTCGGAGTAGATTGTAATATCAGTCCTATCAGGGAATCTCGGGATATGTGGACATTAGGGAACCTGTATTATTCAACATAAGAGGCATCTCATGGGTGTAGAAACCGAGGAATCCTACATCGTTCATGGGGTATCTTATGCCAAATGCATGTTTTTAAGGTATTTCTTTATCTTACCATGTTCAACACTGGGTAGGATGCAAGTTTAATGTCTATTTGTATGGAGAGGATTGATATGGACACTATAGATATAGGATTAGAAAGAGTGAACCCTAGAGATGGGAACACTGGATGGATGGATCAGAACGCCCAATGAGAGTGGACCCAGGGTGGTGTTTCCCATAAAAGGAAGATGTAACACCGTGAAGGTTGATCTAGACACCACTGAGGGAGGATCAAGGAGAGTGCACCCCAAAGAGTGGGGGACACCAAGGTTTACCTTTGTATGGGATTTAACCACAAGGAGGTTTTCTATATACCCTGTGTAGATGATAGGGATTATATCCAACGTAGTTCTAATGAAGAGTCATGGAATTGGGTTATGCCCAAAGGACGATGACCCAAAGACATTTTGGGGATTACACATGGATATCGGTCCATCACAAGAGGTAAACACTTGGTTGGATGGTTAGAGTTTTGTGGGCCTTATGAATTATTATATGCCTAAGGAAATGGTGTGATCCCACTGGGATGTGGTGTCCTGGGTAGGAATCAGGATGGATGATATATGTTTGAATAATGGGGATGGGAGGAATGGGATGGAACAGACGTGAATATGATAGTGATGTTGGGATTGAACCTTAGAAAGGATTCTTACAAATCCACATAGAATTGAATAAATGTCCATGTAGTTCAGTGGGGAAATGGGACACCTAAGGAGACATCTTGTGATAATGGATGCATGGATGATACCCTAAGGAAGTAGAACCTATGGGTTGGGTCATGACCTTCATGAAACACAAAGGATAAAGGGATAGATTGAGATGAGACATGGACGATGGTATTGAACATCAGTGAGGATTTATACGTATCCCATTGTCAATGAGTCAATGTCCATGTAGTTCAGAATGGGGCATAGAATTGGGGTTTACACAAAGGATAGTGACCTCGAGACATGGTAGGGATTATATGTGGTTAGCATCCCATCGCAAGAGGGACTCTCTTGATTGGAGGAGTGTGAATTTAGTGTGGGGATTACACATGGATATCTTTCTGAGAGTTGGTCTGATGCCACAAAGGGACAAACCAAGTATGTGGGCCCCAACAAAGGGGACACTAATGTTTACCAGTGTTTAAGTTTGAAACTCTGGGAGACTTACTACATTCCCTATCTAGGAGACATGGATCAGTATATAAGTATTTAAAAATCATACAGTTTATTATCATGTGGTACAAAATAGGCATATAGTCTAACTTCATTAGGGATGAGTGTAAACCGACATGAAGTGGTTGGGACCGATGGGTGATAGGCTTGAACCTCATGAATGATTCCTATGTACCCTACCTAGAATGATGCAAGGATAAAAGTCCACCTAGTTTGGTGTTGAGGAACATGAGGATTACACACTAAATCGTCCCAAAGAGGATGTCATGGTCACTCTTTAGTCTAAAATCATGTGAGTCATGCTCAGTGTGAGAAACAAGAGGCAACAACAGACCTGATGATCATGGTGCAATGGTGTGGCCGCCAAGTGTGGTGAATGGGGATTACACATGGAAGTAGCTCAAGTGCCTGTAAGATGTGGAAATGATGGATGGGGCTTATTCAAGGATGTAGCTCAAGTGACTCTAAGGAGAAGAAGCTGTAAAATGGGATTATGCATGGACACTACCCAGGTGATGCTATGGAGTGGGAATGGTGGATGAGGCTTATGCATGGAAGCTTCATGGGTGACGCTAAAGAGTGAAAATGGTTAGTGGGGATTATATATGGAAGATTCCTGGGTTACTCTATGGAGTCACAATGTTGAATAGGTCTTATGCATGGAAGAAGCTTGAGTCCCACTATGGAGCAAAAATGGTGAATGTGGATTACTCATGGAAGAAGCCCAGGTGATGCTATGGAGCAGAAATGGTGAATGAGGCTTTTATGTGGAAGTAGTCCAAGTGCCGCTAAGGAACATAAATTGTGAATGGGGATTATGCATGGATGCATCCTAAGTGTCTTTCTCATGTCTATCCATGAGGTTATCCCAAATCACTGATGGATTAAAGGAATTTGATTGGGGCCTACACCTATGTGCTAGTGCACAAGAGGGATAACACCAAGTGCATTGGAATCAGTCCAAAGAAAAAGAGATGATAAGTGTGAATCATATGACCAACATTCTGAACACAATGAAAGTGACATGACGAAGGGAAATAATTGGTGACCATATTTGAAACACAACATCCACATTTTGTTTTCTTGAGATGGAAATAAACAAATGAGGTCTACCCACTGACTGTATTCAAAATGTGGGTAAAACTTAAAGTGTCATTAAAATTATTTCAGGGTGATTTGCTAGAATGGTAGGTGAGCCGAAGAGGCACGTGACCAAGCCATTAGAGTGTCCATTCAAATTTGAAAGAAGACAAATATTCGAATGAAGGACACAAAAAGCATGATGTAGAGTGATGGAATGCTCGAACAGATTCTAGTGCTCTTGAAATTATGCCACTGTAATCATGGCCTGAAGTATCTTATACTTATCACAAAATCCATCTTATATTTGGAACAAGAAGAATCCTATTATTAAATGGTAGGTAATTCTATAGTTTAAAGTCATGTAATGAGGACTATTTACATCTTATTATTGGTGCATAAGTCTTATCTTGTTTGGAGTAAGAGGTATCATATTTTTTTATAGGGTGTATTATAGTTTATAGTCATGTGTAGAGGACTATTCGGATCTTATTCTTGGTGTATAATGAATATCTTTTTTGGAGAAAGAGGATTCATATGTTTGTCATATAGGGTGTACTACAATTTTTAGTAATGTAGAGAGGACTATTGGAATCGTATGCTTAGCGCATAATAAATCTCTTTTTTGGAGCAAGAACCATCATATTTTAATCATATAGGGTGTTCTATAGTTTATGGTCATGTATAGAGGAATATTGGAATCTTATGGTTGGAACATAAGGAATATCTTCTTTGGGGTAAGAGGCATCTTATGTTGGTCATATAGGGTGTACTATAGTTTATTGTCAAGTAGAGAAGACTATTGGACATAAGGCATCTAGAAATGGCTTGTGTTGGGACTTATGCAAGAGAATCCCTTTCTGGTTAATCCTGGAATAGGAGTCATGTGATAGGATTTGGATGAGTTTCTTGTGGAATGGTTCAACTCAAGGTGCTCAGGGAATTTATGATGAGCATATCAACTCTTGAAATAGGAATGGTACCAAGAGGAATATGTTGGGATATAATCAAACCACAATGGTCTGATGTTAAGGTGGACTCATATGGGACCTGTTGGGAAAGATCTCACATGGAGGGTTCCATTCTTCTACGCAGGAGAAGAAGAGGCGTTCTTATGCACAATAGAGTGGTGACTGACTTCCAGAAACATACCCCGAGGGGAGAGTGGTGCACTTTTATTTATAGGAGAAATTGTGAGTGGTTTCCATATGATTATTGGCATGGAAGAGAACTTTTGTCCACCTTGTGGTTGGTGCATGTAGAAAGAAGTATTTTACATCACATTGGGCGTATAAGAAACCCTGCATGTTGATGTTAATTTTGTGCACACATCACAAAAGTTGCGCCCACCTTTCATAAATATTTTTCAGGTGGCTGGGGAAGAATATGACATTGCATTGGGTGTATAAAATATTTTCATGACATTTTTCACACAACATTTTGTTTTTTGTGCAATATTCCATTCTTTTGTTCAAAACATCCATTCTTACGGGCCAAATTTCCATTTTTGAATGAAAAACCATACTTTTCCCCAAAATCATCTAGGCTATCCATTTTTAAAAGTGTGACTTTAACGACCATAACTTCTAATCCATTACTCAGTTTTTCCTCCACAACCAATCAAATCGAATCATTCAAAATGAGCTATGCTCCATCATCATTTATGGTAGCATTAATCTAATTATATGGACACGTTTTCTGTTGCCGACATAGATATTTCGAATTCATTATTTTGTTGTATCAACAACCATTTAATCTTCATTGAACTATATGAATATTTCCATCACATATCATACTTACTACAATTAATAGAATCATTAATATATGAATATTTATGAGAACTTGAATAACATTGATCAAGATGGATAAGATATTTTTATTTTTAAAACTCAAACAGAGTTTTCATAACCTCTATTATGTTTATGATCAATTCGTTATTCTCTTAATCATCAAACATCATTTCAAAACAATCCCAGACATAATAAAACTGATACCAGGTATCAAGAACAACTACCACAAGAAAAAGAATTAAAATTGGAACCAATACCCCAATACTTTTCTAACATCACCTTCATTGATATAGCTATTGTACTAACTGTAATATCATTAATTTTCACCCATTTCATGATTTTCCAATATATTCCACAATGAGTATGAAAGAAATTGTGACATGTAACAAACATAAAACCAGAAAATTCAATAGTTATATCATAAAATATTTTTAAAAACATGATAAATACACAAGAAAACACCCAATCAAATGTGGTTGGAGGCCCACCTTCAATGATAGTAGCACTCCTAAAACATTAATCCTAGATAAATAGAATAAATAAATCCCCATAATTCTTTGTAACATCCAAAATAAGGTAAAAATGAATTCCACAGAGTAGGCACATCGAGAATGATGTTCTATTTACTAGTAATTTTTAACTCCTCGACAATGCTCTTGAAATGAGATATAAAAAAAGGTCAACTTCTCAAAATCCTACATGAAATTATAATTCCAACAATTAATGTTGATATTTACTTTAACATATCACTTTCAACAAGGGTTAAAATATGTGCACAATATCTCATATGCATATATTATCCTTTAGTAATAGACCAATTCCAATCATTCACCCTTCTCATTAAATAATTGGTAAATGCATTAAAAAAATAATTGACCACGGTAACAATATTAATCTTAAATCCCCAATTGTTTCAATTTTTGTTCTCATACCTGACAAAATATTTCCCCTTTATGATCCAAAATAAGAAAAAACTATTATTTTTCATTCAAGACCTAATTATCATTAATAAAATGTGCAATCACACATATATAATTCAACTTCTAAATTGAAGTCCATGTTTCAGCTGTAAGACATACAATATGAGAGAAAATATAAAACATAGACTTTAGTTTTTTATCTCAAACACAAATATAATTCATAGAAATATAGAGAATATATTTTTTCTAAATAGAACTTGATATTGAGTTTGAAAAATTTCAATAAATTCTCTAAATTTTTGATACTGAAAATATTTAAATGATAACACATCAATGATTATCATTTTATCAGGAATTATTTTGTACTATTCTTGGTTAAAATGATCCATGGAAATTTTAACAATTCCATCATCCTTATCTTTACACTTCTTTCTAAAACCAATAATTCATCGACTTTTCACAATATTTTCATGAGGATTTTAATTGAACCTTGTCAAGTTCCAATTCAAATTACTAGTTATATGTTTTTAAACATTAAAAAAATAATCATTACCATGATAATTACATACAATCCATCCATATTTATTAATATGAAAATGAATCCATTCTTGAGAAACTGTTGAAGGTTCTTTAGGAATTTTTACCTTATTGGGAGACCACGTACCCTCAGTTTCATTAAACAGTTTTCTACTACTAATACCCACTCCTATTTTTATAATTGAATGGATAGTTGGAGTAGAACCTATCTGAATTTTATTTCCTATGGTAGTTGAAGGAGCAGGGACATTTCTACCACATTCTATTAATTTCTAGTAAGAATATTCCTAGAATATACTCCCAACCATAGGTGAGGTTTTGGCTCTGACACACCCCCATTAGAGGAAGTTGGGTTTGAATGATGAGTGCACCTAAGATAGGTTTAATCAACATGTAAATAGTGAAGGGGGTGATTAAGAAGAAATGAGGCTCCATAAAGAGCTACATAGACCCCAACACACACACAACACAAGGGGGAGATGAAAAATCGGGCTATTAGGGTTTTCCCTCATCGCTTGTGAGGTATGTTTAGGGAAGGAGGCGATCAAGGAGGTGACTGTCTATGTGTGTGAATGGAATAATGATGTGATAGGGGAGGGATTTGTAGAGTAAGGGGATGTCAATAGAGGTGTAGAATCAAGAAATTAGGGTTTATCCCGATCATTTGGGAGGCATGGTTGTGGTAGGAGGTGTATGGGGATGGAGGTTGGGTGGGTGGGTGAATGAAGAGTGGAGTGATAGGGGAGGGACGGGGATGGAGTAAGGACAAGGTGATTTAAGAGAGCATAAAAATTAGGAGATTATGGTTTCTCTTCTTCTAAATACTCACAAGGGATGGTTAGGGTAGGAAGGAGGTGAGAAAGGTGGTAGTTGAGTTAGTAGGTTTGGGGGGAGAGAGTGATGTGGTATTTTTCTAAATACATCCAATTATTTCATCTGGTTGGGTTGTGTCGATATTTAATGAACCTGAGACTCGACCCGACTCGTGCATGGGTTAACAAAACAAACCCAACTTGTTCTTATTTTTCACATAACCCGACCCAACCTAGGCCGACCTGATCAGGTGGGGTTGGATCCATTGAGTCGGATTAGGGTCGGACAACCCAACTTCCCTTTATCTCTACCTGCATCCATTAAATCTATCCATGTACCAAAGGACTACCCAAATATGGTGTGAGTAAAAATCAATAATCCACCACCAATTATGTATAAGACTATCCAATTTATGTATATAAAATGAATAGTTTTCATGTATAAAAAATTTAAAATAGAAACGTAAATAATCCATGTTGGGATCAAGATCCTCATGGGATACTTGGCATACCATACCTACTTCGGCCTATTTCAGAATGTATTTGTGCATTTTACTTTATACAATTAATGTCAAGACCAGAGGTTTGTAACCATGTCATCCATGTACACTTATAATCACATGGGGTATCAAATGTTCCATGGTATTTAAGACTTAACAATTGAGGGTAATTCTAAGGGGTATACCATTGATATTTCCCCCTAAGGGGTTCTACCTGATCACTAGTAATATTTCTGATGTAGTCTCAGTGCTAGATTGATTTGAGCCGAAAAATATAGTCTAATATAGTCAATAATCATCAAGACGAATCCAAGGAGGAAATCCAAGGCATTCAATCTATTTTACATAAAAAAGTGAATCTTCGATGAAACCATAATGCATTCATGTACATAAGTCATTGATCAAACCCTAGTGTTGTATTTAACTTAGATTTTGCACCAATAAATCAGTTGGGGCTCTATGAGATCATCCAAAGAAATTCATATTAGAAATATAAGTATCACCCAAGGCATTATACACCTTTATTATGATCTAAGTCCATGACTATAGTCAAGAATAATATAATTACATTGATCTATTGATCCCACCCAAGGATTTATAAATATTAAAAAAAGTATCACCCAAGGAATAATTTAATGAGTCGTCAAGGGCCATTTAAATTATTCATACCCACTACATTTAATTCATGTCAATATGTCCTATGATCCCATCCATGTAATTCCTCATCAAAACCTATATATCTAATAAAACATAATATAATATTTTTTCAAAGTCCATGTTAGTGCCCATTCCATTTATCAATTAATTTAATTACAATAGACCACACCATTTATTAGTAATCAAGATTACCATGGGAAATATCTATTCCATTTCACAATTTAGTTCCAACATTTAAGCATCTCACTTACAAGCGATAAAAAGGGACATGTTAGTATACATTCCATATTACAATTATTTTAATTCAATTATGGTTTATGATAATAAGTGGAATGCCCAACTCACCCAATGGGTGGGTTAGTCACGAAAAAATAACAATTGTCATTGGAATTTAGTCAATATCACTTGTAGGGGTAGTTCGAGTTGAGAATGTAAGTCTCCAACCATTTAAAAGGGGAAAAATATTTTCTAATATATGGTATAGAATATTTATAGAAGGTATTATTCATTTTAGGATTAAAGTGGATAATGTTAAGCATGCGACACAACAATGAAGATATAAAAAACTAGACATTAGGGAAAATTACTAGACCACTTAACATAGATGGGTATAATAATCCTCATCTAGTATCAACATTTGATTTGGGGTAGAGTTAGAGAAATCATAGAAACCATACAAACACCCAGAATATTGGGTATATGAACTCACATGGAAATAAAATTAAATACGACAATGTAAAATGATAAAATAAGCAAGGGTATTGATAGAATTACTAAGGGGGTCAAAATAAAAAATTGAAATTTGAATTAGAAAATGGATGTAAGAGATACCTCAAACCATAATAGGGAGATGATGGAGAGCTCTCAAGTGTGGGGGGATGCTGTGTGAAATGAGGGACGATAATGGTCAGAGAAGTGTTAAATAATGAAATGATTAAATGGTAAATTCCAAAATTTTTAAGGGGTGTAGGGTTTGGATACCATTTTTTCCAAACCGTGTGCCAAAAATTTATTGAACATTTTCCATGCACAATCCGCTCACATGGTTCATGCACACAGTTAGAAAAATCATGCGGAAACTGTGAATTTGAAACTATATGATTGCCCACACCTCTCATGATTTACTTGGACAATTCGAAAAACCATGTTCACGCCTTGAGTGGTGCACCTACTGTTTATTATAGTCCTTTCAAAACCATGTGACTCCTATTTCATGGTTAAAAAAACTAGTGATCGATCACTTTTGTGACTCATGTTTGTGCCACATGGTACTGCTAACTATGTTCCAACCATGAGCCTCACCCTTTCCTTAAAAAACTAAAACTCTGGGGCCCAAAACAAACTCTAACACTCTCGATACCTTCACAAACTCCTCAAAAAAAATCCATTTAGAAAAAACAAAAGGATTATATTAAAATTAAAAGGACCTATTCCTTAATTAAAACTAGGATCTTATAACCAACAATCCTTAGAACAACTCATCCTGAAGTTTCCCTCCGAGGGTGGTTGATCTACATCAAAGAATAACTCCATCCACTAAGAATGTATATCAGACTCTAACTACGATGACTCATCAAGTAAATGTCCATGCTGCCATAGCGCCCAAACCATATTAATTGATCTTCCTCAATGTACCTTCATGTTGTGATCAATGATACAAATAGGATACTCCTCAAAATAAGATCCAACCTATAACTGGACATCCTCAGAATAAAAAAAATGAGATGTATCATAATGACAATAGAGAAACTAAGAAATATTAAAGACCTTGTGAATTGATTAGTAACTCTGATGAAAATCTATCTGATAGTCTACCAGACCATCTTTATTTGAAATATAAAATGGTCCAACAAACTGAGGTGCCATATTCCCTTATCTATGTATTCATCAATAACCAAATTTAGATGAAACACTCAAGAAGAAATGATCTCACACCTAAAACTCTAAAGGTTGGTGATGACAATAAACCTAAGACATCTTCCAGGATCATTTGATAGCCATACATTTCCTGGTTAACTATACCTTCTTTTGTGTCTTCTGTATGAGATGTAGTCCCAATTGTGCTTCTCCTCTACCTCTAAGTAGTAAAAAGGTGATAAAAAAAACATAATGTATAGGGCCTCATAAGGAGTTATATGTAATGTTTTATGGAAAATATTATTGTATGAAAACTCAGAAAGAGGTAAATTTCTCTCCCAAGAACCTATAAAATCATGGACACATGCTTGAAACATGTCCTCCTATACCTATATAGTATGCTCGGACTGACCATCGGTTAAGGGGTGGTATGTTATACTGATAAGAACCTATGAACCCAAATCCTTTTGCAACACCTGCCAGAAATATAAAGTGACTGATCATCCTTATAATATTAAATGGTAAATGGAACCCCCTAAAGGTGTATAATCTTTCAAACATATATCCTTCCAATTTCATATATTGAAAATAACTTCCTGAAAGGAAAGAAATGAGAAGACTTTTCCAAAATATCCATGACGACCCTTATGAAATCACTACCCCATGGTTATTTTGATAACCCCTTGAAAAAAAAATACATTGTGACCTCATCCCATTTTCACTATGGAATGGGTAGTGTTTTCAATAGAACAACATTCCACTAGTGTTCCACCTTCACCTATTTAGAGGTTGAACACTGAGTAACAAAACCTGTTATCTGCTTCTTCATACCAAACTACCAATATTGGCGACATAATTCATGATACATATTGATAATTCCAGGATGAACTACCCATTTTTTTAAATGATACTGATAACAATTATTGAATCCTTATTTTTTATTTTATAACTTTAAATAAAATTTTACAAACACAGGATCTTTAAAATTTTAGTTTATTAGAAAAATAGGAGCATAAAACATGAAAACATAAAAAATTAATTTAATCGAATCAAATGGTTTCTTCTTTGGTTAAAAAAATTTAAAACTACTAAACCTCATAAACTTGGAACATATATAAAATGAAATGGTGTTTATAAGGCTGATTAAGGGAAAGAAAGAGAAACAATTTACAAGTGATCATGAGAATTATCGATAAGAACATGAAGAATATAATAAAGGCAAGAGAAAAGGGAAAAGAGTCCTATAATAGTAAAAAGAACATGAATACTATTTTTTAAATTTATCTAAAACATTTAATTGATTCATTCATAATCATATCACCAAGGTTTATCCCTGAGATGTCATAAAAATTACCAAGGTTATTCACCAAGGTATCGTAAAAAATTTCATAACTAGAGATTAAATTGTTTACCCAATGAAATAGAGTGATATCAGGGTGTAACCTTAATATTTAATAATTAATGTGAGGCACATATATCATAACAAAACATTTTAGAAATAACCCATAAGAAATATAATAAATGAGTTTTATATCAAAATCATGACGTTTTAAAAATTTTCTTAAAGACAAGATCTTTTTGACATTATTAACCCAGAAATAAGGAAAACGGGATTCATGTATGTTAATAATATAATGAAATAGATCATTTTGAAATATATTTTAATATACCTAGAAAAGAAATATGTTTGAGTATTCATAAATGAAAATAAGATAATTTCTTGTGAAAAAGTGGGAAATTTTGAGAAGAAAATATGGCAGCATAACGTGTATCAAACATGGTTTTAAAAAACATTAAAAAGATATGGTAGAAGGGTATAATATTAATACAGTAAATGGATAGAATAAAATGGATATAATTACATAGTATGTATATTTTAAAGACATACCACATAAAAGGAAACTTGAATGAAAAAAGAGAAGTGGAGATTTTCTTTACCGTTAAGAGTTTTACTAAAATATTAAGATCAAGATGTTAGGGGCTTGAGGACAACATGGGAAGATTAATTGGGAGGTAAAACTATCATATATTCATGGAGGATAAATTGGGAGTGAATTTAATTATAGAACTGGGTGATAATTTATAGAAAAAGAGGAGGATTTGTTTATTAATTCCATTGGACACCTAAGTAGTGGTGAATTCAAAACCACGGTTGTCCATGGTATTTTCCCATGGTATTGGACACTTGGATCATATTTTATGTATTTTTATCCCGAATTATTTTAAAATAATATTATATTAATTAAATTGAAAAGGAAAAGTAACATTTTCACAAAATACCATTTTTTGTTATAGTTTAAATTTTAAAAATTGGAATGTAAATTATATATTTGGAAATTTATTAAAATATATTAAAAGAATATATATTAATAAAATAACATAATTTTATTCTTATATTATGGTTAAATAATTTTTAAATCTTTATTACATAATTATAATGTCATTAAACATACTGAAATAATCAAATTGTATTTTTACAATTCACTAAAAAACAAAATATTTTACAAAATTCTCATCAATTCACCCTTACCTAATTCTAATATTCTAATTTAAAAAATGATATTTATTTTATCATAATAATTATAAAAATTTAATATTCTTATCATTTAAATATAAAAATATTGATTTACTAAAATTAATAGTGGATAGAAAATGCATAGTAAAAATGCATAGTGAAATTTCTAACAGTTCAAAAATTAAAATTATTTTATCATTTCTATTTAAATTGGAGTGTCTTAAAAATATTTTTACATTAAAATAAGGACTATTCATAATATATTAGTTTATTATAGTATTTATATATTTCTGAATTGTATGGTTTCTGTCTGAAAAATCAATTTATCAAATTGAAACTAAATTTTATTATGAAAAATTATTCTTAAAAAAAAATTGATGGATCAAAAATATTATTTATAAAAATAAATTACACATTAAGTAACTATGGACATGAAACATAACCCTTTATAACATCCATATATTACCTAAGGGTATGGTGTACAATGGTGATATATTATTTATGCGGCTTAGATAACAGCGCATGAGTGGTAATTTCCACTAACTTGAAATTCTCCCGTAGGTGATTTTGTTCAATGTTAACATATTGACGATAAGCTTGGGATTGGTCCAGAGAAAATCCCAGTGATGCTACCTCCCTCCCAAGATCCATAAAAATGTCTTCATACGACATGAATCTATTGGTTGAGTTCCTCATTTCTCTTTTATGAATTAATTAACCATTATCATTTTTATTATTAACTCTAATTATAACGTTAAAATTATTATTAAGAGCATTTTTTCTAATGGTCATATTGAAAAATGGTCATACAATAGTCGAAACCCAATGTTCACATATCAATTTTTAATCATATAATTATTAAAGAAATATAGTTTTGTAGAGTATAATATTACACACATATTTAGGAAACAATTATCATTCAAAAAGTTTGGGTCGTTAAATTTTACCCCCTTACGAAATTTCAACCCTAAAATTTCAACTTGTTCCCTCAGTTGAGAAATATTATGGGTATATATAAATAATTGTTTACTATATTTACCACATTTCTTATTCATATTTTTTTGTGGATCCACAACACTTTAATGAGGTGGGTAGTCCTTTTGTGTAGAAGCTTGTCTCTACAATCCAAGATTTCCACTGGATCCTCCTCATAGGAGAGGTCATGTTTCAGTTTTACCACATCTGGATTCATTACATGTAAAGGGTTAGTTATGTACTTTCTCAATAGATATATGTAGAATAAATCAAGAACTTGAGATAGATTTAGAGAAAGTGAATGTTGATAGGACACTGCTCATATGTGATCAAGTATTTCATAGGGCCCAATGTACTAAGGGTTGTGCCTCTCCTTCTTCCCAAACTGAATGGATCTCTTCCGAGGTGAAATTTGAATAAAGACTTTTTTTCCAAAATCAAACTCCATATCCCTTCGACGGTTTTCAGCATATATATTCTTATAACTCTGATCATTGTTTATCTAGTGTTGGATGACATGAACCTTTTCTGTCTATCTTTCACAGGATCAGGCCCAATAAGCTTTCTGTCACCCATCTTCATTCCAAAAAGTAGGAGTGTTAAATTTCTTGACATATATATATTTATAGGGTGCCATTTGAATAATTTAATGAAATTCTTGTTGTATGAGAACTAAACTATTGGTATATGTTGATCCCATACACCTTTAAAGTTCGTTGAGCATGTTATCAGCATGTCATCAAGTGTCTGGATATTCCTTTTAGATTGGACGTCAATTTAGGGGTGATAAACTATACTGAAATTCAATTTTGTACTCATATCCTATTGTATAATTATCCAAAATATTAGTGTGATCCTTGTATCATGATCCAAAATTATAGATATTGGCATTCCATGAAACCTCACCACTTTCTTTATGTAAATCTTGTCTTGCTGGTGAAGAGATAAATCTTCACAAAGAGAGATAAAATGGGTAGTCTTGGTGTGATGGTCCACTATAACCCATATGAAATTATTTCCATTGGATTTTTCCTATAGAAACCTAAAAAAGTACATAGTGATATTGTCCCACTTCCATGATAGCATGGTAAGTTTTTGTAACACCCATTTAGAAAGTTGTCTCTATACCTTCAATCATTGACACAACAGACACCTTGTAGTATAGTCAGAAATCCCCATTTTCATTTTATCTCACCAATAATGATCATGAAGGTCCCTATACATTTTTTTTTGATTCTAAGATGTATTGAGTACGTAGGTCTTTGAGCTTTATCGATCATCTCTTTTTTTATTTCTGCAGCAGATAGAACACATAACCTTGTATGAAATTTTAGAACACATTCTTGATCAATAATGAACTCAGGAAATTTTCCATTCTTCACAACCTCTAAAATATTATAGGAAAAGGATATTCTCATTGATATTTCTCGATCATCTCTTGTAATTATGATTGAGAAATCATTTGGGATAATTTTGATGATTTACCTTCCCTTACGATTACCATGTCCAGTTTTACTAGGTATTTGATCAAAGGATCTACATGAATCCTCATCATTTCCGACAGAACTTGGTCTTTACGACTTAATGTGTCAGCAAATTTAATTTATCTTCTGAGAAAATAATGAATAGACCAATCATAGTCTTCAATAATTTTTCAACCATATACTCTATCTCATGTTAAATTCCTTCTATGTTATGATATAATTCAAACATTTATGTTCAATGTATATGGAACATTTCTACCCATTAAGATTATATCTTCATATCTTCATAACAAAAGAAACTAGAGACAACTCCCGGTCATGTGTAGGATTGTTCTACTCTTGAGGCATTAGCTATCAAGATTAATAAGTAATCACAATTTCATTTTTCATCGAGGCCTCATCCAAGACATCTAAAAATAAATCTTTATGTCCTCAGCCAAATCCTTATATGAAAATAGATGGGAAATGCCTCAGCCAGGTATATATCTAGTTTTTCTCAAGAGACATACTGATTCATTGAGGGGACATAGCGAGCCCCACCAATCACTTACTATGTCCAATGAATTCCTCATATGAAAAGGGTGAAACATAACATAAACAATCATATTAAAACTAACATACAAATTACAATACTTTAACCATAAAACATGAATGGTATAAAATGCACATCCACAGTCAAACATATCATAACTCATTCAATACAATATGACAGATTTTATTATAATGAATCAACCTCAATCAAGAATAATATCCAATAAATGATGTTGATATAATTGAAAATAATCAGTAAAACAATTTGAGAGAAATATCCATTTTTCATGAAATCATTTAAAAGTTGCACAATTTACTAAGGAATTCATTTAAAAGAGATTTTTTGAATGAAAGTGTCCCATACCACTTTGAAACATTTGAAAAGAATTAAAATTTTAAAACAATCATGTCCATATAAATAAATCCTTAAAATCATTCTGAAAACATGGACATTAATTAAATAGATTTAGAAAAATAAATCATTAAAAAATTTGAAATGATGATATAGTTAAAGTGTCATTTCTATAAACCCATAAAATAATCCTTTTGAAATAAGTTTTATAAAACATGGAAATGGCTGATAAATATTTCCCAATAAATACTTAAATATAAACAATCTTAGATAATAATGAGATTGAGGAATTAACCCTTCCCTTATGTCTGATACTCTCCGTACGTGTCTGAAATTCCCATATAATGATTTTAAACATATTATTAACTTATATATGAATCATAATAATATTTATGGTATCATATATGATTCTTTCATGACTTTATATTGCCTTTTTATAAACAATTCCAAGTTAATGCAACAATTAGGGTAATAATCACTTTGTATATCTTTCGTGTTTTGACTTGTTATTCTTAATCATATTACATAGATCATGATTTAAATAATTAAATAATGTATAATTTGATTTATATATAATATACATTCATAATATAAATATATATAATTTATAGATATATGAAATGGAATACACCGTTCATGGAGACGGTAGGCAGCACATACGCAAGAACGCTATTTCCATTTTCTTATCGCATTGAATGGATGTAAGTGAATGAAATATATCTACCTATATATATTACTAAATTATAATTATTATGTCATATATTTAATAACTATATTTTTTTATAATCATTCTTGGATGCTGAATGTGAAAGATGAGTCTAATCGCATCATGGAGACGGTAAGCCATACGTACACCCGAGCGATGGTATCAATTCCTTAATGGTTTAATGATGTAGATTTGGGTGAAATATGAATTGTAAAGAAATAATAACATATTATATTTATTATTTATGTCATTTATATCCATCAATATACCAATAAAAATAATGTATAGATGAAAAATAGTTTACACCACGGTGTGGAGACGGTAGGCCGTGCGTATGCACGCATGGTGGTATTGTTTTTTATTGGATGGGTGGAAGAAGTAATATGGTTTTACTATAATGATAAAAAAATATAAACATATATTATATTATGGAGTTATTATTTCTTTATGGTAACAATTTAGGAAGAGGAAGTGGAAGAAGAAAAGAACTTTGAAAGAAGGGATAAAATGGTTACCTCTTCTTCTGGTGTCTTCATTTTATTTTCAAAAAAGCACTCCTTAAGATGGTTTTATAAAAAAGGGTGGCCAATAGGATGATGTTAGGGAATTTTTGGGGGGATTTGGGAATATTTTGGTCGATCTAAAGGGTCTTGTAGATATTGATTAAAGAGAAAGAGAAGTTCCCTTTTATAAGAGAGGCGAGGGGCACTTTTGGAAAATCCTGAAATCTTAATATATTATAAATTTAGTTTCAGTTTATAATAGCTAAAAGTGATTTATTTAGAGGATAAGATGTGTATCTGTCAAAATCATCTTAGAAAATATTTTTTAACAAGTTTAGTTCATGAAATTAATCTTATCTTTTGGGATTTACCCTTAGTTAAACATTTTAACTCTTACCGCATCTTCTTGTATTTTTATACGATATGGATAATCGAGTTAGTAAAAAATGCCAATAGAACCTCAAGTGGATCATTAATGAAAATTTTAAAATTATATCATTTAGTTTTCCAAATATTATATTTTCAGGATTTTTATATCATTTAATAAAATATTATTATTTTTTAAACCATTTTTTTCCATTTTGACACTTAGTAATTGATTTTTTTATGTAATAACAACTTGATTAATTCAAAAATAATTCAAAAAATAAAATATAAATTTCCTTGGTCATCCATAAAATTTGTGGATGTAATTAATAATTCCAAATTAAATTTATTTTAATATTTATAATATCATTTATTTTATTCTTTCATTAATAAGTAAAATACTACATCATTATTGTGTCATAAATACATTTAATTATTTATTTTTTAAAAGTTACAAATAAACTGACATGATGTAGGAAATATTTTCATCCCTACAATGACTATTTATAGTTGATTATGTCACTTATATAACACTATTTATAATTGTTTTAGTAATAAGATACATGTTTATGTTATATTTCCCTTTACTTTAAGTTAATTATTATAACATGTCATTTTCTCACCCAAGTGTCTTTATAGGGTCCTAAAATCATCCAATGGATGATCCTGGTCGGAAATATATCATACAATTAGATTAGGAAATATTTTAAGACAGTTTTATATTATTATAATATTATAGCTAACAATTATTTACCTGATTTACACTTTAACCATTATAAATAAAACAATTACTGAAGCTACTATTCATAATGTCAAAAAATGAAAGGTAACTATTTAAAAAATTTAGATCTTATGATTCCAAATATGGAATCCATTTTTCCAAATTCAAAACACTGAATTGGATCAAATTAATTTAAAATTAATCCCATTGTTAAAACCACTAAGCAGGTTTTTATGAAGTAAAAAACTATCAAAAGATTGACATGTGTTTATTTCCAATTTCCATGTGAAATTACCTAAAATGAAAAAAATTAGATTAAATTATAAAAACATAATCTAATTATACATTAAAACTAATTAAAAATATAATATAACTATATTAATAATTTATATGAAAATGGAGTTTTGAATTAAAATGTAGTATTTTTCACTATTCATTAAAATATGACAGTTATCAAAAAATCCCCAAAATTTATCCAAAGAAATTTTTTATTCCCCACATCAAAAGAAGAATTTAATTTCATAAAATTAAATATATAAAAGTGTCAAAAATTTTATTTAACAAGGTTTATCCATTAAAAGGTTGAAAAGCTGAATTTTTTGAAAAATAATTCTTATATCTGAAAAATTGAATTTGTCCTTATATTATGTAAGAAACTCATAAGATTAATGTTAAAATCATATGGAATATATAACATTAAAAATGTGGTTAATACTATTCATAAACATTTTTTAAATGGCTAGTTAGGTAGGTTATGGTGTGCTCAAACTTGATGTTTCATGTAGAACAATATATTGAATTATTAAGAAGAAGCGTACCATGGATGCCTGGGGTGTTACATTATCCCCTCCTTAAATAAATTTCATCCTCTAAATTTAAACATGGAATAAAAAACTATGGGTTGGACATTTGGAAATATATTTATTGTAATCCCACATCAAAAATTGATTAATAAAAGCTCCATATTAAAATAAAGAAACTTAAGTATGAAGGAAACTAGATATATAATATACTAGTATTCCATGTAAGAAAATATGGATATGGAATAAAAAACTAACAATCATGTTATAATGGAGAGCGATAGAGAACATGATTATGAAGAGGTTAATAAACATAAAGGTATAAATATATGACGATCCAAGGGGCCATTTGATTCATCAAAAAAGAATGTAACAGGAAAACATTTTTTTAATTATATTTTCCTTAGTGTAGAATAATTACTTCATAGAATAACAAAACCAGGAATCATAGTTAATTTACATGTATAGTTTCACCCGTTAATGAATTCCTACCAAAAAATCATGTTTCTCTTTAAAAGATAATAAAACTCATAAAATATTATATTTATCTTAATCGTTTATGTTTCCAAATATAAAATTATACCATTAAAATAAATAAAACAAAGTTATACTAACCAATGACTTCCTACAGTACAATGATAGGTGATAAAGCCTTATCACACTTCAGTTGTGGGTTCGATTTCTATAGCCTTGTCTGATGCGATGGGTTGTTGCCAAGCCTGCGGGTTATCCTCTTTCTCAAACTATATTATTATAAAATTCTAGAAATAAACTTAGGAAATTTATTATCCTTAAATAATAATATAAAAAGTTAAACTTAATCCATTCCATCCTTCAGAGTTATCAAATATATTTCTATCCAATAATTTTCTAAAAGGTCACTGCATTTGCAAAGTTAGTTGTAACATCAAATTCCTCAAAAAATGTAATGTTTCTATTATTGTCACATAATGAATATATGATTAACTTCACTAGAATAAAAACATAATGAAAATAAAAAGTACTGAAATACTATCCCTATATATCACATTCTTCTTATAACCATAATATAATTCTCGGATCCAAAAAATAAAAATAAATTAATTATTCCACTTTGACCATAGTAACAACATAAGTGTGACCTTGATCCATTTTCTTCTTCTGAGTTATATTTACATGACGCTTTGGAGAAACATTTGCACAATGAACCATATATTTAAAATTATAGTATTACCAATCTTATTTATTTCCCTTACACTCATGAGCCTAGTGATATTTTTCTGTACGTTTGTAAGAAACTCCCATTATTTCAGGCAAGTACCAGGGTGTTTATTTCCACAATTAGCACATAAGGGAAAATACTTATTTCCCTTTTTCCCTTTATCAATATCTTTCTCAACTATTATATTGTTTTATTTCTTTACTTTAATATAATAAGTCTTAGAGAATTTAGTTTTCGTGTTGATAGCACATGAGATCGTATCTTCATACAATGAGAAAGATTGCGAGACTACTGCTTGTTGGAGGAATGGTTTTAACCCATCAAATAATTTATCAATATTTCTAATGGGTTACATATATAGTATATAACATGAATTTCTAACCTCATGAAGTTAACATCATACATTTCAACATTTTCATCATACTTCTACCTCAGTCTTAGAAATTTCCTTTCCATATCATCTCTCTTTCCATCAGGAAAGTGCTTCTCTATGAAAATTTCTTTCAAATACCTCAATTCCATACTTTATACTTATTTATCATCCTTTTTGTTTTGAATTAATGACCACCATGGATCCGCATATTATGAGATACAGTAAAATTCCATGACATCTTTCTCCCTTTCATTGCTTCCCAAAGCATGAAATATTTTCTCTATGTAAGTTATCTATTGCTCAGTGAAAAAATGGATTTGTAGTACCATTTAATGTTGGTGCTTTTTTCTCATGAAGTGTTCTAAAATCTACTCTCTATGTTGTGAATCAGGTGCTCTATACGGGTAAGGTTTTTATTCATAACATGAGTCAGCTATCCCAGTAAGGTTATACGTTGTTCAATACTAGTTCCATCACCATCTACACTATAATTATCTTTCATAGAAGGGAAATACCTACATGGATTATAAGCATTGATACATTTTCCATTCCTTCCACTAGTCATCATTTCTAAACAATGGCAGACACTATATTAGGTTCTGAATCATAATGAAAAATTCTAAATAGTAAAATACTTAATATATATTAAAAAATTTATGCATATAAAATCCTTAATCATAAATACAGTTTATTTGATGAAATATTTTCTCATGAATCCATCATAATGGGTTTTAAAGAAAATATGAATTATCCTAATCATATCCCCTATGAGTGTCAAACCAGGTGTGTAGTAAGGCCCATTGTCGTGTACGAGGTTACCCCGTGTCAAGCCCAGAACACCTTGTCAGAGTTTTCATCCCTTGGTACATATGTGCTAAAACCACATCCACCTATAGTATACCGACTTGGATGTATTTCTTGGAATATCCATGTAATACACACTTTACCAAAATTCTTGGGGGATATTATATACTTATCCTCAAGTATATATTAGGGTTATGATCCTTTGTCTATGTTTTCTAAATCGATTTATAAGGTTGTTGCTAAACTTACTTTGATACCAAATATAACACCCCAACCCCAAAATCCCAGATCCACTACATTATTTTAATGCATTTTCATGATTATAAGGAATCATGTCCTGAAGGACCGACTAGTTTAGTAGTCTTGGAAAATAGATTACATATATTAACATTACATCATAATTTCTAATATAAAACACATCATATATAATTCTTTTAGAAATACATTGTTCCCCTAGATAACCCTAGCATGTCAATCTTAAAACACTTATTGGAATCCTAGGAAAATAAAACATAAGAAATGGGTGATCTTAGATGCTCATTAAAGATAAACAATATAGTGGAAGCTATAATAAATAAGCATAAACATTTAATATAAGGTATAAAATAGAAACACAAGGATTTAAAAATAATCTTCAGCACAATGTGGAAATAATAAATCAAATTATTCCATTTAACATTTCACATGGATATTCTAATAGTCTAACAATCACATGTAATATCAATAACTAATATCATAACGAGGGAATTCATAATGTTGGACATCTGAAACATACTATCAAGGCCTCGGCCAAGACATCAAAAAATAAGTGGTTATGGACTCATCCAAATCCATATCGGAAAATAAATGGGTAGGCCTCATCCAAGTTCATGTCTAGGTTTTCTCCTGAGACCTACTGATGCATCAAGGGCCTATAGCGGGCCCCAGAGGTCACTTACTATGTCCAATGCCTTTTTATATGAAAAGGGTGAAACATTACATAAAATTTTGTATTAAAACTGGCATACAAAATGCCAATACTTTAACCATAACCCATGAATGGTATAAACATAGCACATCCACAGTCAAAATTTTCATAACTCATTCAATAAAATTTGGATGATTATATTATAATAAATCAACCTGAATCAAGTATAATACCCAATAATGGATATTTACATAGTTGAAAATAATTAGTAAAAATCATTGAGAGAAATATACCTTTTTCATGAAATCATTTAAATGCCACAAAATTTATAAAATAAGTCATTTAAAAGATATTTTTGAATTAAAGTGTCCCATACCACTTTGAAACTTTTTCAAGGAATTAACATTTTAATATAATCTTGTCTATATAAATAAACCCATAAAATCATTTTGAGAACATGGATATTAATTAAATACATTTTAAAAAATAAATTATTAATAAATTTAAAATGATGATATAGTAAAATATTATCTTATATAAAACCTTAAAAGTTTCCTTTTGAAATTAGTTTTATAAAACATGGACATGGATGATAAATATGTCCCAATAAATACGTACACATAAACGATCTCGGATAATAATGAAATTTAGTAATTAACCATTACCTTAGGTCTGATACTCTCTATACATGTCTGAAACTACTGTATAATGTTTTTAAAAATATTATTAAATTATATATGTTTCGTAATAGTTTTTATGATATCATATATGATTCTTTTATGACTTTATATTACCCATTTATTAACAATTCCATGTTAATGCAACATTTTGGGTAATAATAGCTTTGTTTATCATACATATTTAGACTTGTTATTTTTACATAGATAATGATTTACATACTTCTAAAATTTATAATTTTATTTATATATAATATATATTCATAAGATAAAAATTTATAAGAGATAGATATATAAAATGGACTACACCGTTCATGGAGACGGTAAACCATACGTACGAATGAACTCGGTTTCCATTTACTTGTTGTATTGAATGGAAGTAAGTGAATGGAATATATGTACATACATAAATATAAATAAATAATTGTATATATATTATTCTAGTATAATTATTATGTCATATATTTCATAATTATATATATTTTTATAATCATTCTTGGATGGTGAATGTGTAAGATGGGTCTCATCATGTTGTGGAGATTATAAAACGTATATACACACGAGAGAAGGAATCATTTCATTAATGGTTTAATTGTATGGATTTTTATGGAATATGTATTTTAAATAAATAATACCATGTTATATTTATTATTTAATTCATTTATATTCTTCATTATTCCCATAGAAATAATGTATAGATGAAAAATAGTTTACAGTATGGTGTGGAGAGAGTAATTTGTACGCACACACAGAATGTGGTATTGTTTTCCATAGGATGGGTAAAATGTTGAATATGGTTTTACCATAATAATTAAAAAATAAACATATAGTATATTCCAGTGTTATTATTTTTTAATGGTAACAACTTTGGAATAGGAAGTAGAATAATAAAGTAACTTTGAAATAAGTGATAAAACTATTACCACTTCTTCAGGTGTCTCCATTTTTATTTGCACAAAAGGACTCCATAAGTTGGTTTTATACCCAAAAGGGGGATTCTAAGATGATTTGAGGGATGTTTTGTGGATATTTTAGCATGTTTTCTCCAAGGAAAAGGGATTTTGAAGTGTTAATTAAAGAGAAGGAGAAGTTAAATTTTATAAGAGATGTGAGGGGAACTTTAGGAAAAGCATAAAATATTAATTTATTATAAATTTATTTTCTGATTATATTAGATGGAAAGTGATTTATTTCTAGTATAAGATGAAGATGGGTTAAAATACTCTCATACAATGATTTTTAGACAAGTAAATGTGATGAAATTAACCTTATCTTTTGGTATTATCCCTTAGTTAAACAGTTTAACTCTTACCATGTATTCTTGTTTTTTATACTATTGGGTTAATATAGTTACTATAAACTGACAATATAAACTAAAGTGGTAAATTAATAAAAATTTTAAAATCATATTAGTCAGTTTTCCAAATCTTATATTATCATTATTTGTTTATCATTTAATAAAATAGTATATGTTTTAAAAGCTCATTTATGTCAATTTTGAGACTATTTAATAATTGATTTTGGTTAAAGTCATAACATTGTGATTACTTCAAACCAAATGAATTAAAACAAATATAAAATGTCATAGTAATTCAAAATATTTGGGTATGGAATAAAATCATTCAAATTTTATTTAATTTAATATTTATAATATCAATCATTTTACTTTTTCATTAACATGAAAAATATTATATCATTACTGTGTCATAAATAAATTTAATTATTTAATTTATAAAAATTAAAAATAAAAAACCATTATGTAGGAAATAAATTTAGATTTATAATTAATAGTTATTGTAGAATATATCTCTTATATAAATCTAATTAAAATTATTTTAGTTATAAGATAGAATTTTATGTTATATTTCCCTTTATATTAAATTAATTATTATAACATGTCATTTTCACACCCAAGTGGAAAATGGGGTCCCCAAATGTCCCTAATGATGCTCATGGTCTACCATATATCATAAAATAGAATTAATATACATGTTAGGGTAGTTTTCTAGTATTATTATATTTTTATTTACACTTATTTACCAAATTTACCTTATAACCATGATAAATAAAATAATTAGTGAAGTTACTATTCATAATGTCCAAAAAATGAAAGGTACATATTTAAAAAATTTGTAACTTCTAATTCCAAATATGGAATCCATTTTTCCATTTTCAAAACACATAATTGGATGAAATTAATTAAAAATTAATTATCGTTGTCAAAAAAACAAATCAGGTTTTTAAGAAGTAAAAACTATCAAAAGATTGACATGTGTTTATTTCCATTTTCAATTTGAAATTATTTACAATGGCCAAAATTTTATTAAATGAAAAAAATAATAATTGAATTATACTTTTAAACCAATTAAAATTATAATCTAACTATACAAATAATTTAGATGAAAAATCATTTTTGAATTAAAATACAATATTTTCACTAGTCATTAAAATATGAATGTTATAAAAAAAAGAAAAAAATTAAAAATAAATTTTTATATCACACTTTTAAAAAATAATTTAATTCTTTAAAATTTAATATATTAATGTGTGAAATATTGTATTTAAAAAGGGTTCGCCACTAAAATTTGGAAAAACTACATTTTTTGAAAAATACTTCTTTTATCTGAAAAAATTTAATTTCTACATATATTATGTATAAAAACAGATAATATGGATGGTAAAATTAGATAGAATATATAAAATTCAAAATATGGTAAATAATATTCATAAACTCTATTTTAAACAGCTATATTGATAGGCCATGGTGCGCTCGAACTCAGTGTTGCGTGTTGTGCAAGCTATTGAATTATTAAGTTGAAGCGTACCATGGATGTTTGGAGTGTTATAGGTACACAAACAAGGTGACATTATCTTGTTAAAAACAACGGATTACAGAAAAGTTATTTCCTATAGAGTTTATCCACTATTCATAAATCAATGGGTTGGTAGATCTATTGAAAGAATGTAACAACCCAAGATTTCATGGTACGTTATCTCTTCCAAGTAATTCAATAACTTGTACTATACGAAACTCTGAGTTCGAGCGCACCATGACTTACCAAACTATCCATTAAAAAAGGAATTATGAATAGTATTAAGTATATTTTTAATTTTATATAATCCATATAGTTTTAACTTATGTATTATGTGTTTCTTAAACATATTATAAGAACAAATTCAATTTTTCAGATAAAAAATGTATTTTCCCCAAAAATGCATTTTTACCACCTTTTAATGGAAAACCCTTTTTAAATAAAATATTTGACACTTTTACATGTTCAATTTGACAAAATAATATTCTTATTTAGAATTGAGACATCAAAATTAACTTTGGATGAAGTTTTGGTTTTTTTTAATAATATTCATTTTTTATGAATAGTGAGAAATACAGTATTTTAATTCAAAATTGCCTTTTAATCTAATTTATTTAAATGGTTATGTTATATTTTAAATTAGTTTTGAAGTTTAATTAGATTATATTTTTAAAATTTATTCCAATTTTGTTCGTTGGATGTAATTTCACTTTGAAATTGAACATAAACAACTGTCAATCATTTGATAATTAATATTTCTTAAAAATATGCCTTTTGTTTTAACAACAAGAATTAAATTTAAATTAATTAATCAAACATATATTTTTTTAATTTGGTAATATAGAAATAATTTTTGAATTTTTAATATCAAATATATCTTAGGCTGAATTTTTGTTACTTTTCTGAAAAACATCAATTTTTGATGAATAGTGAAATGACTAAGTAGTGATTAAAAATCTGATTTTTTCATTGAAATGAAATTTTATCATTTTTGTAAATTTAATTTCAAAAATTTGACATATATGGTTGTTATTATTAATTAATTTTTTTTTAATAAGATGAAAATAATTTTTGTTGAATAGTAACTTTTGACTTTTATTTACCACGGTTAAAGGTAAATAGGGCAATTCAATGTAAAAAGAATATTATAATAACACCAAATTACCTTTAAACTTGTCCTAACCTTATTTTATAAGTCATGGACGACCATGAACATATTTGTGTTGATTTTAGGACCCCATTGAGCCACTAAAGAGTGATAATGACACTTTATTTTAATTAACTTAAAGTAAAGGCAAAAATGACCTAAACAAATATCTTTTAGTAAAATAATTTTTACATGGGGTATTATAAGTTATATTTTCAAATATAAATATTATTTGGAAAGATAAAAATATTTCCTACATCATGGTATTTTGTTTATAATTTTTAGACAACATATAAATAAAATTACTTATGACACAATAATGATGTGGTGTTAACTCATTAATGAATGATTTCAATAAATAAGATTATAAAGATTAAAAAAATATCCAAAACCTGTCCAATTATTATTGGATTATTTTATTTATACCATTAGTAGTCTTGAATTTGACTGTAATTAGTTTTGTACCTTTAGATACCGAAAATCATTATACAATAAAATAACATTTTCATACTTTCCTAATGATCCCCTCCACCCCCTTATAAAAATCCCTCAACTCTAACCCATTACTCACACATCTGAAACACCTTGGATCATCCAAACTCAGCCCAAATAATCTCTCAATATCCCTCCCTTCCACCTAGGAGCCTTACATTAGGCATAAGGCACTTCAAGAAATCCTTTTTTTTCAAACCAAAGGGAGTTACCTAATTTTAAGGTAACGTCTTCTCTAAAGTTATGTTCTTTTATTTTACTTCTCCAACCCCCCTAAACTCTTTTTATTACTTTATTTTATAACCAAACCAGTATCCTAAATATAATATGTTGTTTTTATGAGAATTATTCGAGCTACACTTGCACACACCTCTATATAATGGGAAAAGAACATACTGTTTCTGTGGACGACGAACTACTGCCTCACGAAACGATGATTGTTCAATTATCTCCTACCACCTCTTATGGTGGCCAATATAATGGAAATTTATTTATATATGATATATATTATGTTAAATTTTCCCTATTATTCTGTAATTTTCATTTACAAAAATACATTTATGCTTTTTAATATGTGTGAACATGATAATTACATTTGAGGAAGTGCGGACTACCACCCCCTCAAGGTGGATGACTCATTCATAACATAAATGGAATGTATAAAGGATGGAGTTAATTAAATTATTTAATACATATATAATATGATATTATATAGGAATTATAATATACCTATGTATCATTATGTTTTCATTTAATTAAATATGAAATAGAAATGAAAGTAGTGTTAATGCGTACGTACAGCTTACCGACTCCATGAACGGTGCATTTCATTTCTTATCTCCAAATATCATGAACTAATTATAAATAAATATATATATATGAATATATAAATATATATATATATAATATATGATATATATGATATTTAAATCATGAATATGATACTCTAGATAATATAATTTTGACCACATGGACAATTTGTAATTATAACAAGTTCATTTTTGACTCAAGTACCAAATATCGACAAAATGACCATTATTATCTTAAATGATTAAGTAATGTTTATAACATGGTAATAAGTGATATATAAGGAATAATAAACTTGAAAAAGGTTCTTAAGCAAGTATAAATTTAACTTTAGTTTATTATTCAGGAGATTAAAGAACGAATGAGTCAAGTCGGGCATGAGGTAAGGGGTTTTCTATCTCACTTTTAATTCTGTGAGATTTCCATTGTTTTCCACTTATTTATTTCATGTGTTGTATTGTGTCATACCATTTGATATATATTGTCATTATTCTATTTATATTAATGGTATTCTGTGATTAATTCAGTGGTCATTAACTTCTGATCATACGAATTGATTGATTACAATGTGGTACGAGTTTTTCATCCCTCTTTTTATTCCCATGAGATTCATGCTACATTATCCACTATTTCCTTTTGTGTGGGGTATGTATTTCCCATGATTGTATTCCTGGTGTAATATAATTTAATATATGGGTATTTACATCTTCATTGTATGATCCCTATTTCATGGGGTGTATGTTTCGTAAGTTACCAAATTTGTAAGGGAATTTAAAATTTCAATTTCCACTCATTTGGCTTTACGCATACTTCATTATTTATTTTACTCCATGATTATGTGTGGAATCACTATTTATTATTTATGTAGTAATTTACAAACCCCATTATGTGGATATACATTTGATACACATAATCACTCCATTGATAATTTCTCAAGTTATTAATATGTACTTGATAAGAGTAATCTTAACACAATTTCCATTTATTGAGTTAAACATCCAAGTCATTGGTGTTGTTTTTACAAGAATATGTGTGAATGTCCTATGATTGATTTACACTGAATATCCTATCAAATTGAGTGTATTTAAATTTTTCACACATAATTATTTCATTGATTTATCCTTAACCTAAGGATACAATCTTTATAAGGGATTTCATCTCAATTTACATTCCATTGAGACTTCTTTTTTGTTATACACCAATTCACTTTTATATGGTGTATATAATGTACTTTGACATAGAATATCATGAATACCTTTATTCTCATGATATAATAAAGTTTTTATTACCTAAATTATTTGTATTCAAGTGCCCCTCTTTTGGTTAGGAACTCTAACTAAAATATCATTTAAACTTTTTTAAAGATTTATTCTTTTAAATCATTCTCATTATTGTCCATGTTTTAAAAATGGTTGTAATGATTTATTTATATGGACATTAATGTTTTAAAATTAAAATTACTTTTACTATTTTCAAAGTGGTATGGGACACCTTGATTCCAAAATCTATTTTAAACAACTTCTGGATAAATAGTGTGACTTTTTAATGTTTTTAAGAAAAAGGGGGATATTTCTCTCAAATAGTTTAGATGATTATTTTAATCTTTGTCAATATTCTTCATTATTCTTGATTGAGGTTAATATATTACAATACAATCTTCCATATTGTATTTAATGAGTTATGTTTGACTGTGGATGATGTATTTTTATACCATTCATGGTTTGTGGTTAAAATATCAACATTTTCTATGCTAGTTTTAATACAAATGTTTAAATTATGTTTCAACCTTTTTATATAAGGAATGAATTGGACTTAGTAAGTGATGGGTAGAGCCCAATATAGCTCCTTGATGTATCGGTAGGTCTCATGAGACAAACTAGTGTCTTGGAATAAGGCCTTGACATAAACATATTTGTAGTCTTGGCACAAAGCCTTGACCATGTGGATATGAAGTCTATCATTATGCATTCCATCATTATGAAAGTGGATATTGATATTTCATGTTATTATTAGACTAGTATAATATCCATGTGAATAAGTAAATGGCATTATTTGATTTTATATTTTCCATAATATCCTGAAGGTTAAGTTGAAAAGGCTTTTGTTTTAGTATTACACATTGCCTTATATTTTTATGCTTATTTATGAATGTTTTCCCTCTATTGTTATCCTTACTGAGCATCTGATATCACCCCTTTTTATGTTTTATTTTTCCCAAGATGCGAAGAAGTATTTTATGGTTGACCTACAAGGATAGGATAAGGATATAAGTGTGTTCACAAGGGGTCAAAATTTTGTTGATGTTTTTATTTCATGATGTAATGTAAACCTTATGAATGTATCTAGTGTTTCCAAGGATAATAAACTGATCAGTCTTTCGAGACATGATCCCTTGTATCATTCCAATGTTATGTAATAATGAACTGACTCTGGGTAATGGGGGTTGGGGCATTATAGTTGGTATTAGAGAATGTTTAGAACATACCTTGGAAACTATATTTATATAAACTCTGATTTGAGCACATTACCCTAAGATAGACTTTGAGGATTAGTATAGAAGAACTTCCTAGAATTTTGGTAATGTAGAGATTTTGTGTATTTTCCGAGCAATACATCCCTGTATGGATACAAGTAGGCTGATGTGGCTCAGGAACATATGTACATAGGAGTGAAAACTCCGGCAAGGAGTTTCGGTCTTGACCTGGGGTATCCCGGTACCTGAAAATGGGCATTGCTTCACTCTTGGTTACGACACTCCCGGTGGATATGCTTTGGATAATTTAAATATTCATTACAAACCAATTTGAAGGATTTTAATATAATATGAGAATAAATATCCTTGGTTAATCCTAAGGTGTTTTAGACTGAAAATAACGAGTCATAATATTCTCTAAATGATTTTATGACTATTGTTACTCACACAATGCTTTCTGGTTTTAGTCAGTTGCTGGATTCCACAAAAATCATTATAACATTGATAATGATGTACAAGGTGTGAACGATGGTGGAGATGAACAACAAAATGGAATGTCGATAGGCGTAAAAGATATAATGTTCATTCCAAATTATTTTTCCAAAAATTGGATCAACAACATATATATTAACCAACTCCCGAACTCAACAAAAAAGAGAAAGGCGATGAATGATAAGAGATCCTACAGTGGAGACCATGGAGAAAAGAAAGATCAATTTCCTTTATGTAGGAAATGTGGATAGAGACACCTAGGAAAGTGTCTCAATGGAACAAAGAAATGCTTTATGTGTGGGAAAGAAGGACATAAAGTAAAGAATTTATGTGGAAAAATGAATTGTACTATGGGAGAAAACAAAAATGATCCCAAGAATCCATTTACAGTCATTTTCCATAAATGTAAGGGACCTGACCATTACCTGAGTGAATTCCCTATTCAATAGGATAACCACTTGTTCAAGGAAGAACATACGTGGAAATAAATGGATGACAAAATGTTTAAAATTTTTAGTGCCCTTTGTTGATTGGATTACTTTGGAAGAATTTTCTCTTGTATGTGTAACCCTATAGTTTGTTATGATAAAATTATATTTTAGGAAGAATTAAATTTTATATTGTAGATATAGTTATAAATAACCATTTGGGTTTATATGATCCTTGAATTTGAGGCAATTACAATTTATTTGATTTTGGGATGAAAATGCGAGGTATGAGAACACATTTGTGGTTAAATTATGTTATGGTTATTTTTAGGAATTTATCATATTGGGAATGTTATAAAATATAGTTTTTGAAAAATTAAAACATTCAGATCATGTGACAACCCATCGCTTTGGGAAAAGTTGTGGGAATTGAACCCACAACCAAAGTGCGACTGGGATTTATCGCCTACCACTGGACTACGAGAAGTCCCTAGTTAGTGTGACTAATTATTTTTAGATAAATGATTTTATTGATCAATAATAATCTCATTTGGGATCATATGTTTATCAAATAGATATCCTTAGTATAGAAAATTGATTTTGTGATTAAGTGATAAATGTTATTTTGGAAGATGTTTGCTCTGTTGGGAACACTATATTCCTAAGAAAATTAGAATACAATGAGATTTCATTTGAGGAATAATGATGGATTCTTTATAGATATTTAGGTTATTTATTGTCATTATTATCCTATCATAGAGAATATGTGATTAGATTAATTACTTTTAAGTATGTGACTTTAATAGTAGTCGATATTATTTGGTGATACAATTTTACGTGGAAGACTACGTAATCAAATTATTCTATGTTTTGGGTTTTAATATTAGTTTGGATTATATTGATGGATTTTAAGGACAATTGTTTATTTAATGGTATTTATTGAACTTTGGGTATTATTGGCTTTATTTTATAAATTAATATTAATTTCTTTAAAGGATTATCATTTTTGGGGATCTTCTGACCTTGTACTAACCATTTTGGTTTTGGTTAATCTCTAAAGACAAAGGAAATATATAGTTTATCCTTTTTGGATCATTTTATTCTCTAGAAGTTGATTCTAGCGCTTCAGGTGTGACCAAGTCATCTTGAATACTCATTATTTGGTGTGAATGAAGAGTTTGTGGTAAGAATTATATGAATGATTAAACTCTACCTATCAAGTATAATTTTTTTCTCTTATTCTTTGAATAAATTAATTTTCAAACATTAGGGAAGGGATCTTAAAAAAATGTGTTATCCAAGTGCTTTATGTTTTGTTGAACCAGTGATATTTTAAATCATCATAGATTGATGGCGATGAGGCCCTCGATTTTACACTTGTTTTTTATTGATGACCTCAATCACTCCCTATAAATATTTACATTTTTCCTCTAATTATGTGTCTCTAATTTACACCAATGTTCTCCTAATAGAGATCATAATTTGGTGGTGAATTTTTAATTTACCTTTCCATTTCATTAAGACTAAATTTTATTAACCCAATTTCCGATGTGGGTTTTACACAAAGGTATTTTTCAATTTGTAACTTTTTATTTTCGAAGAAAAATTTCAAATTGTGTGGACACAATTTATTGAAGGAGGGGAGAATTTAACACCAGAATATTTCATGGTATATTATCTCTTAAAAGTAATTCAATAACTTGTACTATACACAACACTGAGTTCAAGCGTACCACGACTTACCAAACTAGCCATTAAAAAAGTGATTATGAATAGTATTAACTGGGTTTTGAATTTTATGTACTCCATATAATTTTAACATATGAATTATGTGTTTCCTAAGCATATTATAAGAACAAATTCAATTTTTCAGATAAAAAATGTATTTTTCAAAAAAAAATGAAATTTTACCAACTTTTAAGGGAGAACCCTTTTTAAATCCAATATTTTACACTTTTACATATTAAATTTTTCAAAATAAAATTCTTTTTTAGAATCAGGACATCAAAATTTACTTTGGATGAAATTTTTGTTTTTTTTCTAATAATATTCATTTTTTTATGAATAATGATAAATATTGTATTTTAATTTAAAACTTCCTTTTAATCTAATTTATTTATATGGTTAGATTATCTTTTTAATTGGTTTTGATATTTAATAAGATTATATTTTTACCATTTAATCCAATTTTGTTCTTTGGAAGTAATTTCACTTTGAAATTTAATATAAACAAGTGCCAATCTTTTGATAGTTAATATTTCTCAAAAAAACGCTTTTTTATTTTGACAACGAGAATTATTTTAAAATTAATTAATCAAACTTCTATGTTTTGAATTTTTTAAAATAGACATAATTTTTGAATTATGAATATCAAATATATATTAGGCTGAATTTTGGTACTTTTCTGAAAAACTTCAAGTTTTGATGAATTGTGAATCTACTAAGTAGTAGTTAAAAATCTGACTTTTTCATTTAAATAAAATTTTACCGCTTCTGTGAATTTAATTTTGAAATCTGACATACATGGTTGTTATTATTAGGTAAAATTTTGTTCAATAAGATGAAAATATTTTTTGATGAATAGCAACTTTTGACTTTTATTTACTGCGGTTAAAGGTATATTAGGTAATAAAGGTGAAAAGAATATTATAATAATACAAAATTATCTTAACACTTGTTCTAAAATTATTGAATAAGTCATGGCCGACCATGGACATATTTGGGTCTATTTTGGGACCCCATGGATCCACTTAATAGGGATAATGTCACTTTATTTTAATTAACTTAAAGTAAAGGCAAAAATGACAAAAATAAATATCTATTAGTAAAATATTTTTTACATGGGGTTATATAAGTTATCATTTCAATTATAAATATTATTTGGAAAGATAAAAATATTTACTACATCATGATATTTTGTTTATAATTTTTAGACATCAAATAAATAAAATTAATTATTACACAATAATGATGTGTTTTTTACCTCATTAATGAATGATTTAAATAAATAAGATTATAAAGATTAAAAAAATATCAAAAACCTTTTCAGTTCATATTGGATGATTTTATTTCGACCATGAGTCATCTTTTCTTTGACTATAACTAGTTTTGGACCTTTAGAAACCGAAAATCAATATACAATAAAATAACCTTTTCACACTATCCTAAAGAGCCCCTCCCCTTTATAAAAAGACCTAACCTCTAACCCATTACTCACACCTCTCAAGCCCCTTGACTCATCCATATTATGACCAAATAAGCTCTCAATATCCCTCCCTTCCACCTAGTATCCTTACATTAGGAAAAAGGCACGTCAAAATATCCTTTTGGTCCAAACCAAAGGGAGTTACCCAATTTTAAGGTAACGTCTTCCCTGAAGTTATCTTCTTTTATTTTACTTCTCCAACCCAATATTTTTTTTATTAATTTATTTTATAACAAAAAAAGTATCCTAAATATAATAGGTTTTTTTATGAGACGTAATTGAGAAACACTTACACACACCTCCATCTAATGGTAAAATAACATACTGTTTCTGTGGACGACGAACTACTGCCTCAAGAAACAATGATTGTTCAATTATCTACTACCGCCTCTTATGGTGGCCATTATGATGGAATTGTATTTATATATGATATATATTATGTTTATGTTTTATCTATTATTCTATAATTTTCATTTACAAACATACCTTTATTCTTTTCAATATGTGTGAACATGATAATTTCATTTGAGGAAGTGCGGACTACCGCCCCCTCAAGGTGGATGATTCGTTCATAACATACATAGAACGTATAAAGGACGGAGTTAATTAAATTATTTAACCCATATATCATATTAAATTATACTGGAATTATAATATACCTATTTATCATTAAGTTTTAATTTCATTAAATATTAAATAGAAATGAAAGTAGCGTTCATGCGTACGTACGACTTACTGTCTCCATGAACTGTGCATTTCATTTCTTATATCCAAATGTCATGAAATAATTATATATATATATATATAATGGATATATATTATATATATGATATTTAAATCATGAATATGATACTATAGGTAATATACTTTTGACCACATGGACAATTTGTAATTATAAAAAGTTCATTTTTGACTCAAGTACCAAATATCGACAAAATGACCATTATTAACTTAAATGATTAAATAATGTTTATACCAAGGTAATAAGTAATATAAATGGAATAATAAACTTTAATTTTTTTTAAGTAAGTATAAATTAACTTATTTAATTATTTTGGAGATTAAAGAACAAAGGAGTCATGTGAGACACACGGTAAGGGGTTTCTTATCTCACTTTTAATTCCCTAAGATTTCCATTTTTCACCACTTTTTTATTTCCTATGGTGTTTTTTGTACTGTAATTTGATATATATTATCATGATTCTCTTTATATTCATAGTATTCTGTTATTAATTTGGTGGCCATTAACTTTTGTTCATATGACTCGATTGATTACAATGCGGTAAGGGTTTTTCATCTCTCTTTTTAGTCTTGTGAGATTCATGCTATATTAGCCACTATTTCCTTTTTGTGATGTATGTACTTCCCATGATTGTATTCTTGGTGTAATATAATATAATTTATTGGTATTTAAATATTCATTGTATAATCCCTCTTTCATGGGGTTTATGTTTTGTAAGTTACCAAATCGGTACAGGAATCTCAAATTTCAATTTCCACTCATTGGGCTTTACACATACTTCATTGATTATTTTACACCAAGTTTATGTGTGGAATAACTATTTATTATTTACGTAGTAATTCCAACTCCACATTGTGTGGATATAATTTTTATACACATAATCACTCCATTGATAATTTCTCAAGTTATTGATATGTACTTGATAAGAATATTCTTAACTCAATTTCCATTCATTGAGTTAAACATCCAAGTCATTGGTTCTGCTTTTACAAGAATATGTGTGAATGTCTTCTGATTGATTTACACTGAATATCCAATTATATTAAGTGTATTTACTTTTTTCACACATTATTATGTCGTTGATTTATCCTTAACCTAAGGATACAGTCTTTATAAGGGATTTCATCTCAATTTACATTCCATTGAGACTTATTTGTTGTTATATGCCAATTCACTTTTACATGGTGTATATAATCTACTTTTACATAATATGTCATGAATCCCTTTATTCTCATGATATTATAATGTTTCTATTGCCTCAATTATTTGTATTCAAGTGACTCTCTTTTGGTTAAGAACTTTAACTAAAATATCATTTAAATGTTTTAAATATTTATTCTTCTAAATCTTTCTCATTAATTTCCATGTTTTAAAAATGGTTTTATAGATTTATTTATACGGACATTAATTTTTTAAAATTAAAATACATTTTAAAAGTTTCAAAGTGCTATGGGACACTTTGATTCAAAAATCTATTTTAAATGACTTCTTGATAAATAGTGTGACTTTTAAATGTTTTCAAGAAAAAGGGGGATATTTCTCTCAAATAGTTTTGATGATTATTTTCAACTTTGTCAATATCATTCATTATTATCGATTTATTTTAATCTATTATAATATAATCTTCCATATTGTATTTAATGAGTTATGTTTGATTGTGGATGTGCTATTTTTATACCATTCATGGTTTGTGGTTAAAATATTTACATTTCGTATGCTAGTTTTAATACGAATGTTTAAATTATGTTTCAAACTTTTCATATGAGGAATGTAGTTGACTTAGTAAGTGATGGGTGGAGCCTGCTATAGCTCTTCGATGCATCGGTAGGTCTCATGAGACAAACTAGTGTCTTGGAACAAGGCCTTGACAAAACATATTTGTACTCTTGGAACAAGGCCTTGACTATGTGGTTATGAAGTCTAGAATTATGCATTCCATCATTATGAAAGTGTATATTGATATTGCATGTGATTATTCTACTAGTAGAGTATCCATGTGAATAAGTAAATGTAATTATTTGATTTTATCTTTTCCATATTATGATGAAGTTTATGTTGAAAAGAATTTTGTTTTAGTCTTATACATTTCATTAAATGTTTATGATTATTTATGAAAGTTTCTGATATATTGTTATCCTTGCTGAGCATCTAATCTCAACCCTTTTTATGTTTTATTTTTACTAGGATGTGAAAAAGTATTTTATGGTTGACCTGCAGGGATAGTCTAAGGATATAAGTGTGTTCAAAAGGGGAAAAAATTTTGTTGATGTTTTTATTTTATGATGTAATGTAAAACTTATAAATGTATCTATTATTTCCAATGATACTAAACTGATCAGTCTTTCAGGACATGATTACTTGTATCATGCCAATGTTATGTAATAATGCACTAAATATGCGTAACTGGGGTCGGGGCATTACAAATAAGGTGGTAATTTATTCATAAATTACTCAACATAAAGTTATTCCCATTGAGGTGAATCTAGTCTCTCAGCTTGATTAAAGTTATTTCTCATATATTGAGTCAGTTAATTCATCAATCTAATGAAAATTTTCATTCATTCTTCCATAAAAAGTCCTTCAGTTCCTAGTATGTTGCTCTCACCATTTACATGGTTTCTCCTATTACCCACCAATTTCTAAAAGAATAATAACATAGTGAGAAATGTGTTTCATTTAATAATATTATAATCTTAATGCAATTTCATGTCTTTAAACATCATGCTTAAATTTATTATTCTTTAAAAAAAATATCATTTTCTATAAATAATTCATAATTGTTTATAAATAGCTTGTTATTAACTAAAAATAACCCCCATGAGTGTGAAAATAGGTGCACAATATGACCCATTGTCATATACCAGGTTATTCCAAGTCAGTACTGATGCAAATTATTGGAGTTGGTACCCCGAGGTTAATTTGTGCTAGAACCAAGTACAATATCATATCCCGACATGGATTTATTTTCTTGGAAACCACCTAATTAAAACTTTACCATAATACCAGGATGTTTTCATATATTAAAACACGTTTGTAGGGTTCTTCCTGATGTTTCCAAATCATAATTTCCACAACTAACTACACCGTCCTTTGATACAAACTATGGAATCTAACGTTTTTATTATATATCTTTACATTACATTGTACAAACTGATGATCTTTTAAAGTTTAGTTTCTTGGAAAAAAGGTAAAAAGTACATGAAAACATAAAATATTCATTTAATATAATATAATTGATTCTTCTTTGGATCACCCTTTGTAAAATTACTGAATCTCATAACCTTGGGACATTCATCAATGGAAGGGTGAGCATAAGGCCTAGTAAAAGAAAGCAAGGTAAACAATTTACACGTGATCATGATAATTTTCAATAATATCCTGAAGAATATCATAAAGGCATGATCAAAGAAAAACGATACATATAGTAGAATGAAGAACAAGAATTATTACATAGAAGTGTGGCTAAAACAAATAATTGAGTCATTCATAATCATATCACCTTGTTTTATCACTAAGGATCCATAAAATTACCAAGGTTATTCACCAAGGTATGCTAAACTTGTCATCCCTAGAGATTAAATTATTTACCCAATGAATTTGAGATATATTTGGGTGACCTGTTTGTACACATTAATTAATTTGATCCACATCAATAAAAAAAATATTTCAGAAACAACCCATGGAGAATTAAATAAATGTGTTTCATATCAAAATCATGACATTTTAGAAAAGTGCCTAAAGACAAGATCATTATGTCATTATTAACCCATGAAAAAGGAAGGCATGTTTCATGTATGTAAATACTAGAATGAACTAGATAATTTTGAAATCTTGGTTAATACCCCTAGAAAGAAAGTGGATTGTTTATTCACAAAATAAAATAAGATAATTTCTTGATAAAAATAGAGAAAGTTTGAGAATAAAATATGGCAGTATAACATGTATGCATGGTTTTTGAAAACATTAAAAATTGTGGGGACATGGGTTTAAAATTCATAAAATACTATTAATACAGTAAGGAGATAGAATAAAATAGTCAAAAGATCATTTTATGTATATTTTAAAGATATAACACATAAAAAGGGATCTTGAATGGAAAAGAGAAGTAGAGATTTACCTTACCTTAAAGAGTGTTCCTAAAATTGAGGATTTTGACCTTGGGGGATTGAGGACACCTTGGTAGGACTGCTTGGGAGGTTAAACTATCATATATTCATGATTTATGAATTTTTAGGGAAAGGAAATGGTAAAATGGGTGGGTATTTATAGTTAAAGAGAAGGATTTGTTTATAAAATTCCTTGGACACCTAGGTAGCGGTAAATGAAAAACCCTGAGATTTCCCATGGTATTTATTCATGGAATTGGATACCTGGATCATATATTATGACATTCTATCCATGAAGTTTCAACCATAATTTTATATTAATTAATTTGGAAAGTAAAAGTAACATTTCCACAAAATAACTATTTTTAAGTTAAAGTTTCTATTTTAATATTTGGAATCTAAATTATATATTTAGAAATTGATTAAAATATATTAAAATAACTGATATTAATAAAATAAAAAAATTTGAGTAATGTATTTTGGTTAATTAATTATTACATAATTATAAAATAATTACGAGGTCATTAAGATTACCTAAAAACTCAAACTATATTTTTACTATGCACAAAAAAACAAATTATTTTTAAAAATTCTCATAAATTCACCCTAACTTAATTTAGACATGATGATTTCAAAAATATTATGCGTATAATCAAAATAATTTTTTAAATATGATAATTTTAAATTTTAAATATAAAAATCCTTATTTATTAAAAATAATAGAAGATAGAAAATGCATAGTGAAATTTCTGACTCTTGAAAAAAATATTTTATCATTTTATTTTAAATAGGAGTGTTTTAACTGTAATATTTCATTTAAATAGCTATTATATTATAGTATCATAGTTTATTATAATTTTTTAATCTTTTCTGAAAAGTACATTTTCTATCGGAAACAGAATTCATAGAACAAAAATTTTATTTATATAATGTAATTACATATTTAGTAACTACGACCTTGAAAAATAACCCCTTATAACACCCAAATAATACCTAAGGGTAATGTGTAAAATGATGATATATGGTTTGGGATTCTCTGATAACATCGTCTGAGTGGTAATTTCCATTAACTTGATCTTCTATCATAGAGGATTTTGTTGAAGATTAACATTTTGAACCTCAGATTGGGATTAGTCAATAGTGAAGATTAGTGATGTTACCTACATCCCAAGCATTAATAAAGGGATTAATATGACACAAATCTACTTATTGAGGCCCTCATTTCTCCTTCCTCAATTAATTAACCATTATCATTTCTAGTTATAACAATCATTATAACGTTAAAATTATTATTAATAGTTTTTTCCAATGATCATATTGAACAAAAATCATATAACAGTCAAAAATTGATGGTCACATTCAAATTTACACTCACATAATTATTAATGAGATACAGTTTTGATGAGTATTATATGACCCACATTTTTAGGAAACAATTATCATTCAAAAAGTCCAGGTCATTACATCAATTCCTCTCTCATGCCTAGGTAACCTAGAAATTTCTATAATTATGCAATATCTCATCCTCATTGATAACCCAACTAGGTGGTGGTCCCTCACCTAAAACACCTTTCCTCATGAATAATCCTTTGGGATCATATAGTTTCTCCTATTCACTTGATTCGGGAGTGATAACGCCAATGCTAAGGCCATAAGAATAGACTGCATGTGGAACCTCAGAACTTCTAGATTCATCTAAGAAATAAGATTCATCAACCTCCATTTACCACTACCCTTCTGAATAGTCTTCATTTGATTTTTTGGATCAGAGCATCAATAACCAAATTTCCCTTTCCGAGCATATAAGAAATCTCAAAGTCGAAATACTAAAGGTACTCAACCCATATTAACCTTTTGAGGTTGAAATGATGCTATGAGAATACACACATGAGAATTTATTGATATGTGTATACAATAAATCATTCTCCCAATAAATAAGTAATCTATAAATTTATATCATTAACCATTATTTCTAAATAGAGGTCACAAATTGGGTATTTTCACTCGTGATTCCCCAACAGTCAAGACCGATACACCATGAATCAATCCCCCTGCATCAAAATGGATCCTAGATCGATGACTAATACATAAAAATAAACTATATTACCCCACTCAGGCTTAGGAAAAATCATGATTGATTTTGAGGTTATCCTTCTTTTCAACTCTTGAAAGGCCTTCTGATAATCTTCTAACAATGTAAATTTGAAACCCTTCTTGGTCAATCCTACAATAGGGGATTTAAGGGGTGAAAAATCCCCAATGAAATAATTATAGTAACCAAATATCCCCAAGAATCTCTAAATATCAAAACTTCTTTTGGGATGATGCTATAAAACTATGGATATCACCTCCTATAGATCCTTTGAGACCCCTGATTCTGATATTATGTGACCTAGAAAGTGAACTTTATCAATAATGAAGTGGATTTTTGTGAGCATGCAATAGAACATATACCCTCTTAACATACTCAGAATAATTTCAAGGTAATTATCATGATATTTTTTTAGTTTTAAAAATACACAAAGATATCATCCAAAAAAACTAACACAAAGGAGTCCAAGTTTCATGACCCTACCAATTAGGGCCTTCCTGGTGGGACGGTAATCCAAGTGTGACCCCAAGACTGCCTCTAATAAGTTATGGACTAAGGACCAGTTACCAGTTGGCATATCACACACATCGGAGAGCATATCATAAGGTACATGTACACACTCAAACATATCCAAAACCCCATAAAATGATTAATAGAATGTTCAAATTATACCCAATGCATGCTTATATCTATTTACTACAATTAGAGTATGAAAAAGTTCTGGAAAGAATAAAGGGCCAAATAAAATCCCACAAAAAATTGCAAGAGTCCAACCTACTAGTAGGAGGGGACTACTATCAAATGAAACACTTGGTATAAACCACAGTCAATCTTGCTTGACTATAATCTGACAAATATTGATCATCCTAGGACTCCATCAAAATTCCAATTGCTGATATAAGAAACAATAGGTGCGGGAAGAGCCCATATATGTGTGAGTATAACAACACACAGTAGGACACTCAAAAATCAACAAGCATAAATAATCAACAGATTAGTTAGGTAATCATCATGAATATATGTAAACCATAATATGGTACATAAAAATAAGAACAATAACCCAAATATAATCATAATAGACACAAATTCTCAAATGGGTCTTAATTAAACTACTATCCACCAGATTCTATGTGAGGATTCAAGGTAATGTTGTGCCAATAGAACCCACTCTATGACCAATGATATCATTATTTTCACTAATCTGAGAGTTTTTTCTTATTAGTACTCCTCAAAAAAGTACTCACATAAACACCAAAGATAATGAAACACAGATAAGGGATCACAACAAAGGCCATGGGGGGAACAAAGCACCCTAACTAGATTAACTTGATAGGAAATTGATTGTATACCCATGTATGTTGGTCTTGTTTATTAGCCAAATCCCTCATAGGGAAGGAGAAAGAATGATAAAATATTCCAACCTAGTGACATAGAGGGATACCAAAAAAACTATTAGAAACAAAAAATGTAGAGTGGATCACAATCATATGTTCATGAATAAATTTCACATTGTACCATTATAGAGATGGATCATGTGATCACATCCAACTGATATTGGTCTACAAAAAAAGGCGAAGGGTCTCAACCTACCCTAGAGAAACTATATGTCTTGTATTGTGAGTCCACGATGTGTCTCATCAGCCCTAGGTTTTTCCGGGTACTATGGTCCATGGATACGTATTATGGGGTGTGCCCATGTACTTTGGTTTATGCCCATGTACTATGGTCATGCCTATGTACCTGGATATGTCAGGGTACTCTGGCTATGTCCAAGTACCAGGCCGTGCTCATATACTCTGGTTATGCCCGTGTATCGGGCCGTGTATGAGTTCCCTAGTCGTGTTCGAGTGCCCAACCTACCTATAAACTCCTTCCATGATCATGTTCCTGGTGATGTTCACGGCCATGTACCCATAGGGTTCAATCCAAGCTTCCAACACTAGGTCACATGGTGTGTGGTAGGGATCAAATGATGTGTGATATTTCTCTCTCCAGATAAACCCTAGTACCAAACTATTGGACCAAAAAATGTGTTTTCTTCAAACTACATGCCACATAGGCATGATTTTATTAGAAATCCTAGAACATCTCACGCATCTTATCTGTGCCACCTCCACCCCTGATTCCATCATGTATTTCATTTTAGATCTCGAAACTCATTTGACCGTATCTGCCTTGTCACTAGTGGATAGATTCCAGATATCAATTCGATTAGGAAGTCATCATCCATTAGTCTAAATCGTCAAAACATAAAAACTAAAAGTAGGGATTTATAAATCCACACTCAACAATACTCCTTTTTTGTACATCATGATCATGGAATCAATCTTGATACTAAATCCTATTGTTATGATATGTGGCACCAAAGAGTGATTGTACAATGATCGTTCACTAAGTATTTGATGAACCATCATAAAAATAAAACATCAAAGATGATTTTATGTCGAATAGGGAGTGAAAAACAAAAAATATAATTTTGAATAACAAACCATGACCATTATTCATGTTGTACATGATTAATTTTCATACGGTGATGAAAAAATAAGGATAACATTGTACAAAAAATTATATCAATTCTAAATATTCTAGGATGATAAAAAAGTAACCAAAAATCGACCATTGATCTGTGAATTAATATTGATAAGAGGTTTCACTTTAATATGAAATTTGATAGGAAATTAGGGATGAAATCAACAAAACGGAATCCAACATTGATTTTGGATCAATCATTGATGAAGAATGTATTTTCATCATCATTGGTTATTGGGTCTAGAAACTCTATTGAAAAAGACATCCCTTTGGAAATTGATCACAATAATCAACCCATTTTCATTCTCCAAGCTCTGCTCCATTCTCTTCTATCAAATCCATAGGGTTATGTGGATACCCCTAAGGATTTTCCATATGTGATATTTAAAAATGGGAAGCTAGGTCATCAAAAATAAACAAATAATAAATCATGAAATAAATTTATCATTTAATATTCTATCCACAACCAAAATTAAACCAATGTTAGGATGTCGGAAAAGATTATATCATGCCAAGGGTAAAACATACATTTTGAATTTATTGGTGGCCTCAAGTTTGTAATCAAAAAATATATTCTATAATTATTTTATTATAATTTAATAACTACATATTTATGATATAATTTATTTAATATTTATTTTTTTATCAAAACTGGGTCCCCTCCAGCCCCGAAATCCTATACCAACTCAGCACCTAACACTGAAAAATTTTTGAATAATAACTAATAGAAAATTGAGTTATTACATTCTCAAAACCTTAGATATTTTTATCTTGAAAATAAAAAACATACAAAAAAACAAGGGTACTTGGAACACATATGTATCTCTATATCCTAGGTGTTCTCGAAAATATTTTAATGCTTTTATTGGACACACACCAAGTTTATCACATGCCTATGATGTATTTTATTCTACCAAACCTTGATCTATATCAGATTATGTACAATGGTAGATCCATCCACAATGTCTATATCTATGTTTTTGATAAGATGTGATAGGTCATGCATGTACTTCCTTAGTTGTGATACATGGAATATGTCAGGTACCCAATCTAACTGCAGCAGTTGGTCCAAGTGGTTCACCACCTCACCGAGCCTACATAGTTTCTGGAAAGGGTCAATGAACCTTGGAGATAACTTTTAACCCTAACAAGATCTCCAAAATCCTTGCTGAGGTGATACCATTAGAAATACTGGTAACCCTCTTCGAACTAAAAAGGCCTCCACCATCAGTCCAAATAAGACTTCTGATGGATATGGGTAGTACTCATCTGCTCCTAGATGATCTTCACCTTTTCAATTGTTTCCCACAAAACCTTTGGGCCCATTTGTGCATACTCACCAGGATCATTCCAAGATAGTGGTGACCTATATGTTCTCCTATAAAAAGCATCTAATGGTACCATATTGAAGGTAGAATAATAGCTATTATAATATTAAAACTTCACTAAGGATATGGAAAAGAATTATAGAGGATCCCACCCCGGTCACATAAAGGGATGCTGAATACTCTATCTGAGAAAAAACATATAAAAGGGATCACAATCCTATAATCAAGATGTAATGACACACTATACACTCAATGGTATGAACCAATGGATCAAAACCAACTGAGACTGATCTACACTCTATGGATGTAGGTCCTCGACCTTCTTTGGAGAAAGTACATAATGTGTATTGGGTGTACATGATGTGTCTCATCTGCCCAGGGACTTCCCATGTACTATGAATCATGACCATGTACTTTGGGATGTTCCAATGTACCATACCCATTCATTTGTACCTAGATGTGTACATGTACTCTACCAATGCTCGAGTATAGTGTCATTATCGTGTAATCCAACCGTGCCTCTATACCTGGTTGTGTCTAGGTGATATGGACATGTATGAGTACCGAGTTATTCCATTGTGCCTGGTCGTATTTGTGCCCATTTACCCCCATGGTGCACACTGAGTCACACGATGTGTGGTTGGGACCACACAAAATTTTATTTTTTTCTTTATACATAAACTCCATCACTGCAGGAGGGGACCACACACCGTTTGTTCTACAGACTGCATGTAGTGTAGTTTGTATTTTCCTAGAAATCCCAAAATTCATCACACATCTTGACCATGCTATAGTATCCTTGGTTACACAGTGGATTCTAATATATATCCTATAACTTTGTTGATGAAAATTTCCACATTTATGGTGGTCTAATTTTGTGCATTAATTTTATCAGGAAAATGTTCGATGTTGGTTCACCTCATTGAAACACCAAAAAACACTATCAGGGATCTCTAATCCACACCCAATCGCCCTCCATCATTGTAAACCATGATCATGTCATATATATCATGATATCTAACCCTATGGTAATGATCCATTATTCCAAAGAAATATTGTGAAATTATTATTTACAGGGTATTTGTCAAACCATTGGCCAAATAAAACACTGATAATAATCACACATAAAACAAGGATAGAAAACCACAGAAAAAAACACGAGGAATTAAATTTGACCATTTTTTAGGTTGAAAATGATTCATTATCATAGTGTGATGAATGAAGAGGAATAATAAGGAAAAATATATAATATCAATTCTTAATATTTGAGGAAGATAAGACAATACCAACAAAACAACCATCGATCCGAGAATCAATCTTATTAAATGGATTACTTCATGATTTACATGGGATAAAAAATAGGGATAAAATACAAAAAAAACATCCAAACTCAATTTTGGATCGGTCATTGATGAAGAATAGTTCAAAATCACCATCGTTGGTGACATCCAAGAACACCGTTAGTGAAGATGACCCTTTGGAAATCGATCACGATCCTTGATCCATTATTGTTCACTAGGATCTCCTCCACAATTTCCACTCAAATACACATGATTATGTAGCTAACCATATAAATTTTTCATAAGTTTAGTAAAATTACAGTACTCGAGGTCAAGGAAAATAAAAAAATAAAAAAATTTATCATTTAATTTTTCCCCATGTCCACACTAAAAACAACCACCCATTGCAAAAAAATATTATGTTACACATAATGTAAAATGCATATTCTAGATTTGTTGGTGGTATATGATTTCTAATATAATACTCAATTTTATAGTTATTTCATTATTCCATAATAACTGTGCACACATGATATAATATAAATAATATTTATATTATATCAAAATTGTGTCTCCTTGGGCCTAGAATCACACGCTGACATAGAACATAGATCCGAAAATATTATTTAAATTATTAAAAAGCTTAACAAGATAAAAATAGATTCATTACACCTTTTATGGGTGGAAAACATAATTTATCAAATCCATAGACACAACTGGTGTGTATGTGAGATCAATTGTAATTACTAAGTATTCGTATAGGAAGTACATTCTTATAAAAGTTGTACATGGTATATAAGAGGGCCTAACCCTTACCTGATGATAACCTGATCTCAATTAAATATTTGAGAAGACCTGATCTCTTTAGAGATGATCAGATAGATAATATATATGAGGAAGTGGGTACTAGTTATTAACCATAATATGATTCATCCATTGGAAATCCACACATAGAATGAGGTTCCCGAATGATTTCTTGGTGAAAATCATGGGTGAACCCAAATAAGAAGTATTGGTTCACACAAACCCTTTGGATTCTAGGTCCTCTAACTTCTTCTTGTGTTCCTAAAACAAAGAATAATTCATCCCCATAAAAGGAATGGATACCGGTTCCACTCCTAGAATAAGATCTATAGTAAAATCTACCACTCTCTAAGGAGGTAGACTAGAAAATTAATTAAGAAAAACATATTTAAATTGATCCACAACTTGTGGTAAGACATCTATTTGTAATAGATCATTCAAAAAAATATTATAAATTTGGGATAACACATCTCCATACCATGATGCTCGGGTTCATTTTTACTAGCCTAGACATCCAATTCACCCTTGTAAATATAGTTTCCACCATTAGGTGATGATAAATACAACCTTCGACAATAACAACAAATATGGGAACAATGAATATCCAACCATTCCCTATTGAGAATTATTTTGATTCCCACCATCTATATTACAAAAAGTTTCCATAAGAAACGGTAACCTTCAAACATAAGGGGGAACTCATTTCATTGATGTACACTCTCTAATCATGCTCCCAATTGAGTATCAGGAGTCATCACTCCATAAATGTACTAAATTTTGTGCCCAAGAATTTCCATGATAGCTGTATATATTAATAAGTTTTAATCACATATATATAAAAATAGAATACTAATTTCAAGGGTACTAAAATCATACCTCATACTACCGATAGTCTCATACTTTTCACCTCAGGTCTTGGATGTACTATATACAACATGCTCGATCCATAACATTTAGCTAAAACCTGAACTCACTGAGAAGGAATGTTCAATTGGTATTTCATATCACATGTATGGATACCTAAACCTCATCCACCTACTCATCATGCATAATCAATATTACTATAGCTTCTAGCCTAATATATATATATGGGCCTTTCTCTAGAAGGAGGTGCTAGTATGGATCCTGTCACAGTAGAAATAGGTGATATGTTTTAGAATAATCTATGAATATGGTCAACTCTTTCACAAGGTTGACACTCAACTGGTACCTTATCACATTGACGCTTTGTGTGACCTATCCTCCCACACTAGTGGCATACCAAATAACGGTCCATGTGTATACTTTAATTACCACTATCCTAGAGAGAACCCTCAATGTGAATCACCCTACCACTGGATATACCACCTCACTATCTTGATGTTTAACCATGATTCCCAATACCTTAAGCTTCTCTAAAGTTGTTCTTTGATATACGGGACTGCTTGAAAATATTAGAAATGGTAGCCAGATAAAATATGTTTCCTTGTGACTGGGAGACATACTTGAGTCCATACTTAAAATGTCTTTCCCCGGATAGCTCACCCCTGGTAAAAGTCAGTGAAAAATGATGAGGCTCAGTGAATCAAGATGAATAGTCCATAATGAGCTCTAACCTCCTTTACAAAGGTGTCTCTAAATTCTCAAAGGTAGATATAATAGACTCAAGATATAAATTAATATCCTAAAGGCCACTATCCCCCAAAAAAGAAGGTGAATACTACTATTGGAACTCTCATGTTAACTCTGACATAGTGTGTTAAGATCATGGATCTCCCTTAATAGAATACATTAATCACGAGAAACCCTCTTAGAGTTGAGAATCAGTTACCAGTACAGGTATAAGAGGTTGTACTATTGGAGGTTCCTCGGGTGACATCGTAGGCGGGTTCGGCCTCACCACCTCATGTGCATCTTCATCACTACTTTCTTAACATAAGAAAAGAGGCCATCTTGGAAGCATATATCTAAAATTCTAAGAATATTCCTCAAATCATGATAATATAATATAATTTATTTACGTAGGATAACAAGATAGGAATAAGGGATTACAACCCAAATCATACTAACCCGATAATAAGAATCTATAGTAAGAGTATTGGTATGATTTAAAATTTTATTCACAAGGGTTCTGTTAAATTCCACAAATTCATTAATGATTCATAATTTAACATCTTTTATTTTTTACAAGAACATATTTAAATGAATTACAATACCAAATTTACAAAGACCTAAGTTTTGTAAGTTACAATTGACATCCATGTAACTGCAACTAGACCCTTACACCTGGTCTCATGATGTAACAAGTATATATATGATGATTCAATTATATGGATTACCATTACCAATTTATAGGGGAACATATTTATAAATTGTATTTGTAATACATTAGATCACAATCAACTAACATTTCAACTCATATAACCACAAGCATGTAATGAGTGGTTAGTTAAGGTGACACAATCAAGATATATGGGGAAAACCATTTATGATGACATATACACTTTAAGTAACCAATTATTTACTTAATTTCCTATATGAAACGTTAGTACAATTACCAATATTGAAATCAAGGAACATACAATATGTTGCAGGCCATGCATGCAATAAAATAATCCTGATATGGAATGTGCATTGAATAAAAGTCCACATATAACAATAATGATGCATGAAAAATGATTCCTTTCTATTCCAAGACAAGGATAAAAATATATAATAATAAAAATTAATGGAAATCATATCCTTCACCTAATAGTGGATATAGACACAACTGTAATTGGTGAAACTATAACAATATGTCACATCCCTAGAAACATGGCATTTTTCTTCGTACATTGGCTAGTTACTCCCACTCCCAGACTACGATGTAAATAATCTTCCTAGTACCTTGTCTATGAACACTATGTAGCATTGAAAATAAAATATACTTATGATACCACTTTGTGACATCCTGAACCCAGTTCACTCGTAAGTAACCGAAGCTAATTGGCCACATTGCCTCAAGTATGCCTCCATGTATGCCAGAGGCTGTTGAGTAGAAGTACAGATATATGGTGGTATACAATAAAGTGTTATTTTGGTAGGGAGACTATATCCCCTTTATCAAAGTAGAGAACAATGGTAAATAATATATAAATCAATATAATTAATATAATTTAGAAAAATGAAGTAAATCATCTAGATAATAAATACCAAAATAACACTTTATTGTATCATACCCAAAAAATGATGTCATGTCTATATAAAAATGGGGAGAAGACATACAACGGTTCATTTTATACAAATGTATGAAAAGAGGACGAAATATAAACTCCAAAAGAACCCAAAGCACTAGATTGGTCATTCATTCCCTTTCTCTAACATGATATATAAAATAAATCATTTATAGTTGGGTGGTTACCTTTATCTCTACCTGCATCCATGAAGTCTCTCTGGGCACCCCTAACAAAGTATGGGTAAAACTCAGTAGGCTACCACCAATGATGTCTAATACTATCGAGTTTGTGAATATAAAACAAAAAATGTGTAGGTATAATAAATTTAAAACCACAATGTAAATAACCCATGTCGAGCTCAAGCTCTTCATTTGTTACCTGTCCGACCATACCTGCTTCGGCCAAAGGCTGAATGTCTCTATGAATTTTACTTTAGAAAAATAAGGTCGGGATGTGAGGAATTTAAGCATTGTGTACACTTATAATCATATAGAGTCTCACATGTTCTATATTATTTAATACTTATCAATCAAGGGTAATCTGAAGGGATGTACCCTTGTAATTTTACCCTATGGGGTTTTACCCAAGCCCTAGGAACAAGTCCTAAGTAGCATCGATGCCAGAATTTATTGTAGCCTAAGGATATAATCTAAGATAGTTTGTAGTCATAATGTCAAATCAAATGAGATAATAAAAGGCTTTCTATTTTTTGTGGTAAATAAGTGAACCGTCAGTGTTGTGATGAGTCATTCACATACATAAGACATTAACCAAACCATAGTGTGGTATTTCACTTAGTGGTTGAATAAATGAATGAGATGATTCCCTATGATCCCATCCCAGTCATTTCATATCATAAATACAAGCATTTTTCCTTTGAGCCTATCCATTTCATTCCAAATCAGAACCCAAGTATCGCCTGAGGAATAATACAATAAGTGGCCAAGGGCCAAGTGAAATATCTATTCCCATGACATTTAATGTATGTCAATATGTCCAGTTAGCTCATCCAAGGTAATCTATATTAGAACCCATTTATCTCCCAATGCATTATATAATAATTTTTCTAAGTCCATGTTAGTGTCCATACAATTTATCAATTCATTTAATCACATTGGACGATCCCATTTATGAGTAATCAATAAGTCCATGGGAAACATCCATGCCATTTTACAATTTAATTCTATCATTTAAGAATCTAAATTGAAGGTGATAAGAATGTATTTGTGAATTTACATTCCATATTATAATTTGTTTAATTCTATTATGTCCTCTACTAACTAGCGGAAATCTGAACTCACCCGATGGGTCGTTTAGTCACAATGAAAGAATTATAGTCATTGTAATTTTGTCGAATCTACCTCTCTAGGGTGTATTATGTTTAGGTCTCCAACCTCCAACCATGTCAAAGGGGCTAAAGATCATTAAGGTCTTGGTCTTTCCAATTTATAGAATGTATTACTCATTTTAAAAGTAGTGTATGGAAAGTACAACGTGTGTCCTAATGACGAAAGATATAAAAAAATATAATTTCAGGTAAAAGTAAAATACCACCTACCTTTTAGGGGTAAAAGTATCCTCATCCAGTATCGACTTTTGATTTGGGATGGATTGAGAGAAATCTGAGAAATTATACAATATAATAGCCTACACTTTTATAAATAAAAATCTTCTTATGATTTAATTAAATGAAATACTATATATTATGGTTATAGAGAACACATGAAGATAGTTGGTTTTATTATACCCTATTAGATTTAAAAGACCATTAATAATTAGAACCATTGATAATATAGCTACTGAACAGTGACCATACAATTAGTATAATTATAAGGTTTTAATAAATACATTTGATCGAGACAAAGGAAGTGATGGCCTCAACCAGTAGGATCATACCCTATGAAGCCCATTCATTAGTGATTCAAAAGGAGATAACATCACTAGTAATTTACCTTTATCAATCCCAAGATAAGATCCAAAAATTTAAGCATGAACAAAAAATTTTATAGGACAAGTTCATGCACATCGAGATCACAGCCGAAACCATGTATGTTGAACCACCCAATGAAAATATCACCATAACGCACCTTACAATTAGACAGATTTTTGGGGTATTAATGGGATATGTATAAAGAAAATAATTATATGAAATTTCATATTTTATTTTCAATAGAATAATATTTATATTTAATTATTTTCATTACATTATAGACATCTTTTATTTTTATATAATAAAAAATGTATTTTTAATTTGTATTCAATTTAAATTAAGATTCTTATTTTGATGAAATGATAGATTTTTGAAATAAATAATATTTTAATAAAATAATATTATTACATAGTCTTAATTAAATATAAATTATCATATAATTTTTATGAAGTCAAAATTAATTTTTAGAAGGGTTCATAAACTATTATTGTCAAAAAAAACCAATCGTTCTCAATAAATGACGAATCTTATTTTAAAATTAACATTGAACATATTTAGAAAATTATTTTGATAAATTTAATATTAATTAGGGAGTTATAATGTCTAAATTATCCAATGGTAAATTATTTATAATCTAATTACATTCGAATTTTTAGGTAAAAACTAAATACTGTATTAATATACGATGTGTATTATGACATCAAAATGACCTAAGAGTGCTATAATAAATACTATAAATGGAATAAAAGTAAAAATATATTGTTTACCTTTGAGATAATGTGATTTTATGTTTGATTTCTCAATCATATAAATCATTTAGTAATCCTCCAAATCCTATAATATATTTTAATGTTTTCGAACCATTTCGTTAAGATTATGACTCAATTACACATCAACAAGGGTATTATTTTACAAATTTATACACTTTGAATTGAAAAATAATGAAAACAATCCCTCTTAGGAAGAAACAATGTGCAAAAAACCATGGTATTTTTTGTGGTTTTTTATTTTATTATTGAGTTTAAACCTATGTTTGAGAAATAATAAAGAACTCCCCTCTTTTTCCCATATAAACCCACCCAATATTCCATTTATCCCCACTAAATATCCTTGTAGAACATTATTATTCTTCCATACTCTCTTTATATTCTTCTTATGATTCCCCAAGCTCTCAATAAGCTCATCCCAATAATTTTCAGCCACACTCTCAAGGTATGGGTTCTTTTCATTCTTCAATTTATTCAATTATCTTCAATATCATATTCCCATTTTCTCCAATTCCTAATGTTGGTATATGTTATTCCATATCACCAAAAATTAAAATAATATTCCTAAATTATGAGATACCCCTTTCAATCTCATCATTCCCTTCTATGAAAATTTATACACCCCTGGTATTCTGTGGGAATTTCACCACAATTTTCCATGTCAAACAAAATTGTAGTGAATACCCATACCCAATTCCTATCACATGTGTTAGAATTTATGAACATATAATTATTTAATTGGGGACATAAATTTATGCATTCCACATATATTTATCATGTAATAAAATGTGATGAAAAATAATTTCATGTTTTATGATCTATGTGGCACACTTAAGCATGAGAATGAAATAAAAGTGACGGGTATGCCCAAAACTATATAATGATCCAATGAAATGGGTAATGTTTTAGTCTCATGATATATCTTTAAATGTATTAGGGAGTAAACCTAATCCATAATTTTTACTTTTTTCCATCATGATTTTTTGACAGTTATCCTTGATCTATGTTTATGATGTAGTGTTTTATGTTGTTTTCACATTTCCCATGCCGCCTTTATTTTATCATGATATATCATACCTAATTATTAATGTTTAAAATTATCACCATTTTTAGGTATCATTGATATTCCAATTTTCTAACATGTACTACTTTCTTCATGTTATTCCCTATTTATTCCCATACAGGGATTTATAGAACAACCCTTTCTTATGTATGTCCCTAGCTTATCCCATGCAGTTTTAAGTACAATGGAATGATATGATCTTGTCAAGGAAGTTTTCAAAAAAAAAAAATTATCATATGTTGTAAGTTGTTATGTAATTATACTAATTCTAAAATACACTAGAATTATCAATATTCCTGGTAGAATTATATATAATCTTATGTAACAAATCAAGAATTAATATGTAATAAAGCGAAGGGTTGTCGTAGTTGATATCAAGGAAAAGTTTAGTTATTTTTGAGATTAGGATTAGAAAACTCAAATGAAAGACTTAGGGATAAAAAAAGTATAAGAGAACATTCTTAAAATTTGGAAATTATAGATTAAGTGGTTTATCAAGAAAATAAATCCTTGTCTGGATACTATAAGTGGGTGTGGCTCTCTCATAGATGTACATAGGGGTAAAACCCAAAAATACCATGTTGTGCAAGAATCGATTGAGAATTGGTGCCCGAAAGCGGGCCTTAACACACATATAATTTGACACCCTCATAGGATATTCATTGGTAATATCACAATATCATTATGAATAATTATTAAGAGAACAAAAATGCCCATATGTGTATACCATAGAAAATAGATCATAGATAAAGTATATTGAATCCTAGAAATTCATAAGCTAATGTGATACATGAAATTTATAAGTTTTCCCTTTAATGTCATTAGATTCTTATTTATGTGGTTAATAGTTGAAAAATACTCATTCATAATTTTTCCTTTATTCTATCCAATGGCTGAAAATTGAAGGAAATAGGTAAAAACCCAATGTAAAGTGAATTGTGATGACTACCCAATGATATTACCAAAATGATGGGAGCATGAATCCCATAATTTTTGATGATACACTCTTAGCTAACTCTAGATCAGAATAGAAACTAGGATCAAGAGGATCATTGAAATCCCCCTAAGAAAGAAAATATACAATTGAGATCATTATGAGTCAAAGGCCTTTAACGTTCAATGGATTATCAGATACCTTAATTGAGGAACAATAGATCCATTCCATTTAGAATATATTCCTTATACTTAAATTTTCTTATAAAGATATGGTTATACTCTATGATTATCATATGAAGGGATAAATTTTTTAGTGATGGAAATTTATCTAGAATTCTAATTTTGAGGAAGGGATCAAAGTAATGGGCTGGAAGTAATTATATAAAATGGTCTTTTGATAAAAATTTTCCTCGCACTATCCCACCTAAAATGGAAAGGTATTTTCTTTCTCTCAAGAAAAAAGACGATGAATCTATCAGGGCATAGGGTGAAAAATTCACAAGACTTTCATGTTACAGTTCTAACTTTGTCATTTCCACCAAATGAATAGTTGACCACTTGTTTGGTGGGTTACAACATAATCTATGAAAAGCCCTGGATATTTGAGACTTCGATAGCTATGCATAAATTTTATGATGTGTCCTCAAAGTAAAAATAGAGATTAGTGGATCTTAAGGGTATCATAGGGATAAAAAGTGAAAAGTGGAGTTTAATTATGGATGTCTGATGGATAAATCTAATGGTTTTAAGAAGTTTCAACATCACACTTGTCAAAAATTTATAGATAATTACCCCAAAAATTTGTTAAGGGGAATGAGAAAATTCATTAGGTACGGGAAGAAAGGTCACCTAGAAAGCAATTGCTGAAGGAATAATCCCACTAATGTGATGGAGTAATGTAATTCTTTATTAAACTCTCATTTCATTGTTCATTTTTTCAACTAACAAGAATTGGGACACATTGAAATCCAATGCACTAAGCCAAGGTTTTTTGGATACAATTAATAACCTCCAAGGAAACAAGGGAAATCCTGATTTCATAACCATCACGATGGATCCCGACAATGAAGTAGTGGTAGGTATGCTAGTTTTTCATTCAATAATTGGGACTATATATTTATTATTATTATTATAAACATTAATTAATATCACAAGAAATTAGTATAATTATTCAAATACCACCACAAATCATGGAATTAGAGTTGTTGGTGAAAATGGAAAATGGGTCAATTATTTCATCCCTAGAATATAGCTCATATTTTGTAAATCTTTATGGAATGAACTTCCTAAAGAAAATTTTTATACTCCCATTGGTATAATTAAATTAAATAATGCATATGGATTGGTTTTCCTTCTATAGAGGCTATATAAATATTTAAAATAAGAAAATCACTCTCTGTATCGTGAATCATCCTTTAGTTCTATAAAAAATGAAAAGAGATGGATGAATCTTCCTCAACAACATTATCTCTTGAATGGATATTATTTCCCTATGAGAAATCATATCTTGATCAAATGATTGAGTTTATGAAAAATATCATCTTTGATGGCATGCCCACTGTGAGGTAATATACTGAAGTGTTTCCCAAATAATTGTTTGGTTTTCCTCACAACTGAGAGGCTAAATTTTTAATCGAGCTTATACCTAGGGAGTTACTATTATTCAAGATTCCATATAGATTGACTATTGGGGAACTTGAAGAGCTAATGTAAAAACTATAGGAAAATAAATATTTAAAGGGTTATAATTCCTAAGTGCTTCACCCTGGGGTGCCTCGGTCCTCTTCGTCAAGAAGAAGGATGGGTCAATGTGCCTTTGCATTGATTATCGGGATCTCAACAAGATCATGATAGAGAAATATTGTCCTCTTCCACTGATTTATGACTTCTTAAATCATCTATGTGGAACACAATACTTATCTATGGTGGATCTGTGGTTAGGGTTTTAACATTTTGGGTTTAAGGAGGAGGATATCCCCAAGATTGCTTTTTGTACAAGGTATGAGCACTATGAGTTCATGGTAATATCATTCAGACTCAATAAAGATATATAATTCTTCATGGAATTAATGAATAGAGTCTCTAGATATTACCTGATCTAATTTTTGGTAGTCTTTATACATGATATTATAATATACTCCAAAATAAATGAGGATCATAACGATCATCGAAGCACTGTGATAAATACCTTATGAATGGAAAATCATAATTCCAATTACAACAAATGTGAGTTTTGGTTGAAGGAAGTGTCATTATTGGGGAATACTATCACAAGTAATGAGATATTTTTGGACCCTTGAAAGATAGATTTAATTGAAGGATGGCCAAATCCAACATCAGTGATAGACATCTATATTTTCCTTGGGCTAGCTTGGCATTTCCTCGATTTTTTAGAAATTTATCATGATTTTCAAACCCTCTAAATAAGAAAACTCATAATGGAGTCATGGTTTTTTTCGAATGATGAATGTGAAGAGAGATTCAAGGAGTTTAGAAAGAAGATTATCACTACACCTGTACATATGCTAACAAAAGAGGGGAACATTTCATGGTATTAAGTGATGCATCATAGAAGGGATTGAGATGTGTGTTAATGTAGAATGACAATGTGATAACCTATTCCTCAAGCTAATTAGAAATTCAGGAACTGAACTACCCAACACATGATCCAGAGTTGGTTGTGGTATTCTTATATTTGAAAATTTATTGTAATTATCTCTTTGGGTAGAAGTTTGAAATATATACAGATCACAATATTCTCAAATATATATATTCACATAGAAAGAGATGAATATTCTCCATCGATGATGTTTGGAGAAAATCAAGTACTGTAAATTCTCAATCTAGTACCATCCTGGAAAATTGAATAATGTGGAAGATTCTATAAGTATAAAGGATTGAAAAATATTATCATTGATGAGAATTTAAATTATCCAATGTTTTTTGACATAAAAACGATGGACATGGGAATTATAAATTAAGGAACACCATCAATAATTTCATAAATGATGGGGCATCAATACCTTTAGGAGATGATAATGGATGCTCAAAGAAATTATGTGGGAATTTAGAAAAAATTGGAAGCAATAACCAAATGAAGATCCTTATAATTCAATGTTAAAGATTAATGAATTGTGATATTTGGTTAATTCCTATATTTCCCATAAAATACCAAGTTATAGAAGGAGTTATTAGATGATGTACATAGATTAACTTTATGCATCCATCAAGGAAACACAAATATGTGTCAAGATATTTGAGAGAACTATTGGTTGGACAATATTAAGAAGTAGATCATGGGATATACATCAAGATGTCTTGTATTTAAACATGTAAATGTTAGAAGGAAAATAATTTAAGGTGATGATGTAACCATTACCCATACCTACATGGAAGTGGGAAAACATCACCACAGACTTTGTCACTAGTCTTCCAAATAAATCAATAAAAAATAATGATACATGGGTTATGGTGGATTTTCTTATAAAGATTTAATACTTAATTGTGATCTTCAAGGACTTATATCTCAATAAATTTTCAAGGAAATGCATTAGAGATTTGGTGAGGCTGTATGGAACACCACTATCGATTGTATCTAATAGATATCTAATATTTACCACCATGTTCTATAAGAGTATACAACATTATATAAATACCCAGTTGAACTTCAAAATATATTATCACCCTCAAACTGAAGGACAACTTTATTGGAATATCTAGATGCTCGAGGACATATTGAGAGAATTTTCAGTTGAATTAAAAGGAGAATGGGACCAACATATTCCTCTGGTCAAGTTCTCATACTATAATAGTCTCCACTCAAGCATACAAATGGATCTCTATTAATCCATTTATGGGAAGTGGTTAATGACACCTATATTCTAGGATGAAGTTCAGGAACACAAAATTCAAGGTCCTAAAATGGTAGAGGTTATTGTCTAAGAGGTCAAGACCATTCCACAACATATCAAGGTTGCTAAGAGTTGAAAAAAGAGATATGTGGAAAATAATCAGTGATACCTAGGGGTTGAGGTTGAAGACATGGTATTCCTCCACATATTTCTATGGAATAGATTCAGGAGATTTGGTAAGAAAGGAAATCTTATTACAAGATACATCAGTCCCTTTGAGATCCTTGATCGCATTAGAGTAGTGACATATCGACTGACAATCCCACCTATCCTATCTAAAGTACATTATGTATTCCATGAATCCCTCTTGTGGATGTAAATAACAAATCCCTCACATGAATTCAAACTAGAGGTCCTACCATTTTAGAATGATGTCTCAAATGAGGAGAAGCTGAAGAATATATTAGAGTTCAAAGACAAAATTCTTTGAAATAATACAATGCATAAGGCCAAAGTACTCTGGAGAAACCCAAAGTTTGAAGAAAGAATGTGGTAACTAGAGGGGGTGATGAAACAAAATTAACCCCATTGGTTTTTTTGTGGAAAATGAAAACATTGAGTGTAAAATTTCGGAAGGGGGGATGTTGGTAATGATATGAAATTTTATAAATAAAATTCCCCTTCTGATTTAATTAAATGTTGTACTATGTAATGTGGTTATAGAAAATAGATGAACTTCTTTGGTTTTATTATATCATATAAAATTTAAAACACCATTCAAAATCATAACCATTTATAATATATCTTTTTTATTGTGATCATATTTTTAATATAAATAAATGGTCTTAACAAATACATTTGACACATTCGAAGTGATGACCTCAGATAGTATGATCATACCCTATGAATCCCATTTCTTGGAGATTCTAAGGGATATATAAGCACTAGGATTTTCCCTTGATCAATACCATGCTAATTTCCAACAACATAAGCATGAGCGAAACCACGTATGGGATAATTTAAAGCTCATCGAGATCATGGTCCAAACCATGTTCACCAAACCACCCAATAAAAATCTCACCATCGCACACCTTTCCCTTATTAGGGTGTTTAGTAGTGTATTAAATAGATATCTTTCAAGACCATAATAATATAAAAAATGTATATTTTATTTTTAATATAATAATATTTATATTTAATTCTTATCATTACTTTATAAATAATTTTATTTTTCTATAAAAAATTAAACTTTCATTTTTATTAGTATTAAATTTAATTTAAGATGCTTATTTTGATAAATTAATGGATATTTGAAATAAATAGAATTTTAATAAAATATTATTATTAAATAATTTTCATTGAATATAAATGATCATATAATTTTTATGAATTAAAATGTAATTTTTATAAGGGTTCAAAAGCTGTTATAGTAAAAAAAAACCCAACATTTATCACTAAATGTCGATTCTTATTTTAATAGTTAAAATACACAGATTTAGATAAAATATTTTAATGAAATGAATATTATTTTTGGAATTATAATTTCGAAAATAATTTGGTGGGAGCACAAAAAATTATATAGTTTTCTAATGCGATGGGTAATGCTTTTGTCTCATAAGAAATTATGCAAGGGATTATGGAGTGAACCTAATCCATGGTAGGACTTTTTCCATCATGATGTCTTAGCAGTTAGCCTTGAATTATGTTTATGATGAATTGTTTTTTGTTGTTGAAATATTTACCATGTTTCCTTTATGTAATCATTCTATATCATGTCTCATTATTTATGTTTTTGATTCTCACCCATTTTATGTCTCATTAATATGCCTATTGTCTAAAATGTGTTAAATTCTTCATGTTATTCCATGTTTATTCCCATATAGATATTTATATCTCACCCCTTTATTATATAATGTCCTCAGGTTTTCCCAATAAATTTTAAGAACAATGGAACAATATGATATTGTCATTAATGTTTTGAATAATTTTCTTGTATCTCATGTTTCATGTTATTATGTAATATACCTAATTCCCAAGACACTTGAATTATTAATCTTATGGGTTGTATTATCTATAATATTATTTAATAAATGGTGAATTAATATTTAATAAAGAGTAGGTTTATCATTGCAAAACAACCTAAGAATAAATTATCTGATATCTCATAGAAATAACATCCAAGACAACAAAGTAAACTGAGAAAAAGTAAGATGATATGAAGATTTATTGAGGGAGATCCAACGCAACGAATGACGTTAAAATCAGATCATGGATGGAAGAGATGTGACAATGTATAACAAGGAGAGTAATGAGATCTCTCATGCATGGGGGATATGTTGTGATAAATGAGGGAGGATAAAGGTTGGATAAGTGTTAAAGGTTGTGAGGGAAAAATAAGAAAATTATCACTTTTTAAAGGGGTTTACAATCTGGCCACACAGTTTTCCAAAACCATATTCTAAACATGAATGGAACACTATCCTTGCAAAACCCCATAGAATTATTCATTCACATGGATTAAAAAACTAATCCAAAACCATGTGTTTGTCATTGTCCCAAATCCCACACCCTAGTTGGTTTAGAAGAATAGTTATAAAAACCATGAATACACATTGTGTGGTGGACCCACAATTTTTTATAGGCCTTTCATGTAAATTAAGACCCTATTACATGATTAGAAAAACCATGGCCCATCACTTTTGGGCCACATGGTTAAGACGCACGGTAACTAGTTATCATGAACCACACCCTTTCCTCTAAGGATCTAAAACCCCTTGGCCTGAACCAAGATAGAATGCCCTGAATACCTAAAGGACCTCCTTAGTAAATTCCATTTAGATAAAACCAAAGGTTTAAATTGAAATTAAAAGGGTCCATACCCTAATGAAAAACATATATCTTATAATAAACATGATAAATATAAAATTATTAATATACTAGAGGTATGGAAACTATAACGTATTTGACAACAGTCAGTGTGCTAATGTTGTTTTTAGGTTATAAACCGAATGACCTCAAAACATCCAATATGAACTTATCCAATTTTGTCATGAACTATCCCTTTACACCAGTAACCCGATAACCAAGCTGGCCCTGACATAGCATGAAGGTTGTTCTTGATCCCCATGGGTCAGAAACTTGTACATAACATCATAAAATCATGCAAGTGGGAATGATTTTTTCCACAAAAAATGTGGAAGAAAAAGAAAACAAGACAATATGCTTATCAAAGAAACTCTACTGGGAGTAATGTACCAGAATACAAAAAGGAATGAAGAGCCCAAAACCACTACAACCAAATTACCAAATGCAGAAAAAAATTCTCCAAGGTCCCTAAGGACACAACTCACCATGTCCCAGCTCAACAGATGGATCCACCTCTATGAGAACCCATCCCATTTCTTGAACCTGAAATAATCAAGTCTACAAACACCCAATGGTAAAAGTAGGGTGTGATCCTAAGACCAGTAGGATACCACAAAAATTCCATAATAGTTTCAAAATATAGATTATCCAAATAAATGTTTTCAATTTTCAAAATAAATAGATTTTTAATTTCAAAAATCATATTAAAAAATGTTGTACATTTTCAAAATAATGGAAAATGATTTTAAAGAACAGGATTTTACTTTAAATGAGATGGAATATTTAAAATAATATGTTAAAAAAAACATTTAAATAAAATAGTTTATTTAAATCTAAAAAAGGAGTGTAAATTAGTTTTACAACATTGGAATACATTTACATCTCATATATAAATAAACAAGCAAGAAACATGGTCATCTTCGATGTTGGTAAAATAATTTAACTAGCTATAGTATTTACACAAATTCTATGTGATCATAGAAAAATGAGTATACCCATGTCCCCATGACACTAGATAGAGGCTACTCATCCCCATCCCACTGGGCATGTGACCCACCACAAGTATGTTTTAGAACATTGTAATAGCGTAGAGTGTATCCAAATAACTCACCAACTACTTAAGGCCTGCATCTGATCTTACTTGATGGGAAACTTATTTTAAGACTACATTGAATTAAATAAGACTCATTATTCCATTTCAAAAATGAAAATTTCATTACATTTAGAACTAGAATGGGTTTTAATAAATAAAAACAAGTGTTTTCATAAGATAAAACCACTAGGTTTCTAAGAAAACTTTTATAATCCATTTTTACATGTTTGAAATCCATCAAAGACCAATCCATCCATTCCACAATTAAATTCAAAAACTTAATAGAAATAATTTCCATCAAATCCACAATTTAAATTCAAAAATTTAAATTAACCACTTTCCACAAAAGAAACCCCTAATTTAATGGAATTGTGGGTCTTCCAAATTATCATAGCAAAACCATTTCAAATATCCGAATTCATTGTAATTGGGTTTTATCAAATCAATTGAAAGTAAGTTTTAGAAATTTAATTTAAATTAGAAATTGAAATAAATCAAGCAGTACAAGGTTAATAAATTTGGCTAATCAAGATGGAACCACCTACCTCTTCCCGAAACTCAACACTCGCAATGGTACCCGTCAATTGGAACGAAGGTGGAGAAGTCTTTGAAACCAAATCTAGAAGAAAGATTCCACACCATGGGGCATATATCCACTAATTTCAAGATGATACAATGGAAAATCAGTAGAGGAGAAAGATAGATAAATGAAGAATGATGAATAATGCTTACCTGGATTTCACTCTCCAAATAAATGAAGATATAATGCCAAAGGAATGTATCCAAAAGGGTTGGAAGGCTCCAAAATCACCTAAGAAAATCCTTGGGTTGAGGGAGTATAAACCAAGGAGGTGAAAAAAGGAAATAACATCCACACTTCCTATTTTAAAAACATAGTTGGGGTATTACATGATGTGTAATCCCAATTGACGTCATGCAATGCTTAAATTGCATAACCACTGAAAAACATGTCTCTTTGACATAAAAACTGACTTACCGAATTAAAATCAGATCATTAATTCCTTAACAAAATGTAAAGAAACTAATGAAGTGTTCCCATCATATTGTGAATCCATTCACAACTTGTTTGTCGAATCATTACAGGATGTGTAACTCTGTTACACAACATGAAATCCTTAGGAAACCTACATGAAAAATTAGTTTAAAGGAGAGAATCCAACAACCCTATTCCTTCACCAATATAGGTATCCACCTAATCCAAACTCAACCCTTACCTAGAATACATAATGGAAAACCATGAAAAGGTTTAAGATGTACCTATAATAATAGTAACAAGATGTTACAACCTCCCCACCATAAGATCTTTTTGTACCCAGAATGACTACGAAGAAGCTTCCTAACCAAAAAGATGAGACCATTTCTGTCTCATCAGTGCCTCACATTCCCACATTTTGTGAATATCAAAACCATGCATCCATAGCACACAAACCAAAGGTTTATTCTTCCCATGAATTACCTTATTCTTGGAATAAACTATCCTGATTGGCTAATTAGTTAAAGATAAATCAAGCTCAATCCTAAGATCACTATAGATCAAAACGTGAGAAGGATCAGATATATATTTTCTTATTTTTGATACATGTAACACGTTATGTATCGATGTTAGTTATGAAGGTAGTTATAAACGGTAAGATACATTACCCACCTGATAAATAACCTATAAAGGTCCCACATAATGAGGAGCAAGCTTCCCTTGCCTCCCAATCTATCGATAACCCAACTATGGTGAAACCTTCAAGAATACCTGGTCACCAAATAGAAATTCAAAAGGTCAATGGATATGATCTATGTAATACTAGTTCAGCTATGTACTTTCAACAATCTCTGATGAATCAGCTGAATCTTTGATGTCATCTCTTGCACCAAACTTGGTCCAACCAAGGAACATTCCCCAATCTATGACCAACGTAATGAATATTTATAAGGATATCCATACAAGGACTCAAATGGTTCCCTTATGATTTTGGACTTGTAACTATTGTTAAAAGAGAACTAAAAAAGTCCCAAGTGATCATACCAAGCCATTCCAAAGTCATGTTAACAAGAGTGAAACTTATCCTCAAGAATCTATATAGCTCTCTCTATCTGGCCATCTGACTATGGATTGTAGGCCATGTTCAAATGGACCTGAGTTCCCAGTACCTCCTAAAGGAAATTCCAAAAGTGAGATGTAAACGGAGGATCCCACTCCTATAATATAGCAGATATAACATCATTTAAATGAACAATCTCTTTCATATAGATATTTACTAATTCATCAACTTTGGATAAATCTCAAATGGGTATAAAGTGATCTGACATGGTTAACCTTTTGATCACAACCCATATCACCTTATTCTTCCTCTGGGTACGAGGAAAACCAAATGTAAAGTCCATACAGATTTCATACCACTTTCATGTTGGGACTGGAAGTGGTTAATGAAATCCTGATGGATTTTATTTTTCAGATTCCCCTATTAGAACATATAACAAAAGGAAAAAAAACATAGTAATGCCACATATCATACCTGGCCACCATAAATGTTACCTCATTTTGTAGAACATCATAGTGGGTTTTAGGAGCACATCCCACTAGGAATTATGGAAATCCCCCACTAAAAACTTCATTGAATTCAACAGCATAAGGAACAATTCTGATAACACAGAACACCCTCCTAGGAAAATGACCACTACGCTTTGGTTTCCCCACCATAAATAGAGTATCTAATTATACAGAATTAATCATTAAGATAGTTTTATAGAATAATCATCTTGATAAGAGTATATTTAAATTAAGTAGTAGTTAAAGAAACTTATGCCCCTTTCTTATGAACCACAATATCCAACTATAAAAAAAAGATCCATAAAACTTCACTCCTCTAAATATTGTTTCACATCATGGGTTAGAAGATTCATGCTCAACACATCTAAAATAAAATTCCCTTTTCCCTAGGGGTATAGGTGATTTCAAAGTCCAATTAATTTAGGTACTCCACCCAACGCCTCTAGAGAAGGTTCAAATATTTTTAGAGAAGATATAACTCAAGATTTTGTGGTCTGAAAACATGGTAAACCTTTAGCCATAATGGTAATGCTTCCAACTATTAATTTTTTGCATCATAGATGAAATTTCAAGATCATGGGTAGGTTAATTATTCTTATGTGGCCTAAGATAACAAGATCCATAAGCAACCACATGGTATCCTTTCAAAATAATTCATCCGAAGCTTGAACACAATGCTTCACAAAAGACTACATAACCCTACCCAACCTCTAGAAGAGTCAACACCCGCACAGTAGTCAAAAGACATTTCATCTCAACAAAATAATTATATCATTTTTTATCCAATGAAATCATCACCCCCTTCTGATTTAGAGAAGTCATCGGACAAGCCGACTTCAAGAAGTCCTTCAAAAATATGTGGTAATATCTGGGTAATCCCATGAAACTCTAAATTTCAAATACATTTTGTGGTTTCATAAAAGTCATAATAGCCACTACCTTATCAGGATCAACTGATATACCCTATTCAGACACCATGTTTCCCAATAATTTCACTTCTATAATCCATAAATAAAACTTTAAAATCGTGGCCTAAATTCAGTGATTTCTTAGTAGACCTAGAACTATTCTAAGATGTTGCAAATTATCCTCCTTGGATTTAGAGTAAACGAGGATTTCATCAACAAAAACTACCACAATTTTATCCAGATACTCGTGGAAAATATTATTCCTAATATCCATGAAAAATATAGGAGAATTTTTCATACCAAAGGGCATAATAAGGTACTCATAATGGCTATACCATCTCTGAAAGGCGATTTTATGAATGTCATATTCATTTATCCTAAACAGATGTTAACCAGATTGAAGTTCGATCTTTGAAAACCACTTCACACCTTTAAAATGATAAAATATATCATCAATCAGTGGAAACATTTACTTTTTCATTAGCATAACTCGATTTGGCCTTTAGTAATCAATACATAAAAAAATAGAACTGACAAATTTCTTAGTGAAGAGAATCGACAACATTGAATGTGACACAATCGGGTGTATAAAGCCTTTCTCAAGAAGATCTTCAAATAGTGACTTCAACTCATTCATTTTATCTAGTTCCATGTTTTAAGAGGGAATTTAAATTTGTTGAGAACCAAACATTAAGTCAATGTAAAACTCAACCTCCATAACGAGTGGAACACTAGAGAAATCAGAAGGAAACACGTTGGGAAAATCAATGATGACTGGAAGAAGATACCCACTCACTGATTCTCATTCCAGATCAATAGAAAAAACTGATATTACATTCCACAAATCTAGATAAAAGGGTTTGAAGCATCTTAATCATGGGTCCAAATCTCCTTGAAAAACAAGGGGCACATCACTTGTTTTTGTGTGGTAGACCTGTCAAAGATAACAATCAATTCAGTACTTATTGGAAATGTTCCAATACATCCCGAATATAATGTCATGATATTTCATGTCCAGAACCCAAAAAATCCAATCAAGATCGATGTTTGATAGAGAGAATACAAAATCGGTACTATAGAGACCCGTCCCTCTCTTTGTACCAAAAGGTATAGTAATATCCATTGCATATGATAAAATATCCCTAGGAGAATTAAGTATATTAACAATATGTGTTGAAATAAATGAGTGAGATTCACCATTATCAAATAGAGCTATTACACCCCGACCCCTCTAGACCGGATCTGGTGCATTACATGTTATCACTATTGGAAAGGGAGGTTTTCCCACCACATATATACCAATGGTTTTCTTAACCATTGCTGTAGAGTACTTTTTCCAATGGTTTAAGGAAACTGTCGGTAAAATATGGTTAAAATAATCTTTTCCCAACATTTTTGAATAACTGTTAGAAAAATTATACTCTATACCAAAGGTTTTCTTAAACCGTTGGTATAGAGAGGTTTAAATCAACACACACCAAGGGTTTTTAAAAACCATTGGTAAATGATTTATTTCCCAATGGTTTTTACAAACCGTTGGAAACATTTTTCCCTAAATTCATAGAAGCTCGGCCTCCCCCATTCCATGTGACTGCAGCCCTAAAAAGAAGGGAGAATTGGGATTTTCTTTCCCCTACGTCTAAAATCTTTCCATCTTTAAGATTTATCAGTTCTTCACTTGTAATCTATAAGTGATAATGCATCTACTATTTTGGTTTTATGTTTTCATTTGGGTGAAGTGGAGAAGCGGGATTCTATTTACCCTACTGCGGAAATGCTTCATTCTGAACCATCTTCAAAATTTCTTAGATCTACACTTCTAATCTATAAGTGATACTTTCATTTTAATGTTCTCCAACTACTATTTTGGTTTTCTGTTTTTATTTTGGGTTGTATGACTTTTGTTTTCTGTTTGATTTGGGTGTGTGTGTTGGTATTTGATAGTGAATCAAATTTGGTTCAAAATGAATTATGTGTTAATATCATCCATAAAGTTTCAGTTCATAGAAGTCATGGTATTGTAGGGAATTTTGTGTTAATATCATCCATATTCCACATGATTCACATCATGGTAAGAATGTTTGATGATGTTGTTGAGATCAGAGAGAAAACTCATACACTCCAGGTTTTTTATAGTGGCATGGTTAGTCATGAGTGATAATTGGCTTCCTAATATGATTATACTAATATAACTTTAGGGTAAATTAAATATGGTTCTCACTGTACACTGTATATTATGTATTTTTCTTGGCCAATACTCACTTTTATGATGCCGGGGTGCTTTTCACTAGCCACACTGGCATGTGTATGCATCCAAAACAATGTTAGATAAGTCAAAAGTTTAATTCAGTAATCTTGTTATCATTGACATACTTTATAATTAATCTCAAATTTAAAAATAATTTTTTTGTCTATAATTTATGAAATTAAACCTTTTTACAAGCCATGAACAACCTATTAGTGTATAATCCTAAACTTTATCCACCCATGGGGTGCGCTTGACTTGGGGAACTAATTGGGTAATGAAAGGTAAGACCATAAAGGTGCCAAGAATGTTTTATTGAACACGAGTGAATGATTTGGGTTGCCTATAACACATAATGGGACCTGAGGAATGTGCCTCTATTTGGGATCCCTATAAAGGGGCCTTGAAGTCATCTTTTACCAACATTTGTGTAAAACCATTGGTAAAAATCTTCCCTTTACCAATGGTTTGATTCATTGACGAGGAAAGGAACCTTTATTGATGATTGTGGAATTCAAGTTATTGAAATGACTCACACTCTTTCCTCTGATGAACCAGATGATTGGGTTGTTGCTCAAGAAGCTAAGACAAATTTTATAATTTATTGAGCCTCTTGCATAGTACTACTTCCTACTAGTTGTAACTATGTTTTTCTTCTTGATACATGACATACATTACCATCATTCAGTTTGTGATTCTGTTATTAGTTGGTATTACTGATTTGGTTATTTTCATCCATTTCTAATATTTTCCCATTGTTATCTTTATTATACTTTTTAACTAATAATATTAAAATTGTGAAACTAAGGTAATGAAGGAATAGTCTCCCTAGAAACACTAGAGGCTCTCACTATTAGGCAATAACATTTGTAATTTTGGTAGATGTGCTTGAGGCTATGTGGCCATCTGGGTTCGGGTCACTAATGAGTGGCATCATGGTTTGGGACATCACAATTCCTTGATATCATTTTTATTGGTGTTTCTAATCAAATCCATACCTATAACTATTAAAGGTCCCTCTCCAAAATCAATTGGGACATGATTCAATTAATACACCCTACCAACCGATGATCAATGGCCCCAAACCAAGGATACTTTAATCCATGATTAAGGTAAAACTTGATGAGTCCATAACTACTTTTGATGTGATCCTCATCCTAGTCCTCATCATGATCTCCCTGAAGAAGTTAAAGTATAAAACTCATGTACTCCCAACAAGACCCTTAAGGATTATGTATTCCTTGATCCACTTCTAATATCTTATTGGGAAATCCTTGAATATAGGCATTAGAAATTATGTATATTATTTTCTTATATACACTGTATTTTGTTGTGTTTCTTAATATGATTCCCATATAGAGTAATGTGTCAGTTATGATTTTATATAATGTAAACAATTGTCATTTACATAAAAAAAATTTGATTGAACTTCAATATTATTTAATTTCTTTGAAATGACTTATTCCAATTTTTTACAAAATTGATAGAAGTTACAAAACTGATCAGATTTCAACCGATTTTTAAAATAATTTGAACAGTTTTTTAGATTTTTCATTTGACAAGGCTTCAGATAGTGGTCTCATACACTGACCATGTTCTAATTGTGTTTGAAGACCTTGGTTGAGTCATGAATAAGTTAGCTATCATATAACCAAATATGGTTTCCAAACAAACTATTATGTGTGGTATCATAATGGGGAGAAAATGGAATCTCAAAATGTTGATGATCCAAATGATAGAACTGAATTGGAGTGTTTGATATATGATCGGTTTCCATTTATTCTGCACCATGAGAAGGAAAGGATGTCCAACCAACAAGATTTTGATACAAGCACACATGATGCGTCTAATGAAAATGATGATGTTGATAGGGTGAAAAAATTGAATGATGCTGCGACTACTCCAGTATATCGGAAATGTGGTAAAATGAAAAGGTTGGAATTTATAATCTGATTGTTTCATCAGAAAACTATGTATTTGATTTCAAATACTAAAATCGATTAAATTCGTACCTTCTTAAAGTAATTAATTCTATATGATGAAGATTTTCCCTCAAACCACTATATGGCATGGAAGTTAGTTGATGAACATGGATGCTAAAAAAAAATTCATTCATGCCTGAATGATTGTAGCTTATTTTGGGAGGAAACTGCTGAAAGAAATGATTGTATCAAATGTGGAACCTCCCCATGGAATCCAAAAGATGATGGAACACCATCTTGTGCGCCACAAAAAGTAATGTGGCACTTTCCATTGATCCCCAAATTACCAAACCATTTCATTTATGATGAAATATAAGTAAAAATGTGATGGCATGACACCGAGAGAGAAAAGAATAATGAAGAGTTGGTTCACCCTGCAGATGGATTTTCATGGCAGAGGTTTGATGCTCGATATCCTAAATTTGCATCCGACGTGTGTAATGTGAGACTGGGTATTTCATGTGACGGTTTTAATCTATTTGGGAAGATGTTTACTTCGCACATCACATGGCCGGTTTTCAAACACATTTATGACCATCCCCCATGGTTGTGTATGAAAAAGCCTTACACATTCTTGAGTATTGTGATATATGGCCTTTCTGATCCTAGAAATGATATAGATGTATACATGAAACCTTTAAGAAAAGAGTTGATTCTTCTTTGGCATGTGGGTGTGACCACATACGATTCATGTTCAAAATACATATTTCAGATGTGTGATGCGCTTATGTGGATGATCAATGATTTTCCTGCTTATGCAATGATATCTGGATGGAGCATAAAAGGAAAATTGTCACGTCTTGTTTGTATGAAGAATACTCGATCGAGAAGACTGAAATATCATCGTAGTTTTAGTTTTATTGGACATCGATGATTCTTTCCAATGAACCATCCATATAGAAACAATTGTCAAAGATTTGACAATACCATTGAGACTGACGATCCAACTCAGCATATATCTCAAAGTTATGTTCTTAATGAATTGAAAGATTTCAGTTATTCATTTCGGAAGGGTGTAATGAAATCTAGAAAGAGGAAAAATGTTTCCAGTGATACCTGTTACAATTTGAAGAAGACGTGTATATTCTTTCAGTTTTCATATTGGTCAACCAACTTGTTACGTCATTGCTTAGACGTAATGCACATTGAAAAGAATATATGTGAAATGTTGTTTTCGATTCTTCTAAATGTCAAGGTGAATACAAAAGATGATTTACGATCTCAGCGTGACTTGGTTGATTTGGGGATCAGACCAAAATTGTATCCTGTCTGTATCAGTGAAAATAAATGGTAAGTTCCATGTGCTTCTTATGTGATGACACCTACTGAAAAAAATAAATTTCTGGAAGTGATAGAGACTATTAATTTTCCTGATGGCTATTCAAGTAATATATCAAAATGGGTCAACAGAAAATAGTTGAAGCTAAAATCTTTGAAGACTCATGATTATCAAATCTTTTTTGCATTAGTTGATTCCAATAACAATCCATCATCTCTTGTCCAATAATGTAAGTGTCTCTGTTATTTGGTAGTGATATTTATTTAGAGATCTTTGTGCTTAGAATTTGTCCAAATCATTCTTGCAAAAACTGTTGGCAGGGACACCATTAATTTTTTTTGAGTTAGAAAAAATATTCCCTCCATCATTTTTTACATGCTTGTTGCATCTGACTGTCCATATTCCGACCGAAATACTTCCTAGAGGACTCGTTACTTTCTGTTGGATGTATCCTATTGAAAGAAACATGTACACATTGAAATAATATGTTCGGAATAGGAATTATCCTGAAGGATCTATTGTGAATGGTTACTTGGCTCAAGAATGTATGGATTTCTGCTCAATGTATTTTTCTGATCTTACTATGAGAATAAACTAACCAATGAGAAATGAAGAAGAACAATATGAGAAAATTGAACCCATTTTTCCATCACTTCATTAGATAAGAGGAATTTCAGAATCATATACATTGAAAAAATTAAGCCTTGAAGAGCGAGAGATGGCACATCGCACAATGTTGTTCAATTGTGATTTGTTCAATGAGTATATCAAGTATGTAAATTGTACATGTATCTCTTATCTTATCTCTTGTAATTTTAAATACTTGTTAAACTATTATTATTTTTATCTAAAGGGAACATAAATAATTGATATATAGAAAGCATCGTTCTTTATCTTTTAGATGGAAAAAGTCTTTGCACAACAAAGGGTTTTCTTCTTGGTTGAAATTGAAGGTAAAAATATTTCTGTAATAACTAAATAAAAATAATATTTAATTAACTTTACTATTTTTTTATATTTCAGGTATCAAGTTTTCCTATAGAATCTATTTATGAGGAAATAAGTGATTTGGATTTTGGTCCTAATACCATGGTTTGTGCTTGTAAATAACTTGTGATCAATGGATACAAATTTATTATCACTGAGCGAGCATGAAACACGAGGAAACAATATGATGGTGTTATGAAAACTACCACAATATACTGTTATGCCAGTTCATCAGATAATATACCGCATTCTAAAAATGTATCTTATTATGGAGTCATGGAGAAAATAATAATTTTTCATTATTACTCGCATGGTTGAGTCGTGATGATGAAATTAAAATGGACTGATTCAATGGTAAGGCAAGTAACCTTTATTGATGATTATGGATTTCGAGTTATTGACATGACTCGAACTCTTTCCACTGATGAAACAAATGTATTGGCATCAATGGTGAAACAGGTTTTTTATGTCAAAGATCATCATCATCCTAAATTCAGTGTAATTACTGAAGTAAATCCCATACATGTTTCTGATGATGGAGATGATGATGTTGACACTATCCCTACTAAAATTGGAAGCAATCCATTTATTACTTACGATGAATCCAATAGCTCAATTGTCAGAGCTAATTGTGAACCTGATGTTGTGGTGTGAAAAATATATAATCATACAGTCATGTTCTCACCTACATGTTTCAACTACATCATTCAGAGTGTGTATCCTAGTACTTACCTTGAAACCACCATAAATATTCTATTTCTTTATTTTTCTTATCAGAATTATTTTTCTATATTTTGTTTTTTGGGTTACACATTAGTTATATGTTTCTACTTACATCCATATTTGTTTTCATTGCTGGAAATAACACCCATTGAAGAAATGAGGCGAAAAAAGATGATAGAAAATAATTGTCGCATGACACAGATGGGTGTTCCTCCACTTATCCCTGTTGTGTGTATTTTATTAAAAATATATGTATTTCAATAACTTATAATATCATGTGTTCACTTTTGTGTTAAACTTTTTTTTTCGGATCCACCCCCTAGACAAGAGATATCCGATGAGGAGCCTGATATTTCTCCCAATAAAGAGGCTGGTGGTAGGTGGGGGGTGGTGTCAGAGTTAGACGATCATCTGGTGGTCCCGGTACTGAGGCTAGTGGTACAAGGGCTCGTGGTGCGAGAGTTAGAGGATCCACTGGTCATACCCTATTGGACTATTCCCCTACCATAGACATATCTTATATGCCCCATTTTGATCCTGGTGTGTCTTTAGGGACACACGGGATATTTAGGCCTCTGATGTTTACACTACCAGTTGGCCAGATGTCTGTGCCATCATCTATTACTTCTGGTTCATTATCTCCGAGCAATTATATTCCACCTTCTTTGACTCCTTCTCCGACATAGTATGTGGCTGAGGAGCGTACACTGAGGGACACTCCACCTGTACAGGATATTCCTTTAGCTTCTACACATCCATTGACACCCATTGATCCAACTACCATAGGTATATTTATATAACTCTAAAAAAAATTATACCAATTTTTTTTTATTATAACTTGTACTGATATTTTTTCTTTAATAACATATTCATCTACTGATAGGAGATGAGGAGGGGGAGTACTCAATTGCATGCGGTATGGATCTTCCAGACAGAGATGTTGGTTGAATATAATGATGATGGAAAGATTATTGATAAATCTGGGCAGGAATGTTGGGGATTTTTTGCGATGCTAGCCAAATACTCTGACATTATTCCGGTCAGCCCTCTATCATAGAGACATCTACCACAAGAAGTCAAGGATAATGAGTGGGCAAAAATATGGGTAAAAAATCTATTGGATTTAATGTAGTATTTTTTGTATTTATATAAATTAATCTATTAGGTGTCAGCTTCGGTTTAATTTCCCTGATGGAGAAGGTGCATGACCAGCACGTTCAAAGGAGCTAGGAGACCTTTGTAGAGATTATAAGCATGAGTTGTATGTTGGCTGATGTGATAGAGTGGGCATGGAGTTTGAGATAGTACCTATCGTGGATGACTGCCTGATAGAGCAATATCACCAAATGATTACCCGTTGGGCGACTTCCAAATTTAAGGTATTAATCCCATTTGAGGTATTTAAATGATAGTTTTCATATTTTTCATTAATATTATATTATTTATTATTAAAAATCATTTAGGAATATTCTGAAAAAACAATAAAAACATTGATTCAAAGAAATACCTCTACATCTTGGGGCGCACCACTATGTTAGATCATGAGAGGCAGCTGGTACGATATAGTTGATTATAATTTTTCTTTAGGAATTTCCTTTTTTATTATATCCTACTTAAATTATGTGATTTATTTAATATTGAATATATTATTATACTTTCACTTTATGTTGTTTCAATGCCATTACAGAAGCACAAATTGAATATTGAATGATGTCTCCCTCGAGAAAAAGTGTTTTTCTCAAGTAGAAGGAAAAAAGATGGAACTGCGGTTAATGAACCGACACAAGAAAAGATTGTAAGTTTTAAATTTTTTATTTCAAATTTTAATATCTATTTTGAAATTTAATAATATATTAATATTTTTAACAGGCTACTTTAGAGGCCCTTGATTCTCAAGATCCTGACAATTTAGGGCCACACGATCATTAATATCAGGTTTTGGGAGATGAGCACTCTAGTTGAGTACACTGCTGACCTGGTTAGAATATAGTTTGGACAAGGTATTGGTCCTCTCCATGTATCCATTCTAGTACCACCAAGTTGGAACAGGTAAAGGATCATGCAAGAAAGTCTGATAAAAGGGTCACAGAGTTGTAAGAACAGGTTCAAACGAGGGAGAAAGAATTTATGAAACTAATCAAAGCATTATCTTCATCACTTCCACCAGAGGCCAGCGTGGATTTTCAGACATATATGTCATCAATGGGTGCATTATCCAATGCACCAGGAAGCAGTTCTAGTAGCCTTCAAGATGATAATGTTCTTGGTGATGAAGAGGATGCTGAAGAGGACGAGGGCAAGGATGTGGATGAGGACAAGGGTGAGGATGGGGACGAGGGCAAGGATGGGGCCGTGGATGAGCATGGGGATGATGACGACTATGAAGATGAGGATAGAGATGGCGGCGAGGATGAAGCTGATGATGACAGTGGTGATCGCGATGGTGATCAGGGGCAGATTGATCTATTACATTTTTGAATTATGTATAACTCTTTATTTTTGAACCTGGGTTTTCACTCTAGTATGGATATTTTTGAATTCATTATAACTCTTTATTTTTGACCAAATATGGAATCCTAATGATGTTATAATGGTTTATGGGGCTTCTAGGGCTTGTTCAGAGCTCAGAACCTCGGTTGGCATAGAAAAACACTATACCTCATGGTTAGTAAAAAATTTAAATCTATCCCAAAAGGTATCTACCAACCATATAGGGATTTATATTAGAAGAAATGTCCATGATTTTCCATAACCATTCACCAGGGGATGCACATCATGCACAATGTGTATAGTTTTAGTACAAGATATTATCACGATTGTTGCATGATTTGCCTAACTGGAATACGGAAAACCAACAAAACACATTCGGATTGTGTTGATACTTTATCACAATGATCAATGGGACATTTTTGACATGTAGGAGTCATCCCCGTATCAATTCGAGGTACAGTGTGGCCGGTACCACTCAAAGTGTCTCACCTTTATTTGCAATGATCAACATTTTATGTGAAAACAACAACTGGCATACAAAAAACCAAACGAACGCATTCAGAATGTGTTGATACTTTAGGAAAACGGTCCATGGGACATTTGTGATGTGTACGAGTCAACCTGGCATCAATCTGAGGCACAGTGTGTACGGTACCACTCTAAATATCTCTCTTTTGTTTAAAATGCATATCATTTTAAGTGAAAACAACAATTGACATACAGAGAATTGACCAAACACATTTTTATTGTGTTGATACATTATAAAAACGATCCATGACTCATATGTGATGTGTACGAGTCAACCCCACCTCAATATGAGGCATAGTGTGGCCAGTATCACTCAAAGTGTCTCTCTTTTGTTTAAAATGGACACCCTTTTAAGTAAAAACAACTGGAATAACGTATTTGGATTGTGTTAATACTTTATTAAAACAATCCATGGGTCATATGTGACGTGTATGACTCATCCCCTCCTCAATCCGAGGCATGGTGTGGCCAGTACCACTCAAAGTGTCTCACTTTTATTTGAAAAGGACAACATTTTAAGTTAAAACAACATATGACATATGGAAAATGGACCAAACATATTCGGATTCTATTGGTATTTAGCACAATGATCCATGGGACATTTTGAAATTTATGAGTCAACCCCGCATTAATCCGAGGCACGGTGTGGCTGGTACCACTCAAAGCGTCTCACCTTTATTTGAAATGATCAACATTTTAAGTAAAAACAAAAAATGGCATATGGAAAACCAACCAAACGCATTCGGATTGTGTTTATAATTTTGGAAAATGATCCATGAGAAATTTGTGACGTGTATGAGACAACCCCGCATCAATCTGAGGCACAGTGTGGCCGGTGGAACTGTAAGTGTCTCTCTTTTGTTTAAAATGGACAATGTTTTAAGTAAAAACAACTGGCATATAGAAAACCAACCAAAAATATTCGGATTGTGTTTATAATTTAGAAAATGATCCATGGGATATTTTTGATGTGTAGGAGTCAACCCCACATCAATATGAGGCACGGTGTGTCCAGTACCACTATAAATGTCTCTCTTTTGTTTCAAATGGACATAATTTTAATTGAAAACAACAAGTGGCATACGGAAAACCAACCAAACACATTAAGATTGTGTTGATACATTAGGAAAATGATCAATGGGACATTTTTTACGTTTATGAGTCAACCCTGTATCAATCCAAGGCACAGTGTGGCCGATACCACTTTAAATGTCTCTCTTTTGTTTAAAATGGAATCATTTTAAGTGAAAACAAAAACTAGCATACGGAAAATGGACCAAACTCATTTGTATTGCGTTGATACTTTAGGAAAATGATACATCAGTCATATGTGATGTGTAAGAGTCCACACCACCTCAATCCAAGGCACGGTGAGGCCGGTATCACTCAAAGTGTCTCTCTTTTGTTTAAAATGGACAATGTTTTAAGTAAAAACAGCTAGCATACGGAAACCAAACATATTCATATTGTGTTGATACTTATGAAAAACGATCCATTAGTCATATGTGATGTGTAAAACTCAACCCCGCATCAATATGAGGAATATAGTGGTTGGTACCACTCAAAGTGTCTCACTCTTATTTTAAATGGACAAAATTTTATGTGAAAACAACAACTGGCATATGGAAAACAAACCAAACGCATTTGTATTGTGTTGATACATTAGAAAAAAGATCCATCAGACACTTGTGATTTGTGCGAGTCAACCCTGTATCAATCCGAGGCACAGTGTGGTCGTTACCACTCTAAATTTCTCTCTTTTGTTTAAAATGGACATTATTTGAAGTGAAAACAACCACTGGAATACAGAAAACAGACCAAACGTATTCGGATTCTATTGATACTTTAGTACAACAATCCATGAGTCATTTATGGTGTGTACGAGTCAACGATGCCTCAATCTGAGGCACAGTGTGGCCGGTACCACTCAATGTGTCTCACCTTTATTTGAAATGATCAAAATTTTAAATGAAAACAACAAATGGAATACGGAAAACTGACCAAACACATTCTTATTGTGTTGATAAATTAGGACAACAATCCATTGGTTATTTTTGATGTGTACGAGTAAACCCCACCTAAATCTGAAGAACGGTGTGGCCGGTAGCAGTCTAAGTGTCTCTCTTTTGTTTAAAATGAACACTGTTTTAAGTAAAAACAACTGACATATGAAAAACTGACCAAACATTTTAGGACTGTGTTGATACTTTAGAAAAACAATCCATGGGTAATTTATAACGTGTATGAGTCAACCGAGCCCCAATATGAGGCCCGTTGTGGCCGCTACCACTCAGAGTGTCTCACTTTTATTTGAAATGGACAACATTTTAAGTGAATACAAAAACGGGCATTCTGAATACCAACCAAACGCATTAATATTGTATTGATACTTTAGGACAACGATCCATGGGTCATATGTGACGTGTACGACTCAACCCCGCCTCAATCTGAGGCACAGTGTGGCCGGTATCACTCTAAATTTCTCTCTTTTGTTTAAAATGAATATCATTTTAAGTAAAAACAACTGGCATATGGAAAACAGAACAAACGTATTCAGATTTTTTTGATACTTTAGGACAACGATCCATGGTCCAGCCTCACACAATCCACTTCTCATGTGTGGAACTCCTACCCCTATTCTAAAACAGATGACATTTAATATGCCAAGGACAACTATATTCCCTAAGTTACACAAGCTCATTGATACACACCCATTATCATCATCACTAAGTTCAAAGACACCCGACCCAAAACATGACATTATATTTGTGTTTGGTTGAATTAATTTATTCATTTCCTTATTTTGGGTTATTAGCTTCTAATTTTTGAATTCAATCGTGTATGTTTTATAAAAAATGAAATTTTTTATGTATTCTTGATTCTATATCACAAATCATTACGTATTCTATTTTTCTGTATATATTCATAATTGATTATTAAATTATGTATCCTTCTAATTATCGGTTTTTAATTATTTATCCTTATTATGTATTACATTGTATATATTCTGTATAATTCACAAAGCATCACACGTAACAGGCTGTTGTGTAAATTCTACAGTAAAGCCTATACCAATGGTTTTAAACTGTTGGTATAGGTTCTTTATGTTTTTGTTTTACCAACGGCTCTGAACCATTGGTATAATAACTTTACCAACGGTTTAAACCATTGGTATAGGGGGGAATGGAAGCCTAAAAAAGATATGCCAACGGTTTTGAAACCATTGACATATGTGTTGTATAAGAACTCTATGCCAACAATTTCATAAAACTATTGGTATTGAGTAGATTTCTTCACATATACCAATGGTTTATCTCAAATCGTTTATATATGTCTATTGTCACGGATTACTGGGCTACGGTTTCTAAAACCATTGGTATAATTTATACCAATGGTTCTCCACCCTATACCAATGGTTTTCAACCATTGGTATACCTTAAATTTCCAGTAGTGTATATTGGAATGGTTGTAAGGAATGAAAATCCTAAAGTAATGGTCAGTTTAGTCGTCTTGAAGAAACAGGATACATAAATGTAACTCAAATTACATTGGAAAAGTTTACAAAATACAATACTTAAAAAAACTAAAAGCTGCATCCACAAGAACTCAATAAATGATCTCCTCTTTTTCACCTATTAAAAGTAAACAAAGAAAGGGATGATCTCAAATGCTCAATAAGGGTTACAAATGGTGGAATCATGAATCTAAAATAACTGAATTGTAAATAGTTTTACATAATCAATATGGCATGATGAATAAATGAAAAACTCACACCATTAATAAACTGAGAATGAAACTGCATCCATATATTTTTTCATAGTAAAAACCTGATGGATAGTAACAAAAAATAATGAATAAAGAGAATGATTATTAATTGGAGATCATGTATCTAGAACATGATACCATAATACCGTTAAAACAGTTTAGTTCTTTGGGTAGAAACCCGTCTGATTTTTTGGAAACAAACTCGAAGGGTTTGTCGCCCAACTGATTTGTCTCATGGAACCTACCGATGCATCGAGGGGCTATAGTGGACCCCACCCACCTTTTCATGTATAAATAATTCTTTATACATTGATTCAATACAAGAGAAATATGCCTTCTCAATATCCGTATATATTTGAGTATACGGATTCATCAATATTTCCATAATTAAAATAACTTTCCAAATAATCACCGTATGTTAAATGGTATACGGTTTAGAAAAAAAACATATACATGATATGAGATTATTGATATTTAATATAAATATTATTTCAAATGAAAAGTGATATCAAATGGGATGTAGGTACACCACAAAAGGATTATTAGGTGCACCATAGAAAGTTAGTCACAACAAAATAGTAGTTGAGACCAAGTCTCTTACCACAATGTAATCGGTCGAATCATATGACCAAAACATAATAACCCTAAAATGAATTATTGAACAACATGAATATGAATAGAATCATGTTATTATATATCAAATGTCAGTACAAATATACCGCATTCAAGAAATAAGTGGCGAATAATGAAAATCTCACAGAAATGAAAGTGAGATGAGAAACCCCTTACCTTTTGCTCGAATGGGTTATTCATTTGATTTAATGACCTGAATAATAAAATTTATCTTCATTAATTAATGTCTCCATATCCTCCTATACATATAATTTATTTATTCTAACCTTATTAGGCCCATTCATGGCCCTTTTATGGGTTTAAGAGGTTCAATTTTCTTGCTTGGAAGCATTTTCTTCCTTGGTTTTCATGATTCGTTTACTTGTTTTCATGAATAGAAGTTCATTTGAAATATGGTTAAACATCCAAAATTTTTAATATATCTTTTTAATTAAATTATGAAGATACAAATGATCTTATAATTATTTTGGGTTATATACCATGATGATGATTCATTAATTAAAAATTTATTACAAATATTCGGATTAACTTGGCCGTTTTGTTCGTCATGAACTTGTTTTGTAATATTATTTTATATTATAGGTGTATAAGGATTCCAGAACATTAATGAGATTAAATACATATATTATTATCTATTTCAACCATTAAAATGGTCTCATGGCCATTAATGAAGGATAAAGTGAAGAACAAAACTCTTCCGTCCACAAAGGTTATAAATTGTAACCTCATGGATGTTGATTTTGTTTATAAAAATAAAAAGGAGGAGTAACAATATTGATGTTGGTTATTCCATTAAAATGATATAATTACACTATATAGATGATAATGGGGTTTATAATTGTCATTTGGACAAAGGAGTTCAGGAGATCAAAAGAAAATAGATGAACTTGAAAATAAAAGAAAAGTTGAGAGATCCCTTATAAAAATTCGACAGCCTAACGACGTCGTGTAAAATTTCATAAAATGAAATGATGAGAACAAAAGGGTATCTCATCATATTGAAATAAAAAGGATAGTAATAATAATACATAAAATCAAACCCCAACATATGAGAATGGAAATTCAAATAAATAACATAAAAGAAGTGTCGACTAAAAGATGGGAATGGAGGATTCCCTTACCTTGTAGAGTAACTCCTAGATCTAGAATTATGGGACTGTGGGGGATTAAGGACACCTTGGGAGGAATCCTAGAGAGGTAAATCCACAAGATCTTCAATGATGAGGGATTTTTAATGAATGAAAACGAATGGATGAGTGGGTATTTATAGAAAAATAGAGGTAGTTTTTTAATAATTTCAAAGGGACACCTCTTTAGTATTTTTTGCCAAACCATGCGCTTGCCCATGGTATTTTCCCATGGTTTTAGACACTTAGGAAACCTCATGTCATAATTTACTGTACAAAAGTCGACCATATTTTTATATTAAATTATTACATCATTATGTGGTCATTAAACTACCGAAAACATAAAACTATATTTTTACTATTCATGAAAAATTCATGTATTTTAAAAAAATCCCAAAACATTAACTTAATAATTTTTCAATGTGTAACATTCAAAAATGAACTCAATTTTTTGAAAATAATTTTCTAAGTATTTTTAATTTAATTTTTAAATAAAATAATGTTAATTGAAAAAAATAACAATTTTAAAGATATAATTTGTTCTATATCTCGTTGAAAAATCAACCAAGATCTTATTATCTTATTACCTTAAGAAAATAAAATATTATCATTATTTACTATTTATAAGGGTCATATTACTATTCATAAGGGTATTTTACTATTCATCAAAAAATCGAGTTGGTTCTATGAGTCTCCAAATGACTTACTGGTCACAACTCTAGACGACCATTTTTTGAAATTCCAAACATAGAAGTAGAAAATTAATGTTTAATGTATAGATTATAACATTCTCCTATAATTTTTTGATTCAAAATATATTTAGTGCTTTATGAAATATAGGATATCTAATTAATAAAATTTATTTAAGAGGAACATACCATAAAATTTTTAGGGTTTTATAGTATTCCCTCCTTCAGAAATTTTGCCCTCAAAATTTTATGTATAAAGCCCACCTAAAAGATGTGGGTGGTTCTTCTTCATGAAATCCTCAGGTTCCCATGTTACTTCCTCCATATTCTGGGTTTTCCAATGATCCTTTACTAGACAAACCATTCGGTTTCACAATACCTGCTTCCTTTTTTCAAGAATCCCGACAGGCTCTTCATAGTATGATAAATCTGGTTCCAGTTCTATTTCTTCAGAGGTGTGTACATCCATTAGTTCTAGCATGTATTTCTTTAACAACGACACATGGAACACATCATGGACTTTTGAGGGACTCAACGAAATTTCTAATCATAAATCTACTACTCTGATTCTTTCCAGAATTTCAAATGGTCTGATGTACCTGGGGATCAGTTTCCCTTTCTTACCAAATCTTAAGACACCCTTCCATGGAGATACTTTCAAGAGGACATGATATCCCACTTGAAATTCCAATTCTTTCCTTCGGTTTTCATCATAACTCTCCTACCTACTTTGGGATACTTTAATATGGGATTGGATTGTCTTCAACTTTGTCATGGTCTCTTCAATAAGTTCTTGGCCTATAATTTTTCTTTCACCAACTTCATCCCAACAAGTTGGAGTTTGACATCTCTTTCCATATAATGCTTCATATGGAGCCATTTGAATACTATAATGGAAAATATTGTTGTATGAAAATTACACCAAAGGAAAGTATTGATCCCACATACCTTGGAAGTCAAGAGATCATGACCTCAACAAATATTCTAGAGTTTGAATAGTCCTTTCAAACTGTCCATCAGTTTGGGGGTGATAAGTAGTACCCATACAAAGCTCAGTATTCAATGCCTTCATGAAACTTTTCTAGAATTTTGATGTAAACTAGGGATCTCGATCAGACACAATCGATAGAGGTGCTCCATGATGTCTTATAACTTCAATAATATATAGTCTTTCTAGGCGCTCAATTGGTAAATCCTCTCTTATAGGAAGTAAATGTGCTGATTTTGTCAGACGATCAACAATTACCCATATTGCATCATTACTTCTAGGTTTCCTCGATAGTTCGGTGATAAAATCAATCGTAATGTTATCCCACTTCCAAATAATAATAGGTAGAGGTTGCATCACTCCTTTGGGATTTCTTCTCTCTGCCTTCACTTGTTGACAAACTAGACACCTTGACATGTAGTCAGCAATTTTCTGCTTCATATTATCCCACCAGAAATATTCCTTCGTATCTCTATACATATTTTTTCTACCAAGGTGTATAGATAAATTTGAGCTATGAGCATATTATAATAGTTACATTTTTAAATCAGGTACTGATGGAACACATAACCTCTTCCCAAATTTTAGAACTCCTTTTTCATACACGTAGTTATCCAGTCTCCCATCCCTTACAAAAATAATTTTCTTTTGCAGATTATCATCATCAGATTGATAGATTTTTATATTCTCTAATAAAGATAGTTTAGCAAAAATTTGAAAGATAAAAGATGTTTCCCCTTTTTAAAAAATTCCCAAATCCATCTTTAGTAGATCCAAAAAATAATATCTCTCTCAATCCTCATTTGAGTCAGAAGTCCATGATCCTTATTGCTTAATGCATCTGCCACCTTATTCACCTTTCCGGGGTGGTATTGTATTGAAAAATCGTAATCTTTGAGTAACTCAAGCCATCTCCTTTTCCTCATGTTGAGTTCTTTTTGTCTGAAAATGTATTTCAAACTCTTATGGTCTGTATAAATCTCACATATTTCTCCCTAGAGATATTATCTCCATATTTTTAGAGCAAAGATTACAACTTCTAACTCAAAATAATGAGTTGGATAATTTTTCTCATGGGTCTTCAAATGTCTTGATTCATAATTAATAAATTTATCATTTTTCATAAGGATGCAACCTAACCCATTCTTTGATGCGTCGCTGTATATCACAAATCTATCACTTCCATATGGAAGAGTCAAAATTGGAGCATTGACCAATCTTATTTTCAATTATTCAAGGAATTATATAAAATCTTTTGTCCAAACAAGCTTAACTACTTTACGTGTGAGCTTGGTTAGTGGGTTAGCCAGTGAGGTGAAATTCTGAACGAAATGCCGATGATAACCTGCTAAGCCAAACAAAATACGTACCTAAATTACATTTGTTGGCCTGGGCCAATCTTGGATTGCCTTTGTTTCGTAGGATTATCTAGGATTCCATCCTTAGAGACAATATGACCTATAATTGAAAATTATTGGTGCCATAATTCAAATTTTATAAACTTCCTATATAATTCATTTCTTCAACGAGTTTTCAGAATAATCTGAAAGTGATCCTCATGGTCTTCGTAGATTTTTGAGTATACCAAAATATCATTGATGAATACCACAAAAAAGTTATCAAGATACTCCTTGAAAACTCTATTTATTAAATCCATGAAAATAGATGTTGCATTCGTCAGTCCAAAAGGCATCACCGTAAACTCGTAATGCCCATACCTGGTTCGAAATGTTGTCTTCGGAATATCTTCCTTCCTCACACATAGTTGATGATATCCAAATCGAAGGTCAATCTTTGAAAATTATTGATCCCCATGAAGTTGATCAAATAAATCATAAATCCAGGGAAGAGGATACGAATTCTTTATTGTGATAGCATTGATTTCCCTATAATCAATGCATAGCCTCATGGATCCATCTTTCTTTTTGAAAAACAAGATAGGGGATCCCCATGTAGAAACACTATATCGAATAAATCCTTTGTCATTCAAATCCTCTAGTTGTTTCTTTAGCTCCACTAACTCCACAGTGGCCATTCTATAGGGGGTATTTGATATAGGTCTTTCACCATGAATTAAGTCAATGGAAATCTTGATTTCTTTCTCTAGATGATGTCCAGGTAAATCCTCTAGAAACACATCAATGTATTAATTCACTATATGAAAATATTAAATTTGAATATTTAATTCTTTACCCATAGATATTGGGTTCTATTCCTCTCCAATAATTTCATTCAATAGAGCTACTAGGGGTGGGTCTACATAAGAATCAGATGGCGATGTATCCACTCTAAAGATAAGAGATTCTATACAATTTTCAAAAATTGAAACTTCCTTTTTCTTGAAATAAATCTTTTCATCATAATTTTATAGCCAATCCATATCGAGAATTATATCAAATTTAGTCATTGGTATAATGATAAGGTTAGAAACTAAAGCATGTTTATGTGTCACAAGGGGGACTAGTTGACATGCCTTTGTTGTAATGATGCATCCCCTAAGAGTTTTGACTAATAACTCCTTTATTAAATCAAATTGGAAGTTTCTAATTTTCTTGGAAAACCAGGAATATATAAATGAATGTGATGATCCAGAATCAAATAAATTGTTGGATAAGTTTGAGGAAACAATAATAGTACCTGCTACCACACCATTAGGAACATCAACTTCCATGGTTGTAATCACATAAGCTCTCCATTTCTCTCTTGTATTTTTTGAGGCATGTTTCCTTGGTTCTTAGGTCACTCATTTTCATAATGTCCCATCTCTCTACAATTTTAGCATTTAACATCATCAAATTGTTTCTTCCCCTAGCATTCATGAGATAGATAACCCTTTTCTCCACAGTTATAGCAGACTCCCTTTCCTTTTAATCATTTCCTGAGATGATTCTTTCCACAATTTTCACATAATGGGAATTTATTCATTCCATTGTTCTTATTTGGAGATTCAACTTTCCCTCAATTATCAGAATACCTATTCATCTCTTGGTTTCCCTTGAACAAATTTGATCTACCAAATTCCTTCTCTGTTTTGATGGCACTTGATAAAATTTCATCATATGATGAAATTTTTTGAGAATCCAATGCCCTTTAAAGACATGGATGAATACCTTTAAAGAAATGATCAATATTGTTTGCTGAGTCACATACGTAATCTAAAGCATAACTGGCTAGCCTTGTGAAGGTATCCTCATACTCTGCAACACTACCTTCTTTCCTTTTCTTTAAGACAAGGAATTTCTTCTTCATTTCTGTTCATTGCTCACGAGGGAAATATTTTTTGAAGAATATTTCCTTAAAATTAATCCATTCTATATATTCTATTTGTTCTTCCTCCATGTTATTCTAATTCAAGGACCACCATTGATCAGCGTCGCCCTTGAGACAATATACTGCCAGTAGTACCTTTTAATTTTTAATGCATCTTAATGCCATGAATATATTTTCAAGGGACTTAATCCATTTCTCAGAAACCATTAAATTATATGTCTCATTGAAATATGTATTCTTCTACCGCATTAAATGATCCAACATAGGTGTGGAATAGTTATTTGTTACAACCCGAGTAAGTTGTCCCAATATGGTCATGATCTGATCTGCTCCAACATTGACTGTGTTGACTTTCTCAGTAGGGAGATCCCAATGTTTCCCACAAGTATTGATTCCCTTTTTTCCATTATACTCCATTTATAAATAAAGTCACACACTAGATTAGGGTATGATCATAATGTATAATATTAACATAACAAAATACATAGAATAAATTGATATCCTACACATGGTTAATCCTATAATCAGAAAAATGTTTTATTTGAGGAATAATTTACATTTCAATCCTTCATAATGGATTTTAAAGAAAAAATGAATTATCCTAATCATATCCCCTGGGAGTGTCGTAAAAAAGAGTGAAGTAAGGCCTATTGTCATGAAACAGTTCCCGTTCGAGTCTAGCTCAAAGTGGTGTTTTCGAGTTTTACCCCTAGATACATCTGTGCTAGAGCCTCCTCTACCTGCTCGTATCCAGACAGAGATTTATTGCTTGAAATATCCACATAATCTATTCCTTAACAAAATAATTGGACGTTCTTGTATGTTTATACTCAAATACTACCTTAGGGCTTTGTTCCCTACTATAAATTTCATACTCTAGTTTCCAAGTTTTCTTCTAAACTTCCTCTGATACCAACTGTAACACCCCAACACCTCTAGACCAGAGCCGGTGCATTACTTGTTATATTGGAATGGTTAAAAGGAATGAAAATCCAAATGGAACAGTCCGTTTAGTAGTCTTGAACAAAATAGATACATAAATGCAACTCAAATTACATTGGAAAAGTTTACAAAATAAAATACATATGGAAAACTAAAATTTGCATCCACAACAACTCAATAAATGATATCATCTTTGTCACCTGTTGAAAGTAAAAAATGAAAGGGGTGAGCTCAAATTCTCATTAAGGGTTAAAAACTACAGAATCATGAATCAATAATAACTAAATTCTAAATAATTTTACATAATCAACATGGAATGGCGAATAAATGAAAAATTCATTCCATTAACAAACTGATAATGAAACTGCATCCATAGATTTTTTCATAGTGAAAACCTCAAGGATAGTAATAACTGATAATGAATAAAGAGAATGATTATTAATTGGACTTCATGTATCTGGAACATGATACCATAATACCGTTAAAATGCTTTAATTCTGTGGGTAGAAACCTGTCTGATTTTTTTGCAAACACACTCGAAGGGTTTGTCTTCAAACTGATTAGTCTCATGAGACCTACCAATGCATCGAGGGGATATAGTGGGACCCACACAACACTTCATGTCTAAATAGTTATTTATAAATTGATTCAATACAAGGTAAATATGGATTTTCAAGATCTGTATAGAGTAGAGTATACAGATTCATCAATATTTCCATAATTAAAATAACATTCCAAATAAACACCGTATACAAAATAGTATATGGTTTAGAAAACAAACATATCCATTATATGATATTATGGATATTTAATATAAATATTTTTTCAAATTAAAAGTGATCTCAAATGGGAATTACGTACACCACATAAGGATTATTAGGTGCACCATAGAAAGTTAGTCACAACAAAATAGTAGTTGAGACAAAGTCTCTTACCACAATGTAATCAGTCGAATCATATGAAAAAAACATAATAACCCTCAAATAAATCATTGAATAAAATGAAAATATAGAGAACAATGATATTATATATCAAATCTCAATACAAATATACCATATACAAGAAATAATTGGCAAACACTAAAAATCTCACAAAAATGAAAGTGAGATGAGAAACCCCTTACCTTATGCTCGAGTGTGTTCTTATTTTGTTTTAATGACTTAAATAATAAAATTTAGCTTCATAAATTAATAACTAAAGAACCTCATATACATTAATTTGACTTATTATTACCTTATTATATTCATCCATGTCCCTTTTATGGGTTTGAGAGGTTCTATTTTCTATCATGGAAGCATTTTTTCCCTTGGTTTACATGATTCATTTACTTGTTTTCATGAATGGAGGTTCATTTGAAATATGGTTAAACATCCATAATTGTTAATATTTTTCATTAATGAAATTAAGATGATATAAATGATCTTATAATGATTTTGAGTTATATACCTTGATGATGATTCATTAGCTAAAAGTTTATTACAAATATTCGGATTAACATGGCCGTTTTGTTCATAATGAACTTGTTTTGTATTATTATTTTATATTATGAGTGTATAAGGATTACAAAAAATTATTGAGATGGAATACATATATTATTATCTTTTTCAACCAATAAAATGTTTTCATGACCAGTAAATAAGGATAAAGTGAAGAAAAAAACTCCACCGTCCACAAAGGTTATAAATTGGAACCTCATGGACGTTGATTTCAGTTATAAAAATAAAAAGGGGAAGTTAGAATATTAATGATGGTTATTACATTCACATGATATAATTCCATCATATAGATGATAATGGGGTTTATCATGGTCTTTTGGACAAAGGAGATGAGGAGATAAAAAAAAAATAGATGAACTTGAAAATAAAAGAAAAGTTGAGAGATCCCTTATGCAAAATTCAGCAGCCTTACGGTGTCGCTTAAAATTTCATAAAATGAAATGATGATAAAAAAAGGGTATCTAATCATATTTAAATAAAAATTACATTAATAATAATAAATAAAATTAAACCCCAACATATGATAATGAAAATTCAAATAAATAACATAAAAGAAGTGTCAACTAAAAGAAGGGAATGAAGGATTTTCTTACCTTGTAGTGTAACTCCTAGATCAAGAAGGATGGGACCTTGGGGGCTTAAGGAAACCTTGGGGGGGCTAATAGGGAGTTAAAACCCTCAGATTTTCTAGGAATATGGATTTTTAATGAAAGAAAATTAATGGATGAGTGGGTATTTATAGAAAAAGAGAGGTAGTTTTTTAATAATTTCAAGGGGACACCTCATTAGTGGTTTTTGCCAAACCATGGGCTTGCCCATGGTATTTGCCCATGGTTTTATCCCCTTGGGACACCTCATTTCATAAGTTACTATAAAAAAATTCTTCCATACTTTTATATTAAATTATTACATCATTATGAGGTCATTAAACTACCGAAAACTCAAAACTGAATTTTTACTATTCATGAAAAATTAATGTATTTTAGAAAATTCCCAAAAATTTACCCTAACCATTTTTCGACGTGTAGAATTTAAAAATGAGATCCATTGTTTGAAAATAATTTTCTATGTATTTTTAATTTAATTTTTAAATAGAATCATGTTAATTAAAAAAATAACAATTTTAAAGATATAATTAGTTCTATATCTTATTGAAAAATATACCAAGATCTCATTATTTCATTAACTTATGAAAATAAAATGTTATCATTATTTAATATTTATAAGGGTCATATTAATATTCATAAGGGTATGTTACTATTCATAAAAAAATCAAGTTGGTTCTATCAGACTCCAAATGACTTACTGGTCACATCTCTAGATGATCGTTTTTCAAAATTCAAAACATAGAAATATCAAACTTATGTTTAATGAATAGATAATAAATTTCTCCTATAATGTTTTGTTTCAAAAAATATTTAGTGATTCATGAAATATAGGCTATCCAATGAATATAAATTATTTAATAGGAACATTCCATAAAATTTTTGGGGTGTTATAAGAATAGTCACTAAGGATGATGATATAATAATAGTAACTCTCACGGTTGCTGAACCCATGTCTACTTCCTCTGGAGACTCTTCCACTACCTGATAAATCTTCTCTCTGGATGCCTATGGTTGGGAATTTTTTTTACGTGAAGCATATAATTTCCTCCTAGTTTTAGGAGGAGTTGATGATCTTATTCCACTATGCGAAGTAGATAAGTGATGGGAGAATATCTATATGTTCCTTGAACATCCATGGGAGCTATGGTTCTTGGGGATGGACAGTTCCTTGTAGATAGTTCGGTTGAATTTCCTAAGACCTTCGGGTCATGTAATCTATTAAGCCTACGGGCCATGTAATCTCTAAGCCTACGAGCCTTGCAAGGGTTCCCCCTCATCCCTTGAAAGGGGGGTTATAAAAAATAAATAAAAATGAAGGCCTTCGAGAAATTCCAACATAGATATAAATTATAGATTTCTATAGACTATTTATTATTAACCATATAAATTATATAACCTCATATTAAAAATGATATATTTATTAAAATTTTAATATAACATTCTAAACTATTATTTAAATAAAATATAATAAATGTCCCAATCTTAAACAAGCTGATTAAAAGGGGTCATATTTTTGACATAAGTTTGATTTGGGTCGAAAAACACATATCCAATGAAATTAGGACACATTTTAGCATAATTATATACTATTATAATATTATTTTTACCTTTAATTATCCTATTTACCTTTAACTATGCTAAATAAAATTCAAAAGATACTATTCACCAAAAATTATTTTGACCCTTTAGATCAATTTTCTAATACGGATTACAACCATGTATGTCTATGTTTCAAAATTGAATTCACATAGGCTGTAAATTATGATTAATTATAATCTCATATATGTGACTAGAAGGCATGTAAAAGTGACGTTCATAAGTTCAATAAATTTTTATATCTAATTATATAATAAAATTGATTTGAATAACCTACATTGGGATAATTTTTTTATTATTTTTCTATTGTGATGTTAAAATGAATTTCATTTAAAATACTTATTCAAATGAAAATATGGGTTTTAAACAATAATTCAGTATTTTTCACTATTCATAAAAAATAAGATCTTTTTAGAAAATTAAAAAAAAATCACTATAAGCTAATTTTGATATTCTGAACTCAAAAATGAAATCTGTTTTGACAAATAAAAATTGTAAATTTCTAAATGTGGTTCTTACTCTTCATAACCTCTTTTTAATTAGTTAGTTTAGTATATCGTGCTACGCTCAAGGTTAGTGTAGTGTACAAAAAAATATATTGAAGAAACTGAGTTTTTTTAGAAGACACATAATGTAAAATATTTGGGTGTTACACTGGGTTACATGAAATGAGGAAGCATTCTACTATGAAATCTAAAGGTGATCTCCCCAAATGTTCTAAATGGGTAAGAAGACATTTTTTAATGAATGTTTGATAGTACCAAGAATGTGTTACTGATGTGGTTGTTGTAAAAGAGGGAGCCATAGAACCAAATTTATAATTTCTTCTTGATTACCATATCATATATACAGTTATTTATATAGGATTCATTCTTACCATTATATTTTTGATATCTCTACATCATCATTTTTTATAGTAATGTCCATATATTACATATCATATCAAAAGTTTATAGTAGTTCCCAGTCCATAATGAGAACCTTGAGATACCATGACATTAATATTAAACATATATCCTATGGTATAGGTACATCATACTGACTGTATAGATTTGGTGTCCGACTATCAAGTTCTTGGTTATTATAACAATTAAGAATTTTACTCATAAACTCCTCACTTATTGAATCTAGTACGTGAGATATTAAGGATAGACTTATCAATAAAAACACCACATGTTTTAGGTTTCATTGGTTTTTCATATCTATGAACATGTGTATTAGTCTCTAGAATTTAGATCATTATCAATGTATACTATTTTATCACATAATTTTATGGAATCCAAAATCCACGACATTGAAATAAAGGTGAGGTAGCTTTTTTTGGGTATGTCATTTGAGGTATGACATTGGTTGAATGATTAAGATAAAATTTATCACTTTTGAATTGATGAAGTGATATCTTAGTACTAGTGAATAAGGATAGAAATTCATAAATCCTTGTCCAAGGTAGTCAAAGGTAAGTTTTTTTTACTTATATCAACAAATAATAAAGCAAAAACTGATGATTACACAAGCTGTGCATCCTGCTTTATGGGATATCTTGAGATAAAAAGAATATATTACACAGTGTGTGTTCTTAAGAAAGGTTGTCATTGATATGAATTTTTCTTATCTCATTAGGGAATTAATCGGTTTTTATAATCTACTCTTAGTCCTTGAATAGTATGCATTTCTATATAGGTAAGGGCCTAGAGGGTATTAAATAATAGAGTATTCATGAGTCTTCCCTATTTTTATGAATATGAATATTGGAAATGGTTGAGCCCACCTTTGGATTTTAGAGTTGTCCATGTAATCAATCACTAATGAATAAAGAAATTCATTTTAATCAATTATAGAGTAATTGGGTTGAATTTATTTATTAAAATTATTCACAAGGTATTAAGTAAATCCAAAAAAAACGTACTATACAAATAAATATAATTTTAATATTAAAGGTTCCTTTAGTATTGGTTGGAATTACAAGTTGAGTTAATTAATTGGGTTTATCATGCAATATATTTATTATATATTACAAGTATGTGATAAAAAATATAAATGAAATTATGATGCAGTTAGTTCATCATAATGTGTTATATACCACTTTTATAGTAGGAGTTTTATTTCTGAGGTTTGGGGAACCCTTTTTGAGTATTTTAGCCTCTCACTATATAATAAGAAGAGATACTCTCATTCCAAGACTATTCATCATTATGAATTTAGAGATTGTCTCTCCTCCCACACCCTAGAGAGTGAATGGAATTGTTCGAGCGATCGATTTAAGAATTCCTTCACGGATCGGAAGGACAAGATCGTGTTGATCATCAAAACATCAGATGAATCATTAGAGCTCCGCACTAGATACCATAATTTAACGGTTGACATTCATACAGATTATTGAAGAATGTGTGGATGATCTAAAGGAGTTAGACCTCAGATCCTTCGAGAAATGGTCACCAGCTAAAAGATGCTATTCAATGTGCTTCGATTAAAATGGGGTAACTATTTGGTTTTTAATTTTGTTCATTGATGATTCAGGTAAGATTCACAGACCTTACTGGGGCTTGGATCATCAGAGATAAAGAAGTTTCATCACACCAGTGATGATTCATTTTTAAATTCCCAGCCATCCAGCTTATGCTGCACACCCCGATACCAAAAATTGGTATCAGAGTAGTCATGTTAATTTTTAATCCAAAAAATTAATTTACTTTAAATGAATAATAGGGTTTTAATTTATTCCGAACAAGAAAAACCATGCATTGATCCGATGGCAGATAACCATGTTATGACTGTCCAAATTTTTTGATACTGAGCGTTTGCAATTTGTTTTTGGGTATTTAAAAAAATTGAAGAACAACATATATATATATATATTCATTTATGTTCTTCCTTTTCTAGATAATTATGGAGCCCTTCTCAGAACCTGATTTGGATTAGCTGGAATCTAGAAACCGAAATAGTAACTCCCGGAGTCCAATTTTTCCACTGACTGCAGAATTTGATAAATATACAACCTAAAAAACAAATAATACTGAAAGGGTGTGCATTTATTATGTAATGAAAATCACAAATCAAATAAAAACATGGTCATCCCATATGTTTCTTCCATATAATGGAACAAGTTTTATTAAAAAGTATAAGGGGTATCATAGGGTGGCATGACTACCAAATTTTTTGTTTTGTTTTTTTATTTGAGTAAGCTTCTCCATGAGGTTCACTAGAACCCCTCATAGACCTCCTCCTCTCATGAGTCACAATGGACGACCACCACAAAATCACCGGTTCCATTGCCACCCATTGCAAATGCCATTATTTCCTATCATCGTCCGACTCTACCATCAGTCCTCTCTCCCATGACACTAACTCCCAACTGATAACCCTACCTAGAATGCTACCTCCCCCATCGAGCGTGGTCGATTGAGCCTTAATGCTATGTCGGCCACCGATGCTGACTACCTCCCAAGCCAACCAAGCCATACATTGCCGCTCTTTTAGGCCGCCACTACCATAACACATGACCGAACCCCATCCAAATATTGACCTAGGTTGTCACGACCCGTCCTCGGGGCCCGTGCCATGACTACCCCAAGCCCGCCTTCCATAGGCCAGGGGCTGACGACTAGCACCAAGGCGTAAATCCTGGTAAAAAGGGAAGGCATTGCCTTTGTAAAGTAAACAAGCACCATAGAGTAAGCAAGCGGAAAAGTAAACACTAAGTAAAAACAGAGTACAAATGAAGTGCAGAAAAGTAAATGGGCCAGTATACAAACCCAACTGAAAGTAAAGTACAAATCGAAAGGGAAAATAACAACTGTAAAGTAAAAGCCGCTACACCGAGATGTCCACTAGAAATCCCACCTGAAGGGTGGGTACAGATAGCTCCAATGCTCCTCGGGTCCCGTCGTCCGCTCCGAGCACGTCCCGCCCAGTGGTCCACCTCCAGGTACCGTCCTGCTCTGCAAGCCTCATCCACGATCAACGTTGTCCGTCGTCTGCAACCAACACAACGTAGTGCGGGCATAGCCCGTGCAGGGGTGAGTATAACGATACTCAGTAGGGGCCCCGAGACCCTCAAGGTCTCACTAAAACCAACAAGGATAAACACAAGAAGATCTCAACAGATAACCTATACTTAGATATATGCCCATACATATACCTAAGTTATCAAGTAACCCATCTCAATCATGAGGCAAACACAAGGTCATAAGTCTCAGCTCAAACCAGGATTTTCATCATCGAAACCGTAACTGCTGAAGAGCTCCGTCTCTGGAGTGTACAGTGGTCCTGTCACAACTCCGAGGTACTACTAACTAACTTAAGACTGTTTTAGTACTCCACCTATCGAGTATTGCAGGCCAGCCGCTACCACCAAGCGCTCCCATGTTCCGCTACGACCAAGCGTACCACTGTCGTGGGTCTGCCGCTACAACCAAGCGCTCCCATGTGTCCCTACAACCAAGCACACCTCTGTTGTGGGTCTTCCGCTACAACCAAGCGCTCCCATGCGCCGCTACAACCAAGAGCACCTCTGTTGTGGGTCTACCGCTACAACCAAGCGCTCCCATGTGCCGCTACAACCAAGCGCACCTCTGTCGTGGGTCTGCCGCTACAAACAAGCGCTCCCATGTGCCGCTACAACCAAGCGCACCTCTGCCGTGGGTCTGCCGCTACAACCAAGTGCTCCCATGTGCCGCTACAACCAAGCGCACCTCTATCGTGGGTCTGCCTCTACAACCAAGAGCACCTCTGTAACACACCGAGTCGTTCGATCAGCAGTCGTCGGGTCTCAGTCAGCTACACGGTCTCCGTGCTCTGCCCGCTCGTCTCCGGGAGGGTCCGCTCCACGAGCTACTGGTCGATACTCCAAGTATCACAAAGTCCCGCAAGGAAGTATCTCAAAGGACCACCTCGTCATAGGGGTCTCAACGCAACAGACGACGCGTCAATCGGACGCCCGGTCTGTGAGTTATTAGCCTTTTCGTCCTAGGGGCCCGGTTGGTTTCGTGTGCGAACCAATCCGGCCGTAACTCAAATATACCCCGAACACTCATAGGGTATACTCATAGGGACCGTTTTTCAACGTGATCACCAACGCTGCAGACGGTTCGTCAAACGGACGTCTGGTCTGAAAGATATCAGCTTTTCCGTTCCAAGGGCCCGGTTGGATTTCAGTGCGATCCAACCCGTCCACTATCCATCTGCATCCAAAACTCATGTGTAGGATGCCAAAAGTTCCGTCTCATCAAGAGGAAAGCAACGAGACAGACGGCGCGTCAATCGGACACCCAGTTTGTGAGTTATTGGCTTTTTCATTCCAGGAGCCCGGTTGGATTCGTGAGCGAACCAACCCGAACGCACTCCGACGACATCCCAACCTTGAGCAGATTAATCCAAAAGATCCGTCTCACCTAGAGGAATTCAACAAAGCTGACGGCACGCCAATCGGACGTCCATTACTCAAGATATGTGCGTTTCCGCTCCGAGGGCCCGGTTGGTTTCGTGTACGAACCAACCCGGCCGAACCCAAAGTATTCCGAAACCTTGAGTGTGGTATACCGAAATGACCGTCTCGATCCAAGGGTCGCGTTGCCACAGATGGATCGTCAAACAGAGGTTGTAGCTCAAGTTACGGGCATTTGACCGAAAGCCGTCTGAAAAACGGCGGGGGTCCGGGTCCGGGCCGACCGGGCCCGACCCCCCTGGTCGGCCCGAACCGGGTCGACCCGACCCGGGTCCGACCCGGTTGGCCCGACCCGGCTCGGCTCGGCCGAGCGGCCTAGCGGCCGACACGGGGGGAACCGCCGCCCCGCGTGACACCCCTGCGGCACCCGCGGGGTGTCGCCCTGGACACCCGCGGGGCGCCGCGTGACAACCCCGTGGCACCCACGGGGTGTCGCCCTGGACACCCGCGGGGCGCCGCGTGACAACCCCGCGGCACCCGCGGGGTGTCGCCCTGGACACCCAGGCGCGCCGGACCCGCACGGCCGCGGGTCCACGGGCGCCGCCGCCTCCAGCCGCCGACGCCGCTGCGCCGGTGACCCGCGCCGCATCCGGCTTCCGCGGGCCGCCGGAGTCGCTCTGGTGGTCCGTTTTCCTTCCCGTCTGCACCGTTGCTCCTCCCGGGACTCGTCCTTCACTGCGGAAACATCAAACATCCATTGTGGCACGTTTCGTCGTCGCCCGTCAAATCCGCACAAAACGAAGAACGGCGGAGGGTCGTCGGGCCGTGTTCGTTTGGCCCGCACCCACCGCGTTAGAGATAATCAACGGGAGAAAATAAAATGTTCAACACATAAACCAACAATTTTAATAAAATAAAATAGTTTCTTTTGTTCCGGTTCTTTAATTTTTAAAGAATGTTCACGGGAATATAAGGAGGGGTATTTCCAAAATATAAAATCCCTACCTCGCTGGACGTCACGCGTGAGCGTTCTTCGCGGAAATTGCTCGTCGCGGAATGTGGAGATCGTCGCGTCATCGCGGAAGGGCGTCACGTCGTCGCGGAACACGGCGTTGAGTCGGCGAACTCAACGCACCATGAAACAGCAGATTTAATTTAATTAATTAAATCCGTGTTTTGGTTAAGAACCACGAAGGAGATAAAAAGGAAGGTACAAGACCCTTACCTCAAGAAGCCGATCGAAGATCCGTCGCGGAGGAAGAGACGTCGCAGAAGAACGTTGTCGGCGTCGCGGATCACGGTGTCGCGTCGTCGATTTCCGAGTTCGGCATTCTTCGCGTTCTTCGCGTTCTTCGCGTTCTTCGTGAAGGAGGCTGAAGGTTCAAGGATCCTTTCTCAACGAGTAATCCTCCAAAAGAAAAAGGTTGGTCTTATTTTATTATTATGCCAACACACGAAAAAGGGTAAGTAACGACCCATCAATTCGTTGAATTAATTCAATGAAAGAGGAGCTTGGCGCGCAATACCGCGGGTCGGCGCGCAATTGGGCGGGCTGGCACGCAATTGGGCCAGCGCTTTGCGCGCGGAAGATGGAGATTGCGCGCAGCGGGCCTCTAATAGCGCGCGGGGAATAGAGATTGCGCGCACCGGGCCTCTGATAGCGCGCTGGGGCAACGGACCATTCTTTAATGAATGGCCACTTAGTAAGGGGGGTGCGCGCAATCGGGCTGGATTGCACGCACCCGGGGGGCAATTGCGCGCAAGAGGCTTCTTTTGCGCGCGAAGGCCTTTGGGTGAGGAGTGGGTCAAAGGAAAAAAGCTAAAGGGGGTTGCGCGCGAAGGCGAACCCCAGGGATTGCTTGCGCGAAATAAAGGAGGTTACCTGAAGATCAGCATTGCGCGTGGAGGGGGCGGGATTGCGTGCACGAGCGACCCTTCAAATTCTGGCAACCTGCAAAACGTCGGGGGTCGCCTTGTATTTATAGGCAACCCCGGGTGCGCAATTCGGCTCGCGGTGCGCGCAATTCGGCTCGCGAGCGCGCAACGCGGCGCGGGCGCGAAATAGAGGCCCGGCGCGCAGTAGGGCCGCGCACGGGCGTCGGGCGCGGAACATTCCGCGCCGACTTGGCCCATTGCGCGAATCCCAGAAGGATTGCGCGCGCCTCGCCAATATTGCACGCGGGCCTCTGATATTTCGCGCAAGGCCTTCGGGCCTTCCGAAACATGCTTCTGACTCCAAATATGACCTCCCTTTCCTCATCCGGAACTTCTTTTGAGGAGCAGCGGACTTTTCCGGCGTCTACAAAATCCCCCCCTCAGAATCTGATCGGCGAGAGGTCGCAACGATCGGGTTCCGAGGGAGACGCCGGAATGCCGAAGTCCTGGGCGGCGCGGGACTTTGGCGCGCAAAAAAGGCGTCGGGCGCGAAATTCGCTGCCGTGGTCGCGCAAAGCGCTTTCCGCGCGGCGCGGACACCCGGCCTCGCCTATAAATAGGGGCCCTGGGTCCCGCGTGCCGTACACAGGCTTTCCGCGCGATAAGCTTCCAAGATCTCATGTGCGAAATTGCCATTGACGGCGCGAAATTCGCCCGTTCGGCGCACAAACCCATCCGGATTTCGGCTTGTCTTGCGCGAACACCCGGGGTTTTACGCGACGGGCTTCCCAATTGCACGCCGTCCACTAGGATTGCGCGCCAAATCCCAAATTTCTCTACCAGCCTCCTCCGATTCCACACGCCTCATCCCTTAACCCACATGACTCCCGGAACTTCTGAGATGGCCGCAGATCAAGTGAATGAGGGGGATGCCGCCATTCGCAGAGCTGAGATGGCGGCGAACGAGGAGGTCTACGGAGCCAAGGAGATTGTTTCCAACAATCAATCCTTGTTTTATTTTCTGACGCCGACCTAGAAGACGTATCCGCTGTCGGACAACCTGCCACTCTGGATCTACGGCATCCTGGATGAGGTTCCGGTGCCAGGGTTCGAGGTTGATGCGCCACGGACCGGGGTGACTCGGGAGGACGAGCTTCCCCGCTACAACATCACCAACAACGGGCATCCTGCCAGGGAGACCAGGCACTTAAATGTCTATGTCTTGAACCCGAGGATGCGAACCATTACCGGGAGTCAGCCTACTGCGGAGAACTCTCCAGCCCTCTACTCGAGCACGTATCGCCAGAGTGTCACCGACGACACCAGGGGCTGGCTGAAGGACTAGGACTTGCGGTCTGGGGGAAATTTCACCAGTGAGTGGGCCTGGGCGTTCTGGGTACGCCACACCTGCGATCACTTCGCGGAGGAACTGCGGTACATCGGCCTGTTTGAGGCGGTGTGGACGTCACAGTTCAACTTCTACCAGCAGCCCGAGCTCGGGCCGGAGCTGTTCACCCGCTGGTCCCTGGATACCAACACCTTCCATCTTCATCATGGGGAGGTCAGCATCGGTCTCTGGGACATCCACTGCATTGGAGGTATCTCGCTGGAGGGTTACCAATACGATGAGTTCCTGCCTCCAAGGAACACCTGGGGCGACAGGTCACGGACTCCCATCCTGACATGGAATCTACTGGACCTGGCTACGGAGCGGCTCGGGGTCAAGGACTTCCGCAAGTACATAGCCTACAAGGAGTGGTTCGGCCAGTTCTTGGAGCATGACCCAGCGGTCAAGATGCCAGGCAGGGGGAAGGGGTGCCCGACCGCGGCTCAGAGGAGCCGGAACGGGTCGTACTGGCGGGTCCTGGAGACGGGAGACTAATGCTCATGGGGGTACCGCGTCATCGAGGCCCGGGACCCAAATGTCCGGTACGCGGCGTTCCTGGCCACCTTTCTGAGTGGGTGGCTCCTGCCAGTGCGGGATGCGAGGATGGGCGTCCGCCCGGCAACACTGGTGATGGCGGGCGCCATGGCCGCCAACAAAAGATTCAACCTCGGGGTCCCAGTGCTGGCTAAGCTATACGCCATCCTGGGATGCATCTCGTGAGGGGGGTTGCCACGAAGGGTCTGTGGGCCCTTTCAATTCTTCCACGGCTGGGTGGATGCTCACCTCGGTGGGTACATGTTTCCAAACGCCGTCATTCCTCCGGGCAACGGCCTGCGACCCTCCCTGCTGAACATCGCGGGGGTCGCTCTGATGACCCTAAATGAGGAGGGCGTGAGGATTCGGATTGGCAATCACGCCAATTTCAACTTCAGCCCGTTCCCCACTCCCATTGGCCAGATGATCGACAATGGGCAGGGTCTGCTGGAGCAGCACAAATACTTCCTGAGCATGCGGGGCTGGGTGCTCATGGCTCGGATCGACGGGAAGGTGATCTGCGAGCCCTACGTGCCAACCCGGTTCGCCAGGCAGTTCGGGTGCCTTCAACGGATGCCGAAGAGGGTATTCACTGCTGTCCGGGAGGAGACGAACCCTTGCGTCCTTCGCCAGATGTGGTTAATGTTCGCCGCTTTTGGCTCTGGCGATGTCATCACTCTCCCTCCTACCGGGGTCGACGAAGGCTTGGAAACCGAGTACGCCGATCACTGGGCCATCGCGTACCCCGAGGGGCTTCTACGGAAACCAGTTCGGCGGCTCGAGGTCACCCATGCGGAGACCGGGCGTCAAGGAAGGAGGCGAGGCGCCATTACGCGGGGGAGAACGGAGGCGCGCCAAGCAGCGGAGCCGGCGCGGGCAGGGACTTCGGCGGCGGACACATCGCAGACTGCCGCCACGGCCTCAGCACCCAGAGAGGGGGCACATGCGGTGGTCGGGGAGCGGCCCAGGAAGCAGATAAGGCGTCTTCTCGAACCCTCCCACGATGCAGTCTTCCCAGCACTGTGGTCAGCCTGGATGACCCCGTGACAGTCGTTGGGGACCGAAACCATCTGGCAGAAGATAATCAGAGAAGGAATCCATCTGCCAGAGGTCGGGCGCCTTCAGGTCGCCGACAGGGTGAACTTCCATCGGCGGTATGCATATCTGACGGCCATGGACGAGTACGCGCGCCAACGTGGTCAGCGTGCGGAGCCGTCCCTTCTGGTGAAGGTGATGCTCGGTCTATAGCCTGCTCAAGAACAGATGCCGCCGGAGGAAGGTGATAGTAAAGATGACTCCGAGGAAGAGGAGGAGATGGGGGAGGATGAAGGCTACGAGGGAAGGTCCCATCCGGGGAGCCCGCGGGAGAGCGGCGAGGTGGCCGGCTCTAACAATATCGATATCACTAAGCTCCTCGAGGTCCGCTTCTATCCCTACTCAACCTGCTTCGTCCATTCTCTTATGCAGCTTCTAACCCATTTCTTCATCTTCCTCAGGAGTGCACGGATGTTGGTCAGGCATCCTCAGCAGGAGTAGGAGAGGCGCCAGCAGGACAGGGCGGGGGCCAAACACCTATCATTGAATTGACAAGCGCTGAGGGGTCCCCTGCTGCAATTGCTCCTGCGGCGGCCGGGACAGCGGAAGATGACGCTCTGGACTCCCGTAAGTCTCCTTACTTTACTGCTGGTGCTTGCCGTTGACGATCCGTGATTAACCGTGGCATGCCTTGCGCAGTGATCTCAATACTGGAGGCTCGTCGGGCTGTCGAACCCGGGCCATCCACGAGTGGACCAGTGGCAGACATGCCGCCTTCTCCGGAACATACTTCTCACACCGAGCCGGCCCCACCAACTGCTGATCAGGGGGCAACGGACGCCGGCGGTACTGCCATCAAAGAGAGGTCGGGGGCTGAAGAGGGTGTCAACGCCGCTGGGGCGAGAGAAGAAGGTCGCCCAGATGTTGGGGAACCTATCCCATGTGAGGAAATCCCAGGGGCGGACCCTGCAGCAGACCTGCTGGCTGCCTTCCCTGCCTACCGGCCTGCCTACCCCGAGGAGATGGACGACTCGGAATCGGAGGCGGTCGAGGAGAGCCGGATAACGCGCCGCAGGGGGTGGAAGTGCATCCAACGCTTCCTCAAGCGACCCCCATCGGAGTGGCTGGGGTGCATGGGATCGCTTCAAACCTGGCTGCGCTTCCTATGTGCTGGGGGAGCTGATGCTCGACGCCTCCATCTAACGGTCCGTGATTTCATGGCCGAAAAGATGTGCGAGAGCCGCCGGCGTGCCGATGTCACACAATGTCGGGACATGTCGGAGAACACACGGGCGCTCCTCGTGGCGGAGCAGGAGGTCCGGCGCCTCGAAGGGCAGGCGACAGAGAAGGAGGCCTTCGTCGCAGCGTGCACTGATCCTGTGGAGCAATTGACGGCCCAGCTGGATGACGCCCAGGCACAGCTGACGGAGGCGGGCCACCAGATGGTCACACTTCAAGTCGAGCGGGAGCGTACACAAGCCAGGATCGGCGAGCTGCGCGCTGCGGCCGCCGACGAAGAGAGGGCATGCAGAGAGCGAGAAGCAGCTCTGGAGGCCGCCAGCCAAAGGGTAGCGGCGTTGGAAAGATCCATTCAGCACGCTAATCCCTAGGGGCTTTGTTTTTTCCATTCCTAGAACATTTTGCTTCCTCTACTCAATACTTCGATCCATTTGTATGAATCAACATATTTATCTGCATCTTTTGGATTAACGTGCTCAACCACAATTCATTGTCTTGCGGGAGCGTTAACCAAGCTTCAGGCATCCGCAATTGGGCCTGGATCTCTAAGGAAAAGAGGGAGGTCATTCCTAGGAAAGGAGACCTCAGACCTAATCAATGTACCATCCCCCCAACTTGTTCCGAAACACGAGCGGGAAAACGCTAGGGGCGTTGAGATTTTATCCGAACATAGGGAGATGAAAAAGGGTGAATCGCGTGTCCCGAATTCAGAAATCCACGACGGTCAGTCTTCCAGGAAATGCTCAAGACGGCAAGTGGACAATGGATCAATCGACCATACTACTGCAATAGACGGACCGAAGGTCATCATTCATATTGCAGGAGGCGGATCACATGTCATCATCAATACTGCTCTGGGGGTTCCTTCAGACACAAGGGTGGAAATCCGGATCAAAAGAGCATGCGAAGCGTGGGGCGAAGTGATGATTTGTTCGGACAGAATCTAACACTCCCAAAATTGCGCCACCGTGGGGAAAGCGTATTAGGCGGATGCACCAATCTGGCTGTGAATCACCCCAATTCTCAGACAGAACCTCTTTGACGAGGAAACTGTCTCTTCCCATCATTGTAATGGGGCATCCCGAGCTGAATCAAGGAGAATATCACAACCGCACCACTCTACCAGAAGCCAGGCCAGACGACTGGCGACGAGGAGGGGCGGGACTTAGCGATCCCTGAGGCTGGACCCGAGTCGAGATGCCCGGGCATTCCTACGTACTCCATCAGGCTGGAGATCAAGCCACACGTAGTTCTGGAAGTGCAGTTTTAACGTCATGCGGGACGTAGAACCCCGATTAGGGAGATCTTAGTTTAAGGTCGTAGAGATCGGACCATAGGGGTAGATCTTAGTTTAAGGTCTTAGATCTCGGACCATAGGGGCAGATCTTAGTTTAAGGTCTTAGAGCTCGGACCATAGGAACCTCAAAGTACGCCACATCGTGGTCCTATCCCCTGGATATGCGAAGATGCACTGAGGGATAGTGTCAAGAGTGCCGAGATTTTTCTTGGTCAGAATGGGAGGTGGAAAACGTAATGTGAATCATGCGGCCATTCACTCAAGGACTGGGGGCACCGGCGTAACGATATGAGAGTACTTCCGACCGTGGCGGAAAAGCAGCATCAATATCGCACTGACCGTTGATGGAATGAGGCAGAAAACGAGCATCAACCGCTCAAGCGCAGGATTCATATCGATTTGCTGCCCAAGGCCCTTGGGGGAACCAGCCCGGATCGGTGGGAGAGCACTGAGGCATTGTATCCAGACCGCTCACGGGGGGTTCCACCCAGGGCGTAGGTGATGGGTCCGAATGAAGGGGAGCATGAAGCTTGAAAAGTGGAAGGAACCTGACCAAGCTAAACCTGACCCTCCTGGCAATAGACCAGAGTACTCTTGACACCGGTGGACCACTGTAAGGGGTCGAGGGACATGCCTTGAGGGTGACCCGAAGGTGGCGGATTCCCAAGAGAAGGGGGAATCTCTAAGAGGTGGGGGGCTGGACCCGAAGTTTCAAACATCCGGGCATTCCTATGTATCCCATATGGATGGGAATCAAGCCGTACGTAGTTCTTGAAGCGCGGCGCAACACAATCGGGCACCAGCGCGGGGAGGGGTGCGGGTCTGGCCCTCGCACCCAGAAGAAGCGGTATTTGATATTTCTTGTTTGTCCTTAAAGGTGGATGGTTTTTCTTTGTGCAGCGACCTGCCTGTGATTAAGAAATTCCTGGCGTCACCACAATAATCAAGCCATGAAAGGCATTGATAAATGGCGTGGTTATTAACCAGCGCCCAACGTGAGTGTCCCATGAGAAGAACATCACGATGCAGTTCCGTTTCTCGTCGGGCGGCCAAGACGATCACAGTTTACGGTCGTGTGGTAAGACCAGGCAACACAGTTTAAGGTCGTGTGGCTCGGACCATGGAGGAATCCGCTTATTGCGATACGGCAGACCCAGCGGAGGTGGGGACACATCCCAGCCCTGCGGTCACGCACAATTCTAGGAGAAGGATCCTGGGATAGGGGCCTGCATATGTCTATCAACCGAGGGGCAGAGATGCTAGCCTCCAGCTATGCTGGGCCCAGAACGCGATTGTTCGGGCGACTCCTTCCTCCTCATGGGGACGAGGGTCAAGCTGCAAATGGCCCTTAGAGAGGACATTAGCATATATCATTGGTGCTCATATCGTGGGAGCCTCGAAAGGAACCATTACCCTGGTTGGTCTGCCTAACGTGTAGAGGTGTACTGAGGGTCAGTATGAAGAGAGAGTGTCGAGTTTCCACTACAACGCACTGAGGCGGAGTGTGATAAGGACTGCGCAACCAATGTTCAGAGCCTGAAAGAGTTGACATGGTGATCAAGGATGTTACTGACCATATTCGCAACACAACATCCGATCGCGTCAGCCTAGGATGAGGCAAGCAAACGAGCATCAACCGCTCAAGCGCAGGATTCATATCAATTTGCTACCCAGGACCCTCCGGTAAATCGACCGGGAGCGGTAGGAGAGAACTAAGGCATCGCATCCAAACCGCTAATGAGGATCCATTTGAGTGAAGGCCCGAACAAGAGGAAGCGCGAGGCCTGACAAGTAACACAGGACTTGTCGGGATTGAATCCGACACTACAGGTCATAGACTGGAGTACCCCAAAACATGCTAACAGATCACCGGAAAGGGTAGGAGGACTCACCTTGAGAGCAACCAAAGGACGGCAGATCCCCGTGATCAACCAAGAGACGGGGCTGGACCTAGAACACAAACGTCCAGGCGGTCCTACGTATCCCATAAGGATGGGAATCAAGCCGTACGTAGTTCTTGAGAGGCAGTTTAACGTCATGCGGGACGAATGCTGAACAGTTTAACGTCTTGTAGCTCGGATGTGGTGCAGTTTAGCGTCATGCAGGACGAAGTGCAGTTTAACGTCATGTGGGACGATGGAGCATGCAGTTTAACGTCTTGCAGCGTGGACGAATGCAGTTTAACGTTGTGCGGGACGAAGTGCAGTTTAACGTCATGCGTGACGATGGAGCATGCAGTTTAACATCCTGCAGCGTGGACGAATGCAGTTTAACGTCGTGCGGGATGAAGTGCAGTTTAACGTCATGCAAGACGATGGAGCATGCAGTTTAACGTCCTGCAGCGTAGACGAATGCAGTTTAACGTCGTGCGGGACGAAGTGCAGTTTAACATCATGCGGGACGAATGCAGTTTAACGTCGTGCGGGACGAAGTGCAGTTTAACGTCATGCGGGACGAAGTGCAGTTTAACGTCATGCGGGACGATGGAGCATGCAGTTTAACGTCATGCAGCGTGGACGAATGTAGTTTAACGTCGTGCAGGACGAAGTGCAGTTTAACGTCATGTGGGACGATGGACACTTAGGCAAAGTACTGCTTGAGGAACCTAGCGTTGGTGGGAGGAGTGACACGCTCACCATCCATAGTCTCTAGGGAGTACGCGCCATTGGGATAGACCTTGTGGACGACAAAAGGTCCCTCCCACTTGGGCTCCAACTTGGGCGGCTTCCTGCCGGGGATCATTGGTGCTCTTAGGGCCAGTACTAGGTCACCCTGCAGGAAGGAGCGGAGGCGAACCTTCTTATTGAAAGCTCGAGCCATTCTTCTTTGATGCCTCTCCAAGTTGTGCAAAGCGCGAAGCCTATTCTCATCCAGTGCTTCCAACTCGACTAGACAGGCTTCAGCAGCTCTGTCCGGCGCTTTCTGGTCGTAGACCGCAGTGCGCAAGGACGGTAACTAGATCTCGATGGGCAGGACGGCCTCAGCTCCATACACCAGGGAATAAGGGGTTATCTGGGTGGAATTGCGAGTCGTCGTCCGATAAGCCCAGAGGGCGTTGGGGAGCTTGTACGGCCAACTCTTATTGTTCTGACCAACCATCTTTTGTAGAATGTTAGAGAGGGTTTTGTTAAACGCCTCAATCTGTCCATTCGCCTGCGCATGATAGCGAGATGTATGGTTCGAGCGAATGTTGTACTTGGCGTACAACTTCTTCAACTCGGCTGCTCGGAAATTAGTTCTGTTATCCGTGAGGATAGAGTGAGGCACTCCAAATCGATAGACGATGTTGGAGGTCACAAAGTCAGCGATAGAACAAGCCTTAACCTCTCGGAGCGAAATCGCCTCTGCCCACTTGGAGAAGAAGTCTGTGGCGGTCAGAATGAACCGGTACTGGCGAGCCGTCGCCAGCAGGTAAGGTCCCACAACGTCTAGCCCCCAGACTGCAAAGGGCCAAGAATACCTGGTGGTATGGAGAGGCTCCGGCGGCCGATGCGCAAAGTTCGCATGAACCTGGCACGCATGGCACTTCCTGGCATACTCGATGCAGTCATGGATCATGGAGAGCCAGAAGTATCCCAACCTCCGAATCTGGTGGGACAGCTTCGGCCCAGTTTGGTGGGCACCACATGAACCAACATGAACCTCTTGCATGAATTGTGTGATCTCAACTCCCTGAAGGCAACAGAGGAGAAAACCATCAAATCCGCATCTATAGAGGATCTGCTCCAGGCTGGGACTGCTCTGGAGGACAAACTGCGATGCGCGGCGTCGAACTCGCTCGCGCTCAGCTCGATCCGACGGGAGAATGCCATGTTGGAGGTACTCAACCAAAGGCGTCCTCCAATCAGGGGCTGGTTCGACTGCCATATCTGTGGTACTCGGGGCTCCAGGCACAGGGGCAACCGTGGTGAGATTACTTACCGATGGGCCGCGATCTCCCTCCAGGATAACGGGAGCGATGAGCCTGTGGTGCGTCATGCGGATGATCAGGTTGTCCTGTTCAGGCTCTGCGAGTGACGCAGCAAGGCTGGCCAAAGCATCTGCTCGACCGTTCTGCGACCGGGGAATATGGACAATTTCTGGCCGAGAAGGGAAGTGGGCCATCAGGAGGAGGGTGCACTCCAGCAATGGCACAAGTTCCGGCTTCCTGACAACATAGTCGCCATTGATCTGCTTAACGACCAGCTCGGAGTCCCCTTTCACACACAGATGGGGCACGTCGATCTCGAGAGCTAACTCGAGGCCAGTGATGAGGGCATGGTATTCCGCCTCATTGTTGGTACAACCCTCTGACAACAGGAAAGAGTATGGCAGCACGGCTTGCTCCGGGGTAATGAAGACGATACCCAAGCCCACTCTGTTGAGCTTAGGATTATCGAGCCTTCTACCGGTGGGGCTCCGGGAGGCACCGTCAAAGTGCATCTGCCAGCATGGACCGACACGATCGACCGAGAGAACGGCCTCATCAGGAAAGCCTAGATCCAGCGGCTGATCCGAGGAGGTCGGGTGAGCAGCCAAAAAGTCCGCCAATGATTTCCCTTTGATGGCCTTCTGAGACACATACCTGATGTCGAACTGCTGTAGAATCACAGCCCACCACGCTAGACGGCCAGTCAACATAGGCCGGCTCAGGATATATTTCAACGGGTCTACCCGAGAAACCAACTGTACCTCGTGGTGCTGCAAGTAGTGCCGTAATTTCTGTACGGCAAATACGAGCGCCAGGAAGCTCTTCTCGATGGGGGAATACCTAAATTCCGCATCGAGGAGCATGCGACTGAGGTAATAGAGGCTATTCTCTGTTCCCTTGTTGTTCTTCTGGGTGAGAAGGGCACCAAGGGACCATTCAAGGGCAGTCACATAAAGGACCAGCGACTTCCCGGATACAGGCGGCATTAGAACCGGAGGTTGAAGCAGGTACTGCTTGATTTCCTCGAAATCGGTCTGACACTCCTTATCCCATACATAGGTGGAACCTTTCTTCATGAGCCGAGAAAAGGGCTTACACTTTCCGGCTAGATTCGCGATGAATCGGCGTATATAGGCTAAGTGGCCTTGGAACCCTTGCAGTTCCCGAATGTTACTTGGGGGAGGCATCTGGCTAATCACCCTGATCTTCTCTGGGTCGATCTCAATACCCCGGTATCTTACCACAAAGCCAAGAAACTTCCCGGAGGTGACCCCGAAGGCACACTTCAACGGGTTCATCTTCAGGCGGTGAGACCGGAGGAAGCCGAACACTTTCTCAAGATCTTTGAGATGGTCCTGACGCTGGCATGATTTGACCACCAAGTCGTCGACATAGCATTCCACCAGTATGCCGAGGATTGGCTTGAATATGCGTTGCATCGCCCGTTGATAGGTGGCACCTGCATTCTTCAGGATGAAGGGCATGACCTAGTAACAAAAGATACCTTGGGGGGCCCTGAAGGCAGTGAACTCCTCATCCTCAGGGGCCATCCAGATTTTGTTGTATCCGGAGTATCCATCCATGAAGGAGAGGGCTTGGAACCCTGCCGTGGCGTCAATCAACAGCTCTGCCACCGGAAGGGGAAAATCATCCTTCGGACAGTGGCGGTTGAGATAGCGGAAGTCGATACAGACTCTGATCTGCCCATTCTTCTTCCTGACCGGCACAATGTTGGCCAGCCATCTGGGGTACTGAACTTCCCTCACGAAGTTGGATTTGATAAGCTTGTCAACTTCGGCCTCAACCATGGAACCGTGGAATGGGTGCATCTTCTTGGGAGGCTGCTTGAACCCACGATGGTTCGCCGGGAGACCAAGGCGGTGGACGGCTACCTGAGGATCTAGCCCCGACATCTCGTCATAGCCCCAAGCGAACACATCACGGTGTTGTCTGAGGAAGTCCACGTACTGATGCCGCTCCTCAGAGGGCATGGCGGCACTAACCAATGTGGGTCTTGGATCTGCCTCGGTTCCAAGGTTCACCTGTACTAACTCATCGACCGTGGCGGAGACGACCTCCTCAAAGGCTGGGGGTGCATCTTCCACGACCTCTCCACTCGGGGAGGGATCGTCCACGGGAGAGACTGCGTTGGAAACTACATTGGGGCTACCAGATCCTGCTGGGCCGCTGGTGCTGGCATGGGCGGTCGCGGTCGTCTCATCAGGAGACTCACAGGCCGTCGAGACCATGGCTACGTCCAACCGATGGATCGGGAGGACGTAAGCGTCATCCAAACTTTCCCTGGGATCACTTGCAACAGCGACAGGATCAACCTCACCTGTCAAGATCTTCTTATCCTTGATCTTGTAATAGTCCGCGTCCAGATAGCGGGCTTCACATGAGGCAAAAGGAGAGGCATCTCCCTGAAGCACGCCTACTCGACCATTAAGGGAGTATTTAAGGCATTGGTGGTATGATGAGGGAACCGCCGCATGAAGGTGGAGCCATGGCCTGCCCATCAATACGTTATACGCAGTATCCTGAGAGACTACCATGAATTCGGTGTTGGAAACCAGGCCACTGAACTGGGTCTTCAAACGTATCTTGCCGACCAGAGTTTGCTCGGTGCGGTCGTACCCCTGGATCCTGAGGTTGGAGGGAATCAAGTCATCCTTAGACAACCCCAATCTCCGGAGCGTCCGAGTTGGAATCTGGTTAATCCCGGACCCCGTGTCAACAAGACAGCGCCAGACTTCAGGGCCATTGAACTGTCCAGTAACATACAGCGGACGAATGTGCCCCTATATAGGAGGGTCTTCATCCTTACCAGAGAACGAGATAACTGCCTGACATTCAGCGTTCTCAATCGCTTCGGCGTGAAAGGCCTCTGCAGCCGCAACCTCCGTCTCAAACTGGAGGGGGCTCTTCAGGGCTTCAGCGAGCGCCTCACGCAGCTCAGGTGACAGGCGCAGAGCCTCAAGGATGGAGAGCCTTGCTGGGATGTCGGCCAAGTGCTTCAGGACATCATACTTTCTTGCCAAGCGCGAGCCCCTGGTTGCAGGAGGTTGCTCTGCGGTTGGAGGCATGAAGGGCCTTGCCAGTTGGACCGGCGACCGACTGGTGCTTGGCGCATCTCTCTGTTCACTGGTTGAAGCCCGGGAAGTGGTCACCGTACTGGGGCCAGGAGGCCGGGATGGACTCGTGGCAGGACGGAGCTGGTCGCGGCGCAGCTGAGGCGGTTCTGCCTGGTCCCACACCACAAATGGTGGCGGAGGTGAATCCGTCATCCCCGGATGGTGGGGATGCGCGCACTGAGCTCGGTTTTGAGCCCACTGCCTAGTCTCAGTGGCGTGCACGGCCTGGCTGGAGGTACCAACTGCCGTGCCCCAGCGACTCCTGTTGTTGCGGTTCCCCCAACGGTGACGACGACCGGGGACACTAGGGAGGTCCACCTGGTGTTCTTCAACGTCGGGAACCAAAAAGGGATTTACCAGCTCGACGGTATTAACCGAAGCGTACCCAACACTGTCATCGGACGAATCATTCATCACCGGGAGGATCCTGGGAAGGAACCCCATCTCCGGGGGCATGAAATCGCCGAGAGTGCGGGATAGTGGCGGAACTGGCGGGGCACGCTCTTCCTTCTTGCGCCGCTGCCGTTTGCTCTTCTCAGAAGAGGCAGGCTGGGACGACGATGCCAAAGCAGCACCCACAGATTCTAGGGGCTCAGGCTGATTCAAGTGTGCACGGATGATTCCATGGGCGTGAATGATCGTCTTGCGGTCCATCCAGTCATTATACTTCTGGGATCCGCGGTCAGAGACCAGCTGCCATTTTTCCTCATCGCCACTATCGTCATCTGATCTCACGAACACACCCGCCACTTGTGCTGGAGCTGGGCCCAACCTGATTACATTGTTGTTAATCTAGTCTTGGAGCCAGTCCTTAAATACGTATCATCGATGGATGGTGTGCCCCAGGGCCTGATGGTAAGGGCAGTAGCGGGGGTTATCCGTGAGATGTGCCTCCTCTGGCCTCCAACACTCAGGCAGTCGCACAATCCTCTGCTCCAGGGCGCTCTGGAAATAACCGGGGACCTGATCCTCGTGAAATGAGTAAGTCAGGTATCGCGGGGCCCTGGGAGTGTGGTCTTGACGAGGGGCTGGAGGGGCCTGCCGAGGAGGTGGACCCCGATTATCTCGCCTGGGTTGTGGCGGTACATTACGCGGAGGGGCCGGCCGGTTCTGGGGCTGCCGCTGCTGGGCTGGGAACTGAGCCCGTGGAGGCGGATTCCTATGAGGCTGTGGAGCTGGCCTCACCGGCAGCAGCTCCAACTGCCTGGGGGCCTCTATCTGGGCAACAGCAGTGGGCTCAGCCCTGCTGACTCTCCTTGCAGGGATCATAGGAGGCAGCGGGTGTGCCTGAATGGCCTGTTGCAGGGCTTCCTCAAGACGTTGAGCTTTGTCTGAGAAGTCCCTGAACCCTCCGGGGTAATTCTAAGTGATCAAGGAAGGGACCAGCTCGGTATTGACGTTCCCGACGCACATTGTCAGAAACTGCTCCTAAGTCAATGGCATGTCAAGGGAATACGTGAGACCCTTCCATCGGGCGAAGAAATCCGTGACTCGCTCATTAGGCCTTTGCTTGCACTTGAAGAGGTCTGCGATACTCATCTTCCGGGTCGTGGAACTGAACTGATAGAGGAACTATCTATGAAGGTCCTCCCAGCTAGTTATCGACCCGACAGGGAGCTGGCTGTACCAGACAAATGCTGGCCCTTCCAGTGTCTGGACAAAGCAGCGAAGCTTAGCGGCCTCCTGCTGCGCCAGAGTTCCCAACATAGGCCCGCACCTCGAGTTGAAATGGGACAAATGCTGTGGCGGATCTCCAGTCCCGTTGAAGGGGGAGAAAGTTGGGTTCCCGAATCCCGGAGGTGCCGACATGTTATCCACCCATGCTGGGTATGGCTTGCCGTCCGGTGGGATCGCCACTTGCCGAGTCTCCAAGGCTTCCAAACGGGCGATAAGTGCCGCCATCGGATCGTCCAGACATGGGTTCCAGTTCTGGAGAGGATCTCTAACCATGATCGCATTGCATGGCTCTTCAATCGGGTCGTCGACCGGGTCGTCGAACTCGGCAGCTCGTGGGATGGCGGGCGGAGCAGCCCTTGGGGCAGCGGGAGGAATCCGAGTGGGGTCTCTCAGGTAGTCACGCCGTTCAGGAGGGTGTGGTGAAACATACTGCGCCCTCTTTCCATAGGCAATGGCCTCTCCCCTGTCGGCAAACACGGCATAATCACGGTTACCCGGGAGAGCTCGTCGAGGAGTGGTTGTTCCTGTCCCTGCTGTCCTGGCCTAGGATCACCGTAGTCAGGCCGCCGCTCTGCAGCGCGCTCGGCGAGGAGCTGGTCGACTAGATTCTTCTGCTCGGCGAGCTTTTGACGTAGCGTGGCCTTCTCGGGATCCTCATCTGCCCTCTGTATGGAGGCAGATGGGTCGGCGGGCTTTATAGCCCTGCCCTGCTCTTTACCTTTGCTAACGTTTCGGATCAACGTCAGTGCTTCAGTGGGTGTGGGGAGACCCAGGAGGTTCCTCTGGTAACGAGTAACTCTCACCGATGGATCCAACGATGGCTTGTCTTCGGGGGGAGAGCCCCCGTCGAGAAGTTCCAAGTCGTTCCCCTCTCCCGACAGGTCAGCCATATTGACTGTTTCCGTCCCTGGGGATGTACCCTCAGGGCCACCCAGTGAGTCGGGCTGTCGGCGAATCGCACTGAAGCGTAGGGCAGCGTACTGCCCCCATCCACGGATATACACGTGGGGGGTGGCTTCCTCGATAACCTTGCGGAGTACTTGAAAACACTCAACGCATCGTTGTTGGAGGGCCTCGTGGTGCCCAAATGACCCGGGGTGCCGAACCGCGGGGAGCGTGGCCAGGTCAATCTGACGGCACTTCTCACCAATATCCTCCAGGTTTTCTTGACTCTCGGGATATGGCATTTGTAGGCGGTGAAGACGGGAGTGAGTCTCCCGGAGAGTTCGGCGGAAGCATTCGAACTCATCCGGGGTGAGCGATTCTGGTGCATCAAAGTCTGATCCTGCGACTGGCCAAAACTTCTCAGGGAAGTGGCCCTCTGCAAGGACGGTCCAGAAGCTCCACGACTCAAACTCGGGACCCAGGTCTTCTTGGTCCCCTTCAACGACTGGGAATGGACGGGGAACCGGCAGTGGTGCCGAGGCAGGCCGCTGGGCCGGCGGGCTGGCCGGCGGTGAATACGGCGAGCAGGCCGATTGGCCTCCATATCCCGGGCCGCCCTCTGAGGGTTGCGGTGCCCCAGCTACCACATCACGATAGGACGGGCCGGCGAGCGAACATCCTGCCGTAGCATCGGTGCTCGCCGAGGGTGCACTAGATCGTGGCTCGACCGTCGGTCCCCAGAAAAGGTCTTCGGCTTCTCCGATCGAGGTAGAAGGCGCTTCCGGAGGGGCCGGTACCAACCGCAAGCTTGATCCTTGGGGGTCTACCAGGCCCTCGCTACTTCGGATATACCTTCGGAGAGAAGCGGGGATCACATCGATCTCGCTGTCGGGGAGTACGAGGCTGACGTGCCGCATTCCTACCCCTTCCCCTGACTGGCGGGATCGGGGGGAGGGCTCCGTCACTGAATCATACTCCGCCTCTGTATCAGAGAAACGAACCGGTCGGATCTCTGTCCGGAATTCCCTAACATTCCTCCCTCGACGTCGACGCCTCGCCTTCCTGCCCCTGGGTGGTTCTTCGGGGCATGGCTGATCTCTGTCCTGGTGTCCTCTGGCCGCACCGGTGCTGGGGCCAAGAGGACTGGAAACCAAGGTGCGAGGAGCACCGAGACAGATATCAAAGGGGACGCGGGGAGAGATGATTCCGGGCAGGCCTCTGGGCCGGGATCGGAAGGTGGGATAACCCATGCCTCTTGGATCGGCCACACAGAGTAGACCCTGCTGGTGAATAGCGCTACCGCGAGGTGGTCCGCGGTGGCTATTGCCTATACCAGCAACCGGGAGAGTCAACCCAACCTGCCTTTGGGGCGGTCGGGGCCTCGATCCAGGTCGGGCATAGAAGTGCCCCTGCTCAGGATGCGTAGGGGCCTGGTGACTGGAGCCAGCAGTGGCTTGGGCCAATGTGGCCTCTGTTGCTAGGGCCCCAAGGTGGGAATCCTCTTCCGCCCGTGCCCGACGTTGGCATCAGGGCAGACGAGTCGGGATTAGCGGCGCAGGCAGGTGGAGAGCCCGTTCTTCGACTTGAGAAGCCTGGCGGCGGTGTCGACGTGGCCTGGCAGGAGCCCTTATCGCGGATCCCTGGAGCGAATCTCGGATAGGGTGGTCCCGGACATCCTCCACCTCATCCGCATAGGGGAGGGAGCTGTCAGAGCGTTCCGGGGATAAACTCCCGAAGCAGTTGGACATCGAGGTAGGCAGCAGTGCCTCCCTGCGCGGTCCTCGGGGGCGGCGTTGGTGGCGAGGTGCAGCTTCCTCGAGGTCTAGGCGAGCCATGTCCCTGGTGGGGATGACTCCCTCTTCCTCATATCTCTGCACCAAGTTGTTGATCACCCTTCTCTGGATGACCTCCGAGGGGGAGAGAGGGCGTGGTTTCCCCGCAGTTGTGGTTGCTGGGACAACTGTGGAACGGGCGGGACCATGCGGAGTAGCCGCGTCGGTGTTTCCCCTACCCCTGCGCCAGTGGGCGGGAAGCGATCGGGCACTGGATTGGGCGACCTGATTCCTGAAAGCAGGGAGAAGAACCCATTAATACTGAAAGGAAAAGGAATCGACGACCAATCATTAGTGCCATGACGCCTTCCGTGGGGGGAACCCAGGCCATCGACGTCGTGAGACGGAGTGCCCGATTTCCCTTCCCTAGCCCCTAGCGGGTTCCGTACCCCGGTGCTGAAATCTCGGCCGGGCAACATGCTAGTCTTCCAACACCTCTGAAAGCTATCGGTCATCGTATTGAGGAGAAGAGGTTCACGTCGGGTTCACCATTTTCTGTTTCGGTGCGGATGTGCGTCGGGTTTCTGTTCCGACGCTGTTCCTCCAGGACGCGTTCGCGCGTGCGCCCATCGACCCAAGGGGATGGGAGCGCGGCTTGTGGCCCCGCAGTCCCGCTTTCCAAAGGCGGGCGGCATCCGTCCCTTATTCAGGGACGTCTGCTCCTTGATCGAAACCGGGATGATGGGATGTCGGCTCCTCCTTCCGTGGACGTCTCCTCGGAACGCGTTGCCTAATCCGGGTCTCCCTCATAGATTTAAGAATGTTCGTAAATCTCGTTCCTGGCGCCATATCTTCATGGACACCGGTTAATTACGCTGCTTCCACCCAGACTCTCCAAGGAGTCTGGTCGGGGCAGCAACCCGCGGTGAGGAGACCGGGTAGCTCTGGGTGTTGGGGGCATGTCTTAAAACTGCGGCTCTGCATGTCTGCCTTCTGTCCCTAATAGGGCTTCTCGAAGGCGTGATGGCCTGAGGCATCCCGCGCTGGGTGCGGGGAACTGCGTTACCTGAGGTTTTCCTCAGCTTCCCATGTTTAACACGGGGTATGCCACGAGTTTAACGTCCAGCGGGGACGGCATCGGACTGATCAACACGAGGAGTGGATCAGATGACAGAACCCCTTGCGGGGAACCTCCGAAGCTGGGGCCAGCACATGGGCGGCTTCCCAAGTGAAGTGGAGTGGAATGAAATGGAATGACCCCACCGGGATGTGGTGGCCCGGGTAAGGATAAGGATGGATGATGGAGTGAAGAGCTTGGACCCCGTAGAGGCTTCCTACGTACCGCGCGTTAGCGTGGATCAAAGTCAGCGTAGTTCGGATATACAGTTTAACGTCATGCTGGACGATGGCAAGCCGACTCACAAGGAGGTCGAGGCTGCCGGGCGGAGGATTGAACCGAACCACCTCGCACGGAGTGGGATGGAACGGCCGGGTGGATCACAGTTTCACGTCATGCTGGACATTGGCAAGCCGACTCACGAGGAGGTCTAGGCTGCTGGCACGCACGAAGTGGGGCGGAGCGGACCAGCACGCACGAAGTGGGTGGATCACAGTTTAACGTCTTGCTGGACGATGGTGTTTGGGGCTTACACTCTAAAGAGGCCCATATGCGGAAAAGATCAGTTGGAGAGGGACTTGGGCCGAAGATGATAGACACCTCAATCCCTGTCACGCCCTCTACTGGCTTCGGCAGTGGGGAAGCACAATGGAGATACACACGTGTAGTCCCCCACAAGGGTGGATTCATAGGTGAATCGACGCGAATGTGAACCCGGGAGGGGTCCACTGATGGACGAACCGATGTGAATACGACCGGGATGACCAGGTGGTGGGCTTGAACCTCAGGGAGGCTTCCTACGTACCCTGTTTAGGAGACAGGGATCAAAGTCCACGTAGTTCATTCTGTCAGGACTTACGCACTGAGGCAACCTGAGTGCGGCAAAGCTCAGTTGAAGAGGGACTTGGGCCGAAGGTGAGAGACACCTCGATCCCTGTCATGCCCTCTACTGGCTTCGGCAGTGGGGAAGCACAATGGAGATACACATATGCAGTCCCCCACAAGAAACTAGGGGTTTGTAATACCCTACCCCCGTGGGCGAAGGCCACTCCAATAAATCGTCCCTAAAGAGGGGAATCCCGACATCCCTGCAGAGACGAGTGGGTGGGGGCCACATCCAAACCAGGGGGGACCCTGCGTGCGAGGCACGGGATCGGGTGATGCGGGCGGTTTAACGTCTTGCTGAAGTACAGTTTAACGTCATGTTGGACGATGGGGTTTGGGGCTTACACCTTGAGGAGGCCCATATGCTAGGCTGTTTAACATCGTGCAGCTTGGACGAGGCGCAGTTTAGCGTCCTGCAGGACGATGGATGCTTGGCAGTTTAACGTCCTGCAGCGCGGACGAGGTGGTGCCGCCAATGGGTCCGTGTCACTTCGCGCGAGCCTGGAGGGCCGCACGGGAAGACAACGTACGGTGCGGGCACCCGGGATGAAGATCATCGGGCGCCACACAGGCGGGCACCCTCAGGGGTCAAAAGGGGTGACCCTTGGCGGTTTGCGCGCAAAAGAGGAGCTTGGCGCGCAATACCGCGGGTCGGCGCGCAATTGGGTGGGCTGGCGCGCAATTGGGCTAGCGCTTTGCGCGCGGAAGATGGATATTGCGCGCACCGGGCCTCTGATAGCACGCGGGGAATAGAGATTGCGTGCACCGGGCCTCTGATAGTGCGCGGGGGCAACGACCCATTCTTTAACGAATGGCCACTTAGTAAGTGGGGTGCGCGCAATCGGGCTGGATTGCGCGCACCCGGGGGGCAATGGCGCGCAAGAGGCTTCTTTTGCGCGCGAAGGCCTTTGGGTGAGGAGTGGGTCAAAGGAAAGAAGCCAAAGGGGGTTGCGCACGAAGGCGAACCTCGGGGCTTGCTTGCGCGAAATAAAGGAGGTTACCTGAAGATCGGCATTGCGCGCGGAGGGGGAGGGATTGCGCGCACGAGAGACCCTTCGAATTCTGGCAACCTGCAAAACAGCGGGGGTTGCCTTGTATTTATAGGCAACCCCAGGTGCGTAATTCGGCTCACGGTGCGCACAATTCGGCTCGCGAGCGCGCAACGCGGTGCGGGCGCGAAATAGAGGCCCGGCGCGCAATAGGGCCGCGCACGGGCGTCGGGCGCGGAACATTCCGTGCCGACTCGGCCCATTGCGCAAATCCCGGAAGGATTGCGCGCGCCTCGCCAATATTGCGCACGGGCCTCCGATATTTCGCACAAGGCCTTCGGGCCTTCCGAAACATGCTTCTGACTCCAAATATGACCTCGCTTTCCTCATCCGGAACTTCTTTTGAGGAGCAACGGACTTTTCCGGCGTCTACAGCGGGTGCGTTACTTAGCGGAAAGAAACGGCGTGGCTCGTGCGGGCCCCACCTAAAAAATATCCTACAAAGGAGGTAGGATATTTCTGGATAGCATCCTATCCGGTTCAACTCAGTTCAAACCGCCTTTAAGTGGCTTCAAGTGGCTTCCAAGTGGCTTAAGTGAAATAAAATAAAGTTGTCGAAAAATTATTTTATTTCTTAACTTTATGCCCGAAAATTAAAAACCACACCTGAGAAAACGCAACTCTGGAAGAGGCGTTTCTAAGCGAATACCGGCGCTGCGATTTCATCGGTGCCCTCAGAATTCGATTCCGGGCACCGGTTCAAAAGTTAGAAAAACTCGCTCGTCCGTTCACTGAACGTACCCGAGCCAAACTTCAGAAAATGATTCCGGGCACACCAGGCTTCGGAATCAGGTGCCTTCAGAAACTGCGCTCTTGTAAGATTCCAAAGAAAAATAAGAAAAAAAAATTCCTTGAAATTTACGGGTCTTTACATTACTCCCATTACAGGGCTTTACGTCCCCGTAAAGCTTCAACACAAACTAGGGATACAAAGGCGGTACTGAGCACGCATCTGAGCCTTCCGCTCCCATGTGCTCACCTGGACCTTCTCTATCGTGGCCCAGACCACCTCTAGTCCCACTAGAGCTGCTATGATTTCTTCCTTGACGATAAGAAAAATATGGTCTAATCCCCTGGATGAACCACGTTCTTTGCCTAATACTGTCAAACCCGACAAGGATGATACTAACCCATACCAAGGATGACGTCGTAAGGCCTCGACGCTACTACAAAGATATACAACTGTTACTCTCACCTCCAAGGGTTGAGTCATACTGTCGGCATCAGTGTGTGGTAACTAGGTCTCCTCTAGTACATACTTCTCACGTGAGGGTCAAGTCAACGGTCTAAACCAGAACCTATTAGTAACAACACAAGAGAGGACAGGGAAGTAAATGCCACAATAAAAGGTGTCTTTTATTACTGCAGCTCAAGTACAAAGACACAAAGAATCTACAAACATACATCAAAAAAACTAGAAGCAACATGAACAAAAGTCTCCAGGTCTGGAGCTAGTCCCGCTCTTGTCCATCTGCTCCCGGAGCCCCATGATCGTAGGCCTCAACTGCCTGAAGATGAGCTCTCCCATGTCCTCCTGTCCCCTGCGGTCGGGGTGGACCGCCTGGTGGTGGTGGTGGCAACACCCCAAAGCGTCGTCCACCTCCAGCTGCACGGCCAACTCCCCTGTCATGGCCGCCTGCTCCTTGCGGCCCGCCCTGATCGAACCTCTGCCTTTGCCTGGGGGGTCCTTCGTTCGTCTGCTGGTCATCCGTATGGCGGGTCGGACAGTCACGAGCCATGTGACCAACCCCGCCGCAGGAGTAACACTTCCCTCTCATGGAAAGTCGTTGCCCACCCCGAGTGCCTCGCGAAAACGATCCAGAGTCATGCTTTCGACCACCTGTAGGTACAGTCCTCTTGGACCCCTACGTCATCCGTCTACTGCCCACTGCAGAAGACTCTGCCGCATGCCGGTAAGTGGTGGGTCCTGCTACTAGAGACTGCTCAGCAAAGAAACTATCCACTAAGAGGGCTCACTCCAACACCCCTTCCTGAGTCGGAATGTTGAGGGAGATCATCGAAGCCCTGATCTCATGCCTCAGTCCCTGCTCGAAGGTCCGGGCCCGAAAGAATGGGTCCCGTACCATATCTGTGGAGTAGCGCGAGAGATCAATAAATCTTGCCGAGTACTGGGCCACTGACATGCTTCCATGCCGCAGCTGTAGTAGCTCCTAGATGCGCACCGCTCGGAGGGTGGATGGGACGAACTCGGAGCGAAAGATGCTCTCAAAGTCCGTCCAGATGAGAGACGCCTCGTCGTGCACCTGGAGCATCAAGCTCCACCATCTGCCTGCTGCCGCGTGCAGGAGACTCACTGCGAGGATCACCATGAGGTCTGATGGTGTCCTCACTAATCTGAAAACCCGAACAACTGCCTCCAGCCAGTCCTCGACGGCCTGAGGGTCCGTCTCCCCGCGGAACCTGGGCGGTCGCTGGCGCTGGAACTCATGCAGTGCACTAAGGCGACGTGCATCGTCAGCGGCTGGGGCTGGTAGCATCGGTGCCTCGGCGGGTATAGGTACCGCCGGTGCCTCAGCTGTCAAAGGGCCCTGTACCGAGTCCTTGATGCTCGGTGGGCTCTCGCCACGCACATCGCTCGGAATCCTAGCTGGCTGTCGTCGTGGGGCCATCCTAAAAAGGAAACAAGTGCGCCACGGTCAGGACAGTATACCTGGTGAGCTGACACAAGTAATCACAAAGAAAACTTGAAACACACATGCAATCAATGTTTTCGTGAATTAAGTCGGAAATCAGAAGTCAGGGTCCTGGTGTACGGATACGTCGGCCGCCGCACCAACACTGGACTCCCTGGACTGATAACCACACCCAATACGCAAAACACTATTGATTCACATAGAAGAAAGATCAGAGTCTGCGGTAGAACCGACCGCCTCTGATACCAATTTTTCACGACCCGTCCTCGGGGCCCATGCCGTGACTACCCCAAGCCCGCCTTCCATAGGCCAGGGGCTGGCGACTAGCACCAAGGCGTAAATCCTGGTAAAAAGGGAAGGCATTGCCTTTGTAAAGTAAACAAGAACCACAAAGTAAGCAAGAGGAAAATTAAACACTAAGTAAAAACAGAGTATAACTGAAGTGCGGAAAAGAAAATGGGCCAGTATACAAACCCAACTGAAAGTAAAGTACAACTCGAAAGGGAAAACAACAACTGTAAAGTAAAAGCCGCTACACCGAGCTGTCCACTAGAAATCCCACCTGAAGGGTGGGTACAGATAGCTCCAATGCTCCTCGGGTCCCGTCGTCCGCTCCGAGCACGTCCGGCCCAGTGGTCCACCTCCAGGTACCGTCCTGCTCTGCAAGCCTCAGCCACGATCAACGTTGTCCGTCGTCTGTAACCAACACAACATAGTGCGAGCATAGCCCGTGCAGGGGTGAGTATAACGATACTCAGTAGGGACCCCGAGACCCTCAAGGTCTCACTAAAACCAACAAGGATAAACACAAGAAGATCTCAAAAGATAACCTCTACTTAGATATATGCCCATACATATACCTAAGTTATCAAGTAACCCATCTCAATCATGAGGCAAACACAAGATCATAAGTCTCAGCTCAAACCAGGATTTTCATCATCGAAACCGTAACTGCTGAAGAGCTCCGTCTCTGGAGTGTACAGTGGTCCTGTCACAACTCCGAGGTACTACTCACTAACTTAAGACTGCTGTAGTACTCCACCTATCGAGTATTGCGGGCCAGCCGCTACCACCAAGCGCTCCCATGTGCCGCTACAACCAAGAGAACCACTGTCATGGGTCTGCCGCTACAACCAAGCGCTCCCATGGGTCGCTACAACCAAGCGCACCTCTGTCGTGGGTCTGCCGCTACAACCAAGCGCTCCCATGCGCCGCTACAACCAAGCACACCTCTGTCGTGGGTCTGCCACTACAACCAAGCGCTCCCATGTGCCGTTACAACTAAGCGCACCTCTGTCGTGGGTCTTCCGCTACAAACAAGCGCTCCCATGTGCCGCTACAACCAAGCGCACCTCTGTCGTGGGTCTGCCGCTACAACCAAACGCTCCCATGTGCTGCTACAACCAACCGCACCTCTGTCGTGGGTCTGCCGCTACAACCAAGCACTCCCATGTGCCGCTACAACCAAGCGCACCTCTATCGTGGGTCTTCCTCTACAACCAAGCGCACCTCTGTAACACAACGAGTCGTTCGATCAGCAGTCGTCGGGTCTCAGTCAGCTACACGGTCTCCGTGCTCTGCCCACTCGTCTCCGGGAGGGTCCGCTCCACGAGCTACTGGTCGATACTCCATGTATTACAAAGTCCTGAAAGGAAGTATCTCAAAGGACCACCTCGTCATAGGGGTCTCAACGCAACAGACGGCGCGTCAATCAGACGCCCGGTCTGTGAGTTATTAGCCTTTTCGTCCTAGGGGCCCGGTTGGTTTCGTGTGCGAACCAATCCGGCCGTAACTCGACTATACCCCGAACACTCATAGGGTATACTCATAGGGACCGTTTTTCAACGTGATCACCAACGCCGCTGACGGTTCGTCAAACGGACGTCTGGTCTGAAAGATATCAGCTTTTCCGTTCCAGGGGCCCGGTTGGATTTCAGTGCGATCCAACCCATCCACTATCCATCTACATCCAAAACTCAGGCGGAGGATGCCAAAAGTTCCGTCTCATCAAGAGGAAAGAAACGAGACAGACGGCGCGTCAATCGGACGCCCGGTCTGTGAGTTATTGGCTTTTTCGTTCCAGGAGCCCGGTTGGATTCGTGAGCGAACCAACCCGACCGCACTCCGACGACATCCCAACCTCGAGTGGAGTAAGCCAAAAGATCCATCTCACCTAGAGGAATTCAACAAAGATTACGGCACGCCAATCAGACGTCCGTAGCTCAAGATATGAGTGTTTCCGCTCCGAGGGCCCGGTTGGTTTCGTGTACGAACCAACCCGGCCAAACCCAAAGTATTCCGAAACCTTGAGTGCAATATACCAAAACGACCGTCTCGATCCAAGGGTCGTGTTTCCGCAGATGGATCGTCAAACGGAGGCCCGTAGCTCAAGTTACGAGCATTTTACCGAAAGCCGTCCGAAAAACGGCGGGGGTTCGGGTCCGGGCCGACCCGGCCCGACCCCCCCTGGTCGGCCCGAACCGGGTCCGACCCGGCTCGGCTCGGCCGAGCGGCCGAGCGGCCGACACGGGGGGAACCGCTGCCCCGCGTGACACCCCTGCGGCACCCGCGGGGTGTCGGCCAGACAGCCGGACGCGCCGCGTGACAACCCCGCGGCACCCGCGGGGTGTCGCCCTGGAAACCCGCGGGGCGCCGCGTGAAAACCTCGTGGCACCCTCGGGGTGTCGCCCTAAACACCCAGGCGCGCCGGACCCGCGCGGCTGCGGGTCCACGGGCGCCGCCGCCTCCGGCCGCCGACGCCGCCGCGCCGGCGACCCGCGCCACCGCCGGTTTCCGCGGGCCGCCGGAGTCGCTCTGGTGACCCGTTTTCCTTCCCGTCTGCGCCGTTGCTCCTCCTGGGACTCGTTCTTCACTGCGGAAACATCAAACATCCGTTGCGGCACGTTCCGTCGTCTCCTTTCAAATCCACACAAAACAAAGAACGACGGAGGGTCGTCGGGCCGTGTTCGTTTGGCCCGCACCCACCGCGTTAGAGATAATCAACGGGATAAAATAAAATGTTCAACACATGAACCAACAATTTTAATAAAATAAAATTGTTTCTTTGATTCTGGTTCTTTAATTTTTAAAGAATGTTCACGGGAATATAAGGAGGGGTATTTCCAAAATATAAAATCCCTACCTCGCTGGACGTCGCGCGTGAGCGTTCTTCGCGGAAATTTCTCGTCGCGGAAGGTGGAGATCGTCGCGTCGTCGCGGAAGGGCGTCGCGTCGTCGCGGAACACGGCGTTGAGTCGGCGAACTCAACGCACCATGAAAAAACAGATTTAATTTAATTAATTAAATACGTGTTTTGGTTAAGAACCACGAAGGAGATAAAAAGGATGTTCCGAGACTCTTACCTCAAGCAGCCGATCGAAGATCCGTCGCGGAGGAAGAGACGTCATAGAAGAACATTGTCGGCGTCGCGGATCACGGCGTCACGTCGTCGATTTCTGGGTTCGGCGTTCTTCGCGTTCTTCGTGTTCTTAGCGTTCTTCGCGAAGGAGGCTGAAGGTTCAAGGATCCTTTCTCAACGAGTAATCCTCCAAAAGAAAAAGGTTGGTCTTATTTTATTATTATGCCAACACACGAAAAAGGGTAAGTAACGACCCATCAATTCGTTGAATTAATTCAACGAAAGAAACAGATCATTTAATTTATGAAATAAACCGCCCAATTAAATGGTCTGTTAAGAATTTAGAAAACGCGTCAGTTGACTTTCATAATGACGGGTTTTCGCGAGTGCGTTACTTAGCGGAAAGAAACGGCGGAGCTCGTGCGGGCCCCACCTCACAAATATCCTAAAAAGGGGGTAGGATATTTCTGGATAGCATCCTATCCAGTTCAACTCAGTTCAAGCCGCCTTTAAGTGGCTTCAAGTGGCTTCCAAGTGGCTTAAGTGAAATAAAATAAAGTTGTCGAAAAATTATTTTATTTCTTAACTTTAAGCCCGAAAATTAAAAACCATACCCGAGAAAACGCAACTCTGGAAGAGGCGTTTCTAAGCGAATACCAGCGCTACGATTTCATCGGTGCCCTCAGAATTCGATTCCGGGCACCGGTTCAAAAGTTAGAAAAACTCGCTCGTCCGTTCACTGAACGTACCCGAGCCAAACTTCGGAAAATGATTCCGGGCACACCAGGCCTCGGAATCAGGTGCCGTCAGAAACTGCGCTCTTGTAAAATTCCAAAGAAAAATAAGAAAAAAAAAATTTCTTGAAATTCACGGGTCTTTACATAGGTGCCATGTGAATCATCTTAGGGTCTCTCTTATACCTTCTCAGAATCACTAATTGTAGATCCCATGCACTTAAATCACATAAAAATCCAATACAACCACTAAACGAACACTCCACATGAACCATTTGGATGGTCGGTCGCACTAATGTGGTGGTCCTGACTGCATTTGGCCCACCGGGTAACCCGTTTTTTCATTTTTCCCTTTTACTAGTCTAAGATACCAGCTATTAAAATGGGTACACCTAACCCGATATTGGCTTGCATGGTCCTGGGATGGATTTGACGACCCATAATGGATATGGGTGGGTCTTCTTGACCCAGAACAACCCTGCACGGGGTTTGCTCAGCCTAGAATGGGCCTACGTGGGATTGGACTGACACACAATTGGCTAGAGTATTGTTCTAGGTCTCAGAATATTTATAATATAATCAGAATTAATTTTTTAATTTTGGATTTAAAAATCATAATTTTATTATTTGGAATAAATCTATTTAATTTTGGTATAAAATTAAATAAATTTATTCATTTAATTTTTCAAATAAAAATAAAATTAATAATGAGACAAAATGAATGAAAATCATTTGAATTTAAAAAATCAATTAGTTTATTTAGATTCCACCATACATAAATTTATTTCATTTAAATTATATATTACACGTTTATTTTACCCATAAATTGGTATTGAGCAGTGACTGACTCTGAATGTCTGGTTTTATTTTATTTAATTATTTATTTTGACTCTGTGCAATGTTTATAAAATTATATTATATTTATTGAATTTTTTTTCATCATAATCATTTATTCAATATGTATAAGTTCATGTTAACTCATTCTTATCTGTATGTACATTTCACTTCCCAAGACCCCCTTTCCTGCATGCGAGTACATTTGTACTATTTATGGTGATGTTGTAAGTTGTGGATTGGGAAAAGATGAGGCTATATACCAGATGAGAAGTGAAAAAACTAGATCTGGGACGAGCTGTATCCTGATTCTATAATTGAGTCCAGTATAATACCAATAGGACATTGTTTATCCATTGAGTTTAAATGGTTCAACAATTATTACAAGCTGTATACCAGTCACATAATTTATTTCCTATATGCATTATTTATTATTTTATACATTTTCTTATCTGTGGGAAATACATAAAATAATAAACAAAAAAAATATAATAATGCAATGAATATTTATTCATACTAATGTTTAGTTGTTATCATTAAAAGATAGTATAAACATATTAATAGAAATGAATTACATTCTACAAAATTTTTAAAACCTTTCAAATAAATATTAATTTGTAAACCCCATCCATCACTCAAATATTAATAAAACTGGATGTATGGGTCCTCATTAATAATATTGGAGGGAGAAACCTACTACTAGAGAGTTCTTAGGGGAGTGATGAGTTGACTTAACCGAAGTTGGTAGCAATGGACTTAGAAAAACTATCTTGTTTCAACTTTCATATCAAGCATTGAGTGAATCTTGTTTATGATTTTTTTGAAGTTGAGAATTCACTCAATAGATCAAGGAGTTGTGTGTTATTTTCTCTATCTAGTCTATTCTCCACCATAAAACTCTCAGAGTAGTTTTTTAGTTAAATCTTGAAGATTTTGAGTAGAGGTTTCAAGGATCCTTGTTACTAGAATACTCAAGACATAACGTACTCTGAGTCTAGTAGTGAGGGAAACAAATGTTTGATAAAATAGTGGGGGACATTTGATGATTAAATTAATCGGTAATGTCTAATCTCTAATCAATATTAAAGTACTAATCTACTAAATTTGTTTCAACAAATAATATGTAATTCCGAAAGTAATTGATGGTAACTATTGGGCCGTGAACATGTCCAAACTAGAATGAATTTTTAGGAGTTTGTATATGTGATTGTGCAAAGTACTATGATAGTGTAATTTAATGGTGTAGGTGTCCCCAATACATGTTATATAAGTCCAAAAACATTAACATTACATAATATAGAGTCTTATCCAATAAATTTCATTCATTCACATTGAGGATCTTTTTAGGTCTAGTTTTTTAGAGAATTAGGTAATAACTCATACATAACAAAACCATAAAATACAATGTGATCACTTCCAAAAGTGTCCTTTTTAAAATTTTATAAAACTTTTAAAATAAATCATGATCTTTTTTATGAAAAATCATCACAACTTTCCACAAGACCTCTTCCGACCTCGTACTTATCCTTAAGTCTAGTAAAAATCATTAAAAATGTGGGATGGGAATGAAAAGTTCAGTAAGAGATATAAAATGAAGGAAACTATTAGTCAATTGATTAACATTTAAGCCCATTAATTCTTTATCATAATGCAATAATATGCACGCTTAAGAGGTAATAAATACTTTTAATTGAAAATAAGCTCTTTCCTTACCCTTTTGTAATCAAAAGAGTCCCATTAAACCCTTATAAATTATAGAAAAGAATTCATGGTATCTTTGGACATCATTATACTTGTCACTCATATAAATGGAATAACCATGTGGTCCACTTCCATACATGTAGCACTTAAAAATGGAATATCTATATGACCAACTTCCATTGCCAATGCATTGGAAGACCATCACCGACCCACCCATCATTGGTTTATCACAAAACCACCCTACAAGGGTTTATCATGTAACCACTTGTCAAATTTCCAAGTAACATTAAATAATCATAACACATTCAATAGTGAAATTTTCAACATGTCAATCATAATATTTCATTTTCACTCCAAAGAAAAAATTTCCAGTTATTGAAATAATACATCCATTTTCAAAACCCAATTTCAATAACAAAATACCAAAAAATTAAGAGAATTATTTTTATTTAAGAAAACATGAAATCTTGAAAAGGAATCTATAAATAAAATAATAGTCACAATGGCATAATATTCATTATCGTCATGAATTTCAAGTATAGAAATTTCCTTTTTTCATTTAACAAAATGTTCCATAAAAAACACAGAAAAATATTCCTTTTGAAAACCTTAGAATGATATTTAAATTAGACATAAAAGGATTTTTATAAACCTTTTATATCCAAAATATAAATATGTAAAATAATATCAAGAAAATTGACATGGAGAAAAATATTTTGAAAATAAATATTTAATCATTCAAAGTATCCCATACAACTTTGAACATTTAAATTATAAGGCTGATGTAAGAATAAAATTTAACCAAAAAATTAAATAAAATGATACTTATTAAATTCATGATAGGATATTTCAATGGGTATGTTTATACACCTCATAAAATATGTTTTTTGTATAACATCAAAATATGACCTAATTAATGGAGATTGAGACAAAATCCCTTACCTTGAGTCCGACATGTAACTTATGTCATTATCTTCCAGAATAATAAAATTACACTAATTATTTACTATATTAATATTCTTTTTCAAGTTTGTCATTTTTTTTCACTTATTACATTTTTTATAAATATAATTAAACAATTATGTTTATATCAAATGTTTTGACCATATTCGTTTTGTGTGTCAAAAATGACTTTGGTAGGTCAGCTATGGTCAAAGGGGTATTTATAAAAAAAATTCAGATCAATAATCATAAAATAATTCTCATATTTATACAAAAATTATTTATTTAAATCAAATTATGAAATATGGTTATTAAAATGAACCAACTTTATAGTCATGGAGACGGTAGGTCGTACGTACACATGAGTAATGTTCCCATATCTTAATGATCATGATGAAAAAAAGGTAATTAACTTATATATTTACATAATGATAATTATATAATAAATACCAATTTATTTAATAATATATACTTATATATATAATTATTATGGTGTAAAAGTAATCACATCATGTCAAGGAGGTGGTAGTCCATATGTCTATGAAAGACGTTATCACTTTTTCAATGTGTGAAAATGTGTTAAAGAAAATGATATATTATATTTTGAAAAAGATAATAATTTCATGAATATCATATATATAAAAAATTTTCAACATTTTTTTAATTAAACAAATCATTAATTTATTCCATGTAATGTGTGAATGTATCACATTGCTTTGAGGAGAAGGTAGTCCACACATCCACAAAAGATGTTATCATTTTCCCAATAAATTGAAAGAATAAAGGTAATTGTATATAATAAGTATATAATTATGAATACATCATAAATATTCTATATATATCATATAAAAATAGTTATGCCATCATAATTCCACACTATTAGTGGTGTTAAAAGAAAAAATGAATGACATCGTTTCGTGAGGCGGTAGTCCACCGTACACATGAATGGTAATTTCATTACTCATTTGATGGAAGTGTGTGTAGGTGTAGGTTAAAAAATTAACATAAAACATTTTAGTGTATTTAGGATACTGATGTTATTATATAATCATTGAATATGAATAATTTAATAGATGTGAAACGAAATAAAATAGAAATTCACATTGAAGAACATTACCTCTTTTTTGGGTAACTCCTTCTGGTTTACACCAAAAACCATCCTTGGATTTTGTTTTTCACAAAGTGAGGATTCTAGGATTAGAGAAGAGTTATTGGGAGATTATTTAATTTGATTTTTTATAAGACAAATGGCTTTATTGGTGTGAGTAAATAGGGTAGGGTGAGGCCCTTTTACAGTGGAAGGAGAGGACACAACTGCAATTTTTGAAAACAGTGTTGTGATCCCCACATTTTTACCCACAAATAGGCTTCAATAACAAATAAAAAATAGATAAATTATTGGAAAATGTCAAAATATGGACATAAAATCGGTTTTGTACAAGTTTAGGGATATTTTTATTCCTCATGTTTGATGTTTAACAACTAAGTAATCTTGTTTTTTCCTTAATCAATATAAATAATTTTAATCACTTTCACTAATATTTTTATTCAAAAAATAATTTGACCTTATTGTATATTATAAATTATGATTATTAAAAATATAGAATACATTTTTTTAATTAAAATCACTTAATTATCAGAAATAAATTTAAAATTAATTTTGTAGGTGGGATGACAAAGAGGGGTTTTAAAGCGAACACATTTAAAAGTTGGCTAAGTTTTTATATATAATTTCAACGCGAAATTGATTACAATGACCCAAATTGGTTTAAATTATATAAAATTGATCTAATTATACTTTAAAAAAATTAAAAAAATAATTTAACAAAATAATTAAATTATATTAAATGAGATTTTCAATTTAAAATCATTGTTTGGCATTATTCATCAAAAAATGAAACTTCTCAGAAAAATTAAAAAATTCAAAAAAAGATAATTTTTATATTAGTCTTTAAAAAATGATGTTTTTTTTATTCCAAATGAAAATTATAAATGTTTAAAATTTTATTTTTAAAAAAGGAGTGTTATTAAAAGGTGATAAACCCAAGTTTTAGAAAATAAAGCTTTTAGGTGTAAAACTGGATTTATTATTATTTATGTCTATAAAATCTATTATATGAATTTAAAAACATTATATAAACATGTGTAAACATAATTTAATTAATATTATTCATTTTTATCGATATAATGGCTAGGAGAAAACTTTCACATTAAATAATAATATTAATAGTTTTTTATTGTTTGGTATAACTCAGTCTTGCATGAAACACAAGATTTCAAAAATACTCATTTTTGTGTTTCATATAAGCTATTGGAAATAGAATACCTTTTATTATAAAATTAAAATATACTTCATTAATATTAATAAATATGAAAATGAATTATTCTATTATTACTTGGGATGTTACATCCTTCATATTCTTTAAATTTTGTTTACTTATCAAATCTGTGGGGATTTTTTCCCTCATTGGATTTTCAGATTCCAATGTCACCTCTTCAACCATATGATTTTTCCCTAAAACCTTATCCTGATGAATTAATTTATTATGAAACCCTTTATCTCTACTGACATGAAACTGAACTGGTTGTTCCTCATAATAAATATTCTCTTCTTAGTGAACTACTTCACGTCTCAAAACATGTGATAAATATGGTACATACTTCCATAACATTAACACATGAAATATGTTTCGTATCTATGATAAACATGGAGGTAAATCCACTCAGTAGGAAACTGGTAAATCTTTTTCTAAAATTTCATATTGTCTAATGAAATATGGATTCAAATTCCCCTTCTTAACAAAACAAAATACATTTTTTCATAGAGAAAATTTTAGAAATACCTGATTACCTACCTCAAAAGAAAGATATTTCATCTAGTTATTCACATATATTTTCTGTATTACATAAGATATTCTGCTATGTCGCTAAATCAAATATACCTTATCCACCATTTTCTATACCAAATCTAGTCGAATCAACTTTCTTTTCACTACATCATCCCAAAAAGCTGATTTAAGACACATCTTTCAATATAATACCTAAAATTGTTCCATCTATATGTTGGAATGAAAAATATTATTATACGAAAACTCAACAAAAGATAGATTTCGATCCAAAATTTTCTATTAATTCATTGATAAGGAATGAATCATATCTCACATAGTCTCAATCTTCTAATCAGAGTGTCTATTTGATTTAGTATGCAGAGTTTTACAGAAATTTAATTCAGTACCTAATGAATTCAGATGCCCTTTCCAAAAATTATATGTGACCTAAGATCAAAATTTGATAAAATGGATATAGGTACTCCATGTAACCAGAAAATATATTTTAGATACATTATAGAATGCTAATATAAAGATATTGTATCTCGAATGGGAAAAAATGGGCAGATTTACTTAATCGATCAACAATATCCCAAATCACAATATTTCCTTGAGAAGTCTTTGAAAATACTAAAAAAAAATCCATTAATATATTCTCCCATTTATTCTCTGGAACTGGTAGAAGTTGAAACATCCCCTTCGGTAAAGCCTATCTTCTTTATCATACTGAAAATTCAAACATTTCATGGTAAATTCATAAATATTTATCTTCATTCCGTCCCACCGGTAATACTCCAGACGGTCTATGTAAATCTTAGTGCTTCCTAGATGAATGGAAAATAGAGAACTATATGTTTCAGTAAAAAAAATCATTCCTCAAATATGAATCACAAGACCCATATAATATTTTTTCAAATCATATAACACCTTCTTCATCAATATTAAAATTAGTAAACATACCGTTGTTAATGGATTACACATTTTCATGCAAAGATTGAACCACATTATGAGATATCTAAATTATTTTTGAAAAATTCAACTATACTAAAACAGGAAACAAAACAAAGGATGTCTATACATCCATAAATTCTAGGGAAATTTCATAAAATCATTAACTAAAGGGTCACATTCCAATAATTACATGGTTATTGAAGATATAATTTTTTCACTCAAATCATTGACCACTATATTTACTTTTTTTAGGATGATAATAAATCATGCAATAATAATATTTTATAACTTCTAGCCATCTCCTTTGTCTCATATTCAAATCTTTTTTGAGTGAATATATTCTTCAGAATTCCATTATCAATATATATTTCACACTTCACTGCATACTAATGATGCCTCCAAATATTAAATGAAAAAATAATAGAAACTAATTACAAATCACGTGTATAGTAATTAAAATCATGAGTTTTCAACTAACATGAAGCAATATAAATTACCTTTTCATTTTGCATCAGGACACAACCATGTCGTTTTAATGAAGCATCATTGTAGATGAAAAATTCATCATTTCGAGATGAAAGGGACAAAAAAAGGGAATTGACCAATTTTATTTTCATTTTATGAATTAAAACATTAAATTATCCAATCTAGATAAACCTAATTCCATTTTGTGTTACTTTAGTTAATGTACTAGATAATTGAGAAATGTTTTTAAAACCCCATTGGTAATAACATTCTAATCCAAGAAAACTATGAATCAATGTGACATTGGTTGGTCTGGGACACTCTTCAATAACTTTTGTTTTACCAGGGTCAAGAGTTATGCCATATTTAGAAACAATATGTCGAAGGAATGGATTTTTTTCAACAAAAATTCACACATACTAAACATTCCATATTGTTTAATTTCTTTTACAGTTTTAAAAACAATCTATTAGTTCCTTTTAGGATTTTCATGGATTTTAAAATATACCAAAATATCATTTATAAATACTGCCATGACCTGCCTTCACCAAAATGAGGGAAGGGATAGCAGATTGCCAGACCCTTCCTTCTTTACATTGAAGGAGAGATAATGACCCCTGAGACCCACCTTCAATAGGTCCCGGAGTGGCGAATAACACTAAGGGTATAGAATCTCAACCAAAATTGAAGGCATTACCCTTTTTTATTTTTATGGGATTGATAGATAAGATATAAAACCTAACAATACCAAAGATGAAAGTAAAGGCAAAGCCAAAGTAACCCATTCCCATATGCATGTTCAATAGTAAATAATAAAAGCCTCAAAAACTCTAAAGGTAATGTACCAAGAAAAAGAAAAACGACAACAACAAATGCCCCGAGGTCCGAGCTAGTACACTCCTTCAGAATCCCTAAAATTCTATTGGGAACCTGAAAGCAGTTTTTTATACATAGGGTGAGCATACAAGTACACTTAGTAGGGAAAACGAAAGACTCTCATGCACAAGTGGAGAAGCATTCTAATGCCCTGTGAGAAAAGAAAAACCAAATCACATAGCAAGGAAAACTATCCAACCAAGTCTCACCAAGGCACACTCCCCAAATAATGAAAGGAAGTAAAGTATAGTAATAGCACATCGGTATTTGGGTACCCCTCACCACTTTCCCACTGGTTATTAAAGACATCCTACGCGTCGAACCAATCCTGCCAGTCTCACCGTAGTCCCACTGCCAAACCCTGTCCGCACACACCTGGGCCACAACAACTACTGCCACAGCCGAAGACACTTGGGCCAGAACAACTACCACCATGCCCGAAGACACCTGGGCCTCATCCCGAAGGCACTTGGGAAACAACCTGCTCACAGACACCTGGGACAACCACCACAACTACCCTGCCCAAAGATTCCTGGGCTAATAATGGACTTCAGGCCATCACAGCCTGCCCGAAGAGTCTTGGGATATTCGGGAAAGGGAGCATAAAAGGAGCTAATAACCAGCCACTCATAGGAGTGTTGGGAAAGAAACCCTCCCCATGAAATGGGGTGTTTGGCACTAAGTGCTCAACTTGGGTGGGGCGCGAATAAGAAACATAATAAATACAGTATATGTATAGGTAACAGGCACTCATCCCAACCTAGGGCTACAAAACCTATGCACAAACACCCCTTTTACTATTCATTCATAAAATAGGCCCTTACACTCATGGATAAGTCACAACTCACTCCCAAATAAATCCCCATTCAACTATTCTTCCTTTCATGTTCAGGTGATACCATTTGGGTGAATTCTACACTACTGGTCAACTAACAGGCACAAGCACAAGGCTAGGGGAAAAAGTTAAAGCCAACATCAATTTAAACATTCACACCCAGTTCTCTTATAAATTCACATCAAGTGATAATCCTCCAAGTATTGGAAACAAAACAGGCTTCAAGATATAACCCCCACATCCCCAGAACTATGGATAAAATGGTTTCACAACAGAAGAGGATTCCACCCCAATTCATGATATAAGTAGAGCAACCACAACCCCAGATTCACAACCAGCAACTTTGCCACATCAGAGGACCCCATCCTCACCTACATCACCCCAATAGCAAAAAAACAGAACAATTCACCTACTACCAAAATAGAGTAGAGAAACTTCCAGGTTCAATCACAACATTTATCTATTTCCTCTTTCTGTTAGTTAACTGGGGTGACCACACAAGGGTATATGTTTGCATGGTATCCATTTAATCCATCGATTTCACATGATTAACAAATTTCTATGTTACAACCATTTAATCATCATGGGAGACAAGAGTTTATTAGTGCACAGAGAAAGACCACCAACGACCATGATTTTTAGCAGGCATAAATTCATACAGTTCAAAACATATAGCAATTAAAAAGAGTACAACAAAAAACCAAACGCACCCCATCATCCTTCAACAACCTCTTTATTATATTTGTTAAGGTTTTTTTAGCCCATTACCATAGAAACAATAGCGCACCCACCCCACATGATACATATAAAGGAGATATGAAGGAAAAATCCCTACTTTATTGATTAAAGATCGAAGTTTTTCTCCATGTGCCAGAAATAGGGGATGCACGACTTATAGGGGAAGAAATCCATGGGCTCTAAGACGTGCATAAGGCTCTAGCAGAGGTGCACCACATGCCACAGGAAGAAGGACTCCAAGCGCTTCGGGAAGAAGAAATAAATTCAATCGAGAAGAAAAGGATACCTCTAGTGGGAGATATACAGAGGAGATCAGGATATGGAATTTTGAAGACCTGGAAAATGGATCGTGGTTTCCTATGCGGGTGGGCAGTTACACATGATGATATTAAGTTGTTATTTAATACCCCCCATCGGGGAGGTTTCTTGGGATTTTTAGGAATTAATTATGGGTTTTAAATGGCTTTATAAAGGGTAAAAGAATTTATTTATGTCAAAACATACGTTTTGGGAGCGGGACTTGGAAAAAGAAAACACTGGGTGAGGACATGGTGCCACCGTGATTGGTGACACCATCACTGTTCCACCGTGGCCGGTGCCACCGTCACAGTGCCACCATGGCTGGTTCCACTGTTCTTAGCGGAGCCTTATTATTTTCAGAGTAATGTCCAGGGGGGTCCCGACCATTATATCAGATACCTCTCAAACTATTCTCTCCCTCGAGAATTAAAACTAGTCCTGAAGGAAGGAGAGGGGTCTGAACAACCACCTCAAAAAATACCTCTCAAGATTGAACCTCATCCTCACCTAGAAACACCTCTCCCTAAAGAAACCAGGAAACATACAAGGGTCAAACTACCCAGTAATATGGGTTGGGGAGTCTCTTCCTCCATGTCAAGATACTATCCGCTTTGGGAGACACTGACTCTCTCACACGGGTTTAAGCGCATCCATTTTAATGCATCTTAAAAAGGGATCAGGTTCTCCCCTCCCCACATTTCAGAACACTTCACACACATTCAGAGAGAAGGAAAACCACGCATTCCATAGTTTAACAAGGAAAAAGGGGTTCCATCAACCATATATAAACAGAACAGGATAAAACTCAAAATAGCTTGGGGTACTGGGCACGCATCTATGCCTCTCGTTCCCAGGTACTTTCCTCAAGCCCACCATTCCTCCACAACACACAAACCAAAGGAATCGTTCATCCACAAAGCACATTCTATTCATGATCCTTGATCCTCACTGGTATTTCCACAAAGTTCACGTCGTCCTTGATATCCATCTCTACCCAGTTGAGGATGTGTGAATCGTCGTGCAGATACCGACGGAGCTGGGAAACATGGAAGAAATCTTGTATCCTTAGTAGTGGTAGTGGTAACTCTAGCTGATAAGCCACCTCGCCGACCCACTGTAACACCTCAAAAGGTATGGAGAACCTAGGAGAAAGCATACTCCCCCTACCAAACCTCCATTGTCCACGCTGAGGGAAAACCTTCAAGAACACGTGGTCCCAAACCCCGAACTCCAAGGGTCTCCTCCTATTATTAGCATAAGACTTATGCCAGTCCTGATCCACCTTCATCCTTTCCCATATAAGCTGAACCTTCTCTGTCATGCTCTGCACTTATTCCGGGCCAAGAACACTCACTTCCCTAACCTCAGTCCAGTACACGGGTGAGCGACATGGCCTCCCGTACATGGCTTCGAATGGAGACATGCTAATGGTAGAGTGATAGCTATTATTGATGGTGAACTATAGTAGAGGTAAGTGTCGCACCCATGATCCCACAAAGTCCAGAACACATGCCCGCAGCATATCCTCCAAGGTCTGGATGGTGCACTCTATCTGTCCATTCGTCTGGGGATGGAAAGCAGTGCTAAGACGTAGTTGGGTGAAAAAAGAATACTACAATCCTCTCCAGATTCATGAGTTAAACCGTGAATCCCTATCCAAGACTATGGATATTGTAACTCCATGAAACCACACCACCTCATCCACGTACCTTCGTGCTAAATCATCCACTGCACCCGACTCCTTGATCGCCAGAAAGTGAGCCGATTTTGTCAATCAGTCCACCACTACCTAGATAGCGTCACAGCCCCCTTGAACCTTGGGTAGTCCCATGATGAAATCCATCGAGATGTCCTCCCACTTCCACTCAGGGACATCTAGAGACTACAGCAGACCGCCTGGAACAAGGTGTTCGGCCTTCACCTGCTGACACACGAGGCACTATGCTACGAACTCTGCTACTGACCATTTCATCCCGGGCCACCAAAAATATCTCCTCAAACCCTGGTACATCTTGGAAACTCCCTAGTGCACCGCTAGGGGTGATTTATGGAATTCACTAAGAACCTTTCCGCGCATCACCTCTGGAACAAACATCTTTCCTCAGAAAAGCATCTGATTCTGACTATCCTCCATCCTCCCTTCCGGAGCATTGCCCTGGTCAACTCAGTCACACATCACTTCTCCCTCTGAGTATCCCCACTTGGACTCCTCCACCTACTGTAGAAGAGATGATTGCAATATCATCTGATACAAGCAACCTCTACCACCATCCATCCTCACACCTAGGTGCATGGCAACCAATTCCTCCATCGCCTTCCAAGCATCTCCCGACTCTCGAACCGCATCCTTCTACGACTTCCTACTCAAGGAATCAACCACTACATTCCCTTTTATTGAGGTGTAGGAAATCTTGAAGTCGTAGTCTTGATGGAACTCCATCCACCTCTACTACCGTAAGTTCAGGTCCCTTTGGGAGAAGATACACTTCAAGCTCTTATGATCAGTGAAGACCACGAAGCGCTCCCCGACGAGGTAGTGATACAACAACTTTAGCACGAAAAACGACTGCTGAAAGTTCCAGATCGTGGGTGGAATAATTATGCTCATGAGGGCGTAACTTTCTAGACCCATATAAGATCACCCATTATCGCTACATCAATACACATCTGAGGCCTTGCCCTGAAGCATCACATAACAACTCATACGCCGCCCCTTCTTCTGGCAACCTCAGCATTGGGGCACTAACCAACTTCTCCTTCAGATAAATGAAGGCCTCCTGACACTACTTGTTCCACACAAAAGCATGGTCCTTCTTGGTCAAGGCTGTCAAGTGTGCCGCAACTCGTGAGAAGTTGGGCATGAACCTCTGATAGTAACCTGCCAGGCCTAGGAAACTATGAACTTCTGTAACATTCTTGGATGCTGCAAAAGAAATAACCACCTCGACCTTCGATGGGTCCACTGCTATCCCCTGCTCGGACACCACGTGCCCAAGGAAATGAACTTCTCGCATCTAGAACATGCACTTGGACAACTTCCCATATAGCTGGTGCCGTCGGAGGACCTCTAAACCCTTTCTTAGATGCTCAGTATGATCCTCCTTTGATCTTGAGTAGATCAGGATGTCATCAATAAACATGACTACGAACCGGTCTAGATATTCCCAGAATACAGAGTTCATGAGACCCATGAACACAGCTGGTGCGTTCGTAATGCCGAACGACATGACTAAAAACTCAAATTTCCCATATCTGCACCTGAAGGCAGTCTTTGAGATGTCACTCTCCTTCCCCCTCACTTGGTGATATCCAAACTGTAGATCGTTCTTCGAGAACCAACCTTCTCCCCTCAGCTGGTCAAAGATATCATCTATCCTCGGGATAGGGTAGCGATTCTTGACCGTCACCTGATTCAGTCTCCTGTAGTCTATGCACAGCCTTAGACCACCATCCACCTTCTTCACAAACAAAACAGGAGCACCCCATAGTGACACACTTGGCCGAACAAAACCCTTCTTCATCAGATCATGAATCTGGATCTGCAACTCCCAAAACTCAGAAGGTGCCATCCGATAGGGAGACATAGAAATCGGACGGGCACCAGGTTGCAAGTCTATCCCAAAATCAACATCATGTCGAGGGGTAAGAGTTTCCACCTCTTCAGGGAAGACGTCCATAAACTCACTGACGATTCCTAGGACTTCCACCATTTCTGAACCCACCGAATCCACTGATAGCCTAGCTAGTAAGAAGAGGAGGGTTTCCCCTCACTTGTTGCTTCCCTAGAAACTCTGCTCACTAATGAAAGTCACTCATCGGCTACCCAAGTCCAAAAACAAAACCCCTTCTCAAAAGCAGTCAACGACGACACACACAGAGAACAGTCAGTCAATGCCTAGGATGACATCGTATGGCTTTATCTACAATAGTAGAAGATCCCTAACTGACTGATGTGGACCTATCATCTGTCTGCATCCTCGACAAACATACAACAAGTCGGTCTGACCTCCGACTGGTGTTCTTAGAACCTGGGGAACTGGAAGTCTCTCATCGTCTAAACCCAGAGTATGGGCCAGACTGGGAGTAACAAAGGAGTGTGAATCTCCTGTATCGAACAAGGAATATGCAAGGATACTAAACAAGCTGATCATACCTCAAACGACATCTGGCCCTGCTGGAACTGCTGCCTCCACAATGTGAAAATGCCCATGCCCTGCTCCTCTGCCTCTCAGCTGTCGGATACCTCCCCGACCACGCCCTGGTCGAGGTCCCTGAGGAGCGCCCAAAGTTCGGCCTCCTCCTGCAAAATCTACCCTCGGAGGGGTGGGAGCTCGCTACCCCTGCTGCTGTAGAAAGGGCCCAGCTGGAAACTACTGCTGCAAAGGTGGGCGCTGAACCTGCCCACCCCCACCATACTGTACTCTGTCTGGGCACTAGTTTCAAAGGTTCCCATGGCTTCCATAGACGAAGCACCTCGATCCCGGGCCCGAAGGAAAAGGGCGAGGACCAGAAGATCAGAACTGGAACTGCTGCGGCCTGCTCCCTTCTGGTCGGAACCTAGAGGGCCCTGATGCTGGAGGCCTTCTACTAACAACCTTCCCCTTTGACGATCCCAACTGGATTCCTTCTCGTGACACACCTCCCAGCGTGTGCATCCTTTCCACCACTTCAGCCTTCTTCTGCACCTCTAAGTATGTCGGCAGGGTGAAGGGAGTAACATCGTACTGAAGAGAAGGTCAGAGTGCCTCCTCTAAATGTCTCATCCGAGACTCCTCACCCGGAAAAAGGTTTGGAGAAAAGTGAAGGAGATCCTTGAACTTGACCCCCAACTCTCTCACTGACGTGCTCCCCTGCTGGAGGGAGAGTAGCTCCTGCCTCTTCTCAGCCTTCATCATAGAAGAGAGGAATTCTGCCCGGAACTCCTTCTTGAAATCATCTCATGTCACCTCATCCTCCCTCTTCTCCCCCAGATAAAGCATCCACCACTGACGTGCCGCTCCCCACATCTGGCTCATGTCCATAGGAACCCAATACTCCACTGGAGCCCGAATCAAGCTGAAATCTAGCACCTAATCCTCTAGCCATCTCTCCGTCTCCATGTTAGAGGTGCTACCCTCATACTCCCTGAGGGTCTGTCGCTGAAAGGCATAAAGAGTCTTCTACCACTGGTCATCCTCCTCTTCTCGGTCAGCCCTCCGTCGATTGGCTGAGTCAACCTCCTGGGCCTCGATTTCCCACACAACTCGTGGTCGTCTCCCAGGTGCCATAGCTGTAAGGTAGACAAGGAATGCCTAAGCCCAAGTAGTGCAAACTATCGATCTTTTTTTAAGACTTGTGATTCATTTCAAATCACCAAAACACCCCAGAAACACAAGAACACAAGTCATTATGATGCATGTACCTTTCCTAGGGTCTCTATCATGCAATCAGTGTAGCCTCACTTGGTCATTTGGTAGGTCCAGAGTCCTTGCCTCAGATCATGGGGGGCCCTAAAATCCCGTGTCCTAACCGGTCTTCCCTATCCTATTTCACGCACCAAGATCACCCAACACTGTTTCCCTACCATCCCATGCAATACTCACTATGCCTAATTCCAGACTCCATCCTATCTCTCAACCTCTCCTCTGATACCATTCTGTCATGACCCGCCTTCACCAAAAGGAGGGAAGGGATAGCAGATTTCCAGAACCTTCTTTCTTTAAGTTGAAGGAGAGATAATGACCTCCGAGACCCACCTTCTATAGGTCCCGGAGTGGTGACTAGAAACAAGGGTATATAATCTCACACAATATGGAATGCATTACCCTTTTTATTTTTATGGGATCGAGAGATAATATAGAAAACCTAACAATACCAAAGTTGAAAGTAAAGGCAAAGCCAAAGTAACCCACTACCCTATGCATGTTCAACGGTAAATAACACAAGATTCAAAAACTACAAAGTTAAAGTACCAAGAAAAAGAAAAATGACAACAAAAAATGCCCCGAGGTTTGAGCTAGTACGGTCCCACACGATCCCTGAAATACTCCTAGGAACCTGAAATCAGTTTTATATACATAGGGTGAGCATACAAGTACACTCAGTAGGGAAAACCAAAGACTCTTGTGCACAAGTGGAGATGCATTCTAATGCCTTGTGAGAAAATTAAAACCAAAGAACCTACCAAGAAAAACTGTCCACCCAAGTCTCACCAAGGAACACTCCCCAAATAACGCAAGACAAGTAAAGTATAGTAATAGCACATCGATATTTGGGTACCTCGCGCCACTTTCCCACTGGTTATGAAAGACATCCTACTCATCGAACCAATCCCTCCATTCTCACTGCAGTCCCATTACCAAACCCCGCCTACACACAACTGGGCCACAACAACTACTGCCACGCCCGAAGACACCTGGGCCAGAACAACTACTACTACGCCCGAAGACACCTGGGACTCATCCCGAAGGAACTTGGGAAAAAACCTGCCCGCAGACACCTGGGCCAACCACCACAACTACCCTGCCTGAAGATTCTTGGGCGAATAATGGACTTCAGGCCATCACAGCCTGCCCGAAGTGTCTTGGGCTATTTGGAAAAGTGAGCAGAAAAGGAGCTAATAACCAGCCACTCATTGGAGTGTTGGGAAAAACACCCTCCCCATGAAATGGGGAGTTCGGCACTAATTTCTCAACTTGGGTGGGGCGCGAATAAGAAACATAAGAAATACAGTATATGTATAGGTAATAGGCACTCATCCCAACCTAGGGCTCTAAAACCTAAGAACCAACACCCTTGTTACTATTCAATCATAAAAGATGCCCCGATAGTCACAGCCAAGTCACAACTCACTCCCTACTAAATCCCCATTCAACCATTATTGCTTTCATGTTCAGGTGATCCCATTTGGGTGAATTCTGCACTACTGGGAAACTAACAGGCACAAGCACAAGCCTAGGGGAAAAAGTTACATCCAACATCAATTTAAACATTCACACCCATTTATATTATAAATTCACATCAAGTGAGATCCCTTAAAGTATTGGAACCAAAACAGGCTTCAAGATACAGCCCCCACGTCCCCAGAACTATGGATAAAAAGGATTCACAACAGAAGAGGATTCCACCCCAATTCATGATATAAGTAGAGCAACCACAACCCCAAATTCACAACCATAAACCATTCCACATTAGAGGATCACATCCTCACCCATATTACCACATGATAAAACAAACAGAACAATTCACCTACTACCAAAATAGAGTAGGGAAACTTCCAGGTTCAAGCACAACATTTATCTATTTCCTCTTTCTATTAGTTAACTGGGGTGACCACACAAGGGTATATGTTTGCAGGGTATCCATTTAATCCACCGAGTTCACATGATTAACAAATTTCTATGTTACAACCATTTAATCATCACGGGAGATAAGAATTTATTAGTGCACAGAGAAAGACCTCCAACGACCATGATTTTCAGCATGCATAAATTCATACAGTTCACAACATATATCAATTAAAAAGAGTAGCAGAAAAAAAATGCACCCCATAATCCTTTAAAATCCCATTTATTATCTTTTTTAAGGTTTGTTTAGCCCATTCCCATAGAAACAATAGCTCACCCACCCCAAATGATACACAGAATGGAGCGACGAAGGAAAATCCCTACATGATTAATCAAAGATTGTCGTTTTTCTCCACGCGCCAGGAACAGGGGATGCACGACATGTAGGGGAGAAAATCCATGGGCTCCAAGACATGTAGAAGGCTCTAATAGGGGTGTACCACAAGCCACAAGAAGAAGGACTCCAAAATCTCCAGGAAGAAGAAAGAAATTCAATCGAGAAGAAAAGGAGAACTCTAGCGGGAGATATAAAGAGGAGATCGGGATATGGAATTTTGAATGCCTGGAAAAATAGATCGTGGTTTCCTATGTGGGTGGGCAGTTACACATGATGATATGAAGTTGTTATTTAATACCCCCCATCGGGGAGGTTTCTTGGGATTTTAGGAACTAATTATGGTCTTTAAATGTCTTTAAAAAGAGTAAAAAAATTTATCTACGTCAAAACTTACGTTGCGGGAGTGGGACTTGGAAAAAGAAAACACTGGGTGAGGACACGGTGCCACCGTCATAGTGCCATCGTGATTGGTTCCACCATCATGGTTCAACCGTGACCAGTGCCATCGTGGCGGGTTCCACTGTTCTTGGTGGAGTCTTATTTTGGGAGAAGTAATGGCCAAGGGGGGTCCGGGCCATTACAAATACATCAAAAAATTATCCAATAAATGATTGAAGACTCAATTCCAAGCATTCATAAATACAACTGATGCATTATAGAACCCATTGGGAATAATTAAAAACTCATAATTCTCATATCAAGTCTAAAATTAATTCTTCAGAATTTCTTCCTCCTTCAACTTCATCATATCATACCTAGACCACAAATCAATCTTTGAAAAACCCTAAGGACCCTAGATATGATGAATCAAATCATAAATAGGTGGAAAAGGATACATTTCATCAATAGTTTTGTTATTAAATGCTCTATAATCACTTCAAAGTCTCCAGGAACAATCTTTTTTTCTCAAATAAACTAGGAGCACCCGATGGTGAGGTTCTAGGTCAAATGAAACCTTTGTCAAGAATTTCGTGCAACTAGTTTTTCAATTCAACATGTTACACTTGATCCCATAAATTAGGGAGTTTATAAATAGTCTTAGAATCATGATCTAAATCAAATATAAATTTAATTTCCCAATTAGGAACAACACCAAGTAAATCATCAAGGAATTTGTTTTTAAATTTATTTACTATTGGGATGTCACTAATCAAAAATATTTCATTTTCTTTTACAACATGAGATAATTTTATTTCACTTCCATATTTAATCAATTTCCACTTCTTGGTATGTTATCAAAGGTATGAAATCATTGAATAAAACATTCTTGGATTTACAATATATTTTAACATTATAAATTGAAATCTAATCCACACTAAAAATGATATCATACTCCAATTTGGGATGTTCAATAGGATATTTAATAAATACCATCCCAGTAATGACAATAATAAGAGTCTTATAAACCATGGATTCCCAAATACTCCATCACATAGTTTTTTTACCAAAAGTTATATCTTACATTCATGAGGGGATATTACCAATTTTGATGAAAATTTATAAGAAATGAAAGAATAAAAATATCCAAAATTAGATGGAGTATTGATATAATTGGAATAAACTAGTGACCTACCCTTCATAACTTCACTTGATGGACTAACATCAACTGTATTAGTAGTTAAATATTTTCCCACACCATTTTACATTTAATATTGATGGTTTATACCTTGCATAATCATATTTTTACATAAATGGTATAATTCCCCAACTCATTGCAACTAAAAAATCGTACCACTATATTTTAATTTCATTACTAATCATATTCCTTGCAGTGACGAGCCATATGACGAATCTTACCACATCAGAAGAATATCCTAGAATTTGGATGAAATTATCCAGGACCCTTTTTACTAAACATCTCACAAGATGGTATTTTGGTTTTCTTACATGTAAAATTATTTGATTAATGCTTTCACATTGCTTTCTAACTAGGCATATTCTTTTTCATTTTCTTCATGGGACACATGATCATAAAAAAAACTTCATTTTTACCTTCTAAGAACATCAACAAAGTTTTTGATAGCTCTTGAGCTCATGATAATCCTATACCCTTCATTATATTGGATTTAATCCAATGTAATACCGATTTTTATTACAATAAATATATTGGATAAAATTTTGGATGTACCTTGCCATTCGAGTGATATTTTCTTCATATGTAGCCACCAAATCTTCCTCCTTTTGTCTCAATTCCACAAATTTTTTCCATATTAAGTCGAACAACCTTTGGAAAATATTTTTGAAGTAAAATATTATTAAATTCATCTCATTCTAAGGAATCAATATTTTCACACTCCTTGAAATTTGTAACCATTTTCCACCACTCATCAACTTCACCTTGAAACTGATAAATTGAAAGAGATAAAATTTGGTGATCCAAACAACACATGACATTGAATATATTTTATAGGGAAATAATCAATACTTTAGCTAGAATAGGGTAAGGTGATCCTTTGAATGATGGGGATGTTGTCGCATAAAATTCCCCACTATGATCACTTTCCTCTGTGGTATATCTGGTTTTTCTCTTGAGTGGAAACCAACAAAATTAATATCCCATTTCAACTAATCCATCACTAAAAAACTACATAGTTATAATTCTAACCATTTTGGTGTGTTGATTTATAAGAATAGACTCCTCTCAGTTCTGACTTACTATAGCTTTTTTTTCCTCTACCAAAAACCATTTTGAACAAACATACATTAGATGAATAAATATAGAAATAGTAAAATTATATACTAATTCACATTAACCATAAAGTGAAATATTTCATGGGAATTATAATATAATTAATCTAAAAACTAATGTTATCAAAACCGTTCCTTTAATACCAATTATAATGCCCCTAACATAAAAATTACGTAATCTTGAGTTTTAGAAAAGAAATTTCTTCTTTCACATTGAGGGTCATTTCAGGTTTATATTTTTAATGAATTAGTCCATAACCCCTAAATAAAAAAACTATTAAATACAAAGTGTGTAATTTTTAAGAGTATCCATTTTTTCAATTATCAAAATCTTTTAAAACAAAGCATGATCTCTTTTATGAAATTTTCACGAATTTGATAATTATTTTAATCCCATACTATTCATTAAGTCCTATGAAAAACATTAAAAAATGGGATGATTATAAAATATTGGTAAGGGATATAAAAATAAGGAAACTATTATTCTATTGATTAAAATTAAAACCCATGAGAAGTTTATCGTAATGTAATACTTTTCACCCTTAAGTAGTTGTAAATTAATTCCTTTGAAAATAATATCATTTATTAAGGTATTTTTTAATCATAAGATTACAAGAAAACATATAGAAAGCATAGAGAAAACATAAATTTATCTTGGGACAACAATATACGTGTCAATATTATAAATGGAGTAACCATTGGCTCAACATCCATACATGTCACTCTTATAAATGGAATAACCACATGGTCAACTTCCATTCCCAATGTATTGGAGGGATATCATAGACCCATCCATCATTAGTTTATCATTGAACTACATCTCGTTTATTTATCAGGTAACCACCCATCAAATTTCTAAGTACCATTATATAATCATAACACATAAAATAACGAAATTTTCAACATTTTACTCATAATATTTCATTTTAACTCCTATGGAAACATTTCAATTTATTGAATCATTCAATTTTCAAAAACCATTTTCAATAAAAAATACCCAAAATGGAAGAAAATGATTTTCATTTAATAAAACATTTATGATTTCAAATTATGCTACAAATCAAATAATATTCATAGTAGTATAAAAATAATCATCATATTACAAATTATGAAAAGAAAATTCATTTGACATTTAACAAAATAGTCTGTATAAAACATGTAAACATATTACTTTTGAAAACATTTTAGTGTAACTGAAAAGAAAAATAAAATTTCGATTATAATCCTTTTATATCCATATAAATAAATACATAAAATAATATCAATAATATTGACTTCAACAAAAATATTTTGAAATTAAACATTTAAATATTCAAACTATCTCATACAATAAACATTTAAATAATAATCCCCATGTAAGAATAGAATTTTACTAAAAAATTAAATAACATGGGAATAATTAAATTCATTAAAGGATATTCCAAAGGGACTATATTTAATCCACAAAAAATATGGTGGGGTATAACATCAAAATATTCCTCAATTAAAGGATATTGAGACAAAATCCTTTACCTTGAGTCCGACTTGTCATGTAATTATATTTATGAATAATAAACCTATAATAATTATTTACGTACATCATATCCTTTTCCAAGTTTATAATTACTTTTATTTGACTTATTACATTTTTGTATAGAACTACTTAAACAATTATGTTAATGTCGTGTGTTTTTTTCATATTCAGTTTATGTATCAAAAACGACTTTGGTAGGTCAAATAAGGTCAAAGGGGTCATTATTAAAACATATAAAAGATAATTATCATGAAATAATTATCATATTCATGCATAAATTATACATTTAAAACCAATCATGAAATATGATTATGAAAAATAGATAACATTACAGTCATTGAGATGGTAGGCCGTACACACACATGAGTAACGTTATCATTTATCAATGATATTTATGAAAATGAGGTATGTGAAATTTATCATTCCAAAATGATAATTATATCTCAAATATAATTTTATTTAATAATATATAATTATATATATAATTCTTGTGATGTAAAAGGAATCCCATCACGTCGAGGAGGGGATAATCCACATATCCATGAACAACATTATCACATTTTTAGTGTGTGAAAAGGTATAAAAAGAGATGATATATTATATTTACAGAAAGTTAATTATGTCCTTAATATCATATAGATTTAATTTATATGACATATTTTAAATTTAACCCATCATTAATACATTCCATGTAATGTGTGGACGTTTCACATCACATTAAGGAGGTGGTAGTCCACCCGCCCACGGTTGATGTTATCATATTCTCACAGAATAAAAAGCATGAAGGTATGTGTATATAAAAAATAAATAAGTTTAAAGAGAGAATAAATATCATATATATATATCTCTATCATATAAAAATATTTTTTCCCTAAAAATTCCCAACCTTGAGAGGTGGTAATGGAAAAATGAATGACATTGTTTCCCGAGGTGGTGGTCTATTCTGCACACTAACAATAATTTATTTAACCATTTGATGGAGGTGTGTGTATGTGTATTTATAACCCTTAAAAGTACATAATCTTAGTATATTGGGGATATGGATGTTATTATAAAATAATATAATAAGAATAATTGAATGGTTGGAGAAATAAAGAAATCTGAGTTTCACATTGAAGAATGTTACATTTTTTCAGGTAACTCATTTTGGTTTACACAAAAGGACTTCCTTGGTTTCATTTCTTCTCAAAGTGACTCTTCTAGGATGAGAGGAGGGATATTTAGAGAGTATTTGAGTAGGTATTGGATGATAAAAATTTTATATTGGTTTTAAAAAATGGGGGAGGGTGACTACCTGTTTATAGTGGTGGGAGAGGACACACTTGACATTTTTGAAAATAATTGTGTGCTCCCCATGTTTTTACCTAGAATGGGGATTTAATAACACACAAAATTTGATACATGAATATTTTAGGTAGAAATATTTACATCCAATGGGTTATTTTAAATTTTTAGGTCTATTTTTATAACTGAAGTTTAAAGTTTAACCACTAAGCTATCTTGTTTTTACCTTAATCGATGTTATCAATTTTAATCACATTCACTAATATTTTTTGCCAAAAAATATTTTGAAATTATTAGATGTTTTAAATTACATTGAATCAATATTTCCAAATTATAATCAAATATGTGTCAGAAATCAATATAAAATTAATCTCAAAGATAGGATGACAAAGATGGTTTTTAAAGTGAATATGTTCAAAAGTTTGCTATGTTTTTATATAAAATTTTGATGTTAAATTTATTTAAAGGAAATAAAATAGTTGATGTGATATAAAATTGATCTAATTAATCTTTAAAAAAAAATATCTATATAAATAAATTTTACAATAATGTAGTTTTAAATTAAAAATCCTTGTTTTTAACTATTCAACAAAATATGGTGCCTCTCAGAAAAATACACAAAATTCACCCAATGTTAATTTTGATATCACTATTTCAGAAAATGAAGTTTATTTCTTAATATAAAATTTATAAAAGTTTCAAAATTTAGTTTTAGAATAGGGATTCTATAAGAAGGAGATAAAGTGACTTTTTCGAAAAATAGAACTTTTAAGCATAAAAATGTTTTTATTCTTATATTTTTCCTATAAAATCAATTTGATGAATTATATAAAAATTTATAAACATGTATAAACATAATATTTTTATTAGTATTCATTTTATCTGATATAACTACCATTCTATAATTTCCATATTAAATAACAATATTGATAATTTATTATTGTTTGATATAACTCAGTCTTGTGTGAAACACACTATTTCAAGGAAACTCATTGTTTAATTTTGTTTATGCTATTGGAAATAGTGTAAATTTTATTGTGAAAATACTATCTAATTAATAAATATTAATTAATATGAAAAATAATTATTCGATCATTACATGGGATATTACATGTAAAGCCTCCACAGAAAATGAGGGTGAGAAGAAATATTACTGGAGACTCATGTATAACACATATAATGGTTATATAATAATTCTATCATCAATGACTGGTGTAAATTGTGGATAAAACATCAGGAAATGGTTGATATTACATTTAATCTCTTCTCTGAGAATTTTTTGAGGAGAAAGAGAAATAAAATATGAATGGGTTAATGATTATAATGGATATGTGTAAATTAAATGAAAGATAAATATCTTTCAAAAAATACCTTTAATATATATTTTTAACACAATTTATCTATTTATGGTCACAAAATAAGAATTATGTAGAAAAAACATGATTAACATTTACGTAAATCTCACCAAGTAAATAAAAACATAAAAAAGTGTTTATTCTTATGGTTAACAGGTTGAAAGATAGGGCGAAAGGAAAATGGTAAATATGATGCAAAAGGTAACATTTTTTTGTACTTAAATGAATAGAGGATGGTTTTCATATAGGAGGTTATTTTCTTCAGGAAATTCTATGGAGGTTTAGATGTAATTAACTGAATTAAATAAGTAAGTGTTTTTTCTTCTAGAATATTAATCAATTGTATGTAAAGATTCGACAATAATTTTTTGGTATTAAAAATAGTATTCCTATAACAAATGTGTGTTTCAATAAATTAACCATGTAAGTGTATAAAAGTTACTAGAAGTAAGGTGTCTTTTCCAAGAGGCTGATAAAGGGTGGTTCCTTTGTCAGTAATGATAAGTATACAACTTCTATATTTCCAAGGTTATTTATTCAATTTGAGCATTTTTAGTATCACCAAAACATTTTTCTCATGGGTCCATTGGACACAAGGAAACATTATTCTAGTTTTTAAATAAATATTTATTTTGGTGTTTACTACTAAAATAATGGTTCATTGATGATTGAATCATTATAAATAATAGAATAATATAAAATGTAAGAATCATATACCATGTTCTGGAAAGATAATTGTTTACCAAGAAAAAATTAGTACTTTTCAAGGGTCTAAAAATTATTGTTTTATATGATTTGGATTTAAATATATTATGTATTATCAACACTTATACATTTTTAGTTTGGATAGATAAAGATTTAGACATAATGGTTATCCATAAAGCTTTCATAATTAGTTTGGCTAGAGATTGTGAACTATCCCAAGGGTAATATAGTGGTAAAAATACTTCATAAGATTTCATTATGTGTTAGATAAGGAATGTGAAAGTGAATTATAGTATATAAATTATCAAAAGATTTGAGTTTCTTCAGGTTGGTTTGTTGAGGAATATATTGACCAAACATTCATCGATCATTATAATGTAGTGTGGAGTAATTTCTAAACACATGTTACCTTTTCCACATCAAAGATGTGATTCCAATAAAGAGGATCGATGATGAGGATTACATGTAAACATTGATCAGATTTTGTTATCATTATGTAATTCCAAAATTGAAATTTTCTTTATACACATTAGAGTCATTGTGTAAGTGAAAGGAGAATCAATGTTAAGATATATATGAATTATAATGGCTTCAATTATTTTTTTAAATATGATACGAAAATAGAGGCATTATCCCATAATCACATGTAAAATTTCCTAAAATATGGATATCACATGAGTTATAGTATGAAAAAAATCGATTATGTCATAATAACTTTTTGTAGATGCCAATTTTTTGTTGGGGATATAAAAAAACATGCCTCAAGAGAAACACAATGTGCATATAAAGTAGGTATCCTAATGTTTATAAGGATATTAATTAAATCCCTAAGATATAAAATTTATATTAATGTGATAGACTATATTTCTATAAGAGTTTACACATCACTATTTGTGATAATGGGATAAATTTTTAATTTTGTTTAATTAATACTGAAGATGCACAAATAGTGGGATTAAGAACAAGTTCTACACGATCTTGTGCAAAAGGATTGCTCTAAAGACACATAATGAATATGAAAGATTAAACCATTATAATGGTTTTATATTAATCATGGATCAGATACTTTATTCATTGATATTGATGACTCATGCATGGAATCAGTACATGTAAGTTATAAAAAATTGACAAGATCAATTAAAATTCAACAATGGATTCCATGTATGAAAGTACAAGGAGGCTTATTATTTTGAATACCACAGTGGGTATTCAAGTGAAACTATACATGGATGGTACTAGTGTGGTACCAATGTGGCCTGATTGGTAATTTGAAGTTGTTATGCCTAAATCCAACAAGATTTTACTTTTTATAGCTAATTTATATGATAATTTTAGTTCGAATTAGATTTCAAGACCACAAATCATGTATATTGCCTATATGACCCAACTAGAAAGGGTTGGTGATATCATAGAATTATAATAAGGGGTGAAAGTTATGAAAATATAGTTCTAGATTGAAGCAACATGATCATAGAATATTAATTTGGAATTAATATGTTGATATGTTTACAGGAGATTAGTGGGAGGAACAATGGTTTTCTAAGTAAAATATGACTGGTAACATATGGAAAATCACTATTGGTATTATATTTTGTTAAGATCAAAATGAAACCTACTCTCTAAATATTGACATAAATTAGAAACCCATGTTCTTGGGAATGACATCTACTATGGTAGATCTAATAGTTTACTATGCCTAGTTAATATTACTTATACTAACAAGGTATTGATAAATAAAATATGGAACAATTTGATAGGAAATCATTTCTAGTGTCACATGGCATAAATATATCCAATAAGGCATGAATGGTCATAGTAGAGGATTAATATGGTTAGTTTAATTACATATGATTATGTGATGGATAAATCACATATTCCATGATAAGTATAAGAAATTATATATCCAATATAAACTTAATGGTAAGAAAATATCAGTTATATCTTGAAGAACTGCATGGGAAGGTGTCAAAACTATCCATTTTTACTTGAGAAAATATAAGGGATACATTCCTGGTATTTAGAGTGGAAGGGATACTAGTCATAAGGGGATACATACTAGTCTTCCATTAAATTTATATGATAAAATATCAAATTCAGGATAGGTAAGGTGTACAAGAAGCTCATTTTAGCTAGTGGTAGTCATATCTAAAAATACTGAGTATGATACAATTTTTGAGTTATTTAATGAAGTAATTTAAAAATATGAAATGATTTTTTCCAGTTCTCAAAAATTCACATAGTATGTGAAGTTTCATCATTATGATAATTCTCATAGTATTAATATTCATGATGTCAAGTTTTGACTATCGAAAAAAGATATATACTCGAAGATATCATCTCTTGAGAAGCCTTACTCAAGGAGATAAAGTCACATACAGTATCCACGAAATAGAGACATGAAAATTCCATGACTAAATCCATATATATGGAGAAACATGATCTTATCACATGAGAGATAACAAGGGTAGTTAGCAAGTTGGCTCTAGTTTAAGTGGTAGTGTTGTAAAAGTGGGTTTCCTAGACCCAACTTTATCGTTACTTTTTTATTAACATATCATGTATACAGTGTGTTATACATGATTTATTCTTTCTATAATAGTGTTGAATTTTCTATTTTCACTATTTTTATGGTAATTTCCATAGATTACTTGTATTATACAAAGGTTATAGTATTTCCCAGACCATAATGAGAATCTCAAGATACTATAAAATTAATCATAATCATATGTCTTATGGTCTAGATACATCATAACGAATCGACCAAGTTAATTTCTGACCATCTGGTGTTGGGGGCTCATAATCTATGAGACTTCCTGTCATGAAGTTCACACATGGTGATCACTCATACGTGAGATCATCAGGATATACTCTCCAATAAAAACACCACATGTTTTAGGGGTCATTTATTTTTCCTCTCTATGAACATGTTAATTAATCTCCTGACTCGAGAACATAATCAATGTGTACCATTTTATCATGTAAATTGATGCATGGAAAAACCATGATATTTTTTTCCTGGTGAGGTAGCTTGTGTTGGGTGTTTCACTATTGGTATGACATTGGTTGAATGATTAAGATATATTTTGTCCCATCTGAGTTGACGAAGTGGTATATTATGCCTAGTTGATCAGGATGAAAGTACCTTGATAAATAGTTGGACACGGATTTTGAAGTTATGTTTATCTAGTTATATCAACAAATAATAAATCAAAAATATATGACATTATATGTTGTGCATCCTGTTTTATGATATATCACAAGACAAATTGATTATATTACATAATGTGGGTTCAGGGTAAAGGTTTTCAATTATATAACATTTCATAATCTCCTTAGGGGCCTTGATTGGTTTTTAGACTCCACCCTTTGTTAGTGAATAGTATTCACTACTATCAAGATAAGGGACTAAAGGGTGACACACAATAGTGTATTCAAGAGTCTTCCCTATTCTAATAAATATAAATATTGGATATCGTGAGCCCCACCACGGGGTTCGAGTGTTTCCCAAGTAATCGATCACCGATGAATAAATAAATATATTATTATTCATGTATACAATATTTGGGTTGAATTTATTTACTAAAATAATTCACAAGGTATTAAGTGAATACATGAAAAATATTATAAAAATAAATATTATTTTATTATTTAAGGTTCATTAAAAATTAACAGGAATTATGAGTTGAGTTAGTGACTTAGGTTTATCAAGTAATATACCTATTATATATTAAATGTATGTGATAAAAAATATAAATGGCATTATGATAAAGTATCTTCATCAAAACATGTCATTTACTACATATTTAGTTGGTGTTTTATTTATGGGCATTGATGAACTCTTTCTTGGTATTTGAGCCCCCCATTATATAAGTAAAAGATATAAACTCTTTCAATTAATATTCATCATATAAAATTTTGAGATTCTCTCTCCTCCCATATCCTATAGAGAGAAAAGAATTTTCCAATCATTCGATCCAAGAATGCCTTCAAAAATCAAATTGACGAGATTTAGGTGATTGTTGTATAGTTGAATGAATTGTCAATGCTTCCTTATAGCACCCATAATTTGGTAGTTAATGTTAGTGTGGATTCTTGAAGAATGTGTGGATGATCAATAGGGGTTCAGCCTCAAATCCTCAAAGAAACGATCACTAGTGATGATATTTTTTGAGTGTTTTTTGATTCAAATGAGGTAATTTCTTGGTTTACATTTTTGTGCTTCGGTGATTCAAATGAGATCTTAAGACCTTAATAGGGATCAGATAACTGGAGAATATGATGTTTCATCACTCTGGAGAATAGTTTTTTAAATCCATGACCCATAGACTTCCAATGCAAGCCATAATTCCAACAGTGGTTAGCTTATTCCTTTGTCTTGTGGCTACAAGGAAAAGAGTTCTCATCAGAAAAGTAATGGGAAAACAGATAGTCAGCCATTATTAATTTTAACTATAATGAATTGACTTATTACACTAAAACATGTAAAGAGATAGAAACTCAAGGTTGTAATTATCTAGATTGGAAACATAAAGTTTAAATAAAGTCTTTCTTCTACAAATGTCGATGAGAGACCCTCAAATAAACTGGTTATATATACAGTACTTGTTTAATTAGATTATTCCACTGTCTTATTTGATTTAGTATCTATGAATACTTTTATATTTGGAAAATATTCTAGAAAAATTGAAATACCATATCAAGATATTAAGACATATCTATTCATAAAAAATCCTGAGGGTAATATAAAAGTAACAAGAATGTATAGAAATCATCATGTTATCATATGTGGAATGGTTTTTTCTAAAAACCCTATTTCCTTTCCCACTTTAGAGTTTAATGTTATTTTGGGTTTTAAATGACATCATCCTATTAAGATAAGATATATTGCAGTGCTAAAGATGTTATCTTCTAGAATGAGTTTAATTTTGTATATAAGAATGAATTTATACCATTGATAATATATCAAGAAGTTGAGAAACTAATAAAATATGGAAGTGTAATTTATCTTTCACATATTGTTGAAAATAAAGTAACTATTAAATATAGTGATGTTCTTATATTAAATGAATATATGGATGTATATCTTCATGATTTTAAGGATGTTATTCCTGATCAGGAGTTTGAATTTAATATTGATTTTATGTATTATGTTAATTTAATTTCATAACCCAATTATCAAATAACTCCATTAGATGAGGTATACATTCCGAGGATGATATTTCATTCTAGTTATAGTCATTATGAGTTTTTGGTTATGCCTTTCAGGTTGATGTATGTACTCTCTATATTTATGGATCTTATAGATATATTTTCTATGAATATTTGGATAAATTTTTGGTAGTTTTCATTGATGATATTATGGATTATTATAAATGTTATAAGGATTATTAAATACATTTAAAATTTCTTCAATGAAATTTAAAATAAAATAATTTGCATGGAAAATTTAGAAAATGTAAATTTTTGTTATAGAATATTTTATTTCCTGGTTATATTTTTTCTAAATATGACAAAACTATTTATCCGGCAAAAACTAAAGTGGTACATAAGTGATTAAGTCCTAAAACTATCACCAAGATTTTATGTTTTTTGGACTATTAGGTTATTAATAACAATTTTTTGAAATATTTTCTATTTTATTTATCCAAATAATTATGTTAACATGAAAAGGAGTAAAATTCAGTTGAAAATGAAATCATTGAATGTTTCAAGAATTAAAAATAATGTTGGTTAACATATCTGTGTTATCCTTGTCAATAAGAAATTATCAATTTATTATTCATAGTTATTCTTCATTTAAGGGATGTAGTTTTTTCTTGATGTAAAATGATCATGTAATTGTATATCCTTGACTTCAATTGAAACTCCATGAGAAGAATATCCCTACACATGATCTTGAGTATTTAATACGGAATTTTTTTTAAAAATTTGGTGGAATTTTTTTTAGGGTGAAATGTGAAAGATATACTGACCATAAAAGTTTAAATTATATATTCACTAAAAAAGAGTTGAACACAAGGAATAGTAGAAGGTTAAAAGTGATAAAGGATTATGATTACACAATTCACTATCATCCACGTAAAGAAAATATAGTAGATAATTCCTTGAGTCAAAAATATAATTTGTCATTAACCATGTTACATTTGGAATATGATTCTTTGGAAAATAATTTGATGAATGTTGGCTTATAAATTGTACATTTAGGAACTCTTTCGCTTTCTTTTAGGTGTTAGTGTAATAATATTTGTCAGAAATAATTAATCATGATATAAAAGATAATTATTTTCTATAAATTATAGAATTGGTTAACAAGGGTATGTTTCATAAATTTAATATTAAAAAATAATGTGCTATGAGATTAAGAAATAGGTTCTTTTTTCCAAATGATTCCTAGTTGAAGAAGGAGTTAATGAGTGAATTTCATAGCTCTCTAATTTCCATTTTTCTTGGAAGTACTAAGATGTAAAACGACCTTAAAAATAATCTTGGTGGGGTGGAATGAAGAATGATACTTTTGATTTTATTGTGAAAGTATTTATCAGTTAATTAGATAAATCAAAATAAAAACTACCCAAAAGGATACTTCAAACTTTTCTAGAGCCTCAATGGAAATAAGATAATATGTCCATGGATTTCATGGTGGGATTACAAAATTAATGTTGAAGAAATAATTTGATTTGTGTTATTGTTTTTGTTTAGAAAAAATATACACATTTTATTAGCATTTGAGTTAATATGTATTTAGATCAAATTTCCAAACATTATCGTAATGTGATAGTCAAATCACATAGAGTCCCTCTCACTTTTGTGTCTAATTGTGTTCCCAAACTCACTGTAGATTTTTGGAAAGGAATTCATAATTACCTAGGTAATGAACTAAATTTTAGTAGAAATATTCATACTCAATCAAATGTAAATTTGGATTAATCAATTCAGACCTAGAAAATATATGCTTTGGGATTTATCATTGGATTATCAAGGATTTTGGGATCAATGTCTTTCAAGGGTGGGATTTTCTTTTAATAACAGTTTTGATTCTAGTATACAGATGAATCCTTTTGTGGAGTTATAATAAAAACAACATCAAAATCCATTATTTTGGGATAAAGTTGATTAAAGGATGTTTTGGGTACTAGGGTTGGTAGAAGAGATGGTTGAGAAGGTAATGATGATACAATACCATATGAGTGCATCTCAAAGAAGACACAATAGTTATGTAGATAACTGGAGGAATGATCTATCATTTAAGGAAGGACATCATGTTATTATTTAAGTATCTACATGAAAAAATGTTACATGTTTTTTCAATAAAGGAAAATAATGTTCAAAATTTATTAGTCCATATAAAATTTTGAAAAAATTGGTATTATATTCATACCTAGTTTACATACCTATGAGTTTATCTCAGGCACTTGATGTGTTTCATGTTTCATTGATAATGAAATTTTTAGCTGATTCATATCATGTTTTGAGCTTGGAGTTGATTACTTTGGAAGATAATATTTCTTATGAAGAAAATCCAATTCATACATTGGATCACAAAGTGCATTACTTCAAAATTAGGAGATTCAATGCGATAATGTTTTATAGAAAAGTCACATGCTTGAAGAATCAACATGAGAATACAAAATAGATATGAGGGAAAAATACCATTATTTTTTATATAATGAATGAAATTGTGATAATGAAATTTTATAAAGGGGAAATAATATGAAAACCCATATAATCCTAGAGGTGAATCAATATTATGATTAATAAGTATTCATTTTAAGAATTCACATTCATTATAATTTGATAAATAATTTTATGGAAAAAGGAATAGTTTTATTAAACAAAATATCCTAATTTTAGAAAATTTATTGGTTAAAAGGACTTAATTTTTGGATTCATCCTAATTAATTTTAATTAGGGTGGTTTTTTTGAGATTTCTATGAAAATATTGTTTTTGGCGAATAGTGAAAAATATCAATTTTTTATTAATAAATTCAGTTCCATTTAATAATTTTACAGGCCCCATTATATTTGATATTGGTTTTAAAGTGAAGTTAGTCCCATAAGACAAATAATAAATCAATTAATTCCATATTAAAAATTATTATACTTGACTTTGGTATAAAATCATTTCTATGCTTAAAAAGTGCATTTTTATAAAATGAGTTTTTGTTGCGGTTTGGGTAATTATACTAAAATAATTTTTTTTTACATTCATATAAATTTAATATATTAAATTGGATTTAATATTTGAAATGAGTATGTTTAAATTTTTTAATAATATTTATTTCATTTTTTTCATTATGAATAGTTACCATGGTAAAACATTGATACAAAAAAAGGGTAAAATGAGTCAATTAAGGAAAAAAAATAAGTGATAAGATAACAAATTATTATCTTAATTATTATTCGATGATTATATTCCAACCGTTACAACCTTATATTAAAAATATGATAGTTTTATATCCACATTACCATGAATAATATTTTATATTATTTTAAAACACTGAATAATTACCAAAGTTCTGTTGTCCTCACTTATAAAAGGAAACCTGATATCCTAGGTTATTCACAAACCATGAGAAATTTATTTCAAAACAAAAACCAAAGACAAACTTTAGAAGGATTAAAGTGTAATCCAATGAAGGTTTCCCAAAGAATATGTATAATTTTTAACCGAGTGTTTCATGTTTATATCTATAATTACACATCCTTCAAATATTATTTAACCATGATGATATAATAAAATAAGTATATTACATATAATAAAATAATAATTTTTTGGAACAACCATTTTTCATCACCTTTTCCATCCTATTGGAAATGAAAACTTGGCTTGTGTATATGTGTGGACTACCACCTCCACAATGTGATGTGTTGTGTTTTTCATCATCAGATCATACGAAAAGTTAAAATTATAAAAAAATGAATATATATGTTATTTATGACATAATTTTTATTCATTAAAAATAATATATTACTTACTTTCTTATATTTATATCCATGGGAAAATTATAACATCACTCATGCGTATGTGTGGACTACCATATCGAGGAAGTGATTTGATTGTTCCATTGTTTCCACCTTACAAGTATAGACATAAGGATCAAAATAATGAATAAATATAAAAATTTATATATATTTTTTATTCCATAAAAGAAAAATATTATCAACTTTTTTATACCCATTAGAAAAATCAGAACTTCATTCTTGTGTATGGACGAACTACTGTCATCACGAAAAAATGTTCTTCATTCTTCCAGATCACCTTAGATGAATTTTTATAAAAGTATATTGAATATATAAAAATGATAATTATAATATGTTTAAGATTCAGGTGGTAATGGAACCATATCCCCTTCGACCATGGTCAATGAACTAATGTTTTTTGAGGTTATAAACTGAACTTCCTCAAAACGTCCAATCAAAACACAACCATGTTAGAAACTAAATAAAACATTGTAATTAAAGAAACAATGATAATAATGATAACAGAATGAACATGAAATATGTTATTATTAATGTAAATAAATAATATAATTTTATTATTTAGGAGATAAATAGTGTACATTGATAGATAAAACTTAGTGTTACGACCCCCTCCCTCAAAAGATACCCCTCCTCGATAGGAAATGAAGGAAGAGAGATAATGACACTCTGAGTCCCACCTCAAATATGCACCAAGTTGGAGACTATAACCAAGGGCATCACATCTCTAAAAATGGGAGGCACTACCCCTTATAGGAAAAAAGATAAGGATATAATATGAACCAACCACAATGAAACTCCCAAAGATAATATAAAAGGAAGCCAAAATACATCCCACATGAAATTCTAAAATAGTACTGATTAAAAACAAAAGTCTCCAAGGTAAATACCAAAAGTAAAACTAAGGAGAGACACAAAAACTGTAAAGATTCAAGATAGTAAGGTCCAAGAAGGTCCGTGAAGTCCTCCTAGAAGTCTGATAAATAGTTTTATATACATAGGGTGAGTATACATGTATACACATTAGGAAGACCAAAGTATCTCATGAACATGTGAATGAGGTATACTAATTCACTTGTGAGAAAATAACAAAAAAAAACCTATGCAGGTATACTAACCATCCCAACCTCACAATGAAATGCTCACCAAAAAATGCAAGTCAAGTAATGTAATTTAAAACACATCAATGATAGGGTACCCCTTCACCACTCCCCACTGATTAGCCACTCTTACCTAATTGTAAACATCCTTGTGCTACCACATATTCAGAATTTACCACATCACAATCCATATTGCACACACCTAGGCATCAAAAACCACATCACTTCCCTCCCATAGAAACCTGGGCCACAATCCACATCACATACCACCCGCAAACACCTAGGCCACAAACCACATCTCATCCCAAAGATACCTGAGAAAGCAAAAAACATCTCATCATGAAGACACCTGGGAAGGAAAAAATAAACTTCACACACCTAGGCCTCACAAACCACAACATGACCGAATAATATTAGGCTATCACCAGCTGGAATAGGGTCTCAAAAAGAGTGGGTGGCCATCCATCCATCCTCCCACTGAGATGTTTGGGAAAGACACCCTCCCCTGTGATGATGGGGGTGTTAAACACATAGTTCTAAAATAGGGTGGGATTCATATAAACATCACAAGGAAAATAAAATTATATACATATATGATAAAAACCACTCAGGCCAAACCTATGTCTTCTCAGACAAATCACCAAGTCACATCACTACCACCTTTATTGCTACCTCTAAATGTACAACACCTCCCATCAATCCACTTAGCCAATTAATATTCCCAACAAATTTAATTGGCCATTTTATTTTTTTATGAAACAATTTTTCATTCGTCAACAACTACCCAGGAAACCACCAAGCATTGAACACAACAAGCAATGCAGAAACCATCAACATAATGAAAGTTATATAGGGAAAGAAGAACCATTTTATATTAACCCACTTCAAATGTCGCTCAACTTAACACCCATTAATGTTATAACATATATCGATCCAAGGTACGGGGTGAAACATTATTCATGTTTCTCATGGATAAAATATAGGTGATTACCCATACCTACCAAAATATGCCCCAAAATGATAACCACATCCAACAACAAAATCTCAGCAAAAAAAATTTTGTAGCCTCATTACACAACACATATCATCCGTTCCACAATAAATCAATCTCCTAACATGAGATTCCTTTACACCGCCCATTCCATCCCACAACACACAACCATTCTCAAAACCACATCACCTCATGAACCAAAACAAAACACAATCTTAGATTTAATAAGGTATCCCTTATTTAATTCCACTTGATAATTCAATGGTTATTATAGAAACTGTATGATCATAGGGAATCCATTAATTATACAATTATATGTGATTAAACACTTTTTAAATATAAGTGATACAAAAAAATATGAACAACACGCATTCCATATTTTAACTTGTGTGAAAAAAAAGCCACAACGATCTCAATTTTTTGTGGGGCATCATAACCATATAGTCAAAACATCACAATCAATATCAAGAAGTAAAAGAATTCGAAACAAACCCTTATACCACAGTTCAATTTCATTTAGTCAATTATTTTCATTACTTAATTTGGAATAATAAAAATTTACAGGTAGCCAAAATAAATCCCCTCTCGTATGTTGCACAATTAAAGAAAAATAGAGTAAATAAAATCTTAAGGAATATTTCAAATTTCTAAACACTGTAGGGCTAGTAAGAACACATTTCCACCATAACCGCAACATGAAAACTTTCAATCAACCTATTTCATAAAAAAATATTATCAAAACAATTCCCAAACATCAAATTCATGACAAACCGTACTGTGGAAGTGAATCTCATGGAAAAAACAAGAGATACCTGATGAGAAAGAGGAGAAAAATCAACCCATATTGACTACGGATCGCCAAAGAACAACCAATGAGATCGATATATCAAAGAGGGAGGATTAGGGCTCAAAAAACTCCTTGCGGCCCATAGGGTTTGTCTAAAATGAGAGGAACAAGAGTTCATAGTTGAATGAATGAATGTTTAGCTGAAAAGAATTTGAAAAAAAATTGGATTGGGGTATTGCACAATGTGTAATACCCTTTCACATCATGTAGTACCCAGGGTTCAGTTTGCACCGAAAAATGTGTTACATCTAGAATTATTTTATCATTCAAACCCTGAAATATTATAGACTTTAAACTATCTAAGAAAAAACATGAAACAGATGTTCACATGGTGTAATCTGGTTACACAATCTGTAATGCCACCACTTCTAGACATTAGCAATCAAACTCCTCCAAAATCCCTCTAGGACTCCTCCGAACACTCCCAACGACCAAAACCCAAAAAGTGACAGATCATGAAGGCATAGAACATTAAATTAGATACCTATAAAATGATTCTCTCCCTAAATAATCTAAAACCAAGAACAAAATAAAAAGGTTCTGAACAACCACCATGCAGGATGCCTCTTGAGGATCTCATCACACCTTAGACACTACCACTAGAAAACATGCCAACCCAAACAACCACTAACACACTACACGACCATGTCACCAAAACCAAACTTCCACACAACCACCACACAACCATCTCACCCTATACACAACCCAAACCGACAACCTCTATGACCAACGAACTACACTATCTTTAACACACAAATTAGTGAATTCTTTCCCCCATGTATTGATACTGTCCACTCTCGGTGGCACTAACACACCTACATGGGATTAATCTAATCATAGTTAATGTGTCTTGATTAGTAATATGGTACTACCCTCTTTGTATGTTAGTAATTTATCACATACCACACCACACACATCTCAAACTAAGGGTAAAACAACTCATTTCATAAAACAACGTTCAAACATTACATTTCATAAAAAATAGAACAAGGAAATACTCAGAAAAACTCTAGGTACGTGGACTAATATGATTTTCAAACTCCCAAGTACTCTTTTCTTGGACACCATGCCTCTACAGCACACAAACCAAAGCAATGGTCCATCAGTACAGAACCATCTTTAGATGATCATATATCTCCACTGGTTGTTCCAAAAATATCGCGCCATTGTCGATATCCAGCTCTCCCCAGACGATGGTGTGGGAGTTTTCATGAAGATATTGATGATGCTAGGATACATTAATAACATTTTGGATCCTATCCAACCATTGTGGAAAATCCAACTGGTATTCCACCTTGGAAGCTCACCCCATCACCTCAAAGGGTCCATCAAACCTGAGATAATACTTACTCTCTATTCCCAACCTTTTCTGCCCACATTGTGGGGAAACCTTGAAGAACAAGTGGTAACTGACCTTGAACTCCATGGTCATACTCATACTATCTGAATTAGACGTTTTTTAGTCATGTGATGCTTTCATCCTCTCAGGAAAAAGTAGATCCTTCTTGGTTGTGTTCCACACCACATTTGAACCAAGAATATATATCTCCCAAACCTTCATCTAGCACAACAGAGAACGGCATGACCTTCCATACAAGGATTCAGACTAAGACATTCCAATATAAGATTAAAATTTATTATTATAACATAAATCTACCAAGGGTAGGGGTTTCACCCAAGATCATCCAAATTACAAGACACATGATTGCAACATTTCCTCCAATTTCTGGATATTCCATTTCATCTTAACATCTTTATGAAGGTGTAAAGTAGTGTTGTGGCATAATTGGTTGCTGAAAGAATGCTGAAATCCTTTCCAGACACATGAGGTAAAACCTATTTCCCGATCCAAGGCAATGGATCTTGGAATTCCATGCACTCTCAACACATCATCAACATTCCTATTTTCCAAGCCATCCACTATGCTCGACTCCTTCATCGCTAATAAGTGAGCCGATTTCATAATTTTATCCACTATTACTTAGTTAGTATCACATCCTCCTTGATCCTTGGGTAAACCTATGATGAGATACATTGATATTTCATACCATTTACACTCAAGTATGTCCAAGGTCTTCAATAACCCACCGGGAACACAATGCTTGACTTTTACCTATTGGAAGACCATGAATTATAGCACAAACCCCACTATTACCCACTTCATCTTGGGAGACCAAAACAACATCCTCAAGCCATGGTACATATTCTAAATTCTTGGATGCATTTTCAATGTTATGCAATGAAACTACCAAAGGACTCCCATGAAAATTTTCACTAGAACAAAAAATTACCATGGCAAAAAATTCATTTTTGACCATCCTCTATCCACCCTCCGGAGCATCAACATTTCTAACAAAATCACATAACACCTATACCTCTGAGTATCCCCACTGAGAATCTTCCACCCACTACATCAGAGAAGACATCACTATCATTTGAAATAAGTATCGCCTACTGCCATCCACTCCTAAATACAAATTTAATCCTATAGATCCTCTATCGCTTTCCACGTATCCACATATTGCCTAAGAACTCCTTCTTCGACTTCATAATCAAAGTATATGCCATAAAATTTATATTTTATGAGGTATAGGAGAACTTAAAAACATTTTCCTGAAGAAAATACATCCACACACACTATCTCAAGTTTTGATAACACTGGGAAAAGATATACCTCAAGATATTGTTATCCATAAAGACCACAAAGCAATTTCTGATGAGGTAATGCTGCCAAAACTTTAGCGCAAAAACAACCGCTACTAGATCTAAATCGTAGGTGGATAATTAATCTTGTGAGGACAAAATTTCTTAGTTCCATAAGACATAATTGATCACTATTGAATCAAGATGAATCCTAGAATAGAAGGAAATCATCACAAAACACCTTAGACATCATACCATCCTCATGAAATTAGATCACTAAAGTAATGAACAACTCACTGTTCAGGTAACCGAACAATATCTAGAACTAATCAATCCAGAAAAAATCTTGTTCCTTCCTATTCAATGTTGACAATGTAGCCCTAACTAGAGTGAAATTGGGTACAAACCTCTAATAATATCCTTTAAGGCCAATAAAACTGCAAACTTCTTCCATTAACTTGGGTGGTTCCAAAATAACAACTACTTCAACATTTTATGTATCCACTACCACACCCTGATGAGACACCACATGTCTAAGGAAATGCACCTATCATGTCCCTAATTTACACTTTTATAACTTAACATACAGAGGGTGGTGTTAAAGGACCTGAAAGATAATTATAAGATAGCTCAAATGATACTCTTCTAACCTTCAGTAAATCAAGATTTCATCGATGAACGTGATGATGAACTGGTCCATGAACTGAAAAAAATAGAGTTCATAAGTCCCATGAACATGGCTAGTTCATTCATACCACATAACAATATGATTACAATCTTGAAGTTAATATAATTGAATATGAAAGTATTCATTGGTATATCACCCTCATTTAACCATAATTGGTGATATATAGACCACATATCAATCATATAAAGTCAACTCTACCATATCATCTCATGAAAAAGTTCAATAATCCTTGAATGAGGGTAACAATTCCTGACTGTTATGAGATTCAACATCTAAAAGTTTATACATAGCCTCATACCACCATCTTCCTTCATGGATAAAAACACTAGATAACCCCTTGATGACACACTAAGATTTGTAAAACCCTACTTTATTATAACATCTATCTAAATCCTCAACTCCCATAGCTCTGAAGGAGCCATCCGATAAGGAGCCATCAAAATCGAGGAAGAACTGGGCTATTAGTATATCCTGAACTCAACATCACGTTGAGGGGGTAGCCTCGCAATATCCTCAGGGAATACATACAGGAACTACCTAATGACTCTATGTATCTCCACAATCCCAATGTTTTTTTATTCCAATAATAGCTCAACAAACCAAGAATAAGTATATTTATGCATTGACTGCCCATCTGACAACTCTGCTCACCAATGAAAACTATATAATGACCATACACATATGAAAACATAACTCTCTACAAAAACTAGTTGATAAAATAACATGAATATTTAAACTATTCAATGCTGAGAATGAAATATAATTGATATATCTACAGAATGAAAAGATCCCCATGGGATTGATGTGGTCCCATCATCAGTCTACATCACTGGAATACATCAAACAAGCTAGTTGGCCTCCAACTAAAAAATGCAACACCAAGGTAATTGGAAGACTTTCTGTATCTTGTCCCATAGAATGGGCTTGAGAGGTTTCAACAAATGAGTGTAAAGATCTTGAATAAAAAAACACAATAAATGGTATTAAGTAAACTGATCATACATCTGGTGATCTCCAAACCTACTATAACTACTACCTCTGTAGTCAGAAACATACCACATCCAACTCCTCTACCTCTTTGATGATGACCAACTCTATAGATGTGACCGGATAGCTGTCCCTGAGAACAAGGGACATCTTGAGGTTGACCTATACTTCCTCTATCTCCCCTTAGTAGAATAAAATCCTATTGTCCCTATAGTTGAAACTGCGTGACTAAAAACTACTACTGAGGAAGGCGCTGAACATACCCACCTCCACCAAATTGAACTTGAAAAGAAGTAGGGCACTGGTTCTGAAGATGGTTTTAAACTCCACATAAGAAACACCTCGACCACAATCCCACAAGAAGACAATAGGAACCACTATCACTACAAGGCTGGAATGGAAGTGGCTGAGATCAACTCCCTATCGATTGAAACCTTGATGGTCTAGGCACCTAAGACCCGCTGTTGGCAACCCTACCACTTTGAGAACTATGTTGCCTCCTCTATCATGGTAGACCTTCTAGTTATTTTATCCACTATATTACCAACCCCTTTTTATAAACCACTAGACATGTTTTCAATGTAAAGGGAGTAACAACACGATGGACCAAAGGAAGGAGTGGTTCCTCAAGATGTCTCAGTTAAGAATACTCATATGAAAAGAGATCTAAGAAAAAATTAAGGAGGTCATTGAAAAAGATCCCAAGATCCTGTATTGACATAATCCCCTATTAAAGGGAGAGAATATCATGCCTCTTCTTAGACTTCATGGACAATTAATTGAACTCTACCCAAAATTACTTCTCAAAATTGACCCATAAAATGTCTTCTTTATTCCTCTCCCCCAGATAAAAAAAACCCCAATGACGTGCAGATCCATACATTTGACTGACCACAAAAGGAACCTAGTACTCTGTCTGGGGCTATATCAAATTGAATGTGATTCTAAGCTCCTCGATCCATCATTCCATCTCCATGTCTAAAACACTACCCTCATAATTTCTCAAATCCTTCCATTGGAAAGTATGAAACATATTCTACCATTGTCCATCCTCTTAAACTGGATCAACCATCCTTCTTTCAATTGGATCGACTTACTAAGCATCAACTTACTAAGACACACATAGATGATGACCATGATCAATAGTTTAATGGTAAAAAAAGAGTTCCTAATCCCGTGTTATATGATTTTTTTTTAAATAAGATTTATTTTAATTAATTTTATTCAAATTAAACTTCAAAAAAAACCCAAATTTAAACAATAAAACAATTAATTATGATGCTTGTACCTCTGAAAGCTCTCTAACCTATATATGATATTGCCTCACTTGGTCATTTGGTAGGATCAGATTCCTTGAATCTGATCACAGGGGGCCCTAAAATCTCATATCCAAACTAGTCTTCCCTCACTTATGTCACATACCAAGTTCAACTAACATTTTTTCTATACCAACCCATGAAATCATCACTATACCTACCTTTTAACTCCATCCTATCACTCAACCATCACCCCTAATACCATTCTGTCATGATCCCCTCCCTCCAAATATGCCCCTCTTGAGATGGAAATGAAGGGAGTGTGAAAGTGTCCCCTAAGTCGAGCACCCAGTAGGCCCCAGGTTGGAAGGTATACAATCCCACAAAATAGGAGACATTACCAACTATAGGAAACAAGAATGAAAGATATGATGAACAACCAACAATGAAACTCCATGAAATAATATAAAATAAATCCAAAATCCATCCCAGATGCATTTTTAATATAAGAATGATACAAAACCAATGCCTCTAAGGTAAATACCAAATGTAAATCTAAGAAGAGACATGAAAACTATAACAAATCGAGTATGTAAGGACTAAAATAGTCATCGATGTCTTCCTAGAAACCTAAAAATTAGTTTTATATACATAAGGTGAGTATAGAGGTAAACTTAGTAGGAATACAAAAGTCCCCAATTCACATGTGAAAGAGGCATACTAATGTGCTCATGAGAAAACAACAGAATTAAAAAACACCTAAGTAGTTATAAAAACCATCATAACCTAACCAAGGAACACTCACTAAATAATAAAATTCATGTAATGTAATAAAATTCACATCGATGATAGGGAACCCTGCACCACTTCCCACTAATTAGATTCTATTTTGTATTTGAAATCATCCTTGCACTCCCACATCTTCTAAAATTACCACATTATAATCTCCTCTGCACAAACCTAGGACTCAAAATCCACATAACATCCTTCCCACAGATACCTGTGCCACAATCTACATCACATCCTTCCCACAGACACCTGTTACACTACCCACATCACATCCTGCACGCATACACTTGGGCCACAATCCACATCAGATCCCTCCAACAAAAACCTAGACACAAACCAAATATCATCCCGATGACACCTAAGAAATTTGCAACACATCTTATTCAAAAGACACCTGAGAATGCAAAACTCATCCGCACACAACTAGGACTCAGAAACCACAACTTTCCTGAAGAATATTGTGATATCACTACCTCCCCTGGGAAGATCGGGGTATTCATAACATAGTTAACAACTAGGGTAGAGTATGTATATAAATCTCAACAAAAATAAAAGTATAAACATATATGATATGAAATACTAATGCCCAACCTATGGGTTCTCAGACAAACCACCACATTGCATCACTACTACCTTTGCTGCTACCTCTAAATTCACAACACCACAAATCAAGAAAAAATACCAATTCATATTCCTAACCAATTTAATTGAGCAATTTAATTCTATATTAAACAATTTTTTATTCATACTCCACTACCTTAGAACCTACCATGCACAAAACACAACAAGAAACACAGAAATAGTCAACATAGTGAATGTTATACAAGGAAAGGAGAACCCAAGTAAATTAACCCACATTATATTTATCTCCATTTAACACCCATTAATGTTATAACACATAAAGATATCTAGGTATGTGGTGAATCTTTCTACATGTTACCCGTGGAGAAAAATTAAAAATATTACCCATATCTATCAAAACAAACCCCCCAACTCACATATGCATCCAGAAACACACTCATAACACAACACAATTCACATCCTTGATGCACAAAACTTTTCATCCATTACAAAATCAATCAATCTATCAACTTGGGATTCCATTACACCACCCAGTTCATCCCACAACACACAAACACGATCACAACTGCATCACCACATGAACAGAAAAAAAACACAATTCCATATTTAATAAGGAATCACTTATTTAATTCCACTTGTTAATTCAGGGGTTATCATAGAAATAGTATGACCCTGGGGAATCCATTCATTATATGAGTATAAAAAATGAACCACTATTAATATATAATCAATACCAACAAAAGATGAACAACATTCATTCCCTATTTTATTTAGTGCACAAACAAATCCACCAATTTCCACAATTTTATGTGGGGCATCAAACCCGAATAATCATAACATCACAATCAATATCAAGCTATAAAAGCATGAAGAAAACCCCTCTACCCTTTTTCAAATTCTTTTATCCAATTATTATCTTTGGTTAATTTGTAAAAACCCAAATATGTAATTATAAAAAACAAAACCCCTCTCATATGTTTCACAATTAAAGATAAATGGAGGAAATGCAACTTTAAGGAATCTTTCCAATTGATGCACTCTACAGGTCATGTAAGTATGATTTTGTCCCAAAATCATACTACGACAACTATAGATCAACCAATTCCATTCCAATATATTATCAAAATGCTTCCCAAACATCCAAATCAATCCAAACCATACCATAACAGTAGATCCTAGGGGAAGAACAAAATAATGTGCATGAGAAATTGGATAAAACTCATAAATGATCGACCAAAAATTTCCAATGAACAACCATAGGGATCGATATATCAAATAGGTAGGAGAAGGTATTGGAGAACTCTTAGGGGCACCTAGGTTTCTTCTAAAATGAGAGTAATAAGAGATAATGTACGAATGATTGATAGTTCTACTGAAATTAATTTTAAAACAAAACTGGATTGGGGTATTACACAATTTGTAATAACCTATCATGTCGTGTTGTACACGAGGTTCAGTTTCTGAAAATAAATTCATCACCAATATATTTATTTTATCATTCAAACCCTAAAATATTATACACTATAAAACCTCTAATAAAAACATGAAATTTATTTTCACGTAATGTAATCCCATTACATTACCCGTAATCCACAAACATCTAGCCGTTAGTAACTGAACTCCCCCAAACTCCCTCTGAGCCTCCTCTGAACACTACCAATGACCAAACACCATAATTTAACGGACAAGGATGGAACATACCATTACATAAAATATGTCTCAAATTATTTTGGCCCTTAATAATACAAATCCAAACCTAGAGGAAAAACTGTCTAAACAACCACACTATGAGATACCTCTCAAGGATATCACCACTCTTCAAAAACTACCACTAGCCAAACACACTAACCCAAACAACCACAAACACAATGCATGATCAGATCACCAAAACCAATATATCACACAGCCACCTCACAACCATCTCACCCTTTGCACAACCCAAACCAAAAACTGCTACGACCAACGAACTGCACTACCCTAAACACATGAATCATAGAATCTGGTCCCCCAAGTCCAGATACAATCTTCTATAGGCGAAACTAACTCATATTTAAGAGTTTAATCACAACATAGCTAATGTGTCTCAATTAGTAATAGTTTTCTCCCCTATTTTTATGTCATAAATTTATCACATACCACACCACACACATCTTAAACCAATGGAAAAATAGCTCATTTCAAAAAATAAGGTTCAGAAATTACAATTCAAAACAAAAAAGAAGAAGAAAAAACTCATAACCACTCTAGGAACTAGGCACACATCTATGTTTCCCACTCCCAATAACTCTCATACTAGCCACCATGCCTCTACAACATTCATACCAAATGAATGGTCCGTCCACGCAGTACCTTCTCTCACTGATCTGGGATCTCCACTTTTCTTTCCCCAAACATCACATCATCCTTGATATCTAGCTCTCCCTAATTGAAGAATTGGGAGTCATCATGAAGATATTGATGAATATGGGAGATGTGAAGGATGTCATGGATCTTTTCTAACTGTGGTGCCAAGGACAATCGGCATGCCATATTTCCAAATTAGTGGGGAACATAAATAAGGAACCCCACTTTGTTATGATCTCAATGTTATATTACTATATTGGATGCATGATTTGAAGTGTGATACAATGTGACGTCGAGATTTATTGGTTGACCTATTTAGGTGTTTTGGGTTCTTCTCTTTGTTTAGTGTAACATTAGCATGTTTTTTTCACATATGTACTTGAGAACTTGGTTATGTCCAAACCGAGTATATTAGTTATGCTCATCCTGCATATATAAACTATTTTTTAGGTTTCTAGGAGGACTTAAGGGACTGAGATGAGAATTAATAGTTGGGTTGGAGCCATTGTTGAGTGAATACCATTGAATTTTATTTTTGGTATATTTTAGAAACTTTTATCTCTATCATTTTTACTTTATTCATGCATAATGGGATGATTTTGGTTTACCTTTACATTATCCTCTAGAGTTTCTTGGTTGCTATTTATCCTATATCTCAATCCACTTTTATTTATATATGGTAATTATTTCCCTAATGTGAAAATTTTATATCCTTGGTTTGTGGCATATTTTGATAGAGGGGGCTCATTATAGAGTGGTATCAAAGGTTTTGGTTGAGGGATAGGTTGGAGTTTGGAATTTTCCAATGTGAGGTTTTCATGGGTTGACAAGGAAGAATATTTAGTTGATCTTGGTGAATGAAATAGGCCAGGGAGACTGAATAAGATATGATATTTTAGGTCCCTATATAGTCTAGTGAATGGAAACCAAGATTATTAAATGAGAAAGTGTGGTGGAATTGTTTATAGAGTATAGATTTAGCTGAGGTATATGCATAGTGATTTATTTTTTTCATGTATGAATTGGGTTGTTGTGGGAAAATAAAATAAATAAAATGAATAAGTTTGTTTTAATTTCTATGCATCTAGGATTTATATGTTCTTTTTTATTATCAAAAAGGGATCATGTTCATCATTCACGAGAGGCTATGGAAGTTGATGTTCAGTAGGATGATCTGGATGATCATCTAAGGGTTGAACATATATAGTAGAATGAGGTTTGGCATCGAGATCTTCATGTATTTTAGTGGCAAGGTTTGGGGATGTATGAGGGGAGAATCTTTGATCTTGAGATAAATAAGTAGTTATAGGAGATCGATATTGATTTTGGTCTAATTTGAGCATGATATCAGTTATCAGTACCATGGTAAGTGATTCAATTATTAGGAGCCATTCCTTAGTGGTGGACGTCGTTTCATAGTGACTATAGGGAGGCAAATGTGTTTTGTACAGACTTTCAGAGATAGTTTCAGGTGATGTTCCTATAATCAATGATGAGGGAATATAAGATGAAAGAGCTTCCCTACCTTTATCATGGGATCTTGAGAACGTGGGAGCTGGGAATCAGGTTCATGTACCTCCTTCTATTTTTTACTGATGTTTTTAGATGAGGAGGATAGAGTGTGGTGTTTAGAGGAGTAATTACACCCAATTATCTATTATGTGGTAACCATATTTATGTTTCCTACATATATAGATGTGCATAAAAAGAATGAGGCTATCGAGAGGATACTTTAATTGAGAGTTGATCCATGAATGAGTAGACAATAGGGTGTCTCAATGAGTATATTTGTAGGAAGTGGACCATGGGTATTTAGGTAGTCAAGGTTTTTGACTAGTGGGGAGCTGGTTTCGGTTTATCCTTCTCCATTTTTTAGGACGTGTAGCTTCTGATAACCCACATGGGGCTCTCTATTTTATTTATTTTTCTATAGAGGACATAATAAAATCTATTAATAGTATTAAACCTATTAGAGAGTCTAGTTTTAGTTGGGTGGACATGCCATTTTTCAGTAGTGGCAACTGTTTCATCTAAGGTAGTTTCAACAGTATGGTGTACCGATGCATGTTCAGTGGCTGAGAGTTGATGATGTTGAAATAGGGAAGCCATGTGATATTCCCCATTCATGGGGAACAAAGATATATTTCAGTCATGGAGGTATATAGAATATAGTTAGAGAGATAGGCATGGTTAGATGCTTGGGTTAGAGGATACAACACTAGAAGAGACAATACTTATTCATGGTATGATTATATTATTGTATACCCTTGTGTGTAGTCTTTTTTTGATTCAGTATCCTTACTCTATTTAGTTTTCACTGCTTTGGACTATGGTTTGGGACTGGATGTAGAGAGTCTTCTAGTTCCCTTGGTGTTATCCATGTCTGTTGGAGGTTATGATTCTTTGTGTGATGTGTGTATAAGATGTAGACAAGGGATGGGGTAGCACTGGTCACTTGAAGACTTATTCAAGTTGAAAATGAGACCATATAATGTTTTCCATGGCATGGATTGGTTGTATGTTGTGCAGGAAGTCATTGACTATTTCCAAAGCAGAGTACTGTTTTCTGATGTGGAGGGTCCGAAAGTGGTGTTCGTTGGAGAGTGAGATTATTGAATGGGTGGTAGGAAAATTGAGCATGTTTTGTCTTATTTGGTGGTGTTTTCCATTTAATCTCATGTGGGGGATGTCCCAAGAGTCATGAATAAGTTCTTGGATATTTTTTTAGATGTGGTAATGAGCTTACCTCCTCGATGGGTCATTGAGTTTTGTATAGAGTTAGATCTAGAAGATTCTCCAATTTCAATAGCTCCCCACAGTATAATTCCTACAAGGATGCATGAGTTTTAGGTTGGTGGTGGGTAATCTAATTAATAGGGGTTTTATCCAACACTATGTGCCTCCTTTGGGTGATCCAATATTGTTATCCATGAAGGATGACAATAGTTTGAGGTTTTGTATAGAATATCAGAGGTTGAATCGAGTGATGGTAAATAACTATCACCCTATTATAAGAATATATTCTCTTTTAAACCATTTAAGAGGAGAAAATTGGTTTTTTAAGATCAATATGTGGTCAAGATATTAGACGTTTAGGGTGAAGGATGGAGATATTATAAATACATCCTTGATGAGTAGTTATGAGAACTTTGATTTTTTAGTCATGACGTTCATTGTTACAAATGCACTTTCCTTTTTCATGGGTCTTATCAAATCAACGTTTCATGAGTTATGAGAGAGGTTCGTCACGGTATTCATCGATGATAACTTGATCTACTCATAGTCATAGGTGGATAATGTAGAGTATCTTGGAACTATTTTTCAAGTCCTTCGACACCACCATCTATATGAAAACATGTTTCATGGATAGTGTCCATGAATTTGGTAGAGTTTCTCAGTTTCCATAGTATCATTCGTTATTATTGGAGATTTTTACCCAATTTCTCTTGATTTGTTTCCCAACTGATGAAATTTAGTAGAAAAGACTTGGTTTTTATGTGTGGAGTGATCAGTTCAATACATTCATTCATTACTTAATAGAGATGCTGGTTAGTTCCCTAGTGCTTCATTTTCCTAAGGAGGGTGTACTATTTGAGGTTTTCTATAACAAGTAATGTCTAGGATTGGGATTTGTTTTTATGTATCAATGGTAAGTGATCTTTTATGGATCTTTGTAGTTATAACCCCATGATTGTAAATATACCACCCATGATCTTGAGTTAGCGGGTATTGTGTTTATGGTAAATTTTGTGGAAGCCTTACCTCATCGGAGAGTGTTTTGTGGTTTTCATTGACAAGTAAAGACTGAAATATGTTTTTTCTCATAGATATATGAATCCATTTCAGTATAGGAGAATGTATTTTCTCCAGGATTACAAATATTAGATCTCTTACAGCCCTGTAAAATAAAATTTGGTCATCAATATGTTGAATGAAAAGTACTGAGGGGATGTTGGTCGAGAGTATTCCAAAGTTTTGAAAGGGTTGAAGGATCTTTCATCAATGACCCTTGATTTTTGGGAGATAATTTTCCATGTTTGTATCCATTAAATGATTTTGTATTAATATTTCATGCATTAGGAACATGAGTATCAGCGGAAGACTTAGAGGTGGAGGTGATGCATGACTGTGTTGGCTATAGTGATTCCACTGAGGGATAGTCAACAGATGGTAAGAAATGTGTGTTGTTCTAGGGAAGTTTTTCCATTACATAGGTGATGCATGAGGAATTTCTCTATGAGTTTCATATCTCACCTTTAGCAGGTAAATAATGGTGTGACTAAGATGTATCATGGTTTGAGGAGGTAGCTTTGGTGGCCAAGGATGAAATGGTCAATGGTAGAGTTTGTGGTAAGGTGTCTAGTTTTTCAACAGGTGAAAGGAGTGAACCGTGTTCCTATAGTTTTATTATATTCATTGGGTGTTATTCATAGTAAATGGGAGTAAATATTGATGTAATTTATCACAGGGTTACCCTAATCTTAGGGAGGTAGTGATGCGGTTTGGGTGATAGTGGACTGATTGGAAAAGTTAGCTCATTGTATGGAAATTAAAGAGTTGAGTACGATGAATGTTTTAGCAAGTTGATATGTGGATGGTGTTTTTAGTATTAAAAAAGTACTAAGGACCTTAATTTATAATTAGGATCCTCATTTAACTATAAATTTTGGAGCGTATTGTAGCATTATTTTGGATCCTAGTATCACCTTAGCACCACTTTCCACCCTAAAAAATATAGGTAGATAGGGAAAACCATACAAATGTTAGAGGATATGTTATGAGATTATATCTTGGTCTTTGGTGGATTATGGGTAATACACTTTTCTTTGGTTTTTTTTTCATAAAAAATAAGCTACCATTCATCCATTTTCATGGTCATATTTGAGACATTTTATGGGTAGTTGTTTCATTCTCTACTGTGTTAGATAGAGGTTGGAGAGTTATTATTTCTTGGCCCTGTTGTGGTGGAGAGAATGGATAAGAATATTCAATTAATTTTAGAGAGTATTAGGGTCATTAAGGACTATATGATGTCCCATTATGATCATAGTAGAAGACCACTTGAATTTGATGTTGTAGACCATGTGTTCTTGAGATTCTTCCCATAGTGTGGGCAGTATAGATTTGGTACGGGTATGAATTTTTTGAGTTTTTTGGGCCCTTTGAGGTGTGGGTGTGTGTTGGTAAGGTTGTGTATTGATTGATGTTTAAACTATGGTTAGATAGGACCCACAACATCTTCTATATTTTCCAACGTGGTTGGTATATTCATAGTGACTCCAACATTATTTAATGGGGATAGTTAGATATTGAGATTGAAATGATGCTCATGGAGAAACCAATAGTGATCCAAGATCATTGAGATAAGATATTTTGTGGATGAACCATTCACTTGGTTAATGTATTATTGAGGCATGGTGGCCTGAAGGAGAGTACATGGGTTCGATAAAGATATATGCATTCCCAGTACCCGTAGTTGTATTAAGTTTTTCATTGCTCGGTTCAATTTTGAGGTTGTGATGATAGAACATTCTATTTTATAAGAATTACTATTTATATTTATGTGTGATGTGTGATAAATATTGTGACATATGAAAAGTGTAGGACTTGAATCTTAATCAAGACATGTTAAACTCTAACATGATTAAAACAATGTGGGTATGTAAGTTCAACCCGAAGAGGATAATATCTTAACCTAGAAGATGGAATTACCAAATTTTTGTGCTTAGGGAAATGTTGTGTACTGGTTGAGTTAATGGTTATTTTGGGAAATGTGGAGGTTGAGATTACTATGTGGTGATATAGCTGTGTAGGAATTAGTGGATTGTGGATGGTTACATATTCATGGTGTTGTTCCTGATGAGTGGTTGTGATGTGGATGTGTGGTGTTATGGTTTGATGGAATGTTTTGTGGGAGTTTTTGTTGTCATGTTTGGTCAGTGGAAATTGAGCTGTAATGAGATCATTAGGAGGCATCTCATAGGGTGGTTGCTCGAACCCCTTTCTTTTCTAGGTTTGGTTTTGATTATCAAGGGTGATAATCATTTCAGAGTTATCTAATTTAATGGTATGTGCCTTTATGGACCATTAAATTGTTAGTTTTATAGTTAGAGAGTTATTAAAGGAGGATATAAGAGGCTCTATGAAGTTAGAGCCGAAATATAACTGCATTAGGCCTTTTACACTATAAAAGTGATGCTTAGGACGTAGGTATGTGGTTTACAGAATGTGAAGATAGAAACATATGGCTTATGTTTGATGATGGGATACATTTTGAAATGGGTTCACTCTACAAAATTGTAATTTATAAATTATGTTTAATTCGTCCCTAGGCACCATGTTTTTTAGATGAAAAAGGGTTTACAACTTAAATAGTGGTTTTATGACGTAACATATGTGGACATGTAGAATTTATGATCTAAGTGAAGGAATTAAATCATAAGGCAGGAGACTTATAACCTGTACGTAAGTTTTCTTCAACACATATTTTCTTCATTCTCCTAGTCTCATTCTCAATTTTTTGTGAACCCGATATAGTTTTAGGAATCTCTCAGCCCTGCTTGATCCTTCTTATATATTTGGTTTCAATGGTTGAGTTTTAGAAATCCAGGGTAATTTATCCTCTTTAGTCCATTTTTTAATTATATTATTCTTCTTAGGATTCATTATGGGGTTGTTGGTTTTGTTTGAGATATGTTGGACTCCATTATTGAAATACTTTTAGTGTGGTTTAGATTGATCTAGGGTTTTCTTGTGCAGCTGTATTTTGTGGGATATTTCTTCTTCACCCTATGATGGTTTGTAAGATCATAAATATCTTTTAAAGTATTGGATACTTGTTCTCATCTATTTATGTTCTACGTTTTGGATTTTCATGATTTTTATTTACTTTGGGTGGATAATAATGGTCATAATAGTAAAGGTAATTATTTGGATTAAACAAAATTGATTTTTTGGGGGATATAGAACAATATTGAGTACATTGATATATATTTTTGATGTTATTATGACATTTTGTTATCATACTAAAAATAAAGGATGTTGGAATCCTTGTATTCAATGTAATTGATGTGCGTTGTAACCCTACCTATGTTGTTGTGTTATCAAACCATGAATAGAAGTCTAAATTATGTATATATTGATAATAAATTGGTTACCCATGGAAACCATGTTTGTGTGATAATTCCCTTTCTAAATAAATAAGTATTAGGATTAAATACCTTAAAAAATGTGGAATTTTTTATGTGTTTTGTTTTTTGTGCATATGAATTTTTGTGTTTTCCTGCATGGTTTATGATATTGTGTGGTGATAGAGGTGAAAAAATGGGCTTTGTGATGCACAAGGATATAATGCATTGGTTTGTTTTAATGGATGAGGTGTGAGAAGTTGTGATGTGGGTATCATGAACAATGGTGTAGTATGCAGCGGTGATGATGAGTGGTATTGAAATGAGGTGGTGATGTGAGGTTTTTGTGTATACAGATTGTGTTGGGAGATGTCATGGGAAATGTTTCATGGAGATAATGGTGGATGTGAGGTTATGAAGTCATGGTTATGTGAGATAATCTAGTTTTTAGGTGGCATAGTTGTGTTAGTTTCCCAGCTAGTGATGGAATAATTTGTGGTGATAAAACAAATTAAATATTCTAGTAAATAAGTATGATGGTATAAAAATAGATGTGTGGTAAATGGATTAAATGAACTGAATGAAATAATAGATTTTGTAATGTGAAATGGAATGAAAAAATGAATAAAAGTGGTGGAACCTGTAACTAAAAGTGGAAATGTTGCGTGTCTTATGTGGAAGTTTTATTATGTGTTACATATACAGTGTAAGTGCTTATGAAGATTGGTGTGTCATATAGTAGTGGTGATGTGGTGTGTTATAGTGCATTTGTTTTAAACCTATAGGCTGGGTATTGTTTTCCATCTATAATCACTTTTCTTTATGTTACTTTTATATACATACAACTTGAGTTGGATAACCTTAACAACGCTCAAAGGCTCTGAGTTATGAGTGTTTTCCCTAACATCTAGGATAATGGTGACAAAATTTTTTGGCTACCCACACTTCTTTTAGTATTGATAGACGAGATGTATTTAGGAAAAATGTGTAGTGATGACCCATGTGTTTTCAAGTGAGATGTGATGTGATGAGGTTATAAAGAGATGTGATTTGTTATGGGGATCATGCAAGGATGGAGGTGGGCATGAGGTTTATTTACTTCATGTTCATGATTCCCTACTTCTCTAGTTATATGATGAGATGATATGTGATAGAATAGATGTGTTTGGGAAATATGTGTTTTGGTGATTCATGGTTCTAGAACAACATTCTAAACCTTGAAAGGGTGGGGTGTGTTGGGATGCATCCCAACCCACATCATAGATAGCCCATGCGTCTTCAGGTGAGATGTGATGTGATGTGATGTGATGTGATACGATGTGTATGGAAGAGATGGGAGCACATGATTTTTAAAGTTGGGGTATGAGAGTTTAAAGTCAGTGGGAAAATGATAGTGGGATTCCTTGATTTGTTATGATCTCGATGCTCTATTACAATATTTGATGTTTGATTTGGTGTGTGGGCCATAGTGAGGCTAATATTAGTCAGTAAACCAATTTAGGTTCTTTTGGGGTTTTTATTTTGTTCACTACTGTATTAGTATGATGTTAATATATGTACACTTAACACCTTGGTCATGTCCCTATAGAGTATGCCTGTTATGAGAACCCTTCATATATGAACTATTTTTTATATTTCCAGGAGGAATTTGGGGACATAGATGGGAATTACTAGATGTCTTGGAGCTATTTTTGAGTTTCTTATATATAATTTAATTTTTTGTTATATTTTGGATAATTTTATATGTATCAGTTTTTTCTTTATTCTTTTATTGTCAGATGGTTTTGGTTTACCTTTATATTATTTTCTAGAGTTCCATGGTGGTAGTTTACCTATCTCCCAATAATGTTTTATTTATAGATGGAAGTGCCACCGATACTGTGATATTTTTACACCCTCAATGCTAGTATCCAACCTGAGTTCTGCTAGAGGTGGGACTCAGGGTTCATAATCTATCTTCCATCATTGTGGGATCTTTGGAAGGAGAGGGTTGTGACAGTATTACAACTCTCCTCAAGGTTCATGACATGAGACTAACAACCCTCTCATCTGACTATTTGGCATTGCATTGTGGCCTTAATAGATCATGCTATGAGGTAGTCCCAAATTATACATGGGGTGAGGGTGGATTTCAAGTTTTGAAAATTTATCATGAGGGAATCTCCCCCCTATAGAAGACCTTTTTAAATACATGTGTTGGGATTCCAAAATAGATAGTATCATGGTTTCATGTATGTTAGGACATGTAGTTACCGGTTGATAATATTCTCCCCAAATCGTGGTATTTCCCTTCTTTCATACATCCAAAAAAATTATCTTATCATTACCGAATATCTTCATGAGCATATATTGAAAGCCTTATAACATAGAAACCTTCATCATTACACAAAATTTTTCCCCAATTATATTCAATATCATATTTCCTTATTTATTACAAAAACCTTAATACTTGATAATCTAGAGATAAATTATAAATCATACAGCTATATTGATTCTTCTTAAACAAATATATCCCTATCAACCTCCATAAATCTATAGAATACATTTTTCTATTCATAGAATAATACTTCTCATTGAATTATATTACTAGATCATATTAATAATCATCTTATATAAAGGATGCCTCCAAAACACTAAGAAAAAACCAACCTTCTTCTTTACTGGAAATATATGACAACATCTCAATATCTTATCAATATATTATTTTTCCAACAAAGGATTAGATGTTCAAAAAAAATTGTAAATTAAAATTCACATGATCCATAGGTATTCCGACTGTATCTCATGTTTCATCAATGATATGTTCAACCCCCTTTCCATGATAATATTCATGAAGCATGGGGTAATTAAAACTCTTGAACAATTAGGATATTTATCATATATCAACACATATTAACAGAAATTATAATTTATATGTTCATAAAAAATAAAACTCACTTTATCCCAATACATATTTTCATTTAAATATCCACTTTTAATTTTTTTTTCTGAAACAAATTTCAATTCTGAAGTCAATATCTATTATAAATTCACTAAAACAAGTATATTTTATTATGTGATAAACCAAATTTTTATCCTATGATATGATATGAACATGTATCTATCATATAATATGACAATATATATCATAGTTTACTATAGTATGGTGATATGGGATATTAGGTGCATGTGATGTTTCCATTTATTCTTCATGGTTTCCTTTAGTTATGTATCTATGTGTTAAATCATTTATGGCATGATTTTTTTTCAAAATATTAAAACAATAAAAAACAAAATAAGAATATGTTATTGTAATGTATTTCAAATACTATGTTTTTGAAACCAATGTTTGAATCCCTTCATTAAATAAAGGGACCCTTTATAAAGTTGTCATGTTCCTCTTGTTAAGGGGACATGATAATGATAATCCATAGTCAAAATTGTCTTTTGTCATGTTCTCCATTTATCATTACGGTGAAGGTTATCACACACGTTTAGAGTTCAAGGGCCCAAATTTAGCATATGATGATCGTAGTGTCCAGTGCCCTACCTATAAAGGGTGATCTTCATCAAGAATTCTCTATCAAGATTTACTAAGATAGTGCACATTGCATTTGAGGTATGCCAGTTTTTATTTATGTTATTAATACCAAATGTTGGTTTTTTGTGATAAATCAAGAACATTAATGGTTTTACACCGTAATCATGTTCATGAGATGATCCTCCAATTCCCATATGTTTTATCAATGAAAAGGTTAAAGGGTTATCTGATTCTTGGGAACTTCCATTCATGAGCAATGATGAAGTGTCACTCTCAATCTAGGGGATCCTATGTTGATGAAAAGGTTTCACAAACCATCTATTTTGAGGTAATAAAGTGTTTTGACAGGATCATATGGATTTTATTTTGAATGTGTTCATATGAGGGAAAGTGTTATCACCACCCATTACTTTTATATGAGTCACTTTCATTAATTAATCAATATATTATTTTAATAATTGAGTAAAGAAAATGTTTATGAGAATATACTTCAAGACCATTCATAATATACGATATGATGTGGCCATGTGTGTCCAATTGGATTTCTATAACTATATTTATGATATGTTATACCATATTTTTTTATTTTTATTTTTCTTACTCATAGGGTACGACTAACATGTATCATACAATATGATACTTTGAAAACCTATTATTTTGAAATGTGATGTAATATATAATATCAGAAATACCATATGCAATGACAGAAACCTAGGTCATTCAAAAATAGAGCATTGAATCATAATTTGGATATAGTATATATCATCATTTATGATTTTACTATACAAAATAGTTTATGATCACCATTCATAAGAGTTATTCCTTTGTGTGATTTACTCTCTTACGTATGGGTAACTTGATATGTAAGAGTTACTACCTATGTGTTATGGGTTGAACCATGTTTCAATTCACATGGAACTATATCCGACTCACCAGTTAGCTCGACAGGAGTTCTCGATCTCTACAGGCTAGCAACAAGAACCTATGAATCACCAGAAACATATTTGTAAATTATTTAAACTTATAATAAGTGTTAAATGATAGTAGAACAATTACCATAAGGTCCAACATGGACCGTCCAAAGACTTTATTTCCATATATTATCATGAATATATAACAGGAAATGAATGGGCATGAAAGATAGGTTATAAAAAACAACAATGATTCATCCTATGTGTATAAATATAACACATCACATATAAACAAAAATATAGCTTAGAATAACCAAATACAATAATAAATAATAGAAATAGTCTAAAAATATTACCATATTGGCTGATATAGTGGTAAAAAAATATAAATCAAACTTGAATCGATCCTAAATCCCACTTCGTGCAATGTTTGATTGCTCACCACATCCCAACTCACCCATGATCCACGCAAAGAACAACACACAAGTTGATCTAAAATCCTAGAACCTATAATATATAGGTGTGATGAAAATAGAATAGTTTGTCTCCACCCAATTAATTTTATGAAATTTTTTTCATAACTAAATTACTATATTATAATTTTAAAATAAAACTAAAAAATAGGATTTTTAAACATATGCATGTGGAAATATCAATAAAATCTATAAAAATATTAAAATACTTCTCATTTATTTTAATTAATTAAAATTAATCACTCAGAAAATATTTTACTGACATAATCCTTCGTTGAACATGAAATAACCCATTTTTTAATCCCCTTTAAAAATCGACAAACAATAGTATTTAATTCAAAATGGGTTTTCCAAACATCATTGAAAACCAGTTGAAAATTGAAGAATGTAAACATATAGGTCAAACATACAATAAAGTAGGCACCAAATGTCCAAAGATAGGAAAAGGTGATGAAAAGTTAAGAGTACCAAAACAATACAAGAAAGGGAAAAAATATAGTAAATCATAAGAATAAATTCCCCCATATAAACAACTAATCAAGAAATAAGTTTATCATGGGATATACCCAAGACCTGTATCTGAGGTTCATTATAATTTTATCAAATCAAGTTGGACAAAGTTCCAACATATATTGATTCCAAACCATCAATAGTCAATCTTACTGGCCCATACTTGCCTCATCTGAATTGAACCCCCTTTTATCCTTACTTTTGAGCATGACTGGAGGGACACTGGAAGCATGTGAACTAGATGTTATAACAAAAATATAGATTTCCCACTCAGTACCTAAATACCATTAACAAAATAACAGTGAAGGTTACTGATTAATAAATCCATGATCAACACATAATGTTTATGTAAACTCTACCTCACCTCCATCAGACTTACATGGAATAACTACTTTTCACATCATATATCCATTTCATACATGATTAACAACTATAAAAAGGGTGTAATAAGTAACACATAATGATAAAAACCAACACAAGGGGTTAAACACCAAAGTTAAATCATGAGGTCCTCATAAGGGTTAACAAAAAAACTTTATATAGTGCCAAAAAAGACTTCACCATTAATCATAAATAAGGATATTAACACCTTTCTATTTCAAAAAACCTCTTCTTTGAACATCCTTTGGAAATCCATTATAAAAACAAACTACATTTACATTTCAATATTCCCTCTAAATAAATAGTTTTTCTCTATGAAATCTTGAATAAGACCATGGACCCTTTACTTTCCATCGAGCACATTTTAAAATTACTTAAGTAAATTTTTTAAAACGGGCATAGAAAAACATTCATTTTAATTAATCTTTTAAAATTCATCAAATAACCCAATATTAAATTATTTTTAGGTCAATACCTCATGGGAAAAATCCAAATTCGAAATAGAGTTTTCACTGTTTGAAAACGAAAATAAAAAAAATTCTAACACCCTCCTTTTAAACTATTTCAAAAAGCCACATAGGAACTCCACAAATGCTTGGAACGTAGAAATATTCCATTTCAAAGTAAAAAAATGAAATTAAAAAAATAAACCTATTATGACAAGGTCTAGTTTCATAGAACATATTGAGAAACAACATATGGATATAATATATATTGAAACATTAAAAAAATAGATTTCAAAAAATGAAACAATTTTACAGAAACACATACTTATAAGAAGTGGAAATCAAGCAGGAACAAGTCACCTTCAATGATGTCCACATAAGTACCTAAGAAGATATCCATTATAAGTTACAAGTTAACAAAATACCCAGTTAAAACCATGCCTATCCCAATCCATATCTTACACAACAAATTCGGGTTTTTTAGAAAAGAGATACCTAGGACAAATAGAAGGAAAATAGAGAAAGATTGATTATATGAAAAAGAGGGGAGTTTTTCCTTGAAAACAACTTGGAAATCATAAAGGATGAGGAAAAAGTTGTAGGAGAAGGATGGATCTCCCCTTAGGGTCCTTGGAATCGGACCAAAAAATGGCATGCAAGGAGGGATGTAAAAGGATAGAAACATGAAGGTGTATTATGGTAAAATCACATTTCATATGATTCTAGGTAGGATATATATTTTTACAAATAATTATCCAACCATTCGAGGGGTACTCTAACGAACAAAACATGTTGCATGGTTCTCTAAGAAGCCCCACATAGTTTTAAAAACCATTCTAAGATTTTATCCCAACTCCACTACCTCTAAAAAAACACCCCCTTCATGATTTCTACATGGTTACCCCCAGATATGTAGGCTAACCATGCAACAAACGAAAAATACCCATAAATCAGAATTTTTTTCCTAGATAATACCAGAATATAAGATAATCGATATTTAGATAAAAAAATAAAAATTAAACTCTATAGTAACATGTGAACGTTACAATTCTCCACAGTATTACACTATATGTCCTTAGAAAGTCCTTGGATGAAAATAGATATAAATAGAAAACAAATATATAAAGAAAACAAAACCAAATAAAACCACTAAAAACAAACAAAAAAAGATCCAAAATCCTCAAAATGATCAAGTCAGTCATCCAAAATACATATAGACATATTTAAGCATAAGTGAAACATAATCCTTGACCCAAAAATCTAAATAAGATGGGATACCTATCATGGTCTCCCTGCCCTTAAGAATTTCCCTAACATGGAGGAACTAAAGGAAACTATAGAGAGGTGTAACCTTGAAACAACTGAACAACCGTAATAAAAAATCATTCAAAGACCATGAATAGTTAAAAACTAAAATAAGGAAGATAAAATCATAAGTATCCCAGAAAATGACATGGGTCCTAACCCTGGTCCCTAACACACACATATTACATAGGATCACCGAAAATATTAGCCTCACAAGTTGGACCCATAAAACTCTTAAAAAAACACTAATATATTCATAATATTAATTGAGGATTCACCAACCAACATTACCCAATCATGCATACAAGGACATTACTCATGATAAACCATCAATAACCTCACCATTTCTTCCTAACATACCATCACAAACCAAGAATCTCAAAGGAGAGTAATCCTAACAACCAACCAGATGAATAGAAGACATTCATAAAAAGACTAGGCATAACAGAAGGCACATTTATAAATGAATCATCTATAAGATAACAAAAATACCATAGAAGAATCTATAAATGATAAAACCCCTCCACATCTAATAAAAAAATTCTTAAATCAAGAAAAAATACAAAAATTATAACTCTAGAGATTTATCTTGATAACCAAACATTCAAAACTTTTGGGGATGACATAAAAATTCAAAAAAAAAAATTTTGATATTTAAAATATAAAGACTTAGAATTACCTAGAGCCCCACATTTGAAGCACACAAGAGATATCTTATTTATTTTGGAAGTACCATAGTCCCAAGGAAACAGACCCTCATCCTCTAACATTTAATACTCTAGAATGACTCGTTTCTTATCTACACATGTCAGGTCCCCTTCAATAACATATAATGGAACTAAGGCTAAATCCAACCTTGGTTTCCTAGAATTGTTAAACTATAAATGAATGGAATCCTCTAATTAATCCTTATAGGATGTCAATCCCAACCCAAGAACAAATGGACAAAAGTCATGGTGAATACCACCTCCAAAGAAATGATGATTATCAAAGACATTAAATACAATCCTAGAGAAAAGTTGAACAACTATGAGAAGTGATCAACACAACCCTTTACTAATCCCACACCATGTTTACTATAAGAATGTACCATAGACTCCCACCACACTCGACTAGATATAATGAGAAAACTAACCACAACTCCCACACTCAAAGATTCTGGTGTCATGATATAATTGAGGATTCCCTAAATCCCTTCCAACTACCTTAGTACTTCAGTAAAAAAATTACCATAACATAAAGAGGGATGATATTTCATTAATATGTGTGTGATGTTTCCTAAGAGAAAACAAGGTTTTTATTCCACCCTTCTACTCAGAGACGTAGTAGATTCTAAAATCGGAGGAACTCTTAACATGTGAGAAAATTCTTTACCAAGAGAATCAATCCAAAAAATTCAACTATAACATTTTATCCTGACTATTTTTGGATGCATTCTATATAAAAAATACCAAAACAACATCAATTACTACCTAAAAAATTAAACCAAAAATCCCATCATAAACTTGGGTTTAAATATGAAAACATAAATCACTAAAGCACAACACGTCAATTTATCATCGTGAAAAGAATATTTTATTTCCAAATTACTAACTTCTACCAAGAATTCCTAATAACATACTCTACCAAGGAATTTTCTTGAAAATTATGTAAAACCCATCTTTAAAAATAAACCAGCCTTAGAAGAACACACATCACAAAAAAAATTATATCACAAAACTACCCTTTATGTATTTCTTTTTGAAACTATTTCCAAATACCTATTTGAAATCAACCACCTTTGGGAACATCCAAAGAAATAAATTTAAGACATTCCTTTTATAAAAAACATGAAAAAATGATAATTCATTTTTCAAGAATCCATGAAAACAAAATTTTTAAATTTTTAATCTTATAAAATTATCCCCTTTTACCAAAATGAACCTTTAAATATAGAAATAAAAAAACACCAAAAAACCCATCAAATAAGGTCTATCATGACCACATCCAAATAGCATCAAAACCCTCTACAATTCATCTTCAAAATGTGATAATCACATTGGTAGAAATCCAGAATTGAGAGGAGTCAAAATAACTAAACCAGTGAAGAGAAAAAGTTTATAGTTTGGAAACAAGGGTTTGGAAAATACAAACCAACTGTGCAATATGATTTGTGAATAAAATAAATCCAAACCCCATGTGCATTTCCCAGTTTTCTAGACTATGTGAGCTAACCATGCAACTCAAGTTCTCTTTCATTTTCACGATGAAACCAAAGTGAGACCCACCAGTATCACATTAAAAATCAATGGGGATAAAAATATCATCATTTCACATCATAATTCACCAGAAATTACTAAAAAATATAAAATTTGCAATTCCAATCCCATATCCCCCTTGAATCTCAAGGATCAAGATGAGAAAGAGATAACTAGACTTATCCTCATCCTCACCTCTCAATCCCCAACAACCTTAATATCCTTCCAAACACGACACACCCCTAATAAAAATAAGGTTACTCAAGAACCTTGGTCTTCCATTAAACCCAAGATTTGATATAATTTGTATTGAAATAACCTAAGATTCCATTTACATGGAACCCAATGTTACATCCTAGCCCGGGTGCCACACACCAGTGTCCCAAACTGGTCGGTCACATGATCTCAACCGTGCCTCCCTGTATGATAGTGGCTCCTGACTAGCATAAAGATTATATAAAAGATCATGGGGAGACTATAGCAACTTTTTTATTTTATTAGAGTAATATACCATCACAAATAAATAAATAATTTTAGAAAACAAATGACCATAAACAATAAAAATATCGCATGATAATCAAGTCATGATGAACAATTCCAAAACTAAAAAATAAATATGCAAGCTAATTTACATGAAAAGTGTAAAATTAAACTCACAAGTAAATACACTAAGATATCTAAAGAATACCCCAAACATCATATGGTTCCCTCATCCATGATCCATATAAAATAGTCATCTAACACAGGGCCCTAGCCCTTAACCTATCCAGCAATCATGTAATCGTTTTGGGTACCAATCTGGAAACCTAAGTAGGGAATTATTACAACTCAGTAAGCCACCATCAACAATGTCTAAACCAAATCCAGTTAATTATACTTTATGTAGTTTCATAAAGAAATAAATACAATGCATAATTAAATAGTTTATCAAATTATTAAATATTAACTATTTAACTACATAAACCCCCAGCTTCTTGAGGACACATGAACCTCAATACCAACTTTGGCCCATGCCATAGTTCGATCCATCCAAAAGGGATATCACATTTGAATGTCTGTGTTACTATTTATAATAAACGTTGAATATCCATGTTACCATTTACATATAACATCTCTTAATTGAATGAGCATGTTACCATTCAAAATTTAATATCACATAACTGAAGGACCATGTTACCATTCACATTTCATATCCCAGAATTGAATGAGCTTGTTACCATTCACATTTAATGCCACACAATTGAATGATGATGTTACCATTATCATGTAATATCAAATAATTGAATGAAAATGTTACCATTCTTATTTAATATCACATAATTGACTGATCATGGTACCATTCATATTACTTTGTAAAATGTCTATGTTACCATTTACCATTTCACGACACATAATTGAATGATCCTGTTACAATTCATAATAATTTTTCAAATTTCCATGTTACCATTTAATATTTAACAATAAATAATTGAATGATCATGTTTCAATTCATAACTACACACATTAGAATGACCATGTTACCATTCATTGCTTCTCAACCGAATAACCATGTTACCATGCCTAACAAATAATTAATCCAAAAATTAATTATCCTCACCAATGCTATTACTAATTCAACAACTATTTAAAAAAAATCCATTAATTAAATCAAAAAATAACTAATCACACCAATGAAATTAATTGATTCAACATTTAATAATTCACACCAACTTCTCTAGTTAATTCAACAATTTACAAATTATATGAATTACTCTAGTAAATTCAAAAATTAACTAACTGCATCAATAATTTTAAATATTGGATAATTAATTAATCATGTTAAATATATTAATTTATTAAAAAATTAATCAATCAATTCAATTTTATCAGTAAATTCAACAATTAAGTAAACACATCAATTATTTTAGTTAATTTAACAATTAAATAATCACATCAATTACTCTAGTCAATTCAACAGTTAACTAATCAAATCAATTATATTAATAATTCAACAATTAGTTTATAGCATAAATACCATTAATTAATTTCCCAATTAATTAATTCTGTGAATCACATTAATTAATTAATCAATTAATTAATCAATGTACATAATCTAAAAATTCTCATAATTAATTATCTCATTCATAAAATCAATACAACATAATAAATTAAATAATTAATTATTAAATTAACAATCACAATGTCACACAGTTAATTTAACAACTAATTATTCAAGATCTAAAATCTTAATATCACATAATTAATTAAATAATTAATTATCTCAAATTCAAAATCAATTAATTAATCAAAAAATTAATTAATCACATCACACAATCAATTAATTTAACAATTAGTTATTCATATTAATTCCATTAAATCATTCAATAATTAATTATTTATATTCCACTCCATCAATTAATTCACCAATTAATTGTTCACATAAATTTCCATTAATTAATTCAATAATTAATTTTTCACATTCAACGATTTCAATCAATTCACCAAGTAATTTTTCAAGTCATCTACATGAATTCATTCTAAAATTAATTAATAACATTCATTCCTTTCAATTAATTCACCAACAAATTTTCCATTTCGACTACCATTAATTAATACACAATTAATGAATTGCATTTAACTCCTTCAATTAATTTTCAAAAAAAAATTCATTGTGATATCCCATTAATTATTCACAATTAATTAATTGCATTAAACCCCTTAAATTAATTCTCCATGTCAACTCCCATTAATTAATTAATAATTAACTAATTACATTCAACCCATTAAATTAATTCTCTAATTAATTATCAATGTGAAATCCCATTAATTAATTAATGATTAATTAATTCCATCAATCCCATTATTTAATTTCAAATTAAATAATTTAATTACTCCATTATTTAATTCATCAATTAATTGTTCTAACCCAACAAATTTAATATCTTTAATTTTAAAAATACCTAAATTAATTAATCTAATGAATTATTAAATTAAATATAGGTAAAATAAATTGTTAATTATAGAATAACAATTATAAAATTACATACATGTAATAAAAATCAAGGAATTGGGATTTGAATTTAGACCACTTACCTCAAGAATGGTGATGAAGAATAGACACCAATAGAAAAACTCAGTTCCACTGAATAATGACATCCAACGAGATCCGAATCTAACACCTAAATCCATGATTAAACAAATCAAGATCTCTTAATTCTAGATCTAGATCAATAATTACAAGATATAGATCTACAATTATAGATCTAAATATGGATCCAACCATTGATTAACATTTCTTTTCTATTCAGAATGAGATGTGGGAGAGAAAGAGATGTCTAAATAGGAAGAACAACTTACCTAGGAGGTACAGATCATCAATCTTCCAATTGATTCATGAAGAACATAGTCTAGGTGGGATTTGAATCCATATGGGATCCTCTAAATTAATGAAATAATGTTTTGGATTGATTTGGGGTTAATATATGGTGTACGAAAATTTAAAAAATTATATTTGGGAAACTATAAAAATTCCAGATAGTTTTCTGGGCATGGCCACATGGTATTCCCTAACTGTGAACTCATTATCCTTGGGGTGCATGGTTTCTCTTTTTAGGGACCATATTTTGACAAACCGTGTGTCATCTGTGCAAACCCCCACTGTACACGTTTTCACAATTTACTATGATGAGGAACACATTTTTCTATAACGATACGCCATCCATGAAATACCCTCTTTCCATACAATATTCTCCAAATTTCACCAAATCTCACCTAAGATAAGACCCAAAAAATTAATACTCCAAAAGAAAGAAAAATAATACCACAAAAACATCATAATACATCTCAAAAAATGTTTGGGATCTTACAATCTCCCTACTTTATAATATCATTTCCTCAAGTTATACTCCCATGAAACTCTATAATTCTGAGTCAATATATTAGATCAATAGGACCTATTATCTATTTATCACTAACTTTTTTTCTCTAGAAACCATCCATAGTTCCACAATACATGAACTATCTACAACGTTTTCTCCTAAAATGCTTCATCACTACAATAAAACACACATATCAGACGCTCTTCAAAGTAGTCAACGGTCATAAGATAAACTTCCACAACATTCTCATTTTGTTTCCCAAATAAATATTGGTACATAGCCTTATGTTCAAAAACTAACTGGAAAGGACGTAAATCCCCCACCTTCAAGGCCCACTTTTCCATTCCCATGAAACTTAAACCTACAACTTATAGGTTCCTTATCATCAATCTGATTCCACCATTTCCTAAAAATGGACTTTCTCCACACACCTTCTATTGACATATCTCTCCCCACCATAGGAGTTTCGTTAACAATGCTTTTTTAAGAAGCTCAACCACTACATCCAAAAGCCCATGGTATTCATCGGTCTTCATTCCATCATGAGAACTTTATCCTTAAAATGTTGATGGTGTACCTCACACCATCCAACTCTCCATATATACTACTTCACGAGAACAACCTTTAAGGGTCCCCATATCCCACAAAAACATTTAGATATCTAGTCATAAATCCAAATCCTTCTCAGCCTACCCAGGATGATGTAAAGGTTGGGGAAATAATTATCATTAATTAAATGTATGTTGTGAAGTCATTCGTGAACACCACAAAAAAATACTTCTTCACTGATGTTAAAATACACTAGGGAAATACATTAACCTATAGAAGGTCTCAGGCTTCCCTCTCACCAATATCTCAACACACTAATCCAAAACTAGATGTTTCCTCACACAAATCAAAATTAAGTTCTCAAACTAGGGAATTCTCACTACCCAAACTACCCACACCAAGGGAAAAATAAAAAAACAATGGATTCTGAATTCAAAAAATTAACATAGTTAACAAGAGGTATTTACACAAAACCATAAAAATTCATTTTCTATATTCCCACCACATGGTCAAAACCAAATCACTATATATAGCATTAACCCTCTATCACTCATGTCCTATTTAACAAGGGTATATACATAATAATTAGTCATGTTTCTCATCTAGACACCCACTCATTCTCATCTTGATAATTTTTTATTTTTTCTCAATTTCATGTTAGGAACCATTTTCATTTCAATTTCAAAAGAAAGGAAAAATAGTTCATGTTGAATAACATACCAAAAAACCATTTTCCATGCATGCCTAAAATGATGCATGTAAACTAAACTCTCATGAAGTACTAGGACATGAGTAAAATATCAGAAAATGTCAACATAAATTATCAAATCACACAACAAGTGCATCACCAAAGGTTAAATAACATTCAACTGTAACAAAAAAACAACAATAAAAACAATCCCACCTTGTGTACTTGGGTTCTCTATCGTAGATGGGGTAGATACTCCCTTGCAAGATCTCATAACCATGGCCCAAATATTCATAGTCTCCTTTGTAACATTACCAAATATTAATACAAAAGAAGAAGAAAAGAAAAATGGGCCCTGATACCACTTTTAACTCCCCACCTAGGGTTCCCCAAACCGGTTAGTCACATGACCTCAAGAGTGCCTCCTCATACTCCAGAGGTTTCTGACTAGTAGTGAGGGTCTATTATCGGTCATGGGTAGACTATAACCTCTTTATTTTCTTTTGTGAAAGTAATTAAAAAGTATAAATAAATAAATAATAGTGGAAAACACATGACCATAAACAATAAAAATATCTCATGATAACCAAGGCATGGACTACCATATCAAAACTGATAAACAAATATATCATGATAATGTATATTACAAGTGTCAAATGAAGGTAAAATGTAAATAAAATAACAACTCCCAAGTGTGTCTCAAACTACATCTAATTTACTCACCCACACTCCATCTCAAACAGACATCTAAGATAGGGCCTTTTCCCTTAGCCTATCTTTTAATCATGTAATCTATTTAGGTACTGATCAAGCAGCATGAGTATGGTGAGTACAACTCAGTAGGCCACCACCTACAGAGTCAAAAACAATTTAGTCAATAATAGTGTCTGAAGTTTCATAAATAAATAATTACAATGCATAAATAAATAGTTTATCACATTATTAAATATTCTCTATTTAACCGCATAAACCCCTAGGTTCCCTAGTGCAATCGAACCTCAATACCTTATTCATCCCATGTCAGAGTCTGATCCATCCACAAGGGATTTCACATTTTAGTGTCTATGTTACAATTCCTAATACGTTCTGGATTTCAATGTTACCATTCACATTTTATATCACTTTGTCGAATGATCATGTTACCAATGGAAAATTAATATCACATAATTGAATTAACATGTTACCATTCACATTTCATATCCCACGATTGAATGATCATGTTACTATTTACATTTAATACCACACAATTTATTGTGCATGTTACCCTTCACATTTAATTTCACATAATTGAATGAACATGTTACCATTCACATTTAGTATCACACAATTGAATGTACATGTTACCATTCAAATTATATTTTTAAATTTTCATGTTACCATTTATTATTTTATATCTCATAATTGAATGAGTATGTTAGAATTCAAAATACTTGAAAAAAAGTCCATGTTTCCATTTACCATTTAACAATACATAATTGAATGAGAATGTTTCCATTAATAACATCACAAATTAGGATGTCCATGTTACAATTATTTACTTCTCAACCGAATGACCATGTTACCATTCATAACACATAATTAATTCAACAATTAATTATCCACACAATTCCATTACTAATTCAACAGTTATTTAAACACAAAAATTACATTATTTAACTTAACAATTAACTAATCACATCAATAACATTAATTAATTCAGTAATTTATTATTCACATCAATTTCTATATTTAATTCAACAATTTACTAATCGTGGAAATTACTCTTGTCAATTTAATAGTTAACTAATCCCATTAATAAGATTAATTAATTAAACAATTAATTAATCATATCAAATACAATAATTAATCTATAAATTAATTATTTACTTAAATTATATTAGTCAATTCAATAATTAACTAATCACATTAGTTACTATATTTAATTTAACAGTTAACTAATCACATCAATTGCTCTAGTTAATTCAAAAATTAACTAATCACATCAATTACTCTTCTTGAATCAACAATTAACCAATCACATAAATTACATCAATAATTAAAAATTTATTTTATCACATAAATATCCTTAATTAATTAACTAATTAATTAATTATGTCAATCCCATTAATTAATTAATCAATATCAACCAACTCAAAAATCCAATAATTAAATCCATAATTAATTATCTGATTCACAATCTCAACACTTCATAATTAATTAAATAATTAATTATTAAATCCACAATCATAATGTCACAAAATTAATATAATAATTAATTATTCAAGATCTACAATCACCATATCACATAATTAATTCAAATATTAGTTATCTGAAATCAAAAATCTCTTAATTAATCCAAAAATTAATTAATCACATAACACTCATCAATTAATTCCACAATTAATTGATCACAATACTTCCATTCATTAGTTAAACAACTAATATATCATATTAAACTCCCTAAATTAATCATCAATAAATTTTTCAATTTAATTTCCATTAATTGATTCCACAATTAACTAATCAAATTAATTTCATTAAATTAATTTACCTATAAATTTTCCATATCGACTCCCATTAATTAATCCAAAATTAATTAATTACATTTATCCCCTTAAATTAATTTTCCAATTAATTTTTCATGTCATCTACCATTAATTTATTCACAATTAATTAATTAAATTCAACCCCTTTATCAAATTCTCTAATTAAATTTTTATTTCAAATCCCAATAATGAATTCCTAATTAATTAATTACATTCAAACCCTTCAATTAATTTTTCAATTAATTATCCTTATCAACTACCATTAATTAATTCAAAATTTATTATTACAATCAATACCATTTTTTAATTAAATAATTAAATAATTTCATTACTCCCTAAATTAATTCATAAATTAATTAATCAGATTGGAAGTAAAAAAAGTTCCAATAATTATTTCATCAAATAATTATTCAAACATAAAAAATTCAATAACCCACTAATTAATTCATCAATTAATTTTTCAATTTCAATTAATTCAATATCACCCAATTAATTCATAAATTAATTTTTATATCATAACTAATTCACTATCCCAAATTAATTCTTCAACTAAATATTCTAACTCACTCAATTAAATATCTCAAATTTCAAAAATCCACGAATTAATCAATCTACCTAATTAATAAATTATTATGGGTAAAATCAATTGATAATAATACAATAGAAATTATAAAATTACATACACCTAATCGAAATAAAAACTTTGGGATTTGAATTTAGACCACCTACCTCAATAATTGAGATGAAGAATGCTCGCTAATAGAAAGCACCAATTCAATAGAATAACAGCATAGAATGAGATCCAAATCTAAAACCTAAACACAGGACTAAAAAAATAAAGATCTATTAATTATAGATCTATATCCCCTATTCTAGGATCTATATATTCAATTCTATATCTGAATATAGATCCAACAATGGATTAACATCCCTCTTCTATTTGGAATGAGGTGCATGAGAGAAAGAGGGATCTAAATGAGAAGAACCACTTACTAGGGAGGTGTAGATCTTCAATCCACCATTAGATTCCCATGGAACATAGATTGGGAGGGGTTTTAATCCTTCATAGAGACTTTAAATCCATGAAATAATTTCATTGGAACAAGTTGGAGCTGAGTTAAGGTTAATATAGGGGGTACTTGAATTTAAATCTTATTTTCAGGCCACTTTAAAAATCATGCATGATTTCCAGGATAGGGGTGATGAGATTTCCCTAATCATGCACCAACCATGTTATAATTATCATTGAGGTAAACTATTTATATTTTTTGGTTGAATAGTTTGACAAACCATACAATAACCTTTTTTAACCACACTATGTAGGGTTGCATTGTTTACTGGGTTGAGGTGCACAGTTTTCTCTAACTGTGTTTTAACTGTGCACCATCCTATTTCCACTCAATATTCTCCAAATTTTACTCAAACACACTCAAATTAGGACGCAAAAAATTCGTACTCCAAACAAGGAAAAATAATACCTCTAAAAGATCCTGATACATCTTCAGAAACATTCAGGATCATACACCCAACCTAGATCACCACTCAGCCTAAAGGGCATTCGTGATCCCCATGAGTTGGGGAGAAGCACTTATTCAAAAAAATAAACAAATTTTGTAATGATTTATCCCTAATATTAGAGTAAAATTTTAGTAAAAATTTACCTAAAGTTCCTACATGGACCATCCTTACCTTGGGAATCCATGTAGCATAAACATATATATAAAAAATAAACGGGCATGAAAAAGGGGTCATAACCAACAACACTGATTCATCCAATTTTCAAAAATACAATACATAACCCATAAAAAAATATGAAATGAAATAACCAAATACAAAAAAAAATAATGAAATGTAACCTTAGGGATTACCATCTTGGCCGATATAGAGAGACAAAAAATAATGTATTCTTGAACTGAGCTTAAATCCCACTCCAAGAAATGTCTGGTTTCTCGCCACTTCCCAAATCACCCATCATTGGACCAAATAACAACACACATGTGTAGTTGAAATCATGAATCCTACTATAGATAGGCGTGAGATAAATGACCAAGTATCTTACTGCTCACCATATTTTTGCAATTTATTTCATAAGAATGTTCATAAATCATAATCTAAAAATAGAACTAGAAAATAGGTTTTTCAAACATAATCATGTGAAAACAACTATAAAATCAAGTATTTTTTTAAGAAAACATCCATTTTTTCTTTAAATTAAAACCATCTATTTTAGAACGTTTTACTAGACTAAAATTTATTTCAGCCCAAAATCACCCATTTTGAAATCAAATTTAAGAACATAAAACAAGAGAATTTGATTCAAAATAGGTTTTCAAAACATCTTAAAAACCCATTCAAAAAATTCCCCAAACACACAGGGGAAATATACCATATGGTAGGAACCACAAGTCTAATGATATACATCATAGATAAAAAAATGTATGGGTGATACAATAGTAAAATCAAGGGGAAACATACAATAAAGCATAAGAGTAGAATCCCCTATATAAAGAACCAATAAATAAATAAGTGTGTTATGGGATCAAACCTAGGTCTTGATATGGGAAAAAATCTAACTATAAAAACCACACAAAACAATTTCTATGATATGTTGATTCCAAACCATCCACAAGCCATCTAAATAGCATATAATGGCCTCATAAGAATGGAACCCCTCCTAGCCCTAGATCCCAGCATGACTGTAGGGACATGGAAGTCTGTGAACCAAGTAGTATAATATAAGTATAGATCTCCCAATTAGTACCCAGGATCCCATTAAAAAAAAGTAATTTCTAGGTGATTGATCAATTAGGTAAATATATATACACAAGGCATACAAAAAACTCCATCACCTTCATCACATTTTCCTGGAAAAACATTTTTTTACATAATACATCCATGGAATAAATTAAGAAAATCCATTATATGTGTGTAAAAAGAACCAAATAATGTTAAAAACCCACAGAAGGGGTAAAACACTATGAGGAAATCATGAGGGCCTCACAAGATTTAATGAATAAAATTTATAAAATTATAAATACACATTTACCATAAAACATAACCCATGATCCGAGCCTTTTCCATTTCATAATAAATCAACATTAAAATTCCTTTGGAAATCCATTTAAAACACACACACAATTTACATTTTAGTACACAATTTGAAACATGGGGTTTCCTATTTGAAATACAGTATAAGGATACATTTTCATTAATTTATATCATGGATATTTTTAAAATACTTAAATATATATATTACAAGGGGTATAAAAAAACATTCATTTCAACAAAACATTTTAAATTCCTCAAAGAACCCATTTTAAATAATTTCAAGGTGAAGAAATTATTGGAAAATGAATCCCTCATTAAAACATAGTTTTCACACTTTAAAAACCAAAATAGGATCAAAACCCAACCCACACCCTTTAAACTATTTTAAAAATCCCCATATGCATTTAAAAAATGCTTGACACATGGAAAAATTCCATTTTATGCTGAAAAAATGAATGTCAGAAAAGAAACCTATTATAAAAATCCAAAATTTTTTAGAAATAATTTAGAAACACCCAACAATATCACATATATTCATAATTTCATTAAAATAGAGTTAAAAAGCTCATGCATACTCTGAATTACAAAATAAATTCATTTCATAGAAACAACTACTTTGAAGAAGTGGAAATCAAGAAAGAATATGCCGCCTTTGATAACAACCCCTGAAATACACAAGAAGACCTCCTCTAAAAGATATAAGAGACCACAATCCTTTGTTAGGACCATCTCTAACCCAATCCCTATATTATATAACAAATTAACGTTTTGAAGAAAAAATTCATAAGATTATTAGAAGGAAAATGAGAGGATGTATTAGTTTAGGTAGATGGGAGATTTACCTTGAAAACCAATTATAATCACAAAGGGTGATCAAAAAATGGTGGAGGAGAAGGATGAAGACCCCCTTGGGATCCTTGGAATCGACCGAATGAATGGGAAGGTAGGAGGTGTTCTAAAGGATAAAAACCCAAGGGGTTATTAAGTTAAAATCACATTTTAAGTGATTTTATATTGGAATAATGATTTAGCCACATGATCTCCCAAACTGTATGCCAATATGTGGAGGTATCATTAAACAAAAAGCATCATATATAACTCCTTAGGATTCCCAAAATCGTTTGTAAAAAACAATTGAGAACATGTCAGACTCTAATAGATCCAACAAAACTATAACCCCCTAATCCTAGTTAACCAGAGTCAGTGAATTATTACATAACATTGGCATGGTCACAAATGATAAAGTCCTGAAAGAACGATTAGTTTAGTATCATTGGAATTACTAGATACATTCATAAGTATTACATTACATTATAAAATAAAAAACAACAACAACATTGTCTCCTATGACCACATTAATTTCCCTTAGACTATCCATAAATGTTAGTCATAATATACTTCTTCACATCCTTGAAAAAATAAAACATAGAAAGTGGAGAGATTAGATGCTCAATAATGATAACAATATAGAAAAAACTTTTACAAATAAGCATAAACATTTAAGGAAATGTATAAAACTAAAAACTAATAATTTTAAACATAAACATCTGCATAATATGGAAAATAAAAATAAAATAATGCCATTTACTAATTGACATGGATATTCTACTAGTCAAATAATCACATGCAATATCAATAGATAATTTCATAATGATGGAATGCATAATGTCGGACATCATAACCACATAGTCAAGGCCTCGTGCCAAGAAGAAAAATAAGATTTTGTCAAGGCCTTGTTCCAAGACACTAGTTTGTCTCATGAGACATAACGATGCATCGAGGAGATATAGAGGGCTCCACCTGTGAGTTACTAAGTCCAATTTATTCCTCATATGAAACGGTTGAAACACAACACAAACATTCATATTAAAACTAGTATAAGAAATATCAATACTTTATCTATAAACCATGAAGTGTATAAAAATAAAACATCCACATTCAAACATATCACAAAAACCACAATACAATATGAAAGATATTTATCATAATAAATCAACTTCAAACAAGTATAAAATCCATTAAATGATATTTACATAGATAAAATCAAAAATATTTGATCGAAATATCTATTTATATATTGAAATCATTTAAAGGTAATGTAATTATAAATGAATGCATATATTTTTGAAAATATTTTTATAATATTTTAAGGGAATCTTAAAAGGTGTTATAATGGTAAAGAATAACTGCACCCTCCATATAATTTAAAAAAACATTCTTACTTTAATTTTTCGAAAAAGTCATAAAGTACCTTGTTTGGAAAACGAAAGAAAGATTCCTTTCAAAACATTTTATAAAAAGTAAAAAAATGGTATAAAAGAATTTAACCCATAGTCTAGTAAATATTACAAATTTTTTGAAATGAATTTTTAAGAAACATAGATGTGGATGATACAGAGGTCCCGATAGATACTTATGTAAAAACAACCTTAGATAATAAATAGATTGTGAAATTAACCCTTACCTTGTACTTTTACTTAGTTGATGGTATGTTAAACTCATTTATAATAGTTAAAACATTGTTATTAAATTATAAAAGAACTATACATATAAATATGATATCATATATGATCCTCTAATATTGCTTTTGTTGATAATATTTTAGTAGTTTCATCGTTTCAGGTGTTAACTGATTCATTTTCCTTTATATGCTTGGTTACATAAGCCATGTTTGTTATGGATAGTATATATTTTATTCATATCTAGAATTATATTAAGTTATTAAAAATTATTTTTAATCATAAAATGAAAATTATTCTATAATGATTATGATGGGGAATGAATATCGTCGCGTTCTTGGAGATGATAATCCGTACGTAAGAACGAGTGACAATATCATTATATTGATTGTGAAATCATATGTAATTGGATGGTATATCATATATATAAAGAATCATTTACATGTTATATTTATTATTTATATCAATTATACTCATTATTATACCCATCCAAATAACGTAGTGTTTGAATAACAAACTACACCACGAGTGGAGACGGTAAGTCGTACTTATGCACATATGGTGAGGGTCACATTAGGAAAAGTTTGAAATATTATTTCATTATACAATAATATTCAGTTTATAATGGATTCAAAATGATTTATTTCTAATCTAAGGTAGGGATGGGTCGAAAACATCTAATCTAATAGGTTTTAGATAGGTTTAGGTCACCATATTAACCTTATCATTTAGAATTAACTCTTAGTTAAAAAGTTTAACTTTTACCATGCATTCTTGTATTATTATATTATATGGTTAATAATCTTACTATAAAATTCCAAGTGAACCCCAAGTTGTTCATTAATGAAACATATATTATTATATATGTCCTTTGGCCTAACATTATATTTTTAGAACTATTATATCATTTAATAATATAGTATTTGTTTTAAAACCTCATTTATGTCAATTTTGACACTATTTAGTATTTTGTTTTTATTAAAGTCATAACAACATGATTATTTCAAATAAAATTCATGATTAAATCCTAAAATGTCATATTAACCTATAAAAGTAGTGTAAATCATAATAAATCTCAATTTACATTTATTTCGATATTTAAATATCAATTATTTAAATTTTTCCTTAATAAGGTAATTACTGCATCATCATTATGTCATAAATAAATTTAAATATTTAAAATCTAAAAATTATAATTAAAATAAAATTATTTAGGAAATATTTTTAGATTTATAATGAATATTTATAGTTTAATATATCTTATGCATATCTTTATATTAAAAATGATTTAGCTATTAAACATTGAATTTAACACTTTTAACTCTTCTTTAAATAAAATTATAATAAATGTACTAATCTAATTTAAGTGGACCTAAAGGATCATATTTTTTTCCTAAGGTTGGTTTTGGTCGAAATACAGTTATCCAATAGAATTAAGACATGTTTTAGGGTAATAATAATATCATTTTTACCTCTAATTTCCCTATTTACTTTAAACTGTGGTAAATAAAAGTTAAAAGTTACTGTTCACCAAAAATTAATTTTATCTTATTGAACCACATTTTACTTACAGATATCAACCATGTCTCTCAGATTTTTGAAATTTAACTCACAAAAGTGGTAAAATTATGTTTTATGTAAATTTTCAAATGCTCATAGAATGTGGGTAAAAGACGGTAAAAAGTCCAATAAAATTTTATATATCTAATATTATTATAAAATGACTCCAATGAATTACATTTAAAATATATAGGTACTATATATCTCTTTTGCCTAAAATAAATTTAAATAAAATAATTATTTATTTAAATAAAAAGTCAATTTTAAACAATAACGCAGTGTTTTTCACTATTCATAAAAAATTGAATGTTTTCAGAAAAATACCAAAAATTTACCCTAAGATTATTTTGATATTACAAATCTAAAAATGAAGACCATTTTTAAAAATTATTTTTTAAAATTTTGAAAAATTTGGTATTACTATTCATAACAGTTATTTTCATTGGTCATCGTATATTAGAATCTCAAAGTTGCGTACATCGCAAGATATTATATTATTCAAAGGGAAACGTACAATGGAAGATTGGGGTGTAACATTCTTCCCTCCTAAAAATAATTTCATCCTCAAAATTTCTAGAATACTAATACATAAAAAGAGTCTGGTTATTTTTCATCATAAGTTCCTTGGGTTCCCACTTTGCCTCTTCCATCAAATGATTTCTTCATAGAACTTTTACCAGACGAGTAGTCCGGTTTCTCAGCACTTATTCTCTAGTATCAAGAATTTTTATAGGCTCTTCGCAATAAGAAAGGTCAGGTTCTAGTTCTATTTCTTTAAGGGTGAGTACATGCATTGGGTCAGGCATGTATTTTCTCAACAACGATACGTGGAACACATCATGAACTTTTGAAAGACATGGAGGCATTTACAAACGATAAGATACAACTCCAATTAGTTCAAGAATTTAGAATGGTCCGATGTACCTGAGACATAATTTACCATTCTAACTGAATTGTATAACACTTTTCCATGGAGATACCTTCAAGAAAACATGATCTCCTACTTGAAATTGAAAATTATTCCTTCAGCTATCTGCATATATATTTTTTTTACATTGAGATTATTTGATGTGGGTTTGGATAATATTCACTTTTTCCATTATTTCCTTAAAAATCTCTGGCCCTATAAGTTTCCTTTCACTAATAACCTCCCAACATGTTGGTGTGCGACATCTAATTCCATATAACGCTTCATATGGTGCCATCTGAATACTTGAATAGAAGCTATTGTTAAAAGAAAATTTTACTAGAGGTAAATACTGATCCCATATAGGGATTTTTGAAGTCTTTTATAGAACCTTAATCTAAAATGGGTATCATGATCAGAAACAGTCGATTGGGGTACTCCATGAAGTCTTACAAATTCATTAATATAAAATATTTCTAAACGTTCATGTGGTAAATCTTCTCTTATAGCAAGAAAATGTGCAGACTTTCTAAGACAATCAACAATGACCCATATTGCATCATTCCTTTTAGGAGTCTTTGGTAGTCCCATGACAAAGTCCATCATAATTTATTTCAATTTCCACTAAGGTATGGGAAGAGGTTGGATGACTTCTCTAGGATGTTGTAATCCAGCCTTCACATGATGAAAAACCATACATCTTGACACATATTCATAAATCTCCCTCTTCATGTTGTCCCAAAAAAAATATTCCTTCAAATCTCTATATATTTTAGTGATACTAGGGTGTATAGAGAAATTGTATCTGTGAGAATAATCCAACACTTCCCTTTTTAGATCAGGTATGTCAGGAACACAAAGTCTTTTCCCAAATTTAAAAATCACTTCTTCATATACGAAGTCGATCGATCACCTGTCATTCACAGCTTTAATTTTATTTTTAAAATACTCATCATCAGTCTGAGAACTCTTTATCCTTTATAGAAAAGATGGTTTGGAAACCATTTTAAAAAGTTTTGATGTTTCACCTTCCATGGTTATTCCCATATCCATCTTTACTAGATTTAGGAAAATAGGATCGCTCTCAACTCTCATCTTGTTCAAAACTCCATGATATTTTCTGATCAAAGCATCTACCACCTTATTTACCTTCCCCGGGTGGTAGTGTATAGTGAAATCATAATTATTGAGTAGCTCAAGCCATCTCCATTGACTCATTTTGAGTTATTTATATGAGAAAATATTCTTCAAACTCTTGTGATTGGTATATATCTCACATTTTTCACCATAGAGATAGTGTATCCATATCTTCAAAGAAAATATTTCAGCTACTAACTCAAGGTCATGAGTGGGATATTTTTTCTCATGAATATTTAGCTACCTTGATGCATAGGCAATAACTCTATCATTATGCATAAGGACACAACCATGTCCTTTCTTTGAAGTATCAGTATAAATAACAAACCCACCATTCCCCGATGGTAGAGTCAATATAAGATAATTGACTAATCTTCTCTTAATCTATTCAAAACATTCTTCACTCTCTCTTTTTCCAAAAAAATTTAACCCCTTTACGTGTGTGATTGGTTAATGGGTTAGCCAATTGAGTAAAATTATGGAAGAGGTGCCTATAATAACCTGGTAAACCAATAAAATTGCGTACCTCATTTATATTAATTGGTGCTGGCCATTCTTCCATTGCCTTGGTCTTTGAAGGATCAATAGTGATTCCTTCCTTATAGAAAATATGGCCAATAAAAGAAATCTCATGAAGCCATAATTCACACTTGCTAAACATCCTATACAATTCATTTATTTGAGGGTTTTAATAATAGTGTGAAAGTTATTTTCATGATCTACATAACTTTTTGAGTATACCAAGATATCATTAATAAATACCACTACAAATTCATCAAGATATTCCTTGAAAACTATATTCATTTGAGCCATGAAGATAGAGGGTGCATTAGCCATCCCAAAAGGCATTACTATAAACTTGTAATGTGCGTAACTGATTCAAAATGTTGTTCTAAGAATGTCTTACTTCTTCACATACAACTGATGATATCCAAATCTAAGGTCAAGTTCTGAAAAATATTGAGCTCTATGAAGTTGGTCGAAAAAATAATCAATGATATGTAGGGGATAATTGTTCTTTATTATTATAGAATTGATCTCCCAGTAGTCAATGCACAACCTCATAGATCCATCTTTCTTCTTAACAAAAAGAACAAGGGCTCCACAGGGAGAAACAGTAGGCCAAATAAATAATTTATTACTTGATTTATATAGTTGTTTCTTTAGTTCCACTAATTCCACTGTGGCCATTCTACAAGGGGTCTTCGATATGGGCCTTGAACCAGGAATTAAATCAACAGAAAACTCAATTTCTTGTTTTGAAGGATGCATAGGTAAATCCTCTGGAAACACATCAACATATTCTTGTACAATAGGTACCCCCTCTATTTGTTCATTCTTTTCCTCACCCATTGTTATTTTATTCTCTTCCTCCCCAATAATTGAATTTTGTTGAGCTACTAGGGGTGGATCTAGATAAGAATCAGATGGTGACGTTTCTTCCCTAAAGAAAAGGTACCCCTTATCATCATTGAGAATTGTAACCTCCTTATTATTATGATAAATTTTCACATCATGGTATAAATCCAATCCATACCTAAGATTATATCAAATTCAATCATGGGTATGACGATGAAATCAATGGAAAAAGGAATTCTATATACCATAATGGGGACTGATTCATACAACATTGTTGCAATGATACTTCCCTTAAGAGTTTTGACTGAAAACTACCTTATTAAATCAAATTGGAAATATCTGATTTTCTTAGCAAACTAGGATGATATGAAATAATGCGATGATCCAGAATCAAATAAAGCATTGGCTAAACTTGAGTAAACCTTTAAATTACCTAACACCATGTCTTTCAGTGATACAACATCAGCAGTAGTGATCACATATTCTTGGCCTTGATCCCTTGGACTTTTCTGTGGTATGTTTCCCTAGCGCTTAGGAAATTCATTTTCATAATGCCACATTTCTTTACCACTATAGCATTAAACATTGATAGCCTCATTCTTTACCTTGCAATCACAAGGTTGGTGGCCTTTTTCACCATACTTGTAATAGACTCACATTCCCTTCAGGAAATTACCAGGGTGTTTCTTCCCACATTTACCACAGGATTGATATTCAACTTTTCCCTTGTTCCCCTTATTTCCATTTACAGAGTGTTCAGTAGATCTTTTATTCTCTTGCTTTTCTTTAATGTCGTAAGACTTAGAGAATTTTTTTCTTTCTTGATAGCGCATGAGACAATATCTTCATACGATGAGAAGGATTTTGAGACTAATTCTTGATATAGAAATGGTTTTAACCCATCAATGAATCGATCAATCTTAATCCTTGGGTTACGTATATAATCTGCTGCATGCATTACTAACCTTTTAATGCTAGCCTCATACTTTTCAACATTATCAGCATCCTTTTTCATCAGACTAAAAAATTGCCTTTCCATATCTCCTCGATGGTCACGAAGAAAGTATTTTTATAAGAAAATTTATTTAAAATCCCTCCATTCTATAAATTATACTTCTTCATACTCCTTCATGTTTTGAATTAATGACAACCATTGATCTGCATCTCCTATGAGGTGATAAACTTCCATGACAACTTTTTTACTTTCGCTTCTCCCCAATGCCTGAAATATTTTCTCTAAGGGATGTATCCATTGCTCAGCTGCAGATGGATTTTTAGTCCCATTGATTGATGGTGGTTTTTTCCTCATGAAGCGGTCTAACATTAACCCCCAGCATTAGGGATCAGGGTGCTCTATATGGGTATGTTTCTTATTCATAACCTGACTGAGTTGTCCCAGTATGGTGATAAACTGATCAGCACCAGTTGCATCACCAACTTTACTATAATTATCACGATTAGGAGAGAAATCCCTACATTGATTATGTCCATTGATACAGTTTCAATTTCTTCCACTATGATCCATTTCTAAACAATGGCATACACTAGATTAGTTTATTAATCACAATATATAATTCCAAACATGTAAAACACTTAACTTAAATTGAAAATTTTATGAATATAATCCATAATAATAAAAATGTTTTCTTTGAGGAGGTATATACTCATAAATACTTCATCATGTTTTTTAAAGAAAATATGAATTATCCTAAGCATATTCCCAAGGAGTTTTGTAACTAAGAGTTAGCAAGGACTATTGTCGTGTACCAGGATACCCCAGGTCAAGCCCGAAACACCATGTTGGAGTTTTCAATACGATTTATATCTATTTCAGATCCACCTCTACCTGGTCGTATCCAGATAGGGATGTATTTTTTGGGAAACTCAAAAAATATCAACATTACCAGAATTCTAGGAAGTTCTTCAATACTAATCCTCAAAGTCTATCTTAGGGTAATGTGTTATAATTATAGTTTTTCAAAATCTAGTTTCCATGGTTTTTATTAATATTTCTTTGATACCAACTGTAATGTCCTGACCCTAGTTACCCAGTGTCAGTGCATTGTTACATAACATTAGCATGATCACAAAATATCAAGTCCCGAATGACTGATTAGTTTAGTAGCCTTGGAATTAATAGATATATTCATATGTTTTACATTACATTATAAAATGAAATACAAGAACAAAATTTTATCATTTCACCACATTAATTATAATTAGACTATATTTGTAGGTTAGTCATTATATATTTCTTCATATCTTGGGAAAAATATAACATAGAAATGCGTGAGCTCAGATGCTGAGTAAGGAGAACAATATAGCGAAAAATTTCACAAATAAGTATGTAAATTTAAGGAAATGTATAAAACAAAAACATAAGACTTCTAAACATAAACATCCACATAATATGGAAAATATATATAAAATAATTCTATTTACTTATTCACATGGTTATTCTACTATTTGAATAATCACATGCAATATCAATAGCTAATTTCATAATGATGGATTGGATAATTCCGGACATCGTAACCACATAGTTAAGGCCTCTTGCCAAGACTAGAAATAATATTTTTTCAAGGCCTTGTGCTAAGACACTACTTTGTCTCATGAGGCCTATCAATGCATCAAGGAGATATAGTGGGCTCCAACTGTCACTTACTGTGTCCAATGAATTCATCATATAAAAAAGTTGAACCATAACATATAAAATCGTATTAATACTAGTATATGAAATGTCAAAACATTATCCATAAACCATGAATGGTTTAAAAATAAAAAATCCATAGTAAAACATATCACAAAACCTTCAATACTATATGGAATATTTTTATCATAATAAATCAACTTCAAACAAGTATAAAATCAATTAAATTATAGTGAAATAGATGAAATAAAAACTATTTGGGAGAAATATCTCTTTCTATTTTGAAATCATTTAAAAGTCATTAAATTTTAAAATAAAAAATTTATTTTTGAAAATATTCTTATAATTTGTAAGGGAAACTTCAAAGGTGTTATAATGGAAGATAATAATTTCACCCACCATATATGTTAAAAAAAATTATATCCTTAATTTGTCGAAAAGGTCATAAAGTACCTTTTCTTGGAAAACGACAGAAAGATTCCATTCAAAACATTCTATTAAAAGTCAAGGGTATAAATGACTTTAACACAGATTCTAGTAAATAGTAAAAATGTTTTGAAATACATTTGTAAGAAACACGGATGTGGATGGTAACGACGTCCCGGTATATACTTACATGAAAACAACATCGGATAATAAAGATATTGTGAAATTAACCCTTACCTTGTACTTCTACTTAGTTTTTGGTATGTTAAACTCTTATATAATAGTGAAAACATTGTTATTAAACTATAAATGAACTGTATACATAAATATGATATAATATATAATCCTCTAATATTGCTTTGTTGATAATATTTCAGTAGTATCATCATTTCTTGTGTCAACTGATTCGTTTTCCTTTATATGATTGGTTATGTTAGCCATGTTTGTTATGGATCATATGTGTTTGATTAATATCCAGAATGATAATAAGTTTGTAAAAATTAATTTTAATCATAAAATGAAAATTATTCTTGAATGATTATGATGGGGATTTAATCTCATCGCGTTCATGGAGATGGTAATCCGTACATACGCACAAGTGACAATATCATTATATTGATGATGAAATCATATGTAATTGGATGGTATATCATATATACAGAATCATTAAAATGTTATATTTATTATTTACATCAGTTATACTCATTATTATACCCATTAGAATAACTTAGTGTTTGAATGAAAAACTACACCACGACTTGGAGACGGTATGTCGTACGTATGCACGTATGGTGACATGTCATTCATAGGATGGATAGAATAATTAATATCATTCTACCATATTTATAATAACAACATAGTATTTATGAGGTATTGGAGTTATTATTTTGGTATTGAAACTACAAAGAAAGACTAATTGGAAGAATAAAAGAACTTGAAAGAGGGTGGTGAAATTATTACATCTTCTTCGGGTGTTTCCATTTGAGTTGATCAAAAGGTCTCTATAGGTTGGATTTGTAATGAAAGTAAGGATTAAAGGTCAAATTTATGGTAGTTGGGAGGATATTTGAGCAGGGTTTGGCTGAGGCAAATGGATTTGGAGCTGTGATTTTGAGAGAATGGGATGTACCGTTTTATAAGAGCGGTGAGGGTAACTTTAGGAAAATCAGGAAATATTAATTTATTATAAAATCATACTCGATTTATAAGGGCTAAAAAATGATTTATTTAGAGGGTTAGGTAGGTATGAGTTTAAAACCTTTCAAAAAATAGGGTTTAGACAGGTTTAGGTCACCATAGTAACCTTATCTTTTAGATTTAACTCTTAGCTAAATAGGTTAACTTTTATCAAGCATTCTGGTATTATTATACTATATGGTTAATAATATTACTATAAAATGCCAAGTGAAACCCACGTGGTTCATTAAGGACATATCTAATATTATATAAGTCCTCTGGCCAATCCTTATATTTTAAGACTATTATATCATTTAATAATATCGTATTTTCTTAAAACTCATTTATGTCAATTTTGACACTATTTAGTATTTTGTTTTTGTTAAAGTCAAAAAAACATGATTACTTCAAAAAATATCCATTGAATAAACCATAACATGTCATATTATCCTATAAAATTAGTGTAAATCATACTAACTCTCAATTTAAATTTATTTGGATATTTATAATATCAATTATTTTAGTTTTTCATTAATAAGGAAATTACTGCATCATCATTGTGTCATAAATAAATTTAATTATCTAATGTCTAAAAATTATAAATAAATTACAATTATGTGGGAAATATATTTGGATTTATAATGAATATTTATAGTCGAATTTATCTTATGTGTAACCCTATATTTAAAAGGATTTATTTAATAAACATTGAATTTAACAATTCTGACTCCTCTTTAAGTAAAATAATAATAAATGTCCTAATATAATCCAAGTGGACCTAAGGGAACATATTTTATTCCTAAGGTTGGTTTTGGTCGAAATACAGTTATCCAACAGAATTAAGACATGTGTTAGAGTAATAGTAATATTATTTTTACCTTCAATTATCCTATTTACTTTAAACCGTGGTAATAATAAAAGTTAACAATTACTATTCACCAAAAATTATATTTATATTATTGAACCAAATTTTACATACTGATATCAACCATGTCTCTTAGATTTTTGAAATTAAACTCAGAGAATCGGTAAAATTATGTTTTATGTAAATTTGCAAATGCCCCTTCAAGGTGGGTAAAAGACCGTAAAAAGTTCAATAAAATTTTATATATCTAATATTATTATAAATTGACAATAATGAATCATATTGAACATATATAGTTATTATGTATCTATTTTTACCTAAAATAAATTCAGATAAAATAATTAATTATTTAAATAAAAATTCGGTTTTAAACAATAATACAATGTTTTTCACTATTCATCAAAAAATGAATGTTTTCAGAAAAATACAAAAAATTCACCCTAAGATAATTTTGATATTCAGAATCAAAAAATGAAGTCCATTTTGAAAAATAAAATTTATAAAATTTAAAAAGGTGGGTATTACTATTCATAACAGCTAGTTTGATTTGTCGTGGTATGTTAGAATCTCGAAGTTGAATATAGTGCATGATATTGGATTATTCCAAGGGAAATGTACTATGAAAGGTTTGTGTGTTACAACAACACCATTTAGATGGTTTCGTCGTGGTCACTCATAACCATGCGAGCTAACCATTCAACACTCAAAAAATCCCCAAAACACCGAATTTTCATTCAGAAAAACATTGACACATAAGAAAACACATCTTAATAAAAAATAATAAAAAATAAGCATTACAACAACACGTGGGTGTCACACTATGTGTGATAGAATCCATCCTTAAAATTATATTTTTATTTAATTTTCAAGAAAAGCTACTTTTAAAGGTTATGTGGGAACCTGAAAAAGAAAGTAAACATCAGTGAATTAAAAAAAATGTGAACCTCCAATCAATTATATATAAAATGAATCACGTTGGAACGTTGAACCATTTAAATGCTCTAATTAACCCGAAATTAATTCCAATCTCACTCATTTTGAATGGTATGCTAGAAATGGATCACAATGTTTTCCCAATCCTTGATTTACTCCTCCATATTTTTCTTCAGGTCACCCAATACGTGGACCAAGATCCCATATTGGTCACCAATCTTTCTTTTTTGATATTTATTGTTGTTAAATTGGATTTTTATAGCGTTCATCATTTCACAGTCATCCTTCACGGATTAAATATTTATATTCTCTTCCAAATTCTCCTCCATTGAGTATAAGATTAGATATGTCTTTCCATCAGTTTGAAAAACATCTATAGGTTATTCAATTTGTATTATCTATCCCTTGTTAAAATTTTTCTCATTTTATTTGGGTTCTAAACTATTCTTTGTATGAATTTCATAGCTATTTTCCCCCCTCATTTCATTCTTCTCAACCTTTAATCTCATGAGGACCCTTTGGCACAACATCTCCATTCCATAGTGAAATTTATTGTATCCTTGATCAAGTGACTTATCCCATTGACCTACTAGTCATTAGTTTCAGAAGCTTTGTGTCCTTGTGTTTCTTGGTTATCTAACATTTAAAGACTTCATACCCCCATATCAAAGATTCCATTGACAACACTATTCTTTTGAAGGAACTACAATGATTTATGACCCTCCCCATAGTTAGAGGATTCTATAGGATTGGTATCAACCCCTTGGGATTCTTTAAATGAACCTTTAGGTCCCTCTATTAATAGTTCCACTGGCCCAAATCTAGAACATTTGGCATTATTCGTCTTCTTATTCTATCTGATAAAAAAGGGCTACCATTCATAATGATCATCAGTTCCTATTGACTCTTCATTTAGATGCATGAAATGATTTTTGTGGAAGACTCCTGAGGAATTCTCTTGATCATAATCCAGTGATATTAGGCAACTTCCATTGATAAGCTTTAAGATCATAGTAGGTGGTCCAAAGGTTCTTGATGATTCCATATCACTTATCTTCCTGATGGAATTAACATCACAGAATCTAGGTCTTTCAATAACTTGAGATAAAACCTCCATTTTCACATGAATAATATAGGAGATAACATTATCATGATGTCGAACTGCCTCAACAATAATAGGATTCACATTTACAATACAAAAAATAGTTCCAAAGACACTTAGATAGGTTGGACCTGGTTATAAAGATTCTATGTATGTCGACGGACTAGTTATTAAATATGGGGGAAGTATCATCCCACTTGAAACTACCCCAAACCTTAGGGTTGTGACTTCATCATCAAGTACGAGATCAATATATGAAATAAGATCAAGAGACAAACCCACCTTGTTCCCTTCATGTCTAGATCCAGATGGTTTAACTATGCTATTTTCATTCAAAGGTATTTTCTCATAGAACCTTAATAGAAATCCTATTTTAGATTCCACAAATGGTAGTTAGAGGAGAAATAGTCACTCCATGATTCAAACATCACCACTTAATGGCATCATAAATCCTATTGGACCTTAATCTGAGCAACCTCAACTGAGGACTTGGATAAATCTACTTCAATGTAAATGGGCGATTTAATGTGGTGGCACATGGACTATAGTCTACTATCAAAAAACAAGACATGACCTACCAAATTGATGAGAATTCAATAAATGGACTAATTTCGGAAGGGAGGAGAAGTAGTTTTGGGATTCTTACCCATATAACCATAGATGGATCCCCCTATACATATGGAAGTTGTAAGAACATATGAACATAGAGAAACATGATGCATCAATGAGTCATTAGTGCTAGGACCAGTAGAATTCGAGGTTATCTTTAACTACGAATTGGACCAGCAAGTTCCAAGAATCTAGATGGATCATAGTTTTATGTTCTATTAATCCCTAACCAATATTGACAAACCTATCAAAGGTATCCAAAACAAAAAATCTAATTATCCAAAATGATCAATCAATGAGAGGTTAAGGATGGGTTGGACCTTAGAGAACTCATAGAGACTGAGAGATATAAATAGATAGAGGGGCATATAGAAAGATAGATCTAAAGGTGGATATAAAATTCCAGATTTGAGGAAATGTAATTTTAGTATTGGTTAAATGTAAGGAAAATCCAAGAGGTAATTAGGGTTGGTGAAAGGTAAATAAGAACTTTTTTAAAGTGGGTTCCCTAGAACAAAATTAAAAACTAATTTTTGATTAACAAAACATGTTTTCATAGAGTTATGCATGATGTATACTATTATAATAGTATCGACACTTCAACATCTACTATTAACATGGTAGTGTCCTAATATTATTTTTTATATCAATAGGCTATAAAAATTCCTAGCTATAATGAGAACCTTGAGATAATATGTCATTAATAATAAACACATGTCTTATGGTCAAGATATATCATACTATTTGTACATATATGATGTCTTGCTATCATTTTTTGGGGACACCTAAGAATTGATATTTCTTCTCATGAATTTCTAATTTATTGATATCAAGTAGAGGATATCATGAGAAATGGACCACTAATGGGAACTCCACATTCTTCAGGTGTCATTGATTGTTCCAATCATTAACCATGTGTATTTGTCTCTAAACATTAGATCATTATCAATGTATACCATTTGATTATGTACTTTTTTCAAGATTAAATCCATGAAATTTACGTAAGGGTGAGTTATATTGCATTGGGTACATCATTATTAGTTTTTCATTAGTAGAATGGTCAATATAGACTTTGTCTCCTCTGAAGGGAAGAAACATCTCAGGACAAGTTAACTAGGATGGTGGTACCTTTATTGAATCCATGAATATTGTAAAATAAGGCAAGTCCACCTAGTAAGGTAATAAATAAATAATGTAAGAATGATTGATAAAAGAGTAATGAGCCCCTCTTTATGATATATCCAGAGAAAAATATATTATATTACATAGTTTATGTCTGTAGGAGGTTTTCGTTTCTATGACTAAACCTTAGCACATTAGGAGCCTTGATGAGTTGTTAGACTCCACTCCTGGTCTAGGATTAGAACTCCCAACTATCTAGATAACGGCCTAGATGGTCACCCATAAAGAGTTTTCATATTCTTGTTCAATTATAATGAATTGGAGTTTAATTCATGGTGGGACCCATAGTGTGGGCCAAATATGTATGATTTTAATTGACTATAAAAAATAATTAAATTAAAAATTATTCAAGTTTATAATAATATGTGTTGAATTTTTTTACTCAAGGTATTCATAAATATTAAGTGAATATGAGGGAAAATATATTTTACGAACAAATAATATTTTATTCAAGGATTGTTAATATATTTATGGGAGAATTGAGTCACGTTATTGGATTATATTTAATCACAAAACTAATATTTTAATGTACAGGCAAGTGGTAAAATATTAATGAAACATATGACATAATTACATAGTTATTAAAGTCATTTAGTACTTATTTAGGAAGCTAATTATATTTCGGGGGAATAAGTGTTATTTAGAAGGGTTATCCCACACAATATAACACATAAGGGGATCACCATTTGGAGTTCTATTCATCATATTATTTTAAAACTCCCATATCCTCCCTTCAAATTCATAGAGGGAGAAGTAGGGAATCCAAGCACCCTAATCCAAACATCCTCTAACACCCCAAGATAATACAATATTATCATTTCTAAATAATTTTAATTTTGTTTCTTGTTTTATTTTTATGTAACACCATGAAAATCATATGCTACAAAAAATAATGAGTTGTCTTGTGGAACACACACGACCCATTTTATTGAACAACAATATATTAATAAAATAGTATTATTTAATATAATATATAATCTTGCCATTCAGTTAGTGGTTATGAATAGTATAAGTCATATTTTGAATTATATATATTATATATAATTTTAAGATCGATTTTATGTATTTTCATGGCATGATATAAGAAAAAATTCAAATTTTCAGATAAATGAAGTATTTTTAAAAAAATGCAGTTTTTCTGCGTTTAAATGGTGAATCCATTTTAAATAAAATATTTGACACTTTTATATATTTAATTTGAAAAGATAAAATTATTATTTTAAAGTGTAATATCAAAATATTATTTGGTTCAATTTTTAGTATTTTTCAGACATGTTTAATGTTTTGATAAATAGTAAAACAATACAAAAATTTAATTGAAAACAAATTTTTTCATCAAAATAATTAATAGTGTTAAGTTATAAATTTTATTCATATTAAATTATAAAAATATTATATGTTTATCGGTTATTATAATTTTTGTAATTTTTATTTATTTTACAATGAATTTTGATGTAAAAACAGTTCCATTTTTTCCAATGTTTTAACTCTTAAAACCCCTTTTTTAATCCTGACAACAAGTTTTATATTAAATTAAATAAACCAATTTTTGTGTTTTGAATTTGGAAAAATAGATCTCATATTTTTAACCAGTGGGTAAAAATTATGTAAATATATAACTTTTATTTTTTGGCATTATGAACAATAATTTTGTAATTTTTTTATTACCACAGTTAAGGTTAAATCAGGTAATTAATGGTAAAATAATATTATAAAACTATCCTAAAACCTGTAAAATTTTCATTGGATAAATAAATTATACACTTATCACCAATTTGTATTAGTGGGTTTATTCAATGGACTATTTTCCATTAATATGACATGAATATTATGAAAATTAATGAACGTGACAAAACGTTACACTCTGATTTCTAATAAGTATAATAATATCAATACAGTTATATATAAGAGAAAAAAGCGATTATAAATATTCTATAAAAATATATTATAATTACCTACCTCAAAGAAATTTATTTATAATTTTTATGGATTCAATAAATATCATTAATGATGATACAATAGTGATGCATGAATTATTTTATTAATAGAAATATCAAATAAATTATATTAAATTTTTTTATATTAATATAATTCGATTTAAATAATGCCATCCAATAATTTTATAATCAAATTTTACATGTTTTTAAAATATTATAAGTATTAGTTCAGATTTATCATACTGTTTTTATATTTTGGAAAATAAAAATATTGAATAGTATCAAAATTGATATAAATGAACAAATAGTATTTTATTAAATGATATTGAAGTAATAAAAAACTTAGGATTAAAAAAATGACATTTATAATGTCAAATATGTTATTAATGATCAAATTGGGGTTAAATAGTCATTGTATAGTAACTATATTAACCCTATAGTGTAAAAATACAAGAAGACACGGTAAGAGTTAAACTGTTTAACTAAAAGGTAAATTCAAATGATAAGGTTACTATTATGACCTGAACTTGTATAAAATTTATTTTTTAGGTTATTTAGACACATAATCTTATTATCCTCACAATAAATAACTTTTTATCTATTTTAATCTAGAAATAAATTTATAATATTGTAATATTTTAAGGTATTCCAAAAATGATCCTCACCGCTCTTACAAAAGGGAACTTCTCCTTCAATATAATTCACACCTCTATTGCACTTTTCCTTGGTAAAAAACTACCAAAATTTCATCCAAAATTTCCTCACATAATCCTAGAGGCCGAAATTTGGGTATAACTCCAGCCCTAGAATTCCTTTGGGGTAAATCAAAAGGAGACACTCCGAGAAGTGGTAATTGTTTTACCAATTCAATTCAATTTTGTTTATTCTTCTACTTCCTCTTACTATTTTTTTTACATACTAAATTATTGTTTACATTATCATAAAAATTATGATATTTGATTATGATCATAGGGAAACTATATTACTTTTTTTACCCATCCAATGAAAAACAATATAACCATACATGCGTGCGTGCGACTTACCGTCTCCACGCCGTGGTGCAAAATCTTTTTCATTTATACTTTATTTTGATGGGTATAATTCTGAATATAATGGGTGTAAATAATTAATATATAATAATAATAATTCTTTATAATTAATATACCATCCAATTCCATACAATTTAACCATCATGTGAATGACATCATCTCTCGTGTGTACGTACGACCAACCATCTCCACAACGTGATGTGATACATTCTCAAATTTAACAATTATAAAATAATTATAAAATTTATATGATGAGTTAAAATAGTAATTATAAACTTAATTTAAATCATTATATGTATTAAATACACCATATTCATAACAAACATGACTTACAAGATAAAAATGGAATGAGAAAATGAATCTGTTAACACCCAAAACAATGGTAATACAAAAATATTATTAACAAAATGATATCAGTGGATCATATATGATATTATAAATATGGATATAGTCATGGTTTAATTTAATAACATGATTTATCTATTATAAAGGTGGTTAACATACCCTCCTCTAAAGAAAAGTACAAGGTAAGGGTTAATTTTTCATTCTCGTTATTATCCGATATTGTTTATGTATATATATTTATTGGGACATATTTATTATCCATGCCCATGTTTCCTTTTTTTTCATAATCAATCTTTTTAAGGTTTTACATAAGGGAAGATTTAACTAAAATATCGTTTAAAATGTTTTAATGATTTCTTCTTACAAATAATTCTCATTAATTTCCATGTTTTAAAAATTGTTTTAAAGATTTATTTATATGAACATAAATGTATTAAAATGGTAATTAATTACAAAAGTTTCAAAGTGTTATGGGAAAAAATTATTTAAAATATATATTAAATGTTCTGTTTTATAAATTTCACAAATTTTAAATTATTTGAAATTAAAAAATTGATATTTATCTCAATGATGATTTATGATTTTATTACATTAATTTCACCTATGTGAACATCCCTATGGGATTCTATGCTTAATTGAGTTTTATTTATTATGATAAAATTGTCCATATTGCATTAAATGGTTGATGATATGTTTTATAATGGATGTTTAATTTTAATACCATTATTGATTTAATTTTAATGTATTAAAATTTCATATGCTTGTTTTAATAAGAATGTTTATGTTATGTATCACCCTATTCATATGAGGAACGTATAGGACTTAGTAAGTGACAGGAGGGGCCCTCTACATCCACTCAATGGATCAGTAGGTCTCATGAGACAAAATTGATATGGAATTTGCTGATTCTATGACTATTTATTTTCCGATATGGATCAGGATCAGGATATAACCAATTATTTTTAGATGTCTTGGTCGAGGCCTCAATGCTATGTTTCAGATGTCCGACATTATGCATTACCTCATTATAATATTAGTTATTGATATTACATGTGATTAATATACTAGTAAAATATATGTGTGGATTTTTAAATGGAATTGATTAATTTATTATATGAATCTTATTATGAGGATTAGGTTTAAAAGTCATTTATTTAAGTTTTATACCTTTACATAAAATTTTATTCTTATTTATGGTAGCTTCTATTATATTATTTACCCATACTGAGCATCTGAGCTCACCGCTGTCCAATGCCTTATTTTCCCAGGATTCCAAGAAGTGTTTTATGATTGATATTCAGGATTAAGATAGGATGATAGTGCTGTTATCAAATAATTATCTTGTGTTTTAGTTTATGATTGGAATTTTAATATAATGTCCTTATTTATAATCCATTTTCCAGGATTTTAAAACTGATTAGTCCTTCCGTATTTGATTCCTTGTAATCATTCCAATGTATTGAAATAATGTACTGTTTCTGGGAGAATTGGGTTTGGGTATCACAGTTGGTATCAAAGGATGTTTTTCAACAACCTTGGAAATTATATTTATAAATAAATGATTAGAAAACATAACCCTGTTAATGAATTTTGGGATAATACTATGTATAGGATATCATCCATTCGATTTGGTGATAGATAACCTATATTAGACCTATAGACTTATGGATTGTTATCAAGTTTATCTCATTTAAAGGTCCTAAAAATGATTCTTTATGAATATATAACTATGATTATTGTTAGTCACATTGTTCCTTAATATTTTGTCAACAGGTAGAATCTGTGTGGTTATACAAGTAATGGTTATACTGCTGACAATGAAGAGACTACAATAGTTAAATGAATGAAGAAGGTTTTCTGGAATAAGATGTTGAAGCGTAGTTAATTTATTAAGAGTGATGTGGAATGGTTAAGTTTATTTTTTATTTGTATTCAATAATTATTACATAAAAGGTTATATAGTAATATGTTTCATGGGATATATAGGGATTTTACTACAATACTTCTTCTTTAAGGATTTGGAGGTGTAAGAGTAATCATTATGAATTCAAAGGTGATAAAATAATTTTTATGTGACAATAAGAGCCATAGTAAATTGTTTGGGGAATTTTATGTTAAGATTGATTTTGTAAATTTAGAGACCTTTTTGGATTGTGAATTTGAAGGAAGTATTTTTGTCGAGTCTTAATGTTGCAATGGATTAAGTAGAAAAATGGATATTATTTTTTGAGGTTAAAGTATAATTAATTGGACACATTGTTATAACCACTTTATTTTTAGTAAAAATTTAGAGGATGAAGTGAAAATATATTGAATCCAAACCAAACGATAAAATTGATGGAATGAAGTATGTTTTCTCAAGTACATATCTATATAGTAAAATGATCCCCCAACTCTAGGAAAATGTTTCTAGAATAACAAGTTATCCCAAATATGTATATCAAGTTAATAATCAATTAAAACAATGGAATTTTAAATAATCCAACATTTATGGCTTTGAGACCCTCAATTTTCCATTGATTGTTCACTTATTTGTGATTGATGACCTCAATCACTCCCGATAAATATTTACATTTTTCCTCCAAGTACATATCTCAACTTTATACTAATGTTCAACTATTTGAAAGCCTAATTTGGTGGTCAAATTAACATTTCACTTTCCCAATTATTAAGATTATATTTTGTTAACCCTATTTCTAATGTGGGTTTAATAAAAAGATAATTTTTAGTATCAACCTTTTCTTTTTTGAGTGCAACTTGAAATTGTGAGGACATAAATTATTGATGGAGGGGAGAATGTAAAACCCTGAGATATTATAATATTTTCATTTCTGAATAAAATTAATATTTTTTCTTGCTTCCTTTTTACATAACACCGTTTTATGCTTACACTACACACAAAAATGAGTTGTTTTGTGTTACATGCAAGACCCAGTTTTACATAACAAACAATATATTAATAAAATATTTTTATTTAATATAATATATAATATAGTAATTAAATTAGTATTTATGAATATTATTAACCAAATTTTTGATTTTATATATTAGATATAATTTCTACATTCATATTATATATTTTTTAGAAATGATATAAGAAAAAATTCAATTTTTTGGATAAAAGAAGTGTTTTAAAAAAATGCGATTTACCACCTTTTAATGGTGACCCCATTTTAAATCTAATATTTTACAATTTTATATATTTAATTTGAAAAAATAATTTCCTTATTTTAATCCATAATATCAAAATTTACTTTTTTTTGATTTTTGGTATTTTTTTGATAAGTTTCATGTTTTGATGAATAGTAAAAAAATACTAAATTTTAATTGAATACAAATTTTTTCATTGAAATAATTTATAAGGATAAATTATAAATTTTATTGTTTTAAATGTATAAATAGATTATATTTTTACCAATTAATATATGTTTTATCATTTTTATTAATTTTACAAAGAATTTTGATGTAAAAGAAATTCAATCTTTTTAATGTTTTAACTTATAAAACACTGTTTTTCATTCCGATAAAAGGATTTATTTTAATTTAATTATAAAAGCATTTATGTTTTTAATTATAAAAAAATGGATTCCATATTTTTAATTATTATTTCCAAATTATTTAAATATGGTCCTTTTATTTTTGGGCATTATGAATGTTAACTTTAGTAAATTTTTGTTACCACAATTAAGGGTAAATTGGTTAATTGAAGGTAAAAATAAAATTATAATATTACCCCAAATCTTTAAAAAATTAAATTGGATGACTCAATTAAACCCTTTTTGCCTATGTTTCAAAATTGAGTAATTTAATAAAACCTTGTCCATGAATATGACATGAATATTATTAAAATTAATGAATTTGAAAAAATATCACAGTCTCATTTCTTATAAGCATAATAATTTTAATATAGAGATATCTAGGAGAATAAATCAATTATAAATTTTATATAGAAAAAAATAATAATTAACTAAATCATATAAAATTATTTATATTTTTTAGATATTAAATAATTATTATAAATGATGATATAATAATGATCCATAAATTATTTTATTAATAGAAATACCAAATAAATGATATTAAAAATATTAATTTAAGTAATATTTGACTTAATTATTGATATAAAATAATTTTATGAGTTACTTAGACATGTTAGTGACCTATTTGAAGTATTGGTTCGATGTTATCATGCTGTTTTGATATTTTTAAAAAACAAAATATTGAATAGTATCAAAGTGGATATAAATGATATTTTAAAATGAATACTATTTTATTAAATGATATAAAAGTCATAAATATATAAGGTTCATCAAACTAACTCGGATAATGTCCAATATTTCATAAATGATCCAATTGGGGTTCTTTTGGCATTTTATAGTAATTATTAACCCTATATCATAAAAATACAAGAAGACAAGGTAAGAGTTAAACTCTTTAACTAAGGGTTAAATCCAAACAAAAAGGTTAATATTATGAACTAAACATGTAAAAAATTCATTGGATGAGGGTAATTAACCCAAAATCATATTATAATCTAAATAAATCACATTTTATCCATTTCAAACAAAAAATTAATTTATAATAAATTTATATTTTAAGATCTTCTAAAAGTGCCCCTCACATCTCTTATAAAACTGAACATATCCTTCTCATTAATTCACACCTCTAATTCCCTTCGGATAGGAATTTCCATGACAAAATATCCTCCAAACTTCCATCAATTCATCCTATTGGCCACACCTTTGGCAGAAACCCATCCAAAGGAGTCATTTTGTACAAATCAAAAGGAGACACTCGAAGAAGAGGTAATTTTTTTTCCTATTCAATTAAATTTACTTTCTTCTTCTACTTCCTCTTTCTATGTTGTTTCTATATTAAGTTAACATATCCAGTATCATATATATTACAATATTTTATTATTATGATGGTACAACCATATTTATTTTTTACCCATAAAAAAACAATATCACCATGCGTTTGTACAAATGACTTACCATCTCCACACCGTGGTGAAAAATAGTTTTCATTTATAAATTATTTATATGGGTACAATAGATTATAATAATTAAAATTTCATGATTAAGATTCTTTATAATTAATATTACATCCATTTCCATACCATTTAACAATCAAGTGAATGATATTGTCGCTCGTGCGTATGTTTGATATACCATCTCTACAACGCGATATAATTTATTATCCATGTTAACCATTCAAGAACGATTATACAATTTATAAGATAAATAAAAATAAAAATTATGAAATTTATTTTACTATTTTAATTAATAAAATTCATCCCATGCATAATAAAATTGACTTACATGAAACAGGAATGAGAAAACGAGGCAGTTAACAGCCGAAAAATGGTAATACTAAAATATTATTAACAAAATGATATAAGAGGATCATATATGATATCATAAATATGGATATTGTCCTAGTATTTTCTAATTACATGGTTTACCTATTATACATGTGCTTAATTCACCCTTGAATAAAGTAATGTACAAGGTAGGGGTTAATTTCTCAATCTCATTATTATCTATGATTATTTATGTGTAATTATTTATTGGGACATATTTATTATCCATGTCTATGTTTCATTAAAATGTTTTCAAAAGGAATATTTTTAAGGATTTATGTAAGGGAATATATAACTAAAACATCAATTAAAATGTATTAAATTTTATTCTCCTAAATATTTTTCATTAATGTCCATATTTTCAAAATTGTTTTAAGGATTTATTTATAAATACATGAATGTTTTAAAATATTAATTCCTTTCAAAATTTTCAAAGTGGTATTGAAAAATTTGATTAAAAAATCTCTATTAAATTTATTATTTTATAAATTATGTGACTTTTAAATGATTTCAATGTAAAAATGTATATTTATCTCTAATATTTTTAATGATTATATTTGATTAATTTCATCTATGTCAACATCCTTGTTGAATTTTATGACTAATTGAGATTGATTTATTATGATATAATATTCCATATTTTATTGAAGGGTTTCTGATATTTATGACTGTGTATATTCTATTCTAATACCTTTCATGTTTTATAGTTAAATTATTAACATTTAGTATTATTGTTTTAACATGAATTTTTATGTTATGTTTCGCTCCTTTCATATGTGGAAAGTACTGGAATTATTGTGTGATGGGTAGGGCCAGCAACAGCCCCTCGATGCATTGGTAGGTCTCATGAGACAAACTAAATATATACTTGTTTGAGGCCTTGACCATTTATTTTCATATATAGATTTGGTTGAGGCCTTAATAATCTATTTTTAGATGTCTTGTACGAGGCCTCGATGGTAAGATTCAGATATCCAGTATTATGTATTCCATCATTATAAGATTAGTTATTTTTATTACATTTGATTATTTGATTAGTATAATACCCATGTGGATGTTTAAATGTAATTATTTAATTTATTCATTCCATATTATGATGAGTATTATGTTTAAAAGGACTTACTTTAGTTTTATACCTTGAATTAAATGTTTGTTCTTATTTATGATCGCTTCTACAATATTTTATTACCCTAACTAATCATCTAAGATCACCCCTTTCTAGGGTTTTATTTTCCCATGATCCCAAGAAGTGATTTATGATTGATATCAAGGGTTAAGATTAGATAATAATGGTGTTATAAAGAAATTATATATGTTGTAGTATATATTTTAAATTGTAATTTATGTTTGATGAATGCACTCTATTTTCCAAGACTACTAAACTGATTGGTCCTTTAGGAAAAAATTACTTTTAATCAAGTCACTGTATTAAAATAATGCACCGGATCTTGTCTAGTAGGGACGAGGTGTTAAAAATCCTCTCTGTATCGAAGCGATGGTACACCCACGATTGCATTCTCATCAAAATAATCATTGCTTATCCATAATAACTCTCATATTTCGATGATCAATGAATTCTAGAGTGTTAGGATTCATGTGGATGATATAGAGGTTTTTAAATTCTATTCCTTTTATTGATGATATCTAATGAAGAGAAAAACAAGTTTCTAATCGAAATAAAAAGAGGTTAATTTTTTGTTAATTTTTTTGTGATTTATTTAATTAATGTTGTTTACTTGGACTATAATTAGGATTTGATTACCCTGACCATGGTGTCATTAGGTTGATAGTAGTGTAAAAATTTTAAATTAATGATTTTTGGGCCTTCCATTTCATTCCTAGTTCTATAACTTATCATAAATGCACATTTCTATTTAATTAAGCTGAATTAAAATTAATTTTTTAGGAAATAGAGTATATGGTATTATAATGGTCCCAACCCAAATGATGATATATCGATCGAAGATCAGATGATTGAGTTTTGGTTATTTAATGATCAAATGTATAATAATTTCATCCTAAATGGATGAATGGATTATCACATTATTGATATTAATATTTTTTTTATTTTAAAAATAATATTAATATATCAGATAAAGATTACCCTTGATATTATTCATGAGAATAGTAACCTTTATAATACTTCCATTTCAATAGAAGTATTATTAATTTTAAAAACATACATTACATTATATATATAATAAAATATGATATAAATATATATTATTATATATGGGGTGTCTTAAAGGGGTTACAAGTTCTCTAGGCAGAGAAATTATAAAAAACTATCAAAATCATTCTTTATAGGATAAAGAAAAATTAAATTAACTTAATTAATAAAATTTACATGGGATGGCATAGCCGCCCCCAAAATTATTTTTATTTTTTCATGGAATCTTACCCATAGTTTTTTGGGTGGATATTATATTTTTTAAAAATTAAAATAAATTATATTGGTTTTTCTGCCCCTTGTGGGAGAATCACCCATTCCCACCCACATGGCCTATGATCTAGAACCCTTGTTGGGTTATCCTATGTTGGAAAAAAAATCCCTAAAGGTAAAATTATATCATTTTGGGTTGATTGTGTTTGTTGACAATGCAGGTTTCCATGGTGAATTGTCGAGTTCCAGATAAGTTGTTGACAATCCGTTTTGAAAAAGAACCATGACAAAGGAAAAGCAGATCTGGAGGTTGTTCAAAAGAACAGATACAAGGTGGCACTGTTTTCTAGTGTTTTCCAAAATTTGGGGGTCCAAAATTTGGAGTTTTGTGAGCATCATGAAATATGGATTTCCTTGAAGATCTCATCAAAATATAGAGAAGTCATGAGTTTCACGAAGATGGGATTCTTGATGTGGTTTTCACAAAGACATGAATAAATTTGACCGTGTTCTTCACGATTACGATGAGATTTGTGAATAGTAGCATAGAAGTGCATTACGGTGGTGAAGGGAATTGTGAGTGGAGCTTCGCGGTGGTGGCACACAAGAATTGATAGAACCCCTCACAATTATGATGAGCTCTGCAATCTGAAAATTGGCATTGTGCTTCGCGATATATAGTGAATTTTGGTGGAAATTTTGGAGCTTTGCAATTTGAGATGACATAGAAATTACTTCTTGCGGAAGGTTCGACGGTTGGTGGAATCACATATAAATAAACCTCGACCCCCTTGAAAGAAGAATTCAGTTTTCCAAGAAAAATTAGTTGCTCTTAACTCGCGAAGGTGGTTCATAAAGTCAGTTTTCCTTGTGAAAGAAAGAGCTTCACAGTAGCTAATTTAGCTCCGCAAAAGTGGTGTGTTCTGCATTGGCTCAGGGAGCTTCGCGAAGTAAGTTGCTCTACGACGACTTGAGCTCTATGATAACCTATGATTTTTGAAGTCATGAGCTTTTTTAAGGTCTCAGCTCTACGAAGTAGGGTGCTTCGTGTGGAAATGAGATCTACAAAGCAGTGTGATTCGCGAAGAGGCAAGGAATTTGTGAAGGCCTATTTGAGCTTCACAAAATTGGGAGCTTCACAGAGTAGGGTTATTTGCAAAGGTATTTTCCAATGATTGTTGTCCAGTGGTTAGGGGAAAAGGGGTATTCATCATTAGATGATATTTAAACTTCAATAGAGTATCAACATATAGTGGAGGATGCATTCTTTAGTGATAATGAAGAGACCTACATGTCTTTAAATTGTGAGTTGATCTTATGAAGAAGCAATGATCTCACTTCAGTTAAGAGATAAGTGAGTTCTAAAATTGCGAGTGGTTGTAAACTAGAAGGGAAAGTGAGTCCTCTTCAAACTTGTAAACAATAGTGCGGTTATAGTGGATTTGGTATATCAGTACATCGTCGGTGTATGCTACTTTGATGTGGCCTAGTGAGGGTGAACCAAGTAAAACTGTTGTGTCTTGTGCATGCTTTAATATCCATTCATGCTCTCCAAAGGTAAGGATAGACAGAAGAGTGTTTTTTTCCAACAAAAAAACAAGATCAAAAGGGGAAATTGTTTTAATTTTTCATCCCCTGATTCATCACCACTCTCAGGGTATCTTTCCTAGTGGACCAAATAGCCTGGCCCAGGTTAGGGTGGATCATGTTTTTCTCAATATTTCATAACCATCTTGGTATTTATTTGTGATCTGAATCCCTTTTATGGGGGTTTAAAAAAGTACACATGAAGCTCGAATAAATTCATAAAAAATTATAAAATAATTTTTTTTAAAATATTATAAATTTAATTAACCAATTATTGGGACCATATTAAATGTGTTTTTTGAGTTAAAATGAGTTTAATTTATTTGAATTCATAAATAAAAAATTCCCTCAAGTTTATTTCATTGTGAATTAAATTTATTTATGTAGTTTAATGCACACTTAATGATCATGAGCCTTAGATCGACTAATGCATATAAGTTATTTCCATGTTTATTTATTTAATTATTATAATTCAAGGTTTGTAATTATTATTTCATAAATGATGATCTATGTACTGGTTTTGGAATCATTATATGTATACGGGTTTGCATGTCCGTAAAAAAATTATTTATCTGTATTCAACATTCTCAAGGCCCCACACCAATGTGAGTGTTGTTATATAATGATGAGGATGGAAAGTGATGTAGTTTTCATTGAGATTTGGTGACCTACCAGATAGATAGTTTGACACATTGGGTGGGGTGAGTGTTATAGCTCGAGTTGGGAATAACATGACTCTAGATGTTACCCCAAGGGTATAAGTTGATCCATTATTCACTCAATGGATCAACCATTATTATCAGACCATGATTACATCGTTTAATTTTATTTCTACATGGATTATTATGTAATGTATTTGTAGTTTTTAGGTGTTCTCACATAGGGTAACATGTGATTATGTATGGATAAATTAAACCAATTAAGTAAATTTTTATTTTATCTATAGCATTTAAAATATGTGATTGCAGCTATATAGAATAATAAAGTGTAAAGAAAGAATAATTACATTCACCAATAATAATAAAAAAACTCTAAAACAAATAGTAAGTCATAAAGTCTTCCATTGCATAATTTTTAAAAAAACTGATTGTAAAATTTGCTTGGAAACCCAAGCTGAGGGTTACTCCTACTGTTATGGAGTTATAATGGGAGGTTGTTCAACATAACTAAAGTTTATAATAAATAAGTATCCATAGTTAGCGTGTTGCAACTTTAGAGAAAAATTGTTGAGAAAAGAATGGTTATCTTTTCTAGGAGATGAGAATCTAATTAACAGATCAAGGAGGTTCAAGTTAATGCATTTGGCCTACTGAAATCCTACCTAGATAATCTCTAAGTAGTTTTTGGGCCATCTATTAGACTCTGATAAGAGGTTTTAAGCATCCTTACCACTATAATAATATAGAAATTGAGTATTTTGAATCTAGCAGATGAGGGCTTATAGAATTTTATAAAATAGGGGGAGATATTTATGATTAAAAAAATTTATTATACCTAATAACTGATAATAAATATAAAACTATTATTCTTATTATTTTTTATTCTGTAAAAAATGGTTAGTAATACCAAAATTTCAGCGTGATATATAGTGGATAAATAACATATCATAATCGATAAAAAATTAAAAGTGTAGTATATGTAATTGTGAAATGTAATATGATATTAAAAGAAATTATATGTGTTGTAGTCTCCAATATCTATTTATCCACCTCACAAAGTGAGGGTGAAAAGTAATCTTACAAGAGACACCTGATTGATGCATTTGATGTTTTACATCATAATTCTATCATCAATGTCTAATGAGTTGTGGAAATATCATCAATACAAGCATGAATCCACATGTTTTCTCATCTTTGAGATGTCTATGAGGAGAAAGTGAAGTGAGAAATGAATTAGATGATGATTAGACCGTACATTTGTAAATTAAAAGATATATCATGATCTTTTAGTATATCCCTTTGTTATATCATTATCACACAATTACACAAGTTTATTTTAGGAATATATGGTAAAAATATGGAAACAATGATTTGTTAACTTTTTGGTAAGGTTCTCTAGGTAGATAAGAACATAAATAAAGATTAATATTTAGTTATTGTGGTGAAAAAGATGAAATACTGGGATAAAAGTCCAATGAAAAGTGTGACACCAAAGGCACCTTCACAATGCACATAAATGAAAAGAGGAAAAGAATCATGCATGAGGCTATTTTATTCATATGTCGAGAGATAAATTTATGGAAGAGAAAATGAAATGAATCTAAGAAGAAGTCAGAAGAGGATTTTATATAGTGTATATTCATCATTGTATATGATGTTTCTATTTTACTATTTAGGTATTAAATACTGAATGTGTGTTAAACATTATTATCCAAATAAATTAACCATGTAAGTATATAAATTTATAATAATCAATGTGAATTCTCTAATACACTGATAAATAGTTATTCCTAAGTTAATAGTGAAATTTAGAAAACTTTTAATTTCCACAATTAATCAATTAAGTTGGTATTTTATTGAGTAGTAAAAAAACATCTATCTCACATGCCCATTGGACATAATGATATATTAGTCCATTTTTTGAATGAATGTTGTTTTTGGTGTCTCATAATATACTAATAGTTAAAAAAATTCTTGAATAATCAGAACTATATAATGAATATAAAATTTAGAATTAAATACGTAGTTAAGGAATGTTGATTCTTTGTCTTGTAAAACTGAATGTAGTTTTCAAGGATATACCCAGCATGGTCTCTTGACTATATGGAGCTAAAAACCATTGGTCTTATCAACACATTTACTTATCTATTTTTGTACAAATTAACCTTTACAAATTTTTTTAATCCATAAAGATTTCATAATTAGTTTAACAAGAGAGCATGGACTATCCCAAGGAATAACTAAAGGAAAATTAATATACTTCATGATATTCCTTTAAGAGTATTAATAAATGTAAATGTGAATAAAGAAATATTCATGGTTATAATATATGAGTTTTTTTATCCTATATGCCAATGAGTATCTCAGCCTTTGATTCATCGAAAATTAAAAATATAGAGTGGATTTATTCCTTAACCCCCATTTCCTTATGCACATCAGAGATAAGATGTTTGTAAAATGGAGAATTGGTGATGATTCACACATGCATAAATTAATAATTAAAAAAATATCATGGACAAATTAAAAAATACACATATTCTTATACACATCAGAGTAATGATGTTTTTAAAAGGATGATCAATGAAATTTCTTTGATTTCTTGCAAAGTCTTCGTTAATATTTTCAGTACATGATCCAAAAATTGTGATGTTAACCCATAAACACATGCAAATTATCATGAAAAATGGATATAATATGAGTTATATTATGAAATAAATCCATTATTTTATGATCCACGTGTTTATATAAAATGACTATGTTAAGATGATGTATAAAAACAAACATGAATCAATAAAAGTATAATACGAATCTATATCATTATCCTAATGTTCATATAGATCATTATATAAATATCTAGGATAGAAAATTTATAAGAAAGTGATAAACTATATTTTTATAAAGGGGAGTACAAATCTATTTGATATATTTGGATCAATAATTACTTGGGTGAAGTCATGACTAGAGATACACAAGTAATTGTCATTGGAAAAAGTTCCATAAAAGCTTATGGAAAAGGAATAATCAAGAAATGAATATTATATACAAAGGTTAAAACCATAGTGATGGTCTTATATTGACTATGGTGGGTGATGCATTATTTATTTTGAATAATGAATCCTACAAGGAAGTATTAAATGGAAATAAGTTATGTTTGAAAATATTATACGAATTAATGAAAATGTATTCCATGTATCAAAATCAAGTCTGTATTTTGTGAGTTTCTCTAATTGATATAAATCCATTAGTGTATATTCAAGAGAAATTATATATAGGTGGTAATAGAATGTTAATATTATGTCTTGATTGGTTATATCAAATAATCATTATTAAATTCATTTGAATTTAACTTTTCATAGAAACTTTCTATGATAATTATTTTGGGCATTGGATGTCAAGAACACTATTCTTAGAAAGTGTCTATATGACACAACCAAAAATGAAAACTGACACCAAGAATGACAATGTTGAATGTAAGTTATAGAGTTAAATTTATAGATTAATACAACTATTGTGATCATATAATAATCGTTTGGAACAAAAATATGCCAGGTATCTATAAGAGGAATGTGGGAGCACCATAGTTTCCAACTAAAATATGTTGATAACATATAAAAATTATTATTAGAATGACAGATAGTTAAGACTCAGCTGAAATAAGTACACTAAATATTTACTTAAAGTGGCAACCCATGTTTTAGGTAACCTGATTTAGTTATATAGATCTATGAGTTACATAGAAAAAGTTAATGTACACATATAGACAATGTTTTAGAACAATTCAAGAGTGGATTATTTCCAATTTCACATGGAATAAATCACTCCAGGACAGCATGTATGAGGTATATGAGATGATTTAAATAGTGAGTATAATTCTTTACAAATCTATGATAGATCTACCACATATTCCATGATATGTACCATATATTTCCGATATATAAATTATGGCACAAAAATATCAATTAAATATTGGATAACTATATGAGAAACAAAAAGAACTATCTATTTATACTTGAGAAAGTAAAAGGGATTTATACTCTGTACTTGGAGAAGAAGGGACACTAGTTATAAGGGGACACAAAATAGTCTTCATATAGATCAAAATGATCTAATACCATCGTAATGATAAGGTAATGAGAATGAGAAAATCATTCAATCCTGTGGTACCAACATCTACAATTACTATGCCAATTTCAGCTTTTTATGAAATTAAATAAGCATAAAATATGCAATGATTGGTTCCATTTATTGGGATTTCATTAAACACATTAACCAATTTGTAAATATTTTATTAGAGGACAACAATTTATACCCGGGGATATCATCTCTTGAGGAGTATTAATAAAGTATTTGAATTCATAGATAATATATTATCCATATAAGGAAACACAACATACCCAATGACGAATGAAGGAACTCAGAAAAAACATGATCTTATCTTGTGATATCTAACAAGGTGATATTTCATATTTGGATTTAGTAAAAGTGAGAGTGTTGTAAAAGTGGTTTCCCTAGACCTAGCATCCCATGTTATTTTCAATTACTAAAATATGTATACAAAGTTTAATGAATGATCTATACATAAGGTAATAGTGTAAGAACATCTGCATTCGCAATTTATATGGTAATGTGATTAGATTATTTGTCATATCAATATGTTATAAAAGATCTCAACTGTAATGATAACCTTGAGATATTTTTACATTAGTCTTAAATATATGTACTATGATATAGATAAATCATACTGACTAGGTTGAAATTATGTCTGAATATTAGGTTTTGGGTTCTCATTAGAATTGAGGATTCTTCTCATGAAGTTCCCACCTGGTAATCTCAAGTAGAAGAGATCATGATAACTGACCCAAAAATAGGAAAATTCAAGTTTAAGTTATTATTGGTCATTTATTTCAATGAGAATGTATTTTGGTCTCTTGAATTGATTTCATTATCAATGTATACCATCTTATAATACGATTTTGTTTAGGAATAAAACCAGGAAATTTATGTTATGGAGAGGTAACATGTGTTGGGTGTGTTATTAGTGATATTACATTGCTTGAATAGTCAGGAAATAATTTTTTTACCTTTTAATGAAAGAGATATATCATGACAAGTTGAGTATGGAAATTGTTCCATTATTTAATCCATGAACATAGTATAAGTAATTCTATCTTGTAAGATAAAGAATAAATAAATAAATAATGAATGATGCCATGGAGTGTAAATCATACTTTATGAGATATCATGAGACAAATAGATTATAATTTACATAGTGCATGTTTGTATGAGGTTTTTATTGCTATGACTAAAACATATATCATTAGGGGCCTTGATGGGTTATTAGAATCTACTCTTGGTTTGTGATTATAAGTAATTGATATCAAGATAAGGTCCTAGATGGGTCACACACAAAGAGTAATCAAAATTTTTACAAATTCTCATGATTTAGTGTTTAGAACATGGTGGAACCCATGATGGGGGCCGAGATATGTCTGAGTTTAATCGATCATATGAAAAAAAAGAAAATCAATATAATTTATGTTTGTAATAATATATCATGAATTTATTTTCTCAAGGTATTTAGAAGTTTTAATTGAATACAAGGGAAAATATATTTTATGAACATATAATATTTTATTTATGGTTTATTAATATGTTTATGGGAGAAGTGATTCATGTTAATGGGTCAGATTTTATCATGTAACATATTTTAGATGTTATAAAAAAGTGATAAATTATGAAAGAAATTTATGAAAATGAGAATTTGTAACACCCCGACCCTAGGATCCCAGAGCCGGTGAATTAATTATTACATAAGCATGATTAAAAGGAATGAAATCCAGAATAAAATATCAGTTTAGTAGTTTTGAAAAAACTATATACATTCATGTAACTCATATTATATTGGGAGGTTAAAAAATACAATAAATAACAGAAACTAATAAACATCATCGATGAGAAGTAAATAAATGGTCTAATTTTTATAACATGTTAAAGGAAATCAAATGAAAAGGGTGACCTCGAATTTTCAGTAATGGTTACAAATAGAATAAGAATGAATCAACAATAACTGAATCATAATCAAATTGTCACAATCAATATGGTATGTTGAATAAATGAAAAACACGCGCCATTAATAAACTTAGAATGAAACTGCATCCATAGATTTTTTTCATAGTGAAAAATCATGGATAGTAATAAATGAAAATGAATAAAGATAATTTTAATTATTTGGACGTCATGGATCTAGCACATGAACTATTATACCCTTGAGACGGTTTAAATCTGTGGGTAGAAACCCATCTGATTTTTGGAAACAAACTCGAAGGGTTTGTCACCAACTAATTTATCTCATGAGACCTGTCGATGCATCATGGGGATAAAATGGGCCCCTCCTATCACTTCATGTACAAAATTTTTTTATATATAGATTTAAATCAAGTAAAATATTCCCTCTCAATATCCTTATAGAGTAGAGGATATAGATTCATCAATATTCCCATATTTAAAACAACATCCCAAATATACACCGTATGTAAAATGGTATATGACTTTAGACAATAATATTTTCCAAGAAACTAGAATATGTATATATAATATATTTATAAGTTCAAATGAAAAATGATCTCAAATTAGTATTTGGTATACCACATATGAATGACTAGGATGAAAATACAAAGAAAATCATAATGAAATGGAAACTAAAACAAAGACCCTTATAATATTGTATTCAATCAAGTTAATAATAATCATGTGAATCACTAAATACCATGAATATAAATATAATCATGATATTATATATCAAATTTAATTAAACATACACCATAAACAAGTAATAAGTGGTGATCAATAGAAATCTCACGAAAATAAATGGGAGATGAGAGACCCCTTGCCTTATGCCCGAATGGGTTCCCAATTGATCTTAATTACCAGAATAATAAAATTTAATTCACTAATTAATAAGTAATCAACCTCATATACATTTAATTTATTTATTATACCATTATTTGGTTCATTCATGTTCTTTTTTATGGGTTTATTAGGTTCAATTTTATTATTTTGGAAGCATTTTATTCCTTGGTTTTCATGATCGGTTTACTTGTATTCATTAACAAAAGTTAGATTGAAATGTGGTTAAAAATCCATAATTGTTAATATATATTATTCCTGAAATTAAAGAGATATATATTATCTTATAGTTATTTTGGCTTACATACTATGAGGATAGATCATTAGTTAAAAGTTAATGATAAATGCTTGGATTAACTTGGCGGTTTTGTGCATAATCATCTTTTTTTATTAATATTTTATATTATGAGACTGTAAGGATTAAAGAACACTAAATAAGGTAAAATAAATATATTATGATTTGGATCAACAATAAAAAGTGTTTCATGATGAGACTTGAATGTAGTAATAGAAATTGAAAACTCATCATCCCTAAATATGATAAACTAACACATTTCTAAATGTATTTTAATTTTTAGTGTAAGAGGAGGAATAAAAGGGAGATTATGATAAAATATTATATTATAATAATAGACATACAATTAATTTAAGGTACTAGAATTATCATATCATTTGGATATAGGAAGGAGATAAGAGAGAAACAAAATAATGGAACTTGTAAAAGAAGTTGAAAGAAAAAAGAAGATGGGTTCGCCTCTTAAGTACTCCTCCTTGAGGATCACCATAAGGCATTTGTTTTTGGAAATTTGGTGAGACTAGAAGTTCATGGATGTGGGGGAGGTCTTGGGAAGTTTATTTCTAAGAACATATTCAAGACTCAAATATTGAGTGGTGTGAGAGGAATATGGGATGAGTGGTGGTTTATATAGTGGAGGGGAGGAGGGTTTTTTTTAATATTTTAATCATTAGTTTTTTATTTTACCCTAAGACAAGATATTGTGGGGATCCCATGACCTATAATAGTAATACGTTCAAGTGAGTTCACGATTTTGGTTCTCACATCAATCAAGATGTTAGGAATAGTGGATTTAAATTATAATATATTAATACTGTAAATTAATGTATTTTACAATTCAAAAAAATCATGTATTTTAGAAAAATCTGAAAAATTCACACTGACCATTTTTTTAACATTTAAAATCCAAAAATGAACTCCATTATTCATAAATAATTTTATAAATATTAGAAAGTTAATATTAAATTAAAATAATAATTTAATCAAAATATATGAACACATAAAATATTAATCTTCATTTTGAAGGTGCCTAAATTTTATGTAAACTATCATGGGTAAGGTTACCATTGATAAGGTTCGTATTAATGTTCATAAGGGTATGTTACTATTCAATAGATAATGTTACTATTCATAAGGGTATGTTACTATTCAAAAAAAATTTACATGATTCTATTAGACTCTATATACCCCATGATCGTAACTGTGTATGTCTGTTTTTTGAAATTCAAAACACAGAAGTGGAAAATTTACGTTTAATGGAAAGGTTATGACTATAACCTATTATAACCCAATGTTGTATCATAGAGTGTCAGTGATTCATGAAATATAGGATATCTAATTAAATTAATGTTTTTAAGAGAAACATACCATAAAATTTTTAAGGAGTTATATTCTTCCCACCTTCAGAAATTTCATTTTCGAAATTAAATCCATTTAAAAATATGTGGGTGGTTCTTCTTCATAACATCCTCAGGTTACCATGTTTCTTCCTCCATTTTTTAGTTTCTCTATAGAACCTTCATGAGATGAGTCATCTGATTTCTAAACACTTTCCCTCTAGGGTAAAGAATCTCAATAGGCTATTCATAGTAAGACAAATTGGGTTCTATCTATATTTATTGATAGGTGAGTACATGTGTTGGTTCTTAAATGTATTTATTTAATAGTGACACGTGGAACACATTATGAAATTTGGATAGATTTTGTGGAATTATTAAAATATAAGCTTCAGCTCTGATCTTTTCAAGAATTTCAAATGGTTCGATGTACCTGGGTCTCAGATTCCCTTTCTTATCAAACCTTAAGATGCCCTTCCATAGAGAGAATTTTATAAATACAAGATACTCTTCTTTAAAATCCAAATCCATTATCCACTTGTTAGCATAACTATGTTTCTTATTTTTGGATTCTTTAAAATGATCCATAATTTTCTTTACCTTTGTAGTTGTCTCTTTGATAGGCTATGGTCCTATAAGATTCCTCTCACAAACTTCATCCCAGCCTGTTGGAGTTTGAAAACTTTTACCATATAATTCTTCACATGGAACCATTTTAATTCTATAATGGATACTATTATTGTAGGAAAATTTCATCAAAGGAAAGTATGGGTCCCACATGTCTTCAAAGTCAAGGGAGTGTGATATCAACATGTCTTCCAGTTTCTGAATAGTTCTTTCAGACTGTCCATCAGTCTAGGGGTGATTATCAGTACTCATATGAGTCTTAGCATCCAAAGCCTTTTGGTGAATTTTCCAAAATTTTGATTTAAATCAGGGATCTCAATCAAACACAATCGATAGTGGTGCACCATGAATTCATAAAACTTCATTAATATAAATCCGTTTTAGGTGCTCAAGTGGTAAATCCTCTCTTATATCAAGGAAATGTGTTCATTTTGTGATACCATCAACAATTAACCATATTAAACCATTCCTTCTTGGTTTCCTTGGTAGTCCAATGAAAAAAACCACTATAATTTCAACCCACTTCTACTTTGGAATAGGTAGAGGTTGCATATGCCCTCTAGGATGATGCCTCTCAGCCTTCACTTTTTGAAAAACTAGACACCTTGACACATAATATTCAATTTTCCATTTTATATTATCCCACCAAAAATAATAATTCAGATCTCTATACATCATAGTACTACCAAAGTGTATAGAGAAATTTTATCTATGAAAATCAACTAATAGTTCCATTTTTATCTTAGGTACTGATGGAACACATAATCTCTTTCAAAATTTTAGAACTCCATCTTCATACACGAAGTCTATAAATCTTCCATCAGTAATAGATTTAATTTAATTTTTTTGATTTTCATCATCATATTTAGATCTTTTTATCTTATCTGGTAAATATGGTTTAGTAATCATTTGAAAGAATAAATACATTTCATCTTCCTTAATAATTCCCATGTCCATCTATAGTATATCCATGAATATAGGATATCTCTCAATCCTCATTTGGGTAAGAATTTCATGATCTTTCCTACATAATGAATCTACCACATTATTTTCCTTTCCTATGTGGTAGTGTATTGAACATTCATAATCTTTGAGTAACCTCTGCCATCTTCTTTGCCTCATTTTGATTTCGTTCTATGTAAAAATGAATTTCAATCTCTTGTGATACGTATATATCTCACGTATTTCACCATAGAGATAATGTATAAATATTTTCAAAGCAATGATTACGGCTACTAACTCAAGATCATGAGTTGGGTAATTTTTCACATGATTCATCAACTACCTTAATACATAATCAACAACTTTATCATTTTTCATAAGGATGCAACACATTCCATTATTCGATGCATAATTTTATATCATAAATACATCATGTCCATATATATGTGTCAAAATTAGAGCATTAAGAAATCAAAATTTCAATTCATCAAATTATTATGTACATTATTTCATCCATAAAAACATAACCCATTTATAGGAGAGATTGGTTAGCGGGTTATCCAATCCAGAAAATTCTTAATGAAACACCGATAGTAGCTTTCTAAGCCAATAAAAATATGTACCTAGATTATGTTCATTGGGGTGGGCCATGCTTGTATTACCTTTGACTTTGAATGATCAACTAAGATTACATCCTTAGAAAAAATATTTCCCAGAAAAGAAACAGATTGATGCCAAAATTTACACTTTCTAAAAATTCCACATAAATCATTTCTTCTAAGAGTTTTCAGAATAATTCTCAAGTGATTCTCTTGGTCTTAATATATTTTGTAGTATACTAGTATATCATTGAAAAATATTACAATATATTCATAAATATATTCCTTGAAATAAGATTTCATTAGATCCATGATAACATAGGGTACATTAGTTAGTCCAAAAGGAATTACTGTAAACTCATAATTCCCATACGTCATTTGAAATGAAATCTTTAGACTATCTTCTTTCCTCACACACAACTGATAATATACAGATCAAAGTTCAATCTTCAAAAAATATTGGGATCTATTAAGTTGATAAAATAAATCATAAATTAATGGAATACCATAGTTTTTCTTTATTGTAATATCATTTATTTCCTGTAATCAATGCATAGACTCATGGATCCATCTTTATTCATGAAAAATAGGACATGGGATCCCCATGGAGAAACACTAGGTCAAATAAATATTTTTTCACTCAATTATTCTAGTTGTTTCTTTATCTCAACAAATATAATTGTGGACATTCTATAGGGATTCTTCGATATAGGTCTTTCACGAGGAATTAAATCTATATATAACTCAACATCCCGCTTTGGATGATGTCCATGTAAATCCTCTTGAAAAACATTAATGTATTTTTGCACAACAGGTGAATCTTCAATTTGACAATTTCTTTCCTCACCCATTGATATTTTGTTCTCCCCCTCTTCAATAATTTCATTTAGAAGAGCTACTGGGGGTGGATCTAGATAAGAACTATATGGTGAGGTTTCTGCTTTAAAGATAAAGGTTTCTACACCATTCTAAAAAATTGTAACTTACTTTTTCTTTAAATAGTTCTTCACATCATAATTTTATATCCAATTCATACCTAGAATTATATCAAAGTAAACAATTGGTATGATTATAATCTAAGAAACTAAGTCACAATTTTGTGTCATGAAGGGGACTGATCGACTCATCATTGTGGCTATGATACACCCCCTAAGAGTTTTGACTGAAAACTCCTTTTTTGAATCAAATTGGACATGTATAATTAAGTTGGAAAACTATGAAGATATAAATGAATGGGATGATCGAGAATCAAATAAAGCATTGGATAAGTCTGAGGAAACAATTAAATTACATTCCACCACATCATTAGTAACTTCAACCTCAAGGATTTTAATCACAAAAGCATTCCCTTGATCTCGTGGCCTTTTCCGATGCAAGTTTCCTTGAAACATAGGAAACTCATTTTTATAGTGTCCAATCTCTCTGAAATTGTTGCATGTAACATCATTAAATATTCTCCTCCCCTTGAATTCACTAGATCAATGACCCTTTTCACCACACTTATATCAAACTCCCATGCCTTTCCAGTATTTCCTATGATGATTCATTCCACATTTGTCACAAAATGGAAATTGTTTCATTCCATTCTTCTTCATTGGAGCATCATCTTTTCCATGGTTATGAGAATTACTCTTCTTAAATTTATTTCCCTTGAAAAAATACGATCTAGTAAATTCCTTCTCTATTTTGATGGAACTTCATACAATTTCATCATATGATGAAAATGTTTGAGAAGACAGTTCCCTTCGAGGACATGGATTAAGACCTTCAAAGAAACGGTCAATCTTGTATTCTAAATCACATACGTAATCTATAGCATACCTGGCTAATCTTGTGAAGGTAGCCTCATACTCCGAAAAACTCTATTCTTCCCTTTTCATTAGGCTTAGGAATTTCCTATCAATTCCAATTCATTGTTCATGAGGGAAATATTTGTCAACGAAAATTACCTTCAAAGTTCTCCATTCTATATCTTATGTTTCTTCTTCCTCCATAGTATTCTTTCTTAAGGACCCCCATTTATCAGCATCACCCTTCAGGCTATATACTTCCAATACTACCATTTCTTTTTAATTACATATTAATGCTATAAATATCTTTTTAAGGGACTTGAACTACTTATCATCTACCACCATATTGGTAATCCCACTAAATGGTGGGGGCTTCTTCCACATGAAATGATCCCGTACAGGTGTAGCATGGTTATTCATCATATACTAAGTAAGTTGTCCCTATATGGTCATGATCTGATATGATCCAACACTGATTGTGTTAACTAGACCAGTGGGGTAAATACCAAAATTTTCTACGGGTATTGATTCCCCATATTCTATTAGAAATCATCACTAAACAATTCCATACACTAAATTAGATCACAGTTTATAATTCCTAACTAGAAAACTCTTTTGATAATATGATAATTTATGAACAACTAATCTCATAATCATAATCATTTTTTGTATTTATTTTTAAATCCTTTATTATAGATTGTAAATAAAATGTGAATTATCCTTTTCATATCCCCCAGGAGTGTCAAACTAGATGCGCAGTAAGACCCTTTTCCGTGTACTAGGACACCCCAGGTCATGCCCAAAACTCATTGTCGGAGTTGTTACTCCTAGGTATATATGTTCCAGACCCTTTTCTGCTTCTAGTATTTTGAAAAGGATTTATTTTATATTAATTACCACACAATATATAATTTACCAAAATACCAGGATGTTCTTCTATGATTATCCTAAAAGTTTATCTTAGGGTTATGTCCTCAAATTTACATTTCCAAAATCTTGGTTCCCAGGTTGCTACTAAACTTCCATTGATACCAACTGTAGACCCTTGAACCCAGAAGCATGGAGCCAGTGCATTACATATTACATTTTCATAATTAAAAGGAATAAAATCCCAATGAAATTATCATTTTAGTATTCTTGAAAAAAATAGATACATATTTGTAACTACTAGTACATTGGTAAAGGTAACAAAATACAATACATAATAAAAACTAATAAAATACATGAAAAATAAATCAATAAATAATCTCCTCTTCATAACCATTTTAAGGTAAAAAATTTAAAGGGTGATATAAAATGCTCAGTAATAGTTACAAATTGCAGAATCCTGAATCAAAAGAAAATTGAAAAATAATCAAATTGGTATTGTTAATATGTCATAGTGAATAAATGGATAACACATTCCATTAATAAACTAAGAATGAAACTGCATCCATAAATTTTTTAATAGTGAAACCCTCATGGAAAATAATAAATGAAAATGAATAAATATAATTATTATTATTTGGAATACATGTATGTGGAACATTAACTATTCTACCATCGAGATGATTATAGTCTATGGGTAGAAACTCGTCTGATTTTTTGAAACAAAATCGAAGGGTTTACCACCAATTGATTTGTCTCGTGAGACCTATCAATGCATAAAAGTGCTATAAAGGACCCCATCCATCATTAAATGTCCAAATAATTATTTATGAATTTATTTAATAAAATTACAACATTCCATCTAAATATCCTTATAGAGCAGAGGATACAGATTCAATTATATTTGCATAGTTAAAACAACATCCCAAATAAACAACATATGTAAAAGTTTATATGACATAAGAAAATAATAATATCAATGAAACCATAATATGTATATGTAATATATTTACAATTTCAAATGAAAAATTATCTCAAAGGGGAATTAGGTACACCATATAAGAATGATTAGGTGCACGATACCAAGTAAATCATAATGAAATCGAAATTGAAACAAAGTCCCTTACAATACTGTAATCAATAGAATTTATAATCATCAAGTGAAACATTGAAAATATTTAGTATAAAGAGAATAATTGTATTATATATCAAATGGAATTAAACAAACACCACATAAAATAAATAAGTGGTGTAAAATATAAATCTCACAAAATAAAACTGATATTACAAACCCCTTACCTTATGCCTGAATGTGTTACCCATTGATATTAATGACATGAATAATAAAATTTATCCACATTAATTAAAATTTCCTAACCATACTATACATTTAATTTATTTTTTATAACCTTATTATGTTCATTCATGGCCTTTTTATGGGTTTTATAGGTTTAATTTTATTTTTTTTGAAACATTTTCTTTATTGTTTTGTATAATCAATTATCTTGTATTAATGAATGAAAGTTCATTTGAAATATGGATAAAAAAAATAATTGTTAAGATATATTATTAGTGATATTATAGAGATATAAATGATCATATAATGATTTTGGGTTATAGACCGTGAGGATGACTTATTAGTTCAATGTTAATGATAAATGCTTAGATTAACTTGGATGTTTTGTACATAATAAAATTGTTTTGTATTATTATTCAATATTATGAGTTTCTAATAATTATAAAACATTAGATATGATAAAATAAATATATTATGATCTGGTTCAACAATCAAAAATGTTTAATTATTGTTCTTGAAGAAAGTAATAGAAATTGAAAACCTATCATCATTGAATGTGATAAATTAACACATATTAGAAGGTGTTTTAATTTTTAGTGTAAGAGGTGGGTAAAAAATATATGATGTTGAAATATTACATTAGAATAATAAAATTCTAGTTCATTTATTGTAATGTAATTATCATATCATTTGGATGTGGGTATGTGAGGAGAGAGCAACAAAAGAATGGAACTTGTAAAAGAAGTTGAAAGAAAAAGGAAGAGTGGTTCACCTCTTGAGTACTCCCCCTTGAGAATATCCATAAGGACTTTGTTTTTGGAATTTTGGTGAGACTAGAAGATCTTGGAACTGGGGTGAGAGATTTGGAATTTTATTTGGTAAAACTCAGGAAAGGATCAAAGCTTGAGTGGTGTGGGAGGAAGAGGGGGTGAGGGTGGTTTATATAGTGGGTGGGGGAAGGGTTTTCTTAATATTTTAATCATTGGTTTATTATTTAACCCTAAGACAAGAAATATTGAGGATTTAATGACCTAGAATAGTAATAGGTGTATGTGATTTTGAGATTTGGGTTCTTACATCAGTCATGATGTTATGAATAGAGGATTTTAATTACACTGTAAATTAATGTATTTTACTATTCACCAAATTTTCATGTTTTTCACAAAAATCTAAAAAATTCACCCAAACCATTTATCTACATTTAAGAATCCCAAAATTAACTCCATTTTCAAGAAATAATTTTCTAATTTTGAGAAATTCAATTTTTAATTAAAATCATCATTTAATCAAAAAATACTAACACTTAAAATATTCATCTTCATTTTTAAGGTGCCTGAATTTTATGTAAACTTTCATGGGTAAGGTTACCATTCATAATGGTCATATTAATATTCATAATTGGATGTTACTATTCATAAGGGAATGTTACTATTCATATGGGTAAGTTTCTATTCACTGAAAATTAACATGATTCTATGAGACTCCAAATACCCCTTAATCGCAACCATATATGTACGTTTTTCAAAATTCAAAACACGGAAGTGGGGAATTTTTGTTTAATGGATAGGTTATTACTACCTCCTATAATAACAACGTTTTTTATCATATAGATTCAATGCTTTATGTAATATAGGATATCTAATGAATTGAAATTATTTAAAGTTTAGATTCAATAAAATGTTTGGGGGAGTTATATACTTATTTATTAATGCCATTCATTTCTTATATAAGAGGTTAACTATATTCATGGGGCCTAAGTGAAATTTATGATTGTAAACCCAACCAATATAAGTCTGGAAGAGCTCACTATATAGAGGACTATTCATATATCAGTTTTTATAGCTCTTATCTCCTCTCATGTTTATTAGATATAGATGCATCCCCAGTACAGGAATCCTTCCTAGATCGAAGTGAAGGTTCTCTCATGATCACCAGATCGTCAAAGGCATCATCGATTATTTACACTAGCACTCAGAAATCGGTGACTGATGCATCCTCTAGATTCTAGAATGTGTGTGGAAGATCTATATGGTTATGAATTCGGTTCCTTTGAGCAATGATCTCCAATGATGAGTGAAAAATGTTTCCAATAGACATTTAAAGAGGAAAATGCTTTATTTAAGTGATTATAATTAATTTAAATAACCTATGATCCTTTTTTTAATTGGGCTATGATTACACAAGAAATGATGTCATGAAATAAATGACAGTGTGAAAATTTGAAATTATGATTATTTGGAATTCCTCTATAAACCCAGTTCCATCATCATTGAAAGAAAATAAGGTGAAGATAAACCCTCCCCTCAGTGACTGGGGGGGTGGGAGAGACAATCACCACTATGGAATCAATAGATGCCCTGATTGTAGAAGCGGCATGGGATGTGTTCTATGTGTGATATAATCACTTACAAATGGGTCACTCGATGGTTCCTAATAAATTTTTATTACTTGTATAAGTAAATATTGATAGATAAGGGTCCCAATTTCTTTTACAGAGACTTATGATTGACATTTCCCATTTATCAATCATAAAATATAATATAAGAAAAAAATGATTAAAATTTAATGTTTAGGATAAAAATGATTATATTTTATAAAAGATAAGAATTAATCAATATAAATAGGTAGATTTTATGCCTAAATATGATATGAAACGTTCATATTTATATCTCATCTTTGGAAAATAAATTAATTTTTTTTTATTTTATTCCTTTTAAATATTTATATATATAATTTTATATAATTTTAATATTATTCATTTTTTAATAGGTATGTTAATACATATAGATTGTAAAAAATGAATATATAAATAAAACATGTGACAATAAAGATTACATGAGATACAATAGTTATGGATTTAATAGTAATATGATGTATATTAAATTATTGAAGCTTATATGACATGACTTATAGTTTAGATATGATGTATTTATATCGAATGTATACGTGTGATTTATAAATTGTTTATAAATTTCGAAATAATAACAAATCCCAAAGAATTTATATTTAAATTTATGAATATGTAACAATAATTAATTTGAATTATTTAAATTATATGTATTATTTGGAAACTTTTTTAAACATAAAAAATTGTCTTTGATGATTGATCTGATCGAAGCTTAAATAATGTTAATTGTATGATATTTAAATTATGTAAATTTTTTACATAATAAAAATTGGATTATAAAATCTTTATAATACTTTAATACAATATATTTGAAATAAATTCTATATAATGAATAATATGATAAAGTTTATCTTAAAAAATAAATAATTTTTTTTATATTTAAAATTTTGGAATGTCGATAATGAATAGTTGAATTATAAGTTTATTTTTAGATTTATTTATGAATTGTTCATAATTGTTTATCTCATGTTTAAATTTATGATTTTTTAATTTATTTATATTCATTTTTTGATTTATTACTATGTATAATTTTTATATAAACTACTTCTAAGTTATCATACAAGCATATAATGAAAATCATAATTGGTATGATAATTGATTTAGTTTTCATTCACCTTGACTTTGGTTTGTAATTAATGTTATTAATTAAAATTTTAATATTGAATATAGTTTTGACATATTTGGTTCTGGAGTTATGATGGAATAGATATCAAACTTAAGTACTATATTTCAATATAGAGGTCATGGTTGATTCTAATCCCACATACCATTTACATTATCACCTTGGACATATAAATGAGAAACAAATTCAAAGACTACATGAAGATGGATTGTTGGAATCATTTAATTAAGAATCTTTTAATAACAATAAATATTTTTAGTAGGATAAATGATTAAAACAAGTTTCAGTGGAAAATGGGAAAGGGTTAGTTAACTATTGTGTCTTATGCATAGTGATGTATATGGACCAAATAGTACTCTAGATAGTTGTAGTTATATTTACTTTTTAAAGACAACTTATGACTTTGGTTGATATGATTATGTGATTTTGATGAGTCAAAGTTCAAGACATTTGAAAATTTCAAAGAGATTAAGAATTAAGTACATAATGAACTAGGAAAAAATATTATGATTATTTGATTAGTTCAGGGTGGTGAATACGTAAGAAGAAATTCACTAATCATCTAAGAGATTTTGGATTTTTTTCACAAAAAAACCTTATATATGGATATGTAATCATACCAATATACATTTAATGATTTTTTTAGTTTTGAAATAGTTGGCATGATGTTTATATTCTGAAAAACATTGTTCTAAATAATAGATATGCTTATTCTTTGGTTATCCTAAGGAAAATAAATATACTATCTCTATAATCCTAATGATTTAAAATAGTTGATGGATTGAAATAGTATATTCCATGAGAAAATAAATATAATAAAGGATTTAGTGGGGCGAAATATAAACATAGATATGTTCAAGACCAATAAATAAGAATTTTGTTTCTATGGTGGATGTTGATCGAGTTCTAGAAAGAGTTATTGAAAAAGAACCAACTCAGGTAACATGAAAAACTTGAAGGATAGGTTGGATTAATCAGGAGGTGTAGAGATATGTATTTCTTATTGAAATTGATTATAATGTAATGTTTATAGATTATGAACCTACTGAGTACTGAGATACCATTGAGAGTTATGATTATTCAACTGGTTAAATCCCACAAAATCTGAGATTGAATCCTTGTATTCTTACCAAGTTTGGAACTTGGTGGACGCACCATAAGGGGAGAGATCCACGGGGACATAGTGAGTTTTTCAAAAGAAAACTGACATTGATGGTATTATTTCTACCTTTAAATATGACGTAGTGACAAATAGTTACAAATAAATTGATCTAATTAACTATGAATAATTTTTTTCACCGGTTGTGATGATAAATTCCATTATGATTTTTCCTCCCATAGTAGAACATTATGATTATGAGATATAAAAAATGGATGACATAACCATAATTCTTAATGTGAATTTATTCAAGGATGTTTATATAATAAAACCTTATTTTTTTAAGTTCCAAATGAGTTTACTATAGTTTTTCATTTGCAACAACCCATTTATAAATTGAATTAAACTTCTCATATGTGGAATATCTCATTTGAAAATTCAATCAATGTGTTCAGTTTCCCAAAAAATAGATAAATCTCATGTATAGAAGAATGTTAGTGGGTGTGTTATATTATTTATGATATGGTATGTGGATTTCATAATTTCTCTCATAAATTATGTACTAAATGTAGTTGGTTCCATAGAATTAACTTCTAAGTACTTGATAATTATATGTACTAATTATTTTGAATATTAATGAAATTTATTATCAAATCATATTTTTTCCATTGCATGACATTTTATGTGACAATTTCCTATGAATATCTATCACACTAGAAGGTCATATCAGTTCCTTGCTATAAATAGAACCTTAAGGTTCCATGCGAGTATTCTTGAATATATGTTTTATACCGAGATCATATCAATTTGTGAGACATAAATGATATATTTTATCATAGGTGGATCCACATAGGTCTTTGAGGAACCCTATCATGGTGTGAACCCTTGGTAATTACTAGAGTATAAGATTCTGAAAATGAGACATGCTAGTTGGAAATTTACATTTATATCCGTTAATGGATATTCCTATATATGTACATGTTTATTGATTCTTATACATTAATATTATCCTTATGGAATACCATGAGTCACTTACTTTGATGTTTTTTTGAAACCCATGATGACATATTTTCGTGGTGATATAGAATACATTGGGTGCATCACAAGTGATATTTCATTACTAGGTAATGTGATATGGGATTTATCCTTTTTTCTTATTTATAGAAGTTAATATCTTAGGACCTTTGATGGAAATGGAACTACATGGATAAAGCTAAATTAATTATATTACTGACTAATCATTTTTAGAAGGTTTTACGTAATTGTGACATTATCTTTTTTCCTTTCGAACGCCTTTTCTTGTTTCTAGATTCTAACCTTTCACATTTTGTGTTTCTTCCTATTTATACTGAGAAACATGCCTAAATGGTCACACACTATGTGTAATTAGACTATATGTGAAATTATATATTGAATATAACAAGATAGAATAAATATTATTCATGATTTTTGGTTTCTTTATTATTTGGGTATGGTTGATCAAGAATATTTAATAACAAGTTATTCAAAAGAATATGTGATTTAAATAATAGTAGAGATATATTTTCATGGTTTTTATAATATAATATTTGTTATATTTTTTAAAAAATAATTAATTGATATTTATTTATTATATAAATAGTTAATAATCAATCTTTATTAAATGTCGAGGTGGATAAGAGGATCATGATGAATGGTCTATTTTAAAATTATATAAATGATATTTATTTATTATTAGGTGAGGAAACTGCCAAGTGAATAAAAATTATATAATTATTAATACATGACATTGATTAAGAATTAATTAATTGGTAATGGGAATTATATGTTAATAGGATACCCAAATCACTCCATAATATATATCTAGTTATATTTTTTTCCTAAATGAGATATGTGGAGAAAAAATATTAGATATAAGATATCTAAAACACAAGAGATAGTTCTAGAGATATAGAGTGTGCCATATGCTCCTCATCTCTAAATCCACTAAGAGAACAACAATACATCTTCATCATCAATGCGCATATTTCTATGATCAACCATTAACGATGAAAGTGATCAAGATCGACCATGATAGCAACCAGTTATTTTATGGCGATGTTCATAGATTTTGGTGGACATGTGGATCACTGTAAGAGAGTTTATTTTCATGGATCCTATGGAAAAATTAAAATACTACAAGATTGAGTCACCCAAATCATCAATTATGAATGAATTATTCATGATTTGGTAATTTTAGATATACTTCTAAATTAATTAGAAATTACATGTGAAACTACTCCGCTTAAGGTTCTAGGGTTTTAACTAGTCATATAATATATGATTTATATCTACTGGTCATGAAAAAATTAGTCATATAAAAATCATATTATTTATACATTCAGTCTAAAAACTATATTTTCCATATACAAAGTAGCACTTTCTTAGTTCCTAGAACTAATATACCTGACTTTACATTTTGTAAATCTGAGGTATGAAAACTTATTCTTGATGAAATTAATGGAGTAAATAGCCGTAAAACATGGTATTAAAATATATAGATTCATATCAAATAAGTGTCTTGGATTGAGAGAAAACAAGTATATTAGTAAAGTGAACAAGTGCCTTGACATAGAGAGGTCAAATTAGGGGTCTTTACTAGTATTTTAGGGAAATTTTCTTAGGAAGAATAAAAATCCTTTTAAATAGTTATAAATGATAGGTAGGATACCATATGCTTCTATCATATGTTCTATCATGTTTTTATTGTTGTGTATTCTAACTGAAGTCACTTATGATTTGAACACAACAATTATATACCAATCCAATCTTGATGAGAGTCTTTGGATTAATGTCAAGGCCATTCTAAAGTTCTTTAGAATATGTAAGAATATGTTTTGGTCCTTGGAGGTGAATATGAGGTCATTATAATTGGTTATACTGGTGCTGGTTTTTAATCTGATAAAGATGATATGAGATCTCAATATAGTTTTTTGGTTTTCCACTATTGTGGATAAATTAGTTATAGGAGTGCCAAATAAGTCACTATCACAACTCTTTAACATAATAAGAATACATTGATGCATTATATAGTATAAAGTATGTTATTTGGTTTAATAAGTTCATCATTAAACATGGGGTGGATATTTTCATCTTGGGGATAATTGAGATTTACTCTAAAAATAATGGAGTAATGTGTCATGGGGAAATTCCTAGGAATAATGTTCAAAGGTCAAAAATAGTGAAATGATTCCTAGGCTGACATTAATGAACCTATCAATTCTATGGAAGTACCACCAAACTATCTGAAGATAAACTTCTTATGTGAACAATTCTACTATAGGTAAAAATAAATTCCACTGGCTCCCTCAGTATTGTGGTTTGAATAAAATTTTCTAGCCCACATAGTTTAGAGACAACCCTCTCTAGCCAAAACACCATATACACTCAGGATTGAAATTATTTTGACCCCTACTTAGTCACCTAGAACTCCAATGTAATGTATAAAATAGAGGTGATTAATCATAATCATCAATACATTTAAAGGATTAAATATCATCTCATCTCACCTCACACACACTCTCAAGAACAACACCTACTCACATTTTTTTATCATCACATGAAATATATAACATGATCCTCCTGACATAATCTATAACAAACAAAAAAATACCCCATAGAGTGTCACAATACAAAATGGGGGCTTTTGAGGGTATTAAGCAGACACAAACCATTTGGAAACCATTAAATGAACCAAACAGGATTTTAAAACATAATGCTGGAAATGAAGAACCATTTTATCCACATTTTGAAACCAATTGAAATATCATTTCAAACATCCATTAAAACCAAAATTTTTTGTTCATGTTGTAATCCATAAACATTCACACTCTATTTATCAAAAACTAATTGGAAATTATATTATTCTCCCAAAATTATATTTAAACCAATTCATGACCCAAATGGGTTAATATAGGCTTTAAACATCACATTAACCCAAAAGAGTCTTCTTGGAATGTAAAAACCCCGAACCCAGTAGCCCCACGTAATTGGTCATTTCATTACAATAGAATATATACTATTGATCACACCACTAAGGATCAATATGTTTAATAGTGTTGAAGAGATAGATACATACACAACACCCTTATTACATTGGTAATTAAATTTTGAACCGAATGAAGGAAAATAAAATGCATCCACAAAACTTATTCAAATATTTCATATTTAGAACACAGGGAATGAAAAAAATGAAATGGGTGAGCTCAAATTTTTTGTAAGTGTTAAGTGAATCAATAATAATTGAAACAATCTCAATAAGGCATAATAGTAAGGTAAATAACTGAAAAACACATTCCACAAATAAAATGAGGATGTAAATGAAACAATAGAATATTTCATAGTGAAAATATCAGGGAAAGTAATAACTCAATACTAAATTAAGAAAATTATTAATCACTAGACATCATGTATATTTCACATGAACCATTATATAGTTATGATTATTTTAGTCAGTGGGTAGAAACCCATATGAATCTGTTTGGAAACAAACACGAAGGGTTTGACACCAAATATTTTTCCCCATGAGATCTGTCGATGCATAGAGGGGATATATCAGGCCACAACCATCATAATAATTCCAAAAAAATCTTCATACATAGATTCGATACATCAAAAATTATTTATTATCAATATATTTTTATTGAGTAGAGGATACAAATTCATCAATATTTCCCCAATTAAAACAATATTTAAAGAAAACACCAAATATAAAAATAGTACATGAATAAGGAAATAATAATATCCATGATACAATAAATATGTACATTTAATGAAATATTCAATTAATGATTATCACAAATTAAATGAAAGTATACCTACACCACAGACAAGGAATAAGTGAGGAATAAGTCATAAACAAAGGGAATATCATAATGGTGTCAATGAAATAATGGATTTTAATAATAATAGGACATTAATAAGGGAAAATAGGCCTATATAATGATAAATTAAGTCCAAATAAAGGAAAAAATGTAAAATATTTTCCTAAAAAATTTATATTTGAGTCTACTTAGTGCGGTTTAAGGGAAAATAATAAAGAGACATTAAAATAGAAATAGGTATAACAATTTTCATAAAACAAAAAATGAGAAAATATAGTTTCCTATTAAAAAAATTAGGATTTTAGAAAAATATTTGTAGCATAAAATATATTATATATGGTAATTTAAAATGGGTAACAAATTGGGATGTTCCCATTAATTTGGATAGCTTATCGGGAAGAATTAAAAATGAGAAACTTAGAAAACATATATTTCCTCATCCATGAAAGAATAATTAAGCTAGGTATATATGTTTAGAGCCTAAAAACAGAATTTAGGAGGAGTAAATAATAATAATTAATAATTAAATTGGGGTAAAGAGAGATAAAGAGTAACCCGATGGAAAAAATGGAAGTTCGGGCCAATCCCTTAACTTATGTCTGAAAGTGTTCCTCACATGCACTTAATATACTGGGTAATGAAATTAGATTCATTAATAATTTTATTTTGAACCTATTAATTATTATTTTTATTTATTATAATTATATTAAGTTAGTATATGGATTTTTTATGACAAAAAAGATTCAAAAAATTCGGGTGTGTTCTTTTTCTTGGTATTCGTGATTGTGTCACTTATAACCATGTATGAATGATCATGTAAAATGGGAATAATTATCCAGAATTAAAATTATATGTTATTAATGTAATTAAATAATTTTTATGATAATATATGTAAATATTTTTCCATATATGAGGATGATTCATTCGATAAAATGTTAATGATATCTATTTAGATTATTTTGGCATTTTTCAATAATTACTTAATAGTTTTGATTTATTAATAAATATTATGTATTTACACTAGTTCCAAAACATTAAATAAGTTTTAATATACATTTTAAAATATGGTTTAACCATTATACTATATTTATGGCCATATTTTAATGTGTTAATGGAAAATTAAAATGCATCGTGCATGATAGCGGCAAATCGACACATCACAACTGATGTTTTCATTTTTAGAATAAAAGGGAGAGGATATTGAGATTGATGATGAATATTCCTTTAACATAATAAAATTATATTGTAAATAATATAATATAGTTATCATGAATTTTTTTATATATCAGGTAAATAAAGGATGATAAAATAAAAGAAAACTAAAAGAATGAAAGGGTATTTTACCTCTTGAATTCCTATCCTTGAGAACCTTCTTAAGGAACATGGAAATGATCTTTTGGGAGAGCAAAAAAAGAATAGAATTTAAGGAAGAGGTTTTTAGAGTTATTGGGCATAAATGTTATATGATTCGAGGCTTTGGTTGTGTGAGCAGAAGAGGTGGTGAGGGATGGTAATTATAGTGAATGGGATGGGTGTTTTTTTAATTATTTTATTAATTAGTTTATTATTTTGGATCAAGACTATGAATAGTGCTTATTTTTGTGAATAAATGAATTAAATAGTGCATGTGAGTTTAAACTAATGGTTTTTACATAATCCATACATAATCTATGAAAAAATAATTCATTTATTTATCTTATACCATAAATTACTATATTTCACTATTCACAAAAAAATCATCTATTTTAGATAACCCTAAAAAAAGAACTCTTGCCATTTTTCGACATGTATAATTAAAAAATTGACACCATATTTTCAATATAATATTCTATATAGGAGAAATTTAAATTTTAATTAGAATAATCCTTTATTAAAAAAATATTAATTTTAAAATTATAACTAATTTTATAACACTTTGAAAAATTAATTTAGGTGTCCAAAAATTATCCAATAATAATAAGACAAAAAAATATCAATTTATGAATCAATTTTATGAAATTAAATTTTCTTTTAAAATAATATATTAATTATTAAATCATAAACAATCATTTACCTTTTAGAAAAATAATAACACTTAGATTATCATTTTTAAAACATTGATTTACTTATTATGTGATATAAATGTATTATATTTTTGTATATATAGTAATGCCTAATTTAATTTTAACATCGTTTTTTTCTTTTTTACATTGGATATACTGCGTAGTTATTGAAGGAGATATTGTAAATGAACCATATAATTGTTTTTTACATCTATTATTTTGTAACTAAAAAAACTATTCAGTAGAGAATTTTCATGTCAGTAATTAAATAACATATGTAAAAAACTATATATCATGTCAGTTATTAAATAACCAACATGATGAAGGCTTTTCCACATTGGTTATTTAATAACTAACATGAAATATTGTTTTCACTTTGGATATTAAATAACCAACATGTAAAACCGATGCGATAAAGGCTTTTTCACATTGATTATTAAAAAAATGATGTGAAATATCATTTTTTACATCAGTTGTTAGGTAACTGATGTAGAAAATCATACATATATGGTTTTTGTGGTCGGTTTTAAATTAATTGACGTGAAAAATATATATATTTTTAATATTTCTTCTCAACCTTCTTCTCCACAGCCAACCAAAATATAAAAGAAGAAGAAGAAGCAACATTACAATGGGAAATACATTTATAATTAAAAAATCAAATTTAAAATATTTATTAAAACAAAATAAAATCTAACCAAACCTATAAAATGAATTTCCCATTCCACTTATAAGTGTGCGAGCTGTTGTGTACTATAAGGGAGACAGTCATCAAAAAGCTAGAAATTAATAGGAAATAATTTAAAATGTATTATGAATAAAACAAATGAAATATTAAGGAATAGTATATAAAAAACCCTTACAAAATTGAAATTTGTAACTATCCATGTTGAAATTATTTCACAAATAAATCGTAACACATAATATATGCATTCATCGTTGCATTTATTTTTATGAAAATGATGTTTAAATTATTTTTTCAATTCACAGAAACATTTTTATGTAATATATCGAACATGTTGTAATTATAAATGAAAATTTACCACTACGGGAAAAATGGGTATTTGCGACGGGATTTATTCTCGTCGCAAATAGCCCCATTAAAAACTTATTTGCGACGGGGGTATTTGTCCGTCGCAAATAAGTAGCCTTTTGTGACGGGATAGCTTTCCCCGTCGCAAAAGAACTGGCGCGCTTTGCGCGCCAAATCGCGGGAAACATATTTGCGACGGGCGGTTATTGCCCGTCGCAAATAACCGGCGGCGGTAAAAGGTATTTGCGACGGGAATATTCCCCCGTCGCAAATAGTATGTCGGCAGGTGGTTATTTGCGACGGGTCCCGTCGCAAATAACTATTTAACCGTTGACCGTAATAAATGATGGCTAAGGTATTTGCGACGGGTACCATCACAAATAATATTATTTGCGACAGGTATCCCGTCGCAAATGGACCCGTCGCAAATAATCTAACCTATAAATACCCCCATCCGTTTTTTTTTCAAATCATTCTCAAACTCAATCTTCTTCTTCTCTCAAAATTCTAGTTCAGTTTTTCTAAAGTTTAATTTTTTTCTCCGGAGTTGATATTGAAGTTTTGAAGAACGATCAGAGATCAACTTCAGATCAATTTTCAAGGTACTTATGTTCATTTTAATTTAATATTTATTTTAAATTTTTTATTAGTTTCAATTATTTTTAATTAGTTGTAATTTAATTATGTTTACATTGTTTTGTTACTTAATAAATTTAAATTATTAGTATTGTTCATAGTTAATGGTAATTAGGAATAATTAGTAATAATTTTTAATAATTAAGAATAAATATTAATAATTAGTAATAAATACCAATAATTAGGAATAATAACATTATTAAATTATTAGTATATTTTATTATTAATATTAAAATAATATAATTTTTTATATTAAATACAATTCTTTTTTCATCTGTGTGTTTTCTGTCTCCACATGTATTATTTGTATGTGGAGACAGAAAACACACAGATGAAAGAAGAATTGTATATAATATAGAAAATTATATTATTTTAATATTAATAATAAAATATACTAATAATGTTATTATTCCTAATTATTGGTAATTATTCCTAATTATTGGTAATTATTCATATAATTACTAATAATTAGGAATAATTAACAATAATTATCAATAATTAGGAATAATTAGTAATAATTAGTAATAATTAGTAATAATTACCAATAATTCGTAATAATTACCAATAATTAGTAATAATTACCAATAATTAGTAATAATTACCAATAATTAGTAATACTTACCAATAATTAGTAATACTTACCAATAATTAGTAATAATTACCAATAATTAGTAATAATTAGTAATCATTATCAATAATTATCAATAATTAGTAATAATTAGTAATAATTACTAATAATTACCACTAATTAGTAATAATTAGGAATAATTACCAATAATTAGTAATAATTAGTAATAATTAGTAACAATTAGTAATAATTAGTAATAATTATCAATAATTAGTAATAATTATCGATAATTATCAATAATTACTGATAATTATCACTAATTACCGATAATTACCAATAATTAGGAATAATTATCAATAATTAGGAATAATTACCAATAATTCGGAATAATTACCAATAATTAGGAATAATTACCAATAATTACCAATAATTAGTAATAATTACCAATAATTAGTAATAATTATCAATAATTAGTAATAATTACCAATAATTGGTAATAATTACCAATAATTACCAATAATTACCGATAATTACCAATAATTACTAATAATTACCAATAATTAGTAATAATTACCAATAATTAGTAATAATTACCAATAATTAGTATTAATTAGTAATAATCACCAATAATTCGTAATAATTAGTAATAATTACCAATAATTAGTAATAATTAGTAATAATTAGTAATAATTAGCAATAATTAGTAATAATTACCAATAATTAGTAATAATTAGTAATAATTAGTAATAATTAGTAATAATTATTAATAATTACCAATAATTAGTAATAATTACCAATAATTAGTAATAATTACCAATAAATAGTAATAATTACCAATAATTAGTATTAATTAGTAATAATTACCAATAATTAGTAATAATTAGTAATAATTACCAATAATTAGTAATAATTAGTAATAATTAGTAATAATTACCAATAATTAGTAATAATTAGTAATAATTAGTAATAATTACCAATAATTAGTAATAATTACCTATAATTAGTAATAATTACCAATAATTAGTAATAATTACCAATAATTAGTAATAATTACCGGTAAATAGTAATAATTAGTAATATATAGTAATAATTAGTAATATTTAGTAATAATTAGTAATATTTAGTAATAATTAGCAATAATTAGTAATAATTACCAATAATTAGTAATAATTACCAATAATTAGTAATAATTACCAATAATTAGTAATAATTACTAATAATTAGTAATAATTAGTAATAATTACCAATAATTAGGAATAATTACCAATAATTTGTAATAATTAGTAATAATTACCAATAATTAGTAATAATTACCAATAATTAGTAATAATTAGTAATAATTAGTAATAATTACCAATAATTAGTAATAATTAGTAATAATTAGTAATAATTACCAATAATTAGTAATAATTACCAATAATTAGTAATAATTACCAATAATTAGTAATAATTACCAATAATTAGTAATAATTACCAATAATTAGTAATAATGACCAATAATTAGTAATAATTACCAATAATTAGTAATAATTACCGATAATTACCAATAATTACTAATAATTACCAATAATCAGTAATAATTACCAATAATTAGTATTAATTAGTAATAATTACCAATAATTAGTAATAATTAGTAATAATTACCAATAATTAGTAATAATTAGTAATAATTACCAATAATTAGTAATAATTAGTAATAATTAGTAATAATTACTAATAATTAGTAATAATTACCAATAATTAGTAATAATTAGTAATAATTAGTAATAATAAGTAATAATTAGTAATAATTAGTAATAATTAGTAATAATTAGTAATAATTAGTAATAATTAGTAATAATTAGTAATAATTAGTAATAATTAGTAATAATTAGTAATAATTAGTAATAATTAGTAATAATTAGTAATAATTAGTAATAATTAGTAATAATTACCAATAATTAGTAATAATTAGTAATAATTAGTAATAATTACCAATAATTAGGAATAATTACCAATAATTAGGAATAATTACCGGTAAATAGTAATAATTAGTAATAATTAGTAATAATTACCAATAATTAGTAATAATTACCAATAATTAGTAATAATTAGTAATAATTAGTAATAATTTGTAATAATTAGTAATAATTACCAATAATTAGGAATAATTACCAATAATTAGTAATAATTACTAATAATTAGTAATAATTAGTAATAATTTGTAATAATTTGTAATAATTACCAATAATTAGGAATAATTACCAATAATTAGTAATAATTAGTAATAATTACCAATAATTAGTAATAATTACCAATAATTAGTAATAATTAGTAATAATTAGTAATAATTACCAATAATTAGTAATAATTACCAATAATTAGTAATAATTACCAATAATTAGTAATAATTACCAATAATATTAGTACTATGAAAATAATAAAAAATTTATATAATATTAAAATTATCAATATTTGTAACATATTTTGCTTTATTCTCAACATATTTAATTCTTAAAGGGTCAATTTTTAGGTCTATCTCAATAAAAAGTTTGCGTCAGTCATGTATGATGTAAACTCTATAATTATCCTAGCTTGAGTGTTTTTTCTAACAAATTATTCAAAACCAGTAATTCTTTTATATTTTATAGAAAAATATGGAACAACGAGGTCGTCAACGATCATTATTATGTGACCGCATATGGATAAATCAACATAGAAATCCAAACGGTTCTGGTTTAAATCCAGTATATGTAGAGGGTGTGGAGACTTTTTTATCATTTGCGGCATCAAATCCAGAATTTATTTCAGAAGGCAAAATAAAATGCCCTTGCAGAAAATGTGCATTGAGAACGTTTGACACGTTTGACAAAGTGGGGGAACATCTCTTGCATTTTGGTTTTCAAACAGATTATGTTTTTTGGTATCAACACGGTGAACGCAGTTCCAGAGCAGGTGATACCAACTTGATTCCAGATCCATCCCGGTTTCAAGATTTAGTACATGATGTTGCAGGTTCATCTGTTCAACATACAGAAACTCCGGCTGATATAGCTTCAAATCCTGAGTTGGCACCGTTTGAATTTTATGAGTTGTTGAAGTCTGCTGAGGATGCATTATATCCTGGCTGCAAGATGAGCAAATTAGAAGCAGTTGCAAAATTTATGTCTATCAAATCAGATAACGGAATGTCAAACACCTGTTTTGACCAGATATTTTCTTTGCTTAAAACACTGTTACCCGAAGGAAATGTTTTACCTGCAAATTACTATGAGAGTAAGAGGCTGGTTCGAAATTTGGGACTTACTTGTTAGAAGATTCATGCATGTTCAAATGACTGCATTTTATATTCTGGGGAAAATGAGTCGTTGGATAGTTGTCCCACATGTGGGCAACTGAGATATAAAGAAGGATAACACGGGAAGTCTGGTTTGATTCCTGTAAAACAGTTGAGATATTTTCCGCTTACATCCAGACTTCAGCGTTTATTCATGTCTAAGAATACAGCGACAATGATGTCATGGCATAAAGAGAATATTTCAACCGATAAAAGCTTGAATCATCCAGCCGATGGTGATTCATGGAAAAATTTTGATAGAGTGCATCCATACTTTGCTTTAGAAGCTAGAAATGTTCGACTGGGCCTTTCCACTGATGGTTTCTGTCTGTTTGGATCTTATGGTAGTCAATATTCATGTTGGCCTATTTTTTTAACTCCGTACAATTTACCTCCATGGATGTTGATGAAAAAGCCATATATCTTTCTGACTTTACTAATTCCAGGACATCCGAAGAAAAATATTGATGTTTATTTGAAACCATTGATTGATGAATTAAATTTATTGTGGAGTAATGGTGTCAGTACATATGATGTTGCAACGAAACAGAATTTCATACTGAGAGCAGCATTGATGTGGAGAATTAGTGACTTCCCGACTTATGGGATGTTATCTGGCTGGAGTACACATGATCAGAAATCATGTCCTTACTGTATGGCAGAGAACAAATCATTTATGCTCATTCATGGAAAGAAACCTTGTTATTTTGAATGTTATCGCATATTTCTTCCAGATGATCATCCTTTTCGTAGAAACATATCTCATTTCAGAAAAGGAACAGTTGAAAGGGACGAACCTCCAAAAATGCTATCTGGTTCGGAGTTAAAATCAGTTGTATTTTCATTACCTCCCATCACTTTTGGTCCCATAATAAACCAACAGAAAATTTCTGGTTTTGGGAAAGAACACAATTGGATTAAACGTAGCATATTTAGGGATTTTCCATATTGGTCTGATTTGTTGGTCCGAAACATGTTAGATGTCATGCATATTGAGAATAACTGTTTTGATAATTGTTTCATACAGTTTTGGATAAGCCAGGAAAGAGAAAAGACAATGTAAATGCACGTTTAGATCTTACCCAAATTTGCAGGTGTCCAAAATTTGAACTGTTTGAAAATGTCAGAACATAAAGGTTACTGAAACCAAAAGCAGCTTATACACTGTCTAAAGAAAACCGTTTATTATTTTGTCAGTGGATTGCAGATTTGAAACTTCCAGATGGCTGTGCTTCCAATTTGGGTAGATGTGTAAAGAATGGTCATATTACTGGATTAAAAAGTCATGATTGTCATGTTATAATGGAAAGACTTCTACCCATTGGATTAAGAGGTCTGTTGAATTCTGTGATTTGGGATTCTATAACAGACATGTCTCATTTTTTTGGGAAATTTGTGCGGCTACAACAGATTATGATGCTCTAGGAAAACTTGAAAAAGATGTTGTTGTAATTATATGTAAACTAGAAAAAATATTTCTGCCGTCTTTCTTCTACTCAATGGAACATTTGATGTTACATTTTCCATATGAAGCCAAATGTGGAGGTCTAGTACAGTTTCGATGGATGTACCCATTTGAAAGATGCATGCAAAAATTGAAAAGAAAAGTACGTAACAAAGCATCTGTTGAAGGATCTATTGCAGAAGCTTATTTGCAAGAGGAAATATCTTTTTTCTGCTCCCATTATTTTGAATCTGAGTATCCTTCAAAACACAACCGAATGGGACGGAACGAGAGGAATATTGATGAAATCGACAATCAATTATCTGTTTTCAACCAGCCATAGATTGGTTTTGGTGGAGTTTATGAACGCTGGCTTTCAGATGATGAACATCATAGAGCTCATACGTATGTTCTGCTCAACTGTGAAGAGATGACATCAGTTGTACTATAAGTGTTTATATCACTTATTCTATCATTTATGTTACAGTAAATAACTTTGGTTTTTATAGGTTGTATGATAATCATATCAAGAAAAAAATTCCACAAATTACAGCAGCTCCTCTCGAAGAACATCGACTGAAAAATTTCTCTCTGTGGTTTCAAAAACTGGTAACATAAATTCTTTATCTTTTAGCAACTCATTCAATGTATAGTTTAATATATTGATAATTATTTCACAAATTTTCAGGTGTCTCGACATGCTGATAAAATTGGAAAATGGCTGTGTGTATTGAGTAACCCACCTTCCAAACTTGTTAAAACTTATAATGCATATGTGGTGAATGGATTTTGATTTCACACACATGCATATGGGGAATAAAAAAAACAATGAACAGTGGAGTTATCTTGAGAGGATCTCATCATCAAGAAAATGAAGTTTACTTTTATGGCATACTTGATGAAATCATTGAACTCTGTTATCTTGGACAACATTACATAACCATGTTCAAATGTCGGTGGTTGGATACAGAGAGAGGTGTGTGTGTTCATCCGACTCATGGAATCATAGATATTAAATGTAAAAGTGTTCTCGCAGTAAATGAACCATTCTTATTGGCTCAACAGGGACATCAAGTTTATTACACAAAGTACTGTGCTACATCAAGAGACATGACTGATTGGTGGAGTGTAATAAAAATCAAAATTCGAGACAATCAGTTTAGTCAAAGTGAATGTGCTTTCACTGATGTGCTAAGAATTGAAGTTTTTCAAGAGATTACTCAAAATCAATCTTTTTTACAAAGAGATATGAGTATCGATGACGACACCCCACATTTAAGAGTCGGTGATGACGATGATGTTAATGATGTCACATATGAATTTGAAATGGTAAGAGATGAAGCAAGTGTAACTCGAATGGATATCGATGATGTTGAGGAGGAATATGAAGATGACATTGACATATATGAAGATGATGATGAAGATGAACACTGATAGAATTCTATGGTATTTATATACAATCATAATATGTATATATGTATATATAATAGTAATTATCAATTATTTGCTAACAACATTAACATTTTCTGTTTCAGATAGATGACGCCACATTTCGTGAGTTGGCGGATGCTGACCTGCCTTTCGATGCGGATGAGTTGCTGGCAGATGACCCTCAGCCTGCAGGCGCTCTAGGGAGTACGCGGAGGGGGCGTGGTCTTGCACGATTGAGGATTCCTGACCCCGTCCCCGAGTGACGTACACGTCTTGGGTTTGATCCACGCACACAGAGGTGTGATAACCTGTGTGATAACCTGTGGATTTGACTAATATTTCATTAATCTATTCACATAATAAATGTTTATTATTTTTACAGTTTTCCGCATATAGCAGTCGGACAGGGCAGTGCTATTTTGCGCAACTATTTCTCTCAGCCGTGGACCACATGGGAGCAGATTCCCATTGATGTGTAGCAGGCCATGTTCGGCCATTGGTTGGTACGTATGTAAATAAATAATTTTTATTTTGAAAATTATTTCATTTTTAACTTGATATTTTGATTTATTTGTAGGGTTTATGGTATCCGATCGAGGATACCATGCGTGACGCCATCCACGAGGCATGGGAGGTGGCAATGCGTGATCACCTTCGTCAGTTTTTGCACAATTTAAGAAAAGATGCGATGAAGAAAGCAGGAGTGTCAGATTTTGACAAGTCATGTAGAGCACACCGACCAGAGTACATATCATCCCATGTATGGGATGGATTATGTGCGCACTATTTGAGTGGTGCCTTTCAGAGGAGATCATCGGTGGGGAGGCAAAATCGGGGGAGACAGGAGGTGACTCATCGAGCTGGGAGTCGTTCTTTCAGTTCTCATAGACAGCATCTGGTACGTACATTATTTATAAATATTTTATATAACTATAAATATTAACAGTTTATTTTTATTATTATTGGCTGTCGAGCACCCCAATATTACAGAGTACGACGTATATCGGAGGATGTATAGTGATCCTGCTACTGGGGAGCTCAGAGGTGATCGTCAGCATCACATCATGGTCAGTATTATTTGTTTTCAAGTTTAAAAATTAACTGCATATAATATATTCACAATTTTAATTTTAAATTGCAACTACAGGAGTCATATGAGGCCGCAGCGTCACAGGCCGGGCCTGAGAGTCAGGCCGAGTCATCAGATCAGACCACTAGCCATCAGTTTGATGAGGCGGCATGGATGCAGGCCACCCAGTATGCCTTCGAGAAGGGCCGGGTAGTTGGTATCAGCTCTCGACTGACTCCCAGAGATTTTTATGGCAGTGCTGCGATGTCGGCGTCCAGCTCGAGAGGAGCTCGTGCCTCTTCTTCTGCTACACAGTATGAGGATCAGTTGCGATCTCAGACTGTACTGATAGAGAGTCTCCGACAGGAGCAGGAGAAGATGTGTCAGCAACATGAGGAGGAGCGTCGACACCAGCAGCAGCTGTACGAGGAGCAGATGAGTTGGTGGCAGCAGCAGCATTAGGAGCAGATGGAGTACATGCGCCGACTCACTCATGCTTTAGGGATGGAGTTTCCTCCACCACCATCTGCAGATCCCCCCTCCCCCCCTCCTTCAGATTAGAGTTTGTTTTTATGTTATAAAATTTGTGAAATCAAAATATGATTTTTTTTCTATTCGTAGTTTCTGTCTCATTATAAAATATTAATAATATTATATTTTTAAATAACAATATTAATATGAATAATAATATTATTTATATTTTATAATATTAAATTATATATATATATATTAAAATTTTATAATATTATAATTTAATTATATTTTTATGTAATACTTGAATTATTTTAATATTTGAATGTAAAATAATTCTATTATTTTTATATTAATTAAAATAACTTATTAATATTTTTTTTATTTATGAATTATAATTCTAATATTATTATATTAATTAAATCATTTATTAATATTCTATTATTGTTTATTTTTGAATTATAATTGCATTATTATTATATTAATTAAAATAATTTATTATTTTTATTTGTGAATTATAATTCTATTATTATATTAATTAAGATCATTTATTAATATTTTATTATTTTCTATTTTTGAATTATAATTGGATTATTATTATATTAATTAAAAAAATTTATTAAAAATTTATTTATTTTTTTATAGTATTTGCGACGGGATACTATGCCCGTCGCAAATAGTATTATTATTATATGCAATAAAATAATTTATTAATAGTTTTTTATTTTTTTTTAAAAAAGTTTTTCGACGGGCCCCGTCGCAAATAGTTTTTGAAAAGTTTTTTACAAATATACGGAGTACTATTAGCGACGGGGATTCTCCCCGTCGCAAATACTTGTTGTTGCGACACCGCTTTCAGCAACAGGCCATTTGCGACGGGCCCCCGTCGCAAAAAGCCATTTGCGACGGGATCCCGTCGCAATTGACCCGTCGCAAATACCTATTTTTCTAGTAGTGTACCTTCACCATTACACGTTTGTTCTTGGATGTCTTTTCATTATAGTCTCTCAAAATAAATTACATCCTCTGTTAAAAAACATTAACAATGAAATAAATTTAAAAGACATTATAATATAAACAAGTATTAAGAAATTAAAACTTACATTTCTAATACATCCTTAAAATTTTATTTTACATTTCTATTAATAGAGCATAACCATTAAAGTGTCTTCTCCCTTAAACATAATAGACCTAGAATCTAATGGAAACTAATATAAAATAAAATTTAATGTTAGTGGTTACCATGTTAAAAAATATATAGCACTTTTTGAATTAAAATTTTCTTACTCTTGAAGATATGGAAACATCCAGCTTGAATAATTACATTTTATTGAGATCTTTCAACAATATGAATTGTTCTTTATTCTTCAGTCATTTTCCTTGATATAGGTTAAATGAACTATGGGTCCATAAATCCATAATAATCCATCTTCTCATTCTCCTTACACATTGTATAAATATACCTAATAAAAAACAAACAGTAGTATGAATTTTCAAAAAAATTAATACAGGGAAAGATTTGTGTTAATAGTTATAGGGAAAATTTTCATCATGTTGATGCACAACATATCTCTAGTTACAAGATCCATGAAATCATTTTTCAAAATCCCTATAGTCATTGAATTCCCAAAAACATTATCTTCCATTGGAATCTCATAAACACCTGACAACAAATTTGAATATCTTGACAATATATAAAGACTACTAGAATATGTATCTAAAGTCATAGCCATTTTTATTTTTTGTTGACAATATAATATTTCATTACCTATAAATTATTCATGTAAAAAATAAATCAATATATAAACATTAAATTGTTAAAACAAATATAATACAAAAATGAAATTAATGATAAAATACACATAAACCTCTATGGTAATATGTCAATGATGTCTAGATAGAAAATATAAAAAGTGATAAATACTTTGTCCAAATGTAGTCACCTCATCTATAGGTACCATTTTTCCAGATTATCTATCAATAATATCTTATTTAGTAACCATATGATGCTCGATCTCTATCTGATGATGATGAACGATATCTCCAATATAAAATATCATCCCATATGCAAAAATATGATACTAAGGATCATCCAAATATGACAAATAGTAACTGGGAAGCTATGGAGGAGGGGTGTAGGATTAGGATAAGGATTGGGGTATTCAAGATGAGGTAGAGGAGGGGGAGATACTGGCAGAGGTGAAGGAGTGGGAGTTGCAGTTTGAAACTGTTTTTACATTTCTACAAACATGGATTGTACCAACCATTTGATCTTATCCACCACCATCACTTTAATATATTATGTAAAAGTATTACCATTCTCTCATATAAAACCCTTGAATCCTCTGTAAGATATTTTCCTTTTTCCCTCATCCAACCCCTCTCCCATTTATCATGTCTAGCTGGTGGGATGGAGGGGTAACCTCTTTAGAGCCTGAAGACTCAGCTCTCAGTTTTTAAAAAATTTCAGCCATCATTTGTTCTTCCAATAATTCATACCCTCCCCGAGATAATGTATGAGGTATACATTTCCAGATAGGATATCCTCATGATATCTTCTTGGATTCTGTGAATTATGAAAAATAAATCATTAATAAAATCATTAATATAAAAAAACTTCTAAAATTTTACATTACACTTACCAAAAAAATGCCTGTTTTATTCTAATTTAAAAAAACTTCTTACATGAGTTTTCATATATAAAAGGATATATATCACATGGATTATGATTTTCCCTCTTCCCAAAAATGAAATAAGATGTGAGGGTTGATTTTAAATCCCTTGATCTTCTAGTATCCAATGATAAACATTTCATCATGTGTCCTCCTATGTCTCTTATATCATATTTTATATAATAATAATGGGAACCCATATATTACTAAAAAAATATCAAGATTAATAAGACAATTAAAATGATCTTACTAAAATGGTCTCCCACTACTAAGATAGTGTTACTTTTTCAACACTTCTCCAATCATTAATCAAACAAATAACTTTACTTTTACCCTAAAATGATACAAAAATTTTGAATTGTTTTTCATTAGGACCTCTTTGAATTTCATTTAAAAAAAATTCTATTAGTATCCTATGGTTTATGCTACGAGAACATGATAATTATGGTAAATGTGTGCTACCACATTTACCAATCCTCGAGTTATTCTTTGTCTTTGTGGGAGTATATGAATCTTGTAAAGAAAGATGAGGATCATCAAGAGGATAATGTGTACATTCCTCCATATAGGTATGAGTATCCTCATCATTAGTAGTATATGGTTGATCAGTTGATTGATCTTTCATTATCCTAAAAAATAAAGAAATAAAAAATTAATACACAAATATAAAAAGTCTACTATTACAATATTAATGTAAATAAAGAAGAAAAATATTAATAAATAAAAAAGTAAACTAAATTAAACATAACTAAATATTATTCCAAATTTTTATAGTTGAATAAAATTATAATAAAAATATTGAAAAATAAAAATTCATGTAAATCAATGAAAGAAATCAAAAATGTTGTCTAATTATTAAAAATGGTCCATCCTAATAAATCATTTTATCACAAAAATAATATTTTACAAACATGATCTTATAATTTTTTTGTTTTTATTTAACATATTATATTTAAAATAATTTTATTTCAAAAAATCAATAAATAGATAATTTAAGTAAGGCTATACAAGGTAAATTAAATAAAACTAAACTAATATAAACAAAATCATTAACTTATAAGTTTTAATACATGTGTTACTAAAGAAAATAAAATTAACATATCAAATATTTTATGAAATTTTTAAAAGTATAAGAGAAGTAAACATATGTTACCTGTAATATTTGGAATGTACTAGCGGATTGTTTTCCCAAATTCCTTCATCAATATCATTCCTTATGGAAAAAACCATGTCCACAAAGTGCTCATCATCATTAACTTTTAATACTTCCACGGAAGTAGGGATCTCACATAAATTTGCATCATCTTCAAGATTATCATGACCAACATATTTTTTCCCTATAAAACTGTAGACCAATACATATTAGATTGATCAAGAACATATAATTTTTTTTTCATGTGTTTCTATATAAAAGAATCATCTATTTACTCTAATCTATTCATATTTACAATTTTCATTCCAAATTCATCATGTCTGAAACTGTTGTTTCTGATAAACCAATTTTAGTTAAAAACCATAACATTAAATTTAATATAATAAACCTCATATATTTATTCAATGAATGTAGTTGGGGTTTGGCTTAGTGGTCAGCATCCCTTAATCCTACATGAAAAACGGGGGTTCAAAACCCATTGGGTGTAGGTACTGTAGAAGTACTGTAGCATACTATAGTAGTGGCGACACTGTAGCAATGACAAGAACTATAGCGGCGACAGGGTACTGTAGCAGTGGAGGGTACTGTGTGGTACTGTAGCAGTGCGAGTACTGTAGCAGTACAATTCACAGAATGGATTTTGGGCCATAAAATTAGGCCTAGGAGCCATGTAATGGGATAATTTCCCACTGGGCCTTCGAGTTATGTAATTGGTCACCCTCTACCTAGTTAAATAGGTCTTTTCTTTCCATTAATAATAAATGAGGCTTCAGTTCCAACCTTTTAAAAAACTATATTCATTCAATGACTCTATAATATGCACATGATGAGTAAATTGTGCATTGGTCTTTAGAACTCAAAAAATGCATTGCTTCTACGAGCACCAATAAACCACTTCTTTGAAAAACATATATGGTGTCAAGATCTTTCCGATGAAATGTATAGCCTTTAATGTCATACCTGAACCATGTAATCAAACATAAATTTGGACCACCCACTAACAATTTTAATGTTTCTAATGCATTTAATCTACCATGCATGATCTCTTTAAACCATGGTATAAAAGTTTTTTTATGCTCATTCAAAATCCCCATATCTTCCTTCATTGGATGACATTGTTTCAACAAATAAATATGAAATTTTATATATGATTGAGCATAATCTATGTTATTCAAGATGTATAAATGTACCCTCTTTATCTTTTCACTGAAAAGAGATTTGACTTTCAAGACATGGATCCACTTTCCCCCATTAGTAACTCATTCATGGAGATATGGAGGCAAACCAATGTGCTCCATTGTAGATAAGTATCTTGTAAATAAATCCTCAACCTCCTCAAAAATATAATTTTTAAAATGTGAGGATTATGTCGATATTTATTCTTCACATAACCTACAATATCTTTATATACCTTTCAAAATGATACGTCCAACGTAGATGTACAGGTCCATATAGATTTATTTCTTGAACTAAATGAACCATTAATTGAACCATTATATGAAAAAAGGAGTAAAATACATTTCCAATTGATAACGTAAAGAAATTTCTTCATTTTAAAAAAATTTCATGGCATTAATATGAATCACTTTATTTCAAACTAAATTAATAAAATAACACACCTTTATGATAGAATTTCTGAAAAGGATGAGAAATATTCCACGTAATGAAACTAATAGAAGTTGTTTTATCCTGATGTGACAAAGATGAGATTTTATACCTTTCAAATTCAAATCCATTAAAGACACAATTATTATTACATCTGATGAATAACCCTACATCGGACAAATAGAAATTTAGGCTATAGACACGCTTTCAAACCATGGCTATAAGACCAAAAACCGTGGCTATAGGTTATAGGCACAGTTCAACAGACCGTGGCTCGTATTGGCATGGCTATAGGGCAAGACCTATATCCACTGTTTCAAACCGTGTCTAAAGGCCTATAGCCACAGTTTGAACCATGGATAAAGGGCTATAGCCACAGTTCCAAACTATGGATAAAGGACTATAGCCACAGTTTTGAACCATTGTAGAACAGTAAGCCATACAGGTCCTATTTCCATGGTTTAGAACCGTGGCTATATGGTTTTAGCCACGGTTTAAAACTGTGGCAATAGACCTACAGCCACGGTTTTAAACCGTGGCTATAGGCCTTCCCATTTCATAAAAAAAAACCCCACATCCCCCCCCTTGAACACCCCCCTGTACCCCCCATGCCCCACCAGGACAGCCCCCCTCAACCCCCTTGAACACCCCCCCACGCACCACCATGCACCGCCTGGATAGCCCCCTGCACCCCCTTGAACATCTCCCCCACACCCCCATGCCCACCTGGATATCCCCCTTGCACCCCCTGGACAGCCCCTTTGCACCCCCACTGGACCCCATGCCCCCTTGGACAGCCCCCTTGAACACCCCCCCCTGCACCCCATGCCCCCCTGGACCCCCATGCCCCCCCTGCACCCCACTGGACAGCCCCCATGCCCCCCCAGATAGCCCCCTTTCACCCCCACTGGACACCCCCTAGATACCCCCTGGACACCCCCTAGATAAAATGATCTCTAACTCAGGTGGTAACTCTCTTGGTTCATAAAATATGTAATGAAATTCAAAAATAAAGTGTTCCATTTTCTACTGGTTTTCTTGTCAAGGATGGTTTTTCTTGGAAACAAAACGTTTAAATTTAGTTTTCCAAAACCAAAACTGTAAAAGAAGAATCCATGGGCAGAATGTTTGTTTTATTTTCAGTGGTATTTTTATATGCTTGTCTCCCCATGTATTCTGGAAGGGAGGGTTGTATCATTACTATTTTTCTCCAGGCTACATAATCCAAGAGTTGGCAAAGTGCAATTAATCTGGAGCGATGGAGAGATGAAGATAATTTCTTGGGTGAAGGTGTACACATATGTGAAGTCGAATCAAAAGTTTTTGGTGATAAAGATCACATAGGGGAAATATATTGGAAACTCTATCTGTCTCTTGCGAAACTAACATTAAGTTAGAGAATGTGTTAATTGTTGCACGAATAAGGTGAAAACTGGAAATCATGTGCATTTAAATAGCTAAAATGAATAGCATATGAGGTGGATGACAATTGAAGTTAGAAGAGAGATATTATTGTATGTTTCTTGTGATGTTACTACTGAATACAAGTTTTTGGGCCCTAACCAGTGTGTTGACCTGATTTTTGTTTACCAAATAAAACAAAAGAAGAAATTTGTAACTGTATTGTGGTGCCGCACAAGTGGCTGTGGAAAATCTTCATTATTGGCATTGTTGGTCAACAGGCCGGGTGTCACAACTGTAATTTCCACAGTTTCTTTTCGACACATGATGACTGTGTTAGTTGAAGAAAAATGAAGTCCTCTACTGAGGTCATTAAAATATCATACTAGGAAATTCTTGGACTGTGGTGTTGTTGAAAAGTCAAAAAGCTAGAAAGAGAGTTGAGGAGGAAAAGGTACAAAATTATCCCACAAAGGGGAACTTCGACACCAAGAACCCAGAGTCACAATAATAAGAGGGTTCTGGGGAACTGGGCAGTGCGGAAAGGAACTCTAAGGGAAACTACTTAAACAATCGTAGCTCGAGTTTGGAAGAACAAATCATGATGATTGTAGGGAGAAAAGCTCATGGGGAATGTAATGGAGGTTTTAAAGATAAAATTTGTAGTGTTTTTGTGTTTGCATTGGATCCTGGCAAAGAGACGGTGAAGTAGAAGTTTTCTCTGGCTTTTCAAGAGCGACGAAAAAAGACTATATAAATGATAGAAGAGTTTCCTACAGATTCTGTGACATTGGAGGACAACACCTATAAGGTAAGTGTAGCAATTGGGTTACCAAGGATGAGTGGTTTATTTGTAGGGTTTGTGTTTAATATGTGCATCAACCGTGATGTATTAACATTCATGGCAGCGAATTTTTCCCAAACCAGCTCAACGATGAGGAACTCATCGCTGTCCAGGTGCATCACTTTTCATTTAAGTTGCTGGTAGTGTTTGATGTGAGGAACAATATAGTTTAGTTTTATAGATTTCCCTACCAACTTGGCCAACCCTATTCCTTGGTTATCGGTTTAAAAATCAAAATGTAGGTGTGTCAACGTTCACACCCCATTTTCTTAGAGGAACACCAGAAATCACATCTGCAAACTGCCATGCTCGAGCTCATGGTGATGGGGTTGGAAAATTCATTAGCAATGCTAAATCTCTCTGTCTGCATCTGGTCAATTTTCCGTACAACTTCGAAGCTTGTGAAGGGGTTACTGATGTGTTCTATGAAATTGTTCTCAAAAAATGCAACACAGTAAAGGAAAATCCATTATGATGAATCTTTTCTAGAGATCTGTAGTTCAGAATGTCCAAAGACTTTTCTTTGAGTCTCTGTATCAAAATTTGCTCATCGAGGGCAATTTTCAGTCAGCGCCATTTTGGTAACTATGGAACAAATCTGATCCAGATCTGGTAAAGGATCATAGTGAACCTAGAGAAAATTCACAAGACTCCTTGTTTGGTACAACTGAATATTCGTCTCCAACGCTTAGAGGATGACCAAGGGATACCGATGGTAGTCGGACAAATGGTTTAGAACCAACTTGTAATTTCTGGCCGTCAAGATAAGAAGATCGATGGATTTTTTGCACATGAACTCAGGACAGGATTCAAGTAGCAGAATGACAGAAACAGTTATGGATTCATTGTAGATAGAGTTGGAGAGGTGGTTGTTGAAGCTGATGCAAGTGTGCAACCATCTTCAGGGGGGCTACCATTCCAGTGTTCAGGAAGTCGTGTCATGATTTTTGGAGTTCCACCTGAACAAGGTGGTTTTTAAGGAGGGGGAATGTTAGGAATCCAGGGTCTAGCTGGAGCTATTCGTAATAGAGTGTGGGTACTACCAAAGACAGATTTGTATTTTGGTTTAGTTAGTTTTGGTAGGGGAAACTTTGTAATTTCTTATAGTTAGTGGTTGGGGGTTGTTGGTAGGCGGGTAGGAAAATAAATAAGGGGTCAGCAGGTTAGGGAGGGGTAGGGATTCATTTTTTTGAATTTCAGCAAGTTTGTTGGGTGCTTGGACATTGGAACATTCTGGCTAGCTCTCGGAGAAGTGGCCTTCTCCTACGGTTCCTCTCTCTTCTTCTTCTTCCTCCTCTTCTCCTTTTCCCTCCTCCCTACTATAATTCCTATTTTCTATTGGTTTTATACAGTGATCAAATCTATATACTACTGCTTATTTATTCTCTCTCTCACTTAATATTTACATAACTTACATTTCATATCCTCCCTTAGCTACTAAATGAATTCCTCTTGTTGTGTGGTTCAGGGTGTTCAATTATTCTTTTGGTCAATAATCGTGCCTTGTTCAGTGGCTCGTGAGTCACCACAGTGATCCCAATCTCTGGTCTTCGTCTTCTTCCTCTTCTCCTTTTTCCCTCCTCCCTACTGTAATTCCTATTTTCTATTGGTTTTATACAGTGATTGAATCTATATAATACTTATTTTTTATTCTATCTCTCACTTAATATTTACATAACTTGGATTTCAGATGCTCCCTTAGCTACTAAATGCATCCCTCTTGTTGTGTGGTTCAGGGTGTTCAATTATTCTTTTGGTTAACAATCGCACCTTGTTCAGTGGCTCGTGAGTCACCACAGTGATCCCAATCTCTGGTCTAAGTCCACCAATAAACATACTGATATAAAATTTTTGTGATTTTTATGGATTTTTTCTCACGCATCCTGGAATTCAGGAGGCTGGGGGCTGGTGCGGTGGCTGGTGCGGGCTAGAGTGGCTAGTGCAGGTGGGAAGGCAGGTGACAGGGGGATGGCAGGGGGCTGGTGCGGGCTGGAATAGGTGGCAGGGGGCTGGTGTGGGATGGATTGCAAGTGGCTGGGGGCAGTTGGGCATGTGGCAGGGGCTGGTGAGGGCTGGGATGTAGGATGTTGGGGGCTGGTGAGGGATAGAACTAGATGTTGGGGCCACTTTTCAAGTGGCAGAGGGTTGGCATGAGTGTTTTGTAGGAGGCTGGGGGGTGGTGGCTGGTGTGGTGGCTGGTGTGGGCTGGATTGAAGGTGACTGGGGGATGGTGCGGGCCCGAATGCAGGTGGAAGGGGGCTGGAATGCTGGTGGAATGGGGCTGGTTTCAGGTGCTCGGGGGATTGTGCGGGATGATTTGAAGGTGGCAGGGGGGCTGTTGCGGAGTGTCAGTGGGCTGAAATGAAGGTGGAAGGGGGCTGGTGTGGGATGGATGTGGTTGGAGAAGGGCCAAATCAAGGCATTACCGTAGCGTGACCGCGGCGTGACTGCGGTGTGTTGACCCAGTCCAGCGACATCCGTGGGGCAGCATCTTCCGGCCAGGAGTGAAGAGAGCGGGAGGAAGCAAGGAAACATTCTGGTCGTCGCCCCACCGGCAGAAATTGTGATTAGTCAGTCTCAACATTGAACACAAGAATCATGGAATACTATCACTGTGAACCACTATGGGGTGTCGTCCTGGAGTAGGGCCAAATCACGACATGACCGCGGCGTGACTGCGGCGTGACCGCGATGTGACCGCGGTGTGACCACAGTGTGACCGAGGAAAGACCGCGGCGTGTTGGCCCGATCTAGCAACATCTGCGTGGCAGCATCTTCCGGCCAGGAGAAAAGGGAGTGAGAGGAGGCAGGGAAATATTTCAGTCGTCACCCCACCGATAGAAATTGTGATTAGTCAGTCTCAAAATTAATCACAAGACTCATGGAATACTATCACTGCGAACCTCCACAGGGTGTCATCCTAGAGCATGGCCAAATCACGGCATGACCACGGTGTGACCGCAGCGTGAACGTGGCGTGGCCGTGGCGTGACCACGACGTGACCGCGGCGTGACCGCGGCGTGCCCGCGGCATGACCGCGGCGTGACAGCAGCGTGACCGCGGCATGTTTGCCCGGTCCAGCGACATCCATGGGGAAGCATCTTCCAGCCAGGAGTGAAGGGAGCAGGAGGAGGCGGGGCAACATTCCGACCATCCCCCCTCCCCCCTCCCCCTTCCCTGCAAACATCCCCCCTTCCCCCTGCCCCCTGCTGCCTGCCCCCTCCACCAAGCCCCTTTCCCCCACCACCCTACCCCCCTGCCCCCCTCCACCCACCCCCTGCCCCCTGCCCCCTCCCCTACAGATCTCCCTCCCTGCCCCCTGCCCCAACCCCCTGCCCCTTCCAACCACCACCCTGCCCCCTACCCCCCTCCACCCACCCCTACCCCCTGCCCCTTCCCCCTTCACGTGATCATATTGTAGATTTTGAGCCCCTAAACACACATGGGATTATTCCTTAATAGTTTCCATAGTCTTCATGGACAGATAATCCTCACCTTCTTTGGATTTTATCTCAGATGTTTCAGGATTATTGCTTACAACCCTTGAAAATATCTTAGGTACTATAGTGCCTGATTTCTAAATAGAAAAAGAATTTGGAGACACTCGCCCCTCCTTAGGATTAGTTTTATCCGAAGCACAAGGGTTTTGTACCTGATGATCTTAAAAAATTTCAGAGAATTATACCATTATTGATTTTAAAGGACATTGTTACTAGATGATCCTCCTCACCTCCCCTTCATGTGTCAAAGGACCCTTGGTATCCAGTCAATCACTAGCTAGAGAAGCATAAAACACATGTTCCCCCTCAAGATGAGTGATAGATTAATCCTTGAATATACTTTTGGATCGAGACTATCAGTTCACTATGGAATTACCTTAATGAAAATAGGAAGAAAATTACTCCTCTTATGTTTCCTAGACAATGTGTTGTTTAACTTTGAACTGTTTTTCAGAAGAGAACCAAAAAAACTCTAGATGTTTCTTAGACAGGTCAAGCTCTACAAAAAAATATATTGAATGAGATGTTTCCCTTTAAGCATCTTCTGATCGACCTAAAATATTTCCAAGAATGTTGCTACAAATAGTAAGAAAAGAAGGATTTTAAAAAGGCCGATGTAATCTGATAATCTAAATCCATTGGGATGAAAACCTAGAGTCTTTCCTAGAGTGAACAATTAGGTTCCATTGGTAAAGGAAACATGGTTAACAGTTGAAAGAACATGAATATTTGGACAAAGACAAAGCTAGATACACCACTTCATGAAACCTGAGAAAGAATCAATGAGAACTCAGTCCAGTACACCTATGGTGGATCAATTCTTCTATTAGGGAAGTAAAGAATTAGCAAATTTGAGGGAATAATGTTCGATTGTGGGAAAACATTTTAAAAATACTGAAACATTCTGGTTAACCTGAATACAAGTGATCGATCTTGAAAGAAGTGATTTCAAAATTGATGCATGTTGAACCCCAGGAAAAAAGACATAAAAGTAAATGAGACATCAAGGTACCAAATAATAGATAAGGTGAAGGATGGGAAACTATGAAGGGAAGGAGTAGGCCCGAAGGCAGCTCCAAACCCCTGAAACCTCAATTCACCAGCGATGCTTAATAATGTTTCTCACGGATGAGAAGTCATATAGTGGATAGTTTGTAATGACTATGTATTTCTTTTTTGGGTTCTTAAAATTTAATTTTGGTGATTTCTAATTAAAATGATTAAGTTTTAATTGAAATTTTATGTTTCAGGTGGATGGATTTAGTAAATGGGGGATGAAGTATGTGGTGTTCTTAAAAAGCAGTATATGGGGCCACCAATTAGCTTTTATAAAGCACCATGAACATATTAATAGTGATAGGGGGTGGGTTGGATCTTGACTAACTACTGGATGGTTGATGGTTGGAACCAAAAAAATTGTGGCCATTGGTCGGTTAGTGGTTTTCCACTGGGTAATCAGTGACTTCCTTGACCTTGTTTTCCATAAGTGCAATTTATGTCATTTTTATCATGGATTTTGGAGGTGGATTAGAATAGAATTGGAGTATTTGTTCCACTTAGTTTCAAATAGGATGATATGTATGGAATGAGAGGATGTTTTCTCAGAATATTTAAAGAAATGAATGCTAATTTGTGATGACTAGAGGATTGGATGACCCCTAATATACCTAATTCGGCGAGGTTTGGAGATCTAGAAATGTGTAGGAATACCTAGAGGAATACCCCATGGGATCAGAAAAATCACAGGTTACATAACATGTAATCTGACATTACTGGTACTGTGGGACCCCTGGGCTGTGGAACTGAGCTTTTGGTTGGATTTAAATATCACATGCCATGTGACATGGTCACACAACATGGGACCCATCTTAAAAGTCTAATGGCACTTAAAGAGTGTCTTGGTTCAAACAATTGTTTTAATAAAAAGAGGGAAACCCCCTACAGGGATATAAAAAGGGTCAAGTATGATGTGTGATTTATGACTAACAATGACATGAAGTGTAAGGAAAACATCAATGCAACAATGTTAAGCAAGGTATACCATTGTGAGTTTTCGCAGACAGTGCACCTCCGTTGGAGGGGTTCTATTACAAAACCATAACTTATTTATCAAAAAAAACAATTATCTTAAATAACACTTATTCAAGAATTGCAATTTAATATAAACATGCAGAATTAAGAAGGAAACTAAATGCAATTTAAAACATTATTTAATTAAATAGGCTAGGAGAGGGACCCTACCTCAACCTCAAGGCGCGTTTTCTTTTGACGAAGAAAACTCGAATCTTCATTTTTTCTGCTTGCACGCATATGCAACTTAACATATATATAAGGACACCTATCCCCTATGTACATATTTTCATGTCCAAATATGCACAAGGGGTCCTTAGATATATGTTTATACTTGCATATACCCCTTTACACTTACATGCGTATGCATTTTTCATATCTATATATAAGCACACCTAGACCCAATATATATATTCATACGTCCATGAGTGAATATATATAAAGGGGGAACTTATATATGCATATTCCTACCTATGCATACACATGTTTGCCTTCGTCAATGGAGACTCGAATCCACCTCAACGAAATCCAAAGCACACAACAAAAATATAAAGAACCCAAAAATAAAAAAATCCCTAATTAAAATTGGGCCAAAGAATAAAAACAGAATAAACCTTACCCAAATATTGAACTCATTGTCTTAGATGGTGGTGGATAGAACCGGTATTATCATAAGAAACCACCTATAAGAAAATAGTGGGAAAAGAAATGAGATATAACAACTTCTTATATATATGTGATCAGTGTGTCAACCGTACATGATAAATGATACATGAATCCATAACCAACAATGAACAAATAATATTCAAATTTATATGTACATCCCAATACTAAATAACATGATCATTAATAAAGATCTTTATTTTTCAAACATCACCTTCAATTTCCTATTCAAAAATCAAAAATCACCAAAATATGAGAATAAAGTAAACCTCTATCATCACTTAAATGCGAGAAATAGGGATTAGACATTGTTCTTAACCTAGAAAATCCATTCCTTGAATGTATAAAATACCTAAAACTCTTCATTCTGATGTCCTTATTAATTTTCTAGATTGAAACCTCATTTTTAGCATGTTTTTCTTCTAGAATTCACATTTATTCTTAGTTTATATAAGTTTAGCAATTTTATAAAGTAGATAATTTTCCTTCTTTTATTCTTACTCAATCCGCTTGGATTTTTCAAACCAGTTTACTAATATGATTAGACAATATTTTGGTGCATGATCTTCCTTATTCTTGATTTTATATTCCTTCTTTGTAGAAACTATTTCCAAACATGCGATAATTGGTTCTTTACTTTTATCTTTCAACAATTATTATTGTTATAGAATCTATGTCTAAAATTCTTAACAATTTGGATTACTTGGTTTCCCTTTCACATACACCTTCAACACCCTTTAGAGTACCCTTTTTAGGATCTCTTTCAAACTCCACACTAGAATTGTCAAGCACTAGCCCACTACAATATCAAATATTGATACATAACCCAACACATTGATCTGAATGACATCTTATAAATACAAAATCTTTAAATAGAATATTTACCAATATAAACTCTTTATATTTAACTGAACACACTGACTATACCAACCACTATAGGTAAATCATTAATTTTGGTGTGTTCTTGGAACCAAATATGGTTCATCCAACATCCATCTTGAGACACTAAATTCATCCATTTACTGTCTAAGTTCATACATTTCACAACCTTGATAATGATCACCATTCCTTGATATGGATTTCACTCAAAAAGGAAAAGTATGAATCTCCCCACTATAGTATTATCGATACCATCATCAATCCTACATACACATGTCTAGTGCCTCATATCAAGTTATGATCACTACAGAAGATCCTAGCCCAATAATCTCAACAAAATTTCTTCATTTAAAATATATCATCTTTCAAACACACATTATATCCAACAAAAATAATACATTAAAAGATATTAGATATAGAAATCTAAATTATAGAAAAAACTAATAACTTTAGGAATACCTCATTAAGTATGGTACTAAAATTCACTTCACCTAGGATGGCTTATCCCAATAAAATAATATAGAAACCCAAATCTCGACACATAAATGAAACCTATTTTTCTCATCCCAATACTAAGGGAATGCATACACATTCTTGATACATGAGAAATATACCAGGGTTCATTTATTTTTCTAATATTTAGCTGAGATATTACTCATTCAATTTACTCTATCACCCTCATACTGAGGCTCACCAACCAACATTCATTCCTATCAGGTTTCCATCCTTATCCACGCACCTTCCTATGCAATGGATGTATCTACATAGATAGCTCATTATTTCTTGAATATCTCCTAGTAGGTGTCCAGATAAAAGGAAGCTACTCATGCCCATAATGAGTTCATAAAACCATTTAAAAACTATAATTCCTTTATGAATAAATTTCATTTGAAGGATGGCATGAAATGAATAAACTTTCAAATTTAGTGGAATACTCCATTACAGATTTCCATAATGATATAGCTCCATGAATCCCCAAAACATGCTCATATTCTATAAATCTACCATATCCTCTCATAGAAGAGGGAATGAAACCCAATCCATAAGACCTCCTCATTCCTTCTTTTATGATCAAATTTATTTATCCATTCTGATTCATCTCATTTGAATTTAGAAACTTTTAGTTTCACCCATATATCCTCTAGAGTTCCAATACTTTCAAATAGGAACTAAACATTCTTCAAAATATTCTAAACATCCTACGATCCAATGTCACTACTGAAAATTAGATACTGCTACTCCTAGAACTCATGGGTAACTTAGAAAACCATTGCTTTTCCTTTTCGAAGTACTTGGTCAATGGATCAATGTAGTTGTAACATAATATGATGGAAACAACCACTTGAGAATATTTCCCATGAGAACACAATGCCATACTAATTAGATGCTTTGTTGATGAATTTTGATTCAACATGATCTCATCATAACAACATTACTAATTAGAAACCCATCGTGCCACAATCCTAAGAATGCATTATTACCACAAAATCATGAAACAACCTTTAATCCTTACTTCATAACAAAATACCATTTCCAAAACACCAAACCCTAAGGTTTATCATAATAATCTATGGGTTACTCTCCTACACACCAAGCATAACAACCAAACCCCACACATTCACCCTTGATAATAAGAAACCCTCCACCCCCTTAACTAATCTAACAAGCAACTTCATAATAAAAATACACAATCAAATCACCCAAAAATCACCAAAATTACCTATATCGAGAGTTTTACATCAAAACATCAAGAAAACCCCCAACAAGATCCACCAACTTGAGGGATTACTACCAACCCAATCCCCCAAATACAAATCCAAACCATACCCAATACATAACTATCATACTCCAAACGCCACCCTAACACCCGAACTCACCTGATTTGAATAACACAAATGTATCTAGTTTTTCATCCATCATTTGATATTTTAAACCACCTAAAATCCAATAAACATATAAATTACAACCATTGGAGAAAATACACGAGTGCAATTTGAGGGGTTAAGAACCTAGATACCTGGTTCTTGTTTAGAACATCATAATATGTTTTAAGGAGTTCACTTCCAAGCTGACCATCACTTTTGGACTTTATGAACACCAAAATAGGACAGGTTGGTGAGTGGGAATCATTTCTGACCATGGATCCGAGTCTAAAAATATATTTAGTAATGAAAAAAACCTTCACATTGGTATTGTTTTTAGTTCCTCCTATGATAACTTTTCAACTACGCATTCAAATCAGATCGGTATGACGCTATAGAATCAAAGGGTTTAAATGTAGTTAACAAATACATATAAGTAGATCCCCTCAGTTTTCATCAGGAAAACACCACATGCTAACTCGATGACAAGAATCAGCAGCCACAAACATAAAATTTTGAACTCCTTCAAATTTGAACCACAAGACATGCTAACAATCTTATCAATGTAAAAAGTAGCATTTAAGAAAATAAATAGAGAACATCATACGAGGATAATTAATACCCCGCATCCCCAATTACCTGGAACACAAGACAAAGGGGGCTTTAATTTAATGCACCATGCAAACATAGGTTCTCTGGGTAAAAAGATAAGAAAGTGATAAATAAAATAAGAATGGGATGTAAAAGGAAAATCATATAAAAATTAACAAACTGCTTCAAGCAAGTAACTTCACCTGACAAGAAACGAATTAATAAGGGAAAGCCTTAGGTGCGTGGAAATTAAAAACAAGACATAAAGTCTACTACCAGATGAATAAAAAAAACATACCAAGCAGATAAAATATCTTTGAAAAAAAAAACTAAAGGCAACTGCCAATGACTAAATAAATTGAAACGATGATCATAAATTCCCAACTGTACATGAAGTAAATACCTAATCCGCTCTGTCTTCCTCCCCCAACTCTCTATAGTCATCCAGACCATGTAATTATCATTACATAATGGAAATAAAAAAAAGAAGAACACCATCCATGGGAGGAGGATGCTTCGATTGACAAAACTTAAGAGGTTTATCATGGGAGGGAAATAGAAAGAGGGTGATTCAGGAAAGTAAACCAAAATTGCAAGCTAAAGGGCCAGTGGATTCCTACTTCTGAAGGGCCACCATGAACAACGTGAGAGAGTTAGTGAGAGAGGTCGATGGTTCGGAGTGGAGGGTCACGATGAGAGAGCTCGAGGACAGCGTGAGAGACCGCATTGATCAGGGAGCGTCGGGAGGAGGGCACCGTGGTGAGAGTTGTAGAAAGTTCGGAGAGTGGGTTCGCAGATCAGGGGAGGAGGAGAGGAGAGGATGACGGTTTGGAGAGTAGGGTCACGGATCAGGGGAGGAGGAGAAGAGAGGCTGAAAAAATCCAAAGAAAAAAGAGAAATGTCGATGTTTAGAAGTTTAGACACGGATTTTTAATTAAAGCGTGGCTATAAACAATCTAAAGCCACAGACCTATAAAACTGTGGCTATATGTCTGTGGCTATAGCCTAAATTTCCAGTAGTGTCACGTTGATTTCATGAAGACACTGACAAAAGCTAATTTTCTTTTTTTCTTGTATAATGTATGACAAGCTAGGGGAAGAAATGATCACCTTCCACCCAGAGTGGGATATAACTCCGAATTTATTCCCATTGACAGAAAGTCCAATCTCGAATAAACCCATCTTTTGAAATTCCTTAAATATCTAACAATTTTACAATCAAGCTATCACAAATATTATCCTCCATGTTCATGAAATCAATGTTTTTTTCTTATCTTGATATATGCAATATGATTTCTCAAAAAACATGGACTATTTCTTCCAAATATTTATATCATTATTAGATTTATGTGTCTTTCTAAATAACACATCATTTTCTTCACCCTCTCAAAATACTTATCAATGGATAATATTTTTGGAACAATATCAGAATCTTGTGAGCCATTTAATTACTTTTATAATCCTCTATAAGAGTGGTCTATAAGAAAAAACAGTTGATGTCACAGGCATACAACTTTTATACCATGAAGAATTTGATAATATGAATTCTTTTATTCAAAAATTGGACACTCTCTATGCCCCTTAACACTATATCCAAAAAACTTTCCATACAATTTGAAGTCATTTATAGTGAACATAATCATTTCAAAAATTTGAAAGTATTCCATATTATAGGAATCATATACCCCAATAACATCTTTCCATAAGAGTTTCAAATCATCAAATAATAGTGACAAGAAAACCTCAATATCATTTCTAGGATGTTTTGGTCCATAGATCATTAAACTTAACATGATATATTTATGATTCATATAAAATTCAGAAGATAAGTTGTAAATTAAAAATAAAACAGGACATAAACTATGTGAGCCACTCACTCTTAGATATGGATTCATTTCATCAGTGCATTGCCCAATCTTGAGATATCCAACTCGATTTCTACATATAGGAAATTTATGTTCAATTTTCTCCCACTATAGACAATCAAATAGATGTCGTAATTTTCCATCACATATATACTCATCTTCATGACATCTTAACCTTTTTCATCATGTGAATTTAAAAAAAATGGAAAATAAGAATTATAAGAAGATACCAAAATATATTGGTAGGGGTCCCTATAACCGCTCATCAACATCTATTTTTTCTTTCAACTTATACTGTGGTGTCTCACATTTAGGATACTTTGATATAAATTCACATTCATTCCAATATAGCACACAATAATTAATGAAGACTTTTATTTTTTCAACCTAATCCAATCGAGCATAGTATTTTCTTCTCTTTATAATGTGAATTAGGAAGATAATTATTTTTAATAAGAACATATTTCAACAATTGTAGAAAATCAGTAAAAATTATGTCACTCCAACCATGTTTCACCTTCAAGTTAATCAATCCTAACCCCGATGATAAAATCATAAATTCCATACAACTTGGATAAAATGGTTTTTCAACATCACCATTTAGATTCAAAATTGTTGATTCTTTATCAATTACCTCTAATTCAATATCATTAATCATTTGTTTGATTTCATCAGAGTTAAAATCTTATAATGGGTCATCATCAATAGATCTTAAAATTTACCCAGTTTCAAAATTCCAAATCCAAGTGTTGTAACTCATATTAAAGCCATAGAATAAAAAATGATCTTTGATCTCTAAAATTTTCAAACTATTCCTATTTATACTATTTAGGCATCAATAAATAAACATATAATTTTTTGGATTATTTAATTTAGAAAATTGGAAAAAAGTATCAACACCTTCCTCAAATTAATCACTTATAAAGAGTTCCATAGTCCAAATTCGAATCATTATTACCAATAACAAATAAAAAAATATATATTTTCAAGATAAGATAATTTTAAATATATATTAAATATTCAATATTTTTAATGTAACAAAATTTTGAAATATTAAAAAAATATGCATATTTAAAAAATATAATTATAAATTTCATACCCTAATGAAAGATAAGATTAAATATAAATGATAAATCATTAAAATATTTGCATGAAACTAGTTTAAAAAATAAAATATAGTTAGACAATAAATTTTGGCATCTAATATAGACACTAATTGAGATATTATATATGCACATTCATCAAGGATGTCAATTGTTTTATCGATTATGGATTTAGTTAGGGATCTATATGGAATGAAAATGAAATTGGTGTGGGGATTAAAAATATGTGCTAATTCTCATACATTGAACAATATTTTCCTATCTCAACTAATTATTTATAGATATGGTCTAAAATAAGAACCCATGATTGGTTTTTTGGATCAATTCATACCCCCTAATAATTACCGATCAACCAGAAGTGACCCCATATATTGGAAATGTATTGAGAAAAAAATATTTGATAAAACATGAATATGTAACCTGAATAAGATGAAAACGTAGGATACCAGAAAGAGGAATAGTATAAATACATTCACTTGGGTGTGTATGCATGGTGTGAGAGAAACCAAACCCAGTTAGATACCACTACAGAGATAGTGGAATTCATTTTCAGGGAAATTTATTTTATTATTGTTTTAAATACACTAATAAAATATTCTCCCATGAGTAAGTATAAAAAAAGACACATTTAAACTCCCATATTTCATAAATATGTCATTTAATTTTTTTTTAAAATTACATTAAACAAACAATTTAAAAATATGTAGTTTATCTTTCTTTGAAACACCACCAATAGAATGAAATCCATTTCATTCCATTCAACCATATTTTGAAAAATTATTTTGAAATATCATATATAAAAGAATGAAAATCATCATAAAAAATAAAAGCACACTTGATATGGAACTGTATCAGTAATGGATAAAAATAAATACAACAAAACCACATGGTGATAACACTTAAGTAATGTATATTGAGGTAAGGAAATATTACCATGAATAAATATCAGGTATTTTATCTTAAAAAATAATTAGAATCATGGGAAATAAATCAGGTCATGTGGTTAGATGGTCCTAAAGATACTATAAAAAGATAAAAACTTATAAAAAATAATTTCATAGAAAAATTACTCAAACCATCCAACGATCTCAGGAGTGCATCATTAAATTATTAGCCCACCACAATCCGTAGCATTTCAAAAACCTATAGGGAAACTAGATGAAATTAAATATATGAGAAAACATGGTAAATAATCCACCCTGATGAAAGGAGATTAAATATTGTTCTTAGAATCATAGATACATGTAAAGGGAATATATGATATAACATGAGGAGACTAAATAAGATGGTAATGTGAGATTTTAGTAAACGTAATAAAAAATGGAGAGTTAGGGAATCTGCGACATTGAACGATCGAAAGAGAGGTGTGTGAGGATTAATTGAGAGTTTAGAGTTGATAATATAAAATGTTACGAAGAAAATAAGGATGTATGAAGCGAGAAAATATGGTTGGTGGCCAAAGGATTGAAGACACAGGGTTAGGGCTTCCACGGGAGAGAGAACCAAGTTTTCCTTTTCTTGATCGAAAAAAGTGAAATTAGTAAAAACAAAAATTAATAAAATTATAAATGATTTATTATTTCGGTTGTATAAGAACTGACATTATAATGAAATTTTTATTAGATTTATCATGTTGGTTATATAGAATCTGGTGTGTTGAATTGATTTACGATGTCAGTTATTTTATAACCGATGTTATTTAGCAATGATATTTTCATTATTATGTCAATTATTTTATGACTGATGTAAAACAAACATGCTTTATCACATTGAATATAGAATAATTGATGTGATAAATTAATAGACATGGATTTTCACATCGGTTATATGTAGCTGATCTCAAAATTCCCCCGCGATAAATTCTTTTTGTTCTCGTGATATGATACCAAAATTTTATTTATAATTTCACAGGAGATGTTATTATTCTAATGGTCAAAATACTATTCCTAAGTGTCAATTTACTCTTCCAATGTCATGTTAATATTTAATAGTATATCACGGTTCATTTGTGGAAATTAAACTATCGAAAAAAGTGAATTTTTAAAGAAGATACATACCATAAAATATTGGGGTGTTATATTCTTCCCCCAAGATTTTTTCTCCAAAAACATTTTCATGTATACTTCCCTCTATATAGATGTGGGTGGTTCTTTATCATAATATCCTCAGGTTCCCATTTTTTTATTCAATTTTATAGTTTCTACAAATAATCTTTACCATTCTTGTAATCCAATATCCCAATAATTTCTCTCTTATGTCAAGAATTTTAAAAAAAATCATCATAACAAGACAAATCAGATTTCAATTTTATTTTTTCATTGGTTATTACATGCATTTGGGTATAATATGTACTTTAAAATTAATATGTGGAAAATATCATGAACTTTGGAGAGACTTAGAGGCATTGCTAATCGATATGATACAGCTCCAAGTCTTTCCAGAATTTCAAATGGTTTTATGTACCTAGGGATGAGTTTCTGATTCCTACCAAATATTATGACACCCTTCCAAGGAGATAATTTTATAATGACATGATCTTCAACTTGAAATTTGAAACCCTTTATCTGGTTGCCAACACAACTCTTTTTTCACACTTTGAGCCTCTTTGATATGATACTAAATATTCTTTACCTTTATCATTGTCTCATCAATAAGTTATGGGCCTATAAGTTTCCTCTCACCAACTTCATCCCAATAAATTGGTGTTCAATATCTCATTCCATAAAATGCGTCATATGTCACAATTTAATACTAGAATTTAAACTATTATTGTATGAAAATTATAAAGAAGGTAAACATTGATCCCACATACCATGAAAGACAAGTGATCATGATCTCAACATGTTTTCCCATGTTTGAATACTCCTTTTATAATGTCTATCAATTTGAGGGTGATAAGAAATACACATATGAAGCTCAATATCCAAAGAATTTAAAATAATATTCCTAAATTTTTATGTGAAATGTAGATCTTGATCCGAAAAAATCAATAGAGTTTCACCATAAAGTCTAAAATTTCATTTATATAGATTCTTTCTAGGAACTCTAGTGGAAAATAATCCCTTATACCATGTAAAAATGAAAATATGGTAAGTCGATTAACAATTACCACTATTTCATCACTCTTTCTTGGATTCTATGGTAATACAATGATAAATTCCTTAGTAATTTCATCCAACTTCCACATAGTAATAGATAGAGGTTTCCTGACTTATCTTTGATGTTGTCTCTCAGGATTAACTTATTTAAAAACTAGGAATCTTGATACATAATTAGCAATTTCCTTCTTCATAATTTCCCACCAAAATCATTCCATCAAATATCTACACATTTTTGTGCTAACAAGGATTATATAGAATTTTGAGCAATTATAATCATCTAATAGTTCCCTTTTTAGATCAGGTATTAATGGAATACATAACCTTTTTCCAAATTTCATAATTCCATCATCATACATGATTTTTGACAATATATCATACTTAATAGCTTTAATTTTCATTTGAAAATTCACATCATCAGATTGAGAGATTTTTATATTTTCCATTAATGATGGTTTCAAAATAATTTGAAAAAATTATTGGTGTTTCCTCTTCCTTAACAATTTCCAAATCCATCTTTACTAGATGCATGATTGTTAGATCTTTCTGAATCCTTATTCAGGTTATAAGTCCATGATCATTCCTACTTTATGAATATGCTACCTTATTTTCCATTCCAAGGTGGTTGTTTTTTTGATAAATCATAATTATTGAGTAACTTGAGCTATCTTATTTTCCTCATGTTGAGTTATTTCTATGTAAATATGCATTTCAAACACTTTTTATCCATTTATATCTCACATCTTTCACCATATTGATAGTGCCTCTGTATCTTCAGAGATGAGATTAAAACTACCAACTCATGATCTTGAGATGGATAATTTTGTTCATGCGTCTTAAATTTCCTTGATGAATATGCAATAACTCTATCATTTTTCCTAAGGACACAACCCAATAAATTCTTCGATGCATCAATGTATATCACAATCCCATCATTTTCTAATAGAAGAATGCAAATCGGAGAATTGAATAATATTCTATTCAATTCATCAAAAAAGTATGTACATTTTTTTCTATATTACCTTAACCCCTTTTAGTTTGAGATTTGTTAATGGGTTATCCAATCATGCATAATTCTGAATGAAACCTCGATTGTAACCTTCTAAACCATCAAAACTATGTACCATAGTTATGTTCATCGACATAATCCATTCTTGGATTGCCTTTGTTCTCACAAGATGAACTAAGATTACATCCTTAGAGACAATATGGTCAACAAAACAATTTCCTAAATCCAGAATTCACACTTGCTTAATTTACCATATAACTCTTTCCTTCTAAGATTCTCAATAACAATCCGCAAGTATTTCCCTTGGTCATTATATCTTTTAGAATATACCAAAATATCATCAATGAATAATTCTACCAGATCCTTAAGATATTCATTGAATACCTTATTTAATAAACCCATGAATAAAATGGGTTCATTATTTAATCAAAAAGGAATTACCATGAACTCATTGTGTATATACCTCATCCAAAAAGCTATGTTTTGAATTTATTCCTTCTTTACTCACAATTGATGATATCTAGAATGAAGTCCATTCTTATAAAAATATTTATATCCATGAAGTTGACCAAATATATTATCAATATGAGGAAGAGTGTACTTTTTCATTATTTTAATAGCATTTATTTATCTATAGTCAATGCATGACCTCAAGTATCCATTTTTCTACTTAACAAAGAGGACATGGGATTGCCATGGATAAATAGTCGGGAAAATAAATGAATTATTACTCAAATCCTCTAGTTTCTTTTCAATCTCTGATAGTTATATAGTTTATATTCTATAATGATTCTGTGATATTGAAAATTCATTAGAGATTAGATCAATGGAAAATTCAATTTCATGTTCAAGGGGGTACTTAGTTAATTCCTCAGGAAATAAATCAATGTATTCCTACAAAGTTGGCACATCCCCAATTAAGAGATTGCTTTCCTCATCCCTAGATGTTTTTATCTCTCCCCCCAAAGAATTTCATTCATTCGAGCTACTGGGGGTGGATCTAGATAAGAATCCAATGATCATGTTTCCACTCTAAGGATAAGAGACTCTACATCTTCCTCATAGAGTGTAATTTTATTCTTATTGCAATAAATATTTTCATCATATTTTAAAAGACAGTCTATATCGAGGAATATATCAAAGTAAACCATGGGTATGATGATAAGCTCAGAAACAAAATAATTATTAAATTTCATAATAGGGACTTATACCTCTTGAAAAGATCCAAAATAGGTTTAGTATAGTTATTCTTCATAACCTGAGTAAGCTATCATAATATTGTCATGATATGATATTCTCCAACACTATCTTTGTTGACTTGCTCAGAAGGGAAATCCCTACATTTTCTATGGGTATTGATTCATTTTATTCTATTAGGTTTCATCACTAAATAATGTCACACACTATGTTATATCATAATCATCATGAGTATTAAGCCATAATTTACTACAAGTTCTTATTTTAATTCTCATGCTTATTTAACATCTATTTCCCAAGGTTTCTAAAAAACTTGCTCTGATGACAATTTTAATAACCCCAACCCCGGTATCCCAGATCTGATAGTCATTTTATTAAAATTTTGTAGATATAAGATATCATATCACCAAAGATAGATTATTTTAGAAGTCTTGAAGAATTAGATACATACATGATACCTTTATTACATTGGTAATTATAAAAATAACATAAAAAATTGCTTCCTTGACACATATTCAAATATTTAAACTTTAAAATAGAGGTAATTAATAAAAGGGGTGAGCTCAAATACTTAGTAAGGGTTACACGAATCAATAATAAGTGAAAAAGGTAATAAGGCATAATAGAGAGTTAAATAACTAAAAAAGACATGCCATAAATAATATGAGAATGTAAAACCATATTTTTTCATAGTGAAAATATCATGGAATGAAATAATTGAATAATAAATAATAAAAATGCTTAATCATTAGACATCATGTATCCATCACATAATCCATTAGACAATCAAGAAGGTTTACGTATGTGGGTAGAAACCCATCTGACCCTACTTATAAACAAATAATATGGGTTTGTTGCCAAATTTTTTTCACGAGACCTACTGATGCATCGAGGGACTATAGTGGGCCTCACATATCACTATAAGTCCCAATCATTCTTCATACATTGATTCAATTTCTGAACAATATGAATTATAAAATTATCTATATTGAGTGGAGTATACAGATTCATCAATATTTCCCTAATTGAAACAACATTTAAAGAAAATACCATATATAAAATGATACAAGGCTAATAAAATAATAATATCCATGATACATGAAATATGAATATTTAATAAAATCATTAATGAATTATGATCACATATTTAAGGTTAGTATACAAACACCACACACAAGGAATAAGTGGCAAATAAGGCATAACCAAAGGGAATATCATAATGGAGTCCATAAAATAATGGATTTAAACTATAATTGGAAGTTAATAGGGTAAAATATGCATAAATAAGGATAAAGTAAGTCCAACTGAAGTGAAAACATTTAAAAATTATTTAAAAAACATTATAAAGAAACCTCTTTATTACAGTTTAATAGAAATTTATAAATATACATTAAAACAAAAAAAAACAATAATTGTTTGAATAAATCAAAATATTAACAAATATAGTTTTCCATTAAAAAATTAGTTATTTTAGGAAAATATATTTATCTTAAAACATATAATGGATTGTACTTAAAAATGGGTAAGAAATTGGGATGTTCCTTTTTAACCGGGCTAGCTTATCGGGCAAAATTGAAAATGAAAACATTATATAACATGTATTTCTACATCAATGAATGAATAATTGAGATAGGTAGATAATTCTAGAAAATACACACATAATTTATAAGGATTACATAAGAATAATTAATAATTAAATTGGGGTAATTAATGATAAATATTAAACCAAAGGAAAAATGGATGTTTGGGGAGAGTCCCTTACAATTTATTTAAAAGTGTTCTTCACTTGCGCTTAATATCATGGATATTGAAATTAGATTCATTAATAATTTAATTAATCACATATCCAAAAAATATTTTATTTTATATAATTTCAAATTTTACATTTATGGCCCTTTTCCTGAGATAATAGATTCAATTTTTCCATTTGGGAGAGTTCGTTTCCTTGGTTTTTGTTATTGGTTCACATGTATGCATGTATGTAAGATCATGAAAAATGGGAATAGTTATTCATAATTGAAATTATATGTTTATAATAGACTTAAAGACATTAAATGGTCTTATATATCATTTTTTCTATATATGAGGAATATTCATTAGACAAAATGTTACTGATAGTCATTTAGATTATTTTGGTGTTTTTTGATCATCATGTACTAGTTTTGTTTTATTTTAAAAAAAATATATAAATATACTAGTTACGGAACACTAAGTAAGTTATAATATATATTTTACCATTTTTTTAACCATTATTCTAGTTTTTATGACTATCCTTGAAGGCGGTAATGTAAAATGAAAAAGCATTGTCCACAAAGGCGATAAATCTACACATCACGGATGTTGTTTTCAATTTTTGAATAAAAGGGAGAGGAGAAGGGGGTTGATGATGAATATTATATTATCATAAAATATTATAGTATATATACAATAATATATTTAACATTATTTTTTGGATTGATGAGGTAAGTTAAGGGTAAGAAAAGAAAATATGTTGAAAAAAACTAAAAGAATTAAATCTGATTTTACGTCTTGAATTCCTCTCTTTCATAACCTTCTAAAAGAACTTTGACATTGTAATTTTGGTGATAAAATCATTAAAATAACATGGGGTATAGTTTTGGGAGTTTTATTGGGAATAAATTGGAAAATATTCAAGTATTTTGTGGATTGTGGAGAATAGGTGGTGAGGGGTGATATTTATAGGGGAGGAGAGGGGTGTTTTTTGATCATTTTATTCATTAGTTTATAATTTAAGCTCATGAATATTAATAATGTTGATTCTTAGCACTAAATAAAGTATTTAGTTCATTTTATTTTGATCCAATTGTTTTTATATCATCCATACATCATCTATGAGTCAATAATTCATGTATTTAGCTTATACCGTAAATTACCGTATTTTACTATTCACAAAAATTCAACTATTTTTAAAAAAATACCAAAAAATAATCCTAACATTTTTTTTGAAATTTATAAATTAAAAATTAATTCATTTTTTTAAAATAATTTTTTAAATATGAGAAATTTAATTTCAATTAAAATCTTTATTTATTCGAAAAATACAAATTTTAAAATTATAACATATTTTATAACACTTTAAAAAATTAGTTAAGGTCTCATAAAATTGTCCTAAAATTATAAGACAAAAATATATCAATTTTGGACTCACTTTTATGAAGTGAAATTTTCTTTTAAATAATTATATGAATTATAAAATTGTAAATAAACATTTACCATTTACAAAAACACAAACACTTAATTTATCATTTTTAAAAAAATTATTTACTTATTCTATGATATAAATTTATCTTATTTTTTTATGAGATACATACATTTTATTTATAATTCCATAGGTGATGTTATTATTCTAATGGTCATATTACTATTCCTAAGGTTCACATTACAATTTCAATGGTCATGTTAATATTTATTGTATAACACAGTTCATTTGTGCAACATAAACTATCAAATAAAGTGAATTTATTTAATAAGTTACATAACATAAAATATTGGGGTGTTATTTAGAAGATTTTGAAATAATTTGGAATCCATAAAACATTTTAGTAAATAACGATGTTTAATCTCCATTTGAATTCCCAATCAAAACCTTTATGCAAAGTGGTAAATTCCTTTAAAACAATTTATCAACACTTGTAATTTCCAAGAGTCTCTTGAAATAAAAAGTAAAACCTATGATAATTCACTTTGAAAATAGAACACTATTTTAAGTATCATAATCTACTCTTATAGAACATTTATGTAATTCAGTAAACAAATTTTATGCATAGTTTAATAAAAAAATTAATGTGAACCCTTAAAGTGGGAAAACCCTCCCCTTTCTATGAAAATGATGAAGAAATGAATTTTATTTCCTATAAATTGAACAAACACATCAAATTCCATCATTATAAAATTAAAAAAATATATATAATGCAATCCATCAATAGTTATAAAATTAAATGTTAGTAAATGGGGTATAACATACCTCAAATTGATGTTAAATGGTGTTAATATTTGATTTAATTTTGAAGTGGACCCGAAAATGGGATTATAAACCATAACCATAATAAATACACAAAAATAGGTTCAGTACAATATCCCTATGTTTTGGCCTATTTTAAATGAGGTATGGGGGAGAATAAATCAAGAGGAACGGAAGAAGATAGGGAGGAAGAGTCCCTACCTTGAATATTTTTTCCCAAAACAAGAAGAACACACCATTAATTATCACGGGAGGTGGGGGATCAAGATAGGATAGGTGTGATAAAAAAGGATCATGTATGAGAGGGGGAGGGGGTGTGTGAAATTTAGGGGTGAAGAGAAAGAAGTTAGAGACTTTTAATTTAATATTGAAAAAATTAAATATTCAAAAATACAAAAATGTTTTTAGACTCCCACGGTTTATAGGTATGTTTTATAAAAGCAAGGGGAGGCTAATAGAACCCAAAAAACACATTACACGATTTCCCATAGAGCCTTAAATGATTTAACTAGTTTTGAGTAATCATGAAAAATGATGTTTTTAAATGTATACCCCAAACAAACGGTTTCTCCACATTTACTCAAAACCATGAACAACCCATGCAACACCCAAAACATTCTAAAAAATTTAAATTCCAATTTGAAAAATACTAAAACATAAAATAATCCAAAATACAGTAAAATTATAAAAAATAAAAATTTTAGTGACATGGAAGTTGTCATAAAAAATATCATAAAACAAACATTAATAAATATAGATAATTTTGATGAATAAAAATCCAGTTAAATTAAATGTAAATGAAAATAAAAAATGGAAAATAAATGAATGTGAATTCATATATGATTATATAATTAAAACCTCTACATAATGAATTTATCTATCAAAAAAACATGACACGTAAAAAATGAATAGTTATCAACTTGCATTTTTTGAGGAAAATATCCCCATAAGATACAATAGAAGGCCCTTGGATTTGAAATGTCACATAATATAAATCAAACCATCAAGGTTAACCACCGTTTACATAGTTGACACATGAAAACTTTAAAAAAATTAACGCAACATGAACCATGCCAAAGAACATTCCCAACACCAATCATGCACATGAACTCCTACCAAAATGGTAATAATATGTGATGTTGTTCATGTGTCATCATTGGAGAAAACCTTCCAAAGTTTCTCATTGATGACTATTGGTTCACTTTAGAATGGTGTAGGCTCAACCAAATAACATAAGGTAGAAAAAAGTGGGTATCATGGATTGATAGGTTCACTAAGGATTTGACATGTGATGAGTGTACGTATGTTGAGGATTATGAGGAATTAGTATTTCTCTATGCATGTAAGAGATAAAGGCTGGAATATAGGGGGTTATGTGTGAGGTGTGGAACATGGATGGTTTAGGTAGATGCAGGGAGGTGATGATTCTTAGCCTAGCTATGTATATTTCACGTAGTTGAAAGAGTCAATCATGACCTGGTTTATATAGAGTGGAGGGTTTCTAGTTCATTTAGGGTATATGATGAAGATGAGATGATGGAGAGGGGCTTGTGATGGGAGGCCTGATGTGTGATGGAGAGGAGGGGAGGCGACATATTGGTGTCACGTTGCGTAGGGAGGAGCAGTGCTGTAACACACAAATATTTTAGAATGCATTTTTATTTAAATAAATTATTTGTTGTGTAGAATACATCACACACATCAATGAACTCAAATAGAACATAATACACTATTTTTAAATTTAAGTTAAACATTAATAAATTATGAGAGTACAATGTGAAACATCATAAAGAAAATTATAATAAGAATAAAAACATACGTAAATAAAATAATATTAAAATGAATTATAATAAAAATATGTGATATAATTATTCAAATATTATAATTATTATGATATTAATATAATTGTTTAATGAAATTAAAGAGTATACATATTAATAACATCCAAGAAATAATTAAGTAACTATAAGACATGTTAATTTAATGATTTAGGGTTAAATGTTTTTTTAAATGTTATTTTCATTGAATAATAAATATATTTTATTTGAATGTATAATTTATTAATTTTATGATTTTTTGATCTATCGTGATAAAATTATCATAGGTTGAAATTTTGTGATACTTTCTTAAATGGTTGAATTTTAGGTGAATAGTTAAAATGTAGTTTTTACAAAAACCCAAAATTTTATAACATCATTATGATATATTCATGAATTAAGAACATATTAAACCTTTTAAATAATAAAATATGTATGTAAGGGGTATGATAAATAATTTAAAACTATTTGGTTGAATTTTTAAACTCAATTTTGACATTTTGGAACCAAAGTTTTATTTTATTCTAACAAAATATTATTTTGTACATTTTCCTTTAATTGCATTTTTACAATGTTTCATTTTGTTTTTATTGGTTTTAAAGTCAAAAATAATAATTTTTTTGGTCATAAACCAATATATTTAACGATAACCAATTGTATACAAGATTTTGGTGCAAATTCATAATTATGGTTAAAATATATTTTTCAAAAAAAACTGTCTACTGCATCATATGTACATATATTAAAGTTACTTTTTTAGAATATTTAGAAATTTAGTATTATAAAATTTATTTCATATTTGGAATTAATATATTCAGTTATGGTAATTATATTGATTTAATTTTTGTTCCAGAAGAATAGTTACAATGATAAATGTTATGGTACCATGGTAAGGAATAAAATTGATAAAGGGGTTAAAATGACAGGAAAATTCTCAAAATATCATGAAACCCATTTGATTATTTGATTAGTTGAATTTATTTTAACCAAAATAATATCTTATTTTATTTTGGAAAAAATTGGAAACACTTTACTATAAAATGAAATTTATTAAATTTTAATGTTATAAATATTAATAAGTGTGTAACTCCTCCAACTTATGAAAGGACCCCTTGAATCCTAACCTATCTGCACACTTAAAGAACCTTAGATCAAAACATATACTCCAAAATAAATTCCCAAAGCCCTTATCCATGACATAGTGTTTTTATTCTCCCCAAAAGGCCATCTTAAGAAGTTTTAAGCAGAGATCCAAAAGAGGATACCCAAAGAAGAGGTAATTGTCTTAACCGAGTTCTTTTGAGTTTATTCCTTATTAAACCTCTTAAAAATATTCTATTACCAAATTCAAATAATTACTACAATATAATTAGATTTATTAAATTTTATTATTTTAATTTAACAACCATTATGAAACTTTTTCTATCCAATGGAAATTGAAAATGTCGTCTGTGTATTCATGCAGACAACCGCCTCCACAAATAATGTATTTTGTTTTTCATAAACGAATCACATGGATAGTTATAATGATGAATTTATTGAATAAATATGATATAAATGAAATTATTATGATTCTATAAATTTATGTAATTATCTACTTTCATTCCCTCACATCCATTAGAAAAAAATAAAAAACCACTCATGTGTATGTGTAGCCTACCACTTCCATGGATGGTATATTTAATTTTTCATTATCAAAATATAGGAATTGTTTTAATAATTAATTTAATGAATAAATATTATAATAATGAAATTATTAATCCTCTAAAAAATTTATATTATCATTATATAATAGCATATTTTTACTCATTCGGTATTTCTAACAAGCTCTTATTTTGGTTGGTTTTACCACCTACATAAATAATGTTGTAATTTTATGTCATGGATGATTATAGAACGTAATATATTGGTAATAGTATTTAAATTAATTAAATTTAATATTAATTATTTCTTATCTAATGGTTATATATATTTCTATTTACTAAATAAAACATTTTTTTTATGTAATCTAAATTTCTAAAAAATAGATTTTTAGGCGTTACATTAAAATATTAACCATAATTTCCATGAAATGACCAAGATAATTTATAAAAAAAATAAAAAATACTCTAAAATTTAATAAAAATTCATTAAATGATGAAATAATACTATGGTTCAAGAACTAAAACTACTGAATCATAATATGCATAAAAACTGAATAGAAAACACAAAAATATTGATTATAATAATGATTTGTTTTTAAAATGGTAATAAAAACATAAAAGTTACTAGTATCTAGTAAGATAAATTTAAATGTTGTCATTAAATAGATTTATAATAAATCTAAATTTATTTTGGATGAGGTTAGAGTGTGTCCAACATATTAGAAGTTCTATGTAAGTTAGTTTTTAACTTAATTTTCGTTCATTGGGTTAAATTATTTCTTTGTTGACTAGGTTATTACAGGATTATTGGTGTTATGATACCTGATATTTTCATATGTTATTTATAATTTTTTATGTGGATTTATATTTTTTTCACATAATCACATCATTTATTGATTCTTCAAATTTTATGAGCTTATAGGGGTTTTTCATCTCAATTTCAACTCATTGAGTTGTGTTCTAAAGTCACCTACTTATTGATTTTGTGTTGTGTATATACTAAAAAATAGTGACTTTTATTAAAATTTTCATGAAAATTATGTATATTCAAAAATCCATATAAGGTTTTCTCTTTCCTATGATTTTAATTTAAAGGTCACCAAAAATGTAAGGGGTTTAATTTAAAATTAATGCTTTGAAAAGATACCCAAATCATTATATTCCATATACATATTGTTTATATTTCTTGAATAATGTTCTTTTATGTAAAAAAATTATCATTTGTGGTCATATTGTACATTCTCTATAAACGTTTTAAAATGAATCATTTCATTTTTTTCCGTATAGGGTACTTTTGACATTATTTATAATAGTGGGAAAAGAATGTTTTTTAATGTTTACCACATGAACGAATTTTACTTAAATCATAACCATTATTTTTTATTAATATTTATTTAAAGACTTCATGGTTTTAAATGAAAATAATATACCAATTTTCTTGTGAATTTTTCATTTTAATTAGTAATTAAAAATGATATTATTTTTCATAAAAAGTTCTAAAAAAGGACTTATTTTCATATATATATATATATTTATATTTATATTCCACTAAAAATTTGATTATATATACAGAGTTTATTTTAAATATTCCATTATTTTTTTTGTGATTAATGTTTTAAAAGTTTCATTGAAACCTCATAAACAGAGTTTTGGTACTGATTTACAACTTCATTTTTTGAAACAAAGTTACAAAAGATTAAGGAAATTATTTTATAGTTTTGTTTCCATTTTACTCACTATATATATAGTATCTATATTTTAGGATGTAACTTTTGAAAGAAAAAAAATAATTATCTAATGATATAAATCTTGGAATTATTATATCATTGGTATTAACTGATTACATTCCTAACATCATCTTGTGAAATACAGTATGAAAATATTTTATAAACTATTTTATTTATCTGGGTTTCTCATCAATATAAATATTATTTAATGTATGTTATGATGAATTTTGGATGTGTTCTAATGATTTCATCCACCTTTTTTGTTTGGTTGATCCATGATGATGTTTTTTGTAAATCTTCATAAAAACCATTTCGTTTTTATGGGTTAAGTAAGCTACTATAGAGTTATAAATGTTTTTATGTTCATTTGGCACAAAACTGTATGTATTTCCTCTTGTAAAGGATAATATATAAATTATATATCCCTTAAATTCATTTGGTAATACAATATATATCATTATATAATGCGTAATATATATAAGAGTGAACCCAATCCATTATGGGACACTATCCAAAATGGTATAAAGGGAACTAAGAGTGAACCTAATCCACTATGGGACTCTCTCCACTAAGAATTAATGTGAATTATGAGTTATACTAATCCACTCAGAATATTTTCACCTTTTTATGATGGTATTTATAGAGATCTATAAAAAAGTAATTTATTTTCTATGTATATTTATATTCCACACTTTCAAACCATATTCTTATGCCTATGCTTTGTTCTCATGGATCATTGTTGAGTGAGGTTTCAACAAACTTATGAGTCATGTATTATGTTATATCCATAGTTTTATACCATGTATCATTGTTAGTGAATGACCTTTTATTGGGTATGAATCTCTTATTTTATATCCATTCACTTTAATTGTGTTTTCATATATGACCATCTTATTCTCACTTATAATATTCAATTGTTAATTCATATTCTCACACTTAGTGAGCATTTAATCTCAAAAATTTTCTGTATATATTTCTACTAAGTTATAAAGAATGATATTATATAAAATTTTTCTTAAAGGGTGTCTTTTTTGGAAAATTTTTCATCACATGTTGAATAATTTATGTGAAATAAGAAATTCCTGGTATTGTGGAAAAATTATTATTTAGATGGAAAGACTTTGGTTTTTTAGAGATTGAGTTTTTTTTAACTCTACAAATATATAAAACTATTCATTATTGGGAATGTAAGTTACATAATGATATTTATTAATAAGAAAATTAAATATGGTTAAATTGGTGTTGATATACTTTATTTGAAAACTAATATGTAAATTATATTCAGTTTTCGTTGCATTTGGGTATATATGTTCAGGGAATCTCATTTGGTATTGGGGAAGAGTTTAGATAAATTTAATGGTTTGGAAGTTATCAGATCTGAATATTTTAAGAGTTGTGGATACAATTTTGGGTTTATAAGTTTAATGATTGTCATAATTTCTAAATTATAAAAACCCATTTGGAGGTCTTATGTGATTGGATTTTGAGGTTCTTAATGATATGATGAGAATTTATTTTATAATAAAAACATATATGATTGTGGTATAAATAATAACTTGGGATAATATATGATTTAATGTGGATGTAATTATGTTTTATTGGGGAATGTTTTAATCTATTTTGAAAATATTTTTTCAGTAGTACAGTAAACATCAAGGATTGAAAAGTGATTTGGTTACAACTTATTTTGTTATTTTAGGTAAATATTAATTTATTTTGGAGGTATATATGATTAAGATATATATTTATTGGCATAGGATTAATATTTTTAAGAATAATTCTAATATAAATTTCATGAGAATAGGTTTCTTTGATTTTTTGTTATAGAATATGGTAAGAAAGATCATGAAAATTTTGGGTTGGTTATTTTTGGGGAATGGAGGATAAAACATGAAGAAATATGAGTTGAACTAATAAAGAGAGAGTAATAATGTCATAATTAAATAGAATGTATCATGGATTGGAATGAAGGTGTTATAGGATAATAAATATTAGGATTGATTTTTATTTTGATATTTTTTATTAATTTTATTTTCTATTGATGGTGACACTAAATTTTTTTAGTTGATGAATGAAACCAAGGGGAATTATTTTAAAAAGAAATGTGATAGAAAATTTAATAACTTTCATTATGAGAAACCAAACTGCATGGTATTTCGAATGAAAAATATTTTAGTTATACCAAACTAATTATATCAAGTTATAAGAAATTGGTAATTTTCAATCATAAAAAGAAATCACATAAAATAAAAATGGAGTTCCATGGAGGTTCATATTATACAAACCATATATGAAAGAAAAGTAACCATAATACCTATCAAAAAATTGTTAAGAATCATGGGGAAACTATATTCATGGATTATATGAATGTTTCAATCGTGGAAGATATGTTCATCATGCACATGAATGATAAAGAGATATTTTGACACCCTCTAAGTCATCAGTGCATCTAATTTTTAGATTTATTTGTTTATTTATTTATTTATTCTTGGATTTCTTGGGATTTGGGGGTTGAAAATTTAATGTATTTAATTTTTTTCCTGGAGTACACTTAACACATGATTAGGAGTAACAACACATCTAATTGTTCAAGAGAGGTGTTTGGGGTATAGTGAGGTTTTCACTGTTTTTCATGGTTTTTAAAACTGTATGGTAATCTCCAGACACTATGAAACCTTTTTTGAGGTGCTAATGGTTCCCTCATGATTTGTGAAAAGTTTTCCAAATCATGTGACAAAAACATGAGGGATATCCAGCCCCTTTAAATTTTTTGTTTTTACTATTTTTACCTTTATGTATTTTAACCCAAATACCCCCTATTCCTCCCTACTCACATGAGAATTTGTTAACTTGTCTTGGATCTTCATTACTTATTTACCTATATGATAACTTCTTGGATATTGGTGGTTTATTAGGGGGTAATCATGTTATTTCATGATTTCTTTATCCTCCAACCTTTTTCTTCCATCCTCGTGGAGTTAAGACACAATAACATTCCATGTGGCTAACGGTAGGGTTTTATATGGAGGATTTAAATTGTTTCATGTGGGTTTAGGTGTGTGTGAAATTCTAATACTTGATTATTATGGTTTTCATTAATGTAGATGGTTTTTTATTTGGTTTCATGATAAGTGTATCAATTTAAGTGTTCCTTTCCATTTATTAACTTTGGTTCTTTCTTTCCATTTGTTTTTTATCAAATTTTATTTTAAATTTAGTTGATAATTTAATTTTATCCATTTGTATTTGGATTCATGATATGCAATACAATTTTGAAGGATTAATGTGGATTTTAAAAAGTAAGTGGTTTGAATGCATACAATGTTTTTTCATAAAGGGATGAGGGTAAAGGCCCCATTAATGGACCGAAAAAATAAGAAAACCCTTTGTAAAATGGGTTCGGGGGATACGAAACAAAGAATTGGAATAAATTATATGAATAAATAAAACATAAAGGTATGACATGGTAGAGAATGATCAAATAAAAAAAATCAACCAAGAATCAATGAAAGTCTCGTTCCCCCCTTCCAGACAAATGCAATAGTTGAGTTAGTCAATGTTGAGATGTGTCCCCCTACCAAGAAGTTATTTCATTCTAGAAACACAATGTGTAAGAGAACCCCTTTATCCAAAAGAATGAGGAAGGAGGGTTGGATGAAAGGTTCTAGCAAACCAATCCCTCATTCGAGTTGCCCACCCAACAAGCATAAAAAAATCACTATAATGCCAACCTGATGCAAAAAAACCAAACAGTTCAAACTATACAATATGATAATGGTAGTGTTTCCATCTATTCAAAAGAAAAAAAGATGTATGATGATTGGTTTCAACACCCCCCCTCAAGGTTTCCCACCGAGTAGCACCTGCATTTACCACAGTAACTTCCACAAGAGAAGGACGGAAGATTGACTTGACTTCAACAATGAAAATAGAATCCAACCATCCTAGAATAATGTAAGATCAGAAATGACCAGAATAAAGACACAACAGGGAAAAATGACATCCAAATAATAATTCTGTCATATATTCTTACCGAATACAAATTGTATCCAAACCATGAATCTGAAAAAACCCTCTAATGTTAGCCAACACATTCCTTAAAGAGATGAACCAGATCCATCCCCAGACCAGGGTAGCCATATGAAATAATAGATGCAACGAAGTATTAAAGAACATCTCATATTGAACCAGAGAAGCCAAAGGCGCATCAAATAAGGCACCATAGTAGCCGCAAGGTAAATCATAAAGCATTAGAGCATCCATAAGGAGAATCACTATGTTAAGGGTCCAAGAAAGGTTACTCGACTTCTAGGCATCCACCTCCTCTGAAATGGAAGCCTCGAGTGATGCTTTGAGGACACCAGGTCAAAGGACTATATATATGGAGAAGTAGAATGGAAACACACCACCATATAAATTCGAAAAAAATCTATGAGAATCTTGTTGCGAGAGATGTCATCATCACAACAACAGAGATGGTGAAATTCATTGTGGTACAAGCTGTGAAAGTGGATAAAGTGGTCGACCAAGGGAGAGAATACCCAGGAGAAAATGAGAACCTAAGGAATCTGCATCAAATATCCAAGATTTTAAGAAATAACCAACCTCTAAGGACACAGTCATTGACCAAGGGAAGAGGAATTCAGAAATTGTTAAAGAGGAACCCTAGTTATGTGAGGAAGGTGAGGAAACCTAGAACATTCATGGGTGATTTCAGTGGAATCAAATCAATAAAATGTGGTTGATAAAATTACTCAAATATGATTTATGGGTTTAAATGGATTTAGAAATGGGGGTTTGAAAGGGTTTTATCTTTTGATGAATTCCTGATTGATTTTAGACATTTAATGGATTTAGGTAGTAGGGTTTTGTGGCCTTAGGCTCAAGGTGTGTTTCTAGGTATAACTAATTTCTTCTCTACATTAGCCATAGTTTTAGTATTGAGTTTGAGGAATAATTTACATAAAAACATCATTTTTTTGAGAATTATGAATCAAATGGACCCTTTTAGATCAACCCTTGTGTTTTGATGCCCTATCGGAGAATATTTGATGATCACACACTTCTACTAAATGAGTGACCTAACTATGGGAGGAGAGAGAGAGAGAATCATATGGAATCTTTCCATATTGATTATGAGGACCTTTGATTTATTCCTTAGTATGGACTAGTTTCTACCTCTCCTTATATTTTGGACTATTAATAGGGAGGGTTTCTATGTATACGAGTTAGTGAGATGTAATTTTCCATCATCTAGTGAGAGTGGACCTCATAAAATGCACAATAATATTGTATTCATGTGGGTACAAGATTATTTAACTTTAGTTTTCTAGTTTGATCCTTGGAGTGGGGGATATTATGAGATTTTAGTTCTTGTGATGTTCTGGGGGTAAAAGTACATATTCTATGAGGATGTTCTAGTCCTACCTCTATATCAAAAGATTTTAATCTATATATACTTTCACCTGGAAACTACCTCAATTTCTATAACTAAAAATCATATGATCCCTATAGATCTTCAAGATATGAAGGTGTAGTTAGAGTATTTATATAGGAAGGTATTTTTCAGACCGATTATGTCTCCATAGGTAGCCCCAATGTTGTTCTCAATGAAGGTGGATGAGAGATTAAGTTTATTTGTAGATTACATTCCAGAAAATCAGGTGACTATCAAGGATATGTATCCCCTCTCGAGAATCAATGAAATCTTCAACCAATTAAAATGGGTATGGTGGCTCTCTAATATTGATCTGAAGTTAAGATTTCACCAGCTTCATGTTTGAGATGAGGACACACCAAAGACTGAATTCCAATGTCCATATGGCCACTATGGGTACTTGGTGATGCCCTTTGTTTTGATGAATACCGAAGAAGTGTTCATGTGACATATGAACTCGATCTTTAATTTATTATTAGACCAATTCATGGTAGTATTCATCGATGAAATCCTTGTGTACTCAATGTTAGAGGTGGAGCATGAAATACATTTGTGGATGGTTCTAGACATGCCCTGAGAGCAGCAGCTTTATAGGATCCTCTTGAACTAGAAGTTCTAGATTCGGGAGGTCAAACTCTTGGGATATGTATTCTCATAAATGAGATTAATATTAGACCTAGTAAAGTTATATGGGTTGTTTTATTGATGATACCTAAGATAATTAACAAGGAGAAAATATTCCTCGGGTTGATAGGATCCCATTTGAGATTATGACTTACTTCTCTTGGATAAGGGAACCTATGGGAGATTTGAATCAAAATGGGTAGGATTTTGTGTGGGAATAGAAGTTTTAGTAAAATTTTCAATAACTACAATAGTGGTGGATGAGATCCCCCATATTAATACTTTTATAAGAGTGTGTTTATTAGATGATGTTATTATTTTTCCCTAAAGCTAGGCTCTGATGTGTTTTGATGCAAAAAAAGGTAGATATTTATCATGGGTCCCAAAAGCTAAGACCCCATATAAAAAAATTCATTAAGCACGACTTAGAGTTGAAAATTTATATTTTTGACTTGGAGTATTACAAACACAATCATAAGATATATATTTCATGAAAAAATATCTACTATACTTACTACTATTGGAATTCTATATTTAGGGTGAATATCATATTTGTTTAAAGATATATAATAGTAACAGTCACCTTGTGATATGAGGTGATGAATTAATTTTATACCTCCCCTAATAATAGTATATTTAGGATAGGTCATGATGTATTTATATCATTTAGAATCAATTTGGTTAGCTAAGGGTGTAGCATAATGTTAATGAGTTTATCTCTCGATGACTCACTTACCAATAGACGAAGGTTGTGGTGCTAGGATGGTAGTGTAAGTGGGTGGGAGTCTCCATGATTTCCATGATAGTACATCTATGATTATTGAGATTCCATTATTCTATTTTTTTATCATTTATTTACTCAACAAGTAATCCTAATTCATATCTATATAAGCGCAGATATTAGTGATGATTTTGGGATGTCTATGCATGCCGGAGGTTGTATGACTTCATAGAGTTTCCTCAATGATCATTTTATACCATTATAATTGTTCATGTAATTATTATGGAGAGGGTTAGGGAGGCTTTGGGACATATTTTTGGTTGATAATGATATTCTTACCACCAGATAGATGGCCAGGAAAAGTTGTCCATTTAGGTTCTAAAGGACAAGCTTTAGGTTTTCATTTTATTTTTTGTATATGTGATAGAATCACATACCATTGGTAGATTTTAAGTATAACAGTAGTTAAAACTCCATATTGGTGTAGTAACATTCTAGTCCATGAATAATAGACCCTACAGGTCACCATTATACATGTCGAAACCCAAGGAACAATGCTTTTGGGACCAGAGTTGGTGAGAGCGATGATAATGAAGGAGCATCCCATCCTAGGGTATATAAGGGACTACCAGAGATAACATAATTCCTATGAATATTGATGCGAAAGGCATTTTAGTTTAAAAAAAGAGCCCACATGTTCCTAATTGACTCACCGTGGTGATATTTACGGGGTTCTGGACAAGGTGGCAGACCATTTTTTAGATTTATAGGCCCTTTTCCAATTACTATATAGGGTTATTTGTGTGGAATACCAATTATCCCTACCAGCATAGCTAGAACAGATACATGATGTATTCTATGTGTCACAGTAGAGGATACATGTGCAATAACCATTGTACATAGTTGATAGGGGTGAGTCAGATATTGATGGTGGATCTACCTTTTCAGGTTTCCCATTGGGGTTTGAGAACCAATAGGAGAAGATCCTTCATGAAAAAATGTTTTCCTTTGATTTTTGTATATTATTAGCATTGGGACCTCCATGAGAGCTTGTGGGTGTGGGATATACATATGTGAGCTTAGTATCCTCAACCATATGAGTAGTTTTTCACTTGTGTGATGAAAAGCCTTGAAGGTGGGGATAATGTAATGAATCCAATATTTCAATTTGACAGTTTGGAATATTTTAAAGAATAGTTTTAGAGTAAGGTACAAAGTCAACATGAGATTATGGGGCTAGTAGAGCCTCATTGTTGATATATTAAATATATTAAATATAATGTATCACACTAGGAATGATTTTAAAAAAAATGGAATAACAATCAAATTGTGTCTCGGGTGGGGAAAACTGGTCTACCATTAAATCCAAAGAGTGAGTTTTACCCTAGGTGTTATATAATTCTTATCTATGTAAGAAAATTTGATTGAATGATATCATTGGTAGAATAATTAAATTAAATTATCATGTTAATTTTTTTTCATTTAATTTCCACATCCAAATGACTCCTTTTTTTAAACTCCTCTTAGAGAATTCCCTATGGTTATCTAGAAAACCCTAGATGATTGAGTCTATGGGAAGAAATTTTGTGGCCATCACATTTTCAGATGATCATTAAGACATGGATCAAGGATTGGAGTACCTTAAGGCCTGTTATCATTGATGGAGATATTTTAGATTTCCAATAAAAAATGTAGAAATGTTTTTCATTAATGATTAAACAAACCCAAAGTAGGGTGTCTGATTTTTCTATATAATACCATTTCATGGTTTGAAACAAACAAAAATTAATTCCATATAAATTAATTCATGTGTCATTCTATATTATTTCATCCCATATTTTCTTTCTCTTTAGAGATCTATGAATTTGAGTTTTATCCTCCATTAAATTTTGTTGATTTAATAATCCACCACTTTATTTGGATTATAACATTGAGGTATAATTGAACATGATTATAAATTGATTCAAACTTTGTCTTATATTTATTTCTTCCTCCATTATTATATTTTCATTAATGAAATTTTGGTTGGCCTATGATCTGATGATACTTAAGAGTATTAATCATTGTGAATTCATTCTTTGGCATGATGGATCATTGTCAGGGGATTGGTTTTTGGTTTTTGAGATATGATATAGTTGTGAAGGTGATGATGGGAATGTTAAAATTGTTTGGGTGATAGTGGTTATATGATATGGATTGATTGGATCACTTTTAGGGTGTGAAAATGGATGTTTCTGTGGTATGAGAGGCTGGAATCTGGCCACCACCATCAATGGTGAAATGGTGATAGAATAGGCGGGGAAGTTTCTAGAATCCAGACCATGTGGTACTTTATGTATGATGGTTATGATCATTTTTATGGAGTATAATGGTTGGAATTTAACATTTCACGAACCATTTTTGATGGTGAACTTCATTTCAGGATGAATGGCTAAGATGGATGGTGAAACTAAAGGCAACATTGGCACAAGATATGCGCAAGAAAAAATAGGGAGTTTATATGAAATTCCACTATACATGACGTTTATTATGGGAGAACACATGCTCGATGGACCTCTCTTTGTGGTTTTTAGGGTCACACGATGAGGTAAATATCACACATCATGTGGCAAACCCATAGGCCATGTAACCCTTATCTAGCCAGCACTGTGTGTATAGGTAGTACACACCTTGGATTCCATGTGATTCTACACACCGTGTGTGATGTGAAACAACTTTAATACATTAAAAAGTGAACATTCCTAGGAATATGACACATAATGAGCGTCGTCCCAACCTCTACACACAATGTGTGTTTTGGAGGCCACCCCATGCACTCCTGGAAGTGAACAAGCTTTTTCATATGGCATAATTCATGTTCTATCCCATCCTCTACACACTGTGTTGTAAAAAAAACCGTGTATCTTGAGTAAGGAAATCCATGGGAGATGTTTGAACATGGGTAGTGTCGTATATAGTGTGACACATTGTGTATCCCATATGACACACTATATACTTATTAATGGGAAAGTTAGAGCCTGTGATTATTTTTTCAATAGATATGACAAAATCATGGGTGAGTTACCTCAGAACTTATCAATTTTGGTGTGTTCCTTCATTATATTATTCTTAAGTGAGTTTTTTCAGTCCGCCTCCATTACAGTATAGTGAAATATCCAGTATTCAGTATTTGACGCAAGTTATCATTGAAATAATTGAGCATGAATTCATTCATGAGGCATGGGGGTTGGATCCATATTCCCATCCTTCCCTATAGTAATTTTTGGTATCATGTAACCTATATGTTGGGTAATTCTATCCCCTTACCAGTGAGTCAATATAGTTACGGTTAGGTGTCCTCCATTGTCCCTAAGTGTGATCCCCTATCTTTTTATCAACATTTGTTTTCTTCTGCTATATAATAGTACAATATAGTGAGAATCATAGATGAACCCTCTCAGTTTCTCCATGAATATCCATGGAAATACCCTATGTGGATGTCCTCTAAGTTGAGTACCATCAGTATAGACTGACCTTATGGATTTATTCTCTTGAATGAATATTACCTTTGATGTTATAGTAGAATCCTATACTATAAGTGAAGTCATGAACTCAACTTGTTCCATTGGATTTAGGATTTGAAGATAAACCCTATTTGCTGCTTTGTGTTTGGTGATTTTGGGGTGTCCTTATGGGTATGTTTATACTCACCCCTACATGGGATCTACCCACACATGTTATGTCATATGTAGATGAAATATCTTTTGATAGAGTCCTTGGAATACCATGAGAAGAAGGGGTTTAGTTGTTCGATATGGATTGTGGATGGTTGCCAGAGTTTTAATCTTGATTGCAGTCCTCTTTGTTAGCCAGTTGGACTCTTTTTAAGTTTCAGTGGGCATGTACTTATCACATTTAACTTTGGTTATCACCTTTTTCATACTAGGATGTGAGATGGATGTTATTCCTTCCATTAAATTAGACTTTATTTATATTTTTTTCACATTATATGACTGTATATTATGATTTGTGTGTGTGTGTATAGGCACTCTAGGATATGGCTTCCCATGTGTGTGTGTTATGCCTACTCGATACTAGTCACCAAACCCTGGCCTGTTGGACGCATACATGGGGTGTCATTCTCAAGCAGTGTTAGCCAGAAAAATCATGATGGATCATGTCATGATAATAGAATTCATTATTAATGTTTAAAGGAATATTTAAATTTCCAAAAAATCAAGGTTCAATAAAAAAATCAATTAGAAGGAAGCACCTACCAAAAGTGATGAATAAATGTCACCATTAAGAGATACAACATTAACAAAAAATAAGGCATCTTTATGGGCCTACAAGACCAAAAAATTGAATAATAAGCCATTCATAACCTTAGGTTCAGTCCCCATGTCCAACTAGGGATATTAAACTAAATGGAAAGGAATGAGAAAATGAACAGAAGTGAATAATAGGATAAATCCAAAGGCAAACTATGATAAACTTGAATAATACCACCTAAAACACCAGGATTTACATGAGAGGGGAAGAAACTAAATGTTGAGAGGTTCCTGGTTTGTACCCTTTAATGTGGGAAAGAGGTGAAAGGAAACCCGACATAAAAATAAGATGAAAATACTATATTTCCCATACCTGATTAGATCATATGGTTTACTCACATAGTATTCCAAACTATGTGGTAACTATGAGATTCACCACTTTGAAGAGATTTAGTGGTTGTGGCCCTATATAAGACTAAAAAATTCAAAAAGCTCTACTCCTAAATTTCCAAAACCCAAGGAAGAATTTAAAATTATAAATATATATAAAAGAGTGAAATTTTCTATCTCAAAAACAATATACTCTATAAAAAATGAATATTCAAGAGATTGTGGAACCATGAATAAAGTGTAAGGACCAGAACCTACAAATAATAATTTTCATGGAATACTAAATAGTTAAAAAATAATTTAATTTTAATAAATAAATCTTACAAAATAAAAAATAGGAAATTATTTGAGAATGTTATCTAGTAAGATAAATTTAAATATGGTGCTAATAAATATGAGTAATAAATTTAAATTCATTATATGGGAGTTAAAGCATACCTGATCAAGCATATGTCTATGTTGTGATTATTTTTAACTCAATTTCCTTTCATTGTGCTATATTACATCTCCATTGATTATGTTATACCAATATTGTGTGTGTTATTAACCTCGATTGTTTTTTGTGGTATTTTCACTTGATTTTTTACAGATTTAAATTTTCATCACATAATAAATTCATTGATTGATTCATACTTCAAATGTGATGATCTTGTAATGGTTTCATGTCTCAATTTCACTTAATCAAGACATGTTCTATAGTCATGACCTTTATTATTTTCTGTGTTGTATGTATTTCCCAAGAATTTCATTGATAAATATTTTCTTATAAATATCGGGATTTACAAGATCAATTATTTTCTATTAAAAAAATAAATTTATTTAGTGGTTACCAAATTCATAAGGGGGTTTATTAAAAATTATTGCTTTAAATGTTTTGAAGTATTTTACCCAAGTCATTCTATTACATATCCAAATTCTTTTTATTGTTTTGAAAATTTAATTATTAATACATTAGTGGATTTTTAATGTTATCTTTAACTTTATCTTTAATGATTTTAAGAGGAATAATTTCAATGTTTTCTCTTTGGGTCACTTTTGAAATTATTTAAAAAAGTGTGAAAAAAAGTTTTTTAAAATTACCTCCTGATTGAATTTTCCCGTTATTATGAAAATTCATAATTATTAAGCTTTCATTCCATTTTTACGTGGTTTTTAAAGAAAATAATATTTCTAATTTTATGGGAATTTTTCATTTTTAACAGTTATAAATAGAAAAATATATTTATTTTCAAAAATATATTATTTTAATTTCTTTTAAAATAATGTTTTAAATGTATCCTTAACCCCTCATGAAATGAGTTTTGTAAGTTATTTATAACATCATTTTTGATACAATGTTATAAAATTTTAAGTAATTTATTTTATAGTATCACTACCATTTAAATCTCTATTTATGAAGGATATATCTTTTATGAAGTAGTGATTTCAAATGAAATCCTAATGCTATTATGGTTTAAATAATTGGATGATTTAATTTTTTATATAAATAAATCAAATTATTGATTTCATTTTTTGTGATATCATTATAAACAAATCATGTAACCCATTGATTTTCTCATCTATGTATACATTATTTAATGCTTCTTATGATCCATTGAGAATATGTAAAAGTAATACCATCCAACTTCTTTATTCAGATGGACTATTATAATGATTTATGGAAATATTAATGAAACTTGTTTTTTTGATGAGTCATGTTTGCTATGATTAAATTATGAATGTTTTTTTTCTTATGGAACACACATGTACAATTTTCATTATGGGATTGGTAGGGCTATAATTATATATCCATCCAATGAATTCATAAAACTTTCTATGGAGTTTATATATAAGGTATTGGGGAGTGAACACAATACACTATGGGTGTTATGAACCAACCTAGGCCTCCCCTTTACTGGAAAGTAGAGTCGACCAGTGACATACCTGAGGTGTGTTCCCAATCATCCAAAGTTGGAGATAAGTTCTAGGGTATAAATGGAGCTTAGATGAGAATGATTACATCCTCGATATAGAAGTAATCACATTTATTCAGAGTATGTAACATGAATTAAAAAATACATCTCATAAACAGATAAAAAAATAAATAAACAACAACACATATACAAAATAAATTGAATAAAAAATAAAATCCATGATAATATATAAAAATCCCATAATGAAAATGAAACATGAACCAATGACCCACCGGCTTCATGAGACCCCCAGTCACTCTCAAACCATAAAACCATCTATCACTATAACAACATGGGAATAAAATAGAATGTAAATTAGGTCACCTAAAATGAATCCATAAAAGATATATAAACCTAAAGGTGTATTCATGGTTTGAATGAAACAAATAATAGTAGGATACTACCATGGATCATGTGAAATTTATTTCAAATGAAAAACCATTTATCCAAAATTCAAATATATATAAAAATAGTATTTTAAACATTAAGAAGACATATTAGGAAACCATTACATAGATAATTTATAAAATTTCCTTTTTAATTTTTCCAAAAATAAATTTAATAACATTGTAAACTTTTCTTTAAAATCATGAATGCTCTAAAAACATATAATTTTTTTAAAACTCCATTCTTAAACATATTTACAAAATGATTTAGAAAACAAACTCATGATTCATGAATGAAATATTAGTCAAAGGGATACCTTTTCATCCAAGTAAATGAATGAAATAAATAATTCAAAACAACCAAGGTTCCACACATGTCAAGTTAATAGGGTATGTCAAGAGAAGAAAAAATAATCCCATACATCAAACCACTGATCAAAGAATATTTTACAAGGGATTTAACCAAGGTTATAAAATGAGATATTCCTATACTTATCCAAACATGGACCAACTACCAGCCTATGTTTCATCCTAAACACAAGACACTTTACTAGGATTCACCTAAATTAGAATTAGGGTCACAACCCATTTATTCTTATCTCACACTAGAGGTGACACTAGAAGCATGAAACTACATATTTCAACCTAAATCTAAAATTCCCAATTATTTACCTAGGTTCTGATGAAAAAACAATGTGAAGGTTAATAAAAAATAATATTAACCATTACAAGAATCAAAAATCATAACAATAACTCACCCTTACAACAAATTACCTCACAAGAAACAACCCCTTTCCATATTTCACCGATCCACCACATACATCAAACACTACCCACAATAGTGATAAAAATGAAAGGGGAATAAATAGGTTCATTCTTACACAATGACAGATATTGAAAAGCATTAGTATTTACTATACATACCTTCATAAAAACGAAATTATGATTCCAATCTTTTTACAATGTTTCAAAGTCTATTTATAATGTAATTCAAAAAATATTTCCCTTAAAAACACTTCTAAAAGTAATTTATTGAATCAAATCCTCTTTTATAAAAACAATTAATTACTAAAACATAATTTCTTAATTCATATAAAGACCCAAAATAGATCAAGTTCCTTTATTCAAAAAACCCATTAAAGAAAAACTTTTTAGAGTTTTCCAATGTAACTTTCCATTTCAAATAAGATTTGAATGATTGTAAAACCACTATTCCAACTAAGTATTTACCTTTGAAAAATTTCTAAAAACATTTGGATAAATAATAAATAGTTACCATTTAACTAATTTTTTTTAAATCAACAATCATTAAATAGACTGTGAAATAAAATAAGAGAAAAAAATACTTACCTCATTCAATGAGTAATTGTGTCAAAATGATTCAAAACATGTCACCATTGTGGTGAACAATAAAAAAACATAAAAGGGACATAATAATGAACTAAAGTGAAAAACACTATGATTATGTAACCGAAAATCCCAATGGCATCCCAATATCTTTCCCAGGATACGTGAGAGAGAAATCAAGGCATGAAATATGGGTAGGAAGAAGAATAAATGGATAAAAAAGTGGAAGAAAGAGCTTACATTGATATTTTCACCTCAAAATGAGGTGGATATAGCTTGGATTCAAAAGTGAGGAAAGGGGGGATCCATGTGTCTGGATGGTATAAATAATGAGGTAGAAATTAATATAAAATACGGTTAAAAGGGATATGGGTAGAATAGTAACATCACTTTTTTTATTAAAATTGGGTAGCTCAAATGGTTTTATAAACCATGAAGAAACCATGTGGTTTGTAGTGGAAAGGAACATCTTTAACACATGGTTTAGCTTCATGGTTAGGAGAAACCATACAAAAACCATGAAAGAGTCTAGGAAGTGCTATAGTATAACTCATGAGATACCCTCATGGTTTTCCTAACTATGTGCTACAACTGTGTGACAAAAAACCCCTTAAAATTTAATATTTCAATCCCAAAAATCTATAACATGGTCACAACCCAATAAATAAATAATATAATTAGAATAGAAAATGAATAAAATGATTGGGGTGTGACAATTCTACCCACTAGGACACTATATCCTCATATAGATTCCTTAAAAAGAGTAGAAGACCACAAAAAACAATAGAACGACACCACAAGACACGAGGAGGGTTAGAGGGGAAAACATATAAAGGATCTATAAGTAGAGACCTATTAATGAAAAGAACCACTATAACAGGATTAATAAATCTATAAATTCCATGAAATACCTCCAATGGAATCTTATCCATTATGGAGAGATATAGTATTTAAAGAAGGTGGATACATATCATGGGTCTCCCCAAAATTTAGAATTTTTCAAAATGATGAGACCAAGAAGAATGCACCACTGGTAAATATCAATCATGAGAACACATTTTCATAATTACCGAAAAAGCAACAAAATCCCACCAACCCGGAGCATTAGCATGGGAAAAACTCAAGATTCTAAAAAATAATCACACAAAGTCAACTCAAAATACAAAAATAAAAACCATCACCAAGATCAGTACACAAAAGAAACGATATTTAAGGGAAAAAAGTTCAAAAAATACCAAAAAATGTTCATATAACTAATTTAATATGCTCAAATTGGTATACTAGAACCTCACACAAATATTTTTTATTCTATAGAACCTAATGAAGCTAAAATATCACTATCTATTTCTCAACCATCAAAATGAAACATCCATCTGAGTTACCCATGCACTGGACCAGGGTTTCCCCTGATTTACCATCAATAATAAAACGTCAAAACATCCACTATGAGGAATAGATCCTAATAAAGAATAACCCAATAATATTTCCAACCAGAACAATGATCCTCACACAAAATAAATATCTATTACAGTCCAAAAAATATAAAGTTAGAGAACATTAATACAACACAAATAGAATCCCCAAAAATAAAAAACACTAAAAACATGATAACACACAAAACAAAAATTTCTTTTATCGTAAAATAAAAAACATATGGGGATAGAACAAGTAGCCATAGTGATGGAAGTCCCTCAAACATTTCTTATAATAAGACCAGGAAGGTCCAATTACTCTACACATGAAACATATGAGAATATTCCTATTCTTAATCTTCTAAGAGGATTATCCATCATCCAAAACCTTCCATTATAGAAAGGGATAAACTAACTTTTGATCCTCTCTTGAGAGAACACATTTACTCACTTTAATTGGGACATCCATACTAACCTCCACTAAAAAATATTTTAAAAACTTTTCCTTATAATATAATTGTTGAGAAAATTATGTCTCAAATAAGTGAAAAGACATTACCTAATTTAGATGATAAGGATTGATAGATTTATATTGGTATTTTCTAAGTAATTTGAATAAATAAATAGTGGACTTCACCCTCAAATATTTTGGGGTCTCCAGAGAATTGAATACACCCTCAATAATTTTCAGTCACTCAATAACCTCAAGTGAACCTTGGTCACTGTGGAATATTGGTGCCTGATGAATAAAAAAGGCTTATATGGGGTCCATGAATAGGGATTAACTCAAATACACTAATATATACTAATTATTGTTAGATTTTAAATGTGGGGAATCCACTCCTAAGGTTTGAGATTAACCACTCTGAAGGCCATCCCACTTAATAGGTTTCTACTCTTCTTTAAAGAAAATCTATCAATATAAATATAAATAACACAAAATGTGAACCTAAATTCGTCGAAACCCCATATATAAAATCAAAAAACACCTTTATAAATTAAATCAACTCTAAAATAAAACTCATTAAAGAAAAAAAATTATAAAACATCCTCTTTAATTTCCATAAAACCCATAAAATCATCATTTTAAAATGGATTTTCCAAAACATAAGACAAGTCCCCAAGGGACATGAATTGATAATAGGGAAAAAATAAAATAAACTCCAAAACATAACTCTTTAAAATAATCTTTTATAAAATCACCCTTTCAAAGCCATACCTTTAATAAAAAATTCCCACTTACAAGAATGAAGTTATAACTCTTATTTTCGTCAGTCTTACCAGATATATAAACAATGTTATAATATTTATATCGTGAATGATTACTGAATTATAAATAATGGTAAAATTATGTAAAATTAATTAATTTAACATGTATTAATGATTCGCTATTAGTTTTACACATATTTTAATTCACTAACAAAATCAATGTTTTTATTGAATCAACATTTCTAAAAAATTATATATTTATAATTTATTTAAAAATCAAAACCATAATTTATGTAAAATAAAAATGGAATCTATAAAAATTTAAAAATAAATACTCAAATAATTTAGGAATATTTATCATATGATAAAACCAGGACAAATGTTCAAAGACCATGATCGTTGAATCACAATATGCATGGAAAACTAAATTGTTAAAAACATTTTATTTTAACAATGAATTATTAATGAATGGATAACGAGAAATTATATGTGAGTGGTATATAGTAATATATTTATAAATGTGGATCTGATATAGATTTATAATAAATGTAAATTTATTATATTGGATGTTAGAGCATGTTTGACTAATCGTATGTCTAAGGAAATGGGATTTTTAACTCAATTTAATTAAATTGGGTTACATTAATTATTTATTGAATATTTTATAGAAATATTATGTGTGTTATGAACCCTACTTTATTTATTTATTATTTCCAAATTTTTATATGTATTTAAATTCTTTTCACATAATCACATTATTAATTTATTCTTAGTTCCAATGTTATGATCTTGTTAGTGTTTTCATCACAATTTTATATTATTGAAATATATTCTATAATCACCACCATCATTAATTTATGTGGTGTATATAATTACATTGAACTTATTAAATGAAAATTTTCATTAAAATTATGGTTAAAAAAATCCATCTATGGTTTTATCATTCTCGATATTTGGTTAAATGGTCACCAAAGTCGTATATGGTTTTATTTAAAGCCATTTCTTTAACAATTGTGATGATTTTTACCAAAATCTTTTTTCTCCATATCCATATTATTTATATTTTCTCTATAATGTTATTATTTATATTTCAATTATTATTTAATTTCATCTTTATCATTATCTCTAAAATATTTCAAAATAATATTTTTAATTTTTTCTTTACGATCAATTTTGAATTTATTTACAAATTTACGAAAGTTATTTTTTTCAATGTTTACTACTTGAATAAATTTTCCCCATCAATAGTGTTCATAATTATTAATATTAATTTCAAATTTCTCATTTTTTTCAAAATAAAATCCTATTCTCATTGTTCTATTAATCTTTCATTTTTAAAAGTTATAAAAAAGATAGTATTTTTCTTAAAAATATTTGTAAAGTGATTTTATTTCACCTGTATATATTTGTATCTCCCACTCCACATTTTTTTACATAATAATAGTTTATTTTAAATATTCACTTTTTTTTGCATATTATTTTTTTAATTTCTTCTTTACACCTCATGAGAATAGTTTTGAAAGTGATTGATAACATTATTTTCAAAACAAAGTTGAAAATATTTAATTAAATTGTTTTATAGTTTCACATATAGTTTATTCTATATCTATAAATGATCCATATTTTATGATTTTTTTTAAATTAACCAATAAATCTACTATGAATTAAATATTTGTATTATTGAATCGTTATGATCAAATTCTTGATTTCATCTTATACAATACCATCTAAAAATATTATATAAACCATTTTCTTTCCATGGGTCTCTCATATATATTAAAATTATTTAATATTTCTTATGCTGAATTTGGAATATTTTCTAATGATAACATTAAAATTCATAATTTATATGTCCTATTATGATGTATTGTGGAAATATTTCTAAAAACCCTTTATTTTCTAGGGGATAAGTTAGCTATATTGGAATTGTGAATATTTTTCTATTCTTATTGAACACTTATGTATGAATTTAATTGTGTGATTGGTGAGATCATATTTATATATTCTTTCAATTCATTGGTTATCTCATTATATCTAATGAGATAAATTCTAAGGTATAGGGTAGTGAACCCAATCTACTATGTGACTCTATCCACAAAGGTTTAAATGGAATTGGGAGCGAAACCAATCCACTATGAAAATCAAGACATTATATGTTGATGGTCTTAGTGGAGATATTTTAAAAAGGAAATGATTTTATGTAATTATTTATATTCCAAACTTTTATTCCATATTCTAATACCTATATTATTCTCCACTTTATCATTATTGAGTGATTTTTAAATAATCTATGACTCATATATTATATTATTCTCGTGATTTAGGACACGAATCATGATGTTTGTTCTGTTGGGTATAAATCTATTAAGTTATATATATACCAATTGATTATGTTCTCATATATATATGATCATCTTATTATGACTTATTATCTCTGATTGTTAATGATTATGTTTACATTTACTATGTGTTTGAACACACCCTTCTTATGTTTCCATTTACATGAGGTTATGAAGAATGATATTATGTATGATATGTCTAGAAGTGTGTCTTGTGTGAATAATTTTTTTGGGATATGTGATGAATTTATATAAAAAAATACATTCTTGGTATAGTGGGGTAAATTAAAATTTGGATATAAATACATGGGTTTTGTTATGTATATGTTAATTTAATCTCTATAGCTATAATCCTAAAAGGTCTGGGGTATGTAAATGTATCAGTGAAGGTTATTAATAATGCTATTTTGGATTGTATAATTTTTGTTTCTATAATTGGTATCATATCCAATATATAAATAATATATATTTAGCACAAGATCTATGTGTACAATTCTAGGGCATCTTAATTGTGTGATTCTTAAAATCAGGGAGGAAAAGGATGGAGTTTGTGAAGTGGAGAAGGCTTGGGATGGCTTGTGGGGCATCGAATACCTATGGAGATGATGGTAGAGAATAGTGTGAAGAATAAAAAATTTGGATGTGGATTTCACCCCTCCCCCTATGCACACATAGGCATATAGATAATGGATCATAAAAAATAATATTTTAAAATAAAAAATATGACTAAAAGACAATAATCAATAATATTTAGTGGGTATTATAAATCAAAGATAAAATAGAATCCTACCCTAAGACCAACAAGGTCAGATCATCCCCATCATTTTTTATCATCTCTGTAATTTCTATAATGCATTACATGGACCAATTGCTCGATTTAAATGGTATTTTAAATTCATTGTTTTAATAACCCATAACAATCCCATAACTTTTATAGCACAATGGTCCATTTTTTAAAATTTTTAGGAAGTTTATCATATGAACTATAGATCTCTATGAACGTCCTAATAAATAATACCATAAAAACTAATACTATTTTGGAATCAAGTAGCATTGGGGGAATAAATATCTCACAAGTGGGAGGAATTACACTCAATAAGTAAACAATGTCAGGAGATAGGATAAATAAACCACAAAAAACTCTATGAAATAATATAAAGTAAATGAAAACCACCCCACAATGCACATGTAAATGAAACAAATATACTTAAAAGTCCCCAAAAGTCTCTAAAACTAAAATCTAAATCAGTGATGAAACAAAATTCCAATGGTCAAAGCTAATAGAGTCCAACAGGATCCATATAGTCCTCAAAGAAAACTGAAAATCATTTATATATATAGGGTGAGCATACAAGTATACTCAGTAGTGTAACTAAAGTCACTCATGTACATGAGAAGTAAGCATACTAATGCATAGATGAGAAAATAACAGGACCAAAAAACACCTAAATAGGTAACTAAACAACCTAAAACATCAATATGATAGGCTCACCAAATAACACATCCAATTATAATATCATAATAAGAACAATATCGATAAGCGTCACCTACACCACTTTCCCACTGATTAGCAACTCCCATACCCCAACGACCTATGTTATGGAATTACAACATATTCCATATAATATCACATGAAAACATATCACATTTAATTATATCCCACCCAAATACTCCTAAAAAATCACATTGTAACCATAAATAGAATAGTAGGGTATCATGAACATGCAGACGTCATCCTTGTTCCCTCATCCCACCATGCAGGACCCCCACCATAATCCATCTCATCATCTCACCTAAAAACATTGTTTATCACATCACACATCACCTAAATACACCTGGTCCATCACATATCAGCAGTTCAATTTTGGATTATAGACATCATATCCCATGCATGTCATCATCGCCTAGAAAATGGAGTGTGGGAAAGCAGGTTTCCAGTCATCCATCCTCACTATTGAGATTTTGGGAAAAACACCCCCCAAATATATGGGTGTTGCCATCTGGTTCTCAATGTTGATAAGGTGAATATAGAAAAAAATAAGTAATATGAAATATATATATATATATATATAATATCATGACACACATTCCTAATATAGGGGTACACCACACAAGATCCATCCCAACTCACCACATCACCCCCAAGACCTCGCATACTTTGTCACCTTCACTACCATAACTAAATTCACAAAACTGCATAATAATCCATAATCCATATTCCAATTTTCATTTTTAAATGACTCATTTCCATGATTTCTCATTTAATAACCAATTCCATTTCAATATTCCATTTATTTTACATTTCTAGCCTATTAATTCCAATATAAATATTAATTATTTAATCTACACAGTACACTTCAATTAATATATTCATTATTCATTTCAAACAATATTTTAAACCATCCCATACTATTTGAATTTAAATATTATCATTTTTTTAATTATATTACAAATTAGGAAACTAGAATGAAACAACACATCAAAAAATAGACATCCCATTATCTTCATGTCAATAATCCCACATAGATAAAATCACATACATAAACACATCCACGTCACAACTACCACATCACCACCAATATACCTAACAAATTACCCATTGCATCGACACACTATATGACACACATTCAAACATCAAAAAAATTTCATAAGAAAATCACATATCATTTTTGATATTCTCAGAGTGGGTTTTCATCAATTTAACTTCGTTATTATGGTTATTCTCAAACAAGAATAATTTTTTAGGGGCAAGGATTCCAATATCTAGATAAATTTGATTATATAATCCCATTGATATAAAAAAATAACAAATACATGGATTCTATAACACCAAAACTATAACATAAAACAAATTCCCCCAAAACTATGATTTTTAGCAAGGATTCAAGCCTATATAAAAACAATATTAATAATAGTATAAATGTTGTAAAAGAATGTTATTCAAAACCCTACCCCTTGAATTTGAAAAAACCAATTCATTATATTCATTAATATGGTGCATAATATCTTCTAAAAAGAAAAAAATCACGAACCCCTCCCACATGATAAAAATGGTGAAAAATAAAGGATGCACTTACTAGGAAGAAAGAAGTTTCACACGATTTTATACACTAATAACAGGGGTTCTACCTATAAACTAGAACAACTTATAGGTTGAAATTGAACCAACAACAACAATAGGGTTCCATGAATTCAAGGGATTGGATTTGAAACCACTTATATTTAGAGAAATTAAGCAATAAATAATGAAGGAAATATCTTAATTTTTGAGTCAACCAATACAAAACCATTAAAAATTTTGAACGTAGAAAAGATTTTAATTTTCCATTAATGAGGATCTTATTAAATTCCATGAAAAAGAGCCATTTAAATGATTCAAACTTTTATGAAAAGGTGGTTATGAATATATTAGTTTGAAATAGCTCCTAATTCCATTAATTAAGAATTTAGAATCATTTTAAATAAAAAGAAACAAAAAGGGAAACAATCTAAATTTTGGAAAAGCTAGCTACTACCATCAGAATATTCTATTAAAATCTACCATCAAAATATCCCATCATATTCTACCATCAAAATCAACCATCCGAATCTACCATCAATATATACAATTAGAATCAACTATTAGAATCTACCCTTAGAATATACCATTATAATCTACCATCAGATTATGTGTAATACCACCAGTATATTCTACTAGCATATATCACCCAAATAAGTAATCTACCTCCATCATCTATTGCAAGAATCTACCATCAGAATCTACCATCAGATTATTCTATAAGAATCATCTATCAGAATCTATCATCATAGTCTACTATCAGAATCTACTAGGATAATCTATCATCAAACTATGTATGCTACTACAAAAATCTACCAAAATCCTCTAAAGAACCCCTTCAGCACCCAAAGGCCTATATAAACACAAGGGAAAATAATTATTAGGAACCAGGAAATTACATTAGATACCTCATAAAAACTTAATTTCCTTGAGAATTAAACCAAACCTGAAGAGAAGGTAAGTAAAAATGTTTCTTCTAAAATACCACCCCACATGATACCTCTCAAGAATCACGTAAGAACTAAAACACTGCCACTAGACAAACACTCCAACCATAGGCCTCCTATCTTTCACATAACTAATTTTATGAACCTTTCAACCCCCACACATACCCATGATAGAAATTAACGCAACCAACATTTAAAAATATACCCAATTACACAAATAAAGGAATATCATATATCATATAATGATACTATCCAATTTTGGTGGAACTGAACCACCCTTGTAGTTTCAATTGCGTTATGGTATAATATGTTATAATTAATAATCATGTATTAACTTCTTCATGTGAATTGAAGAAATAATAACACATCATATCAATAATTAAGAAGACAATATAATATAAAATAGTAATGTCTAAACACCACATCATCATCCAAAAAACGTTAAAACAAGAAAATATTATTAAAACTTAGGGTACCTTGAACACATCTACAACTCATGATCCTAAGTACTTTAGTACATGCCACCATCCCTAAATAGATCATGAACTAAAAGAATAATCCATCATTGTAGAACCTTCTCTTAATGATCTTGGTTCTCCACTGACCACACTATGAACATCACAACGTCCTTAATATCCAACTCTCACAATACAATGATGTGGGTCATCGTGAATATACCAACAGAGATTACTGATTTGGAAGATCCTGTGAATTCGGTCTAGTCATGGTGGGAGTGCCAACCGATAAGCTACCTCACCAACACACCCCAAAAAATTTAAGGTCCTAAAATTCTTGGGAGAGATCTTACCCCCTTCTAAACTGACACGTTCAACAAATAGGAGAGACTCTTAAGAACAATGTTTCTCCAACCATGAACTGTAAGGCCCTCCAACTATAATTTATGCCAAAATTTTAGTACTTTAAATCACTCATGGACAACCTGAGACTTCTTTTTTTACTTTTCACCACATGAGGTCCAAGAAATTTTGACTCCCAAACATCATTCAAACACAACAGAGAACAAATCTGACACCCATACATAGCTTCGAATGGGCCATTCTAATGGATGATTCATAACCAATTTTATATGAAAACGCAAAAAAAATTAATTGTTTCATTCAAGATCCACTGATGTCCTAGATTCACTCATGAAACATATACTCTAGTTTTTGGACAATCTACTCCATCACCCCATCTGTACAAGGGTGGAAAATAGTGTTGAGAAATAAATAAGTGCAGAAAAAATAATGAAAGAATTTATAAACTCATGAAGTAAAATATGCATCTTGACATCAGACAATGTACCTTGATACTCCATGAAACTATATCACTTCATATGTATACCTACTCATAGAAACATCCATGGTGCATGAATCTTTGATAACTAGGATGTGAGTTGATTTCATCAATCAATCCACGATTTACAAGATAGTATCACAAAATTTGTAAGATCGAGGTAACTCGATGAATATATTCATTGAGATGAATTCTAATTCCCACTCAAGATCATCCAAGGACTATATAAAACCCCCAGGAACACTATCCTTGATCATTACCTACTAGAAACCAAGAAACCAATCCAAAAAATTCAAACCACCCATTTCTTCTATGGACACCAAAAAAATATCTACAAGTGATGGTATATATTGGGATCTCCAACCTGTATCACAGAAGGTAGGCTATGAAACTCAGGAAGGACTCCCTCATGCATCGCTACCAAAATAAACAACCCACCATGAAATATATCTGATTCTAACCATCCTTCTTCCACCCCCCCAAAGCATCACCATGTCCAACATGATGACACATCACCTCTGTATCTGAATCCCCCCACCGAGACTGTTCCACCTACTGCATCGGTGAAGAAAAAACTCTCACATGGAATAATAAACCCCCACCATCCTCCAACCATGCATATTAGTGTGGGACCACTAACTCCTCCATTACCCTCCATGAATCCCAATATTCCAAAACCACATTATTCAGTGACTTCATGGTGAAATCTTCAAACACCAAATTCCTATTTTGAAAAGAGTAGGAGATATAAATATCATTATCCTAAAGAAAATCCATGTACCTCCATTGATTAAGATTTAGATTACATAGAGAAAAGTTATACTTCAAACTCTTTGGATCCATGAATAACACAAATCATACCAGAATGAGATAATGTGACTAAATTTTCAGTGCCAATAAAACTACTGGTAACTCAAGATGATGGGTTTTATAGTTACTATTGAAGGAGAATGACTTACTAGACCCATAAGATATTAATCACTTCTATTTCATCTGTATGAATCACAATACCTGATTGTAAGTGTCATAAGACACATTAAACATCACCCCTTCCACTAGAAACTAAATAAACAAGGAACTAATCAATCCCCCTTTCAAGTAGTCGAACAATTTATAACAATGATCAGTCTAGATAAACACATGGTCCTTTCTAGTGAAATCTATCAATGGGGCCAAAATACATATTAAATTAGACATGATCCTTTGATAATATGATACAAGGATAAGAAAGGTACCAACCTCTCATACACTCATGGGGTATTAATAGGAAACAAATTTATTAACCATTGTTGGTATCATAGCTAATATCTATTGGGAACATATATGGCTAAATAAATGAAACTCTCATGTCTTGAACCTAAAATTGGGTAACTTTTAATTGAGATAGCGGTGTCAATGAACCTACAAGATAGTTCTGAGATGATCGACATCCTCCTCCATTCACTTCAAGTAGATCAATATGTCACCAATGAACAATACTATGAATTGGTCCATTAATTATTTAAATTAATAATTCATGAGTCCCATGAACAAAACTAGTGCATTCATGACATTGAATGACATGAAAAAAACTCAATGTGACTATACCTACATCTGAAGGCAATCTTCATGAAATCATCCTCCTTCACCCTAAAATAATGATATACCTACAATAGATCGATCTGAGGGAACCAACAAGATCCCATAAACTGCTCAGAAATATCAATTATCCTCAATTACAGATAGTGATTCATGATCATTTCCCGATTTAACCTTCAACAGTCTATGCACACCCTCAAACTACCATCCTCATTCTTGGTGAATAACAGTAGAGCACCCTACAATGACAAACATGTTCAAATGAAATGATTTTATATCATATAATATAACTTAATACTAAACTCCCAAAACTCTTAAGGAACCATCCGATACGAATCCATCAAAATCACAGAAGCACTGAAAATGTATTTCTATCTCAAAATTGATATCACATCAAAGGGATAATGTCACAGCCTCCTTAGAAAAAAACATCCTAAAATTCCATAAAAAAATTAGGATCCACCTCTATCCTAGTATCCACTGATTCCATATAAAACTTATCCATAAAATAAATAGGGGTCTCCATGTGTCTACTACACACCAGAAAACCTTTATCACTAACAAAAACTGCTTTTTGACCATCCACATCAAAGGACAAGACACTATGGAATCATTTGATAACATCATTTATATAATAAAACTTTTCAATTATGAAAATTAAATAATAAGACTATATTTCATGTCATAAAAGATCCCCATGGGACTGATGTGGCCCCATCATCTATCTACACCTCTGAAATACATCAAATAAGATTGTCTGGCCTGTGAATAACATAGCCAAAACTAGTGGCATCTGTATTCTCTCTACATATATTTCTAGACAACTAGTTAGAGTGGGTTCATCAAAAGTGTGAAATTATATTGAATCAAACACCAGATAAACAAGGGTGGATGAATAAATGAGTGTACCTCAAACGATCTCTGCCCCTCCATCAATCCTTCCTCTGTTACCTATAACTAACCTCCCTCAACTCCTCTACCTCTCTACTAACGACCACCTCCATGACCATGCTCAAGATGAGATCCCTAAACATGAAGAACATCACGAGGTTGACCTATACCTACTCTATATATTCTCAGTGTAGTATGAACCATCTACCCATAATACTAAAATTTTATAACTGAAAACATCAAAAGTGGTTGATGCTGAACATGACCAGCTCTAAAAAACTAAGCATAAAGAAACACTAATAATTTATTCTAACAATAAAAACAAACACCACATTGGAAAACTTTCCCAAATATCTCAAGAAGAGCATGAAAAACACTAAACCTAGAAGGTAGTAAAGGTATATGCTAATGTTGAATCCCTACTGGTTCAAACTTCAAAGTATCTAGTGCCTGAAACCTTCCAATGAAAACTATACTCTTCAAGGAACACTACTGGATCCCCTCCCATGGTAAACCTCCTCATGAGTGCATTCACTCAATCACCTCATCATTTTTATAAACCTCTACATAAATTTAAAAAAAATGTTGTAACTGCATACTAGATTTATGGATAGAGTGACTCCTCAAGATGATATGCCCAGGTCTCCACATATAAAAAAGATTTGGGTAAATGCATAGAATATCCCTAAACTTGATCCTGATACCTCGCACATACATTCTCCTATACTAAATAGAGAGAAACTACAACCTATTCACTGCCATCATAGTTGATGTTAGGAACTCTTCATATTACTCTTTCTCAAATACAACCTATGAAACATTTTCTTTATTCCACTCACTGTGATATAATGCCCACCACTCACACACATCTCCTTGCATCTAACTAACTTTTAGTGGGACCCACTACTCTATCGAGGCCTGTATGAAACTAGAAGAATTATCAAGCTCCTCCAACTATTTATATGTATCTAGGTAAGAATCACTACTCTCATACTTCCCCTAACACTTCCACTAAAAATTATGAAAATCATATAACATTGATCATCATCCTCAACCAGATCAAACCACTGTTTATCAATCTAATCATCCTACTAAACCTCAAGTAGTTGAACCACATACAAATGATGATCAATATCCATGGAAGAAATAGAAATAATGATTTTACTATTCTTTATAGTTTTGAAATTTCATTAATATTTATTTAATTCATTTTATCTTCCTCAAACCATCCTAATTGAAATATAAACAAAAGTTATCATGATGCTTGTACCTCTCCTAGCACTCTACCCTAATACTGGAACTACATAACTTTGTCATTCAGTATGTCCAGAGTCCTTTTTTAGCATCTTAGGGAGCCCTTAAATATTGTCCCTTATCTGGTCTTCCCTGGACGAGTCACAGAACAAGATCAATTGACATAATTTCCTTACCAACCCAGGAAATATTCACTATGTCTCAATCTAAACTTCTTCAAAAACTCTCAATCATCAGCCACTGATACCACTCATTCATAAACCCCATCATATAAGGGAAACACTCCTTGGATAGAAATGATGAAAGATGGATAATGACCCCCCCCCGGAGTCCCACCTCCAGTAAAACCATGTTTTGTGGCTAGCACCAGGACATAAAAATCTCACAATTGGGAGGAATTACCAAAAATAAGAATACCATACCAAAAGATTCGATATATCCACCAAAAATAACTGCATGGAATAATATAAACTAAACCCAACCCATTGAAAAATTTATGTGTAAAATAGATATATATAGATTAATGTCTCTAAATGTTCCCAAAAGTAAAAGCTAAATAGTGACACAAAAATAGTCCAATGGTTCAAGCTAGAAGTGTCTAGAATGATCCATGAAGTCCTCCTAGAAACCTAAAAAATAGTCTATATTTTTTCTAGTGAGCATACAATTATACTTAGTAGGTTAAAAATGTATATATTTTACATGCGAAAGAAGCTTACTAATGAACTAGTGAGAAAACAGTAGAACCAAACTGTACAAAAATAGATCAACTAACCCATCCCTTTCCTCACCATTGAAATATTACCAAATCATACCTCCAAGTATCATAGAATAATACAATGCATATTGATAAGGTTACCCTGTAGCACTTTACCACTGAGTAGCTACTCTCAAACCTCACCGACATATATCATGGTGCTCCCACTTCTTCCTTATAACATCACATCCCATCACATAACATACCCAATGTGGATACCTAGTAAATCGAATAAAAAACATATCAGAATAGTTGGGTATCATGAATATGAAGAGAATAAACCTCATACCCTCTTCCTACCATGCACGACCCCCACTATAATCTATCTCATCATCTCACCAAAAAAACACCAAGGGCCTCACATCACAACAGGATTGAAGAAATATGGGACATTACATAAAATAACATATTTATAGTGAACATTTGACATATGGAAATCATATCGCATTCATGTCATTGTCTTCTATAAGAGGGAGAGGGGAAAACGGGTGGCCAGTAATCCGTCCTCACCATTGAGATGTTGTAAAAAATACCCCCATAATATATGGGTGTCCTCACATGGTCCTTGATGAGGGTGGGGTGAATATAAAAAATCACAAGTATAATACAATATATATATATATATATATATATATATATAAAATCATAACACACAATACCAACTGATTGTTACACCACACATGATCCATCACAACTCACAACATCACCCCCAATGCCTCACATTCTTCATCACATTCACAACCATCACAAAAAGAAAAAAAACCACATAAAAAACCACAATCTATCTTCCACTTTTCATTTTGGAATGATTCATTTACTATATTACCCATTTACCCACCAATTTTATTTCAATATCCCATTTATTTCACATTTTCCAAACCATTAATTACAATATGTACATTAGTCTTTTAAACTACGCAGCTAACTTCAATTCTTTTGTACATTATTCATTTCATCCTATATTTCAAACCAGTCCATACATTTTCAATTTCAAATCCATCAATTATTTAATTCAATTAATTATTGCGAAACTATTATAAAACATCACATCACAACAATAGAAATCGCATCATCCTCTTGAAAACAAGTCCACATATCCAACATCATAGCCACAACTACGACTTCATCGCAACCGCCACATCACTACTGCCTTTCGTCACTACCTCCCCATAGCATGACCACACAACATGACACACATTAGCACATCACAAAACATTAAACATCACCTCACATGTAATTTTTATTATTGTTAAAGTGCATTTTCATCAATTCCACTTCAATTTTAAGGGAATTTTTCCACACACAAAATTTTTATAGGTGAAACCATTTCATTAATAAGATATAAATAATAAGACAATTACAATTAGGGTGATATAAATCAATTGAAAAGAATGTTGTTCCATACCAACACAACTAAAAAATAAAACAAATCCCATAAATGATATGATTTTTGCAAGAAATAAATCACTTAAAATCACAATATCAATAATAATATCAAATATATAAAATCATGTGATTTGAACCCCTCCAAGTTTAATTTTAATCAACTAATTCATTATCTTCATTAATCTGGTGTATAATATCTTCCCAAAAGATAAAATTCACAAACCCCTCCCACATGATACAACTAAAGAGAAACAAAGGATCCCCCTACCGGGAATAATGAATCTTCACGTGATTCACTAGACCAAAAATAGTGTTACACACATTTGATGGACCCGCATAATGAAACAACATGTACCAAATGTAGAAATTTGGTTCCATAACAAAAAGGTAAAAGATTTGGAACCTCCCATATTAAGTGAAAGTAACTAGGAAAGAAAAAATGAGAGATATTTATTTATATTCAACGATATGAAACCATTTGTATTATAGATCTTAGATAATATTTTAATTCACAATTCATGTAGATATCATTAAATTACATGGTTAAAATCCATTTAGATTCTCAAAATTTATTATAAAATGAGGATATAAATATCATATTTTTAAATAACTCTTAATTTACTTAATTATTTCTTTAAAATAAATTTATGTAAATAAAGATGTAAAAATGGATAAACTGAAACTTTTGGAAATACCAGCTCCTACTCTCAGAATCTATGACCGGAATATACCATTAGAATATGATTTTAGATTAACTCTTCTACTACCTTCATCTACCACAAAATGAAGCCTACTAATACTAGAAACTTCCATTAAAAAATCCCATAAAAATAATTTATTATAATATACTGTTAGAATTTACCATCATAAAAATATTTCAACCACCACCATCTTCCACCAGTATCTAACTTCTAAATCTACCATCAGAATATTCTATCATAATCTATCATCAGAATCTACCATCAAAACAAAAATCTTAATCTTATTTTAGAATTATTGTAAGAATCCATTGTCTGAATCCACTATTTGAATCCATCTTCAAAACCCACCATTTGAATCTACCATCTGAATCCTCCATCAAACTATGTTTTCTACTAACATTATATTCCTACAGTATCTTCTGTCAGCCTCTAAAACCTGATTTGACATCCACATGCCTAGAGAAATGAAATTGAAAAAGGATCTTAGTAACCAAGTAATTAAATAATATATCTCTTAAACATTCTAATCCTAGATAATAAAAACATACTCATAGAGACTATAAGTAAAAAGGGTTTACTGAACAACCACCTTATGAGATACCTCTCTAGAATCTCATTACAATTGAAATACCTCAACCAACTAAACACTTCAACCACAATCCTCATATATTCCACATAACTAGTTCAACAACCCATCCAATCCAAATATATCCCAACACCAAAAACATCCATAACAAATACATAATAGATTCCCAAGTACACAAATCAATTAATTCCATCTCCCATGTTAAGATACTTTCTAATTTAGGCGGTACTGATTTCCCAGTATAATTTCGATCATGTCAATGTATAACTTGTCTTGATTTGGAATCAGGTTTCCCTTATTCGTGTGAATTGAATATTTTATCACACATCTTATGAATAAAGAATAATCAAATCTCATATAAAACAACAAGGCCCAAATCTCTCATCATAAAAGAAAAAATGAAAAACAAGAAAATATCAATACAACTCATGGGGTTGGGGGCACATCCACGTCTCATGATTTTAAGTACTCTCTTATATGCCTCCATGACTCCACATCACATGAACAAAATGAATGGTATATTCTCAAAACACCTTCTTGTGATGATATTGGATCTCTAATAGAAGGTCTTTGAACATTCAATCATCCTTGATATCAAAAAAATCCCCAATCAATGATGTGGGAGTCATCATGAAGATATTGATGTAGCTAAGTGATGATGATGATATCATGAATCCAGTCGAGTCATGTAATGAGTTCCAAATGATTATAAACCTTACCAACACACCCCACACACCTCTAAGGACCCAAACAATTATGGTGACAGCTTACTCCCCTATCAAACTGCCAATGCCTACATTGAGGGAAGGCTCTCAAGAATACACGGTCTCCAATAGTGAACTATAAGGTCATCCTCATACAATCACCACAAGACATATTTGAGTTTTGTTCTCCTTTAATACTTTCATAAAAAATTGATCCTTTTATATCATTATTCACACCACATTAGGTCCAATAATTTCTAACTCACAAATACCAGACCCACATAATAGAGAATGACCCAAATTCCCATAAAAATCCACAAATTGGGCCATGCCAATGGATGATTGATTGATTTTATTATAGGAAAACTCAATCAAAGGAATGTTTTTCCCATGATCCTCCAAAGAATAATATGAACAATATGAACATATCATCTTGCTTCTAGATAGTCTACTACATCTACCCATCTTTTTAAGGGTGGAAAGGAGTGCTGATGCATTGTTGAGTGCCTAAAGCATCCTTCAATTCTCTCTAGACCCACAAAGTAAAATTTTCATCCTAATCCCAGAAATTTTACCTTAGGACTCCATGAAACAACACCACCACATCTATATACCTCCTCAAAAAACTTCTAAGACACCTAAATCCTTGATCACTAGGAAGTGTGCAGATTTTGTCAACTGATCCACGATTACCCTAATAGCATCAAAACCTGCATGAGATCGAGGTTACCCTATGATTAATTCCATAATGGTTTCACCCCATTTATTCTTGGGAACATACAAGGGCTTTAGAAAACTTCCAGGAACATGATTCTTGGCCTTTTTTTACTAGAGAACTAATCACAAGGCCACAAACTCCGCCACTAATCATTTCATCTCAGGCCACCAAAACTATTTCCTCAATCCAAAATACATTTTATAAAATAATAGGTTGTACCCAAAAAAGTGATATTTAAATCTCATGAAGGAATCTATTAATCATCATTATCAGAAAAATAACCTTCCCTAAAACAAAATCTGATTCTGACCATCATCCATCCATCCCCCTTGAGTATCACCATGGACAACATTATCATGTACCACCTGTGCATCAGAGTCCCCCTAATAAGAATAATCTACCAGCTACATCAATAAATTATTCACTATATACTAGAATAATAATTCTCAACTATCAACCACCCTCACATCCAAGTACTGGGCTACCAAATCCTCCATCGATCTCCAAGCAACCCTAGAATCTTTGACCACATCCTTCCATGACTTTCTTATCAAATTGTTGGCCATGAAATTTCCCTTTCCAAAGGTGTATGGGATATTAAAATCATTTTCCTGAAGAACCTCCATCCACATCCATTACTTCAGATGAATATCACACTATGAAAAGATATACCTCAAACTCTTGTGATCCGTGAAGATAATTAAGCACTCCCAAATAAAGTAATTTCATCAAATCATTAGTAAAAACAAAATTGATTCTAACTCTAAATCGTGTGTGGAATAGTTATACTTGTGGGCGAATAAATTACTAGACCTATACGATGTCACCATCTTCTATTTCATCAAGATACATCCCATGTTGAGACATGAATCATCAAAAATACCTCAAATATCACCCTTTCCACTAGAAACTAAAGCACGAGGGCACTAAGCATCCCCCCTTTAAAGCTGTGAAATAATAAAAAAAAACTGATCACTATTGATAAATTAATCATAATTCATAGTAAAATATTTCAATAGGGCCATAATATGTGAGAAATTGGTCATGAAAAACTAATAATATCCTATAAGTGCAAGGATGCTACAGACCTATATCACACATTTGGGGGTTGCCTATGAAGCATCTGCCTTGATATTTGATGGGTCCATGGATTCTACCGACTGGAAAACTATATGAACAAAAGAAATAAACCCCTTATGTATATAATATACACTTGGAAAACTTTCCATAGATATGGTGGCATCTAAGAACCTTCTAGATAGCTCTGAGATGATCAATTTTCTCTTCCTCTATCTTTGAGTACATAAATATTTCGTCGATGAACACAACTATAAAATAAACTAGGAATTGAAAAAACAATTTAATGAGTCCCATTAATTTATATTTTCCTTTCATGACACTAAATTACATGACTTAATACTCAGAGTTCCCATACCTACATCTGAATGCAGTCTTCAGAACATTATCCTCTTTCACCCTCAACTAGTGATATATAAACCACATATCAATCTTGGAGAACCAAATAGCTCCCCTAAATTTCTTGAAATAATCATTGATCCTAAAAATAGAATAATTATTCTTGATATACTCAAAGTTCATACTTATGTAGTCACTCCACCACCTTAGACTACAATCGTTATTTTTATAAAAATAACACAAGGGCACACCCCATTAACGCACTAGGCCAGATGAATCCTTTATGAATCAGATCATGTATATAAATACTAAATTACCACAACATGGATGGCTACATATGATCAAAATCCATCATAATTGAAGAATAACAAGGCTGCAATTCTATCCCAAACATATCATTACGTTGAGGGGATAACGGCATTACCCTCTTAGAAAAAATATCCAGAAAATCCTTGAAAACCATGGGTACCTTCTCCATCCCATGGTCCACTAATTCCGTAGACAAATAAACTATCTGATAAATAACTGGATCCACATGTTTAATGACCACATGATAAATTTTCTCACAAATAAAATCGTCATATTGAACATCCACATCCAAGAACATGAATCCCCTTTGGAAGTAGGAAATAACTGCATGAATACAATAAAACTAGTCGATACTGATAATGAAATTGTATACATATTTAGAAATAAAATATTCTGACAATAGTAGTGTGGACCCATCACCAGTTTAGAGCCTTGAAACACATCAATAAAGCTAGTTTGGCCTACAACTAGTATAAGGACCTGACCTTATTACACACATAATCTTGAATTTAGTCAAGGAAACAATTCCTTTTACATTGAAGATCTATTCAAGTTTAGAGATTTATAGAATTAGGACAACACATTCATGACATTACACATTATTACAGAGTGGATACCATAAAAACAGTAGCCATTTTTTTAAAATATAAAACATTAAAAATTAAAACAAGACTCATTGACAATTATTCAACATTTAACATGGATTCCTTCCTTGTATTACACATCCATTAACCTATTAAAAATCATTCAAAAACTTGGTATGATCACAACAGCTCAGTAAGGGATGGAAAATAATGAAAGATAACATTAGTCCATGAATACTCGTAACTTGTGAAAGAATTTTAAAAATACATTATTGTCACCCAAATATACTTACTTTGTGTAAAATGAGATTTACATAAGATCAACACAAAACAAGATAATATAAATATAATCATAAAGGTATCTTGGGGAATTACATACATAATCTTGTAACCATTCTTGGCTACCTTATAATTTGTAACCCTCACGGCTACCTTGCTTTGTGTAACCATTGAAGTTACACTTGGTGTAACCATATGGACAACCTCCAACTTACTCATACCCAATGAATTATAGGGAGATATAGGTACCACCCTTCATCATAAATAACTACCAAGAACCAAAACATAATCATACAACATGATTAATTCCATAAAAACATTACTTTGGAATTTCATAAAACCGAATTTAAAAAGAGGATTTTTAAAGAAAATCCCCTTATAAATATAATAAAATTGGAGAGATACCTAATAGAGTGGATGGATTATGTATATATACTGTAAATACACATAATAAAACATAATATAAACATAAACCATCACACAAACAATTTAAATAGCACATAAATAATGATGTAGAAGGTTAACCCAAACAATTGAAATCAGGTTAAGAATTCCCTTAAAAACATCATATAATTGAATTGAGACTTAATAGAGTGAATGGAATATGTATATATACTGTAAGAACACATAAATCATGATAATATAAAGAATTTTCATCAAACGAACAATTTTAATACCACATAAATAATGATGTAGAAGGATAACCCAAAGAACGGAAATCAGGTTAAGAATTCCCTTACAAACATCATATAATTGAAGTGAGAGTTAATAGAGTGAATGGAATATATATATATATACTATAAATACACATAACTCATGATAATATAAACAATTTTCATCAAAAAAAAATTTAATACCACGTAAATAATGAAGTAGAAGGATAACCCAAAGAATGGAAATCAGGTTAAGAATTCCCTTACAAACATCATATAATTGAAGTGAGAATTAATAGAGTTAATGGAATATGTATATATAATGTAAATAAACATAAATCATGATAACATAAAAAATGTCCATCAAACAAACAATTTTAATACCACATAAATAATGATGTAGAAGGATAACCCAAAGAATGGAAATCGGGTTAAGAATTCCCTTATATCAGGTTTTTCCTAATTCAAACTTGTTTAAACCTCCTGTATAATGGTTAAAAGAGTGTTCTTAATATTTTATAGAAACATTTTCATGTTTATAACATCTTATATGATAATTTCATAACATCATTTCACCCTTAATTGTTAGTATTTTTCCCCTTCCACTATTTTTGGGTGAGTTTTTTACATGATTTCCATGATTGGTTTATGGTGGACGTTCTTGTCGATTGGAAGTGAAATTACAGAATTGGAATGGAATTTTATTTAATAATTTACACTACCATAATTTATACCATTAATCATTTTTATGTTTAATATGAGGATGATTCATAAGTTAAAACATTAATGATGTTCGTTTAGATCATTTTAGTGGTTCTTTGATAATAACAACATCGTTTTTTCTTATAAATTAGAACCATGAGTAAAAAAGAATTCTAGAACCATGGGTGAGTAATAAAACATATATTATAACCTGGTTAAATCATAAAAATGGTTTTATGACCATACTTGAAGGAATTAATGCAATTTGAAATCACATCGTCCACGATGTCGGTAATTCAACACATCACAGACAATATTTTAAATCCTTGAATAAGTGGGGGAGGAGAAAAATAATGATGAAAAAAATTCTATGAACATGAGAGGATACATAATATAAAAGATTCTACAGATTTCATGCCTCTTGGTTAACAGGAGGTGAGGAAAGAAGAAGAAAAGAAATGAATTTTAAAATTAATAAAAACCTGATAAATTTCTCACGAAAATTCGACAGCCAAACAGCGTCTATTAAAATTTCATAAAAAATAGTTTGATGAGAGGAATGGTATATATAATCATTAATACATAATATGTTCATTAAGGAATAATATATAATGAAATATCCCATCGTAATCCAGAGGGAATGGAAGAGAATAACATAAAATAAAATAAAAGAAAGAAAATAAAAGAGGATGTTTACCTCTTGATCTATTCTCCTTGAGATCCTCCTTAAGGGCTTTGGTTTTGGTATTTTGGTGAGACCAGAAGCTCTAGGACGTGAGGAAGAATATTGGGGAGGTAATTTGGTAGAAATTAGACAATGATCAATGCTTGAGAGGTGTGGGAGGAAGAGGGGAGTGAGGGTGGAATTTATAGTGGCAGAGAGGGGGTATTTTTCATTATTTAAAACATTATTATAATATTTTTGCTCAATACTATAAATAATTTTAATTCATGTGACCAAAAATAGTAAAAATGTCATGTGAGTTAGAACCAAGTGGGCTTACATCATCCTTACATCACCTAAGATGCAGTAAATCAAGTATTTAGCATTTTTCGTATTTTATCATATTTTACTATTCATAAAAAATTCTTGAAATTCATAAAAATCCCAAAAATATACCTGAACCATTTTTTGACATGTAGAATTCAAAAATGAAGTCCATTTTTGAAAAATAATTTTTTAAATATTATTAATTTATCTTTTAAATAGAACCATACTTAATCCAGAAATTAACAGTTCTAATTGTACAACTACTTCTTTATCACAATGAAAAATTATCCAAGATGTTATTATCTTATATCCTTAAGAAAATAAAATAATAATAAATTTACTATTCATTAGGGTCATATTACTATTCATATTACTATTCATTAGGATATGTTACTAATCACAAAAAAAACAAGTTGGTTTCATCAGACCCCAAATAACTTTCTGAACACAATTGTAAATGACAGTATCTTGAAATTCAAAACATTATGGTAGTAAAGTTATTTTTAAAGGATAGTTATAAATATATACTTTAAACAAAGTTTCATGAATTTCAATTTATTTTTAGAAAACCTTGGGGTGTTACATTATACCCACCTTCTAGAAATTGCATCCTCACAATTTTAATTACTTATTAAAAAAGTGAGGGTACCTTGATCTTGGTGTCCACCTAGTCTCATCATCATCTTGGTCATGTAAATATAAGGTCCATGCATTGAAAAAATGATTTAGTGATCCTTAAAAATCATTTGCTTCCTTTATCCAAATAAACCTTATAAAACTTGGGTCTTATGGGTGTTCACAGAAAATTAGTTTTGGAAAATAATCATGAATAACATATAATTTCAAAACATCTGATAAAACTTGATTTTTATAAAATAGTCAGACTGAGTTTGAGTTGAAACTTGAAATCAATGTTCTGTTTAAAATACCATAAGTATGTTATGAAAGAGTATATTGTAAAAGGAACTATAAATAGGTAGCACATGGGTCTCCTTCTTCAGCACCTCTTTCAAAATCACAATATGGTTCAAAATATCTTTATAAGGTAAAATATTTGAAAATTCCTTGATAATATTTACCTTTATTGAAAATATGAGAATATTGAGAAAATTGGATTTGATAAAATAAAACCCATGATCCACGATCGTATCGAGGTATAATGGAGGTGTTTGATATCTCAAACAATTTCTTGCAAGTGAGTTGTATGTTAAAAAATGTTTCAACATCGTCTAGACATGACTTTGCAGTAATTATTGCAAGAAAGTCATCAAGAAGAGATAGGAATGTCATTTGAGATACTCCTTATTCCATTTTAACTGACCATCCATAATCTGAAAAGTTATAAAACAAGGATTTAACTTAAATAATAGACATACAGACTAACTATAAGTTTAACGAAAACTCCTAATCCCTAATGTTGTATAATCCTTTTCTCTGATACCAACTATAAGGGCCCGACCTTATTACATAAAAAATCCTGAATTTAGCCAAGAAAACACATCCTTTTTCATTGAAGATATTTTCAAGTTTAGATCTTTAGATAATTAGGACAATACATTCATGACATTACACATTATTACAAAATGGATACCATAAAAGTAGTTTCCATTTTTTCAAAATATAAAACATTAAAACTTAAAACAATACTCCTTGACAATTATTCAACATTTAACATTGCTTTATTTCTTTAATTACACATCAATTAACCTGTGAAAAATCATTTAAAAACTTGGGATGAGCACAAAATCTCCGTAAGGGATGGAAAAGAAGGAAAGATCACATTAGTCCATGAATACTCCTAACATGTGAAATCATTTTCAAAATACATTCTTGTTAACCATATATACTTACCTTGTGTAACATGAGATTTACAAAATATCCACACAAAACAGGAGAATATAAATATAATCATAATGTTATCTTGGGTAATTACTTACATAATTTTGTAACCATTCTTGGCTACCTTATAATTTGTAACCCTCACGGCTACCTTACTTTGTGTAACAATCGCAGTTACACTTGGAGTAACCATATGGACGACCTCCAACTTACTCAAAACCAATGCATTGGATGGAGATATAGGTCCCACCCTTCATCATAAATATTTCACAAAACCAACAAAAAATCATACAACATGAATAATTCCATAAAAACATTGCTTTGGAATTTCGTAAAACCAAATTTAAAAAGAGGATTTTTAATGAAAATCCCCTTATAAATATCATACAATTGGAGATAGAATTAATAGAGTGAATGGAGTATGTATATATACTATAAATACACATAATAAAACATAATATAAACAGAACCCATCACAAAACCAATTTAAATAGCACATAAATAATGAAGTAGAAGGATAACCCAAAGAATGGAAATCAGGTTATGAATTCCCTTAAAAACATCATATAATTGATGTGAGACTTAATATAGTTAATTTAATATGTATATATACTGTAAATACACCTAAACCATGATAAGATAAACAATTTTCATCTAACAAACAATTTTAATACCACCTAAATAATGATGTAGAAGGATAACCCAGTGTATGGAAATTGGGTTAAGAATTTCATTAAAAACGTCATATAATTGAATTGAGACTTAATAGAGTGAATGGAATATGTGTATATATTTTAAATACACATAACGCACGATAATATAAAAAAAATTCATCAAAAAAACATTTTTAATACCACATAAATAATGAAGTTGAAGGATAAACCAAGGAATGGAAATCAGGTTAAGAATTTCCTTACAAACATCATATAATTGAAGTGAGACTTAATAGAGTGAATGGAATATGTATATATACTGTAAATACACATAAATAATGATAATATAAACAATTTTCTTCAAAAAAACAATTTTAATACCACATAAATAATGAAGTAGAAGGATAACCCAAAGAATGGAAATCGGGTTATGAATTCCCTTTACCTCGGGTTTGTCTTAATTACAACTTGTATAAAACTTTTTTATAATGGTTAAAAGAGTGTTATTAATATTTTACATAAACATGTTAATGTTTATAACATCTTATATTATCATTTCATAACATCATTTCACCCTTAATTGTTTGTATTTTTCCCCTTGCACTGTATTTGGGTGAGTTCTTTACACGATTTCCATGATTGGTTCATGGTGGATGTTCTTGTCGATTGGAAGGGAAATTAAAGAATTGGAATGGAAAGGTATTTAAATATTTAAAGTTCCATAATTTATACCATTTATCATTTTGATGTTTAATATGATGATGATTCATAAGTTAAAACATTAATGATGTTCGTTTAGATCATTTTAGTGGTTCTGTGATAATAAAAACCTCGTTTTGTCTTGTAAATTAGAACCATGTGTACAAAAGAATTCCAGAACCATGGGTGAGTCATAACACTTATATTATAACCTGGTTCAATCATAAAAATGATTTTATGACCAGACTTTGTGGAATTAATTCAAATTGAAATCACATCGTCCACGATGTCTATAATTCGACACGTCACGAATAATATTTTAATTCCTTGAATAAGTGGGGGACGAGAAAAATAATGATGATGAATTTTTCATTTACATGATGGAATCCATAATATAAATTATTTTGGAGCTTTCATGCCTCTTGGTTAAGAGGAGGTGGGGAAAGAAGAAGAAAAGAACGGAATATTAAAATAAAAGAAAACTTGATAAATTTCTCACGATAATTCAGCTGCCTAATGGAATCTCTTAAAATTTCATAAAAATTTGTTTGATGTGAGGAATAGGATATGACCTAATTCATACATAATATGGGCAGTAAGGGGGTATATTTAATGAAATATACCATCATAAGACAAAGGTAATGGAAGAGAATAACATAATATGAAAGAAATGAAAGAAAATAAAAGAGGATGTTTACCTCTTGATCTCTTCTCATTGAGATCCCCCTTAAGGGATTTGGTTTTGGTTTTTGGTGAGACCAGCAGCTATAGGAAGTGGGGAATAATATTGCGGAGGAAATTTAGAATAAATTAGACAATTCTCAAGGCTTGAGAGGTGTGGGAGGACGAGGTGAGTGAGGGTGGTATTTATAGTGGAGGAGAGGGGATATTTTTCATTATTTTAATCATTATTATAATATTTTGTCTCAAGAGTATAAATAATATTAATTCATGTGACCCCAAATATAAAAAATGGCATATGAGTTCGAAACAAGTGTTCTTACATCATCCTTGCATAACCTATGATGCAGTAAATCATGTATTTAGCATTTATCGTATTTTATCGTATTTTACTATTCATAAAAAATTCTTGAATTTCAGAAAAATACCAAAAATTTACCCTAAACATTTTTCGACATGTATAATTCAAAAATGAAGTCCATTTTTTGAAAATTAATTTCTAAATATTATTATTTTATCTTTTAAATAAAAGTATACTTAATTCCAAAATTAACAGTTCTAATTCTACAACTACTTCTTTATCAAAATGAAAAATTAACCAAGATGTTATTATCTTCTAGCCTTATGAAAATAAAATAATAAAAAAATTTACTCTTAATTAGGGTCATATTACTATAAATATTACTTTTCATAAGAATATGTTACTATTCACAAAAAAAAAACAATTTGGTGTCATCAGACCCCAAATAACTTACTGAACACAATTGTAGATGACAGTTTCTTGAAATTCAAAACATTGTGGTAGTAATGTTATTATTAATGGATATTCATAAATATCTACTTTAAACAAAGTTTCATGCATTTAAATTTATTTTTAGAAAACCTTGGTGTGTTACAACTAGCATAGTCAATGCCATGGGAAAGAGAAGCCTCTCCATATCTAGTCCCAAAGAACACTACAATGAAATTGACTTTTACCAATAGAAATTTAGTTACAAACAATATATATGTTTTTATAAATAAGTAATTCCAATAGATAAGATATTTTATTGGTATTCAATTAAATTACCTAAATTTCTTTTTACTAACAAATATATTTGTTGTTATTAATATATTAATACCTACACATACTTTATTAACACATAAATTTTCTAATTTACCATATTAATATAGAAATTTTTTTACCAACAATTGAATGCATTGTTATTAATTATAATTTACAACATTTTATTTTGAACATATAAATGTTACTTATTTTCTTCAAACAAAAAATTTAACATTTTTTTATTAGTAATAGTTTAATAAAAAAATTATATTAATATTATAAAAAATAAAATGATATTGGAATAAAAAATATTCCCTCGCCACACCTCTGTTCGAAGCCTCCATTCCCCTGTGCGATGGTCTCCTGATCTTCATCTGTTTCCACACACACAACAGTGATCCCCACCTATGCTCACACTCCCGGTTCATCACACCCCACACCCAATCAATCGATCATCTACAATTTCTCATGCCCACATCCACTGATGATTGATTATTTTTTTCCTCTGTCAACTATAGAGATGAGGTGTATGGAGGGGCCTGAAAATATACCCATTTTTCATTTAACCTGTCTATTTTTTCCATCTTATGAGGTATGTACTTTCACTCTTGAATTTTACAGCACAAAAAATCGTGAGCATATATTGTTTGAATTGAATTTAGGATAGGGTTTCAGTAAAATTCAGATTAAATGGGATTTCTTATTATTGTTTTTTTGGGTGACTTTGGGATGTTAATCCAAAGTGGAGCATGGGAGAACATGATTGGAGAATCCTGTAACATAGATCTTTTACAGTTACATGTGACAGTTCTCTTGACAGAGGATTTCTCTCCCTAATTTTCTCACATTGTTATTTAGTTTGTTAATCTTCCACGAACCATTTTTTTCTGAAAGTGAAGCAGCTGTGAAGGATTTACTATACTAGAGGGGCCTTAGCTGAGTCCTTTTGAGATGGATATACATTCCTCTAAGAAGGGAATATCCTCTTCCCTAAATCCTTACTCAAGATATTAAACCAACCCTACTGAGGGAAACCACACTTCCAATGTCTAGAAGGTAAACAACAATTCAAATTCCCAAAAGACACACTACCCTAACCCTCCTGAGAATTCTATTCCCGACCCAGTGAACCTGCTAGATTTGTGGAGGTTCCTTATAAAGCAGTACAGTATATGGTATTTCCAAGATTGGGGCACTAAAATTTTGACAGGGATCTCCTTTTTCGCCCTCAGATGGTTCATTAAGGGCTCCAACCCTCTCCTCTCGAAGGATGACATCACCCGATGTGCGTGAATGGTGATGAACGATTCTGCATAGTAAAGTGAGTTCTCTGTTTTCATACTCAATTTAATTATATATCTAGGTGTTGAGGCTTCTAATATTTTCTTTGGATATTTGGGATTTTGGGATTGTCAATGTGGGATTGATGGTCTGGTGTTGTATATCTAGGTTTAGAAGTTAGTAAACACATTTTGTGCTTCTACAGAAAAAAATTTCAAGTAATTTGTTTTTTTGATATTGGGATGCTACTTACATACTTCTCTAGAGCCACTCCAGATGAAATAATTTTTTTTTACTTTCTCTCATTGCATGGAAAAGTGTTTCATTCCAAATTCGAATTATGTTCTCTTAGAGAGTATTCTTCCAAATTCCAAGACCCGTACTATAATTATGCTCCCCAAGGAAATCTCCTATGTTAAATAATGAAAGAGTTGTTTTTGTTAGTTCTAGGCATCATGGAAGTGAATGAAATTTGATCTATAACTATTTAATGGAAGGGGAAATTGTTCTTTTTCATGATTATGGAGCAACATAATCTAAACTAGACAACATACCTAGAACTTTTCATTATTGATCGGAGAATAAGAAGAAAAGGTATACCTTTTGGTGAGTATGTCTCCAATTATTTCAAATGAAATAGAACCAACACCATCTTATATTTCTCTTCAAAATGTCTTTTTAAGAAAACAAGAATACGTTTCTTTTATTAAAGGTTTTTTAAATATGAATCTTATACCTTATCAGAGATCATTATTAACTTTTGGTCAATGATTTTTTAAAACATCGGATTCAATGAGTCAGAAATATAATTAATACGTTCAACTTAGTTATTAAACCATGTATAGTTTTCTTTTTACATGTATTTACTTATTTAAATTTATTTAAATCGTATCGAATATAGTCATAAATTTATTTTTGACATATTTTTCATGTTAAATTTTTTCGTACATATTGATTAAATAATAACTGATGTTCAATCCTAACATTAAATTTATAGAAAAATTCAAATCTTAGTGATCTATTTTGTGCAAACTTCTTGTATACATCATGAATAACCAATTCTCATGTAATTGATTATTAAGGTTCCTTAGATCCCAGTCTACTGTATAAACTGTTGTATAAACTATTCATAGTATCTAATCAAAGTTCTATCACTGAATCACTTAGGAAAACATAATATTTAAAAGTATTTTTTAGTGTTGGTATACTTATCTCTGATCTCTTATGTAAAATAAGAAAACTATTTCTTCATAACTATTTTTTATCCAACACATTTCTAATTCCATTGAACATAAAAATTAATTATCTTCAAATAATTTACAGTAAATTAGCTTTCAGTTATCATCATGCTATTATTATTTGTTAAATTCTAGACCAATGTTTTCATTTAAAATCTAATAACACACTAGATACACAAATTATACGGAATTTTATTACCCTAAGCTACCATGATTGTTGTTGGAGGATTTCACACAATAAATAGTGGGTAGGTTGTGGCGGGTACTACATAGATGGATCCTTGATTTTTTGTGTTTTTTATAATCTTTTTTATGTATCAATTAACTAACTTTGTATTGATTCATTTTGTATTAAATTTTATAATTAATATAATTAATATTTTTCTAATTATGATCATGTGTAAAAATATTATTTAGTTTGATAATTAAAGAAGGAGTGTTATATATGATAAATTAATAAATGTAAAATTAAATTTTAATAGGAATAAATTTTCACATTTTTTTAAGGTAATTTATAAATTGATATTATATGTTGGTATTATTATTAACAACTGATACATTTTTAACATGAATCTATTGCTAAAAACTTTTATCAACATATATATTATCTGTTGGTATTATTATAATTGTAACAGAACTATTTTATCTATCGTAATAACATTTAGTGACATAGTTTTTACAGACAGTATAGTGGAAGGACCTTTTTCGATGGTAAAACGTTTTACCAATAGAAACCCCACTTTTACCAACAGATATACCCATGTTGGAAAAAACTACATAATTTTTAGTGGAACCAACTAGAGAAGGAGAAATTAAAAAGTGTGAATCTCATAAATCAAAAAGGAAATAAACGTGGTTGAATGAAAACTATATTTTACTTCAAATGATCCTAGAACCTCTATCGATAACATCTTTACTATATTCTACTAACCATGACCATATCTTCTACCTCTATTCAAACGGAAACCTTCATGACCACACTCGGGTTGAGGTCCCTAATCTTGAGGAAAAATTAAAGGTTAAACTCTTTCCATTCCATCCCATCTTGGGGGGGCACAAATCTGATGCCCCCACTACTGATATAGACTTCCTAGAAACTGCTATTGAGGTACTTGCTAAAGCATACCTGCTTCACTAAAATAAGCAGGAAGAAACATAATGCATTTATTTTAAAATTTTCCATGAACATCACAAAAAACACACTGGACCAAATCCCCACAAAGATAAAGAACTGAACTAATCCTACAAGGTTGTAAAGGGAGTTATTACGGTCTTCTTTCTACAATTTTAAGCCTTGATGGACCTAGCCAAAACGACAATCCACTAAAAAATATACTCCTTGAGGAACCATGTTGGCTCCCTTCCCATGGTAAAACTCTTCATGAGTGCATTTTTTCAATCACCTCTTCCTTCTTATGAACCTACAGATAAGTTAGTAATATAGAGGGAGTAACTACATATTGGATTGAAGGATGGAGTTCCTCTTCATGACACTGCAACTGAGGATACACATCAAGAAAATGTACTGGGTAAATGTAGGAGATACTTGTACTTGATATTGAGATTCCACAAAGAAACACCCCCTATTGAAGAGAGACAAGCTCTTTCCTCTTCACTTCCTTCATATTTTATGAAAGGAACTATTCCTAGAACTATTTAATAACATCTACCCTTGAAATATTTTCCCTCATCCAATAACTAAGATATAGAATCCACTATTGGTGCATAACTCCTCATGTTTTAGTAACTGCTAGTGGGACCCAATACTTCATTAGGGACTAGATCAAACTTAATTTGATCTCAAGATCCTCTAACTAGTTATATATCTCTATGATTTAAACACTTACCTAATACTTCCAAAAATCCTTCCACTAAAAATCTTGAAAAAACCAATTCTATTGATCATAATCCTCAATTAGATAAACCCTTCAATGATCAAACTGATTATCCTCATGAACCCCCACTACCTGAACTACACACATATGATGAACATGATCCATACTAAAAGAGAAATGGAGTTTTTTCTATGTCCATTAGTATGGAATTTCATTAATATTTATGTAATTCATTTTATCTTCCCTAAAACCACCCAAATTAAAATTCAAAAACATGTCATCGTGATGCATTTCTTTCTCCTAGGTCTCTACCCTACAAGTTGTACCACCTCAATTGGTTGTTCATATAGCAACCATGCCCTTTATTACACACTTAAAATTGATTTATTACATAAAATTGAACTTAATAAAAATCTTAGTATCGAGGGGTATAGTGTCTTGGTAAATTTGGAATAGTTCAAAACAACTTATAACATAAAACAAAATGTCTTTATTGAAATATTCTTTTCCATGACCATGAAATTCCTTCATACCTAGCATTGTAAGGGAAAACCAAAGGACATGCATAAGAAAAGGGTGAGCTATAAAGTCCGGTAAGGGAGTAAACAAGACAGAACATTAATAAGTTAATACATATTATGAAATAGGAATATCAATAGAGAAAAAGAGAAAAATTAAAATAAAGGCATGATATATCATGATTATCATAACTTGAAAATGTGGCAACAACATTTAACATGATATTAGCATGAGCTAAAGCTCATTGCACATGGAGAATGAGTAAACCATAATTTCACTTGAGTTTGCATGATTAAATCCCCATTTCACTTGAAATTTCATTAGTAAACCCTTGTTTCATTTTACTTATCATGATGCTAAACTTTTCCCAATGCATTGGATCACTATTAGGCTGCACCCTTCTTATTAATCTCATTTCATGCATAAGTGTTCCATATGGATTATACAACATAGAATCATTCAACATAATCATTTATTCCAGGATAAAGGAATTTATAATACACACATGAAACTATATAAACAATAAGTAAATGTGTGTAAAGGTTAATACCCTTGATTGAGAAATGGGAATGGTATTCACTAGACAATGACTTTGGCTTGGAAACCTGTGGTGCAAATTTGGTAGAATAACGGCGTGACATAAAAATTCATAAAAATGGTTGATGAGATATAATTGGGTATCTCATCATATTTACATGAAATGGATAGTATGTGGGTCATATAGATACGTGTCCCAACCCATGTAATGGAATTTAGATGGATAATATAAAATAATTTCCTGAATGTAAATGAGGAGAGAGAAATCCCTTACATAATTTTGGCATGGTAATAGGTGTACATGGGAGGAATTATTGAGAGTGAAAGGGGTATTTCATCATTAAAACATAATGAGGGAAGTATTGGGGAGGTTAGAAGTCATACCCCAATATATTTAATTTAAAATAAAAGGGCATAACAACATAAAGAAATTTGGACAAAAATGAGAAAGGAAGAAATACCTTACTTGGAAGTGTGATCCCAAAGGAATGGTAGAGGCTTGTGAGAGGCTTCATGGTAGCCTAGGGAGACTAGTGAGGATTCTAGAGAGAGGAGGATAGAGGTTGGTTGATATAAATAGGTTTTTAGTGAAGAGGAATGGTAGATTGAGTTGGTTTATATAGGAGAGGAGAGGGAATTATTTGTTACTTAGGTTTTGGACGCAACCCATTAAACTAATCAAAACCACAAACCATCCAATGGTTATTCCCATTTTTTTAGAAAGGGGAGTGGAAAAAATTATTTTTTATTTCCAATGTCCTAAATTATTAAAATATTAGGCTTTCTTATGTTTATGTGAGTCACACTCTAAAGGAAATGACTTTAAAATTTTAAAAAGTTTTATAAGTCTTGGAGGGTCCACTAAGGCTTTGTAAAATAAATAAAATACTTATATTCACATTATATTAAAGCTAAAACATATATTGGACGAAAATACTATTTATATTATCTTATTACATCACTATTGGGTCATTATGATGTCATAAAACACATTATATATTTAAACGGTATTTAATTTCCCCCCATAAATTTGGCTATCTCAGAAAATTATGAAAAATTCACTGTTGGATAATTTTGAAATCCTGGATCCAAAAATAATATTCATTTTATCCAAATATATTTCTAAATATGTGGATTTTTAATTTTAAAAAAACTGACATTTATCGAAAATTCTCAGGTTCTATCAAAAACACCTTTCAAAGCTTAACAAATATTACAATTGTATTCATTAAAATTATATGATCATTTATATTTAATAAAGATTAATTTAGTAATAATATTTTAGTAAACTTTAATTAATTCCAAAGTCTATTAATTCATAAAAATAGATTTTTTAATTTAATATTTGCATAAAAAATTATATTTGTGCTTTAAATACTATTTATAATGTAACAATAATAATTTGAATGTATATACATAATTCTATAAAAAACTAACTTAGATAATCATAGTGCTAGGGTCTTGTTAATTAATTTCTTCTAACACTAGTATATGACATAAGGGTATGGTGTGCAATGGTGATTGAATCTTGGAGGGGCTCAGATAAGATCGCTCTATAGGTAATCTCTATTAACTTCTACTTCTCCTGTAGGCAATTTTTTTCAAGATTAACATATTAAAGATCAAAATGGGATTGGTCAAGATAAAATCCAAGTGATGCCACCTCCTTTATGAACTTTGACAAGTGGGATAAGTTTGGAGTAATTATACTGTATGAGGCCATCACTTCCTTTTTCTCAGTAAATTGGATGTGTTAAAACCCTAAATTTATACTAATCATGTGATAACTATTCAATGACTATGTTTGAAAAAAGTAACAATTGTTAATGGTTTTTTGAAATCCAAAAACATATAATCAAGGAAGTTCATATTTTATATTTCCATTTTACATTCTAAGACATTTAATTAGATCAATAGGAATTTATATTAATAAATTTTTTGGTTGTTTCTATCTTACCCCCTTAAGAAGATTCATCCTCTAAATTTTCTTTTTCTCACACTAATACAGATGTGGGTAACTCTGTATCATCACTTCCTATGGTTCCCACGTTGCTTCATAAAACCTGTGGGTTCTCCACAACACATTCATGAGGGGAATTGTCTTATTTCATAGAATTTTTTCCCTACAATATCTGATCTTTTTTGGAATATATTCATAGGAGAGTTCATTATCCAATGGTAGAACCTCTGTATTGAGTAAATACGATGGGTCAGGTATGTGCATCCTCAAGGGTGATACCAGGAAAATATCATGTACTTCAGATAGGTTCAGGGGGAGTTCTAGTCAATAGGACACTACTCCAATGTGATCAAGGATTTTAAAAGGGATGATGTACCTTAGACTAAGTTTTCAATTCTTCTCAAATATCATAACTCTCTTCCATGGTGATTTGTGGAGGAATACCATGTATACAATAGAAAACTCTAGGTATCATCGATGATTATTTTCATAGCTCTTTTTTCGACTCTGAGAAAATTTAATGTGCTGCTGGATGGCCTTAACCCTCACCACCATTTCTTCGACCATTTTTGGACCTATGAGAATTTTCTCCCCAACATGATCCCAACATGACAGTGTTCTGTACCTCTTCCCATTCAAGCCTTAATAAGGATCCATTTAGATGCTTGAGTGGAAACTATTATTGTAATAGAACTCAACCAGAGGAATATTTTGATCATATCCTCCTTTGAAGCCCATTGAGAATGTTCTCAAAATGTCCAAAAGTGATTGGATAGTGTGCTCATATTGGCCATCAGTTTGATGAGGATAATCCATATTGAAGTTCATCTCATTATACAGAGCATGTTGGGGAATCTTCCAGAACATTGAGATTAATCTTGGATATCGTTTGGATACAATTGAGCATGGTACTCGATCCAGCCTTACAACTTCACTGATATATATCCTTGTTAGTTGATTCAATGAGAAATCCACTCAAATTGCGATAAGGAGTTAAGTATTTTGAAGATGATCCAAAACAACACAGATAACATTGCTTCCTTGGGATGTCTTCAGAAGCCCAGTGACAATTTCCATGGTCATGTTCTCCCATTTCCATGTTGGTATGGTTAATGGTTGCATCATCCCCTTATCCCACCAATAATGCTCTCAGATATCTCAATACATCTTTGTGTTTCCTAGGTGAATGGAGAAATTCAAACTATTTGCATCATCAAAAAGTTCCTTCTTTATCTCTGAACATGATGGAACACAAAGTCTTGACTCAAATCTCACAGTTCCTTATTTATTAACATTTTCCTACAAGGATAGGTAAAAATTTCTAAATTCTATCTCCACTTTGAGAGAATAGAGAAAAACATATCCATAACACTCAAAGAATCCAATTTCTATACATTTTTATGTTTTGGTTTAAGACTACTATTGAATCTATCAATTTTTTCATTTTCTAATAGTGTCCACTTTGTTTTGAATTCCCACATCATCCTTTTGATAATCCTTTAACCTTTCCAAAACAGATGGTTGAGAAATAATTTGTGAAAGGATTGATGATTTTCCCATCTTTATGATTCCCATATCCATATTTATAAAATCTAATAATATTTGATCCTTTTAAATTCTCATCAATAATAGAATTGATGGGTCCTTTCTACTTAGAGCATTTTCCACCTTGTTCAATTTCCCAGGGTGGTAATGGATTGAGAATTAATAATCATTGATTATATCTAGCCATATTCATTTTCACATATTAAACTCTTTCTGTGTTAAAATATACTTGAGGTTTTTGTGATTTTTTTACATTTCACACTTGTCACCAAAGTGAAAATGTCTCCAAATTTTTAAAGAGAATATTACTGAAGCCAACTCAAGATCATGTGTTGGATAGTATTTTTCATGAACATTCAATTACCATGAATCATAGTCATTGACTTTTTCATTTTTCATCCCCAAAAATCTCGTTTCCTTCATAAAAGAATCACTGAATACCAAAAAAATTTCTCCACATGTGGGTAGTGTGAGGAAGGGTGCAGTGATAAGCCTCATTTTCAACTCCTTGAAGCTATCTTCGCAATAATTACTCGAAGAAAAATTTACTCTCATCCAAGATAACCTAGTATATGGGTTGGTAAATCAGGGGAAATTTCTCACAAATTAGTGAAAATATCTAGATAACCCCAGGAAGCTATGGATATCCATTACCGATTTTGGTCTCTGACATCCCACAATTGTAGCAGTCTTGGAGGTATCTATAGATATTTCATTTCTTATGGTGATATGACCCAAGAATGAGACCACCTTCAACTAGAAATCAAACTTACTCTACTTTTAATAAACCTTATCCTTTCACAGGGTCTTTACTATAGTTCTTATATTCTCCTCAGTCTTCTCCATGGTTTTTTAGTGTTTTAAAATATCATCTTTATGTACTACCACAAATTAGTTGAGGAAATCACTAAAGACACTATTCATCAAGTCCATGAATATTTATGGAGCATTATTGTGTCCAAAATAAATTACTATGAATTACTAGTATCCATACCTCGAACGAAAAGAAGTCTTTGGGATATCCTTCTTCTTCACCCTTACTTGGTTGTATACAGACCGAAAATCCACCTAGTTGAAGTATTGTGCTTCATGTAGATGATTCAAAAATTCATCAATTTATGGGAGAAGATACTTATTCTTTATCATGATTTTGTTGAGCTCATTATAATCGATACTAAGGTGCATTGGCGAATCCTTCTTCTTGAAAAAAAGAATTGGTGAACCTCATGGTGATGCACTTGGGCATATAAACCGTTTATCCTGATTATCATATAGTTTTTTCTTCAGCTCCTCAAGCTCCACAAAATCCATTCTATACCGAGTCTTGGATATTTGCAACGCACCAGGTATAAGATCACTTGAGAATTAAATATCTCTTCTAGGAGGAAAAATAGGAAATTCCTAGGGAAACACGCCAGTGATTTCCCTCATAATATGCATGTCATCAAAGATGGTTTCATCCTTAGACTAAATCATCTGAAAAATATATGCAAGCTCATAGAGAAGTAATATCTACACTTGAGATGATGGTGCTGAAGAATATTCATCCTCCTCCTTGCACTTGTATATAATAAGGGGTTTATTTTCCAAATGGAGAGTGATTTACCTCTCACAATAATTTATGTTGGCTCTATTTTGGGAAATCGAATCCACAATAAAAATTGAATCAAATTCAACCAAAGGGAGTATGATGAGGTTCCCTGGGATGTTTAAACAACAAATTGTGATAGGGGAGGAGTAATATTCATGGGTTTCAATGATTTTCCCATTTTTCATTCTCACCAACATCTCTACTTCCATGATTTGTGGTGATGTTGGGATTGTTCTACTAAACTTTTGGGATATAAAAGAATGTGTTGAACCGAAATCAAAAATTAAATTTTCTATTATTGAATGAATAACTAGTATACCTATCACCATTTCGTTGTCGGGGGTTCACTATGGCGGTAGTGATGGAATAATCTCACCCCTGCTGCCTTGGAGGTTGTTGGTTGCCTCTGAACACCCTTGGATTAGGGAACTAGTTTGAAAAGTGCCCTGGTTAGTTGTAGTTGAAGAAACTAACAATACATTGAGGGTTTAATGGAGTGTTCCTATCCTTTGTCATAACCACAAGTTTTTCTTGTTGGAATTATATGGCTAGGTTCCCTTCTCTTCAACACCTGAATCATTTTCTCATCCTCTTCAGGCAATTTACTTGGTGATTCTTTTCGCTCCTTTGGAAAGTGGGGTGATGGATTTTTTTAGCACCATTGGATTTATCAATCAGACCGAATTAATGTCCACATTATGCTTTTTATACCCGTGATACCCCTGGGATTCACCGATCTCCATTTTGATATTGAGGGAACATCATACAATTTGCTCTTAGATATCTAAGTCACAGATCTCTAGGGAATTCTATAGGCTTGGCTTTATCCCAACAAACAAGTATTCAACCTTGAATTCGGTGGTAATAAAAAAGCCGAAGGCATATCCTGAAATCCTTGTGATGTTTTCCTCATATTCTCTGATGGATTCATCATCTTTTTTCTTGAGGTCAAGGAAGTCCCTTTCCATTTTAAATTAAAGTGTGCATGGAAAGTATTTATCAAAAAACATTTTTTGGAAATACTTCCTTTACAATGCCTTGATATCCTCTTCAAACTTCGTTTTTTAATCAATGTACACCATTGATCAGCCTTACCCTCCATACGATAAGTATCCATATGAACCTTCTCTTTTTCAGAGAATTGAAGGATAAAGAAGATCATTTTAATGGAGTTCATCCATTTTTTGACAATTGAGGGATCAAATTATCCATTAGACGTAGGGGGCCTTTGTATCATGAAGATCTCGATTGTGACATGTCATTTATCAGGGGGGGGGGGGTTGAACATTCCTCTAGACCCATGTTTCTATTTGAAATATGAGTTAACTGAGAGTGTATTTTGGAAATGTTTTTTATTACACTCAAATTGTATTGGGCATCTTATTATAATAGTTTTCACATTGATCTTTGCATCAGTTGTTATCCCGAGTCCTCTAATTACCGGCCATTGGCTGGAATAAAAGGAATTTTATGGGTAACACATAAAGAGGTATCAAAATATAAAAAATGTATAACTTATAAATTACTTTTATTTCCTTAACCTATGAATTTATAGGCTTCAATCTATGTTATCCATGTTCTACATCCCAATATATACTCTGAGGGTCATTTTTTATTCCATTAATAATGGATCATACTATGATTATGAATTTACCAAAAAATATCTCCTAGGAGTGTCATAACCAAGAGTTTTGCATGTCCCATTGTTGTGAAATAGTTGCTATTCGAGTCTATCTCAAAGTGGGTTTTTCAGGTTTTACCACTACAAATATCTGTGTGAGAGCCTCCTCTACCTGCTCGTATCTAGACAGAGATGTATTTTCCTGGTAAAACACTTAATCAACACTCACCAAAATTTATGGATGATTTTATTATACTTAGACATATCCCTATGGATTTCATTAGGGTTTTCTAATACTAATCCCAAAAATAACTAAACCTATCCTCTGATACAAACTACAATAACCTTACTCTTTATTACAGAGCTAAACATGATCTATTGAATAAACATGATCTTAAGATAACTCTGAGGATCGATAAATATAGTGTATTGAGAAATTAGGAACATTACATAACAAAATAGAACATAAAACACAAAATCTTTATTGAAATATTCTTTTACATTACCACAACATTCCTTCATACTTAGCACTACAAGGGATAATGTAAGGACATGCATAAGAAAAGTGTGAGATATAAAGCCCGGTAAGGGAGTAAACAAGGAATAACATGAAAAATATATTACATGTTAGTAAATAGGAATATAAATAGATCAAAACAGAAACATTAACATAATGGAATTATATAGAATGATTATCATAACTTGGAAATGTTGGAACAACATTTAACATGATATTAGTAGGATCCAAGGCTCATTGCACATGGATCATGAGTAAACCCTCCTTAAACTCAAGGTAGCATTAGTAAACCCTCATTTCAATTTAATTAGCATGAGTAAAACCTAATTTCACTTGATTTATCATGATAGTAAACTTACCCAATGCATTGGAGCGCTATTAGGGTACACCCTTCTTAATCGTCTCATTTCATGCATAAGTGTGCCACATGTATCATACAACTTGGAATCATTAAAAATAATCATTTATTCCCTGATAAAGTAATGTGGAATAAATAAATGAAACTATATAATCTATAATTAAATGTTCATAAACGAGAATACCCTTGATCGAGAAATGGGCATGGTATTCACTACACAATAACATTGGCTAGGAAAATCGCGGTGCAAATTCGTCAGCAAAACGGTGTGACATAAGAATTCATAAAAATGGTTGATTAGAGAGAAAGGGGTATCTAATCATATTTAACTAAAATGGAAATTATGGGGTAATATATATACATTAACCAACATATGTAATGGAATTTATATGGATAATATAAAATAATTGTTTGAATGTAAATGAGGAGAGAGAAATACCCTACGAAATTTTTTCATGGTAACATGTGTACATGGGAGGCATTAATGAGAGATAAAGGGGTCTATAATAATTAATAAAATAAGGATTTAAGTATATGGGAGGTGATAAATCATACCCAACATTTTTAATTGAAAATTAAATTGAATAAAAACATAAATAAATTTGGAAAAAATGAGAAAAGAAGAAATCCTTTACTTGGAAGTGTGATCCCAAAGGCTTGGGAGAAGCTTGAGAGAGGATTATTATGAGATTTGGAGCCTTGGGAGGATTTTAGAGAGAGGATATAAGAGTATGGTATACCTCCAAAGGTTTTGAATGACGAGGAATGGGTGATTGAGTTGGTTTATATAGGAAAGAAGATGAAATTCTTTATTATTTAGGTTTTTGACACTACACATTAAACTAATCAATACCACAAACCATCCAATGGTTTTCCCATGGTTATTTAAAAAGGGTAGTATAAAATAATATTTTATAAGTAAAATTTCTGAAATTATTAAAAAGTTTGTTTTTCTTGTGTGGAGGTGAGTCACAGTCTCAAGGAAATCATTTTAAAGGGTTAAAATGTTTAATAAGTCTTGGATTGTCCGCTAAGGCATTGTAAAATAAATAAAAAAAACCTAAAATCACATAACTTTAAAGGTAAAACATATATTGGAAGAACATACCATTTATATTATTTTATTACATCACTATTAGGTAATTATGATGTCATAAAACACATTATATTTTTAAACAGTATTTAATTTTTTACAAAAAAAATCGACTATCTCATAAAATTATGAAAAATTCACCGTTGGATAATTTTGATGTAATAATTCCAAAAATAATATTCATTTTATTTGAATTATTTTAAAAATATGTGTAATTTTACTTTTAAAATATAAACAGACATTTATCTAAAATTCATGGGTTTTTTCAAAAACCACTTTCAAGCCTTAATAATAATTACAATTTTTTTCATAAAAATTATACTGTCATTTATATTTAATAAAAGAAATTAGTAATATTATTTTATTATAATATTATTTAATTATTAAATCCACTAATTCTTCAAACTAAACCTATTAATTGAATATTAATATAAAAATAATATTTGTGCTTTAAAACCTATTTACAAAGTAACAATAATAAAAAGGAATGCATATTCATTATTTTATAAAAAACAAATGAACATAATAATAGTGCTAAGGTATTGTAAAATAACCCCTTATAACAATTTCATAAAAACTAAGCGTAAGGTGTGCGGAGGAGACATACTCTTGGGGAGGCTCAGATAACATCTCTCATGTGGTAATCTCTATTAACTTCTACTTCTCCCGTATGCCATTCCGTTCAAGCATAACATGTTGAAGCATGGATTAGGCTTGGTCAAGAGCGATGCCTATTGATGCCACCACCATTATGAGCTCTAAAAAATTGTCTTTGTATGGGGAAATTCTACTGGATGATTCGATCACTTCCTTTGACTGAGTAAATTGGAATTTTTAAATCCCTACATTCATACTATTAATGTGATCACTGTTCAACATCTGTATTAGAAACAGTAAAAATTCTTAATGGTATTTTGAAATCCATAAACATAAAAACCAGGAAATTAATATTTTATAAAACCACTTTACATACTAATACATTTAACTAGATCAAGATGAATTTTTATTATTAAATGTTTGGTTGTTATAGTTTAGTAAGATAATAGACCTTATTTTGAATTAGGAGGGTCCCTAAAATCCCATTTAATAGATTTTATTCCTTATAATATGTCATATACCAAGATAAACTAACATAGTTTTTCTACCAAAACTTGAAATCTTTACTATTACTAATTTAAAACTCCATCCTACCTCTCAACCATCAACATATGATACCACACTATCACTACCATTCCCACCTCCCCAACCAAATGTACCACTCTTATGTAATTAATGAAGGAAGATAGATAATAACTCTGATTCTTGCATATAGTAGGCCCTATATTTGAAGCTAGAACCAAGGGAATAAAAGTATCAGAATTGGGAGGCATTACCGTCAATTTTTAAACAATATTTTAGAGATAGGATAAATCAATCACAATAAAAATACATGAGATAGTATAAAGTAAACCAAATCATCCCACAATGCACATGTAAATTAAATAGATATAAAAAAGTCACAAAAAGTGTGGAAAAGTAAAAGCTAAATTAGGGACATAGAAATAGTCCAAATGTTCAAAATAGTAGTGTTTTTTACAGTCTACGAAGTCCTCCAAGAAATATGAAAAATAGTTTATATATGTCGGGTGAGAATTAAAGTATACTAAGAAGGGTAACCAAAATCTATTGTATACATGCGATGAAATCATACAAATTGACTTTGTGGGAAAACAATAAAACCAAACAACACCTAAATAGGTCAACTAACTATTACCCATCCTTAGAATAAAATACTCTTCAAATAACACATCCATGCATAATAGAATAATAAGAAGAATGTCGATAAGGTACCATACACCACATTCCCACATATTGGCCGCTCTCACACCCAAAAAAGTACATCATAGTTCTCCCACCACATATGTATAACATCACATCACATCACATCACATCCTACCCATAGAAACCAGGTACATAACATCACAACCATAACCTGAATAATAGGGTATCAAGAATATGAAGGACATCAACCTTGTTACCTCCTCATACCATACATGTTTTCCACCATAATCCATCTCGTCATCTCAACTGAACACACCTGGGTCATCAAATCACACCTCACCCAAAGAAACCTGATCCATCACATCACATCACATCTAGAATGTTCAATTTTTTACTTCTTTAAATCACAAAACATGTATTTCATCATCAACTAGATGAGGGATTATGGATGAGCGGGTGGAAAATCATCCATCCTCACCACTGGGATGTTGGTAAGAGAAACCCCAAAAACATATGTGTTTTGACACATGGTTATTATTTTGGGTGGGGTACATATTTAAAATTACAAGGAACATACAATATATATATATATATATAATATCATAACACACAAGACCAACCCATGGGTTCACCACACAAGATCTATACCAACTCACAATGTGATCCCAAGGCCTCATAACATTCGTCACTTTTTCTTCCATCACTAAAATCAGAGCACCATATAATAACCCACAATCTATATTCCACTTTTCCTTTTAAAATAATTTATTTCCCACTTTTTTCATTTGGATATAAATTCCACTTCAATAGCCCATTTATTGAACATTTTTCAGTCCATTAATTCCCATATAACCATTAAACTTTTAAACTAAATAAAACACTTCAATTCATGTTTTCATTATTCATTTCATCCCATATTTCAAACTATTCAATACCATTTTGACTTCAATTTCATAATTTATTTAATTCTATTACTACTCAAGAAATTAGTATAATGCAACACATCACAATGATTAACAACCCATCATACTCATGCCAAAAATACCAGACAACAACCATTACAACCACAACTACCTCCTCATCATAACTGCTATATCACCACAACCTTCCATCTCCACCACCACATAGCATGACCATAAAACACGACACATATTCAAATATCCCCTCACATGCTAAAATGAATCACATAAATTTTTTCATATTTTGGGGGGGATTTTCATCAATTACATTTCATTTTTAATGGTATTTTCACACAAGAATAATTTTATAGGGAAAACCAATTCATTAACTAGATATACATGATTATCCAATTCCATTTAGGGTGATATGAAAAAATAACAAATACAGGGGTTCCATAACACCAAAGATATAGAACAACCCCTAACAATAATGACTTTTAACAAGGTATCAAACTTCTATAATCAAAATATAAAAAATAATATAAAATCAATAAAATAATGAAACTAAAACCCCTCCCATTTAATTATATTCATCTAATTAATTATCTTCCTTAATCTAGTGTATAATATATTACTGGATGATAACTAAAGCATGAAACACTCCCACATGATACAATTGAGGAAATATAAAGGATATCCCAACCTAGAATAAAGAAGCTTCACATGATATTCTACATGAAAAAGGGGTTTCACATGTAGGATGAAACCACTTGTAGGAAGAACTCGAACCAACAATTGAAAAAAGGATACACAACTCCAAGAGAAAGGATTAAAAAACTCCTATCTCAAGACAAAGTAAGAAGAAAATAATGAAGGAAATATATTAATTTTAGAATCAATATATATATTAAACTATTGGGATTTTGGATTGCAGATAAGACTTTAATTGACTATTAATAGAGATCTTATTAAATTACATGCGGAAGAGCCATTTAAAAGATAAAAACATATAAAAAGGGAAAAAATATCAAATTTAAAAATAGATATTAATTTAATTAATTAAGAATTTAAAATCATTTTACATAAAAAATACATAAAAAATTAAAAACTTGAAATTTTGGAAAAGACAACTATTACCCTTAGAATCTACCAGCAGAATCTACCATCGGATTATGTCTTCTACCACAGGATTCTATTGCTAACATCTATTTCTAGACTACGTATTTTACCTTTAGTAATTATAATAAGAATTTACCTTTAGAATATAATATTAGAATCCAACATTATAATATACCATTATAATATGTCATAATTATAAGTCAATTATCGCCAATATCTACCACCATCATCTACTGTCTGCATCTAAAACACCCATTTGGAACCCACTGGTCTAGGGAAAACTAAGGGAAAAGTTTCATAGGAACAAGGGAATTTTAATTTAGATTGACCAAAGGCCCTGTGTCTGGAAACCAATGAAATGGACCAAAGTCCCCGTACTCAAGGCCAAGAGGACCATATTAGTAATAAAATTAATTTTAGTAATAATTTTTATATTATTAATTAGAAACATCTTGGTATATGGATAAAATAAAGACATTGTATTACAGTAAATGTAAGCAAAAAGTAAAATTTTAGGATATGTTTATGCTATGGGGGTATAACACCCCCCCCCGAAACATCTGAAGTATCTAGTGACATGAAATAATAAGAAATATGAAAATACAAAAAATGTGTCACAATTTTCCACCACCATCATTGAGAGAGAATCTGCAAACATGTTAGTATCCATGTATATGTGATAAATTATTATGTGTATTTCTACCATATGATCCAAGAATCTCTACAATAATAAGTAAAGATACAACATAATACTCTAGGATGCATTGTCGACCATGTTAAAAACTATTATAGAGAAACTATCTATCTAGATACCATACTATTTAAATGTACATACATACTTTAAAACATAAATAATTACCCATAATTTATCATAAAAATAAATTTGAGAGGCAAGTAAATAAGAAAATGTTTTCTTAATGAAGCTCATACTATTCCGAAAAGTACCTTTATAATGGTAAGGGTTAGGATCTCTCATGGAAGTGCAAAATTTGATAAATCTACCTAATATACTTATACTATATTCGTTTCCTGGGCATAATACAATTATTCATGAAACCGTTTTGGATTTTTGAGGTTATTTAGATTTCCCTTCTAATACATGTACTGATCTCCAAGAACTTCATTTCATGACCATTAAAGAGAATGGAGGTCCTCTCTTTAAAAATATAAAAAATTCCTGAAAAATAGACAATATAGAGACCTAATCTAAATAAACATATTAATTTAATTATTTTATATTAATAATCATTTCATATCTCAAATAGTATCACATGTCAGATAACTGAAGGTTTAGTTTCATTGATGACTATCCATATAATTAATTAACATTACAATACTAGTAAAAATTTATCCATAATTGAGACAAACAAAACTCGTTATATACTTATCATAATTTAAATGCATCTTCATAACCTGAGGAAATGGAAACAAAAGAAATGGGTGAGATTTGATGCATAGTAAGGTTAAACATAAGTGAAATCAATGAAATATAAAAAGTGAGTAGAAAATGACCATAAGATAAGCACGTGATTATAATCATGATACATAAGAAACTTAAACATGATGAATAATCGATCATAAATAATGTCAAAGGATTTTCATAACATAATACATGAATCAAAATAGCATGCGAACACGAATCAATAAACATGAACACTGAGATCATAAAATAAACATGAAGATAAGTGTTTAACGTTGAAACAAATTTGAAATATGGAGAAAACATTAGTATAGAGAAACATTATTTTCTCAAGTCACACACATACACCCATTATTGTGAGGAATATCAATTGCACCTATATATACATCACCTTCAAGAGTCCCAAACATTCACCCATGATTTCAAAAAATTGGTTTTTTCATATGTATACATATATCATGAGATTTATTCTTTTATCCAATGCATTTTAGGGTGATATATTAACCCACCCATCATCACCCATACTTATGAGTGGCACTTTAAAATAAATCACTTATTTTATAGCATAATGTACCCATGAAAAAGTTTATTCCATTACATTTTAAGTGGAATTACATAAAGAAATAATCAATAATCATTAAAAGATAAATCCATTGAAAATAATTGAGTATACAAAGATATGAAGTAACATTATAGGTAAAAACCATTCAATCAGGAAAATAAATCATTGAGAATTTACATTGTATAAATAAAGGTTATACAGTTATGTCAATAATTTCCCTAATCAATTCATGTTTGTTATCATGGTGAAAAACATTTAATCAAAGGAATCAAAAATATGATATTCACATAGGAAATGCATTGGAAGAATAATTATGGTTTTACATTGAAGATGATTAGAAAATAAAAAGGTAGCAATGGGTTATTTTTTATAGATAATTTTATCATTTTTGAAAACATAGGTAAAGAATAACACTATTAATGAATAATAATTTTAGAATAATAGTGGAAATTTATTTTGAAACGAATGACGAAAATGAACCATTTTACATGAAAAATATTTTAAGTAAAAATATCAATATAATGGAAAATAATTTTCTTTATAAAAAAATTAATAATGGAAAATCTGTTCTTGTGAAACATTTTTAAAATCAATTTTTTTTAAAGAAAGTCTAAGAGAAAAAGTATCCAATTTATATTGAAAATTATTTTAAAAAAGGATTGAAATAAAATAATTGAAACCATTTAATAAAATTAAATTTTATGATATCTATAATAACATAGTCTTGATTAATTCATAATGTTTTTATAAAAAAATCATGGATTAAAATATAAAACATTTGATTTTGAAAGGATTGTAAAACCTTTTTAAATATTTTAAAATCCCATTGTTGAAAACACATATTATAAAAATTGTATAAGATTTTCCTTTTGGAAAGAGGTAAATATAATAGTGTATTTTGTAGAAAATTTTCCATATTAGAGATCCCAATACTAGAGAATTAATTTAGATGGAATAAAAATATGGGCATCAAGGTAAAGATACATTGAAAATAATATGAGTTATTCTTTATAATGTCAAACATTTATTTGAGAAGATATTTCATAAAAGAAAATAATATAAATTTAAATACGTAACTTCCCTAAAGAAAAATAGAAAATACCATATATGAAATAATTGGGAGGATAAAAGTGGCTTAGATGATAATAATCAAGAATAGAATTTATGACTCAAGCAGAAAGAATTTGAGTTAACAAAACTATTATGACTCGAGTAAAATTTAAATCAAAACCCCTTAAATGATAAAGATATTTAAATTGAAATTACAGTAACGTGAATTATTAGATTATGGTGACATTAAATATTATATCTACATTAGATAAACCATTATAAATAATTCATGGTGTATAATAAAAAATATCTCTCATGGGGTAAAAATTTGAGATAAAAAACCCTTACCTTATGTCCCCACTTAGTCAAATTCACTCTAAGGTCATGTATAAAAAAATAAATTTATTAATACCCAATTTCATAATTTTATTATGTTTATATAATTTTATAAACGTTATTTATAATTATTCTGAACATTTATATTTTTTATATATTATCTCATCCTAATATTTGGGGTGAAGAATCATTTTGGTTTTGTACTAGTTTCGTAAAAATGGGTTATTTATTTATTCTTATCCTAAATATAATCATTCAACTATCATTACACTAATTAAAATTTATATTACATAATTATTTCATATGGTATTATTTCATTTCATAAGTTTTTTTTTGTTATTATTCATGATGATTAAATCAATGATGAGCTTGTTTTGGTAAATTTTATTGAATGAATGGTGTTGGAGTGACTAATGAGTAAAATGTTTATATTACCATTCCATAATAAGAATAATATTATTATTTAATTATTAATATATAATATTATGTTTCCAAATTCATCCTTTATATAAATTTATATTTTGTCATATAGGTGGTAAAATCGACCCAATATGAACATACAACAATCTATGTTTGAGTATGGATATGGAAGAAATTATTTCGTTATAATATCATTAACAGTAACTTATAATAACGTTTTATTTATTTATTATTGTTAATGATAATAATTTTTAATAGTTTTAATGATATGGAAAATTATATTGTCACATATAAATAAATAGATTTTTCTCTTGGTATGTCTGTTGTTGGCTGTTAGTTTTACAATGATCTGTTATTGATAATATTACTTATATAATGAATAATTTATATTTCCTAAATATAAATCATGTAATAAATAAAATATCTATTGACTAAAACCATATATTAAACCATTCTATAAATGTGGTGATGAAAAAAGAAATGTTACATTCAGGGAGGCGGTAGTCCGCACACACGCATGAGAAACATTTTCATTTTTTATATTGATTTGAAAGGGAATAAACAATGATTGTAAAATAAATATAATAAAATATAATTATATTATTTATACTTATTTCATTATATACATATCAATAGAATTGTTTAAAGGATGTTTTACGGTAAATATAAATAAAGTGTAAGGGTAAGTAATACTTACATTGAGAATATTTATTTTCTCTTGAACATTCCTTTATAAATTAAGGCATTGATGAAATTTGATGTGGATAGAGTCCAATAAAATACATAGGAGATATATAAAAATTAAATTGGGTATATTTTCTTCGGAATTGTTTAGTAGATATTTTTATTTAAAAGGGTGTAAATGAGCGCCTTTTATAGGTTAAAAAGGGGGAAAATATTTGAAAAAGAATGTTCGGTATGGTGTAAGAATTAAATTCCATGAGATTTCAACGAGTTAGGTGGGGAATTTTTTAAAAAAAATGTATTTATGATTTTTCAAACTAAAAAAAGAAATTTCATAATGTTTACGTTTGAAATTAGTTTAATAAAATTCGATCCACATGAGATTAAATTTTTTAAAACTTATTAATCTTGATTAATATTTTACCATGGCAGTTATTCTATTACATAAAATATAATATGTTACTTATTTAAAAAAATTTATTTGATGTATCAAAATTTGGAATCAATTTAGTCTAATTTTATTTCTATATATGATAAAATTAACTTTTAAATTAAATCACATAATGTCTTGAAAAATTGTTCTTTTGGAAAGCCTTTTTAATCATTATGTGTTCTTAATATTGTTTAACATTTATTAAATATTAAATTAGAGAAAATTTGTGGGTATATATATCAAAAAATAATTAGAGAGTATTTATTTTAATACATATCAATTAAATTTAAAATCAATATATATATATATAAGTATTCTTCCTTTAAGAATAAGTGTGTTACTGTGATAACATATATTTATCTCAGAAACTTATTTTTATGCCTAAAAACGATGTTTATACCATTACCCAATTTGATAAATTTAGTTACAAATATTTAAATAATTTTATCAAATTTAATTTCTAAAAATAAATTTTAATATAAGTGTATAAAACTTGTTTTAAGAATCATGTATCTTCAAAGCATAGAATAAATCTATTAATTTCCTAGTAATAACTATTGGATATATGTTATTTTATTTTATTTTATATATTATCAATAATTTTCATTTAATCCATTATTTAACCATAATATAATAAACTTCATATCACATGAAAATAAATTTTGTTAAGAAAATATATTTTATGTGTAATATGATTGTATTTTTCATTAAACTATAGTTATTGAATTTTATCAATTTGTTTGAATAAAAGAAGAAATTTATTTTTATTTCCATATATATTTCATAATTTAGTTACCACTATATGTACATGCAAATTCAAGGAATACATTTTAATGGTTATATAATGTTTAATGGTTTATTTTTTTCGATGTTGCGTGTGAAGCAAGCTATAGAATTTAATATTTATTTAATGAAAATACATACTGTAATCATAGGTCACTACATTCCACATGTAAATAAAATGAATTAACACAATTTTAATTATTCTTAACTAGTAGTGTAATTATGGGTGTTCATATGATAAAAATATATCCAGATTTAAATTTATAATGATGTTTCTTCCACACTATAATTTAATTGACTAGTGACCTCATCACTTTCATAATAAAATAAATATAACCAATGTTGAGTTTTTATTTAACCATTTGGGATAAATATCCTAATATAATTTTGGTAATATGTCATAGTGAGTTTATAGTCAGCTTTGTATCTATAGGTCATCATGGGTTATTTTCTAGATGTTATTTTATTATCTTTGAAATTATCATTTCCATGAGATACAATCCACGCCTAATATCACATCAAATTTATCTAAAATAAGGAGAACATAATTTATAGGATGAAAATTACTATAAACATCTATTACAGAGGATTTATAGACATGGGATACAATAATTGGACAATTGAAAGTTTTTATTAATAATTCAACATCAAGTACTTAGGGAGATGATTTTATGTTCTTAGAAAAAATACTATTTATAATAGAGTGGGTTTAAAAATATACAACAATTCTCAAACGCATGATTAATGTCCGTTACTCCACATTATTTTCAAAACATACTTCAGTAGTTATAGTTGAATAGGATTTCCCTTATTCACTCGGTCTTTGATATTTTTAATTCCATTCTTTCTTGGAATCCCTCATATTATGGTATTGATTTTGGTAATTACCATATTTACCACATTTATGAAATTGAACTATTAGTGGTACCTCATGATAAACACTTTTTCCTTTCACTATGTCCAATGAGATCTGTAGATTCCCTCAATATACAATTTCTCTATTACCTTATTTTACACACTTAAATCATCTCTTAGTTCCATTAAAACATCCCATTTGTGGTTATTACCACATTTTTGACATGAATGACATTGAATCTTCTTTACATCACTTTATTCATCATTAGATCATCCATTAGACTTAATCCTTCTCTTCATTGATGTGTTTGAAAACATAACTAAGTCTACATTGTTTATCAGGATTTTTGTAAGATAGTTTGAAATAATCACTAAATATATCACTCTTTATATTATTCTATTAACATTATCCCTGGGAAAATCTCCATATTTTCCATGACAAAAAAATTTAACTTGATTTCTTCAAGTATTAGACTTTACTAAAACCAAAAGGAATTAATCAAGAGTGACGAACAATTAAAACTATACTGGAATTTTTGTAACAAATTCATCCTCAAAATGTCGTACTCTTTGAAATTATTACATTAGATTCCATTTCAACCTAAATCACTCTCAGTTCAATCTATGATTCTTTATGTTTGGAAATATTATATTCCATAACCTAATTCCATAACATAATCAATAATTCTTACTAGATTGTAAAGAGAATGAGAATAAATAAATAATATTCCCCTAGAGTGTATCTTTGGGTGTGTAGTCTTAGTCCAACTCATCATGCACTAGAGTAAAGACCGATTCAATGAACAACCAACCTTTTCTAGGGTGATTACCACCTGGTTCTTTTATTCCATAGTTCCACCCACTTTCCAGTATCTATATTGTGTTGTAATTTCTAGGAGAACCACATAATATATACCTTACCAAAGTCATGAGATGTTATCTTATACATAAAATTATCACTTATACTTATACATAGGGTTCTCACTAATCTCCTCAAGTCCTATCTCCAAAATATGTACACCTATGCAGAAAAATATCTAAACATTCATCTGATACCACTTTATATACCCAAGATAAATAAACAAATTTATTTAATTATTTTACATGAATAATCATCCCATATCCCAAATACTGTAACAAACCTTATAATCAAAGGTTTAGTGTATTTTAAGACTAGAAACATAACCAATTTATTATAAAATAATTATGAAAATTTCTATATAATTGAGACACACTAGATTCCTTCTAGACTTCTCATGTCACATCTCGACACCCGGTTTTGGGTACTTATATTCAATTCTTATGATAATTTTTTTTAGATCTTATCTAATTTTGTTTTGGATGACTTCGGGATTTTTTGAAGGATTTTAGGCCTTTTACTGTTCGGCACATGTTTCAAGAAAATAATGCAGGTCCGCCCAAGAGACATCACTCTTTATGCTTGAGTCCTAAAGAAGGGTTCATGGTTAAGTGCATGGTTTGATTTAACCATGTAGACTATCCCTCACACCATGAAGCTTGAGACAATGGGGTTATATATGGTTGGGGTATAGTTTTTCAAACTCTGTGTTTCTTAGATAAGAAAGAAGCATGTCTTAAAATATTGAAAATAGTGTTACCAGAGTCAAAAGGAAGGAAATTTACATTTATTCTTTTGGAGAATAGCAATCAGCTAAAAGGGGATAATAGAATAATGGATGCAAGTGATCATGGAGACCCCCTTTTTTCGAGGAATTCATCATGTTGATTAGACTCTCGATAAATGTGTGTGATGATATGGTTCACTAAGGAAAGTTCTTTGTAGAATTTGTTCCATTTTGAGGTGAGTTTCCATGACCAATGAAGATTCCCCATTCTATCTGCATTCACAATTGTCGTTGAGTCACTTTCGAACCAATCATTGTTCCAATATATTTAATGTGAAATTTCAGTAGCTTTGATGAAACCCATCATTTCAGCTTCAAGATCTGTGTCATTACCACATGGGCCATAGAGACCGTCAATAAAATATACATTGTGGTCTATGAATATGATTCCATATCTGGCTAGTCCTGGGTTACCTTGTGAATAACCATTCGTATATCATTTAGTCCATCACGAATATGGGGGAGTTAAGAATATTTCAATGATACCACAAGGACGAGGAAAATAACCTCGAATAGGAATATTTTGTTGAATAGAAAGGTCCATGACCGAGTTTTCACATCACTCGTAGTGCAGGGTGTTCGCATGTTGCACCATAGACAGGATTTCAGAAATTGAAACATTGGTGTTGATGACATTCTGTTCAAGAAATATTTTGTTCCTTTTGTTCTAGATAAGATGAAAAAATTCTGCATAAGAAACTAGAAAAATGATGTGTACCTTCGTTAAATGGTGGACTTCCAGAAGGTCCATGAGGAATCCCGAATCATCAGTATTATGTAGAGGATGAATCCCGAACCAATTAAAAACTGATATAAAAAGAAAAGAACTTGTTTTGTGGGACAAAAATAGGTGGTTGACATCATCTCAATGTTATTGGAACAATGAAAAGAGTGAACATAAGGATATCCCCACCCATTACAGGTTCAACCCAATCAGAATTTTATTGAATTAAATCCTCCACAATAATGTGAAACAAGATGAAAATAACCTTTTTTTAAAATTTACCATTCATGTATTGGTGCCTTGAATCAGGTGATTGTAGTAGCCCTTGGAGTCAAGAATCCTATTCGAACATGGTTCCCATATATGTGGGTCATCATTGTACAGAAAATCATAGTTGGAGACAATGAGAGAGATGTGGGATGGAAAACCTCCCTTTGAGAAATGTGATCTTTAATAAAGGATTTATAGTCAATATTCTGATCAGTGTTGTCAATACTATGCATAATGGAAACTCTATTACAATTTTCTCTCTATAATTTTATAGAGGAATGAGCATTCACTGACCAATGATAGTTTCCACTGATCTATAATTCTAATCATAAATATTATCATAGATCACAACTATATATTAATGATCTATGGTTTTTAATTTTATTTAGTTAGATTTTTTATAGACATATATTAAATTTGGGTTCATTTCATGGATCTTCATCAGTCATTTTGATTTATTCTGGAATCATTGTTGTTTATATTTTCTATATCTAACATTATTCTAGAAATGTTGAATTATAAATTATTATGTTAGAATTTTATTTCCAGGAACCATTATGGATTTATTTTATCCATCTAATAACTATCGGTGGATCCCTTTTTGGGTGTCTATGAGATTGGGAATTGAGGCATGTGGTTTCATAAAGAAATTCCTATCATTTGAAATCATTATTGTATTATTAGTTTCAAATTTTTTCTAATTGATTTGAAAATATTGATTTAATTTCTTTCGATTTATGATTTTGAAATCGAAGAGTGTGGGTGATGAAATTTATCTGAAAATGGATTTTGTTTTTAAAAAAAAATTGATTTATGGAAAATGATATTTAATTGAAATGAATGATTTGAAAAACTATTTTTATGTTTAATATTGGGAAGAAAAGAAATGATTTTTTTATTTTAAGTTAAATAAATTTATTTGAAAGGGATTATATTTTTGATTAAAACCATTGATGTTTGTTTTTGAAATTAAATGGATTATATTAAAATGTGAAATTGTGACTGAATGAAATAATCGATTGAAATGAATTTAGATTGATTTAAATGAATTATATCCCCTTGTATTATTGATTACCTTGGAGAAAATGGGATCTTGAGTATTTTGGAATAAAGATATTCATTCAAGGTAAACAGCTATCTTGTAATAGATTTATGATGAAAATGATAGTAAACTATCTTAGGCATAGGGAGTTTATTATTTAGGATTCTCTCTTATGCCCACTAATTTTGGGATATTGGGAGTGTGTGCACACATGGATCCATATTTCACCAAGATTTTATAGACCCTTAGATCTAAACCTAACTAACACAAAGTGGTATTACAATGGCTCTATTATTGAAATTATTTTATATGAGAGCGTTTGAATGAAATTATTTTTCATTCCCAGTATCTAGGAATGGTTATTGATGCCTATTTTCACAAATATACTTATATTCACCTTATTTAAGGGAAATTAAATTTTTTATATGTTTTATATTTTCCATTGATTTTTTTTGGAAATAATGATTTTATATGAGATATAAAAATATTTCCATGCCATGTTTTAATTTAAATTGATCATATTGGGTTTACTTGATATGGATTAATTATGGAATACTTGGTGATATCTTTATGTGCCTTTTTTCTCACACCCTAACTTTTCCATTACATGTTTTTATAATATAATATAATATTATTAGGGAAATGAAATGAATCACTTGATGGTGGTGTATTTTTTTTATTAAAAGGACCTTGGGAGTTATTAAACACCAGGGGAGCATGAAATCCACTTGTTTTGTTGAATTCTTGTGTTGTTTTGTATCTTGTTTTTGTGATGGATTTTTTTGACATTCCAGTTTTTGAGACATCTGACGATCAACATGTTGTATCTTTCTCTGGATGAGTGTTTGTCATAATGAAAGTTTATTGTTTTATATCCACTATATTATCTTGATGAATGGTTATTAAGGAGAAATCATTCCCTATTATTTGTTTTGTTTTGAAGATAGTATTCACCTACCCATGGGGATTGGTAATGACCTTCAAGCCATGTATGAATTGATTATGGAACTATTTAAGAAATATAACTTGGTTTTTTTGAGAAAAATTGGTATCAAAGGAGGTCATGTCCTTATTTGGATATCAATATACAGTTTTGGATGTATTGGTAGACATGTGACTAGAATGTATAGACTTAACCAGTTTGTTATGAGAATATTACTAACTATTTGCATTGTGATGAGAATTATGTTACCTTTGGTTATAGGAATAAAATTCTTTGATTAACTGATCGATCGAATTTTACCCTTTTTGGAAATCATTGATATTAGATTTTTGTATCCTAGTTGACTTATGATTGATCTAGTTTACGATCACATGTATCCTGACTGATAGTAACTTATTATATTTTGATATTGTGTAGTACCATGACCTCAACAATACATTTGAACATACCATTTCTAACACCCCAAGATTTCATGGTACATTATCTCTTCAAAGTAATTCAATAACTTGTATTATAAGAAACAATGAGTTCGAGCGCACCACCACTTTCTAAACTAGTCATACAAAAAGAGGTTATGAATAACATTAACTGTATTTTAAATTTTATATACTCCATATAATTTTAACTTATGTATTATGGGTTTCTTAGACATATTATAAGAAGAAATTCAATTTTTTAGATAAAAAATGTATTTTTCAAAAAAAAATGCAATTTTACAACCATTTAATGGAGAACCATTTTTAAATCCAATATTTGACACTTATACACCTTCAATTTGAAAAAATAAAAATCTTATTTAGAATTGGGACATCAGAATTTACATTGGATGAAATTTTGGTATTTTTCTAATAATATTCATTTTTTATGAATAGTGAGAAATACTGTATTTTAATTCAAAACTTCCATTAAATTAAATATATTTGTATAGTTAGATTATATTTTTAGTTTATTTTTAAGTGTAATTAGATTATATTTTTACCATTTAATCCAATTTTTTTCGTTGGTAGTAATTTCACTTTGAAATTGAACATAAACAACTGTCAATATTTTGATATTTCATATTTCTTAAAAACACATTTTTTATTCTGACAGTGAGAATTGATTTTAAATTAACTAACCAAAATTATATGTTTTGAATTTGGAAAAATAGACATCATTTTTGAATTTTTAATATAAAAAAATTCTTAGGCTTAATTTTTGGTACTTTTCTGAAAAACATTTATTTTGATGAATAGTGAAACCACTAAGTAGCAGTTAAAAACTGACTTTTTCATTTGAATGAAATTTTACCACTTTTGTGAATTGAATTTCAAAAATCTGACATACATGGTTTTTATTATTAATTAAAATTTCTTTCAATAATATTTAAATAATTTTTGGTAAATAGTAACTTTTGACTTTTATTTACTGCGGTTAAAGGTAAATATAGAAATTCAAGGTAAAATGAATATTATAATAACAAAAAAATTACCTTAACACTTGTCCTAACCTTATTGGATGCATCATGGCTGACCCTGGGTATCTTTGGGTTGATTTTGGGAACCCACAGATCCATATATAAATTATAATGATACTTTATTTTAGTTAACATAAAGTAAAGGAAAAAATGATATAAACAAATATCTTTTAGAAAAATAATTTTGACATGGGGTTATATAAGTTTTATTTTTGACTATAAAAATTCATTGGAAAGATAAAAATATTTCCAAAATCATGGTATTTTTTTATAATCTGTAGATATCAAATAAATAAAATTATTTATGACACAATAATGATGTGGTGTTTACCTCATTAATGAATGATTTAAATAAATAATATTAAAAGATTAAAAAATATCTAAAAACTTTCCAATTTATATTGGATGATTTTATTTTGACCATGAGTCTTCTTATCTTATACTCTAATTAGTTTTTGACCTTTACAAACCAAAAACCATTATATAATAAAATAACCTTTTCACACATTGCTAAAGAGCCCCTCCTCCCCCTTATGAAAAGCCCTCACCTCAAACCCATTACTCACACCTATCAAGACCCTTGGATCGTCCATCCACTACCCAAATAAGCTATCAGGATCCCTACCTTCCACATATGAGACATACATTAAGCATAAGGCACTACAATAAATCCTTTTGGTTCAAAGTAAAGGGAGTTACCCAATTTTAAGGTAACATCTTCCCTAATGATCTCTTCTTTTCTTTTACTTCAAAAATCCCCCTAAACTCTTTTTAATACATTATTTTATAAAAAAACCAATATCCTAAAGATACAAGGTTGTTTTTATAAGAAGTATTGTAGCTACACTTACACTCACTTCCATCTAATGGGTAAAGAATATACTTTTTCTGTGAACGGAGAACTACTGCCTCACGAAACGATGATTGCTAAATTATCTCCTATCGCCTCTTATGGTAGCCATTATGATCGAACTATATTTATATATGATATAAATTATATTTATTTTTCTCTATTATTCTTTAATTTTCTTTTACAAACATACATTTTTTCTTTTCAATATGTGTGAACGTGATAATTTCATTTGAGGAAGTGCGGACTATCGTCCCCTTCAGTTGGATGATTCGTTCATAACGTACATGGAACGTACAAAGGATGGAGTTAATTAAATTAGGTAACACATATATCATATGATATTATACTATAATTATAATATACTTAGGTATCATTATGTTTTCATTTCATTAAATATGAAATTGAAATGAAAGTAGCGTTCATGTGTACGTACGACTTACCATCTCCATGAACTGTGTATTTCATTTCTTTTATCCAAATATCATGAACTAATTATATATATATATACTATATATATGATATATATGATATTTAAATCATGAATATGATACCTTTGATAACATAATTTTGACAACATGGACAATTTGTAATTATAACAAGTTCATTTTTGACTCAAGTACCAAATATCGACAAAACGACCATTATTAACATAAATGATTAAATAATGTTTATAAAATTGTAATAAAGTGATATAAAATTTATAATAAACATGAAAAATACTCTTAATCAAGTATAAATTAACTTTAGTTTATTATTCATGACAGTAAATAATGAACGAGTCGAGTCGGAAATGGGGAAAGGGGTTTCTTATGTCACTTTTAATTCTATGAGATTTCCATTGTTTCCCACATATTTATTGCATTTTAATATTGTGTACTTCCATTTGATATATATTATAATGATTCTATTTATATTCATGGTCTTCTGTGATTAATTTGGCAGTCATTAACTTTTGTGCATACGACTCGATTGATTACAACGTGGTAAGTGTTTTTCATCTCTCTTTTTATTCATGTGAGATTCAAGCTATATTAGCCACTATTTCCTTTTCTGTGGTTCATGTACTACTTATGATTGTATTCTTGGTGTAATATAATTTAATTTATGGGTATTTACATCTTCATTGTATGATACCACTTTCATGGGGTGTATGTTTCGTAAGATACCAAATTGGTAAGGGAATTTCAAATTTCAATTTCCACTCATTGGGCTTTACGCATTTTTCATTGATTATTTTCCTCCAAGATTATGTGAGGAATAACTAATTATTATTTACGTAGTAATTTCCACTCCCATTTGTGTGGATATAATTTTTATACACGTGATCACTCCTTTGATAATTTCACAAGTTATTGATATGTACTTGATAAGAGTAATCTTAACTCAATTTCCATTCATTGAGTTAAACATTAAAGTCATTGGTGTTGTTCTTAGAAGAATATTTGTGAATGTCCTCTGATTTATTTACACTAAATATCTGATCATATTGATTGTATTTATATTTTTCACACATAATTATGTCATTGATTTATCCTTAACATAAGGATACTGTCTTTATAAGGGATTTCATATCAATTTACATCCCATTGAGACTTCTTTGTTGTTATATGACAATTCACTTTTATATGGTGTATATAATATAATTTGACATAATATATCATGAATCCCATTATTCTCATGATATTATAAAGTTTTTATTACCTCAATTATTTGTATTCAAGTGTCTCTCTTTTGGTTAGGAACTCTAAGTAAAATATCATTTAAATTTTTTAAATAATTATTCATCTAAATCTTTCTCATTAATGTCTATTTTTTTTAAAAAAAATTCAAGGATTTACTTATATGGACAATTATTTTTTAAAATTAAAATTCTTTTTAAATGTTTAAAATTGGTATAGAACACTTTGATTCAAAAATATATTTTAAAAGAATTCTTGATAAATAGTGTAATTTTAAATGTTTTCAAGAAAAAGGGAGATATTTCTCTCAAATAGTTTTGATGATTATTTTCATCTATGACAATATCCTTCATTATTATCGATTGAGGTTAATATATTATAATAAAATCTTCCATATTGTATTTAATGAGATATTCTTGACCATGGATGTTCTATTTTTATACCATTCATGGTTTGGGGTTAAAATATTGACATTTCGTATGCTAGTTTTAACACGAATGTTTAGACTATTTTTCAACATTTTCATATGAGAAATTCATTGGACTTAGTAAGTGATGATTGTAGCCCGATATATCTCCTCAATGCATCAGTAGGTATCATATGACAAACTAGTGTCTTGGAACAAGGCCTTGTAAAAAAATTATTTATAGTCTTGGAACAAGGCCTTGACTACGTGGTTATGAAGTCTGGCATTATGAATTCCATCTTTATGAAAGTAGCTGTTGATCTTGCATGTGATTATTATACTATTAGAATATCCATGTGAATAGATAATTGAAATTATTTTATTTTATCTTTTCTATATTATGATGAAATTTGAGTTGAATAGGCTTTTGTTTTAGTCTTATACATCTCCTTAAATGTTTATGCTTATTTATAAAATTTTCCACTATATTTTTGTCCTTACTGAGCATCTAAACTCACCCCTTTCTATGTTTTGTTTTTCTAACATGTGAAGACGTATTTTATGGTTGACCTGTAGGGACAGGCTAAGGATATATGTGTGTTAAAAAGGGGAGAAAATGTTGTTGATATTTTAATTTCATAATGTAATGTAAAACTTATAAATGTATCTAGTATTTCCAAGGCTAAAAAACAAATCTATATTTTGGGACATTATTCCTTGTATCATGCCAATGTAATGTAATAATGCACTAACTCTAATTAATTAGGGTTATGGCGTTAGATTTGGTATCAAGGAAAGTTTAGTAAAAACCTTTTAAACTTGATTTAGATAAACTATGATTAGAGAACATTACACTAAGATAGACTTTGAGGATTAGTATAGAAGAACTTCCTAGAATTTTGGTAATGTAGAGATTTTGTGTATTTTCTGATAAATACATCCCCTTTTGGATACGAGAAGGTAGAGGCTGCTATAGAATAGTTATAACTAGGAGTGAAAACTCAACAAGGAGTTTTGGGCTTGACCTAGGGTATCCTGGTACATGACAACGGGCCTTGCTACGCTCTTGGTTATGACACTCCTGGGGGATATACGTAGGATAATTGAAATTTTCTTTACAAATAGATTTGAAGTATTTTAATATAAGATGATAATAAATAACCTCAGTTAATCCTAAGTTGTTTTAGATTGAAAATAATGTGTCATGATATTCTCTAAATGATTTTATGACTATTGTTACTCACACAAATCTTATAGGTTTTAGTCAATGGATGGATTCTAGGGAAGTCATTGTAACATTGAGCATGATTTACAAGGTGGGAATGGTGGTGGAAATGAGAAAAAATTAGAATTTTGATAGGTGTAAAAGATATTGTGTTCATGACAAATATGTTTTCCAAATATATGATCAACAACATATATATTAACCAACTCCCAGACTCAACAAAGAAGAGAAAGGTGATGAATGATAAGAGCTCTAGTAGTGGAGACCATGGAGAAATGAAAGCTCAATTTCCATAATGTATGAAATGTAGAAGGAGACTCCTAGGAAAGTTTCTAAATATAACAAAGAAGTTCCCTATGTGTGGGAAATGAGAACATAAATTAATGAATTTCCGTTGAAAAATGAAGAGTACTATGGAAGAAAATAAGAATTATCCTAAGAATCCATTTATAGTTATTTTACTTAAATATAGCGGACCTGGCCATTACCTGAGTGAATGCCCTATTCTATATGATAACCTTTTGATAAAGGAAGAACCTACATAAAAATAAATGGATGGTGAAATGTTTAAAAGTATTTGTGCCCTTTTTTGATGGGATTACATTGGAAGAATTTTCTCTTATATGTGTAACTCTGTAGTTTGTTATGAAAAAATTCTATTTGAGGAAGAATTATCTTTTCTATTGCAGAAATAGTTATAAGTAACTATTTGGGTTTATATGATCCTTGAATTTAAGGCAATTAAAAGTTATTAGATTTTGGGATGAAAAATGCGAGGTATGAGACAACATTTGTGGTAAAATTATGTTATGGTTATTTTGAGGAATTTATCATTTTGGTAATGTTATAAAATATAGTTTTTGAAAAATTACAACACATAGACTGTGTGAAAACCCTTCGCATTTGACAAAGCTACAAGAATCGAACCCATAACCAATGTGTGATTGGGATTTATCGCCTACCACTGTACTACGAGATGTCCCTGGTTAGTGTAACTAATTCTTTTCTGTTAAATTATTTTATTGATCGATAATAATTTTATTTTAGATCATTTTTTTATCAAATGTATATCCTTAGTGTAGGAAAATGATTTAGGTATTAAGTGATAAATTTTGTTTTGGAAGACGTTTTCTCTATTGGGAACACTATATGCCTATGAAAAATAGAATACTATGGGATTTAATTTGATGGATAATGATGGATTATTTATAGAGAGTTAGGTTATTTATGGAAATTATTAACCTATCATAGAGAATATGTGATTAGAAAAACTAATTTTAAGTATCTTACATTAATAATAGTCGATCTTATTTGGAGATACAGTTTAATGTGGAAGACTATGTAATCTATTTTTTCTATGTTTTTGGTTTCAATATTAGTTTAGATTATATTGATAGATTTTAAGAAAAATTGTTTATTGAATGGTATTTATTTATCTTTGGGTACTATTGGTTTAATTTTAGAAATTCATATTAATTTCTTTAAAGGATTGTCTTTTTTGGGGATTGTCTGTTCTTGTACTAACCATTTTGGATTTAGTTAGTCTATAAAGACAATGGAAATATATAGTTTATCCTTTGTGGATAATGTGACTATGTAGAAGTTTATTCTAGCACTTTAGGTGTGACAAATTCATCTTTAATACTCATCGTTTGGAGTGAATGATTAGTTTTTGGTAAGAATTATATGAAGGATGAAACACTACTTGTCAAGTATTTTTTTCTCTTATTATATGAATAAATTAATTATTAATCTTTAGGGAAGGGATATGATAACAAAAAAATTGTTCTCCTAACGGTTTATGTATTATTAAACTGATGATATTTTAAATCATCATATATTAATGGCTTTGAGGCCCTTGACTTTACACTTTTTTTGTGATTGATGACCTCAATAACTCCCTATAAATATTTACGTTTTCCTCCAATTATATGTCTCTAATTAACACCAATGTTCTTTTAATTGAGATCATAAGTTTTTGGTGACTTTATCATTTCCCTTTCCCTCTTATTATGACTAAATTTTATTAACACAATTTCCAATGTGGGTTTTACACAAAGGTATTTTCTTATTTTTAACCTTTTATTTTCAAAACAACATTTACAATTGTGAGGATGAAATTTATTTAAAGAGGGGTAATGTAACACCCCATGATTTCATGGTACGTTATCTCTTCAATGCAATTCAATAACTTTTACTATACGCAACACTAAGTTCAAGCACACCGCGACTTACCAAACTGGCCATTCAAAATGCGTTTATGAATAGTATTAATTGGATTTTGAATTTTAGATGCTCAATATAATTTTAACTTGTGTATTATGTGTTTCTTAGACATATTATAAGAACAAATTAAATTTTTCAGATAAAACATGTATTTTTCTATAAAATGCAATTTTAACACCTTTTAATGGAGAACCCCTTTTAGATCAAATATTTGAAACTTTTACATATTAAATTTGAAAAGATAAATTTTTTTATAATCAGGACATCAAAATTTAATTTGGAAGAAATTTTGGTATTTTTCTAATAATATTCATTTTTTATGAATAGTGAGAAATACTGTATATTAATTCAAAACATCCTTTTAATATAATTTATTTATGTGGATAGATTATCTTTTTAATTGGTTTTGAAGTGTAATTATATTATATTTTTACCTTTTAATCTAATTTTAGTCGTTGGAAGTAATTTCACTTTGAAATTGAACATACACAAGTGTCAATATTTTGCTAGTTAATATTTCTTAAAAACACGATTTTTGTTTTGACAATGGGTATTAATTTTCAATTAATTAATCCAACTTCTATGTTTTGAATTTGGTAAAATAGACATCATTTTTGAATTTAGAATATCAAATACAGCTAAGGTTGAATTTTTGGCACTTTTCTGAAAAACATCAATTTTTAATTAATAGTGAAACCACTAAGTAGTCGTAAAACATCTATCTTTTTCATTTAAATGAAATTTTACCGCTTATGTGAATTGAATTTAAAAAATATTAAATACATGGTTGTTATTAGAATATAAAATGTGGTTCAATAAGATAAATATTTTTTTTTGGTAAATAGTATCTTTTGACTTTTATTTACCACAGTTAAAGGTAAATAGGGAAATTCAAGGTAAAAACAATATTATAAAAATAAAAAATTTCCTTAACACTTGTCCTACCCTTATTGGATGAGTCATGGCCAACCATGGGAATCCTTTGGTCGATTTTGGGACCCCATTTATCCAATTAAAGTGATACTTACACTTTATTTTAATTAGCTTAATGTAAAGGCAAAAATAACATAAACAAATATCTTTTTGTAAACTAATGTTTACATGGGGTTACATAAGTTATCTTTTATACTATAAATATTATTTGGAAAGATAAAAAGATATCCTACATCATGGTATTTTATTTATAATATTTGGACATCAAATAAATAAAATTATTTATAACACAATAATGATGTGGTGTTTACCTCGTTAATGAATGATTTAAATAAATAAGATTATTGAGATTTAAAAAATATCCAAAACCTGTCCAATTATTATTGGATGATTTTATTTCGACCACGAGTCATTTTATCATCGACTCTAATTAGTTTTGGTTTTTTATAAACTGAAAATCATCATATAATAAAATATCCTTTTCACACTTTCCTAAAGAGCCCCTCCTCCCCCTTATAAAAATCCCTCACCTCTGACCCATTACTCACACCTCTCAAGCCCCTTGTCTCATCCAACATCTGCCCAAATAAGCTATCATGATATCTAACTTCTCCCTAGGTGCCTTAAATTTGGCAGAAGGCACTTTAAGAAATTGTTTTGGTTCCAACCAAAGGGAGTTACCCAATTTTAAGGTAACGTCTTCCCTAAAGTTATCTTCTTTTAATTTACTTCTATAACCCCCTTAAACTCTTTTAATTACTTTTATTTATAACAATAGCAGTATCCTCAATATAATATGTTGTTTTTATGAGATTTATTAGAGATACACTTACACACGCATCCATCTAATGGGAAAAGAACATATTGTTTTTGTGTACAGTGAACTACTGCCTCACGAAACGATGATTGTTCAATTACCTCCTACCACCTCATATGGTGGCCATTATGATGGAACTGTATTTATATATGATATATATTATGTTTATGCTTTCTCTATGCTTCTTTAATTTTCATTTAAAAACTTACCTTTATGTTTTTCAGTATGCACGAACATGATAATTTCATATGAGGAAGTGCAGACTACCACCCCCTCAAGGTGGATGATTCGTTCATAACATACATGGAACATATAAAGGATGGAGTTAATTAAATTATGTAACACATATATCATATGATATTATACATTAATTATAATATAACTATGTATCATTACGTTTTCATTTCATTAAATATTAAATAGAAATGAAAGTAGCGTTCATGCGTACGTACAGCTTAACGTCTCCATGAATGGTGCATTTCCTTTCTTATCTCCAAATATCCTGAACTAATTATATATATATATATATATACTGGATATATATGATATATATGATATTTAAATAATGAATATGATACTAGATATAATATAATTTAGACCACATGAGAAATTTCTAATTATAACAAGTTCATTTTTGACTCAAGTACCAAATATCGACAAAACGACCATTATTAACTTAAATGATTACATAATGTTTATAAAATTGTAATAAGTGATATAAAAGGAATAATAAACTTGAAATAGGTTCATAATAAAGTATAAATTAGATTTAGTTTATTATCTAGAATATTAAAGAACGAATGAGTCAAGTCGGACATGAGGTAAGGGGTTGCTTATCTCACTTTTAATTCCGTGAGATTTCCATTGTTCACCAGTTATTTATTGAATGTGGTGTATTTTGTACGGAAATTTGATATATATAATCATGATTCAATTTTAATTCATGGTATTCTATGATTAATTTAGCTTTCATTAAATTTTTTTCATATGACTCGATTGATTACAATGTGGTAAGGGTTTTTCATCTCTCTTTTTATTCCTATGAGATTCATGATATATTAGCCACTATTTTATTTTGTGCGCTGTATGTAATGCCCGTGATTGTATTCTTGGTGTAATATAATTTAATTTATGTTTATTTACATCTTAATTATATGATCCCAGTTTCTTGGGGTGTACATTTCGTAATTACCAAATCAGTAAGGGAATTTCAAATTTCAATTTCCACTCATTGGGCATTACGCATACATCATTGATTATTTTACTCCAAGATTATGTGTGGAATAAATATTTATTATTTATCTAATAATTTCCACTCACAATTTTGTGGATATAATTTTGACACACATAATCACTCTATTGATAATTTCTCAAGTTATTGATATGTACTTGATAAGAGTAATCTTAACTAAATTTCCATTCATTTTGTTAAAAATCCAAGTCATTGGTGTTGTTATTACAAGAATATGTGTGAATGTCCTATGATTTATTTACACTGAATATCAATCATATTGAGTGTATTTATATTTTTCACACATAATTATGTCTTCGATTTGTACTTAACCTATAGATACGGTCTTTATAAGGGATTTCATCTCAATTTATATTCCATTGAGACTTCATTGTCGTTATACACGAATTCACTTTTATATGGTGTATATAATGTACTTTTACATAGTATATCATGAATCCCTTTATTATCATGATATTATAATGTTTTGATTAACTCAATTATTTTTATTCAAGTGTCTATCTTTTGGTCAGAAACTCTAACTAAAATATCATTTAAATGTTTTAAATATTTATTCTTCTAAAACTTTCTCATTAATGTCCAAGTTTTAAAAATGGTTTTAAGGATTTATGTATATGTAAATTAATTTATTAAAATTAAAATTCCTTTTAAAAGTTTCAAAGTGGTATGGGACACTTTGATTGAAAAATCAATTTTAAATGACTTCTTGATAAATAGTGTGACTTTTAAATGTTTTAAGAAAAGGGGGATGTTTCTCTGTAATAGTTTGGATGATTATTTTCATCTGTGTAAATATCTTTCATTATTCTCGATTGGGGTTAATATATTATAATACAATATTTCATATTGTGTTCAATGAGTTATGTTTGACTGTGGATGTGCTATTTTTATACAATTCATAGACTGTTGTTAAAATATTGACATTTCGTATGCTAGTTTTAATAGGAATGTTTAGATTATGTTTCAACCTTTTCATATAAGGAATGAATTGGACTTTTTAAGTGATGGTTGGTTCCCGTTATAAATCTTCTAGGCATCGGTAGGTCTCATGATACAAACTAGTGTCTTGGAACAAGTCCTTGACAAAAACTTATTTGTAGTCTTGGCACAAGGACTTGACTATGTTCTTATAAAGTCTTGCATTATGCAACCCATCATTAATAAAGTGGATATTGATATTTCATGTGATTATTAAACAAGTGGAATATCCATGTGAATATGTAAAGGGAATTATTTGATTTTATCTTTGCTATATTATGATGATGTTTATGTTTAAAAATATTTTTTATTCTTATATATTGTCTTAAATGTTTATGTTTATTTATGAATGTTTCTACTTATTATTATCCTTACTAAGCATCTGAGCTCACCCCTTTCTATGTTTTATTTTTTCCAGGATGTGAAGAAGTATTTTATAGTGGAACTGCATGGATAGGATAAGGATATAAGCGTGTTCAAAAGGGGACATAATTTTGTTGATATTTTTATTTCATGATGTAATGTAAAACATATTTATGTATCTAGTATTTACAAGGTTACTAAAATGATAGGTCTTTTGGGGCATGATTCCTTGTATCATGCCAATGTTATGAAATAATGCACTGAATCTAGGTAACTGGGGTTGGGGAATTACACCATTGGAGGGAGATGATAATGAACATAGAAATTGAATTATCAATTTAATCAAACCATTATCTAGGTTTTTGTTCATGCAGTCGATGCTATAGGCCATGTAGTTATTCTAGTTTATGTTTAGGTTGTAAATGTTTCACCTTGGATGGAAAATAGAATAGATCATAACAACTAGTTTATTCATATTAAAACACCATATTTCTTGGTCAAAAATGATCCTTATGTGGTTTACGTTTGTTTGGAAAAGGATGAGGAACACAATGATTTAATAGAGACACTATACAATTTTAAGGTAAAATGTGGAATCTTCAAGATTGAATGTCCTCGAAGGAGTTGGTGGGATTCTATGGTTTTGGTAGTAATGAATGTGAGTTTGGAGTGGAAAGACATTAAAGATTTTATCATGGTGAAATTATATCCATAATCCAAGATTTATTCTATGTTGATGGAGTTCCATAACCTTTAGTAGGGGAAACAAATGACTCAGTATGCCAACCATTTTGAAAAGATTTTTCATTTCTCACTTTAGGAAGAATAAAATGAGGAGATTAAATCCCAAAGGCTTGAGATGTGTCCTCGAGTTTATATATGATCTAACGTTTTCATTCCAAATATCACCACATATGATTATTTTCTAGATAGAATTTTTATGGAAGAACATGACATGGCTAATATGTATAGGTTGAGGAGAGTTCCTCATACTCCTAATTTTAGCTTGAGTAGTCCCTTTAAACGGAAGAATAATTGGGATGAGTTTCATCATGGAAAAAATATTGATGATTCTCATTAAAAAATCGTATTAATCCTATGCAACATCCATTAAGAAAACAATATTTTTTCCGATGTGAAAAACAGAGGAACTCAAATATTTTTTCCCAGAGGCGCTAGAGATATGTAGCTCTTATTGATTCTCAATTAAATTACAGAGGTTTTTACATGTTTTCACCCATATTTATAGTAGTTCGGGATCTACAGTAATAGGAGGATCTATAATGTAGTTCAATTCATAAATAACAACAGGGTTCCATCCATAGGAATTAGGAATGATGATTCATTATATAGTGGATGAGTCTCTCGGGGAAGTTGTTGTGGTTCTTATAATAGTGAGAGGTACTATAATGATTTCATTATCTTCAGTGACTCATTTATTTGATATCAGTGTCTTTTAATCCTTTACATATTTCCATGTTGTGGGACTATTGAATCTTCATACAGATATCATGCCTTAAGTATGAATATTTCTATTAATCGCAATAAAAAAGGGAATTAGATCTCGGATCACCTTATTAAACATTCTCTTAATCAGAAGCTGATATCATTTGATTTTTTTAATTTTGGATATTAAATTGTGGTAAGTCATTCTTGGGATAGAATGTCTAATTTTGCATAAATATTGTATCGACTGTTATCTTCAGTGGGCCTCCTTTACTATCCCCGATGGGGAAATCAATGTTATTCAGGGAGAATGTGACTCAAGGTGGACTCCATCCAGACATCCTCCTCAAGAGTTGGGAAGAATGATATCTTTGTTTTCCTTTTAAATGGATTAATAATATCCATGTCTTTATCTTCCTCTAGTAGCGTATGAGTTTACCAATGTTTTTTTCATCAGAAGCATATAGTTTTCCACCAATGAAGGAGGTAGAGTTTTCTATCGACTTAGTACTGGGTACCTAACCTATTTTTATTACCTATTACTATATATAACTAATTTAATATTAGGGGATAGAGATTCATTTGTATGACTTTATATCCAATGTCTTCATTTGTCACAGTGTGTCACCATGGGTAGCACCGATGATTTTTTCTATGAAATTTGATGGAATTATTCAGACATATATTGACAAATAAAAACACAATCATGTTATAGAAAATAATAAGTATCAATTTAAAAATATTGGTTATTTATTTGGCTAGATAAAAGGGGAAATCTGGTTCTTAAAGATTGATATCTTGTCTTCTTATCAATGTCTTAGGTTCAAGGAGTCTGATATCCCTAAGATCACTTTTAGTACTAGGCATAAGAACTATGAATAACTCGTTATTCCTTTTAGTCTATCCAATGATCATGTTGTGTTTATGATTTTTATGAATATGATTTTCTAGCAGTATATTGATGCATTCATTGTGGTTTTTTATGACAACTTGGTTTAATCTATAACCAAAGTGGATCAAGTGTGTCACATGAGAGTAGTTATATACATATTGAGAAATCACTAAATTTATTCGAGGGTTTTTAAATTAAAATTATATATATGGTAATTAATGTTCTCAGGACACATGGTTCCCAAACATGGTTTTTCAATTGATCATGAGAAGGTAAAAAAATGTTATGAAATCAGAGGAACCATGAAACATCTTTGAGATTTAGTGCTTCTTGGTCTTTGTAGGGTATTATTCCTGATTTGTAATGGATTTATCTAAGATGGATTGTTTATTTATCTCCCTTACTCATAAGGAGGTATGATTCATATGGTATTTCAAATTCTAGGATTAAATTGGAGATTTCATGCGTCATATCAATTCTGTTCCACTATTGAATCTTCTATAATCTCGAAAGAGAAATGAATTATTATATGATGCATCAGGTTAGGGTTTAGGATACATTCTTATGTAAGGTGATCATGTGGTGGATTTTTATTCTCAATATATTTATATTAATGTGAAGAACTATCCCAAATATGATCTTAAACTAATAGTTGTGATTAATTATCTGAATATTTGGAGATTTTTTCTTTTTGGAGAAATAATTACCACATAATCCAATCATAAAAGTATGAGTTGTATCTTCTCATAAAAATATTTGAACATCCAACAGAAGTAATGGGTAGATTACTAGTAGTATTTTTTTTACAATAAAATTGAATACAACCTGGTTAATGGAAATATTAATACTAACGATACAATAATGAATATTCTATCTTGGGTCATGAAAGAATATTACGAGGAATGGAAACTAATTTCTCTCATTGCTTGTATGTATTTTGGAGTTCAGGAGGATGAGATAGAGGTCATTTGTTCGAGTGTTTAGTACACATATTCTCTTCTCAAGATGATTATATTGTAATAACAACTTGATGATGAGTTATATGGAATTAGGGAATCTTTATTTTGTGTAGATATAATCAGTGAATGTTTTTTATCTTCTGAGGAAATACTTTTCTTCATGAATAAGTTTGTTGTTATATTACCTATAAGGAAGGATGTGATGGGGTATTTTCATCATTCCTGGTGGGTGGTACACCATGGAAATATTAAAATACTCTATTATATGAGGAATAATTTCTATTATACCAATATTTAATGAGACATTAATAATTTTGTTTCTCATTTTTATACTTGTCACCAGATTTAGGACGAGCACTAGAAACCATCAGGTCTTCTTCAACCATATCCTTTTAATATTTGGAAGTGGGATATGATATTAATGATATTGTTTTTTGGGTTTACACATAAACATCAAGGAAAGAATATGGTTCTGCTAGTGATTCATCAACTAACCAAATCAGATCACTTTGTTCCCATTCATGATATAAAAAAAGTTGAGGACTTAAGAAATTTGTATGTCTAAGAGATCATCAGACTGTATGGTGTTTCGTCTACCAAATTTTCCAATTGGGATACTTAATTCATTTATAATTTTTTGATTGTACAAAAATAGGTTATAGGATCCTAGGTAATGTTAATAATGGCGTACAATCATCAGACTGGTGGTAAGATGAAACAAGCTATACAGATTTTGGAGGAAATGCTTCAAGATCGTGTCCATGATTTTGGAGGATCATTGGATTTCCACTTGGTCCTAGTTAAGTTAATGTAAAAAATATTTACTAGTTTTAGTTTAATTTAGAAAAAATTTATTCATTTTATTTTTGGAAGTTTAAAACTTTTCTTTTATTGATCAGATATTGGTGAAGCTTCCCTTGTGGTACATAGTTTCTTCCAAGTGATGATGATAAATATTCATTTGAATCTTTATAGAATTGTAATGACATAGATCTAGTATAAGTCTTATCCTAATATTAATTTACATGAATTGAAGTTTTTTTAGGAATTAGTGTTTTTTATAGTCTCAACTAATATGGGCCATCATCGATTTAAAATTTAGAGGAATTGGGCACCTAGATATATGACACCATTTGAGAGTGTTGATCAGATTTGAAAGGTGGTATACAGTTTGGATTATCCACAACATATGACATCTATCCATGAAGTGTTTTATTTTATAAATATCAAGAAGTATATTTCATACACATATTAAAGTTTTTTTGCAGTACCATGATGTCGAACCTAATATGTCCATGACTGACTGGCCTGTTTAGTTTATTGATTCTCAGACAAAGGTTCCTCATGGAATGTCCACACCCTCTATGTAGGTTATATGGATGCATGGTTCTGATTCTCATGAAACATGGGATCATGAGGACATGAATATATATAAATGGACTCACATATTTACGTTGGACTATTCTTTATAGGCTTTCATTGGCCACAAATAATTTTTAGTGGGTTGAATTATAATATGTTGGTACACTATTTTTTGTACATACATTCCTTTCTTTTGATCATCTTCTGTTAGGATATTATCTCAGTTTATTTTGGGTTAATTATATAGTTTTTTTTAAGGTTTATATTTATGTTCATGGTTGGACCATGATTATAGAATAATTAGGTACCCAACCAATGAAATTGTGAATCTTATTTTTGAGTAATTGTGGAGGGTGCACAGTTATGAAAATAGTTAGTACTGACCATGAAGCATATCCCAAAATTAACTATGGATTGAGATAGTGGGGTTATGAATTGCTAGAAAATATGTTTTTCAAAAAAATTTAACAGACCATAAATATTTTCCTTTATCCCAGAAATGGGTGAATGGTTGGTTCATGACTTGTTTAACTATGCATCCAAACCATGTGATATGTTTTAATTGTTTTAAATTTTGTTTTTTTCCTGATAAATACCCAAACCACCTCATTATTATTTAATTAGAAAGGGATTTCAACCAAGGAGACTCCTAATATAGAATTTGGGGACTAATTTCCTCCCATTGATTGATTTTAATGGATTTTTAATTTTTGGATCTAGATTTTTCAAAGGTATATGCCTGTTTCTTATCATTATTCATTGTTCTTCTAGATACACCCTTTTTCTCTTGAAAATAATCATTTGTCAAGACTTTTTATTATATATCTATGGTGTTTGACATGATTTAATTGGATTTATTATATATATCTCATTAAATTGGGATTGATTTCCTAGATTATCATTAGTCGTTAAGAGTTATTCCTGGATCATAAAGGTATGTTCTCTCTCTCCCTCCTATTATTCTAGAATCATTGAATTGGAAATTATTATATGATAATTGTGTTTCAATAATCATTTATTTATTGATTCTATTCATTCACTCTTAACTAGTGGATACCTTGTTGGGTGTTGAGGAGATTAAAAATTGAGATATGTGGTTTTGTAAGGAAATTCCTATCATTTAAAATTGTTGCTTCTTTCATATTTTTAATTGGATATATATATGATTTAAAAATCTTGATTTGGGTATTTTGGTAAATTGTTTTATAATGTAATGGTGTGTGTGCTGAAATTTCATTGAAAATAGCATTTCAAAATAAAGTATTTATTTCAAGAAATTGATCTTCAAATGAAATGACTGATTTGAAGCATGATTTTGATGATGACTTTTGAGAAAAAAATGAATAAAATGTTTAATGATTTGAAATGAAATGAATGTTTTAAAAAGGAATTAGTTTTTAATTAAAATTATTAATATTTATTTATTTAAATTATATTGTGTATTTAAAAACATGAACATGGGGATGAATTATAATATTTATTCAAATGATTTGAGGTTTATTGAATTGAACGATAACCCCAAGTATGATTGATTAACTTGAAGAACATGGGAGACTTAGTAGTTAAGTATAAGGATATTAATGGTAGGTGTATTGATATCTAGTAACCGATTGATGGTGAAAATGATATTTATCTATCATGTGGGATGGGATTTTATTCTTTATAATTATTTCCCATTCCTCCTAGGATAGGGATCATGGGAGTGTGTGAACCTCTAGAGCTACATTTCATTAATATTTTGTAGAACCTTGTGACTAATACTATATAACCCTGACCATTATTTCAATGGTGCTATGATTTAAATGATTATATATGTTAGTGTTTGATTGAAATGATTATTCATGTCTCTTTTTCTTGAAATAATTATTTAATCATATTTTGATAAAGAATATTATATCTACATAATTTTTTGGAAATGAATTTTTTTATGTTTTATACTATCCATTTAATTGTTTTGGAAAAAAATGTTTTTTTATGAGGTGTGAAAATATTTCCATGCCATGTTTTATATAAAATTGAGCATTTTTTGTTTACTTGATATGAATTTCTTATGTAATACTTGGTGAGATCGAACTAGGATTAGGATTTATTACTCGTAACATAAAATTTTCATTATTAATTTTTATACATTCTTATTCCATGTCTAAGGAAATGATAATAACCTCTTGGTGGTAGTGGATGTACTTGATTAGCATGAACTTGGGAGTTGGTGGTGATAGATGGAACATGTGATCTATATATTACGTGTAGAGCATATAACATTGTCTAGAAAGGTTTTTTGTAATGACATTGGTTGAAATACTATTTTGAGACTTGTATAATTATTTTTTTGGTAATTTTATATTAATAAGTATTTCTCATACTGAATATTTATTATTTAGTATCCACTGCATTTTGATAATGATTTATTTTTGTTGAGAAGTCATTCCCTCTTTTTTGTTTTGATGCTTAGGTGATAGTCACCAGCCAATGAGAATCGGTAATTCCCTTTAATACATGATATAATTGATTCATGAATCATTTATAAAGTTTATTGGGGTTTTATCATGACATCTCATAAGTTATACTCATCTTTATCACCTATGTAAATGGAAACATAAGAAAGGGGTGACCTCAAATCATCAAAAATGGTAAACATACCTGGTAACAATCAAATATAGTAAGTGTTCATATGATTATAATGAAGATACATAATAAAATTTGACCAAAAAATACATAAATCATAAATCATGGATGAAGGCTTGGCATAAAACAAGACATTAATTAATATAGTGTTGATACATGAGTCAATAAACATGAGACATTACAGAATCAGATAAAACAATGGATAATAATAAAACATTGATGAATATTTAAAATAATGCACACAAATTAGTATATAAAAACATTAATTTTATGATTCACACACTTTTATACATAAATGAGAGATAAAATAGTTGTACCCAATTATACATCACTTTCATGAGTCAAACATTTTCATGCATTCTTCAGAACAACTAGATTGTTCTTATGTATATATATATCTCATGATATTTAAACTCTATACCAATTAATTTATGGGACATATAGGACCACACTCTTCTTTATCCATACCTATGAGAGCCACTTGAAAATAATTCACTTATTTTGTAACATAAATTACTCATGGAAAGAAAATGAGATTCATGTCCTTTTCAAATTTAATCCCATGAAGAAAGAATTAATAATCATAACAAGAAAAAACCCATTGAAATTAAATGGGTATCGAAAGATATTCATTAACATTATAGGTAAATATATTTCAATTAAGATAATATAAAATACGGTATTTGAAAAATACATATCAAGTTTATATAGTTAAGTAAATACTTGCACCAACCAATCGATTTATAAAATTTTAGTGAACACCATTAAAGAAATGGAATAAACAATATGGTATTAACAGAGGAAACGAATTGGAGTAAGAATAGTGGTTATGCACCAAAGATGATGAGGCAAGACAAAAAAGTGATGGATCATGTTTCTTATAGAGATTTGACATTTCTCTTTTGTAAAAAGATAGGTTAATAATAAATTGATAGATGAATAATACTTATTGAAGAATAATCAAATTTTAAATCAAAAATAATGATTAAAATTTAAATTTTTCTATAAAAATATTTTTAATAATACATATAGGGTAATATAAAAATAATTTATTTCTTAAAACCATGAATTATGGGGAATATGATCTTTTGAATTTTTTTTAAAAATAATATTATTTTCTAATTTTTATTAAGGATGTCTTAGACATAAAGTATCCAGTTTCTGTTGAAATGTTATTTTCAAAAAAAAAATTGGAAAGAAAATTATTTAAATACATCAAAACACTAATTTTTATGAATTATAAAATAATAAGTATTGATAAATTCAAAAAAGCTTTATAGAGATAACATGTAGAGGAAGGTAAAACATTTTATTTTTAAATGATGGTAATATCATTTTAAATATTTTGAAATAAAATTTTTGAAAAACCACATTGTATAAATTGTATTATATTTTTCATTTAAAAATAGGTATGTATAATTATAAGGATTATAGAAAATAATCTATATTAGAGTTCTCTAAATGAGGGGATAACTTTAGTGGAAGGAAAATATGGACCTGGAGAAAAGATCCATTGGTACGAATGTGATTTATTCTTTACAATGTCAATATTCTATTTGAGAAGGTATTTAATGAATAATGGTGCTATATATGAACACAAGTACCATCCCCAAAGTTAAAAGGAAAATATGATAGGGTAATTTAATTGGTAGGATAAAATTTTCTTATAAGAACCAAATCAAATAGACAATTAATAACTCAAGGATACATAATTTGATTCATGAAAATTATAATGGATTGAGTAACATTAAAATCAAAACCCCTTGTATGAGAGAGAGATTGAAATTTAATTTATTATACCTATAATTTTTTGATTATCATGATATAAAATATTAAAGGGTTAGTATATACACCATTCCTAATAAAACACGGTGTATAATAAGAAATATGTTTGAAGGGGTGAAAATTTGAGACAAATTTTTTTACCTTATTTCCCCACATAGATTAATGAGTTATAAGATCCTATATAGAAAGGTTAAATATATTATTATCCTATTTTATAAAATTATTCATATCTATAACCTTTTATAAACTTCAATTATAATAACTATCTACCTATATATTAGTCAAATACTATCTAGTTCCAAAATTGTTTGTGAATAATCTTGACTCTTTTGAAGTTTCTTCATAAATGTGGTGTTTTAATTAATTATTCCAAAAAATTTCATATTTAGAAGATCATAAAAGGTTATATATTTTATGTTTTATGTTTATTTAATATTTTATTATTTAATTTCATAAGTATTTTAGTTATTATTCATGATGATGAAGTTAGTTATGAGCTTGTTTCGGTAATTTATAACAAATGAACAATGTTGTCTTAATTAATGATTAAAATGTTTTAATCATAATTTTAGAACCCAAAAAAACTATTATCTACTTATTAATATCCAAAATTATGTTTCCAAATCCATTTTTTATTGAGATTTATTTCATTTTTTGTGTATGTGGTTTAACTAACTCAAAATGAACATGCGATTATAAATGTGTGAGTATGGATATGGAAGATATTATTTTTCTTTATTAACATTATCAAAACGTATAATGAAATTATTTATATGTTATTATGGATATGAATTATAATCAGTAATATTTATAATAATAAGTTAAATAAAAAAATAATTTATCACTTATAAATGAATCACAGACACACATGAGGAATGTTTTTATTTTTTTTATTAAATGGGAGGGGAATACATAATAGTTATACCATCAATATAATAAAATTTCAAGATAATATTTATACTGATTTCATTATATACAAATGGTAATAATTATTTAGAGGAGGGAGGATGAGAATGATAATTAATTAATGTTAAAGGATAAGTAATATTTATATTGAGAATTTATATTATCTATTCAAGTATCTTTTGTAAATATAGTAATTGAGGAGGGAAGATAATTATATTATATATAATTATTTTTTCAATGATTTTACTAGAATGTTTTTTCTTGTTTGATTAGGTTTTGGGGTTCATAGACATCGCCAGAACCAGTACCCAGTGGTTCCATGAGTCCAGCTAGGTAGAGGTGGATAGGTTCAGTTCCAGCCTCAAAAGTAGTTTCCAATGAGACCATTTCAGCAGTAGGGGCATTAGGTTTTCACTCCACCAAGTGGAGATGGAGTAGGTGGAATCCAAACATAATATGTTCTTTGTTTTTAGGCATCATGACTAAACCATGGTAACAGAGGTTATCATTAGCAGATATGTACACGAGCTAGCTGTGGTTAGTTGAACCTAGTGGATGTAGCAGTTTCAGAGGGTCCAGAGATCATAAAAGTTATGATCATATTGTTTAGTACCCTTGTTTGTGACTTATTTGATTTGGGATATTTTCACTCCTTTTTTATGTCACTCTATCCCATTCTATGGAACTAGGCTTAGAGAGTCATCTCTTACCCCTGATGTGGACTACGCCATTTGGAGGTCAGACGAGCTTATTTCATGTATGCCAGGGGGTGTAGACTGATGATGGGGAAATATTAATCTTGTGGGGATATGTTTTTGATATATATGTATCCATACAACATTATCCCCATCATTTACTAGTTAAATTCTGTGCGTGTTTTTATCGACTACTTCTAGAGGAGAGTCGTGTTTTTAGATGTGGATGACTAACATTGAGTTTTTGTCGGGGGGAAAAATTTTTAGGTGGGTAGTTGGAATGTGGAGCCCCTTCATTTATTTTTGTATAATTTTATAGATGGATCAGTGGAAGCTATGATGGTTGAGGGTCCCATGGTCATTGTGGGGTTCTGGTATTTTTTCCCAAGGAGGTTGAGACAATTTTCCTATGAGATGCCTACCTCATGCGAAGGTACATCCTTCTTTAGAATTTCAATTAAATTTCCTTGGTTATGGTCAAATAAGTTTTTATTGTATGTGTCATATGTGTTGGGAGTGTTTGGGGGAGAATTATATGAGAGGAGGAGAAAAGAGACAAAATAGTGCATATCACACAATTGCCGTGCAGTTAGTGTAAATTGTGTGTTTGGCCTAGGAAACTATGTGGCTTGGGGACTCACTTGGGTAGAGGCTGGCACACAGTTACTACACAATTTTCCAAATAGTGAGGATGCTCCACGGAACCCATGTGACATGGTTATTAATGGAAAAATGTATTCTCACAATTGACGCATGGTTTGGTTAATCGTACAGTCAAAAAATTCTTCCTTTACAAAGTGGGAATTTCTAGTTTTGACCTCATAGTAATTAATGGTTATAAATAAATTTTCATCACTATTCCTCCTCCAATAGATTTGGGGACATACCAAACCCTCCAAGACATCCAATATGAGATTCTCCATTGATTCATAGGTATTTGGAGTGCATTTGGGTTTGAATCAAAGATATGGGTTATTATAACACTCCTATTTAATCTATTATCAAGATTAGGGATTCAAGAATATATCCCCTCTTATAAATCCCTAAAACAACCACTTTTTTAAAAGATTATTAATTGTGTATTTAAATGTTATTTTTAGTTCTAGTTAAGGGATGCTTTTGGGAATTTAATCATCTCTAAGTATGAGGTAAGTGGCATTTCATCTTTTGTTCATTATCTTGATGTTTTATATGTGAATGTGGTAGTGCCAATGTTTTTACATGTTTCATTTCTTTGTATTTAGTTGTGAATATTTAATTGGCTCTTATATTGTAGTGTCAAACCCTTTACGAACCCCTTTGGGCTTGCAGGTGAGTGAGAATGAACCTAGGGCTACCCATGGGGTAAGTTGGACTCTTGTAAATGGTGAATGGAATAGGTAAAAATTGATATAGGGGTATTATGAGGGAGAATGGGTAGTAAAAATGAAATTTTAATTTGAGTATGGTTAATGGGTTTATTAAAATGATTGTATATTGTATTTTTTAATTATTTAAGAGGTTCTGAAATGTTTTTGAAGGTATGTTTTGGGGGTTGACTTGATTATAGATCTACTGATGTAAAATGATGTTTGAATGTGCGAAATGATTTGAAAGGATGTGTTGGAATCAATTTGATTCAAAAAATCGTTTTCTACATAGATTTCAAATTATTTTTGAAATGAGGGATGGGTTATATTTTGTTTAATATGGTTTAATGGTTGTTTTGGATAGTTGAAATAGAAACTAAAGCCTTTGGGTAGGTTTAAATTTTTAAAGAGGTAGAGCCATTTTTTAGAGTGGCTTCAAAATGATTTCAATTAAGTGATTTTAAATGTGTTTTATAACATTATTTGGTCTTAAAGGTCCATTTGGACCATAGTCATTGAATTAATTTATGGGCTAATGAGATAGTAACCATGGATGTTATGTTGGCATATTGTAAAGGCTATGAAAATAAGTAAATGATGAATGTGAAATGTTGATTACATAACATAAGGGGGTGTTAGTCATAATGATATATTTTTTAAAAAGTCCTGATTTTTGTTAGTAAATGAGAAATATTTTTTAAATGAAATTAATGTTAATTGTGTTGACTTGACAACATGGCATAAGGGAGTTTTTAGTATAAGGTCAGTGGACTTATGGGTTATGAAATTTAAATGGTAAATGTGTTAATGGGGTAAAGCATTAAGATGAATTATGTGTTGAATTAAATATGAAATGTGAATGTTTATGTGTAATAATTGAGAATGGTTTTTGAAATGTTATATATGGTAAATGGTTCAAAGAAACATGTGCACATGGATTGGTAGTGTGGTGTTATGGACATGTAGATATACACCCATGGGTTGGGATAGAATGAGGGGATTGAGGATATTTGCCCCTAATATTTTAATTTTATGGAACTACCTAGACTGATACTCCAAGGTAAGTGATATGTATATTTTTATGAATGTTTATCCCTAGTGATATGGGGAACATGACATAATCCCTTATTCATGATAATTGATCAGCTTAGTTATTAGTGTAAAAGATATAAATGAAGAACCCAAGGATCAAGTGAAGATAATTATCAGGTATAATTTTTTAACTAAAGGGTATGTGATGGATGTAATTAGTTAACACCACTTTATGAATTAAAGTTTGTGAAAACCCTTGTGTATGATCATAGAATTGCAGTGTGATCTGAGTTAGTTCATTGGTTTGTTGAACATAGGGAACATTATAGATAAAATGGATATTAGATAATCACTTAAATGATTTCCTTGTTACCTTTCTTTTTGTTTCACTTATTCTAAGCATACCCTATTGTATATACTGGTTATTTCTATAGAAACTTTAGATTGTGGATTACTGAGGTGTATTCAAACCCTAATAGGGTTTTCATGTACCTTGGGAACCTGAGTATATGATACTTGTTTTCAGGTACAGGTTTAGGATAGGGAACTAGTGATTGGTTGTGTGTGGGATAATGGGTTGGAGCATGGGAGGTCAAGACCATATTGGGACTATGGCCTTAGTTCAGAGGTTGTTGATAGTTTTGGTGTTTGATTATATTTTACGACTTCTGGGCATGTTGTGTATTCACTCGTTTTTTGTTATAACATGTTTACTTGGTCACTCATTTGTTTTATTGGATTTTATCCTTTTATTATTCCAATTGGTTATTTTTTATATTGATGTTACTTATATTGTGTCTCCACTCACAGAAGTGGTTATAGTTTCTCCATGTGTCTCAATAGACCTGTGATTCTAGTCGGAATCCTTTATTGTATGGGGAGTGATATTGTGGTCTTGTGATGACCCAGATCGGGGAACCAGTTATAGTGGCTTCCAGGTCGAGGTTGTTTTATCGCCCTCAAAATGATGTTGGTTTCATGATAGACTTATAGCCCTATGATTCTCCATTTTTGATGGATCTTTATCAAATGGATTCTTTTGGGTTATGGGAGCTGGGAATTTATATAGATGATCTGATGTAGAAGGGTTTTATCTGAGCATGTGTGTCACCATGGGGTGCTCTAGTATTGTTCGTAAAGAAGGAAGATAGGGGTCTAATATTGTCTATAGACTACTAGAGGTTGAGTTAAGTGATGGTGAAAAACTATTACCCTTGTCTGAGGACAGATGATATTTTTGACCAACTAATGGGGGAATTTCTTTTTTCTAATATCAATACACAGTCTATATATCACCATTTAGAGTTGAAGAAGGGAGATATCCTGAAGACTACCTTCATATGCAGTTATGTGCACTTCGAGTTTGTAGTCATTTCATTCGGTCATACGAACACACCAAACATGTTCAGGGAGATTAGGAACATCAAGTTTCTTGAGGTCCTAGATCAGTTCTTAATCATATTCATTGATGATATCTTAATCCACTCAATATCAGTGGAGTACAAATCCAATCATATCAAAATTTTATTGAATGTTCTTCAACGCCCCCAACTATATGGAAATTTATGAAAGTGTATGTTCTAGACATATGAGGTGAATTTATATGGCCATGTGGTGTCTCAATAGGGTGTGTCAGTAGACCCATTGATGGTTGAAGCAAATGTTTCTTTGGAATCACCCAAGAACATGGTAGAGCCTCAAAGCTTCTTTGGTCTAATATGATATTATATGAGGGTTTTACCAAATTGTTCTCGAGTTGAATCTTCATTGAATGATTCGACTAGGAAGGACCAATAATTTGTGTGGAGTAATCAATGCCAGACATCATTCAATTAACTTAAGGGGATGTTGGATGTTTCTCTAGTGCTCTAGTTTCCTCAAAAAGGGGTGATTCTTAAGGTGTTCGATGATGATTATAGTTTTTTATTTTGATGTGTGCTTATGAAGTAGTGGGTAGTGAACTCTTATAGGTCTAGGAAGTTACTTCCCCAAGAGTTTAATTACACCTCCCATGATATGGAGCTATCAGCCGTTGTTTTTATGCTAATTTTTTGGCAGAATTACCTCATTGGGCAGAACATTGTGGTCTTCAAGGACCACAAGAATATGAGGTATTTATTTTCCCAATGTAATTTGAACTTGTGGAAATGAAGGTATATGGAGTTTCTTTAGGATTATGATTTTTAGATATCTTATAACTCAGTAAAAGGGAATGTTGTGGCTAACCCTTTGAGTAGGTATTCATGGAAGGTGTTGTTAGAGAATATGGGGATTCTTGGGGATCAATAGAGGAGTTTACGAACTTGAAATTAGATGAAAAAATGGATGGGGTAGAGTTTTTTTGTTTCAGATAACTATACAACTTTTTCTGATGTATCATGTGGAGGAGACTCAAGGGGGAGACTCATAGGTAGAGGTTATGTGGGAACATGTTGGCCATGATGATTCTCTAGGGGGATGGTCAGAGGATGGTCAGAACCATAACTTATTTCATGGGTGGATCTTTGTTCTCATAGTGATTCTTCGGGGATTCCTCCATCAGTATCATAAATCACCATTGGTGAACAACCTGAAATATTATAAGACTTATCAGGGCTTGAAGAAATAGTTTTGGTGGCCAAGAATGAAATGGGTAGTGGTGGAGTTTGTTGAAAAGTTCTTGGATTTCTAGTAGGTAAAGACTGATCATCGTGTTCCTCTTGGTTTTTTACCGCCCTTGGTGGTTCTCAAGTAGAAATGGGAAGACAAATCGATAGATTTCATCATAGGTTTACCCAGATCTCAGGGAGGATGTGATGTTATTTATGTGATCCTGGATCAATTGACAAAATCGACCATCTTCTTAGAAATCAATGATTCAATCCTAGTGTATTCTTTGGCTAAGAGTTGTGTGGATGAGTTTTTGTGGTTCCCTGGAGTTCTGAGGTCCATTATCGTAGATCAGGATGTGCATTTTACCTCATGATTCTAGAGTATATTGAATTATGATTTTATCACTCATTTATGTCTCAACAATTCTTCCCACCCTCAAATAGATATGAATAAAAATGGATTATCCAGATGTGGGAGGATATCACTAGTAGAAGAAGGGGGTTCGCATTGTTTTATTATATTTGGAAATAATTTTTAAACAAAATTAATGATGCCCACATTAAAATCTGTACATTCGACGTTAGTTTTTATAAAATTAAATCATGATGTAAATTTTTTCCCTTTTAATGTACATTTTTTGGAAAATAGATGTTGGATTTTTGATTCTATGAGCTTTTTATCATCAGATTTTATCAAAAACTGAGTTCAAAAAACATGGGTTCACGTCTGTTTTACCACAATATGACATAAAATGTAAAATAATTTCATATCACATTAGTATTTACTAAAATATATATGGAAACATAAAGAAATAAATTCTAGCACATGTATAGTTTCTTAATCTTCAATTTCACTGATTTTGGAGTTAAAATGAACTCTCATATCAAAATTTATGACTGTTATAATTTTGACTTCTAGAATTTTTGAGAAATACAATTCACTTCAATGAAAAGAGGAGAAATAAGAACTAAAAATTATGAACAAAAAATTGATAAAACAAATAATAGACTTAAATATTCATCATAATTTCATTTATTTAGGTATTTTCCTTCAAATTGATGTGTTGTTTGTTCTTAATTCTATTATTTTCAAGCAAGAGCTGATGAGGTTACGAGAATAATGATCTATAAGGAATTTTATTATTTCATTGCTAAATATGATGAGGATGTTTTATCATAAGAATAGGATCAGAATAAATCTTCAACATCATAACAAAAATCATCATGATGTTTAGAGATTAATGAAAATTACCATAAAGATATTCAATGAACAGAATAAATAACATTTTAAAATCATCAATTGAAAAGGATAAAACAAGATTCCTAATTGAGATTCATTAATTATGATGTGATTAAACCTATGAGGGAATGTCAGTGCCACCCAAAGAAGAAATTATCTTGACATGGAGGTCGAAATTCCAAGATTTGTGTGTTCGGGATGGTGCAATATATTGGTTGCGATGAATATTGGTTTGGGATTCATGGAGGTTGATATGGTTGTGCAGTGGTTGTGTGGAATTATGGTTTTGTGAGAAAAGGTGGCTTGTGGTTATGCTGGCATGGTTGTGCAATGAGTTTTTTGGTTGTTTGGGTTGGTTTTCTTGTCTGGTGGTAGCATTTGATGTATTAGGAGACCCTTGAGAGGTATCTCATGAGGTGGTTTTTCGGAACCCATTTCTTCTAGTATTGTGTTTGGATTCATGATGGTGAGAATCATTTTATAGGTATTCGATTTAATGGTTTATTCCCTTATAGTCAGTTACTTTCTTTGTTTTGGTTATTGGAGGTGTTCAGAGGAGTTTTCGTGAGTTTTTTTGTGGAAGCTGGGGGACCAACAGAACTGTTCATGGAAATACATGGCATGTAATTATATTACACAATGTGAAAATTAGATTCACAACATTTCCATCGAATGTTCACAACATGTCGATTTTTTAGGGTTAAATAATAAAAATTCGATTTGATTTTTAGTGAAACCAAACCCTAAGGATTCCACGATGTGAAAGGAGATAATACATCAAGTAAATCCTTGATGCAATGCAGTTTTAAAAGTTATTTATAGAAGAAATTAATTTATATTCTTGATTCTTTTTCATCCACACATTTTGGTTGAACCCCAAGCTCCCCATGGATTTCTTAATGCCCTCTTCCTCTATATTAGATCCATTGATCCTAGTGTTTTTTTTTGAAATCTATGGTAATCCCTTCCTTATTCCTGATAGGTTTTTATATTTTTTTCACACATGGATTCACTATGGGGATGTCATTATAGTTGGGGGTGTTTTTTGGGTTTAATTTTGATTGATCCTTGGGTGTTGGGTAGGTTGATCGGTGGTTTCCATGGTGCAGTTGTTTTTTGAGGGTGTTCTTCTTCATCCTACGGTGTACAGTGAGATGAAAAAGATTCATTGAGCTATGTATTTTCTCATTTAACCATATTTTCTATCATTTGAGAGGGGTTTAATTTTTTTCTATGGATAATGGTAGTGTAGGTATAATAAAAGAAAATAATTGGATAATTTAATTTAAAGGGGTAAATGGGGTTTTATTTTAACGCTTTTACAGCTTATTTGTTATTAAGATATTGTTAATTATATGGGTTTGAGGCCCCACTAAAAATTATGGTCATTAGGGGATTTCAATTCACTATATATATGTGTAAAAATTCATACTTTTGTTCTGATTTTTATGATATAAACCTAGAATGGAAATTGGATAACCACTTATATTTATCTAATAAAACGGTTTCCCAAGGATTATCGATTATGTGATAAAGCCCCAAAAATAAAGTGTAATCTGAAAAATCCACCTTGTAAATTTTTAATATGATATTGATGTGTTGTGATGTGTGGTCGTGATTGTGGGATTGTAATTTGTGGTTTTGGAATGTGGGGATATTGTTCATGGCCAGTGCTTTTTAGGAAGCGAGGTGATTTGTGTGGTCATGCTTTTGGGGTAGTGAAGTGGTGGATATTTTGTGTTGGATGCCCAAGTAGTGATGGAGTAAATAAATAATTGTTTTAATAAATTTTGAAATGGATTGGGTTGGTTTGGTTAATCAGATATAAATGTTTAATGGATAAATAAATAATGGGTTGTGTGGAAAAATGTATTTGATGATAAATAATGAAAAGAATGGGATGATTAAATGGAATTGGTTGGAAATGTGGAATGAGTTTGTGGTTTTTCATGTGGTGTTATGAATTTATACTTGGCAGTAAAGGTGGCGGTGTTGTGAGTTGGTTTTTTAGTTTTTGAACTCATAGGTTGTGATTGTGTGTTTGATAATACATATATATACTTGTATATTCTTTTAATTTTAATATAAACCTCACCCTCGTCATGCACTATGTGTGGGCACCCACAAAGTTACATGGTGGTGTATTTACTAACATTAAGTGAGGAGTAAAGATGGTTAGGTAGCAGATATTTCTCACTGTATCTTTCTGGAGTGGTAGGTATTGCACTTGAATTGACGGTCAGAGGCTTGTTAGTTAATTGGATGGTGTTTGTGATAGCCTAGGTGTTTGCAGGTGAGATGTGATGTCCTATTTGTTTTTAGGAAATAAATGATCATTCTTTTGGGGCAGTATCCTAGGTGTTTCTAGGGTACATGTTTTATGGACAGGCCTATGATGTGATGAGCCTATGTGTTTTTGGAAGAGGTGGGTTGTGACCGTGATTGTTGGGTGGTGTGGTATACAGAAGAGATGTGATCACTATGATGTATGATGTTGGGTGTGAGAGTATCATACATGTGGGAAAGTGGTGTAGGTCACCCTTATAAATGTGATTCCTTTTATATTATATTACATGGTTTTCATTATTTGGTGAGTATTCTTTTTTGAGTTTGTGATGGTTCATATACCTTTACATGTGTTGTTTGGTTCTGTTGTTTTCTCATTAGTGAATTAGTATGATTCTTTCACATGTGCATGATAGACTTGGGTTTTACCTACTGAGTATACTATAATTCTCACCCTATGTATATAAAATTGTTTATAGGTTTCTAGGAGGATTACATGAACCGTGTTAGAAATTTCTAGATTGGATATTAGATGTATGGTGTGTTGCTACTATAAATTTACTTTTGGTTATTTACTCTGGAATACTTTATTTTATCTGTTCTATTTATACATGAATTGTGGGGTGGTTTTGGTTTCTTTTTATATTATTTCATGGATTTTTTTGTGCATGATTCTTCCTATGTTCATATCCTTTTTTTCGTGTTGTGGGAAATAACTCTCATATAGTGAAATTTTATACCCTTATTGCTAGTCACCAATCGAGGACCTAGTTTACTCAGGACATAGAAGTCATTATCTCTCTCTCTTCATTGTGGTTTCTTTGGAGGGAGGGGGTTGTAACAGTTCGATTTAGCCAAAAAAGATAAAAATAATAAATAAATGAAACAGAATAACAAATAACATTCATCACCAAACATTTTCCAAAACCGAATACAATCCCACAACCAAATAGTAAAAATTCTATGTCGTGTCATACAGTGAGAAGTGTAAAGAAAACCCAAAATAAATTTAAATAGAATAATCCTGAAAACGAGTCTGGTATCCATCTTTGAATCCCACATCAGGTCACATTGTAGTCCCAAATCAACCCTCTAGAATAAGGACTTTTCCCTTGCCTTGACCTACAACCGTGAAGCCTAATCGAGTACCCATTTGTGGCCCAAGCAGGGTATCAGAACAACTCAATAAGATACCACTAGTAGTGTATACAAAATATATAGTCTAACAGATAATATATGTAATTACTAAATAAACAACAAGAAAAAAGGGTAAAATGGGTGACATTAGTAAAAAAAGTTCACTTAAACCATTTTCATCATTCATTTAATAGGTTATGAATTTTCATCAATTTCACTTCGGCCTATATCAGTCAAAAACAATGAAAAGGTGGATAAATCAAGTTCCCTATCTCCCTAGGGTGAAAATTTCCCCAAAACATTCCACCACAATTACATTGGAGCCACGATACAGATAGTCTCAACAAATGTAACTGTTAGGGGCATAGAGTCTTGGTTCGACCTCCAGAAACTGTGAATTTAAGGGGGTGGGTTTTAGAGCCTTAGTCTAACCCAACCCATGAGTGAATATACTCATGTTAAATACCCACACATATGACCAATCTATGTGCACATGCTACTTTAATAAGTTAAAATATATACCAATTCACAAACCATACTTAGATAACACACATAAAATTCACAATTCATGGTTCATACGAAACATAAATCATCTTCATGCCTTAACCCATTTACACATTATCATTTACATGAATTATCCTAATTAACCCATTTATTATTTACATGCTTATCCAATCATTGAAATTACCATTATTTATAAATTACTCATTTAACTCCTTAACATTATACCAAACAACCCCTTTATGCCAAGATAAATACTAAACAAAATTACCATTAGTTTCATTTCATAACCCACGATGACATGTCAACTTATTTATTATGTGCTCTATTCTATAAAAATCCTATTACACACTTAAAATTTTATCTTTCCATGTTCATGTTGAATCATGCCCCATGGTTGGATCTTAACCTAGTAAAATAATCCTCAACACATCCCCCAGGGATCATTAGGGGTTCAATTAAACATTTACCCTATCATTTTCGAACATCTACAAAGGAAAACCAAAAGGGAAACAAAACAACACCAATGCACAACCTTATACACATAAATAATATACATGACTATGGGATATTACAAGTAGACCACCTACCTTGATTTTGAAGATGAACACTAACTTAACACTATTCATTTAAAAGAATTCGAATGCCCTTTGAAGAACCAACCTAATATCCACTATAAAAAGAGTCATTAGGGGTTTAGTAGAAGAAGAATTGATACACAAGACTTAATCCGAAAAAGATAAGGAAGAGGATCATTAGACTCACCTGGATCTTTGATTTTCAACCAACAACACTTCAGACAGCCAGGAAATAAGGGTGGTTGATCATTGGGATGTTGGGGTGTTTTGGCTCATCACTAGGGTTTCAGTATGAACAATGGAGGAAAATTTGGAATTAGAACACTTAATACCCAATATGAAAAAGGGTAAAAACTCACTTTTAATGGGGTGAACAGTTGGGCCACATGGTTGGCCAAACCATGCAGCAACCATATGCCACCCTATGTCTAAGAGGGGGCTAGGATACACAGTTACTCGGGGATCCTACAAAGTTTTAAACATTGTGTTATGACCATGCGGGGTGGCTCTGTTCAAGATTGCACGATTTATCCTCCCCCCTGCACATTTGTTATTCAAATTGTGCACCCCTCCTCCATGCAATCATAGTTAGGGTACACGGTTAGTTTTAAGCTTGCAACATGTTCAGGATGGCCCCATTTTCCTTTCTTTTTTTTATCCCAACCCCCTAGAACACCACCTAAGACTCTATATACACATAGAAACCATTACTTTAACCAAAATATATGGAACTAAACCAAAACATAAACAAGAATATACCTCAAAGGATGTATGGGATCTTACAAAATAATCTTAATATTCATGAATATTATGATAACCAACACCAAAATTACGAACCAGACCTTTTATCTCATATAAATTTGAAGGAAATACATTTCCTTCAGGTAACATGGATTTAAAAAAAGTGAATAACTAATCAAAATAATATTTGACATTCCATTATCTATTTAATATCCCTAAATTTTTGAATCCCTTCAAAATTACTATCGTACAACTAGGGTATAAAGCCTCTTAAAAATACTTCAGTAACTCATAAAATGGAGATGGTTCGAACATAGGAGTGAAAATAATATTAACCTAAGATTTAGTTTGTTGAAAATATAGACAAGCAACATCAAGTACTAAAGTTTGGAATTGTGATGAATCTTGAACCAAATTATTAGTATTTTCTCAAGAACATTGTTCGCCATGTTAATACCAAAAATAATAATCGTTTTGAAAACCATAACACAATAGATGACCCGCAACATTATCAAATGTGTCAAACCTTATCCAGCCACATTTCCTACATGGAAACTTAATTATCCTTTCTAAATCAAATTCTAGTCGGGATGATGAAAAAGATAAAAAAATTGAACATCATCAATAAATAGAAGATTTATACCATATCTATTTGGATTCACGTGACGATTTATCCAATCGTGATCATCTAATAAAGGCTATTGGTGGATTCCTTGTTCCATATTTCCCGAAAAAAAATATAAAATAAATATATTTTTTATGAATAATTTTATATGAGAAAGAGATAATCCAAAAAAGAGTATAAAATAAAAAAATTATAATTTACATGTAAATATTATCATTTTTATCTATTTACCACTAATTTTTACTAATTCGTGTTGATTTTTAAAAATTATGATCAATTACTGCTAATTAAAGGTAATTTTTACCAATTATAAGTAATTTTTTTGATAAATGTTATTTTTATTAATAACTTATAAGTACTATAATTAGTATTATTTACTATAAATTATTATTAATTACCAATGTTGTTTTTGTAAATTATCACTATTTTTTTGTAATTACCACTATTTTTTATTAATTATCTCTATTTTTTGTATAATTTAATATAAAGTGATAAAATATATTTTAAATTACTTAAAATTTATAAATCATATAATTAATGGTATTTAGGTCATGAGAAATGACCATTTTGCGTGAATCATGAATATACAAATTTGTTAGGACTCATGACCTGAAAATTAAAGTCCAGTTTCATTTTCACTTTTCTAATAATTCATAATAATATATATCATTTCACAGTAATTTATAATAAATTATGATAAATTATAAAAAAATTATTCATTTATATAAAATTTATATGTTTAATTTTTTTAGTAATTTGTAATATTCTTTTAATTTATAATAATTTATAATAGTTTATACTATTTTATATCAATTTATTGTAAATTATATGTGTTTATTATTATTTTTTAATTTTTCATAATTTATAATTATTTATAAAATTTATGTTATTTTTTATTATTATTAAGCAATTTTTATTTGTATAATAATTAATACTAATTATTTCCAATGCATACTATTTATTAATTATTAATACATATTATTACTAATTAATTCATTTTATAATTAAATATTAGTAATTATTAGTAATTATTACTTATTATTACGAAATTATTTTGAATTATTACTAATTATTACCTATTATTGTGAATTATTACTAATTATTACCTATTATTATGAATTATTACCAATTGTTTCCAATTATTACCAATTAGTACTAATGATTACCAGTTACCACAGATTATTACCATTTTTTTACTCATTGTCTCCAATCACCACCAATTACCCCAATTACTACCACTTACAACCAATTATTACCAATTTCCATGAATTTCCACCAATCACCCCAAATTACCACCAATTTACCAGAAATTATCATCAATTGCCATGAGATACCACTAATGTAGAACCCCCCAGGTTTCAGGTAAGTAACCTTTTCATAATGATTTTTATGTAATTAAAGAGATTGGGTAAAGTTTAGGATGGTTTAAAAGACATTTTTAATGTCTTTATGTTTTTCCTAATGGTTCATGGTCCTTTTCCGGTTAGTGGATATTGTTCAACACCTACGTAAACCATGCACACTAAGACATGGGTTAAGGAGAAGGTACACGAGCATTCAAATAGTTTTTCCAAGATATGTGGCCACCTAGGAGAAAAAATGAAACTTAGGACAGAGAGCTTTAGCATGGAAAGAGCACAATTTGATTTACTATGTGGGGTCCCCCCATGAGTCGGTAGATGGCGCACTGTTAGTGAACAATTTTTCTAACCGTGTGAATAACTATGTAAGGTTTAAAAAAAGATCAAAAAATTGTGGATCTAATTTTTGATTAAGAAATAACCACTCATTTTCCCCCAAAAAGTTCCCTAACAAGATTTTTTATCCTCTCAAAGTTAGTAGAGGCTTCCCCTAGTGATCCAGAGGTGATTCGAAGGCTTCTCTTGGTGCGTTGAAGCCAGATTCATGCTGAAAGTCATCGTTATTGGTTGTTTTTTGTAGTTTTCCTTAGATCTACTTATCCATATCTCTTGGTTTAATATATATACACCTAATGTGGGTAGATATAATGTATTTTATGCTAAATATTATTAAATTTTTATTTTTTTATGTTACGAGAAGATTTCTACTACAGGGTTTTAGAGTTCCGACCGATTTTCATGGATGTTTCTGTATCTTTTTTCATTTTATCCTTGTTTTCTGATATATGAGGCTACAATATCAAATCCTCTATTTTGAAAGTAAATTATTAGTTTCAAATTTAGAAAATTGAGTGAAATTAATTTTGAAATTGGTGTGAAAATCATGGCAGAATCCTTCTTTAGTAATGGTTTATGGATTTTTGTGAAATGGTGGAATTATTACGGAAACTGATTTGATAAATTATTTTAAACTTTTTATTTTAAAATAGTTTCACGGTTTGATTTATGGGAAAACTTTTTCAATAAAAAGTATTTTTTTTGAAATGGTTTTTTCATTGAAATGGTTTTGGAATTGAAATGGTTTGGGTAGGATTATATTTGCATAGTTTTTGGGCATTCCTAGTGGTGTGTGTTCTTATTGAATTTCCTGAGTATTGGTTGAAATATGACTTGATGTTCAGTTACAATGGTGTAATTGAACATGGGATTTAATTACCTTCTAACAACATGGTATATCGATGAGAAACCAATCATGAGTATGGAACTTTCATAACAAAGTCTGCATGGGATTTTTGATTGGAATGGGTTCTACCAAATGGCATTTATGAAATGGTTTTAGAACATTGATTGGTTTCTTTCTTTAGAACATGTTATTGATTTTTGAAAACTTCTTTTTTATAGAATATGTTTATGTAATGATATAAACTATTTTTAGAAATTGAATTATATTAAAAGTTTCATATAAATGTTCTAACATGTTATATCCTAGTGTCTTTAATAAGAATGACATTTGGGGAAAACCTACTGAGTTTAATTACTCACCCCTACTTTTGGAACTTTGGTGACATGGTAGATACTATTTATCATGACATGGGAAAAGGTAATGTATCACAGTTCTCTATTGTTTCTTTGTGGTACTTTTCATGGAGTTGGAGTTAGAGCTTAGAGATGATGCTATTGGAGTGTCTATGTCTTGATATTTTTGTCTTTTGTTGTGTACTTGTTTTTTTAGTCTTCTGTTGTGGTACTCTTTGTAGTTTGTTTAGATATAAATTAAATGTTGTGATGTATTTAATTTTTATCATGCATCATGTAGTGGATAATTTGTTTATGGATTTTTTGGTTGGTTAGTTTCATTTCAAAGTTAAAATCATCCCCCACTATTTAATGAAGACCTTGATAATTATTTCCAGCCATAAGAATCTTGGGGATGTCTCTTAAGGTCATGTAGAATTCTATAGCCTTCTTTAAGACAAGGAGGAGGATCTAGATGATACAAATGGTATCAATTTTATTCATTCCAAAATCTATATGATAAAATTGGTATCATTCTTATTCCTTCCAAATATCATTGTGAAATAAGTAGTCATCGGTTCTACGGTTCTCAGAGTCGATATTCATTCAGATCTATTACTTGTGTCAGGTTGTTTGGAAGGAGTGAGATTGTCGAGAATTGGAATGTTGAGAATAAAAATGCATAGCTACCCTTTTTTATTCATAACTTCATGTCACTAGGTATTTTGGTACATAAGTGTTTTGGAGACACTTATAGGAAGTTGTAATCTCATTATCATGGGTTCAATTAATGAGAAGAGCATGACATGAATTTTAGAAATGACTTCCATCTTGGAGTGCATCTCTAATTTTGAGTAATTATTTGGTAAATATTTTTATTTTATTTTTTAAAAATCATATTTTTTCAAATGTGAGATTCTGAAAAAGACCATGATTTTGGTCTTTTGGAAAGGGTTGGATTTTCAAAAGAATGTGGGATTTTTTTAAAAAATGGTTGAACATTGAAACATTGGTTTTTTGAAATAATTTCTGTGATAGTTGTCATGTGGTAGACTTTGAAATTGGTAAGCCTTCAGTTTCTAGAGAGTAATACTTATGGAATTTGTTTTCTGAAAAAGAAATTTCACCTAGTAAGCATTGTCAGAACTAAACAGAGGAATCTGTTGAGAATATGGTTCCACTTGATCCATAGGCGAACCAATTATTGGACCAAAGCATCATTCTAGCTCATCAAACCCTTGATTCATGACTAAAAAATATAATCTATTTAATATATCAATCACTACTAAAAAAGCATTTCTAGGAACTCTTATTGTCTTCACGAGAGGAGTTTTAAACTCTAACACTAGGAGAAGAAAAGAATAGAGAAACATATTCTCAAAGTTGTGGAACACATCATAATCAGAACATAAGATCAGTAATGCTTACTCTTTGACCCAAGAGTAAGAGGGGATAATAACCCCTAAGTCCTACCTCTAGTAGGCTCCGGGTTGTTGATTGGAACAAAGAGAATACAAGACTCACAAAATGGGAGGCATCACAATTTATATGAAAAAAATAATGGGAGATAAGATGGATCGTCAACAATGAAAATCCAAGACATAATATAAAAGAAACCCATATTCTACGACACATTAATGTCTAAAAAATAAATGATACCAAACATAAGTCTCTAATGTAAATACCAAATGTAAATCTAGGCAGCAACACAAGAACTGTCAAAATATGAGATAGTAAGGTCAAGAATAGTCTACAAAATCCTCTTGAAAACATGAAAAATAGTTTTATATATGTATGGTCAGCATACATGTTTACTCACATGGAAAACCAATGTATCTCATGAACATGTGAAAGAATCATACTAATGACCATATGAGGAAATAATAGAACAAAATAGCACATAATATGTATACTAACCATCCCAACCTCACCAAGGAACACTCACAAAAGAATGAAAGTCATGTAATGTAATATAATTCACATCTATGATAGGGTACCTTGTACTAATTCCCACTAATTAATCACTCTTTCCTAATGAAAAACACATGTACGCTCCCACCACTTTCAGAAATACAACACGGAAACACACCCACACAAACCTGGAACTCATAAACCACATCAGATCCATCCCATAAACACATGAGACACCAACCATGCCATGTCCCACCTGCAAACACTTGGGCCACAAACCAAACCACATCCCTCCCATAGATACCTGGTCTACAAACCATATCTCATCCCAAACACACCTAGGAATGCACAACACATATCATTTCAAAAGCACCTAGGAAACACAACAAATATCCTCCTGTGAAAACAACTAGGAATCAAAATTTCTCCACGCACACATAGGCCTCGCAAACCAGAACCTAACCAAAGAATATTGGGCTACCACTGACTAGAAAAGGGACCGAGGAAAAGAGGGTGTCCATCCATCCATCTTCCCACTATGATCTTTGGGAAATAAGTTCTCTCCTAGGATGATTAGGGTGTTTAGAACATAGTGCTCAACTGGGGTAGGCTGATTAAATAAATAACAAGGGAAATATATGAATATGTATATAAATATAATACCAAATATAGAAGACCAACATATGGGGTTTCAAACAAACAACCTGCTCATGACACTTCTAACTATTTTTCTACCTCTAAATTCATAACACCACACATCAAGCCACTACCCAATTCATATTTCCAACTATAAGGACAAGATCCTAGTTTCCCAGATATGGTGCCTTATTTTGTTACATTGGAATATAAATAAGGAAGACACATCCAATTGTACCAAATAGTATAGTATATTTAGAAAAAAAAAATACATACATATGTTCAATATTACTACTAGAATGGAAATACAATATTTAAATTCCATTTTAAACATCCATAACATCAAGATTATACTTGATATTAATTCATAATATAATTATTAATATCCTAGGGTAAAAAAATAGGAAATGGGTGATCTTGGGTGCTCCAAAAGAGCTTGAAAAAAAGAAGAATTATAAATAATAAATTATAGTAAATAAATAAATGTACAAATTCCATTAAAATAAAATCATGCACATAATATGGTAGGAATAAAAACTAAATAAATAATAAAACAATAAAAAATAAGCATGGATATTCTACTAGTCTAATAATCACATGGAGTATCACTTACTAGATTCATAAGGAGGGAATGAATAATTCAAGACATCATAATGATATTTTCAATGCCTCATGCCAAGACCATACATAAACGGGTAAAACCCCAATCTTTTTTGTCTCAAGGGACCTGTCAATGCACCGAAGGGTACAATAGGCCCCACCCGACACTTTAATAGATTAATGAATTCCTAATATGAAAGTATAAAACATATTAGACATATAAATTCATATTTAAATGAACATTTGAAATGTAAATAACATTACCCAATCCTTAATCATTAACACTAACCATTCGGAGTAATATGGTATATTGTATTAAGATAGCACATCCACTGTGAAACTAATCATAAACCATTCAATAAAATATGATATATTATATCAAAAAATGTTATTCAAAATTAAGTAGAAGAATCAACAAGTGTGTCAAAATAGATGAAAAGACACTTATAAAATCATCATGTAATTGTTGAGAGAAATACTCTTTTACTTTGAAAAGAAGAGTTCTTTTGTAAAAAAAATTCGTCTTTAACATAATTATTTGTATAAAACCAGCAATGAAAAAAATAAAAATTTTCAAGAAAAAAATAAAGATTTTATAAAAATAATGGTGTCTTAAAATATATTACTGAGTGTGCTTGAAAATTTATAAGAATTTCAGGTGTTCCCATGTGGTGGGCTTTGTTTATTGGGATGATTTTGAGAAATATCCTACTAAAAAAAGTAACTCCCCATAAAATAACTAAAGATTATGATTGGTAAATATGTATATATATAATTAAAAATGAATTTATGAGTATTAAATAATAATAATTCAAAATTTCATTGGGGTAAAGAGTGAAAAAGAGTAACCCAAAAGAAAATGGAGTTTTGGGTAGAATCCCTTACCTTATGTATGAATGTGTTATTCACTTTACCTTAACACCCTAGATAAAAAAATTAATTAATTAATTAATTAATCAAGAACCTTATATACATGTATTTAATTTATTATAAATTTATTAAGTTCATCTATGGAAATTTTGATGAGTTATAAGATACAAATCTATCCCTCGGGAGGGTTCGTTTCCTTGGTTTTCATGATCATTATATTTCTATATTAGTATCGAAGATCATTTGTAATGGATATAATTTTTCAGAATTCAATTTATATCATAATAATGATAATATATAATATTAAATGGTCATATAATTCATTTTTTATATGGTATGAATATGAGTTATTAGATTAAACATTTGTGATAATTGTTTAGATTACTATGGTGGTATTTCGATCATCTTGAACTAGTTTTGTTGAATGAGTTATTATTATATATATATATATACTAGTTTTAGATTATCAAATAATACATAATACATATTTTATAATATTTTTCAACCATAAAAATGGTTTCATGACTAGTTTTTAAGGATAAATTGATCAACGATGGTTCGTCATCTATAAGGTGGTAAATTGGCACCTCTGAGACGACGGTTTCGTTTTATTTAAATAAAAGAGGAAGATACTAGTTTGAGGAACGATAATCCATTAACATGATATAATTATAGTGTATAGAAGATACTGGTGTTATCATGATCATTTGGATATAGGAGGTGAGGAGAAGCTAAAAGAGGAAAATAAATTGAAAATGGAATTAGGAGAAAAATGTAGTGGGTTTACTTATTAAATTCTCCTCCTTGAGAACCTTCATAGGGGAAGGGGTTTTGGTCTTTTGGTAATTCCAATATATCATTTATGTGTGTATAGTGTAGGGAAGTGTATTTGGGAAGAACATTGACATGTTTCAATACATAGAAGATAGAGAATAATATGGGGTGTGGGTGGTTTTTATATTGGAGGAGAGGGGTAATATTTGAATATCTTTTTCATTATTTTGTTATTTTTCTCAAGACAAGAAATAATGTTAATTATTCTGACCAGAAACATTACTAATTGAATTTTAGTTTGAACCATGTGTTATTACATCATCCATACATCTCCTATGAATCAATAAATTACATAGCTAGCATTTATTGTAAATTGTCTTATTTTACTATTCACTAAAAATAAATGTATTTTAGAGAAATCTCAAAAAAACCCCATAATAATTCTTCAATGTGTAGAATTAAAAAAACTAAATCTATTTTATTAAAATAATATTATATAAATAAGTAACTATCTTTTTAATTGAAATCATTATTTACTTGAAAAATTCATATTCTAAATTTATAAATAAATTTATGGCACTTTCAAAAAGTTACTAAGGTCTTATAAAATTCTCCTACAATCATAAGAAAAAAATATTATTTTATGAATACATTTTATGTAAATAAATATTCATTTAAATAATTTTATTAATTATAAAACTTCAATTAAATATTTACGACTTATAAAAATACGAACACTTAATTAATAAATTTTAAAATATTAATTTATTTATACTATAAAATAATTATATCATACTTTCACTTATGAGATTCCTAAATTTTATTTATACTTTAATGGGTGAGGTTAGTATTTATTTGACTGGTTTACAATTCATAAGGGTCATATCACTATTTATAAGTCTGAGATACTATTTCCTTGGTATAAGTTCTTTAACTTCTAGAAATACATCTTATTTCATAAATTATTTATTTATAAAGATTGTATTATGTTCCCTATGTTGTATTATTTGATTTATAATATATATATATACAATAAAAATAAGATGTGAAATATCATTGATTGAATTATTGGTCATTAAATTCTCCCATCCTATAGAAAATTCATCCTCAAAATTTTCAGATTATCACCTAACAAAAATGTTTGGGTAGTTCTTCATCATATGTTCTCCAAGATCCCATTTCTCCTCTTCTATTTTATTATTTTTTCATGGTTTCTTTATAAGATGAGTTGTCCAACTCCCCAACATGTATTTTTTTGTTTCTAGAATTTGGATTATCTCTTCATAGTAAGATAAGTAAGGTTCCAATTCTATTCCTTTGGAAGTAAGTACATGTGTTTGGTTTGGAATGTACTTCCATAACAAAGTGACCTGGAACACATTATGTTATTTATAAATTCTAAGAGTAATTTTCTAATGATAATCCACAAATACATTTCTCACCAAATTTTCAAAAGGACCAATGTATCTGGGGCTCAGTTTTTCTTTCTTCCCAAATCGTATAACACCCTTCTATGAAGATACTTTCGAGAAATCCAGATCCCCCACTTCAAATTAAAAATCCTTCTTTCAATTATTAGCAGTGCATTGAGATACATTGATATGGTTTTGAACAATCTTTACCTTCACTATTGTTTCCTCCACAACCTATGGGCCCACGAGCTTCCATTTCACTATCTTCATCCCAACATGATGGTATAAGACATCTTCTTCCATACAATGCTTCATATAATTCCATTTGAATACTATAATGGAAACTATTGTTGTAGGAAACCTCTTCCAAATGTAAATACTAATCCCAAATAACTTGAAATAAAGTGACATGAATCTCTACAAGTATTCTAATGTTTAAATCATCCTTTATAATTTCCCATTAGTTTGAGGGTGATAATAAGTACTCAAATAATGTAGATTATTCAAATTTTTCTGAAGAACTTTTAAAAATTTCAATGTAAATTGTGGATCAGGATCAGACACTATTGAAATATGTTCTATGTAATGACCCAAAATTTTGAATATTATTTGTTTCCTGAATTATTGTGTTATATTATATTATACTCAACAAAAATATATCCTTTTATCAATGAAGTGAATATATGTAAAATGAGATTGTTGGGTTTCGACAATAATATGACCATAGTTTAATATGACTGTTGGTCAATATGACCATTGGAAACTATAAACATAACATTATTATTATTGATTATAAATAAAAATGATCATGGTTAATTAATACATAAAGAAGAGTCAACGAATTCATCATGTAGACTCTTCCCATACGTATCCCATATGTCGACGCATTGGAAGGAGGTAGCATCATTGGTATTTTATTTGGACTAATCCTAATCCAAGCATCAACATATTAAGCTTGAAGGTAATCACCTCTGGGAGAAGTTCAAGTTGATAAAAATTATTACTTGGGCAATGTTGTCTGAGCCACCCCATGATTGTATCACCATTTCATACCTTACTCTTAGGTCCTATGAAGTTTTTATAAAGGGATATGTAATGAGGCCTTAGTTACCTAATGTAATAGTTTTGTATAAATAAAATTATTATTTCTTATTACTTTAGAAATTCTGAATTTAAAATGTAAAAAATAAATATAGGATGAATTTTTAGAACTTTAACATTATTGGTGAATATAAAAAATAGGGAATTTTAAAATATATTTTTTACTTTAGATAATTAATTATGTGAAATGATTTTCAAAAAATAGTCTTATAAAATTGTGATCATTGTGAAATTTAGATTCTAATAAAATCAATGTAATTTTGGGTGAATAGTAAATTATGAATAGTTATATTACCCTTATGTATAGTAATGTGAAAAATATAATAGTAACCCCACTTAAGAATGTATAAATATAATTTAGGCATCTTGAATGGTGATGTGATATAATAGCATAAGTAAATATCTTTTCAGAAATTATTAGTTATGTATTAGTATTTTTCAGGTAAATAGTGATTTTTCATAAAAAGTAAATACATATTTATTAGAAAATTATTTTCCTAAAATAGGGTTCATTTTTCAATTCAAAACATGGATATTAGGTCAGGGTGAATTTATGTGTTATTAATTAAATGTTCTATTTTTTGGTGAATAGTAAAAATAATGGTTTGTGTTTTGGTGTGTTTAATGACGTCATTAATGATGTAATCATGATGTAATAATTATTGTTGAATCTTGAGGAATAATATATGTTTTGAGTTGTCCCAATTGGCCAATACCTTGGGAAAATACCATGGTAAAGCCCATGGTTTTGTAAATAAAATTAATGAGGCGTCCCTCAGAAATTAATAAAATATTCTATCACTTTCACTAGAAATACCAACTCATTCCACCATTATATTAATTCAAAATTCCTCCTCAACTAATATTTCGTTTTTCAAATCCCAATGATTCCTCCAAAAAAGTTTTCCCAAGGTTCCCTCAAGCACCTCAAGCTCCCACCCTTCATGTTTTTGAAGATACTCTTCAAGGTAAGGGAGCCTTTCACCCTCCTCTTTTAGTCAAAACTTCTTTTATGTTATGACTTTTAGATTCCATTTTCTATGTTGGGATATGTTCTTCTATATAATTATTTCTATTCATTTTATGTACAAATTATGAGAGTACCATTTCAATCCCATCAACTAATTTTATGAATTTTTATGTGACGCTTTTAGGCTACTGAATTTTCGTACCGGAATTCTCAACATCTCTTTTTCCGTTCAAGATCACTATTATGTGGTATAAAATTAATGTTTCCATACCATGTTCTTATTTAAATTCTATTATTTACCTATAATTTATTATGATTCATATATGTATTAGAGGCACTTTTACCCTCTCTTTTTTATGTTTTCTAAAACAGTGTTGTATAACCATTATGCTGGAGAATTTTCATCCCTAAATATCTATCTTTTTCTCAAGAAATTATCTTATTTTATTTTTGTGAATACCCAAACCTATTTAATTTAAAAGGGAATTCATAAAAACAATATATATATATATATATATTATTCTTTAATTGACATACATAATACCCTTATTCCCTTTCCATGGGTTATAAATTACATAATGATCTTGCTTTTTTGAACTTTTTAAAACATCACAATTTTGATATGAAACTCGTTTCTTATATTCTATTTTGGTTATTTATGAAATGTTTCCTTATGATCTATGTGTATCACATGAAAATAAATACATATTATGGGTTCCCCCTGATAACGCCCCAATTCATAGGGTAAAGATATTAATCTCTAGAGATGACAAGTCTTATGATACCTTAGTGAATAAACTCAGTAATTTTTATGACACCGTGGGGATGGATCTTGGAGATGTGCTTATGAATGTCTAAATAAAATGTTTTAGAAAAAATTTCAATTTATTCTTAATATGATATTCCTCTTTATCATGATATTATGATATTCCCTATGTTTTTATTTATATTGCTCAAGTTCACATGAGAACTATTTCACTTGTTTTCCTTACTAGGACTTCTGCTCAATATTTATATGGATGTTTGTCTCCAAGTTTTGAGATGCTGTAATTGTTCATAGGATTAACTTTTCATGAAACATTTCAAGAGAATTATAATATTGTTATATTTTTTCATTTATTATGTACCTTATTTCCAAGACACTAGGCATTAAAGAGCCTCTTTTTGTAAAATGTACAGAAAAGTTCTGTTATACAAAGGCGGGATGCTATAGTTGGTATCAAAAGATAGTTTAGTTATTTGTGAAAATGATGTTGTGAAAACATTAGAAGAACCCTATAAAAAAGCATAAATATAGGAAACATCCTGTTATTTTGTTGAAATATTAAGTTAGTGGTTTCCGAATAAATAAATCTCAATCTGGATATGAACAAGTGGACGTGGCTCTGAAACAGATGTATTTAGGGGTAAAACATAAAAACCACCGCTTTGAGATATACTCAAAAGGGAAATGGTGCTCGAAAATGGTCCTTGATGCACTCTTATTTTGACACTCCGGGGGGGTATGTTTGGTTAATCACATGATTTTTATGAATCATTATCATGTATTTATTGAGAAATTTAATTGTTGTTAAGGAATAATATGTTTAAGAATGATGTTTAAAGACATAAAAATACTTTATAGTTAAAATAATTTTAAATTAAATAATATTATCACTAAGGTTTACTTATTTTAGAAAATGGCATGTAATAGGAAGAACCATGCATATGGTAACCGCAATAGACAATGCACTAACAGCCCTCCGATGGAAGATGGAATTGAAACATTCATGAAAATGATGATCCAACTGACTCAAGTTATTGGAAATAATGTGAATCAAACTCAAAGGATGATTTCACCAAAAAGGGAACAAATTTCTATTGATCCCTTTTTGTGTCAATGAACACTAACCTTCAGTGGATCTACCAACCTAATGATTGCTGAATAGTGGATCAGCTTTATCGACAAGATCATTTCTTTTCTCCGCTATTCAGAATAAAAGAATGTCACCCTAGATGTTTACTACTTAGAGGGATAAGCTGATCAGTGGTAGGAACTGATTAAAACCATGAGGCTAAGAGTGGAGGTTTAAGATATGGAGTGGCAAGAGTTTAGAGTTATCTTATTTAATAATTATTTCCATCATTCCATGAGAAAAAAAATAGAGAAGGAGTTTCTCAAGTAAAAGTATAAGGATAATGGTTATGTTGGAATCTATGATATGAACTTCACAAGAAATTCCTATTACCCATCAAAGATTTACATGGATCCTAATGGTAAGGATGAAAGATTCTTTTCGGGAGAAAGACCTCATCTGCAAAAGAATCAAGCCAACCGAGACATGATAACTATGAGGAGATCATGTGGAGTTTTATGAAAGTAAAATTGGAGTTTGGTGAGGCTCAATGGTCTCATAAATACAATTAAAATAATAGATAAATGGAACCATGGTTGGGGATGTGCTTTGATCATGGAAGAGTGTAGAAGAAATTGCAACGTACCATGTGTAATAAATATCTGAAGAAGCATTCGAGGAACTGCATGATTGGGGGCGAGACGTGCTAAAAGTGTGGATGATATGTCTATATCACTCTAAATTTTCTTAGTGAGGTGAATCCTCAAATTACAAATAATAATGACAAGGGGAAGATGGTGTAGGCCCTACCTGACATCCAATGCTTCATGTGTGGACATCTTGGGAACTTATCAATCAGTGTCCAAATAAAAGGGTAGTGGAGGGGAATCAACATCAGCCTCAGCATAGGCCAAGGGAGAAAGGTTGTGATTTTTCTATCACTAAGAATAATTTTGAAGCATCAAATTATGTGGAAGAATATACTCTTGTTGTTCTCTAGAAGCTAGCAAGTACTTTCATTGATTATATTTCTATGTATTCCTGTATTTTCTCCATGTTTTCAAGTAATTTAGAATCAACTTCTGAATTTATAAATATATATTTATCTGTAAAGACTCATAGTGGGATTATCCAATCATCATTTTTTTAGAAACTATAGTGTTTACAATAGTGAGCACAATATTATCAAAAATCTTGTTTTCATTCCCATGATGGAATTCGAATATATACTACGTATGGACTGGCTCTCAAACAATAATGCTATAATCAAATGTAGAAGCAAAGAAATATCAGTAGTCTTGAATTGAAAACCTATAGTTATCTTTAAAGGATATATATATCAAACTAATCATTGTTTAGAATAACTTTATGGAGTTAATCAGTGAAGAAAAAGAACAAAATGAGAGTATAAGGACAGAAAATGACCCCTTCATCTAGGAATCCATTGACGTATTTCCTGAGGAGTTACTTGTACCTCCCCCAGAAATAGAGGTAGAGTTATCCATTGAACTCATACCTGGATCTCATCCAATATCAAATACCCAAAATAGAATGGAAAATGAGGATCTAGATAAATTAAAGAAGCAACTCCAAGATCTTTTGGAGAAGGGGATTATCTGACCAAGTGTGTCTCCATGAAGAGCAGCTATTCTCTTTGTGATGAAGAATGATGGATCAATGTAGCTATGAATTTATTATAGAGAACTGAAAGGGATCATAGTGAATAACAAAAACCATGTTCTGTGAATTGATGAATTATTTGGCCAACTTCATGGGGCTCAATTCTTCTCTATGATTGATCCTTGATCTATTTATCATCAATTACGGGTGGAGAAAGAAGATATTACAAAAACCAAAATTTGATCAAGATATGGGAATTATGAGTTTGTTGTTATACACTTTGGATTGACTAATTATCCTATTATTTTTATGGATATGATTAATAAAGTCTTTAAGGACTACCCTGAAAACATTGTGGTTGTTTTTAATGATGATATTCTGATATATTCCCAAATTCATGAGGATAATGAGAATCATATAAGGGTTATTTTTTAAAATATACAGAAGGATAATTATTATGGAATGTCTATAAAATTTGAATTTTTGTTAAAAAAAATTTCTTTATTGGGGAACATTATAACCAATGAAAGAATCATAGTTGACCCAACAAAGAAAAAGGTTGTGGAGGAGTGGTTGTAGCTGATAAAATTAACTAATATTCATAGTTTCCTCATATTAGTGGTATATTATTGGAGTATTATGAAAATATTTTCACTAATTTCTAATCCACTAACCATGTCTACATGAAAATGGGTTAAATTCATCTAGAAAAAGGAGTTTGAGGAAATTTTCCAAGAGCTGATGATGAGATCGATTACTAAACTCGTGTTAACTCTACCCCCAAGCTGATAAGGATTCATTACCTTTATTGATGCATCTCTAAAATGGCTTGGGTGAATCCTCATGAGAAATGACAAGGTGATTTCTTATACATCTTGACAATTGATGACTCATGAGAAGAACTATCCCAAACATGATCTAGAGATGGTTGCGGTCGTTTTTTCTATGAAGACATGTAGGTGGTATCTTTTTAGTGATAAATGTGATATATAGATATACCATAAATATTTGAAGTATACTTTCAAAAAAAAATAATTGATCATGAGATAAAGAAGATGGTTTAAAATTATTAAATACTATTATTGTTTAATTAATTTTCATCCCAGAAGAGAAAAAAAAAGTCTGTGATCCTTTAAGAAGGAATGTCCTAGTTTTTAGGTCTATGATTAGGATTCAAATAGATACTTTGATCAATGACCTAGTAAATATGGATATGTCAATTAAAATGGACGGGACATAGTCAACCATATCTCAACTAATTTCTCAACCATCATTACTAGAGATGATCAAGAATGCTCTGAAAGAAGATCCTTTGTTTTAAAAGAAGTTTTGGGCTACGAAGCTTGGGAAGTTTCTAGAGTTCAATATTAAATAGGAAAGATGTATAGAAATTTCATAAAATACCATGTGTTCCATCAATTACAAAAATAAAGACGTATCTAATAGATAAAGGTCATAGCTATACTTTCTCTATACGTCATGGAATCCTGAAATTGTATAGGGACCTTCGTGATCATTATAAGAGGGATAATATGAAAAGGGGGATTTCTGACTACACTACATGGTGCCTGGTATTTCATCAACTGAAGGCATAGTGAAAAATTCCTAAAGGGGTATTACAAACACTACCCATAAATGCATGGAAGTGGGAAAATATCACTATTGACTTTTTCACTAGTCTCCTAAGATCTTCCAATGTAATCAATATGATATGGGTTATAGTGAACCACGTCCTCAAGACTACCCATTTTATCTCTATCTGAGAAGATTTATCTCCTGATCAACATTAAAAAATTTACGTGAAGGAAGTGTTAAGGCTGTTTGGAGTTCCACTTTATATCATATCTGATCATGATTCAAGGAACACATCAAAATTTTGGAGAACTCTTCAACATGATCTGTGTACCGAATTGAATTTCAGTATGGCTTATCAACCCCAAATTGATGGAAAATCTGAAAATACTATATGAAAACTTGAGGAAATTCTAAGAACATGCTCAATGGAATTTAATGTTGTATGGGATCATTATCTCCCATTATTTGAGTTCTCTTACAACAATAGTTTCCACATGATAATTCAAATGGAACCCTATAAAGATCTATATGGTAAATGATGTAGAAATCCTACATGTTGGGATGAATATGCCTAGAAAAATCTTATTTGACATATTCTTGTGAAAGAGATGAAATAAAAAGTCTATGCCGTCATGAAACACATTAAAGTTTCTCAGATTCAGAAAAAGAGATATGTGACAACCATCGAAGAGCTGATAGTTTGATGTTAGTGAAAAATTCATTCTTTGAATCTCACCTTGGAGGAGAGTAATGAGGCTTATGAAGAATGGTATGCTCATCCCTAGGTACATTGGCCCCAATAAAATCCTTGATCACATTGGAGTATTATCCAATGAGCTTGTAATTCCTCCAAATATAGAACAAGTTCTTGATGTCTTCCACATATCCCTCTTTAGTAAGTACATACCCGACCCTTCACCTATACTAAATCTTGAGGTGGAACAACTGGAATATGAAATCTCTTATGAGGAGCAGCCGGTAGAATTATTGGATCATATGGACAATGTTCTATGCAACAAAACTACCCACCTTGTTAAGTTGTTGTGGACGAACCACAAATGGGAAGAAGCCATGTGGGAACCAGATTCTTCTATGAGGATGATGTACCCACACCTTTTCTCTTCTCAGGGTATGAGTTGGAATTTTGGGGATGAAATTTATTAAGAGGGGAAGAATGTAACAACCTAAAATTTTGAATGATATTTGTTTCCTAAATCTGTGTGTTATTTTATTTTATACTCAACAAAACAATATCATTTTATAATGAATTTAGTATAATCCAAATGAGATCGTTGGGTTTTGACTGTTATATGACCATTGGTCAGTGTGATCATTTTAAACTATACTAGTAATGTTATGATTCTTGTTTATAAATATAAATTATAGAGGCTAATTAATATATATAGAAGAGTAGATTGCCTCATATAGTAGACTTGGGCTGTATGAAGCCAATATGTATGAGCTTGGGAATGATGTAACATCACTAGGATTTTCTCTGGACCAAGACCAAGCCGATCTTCAATATATTAAGATTTAACATTGTCATCTTTGGGAGAAGTTCAAGATGATAGAAATCACCACTTGTGCAATGCCATCTGAGCTGCCACAAAATGCTATCACCATTTCACACCTAACTCTTAGGTCCTATATAGGTGTTATAAGGGTTTATGTAACAGTTCCATTGTTACTTTGTGTAATACTTTTGTATAAATAAAATTTTTATTTCTTATTCTGGTAAATTTTTTGAATTTAAAATTCCAAAATAAATATAAGATGATTTTTTAGAAGCTTCTCACTATTGATGAATATAAAAAAAGTGAGTATTTTTTTTAAAAAATTATACGTTAAATAATGAATAATGTGAAATTATTTTTAAAAAATGGTCTTATAGAGTTGTGATCAGTATGAAATTTAGAGTCGAATAAAATCAACCTAATTTTTGGTGAATAGTAAATTATGAAAAGTAATACAACCCTTACGAATAGTTATGTGAAAAATGGAATAGTAACCTCACATAAGAAGTTATAATTATAATTTAGAAATCTTGAATGGTAATGTGATATAATAGAAAATGTAAATAACTTTTTCAAAAATTATTAGTTAAGTATTAGTAATTTTTAGGTAAATAGTTATTTTACATAAAAATTTAACATCTCGTAATTAGAAAGATATTTTCTTAAAATGGAGTTCATTTTTGAATTCATAACATCGATATGAAGTTAGGGTTAATTAATGAGATTTTTTATAAAATTTTTGGTTTTTCTGTCTATAGTAAAATATAGTTTTGAGTTTCGGTGTGTGAAATGACATCATTAATGATGTAATTATGATGTGATAGGTATGGTCGAATCATGATGAATAAAATATGTTATAAGGTGTCACAAGTTTCCAATACCATGGGAAAATACCATGATCAAGCCCATAGTTTTTCAAATACCTGTAATGGGGTGCCCCTTGGAAATTAATAAAATATTCCCTTACATTCCCTATAAATACTAACCTATTCCTCAAATCAATTTCATTACAAATTCCTCCCCAAAAAATATATGGACTTTTTACCTCCCATGTAGTCATCCCAAGGTTCCTTCAAGCTCCCCAAGTCCCACCCTTAATTTTTTTGAAGTTACACTTCAATTTAAGGGATCCTTTAACTATACTCTTTTAGTCAACACTTCATTCATGTTATGTGTTTTAGTTTCCATTTTCTTATGTTGGGGTATGTTATTATATACTGTTACTTCTATCCATTTTTTTTCCAAATTATGAGAGACCCTTTTTTCTATTATAAAATAATTTTATGAATTTCTAAGCGACGTCTTTATGCTACCAAATTTTCGTAAGGGAATTCTCAACATCTCTTTTTTCATTTCAAGTTCTCATTTATGTGGTATAACATTTTAGTTTCCATACCAAGTTATTATTAACATTTTATTCTGTCCCTATAATTTTTTACGAGTCATTTATGTAGGGGATACCTTTTCCCCTCTCTTTTTTGTGTTTTTTAAAACCATGTTGTATAGTTGTTAGGCTGTAGAATTTTCGTCTCAAAATCACTCTATTTTTTTCAATAAATTATCTTATTTTATTTATGTGAAAACCCAGACCAATTTCATTTCCAAGGGTACTCATCAAGACATAAAAATGATAATTTTTATTCTATAATCGATAGACATAAAACCCCCATTGCCTTTCCATGGGTCCCAAATGACATAATGATCTTGTTTTTAAGCACTTTTTAAAACGTCAAAATTTTGATATGAAACCCATTTATTTTATTCTCTTTGAGTTATTTATGAAATATTTGATTATGATCTACATGGATCACATGAAAAAAATCAAATATTAAGGGTTCAACCTGATATCACTCTATTGAATTGTGTAAAGAAATTAATCTCTTGAGATGAAAAATATTATGGTACCTTGGTGAATAACTATGGTAATTTTTTTGACACTTTGGGGATGGACCTTGGTGATATGCTAATGAATGTCTAAATAAAATGTTTTTAAAAAATTTTAAAGTTATGTTTCATGTTATTATTTTAATTATATGCCTATTTATCATGACTTTATTATATTCCCCATGTTCTTATTGATATTTATCAAGTCAACTTGTAAACTATTTCACTTGTTTTCCTTACTAGGCCCTCCGCTCACCCTTTCCTTTGATGTATGTCTCCAGATTATGAGATTTTTTAATTTTTCATATGATGAACTTATAAAAAATACATTCAAGAGGATTAAAATATTGTTATATGTTTTCATTTATTATGTACCTTATTTTTAAGACAATAGACTTTAAATATCCTCTGTTTGTAAAATGTAATGAAAAAGTTTTGTTATAAAAAAGAAAGATTCTATATTCTCTTTGAAGTATTATAGATTTATTGATATAGAGTCTTTAAAGTCACTCCAGTTGAAAATATTTCCTTTTAGGGAAAAAATATGTAGATTTGATATGTCAATCAACAATCACTAATATCACAACATTCTCTATTATACTTTTTGAAAATCATGTGAAAAAACCATGGTGATGTCATCCCATTTCCATATTTGAATAGTACATGGTTGCATGAAAATTCTAGGATTTTTTATTTTGACATTCATTTTTTGATGGACTAAACATCTTCATAAAAAATCAGTACATTCCCACTTCATGTTTTCCCACTATTAATTTTCCTTCAATTATCTATAAATCATAGTGCTACCATGGAGTATAGGGAAATTTAAGCTATGGGCATCATCTAAAAACTCATTGTTTATCATGGGTATAGAGGGAACACATATCCTCCACCCAAATTTTATAATATTTTCTTCATACATGATGTCTTCCATCTTTCCTTCATTCATATCTTTAATTTTATTTTGATGATTATCATCATCAGACTGTGAAATTTTAATTCTCTTCAATAAAGATGGATGGGAATACAATTGAAAAATTAATGATGTTTCACCATATTTGATAATTCCAATATCGATATTTACTAGATCCATTAACAGAGGATCCATTTCAATCCTCGTTTTATTATAAATCCATGATCCTTCGACCACAATGCATTCGATGCCTTGTTCGCATTCCCGGGTGGTAGTGTATTATACAATCATAGTCCTTGTGTAGTTTGATTCATCACCTTTTCCTCTTGTTAAGTTATTTCTATGAGAAGATATATTTTACACTCTTTTGATCCATATATATCTCACATCTTTAACCATAATGATAATGTATCCATATCATCAGATAAAATATTATAACTACCAATGTAAAATCATGAGTTAGATAGTTGTGTTCATGTGTTTTTAACTACCTTTATGCATAGTCAGTAACTCTATCATTATGTATAATGAAACAAACAAGTACTTTATTTCATTCATCATTATAAATAAAAAATGAACCGTTTCCAAATGGTAGTTTCATGATTGGCGTATTCACTAATATCTTCTTAAATTATTAAAAATATTCTTCACATTATTTTGTCCATAAAAACTTAACCCCTTTAAAAGTAATCTTTATTAATGGGTTATCTAATCGGGTGTAGTTCTTAACGAATTTTGAATAATAAGCTGCTAAAATGAATAAAACTATGTACCTCTGTTATATTATTTAGTGTGGAGATTCGTGAACTACCATTGTCTTCATAGGATAAACTAAGATTCCATCCTTTAGGAGAATCTGCCCAAGAAAAGAAACTATTTGAAACCATAATTCACACTTGCTAAACTTCTCATATAACTCGTTTCATTAAAGTGTATTTAGAATAATGTGAAAATGAGTATCATGATCTTTATATATTTTTTTTATAATTCCATGACTTAATCAATAAATACCATAACAAGTTCTTCAAGATATTCCATGAGAACTCTATTAATTAGATCCATGAAAATAGAGGGTTCATTAGTCAGTAAAAAATGCATTACTGTAAACTCATAATGCCCATAAATGGTTCAAAATGTTGTCTTTGGGATATATTATTTCCTCACAAATAACTAATGATATCTAGATCGAAGGTCAATCCCTGAAAAATATTGGGCTCTGTGAAGTTGATCAAATAATTCATCAATGTGTGGAAAATGATACGTATTATTTATCATAATAGGGTTGATTTCCCTGCAGTCAACGCACAACTTCATAGATCTATATTTCTTCTTGACAAAGAGAACAAGGTCCCTCCATAGGGAAACACTAGGTTGGATAAATCCCTAATTATTTAATTCATCTATTTGTTTATTAAGCTATACTAATTCTAATGTGGTCATCCTATAAGGAGTCATTGATAAAGGACTCACACGAGGAATTAAATCAATATGGACCTTTACTACCCTCTCTAGAGGATGTCTAGGTAAATACTATAGAAATAAATCAACGTTTTCATTCACAATAGATAGATCCTCTATTTGATAATTTCATTCCTCTCCCATAGACATTGTGTTATCTTTCTCCCCTATAATTGAATTTGGCAGGGCTACTAGGGTTGGATCTAGATAAGAATCATATGGTAAGGTTCCAAATATAAAGATAAGGGACTCTACATCATTCTCAAAAATTGTATCTTCCTTCATCTTTCAATTGATATTAACATAATATGAAAACCAATTCATTACAAGAATTATATCAATGTTAATCATGGGTATAATGATAAGGAAAACAACTAAAGCACTTTTATGAGTCATAAGGGTGACTGATCAACACATCTTTGTTGCAATGATACCACCGTTAAGAGATTTTACTGACAACTACTTTTTGAAATAAAATTGGAAATGGATAATTTTATTAGAAAACTGGGATGAAATAAAATAATGTGCTGATTCAAAATAAAATAAATCATTTTATACATTTTAGGAAATGATTAAAGTACCTAAAACCACATTTTTTGGAACAAAAAACACTGTAGTTGTGACTACATAAGCTTGGCCTTGATTTTGTGGCCTTATTTGGGGAATGTTTCATTGACTCTTAGAAGATTCATGTGCATAATGTCCCATATATTTAAAATTATATAATTTTACATAGGAAGCTTCTTCATTTCCCATTAAATTATGAGATTGGTGGCCTTTTTCTCCACACTTGTAACAAACACCCATTCCCTTCAGGAAAGTACAAGCGTGTTTCTTCACACAATTACTACAGGGTGGAAAGTGAACACTTAACATCTTCCCAATTTTTTTATTTTCTTTTCCAGAGTGTTCAAAAAACCTTTTATTATCATTCTTTACATTTAATTTATATGACATAGATAATTACATTTCTATCTTGATAAAACATGAGAATATATTTCATATGATGAGAAATATTAAGATACTCGTGCCCTAAGAAGGAATGGTTTTAAACCAGTAATGAATTGATTAATCTTGATATTTGGATTACTTATGTAGTATATAGTATTCTTTGATATCCTTGTAATGTTGGCTTCAAAATTCACAACATTTTCATCCAATTTCTATCTTTTACTAATGAATTTCCTATCTATATCCCCTCATTGTTCGCAAGGAAAATATTTTTCTAGGAGAATTTCCTTATATCAATCCATTGTATAATTTCAATCTCTTCCTCATAATTTGTGTCTTGAATAAATGACCACCATTGGTCAGAATATCTGGATAGATGATATACATCCATGAAAACATTATCCCTTTCATTAACTCCCAGGAAGTGGAATATCTTCTCTAAATAACTTGTGCCATTATCTGTTACAAATGCTTTAGTGGTCCCATTAAATGATGGAGTTTTTTGTGACATTAATTGGTCTAACACTTCTCCTCTACATTGTGGATTTAAATTACCTATTAATGTAAGTTTATTATTCATAACATGAGTCAGTTGTCCCATTATAGTTATGAGTTTCTCAGCACTATTCACAGATCCAAAACCGACATTATTATCCTACATAAGAGGGAAATCCCTCTATGGGATATGTGTCACGACCCATCCCAGTGTGGCTCGAGCCGTAACTCCCCAATCCTGTCTCCAATAGGCCAGGGGATGGTGAGTAGCACTGAGTAGGCATGCTACTAACATGGGAGGCATTGCCTATAACCTGTACACACGCACACACATCTCCAAGCCCACAAAGCTGAAAAGTAAAAACTACTAAAAGGAAAAGATGCATGCATACTCTAAAACCCAACCAACAGAGTACGAAAGAAAAGTAAAGTATAGTAAAGTAAAACCCTGGGCCAAAAGTACAATCCCACCAAAAGAAAGTCTGCAACAAGTCCAACCTACAGAGAAGGGTACTAAAACTACAACCCGTCGCCGAAAGAATGCACCTCAGCCTGTCTGATCTCACTGAGCATTGTCCATTCCTGGTCCGCCTAGAATCCTGTCAAAGGCTCGCTCGTCTTCAAAAGACACAACACGTGCGGGCAAAGCCCGTGTAGGGGTGAGTATAACAATACCCAGTAGGACACCCCGAAAACCAAAAAGGAAAACAAAAACACAGAAAATACAACAAATAAAAGGTACAGTCAGCTCTACACCGTATTTTTCTACGGAACATATAACAAGAATATCCAGATATACTCATACACATGAGACCATCGCGAAACCACCACTAAGATCCAGCTCGAAGATTCCACTAAGCATACCATCGGAAGAACACACTCCTAGGTATAAAGAGAGAGACACGAAGTACTCGTTCCGAGATAACACACTCCACAAGTACCTTGGGAACAAGATTCTCATATAAGGATCACAACCAATTCATGGTGTGATTACAAAAAATCATTCTGAGCTAATCCGCTAAGTAGGGGATCGGTGCCCAGGTAAAGTTGGTCACGTCAATACCAAGAACTCTACCTAGGGTTCCAGGAATGAATAGAGGATTCAGATCTGAGTCTAACATAGGGGATTACAACAAATCCATTCAGGGAGTTCTAATGAAGGGATCATACTCCTGTATAATGGATGTGATACCGGAACCTTCAAGGGATTACCAAGGGTACAAACCCTAAGAACTGGTCCAAGTCACAGAAGGCATGTGGCTCAAGCCATGAAGAAAAAGTTACACGGTGTGTAGTATGGTTACACACTGTGTTCCTTGACCCCGGGTACTGCCCGTGTAAATGGCTCATGTCCTTAGTTCAAGCCATGAAAAACCAAACTACACGACGTGTAGAAAAGTACACGCCGTGTTCCTTGACCCCAGGTGATGACCATGTAAATGGCCCGTGTCATTCGGGTTGTCGGATAGAAAACAACTACACGATGTGTAGAATAAATCACACACTGTGTTCGAGTGCCTGGGCTCGCTCCGTGTACATTGGCCATGTGCCCGTACACGGTCTCTGCCCATGTCCGTGTTTCCTTCCCGTGTACCAGTACACAGGGTACCCCATGTATCTGGTCGGGTATGGCTGGGGAGGGGTATACACAGCGTGTCCATGGCTGTGTACCCTGACCGTGTCTGTGTACTCCTAGAGTATACGCCAGGTCATTCGCCGACGAACACACGCCGTGTAGCCCATACTACATGGCGTATAGTCGGGAATTTTCCAGAACTGTCACCTTCCTCCGTGCGCCTCGGCTAACCCTCCAGATTTTGATCCAACCATCTGATCATCACAAAAATCCGGATTTGGGGTCGTCCCACCCCTACAAAACCAATTTCTCCAGTTTTAGGCTTCCGATCGGTGTTGAAAGCGCATCCCGATCCATCCACACGAAAATTCCCGAAGAATGGGAACTTCTGAACCACAACGATTCATCCGCTGCTGTCGCCGTCGCACCTCCGCTAGGTCGCCTTGATGTTAGATCTTTGATTTTGGATCGTTGTGTCAACAAAAGAATGTGAAACGATTGATTTCCTCTAAGAACGCGTAGAACGCAATGAAGAACGCGAGGGCGAAAAACAAGAATCAACAAGATGAGCGAACCTCTATCGTTGTTCATGACGATCTGGGTTTTCCGCCGTTAGATTTAAAACCAAAACAATATCAAGAATCAAAGCCTCAAATCCTCGTATTAACCCGTCCCACAAGAACGATCGACCCACGGTCTAATATGTTCATGGATTAGTCCGCGTTCATCATGGAAATCAAAAATGGGGGAAAGAGAAATCAATAACAATCATCCTACCTAGATTTTGTCATCGTTCGTTGGTGAAGATCTTGTTGCCGAGTCGTCATCGCCGGCGAAGCTCATCAAGAACATCGTCGCCGCATTGGGAGGCTTCCTCCAGGACCTCCAGAGCCAGCAAGGGTTTTCAGGGTTATGGGGTTTGTAACACTGGTCCCTGGCGCAAGTTTCTATTTAAAGAGGATAAAATATTTTTGTTGAAACAGATTTTAAAAAGATCTATCTTTAGAAACAAGATTTAAATAAAATATTTTTGTTAAATATTTTATTACTGTTGCGTCGCAAAACAAGATTTCACCACCGACCTGCGCCGACCGATGTTAAGCCTCACCTTAGGTAAAATCGATGTTCTTAATGCAACGACGCCCTCGGATTTATGATCCAAGAACCCGTTCGGGAGTTATTCCACTTTTTTAGGAAAACCACATGTGCGCGTAATTTAATTATTAAATTAAATTAAAAAATTTGTTCTGAGATCACTGGGCCTCGGAACTGCACGCCGTTTCAGAGCCTGGTCTCGAATTAATTCCCATATAATATTAAAATAATACATGGAAAAATCTGGGACATTACATCACACCCACCTTAGGGATTTTACGTCCCCGAAAAGCCAAAACAGGGGATAATAAAAAATATGTGGGTACTTCATTCAAATATGATCCTCCCACTCCCACGTGCTCTCGTGGAGATTCCCGTGCTGCCATCGGACATGCACCAAGGGAATAGATCTCCCAAGAAGGATCTTCTCCTGCCGATCCTCGATCTCCACTGGGTACTCAGCAAAGGTCTCTCCATCATCGATGTCCAGCTCTCCCCAGTCGATGATGTGCGATGGATCATGCACGTACCTCCGTAGCTGCGATACATGGAAGACGTTGTTTACCCGGTCCATATGAGGAGGTAGAGCCAAGTGATACGCAACCTCGCCAACTCTACTCAGAATCTGAAAAGGGCCAATGAACCTCGAAGATAGCTTGCCGCCTCGGCCAAATCTCCGCAATCCTCATCGAGGTGAGACCCGAAGGAACACATGGTCTCCCTCCTCGAACTCCAAAGTCCTCCGTCTCCAGTCGGCATAAGAAGTTTTCTGACTCTATGCAGTCTTCATCCACTCTTGGATGACCTGGACCTTCTCTGTGGTATCTCTCACAATTTCTGGGCCCATGAGTGATGACTCTCCCGGGTCAGTCCAGCAAAGTGGCAACCTGCAAGGTTGCCCGTATAGAGCCTCGAATGGTGCCATACCAATAGTGGAATGATAACTATTGTTATAATCAAATTCCACTAGTGGTAGGTGATCCTCCCATCAACGACCGAAGTCAAGTATGCAAGCTCGTAGCATATCCTCCAAGACCTAGATGGTCCTCTCTATCTGAACATCAGTCTGGGGATGAAACGCTGTGCTCAAGCGTAACTAAGTCCCAAAAGCTTCCTACAATCCCTTCCACAAGAGGGATGTGAAACGAGCATCACGATCTAAGACGATCGTGGATGGTAATCCATGATGTCGAACTATCTCATGCACGTAGAGGCGTCCCAATCTCTCTACTGAACTCTTCTCCCGTATGGCTAAAAAGTGGGCTGACTTGGTGGGTTGATCAACGATCACCCAGATGGCATCATGTCCCCTGGACGTGTATGGTAAACCTGTCACAAAGTCCATGGATATCCCATCCCACTTCCACTATGGCACCTCAAGGGGCTGAGTCAAACCTGCTGGAACCTAGTGCTCATCCTTTACTTGCTGACAAGTAAGGCACCGAGAAACAAACTCTGCCTCACTCTTCTTCATCCATGGCCACCAGAACTGTCATCGGAGGTCCTGGTACATCTTTTCCACGCCTGGATGCACTTACAAAGGGGATTTATGGAACTCCATCAGAAAATCCTCCCTCCACGACACTGGTACTACTGTGCACCCTCTGAAAATGACAACGTTATCCCCTCCTTCTGAAAATCCATCAGTTGCATCACCTATGGATATCTGAGCACTTAGAGTCTCACAACTAGCATCCTCACGCTGTGCTTCCCTAACTCGCTGTAAGAGTGGAGGAGTAACAACCATCGTCTGAAGGTAAGATCCCTCATCTCTATCCACGAAGGACAACTGCAAAGAGGCCAACTACCTTGTCTCCTCATCCAACAACTGTGAACTAGATTTCCTACTGAGAGCATCTGCCACCACGTTCCCCTTCCCAGGAGTATAAACGATCTCAAATTCGTAATCCTAGAGAACTCAAGTCATCGCCTTTGTCTCAAATTCAGATCCTTCTGAGAAAAGATATATCTGAGACTCTTGTGATTAGAGTAGACAGTAAACCGTTCGCCCATCAGGTAGTGCTGCCACATCTTCAATGCGAAGACTACCGCTACCAACTCAATATCATGAGTCTCATAGTTTTGCTCATGTGGCCTCAACTGACGTGAGACATAGGTAATCACTGCTTGCCTCTACATCAGGACACAACCAAGCCTAGTTCCTGATGCGTCGCAAAACACTACGTACTCAACACCCCCCTCCGGTAATCTCAAGATCGGGGCACTCGTCATACTCTACCTCAACTGATGGAAAGCCTGCTGGAATCTCTCGGTCCACACGAAGGGATGTCCCTTTCGGGTCAAAGATGTCATGGGTGCTACAATCTTGGACACATCATGGATGAATCTCTGATAGTAGCCTTCCAACCCAAGGAAACTCTGCACCTCCGTCACGCTCTGGGGTGGCTCCCATGCTAGCACTGCTTCCACCTTTGCTGGGTCCACTACTAAACCATCCGATGAGATAACGTGCCCCAGAAAGTGGACCTCCTGTAACCAGAACTGACACTTAGAGAGTTTCCTATACAACTGGTGCTCTCAGAGTGTGTCCAAAACCATCCTTAGGCATCTCGCGTGCTCCTCCTCGGACGTAGAGTACACAAGGATATCATCGATGAAGACCACCACAAACCGGTCTAGATAAGGATGAAAGATCCGGTTCATGAGTCCCATGAACACTGACGGGGAATTCATCACGCCGAAGGGCATCACCAAGTACTCATAGTGACCGTAGCGAAATCTGAAAGTCTTCTTCAGTATATCCTACTCCCGTACTCGCAACTGGTGATAGCCAGATCGTAGATCAACCATCGAGAACCATCATGCCCCTCTCAACTGGTCTAATAGGTCATTGATCCTCAGTAGTAGATAACGGTTCTTCATGGTCACTTGATTTAAGTGTCGGTAATCCACACATAGCCTCAAGCTCTCATCCTCCTTCTTGGCAAACAACACTAGGGACTCCCAGGGTGAAATGCTGGGTCTCATAAAGCCCTTCTTCTATATGTCTTCCAGCTGCATCCTCAGCTCACGAAGCTCTGTAGGATCCATCCGATAAGCCGATACTGATATTGAGGTCGTTCCGGGTTGCAACTCAATGCAGAAATCTATCTCCTGATGGGGAGGTAGCCCGGGGACATCCTCTGGAAAGCCGTCCTCGTACTCATCCACCATTGCTGGGAACCAGAAACTCGTAACATCTGCCATTCCATGGGCTATTCTAGCCAACTGGTGTGAGATTGGTTGTGCCCTCCTATGCATGAGTCTATCCTGTGTTTCCTGGGTCTCTCTTTCACCGAAAAAAGAGAACCTCGTTCCATCACTACGGACACACCGCACCCTTCGCCTAAAACAATCAATCTGGGCATGAACTGTAGATAACCAATCCATACCAAGAATGACATCGTAAGGCCTCGACGCTACCACCAAGAGGTTCCAACTGAAAATCTCACCTCCAAGGGTTAGGTCACACTACCTGAAAAGGTGTGTGATCTCTGAATCTTCTCCAGTCGGTGTTTCTAAGCATAAGGGTCGAGTCAATGACTCAATTGGAATCTCAAGGTCCCGAACAAGATAAGAAGAAAGAAAGGAATGACTAGAACCTGTGTCTATCAATATGGTAGCCAAAGTAGAAAAGACACAGATAGTACCACTAATCATTTCGAGAGTACCTGGGTCATAAGCCTCTGCCTCCTGCAGCTGTCCCTGCCTCTATCCACCAACTCCCTGAGCCTGGGGTGGACCTCTTGGGGGGGGGTGGTGGTAAAGGGTCAAAATGCCGACCACCTCCAGCTACTCTCCTAGCTCCTCTGCCACGTCCTCCGCCTCACGGATCTGCCTACTCCACATGTTGCCTCTACCTCGGTGGTCCATCCACTGCTCCCGTGTCAGTAGTACGGTGGGTCGGACAATCTCGAGTGAGATGTCCCCTGCCGTCACATGAGTAGCATCGCCTCTCTCGAGGCTGGCTGGATGCACCCTGTGAACCCTGTATGGCTGATCCCCTATCCTGTGATCTCCTCTAGAAACGTATTCCATGCCTGGGTACCTGATGTTGGCTCCCTTCTGCCGAGGTCTCTGCTCCAGCTCACCCACTACTGACAACTGTCAGTTGTCCCTGCTCCGCAAGGAATATCTCGACCACCAAAGCTCGCTCAAGCACCCCAGCATAAGTAGGAATACTCATAAGGATGTTTCTAGCTCAGATATCTCTATGCAAGCCCCACTCAAAAGTCTGATCTCTGAAGTACTGATCTCTAACCACATCCATCGAGTACCGCGAGAGGTCGGTAAACCTCTATGAATAGTCAGCCACCGTCATGGTTCCCTGCTGGAGATGAAGAAGCTATTGTATACGTACTGATCTCAGTGTAACTGGTGAAAACTCCTCTTGGAAGAGATGCTCAAACTCCAACCATGCAAGAGTCACATCATCATGAGTCTGGATAAAAAAACTTCACCATCGCCCTGCCGAGCCCTGCAGAAGGCTCGCTACCAGGATCACCATCTGGTTTTCTGGTGTCCTGACCAAACAGAAGACTCTGGTCACTGTCTCAAGCCATTCCTCTACTGCCTGAGGGTCAGGCTCACCTCGAAACCTGAGGGGTCTCTATCTCTAAAACTCGTGGAGGGCACTCAGCCTACGCTCCTCCTCCACTAGTACAAGAGGCGCTAAACACTTCCCCATAGGTGGTGGAATAACTGGCACACCACCTGGTGGTAGAACTAGGGGATCTGGTCCCTGTATCGAAGCTTTATCACTGAGGGGGTCACCCTCATGATCAAGCTGCTAGATCCTAGTGGGTGCACGTCGTGGAGGCATCCTGTTTAAGAAACAAAATGTATCACAGTCAGTGAGTATATCTGGAGAGCTTACTCAAGAAGGAAATGGAAACCACAACCCATTACTATATGTTTCATGTACCATTATTTTTCCCCATGAAACTAGTGTTTTCATGTTCTGAGTCGAAAAGAAAGTTATCAGAGTCCTGGTGTATGGATACGTCGGCTGCAGCACCAACACTGGGGTCCCTGGCCTGAGATCCAAAATCAAAACACTTAACATTGTTGCCCCAAACCAACTCACAGAATATCGGTACTAAGGTTGAACTGACAACCTCTGATACCACTCTGTCACGACCCGTCCCAATGAGGCCTGAGCTTCAACTCCCCAAGCCCGCCTCAAATAGGCCAGCGGCTGGTGACTAGCACCGAGTAGGCATGCAACTAACATGGGAGGCATTGCCTATAACCTGTACACATGCATAGAAATATCCAAGCCCACAAAGATGAAAAGTAAAAACTACTAAAAAGAAAAGATGCATGCATACTCTAAAACCCAACAAATAGAGTACGACAGGGAAGTAAAGTATAATAAAGTAAAACCATGGGCCAAAAGTACAATTCCACCAAAAGAAAGTCTACAACAAGTCCAAACTATAGAGAAAGGTACTGGAACTGCAACCTGTCGCCGAAGGAACGCACCTCAGCCTGTCTGATCTCACTGAGCATCATCCGGTCCTGGTCTGCCTAGAATCCTATCAAAGGATCGCTCGTCTGCACAAGACACGACACGTGCGGGAAAAGACCGTGCAGGTGTGAGTATAACAATACCCAGTAGGACACCCCGAAAACCATAAAAGAAAATAAAAACAAGGAAAATGCCACAAAGAACAGGTACAGTCAGCTCTACATAGTATATTTCTACGAAACATATAACAAGAATATCCAGATATACTCATACACAGGCGACCATCGTGAAACCACCACTAAGATCTAGCTCGAAGATTCCACTAAGCATACCATCGGGAGAACACACTCCTAGGTCTGAAGAGAGACACACAAAGTACTCGTTCCAGGAGAACACACTCCAAAAGTACCTTGTGAACAAGATGCTCAGATGAAGATCACAGCCAAGTCATGGGGTGATTCCGACAGCTCAGTCTGAGCTAATCCACTAAGCAGAGGATCGGCGCCCGGGTAAAGTTGGTCATGTCGATACCAAGAACTCTACCTAGGGTTCAAGGAATGAATAGAGGATCTGGCTCTAAGTCTCATAGAGGGGATTCCAACAACTCTATTCAGGGAGTTCTGCTGAAGGGATCATACTCGTGTATAAAGGAATTGATACCAGAACCTTCAGGGGATTACCAAGGGTACAAACCCTAAGAACTAGTCCAAGTAATAGAAGGAAAGTGGCTCAAGCCATGAATAAAAAGTTACACGGCGTGTAGTATGGTTACACGCCGTGTTCCTTGACCCCAGGTACTACCCATGTAAATGGCCCATGTCCTTCGTTCATGCTGTGAAAAACCAAACTACACGGCGTGTAGAAGAGTACACGCCGTGTTCCTTGACCCCAGGTGCTGCCCGTGTAACCGGCCCATGTCATTCGGCTTGTCGGATAGAAAACAACTACACGACATGTAGAAGAAATAACACGCCATGTTCAAGGGCCTGGGCATGCGCTGTGTATGCTAGCCATGTGCCCGTACATGGTGTTTGCCCATGTCCGTGTCTCCTGCCCGTGTACCAGTACACGAGGTTCCCCGTGTATTTGGCCGGGTCTGGTACACACGGCGTGTCCATGGCCATGTACCCTGCCTGTGTCTGTATTCTCCCGGAGCATACAGGTCGTTCGCTGATGAACACACGCCGTGTAGACCATACTACACAGCGTGTAGTCGGGAATTTTCCAAAACTGTCGCCTTCCTCCGTTTGTCTGGGCTAACCCTCCGGATTTTGATCCAACCATCTGATCATCATGAAAATTCAGATTTTGGGTCATCCTTCCCCTACGAAACCGATTCTGCTGGTTTCAGGATTCTGATCGGTGTTGAAAATGCATCCCGGTCTGTCCGCACGAAAATGCCCGAAGAACGGGAACTTCCGAACCGCACTGATTCATCTGCCACTGTCGTCGTCGCACCTCCGCTAGGTCGCCTTGACGTTGGATCTTTGATTTCAGATCGTTGCATCAACAAAAAAATGCGCAACAATCGATTTCCTACAAGAATTCATAGAACACAATGAAGAACGTGAGGGAAAAAAAAGAATCAACAAGAGGGGCGAACCTCGATCGTTGTTCGTGATGATTCGGTTTTGCCGCCATTAGATTTAAAACCAAAACAATCTCTAGAATCAAAGCCTCAAATCCCTTCATGAACCCATCCCACAAGAATGATCGATCCGCGGGCTAATCTGTTCATGGATTAGTTCGCGTTCGTCATGGAAATCAAAAATGGGGGACAGAGAAATCAATAACAATCATCCTACCTGGATTTTTGTGGCATTCATTTCCAAATATTCGGTTGCCGAGTCGTCGTCGCCAGCGATGCTCGTCAAGAACACTGTCGCCTCGTTGGGAGGCTTCCTCCAGGACCTCCAGAGCCGCCAAGGGTTTTCAAGGTTATGGGGTTTGTAACCCTGGACCCTAGCGCAAGCTTCTATTTAAAGAAGATAAAAGTTATTTGGTGCAGCATATTTCAAAAAGATATCGCTGCAAAAACAAGATTTAAATAAAATATTTTTATTAAATATTTTATTACTGTTGCGTCCAAAAACTAGATTTCACCACCGACCTGCACCGGCCGATGTCAGGCCTCACCTTAGGTAAAATTGTTGTTCTGAACGCAACGGTGCCCTCAGATTTCTAATCTGATCACCCATTCGGGAGTTATTCCACTTTTTCAGGAAAACCGCACACACACGTAATTTAATTATTAATTTAAATTAAAACATTTGTTTTGAGCTCACTAGGCCTCGGAACTACACGCCGTCTCAGAGCCTAGTCTCGAATTAATTCCCATATAATATTAAAATAATACATGGAAAAATCTGGGACATTACAATATGTGCGTTCAGGTGGATACCATTCCGTTCACTAGGCACCATTTCTAAATAATGGTACACACTAAATTAGGTTATGAATCATAATGTATAATTTTTAACTAGAAAAATACATAACCTAAATTTAATTTTTTTTAATGTATAATCTCATAATCATAAGAAACATTTCTTTGGGAACATTTTCACATTTAAATAATTCGAAATGTTTGAAAAGAAAATGTGAATTATCCTATGATTATCCTCAGGGAGTGTCAAATCAGGTGCACAGTAAGGCCTGTGGTCATGTACCAGGTAACCCCAAGTCAGGCCTGGAACACCTTGTTGGGGTTCTTTCTCCAAGGTACATTTTATTCTTAACCACGCCCACTTGTAGTATCTAAATAGAGATAAGTTATCCAAAAAGGTCCAAATAATCTATAACATAAAAAATTATAGGAAGTATTTGTTTTCTTATTCCCAATGTCTATATTAGGGTTTTTTCACTAATCTACATTTTTTATATCTATAATTCATGGTTTTTACTAATATTCTTTTTATACAAACTGTAAAGACCCAGAACTAGTTACCTAAAGCCAGTGCCTTGTTTTATTGCACTGTAATGAAAAAAGGATGATGCATCCTAAAGGACTGAATAGATATTAGTTTTGGAAAACACGATACATACATATTTTCAACATTATAACTTTAGAGTAAATGAAATATGTAAATTCCATTGTAAACACCAATGGATCCTAGATTATCCCTCCAATTCATTCATTATATAATTTTTTCTTTTTTGGGAAAATTAAAACATAATAAATGGGTGAGCTCCAATTCTCAGTACGAGAATGTAAAATACTAGAAGCATAAACAATAATTCATGGTGACTAAATAAATGTACACATTCCATTAAAACATAATCTTGAACATAGTATGGAAGGAATGACAACTCCACAAATAATGACATAATAAAACATAACCATGGATATTATAATACTCATATAATCATATGTACTATCACTTAATATTTTCATAATGAGGGAATTCATAATTAGGGACATCATAACCATGTTTTTCAAGGACTCATACCAAGACCATACATAAACATGTAAAAACACAACCTAGTTTGTCTCAAAAGACATACTGATGAACTGACGGGATATAATGAGACCCACATGAGACATACTTAGTCTAATGAATTCCTCATATAAATTAGATAAAACATAATCAATATATACATTCATATTGGTCCAATCATATAAAATGTAAATAACTTTCCACAATCCAAAATCATTAACACTAACCATTAAGAATAATACTGTGAATAGTAACAAGATAACACATCCATTGTCAAACAAATCATAAACCATTAAATAAAATACGGTATATGATATCATAAATGAATAATACAAATTAAAAATAATAATAATTTTTTTTTAAATAGATGAATATACCCGTATAAAATTTTTGAGTAATTCGTGAGACGAATACTTGTTAACATTAAAATGAAGAGTTCTTTTAGAAAAATCATTTTATTTTTCATAATTAGTTGTATAAAACAAGTAATGAACAAGTATAATTTTTCATGTCAAAAATAGGGATTTGATAATAATAATTCTCTCTTAAAACATATTATTGAGTGCACATGAAAATAGGTAAGAATTTAATAAGTTCAATTGAATCGGGCACTGTTTATCAGGAAGAATTTTAGAAAGATGATTTTAAAACATGTAACTCCTCATAAAAGAAAGAAATATTCTGATTGGTACATATATATATATATATTGAACATTAAAATATAAATTATGAGTATTATATAAGAATAATTCAAAATTTTATTGGGGTAAAGAGAGAAATAGAGTAACCCAAAAGAAAATGGAGGTTCAGGTATAATTCTTAACCTTATGTATGAATGTGTTCTGCACAAGACCTTAATATCATAGATAATTCAATTAAATCCATTAATTAATAAATTAATAACCGTATATAAATTTATTTTATTTTTTATTATTTTATTATGATCATTTATGGCATTTTTGATGAGTTATAAGATACAAATTTATTACTCTGGAGCATTCATTTCCTTGATTTTTACAATCGGTATACATGTATATGAGTATCGAAGTTCATGTGTGAATGGATATAAATATAAAAAATTGAATTTATTTGATAATAATTAAAATATTTAATATTAAATTATTATATAATTCATTTTTTATGTAGTATGAAGATGATTTATTAGATACAACATTAGTGAAAATCAATTTGAATATTACAGTGCTATTTCGACCATCTCAAACAACTTTTGTTGTATGTATTAGTAGTATGTATGTATATTTGTTTTAGAACATTAAATAAGATATGATACATATTTTGTAATCTTTTCCAACCATAAAATGGTTTCATGATCTACCTGGGAGGAGAAATCGAAGAATGAAGGTTCGTCGTCCACGAAGGTTGTAAATCATCACCTCTTGAATGATTATTTCATTTTTATTAAATAAAAGAGAGTAATAGTAGTTTGAGGAAGGATATTCCATTAACATGATATCATTAAATTATATAGATTATACTAGAGTTATAATGATAAATTTTATAGAGGAGGTAAGGATATGATAAGAAAATATACTAAATTGAAAAAGAAATTAAAGGAAAGAGGGAGAGGGTTTTTGTAGAGACCTGAAGATTATCGTACATGGACATTACATTACTTTTGCGGAATACTTAGTACATAACAAAAACACACACACAAGGACCGTAATAGTTTAGTGTCTTTGGAAACTCGGAATGTAATCTTCTAATCGCGGTGAAAGATCCTCAATATCTCCCATAAAGATATTCCCTTCTTTTTACCTAAAACCATTCTTTATATCCTGGGGAAAAGAAAACATAAAAGGGTGAGCTCAAATGCTTAGTCAGGGTAAATAAAAGAAAATAAATCACATCATATTCATAAGAACATAACTTTTGGAAATCTTAACCTGCAAAAGAGAGAATAATTTCATAACATGGGATAAATCATAGTAGTGAAATGAAATCCGAATAAGCATAACTTAAAACATGAAAATTTGTGTCATACACACATAATCATAGAGAATCATTTCTTGTTAGTCATGACTCATTGCCAAGACTATCTTAGTGGACAAAGTCCATTTCTGAATCGAGTCACCCTCGTTTCAGTTCTGTTTCACTGAACCGGTATAACCTACCATTCCAGCCATGTCTATCTCATGAGATATAAAATCTTTACCCAATGCATTGGAGGGAGATATAGGTCCCACCCATCTCATAATGAAACCATTCTTATGTGTTCCACAAAATCATAAATCATACATCATTGCATAACCCATGTAATAAAAATGGGATTCTTAAACAACATGACATCATAAAACAATTTATATAGAATAAAGGAATTCATAAAAATAATTCCATCACAACATTATCAAATCAATGTAATAATTGTGATAGAAACAGAACCCTATTTTATCTTATATGGAAAATAATTTTGATAAAACACTTGAACTCCATTCTTGAGGAAAATATCCTTTCTTCTTCAAAAACATTTTTCCTTTCATAACATGTCATACTACTTTAAAATAAAAGAATTTGATTAAAAATAAACTTGAAAACGTGTAATGGAAGATTCTTGGAAATAATGTTTTAAAAATCCATTCATGCCGTATAAGTTAAAAAAACATTCTTCGTACTTTTGTCGGAAAAGTCAAAAAAGTACCTCGTATGAGAAAAACGACAAAATATTCCGTTCATATCTTTTACTAAAAACTCACCGAAGGGTAAAATTGGATTTAAACAATTGTAGGTGGATGGAAATAATATTAAATATTGAGGAAACATGGATGTGGATGATAAAATACACCCCAGTAAATACCAAAGTATAAACAATCTCGGATAAAAATGAGATTGTGATATTTCCCCTTACCTTAGGTCCGACTTGCATTGTGAGTGTCCGAACCTCCTGTATATGATTTAAATAATGTTATTGACTTATTCCAGAATCATATTCATTGTTATTATATCATATGTGGTCCACTTATGACTTTATATTACCCGTTCTTTTGTAAATTCATGTTAAAGTAGCATTTTGGGTAAAATCGTCTCATTTGTCGTTCATGTTTTTAACTTGTAATTATTCATATGATTACTTAGATCATGATTACTTAATTCCAGAATATAAAACATGATTTATATATATATATTCATAATACACATATATAATAAATCAGTAAATGGAAAGAAATACACCGTTCATGGAGACGGTAGTCTGTACGTACGCATGAACGTTGTTTTCGTTTCCTTATTGAATTGAATGGAATTAAGTAGATGACATACATATAAATATAAATAATTTCAGTATCATTATTAGGTCATATATTGAATTATTAATTATTATATATACTTTATAATCATTCATGAATGGTTAATCATTGAGAATGAATCTCATCGCGTCGTGGAGACGGTAGTCCGTACGTACGCACGAGCGATGATATCGTTCCCATGGTCGTGGAATTGTGTTGAAGTGTATGTATAATATTTCAGTATCAATATCACTTTATAATAATCATATATAGTTACTCATTACACCTTTATACCCATCCAATTAATGTGGTGGTGGAAATTAGATTACACCACGGCGTGGAGACGGTATTCCGTACGTACGCACGCGCGGTGATTTCCTTTTTCCGTAGGATGGATAGAAGGTTAATTAGAGTTGTTTCATATTTATAATAACATATCAGTATATAAGAAATACTGATGTTATTACTTTATCATGAAACAACTAAAGAAGAAGAAGTTGAAGAAGAAAGAAATTGAAAAAGATCGGTAATGGATATTACCTCTTTTTGACGCGCCTTTTCTTATCCTCCACTTAAAGAACTAAGGATGGTCTTTGAAGAAGACCAGGACCTATATGATTATACTAGGTAAGTGGAGAAGGGATTTTGGCAGGGGTTGGCCGAGCTTGAGTTCTCAAATTGGAGTGAGGAGGAGGGGGAGGAGGTGCCCTTTTATAAGGGAGGAGAGGGGCACCTTAGGAATATCTCAAAATATTATTTTATATTAAAGTAAAAATCGGTTTAAAATGGTTCCAAAGGGTCTTATTTCGAAGATAAAGTGGGGATGGGTAGAAATAATATCATACAATAGGATTTAGACAAGTTTAGGGTATTATTTTAACCTTATCAATTAGATTTAACTCTAAGTTAAATAATTTAACTTTTACCGTGTCTTTTTGTTTTCTTACACTATATGGTTAATACACTTATTATAACATGCTAAACGAACCCCAAATTATTTATTATTAATATATATCCTTATATAAGTCATTTTTCCGAACGTTAGATTTTTAGGAATAAAATAACAATTAATAATATAATATTTGATTTAAAAACTATTTTGTGTCAATTTTGAAACTATTTTATATATGATTTTTGTGAAAGTCATAACAGAATTATATGTTCTAACCAAGTTTATTAAATCAACACTAATATATCATAGTAACCTAGAAAATTAGTGGAATTCATAAAAAGTCTTAAATTACATTTATTTTGGTATTTATAATATCAATTATGTCAAAATTTCATTAATAAGATAATTACTGCATCATCTTTGTGTCATAAATAAATTAAATTATTTTATGTCTAAAAATTACAAATAAAATACCATCATGTAAGAATTCTTTTTAGCTTTCTAATGAATATTTACAATCGAATTTATCTTATGTAAAACCCTATATTAAAAATGTTTTAGTAAATATACTTTGATTTTAACTCTTTTAACTCTTCTTTGAATTAAATAATAATAAATGTCCTAATCTAATCCAAGTGGGCCTAAATGATACTATTTTACACTTAAGGTTATTTTTGGTCGAGATACACTTGTCCAATAGAATTAGGACATGTGTTAGGGTAATATCAATATTATTCTTACCCTTAATTACCCTATTTACTTTTAACCGTGGTAAATAAAAGTAAAAAGTTACTATTCACAAAAAATTATTTTCATCTCATTGAACCACATTTTACTTACAGAAATCAACCGTGTCTCTTGGATTTTTGAAATTCCATTCACAGAAGCGGTAAAATTAAGTTTTATGAAAAATTCAGTTTTTTAACTACCACTTAGTAGTTTCACTATTCATCAAAAATTGATGTTTTTCAGAAAAATGCCAAAATTTCATCCTAAGCTATATTTCATATTCCGAATTCAAAAATGAAGTCTATTTTTCCAAATTCATTACATAGAAGTTTCATTAATTAATTTTATAATTAAATCCCGCTGTTAAAACAAATAGCGTGTTTTAAAGAAATAATATCTATCAAAAGATTGACACTTGATTATGTCTGGTTTAAATGTGAAGTTACATTCAATGACCAACATTGTATTAAATTGTAAAAATATATTCTAAATATACTTTAAAACCACTCAAATTAATAATTTATCACTATTAATTATTTCGATTAAAAAAGTTTTTTTTAATTATAATTTAGTAATTTTCACTATTCATCAGAATATGAAATTTATCCGAAAAGTACCAAAATGTCACCTTAGGCTAAATTCGATACTCCGAATCCAAAAATGAAGTCCATTTTGAGAGCTAAAATTTCAAAAATTTAAAAAGTGGTTATTACTATTCATAACGGCTAGTTTTAATAATATTTTAATAGCATATCGTTGTTTCGTGAAACTCAGTATTACGTACTACACACGCTATCGAGGAAGGTTGCGATTGCGTGTAATGTAAGGCAAGTCAAAGATGCGTGTTGTGCAAGCTCCTTTTGGTGTAGCGTACAACACAAGACATTAATAAAATTAAAAAGAATATTTTTCATAAAATATCGGGCTGTTACATTCTACCCCCCTTAAAATGAATTTCGCCCTCGAAATTCGTCGGGGTTATAAATGGTTTACTATTCGAAAGTTTATTTAATAGAAACCCACATCGTAAAAAGGAATATCAAAACCAATCTTTAAAAACAAAAGTATGAAACGTAACGGTTACCCAAATAAACTAATCACTGGGTTTCCACATAGGTGAAAATATGGATATGGAAGAGAAATCTAACCATCATGTTCTGATGGAGAGTGGTAGAGAACATGGCTATGGAAAAGCCAGTAATCACAAAGCCATAAATTTGTGATGATCTAAGGTACCATCTGATTCATCAGATATAAGATCACTAGGACAACATTTTTGGTTTTCAAGATCGTTTCCCTAAAGTTAAAGAATTTGAATTAGAATAAATACTTACTTTATGTTGGTACAACCTCACTGTTGTTCGTGCCTTTAACAATTTCCACTTCATCTCTTAAATAAATGAAGTTGAATTTGTTATTCGTGAAGTGTTAGCAGATCATGTGATAGAATGACGGGTCATTCCATCTGTCTCAAAAGGTTAGCAAAATTTATATACATAAGTCGATCTATAGTGAGATTAATCATATATGGTTCCTAAAATGGACTTATACTTTATATATCATACTGCTTAATATAATAAAACAAGTTTCTACTAAACAGGGACTTCCTTTAGGCCAGTGGTAGGCGATAAAGGCCATTCGCACTTCGGTTGTGGGTTCGATTCCCACAGCCTTGTCCGAAGCGATTGGTTGTCGCCCATCCTACAGGTTGTCCTTTTTCTAAAACTACATTACTATAACATCCCATCAATAATATCGAGAAAACTTCTATCCTTAAACAATACTAACCTATTCCCTACATAATCCATTCCAATCTTTAGGCTTATCCATAATACTGCAATCCACTGTCACAACATAGTGAAAACGATTACCAGAGATTTAACACCATCGTCGATCCCCATATATCATAAGATATGTTTTTTTGGTCACATTCCAAACATTCAAAGTCCTTAATCATGTATTCTCTTGAAAACCTTAGTGAAAACATGAATGAAGTTAAAATTTAACACTTTCCACATACCAAAATCCTCAAAATTCTATATACTCAAACAATGATATCACTTAGTCCTTATATCAATCATGAGCTCATGAATACTGTTAAACATTTCATTTTCTCGTTTTCCCTTTATTACGTGCATATCATCTTATTTCCAAAAATATTTGAATCACTTTGAATACCACATTAGACCAATACATAAATATTCCAATACTTTATGATACAACATTATTTTGGAATCCCATTACATAAACACTTAATCATTCCACCACATCGTTATCATATTCAACATCGCCAATGGTAATCGCATGTGACTTCCCTTTGTCCTTTTCCTTAAGCGGTTGCTCATATCGATCATCACTAACCCTTGGATTAGGGCATTTATTAGCATAATGCCCCATTTCCTTGCACTTGAAGCATTGAAGTGTTAGTGGTGCGTTCTCTGCAGTGTTTGCTTTATTCATATCATTAGAATCCCTTTTTCCATTACTTCGACACTCAGCTACTCGATGGCCTCCTTTTCCACACTTAAAACATTTTCTAGTCCCTTTAAGACAATCTCCACCATGCTTCTTTCCACACTTTGTGCATAAGGAAACATTCATCTTCTTTTCACCATTATTCTGAGATTTCTCCTTGAACTCCATCTTTCGTTTCTTGTCAAAACCTTGAGATTGATATGTAACACCAACTTCCATTTCTACCTTGATAGCACAACACACAATTTATTCATAGCTACTAAAGTCTCTTATAGCTAATTCCCTTCGAAGACTTGGTTTTAAGCCACTGAAAAATCGATCAACTTTACATTCAGGTTGGATGATAATGCCAGATGCATACCTTGCAAGTCTTGTAAAATTTGCTTCGTATATACCAACAGATTCATCATCCTTCTGCTTCAGCTCAAAAACTCCTTTTCCATCTTTGTTCGAAGAATACGAGGGAAGTACTTATTGAAAAACAAGTTCTTGAACTCGTCCCATTCCATGGACTCAATTTCATCTCTTTGCCTCGTATTATTGATAAGATTCCACCATTGATCAGCTTCACCTTCCAAACGATATACTGCTAAGATGACTTTATCATGCTCAGAACATTGAAGAACTGAAAATATCTTTTCAGTGGTAGTGATCCATTGTTCAGCAACAAGTGGATCAGAAGACCCACTGAAAGAAGGTGGACGTTGCCTCATGATGGACTCAATAGAATATTGTTCCCTTCTCTGCTCATTTGGAAGTCCAGAATGATTCATAGCTTGTGTAAGTATATCAATAAGATTTTTCACTCCATCTCCCATAACATTTGTTTGTTCAGGAGGGCAATCATTGAATTGTCCATTGCATTGATCAACACGGTTCCTTCGGGTTCCAGCCATCGTCTAAAACCCAAAAAGAATGGTGTGAGAGGCAAAAATCATGCTAGGGAAAACAACATAATAAAGGGGGAGTACCTTCAATATCAAACATCTTAGGTTTAATTCTATGATCGTTAGCGTAATTCTAGTACTATAACCTATACATATACTTAACCTTAGGGACATCCCTAGACATACCTTAGAAATATCTCTAGGGATCTCACTAAAGTTCTCGCATCCTAGTTTCCAAATGTTGACTAAACCTTTCCTCTGATACCAACTGTAGAGACCCGAAGCTTATCGTACACGGACATTACATTACTTTTGCGGAATACTTAGTACATATCAAAAACACACACACAAGGACCGTAATAGTTTAGTGTCTTTGGAAACTCGGGACGTAATCTTCTAATCGTGGTGAAAGATCCTCAATATCTCCCATAAAGATCTTCCCTTTTTTTTACCTAACACTACTGGAAAATTGGGCTATAGCCACGGTCAAAAACTGTGGCTATAGGGGTCAAAACCGTGGCTATAACCTATAGCCACGGTTCCAGCTAGCCGTGGCACCTATTGGCGTGGCTATAGCTAAAAGCTATAGCCATGGTTTTATTGGGCTATAGCCACGGTTTAAAACTGTGGCTATAACCCCCATATTTGTCCACGGTTTATAATCATGGCTATAGCCCTATAAAACCGTGGATATAGCCCAAAATTAATTTCGCCCACCGAGATTCGATCTCTGTACCTCCACTATATAGACCAAGCACCATTCCACTACTCCACAGACGACTTTGTGGATATATATATTTATATAGTTAAATATATTATTAAAAACCATGGCTATAGCATATAAAACGTGGCTATAAACCTTCCCGCCATTTTTTCGCGGGTTAATTTTTTTCCCGCGCAGGGGTGGGAGATCTATAGCCACAGTTTTGATGAACCGTGGCTATAGTTCATGAAAAATACCCTATAGCCACGGTTTTACCAAAACCGTGGCTATAACCCTTTGAAAAAAATACCCTATAGCCACAGTTTTGCAAAACCGTGGCTATAACCCTTTGAAAAAGACCCTATAGCCACGGTTTTGCAAAACCGTGGCTATAACCCTTTGAAAAAGACCCTATAGCCATGGTTTAGCAAAACCGTGGCTATAGCCTTTGAAATTATACCCTATAGCCACGGTTTTCTTTAAAACCGTGGCTATAGCCTCATTTTCTAGTAGTGTAAAACCATTCTTTATATCCTGGGGAAAATAAAACATAAAAGGGTGAGCTCAAATGCTCAGTAAGGGTAAACAAAAGAAAATCAATCACATCATATTCATAAGAACATAACTTTTGGAAATCTTAACCTGCAAAAGAGAGCATAATTTCATAACATGGGATAAATCATAGTAGTGAAATGAAATCCCAATAAGCATAACTTAAAACATGAAACTTTGTGTCATACACACATAATCATAGAGAATCATTTCTTGTTAGTCATGACTCATTGCCAAGACTATCTTAGTGGACAAAGTCCCTTTCTGAATCGAGTCACCCTCGTTTCAGTCCTGTTTCACTGAACCAGTATAACCTACCATTCTAGCCATTTCTATCTCATGAGATATAAAATCTTTACCCAATGCATTGGAGGGAGATATAGGTACCACCCATCTCATAATGAAACCATTCTTATGTGTGCCACAAAATCATAAATCATACATCATTGCATAACCCATGTAATAAAAATGGGATTCTTAAACAACATGACATCATAAAACAATTTATATAGAATAAAGTAATTCATAAAAATAATTCCATCACAACATTATCAAATCAATGTAATAATAGGGATAGAAACATAACCCTATTTTATCTTAGATGGAAAATAATTTTGATAAAACACTTGAACTCCATTCTTGAGGAAAATATCCTTTCTTCTTCAAAAACATTTTTCCTTTCATAACATGTCATACTACTTTAAAATAAAAGAAGTTGATTAAAAATAAACTTGAAAACTTTTAAAGGAAGCCTCTTGGAAATAATGTTTTAAAAATACATTCATGCCATATAAGTTAAAAAAACATTCTTCGTACTTTTGTCGGAAAAGTCAAAAAAGTACCTCGTATGAGAAAAACGACAAAATATTCCTTTCATATCTTTTACTAAAAACTCACCGAAAGGTAAAATTGGATTTAAACAATTTTAGGTGGATGGAAATAATATTACATATTGAGGAAACATGGATGTGGATGATAAAATACACCCCAGTAAATACCAAAGTATAAACAATCTCGGATAAAAATGAGATTGTGATATTTCCCCTTACCTTAGGTCCGACTTGATTTCTGAGTGTCCGAACCTCCTGTATATGATTTAAATCATGTTATTGACTTATTCCAGAATCATATTTATTGTTATTATATCATATATGGTCCACTTATGACTTTATATTACCCGTTCTTTTGTAAATTCATGTTAAAGTAGCGTTTTGGGTAAAATCGTCTCATTTGTCGTTCATGTTTTTAACTTGTAATTATTCATATGATTACTTAGATCATGATTACTTAATTCCAGAATATAAAACATGATTTATATATATATATTCATAATATACATATATAATAAATCAGTAAATGGAAATAAATACACCGTTCATGGAGACGGTAGTCCGTACGTACGCATGAACACTGTTTTCGTTTCCTTATTGAATTGAATGGAATTAAGTAGATGAAATACATATAAATATAAATAATTCCAGTATCATTATTAGGTCATATATTTCATTATTACTTATTATATATTCTTTATAATCATTCATGAATGGTTAATCATTGAGAATGAATCTCATCGCGTCGTGGAGACGGTAGTCCGTACGTACGCACGAGCGATGATATCGTTCCCATGGTCATGGAATTGTGTTGAAGTGTATGTATACTATTTCAGTATCAATATCACTTTATAATAATCATATATAGTTACTCATTACACCTTTATACCCATCCAATTAATGTGGTGGCGGAAAATAGATTACACCACGACGTGGAGACGGTATTCCGTACGTACGCACGCGCGGTGATTTCCTTTTTCCGTAGGATGGATAGAAGGTTAATTAGAGTTGTTTAATATTTATAATAACATATTAGTATATAAGAAATACTGATGTTATTACATTATCATGAAACAACTAAAGAAGAAGAAGTTTAAGAAGAAAGAAATTGAAAAAGATCGGTAATGGATATTACCTCTTTTTGACGCGCCTTTTCTTAGCCTCCACTTAAAGAACTAAGGATGGTCTTTGAAGAAGACCAGGACCTCTATGATTATACTAGGTAAGTGGAGAAGGGATTTTGGCAGTGGTTGGCCGAGCTTGAGTGCTCAAATTGGTGTGAGGAGGAGGGGGAGGAGGTGCCCTTTTATAAGGGAGGAGAGGGGCACCTTAGGAATATCTCAAAATATTATTTTATATTAAAGTAAAAATCGGTTTACAATGGTTCCAAAGGGTCTTATTTCTAATCTAAAGTGGGGATGGGTCGAAATACTATCATACAATAGGATTTAGACAAGTTTAGGGTATTATTTTAACCTTATCAATTAGATTTAACTCTAAGTTAAATAATTTAACTTTTACCGTGTCTTTTTGTTTTCTTACACTATATGGTTAATACACTTATTATAACATGCCAAACGAACCCTAAATTGTTTATTATTAATATATATCCTTATCTAAGTCATTTTGCCGAACCTTAGATTTTTAGGAATAAAATAACAATTAATAATATAATATTTGATTTAAAAACTATTTTGTGTCAATTTTGACACTATTTGATATATGATTTTTGTGAAAGTCATAACAGAATTATATGTTCAAACCAAGTTTATTAAATCAACACTAATATACCATAGTAACCTATAAAATTAGTGGAATTCATAAAATGTCTTAAATTACATTTATTTTGGTATTTATAATATCAATTATGTCAATATTTCATTAATAAGATAATTACTGCATCATCTTTGTGTCATAAATAACTTAAATTATTTGATGTCTAAAAATTACAAATAAACTACCATCATGTAAGAAATCTTTTTAGCTTTCTAATGAATATTTACAATCGAATTTATATTATGTACAACCCTATATTAAAAATGTTTTAGTAAATATACTTGGATTTTAACACTTTTAACTCTTCTTTGAATTAAATAATAATAAATGTCCTAATCTAATCCAAGTGGGCCTAAATGATACTATTTTACACTTAAGGTTATTTTTGGTCGAGATACACTTGTCCAATAGAATTAGGACATGTGTTAGGGTAATATCAATATCATTCTTACCCTTAATTACCCTATTTACTTTTAACCGTGGTAAATAAAAGTAAAAAGTTACTATTCACCAAAAATTATTTTCATCTCATTGAACCACATTTTACTTACAGACATCAACCGTGTCTCTCGGATTTTTGAAATCCCATTCACAGAAGCGGTAAAATTAAGTTTTATGAAAAATTCAGTTTTTTAACTACCACTTAGTAGTTTCACTATTCATCAAAAATTGATGTTTTTCAGAATAATGCCAAAATTTCATCCTAAGCTATATTTCATATTCCGAATTCAAAAATGAAGTCTATTTTACCACATTCATAACATAGAAGTTGCATTAATTAATTTTATAATTAAATCCCACTGTTAAAACAAATAGCGTGTTTTAAAGAAACAATATCTATCAAAAGATTGACACTTGATTATGTCTGGTTTAAATGTGAAATTACATTCAATGACCAACATTGTATTAAATTGTAAAAATATATTCTAAATATACTTTAAAACCACTCAAATTAATAATTTATCACTATTAATTATTTCGATTAAAAAATTTGTTTTTAATTATAATTTAGTAATTTTCACTATTCATCAGAATATGAAAGTTATCCAAAAAGTACCAAAATTTCACCTTAGGCTAAATTCGATACTCCGAATCCAAAAATGAAGTCCATTTTGAGAGCTAAAATTTCTAAAATTTAAAAAGTGGTTATTACTATTTATAACGGCTAGTTTTAATAATATTTTAATAGCATATCGTTGTTTCGTGAAACTCAGTATTGCGTACTACACACGCTATCGAGGAAGGTTGCGATTGCGTGTAATGTAAGGCAAGTCAAAGATGCGTGTTGTGCAAGCTCCTTTTGGTGTAGCGTACAACACAAGACATTAATAAAATTAAAAATAATATTTTTCATAAAATATCGGGCTGTTACATTCTACCCCCCTTAAAATGAATTTCGCCCTCGAAATTCGTCGGGGTTATAAATGGTTTACTATTAGAAAGTTTATTTAATAGAAACCCACATAGTAAAAAGGAATATCAAAACCAATCTTTAAAAAAAAAGTATGAAACGTAACGGTTACCCAAATAAACTAATCACTGGGTTTCCACATAGGTGAAAATATGGATATGGAAGAGAAATCTAACCATCATGTTCTGATGGAGAGTGGTAGAGAACATGGCTATGGAAAATCCAGTAATCACAAAGCCATAAATTTGTGATGATCTAAGGTACCATCTGATTCATCAGATATAAGATCACTAGGACAACATTTTTGGTTTTCAAGATCATTTCCCTAAAGTTAAAGAATTTGAATTAGAATAAATACTTACTTTATGTTGGTACAACCTCACTGTTGTTCGTGCCTTTAACAATTTCCACTTCATCTCTTAAATAAATGAAGTTGAATTTGTTATTCGTGAAGTGTTAGCAGATCATGTGATAGAATGACGGGTCATTCCATCTGTCTCAAAAGGTTAGCAAAATTTATATACATAAGTCGATCTATAGTGAGATTAATCATATATGGTTCCTAAAATGGACTTATACTTTATATATCATACTTCTTAATATAATAAAACTATTTTCTACTAAACAGGGACTTCCTTTAGGCCAGTGGTAGGCGATAAAGGCCAGTCGCACTTCGGTTGTGGGTTCGATTCCCACAGCCTTGTCCGAAGCGATTGGCTGTCGCCCGTCCTAAAGGTTGTCCTTTTTCTAAAACTACATTACTATAACATCCCATCAATAATATCGAGAAAACTTCTATCCTTAAACAATACTAACCTATGCCCTACATAATCCATTACAATCTTTAGGCTTATCCATAATACTACAATCCACTCTCACAACATAGTGAAAACGATTACCAGAGATTTAACACCATCGTCGATCCCCATATATCATAAGATATGTTTTGTTGGTCACATTCCAAACATTCAAAGTCCTTAATCATGTATTCTCTTGAAAACCTTAGTGAAAACATGAGTGCTGTTAAAATTTAACACTTTCCACATACGAAAATCCTCAAAATTCTATATACTCAAACAATGATATCACTTAGTCCTTTTATCAATCATGAGCTCATGAATACTGTTAAACATTTCATTTTCTCGTTTTCCCTTTATTATGTGCATATCATCTTATTTCCAAAAATATTTGAATCACTTTTAATACCACATTAGACCAATACATAAATATTCCAATACTTTATGATACAACATTATTTTGGAATCCCATTACATAAACACTTAATCATTCCACCACATCGTTATCATATTCAACATCGCCAATGGTGATCGCATGTGACTTCCCTTTGTCCTTTTCCTTAAGCGGTTGCTCATATCGATCATCACTAACCCTTGGATTAGGGCATTTATTAGCATAATGCCCCATTTCCTTTCCCTTGAAGCATTGAAGTGTTGGTGGTGCGTTCTCTGCAGTTTTTTCTTTATTCACATCATTAGAATCCCTTTTTCCATTACTTTGACACTCAGCTACTCGATGACCTTCTTTTCCACACTTAAAACATTTTCTAGTCCCTTTAAGACAATCTCCACCATGCTTCTTTCCACACTTTGTGCATAAGGAAACATTCATCTTCTTTTCACCATTATTCTGAGATTTCTCCTTGAACTCCATCTTTCGTTTCTTGTCAAAACCTTGAGATTGATATGTAACACCAACTTCCATTTCTACCTTGATAGCACAACGCACAATTTCTTCATAGATACTAAAGTCTCTTATAGCTAATGCCCTTCGAAGACTTGGTTTTAATCCACTGAAAAATCGATCAACTTTACTTTCAGGTTGGATGATAATGCCAGATTCATACCTTGCAAGTCTTGTAAAATTTGCTTCGTATATACCAACAGATTCATCATCCTTCTGCTTCAGCTCAAAAACTCCTTTTCCATCTTTGTTCGAAGAATACGAGGGAAGTACTTACTGAAAAACAAGTTCTTGAACTCGTCCCATTCCATGGACTCAATTTCATCTCTTTGCCTCGTATTATTGATAAGATTCCACCATTGATCAGCTTCACCTTCCAAACGATATACTGCTAAGATGACTTTATCATGCTCAGAACATTGAAGAACTGAAAATATCTTTTCAGTGGTAGTGATCCATTGTTCAGCAACAAGTGGATCAGAAGACCCACTGAAATAAGGTGGACGTTGCCTCATGAAGGACTCAATAGAATATTGTTCCCTTCTCTGCTCATTAGGAAGTCCAGAATGATTCATAGCTTGTGTAAGTATAGCAATAAGATTTTGCACTCCATCTCCCATAACATTTGTTTGTTCAGGAGGGCAATCATTACATTGTCCATTGCATTGATCAACACGGTTCCTTCGGGTTCCAGCCATCGTCTAAAACCCAAAAAGAATGGTGTGAGAGGCAAAAATCATGCTAGGGAAAACAACATAATAAAGGGGGAGTACCTTCAATATCTAACATCTTAGGTTTAATTCTATGATCGTTAGCGTAATTCTAGTACTATAACCTATACGTATACTTAACCTTAGGGACATCCCTAGACATACCTTAGAAATATCTCTAGGGATCTCACTAAAGTTCTCGCATCCTAGTTTCCAAAGGTTGACTAAACCTTTCCTCTGATACCAACTGTAGAGACCCGAAGCTTATCGTACACGGACATTACATTACTTTTGCGGAATACTTAGTACATATCAAAAACACACACACAAGGACCGTAATAGTTTAGTTTCTTTGGAAACTCAGAACGTAATCTTCTAATCGTGGTGAAAGATCCTCAATATCTCCCATAAAGATCTTCCCTTTTTTTTACCTAACACTACTGGAAAATTGGGCTGTAGCCATGGTCAAAAACCGTGGCTATAGGGGTCAAAACCGTGGCTATAACCTATAGCCACGGTTCCAGCTAGCCGTGGCACCTATTGGCGTGGCTATAGCTAAAATCTATAGCCATGGTTTTATTGGGCTATAGCCACGGTTTAAAACCATGGCTATAACCCCCATATTTGTCCACGATTTATAATCATGTCTATAGCCCTATAAAACCGTGGCTATAGCCCAAAATTAATTTCGCCCACCGAGATTCGATCTCTGTACCTCCGCTATATAGACCAAGCACCATTCCACTACTCCACAGACGCCTTTGTGGATATATATATTTATATAGTTAAATATATTATTAAAAACCGTGGCTATAGCATATAAAACGTGGCAATAAACCTTCCCGCCATTTTTTCGCGGGTTAATTTTTTTCCCGCGCAGGGGTGGGAGATCTATAGCCATGGTTTTGATGAACCGTGGCTATAGTTCATGAAAAATACCCTATAGCCACGGTTTTACCAAAACCGTGGCTATAACCCTTTGAAAAAATACCCTATAGCCACGGTTTTGCAAAACCGTGGCTATAACCCTTTGAAAAAGACCCTATAGCCACGGTTTTGCAAAACTGTGGCTATAACCCTTTGAAAAAGACCCTACAGCCATGGTTTAGCAAAACCGTGGCTATAGCCTTTGAAATTATACCCTATAGCCACGGTTTTCATTAAAACCGTGGCTATAGCCTCGTTTTCTAGTAGTGTAAAACCATTCTTTATATCCTGGGGAAAATAAAACATAAAAGGGTGAGCTCAAATGCTCAGTAAGGGTAAACAAAAGAAAATCAATCACATCATATTCATAAGAACATAACTTTTGGAAATCTTAACCTGCAAAAGAGAGCATAATTTCATAACATGGGATAAATCATAGTAGTGAAATGAAATCCCAATAATCATAACTTAAAACATGAAACTTTGTGTCATACACACATAATCATAGAGAATCATTTCTTGTTAGTCATGACTCATTGCCAAGACTATCTTAGTGGACAAAGTCCCTTTCTGAATCGAGTCACCCTCGTTTCAGTCCTGTTTCACTGAACCGGTATAACCTACCATTCCAACCATTTCTATCTCATGAGATATAATATCTTTACCCACTGCATTGGAGGGAGATATAGGTACCACCCATCTCATAATGAAACCATTCTTATGTGTGCCACAAAATCATAAATCATACATCATTCCATAACCCATGTAATAAAAATGGGATTCTTAAACAACATGACATCATAAAACAATTTATATAGAATAAAGGAATTCATAAAAATAATTCCATCACAACATTATCAAATCAATGTAATAATAGGGATAGAAACAGAACCCTATTTTATCTTAGATGGAAAATAATTTTGATAAAACACTTGAACTCCATTCTTGAGGAAAATATCCTTTCTTCTTCAAAAACATTTTTCCTTTCATAACATGTCATACTACTTTAAAATAAAAGAAGTTGATTAAAAATAAACTTGAAAACTTGTAAAGGAAGCTTCTTGGAAATAATGTTTTAAAAATACATTCATGCCATATAAGTTAAAAAAACATTCTTCGTACTTTTGTCGGAAAAGTCAAAAAAGTACCTCGTATGAGAAAAACGACAAAATATTCCTTTCATATCTTTTACTAAAGACTCACCGAAGGGTAAAATTGGATTTAAACAATTGTAGGTGTATGGAAATAATATTACATATTGAGGAAACATGGATGTGGATGATAAAATACACCCCAGTAAATACCAAAGTATAAACAATCTCGGATAAAAATGAGATTGTGATATTTCCCCTTACCTTAGGTCCGACTTGCTTTGTGAGTGTCCGAACCTCCTGTATATGATTTAAATCATGTTATTGACTTATTCCAGAATCATATTCATTGTTATTATATCATATATGGTCCACTTATGACTTTATATTACCCGTTCTTTTGTAAATTCATGTTAAAGTAGCGTTTTGGGTAAAATTGTCTCATTTGTCGTTCGTGTTTTTAACTTGTAATTATTCATATGATTACTTAGATCATGATTACATAATTCCAGAATATAAAAAATGATTTATATATATATATTCATAATACACATATATAATAAATCAGTAAGTGGAAATAAATACACCGTTCATGGAGACGGTAGTCCGTACGTACGCATGAACGCTGTTTTCGTTTCCTTATTGAATTGAGTGGAATTAAGTAGATGACATACATATAAATATAAATAATTCCAGTATCATTATTAGGTCATATATTGCATTATTACTTATTATATATACTTTATAATCATTCATGAATGGTTAATCATTGAGAATGAATCTCATCGCGTCGTGGAGACGGTAGTCCGTACGTACGCACGAGCGATGATATCGTTCCCATGGTTGTGGAATTGTGTTGAAGTGTATGTATACTATTTCAGTATCAATATAACTTTATAATAATCATATATAGTTACTCATGACACCTTTATACCCATCCAATTAATGTGGTGGCGGAAAATAGATTACACCACAGCGTGGAGACGGTATTCTGTACGTACGCACGCGCGGTGATTTCCTTTTTCCGTAGGATGGATAGAAGGTTAATTAGAGTTGTTTCATATTTATAATAACATATCAGTATATAAGAAATACTTATGTTATTACTTTATCATGAAACAACTAAATAAGAAGAAGTTGAAGAAGAATAAAATTGAAAAAGATCGGTAATGGATATTACCTCTTTTTGACGCGCCTTTTCTTAGCCTCCACTTAAAGAACTAAGGATGGTCTTTGAAGAAGACCAGGACCTCTATGATTATACTAGTTAAGTGGAGAAGGGATTTTGGCAGGGGTTGGCCGAGCTTGAGTGCTCAAATTGGTGTGAGGAGGAGGGGGAGGAGGTGCCCTTTTATAAGGGAGGAGAGGGGCACCTTAGGAATATCTCAAAATATTATTTTATATTAAAGTCAAAATCGGTTTATAATGGTTACAAAGGGTCTTATTTCGAAGCTAAAGTGGGGATGGGTAGAAATACTATCATCCAATAGGATTTATACAATTTTAGGGTATTATTTTAACCTTATCAATTAGATTTAACTCTAAGTTAATTAATTTAACTTTTACCGTGTCTTTTTGTTTTCTTACACTATATGGTTAATACACTTACTATAACATGCCAAACGAACCCAAAATTGTTTATTATTAATATATATCCTTATCTAAGTCATTTTGCCGAACCTTATATTTTTAGAAATAAAATAACAATTAATAATATAATATTTGATTTAAAAACTATTTTGTGTCAATTTTGACACTATTTGATATATGATTTTTGTGAAAGTCATAACAGAATTATATGTTCGTACCAAGTTTATTAAATCAACAATAATATATCATAGTAACCTAGAAAATTAGTGGAATTCATAAAAAGTCTTAAATTACATTTATTTTGGTATTTATAATATCAATTATGTCAATATTTCATTAATAAGATAATTACTGCATCATCTTTGTGTCATAAATAAATTAAATTATTTGATGTCTAAAAATTACAACTAAAATACCATCATGTAGGAAATCGTTTTAGCTTTCTAATTAATATTTACAATAGAATTTATCTTATGTAAAACCCTATATTAAAAATGATTTAGTAAATATACTTTGATTTTAACTCTTTTAACTCTTCTTTGAATTAAATAAGAATAAATGTCCTAATCTAATCCAAGTGGGCCTAAATGATAATATTTTACACTTAAGGTTATTTTTGGTCGAGATACACTTGTCCAATAGAATTAGGACATGTGTTAGGGTAATATCAATATCATTCTTACCCTTAATTACCCTATTTACTTTTAACCGTGGTAAATAAAAGTAAAAAGTTACTATTCACCAAAAATTATTTAATCTCATTGAACCACATTTTACTTACATACGTCAACCGTGTCTCTCAGATTTTTGAAATTCCATTCACAGTAGCGGTAAAATTAAGTTTTATGAAAAATTCAGTTTTTTAACTACCACTTAGTAGTTTCACTATTCATCAAAAATTGATGTTTTTCAGAAAAATGCCAAAATTTCATCCTAAGCTATATTTCATATTCCAAATTCAAAAATGAAGTCTATTTTACCAAATTCATAACATAGAAGTTGCATTAATTAATTTTATAATTAAATCCCACTCTTAAAACAAATAGCGTGTTTTTAAGAAACAATATCTATCAAAAGATTGACACTTGATTATGTCTGGTTTAAATGTGAAATTAGATTCAATGACCAACATTGTATTAAATTGTAAAAATATATTCTAAATATAATTTAAAACCACTCAAATTAATAATTTATCACTATTAATTATTTCAATTAAAAAAGTTGTTTTTAATTATAATTTAGTAATTTTCACTATTCATCAGAATATGAAAGTTATCCGAAAAGTAACAAAATTTCACGCTAGGCTAAATTAGATACTCTGAATCCAAAAATGAAGTCCATTTTGAGAGCTAAAATTTCTAAAATTTAAAAAGTAGTTATTACTATTCATAACGGCTAGTTTTAATAATATTTTAATAGCATATCATTGTTTCGTGAAACTCAGTACTGCGTACTACACACGCTATCGAGGAAGGTTGCGATTGCGTGTAATGCAAGGAAAGTCAGAGATGTGTGTTTTGCAAGATCCTTTTGGTGTAGCGTACAACACAAGACATTAATAAAATTAAAAAGAATATTTTTCATAAAATCTCGGGCTGTTACAGTTTTCCTTTTGAATTATCCTCCCAGAGAACCTCCATAGGGAAATGGGTTTTGGTATTTTTGTAAGACCAAGATCACCTGGATATGGGGAGTCAGTAGGGAAATTGTTTTGGGTAGATCATTGAAATGATTCGTGGCTTAGATCAGTGATGAGAAGAGGGGGTGAGGTAGTTTTTATAGTGGAGGAGGGGAGTAATTTTTGAATTTCTTATTCATTATTTTATTATTTTTCTCAATACAAGAAATATTTTTTATTATTATGACCATAAATAGGAATAAGTGTGTGTGAGTTCAAACCAAGTGTTCTTGCATCATCCATACATCATCTATTCCTCAATAAATCATGTATGTAGCATTTATTATAAAGTATCAAATGTTACTATTCACAAAAATTCATGTATTTTAGAAAAATCTAAAAAACTCATCCTAACCATTTTTTGACATTCAGAATTAAAAAATTATATCTATTTTATGAAAATAATTTTATAAATATGAGATATTGAATTTTTAATTAATATCATCATTTAATTGAAAAATTCATATTTTAAATTTATAACCGATTTTATGGCGCATTAAAACATTAATTATGGTCTCCTAAAATTATCATAAAATCATAAGACAAAAATAGTATTTTATGAATAAATTATATGTAAATAAATATTATTTTAAATCATTTTATTATTTATAAAATTGTAATTAAATATTTAACAATTATAATAATACTAACACTTAATTAATAATTTTTAAAATATTTATTTACTTATACTATGATATATTTATATCATACATTCACATATGAGATGCCTCAATTTTATGTATACATTCATGGGTGTGGATAATATTCATTTGGAAGGTTTACTATTCATAAGGGTCATATCACTATTTATAAGGTCGGTTTAATATTTCCCCTATGTAGGTTTCTTAACTTCTATAAATATTTATTATATCATTCATTCATCATTTATAAAGATTGTATTTTGTTCTCTTTGTGGTTTTATGTGATTTTTAATATATATAAAATTAACATAAAAGGGAAATTTCATTCATATAATTATAGGTCTTACAACAACCAATTTAATTAACCATTACATTTATTTATTCACAATTCATCAATTAATTTCGTTAACAAAAAAAACCAAGATACTTCCAAATTTTTTTATCAATTGTTTATTCATTTTCCATTACTATCTGCACTTATACTATGCACAAAACACAACAACCAACATAGAAAAATTCATATGTTAAGAAACTCTAGGAAAATTACACATATTAACCATCACCATCCCTCTTCAAATTAATCCATCCAAGAAGTATCCACACACAACCAAATCCAAAAACACTTCACCACATAGCCTAATCATAGCCCTGTTGCATAACACTTATCATCCATTCCACAATCAATAATTCACTCAACCTAAGATCCCATTACACAATTTGAACCATCCAACAACCCAAAACTTTGCTCAAAACCATATAACCACAGAATCCAAAAAAATACATAATTCATATTTAATAAGGCATCCCTTATTTGATTCCACTTATTAAATTAGGGGTTGTCAAATATGATGTATAATCATGGGGAATCCATTTATTGGTTGGGGATACGAAGTAAACCAACTCACATTTATATGGCGATACCAAATAATTATCAAGTAAGGAAACAACCAAAAAAATATCTAGAGAAAAAAGCCACCAATGGACAAAATATTCACCATGGCGTTTAGACCATACAATCCAAAAATCATAATAACTATCAAGGATGCAAAAATCATGCGAAAAAACCCCATTTACCACTTGATTTCAATTAACTTGTTGTAAATATTTGATTTAGGCTGGAAAAACTATGATCCATAGATATACAGAATTAAAATATGCCCATCATGATGCACAATTAATGTGAAACGAATGAAATCCCTTCCTTGAAGAATATTTTCAACTCATCTATGCACCGGAGGGAAAAGAAGAATGGCCTTAAGAAAAAATTTTACTGTTTGAAATGTTGATCAACCTATTCCATGCCAGAAGATTATGAAAATGATACCCAAACATCATAATCAAGCCAAACCATATCATGGTAGTGATTCTTGAGGGAAGAACAAGATGAAATAGATGAGAAAGTGGAGAAAACATACCATACATCGACCATGGATCGCCAACTAACAACCACCAAGATAAACAGATCAGTGAGGGAGGATGAGAGCTAGAATAAATACTCAGGGAACCTAGGGTTCATATTGAATTATAGGAAGGATGTAGAATAGATGAATGAATTAATTTTTAGCTGAAATTTGTTTCAAAAAATACTAAAATAGGGTATTACAGGACGTGTAATACCCTTTCACCTCGTGTAGTATCCAGGGTTCTGTTTTTGCTGAAAAAAGCATTGCCTGTAGATTTATTTTATTTTTCAAACCAAGAATTAGTACATGATGTGAAACCTCCCTGAATATCTGTGAAACAATGTTTCACTACATGTAATCATGCTACATGGTGTGTAATCTCCCTTCTCCTAGAATTTAGCAACTGAAAATATCTAAACTCCCTTAGAGCCTCCTCCAAACACTCCAATAACAAAAAATTGGTGATGTAATGGATTTAGAGGACATAAATTATTACCTCAAATACCACTCAAATGATTATCATATTCAAGGATCCAAAACAGATCCCAGCAGAAAGAGGGGTCTGAACAACCACACTGTCAGATGCCTCTCATAGACCTCGCTACATTTGAAATGATTGTGAATACTAAACACATCAACATTCAATAGTAATAGACACTATGTTGTTTAAAAGATTCATTGGAAACCCCCACATCCAAGATCACCTCCTCTGATGTCTTCTAATACAAATGACTAAAATAAATACCACACGAGTACAACAACCACGTTATACGAACATGAGAACCATGGAATTCAATCTTCCTTGTCAACATACTATATGCTCTAGGTGGAACTGACTCTCCTGTATGAGTTTAATAACATATTAATTAATACGTATCGATTAGGAATCATGTCCTCATATATTCACATGTCCTAAATTCATCACACAACAACAAAAACGAAAAAACTCATCTTATAGTCAACAAAGTTCAAACATCACATTTAAAAGAAAAATAGATCAAAACAAATCTCAAAAAACTCTACGTAATGGGCACGCTGTGGTACTTCCCACTCCCAAGTACTCTTCTTCTGGACATCAAGCCTCCACAACACATGAAACAAAATAATGGTCCATCTACATAGCACCTTCTCCAAAAAGTCTTGGATATCCACCGGTAGTTTCAAAAATGTTGTGTCATCCTCGATATTTAACTCTCTAGAGTCAATGACCTGGTATTCACAGTGATGATATTGACAAATATGGTCGACATGGAAGACGTTGTGGATCATTTACGGCTACTATGGCAGTTCCAAATGATATGTCGCCATACCAACTCGCTCCTACACCTCAATTGTCCTGAGGAACCTGGTATAAATGTTACTCCCTCGACCAAACCTCTACTGCCCATTTCGAGGAGAAACCATTAAGAACACATGGTCCCCATCCTCGAACTCTAATGGAATCCTCCTACGATCAGCATAAGACTTATGCTATTCATGTGCTTATCTTATCCTCAATCATTCTAGATAGACCTTCTTGGTCATTCTCTATAACACATTTATACCACGAACATCTATCTCCCCAACCTACGTCCACCATAATAGAGAATCAAATAGTCTTCCATACACTGCCTCTAAAGGATCCATTCCAATGGAAGAGTGATAACTATTATTATAACAAAACTCCACCAAGGGTATGTGTTCTACCCAAGATCTGTCGATGTACAAGATGTACACCCGCAACATATCATCCAACATATGGATAGTCCGCTGTATCTTTCCATCTATATGAGGGTGGAGAGAATTAATGAGGAGCAATTGGGTGCCAAAAGAATTTTGTAATCCCCTCCATACTCGTGAGCTAAACCCCACATCCAATCTGAGACAATGAATTTTTGAACTTCATGCAACTATACCACTTCATCCATGTAACTCTTAGTCAATTCATCCACTATACATGACTCCTTAATTTATATGATGTGGGCCAATATTGACAACTGATCCACTAACACCTAGATACCATCACAACCTCCCTAAGATCTGGGTAACCCTTTTTCAAAATATATTGATACGTCGTCCCAATTTTACTAGGGGACATCCATGGTATGAAAATAAAACCCTCGGGAATGTAACACCAAGATTTTTATGAGAAATATTTTGTTTTTATGTTATATAAACCATCAAAGGAATCTTTCACTACACACAACACTATCTTGCCTTGATTTACACGCAATCCTGGCCTTCCTTGACAGCTTGCGTTGCACGCAATACCGAGTTTCACTAAACAATGACAGGCTATTAAAATATTATTAAAACTAGCCGTTATGAATAGTAATACCCAATTTTTGAAATTTTATAAATTTTAACTTTAAAAATGGACTACATTTTTGGATTTGGAATATCAAAATTAGCTTAGGGTGAATTTTTGGTATTTTTCTAAAAACTTTCAATTTTTGATGAATAGTGAAAACACTTGGTTACTATTTAAAAACCGACTTTTTATTTAAATAATTATTTATTTTATTTTAATTAATTTTAGGTAAAAGTTTATATATAATACCTATATAAGTTCAATTTAGTTCATTGGAGTCATTTTATAATAATTTTAGATATATTAAAATTTTATTGAACTTTTCATCGTCTTTTACCCACCTCCTAGGAGAATTTGCAAATTCACATAAAACATAATTTTAACGCTTCTGTGAAAGAAATTTAAAAAATATGGTAGACATGGTTGATTTCAGTAAGTAAAATGTGGTTCAATGAGATGAAAATAATTTCTGGTGAATAGTAACTTTTTTACTTTTATTTACCACTGTTAAAAGTAAATAGGGTAATTAAGGGTTAAAATGATATTATTATTACCCTAACACATGTCATAATTCTATTGGATAAGTTTAATTCGACCAAAAACAACCTTAGGAATAAAATATGACCATTTAAGTCCACTTGGATTAGATTAGGACATTTAATATTATTTTATTTAAAGAAGAGTTAAAATAGTTAAAATCAAAGTTTAATAACTAATACATTTTTAATACAGGGTTATAAATAAGATAAATTCGACTATAAATATTCATTATAAAGATAAAATTATTTCCTACATAATGGTATTTTATTTATAATTTTTATATTTTAAATAATTTAATATATTTATGACACAATGATGATGCAGTAATTACCTTATTAAGGAAATATTAACATAATTGATATTATAAATACCCAAATAAATGTAATTTGAGACTTTTTAAGAATTAAAATAATTTTATAGGTTAATATGACATGTTAGTATTAATTTAATTAACTTTTTTCGAACTAATAATGCTGTTATGATTTTCACAAAAATCAATTACCAAATAGTGTCAAAATTGACATAAAATAGTTTTTTAAAAAAATATTATATTATTAATTATTATTTTATTCTTAAAAATATAAGGCTCAAAAAAATGACTTATATAAGATTATATATATTAATAATAAACAACTTGGGGTTCCTTTGGCTTGTTATAGTAATTTTATTAACCATATAGTGTAAGAAAACCAAAAGACACGGTAAAAGATAAATTATTTAACTTAGAGTTAAATCTAAATGATAAGCTCAAAATAGTAACCTAAACTTGTCTAAAATCTATTGGTTTAGAGGATTTAGACCCATCCCCACCTTAAATTCAAAATAAATCAATTTAGAGCTATTAAAAACCGAATATGACTTTATAATAAAATAATATTTTAAGTTTTTCCTAAGGTACCCCTCTCCTCCCTTATAAAAGGGCACCTCCTCCCTCTCCTCCTCACACCACTTTGAGGCTTCAAGCTCGGCGAACCCCTACCAATTTCTCTTCTCCACTTCCCTAGAAACATCCTATAGGTCCTGGCCTTCTTCAAAGACTATCTTTAGTGGCCTAAGAGGAGTTTAAGAAGAGGCACTTCAAAGAAGAGGAGGTTCAGACACATACAAAGCATATCGGACCTAAGGTAAGGGAAAATATCACAATCTCATTTTTTATCCAAGATTGTTATAATTCTGAATTTACTGGGGCATATTTATCATCCACATCCATGATTCCTCAATATGTAATATTATTTCTATCCTCCTAAATTTTTTTAAATCCAATATTACTCATTGGTGAGTTTTAGTAAAAGATATGAAAGGAATATTATGTCATTTTTCGTACGAGGTACTTTTCGACTTTTCCAGCCAAAGTACTAGAAAAATGTTTCTAAACATATATGGCATGAATGTATTTTTATGATTTCATAGAACATTATTTCCATGAAGCTTCCTTTACAAGTTTTCAAGTTTATTTTTAATCAACTTCTTTTAGTTTAAAATTGTATGACATTTTAAGAGAGGAAAAATGTTTTTGAAGTAGAAAGGATATTTTCCTCAAGAATGGAGTTCAAGTGTTTTATCAAAATTATTTTCCATCTAAGATAATATGGGGTTCTATTTATATCCCTATTTTTTACATTGATTTTTTATGTTATGATGGAATTTTTTTTATGATGTCCTTTTATTTTATATGGATTATGTTATGATGGCATGATGTTTAAGAATCCCATTTTTATTGAATGGGTTATGCTATTATGTATGAATTATGATCTTGTGGCACACACAATAATGGTATCATTATGAGATGGGTGGGAACTATATCTCCCTCCAATGCATTGGGTAATTATTTATATCTCATGAGATAGACATGGATAGAATGAAAAGTTAAACCGGTTCAGTGATACAGGACTGAAACGAGGAGTTACCTCGATTCAGAAATGGACTTTGTCCACTAAGATAGTCTTGGAAATGAGTCTTGACTACTAAGAAATGATTCTATATGATTATGTGTGTATGCCACAAAGTTTCATGTTATGATTACATTTCACTACTATGATTTATCCCATGTTATGAAATTATGGTCTCTTTTGCATGTTAAGATTTTCAGAATGTTATGTTCTTATGAATATGATGTGATTGATATTTATTTTGTTTACCCTTGCTGAGCATTTGATCTCCCCCTTTTGTATGTTTTCTTTTCCCCAGTTCAGGAAGAAGGGTATTAAGTAGGATATTCCAAAAAGGGATTCTAGATATGATTAAATAAATGGGAGACAATGTAGATGATTTATGAACCAGTTGTTTATGTTTCCTAGTTTCTAAAGACACTATACCTATATGGTCCTACTATGGTTTTGTTATATGTTGTAATAAGTGTGCTTCAATTTTGAAGTAATAACAATGTATGTAAAGTATGGGTCGTTATAGTTGGTATCAGAGGAAAGGTATAATAATCCTTATGAAACTAGGATGTGAAAGCCTTAATAAGATTCCCAAGGATATATCTAAGCATAGAACAATCTTAGTGTTTTAGAAATGGCCATGAACAACCTATGATAATAACTTAAGTGTGAAATTTTATTCTTTATTATGTGGTTATCCTATTATAATTAGTTTTGATCACACTATTCTTCTTGGTTTTAGTCAATGGTTGGAACCTGAAGGAACCGTGTTAATGTAGAATGCGACGGGCAATCCAATGATTGTCCCCCTGAGCAACCAAACGTTATGGGAGCTAGAATGAAAAATCTGGTAGCCATTCTCACACAACTTTCTCACACTATGAATCATACAGGACTTCCAAATGAGCAAAGGAAGGAGCAAAATTCTATTGAATCCTTCATTAGGAAGCATCCACCCTCATTCAGCGGGTCTACTGATCCATTTGTTGCTGAAAAATGGATCAGTACTACTGAACAGATATTTTCAGTTCTTCAATGTTCTAAACATGATAAAGTCATCTTATCAGTATATCATTTGGAAGGTGAAGCTGATCAATGGTAAAATATTATCAAGAATATGAGGCCAAGAGATGAAATTGAGTCCATGGAATGGGACAAGTTCTAGAACTTATTTTCCAATAAGTACTTCCCTCGTATTCTTCGAACAAAGATGGAGAAGGAGTTTCTTGAACTGAAGCAAAAGGATTATGAATCTGTTGGTACCTACGAAGAAAATTTTACAAGGCTTGCAAGGTACGCTTCTGGAATTATTACCCAACCTGAGAGTAAGATCGATCGATTCTTTAGTGGCTTAAAACCAAGACTTCGAAGGGAGTTATCCATAAGGGACTTGAATAGCTATGAGGAAATCGTTTGATGTGCTCTCAAGGTTGAGATGGAGATTGGAGTAACCCATTAGTCATATGCGTTTGATAAGAAGAGGATAATGGAATTCAAAGGAAAATATAAAGAGAACACTAAAAAGAATATGAGTTTTCCCTTATGCTCAAAGTGTGGAAAGAAACTTGGAGGGAATTGTATTAAGGGGAAAAGTAAATGTTTCAAATGTGGAAAAGAAGGTCATTTAGCATTTGAATGCTGCAATGTTGGGAAGAATATGTCTAGTGATGTGAACAAAGAAAAGGATACACAGAGTTCACATCCTACACTTAAATGTTACATGTGAAAGGAAATGGGGAATTATACTAATCAATGCCCTAATACAAGGGTTGTTGATGATGATTGACATCAACAAACTCTTAAGGCCAAATACAAAGGAATGTCACATGTAATTTCTATCAGCGATGTGGAGTACGATAAAGAAGTGGTGAAAGGTACACATACCATCCACTCTAAAGTAGAAAATGTTTTATTTGATTCTGGATCCACCCACTCTTTTATTTCTAAGGAATTTTCTAAGGTTATCGCTGTATTACCTAAACAATTAGATGTTGAGTTAGCTGTGAAAATCCCTATTGGAACAATAGTTGCATCAAAAGTTTACAATTCTTCTCCAATTCAAGTTTGTGGGAAAGTGCTTCCTACAAATCTTGTGATCCTTCCTATAATGGAATTTTATGTGATTCGTGGCATGGATTGACTTTCTTTATATGGATCTCATATAAATTTCCAAATAAGGGAAGTCACATTTCATATTCCAGATCAATCTATGATCGTCTATCGATGCAAGGATGAACATAACCTTCCAGTGGAAATTTCATCTATCCTATGGGTCTTGACTTGTCCAAATCTGCTGATATTTTGAGGGGAAACTCCCATGATAATTATGAAGAATATTCAAGAAATGGTAAATGTGTAAAGATGTCATTTAATGGGGATAAAATGCATAGACATTCGGGGGAAAAATTATGGCTATAAAATTTAGAGATCTCCTCCCTCTCAAATCATCTCATTATCAATCCGTTCCTTCAAGGCACCATGGAAAGGATCTCCACCGAGGGAGGCCAACTGCAACTCTTCCCCCTTTCTTTTTAATTTGATTATTTTATTTTCGTTTTTTTAGTTTTATCTTGTAATTTATATTTCTAATATAATAATGCACTGTTTTTTATTTTTGTGTCCACCCATTCACTTTTTTTTCTTCTTCATCTTTTCTCCTTCTTTTCTTCTTTTATTTTCTCATATTATTCACCATGATCTCTTACCCTCAAAAATGAAGGGTTAGCCCGAGATTTGGTCTGTGGGAGGTATGTGACAATTTCATGTATTATGTACTAAAATTATTATGTTTTATTAAGTTTATGATGAGCATGATTGTTGTGTACGGGTGTGGCGATCGTCCACCACAACACTGATCTCAAACTCATTTATATTATTTTATTAAATATTTTTCCTCCATTATACTGGATATAATCTCTTCATACGATGAAGTTGATCCATTCAGCGGTTGAAATGGAATATGATGGAGCCAGGTCTTGGAATATGCCACACTCTCGATCAGGGGGTCCCATCAACCTTGATTATAGGAGGAGATGATGTAAATATTGCTAAATTCGTTCAATATTTCACACAAAAAAATAAAATAATTGAAATTCATGAACAAGGTCTCATAATTTAATTATGAAACTTAATTTAAATACCAACAAGGAGAATGATGGAACCCACAAACCAACCCATAAAGGCTAAGTTCATTCTTAATCAATTTCATTTTTTCATTGCATGTTAATTTTATCTTTTATTTTAATTAAATTTCATTCCATTCCCAGATTAATTAAAAACAACAAAAAATAAGTAGTTTAGTTAAATTGTATTAAGTGAGTGAATGACTGAAATATCTCCTCAAAAGAGACAACCCTTTTCAGCCTCTATGTTGCAATAGTAAAATTAAATTACTTTTTCCACGCCCTATGATAGGTGTGCGTCAAAACTGGAGTCGTTGTCGGGGAGCTAATCAGTTTTTTACATTAATTTTTCTATTTTAAAATTTTAGATAGTTTTCATTATTTTAAAAAAAAAATAAAAAAAAAACTTTTTCCGTGATTCATTCAAATTAAAATTATTCTTGATGAAACAATTACTCACAGGTGAAGGAGGAAGAAAAAAACTATACTGAGGAGGCCCTTCAACGAAGAGCTGATGCACAGATGATAATGGTCAAGTAGGTCGAAAGAGGAATAACAACATGGATCTCACCAGAAGATTTGATATCCATGGTCTATGAACTCCATGTTAGCTTAAAAAGATTCAAGTCCAAGAAGGAAGTGCCACTGGTCTTTCCAAATTTCACTGAAGACATCCATGGAGTTGAATCCAAACTCGAGGTGGAGGAGCCCGACTAACCACCCCCATCCAGTAAAGATCGACTCTAAGAGGAACATTCAATTGAATATGAGTTTAATGTTGAACCGACTCAGGGAGATGATACAATCTTAAACTCAAACTCTTTTAATTTTATTGAAACTAATTTTAGTATCACCCCTAATAGTTTTGAATTTTCAGATTCATCCATCTTGTATTATACCTTGAAGGATGACGAGGGAAAAGAAATTGCACCTATTGAGGAACATTTAGAGATCCCTAAACACACTAAATATTTACTATATGGAGTATAATAAGGGGAAGGGAATGTTTCACAAGTAGCAACAAATGAGGAGGAGGCTCTGTACTTCATCCTACCCCCTCCATGAAAGTTGTACCATATTGTGAAGGGGGAGGATCTGGTATACTCTGTCTATAGAGTCCTCCTAAATAAGAACAAAGAACTAAAATCTGGGAAGATCCACATGTGGTGGTTCAAATAAAAGAAGCTTCATACTACCATAGATTATGGATAAAAGCTAGTACTACACTCTGGAGGCAGTAGGAGATTCTAGGGCCCACTTGGGGGATCATACCAAGATTTATCCTTTATATTATTTTTAGTACTTCAATTTTCAATATTAGGAATTTAAATTTCAAATTCAGTATTAGGAATTAGTCTAGCATGATCCCCACTCTCTATTATCTTTTTGAGCTTTAATGACATGATCTTTATGCTTAATTGAGTTGTTTTCTTTTATAAATTCATGATGGAAAAAGGAAACCCAAAGCATTGGAGGAAGTGGTCTAAAGATTTATTTCAAAAGGGAGGTCAAATTTTATGATTATCTATTACACTCCTTACATTTTTTAGGTACTAAACATGATTTGATCTTTAAAGATAATAATTGCATTCCCACACTCGAATTAATGCTTAACCTAATGTATCTAGGAGACATGAGTTTCTTAGGAATACAATGTTTCTATGCTTTATATTTCAATTTTAATGAGATTGAATGAGTAAAATGGGGAATAAGATGATTTAATTGAATCATAGATATTGAAATGAGGACTCATGATTTAAGGTAATTAGTTGATTTTTGTAAATGATATTTCCCTACCATTTTTCATACTTTGAATTTCTGAAATTTACGTGAATTAATTTGTTATTATTGATCATGCATTGGGTGATTGTCCAATATCATATTTCTCATTCCTGAGAGGATTTCTAGACTCATTACTTTCTATTTACTCTTGAGTATATTTCTTGAGTGATCTTGGGACATGTCATCGACCAAAACATTCATTTAAACTTTTCAAATCCATGACTGTGCAAAAACATATTTAAAATGATTGAGGTATCTTTTGAAAAGCCCTTATACTTAAATACCACCTTTACATCAGTCCTTATTTTATCCAATAGAGACCATGAATTACCTTTATAAGGATTATCCATGTTTCGAGCAATTTTTATCCATTCCAACCCTACTCTTGGTATTTACATGATATTTTAAAGATGAAGTGTAGGGGTGAAGGGATTCATGGTGAAAGGGATGATTTACATTATAAGGAAAAAGTGTGGGGGTGCTATTGTGTGAATTATAAAAGGTTGGGTTGTCATTCATTGTACTCTATTGTTTTTCCCCTCTTGAATAAAAAAATGAAAATGAAAAAAAAAATAAAAAAAGAAAAGAAAAAAATGGGTTGTGATTTGGGAGAACCAAAAATCACCATTTTCCATACCGATGATCTTCTAATCGTATGTGGCTAGGTTTTGGTTGTGAGGTTTGATCTAATCATTTCTCTAGAAAGAAAATAAAAAAAATTAAAAAAATTAAAAAAATCAATAGGGTGCATTAATAATTCATTTTGATTTACATTGAGCATTACCTTACATTGAGTTTTGGGGGAAGTGGGTGTTGGTACATTAAAGAGGATAATTTTATTACACTTTTGATATCATGCATTGTACTTAAGAGGTAAACCTTCTCCTTGAGACTAAATTTTTAAAACATCAAATCCTACCAACATTAATCCTCAAAGTCATTTGAACCATTTTTGAAAAGTCCTCATGATTTTATATACTTTTAGTCTTTAAAAAGTGGAGAAAGTAGTTATTTTACAAGATTTTTGATAATATGCATGTTCTTATGATATGATCATAACTCTAATTTAATTTCATCATGAGAGATTAGAAGAAAAATTCAAAGGTGAGGTAAATCATGATGAGGGATGCTTAATAATAATGAATTGAGAAGCTTGAATGAAAGAAAGAAGAAGTTCCATTTTTTTCAAAGGGGGAACATAAAATAAATAAATTAATTGTTTCTTTGAAAAATGGTTAATTAAATTGATATTTTATGTGGATTTTTTAATGTTTGACTTGACATTGACAATTTTTAAATTTTATTACTTTGGAATTTCAATATTGTTAACATTGGTGTCCTTTGAATTCCATGTTGATATTTTATACTTGAGGAAAAGCATGATTTATGTGTGGGGGAATTGATAGAGCTAATATTTTCAATTAAATTTAAATTTTATTTTATTTTTTAAAACCCACAAAAGTGTTGATTTATGATGAATTTTTGCATTTTTATAATATTGGTATTATTTTGAGATGAACAGTAAAAATGGTCCTTTTCGGATTTTTAAATATTTTAAATTATTTATGTATTTTGGCCATAAAATCTTATACACTAATAAAAAATGAAAAATTACTTCTTTTAAAGATTCTAAACATTCAAGGCTTCATTTCAACCTTTTAGACCAAAAGATGAATCAACCATATAAAAGCTCAAAAAAATTTCTCATGTTGGACAAAGAAAACAGTTTACAGATCATTAAAGTTTTGGTGTGGGGTCCATAAGACATTCATGGTGGTCCCAAATGGTCTTAAATTCGTTAGGTGGACGCAAAAGATGTTTTGGAAGAACTTTCTTGATGGAGAGAACGCGTTAATTGGCCGTTTAATGTGTCATTAAAGAATCTTACTCTGGAGGTTTTTGATTAGGAGAGTCTGACTGGACAGAACAAATTTTCAGAGTAAAATGTGCATAACCCTCGGAATAAATGTTCAAATCTGTTGAGATTTTGATGATAAAATCCCAAAATAATTATGAACAACATTTAAGAAGGGTGAAATGCGTGAAGAGGTCATTTAATATGGATACAATGCGTCAACATTCTAGGAAAAAATTATGGCTATAAAATGATAAGATCTCCTCCCGCTTAAATCATCACATTATCCATATATTCCTTCAAGGCACCAAACATGAGATCTCCACCGAGGGAGGCCGGCCAAAAATCTTCCCCATTTATTTTTCATTTGTTTATTTTCTTTATTTTCATTTTAGTTTTCAACTATAATTTATATTTCTAATTGATTAATGCATTGTTTTTATTTTTGTTTCCACCCATCCACTATGTTTTCTTCTTTATATTTCCTCCTTATTTTCTTATTTTATTTTCTCATATTATCCACCTTGACCTCTTACCCTAAAAAATGAGGGGTTAACCCGAGATTTGGACCAGGGGAGGTAGTTGACAATTTCATTTATTCTGTACTTAAATTTCTATTTTTTATTATGTTTGTGATGATATGGAGTGATTTGCATGGGTGTGGCGATCATCCACAATGAAACTGATTTCAAACTCATTTATATTATTTTATTAAATATTTTCCCACCCTTCTATTGGATAAATTCTCTTCATATGATGGATTCGATCAATTCATTGGTTTAAATGACATACAATGGATCCGGGTCTTGAAAGATATCAAACTCTCGATCGAGGTGTGCCATCGACCTTGATTATAGGAGGAGGAGAAGTTAAGATTGCTAAATTCATTCAAGATTTCACACCAATAAATAAAAGAATAGTAATTCATGAATGGGATATCATTATTGAATTATCAAACTTAATTGAAATACTAATAAGGAGAATGATGGAACACGCAAAACCAACCCATAAAGGCCAAGTTCTTTCTTAATCAATTAAATTTTTTCATTGAATGTTAGTTTTATCTTTTATTTAAATTAAATTTCATTCCATTCCATGATTAAATAAAAATAACAAAAAATTATTAGTGTAGTTAAATTAGATTAAGTGAGTGAACGAATGAAAAAGATCCTCAAGAGAGATAACCCTGGTCAGCCTCTGTACTGCACTAGGAAAATTAAATTTCTTTTTTCCATGCCCTACAACAAGCATGCATCATTTACTCCCCCTTCTAAACCTACACGTCCCATATAGAGGGGAGACTCTCAAAAACACAACTTCTCCAACCTTGAACTCTAAGACCTACTACTATAATCAGCATAAGACTTATGATGATATTGAAATATTTTTATCCTATCATGGCAAACCTCATACATCTCTTTTGTACTTTTCACCACATCATGTCCAAGAAATTTTAACTCCCCAACCTCATCCCAATATTATTGAGAACAATGAGACACCTATACATAGCTTTGAATGGGGCCATGTCAATGGATGAGGGATAACTATTGATATTGTAAAACTAAACCAAAGTAAAGTATTTCTCTGAAGTTCCACTAATGTCCTAGATTCACTCATGAAACATATCCTCCAGTTTTTAGATAGACTGCTCCATCTCTCTATCTCTCTAAGGGTGGAAAATTGAGCTAAGGCATAATTAAATGCCAAGAGAATAATGAAATAGTTTATAAAATAATGAAGTAAAACATGCATCTTAATCCTAGAAATTTTTCATTAAGACTCCATGAAACTACACCACCTCATCCAAACAACTACTCACAAAAATATCCACAGTGCCTGACTCTTTTATCATTAGCAAGTGAGTCAATTTTATCAACTGATCTTCATTTACCCAGAAAATATCACAACCTTTATTAGATTGAGGTAATATAATGAGAAAATTCATCAATATGTAATCCCATTTCCACTTAGGAACATCCAAGGTTTATAAAAAACCACCAAGAACATGATTCTTGATCTTTACCTACTAGAAAATAAGAATCCAAGACACAAAATTCCCCACCACCCATTTCATCCAGGGCACCAAAAACAGTATCCTCAAGTGATGGTACATATTGGAAACACATATGTGTATCACACAACGGGAGATATGAAACTCCAGAAGGAATCCCTCATTATTCTTTACCAAAACAAATAGCCTACCATGAAACAACTCTGATTCTAACCATCCTCCTTCCATCCCCCTGATGCATCACCATATCCAACACGATCACGCATCACCTTTACCTCTGAGTCTCCCCACCGAGACTTCTCTAACCACTTCATCAGTGAAGACTGAACTTTCACATGGAACAATAAACCCCAACCATCAAACACCCTCACATATAAGTGATGTACCACCAAGTTTCCCATTACTCTCCATGAATCCCAATATTCCTAAAACACATTATTTGGTAACTTCATGGTCAAAGAGTCAAACACCAGATTCCTATTTCCCAAGGTGCATGAGATATCAAAATCATTATCCTAATGAAAATTCATGCACCTCATTTGATTAAGATTCAGATCACACAAAGAAAATATATACCTCAAACTCTTGTGATCCATGAAGATCACAAATCACACCTCAATGAGGTAATGTTTCTAAAACATCAGTGAAAACAAAACTAATGAAAACTCTAGATCGTGGGTTCAATATTTAATCTTGTAGGGGAATAACTTAATAGACCCATAAGAGATCACCACTTTCTATTGCATCAAGATGAATCCCAATATCAGATTGAAAGTGTCATAAAACACCTTAAACATAAACCATTATACTAGAAACTGTAGCACCAAGGAACTGGTCAATCCCCATTTGAAGTAATCAAACATTTCATACCACTAATTAGTATAGATAAGCACCAGGTCATTCTTAGTAAAATATATAAATGGGGCCAGAATCCCTGATAAATTAGACATGGACCTCTCATAATAGGATATAAGGACAAGGAAGCTATAAACCTATGCCACAGTCTTGGGTTATTCATATGAAAAAACTATATTAACCTTTGAAGGGTCCATATCTAATCTATATTGGAAAAAAATATGCTTAAGGAAGTTCACCTCTCATGTCTAGAACCTAAACTTGGGTAACTTTCTATAGAGCTATCAGTGTCCAAGAACCTGCAAGAAAGCTCTGAGATGATAGATAGCCTCCTCCTTTTACTTCGAGTAGATAAATATGTCATTGATGAACATGAATATGAATGGGTACCTTTTGTCTTGAAATTAATAGTTCTTGAGTCCCATGAAAACAAATGGTGTGTTCATTAAATTAAATGACATGAACACAAACTCAAAGTTTTTATACCTACATCTGAAGCCTGTCATCAGGCCATCATCCTCCTTCACCATAAAATAGTGATATCCCGACCAAAGATCAATATGAGGGAACAAAATATATTCACTAGACTAGTATAAATATCATTTATCCTCAAAAGAATATAGTGATTCATTATAATTACATTTCTCAACCTTCGTTAGTCTATACACACCCTCAAACTACCATCCTCTTTGGTGAATAACAGTACAAGAACCTACAATGATGCACTTGGTCAAATGAAACATTTCTACATCATATAATATATCTAAATCATAAACTCCCAAAAATCCAGGGGAACCATCCAATATAGATCCATAGAAATCATAGAATCATTGGGATGTATGTTTATCCCAAACATGATATCATGTCAAAGTGGTTAGTGTCATAACCTCCTTAAGAAAAAATCCTGAAATTCCTTGAAATCATTAGGAGCCTCCTCCATCCTAGTATACATTGATTCCATATAAAACTTATACATAAAATAAACTAGGGGATCTATGTGTCTACTGCTCACCTAAAAACTTTTCTCACTAACAAAAACATCTTGCTGACCATCCACATCCAAGAACAAGACTCTATATAAGTAGTTGAAAATAGCATGCATACAATAGAACTTATTGGTGCCGATAATTATACCATAAGATTTATTTTGTAGCAAGAAAAAATCCTCATGGGACTGATGTATCCCCATAATCTTTCTACACCACTGGAAAACATCAAACAAGCTAGTCTGGCATGGAAATGACATAGTCAAAACTAGGGGCCTAAGAATCCTCTCTACATCTATTCTTAAATAATGAGGTAGATTGGGTGAAACAAAGGAGTTTAATTATGCTGAATCAAACAATGGGTAGAAAAAGGTGGATGAAAAAATGAGTGTACCTAAAACTAACTATGCCCCTCTACCGATGCTGCCTCCACTACCTACAACTAAACTCACTAAACTCTTATACCTCTATACTAACGACCACGTCCATGCTCATGTTGATATCCCTGAAATTGAAAAGCATCATGATGTTGACCAATACCTACTATATATCCTCTCAGTTGAGTGAAAAATAGCTACCCCTGCTACTTAAATGGTCTAACTGGAAACTATTGTTCAGGCTGATGTTGAACCTGGACACATCCACTAAAATAAGTTTAAAGCGATACTATGAATTGATTATGAAAATGGATACAAAAAAAACATAAAAAACAATGTCCCAAATCCCATAGGAATATTACCAAAACCACTAATCATTGATGGTAGGAAAGGGATATTCTGAATTTGACTCCCTGATGGTTCAAACCTCAAAGTACCTAGAGCCTGAAAACATCCTCTGAAAACTCTTCTCCTCAAGGAACCCTACTGGATCCCCTCCCACGATAAACCTCTTCATGATTTAATTCACTCAATCACCTCATCATTCTTCTAAACCTCTACATACATTGGCAACTTGTATGGATTTATTGAATACTAGATTGAAGGATAGAGTGCCTCCTCAAGATGATGTTCCCAAGACCCAACATATATAAAAGCTTTGGAGAAAGGCAATGAAGATTCTTGAACTAGATCATGATATCCCACACATATATACTCCTTTATTGAAGAGAGAGAAACTCTTCCCTCTTCACTACCTTTATTGTTGATGTGAGGAACTCTCCCTGTAACTCTTTCTCGAATTCAACCCATGAAACATTTTCATCATTCTACTCACCAAGATATAATCCCACCACTCACACACTACTCCTTGCATCTGAATAACTATAAGTGGGACATATTACTCTATTGGGGAATGGATCAAACTAAAAGAGGTCTCAAGATACTCCAACTATTTTTATGTATCTATATCAGAATCACTACCCTCATACTTCCCCTAGTACTTAAACTAAAAGTTGTGAAACATCCTATACTGATGATCATCCTCCTAAACCAAATCAACACTCTATTGATCAATTTGATAATCCTACTAAACCTACACTTCCTGAACCACATATATATGATTATTTGGATCCATGGATTAAATATAAATTATGATTTTCTTATTATTTATAGTATAAAATTTCGTTAATATTTATTTAATTCATTTAACTTCCCCAAACTACCCTAATTAAAATACAAACATAAGTCATCATGATGAATGTGCCTCTCCTAGAACTCTACCATGCAAGTGGAAATACCTAACTTGGTTTTTTGGAAGGGTCAGAGTCCATTTTTAGATCATGAGGATCCCTTAAATGCCATCCCCTAGATGGTCTTCCCAATCCTATGTAACAAACCATGATCAATTGACATAATTTTCTTACCAATACATGAAATCTTCACTATTCCTAACTCTAACCTCCATCCCGTCTCTCAACCATCATCCATTGATACCACTCTTTCAGGATCCCCACCCTCTAAAGGTACCACTCATAGGATGGAAATGAAGAACGATAGATAATTACCCCCCCCAAATTCCCACCTCCAGTAGGCCCAAGGATGGTAGCTACCATCGAGGGCATAAAAATCTCACAATTTGGAGGAATTACCCTAAATAAGTAAACAGGACTAGGAGATAGGATAAATCAACCAAAAATAACTCCATAACATAATATAAACTAAACCCAAACCATACCAATATTCATGTGTAAATAAAATAGATACATATTAATGTCTTCAAATGTACCCAAAAGTAAAAGCTAAATAGTGAAACAAAAATAGTCCAAAGGCTCAAGCTAACAGTGTCTAGAATGACCCATGAAGTCCTCCTAGAAACATAAAATATATTCTATATATATTGAGTGAGCATACAATTATACTCATTAGGGTAACCAAAGTATCTATTTTCCATGTTAAAGAAGCATACAATTCCAATAGTGTGAAAATAATAGAACCAAACAGTACCGAAATAGGTCAACTAAGAAATCCCCATACTCACCATGGAAATCTGACAAAATTACACCTGGAAGTATTATAGCATAATAAGAAGAATATTTATAATGGTACTCCACAACACTTTCCTGCTGATTATCTGATCTCACACCCCAACGAAATACATCATGGAACTCAAACCTCTTCTGTATAATATCACATCACATCCCACCATTATAGAAAGAGGATATCACATCAAAACCATAACCAGAATAGGAAAGTATTGTGTACATAAAGGGAATAAACCTCATACCCTATTCTTACCATGCACAACCCGCACCAAAATCCATCTCATCATCTCACCTAAAAACAACGAGGGAATAACATCACACATGTCTTAAAGAAATATGGGTCATCACATCACTTCACATCATTATAGTGAACTTTTGATTGCTTGACATGATAGACCATGCATTTAATCATCTCTTGGAAGACAGAGAGGGGAAAAATCAGGTGGCCACAAATTCATCCTCACCATCAAGATGTTGGGAAAAATACCCCCCCCCCCAATATATGGGGGTTGGAACATGGTTCTCAATGTGGGTGGGATGAATATAAAAAATCATAGGTAAAATAAAATTTATTTATATAATATCATAACACACAATCCCAAGCAATGGGTACACCACACAAGATCCATCCCAACTAAAAAATCACACCAAGGCCTCAAAACCTTAATCACATTCACTTCCATAACTAAAAGAAAAAAAACACATAAAAAACCACAATCCATATTCCAATTTTTATTTTTAAATGATCTATTTACTAGATTTACCATATACCAACCAATTATATTTCAATAGCCCATTTATTTCACATTTTCAAAACTATTAATTCCTATATAAACATTAATCGTTTAAACTACACTTCCAACATTAATTCTTGTGTAAATTATTCATTTCAAACTTTATTTCAAAGTAGTCCATACATTTTCTATTCCAATTTTATCATTTATTTAATTCCATTAATTATTAGGAAACTAGCATAAAACATCACATTAGAAAAATATAAATCCCGCAATCCTCTTGAAAATAAGTCCACATAGCCCACATCATAGTCATAACACCTCCACATCCCAACCACCACATAACCACTACCTTTCATCACTACATCCCCATAACATGACCACATAACATAACACACATTCACACATCACCAAACTTTTAACATAACATTAGAAATCATTTTTAAGATTGTTCGAGGACATTTTCATCAATTACACTTCAATTTTAAGGGTATTCTAACACAAGAATTTTTTTAGGGGAAACCATTTCATTAATTAGATATAAGTGATTAGCCAATTCCATTTAGGGTGATATAAAATAATATAAAATACAGTTGTTCCATACCACCACAACTACAACATAAAACAAATCCCTTAACTATGATTATTTTTAGAAAGACATCAATCTCATATAATCACAATATCGATAATAATATAAAATATATAAAATAATGTGATTTGAACCCTTCCACCTTCAATTTCAATCAACTGATTCATTATCTTAATTAATATAGGGTATATTATCTTCCCAAAAGATAAAAATGCACAAAACCCTCCCACATGATAAAACTGAGGAGAAATGAAGGATCCCCCTAACTAGAATAATGAATGTTCACATGAGTCACTACACCAAAAATATGGTTGCTCACATAGTATGGAACAACTTAATGGAATAACATTAACCATATGTGGAAACCAGGTTCCAAAACATAAAGGGAAAGGATTTATAACCTTCCATCTTGAGTGAAAGTATGTAAGAAAAAATAAGGATAGATATTTATTTTAGATTCAACAGATATGAAACCATTGGAATTTTAGATATTAGATAATATTTTAATTAATAATTAATGCAAATATCATTAAATTCCATGGGGAATATCCATCTAGATGCTCCAAAAAATTTAGAAAACAAGGATATAAATATTTTATTTTGAAATAACTATTAATTTCTGAAATTAAGTATTTAAAATATTTTTTTTGTAAAAAAGATATAAAAAGGGAAAAAATTAAAAGTTTAGAAAAACCAGCTACTACATTCAGAATCTACGATGAGAATATACCATCAGAACCTAACGTTAGAGTAAGTCTACTACTACCATCATCTAATGCCAGATGAAGTCTACTAAAGCCATCATCTTACATTTAAATATTCTATCAGAATCTTCCATTAGAATTTATCATCAGAATTTACCTTCATACCAATATTTCTGCTACTATCATATACCACCAGCATCTATCTTTCGAATCTACCATCAAAATTGACTTTCAAAATATACCTTTAAAATACATTGTAGTAATCCATAGTATTAATCCACTGTTATAATCAATCATCAAAAGCCAAAATATGATTCTACCATAACAGTCCACCATTAGACTATGTTTTCTACCTACATCATCTACAACCAGCCTCTAAAACCTGTCATTGGCACCCAAAAACCTAGGGAAATGAAAATGAAAATGGTTCTCAGAAAAAAAGGTGTTAAATTAGATAACTCTTAAACAATTATCATCCTAGAGAATTAAAACATTCTCAAAGAGAATAGAAGGAAAAATGGTTGTCTGAACAAGCACCATGCGAGATACCTCTCAAGAATGTTTATACAATTGAGACACCTCGACAAAATAAACACTCTAACCACAAGCCTATTATATTTAACATAACAAAATCCACATACCTTTCAATCTAAACAAATACCCAAAACAAAAACCTTCATAACAAATACACAACATATTCCTTAGTACACAAATAAATGAATTCTCTCTCCCATGTCACGATACTATCTACTTTGGGAGGCACTAATTTTCCTGTATAGTTTCAATTATGTCACGATATAACACATATTGATTAGGAATCAGGTTTTCCCTTTCTTCATGTGCATTGAATCCTTAATCACACATAATATGAATAGGGAAGAATCCCATCTCATATAAAACAAAAAAACCCAAATGTCACATCATCATACAAAACAATAAAAACAAGAAATTCTCATAACAAATTAGAGTGTTGGGTCCACATACACGTATCATGCACATAAGTACTATATTATAGGCCGCCATGATGCAAATCATATGAACCAAAAAAATGGAATATCGTCACAAGACCTTATCCAGATGATCTTGGATATCTACTATAAGCTCTTTGAACATTGAATCATCCTTGATGTCAAACTATCCCCAGTCAATGACATGGGAGTCATCATGAAGATACCAATGTAGATGAGATATGTAGAAGATATCATGAATATATCTTAGTCACCACATGAGTGAAAACTGATAAAACACCTTACTAACACACCCCAACACCTCGAAGGGCCCTAAATATTAGGGAGAGATCTTACTCCCCTATTAAACCTCCACTACCTATGTTGAGGGTAGGCTCTCAAGAATACACGATCTACAACCTTGAACTTTAAGGGTCTACTACTGCAATCATCATAATAATTATTCCAGTAATGTGATCCTTTCATACTCTCATGAGAAAACGGAACGTTCTATATTGTTCTCCGACCCGCATCAGGTCTAGGAATTGCTGACTCCCTAATCCCAGCCCAACATAATGGTGAATGACACAATCATCCATACAAATCCTCTAATTGGGCCATGCCAATGGATTATTGATATATTTTAATATAGGAAAACCCAATAAAAATATTTTTTTCCCCATGATAATCCAAATTATAAGATGCACACTCTCAATATATCCTCTTGATTTTGGATAGTCTACAACATCTACCCATCCGTCAGAAGGTGGAAAAGAGTGTTCAGGAATTACTGAGTTCCCAAAGCATCCTTAAATTCTCTCTAGACCCAAAAAGTAAAATTTTCATCCCAATAAAAGATTATTTACCATAATACTCCTTGAAACTACACCATCGCATCCATATACCTCCTCACCAAAACATCCAAGACACCCGAATCCTTGATCACTAGGAAGTGTGAAGATTTTGACAACTGATCGAAGATTACCCTGATAGCATCAAAACGTACAAGAGATCAGTGTATCTATATGATGAATTCCATCCATATTTCAACCCATTTACTCTTGGAAACACCCAACGGATATATAAAACTTCCCGGAACATTATACTTGGCCATTACCTACTAGAAAACTAATCACCATTCCACAAACTCAACCACCAAACATTTTATCCTAGGCCACCAAAACTATGTCATCAAGCCACAATACATTTTGTAAAATCCTATATTGTACCCACGAAAGATATATATGAAACTCCTAAAGAACTCCCTTATGCATCATTATCATAAAAACAACCTTCCCTGAAACAACATTTGATTATGACCATCCTCTATCCATCCCCTCTAAGAATCACAATAACCAACATGATCATGTATTACCTCTACATATGAGTCTCCCTACTAAGACTCCTATACCAAATACATCAATTAATACTTCACTATCACATAGAAAAATAATCCTTGACTATAAACCACCCTCACAACCATATACTGGGATACCAACTCCTCCATCGTTCTCCAAGCATCCCCAGAATCCTGAACCACATCCTTCCATGACATTATGCTCAAACCATCGACCATGAAATTTCCCTTTCACAAGGTTTAGTGGATCATAAAATCATTATATTGTAGAACCTCCGTCCACCACCATTACATAATATTCATATCACACTATGAAATGATATACCTCATACTCTTGTGATCCATGAAGATAACAAAGTGTTCCCCAGTGAGGTAATTCCATCACAACTCTAGTGAAAAAAAATCAATTCTAAATTTAGATCGTGGGTGGAATCGTTATAATCATGGGGGAATAAATTAATATGTGCATAATAGATCACAACCTTCTATTTCAACAAGATTTATCCCATGATTAGACGTGAAGCATCACAAAACACCTCGAACATCACCCCTTCTGCAAGAAACTAAAGCATGAGGGAACTAATCAATCCCCCTTTAAAGAAGTAAAATTATACCTAAAACTAATCACTACTGATAAATACATCATCTTCCTAGTAAATTATTTCAATATGGGTGATTAATTTGAGAAATTATTCATGGTACACTGATAATATCCTATAAGGCTATGTATGCTACAGACCTATGACACACTCTTGGGGCTACCTACCAAGAATTTTTCTTTGATATTTGAAGGTCCCATTACTACTACCTATTTGAAAACAACATTAATAAGAAATTACACCTATAATATCTAGAAAATACACTTAGGAAACTTTCCATAGAGCTCGTGGCATCTAAGAACATACTAGGAAACTCTTGGATGATCAGTTTGCTCCTCCTCTAACATCGAGTATATAAATATTTCATCGATGAAAACAACTCTAAAATGGATTAGTAATTGAAAAAAATAGATTTATTGAGTCCCGTGAATATATATTTTTCATTCATGACACTATGTGACATGATCGTAGAATCATAATACCTATATCTACTTCTGAAGGTAGTCTTCGGGACATTATCCTACATCACCTTCAACGGGTGATATATAGACCACATATGAATCTTGGAGAACCAAATATCTTTCCTAAATTTCATGAAATTTTAATTTATCCTCCAAATAGAATAAATATTCTTAATATTCACTTAGTTTAACCTTCATTAGTCAATGCACAACCTCATACTACCATCTTCATTTTTATAAAATAACACAGGAGAACACCATAATGATACACTAGACCAAATGAATCCTTTCTACATTAGATCATCTATATGAATGATAAAGTCCCACAACATAGAGGGTTCCATATGTTAAGTATCAATCAAAATTGGAGAAGTATCATAATATAATTCTATCCCAAACACAACATCACGTAGAGAGCGTAACGCTGTAACCTTCTTAGGAAAAATATCTAAAAAATCTACGAAAACCTTGGGTGCATCCTCCATCCTAGGGTCCACTGATTCCTTATACATGTAAACTATCAAAGAAATTAGGGGATCCAGAGGTCTACTAAAAACCTGATAACTTCTCTCACTAATAAAAACTACATATTGGCTATCCAAATCCAAGAACATAACACTCCTTTGGAAGTAGTCAATAACTTCATGCATAGAATATAACTAGTCAATAATGAGAATGAAATTTTATGACTACATTTTTAGAAGGAAAATATCCCCATGATACTGATGTGGCTCCATCATCAGTCTACAGCCTTGACACACATGAAGAAAGATTTTCTATCCTATGACTAGCATATTCAACACCAGGGGAATGAGAAGCCTCTCCATATCTAGTCTCAAAAAACCATCTAGAGAAGGTGAAATTGAGAAGTGTGAATCTCCTAAATAAAAAATGGAATAAACAAGTTTGAATGACAACTAGAGTATACCTCAAATGATCATATAACCTTGGTCACTACCATCTCCATTTTATACAACTAACCACACCCATCTCCTCCACCTCCCTTATAATGGACACCCCCATGACCACACTCGAGTCGAGGTCCCTAAACTTGAGAAAAACCCATGGTTAAAATCTTCCCATTCCATCCCCACTTATTGGAGCACAAAAATGAGGCTACTACTGCTGAAACAGCCTTTATAGAAACTTCTACTGAGGAAGATACTAAACCTGACCTCCTTAACTAAACTGATCATGAAGAAGCACTAGGCATTGATTTTAAAAATTTCTATGAACATAAAAAACACACAACACCAAATCCTCCAATAAGAAAATGAAACCCACTAAACCCATAAGTTTATAAATTTAGATGTTGTGGTCAACTCTCTGAAAGTTTCAAACTTGAAGTCCCTATCTCTTATGACTTTACAATGAAAACAATACTTTTTTAGGAACCCTATTGGCTCCCCTCCCATGGTAAACATCCTCATGGGTTCATTTTCTCGATCACATATTCCTTCTTTTGAATGACCAGATATGTTGGTAATGTAAATGATATAACTATATAATGGTTAGAAGGATGGAGTTTCTCCTCATGACACTGTACCTGAGGCTCCACAACTAGAAAATGTAATGGGGGAAAACATAGAAGATCCTTAAACTTGATCATGAGATCCCACATAGACAAACTCCCCAACTGAAGATAGACAATATCATTCCTCTACACTTCCTTCATAGTTGATGGATGTAACTCTGCGTAGAACGATTTCTTGTAGTCTACCCATGAAAAATTTCCCCCCTTCCACTCACTAAGATATATCATCCACTACTGGTGCATAAATCCTTACATATAACAAACTGCTTGCGGGACCCAATACTCTGTTAGGACTGAGATCAATCTAAAATAAATCTCAAGATCCTCTAACTAGCTCTATATCTCTAGGTTTGAAACACTTCCCTCATAATTCCATAAAACCTTCCACTAAAAATCATGAAACATCCTATTCTACTAATCATAATCCTCAACCATAACAACCCACTGATGATCAACCAGATGATACTCATGTACCTCCACTTCCGGAACCACGCAAACAATGACTAGGATCCCTAACTAAAAGAAAAGTTAAAAAAAAATTAAGGCCATTAATGTGAAAATTCAATAATATTTAATTAATTCATTTTTACTTCTCTAAAACCACCAAAATTAAAACATGAAAACAAGTAATCATGATGTATGTCCCTCTCCTATGTCTCTACCCTATAAGTTGTGCCACATCACTTGGTTGTTCAATAGGATCATAGACCTTATTTTGAATTAGGAGGGTCCCTAAAATCCCATGTCCTAGATTGTATTCCTTGGACTATCACATACCATGATCAACTAACATATTTCCCCCATCAAACCATGAAATACTTACTACTTATAACTCCAAAATTCATCCTATATCTCAAACATCTGCATCTGATACCATATTTTCACTACCCTCCCTCCAAATGTACCACTCCTAGTCCATAAATGAAGGAATAAAGATAATGAACCCAGATTCTTGCCTCCAGTAGGTACCAGAATTGAAGCTAGCTCTGACGACATAAAAATATTTGAATTGGGGGGCACTACCATCAATATGTAAAAAAAATTAAGAGATATAATAAATCAATCACAAATAATCCATGAGATAATATAAAGTAAACCCAAACCATCCCACAATTCACATTTAAATGAAACAGATAAATACAAAAGGCACCAAAATTATGAAAAAGTAAAAGCTAAAGTAGTGACATAGTAATAGTCCAAAAGTCTGAAATATTAGTGTTCAACACAGTCTATTAATACCTTATAGAAACTTGAAAAATATTTTACATATTTTTGGTGAGAATTCAAGTATACTAAAAAGGGTGACCAAAATATCTCATTTACATATGAAGAAATCATACTAATGCACCAGTGAGAAAACAATAGAACCAAACAACATTGAAACTTGTTAACTAACCAATAATCATCCTTAGAATAGAATAGTCTCCAAATAACACATCCAAGTATAGTAGCATAATAATAATAATATCGATAAGGTACCACACACCACTTTCCCACTGACTGGACACTCTCATACCCCAATGAAATACATCTTGGTGCTCCCACCAGTTCTGTATAACATCATATCGCATAACATCACATCCTACCCCTAAAAACCTAGGACATTAAATAACAACCAAAACTAGAATAGTAGGGTATCAAGAATATGAATGAAATCAACCTCGTTCCCTCCTCCTACCATTCATGATCCCCACCATAATCCATCTCATCGTCTCAAGTGAAAACACCTGGGTCATCAGATCACACCACACCCAAAGACACATAATCCATCACATCACATCACATCTCGAAAGTTAACTTTTGACTTCTGGCCATCATAGACCATGTATTTCATCATTGACTAGATGAGGTATTAGGGTTGAGTGGGTGGAAAATCATCCATCCTCACCACTGGTGTGTTGGAAAGTGCAACCCCCCAAATATATGGGTTTCAACACAAGGTTATCATTGTCGGTGGGGTATATATATAAAATCACAAGGAACATACAATGTATATATATAATATTAGAACACACAAGACCAACCCATGGGTACACCACACAAGATCTATACCAACTCACAACATCACCCCAAGGCCTCGAAACCTTCATCACTTTCTCTTCCATCACTAAAATCACAACACCATATAATAATACACAATCAATTATTCCACTTTTCCTTTTAAAATGATTAATTTCCCATATTTCTCATTTACCATAAAATTCAATTTCAATAGCCCATTTATTTCACATTTTACTGTCTATTAATTCTTATATAAACATTAACCATTTAAAATACACATACCACTTCAATAAAAGTGTTCATTATTCATTTCAACCCATATATTAAACCATTCAATACCATTTCTCTTTCAATTTCATCATTTATTTTAATTTATTACTACTCAAGAAATTAGTACAATGAAATGCATCACAATGAATCACAAACCATCATCCTCATGCCAAAAATCCCACACAACCACCATTACAACCACAACTACCTCCTCGTCATAATTTTCATATCATCACTACTTTCCATCAAAACCACCCTATACCATGTAACACCCCGAGATTTTATGAAAAATATTCTTTTTAATGTCTTGTGTTGTACGCTACACCAAAATTAGATTGTGATATATGCAACACCGTATTTTCTTGCAGTATACACAACACTATTCTTGGCTCGCGTTACACACAATTTGAAGTTCGTTTTGTAGAAACTATTCTACGTAACATTATGTATAGATTTTGTTTAATGTATAAATGAAATAAGTTTTGATTATGTTATACGCAACACCAAATAGAGCTTTCACTACACGCATCCCTGAATTGGCTTGCATTACACGCAATAAAGACTTTCCTTGATTGCATGTGTAGTACGTAATACCGAGTTTCACTAAACGAGATATTATTATAATATTATTATGAACTAGCCGTTATGAATAGTAATACCCACTTTTTGAAATTTTATAAATTTTGTCTTTCAAAATGGACTTCATTTTTGGATTTGGAATATCGAAATTAGCTTAGGGTGAAATTTTGGTACTTTTCGGATAACTTTCATATTCTGATGAATAGTGACAATTACTAAATTTTAATTAAAAACAACTGTTTTTAATCGAAATAATTAATAGTGATAAATTATTAATTTGAGTGGTTTTAAAGTATATTTAGAATATATTTTTACCATTTAATACAATGTTGGTCATTGGATGTAATTTCACATTTAAACTAGACATAAACAAGTTTCAATCTTTTGATATTTATTATCTCTTAAAAACACGCTATTTGTTTTGACGACGGGAATTAATTTTTAAATTAATTAATGCAACTGATATGTTTTTAATTTGGTAAAATAGGAATCATTTTTGAATTCATAATATCAAATATATCATAGGACTAATTTTTGGTATTTTTCTGGAAACTTTCATTTTTTGATGAATAGTGAAACCACTAAGTGATAGTTAAAAAAACTGAATTTTTCATAAAACTTAATTTTACCGCTTCTGTGAGTGGTATTTAGAAAATACGAGAGACATGATTAATATCAAGGACTAAAATTTGGTTCAATGAGATGAAAATATTTTTTGGTGAATAGTAACTTTTTTCTTTTATTTACCACGGTTAAAAGTAAATAGGATAATTAAGGGTAAAAATGATATTATTATTACCCTAACACATGTTCTAATTCTATTGGATAAGTTTAATTCGACCAAAAACAACCTTAGGAATAAAATATGACCATTTATTCCCACTTGGATTGGATTAGGACATTTAATATTAATTTATTTAAAGATGGGTTAAAATACTTAAAATCAATGTTTAATAAGTAAATCATTTTTACTATAGGGTTAAACATAAGATAAATTCGACTATAAATATTCATTAAAAATCTAAAAATATTTCCTACATAATGGTATTTTATTTATAATTTTTAGACATTAAATAATTTAATTTATTTATGACACAAAGATGATGCAGTAATTATCTTATTAATGAAATATTGACATAATAGATGTTATAAATACCCAAATAAATGTAATATGAGACATTTTATGAATTCCAATAATTTTATAGGTTACTATGACATGTTAGTATTTATTTAGTTAACTTTTTTCGAACTAATAATTCTGTTATTATTTTAACAAAAATCAATTACCAAATAGTGTCAAAATTGACATAAAATTGTTTTTAAAACAAATATTATATTATTAATTGTTAGTTTATTCTTAAAAATATATGGTTCGGAAAAATAAATTAGATATGGTTATATATATTAATAATAAACAACTTGGGGTTCGTTTGGCTAGTTATTGTAAGTTTATTAACCTTATAGTGTAAGAAAACAAGAAGACAGGGTAAAAGTTAAATTATCCAACTTAAAGTTAAATCTAAATGATAATGTTAAAATAGAAACCTAAACTTGTATAAATTATATTGGATTAGAGGATTTCGACCAATACCCACCTTAAATTCAAAATAACTCAATTTTGAGCTATTAAAAACCGAATATGACTTTATAATAAAATAATATTTTTTGTTATTCCAAAGGTGCCCCTCTCCTCCCTTATAAAAGGGAACCTCCTCCCTCTCTTCCTCACACCACTTTGAGCCTTCATGCTCGGGAAACCCCTAAAAAATTCTTTTCTCCAATTCCCTAGAAACATCCTAGAGGTCCTGGTCTTCTTCAAATACCAATCATAGTGCCCTAAGAGGAGGTCTCAAAGAGGTGCTTCAAAGAAGAGGTACTGTCCGTTACCGATTCTTTCAACTTTATTTCTTCTTCCAATTATTCTTCTTTAGTTGTTTCATTATGAAGTAATAAAATCAGTATCACTAATATACTGATATGTTATTATAAGTATGAAACAACCATATTTCACCATCTATCCATCCTACAGAAAATGAAATCACCGCGCGTGCGTACGTACGGAATACCGTCTCCACGCCGTGGTGTAATCTATTTTCCACCACCACCTTACTTGGATGGGTATAATGGTGAAATTAATTAATATATATGATTACTATAATATGATATTATACATAAACTTTAATAAAATTCCATGATCATGGGAATGATATCATCACTCATGCGTACGTACGGACTACCATGTCCACGAACACGATGAGATTCATTTTCCATGATTAACCATTCAAGAATAATTATAAAGTATATATAATGAATAATAATGAAATATATGACATAATAATGCTATTGGATTTATGTATATATATATTTATGTCATCTATTTAGCTTCATTCAATTCAATAAGGATACGAAAAAAACGTTCATGCGTACGTACGACCTACCGTCTCCATGAACGGTGTATTTCATTACTTTTATCGATCTATAATATATATATGTATATGATGAATATATATTATATATAAATCATGTTTTACATTCTGGAATTAAGTAAATAAGTATATAAGTAATAATATCAAGAAAAACAAGTCCAAACACGTACGATAACTAAAACGATTTAACCCAAAACACTACTTTAACATGGAACTTACAAAATAACGGGTAATATAAAGTCATAAGTGAACCATATATGATATCATAACAATGAATATGATTCTGTAATAATTCAATGATATTATTTAAATCATTATACAGGAGGTTTGGAAACATACGAAGCATATCAGACCTAAGGTAAGGGATAAATTTTCCAATCTCGTTTTTATCTGAGATTGTTTATTCGTAAGTATTTACCTGGGGTTATATTTATCTTCCATGTCCTTGTTTTATAAAAATGGTTTCATGTATGTTTAAAGTCCTTTTTACCCATTTTGACTTTTACTACATGGTATGTAAGTAATATCTCTTTTGTTTACCTTACGAGGTACTTTTTTTACTTTTCTGGAAAAAGTACGAAAAGAATGTTTTTTTAACTTATACATCGCGAATGGATTTTTACGGTTTCATAACACCTTATTTTCATGAAGCTTCCTCCAAAATATTTCATTAATATTTTCAACAAAATCCTTTTCATTTAAAATTGGATGACATTTTGTGAAAAGAAACTGATTTTGAAGAAGAAAGGATATTTTCCTCAAGAATTCATTTCAAGTGTTTTATCAAAACCATTTTTCATCTAAGATGAAAATATTTAATATGTGTATGTTTCAAGTATCATGTCTATATGGTTTACATGGTTTCAATTTTCTTATTATGAAATGATATCCATTTCTTTTATATGGATTATGTGATTATGGGATGATGTTTATGATAGCCATTTTATTCGTTGGGTTATTATGAATAATGTATGTTTATTTTGTGGCACAAGTAAGAATGATTTCATTATGAGATGGGTGGGACCTATATCTCCCTCCAATGCATTGGGTAAAGATTTATATCTAATGAGATAGAAATGGCTGGAATGGTAAGTTAATCCGGTTCAGTGTTACAGGACTGAAACGAGGAGTGAACTCGATTCAGAAAGGGACTTTGTCCACTAAGATGGTCTTGGCAGCAATGCCTTGGATACTATGGAAATCATAACATGTGATTAATGGCTTCCAAAATTACATGTTTTATTCCCATTCTATTTTATCATGATTGATTTTACTTTATGATATATGCCTTTCGTACTTCCAAGATTTATGTCTTTGGTCAAGGTTTTAATGTTTAGATTTCATGTTCAAGTTTTTGCTTTCAAATGTTTATGGATTGTTTTATGTTCTCTATGTTTGCCCTTACTGAGCATTTGAGCTCACCCTTTTAATGTTTTATTTTCCACAGGAAATAATAAAATGTTTTAGGTAAAGAAACAAAAAGGGGAAGATTGTTATGGGAGATGTTGAAGATCGTTCAACATGATTAGATGTTTATATTCCGAGTTTCCAAAGACACTAAACTATTACGGTCCCTGTGTGTCTATTTTTGTTATGTATTAAGTATTCTGCTAAAGTAATGTAATGTCTATGTACATCAAGCTTCGGGTCTCTACAGTTGGTATCAGAGTAAAGTTTTAGTCAACCTTTGGAAACTAGGATGCGAAAACGTTAGTGAGATCCCTAGAGATATTTCTATGTTATGTCCAGGGATGTCCCTAATGATAAGTATACGTATAGGATATAGTCCTAGAACTATGGTAACGATCTTAGAATATAACCTAAGATGTTATATATTGAGGGTGCTCCCCCTTTACTATGTTGTTTTTCCTAGCATGATTTTTTCTTCTCACACTATTCTTTTTGGGTTTTAGAAAATGGCTGGAAACAGGAAGATTCGTGATAATGGAGGATATGACGGACAATGGAATGATATTATTCATGAGAAACCAAATAAAACGGGATTTGGAAGTCCAAACATCATTATTATGCCTAATCAGAAATCTCATAATATGATCAATAATCTCAACTTTGGTAAGTTTCCCAACTCCGATAATAAGAGAAAGATGGAGTTTCATGATGATCATAGAGGAAAGGAAGTTCAATTTCCCTCATGTAAATCATGTGGGAAGAGGCATAGGGGAGATTGTTTCAAAGGAACTGGAAGATGCTTTGGGTGTGGAAAAGAAGGACACAAAGCCAATAAGTGCAAAGTAAAAGGTTCAGTTAACACCATGGATGAGGATAATGGTATTTATACGACATCAACAATGGTTAAATGTTTTAAATTTGGAATGTAAGGGCATTATAAAATCCAATGCCCTGAGGGAAAGTCTCATGAAGAGAATCAGTATGGTTGTATGGGTAGTATTTATGTTGATGATGATGAAGAGACTACAAATTATATGTGAGATGAAAGAATTGTTGAAGATCGGTCAATGGATTAAGAAGGTAGTGGAATGATTACATGTTTATCAAGTGTAATGTTGTATAAGTAATATCATGGTACTATGGAATAAAGAGACATCTAAGGATTGTTACACTGTTGCCTTTCCTTATGTTTTGAAAGTGTACGATTAATGGTACCAGTAACCATGAAAGGTTATTCTAATATTTTTGGAAAGTAGATGATATGCGCATAATGAAGGGATAAGGAGAAAATTAAATGTTTGATAGTATTAATGAGCTCATGACTGATATAAGGAGAAGGTTATATCATGGTTTGAGTATATAGAATTTTTGGATTTTGGTATGTGGAAAGAGTTAACTTTTGACAACATTCATGTTTTCACTAAGGTTTAATGGGTATTCATTTTTCAAGAGAATACATGATTAAGGTATTCACATGATTGGAATGTGACCAACAAGATATATGGGGGATAAATGATGGTATTCACATGCTATGTTGATGACATTTCAAATAATCATTTTCTTTATACTATGAGCTTGGACCAAAGTATTTTAAATAATCCTAAAGATTGGAATGGATTATGTTGGACATAAGTTAGTATTGTTTAAGGATATAACTTTTTTCGATATTATTGATGGGATGTTATAGTAATGTAGTTTTAGAAAAAGGACAACCTGCAGGACGGGCGACAACCCATCGCGTCGGACAAGGCTATGGGAATCGAACCCACAACCGAAGTGCGACTGGCCTTTATCGCCTACCAATGGCCTATAGGAAGTCCCTGTTTAGTAGAAACTAGTTTTATTTTATTAAGTAGTATGATATATGAAGTATAAGTCCATTTTAAGAACCATATATGATTAATCTCACTATAGATGGACTTATGTATTTTTGATAACTTTTATAAACTTTTGTTTGAGACAAATGGAATGACCCATCATTCTATCACATGATCTGCTAACACATCACGAATGACAAATTCAACTTCATTTCTTTAAGAGATGAAGTGGAAATTTTCCAAATCACGACCAACGGTGAGACTTTACCAAAATCACAAAAGTATTTCTTCTAATTCCAATTTCATCAACTTTTGGGAAATGATATTGAAAACCAAAAATGTTGTTCTACTGCCCTTATATCCGATGAATCAGATGGTACCTTAGATCATCAAAAATATATGGCTTTGTGATTGATGACTTTTTCATAGCCATGTTCTCTACCACTCTCCATCATAACTTGATGGTTAGATTTTTCTTCCATATCCATATTTTCACCTATATTCTCTTATATGGAAACCCAATGATGGGTTTCTTTGGGTAATCGTTACATTTCATACTTTAGTTTTTAAAATTAAGTTTTAGTATTCCTTTTTATGATGTGGGTTTCTATAAATAGTAAATGATTTATAACCCCTGACGAATTTCGAGGGTGAAATTCATTTTAAGGGGGGTAGAATGTAACACCCCGAGATTTTATGAAAAATATTCTTTTTAATGTCTTGTTTTGTACTCTACGCCAAAATTAGATTGTGATATACGCAACACCGTATTTGCTTGCAGTATACGCAACACTATTCTTGGCTCACGTTACACAAAATTTCAAGTTCATTTTGTAGAAACTATTCTACGCAACATTATGTATAGATTTTGTTTAATGTATAAATGAAATAAGTTTTGATTATGTTATACAAAACACCAAACAAGGCTTTCACTACACACAGCCCTGACTTGGATTTCATTACATGCAATAAAGACCTTCCTCGATAGCGTGTGTAGTACGCAATACCGAGTTTCACTAAACGAGATATTATTATAATATTATTATGAACTAGCCGTTATGAATAGTAATACCCACTTTTTCAAATTTTATAAATTTTATCTTTCAAAATGGACTTCATTTTTAGATTATGAATATTGAAATTAGCTTAGGGTGAAATTTTGGTACTTTTTGGATAACTTTCATATTCTGATGAATAGTGAAAATTACTAAATTTTAATTAAAAACAACTTTTTTTAATTGAAATAATTAATAGTGATAAATTATTAATTTGAGGGGTTTTAAAGTATATTTAGAATATATTTTTACCATTTAATACAGTGTTGGTCATTGGATGTAATTTCACATTTAAACCAGACATAAACAAGTGTCAATCTTTTGATAGTTATTATCTCTTAAAAACACGCTATTTGTTTTGACGATGAGAATTAAATTTTAAATTAATTAATGCAATTAATATGTTTTGAATTTGGTAAAATAGAAATCATTTTTTAATTCATTATATCAAATATATCTTAGGCCTAATTTTTGGTATTTTTTTGGAAACTTTCATTTTTTGATGAATAGTGAAACCACTAAGTTGTAGTTAAAAAAACTGAATTTTTCATAAAACTTAATTTTACCGCTTCTGTGAGTGGAATTTCGAAAATCCAATAGAGACGACTAATATCAAGGACTAAAATTTAGTTTAATGAGATGAAAATATTTTTTGGTGAATAGTAACTTTTTACTTTTATTTACCACAGTTAAAAGTTAATAGAATAATTAAGGGTAAAAATGATATTATTATTACCCTAACACATGTCCTAATTCTATTGGATAAGTGTAATTCGACCAAAAACAACCTTAGGAATACAATATGACCATTTAGGCCCACTTGGATTAGATTAGGACATTTAATATTCATTTATTTAAAGAAGGGTTAAAATAGTTAAAATCAAAGTTTAATAAGTAAATCATTTTTAATATAAGGTTATAAGTAAGTTAAATTCGACTATAAATATTCATTAGAAATATAAAATGATTTATTACATAATGGTATTATATTTATAATTTTTAGACATTAAATAATTTTAATTTATTTATGACACAAAGATGAAGCAGTAATTATCTTATTAATGAAATATTGACATAATTGATGTTATAAATACAGAAATAAATGTAATTTGAGACTTTTTATGAATTCCACTAATTTTATAGATTAATATGACATGTTAATATTTATTTAGTTAACTTTTTTCAAACTAATCATTCTGTTATGATTTTCAAAAAAATCAATTACCAAATAGTATCAAAATTGAAATAAAATTGCTTTTAAAAAAAATATTATATTATTAATTGTTATTTTATTTATAAAAATCTAAGGTTCGGCCAAATTACTTATATAAGGTTATATATATTAATAATAAACAACTTGGGGTTCGTTTGGCTTGATATAGTAAGTTTATTAACCTTATAGTGTAACAAAACAAGAAGACACGGTAAAAGTTAAATTATCTAACTTAAAGTTAAATCTAAATGATAAGGTTAAAATAGAAACATAAACTTGTCTAAATTCTATTGTATTAGATTATTTCGACACATCCCCACCTTTTCTTCGAAAAAACTCAATTTGGAGCTATTAAGAACTTAATATGACTTTATAATAAAATAATATTTGTAGTTATTCCAAAGGTGCCCCTCTCCTCCCTTATAAAAGGGCACCTCCCCCCTCTCTTCCTCACACCACTTTGAGCCATCAATCTAGGCCAAAACCTACCAAATTATCTTATCCACTTCCCTAGAAATATCCTATAGGTCCTGGTATTCTTCAAAGACCAATCTTAGTGCCCTAAGAGGAGGTCTCAAAGAGGGGCTTCAAAGAAGAGGTAAGGTCCATTACCGATTCTTTCAACTTTATTTCTTCTTCCACTTATTCTTCATTAGTTGTTTCATTATGAAGTAATAACATCAGTATCACTCATATACTGATATGTTATTATAAGTATGAAACAACCATATTTCACCATCTATCCATCCTATAGAAAATGAAATCACCGTACGTGCGTACGTACGGAATATTGTCTCCACGTCGTGGTGTAATCTATTTTCCACCACCACCTTACTTGGATGGGTATAATGGTGAAAGTAATGAATATATATGATTATTTTAAAGTGATATTATACATAAAATTTAATACAATTCCATTATCATGGGAATGATATCATCGCTCGTGCGTACGTACGGACTACCGTGTCCACGAACGCGATGAGATTCATTTTCCCTGATTAACCATTCAAGAATGATTATAAAGTATATATAATGAATGATAATGAAATATATGACATAATAATGCTACTGTATTTATGTATATATATATTAATGTCTTCTATTTAGTTTCATTCAATTCAATAAGGAAACGAAAACAACGTTCATGCGTACATACGGTCTACTGTCTCCATGAACGGTGTATTTCATTCCTTTTATTGATCTATAATATATATATGTATATGATGAATATATATTATATATAAATCATGTTTTACATTCTGTAATTAAGTAAATCTGTATATAAGTAATAATATCAAGAACAACAAGTCCAAACACTTACGATAAATAAAATGATTTAACCCAAAATGCTTCTTTAACATGGATCTTACAAAAGAACAGGTAATATAAAGTCATAAGTGAACCATATATGATATCACAACAATGAATACGATTCTGTAATAAGTCAATGAAATTATTTAAATAATTATACAGGAGGTTCAAAAATGTACGAATCATATCCGACTTAAGGTAAGGGATAATTTTTCCAATCTCGTTTTTATCCGAGATTTTTTATTCGTAAGTATTTACCTCGGGTTATATTTATCTTCCATGTCCCTGTTTTCTAAAAATGGTTTCATGTATGTTTAAAGTAATTTTTACCCATTTTGACTTTTACTATATGGTATGTAAGGAATCTTTCTTTTGTTTACGTTACGAGGTACTTTTATGACTTTTCGGGAAAAAGTACGGAAAGAATGTTTTTTTAACTTATACAAAGTGAATGGATTTTTACGGTTTCATAACACCTTATTTTCATGAAGCTTCTTCCAAAATATTTCATGACTATTTTCAACAAAATCCTTTTCATTTAAAATTGGATGACATTTTGTGAAAAGTAAATTATTTTGAAGAACAAAGGATATTTTCCTCAAGAATTCATTTCAAGTGTTTTATATATACCATTTTTCATCTAAGATGACATTATTTCATATGTGTATGTTTCAAGTATCATGTATCTATGGTTTATATGGTTTCACTTTTCTTATTATTAAATGATATCCAATTATTTTATATGGATTATTTGATGATGAGATGATGTTTATGAAACCCATTTTATTCGTTGTGTCATTATGAATAATGTATGTTTATTTTGTGGCACAAGTAAGAATGATTTAATTATGATATGGGTGAGACCTATATCTCCCTACAATGCATTGGGTAAAGATTTATATCTCATGATATAGACATGGCTGGAACGGTAAGTTAATCCGGTTCAGTGTTAGAGGACTGAAAGGAGGAGTGAACTCGATTCAGAAAGGGACTTTGTCCACTAAGATGGTCTTGGCAGCAATGCCTTGGCTACTATGGAAATCATAACATGTTCGTAATGGTTTCCACAATTACATGTTTTATTCCAATGCTATTTTATCATTATTGATGTTACTTTATGATATATGCCTTACTTACTTCCAAGATTTATGTCTTTGCTCAAGGTTTTAATGTTTAGATTTCGTGTTCAAGTTTTTAATTTCATATGTTTATGGATTGTTTTATGTTCTCTATGTTTTCCATTACTGAGCATTTGAGCTCACCCTTTTTATGTTTTATTTTCCCCAGGAAAAAATGAAATGTTTTAGGTAAGGAAACAAAAAGGGGAAGATCATTATGGGAGATGTTGAAGATCTTTCAACATGATTAGATGTTTATATTCTGAGTTTCCAAAGACACTAAACTATTACGGTCCTTGTGTGTCTGTTTTTGTTATGTATTAAGTATTCCACTAAAGTAATGTAATGTCCATGTACATCAAGCTTCGGGTCTCTACATACCATGACCACACAACAAGACACACATTCAAACATCAAATCACTTTCCAAAATACATCGCATAAAATTTTTCATATTGTTTGAGGGGATTTTTATCAATTCCACTTCAATTTTAATGTTATTCTCACACAAGAAGAATTTTCTAGGGGAAACTATTTCATTAACCAGCTATAAGTGATTATCTTATTCTATTTAGGGTGATATGAAACAATCACAAATACATGTGTTCTGTAACACCAAAAATATAGAACAAAAAATTCCCCCAAAATAATGATTATTAACCAGGTATCAAACAAGTATAATAAAAATATCAATAATAATATAAATTCAATAAAAGAATGTGATTCAAACCCCTCACCCTTCAACTGTAGTTTTCTGATATATTATCTTCCTTAATCTAGTTTATAATAACTTACCAAATGATTACTAAATCTTGAAATTATCCTACATGGTACAGCTAATGAAAAATGAAGGAAACCCCTACCTAGACGAAAGAATATTCACAATATTTTCTACACTAAAAATAGGGGTCTGAAACAAAGGATGAAACCACTTAACATAAGAACTCGAAACAACAACAAAAAAATGGTTACATAACTCTTGGAGAAAGGCTTGATAACCTCCAATCTCGATAAAAAATATGATGAAAATAATTAGGGAAATATCTTCATTTTAGAATCAATATATATTAAACCATCATGGTTTCGGAATGCAGATAATACTTTAATTGTCTATTAATGCAGATCTCATTAAATTACATGTGGAAGAGCCATTTAAAAGCTCCAAACTTATAAGAAAATAAGGATATAAATATCCTATTTTAAAATAGTTCTTAATTAACAAAATTATTAATTTAAAATCATTTTACATAAAAAAATCTTAAAATGGGAAAACTTGAAATTTTGAAAAAGAAATTTGTTAACTTTAGAATCTACCATTAGAATATACAATCAAACTAAGTCTATTATTGCTAGTATCTAATACTACAATCTACTTTTAGACTAAGTCTTATACTACCAGTAACTACCATGAGAATTTACCTTCAGAATATAATGTCAGAATCCAACATTAGAATATAATATTATAATTTGTCATCATTATAAGTCTACTATCACTGGAATCTACCACCATAATCTACCACCAGCCTCTAAAAAACCTCTTTGGTACCCACAGGCCTAGGGAAACCCAAGGGAAAAATTTTCTTATGAACTAGGGAATTATTATTTAGATAGACCAAAGGATCAATGTCTTGAAACCAATGAAATGGACCAAAGGCCTCGTAGTTGGGGACCAAAGGACCATATCCATAAAACATTGATATTAATAATAATTATTATATTAATAATTAGAAACATCTAGGGATATGGGTAAAAGAGACACATTCTCATTCAGTAAATGGAAAGTCAAGTATAATTATGGGATAATTTTATGCTATGGGGGTAAAACCACCCCCACAACATTTGAAATATGCAGTGACATGAAATAATATGTAATATGAAAATAAAAAAAAGTGTCACAATTTTCTACTGACATCTTTGAGATGGAATCTACAACCGTGTTTTTATCCCTATATATGTGGTAAATTATGATGTTTATCCCCACTATCTAATCCAATATGATCCAATTTACTATGCAAATCTACCATGTCATACTGTAATATGGGTTCTTGACCCTATTAAAAACTAATATAGATAAATTATCTATCTAGATATCATACCATTTAAATATTCATAAAAACTCGACAACATAAATAATTACCCATATTTCAACATAAAAATAAATGAGAGAGGCAAGGAAATAATAAAATGTTCCATTAATGAAGCACATACTATTAAAAAAAGTACCTACATAGTGGGAAGGGTTGGGAGATCTCATGGAGGTTTAGAATTTGTGGAGTCCACCTAAAATACATGTACTATATTGGTTTCATAGGGATAAGACACTTATTCATGAAATATGTATGTATTTTTGAGTTCATCTAGATAACCCTATCAATACATGCCCAAATCTCTCGGAAGGTCATTACATGACCATTAATGAAAATGGAGGCCATCTCTTTTCTAATATAAACACACACATAAAAAATAGATTCTATAGAGACCCAATCTAAATATACTTATTTATTTCACTATTCTATTTTAATAGTCATTACATCTATAAAATTGTAGCAAAAATCATATAATTGAAGGTTTAGTGTCTTTGAGGATAGACCACATAATTAATTTACTTTACAATACTTGTAAAAATTTATCCATAATTGAGTCACACTAAACTCCTTCTATACTTCTCATAATTTATACACATCTTTATAACTTGAGGAAATGGAAACATAAGAAATCGGTGAGCTCAGATTCATAGTAAGGGAAAACATAAGTGAAAACAATGAGAGATCATAAGTGAGTATAATATGAGCATAAGGTAAGAACATGAATATAAAAAATATACATAAGAAACTTATACCCAATAAAGAATATATCATAAATAATTTTATAAGGCTTTTCATAACATAATACATGAATCAAAAGAGTGTGAAAATATGAATCAATAAATATGAACCATGATATAATAAAATAAGCATGAATATAAGAAAAAAATGTGAAACATATTTCAAATATGTCACAAAAATTAGTATAAAGAAACATTATTTTCTCGAGTCACACGCATAAACCCATTCATGAGAGACAACATAATTATACATATATATACATCACCTTCATGAGTAAAAAAATTTCACCCATTCTTTCAAACAACTACATTTTTCATATGTATACAAATATCATGAGATTTAATCTTTTGGCCAACGCATTTGAGGGTGATATAGAAACCCACACATCATCATCCATACTTATGAGTACCAATTTAAAAATATTCACTTATTTTTAACATAATGTCCCCATAAAAAATAAGATTAATTTTCCTTTTAAGTATAATAACATAAATAAATCATCAATTATCATAAAAAGATAAAGCAATTGAAAATAAATTAGTATCCAAATATATTCAGTAACTTTACAGGTAAAAACAACTCAATCATGATAGTAAATAATATGGAATTTTCATTGTATAAAAAAGGTTATACGGTTAAGTTAATAATTTCCATAATCAATTGATGTTTGTATCTAGGTGAACACCATTTAATAAAAGGAATAAAAAATAGGGTATTCACAAAGGAAATACATTAGAATAATAATTGTGGTTTTATATAGAAGATTATTAAAAATGAAAAGGTAGTAATTGATGATTGTTTATATACATTTTGCTCATCTGTGAAAAGATTGGTAATGAATAAACCAATAGATGAAAAATACTTGTAGAAGAATAGTTGAATTTTAATTTGAAAATAATGATGAAAATAAACCTTTTTCCATGATTTTTTTAAAAACAAAAATCATATTATAATGGAAAGATAATTTATGTTGTAACATAGTTAATGATCGGAAATATATTCTTTTGAATTTTTTTGAAAAATAATTTTCTTTTGTTATTTTTATAAAGAAATTCAAAGAGAAAAAGTAATAAATTTCTATTGAAAAATCATTTTAAAAAAGTTTTGAAATAAAAAATTTATAACATTTTAAAACATTACATTTTAATAAATCTATAATATTAGTGTCTTGAATAATTCATAATGTTTTTATAGAAAAATGTGTAGTACAAGATAAAACATTTTATTTTTAATGGATTATAAAACCATTTTAAATATTTTGAAATACCCTTGTTGAAAACCCATATTATAGAAAGTCTATTAGATTTTAATTTTTAAAATAAGTAAATAGAATTATGAGGTTCATATTAAATATTCCATATAATATATACCATAAATAGAGAATAAATTTTGAGGGAGGGAATATATGGACGTGGTGGTAAGGTTACATTGAAAAGAATGGGAGTTATTCTTTACAATGTTAACCTTTTTATTGAAAAGGTATTTCATCAAAGAAGATGATATCAATGTAAATATGTAACTTCCCTAGAGAAAAAGAGAAAATAACATAGAGGAAAGTATTTGGGAGGATAAAAGTGTCCTAGAACATCATTATTAGTTAGAGAATTAATGACTGAAGGATAAATAATTTGAGTCGAAAACATTGTTATGAAATGAGTAAAATTTAAATCAAACCCCCTTAAATGAGAGAGATATTGAAATAGAAATTACAATAACATTAATTATTAGGGGATTATGATAAAAAATATTAGAGGTACATTAGATAGACCATTCTAAATAATTCATGGTGTATAATATGAATGGTATCCCAAGGAGTGAAAATTTGAGATAACAAACCCTTACCTTGTGTCCTCATTTAGTAAAATTCACTCTAAGGTCATGTATAACTAAAATAAATATATTAATGCTCTATTTTATAATTTTATTATATTTATATACTTTAATAAACTTTATTTATAATTATTCTTGACATTTATATTATTTATATATTACCCATTTCTAATATCTGGTGTGAATAATCTTGATTGTTTTGAACTAGTTTCATAGAATTTTGGATTCTATTTATTCTTATCCTAAAGTTCATCACTAATAGATCATCAAAGGAATTATAATTTCTGTTTTATAATTATTAATTATGTTATTATTTAATTTCATTAGTATTTTAGTTATTATTTATGATGATGAAATCTATGATGAGCTTGTTTTGGGAAATTTTATTTAATGAATTGTGTTGTTATAAATAATGACAGAAATGTTTATATTACCATTCTAGAACCAAAATAAAATAATTATTTAATTATTAACAACCGATTTTTTTTACAAATTCTTCCTTGATCTAAATTTATATCATTGTTTATGTAGGTGGTTAAATATACCCAATAAGAACATACAAAAATCTATGTGTGAGTATGGATATGGAGGATATTATTTTGTTATAATATAATTACCTCTAAATTATAATAATTTTTTTTTGATTTTATTAAGTCATTTAATAATAATTGGTATGAAATCTAAGAATAAGGTAAATGAAAAATATTTTTTCACTTATAAATAAATAGATTTTCCTCTTAGTATGTCTATTTTTGAGGTTAGTTTTACAATAATATATTATTTATAATATTAAATATATAATGAATAATTTATATTTAATAAAAATAAATCATGACATAAATAAAATATATCTTCACTAAACCCATTTCTATAACCATCCAATAAAGGTGGTGATTAAAAACAAAATGTGTCATTCATGGAGGTGGTAGTTCACACACACACATGAGAAACATTTTCATTTTTTAGATTGAATCGAAGGGGAATAATTAATGATTATAACATAAATATAATAAAATTTAATTATATTATTTATACTCTTGTATTTATATACATATGGATATACCTTTTTAGAGGAGGTTTGATGGGAAAGATAAAGAAAGAAATTTTATGGCTAAGTAATACTTAAATTGAGAATATTTATCTTATCTTGAAGTTTCCTTTAGAAATAAAGGACTTGATGAACGTTATTGGGGATAGAGTCCAAAATATTCATAGAGGATATATAATAATTAAAACGGGTATATTTTCATGGGAATTTCTTAGTATAGTTTTGTATTTAAAATGTTGTAAGTGAGCTCCTTTTATTGGTTAAAAAGGGGAAAATATTTGAAAAACAATGTTAGGTAAGGAGTAAGAATGAAATTTCATGATTATTAAATGAGTTAGGTGGGGAAATATGGGTTAGAAATATATGTATGATTTTCCAACTAATAAAGTTATTTTATAATTTTTTAGTTTCAAATTATTTTAATAAAATTTGATCCACATGAGATTACATATTTTAACACTTATTGATCTTGATTAAAATTTAACCATGGAAGTAATTTTATAACTTAAAATATAAGATTATAGTTCTTAAAAAATATTATTTGATGAATCCAAATTTTGAATCCATTTAGTCTAATTTTATTTCTATATATCGCAAAATTTACATTTAAATTAAAACATATAATGTATTGTAAAATTGTTTCTGTAAAAAAAAAATCATTAGGTGTTTTTAATATTATTTAACATTGATTACCAATTAAATGAGAGTAAATTTGTTTTTATATATGTTTAAAAGTCATAATATAGACTTTATTTTAAAATGAATAAATTTAATTTAAAATTACAATACTGAGAAAAGTAGTATTGCATTTAGAATAATTTTTTTTACCATGATAAAAAATATTTATCTTTTTAACTTATTTTTATTCCTAAAAAATTATCCCATTACCCAATTTAAAAATTTGGGTTACAAATATTTCCAAAATTTTATTAAAATTAATTTCTAAAAATTAATTTTATTTAAGTGTCTAAAAAATAGTTGTTTAAATGTTGTATATTCTAAGAATAGAATAAATTTATTACTTCCCTAGTAATAACTATTGGATGTATGATAACTTATCTTGTCATATATATTATCAATACTTTCCTTTTAACCCATTATTTAAACATAATATCATAAACTTAATATCAAATGAAAATAAATTATATTAGGAAAATATATTTTATGTATACCATTATTTTATTTTTTATATAATTATACTAATTGAATTTTATGAATTGATTAGAATTAAAGAAAATAAATTTATTTTTATTTCCATAGATATTTTATAATTCAGTTACCTCTACATTTTCCTTCCAATTCAATGAATACATTTTAATGGTTATATAATATTCAATGGTTTGTTTTATTTCAGTGTTTCATGTGAAGAAAGCTATTGAACCTAATATTTATTTAAGGAAAATACATAGTGTAATCTCAGGTCATTATATTCCCCACTTAAATACATTTCATCCTCACAATTTTAATTATTCTTCACAAATGAAATATTTAAGGGTTTCCATGTGATAAATATTTCTCTATATTTAAATTTATAATGATGATTCATACTCACTATCATTAGTTTGACTAGTGAACTCATCTTTTCCTTAATAATATAAATATAACTAGTGTTGAGTTTTTATCTAACCTGTATTGATAAATTACCTAACATAATTTTGGTAATATGTCATAGTAATTTTAGTGTAATTTTTATATCAATAGGTGATCATGGGTTATTTTATAGATGTGATTTACCTATCCTTGAAATTGGCATTGTCATGAGATCCAATCCATGCCTAATATCACATCATATTTAACTAAAATAATGAGAACATGATATATAGGAATCAAATTCCTATAAAAATATATTGGAGATGAGTTATATACTTTTGATACAATAATTGTATGTTTTTATTAGTAATTAAACATCTAGTCCTTAAAGTGATTATTTTATATTCTTAGAAAAAATTTATTTATAATGGAGTGGGTGTAAAAATATAAAACAATTATCGTGTGGATGATCAATTCCCATCACTCCACATTATTTTCAGAACTTACTTAAGTAGATATGGATGAATAAGCTCTTCCCCCTTACGTTGGTCTTGGAAATTTTTGATTCCATTCATCCTTATTATCCCTTGGATTATGGTATCAATTTGGGTAATGCCAATATTTACCAAATTAATGAAATTGAACTATTAGTGGTACCTCCCAATGAACAATATTTCCTTTCACAGTGTCTATTGAGCTCTACACTTTCCCTCAATATTTAGTTTCTCTATTACCTTATTTTACACCCATAAAAAATCTCATAGTTTCTTTAAAACGTCCCCCTTTGTGGTTATTACCACATTTTTTAAATTAATGAAATTGAAACTTCTTTCCATTACAATCTTCATCACCAGAACATCCATGAGACTCAATCCTTCTCTTTTATGGGGTGTTTATAAACATAACTATGTATATGTTGTTAATCATTATTTTTGGTAGCTAGTTTGGAATAATCACTATATATCTCACTCTTTATATTATCCTATTAGGTTTCTCAGTAGGAAAATCTCTATATTTTCCATGACATCAATTTTTAACTTGATTACTTCAAGTTTTATCCATTACTAAAACCAAAATGAATTAATCATGAGTGATGAAAAATAAACACTATAAAGGAATTATTTTAATAAATTCATCGTCAAAATATCTTACTCTTTGAAATTATTTTCAACCAAAATCACTCTCAGTTCAATCTATGATTCTTTATGTTTTGTTATATTATTTTCCTTAATCAAATTACATAACACAATGAATAATTTATAATGCATAGTAAAGAGAATGTGATTGACTAAAGAATATTCCCTTAGAGTTTCTAACTAGGTGTGTAGTCTTAGGCCTAATCATCATGCACTAGAGTAAAGACCGAGTCAATGCACAACCAACCTTTTTTCGGGTGATTACACATTGGTGATTATTTTTTATAGTTGTATCCACTTTACATCATCTATATTGTGTTTTAATTTCTTGTAGAACTAAATAATCTAAACTTTACCAAAACATTAATATGTTATGTTGTACATATAGTTATCCCTTAGACTTATACTTAGATTTTCCACTAAACTTCTCTAGTCCTATCTCCAAAATAAGTAAACTTATCTGCAAAAATAAGTAAACATGCATCTTATACCACTTTAGCTACCCAAGATAAATAAACACATTTGTTTAATTATTTTACATGGATAAGAATCCCAACTCCCAAATAGATTCACAAACTATAGAATTAAAGGTTTAGTGTATTTAAGGACTTGAAACACAATCAAGTTACTATACAATACTTTTGAAAATTTCTATATAATTGAGACGCACTAGATTCATTCTAGATGTATCATGTAACATACCGAAATCCACTTTTAGGTACTTATATTCCATTGGTTTGATCAAAATTTGTTGGATCTTATCTCATATTTTTTTGGATATCATATGGAGTTTTTATGGTTTTCAGGCCTATGAGAGTATGGAGCATGGTTAGAGAAAACTATGTAGGTCATCCTAAGAAACCTTCCACCTTATTTTGGAGTCCTAAAGGAGGGTTCACGGTTAAGTGAATGGTTAGTTTTAACCATGTGGACTATCTCTCACACCGTGAAGCTTGAGACAGTGGGGTTATACATGGTTGGTGCATTGTTTTTCAAACATTGTTACCAACCAATAAAACTCTTATGGTATTCGAGAAATGGGAGTATGACTGGTTCCTAGTTTGTTAAACTATATGTCCAAACCGTGAAATGTGTTTTAATTATTATAAATTTTAATTTTATGACCCAATACTTAGTAGAACCACCTTTTTATTCTTCTATTGTAAATGTATCTCAACAAATAAGACTCCTCTTGGATATTTTGGGGATTTATTTCCTCTTATTGATTGATTTCAATGGATCTCTAATTGTTGGATCTAAATTTTTTTAAGGCATGTACCCATTTGTTGTCTCTATTCATTGTTCCTCTTGATCCATATTTATTATCTTAAATAGAATCATAGATTATATCAATATATTAAATATCTATGGTTTTTAATTTTATTTAATTGGATTTGTTATAGACATATAATAAAATTTGGATTCATTTCTTGGATCTTCATCAGTAATTTTTATTTCTTCAGAAGTCATTGAGGTATATTTTTTCCCTATCTAACATTATTCAAGAATAGTTGAATTAGAAATTACTATATGGGAAATTTATTTCTAGGAACCTTTCTTGATTTATTCCAGCCATCGACTCTCCAATGGTGGATCCCTTTTTGGGTGTCTATGGGATTCTAAATTGAGGTATGTGGTCTCATAAGGAAATTACAATAATTTGAAATCATTATTTATTTATTAGTTTCAAATGTTTTCTAATTGATTTTAAAATCTTGATTTGATTTTTGTAAAAAAAGTTTTTAAAATCAAAGAGTGTTTGTGATGAAATTCCGTCAAAAATGGATTCTTTTTAAAAAGTTTTTATTTATTGAAAATGATATTGAATTGAATTTAGTGACTTGAAACATGGTTTTGATGATAAATTCTGAGAAAAAATGAATGATTTTTTATTTTTTATTTTAGGGTAAATGAATTTATTTTAAAGTCATGAGTTTTCGATTAAAACCATTGAAGTTGGTTTATGAAATGAAATGGATTGTATTAAAATGTGAAATTGATGATAAATGAAAAGATCGAATGAAATTAATTTAGATTGATTTAAATTAATGATAGATCCAAGTATTATTGATTAATATACTGATGAGAACAATGATACAAAACTATCATATGGGTAGGTAGTTTATTATTTTGGATTATATTTTATGCCTGCTAAGTTTGGGATCATGGGAGAGTGTGAACACATGGATCCATATTTCACCATGATTGTGTGGAGCCTTGGGACCAAAAATAAGGAAATTAATGTTTTATTTCAATGGTTCTATGATTGAAATGATTTTATATGTGAGTTTTTTATTAAAATTATTTTTCATTACCACTTTTTATAAATGATTATTAATGCATGTTTTAACTAATATACTTATATCTACCTTATTTAAGGGAAATTCAGTTTTTTATATGTTTTATAATATCTATTGAGATGTTTTGGAAATAATTTTTTGATGTGATCTATAAAAATATTTCCATTCCATATTTTATTTAAATTAAGAATATTTGGTCTACTTGATATGCCTTACTTCTAGAATACTTGGTGATATCCTTATGTGATCTTGTTTTCACATGATAACTTTTCCTTTAGGGGTTTGAATAATTTCTTATAATAGGTTCAAGGAAAATAAATGAACCACTTGATGGTGGGGTATGATTTTTATTAAAAGGACCTTGGGAGTTAGTGGATACTAGTGGAGCATGAAATCCAGTTGTTATGTGGGAATCTTGTTATGATTTATAGCATGGTTTTTTTGTGAAAAATTTAGTAAACGTACAATTTCTTAGAATAATTCATATAAACTTTTGGTATGTTTATCATGATGAGTGTTTGGAAAACTGATTTTTTATTGTTTTATATCCACAACATTGTCTTGATGAATTGTTGTTATTGAGAAATGATTCCCTCTTATTTGTTTTGATTCCAACACACTATTCGCCTACCCCTGGGGATTGGTAATGTACTTCAACCCATGTATGAATTTATTATGTTACTATTTAGGAAAGTTATCTAGTTTGGTTTGTGAAAAATTCGTATCAACGGAGTCATGTCCCTGTTTGGATGTCGGTATACAGTTTGGGATGTATTAGTGGACATGATACTAGAATGTCTGGACTTAATAGGTAGGTTAAGAGAAAGTTCCTAACTATATTTCATTATAATGAACCTTAAGATACCATAATATATATAAAAAACGTTTATTTAAGGATTTTTTTTATTGAATTTTATCCTTTCTTGAAATATTTGATATTTGATTTGTGTTTCCCAGTTGACTTATGATTGATCTAGTTGATGATCTCATGTATCTTGATTGACTTTAACTTGTTATATATTGATATATTTAAGTAACATTACATCAATAATATGTTTATAAATGACTTATGATTTAGATGATAATAAACCATATAAATTGAACTATCCATTTAATCAAAACATAATATATTTTGTTGTTCATGCGGTCCAAGCTCTGTGACAAGTGGTTATACTAGTTTATTTTCAGGTTGCAGAGGTTTCACCTTAGAGGGTCAATAAAATATATCATGAAAATTAGTTTCTTCATATAAAAAAAATTATCTCTAGGTTACGAATGATCCTTATGAGGTTTATTTTTTGTTGAAAATGTCTTAGGAAATCTATGATTTCATAGATACACTATACTATTTTAAGGTGAAATGTGCCATCTTCATGATTTAATGGCCCAGAAGGAGGTGGTGGGATTATATGGTTTTGGTAGTAAATAATGAGGGATTGGAGTGGAAATAAATTAAGGATATTTTCATTGATAAATTATATCCATAATCAATTATTTTGGCTAAATTTATTGAGTTCCTTAACCTTTATCAGGGTGAAAAAAATGGCTCAGTCTGCCAACCATTTTGGAAAACTTATTCATTTCTCACTTGAGGTAGAATAAAATGAGGAGAGGAAATACCATAATTTTTAGATGGGTCATTTAGTAGATATATGATCTATGGTTTTCATGCTAAATCTCACCTCATATGATGATTTTCTAGATATAGTTTTTATCGATGAACTTGACTTGGCTGGTATGTCTAGGTTAAGGAGAGTTCCCCATACTCCTAGTGGTAGCTTGAGTGGTCCCTTTAAAAGGAAGGAGAAGTGGGATGAGACTCATCATGGAAAAACTATTACTGTTTCTCGGTAGAAAAATTATTCTAAATCCTATGCAATATCCATTAGAAAACACCAAATTGTTTCCAATGTAGAGTAGTTGAGAACTCAAAGCATGCTTGAATGGAGGTGTTGGATATATATAATTATTATGGATGCTACATTCACTTGCAATGGTTTTTTCAAGTTTTCACCCCTATGTATAGTAGTTCAGGATCTACATTACTAGGAGGACCTATGGTTTATAGAAATTATTCAATAAAAATAGGGTTCCATCCACAGGAATCTGGAATGATGCCTATTTATTTAGTGGATGAGCCACTATGAGAAGTTGATGCAGTTCTTACAACAGTGAGAGGCACTATTACGATTTATTTATCTATAGTGACCCCTTTATTTGATACTGGTGTTTTAAATTCCTTCGTATCTACCCATATTGTGGATCTATTGAATCTTTTTATATATCTCATGCCTTATGTAATGATTATTGATATTATTCTCATGAAAAAAATGGAAGTGTGTCTCTAATACCCTTATTGTATTTTCTATTTATCATAAGTTGATATCATCTGAGACTCTTTGATTTTGGATATTAAAACTCTATATTTCATTCCTGGGATAGATTGGCTAATTTCTCATAAATCTTGAATCGATTATTATCTTTAGTGGGTCTCATTTACTATCCACAATGGGGAGTTCCATGCCTTTTAGGGAGAATGTGAATAGAGGTTGAGTCAAACCAAACATCCTCTTTCAGAGTTGGGTTGAATGATATACAACTTTTCCTATTAAATGGAGTAAGAATATTCATGTTTCTATCTTCCTCCATTAGTAGATGAGTTTTCCAATATTTTTTCCTCATAAGATTCAATTTTTCTATTGATGAGGGGTGGATTTTTTCATCAAATTGGTACTAGGTACCTAAACTATTTCAATTTCCTATTACTATATGAAACCAGTTGAATAGTATGAGATAAAGACTCAATATGGTGACTTTATTTCCAAAGGATTCATTTGACAAAGTGCATCACCTTGGGTCACACTGATGCTTTTTTCTAAGAAATTTAATGGAAGCCTTCACCTATATGTTTAAAAAAAAAATTGTGTTACGTTCAATTATAAGTATCAATTTCAAATATTGATTATTTATTTTTCTATCCAAAAGGGGAGAAGTGGTTCTTAATGATTGATCTCCAATCTAGTTATCACCAGCTTATGTTCAGGGAGTCTGATATCCCTAAGATCACTTTTATTATTAGGTATGGGCACTATGAATAACTCGTTATTCTTTTTAGTTTAGCCAATTATCGTGTTATGTTTATGGTGTGATGAATAATATTTTATAGTAGTATCTTGATTATTTCATTGTGGGTTTTGTGGATAACATCTTTTTTTAATCTAAAACCAAATTGGATCATGTGAATCACTTGAGATTAGTTTTATAAATCTTGAGAAATCAATGAATTTATGCCAATGTTTATAAATAAAACTTATGGATTTTGTAGGTAAAGTTATTAGGAGACATGGTTTACTAACATGGTATTTAAACTGATCATGAGAAGGTAAAAAATGTTATGATGTGGGAGGAACCACGAAACATCTTTGACATTTAGTGCTTCATGGTCTTTGTAGGGAATTATTGTCTGTTTTTTAGGGATTTATCTAATTGGGATTCTATGTTTATCTCCCTTACTCATAAGTGAGTATAGTTTATATGGTATTTGAAATTATAGGATTCCATTTATGATTTCAAGCATAATTTTACTTCAATTCCACTATTTAAAATTTTAGAAGTTGGGCAGAGCTATGAATTCTTCTTTGATGCATCCAGTTAGGGTTTAGGCTTCATTCTTATATAGGGTGATCGTGTGGTAGATTATGATCCTTATCAGATTAAGATTAATGTGAAGAACTCTCCCACACATGATCTTAAACTTGTATTTGTGATTAATTCTATTAATATTTGAATATTTTACCTTCTTGTAGAAATATTTATCATATACTCCAATCATAAAATCATGATTTATATCTTCTCATAAAACTATTTGAACCTTCGATAGAAGAAATGGGTGGATTACTTGTAGTATTTTTTTACTTTGAAATTTCATGCAACCCGAGTAATGGAAATGTTATTACTAATATAATGATAATAAAACTTCTATCCTGAGTAATGAATGAATATTCTGAGGAATGGAATCTGATTTATCTAATTGCTTGTATATGTTTGTGAGTTAGGGAGGATGAGATAGAGGTCATTTTTTTGAGTTTTTAGTTGACTAATTATCTTCTCAAGATGATTCTCTAGTAATAACAATTTTATGATGAGTTATATGGAATTAGGGAATATATATTTGGTGTGGATACAATCAGTGAATGGTTTTCATCTTCTGAGGAAATACATTGGTTAGAGAATATGTTTATTGTTATATTCCTTACAAGGAAGGATGTGATGGGATATTTTTATCGTTACTTATGGGTGGTACACCTTGGAATGATAAAAATAATTTATGATATGAGGTATAATTTCTACTATACAAGTATCAAGTGAGACATTACTAATTTTTTTGGAATGTTATACTTGTCAGCAGATTAAAGACAAGCATCATAACCTTCAGGTATTCTTCAACCACTTTATTTGAAGACTTGGAAGTGTGATGAGATATTGATGAAATTATTTTTTGGGTTTACACATACACCTAAAGAAAAGAATTTTATTTGGTTAGTTATTGTTCTATTGACCAAATCATGTCACTTTTTTATCATTCATTATATAAACAACGTTAAGGACTTGGGAAATTTGTATGTGTAATTGATCATCAGACTGTATGGTTTTATGTCTTCCATTGTTTCCAATTGGGATACTCAATTCACTTATCATTTCTAAGAGGACTACAGGAGGTGATAGTATCCTAGGTAAATTTAAGCATGGTATACAATCCTCAGACTGATGGTCAGATGAAACAAGCTATATGGATTTTGGAGGACATACTTCAAGCTTGTGTCCTTGACTTTTGAGAATCTTGGGATTTCCACATGGGGCCGGTTATGTTTATGTAAAACAATACATACTATTTTTATATTAATATAGAACCATTTTAGTCCTTTTATGGATGATATTTTAAATCTATACTTTATTGATCAAATATTGGCAAAGCTTCCCTTGTGGGACTTAGTTTTGTCCAATTGATAATGATAAATATTGATTTGAATATTTAGAGAATGGTAAGGACACAAATCCATTATAAAGTATTATGATCATATTCATTGACACACTTTGGAGTTTATTGTTTTATGAATTTTTGTTTTTGGAGAGCCTCGCCTAAGTTGGGACATCATCTTGAATGTTACAAGAATTCAGAACCTTGATAAATGAGACAATGTAAGACTATTGATCAGATTTGAAAGATATTATACTGTTTGGATTTTCCACCACAGATGACAATGATCCATGAAGTGTTTCATGTTTCAAATATAAATAAGTATCCTTTAAACCCATATTATATTTTTATTTAGGAGAACCATGATGTCGAACCCAATATGTCCATGACTGACTGCCTTGTTTAGATTATCGATTCTCAAACAAAGGTTCTTCATGGAAAGTCCACTCCCTTGGTACAATTCTTATAGAGGAATGAGTTTGATTCTCTTGAAACATGGGATCATGATTCCTTGAAGAGAGATCAATGGACTCACCTATTTACTATGGAGTATTCATTATATGCTATCAGGGACCAAAAATCCCTTATAGTGGGTTGAATTGTAACATCTCGATACTCTCTTTCAGATACTAACATTTCATTATTTTGATCATATTTTGTTTGGATATTATGTTAGGTTGTTTTCATTTAATTATATAGTTTTTTAATTTTTTATAGGAATGTTCATGATTTGAGCATGATTATAAAATACTGGGCATGCCAACCAAATAAATTGCACACCTTATGTATGAATCATAGAGGAGGGCACATAATTATGCACATAGTTAGTATTAACCATGTAGCCAATCCCAAAAATAGTGTGGCTTGAGATAGTGGGGTTATGAATGTTTGGAACATATTTGTTCAAAAAAAAGTCCAAACCATAAATCGTTTCCATTATCCCAGAAAGGAGTGTATGGTTAGTGCAAGACTTGCTAAACTATGTGGAAAAACCATGTGATGTGTTTCATTTATGTTGAATTATCATTTTATAACCTGATAGTTACCCATACCACTTCATTATTCTTCTTTTGTCAACATATATCAACCAAGGAGAATCATATTAAATATTTTGGGGATTACTTGGCTCCTGGTTATTGATTTCAATGGATTTTTTATTGTTGGATATATATTTTTCAAAGGTGTATTCCTATTTCTTGTCATTATTCATTGTTCTTCTAGATCCAACATTTTTCTCTTAAAAAGAATCATAGATCACGACAATTTATAATATATATATTGTATGTGACATTATTTGATTGGATTTATTATATATATGTCATAAAATTTGGATTCATTTCCTCGATCTTCATTAGTCACTTTGAGTTCTTCGAGAATCGTTATGTTATGTGCTCTATCTCTCTACCATTTTATAGAAAAATTAAATTAGAAATTATTATATGATAATTGAGTTTCTATAATTATTTATTTATTGATTATATCAATACAATCTCTGTTAGTGGATACCTTGTGGGGAGGTCATGATATTGTAAATTGAGATATGTGGTTTTGTAAGGAAATTCCTATCATTTGACATTGTTGTTTATTTATTAGTTTTAACTGAATTCTTAATTGATTTAAAAATATTTATTTGATAATTTTGATTGAAAAAATTGAAATGGAATGGTGTGTGTGATTAAATTACATTAAAAATATCATTTCAAAATAAATTATTTATTTATAGAAATTGATCTTGAATTGAAATGGCTGATTTAAAGCAATATTTTGATACTGATTTTTGAGAAGAAAAGAACAGAAATGTTTTATGATTTTGAATGAAATGAATTGTTTTAAAGAGAATTAGTTTTTAATTGAAATAATTAATAATTTTTATTTAAATTTAATGGAATATTTTTAAACTTGAGCATCGGGATGACTGAAATGATTTATTAAAATTATTTTAGATTGATTTAATTTAACTATAACCCCAAGTATGACTGATTACCTCAAAGCACATAGGGGACTGAGTAGTTAAGTAGAACGATATTCATGATAGGTATACTTCTATTTAGAAATGTATTTATGATGACAATTATACTAATCAATAATTAGGTAAGGGAGTCTATTCATTATAATTATTTCATATTAATCTTTGGATTTCGTTCATGGGAGTTTGTGTACACCTAGAGCTATATTTCACTCATGTTATGTAAAAATATGTTACTAAAACTATCTATACTTGAGCATTATTTCCAAGGTTCTATGATTTAAATGATTTTATAATCTACTATTTTATGGAAATGATTACACATGTGTATTTTTCTTGAAATGATTATTCAATCCTATTTTGATAAAGATTTTTCTATCTACATAATTTTTTGGAAATGAATTTTTTTTCATGTTTTATATTATCCATTTAAATATTTTGGAAAACAAGTTTTGATATGATGTGTGAAAATACTTCCAAGCCATGTTTTTTTTAAAATTGATCATATTTTCTTTACATGATCTGAATTTCTTATGGAATACATGGTGATATCTTACTAGGATTAGGATTTATTACTCACACCATACATTTTACATTGTGAATTTTTATACTTTCTTATTCCATGTCTAGGTAAAGGATAGGAACCTCTTAGTGGAAGTGGATGTTCTTGATTAGCGAGACCATGGGAGTTAGTGGTGATAGATTGAACATGTGATCTATATATTATATGGAGATCATATAGCATTTTATATCAAGGTTGTTGTAATGAATTTGGTTTACATACTATTTTTTGGGACTTGTATAATTCTAGTTTTGGTGCTTTTCTCTTAAGGATTATTTCTCATATCGAATATCTATTATTTTATATCCTCTGCAATGTCTTAGTGATTTATTTTTGCGGGGAAATCATTCCCACTTGTTTTTTAATGCCTAGGTTCTAGTCACCACCCTGTGAGAATCTATAATTACCTTTGATGCATGATATAATTGATTCAAGAATCATTTATGAAGGTTATCAGGGTCAATTCATGACATCTATAAAGTTATACTCATCTTCATCACTTAAGGAAATAGAAAATTAAGAATGGGGTGATCTAAAATGCTTAGAAAGGGTAAGAATATGTGGTAAAAATCAAATATAATAAGTGTGAATATTATAATAATCAAGATAAATAAGAAAATTATACCAAAAAAATACATAGATCATAAATCCTGTAATAAGGATTGGCATAACATAATACATTAATGAAAAGAGTGTGGATACATGAGTTGATAAACATGAGACACGATAGAGTAAGACAAATAAGAGAATAATAATAAAACATTGAATAATATTTCAGATATAGAACAGAAATTAGTATAAGGAAACTTTAATTTCATAATTCACACACTTACACCCATTATTGAAATATAACATAGTTGTATCCATGTATACATCACCTTCATGAGTCACACACTTGTACCCATGCTTGTGAACAAATAGATTGTTCCTATGTGTTTATATCTCTTGAGATTTAAACATTTTACCAATGAATTGAAAGGAGATACACGACCCCACCCTTCTTTATCCATAATTATGAGTTCAAAATTAATATAATTCACTTATTTTATGACATCAATTACCCATAGGAAGAAAATGAGATTCATATCTTTTTCAAATTTAATCACATTGAGAAATAATTAATAATCAAAACATCAAAAACCCATGGAATGTAAATGGGTATCCAAAGATATTTAATAAATTTATAGTTAATATATTTCAATCAAGATAATAGAGAATATGGTATTGATAAAATATATATCAATGGTATACAGTTAGGTCAATAACTTCCCTAATCAATCTATGTATGACATTTTGGTGAACACCATTAAATCAAAGGAATCCAAAATTGGGTATTGATAGAGGAAAATAATTGGAAGAAGAATAATGGTTATACACCAAAGATGATGATGCAATACAAAAAAAAGTTATGGATCATGTTTCTTATAGAGATTTAACATTGCTCATTTGTGAAAACATGGATAAATAATAAACCGATATATGGAGAATACTTCTAAAATAATAATAAAATTTTACTTTGAAAATTTGGATGAAAATGTCCATTTTTCTATAAAAACTCTTTTAAATAAAAATCATAAGGTAATATAATAATAATTTCCTTTTTAAAACCATGAATTATGGGTAATATGTTCTAGTAAAAAATGTTTTAAAAATAAATTTATTTTATTATTTTTATAAAGGATATCTAAGAGACAAAGTAACCAGTTTCTTTTGAAAATTAATTTTCAAAAAAAATTAGAAAGAAAATTATTTAAATATATTAAAATTTTAATTTTTAAGAAATATAAAATAATTTAGTATTTAAAAATATGTAAATTTTTTATAGATATAACATGGAGTGGAAGATAAAACATTTTATTTTTAAACAATTGAAAACCCATTTTAAATATTTTGAAATAAAATTGTTGAAATCCCAAATTGTATAAATTGTACTATATTTTCTTTCTGAAAATAGGTAAATATAATTTTGAATATTATATAAAATAATCCATAATAGAGTTCTCTAAAAGTGGGGTGAACTTTATTGGAAGGAAAATATGAACATGGAGAAAAGATCTGTTGGTCAAATGTTATTTATTCTTTCCCATGTCAAAATTTTATTTTAGAAGGTATTTCATAATATAAGATGATATATATTAAAATAATTACCTTCCCAAAATAAAAATGGAAAATACTATATAGGAAATTAATTGGGAGGAAAAATTGTCTTAAAAGATCATAATCAAGTAGAGAATTTACGACTCATGGATAAATAATTTGAGTCAAGAAGACTATTATAGCTCGAGTAACATTTAAATAAAAACCCTTTGAATGAGAGAGAGCTAGAAATTGAACTCATTGTATCATTTATTATTATATTTTCATGATAAAAATATTAAAAGGGTAGTAGATACACCATTACTAATAAAACATGGTGTATAATAAGAAATGTGTCTCACGGGGTGAAAATTTGGGACAAAAAAACCTTACCTTATTTCACCACATAGTTGAATTAATTATAAGATCCTATATAAAAAAATTTAATTATCATATTATCCTATTTTATAATATTATTCATATATGTAACCTTTTATAAACAACAGTTATAATTATTAATTACCAATATATTAGTTAGATACTATCTATTTCCAAAATCAAGTGTGAATAATCTTGATTGTTTTGAACTTGTTTCATAAATGTGGTGTTGTTATTAATTATTAATAAAAAATTCATTTTTACAATATCATAAAAGGTTCTATAATTTATTTTTTATAATTATTTAATATTTTATAATTTCATTTCATAAGTATTTTAATTATTATTCATGATGATGAACTTAGTGACGATCTTGTTTTGGTAATTTATAACAAATGAACAATGATGTCTCAATTAATGTGTTAAATGTTTATATTTTAATATTAGAACCTATAAAAATAATTATTTTCTTATTAATATCCAATATTAACTTTATAAATCCATCATTTATAGAAATTTATATCATTGTTCATGTAGGTGTTTTAACTGGACCAATATGAACTTGCAACAATCAATGAGTGAGTATGGATATGGAAGAGATTATTTTTTTATAATATCACTATAGAAAATTCTAATGAAATTATTTATATATTATAATGGTGATGAATTATAATTGGTAATATTTATAATAATATGGTAAAAAATAAGTTGTCACTTATAAATGAATCACATTTCCTCTTGGTATGTCTGTTTTAGGAGTTTAGTTTTTAAAAATATACTTTTTTAATAATATTACTTATATAATAAATAATTTATATTTAAAGAATATAAATCATGTCGTAAATGAAATATCTATTCTCTATACCCATTTATATGACCATACTTGAAAGGTGGTGATAGAAAATGAAACGTGTCGTTCATGGAGGTTGTAGTCTGTACACACACATGAGCAATGTTCTCATTTATTCAATTGAATGGGACGAGAATACATAATGGTTATACCATCAATATAATAAAATTTATGTATATTATTTATACTGATTTCATTATATAAGAATGTTAATAATTCTTCAGAGGAGGTCCTATGAGAATGATAATGAGTGAATGTAGAAGGATAAGTAATATTGATGATAAGAATTTAGATTTTATCTTCATGTATCCTTTGTAAATAAAGGACTTGAGGAGGGTAAATCAGTATATTATTTATATTAATTTTCCATGATTTTCCTAGGGTCATTATGCCTATTATTTTGTTGTTGGATCCATGGAAATTGTCACAATCAGTGCCCAGTGGTTCCCTGAGCTCAGTTTGGTGAAGGTGGACTGCTTCAGTGCAAGCCTCAACAACAGTTTCTAGTGAGACCAGTTCAGTAGTAGAGAATGTAGATTTTTACTCTACCAATGAAAGATGGGATATGTACAATCCAGCCTCAGGATGTTCCTTGTGTTTATGGATCTTGACTCAAGAATTATCATGGAGGTGGTCCTCAACAGATATATAGATGAGCTAGGTGTGGTTTGATGCATGAAGTGGAGGCATTATTTATAGAGGGTCCAAAGATCGTTAGAGGTATGATAAAATTGGTTAGTACCCTTGTTTTTTCCTTTTTTGATTCAGTATATTTTCACTCCTTTGTTTAATGTTCTCTAACCCATGCTCTAGAACTAGATGTTAAGTGGCTTCTCTTACCCATGGTGTTGACTATTCCATTTGGAGGCTAGGATAGATTGTTTCATATATGCCCGTGGGTGTAGACTAGTGATGGGACCACATATATCCCATGGGTATATTTTTTACAAATGTATCCATATGATGTCATCCTTTTAATTGATTGGTTGCATTATATACATTCTGTTATCGAATGCTTTAGGAGGAGAGTCGTGTTTTTAGATGAGGATGTCCAACATGTGTTTTTTGTTCGAGAGTAGAGTTTCCATATTGATAACTAGAATATGGATCCCCTTTATTCATTTTTGGCTATGTTTTCAGTGGAATCAATGGACACTGGGATGGTAGAGGTTCTTAGGCTCATTAGGGATTTCCTAGATTTTTCTCCTGGGGAGGTTGTGTCACTACCCCTATATGATCCCTTCTTTATGTGAAGGTATATCCTTGATTAAAATTTCAATTAAAATAACTTGGTTGTGGCTGATAAAGTGGTTATTTGGTGTATCCAATGTTTTGGGAGTCTTTTGGGGGTGTAGGATAGGAAAGGAAGAGAAAAGAGTCCAAATAGTGCCTAGCTCACAATTGGTGCATGATTAGTTTAATCTGTGCGCCTGGACTAGGAAATCATGTGGCATATGGACTCCATTCGGTAGAGGCTAGAACATGGTTACCACATGGTTCTAATAACTGTGCATGTGCTCCCAGAAAACCATGCAGCTTCGCCCTTCTTTAAAGAATAGATCCCCACATTTGGTGCACGGTTTGGATAACCGTGCAGCCAAACCGTTCGGCCATTAAAAAGTGGTAATTTCTAGTTTTCACCTAAAAAACATTAAGGTTTATAACTATATTTTATTCCATATTCCTCCTCAAATATCTTGGGTGAAAATCCAAACCCTCAAATACTTCTGATAGGTGATTCTCTTTCAATTCATAGGCATTTTTAGTGCGTTTGGGTGTGAATCAAAGATCCAGGCGATTCTAACACTCCTCTTTTCTATATTTTATTAATTAAGGATTGCATAATATATCATATTCTCATAAATCACTAAAACCCTCAATTTTCTAGAATATTATATGTTGTGGATTCAATGGGTAGTTTGAGTTCGAATCAAGGGAAGTGTTTGGGCTACTAATCATCATTAATCTTGAGGTAAGTAGTCTTTAAGATTTTTCCCATAGTCTTGATGTTTTATATGTGTATGTGGTGGTTACAATTTGTTTCCTTGTTAAATTTATTTGTATTTTGTTGTGGAATGTGATTTGTGTCTTATATTGAGGTTTCAAACCCTTCACGAACCCCTTTGGGTCCATATATGAGTGAGACTGAACCTAAGGTTACCCATGTGGTAAGTCAGACTCTTGTAAATGGTGAATTGAATTAGTAAACACTGATATAAGGGTATTATGAGGGTGAATAAGTTGTAAAAATATAATAGGTATGTGAGTAGGGTTAATGGGTTTATTGAAAAGATTATCAGTTTGATTTTTTAAAATTTTAGGAGGTTTTTAAATGGTTTTTATTATATATTTTGGGTCTTGACCTAATAATAGATCTATTAATGGAAAATGATGTTTGAAAGTGAGAAATGTTTTAAAAGGAGGTATTAAAATCAAAGTGATTAAAAAATGGTTTTTTTAATAGATTTCAAATTATTTATGAAATTATGGCTGGTATCTCTATTGGTAAAAATGGTTTAATGGTTGTTTTGAATGGTTGAAATAGAAACTAAAGCCTTTGGGAATGTTTTAGTTTTCAAATAGAAAGACTCATGTTTTAAACGGTGGATTCAAGATGAGTTTAATTAAGAATTTTGAAATGTTTTTTATACCATGATGTGGTTTTAAAGGTCCATTTGGACCATAGTCATTGAATTCATTTACAGGATAGTGGTATAGGTCCAATGAAGATTATGTTGGCATTTTTTCATGGTTATAAAAATAAATAAATAATGAATATGAAAAGTTGATGACATAACATAAGGGGATTTTAGTCATAATGATATATTTGTTAAAAAATTATGGTTTTTGTTTGTAAATGTGAAAAAGTTTCTAAATGAAATTAATGTTAATTTTGTTTAATTGACAACATGGAATAAGGGAGTGTTCAGTATAAGTCACGTGGGTTTATGAGTTATGAAATGTAAATGGTAAATGTTTTAATGGGTTATGGTATGAAGATGAATTATGTGTTGACTGAAATACAAAATGTGAATGTTATCTGTATTGTTTGAGAATGGTTTTTGAAATGGTATATGTGGTAAATGGTTCAAAGAAGAATGTTCACATGGATTATTAGTGTGGGAATTAGACTTGAAGATCTATTCCCATAGGTCATGTTATAATGAGGCTCTAAACCCCACCCCAATGATTCATGGGTTAGGGAAGGGGAGTGAGGATCTATGCCCCTAAAAGCTGCATTTGATGAATCTAACTAGACCGAGGCTCCATGTTAAGTGAGATGCATTTGTTTATAAATGTTCATCCTTAGTGAGATGGGGAACTTTACTTAATCCCTTATACATGATATTTGATCAGCATTGGTTGTAGTGTAAAAGATATAAATGTTGAACCCATGGAACAAATGATGAGAATGATCAAGTGAATATTGTTAACTAAAGGGTTTGTGATGGTTGTAATAAGTGAACACCCACATTGTGAATAAAAGTGTGTGAAACATGTTGTGATTTAGAATAGAATTACAGTGTGACCTGAGTTAGTTTTTTGGTTGGTTAACCCCATAGAACATAACGAATAAAATGGATATTAGATAATCACTTAAATTATTTCCTTATTACCTTGCTGTTTTTTTCACTAGTTCTATTCATACACTATTGAATAGACTATTTATTTCTTTATACACCATTGGTGGTGGATTACTGAGTGGTACTCACACCCTACTCAGGTCTCCATGGAAGTTGGGTACCCGAGAATATGCTACTCCATTTTAGGTACAGATTTAGGACAGGGACCTGGTGTTTGGTTGTTCATGGGATGATGGGTTGGAGCCTGCGAGGTCAGGACATGGTTGGGACTAAATTCTAAGGTCAAAGTCTTTAATATTTTTTGTCTTGGTTTATATTGTATGACTTTCTATCATGTAGTGTATTTAATCTTTTTTGTTATAACATGTGTACTTGGTCTCTTATTGGTTTTGTTCTATGTTATCCATTTATTGTTCCTATTGGTTATTTTATCTATTGATGTTACTTATATTGTGGATTCACTGTGATAAGAGGTCTTATTCTCTCCATGTTTCTCTTTATACCTATGCTACTAGTCAACAACCTCTAGTGTATAGGGAGGCATGCCTGAGGTCATGTGACGACCCGGATCAAGGCACCAATTATAGAAGCTTCTGGGTCAGGGATGTTACAAATCTCTCAACCTGATGTCGAGTTCGGGATAGACTTGAAGCCCGATGCTTCTATGATTTTGATGGATCCTTATCGAATGGATCCTTTTGGGTTGTGGAATTTGAGTATTTAGATATATTATCTGATGTATAAGGGTTTTATCTGGCCCAATGTGTCACAATGGGGTGATATGGTGTTGTTCACAAACAAGGTAAAAAATAGTCTAATATTGTGTATAGACTACCAGAGGTTGAATCAGGTGACGGTCAATAACTGTTTCCCTCTTCTAAGGATAGAATATATTTTCTAGCAACTAATAGGGGTGAGTTTGTTTTCTATGATCAATTTATAGTCTAGATATCAACAGTTTAGGGTGAAAGAGGGTAATATCCCGAGGAGTGCATTCAGATGCAGGTATGGGAACTTTAAGTTTTTAGTCATGTAATTCGGTGATACGAATGTACCATCCATGTTTTTGGGGATTAAAAAATCCATGGTCTGTGATAACCTAGATCAGTTTTTCATCATATTCATTAATGATATCTTAATATACTCAAATTTTGAGGAGGATCATGCCAAGAATCTTAGAACTTTCTTGCATGCTCTTTAAGGCCACTAAATCTATGGACTGTTTTCCAAGTGTAATTTCAATTCATGTGAGGATAATTTCTTTGGGAATGTGGTTTCTCAAAAGTGCGTGGAGGTAGACCCGTCGAAGGATGAAGTATATGTTCCTTGGGATGCAACCAGATGTGTTTAGTTTCTTTGGTCTCACAGGCTATTATTGGAGGTGGGTACCCAATTTCCCTCGAGTTTTAGCTTTATTGAAATATTTTACTATGGAAGACCAAGATTTATTGTGGAGTTATTAGTGCTAGGAAGCATTTGGATTCCTAAAGGGGAAGTTGTTTGTTGCTATGATGCTCTGATTTCTTAAGGAAGGGGTGATGTTTGAGGTGTTTTATGATGCTTCATGTCATGGCTTGGGATGTGTGCTGATGTAGAAGTGGGTAGGGATCTATTATGGGACTAGGAAGTTACATCTCCATGAGAATAACTATTCCACCCATGATATGGAGATATGAGTGGTTGTGTTTGTTGACCTCACCTATTTTTATAATCCCAATTATGTTTTCATATACTTTGATAATATCAATCTAATGTTTTTCTATATATTAATTCATTCAATATGTGATCAAGATGATAATAATATTAAAATAATCCCTCAGATATGTTAATCCATGTCTATCTATGTTTATATGAGTTTTGAAGTTCTTCTAACCCATTCGGATATGCTTTTCATAAAAAAAAGTGTTAAGTCACTGATCTAGGTATATCTACTGATATAAATCTACCGGTACTCAGTCTAACGATAGACATAGTCACTAATACACAATGGTCACCGATATGTATAAGAGCTACCGATAGACACCAAGTCTACCAATAGGATAGAAAATGAGCAACCGGAAGAACATGTCTACCGATATGCGTAAGTCCACTGGTAAGCAAGTCTACCGACAGATTCAGTTTACCGATACAGAACACTAAGAGCTACTGATACGAGCTACCAACCGGCCTACTGATACAGACTGGCGACTGATATGAACCGACTGACATAGTCTACCGATACAAGTATAGAGCTACTGATAGAACCAGTCTACCGAGATACCGATAGAGTATGTCTACTGATAGAAGGAGTTACTGATACCTAGAGCTACCGAGACCAACAAGCTACTGATGCATGTTCAAAGAGCTATCGATGGAAGGATCTGATACACAAAAGACCACCGTACACATTTACCAACACGAGCTAGTAATGATTGACCGACCAGTCAAACTCTATACTCTCAATACTATTTATTTATTAAGTTAACAGTTACATGGGATGTTTTTAATGCATTTAGTGTTATTTAATGATCTATGTTGCCTTGTCAGGGAACCGTACCTAGTACCCATGAAAAAGGTAATCATTCCCATTTTCCGGAGCTGAAAGCTATAAAAGAGAAGATAAATACCTAGCTGAAAAGAGATGTGAAGTAGTGCATACGACAAGCATAAAGGAACTAAGAAGGCACACAGGTGAAAAAGAAAAGGGTTGAACATCATTCAAACGTGGCGTATTCATGAAAGGCTAAATCCATACTCCAAGGACACTAGACAGACACAAAGCTACTCATTTTCATGGAGAACACAAGTCATATCTTGAGTGAAGAACTACCAAGAACACTTCATGCACTCAAGCTGACAAGATGAACCAAGAATCAAAGAAGAAAAAAACACTCTGTTTTCTGAGCAGAAACCAGAGAAGGACTCAGAAGTTTTTCTGATCAACAAAACAAGTTCAGAGCTGCACTGCCAATCACTAAATGTTTTCTAAACTCTTTCTCACTTTCATTGTGATTCTATCATTACATTTCGAGCAGTGTGTGTACCCTATTTATTTTACACACACATTGTCTCCTAAGCTAAACTGGAGGATTATTAAATCCTCACTCAAACTTCATAACCCTTTGTTTCCCTATGTGGATAGTGGTAGAGGTCGAGTAAGACCTGTACAGCCTGTGTGCTATTGTTTTTGTTTCCCACATAGAACTATGGTAGAGGTCTTTGGACCTGGACAATAGTGTACGGTTGTTTACCCCCGATCCAGTGTGTGGATCAATTTATATAAATTTTTGAGAGGACTAAGCCTCGGCTTAAGACTGAACCTATTGGTTACCTCTACTGTGTTTTTTAGATTAAGTCATAAGCATACTATATATATTTATTTCATAATCCGCTGCCTATTACAGAGGACACTTTAACAATAGGCACTAAAATTCCAGAAACTGAAAGAGCAACTTGGGATGAACCTACAAAGACTGCTTACAATAATAATTGTAATGTTATGAAAGCCATGTATTGTGATTTAGGAGATGAAGAGTTTAATTGAATATCTTCTTGAAAAACTGCTTATGAAATATGGGATACTTTGGCTGTTTCTCATGAGGGAACATCCAATGGTAAATAAATGAGACTGAATACTTATACTATTAAATATGATAATTTTAAAATGAAGACTGATGAACCTATTTCTGATACGTATCTCATGTTTAATGAGATAGTCAATACAATGAGTTCACTTGGAAAAGTTGTTCTAGCTAAGAAACAAATTATAAGAATCCTGAGATGTCTGCCAGATCAATGGAGAGGTACTTCTGTTTCAATCAGAGAGTCATGTGACATTGGAGCACTTCCTGTAAAATATCTTATTGGAAAATTAATGATGTATGAATAAGAAATTAAGATAAATAAAGAAGAGGATGATAAACCCAAAAGAAAATCCATAGCTTTTAAGTCTACTGCCTCTAAGAGAAAAGACAAGGATAAAATGCATGTACCTACTGAAAGTTCAACCAGTGAAGATTCTAATTCAGATAGTGATGCTGAAATGGCTCAAATGGCCAGGAGATTCAAGAAGTTCTATAGGAATAAAAAATTCTTCAGAAAATCTAACTACAGAGGAATGTATGACAACAATGGACATTGGAAAAAGGATTGAAAAAAGCCTGACAAGGAATATGATATAGTCATCTATGAGTGCAAAAGGAAAGGACACATCAAGGATAACTGTCCAAAACTGAAATTCAAAAAGAAATATGATTATAAGGACAAGAAGTACAAGAAAGCTATGAAAGATACTTGGAGTGATTTGGAGGACAACACAAGTGAATCTAAAGTTTCTGATTCTGAGAAGAATCATGCCAACATGTGTTTCATGACCAACACATCTGAGGTAACTTTAGATACTCCTGTTTTGAATTATTATTATTCTAGAGATGATGCAGAATATGATTCTGATTCTGAAGATATGTCTAAGGCTGACTTGTTTGAATACTACAATATGATGGAAGAAACATGTAATGAACTTGAAGACAAATATAATTCATTAAAGAAACAATATGCTCTCACTGTCAATGTTAAATCTACCTTTGATATAAAAAAAGAAATGAATGCTCAACTCTTAAAGGAAAATAGTGAATTGAAAATGTCTAATGAGAAACTTAGAAAGGACTTAGAAAAGTGAACAAATGGAAAATATACACTTACACAAATTTTAGGAAGGAAAGTTTCACCTAAATACACTACTGGTTTGGGATACCAACCTGGAAAAAGACAGTTCACTAAAACCCGATTTATTCCTAAGTCTGAACAAAATTCTGCTTATTCCTGTTCTGGAAATTTGTATGCTTCAACCATTTATTCATATGGTTATAGATCAAATAAAGTTTATCTTTCAAAATCTATTGATTCTGTAAATTATATGAGACCCATTAGACAAATATGGGTACCTAAGGCTTTGATTTCTAACCTATTTGGACCCAAGAAGATCTGGGTACCAAAATCATTTCCTATCTAAACCTGTTTTGTAGGAAACATGTTTGAAGAGTTATCACAAGAAGGTATGGTACTTGGATAGTGGATGTTCAAGACACATGTATGGATATTATTCATGATTCAAAAGCATAATTAAGGTTGATGGAGACCATGTCACCTTTTGTGATAATTATAAAGGAAAAATCATCGGCCTAGACCAGATTGGTAACACTTGATTTAGTTTTAATTTCTAAAGTTTTATTTGTTGATGGACATAAATATAACCTGTTAAGTATTTATCAATTATGTGATGATGGATTTAATGTGAAATTTGAAAATGATTCCTGTAATGTTTTTAATTCTAAAAACGTTTTAGTATTTTCTGCTTTAAGAAATGAAAATGTTTATGCTGTTGATTTAAATGTTTTAGCTAAAAAATGTTACTTGTTTAAATGATTTTCATAATGATTCTTGGCTATGGCACAGAAGATTAGGACACTGCAACATATATTCACTTAGAAAGTTGACTAGGAAAAACATGGTTAGAGACCTACCTAAACTTGAATTCCCAAATGACAAAGTTTTTAATCTCTTCCAAAAGGGAAAGCAACATAACGTTTCATTTAAATCAAAGAAAAAAGTTTCAACTTCTCAAACTTTCGAGTTGGTTCACATGAACTTTTTTGGACCTTCAAGAGTTTCTAGTTTAAATGGGAAGCACTATGTCTATGTCCTAGTAGATGACTTTTCTAGATATACTTTGGTATACTTATTAGCTCAAAAAAGTGAATCTTTCTCTTACTTTGTTAAATACTCTATGTCTGTAGAAAACCTTAGTGGACTTAAGATTAAAACCCTGAGAAGTGATCATGGCTGTGAGATTGAAAATCAAGAGTTTGAATCTTATTGATCACACAATGGATATAGTCACACCTTTTCTGCTCCTAGGACACCTTATCAGAATGGTGTAGTAGAAAGAAGAAATAGAACCCTTCAAGAAATAGCTAGAACCATGCTTAATGAGTATGATCTACCTATTAACTTTTGGGCTGAAGCTGTGAATAAAGCTTGCTATATTATCAATAGAGTCTTAATTAGACCAGTTCTCAAGAACACCCCATATGAGTTATGGAATAATATAAAACCTAAAGTTAGCTACTTTAGAGTCTTTGGATGCAAAGTTTTTATTCTTAATACAAAGTATAAACTGGACAAGTTTGCTTCTAAGAGTGATGAAGGACTTTTTCTTGGTTATTCTTTAACTAGAAAAGCATATAGAGTCTTTAACAAGAGAACCAAATGTGCGGAAGAATATGTTCACATCATGTTTGATGAAACTGATCCACATGAACCTAAAACCTCTCTTGAAAATCTTGAAGAAGATTTGAGTGTTCTGGACCTTAATGATAAATCTAAAGAACCTGCTATAAAAATATCCAGTTCTAGACATATTCCAGAATCTGCTTCTATTGAACCCGAACTTGTAGATGAACCTGAAATTTCTAGTCCTACCTTTACTAGATCAACTTGGATTTTATAGAATCATCCTTTAGATGTTGTTGTTGGTAATCTTGATAGAGGGACACAGACCATAGCTTCTCTAAGAAACCAGGTTGAACATCAAGCCTTTCTTTCAAAACTAGAACCTAAAATTTTCAATGATGCTATCAATGATGAATTTTGGGTAATTTCTATGCAAGAAGAGTTAAATCAATTTGAATGAAACAAAGTCTGGGAATTAGTTGACAGACATAAGGACACTTTAACAATAGGCACTAAATGGGGTTTTAGAAACAAATTTGATGAATCTAGAAACATAGTTAGAAATAAATCTAGGCTAGTTGCACAAGTATATAGTCAAGAGGAAGGTATAGATTATGAGGAAACCTTTGCACCTATAGCTAGATTAGAAGCTATTAGGATCTTACTTGCCTATGTTGGTCATATGAATTTCAAGTTATATCAAATGGATGTAAAAATTGCTTTTCTAAATGGCTTTATTGTCAAAGATGTTTTTGTTGTACAACGACCTGGATTTAGTAATCCTAATTTTCCAAATCATGTTTTTAAACTTTGTAAAGATTTATATGGTTTAAAACAATCTCCAAGAGCTTGGTATGATAGACTTAGTAATTTTCTTATTTCAAAAAGTTTTACTAAAGGGATTTCTGATCCAAGTCTTTTTATTAAAATAATTTCTAAAGATGTTTTAATAGTACAAATATATATTGATGATATCATCTTTGGATCTTCCAAACACTCTTTATGTACTGATTTTTCAAAGAGTATGAAATATGAATTTGAAATGAGTTTAATGGGATAACTCAAATATTTTCTTGGATTTCAAGTTTTCCAAAATGAAAATGGTATTATTTTGAATCAAAGTAAATATACAAAGGATCTTTTAAAACATTTTGGTTTGGATAGTATTAAGGAACATGATACTCCTATGATTACTGTTTGTAAATTGGATGCAGATGAAACTAGGAAACCAGTGGATCAAACCAATTATAGAGGTATGATTGGAATCTTACTTTACCTTACAGCTAGTCGACCAGATATTATGTTTAGTGTGTGTATGTGTGCAATATTTCAAGCTAATCCAAATGAATCTCATTTAATTACTGTTAAAATAATTTTTAAGTATCTTAAACATACTATAAACTTAGGTTTGTTTTACCCAAAAGGAAAACCCTTTGAGTTAATGAGTTATTCATATGCTGATTGTGGTGGTTGAAAGTTGGATAGAAAAAGAACTTTAGGAACATGTCACTTATTAGGAAAATCCTTAGTATCTTGGTGTAGTAAAAAAGCAGAATTTTGTAGCATTGTCCACTGCCGAAGCAGAGTACATAGCTGCTGGTAGTTGCTATGCACCAACTATGTGGATGAAACACACTCTTTTGGACTATGGATATGACTTTAAGCATTTTTCTATCAACTGTGACAACACTAGTGCAATAAATACCTCTAAGAAACCTGTGTCTCACTCTAGGACCAACCACATTGATGTAAGGCACCATTTCTTGACAGATCATTACCAAAAGGGTGATATTATTCTTGAGTTTATTGGTACTGAACATCAATTAGCCGATATATTCACTAAACCTTTGAGTTCTAAGAGGTTAAGATACATTAGACATGAGTTAGGTATGTTTAACCTTGATCAGTAGCTATTCTCACCGATGTAAAACTCTCACCGATGTGAAATTCTCACCGATGTGAAACTCTCATCGATGTGAATCCTCACCGATGTAACCTCACTGATAGGAATTATCACTGATAGACCCTACTGATGAGTGTGCTGTTTTAAACTTCTGTCTGCAGCCAGAATCTGAATCGTTTTCATTTTATTTTATTTATTTATTTTATGATTCCTAAATGACAAAACTAAAGTCTGAGTTATTTCTCAATCCAACGAGCCTCAAACCTTTACCCTTAAACCTTAGCTCCTGAATCCTTAGAGAAACCTATATCCCTAAAATCTGAGATGCAAAAACCAAACTCCCTTGTGTTAGAGATGTTGCTGATGAGTCGTAAGCAAAGAAGAAAAAGTTTTTGCTAGAAGAAAGTGGAAGTGCTAGCAGGACAAGATCAGGAAGACGACCAGTAAATCCTCATCTGCAAAATTGAGTTATTGTGATTGAAATGGATCTATGTGTAGAATGGATGCTTCCTTGAAAGTCCTTAGTACTTGAAGTGCTTGAGGATTAAAAATGGGTGGAGTGTTTTTCGAACAACAATGGTCCCTACTTCCCAAATTTAGGGAAACAGTTTTACGAGTTTGTAACTTTTGAGAAATCTTATAATGAAAACCGAGTGACTTCGTTAGTGAATGGAAAGGAGATTTCATTCTCATCTATTGAATGGGATGAGTGCTTAAAAGTACCACATGAGTATCTGGATATGTCTCAAGATCCATGCCACCTACCAGTGATATTTTCGATATGAGACAGCTTTGGAAGAGTAGACTGGTGATGGAAGTCAAAGACAAGTAGTTGCTGCAGAAATGGATGGAGAGAAAAGATTGTTGTTCAAATTTGTTCAACATGTCTTGATACCGAGGAGAGGAGACTTTTCCAATTTGATATATCAAGATATCTATCTCATTCATCTCTTAAGACATTGTGTAAAAGTTAATTTTTGCAGATTGATGATGATCCAATTGGAAGACATGACAAGGCCGAAATCAAAGACAAATTCCCTATTCTTTGCTAAGTTAATTTCTGTGATGATTAAAGTAAAATGGGTAGCTAAGTCTCAAGATGAGACAATGGTAGTTAAGAATAACTTTTGTATCACATCAATAGTGTGCAAATACATGAGGATAAATTGGAACCCTTGGAGGGGAGAATGTGTCAATGATGACCAGAAGGTATATGACAAATTCAATCCTGTGGATCACCCTTCAAGACCAAAGGATGTGAGGGATCTAGGTCTGGGAACTGATGAAGAGGATCCAGAATACAGTGATGATTTAGAAGAGGAAGAGTCCTCTGCTAATGAAGGAGGAGACCTTGACTTACCTCCTAGCCCAACTCCTAAAAATCAATATCAACATAAATCAGATAAGGAAGAAGATGCTTTAGAGGATTTTGAAGTGGCTGGTGTAGAGAATGAATAAGATGTTCGTGAAAGTGAAGCATCTCTATCAGATGACTTGATTCTGTTCCCAGTGATTGGAAAATATTTACTGCCTGCTACGGATGCAAATGAAGTTGACATATCCTTGCCAAGTTTGGAAGACTCTCTAGCTACTATAGAGAAATAATTGATAGTGGAAGATTCTCCTGAGAAAGGAAGACTTCCTGAAAATGCTGATAATGTTGTTGTTTTACTTGAGGATGCACCAGTTTAGGGGAGCCTCAAACCAATGTTGGAAGTGTTACAGTGGCTGCTGGAATTGAAGATTAGGCAGAATACCCAGGTTTTGTAGTCTGTGGTTTAGACTATCCTGATTCTGATAATGAAGAATCTCTCAATAGAACTAAGATTACTTATGATGTTAAGACTGAGTTACTACCTGAAGATGTGGTTATAATGCATGACCTGGATACTTTAAAGAAAAAGAAGAAGGATAGTTTTTTAGAAGAGGTAAATAATATGGAAGTTTCTCTGGTCTCTTCAGTTCAATCAATCATGACTGACTGAATGGTCAGTTTAGCATCTGAAAGAGTACCCACTATAGTTTCAACTACTGATATGATCACAAGGGATGATCTGGAATCCTTGAAGGATGAACTGAAAGAATCTTTTAATGCCCCGGTTGCTGAGATGAAGCTTTTTTTGCTGAAGAGATGAAGATATTTGAAAGATCATTTGACCTCTCTCTAGGTTGTAATTTGTCAACCTTCATGGAAGAAATAGTGGAAGAAGTTAAAGACTTCTAGGCTCAAGTTTCTAGACATGAAGAAGATCTTGAAGCTCTAAAGGAATCTGTTGTTTCTTTAGACTCTTACATGAGCTCAAAATCCCAAGAAGATAAGGGCTTAGCCTATGTCAAGAGTGTGGTAAGCTAGATGGTTTCAGTTTTTGAAAGTTTTAAAACTTCCATGAAAGATCATGTTAAAACCCTGGATTCTCAAGTTAAAAATCTTATCAGTAGGTTGACTAAGAACATCAAGGAAACAGTAACCTTTTCAGTTGGTTCTATTTCATCTAAACCCTCAGTGGATTTGAATCAACTTAGAGCTGTGATAAAGGAAGAGCTTGGTTCAACTTCAACCAGTTGCTCTGTGGACTCTTCCAAGCTGAGCAAGGTTGTGCATTCTACCAGAGATTCAGCTAGAGAAATAATGAAGATAGTCCAAGACTATATGAGAGAAGCATCTGCCTGTCAGAAATAATTGAAAGATAAGGTGGACTCGTATTTCTCCAAGATTTTAACCACGAATCAACTCAAAAATCACTTCAAACTTTTGTTGGAAAATATGAATCTACCTCCTATCAATCAAGCTTTCAGAGAGCAAGTTAGCAAGCTAAGGGAATTTACTCCAGCGTTGGACAAGTTTATGGAGAATAGGGATGACTTCATATCCACTATGGAGAGAGGAGGATGAATAATTATGGATTTCAGAAATCTGTTGCGGCCTTTCCTGCATGTTGATGCTAGGCCAGTGATTTTACCTCTTTCCTTACCAGCGTCTGCCTCTACTGCTTATCTAGTTCCGATGACTCTTTCCCAAGAAATTAGAAGCCTCACACCTATGATCACTCCAAGATCTCCTCAGTATAGACCCTGAACAGTTTCTTTGGATCAACCTCCAATGATCATTTTTGGAATTCCTAATCCTTCACCTGCAACCACATCACCTAAATCCTCTTCTTCTCCCAAGGGAAAATATCACATTGAGTATGTGGATTAAACAAGTGGCTAGACTGTTTGATATGAATCCATTGTATTTTTTTTATTTTACCTTATTTGGGACATGAAATGAATCTGGTTTTTATCTCTTTTCTCATTTTTATTTTTATTCCTCTTCTCTATGGTTTCCCACTTTTTGATTATCAAAAAGGGGGAGAAATATTTTTCCATGCTTTTACAAAGTGGGAGAAATACTCTCTAAGTATCAAGGAGGGATAAATATTTACCCAGGGGGAGAGATATTAATGAAAGGGGGAGAAATTTTTATCTAAGGAAAAGCTGTCATGCATTACTTCTCTGATACTGTTACATTTCATTCTCTGCTACCATTTTCTATAACTCTCTGATGCCACTAAATTTGTTACTTTTGATATAATTGAATTTAATTTTATCTCTGATATTATCACATTTTCTTCCACCTTTGATCCATTATGTTTTATAACATAATGTTTCTCTGAGATAATTTCATTTAATGATATATCCTCTGATACAACAGCTCACTATTTTAAAATGATAATATCATAAGTTGTGATTGTCAAAAAGGGGGAGATTGTTGACCTCACCTATTTTGATAATCCTAGTTATTCTTTCATATAATTTGATAATATCAATCTAATGTTTTTCTATATATTAATTCTTTCAATCTGTGATCAAGATGATAATAATATTAAAATAATCCATGAGATATGTTAATCCATGTCTATATATGTTTATATGAGTTATGAAGTTCTTCTAACCCATTAGGATATGCTTTGCATAAAACAGACAAGTGTTAAGTCACTGATCTGGGTATAGCTACTGATATAGAGCTACCAGTACTCAGTTTACCGATAGACAGAGTCACCGATACACAAAGGTCACCGATATGTACAAAAGCTACTGACAGACACCAAGTCTAATGATGGGAATGAAACCGACCTACCAGTAGAACAGGTCTACCGATATGAATAAGTCCACCGGAAAGCAAGTCTACAGACAGATTCAGTTTACTGACACAGAACACTAAGAGCTACCGATACGAGCTACCAAATGGCCTACTGATACAGAATGGCGAATAATATGAACTGACTGAAGTAGTATACCGATACAAGTATAGAGCTACTGATAGAACCAGTCTACCGAGCTACCGATAGAAGGAGTTACTGATACCTAGAGCTACCGATACCAACAAGCTACCGATGCAAGTTCAAAGAGCTACCGATGGAAGGTTCTGCTACACAAAAGACCACCGTACACATTTACCAACATGAGCTACTAATGAATGACCAACCAATCAAACTCTATACTCTCAATACTATTTATTTATTAAGTTAACGGTTACATGGGATGTTTTTAATGCAGTTAATGTTATTTAATGATCTCTGTTTCCAAGTCATGGAACTGTACCTAGTACCCATGCAAAAGGTAATCATTCCCATTTTTCGGAGTTGAAATCTATAAAAGGGAAGATAAAGACCTAGCTGAAAAAGAGATGTGAAGTAGTGCATACGACAAGAATCAAGGACCTAAGAAGGAACACGGGTGAAAAAGAAAATGGATAAACATCATTCAAATGTAGCGTATTCGTGAAAGGCTAAATCCATACTCCAAGAACACTGGACAGACATGAAGCTACACATTTTCAAGGAGAACACAAGCCACATCTTGAGTGAAGAACTACCAAGAACACTTCATGCACTCAAGATGACAAGATGAACCAAGAATCAAAGAAGAAAACAACACTGTTTTTTGAGCAGAAACCAAAGAAGGACTCAGAAGTTTTTCTGATCAACCAAATGAGTCCAGAGCTACACCGCCAATCACTAAAGCTTTTTTAAACTCTTTCTCACTTTCTTTAGTGATTCTATCTTTACATTTCGAGCAGTGTGTGTACCCTATTTATTTTACACACACTCTGTCTCCTATGCTAAACTGGAGGATTCTTAAATCCTCACTCAAACTTCATAACCCATTGTTTCCCACTATGGATAGTGGTACAGGTCATGTAAGACCAGGACAACCTGTGTGCTGTTGTTCGTGTTTCCCATGTAGAACTGTGGTAGAGGTCTTTGGACCTAGATAGTAGTGTACTATTTTTTACCCCTGATCCAGGGTGTGGATCAATTTATATAAATTGTTGAGAGGAATAAGTCTCGGCTTGAGACTGAACCTCTTGGTTACCTCTATTGTGCTTTTTAGTTTAAGTCATAAGCATACTATATATATTTATTTCATAATCTGTTGCCTATTACTTTTAAATAAAAAACTATTTTAAAGCTACTTTGATAGTTAAATTAGAAAGTTTATATACTTATTGTAAACTAGTAAGTTAATTTCAAAAGTTAAGTTAATCTTTAGATTAAGTCAACTGAGACCTAATCAATTTTTGAGAAACTGATTGAACATTTACACTCTATATAGATTCACTACAGTTTAACTTTGTTTTTAAATTGGGGGATTTTAAGAGAAATACTTTTAACCGAAATTTTTATTAGAACTCAATTCACCCCCCTCTTGAGTATCCACTCTGACCAACAGTTTTTATGCTAATTTTTTGTAAGCATTACCTCATTAGGGATCACTTTGTGGTCTTCATCGATCACAAGATGTTGAGGTACATCTTTTCCCATAATTATTTGAGCTTGTGGAAATGGTGGTGGATGGAGTTTATTCAGGATTATGATTTTGAGATCTCTAATACCATGGGGAAAAGCAATGTTGGGACCAACGATTTGAGAAAGAAGTCATGAAAGGTGTAGTTTGGGAATCTAGGGATTCTCGGAGAAAAATGGAGGAGTTGGAAGCCTTACTCTGATATGAAATAGTAGATTGTGGTAGAGGTTTTTTTAGATGATGATGTAGTATTATATGATGCAGAAAGTGTAGGAGTATTAATGGGGAGACATAGAGGCATAGGTTACGTGTGATATTGTTTTCCATGGTGATTATCTAGAGGGATGGTTAGAAGATGTTCGAAACCATATGTTATTTCATGGGAGGTTGTTTTCTCTAGTAGTGATTCATGGGGGAGTCCACCATGAGTTTCATAACTCACCTTTACCGGTAAAACAAAGAGTTTACAAAATGTATCAGGGATTGAAGATATAGTTTTGGTGGCCCAAGATGAAAAAGGTAGTGATGGAGTTTGTGGAAAAGTTCTTTGGTTTTCCAATAGGTAAATGCCAAGCATAGTGTTCCTCATTGTTTTTTGCATCCCTTGGATATTCTCGAGTATAAATGGGATGAAATATCGATATGGATTTCAGCATAGGGTTACCCAAAGCTCAGGGAGGTTGTGATTCAATATGGGAGATTTCAGATCAGTTGATGAAATTAGAACACTTCTTAGCAATCAATGATTCAGGAGTAGTGGATGCATTTACTAAGAGTTTCATGGATGATGTGGTGTGGTTGCATGGAGTTACGAGGTCCATTGTCTTATATCGGGATGTGTGTTTTACCTCACAATATAGAGGTTATTGAAGTATTATTTTAGAACTCAATTATTCCTTAGTAGTTCTTCCCACCCCCAAATTTATGGGAAAATGGACTATTCAGATGTTGGAGGATATCACTAGTAGAAAAAATGGTTTTCACATCATTTTTTTATATTTTGACATCAATATTTAGATGATGTTGATGTTGTGGATATTTATAGTTGTAAAATTCAATGTATGTTTTCATAAACCAGCATCATAATGTAAAAGTTTGACCTTTGAGCATCCATTTTTTGGAAAATTGATGTTCAATGTTTTATTCTATAAGATTTTTAACATCGGTTATACAAAAAATTTACATCAAATTTAAAATAATTAAATTTTACATTATATTTTACTATAAATGATACAGAAACATAAAAAATGATTTTTTTTGGATATGTAGTTTTTTAATATTTGATTAGACTAGTTGTGAAGCCAAAATGAACATACAGATCAAAAGTTATGATCGTCATAATTTCAACTTCTAGAAGTTTCAATAAATACAATTCACTTCAAAGAAAAAATGAAAAATAATAATATAAAAAAATGAACACCGAATGGTAAAAATATGTAATAAACATAATTTTTCATCTTAATATCATTTATTTAGGTAGTTTATTTGGAATATATGTGTTGTGTGTCATTATTTAACTTCTTTTCAAGGAATATCTCATGTGGTAATTAGAACGATGATCAATAATGAATTTTCTAATTTGGTTGGTAAATCTAATGAAGAAGTTTTATCTTCATAATATGAACGGAATAAATATTTATCATCATAATAAAAATCATTAATATGTTTATAGATTAAGGAAAATTAAAATAAATAAATTAAATGAAGAGAATAAATACCTTTTTTAAATCATTAATTGAAGAATTGTTGATAATTAGTTTGAATCGAAGAGGTTAAAAATAATAAGAGAAAGAGAATAATGATTTTTATATTTTAAATTAAAATATTTGAAAGAGAGATGTATTAAAATATAGATGGGATTTCAAAAATTGAAATTCAATTTGTGAAAAAACTGAAATACCAAACCCGCATAGTTGAAAAATTACCCTTCACGTATATTTTCAAAATAAATAATTACAAAAGTAAAAAAAACTTCTAGAATTGTTTTTTTCCTAAAAAACATGTCAAAATTTATTATCATGTTTTCTTCCATTTCATAAGCTTCTATTTTTCTAGTCATTAAGCTCAAAGGGATTTACAGATCAGAAGTTATAGATGTCGAATTTGGACTTCTCTAAGACATCTCTTAAAGAATTCCAACTTATGATGACTATAAATTTTGGCATTAGTTTTTATGAAAACTGACACCAAAAGTTAAAAAATACAATTTTTATCTGTTTATTACAAAAATCAACTTCATAAATGATTATAGAGTTTTATTTCATCTTCTAATATGTTATTTGACAGGTCATTGAACTCAAACGAACTTACTGATCAAAAGTTATAGTCACCAAAAGTTTGAATTATTCAAGACTTCTCTTAAAGAATTCCAACATACTATAGCCATAAAATTTGACCCCTAAGTCTATTTTAGCTCCACAACTAGTCAATGTGAATCTTATAAAAATAATATAACTTGATATTAATTTTTATGTCATGTTTTGTAAAAAAATGGTTCCAAAAGGTTTTTTAACTTTTTCTTTTGGTTTTTATGAAAACTAACGCCAAAAGATAAAAAATACCTTTTGAAATGTGTTTTTTCCTAAAACCAACATCATAAATTATTACCAAGTTGTAGTTCTTCTAGTAATCTTTAATGTGGCTAGTTATTGACCTGAAACAGAATTACTGATGAAAAGTTATCCCCATTGAAATTTATACTTTTTAAGACTTCACTTAAAGAAGTTCAACATTTTATGACCATAAATTTTGATCCTTATATATGTTTTAGCTCCACAACTTGTCAATTAAAATATTATGAAATGGAATAAAACTTATTAATCATATTTGACATTAGTTTTAGGAAAAAAACGATTCCAAAATGTATTTTTTAACATTTCACTTTATTTTTTTGAAAAATGATTCCAAAAGACATATTTGTTAATTTTGACATCATATTTAGATAATAACAGCACACAAAACTAATATTACAAATGTTTTAGTGGTAGTTTTATAAAAAAATGATTGAAAAACTTCAACAGATAACCTTTTCACATTTCTTTTATATAAAAATGATGTCAAAATGTTCTACAGCTAACCTTTTCCATTGATTTCTAGGAAACCTATTTCAAAACCATGACATTAAAGCTGTTATTTACACTAGTGTATGTTGAAGGCATGTGTATGGTAATTTGGTGGGTCTTGGGTACAATGCCTTCCTTTGGTAGTGTTTTCATATGATACCAGTTATCACTATTTCATTGGCATGGGGCCATTTGAGTGTTTCTATGGGAGATCATTCCCTTATATTTTATTCTAGATAGAGGTTGGGGAGATTGTTTTTATTGGTTCCAATGTGGTGAAAATCATGAAAACGAAAGTTCATCTTTTTCATGAAAGGATGAAAGCAATGGAGGATCAACTTATATCTTATTTTGATCGTAGGAGGAGGCCCTTGGAGTTCGAGTATGGAGACCACATGTCTTCTAAGGTATCCCCATGACATGGACAGTAGTGGTTTGGTAGAGGTACTAAGCTTTATCCGAATTTTTTTGGTCCCTTTGAGGGGTTGGGGCGTGTTGGTGAGGTATCTTACCAGTTAGAACTTCCACCTTAGTTGGACTGGATCCACGAAATCTTCCATGTCTCTCATCTTCTTGAGTATATTCACTATGACACCCATTTCAATTACTGAGGAGATTTGGATATTGAGGACGATTTGATGTTTTTTGAATGGATAGTAGAGATCCAGGATCTCCAAGAGAAGGTGTTGTATGGATTGACCATTTCTTTGGTTATTGTGCTGTAGAGGCATGGTGGCCTGGATGAGAGTACTTGGGAGAAAGACACGCAGATGTGTGCCCAGTACCCAGAGTTTTTTTTTGAGTTTTTATTTTTTCTGTTTAGCCTTTTTATATTATGTTTGGATCCTTCTGTTTATGAGATGAGTTGATTTCCTTGGTTTTTAATGTGTGTGATGGGATGTCTTATAAATTCCAAAAATATGAAAATGGGATGACCTGATTCCTAATATAGACACATTAACTACGATGTTATTAAACCTATTCTTGTAAGTAAGTGTCGCACAGATCAGATAGTATCTTGGCATGGACGATGGAATTCCTTGATTTGTGTATTCGGGATGGCATAGTCTGTTGGTTTGGTTATTGGTTTGGATTTCATAGAGGTTGAAAGATTTGTGTAGTGTTTGTGTGGTGGTATGGTAGTGTGAGAAGAGGTGACTTGTGGTTATGAAGATATGGTTACGAAGTGTGTCTTGTGGTTGTTTGGGTTGGTGTGTTTAGTTGGTGGTAGCATTTGAGGTATGAGGAGACCCTTGAGAGGTATCATATAGAGTGGTTGTTCAGAATCCTTTTCATCTAGTATTGGTTTGGGATTCCTGAGTATGAGAATCGTTTTATTGGTATTTTAGGAAATTATTTTCCTTATGGTTAGTTACTTTTCCAGTTTTGGTTGTTGGAGTTGTTCGAGGGAGGTTCCATGAGATTTTGGTTGAAGCTAGGGGTCCAAAATAATTTCTATAGAAAATGCATGTCATGTAAGTATATTACACAATGTAAAAATTGGTTTCATGACTTATCCATGTACGGTTCACAACATGTATATTTTTAGGGATAAATAATAAAAAGGCAATGTGTTTTTAGTGAAACCAAACCCTAAGTATTACATGACATGAAAGGGTATTACACTTCCTGTAAATCCCTAATGTATTGTAGTTTAAAAAGTTATTTGCCAAAGAATTTTCATTCATTCAATTTTGTTTTATTCATACTCTCATTTTGGGTGAACCCTAGGCACCCAAGTAGTTTTTCAAGCCCTCTCCATCCCTCTATGATGCATTGTCCCTTGTGGTTATTTTTTGGAAATCTATGGTAAGAACTTCCTTATTCTTGATAGATTTCTATCCATTTTTCTTCCTAGGATTCTATATAGTGATGTCATTATGGTTTTGGATGCATTTTGGGTTTCATTATGATGCATCATTGGTAGTGTTGTATGTTTATCCATGGTTCCCATGGTGAATTTGTGGTTTTCAGGTGTTCTTCTTCATCTCTTGATGTGCATCAAGTCGGTAAAGTTTCATTGATCTAGGTATTTACTTGTTTCTCCTTATTATGTATCATGCCATAGGGGTTACCTTTTTTTATCTATGAATTATGGTTGTGTCAGTATAATAAAAGGTAAATAATTGGTTAATTGAATATAAATGGGTAAGTGGGGTTTTATTTTCATACTTTTACAACTTTTTTGTAATTATGATATTGTGAATTATACAATATTGATGCCACACTAAAAATTGTATTCATTATGGGATTTGTTTGCAGTGGATATATGTGTTGAGATTTCTACTTTAGTAATGATTGTTATGATATAACCCTAAAATATAAATTGGCTAACCACTTATATTTATCTAATAAAATGGTTTCTCTAAGATTATGTCTTATGTTATAATTCCCCTAAAATAAAGAGTAATGTGATAAGACCCCCTTTTAAAACTATAATATGATCTTGACGTGTTGTGATGTGTAGTCGTTCTTTTGTGATAGCAATGTGTGGTTGGGCAGGTGGGGTGATGGATCGTGGGCCGTGATTTTGGGTCGGTGAGGTGGTTGGTGTGGTTGTTCTTTTGGGGCAGTGAAGTGGTGGATGATTTCTATTAGATGGCCTTGTAGTGATGGAATAAATAAATAATTTTTTATTAATGTTTGAAATGTCATGGGATGGTATGGTTAATGGGTTGGAAATGGTTAATGGATAAATAAATAATGGGTTGTGTGGTTAAATGTAGTTGATGTTAAATGATAAAATCAATGGGTTGATTAAATGGAATTAGTTGGAAATGTGTAGTGGGTTTCGGCTTGTTGTGTGGTGTTATGCATTTAGAGGTGGTAGTAAAGGTGACGATGTTGTGAGTTGGTTAGTTAGTTTTTGAACCCACTGGTTGCGAGTAAGTGTTTGATACTGCATATATATACTTTTATATTATTGATGTTCCTTGTACATCTTTACCACACCTGGATGTATAGCTATATGGGATGTATGAAAATCCCTTAAACTTATTTTATCCCTCTTCTATTCTTGGATATCAATAGGTTGAGCCAAACCCAATCAAACCTGAGGTTCATCCTTTACCTATTGACATGAAAAATTGAGAATGAAACTAAATAGTGATTTGTATTTTTCCATCCAACCAAAAATATCACTGAAGTTTATTGTACATATTCTCCACACCCGAAGGTACAACCAAAGGGAATGTATCAAACTCCATAAACACATTGAAATGAAACTGAATCCACCGGCCATCCCTAGAAATGGAACACATGCTCCCCTCCTTTATAAAATCTATTTAATGCATCTCTTTTTATTATATAGTCATCAATAAAAGAAAATCACTGGAAAGTGGCAGTTTTTTTTGATATAGTGGCGGTTTAAACCACCACCACTTGTATCTGTGATGGTTTCATAAAACTAAAACTAAATTGGGTTTTGGAATCCATTATGTGGTGGTTTCATCAATTTAGTGGTGGTTTTTGGAAAGTGTTGTAGTAAATAAATTTGTCTGATGTTTTGGGGGTTTTATCGGCGGTTTCATGTGAAAAAAATACTGTCGGTTTTAGTGGTGGTTAAAACCACCATAACTACCTCTGAACAATAATGTGCATTTATTTTGGAGCAGTTTTATACACTTCCGATAATAAAAAGTCAACCTATAGTGGAAGTTTAAATCACCGTTATATATAGTCCATTTTGTTAACAACGGTTTAAAAAACCTCTAAATATAGATTTAAAAATAAAAAAATGCAGTAGATTCTGCAGCCCTAGTACCAGTACCCTGAAAAAACCATGTGCAAAGAACATATAACAGAATAATATAAACCATTTAATAGTCTTCAATAGTCAATAATCAAAAAACATTTTATTAGAGAACCATGTACTGAGAACATATAACAGAATATTCTATACCATATCATCTCAATCATCAAAAAAATGTTTCATATATCTAAATATAAGACATTAATTTCTATAAAATTTCTGATTATGGTAGATTCAGGAGATGTGAATTACTCAATCGGCCTTATTATGATTCTTGGTAATGTTTTATTTGTGTTATTTTCAATAATAGTGGGTTTTGATGGGCCAACTCTTATTTAGTGATGATGTATTGGGGTCTTTGTATAAATATGATGTATTAGAGTCTTTGTATAAATAAAATTTTTACCAATTATATCTTCTAGTAAAAAATCTTATTTATTTACTACATTCATTTAAAATACATAATACATAAAAACTCACATAGAAACTCAGGGTGGGCTTTTATGTATATACATAAAAAACAAAGGATGTTACATTCCTTCCCCATAACTGAATTGCTTATTTTAAATTCATTCATACATACATCCTTCAAACTATCTTTAGTTTCTATAACAACAGTATTATTATTAAAAAAATTGAATTCTGCTATTTTTATTCAAATCATTCTTACCGTTACCAAAATTTCCAATGATGACGATTCTCCTGAAATGAAGAGATTATTCCAAATAGAATGATTCTCAAGGTGGTTTCAAGTTTTGGGACTTATTTTTCCGATATGAAACTTGTTCAAGTGGTTTTTTATTTATGTAAACATCAAAAAAAGTTATTGAGGAAGTAGATTGAGTATAAAAATATAAAAGGCCTATTTGGAATTGATTCATATAATATTGTCTTATTGACTCATCTTTGATTATTTTGATATCATTGCTGATTCTTCCTATATTTTTTTCTATATAAAACTAAAACACAAAAGTTTATAGATATATATTTCAGGATGGTTTACCCCTTTCATGGTGATTCATATCGGTTGGATGAAGTCTAAACATTGGAAAACACCCCCTTGATACATTCCTCGGTGTATAAAAGGTGTTGGATATTTTATAGAGGCATTTACAAGTTTAAGGTTGGAAAAGGGATAAAACTAAACTGAGAATGATTTTATAATAATCCTAACACATAATTCATACATAAGGGATAAAGGTTTTTTAGGTTATTGTTCATTCAAAACTCTAGGATTTCTCCTTCTAGGTCTTAATAAATGAGAATATTTTATATTGAAATGATGTGGTTACATTGTTAAATATAACAATATTTTTAATATGTTAATTTTGTGTTCTTTTGGCACCCAAAACACATGTTATACAAAAAGGAGGGGTAATGAGTCTATATCTAACTCTCACTCTCCTAGGATCTCTCTATTATGCATTAATCCATCCAAAGTAACTAGAGTGATGGTTCATCCAAGTAGGATCCTCTCTTGGCAATCCTCAATCATCTCTTAGTACTCTATGAAGGTGGCTCTTATGCTTGGATAACATGCCTTAGAGGGTAACTTATGTTGGGTCGTGCACATATCTCCTCAACTGTGATATGTGGAATATGTCATGCACTCGGTTCAACTTCGCAGTCCTCACCATGGGGACTCAGAAAAAAATGATCTCATTGCTCAAAATCCAAAGGCCTATGACTCCAATCCACGCAATATTTCTATCTATTCTGGGATGTTCTCATATGATCATGGTTCACCTATATGTTCTCTATCATTTCATACACCAGCTATAACCCAATAAGAGAGTCTTTCCAATCTCAGTTCAACATATGGGTGACCTATAGGGTCTCTCTTACATGATTTCAAAAGGTTTCATGCCAATAGTAGAGTGATAGATTATAATCTAACTCTACGAACGAAAAATGATCATTTTAGCTCTAGATGAAGTCAAACACACAATCTCTCAATATATCATCCAAAACCTGATGGTCCGCTCAGTTTGGTCGTCTATCTAGGGGTGATATATTGTACTTATCCTCAATTCGGTCTCAAAATCCTCCTTAAAGTCTCTCCACAATCGTGATGTGAACCTAGCATCACAGAAGATGAAGATAATTGTGAGTACCCCATGAAAGTAGGTGATTTCTCGTGCTTACAATTTCTCTAAACGCTTAACCAAGCTCTGCTCCCTAATGAAAAGAAAGTGTGGTGACTTTCTAAGTAAACAATCATCCAGATAGTATCATGGTCCCTTGTCCGAAAAATCCCATTCAAAATGTCCATCAATATTTTATCCCACTTCCACTCTAGGATCTCAAGAGGTTGATCCAAACCTACCAGATCCTGATGTTTAGCCTTCACCTACTGACATGTGAGACAACGAGAAAGGAACTCATCAATGTTTCATCTCATGCCAGCCAAGGATCGTAAATTCTAGTGTCTTGAAAGAACAGGTACATAAAACTTAAAACATGGGACTAAATATAACATATCTTTATTTAGTATTCATAAATAGATCCTATTTTAAATTGTTCTCATACATATTTTTTGGATAACCTGGGGATAACATGAACAAAGGGATGAGATAAAAGCCAATAAATGGAATAAACATAAGAAATAAAGCTTTTTCACATGGGTTAGAAGACATACCATAATGATATAAAAAGGAATGGAACATTTGGAATCATAACATATAAACATGGGATAATATAATAATTAATACATAGTAATGTGGAAGCAAGATAAAACATGAAATTAGAAAAATTCAAGGCTCATTTCACATAGAGAATCACAAGTCATGATTAAACACCAAGATCATTGTGCATGGTAGCATGAGTCAAGGCTAACTTCCAAGACCGTTGTACATAATGTTTCATAACACTAAATTTTACCCAATGAATTGGAGTTCTATTTGGATTCACCCATATTAACATTTTCATGAATTTCCATTCCACATAATAAATCATACATAACCAATCATACATAAACATAAGGGTACCTTGGAAAGAAATGGATAGCATAGTCATGTCATAAAGCATAATGAATGGGTGTGTCATAAAAGTGTTCATGAATGAAAGGAACTAAAACATACATGGAAATTAATATGGTATAATAGAAAAATTTCATGGTAAGATATGTCAAACAGTACTTATAACAAGTAAAAATAGTATTTAAGAAATTTTATCATTAAAAGTTTTTGCGCGGTTTTAAGGAAAATACTAAAGAGTATTTAAAATAAAGAAGGGAATAATATTTTATATAATTCCAGAATTTATCCAATAGGGATTTCATAATAAAAATATTTTTTTATAGAATATAAGGTTGATTAAAAATATATTTTATAGTTCTCTTTAAATTGAGTAAGAATTCGAGATGTTTCTTTAAAACTGGTTTGCCTTTCAAGAAGTATAGAGCAGGGGACCATTTAAAAACATTTATATCCCCAAAATATAATGATGAATGGACCTTGTTAGATGATTTTGGAGAATTTAAGAAGAATTTTTAAGATTTAAATGGAAATAATAGATAAATTAATTTGGGTAAAATGAAATATAGAGTAACCCGAAGGAATAATGGAGGTTCAGGTAGAATCCCTTACCTTAAGTCTGAAGGTGTCCTTCAATTGATCTTAATGTCCAGGATAACTAAATTACATTAATTAATTTATATTTATGGATCCTATTATTCATTTAATTTACTTAATATAACCTTATTAAGTTCATTCATTACCTTTTTGATGGATTAAGAGGTTCAATTTCATTGTTTGAGAGCATTTGTTTCCTTGGATTTCATAATTGGTTTACTTATATACATATAAGGATAAACATCCAGTATGAGAATGGTTTACCAGAATTGAATTTTATGGTATTAGTGAGTATCAAATAGATTACTTGTTCATAAAATTCATTGGGTTATTTGGAGTGAAGATGAATCATTATATAAAACATTAATGAAGATTTTTTTGGTTAATTGGCATTTTTTATCACATTGAACACATTTTTCTTAATAAATTAATATAATGTGTACAAAAAATTCTAGAACCTTAAATTAGACATAATGAATATATTATAGTTTAGTTAAACCATAAAAATGGTTTCATTACTAGAATTTAATATGGTAATAGAAATATAAAACCTGTCATCCTTGAATGTGATAAATTAAAACATCTGAGATGGTGTTTTCATTTCTATTATAAAAGAAGGATAAAGGAGAGATGATGATGAATTATTCCATTATCATAACAAAAATCCTGTACGTCTAAGTTAATGAAGTTGTCATAATATATGGATTAAATGACGTTAGTAAAGAAAAGGAAAATAATGGAACTTGAATGAAAATAAAAGAAATGAAAAGAGGAATTTACCTCTTGAATATGTCTTCCTTGGGAACCTCTTTAAGGAAGATTACTTTGTCATTTGAATAGACCAAGGGATAATGGAAATGGGAGAGGGGATTAAGAATATATTGGGGTAGAATTTAGACAAGCCAGAAGTCTTGTGAGGAGTGAATAGAATATGTAGAGGGGTTGTATTTATAGTGGAGGAGAGAAGGGGTTTCCCACTATTTTAATCATTAGTTTAATATTTTTGCTCAACACTATGAATAGTCTTGATTATTTTGGAAACAAACAGTAAATTGTTTATGTGACTTTGAGATAATGACCTTACATCATCCATACATCAGCTGATGACATCATAATTCATCTATTTATCATTTATTATAAATTATCGTATTTTAATATTTACAAAAAATCAAGTATATTGGAAAAATACCAAAAATTCACCTGAGAAATTTTTTTACCTATAGAATTAAAAAATGAACTCCAATTTATAAAAACAATTTTATAAATATTATAAATTTAATTTTTAATTAAAATCAGAATTTACATGAAAAATACAAATTTAAAAATTTAAAACTATTTTTCTAACACTTTGAAAAATTAACTAAGGTATCTTAAAATTATATTATGATCATAAGACATAAAAATAATAATATATAAATTACTTTTAGGAAAATAAATTCTCTTTTTAATTTATTAAATTAATCATAAAGATGTAACTAAATATACATGACTTACAAAAAATACCCACACTTAATTAATAATTTTTGAAATATTTACTTATTAATAATATGAAATAATTATGTCATACTGTCACTTATAATATGGATAAAAATTATTTATGCTTTAATTAGTGAGGTTACTATTCAATTGAATGATTTACTATTCATAAGGGTCACTTTACTATTCAAAAGGTGAAGTTACTATTTCATCGGTATATGTTCCTTAACTAAAGAGATACCTTTTATTTCCCTAATTATTTATTTATAAGGTTTTTATTGTGTTTTATTTCTAATATTATATGATTATACTATAAGAAAAAATTATAATAAAGTAATTCCATTGATAAAAAATTGGGTAGTTACATTCTCCCCCCTTAAGAAATGTCTCCCTCGTAATTTCATTTTACATTCTAAGCTATAAATAGGTGCTTGTAATTTTCTATCCCAGCCTCCTCCAATTCCCATGTTTCCTCTTCGTACTTATGGTTCCACCATAGTACTTTGACCAAGTGAGTAGTCTTGTTTCATAGAAATTTATCTCTATGATCCAATATGTCCACTACATGCTTCTCATAAAAATGATCATTCTCTAATTATACCAACTATGAGGATAGTACATGTGAAGGATCTGATATGTACTTCCATAAGACAGATACATGGAAGACATTGTGTAATTTAGACATGGTAGGTAGAAGTGCTAGTTTATAGGCCATATCATCGACATGATAAAGAATCTAAAATGGGACAATAAACCATGGACTTATCTTTCCTTTATTCCCAATTCACATGACCTTCTTCCATGGAGATATGCATAGGAATACCATGTCTTCAACTTTGAACGCAAGGTCCCATCAACAATTTTCTGCATAACTCTTCTATAGAATTTGGGTTTCCTTGATGTGATGTTAAATGGTTTTCACCTTCTCCAACATTTCTTTGAAAATTTTTGGTCCTAGAAGCTTATGATCACCGACTTCATCCCAAAATGTCTAAGTTCTACACCTTTTCCCATAAAGGTCTTCATATAGTGCCACTCAGATACTGTAGTGGAAACTATTTTGTTAAGATAATTCAACCAGTAGAAGATGTTGGTCCCACCCTCCATTGAAGTCTATAGAACACACTCTAAAAATGTATTCGAGTTTCTGAATAGTTCTATTAGATTGTCCATCAGTTTGAGGATGATAGGCCACAATGAAGTTCAATTCAATGCTTTGAGCATGCTGAAGACTTTTCCAAAACTTCATAGTGAATATTAGATCTCTATCAGATACAATAGATATTGAATCTCCATGCAAACTTACCACATGTTTGATATATTTTTGCAAAAGTTGATCCAATGAGAAGTCTTCTCGAATCAAAATAAAGTGATTTGTCATTTTAAGACGATCCTCAATGACCCATATAGCATTGTTTTCTCTGGATGTCCTTGGAAGTCCAATGACAAAGTCCATGGTGATTTTCTCCCAATTCCATGTTGGTATGGGTATTGTTTTCATCATACCCTTAAAATTATGTATTCAAGCCTTCACATTTTGACATAATAGGAACTTATATGTATATTCAGTAATTTACTTTCATATTTTCCCACCAAAAGTTTTTCCAGAGATCTTGATACATCTTTGTGCTACCTGGGTGAATAGAGAAGATTGAGTAATGTGTGCCATTCAAAATCTCATTCTTTATCTCTATATTTGATGGTACACATAATCGTGACCCAAATCATACAAATCCTTCCTCATGAAACATGAACTCAGAAGATTTCCCATTTCTAATAGCTTCCACCCATTTCAGAATTTCCACATCTTTTCTTTGATAATCCTTTATTTTCTCCATGAAGGATGGTTGAGAAACCATTTTATAAAGTATTGATGTTGTTACTCCCTTAATGATTATCATATCCATTCTATAAAAATCTAAGAATATTGGAACCTTTTCAAGTCTCATCATTGATAAAGATGCATGATCCTTTCTATTTAGAGCATCTTCCAACTTATTTGCCTTATCGGGGTTGTAGTTGATTGAACAGTCATAATCCTTGATGATATTTAACCATCTTCATTAGATCATATTAATATTATTTTGTGTGAATATAAATTTGAGACTCTTGTGATCAGTATAAATCTCACACTTCTCCCCATAGAGATAATGTCACTAGATTTTCAAAGCTAAGATCACAGCTTCCAACTCCAGATCATGCATGGAAGAGTTTTTCCCATAGATTTTCAAATGTCTATAGGTTTAGGATAACACTTTATCATTTTTTCATCAGGACACCTCATAATCCATTCTTTTAATTATCACATTACATCACAATGTGTTCTTCACTTACTGGTAGTGTGAATACTGGAATAGTGACAAGCCTCTTTTTCAACTCCTTAGAACATTCTTCACATTCTTGAGCCCAAACAAATATTAACCCCTTACCTATCAGCTTTTTCATTGGGTTTGAAAATCTGGATAAGTTCTTCACAAAACATTGATAATACCCCTATATACCAAGAAATTTGCAGATCTCCATTACAGATATTGGTTTGGGCCACTCTTCAATTGACATTGTCTAAAAGGGTCCACAGATATTCCTTTTCTAGTGATAACATTCCCCAAGAATGATAATTCCTCCATCTAAAACATACATTTACCATAATTTGCAAAATGTTTCTCCCTTCGTGAATTCATCATCACAGTATTCAAATGCTCATCATGTTCCTCCTTTATCTTGGAGTAAATCAGAATATCATCGAGAAAGACTACCAAAATTTTTCGAGGTAATCTCCAAAGACTCTATTCGTTAAAACCATTATTATTGATATATAATTAGTGAGTATCAATGGAATCACTATGAAATCATAATGCCCATACCTTGATTGAAATACAATTTTTGGTTTATGTTTTTTCCTTTCCTTTAATGGGTGATATCCTAACTAAAGGTCCACCTTAGATAAATAACTTTCCCCAATAAGCTGATCAAACAAATCATCTATATGTGGTAGGGGATAAATTTTTTATCATGATTTTATTGAGCACATGATAATTGATGAAGAGGATCATTGATCCATCCTTCTTCTTGATGAAGAGAACTGGCGCACTCCATGGTGAAGCACTCATGCTTATAAAAATCTTCTCCAATTATACTATAATTTCTTCTTCAACTCTTCCAATACAACAGTGGATGTTCAATAAGGTTTCATTGATATAGGTATGGATCCAAGAATATTTTCAACTTATAACTCAACCTATCAATTAGGAGGAAGACCATAATATTATTCGAAGAATACATTAGTGTAATCCCTCATGATGAGCATATCTTTGAGAAGTATAATATCCTTCATTTCAGTCATTTTATCTAGACATACTTTCTCATAAGGAAGTAATACCCACACTTGAGATAATGATTCTAAATAATATTCATCTTTCTCCTTACACTTGTAATGAATTAGAGGATGCTTCGGGATGTGAAGGGTGATCTCCCTTTCCTGATAGTTGATGTTGGATTTGTATAAATATATCCAATCCATACCTAAGATAACATCAAACTCCACTAAAGGAAGTATGATAAGATTTATTCGGAGGTTCAGTTTGCAAACATTTAACAGGGAGGAGTTATAAACCTTGGATGCAATAATTTCCCCATTCACTGTTCTCATAGCTCAATTATCCTAAAAATTTTGAGGTGGTATTTGAATAGTTTTACTAAACTTATAAGATATGAAAGAATGCATTGAACCAAAATCAAATAGTATGTTCTCTATTGTTGAATGAATAACTAGAATACCTATCATCACAACATTTTCCAGATCCACCTCATCCATTCCCATGCTCCTTGTAGCTGTAACACTATACTATAGGCTAAGTGTTGATCTGGGCATTCCATTCTTCTTCTACGTTAGTGGGATTCTTTATATCCCTCCTTCACTTATTAGCTAGATGTCTCATTCTCCCATATTTTAAGTAATTATTAGTTCCCTTTAGACAATTCCCATGATTATTCTTCACATAATTTTGACATGTGGGATTTTTGATATTCTTTCCATCATGAGATTTATTTTCCAAACCACCCATATTAGACTCCATCTTACACTTTTTTTAACCGGGCCAATGGGGCCACTAAGAGTCTCTGATTTCCATTTCAACATTGATGGCACAATAAAAATATCCTTATAACTTTTAATGTGCCAAATTTCCAATTACTTTTGAATACTAAACTTTATTCTGTTAAAGAAGTGATCCAAATTGTATTTGGTGTTTATGACAAATCTGGAGTCATATCTTGTAAGCCTTTTGAAGTTTTATTCATACGCACCAATGGACTCATCAACCTTCTTCTTAAGTATGAGGAAATATCTTTTCATCTTGATAAGGAGGATTTGGAGTAAATATTTATTGAAAAACATTATCTTGAATTTATTCCAATCCATGGAATTAATTTCCTCTTGGGACTTCATATTCTTGATTAGAGTTCAATACTAATCAGCTTCCAAATCAAAATGATAGACCGCCAACATGTATTTATCTTCTTCTAAGCACTGGAGTATAGAGAATATCATTTCAATGGAGTTAATCCACATTTCCGCAATGAGGGGATAAGAATATTCACTAAACATCAGAGGCCTCTTCTGTATGAAGGATTCAAAAACAACTTGCTCTTTCCTTGGAGGAGGATAGTTTTCAACATTATTAGAGTTATTATTCATAACTTAATCCTTCTTAGAATGTACTATCATGATGTTTTGAGCACTCATTCCCTCATATTTTTCATATCATTAGTAAAATCTTCACATTCCCTATCACACTAATTTTTCGCATGTGTTCTTCTATTACCTGCCATTAACTATGAAAAATAACATACAATTAGGGTGATTTAGTACTTAGTTAATAAGAATAAAAATTAAACCATTAACATAAAAGGATAAACTCTTAAAAGAAAAAGTATATCCAAGCTTGAGATTCCGTGGGTTGAAATCTAGGTTACCCTTGATTTTTTTCTTAACATATATTCTTATGGTATTTTTTTATTCCCTTAATAATGGTTCGTAATGAACTTATGAATTTACCAAAGCCCATCCCCTAGGAGTGTCAAACCGGGAGTGTAGAAAGGCCTGTTGTTGTGCGTCAGTTCCCATTCTAGTATAGTTCAAAGCAGTGTTATTAGGTTTTATCCATAGATACATCTGTTCTAGATCCACATCAAATTATTCATATAGAGAAATGGATTAAATTTCTTGATAAACCACTTACTCTATAGTTACCAAAATTTAGGGATGTTTTCTTAAACATAGTCTCATCGTTAAGGTTCTTAATATATTTCTCTATTTCTTATCTCCAAAAATAACTAGACCATCCTCTGATATCAACTATAGAAACCCTACCCTTTTACATTTAAAATTACATGATTTGAAGCCTAATAAAAGATCATATTAAAATCCAAGGTTCATAAAGTCTAGTGTCCTGGTAGACTTGGTACATAAAACTTAAAACATGGGACTAAATATAACATTTCGTTATTTAGTATTAATAAAGATATCCTAACTTCCATTTTCCTCAAACATTTTCAGAGGATAACCTGGGGATAATATGTATAAAGGGACGAGCTAAAAATCACAACAAGGTAATAAACCTAAGAAATAAAGCTTTAGCACTTGGGTTAAAAGGCAGAACATAATGATATAAAAAGACATGGAAGATATAGAATCCTAACATAAAAACATGGTGTCATATAAGAATGAATCCATAGTAATGTGTATGAAAAATAAAAAATGACTTTATTATGATTCAAGGATCATTTCACATAGAGGAGAACAAGTCAAGGTTAATAACCAAGAATGTTTCACATGGTAGCACGAGTCATGGATAACTGCCATGACCGTTGCACATAACATCTCACGAGACTCAAATTTACCCAATGCATTGGCGCACTATTTGGTCCCACTAATCCTAGCATGTTCATGAATATTATTTCCACAAAAATAATCATAAATAATCAATCATACATAAAATAGATAAGGGAAAAATATTTTTTATAAAACAAGAAGTGAAACAAGAAGGTTTTAATAATAAAAATATTGGTTTTATATAAAATATGGAGGCTTAAAAATATATTATAAATTTCTCTTGAAATTGAGCACTATTTTGGGAAGTCCCTTAAAACGGGTTTGCTTTTCGGGAAGTATTGGGGAGGGAATAATTTAAAAACATATATATCTCAAAAGGGAATGTTGGATGGACCTTGTTAATTGAGTTTTGAGCAGGTAAAAATAATTTATAATATTTACATGAATTTAATAGATAACTTCATTTGGGTAAAAATAAATATAGAGCAACCTGAAGGAATAATGGAGGTTTAGGTAGAATCACTTACCTTAAGTGTGAAGGTGTCCATTGCATGATCTGAATGTCCTAGATAACCAAATTGAATTCATTAATTGATATCTCCATAACATATTCCTCATTTAATTGATTTTATATAACGTTATTAAGTTCATTTGTGACCTTTTTTATGGGTTAGTAAGTTCAATTTCATTGTTTGTTAGCATTTGTTTCCTTGGTTTTCATGGTTGGTTTAATTATATACATGTAAGGATAAACATGAAATATGACAATGGTTGTCCAGAATTGAAGTCTTATGTTATTAGTGAAAATATAATATATTAAATGGTTATAAAATTTATTTGTTTAGTTGGAGTGAAGATGAATCATTATATAAAACCTTAATAATAACTGTTTTGGTTTATTGGCGGTTTTTTTATCACATCGAACACATTTTGCGTTATAAATTAATATCATGTGTAAAAAATATTCCAGAACCTTAAATTAGACATAGTAAATATATTATATTCTGGTTTAACCCAAAAAATGGTTTCATTACCAGATTTTATGATGATAATAGAAATTGAAAACTTGTCGTCCTTCAATGTGACAAATTAAAACATCACGGATGATGTTTTCATTTCTAGTATAAAAGGATGATAAAAAAGATATTATGATGAATTATTTCATTATAATAACAAAATTATAGTACATGTAAGGTACTGTAGTTATAATAACATTTGGATTAAATGATTTGAATAAAGAAAAGGAAAAGAATGGAACTTGAAAGAAAATCAAAGAAATCAAAAAGTGGAATTTACCTCAAGAATATGTCTTCCTTGAGAACCTCTTTAGGGAGGAAGATTTAGTCTTTTGAATAAAAAAAGGGATTTTAGATAGGTAATAGGGGATTATTGAGATAATTGGGGTGAATTTAGACAAGTCACAAGTCTTGAGAGGAGTGAAGAGAAAAGGTAAATAGGGGTGGTATTTATAGTGGAGGAGTGGAGGGGTTCCCCATTATTTTAATCATTAGTTTAATATCTTTGTTCAAGAATATGAATAGTCATGATTATTGTGGAAAATAATAGTAAATAGTTCATGTGAGTTTGATATTATGGCCTTACATCTGTTATAAATCAGCTGATGTCATCATAATTCATGTATTTAGCATCTATCATAAATTATCATATTTTACTATTCACAAAAAAATTCTAGTATTTTAGAAAAATCCCAAAACATTACACAAAACCATTTTTCAATATGTAGAATTCAAAAATGAACTCAATTATATGAAAATAACTTTATAAATATCAGAAATTTAATTTTTAATTAAAATCATAATTTACATAAAAAATACAAATGCTAAAATTTAAAACTGTTTTTTTAACACTTTGAAAAATTAACGAAGGTCTTTTAAAATTATCTTATGATCATAATAAATTAAAATAATAATTTATAAATTCATTTTAAGAAAATTAACTTTCTTTTAATTTATTAAATTAATCATTAAATTGTAATTAAATATACATGACTTACAAAAATACCCACACTTAGTTAACAATTTTTAAAATATTTACTTACTTGTACTATGATATAATTAAATAATATTTTCACTTATAAGATTGTTAAATTTTAATTATTCTCTCATTGGTGATGTAACTATTTAATTGGATATTTTATTATTCATACAGATTATATTACAGTTCCTAAGGTTAAGATACTATTTCATCGTTATATGTTCCTTAACTCAAGAGATACCTTTTATTTTACACATTCTTTATTTATATAGTTTTTTTGTCATTTATTTGTAATAATATATTATTATACTATAAGACACAATTATAAGAAGGTAATTACATTGATAAAACCTTGGGTCATTATAGGAAGTACAAAGCTCTATTAACCTGATGCGATCCCACTTCCACTATTACATCTCAAGAGGTTGAGCCAAAACCATTGTAACCTAATGTTTAGCCTTCATCAGTTGACATGCGACATCAAAAAAAACTAAAAAAATTATTCACCTCATGTCAACCAACTAAAACTATCACACGTACAACAACTCCATACTCTCAACTGGGCTCTTCTCCCTAATGATAAAAAAGTGTGATGACTTTGTAAGTCAACCATTATCTAGATAACATCTTGGTCCCCTGTTGTCTATGGAAGTTCAGTCACAAAGTCTGTCGATATGTAATCCAACATTAACTCCAGGATCTCAAGAGGTTGAACCAAACCTGTTAGAACCTGACGTTCAACCATCACCTACTGACATGTGAGGCACCGAGAGAGGAACCCAACAGTGCTTCGCCTCATGCCAACCAACCAAAACTATTGCTTAAGTTCCTTGTACATATTTTCCACAACTGGAGGTATAGATAAAGTTCAATTATTAAACTACCTTAACATTATGTTATCCCACTTTCACACTTGGATCTCATGATTTGGATCCAAACCCGTTGGAACCTGATTTTCATCCTTCACCTGTTGACATGAGACTTTGAGAATGAAACTCAACAATGAGTCACCTTTTTCATCCAACCAAAACTATCATTGAATGTCCTTGTACATATTCACCACACCTAAATGTACAACCAAAATGGAAGTATGAACCTCCTTAAACACCTCGCAATGCGATCAAATCCACCATCCATCCCTATAAAGGGATGATATACACCCCTCCTTCAGAAAATTCGTCCAATGCATATCCTGAGGATATATAGTCATGAAGAAACTCATAGTCAATCTTTCCCATCTTAGAATATCTCACATGATGAATGAGTGGTGGAGTCACTAATATTTACTAGAGGAGTGGTGGAGTTACTACAATTGACTAAAGTTAACCTATATCCCTATAAACATCCTAACCCTTGTAGCCCTAATTCGGAGATTAATTTGTTACATTGACATATTATACAAGGAATCACATATTTAAGGATCTAACAATTTAGTAGTTTTGGAAAACTAGATACATAATTTTAACATACATGACAATTAAAATTATAAAATAAAACAAAATTATTCTTATAAGAAAACCATTATTCTCATAGTTTAACCATGCATATCAATCATAATACACATCTTGGAATCCTGTAAAAAATAAAACATAAAAAAGGGATGGACTTAGATGCTCAGTAAGGGTAAATATACAATAGAGGATATCAAGAATAAATAAAATCATATACATTAAGGCAAGTTGAATAACTAAAACACATTCCATTTAAACATAATTGTTGATCATAATATGAAAAGAATAAATGATAATAAACCAATTCCATATAAATAATAACATGAATATTCTTCTAATTGAATAATCACATATAATATCAATAACTAATCTCATCATGATATAATTCGTAATATGAGACATCATAAACATGTCGTCAAATCTTTGGATGAGACATCATACATAAGGTAAGGCCTTAGTTTATTCACAAACTAGTTTGTCTCATTAGACCCATCGATGCATTGAGGGACTATAGAAGGCCTCATCTATCACCAAGTTCAAGGAATTTCTCATATGAAAGAGTTGAAATATAAAAAACATATACATTCATATTAAAACCCGACATATGAAATGTTAATACTTTAACCATAAATAATGAATGGTATCAAAATAGCACAACCACAATCAAATTGATCATAAACCATTCAATAAAATATGATGGACGATATCAAAAAAGATGAACTCAATTAAACATGTGATTGGAAAAAGGGTGTTTCATAGAATAAAATACTATATTAAAATCTTTAATAAATTTTTGAGAAAAATATATTACTTTTCTTTGAGATCATTTATTTAGAAAGTTGTTAAATTATAAAAGAAAACATTTTCTTTATAAATAACTATTAAAACATATAAATTATTCCTTAAGATGTTAAGGAATCATAAAAGAGAAAGTTTGTTCTTGTCATATAAGTTGAAAAAACATTCATTCCATATATTTTTGTTGAAAATGTCTCAAAGAGCCTTATTTAGAAAACAAAAAATATATATTTTTCAAACCATTTAATAAAAAGTCAATAATGTGTAAAAATAAATTTAAATATTCATAGAATAATAGTAAAAAAAATTTTGGAAACGTTTTTATAAAACACTGATGTGGAGGATAAAGATTCCCCAGTGGAGACATAAACAGAAACTATCTTGATTAATGATGAGATTGTGAATTTAAACATTACCTTATGTCTGATTTCCTTCATATGTATCCAAAAATCCTATAAAGTGATTTTAAATCATACTATTAATTTATTCCAGAACCATATTCATGTTTATGATATCATATGTGATCCTCTAATATCATCTTATCCCCTGTTTGTTAAAAATATTTCATTATCACCCTTGTTTCGGGTGTAACTGCTTCAATTTCCTATACATGTTTCACTGTGTAAGTACTTATTTTTGTAGATAGGATATAGTTCGTTCATATACATAATTATATTAAGTTCATAGATATCATATTTATTAATTATATAAATTTTTTTAATCATTCTTGAATGATGAAAATGGAAAATGAATCGCAAAGAATCCTGGAGACGACAGGTCATACGTACACACGAGTGATGATATAATCCCCTTATTGGTGAAAGGGTAAAGAAGTGGGTGATGTACTAATTTTTCTAGAATCAATATCATTTTATAATCATCATATATATTTATTATTTCCATCAACATACCCATCCAAGTAAAGTGGTGATGAAAAACATATTACACCACAACGTGGAGACAATAAGTTGAACGTATGCACACACAATGCTTTTGTTTTTCATAGGATGGTTAAAATTTGGAATATGGTTTTCCCATTATCATAATATCTCATCATATATATGATATCAAAATTATTACTTTACCATGGAAACAACACATTAAGAGTTAGTAGAAGAATAAATGAGCTTGGATTCCTAGGTAAAAATGATTACCTTTTTTTAAAAGGTTGGGACTGAAGATGTATTTTATTATTAAAGAAGAGACTACATTTTGTCTGGGTATTGGGAGACCCATTAAATATCCTAGAGTAACACGGCCATGTGTCATGTATACAAGGCTTTAAAGCCCATTGTTTGGCCCGAATGGCCCTTTGGTGAATAGTACTGCTATAGTACCCGGGCTACTACAGTACCCCGCTGCTACAATTCCGGCTATAATAACTCTGTCGCTATAGTGTCACCACTTCTATAGTTCCACTATTTCTATAGTACCCTACTATAGTACTTGTAAATTCATCCTTACCTAGATTTATTCCTAGTAAAAATGACTACATCTTCTTTAACAAACATCCTTTAAATCTCTTCTAATGGGATCTAGAGTTAGTCTTTTTGTAAGACCAATATCTCCATAACATGGATAAGGATGTTGTGATTATATGGATTGGTTGATCTAGAAGGCTCAAATGGTTTCAAGAAGTGAGGGAGGAGGTTCTCTTTTATAATTTAGTTCACTGCCACTTTTGAAATGTCAAAATATTAAATTAATATAATTAATTTTCAATTCCAAATGGTTCCAAAGTGAGTTATTTAAAAGATAAGATGATGATGAGTTTAAATAATCTAATTAATTATTTTTTAGACATGTATAGACCACATTATAAACATCGCCTTCTAGTTTTAACCCTTATTTAACCATTTTAACACTTACCATGACAATATGAATTTTTAATCTTTGAGGGTCAATATTGATATTATAAAATGAAAAACAAATCATAATTGAATCATTAATAATATTTTCAACCATATATCAATCAGTTTTCTAAATTTTATATTTTTATATCATTTAATAAAATATTATTTATTTTAATATAACATTAATGTCTATTTGAACATTATTCATTACATTGACTTTTACAAAAAATCAATAAAACAAGATATCTTCGAACCAACTCTTTCAAAAAATCACTAACATGTAAAAGATATATATAAAATTCATGGATTCCATTATATCAAATTATATTTATATTAATATTTTTATAATCATTTATTTAATATTGCCATTAATTAAACAATTACTGTAACATCATTGTGTAATAATTTAAGAGAATTATTTATTTCTTAAAAATTAAAAATATATTATCATGATTAAGATAAACATTTTATCCTTCAAATGACTATTTATAGTCGAAGATACATTCTAATTAACAACATACTAAAAATGTAATACTTATTTTGAGTTTGACGCGTTTGACTTTTCTAAAAATAAAATACTATAAAAGGATTAATGTCATACAAGTGGATCCAAGGGGCCATAAAATTTTTAAAATTATTTTTTTTCAATATTAACTCATAAAATAAAATTAGGATAAGTTTTTTGTAATTTTATGATATTTATAATATTATTTTTACCCTTAATTACGTGATTTTTCCTTAACTGTGATCATTATAATTTCTAAGTTTATTATTCATGTTGTCAAAAAAAAGAACATATTTACTAAAGTTTATCATTATTATTCCTAATATGGAATTAATTTTTCCTAATTCAAAACAAAAAATTGGTTTATTTTTATTTTAAAATAAATCCCACAAACGGAATGAGAAAACATATTTTTAAAGTGAAAACATTCAAAATTTTGAAATGTTTTATATCAAATTTCAATATGAAATTGATTCCATTTACCTATATTAGATTAAATGATATAAAATTGATATAATTATAATTTTAAACCAATCAAAAATAAAATTTAACACTATAAATTATTTAGAATAAAAATTTGTTTTCAATTAAAATCCAGTATTTTTCACTATTTATCAAAACATGAAACTTATCAAAAAAATAAAAAATAACCAAATTAAATTTTGATATTATTCTTTCAAGTAAGTTTATTTTTTCAAATATAATTCATAAAAATTACAAAAATTTAGTTTTAAAACATGTGTTCTAGTAAAAGGTTGTGAAAATTCATTTTTTAAAAAACAACTTTTTATGTTTCAAATTGGATTTATTCTTATATTAAGCTTATCAAACTTATTAGATAAATTTCATAACATTTTATAAAATTAATAATATATAAAATTAATTTATATCTTTCACTAATAGTGATTAATTATGATAAAATGACAATCTGATCATAAATATTTTTCATAAAAAAAATTTCTATATATTCAATTACTTTTTTTTATTTTCATTTCTAATTAATTGATAATCGATGAATTCATTCTTTAAACATGTGTAAATAATATTTTCATAATTCATTTAATACTATTCATAACCACCATTCAAATAGTTAGGTTATAATATTAACATTTAAATAATGATATTCAGTTCGTTTAAGTTGAAGTGGCATATCATGTATGATATCAAACATAGTGTTTCCTTTTAAAAACATGGGATGTTACAACTCCTCTCCTCCACCAAGTCCAACTTCAAAAAAATCCAATTTCTCAGAAACCTCCTCCACCAAGTTAGAAAAATATTTCCTATTATAAATATCTGCTATCACATTCCCTTTTCTTGAGTATAAACTATAACAAAATAGTAGTCATCCAGTATCTTCAGCCAATTTCTATCTTAGGATGAGATCTCTCCAAGTGAAGACGTTTAACAGACTCTGATGGACTGAGTAAATAAAATGCTCACCCAAAATATAATGCATATTCATATTCATAGAGAATAATAACTCTATAAACTCTATGTCATGGGTCACATAATTCTAATTGTGTTGTCTCAGCCACCTATATGAATAAGTGATCATTGCCTACCTCTGCATCAACATGAAACTGAGCCTAACTATAGAGGCATAAAAAAACACACGTGCCCAATTCCCTCCTCTAGTTGTCTCCATACAGGAGCACTGGTTTATCTCTACCTCTACTCCTCAAATCCCCCCTGACATTTCTCATTCCATGTAAATGACTTCTCATTCCACATTAAATAAATCAAGGGGGGATACAATTCTGAAAAATTCCACCATAGAACTCCTGTAGTACCACACTAATCCAAGAAAACTCTGCATCTATGACATACTCTTGGTTAGTTCCCAAGAAATCCCTGGTTCAATCATTGCATAATCAATAGATAAACCATTCTCAGAAATGAAATGTCTCATAAATTGAACCCCATGAATTCAGAACGTACACTTCGAGAGCTTACCATATAACTAGTTCTTCTCGATTAAGGCTTAGAACCTACATCAAATTAACTACATGCTCTTAAGATTTAGAGTATATGAGTATGTAATCGATGAACAAAACTATGAATCAGTGGTTTGAAGATTCAGTTCAAAAGAGCCTTGAAAACTATGGGGGAGTTCATCAAACAAAAAAGGAATCTCTAGGAATTATGAGTCCATAGAGACATCAGAATTCCTTCTTATAAATATCATTCTCTCGAACCCTCATCTAATGATATCCAGACCTGAAATTGATCTTTTAGAACCAAATTATTCTTCAACTTATTTAAAAATTCATCAATGATCGAAAATATGCACTTTTTCTTTATCATTACATGTTTTAAGTGATGATGACTCACACGAAGCCTTAAAATCATGTTCGTCTTTTTCACGAACAAAACCGAAGCTACCCAGAGAGACATGTTGTGTTTTATAAAACTTTATGACACCATTATGGGTTTTAACTAGTTATATATGGTGCATGTTTAGATATATTATCATCACAGGAGAGATATCTTCATACAGATGAGACAATATTCTTTTTCGTGGGTGAGTTAGATCTTATAGTTGAGTGGGTAGGGCGTTTGAGCAGGAGGCTTTAACCTATCACCCATTATTTTTCTATTTTATCCCTTTTCACAATGATTTCATTAAGAATATGTCTTCCAATAGTAGTGGAGGATCATATGAACATTTTTCCTAAAGATGTCTTGGGACTACCTCTGAGGTGTGAGATTTACTTTTTCATTGAATTTCACCCTATATCTCATAGTGTACCACATCCAACATCTCGACCGATGTCTCTAGTAGAGCTCTAACTTCTTGCCCGATATGGTGTAACCAACCCCCTCCCAGTAGTTCGCATAAGTCTTGATCCTACATCACTTCTTTACTACTGAGGTTTTCTACAAAACCTATGCACATTCCCAAACCTTACGTATGCTCAGGACTCAACCGATGGTCAAGGGAAAAGACCATACATGTGTCCCAACCTACCACATTGATATAAAAATACATGTTCACAAACTTGAGAGGAAAGAACATTTCTCTGACAACTCTATACACCACCAACCTAGTGAAGACTCCCAAAATAATGCTTCCTACCTTCGAAAGTCGCACCAACGGATTGTCCAAATAGAACAACATTCCCACTATAAGAATCCTCCTTTAAGTTCCCTTCTCAAATAAGGGCCTCATCCACCACCTCAAAAAAACATATTTAAATGAAAGATATTTACCTAGTACTTGATCTCATGTCTAAGTCTATCCTGAAATAATCTCGTCGCAGTGCCCTAATCCCCTTCCAATGTTGGAAAAAAGCATTGGAAGTTGTTGAAACATGCAACATAATCCATCAATGGCATATTCCCCTAGGTAAGCCTTATAAAATCTAGAACCTTCTCCCATATCAAGGTCTCTAAATTGAAATGTTCAAAAAAAAATATGAAGAATTTTCAAAACATATCATCAACCTACTAAGTCTGAACCAAAAATATCCCACCAGCGCTTCACTAGTCCCTACACCTTATAAGCTTCCAACTTCACTCTCATAACAGGTGGAGTTTCCAAGTGATCCAAAATAGCCTGGATGGACTCCATCTCAAACTCAATTACATTAGGTCCACTCTCTCTAGCAGACAATTGAGGGTGCATCAACTAAAACTGTTTGGTCAGTTCAAACATACTTGGAACAACCCTCCCTAGGTCTTGTTCCATAATCTTCATGAATTGAGGAAAGATATCATGGAAATGTTCCTCCCCTCAGTTATCATATACCAACATGGTTTATTGATACACTACTAGTAGATCATTCTCTGCAATATCCCTAAACCACCCAACCAGTACTTGTCATCGTGGTGGTATTTGTCATCAATTCCAAATACACATATCATAACTCAACATAAAACATTCACAGTTTTCATAAAAGAAGTCTCTCTACCATTCATAAACAACCCATTCCGCATAAACTATCCCAATGTATATCATTACCCCTCCATCACAACCCTCATCCATACCCAGTGTGGGTCATGGTCAACATGGGATAAACTAACTCATACAAATGAAAGTCTGTTCATTAAAAACCCATTTTACTATTTTCACTTACAAAACATAAATCTTTATATTTTAGGAATCTTACCACATATTACCACTCATTACAACCAAATTTTAATCCATTTATGAATCATCATGAGGTGATATCTCTTAATCATTTCATTACATTTTCCCCAAGTATCTGTTTTCATCATTTTGATTTTTCACCATTTATTTTTCAAATTTTTAAGGAAGTGTTATGCATTCTATCACTCAAATACCACATAGCTTCCTTGTGTATTCCTGCCATGATGCATCCAGCTATATCCTTAGGAGTCTAAAATTATTCATGAATGTACTACCTCATACCATTTTTTCCACGAGAAAAATATCTTAAATTGTGAACTTTACACAACAAGTGCATCACCAAATGGAGAAATATCATTAAACTATACCAACACACATCAAGAACAACAATCCCACCCTATTTCACATGGTATTTCCCTCATACATGGGTCATCTACTCCCATTCCCAAGCTCATTTCCAAGGCCCCAAAACATCCTAATCTAGCATCTACCGTTCCCAAATAGTAAGACACGGAAAAAAACTGCTCTAGTTCCACTTTACCACATCCCCAACCCGTGATCCACTTAACTGGTTCCTCAATCTGAGTCGCCACATAACCTTAGGCGCACCTCCCTATATGTGAGAAGATGTCGAATAGTAGTGAGGTTATATATGTTTAATGGGGATACATTACCCTCTTTATCAGATTTATCTATAGTAGATAACAATAAGAAATAATGGAAACAGAATAAATAATAACATGCATTATTAAATATTTCCAAAAACTAATTACAAGACCACAACCAAATAGTAAATATGTTATGTCCTGTCATATAGTGCTAAGTGTAATGAAAATACAAAATAACAATAAAGAGAAGAATCCCCAAAATGGGTATTGACTCCATGTATGGATCCCTCATACATGCACATCTCTTGCCCAAATAAACCCTCTAGCATAGGTCCCTTTTCAATGTCCTGACCAGCAACCATGAAGTTTGATTGGGTAACCATTGGAGGCTCAAGTAGGGTGTGAGTATAACTCAGTAGGTGACCACCAATAGTGTCTAAAAAATATCCAGTCTAAACTTATATTATATACAAGTACTAAATAAAAAACATGGTATACTAAAAGGGAAAACCATGTTCCATTATATAAAAAAGTTCACTTAAACCATATTCATCATTCATCTCCTAGGTTTGGAATTTTTATCAATTTCAATTCAGAATATGTTGGTAAACTACTATGCATAAGGGGATAAATCATTTTCCCTATCTCACAAGGGTAAAAATTTCAAAAACAATTTTTATCAAACTTACCTTAGAGCCTCAGTCCAGGTAGTCTCAAAAAATGCAACCATTAGGCGAATAGAGCCTTGGTTCGACCTCCCAAACCAGTGAATTAAAGTGGGTAGGTTATAGATCCACAGTCTAAACCCACAATTGGGTATAGATCCAAAATTTCAATACCCCACACATACCACCAATCCATGTGCATGTACTTCTTTAATCATTTACCACATATAATAATTCAAAAACCATCCTCAGTTAACACACATAACATTCAAAATTCATGGTTGATTCAACACTTACATCATCTTAATTCCTTAACCCATTTTCATAATCTCATTTACATTACATATCCCAATTAACCAATTTATCTTTTACATACCATATCCAATCAACGAAATTACCATTATCAATCCATTACTCATTTAGCTCATTATCATTATACCCAAAAAACCCCTTATACTAAGTTAACAACTAAACAAAATTATCATTGATTTCATTTCCTAACCCAAGAAAACATTTCGACACATATATTATGTGATCTCTGTCAAAAAAATCCAATTCTACTCCTAAAATTTTAATTTTTTATGCCATGGAGAGGCACACCCCATGGGTGGCTCCTAACCCAGTCAAATCATCACCAACACATCCCATAGGGATCATAAAGGGTTTAATTAAACTTTTACCCAATAATTTTAGAAGTTTTACCTAGGAAAACCAAAAGGGAAACACCTCAGCACAAAATAACAACCTCATACACATAGAAAATTGACAAGACTACTGAATATAACTTGTAGACCAACTACCATGATTCTGAAGATGAAAGGTCACTTAAACCTATCCTTTGAATCAAATTCAAACACCCATTGAATCCCCAACATAAGATCTTCTTGAAAAAGTGGTTTCTAGGGATTTGGAAGAAGGATAAATCTACAAAATCCCTAATCAGAAAAAGATAAGGAAGTGGAACATTATAATCACCCAGAGCTTTTATTTGAAACCATTGGAACTCCAAAAGGCCAAGAAACAAAGTATACTAATCCTTAGGAAGCTTGGGGAATTTTGGATAATCAATTGGGTTGTTGGAGGGAGAATGAAATAAAATACTAAATTAGAACACTTAAGGCTCAAGTGGGTAAAATTGTAAAACCCACTTTTTAATAGGCACACAGTTTTCCCACACAGTTGGCCAAACCGTGTGTCACCCATGCATCACCATTCGTCCAAGAGGGGGAAAATCCACTCAATTACCTGGGGATCTTGGACAATTTTACAAAACAAACAATGACCATGCGGGGTGGCTATGTCCAATCCCACACGGTTTGTCATTCCCACTAGCATAGTTTTTTTTAAAACAGTGAACCCATCCTCTAGGTAAGAATGGTTAGGAAAAATGGTCAGTAGTAACTATGAAACATGCACTGGATGACCCCATTCTCATTTCTTTCATGTCTCAAAACCGTAGAACACCCCCAAGACTCCTTATATACTTGAAAATAATTCCTTTAACGAAAATACAGGTATATAAACCAAAACATAAACAATAACATACCACAATGTAAGTCCAGGATCTTATACAATCATTTGAACATGCATGAATTTTTTGATAACCAAAAACCATATTACAAACCTACCACCTTATCATAGAAATTTGTAGTCAAAAAAATCCTTCAGGTAACAGTGCTTTAACCAAAGAGAATATCTAATCAAAACATCTATTTGAAATTCCATTACCTGATTTAATAGCCATAAATTTTTTAACTGCTTAAAATTTTCATATCTTACAACCAAGATATAAATCATCCTCAATAGACATCTTAAACTCATAAAATCAAGATGGTTCTAACTGAGGAGTGAAATCAATATCATCCTAAGTTTTAGTTTGTTTAAAAGACGAGCCAACAATATCATGTACAAAAGTTTGAAACTATGATGGATATAGAACCAAATTATTAATATTTTCTCAAGAACTGTTTTCACCATGTTGATGCCAAAAAACATAATCTTTCTGAAAACTAAAATTCAAAAGATGACCCAAAACAGTTTCAATTGTGACAAACCTCCCTAGATCACACTTCATACATGGACACTCAATTATCCCTTCTGGAAAAAATTATATTCTTATGATGCAAATGATAAAAAGGTTCAACACTCTCAATATATATAGGATTTATAACAAAATCCTTTTGATTCTCGTGATGATTTATCCAATCGCAATCAATTAATAAATACTATTGTCGACTTCCTTGTACCATATTTTTTCTACAAAAGATAAAATAAATAAATTTTTATGATTAATTTTATATAAGAAAAATAAGATCCAAAAAATAGAAAAAAATTAAAAAATCATAATTTACTTGAAAATATTATCAATTTTTTCTGTTTACCATTGATTATTACTAATTTGTGTTGATTTTTACTAATTATCATCAATTTCCACTAATTATAGGTAATTTTTTCTAACTAAAAATAATTTTTACTCAAAATAATTATTTTATTGTAATCACTGCTAATTACCATAAAATATTACTATTTACCATAAATTATTACTAAATATCACTATTATTTTGTAAATTACAACAATGTTTTTTTAATGAAGGCTATTTTTAGTAATTACAGCTAATTTTTAGTATAATTTAATATAAAATAATAAAATATATTATAAATTACTAAAAGGGGTAAATCATAGAATTTCTAATTTTTATTTTATGAGAAATGACCAACTTGTGTCAATCATGCATGTACAAATTTGTTATTGCTCATGACCTGAAAATTGAAAACCTTTTTCATTTCCACTTTTCTCGTAATTTATAATAATTTATATTATTTCATAGTAATTTATAATCTATTATACCAATTTAAAAAATATATATTTATTTATAAAAAATTTATATGATTAATTTTTTTATAAATTTATACTAATTTTTATAAATTTATAAAAATTTATAATAATTAATACTATTTTATATCATTTTTTTTAAATTATATCAATTTATAAAAAAATTAGTAATTTTTCATAATTTATAATGACTTACAAAAAATTATATTCGTTTTTGTTAATTTTTACTAATTTTTATTGTTATACTAATTAATACAAAACATTACAAATTAAAACTAATTATTACTAATTAATTATAATTGTTACTAATTATTACTAATTATTACTAATTATTACCAATCATAATCAATTATTAACAATTATGACCAATTATTACCAATTACCACCAGTTATCACCAATTACCACCGATTATTATCAATTATTACCAGTTATCACCAATTATCACCAATTTCCACTAATTGCCACCAATTATTACCAATAATTACCAATGACCCTGAATTACCATGAATTTCCACAAAAATACAACTAAACACCACTAATTATCACCAATTACCACCAATTATGATGAATTACCATTAATTTCCACGAATTACTATTCATTACAACTATCTACCACTAATTAACACTAATTACCACTAATTACCACTAATTACCACTAATTACCACTAATTATCACTAATTACTACTAATTATTAATAATTATTACTAATTACCACTAGTTATTACTAATTGTGACTAATTATAACTAATTACCAATAAATAATATAAATTGCCACTAATTTCCACTAATTACCACTAATTGAAACTAATTACCAATAATTATTACTAATTACCACTAATTATTAATAATTACCACTAATTATTACTAATTGATAGTAATTATTACTAATTATAACTAATTACCACTAAATATTACATAATTTAACTAATTTTTACTAATTATTACTATGTACTACTAATTAAAAATAAATACTACTAATACTTCTGATTAAAAATATTTATTAATAATTTAAACTAAATACTTTTAATTAATAATAATTACTCTTTCATAATAAATTTAAGGAAAAATAAAACTAACAAATTCTAATTAAATCTACTTACTACTAATAAATAATAATTATTACTAATATAAAATAAAATAAATTAATTTAAAATTTAAACAATTAAATAAATACCTTAAAACAGAATCTTTTAGGTTATGAAATGATATTAAGTTTCTTCCCTTTAAAATTTAATACTTTGAAAACCTTAATAAAGAGAACATAAGAGCAGAGGAGGAGCATGGAGTTCAGGGAAGAAGAAAATGAAAAAAAATCGAGTGGAGGTGGCATATATAGGTTTGATAATTTATGATGAATTTCCAATCACAAATAGAACCCACTGTGTTAATTACAATAGCGGTAAGAAAAGAATGTGTGATGAGACCCATCACAGGTACTCTACTGTCGATAGATTATTTGTGATGGGAGATAATCTCATTTCAAATAACAATAATGATTGAAGGTATTTCTGACAAATCCTGTCATAAATATTGTTCTACCGATAGTTAATTTGTGTTAGGAGTTAACACATGTAACAAATAACAATAATGATGGATGGTATTTGGGACGGGGGTATATTGCAATCATAAATATCTTTCCAGGGCTCTGGTACACAATGCGCGCAAAAGGTATTTGCGACGGGAAAAAAAATTCCTCGAAAATAATATTTTTTGAATGAAAATTTACAATGGGAGACGGGCCTATCGCAAATAACCCTTAACCAAAGGCTCGTTTTCCCGTAGAATAAATAATTTATGTAATGGAAACCAAACTTTCCCTTTAAGTAGATCATAATCAAACTATTTAATGGGTAAAACAAGTTACGGATATGATTGTTGATATTGAAAAATTATAACCTCAATTACGTGGTTATAATATGGTTCGTTATGACTATAGGTTTAGTTCTAAACTCTTCACTAAATATTAACACTCGGTGAGTTATTTGTTCAAATAATGGAATCACAATGTAATATTTTTCCTATGTGAACTTAGAAGTGGATCCACTTATTATAGGAGTTATTGAGTTTACTCCTTAAGAGGGTTCATGAAAATGATAAAGAACGTGTTCATAAAAGTTTTACAAAATGAGATTTCAGATGGAATGTTCATTGTATGTATGATATATTTAGTTTATATTAATAATTAAAAAGTTTAATGTTTCGACAAAATTTAAATCTAACTATAATTTAAGATATTGATACTAAGTAAATGTATAAATCATAAGATACCTCTATTATGTATAATGATTCACTTATGATGTAGAGAGTTAATAATTATAAATAAAAGTTGGGGATTGTTATAATTATATTCATAAAAAAGGTAATAAAGTGTTTTTTGATTGGTCCATTTTTATTGGATTTGATTGGCGAGACAAACAACTTTGGGAATCCCATAGTGGAAATTTTGACTAAATTCCAAGAGCTCCCCCCTTATAAAAAGGGGGATGAGAATTTTTATTTTCATAAAAAATATATATCTGCCTAAATTATATTAAAATATTTTAAATATATATATTTTTTTAAAATGTTGTGCTAAATAAATTATTATATATATATAAAATAAAAAAACAAAACAAACAAACAAATAAAATAAATTTTTTTATAAATTGATTTATAATGTGACTAGTTGTAACTGTTGGATTTTCAATTTTCGAAATCCGAATCAGTGCCCCCACCAATAGTTGTTTAGATTTAGTAGAAACAAGGTGTTATATGATTAAAACATTGAGATAAAATTGGTGAAATTTACAAGTATATCAATCTAAAAATAAGTGACAATGATATCACTTATAAAATAAATTCCTTCAATCCAAAACTCTGTACATAAAATTTCTCAACATCAGTGCAGCGGGACTGTTGGTTTTTAGCGACCATCACTCAAAAATTCTAGGTGAAATACTCTAGGGAAACTTATATAGAGAACTCTATCATTTATATATACTATGATAGCCTAATGTGACTTATCTGCATGTCCATGGTGAAATCACACAAGCGCGCTATCTTCCACTGCCCTGTAGTTAGGGATGTTCGGTGGACATTCTACGTTGACATTGATCTCTCCCTAGAAGAAGCCCTTTATTTTTCTTATCTTCTCACCAGTAAGTCATCTCATATTTCATTGGAGTCGATGAGTTCCTGATGAAAAATGGAATGTATTTTATGGGTTATGATGAATGACACCCTTTTCAATCAGGTCTCCTATCCTTTTGTACCCTGGGTTGAGCTCACATTCCATTGGTTATCCACATGGAGCTGTAGTGATCACCAGATAGAAGGTCCTATATTAAGTTGAACCCTCTCTCCTAGAATCCTAACACCTTTGGTATATTGAAAATTAACATGGACATGTCACCCTCAGAAAAAGGCCTCATCGATTTTGGAATAATGGTTGACAACTCTTCTGGATCAATTGTTGTTGAAGTTCAAAACTCTCTAATGGGGTCCTTCTTTCCTTCAGTGGAGGAATATCAAGCGATCATATTTTTCATGGAATTTTTTTGGAGTGATAATGAGTTTTTATCTCAGTGGAATCGGACTGCCTCACTATATTTAGAGAAATATCTTTTTTTTAGGTTTCCCTCTGACCATTTGGTCTTTTGGTCACAAAAATCCAATCCTTGAAGCTCCTATTCCCAATTTGATCCTTCTCCATTAACAAAATGGAGGCTAATAGGGCATCTCATAATTTGGAAACTTTATTTTTTTCAATGATCGTCATGTCTAGTTGGATTTTTTTTCCTAGTTTGGTGACCTCTCTTGTGTTAGTCGACATGGTCTCTCTTAGTATATGAGTTCTTTCTCTCAATTTTGTTTTGGTTTTATCAATATATTTTTCATTAATTATCATTAATTCATTAAATTTATTTTTTAAAATGATTATATAATTTTAAAAATATATTTATTTTATTATTTATTCATTTAATTTACACTTATAAATTAATTTTAAACATTCAAAATTATATTTGTATATTTAAATTATTTATCACATTTAAATAAAAATTTAAAAATATAACGTGATAGATGCATCCATTGAGCTGGCAGATTTATCCCTACAAACCACCCACCACTCTTTATTTCCCAACCATCAATCTTATGACAACTTTATTCATTGCATCTATTCATTACAATAGCCCTTCTTATTAACGTATGACTCATTAACACTTCAATGCCAAAACTTAGGGTTCCTCGATGTTATCCTTCTATTTATAAACCTATCTTACTGGTAAATTGTTTGATGCTTTCTGGTTTCATAATCCATTTTATATCTCACTGATCTATGTTTTGACATCCCCCTCCCTTTAGTTTTTTATTATATTTCGATCATATCCTGATATGTTTTGTATTTTTTTTTCAACATCATATTGACTTATTGATTCATTGACTATTGAGAAACATATTTAATTCTTGTAAACTGATTCAAAATAGTCTTAATAAAAAATCAAAGTCTCTGAATGTTTTGACAGAATCATTAGTTAACATTGAGGCAGTCTTAAAAAGGTTTAATGAAAAGACCAAGGAAACAAAATCCTACAATCAGATGGTCAAGTGGTAAAATGAAGTTTAAAATGAACTTAGAGACCATGATGATTAATTTTTTTATGAAACTTTCTCAAGAAATATATGAAGCTTTCGAAAGGTTATCTTCCAATGTTTTGAACTGAGTGATGTTTGGGGAAGAATTTTAATATATGAATAATGGATTTAATGAGGAATTGAACGTTTTGAATGAAAAGGTTCACAAATTGGAGATAGAAAATAGTAGGCTCTGAATGTGTGAAAATGATATTTTTCTTGTGAAGGAGGAAAATAAAAATATCATTGAGGAAGTTGAAAGACTGAAGTCATAATTTCGAAAGAAGGCAGTGATGGAGAACTAGATGAGGAAGATTCAGTTTTCGGTCGTAGAGGCTCATAACACTACATAAAAAGTTACCTTTAAAAATATAAAATTATCGATAGATAATATATATGTCTGATACATTATAAAAACCTATGTTTTGACCAGTGGTGACATTGGTATCAATTCATTAGACTGCCATTTTTTATTTAATCAGTTTGATAAATAATAAGGAATTTCATCAAACTATCCAAAGTTTTTAACCGGAGTATATAGATTTGTTTCTATAGAATATAATTTATCATAAAAATATAATGATTCTAAATTAAATGAAATTAGTCATTTGGTTATAGCTGAGATATCAGGTGAATATTGTATGAGGTTGTTGGAACCAATTCTGAAATATGACTATTGGAGCTTCACCTATAAATAGAAAGTCATTTGAAGATAAGGAATATGATTAATTCCCAAATCAAGTAATATGAAGATTATGTTCCATGATCATATCCTTCCTTGCCTTTGAAATTCATTATATTTTAGGTTATAAGGAATCCCTGTGAGGATTTTAATTCCTTTAGAACAATTTTATTTTGTATTTGTTGTAGAGTCATGGTACTGATCAAGGGATTATGGGGATAGGAAGGTGGTGAATATAATCTATCAGATCAGGGGAATATGAGGCTAAGAAGACATAGATTGATCATCGTATCAAGGGATTTCTGGGATAGAAAGATAGAGTCATATTGATCATCACATCGTAGGATTTCCTGGTATGGAAAGATAGTATTTACAATCAGTATAAATCTGTGGATACTTTTAGTTATGGTTTTTTACTACCTTAACTCTAAATAATAAATAGTAAATTATTTATTAATTTGGTAAGTCATTCTTACTTTAATAAGGGCATGTATTACTTGTTATACATTTTTTACATTCTTTTGTTCACATACTCCATAAATTAAGTTTTTACTCAACTTTCTAATATTAGTTTTATCAAAGTTATTGGGATACCAATAAACTACTCTGATTTAATCAGACAATATCTGGTTTTGATTATGACACTTTGATCATCATACAATCAATGATTTTGAACTTTTATAACTAAAGAGGAATTTTTTTTTGTGTTTGTTTAAATAGGATCCATGACTTTGAATTGGTACTGGTCATTTTTTCTCTGATGATGCAGAGGTAATTGGATTTCATTGCAGTTGATCCTGGTGGAGGAGAGATTTGAATATTATCTTCATTTGATGGTAGTTTCTCCACCAATCCTTCATCATGTGAGAGATTCTCAATTGGGGGACATCCATGGTGAGATTATTCTTGACTAGATATCCTCATAAGATGCATATGATGAATTTTCTGAAGGGGTGGAGTGTATCATCATTTTAAAGGGATGAATGTTGGTTCTAGTCACATTCTGGGAGTTGGCATTGAGTGAGTTTTATACATCCGATTTGGTTGTACATCTGGGGGTGGAGAATATGTTCAATGACATTCAGTGCCTATTTTTTTGGGCTGATATGGGGTAGATCATTGCTAATTTTGTCTCTTAGTGTATCACATGGGAGTATGTGATGTCTAGACCTTAGTTTTTTGTAGGTTTGACTGAACCTCTTGAGATCTCTGAGTGGAAGTAAGGATGGAATGTCAATGGAATTTGGGATGGGACTTCCGCATATAGTGATGGGTCGTGGTCCTATCTGGGTGATTGTTGACCAACATACAAAGTCATCACACTTTCTTGATGGGGATCTTGGTTGATCCAATATTTAAAATCTCCCATTTCATGCTTCAATTTAATTTATTCATTTTTTGGATTATATTCTCTCTATTTTGGTTATTTATCTAAATATCAGGTCAAAATTCTTAGCATTGATTGACTATTTTCTTTCACTATGATGCATGGGGTGGATCAATCTTTATGGTATAAAATATTGGATGAAGGATAATGAGTGAGATTATTGTAAGAAAATATTCAACCAACACTATAAAGATCAATATTATTTCTAGACAAACACCCAAAATTGAGTGAATCAAATCCACAAAATGATGCATTTTAGTTGATATGAAAATTGGGGGATTTTCAATCTTGAATCACCAATCTTACTTGTATATTGGTAAGACAAAAATAGACAAGTGAAATAGATGATAATAATGGCCCTCACAATGGAGAGAATAAACTTATATAGTTCTAATAATACAAACCTGAATGAGTCCACATTTAAATTGTCAAAAAGCATCATATATTAAAAAGATAAAGTTAACTGAATAATTTTGGTAAAAGGAACACATGGTTTAGCCCGTAAATTTGTATTTCAATGAAGGGTAGAAGATGATTTAATCATTTAGGACTTGACTTTGATTCCATGGCCCACAAGACTTGAATTTGTAGTCTCCAACCTTATATATTCATGTGATCTTCCAAATTAATAAAACCACATGGATTGGGATACAATTATCACATTGAGGTCCAAATAAGGGTGATAATAATCCTACTTTCTCCGTCTATGAAATTTAGGTTATATTGTGCCTTTAATCCATTGAGATTCCCTCTCATTGTTTTAACCAATTCTGTTTTTTCTCTTTCATTTCATTAGGCATTGATTTTCAAATTTCCATGAAATTATTCTTAAATATATGTTATATAGAAGGATGGAATCATTTTAGAGGAAAAATGATACTATCTATTAGGGGTGGATACTCATTGGACTTTGATCCACATTCTCATGGTGTACGATCTTGGTAATTTCCAGTGTTGGAGATTATGAGAGAAAAACCTGTTAATAGGAAGTCTACATTTATAAGTTTCATTGGATGTTTCTATAGATGGGTAAGTTTATTTCATGAAAGTCAAATAAATACAAATTGAACACATAAGTTTATGAAATAGATATACAACCTTTTTTATTAAAGATACCATTAGAAATGGATTGTATTACACAGTAAGCGTCTATTTGAGTTATGTTGTTACATACATTTAACTTCTTTCTATAGGGGTGTTTTGAAATTTTTCTAGACCCCAACCTTGAACATTGGGTGGCTCTACCCCATGCTATTAAAAAAGAATCATAAAGGTTTATATAGTAAGTGTATCTAGAACTTCAGTTATATATAAAATATTATTTATTATTTAACATGTTGTATAAATATTATTCCCTTATAATGTTTAATAATTATTCATGATTTCTTGATCAAATATATTCCATCACTAGTTATTTAAGAGAATATTTTTTCATTATAATATTTTTTAAATATTTATTTTTTATTTAGGGAATATGATATTTATATATTTATTGGTAAATAATGCAGTGAACTTTATTTGTTATGGTCCAAACAATATTGTGTAGAAATGATAGACTCATTTTAATAAGAAGGTGATAAATAATATATTTTAAATATTATTTATTAATAATAATAATAATACAGACATGGGGTTATATGGGGAATAAAAAAATTAAAAGATAAAATGTAAAATTATTATTTTACAACCCTAAAACATTAAAACTCATCCTATTATTTCAAACCCAGTGCTAATCATTGTGTTGGTTGTGCACAATGACTCCATAGAATTCTCTAAACCCTAAAGAGAACCTCTTTAATAATTATATCAATAATTCTATCAAGAATGGAAAACGATCTTAGTTCACCACCACTCTCGATCCAAGAGAGATCAAGGAAAATCCTTATTGCAAGCGATTATCATGGAAATCATGGATGAATGACACACGAGTTAAGACCTACAACACTAACACTTGAGTAATAATATGGTGACTCTTGAAGGCTCATGATACACATATGGATAAAATATGGAGAGAAATATACACTTGATTACTATGGTGAGGGGATGATACGACGTAAAGATGTTTCCAGATTTATCAATAAAGAAATAATTCATTGCTAGGTAATTATTAAATTAAGTTAATTAATTAGAAATTTATTATGTGATGTTCCTGCATTTTAGTTATGGGGTTCTCATGTCAGTTAATATTTTACTGAATTTTATTGGTCACGACTTTCATTGTTGATGTTTATCTCAGATTATTCATCGATTATGATAATAAACCAAGTTGGTCATGCCCCATCAGTGTTTTCACTGCATTCGAACACTTCAAGTGGTACCAAATTGTCCAGATAATAGTTTGTAATTATTTAAAGATCATCATTGATGTATCCATTTATCATTATTTTTCTATTATTATTTAAAATATTCTTTAATATGAATCAGGGGATCAACTATTCTTCCTCTTATTTCTAAAAAATATAATCAATAATTGGATTAATTTTGAATGAATAACATTTGTAGAACACATCTAAAGGTTCAAAATATTATGAAAATATAGTATAATATTACACAACATGTAATTGATTTTTATACATCGTGTACCCGTCTATAATGCACCAAGAAAAATCATGAGTTAATTAAGAATTAATTTTCAGTGTGTGAATTTATTACACATGGTGTGTATTTAATACACTGTTCATTGTCCAGGCTAGCCTGGAACACAGTTATACATACTACACGGTGTGTAACTTGCATACACGATGTGTTATCTATCTATCAAAAATATGATATGTATTTTTTACATGGTCTACATGACTGTCAAACTTGTAACTTGGAGACCACACAATGTATAACCCATGTACACACCATGTAACCTATTAATTTTCATGCAAATACAACACAACCAATCTTTAGGTGTGTGATACAGATAGATAATGAAGATTTATACATGATGTTTAGTTTTATATTATCTGTTTACACAGAAATAAAAATAAATTTAATATATCATTTAAATATTATCAACATGTGCTCCATGTTTCATCTAGTTGGCTCATACACGTCATGTAATAGGTTTTTTATATATTCTAAATGTATATTATTTTTTTTGTGTAATGTTCATAACTATATATTGTTTATAATTCAAAATATAATGATTACTATACATGTATTAAAACATACCATGCTATGTAAATAACATGAGTTTTATTCGTCATTCATTTGACTCATACACACCATAAAATTATGTGATATGATGTGAATGATATTTTTCACATGAGTAAATAGTATACAAATATAATGCACACTGGTCAGTTCGGGTGAGTACCTGTTATGTTTCCTAAGGTAAATTTTTTTTGGTAAATATTTAGTAAAATTAATTAAACTGTTTAAAATTTTGATGGATGAGAATATCATGAATTTTTGTATGAAAATTAAGATAAAATAATTGATTAATTAAAGGAATATTTTATGTGGGAAAGTTTATTTTCAAAAATTCGAAGAAAGAGACATGAAACACATATGTTGATAACACTAACATGTAACCTGGTTGATTATAAATATCATGATAATGAGATTATATTACAAAGGAAAAATCCTCATGAAGTTGTATGTTGTTGTATCATTAACTTATTTTTCAATGAGTGCCTTGGTTTGTCACTTGATGCTAACTTTGGAATTCGAACATCTACACCCAATACCACTGAGAAAGAGGCTTAGATAGCCACACACTAAGTGTATCAAGAACATCAGTTAAATATTAAATATTATTTATTTTTTAATATTTTGAATAAATATTATTCTCTTGCATGATTTAATAATTATTCATGTTTTCTTGATCTCAAATATTCAGTTATTAGTTATTTGAGAGAATATTTTGTGAGGAGAATATTTTATGAATATTTATTTTCTATTTAGTGAATATAATTTATTGGTGAATAATGTAGTGGAATTTAATTATTAAATAAATAGTCATTATTTAAGGCCCGATATATATTATGGAAAATGAATGACCTATTTTAATGGTCCATTGAGAAGTAATATATAGTAAATATTATTTGAAAAAAATTAAACAATTTTTTCTAGAAATGATATTTAATTAATTCATTAGTTTTACACATGTAAAATATTATTAATAATAATAATATTATTATTATTATATACATGGGTTTCTACTTATATCCAACAAATAATATGAGTGCATGTGAAATTATTATTTTCTAACCCTAGCACTATTTAAACCCAATTATATTATTTCCAACTCCAATGCTAATCATTGAGTTGGTTGTGCACAACGACACTAGAAACTATCCTCAATCCCTAGAGAGAACCTCCTCAAGAATAATCATTAGAATGGAAAGTGTTCTTTCTCCACTACCTCTCTCGATCCTAAAGATATCATGGAGAATCCTTCTTAGAAGTGATTCTTGTGGTAATCTAGAACGAATGACATAATGAAAAGATCCATTACACTAGCACCTAGAGATTCTAATGACAATGCTCGGAGGTTTGTGGTACATGTACGGATCCCCACTAGAGTAAATTTACACTTCATTCATGTGATTCAAGGATGATATGATATTAACATGTTATAATGATCCAATCCTTTTTACGCACATTATTACCTGATCTTAAACATATGCATCCCATAAACACAACCCAAAGATTGTGAGGACTAGTATCTTTCGAATACATGGTTTATAATACATAAAAAAGAAACTAAAACACAAAATATTTATTTTATTCTCCTTAATGATCTCTTAAATCACTTTAATCCCCTAAAACTACATATGATAACTTATAGAATACATAAAAAAACGGGTGAGCTATAAAGTTTAGTAAGGGAATAAACATGATAACGAGACATAACATGGTATTCAAATTGTATAACATGGCCTCATAAAATAGAAGTATTATTAATAATCATATGAGAACATAAGATGAATAACATTGTATTACAATATCATGAAAACATAGGAAGGTGGTAGGAACATATAACATGAGAAGGCAACATCACATGGTGGACATAGTCTCATAGTGGATTAGATTTACTCCCTAATCACATGTATACTATATAATGAGATAAAAACATTACCAAATTAATTGGAGTGATATCTTGAAACACTCATCATAACATGCACATGATTATGTGTGACACGAAATGAAATCAATCAGAAGACATAAATATACGAATTACCCATGGAAAGAAATGAGTTTCATAATCTTTCCTCATTTCATAATCAAAGAAGATTTCATAATGATTTCAAATAAAAAAAAGAATTAAATATTTTTTATGTTCATATAGGATTACATAATAATATTTCTCAAAATATTGTGTTCATTTAGAAATAACTTCATGATAAAGCATATAGAATTGGGTATAAAAATGAACTTTTAAAAAGCAGTTTTAAGGAATCCGTTAAAGACTTTTGGAGAAAATAATTATAATATTTTCATTGAAAACTAGAGGTAAACTAGAATATTCATTAATAAAATATTCATTTATGTAATTAAATCATTAATGAGAATAAATATTTTTAATGAGTGTTAAATAAAAGTATTAAGATAGATAAAAGTTCACCTTAATCATGTCTAATATTAAGGAAGATGTTTGAGAAATGAACTTAAGGAGTGTATTACACCATCAACTGAAGGAAGAATAAGATATGTATATATGTAAGAGACATATATACAAAATTTATAATCATTCCATAACATCAAAGATAGAGAGTGATAAAAAGTTAGTTTGAGAGAGAAATGTCATAACCCAAAGAAAAAGGGTGGTTCATAGAGATCCCTTATCTTATGTTAGAAAATCATTCTACAAATCCACTTAATGCACTGAATAATAAAATTAAAATAATTAATTACTTATTTCAGAACCTTTTCCATCTATATATGATTTATTATAATTTTATTATATTCATTTATAAAAATTTCAATGAGATATGAAGTTTAATTTCACTTTTTTGAGGGCATTTATTTCATGGTATCATGGTTGAATAACATTTGTATAATTATGGATGTTTTTTCAAATGAGAATACAACTTTAGAAGTGAAATGAAAGTATATTCATGTCTTTCCAAAAAACATTAATGGTATTAAATATCTTTTTGTGTCACGATATAGAGATGATTCACTTAGTACAAACATTAACATTATGTGGTTAGTTCAGCTAGGTAATTTTACCGACCATCTAAAACTAGTTTCTTTTTATTTAATATTATTCATATATATCCATTAAAAACATGAAATAAGTTATAATATACTTATTATCATCTTATTTAACTATACTAATATTTGTATGACTACCCTTTAAGACGATAATGGAGAAAAACTCATCATCAATAGAGGCGGTGAACCGACATAATATTGAAAATGGTTTAATTTTTTTAGAATAAGAGATGAAAAGATGATGGATGATATATATTCTATTAGAACAAAAAATTGTAATATATATATATGATACCAGAGTTATAGTTCCATATTGGACAATATGGGTGAGGAGAAATTTGAATAAGAAAATATTTTAAGATATGTAGTATGAGAATATTACAATTTTAATGTTGTCTACTTCCAAATATATTTATGGAACATGGAATTGGTCTTTATATGATACCTAGAACACTAGTACATGGGGTATAGTATTGTTAAGTAAATTGGGTATAAATTTGACAACCTATAATGCTTAAAAGGTATAACGCCCAGTCCCTAGAATTCTAGGGCTGCTAATAAAACATGGTGGGTAATTTTTTTAAAAAAGTAGTAGATAAATTACAAAACACATTAAAAAATTAGGACCTTTATTGTTCTAGGTTTTGGAGAAAATAAAAATAATAAAACTATAAAAACTATACTAAACAAAATAAAAAATACTTCACGTGATCTCACTCCGTAAGGGAAACAAACAGCTTTGAAAAACTCTATTTAATCTTTAAAAAATAAATCAAAACAAGGGGTGAGAATTAAATATGCGCATTAAGGGGTTTAAAAACATTTATAGATCCTTTTAAATAAATTATTTGAAAATAATTTCAAAAAAAATACATTTAGGAATATCCTTTTCAAGACATTATTTTAGGTATATCTTTTATTATTGTGATCTGAATCTATGAAAATGGAGGTGGATGAAGTTTTTTTAGGATTATGATATTGAGATCTCATAAACATTATGAAAGGGGAATATTGTGAATGAGACTTTTATTAGGATGTTGTGGAAGAGTGTGGTTTAGGATTCTAGGGATTCTTGAAGAGAAATAGAGGAGTTGACATCCTTGCACTTATATGAAAGAGTGGATGGTGGTATAGGCTAGTTGTTTAAGATGATGGTGAAGAATTCTCTGATGATGTAGGTGGAGGAGTCTCAGTGGTAAGACTCGAAGGAAAATTTGATGTACAATCATTTTTTCCATGGTGATTCTCCATAGGGATGATTGGAGGATGGTCAGAAACAGATTTTATTTCAGGAATGTTTGTTTGTTTCGGTAACAATGCATGATGTATTCCATTGTTAGTTTCATAGATCACCTTTGGAAGTACACCTAAAAGTTTCTAAGATGTATCATGGAATGAGTATGTAGTTCTAGAGGATCGAGATGAAATGGTTAGTGGTGTAGTTTGTAGCGAAGTGATTGGTTTTCCAATAGGTAAAGTCCAAGAATCATGTTCTTGGTGGTTTTCTGCAAGCCTTGGATATTCCTGAGTGGAAATGGGATGACCTCTTGATGGATATTTATCACACGGTTACCCAGATCTCAAGGAGTTTGTGATGATATCTCGGTAATTTTGGATCATTTGAAGGAATTGGCCCACTTTTTAGAAATAAAAGAGTCAGGTTTTGTATATTCTCTATCTAAGAGGTTCGTGGATGAGGTGGTGTGGTTGCATTATGTTTTGAGGTTCATTGTATTTTATTGGGATGTGAGATTTTCCTAAAGACTCTGTAGGGTATTTCATCATGTTTTTAACACCCAATTACGCCTCAACACTTCTTTACACCCACAGATAGATGGGTAGATAGAACATACTATCTAAGTGTTTGAGGATATGTTTTGGGAACTCGTCTTGGACTTTGGTGGATCCTAGGTACAACACCTAACCTTGGAGGATTTTTCTAATAATAATAGATCTTAATTTCATTAGCATGGCTCCATTTTAAGCATTGTATAGATGACTATGTCATTCTCCATTGCGCTATATAGAAGTTTTGCAGACAATTGTTCTTGGTCCCGATGTGGTGCAGATCACGATAGAGATATTTAATCTCATTCGTGAGAATATGAAAGTAGCGTTGGATGTGAAGAAGTATTATTCCAATCACATAAGGAGTTTTTTGTATTTCGAGGTCAGTAACCATGTGTTCTTGATGGTTTATCCTAAACTTGGGTAGTAGAGGATTGGAATAGGGATGAAGCTTTCTCCGAAGTTTCTCGGAGCCTGTGAGGTGTTGGGGTGAGCTCAAAAAGTGTTGTACCGGTTGGTGTTTCCACCACGATTGGATAGGATCTATGATTTATTCCGTGTAACTTAGCTTCGTCGGTATCTTCATTAATAATCCCATGTAATTTACTGGGGATAGTTGGATATTGAAGATGATGTGATGTTTGTGGAGTGGCCAGTAGATATCCAAGATCTCTAAGAGAAGTCACAGTGTGGATGAACCATTTCTTTAGTTCGTGTGTTGTGGAGGCATGGTGTCTAGGATTATCGTGCTTGGGAGTGAGAAACATAGATGCATTCCTAGTATCCAAAGTTTTTTTATGTTTTTTATTATCTATGTTTTATTTTGTAATGTGATGTTTGGACCTCCTTTTGTTTTATGAGATTATTTTTTCCCTTGGTCTGTGATGTGTGTGGCGTGATGTGTGATAAAGTCCTAACATGGTAAAATGGGAAGTCTAGATTCATAATCAAGACACATTAATTTCAATGCAATTAAACCCATGTGGGCGAGTTAGTGCCACCCAAAGTGCATAGTATCATGACATGGAAGACAAAGTTACATGATTCATGTGTTCGGGGTAGTGTGGTTTTTTAGTTATTCAGTGGTTGTGTGTAAGTGTGGTTGTGTGAAATGAGATGGTTTGTATTTTTGGTTTCACAGTGATGTGTTGGTGCAAGAATTTTGTGTTCATTTGGTTTGGAATGTTTGGTTGGTGGTCACATTTGAGGTATGATGAGACTCATGAGAGGTGTCTCACAGAGTGGTTGTTTAGAACACTTTTCTTCTAGGATTGATTTTGGATTATCAAGGGAGAGAATCATTTGAGAGGTATTTTATGTAACAGTTTGTGCTCTCTCAGTCATTTAGATTACCATTTTTGAGTGTTGGAGGTGTTTGCGGTGGTTTTGAGATTTTTTAGTGGAAGATGGAGGTGCATCAGAACTGTTGCAGGAGTTACACATCAAGTAAGTGGATTACACAATGTGAAAGTTTTTTTCTAGGATTGTACATGGATGGTTCACAAAATATAGGTTTTACAGGTTAAATAAATTATAAAATGAATAGGTGATATTTTTTTGATATAAGCAGAACCCCGGGGATGGCACAATATGAAAGGGGATTACACATCATGTAAACCCCTGATCCAGTTCATTTTTAAAATTCTTTTCTGAAAAAACCCTCATTAATTCGGTGGTTGTTTCTTTTTCTTCTAATTCTAAGTGAACCCTAGGCACCCCAGGGTGTTCTTCGAGACCTACACCCTGATCCATCGATCCTGTTGATTTCTCATTGGTTACCAATGGTCAATACATTGTGATTTCTCTTCTCATTATCATCCATTTTTTGTCATTCTTCTCTTAGGGTTCTGTTGTAGTGGTGATTCTTTGTTTTGGGGTGTGTTTGGGTTGTGTTTTTGACCACTCTTTGGTGTGGTGAACGTTTATCGACATGTCTCTTGTGAAAAAATCATTTACGAGTAGTTTCTTCTTTTCTCTAAAGTGTGTAGAAAGTTGGAAGGATTTTTAAGGTAAGGAATTAGCTCGTTTATCATTATTTTTGTATCATTTGGAAGAAGTTTACTTAAAAATCTATGGATTATGGTTATTCTAGATTAATAAAAGATAAAGAATTTTACAACTTACATTGAAGGGTTAATGGGGTTTGATCTACCCATTTTTATATTTTTGGTATTATTGTGATATTGTGGATTATTCAGGCATGATGATCCAATAAAAATTGTGGTCGTTGGGGATTTTTCTTTCACTGGATATGTGTGTTATGATAGTTGTTATGGTTGTGATTTTTTGGTATTTCCATAAATGGAATTTGGTATTACTTATATTTGGATAATAAAATGGTTTCCTGAGGATTATGGTTTGTGTGATAACGCCCCTAATATAAAGTGAAATGTGATAAAGGCCCTATTGTAAATATTTTAATGGATCTTGATGTTTTGGGATGTGTGGTCGTGCTTTTGGGATGGATATGTGTGTTAGAAATGGGGTGTGGGGAGATATGTGGTTTTTTTGGCCGTTCTTTTGGGGTGATAAGGCGTTAGCTTTTTGCTCATTCTTTTCTGGTGGCAAGGTGATAGTATGATGGGGATGTTGAGCTATTTTTAATAATTTGTTTCATTGTGCTAGATTCTTGAGTAGTGGTGGAATAAGTAAATAAATATTTAATAATGTTTGAAATGGTGTTGGTTGGTTTTGTAAATGGGATGGAAATTTATTAAAGGAAAATTAAGGATAGGTTTAGTGATTAAATGTGGTTGATGATCAATAATGAAATAAATGGATGTTAAACATAGAGGAAATGTTAAGGCTCTTTAGTTTATCAGGGCTCTTCACCTTCTAAAATGATTTTTTCATATACTATAAAATGAATTTAGAGGTTGAACCAAAGGAAATTATATTGTAATTTGGTTGTTTGGTTTAGAACCCATATTTTGGGCTACAATGTTTGATATTATATATGTATATACATCTATATTCTTGTGATTTCTATACTCAACCCACCCATGTTTATAACTATGTGTCGAAAACCCACATAGTGATGCGGGGGGTGTCTTTCCCAACATCATGATGGGAGGATGGATGGTTGGACACCTTCTCTTATTTTCTCCCTCTTCCAGTTGAGGTAGGTATTGCACATGATATGATGATCAAAGGTCTATATGGTGGTGGTGATGTGGTATCCCAAGTGTATTCATGATGAGATGTGATGTGGTCTCCCATGTGTCTTAAGGATAAGATGTGATGTGATTTCAATGTTTTATTTAGGATAAGATGTGATGTGTTTTCCTAGGTGACTTTAGGATGATATGTGCTATGTTGTGAGGCCTAGGTGTGTACGGGCAAGATGTGTAGTGATTCACAAGTGTGTGCAGGTGGGATGTGTTGTGAGGCCTAGGTGTGTGTGGGAAAGATGTGTTGTGAGGTATATGTGTATGCGGATGGGATGTGTTGTGAGGCCCAAGTGTGTGCGGGTGAGATGTTATGTGATATATTCAGAAGAGGTGGGAGCTTTAGGACATTTTCCATTGGGGTGCGAGCAACAAATCAGTGGGAATGTGGTGTGTGGTACCCTATCATCAAGGTGCTTTACTTTATGTTCTATTATGTGGATTGAGTTATTTGGTGAGTATTACTTTGTGAGGTCAGTATGGTTAGAATTCTTTTTTAGGTGTTGTTCGGTTATGCTATTTTTTCACCGGTGCATTAGTATGCTTCTTTCACATGGGCACTAGAGACTTTGGTTTTCCTACTGAGTATATTTTTATACTCACCCTACATATATAAAACTATTATTAGGTCTCCCGGGGGAATCTATAGACAATGTTGGGCATTACTAGTTTGGACCATTGAATATTTGTTGTGTCACTACCTTTTTTTTGGAATTTACCATGGACACTTTTTTGTAACAGTTCCATTTATACATTCATGTGGGATAGTTTTTGGCTTCCTTTTCATATTTATGTCTTGGTGTTGTATTGTAGATGATTCATCTTATATCTAGGTCTTGTTTCCTATAAAATAGTAATTCCTCTCATATTTTGAGATTTGTACACCCTTGGTTCTATTCTCCAATATGATTCCTACAGGAGCTGGGACTTGGGGGGTCATTATCGCCCTTTCTTCATCTCCAACTGAGGAGGTGTGTCTTTGGAGGGAGGGGTCGTGACAGGTTGACTATGGAAAAAAGAAGTCATTATTACATCATCTCCAGAATAATAATCATTAAAAAATTATAATTTTCATACATAAATTATACTTAAAACCAATCAATGATTATGGTTATGGAAAATTAACTACATTATAATCATTGAGACGGTAGGTCGTATGTACAAATGGGTAATGTTTTTCATTTTTCAATGATTATGATGGAAATAAGTTAAGTATTATTTCATATTTCTAGAATGATAAATATATTATAAATACCATGTTATTAATTAAATAAACTTATATATATACTATTCATGTGGTGCGGTGGTGAAAAATTAATCACATCGCATCGTGGAGGTCGTAGTCCACACGTAGGAACAAAAGACGTTATCATTTTTCAATGAATAAGAAGGTAAGAAAATATATGATTTATTTATTTTATAGAATGATAAATATGTTATGAATATTATATATATATATATATATATTTACCCCATCATTAAAACCAACCGTGAGTGACAGTTTTGGAAAATGAATTACATCAGTTTCTGAGGCGGTAGTATGTCATACAAACAAAATATGGTTTCATTTCCTATTTGAAAGAATATGACATGGATGTAGATTATTCAATTAACATAATAAATTAGTAGTATATATTAGATACTTAAGTTATTATATTGTATTGATTGAAAAATATTTGAAGGAGGTGGAAGAATAAATAAAAGAAAAATGCTCGGTTAATAATGATACCTCTTCTTCTGACAACCTCCTTAGGATTATACCTAAAGCCTTACTAGATTGTATTTTTTATCAAAAAAAGGCCTCTAATATGTGTTCAGTGATTCAAGGAATATATTATGATATGGATTGTCTTGTCCAAACAAAAATGTTATTTAAGTGTGGAGAAAATAGGGGAGGATCTCTCCTTTTATAGGTGATAGGAGTGGCACTTTTTGAATTTCTTAAATTATTAACTTAATGTAAAATAATTTTGTTATTAAAATATCTCAAAAATGATATAATTATAATATATGATGAGTAATTATTGAAATATTACCATACATTAAAATTTTGACAAGTTTGTATTGTTTTTTTAACCTTATCATTTAGTTTTAACCCTCCATTAACCCATTTGACATTTACCATATTATTAAGGTCTTATACAATTTAAGGTTCAATAATGTTACTATAAAATCAAATAAGACCAATAAATGTATTATGGTTGATTATTTCAACCCTATCCTATTCATTTAGAAAAATATAATTTTTTTTATTTAAATAATTTAACAAAATATTATTTATTTGACACTATTCATTTAATTTGGCTTTAAATTGTAACACCCCGAGCTTCTACGATACACTTCTCATTCAATAATGCAATAGCTTGCATTGTACGCAACTTCGAGTTCTAAAACACCGCGACTAATCAAAGTAGCCGTTATGAATAGTAATAACCAATTTTTAAAATTATAGAAATTTTATATTTCAAAATGGACTTCATTTTTGTATTCTTAATATCGAAATTATCCAAATTTGAATTTTTTGTAATTTTCTGAGAACTTCCAATTTTTTTATGAATAGTGAAAAATACTTAAAACAACTTTTTTAATCATGATAATTTATTGTGATAAATTATACTATTTAGTGGTTTTAAAGTATAATTATAATATATTTTTACCATTTTATCCAATGGTGGTCATTAGAATTAATTTAACATTGAAATTGGACATAAACAATTGCCAATCTTTTGATATAAATTGTTTCTTAAAAACACGCTATTTGTTGTGACAGCGGGAATTAATTATAAAATTAACTAATTCAACTTATATGTTTGGAATTTTTTAAAATAGACATAATTTTTGAATTTGGAATATCAATTATAGCTTAGGGTGAAATTTTGGCATTGTTCTGAAAAACTTCAATTTTTGATGAATAGTGAAACCACTAAGTGGTAGTTAAATAACTGATTTTTCGTTTAAATGAAATATTACCACTTCTGTGATTTGATTTTAAAAAATACGACATACATGGTTGTCATTAAGAAGTAAAATGTGGTTCAATGAGATTAAAATAATTTTTTGGTGAATAGTAACTTTTAAGTTCTTAATCGCGATTAGAGGTAATTAGTGTAGTTTAAGGTAAAAACAATGTTTTAATAATATGAGATGAGCATGACACTTGTCCTACTCCTATTGGATGAGTCATGTCCGACCAAGACAACCCATGGGTAAACTTGGGGACCCCATGGAGCCACTTTAGTTGGAAAATGACATTAATATATATTTATTTAATGTAAAAATTAAATTGACACAAACATGAGTTGTTTTACTAAAACAGTTTTTAAGTGGGGTTAAAGAAGTCAAAATTTTGTCTATAAATATTCATTAGAAATATAAAAAGATTTCCTACATCATATTATTTGTTTTATAATTTTTAGACATTAAATAAATTAAATTATTTATGACATCATGATGATGCAGCGATGACCTCATTATTTAACGATTTAAATAAAATGGAAAGATAATGTAATATCTAAGACCTACACATGTCCAAAACCTATTGGATGAGGCGATTTAGAACCCTTATCACCTTATCCTAGAATTATACAAGTGTGGGACCTTTATAATCCGAAAATAATTGTATAATAGAATAACATTTCATTACATTCCAAAAGTGCCCCTCCTCTCCTCTTATAAAAGGCCCCCACCTCTACCACCTCATTCACACTTTCAAGCCATTTGTCTCGACAAAACTCTGCCCAAATACTCTCCCAACTTCTCCCTCTTACTCCTAGAAGCCTCACTTTGGGAATAACTCTTCCCAAGGAAGCCTTTGGCTCAAATCAAAAAGAGTTACCCGATTTTGAGGTAATGTCTTCTCTAATGTTGTTTTGTTTTATTTTTCTTCTCCAACCCTCTAAACTCTTTTTATTCATTTCTTTTGTAACAAAACCAGTATACTAAATATACTAGGATGTTTTTATAAGAAGGATTCTAGGTACACTTACACACACCTACATCTAATGGTTAAAGAACATACAATTTCTGTGGATGGCGAATTTCTGCCTCACGAAACGATGATTGTTCAACACTCATATAACACCTTAAAATGTGTCCATTAAGATGTCACTATATTTATATATGATATATAATATGTTTATGTTTTACTTATGCTTCTTTATTTCTAATTTATGGAATACTTTATGATTTCCATTATGAGTAAACGCGATAATTTCATTTTAGGAAGTGCGGACTACCGCCCCCTCAAAGTGATTTGAATCGTTAATGCCATATGTGGGATGTATAAAGGATGGAGTAAATGGTATTATACACTATATTATACTGGAATTATATTATAACTTTATATAATTATTATTTCGTTCCATTAAATACGAAATAGAAATGAAAGTAGCGTTCATGCGTACGTACGGCTTACCGTCTCCATGAACGGTGCATTTCATTTCTTACCTATAAATGTTACGTAATATTATAAATGAATGTATGTACTGGATATATATGATATATATTACATCTAAATCATGAATATAATTCTGGAGATAATGGATATTCTACCACATAAACAACTTGTAATTATAAGAAATTTATTGTTGACTCAAGTACGAAAGATCGACAAAACGACCGTTATTAACTTAAATAATTACATAATGTTCATAACATTGTAATAAGTGATATAAAAAGGATAATGAAATTAAAAATGGTTCTTAATAAGGTATATATTAACTCTAGTTTATTATTCAGGAGGTTAAAGAACGGTTGAGTCAAGTCAGACATGAGGTAAGGGAATTTCTTAACCCAATTTCTATTCTTTGGGTTAATCTCCTACTTTCAAATTATGTCATGATATTATTATGTAATATCTTGTATTTGTACTTTCTTTATGTTTACTTATAGTGAATACACATAATAGATCTATTTTATTTTAAAAAAATAATCTTTGTAAGGACTTTGTCTCAATATCCTTTCATTGAGGCATATTTGGTTTTATACACAACTTTCTTTTATACGGTGTATAAACCCCTTTGACTTTTACGTTTATTCAAAAGGAATATTTTTTATACGAAGCGTTTTGCTAAACGACAAAAGGGAATGTTTTTATTTCCGTACTTATGCGGTGACAAGGACTTCTCCACCGCCGTGACCATTATTTGAGTTTCGGCTTCCTCTACAAGCCATCATTTTTTTAATGAAAAATAAATACAAAGTTTTAACTTTATTTTATTTTGGTATTGAAAATGGTTTTGAAAGCGTTTTTATTATATCAATGTGTTGTATTGATATCTTGTGATTGAAATGTGGAAATGTTATGTTTCCTTTATGCATGTTTTATGTGATACGATTATGTTATGGTTTATGATATGTTTAAACCTATTCATATGAGGAATGTATTGGACTTAATAAGTGACGGGTGGAGCCCGCTATAGCTCCTCGATGCATCGGTAGGTCTCATGAGACAACTAGACATGGAATTGGCCGAGGCCCTTTCCCAATTTGATTTATGGTTTTGGCCGAGGACTTAATCATTTTAGTCGTCTTGGCCGAGGCCTTGACAAAATGTTTCAGAATGTCTGGCATTATACATTCCCTCATTATGAAAGTGGTTATTGATATTGCATGTGATTATTCGACCAGTAGAATATCCATGTGAAGAAGTGAATGGCATTATCTCATTTTACTTTTGCCATATTATGTTGAAGTTAAAGTCTAAAAGGCTTTTGTTTTAGTTATACATTGCCTTAAATGTTAATATTTATTTATGAAAGCTTCCGATATATTGTTAACCTTACTGAGCATCCGAGCTCACCCCTTTCAATGTTTTAATATTTTCCAGGATGTGAAGAAGTATTTTATGAATGACCTGTAGGGATAGTCTGAAGAGGATATAAGTGTGGACTATGGAGACTATGTTATTATAGTTTTTCACTTTTTGATGTAATGTAACATTTATGAATGTATCTAGTGTTTCCAAGGCTACTAAACTAAACGGTCTTTCGAGACTTGATCTTTTGTGATCATGCCAATGTTACGAAGTAACGCACCGGCTCTGGGTAGCTGGGGTCGGGGCGTTACAGTTGGTATCAGAGGAAGTTCAGTACTAACCTTTGAAGCTAGATTTAGACAAACTCTGATTAGAGCACGTAGACCTAAGATGAACTTTGAGGATTAGTATAGAAGAACTTCCTAAAAATTTTGGTATTATAGAGATTTTGTGAGTTTTCCGAGCAATACATCCCTGTCTGGATACGAGCATGTAGAGGCGGCTCTGGCACAGATGTACCTAGGGGTAAAACCCGAAAACACCGCTTTGAGCTAGACTCGAACGAGAACTGGTGCACGACAATGGGCCTTGCTGCACTCTTGGTTACGACACTCCCGGGGGATATTCTTAGGATAATTCTCATTTTCTTTACAAACCACTATGAAGGGTTATGAGTATATACTTCCTCAAAGGAAACATTTCTTTTTATGATTATGGATTATATCCATAAATAGTTCAATTTATGTTACGTATTTTATAAGTATGGAATTATGTATTTTGATTCATAAACTAATCTAGTTTATGACATTGTATAGAAATGGTGCCTAGTGGAAGGAATGGAAACCGTATCAATGCACGAACTCCGTGTAGGGATTTCCCTCCTGCTCAAGATAATTATTGTGGATCTGGAGATACAACTGGTAGTGATCAACTTATTACCATACTAGGACAACTCACTCAGGTTATGAATAATAACCTTACTCGTATGGAGCACCATGATCCGCAACATGGAGGATCAATGTTATACCGCTTCATGAGGCAACAACTGCCAAAATTTAATGGGGGTAAAAATCCATTAGTAGCTGAGCAATGGATAAACTCCTTAGAGAAAATATTCCATGCCTTGGGGAGTAGCGAAAGGGAGAAGGTTGTCATGGCAGTTTACCGCCTCACTGAAGATGTCGATCAGTGGTGGTCGCTGATTCAAAACACAAAGGAAGATGATGACGTATCGAATATGGAATGGAGGGAGTTCAAAGAGCTTTTCTTAGAAAAATACTTTCCTCGTGACCATCGAGCAGATATAGAAAGGCAATTTCTGTGTCTGAGGCAGAAGGAGGATGGGAATGTTGCAAAGTATGAGGCTAACTTTACAAGGTTAGCGAGGCATGCTGAAGATTATATACGTAACCCAAGAGGTAAGATTGATCGTTTCTTTGATGGGTTAAAACCATTTCTCCGTCGAGCTTTAGTATCACAATCGTTCTCAACATACGAAGATATTGTCTCATGTGCTATCAAGACAGAAAAGGAATTCTCTAAGCCTTATGACAACAAAGTAAAGCAAGAGAAGAAGAGAACGGTGGAACAAGAGACAGATAAAGGGAAAAAGGGAAAGAAGGATTTTCCATTATGTGATAATTGTGGGAAGAATCACCCTGGTACATGCCTAAAAGGAATGGGAGTTTGTTATAAATGTGGAGAAAAGGGTCACCAAGCTCATGATTGCAAGGGAAAGAAAGAGGCTGTCAAAGTTGAATGCTACAATTGTAGGGAAATGGGACATTATGCAAATGAATGTCCTAAGCGTCAAGGAAACTTACCTTAGAAAAGGCCAAGGGATCAAGGACAATATTATGCTGTTACTATAGTTGAAGCAAAATAATTAATGTATTGGTGCTTTTGGACTCAAGGATTATATTCCGGTTATAAGAATAATGTGATATATATATATATGGTTTGTACTGCAGTACTTTTTGATTTCAGTAAGGTTCTAATATGATTAAGGTAATCATATTTTTAGTATGTGACAATAAGAGAAACTTTTCTTTGTTTGGGGAATCTGATGTTACAATTGATTTTGGAATTTAGAGACCTTTTAGAGAAAGTCTGGACGGAGGTATTTTGGATAACTATTAAGGTTGGAATGGATTAATTTAAACCATGGATAGTATTGTTTAAGGTTAAAGAATTTATGAAGATTATTTTTGGAATATTATGATACTATAGTTTTAGGAAAAGGACAACCTGCAGGGTGGGGCATAACCCGTCGCGTCGGACAAAGCTGCAGGAATCGAACCCACAATCATAGTGCGGCAGGCCTTTATTTCCTACCACTAGCCTACAGGAAGTCCCCAGTTATTAAAAAATAATTTTACTAATCTAAATGGTATGTGTTAACATTTGGAACCTTATACAATTAGGATAAGTATAATATTTTTGAGTTCTATTATCTTTTTGAGTGAAAGATGAGTTGAAGGTTGAAACTCTAATTTTCAAGCATAAATATATATATACCTATCTCTTATTCAAAGAATAAATTAATTCTTAAACTTTAGTAAAGGGATATTAAAAAAAATGTGTTATCCTAATATCTTATGTCTTGTTGAGCTGATGATATTTTAAATCAACATAGATTGAAGGCTTTGAGGCCCTCAATTTGACAGTTGATTGTGATTGATGACCTCAATCACTCCCTACAAATATTTACATTTTTCCTCCAATTATATGTCTTTAATTTCCACCGATGTTCTCCTAATCGAGATCATAATTGGGTGGTGACTTTTTCATTTCCCTTTCCCTCTTATTAAGGCTAAATTTTATTAATCTTATTTCCGATGTGGGTTTTCCACAAAGGTATTTTCTATTTTCAACCTTTTATTTTCCAAGAAAAATTTCAAATTGCGAGGACGCAATTTATTGAAGGAGGGGAGAATGTTACACCCCGAGCTTCTATGATACGCTTCTCATTCAATAATGCAATAGCTTGCATTGTACGCAACTTCGAGTTCTAAAACACCGCGACTAATCAAAGTAGCCGTTATGAATAGTAATAACCACTTTTTAAAATTATAGAAATTTTATATTTCAAAATGGACTTCATTTTTGTATTCGTAATATCTAAATTATCCAAATTTGAATTTTTTGTAATTTTCTGAGAACTTCCAATTTTTTTATGAATAGTGAAAAATACTTAAAACAACTTTTTTAATAAAAATAATTTATTGTAATAAATTATACTATTTAGTGGTTTTAAAGTATAATTAGAATATATTTTTACCATTTTATCCAATGGTGGTCATTAGAATTAATTTAACATTGAAATTGGACATAAACAATTGCCAATCTTTTGATATAAATTGTTTCTTAAAAACACGCTATTTGTTGTGAAAGCGGAAATTTATTATAAAATTAACTAATTCAACTTATATGTTTGGAATTTTTTAAAATAGACATCATTTTTGAATTTGGAATATCAATTATAGCTTAGGGTGAAATTTTGGCATTGTTCCGAAAAACTTCAATTTTTGATGAATAGTGAAACCACTAAGTGGTAGTTAAATAACTGATTTTTCGTTTAAATGAAATATTACCACTTCTGTGATTTGATTTTCAAAAATCCGACATAAATGGTTGTCATTAAGAAGTAAAATGTGGTTCAATGAGATTAAAATAATTTTTTGGTGAATAGTAACTTTTAAGTTCTTAATCGCGATTAGAGGTAATTAGTGTAGTTTAAGGTAAAAAAAATGTTTTAATAATATGAGATGAGCATGAAACTTGTCCTACACCTATTGGATGAGTCATGGCCGACCAAGACAACCCATGGGTCAACTTGGGGACCCCATGGAGCCACTTTAGTTGGAAAATGACATTAATATATATTTATTTAATGTTAAAATTAAATTGACACAAACATGAGTTGTTTTACTAAAACAGTTTTTAAGTGGGGTTACACAAGTCCAAATTTTGACTATAAATATTCATTAGAAATATAAAAAGATTTCCTACATCAGATTATTTGTTTTATAATTTTTAGACATTAAATAAATTAAATTATTTATGACATCATGATGATGCAGCGATGACCTCATTATTTAACGATTTAAATAAAATGGAAAGATAATGTAATATCTAAGACCTACACATGTCCAAAACCTATTGGATGAGGAGATTTAGAACCCTTATCACCTTAGCCTCGAATTATACAAGTGTGGGACCTTTAGAATCCGAAAAGAATTGTATAATAGAATAACATTTCATTACTTTCCAAAAGTGCCCCTCCTCTCCTCTTATAAAAGGCCCCCACCTCTACCACCTCATTCACACTTTCAAGCCATTTTTCTCGGCCAAACTCTGCCCAAATACTCTCCCAACGTCCCCCTCTTACTCCTAGAAGCCTCACTTTGGGCAGAACTCTTCCCAAGGAAGCCTCTGGATCAAATCAAAAAGAGTTACCCGATTTTGAGGTAATGTCTTCTCTAATGTTGTTTTGTTTTATTTTTCTTCTCCAACCCCCTAAACTCTTTTTATTCATTTATTTTGTAACAACACCAGTATCCTAAATATACTAGGATGTTGTTATAAGAAGGATTATAGATACAATTACACACACCTACATCTAATGGTTAAAGAACATACGGTTTCTGTGGATGGCGAATTTCTGCCTCACGAAACGATGATTGTTCAACACTCATATAACACCTTCAAATGTGTCCATTAAGATGTCACTATATTTATATATGATATATAATATGTTTATGTTTTAATTATTCTTCTTTATTTCTCATTTATGGAATACTTTATGATTTCCATTATGGGTAAACGCGATAATTTCATTTTTGGAAGTGCGGACTACCGCCCCCTCAAAGTGATTTGAATCGTTAATGCCATATGTGGGATGTATAAAGGATGGATTAAATGGTATTATACACTATATTATACTGTAATTATATTATAAATTTATATAATTATGATTTCGTTCCATTAAATATGAAATAGAAATGAAAGTAGCGTTCATGCGTACGTACGGCTTACCGTCTCCATGAACGGTGCATTTCATTTCTTACCTATAAATGTTACGTAATATTATAAATGAATGTATGTACTGGATATATATAATATATATTACATCTAAATCATGAATATAATTCTGGAGATAATGGATATTCTACTACATAAACAACTTGTAATTATAAGAAATTTATTGTTGACTCAAGTACCAAAGATCGACAAAACGACTGTTATTAACGTAAATAATTACATAATGTTCATAACATTGTAATAAGTGATATAAAAAGGATAATGAAATTAAAAATGGTTCTTAATAAGGTATATATTAACTCTAGTTTATTATTCAGGAGGTTAAAGAACGGTTGAGTCAAGTCAGACACGAGGTAAGGGAATTTCTTAACCCAATTTCCATTCTTTGGGTTAATCTCCTACTTTCAAATTATGTCATGATATTATTATGTAATATCTTTTATTTGTACTTTCTTTATGTGTAATTATAGTGAATACACATAATAGATCTATTTTATTTTAAAAAAATAATCTTTGTAAGGACTTTGTCTCAATCTCCTTTCATTGAGGCATATTTGGTTTTATACACAACTTTCTTTTATACGGTGTATAAACCCCTTTGACTTTTACGTTTATTCAAAAGGAATCTTTTTTATACGAAGAGTTTTGCTAAACGACAAAAGGGAATGTTTTTCTTTCCGTACTTATGCGGAGACAATGACTTCTCCACCGCCGTGACCATTATTTGAGTTTCGGCTTCCTCTACAAGCCATCATTTTTTTAATGAAAAATAAATACAAAGTTTTAACTTTATTTTATTTTGGTATTGAAAATGGTTTTGAAAGCGTTTTTATTATATCAATGTGTTGTATTGATATCTTGTGATTGAAATGTGGAAATGTTATGTTTCCTTTATGCATGTTTTATGTGATACGATTATGTTATGGTTTATGATATGTTTAAACCTATTTATATGAGGAATGTATTGGACTTAATAAGTGACGGGTGGAGCCTGCTATAGCTCCTCGATGCATCGGTAGGTCTCATGAGACAACTAGACAAGGAATTGGCCGAGGCCCTTTCCCAATTTGATTTATGGTTTTGGCCGAGGCCTTAATCATTTTAGTCGTCTTGGCCGAGGCCTTGACGAAATGTTTTAGAATGTCTAGAATTATACATTCCCTCATTATGAAAGTGGTTATTGATATTGCATGTGATTATTCGACCAGTAGAATATCCATGTGAAGAAGTAAATGGAATTATCTCATTTTACTTTTTCCATATTATGTTGAAGTTCAAGTCTAAAAGTATTTTGTTTTAGTTATACATTGCCTTAAATGTTAATGTTTATTTATGAAAGCTTCCGCTATATTGTTAACCTTACTGAGCATCCGAGCTCACCCCTTTCAATGTTTTAATATTTTCCGGGATGTGAAGAAGTATTTTATGAATGACCTGCAGGGATAGTCCGAAGAGGATAAAAGTGTGGACTATGGAGACTATGTTATTAAAGTTTTTCACTTTGTGATGTAATGTAACATTTATGAATGTATCTAGTGTTTCCAAGGCTACTAAACTAAACGGTCCTTCGAGAATTGATCTTTTGTGATCATGCCAATGTTACGAAGTAACACTTCGGCTCTGGGTAGCTGGGGTCGGGGCGTTACATAAATACATAAAGACAAAGAGATAATTCGAATCTAATACTTTCACTCAACACTTTCATTTTATATTTATCTAAAAAATTCATGTAACGTAATATTTTATTTAAAATTATATTAGTTTTAGTATTTTTTAAAATAATTTATTTTCTTTTTTCTGTTAATTAAATAAAGGATTTGTCAATCTTGTGAAATCATTTAAGGTAATTATTTCATCTATAAAAATAAAAAAATAAATTTTCATGATAAAAAAATACTTTATATTTCAAATTATTTTTTATAACTGAACGTTAGTTGTATTTATCCTTATCATAAGATATTATAGATATTAAAAGAAGAAAAGAGAAATTTCTCTCTTTATCTCTCACTTATATATTATAAAGGTCAAAATCATATCCAAATAGAAACAAAAGGTAATAATTTAAAACTTTGGATGAATGTGGATGAAATAGACTCATCTAATTAAATTAAGACTATTGTTGGATTTCTTTTAATTCTTTATTAGAGTATTTTAACCTTAATTATCAAATTTACCCTTACCACGATGATGATTATTTACAATGGTTATTATTCATAATGATAAGAAATAAAAAAGGACCTATTTAACAAATTTTGGCCTCATGATTCCAAATATGTAATTCATTTTATAATATTTAATGTCAGTAATTGGTAGAACTTATATTAATATTAAAATTCAAAATGAAATGAAAAATAATTTTTTAGAAAAATGCATTTTAAATTACAATTATTTTATTATAAATTAAATAAAAAAATTGATTCTAATGAACTTAATTGTAATATTAATAATATTAAAGAATTAATATTACTTTTAACCCATTTTAAAAAAAATGATTCTTTTTAAATTCTTGAAACAAAAATATAATTTTCAATAAAAAGTAAAAATTTTCATGATTCACTAGAAAATCAATCTTTTCAGAAAAAAATCCACCTTAATCTAATTTTAATATGATAATTTAAAAAATGAAGATAATTTCATAAAATACATTTTCTAGAGTAGAAAAAATTAATTATACTATTTTCTCATAGAACGTGATAAAAATAATTTTTGAATGAAACATATTTTTGAAGAATAAAATGACTATAAAAATAGAGTTTGTATTTCATAAGTATTAATAAATAAATTTTTATTAATTACGTCCATATATATTTTATAATTTGGTTATTATTATTCATATTCATCAATTAAATGACTTGGTTATAATGATTAGATTAAAATATTACTATTTCATGGTTTGTTTAGGCTCGGTGTTCCATGATGTATTCTCTATAGAAAATAGCTTCTTTTAAAATATCGGGTGTTATATTATACCGTTCTTCAATAAATTGCATCCTTCCAAGTTAAATGTTTTTTAGGTAATCAAATGGTTGAAATTTGAAAATTACTTTATGGAAAAACCACATCATAAAAAATGTTAATAACATTTTCTCATAAAAATAGAGGAATAGAATTACAAAGGTCATCAAAAAACAAGGTCCTTAAATAAGAGAAAATTAGTGAGAAGTTGAAATATGGAAATGGAAGAGAAAAATAACACCCAAGGAATAATATAAATTGATAGAGAACATAGTAAGGACAAAATTAATAACCAAAAAACCATAAATCTGTGATGGGTTAAAAGACCATCAATTTTTCAGAAATGGTCGTAATAGGATAAGTATTTTGTTTCAATATCATTTTACTAAATTTGAGGAATTAATTTATCATATAGACTAAGAAAATTAGAAAATATACTTTCTTAATATCTTTTTATTTCATAAGAACATTTTCATCTTTTTCTTATGCTTCGATCAATTATCACATTATCTCTTAATCTAAGAAATGAATATCCAATATGAATTTTTATACAAAAAACACTAAACTTAATCTCTAAAACATCGATAATAACCCCATGGATCAACTTAAACCATTTCCTAAATAGTTAAAATTAAGAATCCTAAATATTTCCCACCAAATTCAAAACCCAAAAATCTTAAATATTTGATCAATCATTTATTCCAAGACAACAAAAAGTAGTTCATAGTGTCACATACCAAATATATGAATACCTTGATCACATATTCTATTAAAACATACAAATTACTTTAATTATATAAAACCTAAATAAAAACATATATTCTTCTAAAAAATAATTATATCCTTATTCTTTATATCCCTAAAACAAAATAATGTAGTAAACTAAATCATAAATCAAATTACAAACAATTTTCAAGATCATCGACACTATCTCATTTACTTATTTGGTGTAAATATTCTATTTTAAAATTATTAACTCAACTTCAGGGACATAATAAGTTTTATTTCTCCCTTTTTTTATGTTTTTCATAAAATATCTCTTTACTATTAAACAACTTAGGTTATCAGTACCGTTCAACATATTCTTTCAAATTGTTAAAGAAAAACCATTTAAGTAAAATCATTATATGTATGATGATTCTTATTACCAAAATATCATGGATAATAATAATTCTTGAATCCAAATACACAATCACTTTAATCATTCCATTTTAGTTATACTAATAACATAATCTTGAAATTCTCCCCTTGACTTCTTTGTTAAGTTCCCTTACTGATTGGGAAATTGGATTGAATAATGCCCCATATCTTTATAACTAAAACACTAGATAGTAGTGGTTTCATTTCCTTAAAATCATTATCTACAAGACCCATATCTTAGTAACTATAAATAACTCCCATACCCTTCATGATTTTCAAAAGATTTTTCTTTTCACAATTCTCACATGAAGAAAATTGTTTCGTTCTCTTCTTCTTCTTTGAACCATTCCCTTTTTGTAGGTGTTCATTCAACCTATTCTTTTATTAATTTACCTTGAATATATAGGTTCTAGGAAATTAATTCTCTATATTAATGGAACATGATATTATACATTTATATGATAAGAAAATTTGAGAAACTGGTACCCTTTAGAGACTAGTATTAAGCCCATCAAAGAAACGATCAATCTCACTTTCCAAATTACGTTTGTAGTCTGAAACATGCCTGGATAATCTTGTAAAGTTAGCCTCATACTCTACCAAACTTACTTCTTCCTTCTACAGGAAAGTGTTTAAAATCCTCTCTATTCCAATTTGATATTATTAAGGAAAGTATTTCTCAAATAAAATCTCTTTAAAAGTTCTCAATTCCATGATTTCTATTTCATCTAGATGATTAGTGTTTTGGTTCAATGGCCATCATTGATCTACACATCCTTTCAAAAAATAAACTTTCATAATATTTTTTTCACTTTTATCACATCCCAAATCTTGAAATATTTTTTTGAGAGACATAATCCATTTCATATCAACCAATAGATTAGTAGTTAAACTAAAAGATATAAGCTTTTATCGTATGAAGCAACCCAACATAGGATAATCATGTTTTGGAACAACATATCATGCAATGCACGCAACATAAATTTCAGCATTCCCTATATAGAACATTGTGTTTGGATTACGTTATATGCAACAATGAGTTTCTTGGATGGCTTTCTTTACACGCGTGATCAATTTTTACCGAACATAAATATATTATTAAAATATAATTGGACTAAAGGTTATTTTTTATTATTCTTAATTCAATGTATAACAAGAAAAAAAACAAAAAACAAGGCCCTTTAAGGGGGGAGAAAATAATAAAGTCCAAGGGCAGCCCCTTACACCACACAAAAGCACTCAAGAGGAATAGACTGAAGACTATCATAAACCACAAGAGTGTCCTCTTGGCTACCCAAACGAGCAAGCGAATCAGCAGCAAAGTTGGATTCCCTCCAGCTATGGTGGATTAACCCTCCATGACTTGTTTCCACCATGCACCTTAGAATAAGTTATATCAATTCCCAAGGAATCTCATAACTTCCCTCCAAATCCTTGACCAATTCCTCTGAATCTGATTCCACCTCCCCCACCTGCAAACCCCTCCTCCAACAGACCATCAAAATGGTAAGAAGGGGCCGAACCTCCGCACCCAGAGAATTACCCCTGCCATAAAATGCACTAAAGGCAACATACATGTAGCCCCATCAGTCATGAAGTAATCCTCCACCCCTCATCACTCCCTCCATGAATGACCTGTCGACATTTAGTTTCAACCGATGGCTTGGGGGCTGCCACTTCACCCAAACTCCACCACTCCTTAGTAGCATGCATGGTTTCTGAAGGAAGTTACACAGATGGACCGACGCCAGCCCTCATTTCACTAGAGAAGCCAATTCCACAACGAGAGACTTAAGTCAAATTCGAAGGGCCAATGGAGACTTTTTGAAACCCATCCTAACTTGGTTTCTTACCTCCCAAATGGTCCAGTAAACAGCCACCAGGATGATGGTCCTCATCGTCTGATCCATAGCTCTGTTTTCTGTCCCAGAAAGCCAAGTTAACACAAACACTTGACAGGTACAGGACTCTCCATCAGGAGACGTCAGGTGAGTAAACAGAGACCAATGAAGCGAGGCCCATTTTACTTGGAATAAGAGGTGGTCTGCCGGCTCTGTATTAGGGTATTCACAGCAGTAACATCGTGATACCATGCTGCCCCTTCTTTTCTGGATATTATCCTCCATTGGTATAGCCCTGTTTTTGATTCTCCACACCAATAAATTCATCCTCGTCGGTACTTAATTACAGCAAACAATCGGACCCCCTTGCACTGTACGGCTCTCCCTCTGGAGAGTTCTCCTGTATTCATGGATATTAAACCTTCAAGAACTTGACTCCGTGAAACAGCATACACCTGGACCATCGTACATCACAATGTTTTCAAATAGCCTCATCTGGTTGGGGTTTAACGAAGCATGGATGAACTCATACCTGTCGCTAGCATCGCTGAAAGAAATTCCACGGGACGGACAACAGGGATAGGCAAGTTTTCCATCCACCCAGATGTCATTCCAGAACTCAATCTCCCCCGGCCAACAATCCATCGGGTGTAACCAGACAATTCTCCCATCCGTGCGAACATACATTTGGCCAGACCCGTCGCGCCCTGCAGTATACTACCCTCAAGACATCCATAGCGCCTTCTGAATAATATTTCCCACAGCGAATCCCTATTAATAATTTCCCATGCTAACAGGGATTGCAGACCAAGTATGATGTCGTTAATGTCACGAAGGCCGACTCTGCCTTCATCGATCGGACGTGCCAGCTGCTTCCAAGAAGCCCAGTGGCACCTCCCTTCTACCTTTGCATCCCAAAGAAAATCAGTAAGAATATGCTCTATCTTCTCCACAGTACCCTTCGGTTGCTTAATTATAGTGAATATGTGCATGGGAATAGACAAGAACATGATGTTAATGAGCATGACCCGACCTCCAAATGATAACAACTTATCTTTCCAGTTGAAAATCCTCTCAATAAACCGATCCATGATCCCATTAAATATCTATTTCCTAATCCGGACATAAGAAATTGGCACCCCAAGATACAAAATGGATAGTTTCTTCTACTTGCAGCCAATAGTTCTCTGGATATCCTCGCACCTTCTTCCCGGACATTTGTCCGAGATAAAAACATGACTCTTCAAGGGATTAATATTCTGCCCACTTATCTTGATATTACTATCCATAATGTCTCTGAGATGATTTAAAGATCTGCACCTGCCATTCATGAGATGCAAAGCATCATCAACAAACATGAAGTGAGAGATGCTCCACGAATTCCTTCTTCCATGATACGGCTTCAGCTTACCCTCTAAAATGCCTCTATTAAGATTCATGGATAGAGCATCCTGTGTAAGGAAAAACATAGTAGGGGATAGAGGATCACACTTTCTCACACCACAGAAAATTTTAAAGATACCAAAACATTTCCACATCATGGCAATCAAGAGCCATGGTGATTAATAACACCTGAAACAGATATCGCAGAACCGTTCCTGGAATCCAAACCTCCTCATGACCCGAATGATAAAGCACTATTCCATTCTATCATAAGCCTTATTCATATCAACTAGGATAATAACATTGGACCCCACTATGCATTTGGTAGTGTCTTGAACCAGATCACTAGCAATGCCAACCGCTCCCTGGATACATCGTCCATGAATGAAACCATGATGCTCCAATGATATAACCTTGGGAATGATTTTAGAAAGCCTCCTGCCAATAACCATGGCCAAAATCCTATACGAGACATTACAAAGACAGATGGTCCAGAAATGGTTAATGAGGCTGGAGTCTTTGATTTTAGGAGCTAGCACCACCCGAGAGGAGGAGACACCATTGTTCAAGTGTCCCCCACTAAAGAAATCCTGGATAGATTCCACCACAACTGTCCCAAAAATTTCTAATATAGCACTATAAAATGAAGCAGGAAAACCGTCTAGACCGGGTGCACTGGCCTTCGGCATGCTCAACAAAGACTCTCTAATCTCCTCCTCCTGTGGGGTAGATGAGAGGTATGCATTATCACTATTATTCACCAATAGAGGTAAGAAACTTATGAAATCCATACTAGCCGACCCACTCCTCTCAAAACCCGACGTGGACTCCCCAGCCAGCAGCCCCTCGAAGTGCATCAAAGCCATATTTCCAGAAATATTCACATCCAAGGTAAACGACCCATCCCCCATTCTGATATTTATCTTCGAGCTTCTCTATTCCTTGATGCAAGCCTGAAAAAGGGAATTATTTCAATCACCTTCTCTCATCCATCTGACCCGAGCCATCTCTTTGTATTCTTTGTCCATCTCCAAAAGTTTTTCGGCAAGAATAACCTTCTTATCACATAGTATAATAAAGGTATTCTCATCCCAGGGAAGCTGAAGAGCACCCTCCAAACTTTCAATATCATCCTGCATGCTCACCACCCCATTAGAGGAATCTGGTTAGTTAATCAACCAACCTCTGATATCATGCTTCAGGAGTTTGAGATGATTGACCCGCCCTCCCCAAGAATGCTCCCTCCCCTCCATAAGCCAAGACGCTTTCAGCAACTGCATGAACCCCGGGTCACGGTGCCATTCACCCAAATATTGGAGGTTATGAATAGGAATAACTACATTTTGAAAACATATTTTTGAATTAATTGGTTACTAATTAAATATAAATCAATATAAAAACCAATTGAATATATAGGAAATGTTTTTATAAAGAACTATTTTTATGCTTCCAAAGGCGTTTTATCTAAAAAAATTAATTAATTACTATTGGTGGATAATATTATTAAGATTTATATATTATATATTCAATTAAATATTTTTATATTCATAAAATATATTTGAATGGAATGAGATAAGAACAAACCCAAATTTATGCATAAAAGCTATATTTTTATAAGGGTAGTTTTTTCCACCTTTTAATGATTTGTGTAATTTAAATATAAATTTTGAAACTTTTATAAATTTATATTAAAAAATAAAATTCATTTTTTAAATTGGAACATCAAAATTACCTTAGTGTGATTTTTTTATTTTTCTAAGAAGTTTCATTTTTTGATGAATAGTGAATAATACTGAATTTTAATTGAAAACTACTTTTTCGTCAAGATAATTTATCGTGATAAATCATATTTTAAATTGGTTTTAATATTGAATTAGTTAAATAATAAATAAATTAATCCAATTAAGTTTCATAGAATCAATTTCACATGAATATTTAATATAAAAACATTTCAAACTTCTGTACATTTTTTAATTTAAAATCCAGCTTTCTCATCTCATCCATGGGATCAAATTTAAATTAATTTCTGCCACTTATGTAATTTGAATTTGGAAAAATGGAATAAATATTTTGAATAAAAAAATTTTATAATTTCTATTAATTTCAAATTATTTTTTGACAAAAAATATTAGTGAATGTGGTTAAAATTAATTACATCGATTAATGTAAAATTAAGCTTAACAAGGGACTAAAACATAAATTTAATGGACAAGATAACATATAAACTTGTAAAAAATCTATTTTTTGGACATATTTAGACCATATCCTCCATTTTATCGATTTTTTTTCATTATTTGAGGCACATGATGTAAGTTAGACCCCTTAATAGTGTTTACCTTTTTATATTTATAAGAATGTCACTCCTACTCCACTATAAATCGTCACTCAACCCTCCCACTTATTCACACCTCTCAAGCCATTTTACTCATCCAAACCCTGACCAAATAAAATCCCAAAATACCTAACATAATCTTAGAATCCTCAATTTGAGAATAAATAAAACCAAGGATGTATTTTGGTATAAACCAAAAAGAGTTAACAAAAAAAGAGGCAATGTTCTTTAATGAGCACTTTTGTTTTATTTCTATATCCACCACTTAAATAATTCTTATATATTTCCTATATAATAACATAATTACCCTAAATATAATTTAATTTTTTTTATGTCATGGGTAATACCTACACTCACATACACTTCCATCAAATGGGATACACAACCATCATTTGTGTGTGCGGCATACTACCGCCTCGTGAACCGATGTCGTTCATTCTTACATTACCACCTTTAATGGTTTTAAATAATGATGGATTTGTAGTTTATATTATATATATATATATATATATTTATAACATATCTATGATTTTTTAATTATTTTATAATGCATACCTTCATGCTTTCCATTTTTTGGGAATATGATAACATCATTTGTGGATGTGTGGACTACAACTTACTCAAAGCGACGTGATTCATTCACGCTATACATGGAATGTATAAGGGATGGTTTTAATAAACATATGTGATATATATTATAAAAATATTTAAATTTAATTATTATATACATAATATTATTTAGGTTTCGTTCTTTTAATATGATAAGAAAATGAAAATAGCGTTTAGGCGTACGTACGGCCTACCATTTTCATGAATAGTGCATTTCATTTCTATCACCAAATTTTATGGATTATTATAAATACATACATAAGGAATTTATTTGATATGTAACTCATATTACAAATTTTTTATTATCAAATCAGGTTTTAATTAATAGGAACAAAAATAATAATAACTCAAAACATACTCAAAAAACATGGCAATTAGCACCGGAAACAATGAAAATAATGAAAGATTTTTAACAAATTGGTGATAACATGTTATAAAAGGATAATATATTATATTATATAAATTATTATGGTTCTTTAGTAATTTATTTTAATGATTAAAAACATTATACATGATTTTACAAAATATTCAACCAAGGGGAAGCGTAAGGTAAGGGATTTTCATCTCACCTTTTACATCTATGAGATAAATGTTATATTCACCACTTACATATTTTGTTTGATGAATATAATACCCTTTTAAAATATTATATATTGAATTGTTTTATCTTGATGTTATTTTAATGTTTTATTTTATTATTAATTTCTTTTTTGGTTTATGATTCACATGGTACAACAGTTATGAGGGGATTTATAGTCTCACCTTTATTTCTGCGAGACAAACTCCATATTCACCACTTATTTTTATTGTGTGGTGTATATACATCCCATGAATGTATTTTATTATTATTATACTTTAATTTATGTGTATTTAAATATCCATATTATTTTCTCTCTTTCATTGGTTTTATATTTTCAACATTACCAACGTGATAATGGATTTTTATCATAATTTTCTTTCTTTGTGAAGTTTGTTATGTTATACACATATCTTCTTTTATGAGATTTATATACTTATAGTTTGACATTATATATCATAAATCTCATTATTATAATGATATTATATGATTTATTTAATGTTATTATTTCATGGGTTTTATGTTTTAAATGTTTCAAAGTCATATGGGACACTTTGGATTGTTTAAGGATTATTTTCCTTGAGAATGTTTTAAATGATACCTTAATGGTATTTACATTTATCAAAGATAAGAACCCTTTATTTTTACTCAAATTGGTATATTTTTTATTCATACTATCTTTATTATTCTTATGGTTGGTTTAAGATTTATTTTTCCAAGGATAGTATAAAAATTCACTTCCTTGATTAATTTTTGAACCCCCTTAAAATATTCACTTTCCATTAATTATTGAATGTTAAATTTCCTAGGAATATCCATATAATTTATCATGGATATGATAGTTTTCTAAACCATATACCATATTTATATATAGTGTTCACTTTTAAAATTAATTTATATCTAGGTAAACATTGATAAATCGGTATCTTTTACTCAATATAGATATTTGATAAGGAACATTGTTCATGAATTAAATTAATTTTTTGATATATTATGAATTATTTGGAAATGTATGACATGGGTGGGACCTTATTATAAGTATCTCCTCGATGAATAAGTAGTCTTATGGGTTGATTCAATTGGCTATCCTTAGTTGTTTTTTCACCCAGTATGTTTTAAACTGTCATAGAAAGGTCTTGATAGTAATGGTATCATGTACCTAGGAAACATGGAATATAATAATTATGAATTTAATTAATTCATATTCACATATAATTATCAATTACATTTTCACTTTGACAAAATCTATGGAGGAAATTAATTATTACTTTATTTATTAAATAAAATGTGTGTTCGGTTGTTTACCTTTCCATAGTTATTATTCATTATCCAGTAATTTGAATGGAATGTGTTTATAGTTATTTACCTTGTAATATTGTTTATGAACTTCCTTCTCAATTTATTGATTATATGGAATGTGTGTTCAGTAGTTAACTTTACACATTGATTATTCTCATTGGTTACTTATTTCTTTCGATGTACATAAACCTTACAGAGCATTTGATCTCACCCTTATTTTGTTTTCGTTCCCCAGGAATTAAAGAAGTGTAATAAAAAAGATATAAAGTATATAAATTTTAATAATGAATAAATGTTAATAAGGAACCATTGGTATCACTTTTGTGGTTTATAGACTAATTTATTAGTCATATTAGTTTTTGAAAATAGTTAGAGTAAAATGTAAATATTTTTTGTATAGATCTTAAAATATTTAAAAAGTATATTTTAGTGCTTAAAGAATTAAAAAAAGTTTATTTTAGGAAATCTATTCCATGGAGTAAGGTATGAATTATAATTTGATCAAATAACAACCAAAAGATGAAATTATTCTTATGAAATTTTAAAGTATGTATATTTCATTATATTATTGGTCAATAAAATAATTTTTCAACATTAGTAAAATGATCTTCAAACAAAAAAGTTATCCTAATACATTAATTTTTGATGAACCTATTGACTTTTAAATCATCATAGAGTTATGGATTTTAGGCCCTAAACTTTCCATTGATCATTAACTTTTTTGTGATCAATAACCTCAGTCACTCCCTATAATTATTTAGGGATTTACTCCAAGTCCATATTTTCACTAGTAATTAATGTTCTCCTACATAGAAACCTAGTTATATGTCATTCCTTATGACCTTTGTACTTCTCATTCTATCTTATTAAGATGATATTTTATAAACTCTTTTATGATGTGGGTTTTTCAACAAGGGAATTTTTAAATATCAAACCCTAGATTGCTGAGATGATGTTAAAGTTGTAAGGGAACAATTTAATTAAGTTTGGGAGAATGTAACATGCCAAAATTATAATGTAATAACATTTTATTTGATAGTGTGTATGAGATGCAACACCATGTGTAGAAGGGAATATAATATCTCAAGACTTTACAATATATTCACAAAATCAAATAATCTCAATCAATGATATAGAATTCAATGCATGCAAAAAAAAGTTTATATTTCCTTATACAGAACACCATGTTTGGATTGTGTTACATTCAATAGTGACTTTCTTCTAGGGGTTGTGTTACAATGCAAAACCGAGTTTAACAAAAAAAATATTATTAAAATATTAATATTTACTATCAAAAGATATAAATTTACCATTAAATTGGTAGTTATGAATATGATTAATCAAGTTATGAAAATATTTTTTTGAATTCATCAGTTACAAATTTAATATAAATGAATATAAAAACCAATTGAATATATAGGAAGTGTTTTTACAAAAACTTATTTTTATGCTTCCAAAGGAATTTTATCATAATAAATTAAATTAATTACTATTGGTGGATAATATTAATGCCATTTATATATTATATATTCAATAAAATATTTTTTTACATTCACGTAGCATATTTGATAGTAATAAGATATGAACAAACCCAAATTTACGCATAAAAAGCTATATTTTTATAAAAGAATTTTTGCTGCATTTTAATGGAATGCTCATTTTAAATGTAAATTTTTTCACTTTTATAAATCTAATGTGAAGAAAAGTTGAAATCTCAATGTCAAGATTATATTAGGTTTAATTTTTGGTATTTTTCTTAGATATTTTATTTTTTGATGAATACTAAAAATACTGAATTTTAATTGAAAATAGCCTTTTCATCTAACTAATTAATACTGTTAAATTGTATTTTAAATTGGTTTTAATATTTAATTAGTTAAATTATAAATTAAAAATTCCAATTTATTTCATTGAAATAAGTTTAAATTGAAATTTTATATAAAAATATTTCAAACTTTTGAACATTTTAACTTTACAACTCACTTTCTCATCTCGGCTACAAGATTAAATTAAAATTAATTTCTGACACTTCTGTGATTGGAATTTGGGAAAATAGATTGCATATTTGTAATAATAATAATTTATAATTAATAATAATTTGATCTTAGTTTTTTACCAAAAATATTCGTGAATGCAATTAAAATTAATTTCAACGATTAAGGTAAAATTATGCTTAAAAAGGGACTAAACCTTAAACAAAAGGGCCAAAGTAACCTAGAAACGTGTTTAAAACCTATTTTATGGATTTATTTAGACAATATATGAAATTTTATATAATTTTTTTATTATTTGGGGAACATTATTTAAGTTAGACCTCTCAATAGTGTTTATCTATAAATATTTACAAGAATGTCACTCTTCCTCTTCTATAAAAAGGCACTCAACCCTTACACTTATTCACACCTATCAAGACATTTATATCATAAAAATACTACCAAAAAACCTCAAAAAATACATCCCCTAATTCTAGAAGCCTCACTTTTGGAATAAATAAAACCAAGGAATCCTTTTTGTATAATCCAAATGATGTTACCCCGAAAAAAAGATGTAATATTATTTGACAAGAACTTTTGTTTTATTTCTTTATCTACCTATTAAATTATTATTATATCTTTCCTATATAATAAAATAATTAACATAATTATAAGGTAATTTTATATGTCTATTTTATGAACTACACAAAGACACACTTCCATCAAATGAGATATGCAATCATCGTTCTTCTGGATGATGGACTACCGCATCTTGAACAGATTTCATCTGTTCTTTAATTAACAACTTTAAAGGTTGAAAATAAGGATGGATTTATAGTTTATATATTATATTTATAATATTTATAATGACTTTATTATTATTTAATTATTTTATAACACATAATTTTATACTTTGTAATTTTTTTAATACCATAACATCATTTGTGGACGTGTGGACTACTGCCTCCTCAAAGCGTTGTGATTCATTCAAGCTATACCTGGAATGTATATAATATGGGTTTAAAATAAATATGTGATATATATTATACAAATATATTAATTTAATTATAATATATATATATATATATTATTTACTTTTCATTTTTTAAGTATGAAAAGAAAATAAAAACATTGTTAATGTGTACGTACGACCTCCCGTCTCCAAGAATAGTGAATTTCATTTCTATCTCAAAATTTTATAGATTATTATAAATACATATATAATGAATATATGTTGAATTTAAATCGATTTTTACATTATTGAGATGATTAAATCATTATCTATGAAATAGGAACAAAAAAAATAACAAGTCATAACATACTCGAAAAACAAGGGAATTAACACAAAAAATAATGAAAATAATAAAATATTGTTAACAAACGGGTGATAAGATGTTATAAATGTATAATATATGATATTATAAAAATTATTATGCATCTTTAAAAATTTATTAACATGATTAAAACCATTATACGGTACGTTTAATAATGTTCAACCAAATAGAAGTGTAGGGTAGGGGATTCACATCTAGCTTTTCACATCTGTGAGATAAATGTCATATTCATCACTTACTTATTTTTTGTGGTGAATATACTGAAATTTAAATATATTATATAATAAATTTATTTATCTTCATGGTATTTAAATTATTCATTTTATGATTAATTTCTTTTTGGTTTTCCGATTCAGATGTTACCACAGTTGTAAGGGGATTTCTAGTCCACTTTTATTTCTATGAGACTTATTCAAAACTCACCGCTTATTTTTTTATCTATTTTATATAATTCCCATGATTTTATTTCTTTATGATTATAATTGAATTTATTTTGAATTAAATATCATTTTTCTGGTCTCTATTTCATGGGGCTTACAATTTCAACGTTAGCAAAGCAGTAATGGTTTTTTGTTCACAATTTTCCTTCTTTGTGAAGTTTGTTATGTTAAACAACTATCCTTTTTTATGAGGTGGATATAATTATATTTTGACATTATATATCATTAATATAATTATTCTCATGATAATGTAAGTTTCATTTAATGTTATTCCTTCATCAAGCATATGATTCAAATGATTCAATGTTTTATGGGATGCTTTGGAATGTTTAAGGATTATTTTCCTCAAGAATACTTTACATTACCGTTAGTGGTATTTTTCTTCATTAGTGACAATAACCATTTATTTTTACTTCATTTGGGATATTTTGTATTAATATCATCATTATTATTACTTTGGATAGTTGAAGATTGATTTGGCTAAGGATAGTATTTAAAATAACTTCCTTTATTAATTTTTGTACTCACCTTGAAATATTCAATTTATAGTAATCATTGAACTTTAAAGTTACCCTAAATATATAAATCATTTGTCATGGATATTATTATTTCCTAAATTTTATACCATTTTTAAATATGGTGTTTACTTTGAAATGTATTTGATATCTGGGAAAATATTGATAAAATTGTATCTTTTACTCAATATAGATATTTGATAATGGAGATTGTTCATGAATTAAATTGATTATTTGATATATGAGGAATGAATTGGATAGTTCTGAAACGGGTGGGTCCTAGTTATAGATAGTCCCTCTATGAATCTGTATTCTCATGGTATGAGTCAGTTGGCTAGCCATAGTGGGTTTTCACCCAGTATATTTTAAACATTCATGTGAAAGGTCCTCACAATAAAGGTATCATGTACCAAAACTGAAAATAGATTATTTGTGATGGGTTATTTGTGATAGGATCCCATTGTAAAAGATACTTTTTATGATGGATTATCACAAATAATTTTTTAAATGGATTATTTATTTCCACAGGTAAAGTTACCCATTGAAATAAATTATTTTTGATAGGTTATAGACCCATCACAAATAAGTTTAAAAAATAAAAAAATGGAAAAAAATATAAAATTTAAAAATATAAAAAATAACAAAATATCAAAATAATTTTAAAAATTATAATAATTAAAATTTTAAACATCTAAAATAATTAAAATATTACACAAAAAAATTCATTTAAATTTTAATATAAAAAATATATACATAATGTGTCATTCATTATAGAGGGTGGGGGAAAAGGAGGGTTATTGAGAAGAGGGGGGGGGGGTAATTTAATTCCTAAACCCTGAATGAGTCATCCCATGTAATTATTATGATTCTCCTTCCATTTCCACATACCATATTGTTATTAATGGTGTTGTTGACATAGCCCATCATTCTCCCTATTAATGGCCTTAATAACCTCACTCTAATCTCACAAATACTCCTCATACTATGAGACCAATGATACCGAATCTCCATGAGATCACCTCAAGCTATATGTGGACCATGCAACAATACCATAAAAACAATCAAGAATCAGTCAAGAACTGATACCAACCCCTCGACCCTTCTTGAAAGTATAAGTTATCACCTACATCCATGATGTGTCATCAATTATCTCCAAACCAGTGGCTTGACTCTCAGTCTCAGCTGGAATCTCATCATGTGTCTGAGAATTCATAGCCTCATATGACTCCTTCAATTGTAATTTTAAATTAAAATAGTTACAATATTATTTTCAGTTAATTTTAAAACTAAATAAAATTATACTAACCATAATATGTGGTTGGAAACCACTTTTAATATATCTAGTGATAATATTTGTTATACATCATGTTTTGAACTCCATAATACTGGGATGTTTAACTGTCTATATGAGTATAAAAAAATTGTTTACATTTAATGTTAAATAAATTATAATAAAAATACATGCCATATATCGCTGATTCTTACTGAATGTATGAAAACCAGCTCGATGTGTCACCTCCTGCCTCCCCCCGATTCTTTGGACCTAATGACGCTATCCTATATAAACTAGCACCCATCTGGTAGAACATATTTCATCCCAAACCTGATATGAGATGTAATTAGGTTGATATCCACAGAAAGACTAATAAAAATCTATGACTCTCACATTCTTCAAGGTTTTCCAATAATAATTATGAAAAAACTAATGACAATGTTCATGCATACACACCTCCCAAGACTCCTTGATGGATGTGACAACCGGGTCCCGGTGACAGCACAACCACCCCGCCTTAACATGGTCGTCGGGTCCTGACCCACCAGGTACCACCAGTTGCCCTCCAGACATGTGGGGCCCACCCTAGGGTCCACCCACAAGCCTGAACGGGTTATCTGACTAATGATTGTCCCCACAGGCCAACAAATGTCCTTTCCAGTGTGTTTTTTCCTCACTCACACACACCCTGAGAAATTTCCCAGGAGGTCACCCATCCTGATCACTACTCTAAGCCAAGCACGTTTAACTGTGGAGTTATAATCAGACAGGCTCCCGAAAAGGAAGGTGCACCTTCTTGACATTAGTCATATCATTTAGTCATTTAACCCTTTATCATTTGGGGATGTTACAATCACCCCCCCCCCTTTAGAGAAAAATGCCCTCGTTGTGGGCCCTACATATCAACCTAGGCAGTACACCACACTTAAGGCTGGGTACCTCCTCTGATACCAAATGTGACAACCGGGTCACGGTGACAGCACAACCACCCCGCCTTAACATGGTCGTCGGGTCCTGGCCCACCAGTTACCACCAGTTGCCCTGCAGACACGTGGGGCCCACCCTAGGGTCCACCCACAAGCCTGAACGGGTCATCTGACTAATGATTGTCCCCACATGCCAACACATGTCCTTTCCAGTGTGTTTTGTCCTCACTCACACACACCCTGAGAAACTTCCCAGGATGTCACCCATCCTGATCACTATTCTAGGCCAAGCACGCTTAACTATGGAGTTATAATCAGACAGACTCCCGAAAAGGAAGGTGCACCTTCTTGACATTATTCATATCATTTAGTCATTTAACCCTTTATCATTTGGGGATGTTACAATGGAACTCTGTATGTTATCATCGACAAGATACCAAAAACCCTAAATTTGATATAACAAGTTTCTAATTACATAAATTTCAAAATAACTTTAATTTATTTATGTATCATCCAATGATGAAACATACAGTGTCGAACGTTAATGGGAATCTAACCCCACATCACCCATGCCTCATAAAAATAGTTCCTCAAAAAAGCATTCCTTATCCAACTTCTATATACAAAAATCAATGAAATATAGAACAAAAAATCAAAAAAAGTACATAAATAATGTAATGAAAAATAACTAAAATACACAGTTGATCAGACATCATCATGTGTGGATCAAAGTCAACATATAGACGTCGCTCTGAAATAGGGTTTATAATCATTAATGTCTTAAGACCCCGACCCCATGATGCCAATGATGAAACTCTAGGAACCTGAGGGTCGAATGATAAAGAATCAGGGCCATCACCAAGTAGTAAAGCCTCCTAGAGGCTATGAAAGATATCATTATAAGTCTTTTCATCCATTTAAAACAAGAAAATAATGTTTTCTGTAAAAAATTAAAAATTATTAATATATATATATCGACTATAAGTAAAAAGGTAATGGTTTCATTCTTTATATTCACCATCATATTCAAAAAAGACGATGTCAATTTCTTCACCTTCCTCCTCAATATCATAAATTTCCATAGCAGTTTTAGCTTCATCCTCACTTGTTAATTCAAATTCATTTGCTACATCATCAATATTATCACCACGATCGACATGTTACTATGGGGTTTCATCATCAATATTTGTGTATATTCATTGAAAATATGTATATGGAGTTGTCTCTTGAAAAATTTCAATTCCATGAACTTCAATAGAACCACATTCAATCTACATAAATTGATTTTCATAGGATTTCATTTTTATAATGTTCCACCAATCAATTAACTCTATTTAAGTAGCATAATAATTAGCATAATATATTTGGTATGATTGATGAGACAATAAAAATGGTTCATTTACTATAATAAGTATTTTATATTTTATATCAACGATTCCATGGTGATGATGAACACGCAATCCCCCTTCAGTATCAAACAAATTGCATTTAAATATCATTACATAATTCTGTCTCAAATAACACATCTCAATTATTTAATCTTGTATTCCATAAAATTAAACATCTCATTCTCTTTGATGAGATATTCTAAAGAAAACACCACTATTCATTTTTTTATTCACCATATGATCATGTATGAAATCCAAAACCGTTCACCACATATTTATTATAATATTTAACCATTTTTTATGGTGGGTTACTCAATAAACACATTCAATTATCAATGTTATCATCATTTTGTGATACCTGCAAAATTTAAAAAAAGTAACAATATAACAAATAATGAATTGATTTCATATGTTAAACCATAAACAATTTACTATAATAGTCTTTGAAACCCATAAGAAATATTATTTTTTCAACGTTCTTCGAGAGAAGATGTTGTAATTTGTGGAAATTGTTTTTTAATATGATCATCACATAATCTAATAATTAAATAATATTAATTTTTTTTAAAAAAAATTAAAGAATATGTGGTAGTAGGACTCACTGTACAAATCATGTCATTTCTTTACAGTTGAGTAGAACATATCTATGAGCCCAGTGATGTTCATCATCTCAAATCTACCATTCATGAACTCCACCAAAGCCATGTTTAGGCTGATTAAAAACTGATAATTGAATTTCTAGTGCATCATCAACATTTCTCTCATTATATCCCATTCAATTATGTTTTGAATGATATTAATGTTGGAAATAATGGGATCATAAAAAAGAAATTTCCTCCAGTAAACAAGCTTCTGAAATTGACACTTCAACTGATGCTCTATTACATAACCTTTTTCTTCAGTTTTTGTATACATCTCTCATATGGATACATCCATCGAAACTGTACTAACCCTACACATTTTTCTTCATGGAAAAAATGTAATATCATATAATCGAATCAAAGAAAGAAGGCTTATTTTTTCATTTTAAATAATATTAAAACGATATCTTCTTGCAGCCTACTAAGTGCATCATAGTTTGGTTTGTAGACAAATATTCCTCAGAAAGAATATGATATTTCTGTTATCAAATCCAAAATTGAAGAATTCAACAAACCTCTAGATCCAATTGGTAGAATTAATTCAAATTTAACAATAGAATCATGAGCTTTTAATCTAATAATATGTCTGTTTCTGACACATCTAGACAAATTGGAAACATAAAAATCTCATATTCTCAAATTCTCATTCCACTAAAAAAATAATCAGTTTCCTTTGAAAAGAATATAAGTCACTTTTGGATTCATTAAATAATGTGATCTGTCATTTTCAAGCTAATTAAGTTCTGGTCACCTCAAAATTTGGGCAAGATATAATCTTGATTTTACATTTTATTTGGTCTTAATAGGTGTTTCCAAAACTATATAAAATATATTATCAAAATAGCTCTTCTCAGTATGCATGAAATCCAACAAGTGATATACCAAAAAATTAGACCAATATGGAATATCCAAAAAAATAATCTCTTTAATCCAATTATGATCTTTCCCAAAGACATATTTATTTGGTTTATAGTCAGTTCAAAGGTAATGGAATGTAATGAAAAGATAATAGATTTTAAATCACTACCTAATATCATTTCTAGGAGACTATATCATTTAATTTTACCTTTTATAAAATAATTTTTTTCTTTCTGAAAGGATGGTAAATAGGAAAAAATTTGTGATGACAGTCGAAAAAATTAGTTTTTCTTCCACTGATGAGCATGTACACTTTATTTTCACTCATATAGTATAGACATGATTTTAGAACATGTGGAATCCATCCATATAAGATTCCATATGATGTGAAGTCACTAATTATCCACATTAATGTATCTTTAAATGGAAAATTTTGTTTCATAACAACATCATATATACTGACACCATTCCTCTATAATAAATTTAACTCATCAATCAATGGATTCAAATAAACATAAATATTGTTTTTTGGACATCATAGAATTAATAAGGATAAAAAGAAATATGGAAAATTAATCAGCATCCAATGAGGTAAATTGTATGGAGTTATAAAGATATGACAATAAGAATATTGACTAATGTAAGAACCAAATGGACATAAATCATCAGTTGAAAGACCCAATCACACATTTCGGGCTTCTGAAGAAAAAAGGAGGATGTACCATGCCAAAATGATTCCATTAATCACCACAATAAGGATGGTTTAATATTTTATTGGTTGAAATATTTGTTTTTTGTGATGAAATCAATGTCATTTTGTTCTGAGATATAAATAAATTCTATAATCTTGGTGTAAGCAGAAATTACCTCAATTTTTAAAAAAGAATCAATCTAGACTTCCCTAATTGAGCCTCTTTGTACCTCGATTATCCATATGTTGGTTAACTAACTAACTACTCATTTTAACCATAATATAATATGAAACCTATAACATCCCCAACCTAAGAGACACTAAATCAGTGCCCTGAGCTGGGTCTCCACATGACCTCAGGTGAGCCTCCCCATATGCCAGAGTTTACCAACTAGTTTTGATGGTCTAATGTGTTTTGTGTAGAGATTATACCCTCTTTATCATATTGATTTATAGTAGAGAAAAATAATAAATGAAGGAAACATAATAACTAATAACATGCATTATCAAACATTTCCCAAAATGACATACAAGCCGTCAACTAAATACTAAATATGTTATTTCATGTCATATTGTTCTAAGTGTATGGAAAACTCAAAATAAAGATAAACATAATAATCTTTAATATGGGTCCTAAATCAATGTTCGGATCCCTCATACATGCACATTCCATGCCCAAATCAACCCTCTAGCATAGGTCCATTGCCCTTGTCCTAACCTACAACCATGAAGTCTGTTTAGGTACCCAATGGTGACTCAGGAAAGGTGTGAGTTCAACTTAGTAAACCAGTACCAATGGTGTCTACAAAATATCCAATCTAAACAGATAGTGTATGAAAGTAAAAAATAAACTACAAGATAAAAAAAAGGGTAAACTGGGCACTATTAGTTTAAAAAGTTAACTTAAACTATTTTCATCATTCATCTCTTGGGTTAGACATTTTCATCAATTTCACTTTAGCCCATGTCGATCAACTACTATGTGTAAGGAGAAAAATCAAGTTCTCTATATCATTGGGGTAAAAATTTCAAATAAAAAATCATCACACTTACCTTGGAACCTCAGTTTAGGTAGTCTCATCAAATGAAACTATCAGGGGAATATATCCTCAGTATGACCTCTCTAACTCATAAATTAAAGGGAATGGGGTTTTGAACCTCAGTCTAACCTGACCAGTGGGCATATATCCTGAAGTCCAATACTCCACACATACCACCAAGACATGTTCACATGCTTATTTAATCATTTACCACATATACCAATTCACAAACCATACTCAATTAAAACACAAAACTATCATAATTCATTGGTCATTCAACACATAAATCATTTTCATGCCTTAACCCATTTACATATTCTGAATTACATGCCTTATCCTAATTAACCCATTTATCATTTGCATGCCTAATCTAATCAAATAAATTATCCTTATCAATAAATTACTCATTTAACACATTAAATTTATTCCAATGAACCCCTTATGCCTAGTTAACAACTAAAAACAATTACCATTAGTTTCATTTCACAAATCAAGCTAACATGTCAAAAAATTTATTATGGGTGTAACGTCCTGGTTCTGGAAGCCACCTAGAGGCGCCCCATACCCTCTTGGTCAAATGACCTCAAGTGCATTTCCCCGAACGCCAGAGGTTACTGACTAGCAGTGAAGGCCTTGGGTGTGATAGTGGGGAAACTATGCCCTCATTGGCAGAGTAACACAACGGAAGGAAAACAATAGCAATCTTAGAAGCAGTAATAATCCATACAAAAGTAAACTCCATAAGACTAGAAAATAATAAACTAGAGAACACACTTATATATATATGAATGATTCCTGATAAATATGTCTAGTAAAGAAGAAAAACAAATCAAAATGCCGGAATAAAATAGTAGTAAACCAAATACAAAATAAAGAAATTGAACGACTCCTCAGCATCGCAAGCCATAACTTGGTCCCATGCTATCCAACTCCACAGTCAATCAAGAACCTGAAGTAGAAGGGTGCTGGCCCTTGTCTATACCTGTAGCAATATAATCTGTTTGGGCCCAAAAGCATGACCCAAATAGGGTGTGAGACTAAATCCCAATAGGAAACCACCCAAAGACATGTTCATAATAATCTGTGAGTTTATGGAAGGTAAAAGTACAGAAGTGGTAAACAAGAAATTACTCAGCAGAAAACAATTCCACATGTCAAAAGAAACTAATCAAGCACGGTAACCCTCTAAGAAGTGCACACAGCCTATACCCTTTGGTTCAGTTATAATAATATATAAGGACTCTCTGAGGAAGCACTCAAAGTCAATTCCCCTTATAGTCAAAAGTAAATCAAGACTCTCTAAGGAAGCTCACACGGTAAATTCTGATTATAGTCTAAGGTAATTCAAGGACTCTATGAGGAATCTCACATGGTCAATTACCCTTATAGCCCCAAGGTCAAGGAATCTCTGAGGAAGCTCACTCAGTCAATTCCCCTCATAGTCTAAAGTAATCAAAGTCTCTTTGAGGAAGCTCACTCGTTCAATTCACCTTATAGTCTAAAGTGCTCAAAGACTCTCTAAGGAAGCTCACTCGGTCAATTCCCCTTATAGTCTACTACACCAAGTTCTCATAGCACTGTATAAATCAAGGAGAATTGAAAATAAATACGGCCAAAGTAAACCTACAGAACTACTTTTCTAATTAGTCTACAACGTATCAAGCATGTCAGATAAAAATAATCAATCCATCCTTTAGTGTTAGGAATGAGAAGAACATCAGAGAAGCCTAACATGCTAAGCAGGACCAAACGGTCATAAACAGAATAAGGTGTGGGAAAACACATCCACAAAAAATCAATCAAGATGATTCATATCCAATTAACCTTTACACAATCATACAAGTATGGAAAGCAATCAAAAGGTGTAAAACGGTAAACACGCAATACCCTGTTCAAGGGTATTGGTCAAAATTGCACATAATACTCAAAGAAATTCAACAAAAAGGCACAAACCACCTACCTCAGTGTTGTAGGAATGAAATATGTGAATTTTGAAGCTTGAATCACCCTATAATGACAAAGATCTACAAAAAAGTCTAAAACATTCAACAGAAGATAACTTGAGAAGAAGAGGAATCATGAAATTAAGCTCAATTAGAAGAGAGAGCTTACTGAGGTGATCCAAACGTAATCAATCCTGGTCAAATCAGAGTTCAGATACTCGGTCAGAGGCTCAGAGGAAGATTGTGGTCGTACGGGAGCTCTTGGCTAAACAAAACTTAGAAGAAGGGGTTTCTAGCAATTAGATGTGACCCTAGTGCGTTTAATGAAAAAAGGAAAGTACACGGCGTGTAATTTTGAATTACAAGACATGTACTCACCATTTCTGTACTCCACTTTAGGTGGCCTCCAGGTCACCCCAGACGGTCATGTACATGCCTGTTACATGGCCAACACCCGGCTGCTTGTGGAAACCAAGTACACAACGTGTACTCATAAAGTACATGATGTGTACTTTGAAAATTTCCAATTTTTCCATTTTTCTAAAAAATGGACAAAAAAGGAAAACATACCTAAAAAGAAGATCGAGGTTCTTAAAAAATACCCCCTTAAAGAAATTCGTCCTTAAATTTCCCTATCACGGTGTAGAAGAAGAAACCTTGAACAGTTCTGGCCACTATGCTCGTATATCGTCCTCCCTCTCCCAAGTCTCATCCTATACTCACCCTTGCTTCCATAGAACCCTTACCAGAGGAACATACTGGCCACAGAGAACCTTCGTACTGGGATCAACAATTCAGATAGGATGCTCCTCAAATGACGCATCCACTTTAAGCTCAACCTCCTCAGGTTTAAGGGCATGATATGGGTCTGAAAATTAACTTTGGAGCTGAGAAATGTGAAAAACATCATGCTTATATCAATACCTCTAGGGTAACTGCAACCAATAAGAAATCGTCCCAAATCTCTCCACAACCTCAAATGGCGCGATGTACATTGGTGAAATCTTACCATGTCTCCTTATTCTTATGTGCCCCAACCTCGGTGTGACATGCAGGAAAACCTGATCCCCGGCTTTGGGAAGACTAGTATCGGTGCTGAAGTCAATTTCTCTTTCAACTCCTGAAAGGTTGACTCACAAGAATTTGACCACAAGAACTTCGCACCCTTCTTATTCAATCCCATCAATGGTGCTGCTAAGGGTGAAGAGTCTTGTTTGAAACGTCTGTAGTATCCCGACAACCCTAGAAAACTCTTCACCTCAATGAAGTTCTTCGGATGCTCCCAGGAAACTACTACTCTCACTTTCTCTGGGTCTACTGATACTCCTGCCTCAGATATAACATGACCCAAAAAGTGAACATGATCTATCCAGAAGTAGCATTTTGAGAGCATAGAATATAACTGATGCTCTCTCAGTGTACTCAAAACGATATCAAGATGAGTATCATGGTCGTGTCGAGTGTGAGAGTACATCAAGATATCATCCAAAAAAACCACCATGAATGAATCCAAGTATGGATGGAACACTAGGTTCATTAGTGCCATGAAAACTATAGGCGCGTTCGTAAGACCGAACAACATAACCGTATAATTGTATAGACCATACCTGCTCCAGAAGGTTTTGAGAGGTTTATCAGATGGTCTAACACACAGCTTGTGGTAATAGGATCTCAGGTCAATCTTTGATAACACCCAGGATCCTCGAAGCTAATCCAAGAGATCATCAATCATAGGCAAGGGATATTGGTTCTTGACCTTCAACTGGTTCCGCATATCATAATCCACAAAAAGCCTAAGGGTATTGCCCGCCTTCTTTGCAAAAAGTACTGGCGATCCCCAAGGAGAAGTATTGGGTCGGATGAAACCCTTTTCCTGCAACTCTTCCAATTGCTTCTTGAGCTGCTACAACTCTGGTGTAGCCATCCTATAAGGACGATTGGACACTGGTGCTGCTCTTGGAACATGCTCAATAGAATAGTCCACCTCTTGCTATGGAGGCAAACTTGAGAAGTCCTCTGGACAGACATCCCTGAAATAATCCACCACTGAAGGAAAGTATAAATGTGAAGTTCCTTGGTCATCCAGATATAGATTAGAAATCTAGACTATAACTCCCCCCAGCCCATGATGCTCAATCCCCACTCTGCTCGCCTGGACATCCCATTCTCCCTTATGAAGAAAATATTTATCTTCTGGTGACGTGAAAATCATCCTGCAGTGATAACAGTCGACAAATTCCTGGAATGGAACTAACCAGTCCATCCTAAGAATGATATCATATAATTTCATCTCTAGGACATAGACGTCCCATAAGAAGTGACACCCACCTATCTCTAGAAGGCACTCCCTGCACTAACGTACACTAGTTATTCTAGTCCCTAACGGAGTGTCTAGCATCAATATATCGGCATAGGAAAATATGTAGAGACCAAGGATCTCTAAAATAGCAACATATATAAATCTATGGGAATCCCATATATCTAAAAGATCAAAAGCTAAAATTGAGGTGACTAAGATTGTACCTCCAACAGTAAAGGGACCAGGATCCTGCTCCCACTAGGTCTGCTCCACTGTAAAAGTATGACTTGTATCGCAGCCTTGTGACCTTTGCTGACCACTCTGAGCTGACCCACCCTACTGTCACTGATATATCGGCGACCGAATGCCACAGTCACAAAATCCACCTTGTCTTGAATGGCCGGAATAACTCCAGTTCCCAAAAAGGTGAGAAACTGGTGGCGCTGCTCCTAAATGAGGAGTCATCGAAGAACCCCTGTCCCCAGCTGCTACTGAAAAGATATGACAGAAGTGTTGAAGGTGACCCATATTACCGCAAAATCGGAACTCCACTAGGTCTCTCAAGCAATGTGGCCTCGTATGCCCGCTCTTTCCGCACTATTAGCACACCACATGGATACTAGAAGATGCATCCTTCCTACTCCGATCTCCACATGCAGTCTCCCAGAAGCACTTCCTACTATCAGGAAGAGGAACACTAACTCTGAATGTTGAACCAACCTGGATCACAACTCCATAATCCCTCATATTACACTCTGTGATTAGCGCCTAGTATACGATAGAGGATATCAAAGTCAACCGGAAGATGTTCACCTGAGATTGGATGTTGTGCCTCAGACCATCCTCAATCTTGCATGCAAGGAACAAATCATCTCCCCCTATAAATGGGGTAAAATGATGCAGCTCAATGAAGTGAGAGGAATACTCCATAACAGAAAGAGTACCCTACTCCAGACTCATGAACTCTTGGGCTCGATTATCCCTCAAAGTCTCTAGATAGAAGTAATCTTAGAAGATGTGATGAAACTCATCCCAACCCATATTCTGATGGTGTCCCACCTGTGATACCACATCCCACCACCTATTGATGGAGTCTCAAAGCATGTAGGTAGCGAGATTCACCCTCTTCTCTGTAGGTGTCTCCAAATGCTCGAAAATCATCAGTGTGGCTTTTATCCATGACTCTGCAGCCTGGGGGCCTCCATCCCCGGAGAAGATGGGAGGATACTGCTGCTAAAAGACCTGCATCAATTCTACCATCGATGGGGCAGGATATGACACTCCCTGAAATGTCTGCATCATCCTCATCAATCCCTCTCTAAATTTTTCATCAGAACCTATGTCGAGTATAACGGCTGGTTCTAAGACTTGAACGATTGGAGGATCTTTAGGTAGTCCTTGATCAACCATGTTAGGTGTCAGATCACCACTTGGAAACTGGAATACAATCGGATGACGTCTTGGTGGAATGAATTTGTAAGGTCAAGCACACACCTTTGAAAAATATTATAAAGGACATAAAGTTATATGCACAATAAGGTAATAGGATAAATAAAGCCTTAAATATTTACAAAACCTGACTACACGGCGTGTATCAAGCCTATAAGGTGTGTTCCCTTAAGTCATTTACATGGGCATGTACTCATTCCTAAACCGGTAATGTAACACCCCAAACACATGATGTGTTGTCTTAACACATGACATGTACTTGAATCCTCGTTCCCTTCCCACGTTTTTCTACACGGTTAATCCACACGGCTCTCCAAAGATAATACTACACTGTGTGTTCACTGTAGACATGGCGTGTACTAGGCAGGATTCACCTAGCCCGTGCTGTTAGTGACACGACCTAACACACAACTCACAATACACAACATGTTCAAGGTGGAAACGACATGTACATGAAAGGATAACACCAACCCATGTTGTTAGTGACATAGTCGGGTACCTGGGTCAGACTACACAGTGTGTTCAATCCTGACACGACATGTATAGCTTAAGTTTTATCCATCCGTGTTGTTAGTTATACAGGAGGACATAGGGTCAACACTACATGGCGTGTGCAACTGGTACACAGAGTGTTCCCACTAGACTTTCCCCTTCTTGTGTCTCTGCCCACAAGGCTTATGACACGGTTAGAGACTACACGACGTGTATATAAAATACATGACATGTAGTTAAGAAAAATAGTTTCTACTCAAACAGAAGAACACGGGGCATGTAGTAAAAACTACACGGCATGTATAATGGGTTTTTCCAGATTGTAAGCCTCAAAAATCTACTCCAGAACCCAGAAAATCACTGAAACGAACACTGAAAGTGCCAAATTCTGATCCGTGAGGTCCCATACTCCCCGTGAATCAATGTTTGGTATCTTATATATGTAATAATAAGGAAAACAGTGCAATGATCCACCAAATTCTAGTACATGTGGTCCCATAACACCTCATGAACCAAATTTTTGCATTCAATCAAGAAAACCCTTACACAATCAACGATCTAACAAGAAGTAGGTATTCCTATCAAGTCATTTATCACAACAGCATGCAATCGCTAATGCATCCTAGATGGCATGGAGAGAATGCAAGACATGTGTTTTCTAGAAAGTGCCTATATGATTCATGAGATGGAATACCCTCATCTCATTAGGTTGCGATATAAATAGATGCTCAATAAAATCAACGGTAATAGCACAAAACATGTGAGTTACCCAACAGTGAAAATCAAATCAACCGTAAAGTTGAAAACCCATAAAAATTGAAATAAACGTGGTAGATTGGATTTTCCCTATACACAGGTTAGCTACTCCCAGGAACAACTTATTACCAAGTACCAATTCTTCCCTATCCCTGGATAAAGGCTCCAAATAGTAAGTCAAGAGAAAATAATCTTTTGATACCACTTTTTAACGTCCCGGTTCCAGAAGCCACCCAGAGCCTCCCTGTACTCGGTTGGTCACATGGTCTCAAGCACATTTACCTAAATTCCAGAGGCTACCAACTAGCTACAAGGGCCTTGGGTGTGATAGTGGTGAAACTATGCCCTCATTGGCATAGTAACATTGCGGAATAAAAACAATAGCAATCGCAGAAGCAGTAATATTTCATACAAAAGTAAACAGCAAAAGACAAGAAAATAATAAACTAGAGCACAGACACACACACACACACAGATATATATATATATATATGAATGATTCATGATACATATGTCCAGGAAATCATCCAAACAAATCACAATGATGGAATACAACAGTACAAAAACAAATACAAAAGAAATCAAGTAAACGACTCCTCAGCATCACAAGCCATAACATGGTCTCATGCTCTCCAGATCCACAGTCTATCATGAAACTAAAGAACAATAGAAATTTCCCTTGTCTATACCTTCAACAATATAATCTGTTTGGGCCTAAAAGAATGGACCAAACAGGGTGTGAGACTAAATCCCAGTAGGAAACCACTCAAAGATCTGTGTCTAACAGTTAGTGAATATATGGAAGGTAAAAGTACAGAAGCAGTAAACTAGAAAGTACTCAGAAAAAACAATTCCACATGTCAATAGAAACTAATAAAGCATTCTAACCCTCTAAGAGGTGCACACATCCTATCCCCTCTATTTCAGTTATAAGAATATATAAGGACTCTTTGAGGAAGCACTCACAGTCGATTCCCCTTATAGTCAAAAGTAAATCAAGACTCTCTGAGGAAACTCTCATGGTCAATTCCCCTTATAGTCTCAGGTAATTCAATGACTCTCCGAGGAAGCTCACACAGTCAATTATCCTTATAGCCCAAGGTCATTGGACTCTCCGAGGAAGCTCACCCAGTCAATTCCCCTTATATCCCCAAGTGGTTCCAAGACTCTCTAAAGAAGATCACTCTATCAATTCCCCTCACAGTCTAATGTAATCAAAGTCTCTCGTAGGAATGTCACTTGGTCAATTCCACTTATAGTCTAAAGTGATAAAAGACTCTCTGAGAAAGATCACTCGGTCAATTCCCCTTATAGTCTACTACACCAGGTTCTCACGGCCCTGTGTAAGTCAACGAGAATAGAAAATAAATACAGCCAAAGTAAACCTACATAACTACTTGGCTAACTAGTCTACAATATATCAAGCATGTCAGATAAAAATAATCAATCCATCCTACAGTGCTAGGCATGGGAAGAACATCAGAGAATCCTAACAGGCTAAGCAGGACCAAACGGTCATAAACAAAACAAGGAATGGGAAAACACATCCAAAACAAAGCAATGAACCTTATTCATATCCAATTAACCTCTACAAAAGCATACAAGCATGGAAGGAAATCAACAGGGGTAAAACGGTAAACACACAATACCATGATCAAGGGTATTGGTCAAAATAGCACATAATACTCAAAGAAATTCAACGGAAAGGCACAAACAACCTACCTTGGTGTTGTAGGAATGATATATGTGAACCTAGATGCATGAATCACCGTAGAATACCGAAGATCTACCAAAACGTCTAAAATGGTCAATAGAGGATAACATGATAAAGAAGAGGAATCATGAAACAAAGATCAAGAAGAAGAGAGGGATTACCGAGGCAATCCCAATGCAATCGACGACGGTTGAATTGGAGTTTGGATGCTCAGTTAGAGGCTCAGAAGAAGATCATGACTGTACTAGAGCTCTCGGCCAAACGAAACCTAGAAGAAGGTGTTTCTGGCCATTATACGCGACCTCGATGAATTTAATGAAAAAAAATAATGTACACAGCATGTACTTTTTAAGTACATGGTGTGTAGTCACCATTTCTGTACACCACCTTAGATGGCCTCCAGGTCACCCCACACGACCGTGTGCATGCTCGTTACATGGCCATCACCCGGCTGCCCGCGTTAACCAAGTACACAGCGTGTACTCATAAAGTACCCTGTGTGTACTTAATAAATTTCTAGTTTTTCCTCTTTTCTAAAAAACGACCAGAAAAGGAAAAACATACCTGAAAAGAAGATCTGGGTTCTTACAATGGGCTCTCTGCATAACAATCCAATTAGATACTTAACATTTTAATTTTCCTTGTTCATGGAGTGGAACACCCCATGGGTGGATCTTAACTCAGTCAAATCATCCTCAACACATCCCATGGGGATCATGATGGGTTCAATTAAACATTCACAAATTAATTTTAGCATTTCTACCAAGTCAAACTAAAAGGGAATCACAACAACACCAAATAACAAACTCATACCCATAAAAAATCGACATGACTATTGATATAACTTTTAGACCATCTACCTCAATTATGAAGATGAACACTCACTTAACCCTAGATTTTGACACAAAATTGAACACCCATTAAAGTCCCAACCTATGATCTACTAGAAAAATCAGGATTTAGGGATTCATAAGAATAATAATTGATACACAATGCCTAATCCAAAAAAAGAGAAGGAAGAGGAGTATTAGACTCATCCAAATCTTCGATTCACAACCAATAGTGCTCCAAATGACCAAGAAATGAGGAATATTGATCCTTGGGAAGCATGCAGAGTCTTGGATTGTCACTAGGGATGTAGGAAGAATAATGGAGGAAAATACTTAATTTTAAAACTTAAGTCTCGAGAGTGAAAATGGTAAAAATCCACTTTTTTTGGGTCGCACGATTTGGCCACAAAGTTGGACAAACTGTGTACCAAATGTGTGCCACCCTCAGTCTAAGAGGGGGGCAATCCACATAGTTACTTGGGGATCCTACAATGTTTGAAAGATCATGATATGACCATTTGGGATAGCTCTATACAATCCTGCATGATTTTCCTTCACCCTTGTATGGTTTCCTTCAAACGATAAACCCCTCCTATAAGAAATCATCGTTAGGTTGCATAGTTACTACTAACTATGTGTCAACCACATGACATGCACTGGATGACACCATTATCCTTTATTTCATGTCATGAACCCTTAGAACACCCCCAAGACTCCTTATACACTCGAAAACCATTCCTTTAACCAAAATACAAGAACTTAACCCAAAATGTAAACAATAACTTACCTAAAAGGAATTTTGGTAAATTACAACCTCCCCCACCTTATAATAGATCTTCCATCAGCTGTACTTCCAAGAATCAATAAGCTTACAAAGAAAAGAGATCATTCCACTAGATACACATATCCATATCCCTCTCCCAAGTTTCTTCTTTAACATTACCATGCTTCCATAACACTCAAACCAATGGAACATTACAAACTCGCAATATATTCGCACCATGATCCACAATACAAACTGGATGATCTTCAAAGGATGAATTGTCCTTAAGCTCAAAATCAAAATCATAAATCACATGAGATGGGTCGGGGTGATACTGTTGAAGCTATGACACATGAAAAACATCATGCATGCCACCGTACCACAGTAAATGATCCAATCGATGTGCCACTAATATGATCCTTTTCACAATCTCAAATGTCCCAACATTCATGGGCACCAAATTAGCCTATTTTTGAACCTGATGGTGACACAACCTTTGTGACACCCAAATAAACACATGAACACCCACCATAAAATCAATAGGTCGACCACATCGATCCACATATGATTTCTTCCTACTCTGAGCCATATTAATATGCTTCCAAATCAACTAAAATTGTTCTGACATCTCCACACGAGACTCGGTCCCAAATTTTTTGATTTCGCTACCTCCATCCAACACAACAGAGATCTACACAATCTCCCATAGAGTGCCTAATATGGTTCCATCTGAATCGTCTCTTGGTAACTATTTCTATTATAGAACTCGACAAGATCCTAGTAATTTTCCTAACATCCACCAAAATAGATGACACATGACCTCAACATGTCATCAAGCACCTGAATAGTACACTCTGATTTTCTATCCATTTTTTTGTGGAATATCATACTTAAAAACACTTGGGTACCAAGTTCTTTCTATATCCCACAAAATATTTGTTTTTATTAAGAAAACACCTTTTAAGGAAAAGTTGGAAACTGTTCAATTACTCAAAGATAGTAAAGCAACATAATATGTCATAGATGAATTTGTGATTTGTAGTTTATGTCTATTAGAGACCTTACCTTTGAGGAGACTCCACTGAAGGATGATAACATGCATATGCGGATCATCTTTGAGTAGGTTTTCAAAAGTATAGACCATCTTGTCCCAGGTCTGGATGAGCTCTTCCACATTGATCTTCTTCCCGTTGAAGCTACGTGCTAGTATTCAAAGTTGTTTTTGGGACCATTCACACAGCTCCTTGGAAATGTTTTCTTTAATGCGCCTACCATTCATCCTGTAAAACTCCTCCTGTGTAGTAATGAACTCTAGAACCTTGTCCATGAATTCCTCATTTCCATCAATGATGAATTTCCACTCATCAAACGCCATCAATTACTTCCAGATATGGAGGATATAAGATTCAGAAAGTTCCTTCTCAACATTCGTCAGGTCGATGACAAATGATTCCCTTGTTGGGGGTTCTAGTTACTTATTAGAATTTTCCTCCTCCTTCTTGGGAACCCTCAAAGGGATATTGAATTTTTTTGGATCTAGTAACCATAGGAATTGGGAAGAAAGAATAGTCTTTTAATCTCCGCCGCCTCCGATGGTGCTGAATAAACCACTCTACATCGGTTATGGTATTCCACCCCTTCCTAGAGGAGGCTCTTATATATTTATCCACAATGTCTACTTCCTTGGACTAAACAAGGGAGTCTGAATCTGTATCCCTATCCTTCTGAGAAGCCTCCATCGCATCCCCTTCTTTAACTGAATGACACCCTTCATTCCCCAACACTGCACATCGATATTGAGACTAGATAAATGTTTCTCCATATTTCACAGTATCAGCATAGGATGGCTTAGCCAGCAAGTTCTACTCAGAAAAATCTGATCATATGAGCTGTTCAAAACCATTCCTAATAAATTGGGGCTACTTATTAGTGTCCTATCAAAGTGGACTTTGAGGATGTTCGTCCATACTTAGATCATTACAGACATCTATGCACACACTAACTTTATTGAAATACCTGAAAGAGACTAACTGGTGGGCCGAAGAAGCATCCAAGGGGGGTCCTCACCTCATTCCCAACATCTGTATATGGAGAGGAGATCAATTCTTAAACCTCACTAACCTATACAGCCTCCCCTAATCTACTTGACAAGGGGTTGGCAGTAAATCATGACTCAGAAGGGGAAAAACATCAACGACCCTCGAATATGATACATTAAAACTTTCCCCTTTCACAGTAGCTGAAGATAACCCCAGCTCCGGAACCAACTGAGCCTCCATGGGTGGACCCAACTCAAATGATCTAGCCCTGCACACCTCCTCAACCCTACCTGAATTGACCGCAACCTGGGAAATCCAGTTCATAGTGGTGTCTTCATTAGGAGCTGTCCCAAATGGATTTGGGATAGGATCCAACCCTTGTCGTGCCCTATGTCCATGATGAAAATCTAAAATCAAGTTTCACAACCGTTGTAAGTTCACAAAAAATGTCATCCATGATTCAAAAAGCACAAACTTTTTCCATCTGAATTCCTCTCCAAACACAATCCAAATCTAGTCCACTGGAGGCTTTAAACCATCAAATTTGATACAAATTCAAGGGGTTATCAGGTAGCAGACAACATTAGTTCTACTGTCAGAACAAAAATATCAGCCAACCATATTCCATAGAATACAAATAATTGACAAATGTGGTAACTACAAAGGAAAATCAAAAAATATTACCCATATGGATGTAGTTGGAACATCCCGACTCATGTTGAACTTGAAAGACCCCTAAAATAGGTAGAATAATCATCCATTAAGGGCGCGTGAATCACTGTACTAGGCAGGGATTAGGTCATCCTTCAAAGAGAATCGGATCATAATGTGTCCCATATCAAGAATCCCAACCACCTCCTGTTCTTGAAGACCATAAGACTACTACACGAATCGATCAAATGAATCAACCGAATGTCGAAGATTCCTGAAGTGCATGACGAGCATCATCTTGTGAACATTTTGAAGCTTTTATTAATTCTTTTGTCAAAATCGTCAACTGTGGTGATCCATTGAAGAGGTAAGGAACTTTAGGGCCAAGGGGAATATCCTTAAAAGGTGGGAGGGAATCAGGGTTAGTGAATGGAATAAAGGATCAGGGACTTAACGATGAAGGATGAAAAGTATCGGCATACCCACCCTCCACTAGGGTTAGAGATTCTAGAACTGCAAACATCCCTGATTATAGTATCGTTGTCAGAGACATAGAGAAATAAATTCCCTTCTATAACCCCTAATAGAAGCATGACGTAAAATGCAGATCACAATCTAAAACTATAGTCCTTGGCACCCCATGAAACCACACTATCTCCCAAACATACAACACGCCCAACTGGACAATGGGGATGGTCACATGAATTGGTAAGAAATGTGCCAACTTGGTTAATCAGTCTACAACTACCTAGATAACAACATTATTATGAGGTGACCACAAGAGACCCACCACAAAATCCATTGTCATGTCATCCCATTTCCATTCCATAATGGGAAAACGTTGTAACAAACCACCCAGTCACTAATTTTTGGCCTTCACCTACTAGTAGGTATAGCATCACATTACGTAAACTGCAATCTCTTTCTTCATACCTATACACCAATACTATCTATGAAGATTATAAAACATTTTGGTTAAACTAGGATTCACTACCCACTTCGAGGAATGGAACTCATTCATCAAACCTTCCCTAATAAAAGTAGGCCCTACAACATGATAATGAACATAAATTATATCATCTTCACCAATAGTTCAATCAGTAGGTGACTCCCCACATTCAAGACATCCCCTTAACGCCAGAAATTATGGATCCTTATACTGCCTCTCCTAGACCCTGTTCAGATGGGTGGACCCAACTATAAAATATGAAAGGTTCATCTAACATTAACCATCCTAAACCTCTAGGTGCATCCCTGCAAATAAAACCATTATCCTCCACTTGGAACTGGATTCTTTAACTACCTAGTTTTGAGTCTTCCGACTCGATGTATCCACAACATTATCCCCCTTTCCTGTTGTGTACACCAATTCAAAATCAAAGTATTGCATGTACTTAACCAATATTCAATACCTAAGATTAAATTCAAATTGGGATAATATATAATTAAGGTGTTTGTGACTGGAATAAAAAATAATCAATTCTCCCAAAAAATAATGTTTCTATATCTATAGAGCATAAATCACTATGGCTAATTCAAGATCATCTGTAGGGTAATTTCATTCATTTAACCTTAACTTTGATAACCCATATGCCCCATCCCGATCATTTTTCATCAACAATGCCCCAAGACCAACATCGGATTCATCACAAAACAAGGTATACTCCTTACCCAGCTCAGGTAAAATCAAAAGTAGTGTGGTAGTCATCCTATTATTTAACTCCAAAAAATCATTCTCACATACCATAGACCATTCAAACTTGATGCCCTCCTTGGTCAATCCTGAGAGTGGAGTTTCCAAAAAGGAAAAGTATTTGACGAACCTTTGGTAATAGTCCTCCAAACCTTGAAAAATTTTGTCATCAAAGAAATTATTGGGATTCTCTCAACATATAATGGATTTCAATTTCTCTATGTTCACATACACACCTTCATCAGAGATGATGTAACCTAAGAAGTGTACCTTGTTAGTCTAGAAATGATACTTGGATGGCCTGGCATGTAAACTATTATATCTTAGTGTAATCAAGACACTTTCAACATGTTTGAAAAGATTTTCATGAGTCTTGAAGTGCACCACGATTTCGTCTACAAATAAAACAACAAATTCGTCCCAGTAGGGGTAAAATGTTCAGTTCTTCGGGGCCATAAACACTACAATTGAATTGTTCAACCTGAATGGTACGAAAAAAACCCATATAACCCATACCTACTCTTAAAGTAAATTTTTTCTATTTCAAAAGGTTTTACCCCAAGATGATGATAAGATGATCTCAAATCAATTTTGTAGAACACTGAAGTACCCCTAAAATAGTTAGAAAGATAATCGACTCAATGAAGAGGGTATCAATTATTAATTTTTTTTCTAATTCAGATTTATAAAATTGAAACATAATCTTAAAGATCTATTAGCATTATTTAAAAACAACATTGGAGATTCCCAAGGTGACATAATCAAACGAATAAACCCCTTGTTCTCCAGTTCCACCAACTACGTTTTATGCTCTTAGAGTTCTATCAATTCCATTATATATGCTAGAATAGAAACCAATTTTGCTATTGATAACCACTCTATCGTGAACTCAATATCTCTCTCGGGAAGCATCCTTGAGAAGTCCTCTGAAAACACATCTTGAAACTGATCCACCATAGGAGAGAAGACCAGTTTCTCTACTTCCCCATCATTAAGCAGATTATAAGCGACATGGGCTGTGAGCTCACCCAACTACTGACAGACTTTCCCTCTATGGCCTTCTCACATATTCCATTCCCAATGATCAATATAAGTATATCCTTATAGGGATGTAAACATTAACCTATGGTGGTAAAAGTCAATATGGGATTGGAACAACACCATCCAATTCATTACCAAAATTAGATCAAAGCCTAGCATCTTGAGGACAAAAAAGTGCCACAAAAAATGGTACCCACCAACCTTGAGGCCACACTCCTTACATTGCTGGATATTTTCTACATTCACCAATAATGATGTATCAATCGACATAACCCCACACATATGTTCCACTATTAGTCCCAACACACTCACAAATGGGGAAGATATAAAATAATTAAGGGAAACCTGTATCAAATAAAGAACTAGAGAGAATGGTAGATACTAGAATTGTACCATGAAATATGGATGGTCTGGCCTCTCCAACTTTAGGTACTGGTTGAACTGGATATATATGTTATGGACTTCTACTCTAGGATTCAACCTGATTTCTTATATCTATACCACCCTTTGATATATATGCTCTCTTCCTGGAGTAGCACGTCTTCTACCTCGATAATTATGGCCATTAGAGCTCCATGTGCCTACCTGATATGGGGTAACTAACCCCTACTTACACTCTGCATAGACCTTGATCATGTAATGGAACAGACCTATGTGGTCCATTAATTTGTCAAAATCTAGGGGTTGGGGTGTTTTGGGAGGAAAAAGTAGCTTTTTTAAATATTTTTTCAAATTTTTAGTGTTTCTATCAGTATATCAGTGTCGGTAGGTTTGAGTCAGTAGCTCGCGTCAGTATCTCATGTTGGTAGCTCACGTTGGTAGCACATTTCAGTAGCTCATGTCTGTAGCTCATGTCGGTAGTTCACGTCGGTAGCTCAGTGTCAGTGAATCAGGGAATTGGTAGGTCGAGGGTGTTAGTAGGTTGAGGTCATCGGTGGGACGAGGATTCGATAGGTTGAGGAATCGGTAGGTCTGGGCATCAGTATGTTATAGGGTTGGTAGGTCGAGGGTAGCAGTAGGTCGCTGTGTCAGTAAGTCAGGGCATCTGTAGGTAAATGGAATTAATAGGTTGAGGTGTCTTTAGATCATATCATCGATAGATTGAGGGATTAAGTAGGTTGATTCATTGTTAGGTCAGGGCGTCAGTAGTTTGATGGTGTCTGTAGGTCGAGGGAATCAGTAGGTTCAGGTGTCGGCAGGTTGAGGTGTTGGTAGGTTGAGGCATCTGCGAGTCAGGGCGTCGGTGAGTCAGGGCATTGGTGAGTCAGGGTGTCGGTGAGTCGGGAATTGGTAGGTAGCATTGTTGGCTCAGCTTTGGTATCTCAATGTTAGTAGATCAACATTGGTGACTCAGCATTGGTATATCAGAAGTTGTGAATCACTATTGGTGGCTTGCTATCAGTGACTTACCCATCAGTGACTCATTTCCATTTTTTCCAAGTTTTTTCAATATCTCCCCTCATACTTTTTATTTGACATAAATTGAGTTTAATTCCTTGTTTGGGAATTTATAAAATCATTTCAATGGATATTAATTATATCTTTAATATACTAACGCTATGGGAACTATGAAATAGTAAAACCTTAGGGTCTTGGCCACGATTCGAATTTAATGGACTTTGAAATAATTTTCCTATATATTTAGGATCTGTCCTTTATAAATCCAAATATTTTATTTATTTTCTCCTTGAAATTTTCTATTGGTGTGTAGATACCCTTTCTTTCTCAGATGAGTCAAGTTCTTATGTTTTATCCCCCTGTTCAGTTTTTCTTAGAGTCTCCTACTTCCGTAACCCCCTTGTTTTGTCGCAAGGAGGAGTTTTGGTCGCCTGTTTTTTTCAGGTAGGGATTTTCCATTACCTCTCTTTTAATTATGTATCATGTGGGGTGGGTGTAATAATATACCCTGGTGAAAACTATTGAACTCATATTTAAGGAAGATGAAAAGAATTAATAATCATGGGGTTGGGAGCACAATGGTGATGAACATTTTGTTTTATATATTATCATGATCCATGTTGTGAATCATATGGGTTATGTTCTTATAAAAATCATGGTCATTGGTGGTTTCTATTTTTCACCTATATTATTTCTAAATCACTATTGCAAGAATTGAAATCCGGTTAATCATGTACATTTAGTTAAATAAATAGATGCCTAAGGACTAAACTTATTCTTTGATAACCCCTATTTTATCAAGTTGAATTAAAGAATTAGTGATAATAAATATAAATAAAAATTTCCTTATTTGTGTTTTTTTGGGTGGTGTGTGGTTATGTTTGGAAATGTGTCTGTGTTGGTAGTGCGGTGCTTTATATGGGGGTGTGATTATGTGTATGGGGTGGTACGGGCGATGTGATGGTATCTTAGGCTGAGAGTTTTATTGACTGTGTAATGTATGGACTTGTGATGTAGTGGGACTACATCTGGGTAGTGGTTGGGTAGCAAGGCTACAAGACTGGGTTGTTTCATGATTTCATATTTATCGGTGTGCTTGGTGTGGTGTTGTTGTGCAGCGGATCTGTAGAGTTTTGTAGTAATGAGGCATGTTTTTTAGTGGGACTGTAATCTTGTTGATTCCTTTTTTATACTAAACTAGTGTTAGAATGTATTCCTTTACCATTGGACATTCTTTACTTGTTTGTATCTGTTAGTGGTTGGTATGGTTGCATCACCTTATAACATTTGTAGTGTTTGGTAGTTTCTCGGGTAGGTATGGAAATAATTAAATAAATGAATTTTTTATGAACAATGACAACTAGTTAAATAAATTGCTCTGGGGTATATTTTAATGTGGGGATGTAGTGAAGTGGTGCTCAAGTGACCATTGTTCTTGGTGGTACATGCATATAGGGGTAGCAAAAAAGGTAGTTTTGAGTGGGCTGGTTTTATGTTTGGAATCCCATAGGATGTGATGATTTTTTGTTACCCATATGTATAAACTTGTAGTTCCTTATTTTTTTCTTTACGCACACCACCCGTGTTGAGAACTACATGTAAAACACCCCAATTATTATGGGGGAGGGTGTCTTTTCCAACATCCTGATGGGAAGATGGATGGATGGTTACTGACTTTACCCTTCTCCCAATTCCAGGCATTTATTTCCCAATACTCTTAGGTAAGTTTGTAATGGAATGAGGTTTTATACAAGATTTATGGTATTATCTGTGTGAGTGGTGTTTTATTTCCCAGGTGTCTTCAGGATAAGGCCCATGTGTTTTTGATGTGAAGTACGATGCTTGTGGCCCAGGAATCTGCGGGCAGGATGTCGGTTGATTGTTTCCAAGGTGTGTGTGTGTGGTTTCTGACAGTGGGTCTTGTGGAAGAGTGTGGTAGAACCATGATGTTCACTGTTAGGGATGAGTAGTTAACCATTGGGAAGTGGTGAGGGGTACCAAAATATCTATGTGATCACTACATTACTTTACTTGTTTTATTTTTTGAGATTAACTTGGTGTGGTCTTTTGGATAGTATACCTTGTTAGGTGCTTTGAGTTTATACTATTTCTTCACAGGGTCATTAGTGTGCTTATCCCACTTTTGCATAAGTGAATTTGGTTTTTCCCTACTATGTATACTTGTATTCTCACCCTGTGTATATAAAACTATTTTTAGGTTTCCTGGGTGACTATGTGGACCGTGTTGGACCTTACTAGCATGGACGCTGGGGATATTTTTTGTGATGGGGATTAGTTTTATATTGGTACTTACTTTGGAGTTTTCTTTATTTTTCTAGTAGTTTTACTTAAAAAATGCATGTGGGGTGGATTTTGGTTTATATATATATATATAGATATGTGTATGTGTGTGTGTCTTGGAGTTTTTCTAGGTAGATAAATCTTATCTTCCGATCTTGGTTACTATAAAAGGGTAATTCCTTCTATTTTTTGTGAGATTTCTATACCCTTGGTGTTGGTCACCACCTTGAGTCCTGTTGGAGGCGAGAATTAGGGGGTCATTATCTCTCCTTCATCTTGAAGGAGGAAGGTCTGAACATCTTGACATCCCTTCCATCATCTTGAAGAAAGAGTTTTATGATAGAATGGTATCAGAGGAGATGGTTGAGAGGTATTATGGAGTTTATAGTTAGGCATAGTGAGAATTGCATGGGTCAGTAGGGAAATAGTGTTAGGTGATCTTGGTGCATGACGTAGGCTAGGGAATACCGGCTAGGACATGGGATTCTAGGGCCCCCATGACCCGATGCAAGGACTCTGAGCTTATCAAACAACCAAGTGAGGCTAGACCTTTTCTGGGTTAAAGACCCTAGGGAAGGTACATGCATCATGATGACTTGTAATCTTGTTTCTCTATGAGTTTTTAGGAAATTAAAATAAAAATTTAGTTAAAATGAATCCTTAGAATATTCCATGATACTCAAGATCAGGAATTACTAGTTTTCCTTTTATCTATGGATCTCGAATGTTTTCCACATGTGGTACGAGAAGTGCAGGGTTAGAAGGCTTACCTGATTCATCAACAGAGGGTCAACCCTGTAGAGGAGGATGATCAGTGGTAGAAGACACTTCTTCTTTCTAGGGGAAGACTCTGGGAAAGTATGAGGATAATTTATCATACATAGAGAAGGAGATTTGGTTTAAGGAGATGGTGATCACTTCCAGATTGATCTGGGCTCTAACATATTATTGGGTTCTTCTAGCACTGATCCATATGAGGGGAGAAGTGTGTTAGTGGTGGATGCTTTACCTCGAGGACAAGAAGGAGACTGATGTTTCGTGGGATGACTTTCAGATGGATTTTCAGGTGGAATTCATTTCTTCCATGATGAAACATGAAAAGAGGAATGTGATACTCTCCATACATTATGGGATTATGTCAGTGAGGGAATTGGTGATCATGTTTGAGGATCTCCTACATTATTCTCTGGATCTCTTTCCGGATGAGGAGTCTCAGGCGAGGCACTCAGAGAAGGAACTGCTTCCTTCTATTTAGTTTTCGGTTACTCCCTTCACCCAAGTGACATACTTATAGGTTCATAAGAATGTTGATGTAGTGGAAAGGATGAACTTGAAATAAGGTCTACCATGGAAGGGAAGTCACCCGAGTTCTTCAAAGGGGAATTCCATCAACAGGAAGTCTCCAACATCAAGGCCTTCTAGTTTTCAGCTAGCAGGGATCCAACCCCAATAGTTTCAGTTCCAGACCTCTGGTCCTCATCCTTTTCCCATGGGCTAGGGACAGAGGTGTTTTTCTTGAAGAGGTTATGGGCACCTCTAGGGATAGTTCCCTACTCGAGATAAGTATGGTAGGGGTGGGAAGGTTCAGTGCCCACCTCGATAGTAGTTTCCCACCATGCCTTTCCAGTAGTAGGGGTATCAGGCCATTTCTCCACCAAGGGTGAATGGTGAAGGAGATGGTTAGCCTCAGTGAGCTCCTCAGGGACCTCAACCAAGGTATATTCATGGAGGTGGATGATATCCAAAGGGTAGAGTAGCTGAATGTGGGTATTTTGATGATAAAGAGGCCGCAGTTCCAACAGAGTCGGATATCATTTTAGGTACAATCAGTTTGTTTAGTATGCTTACTTGAACCTTGTTTGATTCAAGAGCTTCACAATCCTATGTTGCACCTGGTCTAGCCCATGCTCTGGGACTAGAAATAGAGAGTCTTTCTATTCCCATGGAGTTGAGTACACCAATTGGAGATCAGACCATCTTTATTGATGGTTTCTAGTGATGTAGACTGATGTTCAGACCACATCAGTCTTGTGGGGATCTCTATCTACTACAGATGAATCCATAAAGTTATATCCTTGGAATAAACTAGTTGTACTCTATGTGTGATTTTATCGACTACTTATAGAGAATAGTCATGTTTTCAGACATTAAATGCTAGCGTGTAGCTTTCATTGGCGAGCAGAGCGGTCAGATGGGTAACCGGTGCATGGAGCCTCTTTTTTCCTTGTTAGCTGAGTTGTCATTGGGTTGATGGATGTTGAGATGATGGAAGTTCCATGGGTTTTTGAGCATTTAAAACTATTTACCTAAAGATATTTTGACTCTACCTACCTGGACATGACATTGAGTTTGAGATAGACTTATAGCATGATGCTCATTCGATATCGATGGCCCCTTATCTGATGGTACCTTCTGAGTTGTGGGAGTTGCGGATTCAGAATGATGATCTGATGAAGAAGGGTTTAATCCAACACAATGTGTCATTATGGGGTTCTCTAAATTTCTTTGCAAATAAGGAATATGGTGGTATGAGGCCCTGTATATTCTACCATAGAGCGAATCATGTAAGGTTTAAGAACCATTACCCTCTCTCGAGAATAGATGATCTTTTCAACCAGCTGAGGGGAGAAAGTTAGTTATCTAAGATAGATCTGTGGTCTGGGTATCACCAGTTGATGGTGAAGGAGGGTGACATCTATAATACTACTTTCAGGTTTAGGTATGGGCACATTGAGTTCATGGTTATTCCATTCAATGTTATGAACACACCAGCCATGTTCAAGGGGATTATAAAATATATATTTCATGATTTCTTGGACTGATTCATCATCATATTCATCAATGACATCCTAGTCTACTCAATGTTAGAGGAGGAGAATACCAAACATCTCAGAACTATCCTAGAGGTCCTTCGACACCACCAACTCTATAGAAATCAATCTAAATTCACATTTTGTACATGATAGGTACACTTCCTTATATATGTGGTGTCTCATCAGGGTGTAGAAGTTGACTCATTGAAGGTAGAGTTAGTAATTTCTTGGGCATCACCCAATAATGTGTTATAGATTCATATTATTCTCATCCTGGTAGGATACTACAGAATATTAGTTCCTAACTTCTCTTGAGTAGTAGCTCTGTTGACAGCTCTGACCAGAAAAGGACAATCTTTTATGTGGGGAGAGAAGTGACATGCATCATTCGTCTATCTGATGGGGATGTTAGTCAGTGCTCCAGTGCTCAGGATTCCATAGAAAGGGGTGATGTTTGAGGTGTCTTGTGTCATTTCCCATCTAGTATTGGGGTGTGTGATGATGTAGCAATGGAGAGTGATCTATTATGGATCTAGGTAGTTATGTCCACATGAACATAACTATTCAACCCATGATCTGGAACTAGTAGTGGTCATTTTATCCCTAAATATTTGGGGACATTACCCCATTCATAAGTGCTTTGTGGTCTTCACAGATCACAAGAGATTGAGGTACATCTTTTCCCACTGTTTTCCCAACTTGTGGCAGTAGAGGTGGATGGAGTTTCTCTAGGAATAGAATTTGTATATCTCTTACACCTTGGGAAATGGGAATGTTCTGGACTATGCTTTGAGCTGGAAGTCCCAGAAGGATGTGGTTTGGGAATCGTCAAATTCTTTGAGGTTGATGTAAGAGTTAGCTACTTTTCACTTAGATGTAGTAATGAATGTAGGAACATTCAATTTGTTTCAGATGATGATAAATTCATCACTGAGGGAAAAGGTGGATAATTCTCAATGGTGAGACTCAGAGGTGGAGGTGATGCATGATTGCATTGACCAGGGTGATGCTCTGGAGGGATGGTTGGAGGATGGAATAATCTGATGTTGTTCCATGAAAATCTATTTGTTTTAGTGGAAATTTTTGAGTATGTTCTCCATGATTTTCATAAATCACCCTTAGCGGTACACCCATGAGTTTTCAAGATGTACCAGGACTTGAGGGAACAGCTCTGGTGGCCCAAGATGAAGCAGGCAATGATGAAGATTGTGGAAAATTTCTTAGTTCTCTAGCAAGTAAAGGATGAGCACCATGTTCCTAATGGTTTTTTGAAACACCTAGATGACCCTGAGTTGGACTGGAATGAATTATCAGTGGATTTATTTATAGAACTACCCATGGATTAGGAAGTATGTGATGAAATCTCATTAGTAGTGGGTCGATTGATGAAATCATCTCACATATTAGCAATCAAGGAGTCGATGATAGTGGATTCTTTAGCACAGAGATATGTGTATGAGGTAGTGTGACTACATGGAGTTCTAAGATCCATCATCTCAGATCGGGATACATGTATTATGTTGTGAGTTTGGAGGGGAATGTAGCATGAATTTGGAACTCAGTTATGCCTCATCACTGCCTTCCACACTTAGATGTATGGGAAAATAGAAAGGACCATCCATAAATTGGAGGACATGTTGCAAGCATGTGTTTTAGACTTTAGCGGATCTTCGGTGTGACATTTTCCATTTGTAGAGTTTGCTTAAAATAGTATCTATCACTTATCCATTAGAACAAATCCATTTGAATCATTATACAAAAGACTATGTCATTCACCCTTGTGCTGGATGGAAGTTGGGGAGGTAGTTGTTCTTACTTTGGATATGGTGCAGAGTATGAAAGAGAAGTTGTTTCTTGTTCATGAGAGGATGAAGGAAGCATAGGATCGGTCGAAGTTATATGCTAATATTAGGATAAGGCCCTTGGATTTCAAGGTTTAGGAAAATTTATTCTTGAAGGTTTCCCCTCAGCATGGGTAGTGGAGGTTTGACACTGGGAGTAAGCTTTCTCTTGGGTTCATCAGATCTATTGGGGTGTTGGGATGAGTTTTCTAGGTGGCATATCTGCTGGAATTTCCATCATAGTTAGAGAGGGTTCATGATGTATTTCATTTCTCCTAGAATTTTTGGTATCTTTACAGTGACTCCCATGTCATTGATTATGGATATTTGGATATCTAGGACAATGCAACATTCGTGGAGTGACCGTTGGAGATCCAAGACCTTCAATAAAAGGTTATGCATGGACAGAACAATCCCTGTGTTCACGTGTTGTGGAGGAATGGTGGTCTAGAGGAGAGTACTTGGGAGGATGAGACACATGCCTGTGCCTAGTACTTGGAGTTTTTTTGAGTTTTTCTCGTGTGTTTTGATTTGTGATGTAATTCCTGACCCTTATTTTATAAGAGATGGGATGTTTCCTTATTATGTGATGTACAATAAAATCCAGACGTATGAGGAGGGGAAGACCTAATACCTTATCAAGATGCATTAATTTAGTTGCGATTAAACCCATGCAGGTGAGTAAGTATTTCCCAAAGATGATAGTATTTTGACATGGGGGGAGGAATTAACTTATTCATATATTTGGGTGGTGTGAATTTTAGTGCTTGTGTGGTATGTCTTGTGGTTTTTTGGGTTGTAAAATCATAGAGGAGGTGTTCTTAGATGTTGAGGTTTCACTCCAATGAGGTGGTTTATCCTTGAGAGGTATCTTATAGAGTGGTTGTTTAGACCCCTATTTCTTATTAGTTTGGTTTTGAATTATTAAGGGAGAGAATAGTTTGAGAGGTATATGATATAATTTCTTGGACCTTTTTGGTCCATTACTTTTTCAAAATCCAATGTTTGGGGTGTTCTAGGATACAAGAGTAGATCGTTTCAAGAGTTTTCCAAATTTCCAATTTTTCCAATGGTAGCTCCGCATTTGTAGGTTAGAACCAGTATCTCGCATTGGTATCTCACGTCGATATCTCATGTTGGTATCTCATGTTGGTATCTCACATTGGTATATCGCATTGGTATCTCGTGTCAGTGGCTCAAAAACAGTGACATAGGGAAACAGTAGGTTTAGGACACTGGTAGTTCAAGGGTGTTGGTAGGATGAGGCGTCAGTGGGTTGAGGTGCTAGTAATTAGAGTCCTCGATAGGTCAGGGCGTTGTTCGGTAAGGGAATCAGTAGGTCAAGCTAATATATAGTTCAAGGAGTCAGTAGATCAGGGAGTCAGTAGGTTGAGGGAGTTTTTAGGTTGAGGTGTTGATGGGTTGGGGCATCGGTAGGTCGAGGGAATCAGTAGGTCGAGGGCATCAGTAGATCAAGGCATCAATAGGTCAATGTGTCAGTAGGTCGAGGGCATCGGTAGGTCTAGGGATTCGGTTGGTAAAGGAATCGGTAGGTCAAGGAATCGGTAGGTCGATGCATCAGTAGGTCAAGGCGTCAATGAGTTAGGGTGTCAGTGAGTCTTGGTGTCAGTGAGTCAGGGCGTTAGCGAGTCAAGGGATTGATGTGTCAGGGCGTCGGTGAGTCAGTCATCGGTAGGTCGCATCTGTGGCTCACCATTGGTAGATCACTAATGGTTTCTTAGAGTTGGTGACTTAGTGTTGGTAGCTCAATGTTTGTGACTCACTGTCGGTGGCTCACTATCACTGGATTGTTGTCATGGACTCACCCATTAGTTACTCATTTCTAGTTCTTCCATTTTTTAATGTTTCTCCCCTATTACATTTTATTTGATGTAAATCGAGTTTAAATCCATATTTAGGAATTTATAAAGGCATTTGAAAGGATATTAATTATATCATTAATATTATAATGATTTACTAACTTTAAAATAGTCGAACAGTGTGGTCTTGGCTATGATCCGAGCCTTTGAAACTGTTTCCCTATAGATTTAGGATCTGGAATTTCTAAAGAAAAATCTTCTCTTTTTTGGAACCGTTCTATATTATCTTGGTGGGTTGAGACCCTTTCTTCCCTAGAAAATCCCTGAGCCTATGTTGTATCCCCCATGTTTGGTTTTCCTTAGAGTCTCCTGTTCGTGTGACCCCCTTGTTTTGGCATAAGGATGAGTTTTAGTGGCCTATCATTCCAGGTAGGTATTTTTCTTCCTCTCTCTTTTAGTTGTCTATCATGTGGAGTGGGTGTACTCATGTACCCTTTTGAATATGGTTGGACCCATATTTAATAAGGATAACAAGAAGTAATAAACAAGGGTTTGGGAGCATGGCGGTGATGAATGTTTTGTTTTAAATGTTATCCTTGATCCATTTTGTAAATCATATGGGTTCTTTCTTCTAATAATAATATATGTTAGAGGTATCTATTTGCACACCTGTATGAATTTTTAATCACTTCTAACAAAATTGGAATACAGTTAATCACGTACATTCAGTTAAATAAATGGATTCCTCAGGATCAAACATATTCTATCACAAACCCTATTTTATCAAGTGTAATTAAATCAAGAGTCCTGCTAAATCTGAATGAAATTTTCCTTGTTGGTGTGGATATGTGTTGTGTGTGTTTATGTTCAGCATTAAATCTATGTTGGTTTTGTGGTGTTGTGGATGGGGGTGTGATTTTGTGTATGGGATGGTACGGTTGGTGTGATGGTATCTCAAGGAGAGAGTTCGGTTGATTTTGGAATGGATGGACTTGTTATGCTGTGGGACTGCATGTGGGCAGTGGTTGGGAAGCAGGGCTGAAGGAGTGGGTTGTTTCATGGTTTAATGCAAATGGGTGTGATGCGTGTGGTGTTATTGTGAAATGGAACTACAGAGTGTGGTAGTAATGAGGTGTGTTTTGCAGTGGGACTACAAGCTGGTTGATTCCTATTTATTTTGCTTAATGAGTGTTAGAATGGATTGCTTTACCATTGGCCCTTAAGTACTTGTTTAGATTTGGAATTGGTTGGCATGGTTTCTTTGCCTTATAACATTTTTAGTGTTTTTAGTTTCCCAGTTAGGGATGGAAATAAATAAATGAATGAATTTATAATGTAGAAAGACAACTAGTTAAATGAATTGGTCGGGGTTATTTTTCGATATGGGGATTATAGTGAAGGATTATTCAAGTGACGGTCATTCGTGGTGGTAAGTGCATTTCAGGGTAGTAGAAAAGGTGGTTTTGAGTGGAATGGTTGTATGTTTGGAATCAAATAGGATGGACTGAGTGTTTTTTACCTATATGTATAAACTTCTAGTTCCCTATTTTTTTCTATATACACCCTACCCGTGTTGAGCACTATGTTCCAAACACCACCATTTTTATGGGGGAGGGTGTCTTTCGAAACATCTCAGTGGGGGGATGGATGGATGGTTACTAAATTTACTTTTCTCCCTATTCAAGGTATTTATCACCCAAGACACTTCAGTCAGGTTGTAATGGTTTTTGGTTTAATACGAGAATTATGGTATTGGATGCGTGAGAGGTGGTTTGTTTACAATGTGTCTTTTAGATGAGGCCTAGGTGTTTTCAGGAAATATTTGTAGTGGTTGTGGCCTAGGTATTTGTAGGAAGGATATGTGTGGTTTGTGTACTAGGTGTGTGCGAGCAGGTTGTGACAGTGGGTTTTGTGGAAGAGCATGGCCGCACCACAACGTTCACCATTAGGGATAAGTAGTTACCTAGTGGGAATTGTTGTGGGGTACCCAAATATTGATATTCTTTCTACTTTACTTTACTTGACTTGTTTTAATTGGGGATTATTACTTGGTGATTTTGGGGTGGAGAGTATACCTTGTTGGGTGCTTTGAGTTTATATTTTTTTTTCATAGGGGAATTAGTATGCTTCTCCCACTTGGGCACGTGTGACATTGGATTTTCCCAATAGAGTATACTTGTATTCTCACCCAACATATATAAAATTGTTTTTAGGTTTCTAGGAAGATTATGTGGACCGTACTGGACCTTACTAGCTTAGACGTTGAGAAAGATTGCTGTTTCACTTCATATTTTTATTTTGGTTGGAGTTTCCTTTGTATTTCTAGCAGTTTTACTTTAAACATTCATGTGGGATGGATTTTTGTTTCTTTATATATATTTGCGTTGGAGTTTTTCGAGGTTTATACATCTTATGTACCAATATTGGTTTCTATAAAAAGGGATATGCCTCCCATTTTTGTGAGATTTCTATACCTTTGGTGTTGGTCCCCACCCTGAGGCCTATTAGAGGCGAGACATGAGGAATTACCATCCCTCCTTAATCTTGATGAAGGAAGGTATCAACATATTTTTATCCCTTCCTTCATCTTGGATATGGTGGGTCGTGACATATCCTCTATCACTACATGGCTGCAAAGGGTTCCTACAAAACCTCTACACATTTTCCATCCTTCCGCATACTTGAAACTCAACAGGTGGTGAGGGGAACTAATCATGCATGTGTCCAAGCATACTACATTGATTGAAAAACACTTGGTCACCAACATGAGAGGCTAGTCCTTTTCTTTGACTACTCGATACACCACCTAACTGGTGAAGACTCTCAAAATTATGCTTCTTGCCCTCATAAGTCACACCACTAGATCGTCTAACTATAACCACACTCCCACCATTAAAATCCTCCATTAAGTTACCTTCTGAAATATGGGCATAGTCCACCACCACATCAAATCTCTTTAAATTAAAGATATTCATCTAGGAATCAATCTCATGTATAATTATATCTTGGAATCACCTCCCCTTAATGACCACATCCTCTTCCAATATTGGAACAAAGCATTGCAAGTCGATGAGATGGCCAAAATAATCCATCATTGACATAGTCCCCTAGATCAACCTCAAAACCTCTGCAGCATTCTCCCATCTCAAGGTCTTTGGATGGAATTTTTCAAAAAAAATTCTCTGGAAATATTTCCATAACATAACACCATCCAACTGAGTCTGAACCAAAATACCCTACTAGTGCTTCACCAGTACCTACAACATAAAATCATCAAACTTAACTCTCTTCTCAGGTGGAGTCTGTAAGTGATGAAAAATAGTCTATAAGACTCTATCCTCTATCCAAAACACTTCTTCTTTAAGTCCACCCTCTCTAGAAAATGTTGGAGGGCGATGCTACTGAAAATTTATGGTCAGATGAAACATATTCGGCACAACCCACCCTGGGTATTTTTTCATTATCTATATAAAATAAGAAATGTTCTGACGGAACTGTACCTCCCCTTAGTCATCCTATACCAATGGGTTTTCATGATCTGTTAATAGTGGATCATTCCAAGTGATATCCTCATGCCTCCCAACTGGTACATGTCATCATGTTGGAATTTCTCTTCAATTCTAAAAAAATATATCAAAACTCATAACATAAAACATTCATAGTTTTCATAAAAGAAGGATCTCCACTTTCCATAAAAAACCCATTATTCATACATTAACCGAACAGTGATCATTACACCTCTATCAATACCTTAATCCATCCCCATCATGGGTCATGGTCAACATGGGATAAACTAATTCACACAAATTCAAGTCTTTTAATTAAAAACCCATTTTACCATTTTCACTTCCACAACATAAATATTTCTCATTTAGGAATCTTCCCATATTTTATAACTCTTCACAACTGAATTTTAATCCATTTATAAAACATCATGTTGAATTATCTCTTATTAATTACATTAAAATTTCTATAATTACCCGTTTGCATCATTTTTTTTAGTCACCTTTTCTTTTTCAAATTTCAAAGGATGTGCAATGAATTATATCCCTCATATACCACATAGTTTCCTCATGTGTGCCTACCATGATGAATGTTTCCTATATCCCCAGGTGCATAAAATGATGAATGAATTCACAAACTCGTACCACTATGGCCACGAGTAAAATATCATAAATTAATTACATAACACAAAAAGTGAATCACTCAATGGTGAATTATTATTCAACTATAACAACAAACATCAAGAACAACAATCCCACCCTAGGTTACTTGGGATTTCTCTCATACATGGGTTAGATACTCCCATGTATGAGTTTCTTATTGAGACCTTGACACTTCTTAATCTCCCATAAACCATTCCCAAATAGTAATACATATAAAAAAAACTTATCTTATACGACTTTGTGTTGTCCTCAACCTGGTAGCTATTAAACCGATGCGCCAAGCTAGGTTTCCAAATAACCTCAGGCATACCTCCCCATACAACAAAGGTTTCTGACTACCAATTAAGGTCTAATGTGATGTGTGGGGAGACTATATCCTCCTTATCAATTTAATTTTTTGTTCCCTACTAGTATATTAATTTTCCAGTTTTGGTTATTGGAGGTTTTTGTGGGAGGTTCCAAATTTTTCTATGGAAGTTGGGGGTGTAGAGGAACTGATGATCGAAATACACGTCGTCTAAGTGTATTACACAACATGAATGTTGATTTACCATCTTTTCTAGGACTAGTTAATGATGTGTATATTTTTAGGGTTAAATAATAAAAAGATGAAATGTTTTCAATTAAATTGAACCCTGAGGATTACACGACTTGAACGGGGATTGCACATTGTGTAAATCCCCAACCCAGTGAAGTTTTAAAAGTTCATTCCATCCAAATTATAATTCATTCAGTCATGGATTATTTTCCTCCCATTTTAGGTGAACCCTATATTCCCTAAGGATTTTTTCAAGACCTCTTCCTCCCTCTTTTATCCATTGGTCCTGGTGGTTGTTTATTGGAAATCTGTGGTAATCTCTTCCTTCTTATTGGTTGGTTTTCTTCTATTATTATCCGAAGGATTCATTATGGTGATGTAATTAATGTTTTGGGTGTGTTATTGGTTTCATTTTAATGGATCCATGGTTAAATTGTAGGTTGATCTATGTTTTTTTGTCTATTTTTTTGGTTTTTGGGTGTTCATTCTTTCCCTACGGTGCATGGTGAGTCGACAAAGCCTCTCTGAGGTTGGGATTTCCTAATTTCTATTTATTATGTATCATGTGGGAGGGGTTTATTTTTGATTATATATGGACCATGGTTGTGTCATATTAATAAAAGATAAATAATTTTTTAATTTAATTGAATTGTCTAAATGAGGTTTTATTCTCAAGCTTTTACATCTCTATTGTTATTGTGATATTGTGATATTGTGAATCGCATGGGATTGAGGACCCATTGAAATTGTGGTTGTTAGAGGATTTATTTGTGCAGGATATAGGAGTTGAGATTACTTCTTTGGTTGTTATTATTATGATATCACCCAAAATGGAAATTTGATAAACAATTATATTTGGCTAATAAAATGGTTTCCCTAGGATTGTGGCTTGTGCTATTACAAACCCAAAATAAAGTGTAATGTGATAAAATCCCCCTTGTAAAATGGAAATTAGATAACCATGTATATTTGGATAATAAAATAGTTTCTCCAAGATTATGTCTTATGTTATAAGACCCCTAATATAAAGTGTAATGTGATAAAATCCACCTTTTAAATTTGTAAAAAGATCTTGAATTATTGTGATGTGTGGTCGTACTTGTGGGACGGTGATGTGTGGTTGGGGCATGTGGGCTGATGGTTTCTGGGACATGATTTTGGGGCGGTGAGGTGGTTTGTGGTGTTCTGTTTTGGGGAGGTGAGGTGGTTTGTGTGGTATTAAATTTGGGGAAGATAAGTGGTGGTTTCTTTGTGCGTGATTCCCAAGTAGTGAAGGAATAAATAAATAATTGTTTAATAATGTTTGAAATGGATTAAGTTGGTTTGGTTAATTAGATGAAAATGGTTAATGGATAAATAATTGATGGATTATTTGGTTAAATTTGGTTGATTATAAATAATGAAATTAATGGGATGATTAAATGGAATTAGTTGGAAATGTGGAATGGGGTTACAGCTTGTTGTGTGGGGTTATGCATATAAAGGTTGTAGAAAAGGTGAAGGTGTTGTGAGTTGGTTGTTAGTTTTTTAACCCATAGTTTGGTATTGAGTGTTTAATACTACATATATATATATACTTGTATATTCCATTGATTTATATAGAAAACCCACTCCCATCAAGAACTTTGTACTGACACCCACATAGTCACGTGGGGGTGTTTTTTCCAACATCTGGTGAGGAGTACAGATGGTTGGGTACCCGTTATTTCCCACTCTCTTTTCTAGTAGAGGTAGGTATTGCCGGAGTTATGATGGATAGTGGGTTTTTATTTCATTAAATGGTGGCTGTCATATACTAGGTGTTTCTGGGTCAGATGTGATGACCCTTGTGTTTTTCAGTGAGAAATGATTGTGCTTGTGGGGTGGTAGCCTAGGTGTTTTCAGGTGAGATGTATTATAGTTTTTCTTGGGGGCGGTGAGTCGAAGATTTTTTGGGAGATGTTTTTTGTGACCATGATTGTTGGGCAGTGTGGTATATCAAAGAGATGGGAGCGTTGTGGCGTACAACATTGTGTGTGTGAGAGGAATACTAGTAGGAAAGTGGTGGAGGGTACCCTTATTGATATGATTCCTATTATATTATATTACTTTGTTTACATTATTTGGTTAGTGTGCCTTGGTGAGGTTGGGATGGTTAGTATACCATTATAGGTGTTGTTTGGTTATGATGTTTTCTCATAGGTTCATTTTTATTCTTCTATCACATGTGCACGAGAGACATTTATTTTTTCTACTGAGCATACTTGTATGTTCACCCAACGTGCATAAAACTATTTTTAGGAATATAAGAGGATTACGTGGATTATGATGGACATTTATAGATCAGATCTAGGTTAGCTATTGTGTCACTGTTTTATCATTACTTTTTGGTATTTATTTTGGAGGTTTTTATTATATGAGTTCTATTTATACATTTTTTGTGGGATGGTTTTGGTTTCTTTTTATATTTTGTCTTTGAGTTTTTTGTGGATGATTCATTCTATATTACGATATTTCTTTCTTATAGAGGGAAATGCCTCCCATATTGTGAGATTTTATACCCTCGGTGCTAGTCTCCAACCTGGGGCTTACTAGAGGTAGGACTCTGGGTGTCATTATCTCTCTCCCTTCATTGTGGTATCATTGGCGAGAGGGGATCGTGACAGGGTGGTTTCAAAGCTAATTGTTGAGATATAGGGTGTATTTTGGAGTTTGGAAAAGTGAGGAATGCATGGTGTGGTATGGAAACATTTCCAGTTGACCTTGGCGCATGAGATATCGTAGGGAGACTGACTAGGACACTGGATTTTAGTTCTCCCCCATGATCGAGTGCATCGACTATGAGCATATTGAATGGCCAAATGAGGTTGACTCAATTGTAGGGTAGGGACCTATGAGGGAGACATGCATCATGATGACTTTTGATATTGTTTGAATTGAGTTGTTGTGGGAATGTTTAAATGGATAAAAAATGAATCAAATGAGTTAAAATTAACCTTAATAAACTTCCACACTACGGGGCTTAGGATGTTCTTTATTTCATTACTACAAAACAAGCCTTTAACATCACTGGCCTTTATCAGTGCTAGAAAAAAGTGTTGATAAATATTTCCTTTACTAGTAGTAAAAGAAGTGCTGATAAAGGGTTCCTTTTATCATCCATTTTTAGCGCTAAAAAATGACACTCTTTATCAACACATTTTTAGCACCGATAAAAGGATCATTTTTAGTGCAATTTTTAACGCAGATAAAGGGTACCATTTATCAGTGCTTTATTTTTAGCACTGATAAATGGTATCCTTTATCATTGCATTGTTTTTAGAGCCCCTAAAAATCATTTATCATCTCTTTTGTAGAACTGATAAAAGTCCAAATAAATTAAAAAAATTAAAAAAATTGATTTTATTAGAAAATTTAGTAAAATTGTTATTAATTAAATATCTATTTATAAAAAAGGATAAATTGATTATACTATATATAAATTATAAATTGTAGGTATTAAATATATAGATATATGTAAAATGAAAAATAAACAAATAAAAATTTTTAATAAGTAAATTGAGAAAAATATTAACCATTTTATTAATTATATAATTATTTATAATGTAAATAAATAGTATATTATATATATATATATGAATGCATATAAATATGATATATATAATACAAAATATTTATTCTTTACATTGAACAGTAATAGATTTACTGAATAATTGTTTATAATTAAAAATTAATATAAATTAAAAATACTAAATAATTGTATCGAATCATGAATATAATTAACTGTCATTTTTTTAAATTTAACAGAGATCATTAATATTATATTGATTTCAAATATATGTAACTAATGAATTTTTATATACGCACGTGTACACGAATTTTTATTTGGGAATTTAATCATTTTTTATTATTTATTTCCAATATTTTTTACTACGTTTTATTATTTTCAATATGTCTTCATATTTATTTCAATATATATCCATTTGTTTAATTATTTATATTTATTTAATCAATGTTATCCAATTTTTCAATATTTTTAAAGTGTAATCATTTTTAATTATTCAATTTTACTCATTTTTAACATGCATCCACTTAAGATTAAATATTCATTAATAATGATAAAAAATATTTGTAAAAAAATAATTATTAATAAATATATTTATAAATGTGTCCTTACTATTTTTATAAATTCATAATTATAAATAAATAAATAATATTTATTTAAAAAGTATTTATATAATTATAAATAAACAATTATATATATTAAAATAATTAAATAATTATAATAAATTTATTTAAATAATTAATATATTTATTATATTTATATTTATATTTATTTATTAAATATATATATATATATATTTATTATATATATAAATATATAAATATATATAATGATCTAAGTATTATTTTTTTAAAAGTCTTTATATAATTTTAAATATATAAATATATATTCAAAGAATTATAAACGTATTATTTTATAAAAATTATTATTATAAGTATTATAATTATATATAATAATAATACTTTGTTAAAAAAAGTTTTATTTTAAAAAATGTATTATAAGTATTTATCAGTGCATTTTTTAGCACTCATAAATATGGATTTTATCAGCGCTTATTAACTTAGCATTGATAAAAGGAATCATTATCAGCACTTTTTTGAAAGTGCTGATAAAAGATTCCTGGTATATTTTAAGAACATTATCCATCAAAAATGAGTTCACAATATCTAAAGCTCTCCACGAAAGCCACATGCTGTCAATGATCCTTGTTATCAAATTCAAGCTCGAATCAAGGCTGGAATCAAGGCTCTAACTATTCAAAGGATCAAATCTAATGCTTGACTGATTCAAGGGTCGAATAAAACCAAGACTCGAATGAAAATTCAGGTTTTTAGATATCTCTAATTTCCCACATTTATCCACTGAAGTTTCTCATCCCACATCTGTGTATCCTAACAACTCTAGTTGCACAATCCAATAATAAAACAACCCAGAATTTATTGTTTTTTTGATATATTAAAGTGTCATCTTTCTTGGTAACATGTGGCTCTCCTTAGGACTACATTGGTACTATGAGACATGAAATATATCAAACCCAATGTTGGGTCATGTTTTCATGATGTATAATAGGCTCCCAATACCTATATTCCATGAAATCTACCTCTTTGTAATCATCAAATTTTTAAAAAATTCATCCATATAGTGTTTGGTGTTTTCATTGGTTTGGAATATTCCATTAAAAATAACATGGGAACCTTTTTTCATATCTATTATCTATACTAAAGTAGGCTTTTTTCCTGCTAACATGTCACCTTCCTATGCTTCCACGTCTCCCAAAACTGTGCAATTTTACCTCCTACCCAAAAAACCACTCGTGTTGTGCCCCCCCAGAATCGGGATCTCCTTCCGCTTCTGCTAGGGTTCCGCTCCCCTCCAATCCCCGAATACCTTATCCCGATCCTGTTCCCGACTCTCCTCTCCAGTCCCACCGCTGCCTCCAAGTGCTCTATCTCCATGTGCTTCACCTCCGACTCCTCCACCTTCAACTCATCCTCCGCCGTTGTCTCCTCCGCTCCCCTCCACTCCTAAACTCCCCACTCTAGCAACATCTCCGCCTACGCCTCGCCTCTGCCTTTTCTTCCAACCTCCTCCCTGAGTAACTACTCTCCCCAAGTAACTACTCTGTCTGAAGATCCTTCTACTCCGACTGCCTCATCCGCCTCTGGCTACTCCAGATCTGTGTTGTCTGCCTCCGACTCTTCGAGCTCTGCCTCCAAGTGTTCCTAGTAATATTTGTCTCCTCTGAGCTCTAACTCCCACAAAAGATCTGATTATTTCTTGATCTATCTTCTTCTACCTTACACAGATCTCATCAACTGATCAGCATTTTCTCTAACCTCATATTCATCACGGTATTATCTTCTTTGTAACCTCTCTTTATCATTTCTCTCTCATTTTAGTTTTTTAATTTCACTCAATTCATATGCAATTCACAGGCCGTAAGCAATACCGTGCATCGAAAAAGGTGCGTACTCATAATTTTCTAGATTTTTTGTAGTTACCTCCAATATATTATATATCCAGTTTCATATGAGTTTTTAGAACATTATGACACAACATCTCATATTCTGATTCATCAATTACTACATATACTTCTATTTCTCAACCAGTCTATTGATTAAATTGAAATTTGCAGGCTGATATTTGCTCAACCAATTTGTAGGATGTAATACAATGCTTCAACCCTAGGTATCAAGTAATTTTGTTATGTATATTTTTTTCAATTGTTGTTTGTTGTTATCACTATTATTATTATTAATATTGTTTTCTCATATTATCAGGGTTTCTTATTTCATTTTCAATACCATTGAATAAAATTTGATTTTTTTTCTAGGTTGTTACGTGATTCTGGGTCTTCCTCTTCAAATGAATCTAGGTTCATTTTCTCCATAGAGAAATTCCCCCAAGAACAATGTCAGATTCAGGATTCGTCAGCACCTCCTTCGTCATCATAAAGGGTAACTTCGGTGATATGAAACTCCGGTTAGGTATGAAATAAAATCATTTACTGAACTGTGGCTTATTTTTTCATCATCCTTCGTGATTCTTTGCTTAACAGATCAATTTCTTTTTCAAAAGAGACCTCCATGAACTATTGTCGAGCTTCTCCTAGAAGATTCTGGTATCCTTCAACTCTCTTAATTCTAGTTTTATGTATAACTGCATACATTCTTTTTTGATTCGTTTGTTTATTAGGAAATGGTTTCACAAGGAAGAGAAAGTTTCTTCTTACATGGTCTATTATGGTATGTTCTATAGATCATCATTCTTTTATCCAATTCATCTATTGTGTTCTATTATATGTAGTATTATCAACCTTTTTTATTTAAATGAATTTCCCATTTCTTTGACATGTTTGTTTGAAGAATATTTGTGCAAATAGATTGTGTTCTATTGGTTAATGACTTTTCCTTGTGTATTAAAATTCTAAACCCTGTTTTTCACATTATTAGATTCCTTGATATTGTTACCTCACAGAAATATAGTTTCATTATTAGCTGGTTAATTAGGGTTGCAATTGAGAAAAGTAATCAAAAAATGAAAAACTTCTTCCATATAAATGTTTCTGGATCTATAATTGAAGTTGTGTGTTTTGACCTTTTATTTAAATGGTTTTTTTCTGGATAAGGTCTTTATAAATATGGGAGAGGGGTCGTGGTGTTTGGATGATTGGGAATGGGCATTCACAAGTAGTGGCCACCACTATACAGTATGGCAGCGTGCCGAAATCCCTTCATCTATTAGTTTCCTTTACATCAATTTAAGGTGACTCGGCTTATATTTAATCTTATTTGGTCATTATTTGGATTACTGTTCTCAATATTTTGTCTCAGTTATATATGTATTATGTTCTTACTTTAACATAATATGTTCCGCATTCTATCCATTTATTCCATGGTTTTTCGTTTACTTTTTTATGCCCTCAACTACAACATTACTTAATATAATTAACAAAATTTGAAATGTCAATTGAAATGTTAAATTCATTCATGCAATTCAAATCTCCATGCTAAAAATAATAATTTATGTCTTACAGATTCTCCTACATTTTTTCAAATGTATTTATTCAATATGATATCTATTACATGAGAAATGCATCCTTATTACCTTGGAAAAAACATTACAGAATTTCTAACAGGTTCAAGCATAAATGATTTGAGATTATTTATATGTATGTGTTTTCCTATTAGTTATACATTGATATTTATGGATTTCTTATTGAACTTTATCCCTATTGTGAAAAAGGTGTTTTTACAGATATTTAATACATATTTCATTATTTCTTATTAAAGTGTTCCATTTTAGTCACACATAGTATGTTTTCACAATGTTTTTTCCAAACATGTCCATCTTTTATTCCATATAGGTATGTATATTCTGTTAATGATTACTATCATGAGTATGTATAGAGTTACTAGAGCCAATGAAGATTTCTGTTTTTCTATGCATATGTGTTTCGCATCATCTCCCCTCTTTGAAACTTTCTTTTGAAGCCCTGAATGTAGAACATTAATGCACCAGAAACGGGAATCGATGATAGGATATAACACCCTTGGCTTAAGTTATTTTTACTGGTATGTTATTTACGTGGATATTGTTCATTTAGAGAATCCTGTCATTCCTAAGGTCAGTGTTTCCATACATACAATTTCATTTATGATATTAGTGTTTTACATTCATGGTGTTTTACATTCACTATGTTTTATACTGTTTAAAAAAATATATGTTTCAATATCTATTATGTTAAAATCTGAATCTATGGATTTGGTACTAAACATCTCATCAACATGTGAGTGAACATGTAACACCCATGGCTTATGGTATTTCACTGTTTTATTATGTATTTTTTAATTATAAGAGGGTTAATAGGTTCATATTTATTTTCTAATTTGTTCACAATTTTTTTCTCAAACAGGTCCATCTTTTATTCCATACAGGTACGTAGATTCTGTTAATGATTACTATCATGAGTATGTACAAAGTTTCTAGAGCCAATGAAAATTTCTGCTTTTTTGTGCGTATGTGTTTCGCATCATCTCCACTCTTTAAAATGTCCTTTCCAAACCCTGTAAAGTGGCATGCCATGAGAACACGGCAGTGTACTGAAGAAGAAGAGTATGGCTGGGAAGGTGTGATCCCGGAGCAGTCCATGAATGACTTCAATATTTTTTAGGTTCTGCATTTTTTTGTTCTTCATTTTTCCTGATTTTTTCTGCATTTTTGCTTCATTTTTAGGTTCGGCATCATTTATTCTGCATCTTTTGGGTAGGTGGAGGGGAGGGGAGGGGAGGGTAGGGGATGGTAGTGGGGAGGGGGCTACTGGGGGAAAATATTGGGAAGGGGGAGGGGAGGGGAGGGGAGGGGAGGGGAGGGGAGGGGGCTGGGCAGGTTGGAGGGGTGGGGAGAGGAGGGTAGGGTTATGGCAGGGGGTAGGGGGATGCTGGGGGAAAAGTTTGGGCAAGGGGAGGGGAGGGAAGGGGAAGGGGGATGGGCAGGTTGGATGGGATGGGAGGGTAGTGGGGAGGGGGCTACTGGGGGAAAAGATTGGGCAAGGGGGAGGGGAGGGGAGGGGCTGGGGCTGGGTAGGTTGGAGGGGTGGGAAGGGGAGGGGAGTGTTATGGTAGGGGGGGAGGGGGATACTGGGGGAAATGGTTGGGCTGGTGGGGAGGGGAGGCGAGGGGCAGGGGGGAGGGGAGGGGAGCGGCAGGGGGCTGGGCAGGTTGGAGGGGAGGGGAGGGGAGGGGAGGAAGATGGCAGGGGGGAGGGGGTGCTGGGGAAAAGGTTGGGAAGGGGGGAGGGGAGGGGAGGGGAGGATGAGGCCAGGGGGAGGGGATACTGGGGGAAGAGGTTGGGTAGGGGGGAGGGGAGGGGAGGGGAAGGGCTGGGTATTTCACTATTTTATTATGTATTTTTTAATTATAATAGGGTTAATAGGTTCATATATTTTTTTCTAATTTGTTCACAATGTTTTTTTCAAACAGGTCCATCTTTTATTCCATAAAGGTACGTAGATTCTGTTAATGAATACTATCGTGAGTATTTACAAAGTTTCTAGAGCCAATGAAGATTTCTGATTTTCTGTACGTACGTTTTTTGCATCATCTCCCTCTTTGAAACTCCCTTTCCAAACCCTATAAAGTGGCAGACCATGAGAACATGGTAGTGTACTGAAGAAGAAGAGTATGGCTGGGAAGGTGTGAGCCCGGAGTAGTCCATGAATGTCTTCATGATTTTTTAGGTTCTGTATTTTTTTGTTCTTCATTTTTCCTTCATTTTTCCTGCATTTTTTCTGCATTTTTGCTTCATTTTTATGTTCTTCATCATTGTTTCTGTATTTTTTGGGCAGGGGGGAGGGGAGGGGAGGGGAGGGTAGGGGAGGGGAGTGGGGAGGGGGCTGCTGGGGGAAAATATTGGACAGGGGGGAGGGGAGGGGAGGGGCTGGGGATGGGCAGGTTGGAGGGGTGGGGAGGGGAGGGGAGGGTCATGGCAGGGGGGAATGGGATGATGGGGGAAAAGGTTGGGCAGGGGGAGGGGAGGGGAGGGGTTGGGGCCTGGGCAGGTTAGAGGGGAGGGGAGGGGAGGGGGGGAGGTTGAGGCCAGGGGGAGGGGGCTGCTGGGGGAAGAGGTTGGGCAGCGGGGAGGGGAGGGGCAGGGTTGGGTTATGGCAGGGGGAGGGGGCTGCTGGGGGAAAAGGTTGGGTAGGGGGAGGGGAGGGGAGGGGCCGGGGGATAGGTAGGTTGGAGGGGAGGGGTGGAAAGGGGAGGGTAGAAAGATGGCAGGGGGAGGGGTGCTGGGGGAAAAGGTTGGGAAGGGGGAGGGGAAGGGAGGGGAGGATGAGGCCAGGGGGAGGGGGCTGCTGGGGGAAGAGGTTGGGCAGGGGGGAGGGGAGGGGAGGGGTAGGGCTGGGTTATGGCAGGGGGAGGGGGATACTGGGGGAAAAGGATGGGAAGGGGAGGAGGGAGGGGAGGGGCTGGGGGCTGGGCAGGTTGGATATTTCATTCATGTCCATTTCTCGGTGACATTAATACTTATTCTGCATATTCAGGTATTCTGATGTTGTATACTTATGTTGTATATATTCTTATGTTGTATTATTATGCCGCATATTCAGGTACTCTTATGATGTGTTAGATAAGGAAGATTCCAACCAATCTTATATTGGTGACGCAAAGATGAAATGCATTGGGAACATCTTCTACTTGCTGGAAAATTACTCCATGTCTAAACATCACAACATCTCTATTTGTGGATGATAATTTTTTATGTATTATAATGATTCCATGGAACATCTCGGATTTCTTATTAGATAAACTATTCTTTAAGTAACTTCTCTTCAACTTTTTCTTTCATAGTACGCAATATTTTTTTCCTAAATGCATTTTATATTGAAGTCATTTTTCCACCCTTGAATATTCCAAAGTGTTTCACATTACAATCGATGAATCTAAATTTAACATTTTATATTGATGTATTATTAATAGATTAACATAAAATTACAAATTATTCACCACTAATTTGTGATTAAAATACATTAAACGTTACTACTTCTTTTCAACTATTACAAATAGTACTCTTAAGAAGGCAGATAATAAACTATTATATTTTATAAATAGTAATCTAAAGTTAATAATAAGAATTATTTTATAGTGTCGTGCATCGCATGAGCGGAGAACTAGTTTTTACTGAGAAATTAATGTTCTATTATTTCCTTTATTCACCTATAAACCATGGAAAATGTTTCACCAATCATAAACATATTGATAGCATACCTCATATGATCCATAAAAAATGAATTTTGATTTAAAAAATCCTCATATATTATGTCTTCAACATATATGACTACCAAAATCCTTTGATCATTATCTTTATTTATGTAGAAGTTGCGATCAAATCAACCTCACTAAAAACCAAGCCTTCTTAGGTATTGATCTAACCATAAATACCAGGTCCACAGTTATTTCTTTTTATGATACAATTAATTCCTTCAGCAACACACCTTTCTCTCATTTACATCCATAATAAACCCATTCTATTTCTCAATGTGTACTTCCCCTTAATAACTCCATTGAGGAACAAATATTTGAAATTTATTTAAATAAATTTAACTACATTTTCACTGAAATAGTAAAAAAATCAAATAGTTTCCAACCGGGATATGGGAGTAAATTTATCATAAATATAAATTCCTTTAATCTAGTAGTTCCCCCAACACACTATCCACTCCTTATTTTGAGCCACTTTTCTGTAGTCAATCATTTTATTACTTAACACCCACTTTGTACTGATAACATTTCTTTCTTCTATACTTGGAATAATTTCCCTTGTCACATTTTTCTTATTCAGATCAATCTCCTCATGCACATATTTGATCTAATTATCATACTTTTCATCTTCTCTAAATGATTTATGAACTACTTGGGTAAAAATGAGGTTTTTTGTAGAGTCTTAATCCTTTGATTTTTGACTGAAACTATTTGAACACCAATGAAATTTTATTGATTTATTTATCCTTGCTTGTATTTATTGCATTTGACAATCCCTCTTCATTTTCCTCACCAAAAATATCTTATTTTGAGTCTAACTCAGTCACGTGTACTCCCCCCTATGATACTTAATTCAAAATTAATTTCATCTGATGTTTTATCATTATTTTAATCATTAATAATCTCCGCATTATAATTAGAATAAAATATTAGTCAATTTTATCATTTAATCATAAAAACATCTCAACACACCATTTTTAAGTTAGTTCGTAATTGACTCATTATCTAATATAATCAATTTTTCACTACAACAAATCAATTTCCTCTTTCAAAAAAAATTACCATAAATTTTTACTGACCTCAAATCAAAAAATGGTTTGGATAGTTTTCTATACCTTTGTAAAAATATATCCATATTTGAAATGATAACACACTCATTAATACTTCTTAAAAATCACTTCATTTATTTCATCACACATCATGTAAACACTATGTATGTTTTACTTTAATCCATATAAAAACAATTTATTCTTTAACAATGCATTTTGGTTCCACCCTTAGGAATATCTTATTATCATCCATGTAATTATAATAAATGGGAGGTATTACCCCTTTTAGTGAACAGAATGTAGTACAACTGTTATCCTCATCATTATCATCTCTTGAATAGTTATTATTCCATTTTGTTTATTAGGATTCATACCCCATCTCTTTTATGTTTCTTATTCTACTCTGAGTAGTATTAATCATATGGATGACTACTGGTTTGAGTATTTCAAGCAATATAGGTACATGTCCATGAAAGATGGAGGATGAGTGACAAACAACAGAATGAAATGATAACTATTTAGAAGATGAGCTGATGAGGATGAAAATTGTCTATATCTTTCACCTATGGATGAATTCAGAGGATAAAACCTACCATAGTGGATTAATTAATTTCTAAACATCAATTACCCATTTTCCTCAAATCATACTAAAATTATTTGAAACAATCAAATAATGAGTTTCCCTTATTAGAATTATCTATAACTTTCACCTTTGATAATGAATATCTTATGGGAATTTATTTATTTATTATACAAAATGAATATTTTATGAACCCTATAGGATATCTTTAATTTCTCTCAGATGACTCAAAGATTCAATCCAATATATCTTATATCCCCTCATCCACTTCACTCATTTATTGATTGTTTAGTGAGAGCTATTTTCATTTCTTTATCATCATTGTTGCTGTACCATTGGCATATCCATGTGGTCAACAATGTTTCCACAGTAAAATCATTTTCTATAGAATTAATGTATTATTTAATATTTGTGATTAATTTATTTCTTTTTTTGCTCGTATAATAATTATTTTCTTGTATAGGTGGATTCTTTTATTTGATTTGGGGTGGTCCGTTCAAAGCTACTCATGGTCATGGTGGATTGGAATTCAAGCCTGTAACTAAGATAATTACAACAAGTAAATGCATCAATAATGCCTACAACCATCAAGAAAAGGTGAATTTTAACTACTTATTAAATTAATGTTTTAATCATTTTATCTACTATTTGAAATTTAATTTCCTTATCATATTATCTAATACTTATTTATTTTTTTCACAGATATTTTGGGATGTCATATTTTTCATTCATCTATCTTAAAAAAGCCACAAAAGATATAGAATGATTCTTTCTGCCAATGTTACCATGTTTTCCATTTTAATTGCCTTTCTTTGTCGAACTTCCAACATAGCATATTGATTTGATGTTTTTGGCCAAAAAAATCTTATTTCATGTTGAAATCCATAAGAGTATAGAAATATCATCTGCCAATTTTGGTGAATCTTATGATATAATGGGAACATGATCTTACTCCTCTCTTATAACTTTGAATAATGAGAAAATAATTTCATCCAAGAAAAAAAATTCAATATGATATTTTCAAAGTTAGATATATAAAGACAATAGAAACGTGGTAAAATTGGAAGTAAGGATTTTTTTGAGACTTTGGGATGTGTAGGAAACTTATTCACCTTAATCAGACACCTGGTGTGACCGGTATGACTCTAAGTACTTATTTTTATTGGAAATTGACAATAATTTTAGTAAAAAAGAAAACTAACATACTCATAACTGAGAAAACATATTATGATTGTTTTGATAAATTATTGAAATGATTAATAAGTCATTTGGGACATGTAGGAATCATCCACACCTCAATTCAATGCACGATGTTATAATTATGACTCAATGTGTTCGTTATTAGATTAAAATCAACAGTTTTGTTCAAAAATTATATGTCACTGAAAATACAAAAAACACTCCTGTACTTTCTTGATTATTTTAAAATTATTTTCATAAGTCATTTTACTCTGTAGAAATTGGTCTCATATCAAACTGATACACAATGTGATCGGTATTATTCAAAGTTCATGTTTCCAGTTTAAAATGAAATTTTAGTAAAAAAGAATGTATCATACTCAAAGCTGAGGTAACACATTCAGATTATTTTGATACTTTAGTAAAAGGATACATATGTCATTTGAGACATGTAGGAATCATCTTCACCTCAATCTGATGCATGGTGTGACATTTATGACTCCAAGTGCGTCTTTTTATTTAAAATTTACGTCAATTTTAGTAAAAAGGACAACTGACCTACTCAAAACCAAAAAAACATATTTATATTGTTTTAATAATTTATTAAAAAGGTCAAAAAGTCATTTTTGACATGTAGTAATCAGTTGTACCTCAATCTGATTCATGGTGTGACCATTATGACTCAAAGTGAATCTTTTTATTTAAAATTGACATCAATTTTTTTAAAAAGGACAACTGCCCTACTCAAAACCGAGAAAATGATTTGGGATTGTTTTGATACTTTTTAAAAATGATTCATAAGTAATTTTTGGTGTGTATAAATGATATTAACCTTAATTAAATGCACGTTGTTACTGGTATGACTCCAAATGCATCTATTTATTAAAATTGACAACAATTTTAGTAAATAGGACAACTGACCTACTCAAAACTGAGAAGACACATTCAGATCATTTTGATAATTTCGGAAAAAATGAATAATTAATTTTTGACCTTTATAAATCAGTTTCACCTCAATCTGATACACGATGTACCTGGTATGACATAATGATTTTTTTATTAGTTTAAAATCTACATTATAGTTCAAAAAGTGTCATCACTGAAAACTAAGAAAACATTCTTGGAATGCATTGATTATTTAGTAAAAATATTGATAAGTAATTTTTTATGAGTAGGACTTGGTATCATGACCAACCTATACGTGATTTTTCTATTATGATTCAAAGTGTGTGTATCCAATTTAAAATGACATTTTAGTAAAAAGGAAAGCGACGTACTCAAAAAAGAGTAAATACATTCACATTGCTTTGATACTTTAGTAAAATGATACATAAGTAATTTTAGATGTGTAAGAATAATATAAACCTCAATATGATGCATGGTGTGACCGACATGGATGAATGTGTTTCTTTTCAATATATAAGTGTCATTTTAGTTTAAAACACACATCACATCACCAAAACTGAGAAAAAAACCTAGATTTTTTTCTCATCATTCTATATTCTATTACTTAATTTTTTCCCTTTTCATTTTTCTATTATACTTATTTTGTTACATTTCACATTGATAATGGTTCAAGATGAATAAGAAATGGTGTGACATGAAAGAATCAACCACAAGAAAATATGATACACATTTTTCCTAGTATGACTCAAAGTTTAGTTTAAAATTAACATTTTCAGTTAATTTGTTTATTTATATTATTACTAGAATAATAATTTTTTTCATATAAAAGTGCTTTTTTTTCTAGAGTGCGATTAGGATCAAAAGGAAAAGGAGAACAATTTTTATAGAAAGTATGTAATAATTTATACTTATTTCATTGTATAAACCGATGTTCGAAATGTGTATATTATAGTGTTTTTCATGTATTTGGGTTATAAATTTTATTTCATTTAATTTTTTTGTTTGTACTTTATTTTTATGATTTCTTGGAGTTTTTGGTATTTCATTGAGCTGTTATAGTACACTTTACTGGTGCTATAGTGTGTTGTTACAACATACTACAATATTCCCCTTTATTAGTACATTTAGCAGTACTGATAAAGGACCCCTTTTTCTGCACTTTTTTAGCACTGATAAAAGACTAGGTATTTTAATTCCACTCTGGTAGTCATCACTTATATAGAACTAATAAATTTCATTTTTGGCGCTATTAAAGTCCTATTTTGTAGTTGTGTTTTCCTTTTATCTATGGCTCATGTTCGTCGTTCGCATGTGGCTCGGGAAGTTGAGGTTCAGTAGGCCGATTCAGCTGATCATTGTATGATTGATCTAGTTGATGAGGATGATTAGTATTAGATGAAATTGTGTAATTTCCAATGTCAGGCTTTGGGAAAGTATGAGGGCAGCATTTCAAATTTAGAGATAGAGAGCTAGTTGGAGGATCTCAAAATCTCTCTTAGTTTGAATTGGGAACTGATAGATTACTATGTCCCTTTGAAGTCATTCATATGTGGGGAGTTGTGCATCAGTTGTGGACATTATATCTAGGATAGAGGAAGTATGTAGACATTTTATGGGTCGACTTCCAAAAAGAGTTCCAAGAAGAGTTCCTTTCATCAACCATGAACGCAATAAAGAGGCAGGATCTTCTTTCTCATTAGTAGGGGAGCATGTCAGTGCAGGATATGGGAATCAATTTCAATTACTTTATAAATTTTCCCCAGATCTTTTTCCAAATGAGGAGTCTCATGAGAGACGTCTTGAGGAGGAACTTTTTCCTTCTATACAGTATGCAGTTACTCCTTTTACATCACCGATGTATCTAGAGGTTCAGTAAAAGGAAGTGGTGATTGATCGAATTCAATCACTAGGAGGTTTATTGTAGAAGGGGAACTAGAAGAATTACTCCAAGAGTAGAGTTTTAAATGTCAGGTCTCAGGCACCAAGACCTTAGAGTTTTCGACCGATAAGGGGTCGACCTTAGTATGTTCCTTTTCATCCTTCTGGGGCTAGTGGTTTACATGATTTTCCTAGGATCCTTATGATAGTTTGTTTTTGTTGTGGGATTTTTTTCCATTGCTATAACCATTTCCCATTAGTTCCCCAAGATTATTTTTGTGGATGTGGATAAGTTCAACACCATCTTCGGAAACCGTTTCCAATGAGAGCATTTCAGAAGTACTGGAATCTATTATTCACGCCACTAATGGGAGATGGTGTAAGTAGAATCCAACCTAAGGATGTTCATTATGTTTAGGGATTGCGAATCAATCATGTTAGTGGAGGTTTTCATCAATATATAGGTAGATGATATGGGAAATATTAGTTGCACATAGTGGAGGTAGCAGTTTTAGAGGGGAAATAGATCATTAGAGGTATGCTCGATTTGATTAGTACCCTTTTTGTTCCTTGTTTGATTCAGGATATTTTCACTCTTTTGTTTCACCCTCTCTAACCCATGTTCTAGTACTAAGCGTAGAGAGGCTTCTCTTTCCCCTGGTGTTGAATACGCCATTTGGAGGCCAGACCAGCTTTTTCATGTATGCCTCAGGGTGTAGACTGATAATGGGGACACATCTATCCTATGAGGATCTTTTTGTTCTATAGATATAACCATACTATGTCATACTTGGCATCGACTAGTTTTATTCCTTACTTGTTGTTATCAACTTTAACCATAGGAGAGTCGTGTTTTTAGATGTGGATGGCCAACATGTGGTTTTCATTGGGTAGTAGTGTTTTTAGGTGGGTAGCCATAATGTAGAGATATTTATTTACTTATTGGATATATTTTTAATGGATTTATTAAATGTTGGGATGGTATAGGTTCTCAATGTCATTGTGGAGTTCCTTGATTTTTTTCCTGAGGAGGTTGTGACACTACCCCTATAAGATTCCAACCTTACGTGAAGGTACATCCTTGTTTAAAATTTAAATTAAACTACCTTGGTTATGGATGATTATGTGCCTATTGGGTGTATCATATGTTTCTGGAGTGTTTTGGGGGTATGAGATAGGATAGGAGGAGAAATGAGTCCAAATAGTGCACAACGCACAATTGGCGCATGGTTAGTGTAAACCGTGCGCCTGTCCTAGGAAATTGTGCAGGTTGGGGGATACTTTTGGAAGAGGTTAACACATGTTTACCACATAGTTTTCAAAACCATGTGTGTGCTCCCAATAAACCATGTGTCTTATCCCATCTTGGACAAATGGAGTCACACAGTTGGTGCACAGTTTGGCTAATCGTGCATCCAGACCATTTGAACTTTAAAAGGTGTGAATTTCCAGTTTTCACTTCACTGGCATTAAGGGTTATAACCTGATTTTCTTTCTTATTCATTATCCAATATCTTGGGTATAAAATTAAATCCTAAAAGATATATAATATTTTATTCACCTTTGATTCATAGGATTTTGGAGTGCATTTGGGTGTGAATCGAAGATCTGGGTGAGTCTAAGACTCCTCTTTTCTCTATTTTATAGATTAGGGCTTGTAGAATCTCTCCTCTTTTTCTGAATACCTAAAATCCTCAATTTTCCATAAGATTCTAAGTTGGGTATTTAAATTTTGTTATGAGTTTGAATCAAGGGATTCTTTTGGGCTAGTAATCATCCTTTAGTATGAGGTCGGTGGTCTTTAATATTTTTCCCATAGTCTTGATGTTTTGTAAGTGTTTGTGGTAGTGCCAATGTGTTTCCTTGTTGGGTTTCATTGCCTATGGTTGTGGAATGTGATTTTGGTCTTATATTGGGGTTTGGAACACTTCCCAATCCCATTTGTGTCCGTAGGTGAGTGATAACGAACCTAGGGATACCCATGGGGTAAGTCAGACTCTTGTAAATGGAGAATGGAATTGGTAAACATTGAGATAGGGGTATTATGAGGGAGAATGGGTTATAAAAATTTAATTGTTATATGAGTAGGGTTAATGGGTTTATTTAAATGATTATATTTTTTATTTTATTAATATCTAAGAGGATTTAAAATGGTTTTGATGGTATGTTTTAAGGATTGACCCGATTATAAATCTATTGATAGAAAATGATGTTTGAAAGTGATGAATGTTTTGAAAGGAGGTGTTGACCTCAAAGTGATTCAAAAAAATGTTTTTTAAATATAGATTTAAAATTATTCTTGAAATGAGTTCTAGGTTCTCTTTTGGTGAAAATGGTTTAATGGTTGTTTTTTATGGTTGAAATAGAAATGAATTCCTTTTAACATGTTTTAGTTTACAAAAAGGAAGACCCATGTTTTCAAGGGTGGGTTCAATATGATTTAAATTAATTGATTTGATATTTATTTTATACCATGATGTGGTCTTAATGTTTTCTTTAGATCGTAGTTATTGAATTGATTTACATGATAGTGAGATAGGGCCCATGGAGATTATCTTGGCATGTTGTCATGGATATAAAAAGAACTAAACGATGAATATGAAAAGTTAATGACATAACATAAGGGGATGTTATTCATAATGATATATTTGTTAAAAATTCATGGTTTGTGTTGGTAAATGTGAAATGGTTTGTAAATGAAGTTAATTTTAATTGTGTTTAATTAAAAACATGGAATAAGGGATTGTTGAGTATAAGGAAGGTGGGATTATGGGTTATGAAATTTAAATGGTAAATGTGTTAATGGGTTAATGAATGAAGATGAATTATGTGTTGGCTGAAATATGAACTGTGAATGTTATGTGTATTGTTTTAGAATAATTTTTTAAACGGTATATGTGGTAAATGGTTAAAATAAGTATGTGAACATGGATTGTTAGTGTGGGGTATTGGAATGGAGGATCTACGCCTATGGTTTGGGTTATAATCAGGCTATAAAACCCACCCCTATGATGCATGTGTTAGGGAAGGGGACTGAGGATCTATTCCAATAATGGTTTCATTTGATGAAACTAACTATACTATGGATCCAATGTAAGTGATTTGTATTTGTTTATGAATGTTTATCCCTATTGAGATGTGGAACTTGAAATAATATTTTATTTATGATAATTGGCCCGCTTAGGTCATAGTGTAAAAGATATAAATGTTTAGCCCATCGAACAAATGATGAGAATGATCATGTGAATATTGTTAACTAAAGGATATGTGATGGTTGTAATTAGTGAACTACCCCTTGTGAATTAAAGTGTGTAAAACCCCTTATTCTTGATCATAGACTTCTAGTGTGACATGATTTAGTTTTTTTGGTTGGTTGACCCTAGAGAACATAATGGATAAAATGGATATTAGATAATCACATAAATGATTTCCTTGTTACCTTATTTTTTGTGAACTTGTTCTCTACACACACTACTGTATTGACTAGATATTTATTTATACACTATTGGTGGTGGATTACTGATTTCTAGTCACACCCTACTTGGGTTTCCCAAGAACATGGGTACCCGAGCATATGCAACATGTTTTCAGGTACAAGTTCAAGATAGGTACCTAGTGTTTGGTTGTGCATGGGATGTCGAGTTGCAGCATGGGAGGTCAAGACCGGATTGGGGCTCGGATCTGGGTTCAGTGTCTTTTGATAGTTTTGGTCTTGGTTTATATTGTATGACTACCTTGAATGTAGTGTATTCACTTTCTTTTGTTATAACATGTGTACTTGGTAACTTATTGTTTTTTTTGTATGTTGCCCATTTATTGTTCCTTTTGGTTATTTTATCTATTGATGTTACTTCTGTTGTGAATTCACTCGGATAAGTAGGTATATTCTCTTCATGTTTCTCTTTAGACCTCTTCTATTATTCAGTAGCCACTAGCATATGGAAAGTTGGGCCTGAGGTCATGTGACGACATGGGTTGGGGCATCGGTTATAGTGGCTTTCAGTTTGGGGATATTACAAACCCCTCAACATGATGTTGAGTTTGGGGTAGACTGGCATATTGATTCTTCTCAAATTTCGATGTATCCATATTGAATATAACCTTCTGGGTTGTGGGAGTTGATGATTTAGAATGACGATATAATGCAGAAGGGTTTTATCTGGACCAGTGTGTCACCATGGGGTGCTCTAGTGTTTTTCACAAAGAAGGTAGACAGTAGTTAAAGATTGTGTATAGACAACCATAGGTTGAATTATGGGACGATCAAAAATCCTTACCCTATTCTGAGGATAGATGATATTTTTGACCAATTGAGAGGGGTGAGTTGGTTTTCTAATATTTATCTATGGTCTAGATATCACTAGTTATGGGTGAAGGTCAGATATATCCCAAAGACTACCTTCAGATGCACGTATAAGCACTTTGAGTTTGTAGTCATGTCATTAAATGTTACAAACGCACCATCCATGTTCTTGGGGATTATAAAATCCATGTTCCATGAGTTCTTAGATCAGTTTTCATCATATACATCGATGATATCTTAATCTAATTGAAGTCATAGGTGGATCATGCCAACATCTGAGAACTATCTTTCATGTTCTTCAATGCCATAAGATCTATGGAATGTTGTACAAATGTATGTTTTGGACATGTGATGTGAATTTCCTTGGGTATTTGGTGTCTCATAAAGCTGTGGTAGTATACCCTTTGATGTTTTAAGTAGATGTTTCTTGGATATCACCGAAGAACATGGCATAGGTTTGAGGTTTCCTTGGTCTCGCAAGCTATTATCAGAGGCTTGTAGTAAATTTCTCTTCATTTTTAGCTTTGTTGAAGGATTTGACCATGAAATACCAAGATTTTGTGTTGATTAATTAGTTCTATAAAGTGTTTGGTTACCTCAATGGAATTTTGGTTAGTTCTCCAGTTCTTTGGTTTCCTGAGGAAGGGGTGATGTTTGTGGTGTTTTACGGTGCTTCATGTCTGGGATTGGGATGCATGCTAATGCAGCGATGGGAAATGATCTAATATCGGTGTATGAAGTATTTTCCCTATGAGAATAACTACACCACCCATGATCTGAAGCTATCAACAGTTGTGTTTTTGTAAAATTTGTGGCAGAATTACCTTATTGGGTGGCACTTTGTGGTCTTCATGGATCATAATAGTTTAAGTTATATCTTTTTTGAGTGTGAATTGAACTTGTGGAAGTGGTGGTGGATGGAGTTTCTTCAGGATTATTATTTTGAGATCTCCTAAACCTTGGGAAAATGGAATATTGTGACCAATTATTTGAGTAAGATGTTTTGTAAGGGTGTTGTTCGGGAATCTAGAGATGCTAGGATAGCAATAGCGGATTTGAAATCCTTGCACTTAGATGCAAGAGTGGATGTTGGTAGAGGTTGGATATTTCAGATGATGATGCAGTCTTCTCTGATGCAGTAGGTGGAGTAGTCTCAATGGGGATACTTAGTGGAAGAGGTGGTGCATGATCATTTTGGTCCTCGTGATGCTCCAGGGGGATGGTTGTAGGATGTTCGGAACTAAATGTTGTTTTATGGGAAGTTGTTTGTTCTAGTAGATATTCATGGGGGAGCCCTCCTTGAGTTTCTTAAATCACCTTTTAAAGTATACCCATGATTTTCCAAGATGTATTAGGGCTTGATGATACAGTTTTGGTGTCCGAGTATAAAATGGGATGCGGTAAAGTTTGTGGAAAAGTGCTTGGTTTTCTAGTAGGTAAAGACCGAGCATCATGTTTCTTGCGGGTTTTTTCTGCCCTTGGATATTCCAGAGTGGAAATTGGATGACATCTGTAACACTTCAAGCTTCCACAGTATGCTTCTCTTTGAATAATATAATAGCTTGCGTTGTACGTAGCTCTGAGTTCTAGCACACCATGACCAATCAAAGTAGCCATTTAAAAGATTTTATGAAAAGTAATACCCAATTTTCAAAATTTTATAAATTTTATTTTCCAAAATGGACTTCATTTTTGGATTCAGAATATCAAAATTATATTCAGGTGATTTTTTGGTATTTTTATGAAAACTTTCAATTTTTGATGAATAGTGAAAAACACTGCGTTATTCTTTACAACCGACTTTTTATTTAAATAATTATTTTTAAATTACATTTATTTTAAAGTCAAAGTATATATATAATACCTATATAAGTCCAATGAAATTCATTGGAGTTATTTTATAATAATATTAGATATATAAAATTTTATTGAACATGTTAACGTCTTTTACCCACCTTCTAGACACATTTGTAAATCTGCATAAAACGTAATTTTACCACTTCTATGTATTGAATTTAAAAAATCTAACAAACACTGATTTCATGTGTAACTAAAATTTGGTTCAATAGGATGAAAATATTTTTTTGTGAATAGTATCTTTTGAATTTTATTTACCATAGTTAAAAGTAAATAGTGTAATTAAAGGTAAAAATAACATTATAATAATATAAAATTACCCCAACACACATCCTAATTCTATTGGATATGTTTTTTCGACCAAAATCAACATTAGAACAAAAATAAGATCTATTTTTATCGATTTGGGTCAGATTAAGACATTTATTATATTTTATTTAAAGAAGATTTAAAAGTGTTAAATTCAAATTTTTATAAATAAACCATTTTCAATATATGGTTATACATAATAAAAAATAAACTATAAATATTCATTAGAAATATAAAAGTATTTCCTACATCATGGTATCTTATTTATAATTTTTAGATATTTAATAATTAAATTTATTTATGACACAATGATGATGAAAAAAATTACCTTATTAATGAAATATTAAAATAAATGATATTATAAATATTCAAATAAATGTAAAAAGAAACTTTTTATGTCATCCATGAGATTTATAAGTGAATATGACACGTTAGGGTTGATTCAATGTATTTTTTAACATATAATGTTGTTATTACTTTAACAAAAATCTATTACTAAATAGTGTCAAGATTGTCATAAATGAGTTTTTAAAACAAATACTATTTTATTAAGTTATATAACAGTCCTAAAAATATAGGTATAGGACAAATAACATATATAATGTTACATATTTCATTAATGGAACAATTAACATTATTTTGGAATTCTATAGTAACTATATTAACCATGTTGTATACAAATAGAAGAAGACATGGTAAAAGTTATACTATTTAACTAACAGTTAAATTTAAAAGATAAGGTTAATATGGTGAAAAAACATGTCTAAGACCTTTTGGTTGAGAGTATTTAGAACCATACTCATCTTAAAATCGAAATAAATCAATTTGTAGCTTTTAAAAATGGAAAATAATTTTATAATAAATTAATATTTTATGTTTTTTCTAAAGTTCCCCCACATCTCTTATAAAAGTGAACTTCCCCTAATCTTGAATTAACACATCCAAAGCCATTTTTCTCTACCAAACCCTACTAAAATATCCTCCCAACTACCATAAATTGAACCTATAGGCATTTATTTGATCATAAATCCAACCTAAGGATCCCTTTTTCAAATCAAAAGGGAGAACCTGAAGAAGAGGTAACTATTTTATCACCTCTTTCAAAGTTCTTTTATTCTTCTAGTTCCTCTTTATTTGTTTTTTCTATAGTAAAATAATAAATCCAATGTATTCTAAATAATTAGATGTTATTATAAATATGGTTCAACCATATTCATTATTCTATGCATCCTGTAAATGACAAAGTCACCATAAGTGCGTACGTACAACTTACTATCTCCACATCGTGGTGTAGTTTCTTATTCAAAACATCCTTATTTGGATGGGTATAATAATGAGTATTATTGATGTAATAATAAAAATAACATGTTAATTATTATGTATATATAATAAAAAATCCAATTACATGCTATTTCACTATAAATAGAATGGCATTGTCGCGTGTGCGTATGTGTGGCTTACCGTCTCCACTGAGCGATGAGATTTCATTCCCCATCATAACCATTCAAGAATAATTTTCATTTTATAATTAAAAATAATGTAAAATAACTTAATATCACTCTGGAGATGAATCAAATACATCTTATCCATAAAAAACGTGACTTACCTAACAAAACATATGATGGAAAATGAATCATTTAACACCCAAAATAATGATAATACTGAAATATTATTAGCAAATAAATATTAGAGGATAATATATGATATCATATTTATGTATGTGGTTCTTGTATAATTTAATAATGATTATTTAAATATTATACACGAGGTTAACATACCCTCGACTATGGAAAAGTACAAGGTATGGGTTAATTTTACAATCTCTTTATTATCTGAGGTTAGTTATACAGAAGTATTTACTGGGAATTCTTTATCACCGACATACATGTTTCATAAAAATGTATTTAAAAGCATTTTTATTATTTCCTAGAATATGGGATAAATTAATTTATACAATTGATTGATTTTTTAAATGTTTTTAATGAAATATTTCTGTCATTTTCCAAACATGGTCTTTATGACCTTTTCGACTAATTAAGGAAAGAATGTTTTTTAACTTATACGGTGGGTGGAGATATTTTCCTCCATTATAACACCTTAGAAGCTTCCCCAACAATAATTTAAGAATATTTTCAAAATAAATGTTTTATATTATAATTATGCTACTTTTAAATGATTTCAAAGTAGAATGAGTTATTTCTATCAAATAGTTTTTGGATTGATTTCATCTATGTAAACATCTATGGTTGGATTCTATGTTTAATTGAAGTTGGTATATTATGATTCAAAATTCCATATTGTATTTATTGTTTTATGATATGTTTGACTATGGATGTGTTTTATTTTATGTCATTCATTGTTTATGGTTCAATTATTAACATTTATTATGCTAATTTTATATGAATTTTCATTTTGTTTTTCACCCTTTTCATATGAGGAATGCATTAGACGTAGTAAGTGATGGGTGGGGATCGCTATATCCACTTGATGCATCGATGGGTTTCATGAGAAAAAATAGTGTCTTGGCACAAGGCCTTGACAATATTTTTATTTTTAGTCTTGGCATGAGGCCTTAACTATGTGGTTATGATGTTCGACATTATTCTTTCCATCATTATAAGATTAGATATTGATATTACATGTGATTATTCTACAAGTATAATATCAATGTAAATAAGTAAATTGAATTATTTGATTTATAATTTCTATATTATGATAAAGTTTAAGTTTAAAAGGCTTGTGTTTTAGACTTATACATTTCCTTAAATGTTTAAGATTATTTATAATAGTTTCTGCTATATTGTTATCCTTAATGATCATCCGATCTCACCCTTTTCTTATATTTTATTTTTCCCATGATATGAAGAAGTATATTACAACTTAAATGTAGGGATAGGATAAGGGATATGAGTGTGTTAAAATAAGATACAATGTTTCTCTATTCATTTCAAAATTTAATATAAAACTCATGTATGTATCTAGTACTTCCAAGGATACTAAACTGATTGGTCTTTCAGGACATGATCTCTTGTGATCATGCCAATGTTATGTAATAATGCATCGACTCTGGGTAATTGGTGTCAGGGAATTACATTTTGTATCAGAAGAAGTTTAATAAAAACATTGGAAACTAGATCTAGAAAACTCTGATTAGATAACATTTCCCTAATATAGACTTTGAGGATTAATATAGAAGAACATCCAAAATTTTTGGTAATGTAGATATTATGTGGGTTTTCCAAAAAAAATACATCCATGTATGGATACTAAAAGTGGATGTGGTTCTGGAACAGATGTACCTAGCAGTGAAATATCAGACAAGAAGTTTTTTTCTTGACCCCTGGTATCCTAGTACATGAAAACGGGCCTTACTATGCACCTAGTTTGACACTCCCATGGGATATGATTAGGATAATTCACATTTTCATTACAAACCATTATAAAGGATTTATGAGTAAATACATCCCCAGATAAATTAATTTTATGAATATGGATTATTTTCTTAAACTATACAATTTATGTTATGTATTTTACATATTTTGAATTATGCATTGTGATTCATAAACTAATCTAATGTATGCCATTTTTTAGAAATGGAACCTAGCAGAAGGAATTGAAACCATATCAACGCACGTAATCCATGTTGTGATTTCCCTCCTATTAAAGATAATTATACTTGAGCTGGTGATGCAATAGGTGTTGAATAACTGATAACCATACTAGGAGAACTCAATTAGGTTTTTAATAATAACCGTTCCATATAGAGAACCTTGATCCAAAATTCAGAGGATCAATGTTAGAACACTTCATGAGGAAACAACCACTCTAATTTAATGGGACTATAAATCCATTTGTATATAAGCAATGGATAAGTTCCTTAGAGAAAATATTTCATGCTTTGGGGAGTAGCGAAAGTGAAAATGTTTTAAAATAATTTTATCACCTCTCAGTAGATATAGATCAATTGTGGTCATTAATTCAAAACAGAGAAGAGGATAAAGATGTATCAAATATGGAATTTAGGGATATTAAAGAGACTTTCTTAGAAAAATAATTTTCTTATGCACATCAAGAAGATATGGAAAGAAAATTTTTGAGTCTGAGGAAAAAGGAGGATGATAATGTCACAAAGTAGGTGGCTAACTTCAAAAGGTTATCAAGGAATGCTACAGATTATATATGTAACCTAAGAAGTAAGATTGATCAATTCTTTGATGGGTAAAAAAAATTTCACTAAAGAGAATTAGTCTCACAATCCTTCTCGTAGTATGAAGATATAGTCTCATGTGCTATCAAGACATAAAATTAATTCTCTAAGTATTATGAATTTAATGTAAAGAAAGAGAAGAATATATCACGTAAACACTCTAGAAAAAGAAATATGGGGAATAAGGGAAATGTTTAATTTCCACCCAGTAGTACATGTGGGAAAAACACTCTGGTACTTGCCTGAAGGGAATGTGAGTTTGTTACAAATGTAAAGAAAAATGCCACCAATCTCATGAATTCATTGAGAATAAAAAATATACAAATGTTCAATGGTATAATTATAAAGATATGGGACATTATTCAAATGATTGTCCTAAGCATCAAGAAAATTTTTCCCATAAATATAAAAGGAAACAAGGCCAAGATTATGCGATCACTTCTGCCATGGTTGAAGTTCCTAATGATTTGGTGGAAATCACCTTAATAGTTTCCTCAAAATTAGCCAATACTTTATTTCATTCTGGATCAACACAATCTTTCATATCCTCCCAGTTTTCCATGAAAATTAGATATTTCCAATTTGACTAAATAAGGGAGTTGTTAGTCAAAATTGATATGGGAAGTATCATTGCGATAATGTTTTTTCAAGAAGTTACCATTATGGAATATAAATGTGCTTTATCTTAAGATTTTACTATCATACTCATGATTGAATTTGATATAATCCTCATAATGTATTGTCTTTCGGACCATGATGCAAAAATTGATTGTAAGAAGAAGGAGGTTGAATTTTTTGATGATGATAAAGAATCTGTTACCATTAGAACAGAAACATAACCATATGATTCTCATCTAGATCCACCCCTAGTATCTCTACTAAATTAAATTATTACGGAGGAAGGGAGTGAAATAACAATGGGTGAGGAGAAATGAATGGTCAAATAGATTTTGTACCTATTGTGCGAGAATATATTTATTTGTTTCCATTGGATTTACCTAGAAATCTTCTATAATAGAAAATTAGGTTTTCCCATTGACTTAATTACTGGTTCAAGGCCCATATCACATAACCCTTATAAAATGGCCACTCTGAAATTAGTGTAAGTGAAGAAACAACTAGAGGAATTGAGTAATAAATGATTTATTCAACCGATTGTTTATCTAGGGGGATCCCCTATTCTTTTTGTTAAAAAGAAAGATGGATCTATGAGGCTGTGAATTTACTACAAGTATATCAATGATATAACAATAGAGATCAAGTATCCCTTACCTAGAATTGATGATTTATTTGATCAACTTCATGAAGCACAATATCTTTCAAACATTGACCTTCAATATGGATATCATCAGTTGTGTGTGAGGAAGGAAGACATTCCAAAGACAAAATTTTGAACCACGCATGGGCATTACAAATTTATATTAATACCATTTGGACTGACTAATGCCCCTTATTTTTTCCTAGATCTAATGAATAGAGTTTTTAAAAAATATCTTTATGAATTTTTAGTGGTATTTATTGAGGATATCCTGTTATACTCCAATAGCGATGAATATTCTAGAAATCACTTTCGCACTATTTTAAAGACTCTAAGAAGAAGTGAGTTATATGGGAAGTTTCGCAAGTGTGAATTTTTGCTTTAATAAATTTATTTTCTTAGCAATATTGTCTCTAAGGATGGAATCTCTCTTGATCATTCAAAAACTATGGAAATCCAAGAATTTTCAGAACTGACGTGTATAAATGAGGTACGGATTTTTATTGGTTTAGAAGGTTACTATCGGAATTTCGTCTAGAATTTTTCCTGATTGGATAACCAATTAACCATGCTCACACATAATGGGGTTAATTTTTTTTGGGAAAAATATTTTGAAGAATGGTTTGAAGAATTTATAATATTATTAGTCAATTCTCTTATCTTGACTCTAGCATCTGGGAATGATGAGTTTGTTATTTATAGTGATGCTTCAAAGAAAAGACCTGGTTGTATCTTTATTAAAAATTATAGAGTTATTTCTTATGAATCACGAAAGCTAAAAATTCATGAACAAAACTACCCCACTCATGATCTTGAGTTAGTAGCTATAATATTTTCTCTGATGATATGGAGACACTATATATATGGTGAAAAATGTTAGATATATACTGATCAAAAGAGTTTAAAGTATATTTTCTCATAGAAATAACTCAACATGAGGTAAATTATATAGCACTAAATACTCAATGATTATGATTTTACAATACACTACCACTCAGGGAAGGAAAATAAGGTAGTATATGCTTTGAGTAGAATGGATCATGAAGTATTGAACAAGATGAGAATTGAAGGGGATGCTATGCTCATAGATCTAGTAAAGATGGATATGGGAAAAATCAGTACTTTTTCAAATGGTTGGAAAAGAATCTTTACTAGAAAGGATAATATGTTCTCAGACTGATGATGAGGAGTTCAAAAGAAAATTAAAGATGTGAATGAAGGAAGATTTATTGACTTCATATATAAAGGTGGAATTTTGAAATTTGGGAAGAGGCTTTGTGTTCCTAATATACCTGATCGAAAAATTGAATTTTTAGATGATGCTCATAGATCCAATTTCTTTATAAACCCTGGTAGCCCTAAGATGTATAAATATTTTAAGGAAAATTTTTTGTGGGATAACATGAAGAGGAATATTATTGATTATGTTTCAAGATGTATGGTTTTTCAATAGGTGAAGGCTAGAAGACAACATCCTAGAGGATTCATGCAACCTCTTTCCGTACATGAATGGAAATGGGATGATATTACAATAAAATTTTTCATGGGTCTACCAATGACTCCTAGAAGGAATGATGCAATATGGGTCATATTTGATCATATTACCATGTCATCACCTTTTCTTGATATAAGATATGATTTACCACTGGAACATGTAGAATGACTATATATTAATAAATTTTTATGACTTACTGGTGTACCCTTATCGATTATTTCTGATCGTGATCCCCATTTTACATCAAAACTTCGGAAAAGTCCTCTGAAAGCCCTAGATACTGAACTTCATTTGAGCACTTCCGACAACCCTCAATGTAATGGAAAATCATAATAGACTATTCAAACCTTAGAAGACATGTTTAGATCTTTCTCACTTGACTTTCAAGGTATGTGGGATTAGTATTTACCAATAGTATAATTTTCCTATAACAATAGCTTCCATTCAAGTATTCATATGGTACCATATGAAGCGTTATATTGAAAAAGATGTTGCACACCAACTTGTCGGGATTATTTTGGTCAAATAAAACATGTAGGCCTAGAACTTGTTGATGAAACAATGGAAAATGTGAAGATTATCCAAACCCACATTGAAACAGCAAAAGGTAGGAAAAAAATCAATTCCGATAACTGAAGGAAGGATTTGGAATTTCAAGTATGAGAACAAGTTTTCATGAAGGTATCTCCCTAGAAGGGTGTTGCACGATTCAATAAGAAGGGTAATTCAGTATCTGGTACATCATAACTTTTTAAATTCTAGATTGAATTAGAGTTGTAGCTTATTGTTTGCAAATTCATCCAACTCTATCTAAAGTTCATGATGTGTTCCACATATAATTGTTGATAAAATACATGCCTGACCCAACGCATGTGCTCACCTATGAAGAAATAGAACTAGAACCTGATCTATCTTATTGTGAATCTCTTATTAAGATTAATGATTCCAGATAAAAATTATTGAGAAACATGAAGACTCATCTGGTAAAAGTTCTTTGGAGATACAATAAAATGGAAGAGGCAACATGGGAACCTGAGGAACTTATGATTAAGAACCACCCAAATATTTTTATGCAGTAACATTCTAGAAATTTTAAGGATGAAATTATTTGAAGGAGGTAAGAATGTAACACCCCAAGCTTCCTTGATATGCTTATCTTTCAAAAATACAATATCTTGCATTGTACGTAGCTCCAAGTTATAGCACACCATGACCAATCAAACTAAATGTTTGAAAAGCAGTTATGAAATGTAATACCAACTTTTTGAAATTTTATAAATTGTATTTTTCAAAGTGGAATTCATTTTTTTGTTCGTAATTTCAAAATTAGGTTATGGTGAATTTTTTGTATTTGTCTAAAATCTTTCAATTTATGATGAATAGTGAAAAACACTTCATTGTTGTTCAAAACCGAATTTTTATTTAATTTTTTTAAATTAATTTTTTTAAAGTCAAAATATATACATAATACCTATATTACTCCAATGTAATTCATTTGAGTCATTTTATAAAGAATAATAGATATATAAAATTTTATTGAACTTTTTAACGTCTTTTACCCACCATTTAGGCACATTTACTAATCTGAATAAAACATAATATTACCGCTTATGTGAACTGAATTTCCAAAATACGACAGACACGATTTTCATGAGTAAGTTAAATATGGTTAAATATGACGAAAATAATTTTTTGTGAATTGTAACTTTTGAATTTTATTTACCACAGTTAAAAGTAAAAATGGTAATTTAAGTTAAAAATAATATTATAATAATATAAAATTACCCCACAACATGTCCAATTCTATAGGATATGGTTTTTTGACCAAAATAAACCTTAGGAAGAAAATATTTTTTTGATCCATTTGGGTTAGATTATGAAAATTATTATATTTTATTTAAAGAACAGTTAAATGTGTCAAATTCATATTTTAATAACAAAACCATTTTTAATATAAGGTTATACATAAGATAAATTAGACTATAAATATTCATTATGAAGATAAGATTATTTCCTATATCATGGTATCTTATTTATAATTTTTAGACATTAAATAATTAAATTTATTTATGACACAATGATGATGCAGTAACTACCTTATTAATGAATGATTATAATAAATGATATTATCAATATTAAAATAAATGTAAATTGAAACTTTTGATTCCATACACAAATTTTCTAGGTGAATATGATATGTTAGGGTTGATTCACTGTATTTTTCTATGAATAAATCATGTTTTTATGACTTTAACAAAAATCAATTACTAAATAGTGTCAAAATTGATATAAATGTGTTTTAAAAGAAATATTATTTTATTAAATTATATAATAGTCATAAAAATCTAAGGATTAGACAAATGACTTAGATAATGTTACATATTTCATTAATTAATCACTTAAGGTTCTCTTGGCATTTTATAGTTACTATATTAACCATGTAGTATAAAAATACAAGAATACATGGTAAAAGTTAAACTATTTAACTAATGGTCAAATATAAAAGATAAGGTTAATATGGTGACATAAACATGTCTAAAAACTATTATTTAAGATGATTTAGACCCATCCTCATATTATCCTATAAATAAATCAATTTGGGGATATTATAAACGTAAAATAATTTTATAATAAATTAATATTTCAATGTTTTCCTAAAGTTCCCCAACCTATCTTATAGAAGGGCACTTCCCTTTATCTTAAATTTACACCTCCAAATCCATTTGGCTCAGACAAAACCTGATAAAATCTCTTCAAAAATATCCTAAATTCAACCTAGAGTCCTTACTTTGATCATTAATCCAACCTAAGGATCCATTTTTTTCAAATCAAAAGGAAGCACATGAAGAAGAGGTATTTATTTTATCACCTCTTTCAAAGTTATTTTCTTCTTTTACATCCTCTTTCTTTGTTTTTTCCATAATAAAATAATAAATACAGTACCTTCTACATACTGAGATGTTATTATAAATATGGTACAACCATATTCATTTTTATATCCATCCGATGAATAAAAATGTCACCATACGTGCGTACGTACAACTTACTGTCTCCACGTTGTGGTGTAGTTTGTTATTCAACACATCATTATTTGGATGGGTATAATAATGAGTATAATTGATTTAAATAATAATTATAACATTTTAATGATTCTATATATACAATATACAATCCAATTACAAATTATTTCCCCATCAATAGAATTATATTGTTGCTCGTGCGTACGTACGGCTCACCATCTCCATGACGCGATGAGATTTCATTCCCCATCACAACCATTCCATAATAACTTTAATTTGATGATTAAAAATAATGTTTAAGAACTTAATATCATTCTAGATATGAATATAATACATTTTGTCCATAAAAAATAGGAGTTACATGACAAAACATATGAAGGAAAAAGAATCAGTTAACACCCGAAAGAATTATAATACTAAAATATTATAAACAAAGCAATATTAGAGGATCATATATGATATCATATTTATGTATGTGGTTCTTGTATAATCTAATAAATATTATTTAACCATTATAAATGAGGTTAAAATACCCTTTATTAAGTAAAATTTCAAGCAAAGGGTTAATTTTACAATATCTTTATTATCTGAGGTTATTTATATGTAAGTATCTACTGGGAATTCTTTACCATCCACATCCATGTTTCTTAAAAATGTATTTGAATTTTTTTTTAATATTTCATATACTATTGGTTAAATTCATTTATACCATTTGTTTAATTTTTATAAAATAATTTGATTTCCCAACAAGGTCCTTTATGACCTTTTTGACAAATTAAAGAAATAATGTTTTTTAACATAAACGGTGGGTGTGGATATTTCCCGCCATTATAACACCTTAGAATCTTCCCTTAAAATATTATAAATATATTCTCAAAATAAAATTATTCTTTTATAATTATGTGACTTTTAAATGATTTCTAAGTAGAAATATTTGTTTATCTTGAATAGTTGTCAGATTGATTTCATATGTGTCAACATATATTGTTGGGTTTTATGTTTAATTGATTTTGGTTTATTATGATAAAATATTCCATATTTTATTGATAGTTTTATGATTTGTTTGACTGTGGATGTGCTATTTTTATGTCATTCACGGTTTATGGTTAAAGTATTAAAATTTAAAATGCTAGTCTAATAATAATGTATATGTTACGTTCACCCTTTTCATATGAGGAATGTATTGGATGTAGTAAGTGACGGGTGGGGCCTGCTGTAGCCCCTTGATGCATTGGTAGGTATCATGAGACAAACTAGTGTTTTCGAACAAGGCTTGGTAATATTTTTTATTTGTAGTCTTGGAATGAGGCTTTGAATATGTTGTTCTGATGTCCGGAATTATGCATTCAATCATTATGAGATTAGATATTGATATTACATGTGATTATTCAACGAGTAGAATATCCATGTGAATAAGTAAATCGAATTATTTGATTTATATTTACCATATTATGCTGTATTTCAAGTTTAAAAGGCTTTTGTTTTAGTATTATACATTTTCATAAATGTTTGTGCTTATATATGATAGTTTCTGCTATATTGTTTTCCTTAATGAGAATCTAAGCTCACCCCTTTATAATATTTTATTTTTCCCATGATGTGAAGAAGTATATTATGACTGAACTATAGGGATAGTCTAAGGGATATGAGGGTGTTCAAAGGAGACACAATGTTTCTTTTTTCATTTAAAAATGTAATATAAAACTCATTTATGTATCTAGTAATTACAAGGCTAATGAACTGATCAGTTTTTTGGGAATTGACCTCTTGTGATCATGCCAATGTTATGTAATAATGCACCAACTCTGGGTAACTGGGGTCGGGGAGTTTCAAAACTCAATGGATTTCATTATATGTTTTCCTAGATCTTAGAGTGATTGTGATACTATCTAGGTGATCATAGATCCGTTTCTAAAATTGGCCCACTTGATAGCAATCAATGATTCGGGCATAGTGGATTCTTTGGCTAATAGGTACATGGATGATGTGGTGTGGTTCCAAAGAGTTTTGAGGTCGGTTTTGTCAGATTGGGATGAACGTTTGACCTAATGATTTTATAGGGGATTGAATTATGATTTTAGAACTCAGTTATGCCTCAGAAATTGTTTCCACTCCCAAATAGATGGGTAGAAAAAATGGACTATCCAAATGTAAGAGGATATCACTAATAGAAAAAAGAGTTTTCACATCATTTTTTTATATTTTGATCTTATTTTTTAAATTACATTGATACATCCGATGTTAGAAGATGTACATTCGATTTCAATTTTTATAAACTAACATCATAATGTAAAAATTTTACCTTTCAAAATGTATTTTTTATGAAATCAATATTGAATGTTTGATTCCACAAGCTTTTTAACTATGGTTTTTATCAAAAATCAATGTTATAAAACATGGTTTCACATTGGTATTACAATAAACTAACATCAAAATATAAAATAAATACATTTCACATTAGTTTTTACTAAAAATGATTTGGAAACATAAAAAAATAATTTTGGTGCATATATGGTTTCTAAATCTTCAATTTGACTAGCTATGGAGCTAAAATGAACTTACGGGTCAGAAGTTATGACCTCTAGAATTTCAACATCTAAATGTTTCAATAAATACTATTCACTTCAATGAAATCATGAGAAATAAGAACTAAAAATTAGGAACAAAAAATGGTAAAAACAAATAATAAACTTAAGGATTCATCATAATTTCATTTAATTAGGCATTTTACTTCAAATCAATGTATTGTTTGTCATTATTTCTCTTCTTTTTAGGGAGGATCTCATGTGGTAATGAGAATGGTGATCGATAAGAAATTTTAAACTTAGGTTGGTAAATCTAATGCAGAATTTTTGACTTATTAATATAATTGTAATAAATCTCCATCATCAAAATAATAATCCTCAAGATGTTTAGAGATTAATGAAAATGACAATAAATAAACTAAATTAAAAGAATAAATACCTTGATTAAATCATCGATTGAAGAATAGTTGAAAATTTTTTTGGATTAAAGAGGTTGAAAATAATGAAATAAAGAGAATAAGGATTTATATATTGTAAATAAAAATATTTGAAGCAACTATGTATAAAAATTTTGGATGGATTTTAAAAAATGAAATGTGATTTGTGAAAAAATCGAAATAACGAACCCACATGGTTGAAAAAATACTTTTGGAGGTGGTTTTCATAAAAACCAATGGCAAAAGTTAAAAAAATAACTTTTGGAATTGGTTTTTTTTTTCTAAAACAAATTTCAATAATTATTACCAAGTTTTATTCTTTTTCTTTTTATTCTATTTTACTACCATTAATCTAAAATGGATTTATGGATCAAAATTTATAGTCCTCAAATGTTGGACTTATATAAGACTTTTCTTAAAGAAGTAAAACTTATAAAGACAACAAATTTTGATCCATAAGTCTATTTTATCTCTACAGCCATTAAATTTGAATATTATGAAATGGAATACAACTTGGTAATCATTTTTTAGGTTGGGTTTATGAAAAAACCCACTGTAAAGTGTATTTTTAACATTTGGTATCGTATTTTATGGAAAATAATTCCAAAAGATAAAAAATATATCATTTGGTGTCAGTTGGTTCCTAAGATAGACCTAATAAATTATTATCAATTTTTATTTCATCTTCTCATATTTTATTTGACCGGTCATTGAGCTCAAAATGACTTATGGATCAAAAGTATTAGCCGTCAAAAGTTCAACTTCATTAATAATTATCTTACAGAATTCCAACTTCTGAGGACCATAAATTTTGATCCCTAAGTTCTTTTTAGCTCCACAAATAATCAATGTAAATATTAGGAAACATACTACTACTTGATAATCATTTTTAACGTAATATTTTGGAAAAAATGACACCAATTTTTCTTTTAACTTTTGGTGTTTGTTTTTATGAAAAATTATGCCAAAAGATAAATAAATACCTTATGGCATGGGTTTTTTCCTAAAAACAACATGATAAATGATTAACAGTTTGTAGTTCATCTAATAATATTTGATGTGACTGGTCATTGATCTCAAATGAACTTATGAATCAAAATTTCTCATCTTCAAAAGTAAAAATTAAATAAGACTTATTTTAAAGAATTCCTTCTTATAATGCCCATAACTTTAGATACTTAAGTATGTTTTATATCAACATTCATTCAATTTTAACAGACAGAAAATGGAATATTTTTTATTATAAGGGAATTAAGTGGGGAAAGATGGGGGAACCCATCCCCAAGCGAATCTAGGGGGCCTAAAGTTGTGAAGTCCAAGGGGATCCCCTAGAAAAATGCTATTACAACGAGTTAGAGGAGAACCCAAACCAAAATAAATGATGAAAGTCTCACCTTCACAACATATTCTCACTAGACCATCAGCCACAGAGTTCCTCTCCCTCTAAATATGCCTCAATACAACCCAAGGGGCTAGGTCCATTTTGCATCGACGAATTAGATACAGGAGGGCCCAAGGGGCAACCGCCTTCCCATGAAGCATTTTCACCAACACCTACGAGTCTGATTCCACCTCTTTGATTTGAATATGGAGTTTTTTGGACAATTCTAGGCTTGCATTCATAGATCTCGATTTTTTTATACAAAAACCAATGCTAATAGATATATTTTTCAATTTTGGAATCAGTTTTAGATAAAAATAATGAAAAAAGATAACAGTCAAAATGTTTTAGCGGAAGTTTAAAGAAAACTAAGGAAAAAAGTTTGATAGATGACCTTTTCACATCGTTTTTATATAAAACTGACATCAAAACATTCCACCATTGAAGTTTCCCATCTTTTTCTATGAAAACAACAACAAAACCATGACATTGAATCCCCTATTTCCTCTAGTTTATGTTGTAGGAATATGTCTTGGACTTTGGTGGATATTGGGTATGACACCTTCCTTTGGTATAGTATTTTTATAATAACATATATCACTCTTACATTGGCATGGATCCATTTGAGGCTTTTTATGGGAGATTATTTTTTTCTCCGTTATGATAGACAGAGGTTGGTGAGATAGATGTTAGTTGTCCTAATGTGGTGTAGACCATGAGAAAGAAATTTAATCTTTCTCTTGAGAGGATAAAAAGAGAACAAGATTTATATAAGTCTTATGTTGATCATCGGAGAAGGCCCTTGGAGTTTGATGTTGGGGACCAAAAATTCTTGATGTTTTCCCCTTGATGTGGGAATAATTGCTTTGGAAGAGGGGGTAAGATTTCTCTGAGGTTTTTTGGGACCTTCGAGGTGTTGGGGAATGTTGGTGAGGTAGCTTACTTGTTTGAACATCTGCCTTAGATATAATAGATTCACAACATCTTCCACATCTCTCAACTTCATCAGTTTATTCCCAATGATACCCATCTCATTGACTAGGGTGAGTTGGATATCATGGATGATTCTATGTTTGTGGAATAGCTAATAGAGAGCGAGGATCACCAAGAGAAGGTGCTTCATGGACGAACTGTTTCTTTTTTTCTTGTTTTGTAGAGGCATGGTGGCCTATAGGATATTACTTGAGACTGAGAGACATAGATTCATGCCTAGTACCCAGAGTTTTTTGAGTCATTCTTTCTTCTATTTTTATTTGTGTTGTGATGTTTGGATCCTTCATTTATGAGATGATCTGATTTATATGGTTTGTGATTTTTGTGATGTGATGTGTTATAAAGTCCTGACATATGAAAAGGGGAGGACCTAATTACTAATCAAAATTCATTAACTATGATATGATTAATCTTTTATAGGAAAGTAAGTTCCACCCAAAGTTGATAGTTTCTTAACATGGAGGACAATATTTCCTGATTTGTGCGTTCAAGATGGTGCAGTATGTTGGTAGTGGGATTTTTTGGTTTGGGATGCGTAGAGGATGAGATGGTTTTGCACTATTTGTGTGGAATTATAGTTTTGTGAAAAGAGGTTACTTGTGGTTATTGGTGATGTAGTTATGTAGTGTGTTTTTTGGTTGATTGTTTTGGTATTTTTGGACGGTGGTAAAATTTGGGGTATGAGGAGACCTGTGATAGGTAACTCACATGGTGGTTGTACAGACCCCATTTCTTCTATGATAGGTTTTGAATTCTCGAGGGTGATAATCATTTTATAGGTATATGATGTAACAGTTTGTTCCCTTTTAATCTGTTACTTTTCAAATTTTGGTTGTTGGAGGTGTTTGGGGAGGTCTGGGAGTTTTCAGTGGAAGATGGGGGGTACAACAGAACTACTATAGGAAACATACATTTTGTAACTGTATTACACAATGTGAAATTTGGTTTCATTGATTTTACATTGATGGTTAACAACATAGATATTTTCAGTGTTAAATAAGAAAAAGTTGATGTGTTTTCAGTGAAACCAAACCCTGAGGATTACACGGTGTGAAATGGGATTACACATCATGTAAATCCAAGATGCGTTGTAGTTTTAAAAGTTAATTCTATCCAAATTTTCATTCATTTAGTTATGTATTCTTCTTCCTCTCATTTTGGGTGAACCCTGGGAACCCCAAGGAGTTCTTCAATCCCTCTCTATCCCTCTTTGATCTATTGTTCCTAGTGGTTTTTTATTGTAAATCTATGGTAAGAACTTATTCTTAGTAGTTTTTCATCCATTTTTCTACTAAGGATTCAGTATGGTTATGTCATTATGGTTTGGGTTGTGTGTTTCATTTCATTTTGATGGATCCTTGTGTTCTGCGTAGGTTGCTATGTTCTTTCCTTGGTGTAGTTGGGGTTTTCTTGTGTTTTTCTTCACCCTACGATGCACAGTGAGTCGGAAAAGCTTCTTTGAGGTAGGGATTTCCTTGTTCCTCCTTATTATGTATCATGTATGAGAGGTTTACTTTTTTATCTAAGGATTATTATTTTCCGATATAATCAAATATAAATAATTGGTTAATTAAATTTAAAGGGTTAAATGAGGTTCAATTCACATTATTTTACAATTTTATTGTTATTGTGATTTTGTTAATTATATGGGCTTGATGCCCCCACTGAAAATTGTGGTAATTGGGGTGATTTTTTTTCACTGGATATATGTGTTGATATTATTTCTTTGGTTGTGATTGTTATGATATCACCCTAAAATGGAAATTGGATAACCACTTATATTTATCTAATAAAATTGTTTCCCTAGGATTATGGCTTATGTGATAACACCCCTAAAATAAAGTGTAATGTGATAAAATCCCCATTGTAAATTTGTAAAATAAACTTGATGTGTTATGATATGTGACTGTTCTTGTGGGATGGCGATGTGTGGTTGGGGCATGTGGGATTATGGTTCATGTGTTGTTCTTTTGGGGCATCAAGGTGGTTTGTGTGGTGGTGCTTTTAGGGTGGTGAAGTGGTGGCTGCTTTGTGCTAGATTCCTATGTAGTGATGGAATAAATAAATAATTGTTTAATAATGTTTGAAATAGTTTGGGTTAGTTTCTTTAATAGGATGGAAATGGTTAATGGATATATAAATGATTCTTTGTGTGGTTAAATGTAGTTGATACTAAATAATGAAATGAATGGGATGATTAAATGGAATTAGTTGGAAATGTGGAATGGGGTTAAGGCTTGTTGTGTGGTGTTATGCATTTAGAAGTGGCAGCAAAGGTGATGGTGTTGTGCGTTGGTTAGTTAGTTTGTGAAACCATAAGTTGGTATTGAATGTTTAATACTACATATATATACTTTTATATTCTTGTGATTTTTATATGTAGCCCACCCCCATGAAGTACTATGTTTTGGAACCCACATAGTCTCATGGGTGTTTTTTCCAACATTTGGTGAGGAGTATGGATGGTTGGGTACCAACTCTTTCTCACTCTCTTCTAGGAAAGGTAGGTATTTCAAATGTTGTGATGTTCAGGTGTATTTTTTTTCATTAGATAATTTTTTTCATATCCCAGGTGTATTTTGGTGAGACATGATTGTTCTTGTGGGGCGGAAGCTCAGGTGTTTTTAGGCGAGATGTGTTATGGTCAGGTTTCTGAGGTAGAAAACCCATATGTTTTTGGGTGAGGTGTGTTGTGACCATACTTGTGGGGTGGTGTGGTATACGAAAGAGATGTGACTACCATGACACACAACGTTGGGTGTGAGACAAGAATACTAGTGGGAAATTAGTATAGGGTTCCCTTACCAATGTGAATCCTATTATATTATATTACTTGGTTTGTGTTATTTGGTGAGCATTCCTTGGTGATGTTGGGATAGTTATTCTACCTTTATAGGTTTTTTTGTTCTGTTTTTTTCTCACATGTGCATTAGTATGATTATTTCACATGTGCATAAGAGACATCAGTATTTTCTAATGATTATACTAATATTCTCAACCTACATATATAAAACTGTTTCTAGGTTTATAGGAGGATTACATAAAAATTGCTAGATATTTATATCTTGTATCTTGGATAGCTAGTGTGTCCATTCTTTAGTTTTACTTTTGGTTATTTATTCTGGAGACTTTTATTTTATTAGTTCTATTTATACATGAATTGTGGGATGATTTTGGTTTATTTTTATATTAGTTCTTGGATTTTTTTATGGATGATTCATCATATCTCTAAATCTTTTTTTCTTATAGTGGGAAATTCCACCCATATTTTTATATTTTATACCCTTTTTGGTAGTTTCCAACTCGGGGCTTACATGAGGAGGGACATAGGGGTCATTACCCCTCTCCCTTCAGTGCAGTGTCTTTGGTGAGAGGGATTCATAACAATCATATTGATCCACAATAGATAACAATAAGAAATAAATGAAAAAAAATAACCAATAACATGCATTACCAAACATTTCCCAAAACCAGGTACAATACCATAACAAAATAGTAAATATGCTATGTCATTTCAAATAGTGACAAGTGTAAGGAAACCCCATAATAAATATAAATAGAATAATCCCAAAAATGGTTCCTATCTCTATGTTTGAATCCCTCATCCATGCACATTACATTCCCAAATCAACCATCTATCGTAGGTCCATTTACCTGCGACCATGAAGTATGTTTGGGTACCTAATGGAATTCTGAGTAGAGTGTGAGTACAACTTAGTAGGCCACCCCCAATAGTGTCTGAAAAATATCCAGTTTAAATAGAAAGTCTATACAAGTACTAAATAAGGATAAAGGAAAAGAAAATGGGTAAAATGGGTGAAATTAGTTAACAAAGTTCACTTAAACCATTTTCATCATTCATCTATTAGGTTAGGAATTTTCATTAATTTTACTTCGGAATATGTCAGTCAATTACTATAAATAACGGTATAAATCACGTTCATTATCTCACTAGAGTAATCATTTCACAAACAATTTTCATCTCACTTACCTTGGAGCCTCAGTCGAGATAGTCTCATCAAATGAAATTGTTAAGGGAATAAAGCCTTAGTTTAACCTCCCTAACTCTTGAATTAAAGGGGGTGGGTTTTAGATCCTTAGCCTAACTCAACCCATGGGTGTAGATCCTCAAGTTAAATACCCCACACATATGACCAAGCCATATGCGTTTGATTCTTTAATCATTTAACACATATACCAATTCACAAACCATACTCAGCTAACACACATGACATTCAAAATTCATGTTTCAATCAACACATAAATCATCTTTATTCATCAATCCATTTACACATTCTGATTTACATTCATTATTTTAATTAACTGATTTATCATTTACATGCCTTATCCAATCAACACAATTACCAGTATCAACCCATTACTCATTTAACTCATTAACATTATACCAAACAACCCCTTATGCCAAGTTAGAAACCAAACACAATTATAATTATTTTAATTTCATAACCCAAGTTAACATGTCAACACATTAATTATGTTCTCTATTCCATAACAATCCAATTCTACCCTTAACATTTTATTTTTCCATGTTCAAGGAGTATCCCACCCCATGGGTGGATCTTAATCCAGTTAAATCATCCTCAATGAAGCCCACAGGGATCAAAAAGATTTTCAATTAATCATTTACCCAATAATTTTATCATTTCTACCAAGTAAAACCAAAAGGTAAACATAACAACACTGAATAACAACCTTATACACATAAAAAATTGACATGACTATGGGATAAAACTTATAGATCACCTACCTTGATTCTGAAGATGAATGATCTATTAACCCTATCCTTTGAATTTAATTTGAACACCCGTTGAAGCCCCAACCAATGATTCACTAGAAAAAGAGGGTTTTGGGGATTTTGTAGAAGATGAAAAACTATACAGGCCTTAATCCGAAAATGATAAGGAATATGATTGTTAGACTCACCTGGAGCATTGATTCACAACAAGCGACACTCCAAATGGCATGTAAAGAAGGTATATTGAACTTTGGGAAGATTGGGGCATTCTATATCATCACTTGGGATGCAAGAGGAATAATAGAGAAAAATCATGAATTAGAAAACTTAAGTCCTAAGAGGGGAAATGGTAAAACCACACTTTTTAAGGGGTGCACGGTCGGCCAAAATGTACACCAACCATATGCCACCCTCTTTCCAAGAGGGGGAAAGGATTAATAGTTACTTAGGGATCTTACACAGTTTAACACATTGTGTGATATCCATTTTAGATGGCTCTGTCCAATCCTGTTAGATTTTTCCTTCCCCCTGCACATTTTTCTTCAATCTGTGCACCCCTCATCTAGGAAAGCATGATTAGGACATGTGTTTAGTAGTAACCATCAGACATGCATCGTATGGCCCCATTATCCTTTATTTTGTGTACAAACCCCCAGAACACCCATGAAACTCCTTATACACTTGACAACCATTCATTTATAAAAAATATAGGGAATTAAAAAAAACATAAATAAGAACATATCTCAATGGAATTCTGGGATCTTACACAATCATTTGAACAAGCATTAATCTTATTATAACCAACACCTAAATTACAAACCAACCTCTTACTCTCATAGAAATTTGTAGGAAACACATTTCCTTCATGTAACAGTGATTTAACCAAAGAGAATATCCAATCAAAACATCTATTTGACATTACATTATCTGATTTAATAGCCATAAATTTTGTAACCACTTCAAATTTACTTATCCTACAACTATGATATTAAGCATCCTCAAAAGGATTTAGCAACTAACAAAATAAATATTGTTCTAACTTAAGAGTGAAATAAATAACATCCAATGTCTCATTTTGTTGAAAATATGGACCAGAAACATCATGTACTAATGTTTGAAATTGTGATGGATCTCAAACCAAATTATTAAAATTTTATCCAGAACTATGATCACCAGGTTGATACCAAAAAAAAATCTGTTTGAAAACCAAAACGCAATAGATGACCCCAAGCATCGTTAAATGTGGAAAACCTCCTTAGATCACATTTCTTACATGGAAAATTAATTAACCCTTCTGAAACAAATTTTGGTTTGGATAATTCAAATGATAAAAAAGATTTATCACCCTCAATGTATATAGAATTTATACCCTAGCAGTTTGGATTCCCGTAATGATTTATCAAACCATGATCATGTAATAAAGACTATTGTGGTCTTCCTTGTTCCACATTTCTCTAAAATATATAAAATAAATAAATTTTTAATTATTAATTTGATATAATAAAGAGACAATCCAAAAAAAGCAAAAAATTAAAAAATTATAATTTACTTATAAATATTATCAAATTTATTTATTTTCCACCAATTTTTACAAATTTGTGCGGATTTTTACTAATTATCTTCAATTACAGCTACTTAGAGTTAATTTTTACTAATTAAAAATAATTTTTACTGATAATTGTTAATCACTTCTAATTACAACAATTAGTATTATTTACCCTAAATAATTTCTAATTACCACTATTTTTTTGTAAATTAAAAATAATTTTTTGTAATTACCACTATTCTTTAGTAATTAATGATAATTTTTAGTATAATTTAATATAAAGTGATAAAATATATTATAAATTACTAAAAAGGTATAAATCATAGAATTAGCAGTCTTTAGGTTATGAGAAATGACTAATTTTTGTAAATAATGTATTTACAAATTTGTTATTGCTCGTGACCTGAAAATTGACAACCTCTTTCATTTTCACATTTCTAGTAATTTATAATGCTTTATATTATTTCATAGTAATTTATAATAAATTATTCTAATTTAAAATATTTTTATTAATTAATACAAATTTTATATGTTTAATTTTTTTATTAATTTATTATAATTTTTTAAATTTATAATAATTTATACAATTTTATAATAATTTATTGTATATTTTATCAATTTATAAAAGAAATTAGTATTTTTTTTAAAATTTATAATGATTTATAAAAAAATATATTATTTTTTGTTAATTTTAACTAATTTTTATTTTTATTCTAATTAATACTAATTATTACTAATTTATACTAATTAATACTAATTATTACTAATTAAATCTAATTATTTCTAATTATTATGAATTTTTATGAATTATGACTAATTATTACAAAATATTACGAATTATTTTCAATTGTTAGCAATTATTACTAATTATTACTATTTATTACCAATTACCACATATTATTTCCAATTATTTCTAATTATCCCTAATTACCACCAATTACCACCAATTATTTCTAATTACCACGAATTACCACCAATCACCACCAATTTACAACAAATTGCCACCAATTACCACAAGTTACCACTAATGTAGCACCCTCAATTTTAAGTAAGTAACCATTTATTTTTTATTTTTTAGTACATAAAGTGTTTGGGTGATGTTTGGGAGGGTTTTTAAGAAGTTTTGAATGTTTTTGGGGGTTTTTAAGGGTGCATGGTCTTTACACGGCTAGTAAAAACCCTGAAACACCTATAGAAAACCATGCACAATGAGACAACAACTAAGGAGAAGGCGCATGGGTAGGCACAAGGTTTGTCAAAACTATGTGGCCACCTAAGATAAACCATGAAACTTGTGATAGAGAACTTTTTCATGAGTGGAGCATGGTTTTTTTAACCATGTGGGGTCCCCTTTGAGGCAGTAGCTGGCACACAGTTAGTGCATGATTTTCCAAACCGTGCGACGTATCGTACCCAGTTTAAAACCAAGATCCAAAAATTGTGGATCTAAGTTCGGATTAAGAAATAACCCCTTGTTTTTTTACCTAAAATGGCCCTAACTTTAGGTTTTCTCTTCCCAATGGTAGTAGAAGATTCTCTCATCGATCCATACGTGATCTAAATGCTTCTCTTGGTGCGTTGATGCCAGATTCTCACGCTAAGTCATGATTCTTTGTTGTTTTTGGTAGTTTTCCTTAGATCTACTTCTCCCTATCTCTCGGTTTCTTAGCTATATTCTTGATGTGGATATATATAATGTATTATATGCTAAATATGATTATATTTGTCTTTTTTGATGGTAGGGTTAAAGATCTAAGATGAGTTTTTGGATTTTTGACCCGTTTTTTTGGACATTTTCATGTTGTTTTCCATTTTCCATGTTTTTCGAGGTAGAAGGATTCACTCTCAACTCCTCTATTTATAACATGAACTCTTAGTTTCAAATTGATTAAATTTATTGAAATTGATTGTAAAATTGGTGTGAAAATCAAGTTTGAAACAATCATTAGTGATGGTTTGGGGATTTGTGTGAGATTTTGGAATTTTTATGAAAAGTGATTTGATAAATGAGTTTAAAATGTTGATTTTAAAATAGATTCTTGGTATTATTTATAAAAAAAAATCGATAAAATTTTGTTTCATTGAAATGGTTTTGGCATTGAAATGGTTTTGGAATTGAAATAGTTTTGGCGTGATTATATTTTCATGGTTTTTGGGAATGCCTGGTGGTGTGTGTTTATATTTAATTTTACAAGGCATGGTAGAAATTTGACTTGGTGCTCGGTGCCAAAGGTTTAATGGAACTTGGGTTTTAAATACCTTCTTACAAATTGGTAGATCAATGAAAAATCGCTCATGACTATGGAACTATCATAACAAAGAATGCATGGGTGGATGCATGGGTTTGTGAATTGGAATGGGTTATACCAAATGGAATTTAAAAAATGGTTTTAGAACATTAATTGGTTTCCTTCCTTGGAACATATTATTGTTTTGTGAAAACTATTTTGTATGGAACATTTTTATATTATGATATAAAATATTTTAGAAACTATTTTATATAAATGTGCTAATAGGTTTTATCCTAGTACTGTGAGTAGGGAATTCATTTGGGAAAAACCTACTGATTTTCATTAATCACCCCTACTTTTTCCACTTTGGTTATTTTGCAGATATTTTTTATACTGACCTGTGAAAAGGTAAGGTATCATACTTCTTTAGTTTTTCTTTGTGATACTAGGCATGGATTTGGAGTTAGAGATTAGAGATGGTGCCTTGGGATTCCTTGATTTTTGATGATTTTTTCTTCTTTTGTGTACTTGGTTGTTTTGTATTCTTCTATTGTAGTACTCTATGTAGTTTCTTATGATATAAATGAAATTTTGAGTTGTCTTTCATTGTGGTCATGCATCATGTAGTGGTTAATTTGTTTATGTGTGTTTTGGTTGGTTTTTTTATTTTAAAATGGAATATCATGCCCCACTATTTAATGAAGCCCTTGGAATTTATTTCTAGCCATTGGCATCTTGGGGATGTCGCTTAATGGAAAGTATCACTCCATAGCCTTCTCAACCCAAGGAGGAGGGGTGAGATGTTACAAATGGTATCAGTTTTGTTCAGTCTAAACTCTATTTGAGAAAAGTGGTATCAGTCTTGTTCCTTCTAAATATCTTTTTGAAATAAGTGGTCATCAATTCTTTTGGTCTTGGAGTTGAAATTCATTATGGTCTATTCCTTATGTATGGTTGTTAGAAAGGAGTAGGATTGTCAGGAATTGAAATGTAGAGAAAAAATATATGTAGCTAACTATTCTATGTTAAAGTTCAAGTTACCATGGATTTGGGTACATAAGTTTTTAGGAGACACTTATAGAAAATTAGACTCTCATTTTTATATGTTAAGTTGATGAGACGAGCATGAAATGAATTTTAGAAATGAATTCCCACTAGGAGTACATGTCTCATTTTGTGTAATGTTTTGGTACAATTTGTTGATTTTTAAAAAAATGTTAAAGTTTTTTTTTCAAATGTGAGATTTTGAAATAGATCGTGATAGTGGTATTTTGAAAAGGGTGTGATTTTCAAAAGTAAGTGGGTTTTTTTAAAATAGTTGATCATGGAAAAGTTGATTTTTGGAAAGTATTGTTATGATGGTGCTGATGTGGTAGAATTTTTAATTGTTATCCCTTTGATTTCTAAAGAGTGATACTTATGGCGTTGGTTGTTTGAATAGAAAATGGAACCCAGTAGGTGTTGTAGGAACCAAACAGAGGAACCTGTTGAGAATTTGGTTACACCTGAGCTGTAGGTGAACCAATATTTGGTCTAAATAATCATTTAGGAATTTTAAACCATTAAGTCATGACTAAAACCAAATACTCTTTTTTATGATGTCTATCACTACTGAAAATCCAAGTGGAGGAAGTACGATTTTCTTTATGAGAGGAGGTGATAACTATAACACTAAGACAAAAAAAAGAATAGGTAAACCTATTCTCAAGGATGTGGAACGCATCAAAATCAGATTGTAAGAACAGTAAATCTTACTCCTTCACCTAAGAGTAAGAGAGGATGTTCTTAGTGTGTTTCTTTGAATCACATCAAACAAAAATGTACGACACCACCTATAGAATTCCATAATTGCAATAAAATGAGGCATATTCAGTGTTATTATCGTATTGCGAAAAGGTCGGGTGTTCAAGACACTTCCCAAGTGTTGCAGACATAATATTCATTCATGAGATGAGGGAAGTGGAATCATTATCATCAGCAGAACAGAGCTAGCCATGGTGATTCTAGGAATTCCATGACTCCTTAGCAAGGGAAATCTCAAGAGGGAAACAAAGAACAAAATACCACGAGTATGAAATTATATGAAGATGAGAAATATATTGTGGATGATCAGTCTATACCATCTATAGTGAGAGGTATGATTGTAATTAATTGTACACTTATGAAATCTTTTTTGATATTGGTGCATCCCAATTATTTATTTCTCCTTGTTCTATTGATTTACTAAGTTTAAAACTTTATATGATGCCTTTTATGATAAATCTTAAAACTCATCTTGGTCAAAAAGAGTGTCGATACATAGTGTGTAGATCATGTTCTACAACTATTGATGGAGTCGATATGAAATGGGAGTTCTCTTTGATTGAAATGCATGTTATTGATATAATCCTAGGTATGGATTGGTTGATAATGTTCAAGACACACATCATCTTTTATTCCAGAATGGTCAATTTTACAACTGAAGATGGCGCCGAGTATCTTTTTCTAGGACCCCCTCCCTCCAAATATACCCCTCTTAGGCTAGCAATGAAGAAAGGGAGATAATAACCCCCTGATTCCTACCTCCAGTAGGGCCCAAGTTGGAGACCAACACCAAGGGTATAGAAGTATCACAAAATGGGAGGAATTACCCTTTATAAGAAACAATATCGGGAGATAAGATGGATCGTCCAACATGAAAATACAAGGCAATATATAAAATAAAACCAAATTCCATCCCACATTCATGTGTAAAATAGATCTAATACAAAAAAAAGTCTCCAAAATAAATAACAAAAGTAAATCTAAGAAGTTACAGAACAACTGTCAAGATCTACGCTACTAAGGTCCAGAACAGTCTGTGAAGTCCTCTTGAAAACCTAAAAAATAGTTTTCTATAAGTAAGGTGAGAATACATATATACTCAGTAAGAAAACCAAAGTATCTCATGCACATATGAAAGAAGAATACTAATTCCTCTATGATGAAACAACATAACCAAACAACACCTAATAGATATACTAAACATCCCAACCTCATCGATGCATGCTCACAAAATAACACTTATCATGTAATGTAATATAATTCAGATCGATGATAGGGTACCTTGTAATACATCACATTGATTAGAATCTCTTGCCTAATGTAAAACTTCCTCTCTCTCCCACTACTTCCAAAGTTATCACATAAAAACCTTCCCGCACACACCTGGGCCTCACAAACCACATCAAATCCTGCCCGCAGACACCTGGGAAATAAACCACACCACATCCTACCCATAGAAACCTTGTCCACAAACTATATATCATACCAAAGACACCTAGGAAAACACAACACTTCTCATCTCAAAAATACCTAGGAAATCTCAAAACATCTCATCCCAAAAACACTTGGGAATCACAACACATCTCTTACAGAAAAACCCTAGGAAGAAAAAATCGCTCGTACACACCTGGGCCTCACGAACCACAACCATCCTAAAGAATCTTGGGCTACCACCGCCTGGAAGAGGGACTATGGTAGAGCAGGTGGCCAACCATCCATATACCTACCAAGATTTTTGGGAAATACATGATTCCCCATAACTATGGGGGTGTTCAGAACATATTGGGCAACTAGTGTCGAGTGCATATATAAATCAAAATAGAAATACATGTATATGTATATAAATATAGCACCAAACACTCAAACCCAACCTATGGTTTTTTAAAACAAACAACCAGCTCACAACACTGCCAACTTTTTTGATATCTATAAATACACAACACCACACATAAAGTAACAACCCAATCCATATTCCTAACTATAAGGACCTAACCCCAATTTCAATGAGTTGGTGCGTTATTTCATTTCATTGGAATATAAACATGGAAGAAACAACATGAAGGACCAAATAGTTTTGTATATTTGAAAAAAAAGATATATACCAAAGTCCAACACTACAACTTAAAAGGAAATAAAATATTTAAATTCCATTGAAAACATCCATGACTCCTAGATTATCTCTAAAATTCATTCATAATATACTTCTTCGCATCCTGGGAAAAAACAAAACATAAGAAATGGGTGAGATTAGGTACTAAGTAAGGGTAAGTAAAATATTATAATAATAACTAATAAGTAAAGGTGAATAAATAAATGTACACAATCATTTAAAACATAATCTTGAGCCTAATATGGAATGAAAAAAACTTAATAAATAATTCCATAATAAAAAAAATCCTTGGATATTCTAATAGTCAAATAATCACATGGACTATCCCTTACTAGATTTATAATGAGGTAATTCAAAATGTTGGACATCATAACAATATCATCAAAGCCTCATGCCAAGACCATACATAAAAGGGTAAAAATCCAAGATAGTTTGTCTCATGAGACCTACTGATTAACTGGGGGGCTATAGGGGGCCCCACATGAAACTTAGTCAAATTTATTCTTCATATGAAAGGGGTGAAACATAATCAATATATATCTTCATATTGAAACTAATATATGAAATGTAAATAACATTCCCCAATCTATAATAATTAACACTAACCATTCGAAGTAATATGGTGAACGATATCAAGATAACACATCCACTATCAAACTAATCATAAAGAATTCAATAAAATATGGTAGATGATAACATAATATATTAATACCAATTAAAAAAATAATTGACCAGTGTTTTTGAATATATTAAAATACTTGTATAAAATAATTGTGTAATTATTGAGAGAAATACTCTTTTAATTAAAAAAGTAGAGTTATTTTGGAAAAATCATTTTTATTTTTCATAATTGTCTGTATAAACTAGTAGCGAACCATATTAATTTTTAATGAAAAAATTAGTGATTTTATAAAAATAATGATTTATTAAAACATATTATTGAGTGCACTTGAAAATAGGTAATAATTCAAGAAGATCCCTTGAATCAGTATTTTTTTAATGATAAATGTTTTAGAAAGATCCTTTTAAAATGTGTTACTCCCCATAAAATAATGAAGGATTATGATTGGTACACACAAAGACAGACAAACACACACACAAGAAAATATATATATATAACATTCAAATAGAATTTATAAGTATTACATCAGTGTAATTCAAAATTTCATTGGGGGTAAAGAGAGAAAAAGAGTAACCCAAAAGAAAATGGAGGTTCAGATAGAATCTCTTACCTTATTTCTGAATGTGTTCTGCAATTGACCTTAATGACTTGGATAATAAAACTAAATCCATTATTTAATTAATGAAGAATCGTATGTACATGTATTTTAATTATTATAATTTTATTAAGTTCATTTATGGCCTTTTTGATGAGTTATAAGATACAAATTTATCACTTGGGAGTATTCATTTCCTTAGTTTTCATGATCGTTTTAATTGTACATGAGTATGGAAGTTCATATGGAATGGATATAATTCTATGGAATTAAATTTACCTGATAATAATGAACATATAAAATATTAAATGGTTATATAATTAATTTTTTTTATATGGTATGAATATGAGTTATTAGATAAAACATCAGTGATATTCATTTAGATTATTACGACGTTATTTCTTTCATCTCGAACTAGTTTTTTCATATGAATTATTATTCTGTATATATACTAGTTTTAGAAAATTATATAGCACTACTGCAAATTTTATCTTGACCAACAGTTTAAAATCATTGGTAAATGCTGGAAATACATTGGTATAAACTATTCCAATGGTTGTCCAAACTGTTGGCTCTTGAGCCATAGGGATAGACATATCCCAACGGTTCTATGAGAACCATTGGGATATGTCTGAAAAAATCAGTATATACCAATGGTTTTAGTAAACCGTTGGTATAAATTTTTACAAGTGGCTTTAAACCATACATAATAGGAATGATTCTCTCTATACCAAAGGTTAACAAAACCGTTGGTATATAATTTTACCAATGGTTTCCCATAAATCTTTGGTAAATATGAAGTAATTTTATCCATTCCAACGGTTTACAAATAGTTTTCATATACTTATACCAACCATTTACATAAAACCATTGGTATAAGTTATGTTTTTACACATATGCCAATGGTTGTAAACCGTTGGCATATCCTTTTTGTACCTACAGCAAGCCGGCTTACTGGCCTGCCCCTGTACAGCTGCATCAATTCCACCAGTAGGCCTGAAAAATTTATACACAACAGAATTCCTGCATAATACATAAACATACAAAAAGTAACACAAAACACCATTAAAAAGTATACCTGCGTAATATTTACATAATTTTGTATGAATTCATAAAGAATTCATCCAACACATAATTCATACATAAATCTGAATGCCTTCAATTATGTATTTAATTACCCCCTACACACATACCGAATTAACACATAATTCATAAGGTAATTACAACAAGTATACACATTCAAAAAGTATATTGATATACCATTAACAAATAATTCATAAGTTAATTAAATACATAAAGAATTAAATTCAGAATACATGAGGATGGAGGCTGTTCAGGGGTTTAGGGTGGCTGTCCAAGGGGGGTAGGGGTGTCCCGGGGTGTGGTGTCTGGGGGGCTGGGGGTGTCCTGGGGGATGGGGGTGTCCGGGGGGATGGGGGTGTCCATGTGGGGTGGGGGTCTGTTCATGGGGGGTGGGGGCTGTCCATGGGGGTATCCAGGGGTGGTGGGGTGGTGTATAAGGGGTGGGGTGGTGTCCAAGGGGTTGAGGGTTTTCCAGGGGGGTGTCCAGGGGGTGGAGGGTGTCCCAGGGGGTGGGGATGTCAAGTGGGTGTGGTGGTTTCCAAGGGGGTGGGGTGGTCCAGGGGGTTGGGGGGATGTCCAAGGGTGGTGGGGTGGTGTCCAGGGGGTGGGTGTGGCTGTCCATGGGGGTGGGAGTGTCCTGGGGGTTGGGGGAGTCTAGGTGGTGGGGTGGGGTGGTGTCTAGGGGTGGGGCGTCCAGTGGGTTGGGGGTGTCCATGGTTTGGGTTGGTGTCCAGGGGGTTGGGTGGGCTTTCCAGTGGGTGGAGATGTCTAGGGGTGGGGGTGTACAGGGGGTGGGGTGGTGTCCAAGGGGGGTGGGGGTGGTCCAGGGGGGTGGGGGGCTATCCAAAGGGAGTGAAGTGGTGTTTATTGGGTGGGGGAGGCTATCCATGGGGGTGGGGGTGTCCAGGGGTGGGGTTATCCAGGTGGTGGGGTGGCGTCTTGGAGGGTTGGGGGTCGTCCAGGGGGTTGGGAGTGTCCAGGGGGTGGGGGATATCCAGGGTTGTGGGGGGGCTGTCCATTGGGGTGTCCAAGGGGTGGGGTGGTGTTCAAGGGGTGGGGGCTTTAATGGTTTTAATAGAATAAATTTCATGGATTTTAAGATCATTGGTATTTTTAAAATGGTTCTGGAATAGTGTTTATTTAAATAGTATGTGTTTCTTTAGGAAAAAATGAATGCTTTTGGCATGTATGGTAGGAAGGGTGATTTGGTTATTAGGAAATGGATTAAATTTTTATTGTGGGACAAAAATACTATTTGATTTTTGAAATGGAACCTTAAAAGGGATTTTTATAAACCATTGGGGGGTTTTAAATATAGTGAAGCCTCTTGTGATTTTGAAATGGTTTTATGAAGAATTATTTATGATGTATCTTTATGGGATTTTTGATTTTATGTCCCTTATTTTTGAACATAAGATTATTGTACTAAAGGTTTTTTTTTTATAATTATTTAGAATTTTACCACTATAAATGAATCAAAAAGTCCATAAGGGGATATCTTAGGTAGTCATTCTTGTTATCCAGCTATTGTCTTTCTAGTCTTGGTCTATAATAAAACTCTTGTAGAAGTGGAATTGCCACGTTCTTCTCATATCATTTATTATGCATGGGAGTTTCTAAAATACCATCCACAATTTTTTATTGGTGATCAAGGATCCAAGGAGGAAAATAAGTGGTTATATATGATTAATGGGATCTTCGAGTTGATAGAAACCCTATAATCCATGGGGGTGGGGGGCTGTCCACGGGGGTGGGGGCTGTCTATGGGGGTGGTAGGGCTGTCCAATGTGGTGGGTGGGGATGTCCACGGGGGTGGGAGGATGTCCAGGGGTAGGGGTGTCCCAGGGGTGGGCGGGGCTGTCTAGGGGAGTACGGGGTGTCCAGGGGGTGGTCAGGTTGTCCATGAGGTTGGTAAGGTTTTCTAGGGGTAGGGGTGTCCAGGTGGGTCGGTGGGCTGTCCATGTGGGGTAGGGGTGTCCAGGGGGGTAGGGGTGTCCAGGGGGTGGGAGGGATGTCCACGGGGATGGGGGTTATCCATGGGTGGAGGGTGTCTAGGGGGTGGGCAGGCTTTCCACGTGGTTGGAAGGGCTATCGAGGGGGGTCAGGGGTGTCCAGGGGGTGGGCGGTCTGTCCACAGGGGTGGGTAGGCTATCCATGAGGGTGGGGGGGGGGGGGGGGGCTGTCTAGGGGGTACGGGGTGTTCAGTGGGGTGGGTGGGCGGGCTTTCCACGAGGGGTTTGGGGTTGTCTAGGGGTACAGGGTGCCCAAGGGGGTGGGTGGGATGTCTACAGGGGTGGGTGGGCTGTCCACGAGGGTGGGTGGGCTATTCATGGGGGTAGGGGTTTTCGAGGGGTGGGGGTTGTCCACGGCGGTGGTAGGGCTGTCCAGGGTGTAGTGGTGTCCAGGGGTTGGGAGGGGTTGTCCACAGGGGTGTGGCTGTCCAGGGGGTACGAGGTGTCCAGGGGTGGGAGGGGTTGTCCACGGGGGTGTGGTTGTCCAGGGGGTACGAGGTGTCTAGGGGGTGGGCGGGGCAGTCTAGTGCGGTACAGGGGGGTGGACGGGCTGTCCATGGGGGGTGGGGTGGGGGTGGGGGGCTATCCAGGGGATACAGGGTGTCCAGGGGGTGGGTGGGTTGTCCACAAGAGTGGTGGGGATGTCCAAGGGGGTACGAGGTGTCCAAGGGGGTGGGTGGGCTATCCACGGGGATGGGCGGGCTTCCCACAGAGGTGGGGCATGTACAGGGTGGCAAGGCTCTTCAGGGGGGTGGGTGGAGCTGTCCAGGGGGTACGGGGTGTCCATGGGGGGAGGGGCTATCTAGGGGGTAGGTGGGCTGTCCAGGGGGGTAGGAGGGGCTGTCCAGGGGTGGGCGAGGCTGTCCAGGGGGTACAAGTTGCCCAGAGGGGTGGGTGTGGATGTCCAGGTGGGGTACGAGGTGTGTAGGGGGTGGGTGGGATTTCCATGGGGTGGGGGGACTTTCCACGGGGGTGGGCGGGCTGTCACGGGGGTGGGGGCTAACTATGGGGGCAGGGGCTGTCCAGGGGGTGGGTGGGCTGTCCATGGGGGTGGGGCTATCCATGGGGGGAGGGGCTATCCAGGGGGTGAGAAGGCTATCCACGGGGGTGGCGGGGGTGTCCAGGGGGTACGGGGTGTCCAGTGGTGTGGGTGGGTTGTCCACAAGGGTGGGGGGCCTTCTAGGGGAGGTATGAATCAGTCATAAAAAATCATCGAGTCAAGTTTTATTATTTATAGATAAAAAAAATAAATTTAATGTGACCTACCTAATCACACATATATTCAGTCAACACAAATCAATAAGCATCAAAGGTCAATAATATCACTCCAAAATATAATAGATCAATCTATACCTCATCACAATCACTATCATCACCGTCATCATCAGCTTCATCATCATTCTCATCATTGTATCCTCCCTCATCAACGCCCTCCTCCTCGCCCTCGTACTCATCCTCGGCCTACTCATCGCCCTCCTCCACCTCATCCTCCTCCTCCACCTCTGCCTCCTCCTCGACCTCCACCTCCTCTTCCTCTTCCTCCTCATAACCATCATATTGAACTCCAATAGAACTGTCACCTGGTTCCCCATATATATAACACATCAATGAAATATATTTATCACAAACTGTGATGGCCTCTGACAGAAGTGTTGGACGTAAAACTTCCATCAGTTTCATAAATGCAGTGTTTGCCCTAGAAAACTATTCTTCCATCTCTATGGCCTTTTTTCAGACTATTTTATCTCTGTCTTACCCTAATGGAACTCAGTGGAACTACAACGCGTACCTTATGAGGGCCAATACCACATCGGAACTATACTCTTCCCAAGTCGGCAGCGTACTCTACCAGGGTGCTCATCTCCCATCACCTGATGTAAGTGATCGTTTGGCCCAAAATTGTTAGGTTCCTAGGAATCAAGGGCCTCTAAAGCAGCCTGTTACAAATATAAATAGTTTATTAAGTTAAAAAATATAGATTAAAACTTTTAATCTACAAAGTAAAACATTCAATCTGTTGTTAAGTCGGATCGTTAACCGCACTTCCATCTTTCTTCCTTCTACTCGAGCAATACAATTTTTCTTAGGGCACACATCCTTCTATATTCAATTTATGCATCTACAATGACATTTTAGTAGTATGTTTATTTAATAAGTGTCATCAGTCTATTAAAATCACGGAACATTGATTCTACTAGATTCATAAGGGGTAAAGTAGTTGTCAAAATTAAGGAAAAGTTTAATTTCTTTAGCCTAGGTTGATGATGAAGGTTTTAATGCATGTTTTACAGAATAATACAAACCATCATGTTCATTCCCTGATAAAATGTTAAATAATGTTCTTAGAGTTTTACAAATTTTATAAAAATCACAGTTGAAACATTAAAATGTCCACCAAGTTAGAAATGTTGGTTTCATTGGTTTTAATACATTTCAATTCCAAATTAGAAAATGAAATTCAAATAAAATTGAAACCAATAAACATTGAAAATTCACATAACCTTCTAGTGAGATACAAAATATTTGTAATTAATATTAAATCAATTTGTAAAGTACCAACCTTAACATCCCAAGTCAAGGTAAACCAAAATAATTGAGAACACGAATGGATGATTTTATATAATTCACACCAAAACTTTAGGTTCACAATCAACTCTCACAATTGAGATATCAGAGTCATAAAAAGTTATAAATGTATAGTTTCCAATGGTAGTAGGGATGGTGTCAATTCTATCATCACCATCATCAAAAATATGTCTTGGAATTACTTTAATAATGAAACCAAATTCAGGTCGAAGATGGTCTTTGACATAAAAAACTTGTCTCAACATTGATGGCAATACACATGGTCCATCAGTAGCATGAGTGAGAGTGATATCAATTACTCGAAATCCACAATCATCAATAAATGTGCTCTACCTCATCATCGAATCAAACCACTGACATTTCATCATCATGACTCATCCATGAGAATAATAATCCAATATTTTTTTTCAATGACTCCATAATAACCTACATTTTCAAATCACAGTCTATTATCTGATGAACTAGTATAACAGTCTATTGTGGTAGTATCCATAACACCGTCATGTTGTGTTCTCATGTTATTTTATCATTTAGTGATAATAAATTTGTACCCATTGATAACAATGTATTTACAGTCATGAACCACGGTATTAGGACCAAAATCCAAATCTCTTATTTCCTCATATACACTTTCTGCAGAAAAACTCAATTCTTGAAATATAAATCAATATTAAACTTAAATAAATATTGTTTTAATTATTTGGAACAGTAATATTATTACCTTTAATTTTAACCAAGCATAAAACTCCTTGCTATGAAAAGTCTCCATCCTTCTCAAAGATAAAGAACGATGCTTTCTATTTATCATCTCATTATGTTCCCTATAGAAAAAATAGGAATATTTTAACATATATATATATATATATAAGAAATAAATATTAAATTTACTTATAATATGTAGTCATTGAACATATCAAAGTTGAAAAAAAACGTGCGATGTGCCATCTCCCGCTCTTCAAGGCTTAATGTCATCAATGTATATGATCCAAGAATTCCTCTTGTTTGAGGAAGTGATGGAAAATTGGTTCCAATTTTCTCATACTATTTTTCTTTGTTTTACATTAGTCTGTTCATTATTGTAGTAAGAGCGGACAAATACATAGAGTATAAATCCTTACATTCTTGAGACCTGTAACCGTTCATGATAGAACCTTCGGTGTGATTCCTATTACGGACATACAACATTAATTTGTACATATTTATTTTAGTTGGAAACATCCAACAAAAAGAAATAGGTCCTCTGAGAATTATTTCAGTTGGAATATGGACAATCAGATACATAATACGTGTGAAAAATGATGGGGGAGATATTTTCTCTAACTCACACCAAATTAATGGGGCATCTGTAAACATTTTTTGAAAGAATGACTTGGTCAACTTCTTAGCACAAAAATCTCTAAAAAAATGGAATAAATGAATAACATCCACCCTTACATTATTGAAAAAGGTATGATGAATTGATATTCAAATAAACTCATGCAGAAGGATGTGATAATCATGAGTCTTAAAATATTTTATCTTCAACTCTCTTCTATTGACATGATTGGATATATTTCTTGAACAACCATCATGTACTTTAATGGTTTCTATTACTTCTAGAAATTTCTTTTTTCTGTAGGTGTCATCACATAAGAAGCACATGGAACTTGCCATTTATTTTCACTCATACACACAAGATACAGTTCTGGTCTAATTCTCCAATCCACCAAGTCATGCCGAGACCGTAAATCATATTTTGTCTTTCCCTTAACATTTAGAAGAATCTAAAAAAACATTTCACATATATTTTTTTCAATTTTCATTAAGACTTATCAATGACGTAACAAATTGGTTGACCAATAAGTAAAATCAAAGAAGATACTTCTCTTATTCCAATTGTAATAGGTTTTAGTGGAAACATTCTTTCTCATTCCAGATTTCATTTAACGCTTCCTGAATGAAAAACTGAAATCTTTAAATTCATTAAGCACATCAGTTATAGATATATGTTGAGCTGGATCATCGGTCTCCATGGTATTGTCAAATATTTGACGATTATTTCTATATGGATGGTCCATTGGAAACAATTGTAGATATCCCATAAAACAGAAACTACCATGATGTTTTAGTATTCTGGATCATGTATTCTTCATACAAATAGGACATGATAGTTCTCCCTTCGTGCTCCATCTAGAAATCATTGCATAAGAAATAAAATCATTGATTATCCACATAAGTGAATCACACATCTGAAATATGTCTTTCAAACATGCATCGTATGTGCGCACACTCACATCCCAAAGAATTTTCAACTCTTTTATTAAACGGTGCATGTATACATCTATATCATTATTAGGATCAGAAGGGCCAAATATGACTATACTCATGAAAGTGAAAGGTTTTTTCATACATAACCATCGGGGAAGATTATAAATGTGTATAAAAACCGGCCATTTGATGTGCGACTTAAGAATCTTCCCAAACAGATTAAAACCATCACATGAAAGACCCAACCACACATTATGCATGTTAGCTGCAAAATCAGGATATCGAGCATCAAATCTATGCCATGAAAATCCATCTGCAGGGTGAATCAACTCATCATTATTCTTATTTCTCTTGGTATCATTCCATCGCATTTTTATCGATATTTCATCATACATAAAAATATTCTAGAGTCTGGGGATCAATGAAAAGTTCCACATTACATTCTGTGGCATACGAGATGGTGTTCCATCAGATTTTGGATTCCAAAAATATGTTCCACATTTTATACAATCATTTCATTCATCATTTTCCTCCAAGAATAAACTACAATCTTTTAGGAAATCATGAATTTTTTTCTTGAAAATCCAAGTTCCTCAACTAACATCCATGCCATATAGTGGTTTGAGGGAATCTCTACATCATCTTGAAGTAATTCCATCAAGAAGGTAAGAATGTAATTTATTGTAGTATTAGAAATCCCTTATATATTTTTCCAATGAAAAAATCGGATTAAAAATTATATCTTTTTTATTTTACCGCATTTTCGATATACTGGAGTCATGGCAGCATCATTCAATTTTTTCACCCTGACAACGTCATCATTTTCATTAGACGCATCATGTGTGCTCATATTGAAATATTCTTGGGTTGGAATCCTTTCTTTTTCATGATGAAGAATAAATAGAAACCAGTCATATAACAAATTCTCAAATCCAGTCCTCTCATTTGGATCATCCGCATTTTGAGATGTCATTTTCTCCCCATTTTGATACCATAAAAAGTTTTTTTCTTGAAAATCATATTAGGTTATGTGGTAGGTGACTTCTTCCTGACTCAACCAAGGTCTTCCAACACAATTGTAATAGGGGAAGTGTATGTGACCACTATCTGAAGCATTGCGAAATGAAAAATCTAAAAATCTCTCCAAATTATTTTGAAAATCGCATTAGATCTGATCGGTTTCATACATCTAACTTCTATCCATTATGTAAAAAAAATTAAGTCATTTCATAAAAATCAATTTAATAAGATTAAAGTTTCATCAAAAATATATTTAATTAAATGAGAAATGTTCACTTTATATGAAACCATAACTGACACACTACTCTATATGAGAATAATAATATGAAAGACAACAAAATAAAATTTTTAAAACAATATATCCTTGAATAATGATACATGAGTTTACAAGGTTGTGTACACTTGTGGAGGAGAATTATTGAGGATATGAGTAAATTTTAGATCAAAGAAATTTCATATTTTAGTAGATTATTTGAGTGATCACATACATTTCCCAAGGGGGTGGGGGTGTCCAGGGGGTGTGGGGTGTCTAGGGGGTTGGTAGGGCTGCCCAGGTAGGGTTGGAGGTGTTGAGGGGGTGGTGGCTATCTAGGGGGTGGGGGATTTCCAGAGGTGGGGGCTGTCCATGGGGTACGAGGTGTCCAGGGGTGGGCGGGATGTCCAAGGGGTGGCGGGTGTGGCGGGGCTGTCCAGGGGGTACAAGGTGTCCAGGGGGTGGGTGGGCTATCCATAGGGGTGGCCAGGCTATCCACAGGGGTGGAGGGGCTGTCTAGAAGGGTCAGGGTGTCTAGTGGGGTGGGAGGGGGGCATTCTAGGGGGTGGGGTGTCTGGGGGATGGGGGGTGTCCCGGGTGTGGGGGGCGGGTGTCCAGGGTGTGTGTGGGCTATCCATGTGGGTGGGGGATGTCCAGAAGGGTACGAGGTGTCCAGGGGGAGGGTGGGTTGTCCACGGGGGTGGCGGGGCTGTCCAGGATGTCGGGGTGTCCCGGCGGTGGGGGGGGGGGGCTTTCCAGGGGTGGGGGTGTCTAGGGCATATGAGGTGCCCAAAGGATGGGTTGGATGTCCATGGGGTGGTAGGTTTGTCCAGGGGGTACGAGGTGGGTGGGTGGGCTGTCCATGGGGGTGGGCGGGCTGTCCAGGGGGTACGGGGTGTCCATGGGGTGGGCGGGCTGTCTATGGGGGGGGGGAGGGGGGGAGGAGGGGGGGGTGTCCAGGGAGTATAGGGTTTCCAGGGGGTGGGAGGGAAGTCCAAGGGGGTAGTGGGGATATCCAGGGGGTTGGGGGTTTGGGGGGGTGGGGGTGGTGGGGGTTTTCTAGGGGGTGGGGGGATGTCCAAGGGGTAATGAGGTGTCCATGGGGTGGCAGGGCTATCCACGGGGTACGAGGTGGGTGAGCAGGTTGTCCATGAGGGTGGTGGGGCTGTCCTAAGGGGTACGAGGTGTTCAGGGGGTGGGCGGGCTATCCACAAGGGGTGGGCGGGCTATCGATAGGGGTGGCAGGGTTGTCCACATGGGTGGCAGGGCTGTCCACAGGGGTGACAGGGTTGTCCACAGGGATGGTAGGGCTATCCAGGGGGTGAGGGTGTCTAAGGGGTGGGGTTGTCAAAGGGGGTGGGGTCTGGCCAACGGGGTGGGGGTGTCCACCCCCAAACTAGGGTTGTAAAATCCAATCTTTATCCGATAGTATAATGATATCAAGCCTACTATAGATGACTAAGAAGGCAGTTGGTGTAAACCATGAATATCATACATATAAATCACAACACACCCAATTGTAAACACATCACCAAATATCATATGTGGATCGGATTTTATGAACCATGTTTCGATTGGACACTACTCGTAAGAGTATGATGCTTCTTATATCATTAGGTGATATGGAGTTTTACGAATGTTAAATTTTTATGAGATCAATATGGATATTGGATAAAAACCTGAGTGAGATTTCTTTGCAGATATCACTTTTTCATGGAAGGGTAACTGGGAGTGTGGGTATGGAAATTCAAGAAAATTCTTAACGTGTGGAAGAAACTATACATTTGTTATATTTGATTCTAATTTTTTTGTATTGTATCAGAGTGGACAACCCACCCCCTCCCTAGACAGCCACCCCCCCCCCCCACACCCCTACATCCCCTACCCCCCCTACACCCCCACCTAGATGCCCCCCACCACACCTAGACTACCCCCTCCTCCCTACACAACCAACAACCAACCCCCTCCCCCCACCTGGACAGCCCACCCCACCCCCCTTGGACAACCCCCCCTTAACATCCCACAACCCCTCCCCCACTAGGATATCCCACACACCACCACCTTTGGACAACCCACACCCCCTCCTCTATTTCCCCCTACACCCCCCTGGACAGCTCCCCCCCACCCCACCTAAACAACCCACCCCCCACTGGACACCCCCCCTTGGACTGTCCATATCCGCCTCCCCCACCTGGATAGCCCCCTGTAAAGCCAACCCCCTCCCTGGATAGCCTGCACCCTCCTCCCCTATGCCCTCACCTGTAAATCCCCCCCAACATGGACAACCCCCCACCTGGATAGCCCACCCCCCACATGGACAACCCACCCCTTGCCACCCCCCACCTGGACATCCCCCCCCCACCTGGACAGCCCCCCCCCCCCCCCACCCCCACATGGACACCCCACCCTGACCCCCCTGGACAGCCCACACCCCTCCTTGGGCATCCCATACACCCTCCCCCACACCCCTATAACCCCCCCCCCCCCCCGCATCCCCTACCCCATAGACAACCCCCCCACCTGGACATCCCCCCACACCTAGATATCCACCTAGCCCTCTTGCAGCCACTAGGGTAATTTTATTTAAAATCATTTTATACATTAAGAAAGAAAAACCATCATTCATTAACCACTTCATTCCAAACAAACCATTCAATTTATCAATACATGAAAAATTCAATTTATCAAAACATGAAAAATTCAATTTATAAGGCTCTATGGGTCATTTAGAAAATGTCATTGGGGAAAGGGGAAATCAACTACATTGTTAATGCCAATTTAAAAATTGGGCCAAGCACTTAGGAGGTGTGATGATGTCTTGGAGGTGTGGTGGTGTCCAGGGGGGCTGTCTAAGGGGGTGGGGTGGGGGATGTCTAAGGGGGTGGAGGGTGTCGAGGGGGGTGGGGTATCTAGGGGTGGTGGAGGTGGTGGGGGTTGTCCATGGGGCTGAGGGGTGTCCAGGGAGGGTGGGGGTGGGGGTGTCCAGGCTGTGGGGGTGTCTGAGGCTGGGGGGTGGGGAGGGGGCTTTCCAAAGGGTGGGTCTATCCAAGGGGGTGGGGGTGTCCATGGGTGGGGGAGGGGGTTTTACAAATGATGGGGGTGTCCAAGGGGGTGGGGGTGTCCAGGGGGTGGGATGTCCATGGGAGGTGAGGGTGTCTAGGGAGGGTGGGGGTGTCCAGGGGGGTTGGGGGAGGGAGAATTCCAATAGGTGGGGGTGTCCAGGGGGTGGTAGGTGTCTGGGGGGTGGGGGTGGGGGTGTTCACAATTCTAATCCATCACCCAACCAACACCAATTCATCCTCAATATCAATACCCTTTCCATTAATCCTTGATCAAAAACTATAAATACAAAATCCAAATCCAATTTTCAGCTAAACTAAAGTCCACATAAACTACTATATCACCCCACTAAACAAACCCTTAAACATGTTTGAAGTGTAGAACAAAAAACATAAAAAAAATTAAATGTTTAGGTACTCCACAGATAATAGGAACTTTAATTTAGCAGAAATCAAAATGGAAAACGGGAAAAAATAGAGGGATAACATTAAAACTAAGTTAACACTTACTAATTTGAAGTATGAAAATAAAAATTTGTTTTCTTGAAAATGGATCTATAGCTGGAATGAGTTTTGTAGCCGATAAAAATTCGCAAGGATCTTTGGATTAGGGTCTGAAATCAGGCTGAGTGGGAGCCGGGTGTTGGGTATTTGGGAGGAAACTTTCTCAATGGTTTTTAAAAACTATTGGGAAATCCACTCATTACCAATATTTTATTAAAAATGTTGGTATATCATAGAGAAAATAAATATTTCCCAACATTTTTTTCAAAATTTTGATAAATCTTAATTATATTTACAAATTTCCAATGGTTTGAACAAACCATTGGAAAATGTTGCCTTTTTATAGTATAACCACAGTTTCTTCAAACTATTGCTATATATCTACTGGGAAAACATCATATTCTAGTATTGTAAGAAATAATACATATTTTATAATATCATTAACCATAAAAATGGTTTTATAACCATCCTTTAAGTGGAAATTGAAGAACAAAGGTTTGTCATCCACAGAGGTTGTAAATCGATACCTCCTAGGCAATGATTTCGTTTTTTTAGAATAAAATAGAGAGATAGTAGTTTGAGTAAGTATATTCCATTTATATTATATAATTCTAGTATATATATGATACTATAGTTATTATTATCATTTGTATATATTAAATTAGGAGAATATAAGAAAATAAAATAAATAGAAAATGAAATTAAAAGAAAGAGGAAGAGGGTTTACCTCTTAAATTATCCTCCTTGAGATCCTCCTTAAAGAAAGGGTTTTCTATATTTTGGTAAGACCAATAGCTCCTAGATGTGGGGAGAGAGTAGGAAAGAGTATTTGGTCCAAAATTTGATATGTTTCAAGGATTGGTGTGGTGAGGATAAGAGAGGGTGAGGGTGGTTTTTATAGTGGAGGAGAGGGGTAATTTCTGAATATTATATTCATTATTTTATTATTTATATCAATACAAGTATTACTATTGATTCTTGTGACAAAAAATAGTAATAAGTTCATTTTAGATTGAACCAAGTGTGCTTACGCCATCCATACATCACGTATGACTCACATTTCTTTTTAGATCCTTCAAAATAATTCACAAAGTATTGTCATGATATTAATATATTTAGGAGTTATCCAAGATATCATCAACAAATAACACAAAAAAGTCATCAATAAATTCATTGAAAAAACTATTCATTAGATCCATGAAAACAGAGGGTGCATTAGTCTGTCCAAAATGCATTACTGTGAACTCGTAATGCCCATACCCAGTTTGAAATACTGTCTTTTGAATATCTTCTTTCCTCACATGCAACTGATGATATCCAGATTGAAGGATGATCTTTGAAAAATACTGGGCTCCATGAATTTTATAAAATAAATAAAATATTTGATGAAGTTGATACTTGTTCTTTATCATAATAGCATTAATCTCCCTACAGTCAATGCACATCCTCATAGATCCATATTTCTTCTTGACAAAGAGAATAGGGGATCCCCATGGAGAAACACTAGGGAGGATAAATCCTTTATCACTCAATTCCACTAGTTGTTTCTTTAGATCTACTAATTCCACTATCGCCATCCTATAAAGAGTCTTTGATACACATCTCACACCAGGAATTAAATCAATAGGGAACTCAACTACCTTATCAGGAAGATGTCTAGGTAAATCCTTTCAAAATACATCAATGTATTCTTACAGAATAGATAGACCCTCTATTTGAACATTGATTTCCTCACCCATAGATAATGAGTTCTTTGCCTCCCCAAGAATTAAATTCAATATTGAAATTGGGGGTGGATCTAGATTATAATTAGATGGTGAGGTTTCTACTCTAAAGATAAGGGACTTTACATCATTCTCAAAAAATTTAATTTTCTTCTTATTTCAATATATATTCACATAATAATTAGAAATCCAATTCATACTGATAATTATATCAAATTAAATCATGAGTATGATGATAATTCGGAAAATAATGCATGTTTATGTGTCATAATCGGGACTCATCGACACATATCTAGTGCAATGATACTTCCCTTATGAGTTTTAAATCATAACTCATTTATTAAATAAAAATGGAAATATATAATTTATTGGAAACCTGGGAAGATATAAAAGAATTAAATGATTAAAAATAAAACAAATAATCAACTATGTTTGGGGAAATTATTAAAGTACCAATCAACACATTGTTAGGAACAACAACCGTAGCATTTGTTACTGCATAAGCTTGGCCTTTCTCCCTTGGCCTTCTTTGTGGAAAGTTTCATTGACGATTAGGACATTAATGTGCATAATGTCCCATCTCTTTAAAAATATATCATTGAATATTGGAAGCTTATTCCTTTACATTGAAATTATGGTATTGGTGGCATTTTTCTCCACACTTTTTAAAAACACCCATTCCCTTCATGAAAGTATTAGGGTGTTTCTACCAAAAATAACTACAGGGTGGAAAGAAAACTCTTCCTTTATTACTCATTTCCTTATTTCCTTTTATGAAGTTTTCATCAACCCTCTACTTCTCTTTCTTTACTATGAGTTCATATGACTTATAGAATTACTTTTCTATCTTGATAGAACATGATACTATATATACATATGGGGAGAAATTCTAACCGACCATTTTCCTTTGGAGTAATGATTTTAAACCATCAAATAATTGATCAATATTTATCCATAGATTACGTATGTAGTCCACAATATTCCTTGATAACCTTGTAGATTTGGATTCATACTTCATACCATTTTAAACCTCTTTTGTCTTATACTAACAAATTGCCTCTCCATGTCATCTCGATGTTCATGAGGAAAATATTTTTCTACTAAAATTACCATAAAATCTCTTCATTCCAGATTTTCCATGCCTTCCTCCTCCTTTCTGGTTTGAATCAATGACCACCAATGATCAGAATCTCTTGATAGATGATACACTTCCATGACAATATAATCACTTTTGTTACTTCCCAAAGCGATGAATATATATTCTAAGGAACCTAACCACTGACCTGCTATGAATGGGTTTGTAGTCCCATTAAATGATGGATATTGTTGTCTCATTATGTTTTCAAACATTTATCCTCCATGTTTTGGATCAGGATGATTCATGCGGGTAAGGTTATTTTTCATAACCAGAGTCATCTATCCCAGTATAGTTATAATTTTCTCTATACTAGCTACAAATCCAGAACGAACATCATTATCCTACATAAGAGGGAAATCCCTACATTGGATATGTGTGTTCATGTGGTTTCTATTCCTTCAATGAGGATTCATTTCTAAATAATGGCACACCCTAAGTTATGTTATGAATCATAATGTATAATATTGAACTAGAAAAATAATTAACATAAATTGAAACTTTATGAATGCATAATCTCATAATCATAAACATGGTTTCTTTGGAGTCATTTTTGCAATTAAATTATTCACAATGGTTATAAATAAAATTCAATTATCCTAAGAATATCCCCCATGAGTGTAAAACTAGATGCACAGTAAGGCCCACTGTTGTGTACTATGTTACCCCATGTTAGAACCAGAACACCTTGTTGGAGTTCTTACTCCTATGTATATCTTTTCAGGAACCATGTGTACTTGTAGTATCCATATAGATATGTATTTTCTTGGAAGGTCCACATAATCTAAAACTTGCAAAAATTATAGGATTTCTTTGTATGTTTGTCCCCAAAGTACATCTTAGGGTTTTTTCACTAATCTTTATTTTTATATATAGTTTCCAAGGTTTCTACTAAATTTCCATTGAAACCCACTGTAAGGACCTGGCCCTAGTTTCCCAGATCTGATGCCTTAAATTATTACATTGACATATAAATAAGGAAGATGCATCTAGAAGGACCAAATAGTCTAGTGGCTTTGGAGAACAAGATACATATATAAGTTCAACACTACAACTTTAAATGAAATAAAATATGTAAATTCCATTGTAAACATCCAGGACTCCTAGATTATCCCTGACATTCATTAATAATATACTTTTTCACATCCTAGGGGAAAATAAAACATAATAATGAGGTGATATAGGGTGATCAGTAAGTTTATGTAAAACTACAGAATCATAAATAATAATTCATGGTGAATAAATATATGTACACATGAAATTAAAACATAATCATGAGCATAATATTGTAGGAATAAAAACTGAATAAATAATTCAATAAAAAACATAACCATGGATATTATACAAGATGAATAGTCACATGGATTGTCACTTACTAGATTCATAATGAGGGAATGCATAATGTGATAAATAATAACCATTTTATCAAGTCCCCGTGCCAATATCATATATGAATAGGTAAAAACCGAAGTTAGTTTGTCTCGTGAGATCTACCGATGCATTGGGGGGCTATAGTGGTCCCCACCCAAAACTTACTTAGTCCAATGCATTCCTCATATGATAGGGGTGAATCATAATCAACATATACATTAATATTGATACTAATATATTAAATATAAATAACTTTCCCCAATCCGTAATCATTATCACTAACCATTCAGAGTAAAATGGTATATGGTATCAGGATAACACATCAACTATCAATCTAATAATAAACCATTAAATAAAATATGGTATAAAATATCATAAAATATTAATATAAATTGAAAATAATAAAAAAAATATTTTTTAAATAGATGAAAGTGCTCTTATAAAATCATCGAGTAATTTTTGAGAGAAATACTCTTTTACTTTAAAAAGAAGAGTTCTTTTGGAAAAAAATATCTATTTGTCATAATTTTTTTTATAAAAACTATAATGAAAAAATATAATTTTTCTTGAAAAAATTAGTGATTTTATAAAAATAAAGGTGTCTTAAAAAATATTATTGATTTCACTTGAAAATAGGTAAGAATTTGAGAAGTTACCTTAAATCAGGATTCATTTATCGAGAATAATTTCAGAAAGATCATTTTAAAACATGAAACTCGCCATAAAATAAATAAGGATCATGATTGGTAAATATATATTGAAAATTTACATATAATTTATTGGTATTACATAATAATAATTCAATGTTTCATTAGGGTAAATAGAAAAAAGTGTAACTTGAAAGAAAATGGAGGTTCAGGTAGAATCCCTTACCTTATGTCTGAATGTGTTCTACACTTGACATTAACATCCTGGATAGTCAGATTAAATACCTCAATTAATTAAATTGAAACCTTATCTACATGTATTTGATTTAGTATAATTTTATTACGTTCTTTTATGGCTTTTTGGATGTGTTATAAGATACAAATTTATTACAAAGGAGAATGTTTCGTTGGTTTTCACGAACGATATACTTTTATATGAGTATGAAAGATCATGTGGAATAAATATAATTATCCAAAATTGAATTTTTATGGTACTAATGAAAATATATAATATTATATGGTTATATAGTAAATTTTTTATATGTTATGAAGATTATTTATTAGATAAAATATTAGTGATAATTCTTTAGATTATTGTTGTGGTATTTCGTTAATCTTAAACTAGTTTTGTTGTATAAATTAGTATTATGTATATATTATGGTTACATAATATTACATAAGATATCATATATATTTTATAATCTCATTAAACTAAAAAATGGTTTTATAACCAACCTTTAAGGATAATTTTATGAATGAAAGTACATCGTCCATGAAAGTTGTAAATCAGCACCTACCGAATGATGATTTTGTTTTTTAAAATAAAAGAGAGAGATAATTGTTTGAGGAAGTATATTCCATTAACATGATATAATTAAATTATATAAATTATATTGGATTTATTATGATCATTTTTACATAATATGTGAGAAGAAGATAATAATATAAATTAAATTGAAAACAAAATTAAAAGAAAGAGGAAGAGGGTTTACCTGTCGAATTATCCTCCTTTAGAACCTCTTTAGGGAAATGGGTTTTGGTCATTTGGAAATACAAAGAGTTCATGTAAGTGGGGAGAGAGTAGGGAATATTATTTTTTCAGAACATTGAAAAGCTTCAAGTCTTAGATGAGTGAGGATAAGAGGGGGTGAGGGTGGTTTTTATAGTGGAGGAGAGGGGTAATTTTTGAATATCTTATTCATTATTTTATTATTTTTAACAAGACAAGAAATAGTGTTTATTATTATGACCAAAAAAATTAATATTTTCATGTTATTTTTAACCTACTATCATTACATCATACATACATCACCTATGACTCAATAAATCATGTATTTATTATTTATCCTAAATTATCGAATTTTACTATTTACAAAAAATTCAAGTATTTTAGAAAAATATAAAAAATTAACCATAACCATTTTTTGATGTGTATAATTCAAAACATAACTCCATTTTATAAAAACAATTTTATAAATATGAGAAATTTAATTTTTAATTAAAATCATCATTTACTTGAAAAAATCATATTAAATTTATAACTGATTTTATGACAATTTCAAAAATTAAATAAGGTCTCATAAAATTATTCTAAAGTCATAAGACAACAAAATATTATTTTATGAATACATTTTAAGTAAAAAAATTTCTTTTAAATCATTTTATTTGTTCTAAAATTATAATTAAATATTTTTAACTTATAAAAATACCACCACTTAATTAATGATTTTTAAAATATTCCTTTACTTATACTATGGAATAATTATATCATACTTTCACTAATGAGATGCATAAATTTTATTTATAATTTCATGGGTGATTTTACTATTCATTTGGCTGGTTTACTATTCATAAGGTTCATATCACTATTTATAAGGTCAAGTTACTATTTACTCGGTATAGGTTCCTTAAATTCTTGAAATACCTCTTATTTCATTCATTATTAATTTATGATTATTTTTTTGTGTTCTATAGGTGGTTTTACGTGATTTATAATATATATAAAACAAACATAAGAAGGGAAATCTCATTTATAAAATTATGGGTTATTACACCAAACAATTTAATTAGCCATTACCATTATTTATTCACAATTAATTTATTCATTCCATTAACCAAACCAACCCAAGCTCGTTCCAAAATTTATTAATAAATTATTCATTCATTTATTCAATTACTATATGAGCGTATACCAAGCACAATACACAACAAGGAATATAGAAAATGTCAAAAGTTGAGAAACTCTGGGTGAATTAACCATACCAACCATCACCACCCTTATTTGATGTCATCCATCCAAAAACCATCCACATACAACCACATCTAGTAACACATCACCACACAACTGGATCATAGCCCTACTGCACAACACTTCTCATCCATTCCACAATCAATCAATCTCTCAACCTGAGATTCCATTATACATTTCAAACCATCCCACAACACACAACCATGCTCACAACCATATCACCACAAAAAAACACAATTTAGATTTAATAAGCCATCACTTGTTCAATTCCACTTGTTAATTCATGGGTTATCACAAAAGATGTATAATCCTAGGGAATCAATTCATTAGCTGAGTATACATAATTAACTAATTATCATTTATAAGGTGATACCAAACAATTATCTAGAAAGGAAACAACCAGAAAAAAAATATATAGCACAAAAAAATCCACCGACGACTGCAATTTTTAGTGGGGAAATCATCCCATATAATCAAAACAACATAATCAATATCAAGGCTATAAAAAGAAAGCGAACAAACCCCATTTACACAATTATTTCAGTTAACTGGCTGTTTATCTTTGATTTAGGCCAACAAAACTATGATGCACAGATAAATAGAAGAAAATACTCTCTTGTATGATGCACAATTAAAGGGAAACAAAGGAAATCCCTACCTTTAGGAATATTTTAAACCCATATGTGTGATACATGGTGAAGAAGAATGGTCGCAAGTGACAAACACACTTCTAGAAATGCAGATCAACCTATTCCACACCATAAGATTATCAAAATACTGCCCAAACATCCAACTCAATACAAACCTTATCATGGCAGTGAATCCTGATCGACGAACAACAGTAAACATCTGAGAAATTGGATAAAACTCACCACAAATCGACCAAAGAATCCCAACAAACAACCACTGAGATCAATCGATCAAATTTGGTGGAAGAGGGCTCGAATAGTTCCTCGGGGTGCCTAGGGTTCATATGGAATGATAATAAGGAGAGAAAATGGTCGAATGAATGAAAATTCATACAAAAATAATTTTAAAACAAAATTAGACTGGGGTATTACATGACGTGTAATACCCTTTCACATCATGTAGTACCCGGGGTTCTGTTCTCGCTGAAAAACACATCACCTCCCGATTTATTTTATTTTTCAAACCCAAAATAATTGCATGTTGTGAAACCTCCTAGAAAATCTGTGAAACAGAGTTTCACCTTGTGTAATCATGTTACATGACATATAATCCCCTCTTCTCTTAGCATTTAGTAACTAAACTTCTTCAAACTCCCTTCGAGCCTCTACCGAACACTCCAACAGCCAAAAACAGGAAATGTAATTGACCAGGAGTACATAGATCCTTACATCAGATACGTCTTAAATGATTCTCATCCTCGATAATCCAAAACCAATCCCACAAGAAAGAGGGGTCTGAAGAAACACCCTATGAGATACCTCTTAAGGATCTTGCTACACATAAAACACGGAAAACAATCAAACACAACAATGTTAAATGGTAAACCAACCCATGTTGTTCGAAATCTAGAGTGGAAAACCCCACATCTAGGAACACCTCCTCCAATATATGCAAACCTAAATGACCACAAGATACACAACATGATCACAACAACCAAATTATCTGAACATGTAAACCATGTAATTCTATCCTCAAGGTCAAGATATTATTCTCTCTAGGCAGAACGGACTCACCCGCATGGGTTTGACCATATCATATTTAATGCATCTATGTTATGAATTGATTCCTAACCTCTTCACATGTTAAGACTTTATCACACATCATGGAGAAAAGAAACAACTCATCTTATAATAATCAATCTTCAAATATCACATTTGAATGAAAAACATATAAAAAAAGCTCAAAAGAACATTGGGTATTGGGTATGCATCTGTGCTACTCTATCCTAAGTAATCTCATCCTCGACACCATGCCTCTACAACACACTAACCAAAGGAATGGCCTGTACATGAAGAAACATCTCCAAATGATCTTGGATCCCATTGGTAGTTCCAAAAATGTCATTTTGCCTTTGATATCCAACTCTCCCTAGTCAATGACATGAGAGTCATAATGATTATACTGAAGAAGTTGGGATACATGGATGATGTCATGGATCCTTTTTAGCTATGGTGGCAGTTACAAATAATTCACCACCTTACTAACTCACTCCAACACCTTCAAGGTCATGAAAAACCAGAGAGAAAGCTTACTCCTTATGCCAAACCTCTACTTCCCACATCAAGGAGAAACCATAAAGAACACATGGTTCCTAACACCTAACTCCATGGGCCTCCTCATTCAATCATTATAATACTTATGTTCTTCTTGTGATGGTTTCATCTTATTTCGAACAAGCTGAACCTTCTCAATCTTTCTCTACACAACATTCGGGCAAAGAAATGCTCTCTCCCCAACCTCTGTCTAGAACAATGAAGAACAACACATTCTCTCATACAATTCATCAAATCGAGTCATGCCAATGGAAGAGTGATTTCTATAATTATAAGAAAAATACACCAAGGGTAGGTGTTGTACCCAAGATCCACCAAAGTCCAAGTTGCATGCCCGCATCATATCCTCTAATGTCTGGATAGTCTGCTCCATCTACCCAACTTTCTGAGGGTGGAATGTAGTGATGATGCATTATTAGGTTCCAAAAGCATGCAAAAATCCTTTATAGACTTGTGAGGTAAATTACATGTCCCGATTTGAGATAATGGACCTCAAAACTACATGCAACCACACCACTTCATCCCTGTACCTCCTGGACAAGGCATCCACTACACATGACTTATTAATTTCTAAGAAGTGGGCTGATTTCATTAATTGATCCACTACCACCCGAATAGCATCACAAACTCCCTGAGAATTGGGTAACCCTGTGAAAAACTCCATTGATATGTCATCCCACTTCTACTCAGGGACATCCAAGGTCTATAACAAACCATTGGGAATACAGTTCTCAGAATTTTCCACCTGGATAACTAAGCACTTGATCACAAACTCTTCCAATGCTCATTTCATCCCGGTCCACTAAAATTGAATCATCAATCCACAATACATATTGTAAACTCCTGGGTGTACCACTAATGGTGAGCTATAAAACCCATAGAGGAATCCTTTGTGCATTTACACCAGATAAAACAACTTTATACTGAACAAAATCTCGTTTTGACCATCCTTTCACCACCCCTCCGGAGTATCACCACAGTATACATTATGACGCATCACCTCTTCCTATGAGTCTCCCCACTGAGACTCCTCCACCTACTACATCATAGAAGACTACACTATCATACGAAACAAATAGCACTTACTGTCATCAACTCTCACATCTAAGTGCAAGGATGTCAACTCCTCCATCTCTCTACAAGCATCAAAAGATTCCCAAACAACCTCCCTCTATGATTTCCTGCTCAAAGCATCAGCCATGACATTTCCCCTTTCTAATGTGTAGGAGATCTCAAAATCATAGTCTAGAAATAATTCTATCCACCCCCACTATCATATATTTAGATCAAATTGGGAAATATATACCTCAAGATCTTGTGATCTATGATGACCGCGAAGTGCTACCCAATAAGGTAATGCCGCCCCAACTTCAGTGTGAACACAACTGCTACAAACTAAAGATAATGGTAGGCATAGTTATGATCATGGGGATATAATTTCCTAAACCTAGAAGAGATAATTTCTCATTACTACTTCAAGAAGCATCCCAATCCCAGACAATAGCATCACAAAACACCTCAAACATCACCCCTTCCTCTGGAAACTAGAGAACAAGAGCAGTAACCAACTTTCCCTTTAGGTAATTGAAAACTAACTATCACTACTCATTCCACACAAAATCTTAGTCCTTTATTCTCAAAACTATCAATGAATATAAAACTTAAGATAAATTGGGTACAAACCTCTAATAATATCCTAGAAGAAAAAGGAAACCGTGAACCTCTGCCACATTCTTAGGTGATTCAAAAGAAACAACTGCCTCAAGAATTTATGGGCCTGCTGAAACAACCTGATGAGACACCACATGATTGAGGAAATGCACTTCTCATGTCTATATAATTCATTTGGAATTCTTTCCATAGATCTATTGGCGTCGAATAACTTTCAAGTTAGTTTTGAGAAGCTCATTGTGGTCTTCCTCTAAATTCGAGTATATCAAGATTTCATCGATTAACGTAGTGGCAAACTAGTCCATGAACTCACATAAAATGGAATTAATAAGGCCTTTGAAATCATTTGTTGCATTTATAACACCGAACGACATGACTAAAAACTTGAATTTCCCATATCTTCATTTGAAGGAGATATTCTGGATATCACCCTCCTCCCCCTCAACCAGTGATATCTAGACCATATATTGATCATAAAAAGATAACTCTACCCTCTTATCTAGTCGAAAATATTATCTATTCATGAAAGAGGGTAATGGTTCTTGACCATCACCTGATTCAACCACTAGTAGTCTATGCACTACCTCAAACCATTGTCCTCCTTCTTTGAAAACAACACTAGAGCACCCCACAATGATACAATGGGTTGGATAAAACCCTTCTGAATCATATCATCAATCATAATCCTCAAATCCTGCAACTTGAATGGTTCCATTCAATAAGGATCTATCGAAATTGGAGAGGCATTGTGTTGTAAATCAATCTCGAACTCAATATCACGTCAAAGGGGGTAGTGTCACAAAATTTTTGGGTAAAACATCTAGGAACTCCCCAAATACTCTACGAACCGATACCATTTCAGTTTCCACTAACACTACTAACAACTCAGCCAAAAAATATAGAAGGTTCTGCACACACCGACCACCCACCTTACAACCCTTCTGTCCAGTGAAAACCACACACTGGCCATCCACATCTGAAAACACAACTATACTCTAGAAGAATTTAATAATGGAATGTATATAATACAACTAGAAGATTATTAGAATAACATTGTATGGTGCATATTTAGTAATAAAATATCCTCACAGTACTGATGTGGTCTTATCATCAGTCTACATCCCTGGCACACATCAAACAAGCTATTCCGACCTCCGATTCGCATACTCAACACCAAGGGAATATGAATCCTCTATACATATATTATTAGAGAATGGGCTAGAGTGGGTCAAACCAAGGAGTGTGAAGGTAATAAATCAAACAAATTTCATGCAATGGTGCTGAACAAACCGATCGTACATCTGATGATATTTGGCCCTATTGGAACTGATGGATTTGCGGCATAAAAATAACCACGCCCATCTCTTACACCTTCATGGTGATGAACACCTATATAGACACACTCATTTTAGGGTCCCTAAGAACAAGGTACGTCCTATGGTTGGCCACTACCTGCTCTATCTCCCCTTAGTAGAGCAAAATTATGTTGTCCTTTCTTCTAGAACTATCTCACTAGAAATTGTTGTTGAAGCTAAAATTGATCCTATCCGCCTCCACTAATAAATTCTTGGTTAGCCACTGGGCACTAACTACGAATATAGCCGCTAAGTCTACAGAAGAAGAACCTCAGCCCAAAGCCTACAGAATGGGCATAAAAACCACTTGCACTAGAATGTTGGGAAGAAAACGGATGAGGTCGACTACTTATCGATCAAAACTTAGAATGTACTTGAACCTAGGACCTATCACTAAATACATTACCTCTTGAAGAACTTTTTTTATCCCTTATTATGGTATAACTAATTATTATAGAATTATATATATTACCTCCATCTTTGTCTGATCCTTAAGATACGTTGGCAACATAAAGGGAGTAACAACATACTTGATTGAAGGATAGAGTGCTTCCTTGAGACGTATCGCATGATACTCCTCATCTGGGAAGAGATCTGGTGAAAAATGAAGTTTTTCATTGAACTTGATCACAATATCCCATACTTCCATACTCCCCGAATAAAGGGAGAGTATATCTTACCTCTTCTTATCCTTCATGGTCAATGAAAGGAACTTTCCTCGAAAGTCCTTCTCAAAGTCTACCCATGAAATTTATGCTTCCTTCCTCTCCACCAGATAAATCATACACCTCTGAAGTGTATCCACTCATAAAGGACTGAACACAAAAGGAACCCAGTACTCTATTGGGTGCCAGATCAAACGGAAGGTGATCTCAAGCTCCTCGAGCCAACTTTCTGTCTCCATGTCTGAAACGCTACCCTCATACTTTTCCAGAGCCTACTTCTAGAAAGTGTGCAACAAAATCTACCACTATCCATCCCCCTTGACTTGATAAAACCTCATTCAGTCAATCGGATCATCCTATCAAGCCTCCACTACCTGAACTACATGCAGAAAACAATCGGGATCCATAACCGAAAATTAAACAAGGAGTTCCTAAGCCTGAGTAGTATGGAATTTTCATTTAGATTCATTTTAATACATCCTATTAATTTAATCCATTTTAATTTTCCCAAAACAAACCAATTAAACAAATAACACAATTCATTATGATGCATGTAACTCTCGTAGGTAACTACCCAGAAAATGGTGTAACCTCACAATTGGTCATTTAGTAGGCTCATAGTTCTTGCCTCAGATCATGGGGGCCTAGAATCCAGTGTCTTAGCAGGTCTTCCATTGTATATGTCATGTACCAAGGTCACCTGACACCTTTTCCCTACCAAACTTTTAAATAATCACTATTCTTATCCCCAAAATCCATCATATCTCTCAAACATAAACTACAATACCATTTTTTTCATGACCCCTCCCCCAAAGATACCCCTCCTGGGCTAGAAATGAAGAATGGGAGATAATGACCCCCGATTCGCACCTACAATTGGACTTGGGATAGAGACATGTACCATGGGTATATAAGTCTCACAAAATGGGAGGAATTTCCCTTTATAGGAAGCATGGTCGAGATATAATATGGATTGTCCACAATGAAACTCCAAGACGTAATATAAAAAGAAAACCAAAATTCATCATACATGCATATGTAAAATATAACTAATACAAAGAAATCTCCAAAGTAAATACCAAATGTAAAGCTAGGAAGTGACACATAAATTATCAATATTTGAGTGAGTAAAGACCAACACAGTCTGTGATGTTCTCTCAGAAACCTAAAAACTAGTTTTATTTACGTAGGGTGAGTATACAATTATACTCAGTAGGAAAGCCAAAGTCTGTTGTTCACATGTGAAAGAAGCATACTAATGTCCCTGTGAGGAAAAAAAGAACCAAAGAACATCTAACAGGTATACTAACCATCCCAACCTCACCAAGTAACACCCAAAAAATAATGAAATTCAAGTAATGTAATATAATGCACGTCAATTATAGGGTACTCTGCACCGCTTCCAACTGATTAGCCACTCTATCCTAACAGAAAACGTCCTCGCACTCCCACCTCTTCCTAAAGTACTACATAACAACCTTACCACACACTCATGGGACATAAAAACTACATCAAATACCACCCAAATACACATGGTCCACAAACCACACCGTATCCCTCCCACAGACACCTGACCCACAAACCACACCACATCCCACCTGCAAACACCTGGTCCACAAACCACACCATATCCTTCCACAGACACCTAGGCTACAAAACACACCACATATCTTCTAGAGACCAATTACAAAAACCATATCTCATGCTGAAGACACCTGGGAAATCACAACACATCTCATCCTGAAAACACATGGGAAAGAACAACACATCTCATCTCGAAAACACATGTGAAGCACAACACATATCATCCCAAACACACTTGGGAACCACCATCCTCTAACACACACCTCAGCCTCATGAACCACAACCTACCCAAAGAATCATGGGATACCACCACCTAGAAGTGGGATCATGGAAGAGTGGGTGGTCAGCCATCCATCCTCCCACTGGGATGTTTAGGAAAGACACACTCCCACATGACGATGGGGGTGTTCTTCACATTGTGCTCAACTATGGTGGGGTGTGTATAGAAATCACAAGGGAAATACATGTATATTTATATAAATATAACCCCAAACACTCAATCCTAACTTATGGATTTTAATAAAAATAACCAAATCACAACACTATCAACTTTGATACTACCTCTAAATGCACTACACCGCACATCAAGCCACAACCCAACTCATATTTACAACCAATTTAATGACCCATTAACATTATTTATTGGTAATTCATTTATTTGTTCTATTAACCAAACCAACCCAAACTAGTTACAAACATTATTAATAAAATATTTTTTCATTTATTTCATTACTATCAGGGAAGCTACCAAGAACAACACCCAATAAGTAACACAAAAAAATTATTACATATAGAAAATCTGACAGAATTACTCATACCAACAATCACCATCCTTATTTAAAGTCACCCCTACAAAAACTGTCCACACATAACCACATCCAGAAACACATCACCACACAACCCGATCACAGCCCTATGACACAATTCTTCTCATCCATTCCATAATCAATCAATCTCTCAATCTGATATTCCATTACACCTTATGAACCATCCCACAACACACAACCATGCTCAGAACCTCATCACAACAAAATACAAACAAAAACCATTTCAAATTTAAAAATGAATCCCTTATTAAATTCCACTTATCAATTCAAGGGTTATCATATATGGAACATAATCATGGGGCATTCATTAATTAGCTGAGTATATGAAATTAAACAATTCTCATTTATAAGGTGATACCAAATAATTTTCAAGAAGGAAAAAAACCACAAAAAACATATCCAGGGAAAACAAATCCACCAACAACTAAAATTTTCAGAAGGGAATTTAGCCTGTATAATCACAACATCACAATCAATATCAAGGATATAAAAAGAATGCGAGAAATCCCTATTTACCCCATGATTTCAATTAACAGGTTGTTTATATTTGATTTTGGTTAGTAGAACTCTAATATGTAGATAAAAAAATGAAAAATCTCTCCGTCATGATGCATTATTAAAGAGAAACAAAGGAAATCCCTACCTTGAATAAGCTTTTCAACTCATCGGTGCACTATAGGGTGAAGAAGAATGCCTACAAGAAACAACCGCACTACTAGAAATGTTGATCAACCTATTCTATGCTACAAGATTATAAAAACAATTCCCAAACATCCAATTCAATCCAACCCATTTCTTGATAGTGAATCCCAAGTGAAGAATAAGAGGAAAATAATGAAAAAGAGGATAAAAATCACCATGGATCGACAATGGATCACAAACAAACAACCATCAAGATCAATAGATCGAAGAGGGAGGAAGAGGGCTCAAAGAATTCCTTGGGGCACCAAGGGTTCATTTGGAATTAGATGAAGTAAATAAAACTACTTAATGAATGAAATTTTAGTCAAAAATAATTTAAAAAAAACTAGATTAGGGTATTACATGATGTATTATACCCTTTCATGTCTTGTAGTACTCGAGGTTTGGTTTTTTTCCGAAAAACACGTCGCCTCTCGATTTATATTATTTTTCCAACCTCAAATTGTTACACACTGTGAAACCTCCCAGAAAATCATTGAAACAGGGTTTCATGTCATGTAATCATGTTACACTATGTGTAATCCACCTTCTCCCAATCTTGAGTAACTGAAATTCTCCAAAATCACTATAAACATCCTCTGAACACTCCAACAACCGTAAAACTACTGAAGTAGTGGACTAGGAGGACATGGACCATTACAGAGGATACTAGAGTGTAAAGGAAGGTGCAGTGGGATTTTTGGGACCAGTAGTTGGAATGATATCATACTATTTGGTAGCATTGACTTTGGCATCGAAGGACTATTTCAAGATGAACAATTTTCCAACAATGTTTGATAAGTTATTAGATATTTTTATAAAAAAAAATTTAGGGTTCCCACCTATGAGAGAATTGGACTTTATGATTGATCTCTTTTTAAGGGTGATTCCTATTTACCTTCCATCTTATCAATTTTAACCAATGGAATTAATGGATATGAAAGTTCAATTCCAAGAGATAGAAAGGAAAGGGTCCATTCATCCAAGCACAATTCCATGGGAAGCATTGGTCTTGTCTATAAAAAAGGTAGATGAAAGTCTTCATCTATGTGTGTATTATCATAATCTTAACCAAGTTATGATAAAGAATAGGTATAAAATTCCATGCATCGATGAACTGTTCGATCGGTTAAGAGGATCTCAATGGTTCTCTAAGATTGACTTACAATAAGTATATCACCTATTGGGGGTTCAGAAGCATGATATTCCAAAGAAATCCTTCAGGAGCAGATATAGTCATTATGAATATGTGTTAATGTATTTAATTCTTATGAATTCCCTAGTAGACTTTATGGCATTGATGAATTTGACATTTCATAGGTATCTGGATTTTTTTATGGTGGTGTTTGTCGAGGACATATTGGTGTATTCGAGAACAAGGGTTGAGGATGAGAAACACATGACGATAATTTTTGGATTATTGAAGGACCATATTATATATGTCAAACAATCAAATTGTGATTTTTAGATACAATAGGTACGATTTCTTGGCCATTTAATTTCAGAAAGAGGTATTTCTGTGGATCCAGAAAAGATAGAATCTATTATCTCTTGGAAACCTCTAAAGAATGTCTTCGAGGTATAGAGTTCCTTTAGTCTAACTAATTATTACTGACATTTTTATCATCATTTATCATAACTATATTCAACTATTATAGCTTTAAAAAAGAAGAATGTTTCATTCCAATGGAATAAGAAATTTCATATGTCTTTTCAAGAGCTTAACGTTTACCTTATATCAGCATAAATATCGATTTTTCAAGAATCAAGACAAGGTTATGTGGTGTATTGTGATGCTTTTTGATCTAGGTTGGGGTGTGTTTTAATGTTGGAAGATCATTTAATTTCTTATGATTCAAGGAAGTTATGGGTGAATGATATGAACTTCCAGAAACGTGATCTGTGACAAATTATCCATGTCCGTTCTTTGAAGAATCGGGGTTATTATCTCTTCAATGAGAAATTTACTATGTTTATAGATCATAATATCTTGATGAATATTTTCTCACAAAGGGATTTGAACTTGAGACAAAGAAGATGGATGGAGTACCACTAAATGTTTGACTTCGACTTGATGTATGCACTAAGAAAGGGTAATTCATTGGAAATTGCATAAAGAAAAAACATTTATATGGTAGGTTGGAAAAAAGATTCAAATGGGAGCCAGTTGATATCGTTCCTAGCCGACATGCACTTGGAATGTGAATATCAGGGTAAAGTTTTGGTTTTCTTCCCAGCATCAATTGTTATAATATTATAATTACAGTTAAATAATCACAAATATCAGATATAGAATGTGTTTATATGAGGTCAAAACTCAATGGTGGGGAGAACATTGACGGTTAGAAGCTTGATGCAAATTTAGTGTTGTGGTTCAGAAATTAGATTTTCGTACCTATGGATCCTTTGGGATAGCTTATTCATGCTTACTACTATTCAATATGGGTTGTTCATCCTAGAATACAAAATATTAATAATGCATTGAATGCATAGTTTTGTGGGTTTGTATGAAAAGGAAGGTGGATGAGTTTTTTTCCAGATACTTAACTTGTCAGATGGTTGATACAGAGCATCAGTGACCAGACTGTATGTCGCATTATTTACTAATTCATGTTTTGGAAATGGTAGAAAATATATTTTTATTTTGTATAAGGACTCTCATGAATGGTTTATAAACATGATTCCATATGTTTTATAGTGTATCAACTCCCAAATTCATCCCATTTCATCCCAACTCGTGAATGTCATACAGTAGAGGACTTGTCAAAAATATAAATCGGAGAAATTGTAAAGAGTCACGGAATAATAGTTTTGATTATTTAAGATATATATCCAAGTTTTATGTATCTTTTCTAGAAATACTTATAAAAATATCTTAGAACTCATTTGACTATGAGTACGGTGTATCACCCTTATATGGATGGACAATATGAAAGGATGATTCAAATGTTAGATGACATATTGAAAGATTATATAATGTATTTTTGTGGCTCATGAAAAGATCATGTACCACTAGTGGAGTTTTTGTATAAAAATAGCTATCAATCCTCGATGCATATTGCTCCTTTTAAATCATTGTATGGGCATTCTTGTAATTCTATACTTTGTTGGGTGGAAACATGTGAAACTCCACTAGTGGAGCCGAGCCTTGTCCAAGAAATATTGGTGAATATTATATTTAATCAGAAAATAGATAGGTATGGATTAGAGTCATCATAATTAATATCTGGATCATTTTAGATGTTTTTTTTTTCATTTTCGGTGAGGGGTCATGTGTTCTTCAGGATCACTCCATGGCTTGGACATTAATGTTTTAGGAAACAGTGCAAGTTTTCTCCTTAATACAAAGGCCCTTTATAGAAACATGAATGGATTGGTGAGGTGGCATATTGATTATAATTTCTACCATGGATTAGTGTTGTGTATATTGTGTTTCAGGTATCTCAGTTGAGGAAATATCATCCTGATCCTCACCATGTGATCGATGTGATCACATTGACAAAGAACCAGATTCTTCCTTGGTGCACATGCCAGTGTGGATTATGGATAGAAAAGAGAAAGTATTTCATGGAAAAATCACCCATCTAGTGAGGGTTTTATGGAAACATGTTTAGATTTAGGAATATACTTCGGAACACAAGATGGAAATGATCGAGAAATGGCCCAAACTATTTTGGGACCGCAGTGGTTTTCTACTTTTTAGGGGCGGAAAGGATAACGGTGGTGAGAAATTAGTACCCTAGGTTTCAATTATGTAACCATTTATTTATTATTTTTTAGTGAATAAAGAATTTTGGTGAATTTGGGGAGGGTTTGGAAGAATTTTGGAATTATTTATGGGTTTTTCTAAGGGTTCACTATCTGTTCACGGTTAGTGAAAATCATGGAACACCTACAAGAAACCATGCTCAATAAGACAACGGATAATGATAAGGCGCATGGGTGGGCACATTGTTTGTTCATACCGTGCAACTACTAAGTAGAAATAGTAAAAATTGAGATAGATATTTTTATCATGGCTGGAGCATGGTTTTTATAACTATGTGGTCTAACTATGTGGGGTCCCCCCTTGAGGCAGTGGTTGATGCATGGTTAGCACCCGATTTTCCTAACCATGAAACTAACCATGCACAGTTTAAAAAAAAGATCAAAAAATTATGGATCTAAGTGGAGAATAAGAAATAACCCCCTTTTATGCCCCAAAACGACCCTAACTCAAGTGTTTATCCTCCTAAAGGTATTAGAGGATTCTCCCATTGATCTAGATGTGATCTAAAGTTCTCTCTTGGTGCATTGAATCTAAATTCTCATGGTATGTCATCTTTCTTCACTATTTTTAGTAGTTTTCCTTATATTTATCTCTCCCTCTATCTTAGTTTCATATATATATGCACTATGTGGATAGATATAATGTAGTTTATTCAAAATATGATTATATTTGGATTTTTTGATGTTATGGGAAGAGATCCAAGGTAAGTTTTCAGAATTTCAACCTATTTTCATGGATGTTTTCAGGACTTCTTCTATTTTCACCAAGTTTTCTGAGGTATGTGGATTCACACTCAACTCCTCTATTTAAAACACTAGGGATGAGTTTTATATAGATTAAATTTAGTGAAAGTTATATTGAAATTGGTGTGAAAATCATGGTAGAAACCTTATTTAGTGATGGTTTGGGGATTTGTGTGAAATTGTGGAATTTTTATGAAAAGTTCTTTGATAAATGATTTTAAAATAGCTTCTCATTTCTATTTATGGACAAAGTTTTTCAATAAAAATTTTGTTTTATTGAAATGGTTTTGGCGTTGAAATGGTTTTGTAATTGAAATGGTTTTGGAAAGATTATATTTTCATGGTTTTTTGGCATTATTGGTGGTGTGTGTTCATGATTCATTTTACAAGGCCCGGTTGAAATAGGACTTGGTGCTCAGTTCCAACAGTGTAATGGAACACAAGATTTAATTACCTTATGATGAATTCATAAATCGATGAGAAACTACTCACGGGTTTGGAACTGACATAATGAAGCATGCATGGGTGAAAGCGTGGGTTTGTGGATTAGAATGGGTTATGCCAAATGGAATTTTTGAAATGGTTTTAGAAAATTGTTTAATTGCATTCCTTGGAACATTTTATTATATTTTTAAAACTATTTTTTATGTTACATGTTTATATTTTGATATAAATTGTTTTTTAATTTTTTTTTATTTAATCGACTTTATATAATGGGGTAACATGTTCTATCCTAGTGGCGTGAGTAGAGAAGTTATTTGAGGAAAACATATTGAGTTTCATTACTCTCCCTTATTTTGTCACTTTGGTTCTTTTGTAGATATTTTTTATGGTTACATGGTAAAATATAAAGTAGCACACTTAAATAGTGCTACTTTATGATACTTAGAATGGTGTTAGAGTTGGAGCTTAGAGCGGTTTCCTTTGGAGTCTTTGATATTTGATAGTTTTGTATTATGTTGTTAAATTGGTTGTCTTGTAGTCTTTCACAGTGGTACTCTTTGTAGTTGGATTGGATATTAATTAAATGTTGATTTTTATTTCATTATTATCATGCATCATTTGGTTATGGCTTGTTTGGTTGGTTGGTTTCTTTTAAAAGAGAAAATCTTTCCCCACCTATTAATGGAGACCCTGTCATTAGACTTTCGCATCTTGGGGATGTACCATAAGGCCATGTAGCATTCCACTACCTTCTCAATCCAAGGAGGAGGGGTGGTGTGTTTCAAATGGTATCTATTTTGTTCAGTCCAAATTCTGTTTGAGACAAGTGGTATCAATATTGGTCTGTCCCAATATCTTTTTAAAATAAGGGGTCATCAGTTCTGTCGTTATCATAGTTAAAATTCATTATGGTCTATTCCTTGTGTCGGGTTGTTAGAAAGGAGTAGTATTTATGGGACTTGAAATATAGATCATAAAAATATCTATATGACCTTTTTTATTTTTAACATCAAGTTATCAGGGTGTTGGGTACATAATATTTTTGGAGACACTTATAGGAAATTGGAATCTCGTTATCAGGGGTTTACCTGATGAGACGATCATGACAAGAATTTTAGAAATGAATTCCCACTAGGATTTCATATCTCATTTTGAGTAATGATTTGGTATAATTTGTTGATTTTTTTTAAAAAAATGTCAAAGTTGTTTTCAAATCTGATATTTTGAAGAAGAGAATGATTGAGGTATTTTGAAAGGGGTTTGACTTTCAAAAGGAAGTGGTTTTTTTAGAAATGGTTGAACATGGAAATGTTGATTTTTGGAAAGCATTGTAGTGATTGTTGTAATGTGGTAGAATTTTAAATTTTTAGGCCTTCGGTTTCTATAGAGTGGTACTTATGGCATGTAACACCCCAAGATTTCATAGTAAGTTATTTTCTTTAAATTCAATAGCTTGTGCTACACGCAACACCGAGTTCGAGCGTACCACGACTTACCAAACTAGTTGTTCAGAAGCAGTTATGAATATTATTTACTGGATTTTGAATTTTCTATACTCCATATAATTTTAACTTATGTATTATGTATTTCTTAGACATATTATAAGAAAAAATTCAATTTTTAAGATAAAAAATGTATTTTTTTTAAAAAAAACAATTTTACTACCTTTTAATGGAGAACCCTTTTTAAATACAATATTTGACCCTTTTACATATTAATTTTGACAAAATAAAATTATTCTTTAGGATCGGGACATCAAAATTTACTTTGGATGAAATTTTGGTATTTTTCTAATAATATTCATTTTTTATGAATAGTGAGAAAACATATATTTTAATTCAAAACTTCCTTTTAATTTAATTTATTTATATGGTTAGATTATATTTTAAATTTGTTTTGAAGTGTAATTATATTATATTTTTACCTTTTAATCCAATGTTGGTCATTGGAATTAAATTCACATTGAAATTATACATAAACAAGTGTTAATCTTTTGATAGTTATTGTTTATTAAAAACACGCTAGTTGTTTTGACAACAGGAATTAATTTTAAATTAATTAATCCAACATCTATGTTTTTAATTTGGTAAAATATACATAATTTTATAATTTTTAATATCAAATATAGCTAAGGATTAATTTTTTGTATTTTCCTGAAAAACATCAATTTTTGATGAATAGTTAAACCACTAACTAGTAGTTAAAAATACGACTTTTTCATTTAAATGAAATTTTACCGCTTCTGGAAATTGAATTTTGAAAATCTGAGATACATTGTTGTTATTATTAAGTAAAATTTGTTTCAATAATATGAAAATAATTTTTGATGAATAGTAACTTTTGACTTTTATTTACCATGGTTAAAGGTAAATAGGGTAATTCAAGGTAAAAAGAATATTATAATAATACAAAATTAGCTTAACACTTGTCCTAAAATTATTTGATGAGTCATGGACGACCATGGGCATCCTTGGGTCGATTTTGGAACCCCATGGAGCCACTTAAGAATGATAATGACACTTTATTATAATTTACTTAAAGTAAAGACAAAAATGACACTAACAAATATCTTTTAGTATATCAATTATTACATGGGGTAATATATGTCATATTTAGACTAAAAATAATCATTGTAAATATAAAAATATTTCCTACAGTATGGTAATTTTTTTATAATTTTTATACATCATAAAAATTAAAATATTTATGACACAATAATTATGTAGTATTTACCTCATTAATAAATGATTTAAATAAATATGATTATTAATAATAAAATAACATCCAAAACCTGTCCAAATATTATTGGATGATTTTATTTCTACCATGAGTCATCTTATCCTATACTTTAATAAGTTTTGGACCCTTAGAAACCGAATATCACTATATAATAAAATAATATTTTCACACTTTCTTAAAGCGCCCCTCCTCCCCCTTATAAAAGGACACCACTTATAACCCATTACACACACCTCTCAAGCCCCTAGTCTCAACCAACTCCTGCAAAAATAATCTCCCAAGATCCCTCTCTTCCTTCTAGAAGCCTTTCCTTAGGCATAAGTCACTTCAAGAAGTCCTTTTGGTTCAAACCAAAGGAAGTTACCCAAATTAAAGGTAACACATTCTCTTAAATTATTTTGTTTTATTTTACTTCTCCAACACCCTAAACACTTTTTATTACTTTATTTTATAACAAAACAAGTATCATTAATATACTAGGATGTTGTTATGATAATTATTCTAACTAAACTTACAAACACCTTCATCTAATGGGTGAAGAACATACAGTTTCTGTGGATGGCAAACTAACGCCTCACAAAACGATGATTGTTCGATTATATCCTACTGCCTCTCATGGTGGTAATTAAGATGGAAATTTATGTATATATGATATATATATTAGTTTTATGTTTTTTATGCTTCTTTATTTTCCATTTATATCATTATTTTATGGCTTCCATTGTGGGTAAAATGCGATAATTTCATTTGAGGAAGTGCGGACTACCGCCCCCTCAAAATGATATGACTCGTTAATGACTTATGTGGAATGTATAAAGGATGGAATTAATTATATTATATATTATATTATAATGGAATTATAATATTCCTACATATCATTATGTTTTAATTCCATTAAAATACAAAATAGAAATTAAAGTAGTGTTCATGCCTACGTACGACTTACCGTCTGCATGAACGGTACATTTCATTTCTTATCTCCAAATGGTTTTTACTATTATAAATAGATATATATAATGGATATATAATATATAAATGATATATAAATCATGTATATCTTTCTAGATCTAATGCAATATTGACCACATGAAAAAATTGTAATTATAACAAGTTCATTTTTTACTCAAGTTCCGAATATCGATAAAATATCCAATATGAACTCAAATAATTAAATAATTGTTATAGAAAGGTAATAAGTTATATAAAAGGAATAATAAAATTGAAAATTTTCTTAACCAAGTATAAATTAACTTATGTTTATTATTCAGGAAGAACAAGGAACATACAAGACAAGTCAGACTTGAGGTAAGGTGTTTCTTATCTTACTTTTAATTCTGTGAGATTTCCATTGTTCGCCAATTATTTATTGGATGTGGTGTATTGTGTTCTGCCATTTGGTATATATTATCATTATTCTATTTATATTCATGGTATTATGTGATTAATTTGGTGGTTATTAACTTTTGTTCATATGACTCTATTGATTACAATGAAGTAAGGGTTTTTCATCTCATGTTTATTCCCGTGAGATTCATGCAATATAGGCCACTATTTCCTTTTGGTGGAGTATGTACTGCCCCTAATTGTATTATTTTTGTAAAATACATTAATTTATTGGTATTTAAATATTAATTTTATGATCCTTCTTTCATGGGTTGTATGTTTAATAAGTTACCAAATCGGTAAGGGAATTTCAAATTTCAATTTCCACTCATTGGGCTTTAGGCATACTTCATTGATAATTTTACTCCAAGATTATGTGTGGAATCAGTATTTATTATTTGTGTTGTAATTTCCACTCCCCTATTTGTGGATATATTTTTTATACACATAATTAATCCATTGATAAATTCTCACGTCATCAATATGAAATTGATAAGAGTAATTTTAACTCAATCTCCATTTATTGAGTTAAACATCCAATTCATTAGTGCAGTTTTTACAAGAATATGTGTGAATGTACTCTGATTGATTTACACTGAATATCCAATCATATTGAGTGTATTTATATTTTTCACATGTAATTATGTCATTGATTTATCCTTAACCTAAAGATATAGTCTTTATGAGAAATTTAATCTCAATTTACATTCCATTGAGACTTCATTGTTGTTATGCACCAATTAACATTTATATAGTGTATATAATGTACTTTGACATAGTATATCATAAATACCTTTATTATCATGATATTATAAATTCTTTATTACCTCAATTATTTTTATTCAAGTGTCTCTCTTTTGGTTAGGAACTCTAACTAAAATATCATTTTAAATGTTTTAAATATTTATTATTCTAAATCTTTCTCATTAATGTCCATGTTTTAAAAATGGTTTTAAGTATTTATTTATATGGACATTAAAGTTTTAAAAATAAAATTAATTTTAAAAGTTTTAAAGTTGTATGGGACACTTTGATTCAAAAATCTATTTTAAAAGGATTCTTGACAAATAGTATGACTTTTAAATGTTTTCAAGTAAAAGGGGGATATTTCGCTCAAATAGTTTTGATAATTATTTTCATATATGTCAATATCCTTAATTATTATCGATTGAGGTTAATCTGTTACAATATAATCTTCCATATTGTATTTAATGAGTTATTTTTGACTGTGGATGTGCTATTTTTATACCATTCAGGGTTTGTAGATAAATTATTTCCATTTCGTACGCTAGTTTTAATACGAATGTTTTTGTTATGTTTCAAACATTTCATATAAGGAATACATTGGACTTAGTAAGTGAGGGGTGGAACTCGCTATAGCTCCTCGATGGATTGGTAGGTCTCATGAGACAAAATAGTGTCTTGGCATAAGGCCTTGACAAAATCTTATTTGTAGTCTTGGCACAATGCCTTGACTATGTGGTTACGATGTCCAGAATTATGAATTCCATAATCATGAGATTTTATATTGATATTTCATGTGGTTATTTGACTAGTAGAATACCCATGGATATGTTTTATTATGGAATTATTTACTAATCTCATATTCCTGCCATAAAGTGTTCATGTTTATTATTTGTAAAGTCAAGTGTTTTCAATTATTCACCATGCCTAATAGTTATGTTTTCTTCTGCTGTATTTCTTACTCTTACTGAGAATTTGAGCTCACCCCTATTTCATGTTTCATTTTCCTAGTATATAAAGAAGTTAGTTATGAGTGACTTGTAGGAATAATATTGGAATCTAAGATATTTCTAATAGAATAAATTGGTGTTGTTTTTCTTATCAAGTTGTAGTGTTGAACTTATGTATGTATCTTGATTCCAATACTTTTAAACTGATCGGTCCTTCAGGAATTGATTCCTTGTAATCATTCCAATTTATTAAAATAATGCACCAGCTCCTGGATTCAGGGGTCAGGGAATTACATTTGGTATCAGAGGAATTTTAGTACAAACCTTGAAAACTATATTTAGATAAACTCTGATTATAGCACATTACCCTAAGATAGAATTTGAGGATTAGTATAGAAGAACTTCCTATAATCTTGGTAATGTATAGATTTTGTGTATTTTCTAAGCATTACATCCCTGTCTGGATACGATCAGGTAGAGGCAGCTCTGGAATAGATGTACCTAGGAGGGAAAACTATGACGAGGAGTTTCGAGAATGACCAGGGGTATCTTAGTACACGACAACGGGCCTTGCTGCACTCTTGGTTACGACACTCCTGGGGGATATACATTTGATAATTTACATTCTCTTTACAAACATATTTGAAGGATTTTAATATAATATGAGAATAAATGGCCTTGGTTAATCCTAAGGTTTTTTAAATTAAAAATAAGGTGTCATGATATTCTCTAAATGATTTTATTACTATTATTACTTACATAATGATTTCTAGTTTTAGTCAATGGCTAGATTCCAAGGAAGTCATAGTAACATTGAGTGTGATGTACAAGGATTTAACAATGATGGAAATGAACAACAAAATAGAATGTTAATAGGAGTAAAATATATCGTGTTCATGATGAATCAGTTTTCAAAAAATATGATCAATAACATATATATTAACCAACTCTCGAACTCAACAATGAAGATAAAAGTGGTGAATGATTATATCTACACCAGTTAAGACCATGGAGAAAAGAAATATCATTTCCCATCATGAAATAAATTTAGAAAGAGACACCTAGGAACGTGTCTAAATGGAGAAAATAAATCTCATTTAAAAATAGGACTTTTTCATTTACAATGAAATTTTACCGCTTCTATAAATTGAATTTCAAAAATCCGAGATACGTGGTTGTTATTAGTAAGTAAAATGTGGTTCAATAAGATGAAAATAATTTTTGGTGAATAGTAACTTTTGACTTTTATTTACCGCGGTTAAAGGTAAATAGGGCAATTCAAGGTTAAAAGAATATATTATAATAATAAAAAATTACCTTAAAACTTGTTCTAAACTTATTGGATGAGTCATAGAAGACCACGAGAATCCTTGGGTCAATTTTGGGACCCCAGGGAGCCACATAAGAATGATAATGACACTTTATTTTAATAAACATAAAGTAAAGGCAAAAATGAAACTAACAAATATCGTTTAGTATATCAGTTATTATATGGGGTTATATAAGTCATATTTTAAACTAAAAATAATATTTGGAAATATAAAAATATTTCCTACATTATGGTAAATTGTTTTATAATTTTTAGACATCAAATAAATTAAAATTTTTATGACACAATAATGATGTAGTATTTACCTCATTAATAAATGATTTAAATAAATATGATTATTAATAATAAAATAATATCCAAAACCAGTCCAATTCTTATTGGATGATTTTATTTCTACCATGAGTCATCTTATCGTATACTTTAATTAGTTTTTGACCCTTATAAACTGAATATCACTATATAATAAAATAATATTTTCACACATTCCTAAAGAGCCCCTCCTCCCCCTTATAAAAGGACACCACTTCTAACCCATTCAACACACCTCTCAAGCCCCTTGGATCATCTGACCCCTAACAAAATAATCTATCAAGATCCCCCTATTCCTCCTAGATTCCTTACCTTAGGCATAAGGCACTTCAAGGAGTCCTTTTGGTTCAAACCAAAGGAAGTTACCCATATTAAATGTAATGATTTCTCTTAAATTATTTTGTTTTATTTTGTTTTATTTTACTTATCCAACCCCCTAAACACTTTTTATTACTTTATTTTATAACAACACAAGTATCCTCAATATACTAGTATGTTTTTATGAGAATTATTCTATCTACACTTACACACACCTCCATCTAATCGGTGAAGAACATACTGTTTCTGTGGATGGAAAACTAACGCCTCAAGAAACAATGATTGTTCGATTATATACTACCACCTCTCATGGTAGTTATTAAGATGGAACTGTATTTATATATGATATATATAATGTTTATGTTTTCTTTATTCTTATGTATTTTCCATTTATATCATTATTTTATTTTTTCCATTATGGGTAAAACACGGTAATTTCATTTGAGGAAGTGTGGACTACCACCCCCTCAAAATGATATGAATCGTTAATGACTTATGTGGAATGTATAAAGGATGGAATTAATGATATTATATATGATATTATATTTTAATTATAATAAACCTATGTATCATTATATTTTAATTCCATTAAAATACAAAATATAAATGAAAGTAGTGTTCATGCGTACGTACGGCTTACCGTCTCTATGAACGGTACATTTCATTTCTTATCTCCAAATGTTATGTACTATTATAAATATATATATATACTGGATTTTTAATATATATATTATATCTAAATAATTTATAGCATTCTGTAGATAATGGACTTTTGACAACATGGAAAAATTGTAATTATAACAATTTCATTTTTTACTCAAGTTCCGAACATTGATAAAATACCCAATATAAACTCAAATAATTAACTAATTGTTATAGAAAAGTAATAAGTGATATAAAAGGAATAATAAAATTGAAATATTTTCTTAATCAATTAGAAATTATCTTAAGTTTATTATTTAGAAAAACCAAGGAACATACAAGACAAGTCGGACTTGAGGTAAGGGGTTTCTTATCTCACTTTTAATTCTGTGAGATTTCCATTGTTCACCACTTATTTATTGGATGTGGTGTATTGTGTACTGACATTTGATATATATTATCATGAGTCTATTTATATTCATGGTATTCTGTGATTCATTTGATGGTTATTAACTTTTGTTCATACGACTCGATTGATTACAATGAAGTAAGGGTTTTTCATCTCACTTTTATTCTCGTGAGATTCATGCTATATTGGACACTATTTCCTTTTGTTTAGAGTATGTAATAAACATTATTGTATTCTTTTTGTAATATAATTTCATTTAGGGGTATTTACATCTTTATTTTATGATATTTATTTCATGGGTTTTATGTTTCCTGAGTTACCAAATCGGTTAGGAAATTTCAAATTTCAATTTCCACTCACTAGGCTTTACACATACTTCATTAATTATTTTACTCCATGATTATGTGTGGAATCACTATTTATTATTTTTGTAGTAATTTACACTCCCCTTTCTATGGATATACTTTTGATACACATAATCACTCCATTGATAAATTCTCAAGTCATCGATATGAACTTAATAAGAGTAATTTTAAACTCAATATCCATTTATTGAGTTAAATATTCAATTAATTTGTGTTGTTTTTACAAGAATATGTGTGAATGTCCTCTGATTTATTTACACTTAATTTCTAATAATATTGAGTTTATTTATATTTTTCACACAGAATTATGTTGTTGATATATCATTAACCTAAGGATACAGTCTTTATAATAGATTTCATCTCAATTTACATTCCATTGAGACTTATTTGTTGTTATACACCAATTCACTTTTATATAGTGTATATAATTTACTTTGACATAGTATATCATGAATCCCTTTATTCTCATTATATTATAAAGTTTTTATTACCTCAATTATTTTTTGGGTCCACTTTGTGTATAAGGTTGTATTTGTTATCAATAGTTGTCAATGAAGATCAAAATGAAGGAGATCAAGAAGTACTCTAATGAAATAGAGGAATGGAAATTCAGATGATTGTTGTACTGATCATAATTTCAAAGAACATGTGTCAAAGGTGACACATTGTTTACAATTGGGACCACTTTGTATATGAGGTTGTATTTGTTTTCAACAGTTTTCAATGAAGATGAAAATGAAGGAGATCAAGAATTACTCCAATGAAATGGAGGAATGTAAATTCAGATTATTGTTGTACTGATCATAAGATCAAATAACACGTGTCCAAGGTGACACATTGTTTACAATAGTGAAGAATGGTGAGGTATAATCTATCTCAGGATGATTAGAGAAGAATGTGGATTTGATGAAGAACATGAAATTCTTCATGATTTCCTGAGAACCATGCAAGAGACATCTTGAAGAATAGAATCGTATGATTTTCATGAAGTAGAGAATGACGGTTGAAGAAGAAGACAGTGTGGGAGGGATTGGAATTCTGATATGGCCATGCACTTCACATTGTCTCAAAATATGATGATGCTAAAGCTGATCTATTAAAGGATATATATCACGATAGTGGAGTTTGTGATGAAGGAAGAAGAGTTTTTGAAGAAGCCAAATCACATAAAAGAAAGCATGAAGGTTATGGCTGAAGTATATATTGAAGGTGGCATAGTTTTCCAGTGTTTTCCAAATTTCTGGACATCAAAATTGACAAATGGAGAAAAGTGTTTTTGGAAAAGGGATGTGCGTTCCAATTACTTGGAGGCTTGGAAACTTGTGCGACATATGTTTTTCAAGATCAGAACATCAAAATATGGCAAAGGGAAAAGGTGCTCCCAAGTTTTGAAGTCATCCACGCAAGTCATTTGCAGGGGTAGAGACTTGCGCGTCGAGGGGAGACTTGCGTGCCGTTGCGCAGGGTGTCCAAATGACTATAAATACATGTTGACCCCTCTTAATTCAGAACGATCTCAACACTAAGAGAAAATTAGAGCTCCCATCATGCAGGTGTGGTTGTCATGAAAGTGGTGTGTGGTCGCGCAAGTATAAGTTGCACGTCAGTCTTTTGTTGCGTGCCCAAGCAGTTTGAGAGAGAAAGGAAAAAAGTCACCCAAGTATTGAGTTGAAGAAGGTCATGTCGCGCAAGGAGTTTGGTGATACTTGCACGCCATATTTTGAAGTTGCGTGCCAGTTGTTAGTTGCACGCAAAAATAGGTTTGGGCATAAAAGGATGTGAGTCGCGCAATTTTGAAGTTTAAGAAGTGAGTGTCGAGCAAGTGGTTGAGGTGAAATTGCACGCCGATTTGAACTTGCATGCCGAAACTTGCACACCATCTTGAAACTTGCACGCCGGGCTTGGAGAAGCGCGCCAAGTGTGGTTAAAGTACACCAGTATTTTTGGGGCTGCACGAAGGCTGAAAGTTTTCCCGATACCTTTGGTCCAAAGTGAGATTAGTCTAAGGGTGTAAGTTTGACTTCGATAGAGCATCTACATACAACAGAGGATGTATTCATTAGCGATGATGAAGATACCTTCATGTCTATAAACAGAGTCGGTCTTCACCAGAGGCAGTGATCCAGGGGGTCAACGGGAGTGACCCGAGGGACGCAGTGATCTACCCCTGATCTTTGATAAAGGCAGTGAGCCTGGGATAGAGTGATTGTTCCCAAACCATTGTAATCCACAACTAGTGAATAATAGTGGAATTTGGTATGACAGACAACCTGTCGGTGTATGATCATTGGATGTAGCCCTTAGTGGTGAACCAAGTAAAAAGTGCCATGTCATCTCTTTGCATGTGAATGTTTTATTCATTCTCATATTCATAATATAGGTTAAACAAGTTTCTACCAACATGGGAACAAGATACTTTAGTTTAGAATATAAAGTTGACACCCTGATTCACCCCTCCCCTCTGAGGGTGTCCCGGGGTCCTACATTATTTGTATTCATGTGTCTCTCTTTTGGTTAGGAACACTAACTAAAATATCATTTTAAATATTTTAAAGATTTATTATTCTAAATATTTCTCATTAATTTCCATGTTTTAGAAATGGTTTTAAGGATTATTTATATGGATATTAATGTTTTAAAATTAAAATTCCTTTTAAAAGTTTCAAAGTGGCCCAGGACACTTTGATTCAAAAATATATTTTAAATGGATTCTTTACAAATAATATGAATAATAAATGTTTTCAAGAAAAAGGGGGATATTTCTCTCAAATATTGTTTATGATTATCTTCATCTATATCAATATCCTTCATTATTCTCTTTTGAGGTCAATCTGTTACATTGAATGAGTTGTGTTTGACTACAGATGTGCTATTGTTATACCATTAATGGTTTGTGGATAAAGTATTTACATTTAATATGCTAGTATTAATACAAATGTTTATATTCAGGGACAGATCAAGGGCTAGCCCAAAGATCCCTCGGGCTAGGGCAACAGCTAAGAAAAGAAAAAAAATACAGAAGTAATGGCAAAATTTTAACCATTTCACTGTAGCTTTTAATACATTTTAGGGAAAAATTTCATATGCTTTCTTAGGAAAAAGAATTTATCAGGCCACTCCTGATTATGTTATGTTTCAAACTTTTCATATGAGAAATGCATTAGAATTTGTAAGTGACGGTTGGAGCCCGCTATAGCTCCTCGATGCATCGGTAGGTCTCATGATACAAACTGGTGTCTTGGCACAAGGCCTTGACAAAATCATATTTGTAGTCTTGGAACGAGGCCTTGACTATGTGGTTATGATGTTCGACATTAGGCATTCCATCATTATGAGAATATATATTGATATTTCATGTGGTTATTTGACTATTATAATACCTGTGACTATGTTTTATTATGGCATTATTTACTCTGTTCATATTCCTGCCATAGAGTGTTCATGTTTATTATTTGTAAAGTCAGGTGTTTTGAATTATTCACCATGCCTATAGTTTATGTTATCTTCCACTGTATTGCTTACTCTTACTGAGCGTTTGAGCTCACCCCTCTCTCATGTTTCATTTTCCCAGGATATGAACAAGTTAGTTATGAGTGACTTTCATGAATAATCTTAGAATCTTGGATGTTTCTAATAGAATAAATTAGTTTTGTTTTTCTTTTCATGTTGTAGTGTTGAAATTATGTATATATCTTGTTTCTAAGACTACTAAACTGATCGGTCCTTTAGAGTTTGATTCCTTGCAAACCTTCCAATATATTAAAATAATGCACCAGATCTTGGATTCTAGGGTCGAGGCGTTACATGGCATATTTTTTATGTATAGAAATGGCACCTAGTAGGCATCGTAGAAACCAAATAGAGGATATTTTTGAGAATATGGTTTCACCTGAGCCATAGTTGAATGAATAGTTTGTTCAAAGAATTGATCAGTATTTTCAAACCATTGAGTCATGAATACAACCAGCTACTCTTTTTTAATTTATTTATCACTTCGGAAAATCCAAGTCGAGGAATTACGATTTTCGTCATGAGAGGAGGTGAGAACATTAACACTAAGAGTAAAAGGAATAGGGACATTTATTCTCAAGGATTTGGAACACATATGACTCAACCAATAAGATTAGAAAAACTTCCTCTTCAACCCAAGAGTAAAAGGGGATGTTTTCAGTGTGGTTCATAGAATCACATCAAACAAAAATGGATGAAACCACCTAGATCATGCCATAATTTCAATCATATGTGGAATATTCACCATTATTATTGTAGTTATCTTAGGTCGGTTGTTCGAGACTCTTCCCATGTGTTCTAGATATCGTATGGTTAAATGGGGTGAGTGTAGTAGAATCAATCATTTCAATATAACTAATATACCCATGGTTATTCTAGGAATACCATGAATCCTAAGCAAGGAAAATCTCAAAATGAAAATAAAAAAAAAATAATGTGAGAAAGAATTTATTTGGTGATGAGAAGGTTATTATGGATGATCAGTCTGGACCATCTATGGTGATAGGTATGATTTCTATAAATTATACACTTATGAATTATTTGTTTGATATGAGTGCATCCCATTTTTTATTGCTTTTCGTGTTGTTGATATGTAGAGTTTAAATGTTGATATGATGCCTTCCCTGATAAAACATCAAACTCCTATTTGTAAAAAAGGGTGTTGATCCATAGTGTGTAGATCATGTTTTATAACTTCTAATGGATTAGAGCTGACATGGGATTTATATGTGCTTTAAAGGGATATTTTTTATATGATATTGGTTATTTATTGGTTGAAAATGTTCAAGGCTTGCATCAACTATTATACTAGAATGATCAGTTTTACAACTGAATATGGAATCAAGAATCCTTTTCAAGTAGATCGGAGTGTAAATGTAGGTGAAATGAGATTTTTGGAACTAAAATTTGCAATGATATCATACCATTTGGAATAATTGACTTTAACATCGACACACAAGATCGAGATAATCATTTTTCTAGCAGTGGTTTATCAGTTTCTTGATGTATTTTCAGAAAATTTATCAGGATATCAATCTATGAGAGAAGTGGAGTTTACGATTGATCTCTTTTTGGGGACTAGTCCTATTTCCATTATATCTTATTGAATGGAACTGAAATAATTTAGGGAGATGAAATTTCAATTGGAAGAGCTGGAAAGCAAAGGATTCATTCTTCCAAGCACATATCCATGGGAATCACTGGTCTTGTTGATCAAAAATATGGATTAAACACTTCGGCTATGTGTGAATTTTCATAACCTTAACCAAGTAACGATAAAGAATAGGTATCCACATCCATGCATCAATGATCTATTCAATCAATTAGTAGGATCTCAATTGTTCTCTACAATTGACTTGCAATCAGGATATCACCAATTATAGGTTTGGAATGAGCATATTCCAAATATAGCTTTTAGATGAAAATATAGACATTATGAATATGCAGTAATGCCTTTCAATCTTGTGAATTAACTAGTTTTCATTTATGGAATTAATTAATTATATATTTCATAAGTATCTGTATTTTTTGTGGTAGAGTTTTGGGATGACATATTAGTGTACTCAAGAATAAGGGCTGAGCATGAGAAACACTTGGTTACAGTATTGTGAATCTTGAGGGATCATCATTTTTATTCAAAACTATCAAAGTGTAATTTTTAGATACAATAGGTATACTTTATTGGCCATTTAATTTCTAAAAGATGTGTTTTTGTGGATCCATAAAAGACAGAAGCTATTATTTCCTGGAAACCGCCGAAGAATGTCTTCAAGATAAAGGTTTCTTTTGTCTAATTGGATGTTACCAATTTTTTGTCCATGATTTCTTATTACTACCTTATCCTATGATAGCATTGAAAAAGAATAATGTTTTATTCCGATGGAATGAATAATTCCATAAGTATTTTCATGAACATAATTTTTACCTTACATCAACACCATTCTTTATTTTTCCCGAATCATGACAAGGGTACATAGTGTATTGTGATGCTTTGGGATCCGGGTTGGGATGTGTTCTAATCAAGTGAGATAATTTCACTGATTATGCATCAAGGAAGTTACGGGTTCAAGAGATGAACTACCCAACACATGATCTGGAACTAGCTGTCATAGTCTATGTTTTGAAGACTTGGCCTGATTATCAGTTCTATGAGAAATCTACCGTGTTTATGGATCATAATATCATGAAGAATATTTCCTCACAAATGGATTTGAACATTTGACAATTAAGATAGACGGAGTACCTCCAAATGATTGACTTTGACTTGATATATAAATAGTGAAAGACTCATTTCGTAGAAGTTACATCAAGCAGAAAGTCATATGATCATTTAGAAAAAAGTATTATATGTGTTCTAGTTGATGTCAGTCTTAGTCGACATGCACTTGGAATGTGAATATTGAGGTGAAGTTGTAGTTTTATTCCCAATTTATTTTGTTCCTGATTTGGTAAAGAAAATTAAATAAGCATAGAAATCTGATGTAGAATTTATTGCTACGAGGTCAAAACTCAATTGAGGGGAGACCATTGAGGTTTGGAAGCTATATGATAATTTAGTAATGCAGTTAAAAAATTAGATAGTCCTACCTATGGCTCATTAGGAATGACTTCTTCATGATTACCACCATTCAAGATGGGTTGTTCATCCTAGAATAAATAATATGTATAAGGTGTTGAAATCATATTTTAGGTGGGATGGTATAAAAAGGAAGGTGATTGATTTTGTTTCGAGATTCTTATATTTTCACCAGGTTAAGGAATAACATCAATGACTAGAAGGTATGTTGTAGTATTTACCAACTCTAGTTTGGTAGTGGGATAAAATATCTATAGATTTTGTAAAAGGTCTCCTAAGAATGGTTCAGAAATGCAATGCTATATGGGTGATAGTGGATCAGATCAAAAATTAAACACATTTCATCCCTATTAATGAATTTAATATGGTGGAGGACTTGTCAAAAATCTATATCTAATAAGTGATAAATAGGCATGACGTACCAGGTTCAATAGTGTCAGATAGAGATATGAGGATTATGTCTCATTTTTTGAAATCCATAAAAAAATACCTTCGAACATAGTTGACTATGAGTATGCTGTATCACCCTTAGACAGATGGAAAATCAAAAATGATGATACAGATGTTAGAAGACATGTTGAGGGCTTTTGTAATGGATTTTTGGTGGTTCATGGGAAGAGAACATACCATCGGTGGAGTTCTCGTATAACAACCATTTTCAAGACTTGATACATATGGATCTCTTTATACCATTTTATGGTTGTCCTTGTCTTTCTCTACTTTTTTGGGTGAAAACATATGATACTTCACTGGTTCTACCAAGCCTTGTCCAAGAAACAACAGATAAGAATCAGTTGATGAAGAAACTGATGGAGAGGTCTCAAAGTCATCATAAATCACATGCAGATCATCATTGATGGTCGTTGTCATTTGTGGTGATTGATCATGTGTTCTTGAGGATCTCTATAAGGCATGGAAATCGACATTTCGAGAAATAAGGAATGTTGTATCCTTGATACATAGGCCATTTTTATGTACTTGAATAGGTTGGTGAGGGTGCATATCAGTTGGAATTTCCACAAAAGTTCAGTGTTTTTCATATTGTATTTCATCTATCTCAGTCATAGAAATATCAGTCAGATCCTAACCATGAAATTCAATGGTATCACATTGACCTATAATAAGATGCTTCGTTAGTGCACATGCCAATGTTGATTTTTGATAAGAAAGAGAATGTATTTAATTGAAAAATCATCATTCTAGTGTGGTTTTTATGGAAACATGGTCAGATTCACGAATAGACATGGTAATGAGAGAAGTAAATGATCGAGCAATTTCCCAAACTCTTTAGGGACACAGATGGTTTTATACTTTCAAAGGAGGTAAAGTCTAATGTTGAGGAGATTGTAGCACCCCCCCCCCCAATATCAAGTAAGTAACCCGTTATTTATGACTTTTAATCATATAAAGAATTATGGGTAATGTTTGGGAGGGTTTGTGAAAAGACTGGAATGTTTTTGGGGATTCTATTAGGATGAACGGTCTGTGAACGCTTAGTAAAAACAGTGAAGCACAGATGGGAAACCATGCACAATGAAGTAAGGGCTATGAAAAAAGAACATGGGTAGGCACACAATTTGCCCAAATCATACGACTACTTAGGAGAAACTATGAAACATGGGAAAGAGATCATTATCATGACTGAAGCATGGGTTTTCTAACTGTGTGATTCAACTCTGTAGGACCCCTTTTGGTAGTGTTCAGGGCATGGTTAGTGAATGGTTTTACTAAATATGTGACCAACCATGTATGGTTTAAAAACAATATCCACAAATTATGGATCTACTTCAGGATTAAGAAATAACCCATCATTTTCCCCTAAATGTCCCTAACTTTCTTTTTTCTCCTTTCAAAGGAACTAGAGGCTTCTACAATTGGTCTGGAGGTGATCCAAATGATTCTCTTGGTGTATTGAAGCTCGATTCTCAGGGCAAGTCATTGTTCTTGGATGTTTTTAGTGGTTTTCCTTAGATCTACTAATCTATATCTCTCAATTTTTTAGATAAACACCTAATATAGATATATCTAATGTATTTATTGCCAAATAGGATTATATTTATCTTTGTTGATGTTATGGTAAGAGATTTAAGGTGCGATTTTTGAGTTTCAACCCATTTTCTTTGATGTTTTCATGTTGTTTTCCATTTTTTCCATGTTTTTCTAGGTAGGTGGATTCACTCTCGAGCCCTCTATTTATAAATTAATTTCTTAATTTCAAATTTATTAAATTGATTGAAATTTATTATGTAATTGTTGTGAAAATCATGGTAGAACCCTTTTTTAGTGATGGTTTGGGAATTTGTGTGAAATCGTGGAATATTTATGCAAAGTTCATTTATTAATGATTTTAAAACAGCTACTCAACTCGATTTATGGAAAAAGTTTTTCAATAAAAAGTTTTTTTTATAGAAATGGTTTTGGAATTGAAATGGTTTTAGAATTTAAATGTTTCTTGCATGATTATATTGTAATGGTTTTTTTCTATTCGTGGTGGTGTGCGTTAATGTTTCATTTTATGAGTCTTTATTGAAATATGACTTGGTTCTTGGTTCCAAAGGTGTAATTGCACACGAGTTTTAATTACCTTATGATTAATTGGTAGTTCGATGATAAACTGCCCATGAGTATTGAACTGTCATAATGAATCATGCATGAGTGGATGGGTGGGTTTATGGATTGGAATGGATTATTCCAAATGGAATTTATGAAATGGTTTTAAAACATTTTTTGATTGCTTTCCTTGGAACTTGTTATTATTTTTTGAAAACTGTTTTTGTTATAGAACATATTTATATTATGATATAAACTGTTTTTAGAAATTTTTATATAAAATGTTTTATATAAATGTGATAACATGTTATATCCTAGTGTCATGAGTAGAGAATTCATTTGGGAAAAACCTATTAATTTTCAGACTTCTCTAGTGGTGCTTTGTGATACATGGCCTGGAGTGGGAGTTGGAGCTTAGAGCTAGTGCCTTTGGAGTATTTGAGTTTTGATAGTTTTGTCTTCCATTGTGTACTTTATTGTTTTGTATTGTTCCACTTTGGTACTCTTTGAATATAGTTTTTATATAAATGAAATGTTGATTTGTCGTTCATTGTTATAATGCATCATCTAGTGGTTAATTTGGTTGTGAATTGTTTGGTTGGTTAGTTTCTTTTTAAGGTGAAAATCACCCCCCCCCCACGTGTTAATGAAGCTCTTGGAATTTATTACCAGTCTTTGACATCTTGGGGATGTATCTTAAGTCCAAGTAGTGCTCCATCGCTTTCTCAATCCAATTAGGAGGGATAATATGTTTCAACTAATTACAACTAATTACCATTAATTACTACTAATTATTACTAATTAACACTAATTATCACTAATTCAAATTAATTGTCACTAATTTACACTAATTTCCATTGATTACCACTAATTGTCACTAATTACCACTAAATTATATTAATTATTACTAATTACCACTAATTATTACTGACTACCACTAATTATTTCTAATTACAGTTTATTTTACTTATTTTTAAAAATTACTGCTAATTATTACTAATTACCCCTAAATATTACTAATTGTTACTAATTAGCTCTAAATATTACTAAATTTTACTAATTTTGATTAATTTTTACTAATTTTACTAAGTTCTACTAATTAAAACTAATTACTACTAAATAATATTAATTAAAATTAAATATTAATAATTGAAACTAAATACTTGTAATTAAAAACAATTACTATTTCTTAAAACAAATTAATGTAAAATAAAACTAAAAAATTCTAATTAAATCTATTTACTACAAATAAATAATAATTATTACTAATATAAAATAAATTAAATTAATAAAAAATTAAAAACATTAAATTAATAACTTAAAACATAATATTTTAGCATTTACAATGTCAGAGAGTTTCTTCCCATTAAAATTTAAACTTTGAAATCATGAAGCAGGATAATAGAAGAGCATTGGAGGAGGTGGGAGTTGAGAGTAGAAGAGAATGAAAAAAAATCATGTGGATGGGGTATATATAGGTTAGATAATTTGTGATAGGACAATTTGTGATAGGGTTCCCATAGATAATTGTACCCATAATATTAATCATAGTGGCGATAAAAAAATTATGTGCGATGCGACCCATCACATATACTCTTCTTCTGATAGTTTATTTACAACAGGAGATAATATCGTCACAAATAACAATAATGATGGATGGTATTTGCGATGGGGGTATTTTCCCTTTCTAAATACCTTTATTAGGGTTTAGTGCATAGTGTGTGAAAAAGTTATTTGTGATGGGAAAACATTTCATTTGTAAAAAAATGTTTTTTAATGACTATTTGCGACAGGAAACAAATCTCATCCAAATAATATTTGCTAGGGGACTATTTTTTATGGGCTACACACCCATCATAAATAGCATTTTTCCCATATAATAAATCATGTATGTAATAGAAAACCAAGACTCTATTTAGGTAGATCATAATAAAAGTGTTTAATGGGTAAAAACAAGTTACAAAAATGATTTTTGATATTGAAAAATTATAACCCCAACTACTTTGTGTCAATACCCTTTTACATGATTAGAAGTTGAGTTAGAAACTCTTAACTAAATAGTGAGACTAGATGAGTTATGTGTTCTAATAATGGAATCACATTGAAATATTTTCTCAATGTGAACTTAGAAGTGGGGACACTTCATATAGGTATTAATGAGTTTAGTCCCTAGAGAGTTAATGAAAATGTTATAATCACTTGACAATAAAAGATATACAAAATGAGATGTTTACCTCCAAATCAATTTTTCATTTTCTACATAAAAACCAATTTTATGGTTGATTGGGAAACTCCCAACTACACTATACCAAATAACTTATACTATTTCAAAATGAAAAATTCAAAATAGGTAGCACATTCAAATTCAAGCAACACATTCAAATTTAGAAACCATTTGAAAAAACCACACATCAGCATCATTACAAAATGCAGGCCACCTAGAGATCAACTCTTACACACTAGTCACAACCATCATCATCCCTACCCAATCACCGGTGCTGACCCTACAGAAGATCAACAACATCACTATTTTGAATGATGAATATCCTGAGATGCATCCACTGGAAAACACCACAGTAGGCATCGATCAACGAACCCGACCACCAAAACCCTATTACCAAATGAACCACCACCACCATCCATTGCAAACAACAACAAAAAATGAAGAAAAAACACCGAACGGGAAAAAAGGGATATTGGGACTGCCATCATCTTTGAGGAAGAACCACCTCAAACCTCAAACATTGAACCAATGTGAACCAATGGAATGCAGCAGGATCAGAAAACCAAAAAGAACTTGATGAATGGTCACAACACTAGGACCTTCCTGAACGTCAGAACAACACCTACTAAAGCCTCTAAAAGAACCCACAAACCAAACCAAATAGAGTAAGAGTGAAGAATAAGGAAGGAAGAGTTGAGTTAAAGGTAGGATATGACCCCATCATCTAACCGAAACAAAAACCAGGAACATGAATCACCACCAATGAGAATCGTTATACAAAGGAGAAAGAAGATAGTCACAGGTTGCGCCCCTAGGAAACCACCGCTTTCTGAACCATGATGACCCAAACAAAGCTAAAGGAACCAACGCACTGGACCATGATGGGGTCACAAACATGGTAATCAGGCGATAAGAGTAGAGGAAGAATCAAAGAGGACATCCGAAAAGGGTAGAAACCGCAGAAGAAATCTAAAAGAAATATGCCTGTGATGCAAGGAAAATAAAGGGAACCAATGACGGAAGGCCGCCAGAAGGAATGAGGATGGGAGAGAGATTAAAGGGGGATAAGGCACTGAGGAAAATGCACAAACCTCCTCGTACAAATTGAGATGTTGGATGGAAAGTTAATTATATGTATGATATCTTCAATTTATCTTAAGGGTTAACATGTTTAATGTTTCTAAAACTTGTAAATATAATAGTACTTTGAGATATCGATACTAAGTAACGTTTTAAATCAAAAGATACCTTTATTATGTATAATTATTCATTTTTGATTTAGAGAGTTAATATTTATGAATGAATGTGGAGGATAGTTATAATTTTTTTTCATAATAAAGGAAATAAAGTGTTTTTATATGTCCATTTTTATTGGTTTGGATTTATGAGATGGAAAACATTTGGAATACCGTATTGGAAATGTGGAACGAATTCTAAAAGATCCACCCTTATAAAATGGGGCTTGAGAATTGGAATTTTCATAAAATATATATATATTCTTAAATGAATTTAAAATATTATAAAAATATATATTTTAGTAAAAATATTTGTTATATATATAATATATATAAAAATATATAACAAAAAAACATCAAAAAAATAATTTATAAAAATGATTAACAATTTGACTAGTTGTGACAGTTGGATTTTGAATTTTTGAAAACTGAACGGGTACCCCCACCAAGTGTTGTCTCGTTTTAGTCGAACTAAGGTGTTCTTTGACTGAAATGATGAAATAAAATCAGTGCGATTTAAACATATTTCAATATATAAATAAGTGATAATGATATCACTTATAAAATTAATTACTTTATTCCAAAACTCTCAAGATAAAATTTCTCAACATTAGGGATGCAGGTCTATTGGTTTTTAATGACCATCATCCCAAAAATCCGTGTGAAATTCTTAAGGGAAACTTCTACTGAGAACTCTATAGTTTCATCAAGTTTTGGATGGCCTAATGTGCCTTAGCTACATGTCATTGGAAAAATCCCCCATGCAAGTCATCCTCCACTACCCTAGAGTTTGGGACCTTTGTTCCATCGTTAATGCTGACGTTGATCTCTCCTTAAAAGTGGCCATCAATGTTTCTTCTCTTCCTACCATTAGGTCATATCATATTTTAGTGGAGGCGATGAGTTCCCAAAGCAGAAAGTCATGGATATTTTGGGTGAGGAGGAACAACACCATTTTTAATCTGGTCTCCAATCCTTTCACCTTCTTGATCCACCTTGTTTTACACTTATCATCCATGTAGAGCTGAAATTATCATCGTATGAAAGGTCCCCCATGTATGTGGAACCCTCTCACCTGAATCCCCCCCCCCACCTTTGGAACCATCGAAGAAAGGAATCGTTGGGTTTGGAATCATGGTGCAAAACTCTTCTGGCTCAATTTTTGCTGCAATTAAAAACACTCTCAGTGGTAGTCCTTCTTGCCTTAATTGGAGGAAGCTCAAATGATCATATTTGTCATGAAATTTACCTTGTAGCGAGAATGAGATTCCATCTCGATGAAATCAGACTGCCTCACAATTATTAATGTAGTCTCTACTGTTGGGGTCAACCTCCAACTGTTTGGTCTTTTGGTCTCAAAAATCCATTTCTTGTAGCTCCACTTCTCAAAATGATCCTTCTACATTACTAGAAGGGAGGCTAATCAGGTTGATCATTCCACCTTTCTTAATCACATTAATTCATTACACCAGCCTATCCTATAAAGGTACAATTTGTAATCCATTAGATATCTCATTGATCTATGTTTTGACTCCCCCTCCCTTTCATTTTTTCTATTCTCTTATGATTGTGTCTTGATGTGTTTTGTATTTAAGCTTTATTCAACATCATATTGAGTTCTTGTTTCTATGAATATTGAGTAACAGATTGATCCTATGACTCATTTTAATATTTTCAATGTCTCTACCATCTCTTCCCTTCACAAACTGACATTTTGTTGTTAGACACATTCATTTATCATATATAAAGATCTTGTTGTTTTTACTAGATTTCTTTCACATCAAATCTTAAGTTTGTACCTGGTTTTCACCTTATCACTGGGTTCCCCCACTATTGTGTTGGGTTGATTTTTTTAATGTTCTTATTCTTCATCAAATATAGGTTCCTCTGAATCTGCCAGTAATTTGAGCATTTGTTCCCTACCAAGTTCCCCATGCCCCCGATCTGAAGGTACAATCCTTCAACTTCATTAGTTTCGCATGTTAAATCAGGAGTCGCATGTAATTTTACCATTCATGATAAATCTTTCCATCAGAATTATATGATATGATGTGATTATTGTTTTTTAGTTTGTGAGATATCCTAAACATTGGTTTAAACTCGTGGTTTTTTCATGGCTTCACTTTCAACGTCAGTATGATTAATTAGTAAACTATCTTTAATCTAGATTATTTATCACTGGTTCATTAGAAAATTATAATTTAACTATTTCTATTTCTTGATTCCATAATGACGTCAGATGCTAAACCATTTAGCATGTATTGATCATGATCCCCATCGCTTTCTAATGCCTTGGTATTTTTCTTGATGTTTCTCAACCACTATTTATATTATAATCTTATTCATATCTTGAACTTAATGTGTCAATTTTTAAAAATGTTTTATTTCATTTTTATTCTGTATTAGAAAAATATTATGTTACCCCTTTATTGTTATGTTTAAATTTCACTTGTGAGTGTAGTGTATTTGTGTGTTTTTAGTGAGTGATTATACTTCAGAGTGAGAGTCTGTGTGTTTGTGTAACATGGTGTGATCCGGGGATATAATATTTTGATGTGATTTTTAGGGTGTCCCACATGTTTTGATAACAATATAGTTCAAATGATATAGGGTATAAAAATAAAAATATAACACTTCTTTAGATTAAGTAACTTGATTTATTTACATTGACTTCACACATCTTTCCTATAATAAATGTGATAGAAAATATCATTAATGGATTTTTAAATTCTTTAACTTATCTGAACAATATGAATAACTATTTTATTTGTATACACCTATGGAATGGGGAAACCTCTACATAACATATATATGTGAAATTTTAATTTTTAATTTTCAAGAAGTATTCATATAATGATTTTTAAATATTCAAAGATGTATCAATAAGATTGTCTTATAGGAATCCAGTTCAAATTGACCTTTTAGAGTTTATATTGTACGTGATTCGATAATAATTATATTATGAAATCTAAATCATGACCACCCCATGTGTACAAGTTGCATATGGGAAAGAGAAATGGAAGAATTCAATGTTATTCAGAATATTAAACTTCTTGGAAGACATCATATTTCTCATGATAACCAACATTACAGATCTTGAGGATATGGATACTGGGGAAAACATTGAGGAACTACAAACCCAAACTGGAACCTAAACTGAATCTTGAAAAGTATAAGAAGAAATTAATTGCGTGGGAACAATTTAGTTATGGGGGGAGAATTTAACACTCAGAGTTACTATGTGAGAATTATAGTATTCTATATGTTAAATGAATGAAGTAAATAAATCTAATAGATAGAATACATAAAAAACCATATAGAAAATCTGTGTGTTACATTCTCCCCCCCTCCTAACGGAATTGTTCCCTCACAATTTGTTTGTGCTTATACTTTTCAAGCATAATTTTAGGTTTTAGTTTGAGTTTGTAGTTTCTTGAGGATTTTATTGGTATCCATATCCTCAAGGTTTATAAGGTTGACGACCACCACGAGAAGTATAATATATTTCAAGAAGAGTAACATTCTGGGTAACTTCAGGTTCTTCTAATTCTCTTTCCCATATACTAATTGTGTACATGAGATTGTATTGATGTAGACTTCATTGAAAAAAGTACAGTTTAAAACATTAAAAGGTCGGTTTTCACTTAATTTTTATAATATAGTCTTATAGTTTCGTCTTCAAAATTTTCTAAATCGTTTTAGATTCCTCCTTAAAACAAAAACCTTAAAAAGTACATATATGTTTCATAGAGGCTTCCCCCATCTGCATTTATATAAAAAATGTGATTCTTTTTTGAATAAAGTAAAACATTTAAAAATTTCTTCATGATATCTTCTTTTTTTTGGTGATAGGAAAGATTCATCCATGTGAGTTCAAAGTAAACAAATCCCGATACTCGATAGAGATGAAGTATGATAGATGTATAACATATGTTATGAAGATGCATTGTAAGGTTGAAATTTTTCTTATCATGACTTTATAATGACCCCAAAAAGTAGTTCATCTGGAAGGGATACAAGATTTTCTTGGTTTCTCCTTCATTTATTCTGAAATTCATAGAAGAGACTATTTTACTAAGAATAGATACTTAATCTAACAAATTGTTTTAATTTTTTCAAAATTATCCTGACCGTTTCTCTAATAAAAGTTATAAAGCCTCAAACCCACATTTTCGTGTTCAATTCTTAAATTAAATGTTGTTTATTTTTATAAAATAAATTGAAAAAATATGCAACACTTACTACAATTTAGAAACTTTTCCTATCTAGGTTCTAGAGAGATTAGAGAACCTATTAAAATTTATCAAAGTTATAAAATAAAATAGTTTTCTTCATGTGCACTAACATAGATATGCAACAATTTAAACTAGAACTTCTAGGTTACCTATAAAAAATATTTTAAAATAATGATATAAGCATTAAATTACCCATTAAGGGGTTTAAAAATCATTGAATTACCTTTTATGAATTTTTCATTTGATAATATCTTTTGAGAAATGATTTGGAAATTCTTTTGATGATACCATCAAATTACTTTTAATAATACCTTTTGAAAATAATATTGAAATTATTTACCCATTGAAAATACTACAACATTTTGAATATACTTATGGTCAAAAATTGTTTTAAAAATAATCTAGTGTTTTTTATTTTGAAAACTCTATGAAATCTTTTGAAAACCAAATATTTAGGTCACTTGAAACATTGAACCATGTCTTGAGCCTATCCACTTGGGGGATGAGTTCACTACCCACTTACTTATCATTTTTACAATGTTTAACTGTCATATTTTATAAAATAAGTTTTAGCTTTCTTATATATGTATACTTTCACTGGAGTTTTTACTCTAAAAACATTACAACAGAATTAAATTTAATTACAAGTATTCAAAAGAAAATATGAATTAATAAAATACCATCTCCATCATAAAATTATTTAATCCTTGGAATGTTAGTGAAAATATAATTAATATCCACCTTCAAAACAATTTCTTATAAAGTAATTAGTTATTCACTTCTATACATAAATCAAAACTAAATAAAAATTAAATTGGTACATGCATGGAATGTCAAAAATTATAAAAAATAGACATTTAATATAATTTAAATGTCTTTCATGAGTATATAAATGATTTTCACATAGAAAATGTTAGTCTATATTTCACAAAACATACTATAATTTTAGAAAATAAACATGAGTCAATGTATAAATAAAAACATACTTAATAGAAAACATACTTGTGTGTCATTGGATTATAAAATGTTTCAAAGTGGTTTATCTAAATCATATAACGAATTCCTGACGTATTAATAGGCCTAAAAAATATTTCTATGTTTAATGAGTGAGGGAAGAAAAAATATATTTTATATCAGGTAGATGAGTGAGAATTTTAATGCTCGTTTGGGCTCATTCAAACGATTGTTGGGAAAGCTAAATTGAGTATATCGTTTTGTTATAAAAGGATAGAAATATATGAATATTTTATATACTTCGTCGTGGAAATAGGAAACCGAAAGTATCAAATAGATTTTTTTGGATCCAAAATCTCTATTCTTGATTAATATATTTTCATATTTTATGATGATATCTTTTCATTGAAATTTGTTTCCCACATGGAATAAGGGTTTGGTTATGTTTATTTAATTTGGATCTAACCTTGCTATTTTTTTAGTAAGCTAAATTAAGACCCTGTTTTGATTTTTGTTAAAAATTTATTACATTGGACCATAGATGATGAGGGCTCTGGTGGCATCGAAGGAGGTGGATTAAAATGACTCCTATTAAAAAACAATGAGTAGAGTGGATGTCTTGGATTAATCCCATTTTATTAATCTAGATATCAACCATTGATTTTAAATCATCCCACTACCCTCCCTACTCAACACTAGGGGACCTTATGCATGGGTCCCAACCTACTTTTATAGGAACTACACTCCTACCCATCCTCTTAGGCTACTTGGGTAGACACCTTCCACTGGGTTTATCCCCCGTGGATCCTCTAACATGGTTTAGGTGTTCCCAACAAGCCAAAGGGTTGACCATTTTTTAAAAACTAAAGGAAAAACTAATAAAAATAAATACTAAGTTATACATTACACAAATATTATAAACTTTTTTATTATATTGAAGTATTATTAAACATCCATTCATTGTAAAAAAATTCCTTAAAACAAACAATTAATATGAAATTAATCTATTTTATCTTAAAACAATTTTTTATTATTCGTTTTGTTAATATTTTGGCTACATATTATAACATTCAATTCTAATTTATTTTAAACCTATAATTTTTATTTAAGTACTTAAAAATATTATTGAATAGTTGATATCGGTTATTAACCAATCATTAATTCTTATAAAATATATTCTTTACCATGGACTATTGTATGTTATAATCACCTTTAAAATAAAAAATCGAACATTCATATTTTAAAATGGTCAAAAATCAACCCTATAAATACCTAAGTCTAAGAGAATTCCAATGAAAATTAAAAACTATTTATAGTTCATTTATTTCTCTCAATATGGTGCTATATTTTTCTCTCATTCTTAGTATTTTTTCTATTTTAATGACTATAAATTTTCTGATTGTGGTAGATTTAGGAGATGTGAATTACTCAATCGGCTTTATTGTGATTCTTGGTAAAGTTTCAGTTGTGTTATTGTTAATAATATTGGTTTTTAGGGAATATATCTTGTTTAGTAATGATGTATTAGAGTCTTTGTATAAATATTATGTATTAGGGTCTTTGTATAAATAAAATTTGTACCGTTTCTAAAAACATAGGGTGGTTTATATATATATACATAAAAAACATGGGATTTTACATTATTTCCCCATTAACTGAATTGCGTCCTCACAATTCATTCACACATACATCCTTCAAACTGTATTGAGTTCCTACAACAACCGTGTTGTTTTTATAAAATTTTAATTCAACTAATTTTATTAAAATAATTCTTACCATTACCAAAATTTCCAATGATGATGATTCTCATAAAATGAAGAGCGTCTTCCAATTATATTGATTCTCAAGGCAGTTTCATGTTTTTTTACTTCATTTTCCCATATTCAACTTGTGAAAGTGGGGTTATAGTTTTTTAAACATAAAAAATGTTATTGAAGAAGTATATTGAGTATAAAACTCCAAAAGGTCTATTTGGACTTGGTTCCTATAATATTGTCTAATTGACTCATATTTGAATATTTTGAAATCGTTGCTGATTCTTCCTTTTATTATATATATAACTAAAACATAAAAGATCATAAATATATTTTGTGTAGAGGTTTCCCCCTTTCGTGGGGAATCATATTGCTTAGATAATGTGAAAATTTTGAAAGAACCCCCTTGATACTTTCCTCGGTGTATAAAAGGTGTTAGAAATTTTATAGAGGCATTTACAAGTTGATGGTTGGAAAAGGTGTAAAGACCCGCAAATTTCAAGGAAATTTTTTTTCTTAATTTTCTTTGGAATTTTACAAGAGCGCAGCTTCAGACGGCACCTGATTCCGAGGCCTGGTGTGCCCGGAATCAATTTCCGAAGTTTGGCTCGGGTACGTTCAGTGAATGGACGAGCGGGTTTTTCTATCTTTTGAACCGGTGCCCGGAATCGAATTCTGAGGGCACCGATTAAATCGCAGCGCCAGTATTTGCTTAGAAACGCCTCTTCCGGAGTTGCGTTTGCTCAACCGTGGTTTTTAAAATTTTGGGCTTTAAGTCGGAAATAAAATAAAGGTTGTGCGACAACTTTATTTTATTTCACTTAAGCCGCTTGGAAGTCACTTGAAAGCCACTTGAGCTGAGTTAAAGCGGATAGGGTGCTATCCGGAAATATCCTACCCTCTTGGTAGGATATTTGTGCGGTGGGGCCCGCACGAGCCCCGCCGTTTCTTTCGCTAAGTAACGCACCCGCGAAAACCCGTCAAAATAACTGAAAAGTCAACCGACGCGTTTTCCTTAATTCTTAACAGACCATTTAATTGGGCGGTTTATTTCGTGAATTAAATGGGCTGTTTCATTCGTTGAATTAATTCAACGAATTTAATGGGTCGTTACTTACACGTTTGCGTTCGTTGGCAAATTAATAAAATAGACAAACTTGTCTATTTTGGAGGATTTCTATCGTTGTGCGAATCCTCTGAGCCTCCACCCTCCCCGCGAAGAATGCGAAGAACGCGAAGAACGCGAAGAACGCCGGAACCGGAATTCGACGACGCACACCGTGATCTGCGACGTCGACGAGCTCTACCCGCGACGTTCTTCGGCGACGCCTCTTCTTCCGCGGCCGATCCTCGTTCGGAAACTAAGGTGAGAAACGGATCGTTTAATCCCCCCTTTTTAATTTCAATGACAACGGATTTAATTAATTAAATCCGTTTGTTCTAGATCCGGAGATCGTCGGCGCGACGTTTTTCCCGCGGTGCGACGAACGTCTCTTCCGCGACGACGTGACGATCCCCTCCTTTCGCGACGAGCGATTCCGCGACGACCTCACGTCCGACGGCGACTTCGAGGTAGGGGTTGTTGGAATATTTTATTTCCCGTGTTTATTCTTTTAAAATAAAGAACCCGATCGCGGAACAATTTTAATTTATTTAAAATTGTTGATTGGTTATTTTTTTTCTTTTCCTCCCGTTGAGTTTATGACTAACGCGGAGGGTGCGGGTCTAACAAACAAGACCCGGAAACCCTCCGCCGATATTTTTGTTGTGCGGATTTGGCGGACGACGACGAACCGTGCGGCAGGGGCGATCCGTTGATCCCGCAGTGAAGATCGGCCCCCGGGAGGAGCTATGGCGCAGACGGGAGGCAAAACGGGCCACCGGAGCAACTCCGGCGGCCTGCGGAAGGCGGCGGCGGCGCGGGTCGCCGGCGACCGGAGGCGGCGGCGCCCGGCGCGCCGCCGGAGGAATCCGCCGCGGCTCGGCCGCGTCCGCGGTCCGGCCACCCAGCACGCGGCCCGCGCGGGCCGCGGGTCAAACCCGCAGCGATTTCTCTTCGGCCGCTCGGCCGAAGCCGAGCCGGCCGGTCCGGTCGGCCGGGCCGCGCCCAGGCCGGACCGGACCCGGCCTCGCCGGGTCGGGCTGGGTCGGGTCGACCCGGTTCAGCCGACCCAGGGGGGGTTCGGGCCGGGTCGCCCCGGGCCCAGAACCCCCGTTTTCGGGCCTTATTCGGTCTTTGGCCCATATCTTGGGCCTAGGACCTCCGATTGACGAACCGTCAGTGGCTACGCGATCCTTGGATCGATACGGTCGTTTCGGTATATTATACTCAAGGTTTCGGAAGACTTTGGGTTCGGCCGGGTTGGTTCGTACACGAAACCAACCGGGCCCTCGGAGCGGAAACGCTCATAACTTGAGCTACGGACGTCCGATCGACGTACCGTCAGCTGTGGTAGTTTCCTCTACGTGAGACGGAACTTTTGGCATACTCCGCCCAAGGATAGGACACAGGCGGAGTACGGTCGGGTTGGTTTTTCCCTAAAAACCAACCGGGCCCCTGGGACAAAAATGCCAACAACTCTCAGACCGGGCGTCCGATTGACGCGCCGTCTGTTGCGTTGAGATCCTGTTGTCGATACGGAACTTTTGGATACATCAACTTCGGACTACGTGTCAGTTGATGTATCAGCCTCTCGGCTCGTGGAGCGGACCCTCCTAAACGAGCTCGCTGTGTGCGGGAACCCTAGTGCTGGCTGTGACTTCGACGACAGAGCAGAGATCCTCCGTGGACTGTGACTTCGACGACAGAGCAGAGATCCTCCGTGGACTGCGACGACGACAGAGCAGAGATCCTCCGTGGACTGCGACGACGACAGAGCAGAGATCCTTCGTGGACTGCGGCGACGACTGTGCAGAGATCCTCAGTGGACTGCGTCGACTACTGCACTCAGCGATCCTACGTGGATCAGTGCTACAGGTCCTGTGTGGGCCCGATCCTTCGTGGGTCCTTACTACCGGTTCTGTGTGAGCCACTGCCTACAGGTTCTGTGTGAGCCCGATCCTATGTGGGTCTTTTGCGGGGGTTAGTACCTATCGATCCTTCGTGGGTCCGACGACTTAGATGGATCAGTGATCATCTTTGACGTCATCTGAAAAAGTATACCTGGTTGAGCTGAATCTTATGTTACTCTCCTTTGTGGATTGTGTTGAACTATTCTATGTGGATTTACTGTTTACTCTCCTTTGTGGATTTGAGTCTTGCTTTCCTATGTGGATTGAGTTGTTCTTGAGCTCGTGAGCAGAGCTAGAAGTGGGGACTTAGGTATATGTATGGGCATATACCTAAGTCGAGTCAGATGTTACTTCGTGATTGCACCTTCCTTTTTGTGCTATATCCTTTGTGGATTTCGGGAGACCTTCGGGGGTCTCGGGGTCCTTACTGAGTAGCTTATACTCACCCCTGCACGGGCTATGCCCGCACCTTGTTGTGTTGGATGCAGACGACAGACAGCGCTGATCACGGTTGGGGCGTGGAGCAGGACGGTATCTGGAGGTGGACCACTGGGCGGGACGTGCTCGGAGCGGACGTGGGACCCGAGGAGCCTAGAGGCTATCTGTACCCACCCTTCAGGTGGGATTGCCAGTGGACGACACGAGGCCGCCGTCTTTTCATCAGTTGCTTTTCTTTTCCTTTTCAGTTGTACTTTCTGTTGGGCTTGTATTCCGGCCCCCTTTACTTTTCTGCACTTTGTAGTTACTTTCCGCTTGCTGACTCTGTGGTGGTTGTTACTTATAAAGGCAATGCCTTCCCTGTTTACCGGTATTTACGCCTTGGTGCTAGTCGCCAGCCCCTGGCCTATGGAAGGCGGGCTTGGGGTAGTCACGGCACGGGCCCCGAGGTCGGGTCGTGACAAATTGGTATCAGAGGTGGTCGGTTCTACCGCAGACTCTGATCGTCTTTTCTTTCTATATGAAGCAATAGTGTTTAGTGTATTGAGTGTGGTTATCAGTTCAGGGAGCCCAGTGTTGATGCGGCGGCCGACGTATCCGTACACCAGGACCCTGACTCCTGATTTCCGACTTAATGCATGAAAACATTGATTGCGTGTGTGTTTCAAGTTTCTTTGTGATTACTTGTGTCAGCTCACCGGGTATACTGATCTGCTTCATGAAAGTCTCAAGTTTTCCTTGTGATTACTTGTGCCAGCTCACCAGGTATACTGTTCTGACTGTGGTGCTCTTGTTCTCCTTTTCAGGATGGCCCCGCGACGACAGCCAGCTAGGGTTTCGAGTGTAGGGCGCGACGGCAGCCCACCGAGCGACGAGGCCTCGGTGCAGGGCCCTTTGCCAGTAGTGGCACCGGCGGTAGCTTTACCCACCGAGCCACCGATGCTACCAGTACCAGACGCTGACGATGCACGTCGCCTCAGGGCACTGCATGAGTTTCAGAGCCAGCGACCGCCCAGGTTTCGCGGTGAGGCGGACCCCCAGGCCGCCGAGGACTGGCTAGAGGCGGTGGTACGGATCTTTAGGCTAGTGAGGACACCAGCGGATCTCATGGTGATTCTCGCGGCGAGCCTCCTGCAGGCGGCGGCAGGACGATGGTGGAGCTTGATGCTCCAGGTTCACGATGAGGCATCCTTGCTCTGGACGGACTTCGAGAGCCTCTTCCGCTCTGAGTTCGTCCCGGCCACCCTCCGAGCGGTGCGCATCCAGGAGCTTCTCCAGCTGCGCCAGGGCAGCATGACGGTCGCTCAGTACGCGGCGAGGTTCACTGACCTATCTCGCTACTCGACCGACATGGTACGGGACCCCTTCTTCCGGGCCCGGACCTTCGAGCAGGGCTTGCGGCAGGAGATTCGGGCGTCGCTGATCTCCCTCAGCATTCCGACCCAGGCGGGAGTACTGGAGCGAGCCCTATTGATCGAGAGCTTCCTGGCAGAGCCTTCATCAGCGGCGAGACCTAGCGCAGGGCGGCAGGTAGCTGAGTCATCAGCAGCAGGTAGCCGACGGATGACTCTCGGGTCCAGGCAGACCAGACCCCCACGCAGACGGCCTCAGGACACCGGCTCAGCAGTGCGGGGCACACAGCGGAGTGCCAGCCTTCCGAGAGGCAGGCTGTGCTACTCCTGCGGCGGGCAGGGTCACATGGCTCGTGACTTCCCGACTCACCGATCAGAGGAGCAGCAGACGGTGGAGGGGCCACCCAGGCAGAGGCAGAGGGTCGACCGTGGCGGTCCGCAGGGAGGAGGCGGACGAGGCAGAGGAGCTGTCCAAGCAGCGGGTGGTGGGTGACGCTTCCAGGCTCTACCCCCACCACCACCAGGAGGGCCACCTCGACCACAGGGAGCTGGCGGGCAGGGACAGGCCCAGCTCCAGGCAGTGGAGGCCTACGACCCCGACATGCCAGAGATGATTCGAGGTACGATCTGTGTCTATTCCACCCTTGCTGCAGTACTTATAGACACAGGAGCGAGTCACTCTTTCATAGCCTCTGCCCTTGTTCGGAGCTCGTAGATTCCGACTGAGCCGTTGGCTCGATCCTTACGGCTAGAGACTCCTACGGGAGCAGACTCGACGATTACGCACTGGTGCCGGCAGTGTGAGCTTACTCTAGGAGGCGAGAGCTTCGGCTGGGATCTCCTTGTAGCGGCGTCGAGGCCTTACGACGTCATCTTGGGCATGGATTGGCTATCCACGGTTCATGCCCAGATCGACTGTTTTAGGCGCAAGGTGCGATGTGTTCGTACCGACGGGAGCAGGTTTACCTTCACCGGCGAGAAGGGAACCTTTGCAGCACAGGATGGAATTCCGCGGAGGAGAGTGCAGCCCATCTCTCATCAGTTGGCTAGCCTCATCCTAGGAGCAGTGGACGTGCGGAGTCCAGTTTTTCCTGCAGTGGTGGACCAGTACGTGGACGTCTTTCCCGACGACGTTCCAGGGCTACCTCCTCGTAGAGAGGTAGACTTTTACATCGACTTGTACCCCGGGACAGCCCCGATATCCACTCCAGCATACCGGATGGCCCCCGCCGAGCTTCGAGAGATGCGGGTACAGTTGGAGGACTTGCAGAGCAAGGGGTTTATCCGACCCAGTGTTTCACCCTGGGCTTCCCCGATATTGTTCGCCAAGAAGGCGGACGGGAGCTTGCGACTGTGTGTCGACTATCGTCGCCTGAACCAGGTGACAGTGAGGAACAAGTATCCGCTGCCACGGATTGATGACCTCTTCGATCAGCTCAAGGGAGCGCGGTGGTTCTCGAAGATAGACCTCCGGTCAGGCTATCATCAGCTCAGAGTTCGAGACGAGGACGTGCAGAAGACGGCCTTCAGGTGTCGGTATGGCCATTATGAGTTCTTGGTTATGCCGTTCGGCGTGACCAATGCTCCAGCAGTGTTCATGAGCCTCATGAACAGGATCTTCCAGCCATACCTCGACCGATTTGTCGTGGTCTTCATTGACGACATTTTGGTATACTCGACGACTGAGGAGGAGCATGCCTACCACCTGCGAGTTGTGCTAGACACACTCCGAGAGCACCAGCTTTATGGCAAGCTCTCAAAGTGCCAGTTCTGGTTACGTGAGGTCCACTTCTTGGGGCACGTCATCTCTGAGGCGGGAGTTGCAGTGGATCCCGCGAAGATCGAGGCAGTGCTAGCTTGGGAGCCACCCAGGAGCGTGACGGAGGTGCGGAGCTTCTTGGGCCTAGCCGGATACTATCGGAGATTTGTGCCATACTTCTCCAGAGTTGCGGTACCACTCTCAGCCTTGACGAAGAAGGGGAAACCATTTGTGTGGTTAGACAGATGTCAGCAGAGCTTCCAGGAGCTGAGACAGAGATTGACCAGCGCACCTATCTCGAGGTTGCCTGAGGAGGGAGTTGGGTACGTAGTTTACTGCGATGCATCAGGGACTGGACTCGGGTGCGTCTTGATGCAGGAGCGGGCCGTGATCGCCTACGGATCACGTCAGTTGAGGCCGCATGAGCAGAACTACGCCACTCATGACCTGGAGTTAGCAGCAGTGGTCTTCGCTCTGAAGACTTGGCGGCACTATCTGATGGGTGAGCGCTTCACAGTCTTTTCTGACCACCAGAGTCTCAGGTATATCTTCTCTCAGAAGGACCTGAACCTGAGACAGCGGAGATGGCTTGAGTTCCTCCAGGACTATGACTTTGAGATAGTCTATACTCCTGGGAAGGGGAACGTGGTAGCCGATGCCCTCAGCAGGAGGATGGGCATTCAGCTACTTGAGGAGGCGACGGAGCAGCTAGCCTCCTTACAGATATCCTTCGTGGATAGAGACGGAGCAGCCTTTCTTCAGTCTCTCACAGTCTCTCCTCCACTTCTACAGCGGGTCAGAGAGGCTCAGCGTGGGGACGCTGACTGTGAGACCCGGCGTGCACTGATATCCTCAAGTCAGGCGCCTGATGGCTTCTCCCTTGGAGCAGAGCACGAAATCCTTTTCAGAGGACGTACCTTCATACCAGTCGCTTTACGAGAGGAGGTGCTGAGAGAGTTTCACACTTCTCCCTTGGCGGTACATCCCGGAGTGGCGAAGATGTACCAGGATCTCAGACGACAGCACTGGTGGTTGGGCATGAAGAAAGCTGTGGCAGAGTTCGTTTCACGATGGCTCAACTGCCAGCAGGTGAAGGCAGAGCATCAGGTACCAGCAGGCTTGGTACAGTCCTTGGAGGTCCCGGAGTGGAAGTGGGACGGCATATCTATGGACTTCGTGACTGGACTTCCACGCACTTCCAGAGGTCACGACTCCATTTGGGTGATTGTCGACCGACTCACCAAGTCGGCACACTTCTTACCCATCAGAGAGCAGGGCTCAGTGGAGAGCTTGGGACGTCTTTACGTCCAGGAGATCGTACGGCTTCACGGTGTGCCATCGTCTATCGTCTCCGATCGAGATGCTCGTTTCACTTCCCGGCTTTGGAAGGGGTTGCAGGAGGCTTTCGGGACGCGGCTCCATCTGAGCACAGCCTTCCACCCTCAGACGGATGGTCAGACTGAGAGGACCATATAGACACTCGAGGACATGCTCTGTGCATGTGTTCTCGACTTTGGTCGTAGCTGGGAGGACCACCTACCCTTGGTGGAGTTCGCGTACAACAACAGCTACCACTCCACCATCGGGATGGCACCATACGAGGCGTTGTACGGCAGACCCTGCAGATCACCATTGTGCTGGACAGACCTTGGGGAGTCAGCACTCGTGGGACCAGAGATGGTCCAAGCCATGACAGAGAAGGTCCAGATCATCCAGGAGAGGATGAGGACAGCTCAGAGCCGGCAGAAGTCATATGCCGACAGGAGGCGGAGGCCACTAGAGTTCGAGGATGGCGACCACGTCTTTTTGCGTGTCTCACCTCGACGTGGTTTACAGAGATTTGGCCGAGGCGGCAAGTTGTCTCCATGCTTCATCGGGCCTTTCCAGGTCCTCAGCAGGATAGGAGAGGTGGCTTATCGCCTGGCTCTACCACCTCAGTTGCACCGGGTGCACGACGTCTTCCACGTGTCTCAGCTGAGGAGATACGTGCACGACCCGACGCACATCATCGACTTTGGGGAGCTGGACGTGGACGATGGGGCGACTTTTGCGGAGGTCCCAGTGGAGATCGAGGATCGACAGGAGCGGGTCCTACGTGGGCGGTCGATTCCTCTTGTGCGCATCAGATGACAGCACGGGAACCTCCAGGAGAGCACTTGGGAGCGGGAGGCTCAGATGCGTGCTCAGTACCCCCATTTGTTCCCCTAGTTTTTGATGTATCTTTACGGGGACGTAAAGCCCTGAGGTGGGAGTAATGTAAAGACCCGAAAATTTCAAGGAAATTTTTTTTATTAATTTTCTTTGGAATTTTACAAGAGCGCAGCTTCAGACGGCACCTGATTCTGAGGCCCGGTGTGCCCGGAATCAATTTCTGAAGTTTGGCTCGGGTACGTTCAGTGAACGGACGAGCGGGTTTTTCTATATTTTGAACCGGTGCCCGGAATCGAATTCTGAGGGCACCGATGAAATCGCAGTGCCGGTATTTGCTTAGAAACGCCTCTTCTGGAGTTGCGTTTGCTCAACCGTGGTTTTTAAAATTTTGGGCTTTAAGTCGGAAATAAAATAAAGGTTGTGCGACAACTTTATTTTATTTCACTTAAGCCGCTTGGAAGTCACTTGAAAGCCACTTGATCTGAGTTAAAGCGGATAGGGTGCTATCCGGAAATATCCTACCCTCTTGGTAGGATATTTGTGAGGTGGGGCCCGCACGAGCCCCGCCGTTTCTTTCTCTAAGTAACGCACCCGCGAAAACCCGTCAAAATAACTGAAAAGTCAACCGACGCATTTTCCTTAATTCTTAACAGACCATTTAATTGGGCGGTTTATTTCGTGAATTAAATGGGCTGTTTCATTCGTTGAATTAATTCAACGAATTTAATGGGTCGTTACTTACGCGTTTGCGTTCGTTGGCAAATTAATAAAATAGACAAACTTGTCTCTTTTGGAGGATTGCTATCGTTGTGCGAATCCTCTGAGCCTCCACCCTCCCCGCGAAGAACGCGAAGAACGCCGGAACCGGAATTCAACGACGCACACCGTGATCTGCGACGTCGACGAGCTCTACCCGCGACGTTCTTCGGCGACGCCTCTTCTTCCGCGGCCGATCCTCGTTCGGCAACTAAGGTGAGAAACAGATCGTTTAATCCCCCCTTTTTAATTTCAATGACAACAGATTTAATTAATTAAATCCGTTTGTTCTATATCCGGAGATCGTCGGCGCGACGTTTTTCCCGCGGTGCGACGAACGTCTCTTCCGCGACGACGTGACGATCCCCTCCTTTCGCGACGAGCGATTCCGCGACGACCTCACGTCCGACGGCGACTTCGAGGTAGGGGTTGTTGGAATATTTTATTTCCCGTGTTTATTCTTTTAAAATAAAGAACCCGATCACTGAACAATTTCAATTTATTTAAAATTGTTGATTGGTTATTTTTTTTCTTTTCCTCCCGTTGAGTTTATGACTAACGCGGAGGGTGCGGGTCTAACAAACAAGACCCGGAAACCCTCCGCCGATCTTTTTGTTGTGCGGATTTGGCGGATGACGACGAACCGTGCGGCAGGGGCGATCCGTTGATCCCGCAGTGAAGATCGGCCCCCGGGAGGAGCTATGGCGCAGACGGGAGGCAAAACGGGCCACCGGAGCAACTCCGGCGGCCTGCGGAAGGCGGCGGCGGCGCGGCGGCGCCGGCGACCGGAGGCGGCGGCGCCCGGCGCACCCCCGGAGGAATCCACCGCGGCTCGGCCGCGGCGGCGGCGCACCGCCGGACCGCGTCCGCGGTCCGGCCACCCAGCACGCGGCCCGCGCGGGCCGCGTTCCTCCAAGCCGCGGGTCAAACCCGCGGCGGTTTCTCTTCGGCCGCTCGGCCGAAGCCGAGCCGGCCGGTCCGGTCGGCCGGGCCGCGCCCAGGCCGGACCGGACCCGGCCTAGCTGGGTCGGGTCGACCCGGTTCGGTCGACCCAGGGGGGTTCGGGCCGGGTCGCCCCGGGCCCAGAACCCCCGTTTTCGGGCCTTCTTCGGTCGTTTGCCCATATCTTGGGCCTAGGACCTCCGATTGACGAACCGTCAGTGGCTACGCGATCCTTGGATCGATACGGTCGTTTCGGTATATTATACTCAAGGTTTCGGAAGACTTTGGGTTCGGCCGGGTTGGTTCGTACACGAAACCAACCGGGCCCTCGGAGCGGAAACGCTCATAACTTGAGCTACGGACGTCCGATCGACGTACCGTCAGCTGTGGTAGTTTCCTCTATGTGAGGCGGAACTTTTGGCATACTCCGCCCAAGGATCGGACACAGGCGGAGTACGGTCGGGTTGGTTTTGCCCTAAAAACCAACCGGGCCCCTGGGACAAAAATGCCAATAACTCTCAGACCGGGCGTCCGATTGACGCGCCGTCTGTTGCGTTGAGATCCTGTTGTCGATACGTAACTTTTGGATACATCAACTTCGGACTACGTGTCAGTTGATGTATCAGCCTCTCGGCTCATGGAGCGGACCCTCCTAAACGAGCTCGCTGTGTGCGGGAACCCTAGTGTTGGCTGTGACTTCGACGACAGAGCAGAGATCCTCCGTGGACTGTGACTTCGACGATAGAGCAGAGATCCTCCGTGGACTGCGACGACGACAGAGCAGAGATCCTCCGTGGACTGCGACGACGACAGAGCAGAGATCCTTCGTGGACTGCGGCGACGACTGTGCAGAGATCCTCAGTGGACTGCGTCGACTACTGCACTCAGCGATCCTACGTGGATCAGTGCTACAGGTCCTTTGTGGGCCCGATCCTTCGTGGGTCCTTACTACCGGTTCTGTGTGAGCCACTGCCTACAGGTTCTGTGTGAGCCCGATCCTATGTGGGTCTTTTGCGGGGGTTAGTACCTATCGATCCTTCTTGGGTCCGACGACTTAGATGGATCAGTGATCATCTTTGACGTCATCTGAAAAAGTATACCTGGTTGAGCTGAATCTTATGTTACTCTCCTTTGTGGATTGTGTTGAACTATTCTATGTGGATTTACTGTTTACTCTCCTTTGTGGATTTGAGTCTTGCTTTCCTATGTGGATTGAGTTGTTCTTGAGCTCGTGAGCAGAGCTAGAAGTGGGGACTTAGGTATATGTATGGGCATATACCTAATTCGAGTCAGATGTTACTTCGTGATTGCACCTTCCTTTTTGTACTATATCCTTTGTGGATTTCGGGAGACCTTCGGGGGTCTCGGGGTCCTTACTGAGTAGCTTATACTCACCCCTGCACGGTCTATGCCCGCACCTTGTTGTGTTGGATGCAGACGACGGACAGCGCTGATCACGGTTGGGGCGTGGAGCAGGACGGTATCTGGAGGTGGACCACTGGGCGGGACGTGCTCGGAGCGAACGTGGGACCCGAGGAGCCTGGAGGCTATCTGTACCCACCCTTCAGGTGGGATTGCCAGTGGACGACACGAGGCCGCCGTCTTTTCTTCAGTTTCTTTTCTTTTCCTTTTCAGTTGTACTTTCTGTTGGGCTTGTATTCCGGCCCCCTTTACTTTTATGCACTTTGTAGTTACTTTCGGCTTGCTGACTCTGTGGTGGTTGTTACTTATAAAGGCAATGCCTTCCCTGTTTACCGGGATTTACGCCTTGGTGCTAGTCGCCAGCCCCTGGCCTATGGAAGGCGGGCTTGGGGTAGTCACGACACGGGCCCCGAGGTCGGGTCGCGACAAAAGGGCCCAAACATAACTGAGAATGATTTCATAATAAAGCTAACAAGTAACTTATCTAGAAGGGATTAATGTAGTTATGTTCTTCTTCCTTAAAAGCTTTTGGATTTCTCATTCCAGGTCTTCATCAATGATAACATTTTATACTAAAAAGATTCAAACACATGGTTAAATATATCAATATTTTTAATATGCTAATTTTTGTGGTCTGGTGAAACCTAAAACAGAAGTTATACAAAAAGGAGGGGTCCTAAGACTGCATCTAACTCTCACTCTCCTAGGATCTCATCTTTATGATTTAATGCCACCAGAGTTACTAGAGGGATGTTTCATCCATGTAATATACTCTCTTTTCAGTCCTAAATTTTCACTAAGTACTATGTGAAGGTGGCTCTGCTTCATGTTCCACTTACCTCAAATAGTAACTTGTGTTGCGTCATGCACATATCTCATCAACTGTGATATATGGAAGATTTCATGCACTAATATCAACTTCAAAATCCTCACCGTGGGGACTCTAGAAAACAAGATCTCATTGCTCAAAATCCAAAGGCCTATGACCCCAATCCACATAAGATTTCTATTTGTTAGGGGTTGTGCTCATATGCTATTGGATCACCTCTATTTTCTATGTTGTTTCTTGCACCATCTTTGACCCAATAAGAGAGTCTTTTCAATCTCAGTTCAAAATAAGGGTGCAATTTAGGGTCACTCATAAATGGGCTCAAAAGGTGTCATGCTAATAGTATAGTGATAGATTATAATCTTACTCTATGAATTACAAATGATCATTCCATCTCTGGACGAAGTCAAACACATAAACTCTTAACATATCATGCAATGACTGATGGTCTCCTCTATTTTTCCATCTGTCTAGGGGTGAAACACTATACTTATCCTCAATCAGGTCCTAAAATCCTCCATCATGTCTCTCCACAATTTTTATGTGAACCTAGAATCATAGGCGATGATGATTATTGTGAGTATCCCATGAAGATGGAAGATTTCTCATGCGTACAATTACTGAAAACTCTTAATCGAGCTCGGATCCCCAATGAAAAGAAAGTGTGGAGAATTTGTAAGTAAACAATCATCCAGCTAGAGTCTTGGTCCCTTTTTCAAGAAATTTCAGTCCCAAATTCCATTGATATGTCATCCCACTTCTACTCTGGTATGTTAATAGGTTGAGACAAACCTCTTGAAACATTATGTCTAGCCTTCACCGGCTGAAATGTGAGACACTGAGAATGGAAATCAATAATGCTTCATCCAATTCCAGCCAATAAAAACTATTACTGAAGGTCCTTGTACATCATTTCCACACCCAAATTTTAAAATAAAGAGGAATTAAAAAACTCCCTTAACCTGATGCCATCCCAAATCCACTCTTTGATCTCAAGAGGTTGAGACAAACTCATTGGAACATGATGTTTAGCCTTCACCTGTTAACATGATACATCAATAAAGAAACTCAACAATGCTCCTCTTCATTAAAACTAACCAAACATCTCGTGCATAAAATTAATCAAAACTCTCAACCGAGCTCTTCTCTCTTATGATAAAAAATTATGCCAATTTTTAAGTCAAAATTATCCAGATAACATCCTGGTCTTTTATTGTCCACAGAAGCTCAGTCACAAATTCCTTCAATATGTCATCCCACTTTCACTCCCAGATCTCAAGAGTTTGAGCCAAACCTGCTGGATCCTGAAGTTCATTATTCACCTACTAATATGTGAGATACCGAGAAAGGAACCCATCGATGCTTTCATTCTAAAGATGTTGCAGAAGTTCCTTGTATATCTTTACCACACCCAGATGTATGGATAAATGGGATGTATGAAATTCTCTTAACCTGATGTTATCCAACTTCCATTATTGGATCTCAAGGGGTTGATCCAAACCAATTGGAACCTAATGTTCAGCCATCACCTGTTGACATGAGAAATTGAGAAAGAAAATCAACAATTATTTTCCTTTTTTCCATCCAAGCAAAACTCTCACTGAAGTTCCTTGTACATCTTCTCCACATCTGAATGTAAAACCAAATGGAAAGTATGAAACTCCCTAAACAACTCACAACATGAACAAAGCCACCGAACATCCGTATAAATGGATTACATGATACCCTCTTTCAGAAAATCCATATAATACATCTCTTATAAATATTTGTTCAACACTACAAGAAAATCACCTCATAGAGGCGGTTTTTTTAATATGGAGGTGATTTAAAATGACTTTATATTAATCTATGACGGTTTCATTAAACCTCTACTAAATTGGGTGTCAACATCCAATACATGGTGGTTTCATCAATTTAGTGGTAGTTTTTTGGAAAGTGTCATAGTAAGCATATTTAGTAGCGGTTTTGGTGGTTTTAGCGGTGGTTTCATGTGAAAAAAAATATTATCTTATTTAGTGGTGGTTAAAAAACCACGAAAACAACCATAACCGCCGCTAAACAATGAAATGAATATACTTAACATCAGTTTTAACCACCACTGATAAGAAAATATCAACCTATAGTGGTAGTTTAAACTGCCGCTAAATAAGGTCCATTTCATTAGTGGCGGTTTAAACCACTACTAAATATAGATCTAAAAATAAAAAAAATGCAGTAGATTCTGCAGCCCCATTACCAGTTCCCTGAAAAAAACCATGTGCAGAGAAAAAATAATAGAATAAACTAAACCGTCTAAAAATGTTCAGTAGTCAACAATCTAACAATGTTTCATAAAAAACCATGTATAGAGAACATATAATATAATAATCTAAACCATATAATCTCAACCATCTAATAATGTTTCATAGATCTAAATCTAAGACTTTAAATAGTATAGAACCAACATTTGAGATGTATGCCTTCAAAATACATTGCACGAACATATGATGTATAATACTTTAAACTACATAGCCTAAAATTGACAATCTTGGACTAGTATGTAATGAACATGATATTCTATCCCTTTCCTGACATAAAATTCTATTCTAATTATGGTCATCTACCACACTGATTTTCAAAACTACGTATTGTTGGATTCTACGTATCAAGGGATATAAAGAGATTCTAAAATCTCATATCTTAGTCCCATCAAAAACAATGACCATCCTTAGGGACTTCCCCTTGATAATGGGGTTGAATCTATCTTATATATAGTCTCACTCAATGTGCTCAATCACATAGTGGCATAGATCACAAAGCATTTAAATCTACCCAAAAATATCATAATGTTCACCTCCATACTTTAGGTCTCGCTCAATTTGGATCCCCATCATCCTCAAAAAATTATTCACCCCTATAGTGATGGTGCACAGCCAAAATAGGCTCACCTACCATTTAGGGAAAAAACCTCAAAGGATCTATTGTGAGAAGTAATCATTTACATGTTTTGAATGTGGTCAAAAGTCGACCCAACATTTGTGGGCCTCGTCCTTGGATGACACGAATGTGGGGCTTGTGTCTCCAACATGAATAAAATGAATCAAATAAACAACATAATAGTTAAACAAAAATAATTATCTACACATCCTAACATAACTCAAATTAAACTATTAAATATCTCCATCTTCTATATAAAATATAGATTACTTCATACTCAACCAACTTCATACTCCACCAATCCTAGACTCACTACATTACTAAATCATCAAACCATATCAAATTTCAATGCCTTTATCAAACATGGGAAATCATAGAAATGTTAGGTCATGAAAATGTTAGGTGACTACTCTATACCATACATGATACATGATACATGATACATGAACAAAACCCTTGTTTACATATTTTTCCAACACATAAACATGACCACTAATCATTATTTGATGATGAACACTACTTGTCACCCTCTCCGCCTCCGTCTCTACTTCCTACTACTGACACCTATAAGACAATTATATTAAATATTGAAAATGTTTTATATTTATATATAAATTTAAACAAATAAGTGTTTTAAAATTAGATGATTTCAAGTTATATGATTTACCAGATCACCACCCTTCATTGATGAAATATCACCAAGGACAGATCCAGTGGTCTTCTGATAATTATCAACCAATGATTTCTGCAATGTGGGTATCTGATACCCCTATTCATGAATTTTGTTTTGAATAGAAACGTAATCTCTATCTAAATTTCAAATACAACTAAGATTAGATGCCGATTCAATCCTCTATGGCCTGTTAAAGACCACAAATGGTAAGGCTCCCAAACCCATCCCACACACTTGAACAGGATGCTCCTTCCCAAGAACTTTACCAACTGGATCATCCTAGGAGACTGATTAGGACTAATAGGGGTTATCATCCCATATTTCTTTATTTTTTACCTATAAATAAAATATATTTCATATTATAATCAATGTATATTAACATAGTGACAATTGATAATAAGTTATTATAATAAAAAACGAATTCATACCCCAACTTCTCTGGTAGGCTCATTAACAAAACTCCCATTAGATTTTTGATAAACATCCAACCACACTTCTATGCTTGGTTCTCTAAACCTTTTGACTGAATTGAACAAATATAAATAAAAAAATTAATATATTAAACTGATAATATGGTCTTATAAATATTTATTCTAAGGAAAATATTACCAAAGATGAATGGCTTCTAGAAAAACACTTTAACCCCATACTGTGAGGGATTATTTTCTTAGACCAACTCGATGTATTATTCCTTGAAAGATCCAGAAATAAATAAAATTTAATTTAATTGGAATTTATGTAGTGGAATATCCTTTTCATATACATATATCGATGTAAAATGAGATTAACATTATAATATATATTTAAATTCCATGTACTTCTCATCACGATGTCTGTCAATAAAACATTTCCATTTCTCTCTAGGTACCCCATTTAGTACCTTGTCATACATATATTGGTTACTCAATGAAGTATCATTGACATCAACCAATAATCTCCATTTAATGTCTTTCCATTTCTTGCCCAGATTTTTTCAATGTCCACTTTCATGCTAGCACGTCAGCAACTATAAAGTGGAAAAAAAATTTGTATAGAGAAATTCATTTTGAAAATATTATAATTTAATAACATAATAAAATAAAATTACATAATAATGTATTAAAATTACATTTATTTGTTAATCCAAAACTTCATTTTTCTAAGATGAAGGAATATTCCTCCAATCATTATACATAATCGGAAGTGAAACTATCTATGTGGTCCACTGACCTAGAATCTGGATAAGTAGTCTTGCAACGTCATCTGTTGCGACTCCATAATAATCAAATGGGACAACTATCTTTAGTCCGGTGAGATTCTATTTATCTGAACTTTTCATATTTTTCATTGTAGTTTCATTATTTCTATATTTTAAGAACAAATAGTTTGTATAAAAAATTGAGATAAATTTATTAATATTAAAAAAATTACCTATACCAGTAACCCTCTAATATCCCCATAAGAAATTAGGAGTGGCACCCTACTCCCCTGCTAATGAGGCTGCTGAATTGAAAGACGTCAATAGAGATGTTGATGGGATGTTCACAGAGGGTGTGAGAGATGGTGCATGGGTAAAAATAGATGGTGTCATAGATGTTGTAGGGAGGGATACAGATGGATCTTCATCTTTCAGTGTGGTATATGGAACAATATAATGCTTCCCCTTGGCATTCCTATCATTTAATCAAATAAAATTAAGTTCAAAACATATATTCCAAAATAATTATTAAAAATAAAATAGAAATGATTACATATGCACAATAATAAAAAACAAATTATACATAACAATGATAAATAATGAAGAATTGTAAATAAGGTTTTTCATTACCTTGTTACTACAACTGGTTTTATAGAATTCTCTTGAAGATGTCATCAAAATATTTTTTTCATTTATAAAGTATCCAAAAATGACATAAAATGTTTTCTAGGTATAAAATGAAGCATAAAAGAAGTGGGTGTTCAACATGTTGATATATTGGTGAAAAACACTGAAAAAATACATGACACCTAGGGTAAATGATGAAGTGGTTGATAGGTGTACTATCATATAAAAATGGTCAAATACAAAAGGATTATTCCCTCGGTGTGAGGAAATTTGATGACCTAATAGTCAGCTGGACTATATATTGTATATGTAGGGGTGTGAGTGTTTTATGTTTGGGAGGGGTATTTGAGAGTTTCTCAGTGGGTATTACACCAATGTAAGTGATATATATAATTTCATAAAGGACACCAAAGTTTTCTTGGATTGTGGAATGAGTTGTTTTGAAAATGGTATGAACCATAGTATGTTACATGTAAGGCTTATAAAGGGTTATCCTTGATAAATATACTAATTGTTGTAGGGCCATAGGAATTATATAGGATAAGATATGGAAATGGACTTAGATTCTTGAAACTCTTTGAGCAAGAATATTGGGATGTGGAATGGGTCGAATGGCCCATGATAAGTCATCTGTATTGGGGTTATCTATGTTAGTGGATCATAGAAGATAATTCTCACTCTCTTTGGGATTTTTTTAGTGTAACTAGGTTATTATAATAGAGGGAATAGTCTCTCTTGAGTGTGGGGATCTTGCGGGAGTGAGAAGAAATCATGATATAAGTATGAAATCCTAGTGAAAGGTCATGTAACAATTAGATAGTGTGGAAAGGTGTATTCCTTGGAGGAACTAAGTGGATTTTTGTTAGTTAATATATTGAATTGGTTCTTGGGAAGTGATGGGATGTGGAACAATAATTTAGTGATATCAGGATAGTGAAAACCCCATATGGGTCATAATGAGTTGTATGATCACAAGGTGAAATTTTGATGTAAGTGTGACATAAGGGCATGAGATCATTATAGATACTATGTAGTAGATGTTTATGTTTGAGATTAGGATGAGTATTGGAGATATAAGGATCATATTTTAGAGTTACATCTCCAAGGTTCTCATATTTTCTTGAGTTATATATATATATATATATATATCATATATACCTCATGTTATTGTGGATTAGCTCATACAGTACGTCAAATATTAAGATTATCTCCTAGAACTACTTCTAATAATGCTTGATCTATATGTAACTGGCCTAGGGATTTACCTTATACTGATATGCTTTGGCTTGTGTGGGAGGATGGAAATTGAGATACCCTCCTCAGACAACTTCTTATGTTGACTACTGGATATGAGATGTGTCCATGGGACCCTACCTAGAGGGAATGATTCAACTTGTGAGAGAGTTTGGATATTGATATTCTATCCTTAAATATCATGTTATATGTGATGGATATTCTATATGATTAGCAATGTCTATTTTGATGACCTTACCTTATTATTTTTATTATGATTAGTACTACGTATTGAAATTTCATTTTATGATGGAACTCTAATGACTTGTGGATACAATAAATGTATCACTGGAATTGATCAAAATAGGTGAGGTTAAGTGTTATGGTAACATGGTTAGCACCTGATGACCCAACATAGATTCTTGTATGTTTTATATCACTTACAATTTTATTTATCAAGAATGATTACACTGTATATGATGGTGTATATAAAGGGAACATGGTGAGACCCTGTTAAGTTTTATTATCATACCCACATGGAAAGCCCAGTGCATATCGAAAATTTATGTTTCAATTTTAGGTGATAGGGATTATTGAGGATTCAACTAGAGTATCTAGATAGGTGTTGGGAGACCATTATGATAAGCGGTCTAAGTTTTATACTTGAGTTTCTTTTATTTTTTTCTATTTATTTTTTATTTATAATCTCGGTAAGTGACCCATGATTTCGGATTGTATTTTAAGAAGAAGTATCATTTTTTATAGAATGTTATTGTTTGTCATTTTATGATGGTTTGATCTTAAATGTAGTTCCTTGAACTTACTCTAATACTAAATTATATTTTTTTTATTTACCTATGATTGTGTGTCATGGTACCCAGAGTATAGTATCTCCATGTTGTTTTAAAACTCTCACTACTAGTATAAATCATTAGTCATATAGGGTGGAATGATTGAGGTCTTTTGGAATCCCCCAATTGGGTTTCATTTGAATGATTCGGGCATGGATAATAAAGAGATGTATAAAACAATTTTTTTGGTTAGTTTAATATTTGGGTTTGTCAATTGAAGTTCAGATATACTTTTATAAATTAGAAAAAAACTTATGCTTGGGTATAGTTAATACTTATATGATAAAATTCCAATATACCAAGGTTAGGATTAATGTTAACTAATATTCATTTTTCTAATTGAAGTGTTTCTTCAAGAATTATTTGTAAGTGGGTTTACATTTTTTTGCAGTGAAGATACCATGATAAATTTTTTTGGTTATGGAATGTGATGGTGGATTGGATCACTCCACATTAATAATTCCACCCAACAGTTATGTGAGACATAGAGAAGATAAACAAATGGTCACACTGTAAAAATACAGTTAAGTTGTGAATATGGAAACATTGTAAGAACCAATTGAAAATTTTAAGGAATCTAAAATACAAGTCCAAAATGAAACTGGAGGACTACACTACAATATGTCCATTTTCTAAGGTGATATGAGAATCCATTAGTCTGAAAGGATTTATATATATGTAGTAAGTCATCTATTTACTCTTGATGATGTGTAATTAATATATCTGAAAATATAATCATAAATAATTTATATGTCAATAAATATAAAAAATTTATTACTAATTCATAGGATACTCCACCTCAAGTGTAAATGAATGGTTACAAAATATACATTTAATTATAATGTTGTATACTACACATATGCTGGTAGCTTCTTAAAACTGTAGCATAAAAAATTAATTCATATGGAATGAATATTTTACATATGAATGTAGTTTTATGTTTCATATTATATATAATAATAAATATTATGTATAATTTAAAATATTTGGTATATTATATAAAGAGTTTCTCTTAAGATAGTGCAGTTTAAACATAAATGTGAAGATTGTGAGTATACAATAACACTTAACACTATACTTTACAAGGATAATTAATTTCAAAAAGAGACATATATTTGACTCTATTAATATAATCCTTTATTATGGAAGGGGGATTAAGACCCTTTCACAACCAATCTTGTAAAAATATTTTATCATCACCAATATACACCTAGATATAATTTTTTAGAAACCAAAACAAAATATGGTGAAATTGTTGGGGGGGATACTAAATGATGGGTCTAGAACTCTCTTATTTGATATAAAAAGAAAAATTTGATGAAAAAAGAAACTTGAATATGGGTAACTACGGCTGGGGAATAAGATAGATTCACTCCTATGGCTCGTTTTCGGGATAAATTGGTGGTCAGGGCCAGTGAGGTGAGGCATGGCGAGTGACAACGATGGGTGGCGATAGGCGACAATGGGTGGCGATAGGCAGTGATGAGGCTAGGGCTTCAAGGATTCGGTGGGGTGGGGTGGGTCAGGGGTGTTGGGGGAGGGGAAAGGTGTCAGGTTTATAAAAAGATTACTATTTAGAGGTAGTTTATAAAAAAACACTGCGAAATTATTTAAAACAATAATGATGGTTTACTAAACCACGTCCAATAACCCACCGCTAAATACTCAGTTTGTTGTAGTGAATGACAAACCCCATAGTCAATCTTTTCCAACAGAGAATCCATAACATTTTAAAGGAGTGGTGGAGTCACATCCATTGACTAAAGGAGTGGTGGAGTCACTACTATTGACTGAAGTTAAAATACACCCCTATAAATATCTTGAACCCAGTATCCCTGAGTTGTTGATTACTTATTTACATTGACATATTATACAACTAATCACATCTCGAAGGATCTATCATTTTAGTGGTTTTGGAAAACTAGATACGTACTTGAAACATAAATTACAATTAAAATTATAAAATACAACATAATGATTATTTTAAGAACACCATTATTCTCATATTTTGTCTATGGATGTCAATAATAAAATAAATCTTGGAATCCTGGGAAAAATAAAACATAAAAAAGGGATGAACTCAGATGCTCGAAAAGGGTAAACATACAAAAAATCTATAATGAATAAATAAAATAATAAACATTAAGGAAAGCTGAATAACTAAAACACAATCCATTTAAAAATAATCTTTGAGTTTAATATGAAAATAATAAATGATAATCAAATAATTCCATATAAATAATCACATGAATAATTTAATAATTGTATAATAACATGGAATATCAATAACTAATCTCTTAATGAGGGAATTCATAAGGCGGGACATCATAAACATGTCGTCAAATCTTTTTCTAAGACACCATACATAAGATAAGGCCTTAGTTGATACCCAAAATAGTTTGTCTCATTAGACTCATCGACGCATTGACAGGCTATAGTTGGCCTCATCCGTTACTAAGTTCAATTCATTCCTCATATGAAATATATGAAATATAAACAACATAAACAGTTGTATTAAAAACTAGCATATGAAATGTGAATACTTTAACTATAAATAATGAATGGTATCAAAATAGAAAACCCACAATAATATTGATCATAAACCATTCAATAAAATATGATAGATGGTATCATAAGATATCATGTCAATTAAACATAAGATTATACAAATTGTGTTGACATAGATAAAAATACTCTAATAAAATCATTCCTAAATTCTTGAGAAAAATATATATTTTTTACTTTGAAATAATTTATCTAGAATGCCACCAAATTATAAAAGAAAAAATTTTATTTAAAAAATATATTTTAAACCTATAAAGGATTATGTAATATTTTATGTAATCATGAAAGGAAAATTGTATTCATGTCATATATTTTTTTTTTTAAACATTCCTTCAATAATTTTTTTTTCTGAAATATCACAAAGTGCCTTGTTTAGAAAAGGACAAAAATATATTTTTTTCAAACTATTTTGTTAACAGTAAAACATGGGTAAAAAAACATTAAATATTCATATAATAATAGTGAAAAACATTTTGAATTTTTTTTAGAAAACATTGAAATGAAAGATAAATACTCCCCAGTGGAGACATAAACAGAAACTATCTTGATTAATGATGAGATTTTGAATTAAACCCTTACCTTAGGTCTGATTTCATCTGTACGTGTACAAAACTCATGTATAGTGATTTTAAAGAATACCATTAATTTATAATAGAACCATATTCATGTTTATGAGAACATATGTGGTCCTTTAATATCATCTTATCACATGATTGTTAAAAATATTTTGTTATTACCCTTGTTTCGGGGGTAACTGGTTCAATTTCCTATACTTATTTCTTCATGTAAGTCCTAATTTTTGTTGATATGATATAGTTTTGCAATATCTAGAATTATAATAAGTTCATAGATATCATATTTTTTCATTATATAAATTTTTATAAACATTCTTGAATTATGAACATGGAAAATGAATCGCATCGCATCGTGGAGACGGTAGGTCGTACGTACGAACGAGCGATGATATCATTCCCTTATTGATTAAAGGGTAAAGTGGATGATATATTAATTTTTATAGACTCAATATCATGTTATAATTATCATTATTTACATAATCATACCCATCTAAGTAAAGTGGTGATGAAAATAAAATTACAACACAATGTGGAGACAAGAAGTTGTTTGTACGCACACGCAGTGCTTTTGTTTTTGTAGGATGGAAAAAGGTTGGAATATGGTTTTCCCATAATCATAATATTTCATAATATAGATGATACTGTAGTTATTACTTTATCATGGGAACAACACATTAAGAAAATGTATAAGAAGAAATAAGCTTGGATGAGTTGGTAAAAATGATTAAATCTTCTTCAGCAGACATCCTTTCAATCGATTCTTAATGGATCAGGAATTAGTCTTTTTGCAAGGACAAGATATCCAAAAATTGGATATGGATGCTGGAAAAACAGAGTTTGGTAAATTTATAAGGCTCAAAATGGTTTGAATAAGTGAAAGAGGAGGTCCCCTTTTATAATTGAGGTGAGGGACACTTTTGGAAACTCAAAATATTAAATTAATATAAATTATTTTTCAATTCCAAATGGTTCAAAAAAGATTTATTTTGAATCTAAGATATAGATGGGTAGAAATCATCTCATACATTATTTTTTAGACAATTTTAGTCCACATTATAACCCTTATATTTTGGTTTTAACCCTTATTTAATTATTTTAACTCTTACCGGGACAATATGAATTTTTAATCATTCAGGGTTAGTATTGATACTATAAAATGACTAAATAGTGATAAATAAATAATTTATAACATTTTCAACATCATATCAATCAGTTGGATAAATTTTAGGTATTTATAAATTTTATATCATTAAATAAAATATTACTTATTTTAATATAACATTAATGTCCATTTTTACTCTATTCATTACTTTAAATTTTACAAAAAATCATTAAAATAATATATCTTCAAACAAACTCTTTCAAAAAATAACTAACATGCCAATGTTTTTTAGAAAATCCATGTATGACATTATCTCAAAATATATTTATTTTAACATTTTTATAATAATTTATTTAATATTCCATTTAATTAAACAATTACCACATCATCATTATGTAAGCAATTAATGTAATTATTTATTTATGAAAAATGAAAAATAAGTTATCATGATCAAGATAAAAAATTTATCCTTAAAATTACAATTTATAGTTGAAGATATGTTTTAAAGGACCATACACTAAAAATGTAATACTTATTATGATTTTGAAATATTTGAATTTTCTTTAAAAAATACTATAAAAGGCTTAAAGTCATCCAAGTGGATCAAATAGGCCATAAAATATGTCCAAAAATGATTTCGTTTGACACTTACTCATCAAATAAAATTAGGACAAGTTTTGGGTAATTTTTTGATATTTATGATATTATTTTTACCATTAATTATCTAATTTACTGTTAATTGTGATCATTTAAATTACTAAGTTTACTATTAATATTATCCAAAAAAGGAACATATTTAATGAATTTTATCCATATAATTTCAAATATAGAATCCATTTTTTGAAATTTAAAACAAATAATTGGTTAAAAATTAATTTGAAATTAATCCCACAAATAGAATGAGAAAACATGTTTTTAAAGTGAAAAAGTTCAAAATATTTAAATGCTTTTATATCAAAATTCAATATGAAATCGATTCCATGGAACTATATTGAATTAAATGATATAAAATTGATCTAATTATAGTTTTAAAACAATCAAAAAATATAATTTATCAATGTAAATTATTCACATGAAAAATTTGTTTTCAACTAAAATCTAGTATTTTTCACTATTCATCAAAACATTAAACTTATTAGAAAAATAAAAAACATTAATAAAAAATAAATTTTGATATTATTATTTCAAATAAAATTAATTTTTGATATATAATTAAAAAAATGTCAAATTTTGGTTTTAACGCATGTCTTCCATTGAAAGGCTGTTAAACCGCCTTTTAAAAAGAATACAAATATTTATGTTTCAAATTTGATTTATTCTTATCTTAAGAATATCGAACTTTTTAGATAGATTTAAAAACATTTTATGAAATTGATAATATATAAATTTCATTTATATCTTTCACTAATAGTTATTAATTATGATAAAACTACATTCCTATCATAAAAATAGTTTTTCATAAATAACATCCTATATATCCAATTAGTTTTTTATTTTAATTACTAATTAATTGATAATAAATGAATTAATTCTACAAATATGTGTAAACCATATATTCATAATTCAGTTAATTCTATTCATAACCATTATTCAAATAGTTAGGTTATAAAAGTGACATTTAAATAATAATATTCAGTTTATTTAAGCATGGTCGAGCATATCATGTATGATATCAAACATAGTGTTTATTTTTAAAACATTTGTATGTTACAACCCCTCTCCTCTACTAGGGATAGGTTGAAAAAATCCAATTGCTCATACACCTCCTCTGATAATCTATAAGTATATTTTTTGTTAATATCATTTGTTATCACATTCCCTTTTCTAGAGTATAAACTATAACAAAATCATAGTCATCCAATAACTTCAACCAATGATTTTGTCTAAGAATGAGATCTCTCCGAGGGAAGATGTTTATCAGAATCTGACAGTATGAGTAATGAAAATGCTCATCCATATGATAATTCTCTTACATCTTCAGAGTGAATACTAACGATATCAACTCTATGTCACGGGTCACGTAATTCTACTTATGGGGTCTCAACTGCCTATATGCATAAGCGATCACTGCCTACCTCTTCATTAACATGCAACTGAGCCTAACTATAGAGACATCCCCAAAAACCACATCCAAACACGCTCCTACAGTGGTCTCAATACATGATCTCTTATTTATCTCTGCCTCAACTCCTCAAAGGCCCCTTGACACTACTCTGTCTAGGTAAACTAATGTGCTCTCCACATTAAAGTAGTCAAGGGGGCGGCAATTATGAAAAATTATACCACAAACTTCCTGTAGTACCCCGCTAAACCGAGAAACCTCTGCAACTCCAATATTTTTTTGGGTAGTTCCTAAGCAGGAACTGATTCAATATTTTCCTAATCCATATCTAAACCATGATGAAAAATGACATGCCTTATAAATTAAACCTCATGTGTTCAAAAATTACACTTTGAGAGCTTACTGTATAACTCGGGCTTATAGAGTAATCTTAGAACCAACATCAAATGCACTACATGATCCTATGATCCAGAGTAAATTAGTATGTCATTGGTGAATACAACTACAAATTGGTGGTTCAAAGATCCAGTTCATAAGATCCTTGAACACTATGGAGGCATTCATTACACCAAAAGACATCACTACGAACTATAATTCCATAGCGACATCGGAATGCCTCTTCTGAATATCATTCCCACAAACCCTCAAGTAATGATAGTCAGACCTGATATTGTTCTCTGAGAACCAAATTTCACCTCAACATTTTTAAAAATTCATTAATGCTCAGCAAGAGGTACTTGTTATTTATCGCTACATGTTTAATGTGATGATGATTCAAAAAAATCCTCAAACTCTTGTCCATTTTTTTCATGAACAAAACTGGAGATTCCCAGAGAGACATGTCGGGTTTGATAAAACCTTATGAATTCATTCTAGGTACGTACTAGTTGTATGTGGTTCATGCTCAGATATATTATCATCATAGGAGATATTTCTTCATATAGAAGAGAGAATATTATTTTTCATGGGTGTGATAGATCTTATAGTTGAGTTGGTCAGGATTGCAAGTAGAAGGCTTTAACCTATCACCCATTAGTTTGTGAGTTTTTCCCATGGTTCAATGTGTTCTTTAGGCATTTGTCTTCTAGTAGTATTGGATGATTTTGTTAACATTTTTTCTGAAGATGTCTCGGGACTACCTCTGAGGTGTGATATTGACTTCTTTATCAAATCTCACACTATGACTGCATCAATATCTTCTATGACATATCATATGACCCTTAGTGAGCTTCAAGAATTTATGGTGTAGTTAAAAACCTTTTAAGAAAATGTTTTATCATACACAACATGTCCCCTTTTATATCTTCTGTTTTCTTCATGAAAAAGGAGAATGAGAGCCTCAGGATTTGTTTGGATTATCATCACCTAAATCTGATAATGATAAACAAAAGTACCTATTGTAAAGGATTGATGACCATTTAGACTAGTTGAGAGGAACAAGTCTGTTCTCAAAGATCGATTTCAGGTTTTACTACTCTCAATTGAGGGTTCGTGATGGTGATTGTCTGAAGATGACATTTTGATGTAACTATATACATTGAGTTCTTGGTGATTTTTTTATTGTGATGAATGCCCCTATTATGTTCATGGATCTTATGAATCAGATCTTTCAGTCATACTTGGACATATTAGTAGTTGTATTCATCGATAACATTCATTTACACTGCATTATAGGAGGAACATGGAATGTATTTTAGGTTGGTCCTAGACTTACTCTAGGAGTACCGAATATACAATATGCTTTCAATGTGTTAGTTTTGGATCAGTGAGGTTCACTTTTTAGGGCATGTCCTTTATGAGTGTGTTTTAGCTAGGGATCTAACAAATATTATAATAATAATTGATTATGATAAAAAATAATTATGATAATTTTATAATTTTTTTTGATAATAATAGTTTATAAAAAAATTATTTTCTGAAAACTATTATAATGAATTTTGGGTCCAAATTATTTAACCATTATTTCATGTGATGATCAGAGTGTTGGAATCATAACTAGATATTTTCTTATTATATTAGAGTCGTTTATCGGTATCACAATCGGTCCAATAAAACTAATTTTAGAAAGATGAGTAAAAACTTACTTTCTATAGTATATGCACAATAATGATTGAACATTAAATTTACTCTAAACATCCATATCATTTATGATAGATATGATTAATTACTAAACCATGTATCATTTTAATATATGGTGTTGACTTGGATTTTTTTTTGATATCTATGGAAATATTGCTAAATTTGTATCTTTTACTCTATACAAATATTTGATAAGACACATTTTTCATGAATTAAAATGATTATTTAATATATGAAGAATTAATTGGATAGATATAACACAGGTGGGATCCGGTTATAGATAGCTCCTCAATACATCAGTAGTCTCATGGGACAAGCCAGTTGGCTAGCATTAGTGATTTTCCCCTAGTATTTTTTTAAAAAAAAATTTAAAGGTATTGTGTAAAGGTATCATGTACCCAGGAAACATGACGTCTAATAATTAAGAATTTTTTTCATTCAGATTCATCTATTATTATTAATGATATTTCATCTCTGACAAAATCTGTGGATGAATTTCAATATCTGTTTATTGATTAAATGGAAAGTGTATTCATTTATTTTACTTCCTATATTTACTATGGCTTATCTAGTTATTTTAATAACATTTTTTCTAGTTATTTACCTTTTCACGCTTTTTATGTACTTTATTCTCAATTTATTGATTATATGATATGTGTGTTTAGTTATTACCTTTCCATATTGATTATGTTCATTGATTCATTATTTATTATGTTGTACTAAATCCTTATTATGCATTTGAGCTCACCCATATTTTGTATCCTTTCCTTAGGAATCCAAGAAGTTTACTAAAAAATATATGAAATGATATGCTAAGTGGGACGAATTAATATTTTATCAAATCATAACAAAAAAATTGAAATTGTTCTTATTAAATAGAAGAGTAAGTATATTTCCTTATATTCTTAGTCAATAAAAGAATCCCTTAACATTAAGGAAATGATCATAAAATAAAAAAATTATCACAATACCATAGTTTTTGTTGAATCAATGGACTTTTAAATCATCATATATTTATAGAATTGCGGCCCTTATCTTTCCATTGATCATTCACTTGTTTTTTATCAATGAACTTAATCACTTTCTATAATTATTTAGGATTTTCCTCTATGTTCATATATGTGACATATATACTTCTCATTCCCTCTTATTAAGATCATATTTTTTACTCATTTATGTTGTGTGTTTTTAAATATGGGAATTTTTAAATATCAAACCCTATATTACCAAGATCAAGTTTAATTTGCGAGTGTTCAATTTAATTAAGGTGGGGAGAATGTAACACCCTGAAATTATAAAGTAATAACATTGTATTTGATAAAATTGATTACACACTACACCAAGTGTACAAGGGAATATAATATCCCAAGACATTAATATATATATATATTTACTAAATTAAAAAAATTAAATATATGATATGGAATACAATGCATGCAACACAAATTTTAGCTTTCCCTACACAAAACACCAAGTTTGTCTTGCGTTACATGCAATAATGACTTTCCTCTATGGCTTTCAGTGAACTTAAGACTGAGTTTTACTGAACAACAATATATTAAAATATTATTATTTAATTTAATAAGAGATAAAATAGCTATAAAATATGATGTCATGAATATTATTAACCAACTTATGAAAATATATTCTGGAATTCATTAGTTACAAATTAAATAGAATTTAATATAAAAACCAATTGAATATATATGAAATGTTTTTATTAAGAACTATTTTTAAGCATCTAAAGATATTTCTTCTTAATAAATTAAATTAATTACAATTAGTGGATAATCATAAATAAATTTATATATTATATATTCAATCAAATATTTTTTACATTAAACCAATATATTTGATAGGAATAATATAAGAACAAACCCAAATTTACTTATAAAAAGCTATATTTTTATAATGACAGTTTTTCCCCCTTTTAATGGCGCACCTAATTTATATATAAATTTTGACACTTATAACTTTAATATTTCAAGATAAATTTAATTTTTGAAATCATAATTTCAAAAATATATTAAGTATAATTTTTGGTATTTTTCTGAGAGGTTTCATTTTTTGATGAATAGTTTAAAATACAAAATTTTAATTAAAAACTGTTGTTTTAATAATTTATAGTGTTAAATTATATTTTAAATTGGTTTAAATTATATAAAAACATATCAAGCTTTTTAACCTTTTTAGTTGAAAATCTTTCTTTCTTATCCTATCTATGGGATTAAATTTAAATTAATTTCATCCAATTATGTGATTGGAATTTAGAAAAATAGATTACATATTTTTAATCATAATAATTAATAATTTCTAATAATTCCATCTTAGTTTTTGACAAAACATTTTAGTGAATGTAGTTAAAATTAATTAGAGAGATTAAGGTAAAATTAACATTAAGAAGAGACTGAACCTTAAACTTGAGGGCCAAAATGATGTAAAAACATTTAAAAATCCTCTTGTATGGTTTTTGTAGAATATATACTCTATTTTATCTAATTTGGTTCATTATTTGTGGAACATTATATAATCTAGATCTATCAATTGTGTTTACCTTTTATATTTACAAGAACGCCACTCCTCCATTTTAAAAAGTCACTCACCCCTTCTGCTTTTTCACACCTCTCAAGAAATTTGGATCATCCAAAATATACCCAAAATCACAACATCCTTCCCCACATTTTATATTCCTAACTTTTTACATAAAACAAAACAATTAATTCTTTCTATATAAACCAAAAGGAGTTACCCCAAAAAAGAGGTAATGTTCTTCAAAAATCACTTTTATTTTATTTATTTATCTACAACAACAATTTTCCTTATATATTTCCCATATAATAACATTATTATCCTAAATATACTATAATTTTTTTATTTCAATGGTATTACCTACTCTTACACAAACTTTTTTCCAATGAGATACACAATCATCATTCGTGTGTATGACAAACTACCGGCTCACGGATCGATGTCATTCATTCTTCCATTAACACCTTTCATGCTTGGAAATAATGATGTATTTATAGTTTATATATTATATATAAAATAATTATAATATATTTATCATTATTGAAATTTTTATAACACATACACTTATTCTTGTTGTTTTTTAGGAATACAATAACATCGTTTGTGGATGTGCGGACTACCGGCTCCTTAAAGTGATGTAATTCATTCACAATATAAATGGAATGTATAATGGATTGTTTTAATAAGAACATTTTAGATATATATGAAAAAAAATATTATAATTTAATTACAATATAAATATATAATATTTACTTTTCATTTTTTTAATATGATAAGAAAATGAAAACAATGTTCATATGTACATACAACCTCCCGTCTCCCCGAATAGTGCATTTCATTTTTATCTCCAAATTTTATGGATTATTATAAATACATATATAATGAATATATAATTTAACTAAATCATGATTTACTTTCTTTAGGTAATGAAATAATTATCTATGTAATAGGAATAAAAAAATAACAAGTCAAAACTTACTCGAAAAACAAGACAATTAACACCCAAAAAAATGAAAAATAATGAAGGATTGTGAACAAACAGGTGATAAGATGTTAGAAAAGGATAATATATGATATTATACTCATGATTATGGTTCTATAATAAGTTATATACTTTATTAAAACCATTATATAGGATTTTAAAAAACATTCAACCAAATGGAAGCATATGGCAGGATATTTTCATCTCACTTTTTTACATTTTTGAGACAAATGTCTTATTTACCACTTACATATTTTGTGTGGTATATCTAAATACATTTTGATATATTATATCACGAATTATATTATATTCATGATATTTAACAAATTCATTTTATGATTAATTTCTTTTTGGGTTTTTGATTCAAATGTTACCACAGTTGTAAGGGAATTTCTATTCTCACTTTTATTTCTGTGAGACTTATTCCATATTCACCACTTATTTTTTTTGTATGGTTAATATAATTATCATGAATTTATTTTATGATTCTTATAATTTAATTTATGTGTATTTCAATATCAATATTATTACCTCAATGTCATAGGGATTGCACTTTCAACGTTACCAAAGTGGTAATAGATTTTTGTCACAATTTGCCTTCTTTGTGAAGTTTGTTATGTTATAAACCTATATTATTTTATGAGGTGTATATAATTATACTTTGAAATGATATATCATTAATATTATTATTATCATGATATTATATGTTTCATTTAATTTTATTCTTCCACCGGTCTTATGATTCAAATGTTTCAAAGTGGTATGTGACATTTTGTAATGTTTAAGGATTATATTCCTCAATATTTTTTTAATGACCTGTTTAGGGTATTTCAATTCGTCAATGAAAATAAAATTTTATTTTTACATAACATGGTATATGTTGTATTGATATCATCCTAATTCTTCATTTGGATTATTTATGACTGATTTGGCCAAATATAGTGTTGAAATTCATTTCCTTGATTCGTTTTTGTACTCCCCTTGAAATATTCACTTTCTCGTAATCATTGAACTTTAAATTTACTCTGAATATCTATATCATTTATCATGGATATGATTATTTCATAAAACATATACCATTTTCTACATACATTATTTATTTTAAGATTTGATTAATATCTAGGAAAATATTTATAAATTTAAATCTTTTACCCAATTCATATATTGAATAGGAGACATTGTTCATGAATTAAATTGTTTATTCGATATATGAGGAATGCTTTGGACATGTACGAAATGGGTGGGGCACTATTATATATTTCCCCTTGATGTATCAGTAGTCTCATGGTATGAGTTAGCTGGGTAGCATTAGTGGGGTTTTCACCCAGTATGTTTTATATTTTCATGTGAAATGTATTGACAGTAAATGTATCATGCACCACAAGTGAAAAATAGATTATTTACAACGGGATGTTCACGATGAGGTCCCATTTAAAAAGATACTTTTGGTGATGGTCCGTCACGAATTTTTTTAAATACATTATTTATTTCAACGAGTCAAGTTTCACAATGTAATAAATTACTTGTGAAGGGTTACAGAACCATCTCAAATAAGTTTAAAAAAAATGGAAAAAAATTAAAATTTAAAAAATATCAAAATATCAAAATAATTTAAAAAAATTTATTTAATAAAATTGTAAACATCAGAAATAAAATAAAATATTAAACAAAATATTTTCATTCAAATTTTAACAATATAAAAATTTACATAATGTATCAAAAACTATGAATGGGTGAGGGAGGGTATGGTCATTAGGAAAAGGAGGGGGAGAGAAATCCATCCCTAAACCCTGAACCAACCATTGAATGTACTTGTTCAGCTACTCCGACCATCATCACAACTCCTTCTACTACTGATGCTATTGACGGAGCTCATCCTCTTCTTTATGCATGGCCTCAATAACCTCACTCTAAGATCATAGCTAGTCCTTATATTGTGAGGCCTATGATGTTGAATATCCATGAACTCCCCTCATGCTAAATTTCAACCATGAAAAAATAGCACAAAAACTCTCAGGCACTAGTCAAGAATTAATAACAACCACTCGGCCCTTCCTGAAAGCATATCGTATCACCTGCATCCATGTCACATCATCAAATCCTATCACACCGGTGACATAACTCTCAGTCTCAGTCTTACCCTCATCATGTTTGTGAGAAGATGCAGTCTCATGTGATTCCATTCATTTCCATTTAAAATTAAAATAATTAAAATTTTATTTTTAGTTAATTTTAAAACTAAAAAAATTATAATGACCATAATTTGATGATTGTGACCACCTGTAATCTTTCCTGTGATAGTATTGTTGTACATAATCTTATAAACATAAAGCTTACAAATATTGGTATGTTCAACTAACTATATGAGTATAAAATAAATATTTTAAATTTACAGTTATATAATTTTTTTTAAAGTACATACCATATGTCGTTGATGCGTACAGAATGTATGAATACCATCTTGATGAGTCACCTCCTGCCTACCATAGTTCTTCCAACCTAATGAAACTCTCCTATGAAAAATATATCCTTTCCAATATAAAAATAATACATCCCAAAACTAAGATGATATGTAATCTGGTCGATAGTCATAATAAGACTAATGAAAATCTATGAATTCCACATTTTTCATGGTTTTCCTCCTCAAATTGTGCAATAACTGCTGACTGTGCTCATGAATACACACCTCCTGGTTTTCCTTGATGGATCTATACATGTTATCATCATCTGGATTCCATAAACCTTGATTTTTTTGTAATAATACTATTTACTAAATAAATAAATTTCAAAATAGCTATTATTTATTTACATACCATTCAATGATCAAACATGCGTTGCTGAACATCAATGGAAATCGAATCCCACAATAGTGATGCCTCAAAAAAATAGTTCGGCAAAATATCACTCCTCTATCCAATGACTATATGTTAAAATCTATGAAAACAAAAATATTAAATAATCAAACAATTAGTACATAAATAATTTAATGAAAAGTAAAAAAACTAACTTAAATACCCAATTGATCATACCACTTGATGCATGGATCGATGTCAATGATGAATCACTAGGAACCTGAGGGCCATGTGATAAAGCATCAGAATCACCATCAAGTAGTACAGAATCCTTGAGGCTATGGAAGAGATCATCATAACTCTTTTCATCCTTTAAAAATATGAAAATAATCATTCCAACAAATAATTTAACCCAAGTAATATATATATTTAGTTTGACTATAATTAACAAGGTAATTATTTTATTTTTCTTCTTCATCCTCATACTCATATATGACAGTGTCAGTATCTTCACCTTCCTCCTCGATATCATAAATTTTCATAGTAGTTTCATCTTCATCATTACTTATTAATTCAAATTCATTTGTTACATCATCAACATAATCTCTACCATTTACAAGTAATTATAGGGTTTCATCATTGATATTCGTGTCCTTCGTTGAAAATATGTATTTGGAGTTTTCTCTTGAAAATTTACAATTTATTTCACTTAAATATACCCATATTCACTTTTAATAAAATAATTTTCAAATCATTTCATTTTTTTAATTCTCAACCAATCAATTAACACTCTTAAAGAGACACAATAATTAGAAAAATATATTTGGTGTGCTTAATAATCCAATAAAAATGGTTCGTTTACTATAAGAAGGATTTTATATTTAATATCAATGATTCCATGACCTAGATGATTAAATAATCCTCTATCAGTATCAAACCAATTTCATTTAAACATCATTACATGATTTTTTTCTAGATGACAAGGCTCAATTATTTCATCCAGCGTGCCATAAAATTTAACCTCACTTTTTCTATGATGAGTCCCTCTCAAGAAAACACCACTATTCATTGTTTTTTATTCACCATATGCACTTGAATGAAATAAAAACTCATTCACCACTTATGTATTATAATATTTAACCATTTTTGATAGTTGGTTACTCAGTACACATAATTTAATATCATTTTTATGGGTATTTCTGTGATACCTACAAAATTGAAAAATAATTAACAATATAAAAAATTATAAATTAATTTTATATTTTAAATCATAAACAATTTATTTTACCAATACTTAAAAAAAGTAGGAAAAATATGTTTTTGACGTTCTTCAAGATCATTTGGTGTAATTTTGGGAATTTTTTTATATGATCATCATATAATATACAAATTAAATAATAATAATTTATTTTTTACACAAAAAAATTATATGTGGTAGTAGCACTCACTGTACCAATCGTATCCTTTCTTTAGAGTTGAACATAATATATGTATGATCCCTATGATGTTCATTATCTAAAAGCCTCCCTTCATTAACTCCACCAAATCCATGTTCATACTAATTAAAAAATAATAATCGAATTTTTAGTTCATCATCAGTATTTCCATAATTAGAAACCATTAGATTATGTTTTTAAGGATATTCATGTTGGAAATATTGGGAGTACAAAAAATAAATTTCCTCACATTAATAATATTATTCAATTGAAAATTCAACTGATGCTTTCTTACAGACCTTTTTCTTCAATTTATGTATACATATCTCATATGAATACATCCGTCGGAACTATACTGACCCTCTTAATTTTTATTCATGATGAAAATATAGTATCAAATGTCTGATTGATTCAAAGAAATACAGTGGATTTTTTCATAGTTTACATAGTATTAAAAAAAATCTTATTACAGTCTTCTATGTGAATCATAGTATATTGTCTTAGCACAAATTTTTTTCAAAAAATATGATATTTCTATTACCATATCCCAAATAAAAGAATTCAACAAACCTATAAATAAAATTGGTATAATTTTTTCCAATATTACATCAAAATTAGGGATTTTTAATCAGCTAATATGACTATTTCTGAAATATATATCAAAATTGGAAACATAACCATCTGGTAGTCTCAAATACTCAACCCAATGAATAAATAATACTCAATTTTCATTGGAAAGTATATATGTTGTTTTTTTCTTCATTAAATCTTATGATCTGTCATTTTAAAACAACTCAAGTTCTGGTCTTTAGCATATTTGGACCAGATCTAATATTGATTTTACATTTTCTTTGATCTTACCTGGTGTATCCAAAACTATATAAAATATATTATCAAAATATTTCTTTATTATATGCATGACAACCAACATGTAAGGGACCAAAAATATAACAATAGGGAAGATACCCAAAAATACTCCATTTAATCCAATTATGATCAATCCAAAATCCATTTTTTTGGTTTATAGTCAGTCCAAAGGTAATGGGAGGTAATGGAGAGATACTAAATTTTAAATTACTACCTGAGATAATTTTTGGAGAACCATATCATTAAATTGTACATTTTTTGAAATGATTTATGTTCTTTCAGAAAGGATGATCTGTAGGAAGAAATCTATGATGACAGTCAAAAAAACAAGTTTTTCTCCCACTGACGAGCATAAACACTTTTCTGTCACTCATACAGTACGAACAAGATTTTTGACCATGTGTACTCTAGAAAGATAACATGCTATATTCTAGGAAGTCACTTATTTTCTAATTTAATGAATATTTTAATATAAAGTTTTGTTTCACAACAACATTATATATACTCACACCATTACTCTATAAAAAATTTAACTCATTAATCAATGGATTCAAATATACATCAATATTATTTTTTAGATTTTGTGGAATTAATAAGGTCAAAAAGATATATGAATCATTCATCAACATCCAATTAGGTAAATTATATGGAGTTATAAATACAAGGGAACTAGAATATTGACTACTGTAAGAACCAAATGGATAGAAACTGTCAATAGAAATACCAAATCACATGTTTTGGGCTTTGAAATCAAACAAAAGAAGTACCTTGTTAAAAAAATCCATGAATCACCATCATAAGGTCATTTTATGCATTTACTGGTTGAAATATTGGTTTTGTGAGATGACATCAATGAAGATGTGTTTTGAGATATAAATAAATGCTGTAATATAGGTGTAAGTAGTAAATACCTCAATTGTTTCACAAGAATCAGTCTAGACTTCCCTAGTTGAGCCTCCTTGTACCTTGATTGTCCATATGTTGGAGAACTAACTAACAACTCATTTACACCATAATATAAAATGAAATATGAAATGTCCCCAAACTAGGAGCCTCTAAAATGGAGCCCTGAATAGGGTCACAACATGACCTGAGGTGTGTCCTCCTATATTCTATAGGCTACCGACTAGTAGCGGAAGTCTAATTTTTTGGGTGGGGATACAATAACCTCTCTATCAGAGTGAACCACAACAAGTAACAATAAGAAATAAAGGAAATAGAATGAAAAATAAAATTCATTACCGAACATTTCCCAAAACAGGGTACAATCCCACAACAAAATAATAAATATGCTTTGTCATTTAATACAGTTCTAAGCCTAAGAAAAACTTAAATATAGATAACCATAAGAATCCCAAAAATTGTTCTAGACTTGATGTCTGGATCCCTCATCAATACACATCTCATTCCGAAATGAACCCTCTAGCATTGGGACCTTTCCCTTGTCCTGAACTACAACCATGAAGTCTTCTTGGGTACCCAATGGTGTCCTGAGTAGGGTGTGAGTACCAATCAGTAGGCCACCACAAACAGTGTCTACAAAATATCCAATCTAAACATATAGTGTATGAAAGCACTAAATAAAAAACAAGAATAACAGAAATGGTAAACTGAGTTCCATTAGTTAACAAAGTTCAATTAAATCATTTTCATCATTAATCTATTGGGTTAGTTGTTTTCTTCAATTTCACTTTTCCCTATTCTGGTAAACTACTATGTATAATGGGATAAGTGAAGTTCCCTATCTCACTAGGCTAAACATTCCATAAACAATTTTCATCACCCTTACCTTGGATCCATGGTTTGGGTAGTCTCATCATATGAAACCATTAGGGGTATAGAGCCTCATTCCGACCTCCCCAACCTATGCATTAAAGGGGGTGGGGATTATAAACTCAGTATAACCTGACCTGTGGGCATAGATCCTCAAGTCCAATACCCCAAACATAACACTAAACCATCTAGACAAGCTTCTTTAATCATTTACCATATATACCAATTCACAAACCGTACTAAGTTAACACACATAACATTTACATTTCATGGTTAATTCAACACAAAAATAATCTTCATGACTTAACCCATTTACACATTCTCATTTTTATGACTTATCCCGATTAACCCATATATGATTTTCATGCCATAGCCAATCAAAGAAATTACCCTTATCAATCCATTACTCATTTAACTCATTATCATTATACCAAAAAACCCCTTATGAAAAGTTAACAACTAAATAGAATTACCATTAGTTTCATTTCATAACCCAATCTAACATGTTAACACATTTATTATGGTCTCTAGATCATAACAATCCAATTTTACACGTAACATTTTAATTTTTCATGTTTAAGGAGAGGTGCACCCCTTGGGTGGATCTTAACTCGCTCAAATCATCCTCAACGCATCCCATGGGGATAATGAGGGGTTTAATTAAACATTTTACCAATCATTTTAGCATTTCCATCAAGGAAACCCAAAATATAAACACAAAAAACACCAAACCACTACCTCATATGCATAAAAAATTGACATGAATATGGGATATAACTTGTAGACCACCAACCTATATTTTAAAGATGAAATATCTCTTCACTCTAGCCTTTGACTCAGATTTGAACACCATTTTGAGACCCAAGATAAAGACCTCTAGAAAAATAGGGTTTTAGGGATTCATAATAAGAATGTATACATATTCCCTGATCCAAAAAGAGAATAAAGGGGAGCATTACACTAAGTCGGAACTTCAATATGCAACCAACAACACTCCAAATAGACTATACATGAGGGAGATTGATCATTATGAAGATTTGGGGTGTTTTGGATCATCATTAGGGATGTAAGAGGAATAATAGTGGAAAATACTGAATTAGAATAGTTAATACCTGAGAGGTAAAATTATAAAAACCCACTTTTTCTGGGCCTCATAGTTGGGCATACCGTGTGCCAACCGTACGCCACCCTCTCTCCAAGAGGGTATGAGGCCGCACAGTTACCTGGGATCACATGACCCATACTCCCAAACCTGGTCATTTTACTGCAGTATTTTCCCAATCCCAACTCGATATGCATCACAAAACAAGGTATTTTCTTTACCTGGATCATGTAGAATCAAAATTGGCGTGGCAGTTATCCTATTCATTAAGTATTGCAAATAATTCTGACATGCCCTATACCAGTCAAAAATTATGCACTTCTTGTTCAAGCCTAAGATTGGTGCTTCCAGATGATAAAATTCATTGATGAACCTTCGGTAATCATACACCAAGCCTAGAAAGATTTTTAAATCAAAGACATTCTTGTACTATTGTAGAGATACAATGACTTACACATTCTATGGGTCCAAAGACACACCGTCCTCAGAGTTGATGTGACCCAAAAAAGTGTACATTTTCAACCGATAAACAACACTTGGATTACTTCTCGTATAGCTTATGATATCTTAGTGTACTTAAGATGATGTCAAGATGTTTGACATGATCTTCATGAGTCTTGGAGTGCACCAAGATGTATTCTAAAAATACAACTACAAAATGGTCCAGGTACAGGTGAAATATTCCGTTCACCAAGGCTATAAAAATTGAGGGCACATTGGTCAACCCGAATGACATTACAACAAAGTTATATGACCCATACCTTCTTCAGAAGGTAGTATATGATATGTCTTAAGGTCTCACCCTTATCTGATGATTACCTAATCTCAAATAATTTTTGAAGAACACTAAATAACCCCTCAACCGATCAAAAATATCATCAATTCAAGTAAGAGAATATTAATTCATACCTTTCATCTTATTTAGCTTCCTCTGATTGACACGTAATCATAAGGATCCATCAAACTTCTTGGAAAAAAACATTTGAGATCCCTAAGGTGATGTGCTCGGATGAATAAACCCCTTGTTCTCAAGTTCCTATAACTAAGTTTTAAGATCATGGAGTTTTTTCGATTCCATTATATATGGTGGAAAGGAAACTGGTTCTTCTCCCGATAACAACTCTATCATGAACTCAACATCTCTCTCGGGTAGAATCCTTGATATGTCCTTAAGAAATAAATCCTGAAATAGATCCACCAAAGGAGGAAAGACAAGTCTCTCTACTTCCCCATCATCAAACAAAAGAAATCACTTGGGCTGTGAGCTCACCCAACTACTAACAGACTAGACCTACATGACCTTCTTGGATATACCATTCCCCAAGGTGAACATAAGTATCTCCTTTTAGGTATGTGAATATTACCCTATGGTGGTAATAATAAAAATTATAAAAGTACAATACCAACAAAATCTATTCTAAAAATTCGGTCAAAACCCGACATCTAGAGCACAAACAAGTCCCACAAAAAATGGTACCCACCAACCTCGAGGGATCACTCCTTACATTGTTGGATATTTTCAGCTTTCACCCCTAAAAGTTTATCAATGGACATAATCCTGCACATAAGTTCCATTATTAGTCCCAACACACTCACAAATTTGGAAGATATAAATTAATGAAAGGCACCTGTATCACGTAATGCACTAGAAAGCATGAAATCTATATGAATCGTAACCTGAACTATCGATGGTCCATCCTTGCAACCTTTAGGAAGTGGATAAACTATGCAAATCTAGTCTGTCCCTCTACACTAGGATCTGGCTTGAGTTCCCAAAGTTTCCCTACCTTACTGATATAGATGTTCTCATCCTAGAGTACCACATCTGGCACCTTGATCGATATGACCAGTAGAGCTCTAGCGGTCTTCCTGATATGGGGTAACTGACCCCTTCCTGTACTCTTTATAGGCCATGATCTTCCATCACTACCCAACTTTTGAGAGTTCCTAGAAAACCTCTACACATTCCCCATCCTAGTCCATGCTTGATACTCAACCGGTGTTCAGGGTTACTGACCACGCATGTGCCACGGCCTGCCACATTGATAGAAAAACACCATGTCACTCCCTAAGAGGATGATCCTTTTATTGTACTACTCTATACACCATTTTCCTGGTGAAGACTCTCAAAACAATGCTTCCTACCCTCACAAGTCGCACCACTAGACCATCTAACCGGAACCTCATGCCCACCTTGAGAATCCTCCTTTAAGTTACTTGCTAAAATAAGGTCCTGATCCACCACCTCAACAAACCCCTTTAAATGAAAGATATTCACCTAACATGATATCATGTCTATTTCTAACCTGAAACCATCTCATCATAGTGGACTCATCCCCTGCTAATGTTGGGACAATTAATTGTAAGTAGGTGAAGCGACCAACATAATCCATCACTGACATAACCCCCTAGGTCAACCTCATAAACACTACAACCTTCTCCAGTCTCAAGGTCTCTATATATAAATGTTCTAGAAATGTTTCTTGTAATTATTTCCATAAATATCATTATCTTGCTAAGGCTAAACCAAAATATTCCACTAGGGCTTCACTGGTCACCAGAACATATAAGTTGACAACATTTCTCTCTTCTTAGGTGGTGTCCCCAAGTGATCCAAAATCATCTGAATGAAATCCATCCCAATTATTGATTCCTTAGGTCCACCATCTCCAACAAACATTGGAGGGTGTTGCAACTAAAACTCTATAGTCAGATCAAACATACTCAACAGAACCCACCCTAGATTTCATTCCATCATCTGCATAAAATGAGAATTTTTTTCACAGAACTTCTCCTCCTCTCTATTATCTTGGACCAATAGGGTTTCTTACGTTGCTACTAGTGGAGAATTCTCGTCGATATCCTCATGTCTCCCAACCATCAAATTTTTTGTGGTGAAATTTCTCTACAAATCCAAACACATATCTCAGAACTCATAACATAAATCACTCACAATTTACAGAAAAAAGTCTCTCCGCTAGATATAAGCAACCCATTACACATAAAATATTCCAAAATATATCATTACAGCTCTATCACTACCCTCAGCCATCCCCACAATGATTCATGGTCAACATGTGATAATCTAACTTACACAATTTCAAGACATATAATTAAAAATCCATTTTACCATTTTCACTTCAACAACCTAAATATTTCTATTTTACGAATCTTTCTATCTTTTAAAACTCATCATAATAAAATTTTAATCCATTTATGACTCTTCATGAGGCATTATCTCTTAATTATTCCATTAAAATTTTCCTAATTACCTGTAAGCATAATTTTGATTAGTCCCCATTTATATTTCAATTTTTAATGGAAGTTCAATGAATTTTATCCCTCACATACCACAAAAAATCATCGTGTGTGCCTATCATGATGCATGACACATATATACCTATGTGCCTAAAATAATTCATGAATGCACAATTTCACACCATTTCATCCACAAGTAAAATTTCATAAGTCAATAACAACACACAACAAGTGAATCACCCAATGGTGAAAAATCAGTCAACTCTAACAACACACATCAAGAAAAGAAATCTCACCCTGGGTTATATAGGTTTTCCCTGATACATGGGATAGCTACTTGAATCAATGAGCTCATTTACAAGGCCTCACCACATCCAAATCTCCCATATACCATTCCCAAATTGTATGACATAGAAACAAACCGCTCTGATACCACTTTGTGAACATCCCCAACCCTAGAGCCACTAAACTAGGTCCCCAATCTGAGTCACCACATGACTTCAGGCATGCCTCTTCATATTCTAGAGGTTGCTGACTTGCAGCGTGGGTCTAATGTGTTGCATGGAGATACTTTACCCTCTTTATCAGAGTGATCCACAACAAATAACAATAATAAATAAAGTAAATGGAATAACCGATAACGTGCATTACCAATCATTTCCCAAAAATAGGTACAAGACCATAGACAAATAGTAAATATGATTTGTCATGTTATATGGTATTAAGTATAAATAAAATCCAGGATAAAGGTAAATAGAAGAATCCAAAAAATGTTTCCTAACTACATGTCTAGATCCCTCATCCATGCACATCCCATGCCCAAATCAACCCTCTAGCATAGGAACCTTTCCATTTTTTTGACCTATAATAATAAAGTCTTCTTAGGTACCCAATAGAGAGGCGGGTGTCAGTACAACTCAATAGGACACCACCAACAGTGTCTAAAAGATATCCAGTCTAAACATATAGTGTATGAAAGTACTAAATAAACAACAAGGTAAAAAAAAGGGTATATTGGGTTCCATTAGTTAACAAAGTTCACTTAAACCATTTTCATCAACCATATTTTGGGTTGGACATTTTCATCATTTTCACTTCATCTTTTGCCATTCAACTACTATGAATAAGGGGATAAATCAAGTTCTCTATCTCACTAGGGTAGAAATTTCAAAAAAAAACTCAGCACACTTACCATGGAGCCTCAGTTCGACCTCTCTAACCCATGAATTAAATGAGGTGAGTGTTAAAGCCTTTGTCTAACCTAACTAGTGGGAAAAGATACTCAATTTCAATACCCCACACATACCACCAAGCCATGTTCACAAGCTTCATTAATCATTCACCACATATGCCAATTCACAAACGACACTCAGTTAACACACATAACATTCACAATTAATGGTTAATTCAATACCTAAATTATCTTCATGCCTTAACCCATTTACACATTCTCGATTAAATGACTTATCCCAATTAACCAATTTATCATTTACATTCCTTATCCAATCAACAAAATTACCCATATCAATCCATAACTGATTTAATTCATTGACATTATACCAAAAAAGCACTTCTTCCAAGTTAACAACTAAACAAAATTACCATTATTTTCATTTTATAACTGAATCTAACATGTAAACACATTTATTATGGGATATATGTCATAATATTACAATTAGACACTTAACATTTTAATTTTACAAGTTCAAGGAGTGGAATACCCCATGGGTGGATCTTAACCTAGTCAAATCATACTCAATGCATCCCACGGGGATCATGAGGTGTTCAATTAAACATTTACCCAATAATTTTAGTATTTCTACCAATTAAAACCAAAAGGGAAACAAAAAATACTAAATAATATCCTCATACACATAAACAATTGATATGACTTTGTGATATAACTTGTAGATCACCTACCTCAATTATGAAGAACACTCGCATAACCCTAGAATTTGACTCTAATTAAAACACCCTTAAAGAACCAATCTAATATCTACTGGAAAATGAGGCTTTTAGGGATTATGAAGAAGAATAATGGCTTTAAAATACCAAATGCAAAAATATATTAAATAGGAGCATTAGAATCTCCTAGAGCTTTGATTCGCAACTAACAATGCTCCGAATGGCCTATAAATGAGGTAGATTGGTCTGTGGAAATCTTGTGATGTTTTGGATTGTAACTAGGGGTTCAAGAGGGAAAATAGAGGAAAATCCTGAATTTAAACACTTAAGTATCAAGAGGGTAAAATGTTACAAACCCCATTTTTAAGGGGCGCAAAATTTGGCTGCACGGTTGACCAAAATATGCGCCAACCATGCATCATCCTCCATCCAAGAGGGGGATAGTCCACGCAGTTACTGGGGATCCCACATGTTTTGACAAACCATGCAATGACTATTCAAGTTGGTTCTATCCAAGCCTGTGTGGTTTTTACTTCCACCTTGAAAGGTTTTTTACAAACCTTTAACCCCTACTCCAGGAAAGCACAGTCAAGGCATGCAGTTATTAGTAACCATGCGACATGCACTAGATGATTCCATTCTCTTTTCTCTTGTGTCTTGTACCTCCAAAACACCCCCAGGAATCCTTATACACTCAAAAACCATTCTTTTAACCAAAATACAAGAACTTAAACCAAAAATTAAATGAGAAAATACCTTAAAGGAAGTCTGATATCTTACAAAATCATTTGATCATTCATTAATCTTATGATAAAAATAGATATTTGACATTATAGTATCTGATTTAATAGACATAGATTTTTACCGCTTTAAATTTTCATATCTATTACGGACTAGCCTCTTACTCCCATAAAAATTTATAGTCAACACATTTACTTTAGGTAAAATAGATTTAACCAAAGAGAATAACTGATCAAAATAGCTATTTGACATTTTATTATCTGATTTAATTACCATAAATTTTGTAACTACTTAAAATTTTCTTATCTTATTACCAGGAAATAAGAATCCTCAATAGACTTCAAAAACAAATAAAATAGAGATGGTTCTAATTTAGGAGTGAAATCTATATCATCTTGAGTTTAATTTTGTTGAAAAGAAAGTGTAACAACATCATGTGATAAAGTTTGAAACTGTGATGGATCTGAAACCAAATTATTAATTTTTCCTCTCAAATTGTGTTCACCATGTTGATACAAAAAAACAAAACATTTTCAAAAACCAAAACACAATATATTACCCCCAATGTTTTTAAATGTGTCAAACCTCCATAGATCATATTTCATACATGGACACATAAGTTTCCCTTATAAAACAAATTTTAGATTTTATGATGCAAATTATAAAAAAGCTTCAACACTCTCAATATATACAATATTTATGCTAGAACCGTTTGGATTCTGGTGATGATTTATCTAATATGGATCATTTAATAAATACTATCATTGAATTCCTTGTTCTATATTTCTATAAAAAATATAAAATAAATAAAATATTTATGATTATTCTTATATAAGAAAAATAAGATCCAAAAGAGTAGAAAATTAAAAAAAATATACTTTACTTTTAAATATTACCAATTTTATGTATTCACCGTTGATTTTCAATAATTCTTTCCGATTTTTATTAATTGTCGTCAATTACTACTAATTATAGGTAATTGTTTCTAGTTACGAATAATTTTTTACTGATAACTTTTATTTTTTAGTAATCACTGCTAATTACTGTAAATTAGTACTATTTACCATAAATAATTACTAATTACCACTATTTTTTGTAAATTACCACTATTTTTTTAGTTACTTATTTTTTCTAGTAATTAAAACAAAATTTTTGATATTATTAAATATAAAGTATTAAAATATATTATAAATTACTAAAAAGATGTAAATCATATAATTTCCATTCTTTAGGTTATGATAAATGACCAATTTGTGTCAATCATGCATGTACAAATTTTTTATTTCTCATGACTTGAAAATTGATGACCTGTTTTATTTTCACTTTTCTAGTAATTTATAATAATTTATATTATTTCATCATAATTTATAATAAATTACACTAATTTAAAATATTTTTATTAATTCACACAAATTTTATATGTTTAATTTTTTTATTAATTTAATTTTTTTTATGAATTTATAATATTTTTTATTAATTTATAATAATATATAATAATTTATACTATTTTATATCAATTTATTTTAAATTATATCAATTTATAAAAAAAATCGCAATTTTTCAAAAATTATACTGATTTACAAAAATTTATATTATTTTTTGTTAATTTTTTTTTTTTTAAAAATTAATAATATTTATTAATAATTAATAATGATTACTACCAATAAATTATTATTATTACTAATTGTTAGTAATTCTTACTAATTCTTACTAATTATTACCAATTATTACCAATTATTACCAATTATAAAAAATTATTACCAATTATTACCAATGACCACAAATTACCACCAATTATGACTAATTACCACGAATTAGCACCATTTACCACCAATTACCACCAATTACCACTAATTTACCAGCAATCTACCAGCAATTACCACCAATTCCAATTATAATGAATTATCACTAATTACCACTAATTAGCATGAATTACTACTAATTACCACTAATTATCACTAATTATCCCTAATTACCTCTAATTACCACTGATTATTATAAATTACCGCTAATTATTACTCATTAGAACTAATTCTGATGAATTACCATGAATTACCACTACTTACCACTACTTGCCACAAATTACCATGAATTGCTGCTAATTGCTACTAATTGACACTAATTGCCACTAATTACAACTAATTAACACTAATTACTACTAATTTACACTAATTTCCACTAATTATCACTAATTACCACTTATTATCACTAATTACCACTAATTTCCACTAATTAACACTAATTACTACAAATTATGACTTATTTTTACTAATTATTAATAATTACCACTATTTATTACTAATTACCACTAATTATTTCTAATTATTACTAATTACCACTAAATATTACATAATTATTACTAATTATTACTAATTTAAACTAATTACTAATTACCACCAATTACCAATTACCAATTACCACCAATTACCAATTACCCCCAATTATTACCAATTTCCATGACTTACCACCAATGACCAACAATTTACCACCAATGACAACGAATTACCCTGAATTACAAGAAATTACCCCTAATTATCACAAATTACTTCTAATTACCCTTAATTACCACTAATTACCAATAATGACCACTAATTCCCACTAATTGCCACTAATTATTGCTAATTACCACTAATTTCCACTATTTATGACTAGTTATCACTAATTATCACTAATTAGCACTAATTACCACTAATTACCACTAATTACAACAAATTATTACCAATTACAACTAATTTCCATTAATTGTCACTAATTGCCACTAATTACCCCTAATAACCACTAATGTCCACTAATCAAAACTAATTATTACCAATTACCACTAATTTTCAAAAAACCAATTTCCACTAATTTCCACTAATTTCTACTAATTTCCACTAATTAGCACTAATTGCCATTAATTATTAACAATTACCACTAATTGCCTCTTATTTCTACTAATTATCTCTAATTTCCACTAATTACCAATAATTGAAACTAATTATCACTAATTTTTACTAATTATCACTAATACCCACTAATTATTACTAATTACCACTTATTTTTACTAATTGATACTAATTACCACTAATTATTACTAATTACCACTAAATGTTACATAATTTTTACTAATTATTACCAGGTTCCATTAATTATTACTAAGTACTACTAATTAAAACTAATTAATAATTTCCACCAATTACAAATTACCACCAATTACCTTTAATTATTGCCAATTACTATGAATGACCACCAATGACTACCAATTTACCACCAATTACCACCAATTTCCACCAATAACAACAAATTACAAATAATTACCTCTAATTACCCCTAATTACCACTAATTACCACTAATTAGCATTAATTACCACTAATTACCACTAATTAGTACAAATTACCATTAATTATTACTAATTATGACTGATTATGACATATTATGATAAATTCATACTAATTGCATTTAATTTCCACTAATCACCACTAATTTCCACTAATTTCCACTAATTACCCCTAATTTCCAATAATTATCACTAATTATCACTAATTATTATTAATTACCAATTATTTTTCATAATTGTTAGTAATTACCAATAATTATTACGAATTATTACTAATTACCACTAAATATTACTTAATTTTAATTAATTATTACTAATTACTATTAATTATTACTGAGTACTACTAATTATTACTAAGTACTACTAATTAAAACTAATTACTACTAAATACTTCTTATTAAAAATAATTGTTAATAATTAAAAATAAATACTTGTAATTAAAAAACAATTACTATTTCTTAAAAGTAATTAATGAAAAATTACTAAATAATTCTACTTAAATATCGTTACCTCTAATAAATAACAATTATTACTAATATAAATTAAATTAAATTAAATAAAAACTAAAAAAATAATTAAATTTCATAAAACATTATCTTTTAGTGGATGTAAATCAAGGAAGTTGATTCCCTTTAAAATTTAAAACTGTTAAAACTTTAATCAGGAGAATAATGAGCAGAGGAGGAGAGGGGAGTTCAGAGGAGAAGTGAATGAAAAAAAATCAGGTGGAGGGGGTATATATAGGTCAGATAATTTGCAATGATATTATTTTCAATGGGTTTCCAATTGAAAATAGTACTCGCGATATTAATTATGGTGGCGATAAAAAATGTATGTACGACGATACCCATCACGGATTCTCTTCTACTGAAAGTTTATTTGTGATGAGGGATAATATCTTCACAAGTATCAATAATGACGAAAGCTATTTGTGATGATTATCATCGAAAATAATCTTCTACTGAAAGTTTGGTACGTTGTGCACCTTAAAGGTATTTGAGACGGTAAAGAATTTCCATCGTAATTAATTTTTTTTAACAACTATTTGTGATGGGAAATGAATCTCATCACAAATAGTATTTGTAGAGGGACTATTTGTGATGGGAAACATGCCTATTACAAATAGCCTATCACAAAAGGTTTTTTTCCCACATTTTACCTAGGAAACATGGTATCCAATAATTAATCATTGCCTTTATTCATATTCAAAAATTATTATACATTAGATTTTCACTATGAAAAAATCCATAGATTCATTTTATTATCAGTTTATTGATTAAAAGAAATGTGTGTTCAATTATTTACCTTGTCATATTTATTATGCCTTATCCGGTTATTTTAATGACATGTGTTTCTAGTTATTTACATTTTTATATTTTCTATTCACTTTTTTCTCAGTTTATTGATTATATGACATGTGTGTTTAGTAATTACCTTTCAATATTATTTATACTCATTGATTCATTATTTATTCCATTATACTTAAAGCTTACTGAGCATTTGAGTTCACCCTTATTTTGTTTCCTTTCCTCAAGAATCCAAGAAGTGTAATAATAAATATATGCAAGGATATGTTAAGTGGGGATAAAGTTATTCGTGAAAGGAAAACAAATTATGTTATAATTAGTTTATTCAGTTGTAATTTAGGACCCGTTCATGTATCTGGTTTACCAATACTAATAAACTAATCGGTTCTTTGAGATTTTATTCCTTGTAATCATGCTGATGTAATGGCAGTAGACATCAACTCCACATTTATTGGGGTCGGGGAACTACATGAATGGTTATTTACTCTAAGAGGTTGTGTTGTTTCTTGGGTGAGCAATAAACAACATGTATTTCACATTCGACAATGGAGTCGAAGTTTATCCCCTTACCAGTGTGTGAAAAGAAGGTTGAATGGATTAGGAATCTATTATTGGATGTCAGATTGTGGCCTAGTCTAATAACTCATATTCCTATTATTTATGATAGTAACGAAACTTTATCAAATGCATATAGTCACATGTACAATGGAATGTTTGGGCATATATGTTTGAGACATGATTATCTGAGATAATTGTTAAAAAATGGAACCATGACAATTGTCTATGTCAGATATTTTAAAAATATTGTGGATTTGATTACAAAATCCCCACTGAGAGAGGCCATTTGTGCAATTAATAAAGAGTTGGCGTTAAAACCTAGAGAATAAATCATTTATATAATGGAAACCCAACACTCTCTTTAGGTATATCCTAATTAAAGTATTTAATGTGTAGAAACAAGTTATGAAGATGATTATTGACATTGAAAAATTATAATCCCAACTACTTGGTGTCAATATCATCCATTATGACTAGAGGTTGAATTATAAATTCTTAACTAAATATTAAGACTTGATGGGTTATGTGTTCTAATAATGGAAGCACATTGTAATATTTTTCCCATGTGAACTTAGAAGTGGTGCCACATATTATTGTAGTTAATGAATTTACTCCTTATAGAGTTCATGAAATGGATATAAGCACGTGAACATAAAAGTGCTACAAAATGAGATATTGGGTGAAACATTCATTGTATGTATGATATATTCAGTTTATCTTAAAGATTAATAAGTTTAATGTTTCTAGAACTAGTAAATCTGATAGTACATAGAGATATTGATACTGAGTAAAAGTTTAAATGAAAGATATATTTATTATGTATAATGATTCACTTGTTATTTAGAGAGTTAATATTTATGAATAAAAGTGGGATATTTTTATAATTTTATTCATAAAAATTGGAAAAAGGTGTTTCTTGATTGTTCTATTTTTATTGTCTTAGATTGATGAGATGGAAAACTTTAGAGATCCCACATTTGAAATGTGGACTGAATTAAAACTTATCCCCCATTAAAAAATAGGTGTAGAGAATTGTTATTTTCATAAAATAAATATATGTCTACCTAAACTCTTTTAAAATATTTTTAAAATATATATTTTAGAAAAATGTTTTATTATATATATATATATTATATACATAACAAAACAAAACAGAAAATATTTTATAAAAATGATTAATAATGTTAGTAGTCGTAACAGTTGGATTTTGAATTTTTGATATCTGAACAGGTGTCCCCATCAAGATGTTCCATATTTCAGTTGAACCAAGGCATTCTTTGACCAAAAAGGTGATATAAAATCGATGTGATTTACACTGATTTCAATCTATAAATAAGTGTTGATGGTATCTCTTATAAAATTAATTCTTTAAATAAAAAACACTCTAGATAAAATATCTCAACATGAGTGTTGTGGGGTTGTCAGTTTTTAGTGACAATCATCCCAAAAATCTTGGTGAAATACTTGAGGGAAACTTTGACTGAAAACTCTATCCTTTCTCTATGATGTGTAAATCCTAATTCCCCTTATCTGTATGTCCATAGAGAAATCTTCCATGCATTCCATCATCTACTGCCCTAGAGTTAGGGATGTTTGTTACACCTTCTCCACTAACTTTGATCTCTCCTTAGAAGAATCCTCTGATTTTAATTCTCTTCTCACAATTTAGACTTCTCATCTTTTAGTGGTGGCGATGAGTGACTAATGCAGAATGACATGGATTTTATGGGTGAGGAGGAATGAACCCCCTTTTAAAAAGGTCTCCAAGCCTTTCACCTCTTGGTTCGAGCTCTCTTTCCACTAGTTATCCACATGGAGTTGCAACGATCACTTGGTGGAAGGTCCTGCATGTAAGTAAAACCCTCTTTCCTAGAACCATCCCACCTTTGTCACATAGAAAAGTAATGTGGATGTTTCACCCTCAGATAAATTCATCATTACTTTTGGCATCATGGTGTGCGGATCTTCTCGCTCAATTGTTGTTGCAATTCATAATTCTCTCATGGGGCCTTCTTGCCTTCAATGGAGGAAGCTCATGCGATCATATTTGGCATGGTCTTTTCCTTGGAGTAATATTGGGATTCTATCTTAATGGAATCATATTTCCTCATTGTTATTAGTGCAATATTTTTTGTTGAGGTCGACCTCCAACCATTCAGTCCTTTTTTCTTGAAAATCCATTCCTTGTTGCACTGCTTCTCAAATATATCTTTCCCCTTTACCAAAAGGGTGGCTAATAGATTGTATCATCATTTGGCTACTAGGATTATTTCTAACAATTCTCATGTCTGGATGTATTGTTACCCCATTTGTATGACCTCTCTTATGTTACCAGGTATTGGATCTCTTAATATATGAGTTCTTATTTCTCTCAAAAAAATATTTTTTGGTTTTTAAGAGTATACTTCTCCTTATCTAACATTAATTAAATAAATTCATGTTTTAAAATAACTATATAATTTTAAAATATATATTAATTTTATTATATATTCATTCAATATACTCTTATAAATTAATTTTAAACATTCAGAATTATATTTTTATATTTAAATGATTTATCACATTTAAATGAAAATTTAAAAAAATAATGTGATAGATGCATCTGTTGAGATGGAAAATTCATCCATGCCAACCACCAATCACCATTTATTTATCAGCCATAAATTTTATGCCACCTTTCTTCACTGCATCCATTCATTACACCATCTTGTCCTATAAATGTACGATTTGTTACCACTTTATTGTCCAACCATAGGGTTCCTCATTGTTATCCTTGTATTTATAGACATATATTAGTGTTAAATTGAGTGGATCTATTTTTATTTCATAATCCTTTAGTTATCTCAATAATTTATGTTTTGATGTCTCCCTTACTTTAATTTTTTCTATTCGCCTGTGATCGTATCCTGATGTGTTTTGTATTTGGTTTTTTTCAACATAAGATTAAGTTCTTGTCTCTTTGACTATTGAGTAATGGATTGAGTTCCGGTAAAGTGATTCAGAATAGTCTTAATGAAATATCAGAGTCTCTCAATGTTTTTAAATAATTATTAGTTAACATTGAGGGAAGACATGAAAATATTTACAGAAAAGACCAAGTCATAAAAACGATCTTACAATCAAATAGTCAAGTGGTCAAGAAAATTTTACAAAGAACATATAGACCATGATGATAGATTTTTTAAAATAACATTTCTCTAGAAATGGATTAATCTTTCTTATATTTATCTATCTATGTTTCTGACTGGGTGAATTTTGTCAATTAATTCAATGATATGACTGATGAACATAATGAGGATGTGAAATTTTTGAAATAAAAGTTCACAATTTAGAGTTTGAAAGTATAATACTCAACACATGTGAAAATGATATTTTCATTATGAAGGAGGAAAGTAAAAATACCACTGAGGAAGTTGAAAGACTAATGTAATAAGTTCGAAAGTAAGTAGTGATTGAGGACTACATCATGACGCTTTATTCTTTGATGGTAGAGTCTTATAATGATCATGAAAAGTTTAAGAAAATGAATATGATGGTGAAAAAGATAATGAACAAATAATTAACATTTTATTTTAAACTCTTGATGTAATATTTTGAAACATTTTGAATAGATATTGAATGTGAATAAATCATTATCCAAATTCATTTGGTCAGAATGTCTTCCAATTTTGTTTGGATGTATGTTCTTTCTTTTAATTCTTGGATGAATAGTTTATTCACATACATTTTTTCGTATGTTATTACATTCTAACATTTCAGGTTATATACATTACCTATTTTTTTAAAAAAATAACTAGGGAGAAATTATAAAGAAGATTTTTTAAGTAGGGTTAAAATATATTAAGGGAAAAGTATTTAAGAAGTTTTTTGACATAAATTTTAAAAGTATTTTCTTAAGGGGGAGTTATTATCATAAAAATTAGAATTCAATGTATCTATATTACTTTACATTATATTATATAGAATATATAAACTGATGGGGAGTTAAGATATAAAGTATGTATTTAAAGATCTAAAAGAATATTGGGGTCAACATTTTTGAAATTTATTATTTTAATTTATGTGTTGTGGTTCGTGTTTTCCAAAAAGGGTGAGATTGTTTGGTCAAAAGTTATACTTTCTAATTTTACCTTACTTAGTTTTTTGTAAGTCATAAAAACTTTCTTAAAACTATGTTTACTAAATTCATATTTCCCAAGTGTTTTAGTATATTTTTTAAGAAAAAATTCTTTTATACTGAATGATAAAATAGATCTATTTTAAGATGAATATACACTTGTATTACTCATTACGATCCACAGAATGAAAGTGCGTATGGTAAAACAGACCAACCTATGTTATAACCAATGGTTAGAATAACATTGGTATCTATTTATCAAACCATCCTTTGTTTAGTTTATGAGTTTGAAAAATAATAAAAAAGTCCATCAGACTATCCCAATTAAATAATAAAAGTATATAGATTTTTTTCTATCAGAAAAAATAAATAATAGCATTGTAATGCTACTAAAATAAACAACGTCGGACATTCATTTATAATTGATTTTTCAAGTTAAAGTTGTCTGAGGTTGTTGAAAACAACTCTAAAATATGACTGTTGGAGATTTTCCTATAAATAGAAGTTCATTTGATGATCTAGAAGATGATGCATTCATAACCCAAGTCGTTTGGAGATTTCTTTTGATGATCATCATGTTTATTATCTTCGTAATTCTTTAGATTTGATGTTCTAAGTATTACTTGTAACAATTTTAATTCCTTTAGAACAATTTTATTTTTTATTTTATGAGTCTGAAATTTTATAACTAAATATAAATGGTGTTTTTTGTTAGTTGAAGTCTGGTAGATGATATAGAATTGGTAGCAATTGTCTTTTCTATGAATATGTGGAGGCGGTCGGCTGCATTGTAGTTGATAATAGTGGAGGAGATATGTGCAGCTTATCTTTAATATATGGTAGTGGATCCACAACACCTTCAATGTGTAAGAGATTCTCAGTTGGAGGACAATGACTTTGAGATTCTCCATGACTAGATATCCTCAAGAGATGCACGTAAATGATTTTATTATGGAGGGGAGTATGTCATCCTTTTCCAGGAAAAAATGGTGGTACTATTCATGTTGAGAGAGGAGGTGTTGAGTGAGATTCATACATCCACATTTATTATACATTTAGGTGTGGAAACTATGTAAAAGAACTGTTGGTGGTAGTTTTGGTAGGCTGATATGAGGTAGAGAATTTTAGATTTTGTCTCTTAGTGTCTCACATTTCAGTAGGTGAAGGTTGAACCTTAGGTTTCAGTAGGTTTGACTCAACATCTTGAGATCCTTGAGTTGAAGTAAGGATGGAATAATAATGAAATTTGGGATAGAGATTCAGAGGATAGAGAGGGACCACAGTGCTATCTGGGTGATTGTTGACTGACATTCCAAGTCAACACACATTATTGGTGGGGATATAGGTTGATCTAATATTACAAATATCTCATTTATTTCCTTGAATTAAGTGCATCTTTTTTTGGATTGGATTAACTCTATTTTGGTTGTTTGTCTAAATAGTAGGCCACACATCTAATCATTGATTAACTATTTTCTTCCACTAAAATGCATGGTGTGGCTCAATATTCATGGTGTAGGATAGTGGATAAAGGATAATGAGTGAGCTTGGTGGAAGAAAATATTCAACCAACAAAACAAAGCGAAACATTATATCAATAAAAACACCCAAAATTGAGTGAATCAACTCGTGGTAATGATTTATTTGAGTTGATACATGAATTGGGGGCTTTGAAATCATTAATCACCAATCTAACTTATATATTGAAAAGACAACAATATAAAAGTGTAAGAGATGATAATAATGAACCTCACAATTGTGGGAATAAACTTTTAGAGTTTCACTAATGAAAACTTGAATGAGTCCACCTTTCCTTTGTTGAAAATCTTCTTATATTGAAAAATAAAGTCGACTTAATACTTTTCTGAAAAGGAAAACAAGGTTCAGCCAAAAAAATTTGATTTTAATGAAGGGTAGAGGATTCTTTTAACATTTAGGACTTGACTCTGATTCCATTGCCCACTAGACATGACATTGTTGTCTCCAACCATATATATTTTTGTGAGATTAGAAATTCATGCATCCACATGGATTGGGAATCATGTATAACATTAAGGTCCAAATAAGGGTGTTAATAAGCCTATTTTATCCATACATGCAATGTAAGATATATTGGGAATTTAATCCATTGAGATTCCCCCTCATTGCTATAACCAAATCCATTTTTTCTCATTTATGTAATTAGGAACTGAACCTCTAAGTTCCATGATATTATTCTTAAATATATGTTATATATAAGTATGAAATAGTTTTATAGGACATAGACGATAAAATCTATAAGGGGTGGATACTCATAGGACTTTGATCCATTTTCTCATGGTGTATGCTCTTGGTAATTTCCAGTGCATGATATTATGAGAACATAACTCATTAGTAGTAAGTCAATATTTATACGTGTAATTGGATGTTTCTATATATGGGTATGTTTATTTCATGAAATTAAAGGAAATATACATCAAATACATAAGTTTATGACACCAACATACAACCTTTCTGATTAGACATATCCTGATAAATGGATTATATTTCCTAATAAGTGTACATTTGAGGTATTCTATTTCATCATTAACTTCTTTCTATATGGGTGTTTTGATGTGTTTCTAGACCCTAACCTTGAACGTTGGGAGGCTCCACCCCATGCTATTGAAAAACAAGAATAGAGGGTCACAGACTAAGTGTACCTAGAATCTTAGTTAATTATTAAATATTATTAAATATTTAAGATGTTGAATAAATATTATTCCATAACCGGTTTAGTAATTATTCATGTTATTTATAAAAAATATTCAATCACAAGTTATTCAAGAGAATATTTTATGTGTAGAATATTTAATAAATATTAATTTTATATTTAGGGAATATGATATTTATTTATTTATTGGCAAATAATGCAGTGACATTTATTTATTAAGGCATGATAAATATTTTTCAGGAATGAAAGACTGAGTTTAATGGCCTAGTGAGAAATAATATATATTAAATATTATTTAATAATAATAATAATATATACATGGGGTTCTTTAGAGATTAAGAAAATTATAAGGGCGCATGTACCATTTTTTATCTTCTCACCATAACACTATTTAATCCTAATTATATTATTTCCCCCCAAATTCTAACCATTGTGTTGGTTATGCATAATGACTTTAGAGAATTCTCTTAGCCCTATAGATAACCTCTCCGAGAATTCTATCAAGAACCCTATAAAGAATGGAGAACAATATTTTTACACCACCCCTATCAATCCATGAGATATCAATGAAAATACTTCTTAAAAGTAATTCTCATGGAGATCAAGGAGGAATGACCTAAGAGTTAATATCTACTATGCTAACACCTGAGTATTCCTATAGAGAATCATGGAGGTTCATCATACATGTATAAATCATCACATGATAGAAATATAAACTTGATTATTGTGATTAAATGATAATTGGACATAAATATGTTTTCATATTCATTAATAAAGAAAGAATTCATCACAAGGTAATTCTTTAATTGCTTAAATTAGTTATAAATATATTATGTGTGGTTTTTACATTTTAGTTCTGATGTTCTCATGATAGTTAATCTTTGATATAATTTGATTTTCCATGATGTTCATCATGGATGTGCATATTATATTAATCATTAATTATGATGAAAAATTGAGTTGGGCATGCCCCACTAGTGTTTTCACTACATTCGAAACCTTTAAGTGGTATTAGAGTATCTAAAAAGTAATTTATAATTTTTTAAATATCATTGATTGATATATGAATTTATAGTTAATTTTCATGTTCAGATTAAATTTTTCATTAACTAGAATCATGTTATTAACTCTTCTTCCGCTGAGTTCTAATAAATATAATCAATAAATGTATTAATTTTGAACCAATAACATTCTAAGAACTCATTAGGAGGTACCAAAAAATTTGTTCGGATAGTAGATGAGTAAACAACATGTAACTAATTGGTATACACCACGTACCCATGTTTAATGCACTAATAAGAATCACGATTTAATTAATAATTAATTTGGAGTGTCTTCATTTATTACACATGGTGTCAATTTATTACAATGTGCACTGACTAGGACAGCTTGACGCATAGTTATCCCGACTACATGGTGTGTAACTTGTGTACATGATTTGTAACATGCGTACACGATGTGTATTCAAATAGTCACAAACATGCAATGTATTTTTACACAGTCTACATGACTGGTCACAATGTAACTTAGAGAGCACACAATATATAATCCACATACACGCCATGTACTCTGTTAATTTTCATAGAAATATGACACACCCAATCTCTAGGTGTGTTCTATAGATAGACAATGAAGATTTATATATAATGGGTTTTTGTGTATTATCTATTTACATAGAATTGAAAACCAACTCATTATACTATTTAAACATTATCAACATGTGCCATCCAATTGACTCATACATAGAATGTAATAGGTTTTATATATATATATTAAATGTTTAATTATTTTTTTACATAATATTCAAAACTATATATTTTTTACAATTCATATTACAATGATTAATCTTCACATACTAAAACATAACATTATATGTAAAAAACAAGAGTTTTGTATGTCATTCAGTTGACTCATACACACCATGAAATTACAGGATATGACGTGCATGCTACATGTTTCATGATTAAACAGTATACAAATATAATATGTGCTAGGTAGTTCAGACGAGTACTTTCCATGTTACCAATGATACATTTTTGTACAATCAATTTTTAGTAAATTTATTTAAATTGTTGAAAATTGTGATGGATGATATTATCAATATGTTCATATGAAAATTCAGATAAAATAATTGATTAATAAAGATGATAATAAATTGATTCAATCCTTGTTTATCTTAAATAAGAATGAGTTGGATTGAATTCTATTTTATTAAAAGTGAAATTCATTGCATACATGTGGATGATCACAAGAATAGATCATACCTTTATTTGTGTTTGGTTTAATTTTTAATTTATTAATAAATTAAATTGATGAGTTGCACCTCACTCCTCCTCTCGTTATGTAAAGACATGTTTTCCCATTGTTTCCTTTTATTTAAATCCCATTCACTAATAATTTGGTTACCATGAATAAGAAATAATGTATTTGATGAAGCTCTCAAGCCTGTAGATATGGTTTACATTGGATCTAAGGTGAAACCAATCCAAGAGATACATGTGTGGATATGTGGAAAGCTATAACATAAAAAATGACATGGTTCAAGATGTTTCCCCCTAGGTTAAATGTTGGTTTATCATTTTATAGATAAACTATCCACTTGTAAAATCTCATGATCATACCGCCCTAATTATTTTATTTCTACCAAGTTACATTATTTATTCCATGATGGATGTTTTTTTGCAATCATAGAAATTAATTAATTGATATTATTACAATATAAAACTAATATAAAATAGATTATGCATCAACGTTTTTTCATAATTGGTTAATAACTTAAGTAAATCCACTTAATATTAACAAGAATGTAATATAGATAAAATGGTATACTCAAATATAAAAGGTTAAAATACCTTAACTATAAATATTATGTCATTATAGACTTCCACTACTTGAGTATGAATCGAACCATAGTTTAAAGTTCTTGACCAAACACTGTGGGGGAACTTTCAATTATCGGGGAATTTCTATCTTATGTTTTGGGTCAACATAACCCTGTTCACATTAAGTGTTGATAATCTCTTCAAGACTTAGTGAAAAAAGTAGGCAAAGTGTTGAGGAAATCGAAATTATGGATTTTAGGATTTGGGAGTACACTCAACAGATTAAGAAATCGTGAATTAATGCAGTTATCGAATTACATGTACCTAAATACATTTTAATTGTTCGACAGACCTCTATTTGGGTTATTGAAAAGGGCAGATGGATCCTTTACACTTAAATATTCAAGAAACATGATATTTTAAAACTAATGGTGAGGGATATTTTGTTTTGATAAACTAGTGGGATATTAATAAATTTAATATTTATAATCTAATATTATCCGATAAAGTACTAAAATTATGGTCTTCTTAATTATAGAAATGACAATACACATGACTTTAAACATATCACTGTGGTCCATACTTGAGAAGCATAACATTTTCACTAGTACTAATTTACATGAACTAAAATGGTAGTTTTACATTATTCTACGCCATACTAAGAAATTATATGTCCTAGAAAACCTCATCCTCAAAGTTCCTGACCAGAAGGCAAGTGAGAAAAAATCTCTATATGAGAAACATTTGGATAATGCCATAAATTTCTGATGTTTCTTTTTATATTTATAGTCTAAGGAGATTATAAAGTGACATTATGATATATATGTGTATAACATGATGTATCAGTTTCTTGATCTCTATTAAAAGAAGGAAAGACAGGATATATATGAGATCTTCAATGTGTTTTTACGTGCAAGCTTGGAAAGTCCATGCCTACAGATCCTCATGTAGTCAAGATGATTGTATATATAGAGTACTTGAACATCTGGGAAATTAATTTCCCTGATTATATGCAAATATATTTAATCCTTTTCTCACAACTTAAATCCTTCTCAGGTTTTATTATGGATTAAAATATGAGCAATAATGAGAAGACACTTTCAGAACTTATTGCTTTCATTTTCCATGTTGATAAGGACATGAGATGTGAAAAACCCACAATAGTGATGGTGAATAAGAAAGGGAAGAACAAGGTAAATAGATCTAAGACTGAATCTATTTATAAATATCCCAAGCTCCATCCTTCCAAGAAGAAGAAGATTCAATGGAGGGTGAAAGGAAAGGAAGCAATGTGATTTTTATGTGGCTAACTTGACCACATGAGGATTAGATACACCCATAAGCAAGGGGAAGCTAAAAATGTGTTCATCATTGATTATAATATTTTAATATATACACATTTCATATTGGATACAATTTTTGGGGGTCACATATGTATCCAAATGTAGGAACTAAGTAAATTCTGAAATATTGTGAGAGGTGAGGTGGATCTTTGAAGATCGAATAGAGCACGAATTCCTACCTTGTATATACAATGCAATATTTGTTGTTGTATGAAACCACTAAATAATGGTATTTATTTATTAAATTATGAAAATAAAATTTTGATAGGTGAAAAAAAATCATGCTCGCACAACTCATACATCTCCCAAAAGTGGCATAACCATCTTGGTTACGTAAACGAGAAGATTTTGACAAAGCTCTGTCTTGATGATTATTTAGACTCCTTTGAGGACCACTTAACAAACATCATTCATTTTTGCAGGTAACAATAACTAAATCACTATTTAGTAGACATGGTGAAAGAGGCATTGTGATTTTAGGATTGGTACACACTAATATTTGTGGACCACTTATTTTAGAAGTTATAGGTTCATATTCATTCCTTATAAATATTACTAATGACTTGAGTAAGTATTATTATATCTACATTATGAGGTATCAGGATAAGATCTTTGAAAAAATCAATGAATTAAAGGATTATGTAGGGAATGAAATTAGTAAGAAGATATAAAGAATTTTGTATCCATTCAAGGTGGTGAATATCTTAACTAAGAGTTTATTGAATTTCTACGAGAGTTTGTGATTATATCACAACCCACTTCACCTTATACACCATAGTGGAATGATGTTTTTGAAATGAAGAACTATAAATTAATTCACATAGTAAGATCGATACTGATTCATACCAATATTCAATTATTATTTTGGGGATATGCATTATGTGCTGCAATACACATTCTAAAATGAGTACCAACTAAGTTTACAGATATAATTACATATGAGTTAGTGTATAGAAATAAATTTTTGGTGATACACACTTGTGTATGGGGATGCAAGACGTTTTTTAAATCCATATTAGGAAAAAAACTATAACCCAGATAAAAAAGTGCATCTTTATTGGGAATCTCAAGGAAATAAAAGAATATTTTCTATACAACACTTGATATAAAAAATTTATTGTCACAAGACAATACATATTTATTGAGAGGGATCACATCCTCAATGAGGATAGTTAGAAGAAAACTGATTTCGATGAATTTTATGCTTAAGATAGACAAAATTTGGTATAATAATGAATTCCATAGGTACCAATGGAAAATGATGTTTCTGAAACACAAGAACTGCATATGGGGATCAGAGAGTAACTATCGCACTGAATGGTCATAGAAGTTGACCACTATCATTAAAACCCCAAAGTGTTAGAACATTATTCTTAATTATTTTTTATATAGATAGATAATATCATTTTTTAGGAGACAAATGATTCATACTATTAGGGGTGATATCTCATATGAGGACACTTTCTCATGGAATACACCCTTGGAAATTTCTAGTGCAAGAGATTATGAGATCAAGACCCACCAGTAGGAAATTCACATCTATATGTTTCATTAGATGATTCTATATATAAACCCATGTATTGATCCTTTGAATTTAATATTATTATTAATTAATATTATTAATCATGTACTTTGATGTATTGATAAAAATCATGAAAACTTATGTTTGTGACAAAGTAGAATACATTGAGTGTGTCATGAGTAATATTGCATTTATGACTATTATAGGAAAAAATTTATCCCTTTTGTTCTTTAAAGGAAGTTGATATTTCAATATCATTGATGGAAATAAAACATCATAAATAAATAAGAGACAACGATGTTATGTGGGAATGTTTATTTCCAGAAAGCCAAAGAAATTGTAATGGTTCGGACCTCTTCGGTCTATTACATTGTGGAAATCCAATGTTAGAAGTGTTCTAGGAGGACATAGTGACTCGTTTCAAGGGTTTTCCAAAAATATTTTTTTACAATGGTAGCTCATCTAATGGTGACTCTTCTACTAGCATGTCATTATGGTGAGTCAAAATGGTGACTCACACTAGTCGGTCGCTAGTGGTTACTCGCGATGGTGGGTCATCCACTGGTAGGTCGCGATGGTGAGTCATAATGGTGACTCGCATCGATAGGTCTTGATCAGTGACTCACGACAGTAAGTCTTCCATTGGAAGGTTTCCAATGCTGACTCTGGATGGTTATGTGTCCACCGGTAGGTCGCGACGATGAGTCTCAATGATGACTCACACCGGTCGGTTTCCAATGGTGACTCGCAATGGTGATTAGTCCAATGGTAACTCCTGATGGTAAGTCATTGATGGTAGGTCATGTCAATGAATCATCCAATAGTGACTCACACCAGTAGCTCGCATCAATGGATCACATCAATTCCTTTCATCGGTATCTCTCACCGGTGACTCACCCAACGGTGAGTCATTTTCGCTTGTTTGTCGAAAATTCAGAATCCTCCTAGTTTTTCCAGTTTCACCCCTTTAACATTTTCACTGACATAAAATGATTTTAATACCATATTGAAATGGTTTTGGAGCCATTTAAATTTGGATAATAATATATTTTACTTTTATAAAATTCACGAGGCTTTTAAATGGTCAAAACTCATGCTCTTGGTCAAGATCCAACTATAATGGCTTTTAAAAATCATCTCTCCCGATGACAAATAATCTGGACTTTCTAGATCCAAGATCCTTTCGTCCTTGTATGATTGACATTACCCTTGATAATGGACATCCTTGGAACCTTTATTCCCTAAGGAGTTGTACAATTTTTTTGTAGACTTGGTATCGAGTTTTCCCATGGAGTTTTCCTACTGCATGTGCACCCCAGTCTTGGTGCAATCAATAAGTTTTGATGACCTTTCTTCAAATTAGTTTTTTCATCATCACTATAAATTTTTTATTATGCATGGTGGGTGTATAAATTTATCCTTTTTAAAGATATATTAATACAAAATTAAAGAAATATAATTGAGTCAGTTTAAGATCAATAAATAGGGGACTGGGGGGAAAGTGATGCATGCTTATGTTTTATTGTATTGTCGTTATTGTGACTTATATTGTTTAATCACCCACTAAAAATCATGGCCTTTGGGAGTCTTTATTTTCACATGGGATGACATATGGAATTAATGATTTTTATTCTTGTCTGAATGATTATTTATGAAAAAATTTAATCATGTATACTCGGTCAATTAAAATGGATATCTGAAGATATTATGGCTTATGTGATCACACCCTCAATTTAACAAAGTGGAATTTGAATAATATCCCCCTTTTAAAACTAAATGAGTTTTTTGTGACTGTGATGTGTGGTTTTCTATGGGATTTGTGTAAGGGGAGTGAATGAATGTGGTTATGCAGTGGGGATGTGGTCAGGTTATGCTATGTTGTGTTGTTGGATGTGATGGGTGTGGTGTGGTTATGCAGTCAGGATATTGAGAATGGTTGTGATGATATGTGTGGTTGGGTGAGGCCCTAAGTTATGGGTTTCCCTATTGAGAGTAAGGATTTGGTGGAATGACTTTGAATAATGATGATGGAAATTGTTGGTATGGGTAATATTCATGGAGTTTCTCTATAAGTAGCATGCAGAATGATTCAGCTTATATCTCAGGATCAGTATGTGTTGTCGCATGAATATGTGTTAACAGAGAAGAAATATGAAGTTTGATAAACTAGCAGTCTCTTTTCCTTCTAAAATGACTATGGTGGTGTTGGCTGTTTTCCTATGTTGCTTATTGTAGCATGTGTTATTTAATTTCCTAGGTAGGGATGGAAAAAATAAATAAATTCATAAAAAGGTTGAATTGAATGGGTGTTAAGTGAAGAAGATTTGTTAAAGAGGACTTTATTTATCAACTTCTGTAGTGACTAATTGTGGTATTATTAAATGCATTTAGAGTTAGTATCAGGGCTGGAAATGTTCTGGGATTGTTGTTCATTCGAGAACCCATAGGTTGGGATGAGTGTTTAGTGTATATGGGTATATATATATATATATATATATATTATTTTATTTTAATTGTGATTTCTATACTCACCCCACCATTGTAGAGAACAATGTGATGAATACTCCCATCTTCATATGGGAGGGTGACTTTCCAAAACATCACAATAGTAGGATGTATGGATGGACACCCGCTCTTCCCTGATCCCTCTTCCAAATGGTGATAGGCTTGGACTCTTCAAGAAGATTGTGGTTTGTGAGGCCCAGGTGTATACGGTCGAGTTGTTCTTTCTAAGGTTTTTTTGAGATGAGATATTTTGTGATTTCTCAGGTGTCGTCGGGATGATATATGTTATACTTTATTGGATCTCTTCGAGATGAAGAGATTTTTGTGGCCTAGGTGTCTGTGGGAGATATGTGGTGTGTTTTATAGCTCAGGTGTATGCGGGGGAGATGTGGTGTGGTTGTGGACCAGGTTTCTATGGGCGGTATGTCACGAGCTTCATTTTCCCATATAAAAGGACTATCTGTGAGGCCTTGGGGGTGTGTGGGTGGGTTGTGATGTGGTTATTTCAGAAGAGGTGAGAGTTCCAAGAAGTTTTCCATTAGGGTGTGAGAGTCGATATTTAGTTGGAAAATGGTGTGAGGTACCCTGTCATCGTTGTGATTACTATGTTACTTTTCATGACATGTGATATTTGGTGAGTCGGACTTGGTGAGGTGGGGATGGCTAGTATACCTTGTTACATGTTTTTTGGTTCTTATATTTTCTCACGGGAACATTATTACGTTTCCACCAATTGTGCGCAAGAGACTTTGGTTTTCCTAATGAGTATATTTTTATGATCACCCTATGTAAATAAAATGATTCTAGGATTTCAGGAGGATTATGTGGGCCGTGATGGGTGTTACTAGCTCAGTTTTTGGGACAGTTGTTGTGTTAGTGCTTAGCTTTGATTTTATAATTTCTTTAGATTTTTCATTGTATTTTGTAAAAGTTATATTTTAAACATGCATGTGGGATTTATTTTGGATTTATTTTATATATCATGTCTTAGACTTGTTTTGTGGCGAACCATCTTATCTCCTGATCTTGTTTTCTTATAATGGGTAATTCTTCTCATATTGTGAGAGCTTTTGTACTTTTGGTGCTAGTCTCCACCCCGAGGCCTACTAGAGGTGGGACTCATGGGTCATTATCTCTCTTCCTTCATTACTAGCTCAGGAGGGGAATCTTTGCAGGGAGGGGGTCATGATAGAATGGAATCAAAGGTTACGGTTGAGAGATAGGATGGAGTTTGTAGTTGGGCACAGTGAGGATTTCTTAGGTCATTAGGGAAATAGTGTTAGGTGAACTTGGTGCATGACATGGCCAAGGGAAGACCGACTAGGACATGGGATTTTAGGGCCCCATGTGATCTGATGCAAGGGATATTAACCTACCGAATGGCCAGGTGAGGCTACACCATTTGCAGGGTAGGGATCCTAGGAAAGGTACATGCATCATAAGGACTTGTTTTGTTGTTTTAATTGGGTGTGTTGGGAAATTTTGAAGGAAAAACAAGATCAACGAGTTAGAATGAGTCTTAAAATAACACTCCATACTAATCAATCTTACGAATTTCTTGTTTACATTTTCTTATATTGAACCTGGTCATCATTTATGTGTGGCTTAGGTAGTTGAGGATCAGCAGGATGATATAGTTGATTGACATAGGGTTGATCTAGTGGAAGAGGACAACCTACGACTAAGAATGTTATGTGCCTTCTAGTGGCAGGCCTTGAGAAACTACAAGGGAAGTTTTTTATACATAGATATGGAGAACTGGCTTTATGATCTTGAGGTCACCTTTAGTTTGATATGGGAGTCAACAGAGTACTGGGTTCCTTTGGTGTGTGTCAGTGGTGGACACTATATCTGGTGGAAAGAAGAAGGTAGGTGTGTTGTTGGTCGACTTTTTGAAGGAGTTTCGTGCAGAGTTCCTTTCGTCAAATATAATGGCCAAGAAATGGCAGGATCTACTCTCCCTCAAACAAGGTAATATGTCTTTGTAGTAACATGGAATCAAGTTCAATGACCTTGTTTTCATCACCCCAGACCTCTTTTCAGATGAGGAGTTTCATGCAAGGTGTTATAAGGAGGCCCTCCACACTTCTATCTACTATGTGGCTACTCCATTTATGTTGTAGAAATACTTGGAGGTTCATAAGAATGTGAAAGTGGTAGAAAGGATACAGTCACAAGGAGGTATACTATGGGAGGGGAGACATCAGAGTACATCTAGATGCGTTGTTTATAACAGAAAGTCTCAGGCTCCCAGGCCTTTGAGGTTTAGACCTGAAGGGATTTGACCTCAGCAGTTTTCGTTCTGACCTTCTATTCCTCGTACATATGGGCCTGAGGTCGATGTTGTTCTTCTATGCGGTTCATTTCCACCTTTAGAATCAGTTTCGAGTGGTTGATCGGGCTCATTTTCATGGAGTTGGATTAGTTTAGCTCCATCCACAACAACAATTTCCAACCAGGCCATTTTAGTAGCAGAGGTAGCAGGTTCATGCTCAATTGAGGGGAGATAGAGTGGGTAGAGGCCAAAATCATGGTGTTCCTCGGAGACCTTGAACCTACAGTGGTGGTGTATGTGGTCTTTAGTAGAGGGTTAGAGGATATGGGTGTGGTCACTTTCACAAGGTAGAGGAAATAGTTCCAACAATACCGTAGATCATTTGACGTATGATCATCTTGTTTAGTACCCTTTCTTGTGATTTTTTTTGATTTATGAGCTTCACACTCTTTTGTGGCACCCAGTCTAGCCCATGCTCTTAGACTAGACATAGAGACGATTCATGTGTTCCTGGTGTTGATAACTCTAGTCAGAGGTCGGACTATCTTATTTGATTTGTGCTGGGGATGTAGACTAATACTATGACCGCATCAGTCCCATGGATATTTTTTCTTACTACAGATGCATCCATACAATGTCATTCTCAGCATTGAAAGGTTGTATTATATGCATTATGTTATTGAATTATTCTAGATAAGAGTTGTATTTTCAGACATGGATTATTGACAAGTGGTTTTCATCAATGATTAGAGCTTTCAAATGGGTGGTTGGTGTATGGAGCCCCTTCTTTTCTTGTTGTCTGAACTGTTAGTGGAATCAGTAGGAGATGAGACAATGGAATCCCCCAGGGTATTGGGGAGTTCTTGGATGTTTACCCAAAGAGGTTGTGATGCTACATCCCTCAAAGTGACTTTGAGTTCGAGATAGACTTACAAACCACTTCTTCCCCAATTCTGATGAGTCATTAAAGGATTACACCTTCTGAGTTGTGGGAGATTCAGAATTAGATAGATGACCTGAAGAAGAAGGGATTTATTCATCTTTGTGTGTCATCATGGGGTGATCTAGTGTTGTTCGCAAAGAAAGAATATAGTGGTCTGAGATTGTTCATAGACTACCATAGGTTCAACCAGGTGTATATCATGAACTATAACCCCTTTTCAAAGATAGATGATCTTTTGACCAAAGGATAGGGGAAAGTTGGTTTTCAATGGTCGATCTGTGGTCTGGATATCACCAGTTGAGTGTGATGAAGGGTGATATCATGGAGACTTCTTTTAGATGAAGGTATGGGAACTAATAAATTTTAATCATGTCTTTTGGTGTTTTGAATTAACCATATGTATTCATTGGACTCATGAAATCCATCTTCCATGAGTTCCCGGATCAATTCATCTTTGTGTTCATCAATCATATCTTGATTTACTCAAAGTCATGGGAGGAGCATTCCAAGAATATCTGAACCATCCTATAGGTTCTTTAATGCCACAATATCTATAGATATATGTCCAAGTGTAAGTTCGTGACATAATAAGTTCACTTCCTTGGACATGTGGTGTCATAGCAGGGTGTGGAAGTTGACCCCTCAAAGGTTCAATCATTTGTTTCTTGGGTAGCACCCTAGAATGTGGTATAATTTCATTTTTACCTTGGTCTTGTAGGTTATTATCAAAGGTTCGTACCCCATTTTTCCCAATTTATGGATCCCTTTACAACCTTGAACAGAAAGGACCAATATTTTTTATTGAGCGAGTAGTGTCAAGAAGGGTTTGGGTATTCGAAGGGAAGGTTAGTTAGTGCTCTAGTGCACCAATTTCTAGAGGAATGAGTGATTTTCAATATTTTTTTTGATGCTCCCCATCTGGGTTTAGGATGAATTCTGATTCAATAGCGGGGAGTTATCTGTTATGGGTCTATGAATATACTTCCCCATAAACGTAACTATAACACTCATGATTTGGAGCTATCAGTGGCCATTTTTGCGATGAAGTTGTGGCAGCATTACCTTCACATTAGGGATTTCATTGTGGTATTCACATATCACAAAAGATTGAGGAATATCATTACCAAGAACAATATAAACTCTCAACAGTGGAGGTGGATGTATTTTCTAAAAGACTATGATTTTGAGATCTCATACACCTCAGCACAGGGGGATGTTTTGGCCAATTCTTTGGGTAGGAAGTCGCAAAAGGAGGTTTTTTGGGATTCTACATATGCTTGGAAGGAAATGGAGGAGTTAATAGCCTTGTTCTTAGATGCAAGGGTGGATAGTGTAACAATACAACCTTCTCTAATGTAGTGGGTGGAGGAGTCTTAGAGGGGATACTTAGAGGTAGATGTGTTTCATGATCTTGTTAGCCATGGTGATTCTCCAAAGGGATCATCCGAAGACGGTTGGAACCAGATTTTGTTGAATGTGAAGATTTTTGTACTAGTTGCAGTACATGAGGGAGTCCACTGTGAGTTTTATAGCTCACCTTTTGTTGTAAATCTAGGATTTGAAAATATATATCATGGCATGAGGATGAAGTTTTGGTGGCCCGGGATGAAATGGGGGGTGGGGGATTTTGTGGAAAAGTGCTTAGTATGACTGTTGGTGAAGGATGAGCATTGTGTTCTCTATGGTTAATTGAAACCCTTATATATCCCTGAATAGATGTGTAAATACATATCAATGGATTTCATCATAGGGTCACCTAGGTCTCAGGGAGACTACGATGATATCTGGGTAATAGTATATCATATGAGGAAATCAGACCACTTCTTAGAAATTAAGGAGTTGGGCATGTCGATGGCTTGGCAAGAAGGTATGTGGATGAGGTGGTTAGACTGTATGGAGTTTTAAGATTCATTTTATTGTATTGGGAAACGCGTTTTACCTCACGAATCTAGAAATGATTACAACATGCTTCTGGCACCTAGTTACAACTCGTCACCGCTTTCCACCGTCATATGGATGGGGATATCGATTGGACTATCAAAACACAGGAGGATATGTTGTGAGCATGTGTACTGGAATATGGTGGATATTTGGTGAAACACCTTCCCTTGTTAGAGTTTTCTTACAATAATAGTTATCACTCTTCCATTTTCATGTCTCCATTTGAATAATTGTATGGGAGACCGTGTCGTTCATCTTTTTTCTAGACAGAGGTTGGGGAGATGGCTATTCTTGGTCCAAATGTGGTGTATAGCATCACTGAGAAGGTTCATCTTGTTCATGAGATGATGAAGGCAATGCATGACTAGTAGAATTTTAATGTTGATCAAAAGAGGAGGCCCTTGGAGTTTGAGGTTTGGAACCATGTTTTCCTGAAGGTTTATCCTCAATTTGGGCGGTGGATCTTTGGAAGAGGGAGAAAACATTCTCCAAGTTTCATCGATCCCTTTGAGGTGTTGGGGTGAGTTGGTGAAGTGGAATTCCATTTGGTGTTTCCACCACAATTGTAGAGAGTCCATAGCATATTTCATGTATCTCATCTTTGTCAATATATACATGATGACTCCCAAGTCGTTGACTGGGGAGAGTGGGATATCGAGGATGACACAATGTTTGTTCAATGAGTAGTGGAGATCTAAGATCATTAGGATAAGGTGTTGTGTGGATGTACCATTCCCTTGGTTCTCTTGTTTTGGAGGCATGGTGTCCTAGAGGATGGTACATTGTAGTTAGAATCACATATGCGTGCCCAGTACCTAGAGTTTTTTTTTGAGTTTTTTCTTATTCTATTTTTCCTTGTAATGTGATATTAGAACCTTGTTTTCTCTAACATAGGTTGTTTCCTTATTCTGTAATGTGTGATAAGGTCCATAAATTTAGAAAGGGGGGAACTTGATTCATAATCGAGATGCATTAATTTAGATTTGATTAAACCTATGTGGGTGAGTCAGTGCCACCCAGATCGAATATTATCTTGACATGGAAGATGGAATTCCCTGGGTCACATGTTTGGAAAGTGTGATGTGATGCTTGTTTGGTGTGTTATGTGGTTTTTTGGGTAGTATAATGTTGGGGGAGGTGTTATTGGATGTTTATGTTTCACTCTAGCTTTGAATAGTATATGGTGGTTTATCGTTAAATGTTGGTGTGTTGGGTTTTTAGTGGTGTTTCAAGCATAGAGGGATCCATGAGAGGTATCTCACGAGGTGGTTTTTCGGACCCCTCTCTTCTATCTGGGTTTGGTTTTGAATTATAGAGGGTGAGTAGTACCTTAAAAGGTCTCCATTGGTGACTCATGATTGTGATTCATCCACCGATATTTCACGATGGTGATTCGCAATAGTGACTTGCACCGGCAGGTCACCAACGGTGACTCACGATAGTGAGTCTCCCACTGGTAACTCTTGATAGTGAGTTACTGATGGTAGTTTGTGATGATGACTCATCCAATGGTGACACGGATCCTTAGGTCACATTGATGACTCACATCGGTGAGTCACCTAAAGGTGAGTCATTTCTGATATTTTTTCACAATTTCAGAATCTTCCTAGATTTTCTAGTTTCTCCCCATTAAAATTTTGATTAACGTATAATGAATTTAATACCATATTTAAATTGTTTTTGAGATCGTTCAAAGTGCATAATCACATCGTTGACCTTTATAAAAATTATGAGGCTTTTAAATGGTAAAACTGTGTGCTCTTGGTCAAGAACAAAATTTAATGGATTTTAAAAACAGTTTCTTCTATTGATATAGGATCTAGCCTTTATAAAGACAAGATCGTTTTTTCCTTGTATGCTTCCCTTTACACTTGTAACCGAACATCCCCAAATATTTTTTCCCTGAATAGTGGTAAAATTGTGCTGTAGATTTTGTATCGAGTTTCCCCCTAGATTTTTTCTACTGCATGTGCACCCCTATCTTCGTGAAATTAGGAAGTATTTATCGCCTTTCTTACAAGTAGGTTTTCATTTCTCTCTCTTAATTGTGTATCATGCAGGGTGGGTGTATGAATTTATCCTTTATAAATATATAATAATACCAAATTAAAGAAATATATTTGCATCAGTTTACAATCAATAGTAAGGAGACTATGGGAAACTGATGTGTTCTTCTATTTCATTGTTTTTTATTGTGACTTGTATGGGTTAATCACTAACTGAAAATCATCACTGTTGGGGGTCTTTTTTTTGGAATGGGATGATATATGGAATAAATTATGTTTGTTCTTGGTTGAATGATTATTTATAAAAACTGTTAATCATGTGTACCTAGTTAGTTAGAATTCCCTATGATCTTATGGCTTCCTTGATCACACCCTCAATTTAAAAAAGTGGAATTTGACTAATATCCCCCTTATTAAAAATAATGTAGTTGTGTTATGATTTTGATTTGTAGTTTGTTGTGGTATTTTATTATAGGGGAATGAGTGAATGTGGTTATGTAGTGGGGTTGTGGTCAGGTTATGCTATGTTGTGTTTTTGGACATGTTAGGTGAGGTGTGGTTATGCGATGGGGCTGCTGAGAATTGTTGTGATGAGATGTGTTGATGGGTGAAGCTATGTTTTGGGGGTTTGTTCGGTTGATATGATGGATTGGGTGGAATGAATTTGAAGAATGATTATGGTAGTGGTTGGTATGGAAAATTCACCTAGATTTTCATTATGTGTAGCATTCAAAATGATACACCCTGTATCTCAGGATCAGTCTGTGGTATAACATGAATGGTTGTTAAAGGGGAAAAAATATGAAGTGTGTTAAACAATTAGGTTCTTAACCTTTTCAAATTACTATGGTGGTGTTGAACATTTTCATTTTTTTCTTGTTGTATCTTGTGTTATCTAGTTTCCAGGGTAGGTAAGGAAAAACTAAATAAATGCTTAAAAATGTTTAATTAAATGGGTGTTATGTGATGAATCTTTTTGAAAGCGTATTTCATTTTTCATCTTCCCAAGTGACATATGATGGTATTTTAAAATTCATTTAATGGTAGAAAAAAGGTTGTTAGTGTTGTGGGATGGTTTTTCATTTGATAATTCATAGGTTGGGATGAGTGTTTGATGACTATATATAAAAATGCTTGTATTTTCCATTTTATTTCTTTAAGAGTGCCACCCTAGCTGAGAACTATGTTCCAAACTCCCCAATCATCATGGGGGAGGGAGTATTTCCCAAACATCCGAGTGGGAGGATGGATAGTGGCCACCCGCTCTTCCATGCACCATCTTTCACATGGTGATAACCTATGAATCTTTGGGCATGATATGGTTTGTGAGTCCCAAGTGTGTGCGGGTGAGTTGTGCTTTCCCATGTGTCTTTTGGGTGATATGTGTTGTGATTTCAGAAGTGTATTCAGGTTGAGATACATTTTACTTTCCCATGTGTCTTCGGGATGAGGCATGGTTTGTGGACTTGGTGTCTGTGGGAGAGATGTGGGGTAGTTTGAGTCCCAGGTGTCTGTGGGTGATATGTGGTGTGGTTGTCGACCAGGTGTCTGTCGGGATGTGACAAGCTTTGTTTTCCTAGCTGATGGGACTAGTTGTGAGGCTTAGGTGTGTGCAGGTGGGTTGTGACATGGTTCTTTTAGAAGAGGTGGGAGAATCAGGATGTTTTCTGTTAGAGTGTGAGAGCATCTAATTAGTGGTAAAGTGGAGAGGGGTACCCAATCATTAATGAGATTACTATATTAATTTACATGACTTGTGATATTTGGTGATAATGACTTGGTGAGGTGGGGATGACTAGTATACCTTCTTAGGTGGTTTTTAGTTCTTATTTTTTCTCATGGGAACATTAGTATGTTTCCCCCACTTGTGCATAACAGACATTGGTTTTCATACAAAGTATATTTGTATGCTTTACCTACATATATAAACTACTTTTAGGTTTTCATGAATATTAGTTTGGTCTTGATGGGTGTTACTAGATCAGGTGTTGGGATAGTTTTTGTGTTGCTTCTTAGCTTTGGTTTTGTTATTACTTTGGTTTTTTCATTTTATTTTGTAACAGTTGTATTTTAAACATGCATGGGGGTGGATTTTGAATTTATTTTGTATATCATGTCTTGGAGTTGTTTTTCAGTGAACCTTCTTATCTCCCGAACATGTTTTCTTATAAAGTGTAATGCCTCCAATATTTAGAGATATTTTGTACCCTTGGTTCTAGTCTCCACCCTGGGGCCTACTATAGGTAGAACTCAAGGGTCATTATCTCTCTTAATTTCCAGCTCAGGAGGGGAATCTATGGAGGGAAGGGGTCATGACAGAAAGAGACATCAAACACATTGGTTGATGACACTAGTATGTAGCATGTTTGATTACAGATATCATGATAAAGATGTTATATTAAATAGGAGGAATCATTATGAATTTTTATGTTTTTGTGACAATAAATTATATTTATACGAGTGCCTTGGCATTTCACTGGATGCTAAATTTTAACTACAAACATATTCTTCTAATGCCACTGAAAAAGAGGTTGTATCTAGAACATATATAAATATTAAATATTATTTACTATATAATATGTTGAATAAATTTTATTCTCAAATTTTGTTTAATAATTATTAATGTTTTATTGATCTCATATATTCATTCATTAGTTATTTGAGAGAATATTTTTCGAGCAGAATTATTAATAAATATTTATTTTCTATTTAGTGAATATAATATTTATTTATATATTTGAGAATAATGCAGTGAAATTTATTTATTAAATAAATATTCATTATTTAAGGGCCAATAAATATTGTGGAGGAATGAAGGACCGATTTTAATGGTCCAATGAGAAAGAATAAATATTAAATATTATTTGAATAAATTTTAAACAATTTATTCAATAAATAATATTTAATTAATTCACTGGTTTTTCATATGTCAACTAATAATAATAATATTAGTAATATTTTAAACATGGGGTTCTAGTGATATTAAAGAAATAATAAGATCACATGTGCAATTATTATTTTCTAACCCTAGTACTATTTAACCCCAAATATATTATTTTCAATTCCAATGTTAGCCATTGTGTTGGTTCTGCACAAAGAATCTCAAGAATATCCTCAAACCCTTGAGAGAACATCTTCAAGAATGCTCTTTATAAAAGAGAGTGATCTTGTTCCACCACCTCTCTCGGTCCTAAAGAGATCAAGGAGAATCCTTATTGGAAGAAATTATCATCGTAATCAAGAACGAACGATATAAATGTTAAGATCTATCATGATATCACATAGAGATTCCTACAACGATGCTCGGAGTTTCTTGGTACACATATGGATAACCAAAAAGAGGAAATTAACACTTCATTCCGGTGATACAATGATGATATGATAGAAATACTTTATAAAAACCCACGCCTTTTTACACATATTATTACATAATTTTAATCATAAACATCCCATAAACACAACCCAAAGATCATGAGGCCTAGTGTCTTTGGAATTCTAGGTTCATAATACATCAAAAAATAAAATAAAACACAAAATCTTTATTTTATTCCCCTTAATGAGATCCTAAATCCCTTTGATCCCCGAAAAGTGCATAGGATAACTTAGGGAATACATAAATGAATGTGGGGAGCTATAAAGTCCCGTAAAGAAATAAACATTATAACGAGGCATAACATTTGAGTCAAATAGTTTAACATGATATAATAAAAGATATGAATTATGAATAATCATATGAGATCATAACATGAAGAACATGGTATTATAAGATCACAAAAACATAGGAAATTGTTTTTAACATATCACATGCTATGTCAACATCACATGGTGGACATAGTTTTGTAGTAGATTAGATTTACTAACTAATCACATACATACCTTCTCATGAGACAAAAAGATCACCCAATGCATCAGAGCACTATCTATAAACACCAATCATAACATGTATTTGCTTATTGTGTCAAAAAATGAAATAAATCACAGGAAATAAATATAATAATTACCCATGGAAATAAATGAGTTGCATAATATTTCATCATTTCATAATAAAAGGAGGTTTCATAAATATATCAAAGAGAAAAGGAATTAAATATTTTAGAAATTAATATCTGAGTACATAAGCGTAGGTCTCAAAATATGGAATTCATTTGTAAAGAACATCACAAGAAAGGGTTGAGGATTTGGTGTAAAAATGAACTATCAAAACACTATTTTAAAGAATTAATTAAAGACTTTTAGAGAAAACAAGTATAACATTTTTATTGAAACCCATAGGTAAAACAGATTAGTTATACCAAAATATTCATTTCTTTATTGAAACCATTAATGAAAATAATGACTTTAAATTATATTTACATAATATAATTAAGTGATACTAGAGTTTCCATTAATCAAGTTTAATTTTAAGGAAGATGTTTGAGAAATGAACTTAAGGCATGTATAACACCATCAAAGGAAAGAAGAATAAGATATATATATTTAAGAGAAAAATATAAAAAAAATTATAATCATTACATAACATCAGGGAGGTATATAGAGAAAAAGTTATTTTGATATATAAATTTCATAACCAAAAGAAAAAGGGTGGTTCAAGGATATCCCCTATCTTATGTTTCAAAATCATTTTTCACTTCCACTTAATGCACTGAATAATCAAATTAAATTCATTAATTATTTTATTCAAAGCCTTTTTCATATATATTTTATTTATTATATTTTAATTATGTTCATCTATAACAATTTCAATGGGATATAAATTTTAATTTTTCTTTTCTTAGGGCGTTCATTTCAGGGTTCCATGGTCGGATCACTTGTGTATAATTATTGATGTTTTTTCAAATGATAATAAAAATTCAGAAGTGAAATTAAATTATATTCATGTACATAAAAAAATATAATGGTCCCAAATATCCTTTTCTGTTGTGACCTAGATATTATTCACTTAGTAAAAATGTTAACGTTATGCAGTTAGTTCATTTAACCAATTTTATCGACCATCTCGAACTAGTTTCATTTTATTTAATTTTATGTCTATATATTCATTACTAAAAAAGAAATAAGTTATAATATACTTATTATCATATTTTTCTACCATTATAATATTTTTTTGACTATCCTTGAAGGTGATAATGGAAAACAAAAACTCATCATCCATGGAGGCGGTTAACCGATATAATATGGATAATGGTTTCATCAATCATTACTCCAAAAAGTGCATATGTGTTTGAATTAAGGTGTGATTACATCAATAATGACTCAAATATTCATGTATTTTTCATATAATATTCAATATCACATTTTTTCATATTTCACTATGCACCAAAAATTCAACTATTTTAGAAAAATATCAAATATTCACCCGAATCATTTTTCAATGTATAGATTCATAAAAAATCCATTTTATGAAAATTATTTTTTAAATATCATTAAATTTTAAATAAAATTCCCATTTAATATAATTATAATATGACCTAATATTAATTTATAAATAGATTTTATGAAAATATAATTTCTTTTAAATCATTATATTTGTTATTAAAATAAAAATAAAACACATATGTTTCGAAAAAATATGAACACTTATTTTATCATTTAAAACTATTATTTAATTGTATCATTATATAAATATTTCATAATTTCATTTTATAATATATCTAAATATTATTTTACACTTCCATAGGTGAAGATATTGTTCAAATAGTCAAGTTTCTATTCCTAATTGTTAGATTAGTATTCCAACAATCAAGTTAATATTTTAATAGTTAGATTTTTAATGGTCATAGAGTTCCCAAATTCTTATATATACATCATATTTCATTCATTATTCATTAACTTTTATTTTATATCAATATTATATATATTTTAATTTTCAATACGAATATTTTATTACTAATATTTTTTCTCATTTCTATAGTGTTGTTTGAGAGTGTAGTTATTCTGGTGGATCGTGCAAATCCAAATTTTCATATTTTAGTTAATTTATTTTCAATTTTTATCCTATTATAATATTTTTAATTATTATTACCATTTTTATTATCCATATATAAATGTTAAAATAATATAATAAATTTTATTTAGTTTTATCTTGTGTTGTGTGTGCTTCATGATAAATTACTAAATATGAAGCAATTATAAGAAGGGAAATTCCATTGATAATATTTTGGTTTATTATATTATTCCCCCCTTAAGAAATTTCACCCTCAGAATTCTGTTTTATATAATAAGGTAAACACATGTGAGGGTACTTATGCTTCATGGCTTCATATGGATCCCTTGTAACCTCCTTATATTTATGGTTTTTTCGTAGTAATTTGACTATATGAGTTGTCTTATTGCCTAAAAATTTATCTCTATGCTCTAATATCTTCACTGACTACTCCTCATAAGTAAGATCATTTTTCAGTTGAACCACATATGAATTCAGTACATTAGGGAGATTCATATTGTATTTCATCAAGATGGATACATGGAATACGTAACGTACATGAGAAAGAGTTGATGGGAGTTATAATTGATAGACCGAAACTTTGATGCGACCAAGAATCTAGAAGGGGATGATGTACCTGAGACTTACTTTTTCCTTCTTCCCAAATCTCATAACTCTTTTCAATGGAGATATGCATAGTAATACTTTATCTTGAATCTCAAACTCAGGTTATTGATGATGATTTTCAGTATATCTCTTCCATTGACTTTGAGTAACCCTAATGTGTTTCTAAATGGAATTGATCTTTTATAATATTTCATCGGACATTTTAGGATCCATCTTATAGCATTTTCCAACAGTGTCATAGTATATTGGTATTCTACATATCTTCATATATAGGGCTTCATATTTGGATGATTGAGTGGAAACTATTATTCTATATGAACTCGACCTATAAAAATCTCAACTCCAGTAACCCAGATATGATGTCTACTTTATTGCATTAAGATAGTTATAAGGGATCTCACTATGCAAGACCGATCAATTTTGTAGTATTGGAAAACTAGATATATACATAATTATCATATTATATTGGAAATATAAAATACATAGCATGAAAAAATTATTGTATCTTTTTTATTATTCATAATATCCTTTTTCATAACCTAGGGAAAATAAAACAACTAAAGGGTGATTTCAAATGATCAGTAAGATTTATACACACAAGAATCATTCATGAATAAATAAGGAATAATTAATATGGCAAGGTAAATATCTCAAAACACATACCATTTTATTAATAACTCGAGCACAAAATACATCAATGAACAATATCAATGTGGTAATCTCATGGATAATAATAAATGGACACTAAATGAAGGAAATGTTTAATATTGGATTTCATGATTTCATACACCATCATATCTATCCCATAAAAGCCTTGTACTAAGACAGTTTAATTGATGAGTATGAATACACCAGAAACCCATTTAATTCAAACATATAGATTTGTCTCATAAGAGCTGTTGATGCACTGAGAGGCTATATAATTTTTGGGCCCACCCATCTTGCATGTCTAATTAATTCCACATATGTTGAATGATCGACTTAAATTCATAGTCAATATTCATTATTACCAAATTTTCTTATCGAGTAAAGAATAATTATTATCAATAACTCCTTAGTCAATCAACTAATGTTTAGAGTAAGACACCATATGTGGAAATGGTATATAGTTTAGGCAATAATCATATACATGATATAAATAATATGAATATTTAAAGGTAAATTTAAGGCCCAATTATCACCAGACATTGAATGTTTCAATATAAAGATAAATTCCATGAGATTAATCAAGAGATGAGAGATGGTCATAAAGAGTAGTTGTAACGGCCCGAAATTTTGAATAAATCTTGTTCCCTAATTTCATGTGTTATTTTATTTTATTTTTATACTCAACAAAAATGTTTTATTTGATAAACATGATTATAATTAAAATGAGACCAGTGGGTTTTGACTGTTATATGACCATCGGTCAATATGACCACTCTGAACAAAATGTTTTGATTATTGTCTCCAAATATAAGTAATCTTGGTTAACTATTATAGAAAGAAGATTTGATGGCCTCACCTAGTAGTCTTGGACCGATCGAAGCCCATCTAACAGAGCTTGGGAAGGAGGTAGCACCATTGGGCTTTGCTCTGGACCAAATCCAAGCTGAACTTCATCATGTGAAGCTAGAACGGAATCGTCTTCGCGAGAAGTTCAAACTGATAGAAATTACTACTCGGGCAATGTTGACTGAGCCACCCCAAGATTCTATCACCCTAGCACACCTTACTCTTAGGTCCTATGCTGGTATTATAAGGGGCTATGTAATGAGACCATAACTGCCTTGTGTAATCCTTGTTTTAAATAAAAATTGGGATTTATTATTATGATGATGTTTATGAATTCTCAAATGACTGGATAAAAATAGTATGCATATGTTTGATGAATTTTCAAAAGGATATTTAAAAAAAATATGTTTGTGTAAACCTTAAATAATTTAAAATGTATAATGATTCTCAAACAATGGTCTTCTACAATTATGTCCAGTACGAAATTTAGAGTCTAATAAGATCAACTTGATTTTTGATGAATAGTAAATTATGAATAGTGATTTTATGATTAGGATTAGTAATATGACCAAATGGATTAGTAACCTCACTTAAAGAAAGTTTTAAAATAATCTAGGCACCTTGATTAAGTAATGTGATTCAATAAAATGGTTAAATAACGGTTTCATAAATTATTATTCAAGTATTAGTTTTTTCGAGTGAATAGTGTTTTTTAATTTAAAATTTAATTAAAAATAATTAGAAAATTATTTTTATAAAAAGGACTTTATTTTTGAACTCAGAGCATCGATATTATGTTATGGTAAAATTTTGGGGTTTTTTCTGAAAAAATGAATTTTCGGTGAATAGTGTTTTTATTTAAAAATAAATTTAAAAATACTTAGAAAATTATTTTTATAAAATGGATTTCATTTTTGAAATCAGAGCATTGATATTTAGTTAAGGTGAAATTTTGGGATTTTTCTGAGAAAGATGAATTTTTCAGTGAATAGTAAAAATGCAGTTTTAGGGTTTCGGTATGTTTAATGACATCATAGCTGTGTCATGATGATGTCATGAGATATTTTAAGGGTTGGCCGGCCAAGGGTGATGAATTATTGTTTTGGGGGCCCCATGTGGCCTAACTCCATGGTAAATGCCAAGGGAGAGCACATGGGTTTGAGAAAAGCACATGTGAGGTGTCCCTTGGGCATTAATGCCTTGTCCCCTCACATTCCCTATAAATACCAAGCCCTCCTCTCATCAATTCGACTCCCCACTCTTCCCCAACGAAGTTCTGGTCTCATTACCTCCCAAGGAGTCCTCCCAAGGTGCCCCCAAGCCCTCAAGGTCCCAACTATTGAGGTTTAAGAGTTACATTTTAAGGTAAGGGATCCGACCTCTCTCTTTCATTTCAAGTAATCTCTTTTATTTCATTCCTTTTATACTCCATGTTCTTATGTTAGAGGATGTTCTTTTATACTCCTATTACTTCCCTTTTCATTTTAATATAATGAAAGATCCCCTCTTACTCTCATTATTTTGTTTTATGAAGTTTTAAGTGGCGCCGTTAGGCTGCCAAAATTTTTGTAACAGATTCTTTCTCCCTTCTCATTTTTCAAGATCTATTTTCATGTAAAGTATTTCATGTTATTTTTTTATTATGTTGGGTTATGATCTCTAAATTTATCATACTGATCTTTTATGATCATATGATGAGAGACCCCATTTGATCGCTTCAATTCAGTATTTTGATGTTTTAAGTGGCGCCGTTAGGCTGCCGAAATTTTAAGTGGTTCTTCACCCTTCTCGTTTTGAAGTTCTACTTTCATGTCAATTCTTTCAAGTTCCTTTTTGTTATGTTGGGGTATGATCTCTATATCTATCATACTAGACTCTTATGTTCATATGATGAGAGAACCCATTTGATCTCTTCAATTCAGTATTTTGTTGAAGTTTAAGTGGCGCCGTTAGGCTGCCGAATTTTTAAGTGGTTATTCACCCTTCTCGTTTTGAAGTTCTACTTTCATGTCAATTCTTTCAAGATCCTTTTTGTTATGTTGGGGTATGATCTCTATATCTATCATACTGGAATCTTATGTTCATATGATGAGAGACCCCATTTGATCTCTTCAATTCAGTATTTTGTTGAAGTTTAAGTGGCGCTGTTAGGCTGCCGAATTTTTAAGTGGTTCTTCACCATTCTCGTTTTGAAGTTCTACTCTCATGTCAATTCTTTCAAGTTCCTTTCTATTATGTTGGGGTATGAACTCTATATCTATCATACTGGACTCTTATGTTCATATGATGAGAGACCCTATTTGACCTTGTCAATTCAATTTTGTTGAAGTTTAAGTGATGCAGTTAGGCTGCCGAATTCTCACAAGAGAAATCTTTTTTTTTCTTCCTTTCATGTTCTTCATTTCATATGGTATATTTTCAAATTTCATTACCATGTTCTTAAATCCCTTATATTTTTTCCCTCTACGGTTTGATGGGTCATTTATGAATGTTTGACCCATGTCCCCTCTCTTCTCAATGTTTTCTAAAACCTTGTAACATAGCCATTATGCTGCAGAATTTTCGTCTCAAAATGTCTCTCTCTCTTTTCTAAAAATTATTTTATGAATACTCAAAGCTCTTATTTCTACAGGGATATTCACATATATATAAAAATGTTCTATTTTAAATTCTGGTATTTACATACATGATACCCGCTTTCCCTTTCCGTGGGTTTAAAGTAACGTAAAGATCATGTCTTTAAAGCAGTTTTTAAAACGTTGTGATTATGAAATGAAACCCATTTATTTTATGATATATGGGTTATTTATGAAATTTTTGATGATGATATATGTGGCTCACATGATAATAAAGGCAAATTTAAGGGTGCGCCCTGATAGCGCTCCAATGCATTGGGTAAAGACTTAATCTCTAGAGATTACCATTTTAACGACACCTTGGTGAATAACCTTGGTAATTTTAACGACACCTTGGGGATGGACCTTGGTGAAACGAAACGATTGTCAATATTAAATGTTGTAGCCACATATTCAAGTTATAAAAGAATGTTATTTTTATTATGATGTATCTCATGATTTCATTCTCATGCCTTAATGTTATTTTCATGACCTTATTGAAGTATCTCAAGTTCACATGTAAAATGTTTCTCTGGTTTCTCTTACTGGGCCTTCTGCTCACCCTTTCTTTTGATGTATATCCCCAGGTTATGAGATGCAGTAATGAACCTAGGATGAACTTGAGGAGAAGCCTTTCAAGTGTTTAAGAAGAATGTTTTTTTTGTTTCATTTATTATGTTCCTGGTTTCCAAGACACTAAATCTTAAAGATCCTCGGTTTTGTAAAATGTAATGAAAGTTTATGTGATAAAAAGGCGGGATGTCATAGTTGGTATCAAAGGATTGTTTAGTTATTTGTGGAAATTAGGATATGAAAACTTTAGGAAGAACCCTATAAAAAAGTTTAAATATAGGAAATATTCCTTGTATTTTTGTGAGTATTGAGTAAAGGGTTTCCAAGCAAATACATCCCTGTCTGGATACGAGCAGGTAGAGGTGGCTCTGGCATAGATGTACATAGGGGTAAAACCTGAAAACACCGTTTTGAGCTAGACTCGAACAGGAACTGGTACACGACAACGGGCCTTGCTGCACTCTTGGTTACGACACTCCCGGGGGATATTCTTTGGTAAATTCATAAGCTTAGTATGAACCATTGTTAAAGGAACAAAGATAAAATAAAATAAAGATTCACATAAGAATATATGATCACGCATAACCTAGAAGGGAACCTAGGGGATCACAAGATAGGGTATACTTTACTTCACATGTTATCCTTAGATTCTTTAAGTTTCTTTTCATGATTATTGGCTAAGTATTTAAGCCCCTAACTATAGCTTCTTTTCTTAGTTAATGGTGGGAAATGGAAGAACATGTCCCAACAACCAATGTGATAGGAAATGCTACGATTGCCGTATTAATACGACAGAGATGATTAGGGGATTAAAAGATGATTATTATTTTGGAAGACGTTCACTATTTTTTAGGACCATATATGATCAAGGTAAATAGATTACTACGGTCTCTTCATTGAGGAGTAAGGTTGACTTATATTTTGAAGAATCAATGAATTTAAGGTGGCCTTATAGTAATTTAGGTTACTTACGGGAATGATTAACCTATCTTGGGTAAAATATGTTTAGGTTAGCTACTTTTGTTATAAGATGTTAGGAGTGGTTGATGTTGTTTGGAGATAAACAATGAAGTTTATTTTGGAAGACTATGTTATCAAGTCCTTCTTGTATTTGGGTTTCAATCTTAGTTTGGTTTATTTTCAGGAATCTTAAGGACCATTATTTACGGAATGGTCTATGATGAACATTGGGTAGTACCATGGAACTTTGAAGATTTAAAAGCAGTTTCCATTTCTATGGGATTCTTTTTGAAGATTTGTTTTACCTTACCCATTCTATTTTTGGGATAATGTTTAAAGATAGAAGAAATAGATAGTTGATCTTTTGTGGATCATGTGATTCTCTAGATGATGATTCTTGTGTTTTGATGAGACCAAGTAGTTTTGAATGCTCATCGTTTGGAGAAAAGATTAGTTTTGGTAAAAACTTATTAATGTATGAAACTCTAAATGAAGGTAGATATATTTCCTTATGTTTTTGTTCTATGTTGTAAATGAATTCCTCAAAGTTATTAAAAGGAACGTAAAACAAAAACGTTGTTGGTTTACGTTTCCTACTAGGTAATCAAAGACCGCTTACACACATCATAATTTTGGGATTTTCTGGTGGTTAAATTCCCCCTAATAATGTTTTCTATCACTCTCCTTTAAGAACGTTACCCTTTGTTTTCTCCTCCATGTCCATATTTCCTACATGGAATCATAGTATGAGTAAACTCGGGTGGCCTTTGTACTTCCTTTTCTTTCTTTTAAAGTAATGGTGTTACTGACTCTTTTTCTGATGTGGGACTTTAAATTAAATTTCAAAACCCAATTTTAAAAATTGCGAGGACGCAATTTCTTAAGGGGGGAAGATTGTAACGGCCCGAAATTTTGAATAAATCTTGTTCCCTAATTTCATGTGTTATTTTATTTTATTTTTATACTCAACAAAAATGTTTTATTTGATAAACATGATTATAATTAAAATGAGACCAGTGGGTTTTGACTGTTATATGACCATCGGTCAATATGACCACTCTGAACAAAATGTTTTGATTATTGTCTCCAAATATAAGTAATCTTGGTTAACTATTATAGAAAGAAGATTTGATGGCCTCACCTAGTAGTCTTGGACCGATCGAAGCCCATATAACAGAGCATGGGAAGGAGGTAGCACCATTGGGCTTTGCTCTGGACCAAATCCAAGCTGAACTTCATCATGTGAAGATAGAACGGAATCGTCTTCGCGAGAAGTTCAAACTGATAGAAATTACTACTCGGGCAATGTTGACTGAGCCACCCCAAGATTCTATCACCCTAGCACACCTTACTCTTAGGTCCTATGCTGGTATTATAAGGGGCTATGTAATGAGACCATAACTGCCTTGTGTAATCCTTGTTTTAAATAAAAATTGGGATTTATTATTATGATGATTTTTATGAATTCTCAAATGACTGGATAAAAATAGTATGCATATTTTTGATGAATTTTCAAAAGGATATTTAAAAAAAAATATGTTTGTGTAAACCTTAAATAATTTAAAATGTATAATGATTCTCAAACAATGGTCTTCTACAATTATGTCCAGTACGAAATTTAGAGTCTAATAAGATCAACTTGATTTTTGATGAATAGTAAATTATGAATAGTGATTTTATGATTAGGATTAGTAATATGACCAAATGGATTAGTAACCTCACTTAAAGAAAGTTTTAAAATAATCTAGGCACCTTGATTAAGTAATGTGATTCAATAAAATGGTTAAATAACGGTTTCATAAATTATTATTCAAGTATTAGTTTTTTCGGGTGAATAGTGTTTTTTAATTTAAAATTTAATTAAAAATTATTAGAAAATTATTTTTATAAAAAGGACTTTATTTTTGAACTCAGAGCATCGATATTATGTTAGGGTAAAATTTTGGGGTTTTTTCTGAAAAAATGAATTTTCGGTGAATAGTGTTTTTATTTAAAAATAAATTTAAAAATACTTAGAAAATTATTTTTATAAAATGGAGTTCATTTTTGAAATCAGAGCATTGATATTTAGTTAAGGTGAAATTTTGGGATTTTTCTGAGAATGATGAATTTTTCAGTGAATAGTAAAAATGCAGTTTTAGGGTTTCGGTATGTTTAATGACATCATAGCTGTGTCATGATGATGTCATGAGATATTTTAAGGGTTGGCCGGCCAAGGGTGATGAATTATTGTTTTGGGGGCCCCATGTGGCCTAACTCCATGGTAAATTCCAAGGGAGAGCACATGGGTTTGAGAAAAGCACATGTGAGGTGTCCCTTGGCCATTAATGCCTTGTCCCCTCACTTTCCCTATAAATACCAAGCCCTCCTCTCATCAATTCGACTCCCCACTCTTCCCCAACGAAGTTCTGGTCTCATTACCTCCCAAGGAGTCCTCCCAAGGTGCCCCCAAGCCCTCAAGGTCCCAAATATTGAGGTTTAAGAGTTACATTTTAAGGTAAGGGATCCGACCTCTCTCTTTCATTTCAAGTAATCTCTTTTATTTCATTCCTTTTATGCTCCATGTTATTATGTTGGAGGATGTTCTTTTATACTCCTCTTACTTCCCTTTTCATGTTAATATAATGAGAGATCCCCTCTTACTCTCATTATTTTGTTTTATGAAGTTTTAAGTGGCGCCGTTAGGCTGCCAAAATTTTTGTAACGGATTCTTTCTCCCTTCTCATTTTTCAAGATCTATTTTCATGTAAAGTATTTCATGTTCTTTTTTTATTATGTTGGGGTATGATCTCTAAATTTATCATACTGATCTTTTATGATCATATGATGAGATACCCCATTTGATCGTTTCAATTCAGTATTTTGAAGTTTTAAGTGGCGCCGTTAGGCTGCCGAAATTTTAAGTGGTTCTTCACCCTTCTCGTTTTGAAGTTCTACTTTCATGTCAATTCTTTCAAGTTCATTTTTGTTATGTTGGGGTATGATCTCTATATCTATCATACTGGACTCTTATGTTCATATAATGAGAGACCCCATTTGATCTCTTCAATTCAGTATTTTGTTGAAGTTTAAGTGGCGCCGTTAGGCTGCCGAATTTTTAAGTGGTTCTTCACCCTTCTCATTTTGAAGTTCTACTTTCATGTCAATTCTTTAAAGCTCCTTTTTGTTATGTTGGGGTATGATCTCTATATCTATCATACTGGACTCTTATGTTCATATTATGAGAGACCCCATTTGATCTCTTCAATTCAGTATTTTGTTGAAGTTTAAGTGGCGCTGTTAGGCTGCCGAATTTTTAAGTGGTTCTTCACCATTCTTGTTTTGAAGTTCTACTCTCATGTCAATTCTTTCAAGTTCCTTTCTATTATGTTGGGGTATGAACTCTATATCTATCATACTGGACTCTTATGTTCATATGATGAGAGACCCTATTTGACCTTGTCAATTCAATTTTGTTGAAGTTTAAGTGATGCCGTTAGGCTGCCGAATTCTCACAAGAGAAATCTTTTTTTTTCTTCCTTTCATGTTCTTCATTTCATATGGTATATTTTCAAATTTCATTACCATGTTCTTAAATCCCTTATATTTTGTCCCTCTACGGTTTGATGGGTCATTTATGAATGTTTGACCCATGTCCCCTCTCTTCTCAATGTTTTCTAAAACCTTGTAACATAGCCATTATGCTGCAGAATTTTCGTCTCAAAATGTCTCTCTCTCTTTTCTAAATATTATTTTATGAATACTCAAAGCTCTTATTTCTACAGGGGTATTCACATATATATAAAAATGTTCTATTTTAAATTCTGGTTTTTACATACATGATACCCGCTTTCCCTTTCCGTGGGTTTAAAGTAACGTAAAGATCATGTCTTTAAAGCAGTTTTTAAAACGTTGTGATTATGAAATGAAACCCATTTATTTTATGCTATATGGGTTATTTATGAAATGTTTGATGATGATATATGTGGATCACATGATAATAAAGGAAAATTTAAGGTTTCGCCCTGATAGCGCTCCAATGCATTGGGTAAAGACTTAATCTCTAGAGATGGCCATTTTAACGACGCCTTGGTGAATAACCTTGGTAATTTTAACGACACCTTGGGGATGGACCTTAGTGAAACGAAACGATTGTCAATATTAAATGTTGTAGCCACATATTCAAGTTATAAAAGAATGTTATTTTTATTATGATGTATCTCATGATTTCATTCTCATGCCTTAATGTTATTTTCAATACCTTATTGAACTATCTCAAGTTCACATATAAAATGTTTCTCTGGTTTCTCTTACAGGGCCTTCTGCTCACCCTTTCTTTTGATGTATGTCCCCAGGTTATGAGATGCAGTAATGAACCTAGGATGAACTTGAGGAGAAGCCTTTCAAGTGTTTAATAAGAATGTTTTTTTTTGTTTCATTTATTATGTTCCTGGTTTCCAAGACACTAAACCTTAAAGATCCTCGGTTTTGTAAAATGTAATGAAAGTTTATGTGATAAAAAGGAGGGATGTCATAGTAGTTTTTTTGTAAAACTGACACTTTTAAAGAATAAATTTAAAGGGAAATTAATAATTTAAAATAGGTTTTTATTAAATATTTTTCTTTGTAAAACAATTGAAAACTCAAAGAAGAAGCTAAAGTGTGTAAAATGGTTATGGCAGCATAAAAGTTTGTTAACGTCGAATAAATTAAAAAACATTCTTTTTTTATAAATAAATTAGAAGATTTAAATTTTGGAAAGACATTTAAAACATTAATTTTAAACCATATAAAAATTAAATTATAACATAAAATTCCCTTAATAAATTATTTGAGTAATATAAAAGAATTTTTTTATCAATTTTGAAAAATATAGTCATTGAAGAAAAATATACTCGATCAGAAGAGAAATAAGATCATATTTTCATTTAAACATCTATCTTGAATGAATAACTTTGATTGAATCATTAATATTATTTAATAAATATATATCCACATTAAATATTTTAAAGGGGTAGTATATACACTACATAATATAAATAGCTTCATGATACCAAATATGTCTCAATGGATTGGAAATTGAGACACAAATCCCTTACATCAGGTCTGACTTATCATGTAGGTTATTTATCATTGTAAAATAGTAAACTTATTTTTATTATATACTTGATTAAGAAAAATTTTAAATTTTATTATTACTTTTATTTTATTTATTAACATGTTATATTTATCAACTTATTCAATTAACTTCACATCAGATGTTTTGATGATATTCAATTCATATGTCTAAAATTATTTTAGTAGTTTGATTATGGTAATAGAACTAATTATTACATCATATTAATAATAATAATGAATAAATAATTTTCATTTTTATTCATCAATTTCTATTTTAAAAAAATCAGTAATGATGGTTAAGAAAAATGATCTATGTTAAAATCATGGAGATGGAAGGTCGTACGTATGCATGGGTAATGTTTATCATTTTTAAATGATTTTGAGGGAAATAATATTAGTATTATTTTATATTTACAGAAATATCATTATATTATAAACACTATATTATATCTTTAAATAAAATTATATATATATAAGTCATGTGGTGCAGTGGTGAAAAACAAATCGCATCGCTTCGTGGTGGTGGTGGTCCACACGTACCCACGAATGATGTTATCATTTTTCAATGAATGATAAGTTATGAAAATATATGATATATTAATTTTATAGATTTATAAATATTTAACTAATATTATATATATATATATATTAAATCCATCATTATAACCATCCGTGAGTGGCGGTGTTGGAAAATGAATTACATCGGTTCGTGAGGCTGTAGTCTGCCATACACATGAAAGATGGTTTTGTTTCCCATTTGATAGAATATGAGATAGAAGTAGGTTTTATAATTAACATAATAAAACCATATTAGATAGGATATATTTATTATATTATATTGGAATGGATTAATAATATTTGAAGTACATGAATGAAGAAATAAAAATGCTCGGTTAAAAATGATATCTCTTCTTATGACAACCTCTTTAGAATTATACCTAGAGCCTTCCTAGATTGAATTTATGATAAAAAAATGCCTCTAAAATGTGTTTAGTGATGCATGTAGGATATTTTTATAGGTATTGGCTTGGATGAACCAAATTTTTTTGATGTGTGTAGAAAGGAGGAGAGGATCTATCCTTTTATAAGTGAGGGGAGGGTCACTTTTGGAATTTCAAAAAGTATTAAATTAATATAAAATAATTTTCATCTTCAAATGGTTCGAAACTAATATAATTACAATATATGATGAATACGAATTGAAATATTACCATCATGTTAAATTTGGATAATTTTGGGTCATTTTTTTACCCTTATCTTTTAATTTTAACCCTCTGTTAATCCATTTGACTATTACCGAAATATTATAGTCTTTTTCCCTTTATGGTTCAATAATGTTACTATAAAATAAAAAACGTCCCATAAATAGATCATGGTTGATGTTTTCAACCATATCCCATTCATTTGGCCAAATATAATATTTTTATGAATTTAAATCATTTAATAAAATATTATTTATTTAACACTATTCATTTAATTTGACTTTAATTACATCACGAAAAGAGGGAATTCAAATAGAATCATTTCAAATATCACTATAATTTTACATTTATATAAAAAATTAATTTAAAATAAATTTTTCTTCTAATTATATTACTTTTAGTACTTTTTAAAATTATTTATTTTATTTTTCTATTAATTAAATAAATGTTGCATTGGTGTTGCAAAATAATTTAGGGTAATTATTTTATCACTAAATATAAGAAATAAATTATCATGATAAAAAATCATTTATATTTCAAATTATTATTTATAACCAATCATATGTTGTATTTATCCTTATCATAAAATTTTATAGACATTAAAAGAACAAAAGGGAATTTTTTTCTTTATCTCTCACTTAAATATTATAAATGTCAAAATCATATACAAATGGAAAAAAAGGTCATAATTTCTATGTTTTTATGATTATGGATAAAATATACAAGAAAAATGTAATTTATACATGGGTTAGATTAATTTTTAATGATTTATCATATTCCTAATTATCAAATTTACCCTTACCGTAATGACAATTATTTACTATGGTTATTATTCATAATGATCATAAATAAAAAGGGACCTATTTAACAATTTTTTAAATCCTCATTCCAATTATGGAATATATTTTTTAAGATTAAATTTTAATAATTGAAAGAAATTAAGTAAATATTAAAACTCAAAACATAATGAAAACAATTTTTCATAAAAATGAATTTTTAAGTATATTTTTTTGTACAAAATTATTTAGAAAATTTATTCTAATGAACTTAATTTTATTATTAAAAATATTTAATAATTAATTTTAATTTTCAAACATTTTAAAAAAATGAGTCTTTTTAAATTCGTGAAGCAAAAATATAATTTTCAATAAAAAGCTATATTTTTCATCAGTAATTAAAAAATAAATCTTTTCAGAAAAATTCCAAAATTCCACCTTAATATAATTTTGATATGAAAATTTAAAAAAATATGTTCATTTCATAAAATACAATTTATAAATTAGAAATATTTATTTATATTATTTTCTTATAAAAATTGATAAAAATCATTTTTGATAGAATCTTATTTTTGAGAAATAAAATGAATATAAAAATTGAGTGTTTATTTCATATGTATTAATATATAAATTTATATTGAGTATAACTATATATATTTGATAATGTGGTTATTATTATTCATATATGTCAATTCAATGACATTGTTGTAATGATTATATTTACATAATAATATTTTTCTTGTTTGTTTAGGTTCGGTGTTGCGTGTTGAATATAGTATCGAACATTGTGTTCTTAAAAAATATCAATATGTTAAAATCTATATATCTTCAATACATTTAACCTCTAAAAATTGAACTTTTTTTTGGTAATCATGGGGTTGATAATTGAAAATTCATTTGTGGTAAACCCAACTATTAAAAAAGGATAATAAAACATCCTATTAAAAATATAGGAAGAGAAATATGAAGGTTATCAAAAAACTAGGTTTCCATATAAGAGAGCATTATTGATAAGTGAAAATATGGATATGGATGAGAAAACAAACAGTCATGGACTAATATAAAGTGATATAGATCATGGTATCGATTAAATTAATGACCACAAAACCATAAATCTATGGTAGGAGAAAAGACCACCAATTCTTCAAAAATTATCATAATAGGATAACATTTTGGATTCAAGATCTTTTTCATATAGTTTAGTAATTATTTTTACATATATACTAAGAACATAATAAAATATAATTACTTGATATCTTTTTATTTCATAAGCATAATTTCATATTTTTTCATGGTTTAATCATTTTTTACTTTATCTCTTACTCTAAGAAATGAATATACAAGATGAATTTTTTATACTGAAACCACTAAAATTCATCTCTAAAATATTAAAAATAAACCCCAATGTTCAAATTAATTAAATTCATAAATAGTTAACCATAAGACTCCTAAATATTTCCAATTAAATTCAAAACCCAAAAATCTAGAATATCTGATTAAACATTTATTACTAGACAACATAAAGTATCTCATAGTATCAAATACAAACCATATGAATACCTTGATAACATATTCTATTAAAACATTTTATTAACATGAACTACCATAAAACCTCAATAAAAACATAATTTCTTCATGAAATTAATTCTATCCTTATCCCTTATAACCATTAATCCTACAAATGTAGTAAACTCCATCATAAATAAAATTACAAATAATTGTCAAAATCATCAATACTATATCATTTACTTCTTTAGTGTCAATATTATATTTAAAAATTATTAACTCATCATAAAGTACATAAGAAGGGTTATTTTCCCCTTATTATTGTGTTTTCTATAATATATCACCTTACCATTAAATCTCTTACGTCATCAGTATTGTTCAACATATGCTTTAATATTTTTAAATAAAAACTGTTACAGTGCAATTATTATATGTTTAATGATTCTTATAACGAAAATATTATTGATAAACATAATTCTTTAATCCAAATACACAATAACATTAATCATTCCATTTTTGTTGTAGTAATAACATAATCTTAACCTTCTCCCCTTGAATTATTATATGGAGAGTTCCCTTGTCAACTAGGGAACTGTTATGAATAATACCCCATTTCCTTACACCTGAAACACAAGATTGTATTTGGTTCTTTACCTTACAATAATTATCTAGATGACCCATATCTCAGTTCTTGTAAAAACTCCCATAGCTTTTAAGTGTTTTATAGGATGTTTCATTCCAAAAAATTTACATATTGGAAATTGTTTTATTTCGATTCTTCTTATTTGAACCATATCATTTTTCTTGGTGTTCAGACGACCTCTTATTTTCTTAATTTCCCTTTAATATGTAGGTTCTAGTAAATTCATTCTCCATATTAATGGAACTAGATACTATATCATCACATGATGGAAACATTTGAGAAACTAGTTCTAATGACCCAAACCATTATAAATAAAATTCACTTCCTTTTAATTTAATTACTTATGGATATATAAAACACATGCACTCATTTTTTTATTATATACAAATGTATTTAAATGATATTTAAGTATCCTTTACATTGATAATATAGTTATTGAACAGTTATCACATCACTATTATAAATATAGTGATTTAACAAATCCTTTTGGCACAGACAAAGTGATTCCCTTAACCCTTAGAATCATACCCTATGAAGCCCATTTATTAGAGCATCCTTGGGAGATATAATTTTTTTATTTTACCTAGACCAATCCCATGATGATATCCACTAACTTAAGCATGAGTGAAATCTTTTACGGGAGATGTTCAAGCTCATTGAGATCATGACCCTAACCATGTTCACCAAACGACCCCATGAAAGCACCACAACTACACAGTTTACTCTTAGAATTCATTATAGTGTAATAAAGGGATATGTATCAAGACCATATCATTATGATTATTATTTTCATAGACTAATGAATATAGTTTAATTCTTTTATTTTTACTTTGTAAATGATTTTATAACGCAAAAATAGTATTTTTGGTTAATATTAAAATTCAATTAAAAAATATATTTTGATGAATTAATGTATATTTGGAAATTAATAATATTATATTAAAATATTATTATTAAATTACATTTATTAAATATTAATGATCATATAATTTTTGTGAAGTCACAAGTAACTTTTATTAAGGTTTGAAAACTATTTTTTTTAAACCCATCAATTTTCAATAAATGTTGGTTTTTAATTTTAAAAGTCTAAATTCACTTATATAGAAAATTATTTATATAAAATGAATATTATTTTTGGAATCATGATTTCAAATTTATCCAATAGTTAATTTTTCATAATTTTCTGAGATAGACCAATTTTAGGTAAAAATTAAATACTGTATAAATATATAATGTATTTTATTGCATTATAATGACCCAATAGTAATGTAATAAAATAACAAGAAAGTTATATTTGTACAAATATATGGTTTTACTTTAAAATTATGTAATTTTATGTTTATTTTATTTATTTTATAAAGCCTTAGTGAATCCTCCAAGACATATAAAATATTTTATGATTTTAAAATCATTTCCTTGAAAGTGTGACTCACCTCCAGATAAGAAAGGGAAATATATAAATTTATATGAAACTTATAATTTTTAAATAATTTATACCAATCCCCTTTTATATAAACCATGGGAAAAACCATGGGATGGTTTGTGGTTTTGAATATTTTATTGTGTAGTGTCCAAAACCAAAATAATAAAAGAACTCCCCCACCTTTCTTATATAATCCCACACAAGAACCCATTAATCTTCACTATAAAACCTTTAATCTCATCTACAGTCTAATATATACTCTCTATAGTCCTTCCAAGGTGCCCCAATCTCCCACAAATCCACCCACAAGCCTTTGGGATCACACATCCAAGTAAAGGATCTGCCTCTATCCTTTTTCTCCAAGCACCTCTTTTTTGTCATTCCTTTTAATTAACATTTGAATGATTTGAGATATGTTATTCCATACCAAATCACTATAAATTTTATTTATACATTATTGGATCTTCCTTTAACTCCCACTAATACTACCTATGATCTTTTAGGCCCACCTGTTACTATGCTGAAATTCAGTAAGGGTTCAGTCCTTTCTCAATTTTATCCATGTTTTCTTATATTGTTACACCATTTTATTTTAAATTAAAAATAATGGGGTAAGTTTTTTAAACTCCCCCATACTTCCATTATTATGTTTTAATGATGATATACCCTTTTATCTACCATTAATCCTTCCTTTTTACACCCGTTACCATGCTGAAATTTCGTAAGGGGTTTCTCTCTTTTCATTTCCATTAAAACATTTCTTTTATATTATGTATCTAAATGCCATTCCACATATTGGGATATTATCGTCCATGATCCCCTTACTATCCATACCATGTATAAATAATTAGATACCCATTTCTCTCTCATTAATCAAATTTATGAATATCCATTTGACGTTGTTATGCTGCTAAAATTGCATCGTGATTTTCCATTCCAATATCATCATGTAGTGAATACCATACCCATTCCTCTATCAAGGGTATTCAACTTTATGAACATATACATATATAATGGTGAATTATATATATTAATTACACATTCCTTGATTGTGGAATAAATTATGATTTTGAATGGATCTATGTTATATGATATGTGTGGAATGCTTATGCATGAGGTTGAAATGATTATGAAGGGTGCTCCATGATAGCACTCCAATGCATTTGGTAATGTTTAGTATCATGATATGTCATGTTGGGACATTTTTTTAACTAATTCCTTTTTCGTACTTTTTTGCAATGTTGTGATAGGGGTTTATCTGATTCCTTTATGTTTATGATGTCGTGTTTTAAGTTGTTTCCACATTTCCATGTTATGATAATAATTCTATATCCTTCCTTTATGTTCATGTTTCTATTTTGATCCACCGATATTCCTATTTCATAACATGTATTTTGTTATTCATTTTATTCCTTGTTTACTCCCTTACTAGGCTTTATAGCTCACCCCTTTTTTATTTCTTTCTTCAGGATATCCCATGAATTGTTAAGTATAAATGAATGTTGTGGTCATATAAAATAATTTTTCAATAAAGATGTTGTATTTCATGTTTTATGTTGTTATTTAATGTTACCAATCCCCAAAAACACTAAAACTATTGATCTTTTGGGTTTTATTGGGTGTAAATTTATTTAATAAATCATATTTACATATGTAATAAATAGCAGGGTTGTTGTAGTTGGTATCTGAGGATAGGTTTAGTTATTATTGGTATTAGGATTAGAGAACTCTAGTGAAATACATAGGGATAAGACTAAGGATAAGAAAATAATACCTAAATTTTCATGAGTATAGATTAAGTTGTTTATTAAGAAAATACATACCTATTTGGATACAAACAAGTAGATGTGGATCTGGAACAAATGTATCAAAGGTTGAAACAGAAAAAACTACTATAAGCTAGACTCAAATGTGAACTAGCACACAAAAATGGTCCTTAATGCTCTCTTGGTTCGACACTCGTAGAGGATATTCTTTGGTAAATTCATAACCACATAATGAATCATTATTATTTGAATCAAATGAAATACCCATAAGAATATATGTTGTGAAATATATCATTGTTAGAATAGATTGAAACTTAGGATATCAAATTTTAGGATATACTATTCATATACAAGTTCATCCATATATGTTCAATGTTCTCTTTTTACACTCTTATTATCTAAGTATTCATACTGATTAATTTTGTTTTATTTTTCTTACTTAAAATATAGAAGGAGGATGATCATGAACAACTCTTCTCTCTATACCTAAAGAACTACATGCAAATATTATCCTGACATCATGCTCATAAGACTTTGAAACCCTTTTAAATATCCAAGTTACATGAAAAAAATGACGAGGGATCCAATACCTCTAGAACTGCACAATTCGTTCAAGGATCAAGTACCGTATATTGGAGAAACTTTTATATTCAACTTTATTACCATGAAAACTGTGGGAAGTACCATCTGGGTCTTTTCAAATTATTCTATTTATTTCAAAACGATCAAGCACTAAATGATTTTCTAGATGCTGCAAAATAGGGAGACCTCTGAGAATCCTATATGTATCAAATTATAGATTTATGTCTTTGGGGAAATACCCAAACAGATATACAAAAACCATATTTTTAAATAATTGAATATGAATCAATAATAAATTTTTATAAAAAATAAGTTCATGAAGATATTTAAAAATTATATATAATAAATACCTTTTTATTAACTTATCAGATAATCCATCGATATAATCTAAGATGCTTGAGGTGTTTTTGGGTAAAAAAAGTAGATGATTTTAAAAATATCATGAGGTTCCATTATAACTCATGAACTATTTTTACTGAAAGGATATGCTAATAGAAAATAATAAATAAAACATTTAAAAGATGAAGGATAAGTACCCTCACCTGTTTTCACCTTAGTATGTAAAATAAAATTTCTAGGATGAAATTTCTCAAGGGAGCAAGAAAGTAATCACCCAAAACATTATGAATAAAATTCCATTTATTTTAATTAAATTTATTATGGATATAGAAAACACATGCACTCATTTTGTTTTATTATATTTAATTGGATTTAAATAACCTTTAGGTATTTTTACCTTTGATAATATAGTTGTCGAACAGTGATCACATGACTAGTATAAATATAGGGGTTTAGCAAATACTTTTGGCAGAGGAAAAGGAAGTTATAGCCTCAACTAGTAGGATCACACCCTACAAATCTCAATTATTAGAGCTTTTGAGGGAGATATCATTTCTAGGATTGTCCATAGACCAATACCAAGATTATATCCAACAACTTAATCATGATCAAAACTGTTTACGGAAGAAGTTCAAGCTCATCGAGACCATGAACTAAACCATGTTCACTAAACGACCCCATGAAAGTCCAGTCATCAAACACCTTACTCTTAGGGAATATGATAGTGTAATAAAGGGATATGTATCAAGACCATATCATTATTTTTTATTTTTATATATAATAATTAATATAATTTCATTCTATTGTTGTTACATTGTAAATGATTTTCTATGGAAAAAATAACATTTTTGGTTAATATTAAAATTCAATTAAGAAATATATATTGATGAATTAAAGGATATTTGAAATAAATAATATTCAAATAAAATATGGTTATTAAATTAATTATATTAAATATTATTGTTCATATAATTTTTATGAATTCAAAAGTAATTTTTATTATGGTTTGAAAACTATTTTTGTCAAAACTAATCAATTTAAAATAAATGTAAATTTAGATTTTAAAAGTGGGAAGTCGCATATTTAGAAAAGTATTTATATAAAATGAATATTTATTTTCAAATCAAGATGTTTATATTATCCAACGGTGAATTTTTCACAATTTTTTTAGATAGTCGAATTTTTAGGTAAAAATTAAATATCATATAAATATATAATGTGTTTTATGACATCATAATGACCCAATATCTAGATAATAAAATACTATAAATGGTTTATTATTACAAATATATGTTTCTCCTTAAAATAATTTAATTTTAGTTTTATTTCATTTATTTTATAATGCCTTAGTGAATCCTCCAAGATATATAAAATATTTTAAGGTTTTGAAATTATATCCTTAAAAGTTGGACTCAACTCCACATATGAAAATGAAATATTTTAATATCTTTATCACTTATATTTATAAAATAATTTATTCCACTCACCATTCCCATAACCCATGGGAAAAAACCAAGGTATTTTTTGTGGTTTTGAATATTTTAGTGTGTAGTGTCTAAAACCAAAATAATGAAGAATTCCCCCACCTTTCCTATATAAACACAACCAAGAAACCATTACTCTTCACTAAAACCCCTTTAATATCATCCAAAATCTTCTCTAAACTCTATAGAGGCCAACCATAGTGCCCCAATCACCCAATAAGTCTCTCCCAAGCCTTTGGGATCACACATCCAAGTATGGGATCCCCCTCTCTCCTTTTTCTTCAAGCACCTCTTTTATGTCATGCCTTTTAATTTCCATTTAATTTATTTGATATATGTTATTCCATACCAAATTACTTTAAATTTTTTTTTATACATTATTTTATCTTCCTTTCACTCCCATTAATCCTTCATATGATCCTTTAATTCCACCCTTCACTATGCTGAAATTCTGTAAAGGTTCTTTCCTTTCTCATTATTATCCATGTCTCCTTGTATTGTTACTACCTTTTATTTTAAACTAAAAATTATGGGTTATGTTTTTTAACCTCCCCAATACTTACATTTTTATTTTTTAATGATGAGATACCCCTTTCTCTCTCATTAATCCCTCCAATGTACACCCATTACCATCCCAAAATCCGGTAAGGGATTTCTCTCTTCTCATTTCCCTTCAAGCATTTATTTTTTATTATGTATCTAAATTCCATTTCACATGTTGGGATAATATTTTCCATAATCCCCTTACATTACATTGCATGTATAAATTATGAGATACCTCTTTCTCACTCATCAACCTAATTCATGAATTTCCATAAGATGTTGTTATGTTTCTAAAATTTCTCCACGCTTTTCCATGCCAAAATAATCATGTAGTGAATACCATACCCGTTCCTCTATCAAGGTTATTAACTTTTATGCACATATACTTATCAAATGGTGATGTAAATGTATAAATTTAAAATTCCTTGATCGTGTAATAAACAATGATGTTTAATGAATCCATGTTTTATGATCTATGTGGCACACTTAAGCATGATATTGAAATGATTTTGAATGGGGCAGCTGGATAGTGATCCAATTCATTGGGTAATGTTTTTTATAATTATACATAATTTCGGGATATGGTTTCACCTAATTCTATTGTAGGACTTTTTCCCACCATGTTGGGATATGGTTTTACCTGATTCCTTTATGTTTATGATGTAGTGTTTTAAGTTGTTCCCATATTTCCATTTTATGATAATCATGTTATATCATGTCTTTATGTTCATGTTTATATTATACTCTATTTTCATGCCTATTGCCTAAAATGTATTGTATTTTTTATATTATTATTATTTTACTCCCTTATTGGGCTTTATAGCTAACCCCTTTCTTCTATCTTTCCTCAGGATATCCTATATAGTGTTAAGTACGATGGAATGGTGTGGTCATGTAATAGAATTTTTCAATAAATATGTTAGAATTTATGTTTTAAGTATTTATGTAATGTTCATAAGAACCAAAGACACTAAAACTATCTATATTATGGGTTTTATTGTGTGTAAATTTATGTAATAAATCAAGTTTAAATATGAAATAAATATCAAGGTTTTTATAGTTGGTATCGTAGGATAGGTTTTACTATTTTTTGGATTACGATTATATAACTCTTGTGAAAGCCTTAGGGATAAGACTAGGTATAGGAGAAGAAACCATAAATTTTGGTGAGTATAGATAATGTGGTTTATCAAGAAAATAAATCCATGTCTTGATACGAACAAGTAGAGGTGGCTATGAAACATATGTATCTAGGTGTAAAACCTAAAAACACCACATTGATCTAGACTCGAATGAGAACGGGTGCACAACAACGGGCCTTTCTGGACTCTTGGTTTGACACTCCTGGGGGATATGTTTTGGTATATTCATAATATGATTACAAACTATTATTAAGGGAACAAAATAAAATACCCATAAGAATTTATGTTATGAAATAGATCATTGTTAGCCTAGATTAAACCTTAGGGTATCAAAAGGTATGACATTCTATTCATATACAAGTTTATCATTCTATACTCAATGTTCTTTTTTTAAACTCTTATTATCTAAGTATTCAACCCTCCTAATTGTATCTTATTTTTATTAGTTAAAATATGGAAGGAGGAAGATCACGAACAACTCTTCTCTCTCTTCCTAAAGAACTACTTGGAAAGATTATCATAAATTCATGTCTAGATGACTTTGAAACTTTTTCAAATATCCAAGTTACATGAATTTTTTTTACAAGGCATCTAATACCTCTATCATTTCACAATTCTTCCAAGGATAAAGTACCATAAATTATATAATCTTGTGCTCTTAACTTTCTTACCATGCTAAGTATAAGAAATACCATCAGGTTCTTTTAAAATTCTTCTCTTTATTTCAAAATGATCAACTAATAATTGATTTTATAGATATTTCAAAAATAGGGAGACCTACGAACAGCCTATATGTATCAAATTATAGATTTCTATCTTTTGGTAAATACCAAAAATGATATACTAGAACTCTATTTTGAAATATTTGAATATGAATCAGTAAGACTTTTTTTATAAAAATCAAGTTCAAGAAGATAATAAAAAAATATATATAAGAAATACATATTTAATGACCTTTCTGTGATTCCATCGATATAATCCAAGACCCTTGAGGTGTTTTTAGATAAAGAAATTAGATGATTTTGAAAATATCCAAAGGTAACATTATGACGCATGAACCATTTCTACATAAAGGAAATTCTAACATGAAGGACTGAATTCCTCGTTGAAAAGATGAATGAGAAGTACCCTCATATTTTTTCACCTTAGTATGTAAAATGAAATTTCATGGATGAAATTTCATAAATCGAGAAGGATGTATTGACACAAACTTTTTTGAATAAAATTCCGTTTATTTTAATTAAATGCTTTATGGATATAGAAAACACATGCTCTCATTTTTTTATTAATTCCAATTGTATTTAAATGATCACTAAGTGTCCTTACCATTGATAATATAGACATTTAATAGTGATCACATGACTAGTAGAAATATTGGGTTTTAAAAAATCCTTTTGGAATAGAGAAAGGAAGTGATCCTTCAACCAGTAGGATCATACCCTATGAAGCCCATTTATCAGAGCTTCTAAGGGTGGTTGAATTTATGATATTTTCACTAGAACAATCCAAAGATGAGATCTACAAACATAATCATGGGTGAAATTATTTATGAGATAAGTTCAAGCTCATCAAGATCATTACCCAAACCATGTTCACCGAATGGCCCCATGAAAGCCCCAACATCGCACACCATGCTCTTAGGACATACACTGTTCTAATAAAGGAATATGTATCAATAACCTATTATTATTATTAATTTTCTATAGAATAAAGAATATAATTTAATTGTATTATTGATACATTATAAATGATTTTCTAAGGCACAAATAGTATTTTTGGTGAATAATAAAATTCAAATAAAAAATATATTATAATAAATTAATGGATTTTTGAAATAAAAAATATTATAATAAAATATTATTTTTAAATTAGTTTTATTAAATATTAATGATCATATAATTTTTATTAATTCAAAAGTAACTTTTATTATGGTTTGAAAACTATTTTTTCAAAACCTGTTAGTTTTTAATACATTCCCATTTTTATTTTAAAAGTGGAAATTCATATAATTTTAAAATTATTTAAATAAAATGAATTTAATTTTTGGAATCAGGACATCAAAATTATATAAGTATGAATTTATCATAATTTTCTGAGATAATTGAATTTTTTGGTAAGAATTAAATACTGTATAATTATAAAATGTGTTTTATGACATCATAATGACCCAATAGTGATGTAATATAATACTATAAAAGGTATATTCAGCCAAATATGTTTTTTCCTTTAAAATAGATTAATTTTAGGTTTATTTGATTTATTTTATAAAGCCTTAGGGAATCCTCTAGGACATATAAAATATTTTAAGATTTTAAAATCATTTCCTTGAAAGTGTGATTCAAATCTACATAATCAAGGGAAATATTTTAATATCTTCGAACTTAGCCTTATAAAATAATTTATACTACTGCCCTTGGTAATAAACCATGATATGGTTTGTGGTATTGAATATTTTTGTGTGTAATGTCCAAAGACAAAATAATAATCAATTTCCCTACCTTTCCTATATAAACCCAACCAATAACCCATTTATCTTCACTCAAACCCATTAAAGCTGATCCAAACTCATATCTATACTACCTAGAATCCTACCATATCGCCCCAAGATCCAAATAATCCTCTCCCAAGCCTTTGGGATCACACATTCAAGTAAGGGATCTCCCTCTCTCCTTTTTCTTCAAGAACCTCTTTTATGCCATGTATTTTATTTTCCATTTGATTGATTTGGTGTATTTTCTTCCATAACTACTTACTTTAAATTTTATTTATACCTGATGGTATATTCCTTTCACTCCCATAACTCCCCCTATGATTCTTTAAGTCCACTGGTTACTATGCCGACATTTCATAAGGGTTCCTTCCTTTCTCATTTTTATCCATGTTTCTTTATATTGTTACACCCTTTTTTTAATTTAAAATGGTGGGTTATTTTTTCACACCCCCACCATACTTCCCTTGTTATGTTTTAATGATCAGATACCCCTCTCTCTCTCGTTAATCCCTCCTGTGTATACCTATTACCATGCCGAAATTCCATAGAAGATTTCTTTATTCTCATTTCCATTCATGTATTTATTTTATATTATGTATCTAAGTTACATTTAACATGTTGGGATATTATGTTCCATGATCCCATTACTATCACTAACATGTATAAATGGTGAGATACCGCTTTTTTCTCTCATCAACCCAATTTATGAATTTCCATTTGATGTTATTATGCTGCCAAAATTGCACCGTGATGTTCCATGACAAAATCATCATGTAGTGAATACCATACCCATTCCTCTATCAAGGGTATTCATCATTATTCACATATACATATCAAATTGGTACATACATGTATGAATTACACATTCCTTGATTTTTGAATAAATTATGATGTTGAAAGAATCCATGTTATATGATCCATGTGGCACACTACAGCATGAGATTGAAATGATCATGAAAGGCATGCCCTAATAGCGCTTCAATGCACTAGGTAATGTTTAATATCATGATACATTAGGTTGGGATAGGAGTTTACCAGATTACTTTATATGAATTTTTCCACCTAGTTAGGATAGGGGTTTACTATATTCCTTTATGTTTATGATGTAGTGTTTTATGTTTTTTCCATATTTCCATGTTATAATAAACATGTTATATCATGCATTTAGGTTCATGTTTCTCTTATTCTTCATTGATATGCCTATTTCCTAACATTTATTGTATTATTATTCTTATTTCTTAATTACTCCCTTACTAGGATTTATATCTCACCCCTATCTTATGTCATTCCTCATGATATCCCATGCTGTGTTAATTATTAAGGAATTTTGTGGTCATGTAAAATAAGTTTTCAATAAAGATGTTGTATTTTATGTTTTAAGTTGTTATGTAATGTTCCAATCCCCAAAATACACTAAACCTATCAATCTTATGGGTTGTATTTTGTGTAAATTTATATAATAAATAATGTATAAATGTGTAATAAATAGCAGGGTTCTTATACTAGTGCCCTTCAGAGACTCGGCGTAATTCCATCAAAGAAACAATAAATCTCACTTTTAAAATTACATATGTATTCAAAAACATTCCTGGATAATATTTTAAAGATAACATCATACTCTATGACACATAATTCTTCTTTCCACTTTAATGTGATGAATATCCTATCTTTTCCAATTTTCTATTCTCAGGGAAAGTATTTCTTAAATAAAATAACTTTAAATGTTCTTCATTCCATGGTTTCTATTTCTTCATGATATTTAGTGTTTTGGATAAATGTCCACCATTGATTTTCAAAAACTTTCAAAAAATACATTTTCATAATAAAATTTTTACTTTCATCACATCCCAAAGCATGGAATATCTTTTCATGAAACTTAATCCATTTAGTAGCAACCCATATATTATTAGTTCCAATAAAATGTGGAGGATTCTATCATATGAAGTGACCCAATATAAGAGAATTGTGTTTTGGAACAACATATCATGAAATGCATGCAACACAAATTTCCACTTTCCCAATATAGAACATTGTGTCTGGATTGCGTTATATGTAACGATTACTTTCTTCAATGTGTTGCTTTACAAGAAAGGCAAAGTTTTTACAAACACCAATATATTATAAAATTATTATTATTTAATATAATAATTTATAACCTAGAAATTAAATTGTAGGTTTTAAATAGGATTAAAAAAGTTATGAAAATATAATTTTTTGATTCATTGGTTTCTGATTAAATATAAATAAATACAAAATCCAATTGAATATATAGGAAATGTTTTTATAAAGACCTATTTTTATGCTTCTTAAAGAGTTTTATCTTAATAAATTATATTAATTACTATTTATGTAAAATATTAATTAAATTTATATATTAATTATTCCATAAACAAATGTGACATTCATCTAATAGATTTGATAGGAATAAGATATGAACAAACCCAAATTTATGAATAAAAAGAAATATTTTTATAAAGTTAGTTTTGATGTATTTTAAAGTGTTACCTATTTTAAATCTAAATTTTTAAAATTTAAAAAATTTAATATGAAAAACTAAAATTAATTTTTTAAATTTTAATGTCAAAATTTTCATAGGGTGAATTTTTCGTATTTTTTTGAGATGTTTCATCTTTTGATGAATAGTGAAAGTATTTAATTTTAATTGAAAAATTAATCTTCTCATAAATAATTTATCATATTAAATTATAATTTAAATTGTATTTAATATTTAATTTATTTAAATAAACATAAATTAATCCATTTTAGGTCATTGGAATCAATTTCATATTAAAATTGAATATAAAAATACTTCAAACATTTGAACATTTTTACTTTAAAAGCCTTCTTTCTTATGCCATCTACGGGATTAGATTTTATTTAATATTTGTCACTTATGTGATTATAATTTTGAAAAATGTATAAAATATTTTGAATCATCATAATTTATAATATCTATTAAGGAAAACTTAGTTTTTGACAAAAAAATATTAGTGAATGTAGTTAAAATTAATTACATTGATTAAGGTAAAATTTACCTTCACAAGGGACTAAAACATAAACTTAATGGGAAAAATAACCTATAACCATGTCCAAAACATATTTAATGGAAAAATTTCTACCATATCCTCCCTTTTCAATAATGTTTTTTATTATTTGAGGCATGTGATGTAAGGGAGACCTCTAAATAGTGTTTACCATTTTATATTTACAAGATTGTCACTCCTCCTCCACTATTATAAGGCACTCACCCCTCCAAATTATTCACAAATATCAAGAGATTTAAATCATCCAAAACCTACCCAAAAAAACTCCCAAAATCCCTCCACTCGTCCTAGAATTCTGAATTTGTGCCTAAAGAAAACCAAGGATGTATTTTGGTATAAACCAAAAGGATTTACTAAAAAAAGAGGTAATGTTATTCAACAAGCACTTTTGTTTTATTTCATTATATACCATTTAAATTCTTCTTATATATTTCCTATATAATTACATAAGTATCCTAAATATACAATAATGTTGTTACGTCAAGGGTACTTCCTACACTCACACACATTTCCATCAAATGGGATACCCAATCATCATTCATGTGTATGAAATGGGTGGGGCCTGGTTATAGATAGCCCCTCGATGCATCGGTAGTCTCATGGTACGAGTTAGTTGGATATCCATAGTGTGTATTTTACCCAGAATATTTTAAAATACCTTATGAATTTTCTTGATAGTAAATGTATCATGTACCAAAACAAAAAAATTGATTATTTGCAATGGGGTCCCATCACAAAAGTTACTTTTTGCAACAATCCATCACAAATAAATTTTTAAATGTATTATTTATTATGATGGGTGAATTTAATTGTTGCAATAAATTATTTGAGGTAGATTACAGACCATTATAACATAATTTTATATATAAAAAATAAAAAAATATTAAAATTTAAAATTTAAAAAAAATTAAAAATATCAAATTATCAAAATAATTTAAGAATTATAATAAATAATATTGAAAACATATATAATAATAAAAATATTACACAAAATATTTTCATTTAAATTTTAAAATAATAAATGTGTATATAATGTATTAATCATTTTTGGAGGGGTGGGGGAGGGTCATCTGGAAGAGGAGGAGGAGGGAACATCATCTCTAAACACTGAACCAGCTGTGGAATGTACTCATTCTACTGCTCCTACCATCATCACATATCCTCCTACAACTACTTGTGTAGTCGATGGAGCTCATCCTTCTCTCTACTCATGGCCTCAATAAACACAATTAGATCTCGTCGCTACTCCTCATATTGTGAGGCTGATTATGCCGAATCTCTGCGATTTTCCCTCGAGATGGATGTCGTTCAAGAATAAATACCATAAAAGATATCAAGTGTTAGTCAAGAACCAATACCAACCACTTGAACCTTCTCGAAAGCATACTGTTTCACCTGAATCTATGAAACATCATCAAATCCTGCTATACCGGTGTGATGACTCTCAATATCACCTTGAATCTCATCCCGTGTCTAATAATTTATAGGTTTATATGGATCCTTCAAATGGAATTTGAAATTAAAATAGTTAAAATATTATATTTAGTTAATTTTAAAACTCCAAAAAAATATACTGATCATAATCTGATGCTGGAGACCACATATAATCTCTCTAGTAGGATTTTTTTACATCCACTTACAAACATTGAACTCGGTAATATCAGGAATTTTAACTATATATATGAGTATAAAATAATTAGTTTACATTTAACGTTATATAATTTAATATAAAAAGTACTTCCCATATGTCATCGATATGTAATAAATATATGACTACCAACTTGAAGTGTCGCCCTCTGCCTCCCCCGGTTCTACCAACCTAATGAAACCCTCCTCTGAAAACTAGATCCAATATAGTATAAACATAATCAATAGAAAACCAAATATAAGATGTATTTAGCTCTATCAGTGTAGTATGACTAATAAAAATTCGTGAATCCTACCTTCTTCATGGTTTCCCTCCTCAAATTGTGCAAAAACTGATGACAGTGCTCATGCATGCATGACTCTGATGCCTCCATGATGGAAATATGCATGTTATCATCGACATGATACTATAAACCCTTAATTTTTTAATAATTGCAAGTTACGAATAAAATAAACTTTAAAATAACTATTATTTATTTACAGACCATCCAATGATAAAACATTCATCTCCAAATATCGATTGGAATCAGATCCCACGTCACACGTACCTCAAAAAATAGTTCCATAAAATTGTGCTCCCCTGTCCAAAAGCTATATACGAAAAGATGTGAAAAAAGAAAAAAAATCAAAAAATTGTAATATAAATAATTTAATGAAAAGTAATAAAAACTAACTAAAACACACAACTGATCATACCTCCGCATGCATGGATCAATGTCAAGATGTGGACGTCACTTAATTATATGGTCGGGAATCATAAATCTTTCAAGAACTCAACCCCTCCGAGTCGATGATGAACCGCTAGTAACATCAGGGTCATATGATAATGAATTAGGCTCATCACCAAGTAGTAAAACATCCCTAAGTCTATATAAGATACCATCATATGTCACTTCATCCATTTAAAACATGAAAAGAATGATGTCAGCAAATAATTTAAAACGAGTAATATATATATATATATTGACTATAACTATCAAGGTAGTTGTTTCATTCTTTATATTCATCCTCACCTTCATATATGATGGTGTCAATATCCTCCCCTTCCTCCTTAGTATCATCAATTTCTATTGCAGTTCTATCTTCATCATCATTTGTTAATTCAAATTCATTTGTTACATCATCGCCAACATTGACCTATAATTGTGGGGTTTCATCATTGTTATTCGTGTCTCTTAATTGAAAATATGTATTTGGATTTGCCTCTTGAAAATTTTCAATTCTTTTCACTACAATATAACCAAATTCACTTTTCATAAACTGATTTTCACAAGATTACATTTTTATAATTCTCCACCAATCAGTTAACTCTCTTGAAGAAACATAATAATTTTCATAATATATTTATCATTCTTGATGATCCAATAAAAATGGGTCATTTACTATAAAAAGGAATTTATATTTAATATCAAATATTATATGTTGTAGATGAAAATACAAGTCTCCATCTGTATCAAACCAACTGTATTTAAACATTATTACATAATTCTATCCTAGATAACACAACTCAATTATTTTATCCATCATGCCATAAAATTAAACTTCAATTTCTCTATTATGACATCCTCTCAAGAAAACACCATCATTTATTGTTTTTTTGATTCACCATAAGCATGTGTATGAAAGCGAAAACCATTTACCACATATTCATTATAAGATTTATCCATTTTGGATAGTGGGTTACTCAATACAAACAATCGACTATCAATTTTATCAACATGTTGAGATATCTAAAAAATTGATAAAAATTACAATATAAAAAATAATAAACTAATTACATATGATAAACCATAAATAATGTATTGTGACAATATTTGAAATCATTAGGATAAATTATGTTGTCGACATTCCTCAAGATAAGCTGTTGTAATTTGTGGAAATTGTTTCTTGATATGATTATTATATAATCAACAAATTAGATAATATCAATTTATTTAAAAAAAGATAAATAATATGTAGTTGTATCACTCACAGTACAAATAATTTTATTTCTTCGTAGTTGAGAAGAACATATGTGTGAGCCATGTGATGTTCATCATCTGAATTCAACCGTTCATGAACTCTACCAAATCCAAGTTTTAGATTATTAAAAACTAATAATTTATTTTTTAATTCATCATCAATATTTACCTCCTTAATAACCATTAGATTATGTTTTAAAGGATATTCAAGTTGGAAATAATGGGAGGTGAAATGGGAAATTTCCTCCTAAAAATAAGCTTCTACAATTTACCCTTCAACTGGTGCATTGGTACGTACCTTTTTCTTTAGTATCGATATACATATCTAATATGGATACATCCATCAGAACTATACTGACCCTCTATGGTTTTCTTCAGGCTAAAAATTTGATATCAAATGTTTCAATGAATATAAGAAAACTGATTGATTTTGTTTCCAGTTTACATAATATTAAAACAACGTCTTCTTGTATTCTATTAATTGCATCATAGTCTATTGTTCCCACATGGATTAATTAGAAAAAGTATGATATTATTTTATCTCATCCCAAATCAAATAATTAAAAAAACATATAATTCTAATTAGTAGAAGTATTTCAAATATAACCTGACAATCATGACTTTTTAATCCAGTAATATGACTATTTTTGACACATCTATCCAAATTGGAAGCATATCCATATGTTAGTATTAAATATGTAATACACTGAAAAAAATAATAATCTGGTTTCTTTGGAATGTTTATAAACTATTTTTGGCTTCATTAACTCCTGTGATCTATCATTTTCAAAAAAAACACAAGTTCTATTAGCCTGAAAATTTTGGTAAGATATAATTTTAATTTTACATTTTCTTTGGTCTTACCCGGTGGATGCAAAAATGTATAAAATATATTATCAAAATAGTTCTTCTAAATATGCATGACATCCAACATGTGACGGACAATCAAATTGGACCAATATGAAATATCCCAAAAAATGCTCTGTTTAATCGAATTTTGATCTTTCCCAAAGCCATCTATTTTTTGGTTTATAGTTGGTTCAAAGATAATGGGAGGAAATGAAGAGATAACAGATTTTAAATCACTACCTGAGATCATTTCTGGAGGATAATCCATTTCAATTGTACATTTTCTGAAATTATTTCTATTCTTTCAGAAAGGATGATCAATAAGAATAAATCTATGATGATAGTTAAAAAAGGTTTTCTCCCACTAATGAGCATAAACACTTTTATGTCACTCTTATAGTATGGACATGATTGTATACCATGTGTACTTCATCTAGATAATATGTCATATTCTAGGAAGTCACTAATTATCCACATTAATGCAACTTTCTAGTGGATTTTTTTTCACAACAACATCATATATATTGTCACCATTACCTCAAAATAAATTATACTAGTCAATAAATTGATTCAAATAAATTTTAATATTCTTTTTTCGATGACCTGGAATTAGTAAGGTCAAAAAGATATATTTCTCTTTCATAAACATCCATGGTGGTAAATTTTGTTGAGTTATAAAGATGGGCCAATAAGAATATTGACTACTGTAAGAACCAAATGAATACAAACTTTCAGTATTGTAAAACCCCAAGAATCCATGGTACACTAATTTTTAAATAACTCAATAGTTTGCACTGCACGCAACACCGAGTTTGAGTGCACCATGACCTATCCAAATAGCCATTTAAAAAGAAATTATTAATAGTATTAACCAAATTCTGAAATTTATAAATTTTATTTTTTAAAATAGACTTCATTTTTGAATTGAGAATATCAAAATTAGCTTAGGGTGAATTTTTGGTATTTTTCTAAAAAGTTTCAATTTTTGATGAATAGTGAAAAATGCTACATTGTTATTAAAAATCAAAATTTTCAATTAAATAATTATTTTACTATAAATTGATTTAATAGTAACAATAGATAAGTAATACATATATTAATCCAATATAGTTCATTTGTATCATTTTATAATATAATTAGATATAAAAATTTATTCAACTTTTGAACGTCTCTTTTACCTGTCTTCTAGCCACATCTACGAGATTCTCATTAAAAATAAATTTACCACCTATATGAATTGAATTTTAAAAAAAGAGAAATACATGGTTGTAATCATTATAAAAAATTTGGTCTAATAGGATAAAAATAATTTTTTTGAATAGTAACTTTTGGATTTTATTTATTATGGTTAAAGGTAAATAAGGTAATTAATGGTAAAAATAATATTATAATAATATAATATTACCCTAAAAATTACCATAATTTCATTTTATATGTGTTTATCAACCAAAATCAACCTTAGTTAGAAAATATGATCCCTTTTAATCCTCTTGTGTTAGATTAAGACATTTATTATATTTTATTTAAAGAAGAGTTAAAAATGTCATATTCAAATTTTAATAACTATATAATTTTTAATACGAGGTTATATAAGTGATATGGTCAACTATAAATATTATTTAGAAACATAAATTTTTATCTAGATAATGTTAATTTATTTATAAAATTAGGAAATAAATAATTAAATTAAATATTGACACAATAACGATAGAGTAATTGAATAATTTAAGGAAGAATCAATTAAATGATATTAAAAATATTAAAATAAATATAATTTGACTTAATTAATTACATAAAATAATTTTTTAGATAACATATACATGTTAGTTACATATTGAAAGTATTTTTTTGAAGTTATCATTTGTTTTTCATATTTTTTAAAATGAAAATATTGAATAGTATCAAAATTGACATAAATGATACTTTAAAATAAATAATACTTAATGAAATGTTATAAAATTCATAAAAATCTCAGGATAGGATAAATAATTAGGATAATGATAAATATATCATAAATGATCCTAATGGGGTTCTTTTGGCATTTTATAGTAATTATATTAACCTTATATATTATAAAAGGACAAGTAAACATGGTAAGAGTTAAACTGTTTATTTAAGGGTTAAATCCCAAAGATAAGGTTAATTTTTTAACATAAATTTGTCTAAAAAACATTTTCTAAGATTATTACGACCCATAATCATTTTATCCTTGAACTAACTCACTTTTCTGTTATTTCAAACCGAAAATAAATTTATTATAATCTAATAGTTCTGGAGTTTCCCAAAGTGCACATCCCCTCTCTTATAAAAGAGTGCATCTCCTTATCTTTTATTTACACCTATAAATCCATTTCAATCTTCCAAAAACTATCCAATTATCCTAAGAACTTTCCTCACTTAATTCTAGAGGACATATTTTTTGGCATAAATCTAGCATATGGAGTCCTTTTGTGAAAATCAAAAGGAGACGCTCAAAGAAGAAGTTATTGTTTTACCAATTCCATTCAAATTTTTTTCTTCTTCAATTTATTCAAACTATGTTATTTCCATATTAAAGTAATAAATATAGTATCATATACATGATAATATGTTATTATGATTATTGAAAAACAATATTCCTTCTTTTATCTATCCTATGAATAACAATATCACCATGCGTGCGTGTGTGCGGCTTACCGTCTCCATGCCATGGTATAATTTATTATTCAACACTAATTTATTTTGATGGGTATAATTTTTTGTATAATTGATATAAATAATAAATATAACATGATAATTATTATTTATAATTAATATACCATCCAATTCAATACCATTTCTCCATCAAGGGAATGATATTGTCGCTTGTGCGTATGTACGACCTACCGTCTCCACGGCGCGGTGAGATTCATTTTCCACGTTAACCATTCATTAATTGTTAGAAAATTTATATGATGAGTGAAAATAATTATTATGAACTTTATATCATTATATATATGAAAAAAATATCTCTTATACATAACAAACATGACATACACAATAAAACCTGCATGGGAAAACGAAGCACTTAACACTCACAATAATGGTAATACTAAAATATTATTAACAAAATGGAATTATAGGATCAGATATTATATCATAAATATGGATATGTTTTTGGTATAATTTAATAAAATTTTTTAACCATTATATGGGAGGTTAACTCACCCTTGAATAATGGAAGGTATAAAGGTAAGGGTTAATTTCACAACCTCATTATTATCCAATGTTGTCTATACGTAAGTATCTACTAGGACATAATTATAATCCATGTCCATGTTTCTTAAAAAAAATTCAAAAATATTATCAATATTTTTTAGAGACATTTTTACACATGTTTTAATTTTTATAATTTTTTTGAAAGGAATATTTTTATTGTTTTCCAAATGAGGTACTTTATGAACATTTTGAAAAATTAAGGAAAGAATGTTTTTTTAACTTATACGATGCAAGAGGATATTTTCTGACATTGTGAGGCCTTAACATTTTGAATCTTTCATTACAATATTACATGTTTATTTTCAAAATAAATAATTTCTTATATAATTCTGTACCTTTTAAATGATTTCAAAGTAAACAATAAATATTTCTCTCAAATAAATTTATTGATTCTATTAGATTATATTCATCTATGTTAACATCCTTTATTGGATTTTATGCTCAATTGAGGTTGATTTATTATGAAAAAATATTCCATACTATATTTTAGGTTTTATGATATATATTACTATGGATGTGCTATTTTGATACTATTCATGGATTATCGTTAAAGTATTAACATTTCATATACGAGTTTTAATATGAATGTTTGTATTAGGTTTTACCCCTTTCATAATAGGGATACATTGGACTTATTAAGTGATGGGTGGGGACTACTATAGACCCTTGATGCATCAATATGTCAATGATACAATCTAGTGTCTTGACATGAGATTTTGATGGTATGTTTATTTATGGTCTTGCCACGAGGCCTTGATGGTATGGTTATGATGTCCGACATTATGCATTTCCTAATTATGAAATTAGTTATTGATATTACATGTGATTTTTAGACTAGTAGAGTATGTATGTGAATGTTTAAATGATATAATTGGATTTATTCTTTCCATATTATGCATAATAATATGTTTAAAAGGCTTGTGTTTCAGTTTTACACCTTTCCTTAAAAGTTTATGCTTATTTATGATAGCTTCTTCTATATTGTTTATCCTTACTAACAATCTGAGCTCACCACTTTATTATGATTCATTTTTACCCCTAATTATAAGATGTATATTATGACTCACCGATAGGGATAGTAAATGTAATATTATTGTTTTCAAAGGATATATTTTATTGTATTTAATTTCATGATGTAATGTAAAAAATATGTTTGTATCTAGTTTTTCCAAGGAAACTAAACAGACTCATCCTTCAGGATTTCATTCCTTTTAATCATTCCAATATAATAAGATAATGTACAGAATATGGGCAGCAACAGTCAGGGAATAATAGTTTGTATCAAAGAATTTTTACTACAAACCTTAGAAACTAGATTTAGAATAAACATGATTAGGGAACATTACACTAAGATAGACTTTGCACATAAGTATAGAAGAATATCATATAATTTTGGTAAAATAGAGATTGAGTTGGTATTCATATAAAATAAATCTTTTTCTAGATACTAAAATTTGATGTGGTTCTAGCACAGATTTACCTAGGATTAATAACTCTGACAAGGTGTTCTGGGCTTGACTCGCGGTAACCTGGTACACGACAATGGGCCTTACTACACATTTGTTTTGAAACTCCCAGGGGATATTCATATAATAATTCAAATATTATTTCAAAACAATTATGAAGGTTTTATCATTAAATATTTCCCCAAAGAATCCATTTTTATAATTATGGATTAGATGTGCATAAGTATTTAAATTTATGTTAAGTATTTTACTAGTTTTGAATTATGAATTATGATTCATAACCTAATCTTGTGTATGAAATTATTTAGAAATGGTTCCTAATGGAAGGAATAAAAGTCATATCTACGCACATAATCTATGTAGGGATTGAACTCCTATGAAAGATAATTATAGTGGAGCTGGTAATACAACTGGTTCTGAACAACTTATAACTATACTGGGACAACTAAATCATGTTATGAATAATAACCTTACCCATATAAAGTAGCTTAATCCACAATGTTAAGGATCTATGTTAGACCCCTTAATAAGGCAAAAACCATCAACATTAAATGGGACTACAAATCCTTTTGTAACTAAGAAGTGGATAACTTCCTTAGAGAAAATATTTCATGCTTTGGGGAGTAAAGAAAGGGAATCTTTTTTATGGAAGTATATCATCTATCAGGATATTAAAATCAATGGTGGTCATTAATTCAATACATGAAAGAGGATGAAGAGGTAAAAAATATGGAATTTAGGTAATTTAAATAACTCTTCCATTAAAAATACTTTCCTTGTGATCTATGAGAAAATATGGAGTGGAAACTTCTGAGTCTATGGAAAAAGAAGGATGATAATGTTGCAAACCATAAAGCTAACTTCACAAGGTTATCAAGGCATGTTTTAGACTACATACATAACCCAATAAGTAAGGTTAATCAATTATTTTATGGGTTAAAACCATTCCTCCAATGGTCAATAGTCTCACAAAAATTCTCATTATACAAAGATATAGTCTAATGTGCTATGAGGACAAAAAATGAATTGTCTAAGTCTTATGACTTAAAATTAAATAAAGAGAATAAGAGGGCCACTGAACACTTTGGTAAAAAAATAAGGGGAAGAAGGGAAAAGCTGAAATTCCACCCTACAGTAATTGTGGGAAGAAAGAGCCCGATACTTTCCTAAAGGGGATGGGAGTTTTTTATAAGTGTAGAGAAAAAGTCCACCAATATCACAATTATAAGGGAAATAAAGAATCTACCAATGTTCAATGCTACAACTTTAAAGAGTTGGGATATTATGAAAATGAAGGTCCTGAGCGTCAAGGAAACTTGCCTCAGAAAAGACCAAGGGATAAAGACCAAGCTTTTTTTATCACAACTGCTAAGGTTTAATTTCTTAATGATGTAGTGGTATGTACTTTAATCATTTCCTTTAATTTTTCCAAATATTTATTTGATTTTGGATCCTCGAATTCTTTTATATCTTCCCTCTTCTCATTAAAAATTACATATTTACAAATCACATTAACAAGGGTGTTTTCAGTAAAAACCCTTAAGGGAAGTCTCATAGAAACATAGATGTGTTAGGGAGTTCCCATTTTGGAATATAATCATGATTTATCTACTGAATTTATCATGATACATATGGTCAAATTTGATATAATACTCTCTATGGATTGGATGTCAAAATATGATGTGAAATTTTTTTTGTAATAAGAAGACAGTTACAATTTTTGAGGAACATTTATAATCCATTATCATTAGAGCAGGAAATTCATCACTTAATTCTTATAAAAACCCACCCCCGATATATTTACTAAATGAGATTATTGGGGAGAAAGGGGAAATAAAATAAAGGGGTTAATAAAGAAATATTAAAATTGAGTATGTACCAATTTTACGAGAATATATTGATGTATTTCTAGAGCATTTACCTGGATATCCTCCAAATTGGGAAGTTGAGTTTAATATTGACTTAATCCTTGATGCAAGGCCAATATCAATAAAATCCATAAAGAATTGCCACTGTGGAATTAGTATATCTAAAGAACTAACTAGATTAATTGAGTAAAAAGGTATTTATTTACCCTAGTGTTTCTCCCTAGGGAGAACTAGTTCTTTTTGTTAATAAGAAAGATGGATCAATGAGGTTGTTCTTTTATTATAGATAAATAAATTCAATTACAATAAAGAAAATGTATCCCATGCCTTGCATTGATTATTTATTCGATCAGCTTCATACAGATAAATATTTTTCAAATATTAACCTTTTTTCTAGATATCATTAATTCTGTGTAAAAAATGAAGATATTCCAAAGACAACATTCTGAATGTGGTATGGTCATTACGAATTTACAGTAATTCCATTTAGACTAACTAATTCACCTGCTATTTTCATGGATCTAATGAATAGTGTGTTCAAGGAGTACCTTGATAATTTTTTCATAGTATTTATTAATGATAACTTGGTAAACTCTAAAATCTATGAAGACCATGAGAACCACTTGCAATTTGTTCTGAAGTCTCTTAAAAATGAACTATATGGGATGTTTAGAAAGTGTGAATTCTAGCTTCAAAAAATTTCATTTCAATGCCATATTATCTCCAAGGATGGAATATCTATTGATCATGCAAAGACAAAGGTAATACAAGAATGGCCAACACTGAAGAGTATAACCGAAGTACGTATTTTTATTGGTTTAGTAAGTTAATATTAGAGTTTCATCCAAAATTATACCCAATTAGAAAACCCGCTAACCAAGATCACATATAAAGGGGTTAAATTCAATTAGAAAAAACAGTATGAAGATTTTTTTGAATAATTGAATAAAATATTAGCCGATGATTCTACCCTAACATTACAATCTCAGAAAGATGGGTTTGTGATTTATAGTGTTTTGTTATGGAAAATACGTGCTTGTGCCCTTATGTGGAATGATAGGGTTATTGATTATACATCAAGGAAATAAAAAATTCATGAACAAAACTATCCAACTCATGATATTGAGTTAGAAATGGTAATATTTTCTTGGAAGATATGGAGACACTATCTATATATTGAAATATTTTAGATATATACTGATGAAAAGAGTTTGAAATATGTTTTATCACATAAATAACACAACATGAGAAAAAGGAGATGGCTTGAGCTAATCAATGATTATGATTGCACAATACACTACCACCCAAGGAAGAAAATAAGGGGAATGATTCTTTGAGTAGAATGGACCATGGAGTTCTAAAAAAATTAGTGTTTAAAGGGATCATATGTTCATGGATATAGTAAATATGGATATGGGAATTATCAAGGAAGGTGAAACATCGCTAATTTTTTAAATGGTTGTCAAACCATCTTTACTGGAATGGGTAAAAAGTTCTTAGTCTAATGATGAGGATTTTCAAAAGAAAATTAAAGTTGTGGTTAATGGGAGATTGATTGAATTCATTTATGAAGATGGTATTTAGAAATTTGGGAAGAGTATTTGTGTTCCTACTATACCTAAGATAAAAAGGGAATTATTTGATGATGCACATAGCTCTAATTTCTCTATACACCTAGGTAGAACTAATATGTATATAGATTTGAAGGAATATTTTTTGGGGGAAAACATGAAGAGGTTTATTTTTGATTATGTGTTGAGATGTTTTGTTTGTCAACAAGTGAAGGCTGGAAGACAACATCCTAGAGGAGTCATGAAAACTATTCCTATACCCATGTGGAAATAAGATGATATTATGATGTATTTTTTTTCATCGGGATACCAAATAATCCTAGAAGAAATGATGCAATATTGGTTATTATTGATTGTCTTACCAAATCATCACATTTTCATACTATAAGTAAAGATTTACCACTTGAAAGTTTAAAAAGACTATAAATTAATTATGTTTTAAGACTTAATGGTGTAACCCAATAAATTTTTTTTATTGTGACCCCTATTTTACATCACAATTCTAGAAAAATATTCAGAAGACCCTCTATACTAAGCTTCATTTGATCACACCTACTATCCTAAAACTGATGGAAATTTAGAAAGGACTATTCATATGTTAGAATACATGTTGAGATCTTTCACACATGAATTTTATGGTATGTGGGATTAGTATTTACCTATAGTATAATTTTACTATAACAATAGCTTCCCTTAAAGTATTCATATTTCACAATATGAAGAGTTATATGGAAATAGATGTCGTACACTAACTTGTTGGGATGTTTTTGGTGAAAAAAAGCTCATAGGCCCTAAACATGTTGAGGAAATGATGGAAAATGTAAATAATATTTAGACCCATATCAAAACATATCGAATTAGGAAAAAGAGCTTTATTGATAACCGAAGCAAGTATTTAAAATTTCAAGAGGGTGATCATGTTTTCTTGAATATATTTCTATGGAAGGGCGTTATATGATATAGTAATAAGGGTATATTAATTCCTAGTTATATCAGGCCTTTTGAAATTATTGAATGAATTGGAGTTATAGCTTACTATTTGGAAATGCCTCCAAGTCTCTCCAAAGTTCATGATGTGTTCCACATATCACTGTTAAAGAAATGCATGCCTGACCCAATGCATGTACTCACCTAGGAAAAAATAAAAATGTAACCCAATATGTCTTACTGTGAAGTTACTATCCAGATTATAGACACTAGAGAACAAGTGTTGAGAAATTGGATGGGACTTCTCATAAAATGTCATTAGAGAAACCATAAAATAGAAGAGGTGACGTGGGAACCTGAGAAACTTATGATGAAGAACCACCAAAATATGTTTATGAAGTGATATTCTAGAAATTTTTAGAAATAAAATATTTGAAGGAGTAAATAATGTAACACCCTAAAGATCAATGGTACGCTTCTTTTTAAATAATTCAATAACTTCTGCTGCATGCACCACTGAGTTTGTGTTCCCCATGACCTATCAAAACAGTTTTTTAAAAAGTTGTTATGAATATTATTAACTAAATTATGAAATTTATAAATTTTATTTTTTAAAATAGACTTCAGTTTCGAATTCAAAATATTGAAATTTCCTTAGGGTGAATTTTTTGTATTTTTTGAAAAGTTTCAATTTTTGATGAATAGTGAAAATACTACATTGTTATTAAAAACTGACTTTTTCATTTAAATTATTAATTTAATGTAAATTGATTTGAAATTAACAATAGATAAACAATGCATATATTAATACCAATATAGTTCATTGAAATCATTTTATAATAGAATTAGATATAAAAATTTATTGAACTTTTGAACGTCTCTTTTACCCACCTTCTAGCCACATCTTCGAGATTTTCATTAAACATAATTTTACTGCTTCTATGAATTGAATTTAAAACATTCGATGCACATGGATGTAAATATTATGAAAAATTCGGTCTAATATGATCAGAATAATTTTTGGTGAAAAGTGACTTAGATTTTATTGACCATGGTTAAAGGTAAATTGGGTAATTAAAGGTAAAAATGAGAATATAATAATATAATATTACCCTAAAACATGTTCTAATTGGATAAGTATTTATTGAAAAAATTAAACCTTAGGTATAAAATATGATAATTTTTTATAAACTTTTGTTATATTAAGATGTTTATTATATTTTATTTAAAGAAGAATTAAAAATGTCATATTTAAATTTTAATAACTAAATCATTTTTAATATGAATTTATATAATTGATATGGTAGAATATAAATAGTATTTATAAATCTAAATTTTTTATCTAAATAATGGTAATTTATTTATAATTTTAGGAAATAAATAATTAAATTAAATGGTGACACAATAATGATGCAGTAATTAGATTATTAAAAAAAGAATCAATTAAATGATATTAAAAATATTAAATTAAATATAATTTTCTTAATTAATGAAATATAATAATTATATATATAACATATACATGTTAGTGACATATTGGAAGTATTGGTTCGAAGTTTTCATTGTGGTTTGATATTTTAAAAAATAAAAAAAATTGAATTGTATCAAAATTGACATAAATGATACTTCAAAATAAATAGTTTTTAATTAAATGTTATAAAATTCATAAAAATAATAGATTTTTCTAGATAAATATAATAGTTATAAATATATCACAAATGATCTAATTGGGGTTTGTTTTGAATTTTATAGTAACTATATAAACCCTATATTATAAAAGGACAAGAAAACATTGTAAGAGTTAAGCTGTTTAACTATGGGTTAAATCCAAATGATAATGTTACTTTTGTGACCTAAACTTTTATAAAAATAATTTCATGAGAAAATTTAGACCCATAATAATTTTATCCTTGAAATAACTCACTTTTTTTAGTTTTAAACCTAAAATAAAGTTATAATAATTTAATAGTTTTGGAGTTTTCAAAAGTGCCCCTCCCCTCTCTTATAACAGAGCAACTCTCCTTCTCTTATATTCACACCTCTTAATCCATTTGTCTCAGAAAAAACCTATACAATTGTTCTAAAAACATCCATCACTTCATCTTTGATTTCATACTTAGGTAATAAATCCAACCAAAGGAGTCCTTTTGTGAAAATAAAATGGAGACGCTGAAAGCAGAGGTAATTGTTTTACCAATTCCATTCAATTTTGTTTCTTCTTCTACTTCCTCATCCTAAAATAATAAAATAAATTATCATATACATTATTAGATTTTATTATGATTATGTGAAAACCATATTACTCCTTTTATTTATCCAATGAATAACAATATCACCACTCGTACGTACGTACGGCTTACTGTCTTCACAACGTGGTGTAATTTATTATTCAATTATACTTTATTTGGATGGGTATAATGATGATTATAATGGATAAAAATAATGAATATAACATGATAATTATTCTTTATAATTAATATAACATCAAATTCCAAACCATTTCACTATCAAGGGAATGATGTCGTCGCTCGTGTGTACGTACGACCTACCATCTCCAGGAAGCGATGAAATTCATTCTCCACGTTAACCATTAAAAAATGATTAGAAAATTTATATGATGAGTATAAATAATTATTATAAAATTTATATCATTCTTGTTATGAATAAAATACATCCTATTCATAACAATCATGACTTACACTACAAAACATGCATAGGAAAACGTAGCAGTTAACACTCGCAATAATGGTAATATTGAAATATTATTAACAAAATGATATAAGAGGATCATATATGATATCATATATAAGGATATTATTATTCTATAATTTAAAAACATGTTTTAACCATTATATAGGAGGTTAAAACACCCTCTACTAAATGAAAGTATAAAGGTAAGGGTTAATTTCACAACCTCATTATTATCCGAGGTTGTTTATACGTAAGTATCTACTAGGAAATCATTATCATCCATGTCCATGTTTATTAAAATGTATTTCAAAATATTATAAAAAAAATTTAAATACATTTTTACCCATGTTTTACTTTTTATAAATTTTTTTGAGAGTAATCTTTCCGTCATTTTCCAAATGAGGTACTTTATGATATTTTCGACAAATTAAATAAAGAATGTTTTTTAACATATACAATGAAAGAGATTATTTTATACCATTATGAAGCCTTAAAATTTTTATTCTTTACTTGTAATATTACACGTTTATTTTCTAAATCAATGTTTACATTTATAATTTCATGGCTTCTAAATGATTTCAATGTAAAAAAGGGATACTTCTTTCAAAGAGTTTTGACGCTTTTATTTGATTATTTTCAGCTATGTCAACATCATTTGTTGGATGTTTTGATTAATTGAGTTTGATTTATTATTATATAATCTTCCATACTTTATTTAAGGTTTTATGATATATTTTACTGTGGATGTGCTATTTTGATACCATTAATAGTTTATGGTGAATGTGTTAACATTTTTTTATTCTAGTTTTAATATGACTGTTTATATTATGTTTTTTCCCTAACAAAAGAGGAATGCATTAGACTTAGTAGGTGATGGGTGGGCCCCTCTATATTCCCCCGTTTCATTGGTAGTTCTCATGTAAAAACTAGTTTATTGGCATGAGGTCTTGACGGTATGGTTATTTATGGTCTTGGAACAATGCCTTGGTGGTATGGTTATGATGCTTGACATTATGTATTTCCTCATTATGAGATTAATTATTGATATTACGTGAGATTATTATACTAGTAAAATATCAATGTGAATGTTTAAATGTAATTATATGATTTATTCATTCCATATCATGTCGAAGATTGTGTTTAAAAATCTTGTGTTTCAGTTTTACACATTTCCTTAAATGTTTATGTGTATTTATGATAGCTTCCACTATATTGTTTGAACATTATGAGAATCTAAGATCCCCCCTTTTGTATGTTTCATTTTTCCCTAGGATGTGAAGAAGTATATTATGACTGACTTATAGAGATATTATAAGTAATATAATTTTTTTCACAGGATAAACTATGTTGTTTTTCATTTCATGTTTTAATGTAAAAAGTATGTTTGTATCAAGTTTTTTCAAGATTACTGAACAAATCGGTACTTCAGTATTTTATTCCTTATAATAATTACAATGTAATAAAATAATTCACCAACTTCGGGTGACTAGATTTGGGGAATTACAAGTAGAAAGACCCAATCACACATTTCAGGATTTTGAAGCAAAAGATGGATGTTCCTGATCAAAATGTTTCCCTAAATCACCATCATAAGGATGATTTAAGATTTTACCAGTTGAAATATTGGTTTTCTATGATGAAATCAATGAAACTATGTTATGAGATATAAATAAGTGCTCCAATATAGGTGTAAGTTGGAAATACCTCAATTCTTTAAAAAGAATCAATCCATATTTCCCTATTTGAGCCTATTTCTACCTAAATTATCCATATATATGACAAATAACTAACGACTCATTTTCACCATAATATAAGATGAAATATATAATGTATCCAACCTAGAAGCCACTAAACAGGTTCCCCGAGTCAGGTCGCAGCATGACCTCTGGCATGCCTCCCCTTATGTCAGAGTCCACTAACTAGTAGTTAGGATATAATGTTTTAGGTGGGGATATTATAACCTCTTGATTATAGTAATCCACAACAGATAAAAATGATAAATAAAGTAAATATAATAACTAATAACTTGAATTACCAAACATTTCCCAAAATGGGGTACAATCCCACAACCAAATAGTAAATAAGATATGTCATGTCATATGGTTCTAATTTTAAAGAAAACCCAAAATAAAGACAAACATAAGAATACCCAAAATATTTCCTGACTCAATGTTTTCATCCCTCATCTATACACATCCCATTCCCAAATAAACCTTCTAGCATAGTTCCCTTTCCCTATTCATGACCAGCAACCACAAAGATTTCTCGGGTACCCAATAGCATCTTGGTCAGGATGTGAGTATAACTCAGTAGGCCACCACCAAAAGTGTCAACAAAATATTAATTCTAAATAGATAGTATATGCAAGTACTAAATAAACAACAAGACAAAAAATGGTTAAAATGGGTTCCATTAGCTAAAAAAGTTCACTTAAACCATTTCCATCATTCATCTCTTGGGTTATAAATTTTCATTAATTTCACTTCCGCCTATGCTAGCAAACTACTATTCATAAGGGGATAAATCAATTTTCATATATCACATGGGTAAACATTTCCCAGAAATTTTTCATCACACTTACCTTGGAGCCTCAGTCCAGGTAGTCTCATAAAATGCACATGTTAGGGGAATATATCCTCAACCCAACTTCCCTAACTCATTCATTAAAGGGTGTGGGGTTTAGTACCTCAGCTTAATATATCCCATGGTTTCATATCCTCAAGTTTAATACACCCAAACATACCACCAAGATATGTCAACAAGATTATTTAATCATTTACCACATATAACAATTCACAAACCATACTTAGTTAACACACATATAATTCACAATTCATGGTTCATTAAACACAAAAATCATCTTCCTAACTTATCCCATTTACACATTCTCATTTACATTCCTTATAATAATTAACCCATTTATCATTTTCATGCTTTATCCAATCAAAGAAATTACCTTTATCAATCCATTACTCATTTAACTCATTAACATTTTACTAAATAACCCCCTATGACAAGTTAACAACTAAACATAGTTATCATTAGTTTCATTTAATAACCCAATATATATTGTCAACCATTTATTATGGGCTCTATTTCATAATAATCAAATTCTATAATTAACATTTTAATTTTCCATGTTCAAGGAGAGGCACACCCCATCTGTGTATTTAGACCCGGTCATATCATCCTCAATGCATCCCATGAGGATCATGAGGGGTTAAATAAAATATTTACCAACTATCTTAGAATTTCTATCAAGGAAACCCAAAGGGAAACACAACAACACCAAAGAACACCCTCATACACGTAAATAATCATCATGACTATGGAATATAACTTATAGACCACCGAACTTAGTTTTAATGAAAAACGTTCACCTAACCCCAAACATTGACTTGTATTCAAACACCCGTTGAATCCCCAACCTAATATATTCTAGAAAAAGAGGGTTTTATGGATTCAAAATAAAAACAACTACACAATCTCAAATCCAAACAAGATAAGGAAGAGGAGCGTTAGAATCACCCAGATCATCGATTTTCAACCAACAATGATCCAAATAGCTTAGAAATGAGGGAGATTGATCTTGGGAATATTGGGACATCTTGGATCATTAATTGGGATGCAGGAGGAATAATGGAAGAAAATACCGAATTAGAACACTTAAGGAACAAGAGGGAAAATGGTAAAAACACACTTTTTAAGGGGAACATGGTTTGGCCACATGGCTAGCTAAACTGTGTGCCAATGGTGCGCCGTACTCTATCCAAGAGGGGGCCATGTTTCAAGGTTACCTAGGGATCCCACACAGTTTGAAAGATTATGTGATTACCACGAGGGATAGATCTATTCAGGACTACATGGTTTATCCTTCCCCCTTGCATAGTTTTCATCAAACTGTGCACCCATCCTCTAGTCAAGCACGGTTAGGTCCCATAGTTACTACTAACCATGAACTAATAGTGTAACATGAATTGGATGACCCCATTCTCTTTTTAATGTCTCAAACCCCTGAAATACCCTCGAGACTCCTTATACACTCAACAACCATTACTTCAAACAAAATTAGGGACTTAAACCAAAGAATAAACAAGAATTCACCTTAAAGGAAGGAAGGTATCTTAAAACCTTACCACCTTATAATAGATCACACTTGATCCAATCATCCAGGCATCAATAATATTATAAATAAAATAGATTCCACCGATAGTCACACATATCCATCTCCCTCTCCCAAGTTTCTTCCAGAAAATTACCATGCTTCCATAACACTCAAACCAATGACACAGTCTTTCCTTATAATAATTTCTCACTACAATCCATAATAAAAACTGGATGCTCCTTAAAGGAAGCATCAAACTCAAGCTCAAAATCAACAACATCAATCCTTTGATACGTGTTGGGGTGATACTTCTGAAGTTGAGAGACATAAAAAACATCATGAATGCCATCGTACCATTGTGGAAGAGCCAATTGGTACACCACCTGTCTGATCCTCTCCATAATATCAAATAGACCTGCATACATGGGTGCCAATTTATCCTATTTATGACCCCAATGGTGACCAATCCTTGGTGACACCCAAAGAAACACATGATCACCCACCATAAACTCAAGAGTTCAATGACGCCGATCCGCATTCAAATTATTCCTTCTCTGATCTGTATTCGTATGCTTCTGAATAAAGTGAACTTTTTTATATGTCTCCTGTATGAGACTGAGTCCCAATAACTCTGATTCTCTTACCTCCATCCAACACAATTATGATCTACATGGCCTCCCATATAGAGCATCATACGGTTCCATCTGAATTGTCACATGGTAACAATTTTTTTAAGAAAACTCAATAAGTTCTAAGTTCATTTCCCACGATCCACCAAAATAGAGGATGCATTCCATTAGCATATCCCCTAGGACATGAATAGTACATTCTGATTTACCATCCATTTGTGGGTGGAAATCCATACCCAAAAACACCTGGGTACCAAGTTTATTCTATAAACCCTACCATAAGCATGAGGTAAAACATGGATCATGATCCAAAACGATATCCATTAGCACCCATTGTAACTACACTACCTCCCAAACATATAACTCACCCAACTGGTTAATGGTTCAGGTCTCATGAATCGTTAAGAAATGTGCCACCTTGGTCAACTGATCCACAACTACCCAGATCACATCATTCTTCTGAGGCATCCTCAGAAGACCTACCACAAAATCCATCATCACGTCATCCTATTTCCATTCCCAAAATGTCAAAGATTGTAAAAACTCAATCATTCATTGATTCTTGGACTTTACCTAGTGGCAGGTAGCGCATCGTGTCACTTAACCTATGATATCTTTCTTCATCCCTGGCCACCAATACTATCTATGAATATTAAGATACATTTTTGTTAAACTAGGATGCATTTCCCAAATCAAGTCATGTAACTCACACATCAACTCTTCCCACATTCAAGAAGGAACTAAAACATCACCATGAAAATAAATGATCTCATCTACACCAATAATCTAATAAAAAGTTTAATCCCCACCTTCATTATTTTTTTAAGGACAAAAAACGTTGGATCCTCATAATACCTCTCCCTGATCCGGCTCAGAAGGGTGGACTCAACTGCCATGGATAAAAGGGTCATCTTCGATTGACTATCCTGAACCTCTAGGTTCATCTCCACAAACAATTCCATCATCCCCTACTTGGAACTAGATTCCTAAATTGTCTGGTTTTGAGTCTTCCACTCAAATCATCGGCAACACTATCCCCCTTTCCCAGCATCTACACCAGTTAAAAATCAAAAGAATTCATGTAATCAACCCATATTTGTTGTAGGAGATTAAAATCACATTGATAGAAGATATACTTAAGTATTTTATGATTGTTATACACAGTAAACCTTTATCCCAAAAAATAATGTCACCAATACTTTAAATCATAAACCATTGTGGCCAATTCAAGATCTTATGTCTAGAAATTTCATTCATTATGGAACAACATTCATGACACATATTCCACAAATTGACCATTCTACATCAAAACCACCCCAATACCAACATTGGATGCATAAAAAAATAAGGTATACTTTTTATATAGCTCATGTGGAATCAAAATCAATTTGATAGTTAGCCTCTTCTTCAACTCGTGGAATGAATTCTCAGATGACCCATTCCATGAAAAATTTATTCCCTTCTTGGTCAATCCCATGAGTGGTGATTCCAAAAAGGAAAATTATTTGATGAACTTTTGGTAATAGACTACCAAACACAAAAAACTTTAAACATAAAATACATTCTTGGGATGCTCCCAAGAAACAATGGATTTCACTTTATCTAAGACCATTGACCCACCATCCTCAAAGATAATGGGACCCAAGAATTGTACCTTTTCACTTCATAAATGACACTTGAATATCTTGACATATAGCCTATGTTCTCTTAGTGTACTCATGACAATGTAAAAATGTTTGACAGGATCTTCATGAGTCTTGGAGTACAAAAAGATTTCATCTAAAAAGACAACTAAAAACTAGTCTAGGTATGGGTAAAATATTTGGTTCATCCGGGATATAAACACTGCTGGTGCATTGGTCTACCTGAACGACTTGAAAACAAACTCATATAACCTATACCTACTCGTGAAGGTATTTTATGTTATGTTATAAGGTCTCACATTTAGATAATGATAACCCAATATTAAATAAAGTTTGAAGAACACTAAAGCACCCCTCTACTAGTCAAAATTCATTGATTCAAGGAAGGGAGTATAAAGTCTTAACTGTCATATGATTCAACTTCCTATAATTGAAAAATAATCATAAGGATCTATCACCCTTCTTGGAATAGAACACTGGAGATCCCCAAGGTGACGTACTCAGACAAATAAACCCTTTGTTCTCCAATTCATCTAACTATGTTTTAAGCTCCTAGAGTTTTTTCAGTGCCATTATATATGGTGGAAAGGAAAAAAGTTCTTCTCCCAGCAGTAACTCTATCATGAACTCAACATCTCTCTTGGGTAGAATCCGTAAAAGTATTCAGGAAAAACATCCTGAAACTAATCCACCATAGTAGGAAATACAAGTTTCTCTACTTCCCCATCATCATGAATAAGACAGTCCACTTGGGCTATGACCTCACCCAACTACTAACAGATGAGCCATACATGGCCTACTCGGATATCCCATTCCCCATGGTGATCATAATTATCTCCTTCCAAGGGTTTTAACACTACCGTATAGCAGTAATAGTCAATATGGTACTTTTACAACACTAGCCAATCCATTCCCAAAATCAGGTCAAAACCTGACATCTTGAGTACAAACAAGTCCCTTAGAAAATAGTACCCACTAAATTCAAGAGAACACTCATTAAATTACTGTCCATTTTCTTCTCACACCCCTTAAAGTGTATCAATAGACATAACCCTACACATAACTTCTACTTCTAGTCCCAACGCATTAAAAATTGAAGAAATATAAAATAATACAATGAACAACTATCAAATAAAGCACCAGCAATCATGGAGGCTGTAAGAATCATACCTCAAATGTTCTATAGTCTAGCCTCACCACCTATAGGATTAGGTTTAACTACATGAAGTTGGAATGTCCCTCTACTCTAGTATTTGCGCGATGTTCTTGGTGTTTCATAGCCCTACTGATATGCATGATCTCATCTGGGAGTACCATACCCTAACTGATATGGAAAATGGAGCTCTAAATACCTACCTAATATGGGTTAACCAACCCCCTTCCTGCACTCCTCATAGGCTTTGATCCTCCATCACTTCCCAAATACCAAGGGTTCCTAGAAAAACTCTCCAGATGCCCCGTCTGGAAGCATAATCGACACTCAACCAGTGGTCAGGGGAAAAGACCACACATGTGTCCTGACCTACCACATTGATAAAAAACAAATGGTCACCACTCAGAGAGGATGGTCATTTTCATTGACTACTCTATACACCACTTCCCTGGGGAATATTATCAAAACAATGCTTCCTACACTCATAAGTCTCACCATTGTACCATCCAACTGGAACCACATGCCCACCATACAAATCTACCTTTAAGTTCTCTTCTAGAATAAGGGATAGATCCACCACCTCAACAAACCTCTTTAAATGAAATATATTCAGCTGGTACTTGATCTCATGTCTAATCCCATCCTGAAAGAATCTCATTATAGTAGACCCATCCCCTTCTAACACTGGAACAATGAATTTCAAGTTGGTGAAGCGACCAACATAATTAAACACTGACTTAGTCCCCTAGATCAACCTCACAAACTACTCAACCTTCTCTTATATCGTGGTATCTAGATATAAATTTTCTAGAAATTTTTCTTGGAAGTATTTCTATAACATGGAATTAGCCTACCAAGTATGAACCAAAATATCTCACCAGTGTTGCACCGGTCCCTGCAATATATAAGCTACCAACTTGACTCTCTTCTCAGGTGGAGCCTCTAAGGGATATAAAATCATCTCGATGGACCCTATGTTGATCTTTTCAGCCTCAGGTCAAAACTATCTAGAAAATGTTGGATGGTTATGCAACTAAAACTATCTGGTCAGATCAAACATACGCATCACAACTTACCTTGGGTATCGTTCCATCATCTGTATAAAATGATTAAATTTCTCACGAAACTTCTCCTCCCCTTGATTATTCTGGACCAACGGGGTTTCTTTCTTCACTACTAGTGGATCATTCCTGATGATATTATCATGTTTCCCAAATGGTATATGTCCTCATGGGGTAATTTCACTATAATTTAAACCACACATCTCAGAACACATAACATAAAACATTCATAGTTTTCACAAAATAAGGCTCTCCAATAGCCATAAACAACCCATTCTGCATAAACTATCCCAAAGGATATTGTTACACCACTTTCACTACCCTCATCCATCCCTAACATGGGTCGTAGTCAACATGGGATAATATGACTCACACAACTACAAGTCCTTTCATTAAAAATTGATTTTACCATTTTCACTTCCACAACATAAATATTTCTCTTTTAGGAATATTCCAATATTTTACAGCTTATCACAACCAAATTTTAATCCATTTATGACTTATTATGAGGAACTGTCTCTTAAAAATTTCATTACATTTTCTCTAATTACCCATTTATATCATTTTTATTAGTTTCCATTTTCATTTAAATTTTCAAAGGAAGTGCATCGCATTCTATCCATAACATCCCGCATAGCTTCCCCATGTGTTCCTACCATGATTTGTTCCACCTATATCCCTAGGTTCATAAAATGATGCATGAATGCACAACCTTATACCATTTTATTCACATATAAAATATCATAAATTAATCACATCACACAACAAGTGCATCACCCAATGGTGAAATATCATTCAACTGTAGAAACTCACATCAAGAACAATAATCCCACCCTAGGTTACCTAGGTTGTGGCTCATACATGGTTTAGCTACTCCCATGAACGAGCTCATTGCCAAGGCCCTGAAACATCCTAATATACCATATACCATTCCCAAACAGTAATACAGAGAAAATAAAATCTCTTTGATACCACTTTGTAATGTCCCCAACCTAAGAGCCACTAAACTGGTACCCCGATCTAGGTCGCCACATGACCTTAGGTGTGCCTCCACATATGCTAGAGGCTGCTGACTAGCAGTGAGGGTATAATGTGTTTCATGGGTATAATTTACACTCTTTATCAGAGTGAGACTTAACAGATAACAATAATAAATAAGGGAAACATAATAACTAATTACATGCATTACCAAACATTTCCTAAAACTGGCTACACACCCACAACCAAAAAGTAAATATGTTGTGTCATGTCATATAGTGATAAGTGTAAGGAAAAACCAAAATAATGACAAATAGAAGAGTCCAAAAAAAAGTTCCTCTCTCCAAGTTTGTATCCCTTATATATTCATATCCCATACCCAAATCAACCCTCTACCATAGGTCCATTGGCCTTATCCTAACCTAAAACCGTGAATTCTGCTAAGGTACCCAATAGTAGGCCGAGCAGGGTGGGATTACAACTTAGTAGGCCACCACCAATAGTGTTTGAAAATTATCCATTTAGATTAGGTAGTTTATGAAAGTACTAAATAAACAATAGGTCCAAAAAAAGGGTAAAACAGTTTCCAATAGTTAACAAAGTTCACTTAAACCATTTCCATCATTCATCTCTTGGGTTTGGCATTTTCATCAGTTTCACTTTATCCTTTGTTGTTCAACTACTATACATAAGAGGATAAATCAAGTTCCCTATCTCACTAGGGTAAACATTTCACACAAAAAATCAATCACACTTACCTTGGAGCCTCGATCTACGTAGTCTCATCAAATGCAACTATTAGGGGCACGTGAGCATCAGTTTGACATGAAAAATCAATGAATTAAAGGGGGTGGGTTTTAGAGATTTATTCTAACCAGACCAGTGGGTGTAGATCCTCAATTTCAATACCCCACACATACCACCAATCCATGTGCACTTTCTTCTTTAATCATTTCCCACATTTACCAATTCACAAACCATAAAAAGTTAACAAACGCAACATTTGCAATTTATGGTTCATTAAACACATAAATCATCTTCATGACTTAACACATTTAAACATTATCATTTACATGCCTTTTCTTAATTAAACAACTTATCATTTACATTACTTATTCAATAAATGAAATTAATTGTATCAATCCATTACTCATTTAACTCATTAACATTATAGAAAATAGCCCCTTTATTCAAAGTTAATAACTAAACACAATTACCATTATTTTTAGGGAATAACCCAAGATAACATATCAAAACATTTATTATGTGTTCTATGTCATAAAAATTAAATTCTATACTGACCATTTTAATTTTCCATGTTCATGGAGAACCACACCCCATGGGTGGCTCTTAACCCAGTCAAATCATCCTAAAAAAATCCCAATAAGATCATGACTGGTTCAATTAAAAATTAACCCAATAATTTTATCATTTCTACCCGGGAATACATAAAGGGAAACACAAAAACACCAAAGCACAACCTCATACCCATAGAAAAATGACATGAATATGGGATATAACTTGGAGACCACCTACCTCGATTCCAAAGACGAACTCTCACTTAAACCCAGCCTTTGACTCAAATTTTAACACACTTTGAACCCCAAACCTATGGACCACTATAAACAAAATATGGGTTTAGAGATTCAGAAGAAGAAGAATGGTTACAAAATCCTTAATATGTAAAAGATAAGGAATGAGAGTGTTAGACTGACCCAAAGTATTGATTCACAACAATTGATTCTCCAAACATCCTAGACATGAGGAACATTGATCCTTGGGAAGCTTGGGGCGTTTTGCCTTAACACTAGGGATACAAAAGGAATAATGGAGGAAAATAATGAAAAAGAAAACTTAATTCCTAAGAGGGAAAATGGTAAAAACCTACTTTTTAAGGGATGCACATTTTTGTTGCATAGTTGGCCAAACTCTTTGCCAACCATGCGCCACCCTCCATCCAAGAAGGGGTTAGGCCAAAATTTTACCTGGGGATCCCACACAGTTTGAAAAACCATGTGATGAACATGTGGGATGGATCTATCTAAGAAGAAATGGTTTTTCCTTCCCCCTTGCATCGGTTTCTTCATATTGTGCACCCCTCCTCTAGGCAAGCAGGGTTATCGCACATAGTTTGTAGTAATCGTGAAACATTCACTAGATGGTTTCATTCTCTTATATTTCATGTCTAGAACCCCTAGAACACCCCTGATACTCCTTATATTTTTATAAACCATTAATTTAACCAAAATATAGGTTCCTAAACCAAATCTTAAACAAGGACATACAACAAAGGAAGTTTGGGATCTTACATAATCATTTGAACATGCATGAATCTTCTAATAACCAATACCCAAATTTGGAACGTGCCTCTTTCTCTCCTGAAAATTTATAGAAAACACATTTATTTCAAGTAATAGTGCTTTAACACAAGAGAATATATAATCAAAATAGATTTTTGAAATTCTATTATCTCATTTAATAGCCATATATTTTGCAGCTGCTTCACATTTTCTTATCCGGCAACCAAGATATAAATCATCATCAACAGACTTCAGAAAATCATAAAATAAGATAGTTGTAACTCATGAGTGAAATCAATATCATCACGAGTTTCATTTTATCGAAATGATGAACCTAAAACATCATGTACTCAATTTTGAAATTGTGAGGGATCTGGAACCAATTTATTAATATTTTCTCTAGAACTGAATCCACCATGTTGATACAAAAAAACATCATCTTTTCTATAAAAAAAATGCAATAGATGACCCCCAACAATGTAAAATGTGTTAAACCTCCTCAGATCACATTTCTTATATGGAAACTTAATTATCCATTCTGAAAATAAAATTTGATTTTGATAATGCAAATGATAAAAAGGCTTCAACACCCTCAATATATATATATATGATTTATACCATAACCATTTGGATTCCCGTGATGATTTATCTAATCACGGTCATGTAATAAGTTGTTATCAACTTCATTATTCCTTATTTCCCTAAAAAATATATAATAAAAATATTGTTTATAATTAATTTGATATAATAAAAAGAGGATCCAAATCAGTATAAAATTAAAAAATTGTAATTTAGTTGTAAATATTATCAATTTTTTGTATTTATTGAATAATTTTACTAATCTATGCTAATTTTTTCTAATTATCATCAATTACCACTAATTACTGGTAATTTTTACTAATTTAAAATAATTTTCACTGATAGCCATTATTTTTAGTAATTACCACAAATTGGTACTATTTACTTTAAATTACTACTAATTACCACTAATACTTTGTAACTATCTCCATTTTTTAGTAATTTACCCAAATTTTTAATTTAACTTAATATAAATTAATAAAATATATTATAAATTACTGAAAATCTGTAAATTATAGAATGTCCAATATTTAGGTCATGAGAAATGACCAATTTTTATCAATCATGCATGTACAAATTTATTATTTCTCATAACCTAAAAATTGATTATCACTTTCATTTTCACTTTTCTAGTAATTTATAATAGTTTATACTATTTCATAGTAATTAATCATAAATTATACTAATTTAAAATATTTTTATTAATTTATAAATAAATTTATGTTTGATGTTTTTATTAATTTATAATAATTTATACTATTTTATATCAATTAATTATAAATTATATCAATGTATAAATTTTTTTACTAATTTTTCATAATTTATACTCATTTATAAAAAATTATATATTTTTTTTAATTTTAACTAATTTTTATTTTTATACTAATTATTACTAATTATTACTAATTAATACTAATTGTTGTTAATTAATTCTAATTATTACTATTTAATATTAATTATTACTAATTAATTCTTAATATTATTAATTATTTCTAATTATTACGAATTATTATGAATTAGTACTAATTATTACTAATTATTACTAATTATTACATATTATTACCAATTATTATCAATTACTACCAATTATGGCCAATTATTACCAATTAGCACCAATTATCACTAAATTACCACTGAGTATTACCAATTATTACCAATTATCACTAATTACCAACAATTACCACCAATTATATCCAATTACTAAGAATTACTACCAATTACCACCAATTACCACCAATCACCACCAATTACCACAAATTACCATGAATTGCCATAGATTACCACAAATTGCCACTAATTATTACCATTTATGACTAATTATTAATAATTACCACTAGTTATTACTAACTATGACAAATTTTCAATAATTACCATTAATTTCCACCTATTGACACTAATTACCACAAATTATAACTAATTTTCACTAATTTCCCCTAATTAATACTAATTACCACTAATTATTTCTAATAACTATTAATTATTTCTAATTACCTGTTAATTTTACTAATTAATACTAAATATCACTAATTATTTCTAATTACCACTAGTTATTACAAATTTTTACTAATTAGTACTAATTACCACTGAATATTACTTAATGATTACAAATTTTTACTATTTATTACTATGTACTGCTAATTAAAACTAATTACTACGAAATACTTATGATTAAAAATAATTATTAATAATCAAAACTAAATACATTTAATTAAAATTAATCATTATTTCATAGAACTATTTAATGAAAAAAAAAAACTAACAAATTCTAATTAAATCTAGTAACTACTAATAAAAAATAATTATTACTAATATAAAATAAATAAATTAATTAAAAATTGAAAACATTAAATAAATAGATTAAAATAGAATCATTTAGTTGATACAAATAAAGAAAGTTTCTTCCCTTTCAATTTTAAAACTTTGAAAACTTTAAGCAGGCGAATATAAGGGCATAGGATGAGAGAGGAGTTCAGAAGAGAAGAGAACGAAAAAAATTCAGGTGGAGGTGTGTATATATAGTTTAGATAATTTGTGATGGAATTATTTGTGATGGGAGTTCCATTGCAAATAGTACCCATGGTGTTAATTACGATGCCGGTAAAAAAATTATGTGTGAAGGGACCTGTTGCAGATACTATTCTGCCGACAGTCTATTTGAAATAGGTGATAATCTCATCACAAATGACAATAATGACGGAAGTTATTTGTGGTGAGTCCCATCACAAATACTCTTCTACAAATAGATTATTTGTGATGCGAGTTAACTCCCATCACAAATAACAATAATGACGGAAGTTATTTACCACAAGGGTATATTCCCATTGCAAATACCTTTCATAGGGTTTGGTGCATAGTGCGAACCAAAGGTTTTTACAATGGGAAAACATTTTTATTGTAAATAATAATTTTAACAACTATTTATGATGGGAAATGAATCTTATCCCAAATATTAATTTTCGAGGGACAATTTGGGATGGGCGATGGGCCTGTCGCAAATACCCCATCGTGTCACGACCCGTCCTCGGGGCCCGTGTTGTGACTACCCCAAGCCCGCCTTCCATAGGCCAGGGGCTGGCGACTAGAACCAAGGCGTAATTACCGATAAAAAGGGAAGGAATTTCCTTTGTAAAGTAAACAAACACCACAGAGCAAGCAACCAGTAGAAGTAAACACTAAGTAAAAACTGAGTACAACAGTAAGTGCGGAAAAGTAAGTGGGCCAGTATACAAACCCAAACTGAAAGTAATGTACAACTGGAAGGGAAAACAGCAACTGAAAAGTAAAGCCGCATCGCCGAGCTGTCCACTGGAAATCCCACCTGAAGGGTGAGTACAGATAGCCTCCACTGCTCCTCGGGTCCAGCCGACCGCTCCGAGTACGTCCCGTCTAGTGGTCCACCTCCAGGTATCGTCCTGCTCTGCAAGCCTCAACCACGATCAGCGCTGTCCATCATCTGCAACCAACACAACGTAGTGCGGGCATAGCTCGTGCAAGGGTGATTATAAGCTACACAGTAGGGACCCCGATACCCCTGAAGGTCTCCCAGAATCCACAAAGGATAATCTACAAAGGAAAGATACAATCACGAAGTAACATCCGACACTACTTATGTATATGCCCATACATATACCTAAGTCATCAATTCTCGTTAGGCTCCAATATCCGAGCCCAAGTAAAACCCTGTCCACAAAGGGAAGAAAAACGTAATTCCACACAGGATAGCACAACACAATCCACATAGGAAAGAAAAACAGGATTCAGCTCACACAGGTATACTTCACTGTATGACGACAGAGATGATCAGAAATTTCCACTGATTCATCTAAGCTGTCGGACCCAAAAATAATTGATAGGTACTAACCCCCACAATGACCCACATAGGATCTGACCCAAAAAGGATCGATAGGTAACTAACCCCCGCAAAGACCGACACAGGATCAGACCCACACAAGATCTGTAGGCGCTAGCTCACACAGAACCGCTGAGCGCTGACCCACACAGGATCGGACCCACACATGATCGGTAGCACTGATCCACGTAAGATCGCTGAGTGTTGTAGTCGTCTTCTTCGAATCCACTAAGGATCTCTGTACTATCATCGTCGTCACGGTCACAGCCAGCACTAGGGTTTCCACACGCAGCAAGCTCATTCGAGAGGGTCTGCTCCATGAGCTGAGAGGCTGGTACATCAACTGACACAAAGTCTGGAGTTGATGTATCCAAAAGTTCCGTATCGTCAACAGGAACTCAACATCGCAGACGGCGCGTCAATCGGATGCCCGGTCTGAGAGTTATTGGTTTTTCCGTTCTAGGGGCCCGATTGGTTTTTAAGGAAAAACCAACCCGACCGTACTCCACCTGCATCCAAACCTCAGGCGGAGTAAGCCAAAAGATCCGTCTCACTAAGAGAAATCCAACAAAGTCGACGGCACGTCAATCGGACGTTCGGAGCTCAAGTTATGAACGTTTCCACTCCGAGGGCCCGGTTGGTTTTGTGTACGAACCAACTCGGCCAAACCCAAAGTATTCCAAAACCTTGAGTGCAATATACTGAAACGACCGTCTCGATCCAAGGATCGCATCGCAACTGACGGTGCATCAATCGGAGGCCCATAACAGAAGTTATGGGCGTCCGAACTGAAGAGATTCGGTATTAAGGGGTTCGGGCCAGGTCCGACCCGGCCCGATACCCCCAGGGTCAGCCCAAACCGGGTCGACCCGAACCAGGTCCGGGGACCGGACTGCTTGGGCGCGGCCCGTCCCGGCTAGCGCGGCGTGTTGGGCGCGCTGTTCAGGCACTCGGACAAACGGTCGAGCCGTTTGAAGGGGGGGGGGGGCGCCTGCCCCCTGGTTTTGTAACCGTGACCCCCATTATGGGGGGCCGCTTGATCTGGCCGTTGGGGGTTCATAACCCCTGACCTTCCCTTGTCCAGCCGACCTTCTCTAGCCGGCCGACTTCTTCCGCCACGGACTGGAGACGGCCGGTCCCCCCACCTCCGACGCCGGCGGCCCGAAACTGGTCATCGGTCACCCTACTCTGACGCGGCCCGGAACCGGCCGCGACCGTGGTTCGTCCGGCGCGGCGCGACGGCACCGCGCCCCTCCGCCACGGCCCCGCTCCGACCACGGTGTCTTCTGGTTTCTCTGACGCGGCGCGACGGCGTCACGTCGTTGTTCGATTTCACGGCGCGGCGCGACGGTGTCGCGCTTTCCTTGCCGCACGATCCCACGTGATGCGACAGCACCGTGCCATTCTCGTTTCAATCCACAATAGAAACAACAACATAGATAAGGGAGGAGGATCGACCGTGTTTGTTCGGTCCGGACCCCTCTCGTTAATCGATAGCAATTGGTCATATTTCACGAAGAACGTCAAGGTAGTAATCACGAACAAAAATAAATAAACCCCCTACCTCGAGTGTAGCTTGAACGGAGGTTCATCGAATGAGGATTCGTCGCGGAAAATCCATCGCAGAAAGAGATGTCGCGAAAGAAGACGTCATTGGCATTGCGGTACACGGTGTCGCGTAGTCGGTTTCCGAGGACTCGGCATTCTTCGTCGGAGATCGATGTGTTCTTCACGTTCTTCGTCGAAGACAAAGAAGTTCCTCAAGTTCCTTAGCCTTTTCTCTCAAAGACTCCACAACAAGAATTCAACCCTTAATAAAATAAGCCCACACTTATTTTATTAACTTGACATTAGTTTGAAATTCAAACACTCACATTAACCACACTTCATTAATATCATAATTTATTAAAACATAAGTTATCAAATTTAATTGTGAGTTGAGGGAGTTAAGGAATGTGAAGAGGTGGGGTTCGTGTGGGCCCCACCACCCTCATAACCTCCCAAAGGAAGTTGGGTAGGTACCCAACTTCCACCCCATGCTTAAATCCACTAAGAGAAAATAAAAATTGTAGTTAAATTTTTATTTTAACTTCTATAATTTTTATCAACCTCTCTCGTGAAAAAGAAACTTCGGAAAAGGTGTTTCTAAGCAATTACTGGCGTTGCGGTTCCATCGGTGCCCTCAGAATTCGATTCCGAGCACTGGTTCAAAAGTTAGAAATTCTCAGTTATTCGTTCACTGAACATATCCGAGCTAAACTTAGGATAGTAATTCCGGGCACACCATGCCTCAGAATCAAGTGCCGTCAGAAACTATGTTCTTGTAAAATCCCAAAGAAAATTAAGAAAAAAATTTCCTTGAATTTTATAGGTCTTTACATTACTCCCACCTCAGGGCTTTACGTCCCCATAGAGATACATCATAAGCTAGGGAAACAAAAGTGGGTACTGAGCACGCATCTGAACCTCCCGCTCCCAAGTGCTCTTCTGGAGGTTTATGTGCTTCCATATGATGCGCACTAGAGGAATCGATCGTCCACATAGGACCCGCTCCTGTCGATCCTCGATCTCCACCGGGACCTCCGCAAAAGTCTCCCCATCATCAACGTCCAGCTCCCCATGGTCAATGATATGTGTCGGGTCGTGCACATATCTCCTCAAATGTGATACGTGGAAGACGTCGTGCACCCGGTGCAACTGAGGTGGTTGAGCCAGGCGATAAGCAACCTCTCCAATCCTACTGAGGACCTGGAACGGTCTGATGAAGCGTGGATACAACTTGCCGCCTCGGCCAAATCTCCGTAATCCACGTCGAGGTGAGACACGCAAGAAGACGTGGTCACCATCCTCAAACTCTAGTGGTCTCCGCCTCCTGTCAGCATAGGACTTTTTCCGGATCTGAGCTTTCCTCATCCGCTCCTAGATGACCTGGACCTTCTCTGTTGTGTCCTAGATGATCTCTGGTCCCACAAGTGCTGACTCCCCAGGGTCTTTCCAGCACAAAGGAGATCTAAAAGGTTGGTCGTACAACGCCTCATATGGTGCCATCTTGATGGTGGAGTGGCAGCTGTTGTTGTTCGCAAACTCCACCAAGGGTAGGTGGTCCTCCCAGCTGAGACCAAAGTCAAGAACACATGCACGGAGCATGTCCTCGAGAGTCTGAATGGTCCTCTCCGTCTGACCATCTGTCTGAGGGTGAAAGGCGGTGCTCAAACGTAGCTGCGTCCCGAACGCGTCCTGAAACCCCTTCCAAAGATGGGAAGTAATGCGAGAATCTCAATCAGAGACGATAGATGATGGAACATCGTGAAGTCGTACAATCATCTGAACGTAGAGACGCCCCAAGCTCTCCACTGAGCCCTACTCTCTGATGGGTAAGAAGTGATCCGACTTGGTGAGTCGGTCGGCAATCACCCAAATGGAGTCATGACCTTTGGAAGTGCGTGGATGTACAGTCCTGAAGTCCATAGATATCCCGTCCCACTTCCACTCTGGGACCTCCAAGGGCTGTACCAAGCCTGCTGGTACCTGGTGCTCTGCCTTCACCTGCTGGCAGGTGAGGCATCGAGAAACAAACACTGCCACAAACTTCTTCATGCCCGGCCACCAGTGGTGTCATCTGAGATCCTGGTACATCTTCGCCACTCCAGGATGTACCGCCAAAGGAGAAGTGTGAAACTCTCTCAGAACCTCCTCCTATAAATCAACTGGTACTAAGGTACGTTCTCTTAAAAGGACGTCGTGCTCTACTCCAAAGGAGAAACCATCAGGTGTCTGTCCTGAGGATATCTGCGCATGCCGCGTCTCACAGTCTGCGTCCCCACGCTGTGCCTCTCTAACTCGCTGCATTAGTGGAGGAGTGACGGTGAGAGACTGAAGGATGGCTTCCCCATATCTATCCACGAAGGATATCTGCAAAGTTTCTAGCTTCTCTGTCGCCTCCTCAAGTAGCTGAATGCCCGTCCTCCTGCTGAGAGAATCGAATACTACATTCCCCTTCCTAGAAGTATAGACTATCTCAAAGTCATAGTCCTGGAAGAACTCAAGCCAGCACCGCTGTCTCAGGTTCAGGTCCTTCTGAGAGAATATGTACCTGAGACTATAATGGTCAGAAAATACTGTAAAGCGCTCGCCCATCAGGTAGTGTCACCATGTCTTCAGAGCGAAGACCAATGCTGCTAACTCCAGGTCATGGGTAGCGTAGTTCTGCTCATGAGGCCTCAACTAACGTGATCCATAGGCGATCACCGCCCACTCCTGCATCAGGACACATCTGAGTCTGGTCCTTGATGCATCGCAATAGACTACGTATCCTACTCCCTCCTCCAGCAACCACAAGATAGGTGCGCTGGTCAATCTCTGTCTCAGCTCCTGGAAGCTCTGCTGACATCTGTCTAACCACACAAAGGGTTTCCCCTACTTCTTAAGAGCTTAGAGGGGTGCCACAACTCTGGAGAAATCTGGCACAAATCTCTGATAGTATCCAGCTCTACCCAAGAAGCTTCGCACCTTAGTCACACTCTTGGGTGGCTCCTAATCCAACACTACCCCGATCTTCGCAGGATCCACCGAAAATCCCACCTCAGAGATGACGTACCCCAAGAATTGGACCCCGCGTATCCAGAACTGACACTTCGAGAGCTTACCATAAAGATGGTGCTCTCGGAGTGTGTCTAGTACAACCCGCAAGTGGTAGGCGTGCTCCTCCTCAGTCGTCGAGTAAATGAAAATGTCTTCGATGAAGACCACAACAAATTGATCGAGGTATGGCTGAAAGATCCTGTTTATGTGGGCCATGAACACTTCTGGAGCATTGGTACGCTGAATGGCATAATCAAGAACTCATAGTGGCCATACCGACACCTGAAGGCCGTCTTCTGCACGTCCTAGTCTCGAACTCTGAGCTGATGATAGCCTGACCTGAGGTCTATCTTCGAGAACCACCGTGCTCCCTTGAGCTGATCGAAGAGGTCACAAATCCTCGGTAGCGGATACTTGTTCTTTACTGTCACCTGGTTCAGGCGACGATAGTCGACACAAAGTCGCAAGCTCCCGTCCGCCTTTTTGGCGAACAAAATCGGCGAAGCCCAGGGTGAAACACAAGGTCGGATGAACCCCTTGCCCTGCAAGTCCTCCAACTATACCCGTAGCTCTCGAAGCTCAGCAGCGTCCATCCAATACGCTGGAGTCAATATCGGGGTTGTCCTGGGGTACAGGTCAATATAAAAGTCTACCTCTCTACGAGGAGGTAGCCCTGGGACGTCGTCGGGGAAAACCTCCTCATACTGATCCACCACAGCAGGAAAACCAGGACTCTGCACGTCAACTGCTCCTAGGATGAGGCTAGCCAATTGATGAGTGATGGGTTGTCCTCTCCTCTGCCGAAGTCCATCCTATGCTGCAAAGGATCCCTTCTCGCCGGTGAAGGTGAACCTGCTCCCGTCGGTGCGTACACATCGTACCTTGCGCCTAATACAGTCAATATGTGCATGTAATGTAGATAACCAATCCATGCCCAAGATGACATCGTAAGGCCTCGACGCCGCTACAAGAAGATCCCAGCCGAAGCTCTCGCCTCCTAGAGTAAGCTCACACTACCGGCACCAGTGCGTAATCGTCGAGTCTGATCTCGTAGGACTCTCTAGCCGTAAGGATTGAGCCAACGGCTCTATCGGAATCTCCGAGCTCCGAACAAGGGCATCGACTATGAAATAGTGACTCGCTTATGTGTCTATAAGAACTGCCGAAAGGGTAGAATAGACACAGATAATACCTCGAATATTCTCAGGCGCGCCGTGGTCGTAGGCCTACACTGCCTGGAGCTGTGCCTGTCTCTGCCCGCTAGCTCCCTGTGGTTGGGGTGGACCTCCTGGTGGTGGTGGTGGTAGAGCCTCAAAGCGTCGCCCACCACCTGCTGTTTGGCCAGCTCATCTGCCTCATCCGCCTGCTCCCTGCGGACCTCCACGGTCGACCCTCTGCCTCTTCCTGGGTGGTCCCTCAACCGTCTGCTGCTCCTCGGCACGGCGGGTCAGGCAGTCACGAGCCATGTGGCCCTGTCTGCCGCATGAGTAGCATTGCCTACCTCTCGAAAGACTGACCCCGCGCTGTGTGCCCTGCACAGCTGAGCCAGTGTCCTGAGGTCGTCTTCCTGAGGGTCTGGTCTACCTGGACCCATGAGTCATCCGTCGAATGCCTACTCCAGAAGACTCTGCTACCTGCCGCCATGCGGTAGGTCTCGCTGCTGAAGAAGGCTCAGCAAAAAAGGTCTCGATCAAAAGGGCTCGCTCCAATACTCATTCCTGGGTCGGAATGCTGAGGGAGATCAGCGATGCCCTGATCTCATGCCTCAATCACTACTCAAAGGTCCGGGCCCGGAAGAATGGGTCTCGTACCTTGTCTGTCGAGTAGCGCGAGAGATCGGTAAATCTCGTCGAGTACTGGGCGACTGTCAAGCTGCCATGCCGCAGCTGAAGAAGCTCCTAGATGCGCACTGCATGGAGGGTGGCTGGGACAAACTCCAAGCGGAAGAGTCTCTCAAAGTCCGTCTAGAGAAGAGATGCCTCATCATGCACTTGGAGCATCAAGCTCCACCATCTGCCTGTTGCCGCGTGCAGGAGTCTCGCTGTGAGGATCACCATGAGGTCTGTTGGTGTCCTCACTAACCGAAAAACTCATACCACTGCCTCCAGCCAGTCCTCGGATACCTGGGGGTCCGTCTCCCCGTGCAAAATGGGAATTCGCTGGCACTGGAACTCGTGCAGTGCACTAAGGCGACGTGCATCGTTAGCGGCTAGGGCTGGAAGCATCGGTGGCTCGGCGGGTAGAGGTACCGTCAGTGCCTCAGCTATCAAAGGGCCCTGTACCGAGGCCTCGTCACTCGGTGGGCTGTCGTCACACTCAACTCTCGGAACCCTAGCTGGTTGCCGTCGTGGGGCCATCCTGAAAAGGAAACAGGTGCGCCACGGTTAGAACAATATACCTGGTGGGCTGACACAATGTAATCACAAATATAACTTAAATCACACATGCAATCAATGTTTTCGTGCATTAATTCAGAAATCAGAAGTCAGGGTCCTGGTGTACGGATATATCGGCTGCTGCACCAACACTGGACTCCCTGGACTGATAACCACACCCAATACACATAACACTATTTCTTCACATAGAAAAAGACCAGAGCCCCAAGTTCTATGGTAGAACCAAACTCCTTTGATACCAATTTGTCACGACCCGCCCTCGAGGCCCGTGCCGTGACTACCCCAAGCCCGCCTTCCATAGGCCAGGGGCTGGCGACTAGCACCAAGGCGTAATTACCGGTAAAAAGGGAAGGCATTTCCTTTGTAAAGTAAACAAACACCACATAGCAAGCAAGCAGTAGAAGTAAACACTAAGTAAAAACTAAGTACAACAGTAAGTGCGGAAAAGTAAGTGGTCCACTATAGAAACCCAAACTGAAAGTAATGTACAACTGGAAGGGAAAACAACAACTGAAGAGTAAAGCCACATCGCCAAGCTGTCCACTGGAAATCCCACCTGAAGGGTGAGTACAGATAGCCTCCACTGCTCCTTGGGTCCAACAGACCGCTCCGAGTACGTCCCGTCCAGTGGTCCACCTCCAGGTACCATCCTGCTCTGCTAGCATCAACCATGATCAGCGCTGTCCATCGTCTGCAACCAACACAACGTAGTGCGGGCATAGCCCGTATAGGGTTGATTATAAGCTACATAGTAGGGACCCCGAGACCCTCGAAGGTATCCCAGAATCCACAAAGGATAATCCAAAAAGGAAATATACAATCACGAAGTAACATCTGACACTGCTTAGGTATATGCCCATACATATACCTAAGTCATCAATTCTCGTTCGGGTCCAACATCCGAGCCCAAGTAAAACTCAGTCCACACAGGGAAGCAAAACATAATTCCACACAGGATAGCACAACACAATCCACATAGGAAAGCAAAACATGATTCATCTCACACAGGTATACTTCTTTGTATGACGATAGTGATGATCAGATATTTCCACTGATTCATCTAAACCATCGGACCCACAAAGGATTCATAGGTACTGACCCCCGCAATGACCCACATAGGATCTGACCCACAAAGGATCGATAGGTAACTAACCCCCACAAAGACCCACACAGGATCAGACCCACACAGGATCTGTAGGCACTGGCTCACATAGAACCGCTGAGTGCTGACCCACACAGGATCGGAACCACACAGGATCGGTATCACTGATCCACATAGGATCGCTGAGTGTTGTAGTCGTCGTCGTCAAATCCACCGGGGATCTCTGTACTGTCGTCGTCGTCACAGTCACATCCAGCACTAGGGTTTCCGCACACAGCAAGCTCGTTCGGGAGGGTCCGCTCCACGAGCCGAAAGGCTGGTACATCAACTGACACAAAGTTCGTAGTTGATGTATCCAAAAGTTCTGCATCATCAACAGGAACTCAATGTCGCAGAGGGCGTGTCAATCGGACGCCCGGTCTGAGAGTTATTCGTTTTTCCGTTCCAGGGGCCCGGTTGGTATTTAAGGAAAATCCAAGCCAACCGTAATACACCTACATCCAAACCTCTGGCGGAGTAAGACAAAAGATCCGTCTCACTAAGAGGAATCCAACAAAGTTGACGGCACATCAATCGGACATCCGGAACTCAAGTTATGAGCGTTTCCGCTCCGAGGGCCCAGTTGGTTTCGTGTACGAACCAACTCGGCCAGACCCAAAGTATTCCAAAACCTTGAGTTCGATATACCGAAACGACCTTCTTGATCCAAGATTGCATCACAACTGAAAGTGCGTCGATCGGAGGCCCGTGGCACAAGTTATGGGCGTCCGACCGGAAGAGATTCAGTATTAAGGGGTTCGGGCCTGGTCCGACCCGGCCCGATACCCCCAGGGTTGGCCCGAACCAGGTCCAGGTCCGGCCCGGCCTGGGCACGGTGCCCTGGGCGCGCTGGCCAGGTTCTCGGACAAACGGCCGAGCCGTTTGAAGGGGGGAGGGGGCGTCTGCCCCCTGGTTTTGTAACCGCGTCCCCCATTATGGGGGGCCGCATGAGCTGGCCACCGGGGGTTCGTAACCCCCGACCTTCCCTTTTCCAACCGGCCTGCTCTGGCCGGCCAGCTTCTGCCGCCACAGACCGGCGACGGCCGGTCCCCCCAGCTCCGACGCCAGCGGCGCGGAACAGGCCACCGGTCACCCTGCTCTGCCGCGGCCCGGAACCGGCTGTGGCATTGGTTCGTCCGGCGCGGCGCCGTCCCGGCCTTTCCTTGTTTGGCCGGCCTGCTTTGGCCGGCCGGCTTCTACCGCCACATACCGACGATGGCCGGTCCCCCCCAGCTCCGACGCCGATGGCCCGGAACCGGCTCCCGGTCACCCTGCTTTGCCGCGGCCCGGAACCGGCCACGGCCTCGGTTCGTTCAGCGTGGCGCAACGACATCGCGCCCCTCCACCGCGGCCCCGCTCCGGTCACAGTGTCTTCGGGTTTCTCCGACACGGTGCGACGACATCGCGTCTTTGTTCGATTTCACGGCGCGGCGCGACGGCGCCGCGCTTTCCTTGCCGCACGACCCCGCGCGGTGCGACGACACCGCGCCATTCCCATTTCAATCCACAATAGAAACAACAACATAGATAAGGGAGGAGGGTCGGCCGTGTTTGTGCGGTCCGTCCCCCTCTCGTTAATCGATAGCAATTGGTCATATTTCACGAAGAACGTCAATGTAGTAATCAAGAAAAAAAAATAAACCCCCTACCTCGAGCATAGCTTGAACACAGGTTCGTCGAACGAGGATTCGTCATGGAAAATCCGTCGCGGAAAGATACGTCGCGAAAGAAGACGTCGTCGGCGTCACGGTATACGGCGTCACATAGTCGGTTTCCGAGGACTCGGCATTCTTCGTTGGAGATCGATGTGTTCTTTGCGTTATTCATCGAAGACGAAGAAGTTCCTCAAGTTTCTTAGCCTTTTCTCCCAAAGACTCCACAGCAAGAATTCAAACCTTAATAAAATAATCCCACACTTATTTTATTAACATGAAATTAGTTTGAAATTCAAACACTCACATTAAACACACTTCATTAATATCATAAGTTATTAAAACTTAATTTATCAAATTTAATTGTGAGTTGAGGGAGTTAAGGAATGTGAAGGGGTGGGGTTCATGTGTGCCCCACCACCCTCATAACCTCCCAAGGGAAGTTGGGTAGTTACCCAACTTCCACCCAAAGCATAAATCCACTTAGAGAAAATAAAAATTGTAGTTAATTTTTTATTTTAACTTCCACAATTTTTATCAACCTCTCTCATGAAAACGCAACTTCAGAAAAGGTGTTTCTAAGAAATTACCGGCACTACGATTCCATTGGTGCCCTTAGAATTCGATTCCGAGCACCAGTTCAAAAGTTAGAAATTCCCGCTCGTTCGTTCAATGAACGTACCCGAGATAAACTTTGGATAGTAATTCCGGGCACACCAGGCCTCGGAATCAAGTGTCGTCAGAAACTGCATTCTTGTAAAAATTCCAAAGAAAATTAAGAAAAAAATTTCCTTGAATTTTACGGGTCTTTACACATCGCAGAAGGCATTTTTTCCATAGAATATATCATTTATGTAATAGATACCCAATACTCTATTTAGGTAGATCCTAATCAATGTATTTAATGGGTAAAAACATGTTACGAAGGTGATTGTTGATATTGACTAATTATGACCCCAACTCCTTAGTGTCAATATCATCCATTATGACTAGTGGTTGAGTTATAAAATCTTAACTAAATATTAATACCCGATGAGTTATGTGTTCTAAAAAAGGAAGGACATTTTAATATTTCACCTATGTGAACTTAGAAGTGGTGCCGCTTCTTACAGGAGTTAATGAGTTTACTCCTTAGAGAGTTCATGAAAAGGATATAATCACAAGGCCATAAAAGTGCTTAAAAATGGGATATTGGATGGAAAGTTCATTGTATGAGTGATATATTCAGTTTATCTTAAATATTAACAATTTTAATGTTTCAAAAAACTATAAATATAATAGTATTTTGAGATATTTATACTAAGTAAAGTTTTAAATAACAGTATAACTTTATTATGTATAATGATTCCCATGTAATTTAGAGAGTTAATATTTTTGAATAAAAGTGGGGGATCGTTATAATTTTATTCATAAAAAATGGAATAAATTGTTTTTTTATTGGTCCATTTTTATTGTCTTGGATTGATGAGTCAGAAAACTTTGGGAATCCCACATTGGAAATGTACAGAATTCTAAAATATCTTCCCTTATATAAGGGGGCTTGAGAATTTGTATTTTCATAAAATATATATATCTACCTAAATGATTTTAAAATATTTTAAAAATATATATTTTATTAAAATATTTTTTTATATATATTATATTTATATAAAAAACAAAAAAAATAAAAATAAAAATAAAAAATATTATAAAAATGATTAATAATGTGACTAGTCGTAACAGTTGGATTTGGAATTTTGGAAATCTGAATGGGTTCCCCCACCAAGAGTTGTCTCATTTCAGTAAAACCAAGGTGTTATTTAATCCAAATGGGGAGATAAAATCAATGTGATTTACACTGATTTCAATATATAAATAAGTGATGATGATATCACTTATAAAATTAATTACTTCATTCTAAAACATTCTAGATAAAATTTATCAAAAATCAATGCAGTGAGGTTATCTGTTTTAGTGACCATCATCCCCAAAATCTTGATGAAATCATCAAGGGAAACTTCTTCTGAGAACTCTGTCATTTTTTCATGATGTGGAGAGCCTAATGCACCTTATCTGCATGTCCACAACGAAATCCCCCATGCACGTCATCCTCCACTACCCTAGAGTTAGGTACATTTAGTCCACCATCTATGCTGACATTGATCTCTCCCTGGAAGCAGCATCCCATTTTTCTGATCTACTCACCATTTGTTCATCTCATCTTTTAGTGGAGGTGATGAGTGACTAATTCACAATGACATTGATTTTATGGGTGAGAATTAATGACACCCTTTTTAATCTGATCTCTAAGTGTTGTGCCTCCTGAGTTGAGCATATTTTTCACTAGTTATCAATGTGGTGCTATAGTGATCACCAAATGGAAGGTCCTGAATGTAAGTTGAACCATATCTCTTATACCCCTCCCACATTTGGCACATTAAAAATTAATGTGGACACATCACCCTCGGAAAAAGGCGTTATCGGTTTTGGCATCACGGTGCATGAATATTCTGGCTCAATTTTTTCTATAATTCAAAACACTCTCGGGGGTCCTTCATTCCTTGAATGGATGAAGCTCATACGATAATGTTTGGAATGGAATTTTCCTTAGAGTAAGAATGGGAATCTGTCTCTATGGAATCAGACTACATCCATGTTATTAGGTAAATCTCTATCGTTGAGGTCGGCCTCCAACTATTTGGTCTTTTGGTATCCAAAAACCATTCCTTGTATCTATATTTCTCAAATTGCTTCGTCTCCTTTACCAAAAGGGAAGCTAATAGAGTGGCTCATCATTTGGATACTAGGAGTATTTCTAATGATCTCTATATATGGTTGGATCATTTCCCATTTGGGTTACCTCTCTTATGTTACCTGGTATTGGATCTCTTAATATTTGAGTTCTTCTTTCCCTCAATTTTTTTTTCATTTTATCTATATATTTCCCATTAATTATCCTTAATTCATTAAATTAATGTTTTAAAATGATAATAAAATTTTAGAAATATATTTATTTTCTTATATATACATTCAATGTACACTTATAAATTAATTTTAAACATTCAAAATTATATTTGTATAGTTAAATGATTTATCACATTTAAATAAAAATTTAAAAATATTACATGAGAGAGGAATATAATGAGCTAGTAGATTAATCCCTTCTAATAACCCACCGCCACCCACCACCCTTTATTTATCATCCATCTATCTTATTCCACCTTTCTCCATCACATTCGTTCATTACACCATTTTTTTCTATAAACGTACGATTCGTCACTACTTCGCTTACCAACCATTGGGTTCCTTGTTACTATCCTTGTAATTTCAAACCAATCTTACAGATAATTTTTTTGATGATTTCTACTTTCAAAATCCATTTTATATATCACTGATATATGTTTTGATGTCTCCCTCCCATTCATTTTTTCGATTCCCCTATGATCATATCATGATGTGTTTACAATTTTTTTTCAATAGTAGATTGAGTTCTTATCTAAGGTCATTGCAACTAAATATGAAATATGATGGTTGGAGCTTCACCTATAAATAGAATTCGATTTTATTATCTAGAAGATGATGCATTTGCAACTCAAGTCATCTAAAGATTACTTTTCATGAACATCTCTTTCCATGTCTATGTAATTATTTGGTGTTCAAGTTTTAGGGAATCCTTGTAAGTCTTTTAATTCATTTATAACAATTTTATTTTGTATTTATTGTCCAATCATGGTACTAATCGAGGGAATTGAAGGATATGATGATGTTTAATATGATCTATCAGATCAAGGGAATATGAGGCTAGGAATACAGAGACCCATCATTGCATCGAGGGATTATGGGGATATAAAGAAATATCCATATTGATCATCATATCATGGGATTTCCTGTTAAGTAAATACAGACATTACAGTTGGTATAAAACTATGGATACTTTTAGTCCGGGTTTTTGACTACCTAAAATATTAAGGTTAAAGAGTAAATTATTTATTAAATCTTGTAAATCATTATTACTTTCATATGATTATGTATTTATTGTTTATTCAAATTTTAAACTCTATTGTTCATATACTCTAGAAATTATGTTTTTACTAAACTTTCTAATATCAGTTTTATTAAACTTATTGGGATAATGATAAACTTATTTGATTTAATCAAACAATATTTGGTTCTGATTCTGAAACTCTGATCATCAGATGATCTGTGAATCTGATCTTTTATAATTAAATAGAAGATGTTTTTTTGGTGTTATTTTATTTCAGATCCATGACATAGAATTGGTAGTTATCATCTTTTCTTTGAATATTTGGAGGTAGTTGGATGCATTGCAGTTAATCCTATTAGAGGAGATATGTACACCTTATCTTTAGTCGATGCTAGTGGATCCACCACTCCTTCAACGTATGAGATATTTCTAGTTTGAGGACATCCACTTGGAGTTTTTTCATGGCTATATATCCTCATAACATGCACTTGATGAATTTTATAAAGGAGGGGAGTACATTATCAATTTCTAGGAAAGAATGGTGGTTTTGGACATATTGCGAGAGGAGTCATTGAGTGAGTTCCATAAAACCCCTTTAGTTGTACATACGGCTGTGGAAAATATGTACAAGGACAATCAGTGGCCATTTTTGGTGGGCTGATATGGGGAAAAACATTTTTAGGTTTGTCTCCTAATGTCTCACATGTCAGTAGGTGAAGGTAGAACATTAGTTTTGGCAGGTTTGACTCAACCTCTTAAAATATCTAGGTAGAAGTAAGGATGACATATCAATGGATTTTTTTATGGTGCTTTCATGGATAGCGAGGGGCCATGGTTTTATCTGGGTGATTGTTAAACAACATACAATGTCAACACACTTTCTTGATGGGGATCTCAGTTGATGCAATAATTCAATGCTCTCATTTCATGCCTTGACTTTAGTGCATCATTGTGTGGATTGGATTAACTCTATTTTGGTTCTTTTTATGAATATAAGTTCGTACATATAATAATTTATTGACAATTTTCTTCCACTAAGTTGTGTGGGGTGTCTTTCTCTTCATGGTGTTGGATAGTGGATGAGGGGTAATGAGTGAGCTCGGTGGAAGAAGATAGTCAACCAACACTATGAAGTGTAACATCATATTTAGAAAAACACCCAAAATTGAGTGAATCAAGTCCAAATAGTGATTCATTTGAGTTGATACACAAATTGGGGGATTTTCAATCTTAAATCACCAATCTTACATGGATATTTTAAAGATATGAATAGAAAATCACACGAGATGTTAATAATGACCCTCGCAATGGTGAGAATAAAATTTCAAAGTTTCACTAATGAAAACTTGAATGAGTCCACCTTTCCATTGTCAAAAATATCCCTACGTTAAAAATATAAATTTAATTAAATACTTTTTGGAAAAGAAACATATGGTTTATCCGAAAATTTTATTTTTTCCAAGAAGGGTAGAAGTTGATTTCCGTATTTAGGACTTGACATTGATTTCATAGCCCACTAGACATTAATTTTTTGTCTCCAACCTTAGATATTTGTGTGACCTTTAAAATTCATGAATCCACATGGATTGGGCTTCAAGTGTCACATTTGGGTCCAAATAAGGGTGATAATAATCATATTTACTTCATCTATGAAATGTAGGATATATTGGGCCAGTAATCTATTGATATGACCTCATGTTGTTGTAACTGATTCCCTTTTTTCTCTCTTATGTCATTACACATTGAACCTCAAAGTTCCATGAAATTATTCTTAAATGTATATTATATATAAATATTACATCACTTGAAATGAAACAAATGATACAAGCGATCATGGGTGGAGATTCATGGGACTTCGTGCCACTTTCTCATGGTGTATGATCTTGGTAATTTCCATTGTACGAGATTCTGAGAACACAAACCATTAATAGGAAGTCTACATTTATTTGTGTCATTGGATGTTTCTATCTATGGGTAATTTTATTTCATGAATGTAAAAGAAAGAGAAATTGAAAACATAAGTTGATGACACCGACATGCAACATTTCTGATTAGAGATATCATGAAAAATAGATTATATTACACAGTAAGAGTTCATTTGAGGTATGTTGTTGCAACATTAACGTCTTTCTATATGGGTGTTTTGACATGTTTATAGACCATATTCTTGATAATTGTGTGGCTCCACCCCATGTTATTGAGAAAGAATCATAGAGGGTCACACACTAAGTGTATCCATTAATTCAGTTAAATATTAAATATTATTTATTATTTAACATATTGAATAAATATTATTCCCTTATGTGGTTTAATAGTTATTAATGTTTTCTCGATCACATATATTCTGTCATTAGTTATTTGAGAGAATATTTTGTGAGTATAATATTTTATAAATATTTTTTTTATTTAGGGAATATGATATTTATTTATTTATTGACCAATAATGTAGTGAAATTTATTTATTAAGGATCGATAAATATTGTGTAGGAATGATAGATCGAGTTTAATGGTCAGGTGAGAAATAATATATATTAAATATTATTTAAAATTAATAATAATTATAATTATAATAATAATTTTAACATGGGGTTCTATAGGGATTACTAAAATAATAAGGGACCATGTAAAATTATTATTTTCCAACCATAACACTATTTAAACCCAATGATATTATTTCCAACTCAAAACTAACCATTGTGTTGGTTGTGCACAATGACTCTAGAGAATTATATCATCCCTATAGAGAACCTCTCCAAGAATTATATCAAGAAATCTATCAGGAATGGATAATGATCTTGCTCCACCACCCCTCTCAATCTGTAATGACCTGTTTATTCTCATTGGATTGAGAATACAATGAATCATTACTTGGCCTTAAGCGACAACCCCAAGACACCAATGGATGGAAATTAATGTAAAATGGTTTCAAATACAAGTGTGGGATTATTTACCCTTTAATAATAAAACCATTAAACCAACAATCCATAAACAAACATCTCACTATATGATGCATGAATAAAAGTAATACAACACAACTAATTTATTAATATCAAAAACACTCCAAATTGTGTAACAATGGAAGGACAAACCACTATAAAAGAAAATAGCATAAGAACAAATAATGATTCCAATAATACCCCAAGACTCTATTCTCCACAAGATCCAGTCCCCACAATCAACAAACATCACAAGTATCATAGGGTGGTACTAAAAAAGTGTGATACTTTACCTTATACCATGTCCCGAAAGATAGCATCCGAAAAAGCACCCAAATACCAAATCAGGGGTGAGTATAACACTAAATAATTTTTCCCCAATTACTTCCCTACTCATTCCACTATGATATAAAATTTATCCACATTTATATAAAACCATTTATATAAAACTATTCTGCGAAACGGTTTATAACACAACCCAAACATGTTCTGAAACCAATTGTAACCAAATTAAAAAAGTGATCATTATACCAATTTTAAAGAAGTTATACTTCTAGAAATACAACCAAACAACGAATTAAAACCAATTATATTTTATCGTTTTGGCATACCCAAGCCATGGTTCACAACACACACCTATGCATGATTCTTTTGATAGTTCCATACTCATGATTAGTATATTGTCCCATCAAGTTGTGTCCTAATGACACACACCACCATTCCATGGCCACACACCTACTACACGAATGGTACACATCCCTTATTTATGGGCACATGAAGAATGAACTCACACAACCAAATATATATTCCAAAATCATTTAAAATCACCAATTCAAACCATTTCAATAAAATAGTACTTTTATTGAAAACCAATGAACAAAACATTTTCAAAACAACCATTTAGTTTCAATAAAATATCCCCTTTTATTGAAAACATATAATCAAATACATGGTACACAATTCTAAAAAATCCCCATTTTAAAATCAGAACAAAATCACTTTATTCAAAACACCCAATTTTCCAGATTTCCAAAATTTGCCAAACCATCACAAAATATCATTTCCAACAATTTACCAAACCGTCACAAGAACTTTCTATGCTCACGGGGATGCAGTTATGCGACCAAAAGAATTTTCCCCTTGAGGAAGTTGAGACTGAATCACTTATCCTTCATAATGCATTGTTCGGTATTAAAAAACACCCCATGGTCTATAGAGTACTACATCATGAGATGTAAGAGACTGGTGAACAACCATACTATCATTCTCCACATTGGTGTGAAGGTACTTCTGTTGCTGATTTATTGGATTTTAAGGTGACCATTAGTGAGAGGATCTCCATATTTTCCAGTCTTGGCTCTTTTCCTTTCGATGGGATTCACATTATACAAGTTGATGCCCTTGGCCTTCACTACTATCGACCTCTATGAGTCCTTTTTCTCTGGCAGTTGTGTCTTGTACTTTGTTTTCTTTTCTTCTAAATAAGTAAATAAAAATTATTTTAAGGTCAAAAAAAGAGCATTCCATCACATGGAAATAAATTTGAAATAATCCCAAATAGTTCTAGGAAGAGGGGTCAAGAGTGAATCCACCTACCTCAAAGGTTTTGATGAAAACTGACAAAGGACGAAGAACGCTCTAGCAACCGAGTTGATTCTCCACAAAAATAGCCTTAGATCCCATATCCTATCACAAATAAGACAAAATAACATCATAATTGGAATCCATCATCTTATTTATACCCATAACTGACATAGATATGAGGAAGAAAGAGAAGAGGAGATGTATATCTAAGTAGATCTAAAGAAACATGTTGAGAACAAAGAAGAACATAACTTACCAAGAGAATTGGGATTTCAAATGCCAAGGGAGGGCTCTAGATCAGTTCCTAAATGCTTGGGAGAGGTTCCCCAACCTTAAATGGATATAAATATTGAATTAGGGCCATTTAGAATGAAAAAATAAAGTAGGAGAAAAAACAAGTAAGATCCTAAAAAGAGGACCTTACTTTTTCCCTGTGCATGGTTAGTATGCATGGTTAGAAAAACCCTGTGATAAACATGCATTTTCCACCATCCCAGAACTACATGTGTGCACAGTTTCTCCTAGGAACTCTTCATGGTTTATAAAAACCATGAACAGATCATAAAAAACTCATTTGGCCCCAAAAACTTCATTAAAATTTACCAAACTCTCCCATCCTCCACCCGTAAACTTTATAACCAGGAAAAGCATCATGTAAGGGTTACATAAAAGAAACCAGGGGCACTAAATTCTCCCCACCATTGGACTTTTCTTCCTAAAAAATTAGAAAACCCTCACTACCATGAAGGAGTTCCCATAATAGATTTTTTATTTCTTTCTCACGTTCCCATGTCTCTTCCTGAATCTGACCATGTTTCCATAAAACCCTCAATAAATTGATTCTTTTTCCACGTAAGACTTTATCTTTCCTATACACAATCCACATTAGGATATGTAGTATTGAATCATCCAGATCTAGGTCAATGTTATCTCATCTGATCACATGGTCAGGATTAGGCTGATACTTCTTTAACTGAGATACGTGAAACACATTATGCACCGAACTGAACCATGGAGGCAATGTCAGCTGATATTCCACCTTTCCAACTCATTCCAATATCTCAAAATGGACAATGTATCTTGGAAATAACTTTCTATGATTCCAAAAATGAATATTTAGAAGACTTGTAGAGATCATTAAGAACACAAGATCACTCACGGTAAATGACAACAGCCATTGACAATGATCAACATAATATTTTGGATGGCTCTGAGACATCTCCATCATCTTTCTGATCAATTGATTCCTCTACATTGTTTCTTAGACTAGGCTCAGCTTAACTAATGAAGTCTCGTCTGTTTCAACCCAGTATAGTGGATAATGACAAGGACGCCCATAAAATTCTTCCAAAAGAGCCATATGTATTAAGGCTTGATAGCTGTTATTATATGATAACTCCACAAAGGGTACATGCTCCTCCCACGAGCCACCAAAATCCATCACATAAGCCCGCAACATCTCTTCCAATGTCCGTATAATCCTTTCAGATTTCCCATCCATATGAGGATGATATGCCATACTCATATCCAAATAATACCCAAGGTATTTCCATACGGATTTCTAGAAACATGACGTGAACCTCAAATCTCTATCTGATACAATCGAAACTGGTATTTCATGTCTCTTTACCACTTATCAGATATAGATTTTGGAAAGATCCTCCACAGTATGAGTTTCACATAATGGAATGAAATGAGCCGACATGGTAAGATGATCCACTATCACACATATGGAATCGCGTTTCTAAACCATTCTTGGGAGATCTATAATAAAATACATTGCTTTCTGCACCAATTTATACAGTGGTATAGGTAAATACTGCAACATATACACTGGTCATTGATGCTCAGCCTTAACTTGCTGACAAGTTAAGAACTTTCAAATGAACTCAACCACTTTAATTTTCATGTTGCTCCACCAAAACTGTGTCTTTAATACCTTTCACAACTTTGGTGTTCCTAGATATGTAGCCAATTAGGAATGGTGGTATGAAGAAAGAAGTTATTCTTGATAAGATATAGATAAAACCATCTGATCTCTAAACTACAAAACCGAACTCCCATCATGTTTCAAGACCTCAATGGTCTCCCACCATTATGTTTTGAACTCACAATCAAGCATTCTGCATCAGACATTTTTACATGTTTAACCATCATTACCAAATAAAGAATGAAAGAAACTAAAAAGAAAACTACAACATCACCTCGATCATCACATTCCATATGCATGTTGTCAAGGACCGACATCAAATGTCACTCATCTAAAGATTATTTTTCCAACTACGAATATGAATTTATACTAAATTCAACTTCTACCAAATTTTATTTACCCTGTTTATACATTAAGTCAATGTCAAACAGATAGAGATACTCCATCCATCTTCTTCTCCGAAGATTCAAATCTCATTGTGAGAAAATATGTTTCAAGTTCTTATGATCTGTGAACACAACAAATTTCTCACCAAAGATATAATGATGCCATGTGTTCAAATCATGGACAACTATAAATAACTACAAGTCATGTTCTGGGTAATTCTTCACATGCAATCTCAACTACCTTGAACCATAAGCAACCATATGGTATCCTTACATGATAACACATCCCAACCCTGATCCCAAAGCATCATAATTCACCACATATATCTGTCCTAATTTTGGAAAAATCAAGATAAGGGCAGATGTAAGATGAACTTTTAGCTCTTTGAAAGACTTCTGGAATTCCTTAGTCTATTAGAATGGAAAATTATTCTCTGTAAAATCTCTCATTGGTGAAGCTAACCATGAAAAGTCACACACAAAGTGTCAGTAATAACCAAATAGACTATGAAAACTTTGTATCTCAAAGAAATTCTTCAGAGGTTGTCATGAGATCACAAAATTTATCTTTTTAGTATCCACTAAAACACCTTTTTTCAGAAATCACATGGCTGAGAAAGCATACCTCTTGTATCCAAAATTCACACGTAGTTAATTTGGAATACAAATGATGGTCTCCCAATATTTCAAACACTATATCCATGTGTTTCTCATGCTTATCCCTTTTCATTAAATACACCAATATAACATCTACAAACAGCAAAAAAAGAATCCAAATATCTTTGGAATATCCAATTAATCAATGAAATAAATATTACTGGTGCATTCACAAGACCGAATGACATGACTACATATTCATTGTAGCCATATCTACTTCTAAAAGTTATCTTCAGAATATTTTACTTCAGAACTCACAATTGATGGTATCCTGATTATAAGTCAATTTTAGAGAACCACTAATCTACCATCAATTGATCAAATAGATCATCAATTCATGGTATTGGATATTGATTATTTATTGTAACTTGGTTAAGATTACGATAATCCACACACAACCTTGGATTTACATCCGCTTTCTTTATGAAAAATACTGGTGCTGCCCAAGGAGACATACTTGGCTAAATGAAACCATTTCTTTCCATCTCTTCGAAATGCACTTTTAGTTCCCATAACTCTATTGGATAAATCCTATAATATGGAATGGAAATAGGACTAGTCCTCGGAAGGAGATAAATTGAAAAATCCACTTATCTTATAGAAGGTAACCCCAAGAAATTATTGGGAAAGACATCTTGAAATTGATCTGTGACCACTAGAAAAATATTTACTTAGATCTATTCCATTTATTCTAATTTTAACATTCCAAAATGTTATTAGATCATCCCCACAGCTAGTTCTAACACCTTTATTTACAACCCTCTCCCCTTTGAAGAGATGCTCGATGCCATCCTCAATTGTGAAACTCACTATCCTTCTATAATAGTTAATGCGAGCTTTAAACATTATCAATTAATCCATACCTAGGATTACATCATAGACATCCATCTCCATCACTGAGAATTCCCACTTCATCATAGCTCTATCAATAGTTATTGATCAATCTCTACACACGAAGGCTCGACATTCTGTTTCACTGATAGGAGTTTCAAGTTGTATCACGGAAGGAATAATCTCAGGTTTTAAGCCTATCATGTCAACAAAACAAGAAGCAATTATGTAATGAGATACATTAGTATCAAAAAACTCTTTCATAAATGTAGAATTAAAAAATAATTGTACCTCTCACCATAGATGGTCCATCTTGATCATCCACAATCATATTCTCTTCTCCATATAATTTCTTCATCGTTGTTCTTTTCTCTCTGTTGCATTTCTAAGATTTACCTTACTAAGGATTGATGGTATTCCTAGAATCTCCATCGATATCTCTGATCTTCTGAATATATTGATTCTTATATCCTCATCCTGTCAAAGTATACGATGCTTGCAACCCCTGAGAAATGTATCAATCACCTAAACATAGAGCACTGCGATAATAGTGCTGAAGATGCCACATCTGCTTGTAGTTATGGAACGATCTAGGTTTTTTCGCACAATATCTCTTTTTGTTCTCAAGAAAACCACATTAGAAATAGGCTACTTTTCTCTTGGGTCATGGAGGAAGGTTCACTAATCTGGATTTTTTATTTTGAGTCTCACACCCACTTTCTTGAAATAGGTGTCCCTACTTCACTTTCTTTTAGCATTTCAGTTCCCACCATTTCCCATAGGTATCATCATAATTCATCCTCTCATAGGTCTTGAGATATCTTGATTTTCCACTATCATTATGTTCCCCATATCTTTATAATCTTTAATACATAGCACAATAATATTTGATCAAATCTCTTGCCTTAGCCCTGATTCGAAGATGCATTCCTTTAAGGCTGCACTCGCTACAACTTCGGGTACAAAGCGCACTAAATTCGTGAATATAGATGAATACTTGGTGATAGAGATATTTTCTTATTTCATATTAAATAATTTTTTCATCTTCTAGATCTTGAACGCATGAGGATAGAATTTTATAAAAAAAATTCCCCAAAATCCTTCCAAGTAAGTCCTTGATCCTTTTTTCCAGACAGAACTAGTTCCCACCACTTGCATGCAAGATCCTAGAGCATATACGTGGAAAAAAATTACGTTGATCTCTATCGGTGTGATGATGAATTTAAAGATACAATTCATCCTCTTCAGCCACACCTCAAGCCTTTTAGGTTCCAAATCACCCCTGAAGATGGGTAGATTTGTCTTCATGAACAGGATGGAATGATCCACATTTCATGGATCATCCCTCTAGTTCCATGTATCCACAAATTGAAATGCTTGGACTATACTCTGAACTAGCTCTTGGTTCAACTGTGGCTCAGGTGTAACCATGTTCTCCACAGCTTCCTCTGGTTGGTTTCTACGATGCCTACTAGTTTCCATTTTCTAAAAAAACAACAAAATTTGTATGTCTCACTCCCTAGAAAATGATGGATTCACATTTCAAATTATATCACATCAACTATCACAACATTGTTTTCTAAAAACAACCTATTTCACATCCATCCATTTTTGAAAAACCTATTCTTTCTTTATAAAATCCAACCATTTTCAAAATACATCAATTATCCTCTTTTCAAAATATTTCTTTAATAACAAATTCTATATTTATTCAAAATTTACACCTTTTAACAAAAACTTAAATCATTACTCCAAATTAAATATGAAATCCTAGATGAAATTAATTCTTCTACAATTAATGCCATTCTTGTCTCATTGGCTAAACCCATGACAATGAGATTCCAAGATCTTATAAGTGTCTCCAAAATAATTATGTACCCAACTCCCTGGTAACTTCAAGTTCAGCATAAAAAAGGTTAGTTATGTCCTTTTATGCTATACATTTCAAGTCCTTAAAATCCTACTCCTTTCTAAGATCACCACCCAAGGAATATACAAGAAAGAATTTAAACTCCAAGACCAATAAATTGAAGACTACTTGTTAGGAAAGGACCGAACAAGCTGATACCATTTGTAATGACCTTCTTATTCGCATTGGATGAGGAATAAAACGAATCATTACTTTTCCTTAAGAGACATCCCCAAGATTCCAAATTCTAGAAATAAATGAAAAAGTCTTTAAAATTAAAGTGGGGGACGATTTACCCTTTAAGAATAAAACAATTAACCCAAAAAAACATAACAAAAAAAACTCACTATATGATGCATGAATAAAAGAAAGAAAACACAACTACTTTATTCATATAAAAACACTACCAAGTGTTAAAAAGCACAATAACAAAGCACTATCAAAGAAAAAAGTGGAAGAACAATTCAAGATTCCAAGAAGATCACAATAATCCATGATCCACAAGCTCTATGCTCCATAGTCACCAAAAATCCCAAGTATTATGGGTTGGTACTAAAAACATGTGATACTTTACCTTTTCCCATGTCCCTAAAGATAACATCTACAAAAGCACCCAATTTCCAATGTAGGGGTGGGTATAAAACTTAGTAGGTTTTCCTCCAATTACTTCCATACTCTTTCCACTAGGATAGAAAAGTTAGAAACATTTATATGAAACCATTTATATGAAACCAATTATGAAAAATGGTTTATAACAAAAACGAGGCATTAAAAATAATTCTCATTTATCATTTTGGAATACCCAACCCATGGTTCACAACACACAACCATGCATGCTTCGTTTGACAGTTTCATACTCATGAGCGGTCTCTTGTCCCATTAACTTGTGTCCCAATGACACACACCCCCGATCCAGGGTCACACAACTTGTCCCCAATGGTACATGTCCCTTATTCAAGGGTAAATCAAGCATGAACTCACACAATCAAATATATATGCGAAAATCATTCCAAATCACCAATTCAAACCATTTCTATAAAGTTGTTCATTTATTGAGAACCAATGAACAAACCAATTTCAAAACAAACATTTTGTTTCAATAAAATATTCTATTTTATTAAAAAAATCTAATCAAATACATGTTCCACAATTCTAGAAAATTCCCATTTTAAAATCTATATTTTAAAATCGGAACAAAAGCACTTGATTCAAAACACCTAAATTTCTAGATTTCCACAATTTACCATGACATCACAAAATAACATTTCCAAAAATTCATAAGAAACCAACTGATGATAAATTTTTCATAAGTAAATAACTTTGAAATAATTTCAAATAGTTCTAGAAAGAGGAGTCGAGAGTGGAGCCACATACATCAAGGGTTTTGATGAAAATTGACAGCAGATGAAGAATGCTCTAGAAACTAGGTTGATTCTCCACAAAAACGGACATAGATCCCTTCTTCTATAAAAACCAAGATCAAATCTCATCATAATTGTCATACATAATCTTAGAACTACCCATAACAGGCATGTTTCTGAGAAATAAAGAGAAAATGATAATTAGATCAAATTAGATCTAAATAAACAAGACAAAAATGAAGAAGAACACCACTTACTGAGAGAATTGGGCTTTCAAACACCAAGGGAGTGCTCCGAATCAGTTCCTAAATTATTGGGAGAGGTTCCCCAACCTTCAATGGGGATAAATATTGAATTAGGGATGTTTATGAGAAAAAATGATCACGTTGGAGAAAAAACAAGTGAGCTCATAAAAAATATATTCTTACTTTTTTTATACACACGGTTAATCCACACAGTTAGGGAAACCTTGTGCTAAACATATGTTTTACACTATCCCAAAACTACCTACATGAAAATATTTTCCTATGACACACACATGTTTTGGACAAACCATTTAAGAACCTTGCACCTCTCCTTTAGCCCTAAAAATTTCTTGAATGTTTTCCAAACTTTCCCATCCTCCACCCTTAAACATTAAAACCATTAAAATCATCAAGTAAGGTTTACATAGCATAATCCACAGGTACTAAAAAATCAAATAGAGATCAAGGAAAATATTTCTTTGAAGAGATTCTCATGGAGATCAAACATGAATGATACGAGCATTATGATCAACTATGTTAACATCTGAGTATTCCTATAGTGACTCTTGGAGGTCTGTGATACATGTATGGATCATCTCTAGAGAGAAATATACACTTGATTACTGCGACATAATGATTATGTGATGTAAAGATGTTTTAAAATTCATCAATAAAGAAATAATTCATCACAACGCAATTCTTTAATTACTTAAATTAATTATAAATTTATCGTGTAATTTTATTAAATTTTAGTATTGGTGTCATCATGTTAGTTAATATTTGATTCAATTAAATTTTTCACAAAGTTCATCATTGATTTGAATCTTGGATTAATCATTGATTACCACAAAAATCATAGTTGGGAATGCCCCACTAATGTTTTCATTATGTTTGAAACATTCATGTTGTATCAAAATGGACACATAACAATTTATAATTATTTAAATATTGTTATTTGATTTAAGCATTTATCATTAGTTTTCAATTACAGTTTAAAATTTTCATTAATCCAAATCATGGTATTAACTCTTCTTACTCTTTGATATATCAAATATAATCATTAAATGGTTTAATTTTAAATATATAACATCTGAAGAACTCCTCTGGAGGTGCCAATGATTCTGGACAGATATTAGAAGAGTTCACAACATGTAATTGATTGGTATCATCATGTACCCGTATTTAATTCACCAATATAACTCACAAGTTAATTCAAAGTTAATTCAGAGTGTGTTCATTTATTAAATGTGATGTGTATTTAATAAGTTGTGAGTTGACCAAGCTAGTTTGGTGCACAGTTATCCAGACTACATGGTGTGTAACTTTCTTACATGAGGTGTGGTCCATTAGTCAAAAACATGCAATGTATTTTTATATAGTCTACATGAATGGTGATTGTGTAACTTGGAGACCACATAATGTATAACCCACATACATTTCTTGTGATATATTAATTTTCACAGAAAGACAATACACACAATCTCTAGGTGTGTTCTACTGATAGACGGTGAGATTTATACCTGATGTGTCTTTTTATATTATCTATTTATGAAGAATTAAAAATTAATTTATTATATTTTTTAAACATTATCAACATGTTTTCCATGTGTCATCAAGTTGACTTTTACACGCAATTTAATAGGTTTTGTATATATATTAAATGTCAAATTATTTTTTTCAAAGTATTAAAAACTATATATTGTGCATAAGTCATAGTACAATGATTACTCTACATGTATTAAGACATAACATGCTATGTAAATAACACATTTTTTGTGCGTCGTTCATTTAACTCATACACACTATGAAATTACATGATATGATGTGTATGTTATATGTCTCGTGAGTAAAAATTATACAAATATAATACACATTGTGTAGTTCATATGAGTACTTTCCATAATTCCTAAGGTGAATTTTTAATGGTAAAATTTTAGTAAATTTATTTAAATTGTTTAAAATTGTGATGGATAAGAATCTCAAGAAAGTTCGAATGAAAATTAAGATAAAATAATACATTAATTAAAGTTGATAATTAATTTATTAAAACATGATTTATATTAAATAATAATGATTTGTATTGAATTATATTTTTTAAAATATCTAGTTCATTACATGGATGTGGATGATCATGAGCATAGATCAAACCTCTGTATATGATTTATTTCCTTTTTAATTTGTTAATAAATTAAATTGATGACCTTCATGTCTCTCTTATCATTATGTAAAGACCTAAGTTCCCATAATTTCGTATTATTTAAACAACCTTATCCAATCATTTGGTTCAAGTGAGTAAAAATTTATGTAATTGATGAATCTCTCATGTGTGTGGAGATATTTCAAGTTGGAGCTATGGCGAAACCAATCCAAGAGATACATTTGTGGGTATATGGAAAGCTAAAACATGAACCATGACATGGTTAATGATGTTTTTTCCCTAGGATGTTGGTTAGTTTATCATTTTCTAGATAAACTATCCATTAGTAAACTCCCATTATCATACCACCCTAATTATTTTATTCTTATCAAGCTGCATGGTTAATTTCATTATACATGTTTTTTCATCCAATCACACGAATTAATGAATTAATATTCTTGTAAGATAGAACTAAAATAAAATATATTTTGTGTAAAATTTCTCTCATACATGGTCAATTACTTGTGTAAATCCACTTAATATTAACAAACATGTAATAAAGATAAAATGGGCTATTCACATATAAAATATTGAAATCCATCAACTATATATATTAAGTCGGTATACCCTTCCACTACATGACTTTGAATCAAACCATAGTTCTAAGTGCTTGAAAAACCTCTGTTGGGGTACTTTCAATTATCTGGGAATTTCTATCTTAAGTTTTGGGTTGACTTAACCTAGTTCACATTAAGGGTTGATCGTCTCCATGAGACTTAGTGAAACTAGTCAAAAAAGTTTTGAGGAAATAAAAATTAAAGGTATTAGGATTTTCAAGTACACTCAATAGATTAAGGAATCATTAATTAATGGAGGTGGAAAATTAAAAATACCTAAATACATTTTAATAGTTTGAAAAACCTCTGTTCATATTATGAAAAAGGTTATATGGATCCCTACCAATAAAATATTCAAGAAACATGATATTTCAAAACTAATGGTGAGAGCTATTAAGTTTCAATAATATAGAGGGAGATTAATAAATTAAATATTTATTATCTAATATTATCAGATAAAGTAATAAAATTAAATTCTTCTTAAGTATATAAATGATAATACACATGAATTTATACATATCACTACGGTCCATATATTAGAAGGATAACCTTCCCTCTTTCACTAATGTGAATGAATGAAAAAGGATCTTGTACTTTATTCTATACCATTCAAAGAAATTGTATGTTCTAAAAAACTTGGTCCTTGAATCTCCTAACCAATAGGAAAGTGAGAAAGAATTGTCTCTCTGTGAGAAACATTTGGATAATGCCACAAATTTCCAATGTTTTGTGATATCTTCTATGTCCAAGTAGATTTTAAAGTGACATGATGATATGGATGTGTATAAAATTATGCCTCATATTCTTGATCTATATCAAAAGAAGGTGTCACAAGAGGGATATGAGATCTTTAATTAATTGTTCATGTGAAATATAGGAAATCCCATGCCTGTTGAGCCTCATGTAGTCAAGATGATTGGATATATAGAGTTCTTGAACATCTTGGATATTAAATTCCCTTTTGAGATGAATTCATATATCATCATTTCCTCACAACCTAAATCCATATCCAGTTTTATTATGAATTACAAAATGAGAAATAATGTGAAGAATATTTCAGAAATTCTTACTCTCATTCACCAAGTTTACAAGAACATGGGATGTGAAAATCCACAATCCTGATAGTGAATATGAAAAGGAAGAACAATGAAAATAGGCCAAAGACAGATTCCTCCTTCTCGGCTCCAGTCTCATCTTAGTGTGGCTTCCTCCATCTCGGCGTGGCGAGGCCTATTATTGTTGCTTCCAGATTCATTGTCTCGGGCGGGGATCTGCCTCTCCATGCCTCTGCAGGCAACCTCGGCCGACTAACGTTGCAAATCTGGCGAGCGGAGGATTTTTGCGCTGCTTCTGGGTCCGGCGTCTAAGGGAGATGGGATGGATCTGCTCCGACGTGGCTTTTCGTCAGCCCCGGTGTGGTTCAGAGGGGGAGGGTTTTTTGGTGTGAGCTTCTGGTGGTTCTTGGTTTCTTTAAGGTGCGTTGGTTATGGTTCTGGTGCGTGCCCATAGTGGTCCTCGCGATTCAGAATATGCATCATTTTTGGTGGTTCTGGTGGCATGTGGCATTGATATTCAGCATGTGAAGGTTGTTCTCCATGGTCTGTGCGACATCGTCTTAATTAGTGCTGGTAAGGTCTTTGGACCTCTTGATTTGCAATTGCAGTTGGACTCGATCACAAAGACCATTCCCTAAAGGTGGCTTTATAGTAGGCGGTTCATCTGTGTATTTCTATTTAGATTTGTTTGTTTGAGAGGGAATGGCAGAAGCCATTAGATCGGGCCAATGCATTGACACAAGACACTGCTTGATGAACAGTAATGCATTGGTGGAGCGCTTCATCACGATCCTATGCTCGGTAGGGGAAACGCCTTGTGGTGTGTCTGGTTTTTATTATCTTCGACCTTCGAGTCATGTAATATCTTAAGTACATGAAGTGTGTTAGGGTTCCTCCTTCTTCCCTTAAAAGGGGGTCTTTTATTATAATAAAAAATTATCTAAGGCCCTTAGGCCGTTGGAGGATGTGGAAAGCCTGACCACTAGAAGAGGAGTGGCACCCATAAGTAAGGGAAAGAAAAAGGTGCATTTTTTATTGAGTATAATATTTCTATATCTATGAATTGGCTATTAGATATAGTTTTTTTGTGCTCACATATGTATCCATGTATCATAACCAAGTAAAATCTTAATGATTTTCAGAGGCGAGGTGGATCATCAAGCATCCAAAAGAGCACAACTTTCTACCTTGGTTCTACGAGGGAATATTTGTTGTGGTGTGAAACTACTAAATAAAGTTCTTTATGAATTCAATTATGAAAACTAAATTATTCTATTGGATAATGAATGATCTTTGCACAACTCATAAATCACTAAATTGTGGCATCACCATCTTAGTCACGTAAACAATGAGCTTTTGAGAAATATCTAACAAAATGATTATTTAAACTCCTTTGAGGACAACATAAAAAAATCATGCTTGTTTTCAAGGAAAATTGACTAAACTCCCATTAAGTGGACATAGTGAATGGGACATAGAGAATTTTGTATTGGTACACACTAATGTGTGTGGACCAATTCTAGAAGACATTATATGTTTATATTCTTACTTGATAACTTTTACTGATGAAATGAGTAACTATCATTATATCTACTTGATGAGGTATAAAGATGAGACCTTTAAAAATTTAAAATAATTAAATAATGAGGTAGATAATATAACTATAAATAATATATAAAGATTCTTCAATCCAATTGAGGGGGTGAATATCTTAACTAAGAGTTTATTGAATTTCTATTAGATTTTTTGATTCTATCACAACCCACTTCACCTTATACACCATAGTGGAATGATGTTTGTGAAATGAGGAACTATACCTTTCTTAAAATGGTAAGTTTGATTATGATTCATACCAATCATCCATTTTTATTTTAGTTATATGAAGTAAATGTTGCAATACACATTCTATATAGAGTACCAACTAAGATGACAGACAGAATTACATATGAGTTAATATAAGGAAGGAAATCTGTGTTGATACACACTTGTGTATGGGGATGAATGAACTTTGTTAATGCCATATTAGGGAAAAAACTATCACTTTGAGAAAAAATGTATATTTATTGGTAATATTAAGGGAATAAGGTAATATTATCTGTAAAACCCCTCAGTCATGAATGTTATTGTCACAAGACAAGACATATTTCTTGAGAGTGAGCACATCCTCAAGAAGTATGGTGAGAGAAAGATTGATTTCGGTGTAGTTTATGCTCAAGATATATAAGAGTTTTTATAAGAATAAATTCCATAGGTACCAGTGGAAAAAAATTCCTAATACACAAGTATTGTGTAAGAGTGTGAGAGAGTAACTATTGCATTAAAAGGTCATATCAGTTGCCCATTATGATGGAAACCATAATGTGATAGGACTTTATTCTTAAATATATAGTGTATATCTAGATAATGTCATTTTACAGGGCAAAATTATTCAAACTATTAGGGGTGACATCTCATAAGAGATGCACTTTCTGATGGTGTACACCCTTGGTAACTTCCAGTGCAAGAAATTATAAGAATAAGACTCGCTAGTAAGAAATACACATTTATATTTGTCATTAGATGATCCCATATATGGACCTTTGTATTGATACTTAGACTTTAAGATTATTATTAGTGAATATTATTAGTCACGTACATTGATGTATGGATAAAAATTATGAATAATTATGTTTGTGGTGAAGTAGAATAAATTTAGTGCATCATAAGTAATATTTCATTTATGAAAAATGTGGGAAAATATATATACTTTTTGTTATTTAATAGAAGTTTATAATTCACGTCATTTTTTTGAAATAAAATAGAATAAATAAATCCATTACCATTATGTTCTATGGGAATGTTTGTTTCTATAAATACAAATAAAGAGACATAAAAAACATAGGTTGATGACACTGGCATAAAACGTGCTTGATTATATATATCATGATAAAGAGAGTATATTACATAGGAAGCATTCTTATGAAGTTGTATATTTTTGTGACATTATTTTATTTATCTATTAGTTACTTGTCATGTCAATATATGATAACTTTGAAATTATGACATCTTCTCCCAATGATACTAAGAAAGATGCTTAGAGGGCCACACACTAAGTCAATTCAGAACTTTAGGAAAAGATAAAATATTATTTATATTTTAATATATTGAATAAATATTATTCTCATACATGGTTTAATAATTATTCATTTTTGATTCATAACATATACTCATTCATTAGTTATTTGGGAGAATATTTTGTGAGTATAATATTCAATAAATATTAATTTTCTATTTAGTGAACATAATATTTATTTATTTATTAGTGAATAGTGAAGTGAAAATTATTTATTATATAAATATTCATTATTTAAGGTTCAATAAATATTATGGAGGAATTATGAAGTGATTTTAATGGCCTTGTGAGAAATAATATACATTAAAGATTATTTGGAATAAATTTTAAACAACTTATTCAAGAAATATTATTTAATTAATTTCTGGTTTTACGCATATCAAATAATAATAATAATAATAATAATAATAATAATATTATTATTATTATTATTATAAACATGGGCTTCCATTTAAATTAAATAAATAATAATATTTCATGAAAAAGTATTATATTCTAACCCCGATACTATTTATACCCAATTATATTATTTCTATTTCTAATGTTATCCATTCTGTTGGTTGTACACAACCAGTCTGGAGAATCTTCTCGAGACCTAGAGAGAACCACTTCAAGAATTATAATGATAATGGAGAGTGATATTTCTCCAGAACCTCTCTCGATTCAAAGGATATCAAGGAGAATCCTTCTTGAAAGCGATTCTTGTGGAAATAAAGAATGAACGCCATAAAAATTAAGATCTATGATACAAGAACCTAGTGATTCCTACGAAGACACTCGAATGTTCATGGTACATGTATGGATCACTACTAGAGGATATTTTAACTTCTTTCATGTGATGCAATGATGATACGATGTAGATATTTTATAATGATCCAAGCCTTTTAACACATATTATTACATTATTTTAAACATAAACATTACACAAACACAACCCAAAGATTGTGAGGCCTAGTGTCCTTGGAATACTAGGGTCATTATACACCAAAATGAAACTAAAACACAAAATATTTATTTTATTATCCTTAAATGATCTCCAAAATCCGTTTGATCTCCTAAAAATTCATAAGATAACTAAGGGAATAAATTAAAGAAAGGTGTGGGATATAAAGTCTCATAAGGGAATAAACTTGATAATGAGGCATAACATGTCGGTCAAGTAGAAGAACATGATATCATTAAAGATAAGTTTTATAAATATTTATATGAGAAAATAACTGGAATAACATGGAATTACAAGATCATGAAAACATAGGAAAGTAGTAGCAATATATAACATGCAAAGATAACATCACATGGTGGACAAATTCTAATAGTGGATTGGATTTACTCCCTAATTACATATATATCATATCATGATAGAAAAACATTACCCAATGAATTAGATAAATATCTTAAAACACTCATCATAACATGTACATGATTATGTGTTCCACAAAATAATATAAATCATAATATATAAATATAATAATTACCCATGGAAGGAAATGAGTTACATAATCTTGCCTCAAATCATAATCAAAGGATATTTCATAAATATTTCAAATTGAAAAAGGATTTAAATATTTTGGAAGTTCATATATGAGTAAATAAGAATAGGTATCATAACAGTGTTCTTATTTTGAAATAACTTCATGGTAAAGGGTATAAAATTGGGTATAAAAATGAATATTAAAAATTATATTGTAAGGAATGAGTTAAATAATTTAAGAGAAAAAAAGTATAACATTTTTTTTGAAAACCAGAGGTAAACCAAAATGATTATAACTAAAATATTACTTTATTTAATTAAATAAATAATTATAATATGGAATTTAAATGATAATTACATAAAACTATTAAGATATTGAATAGTTCCCCTTAATAAGGTTTAATTTTAAGGACATTTGGGAAATGAACTTAAGGTATGTATAACACCGTCAAATGAATGAAGAATATGATATTTATATATGTATGAGAAATTTATAAAAAACTCATAATCATTCAATGACATCAAATAGGTATATATAGAAAAAGTGAGCTTGAGAGTGAAATGTCATGACCCGGAGAAAAAGGGTGGTTCCGAGAGATCTTTTACCATATGTTACAAAATCATTATGTACTTATACTTAATGAAATGTATAATCAAATTAAATTAATTAATTACTTAATTAATAACCTATTCCATATATATTTTATTTATTTTAAATTTATTGTGTTCATTTATAATAATTTCAATGACATATAAAGTTTAATTTTTCTTTTTTGAGGGTGTTCATTTCATGTTTCCATGGTCGGATCACTTGTGTATAATTATGGAAGTTTATTTCAAATGAGAATACAACTTTAGAAGTGAAATGAAATTATATTCATGTAATTAAAAAAAATTAATGGTCCCAAATATCTTTTTTTGTTGCGACATAGAGATGATTCGCTTAGTAAAAATGTTAACGTTATGCGGTTAGTTCATTTAGGTAATTTTACCGACCATCTCGAACTTGTTTCCTTTTATTTATTATTATGTATATATAATCACTAAAAACATTTAATAATTTATAATATACTTATTATTATCTTATTTAAACATAATAATATTTTTATTACTAACATTAAATTTGATAGTGGAAAACAAAAATTCATCATCCACGAAGGTGGTGAACCGACATAATATGGACAGTGGTTTCATTTTTTTAGAATATTAGAATAAAAGAGGATATATGATAGATATTATATTATCCAAATAACATTCCAATATTTTTATATATATTTATGAGACTAGATTTATAGTTCTATTTTAGATGAGGGATGTGAGGAGAAATTAGAAGAAGAAAATAATTTAAGAGAGGTAGTTTGAGAATATTACATATTGAATGTTATCTCTTAAAAAATATCATTAAGGAACTTGAAATTGGTCTTTGGATGAGACCTACAACACTAAGACCTGGGGGAGAGGATTGGGAAGGAAATTGGGTAGAAATTTGATAAGATACAAGGATTACAAGGTGTGCAGATAAGAGACAGTGAGAGGAGATATTTACAAGGGGGGTAGATGATTTTTTTTAATATTATATTCATTAATTTATTATTTAGGCTTAAGATTACCCAAATTCATGATTCTTGTTACTATATAGAGTAAATTGTGCATGTGTGTTCTAATTAATAGGTTATTACATCAATCATGAGTCAATAATTCATGTATTTTTGTTATAATGTTCAATATAATATTTTTTTTGTATTTCACCATTCACCAAAAATTCAATTATTTTAGAAAAATATCAAAAAATCACCCTAATCATTTTTTGATGTTTAGATTTGAAAAAATTTATAAATTTTATTAAGATAAATTTTTAAATATGAGAAATTTAATTTTTAAATAAAAACCCTATTTATTATCATTATAATACAACGTAATATTAATTTATAATCCAATTTTAAGATAATAAACTTTTTTTAAAACATTATATTTGTTATAAAAATGATAAATAAAACACACATATTTTTAAAAAATATAAACACTTATTTTATCATTTTTAAAACAATTATTTACTTGTATCATGATATTTTTTTATAAAATCAGAGTCATGAATTGGTAAAGATAATATTCTAATGGTCGGGTTACTATTCCTAATAGTCATATAACTATTCCAACAATCATGGTACTATTTTAACAGTTATATTTGTAACACTCATAGAGTTACCAATTATATATTTATATATCATATTTCATTCATTATTCATTCACTAATATTTTATATCAATATTATACATATTTTCATTTTCAATATTAATATTGTATTACTAATATTTTATCTCATTTTTACAGTGTTGTTCGAGAGTGAATTTATTCTAGTGGATCGAGAAAAACCAAATTTTTATATTTTAGTTATATATTTTTTATTTTTATCCAATTGTAATATTTTCAATTATTATGACCATTTTAATACTCTATATGTAATGATTAAATTAATATAATAAATTCTAGTTAGTTTTATCATATGTTCTGTGTGATTCTTGCTACATTACTGAATACTAAAAAATTATAAGAAGGTAAATTCCATTGATAAAATTTTGGGTCATTACATTGTTCCCCCCTTAAGAAATTATTCCCTCATAATTTGTTTTACATACTATGGGGAAAACATGTGAGGGTACTTCTACTTCATGGCTTCATAAGGCTCCCTTGTCACCTCCTCATACACATGGTTTTGGCATAGTACTTTAACTATGTGAGCTGTCTTATTGTGTAAAAATTTATCTGTACACTCCATGATCTTCACTGACTTCTCCTCGTATGTGAGATCATTTTCTAGTTGTACCACCTCTGAATTTAGTACATGTGAGAGATCCAGTAAGTATTTCCTCAAGAAAGATATGCAGAATACATAATGTACTTGAGAAAGAGTTTGTGGGAGTGCTATCTGATATACTAAAGATTCTATGCAACCAATAATATTGAAGGGGAATATGTACCTAAGACCTAGATTTCCCTTCTTCATAAATCTCATGACTTTATTCAATAGAGATATATAGAATAATAATTTATCTTCAACCTCAAACTTAATTTCTCATCAATTATTATCAGTATAGATATTTCAATAACTTTGATTAACCCTAATGTTATGATCAATGGAATTGAACTTTTCTAGTCTTTCCTCGACTATTTCATGATCCAACTGCTTATGTCTTCCAAATTTGTCATAGTACGCATGTGTTCTATATATCTTCCCATAAACGTATTCATATTTAGATGCTTATGTGGAAACTATTATTGTATGAGAACACGGCCTGTAACTAACTCAACTCTAGTAACCCAGAGATGGTGTTTACATTATTACATTTACATAGTTATAAGGGATCTCCCCATGTAGGATCGATTAATTTAGTACTATTTTAAAACTAGATATATACATTATTATCTTATTAAATTTTAAATATGAATTGAAAAGAATAAAAACATTATTGTATCTTTTATATTATTCATAATATCCTTTTTCATAACCTAGGGAAAAGATAAAAATAAATGGTGATTTTAGATTCTCAGTAAGAGTTATGCACAAAAAAACCTTTCATGAATCTATAAGGCATAATCAAAATAGAAAGGTAAATAACTGAAAACACATACCATTTAATCAATAACTTGAGAAAAAAATACATCCATGACTAATATAAATAAGGTAGTCTCATGGATAACAATAATTGGTTTCTCAATGAAGGAAATGTTTAATATTGGAAGTCATGATTTCAGACATATTGAAATATATCCTATTAAATCTTCATTATAATATTGTTTAATTGATTAGTATGTATACACCTAAAACCCATTTAATGCTATAAAATTGATTTTTCTCATGATATCTATCGATATATTGAGAGGATATATAATTTCGTAGTCCACCCTTCACTGTATTTCCAATATATTCCTCATATTTTTAATGATCAACCTAAATTCATAAATAATAATCTGTATTAAAAAATTTATTTATAGAGTAAAGAATAAATATTACCAATAATACATCAATCAATAAAATAAATTTCAAAGTAAAACACTGTATGTTGAATTGGTATATGGTTTAAGAAATAAGAATATACATCATACAAATAATTTGAATATTTAAGGTAAATTTAATTCCCAATGATCACAAGAAAGTGAATGATTCAAAATAAAACTAATGTCCATGAGATTAATCAAGATATGAGGGATGATCATAAAATGTAGATTTTATTGTAAAATTGACTTGTTAAAAGAATAAGTGGATTGGAAATGAATCATTTAAAATATGTTTTTATTAAATTGTTTTCTTTTTAAAACCATTAAAAACTAATAGAATAATCTAAAGGGCATGAAATGGTTATGGTATCAAAAAATTGTGTTAACTTCGTATAAGTTAAAAAAATATTCCATTTTATTTGTTTATAAAGTTGAAAATGTTATTTAAAAAAAACATTAGAATGAATCCTTTAAAACCATGTAAAAATTAAATAAAAAATTAAATTTCTCTTAATAAATTATTTTAGTAATAAAAAGTTATTTTTAAAAATAATTTTGAAAAATATAGTAATGGAAGAAAAATATACTCAACCGGAAGAGAAATAAGATCAAATTTTCTTTTAAAAATTCTATATTTAAAGAATAACTTGGATTGAATCATTAATATTCTTGAATAAATATATATTCAAGTCAAATTCTGGAAATGGGTATTATATAAACTAATTAAAATAAATAGAATCATAATCCCAAATATGTCTCGATGGGGTAAAAATTAAGACAAAAATCACTTACATCGAGTCTGACTTATCACGTATGTTATTTATCATTATAAAATAATAAACTTATGTTAATTAATTACTTTATTAGGAACCATTTTCAGGTTTATTGTTTCTTTTTTTATTTATTACCAGATTATATTTATTTTCATAATCAATTAACTTCACGTTGAACATTTTGACGTTATTCGATTCGTATGTCTAAAATATTTTCGGTAGGTTCACTATGGTAAAATAAGTTATTATTCCATCATATCCAGAATAATAATCATGATATAATTATAATTTATAAACATCAATTATAATTAAAACCAACTGATAATTTTATTTATGATAAATTAACTATGTTACAATCATGGAGACGTTAGGTCGTGCATACGCATGGGTAATGATTTTCATTTTTCAACGATTGTGATGGAAATAAGGTGAGTATTATTTTTTATTTCCTAAATGATAATTATATCATAAATACCGTATTTTTTTTAATAAACTTGTATATATACTATTCATGTGGTGCGGTGGTGAAAAATGAATCACATCTCTTCGTGGAGGTGCTAGTCCACACGTACACACGAACAATGTTATCATTTTTTAATTAATGAGAAGGTAAGAAAATATATGATATATAAATTTTTTATAATGATAAATAAGTCATTAATATTATATATATATTTATATTTATATTAAACCCATAATTATAACCAACCATGACTGTTGGTGTTGGAAAATGAATTGCATCGGTTCTCGAGGCAGTAGTCTGCCGTACACACGAAAGATGGTTTCATTTCTCATTTGATAGAAGATCAGACAAATATAGGTTATTACATTAACATAATAAAATTTTATTATATAGGATATACTAATGTTATTATATTTTCATGATTTATTAATATTTGAAGGAGGATGAAGAAGAAAAAAAAGAAAAATGTTTGGTCCGGAATGATACCACTTCTTCTGGAAACCACTTTAGGATTATACCTAAATCCATCCTAGATTGGATTTATAATAAAAACAGTTCTATAAAATGTGTTTAGTGATCAAAGGAATATATTTTTATAGGTATTTTATTGTATTAAACAAAATGTTTTTTAAGTATGAAGAAAAAATTAGAGGAGTTGTCCTTTTATAAGTCAAGGGAGGGAAACTTTTGGAATTTATTAAATTATTATATTACTATAAAATAATTTTCATATTAAAATGGATAAAAAATATATAATTATATTATATTATGAGTATTTATCTAAATATTTCCATCTAATAAAATTTGTAAAGTTTTGGTTATGTTTTAACCCTTACCTATTAGTTTTAACCCTCCATTAATCCATTTTATAATTAATGCAGTATTAAATTCTTCTACCATTTAAGGTTCTATAATGTTACTATAAAATGAAAAAAACCATAAATGGATCATATTTGATGTTTTAAACCATATCCCATTCATTTGTCTGAATATTATTTTTTTATGAATTTAAATCATTTAATAAAAAATTATTATTTGAAACTATTAATTTATATTTAATTTAAATACATCAAGAAAAATGGAGAATTCGAATATAATCCTTTCAAGAACCACTATAATTTTATATTTATCTATAAAATTCATGTAAAACAATAATTTTTTTCAAATTATACTATTTTTAGTATTTTTTCGAATTATTTATGTTAATTTTCTATTAATAAAATAAAAGATGTATTGGTGTTGAAGAATCATTTGAGGTAATTATTTAAGAACTAAAAATAAGAAATAAATTATCATGATAAAATAACCATTATATTTAAAATTATTATTTATAAATAAACAAAAATTTTATTTATCCTTATCATAAAATATTATAGACATTAAAAGAAGAAAATGACATTTTTTAATTATCTCTCACTTAAATATTACATAGGTCAAAATCATAGTCAAATGGAAAAAATGTCATATATTTGAAGTTTGGATAATTTTTCATGAAATATGATCATCCAATAAAATTAATAAAAGTGTTGGATTGATTTTTAATGCTTTATCACATTATTTTAAACCATAATTATTAAACTTACCCTTACCACGAGGATAATTATTTATTATAGTTATTATTCATAATATTAAAAAAAGGGACATTTTTACCAAATTTTTAACTCATGATTCCAAATATTGAATTCATTTTATAATATTCAATTTTAGTAATTGGTAGAAATTAAGATAAGATTAAAAAACACAATGAAAAATATTTTTTCAGAAAAATACATTTTCAAGTAAAAATATATTATACTAAATTAAATCAGAAAATTGATTATAAAGAAATTAATTATATTATTCATAAAATTAAAGAATAAATTTTAATTTTAAACCATTTTAAAATAAAATTATTCTTTTAAAATTCTTGAAACAAAAGTATAATTTTCAATAAAAATTAGTACTTTTCATCATTCACTAGAAAATCATTTTTTCAGAAAAATTTAAAAAATCCCCATTAAGATAATTTTTATATGATAATTTCAAAAATTGAATTCATTTAATCATATGAATTTTCTAAAGTATAAAATATATATTATATTATTTTCTCAAAGAAAGTGATAAAAAAATTTTTATTAAAAACATAGTTTTGAAAAATAAAATGACTATAAAAACTGAGTGCTTATTTCTTAAGTATTAATCAGTAAATTTTTATTTATTATGACAATATATATTTCATAATGTAGTTGTTATTATTCATATTTGTCAATTCAATGACTTGGTTATAATGATTATATTTAAATAATAATATTTTGTGGTTTGTTTAGGCTAGGTGATGCGTGTTGTATTTTCTATCAAACATAGTGCTCTTTTAAAATATCTGGGTGTTACATTATATCTCTCTTCAATAAATTTCATCCTTATAATTTGAACTTGTGTTAGGTAATAAAGGGGTTGAAATTTTGAATATTCTTTTATGGAAAACCACACCGTAAAAAAGGCTAATAAAACCACCTCTTAAAAATCGAGGAATAGAAATATAAAGGTGATCACAAAACTAGGTTTCTGAATAATAGAACATTTGTGAGAATTGAAAATATGGACATGGAATAAAAACATAATGCCGAAGGTATAGTATAAAGTGATAGAGAACATGGTAAGGAGAAAATTAATGACCAAAAAACCATAAATCTATGATGGGTGAAAAGACCATTAATTCTTCAGAAATGATCGTAATAGGATAACATTTCTATTTCAAGATCCTTTTCCTAGAGTTGAGAAATTCCTTTATAATCTAGACTAAGAACATAATAAAATATAACTAAGTGATATATTTTTTTATTTTATAAGAACATTTTAATCTTATGGTTGTGTTTTGAGATAACATGTCAACACAATTATTATGTGATCATTGCCATAACAATCCAATTCTACACTTAACATTTTAATTTTCAATGTTCAAGGAGTGTCACACCCCATGGGTGGAACTTAACTCAGTAAAATCATCCTCAAAACATCCCATGGGGATCATGAGGGGTTAAATTCAACATTTAACCAATAATTATAGCATTTAAACCAAGGAAAACCAAAATGGAAACATAACAACACCAAAGAATAGCCTCATACACTTAGACAATAAATATGACTACAGGATATAACTTATAGGCCACCTAACATGATTCTAACAATGAATTATCACTTAACCCTAGAATTTTAATCAAATTAGAACACCCTTTGAATCCCCAACCTATGATTAACCAGAAAAAAGATTTTTAGGGCTTTGTAAGATGAATAATAGCTACACAAGACCTAATCCAAAAAATATAAGGATGAGGAACATTATACTCACCTAGAGCATTTATTTGCAACCAACGACACACCAAATGGGATAGAAATGAGTGAGATTGATCCTTGGGAAGCTTGGGGCGTTTTGGCTCATCCTTAGGGACACATGAGGGGAAATGGAGGAAAATCCTAAATTAAAACACATAAGTTCGGAGAGTAAAAAATGAAAAAAAAAATATTAAGGGGAAGACGGTTTGGTCGCACAATTGGAAAAACTCTACGCCACCCTCCATACAAGATGGGGTTAGGTCGTATAATAACAAATGGATCCCACATAGTTTAAAAACCCATGAAAATACCATACGGTATGGTTCTGTTCAAGTCTGCATGGTTTTTTCCTTCCCCCATGCATAGTTTTCTTCAAACTATGCACCCCTCCTCTTGGAAAGCACAGTTAGGGCGCACTATTAGTGGTAAGCATGTGACATGCACTGGATGGTCTCGTTCTTCTTTATTTCATTTCCCAAAACCCCAAAAATACTCATGAAACTATTTATACTCTCAAAAACATTCCATTAACCAAAATATATAGACATAAACCAAAACATAAACAAGCATGTACCTAAAAGGAAGTAGAAGATCATACACAATCATTTGAAAATGCATGAATCTTCTGATAACCAAGACCCAAATTATGAACTAGCCACTTGAACTCCTATAAATTTATTGGCAACACATTTCCTTCAGGTAACAGTGCTTTAACAAAAGATAATATCCGATTAAAACAACTATTTGAAATTTCATTTTCTGATTCAATAGCCCAAAATTTTATAATTTATTCGAATTTTCTTATCTTAGAACCGGGATATAAATCATCCTCAAAAGAAATTAGTAACTCATAAAATTGAGATGGTTCAAAATCAGAAGTATAATCATTATCATCCTGATTTTCAGTTTTTTGAAAAGATGGATGAGAAACAACATGTTCTAATGTTTGAAATTGTGATGTATTTGAACCAAATTATTAATATTTTCTTTGGAACTATGTTCACCTTGTTGATACCAAGAAACAAGATCTTTTCAAAAACATAAATGTAATAGATGACCCCCAATGTTATCAACTGTGTCAAACCTCCTTAGATCAAATTTCATACATAGACACATAATTGTCCCTTTTGAAACAAATTTAGGGTTTTATGATGAAAATGATAAAAAACTTCAACACCCACAATATATATAGTATTTATTCCAGAATCGTTTGGATTCTTATGATGACTTATCCAATTGTGATCATGTAATAAAGACTATTGTCGACTTCCTTATTCCATATTTAACTAAAAAATATATAATAAATAATTTCTTTTATGATTAATTTGATATCATAAAAAGGCGTTCCAAAAAAGAGTAGAAAATTAAAAAATTATAATTTACTTGTAAATATTATCAATTTTATCTATTTACTGCTAATTTTTACTAATTCATGCTGATTTTTAATAATTATCACAAATTAACACTAATTACCATTAATTTTTACAAATTAAAAATAATTTTTACTTCTAACCATTATTTTTTAGTAATCACAACTAATTACCATAAATTAGTACTATTTACCGTTAATTATTCCTAATTGCCACTATTTTTTTTAGAATTATTACAATTTTTTTGTAATTACCACAATTTTTTAGTACTTATTGCTACATTTTAGTATAATTTAATATAAAGTAATCAAAATATATTATAAATTAATAAACATGTGTAAATCACAAGATTTTTTGATCTTTAGGTCGAAAGAAATGACTAATTTATGTCAATCATGCATGTACAAATTTGTTACTGCTCATGACCTGAATATTTAGGACCTATTTCATTTTCACTTTTAAAGTAATTTATAATAATTTATAATATTTTATAGTAATTTACAATAGGTTATACTAATTTAAATTTTTTATTAGTTTATACAAATTTTATATGTTTAAATTTTTTATTAATTTATAATAATTTTTATTAACTTATAATATTTTATAATATTTTATATCAATTTATTGTAAATTATATCAATTTATAATTTTTTTAGTAATTTTTCATAATTTATACTGATTTGTGTAAAATTATATTTTCTTTGTTAATTTTTACTAATTTTTATTTTTATACTAATTATTACTAATTTTTACTAATTAATATTAATCCATACTAATTAACACAAATTATTACTAATTAATTCTAATTGTTACTAATTTAACTAATTATTACTAATTATTACGAATTATTACTAATTATTACTAATTATTACCAATTATTTCCAATTATTACCAATTATTACCAATTATGGCCAATTGTTACCAATTTCCACAAATTATCACCAATTACCACTGATTATTACCAATTATTACTAATTACCACAAATTACCACAAATTACCACCAATTATTACTAATTATCACAAATTCCCATCAATTACCACCAATTACCACCAATTTGCCACCAATTTCCTCCAATTACCACTAATTGCCACTAATTACGACTAACTGCCACTAATTACCACTAATTATTACTAATTACCACTAATAATTACTAATTACCACTAATTATTACTAATGACCACTAATTATTACTAATTGTGACTAATTATCACTAATTACCACTAATTGCCACTAATTTCCCCAAATTTCCACTGATTACCGCTAATAGCCACTAATTATAACTAATTATTACTAATTACCACTAATTATTACTAATTACTACTTATTTATACTAATTATTACTAATTACCACCAATATTTACTAATTACCAGTAATTATTACTAATTACCACTAAATATTACTTAATTTTTACTAATTTTTACTAATAATAACGAAGTACTACTAATTATTACTATGTACTACTAATTAAAACTAATTACTACTAAATAATTCTGATTAAAAAAATATTACTAATTAAAACTAAATACATGTAATTAAAAATAATTACTATATCTTAAAACTAATTAATTCAAAATAAAAATAACAAATTCTAATTAAATCTAGTTACTTATAATAATTAATATTTACTACTTATATAAAATAAAATTAATTAATTAAAAATTAATTTCATTAAATTAATACCATAAAATATAATCTTTTAGCAAACGAAAAACAAGAATGTTTCTTCCCATTAAAATTTAAAACTTTGACAACTTTAAGCAAAAGTATATAAGAGCAGAAAATGAGAAGGGAGTTCATAGGAGAAGAGAATGAAAAAAATATAGTAGAGGGGGGTATGTTTAGGTTAGATAATTTGTGACGAGAATATTTGCGATGGGTTTCCCATCCCAAATAGTACCAATGGTGTTTATTATGAAGGTTGTAAAAAAATATATGTGATGGGACCCATCGAAGATACTCTTCTACCAATAGTTTAATCACGACATGAGATAATCTCATTGAAAATAACAATAACTACAGAACGTATTTGCGACGAGGGTATATTCCTATCGCAAATACCTTTCTTGGGGTTAGGTGCGCAGTGCACGCCAAATGTATTTCCGACATGAAAAAATATCTGTCGAAGATAATGTTTCTTTAATGACTATTTGTGATGGGAAACGAATTATGTTGCAAATAGTCTTTACTGAGGAACCATTTGGGATGGGCGATGGACCCGTCTCAAAATGAGTTTTTCCCTTATAATAAATCATTTATATAATGAAAACCCAACATTTTATTTAGGTTGATCATAATCAAAGTGTTTAATGGATGAAAACATGAGATGAAGATGATTTTTTATATTGAAAAATTATAACCCCAACTACATGGTGTCAATATTGTCTGTTATGACTAGAGGTTAAACTCTTAACTGTATATTAAGACTCAATGCGTTATGTGTTTTAAAAATGGAAGTACATTGTAATATTTTTCTTATATTAACATGGAAGTCATGTTGATTCTTACCAGAATTACTAAGTTTACTTCTTATAGAGTTCATGAAAAGGACATAATCACATGGCCATCAAGGTGCTGCAAAATTAGATGTTGGAAGGAAAGTTCATTGTATGTATGATATCATCATTTTATCTTAAATATTAAAAAGGTTAATGTTTCAGCAACTTGTAAATCTAATATGACTTTGATATATTGATAATTAGTAAAGGTTTAAATCAAAAGATATCATTATTATGTATAATGATTCACTTGTGATTTAGAGAGTTAATATTTATGAATAAAATTGGTGGATTGTTATAATTTTATTCATAAAAAATGGAATAAAGAGTTTTTTGATTGGTCCATATTCATTGGCTTGGATTGATGAGATGGAAAACTTTGGGAATCCCACATTGGAAATGTGGAATGAATTCCAAAAGATCCTCCCTTATAAAAGGGGGCTTGAGAATTGGTATTTTCATATAAAAAATATCTCCCTAAATGCTTTTAAAATATTTTTAAAATATATATTTTAGTAAAAAAATTATTATATATATTTTATATATTTTACAAATCAAAAACACAAAAAAGAAAAAAAGAAAATTTAATATTTTATAAAAATTATTAATAATGTGCCTTGTTGTAATGCTTGGATTTTGATTTTTTGAAATCTAAACGGGTTCCCTGACTAAGAGTTTCTTCATTTCAGTCAAACCAAGGTGTTCTTTTACTGAATCGATGAGATTAAATTTCTGTGATTTACACTTATTTAAATATATAAATAAGTGGTGATGATATCACTTAAAAAATTAATTCCTTCAATCCAAAAATATCTTGATAAGATTACTAAACATCAGTGTTGCAGTGCATTCAAATTTTAGTGATCATCATCTCTAAAATCTTGGTGAAATCCTCAAGGGAAAATTATATCAAGAACTCTATCATTTATCCATGTTGTGAAACGACTAATGCACCTTATCTGCTTTTCCATAGTGAAATACCCCATGCATTCCATCCTCCACTACCCTGGAGTTAGGGAGGTTTGTTGTGCCTTCCGCACTGACGTTGATCTCTCCCTAGAAGTAGCCTCTGATTTTGCTGATCTTTCCACCATTTGGTCATCTCGTCTTTCTATGGATGCAATCAGTGCTCGATGCACAGTGGCAAGGATTTTATGGTTGTGGAAGAATGAAACCTTTTTTTAACCGGGTCTCTAATCCTTGTACCTTATGGTTTGATATTTCTTTCTACTGGTTATCCACATGAAGCTGTAGTAATCACAAGATAGAAGGTCTTGTATTATGTTGAACCCTCTTGCCTCAGCTCATCCCACCATTGGCACGCTAGAAATTAATGTGGACAAATCACTCTTAGATAAATGCATGATTGGTTTTGTTATCATGGTGCATGACTCTTCTGGCTCAATTGTTGCCACAATTAAAAACTCAAATAGGGGGTCCTTCTTTCCTTCGATGCAGTAAGATCAAGTGATCGTATTTATCATGGAATTTTCCAAGGAGTGATAATGGGATTCCATCTCAATGGAATCATATTGCCTCATTTTTATTAGTGCAATCTCTGTTTTTGAGGTTGGCCTCCAATTGTCTGGTAGTTTGGTCTTGAAAATCCTTTCCTTATGGATCCACTTCTCAAATTTATCCTTATCTTTTACCGAAATGGATGCTAATAGAGAGTCTCTTCATTAAAATACTAAGAGTATTTTTGATGATCCTTATGTCTGGTTGGATTGTTTCCCCAGTTGGGTGACCTCCCTTAGGTTTCCTGATATCGGATCTCTTAATATATGAGTCCAGATTTTTCACAAAAAAAAATTTCGGTTTTATCAATAGATTTCTCATTAATTATCATTAATTCATTAAATTAATGTTTTAAAATGATAATAAAATTTTAAAAATATTTTTATTTTATTATATATTCATCCAATTGACACTTATAAATTATTTTTAAACATCCAAATTTATATTTTTATATTTAAATGATTTTTCACATTTAAATAAACATTTAAAAATATAACATGATAGATTCATATGTTGAGTTGGTAGATTCATCCCTTCCAACCACCCACCACAACCCACCACCCTTTATTTATCAGTCGTCAATCTTATGCCACCTTTCTTAATCAGATATATTCATTACACCATCTCATACTATAAACATTGGATTCGTCACCACTTAGTTGCCTAGCCTTAGGATTCCTCAATGTTATCCTCTTATTTGCATACATATCTTAGTGGTAAATTGTTTGATGCTTTATGATTCCATAATCCATTAGATATCACATGGATCTATGTTTTGATGTCCCCCTCCCTTTTGTTTTTTCGATTCTCCGTTGATTATATAACAAACCTGGTCTTTATTACGCATTTAAACACGATTTATTACATAAACTTTGACTTAATACAACCCATAAAATAGAGAATTCTAGTGTCGTTGGGGATTTGGAACATTACATGACAACTTAAGACATAAAATATGACATCTTTATTGAATAATTATTTTACATGACCACAATATTCATTCATACTTAGCATTGCATTGGATAACCTAAGGACATAAATAAGAAAAAGATGAGATATAAAGCCCAATAAGGGATTAAACAAGGTATAAAATGAATAATAAAATACATTTTATGCAATATACATATCAATGGATCATAAGATAAACATGAATATAAAGGCATGATTAGCATGATCATCCTAACATGGAAATGTGGTAACATCTTACAAAATTGAATCATTGACAAAAAGTAATCAGGTAAACCCTGTCCCAACATGATGGAACAATTCCTATAAAAGAAATCAGGTAAACCCCTATCCCAACATGATGTATCTTGAAACTAAACGTTACCCAATGTATTGGAGCTCTATTAGGATGCACCGTTCATAATCATTTCAATCTCCTGCTTAAGTGTTCCACATAGATCATATAACAAGGATTCATTCATCATCATCATTTATTACATGATAAAGGGATGTCTAATACATAAATGAGAGTCTATAATAAATAATTTTATGTGAATAAAAGTGAATATCCTTGATAGATAAATGGTCATGTTATTCACTACATGATCATTTTGGAATTGAAAATCCTCGTGTAATTTCGGAAGCCAAATGGCGTGACATTAAAATTAAAAAAAATGGTTGATGACAGAGAAAAAGGTATCTCAGAATATATAAATGAAATATAAAGTAAGGGGTTCATATAAATACATGTTCCAACAAAAGTAATTTATAAATATAAAGAAAAACATAATAATGAAACCTGAAGAAAGAGTAGAAATGGAACAACTCTTATGAAATTTCAGCATGGTAATGGTTGTACATGGAAGGGATTAAGGAGAGAAAAAGAGGAATATAATTATTAAAATATAATAAGGTATGTATGGGGGAGGTGCAAAAACATACCCCATAATTTTTATTAAAAAAATTGAAGGTTATAACAATATAAGGAAACTTAGACAAAATGCGAAAGGAAGGAAAGTGGGGATCCCTTACATTGATGTGTGATCCCAAAGGATTGGGAGAGGCTTATTGGGAGTTTGGGGGAGCCATGGGTGGAAGCTGATATAAACGTCATTTATAATAAATTTTTTATAATATTTTTAATAAAACCATTTTTTAATATAATAATGTATATATTTCTCAAAACAACCATTTTTACTCAAACAATCAATTTATCAAACTCATCATTTTTTTAAGAAAGACTATTCTCATAAAGGAATTCATGCAATAGGAATGTTATTTATAAAAATGGATTACACAACAAGTAATTAATACCTTGTTACATAACCCCTTATAACACCCTCATAAGACCTAAGGGTAAGTTGTGTAATAGTGATAGACTCTTGGGGTGGTTTGGATAACATCACTAAGGTGGTAACCTCTTTTAACTTGGACTTCTCCCATAAGCGATTCCATTCAATATTAGCGTGTTGATGCCCAGCTTGGGCTTGGTCAAGATAGAAGCTTGGTGATGATACATCCTTTCCGAGCACCAAAAAATGGACTTCATAGGGCCCGAGTCTATGAGGTGAGGTCATCCTCCCCTTTGTCTGTGTTGAAAGGATTTTTTAAAACCATATATTTATATCAGTTGTGCAATCCATGTTCAATGTCTATATCATGAATGGTAATGATACTGAATGGTCATTCAAAATCAATTGGATATAATAAAAAAAATTATTTCATGTGTTTTTCATATCCATATGATACTAAAATAAAAAGTATTTTATTCATAAATTTTCACGTTGTTATAACCTTCCCCCTTAAAAAACTTCACTGCTGAAATTTTCTTTTCCCACACTGAAGTAGATGAGGGTAACTCTGGATCATCACTTTCTTTGGTTCCCATGTTTCTTCTTAAAACTTTTGGTTTCACCAAAACACCTTTAAGAGAATTATCATCTTATTTCGTAGAACTTTTTCTCTATGATCTAAGATCTTCCCAGATTTCTCTTAATAGAAGAGGTCATTCTCTAATGGTAACAACTCTGGATTGATTACTTGCAATGGGCCAAGTATTTATTTTCTCAAGATTGATTCATGGAATACACCATGTACTTGAGATAGGTTCGGTGGGAGTGTTAGTTGATAAGTCACTGTTTCGATACGATCAAGGATCTCAAAAGGGCCGATGTACCATGGATTAAAATTTTCCTTCTTCCCAAATCTCATCACTCTATTCCATGGAGATATGTGGAGTAAAACTATATCTCAAACATAAAAATCTATGTATCATTGAAAATTTTCATAATAGGTATATTTTCGACTCTAAGAAGCATTGATGTGATGTTGGATAGTCTTTATCTTCTCCACCATTTCATCGACCATTTCTAGACCTAGAATGTTTTTCTCCCCAACTTCATACCAACATGTCGGTGTTATGAACCACTTCCCATAAAGGAATTCAAAAGGATCCATTTGGATTTTGAGTGGAAACTATTTTTGTAACAGAACTCAACCAAGGGAAGATGTTGATCCCATCCTCCTTTGAATTCCATTGAGCATGCTCTCAACATGTCTTCAAGTGTTTGGATAGTTTGCTCAGATTGGCCATTAGTTTGAAGGTGATAATTTGTACTAAAGTATAGTTTAGTATTTAGAGTGTGTTGGATACTCTTCCAATACATATAGGTAAATCTTGGATCTCGATCAGATACAATAGATAGTGGTAATCCATGCATCCTTACCACTTATTTGATGTATATCTATGCCATGTGATCCAATGAAAAATACTCTTCAGTTTCAATGAATTATGAATTCTTTTTAATAAAGTCCACACTAACCCAAATAGAATTGTTTCCTTCAGATGTCTTCAAGAGTTCGATGAAAGAGTCCATGGTGATATTTTCCCATTTCCATGTTGGTATGGGTAATGGTTGCATCATCCCCTTAGACTTCTTCCACTTAGCCTTCACCTGCTGACACGCCAGGAACTTTGATGTATACTCAGCGATCTCTTTCTTCATGTTATCCCGCCAATAATTATCTCAAAGATCCTAATACTTCTTTGTGTTTCCTGGGTGAATGGAGAAATTCAAATATGTGCATCATCAAAAATTCCATTCTTTACCTTCGGATTTTATGGAACATATAGTCTTCAACCAAATCTCACAATTCCATCTTCATTAACATTGAACTCTGAGGGTTTCCATTTTCTGATTGTTTCCTCTTAATTTTTAATTCTCACATCATCATTTTTACCATCATTTAATGTTTCCAAAATATACATTTGACCAATAATTTGTGAAATTATTGATGATGTTCCCTTCTTTATGATTCCCATGTCCATATAAATCAAATACAATAAGATTGGATCCTTTTCAATTCTTATCAATGATAGAATCATTGGGTCCTTTCTACTTAGAGAATCCCCCACCTTGTTAGATTTCCAAGGGTGGTAATGAATGAGTAGTCATAATCCTGGATGAGATCTAACCATATTTTTTGTTGCATGTTCAACTCTATCTGTGTGAATATATATTTGAGACTTTTTTGATCCATATATATTTCAAACATTTCCCCAAAGAGATAATACAACCATATTTTCAATGAAAATATCATATTTTCCAACTACAGATCATGCATGAGATAGTTTTTCTCATGAATTTTCATCTTTCTTGAGGCATAGGTGATTATTTTGTCATTATGAATCAACACAAAAAACATTCCCTTCTTCAAACCATCATTAAAGATAAAAATCTCCCGACTTGGGGGTAGTGTGAGCACATGGGTAGTGTTAATCCTCTTCTTCAACTCCTTGAAGCTTTCTTCACATTCATAATTCCAAGAAAACTTGACTCCCTTCCTAGTTATCATGGTAAGAGGGTTTGATAATCATGATAAATTTCTCACAAATCAGTTATAATATCCAGTTAACCCTTGGAAGCTACGGATATCTATCACAGATATCTATCTCGGCTATCCCTCAATTACTATTGTTTTGGAAGGATCCACATATATCCAATTTCTTGTGATGATTTTCCCTAGGAATGAGACTTCCTACAACCAGAACTTGCACTTTTTGTACTTTTAATAGAGCTTCTCCTTTCACACGGTCTCTAATATAGTTCTTCGATTCACCTCATGCTCCTTCTTAGTTTTGGACTATAGTAGACTATATTCAAAAAATACTATGAAATTTTTTCCAAGGTAATCTATATAGACTCTATTCATCAATTCCATAAAGATTTTTGGAGAATTTGTGAGTCTTAAAGGAATTACAATGAATTCATAGTGCCCATACCTTGTATGAAAAGAATTCTAGGGGATATCCTCCTTCTTCACACTTACTTGGTAATATCCTAACTGTAGATACACCTTGTAGAATTATTGTGCTCCACGTAGCTGATCGAAAAATTCATAATATCATGGAAAAAGATACTTGTTATTTATCGTTATTTTTTGAGCTCACTATAATCAATGCAAAGGCAATTGACCCGTTCTTATTCCTGAAGAAGAGGACCGGTCCACCCTATGGTGAAGCACTAGGGCATATAAACTGTTTATCTAGATTCTCCTATAGTTATTTTTGTAGATCCTGAAGCTATAAAATAGTCATTATATATGAGTTCTTGGATATTTTCAATGCCCCTGGTATAAGATCAATCAAGAATTCAACATCTTTCATTAGAGGAAGACCCGGAAATTCCTTGGGAAACACATCAACGAATTCTCTCATAATAGGCATATTTTCGAGGATAATTTCTTCCTTAGACTCAATCATCTGAGAAAGATATGTGTTCTCATAGGGTAGTAATATATATGCTTGGGATGATGGTTCTAAGGGATATTCATCCCCCCCCCTTACACTTGTATAGAATTGGGGGTCGATTCTCTATATGGAGAGTGATTTCCCTCTCACAGAAATTTATGTTAGCTCTATATAGACAAAGTCAAACCATGAAAATAATTGCATCAAATTCCACCATTAAGAGTATGGAGAGGTTTTACAAGAAGTTAAATCCACAAATTGTGACAAGGGAGGAGTTATATTCATTGTTTACAATAATTACTCCATTTTCTATTTTCAACGACAAATCTACTTCCATTTTTTGTGGTGTTTTTTGGACTATTCTACTAAACATTAAGGATATAAAAGAATGTGTATAACAAGAATAAAAAAGTATGTTAGAAATTTTTGAATGAATAAATATTGTACCTATCGCCACTTCATTTTTGGTATTCTCTTTAATGGTGATGATGGAAAAATTTGTCCCTTACTGCCTTGGAGGTTTTTGGTTGCCTCTAAAAATCATTGGCTTAGGGAACTGGTTCAAAACGTTCCCTAGTTCTTTTCTATTGTATAAATAAACAATTTTTTGAGGATAAAATGGAATATTAATTTTTTATGACATGTGGGAAGGTTTCTCCTAACGAAAATCATTATCCAGGTGCCCTTCTCTTCTATACCTAATGCATTTTTTCATACCCTTCCTGAAATTTTCGTGGTGCTTCTTTCCGCACCTTTGGAAAGTGGGGTGCTGAAATTTCTTAGCACTGTTGGATTTATCCATCAGACCACCATAATTAAAATCCACTTTCTGATTCTTATCCCCATGATACCCATAAGATTCAATGATCTCTATATTGAATTTGAGGGAACATCATACAATCTTCTCATAGCTATCAAAGTTGGGGATCTCTAGGGCTTTCCTTAGGATAGGTTTTAGCACACCAATGATGCAGAAAAACGTGAATTTAGGGGTAAAGACAAAAAATGAGTTGTATAATGCAAGTCTAGTGAATTTTACCTCATATGCACCAATAGATTCTTTGTCCTTTTGCATGAGTGTAATAAAATAACTTTCCATCTTAATACAGAGGGTCTATGAAAAATATTTATCAAAAAACATTTTCCAGAAACCCTTCCATCCCATTGCCTCGATCTCTTCCTTAGGATTCATATTTTTGATCAATTTACACCATTGATCAGATTCAACCAATAAATGATAAGAATCCAGAAGAACCTTCTCTTCTTCAGAACATTGATAGATGGAGAATATCTTCTCAATGGAGTTGATCCATTGTTCAGTGATTGAGGGATCAGATGATCCACTGAAAGTATGGGACCTTTGTCTCATGAATCTCTTGATTGTGACTTATTATTTCTTAGGGGGAGTGGAAGTTATTCTTGACCCATGATTATATTAAAAAATTTACTTAACTGAGAGATTATAATGAAAATGTTTGTGATTCCCACTCCCATTAGATTGGGAATCACAATTGAATAGTCATCACATTGATCTACATATCAATTGTTAGCCCGAGTCCTCCTCTTACTATCCATTGGATATAATAAAAGGAAAAGTAGGGGTATGTATTTTAAACTATTAAACACATCATGGGGAATCCAATGGAAAAAATGGATAACATATAAATTACATTTATTTCATTAACTTATTAATTTATAGGCTTCAATCTATGTTATCCATGATCTATTTCCTAACATATATTCTTATGCGCTTTTTTGTTCCCTTAATAATGTTTCTTACTAAGCTTATTAATTTACTAAAGCATATCCCCTAGGAGTGTCGAACCAAGAGTGAAGAAAGGCCAATTTTTTTCACCAGTTCCCATTTGAGTCAAGATCAAAGTGGTGTTTTCAGGTTTTACTCCTATATACATATGTTCTAGAAAAAACCTCAACTTGTTCGTATCCAGACAGGGATGTATTTTCTTGATAAAAAACATACTCTATACTCACCAAAATTTATGGATTCTTTGCATATAATTAGTTTTATCCCAAAGGCTTTAACTGGGGTTTTCTAATCCCAATCCCAAAAATAATTAGAACTATCCTTTGATATCAACTATAACCACCCTGGTCTTTATTGCACATTTAAACATGATTTATTACATAAACATGCACTTAATACAACCCAGAATATTGATATGTCTAGTGTATTTGGGGGTTAAGAATATTACATGACAACTTAAGGCATAAAATACAACATCTTTATTGAAAACTTCTTTTAAATGAACACAACATTCCTTTGTACTTAGCATTGCATTGGATAACCTGAGGAAATACATAATAAAAGGTAGATCTATAAATCCGAATAAGGGATTAAACAAGGAATAGAATAAAGAATACAATAAATGTTAGGAAATAAACATATCAATGGAGCATAAGAGAAACATGAACATAAAGGAATGATAAAGCATGATCATCATAACATGGAAATGTGGCAACATTTTAAAACATTACATCATTAACATAAAGGAATCTAGTAAAACCTTGTCCCAACATGGTGGAAAAAAATCATAGAAATAAATTAGGTAAAACACTATCCCAAAACGACTTATCATGATACTAAATATTACCCAATGCATTGGATCACTATCAGGGTGCACCCTTCATGACCATTTCAATATCATGCTTAAATGTACCACATAGATCATATAACATAGACTCATTCAACATCATAATTTATTCCATGATAAAGGAATGTGAAATACATAAATTAAAGTATATAATCAATAATTATATGTGCATATAGTTTAATACCCTTGATAGATAAATGGGTATGGTATTCACTACATTATGATTTTTTCATGGGAAATCACGGTGTAATTTTGGCAGCCTAACGGCGTGACATAAAAATTCCTAAAAATGGTTGATGAGATAGAAAGGGGTCTATCATCATATATAAATAAAATGGAAATTAATGGGGTTATATAAATAAATTTCCCAACATAATTAATTTGTAAATAGAAGTCATAACATAATAAAGAAACTTGGAGAAAGAGGAGAAATGGAATAACTCTTACGAAATTTGGGCATGGTAATGGGTGTATATGGGAGGGATTAATGAGAGAGAAAGAGGTATATCATCATTCTAACATAATAATGTCAGTATGGGGGAGGTTAAAAAATATACCCCAACATTTTTAATTGAAAAATAAACAGTTATAACAATATATGAAAACATGGACAAAATTGAGAATGGAATGAAAGTGAGGATCCCTAACCTGGATGTGTGATCCCAACGGATTGAGAGAGGCTTTTTAAGATCTTGGTGGAACCATGGGAGGACTTTAGGGAGTGTATATAAGAGTGGGGATGAGATTTAAGTATTTTTAGTGAAGATTAATTGGTGATTCGGTGGGTTTATATTGGAAATGATGGGGAATTCTTTATTATTTAAGTTTTGGACACTACACACTAAAATATTCAAAACCTAAAACCTTATATTGGTTTATGTAATACCTCAATATTTCAAAGTAAGTTATTTTCATTAAATTGAATAGCTTGCGCTACACTTTACATCGAGTTCGAGCGCACCACGATTTACCAAACTAGCCATTAAAAAGTAGTTATGAATAGTATTAACTGGATTTTGAATTTTATATACTCCATATAATTTTAAATTATATATTATGTGTTTCTTAGACATATTATAAGAAAAAATTCAAATTTTCAGATAAAAAATTTATTTTTAAAAAAACAATCAATTTTACCACCTTTTAATGTCAAACCCTTTTAAATCCAATATTTGACCCTTTTACATAATCATTTTGACAAAATAAAATTATTCTTTAGGATCAAGACATAAAAATTTATGTTGGATAAAATTTTGGTATTTTTCTAATAATAGTCATTTTTATGAATAGTGGGAAATAATTTATTTTAATTCAAAACTGCATTTTAATATAATTTATTTATATGGTTAGATTATATTTTAAATTTGTTTTAAAGTGTATTTAGATTAAATTTTTACCATTTAATATAATTTTGGTCATTGTAATCAATTTCACATTAAATTATATAAAAAAAAGTGCCAATCATTTTACAGTTAGTGTTTCATTAAAACACGCTATTTGTTTTGACAACGAGAATTAATTTTAAATTAATTAATCCAACATCTATGTTTTGAATTTGGTAAAATAGAAATAATTTTTTAATTATGAATATAAAATATATCTTAGGCTGATTTGTTTTGTATTTTTTTGAAAAACTTCAATTTTTGATGAATAGTGAAACCGCTAAGTAGTTGTTAAAAATCCGACCTTTTCATTTAAATTAAATTTTACCTCTTCTGTAAATTGAATTTTGAATATATGAGATACATGGTTGTTATTATTAAGTAAAATGTGGTTCAATAAGATGAAAATATTTTTTGGTGAAAAGTAACTTTTGACTTTTATTTACCACGGTTAAAGGTAAATAGGGTAATTCCGGGTAAAAAGAATAATATAATAATAAAACATTACCTTAACACTTTTTCTAACCTTATTGGATGAGTCATGTCCGAACATGGTCATCCTTTGTTTTATTTTGGGACCCCATAGAGCCACTTAATAATTATAATGACACTTGATTTTAATTAACTTAAAGTAAAGACAAAAATGACACTAACAAGTATCTTTTAGTATATCAAATATTACATGAGGTTATATAATCCATGATTTATACTATAAATAATAATTGGAAATATAAAAGAATTTCCTACATTATGGAAATTTTTCTATAATATTTAGACATCAAATAAATTTAATTATTTATGACACAATAAAAATGTAGTATTTACCTCATTAATAAATGATTTAAATAAATATGATTATTAATATTAAAATAATATCCAAAACCTGTACAGTTATTATTGGATGATATTATTTAGACCATGAGACAACTTATATTATACTTTAATTAGTTTAGGACCCTTAGAAACGGAATATCACTATATAATAAATTAATATTTTCACACTTTTCTAAAGAGCCCCTCCTCCCCCTTATAAAAGGACACCACTTCTGAACCATTCCACACACCTCTCAATCCCCTTGGAACATCTAACCCCTTACAAAATAATCTATCACGATACCCATATTCCTCTTATAAGACTTACCTTAGTATTAAGGTACTTCAAGAAGTCCTTTTGGTTCAAACCAAAGGAAGTTACCCAAATTAAAGGTAACACTTTTTCTTAAATTCTTTTGTTTCATTTTGTTTGATTTTACTTTTCCAACCACCTAAACACTTTTAATTACTTTATTTTATAACAACACTAGTATCCTCAATATACTATGATGTTGTTATGATAATTATTCGAACTACACTAACACACACCTCCATCTAATGGGTGAAGAACACACTGTTTCTATGGATGGAAAATTAACGCCTCATGAAACAATGATTGTTAGATTATCTCCTTCCACATCTCATGGTGGTCATTAAGATGGAAATTTATTTATATATTACATTTATATTATGTTTATGTTATCATTATGCTTTTTTATTTTCCATTTATATCATTATTTTATGGTTTCTATTATGGGTAAAATGCGATAATTTCATTTGAGAAAGTGCAGACTACCGCCCCCTCAAAATGATATGACTCATTAATGACTTATGTGGAACATATAAAGTATGTAAATAATGATATTATATATTATATTATACTGAAATTATATTGTAACTATGTATCATTATTTTTTAATTCCATTAAAAGTAAAAATAGAAATGAAAGTAGCGTTCATGAGTATGTACGGCTTACCGTCTCCATGAATGGTACAGTTCATTTCTTATCTCCAAATGTTATGTAGTATTATAAATAGATATATATACTGGATATAAAATATATATATATATATATATGATATATATATCATTTATATCATTTTAGAGATAATGGAATTTTGACCACATGGAAAAATTGTAGTTATAACAAGTTCATTTTTTACTCAAGTTCCGAACAATGATAAAATATCCAATATAAACTCAAATAATTAACTAATGGTTATAAAAAGTTAATAAGTGATATAAAAGGAATAATAAATTTAAAAAATGTTCTTCATAAATTATAAATTAACTTAATTTTATTATTCCGGAAGAACCAGGAACTTACAAGACAAGTCGGACTTCAGGTAAGGGGTTTCTTATCTCACATTAAATTCTGTTAGATTTCCATTTTTGACACTTATTTATTGGATGTGGTGTATTTTGTAAAGAAATTTTATATATATTTTCTTTATTTTCATTATATTCATGGTATTCTATGATTCATTTGGTGTTTATTAACTTTTGTACATATGAATCGATTGATTACAACGATGTAAGGTTTTTTCATCTCACTTTTATTCCCATGAGATTCAGACTATTTTTGACACTATTTCCTTTTGTGTGGAGTATGTACTGCCCCTGATTATATTCTTTTTGTAATATAATTCAATTTATGGGTATTTAAATCTTCATTGTATGATCCTTCTTTCATGGGATGTATGTTTCATAAGTTACCAAATTGGTAAGGTAATTTCAAATTTCAATTTCCACTCATTGTGCTATACACATACTTCATTGATTATTTTACTCCATGATTATGTGTGGAATCACTATTTATAATTTTTTTAGTAATTTATACTCCCCATTATGTGTATATACTTTTGATACAAATAATCAATCCATTGATAAATTATAAAGTCATCGATATGAACATGATAAGAGTATTTGTAACTCAATCTCCGTTTATTGAGTTAAACACCCAATTCATTGGTGTTGTTTTTACAAGAATATGTGTGAATGTCCTATGATTGATTTACACTGAATATCCAATCATGTTTAGTGTATTTATATTTTTCACACATAATTATATCATTGATTTATCCTTAACCTAAGGATTCAATCTTTATAAGATATTTCATCTCAATTAAATTCCATTGAGAATTTTTTGTTGTTATACACCAATTCACTTTTATATGGTGTATATAATGTACTTTGACATAGTATATCATGAATTCCTTTATTATCATTATATTATAAAGTTTTTATTACTTCAATTATTTATATTAAAGTTTCTCTCTTTTGGTTAGGAACTCTAACTAAAATATCATTTTAAATGTTTTAAAGATTTATTATTCTAAATCTTTCTCATTAATGTCCATGTTTTAAAATGTTTTTAAGGATTTATTTATATGGACATTAAATTTTTAAAATTAAAATTCCTTTTAAAAGTTTCAAAGTGGTATGGTATAGTTTGATTCGAAAAATCTATTTTAAACAGCTTCTTGACAAATATTATGACTTTTAAATGTTTTCAAGAAAAAGGGGGATATTTCTCCCAATTAATTTTGATGATTATTTTCATCTATGTAAATATCCTTCATTATTCTCAATTGAGGTTAATATGTTACAATAAAATCTTAAATATTGTATTGAATGAGTTATGTTTGACTGTGGATATGCTATTTTTATACCATTCATGGTTTTTGTATAAATTATTAAGATTTTGTATGTTTATCTTAATATGATTGTTTTTGTTATGTTTCAAACTTTTTATATGAGGAATGCATTGGACTTATTAAGTGACGGGTGTTGCCCGCTATATCTCCTCGATGCATCGGTAGTTCTCATGAGACAAACTTGTGTCCTGGCACAAGGCCTTGACAAAATCTTATTTGTAGCCTTAGAACAAGGCCTTGACTATGTGGTTATGATGTCCGACATTATGCATTCCATCATTATGAGATTAGATATTGATATTTCATGTGGTTATTTGACTAGTAGAATACCCATGACTATGTTTTATTATGTAATTATTTCCTCATCTAATATTCCTTCCATAGAGTTTTCATGTTTATTATTTGTAAAGTCATGTGGTTTCAATTATTCATCATGCCTAATGTTTATGATATCTTCCGATGTATTGCTTACTCTTATAGAGTGTTTGAGCTCACCCCTCTCTCATGTTTCATTTTCCCAGGATATGAATAAGTCAGTTATTAGTGACTTGTAGGAATAATCTTGGAAGCATGGATGTTTCTAATGGAATAAATTAGTGTTGTTTTTCTTTTCAAGTTGTACTTTTGAACATATGTATGTATCTTGTTTCCAATACTACTAAAATAATCAGTCATTCATGACTTTATTACTTGTAATCATGCCAATGTATTAAAATAATGCATCGGCTCTTGGATTCTGGGGTTGTGGTATTACAGTTGGTATCAGAGGAATTTTAGTACAATCCTTGGAAACTAGATTTAGATAAACTCTGATTAGAGCACATTACCCTAAGATAGACTTTGAGGATTAGTATAGGAGAACTTCATAGAATCTTGGTAATGTAGTGATTTTGTGTATTTTCCATGTATTACATCCCTGTCTGGATATGAGCAGGTAAAGTCAGCTCTGGAATAGATGTACCTAAGAGTGAAAATTCTGACAAGGAGTTTCGGGTTTGACCCGAGGTATCCTGGTACAGGACAATGGGTCTTGCTGCACTCTTGGTTATGACACTGCCAGGGGATATGCTTAGGATAATTTAAATTCTCTTTACAAACTGATTTGAATGATTTTAATATAACATGAGAATAAGTGACTTTGGTTAATCCTAAGGTGTTTTATATTAAAAAAAGGTGTCCCGATATTCTCTAAAGGATTTTATGACTATTATTACTTACACGATTTTGTCTAGTTTTAGTCAATGGTTGGATTCCAAGGATGTCATAGTAACATTGAGAATGATTTACAAGGTTGGAATGGTGGTGGAAATGAGAAACAAAATAGAATGTTGACAGGCATAAAAGATATCATGTTCATGCAGAATCACTTTTCAAAAAATATGACCAACAACATATATATTAACCAACTCCCAGACTCAATAAGGAAGAGAAAAGTGGTGAATGATTAGAGTTCCAGCAGTGAATACCATGGAGAAAATAAGTCACATTTTCCATCATGCAAGAAATGTGGAAGGAGACACCTTGGAATGTTTCTTAATGGAACAAAGAAATGATTTATGTGTTAAAAATAAGGACATAAAGTAAATAATTGCTTGGGAAAAATGAAGAGTACTATAGAAATAAAATAAAAATGGTCCTAAGAATCTATTTACAGTCATTTTCTATAAGTGTAGGGGACCTGGCCATTATCCGAGTGAATTCCCTATTCTATAGGATATCCTCTTGGTCAAGGAAGAAGCTATGTTGAAATAAATGGATGGAGAAATGTTTAAAAAGTATTAGTGCTCTTTGATGATGGGATTACTTTAGAAAACTTTTCTATTGTATTTGTAACCATGTAGTTTGTCATGTGAAAATGATATTTGAGGAAGAATTATCTTTTCTCTTGTGGATATAGTTATAAATAACCATTTGGTTTTATATGATAATTGAGTTTGAGGATATTATAAGTTATGAATTTTTGGAATGAAAATGCGAGGTATGAGATAACATTTGTGATGAAATTATGTTATTGTTATTCTGAAGAATCTATCTCATTTTTTGGGAATATTATAAACTTATATAGTTTTTGATAAAGTACAACATGTAAACCATATGGAAACCCATTATGTCGAACAATGTTGTGGGAATCGAACCCACAACCATAGTGAGATTGAGATTTATCGCCTACCACTGGACTACGTGAAGTCCCTGGTTAGTGTGACTAATTATTTTTAGTTAAATGGTTTTATTGATCAATAATAAGTTTTTTTTGGATCTTATGTCTTATCAAAAGGATATCCATAGTATAGGAAAATAATTTGGTTATTAAATGATAAATTTTATTTTTGAAGATGTCCGTTCTATTGGGAATACTATATGCCCAAGGAAAATAGAATACTATGGGATTTCATTTGAAGAGTAAATGTGTTTTTTTACCTATGTTTTTATTGGGGATTTATAGAGATTTGGGTTAATTATGGAAATAATTAAACTATCATAGAGAATATGTGATTAGGTTAATTACATTTAAGTATGTGACTTTAAGAGTAGTCGATATTATTTGAAGTTACAATTTAACATGGAAAACTACGTAAGAAAATTCTTCTGAGTTTCGGGTTTCAATATTAGTGAGGATTATATTAAAAGATTTTATGGAAATTTTTTTATTGAATGGTATTTATTGAACTTTGGGTATTTTTGGATTAATTTTTAAAAATAAGATTAGTATTTTTTTTTCTCTTAAGTATTATCTTTTTTGTGGATCAGCTGATCCTTTACTAACGATTTTGGTTTTGGTTAATCTCTAAAGAAAAGGTAAATATATAGTTAATCCATTTTGTATTTTTTGATTCTCTATAAGTTCATTCTAGCGCTTCAGGTGTGACCAAGTCATCTTTAATACTCATCATTTGTAGTGAAAGATGAGTTTGTGGTAAGAATTAGATAAAGGATGAAACTCTACTTGTCAAGTATATTTTTGTTTTATTATTATATTAATAAGTTAATTATTAAAATTTATGGAGGGATCTTAAAACCAAAAATGTGTTATCATAATGCTTTATGTTTTGTTGAACCGATGATATTTTAAATCGTCATAGATTGATGACTTTGAGGCCCTCAATTTTACACTTGTTTGTGATTGATGACCTCAATCACTCCCGATATATATTTATGTTTTTCCTCCAACTATATGTCTCTAATTTCCAACAATGTTCTTTTAATCAAGATCATAATTTAGTGGTGACTTTTCCATCTCTTTTTCCCTCTTATTAAGACTAAATTTTATTAAACCAATTTTCGATGTGGGTTTTCCACAAAGGTATTTTCCTATTTTTAACCTTTTATTTTCGAAGAACACTTCCAAATTGAGAGGACGCAATTTATTGAAGGAGGGTAGAATGTCACACCCCAATATTTCATAGTAAGTTATTTTCTTTAAATTAAATATCTTGCACTACACGCAACACCGAGTTCGAGCACACCACGATTTACCAAACTAGCCATTAAAAAGAGGTTATAAATAGTATTAACTAGATTTTTAATTTTATATACTCAATGTAATTTTAACTTATTTATTATGTGTTTCTTAGACATATTATAAGAAAAAATTCCATTTTTTAGACAAAAATGTATTTTTCAAAAAAAATCAATTTTACAACCTTTTAATGGAGAACCCTTTTAAAATCCAATATTTGACCCTTTTACATATTCATTTTGAAAAAATAAAATTATTCTTTAGGATCAGGACATCAAAATTTACATTGGATGAAATTTTGGTATTTTTTTAATAATATTCATTTTTTATGAATAGTGAGAAATGATGTATTTTAATTAGAAATTGGATTTTAATATAATTTATTTATATGGTTAGACTATATTTTAAATTGGTTTTAAAGTTTAATTAGATTATATTTTTACCCTTTAATCCAATTTTGGTCATTGGAATTAATTTCACTTTGAAATTGTACACAAACAAGTGTCAATCTTTTAATCGTTATTGTTTCTTAAAAACACGCTATTTGTTTTGACAACGAGAATTAATTTTAAATTAATTAATATAAAATATATGTTTTGAATTTGGTAAAATAAAAAATTTTGAATTCGGAATATCAAATATATCTTAGGCTGATTTTTTGGTATTTTTCTGAAAAACTTCAATTTCTGATGAATACTGAAACCACTAAGTAGTAGTTAAAAATCTGACTTTTTTATTTAAATGAAATTTTACCACTTCTGTAAATTTAATTTTGAAAATATGAGATACGTTATTTTTATTAGTATGTAAAATTTGGTTCAATAAGATGAAAATAATTTTTTTAAATAGTATCTTTTGACTTTTATTTACCGCGGTTAAAGGTAGATATGATAATTCAAGGTAAAAATAATATTATAGTAATAAAAAATTAATTTAACACTTGTCGTAACCTTATTGGATGAGTCATGATCGAACATGGGCATCCTTGGGTCGATTTTGGGACCACATGGAGCCACTTAATAATGATATTGACACTTTATTTTAATTATATTAACGTAAAGAAAAAAAATGACACTAACAAATATCTTTTAGTATATAAATTATTACATAGGGTTATATAGGTCATCATTTTGACTATAAATAATAATTGGAAAGATAAAAATATTTCCTACATTATGGTAATTTTTTTCTAATTTTTAAAAATAAAATAAATTAAATTATTTATGACAAAATAATGATGTAGAATTTACCTCATTAAAAAAGGATTTAAATAAATATTATTATTAATATTAAAATAATATCCAAAACCTTTCCAATTATTATTGGATGATTTTATTTAGACCATGAGTCTTCTTATATTTTCATTTAATTAGTTTTCGACCCTTATAAACCGAATATCACTATATAATAAAATAATATTTTCACACTTTCCTAAAGAGACCCTCCTCCCCCTTATAAAACGACACCACTTTTAACCCATTCCACACACCTCTCAATCCCATTGTCTCATACAAACCCTTAAAAAATAATCTCTCAAGATTTTCCTCCTCTTCCTAGAAGCCTTACCTTATTCATAAGGCAATTCAAGAAGTCCTTTTGGTTCAAACCAAAGGAAGTTATCCAATTAAAAGGTAATGATTTCTCTTAAATTCTTTTGTTTTATTTTGTTTTATTTTATTATCCAACCCCCTAAACACTTTTTATTACTTTATTTTATAAAAAACCAGTATACTAAATATAATATGATGTTTTTATGATAAGTATTCAAACTACACCTACACACGCCTCCATATAATGGGTGAAGAACATATTGTTTCTGTGGATGGAAAACTAACGCCTCATGAAACAATGATTGTTCGATTATCTCCTTCCACATCTCATTGTGGTAATTAAGATGGAAATTTATTTATATATCATATATATATTATGTTTATTTTTTCTTTATGCTTATGTATTTTCCATTTATATCATTATTTTATTGTTTTTATTATGGGAAAAACGTGATAATTTCATTTGAGAAAGTGCGGACTACCGCCCCCTCAAAATGATATGACTCATTAATGGCTTCTGTGGAATATATAAAGCATGGAATTAATTATATTATATATGATATTATACTGAAATTATATTATACCTATTTATCATTATTTTTTAATTCCATTAAAAGTAAAAATAGAAATGAAAGTAGCGTTCATGAGTACATACGACTTACCGTCTCCATGAATGGTACATTTCATTTCTTATCTCCAAATGTTATGTACTATTATAAAAAGATATATATACTGGATATATAATATATATATATATGATATCTAAATCATGTATATCATTTTAGAGATAATGGAATTTTGACCACATGGAAAAATTGTAATTATAACAAGTTCATTTTTTACTCAAGTTCCGAACAACGATAAAATATCCAATATAAACAAAAATAATTGACTAATTGCTATAGAAAGTTAATAAGTGATATAAAAGGAATAATAAATTTGAAATTTTTTCTTAATCAAGTAGAAATTAACTTAATTTTTTTATTCAGGAAGAACCAGGAACATACAAGACAAGTCGGACTTGAGGTAAGGGGTTTCTTATCTCATTTTCAATTCTGTGAGATTTCCATTGTTTGACACTTATTTATTGGATGTGGTGTATTGTGTACTGCCATTTCTTATATATTATCATTATTTTCATTATATTCATGGTATTCTGTGATTAATTTGGTGTTTATTAACTTTTGTACATATGACTCGATTTATTACAACGATGTAAGGGTTTTTCATCTCACTTTTATTCTCGTGAGATTCAAGCTATATTGGCCACTATTTCCTCTTATGTGGAGTATGTACTACCCATGATTGTAATATTTTTGTAATATACTTTAATTTATGGGTTTTTACATCTTCATTTCATGATCCTTCTTTCATGGGTTGTATGTTTCATAAGTAACCAAATAGGTAAGGGAATTTCAAATTTCAATTTCCACTCATTGGGCTTTACGCGTACTTCATTGATTATTTTACTCCATGATTATGTGTGGAATCACAATTTATTATTTTTGTAGTAATTTCCACTCCCCTTTTTATGGATATACTTTTGATACACATAATCACTCTATTTATAAATTCTCAAGTCATCGATATGAACTTGATAAGAGTAATTTTAACTCAATCTCTATTTATTGAGTTAAAGATCCAATTCATTGATGTTGTTTTTACAAGAATATGTGTGAATGTCCTATGTATGATTTACACTAAATATCCAATCACATTGATTGTATTTATATTTTTCAAACATAATTATGTCGTTGATTTATCCTTAACCTAAGGATATGGTCTTTATAATATATTTCATCTCAATTTAAATTCCATTGAGACTTCATTGTTGTTATACACCAATTCTCTTTTATATGGTGTATATAATGTACTTTGACATAGTATATAATGAATCCCTTTATTATAATGATATTATAATTTTTTTATTACCTCGATTATTTGTATTCAAGTGTCTATCTTTTGGTTAGGAACTCTAACTAAAATATAATCTTAAATGTTTTAAAGATTTATTATTCTAAATCTTTCTCAATAATCTCAATGTTTTAAAAATGGTTTTAAGGATTTATTTATATGGAAATTAAAGTTTTAAAATTAAATTTCCATTTAAAAGTTTCAAAGTGGTATGGGACACTTTGATTTAAAAATCCATTTTAAAGGACTTCTTGACAAATAGTATGACTTTTAAATGTTTTTATGAAAAAGGGGGATATTTCTCTCAAATAGTCTTGATTATTATTTTCATCTATGTAAATATCCTTTATTATTCTTGATTGAGGTTAATCTTTTACAATACAATATTCCATATTGTATTTAATGAGTTATTTTTGACTGTGGATGTGATATTTTTATACCATTCATGGTTTGTGGATAAAGTATTGACATTTCGTATGCTAGTTTTAATACGAATGACTATGTTATGTTTCAAACTTTTCATATGAGGAATACATTGGACTTAGTAAGTGACGGGTGGAGCCAGCTATAGCTCCTCGATGCATCGATAGGTCTCATGTGATAAAGTAGTGTCTTGGCATAAGGCCTTGACAAAATCTTATTTGTAGTCTTGGCACAAGGCCTTGACTATATGGTTATGATGTCCGACATTCTGCATTACATCATTATGAGATTAGATATTGATATTTCATGTGGTTATTCGACTAGTAGAATACCAATGACTATGTTTTATTATGAAATTATTTACTCAACTCATATTCATTCCATAAAGTGTTCATGTATATTGTTTGTAAAGTCTTATGTTTTCAATTATTCACCATGCATAATGTTTATGTCATCTTCCACTGTATTTCTTACTATTACTGAGCATTTGAGCTCATCCCTCTCTAATGTTTCACTTTCGCAGGATATGAATAAGTTAGTTATGAGTTACATGAAAAAATAATCTTGGAAGGTTGGATGTTTCTAATGGAATTAATTAGTTTTGTTTTTCTTTTCAAGTTTTAGTGTTGAACGTATGTATGTATCTTGTTTCCAAGACTACTAAACTGATCGGTCCTTCAGGGCATGATTCCTTATAATCATGATAATGTTTTAAAATAATGCACCAGCTTCTGGATTCTGGGGTCGTGGCGTTACAGTTTCTGCCAATGGTTTTTTCAAAGGAGTGGAAATAATTATTTTATAAGGCCATGAAGAGAGGTTGTTAAAATATTTCCCTTTCTTAGGTGGAGGTGAGTCACAATCTCAAGGAAATGAAATAAAATCATAAAATATATTATACTTTTTGGAGGATTCTCTACGGATTTATAAAATAAGTAAAAAAAATATAAATTCACGATTTTTAAGGTAAAAAAAATATATTTCTGGGAATACCCATTATTGTATATATTAAATCATTTTAGTGTCATTTTGATGTCATAAAATACATATTTTATTTATGTGGTATTTAATTTTTACCCAAAAAATTGATTGTCTCGTAAAACTATAAAAAATTAACCATTGTAAAATTTTGATTTTCTGATTCAAAAAATAATATTCATTTTATATAAATAATATTCTAAATATATTAATTTTTACTTTTAAAATGAAAACTGACATTTTGGAAATTCACGGGTTTTGAAATAAACAGTTTTCAAACATTAATAAAATCTACATTTGACTTTATAAAAATTATATACTCATTTATTGTTAAAAAAATTAATTTGACAATAATATTTTATTAAATTAATAATTCTTTCAAGAATTCATTAATGCCTTAAAATAAATTCTTTAAAAATACACTTTTATTTTATCATATAAAAATATAACTCTTATCAAACTAATTACCTAATCATTTACAGATAAGGAACTCATATAATAATAATTTTTAATAAAAAAATTTATAATATTATTATGAAAAACCATATTTTAAATGTAACGCCCCAATCTTCCACGATACGCTTCTCATTCAATAATGCAATAGCTTGCATTGTACGCAACTTCGAGCTCTAAAACACCACGACTAATCAAAGTAGCCATTATGAATAGTAATAACCACCTTTTAAAATTATAGAAATTTTATATTTCAAAATGGACTTCATTTTTGTTTTCGTAATATCGAAATTATCCTAAGTTGAATTTTTTGTAACTTTCTGAGAACTTCCAATTTTTTATGAATAGTGAAAAATACTTAAAACAACTTTTTTAATCAAAATAATTTATTGTGATAAATTATACTATTTAGTGGTTTTAAATTATAATTAGAATATATTTTTACCATTTTATCCAATGGTGGTCATTAGAATTAATTTAACATTGAAATTGAACATAAACAATTGTCAATCTTTTGATATAAATTGTTTCTTAAAAACACGCTATTTGTTTTGACAGCGGGAATTAATTATAAAATTAATTAATGAAACTTATATTTTTGGAATTTTGTAAAATAGACATCATTTTTGAATTCAGAATATCAATTATAGCTTAGGGTGAAATTTTGGCATTGTTCTGAAAAACTTCAATTTTTGATGAATAGTGAAACCACTAAGTGGTAGTTAAATAACTGATTTTTTGTTTAAATGAAATATTACCACTTCTTTGATTTGATTTTCAAAAATCCGACATACATGGTTGTAATTAATAAGTAAAATGTGTTTCAATGAGATTAAAATAATTTTTTGGTGAATAGTAACTTTTAAGTTCTTAATCGCGATTAGAGGTAATTAGTGAAGTTTAAGGTAAAAACAATGTTTTAATAATATGATATGAGCTTGACACTTGTCCTACTCCTATTGGATGAGTCATGGCCGACCAATAAAACCCATGGGTCAACTTGGGGACCCCATGGAGCCACTTTGGTTGGAAAATGACATTAATATATATTTATTTAATGTTAAAATTAAATTGACACAAACATGAGTTGTTTTACTAAAACAGATTTTAAGTGGGGTTACACAAGTCCAAATTTTGATTATAAATATTAATTAGAAAGCTAGAAATATTTCCTACATCATAGTATTTTTTTTATAATTTTTAGACATTAAATAAATTAAATTATTTATGACATCATGATGATGCAGCGATGACCTCATTATTTAACGATTTAAATAAAATGGGAAGATAATACAAAATCCAAGGCTTACACTTGTCCAAAGCCTATTGGATGAGGAGATTTATAACCCTTATCACATTATCCTATAATTATATAAGTGTGGGACCTCTAAAATCCTAAACCCATTTTATAATAAAGTGACTTTTCTTTACTTTCCAAGAGTGCCCCTCCTCTCCACTTATAAAAGGCCCCCACCTCTCCCACTTCATTTACACTTTCAAGCCATCTGGCTCGGCCAACCTCTGCCCAAATACTCTCCCAACTTCCCCCTCTTACTCCTAGAAGCCTCACTTGGGCATAACTCTTCCCAAGGAAGCCTTTGGCTCAAATCAAAAAGAGTTACCAGATTTTGAGGTAATGTCTTCTCTAATGTTGTTTTGTTTTATTTTTCTTCTCCAACCCCCTAAACTCTTTTTATTCATTTATTTTGTAACAACACCAGTATCCTAAATATACTAGGATGTTTTTATAAGAAGGATTCGAGCTACACTTACACACACCTACATCTAATGGTTAAAGAACATACGGTTTCTGTGGATGGCGAATTTCTGCCTCACGAAATGATGATTGTTCAAAACTCATATAACACCTTCAAAGGTGTCCATTAAGATGTCACTATTTTTATATATGATATATAATATGTTTATTTTTTACTTATGCTTCTGTATTTCTCATTTATGGCATACTTTATGATTTCCATTATGGGTAAAACGCGATAATTTCATTTTAGGAAGTGCGGACTACCGCCCCCTCAAAGTGATTTGAATCGTTAATGCCATATGTGGGATGTATAAAAGATCGAGTAAATGGTATTATACACTATATTATACTGGAATTATATTATACATTTATATCATTATGATTTCATTCCATTAAATACGAAATAGAAATGAAAGTAGCATTCATGCGTACGTACGGCTTACCGTCTCCATGGACGGTGCATTTCATTTCTTACCTCTAAATGTTACGTAATATTATAAATGAATGTATATACTGGATATATATGATATATATGACATCTAAATCATGAATATAATTCTGGAGATAATGGATATTCTACCACATAAACAACTTGTAATTATAAGAAGTTTATTGTTGACTCAAGTACCAAAGATCGACAAAACGACCGTTATTAACTTAAATAATTACATAATGTTCATAACATTGTAATAAGTGATATAAAAAGGATAATGAAATTAAAAATGGTTCTTAATAAGGTATATATTAACTCTAGTTTATTATTAAGGAGGTTAAAGAATGGTTGAGTCAAGTCAGACACGAGGTAAGGGAATTTCTTAACCCAACTTCCATTCTTTGGGTTAATCTCCTACTTTCAAATTATGTCATGATATTATTATGTATTATTTTGTATTTTTACTTTATTTATGTGTACCTCTAGTGAATACACATAATAGATCTATTTTATTTTAAAAATGATATTTTTAAGGACTTCGTGTCAATCTCCTTTCATTGAGGCATATTTGGATTTATACACAACTTTCTTTTATACGGTGTGTAAACCCCTTTGACATTTATGTTTATTCAAAAGGAATCTTTTTTTAGACGAAGCATTTTACTAAACGACAAAAAGGGAATGTTTTTCTTTCCGTACATATGCGGAGACAACGACTTCTCCGCCGCCGTGACCATTATTTGTGTTTCGGCTTCCTCTACAAGCCATCATTTTTTTTTATGAAAAATAAATACAAAGTTTTAACTTTCTTTTATTTTGTTATTGAAAATGGTTTTGAAAGCATTTTTATTATATCAAGGTGTTGTATTGATATCTTGTGATTGAAATGTGGAAATGTTATGTTTCCTTTATGAATGTTTTATGTGATACGATTATGTTATGGTTTATGATATGTTTAAACCTATTCATATGAGGAATGTATTGGACTTAATAAGTGACGGGTGGAGCCCGCTATAGCTCCTCGATGCATCGGTAGGTCTCATGAGACAACTAGACGTGGAATTGTCCGAGGCCCTTTCCTAATTTGATTTATGGTTTTGGCCGAGGCCTTAATCATTTTAGACGTCTTGGCCGAGGCCTTGACAAAGTGTTTCAGAATGTCTGGCATTATACATTCCCTCAATATGAAAGTGGTTATTGATATTGCATGTGATTATTCGACCAGTAGAATATCCATGTGAAGAAGTGAATGGAATTATCTCATTTTACTTTTGCCATATTATGTTGATGTTCAAGTTTAAAAGGCTTTTGTTTTAGTTATACATTGCCTTAAATTTTTATGTTTATTTATGAAAGCTTCCGCAATATTGTAATCCTTACTGAGCATCTGAGCTCACCCCTTTCAATGTTTTAATATTTTCCAGGATGTGAAGAAGTATTTTATAAATGACCTACAGGGATAGTCAGAAGAGGATATGAGTGTGGACTATGAAGATTTTGTTATTAGTTTTTCACTTTATGATGTAATGTAAGATTTATGAATGTATCTAGTGTTTTCCAAGGCTACTAAACTAATCGGTCTTTCGAGACATGATCTTTTGTGATCATGCCAATGTTACGAAGTAATGCACCGACTCTGGGTAGCTGGGGTAGGGGCGTTACAGTTGGTATCAGAGGCAGTTTAGTACTAACCTTGGAAGCTAGATTTAGATAAACTCTGATTAGAGCACATAGCCCAAAGATAGACTTTGAGGATTAGTATAGAAGAACTTCCTAGAATTTTGTTATTGTAGAGATTTTGTGAGTTTTCCGAGCAATACATCCCTGTCTGGATACGAGCAGGTAGAGGCAGCTCTGGCACAGATGTACCTAGGGGTAAACCTTGAAAACACCGCTTTGAGCTAGACTCGAACGGGAACTGGTGCACGACAACGGGCCTTGCTGCACTCTTGGTTACGACACTCCCGGGGGATATGCTTAGGATAATTCCCATTTTCTTTACAAACCACTATGAACGGTTGTGAGTATATACTTCCTCAAATAAAACCTTTTTATGATTATGGATTATATCCATAAATTGTTCAATTTATGTTAAGTATTTTACAAGTATGGAATTATGTATTTTGATTCATAAACTAATCTAGTTTATGCCATTGTTTAGAAATGGAGCCTAGTGGAAGGAATGGAAACCGTATCAATGCACGCACTCCGTGTAGGGATTTCCCTCCTGCTCAAGATAATTATTGTGGATCTGGAGATACAACTGGTGCTGATCAACTTATTACCATACTGGGACAACTCACTCAGGTTATGAATAATAACCTTACTCGTATGGAGCACCCTGATCCGCAACGTGGAGGATCAATGCTAGACTGTTTCATGAGGCAACAACCACCAACCTTCAATGGGATTACAAATCCTATAGTAGCTGAGCAATGGATAAATTCCTTAGAGAAAATATTCCATGCCTAGGGGAGTAGTGAAAGGGAGAAGGTTGTCATGGCAGTTTACCGCCTCACTGGGGATGCCGATCAGTGGTGGTCGCTGATTCAAAACACAAAGGAAGATGATGACGTATCGAATATGGAATGGAGGGAGTTCAAAGAGCTTTTCATAGAAAAATACTTTCCTCGTGACCATCGAGCAGATATGGAAAGGCAGTTTCTGAGTCTGAGGCAGAAGGAGGATGAGAATGTCGCAAAGTATGAGGCTAACTTTACAAGGTTAGAGAGGCATGCTGCCGATTATATACGTAACCCAAGGAGTAAGATTGATCGTTTCTTTGATGGGTTAAAACCATTTCTCCGTCGAGCTTTAGTATCACAATCCTTCTCATCATACGAAGATATTGTCTCGTGTGCTATCAAGACAGAAAAGGAATTCTCTAAGTCTTATGAAAACAAAGTAAAGCAAGATAAGAAGATAACGGTGGAACAAGAGACAGATAAAGGGAAAAAGGGAAAGAAGGATTTTCCATTATGTGATAATTGTGGGAAGAATCACCCTGGTACTTGCCTAAAAGGAATGTGAGTTTGTTATAAATGTGGAGAAAAGGGTCACCAGGCTCGTGATTGCAAGGGAAAGAAAGAGGCTATCAAAGTTGAATGCTACAATTGTAGAGAAATGGGTCATTATGCAAATGAATGTCCTAAGCGTCAAGGAAACATACCTCAGAAAAGGCCAAGGGATCAAGGACAATCTTATGTTGTTACTACAGTTGAAGCAGAATAACTAATGTATTGGTGCTTTTGGACTCATGGATTATATTCTGGTTATTAGAATAATGTGATATGTATATAAGGATTGTACTGCAGTACTTGTTGATTTCAGTAAGGTTTTAATATGATGAAGGTAATTATATTTTTAGTATGTGACAATAAGAGAAACTTTACTTTGTTTGGGGAATCTGATAAATTGATTTTGGAATTAAGAGACCTTTTAGAGAATATCTGGACAGAGGTATTTTGGATAACTATTAAGGTTGGAGTGGATTAAGTTGATCTTTGGATAGTATTGTTTAAGGTTAAAAAATTTATGAAGATTATTTTTGGAATATTATGATACTATAGTTTTAGGAAAAGGACAACCTGTAGGGTGGGGCATAACCCGTCGCGTCAGACAAAGTTGCAGGAATCGAACCCACAATCATAGTGCGACAAGCCTTTATTTCCTACCACTAGACTACAGGAAGTCCCTGGTTATTACAAAATAGTTTTACTAATCTAAATGGTATGTGTTAACATTTGGAACCTTATACAATTAGGATAAATAGAATATTTTTGAGTTCCGTTACCATTTGGAGTAAAAGTTGGGTTTGTGGTAAAACTTTATTAACGAATGAAAGTATACATAACAAGTATATATATTCCCTTACGTTCTTAGTAAATCTCCTAAATAAATTCCTCAACATTATAAAAGGTAACTTAAAACAAAAATGTTGTCGGTTAACTTTTCCAACTGGGGATTCAATGACCGTTTAACCAATCACAAGTTTGTGATTTTCTTGTAGTTAAACTTTCTCCTAATCCTGTTTTCTATAACTCTCCATCAGACCTTGATGGTTTGTTTCTCCTCCATATCCATATTTTCATAGAATCCTAGAATGGGCTATATCGGGTGACCTTTGTACTTATCTTGCTTTCTTTTAATGTTATATATTTATTAACCTTATTTCCGATGTGGGTTTTCCACAAAGGTATTTTCTATTTTCAACCTTTTATTTTCAAAGAAAAATTTCAAATTGCGAGGACGCAATTTATTGAAGGAGGGGAGAATGTAACACCCCGAGCTTCCACGATACGCTTCTCATTCAATAATGCAATAGCTTGCATTGTACGCAACTTCGAGCTCTAAAACACCACGACTAATCAAAGTAGCCGTTATGAATATTAATAACCACTTTTTAAAATTATAGAAATTTTACATTTCAAAATGGAATTCATTTTTGTATTCGTAATATCGAAATTATCCTAAGTTGAATTTTTTGTAACTTTCTGAGAACTTCCAATTTTTTATGAATAGTGAAAAATACTTAAAACAACTTTTTTAATCAAAATAATTTATTGTGATAAATTATACTATTTAGTGGTTTTAATGTATAATTAGAATATATTTTTACCATTTTATCCAATGGTGGTCATTAGAATTAATTTAAAATTGAAATTGGATATAAACAATTGCCAATCTTTTGATATAAATTGTTTCTTAAAAACATGCTATTTGTTGTGACAGCGGGAATTAATTATAAAATTAATTAATGCAAATTATATGTTTGGAATTTTGTAAAATAGACATCATTTTTGAATTCAGAATATCAATTATAGCTTAGGGTGAAATTTTTGGCATTGTTATGAAAAACTTCAATTTTTGATAAATAGTGAAACCAATAAGTGGTAGTTAAATAACTGATTTTTCGTTTAAATGAAATATTACCACTTCTGTGATTTGATTTTCAAAAATCCGACATACTTGGTTGTAATTAAGAAGTAAAATGTGGTTCAATGAGATTAAAATAATTTTTTGATGAATAGTAACTTTTAAGTTCTTAATCGCGATTAGAGGTAATTAGTGAAGTTTAAGGTAAAAACAATGTTTTAATAATATGATATGAGCTTGACACTTGTCCTACTCCTATTGGATGAGTCATGGCCGACCAATAAAACCCATGGGTCAACTTGGGGACCCCATGGAGCCACTTTGGTTGGAAAATGACATTAATATATATTTATTTAATGTTAAAATTAAATTGACACAAACATGAGTTGTTTTACTAAAACAGATTTTAAGTGGGGTTACACAAGTCCAAATTTTGATTATAAATATTAATTATAAATCTAAAAATATTTCCTACGTCATAGTATTTTTTTTATAATTTTTAGACATTGAATAAATCAAATTATTTATGACATCATGATGATGCAGCGATGACCTCATTATTTAACGATTTAAATAAAATGGGAAGATAATGCCAAATCCAAGGCTTACACTTGTCCAAAGCCTATTGGATGATTATATTTCGAACCCTTATCACCTTATCCTAGAATTGTATTAGTGTGGGACCTCTAAAATCTGAAACCCATTTTATAATAAAGTGACTTTTCTTTACTTTCCAAGAGTGCCCCTCCCCTCCACTTATAAAAGGCCCCCACCTCTCCCACCTAATTTACACTTTCAAGCCATTTGGCTCAGCCGACCTCTTCCCAAATACTCTCCCAACTTCCCCCTATTACTCCTAGAAGCCTAACTTTGGGCAGAACTCTTCCCAAGGAAGCCTTTGGCTCAAATCAAAAAGAGTTACCCGATTTTGAGGTAATGTCTTCTCTAATGTTGTTTTGATTTATTTTTCTTCTCCAACACCCTAAAATCTTTTTATTCATTTATTTTGTAACAACAACAGTATCCTCAATATACTAGGATGTTGTTATAAGAAGTATTAGAGCTACACTTACACACACCTACATCTAATGGTTAAAGAACATACGGTTTCTGTGGATGGCGAATTTCTGCCTCACGAAACGATGATTGTTCAACACTCATATAACACCTTCAGAGGTGGACATTAAGATGTAACTATTTTTATATATGATATATAATATGTTTATGTTTTACTTATGCTTATGTATTTCTCATTTATGGCATAATTTATGATTTCCATTATGGGTAAAACGCGATAATTTCATTTTAGGAAGTGCGGACTACCGCCCCCTCAAAGTGATTTGAATCGTTAATGCCATATGTGGGATGTATAAAGGATGGAGTAAATGGTATTATACACTATATTATACTGGAATTATATTATACATTTATATCATTATGATTTCATTCCATTAAATACGAAATAGAAATGAAAGTAGCATTCATGCGTACGTACGGCTTACCGTCTCCATGAACGGTGCATTTCATTTCTTACCTCTAAATGTTACGTAATATTATAAATGAATGTATATACTGGATATATATGATATATATGACATATAAATAATGAATATAATTCTGGAGATAATGGATATTCTACCACATAAACAACTTGTAATTATAAGAAGTTTATTGTTGACTCAAGTACCAAAGATCGACAAAACGACCGTTATTAACTTAAATAATTACATAATGTTCATAACATTGTAATAAGTGATATAAAAAGGATAATGAAATTAAAAATGGTTCTTAATAAGGTATATATTAACTCTAGTTTATTATTCAGGAGGTTAAAGAACGGTTGAGTCAAGTCAGACACGAGGTAAGGGAATTTCTTAACCCAACTTCCATTCTTTGGGTTAATCTCCTACTTTCAAATTATGTCATGATATTATTATGTATTATTTTGTATTTTTACTTTATTTATGTGTACCTCTAGTGAATACACATAATAGATCTATTTTCTTTTAAAAATGATATTTTTAAGGAGTTCGTCTCAATCTCCTTTCACTGAGGCATATTTGGTTTTATACACAACTTTCTTTTATACGGTGTATAAACCCCTTTGACATTTATGTTTATTCAAAAGGAATATTTTTTTATACGATGAATTTTACTAAACGACAAAAAGGGAATGTTTTTCTTTCCGTACATATGCGGCGACAATGACTTCTTCGCCGCCGTGACCATTATTTGAGTTTCAGCTTCCTCTACAAGCCATCATTTTTTTATGAAAAATAAATACAAAGTTTTAACTTTCTTTTATTTTGGTATTGAAAATGGTTTTGAAAGCATTTTTATTATATCAATGTGTTGTATTGATATCTTGTGATTGAAATGTGGAAATTTTATGTTTCCTTTATGAATTTTTTATGTGATATGATTATGTTATGGTTTATGATATGTTTAAACCTATTCATATGAGGAATGTATTGGACTTAATAAGTGACGGGTGGAGCCCGCTATAGCTCCTCGATGCATCGGTAGGTCTCATGAGACAACTAGACGTGGAATTGGCCGAGGCCCTTTCCCAATTTGATTTATGGTTTTGGCCGAGGCCTTAATCATTTTAGACGTCTTGGCCGAGGCCTTGACAAAGTGTTTCAGAGTGTCTGGCATTATACATTCCCTCATTATGAAAGTGGTTATTGATATTGCATGTGATTATTCGACCAGTAGAATATCCATGTGATGAAGTGAATGGCATTATCTCATTTTAATTTTGCCATATTATGTTGATGTTCAAGTTTAAAAGGATTTTGTTTTAGTTATACATTGCCTTAAATTTTTATGTTTATTTATTAAAGCTTCCGCAATATTGTAATCCTTACTGAGCATCTGATCTCACCCCTTTCAATGTTTTAATATTTTCCAGGATGTGAAGAAGTATTTTATGAATGACCTACAGGGATAGTCAGAAGAGGATATGAGTGTGTACTATGAATATTTTGTTATTATTTTTTCACTTTATGATGTAATGTAAGATTTATGAATGTATCTAGTGTTTTCCAAGGCTACTAAACTAATAGGTCTTTCGAGACTTGATCTTTTGTGATCATTCCAATGTTACGAAGTAATGCACCGACTCTGGGTAGCTGGGGTCGGGGCGTTACATTAAAATAATAATGTATATATTAATCAGAAGTACCATTTTTACCTGAGAAATCAATTTACCAAATTCAATTTTTTTTTGAAATACTATTCTCATAAAGGAATTGATGGGATAATACTTTTATTTATAAAAAAAATTTACACAATAAGAAACTAATACCTTATTACATAACCTCTTATAACACCCACATAACACCTAGGGGTAAGGTGTGCGATTGTGATAGAATCTTTGGGCGGCTCAGATAACATCGCTCGGGTGGTAATCTCTATTAACTTGAACTTATCCCATAGGAGATTACATTCATGATTAACAAGTTGAATATTGGATTGGTCTTGGTCAAGAGAGAAGCCTGATGACGTTACCTCCTTTTTGATATCCGCCAAATGAGCTTTATATGGCCCAAGTCTGTTGGATGACGCCATCATCTCCTTTTTCAGTGTTGAAAGGATTTTTTAAGACCTTATATCTATATCAGTTGTGTGATCACTATTCAATAGTTATATTATCAATGGTAATGATACCTAATGGTAATTTAAAATAAATTGGATATAATGAAAGAAAATGATTGCATGTGTTTTCCATACCCATTACAAATTAAAATAAAGTTACTTTTATTCATAAATGTTCGGGTTGTTACAACCTTCTCACCCTAAGAAATTTCTCCCTAAAAATTTCATTTTCCCACACTACAATATATGATGGTAACTCTACCTCATCAATTCCTCCATTTACCATGTTTATTCTTCAAACTTGTAGTTTCTTCACAACACCTTGATGAGAGGCATCGTCTTATTTCGTAGATCTTTATCTCTACGATCAAAGAACTTCACCAGCTTCTCTTCATAGGAGGGGTAATTCTCCAGTGGTACCAACTCTGGATTGAGTACATGAAATGGGTCAGGTATGTACTTCCTCAATAGTTATACATGGAATACATCATGTGCTTGAGACAAATTTTGTGGGAGTTCTAGTCGATATGCCACATCTCTGATGCGATCAATGATCTCAAAAGAGTTGATGTACCTTGTAATAAGATTTCCCTTTTTTGAAAATCTCAAAACTCTCTTCAATAGACCCATTTGGAGGAAAAATATATCTCCTACATCAAACTCTAGGCCTCGTCGACAGTTGTCATCATAGCGATTTTGTTGACTTTGAGCAGCTTTGATGACCTGTTAGATGGTCATAATCTTCTCTGCCATTTCTTTGACCAATTTTGGACCTAGAAGTTTTCTCTATCCAACTTTATTCCCACATGCAGGTGTTATGCACCTCTTCCCCTAAAGGGATTCATAAGGATCCATTTGGATTCTTTATTGGAAACTGTTGTTGAAAGAGAACTCAACCAGAGGAAGATGTTGATCCCATCCTCTTTTTAAGTCCATTGATCATGCTCTCAAAATGTCCCCAAGTGTTTGGATTGTCTGCTCAAATTGGCCATCAGTTTGAGGATGATAAGACATAGTTATGTTTATCTCAGTATTCATAGCGTGTTGAAGAATCTTTCATAAATTAGAGGTGAATCTTGGATCTTGATCAGATACAATCAATAGAGGTAGACCATGTAGCCTTACCACTTCTCTGATGTATATCTGTGCCATTTGATCCAATGATAGATCCACGTGAATTGAAATGAATTGTGCATCTTTATAAGATGATCCACAACAACCCAGATAGCATTCTTTCCCTTGGATGTCTTTGGAAGTCAAGTGAAAAAGTCCATGGTGATGTTTTCCCATTTCCATGTTAGTATGGGTAATAATTGCATCATCTCCTTAGACTTCTTCCTATAATCCTTCACTTATTGACATACCAGGTACATTGATGTATACTCAGTGATCTCCTTCTTCATGTCATCATACAAATAATTCTATCTTAGATCATGATACCTCATTGTGTTTCCTGGGTGAATGGAGAAATTCAAACTATTTGAAGCATCCAAAAGTTATTTCTTTAACTATGGATTTTATGGAACACATAGTCTTGACCCAAATCTCGCAATTCCATATTTATTAACATTGAACTCTGATGAATTCTCTTTTATGATAGTTTCCACTTTCTTCAGAATTCCCACATCATATTTTTGATCATCCTTTAACATTTCCAAAAGAGATGGTTGAGAAATCATTTGTGAAAGGATTTATGATGTTCCCTTCTTTACGATTCCCTTTTCAATATTCATAAAATCTAAGAAGATTAGATACTTTTCAATTCTAATCAATGATTGAATCATTGGGTCCCTTCTACATAGAGAATATTCCACCTTTTCTTCTTTTTGAGGGTGGTAATGGATTGAGAAATCGTAATCCTTAATGAGATCTAACCATTTTCATTGGTTTGTGTTCTGCCTTTTCTGTGTAAATATATATTTGAAACTTTTGTGATGTGTATATATTTAACACTTTTCCCAAAAGAGATAATGTATCCATATTTTCAACAAAAACATCAGAGCTTCCAGCTCTAGATCATGTGTGGGATAGTTTTTTGTGAATTATCAATTGTCTTGAGGTATAGGTGATGAGTTTTTCATTCTAAATCAACACACAACCCAGGCCCTTCTTCGAAGCATCACTGAAGATTACAAAAATCTCCACACTTGTGGGTAGTGTTAGCATAGTGGTAGTGATAAGCCTCGTTCTCAACTCCTTGAAGCTTCCTTCACATTCTTCAGTCCATGAAATCTTGACTCCCTTCTGAGTTAGCTTGGTAAGAGGATTTGACAATCATGAGAAATTTCTCACAAATCGGTGATAATATCTAGCTAACCCCGAGAAGATATGAATATCTGTCAAAGATGTTAGCCTCATCCATCCCTAAATTGATTTTTTTGGAAGGATCCACAGATATCTTATTGCTTTTGTTGATATTTCCAAATAATGATAATTACATCAACTTGAACTCACACTTGTTTCATATTTCATAGATCTTCTACTTTCACAAGGTCTCTAGTATAGTGATTCGATGCTCTTCATGCTCCTCCTTGGTTTTAGAGTATATTATAATATCATCAATAAAGACTACCAAAACTTTTTCTAGGTAATCTCTAAAGACTCTATTCACCAATTCCATGAATATTTCTAGATAATTAGTGAGTCTAAAAGGCATTACTATGAATTCATAGTGCCCGTACCATGGATAAAAAGCAGTCTTGGGTATATCCTCCTTCTACACCCTTACTTGGAAATATCTCGATCGCAAATCCACCTTGGAGAAGTGTTGTTATCTACATAGCTAATAGAACAAGTCATTAATTCATGTAATTGGATACTTGTTCTATATCATGTTTTTTTGATCTCACGAAAATCAATGCAAAGTCGCATTGAACTATCCTTCTTCTTGATGAAGAGGACTGGTGCACCACATGGTGAATCACTTTGGATTATAAACCTTTAATCTAGATTCTCTTGTAGTTGTTTCTTAAGCTCTTTAAGCTCTACAACAACCATTATATAAAGATTCTTGGATATTGGAAATTCCCCTGGTATAAGATCAATCAATAATTCAACATCTCTTCTAGGAGGAAGACCATGAAATTCCATGGGAAACCCATCCGTGAATTCCCTCACAAAAGGCATGTCTTCAAGAATGGTTTCTTCCTTAGACTCAGTCATCTTATCAAGTTACGTGTGCTCATAGGGCAGTAATATCCATTCTTAGGATGATGGTTATAATGGAGATTCATCCTCCTCATTTCACTTGTATAGAATTAGCGGTTGATTCTCCATGTGAAGAGTGATTTTTTTCTCATGTCAATTTATGTTGGATCTATATAGAGAAATACAATCCATGCCAAAAATTTCATCGAATTCTACTAGAGGTAGAATGATAGGGTACGATGAGAAGTTAAATCCACAAATTGTGATAGAGGATAAGTTATATTCATGGGATGAAATAATTTCCCCATTTTCTATTTTCACCAACATATCGAATTCCATTATTTGTGGTGTTTTTTGGAGTGTCCTAAAAACATTTTGGATATAAAAGAATGCATAGAACCATAATCAAAAAGTATATACATTATTCTTGAATGAATAACTAGTGTACATATCACCACTTTGTTTTTGGGATTCGATTCAGTTGTAGTGATGGGAAAAAGCTCACCCATGATGCCTTGGAGGTTGTTGGTTGCCTCTGAAAATCCTTGGCTTAGGGAACTGGTTCATAAAGTTCCATGTTTCATTTCAGTTGTAGCAATGAATAATGCATTGAGGATCGAATGGGGTGTTCCTTTCCTCTTTCACATGGGTAGGTTTCTCATGTCAGAAATCATTGGCTTGGTTCCCTTCTCTTCCACACCTAAACCATTTCCTCACCCCTTTGTGGAAATTTCTAGGGTGATTCTTTCTGCACCTTTGGTAAGTGTGGTGTTGGAAGCTCTTTACACTATTTGATTTATCCATCAGACAACTATAATTAAAATATAATTTTTTCTTCTTATCCCTGTGATACCCTTGAGATTTTACAATATTCATATTGAATTTTAGGGCAGATCAGACAATCTCCTCATAGCTGTTAAAGTCATAGATCACTAGGTATTTTTTTAGGATAGGTTTTAGCACACCAAAGAAGCGATCGACCTTGAATTTTGGGGTAACAACAAAACTAGAGGAATATCATTAATTTCTATTGAAGTTTTCATCATAATCCCCAACATATTTGTCATCCCTTTTCTTTAGTGGAAGGAAATATCTTTTTATCTTAATATGGAGGGTGCAAGGAAAATATTTATCGAATTTTTTTTTCCTGAAAATCCTTCCATCCCATTTCCTCGATCTCTTCCTTAGGCTTCGTATTTTTTATCAATGTCCACAATTGATCAGCTTCACCCTCCATGTGATACGCATCCATAAGAACCTTTTCCTGTTTAGAACATTGAAGTATGGAGATGATATTCTCAATGGATATGATCCATTGTTTGGAGAATGAGGGATCAAATGATCCATTGAATGTAGGAGGCCTTTGTCTCATGAATCTCTCGATTGCAACTTGTTCTTTCTTATGGTGCGGGGGGGGGGGGGGGGTTAGAAATTCCTATTGATGCATGTTTTTATTCAAAACATGAGTTAACTTTGAGGGTATTGTGACAAAGTTTGTGATTCCTACTCCCATAGGATTGGGCATCTCATTCGAATATTCATCACATTGATCATCACATCGATTATTAGCCTGAGTCCTATTATTACTGGAAATAGGCTAAAATAAAAGGAAAATTAGGGGTAATTATTTTAAATTATTAATCACATAAAGGGTAATCCAATGAAAAATGGATAGCATATAAATTACATTTATTTCCTTAACTTATGAATTTTTAGGCTTCAATCTAAGTAATCCGTGATCTATTTCCTAATATATATTCTTATGGGATTTTTTTGTTCGCTTAATAATGGTTCATACTAATATTATAAATTTACCAAAGCATATCCCATGGGAATGTCGAACCAGGAGTGAAGTAAGACCCATTTTCGTGCACCTGTTACCATTTGAGTCTAGGAAAAATCATTGTTTTTGGGTTTTAACCCTCGATACATCTGTTCTAGAGAAACCTCTACTTGTTCGTATCCAGTCGGATATGTACTTTTGTGATAAAACACTTAATCTATACTCACAAAAATTTTGGGATTATTTTATTATACTTAGTCTTATTCCTAAGGATTTCACTTTGTTTTTCTAATCCTAATCCAAAAAATAACTAAACCTATCCTTTGATTCCAACTATAACAACCCTAGTCTTTATTACGAATTTAAACATGATTTATTACATAAACATGCACATAATAAAACCCATAAGATCAATAGGTATAGTTTATTTGGGTCTTAAGAACATTACATGACAACTTAATACATAAAATACAACATCTTTATTGAAAACATCTTTTACATGACCACATCATTCCTTCATACTAGCATTGCATGAGATAACTTGAGGACATACATAAAAAGGGTGAGCTATAAAACCCAGTAAGGGAGTAAACAAGGAATAACATATATAATACAATACATGTTAGGAAATAGAAATATAACTAGATCATAATAGAAACATGAACATAAAGGCATGATATAGCATGATCATCATAACATGGAAATGTGGAAACATCTTAAAATACTGCATCATTAACATAAGAGAATCAGGTAAACCCATGTCCCAACATGATGGAAAAAATCCTATAAATGAATCAGGTAAAACCCTATCCGAACATGGTGTATCATGATACTAAATATTATCTAATTAATTGGAGCACTATTAGGGTTCACCCTTCATAATCATTTCAATCTCATGCTTAAGTGTGCCACATAGATCATATAATATGGATTCATTCAACATCATCATTTATTCCAAGATAAAGGAATGTAGAATAAATACATGAAAGTATATAATCAATAAGTATATGCACATAAAGTTGAATACCCTTTATAGATAAATGGGCATGTTATTCACTACATGATTATTTTTGCATGGAAAACCGTACTCCAATTTCAGAAACCTAACGACATGACATAAAAAATTCATAAAAATGGTCAATGAGAGGTAAATGGGTATATAATCATATATAAATGAAATTTAAAATAAGGGGGTCATATAAATACATTTCCAAACACATGTAATTTGGAAATATAAGGCTAACATAATAAAGAATCTTGAAGATAGAGGAGAAATGGAATAACACTAAGGAAATTTTAGCATGGTAACAGGTGTACATGGGATGGATTAAACAGATATAAAGAGGTATATCATAATTAAAACATAATAATAGAAGTATGGTGGTGGTTAGAAAACATACCACATCATTTCTAATCGAAAAATAAAATGGTATAACAATATAAGGAAACTTGGAAAAAAATGGGAAATGAAGGAATGCGAGGATCCCTTACTTGGATGTGTGATCCCAAAGGCTTGGGAGAGGCTTCTAGGGAGCTTGGGGGTGCCTTGGGAGAACTATAGGGAGTGAATAGAAGAGTTAGGATGAGATTAATGTATTTTGGGTGAATAGTAATGGGTGATTAGGTGGGTTTATATAGGAAAGGAGGGGTAATTCTTTATTACTTAGGTTTTGAACACTAGACACTAAAATATTCAAAACTGAAAATATTTCCATGGTTTTTTCACATGGGATTTTCCAAATAGTAGTGTAAAACATTATTTTATAAGATAATTGGCTGAAGATATTCAAATATTTCCCCTGTTTATGTGGAGGTGAGTCACAATCTCAAGGAAATGAATTTAAAATCATAAAATATTTTATACATTTTGGAGGATTCACTAAGGATTAATAAAATATGTAAAACAAATATAAAATTAAATTTTTTTAATGGGAAAAAAATATATTCGTCTGATAATACCCATTATATTATTTATTAAATAATTTTGGGTTTAGTATGATGTCATAAAACACATATTTTATTTATACGGTATTCAATTTTTACTCAAACAATTGACTGTCTCAGAAAATTATGAAAAATTCACCATTGGATAATTTTGACATCCTGATTCCAAAAATAATATTTATTTTATTTAAATAATTCTATAAATATTTGAATTTTCACTTTTAAAATGAAAATTGACATTTTGAAAATTCATAGGTTTTCACAAAAATAGTTTCGAAACCTTAATAAAAATTACATTTCACTTTATACAAATTATATACTCATTTATTATTAATAAAATTTATTTTATAATAATATTTTATTAAAATATTAATTATTTCAATATTTTATTAATTTTGTAAAATAAATTCATTAAAAATACAGTTTATTATTTATCGTATAAAAATATAACTCTTATCAAACTGATTACCAAATCATTTACATATAAGGAACTAATATAATAATAATTTATTTAAATTTTTTATAATATTATTAATAAATACCTTAGTATAAAATAATAATGTATATATTTCTCAAAAGTACCATTTTTACCTGAAAATCAATCTATCAAATTCATCATTTTTTCAGAAAGACTATTCTCATAAAGGAATTGATGGAACGAGAATTTTATTTATAAAAAGGGATTTCAAAATAATTAAATAATACCTTGTTACATAACCCCTTATAACACCTACATAAGACCTAAGGGTAACATGTGCAATGATGAAATACTCTTGGGGTGGCTCATATAATGTCTCCTGGGTGGTAATCTCTATTAACATGAACTTTTATCATAGGTGATTCTATTCAAGCTTAATGTGTTGAAGCTCATCTTGTTCTTGGTTGAGAGAAAATCCCAGTGATGCCACATCCTTTTTGATCTCTAAAAAATGAGCTTTGTACGGCCTAAGTCTACTGGATGATTCCATCCTCTCCCTTTTCTCTACCAAAAGGATTTTTTTAAAAACTTATATTTATATCATTTGGGAAATAACTATTCAAAGACTATATCATAAATGGTAATGATACTTAACATTAATTTTAAATTAATTGAATATAATAAATAAAAATTATTTCATGTGTTTTCCATATCCATAATAAATTAAAAGAAATGTAATTTTATTCATAAATGTTCGATTCATTATAGATTGTATCCTGATGTGTTTTGTATTTAGTTTTTTTTTACAGTAGATTGATTCATTGTTTCTTTGACTATTTAGAAATGAATTTATTTCTTATAAACTAATTTATAATAGTCTTAATGAAAAATTGAAGTCTCTAAATGTTTTAACATAATTATTAGTTAACGTTGAGGAAGATTTGAAAAGTTTTAAAAAAATGCGAAGGTAGAAAAAAGATCATGAAGTAAGATGGTCAAGTGGTCAAACCAAGTTGGAAATGAACTCATATATCATGATGATAATTTTTTTGAAAGAAACTTTTTCAGCAAATGGATGAATGATTTGAAATTTTATATACAAATGTTTTATACTGAGTGATGTTTTTGGAATAATTCAATGATATGACTAATGAAAGTAATAATGAAGTGAATTTCATAAAAGAAATTTTTAAAATTTGGAGTTAGAAATTAGTATACTCATAATGTGTGAAATGATATTTTCCGTGTGATGGAGGAAAATATAAACAGCATCGAGGAAGTTGAAAGAAGAAAGTAAAAAGTTCAAAAGTATGTAGTGATGGAGGACTAGATTGTGAATCTTCATTCTTAGGTCACAAAGGCTTATAAGTTTCATGACATGTTCAAGAAAATGGAGGTTATTCTGAAAAAGTTAATAAATAAAGAATGAACATTTTCTTTGAAACACTTAATGTATTATTTTTAAGCATTTTGAATGGATGTTGAATGTAGATAAATCTTTACCCAAATTGATTATGTCTGGATGTTTTCCAATTTTTCTTTGATGTATGTTCTTTCTTTTAAATATTGTATGAATAGTTTATTCACATACATTTGTTTTTTATGTTATTATTTTCTAACATTACAGTTCATATAATTTCCCTATTTTTTTAAATAAAAAAGTAGGAAAAATTATAATGAAGATTTGTTAGTGCCATTGAAATATCTAAATGAAAAATTCTGTAAGAAGTTTTTGGGAAAAGTTTTAAAATAATTTCCTTAAGGGGTGGTTATTATCATAAATGGGAGAATTCAAAGTATCTATCTTACTTTATATCGGATTATACAGAAGGTATAAAGGGGAGTTAAGATATAAATTATATATTTAATGATAAAAAATAATAAAGGGTTTTATTTTTTTCAATGTTATTGTTTCCATTTAAGTGTTGTGGTTTGTGTTTTCTGAAAAGGGGGAGATTTTTTATTCGAAATTTATAGTTTCTACTTTTCCTTTCCTTAGTTTTGGAAATCAACAAAAAATAAAAACTATGTTTTTTAAATTTATATTTCCCATTTTTTAGTATTTTGTTTTTGTAGAAAACATTATTTTATACCAAATAATTAAATAGATCTAATATAATATGAATATAAACATTTATTACTCAATCTGATCCATTAGACTGAAAGTGCATTCGATACATCAGACCAACCTATGTTCTGACTATTGGTTGGATTGAAATTGGTATCGATTCATTAGTCTGACCATTTTTTAGTTTATAGGTTTGAAATATAATATGTAAGTACATCAGACTATACAATGTTTATAATTGGAGTATATAAATTTGATTCTATCAGACAAAATACATAATCACGTTATAATGGTGCTAAACTAAATGACATCGGACATTCAGTTACATCTGATAATTCAAGTGAAACTTGTAAGAGGTTTTTGAAACCATGCCTGAAATATGAACATTGGAGCTTCACCTATAAATAAGAGGACATTTGAAGAGCTAGTAGATAATACATTCACAACTCAATTTATATAAAGATTTATTTCCATGAACATCTCGTTTCTTGTCTTTGTAATTATTTAGAGTTAAATTTTTAAGGATTCTTTGTGAGGATTTTATTTCCTTTAGAATAATTTGTTTTGTATTCATTGTTCGATCATGGTATTAATTGAGGTATTCCATGGATATGAAGATAGATTCATACTGATCATCACATTGTGGGATTTCCAAGTACAGAAAGATGGACTGTATAGTAGTCATAAATTTGCAGATATTTTTAGTCAGGTTTTTTACTACCTTGACTCTTAAGGTTAAAGAGTAAATTATTTATTAAATCTTTTAATTCATTATTACTTTCATAAGCTTACATTTTTTTAAGAAAGTGAGGGGCGAATCCATTTTATTGAACAAAACTTTCATAAGCTTACATATTTAATATTTATACATGTTTTACATTACAATGTGAATATACTCTAGAATGTATGTTTTTACTAACCTTCATAATATTTGTTTTATCAAACTGAATGTGGTACCAATAAACTACTCTGATTTAATCAAACAATATCTAGTTCAGATTAAAACCATCTAATCATCAAATGATCTGTGAGTCCAATCTTTTGTAACTAAATAAGAATTGTGTTTTGTGTTTGTTTAAGTTTTATCCATGTCATAGAATTGAAATTTTCCATATTCACTCTAAAGATGTAGAGGCATTTGGTTGCATTGCAGTTGATCCTGGTGGAGGAGAGATGTGAATCTTATCTTTAGTCAATAGTAGTGGCTCCATTACTCCTTCAGCATGTGAGAGATTCTCATTTGTGAGACATCGACTATGAGGTTCTTTATGGTGACTCTTAGTGTTTCATGATACACGTATGGATCACCTCTAGCGTGAAATCTATACTTGATTCCTATGATGCAATGATGATACGACATAAAGATGTTGTCAGATTCAAAAAAAAGAAACAATTCATCATAAGTTATTTCTTTAATTCCATAAATTAATTATAAATTTATTATGTGATGTTCCTACATTTTATTTCTGGTTTTATAATGTCATTTTAACTTTGATTCAATTTCATTGGTCAATATGTTTGTCATAGATTTTCATATCATATTAATCATCGATTACGACAAAAAACCAAGTTGGTCATGCCCCACTGGCATATCCACTGCATTCGAAACCTTCAAGTGGTATCAAAGAGGCCACATAAAAATTTAAAATTATTTAAAGATCATTGATTTATTTAGGCATTTATAATTAGTTTTCAATATTTGTTTAAACTGTTATTTAATCTTAATTGTGGGATCGGCTCTTCTTCCTATTATTTATAACAAATATAATCAATAAATGGATTGATTTTTAACAAATAACATTCAAATAACTCATCTGGAGGTTCCAAATATTCTGACCAAATGGTAGAAGAGTACACGACTTGTAACTGATTGGTATACGCCAGGTACGCATATTTAATTCACCAAGACAACTCACAGGTTAATTTGGAATTAATTCGGAGTGTGTGAATTTATCACATTTAGTGTGTATTTAATACACTATGCGTTCAGCAGGCCATCCCGACACACAGTTAGCTAGACTACATGGTGTATAACTTTTGTACATGATGTGTAGTCCATTATTCAAAAACATGCTATATATTTTTACATGTGCTACATGACTAATGACTGTATAACTAAGATACCACACAATTTATAACCGATGTACATGTTGGGAACTCTATTAATTTTGATGGAAAGACAACACACTGAATCTCTAGGTGTGTTCTGCAGATAGATAAAGAATATTTATACACAATGTGTAGTTTTATATTATCTATTTTCAAATAATTATAACTTAATTTACTATACTATTTAAACATTATCAACATATATTCCATGCATCATCTAGTTGACTTGTACTCGCAATTTAATATGTTTTTTATATATATTAAATGTATAGATATTCATTGTGTAATATTCAAAACTATATATTTTGTATAAGTCATATTACAATGGTTACTCTACACATATTAAAACATAACATGCTCTGTAATTAAGATATGTTTTTTGTGTCATTAATTTGACTCGTACATGCCATGAAATTACATGATATGACATGCATGACACATGTCACATGAGTAAATAGTATAAAAATATAATAAGAACTATGTTTTTCGGATGAGTACTTATCATGTTGCCTTAGGCATATTTTTTATGGTCAATTTTTATTAAATTTATTTGAATTTTTTAAAATTGTGATGGATGAGAATCTCAAAAAGTTTGGATGAAAAATAATATAAAATAATTGACTAATTTAAGATGATAATTAATTGATTCTATCATGATTTATCTTAAATAATAATGATTTGTATTGAATTATATTTTATTAAATGTGTAATTCATTTCAAGTATGTAGATGATCAGGATAATAGATCATACATTTATATGTGATTGATTTACCTTTTAATTTATTATTAAATTAAAATGATGATCTACACGTCACTCCTCCTCTCATTATTAAAGACATGTGTTCTTGCTATTTACTTTTATTTAAACTCCATAACCAATCATTTGGTTCCCATGAGTAAAATTTTATGTAATGTATGAAGCTCTCAAGTGTGTGGAGAGGATTCAAGTTGGAGACAAGGTGAAACCAATCCGAGAGATACATGTGTGTGTATATAGAAAGCTACAACCTGATCCATGACATGGTTCAAAATGTTTTTCCCTTAGTTCGATGGTTATTTTATCATTCACTAGATAAACTATCCATTAGTAAAATATCCTAATCATACCACCCTAATTATTTTTTTCTACCATGTTTCATGGTTAATTTCATTTTGGATGTTTTTCATGATCACAAGAATTAATAGATCAATATTCTTTTAAGATAGAACTATAATAAATTATACAAAACATAAACTTTCTCTATGACATGGTTAAATAACTTTAGTAATCCAATTAATATTAAAAAGCATGTAACAAAGATAAAATTGGTTATTCAAAGAAAAAATATTAAAATCCCTCAACTGTATATATTAATTTGGTATATCCTTCCACAACTTGAGTATAAATCGAACCATAGTTCAAAGTTCTTGACCAACCTCTACGGTGATACTTTCAATTATCAGGGAATTTCTATCTGAACTTGTGGTTTGGCTTAACCGAGTTCACATTAAGGTTTGATCATCTATGCGAGACTCAGTGCAACTAGTAGGAAAAGGGTTGAGGAAATACAAATTTAGGATTTAATGATTTGGATGTACACTCAAAAGATTAAGGAACTATTAAATAATTAAGTTAGAAAAATACTCTTACCTAAATACATTTGAATAGTTTGACAAACCGACGCTTGGATTATGAAAAAGAGCATATATATCCTTGCCACTAAAATATTAAAGATACATGAAATTTTGAAACTAATGGATAGATCTATTAAGTATTGATAAAATAGTGGGAGAATAATAAATTTAATATTTATTATCTAATCTTATCAGATAAAGTAATAAAATTATGCACTTTTTAATTATAGAAACAACAATACACATGACTTTAAAAGTATCACTATAGTCCATAATTGAGAAGGATAACCTTCTAACTGGCACTAATTTCCATGAATGAAAAAGGTTCTTGTGCATTATTATATGACATAAAAGAAAATTATATGTTCTAAAAAACCCCATCCCTGAAGCTATTAACCAAAAGGAAATTGAAAAAAAAATTGTATCTCTATGAGAAACATTAGGATGATTCCAAAAATTTCCAAGGTTTCATGCTATCTTCCATGTCCAAGGAGATTCAAAAGAGACATGATGATATGGATGTGTATAACATGATGTATCATCTTATTTATCTCTAGAAATAGAAGTTGATATAAGAGATTTATGAGATCTTAAATTCATTTTTCACATGAAATATTGGAAAAATCATTCATTTTGATCCTCATGCAGTTAATATGATTGGATATATAGAGTGCTTAAACATCTTGAACATTAAATTCCCTTATGAGATGAATATAGATATCATCATTTCCTCACAACCTAAATACATCTCTAGATTTATTATGAATTGCATTATGAGTAATAAAGAGAAGACTCTTTTAGAAATTATTACTCTCATTCACCAAGTGGAAAAGGTCATGGGACGTGAAAACCCTGCAATCCTAATAGTGAATAAGAAAAAAAAAAGAACAAGGAAAAGAGTCCCAAGACTAACTCTATGTCTAAATATCCCAAGAATCATCCTTCTAAGAAGAATAAGATTCAAAGGAAGGTGAAATAAATGGATGAAATGTGTTTTTCATGTGGCAAGCTTGACTACTGGAAGAGGAGTTGCACCCATAAGCAAGGGGAAGCTAAAGGTGATTTCATTATAGAGTATAATCATTATATATATACACATTGGTTATTAGATATATTTTTTGGTTCTCACATTTTTATCCAAATATAGTATCCAATTACAATCCAAAATTTTCCAGAGGTGAGGTGGATCATTAAGCATCCAATAGTGCAATAATTTCTACCTTGGCTATACGAGGCAATATTTGTTCTGGTACAACACAACTAAATAATGGTCTTTATGCATTAAATTATGAAAAATGAATTTTCACAATAGATAATGAATCATGTTCTCATGACTCATACATCACCAAATTCTGGCATCACCGTCTTGGTCACAAAAATGAGAAGCTTTTGAAAATGCTCTATCAAGATGATTATTTAGACTCCTTTGAGGACTAATTAAAAATTTTCATGCTTAATTTCAAGTAAAAATGACTAAACCACCATTCAGTGGCCTTGGTGAAAGGGCCGCAAAGCTTTTAGGATTGGTAGACACTAATGTGTGTAGACCTCTTCTAAAAGAAGGTATAGGTTGATATTCTTACATCATAACATTTAATGACGACTTAAGTAAGTATCATTATATCTACATAATGAGGTAAAATAATGATTACTTTAAAAATTAAATTAATTAAAGAATTATGTAGAGAATCAAACTATTAAGAATATATAAAGAAGCTTCAATCCAATCAAGGTGGTGAATATATTAACCAAAAGTTTATCGACGTTCTATAATTGTTTAAAATTATTTCACAAACCACTTCACCTTATACACCATAGTAGAATGATTTATGTGAAATAAGGAATTATACATTTCTTTACATGGTAAGTATGTTGATGAGTCATATTGATCTTCCATTATTCTTTTGGGGATATTCTTTACATTCCACAATACACATTCTAAATAGAGTACGAAATAAGGTGATAGAAAAAATTACATATGATTTAATATATGGAAGGAAATATATGTTGATACAAAATTGTGGATGGGGATAAAATATGTTTTTTAATTCCATATTAAGAAAAAAACTATCACCCCGATACAAAAAATGTATCTTTATAGGGAATCTCAAGGATATAAGGTAATATTATCTATAAAACTCCTCATAAAAGAAAGTTATTATCGTAAGTAAAGCTATATTTTCTGATAGGGATCACATTCTCAAGAAGGATAGTGAGAACAAGATTGATTTAGAAAAAGTTGATGCTTAAGATATTCAAGATTTGGTATACAAACAAATTACATAGGTCCCCATGGAAAAAGTTTTTCTTGAAGCACAAGTACTACATAGGAGCATCGGAGAGCACTAAAAGGTCCTAGTAATTGACCACTATGATGAAATCCTGGAAGTGTTAGGACATTATTCTTAAATATATGTTATATAACTAGGTAATATCATTTGACAGGAATCGAATGATATAGACTATTAGGGTTGATGTCTCATATGAGAGACACTTTCTCATGGTGTACGCCCTTGGTAACTTACAGTGAAAGAGATTATGAGAACAAAACCCACCAGTAGTAAATCCACATTTATATATATCATTAGATATTCCTATCTATGGACATTAATATTGATCATTAGACTTTATGATCACTGTTAATGAATATTATTAGTTATGTACTTTTTGTATTGATAAAAATCGTGACAACTTATGTTAGCAGAAAAGTAGGATACATTGAGTGTGTCACGAGTAATATTTCATTTACGAATAATAAAGGAAAATATTTATCCCATTCATTTTTTAATGGCAGTTTATATTTAAGGTCCTTTTGAAGGAAATAAAATATCTGAAATAAATCCATGACCATGATGTTATGTGGGAAAGGTTTTTCCCATAAAGTCAAATAAAGAGACTCAAACACATAGGTTTATGACACCAGCATGCATCCTGCTTGATTATAAATATCATGATAAATATATTATATTATACATGAATAATCCTTATAAAGTTTTATGTTTCTTTGACATTAAATTATTTCTCTATGAGTGCCTTGACGTGTCACTAGATGCTAAATTTAGACTTCAGATTTCTTATGCCAATTACACTGAGAAAGTGGCTTTGAGGACCATACACTAAGTGTATCCAGAACTTCAATTAAATATTAAATATTACTTATTATTTAATATTTTGAATAAATGTTATTCTCATACATTTTTTAATAAATATTCCTATTTTCATGATCTCATACATTCAGTCGTTAGTTATTTAGGAGAATATTTTGAGAGTAGAATATTTAATAAATATTTATTTCCATTTATTAAATATAATATTTTTTATTTATTGGTGAATAATGGAGTGGAATTTATTTATTAAATAAATAGTAATTATTTTAGGATTGATAAATATTGTGGAGGAATGATAGAGATATTTTAATGGTCCATTGAGAAAAAATATATAGTAAATATTTTTTGAATAAATTTTAAATAAATTTTTCAAGAAATAATATTTAATTAATTTTCTAGTTTTATGCAAGTAAAAAAATAATATTATTATTAATATTATTATTATAAACATGGGGTTACATTGAAATTAAATAAATAATAAGAGTGCATGTGAAATTATTATTTTCTAATCCTAGCACTATTTAAATCCAATTATATTATTTCCAATTCCAGTGCTAGTCGTTATGTTGGTTGTACACAATGACTCTAGAGAATATCCTCAACACCTAGAGAGAACCTCTTACAGAATTATCATGAGAACTTAGAGCGATATTATTCCACCACCTCTCTCGATCCTAATGAGATCAAAGAGAATCCTTCTTGGAAGCGATTCTCATGGTAATCAAGAATGAATGACACAAACATTAAGATCTATCATGCTAGCACTTGGAGATTCCTACGATGATACTTGGAGGTTTGTGGTAAATATATAAATAATAGTTAGAGTAGATTTACACTTCATTCTTGTGATGAAATAATGATATTTTTTAAGGATTTTATAATGACCCAAGCCTTGTTACACATATTATTATGTGATTTTAAACATGAACATCTCATAAACATAACCCAAAGATTGTGAGTCCTAGTGAATATGGAAAAATACCTTCATAATACATCAAACAAACTAAAACACAGTATATTTATTTTATTCTCCTTAATGATATCCTAAATCACTTTGATCCCCTAAAACTGCATAGGGTAACTTAGGGAATACATAAAAGAAGGGGGTGAGATATAAAGTCCAGTGAGGGAACGAATATGATAACGGGGATTAACATGTGATTCAAATGGAATAAAATGATATCATAAAAGATAAGGCTTAAGAATAATCATATGAGAACATAACCAGAAGAACATGGTATTATAATTTCATGAAAACATAGGAAAGTGGTAGTAAGATATAACACGCTAAGACAACATCACATGGTGGACAGAGTCCCATAGTGGATTAGATTTACTCCCTAATCACATACATACCATATAATGAGACAAAAACCATACCCAATGAATTAGATATCTATCTTGAAACACTCATAATAACATCTAAACTCTTATGTGTGACAAAATATGAAATCAATCACAAGACATAAATATAATAATTACCTTGTAAAGAAATGAGTTTTGTAATCCTGTCTCATTTTATAATCAAAGTATATTTCATAAATATTTAAAATAGAAAACGTAATTAAATATTTTGGATGATAATATATAAGTACATAAGAATAGGTCTCAAAATATTTCATTCATTTGGAAATAATTTCATGATAAATTTTAGATAATTAGGTATAAAAACAAACATTCAGAATGTTGTTTTAAGGAATCAATTAAATACTTTTAGAGAAAATTAGTATAACATTTTTGTCTAAGAACCATAGGTAAATAAAAATGGTTATACCTAAAATATTTAATTATTTAATTAAATCATGAATGGGAATAAATACATTAAATGAGTTTTACATAAAAGTATTAAGAGATAGAATATTTCCCTTTAATCGGGTTTAGTTTTAAAGAAGATGTGTGATAAATGAACTTAAGGTATGTATAACATCATAAAATGAAGGAAGAATAAGATATATATATATATATATATAATAGACATAAATAAAAAATTTATAATCATTTCATATCATCAAATAGGTAGATATATAAAAATTGATTTTTGAGAGAGAAATTTAATAACCCAATGAAAAAGGGTAATTCAGAGAGATAAATTAACTTATGTTACAAAATAATTATGAACATCCAATTAATGCACTAAATAATAAAATTAAATTCATTAATTAATTAATTCATAAAAATTTCCATCTAAAATTTATTTATTTTAATTTTTCTATGTTCATTTTTTTCTAGGGCATTCATTTTATGGTTCCATGGTTGGATCACTTCTATATAATTATTGAAATATTTTCAAATGAGAATAAAACATCAGAAGTGAAATGAAATGATATTAATTTTATTATAATAAAATTTCATGGTCCCAAATATCTTTTTGTTTTGTGACATAGAGATGATTCATTTAGTAAAAACTCTAATGGTATGTGGATAGTTCATTAAGGCAATTTTATAGACCATCTCAAACTAGTTTTATTTTATTTAATATTATGTCTATATATTCATTAAAAAACATTAAATAAGTCATAATATACTTATTATCATATTATTTAACAATAATAATATTTTTATGAAAATCATTGAAGGATATAATGGAAAACAAAAGTTTATCATCCACTGAGGCCGTGAATCAACAAAATATGGACAATGGTTTCATTTTTTTAGAATAAGAGAAAAAAAGTGGATGAATGATAGATATAATATTAGAATAATAACATTATAATATATATATATATGATATTGGAGTTATATTTCTATATTAGATGAGGGAGGTGAGGATAAATTATAAGAACAAAATAATTTAAGAGTGGTAGTTTGAGAATATTACATATTGAATTTCATCTCTTTAAAAATCTCTTTAATTCTCTTGAAATTGGTATTTAGATTATACCTAAAAAACTAAGACATGGGGGATAGGATTGAAAATGAAATTGGGTAGAAATTTGACAAGATAGATGTCTTAGAAGGTGTGATAAAAAGAGTCTCTAAGAAGTGATATTTACAAGGGGATGAGTTGAATGTTTTTTAATATTATATTCATTAATTTATTATCTTGGATCAAGAATACCCATAGTTTCAATTCTTGTGAATGTATAGAGTAAATAATGCATGTTTGCTCAAATTAATGGGTGATTACATCAATAATGACTAAAAAAATCATGTATTTTTCTTATAATGTTCAATATCACATTTTTTCGTATTTCACTATTCACAAAAATTTCAACTATTTTAGAAAAATATCAAAAAATCACCCTAATAATTATTAAATGTTTAGATTCAAAAAAATTATCCATTTTATGAAATTATTTTCTTATATATAATAATTTTAATTTTTAAATAAAATCCCCATTTATTATAATTATAATATTGCATAATATTAATTTATAAACATATTTTATGAAAATAAACATTATTTAAAATCATTATATTTTTTATAAAAATGAAAATAAAATAGATATGTTTTAAAAAAATATGAACAATTATTTTATCATTTTGAAAACATTTATTTCCCTGTATCAAGATATAAAAATGTCATATTTTCATTTTACAATATACATAAATATTATTTTATACTTTCATGGTTGAAGATACTATTCCAACAATTTGCTTAATATTCATAGCAATCATATTACTATTCCAAAAATCAATTTACCATTTTAATAGTCAGATTTGTAATGCTCATAGAGTTCCCCACTTCCTAAATATACATCACATTTCATTCATTCTTCACTACCTTCTATTTTCTATCAAGGTTATATATATTTTAATTTTCAATATGAGTAATGTATTACTAATATTTTTTCTCTTTTCTACAATGTTGTTTGAGAGTGTAGTTATTATTTTTGATCGAGAAAATACAAATTTTCATATTTTAGTTATCATATTTTATATTTTTATCCTATTGTAATATTTGCAGTTTTTATGACCATTTTTATTCTCTATATGTAATGTTGAAATTAATATAAAACATTTTAGTTAGTTTTATCATCTATTATGTGTGCTTTATGATACATTACTATATATGAAACAATTATAAAAAGGTAAATTCCATTGATAAAATTTTTGGGTCATTACATTCTAGTCCCCTTAAGAAATTTCACCCTTAGAATTTATTTTTACATACTAAGGTGAAAACATGTGAGGGTACTTGTACTCCATGAATTTATTCGAATCCCTTGTTTCCTCCTCATACATATGGTTTTGGTATAATACTATGACTACATGAGTTGTATAATTGCGTAGAAGTTTATCTCTATGCTCCAAGATCTTCACCGACTACTACTCATTAGTGAGATCATTTTCCAGCTATACCACCTCTGAATTCAGTACATGTGAGAGATCTGGTATGTATTTCCTCAATATAAATATATTTAATATTTAATGTACTTGAGATAGATTTTGTGGGAGTTATATTCGATAGACCACAACATTGAGGCAACCGATAATCTTGAAGGGGGTGATGTACCTAAGACTTTTCTTTCCTTTCTTCCCAAATCTCATGAATCCATTCAATACGATATGCCTATTAATACATTATCTTCAACCTAAAACTGCATTTCTCATCAAAAATTGTCATTATATATCTTCCATTGAATTTGAGTTTCCATAATATGTTTCTCAATGGAATTGAACTTTTTTACTCTTTCCTCAACCATTTCAAGATACAACTGCTTGAGTTTGCCAAATTTATCACAGTACATAGGCATTCTACATATCATTCAATAAATGGATTAATATTTGGATGCTTGAGTAGAAACTATTATTGTACAAGAACTCAACTTGTAATAACCTCAACTCCAGTAACTCAGAGATGATGTCTACAATATTTCATTAACATAGTTACAATGGATCTCCCATGTAGGATCTATCAATTTAATAGTCTTGGAAAACTAGATATATACAATATTCTCATATTTCATTGTAAATATAAAATTAATATCATGAAAACATTATTTTATATTTGATATTATTCATAATATCCATTTTCATAACCTGGGGAAAATAAAACAAAAAAAGGGTGAGTTCATATACATAGTAAGAGTTACACAAAATAGAAGCTTTCATGAATTAATAATTCATAATCAATATGGAAACATAAATAACTAAAAACACATACCATTTAATCAATAAAATTAGAAAAAAAAAACACATCCATGGATAATATCAATGTGTTAATCTCATGGAAAATAATAATTAGATTCTCAATGAAGGAAATTTTTAATATTAAATGTCATGATTTCAGAAATCGTGATATCTATCTCACCAAAGCCTTGGTATAAGATAGTTTAATTGATGATTATGTATACACCAGAAACCCATTTAATGATAGCTTGGTATTTTGTCTCACGATACATATCGATTCATTGAGAGGATATATAATTTTTGGGTCTTCTCATAACTGGATGTCCAATGCATTCCACATATGTTGAATGATCAAATTAATTTCATAAACAATATGCCTTATTAATAGATTTACGTGTCAAGTAAAGAATGAAGATTATCGATAATTCTTCAGCCAATCAAATACCTTTCAAAGTAAAACACCATATGTGGAATTGGTATATATACTAGGAAATAAGAATATCCTTGATACAAAGAATATGAATATTTAACGGAAATGTAATTCCCAGTGATCACAATAAATTGAATGTTTCAAAAGAAATCTAATTTCCATGAGATTTATAAAGATATGGGAGATGATCATAAAAAAGTAGATTTTTTTTTGTAAAACTGACTCTTTTAAAGAATAGATGAAAATGGAAATAATTCATTTAAAAAAGATTTTATTAAATAATTTTCTTTGTAAAACAATTGAAAATTCATAGAATAAGCTAAAGGGTGTAAAGTAGTTATGGTAGAAGAAACATCTTTTAACACCGTATATGTTAAAAAACATTCCTTTTGATTTTCAAAAAATAAATTTATTAGTGTCCTTTTTGTAAAAAATACAAATATTCATTTATAAACATTTAAAAATTCAATAAAAACATAAAATTATATTAATAAATTATTTGAGAAATAAAACTTACTTTTGTAAAACAATTTTTAAAAATATAGTCATGGAAGAAAAATATTATCGACCGGAAGAAAGATAAGATCAAATATTATTTTAAACATATCTCTTGAAATAATAACTAAGATAGAATAATTAATCTTTTTGAATAAATATATATCCATGTTAAACACCTAAAAGTGGTAGTATATACTATACATAAAATAAATAGGTTTATAATACCAAATATGTCTCAATGGAGTGGAAATTGAGAAAAAAATCCATTACATGCACTCTGACTTATCACATATGTTCATTATATTTCTAAAATAATAAACTTATGATAATTATTTACTTTATTAAGAACCCTTCTCAATTTTATTATTCCTTTTATTTTATTTATTACCATGTTATATTTATTTACTTAATCAATTAACTTCACATCAACTGTTTTGACGATATTCGATTTGTCTGTCTAAAATGGATTCAGTAGGTTGACTATGGTAATGTAAGTCATTATTACATAATATAAAAAATAATAATCATGACATAATTTCATTTTTATACATCAATTATAATTAAACCAATCAATAACTATCATTATGAAAAATGAAATACATTACAATCAATGAGAAGATATGTCGTACATACGCATGGGTAATGTTTTTCATTTTTCAATGATTATGATAGAAAGAAGGTAAGTATTATTTTATAACTAAATAATTATCATTATATTATAAATAACATATTATTTCTTTAAATAAACACACATATATATTTTAATCATGTGGCGTAGTGGTGTAAAATGAATCACATCACTTCACGGAGGTGGTAGTCCCCACATACGCACGAACGATGTTATAATTTTCAATGATTGAAAAGCTAAGAAAATATATGATATATGTCATGAAATGTCATAGAGGATCCCATTCTGTGACTATCCCAATCCCACCTCTAGTAGGCTAGGGGCTGTCGACTAGCACCGAGTAGGCATATCCCACAAATGGGAGGAATTTTCCCCTGTACTTGTACACACACACACATATCCAAGCCCAAAATTATGAAAAGTAAAAACACTAAGTAAAAAATGCATGCATACACTAATGTACCATACATAGAGTACAAATGCAGGAAAACTAAAAAGTAAATAGTGTCAGAATACAAGCCCCTCAAAATAAAGAGTATGTCAAGTGAATGCACATGTTCCTAAAACTTGTCCGTAGAAAACCCTACACGAAGGGTAGGTTTAAGAAAGCTTCCTGAAGTCATAGGATAAAAACACATCCATATAATCCCTTTAAGAACCACCTGGTCTTATTCCACCTAGACATATTTCAAAGTGTTGATCAACTGCATAAGACATGACATGTGTGGGAAAATCCCTTGTAGGGGCAAGAAAAACAATACTCAGTCAGACACCCTAAAACAAAAAAATAAATACCACTAATAAATACCTGAAGTATAACAAAAAGTAAACACATAAATTATAACACAAAGGAAACACATGAAGTACACCACAAATGAAACACACAAAGTACACCATAAAGGAAACACACAAAGTGAAGTCAGCTCACACAGGTATAAGTCTAAAGCACAAAGAGAAAGATTTTTGGTTTTATTCCATGTATATCCTAGTTTCCATGAAACATGGAGTTTTGATGGTGTACAGAGCATAGATGAAGCATGGAGTGTCAATTTTTCATGAAGCATCGATGGCGCATGGAGCATTGATGGCACCTGAAGCGTTGATGGAACCCGAAGCATCAATAGCTCTCGGAGCGTTGATGGACCTCAGAGCGTCGATGGCACCCAGAGTGTTGATGGAGAATGGAATATTGATGGTTCATGGAACATCTATGGTGCTTGGCTCATCGATGGTTCATGCAGCCCCCAAGTTAGGTACTCACCATATAAGGCCCATGCCTTAAACATTACATAATCATGAGTTAAATAAAAATTAACAGTGAAGATCTTTTCAAGTTTAAAGTTTTAGAGAATTAGGCCATAACTATTACAAAACCTCTTGAATATTACATTTATACACTTCTACTCGGTATCCTTTTTTTCCTTAAAATTAAAACTCTTAAAAAACAAGAATTATTTTCTTGATATAAACTTCTTGAATTCTTCCTTTCTCTTACCCTGCCTTATACCCTGTGAAAAACATTTCAATAACATGGGATGATCATAATAAGCTCAGTAAGGGTTATAAAATAATGAAAGAAATCATTAGTCCATCAATACACACAAAATATAAGCTCTTTAACATACCTCATGACATCATAAGATTTATGAATAACACATAAAAATGATAAATCATAAAGGTAACTTGTGGCATCCAAAACATACTTACGTTGTAGCTTTCATAGGTATGTAGGGAGTTACATTTGGAAGACCCATCACAGTTATTCCCTAAATCTCTTAGTATAAACATTAACATTTACCTCTGTTACATTACCCAATGCGTTGGAGAGTTATCTCGGGCTCACCTACCCCAGGTTTATCATGGAACCACCCATATACATAAAAAATTTCCATGAAACATAAAATATTCATAACACATAAAATAAGAATAAATAAAAGATAACATTTCCACATTTCATTCACAATATATTAGTTCAAGATATTTATATAATCAATTCATTTAGAACATTCAAAAAGAAGAGTTTTGAATCAAAGTGTCCCATACCACTTTGAAACTTTTGAAATTATTTTACACTTTAAAACAAACATTTACATATAAATAAATCCTTAAAATCATTTCTAAAACATGGACATGAAATAGAAGGATTTAGAAAATTAATTCTTTAAAACATTTAAAATGATTTTTTTGTTAAAGAATCCTTTACCACATGAGAAAATATTGAATAAATATCATTAAAGAATAACATAATAGAAAACTATAAATATCATAAGAATATATTAATTAATGATATAAAATCTCAAAATGGTTTTATATATACCTTATTGGATAATAAAGGTGCACAATATCAAGATATGCCTCAATGGAAGGAGATTAAGATGTAGTCCCTTACAATGATTGTATCATGAGATTAAGGATAAATGAATACAATAATAATGTGTGTAAAATATAAATACACCCAATATATGTAGATATTAAGTGTAAAAAAATCATAGGTCATTCACACATATTAATATCACGACATAATCAAGAAGTATAGGATTAACTCAAAGAATGAAAATTGGGTTAAGTTGTTTCCTTACAAAAATTTGACAGCTTAACAACATCAATTAAAAATTTATAAAATGAGTTGATGGGAGAGATAATGGTTCTCTCATCACATGGACATAAAATTTTCCTCAATAAGGATATATATGAACATATACCAACATTTTAAAATTGAAATTTAAAGACATAACATAAAATAGGTCTTTGACAAAAAGAGGTTGGTGAAAGGTTCATTTACAAAGATCATATCATTACATTAAGGATAAATCAGTGAAATAATTATGTGTGAAAAATATAAATAAATCCAATATAATATTATATTATGTGTAAAACAATAATATGTCATTCACACATATTCATAGAATGATATAATCAAGAATTTGAAGTTTATCCCGAAGAATAGATATCGGGTTAAGAAGTTCCCTTGCCTCGTGCCCAACGTGACTCATTCGTTCTTTAATCTCCTGAATAATAAACTAAGGTTAATTTATACTTTCTTCATACCCTTTTTAATTATATTATTCTTTTTATATCACTTATTACCACATTATAAACATTACATAATCATTTAAGTTAATAACAATCATTTTTTCGATATTTGGTACTTGAGTCAAAAGTGAACTCTTATAATTACAAGTTGTCCATGTTGTCAAAATTTCATTATCTCCATAATGATATTCATGATTTAGATATAATATATATCATATATATCGAAAATATATATATATGTATTAATAATAGTACATAACATTTGGACATAAGAAATGAAATGCATCGTTCATGGAGACGGTAAGCCATAAGTACGCATGAACGCTACTTTCAATTGTATTTCATATTTAATGGAATTAAAACATATTGACACAAATGTATATTATAATTCCATTATAATATAATATATAATTTCATTAAATCCAACCTTTATATGTTCCACGTACGGAATGAACGAGTCATATCACTTCGAGGGGGCAGTAGTCCGCACTTCCTCAAATTAAATTATTGTATTTACCCATTATGGAAACCATAAAGTAATGCTATAAATGAAAAATAAATAAGCATAGAGACAATATAAATATAATATATATCACATATAAATACAGTTCCATCATAATGGCCACCATGAGAGGCAGTAGGAGATATTTTAACAATCATTGTTTCATGAGGCAGTAGTTTTCCGTCCACATAAGTCGTATGTTTGTTTCCATTAGATGGAGGTTTGTGGATTTTTAGTTCTAATAATTATCATAAAAACATCCTAGTATATTCAGTATACTGTTTTTTATAAAATAATGGAATAAAGTGATTTTAGGGGGTTGGAGAAGGAAAATAAAAGAAAATAACTTGAGAGAAGACATTACCTTTAAATCGGGTAACTCCCTTTGGTTTGAACCAAAAGGATTTATTTAATTTTATTATGCCCAAATTAAGGCTTCTAGGTGGAATATAGATATTTTGGGAGCTTCATGGAGCATAGTTTGGATGATCTAAGGGGATTGAGAGGTGTGTGTAATGGGTTAGAGGAGATGGCCTTTTATAAGGGAGTGGAGGGGAACTTTAGGAAAGTTTGAAAGTATTATTTTATTATAAAATGATTTTCGGTTTCTAAAGGTCCACAACTAATTAAATTACAAAATAATATGAATATAAGTATAAATAAAATCATCCAATAAGAAATTTATAGGTTTTGTATATATCTTAATCCTTATCTTCTTTATTTAACCCTTTGTTAACTTATTTAACTTGTAACATGTCTTCTTCTATATTCATACTATATGGTTAATATATTTTTTATAAAATTCCAAAAGACCCAAAATGGACTATTAATGACAGTTTTATCATAATATATGTAATTTGGTCAAATATTATATTTTTTGGATTATTTTATCATTTAATAATATAATATTTGTTTTAAAAACTCATTTATGTCAATTAATATACTATTCATATCATGAATTTTTTTCAAAATCCAAAAAAAAATTGATTATTTCGAAAAAAACCATTAATTTAAATATAATAAGTCATAATTATCTCTAAAATTGGTGGATGTCATAAAAAGTTACAAAATAAATTTATTTTTATATTTATAATCTCATTTATTTAAAACATTCCTTAAAAAGGTAATTCCAACATCACCATTGTGTCATAAATAAATTTATTTATATGATGTATAAAAATTATAAATAAAATACAATGATGTTTAAAATCTTTTTATATTTATAAGTACTATTTATAGTATAAATTTATATTATATAAACCTATATAAAAATTGTTTTACCGAAAGATATACGTTTATGTTATATTTTCCTTAACATTATATTAATTTTATAAAATGTCATTTTCACTTACAAGTGGCTCCATAGGGTCCCCAAATAGACCCAAGGATGCATATGTTTGGAAATTTATCATAAAATAGGATTATGTAACGTGTTAGGGTAATTTAATATTATTATAATATTATTTTTTACCCTTATTTACCATATTTACTCTTTAACCATGGTAAATAAAATATTTACTGAAGTTACTGTTCATAATGTCTAAAAATAAAATTTATCTATTTACACAATTTGGACCACGTGATTAAAAATATGGAATCCATTTTTCCAAATTCATGACACATAAGTGGTAGAAATTAATTTAAAATTAATTCATGTTGTCAAAATAAAAAAGCATGTTTTTTAAGAAATAATAACTATCAAAAGATTGATACTTATTTATGTCTTATTTCAAAGTGTAATTACATGAACTGAACTAAATTGGATTAAATGGTAAAAATATAATCTAATTAAACTTTAAAACCAATTAAAAAGATAATCTAATCATATAAATAGATTATATTAAATGGCAGTTTTGAATTAAAATGCAGTATTTTTCACTATTCATTAAAAAATGCACTTTATCAGAAAAATACCAAAATTTAATCCAAATTAAATTTTGATGTCCCTATTCTAAATAATATGTTTATTTTGTAAAATTAAATATATAAAAGTGAAGAAAACTATATTTAAAAAGGGTTCTCCATCAAAAAGAGTTAAATTGACCTTTTAAAGAATATAAGAGTATTTAATTCTTAAAATCGGATTCATTCTTATTTTAAGCATCTAAAATTTATTGGATAAAAGTAAAAACATTTAACCAACATGTGCAATCATATTTTAGTTAGTTCTGTTCATTCTCTCCAATACAATGGCTAGGCATTCACTACCATTTAAAATAATAATAATATTATATTATTTTTTGGTATAACTCAAAGTTGTGTGAAAAGTATGATTTCAGATAAACCCATTGTTGTGTGTTGAGTAAGATATAGGACATTTAATCCCATTTAAATTAAAATTATTATTTAATTCAAAAATATTAATAAATATGAAAATTTCATATTCTTTATATACTTGGGTGTTACATCATTCCCCCCCTTTTGGAAATTGCGTCCTTGCAATTTTAAAATTGGGCTCAAAAACTTCAGTAAAAATTCCACATCAGAAAATATGTCAAAAAAACTATCACTTTAAAATAATCATAGATAAGTACAAAGGTCACCAGATGTAACAAATACTAGGATTCCATGTATGAAAACATGGATTTCTAAGAGAAACTAAGTGTCAAGTTCTGATGGAGAGTGGCAGAAAACATGATTAGGAGAAAGCTAATAACAAGAAAACCATAAACATGTGATAGGTTAAATGGTATTTGATTCCCTAGTAGGAAAAGTAAATGGACAAAGTTTTTTTTGTTTTAACTTCCCTTTTATAAAGTTGGAGAATTTATTTAGTAGATTGACTAAGAACAGAAGGAAATATACATACTCTTCAAGTAGAGTTTCATCCTTTAATAAGTTTCTACCAAAAACTCATATTTTCTCGAAACGATGAGTATTCAAGATGACTTGGTCACACCGGAAGCACTAGAATCAACTTCTAGAGAATCACATAATCCGCAAAATATGAACTATATATATTTCCCTTGTCTTTAGACATTAACCAAAACCAAAATTGTTAGTACTAGATCAGATAATCTCTAAAAGGATAATCCTTTATAAAATGAAATACTACTCTTAATCTCCATAATTGAATAAAAAATACCTAATGTTCAACAAAGTCGATTCAATAAAAAATTTTCCTTAAAAATTCTTCAAAATAATCCAACTAATATAAAAACCCAAAACATAGAAGGATTTGATCACATTGACTCTAAATAACATCATTTACTCTTAAAGTATCATAATAAAAAGTAATGATCATAATCACATATTCTCTATAATAGGTTAATAATTTCCATAAATAACCCAAATCATCATATTTCTACAATAAAAACATAGATTCTTCTAAAATATAATTCCACCATTACTCCCCAAATGAAATCCCATAGTATTCTATTTTCCTTAGGCATATAGTTTCACAAAAGATAAATCATCTTCCAAAATAACCTTTATCATTTCATCACCAAATCATTTTCCAATACTACAGATACCCATTTGATAAAGCATAAGTTCCCAAAATCAACTTATTCTTGATCCATAAAATCATTTAACTAAAAAGGATAAGTCATACTAACCAGCAGCTTTATGTAGGCCAGTAGTAGGTGATGCGCCCTTATCACCCTTCAGTTGTGGGTCCAATTCCTATGGCCTTGCCAGACGTGACAGCTTGTCACCCATCTTGCGTGTTGCCCCTTTTTATAAAACTCAAAAATAAACCTAGCATGTTTTAACCTCAAATTTAGTATTATAACTATATTTTTCATCCCAACTCATTAATACTTCAACATCTTATTTCATAATTCTTATATATATTGTCATTTTTTATTTCAAATCCATAAAATAACACTTTTACCAAAGAAATAACATCATACCATGATCATAGTCTCCACATGGTTTCATCATCATCTTTTTCATGTAGGTAGAAGTTAAATTCATTGCAAAAATGATTTAGAGATCCTTCAAAATAATTTTCTTCATTCGTCCAAATAGACCTTGTATAACTTGGGTCATATGTGTGTTTTCATAAAAATAGTTTTGAAAAAAAATCATGTATGACATATAATTTCAAAAAATCTACTAAAACATGATTTTTATAAAATATTCAGACCAAGTTTGAGTTGAAACATTCAATCAATGGTCCTTTAAAAATACCATATGTCTGTGCTGAGAGACTATATATTAAAAGTAAATATAAGTAGGTAGTGCAAGGGTCTCCTTCTTCAACGCCTTTTTCAAAATCATAATATGCTTTAAAATCTTGGATAAGGTAAAATATTTGAAAATGACTTGATAATATTTAACTTTCTTTAAAATATGAGAATATTTAGAAAATAGGATTTGATTAAATACAACCCATGATCCAAGATGATATCGAGGTATAGATGAGATTTTTTATTTCTCAAACAATTTCTTTCAAGTGATTTGTATGTTAGAAATGTTTAAGAATCGTCTGGACATGACTTTTCAATCATTATTGCATGCAAGTCATCAAGAATAGATAGGAATGTCATTTGATATCTAACTCATTCCATTTGTAACATACTTTCCTTGATCTGAAAAAATTTACAAAATAAGGATTTAACATAAGTAGTAGGCATAGAGACTAACTATGTGTCTAAAAAACTCTTAATCCATAAAGTTGTCTAAACCGACCTCTGATACCAACTATATGGCCTCAGCCTTAAACATTACATAATCATGAGTTAAATGAATAATTAACATTGAGTATATTTTCATGTTTAGAGTTTTAGAGAATTAGGCCATAACTATTAAAAAACATCTTGAATATTAAATGTAGACACTTCTACTAAGTATCCTTTTTTTCATAAAATAAAAACTCTTAAAATAAAACAAGAATTATTTTCTTGATATAAATCTTCTTGAATAATTCCTTTCTCTTACCATAACTTATACCCTAGAAAATAAACTTCAAAAACAATGGATGAGCATAAAAATATCAGTAAGGGTTATAAAATAAAGAAAGAAATCATTAGTGCATCATTACACACAAAACATATGCTCATTAACATACCTCATGAAATCATAAGATTTATGAATAAAACAAAGAATTCATAAATCATAAATGTAAATTGTGGCATCTAAAACATATTTACGTAGTAGCTTTCACAGCTCTATAAGGAGTTACATTTGGAATACCCATAACAACATATTCCCTAAATCTCTTAGGTGAAACATTAATGTTTAGCTCCGTCATGTTGCCAAATGTATTGGAGAGCTATCTCGGGCTCACCCGCCCTAGGTTTATCACAGAACCACTCGTATATGTAAACAATTTCCAAGAACCATAACATTTCAGTAACACATAATACAATAATAAAAGAAATATAACATTTACACATTTCATTCACAAGATATCAGTTCAAGATATTTACATAATGAATTCATTTAAAACATTCAAAAAGAAGAGTTTTGAATCAAAGTTCCCCATATCACTTTGAAACTTTTAAAAGGATTTTACACATTAAAACACTCATGTACATTTAAATAAATCCTTAAAATTATTTATACAACATGTACATGAAAGAAAATAATTTATAAAATTAATTCTTTAAAACATTTAAAATGATGTTTTAGTTAAAGAATCATTTTCTTCTTGAGAAAATATTGAATAAAAATCATTAAAGAATAACATAAAAGAAATCTATAAATATAATTATAATATTGAAATTCATGATATAAAATGTCAAAAGGGTTGTATATACACATTATTGGATAATAAAGGTGAACAATATCAAGATATGCCTTAATGGAAGGATATTGAGACGTAGTCCCTTAAAAAGATAATATCATGATATTAAGGATAATTCAATGAAATAATTATGTATGGAAAATATAAATACACCCAATATAAGTATATGTTAACTATAAAACAATAAGAGGTAATTCAAAAATATTCATATAATGACATAATCAAGAAGTAGAATATTAACCCAAAGAATGGAAATTGGGTTAAAAAGTTCCCTTACAAAAACTCGGTATCCTAACAGCATCACTTAAAAATTGAGAAAATGAGTTGATGAGAGAGAAAAAGGGTCTCTCATAACATGGACATAAAATTTACATAAATAAGGTTATATGATAAGATATCCCAACATTTGAAAATGGAAATTAAAATACATAACATAAAATAAGTCTTTGAAAAAAAGAGGATGGTGAAAGGTTCCCTTACAAAGATCATATCATTACATTAAGGATAAATCACTGAAATAATTATGTGTCAAAAATATAAATACACCCAATATAATTGGATATTAATTTTAAAACAATCATATGTCATTCACTCATATTCATATAATGATATAATCAAGAAGTAGAAGCTTATCCCAAAGAATGGAAATTGGGTTAAGAAGTTCCCTTACCCCATGTCTCACTTGACTCGTTCGTTTTTTAATATCCTGAATAATAAACTAAAGTTAATTTTTACTTGATTAATAACATTTTTCAAGTATATTACTACTTTTATATAACTTATTACCATGTTATAAACATTACATAATCATTTAATTTAATAATGGTAATTTTGTCGATATTTGGTACTTGAGTCGAAATTGAACTCGCATAATTTCAAGTTGTCCATGTGGTACAAATTTCATTATATACAGAATGATATTCATGATTTAGATATAATAAATATCATATATATCAATCATATATATATATTTATAATAGTACATAACATTTTGAGATAACAAATGAAATCCACTGTTTATGGAGACGGTAAGTCATACGTACGCATGAACGCTACTTTCATTTAAATTTCGTATTTAATGAAATGAAAACTTATTGATACATAGGTATATTTTAATTCCAGTATAATATCATATATGATTTAATTAAATTCATTTTTTATATTTTCCACATATGGAATAAACGAGTCATATCACTTTGAGGGAACGGTAGTCTGCACTTCTCAAATGAAATTATCGTATTTAACCATTATAGAAACCATAAAGGTATGATATAAATGATAAATAAAGAATAATAGCGATAATATAAATATGATATATATCACATATATATAGTTCCATCATAATGTACACCATGATAGAATATAGGATATATTTGAACAATCATTGTTTCGTGAGGTAGTAGTTTGTCGTCCACAAAAACAGTATGTTCTTATCCATTAGATTTAGGTGTGTGGAAGTGTAGTTTGAATACATCACATAACAACATACTAGTATATTTATGATACTAGTGTTGTTATAAAATAATGTAATAAAGAGAGGTTAGGGGGTTGGATAGGGAAAATGAAAGGAAATAACTTGAGAGAAGACGTTACCTTTAAATCCGGTAACTGTACCAAAAGGCTTTATTGAATTTATTTATTCCCAAAGTAAGGATTCTAGGATGAATATAGGTATTATGGGACCTTCTTGGAGATGATTTTGGATGATTCATTGGTCTTGAGAGGTGTGTTTAATGGGTTAGAGGTGATGGCCTTTTATAAGGGAGAAGAGGGGCTCTTTAGGAAAGTTTGAAAGTATTATTTTATTATAAAATTATTTTCTTTTTAAAAAGGTCAAAAAATAATTAAATTATATCATAATATGAATATAAGTCGAAATAAAATCATCCAATAATAATTGTAAAGGTTTTGGATATTTTTTTAATCCTTATCCCTTTTAGTTAACCACTTGATAACTTATTTAACTTTTAACATGTCTTCTTGTATATTCATACTATATAGTTAATATATTTACTATAAAATTACAATCAACACAAAATGGATCATTAATGAAATTTTTATCATCATATATTTTAGTTGGACAAATATTATATTTTTAGGATTATTTTATAATTTAATAAAATAATATTTGTTTTAAAAACGCATTAATGTCAATTTATATACTATTCATATAATGACTTTTTTTAAAAAAAACCAAAAAAAACATGATTATTTCGAAAAAACATCATTAATTTAAAAATAAAAAATCATAATTATCTCTAAATTTCATGTATGGCATGAAAAGTTTAAAAATAAATTTATTTTAACATTTAAAATCTCATTTATTTAAAATATTCCTTAAAAAGTTAATCATTACATCACCATTGTGTCATAAATAAATTTATTTATATGATTTATATAAATTATAAATAAAATATCATGATGTAGGAAATATTTTTAGATTTCTAATGACTATTTATAGTCAAAAGGATCACTTATATAACCCTATATAAAAGTTATTTTACTAAAATATATATGTTTATGTTATATTTTCCTTAACATTAAATTAATTTTTATATAATGTCATTTTTACTTACAAGTGGCTTCATAGGTTCCCAAAATTTACCCAAGGATTACCATGGTCGTACATGTATCATTCAATAGGATTAGGACATGTGTTAGGGTAATTTAATATTATTATAATATTATATTTTTACCCTTATTTACCAGATTTACCCTTTAACCGTGACAAATAAAATATTTACTGAAGTTACTATTCATAATGTCTAAAAATAAAATTTACCTATTTACCCAATTTGAACCTCCTGATTCCAAATATATAATTCATTTTTCTAATTTTTCGATAGAGAAGTTTCAGAAATTATTTTTAAATTAATTCCGGTTGTCAAAAAAAATGTGTGTTTTTAAGAAATAATAACTATCAAAAGAGTCACAATTTTTTATGTGTAATTTCAAAGTGAAATTACATTAAATGACTAAAATTGGATTAAATGGTAAAAATATAATCTAATTACACATTAAAACCAATTAAAAAGATAATCTAACCATATAAATAATTTGGATTAAAAGGCAGTTTTGAATTAAAATGTAGTATTTTTCACTATTCATTAAAAAATGATCTTTATCAGAAAAATACCAAAATTTCATCCCAAGTAAATTTTGATGTCTTTATTCTAAATAAGAAATTTATTTTTTTCAAATTTAACATATAAAAGTGAAAAAAAACTAGATTTAAAAAAGGGTTCCCCATCAAAAGCGGTAAATTGACCTTTTAAAGGATATTAGAGTATATAATGCTTAAAATCGGATTCATTGTTATTTTAAGCCTTTAAATTTTATTGGATAAAAGTAAAAATATTTAAGAAAATGTGTAATCATATTTTAGTTAGTTATGTTCATTCTTGCCAATACAATGGCTCGACGTTAACTACTGTTTAAAATAATAATATTATTGTATTATTTTCCCGTATAACCCAATGTTCTATGCAATGTATGATTTCAAATAAAACCATTGTTGTGTGTTGAGTATGCTATCATACATATAATCCCCTTGAATGTAAACATAAAATTTAATTCATAAATATTAATAAATATGAAAATGACATATTCTTTATTTACCTTGGATGTTACACACCAAGTCAAAACCAACAACAAGATTCCACTCATAGCTTGGTTATTACGAGAGAACCTACTCTTCAAGACATTAGGCCATAAAAAAATTCTAAAAAACCTCACATATATTATCTCAAAAGGACCATCTAATATCAAGGGTCCCAACACTGCAAACAGATCTTCAAAAGGACACATGGTTTGAAGGATACAGTCACTTTTCTGAAAAGGTCTGACCTGGGTCTGGTCCAGGTTCGATCCGACTCGCCACACCTGACCCACTCCATCGGCCAACCCATTCCAACCTAGTCCAACTGATCCAACCTTTTCCACCATTACCTGAATAGGTTCGGCCCATTGGGCGTGACCCGCTGGACAGTTGGGTCCAGCCTGCTGGACCCCTAGAGTGGTCCGACTTATCCAATTTGGCTTGCATGCACGCGAGCTCACCTCCTAGCTGCATGAGTCCCACCCCTGACATGTTCCCCACCAGTCAACGTGTCTCCCATAACCATGTTTATTGGTTAGTCACTTGGCTCATTCCCACAACTTCAGGTTCAATGCTGCCCATCGTGTTCCACCGTTGGAGTCTCATATCTCGGCCCCATGGTCACCACCTGCGGCCACCACTACCACATGCTCACACATGGTCATCACTGGACCTTATTCTGCCTCCACTGTCAGTGGCCCCATCCTTCCGCACTTCGCCTGACCCAGCCCCCATCGGGCCATCCTTTCCTCTGTCGTTGTCGACCTATCGTTGCCTCGTGCTCCCCCTAGATCCGACCCACCGGCTCCGTCCTACCCTCACTGTCAGCCGCCCCATTGGTAGTTTTCCTTGAATCATCATAAGCCGATGCATATGTCTAACTATATCATGCTCCCATCTAACCTATTTTATTCCATCGCAAGAACAAACCTTTGATCTCAGACCGTTGCTCCATAGATCAGGGGCACAACGGTCGATCATTCAAGTAGAGGTTTCAAGGGAGAAGAACGTACAAAGAATGAAATAGATTGAGGGGGGATAGATAAGGCACATGAACTCCAAATGAATCTATATTGTCCTTGTTTTTTTATCCTTGATTTTTTCGTGTTAGAAGGTTTAACAAAGAACAAATCGACACACAGGTCTAAATCACCATTCAAAACCCCACATGCACTTATCTATCATGCAAGAACGAATGAACCACAGATCAACCTAATATTTGGTTGGTCTATGGTCATCATTTGAATATAAGAGGGGAAAGGAAAATCTCAGAGATATTGGCATCCTCCCTCAAGGTTGGATTAGTTGTTGATGAAGAACAGAGGTCTGTTTCGTCGTCGATTCTCCATCGTTCATCAACGTTTGTCAGAGAGGTTTCCATCACCTTTCCTTAGAATAATTTCTAGGGTTATAGAGATAAACCTAGATTTCTGGAAATATACCTTAAATAAAATAAACCAATTTATCATCATATAAAATATTTTTATTAAAATATTTTAGTGATGGTTATGTCCAATTTCTAACTTTCATAGTTAACATGTTCCGGTCAATGTTAGGCCCCACCTAAGGTAAATTCATTGCTTTGAAAGAAATGGTGCCCTCATATTTTTGATCTAGTCAACCACTTAGAAGTTATTCCAATTTTAAAGAAAAACTCCTCGCGCGCTTTATTTAAAATTTAACATTTTTCATTGTATCATTCCGACCACACTGGGACTCAAAATCTCACACAGTCTCAACGCCTTGTCTTAGAATTTTCCTAATTAATTTATGAAAATAAAACTGAGGAAAATCCAAGTTATTAAATTCTCCCCAATTTAGGAATTTATAGCCATGAAATCCCAAGAAAGGGATACTCAATAAAAATATGAGGGTAATGATAATGAATCTCGACATCCTTCTCCTGAGTTCTCTCTTAGAGATTCTCATTATTCCACCAAAAGTGCACCATAGTAATTGACCAACCAAAATGGATCCTATCCTATCAATCCTTGATATCCATTTTTTACTCCACAAAAGTCACCCCATCATCAATTTCCAGCTTTCATTGGTCTATGACGTGTGATGGATCATGCACATACCTCCCCAACTACGACACATAGAATACATCATGCAACTGGTGCAACTACATGGATAGATCTAGACAGTACGCTATCTCACCAACTCTACTCAGAATCTAAAAAGGGTTGATGTATCTCAGAGATAACTTGGATCCCCAACCAAATATTTGTAATCCCTGTCATGGCGAGAACCTAAGGAACACATGGCCTCCATCCTTGAACTACAAGGGCCTCCATCTCCTATTGGAATACAAATTCTTCTTACTCTATGTAGTCTTCAACCGCTCTTGTATGATCTGCACCTTTTTAGTGGTCTCCTACACCAAATCCGGACCCATGAGTTCTAACTCTCCTGGGTCCATCCAGCAAAGTGGTGACATACATGGCCTATCGTACAAGGAATCAAATGGTTCCATACTAATGGTGGAATGATAGCTATTTTCGTACGTAAACTCCACTAGTGGTAGGTGATCCTCCCAACTGTGGGAAAAGTCTAGGAAGAAAGAATGTAGCATGTCCTCAAGAACCTGGATGGTCCTATCTATATGGCCATATTTCTAGGGATGAAATTCCATACTAAAGAACAACTAAGTCCCAAATGCCTCGTGTAATCCCTTCCACAACCGGGACATGAAATGAACATCGTGATCTGAGATGATTTCTGATGAAACTCTATGAAGCAAAACTGTCTCTCACACGTAGAGGCATCCCAAGATTTCTACTGTACTCTTCTCATGGATTGGTAGGAAGTGGTCCGACTTGGGGAGTCGGTCAAAAATCACCCAAATGGTATCGTGTCCCATGGACATGCATGGTAAATATGTCATGAATTCTATCTATATCACATCCCACTTCCACTATGGAACCTCAAGTGGTTGGGTCAATCCCACTGGAACCTGGTACTCATCCTTCACTTGCTGAAAAGTGAGGCATCAAGAAACAAAATATGCCACTGCCTTCTTCATCCCTGGCCACCAGAACTATATTTTGAGGTCCCAGTACATCTTATCCACTCCTGTATGTACCTCAAAAGGGGTTGTATGTAACTCCCTTAAGGCCTCATCCCTCAATTCCCCTGGTACTATTGTGCATCCTCTAAATATAATGACATTCTCCCCGCCTATCAAATATTCATCAGGGGCATGCCCCATGGATAACTGATCATGTCAGGTCTTATATTTTATATCCCCAAGTTGTGCATACTTGACTCACTATAAAAGGGGAATGGTGACAACCATTGATTGGAGATAAGATACCCCATCTCTATCTACAAAGGATATCTATAATGTGGTTAAATACTCAAATGCCTCCCTCAGTAACTGCAAGTTGGATCTCTTATTGAGATAATATACCACTACATTCCCCTTCCCAAGAGTATAGACAATCCCAAAGTCATAGTCTGGGAGTAACTCTAGCCATTGTCTCTGTCTCAATTTTAAATCCATCTAATAGAAGATATACTTGAGACTCTTATGTTCAAAGTAGATAGTAAACTGCACTCCCATTAGGTATTTTTGGCACATCTTCAATGTAAAGACTAGTGCTGCAAGCTCAAGATCATGGGTCATGTAGTTCATTTCATATTTCCTCAACTAGTGAGACCCATAGGCAATCACTGCTTTCCCCTGCATCAGGAAACAACCCAGACTAGTACCTCATGTATTACAAAACACCACATTCTCAACATCCTCCTCCAGTAATATCAAGATATGATAACTCTTCAATCTCTGTCTCAGCTCCTGAAAGCACTGATGGCAGTTCACTATCCACATGAATGGTTTCCCCTTCTATGTCAAGGCCATCATGGCTGTTTCTACTCTGGAAAAGTCAGATACAAACCTCTAATAGTACCTTTCCAAACCAAGTAAATTCCACACCTTGGAAACACTCTTGGGTGGCTCCCAAGAAAGCATTGTCTCAATCTTTGTAGGATCTACTAAATCTATAGCCTCTAAAATGACGTGTCCCAGAAAGTGGGCCTCTAAAATCCAAAACTGACACTTATTGAGCTTCCCATAAATCTGGTGCTCTTGGAGTGTGTCTATAACCATCATCAAGTGTATCGCATTCCCCTCGTTGGATGATAATTAAACTAGGATATCATCAATGAACACCATAATGAACCGGTCTAAGTAAGGTTGGAATATTCTTTTCATGAGTCCCATGAACATTGTTGAGGTTTTCTTCCTGCTAAACGACATCACTAAGTATTAATAGAGGTTTTACTTACATATGAAGGATATCTTTGGTACATCCTCATCCTATAAATGAAGCTGGTAATAGCCATATCTGAGGTCTACCTTTGAGAACCACCTCGATCCATTCAGCTATTAAAACAGGTCTTCAATACTCAGTAGTGGATACTTATTCTTCATGGTCACCTGGTTCAGGCATTGGAAGTCCACACATATCTCAAAATCCCATCTTCTTTCTTGGAAAAAAAATGGAGCCACCCAAGGTGAAACACTAGGTCTCAAGAAGACCTTCCTCTACAAGCCCTCCATTTGTACCCTCAACTCACAAAACTCCACAAGAAGCCATCCAATATGAAGGTGTAGATTTCAGTGTCATCTCGAGGTACATGTCAATACAGAAGTCAACCTCACTATGGGGAGGTAATATGGGGACTTCCCTAGGAAATATTTCCTCATACTCTGCCACCACTGTAGAAAACTGATTAATCCTGTCATCCAATGTACCAAGGGTGAGACCATCCAACTGATGAGTAATCAGCCACACCCTCTTATGCATGAGTCCATCTTACACTGTATGTTTTTCCTTTTCACCAAAAAAAAAGAAAATTTTCTCCCATCACTATGGACACACCGTACTATATTCCTAAAACAGTTAATATGGGAATGAACTATGGATAACCAGTCTATACCAAGAATGACATCGTAAGGCCTCGATGCTACCACCAAGATATCCCAACCAAATCTCTCACCCACTAGAGTAAGGTCACACTATCAGAATCATTTTTTGATTTTTGAATCATCCCATGTAAGAGTATCTAATCATAGGGGTTGAGTAAACGGTTCCACTAGAATATCCAAGTCTCAAACAGGGGTCATGGTGAGAAAATATTGACTAGAACCTGTGTCTATAAAAACAAGATATAGGGTGGAAAAGACACAGATCATACCTCTAATAACATATGGAGCACCGAGGTCTTAATCCTCCATCGCCTAAATTTGTCCATTTCCTTGTCCACCATCTCCCTAAGCCCGTGGTGGACCACATGGGGGTAGTGGTGGTGGTATGTCGAACCTCCTCCCACCACATGTATCTCTACCATCTCCTCTACCATGATTTTCACCCTGTGGACAACTCTACTCCTATATCCTCTTCTAACTCAGCATTCCCTTGACTATCTACTGACTTTCTACATGGATAGTCAGGCAATCTCAATCCATATGTCCCCAACCACCACACAAGTAACACAACTTGTCCTTCAATTGACTTGCTCTAGCCTAGGAGCCTCACACCACTGATCCTATATCCTAGGGTTTTCACCTAGAGTGATTGAGTTTCTTGGGTCCAAATTTATACTTTCAGCTCCCTAACTCCGAAGAATTACCTGCCTGGTTCTTACTGGTTTCTCCCACTACTAGCGTCTACTCCGCCAGAAATATCTCCTCTTGAAGGTCTCTCTCTAGTACCCCAACATATGATTGGATGCTAAGGGATATCATGGAATCACTAATCACGCGATGTAACCCCTTCTCAAATGTTTAGGCCCTAAAGAACGATTATCACACCCTATCCATGGAGTAGCAATAAATATCTGTAAATCTCACTGAGCACTCCAATACGGTATAACTACCTTTCTGTATATGTAGGAGATCCTGTATGCACACTGATCGTAACATCACCAAAAATAAATCCTCCCTGAAGAGGCAGTCAAATTTTTTCCAAGAGGGAGTTATCTTGTCATGTCTATAGAACACTGAGCTCCACCACAGCCTCACTAAGCCCTGAAGAAGTCTTATGTCTAGAACTTACATCAGGTCGGAAGGCATACTCACAATGCGGAAGACACGTGTAACTACCTCCATCCAATCCTCGAATACATGGGGGTATGGATCACCCCTAAATATGGGAGTTCATTGCCTTTAGAACACATATAACACACTCAGCCTACGTGCATCCTCTATAAGTATCACTCGTATTAACTACTACTCTATGGGAGGTGGTATCACTGGTACACCACTTGAAGGTTTTATCTCCAGTACTGGTCCCTATACCAATGCATCATCGCTAAGTGGATCATCCTCATGATCATACATCAAAATCTTTATTGGTTGTCTGCATTAGGGCATCTGGAAATAGATGAGATGTACCAAAGTCAACAGAGTATACCCAGTGAGATGAATCAAGAAGGACAAGAGAACAGACTGAAAATCTTATATGATGCATGTACCATGTATTTTCCCTAAAACTAGTGGTTTCATGTACCATGTTGAAAATCAGAATTCAAAGTCCTAGTGTATGGATATGTTGGCCGCCACACCAAAATTGGAGTCACTGGTCTAAAAACTGAACTCAAAACACTTAATACTATTGCCCCAAAAAAATATCATAGACTCTTGGTTATTTAGGTAGAACCAACCTCATTTGATACCAATATTTCACGACCCGTCCTAGAGAAGCCCATTCCATGAATACCTTAATCCTTCCTCTGATAGGTCTGGGGAAGGTGACTAGAATTAAGTAGGAATATTCCACAAATGGGATGCATTTTTCTGAGTACATTTACACATGAATACATCTCCAATCCCAAAATACTGAAAAGTAAAAACAATATGTACACAAGAAAAGAATACACCAAGGTACCAACCACAGAGTACGATATTAGGAAACCTAGAATGTAAATAGGGATAGAATACAATCCCACCAAATGAAAGAGTATGTCAAGTGAAAACAAAATTTCTTGAAACTCATCCATAGAAAACCCTACCTGAAGGTTAGGTGTAGGAAAGCCTCCTGAAGTCATAGGAGCAGAACATGTCTGTAAGATCCCTCAAAGAAAAAATTGTTCTTGGTCTACCTAGATTTCCATAAAAGTGTCGATCATCTAAAATATACATGAAATGTGTGGGAAAATAATTTGAATGGGTGAGTGAAACAATACTTAGTAAGACACCCCAAAACCAAAAAGGAAACCAATAAGAAAAATACAAAGTATACCACAAATTAAACATGTGAAGTATACCACAAAGGAAACACGCAAAGTACACCACAAAGGAATCATATGAATTAAAACATAAAGGAAACACATTAAGTATAGTCATCTCACATAGGTATAAGTCTAAAGCATAAAAAAGGATTTTTAGTTATATTCCAAAGATATCCTAGTTTCAATGACACATGGAGTGTCGATGATGCAAGGAGCATCGATGGCACATGGAGTATAGATGGAACAAAGAGCATTGATGATGGGTGTAGAATCGATGTTGCACATAGTGTCGATGGCATACGGAGAATTGATGGCACACGGAGCATCGATGGTTCCCGAAGCGTCGATGGTGCTTGAAGATTCGATGGTGCTTGGAGCATCGATGGTGACCAGAGCATCGATGGCGCTTGGAATGTCGACGACACCCAGAGCGTTAATGGTTTACAAAGCATCTATTGTGCATAGATAATTTATGGTACATGGATCATTGATGGCTCATACATCCCCCAAGTCACATAGTCACCAATTCATATCCAGTCGCTGGATTCCCCTCGTAGTACATTTGTTCCGAGAGAACCTACTCCTCAAGACATTAGGTCGTAAAACAAGTTCTATAAAAACTCACTTAGAGTATTTGAAAAGAAATGTCTCATGTCAACGGTCCCATCTACACAAACGGTATGTCAAATGGGCACATGGTTTGAATGATACAGTTGTTTTTCTTAAAAGGTCCGACCCAGGTATAGTCCGAGTCTAATCCGACCCATCGGCTGACCCAACCCCGATTGACTAACCCGATCCAAACCGGTTCATCCTAGGTCGAAGCGGTTCGACCCATCAGGCACGGCTCACTAGTTCTGCTAGACCCGAGCCGATGGAGCAGCCTAGCTTATCCAGTCTGGCCCGCATATGCGCAGGCCCGACTTCTTGCCACATGCAGTCAACCCTGGTCATGTTCCCCACTGATCTACATGGTTCCCCTCACCGTGTTTCCTGGTCAACATTGTCACCCTCTGTTGAGGCCCCTAGTCCCTGCATGCGAATTCCATTGTCACAGGCTCTCACGCGGTCCCCGCCAAACCATGTTCCACCTCCACCGCCGCCGACTCTTTCAGTGGCCCAATCATGCCGCACTCTACCAAGTCTGGACCCTGTCAGGCCATTGTTCCCACCTCCATCGGTCATCCTACCAGCAGACTGTCACCATGTAACATCCCAAGAAAATAAAGAATATGACATTTTTATATTTATTAATATTTTTGAATTAAATATTATTTTTATTTTAAAGGGGATTCAATATTCAATGGCGTACCTGACACGTAACAACGGATTTCTTTTAAATCTTATGTTGCACACAAATATTATAATATTATTATTTTAAATGGTAGCTAACACCTAGTTGTTGTATTGGAAGGAATTAATAGAAATAACTTAAATATTATAACATATGTTTGTTAAATGTTTTTAGATTCATCCAATAAAATTCAGAGGCTTAAAATGTAAATGAATCTAATTTTAAGCATAATTTACTTTAAAAGGGTGATTTACAGCCTTTTAATGGAGAACCTTTTTTAAATCTAGTTTTTGTCACTTTTACATATTATATTTGAAAAAATAATTTTCATATTTAGAATCATGATATCAAAATTTACTTAGGATAAATTTTTTATATATTTTTGATAATGTTCATTTTTAATGAATAGTGAATAAAATGTGGTATTTTAATTCAAAACCACCTTTTAATATAATATATCTATATGGTTAGATTATATTTTTAATTTGTTTTGAAGTGTAAATAGATTATATTTTTACCATTTTACCCCATTTTGTCCATTGGAGGTAATTTCACTTTGAAATTGGACATTAACAAGTATCAATCTTTTGATGGTTATTATTTCATAAAAACAAGCTTTTGGTTTTGATGATGAGAATTAATTATAAAATTAATAAATGAAACTTATATTTTTTGAATTTGGTAAAATAGACCTCATTTTTGAATTCGGAATATCAAATTTATCTTAGAGTGAATTTTTGGAATTTTTCTGAAAACCATCAATTTTGGATGAATAGTGAAACCACTATGCAATAGTTAAAAACTGACTTTTTCATTTAAATGAAAATTTACCACTTCTCTGAATTGAATTTAAAAAATCAAACATATATGGTTTTCATTAGTAAGTAAACTTTGGTTCAATGGGATGGAAATAAATTTTTGTGAATAGTAACTTTTGACTTTTATTAACCATGATTAGAGGTAATTGGGGTAATTTCAGGTAAAAATAATGTTATAATAATAAAAAATTACCTTTACACTTGTACTAACCTTATTTAATGAGTAATTTCCAACAACTACTATCTATGGGTCAATTTTGGGACCACATGGAGCCACTTCGGTAAGATAATGACATTAATAACTTTTCATTTAAAGTAAAAATAAAAATGTCTTAAACATGTATTGTTTTACTAAAAACAATTTACATGATGTTATCTAAGTTATATTTTCAACTCTAAATATTAATTGGAAAGATAAAAAGATTTTCTACATCATTGTATTTTTTTATAATTTTTAGACATCAAATAAATAAAATTATTTATGACACAATGATGATGTAGTGTTTACGTCATTAATGGATGATTTAAATAAATAAGAAGATAAAATTAAAACAATATCCAAAACTTCTCCAATTATTATTGGATGATTTTATTTCTAAATATAACATCTTATATTTTACTTTAATAATTTATGGACCTTTAGAAACTGAAAATCATTATATAATAAAATAATATTTTCAAACTTTCCAAAAGAGCCCCTCCTCTCCCTAATAAAAAGCCCTTACTTCCCGCCCATTTCTCAAACTTCTCAAGCCCTTGGATCGTCGAAACTCTACTCTAATAAGCTCCCAATATCCCTATCATCATTCTAGAAGACTTACCTTAGGCAAAAAGCACTTCAAGAAACCCTTTTGGTTCAAACCAAAGGGAGTTACCCGATTTAAATGTAATGTCTTCCCTAAAGTTCTTTTGATTTATTTTAATTCTCCAACTCCCATAACTCTTTTTTCTTTTCTTTTATAACAAAACCAGTATCCTGAATATTCAAGGATGTTTTTATAAGAATTATTATAACTACACTTACACACACCTCCATCTAATGGATAAAGAACATATTGTTTCAGTGGACGGCGAACTACTGCCTCACGAAATGATGATTGTTCAACTATCTCCTACCGCCTCACATGGTTTCCATTATGATGACACTGTATTTATATGTGATATATATTATATTTATTTTTTCTTTATGCTTCATTCTTTTCATTTTTATAGAATGCCTTTATGGTTCTCATAATGGATAAACGCGATAATTTCATTGGAGGAAGTGCGGACTACCGCCACCTCAAAGTGATATGACTCGTTCATTCCATACGTGGAACATATAAAGGATAGAATTTATAAAATTATGTAACATATATGACATAAATATTATACTGAAATTATAATATACCTATTAATCACTATGTTTTCGTTTTATTAAAATATGAAATTGAAATGAAAGTAGCGTTCATCCGTATGTACGGCTTACCGTCTCCATGAACGGTGCATTTCATTTATTATATCCAAATGTTATGTACTATTATAAATACATATTTATACATGATATATATTATACATATTACATCTAAATGGTGAATATAATTCTAGAGATAATGGACTTTTCACTACATGGACAATTTATAATTATAGCAATTTCATTATTGACTCAAGTTCCGAACATTGACAAAATGTCCGATATGAGCTCAAATAATTAACTAACTATTAAAGAAAGGTAATAAGTAATATGAAAGGAATAATAATCTTGAAAAATATTCTTTAGAAAGTATAAATTAACTTAAGTTTATTATTCAGGAATAAAAAGTAACATACGAGCGAGTCAAGTCGGACAACAAAGTAAGGGATTCTTATATCACTTTTAATTCCGTGAGATTTCCATTTTTGCTAGTTATTGATATCATGTGGTGTATTGTGTACTAAAATTGGATATATATTATCAGGATTATATTTATATTCCTGGTATTCTGTGATTCTTTTGGTAGTTAGTAATTTTTTGTCATATTATTTGATTGAATACAACATGGTAAGGGATTTTCATCTCACTTCTAATTCCTGTGAGATTCATGGTATATTTTCCACTATTTATTTATTTTTGGTTTATGTACTTCCAATTATTGTACTATTTTTGTAATATAATTTAATTTATGGGTATTTACATACTCATTATATGATCCTTCTTTAATGGGGTGTACATTTCGAAAGATACCAAATCGGTAAGGGAACCTTTCACCCTCTTCTTTTAAGTCATGACTTCATTTATGTTATATATTATAGTTCCATTTTATTATGTGAGGGATTGTTCTTATATATCTTTACTAAATTAAATTTCTTGTAAAAATTTGAGAGACCCAATCCTCTCTCATCAATTTATTTTCTGAATCTTTATGTCACACTATTAGGCTGTTGAATTTTTTGTAAAAGAAATTGCATCTTCTCTTCTACTTCGAGTTTAATTTTTATATGGTATTTCCATAAAATATCCAAAAAAAGATATTATTAATTTTTATTCTTCACACCTACTGTATAATGAGTTATTTATGGGTGGGTGACCCTTTTTTCTTCTCTTTTAATTATTTTCTAAAACCACGTTATATAGCTGTTATGATGTAGAAATTTCGTCTCAAAATTTCTCTCTCTTTCTCTTAATAAATTATCTTGTTTTATATATGTGAATAACAATACCTATTTTTTTTCCATGTGTGTTCATAGTTACACAAATATGACATATATGATTCTGGAATTGACATACATCTAACCCTCACTCCCTTTCCATGGGTTATAATAGACATGGCGATCTTATTTTTACGAACTTTTAAAACGTCATGATTTTGAAATGAAACCCATTTATTTTATTCTCTGGGTTATTTATGAAATGTTTTATTATGATAGATGTGGATCACATGAAAATAAAGACATATTAAGGGTGTTCCCTGATATTTCTCCAATACATAGGGTAAAGAATTAATCTTTAGAGATGACAAGTTTCACGATACCTTGGTGAATAACCTTTGTAATTTTTTTGACACCTTGGGGATGGACCTTGGTGATATGTTCATGAATTTATAAATGAATTGTTATAGCCACATATTTAAGTTATTATTCATGTCACTTTTTTTATTATATTCCTCTTTTACCATTGCTCATGTCTTAATGTTTTTCATCAAGTTCTTATTGATATCACAAGTAAACTAATTCCCTTGCTTCCCTTACTCGGCCTTCTGCACACCCTTTCCTTTGATTGTATGTCTCCAGGTTATGAGATTCAGTAATTTTACATAGGATGAAATTTTCAAGAATATTTTCTAGGGTATTTAAAGGAGTGTATACGTTTTCATGTTTTAATTCCTGATTTCTAAGACAATAGACTTTAAAGATCCTCTGTTTGTAAATTGTAATGAAAAGTTATGAAATAAAATGGTGAGTTTCCATAGTTGGTATCAAAGGATAGTTTAGTTATTTATTTAAATGAGGCTATTAAAAAGTTAGGAAGAACCCTATATAAAATTTTAGATATAGGAAAAATTCTTTGTATTTCGGTGGGTATGGAGTAAGTGGTTTATCAAGCAAATAAATTCCTATCTGGATACGAGGAGAACTATCTTAAAGTGTTGGGATAAAAATAAAAGGTATAAGAAAACCATTAAGGTTACAACATGTTAGGGTTATTTTTGAGTTTTATAAAAATGAAAACACGTAGACCATGTGACAACCCTTCATGTCAGAAAAAGAGTTGGGAGTCGAACTGACAACCAAAGTGCGATTGGGTTTTATCGCCTACCACTGGCCTACGTGAAGTCCCTGGTTAGTATGACTTATTCTTTTTAGTTAAATGATTTAATGGATCAAGAATAAATTGATTTTTTGAACTTATGTTTAATCAAATGTATATCCATAGTATAATAAAATTATTTGGTGATTAAATGATAAAGGTTACTTTAGAATATGTTTTCTATTTTGGATACTATATGCCTAAGGAAAATAAAATACTACTAGATTTCATTTGTGGAGGAATGGTTGAAATTTTTATTTTTTAATATTATATGTATTTATTGTGGACATAGGGTGATATGGGATATTTATGGAAAATTATTAACCTAGAATAGAGAATATGTGATTAGATTAATTACACTTTAGTATTAGACTTTAAGAGTAGTTGGTGTTATTTGGAGATAAATGTTAAGATTTATTATGGATGACTATGTGATGAAATCCTTCTGAGTTTTGGGTTTCAATCTTAGTTTGGATTATTTTGAAGAATTTTAAGGATGATTGTGTATTGAATGGTCTTTCTTGAGATTTGGGTACTTTTTTTTTGAATTTTGGATATTAATAGTTGTATTTCTTTTTATAAAGTATTATGCTTTTTGTGGATTATATGATCTCGTAATAACCATTTTGGTTTTAGTTGATGTCTAAATACAAGGGCAATATACCATTTAATAATGGTGGTAAATATAACTTATATGAAACATTAATAATAGGTTGTAAACCCTCAAATAGTGTGGATATATCCCTATTGATTGAAGCATATCATGCCTCATAGTCAGGCACTAACATCCTCTGTTCACAACACCTTCTTCGAGTGACGATTCTTGAAAAACATCTCTAAATGGCCCAAATAGGCGTAGTGATTGCAACCTTTGGAGGATTTTGAAAGGACATATTTTTATACCTGAGATGACCACACTAGCGACATACAACCAAACAGTATGAATAACTAGAAATCAGACCTAATAAAGGATTCCTTTCAGGAATGGGTTCCTCTGGAACTCCCTTCTCAACAGATTGGGAAACATCACAAGATACAATCACCATTAACTGCACCCTAGAACCAACTCATAAATAAAATTCATCATCAACCCACTTCTCAAAATAGTTTTCACCTGAGGAGAGAACTTTTTTCTGCAACCTCTGGATGAAGACCCCAAAACAAAAGAGAAGATTTCAACTGATCCTCTGACACTACCTCCATAGAAAAGGAAACCAACTCTTTGAAGTGGTCAATATAGGTTTTCAAGGACTGTTGGCCTTTCCAAACATCCTGATACTTAGCCAACTTCCTCGTATTCACCTCCTCAAGTATGAACCATTAGATAAAGGTGATCTAAAACATCTCCCATTTAATACAAAATTGAATCAATGGTGGGGAATACATATACCATTTATTCATATTTAGACCATCAAACAAACCCATAATACCTTGGATTCTAACAATTATGGTAGTTCCCAACTATCTGAAGACATTTCCAAATTCATCAAGCCACTCCACTGCCTCTAGCGGACCTCAATTGCCATGAAATACGAGAAACAACTGAGAGGAACCAAGAACTGGGCATTGCTCGCTAGAAACCATTGAGAACTTTCTAGGAATTATATTATAAATAACACAAAACACCAATTTATAACCAATATCTACCCAAGACACAATCAGAAAGAATCTATCAAGACAAAAAATAGGTTCCCATGTCAAACACATTCAAATGAAATTGAATGTTCCCTTTTTAAAAATTTCTTTTCCATTTTAATATTCAAGACCTCATTATTTAGAGGTCACTTTTTTATTATAGAAACACATTTTTTCACACAAAAAATCCACACTTTAAATAAAAAGAAATTTAGGAAATAAATTTCTTATTAAGGTCCATTTTAGAATGACCAAGTCAACTTCGTATTTCAAACACTCACCCATGGAATCTTATGAACTGTCACATTGGTATCCATCCAATTCCACATACGTCATCCACGAAAAATTGGTCACATGAACTTTCAACACATACCCAGAAAAATATGACCTTCCATAAAGGGTACCAAAGGTCACACACCTCGTTTCCTCATCAAAATCGAAGCATTAAGAAGAACTTTTCAAAATTCATTACAACTTTCTCTTTTCCCAAAAACCCATTTCACTTTCCAATTTGAAATAACTTGAAGAAATAATTTTTCATCTTCATATATCGGTTTCATTTACAAAAACATACTCACACTAACCATAACAAAAACCCCCAACTTATACTAGACTACTGGGAGGAGGGTCTAGTCGTTATGCCTAACTCGGCGACATGGTAGTGATCCATGAACGAAGTAAGAAATCAAAACTAAGAGGACATTAAACTATTCACTTGGACTTCACACAGCTCACTAATCCATGTGAGATCACAACATGGCATTGGATCACCTCTACTGTCATCTCTAAATTCCAAACAAAGACAGAACACACAAATCCCAGACTAGCCCTGAAAACTCAAGGTCCAAAATGATAAAGAGTTCACAACGCTTTTCCTATACCCACCTCCCGAGTCTTGATAGTCTTAGTCTCAAATATAACTTACACCCCAAAAAACAATTTCCTCATTTAATACCATTTTTTCATAAACTAGGCTAGGATTCCATCTCAACTGACACCCGACCCGATCTGAGACATAACCAAAAGGGCGTTCTCGATCCTTGTGAGGTAGAAACAATTGTAAGACATAAAATACAATCTATGTAGCAATAAATTCATCCCAAACAAGAAGTATCAACTAAAAAACTAAACAAATATATAATGAAACAATAACTAGTGACTGATCATAAATAACTACACAAACTAATCTAGATACAAAATATAACTAAGAAAAAAAATAAAACAATATAAAGACCATACCACAACCAAAACGATCTCCCTATGAACTCATGGTCACCAAAATCCAACAAAAACCCTACTCCAAGAATGATCACACAAAAAAAACCTAAACCTATAAAATAGCTTGGATCTATAGACACTAGACGGTACATGTAGGGTGTGAGCTTAACAGCTCAGTAGGTAACCCCCATAGAACCCACACATTTTCATTCATGAAAATAGTACATTAAAAGTAGTTTTAAATAAATTTGTCATAATAGTTTTTTCACATCCTAATAAATAAACACATTTTTCCTTTTTTAAAACATTATACACCACATATTTATTTTCAAAATAGGTTTCCATTTATGAACCAAAACCCATACCAAAATCCAAACAAAGTAGTATCATGTTATTTTAAAAAATAAACACGTAGAATAAACAATAAAATAAATGAAATATAAGGTAATAAAGAAAATACATATAATAGCCATGCACATTTACCAAACATCCCTAGAGAGACCCCTAGACATACTCAGTTCGAAACCACCTTCTGGAATATGGTGAAGCTCCCTAGTCAATAATAAATGGGCATACCTCAACTGACCAATCCAGTGGAATATCCCACTGAGCCACTCAACTAATCTAGGGGATACCAACCTTTCCAATTGGGGCTGATAAGAAACCATCACTCAATCCTCTAAAATATTCCAAGGAACCCTTGGTAAAAGTACACTATGTAAGTAATATGCCCTCACACACATGACTCACATTACCTATCATCGTCGTACTTTCCTACCTCAAACACGGATTCCACCTACATGATATCCAATTAGGTAAATCCCCAATAATATTTCCCACTACACATCACATTATCAAAGGATACCACTGTTCCATCACATCATATAAACATTCAACCATTTCTTCAAAAACATGTTAACTTTCCAAACAAGCCTTTGACTTTACACATCAAAAAAAAAATTACCAAAAAAATTTCAAAACCATTTATAAAACAATGTGAAAAACCACATCCATGAGCACTTTCAAAATTTTCCTTCACATTCTAATGTCAATTCCACTTTCAACACTTTTTTAATGTTGAAATGAAAATTCACAAAATGACCAAGGACTCTAAATATGATTTTTTACCACTTAGAAACCAACCATCATTTCTAAAGTACCAAATAAGCTATGTTTTAAGGAACACACTCAGAACCATTTTCATGTTACCCACCATACCAATATTCCATTTAAATATCAAAGAAACACTATTACAAACTGAAATATTCATTTGAAGGTGCATGCATGAGTGCACTTTGGTCACCCATGGATGTGCCAAAATCTAATGGAACACTCTAAACTCCCAAGAAAACACCGAAAACCCATTTTTGATTCACCAATTTCTTTATTAACCAAATCCAAAAATTCTATATAATTTGAAGAGCATAGAAACCCCCCATTAAAAACTATGAGAATCCTTCCATAACATTTTCTTAAAGCCAGAAAGACATAAAATTATCAAATCACACACTCAATTCCGAAATTCATAATCTAAAAATGATAACAGAACATAAATAAGGCAAAAAAAAATTATCAAAAAACCCAATTTAATTTTAAAATAACACTTGTAATTTCAACAAACACCTTTGGTGCACATGTACATAGGCATATTTCAAGAATCTCTTTGAAACCTTATTATTAAAAAAATTTCCAACAAGAAAACACCACAATAAACTAACCGTGTGAATTATAAATATTAAAATCATATTTTAAAATTAATTAAGAAACCTACACATCATATGGATTTCATCAGAATGGAAAAGGATAGAAACACCTACTTCATATGAGTGTGAATGCAATAGAAACTACATAGAAGGAAGATCTGAGCCACATAGATGATCTTCACTCCCTAAATCCAAATGAAATCGCATCACACCAAAACCCTAACCCCTAGGGTTCTTCCAAGAGGGAAACCTCTAATTTTGAGCCGTGTAAATTGAGATATAAGATATAGAAGGGGGAAATTCCCAAAACCCTAAATATATACCTTGGGAACATGGAGATTAATCAATGTAGGGATGATAACTAAAGGTATAGGAGTCCTGGGACCCCTTCATGCATCCAATTTGACCCATATTAAGGGGTCGATTTAGGGATAAAAGGGGGAGAGAGAAAAGGTTCTTTAAACATTTAATATTTATAGGAATCTTGTACAATTTTTCTACATGGTTTTCTAAACTGTGAACCAATTCTGTGGGGGCTAATTTCTAAGAGGAGAATGATCGCATGACCAACCCACAAGATTTGGACTAACATGGTAAAACCATGTGATAGATTTCTCCAAAATCTAGGACCTACATCAAGGTTACCAAGTATGGGATGCACAGTTTCCTCTAACCATGCATTGTCCATGCATAGGCCAAAAACTAACCCAAAACTTAAAACTCAAATGTTTAAGCCAATAAATCAACCCAAACCTCAACCCAAGGATGCAAGATCAATATAGAAATAAAATAAAAGGATTTTAATGGTTGGGGTGTGATAGATAATGTTTATATGGTGGCTTATTGGTTGTAACTTCCACCATGGATGGATAGAATCCATGTTGTTATCCATGTGTCTCAACACCGTCTATATATTCATGAATACTCCCATGTCATTGACTAGTGCGGGTTTGATGTCGAGGAATACATTCCATTTAAAGAGTGACTAATAGAGATCCAGGATCATCAAGATATGGTGTTTCATAGATGAACCATCCCATTGTTTCATTGATCTTTATGAGTGGTGGATTAGAGATGAGTACAAGGTAGAATAAGATACAAATTCATTCAAATTACCTAGAGTTTTTTATAGTTTCTCCTTGTTCTATTTTTATTTAATGATTTAATTTATAATTATTAATTGTTATGTAATGTACCATTTTCCTTGCTGATGGTATGTGTTATAGATACTTGTATATAAATAGGGGAGATTCCCATTCTAATCAAAACACATTATATTTATAACACATTTAAAAACTATGCGGCTAAGGAGGTTCTTCCCAAATAATATAATATATTGATATTGGTGGTTTATTTCGTTGATTTGTGTGCTTGGGGTAGTATTGGGTGATAATTTAGTAGTCATTTTCTTGGGTTGTGTAGAGGTTAGAATGTTATTATTAATGATTTACTGAAAAATATGTGGCTTGAGGCTGGTGTGAGATGGAGGTAGTGTATCATTTGAAACAAGATCCCAAATATGTATCTCATGGGATGGTTTTTTAGGCCCATCCCTTCCTTCTTGTAATCTAGATTCATTTAAATTATCAAAGATAAAAGTTTTCTTATAGGTATCTGATATAAAGGTCAAAAATATCTTTGACCCTTTGTTTTTAATTTTAAGTTATCTACTTGTTCACAAAATATTTTCATATTTTATGTAATTTTAAAATTATTTTGAAAATTATGGATGTAATTTCAAACTTTTATAAGTTTATTTGAGAAATTAATTTAGTTGTTTTAATGTGATTCAAATATTTAATATTTTTTGGGTATTTTTGAATGAATAGGAGTGTAATTTTTGTATATTTATTTGGAGGCTTAAAATGTAGTAAAATAGTTGTAAATATTTTTGGAAGGTGTCATATAATTTTTATGTTATTAGTAAACCCGTTTCTCTAAAATTAATATGTTTTTTTGTAGAAAATTTAAATTTTATAAGGAAAAACTTACCCTTACACATGACATACTATCTAAATAAGGTTAATAATATTTTCTTAATGGTTATGTAAGGATAAGATAAACTTATCCTTACATGAGCCCTTGTATATGTTTTTGTAAGGGAAAAACAAGTTAGAATTACCTAGAACCATTAACCAATGTAAGGGTAATATCAAGTTACCCTTATGTGATCCTTTAAAAATCATAGTTTAATGGTAAAAGTAACTTTACATTACATACACTACCTAATCTATATATGGGTATTGATTTTACCCTATTTTTCTATAATTTGTCCTCTTCTTAGACTTATACCCCCCAATTCATTTTAAATGATTTTAAATACTAAAATTAAGGAATTTTTTTATTTTTAATTGTTTAATGATTCATAACTCATATTTGGTAGATTTTAATCACTCAATAATTAAGATTTAATGTTAAAATGAATCATTGGGGAATTAAATTTTTTATTCAAGAATGTGCATTTTAGAATATTCCCAATACAAATTACTGTAAAATTTTAAATACCAGAACCCTTATCCCATTATTCTTCCATTATTATTACTATCACATAGATAACCCTGAGACCCTCTCTTTTATTTTTCAAGTATTAAAGTATTTTGGGAATTCTTTCATTTCAATTTCGATGCAAGATAAAACCCTCTCCCCCTCTATTCTTTGGTTGTGACAATTTATAAAGGGAAAATAAAAGATATGGGATCTATTGTATTTATTTATTTGTATGTGTAGGGTATCATGGTTTTTATTTTTTATTTTTGTGAGATATTATGCAATGAATTAATAAAAATAATTCATTTTTAAATTTTAATTGATGGTGGGAGGCAGAAATCACAAGATATTTAATTACTTTTATGTTTTTCTTATATGATTGAGCATACTAGTTGTTCTTTTCTTAGCTTTTATTTTTTTGAGGTTTTTCATGCATTTTTTCTTTTGAAATTGATAAACCTTCTTCATGTTACTTGAACTCACCACACATGAAAATGGATAAAAATTTATATCTGGATAATAAATTGATTGAACATAGAAATTGGGCTTCTATGAGAATTCCTTTGATGTTATTGAATTTAATATGATGGAATCCCCATGTTTAATTAGAAATAAGTTTTCTGAAAATATTAGTGTATTGAATATGTTGTTTGGTGGTTATGTGGTGTGGTGGTTGCGATGTTTGGTGATCATGTTGTTTGATGGAAATGATGTGTGGTAGTTTTGATGAGAAGAAACACTGATGGATAGTTATGATTTAGATGACGTTTGTTTTTGATATGTGGTGGTTTATGTTTCGAGGTTTTTTACATAAGGGATATCAGATATTGTGTTTTTTGTACTAGTTTTTTGGGTGTGATGTAATGAAATACTATTGATGAACAAAAATGGTATGGGTTTTATTGGTTAATAAATTCTAGAAGTTGAAGGGGGTGTGAAGTTAAAGTAGTTGTTGTTAAACATTAAAAATAATAGGATTAATAAAAAAATGGTTGGTGATATTAAAATACATATGTGGATTAATTTGAAAAGGAAGTGGAATGTGGCTTGTGTTTATGTATTTATTTTGTGGTGTTATTAATTTCGAGGTGGCAGTGAAAGTGTCGGAGGATGGGATAATTTTTTGTTATTTTGTGAGTTGTGATGGTGAGATTTTTATGAACCTATAGGTTGGGATTGTGTGTCTCTATTATATTGAATTTTTATTTTTATTTTCATACTCACCCCACCCACATATATCATTATATAATGACACCAAAATGTTTTTAGGGGTGTTTTTTCCTTCAACCAAGATGGTGAGGAGGTATGTCTGGATACCCCCTCTTTCCTAATGTCTCTTCCAGGTGAGGTTCTTACACATGAGATGTATATATTGTGGAAATATTGAACTTGTTTTGGGGATAATAATATTTATGAGGTGGTTCTTAGTGGGGGTCATGCATGGTGGGAGGAGTGAATAGGGTCTATGTCTTTCATGTTCAAGACCACTTACTATCCTAGATATATGGAAGAGGTTATGAAAGGATGTGGATGAGATAACCAATTGCATGTGGTTTTCTTGGAATGAATCAGTTTCCAAATATTCATTGGTAAAGATTACTATAAAAGTATATGGGAGTTCTAGGATGTATGACCTTGGGATGTGATAGCGGAAAATTAGTGTAGAAGCATTGAGGGTTTACCTATTTTTTTATATGATTCATATTATATAATATAATTTTATTCTTATTTTGTGAACATGCCATGGTCAGGATGGGGTTAGATCATTAACCAACTTAGGTTTTGTTGGTTCTGTTTTTTCTCAGAGGTGTAGTAGTATTCTCTTTCCACATGTTCATGAGAGACTTTGGGTATGATCATACAGAGTATACATGTTATGATCAGCCCAAGTATATAAAAATATTTTGTGGGTCTCTAGGAGTACTTCAAGGATAGTGGTGAAAATTACTAGCCTAAAATTAGAGTTATTACTGATTCATTGACCTAGGAATTTCATTTGGGTATTTATTTGGAGAATGTTTGTTTTTTTTAAATTTATACATGCATTGTGTGGTGGTTTTTGGTTTTTCATTTTCTATTTTTTTCACGTAGTTTCCCGGTGGTTGATATCTAATCTCTTGAGATTACTTTATCATTAGTGGGTAATACCTTCCATATGTGAGATTTTAATACCATATATGCTCTTATCTAACCCAGGGCCTACCAAAGTAAGGAATCTTGGGTCATTATCTCTCTTCGTTTACTGTTAACCCAGTAGGGGTACCATTAGAGGGAGGGGGTCGGGAAAAGGGATGTACACCAATGACCAATTTGATTCTCCTCAATAGTAGAATCTTTATTATCACTTAATAGAAAAAATATGATATCCATGGTTTATTTCTTATCTATTACATCATATAATGATTTCAAGTGAAAACTCCACTCACAACCAAGTGCAAAAATCAAATCACTGATCACTAAGAGACAATATGGTGCTCAATCGCACGCATTGATCCTATACATTAAAGTGTATATAATTGATTTTTTTTGAGATTTATGGTTCTCCCACCCATAGAGAACCCACTACTAATGTAAGATTCTATAAAATTTTCTCCCCACCATAGGAATCTCCAATGGAAAACACAACTCAGGTGGTCCAAATCACAAAAACCAACAAAGCATGCACCAAATAGTCCAACCCATGAAAACATTAAATACACATCAAGGGGTCAAATCCCTAAACCTGAAAACTCACATCTTTTTGGTTGATCCTAAGATAAAAAAATTGTCACATAATACTTCCAAAATATGCTCTCCAAATACATCTACTACATACTCATTGAATGCACAATACAACACCTGAGGTTGTCTTGATCCATCATAGAAAAAAGCCCAATCTATATTTAAACCAGTTTCTTTTCCCAACATTTTTCAAAAACAAGTATACACCCATAAATCAGACTTGGTGGTTACCAAAAAAATCTAAATATGTAAGCTGAGCACAAAAATTAAGCACGGTGATCACTCCCATCAAAAAAAATCTAAGAAACCTTGTTTACACAGTGAAAATTGATTATTTCAAAAACATTTTCAAATCATTTAACACATTCCAAAACTCACCCAAGTATTCTAAAACACCGCTTGGTATCCTTGGGTTTTCACCCAAAACTGAAACTTCTAAAATCCCCATCTTAGTTAGTCCCTTTCCCAAAAACAACTTCCACATTCAAATTTATTTCAAAATTCAATTTCAAAAACAATTTTCCTCAAATGTTAAAAAAAACTATTTCAAAATAATTATCTCAATGATCTATATCAAATAAAAACAACTTATAAAACCATTTCACACAAACCTCATGCCACCATACAAGTTTCTTATTCAAAACCTGGTTTTCTATTTAGAAAAGATCTTTTCTCAAAAACTAAACATCCCAAAAATAATTTTACTGTGGATAAAAAACAACAATCACTATCAATCAAACAAACCCATCGAATCTATATTTATCTAATCAACCCTTACAATATATGTAGGAAAATATCATTTATATTAGAATTTTCTTCAATTAATAACAGATTCTAATGAGAAAATATATTAAATAGCACCTCCCATAGGCATCTGTATCATGACTTAAGCATGAAACTATCATGATGTATGAACAATTAATTGGCTCTTATCCAAGACCTATGACTCATCAAAATTATAATCCACCAAAAAATGGGATTCTTGGTTAATTCAAACTCCTCACTCATCCTAGAGTGCCTATTCCTAAAACTGGGCATCTCCTAGAAATATGGATTTCAACCAATGTCATATTAGTCAGGTATACATTAAATCTACCTATAGATTTCCAATATCCCAAATTCACATCAATCAAATAATGTCTCTTCCCAAACAATTCTCTGATGAAACTTTGTAATTCCACATCCATGATCACTTGAATGATACCCACATTGGGGTAATCACATGATCTAAGGTGTTACTCCCCATATGATAGAGGATACCAAATATCTATGAGAGAATATCATAGTCAGGGTGAGACTATGACATCAAAATAAACCCCATGTTCATGGCCAAATTCTAAAAAAAATCAGCATAACTCATTCATATATCATAAATTCTAATAGAATACATGTAGACATAAAACAAGGCCCCCCATGTTCCCTCACAACATATAAAAGAAATAAAGAAATCTAGATACATGATATAGTAATATGTAATAGAGTATTGATATATAAACATAGAATGAAATGAATCATATATAATATACTACCCACTAGCCAATACACAATGAGAAATAACCTAAAATAAATAGACTGGGCTCTTTCCCAACTCACATGATCATACTTCCATATCAATATCCTCTACAACCTGATAAATGAACCACATTTCCAACTCTAAGTGATACCTGGGTCTTGATAGACAATAGGAAGATCTAAACTTGTAGATCCAAACCCATTCCATGTATTCATGTAGGGTGTGAGTCAATGACCTAGAAGGAATCCCAAATGCCTCTACCGAACTTAGTGTAGTCATGATCAAGGGGATTTTTTGATATATATATATATATATAATGTTTTTGTTCTCATGAAACATACCCACCTAGAAATGTAACATGAAATTATCATACATGCATAAATTCCATGTCATCAAATGCTAACAAGGATACCATGACACTAGATAATACTTGCTTCGACTCCATGCAGAAAAGAAGTCACTACATAATATATTCTCAACCCATACCCAATGATGTTTGGTAGGATGTCTAACCAACTCTTCAACCCATACCCAAGGATTTAGGGTACTGTTTCATACCATTTCTCAACTCGTACCTGCAGAACCTAATTAGTGTGCTATGCCACATCTGATCTCATAATAAGAATCTGATTATTAATTCTCACTTGAGGGTTACATCACCAACTGGCCACTACTGTATCAATCAAGATAGTTTAATCCTTCCATAACCTATAGAATATCACTACTCAGATCCCATTTCACTCACGGTGGTCACACCTTTCGATATCGAACCTTAGACAAGTAATCTCACTCTTGATTGATATAATATTCATCTACAAACCCACATAGTCTCCTAGAATGAATGGTTGAACATGCCATTTCTTTAATGAGAATACTCCTTTCACAACCATTACCTTATCACTCAGTTTATTGTGAATAATCATGCATACTAGAATCCAATATCTCCCATGGTGATCCCTCCAACAACATCTCACTAATAAAGAAGTTAGACCTTAGGATCCTCTCCTACACTATCATTCATCACCTATCATAAATAAATGGTTGAAACGTGTAAGAAATAATAAATAGGGAATATATCCTAGTCGACAATGTTGGACCCATGATGCTCCCAACAATGGACCAGAACCCCATAGAGCCCACTCACTGGGGATGCACTCAACTGGGCCACGAACTGGGCAGGGTTCAGATACTGTCCCCCTACCCATGGGGGATATAATCTCACCTCCATCGAGAATCGAACCTGAGGATGACTGGTATAATAGCCACTGGGGATCTTACTCTACTACCACTAGTCCAATGGCTTAATGGTACCATAGATTCCCCCCAGTGGCTATTAAGCCAGTCATCACCGGGTTCGAATCTCTGGGGAGGAAAGATTAAATCCACTACTGGAAGGGGGATAGTTCGTGAACCCGGCCCAGTTAGTGGCCTCGTTGAGTGCATCCCAAGTTAGTGGGCTCTACGGGGTTCTAGTCTGTTTTTGGGAGAGCCACAGATCCAACAGAAGGCACCTTTTTATCAGACCATACAACACTAATGGGGTCACAGGCCGTGCATCCCTACCCCTAACACGGGAACTTGACTCATCTGGGCCACTCTCTGGGCTAGTGAAAAGTACTGACCCCAGGCCCTAGAGGAAATTAATATGCCTCCCCCATGATTCGAACCAGATACATTAGGTATAACATCCATCTGGGAGCATCACGAGTACCACTAAGTGGTAGTCTAGGAGCCCCCCCGTTGGTTATATGCCAGTCAGTCCTGGGTACGAATCTCGACGGATGCGAAATCAATCTCCAGCAGGCCAGAGGAGATATATATGAACTCAACCTAGTTAGTGGCCCAGTTGCATGAATCCCGATTGAGTGGGCTCTATAGGGTTCAGGTCCATTGTTGGGAGCATCACGGGTCCAACAAAAAGGCACCTTTTTTTGTTGGACCCGTGACACTCCCGACAATGGACCTGAACCCCGCAGAGCCCACTCACTGGGGATGCACTTAACTGGGCCACTAACTAGGCCGGGTTCAGATACTACCCCCTTCCATCCGGGGATTTAATCTATCCTATTTTTAGAATCTAACCACAGGCTGAAAGGTATAATAGCCACGAGGGAGATTACTCGACTACCACTAGGCTAATGTCTTGGTGGTAGTCGAGTAAACTATGTGGTGGCTATTATGGCAGTCAACCCCGGGTTTGATTCTCAACGGAGGTGAGATTAAATCCCCTATTGGTAGAGGGACAATATCTGATCTTGACGCAGTTAGTGGCCTAGTTGTGTTTATCCCCATTGAGTGGTCTCTACGGGGTTCTGGTCCATTTTCGGGAGAGTCATAGGTCCAACAGACAACTCACCAACTCATCACTGCTGCACGAGTCCCATGGGACCTACTTCCATGTCTTGAAATCATTCCAATGACCATATAAATCCTATAAGGGTTATATTTTATCCAATAATACTAAAAAACCACTTTGATACCAAAATAAAAGTTCTTACAAACTACACACACCAAATGCATCACCATGAAACAAACAATCCATAAGAAATGATAAAGGGGTAGTAAAAAATGCCTGAAATCTCTAGAAAATAGTGCATCACCTTTACAAGGTCAAACTAACGAATACAAGTTTATCCAATCCATTTTGTACTTCCATTAAAAACCAAATTGAATATTCTTTTGAAAATCCTTTTTCAAATGGAATCGCATTATAATTTACTTACACTAGCCCCTTCGCCAAAATCCCATAAAAATTTATTTAAAAACCAAATATTTATTTTAAAATACCATTTCAAAACCCTTTCTTGATGTCATAAAATTTCATTTAAATCCTATTTCAATTAAACAAAATTTTTAAATCACATTTTAAAAGGGAAATCCATTTTTCTATCCAAAATCCAATATATGCTTCAAAATAAACCATAAGGAGGGGATCGATAATCATTCGACCAAGGTTCCACCATCGAACTATTTAGAAAATGATATGTCCCATGATGACTATTAGTTTTAAGTGATCCCATCCCAACCTTATGGGGAAGAGGTCACACAATTCATAAAATTATTTACTAAATATTACTCATGATGTCACACGAACATTAAATAACTCATTGATAAAGAGACTCAAAAAAATCTAATGCCCCACATCTCAACCAAAATTATGATAATCATGATAAATTTCATACCAATCTCTTATAAGTTCACAATAATCTATCTCATCAACAAACACCATTAAATTAATTAATTAAGTATTTAAAAAAAGACCCGTATTTTTATAATCAACTCAAAAATCACCAAGAAACTCACGACATCAAATCCATAAGAAATAGGGTATGGTCGACCCCTAACACATACCCAAACCTAAGACACACAAAATACAAAAATTATAAAGAAGATTCAATGGTTAATTTCACAACAAAATTCAAACAAAACCAAAATAAATACATTAAGAAACATACCTCAAGTGAAACAAAGAAAAACATCTTGATTTACTTTTCCATGGACATTATCTTTGGTGAACACTTGAAATCCCCATCTAGCACATTTATTTTTCCATGATCTACTGAAATCATCCCTATAAAAACCTAGTTGTTCAAAAAACTGATAAATAAGGATGAAGTAAAAGGAAGAGAAAGATAATTATTCTATGATAAATCAGCATGAAAACCCATCTCCAAAGCACCTAGATTACATGCACAGAAGGAGGGGAGAGAAGAGTCAAATAGGGTTATTCTTCTCCATTTGATCAATGAAATCAAAGTGAACCCCATGTGGTTCCCAAAATAACATCACAATAAAATTTAAAAGAAATACATTGATAATAGGTAACCCGGAATGATTCAATGCATGAATAGAGGGTTCACTCCATGAGTCCTCTTTTAATAAAGATATCTCTCCCCCTTGACATGAAAACCTCATGGTGTAGACTATAGGTTCACAACATGAATCCTATTTATGAAAAAATAACTTACCAGTTTCACATGATCATTTCTTTAACACACCCCATGAACATCATTCACGCTATGAATTACCCATTAACTGTATGAATGGAATCTAGCTGCAATTTTTAGTAGCTTGGTCACTCATTCACTTCATCAATGCTCTCCAGAACACCCAAGACACTTCTAAATCCCCAGTCCACATCTAAAAACAATGTTTAAGGATTTAGAACCACTCATAATCTTCGCTCGAGTTATGGTTGTCCATAGGATACCCTCGCAAAGACAAAATTCCAATTCCCTCAAGTATTCAGTATTGGTAATGATACAGGTCATTACAAATTCATTTTGAATTATAAGAAACCTAATAAAATATAAGGTATTTTTTGGAGAAAAATATATAACAATAAATAATGGATCCATAAAACATTTTAATACTATAATGAGAAGTTGATAAGTGCTCAAGTCCTTTGATTTCCAAACTAAGGATTTAGGTTTGAGGTCTTTTGTTATACTTCTCATATTTTCTTGTGATGTGATTTGATTCAATAAATGGATGTTATCTCTAAGGGGGATTGGAATTTAAATATCTATGACTGTTTCCATGTTACATATCATCCTAAGTTAATAGCAGTAGTGTTTTCTCTAAGGATTGGGTGAAATTACCTCAATAGTGAATTCTTTATGGACTTCACAGGTTATAATATCCTAGGGTATATTTTCTGTCAAAAATATTTGAATCTATGTCAGTTAAAATGGATAGAGTTATTATAGGATAATTATATATATATATATTATACATTGGGTAAATGTAAAATTATTATTGATTCATGGAGTAATAAACCTTATAGAGATCATATTAATGATGTTGGATATTCATGTAGAGTGGTGGAGGATTTTATAGCCCTATGTATTGATATAGATGATGTTATTTTTTGGATTTTTTTAAATAAAATTAACTTGATTTCATCCTTGTTGAAATTGGATGAGAATTCATGGCTGGGATATTTTAAGGTAGATATCTTGAATGATCATATCATCTATAGAGATTCCCATACTATATGGTAAAATGATGATTGGTATTAAGTGTTGTTTCATGACAAGCTCTCATTTTCATCAATACTACATGAGATGGTTCTCAATCAATTTCTTATCTCTCCACTATTTATGCGTCTTAATATATCAGAGATGTATAATTATTTAAATAGTTAGTTCAAGTGGTTGGGGATGATGATGTTAATGGATGATTTCATGTCTTTGTGATTAGAATGTTAGAAAGTGAACATAAAGAATCATATTCTATGTGGGTTGTTGTAGCTATTGAATGTTCATAATTGAAAGCGTAAAGAAATCTCTATGGATTTCATTACTAGTTCAACTTGATCTCATGGAGGATGGGATGTATTTTAGGTGATTTTGGATCATTTTTTCACGTATACTCGTTTCATATAGGTTAAGGATTTGAGTAAAATGGATTCTTTAAAAATATATATATGGATGATATTTTTTGGCTTCATGGTGTTTCAAGGATGTTCACATCTGATCATGAACACCATTTTACCAAATGAGTTTGTAAGAGTCTTAAACAGGATTTTATCTCTTAGTTATTTCTTATAACTAGGTTGGACTAAGTGGAACATTCATACACTAAATAACTTTTATGTTCATGTGTTCGAGATTTTGGTGGTTTGTGGGTGAAGAACTTACCCTTGTTTGAGTTTATTTTTAGAATATATTTAATTAACCCATTAGTATGAATCCATTTGAAGAGCCATATGGGTATACTTATATAAATATATTACACTAGAATAATGTTGAAGATTCAGTGGTCATTATTCTAGATTATATGTAGATTTTTTTAGAGAGGTTATAAGCGATTTGTGAATAGATAAAGCTTGATCAATTTCTCCATAAGTCTTATAATAATCAAAGGAGTATACCACTAGAGTTTCGTATCATTGATCATGTGTTATTTAAGGTTTCTCCTTATTTTTGGTAGAATATATTTCGTCAAGGGAAGAAGTTATCATCTTCGTTTATTGGACATTTTGATCTGTTGGAGTGCATTGGTTGTTTGGTGATTCATTTATGGGTGGACCATATTCATGATGTCTTCCATGTATTGTATCTTGGTTGAAATTATCATTATCATTTTAATTTCATTGATTTTTGAGGGTTGGATATCAATGATGATGTCACATTAATGGAGTGGTTGATTAAGATTAAAGAATTTTAAGAAATGGGTTTTTATAAGAACATTATTCCTCCATCCCATGTCTTATAGAGGCAAGGTTTATTTAAAGAGTGTTCATGGGAACATGAGTTAGAGATGTGTTCTTAGTATCCCAAGTAATTTTAAACCCGATTTTATTTTTCTATGCTACTAAGATGTTGGTTTGAATTTTTATTTGACTAAGTCTGTTCCTTTATTTTTTTCCATTATTTTGTTAATGGAGATATTCCTATTTGAGAGGCATTTCAAGGGGTGATGTCAATTTGTTGTTATTTTTCAGTATTTCAATGTTTGGTTTTTATTTTAAATGATGAGAATAATTTGTTATATATAAAATGTAAATACCCATTCCATTTTGGACGATTACTTTTCATTTTACAGACAGTGGAGGTGTTTAGAGACGTTTGGGGGAAGAAAGGTGAGGTCTTAGCTAGAATTTTATCTTGAATCTGGGGTTCCGGTATGACTAAGTGTGTTTCTTGAGGATTATATTTCTAGAATTTTTTAGTTAATAAATTTTTTTTCATCGTGATTAATAATTTTTTTGGGATCCTATTTCACAGCATAGGGATTAGTCTATGAGAATTTTATGTTCCACTAGTTGGTTAGGCTTTGGTAGTTGGGTACTGATAGTTAGAGTTATGTCATTAAGATTCTTAGGGTGTTCATTATTAATATCATGTGAGTTATATATTTTCCACATTTGATTCAATCATAGGTGACATGGTTGATGGATTCATGGTTCTTCCAATTTTTGGATCATTATGTCATGGTGAGGGGTGTCATGCCATGGTGTGTGTCTGTGCTCGATTAGGTTTTAGGGAGAAGGTTGAGGTTTGTACCATGATTTTTATATGTTCATAAATTTTGGCAGTAAGACACTAGTTTCATTGTGACTATGATCATTTGAATCAATTTTACAATGGTTTTGACCTTCAGGATAAGAGAAAATCTTTCATAATTTGATGGTCATGCCACCATTGTCGCATCACCAATTTTATCATGATACAATATTTTATTTTCCATATTTTATTATATATTTTGGTGAATTATCAGATTTTATCTTATTCTTTTTACCTAATTCAAACTTTATGAGTCTTTTGTCTTGATTTTTCTTTTTTTTGGTCATCCCATGGTGGAATTTATTCCTTGAATTCAATTGATTAATCTCTTGTTTTCAAGGTTATTTAATACCTTCTTGTTTTATGTTCCATATTCTTGGAGTGATAGAGGAAGAGATATTGGTTCATTTTTTTATTGATTATTTTAGGTTTTGGTGGGATTTATTCTTTTATATTCCTTATTGCAGATCCTTGTGAGTTTGGTGGTTCTTGATTAGAATTTCTCCTTATTTTTTACTAAAGTTTTTTGAAGCCTAGGTTGTGGTAGGGGAATTGAAATTTATATATATTATTAATGTGATAATGTGAAATTATCATTCCTATATTTTCATTTGGTGTATGGTTTGAATTAACCTAATGAATATTATAAATCAGAATGAAATAAATTGAAAAGGGAACAACTGCTTCACATGTGCTTTATGTGCTTTTGTTAATATTTCCATCATGTTGTTTCAATTATAAATTAATGAGTATTTTTTTGTGATTTGTTCTTATTGATGTTATTGATTTGATTTATAAACCATCATGATTCAATAATAACATAATGATGGTAATAGTTTAGATTAATGTAAATTTAACAATTATGTTGATGTGTTTTCTCCCAAAGTGTAATATGGATATATAGGTACGATTAATGGGATATTGTTTGTCATAATATGTTACAAGAATAATTTATGTTTTTTATTATCTTTTTTCTCTTATTTCTAGGTTTTTTGTGGTACTTTTTATGGTTTATTATAGTTGTAATTGGGTTGGTGGTATTAGTTGGTTGTTTTTGATGAGGTTGGGTTTTTATGTTGTTGTGTTGAATGGTTTTATATGGGTTGTGTAGTAATTGGTTGGTTTTATGGATGTGTTTTCTTTATTATACGTATTTTTGGATGGGAATGTGTGGTGTTTTCTATGGTTTGATGGGATGTTCATTTGATTGTGTTATAGTTTCTTGATAAAATGGAATGTGGTTGAAATTAATTAAATTTTTAATTTGTAATGGTATGGGGTTGATGTGTAGTGTCTTTTTTAATGAAATATGGGAAATGGAATGATAAAAATGAAATTTTAAAACTTGAATAAAAGTAATAAATGAAGAATCAAATTATTATGTTGAATGTGGGTTAATGTTTTTAATATGACTATTAATGGTGAATATCAAAACTGTTAGTTATGAGATAAAATGGGAAGTTTAAGTTATTTTAGTGATGTTGTGTAGTGGAAATGTGGTTGGTTTGTGTTGTAAAATATTAAAAATGTGGTTTTTAATGCAAGGTAATTATGAATATGTAGTCATATAGAATCATATTAATAAATGAAAACCTCTTTGCGGGTTTTACTTTATGTTTTTCTTGAGTATTTTCTTATTTATTCTCTATATATTTTGTTATTTTTTACACACCACCAACCAAGTCTGGTAACATTACTGATGTAGTGACCCAAAATTTTCCACAATGAGAATTTATTTACTTTTTAATTTAAATGATTTAGATCACCAAAATGGGTAACATTGTAAATTTACCCTATAAATAAACCTCATAAAAAATCATGTTTCCATTTAACTTAGAATGCACTATTTACCCTTGGGCTAAATTTTGGTAATGTTTTGAGTGAGTTGGATTTTAATAACCATTTAACATTTATTCAATAAATAAATATTTTTTATATGAATTTTAACCTTAATATAAATTAAAAAATCATGTATAAAAGTTATAAAATGTGGTTATGTATGTAATACGGTATTTATTTCAAGGAAATGTATAAGTTATATGCCCAGGTGACGTGTCATGGACTATATATTTACAGGTTTTTAAATAAAATACCATTTCATAGATAATATTGACTAATATGTGTCTATAAATATATTATTATAAAATTTCTTTTTTATCTTACATCAAAATAAAATTAGTATTGATAATGATAAGTCACCATATTCTTTGTGATTTGAAGTGTTCTTCTTAGTAGCATCCACAATGAATACTGAACAAGGAAAAATTATCAACGCTTCAACGTTTTTTCTATATAGGTGGGGATTATTCCATATTCTAGGCTTGTTCGTCATGTTCTTTATTTCTCTTCCTCTTTTTTTTATTCTCCAACAATTTACTTGGGTAATATGATGATGCTTCATAATGATAATAATTTAGGTATTTTTTAGAATAATATTCAAATAATGTTTTAATTCATCTTGTATAGTTACTTTTATGTTACATGGAAATTAGTTTTTAAATTAAAATTAGTTTCATTTTTCATTTTGGATAATTTTAAGAATGATATTAACATAAATTTATTAAATGATTAAAAGATAATGGTTCAGATAGTATACTAATATTTGATTATCTTGGGGAGATTCCCCCTCTAAATAAATATGGATTATCTTGAGACAGTCAATTTCTTATATTAGGGTTCATATATATATATATATATTATCCCTTGGTTTCTTTGTTATATTCTATAAATACAAACTTCATGCATTGGGGTACTATTTTGTTACCAAATCTGAACTTTAAAAACACCCCACATCCCCATACATGTTTATGTGACAAAAATGGTTTCTTTTCACTCCATGACTCAAAGGTGATTCAATTTTCCACTTTATTTTCTTCCCAATTTAGTGTTTATGTTGTATTTTATAATATATATCCCCAAAAGGATAGTGTAAGATCTACCTATATTATCATTGAAATTACTTTTTAATGAAATGTACAGTTCCTCCATTCACTAACACCATTCAACTGTAGTGTGTAAGGAAAAGTGAGTTAGGATTGAATCCTAAACCCTCATAGAAAGTAAATAAACTCTTAGTTAATATATAATTACCTAAAAAATCTATCTTATTTATCTTCTTTCCAAGTTGATTCTCTACTTAATTATTTAATTCTTTGAATTTATTAAATGCCTTTGACTTATACCTCATCAAGTAGACTTATCAACATCTGTAAAATTCATTAGTAAAAGTAATGAAGTAATAATATCAACCTCTAAATTCAAATAGAAAAGGTCCACACACATCTGTGTGTACCAATATTAAAACATTTTTGGACCTTTCACCCTATCCAACAAATGGTGGTTTGGTAATTTTTTCTTGTAAATAAACATGATATCTTTTAAGTCTTTTTAACTGAAAAGAGTCTAAATACCCATATTGATAAAGCTTTTCCAAATTATTCTTGTTTTCATGACCAATATTATGTTTCCACAACTAGTAGTTACATGATTAATTTTAAAATTATTCTTTATCAATTTCCAATATCTAGTTTTCATAATTTATACATAAAGACTGTTATTTAGTTGTGGTATAACATAAAAATTGTTTTCTATGTAAAATTATAATTCGTTTTTCCAAATTTGAAAATAAAACCATCCATGGAATGGAATAAAATAAATATGATTTTATTAGTAACACTTGGCACAAAATAATAGTTTTTGAGCCTAAAATAATTCTAGTTGGGAACAAAAGGTATTAGTCTCATATAGATGAGGTAGAGAGCCTCACTCTATTGGATACTCAAAGATATAGATCTGCTCTATAAATCTTATGAAATCAAATCTGTTTTCAGTATCTTGATATATATTTGAGGACCAAAATTTTAAAATAATTCCCTATATGTAGATACATAAATATTACACTTGATAAAAACCCAACATTAGCTTCCTCTTTCTTCTGGGAATAGTTCCTCTTACAATGGATAAGCTTTAAATATGTAAAAAATACTACTTCCTTTTATTTTTCATGCCTTTGGAACTTCTTCGTCTCAAAAAAATAGTGATAAACATATTTATACTTGGATTGTTTATTGGGACCCTTTTTCTTGTTCTTCATTTTTTAATTCACCATAAGGACTCAAATTTTGTCATGCCCCATGTCTTCATCAATTTGGAGAATGACATTAAAAAATTATGAAAGAGAATTATCACCAATAATTATAGTGTAATTGAAACTTAAACTGGATAAGGATGTAGGTTGTGAGTAAAAGATAACATCTATGTGTATCTCATCAGGGAATTTAATTCCCAAAATTTCTAAGTTCTATCTATAGCCAATCATCTTGACTATAAAAAACATAACTAGTACTAACTCTCTAAAATTTCTTGTGAATAGTGCATTGGATATGTCATATATCTCTTGTTTTTCTTTCTATTGATGGAGATCATGTAGGTGATACATCATATTATACACATCCATTTCCTAATATTTCTTCAGAAGCTCATTGGACATATTTGGAATCATCAAAATGTTTATTTTAGAGAGATAATTATTCCTCACTATCCACTTGACTTGAAACTTTTCGAATGGAGTTTTCAAAAACATATTATTTTCTTTTATTTAATAGAATAATGCATAATCATGTTTTATATTCATGTAAATTACTATACGTGAGAAGGTTTTCCACCTCAGGAATGGATCATGATGACATTTTGAAGTAATATTTTTCATTTCTACAAATAAGAAGAGTATAATTTTAGTACCTTATCAGATAATATTTGAAAATAAATATTTAAAATTATTCATATATCATTATTTTATAGAAACCCAATATCCATAACTATTTTTAACACCCCAAGCTTCCACGGTACATTTTCCTTTGAATAATGTAATAGCTTGCATGGTACGGAACTTCGATATTCTAATACACATTGACCAATCAAACTAGCCGTTATGTATAGTAATACCCACTTTTTGAAATTTTATAAATTTTATCTCTCAAAATGGACTTCATTTTTGGATTTTGAATATCAAAATTAGCCTAGGGTGAAATTTTGGTACTTTTCGGATAACTTTTATATTTTAAAGAATAGTGAAAATTACTAAATATTAATTAAAAACAACTTTTTTAATCAAAATATTTAATAGTGATAAATTATTAATTTGAGTGGTTTTAAAGTATATTTATAATATATTTTTACCATTTCATACAATTTTGGTCATTGGGAATAATTTCACAATTAAACCGAATATAAGCAAGTGTCAATCTTTTGATAGTTATTATTTCTTAAAAACACCCATTTTGTTTTGACAGCGGGAATTAATTTTAAATTAATTTCTGCCACTTCTATGTTTTGAATTTGGAAAAATAGATTCCATATTTGGAATCAGGATGTCCAAATTTTTTAAATAGGTAAATTTTATTTTTAGACATTTTGAATAATTACTTTGGTAAATATTTTATTTACCATGGTTAAAGGGTAAATTTGGTAAATAATAGTAAAAAATAATATTATAATAATAATAAATTGCCCTAAAACGTGTCATAACCTCATTTTTTGATACATGTCCGACCATGGGAATCTTTGGGTCGATTTTGGGACCCCATGGTGCCAGTTGTAAGTGCTAAGGACACTTTATATTAATTAAATTAAAGTAAATACAAAAATGACATAAGCATATATCTTTTAGAAAAACAATTTATAAATAGGGTTATATATGTTAGATTTTCGACTATAAATATTAATTAGAAATATAAAAATATTTCCTACATTATAGGAGTTTCTTTATAATTTTTAGACATTTAATAATTAAAATTATTTATGACTCAATAATGACGGAGTATTTTCCTTATTAATGAATGAATCAAATAATTGGTATTATAAAATATAAACTAAATATAATATGAAAGTTTTGATGCCATAAACTAATTTTATTAGTTAATATGACATTTTAGGATTGCTTAAATTAATTTGGTTCTAATTAATAAAGTTCTTATGACTTTAATAAAAATCAATTATTGAATATTGTCAAAATTGACAAAAATGAGTTTTTTAAAAAAATATTATATTATTAATTGATATTCTTTTCCTAAAAATATAAGGTTCAGCCAAAAGACTTATATCATGATATGTGTATCATTAATTGACCACTTGGGGGGTATCTTGGTTATATATAGTACGTTTATTAACTATATATATAAAAATACAAAGTGACATGGTAAATGTCAATCTAATTAACTAAGAGTTAAAACTAAAAGATAAGGTTAATATAATGACCCAAACCTGCCTAAAATATATTGGTTTAATTTATTTTTACCTATCCCCACATTATACTTCGAATAATCCACTTTTGAGCCATTATAAACCGAATATTAATTTATTATAAATTTATACTTTAAGTTTTTTCTAAAGAGCCCCTCCTCCCCCTTATAACAGGACACAACTTCTAACCAATTCTTCACACCTTCAAAGCCTTTTGGTTGGCCATCCCCTACCCAAATACACTCTTAAATTCCCTCAATTAAACCTAGAGGCCTTCATTTGATCAAAAATCCAACCTAATTAGCCCTTTTGATCAAATATAAAGAAAGAACCCGAAGAAGAGGTAATGTTTGTACCACCCTTTTTCAAGTTCCTTTCTTCTTCAACTTCTTCTTTATTTGTTATTTCTTTTCTAAAATAGTAAATACAATAAATTTTATATACTATAATGTTATTATAAATATTGTACAACCATATTCAGTATTCTATCCATCCTTTCAATGACATGTCACCATACGTGCGTACGTACGGCTTACCGTCTCCACGTCGTGGTGTAATTGTTATTCAAAAACATTATTATTTGGATGGGTATGATAATGATATGTAATTGATGTAAATAATAAATATAACATGATAATTATTCTTTATATATGATATACCATCCAATTATATATTATTTTAATATCAAAAGAATGATATTGTCACTCGTGCGTACGTACGGACTACCTTCTCCACGAACGAGATGAGATTCATTCCCCATCACATCCATGCAATTATAATTTTCATTTGATGATTAAAAATAATGATTAAGTACTCGATATAATTCTGGATATGAATAAAATACAACCTATCCATAACAATCATGTCTTATGTATCAAAATATATAAAATAAAACGAGTAAGTTAACACCCGAAACGATGATAATACTAAGATATTATAAACAAATCAATGTTAAAAGATCATATATGATATCGTATTAATGTATATGATTCTTGTATAATTTAATAACAATTATTTCAAAATTATACAAGATTTCAACCTACCCTCAACCAAGGAAAAGTACAAGTTAAGGGTTTATTTCACAATCTCTTCATTATCTGAGGTTGTTTATAAGTAATTATCTACTGGGACCTCTTTATCATCAACATCCATGTTTCTTAAAAATGTATTTCAAAACATTCTTAATATTTTACAGAATATGGTTTAAAGTCATTTATACCCTTTTTTGAATTTTTATAAGTAGTTTATAAAGGAATCTTTCCATCGTTTTCTAAACAAGGTCCTTTTTAACCTTTTCGACAAAATTAAGGAATAAATGTCTATTTTTAACTTATATGGCGGGTGTGGATATTTTCCACCATAATAATATCGTTGAAGCTTCCCTTACAATCATATAAGAATATTTTCAAATTAAATGCTTTATTTTATAATTTTTTGACTTTTAAATGATTTCAAAAAAAGAGATATTTCTCTCAAATAGTTTTCATTTAATCTATGTCAACATCCTTTGATGGATTTAAGCTTATTTGAAGTTTATTTATTATGATACAAAACTTCCATATTTTATTGAATCATTTGTGATATGTTTGACTGTGGATGGGTTATTTTTATACCATTCATGGTTAATGGAGAAAGTATTGACATTTCGTATGCTAGTTTTAATATGAATTTTTATGTTATGTTTAAACCTTTTCATATGAGGAATGCATTGGACTTAATATGTGATGGATGGAGCCCGCTATAGCTCCTCGATGCATCGGTAGGTCTCATGAGACAAACTAGTGTCTTGGCACAAGGCCTTGACAAAATCTTATTTTTAGTCTTGGCACGAGGCCTTGACTACGTGGTTATGATAGTCTAGCATTATGCATTCCATCATTATGAAAGTGGTTATTGATATTGCATGTGATTATTAGACTAGTAGAATATATATGTGAGTAAGTAAATGGAATTATTTCATTTTATTTTTGCCATATTATGCTGAAGTTCAAGTTTAAAAGGTTTTTGTTTTAGTTATACATTGTCTTAAATGTTTATGATTATTTATGAAAGTTTCTGCTATATTATTATCCTTACCGAGCACTTGAGCTCACCCCTTTCAATGTTTTATTTTTTCCAGGATGTGAAGAAGTAATTTATGAATGACCTACAGAAATAGTATGAGGGGATATGAAGAAAAGATGTTGTTGTAGTTTTTTTTACTTTAGGATGTAATGTAAGAGTTATGAATATATCTTGTGTTTCTAAGACTGCTAAACTAATCGATCTTTAGAGACTTGATCTTTTGTGATCATTCCAATGTTATGTAATAATGCATAGAATCTGGGTAACTGGGGTCAGGGTGTTACAGTTTGTATCAGAGGAAGTTTAGTACAAACCTTTGAAGCTAGATTTAGGTAAACTCTGATTAGAGCACATAGACCTAAGATAGACTTTGAGGATTAGTATAGAAGAACTTCCTAGAATATTGGTATTGTAGATATTTTGTGAGTTTTTTTAGAAATACATCCCTAACTGGATATGAGAAGGTAGAGGAGGATCTGGCATAGATGTACCTTGGGGTAAAACCTGAAAACACCGCTTTGAGCTAGACTCAAACGGGAACTGGTGCACGACAATGGGCCTTGCTTCACCCTTGGTTACGACACTCCCGAGGGATAGGCGTAGGATAATTATCAACTTCATTACAAAACATTATGAAGGGTTTATGAGTATATAATTCATCAAAGAAAACATTTTTATGATTATGGATTATATCCATAAATAGTTCAATTTATGTTAAGTATTTTACAAGTATGGATTTATGTATTTTGATTCATAAACTAATCTAGTTTATGCCATTGTTTAGAAATGGTGCCTAGTGGAAGAAATGAAAACTGTATCAATGCACACACTCCATGTAGTGATTTCTCTCCTACTCAAGATAATTATAGTGGAGCTGGTGATGCAACTGATGCTGATCAGCTAATCACCATACTGGGACAACTCACTCAGGTTATGAATAATAACCTTACCCATATGGAGCACCCTGATCCGCAGTGTGGAGGATCAATGTTAGATCACTTCATGAGGCAACAACCACCAACATTCAATGGGGGTACGAATACACTAGTATCTGAGAAATGGATAAGTTCCCTAGAGAAAGTATTTCAGGCTTTGGGGAGTAGTGAAAGGGAAAAGGTTATCATGGCATTTTACCGCCTCACTAGAGATGCTGATCAATGGTGGTCATTAATTCAAAACACAAAGGACGATGAAGAAGTATCAAGTATGTAATAGAGGGAGTATAAAGAGATTTTTTTAGAAAAATACTTTCCTCATGACCATCGAGTAGATATGGAAAGGCAATTTCTCAGTCTGAGGCAAAAGGAGGATGAGAATGTCGCAAAGTATGAAGCTAACTTTACAAGATTAGCGTAGCATGCAGAATATTATATACGTAACCCAAGGAGTAAGATTGATCATTTCTTTTATGGGTTAAAACCATTTCTCCATTGAGCATTAGTCTCACAATCCTTCTCATCATATTAAGGCATTGTCTCATGTTCTATAAAGACAGAAAAGGAATTCACAAAATCTTATGACAATAAAGTAAAGTAAGAGAAGAAGAGAACAGTGGAACAAGAGACAGATAAAGGGAAAAAGGGAAAGAAGGATTTTCTATTTTGTGATAGTTTTGGGAAGAAACACCCCGGTACTTGCCTAAAAGGAATGGGAGTTTGTTAAAAATGTGGAAAAAAGGTCACCAGGCTCGTGATTGCAAGGGAAAGAAAGATGTTGCCAATGTTGAATGATACAATTGTAGAGAAATATGGCATTATGCGAATGAATGACCTAAGCACCAAGGAAACTTACCTCATAAAAGGCCAAGGGATCAAGGCCAATCTTATGTTGTTACTACAGTTTAAGTGGAATAATTAATGTATTTGTGTTTTTGGACTCAAGGATTATATTCTGGTTATAAGAATAATGTGATATATATAAGGATTATACTGTAGTACCTGTTTTTTCATAAAGGTTTTAATATGACTAAGGTAATAATATTTTCAGTATGTGACAATAATATAAACTTTACTTTGTCTGGGGAATCTAATATGACAATTGATTTTTGAATTTAGATACCTTTTACAGAGAGTCTAGACAGAGGTACTTTGGATAACTATAATGTTTGGAGTGGATTAAGTTGAACTCTGGATAGTATTGTTTAAGGATAAAACAATTCTTATGATCAATTTTTGGGAAATTATGATACTATAGTTTTAGGAAAAGGACAACCTGCAGGTCGGGCAATAACCCGTCGAGTCGGACAAAGATGGAGTAATCGAACCTACAACCATAGTGCGACAAGCCTTTATTACCTACCACTAGCCTGCAGGAAGTCCCTAGTCATTACAAAGTATTTTTCTTTATTTTAATGGTATATTATAATGTTTGGATCCTTATACGATTAGGATAAATATAATATTTTTTTGAGTTCTATTATCTTTTGGAGTGAAAGATGAGTTTGTGGTAAAAATTAGTTGAAGGATTAAACTCTAATTGTCAAGTATATATATATATGTGTGTGTGTATATATATATTTCTCTTATTATATGAAGAAAATAATTCATAAACATTAGGTAAGGGGTCTTAAAACCAAAAATGTGTTATCCTAATAACTTATGTTTTGTTGAACCAATGATATATTAAATCATCATAGATTGATGGCTTTGAGACCCTCAATTATACAATTGATTGTGACTGATGACCTCAATCACTCCATATAAATATTTACGTTTTTCCTCCAATTATGTGTCTCTAATTGCCACCAATGTTCTCCGAATCGAGATCATAAATTTGTGGTGACCCTTTTATTTCTCTTTTCCTCTTATTAAAACTAAATTTTATTAACCCAATTTCTGATGTGGGTTTTCCCACAAATATATTTTCTATTTTAAACCTTTTATTTTTGATGAACAATTTCATATTGTGAGGACTCAATTTATTGAAAGAGGTGAGAAAGTAACACCCCAAGATTCTACGGTACGTTTCCTTTTGAATAATGCAATAGCTTGCATTGTACGCAACGTCGAGATTCTAACACATCGTGACCAATCAAACTAGCCGTTATTAATAGTAATACCCAATTTTTGAAATTTTTAAAATTTTATTTCTCAAAATGGACTTCATTTTTGGATTCTTAATATTGAAATTATCCTAGGGTGAAATTTCGGTACTTCTTGGATATCTTTTATATTTTGATGAATAGTGAAAATTACTAAATTTTAATTAAAAACAAATTTTTTAATAAAAATAATTAATAGTGATAAATTATGAATTTTAATGGTTTTAAATAATATTTAGAATATATTTTTATCATTTAATAAAATTTTGGTCTTTGTGCATACTTTCACATTTAAACCAAACATAAACAAGTGTCAATCTTTTGATAGTTATTATTTCTTAAAAACACCCTTTTTGTTTTGACAGTGGGAATTAATTTAAAATTAATTTCTGCCACTTCGGAGTTTTGAATTTGGAAAAATGGATTCCATATTTGGAATCAGGATGTCCAAATTTTTTAAATAGGTAAATTTTATTTTTAGACATTATGAATAATTACTTCGGTAAATATTTTATTTACCATGGTTAAAGGGTAAATCTGGTAAATAAGGGTAAAAAATAATATTATCATAATAATAAATTACCCTAAAACGTGTCCTAACCTTATTTGTTGATATATTTCTGACCATGGGAATATTTGGGTCGATTTTGGTACCCCATGGTGCCACTTGTAGGTGATAAGAACACTTTATATTAATTAAGTTAAAGTAAATACAAAAATGACATAAGCATATATCTTTTAGCAAAAAACAATTTACATAGGGTTATATATGTTATATTTTCGACTATAAATATTCATTATAAAGATAAAACTATTTCCTACATAATGGGATTTTATTTATAATTTTTATATATTTAATAATTAAATTTATTTATGACACAATAATGATGTAGTTTTTTCCTTACTAATGAAAGAATCAAATAATTGGTATTATAAAAGTTAAAATAAATATAATATGAAAATTTTGATTCCATACACTAATTTTATTGGTTAATATGAAATTTTATGGTTGATTAAATGAATATTTTCTGAATTAATTAAGTTTTTATCAATTTAACAAAAATCAATTATTGAATAGTGTCAAAATTGACATAAATGAGTTTTTAAAATAAATATTATATTATTAATTGAAATTCAATTCCTAAAAATATAAGGTTCAATAAAAGGACATATATAATAATTTTTGTAACATTAATAGACCACTTGGGGGTTTCTTGGTTGTATATAGTAATTTTATTAACTATATAATATAAAAATTCAAAGTGACATGGTAAATGTCAATCTAATTAACTAAGAGTTAAAACTAAAAGATAAGGTTAATATAATGACCCAAACCTATCTAAAATATATTGGATGGATGTATTTCTACCCATACCAACCTTATAATTTTAATAATCCACTTTGTAGCCATTATAAACAGAATATGAATTTATTATAAATTAATACTTTAAGTTTTTCCTAAAGAGCCCCTCATCCCCCTTATAAAAGGACACAACTTCTAACCAATTCTTCACACCTTCAAATACTTTTCGCCACCCTTTTTCAAGTTCATTTCTTCTTCTTCTTCTTATTTCTTTGTTATTTGTTTTATAAAACAATAAATCCATTATATTCTATATACTATGATTTTATTATAAATATGGTACAACCGTATTCATTATTCTATCCATTCTTTTAATGACATGTCACCATACGTGCGTACGTACGACTTACCGTCTCCACGTCGTGGTGTAATTGCTATTCAAAAACATTATTATTTGGATGGGTATGATAATGATATGTAATTGATGTAAATAATAAATATAACATGATAAGTATCCTGTATATATGATATACCATCCAATTATATATTATTTTAATATCAAATGAATGATATTGTCGCTTGTGCATACGTACGGACAACCGTCTCCACGAACGCAATGAGATTCATTCCCCATTGCATCCATGAAATTATAATTATAATTTGATGATTAAAAATAATGTTTAAGGACTTTATATCATTATGTATATTAATAAGATACAACCTATCCATAAAAAACATGTCTTATGTAACAAAATACATAAAATAAAACGAGTAAGTTAACACCCGAAACGATGATAATACTAAGATATTGTTAACAAATAAATGTTAAAAGATCATATATGATATCATATTAATGTATATGATTCTTGTATAATTTAATAACAATTATTTAACCACTATAAAGGAGTTTAACCTACCCTCAACCAAGGAAAATTACATGGTAAGGGTTTATTTCGCAATATCTTCATTATCTGAGGTTGTTTATACGTAATTATCTATGAGAACTCTTTATCATCAACATCCATGTTTCTTAAAAATGTATTTCAAAACATTCTTACTATTTTACATAATATGGTTTAAAGTCATTTATACCCTTGTTTTACTTTTTATAAGATTTTTATAAAGGGGTCTTTCCGTCGTTTTCCAAACAAGGTCCTTTTTAACCTTTTCGACAAAATTAAGGTAAGAATGTCTTTTTTTAACTTATACGGCAGGTGTGGCTATTTTCCACCGTTATAAAATCGTCGAAGCATACCTTACAAGCTTATAAGAATATTTTCAATGTAAATGTTTTATTTTATAATTATGTGACTTTTAAATGATTTCAAAAAAAGAGATATTTCTCTTAAATAGTTTTGATTTCATCTATGTCAACATCCTTTGATGGATTTAAGCTTATTTGAAGTTTATTTATTATGATACAAAACTTTCATATTGTATTGAAGGGTTTTTTATACGTTTGACTATGGATTTGTTATATTTATACCACTCAGGGTTTATGGAGAATGTATTGACATTTTGTATGCTAGTTTTAATACGAATTTTTATGTTATGTTTAAACTTGTTCATATGAGGAATGCATTGGACTTAATATGTGACGGGTAGAGCCCGATAAAGCTCCTTGATACATCAGTAGGTCTCATGATAAAAACTAGTGTCTTGGCACAAGGCCTTGACAAAATCTTATTTGTAGTCTTGGAACAAGGCCTTGACTATGTGGTTATGATAGTATGGTATTATGCATTCCATCATTATGAACGTGGTTATTGATATTGCATGTGATTATTCGACTAGTAGAATATCCATGTGAATAATTAAATGGAATTATTTCATTTTATTTTTTCCATATTATGTTGAAGTTCAAGTTTAAAAGGCCTTTGTTTTAGTTATACATTGCCTTAAATGTTTATGCTTATTTATGAAAGTTTCCACTATATTTTTATCCTTACTGAGCATTTGATATCACCCCTTTAAATGTTTTATTATTCCCAGGATGTGAATAATTAATTTATTAATGACCTGCACGAATAGTATGAGGGGATATGAAGAAAATATTTTGTTGTATGTTTTTACTTTATGATGTAATGTAAGAGTTATGAATATATATAGTGTTTCCAAGACTACTAAACTAATCGATCTTTTGAGACTTGATCTTTTGTGATTATGTCAATGTTATGTAATAATGCACTGACTCTGGGTAACTGGGGTCAAGGCGTTACACTACTGGCTTCATAACATCCTATTTCATGGTGATTCTAGTGGAAAGGATCCGTTTTCCTCTTCTCAAAACCCATAATTTGGTCTAAAAATTTATTATAAGGGATTTAGATAAGCATAATATTTCAAACTTCAATATCGTATAGCTCCTTGATTTGTGGAGTGGACTCTCCAGTCTTAAAATCCATAAATTATATTTCCTTAATACTTGCTTCTTAGTTACACCAAGTACATATTTAGAATACTAACCTTTATTTTAAGTAATTTAAGTCGACCCAAAAGAAGTTATTATTCTCTTATAATTGAAATCACCTTGACTTCAGCTAATCATGAACATTGAAATATCGTTCTATTTTAACTTATGTAGTGGAAGGCTATATCGACTTAATATATGTAATTCAGAAATTCGTTATCTTATGCATAAATTTCCCATTTCATACTTATTACATTATTTTAAATATTAAGTGGATTTTCTTTAGTGGTTAACCTTTTATTAGATAATTTTTATTGATAATCCAGTTTATTTTATTTATATCTTACATGCTCATTAATTCATTAATTCATGTGATCAAGAAAAAACATTAATAATGGAATTAATCATGCAGCTTAAAAAAATAAAACAATAAGAGTGTTATGATCATTATATTTCTCTTATGGTTATTTTATATTGTGGATTATAAACTAACAATTATCCTTGGGAAAAAACCATGAACCCTGACTTTGTTTGTGTTTCATATTTGTACATATCAACTCATGTATCTCTTGGATTGGTTTAGAATCAACTATAAACATGAACTACCTTCACTCATCTAGGATCACCATAAATTACATAATATTTTACTTGCATGAAAGTTAGGGGAACCAAAGGATTGGTTAAGGATTTACAAAAAAGGAAACCATGGGAAATCAGGACCCAACATAATGAAAAGACAGATGATGCAAAGGTCATCAATTTCATTTAAAAATAAATTAAAAGGAAACCAATCGCATACAAATGTTTAGTCTAAGCTCATGAATATTCACATGAATGAAATGAATTATGAATTTAATAAAATAAAATCCAATCCAAATAATTCTTATTTAAGATAAATCATGATCAAATCAATTATTTATTTTTTTAATTGATTTTTTATTTTTATCGTAATTATCATCCAAATTTTTTTTTAGATTATAATCCCTAGAAATTTTAAACAAATTAAATATATTTATTTTAAAATTGACTATGTTCTTAAAATATACATTGAAGGAAACATGGTGAGTACTCATCTAAACTACCCAACGTGTATTGTATTCTTATATGTTTTACTCGTGTTTCATGTATCATATATGTATTACAAAATAGTTTCAAGGCATGTACAAATCAACTGAGTGATACATGGAACACATGTTATTTATGTAGCATGTTATGTTTTAATTCACAAAGAGTACTCATTTTCATAGACTTATATATGATTTTTAATTTTTAATACTAAATAAAAAATTATTTTTTACATTTAAAAAATATATATAACCCATCACATGGCATGTACGATTCAATTAAATGGCACAGGGAACTCATTTTCATAAGGTTTAAACAATATAATAAATTAATTTTTAAATATATATATATAATATACATTATATGTACTATATGGATACACATATTTTATAATTCATCATCATATATATGCATCACATCCGTAGGGACTCGACATGTTATCTTACTATAGAAATTAAAGGAGTACATGGCGTGTAAATGGAATTCATTTCATGTGGTCTCCATGTTACATGGTAACAAATAATATATGTCATGTAATAAAATATGTGGATCATCTTTAACTAATTTACTACATATCAACTATGCAAGTTACACATCAAGTGATCTCTAAAACCATGCAACATGATGGCCCAGTCAGTACATAGTGTATGAAATACAAAACATGTGTAATAAATTCACATGCTCTAAAGAAATTATGAATTAATATGTGATTTATCTTACTGAATTAAGAAAGGTCACAAGATATCTACCTATGGGATACATGTCGATTACTCTTTTGTTATCCATCCAAAATCCTTGGAACCTCTGGATGAGTTCTTTGAATTTTAGTTATTCATTGTTAATTCATTTTGATTTTATTTTAAAGAATGAAGAGGAAGAAGAAGATATATCACAATTTTGATTTAAATAATGATTAAAAAAGAATTAAAAACTAATGGTAAATATATAAATCAATAAATTATCTCTGAATAATTATAAATAATTATGCGACCCTTTGATATCACTTAAAGCTTCCATGCAGAGTGGAAGCACCCACTACGGGAAAAATGGGTATTTGCGACGGGGGTATTTACCCGTCGCAAATAAGTAGGCTTTTGCGACGGGATTGCTTTCCCCGTTGCAAAAGAACTGGCCCGCGTTGCGCGCCAAATCGCGGGAAAACTATTTGCAACGGGGGAATATTCCCGTCGCAAATAACCGGCGGCGGTAAAAGGTATTTGTGACGGGAATATTCCCCCGTCGCAAATAGTATGTCGGCAGGTGGTTATTTGCGACGGGTCCCGTCGCAAATAACTATTTAACCGTTGACCGTAATAAATGTTGACTAAGGTATTTGCGACGGGTACCGTCGCAAATAACACTATTTGCGATGGGAATCCCGTCGCAAATAATCTAACCTATAAATACCCCCATCCGTTTTTTTCAAATCATTCTCAAACTCCATCTTTTTCTTCTCTCAAAGTTGTATTTCTAAAGTTCAGTTTTTCTCCAGTTTAACTTTTTTCTCCGGAGTTGATATTAAAGTTTTGAAGAACGATCAGAGCAGATCAATTTTCAAGGTATTTATGTTCATTTTAATTTAATATTTATTTTTAATTTTTTATTAGTTTCAATTATTCTTAATTAGTTGTAATTTAATTATGTTTACATTGTTTTGTTACTTAATAAATTTAAATTATTAGTATTGTTCATAGTTAATAGTAATTAGGAATAATTAGCAATAATTTTTAATAATTAAGAATAAATATTAATAATTAATAATAAATACCAATAATTAGGAATAATAACATTATTACATTATTAGTATATTTTATTATTAATATTAAAATAATATAATTTTATATATATATACAATTCTTTTTTCATCTGTGTGTTTGCTGTCTTCACATGTATTATTTGTATGTGGAGATAGAAAACGCACAGATGAAAGGAGAATTGTATATAAATTAGAAAATTATATTATTTTAATATTAATAATAAAATATACTAATAATGTTATTATTTGTAATTATTGGTAATTATTCCTAATTATTGGTAATTATTCATTTAATTACTAATAATTAGGAACAATTACCAATAATTATAAATAATTAGGAATAATTACTAATAATTGCCAATAATTAGTAATAATTACCAATAATTAGTAATAATTACCAATAATTAGTAATAATTACCAATAATTAGTAATAATTACCAATAATTAGTAATAATTACCAATAATTAGTAATAATTACCAATAAGTAGTAATAATTATCAATAATTACCAATAATTAGTAATAATTAGTATTAATTACCAATAATTAGTAATAATTACCAATAATTAGTAATAATTACCAATAATTAGTAATAATTACCAATAATTAGTAATAATTACCAATAATTAGGAATAATTACCAATAATTAGTAATAATTACCAATAATTAGTAATAATTAGTAATAATTCGTAATAATTCGTAATAATTAGTAATAATTACCAATAATTCGTAATAATTAACAATAATTAGTAATAATTAACAATACTGAGTAATAATTACCAATAATTACCAATAATTAGTAATAATTAGTAATAATTAGTAATAATTACCAATAATTAGTAATAATTAGTAATAATTAGTAATAATTAGTAAAAATTAGGAATAATTACCAATAATTAGTAATAATTAGTATTAATTAGTATTAATTACCAATAATTAGTAATAATTACCAATAATTAGTAATAATTACCAATAATTAGTTATAATTACCAATAATTAGGAATAATTACCAATAATTAGTAATAATTACCAATAATTAGTAATAATTAGTTATAATTAGTAATAATTAGTAATGATTAGTAATAATTACCAATAATGCGTAATAATTAACAATAATTAGTAATAATTAACAATAATTAGTAATAATTAACAATACTTAGTAATAATTACCAATAATTACCAATAATTACCAATAATTAGTAATAATTAGTAATAATTAGTAATAATTACCAATAATTAGTAATAATTAGTAATAATTAGTAATAATTAGTATTAATTACCAATAATTAGTAATAATTACCAATAATTAGTAATAATTACCAATAATTAGTAATAATTAGTAATAATTACCAATAATTAGTAATAATTAGTAATAATTACCAATAATTAGTAATAATTAACAATACTTACCAATAATTACCAATGATTAGTAATAATTACCAATAATTACCAATAATTGGTAATAATTAATAATAATTACCAATAATTAGTAATAATTGGTAATAATTAATAATAATTACCAATAATTAGTAATAATTATTAATAATTAGTAATAATTAATAATAATTACCAATAATTAGTAATAATTACCAATAATTAGTAATAATTACCAATAATTAGTAACAATTAACAATAATTACCAATAATTAGTAATAATTAGTAATAATTAGTATTAATTACCAATAATTAGTAATAATTAGTAATAATTAGTATTAATTACCAATAATTAGTAATAATTACCAATAATTAGTAATAATTACCAATTATTAGTAATAATTACCAATAATTAGGAATAATTACCAATAATTAGTAATAATTACCAATAATTAGTAATAATTACCAATAATTAGTAATAATTAGTAATAATTAGTAATAATTAGTAATAATTACCAATAATTCGTAATAATTAACAATAATTAGTAATAATTAACAATACTAAGTAATAATTACCAATAATTACCAATAATTACCAATAATTAGTAATAATTAGTAATAATTAGTAATAATTACCAATAATTAGTAATAATTAGTAATAAATAGTAATAATTAGTAATAATTAGTAAAATTTAGGTATAATTACTAATAATTAGTAATAATTAGTAATAATTAGTATTAATTACCAATAATTAGTAATAATTACCAATAATTAGTAATAATTACCAATAATTACCAATAATTACCAATATTTACCAATATTTACCAATAATTAGAAATAATTACCAATAATTAGAAATAATTACCAATAATTTGGAATAATTACCAATATTTACGAATAATAACATTAGTACATTATTTGTATATTTTATTATTAATATTAAAATAATATAGTTTTCTATATTATATACAATTCTCTTTTCATCTGTGTGTTTTCTGTCTCCACATGTAATATTTGCATTCTTTTTCAAAATTATCAACCTACTCGCCAATGGAGAGGTGAAAGTGAATGCAAATATTACATGTGGAGACAGAATGTTAAACACACAGATGAAAGGAGAATTGTATATAATATAAAAAATTATATTATTTTAATATTATTAATAAAATATACTAATAATGTAATAATATTATTATTATATAATTAATGTTTATGAAAAAATTATATTAGTATTATTAAAATAATAAAAAATCAATATAATATTAAAATTATCAATATTTGTAACATGTTTTTCTTTATTCTCAATATATTCAATCTTTACTTGAGTGTTTTTTCAAACAAATTATTCAAAACCAATAATGCTTTTATATTTTATAGAGAAATATGGAACAACGAGGTCGTCAACAATCATTATTAGGTGACCGCATATGGATAAATCAACGTAGAAATCCAAATGGTTCGGGTATAAATCCAGTATATGTTGAGGGTGTGGATACTTTTTTATCATTTGCGGCATCAAATCTAGAATTTGTTTCAGAAGGCAAAATAAAATGCCCTTGTAGAAAATGTGCATTGAGAACGTTTGACACGTTTGACAAAGTGGGAGAACATCTCTTGCGTTTTGGTTTTCAACCAGATTATGTTTTTTGGTATCAACACGGTGAACGCAGTTCCAGAGCAGGTGATACCAACTTGATTCCAGATCCATCCCGGTTTCAAGATTTAGTACATGATGTTGTAGGTTCATCTGTTCAACATACAGAAACTCCGGCTGATATAGCTTCAAATCCTGAGTTGGCACCGTCTGAATTTTATGAGTTGTTGAAATCTGCTGAGGATGCATTATATCATGGCTACAAGATGAGCAAATTAGTAGCATTTGAAAAATTTATGGCTATCAAATCAGATAACGGAATGTCAAACACCTGTTTTGACCAGATATTTTCTTTGCTGAAAACACTGTTACCCGAAGGAAATGTTTTACCTGCAAATTACTATGAGAGTAAGAGGCTGGTTCGAAATTTGGGACTTACTTGTCAGAAGATTCTTGCTTGTTCAAATGACTGCATTTTATATTCTGGGGAAAATGAGTCGTTGGATAGTTGTCCTACATGTGGGCAACTGAGATATAAAGAAGGACAACACGGGAAGTCTGGTTTGATTCCTGTAAAACAGTTGAGATATTTTCCGCTTACATCCAGACTTCAGCGTTTATTCATGTCTAAGAATACAACGACAATGATGTCATGGCATAAAGAGAATATTTCAACCGATAAAAGCTTGAATCATCCAGCCGATGGTGATTCATGGAAACATTTTGATAGAGTGCATCCATCCTTTTCTTTAGAAGCTAGAAATGTTCTAATGGGCCTTTCCACTGATGGTTTCTGTCCGTTTGGATCTTATGGTAGTCAATATTCATGTTGGCCTGTTTTTTTAACTCCGTACAATTTACCTCCATGGATGTTGATGAAGGAGCCATATATCTTTTTGACTTTACTAATTACAGGACATCCGAAGAAAAATATTGATGTTTATTTGAAGCCATTGATTGATGAATTAAATTTATTGTGGAGTACTGGTGTCAGTACATATGATGTTGCAACGAAACAGAATTTCATATTGAGAGCAGCATTGATGTGGACAATAAGTGACTTCCCGGCTTATGGGATGTTATCTGGCTGGAGTACACATGGTCAGAAATCATGTCCTTACTGTATGGGAGAGAACAAAGAATTTATGCTCATTCATGGAAAGAAACCTTGTTATTTTGACTGTCATCGCAGATTTCTTCCAGCTGATCATCCTTTTCGCAGAAATAGATCTCATTTTAGAAAAGGAACAGTTGAAAGGGATGGACCTCCAAAAATGCTATCAGGTTCGGAGTTAAAATCAGTTGTATTTTCATTACCTCCCATCACTTTTGGTCCCACAATAAACCAACAGAAAATTTCTGGTTTTGGGAAAGAACACAATTGGATTAAACGTAGCATATTTTGGGATTTTCCATATTGGTCTGATCTGTTGGTCCTACACATGTTAGATGTCATGCATATTGAGAAGAACTGTTTTGATAATTTGTTTCATACAGTTTTGGATACGCCAGGAAAGAGCAAAGACAATGTAAATGCACGTTTAAATCTTGCCCAAATTTGCAGGCGTCCAGAATTGGAACTATTTGAGAATGTCAGAACAGAAAGGTTACTGAAACCAAAAGTAGCTTATACACTGTCTAAAGAAAATCGTTTATTATTTTTTCAGTGGATTGCAGATTTGAGACTTCCAGATGGCTGTGCTTATAATTTGGGTAGATGTGTAAAGAATGGTCATATTACTGGATTAAAAAGTCATGATTGTCATGTTATAATGGAGAGACTTCTACCCATTGGATTAAGAGGTTTGTTGAATTCTGTGATTTGGGATTCCATAACAGACATGTCTCATTTTTTCGGGAAATTTGTGCGGCTACGGCAGATTATGATGCTCTAGGAAAACTTGAAAAAGATGTTGTTGTAATTATATGTAAACTGGAAAAAATATTTCTGCCGTCTTTCTTCGACTCAATGGAACATTTGATGTTACATTTTCCATATGAAGCCAAATGTGGAGGTCCGGTACAGTTTCGATGGATGTACCCATTTGAAAGATGCATGCAAAAATTGAAAAGAAAAGTACGTAACAAAGCATCTGTTGAAGGATCTATTGCAGAAGCTTATTTGCAAGAGGAAATATCTTTTTTCAACTCCCATTATTTTTAATCTGAGTATCCTTAAAAACAAAACCAAATGAGACGGAGCGAGAGGAATATTGATGAAATCGACAATCAATTATCTATTTTCAACCAGTCAGAGCTTGGTTTTGGTGGAGTTTATGAACGCTGGCTTTCAGATGATGAACATCAGAGAGCTCATACGTATGTTCTGCTCAACTGTGAAGAAATGACATCAGTTGTACTGTATGTGTTTATATCACTTATTCTATCATTTATGTTACAGTAAATAACTTTGGTTTTTATAGGTTGTATGATAATCATATCAAGAAAAAAATTCCACAAATTACAGCAGCTGCTCTCGAAGAGCGTCGACCGAAAAATTTCTCTCAGTGGTTTCAAAAACTGGTAACATAAATTCTTTATCTTTTAGCAACTCATTCAATGTATAGTTTACTATATTGATAATTATTTCACAAATTTTCAGGTGTCTCGACATGCTGATAAAATTGACAAACGGATGTGTGTATTGAGTAACCCACCTTCCAAACTTGTTAAAACTTATAATGCATATGTGGTGAATGGATTTCGATTCCACACACATGAATATGGGGAATCGAAAAAAACAATGAACAGTGGAGTTAGCTTGAGAGGATCTCATCATCGAGAAAATGAAGTTGACTTTTATGGCATACTTGATGAAATCATTGAACTCTGTTATCTTGGACAACATTACATAACCATGTTCAAATGTCGGTGGTTGGATACAGAGAGAGGCGTGCGTGTTCATCTGACTCATGGAATCATCGATATTAAATGTAAAAGTGTTCTCGCAGTAAATGAACCATTCTTATTGGATCAACAGGCATATCAAGTTTATTATGCAAAGTACTGTGCAACATCAAGAGACTTGACTGATTGGTGGAGTGTAATAAAAATCAAAATTCGAGACAATCAGTTTAGTCAAAGTGAATGTGCTTTCACTGATATGAAAAGAATTGAAGTTTTTCAAGAGTGTACTCAAAATCAATCTTTTTTACAAAGAGACATGAGTATCGATGACGACACCCCACATTTAAGAGTCAGTGATGACGATGATGTTAATGATGTAACATATGAATTTGAAATGGTAAGAGATGAAGCAACTGTTACTTGAATGGATATCGATGATGTTGAGGAGGAATATGAAGATGACATTGACATATATGAAGATGATGATGAAGATGAACACTGATAGCATTCCATGGTATTTATATACAATCATAATATATATATATGTATATATAATAGTAATTATCAATTATTTTCTAACATTAACATTTTCTGTTTCAGATGGATGACGCCACATTTCGTGAGTTGGCGGATGCTGACCTAACTTTCGATGCGGATGAGTTGCTGACAGATGACCCTCAGCCTGCAGGCGCTCCAGGGAGTACGCGGAGGGGGCGCGGTCTTGCACGATTGATGATTCCTGACCCCGTCCCCAAGCGGCGTCCACGTCTTGGGTTTGATCCACGCACACTGAGGTGTGATAACCTGTGTGATAACCTGTGGATTTGACTAAGATTTCATTAATCTATTCACATAATAAATGTTTATTATTTTTTCAGTTTTCCGCATATAGCAGTCGGACAGGGCATCGCTATTTTGCGCAACTATTTCTCTCAGCCGTGGACCACATGGGAGCAGATTCCCATTGATGTGCAGCAGGCCATGTTCGGCCATTGGTTGGTACGTACGTAAATAAATAATTTTTATTTTGAAAATTATTTCATTTCTAACTTGATATTTTGATTTATTTATAGGGTTTATGGTATCCGATCGAGGATACCATGCGTGACGCCATCCACGAGGCATGGGAGGTGGCCATGCGTGATCGCCTTCGTCAGTTTTTGAACAATTTAAGAAAAGCTGCGATGAAGAAAGCAGGAGTGTCAGATTTTGAGGAGTCATGTAGAGCACACCGACCAGAGTATATTTCATCCCATGTATGGGATGGATTATGTGCGCGCTGGTTGAGTGGTGCCTTTCAGAGGAGATCATCAGTGGGGAGGCAGAATCGGGGGAGACAGGAGGTGACTCATCGAGCTGGGAGTCGTTCTTTCAGTACTCATAGACAGCATCTGGTACGTACATTGTTTATAAATATTTTATATAACTATAAATATTAACAATTTATTTTTTATTCTTATAGGCTGTTGAGCACCCCGATATTACAGAGTACGAAGTATATCGGAGGATGTATAGTGATCCTGCTACTGGGGAGCTCAGAGGTGATCGTCAGTATCACATCGTGGTCAGTATTATTTGTTTTCAAGTTGAAAAATTAACTGCATATAATATATTCACAATTTTAATTTTAAATTGCAACTATAGGAGTCATATGAGGCCGCAGCGTCACAGGCCCAGCCTGAGAGTCAGGCCGAGTAATCAGATCAGACCACTGCCCGTCATTTTGATGAGGCGGCATGGATGCAGGCCACCCAGTATGCCTTCGAGAAGGGCCGGGTAGTTGGTATCGGCTCTCGACTGACTCCCGGATATTATTATGGCAGTGCTGCGATGTCGGCGTCCAGCTCAAGAGGAGCTCGTGCATCTTCTTCTACTACACAGTATGAGGATCAGTTGCGATCTCAGACTGCACAGATAGAGAGTCTCCGACAGGAGTAAGAGCAGATGCGTCAGCAGCATGAGGAGGAGCGTCGACGCCAGCAGCAGTTGTACGAGGAGCAGACGAGTCGGTGGCAGCAGCAGCATCAGGAGAAGATGGAGTACATGAGCCGACTCACTCATGCTTTAGGGATGGAGTTTCCTCCTCCACCATCTGCAGATCCCCCACCTCCCCCCCCTCCTTCAGATTAGAGTTTGTATTTATGTTATAAAATTTGGGAAATCAAAATATTTTTTTTTCTATTCTTAGTTTTTGTCTCATTATAAAATATTAATAATATTATATTTTTAAATTACAATATTAATATGAATAATAATATTATTTATATTTTATAATATTAAATTTTATATATATATTAAAATTTTATAATATTATAATTTAATTATATTTTTTGTAATACTTGAATTATTTTAATATTTGAATGTAAAATAATTCTATTATTTTTATATTAATTAAAATAACTTATTAATATTTTTTTTATTTATGAATTATAATTCTAATATTATTATATTAATTAAATCATTTATTAATATTATATTATTTTTTAGTTTTGAATTATAATTCTATTATTATTATATTAATTAAAATAATTTATTATTTTTATTTGTGAATTATAATTCTATTATTAGATTAATTAAAATAATTTATTAATAATTTATTTTTTTTATTTCTTTTATAGTATTTGCGACAGGATGCTATGCCCGTCGCAAATACTAGTATTATTATATGAATTAAAATAATTTATTAATAGTTTTTATTTTTTTTTTAAAAATAGTTTTTGCGACGGGGAGAATAACAGTCGCAACAAACGACTTTAGCGACGAGCCCATCGCAAATAAGTGTTGTTGCGACGCCGTTTTCAGCAACGAGCCATTTGTGACGGGCCCCCGTCGCAAAAAGCCATTTGCAACGGGATCCCGTCGCAAATACCTATTTTTCTAGTAGTGACCAGTTGGAACATGTCCAAATCATCTAGCTTTCATAATCGATGATTAATTTGAGATGCACATCAAAAAATAACATCATGACCAAAGTAATTATATCAAAAATTAATTTGGATGAGAATTATGAAATCAAACATGATAACATCGCATAATGAATTGTAGTTTATTGAAGTAGTTAAAGAATTACCTTAGGATGAATTCCTTATTTATTGACGAATCTGACAACATCTTTACATTATATTGTTGTTACGTCATATGAATCGAGTATAAATTCTCTATAGAGGTGATCCATATGTGTATCATGAAATTAAAATCGTCATTATAGGAATATTAGGGTTTCATTGGGGCAGATCCTAACACTTTCACTATTTTTCATTGATCATCATGAGAATCACTTCTAAGAAGGATTATCCTTGATCACTCTAGGATTGTCAAGGGAGGAGGATGATCCCTTTCTGTTCTTGAGAGAGTTCTTGAAGAGGTTCTCTCTGAGTCTTAAGCAGATTTTCTAGAGTCATTTTTCATAACCAACATAATGTTTATCATTGGAGTTGGAAAAAATATAATTATGTTTAAATAGTTTTACGGTTAGAAAATAATTATTTCACATGTTCCATTTTTATTTCCTTAATCCTCATGTCACCCCATGTATATAAAATTAATAATAATAATATTATTATTATTTATTGACATGCAAAAAATAGGGAATTAAATAAATTTTATTTCATGAATAATTTTTTTAAAAATTATTCAAATAATATTGAATATATATTATTTATCATCAGACCAAAAAACTCTTTCCACTATTCCCCCCACAATATTGATCAGGTTTTGAATAATTATTATTTATTTAATAAATAAATTTCACTTCATTAATCACCAATATATAAATAAATATTATATTCACTAAATAGAAAATAATTATTTATTAAATACGATTCTCAAAAAAGGTTCTCTCGAACCACTAGTGACTAAATATTTATGATCGATCCAAAATTAAGAATTATTAAACCACATATGGGAATAAGATTTATTCGACATGTTAAATAATAAATAATATTACAAATTAACTGAGTTTCTAGATACACTTTGTATGTGAGCCTCTAAACCTATTTCTTAGTGGCATTATGTAGAGCCTCCCAAAGTCCAAGGTCTGAATATAACAATATTCCAAGGAAACTATATAAGAAAATTCAATATCACAATGAAATACAACCTCATGTGAACACTTACTATTTAATGTAATCCTTTTATCATGATATCTCTAACATGCCAGTGTTATCTACCTATGTGATCTATGTTTCTTTTTTGAATATCTAGAAATAAACTTACCATAGAACACTATATCAATGGATTTATTTTGGATTTTTTAATTCTATAAAATAGATTGAGATAAAAACATTCATTAAATAACATAAGGGAAAAAATCATTATCATGTTGTTCATTAATGAAATATTACTCCTAATACACCCAACATGTCCTAGCTCGCCATAAACAGATGTCTTCGTGGTTTTTGTAAATACATCAATATAAGAAAATAATAATATACATTAATAATAATCTTAATGTCTAAGGATCAATATATATGTTCACTAATAGGAACATGGAATGACATATATAAATGTGTATTTTTGATTGGTGGGTCATGTTCTCATAATATCATTCCCTGTAAATTACCTAAGGAATACACCATGAGAGGGTGCCTCAATGTACAATGAGTATCCACCCCTGATAAAATGTACCATTTCTATCTTGTAAAATGATTTCATTTAGATATAGAACCTATATAAAAGAATAATATCTTGAAACTTCTGAGTTCTTATCATAACGGGATACCATTAGAAACTTTCAATGAAACAATTACTATAGAACCTTATCATGTAGTATGTCACAAAAAAGAACAATCATGATGTGATAATATATTTACTAAATATTCAAAATAATTAATTCGGGTTATCATAAAGTATACAGAAGTTGGCACTAGGTCACCAACTCTAATGGAATAAAACATTCAGTAGATATAACTATTAACAACCTTCATCCCTCTAGCTCACATATAATACTCATTATTTTGCTAAGATAAGGATTTAGTCATGGGTTCTACCTTTTTTTTTCATTGAAACCCTTTTTATTATAACATCACCCATATAAGAAAAACTCCTCATGATGTGACACTTTCAGAGTATTTATTTTTTCCCATTGATGTGATCTTGGATCATTCATAAGAGCCATCACTACAGTATTATCATAAGATAATGTGAATGGACATTAATAATATCAACCACATAAAGCTCTTAGAAAAATACTCATATCCATATTAATTATTTTCGTATATCATTCACCACTATATACTCGTAATTCACTGTATAATTGTTGATAACTTACTACTTTGAACTCTTCTATATCATAGATCATACATTGAGGCTGAAAACATGTCCTAACTATGACTTCATAACACTATAATATATTAGAATGAAATTATCATTATAACTCTTGATGATCTAATCCTTTTTTCCTTTATACAACAAGAACATATCATAAGTTATTCTCACATTCTTAAGGATAGCCTTAATAGAAAAACGATATTGTTTACCTGGAATAGCTTGATATCTTCCTACCATACTCAATGCATGGGAAACATTAATCCTAGTAGATAACATGGAATAAATTATTGATCCTATCATAGGATCATATGGTATTCTACTAATTCTATATTTCTCCACTTCTTCCTAATGGCATATTTTCATGGACATATTCTTACCATGTGACATTGGAACCAATCCTCTCTTGGGTTAATTAATAGTAAATTTATGTAGTATATGGTCATTACATGTACCATGAATTAATAAGTATCCTCTTAGATCTCTCATGAATAATCATTATCCCTAAAATGTGGCATATTTTAGTTAATTGTTTAATGTATACATACTTAATTAACAAATCTCTGACTAGTTTTAAGACTAGTTTTTTATTTCTAATAAATAATATGTCATCGACGTATACTCCTAGGATAATTATTTCACCCCTACTAAACCACATACAAACACATGTCTCACATTAATTTTTAATGAAACTAAATTATTTTATTAATTCATTGAATGGAATTTTCTCCAACCTAAATTATTTATTCAATCCATAAATGGATATCTAAAACTTCAAAAACTATTTTGGAATTATTTGGAGTCACAAACCCTTATGGTTGTATAGTATAGACATCTTCATAAAGGTTCTTATTAAAAAAAATATAGTTTTTCATCCATATAAATTGTTTGAATGTCATGGTAATATGCAATAGAAAGTAATATTTTGATGGATTTAAACAAAACAACCAAAAATGGTTTTTTTATAGTCAATTCCTTAACGTTGTTTAAACCCTTTTTCTGCTAAACTTTCTTTATAGGTACTTAATTTACCCTTTATTTCCAGTTTTCTCTTAAGTATGCATTTTCACCCAATAGGATTTACATCTATTGTAAGATTGAATGTAATCCATACTCAGTATGATAGATAGAATCCATCTCAAAATTCATGGTTTCTTTCAATCTTACAGATTTTTATCTCTCTACTACATCTTTATAGGAGAGAGGTTCATTATTTTCAACCAATAATGAGTCACCATCTTTAGTGAAAAGAAAAACATGTCATTATAGTACTCTTACCTATCCAGTGCTCATATATAGTACTTGGGTTTCAGGAACAACTTCTTCCATGGTGACTTGTGGAATTTATTTTTATACCAAATCTAGTGTATCTTTAGAAGAAACTTAACTGAATTAATACTTTCTCCAACTAACCTTTAGTATGATGTTATACCTAACAAGAAATAATATTTTTATTATTAAAATCAATTTATTTTATGAAGGGTTATACAGATAATATCCCTTGGTTTCGTTGGGATATGATATAAATACAAACACTATTCATCAATTTGCTAGATTTTTTTCAAATATGGACATAAGAAATGCCTCACATCCCCAAACACGTGTATATAAAATAATGGGTTTCATTCCACCCCAAAACTTGAAGGGAATTCTATTTTCTACTTTAGATAGTACTAGGTTTAGTGTGTATCCTGTAGTTTTTAATTCATATCCATAAAAGGATAATTGAATATCTATATGATTTATCATCAAGCTTACCATGTCAATAAAAGTATGGTATCCCCTTTCACTAACATCATTACATTGTGGTGTGTAAGGTGGAGTGAGATGGGATAGAATCTCAAACTCTCATATATGGTCAAAGACTCTTGGTTAAGATATTCACCACCTAGATCATATTGATGCTTCTTTATCTTATTATAAATTTTATTATCTACTTAGTTATTTAATTCTTTTTATTTCTGAAGAACATAAATCTTATACCTCATCAAGTAGACATATCCATATATTCTTAAGTCATCTGTAAAAGTTATGAAGTAAGAATATACACCTCTATCTTCCATTGGAAAAGTTCCACACACATCAGTGTGTAAAGATCCTAAAATATCTGTGGACTTTTCACCATATCCTCTGAATGGTGGTTGGTCATTTTACCTTGTAAACAATCATGATATCTTTCAAGTTGTGTTGGCTCAAAAGAGTCTAAATAACCATCTTGATAGATATTTTTCACACACTTCCCAATTATATAACCAATATAGTGATGCCATTGCTGGGTGTTATATTATTCACACCAACATGATTCATTATCTATTTATATTTGGTGTCTTTGATAATTAAATATATAAACACTTTTATTTAGAAATGAAAAAAATAATAGATGTTGTTTTTGTTAAAAATATCATCTTTATTTCCGAATTTTAATATAAAACCATCAATATCAATGCAAGAAAAAGATATGATGTTATTAGTGACACTTTCCTCAAAATAATAGATCTTTAAAACCAAAATAATCTAGTCAGATAAGGCATATGGTAGTTTATTATAGACAAGTAATCAAATCTCTATTCAATTGATTCACAAAGATCCACCTATACTCTATAAATCTTATGAAATCTACTTTCTTCTCATATTTGGATATAGATTTCAGAACAAAAAGTTATATCTAATACCCAATGTGTCAATAAAGAAATATTAAACTTGATAATGAATGGAACTCTATCTGCCCATTGGTTCTGGGTGTAGTTTCTCTTTAGGTCACGTATATTTCCACATAAAAAACAATTGTGTTCCTTTTCTTTTGTTTTACTATAGATCTTATTCTTCTAGTTAGGATGGTGATCGAGACCATTAGACTTGGACTTGATTCTTATGAAACTATTTTTTTTGTTTTTCCTTTTCCTATTTACTATATGGACTATAAGTTTATCACGACCCATGTCCTTATCAACATAGAAAATGAAAATGAGAAGTTCTACAAGATTATTATCACCACTGCTCATGTTGTAATTCACAATTAAATAGAATATATATTTAGGAAGGTAGGAAAGGATGAGATTTTTTCATAGATCATCAAGTAATCTAATGCCCAATATGTCAAATAAATCTACATATCCAATCATATAAACTACATAAGGCTCATCTAGCACTGAATCTCCAAGATTTCTCATAAACAATGCATTAGAGATCTTGTATTCCTCTTGTCACTACTTCACTTGATAGAGATCATATAAGGTGATAAATTAATTTATATATATATCTGTATCCTCATAATTATTTATAATATCATTGTACATTTAAGATATCATGAAAAATTTAGCATCTATGGAATAATCCAAATTTTTCTTATGGAGAGATAATTCTTCCTCACCAGCTCCTAGCCAGGCACTTCAGCGTTGTGGTTTCTAAGCACATCTAATTTCCTTTCCTGGCATAGACTAACACATGAGTTCCTTTTCCATTAATGGAAATTAGTTTCGATGATAATTTTATCCTTCTCATGTATGGATCACATATATATGATTGAATTCATAATTGTCATTTGCTCAGTTATGAAGAGTATAATTTTAGTACTTTATGTGATAAAATTAAATAATAAATATTTAAATTTATTAATCTCCCACATTTTTATAAACCCAATATATCTCACCATTGATTTCAAAAAGTCATTTCACTTGTACATTCTAGTGTAAATGACCCATATTCCCCTTCTTATAACCTAAATTGTTCCTGAAAAGTTATATGAAGGGTTTAAAATATGCAAAATATTATCAACTAAATTAACTCATAGTTTCTTTATCTTTTGAGTGGAATTGAAAATCCTAAAATCATTAATTTTTATTTCATCAACATCTGCCTCTTGGTTACACCATATCTTTATTTGTAATAGAACCCTTGATGTGAACTAAGTTAATTGAACCCAAACTGAAGTTATAATCCTCAGATAATTGAATCCACCTCAACTTTGTCTGCTCAATCACTTTAAACTACGGTTCAATTTTAACATAAGTAGTGGAAGTTATATTAAATTAATATATATAATTGGGGGATTCTTTAACTTTATGAATAAATATTTCATTTTAGATTTATTACATTATTTTTAATATTTAATGGGTGTACTTAAGTTATCAATCATTTCTTATATAATTTTTAGACATAATGAATCTTATTTTAGTTATATCTTACATGCTTGTTAATTCATTAATTCATGTGACCATGGTAAAACATCCATAATTAAATTAACCATGCAACTTGAAAGAAATAAAATAATAAGAGTGGTATGATCATGGATTTTTTCTTATGTTTAGAATATCTAGGGGATGATAAACTAATTACCATCCTAGGAAAAAATACCTTGAGCCATGAACTTTTTTGTGTACCAACATTCCACCTCTACACTAATGTATCTCTTGGATGGGTCACTCCTCATCTCTAAACATGAACAACCTCCACTCATCTATAAGAACCATCCATTACATATGCTTTTACTCACACTCATGTGAGGGGAACCAAATGATGTGTTAAGGTGTTTACCAAAAATTTAATAGTAAGAAAATGGTCCCTTACATAATGAAAGGTGGGATGACACATAGACCATAAATTTAATTTATTAATAAATTAAAAGGAAAAAAATCACATAAAAATATTTGGTCTAAGCTCGTGATCATCAACAAACATGCTAAAAATTTGGAATTAATAAAATAACATTCAATACAAATTATTCTCATTTAAGATAAATCATTCTTGAATTAATTAATTATCTTCTTTAATTAATCAACTTTTTTCATTCATTCTAATAAAAACATTCTTGATATTCTCATACATCACAATTTTATACAAATTAAATAAATTTTAAAAAAATATACAATATATAGAACATGTACCTTGGAGGTGACATGACAGGTACCTTTCTGAACTAACCAATGTGTATAATATTTGTATATTGTTTACTCATGTATTATATAGCATAAATGACTTATCAAATAATTTCATAGATTGTATGATTCAACTTAATTACACATAATACACATGTTATTTATTTAGCATGTTATGTTATAATGCTTGTAGAGTTATCCTTTTATTATAGATTATACATGATATGTAGTTCAAAATATTATATAGAAATTATGTAGGCATTTAATATATATATATAACTCATCACATGTCATGTATAAACCAACTAAATGACACATGGATCACATGTTGATAATGTTTAAACAATATAATAAATTAATTTTAAATTCTATATAAACATGTAGTATAAATGGTGTGTACTAGACCACTACATGTCATGTATAGTTATTCATTGTCTATCTGTGACACACACATAAGAACTTGTCATGTTTTCTTACCATGGAAATTAATGAAGTATATAGAGTGTATGTGGGTTGTACCCCATGGGATCTACGTGTAACATGATCACCTAGGTCATACAAGAAAATACATGGAATATATTTTATTAATGGACTACAAACCATATATGCAAGTTACATGTCATATAGTCTGGCTAACTATCTACTAAGATGGCCCGGTCAACAGGAAGTGTATTAAATACACACCACATAAAATAAATTCACGTGCTCTAAATTAATTTTGAATTAATTCATGAGTTTTTTCGGTCCCTTAAACAAATGAAAATAGTGTTCACCTATGGGATACACATCATGTACTCTTGTGTTATCTAACAAGAATCATTGAAACCACTGGATGAGTTATTCAAAATTTATTCATTTATAATTAATCCATTTTGATTATATTTTTAAGAACATAGAAGATTAATAAGAGATATCACCATTTCAATTTAAAGAGTAATTAAACCATAATGGAAAACTAATGATTATTTCATAAATTAATCAATTTTTTTAAATAATTATATATAATTATGTGACCCTTTCATACAACTTGACGGTTCTGTACATAGTGGAAGAGCTGGTGGGAACATTCCCATGTTATCTTTTTGTTGTAATCAAGAATTAATCTTAGATGTACATCAAAAAATAATGTCATGAACTATAGAATTAAATTAAATAATAATTGAAATGATAATTCTAGAACAAAATTTAGTATCATCAAATAATGATTTATAATTAATTTAACCAGTTAAAGAATTACCATGTGATGAATTGTTTCCTTATTGATGAATTTGACAAGATATCTACATCGTATCGTCCTTGTTTCACTTGAATCAAGTGTATATTCCATATAGTGGTGATCCACATGTGTTCCATGAACCATTAATAATTTTCATATGAATATTTTAGTATGATTGTGGTAGATCATAATGCTTTAATTATTCATCCTTGATCACCATGAGAATTGCTTCCAATAAATATTATCCTTGATCTCTCTACTATTTGGAGGTGTGTTGTAGCAATATCACTCTCCATTATTGAGATAATTCATAGAGAGGTTCTCTATAGGGCTTGGTAGGATTATCTAGATTCATTGTGCACAACCAACAAAAAGGCTAGAATTGGGTTTGAAAATAATATAATTGGATTTAAATTGTTCTAGAGTAAGAAAATAATAATTGCACATAAACCCTTATTATTTCAATAATCCATGTATAAACTACTGAATATATTATTCTTATTTTTATTCTTATTTCTTTACATGTGAAAAATGAACGAATTAATTAAATATTATTTCTGGAATAATTTTTTTAAAATTTATTCAAATAATATTTAATATATTTTTTATCACCATAATACTAAACTTGATCTTCCATTCCTCAAAAATATTTATCAGACATTTATTAGTGATTATTTATTTAATAAAAAAATTCAATGCATTATTCACCAATAAATAAATAAATATTATATTCACTAAATTGAATATAAATATTTATTAAATATTCTACTCACAAAATATTATCTTGAATAACTATTGACTAAATATTTATGATCATGCTAACATGAATGTTTATTAACTACATACATGGATAATATTTATTTAATATGTTAAATAATTAATACTATTATTATTTTATTGAGGTTATGGATACACTTAGTTTAATGACTCTAGTTTTCATAGATTATTCTTTTGAATATTTCTATGTATATATATGGATTTATCCATGGATTCGGAACGATTTTTGGGTGTCAATGGATCCTAGAATTAATATATTTAAAATATTAATATATTTTTAATTCATGTGCATGAATCATTTCAGAATAAATGGATTTCCAATTTATTATTGACTTCATATGGGAAACATGATACCATGATTGGTTTCTGAACCATGGTTTTTTCCTAGGGACGACCTAATGTTGGTTGGCATCAAATGTTCCGAGTGAGGTGGTTGTTGGCGAGTGTGAATAAATTTAAATAAAAATAATAATTTATTTTTTTAAATGACCTAATTAAGTCTCTATAAATTCCCTATAATGGAAAATTTCTATGTTTATCTAGATAACCCTAGGAATATTTGAGAGGGGGTTGTTGTTCTTCATTGGAAGATCGGGATTGGGTGACGAATAGCGATTGGATCGAGGTAGATCGAGAGGCAAGCAGTGAACACAATAGATCTTCATCGCTAACGAATTAATTCTTCACCAATTATTGATCCCAAATCAAGGTAGGGATCATTATTTTTTAATTTATACACTTTTCAATTTTATAATCATGGATTTATAATTATCATCTTATTTGATCTCTGTTTATCCATTATTCTCATGATCTTGTCAAAATAAATTAAATTTTTTTATTTTTTTAATTATTCATTAATATCAACCTTGGATCTAGAATACTATCATTATTGGATAAAATTACATCATTAAACATTAGATTCAATTTTTTATGTGCATTTATCACCAACATTCTCTATGTTCTTCATCATTGGGCCATAAAGTCAAGGTTTGACATTTTTTGGTGGGTTCAAGTACAATGCATAAAATGATATTTTTATTACAAATAACATGAGATTAAAAGACCAAGATACCAACAGCTATCCCCACTGAGCCTTTCAAAGAGTCACCAAAAAAACAAGGGGTCATAGAGGTCTGAAAAGATGGGGGCCAAGAGCATCCCCAATAGGAACAACTGCATCGCCCGAAGTAAGGGAGCCACGGGAATTGAATATCAATAGGGGAGAGTTGTACTTTTCCCTGGAATCCAAGAATCCATCCATCTAGTTACCCTCACACCATGTATGGATGATATTGGTATCATGGGAAAAGAGGGCCTTGCATTTTCAGATGAGATAAATAATGGTCCATGGTGGGGAAACTTCACCCTTAAGGGATCTCTATATGAATTCAGAATCCATCTCCACTATAGATAGGGGAGATCTAGAGAGGCAAAGCTCTAACCCACTAAGCATGGCCTTGGCCTCAGCAACCAAAGAATCACCCATCCCGAAAAAATCATTGAAGGCAAGGATGACTGAACCTGAAGTGTCCCGCACTACCCCACCTCCCCTCATATTTCCCTACCTGAAATACCCATCCGTGTTGAGTTTGAGCCCGCAAGGGGGAGGGTACCATCTGACCCAAGAGCTAGAATACATGGAGGAAGAAGGCCCTGGAGGGCACAATATAATGATGTAGCATCTATGGGATGGTTCCACCTCATGATACTTGTAGAGATGAACCAAGTAGGAGATATGAAGCACGGTCTTGAAGGTCAGGATGCGGAGAGAGGGGCCAGACCCAAGGTGTCTTGCATGATTGTGCACCTGCCAAATGCACCAAAATCCCATCATAAGAAGGATCGACTGACTTTCAATCTCATGTTTCTAAGGGGCTCTTAGATACCATTGATGAAAGAAATCATCAAGAGAAGGGGCTTCCCTTGGGGGGACAATAAACTCCCCAATAACACTACAAAAATGGCCATCCCAATCACTATGGAGAAAAATATGGGTTGAGGTTTCCTCCATAGGGTCTCAGTAGCAACTGCATCGTGAGGCCAAAGGGATCCCTTTTTCTTTTATGACCATCTCCATTGGAATGGAATAGTGGAGTAATCTACAGATAAGGAAGTTGAATTTGGATACAATACACTTACTCCAAAGAATACCGCCCTAGGGATCATTGGACGGTTGCCCAAAAATGGCCTTACTATACTATTTTACAGATAATCTACCTGAAAGAGAACTCTTGAAAATGAACTTTTCTATTGATCCGTCAAGGCTGATATTGTGGAAACGATCTTCTTATGAATCATTAAGAATAGCTCTGAGGAAAGTGGGGTGGAGGGAGGCCTCCTTGACCGATAAGTCTGGATCAGGGAATCCTGGGAACCCAAGGAGCCTGCCACCCAAATTTTACTCCCAGAAGTTAAACATTTCCCTACCCTATAATCATTCAACTTTGGCATCAATCTTGATTGAGGAACCAAAAAATCGATGCCAGACATGACTGCAAAGTGACGTGAAATATCATGTTACCTGTAACCAAGGGCGGAAACCTTATGAATGAAGGATCATGATATTACATAATTAGTAACGAGTGGGTGGATAGAGGTAGGAATTTATGGAAAAGTAGTGTAGCCTTGAACCGCTGACTCAGAACTATTTAAACAAATTCTTTACCGCTCCGAAAAAGAAGGATACAATTAATCTGAGGAAAAGATCACATTATGGCCATGAACAGCCAAAGATCACTGCCATCTCATGAATTGTATTTGAACCAATATCAACCGAAAAGAAGAAATAAGAGACTCAATTATTATAATAGTAGTCTAATAGTTTACTTATGCCCCTATTTAATTTCCCTCTGGTAGTGCTACCAGAGAGAAGACACCTAATCATGAAGAGATCTCTAAAGAGGTGAGGGTTGCCTGCTGTTTTCTCTAAGACTGAAGTTGTAATTTCCTCTAATAATGTCACCCCATAGATACTAACCCTCAATGACTTCCCAGACCATCTTACTTTACAATAGAAACATCATCACATCCAAACATCTCACATTAATTCCCCCAAGTTCCAGGGTCTTGACCAGTTTTCTCCAAGAGGCATATCTACATCTACCTTCTCCATGAGCATCCCAAAGGAAATATTTAAAATGGACTCCAATTGGTTGATGATAGAACTTGGAAACTTAATTGTAGACAAAATGTGAATGGGAATGGAGGAATTCACACTATTTATTAGAGTGATCATCCCCCAAAAGGATAGGAACCAGTTATTCTAGTTATTGATGCGGTATGCGATACAGTTAGAAATCTCCTTGAAGAAGTTAACAAGAATTATCCCTGGGGAAAGAGGGTCCCCCAGATAGGTTTAAGGAAAAGTCTTTTCATGAATACTGGTAAGGATTTGGATGGTGCCCTTGCGCCTCCTTGGGAAACTCAAGGGAAGAAAGACCCCACTTTTTTCTTGGATAATCAGGTGTCTTATCCACTTAACATAATAATCCATGGCATTGATGAACCCTCTGAGGGAGGGGCTCCACCCATTGATAAAGAACACCAAATATTCTACAAAAAAGAGGTGGGAGACACTAGGGATATGAGAGCCATAGTGGAAAGTTTGGAAGAAGTCATGTTGCATGACCAGGGATAAGTATCTACTCAGGGTGCCTTGGGATAGAATTAAAAGGTTTGTGGAGAGGGGGTCCCCCTACCATAGACCTGTGACCAACTTGATAAAGCCACATTTTTTTCTCTGAGAAAATGATGTTTAACCACGGAGAGTTGTAACAATATAACCAGATATCAATAACATCCTTAGGGAATCCCATGCATCTCATGGTGCAGATGATGAAGTTCCATTCCATGTAGTTGTATCCTCTATCCATGTCAAGATTTAAGATCACATTCAAAACGATAATCATTCTGTTGATTTCCCAGACCATCTCCTAGGAAACGCCAATTTACCCTTGGATGGATCTCCATTCGATGAAAGAATGTTGTTCCTTAGAGATCCACTGGTAGATGAAGCTATCGTGCCTTTTGTTAATGATGGTTTCCAGGACCTTGTATGAGAAGTTACACATGCTAATGGGATGAAATTGCGAGATGGAGGAGGGGAAGCCGACCTTGTGGATCATGATCATGGAGGTTCCACTGGCCATTCATGGTAGAGAACCTCCCCTGAAAAAGTCATGAATGGCCTTGGATAGGTAATTCTTTATGATGCTCTAGGAAGAAATGAAGAAAGAGCTCGGAAATCCATATGGGCTGGGCATGCTGTCTTGGTTGAGAAGGTTCACTGCACCCCATATTTCCTTCTCATTTGGAATACCACTAAGTATATCATTGGCATGACTGGTAACATTAATGGGGATTGAGTCAAAAATATCTTCCTTCCCAGAGGGGTATCCATCCTGGAAGCGAGGGTTAGGATCACATAAGATATTTTTAAAATGGTAACAAACCATACAACCAAGCAGCTCCAGGTCATTGGAAAAAGATCCATCCTCAAGCATAAAGTTGGGAACATGATCCCACCGCTTCTTCTTCAAGAAGTTGTGGATGAAGGTTGTGTTGTGGTCCCCCTCTCTAAGCCAGGATATGTGGGAACATTCTCGAAGACGTCGCTCATGTTCAAGAATGATCTCATTCAGTCGGTGTTTCTTGAGATAAAGATTGGAGAAGGAATTATCATCTTATCATTCTTCCATGTCAACTTCAATTCTATCATTTTATTTAATAATGTCGACCATGTATGAGCGGTTAGGTTCTTGGGAGGGGGACCAAATGAGGAGATCCTGTTTCAGGTGGTAAAGCTTCATGTGGAAGTCATCCCAGCTAATTTGTTGGTAGGAAGAGTTCCAAGATCATTCCATCATCTCTAGAAAACTGGGGTTTTGATTCCATAGTTTAGAGAAAAAGAATCATCTATATCTTAGGGGGATTGGTTTCATATGAATAAGGAGGGGAGAGTGGTTAGACAAGTCCCAGACCAAATGAGAGACCTCGATATTCTGAATGGTCAAGATATCCTGAAGGTTACCCAGGAAATGGTCGATTCTACACCAGGTTCTCCTATTCCCTCGCCGATTATTGCACCATGTGAAATTTTCTCCTATGAATCCAAGGTCAAGGATCCCCTCACATTCATTGAAGGAGGATAACTCCATCCTTTCATTGAGAGGGAAGGATAATCCACCATTATTTTTGGAGGAATGCATTATTTAGTTGAAGTCACTGCCCATTATCCATGAAACCTCCCCCTGGTTGAAGGAGTTGAGAACCAACCAGAGCTAATCCTATAGGTTCGCATAACACTTTGCATAATGAGAGGAAAAAAATACATGATTCTTTCATCCGTCACATTGACCAAAAGGTGTTGATTAGAGGATTCCAACAAGTCAATCACCAAACTAGAATTCCAAAAAATCTATATGTGAATTTTAAGTGGTTCACCATGAATAAAATAACACAATAAGATCCTTTTAACAAACTCGTCGATCATGGAAGAACATTTTTTGGGCTCCAAGACCAGAATAATCGAAGCGTTCTCCTTGGATCTCTCAGTAAAGAGTAAGTTCCACTTCACTCTGGCCCCAAGTCCATGATCATTCCATATGATGAGAGAGGCCATTTAAACAAAGTGCACTTGGTACTGGCCCCGTGTGATGTAGGAATCTTTCTTGTCTTGATGATTGAGCATAAACAGCTTTGGTTTGAGATCTGGTAAGCATTCTCTTAAAAGAGGCCTTGTGGGAGGAGGTTGAACTAGTATGATTAATCAGAGCTGGGAAGGAGGGGTAGCTTCTTCTTCTGATCAGCGAGCTCGTGGGGAGTGGTCCTCCACAAAGGATAAAACCTCAAAATATTTGGATATGGGTTTTGGTGATTACACCAGGGTGGGATCGCACAACTCTTCCAAGGTTGTGGGGGGAATATCCATGAAAGAGGGTACTGGAGATAGGGGGACCAGATCTATGCATGGTGGAGGAGGGGAAATGGAAGGTGGTAGGGAAGGGTCACACACACCAAGGGGAGATATGGAGGAAAATAGTGGGGAGGATGAATAAGATGACATGAGAATTAGGTCCATTCATGGTGTAGGAAAATGAAAAACAGTAGAGATAGTTATGGGGGGCGAGAGGAGGGAGGAGGGAGGGAGGGGTGGGGTAGGGGAACCGGGGGCGGGGGTGGAGGACAGTGGGGAGCAGGGGCCACACACGTATACTGACAGGTGATGTGAGACCTCCATGGAAGAAGATTCACATCTCTCAAAATGATTTGGTCTCCTAGGTAGGTCACGGTTGGAAGAGAGCCTCCTAAAGTTAGAGGACGTGTGTCTGTGCATGTGATAGGAGCCACAGAAGTGGGGTGTCGTGGGGTAGAAGTGACGTTGAGACTATTCCAGTGAGTCCCCGATGTGGAGAAGAAGCATGGAAAGGGGTGGTGATGATAGGTTCAAGGACACACAAATCCAGGTAGAAGTGGTGTCGATTAGGTGCAGATTCTGGTCATCCTCACACAAGAACATGCCAAGCGAATTCCCAGTCTCCTCTAAGGAAGATAGATTCTGAAACGACAGGGGGGACCTGGGAGTGTGACCCAAAATGCATCTAATGGAGATTCACAACCTATATGAACGTCCATGGACTATCAGGAATGGTGAAACTGCCACCGGTTGACAGATATGGGTCACCTTTCCAAGGCATGAACAAAATCCTTACGGGATTCTAGGATAATATTAAATATCTTGTTGCTAAGATCCAAAACCCTCACAGGGAGACCCAGCCCCCAAATACATACAAAATCCTGGAAAAGACCCAGTAGATAAGGTTTCGAGAAAATATAAATATCTCACACCATGTATGAACCCATACACACCATGTGACACTATTCTAGGGGATAAGAAATTAATTTAATAGGACATGGGACACTTCTACCCAGATTTGTAAGAGAGGACATGTCCAAGTATATAGAAGAGGTCACATTCCATATGACCCCAGGTGCACATCATATACTTTTTGTTGGATTTTCTACCATGTGTATCCCCTTTTCAAGATTCATATTGTGGACCTTAATTAGCCAATCCAAATGAAGAACATGATATTAGACTTCAGGGTGGATTTTAATATTTTATGTGAGGTGTAATGATCGTGATTCTTTTTTAGGAGATGCATGACTGATAGTGGTGATCAAGCATGATTATTAGAGATATTTCATGGTTGGAAACCCCGTATTTCTCTAGGGAATAGGTCTCCCATATTCCTCAGTATACTTTGTGGAACCCCCTTGATTCAATAGTGTGAAGGTCCAACATATTTTGAGTGGTACACCCCTGATGCACTACATCACAGATCCTCTATCTAATAAGTGGTACCCCCATACACACCAGGCCATGGGTCCTCAATCAACTAAGTGGCACCCCCTGGTCCACTAGGTCATGGGTTCTCCATCTACTGATTAGTACCCCACTATCACACAAGAGCATGGTTCCTCTATTAAAGATCGTTCCCCCATTATTTTTTGTAGTAGTGGTGAGGTGTGGGTCCTCCACATGGATTTCTCAGACAGACACGTGTGAAACTAGGCATCGAAGATGGCCCTTTACATTTGTAGGAAGACTCATCATCCTTGGATGGGAAATGGATATGGATATCTCCTTTACCTATTTAATGGGTTGATTTATGGTCATATATATTGGATTTTTCATTCCCTATTACTATGGTTTCAGCTAAATTCAATTATATCATTTTATTGCTCCCTTTGTAATTTTTAAGGAATCCCACTGGGAATGTATATACTCACCCCGTCATGGGATTTTCCTATATGTGCCATGTATTATATATATGATAGGAAAAATTTTGGAGACGTTGGTGGATCTTAGTAATAATTTTATTCCTTAAATGTGTACGGTGGTTGGACTTGGATATTATAATTCAGGATCTCATATGTTTTCCTTTATTCTAGTTGTTTTTAGGTTGAGACATCTTTTTTGTTGATCATGAATTTTAACCCTTTATTATTTTTCTTTTTTTTCATAATATCATCTATACCCTTGAGGATATTTCAAGCATGGTTATACTCTAGATGTTTTAGTCTTTTTTAAATTCCTCTACACTTTTGTATGGAAATGGTTGGATGCTTACATACATATACTCTTTGAATAGGCCTCCCATTTTAGTTATACCTTCTTGTAAATTGTTTCCATCTCCTATCCTATTAGACGTGGTCCTGGGGTTTTTTACACAATGCCTTTTGCTGACCAGGTGGGCCCCAGTGGGTAAGGTCATGATATAGTGGTATTAGAGAATTTCAATCCTTAGGGTTGTGTTTTTAATTATCCACTAGGTGAGGATTGGTTGGGACTTAGTGCAGAAATTTCAATGTGTATCAACTACTGATTTCAGGATAGGGAACCTAATATTGGTGTGATGGTCGATGTATCCATTCCCCATTAATATTAAGTCCATATTGTGAACTCAAAAAACCAAGGCATCAGTTGAAAGAAATATCGGTACATGCATTATACAGGATTGGGTCCTTTGACTATCCTTCTTGAGTTATCTTCCCATATATATATATATATATATATATATATATTCTCATGTAACTTTTGTACAACTTGATCACATTTAGGATGCATCCATGAAAAAATCTATCCTGGTTACCAATATATGATCATTATAATGATCTATTGAGGGATGAGGCCTTAATTCAAGGTCTATCTCATGAAGTGTTTCCTCTAGGAAGGCATAGAGTATCACCCCTAACTATCAGGTAACTTCAAGTATTAGTAGTTCAAGCAAATGATGAACCCAATATTATAACTCTATGTGAGTTCTAGAATCATATAACATTTAGGTTCTATGATGAGTAAGGTACCTGTGAAGTAGAGTATTTTATTGAGTTAATGATTTGAGTCTTCAAGATTTTTTGAACCTCGACCATGGTTGCACTGGTAACCAGTATTTTAAATAGAGCAGCAGGGAACTGGTTGAGTCTAATGAATCAAAACTATGATGGGATGATGATTTCATGTTCATACATCCAATATTAGTCTCATGATGATTATTACTCTTATTTTTTTTTCTATGTGTGGATTCATAAGCTTCATGAGCTGTAGTAGAGATATATGGTGATTGTTGAGTATGTTGCATGATTCAGTGATCTCACTTGTTACTATCTCAACATGGTATGAGATGGATTCCTCCAGGAAAATAATTTTGAGTAAGTCCTCAATAGATACATCCACTCTAGTGTTTCTTCCTTGTGCATACCTACTAATTATAGAGTACTAGAGTAGCCTTTATTTTAGAGATATTCCTGGTGGAGAGAAAAAAAGTTTCTGGAGATGGAAATGGTTATCCTGGGGATGAGTCATCTATAGTAGCCAAAAGATTTCTGTCCTCAAGGCCTTGGCACAAGAGACCAACCAATGATTTGAATCAGTCATGTGCATCAACATCACAGTGTCTGCATATAGGATTAGGTCATCTAGGAGGGGGTGGTTCTATGCATGTGAAGGGTGGGGTCACATGGAACATGATTTCCCATACCAACATGTTGAGGAAAGAAGATAGGTAGAATATATACCACCATGGTAGATAAAACACCTTGATCAAAAATCCCCTAGTCATGGACAAGGTGGCCTATAGGGAGGTGATGTTAGAAGATGAACAGGATGATCCCTAAAGGGGAGAGTATCTGGGGGGACTGACACCACAATCTACTTTCACCACCACCACTAAGTAGTCCACATGAGCTCAAGGACTTGGAAGTTAGGACCATGGATAGATGCATGCTATATAGGTCTATGAAAAGGTTACACACAAGATGATTGAAGGTATTGTTTTTGTCTTTTCTACTCTATCCCTAGTAATAATAGAAATAGGTGAAAGTAATTCCTTTATTACCTTATCCCTTATGTGAGAGATGGATCTTCCAGTTGAGACATTATCATAGTATCTATGTCTAGAGGTTCATATAGGGAGTGATTCTTCGATATCACATTACTCCCAAGAGTGTGATATGGTTCTTGGAGAAGAGTGTTTCTTATGGGACCACATTATTGTCATGATCAAACCATATGAAATCATCTTGGGAATGGACTGGTTTTCCACAATATGGGCCCAGATTGACTAACATCATAGATGAGTTAGATTCATTAAAAAATGGTATGATATTATACTTTTTGGTTGACAGAGATCTCATGGTTGAGTGAGTGGGCCTACAAGTAGAAAGTTTCAACCCATCACCCATTAGTTTTCATGTTTATCCCTTGGAATAGTGGGATCTCTATGAATCAAGAATCTTTTAGAAGTGGAGGACTATATGGGAATATTCCCTGAGGAAGTTCTAGGAATACATATATAGTGGGAGATGATAATCTGTATTATATTAAACCTAGGTACCACACTGATATCTTTTGTGGCTTATTAGATTTCCCCTACCAAGATCTAGGATCTGAGGGTTCAGTTGGAGAACCATTGAGAGAAGGGTTTAATTAGACTTAATGTGTCTCCTATGGTTGTTCCTATTTTTTCACAAAAATGGTAGAAGAGATATTGAGGCTATGTATTGATTATAATTTCCTCAACTAGGTAATTATAATGAATAAGTACCCCATGCCGAATATTGATCATATCTTTGACCAGTTGAGAGGCATGATTTGGTTCTTTAAGATCGATCTCATGTTTAGCTACAACCTATTATGGGTTTGTGAGGATGATTTCCCAATGATGGAATGATAATCTATCTACATACACTATGAATTTTTGGTGATTCCTTTCAATGTGAAAGATGTCCCACTATGTTTATGGCTCTTATAAATAGAATATTTCAGCCATAATTGAACTTATTTTATGTTATATTTATTTATTATATACTTATTTACTCTACATCAAAGGAGGAGAATGAAAAAAATTTATGGATTCTTTTAGACTTACTCTGAGATAACTAATTTTATGGTAAGAACTAAAAGTTCTAGTTTCGGATCCATGAGGTTCACTTTTTGGGGAAGTTCATATATGATTATTATTTAGATATTGTCCTAGTGATGAATTATGTAGTGTTTTCATATAATTGATGCAAGAGAGTGGAATAGGTGTGGAGTATCCTTGGCTTGGTAGGGTACTACTGAAGGTTCATGGTAGAATTCTCTATGATTTCAGCCTCTTTGACCCCCCAAATGTGGAAATGGAAGCTATTTATCTGGATTGATTAGTTTTAGATTTATTTCAAGGATCTGAGGATGAGGATGACTATTACTCCTGGGTTGATTCAACCAGAGGAGGGCATTGAGTACATAGTGTTTTGGGATGCCTATGGAGATAGGATCCATTTTTTTATTCATAGGCTGGTAGTGATTTCATATAGGTCAATGAAGTTGAGAGCCTATGAGTATAACTACATGACTCATGACCTAGATTTGTAAGTTGTAGTATTTTCTCTAAATATTTGGTGTCGATATCTTCTAGGTTAGAATCTTTTTGTTTTCTCAGACCACCATAGTGAAAAGTACATCTTCATAGCGAGATATATTAACCTGAGATAGGGGAATTGGTTGTAATTACTTCAGGACTATGAATTTAATATATTTTTAACTATTGGGAAGGGAAATGTTTTGGAATATTCCCTTAGCATGAAGTTTCATACCCACCTAGGGAGGAGACGTCAGAGTAGTTAGCTTTGTTATAATTGACCCTGATATAGGAGAGGGTGTATTTTTTCTTTATTCAATATTGGTGACTCCTCTTCATTATCGTTTGAGAGAGGATCACTAGGGAGAAATCATGTGTGAGATTTTACATGACCAAATATTTTCAAGAGATACACCAAATGAATTTTTTAAGGGAGGGGAGCATGTAATCCTTTTTTAGGGATGGACAGTGGTTCCATTCACATTGTGTGATTAGTTGATAAGGGAGTTTTACACTTTCTAAATGGATATATATCCAAGTGTTGAAATGTTGTACAAATACCTTAAATGGTAGTTTTAGTGTCTTAACAAGAGGTATAATGTTGTCAAGTTTTCCAATCGGTGTCTCGCATGTCAGTGGGTGAAGGATGAGCACTAGGTGTTGTTAGGTTTGACACGGATTCTCCAGATCCAAAAGTGGAAATGGGATAAAATATCCACGAACATTTTGATGGGAATTTTTAAGACATCAAGAGGCCATGATGTTATCTGGGTGATTGTTGACAGTCTCACCAATTCGATGCACTTACATTCCATTCGTGAGTAGAGTTTCGTTGAGAGTCTAGGGAAGATGTATATATAGAAGATCATCTGACTTCATGGGGTACCCTTTATTATAGTCTCCAAATTTTATTATTCATTCATGTCATAGTTTCAGAGAGTCCCTCAAGTGACTTTTGGGACACATTGTAATATGAGTATAGTGTTTCACACCCAAATAGATGTTATGACCAAGAAGGATATCTAAGAGTTTGAGGATATACTAAGGTCCTTTGGGTTTTACTTTATCCAGAGATAAGAGGATCAATTTTAATTTTTATAGTTTTATTATAACAATATCCATAACTCTAATATTAGCATGGATTCTTTTAAGGACATGTATGGGAGACCTTTTAGGTCACCCTTATGTTGAACTAAGATTGGTGAGACATCTCTCGTTGGGACATATGTGGTGTATATGATGATGAATAAGGTTCAGGTGATCTATGAGTGCATGATGGAATCCTAAAGAATACATAAATCTTAGACATATTGTCATCGTAGTCCCTTGGAGTTCAAGCAGGGAGACCATGATTTCTTTAGAGTCTCCTTGTGATGAGTATTGTATAGGATTGGATGGGAAAAACTATCCTCGAGGTTCATCATGTTGATGGAGATCTTGGAAAGGGTTGGCAAGGTTTTTTACTACCTAGCATTTCCCCTACCATTGGATCGAGTGCATGATGTCTTCTATGTGTCTCATATGAAGAGATACTTACACGACCCTACACATGTTATTTAATGGGGAGAGATGCACATAGATGATGGAGCAACCTTTGTGGATTACCTGGTGGTTATCAAGGATCAGTTGGATAAGATCCTGTAAGGATAGACCATTCCTTTAGTTTAGGTTCTTTGGCAGCATGGGAACATGCATGAGAGCTCCTGGAAGAGTGAGAGTCAAATGTAGATTCAATACCCCCACCTTTTTGTTTATTTTGTGCCTTTTTGGGTCAAAATTCTTGAAGGAGGATAGAATATAACGACTCTATTTTTTATGTATTAGTTCTTTAAAATATTTATATATATATATATAGATTTTTCCTCATAATTGGAATAGTGTTTTGGTGTTGAGAAAACTCCAAATTAATATAATAAAAATATTAATACATTTTTAATATGCATGTGTTCATCATTTCATTATAAATAGTTTTTTTTCTAATTTTAGAGACCTTGGATGGTAAATCCAAGAACATGGTTGATTCTAGAATGTGGATTAAACCCTAGGCACAACCTAATGTTAGCTATCATCAGACTGTCCAGGGGAGGAGGTCATTAGCAGGTGCATTTAATTAAAATAAATAAATTATTTATTTATATAAATTTTAATATACATAATTCCCTCCCTATAAATTCCATATTATTGAAAACATTTTTGTTTATCCCTATAAACTTATGGGTATTTGATAGGATGAGCACTTCCCTTCTTTGATGGATCCAAATCGGATGACAAATAGCGATTGGATCAAGGTTGATCAGGTGGAGAGAAGTGAACACAACAAATCATTATAATTGGAGAATGTGTTCTTAAACAACGATCAATCCTAAATCAAGGTAGGGAATTTTTTTTTTGGATTTTCCTAATTTTCAATTTCATAATCATGGATTTATATTTATCTTCATGTTTGAACTTTGTTTATTCGTTCTTCACATGAGCTCATCACAATAAATTAAATAGATTAAATGAATTATTTTTTATTATGCCATGATATCATCCTCGGATCCCTCATTTTATGATAATTATATAAAATGACTTCATCTAATGGTATATTCACTTTGTTTTTGTGTATTTCTACCCACTGTCCTCTATATTTTTCACCATTGGACCATAAGAACTCAGTTTAAAATTTATGAGGTAGAATCAAGTGTGATCGAACCCCCATATTTTGGGTGATTTCATGTAAAATATATGGTTAGTTATTTGTGGATGTATTGGGATGGTTTTGGGTTATAGGTTATGATTCATGTATTGGAGATTTGGAGTTGTAGAGGATGTCTGACAGATTCCCAAATAGGAAACTGAACTTCTGATTTTCAGCCATTAGAGGCTGGAAATCGATGATCGGTGATAGTTACTAGGATTTTTATAGATTTAGGAGTTCAAATAGGCTTGATAATTGGGATAAATGGTGGTTTTATGATTTTCATATAGAATGTGACTTTCTATGAAAAACCTGACTATATGGCATGTATTGTGATGAACACATGTCGTGCAATCCCGTGGCTGGGGTGGCCAAGGTTTCAGGACAAGATAATGATCACATGTCATGTATGAACACATAAATTTAATGTGACCCTATGATAGTGGTCCAACATGTACTTCGGGAGTACATAGGAATAGGAATGGCCAGAAACATGGGCACAACTAGGAGTTCATGGGCACGTCCTCATACTCGGACATAGCCAGATACATAGGCACAACCCAACGTATACAGGTATCACCATATGAACATAGGCGTGGATAGATGTACATGGGTAGGTCCAAGTTTAACACCCCAAGATTTCATAATATGTTAACTCTTTAAAGTAATTCAATAGCTTGCGCTACACGCAACACCAAGTTCAAGCGCATCGCGACCTATCAAACTAGCCATTTTAAAAGTGGGTATGAAGAGTATTAACCCCATTTTAAAATTTCTATATATCCTATATAATTTTATCATTCATATTTTTTGTTTCATAGAAATAATATAAGGAAAAATTCAATTTTCAGATAAAAGAAGTATTTTTCAGAAAATGCATCTTTTTTGCCTTTTAATGGAGAACCCTCTTTAAATCCAATATTTGACACTTTTATATATTAAATTTAATGATATTAAATTCTTATTTCGAATTAGGACAAAAAAAATTAGTTTGGATAAATTTTTGGTACTTTTATGATAACTTTCATATTTTGATGAAAAGAGAAAAATACTAAATTTCAATTGAAAACAACTTTTTTAATAGAAATAATTTATAGAGTTAAATTATTAATTTTAGTGGTTTTAAAGTATAATTAGATTATATTTTTACCGTTTAATATAATTTTGGTCATTTTAAGTAATTTCACATTTAAATTGGACATAAACACTTGTCAATCTTTTCATAGTTTTTACTTCTTAAAAACCCACTTTCTAGTTTTGACAACGAGAATTAATTTTAAATTAATTAATGAAACTTATAGAAATTAAATTTGGTAAAATAGACATCATTTTTTAATTTTTAATATAAAAATTATCTTCAGGTGAATTTTTGGTATTTTTCTAAAAACATTTGATTTTTGGTGAATAGTGAAAAACATTGTGTTATTGTTTAAAAACAGAATTTTATTTAAATAATTATTATTTTTAATTAAATTTATTTTATTGTAAAATTAGATACATAATACCTATATTAGTCCAATTTAATTCATTGAAGTCATTTTATAATAATATTATACATATATAATTTTATTTAATTTTTTAACGCCTTTTACCCATCATCTAGGCATATTTGCAAACTTGTATAAAATGTAATTTTACCACTTCTATGAATTGAATTTCAAAAATCTGAGAGACATGGTTGAAATCAGTAAGTAAAATTTTCTTCAATAGTATGAAAATAATTTTTGTTAAATACCAACTTTTGAATTTTATTTACCACGGTTAAAAGTAAATAGGGTAATTAAAGGTAAAAATTATATTATAGTTACCCTAAAACATGTACTAATTCTATTGGATAAGAGTATTTCTACCAAAATAAACCTTTGGAATAAAATATGATCCTTTTGGTCCACTTGGATTAGATTATGACATTTATTATTTTTTTAAAGAATAGTTAAAAGTGTTAAATTCAATGTTTAATAACTAAAACATTTTTATTATAGTCTTATACATAAGATAAATTCTGTTATAAATATTCACTAGAAATATAAAAATAATTCCTATATCCTGGTATTTTATTTTTAATTTTTAGACAATAAATAATTAAATTTATTTATGACACAATGATGATGCAGTAATTACCTTAATAATTAACTATTAAAATAATTAATATTATAAATATCAAAATAAATGTAAATTGAGACTTTTAGTGAATTAAAATAATTTTATAGGTTACTATGACATATCAGGGTTGGTGTAATGTATTTTTTCTAAGTTATCATGGTTTTTGACATTCAGAGAAACAAAATACTTAATAGTTTAAAAAATGACATAAATGAGTTTATAAAACAAATACTATATTATTAAATGATATAATATTTCTAAAAATATAAGGCTCAGCCAAAGGACTTATATAATTATATATGTGTCATTAATGAACCACTTGAGGTTCTATTGGCATTTTATATTATGTTTATTAACCAAATAATATAAAAATTCAAGAAGACATTGTAAAAGTTAAACAATTTAACTAAGAGTTAAATCTAAAAGATAAGGTTAATTTGGTGACATAAACTTGTCTAAAACCTATTGGTTGAGATTATTTAGACCAATACCCACCTTATCCTATAAATAAATCCATTTGGACCCATTATAAACCTAAAATTATTTTATAATAAAATTATATTTTAATCTTTTTCTAAAGATACCCTCACCTCTCTTATAAAAGGATACTTCCCCTTCTCTTAATTTCAAACCTCCAAAGCCATTTGTCTCGGACAACATAAGATCAAATATCCTCCCAACTACCCTTGATTTAACCTAGATCCCTTAATTTGATCATAATCCAATCTAAGGATCCCTTTTGATCATATAAAAAGGAAGAACCCGAATAAGATAAATTACTTCATCACCTCTTTCAAAGTTATTTTCTTATTCCACTTCCTCTTTATTTGTTGTTTCTATACTAAAATAATAAATCAAGTTACATATACATACTTAGATTTTATTATAAATATGGTACAACCATATTCATTATTCTATCCATCCTATGAATGACAAAGTCACTATACGTGCATACGTACGGCTTACCGTCTCCATGTCATGGTGTAGTTTGTTATTAAACACCTCGTTATTTAGATGGGTATAATAATAAGTATAATTGATGAAAATAATAAATATAACAAGTCAATGACTCTATATATATATGATATACCATCCAATTACATACTATTTAAACACTAATATAATGATATTGTCGCTCAAACGTACGTACGGCTTACCGTCTCCACGACGCGATGAGATTTTGTTTCCCATCTTAACCATTCAAGAATAATTTTCATTTGATGATTTAAAATTTTGTTTAAGAACTTAATATCATTATGGATATGAATAAAATACATTCTTTCCATAACAAACATGACTTATGTAACAAAACATATAAAGGAAAACAAATCAGTTAACAACCGAAACAATGATACTACTGAAATATTATTAACAAAAAAATATTAGAAGATCATATATGATATCATATTTATGTATGTGGTTCCTCTATAATTCAATAACAATGATTTAAATATTATATAGTAGGTGAATGTACCCTTGACCAAGGAAAATTACAATGTAAGGGTTAATTTTACAATATCATTACTTATCCGAGGTTGTTAATACATAAGTATCTACTGGGACTTCATTATCATCCACATATGTGTTTCATAAAAATGTATTTCAAAACATTTTTACTAATTCCTAAAATATGGTTTAAATTCATTTATACCCTTGTTTTACTTTTTATAAAAAAAAATTAAAGGAATCATTCTGTCATTTTGCAAACAAGGTACTTTATGACCTTTTCGACAAATTAAGGTAAGAATGTTTTCTTAACTTATACAGTGGGTGTGGATATTTTCTACAGTTATAACACCTTCAAAGTTTAACTTACAAGATTATAAGAATATTTTCAAAATAAATGTTTTCTTTTATAATTATGTTACTTTTAAATGATTTCAAACTTTCTCTCAAATAGTTTTTATTTCATTTGTGTCAACATCCTTTGATGGATTTTACACTTGTTTGAAGTTGATTTATTTTGATAGAATCTTCCATATTGTATTGAATTTTTTCTAATATATTTGACTATAGATTTGTTATTTTTATACCATTAATGGTTTATGGGTAAAGTATTAACGTTTCGTATGATAGTTTTAATATGAATGTTTATGTTATGCTTCAATCTTTTCATATAAGTAATGAATTGGACTTAGTAAGTGACGGGTGGATCTCACTATAGCTCCATGATGCATCAGTAGGTCTTAGAAGACAAACTAATGCCTTGACACAAGGACTTGATGAATATTATTTTTAGTATTGGCACAAGGCCTTGACTATTTTGTTATGATGTCTGACATTATGCATTCCATCATTTTGGAATTTTCTATTGATATTACATGTGATTATTAGACTATATAATATCCATGTGAATAAGTAAATGGAATTATTTGATTTATTTTTTCCATATTATGCTAAATTTTATGTTTAAAAAGGCTTTTGTTTTATTCATGTACATTTCCTTAAATGTTTATGCTTATTTATGAATGTTTCTTCTATATTATTTATCGTTACTGAGCATCTGAGCTCACCCCTTTCTTATGTTTTATTTTCCCAGGATTCCAAAAAGTATAGTATGATTTATATACAGGGCTAAGCTAAGGGAATAATTATGTTTTAAAATGGATTATTTATGCTGTGTTTTATGTTAGAAATTTTAATGTAAAGTTCATGTATGTGATCTATTTTCCAAGACTGCTAAATTTATCTATCATTCGAGACTTGATTCCTTTTAATCATGAAAATGTATTAAAATAATGTACTGACTCTGGGTAACTGGGTTCAGGGAATTACAGTTGGTATCAGAGGAACATTAGTAAAAACCTTGGAAACTAGATTTAGAAAAACTCTGATTAGAGATCATTGCCCTAATATAGAATTTGAAGAATAGTATAGAAGAACTTACTAGAATTTTGGTAATGTAGAGATTTTGTGAATTTTCCAAGAAATACATCCCTGTATAGATAAGAGCAGGTAGAGGCTCCTCTGGAACAAATGAACATAGGATTTGAAACTTCGACAAGGAGTTTTAGGCTTGACCTGGGGTATTCAGGTACATGATAATGGGCCTTGTTGCGCTCTAGGTTACAACACTCCCAGGGGATATTCTTAGTATAATTCAAATTTTATTTAAAAACCATTATAAATGATTTATGAGTAAATACTTCCTCAAAGGAAACATTTTTATGATTATTCATTATATGAATAAACTTTTCAATTTACATTAGGTATTTTACAAGTTTGGAATTATGAATTTTGATTCATAAACTAATATAGTGTATTCCATTTTTTAGAAATGGTGCCCAGTAGAAGGAATGAGAACTCCAGCAATACGCATGATCTAAAGAGTAATAAGGATCATATCTTTCATGTTCTTAATCCAACATTTTGAAGATAAATAGTCCCCCACATATTCTCATCATATGAAGAAATAGTATCATGTGTTAATAAGATATGTAAATAATTCTCTAAGTCATATGGCTTTGAAGAGAAGCCAGAGAAGAAAAGGATGGTTGACAGAAAGATAGATAAAAGGAATAAGGGAATGAAGTATTTTCCCATATGTGATAACTGTGGAGAGAATAACCTTGGTAAATGATTTATGGGAATCGAAGTTTGTTATATGTGTGGAGAAAAAGGACAACATGTACGTGATTGAAAGGGTATAGAAAAGGTTTCAAATGTACAATTCTCTATTTGAAAAGAGTTGGTACACTATGCGAATCAATGTATAAATCATCATAGTATACCTCAAATGATTCTATTGGATAATAATCAAGTTATGATACTACTAAAGATGAAGTGGAATAATTAGTTTTATTTTATTTTTATTAATTAATTATGTCATCTGAGTATTTTATCAATGATATACTGGTTATATTAATTATGGAAATAAACAAGGATTGTAATGCACTGTTGTATCATTGAAGATTTGAGATCATATGGTACTAAGAAAAGTGACTCAACAGCAAGTTAAACTTTTTCAAAAATACAAGGTTGAAGGAAATATGAACCTTAATATGGACCTGATACCAAGGTAGTGATTTTTGAATAATAGATGGTTGATTTCGATAAATTATATTGGATATTCTTGACTAGCTTGGAACTGATTAATGATTGGTTTATTCCATCATTATTGGAGTATTAAAAAAATTTCGATATAAAGAATATATCTAGTATTTTGTTAGTAATAAGAGAGCATAAATGTAATCAATAAGGTTTTATAGTAATTCAGGGTGTTACCATGTTTTAAGAGAATACAAGATGAAGGTACTCACATTTAGTTATGTGGAAAAAAGAGATCTTCATTAGGTTATGCTGATCTTCCTTATAAAGTTTTGGACTATGAGTTTCAACACAAGTATTTTGGATAAGTCTAAAGGTTGGAATGGATTATGTTTGACATTGGCTACTATGTTTTATGTTTAAAACATTTCTTAAGATTATTTTTGTATTTATTTAAGAAGGGAAACCCGAAGGTCAGGTGATGACTCATCACATCTGGAAAGGACGTGAGACTTGAACCCTTCAACCGAAGGGAAACAAGGGTGCATCACCTACCGCTGGCCTACGCGATGTCCTGGTTTTTATAATGAAGTTTTATTTAAATGATCTGATAGATGAATTATGAATTCATTTTTTTTAAGACCCTATACTATTAAGATAAATAGAATATTTTTAAGTTCTATTATATTTTGGAGTGAAAGATTAGTTTGTGGTAGAAATTAGTTAAAGGGTGGAACTATACTTATCAAGTATTTTTTTATTATATGAATAAATTAATTTTTAAACTTTAGGGAAAGGATCTTAAAACCCAAAATGTGTAATCCTATTACCTTATTTTTTTTAATGAACCAATTATATTTTAAGTCATCATAAAATTATGGCTTTGAGGCCCTCAATTTTCTATTTATTGTTCACTTGTTTGTGATTGATGAACTCAATAACTCCCTATAAATATATACGTTTTTCCTCCAATTATGTATCTTAAATTTCCACAAATGTTCTCCTATTCTAAATACTAATTTGGTGGCGACTTTTTCATTTCCCTGTCCCTTTTATTAAGACTAAATTTTATTAAGCATATTTCTGATGTGGGTTTCCAACAAAGTTATTTTCTATATTTAACCATTAATTTTTGAAAAAAAATTTCAAATTGAGGGGATGAAATTTATTGAAGTAGGGGAGAATTTAACACCCCAAGATTTCGTAGTACGTTACCCATTTAAAGTAATTCAATAGCTAGCGCTACATGCAACACCAAGTTCAAGCACATCACGACCAATCAAACTAGTTATTTTAAAAGTGGGTATTAAGATTATTAACAAAATTTTGAATTTTATATATATCATATATAATTTTAAAATTCATATTTTTTGTTTCGTAGACATAATATAAGGAAAAATTCAATTTTTCATATAAAATAAGTATTTTTCAAAAAATCCAGCTTTTCAACCTTTTAATGGAGAACCTTTTTTAAATCCAATATTGGAAAATTTTATATATTCAATTTAATGAAATAAAATACTTACTTATATTTAGTATATAAAAAATTAGATTGGATAAATTTTTGATACTTTTCTGATAACTTTCATATTTTGATGAATAGTGAAAAATACTAAATTTTAATTGAAAGCAACTTTTTAATAGAAATAATTTATAGTTTTAAATAATGAATGTGAGTGGTTTTAAAGAATAATTATACAATATTTTTATAATTTAATATAATTTATGTCATTTTAAGTAATTTCACATTTAAATTAGACAAAAACACGTGTCAATCTTTTGATAGTTTTTACTTCTTAAAAACCGGTTTTCTGGTTTTGACAATGAGAATTAATTTTAAATTAATTAATGAAACTTTAAGTTTTAAATATAGTAAAATAGAATAATTTTTGACATTATAATATCAAAATTATCTTTGGGTGAATTTTTGGAATTTTTTGAAAACTTCAAATTTTTGATGAATAGTGATAACACTCCATTATTATTCGAAAACCAAATTTTATTTAAATAATTATTATTTTTATTTAAATTTATTTTCAACTCAAAGTAGATACATAATACCTATATTATTCTAATTTAATTCATTGTATTAATTTTATAATATGATTAGATATATAAAATTTTATTGTACTTTTTAACGTCTTTTACCCACCTTCTAGGCACATTTACAAACTTGCATAACATGTAATTTTACTGCTTCTGTGAATTTAATTTTGAAAATATAAGAGATAAATTTTACATCATTATATAAAATGTGGTTCAATATAGTGAAAATAATTTTTGTCAAATAGTAACTTTTATATTTTATTTACCATGGTTAAAACTAAATAGGGGAATTAAAACTAAAAACTATATAATAGTTACCATAACACATGTCCTAATTCTATTAGATAATTGTATTTAGACCAAAATAAACCTTATTAATAAAATATTATCCTTTTGGTCTCCTGGGATTAGATTAGGATGTTTATTATTTTTTTATTTAAAGAAGAGTTAAAAGTGTTAAATTCAAAGTTTAATAACTAACCCATTTTTAATATAGGTTTATACATAATATATATTATAATATAAATATTAATTAGAAATCTAAAAATATTTCATAAATCATGGTATTTTATTTATAATTTTTAGACATTAAATAATAAAATTTATTTTTGACACAATGATGATGCAGTAATTACCTTATTAATGAAAGATTAAAATAATTGATATTATAAATATCAAAATAAATGTAAATTGAGACTTTTTATGAATTAAAATAATTTTATAGGTTAATATGACATGTTATTGTTGATTTAATGATTTTTTTTTCTGATTTATCATGTTTTGTTGACTTTCACAAAAACCAAATACTAAATAGTGTCAAAATTGACATAAATGAGTTTTTAAAACAAATACTATATTATTAAATGATATAATATTACTAAAAATATAATTTTCATCCAAAAGACATATAAACTATATATATTTCATTAATGAACCACTTGAGGTTCTCTTATAATTTTATAGTATGTTTATTAACCATGTAATATAAAAATACAAGTATACATAGAAAAAGTTAAGCTATTTAACAAAGAGTTAAATCTAAAAGATAAGGTTAATATGGTGACCTAAACTTGTCTAAAACCTATTTATTGAGATTATTTCGTCCCATAACCACCTTATCCTATAAATAAATCTATTTGGAGCCATTATAAATCTAAAATTTTTTTATAACAAAATAATATTTCAAATATTTCCTAAAGTGACCCTCACCTCTCTTATAAAAGGGTACTTCCCCTTCTATTAATTTCACACCTCCAAAGCCATTTTTCACGGCCAAACCCAACTCAAATATCCTCCCAACAACCATCACTTAAACCTAGAGGCCTTAATTTGATCATAATCCAACCTAAGGAGCCCTTTTGATCACATCAATAGAAAGAACCCAAAGAAGAGGTAATTACTTCATCACCTCTATCAAAGTTCTTTACTTATTCCACTTTATATTTCTTTGTTGTTTCCATACTAAAATAATAAATCAAATAATCTATAAATACTAAGATATTATTATAAATATTGTACAACCATATTCATTATTCTATCCATCCTATTAAGGACAAAGTCACCATACGTTCGTACGTACGGCTTACTGTCTCCACATTGTGGTGTCGATTATTATTCAACACTTCATTATTTGGATGGGTATAATAATGAGTATTATTGTTTTAAATAAAAAATATAACATGTTAATAATTCTTTATATGTGATATACCATCCAATTACATATGTCTTCAACACTAATAGAATGGTATTGTCGCTCATGCGTACATAGGGCTTAAAGTCTCCACGACGCAATGAGATTTCATTTCCCATCATAACCTTTCAAGAATAATTTTCATTTAATGATTAAAAATAATGTTTAGGAACTTTTTATCATTATGGATATGAATAAAATACATCATTTCCATAACAAACATGACTTATGTAAAAAATATATATAAAGGAAAATGAATCGGTTAACACTTGAAACAATGATACTACAGAAATATTATTAACAAAAAAATATTAAAAGATCATATATGATATCATATTTATGTATGTGGTTCATATATAATTTAATAACAGTTATTTCACTATTATATAGGTGGTTAACGTACCCCCATCCAAATAAATGTACAAGGTAACGGTTAATTTTACAATCTTATTACTTATATGAGGTTGTGTATACGTAAGTGTCTACTGAGAATTCTTTATCAACAACATACGTGTTTCTTAAAAAATGCATTTCAATTTTTTTTTACTATTTCCTAGAATATGGGTTAAATTCATTTATACACTTATTCTATTTTTTTGTAATTTTTTTAAAGGAATCATTCCATAACTCTACAAAAAAGGTACTTTATGACCTTTCGGAAAATTAAGGTAAAAATGTTTTTTAACTTATATGGTGGGTGCACTATTTTCCGCCATTATAAAACATTTGAAGCTTCACCTACAAGATTATAATATTATTTTCAAAATAAATGTCTTCTTTTATAATTACATTACTTTTAAATGATTTCAAATTTTCTCTCAAATAGTTTTGATTTCTTCGATGTCAACATCCATTGATGGATTTTACACTTGTTTGAAGTTGATTTATCATGATACAATCTTCTATATTGTATTGATGGTTTTGTGATATGTTTGATAGTGGATGTTTTATTTTTATACCATTAATGGTTTATGGTTAAATTATTAACATTTCCTATGATATTTTTAATATGAATTTTTATGTTAGGTTTCAATATTTTCATATGAGGAATGCATTGAACTTAGTAAGTGACAGGTGGAGCCCGCTATAGCTCCTCAATGCATTGGTAGGTCTCATGAGACAAATTATTGTCTTTGCATAAGGCCTTAACAAATTCTTATTTTTATTCTTGGAATGAGGCCTTAACTATGTGGTTATGATGTCCAACATTATGCATTCCATCATTATGAAATTAGCTATTGATATTACATTTGATTATTTGACTAGTAGAATATCCATATGAATAATTAGATGCCATTTTTTATTTATTTTTTCTATATTATGCTAAAGTTTAGGTTTAAAAAGGATTTTGTTTTAGTCTTATATATTGTCTTAAATCTTTAGGATTATTTGTGAAAGTTTCCACTATATTGTTTATCTTTACTGATTATCTGAGCTCACCCCTTTTTTATGTTTTATTTTCATAGGATGCCAAGAAGTATATTATAATTTATATGTAGGTTTAAGATAATGAAATAATGGAATTATCAAAGGATTATTTATGCTATGTTTTATGTTAGAAATTGTATTATAAAGTTCATTTATGTAATCTATTTTCCAAAACTACTGAACTGATATGTCCTTTGGGACTTAATTCCTTGTAATCATGCCAATGTATTAAAATAATGCACCAACATTGGGTTACTGGGGTTGGGGAGTTACACCAAGAGGACTTGTGAGGGCCCCAAGTGGATGATACACAACATGTAGTACCCATACATGACGTTTATTACTACATGGATAACCAATCCATGTGTAGGTGAGGACAAAGTCAGGTGTCCAAGTGAGGTCACACATCATCTCACCCTGATTCATGTCGGGTGCTTTTCTATATACTTTCAACCTTGGGTATCTTCTTCTTCTGTACTCGACTTTTTTCCTGTCAGCAGCCTATCTTGAGTGGTTTTCTATGTAGAACGTCTTTGTAGACTTTATGGTGTATTTTGAGATATAATGTGATGTTTTTTTGACTGTGATGCTTCTTCAAGAGATTCTTAACTGCTAGTGGTGATTGGGTGAGAACATCTGATATATTTTGAGGTTGGAAACCCCCCTAACTCACCATGGTGTGGGTCCTCATATTCCTCTATATACTGACTAAGACTCCCAAATTAACTAGGGTGGGGTCCCCCTTATACTGATGGGTACCCCCTGATACATCATGGTATGGTTCCTTTATCTTCTTAGTGGTACCCCCTAATGCCCTAGGGAATGGGTCCTCTATCTATTGGGTGTTAAACCTTGACACACTAGGTTTTGGGTCCTCTATAAATTGATTAGTACCCCCTATGACCCCAAGGCATGTGTCCCTTATTGGATAGTGTTCCCCCTCCGGATGTAGAGTAGTAGTGAGGTGTGGGTCTTCCACATGGATTTCTCGGACATACATGTGAGATAATAGGAATCAGAGATTGACCATTAGATCAATATATATACTCATTATACATTGATGGGTTGTGGAGGTAGAGATACCCTTTCACTCTTTTTTGGGTTTCTTTATGAGCATTTATCTTGGGTTTTTTTCCTCTTGATATGGGTTCAGATGAATTCTATTGTATCTGTCTATTTCCCCATTTATTGTTGTTAGAGAAACCTACTTGGTATGTATATACTCACCCATGACTAATCTTTTCCTTCATATGTCATGTATTTTGAAAATGGATGGAATATTGGTGGAGATATCGATGGAGTTTAGTGATACTTGGGGGGTATTGACCACGTGAATTTTTCAAACTAGGAGATCATGAGTTGGACTCTATTCATTTTTCCTTTATTCCAGTGATTGATAGGTTGGGACATATTTTATGGTTGGAAACATATTTTTACCCTTTATGCTTTGGATTAATTTTTTCATAATCTCTTGTATTCCCTAGAGGTTATTTAATTCTTGGTTTTACTATAGATGATGATATATTTATTATATTCATCTATTCTTTTTCATGGAGATTTTTGGGTGCATGTATACAGGTACAATAGGAAAAGGCCTCCCATTTCAATTATGTATTCTAGGAACTTGTTTTCCTCACCAGAACTTTTGAAAGCAGTCTTGGGGTGGTTACACTTATCCTTCCTCTAACTAGGTGGGCCTCAGTGGGTTGGGTTGTGACACTTAGTGTTTGACCCTCTAGGCTTCTCTATCAGTGTGATTGGGTGGATCCACCCAATGTCCAAGGTAAGCATATAGAAACATGCCAAGGAACCCATATAGAAATAATTTTATTCCAAAATGACATAAACTCTCATACAAAAAATTATTGTGAAATATAATCTCATTATCATGATATATATAATCAATTAAGTTTCATGCTAGTGTCACCAACCTATGTTCTCAAATATTATTTCTTTGAATTTCAAAAAATAAACTTTTCCACAAAAAATCAGTGACATGGATTTATATACAATATTTTATTTCTATCAAGGGGCCTAGGATATAAACTTATGATAAATAATTGATGGGAAAATCATTTCTTACATTATTCATTAATGAAATATTACCCCTAATGCACATAGCGTATCCTAGTTCACCCCAAATGAATATCGTCCTGGTTTTTGTAAATACATTAAAGTAAAGGACTAATAATATCCTTTAATAATAATCTGAAAGTATAAAGATCAATACACACATACACAAATATGAAAATACAATGACACATGTAAATGTGGATTTCCTACTAGCTGGTCAGGTTCTCATAATCTCATGCACTGGAAATTACCAAGGGTATACCATATGAGATGGTGACTCAAAGTCCTATGAGAATCAACCCATGATAACCATTATCATTTTTGTCCCATAAAATGATATCATCTAACTAAAGAATATATATTTAAGAATAAATTCATGGAACTTATGGGTTCTCATCATAGTGGGGAACTATTATGAACATTCAATGAAATAGTTCTCTTAGGATATTATCACATTCAATGTAACAAGTAAAAATGATCATGATGTGATATTATGCTTAAAAAATATTCAAAACAGTGAATACAATTTATTATAATGTAAATTATAGTTGGTTCTAGGGATCAAACTCCAAAAAATAATTAACATGGATTAATGTAGAATCATTATTTAAATCCCTTATTAAAAATCTATATTTTTCGGATTTATTCAGTTAGATTTTGATAATGATTTTATTTATGTTTTAGAATTCACTAAATTGTTTATAATTCACCATAATAATTTGGATAAAAATCCTTAGAATACATCATGTGAGTTCCCTCACATTATTTATCTTTCCCTACTTCACCGATATGGTTTTGTTCTTGGGTCATCACCTAGATATTAATGGTGTACAATAATAACATAATTAACTAGTGTGGCTGCAGAAAATTTCCAAAAGGGAATTGTGTCAGGATAGGGTTTTTCATGGTGAATCCCAAGTTTTATTTTGATGAATGATAATATGGAGATTAATGGGGGTGGTTATAGACGACCGAGGGAGCCCTAAAAATGTGTGATGTAAGACCCAAGGGTGTTGGGGTCAAGCTACAGTCAAGGTATGGCTATAAGATATGTAAAAGGTGGAAGTTATAATAGATAAAGAGGGTTGCTATGAGTTACATATCAGAAATTCCTTATAACACAACATGTATTCCTTAAGGTCACCCATTATGTATCCCAATATCTATGAATATACGGTTTATGAGGTTTTATGAATATCACATTTCATGTGACTTCAAGTAACATGAAATATGAATTCATTCCAAACATACAATATTTTGGGATCGAGTTCCTTGTAATATACCCAGGTGCATGTCAGGTCAAATATTCGGACCCACTTGTTTTGTGCCCCTTTACATACACTATGTATATATGAATGAGTATCTCGGTGCGTACTAACCATACACACTGATTATACATATGGATCTACAGGTTTTTTATTTAACTATACATGTAATATAAAAAGAGCAAGATGACTCAATGTGTATCTAGAGTACACACTAACTAGACCATGTGGTTTTACACTCATGTATTTGAAGTATATGTCATGTACCCTGGAATATGTTTCAAAAAGTATAGTTGATACACCCTCATATGAATTAGGAAGTATCATTCTAGAAATGTAAATATTTTTTAAATTTGTATTAAAATTTTATCATAATGAGATAATGTAGAATATGTTAATCTATGGGGTTCAAGAAACTGTAGTGGAAAATATTCAGTAGTATCAAATTGATAAAAATATAGTTTTTTCTAATTATGTATAGTGTTCAATTATTCTAAAATTTTTCAATTTAAGTTATAGAAAAATATCTACTTGAGTTTTTGTATCAAAGGGTTTGGGTAAACATTAACTATTCACTAAATGATTTAGTCAGGAATATTGTTTCTATAGGTGATTTGAAATCACTGAGGAAAAAGGTGGGACTTATGAAAATATTTTAAGATAGTGTAACATGATGACAGATTAGTCCCCACTCTTAAGGTGGGGTGGGACCATATTTACATGTTCACAATGAATCAAATTAAAAAATGATATATGATATTCGTAATCATTGATCATGATTATAATTCTCTGTGTCATCTGATTATAATGGAATGTTATAAGTGTTTCACCGATGGATATATAACTCATGTCCAAAACACATAAAAAAAGTGTTTAAATTTGTTTTTCATGTTTAACATTTTCTTATCCAGTATAGTTTATTTGGGTAATGATAATTGTTCTTGAGTTGGTGTGATGTTAACATGATTTGGTGAGTAGGGCATGAGGTCTTATGACATTTTTATACATCAAAGTTGAGAGAATCCTCCAGTGAGATCTATTTTCTTTGTATGGTATCATCCATAGGAAAAGTTATGGTCATCAGAAGTTAGAAGATTCCCGATAAGTGGTATCAAAGAATGTGGTTATTTTAGCTCTATCTTATACAAACTCAAAGTAATATTAGGTAACACTCACTCTCTTACCTTGATGTTATTTGGATTTTTCTAGTAGTTCACTACCATCAGAAGATACGACATCAGAAGAAGGTATGGAACAAATAAATAAGATTGATAAAATGGATTTTGGTTTCTGACGATTTCAGATAGAGTATTATCTCATTCAAAATAATTTTTAATTTCTTTTATCAGGGTTCAACTGGATATAATGGATCAATAAGAGTATTAAATGGTGGGAAATGAATCTATTTGGTTGGACACGATGTCATTGAATCAAATTTTTCTCTTAACATTCGATAATTAATGACTAAGATGGATTAAATGAGGGCCCTAATAGAAATTTATGAGAACATAACAAAACATAAAAAGTGTTTATAATGTAAATATTGTTCAATATGAGTATACCATAATTTGAGCCTATGGTATATCATGTGAATGACTTCACCATGATCCAAGGATATATTGAATCAGTGAAGGTGAAGTTGTTAGATGATGTTTATATTCTTCTACAACTTTTTCACTTACAAAGTCATTAGATGTCATAGTAATGGAAGTTAGAATTTATCATGGAAAAAACTAACTTGATTATGTATTTTGGGAACTTAATATTGAAAGAATAACTTAGATAGATGGGTTTTTAAAAACCATCCAGAACTATGATTAATATCGAGTAAAGGGGATCCTAAACTCAATAATGAAGTCAAATATCATCAAAATATATTTCATAAGATAAGATCCAAGGAAATATGGAAGGTACTTGTCCTACATATGGGTGGTGTGGTAAGAAATGACATTTTAATAAGGAATAAAAATTTCACAAGGAACCTATAGAGATTCATCTTCCGAAGGTTCATATTTTGTGAGTGTATCCATGGGAAGAAATATCATGTTACTGAGTGTCAACATTCTGTTGGTGCCATGGGTCGTTGTCTCATAAGAATAGTTCCTCTCAATAGAAAAGTAGGCATTTATGGATAACTATGTATCAAGGAAATTTAGTAAAGAAAATTTAGACTGTTATGAGGATATATAAATCACGGGGAAATGGAATTTTAATTTTTTGATGAAGAATAAAATATTATTTCAGTTGAAAGGAGTGAGACACATCATGAGGCTATAGTTAACCAAATTTCCATAGGACATATTTATGAAGCGGGCTATGGTACTAGCCTTCCAAAATGAGATTTTAATGTGACTCTAGTATCCATGGTGGTGTCCCAATATGTAAATCTTGGAACCGTATAATTGATTGTAAGATTATGTAACACCCCGAGCTTCCACGATACGCTTCTCATTCAATAATGCAATAGCTTGCATTGTACGCAAGTTCGAGTTCTAACACACCGCAACTAATCAAAATAGCCGTTATGAATAGTAATAACCACTTTTTAAAATTATAGAAATTTTATATTTCAAAATGGACTTCATTTTTGTATTCGTAATATCGAAATTAGCCTATGTTGAATTTTTGGTATTTTTCTGAGAACTTCTAATTTTTTATGAATAGTGAAAAATACATAAAAACAACTTTTTTAATCAAAATAATTTATACAGATAAATTATACTATCTAGTGGTTTTAAGGTATAATTAGAAAATATTTTTACCATTTTATCCAATGGTGGTCATTAGAATTAATTTAACATTGAAATTGGAAATAAACAATTGCCAAACTTTTGATATAAATTGTTTCTTAAAAACACGCTATTTGTTGTAACAGCGGGAATTAATTATGAAATTAATTAATACAACTTATATGTTTGGAATTTTGTAAAATAGACATCATTTTTGAATTCGGAATATCAATTATAGCTTAGGGTGAAATTTTGGCCTTATTCTGAAAAACTTCAATTTTTGATGAATAGTGAAACCACTAAGTGGTAGTTAAATAACTGATTTTTCGTTTAAATGAAATATTACAACTTCTGTGATTTGATTTTCAAAAATCCGACATACATGGTTGTCATTAAGAAGTAAAATGTGGTTCAATGAGATCAAAATAATTTTTTGGTGAATAGTAACTTTTAAGTTCTTAATCGCGATTAGTGGTAATTAGTGTAGTTTAAGGTATAAATAATACATTAATAATATGAAATGACCTAGACACATGTCCCAACCTCATTGGTTGAGTCATGGCCGACCAAGACAAGCCATGGCCTAACTTGGGGACCCCATGGATCCACTTTTGTTGGGAAATAACATAAATTACTTTTTATTTAATGTTAAAGTGAAAATGACACTAACATAAATTGTTCTACTAAAACAATTTTTAATTGGGGTTATACAAGTCCAAATTTTGATTATAAATAGTCATTGGAAAGCTAAAAAGATTTCCTACATCATAGTATTTGTTTTATAATTTTTAGACATTAAATAAATTAAAGTATTTATGACATAATAATGATGCAGCGATGACATCATTATTTGACGATTTAAATAAAATGAGAAGATAATGCAAAATCCGAGGCTTACACTTGTCCAAAGCCTATTGGATGAAGATATTTCGAAACCTTATCACCTTAGCCTCGAATTATATAGATGTGGGACCTTTAGAATCCGAAAAGCATTTTGAAATAATGTAACATTTCATTACTTTCCAAAAGTGCCCCTCCTCTCCACTTATAAAAGGCCCCCACCTCTCCCACCTTATTCACACCATCAAGCCATTTGGCTCGGCCAACCTCTGCCCAAATACTCTCCCAACATTCCTTCCTTACTCCTAGAAACCTCACTTTGGGAAGAACTCTTCCCAAGGAAGCCTTTAGCTCAAATCAAAAAGAGTTACCCGATTTTGAGGTAATGTCTTTTCTAATGTTGTTTTGTTTTATTTTTCTTCTCCAACCCCCTAAACTCTTTTTATTCATTTCTTTTGTAACAACACCAGTATCCTCAATATACTAGGATGTTGTTATAAGAAGGATTCGAGCTACACTTACACACACCTACATCTAATGGTTAAAGAACATATGGTTTCTGTGGATGGCGAATTTCTGCCTCACGAAACGATGATTGTTCAACACTCATATAACACCTCCAAAGGTGGCCATTAAGATGTCACTATTTTTATATATGATATATAATATGTTTTTGTTTTACTTATGCTTCTGTATTTCTCATTTATGGCATACTTTATGATTTCCATTATGGGTAAAACGCGATAATTTCATTTTAGGAAGTGCGGACTACCGCCCCCTCAAAGTGATTTGAATCGTTAATGCCATGTGTGGGATGTATAAAGGATGGAGTAAATGGTATTATACACTATATTATACTGGAATTATATTATACATTTATATCATTATGATTTCATTCCATTAAATATGAAATTGAAATGAAAGTAGCGTTCATGCGTACGTACGGCTTACCGTCTCCATGAACGGTGCATTTCATTTCTTACCTCTAAATGTTACGTAATATTATAAATGAATGTATATACTGTATATATATGATATATATGATATCTACATCATTAATATAATTCTGGATATAATGGATATTTCACCACATGAACAACTTATAATTATAAGAAGTTTATTGTTGACTCATGTACCAAAGATCGACAAAACGACCGTTATTAACTTAAATAATTACATAATGTTCATAACATTGTAATAAGTGATATAAAAAGGATAATGAAATTGAAAATGGTTCTTAATAAGGTAGATATTAACTCTAGTTTATTATTCAGGAGGTTAAAGAACGGTTGAGTCAAGTCGGACACAAGGTAAGGGAACTTCTTAACCCAACTTCCATTCTTTGGGTTAATCTCCTACTTTCAAATTATGTCATGATATTATTATGTCCTATCTTGTATTTTTACATTATTTATGTGTACCTATAGTGAATACACATAATAGATATATTTTATTTAAAAATTATCTTTTAAAGTACTTCGTCTCAATCTCCTTTCATTGAGGCATATTTGGTTTTATACACAAATTTCTTTTATACGGTGTATAAACCCCTTTGACTTTTACGTTTATTCAAAAAGAATCTTTTTTATACAAAGCGTTTTGCTAAACGACAAAAGGGAATGTTTTTCTTTCCGTACTTATGCGGCGACAACGACTTCTCCGCCGCCGTGACCATTATTTGAGTTTCGGCTTCCTCTACAAGCCATCATTTTTTTAACGAAAAATAAATACAAAGTTTTAACTTTCTTTTATTTTGGTATTGAAAATGGTTTTGAAAGTGTTTTTATTATATCAATGTGTTGTATTGATATCTTGTGATTGAAATGTGGAAATGTTATGTTTACATTATGCATGTTTTATGTGATACAATTATGTTATGGTTTATGATATGTTTAAACCTATTCATATGAGGAATGTATTGGACTTAATAAGTGACGGGTGGAGCCCGCTATAGCTCCTCGATGCATCGGCAGGTCTCATGAGACAACTAGACGTGGAATTGGCCGAGGCCCTTTCCCAATTTGATTTATGGTTTTGGCCGAGGCCTTAATCATTTTAGATGTCTTGGCCGAGGCCTTGACAAAATGTTTCAGAATGTCCGGCATTATACATTCCATCATTATGAAAGTGGTTATTGATATTGCATGTGATTATTCGACCAGTAGAATATCCATGTGAAGAAGTAAATGGCATTATCTCATTTTACTTTTGCCATATTATGTTGAAGTTCATGTTTAAAAGGCTTTTGTTTTAGTTATACATTGCCTTAAATGTTAATGTTTATTTATGAAAGCTTCCGCATTATTGTTATCCTTACTGAGCATCTGAGCTCACCCCTTTCAATGTTTTAATATTTTCCAGGATGTGAAGAAGTATTTTATGAATGACCTGCAGGGATAGTCGGAAGAGGATATGAGTGTGGACTATGGAGACTTTGTTATTGTAGTTTTTCACTTTTTGATGTAATGAAAGACTTATGAATGTATCTAGTGTTTCCAAGGCTACTAAACTAATCGGTCTTTCGAGACTTGATCCTTTGTGATCATGCCAATGTTACGAAGTAATGCACCGACTCTGGGTAGCTGGGGTCGGGGCGTTACAGTTGGTATCAGAGGCAGTTTAGTACTAACCTTGGAAGCTAGATTTAGATAAACTCTGATTAGAGCACATAGCCCAAAGATAGACTTTGAGGATTAGTATAGAAGAACTTCCTAGAATTTTAGTATTGTAGAGATGTTGTGAGTTTTCCGAGCAATACATCCCTGTCTGGATACGAGCAGGTAGAGGTGGCTCTGGCACAGATGTACCTAGGGGTAAAACCCGAAAACACCGCTTTGAGCTAGACTCAAACGGGAACTGGTGCACGACAACGGGTCTTGCTGCACTCTTGGTTATGACACTCCCGGAGGATATGCTTAGGATAATTCTCATTTTCTTTACAAACCATTATGTAAGGTTTATGAGTACATACTTCCTCAAAGGAAACATTTCTTTTTATGATTATGGATTATATCCATAAATAGTTCAATTTATGTTAAGTATTATACAAGTATGGAATTATGTATTTTGATTCATAAACTAATCTGGATTATGCCATTGTTTAGAAATGGCGCCTAGTAGAAGGAATGGAAACTGTATCAATGCACGAACTCCGTGTAGGGATTGCCCTCCTGCTCAAGATAATTATTGTGGACCTGGAGATACAACTGGTGCTGATCAACTTATTACCATACTGGGACAACTCACGCAGGTTATGAATAACAACCTTACTCGTATGGAGCACCCTGATTCGCAACGTGGAGGATCAATGCTAGACCGTTTCATGAGGCAACAACCGCCAACCTTCAATGGGAGTACAAATCCTACAGTAGCTGAGCAATGGATAAATTCCTTAGAGAAAATATTCCATGCCTTGGGGAGTAGTGAAAGGGAGAAGGTTGTCATGGCAGTTTACCGCCTCACTGGAGATGCCGATCAGTGGTGGTCACTGATTCAAAACACAAAGGAAGATGATGACGTATCGAATATGGAATGGAGGGAGTTCAAAGAGCTTTTCTTAGAAAAATACTTTCCTCGTGACCATCGAGCAGATATGGAAAGGCAATTTCTGAGTCTGAGGCAGAAGGAGGATGAGAATGTCGCAAAGTATGAGGCTAACTTTACAAGGTTAGCGAGGCATGCTGCCGATTATATACGTAACCCAAGGAGTAAGATTGATCGTTTCTTTGATGGGTTAAAACCATTTCTCCGACGAGCTTTAGTATCACAATCCTTCTCATCATACGAAGATATAGTCTCATGTGCTATCAAGACAGAAAAGGAATTCTCTAAGTCTTATGACAACAAAGTAAAGCAAGAGAAGAAGAGAACGGTGGAACAAGAGACAGATAAAGGGAAAAAGGGAAAGAAGGATTTTCCATTATGTGATAATTGTGGGAAGAATCACCCTGGTACTTGCCTAAAAGGAATGGGAGTCTGTTATAAATGTGGAGAAAAAGGTCACCAGGCACGTGATTGCAAGGGAAAGAAAGAGGCTGTCAAAGTTGAATGCTACAATTGTAGAGAAATGGGTCATTACGCAAATGAATGTCCTAAGCTCAAGGAATCTTACCTCAGAAAAGGCCAAGGGATCAGGGACAATCTTATGCTATTACTACAGTTGAAGCAGAATAACTAATGTATTGATGCTTTCGGACTCATGGATTATATTCTGGTTATTAGAATAATGTGATCTATATAAGGATTGTACTGCAGTACTTGTTGGTTTCAGTAAGGTTTTAATATGATTAAGGTAATCATATTTTTAGTATGTGACAATAAGAGAAACTTTTCTTTGTTTGGGGAATCTGATGTTACAATTGATTTTGGAATTAAGAGACCTTTTAGAGAAAGTTTGGACAGAGGTATTTTGGATAACTATAAATGTTGGGATGGATTAAGTTGAACTTTGAATAGTATTGTTTAAGGTTAAAACTTTTCTGAAGATTATTTCTGGAATACTATAATACTATATTTTTAGAAAAAGGACAACCTGCAGGGTGGGGAATAACCCGTCGCGTCGGACACAGCTGCAGGAATCGAACCCACAACCATAGTGCGACAAGCCTTTATTTCCTACCACTAGCCTACAGGAAGTCCCTGGTTATTACAAAATCGTTTTACTAATCTAAATGGTATGTGTTAACATTTGGAACCTTATACAATTAGGATAAATAGAATATTTTTGAGTTCCGTTACCATTTGGAGTAAAAGTTGGGTTTGTGGTAAAAATTTATTAACGAATGAAAGTATACATAACAAGTATGTATATTCCCCTACGTTCTTAGTAAATCTCATAAATAAATTCCTCAACATAATAAAAGGTAACTTAAAACAAAAATGTTGTCGGTTAACTTTTCCAACTGGGGATTCAATGACCGTTTAACCAATCACAAGTTTGTGATTTTCTTATGGTTAAACTTTCTCCTAATCCTGTTTTCTATAACTCTCCATCAGACCTTGATGGTTTGTTTCTCCTCCATATCCATATTTTCATAGAATCCTAGAATGGGCTATATCGGGTGACCTTTGTACTTATCCTGCTTTCTTTTAATGTTATATATTTATTAACCTTATTTCCGATGTGGGTTTTCCACAAAGGTATTTTCTATTTTCAGCCTTTTATTATCAAAGAAAAATTTCAAATTGCGAGGACGCAATTTATTGAAGGAGGGGAGAATGTAACACCCCGAGCTTCCACGATACGCTTCTCATTCAATAATGCAATAGCTTGCATTGTACGCAAGTTCGAGTTCTAACACACCGCAACTAATCAAAATAGCCGTTATGAATAGTAATAACCACTTTTTAAAATTATAGAAATTTTATATTTCAAAATGGACTTCATTTTTGTATTCGTAATATCGAAATTAGCCTATGTTGAATTTTTGGTATTTTTCTGAGAACTTCTAATTTTTTATGAATAGTGAAAAATACATAAAAACAACTTTTTTAATCAAAATAATTTATACAGATAAATTATACTATTTAGTGGTTTTAAGGTATAATTAGAAAATATTTTTACCATTTTATCCAATGGTGGTCATTAGAATTAATTTAACATTGAAATTGGACATAAACAATTGCCAAACTTTTGATATAAATTGTTTCTTAAAAACACGCTATTTGTTGTAACAGCGGGAATTAATTATGAAATTAATTAATACAACTTATATGTTTGGAATTTTGTAAAATAGACATCATTTTTGAATTCGGAATATCAATTATAGCTTAGGGTGAAATTTTGGCCTTATTCTGAAAAACTTCAATTTTTGATGAATAGTGAAACCACTAAGTGGTAGTTAAATAACTGATTTTTCGTTTAAATGAAATATTACAACTTCTGTGATTTGATTTTCAAAAATCCGACATACATGGTTGTCATTAAGAAGTAAAATGTGGTTCAATGAGATCAAAATAATTTTTTGGTGAATAGTAACTTTTAAGTTCTTAATCGCGATTAGTGGTAATTAGTGTAGTTTAAGGTATAAATAATACATTAATAATATGAAATGACCTAGACACATGTCCCAACCTCATTGGTTGAGTCATGGCCGACCAAGACAAGCCATGGCCTAACTTGGGGACCCCATGGATCCACTTTTGTTGGGAAATAACATAAATTACTTTTTATTTAATGTTAAAGTGAAAATGACACTAACATAAATTGTTCTACTAAAACAATTTTTAATTGGGGTTATACAAGTCCAAATTTTGATTATAAATAGTCATTGGAAAGCTAAAAAGATTTCCTACATCATAGTATTTGTTTTATAATTTTTAGACATTAAATAAATTAAAGTCTTTATGACATAATAATGATGCAGCGATGACATCATTATTTGACGATTTAAATAAAATGAGAAGATAATGCAAAATCCGAGGCTTACACTTGTCCAAAGCCTATTGGATGAAGATATTTAGAAACCTTATCACCTTAGCCTCGAATTATATAGATGTGGGACCTTTAGAATCCGAAAAGCATTTTGAAATAATGTAACATTTCATTACTTTCCAAAAGTGCCCCTCCTCTCCACTTATAAAAGGCCCCCACCTCTCCCACCTTATTCACACCATCAAGCCATTTGGCTCGGCCAACCTCTGCCCAAATACTCTCCCAACATTCCTTCCTTACTCCTAGAAACCTCACTTTGGGCAGAACTCTTCCCAAGGAAGCCTTTAGCTCAAATCAAAAAGAGTTACCCGATTTTGAGGTAATGTCTTTTCTAATGTTGTTTTGTTTTATTTTTCTTCTCCAACCCCCTAAACTCTTTTTATTCATTTCTTTTGTAACAACACCAGTATCCTCAATATACTAGGATGTTGTTATAAGAAGGATTCTAGCTACACTTACACACACCTACATCTAATGGTTAAAGAACATATGGTTTCTGTGGATGGCGAATTTCTGCCTCACGAAACGATGATTGTTCAACACTCATATAACACCTCCAAAGGTGGCCATTAAGATGTCACTATTTTTATATATGATATATAATATGTTTTTGTTTTACTTATGCTTCTGTATTTCTCATTTATGGCATACTTTATGATTTCCATTATGGGTAAAACGCGATAATTTCATTTTAGGAAGTGCGGACTACCGCCCCCTCAAAGTGATTTGAATCGTTAATGCCATGTGTGGGATGTATAAAGGATGGAGTAAATGGTATTATACACTATATTATACTGGAATTATATTATACATTTATATCATTATGATTTCATTCCATTAAATATGAAATTGAAATGAAAGTAGCGTTCATGCGTACGTACGGCTTACCGTCTCCATGAACGGTGCATTTCATTTCTTACCTCTAAATGTTACGTAATATTATAAATGAATGTATATACTGTATATATATGATATATATGATATCTACATCATTAATATAATTCTGGATATAATGGATATTTCACCACATGAACAACTTATAATTATAAGAAGTTTATTGTTGACTCATGTACCAAAGATCGACAAAACGACCGTTATTAACTTAAATAATTACATAATGTTCATAACATTGTAATAAGTGATATAAAAAGGATAATGAAATTGAAAATGGTTCTTAATAAGGTAGATATTAACTCTAGTTTATTATTCAGGAGGTTAAAGAACGGTTGAGTCAAGTCGGACACAAGGTAAGGGAACTTCTTAACCCAACTTCCATTCTTTGGGTTAATCTCCTACTTTCAAATTATGTCATGATATTATTATGTCCTATCTTGTATTTTTATATTATTTATGTGTACCTATAGTGAATACACATAATAGATATATTTTATTTAAAAATTATCTTTTAAAGTACTTCGTCTCAATCTCCTTTCATTGAGGCATATTTGGTTTTATACACAAATTTCTTTTATACGGTGTATAAACCCCTTTGACTTTTACGTTTATTCAAAAAGAATCTTTTTTATACAAAGCGTTTTGCTAAACGACAAAAGGGAATGTTTTTCTTTCCGTACTTATGCGGCGACAACGACTTCTCCGCCGCCGTGACCATTATTTGAGTTTCGGCTTCCTCTACAAGCCATCATTTTTTTAACGAAAAATAAATACAAAGTTTTAACTTTCTTTTATTTTGGTATTGAAAATGGTTTTGAAAGTGTTTTTATTATATCAATGTGTTGTATTGATATCTTGTGATTGAAATGTGGAAATGTTATGTTTACATTATGCATGTTTTATGTGATACAATTATGTTATGGTTTATGATATGTTTAAACCTATTCATATGAGGAATGTATTGGACTTAATAAGTGACGGGTGGAGCCCGCTATAGCTCCTCGATGCATCGGCAGGTCTCATGAGACAACTAGACGTGGAATTGGCCGAGTCCCTTTCCCAATTTGATTTATGGTTTTGGCCGAGGCCTTAATCATTTTAGATGTCTTGGCCGAGGCCTTGACAAAATGTTTCAGAATGTCCGGCATTATACATTCCATCATTATGAAAGTGGTTATTGATATTGCATGTGATTATTCGACCAGTAGAATATCCATGTGAAGAAGTAAATGGCATTATCTCATTTTACTTTTGCCATATTATGTTGAAGTTCATGTTTAAAAGGCTTTTGTTTTAGTTATACATTGCCTTAAATGTTAATGTTTATTTATGAAAGCTTCCGCATTATTGTTATCCTTACTGAGCATCTGAGCTCACCCCTTTCAATGTTTTAATATTTTCCAGGATGTGAAGAAGTATTTTATGAATGACCTGCAGGGATAGTCGGAAGAGGATATGAGTGTGGACTATGGAGACTTTGTTATTGTAGTTTTTCACTTTTTGATGTAATGAAAGACTTATGAATGTATCTAGTGTTTCCAAGGCTACTAAACTAATCGGTCTTTCGAGACTTGATCCTTTGTGATCATGCCAATGTTACGAAGTAATGCACCGACTCTGGGTAGCTGGGGTCGGGGCGTTACAGATTAGATAGAGAGGTAATTGTCAAACTCAAAACTTCCAAAATTCTAGAGTTGTGGCATTGTATGCTTGGACGCCTAAGTAAGAATAATATTGAAGTTCTAATGGAAAAAAGGCTTGGTAAACCTCAATCATACTGAGTTATATAATTTTGAGATTTGTGTTCATACAAAGAAGAAATGGCTATCATTCAACATGGATAGATGGAACTGTTGGTTAAAACTACCACAAGGTGACTTTTTAGTGTTTTTAGGTCAGTTTTTTTGTTGAAAAATTCTATTGACTAATTTATTTTTGATGTTACAATATTGTTATTGATAACATATGTGAAAAATCTCTAGGATAGTTGAGAATTGTAAGATTTATAAGCATTTATACTAATAGATGACATGAATTTATCCAAAAAAGAGGAGAGTTAAAGTATGGATGCTCTAGATTGTGTTTAGGAATTTTTTCATATAAGTTGGTGGTGAAATTTTATTTTTAACAAAATGAAATATTTTCAAAAAAGTAAAAAGTTTTCATGAATAAGTGAAAGTGTTTTTTGAAATTTCAAAAAAGTGATGATTTGTGTCCTCTTCATCAAAATACAGAAATGAAATGTGTTTCATGACTGTTATGTAGTTTTGAGAAATTAAAAGTTTAATGATGTAGATTGAGTTTCATGGACTCTTGAAATACATATGGATGTTTTTTATGGAGGCGATTTGTGTGCTCAAGATAACATCAAATTGTTGTAGTTCAGTGACTATGAAAGCTATTTTAAGGTCATTGGAATGAAAGGTAGTTGTGAAAAGGTTATTCCACATCCATAAATAGGTCATCACCCCCATAATCTAGAGTTTTCAACCCTTATAGAATATCAGGTCTTTGAAATCACATAATAGCTATATGAAAATATTTCCCGAATTAACCAATTCAGTAAAAATCAGCTGTGTAAAGAAAATAGACTTATGTTAATATGAATAAATGAGTTTTATGAAAAACCAATTTTTTTTTGAAAGTTGGTATTTTCATGAAAAGACAAAAAATGCATGAAATTTTGAATTTATATGATAAACTAAAAAGTTTCAAGAAATTTGGGAGTTCATTCAAAAGCTAGAAATTTGTGGGAATGTTCTGGAATTGTGAAAATTTTATGAATAGTTTGTGTGAAATTTAAAGTTGATGAAACCAAAATAAATTGCCCAAAAATTTAATGGAAATCTTATATTCATCATGTGGATGAATGTTTATCTTTATGATACAAAAAATTGGATGTAAACTACACTAATTCAAAAAATAAATGAATGAATATTTTGGAGGAGTATGACCACACTTCAATTGAGAGGGTAGTGAGGTTTCAATGTGTGATTAGTATTTAACTAAAAGGGATAGTGAGTCTACTCCCAATATTGTAATAGTATTTCTCTATAGTAGATTTTATGAATCTTCATATTTTCATTGTATGTTCCTTTTCCTAGCTGAGTTAAGGATGAACCAAGTAAAATTGTTGTGCCTTATGAATTTTTATTATTTCTTCTCATACATTTGAGAATGAGGGAGAAGATTTTTTTTCTTCTATAGTGAAATAAGATCCAAATATGAGAGTCTATTAATCTGTCATACCCTAACGCAGCCCCATCTATCAGGGTATTAAACCTAGTGGGGTCCAAAATAGGTATTATCGAAAATAAAAAATTCGGTGTTTCTCTATTAATTGAATCCATGCAAGCTGTCAATAACAAAATGATTCTGATTTTTAATTGAAATAGTTTCCAACTGTGGAAGAATCAAATGTAGCACTACTTCAGATATCTTGGTAGGGATGTATACATAGTTTCAAATCATTGTATATAAGTTAGTATGGATATCAAGGCTATACTATATTTTGAACTAATATAACTAGATGCATGTTCCGTAGGAATAAATGTACTAGTGGAGCCCAATCCAAAACAATCTAAATGAAATTAAGGTTATATAAATACTCACCTACTATATTGGAAAAAAATTTAAACACCAATAAAGTGAATCAAGAGTTTGATAATCTAATTTTCGTGTTCTTTGGAACAAATATAAGGACCTAAAGATACACCCTAATAATTATATTGATTCATTTTGTGATGCTTCTCATATTTTCATATGGTGAGATTTGATACAATAAATGAAAATGATATCTTATTGGGAAGTTACATATCAATGAGTATCACCATGTTATCCAATATCCTGAGTTAATAGCAGTGGTCTTTTCTCTAAAGATGGTGTTTTATTTTCTCATAGGTAAATTATTTATGGACTCCACCAGTCATAATATCCTAGGGTGTATTTTCTCTCAAAAATATTTGAATATGTGTTAGTGGAAATGGATATATTTATTATAAGATTATGATTTTGATATCTTTTACAAATTATTTATAGGGAATATAATTATTGATTAATAGAATTGGAAGCCATTTTTAGGTTTTATTCAAGAGTATGGATATTCATGGAGAGTGATAGAAGATTTTATTTAATTGTGTCTTGATATAGATGAAGTTAGTGGTAAAATATTTTTATATCAAATGAACATGAATTCATCATTATTGAAAGTAGATGTGGAGTAAAAGTTGGGAGATCTTGAGGAATAGATCTAGAATGATCAAATCATCTATGGTAATCCCCCTGATAGATGGACAAAATAGGATCTTTATCAAGTGTAATTTCATCTAAAGATCTTGTTTTCATCAATAGCACTTGAGATGGTTCTCTATGAATTTTATATCTCTCCTCTAGTAACAAGTCTTGGTATATCCAAGATGTATCATTCCTTGAGGAGTTAGTTCTATTGGATGGGGATGATGATGTTAGTTTTTTATTTCATCTATCAGTGATTAGTGTATTATCAAGTGAATATTTTGTATCATTTTCTATGTGGGTTGTTGGATCAATTAGATGTTCCTAAGTGAAAGTGGAAGGAAATATCTATGGATTTCATCAATTTTTTTACAACTAGCTCAGGGAGGATGTGATCCTATTTGGATAATTGGGTATTATTTGATTGATTATACTCAATTCTTAGAGGTTAAGAAGTTTATTGTAGGAGATGCATTAACAAATACATATATTGAAGATATTGGATTCATGGGGTTTTAAGGATGTTAACATTAAATCATGAACACCATTTACCAAATAAGTTTAGAAGGGTATTAATCATGATTTTATATTGTATTTTTTTCTTGGAAATAGATTAGACTAAGTGGACCATTCATACACTAAAGGAAATTTTATGTTCATGTGTTCTATATTTTGGTCGTTTTTGGGTGAAGAACTTACCCTTGGTTGAGTTTTCTTTTATAAATATCGTTAATTCAACCATTATTATGGATCCATTTAAATAAATGTATGGATGGGCCTATAGATATATGTTATTCTAGACAAATGTAAAATATTAGGTGGTCCATAGTCAATATCTTTTACAGAGAATGACATAGAAGGTATAAGTGATCTGTGAATAGATAATGGATAATCAAGTTCTTAATAAGTATTATAATAATCACATGAGGAGACCAATAGAGTTTGGTATCATTAAAAATGAATTATTGATGGTTTCCCCTTATTTTATGTGGCAGATATTTGGTCATGGGAGTAATTTATCTTCTTATTTCATTGGACCTTGTGAGGTGTTGGAGTGCATCGGTCAGTTGGTGATTCTTCTACAGATAGATCATATTCATTATGTATTACATGTATTGTAGCCTTTTAAATATCATAATAATTATTATAATCTCATTGATAAAGTGTATTTGTATATAAAGGATGATTTCACATTCATGAAGTTGATGATTAAGATTAAGGACTATTAATAAAAGGTGTTGTGTAAGAATATTATTCCTCCAAATCATGTCTTATGGAGTCATGGTGGATTAATAGAGTGTATATAGGAACATGATTCTCAAATGTGTTCTTGTTATCCCAATCTGTTTTATAAAATTTTTCATTTTTCTACGATAATAATATTTTGGGTTTTATTTTGATTTAATTAAGGTTTTTCCTTTCTTGTATGGTTCTTAATTTTTTTTAATGGAGAGATTCCTATTTGAGAGGTATCTCATGGGGTGTTTTCAATTTGTGGTTATTTTTCATTATTAAAAGGTTTGGTTTTTATTTTCAAGGATGATAATCATTTTATATATTTATAATTTAAATAACCAAATCATTTTTGTTATTTACGTTTTATTTTCTAGAAAATGGAGGTTTTCAGAGATGTTTTTGGGAAGAAAGGTGAGGTCTTACCTATAATTTTAGCTTCAATCCATGGTTTCACCATAACAATGTGTGTTTCATCATGGCCATTTATCTAGAAAAATGGAGTTTCTAAATTCATGTTTGTTTCATCATGATCAATAATGTCATGGTGTGATACTTCTTTTATAGAATGGGGGTTAGGTCATGACATTTTGGTGTTCCACTATTTGGTATGGATTTGGTAGTTGGATCATGATTGTTTGAGCTGTGGCATGAGGATTATTAGGGTGTTTCTTTTTAATAATGTGATATATTTTTTTTAATTCCCATATGATTCTATCATAGGATTCCTGGTTGATATATTTTTTATTATGCCACTTTTTGGATCATTGTGTTATGGTGAATGACATCATGTCATGGTATGTGTCTAAGGATGATCAGTTTTTAGGGGGAATATTGAGGTTTGTTCCATGATTTTTAAGTGTGTGTCCTTTTTGGCATGAAGCCACCATTTTCATTGTGACCTTAATTGGTTGTATCAATTTTCAAATGGTTTTGACCGTCAATATAAGGGGCGTTAGTACCATGATTTCTTGATCAAACCACAATTATGGTGTACCCAATTTCATCATTTTAGAATGTTATATCTTCCAATTTTTATTATATATCGTGTTGAATTACATTATTTTATCTTATCACTTTGACCTAATTCATACTTTATGATTCTAGTTTATTGGTTTTGGGTTTTTTTAGTTATCCCTTGGAGATTTTTATCCCTTAAATTCAATTGATTGGTCTCCCATTATTCAAGGTGATTTCTTCCCTTTGTGTTATGTGTTCCTTCTTCATGGAGTGATTTTGGAAGATCAATTGGTAAATTTTTTGTGTTTATTGGTTTAGTTTTCTATGGTATTTAGTATTTTATATTACTTTTGGTGGGTCCTTTCAATTTTTCTAGTTCTTGATTATAATTTCTCCTTATTCTTGCGTAATGGTAGTTGAAGCATCAGTTTATATAGAGGATTTCATCATTCTATACATTACTAATTTGATAATATGGAATTTTCATGCCTATATTTTTATTAGGTATATATTTTCCATTAATCTAATAAAGATTATAAACCAGAATTAAATTAATTGAAAATGAAAAGGTGATTTTGATGTTATTTATGTGTTTTCCAAGATATTACCATCATGTTTTTTCTTTTATAAATTAGTGAGTATGTTGTTGTGATTATTTATTATTGATATTTTGTATTTTATTTCTCACCCTTAATAATTTTTTAATCAAATAATGATGGTAAAAATTTAAAATAATTGATATCCAATAATTATATTGATGTGTTTTTTCCAAAGTGTGATATAAATATATAAGTATGATTATTGGGAGATTTTTTGTTGTAGTTTTTTATAAGAATAATTGATATTTGTTATTATATGGTTTTTCTATTCTTTCTTTGGTTTTAGTGGTTTTATATGGATTATTATAGTATGAATTGTGGTGGTGGTGTGAGTTGGTTTTTATGGTTGGCATTGGGTTGTTGTGTTTTTGTATTGGATGGTTTTATATGGTTTATGTGGGAATTTCTTGGTGATATAGTTATGTTGTATTTATTATGGTGGTTCTCATATGGTAATGTGCGTTGGGTGATATAGTTTTACTAGATTTTCGTGTTAATGATTTATAGTTTCCCGATAATATGGAATGTGGTTGAAGTTAATGAAAATGCTAATGGATAATGGGATGGAATTGATGTTCAGTGGGTTGTTTAATGAAATGTGAAAAATGGAATAGTAAAAATTAAATTTGAAAGACTGTAATAAATTTAATAAATAAATAATAAATGTATTAATTTGAAATTGTATTAATGAATGTAATATGGATTGTAATTTCAAATCATGAAACTGATAGTGATGAGATAAAATGGTAAGTTAGGGTCATTGTAGTGATGTTGTGTCATGGTAATGTGGTTGGTTTCTGTTGTGATATGTTATCATAGTGGTTATCAGTGAAAGGTATTTTTGATGATGTGGTCATATGAAATCATAGTAATAAATTAAAACCTATTTGTGAGTTATCCGTTATGATTTTCTAGTTTAGTTTATTATATACTCTCTATATATTTTATTATTTTTTACACACCACCACCCAAGTTATGTAACATCACCAATGTAGTGACCATGATTTTTCCTCAATGAGACATAATTTTATTTTTAAATTTCCAACTTTTGGGTCACTAAAATTTGTAAAATAGTAAATTTACCCTTGAAATAAACCTCATAAAAAATTCATGGTTTTGTTGAACTCAGAATGAACTGTTTACCCTTAGGATAAATTTTGGTGATGTACTGAGTTGGATTGATTTTGAGGAATATTGAATATTTATTAAATAAATAAATATTTTTTTCTGTGAATGTGAACCTTAATATAAATTTAACAAAACCTTGGATAAAGTTATAAAAATGTGGTAATAAAATTAATATGGTATTATTCTCAGGAAATGTATAAGTTATGTGCCCAGGTGATGAGTCTTGGAGTAAGTATTTATAAGTTTTTAAATAAATACCTATTATTAGATAATATTGACCTAAATGTGTCTATAGATCTATTATTATAACATTTATTTTTGATCATTCATCAACATAAAGTAAGGAATTATAATGATAATTCACCCCATTCTTTGATATTTGATGTGTTCTTCTCTGTGGAATCCACGAGGAATACAGAGCAAGGAATAATTTTCAATGCTTCAAAGTTTATTCCATAGATGTGGGACTTAATCCTTATTATATCATTGTTATTCATGTTATTTATTTATCTCCATATCTATGTTTTCTTGAAGAATTTACATGTGGAATCTGATGAAGTTTTATAATGATAATAATTCAGATATTTTATAGAATAATATTTAAATAATGTTTTAATTCATCCATGAGAATTAATTTTACGTTACATGAAAATTATGTTTTACATTATAATTAATTTCATTATGAATTTTTGATCATTTTATGAATGATAATGACATATCTATATTAAAATATTAAAATATAATAGTTAAAATAGTGTACTGATATTTGATTATCTTGAGGATATGTACCCTCTTAAGAAAGATGGCTTGTCTTACGACGACCACTTTCTTATATGAGGGTTCATATATATATATTATACCTTAGTTTCTTTGGGATATTTTATAAATACACACTTCTTATATAGAGATTCTATTTTGTTACCAAATGTGGAATTAAAAAACACATCACATCCGCATACATGTTCATGTGATAAAATGGGTTTCTTTCGACTCCATAACTCAAAAGGAATTCCATTTTCCACTTTAATTGCTACTCAGTTTAGGGTATATAATTTTTTTTAATACATAACCCCTAATGGATAATGGAAGATCTAAATGACTCACAATTTACCATACATTATAAATAAATGTGTATTTCATCCTTTCACTAATACCATTCCATTATAGTTTTTAAGTTGGAGTGAGTTAGGATTGAATCTCAAACTCTCATAAAAAATTCAATAAAGTCTTGGTTAAGATATTCACAAACTTGATTGGTTTAAGGATTATTTAAATTCTTTATAAATTGATTCTCTACATCATTCTTTAATTATTTTAATTTCTCAAAGGCCACTGAATTGTACCTCATCAAGTAGACATATCCATATCTACACAAGTCATCAATAAAATTAATGATATAATAATATCCACCCCAAAATTATACTATAAAATTTACATACACATGAATGTATACTAATCCTAGAATCTATTTATATCTTTCACCCTTTCCAAGAAATTTTGGTTTGGTAATTTTTCCTTGAAACTAACATGAAAACTTTCAAGTTCTCTTAACTCAAAAGAGTTTAAATAACCATCTTGATAGATCTTTTCCAAATGCTTCTTACTTACATGAACAATATGATCATTCCATAACTGATAGTTATATTATCCATGTAAACATGATTATTTATCCTTTTCCAATAGATGTATTTCATTATTTAATACATAAAGACCATTATTTAGTTGTGTCATGCAATAAAAATTGTAGTCTCTATAAAATCAGCATTATTTATTTCAAAATTTAAAAAAAACATCCATGTGAAGGATTTAAAAAATATGATATTATTTTTAACACTTGACACAAAATAGTGGTTCTTTAAACCAAAAATCATTCTATTTGGTAGTAGTCTCGTGTTGAAAATGCCTAGTGTCTCACTCCAATGACTACTCAATGATCCATATCTCCTCTAGAAATATTATGAAATATACTTGGTTCTGTTATTTTGATATATATGTGAGCACCATAAGCTATATCTAATACCCAATTTGTAGATACAAAAATATTACACTGGATAATGAATACATGTTTAGATTCCCATTACTTCTGGGTGTCGTTCCTCTTCTAATGACCAATCTTTGCGCATGAAAAACCCAAAACTTCATTTTCTTTCTTTACTTTGGATCTTTTTCTTCTTTTGAAAATGGTGACTGAGAGATTTATACTTGGAGTCAATCTTGGGACCCTTTTTATTATTCTTTTTCTTCATTATAAGAAAAATAATTTTATCATCCTTGTGTCTTTATCATCTTGGATAATGAGAGTAAGAAGTTATAAAAGTGTCTTCCCACCACTTCTCATAGTGTAATTTATAATTAAATTGCGGAAGGATTTAGTTAGTTTGTAAATGATGAGATTTCTGAAAAGATTGTAATGGAATTTAATGCCCAATATTTCTAAGAACTCTATGTATCCAACAATATTGGCTATATAAGGCTTAACTTGTGTTGATTCTCTAAGCTTTCTTTTGAATTATGCATTGGAGAACTCATAACTCTCTTGTTTTGATTTATATTAATATAGATCACAAAGGTGAGACATATTAATATATGAATCCATGTCCTCATATTTCTTTAGAATCTCATCAGACTTATTTGAAATCATACAAATGTTTCTCATATTGTGATAATTATTCCTCACAAACCACATTTCTAGGTAATTCAAGAATGGGGTTTTACAGAACATATTAGTTCTTTTTAAGGAAAAGAATAATGTGAAATCACCTTTTACATTATTTGAAATTACTTTTAGTTATAAGGTTATAATTATCATGAATGGATCACAGTGATATAGTTTAAATCATATTTTTCATTTCTAAAATTAGGAATATTTTAATTTTCATACTTTATTTGATGAAATTATATAATAAATATTTAAATTCATCATTATTCCATTATGTTCTCAAAATCCAACATCCCTCACTATTATATTCAAAAAATATTATTTCTTCACGATTCTATTGGCAAGGACCTGTATTCCCCTTCTCATAACCCAGAATGTTTCCTAATAATCAATTTGAAGGGTTTTAGGTAGGAATAATATTTCCAACTATATTAAATCTAGTTCCTTGATCTATTGAGAGGACTCCCCAATCCTAAAATACATAATTTGGGATTCCTCAACACTTTCTTCTCAATATCACTAAGTCCTTCTTTAGAAGTCAACCCTTAATTTACTTATGCTATGTTGACCCAAAACTGAAGTTTTAATTCCCTGATAATTCAAATCACACTGAGTTTGGCCAATCAATCACTTTAAACTATGGTTCAATTTTAACTAAAGTATTGGAAGGCTATATTTAATTAAAAAATATATTTTGATAGATTTTTTAATTTTATGGATAAATTTCTCCATTTTAGATTTTTTACATGATTTTTAATATTAAGTGGATTTACATAAGTGGTTAACCATTCTTAGATAAAATTTACGCATAATCCATTTTATTTGTGTTCCATCTTACATAATCATTTATTTATTACTTTATGTGATGATGAAAAAACATCCATAATGAAACTAATATTGAAACATAAAAGAAATAAAATAATAAGATTGTTATGATCATGATACTTTTCTAAGTTTTATTTTATCTAATTGATAATAAACTAACCATAATCCAATTGAAAAACACCTTGAACCATTGCTTGGTTGGTGTTTCATCTTTCCACAAATCCCCTAAAGTATCTCTTAGATTGGTTTGGTTGTATATCAAAATTTGTATCACTTTCACTCACCTGGGAGGTCCACCCATTAAATTATCTTTTACTCACATACAAGAGAGGGTAACCAAAGGATTGGTGGGTTTACATAAAATAAAACCATGGTAAATCAAGACCCTACATAATGAGAGGAGGGATGGTCTAATGATAATCAATTTAATTTAAATATAAATTAAAAGGAAACCAATCACATAAAAATGGTTAGTATATTATCAAGATCATCCACATACATGCAATAAATTCTGCATTTAACAAAATATAATTAAATCCAAATCATTATTATTTAAGATAAATCATGCTCAAATAAATTAATTATCTATTTAGTAATCAATTATTTTATCTGAATCATCATCCAAACTTTTTTGAGGTTCTCGTCCATCACAATAAGAGATTAAATAAATTTATTTAAAAATTGAGTATGTGAAAAACATTTACCTTATAGGCAACACAATGAGTGATCATATAAACTATCTAACATTTATTATATTTATATACTGTTTACTCATGTGGAATGTAGTATATAGTTCTTATTACAAAGTTTCAAGGCATGTATGAGTCAACATAATGAAAAATAGAACCCATGTTATTATGTATTGTGTTTTGTTTTAGTAAAAAATGAGTGATCATTATATTATAATTATATATGAAATTAAATTATAAACACTATATATAAATTATTTTTGACATTTAATATATATATATATATATAACCCATCACATGGCATGTTCGATTCAACTAAATGACACACAAAACACATGTAAATAAATCTTAAACAACATAATAAATTAATTTTAAATTCTAGGTATATAGGTAATATACACAATTTGTACTAGATAGCTACACATATTGTATAATTCATCATCGTATATATGAAACACATGCCTAGGGACTGGGAATGTTGTCCTACTATGAAATTAACTCACTACACGGTGTGTACATGGGATATATGTCATATGGTCTCCAAGTTACGTAGTCATCATTCTTGTAGGATACATAATAAAATACACAGATCGTATTTAACTAATGGACTACATGTCATATATGCAAGTTACACATCATGTGGTTTGTCTAACTATGCACTAGGCTAGCATTGTTAGCACACATTGTATGAAATACACACCACTTTAATAAATATAAATTCCCTATATTAATTCTGAATTAATAATTTAGTTTTCTTGGTTCATTGAGAATGGGTACATGATATGTACCTATGGAATACACATCGTGTACTATTACGTTATCTATCTAGAATCCTTGTCACCTCTTGATGAGTCCTTTAAATGTACTTTATTCATAATTAATCCATTTTGATTTTATTTGTGAGAATGTAGATGTGGAATAAGATAAATCAAAAATTGGATTTAAATAATGATTAAACTAAAATGAAAAACAAATAATAAATATGTAAATCAACCAATGATATTTAAATAATTATAAATAATTATACAACCCTTTAATACCACATGAAGGTTAGAGGCATAGCTGCAACGCGAGTGCGAACATGTAAAACTCAGCTTTTAATCGTAATCAATTATTAGTTTGATATGTACATCAAAAAATAACATCATGACCAACAGAATTAAATCAAAGACTAGTTTTCATGATAATGATGGAACCAAACACAAGATCATCACATAATTAATGATAATTAATTTTAGTAGTTAAAGAATTACCTAGGGATGGATTTTTTTTTATTGTTGAATCTGAAACTGTCTTGACATCGTATTTTCATTACATCATAGGAATAAAGTATATATTATCTATAAAGGAGATCCATATGTGTACCATTAACTTCCAAGAATCATTGTAGTAATATTTGTGTTTTATTATGGTAGATCCTAACACTTACGTCATTCATCATTCATCATCATGAGAATACCTTCCAAGAAGGATTCTCTTTGAACTCATTAGAATCATGAGGAGTGGAGGATGAAGATCAATTTATGTTATTGAGAGAATTCTTGAAATGGTGTGGTTTAATCCTTGAGAAGATTCTCTAGAGTCATTGTACATAACCAAAAAATAGTGTATCATTTAAGTAAGAAAAATATAATTGGGTTTAAATAGTGCTAGGGTTAGATAATAATAATTTTACATCTTACCTTACAATTTCCTTAATCCTCATGGGACACATATGTATAATAATAATATTTTTATTTTTATTATTATTATAAAAATAATAATTATTATTATTTATAGACATGGTAAAAATAGTGAATAAATTAAATGTAATTTTTGGAACAAATTATTTAAATTTTATTCAAATAATATTTAATATATATTATTTCTCTCAAATCCATTAAAATCAATCCACCATTCCCCCCCAAAATAATTATCAAGGATTGAATAATACTTATTTATTTAATAAATAAATTTAACTTCATTATTATCTAATAAATAAATAAGTATTATATTATATAAATAGTAAATAAATATTTATTAAATAATATGATCATAAAATATTCTCTCAAATAACTAGGGAGTAAATATTTTGATCGATCTAACATGAATAATCCATAAACTACAAATGAAATTAAAATTTATTCAACATGTTAAATAATAAATAATATTACTAATTAAATGAGGTTTTGGATACACTTTGTGTGTGACCCACTAAACCTACTTCTTAGTGGAATTACTTACAGACTCCTAAAGTCCAAGCCAAGTATCAAATGAAAATCCAAGAAACCCATAGAAAAATAATTTAATATCACAGATACTTACAATCTCATATGAATGCTTACATTGTAATATAAACCCTTTATCACAATATCTCTAATCAAGTAGGTTTCATGCTTGTTTCATCTACCTACGTGCTTTTCATTTCTTTTTTGAATTTACTAAAATAAAATTTCCCATAGAACACCATATCCACATATTTATTTATGATGTTTTATTTCCATCAAATTGCATGAGATATCAAAATAAATTAAATAACTGAAGGGGAAAATCCTTTAGCATGTTATTCATTAATGTAACATTACTGATAACATACCCAATTTAACCTACCTCTCCACAAACATATGTCTTTAAGATTTTTTCCAATAAATAAAAGTAAATAATATACATTAATAATAATATTAAATTATAAGGATAAACACATATATTCATAGATAGGAAAATACATTGACACATATAAATGAGTATTTTCAACCGGTGGGTCATGTTCTCATAATATATTGCCTTGGAAATTACCTAGGGTGTACACCATGATACGATACCTCAATGTCCTATCAGTATCCACTGTTGATAACCTGTGTCATTTTTTTCCAATAAAATGATATCATACAGATATATAACATATATTTAAGAATACTATCGTGGCACTTCTAGGTTCTTATCATAATGGGGAACTGTTATTACATTTCGATACAAAAGTTACTCTAGGACATTATCATATACTATGTCATACAAAATAACAATAATGATTTTATAGGATGTTTAATAAATATTAAAAACAATGAATACAGCTTATCAAAAAGTATATAGAAGTTGTTTCTAGGTAACCAACTCTAACAAACACCCACTTGAACTAGAGCCAAGTGCTAGAAACCATCAGTTTTCTAGCTCTAGTATAATACCCATTCTTCTGGTGAGATAAGTATTTAGTCAAAGCGTCTACCATGTTGTCTTCCATGTAAACTCTTCTTACTATTAACTTCACCCATATGATAAATACTCTTCAAGATGTGATACTTTGAAAGTATGTTTTTTGTCTATTGATGTGACCTTGGATCCTTTACAAGAGACACCATTATAGTAATGTCCTAATAGAATGTGATGGGGTCATTACTGTTAAGAACCACATGAAGCTCTTAGAAAATGTTTCAAATCCAAATGGATTGTTTGGATATATCATAAGTCTCTATAAACTCATACTCGACTATAGAATTAATGACAACTTAATTCTTTAAACTCTTCCAGCTCACATCTCATCCATTGAGGATGAATACATATCCTAACTATGACTTTAGATCGTTATAGTTTATTTGAAATAATGAATCATTATTACCCATGATGATCGAATCCTCATTTTCACTATAAACCAGGAACATATCCATAGTTCTACTAATATACTTCAGAATATCTTTACTAGTAGGAAAATGTTGTTCAAATAGGACTACTATATATTTTACTACCATACTCGAGGTGTATGAAACATTAATCCTAGTACATAACATGGAATACCTGATTGATCCTATCATAGGAGTGTATGAGATATTTCTCATTCTATCTTATCCTCTTTTTTCTAAGGCCTTATTTTCAGAGAAATATGTATACCATGTGACACTGGAACCAATCCATTATTGGATTAACTCATAGTAAATTTATTTAGTATATGGTGAATAAATATACCTGGAATCAATCCATGTAGCCTCTTAGATCAACCATTAATGATCATTATCCCAAAAATGTAGTCTATTTTACCTAATTCCTTCATGGATAACCACTTAACTAAAAAATATTTAACTGAATTTAAATATATTTTTCATTCCTAATAGTGACATTTCATTGACATATACTACTAGGATAATGACTTTAATCCTACTTAATCTCTTGTAAACACATGGTTCACATTCATTCTTAATGAATCCAAATTATTTAATAGCTTAATTTAACTAAAAGTCTCATGACTTAGATTCTTTATTCAATCTATAAATTGATCTATACAATTTGAAATACTATTTGGAATTATTTAAAGTCACAAACCCTTCTAGTGGTGTCATATAGACATATTCCTGAAGTTTCCTATTATGAAAATATATTTTCTCTACCATCTTCTAAATTTCATAGTCATGGTTAGACTCTATATAAATTAAAATTCTGATGGATTTTAACACAACAACTAGATAAAAGGTTTTTTCAAAGTTCATAACTTGACATTGTTTAAACCCTTTAGCCACTATCATTTCTTTATAGGTACTTACATTACCTTTTATTTACATTTTTCTCTTGAATACCCATTTTCATACAAAAGGTTTAACATCTACTAGCTGATCAACCAGAACCCATACTTGGTTCTCATACATGGTATCCATCTCAAAATTCATGGATTCTTTCCACCTTGAATATTTTGATCTCTATACTACCTATTTATAAGAGAGGGGATCATTATTATTAGACAATAATTGGTCACCATATTCAGTGACTAGAAAACCATATCATTATGGTTCTCTTGCCTTTTGGGATTCCCTATGTTGTACTTTTGTTTCAAGGACAACTTTTACCATGGAGACCTATGGAATTTATTCCTATAACAACTCTTGTGTATCTTGAGAAAAAACTTCATATAAGTCAATATTTATCACACTATTCTTATAAAAGATGTGCTCCCTGTCAAGAAATATGGTTTTCATTACAAAAATAACTTTCTTTTATGAGGGGTTATATAGATAATATCGCTTGTTTTCCTTGGGATATGCTATAAATACACACTTCATGCATAAAGGTTCTAGTTTTCCACCATTGATGGACTTATATTTTTTTCACATCCTCATATAAGTGTATATGAAAAAAACAGTTTCTTTCCACTACATAACATGAAGGGAATTGTTTTTCATATTTAGTTATTACTTAGTTTAGTGTGTATGTTTTAGTTTTTAATGCATATCCCCAAAAGTGAAATCGAATATACACATGGCTCGTCATCAACCGTAACATGTCAAGAAAGGTATGGCTTATCCTTTCACTAACACCATTAAAATATAGTGTATAGGGTGGAGTGAGTTGGGATAACATCTATAACACTCATATAATGTCAAAAAATTCTTGGTTAAGATATTAAACACCTATATTAGATCAAATATTCTTTATCTTCTTACCAAATTGATTCTATACTTCATTATATAATTATTTAAATCTATCAATGTCCTTAAAATTATAACTCATTATGTAGACATAGCCATATATACTCAAGTCATCATTAAAAGTTATGAAGTAAGAATATCCACCTCAATCTTCCATTGGAAAAGTTCCATACACCTTAGTGTTTAAAAATAAAAAAATCTTTGTGGCTCGTTAAACCTATCAACAGAATGGTGGTTGGTTAATTTTACCATTTAAACAATAATGACATATTTTAAGTGGTCTTTTATAAAAAGAGTAAAAATAACAATCTTGATAGAAATTTTTCAGACACTTCACATTTATGTGACCAAGATTGTGATGCCATAGCTAGGTGGTATATTAATCATGCCAAAATGATTCATTATCTATTTCTAGTAGTTTTTTTCATAATTTAATATATAAATACTATAATTTAGTTATTACATAACATAAAAAAGTTGTCTCTATAAAATAGTTATTCTTTATTTATGATTTGAAAATAGAACTATCAATATCAATATAATAAAAAGAGATGATTTTCTTAGTAACACTTGGTCCAAAATTATAGTTCTTTAAAACCAAAATCATTATAGTTATAAATGTAAGGTGTTAGTATCCTTGATACAAGGAAACAAGTATCGCCCTATTGGATGCTCGAAGATCAACCCATCCTTTGTAAATCTTATGAAATCTACTTTATTCTTATATTTGGATATAGTTGTGATCAAAAAAAGTTATATCTAATACCCACTATGTTAATATAAAAATATTATACTCAATAAAGAATGGACCTTTATCTTTCCCTTGCTTATAGGTGTACTTCCTCTTCCTATGGCTTAGATTTCCACATAAAAAACATATTTTTTCTTTTTATTTTTCTTTTTCTTTTTATTTCTTATATATTTTTATCTTCTAGGAAGAATGATGTTAAGGAACTTTAGACTTGGATTTATTCTTATTACTATTTTATTTTTTCATTCTTCTATTATTCACAATATGTAATGTGGGTTTATTATGACTCATGTCCTCATCAACTTGGATAATGATAGTAAGAAGTTATAAAATAGTTTTATTTCCACTTCATGTGTTTTAATTAACAAGGAAATAGGATAAGGATTTAGGTAGTGAGGAAAGGATGAGATCTGTGTGTATATCATAAGAGAATTTAATTCCCAAGATGTCTAATATCTCTATATATCCAATCATCTAGACTACATATGGTCCAACTGGTGTTGAATTTCAAATATTTCTCATGAAAAGTGCATTAGAGATCTCATATTTATCTTGTATTTCCTTCACATAATTGAGATAATGAAGGTGAGACATTATTCTATACACATACATATCCTTAAGTTTCTTTAGAATCTCATTGGACATGGAAGAGAGAATGAAAAATTTTAGATCTAAGTCATCATCTAAATTTTTCTCATAGAGAGTTAATTCTTCCTCACTATCTTCTTGTCCACGTACTTGAGGAATAGGGTTACTAGAAAAATATAATTTACTTTCATGGAATAGAATAAAATGAAATATCCTTTTCCATTTTTGGAAATTTGTGTCAGTGTTAAAGTTATTATTCTCATTTATGGATCATAGAGATATGGTAGAAGTCATAATTTTCATTTCTTAAATTTGTAAGAGTATAATTTTAGTACTTTATCTCAAAAATTAGATAATAAATATTTATATTTATTAATCACCTAAAATTATATTAAAACCCAATATCCCACACCATTAACTTTAAAAAATCAACTTTCTTGGAAATTCAAGTGGAAAGTACCCATATTCCCCTTCTTTTAAACCATATTTGGTCCTAAAATTTTATTTTAAGGGTTTTTGGTATTTATAATATTTTCAACTACATTAACTCATAGTTTATTGATCTTATGAGTGGAATTAACAATACTAAAATACTTAATTTTTATTTCATCAACACTTTCATCATAGTCACACTAATTCATTCTTTGTAAATCAACCCTTGATGTGAACTAGGTTAAGTTAACCCAAAACCAAACTTATAATTCCTTGATAATTTGAAGCACCTCCACTTTGGCTGATCAAGAACTTTCTACTATGGTTAAATTTTAATGTAAGTAGTCAAAGCCTATATTAAATTAATTTAAATTAATTTTTTTCATTTAATTTTCTTTCTTTCTTTTTTTTGGGGGTTTCCTATACATTTTTTGAGGAAAGGGTGAGTTTTCATGATTTGGTCCAAACCGTGAGCCCATTTCCATATTTAAAAACCAATTTTGTTTCTTTTATAACTCTTTAATTTTTCAAAATTTTATACCATTTACACTTCCCAATTGGAATCCCCATGTATATTAAAACCAGAATATACATTTGGACCTCATAGTAATCCATAATCATGATAAATTTGGGTTTTTTATTAAGGTATTGGGCCAGCCTAAAATCTCATTTCCATCTTTAAGTGTTTTTTTAATTATTTAATATCTCATTCAATTTTTAATTTTTTTTGTGATTCCAACTCTCACCCTATCCCACATATCCATGTTGGGCCCCCATTATCTCCTCCCCTCTTTGGAGCTCAAATTAATAATGAATTTGGGTGAAAGTTCTCTCGATTTCTCAAATCTCCCAGATTTGAAGGGGTAAATTGTTTATTTCATAACTCCTTCAATTTTTTATCTGTTCCCCCATTCCAGTTACTACATGATCTCCTCAGCCTTATTAAAATCTCATAATAATTTTTCTATTTATAAATTCATCTATTTTTGTATTTGTTTTGTTTTATTCAATATTTCATCAATTATGTATTTCTCTATTCACTTCCTTCCTTCTCCTTAGTGTTTCCTCCATCTTTCATGAAGTTATAAAATGTCCAGAAGTTAGGGTTCAAACCTAGGGTTTGATTTGGTGTCGTTTTGGTCAAATATTGGGGTTTTAGGTTTGATTTCACTCCCTCATGGTGTGGAAATGGTGCAGCTTAAGTTTCACACAATGAATTGGTGTTTTGGCACAAAAGGTTGGTGGTTCCATGTGTAAGCATCCTAAGATGAATTATCTTTGCTTAATTAATATTTTTATCATGATCCTCTTACATTATGTTTGGTGGGGAACCATTTTTTTTAGTATTGATTAAGCATTTAGTTTCAAAGTTGCATATTTGTTTGAAAATGTGTGTTTACCATGTGTATCTTCTGTTGTATTATTTGAGGAAATTTTATAATATTTAAAAGTGGATTAATAAATTTTTCTAGGGCTTCTAACTCTGTTTTTTATTGGTGGTGTGGTTATTTTGGCTAGAAAAGTAGGTTTTTAAATGGGTTTTTTGTGCAAAACATGTTTATACCCCTTGGGGTTATTTTATTAAAATTGTAAGTGATTTATTGAGTTCAACAAAGTGGGAAAATGAAGTACATGTAATGTTTTGGTGAGTGTGTTCACTTAATATGGGTTTTTGAAAGGTAAAGTGGTGATTTAATATGTAAAACATTTTTAGAATGTTTTATAAATTTATAAAATGATTTATCAAATTGAAAAAAGGTATAAAACATGGTTGTCATCTGTTTTGTGTGAGTATGATGTGATAAATGAATATATTTTTTGTGAAAGGAGTACTATGTGACATTTGTGTGGGATTTTTGGTGTGTATATGGCTTTAAAATTTTATTTTCATTTGAAAATTATATTTCAGGTCTTGTGGAACTTTTTGATCATAAGAGGGAAAACCTAGGTATCTAGGTTGGTGGATGTGTACTAGTACGCTAGTTATCCTGTGAGGTTTGGCCCCAGTTTCACATAGAAAGTTTGACGATGAAAACACTAAATAAACTATGATGATGATGATGATGATGATGATGATGATGAGGGACAACTAGGATATGGGTATTATCCCTATTAGTGGCTCGTGTTCAAGAGAATATATATATATATATATATATGGTTACTTTCACTGAGATATGAGTTACCTAGGACCCACATCAAGCTAGTGCCTGAGGGTTATTTTTAGTTGCATGTGCTCATTAGATACTTTACACTTATTTTCAGCATATGGTATGTTTTTCTAGGAAATTCAAATGCTTTGGTATTTTATTTAAACGTGTTGATTCTTTAAAACATACCAATTGAAAAATGTTTTTATTTAAATCTGCATCTCTTTTAAATTCTTAATAGAATCTCATTTTTATCAAAACTAGAAATATTTTTATCTTTGAATGCTTATCACATGGAATATTTATTGGTGGAATCTTATTGGGCTTCCATTCACACCCTACTTACACCATTGGGTGTAATTATACTTGGATATTTTGTTGCATGTTTGGGTAAAACTTCCAGTACCAATGGTTCGGGTCCCTAGTAGTCATTCGTGATGCAGTGTTGTGGAGATGGCTTGAGGGTACTGCCTATGTCCATGACGAGGTTCTTAAGCTGTATATTTTGGGTTTCTTCATTTTTTATATTCTTTGATAATTTTTCAATATTATTTAATTCAGTTCTGAATTTTTGTAAAAGATTGTTTGTTTTGAAAAAACCATATTTGTTATATTAGATTTTATTGTGGTTTTATGTTTATAAACTTAGATAAATCTTTCCCAAATATCATTTTATGATACCTGGTAACTTTTTCCATCCTGTGGGGATCGGTAACGCCCTTTGGATCTTTCCACTGGCCAGGTTCGTTGTTGGTTTTGATGGTGACCAGATTTAGTTAGTGAAAAATTTGTATCAAAGTATGTTTTCTCTCTTTGTGTCGTGTTATTTGGGGAAGAGTTGAGATAGTATAAAGATAGGATTATTGGGACTTGACATTCCAGTTATGGGTAGTGTTCTTGGCCATCACACCTCATAACGTAATTGAAGTTACCATGGAAAGTCTAGATTTATCTGAGTCCTTTTGTTTTTTTGGTTTGATGATGATTTGGTGAAATGAAAGGAGAGTTGGGCTAATGGTCTCAGTGAGCTCGCAAGTAATGGAAAGGCATGTGGAGCTAGGGATATTTCCCTAGAACACACTCCATGATGATAAAGTGATTAGCGCATGACCACTAACCATATGTCCAAGTCACCCCCTGAAACTAGTTTCCTCTCACATTGTCTTCTATCTTTTAGTTTTGAAATCATGAAAATTTGGTTTAAAATAAAAAATGACTTTGTTTTAAGAAGTTTAAAGTTTTTTTAAAAAGATTTTCTAATAAACAGTGAATGGTTTGATTTGTGAAATGGTGAAACTGAATTTTCAAATTTGTTTTTAAATAGAAAATGGTGTGTTTACACCTATTTTGAAAGCAGGAACTTTGTTAAAGTTGGTTTTTAAAAAGTGTTTCCAATACAGTTATCTAAACTATTGAAAGGTGTTTTAATGGGATTGAATGTTTTATAGGTTATGTGTTGAGTTTGGAAAGGTATTTTTATTTGGTAACTAGAGATTATTTGAAATGGTTTATGAAATTTTGTAATCTTGTTTTGAAATGAGAAGATTTGAATTTCCAATTTAATAGGGATTTATGAAATGGAGTTTATCATGAAATTTGATGTGTTTTGAAACTAGTTGAAATTCTTTGAAATTAATGTAAATGAATTGAAAGTGAGTTTTTATAGAATAATTGGTGATCTTTTGAAAAGTTTTATGAATCATTGGAACCCTATTTTAAATGAGAAGAGATGAGTTTTCAAAGGAATAGAGGTTGATGAAAGGGAGTTTTCATAAAACTGGGAGTGTTTTGAAATGGGTTGAGATGTTTTGAAATTAATGCCTTTTAATTGAAATTGAATTATTATTTGAATGATTGGTCCTTTCAAGACAAAAGGTTTAGTAAGATCTGAATTGGGATTTTGATTTTGTGGATAGCGGTCTTCAGAAAAAAGTAAGTATTGGTTGACTATTTTGGTTTTGAAAAGTGGAAAGAATTTTTATTTTAACCTTTGGTATTTCCATGGGAGAACACATGAATGGGTTATATGGGATGATGGACAGTTAATGGAATGGTCGGATGAGTGTCAGGATGGATATGAAGAGGGTTCTTGGTATGGCATGGAAACATGCATGTGTGAATCCCATGGGGTACCATTTGTGGATATGCTAACTGCTGAATCATTTATTTTATAATAGATGATTTTAAAGGAAAACATGATGTATTGATGACCAGTTTGGGTGGTATGTCTTATGTGTTTGTGGAAATTTTTTTGGTGTGGGATGTTATAACCCCTCTTATTGAATGGTGTTTTTTGTTTGCATTTAGTTGGAATGTTAGGTTGAAGGGGAGGTTAGTGGTATCCTTATGATAAATGTTTCAGGAAGCCTTTATGGTGGTTCCCCTAATTTTTTGGCTTCTGGTTTGTGGCACGTTTTTACCAATGGACTATCTTGGTTGGGTACTTGGGTTCTTTCATTGGATAAGGTATTCCCCCATTAAGAGTTAATGCATGACTGAAGTGCAACCCAAGTTGTTTCGTCATTATAAGATCTTCTAGTTGATCAATATAAAGACTCTTTTTCTCAAGATTTGGAGATTGAGTTTACACCATTTCTTTTCTTTGTTTTGTAGAACCTCTTGTATCATGAGAGTGATCATGAAAGGTTGAAATAGACCTTAGTTTCTTAAGTAACCTGATTCATAGAAGGTGGAAGTAGTCTGGGGTTGTTAGTGTGGATGGTGTCTAAGAGGACCTTTGGGTCCTTCGTAGTCTCTTCAAAGCAGGGTTTCACGTCAAACCACCAGTGATGGAAATATGGTCATGAGAGGATGTTATGTCTACTTTCTGGAATCATGTGATATTTGGGGACGTTTCATAAGGTCCCTATCCATGTATTACTTCTATCAATCACAATGGTCATGTTTGGTGATTCCTTGTGATGTCATGTTCTTATTTGACTATAAAGGTGATGTTGTATAATATTTTGTGAGTCTTTCTTTGTCAGAAGAGTGTCTCTTTTTTGGAAAAAATCAGAATCATTTATTTAGAATAAGGTTTTTCTATATATAATTTTCTTTTTCCATTTCTTATCTGAAGTAATAAGGGGTGATGTGGCTGCATCTTCTAATCACTTGTTTTAGTGAAATGTCAAGTTCTGGTAAAGTGATTTCTGAAGTGTGTTATGTCTTAGTAAAACTATTAGGGATTGCAGTGTAGTTTTTTTTAGTATTAGAAGAAGAAGTTTTGTTTTGGGGTTTCCAAATACTAACTGCGAGGCCTAAGATGCTTCAATCATTTGAGCTCCACCATAGGTTCCGAAGTGAAGCTGACACATAGTCAGGGGAAATCCCAGGGTCATTAAAACCCTTGTAGAAAGTCATATCCTTAGTATGAAATATGGGAATAGTTTAAACATATGGTATTTTCATCTTACTTTTGTTGTTCTCATTCGATGAGAAGAGGTGGGATGACCTCATGTCCATGTTATCACCCAATGTCATTCCTTCCCCCTTTGGTTCCCATTGAGTTTTTGGAGAAAGTTCTATGATTTGGATAAATAGGTTGATCTCATGGTTAGTAGTAACCATGTCCCAAAAAACCATGCAGATAGAATGATCCCCACAGTTAGTGCATGGTTTCCGAAACTGTGTGGACTAACTGTGTAGTCATCGAAAATCTTTATATTTGGGGGTTTTTCAATGTTGGCTCGTGCTGATTAGTTAATATGGTTGGTTTTTATGGTGGGGAGAACCACTATGAGTTCCATGTGAGTTATTTTGGAAATATATAATATAATTCTACCCCTTGTATCAGGGATTCCTTTCAGGCATCCTTTTTTTAGTTTCCTGATCCTATCTAGGTAAAATTTAATTTTTCTCTTATATTGGGTAACCCATTTGTGTCTCCTCGTACTAATAACTCAGAATTGTCCTTGGTCTTGTATTTGTGGTAGGTATCCTCGTTTGTAGATGTATAACTACCAAAATATTACTTGGGTAATTTTGGGATTGGAGATCACCCTACATATTTGTTAAAGCAAGGTAAGTATAACCTTGTTCATTGTAGTTGTTCATTTTGGAAAATTGTTTGAGTCTTGTTCGGATAGTGTTTGAGGAGTCTTATTTTGGGATAAAGTTAAATTTTATTGATTATTTATTAGAAGTGGTGTATGTTTTGGTTTGTGATAGTATTCCTCCCTTAATAGATCATTGGAGGTGTTTTGGCCTTTCGGGCGAAGCTTGGCAAAGGAGTCCACTTTGGGCTTTCGGTTGGGTTTGGTTTTTTCTTTTGGCCTTGTTATGGATTTTCGAGGGAGAAAAGATTTATGCGGGGGAGAATTTTCTCATACATGAATTATTTTAAATTTATTTTTTAATTTAATTTCAATTCTTGATTTTTTGGGTGGTTTCCCATATATTTTTGTAGGAAAGGGTGAGTTTTCATCATTTGGGCCAAACCGTGAGCCTATTTCCAGATTTAAAAACCAATTTTGTTTCTTTTATAACTCTTTAATTTTTTAAAGATTTAAACCATTTCCACTTCCAAATTGGCATCCCCTAGTATATTAAAACCACCATATCTATTTGGACCTCATGTGAATCCATAATCATGATGGATTTTGGTTTTTTATTTAGGTTTTGGGCAATCCCAAAAGCCCATTTCCTGCTTTAAATATTTTTTAATTATTAAATATCTCATTAAATTTTTAATGTTTTTCAGTTATTACAACTCTCATCCAATCCCAATTACCTTGTTCAGCCCCCCATTTTCTTGTACCCCTATTTGGGGCTCAAATTCATCGCGAATTTGGGTAAAATGTCTCTGGTATTCTCAGATCACCCATGTTTGAAGAGGTAAATTGTTTCTTTCATAACTACTTCAATTTTTACTCTTTTTCCCTAAAAAATGTTCCTAAAAGAACTCATCAGCCAAATTATAACCTCAAATGAATTTTTGGATGTTTGTAAATTCAGATACTAGTGTATTTGGGTCGTTTTATTCAATATTTCTTCAAGTAAGGGTTCCTCTCTTCATTTTCTTTTTTCTTCTTAGGTTTTCCTCCATCTTTTATGACGTTCAAAAATATACAGAAGTTATGGTTAGTACCAAGGGTTTTATTTGGTGTCTTTTTTGTCATATATTGTGGTTTTATGTTGGATTTCACTCCCTTGGGGTTTATCAGTTGTGCGATTGAAGTTTCGCACAACAAATTGGTGTTTTGACACAAAAGGTTGGTGGTTCCATGTGTATGAACCCTAAGATGAGTTATATTTTCTTAATTTATATTTTTATCATGCTCATATTACATTATTTTTGGTTTGGGAACCATTTTAGGAAGTATTTATTAAGCATTTAGTTTCAAAGATTCGTATTTGTTTGAAAATTTGTGTTTTCCATGTATGTCTTTTGTTGTATCATTTGAGATAATTTGATAACATTTGAAAGTGGTTTATTAAATGTTTATATGGATACCAACTCAGTTTTTTATTGGTATTGGGGTTATTTTGACCTTGAAAGAGGGTTTTTAAATGGGATTTGTGTTCAAAACATGGTTATACCCTTTGGTATTTTTTTATGAAAATTGTAAGTGATTTATAGAGTTAAACAAAGTGGGAAAAAGATGTACATGTTCTGATTTAGAGAGTGTGTTCACTTAAGATAGGTTTTTGAAAGGTAAAGTGGTTATTTAATATTTCAAACATTTATATAATGTTTTATAAATTTCTGAAATGATTTATCAAATTTATAGAAAGGCATGAAACACGTTTGTGGGCTATTTTGTGTGAGTATGATGTGAAAAATGAATATTTGTTTGTGAAAGGAGTATTATGTGACATGTGTGTGGTCTGTTTGGTGTGTGTGTTACTTGGAACTGGTATTTTCATGTGAAAATTGTATTTCATGGATTGTGGAACTTTTTTGAGCATAATATGGCAAAATCGGGTATCTAGGTGGGTGTATGTGCACTAGTATACTACTGATCCCGTGGGGTTTGGCACTAGTTTCACATAGAAAGATTGATGATGAAAACACAAACTAAACTATAATGATGTTGATGATGATTTTGGGGGACCAATAGGTTATGGGTATGATCTAAACTAGTGGATTTTGTTCACAAAAATAGATATTTGTATTGTTACTTTCACCAAGATATGACGTACCTGGGACCCACAGTGAGCAAGTACCTAGGGGTTATGTTCCCTTTCTTATCCTCATTAGATACTTTATACTTACTATATACATATGATAAGTTTTGATGGTAATTTCAGTAGCTTTGGTATTTTATTTAAAAGTGTTGATTCGTTAAAATACCCCACTTGAAAACTATTTTTATTTAAAGCTGCATCTCTTTAAAATTCTTAAAAGAATCATAGGTTTAGGAAAACTTGAAAGATTTTATTCTTTGAATGTTTAACACATGGAATCCTTTAGTGGTGTCATCCTACTGGGATTTATATCACACCCTACTTACACCTTTGGTTGTAAGTATACTTGGTTATTTTTTTTGTAGGTTTGGGTTAAGCTTTTAGTGCCAATGGTTCGGGTCTCTAGTGGTCCTTCGTGATGTAGTGTTGTGGAGATGGCTTGAGGGTGGTGCCTCTTTCCCTGAGGAGATTCTTGGGCTATCCATTTTGGGTTTATTCATTTCTTATAGTCTTTGAAAATTTATTTAAATTATGAAATTCAATAATGAATATTTTTAAAAGAAGGTTTGTTTTGAAAAATATAGATTTGTTATATTGGATTTTTTTGGTGTTTTATGTTTATAAACTTAGGTAAATCATTCCCATATCTTATTTTTTGATACCTGGACACTTGTTCCAGAATGTGGGGATCAGGAACAAACTTTGAGTGTTTCCATGGGCTGGGTTTGGTTCTAGTTTTGATGGAGACCAGATTTGGTTCGAAATATAGTTGAGGGATTTTTTTCTTTATGCATAAATTGTTCATTTTATCTTTATTGAATGTTTTTTAATATTTAGTTTATTTAATTAAGTCATTAATTATGTATTAGGTAAAGTTTACACATAATCCAGTTTATTTTAGTTTTATCTTGCTTTCTCATTAATTCATTAATTCATGTTATCATGAAAAAATTCCATAATGAAATGAACTATTCAACTTGAAATAAATAAATTAATAAGAGTGGTGTGATCATGAGTTTTTTATAATGGTTAGTTTATCTAGTGGATGATAAAGTAACATTATTCCTAGGTAAAACACCTTAAACCATGAATTGGTTCATGTTTCAGCTTCCCGCATATCCACCCATGTATCTATTAGATTGCTTTCACCCTGAATACAAACATGAATTTCCTCCACTCATCTGGGAGCTTCATCCATTATATAATATTTTACTCACACAAATGTTAGGGGAACAAAATTATTGGTTAAGGGGTTTAAATAAAATGAAACTATGGTCATGCAGGCCCTTACATAATGATTGGGGGTGACACGTAGGCCATTGATTTAATTTATTAATAAATAAAAAAAACTAATAAATTATAAAGGTTTGGTCTATGCTCATGATCATCAATATATATGCAACAAATCATGTATTTAATAAAATAAAATTAAATTCAAATTGTTATCATTTAAGATAAATACGGCTTGAATTTATTAAATATCTTATATAATTAATCAATTATTTTTTCTTAATTCTTATAAAAAAATTCTTGATATTTTAATCCATCCAATTTTAAAAATAAATAAATAAATTTTGGTGAAAATTAACTATATATAAAACATGTTTCTTGGAGGAAACAAGGTGGGTAACTATATAAACTACCAAAAATGTGTTATATTCATATACTCTTTACTCATGTGTTATATAGAATACATGTCTTATCATCTAATTTAATGGATTGAATGAGTCAAATTAATAACAAATATTAAACATGTTATTTACGTAGCATGTAATGTATTAATGTTCATAGAGTAATCACTGTATTATGACTTATATATGATATGTAGTTCCAAATATTATACATAACATATTTAGACATTTAATATATATATATATATATTTATATAAACCACCACATGGAATGTATGATATATCTAAATAAAACACAGAACACATGTTGATAATGTTTAAACAACATAATAAATTAATTTTAAATTATATATAAACAAGTAATATAAATTTGATTTACTATCCTGTTACACATCATGTATAATTCTTCATCGTCTATCCAGGAAACTCACCTAGGGACTGGGAATGTTTTTTAAAATGGAAAATAATGGGGTATATAGAGTGTATTTGGGAAATATTCCATGCGGCATCTATGTTACATGATCACCCATGTCATGTAAGAAAATACACAACTCGTCTTTGAGTAATGGACAACACATTGTGTATGAATGTTACATGTCATGTAGTCTAGCTAAACGTGCACTAGGCTGGCTTGGTTAACAAGATGTGTGTTAAATACACACATCGTGTAATAAATTTTCATTCTCCAAATTAATTCTTAATTAATTTGTGAGTTTTCTCTATGCATTAAAAAATAGTACACAACATGTACCTATATGATAAACACCATTTACTCTTGTGTTGTCCATATGGAATCCTAGGAACCATCTGATAAGTTATTCAAATTTTATTCATTTATAACTAATCCATTTTGTTATATTTTCAATAATTAATAGGAGGAAAAATAGATCTAACATTGTTTATTTAAATAATAATTAAACCATAATTGAAAACTAATTATAAATGTGTAACTTAATCAAATATTTTTAAATAATTATAAATAATTATGTGACCCTTTGATTCCAATTGAAGGTTCTGGGCATAGAAGAAGTGATGGTGGGAACAAACCCAACTCTTATTTTTTTCATAATTAATGATTAATCTAAGATGTACACCAATGAATAATGTCATGAATAATTGAATTAAATCAAATATTAATTGGCATGATTACACCAAAACCAAATATAGGGTCATCACATAATTATTTATAATTGATTTAATCAGTTAAAGAATTACTGTATAATGAATTATTTCTTTATTGATGAATTTGACAATATATATATATCATATCAATGTTGTGTCACAAGAATAAAGTTTATATTTCATCTAGTGGTGATCCAAATGTGTTCCAAAAACCTATGAGATTTATTGTATGAATATATTTGTGCTAGAGTGGTGGATCCGGATTCATTCAGTTTTCTTCCTTGATCACTATGAGATTCTTTTCCAAGAAGTATTATCCTTGATCTATCTAGAATAAATTGGTGTGGTAAAGGATGATCAGTCTTTGTTCTTGGTAGAATTCTTTGAAAGTTGATCTCTAGGGTTATAGAGGATTATCTAAAGTCATTGTTCACAACCACACAATGGATAACATTGGGTTTAGAAATAATATCATTGGATTTAAAATTTAATATGGTTAGAAAATAATAATTCACTACTGGAAAATTTCCCTATCCTCACAGTTCAAAACCATGGGCATAGCCCCCAAAACCGTGGGTATAGGCTATACCCACAGTTTTGGGAACTGTAGGATGGAAAGGCGTCGGGATAGGGGGGGTCTACCTATACCCACAGTTTCTCCAAACCATGGGCATAGGGTGTCCATAGCGTGGCAAGCCCGTGACCACACTGGCACAGCATTGACCCCACGGTTTGAGAACCGTGGGGATTTAATCCTCAAAAATTGAGTCTGCTGGGAGTCGACCACGGGACGCCTCGTCCGTGAAGGTTTCCTTCCTTACCAACCGAGGCAATGATGTTTTCAGTTTCTATAGATATAATTCTCTAAATATATTTATAATGTCGCATATCTAAAAAATGAAGCAGCCGGGAATCGATCCTGTGACCTAAGGAATCTGAACACGCTGCGCAACCAACCAAGCTAAGGAATTATTATTCATAAATCCATACATCTGATTTCATATATTAATTTAAATTAATTACAATAAATAAAAAATTATCAGGTTTCGAACACAGGATCTGGAGAGAAACGGAGAAGACCTCGACCAACAGAGCTACGAAACTTATCTGCCTTTTTAATTGTACGTTTATAATTATATTAATCAAAACCAAGTTCCAGCCAAAAAAAATCGTCCCGCGTATATTTTTTTCCCCTCCATAACGCGGGAAAGCTATACCCACGGTTTTGGAGAACTGTGGGTATAGCTCTTCAAAAAATAAAAACCAATACCCACGGTTTTGAAGAACTGTGGGTATAGGTCTTCGCAATACACCCTATACCCACAGTTTTGACTAAAACCGTGGGTATAGGGTTTTGAAAAAACACCTATCCCCACGGTTTTGCACAACCGTGGGTATAGGTCTTTTAAATAAACCTATCCCCACGGTTTTACTCAAAACCGTGGGTATAGGTTTTCATAGTACCCATATCCCCACGGTTTTGGAAAACTGTAGGGATAGGGCTCCCCTATACCCACGGCTTTCCTCCATTTTCCAGTAGTGATTGCACATGTACCCTTATTATTTTCTTAATCCCCTCAGAACCTAATGTCTATAATATTTCTATTATTATTATTTCCTAACATTTGAGAAACTAGTGAATTAATTAAATATTATTTCTTGAATAAATTGATTAAATTTTATTCAAATAATTTTTAATATATTTTTTATTAGAAAATCATTAAAATCGATTCACTATTCCTCCAAAATATTTATCAAGCCCTGATTAATGAAAATTTATTTAATAAATAAATTTCAATGCATTATTCACAAATAACTAAATAAATATTATATTATAGAAATAGAAAATAAATATTTAGTAATTATTATTCTCACAAAATATTCTCTAGAAATACTAGTGGATAATTTTTTTTAATCAATGTAACATAAATAATTTCTCAAACATGTACATGAATAATACTTTTTCAACATGTTAAATAATAAATAATTTTATTATTTAAATAAGGTTCTAGATACACTTGGTGTAATGACTCCAGTTTTTAAGGATTATTCCTTTTAATATTTCTATGTATATATCTAGATTTAACCTTGGAGTTGAAATAGTTTTTGGGTCTCACAGAACCCTAGAATTAATATATTAAAAATATTAATATATTTTTAATTCATATACATGCATAATTTCAGTATAAATTGTTTTTTCTTGTATTTAGAGACTTTTTATGGGAAATAAGAGACCATGGTTTATTCTAAAACACAGGGTTTACCCATGTTACAACATAAGGTTGGTTGGCATTGTGTGTTCTAATGGAGGTGGTCGTCCGTGGGTGCATTTAATTAAAATAAATATTTTATTTTTTTTTATTTTTAAATTTCCTAATTCCCTCTATATAAATTTTATATTATAGAATATTTCTATCTTTTTTCGCATAAACCTGGAATGATTTTAGGTTTAGAGAACTGTTATTCATTGGAAAATCAGGATCGAACAATGAAGAGCAATCGAATCTTGGTGGATCAAGATGCTGATAGAAAACACAAGGGATCTTAATCATTATACAATGCATTATTAAATAATTATTGATACTAAATAAATGTAGGTCTCTTTATTTGTGGATTTATTCAATTTTTAATTTCATAAGAATGGATTTATAATTATATACTTATTTTATCTACGTTTATCCATTCTTCGCATGATCCCATTAGAATAAATTGAATTATTTAAATCAATTTAATTTTATTATGACTTAATATTATCCTTGGATCTCACATTCTAATATAGTTGGGTTAAATCACATCATTCAATGGTATATTCACTTTTTTATGTGTATTTATTCCACCATTATTCGTGCTCTTCACCATTTTCCCATGGGGTCACGCTTCGACATTGCTGGGTTGCGTTCAAGAATGATAAAACCCCTGAATTCATGGTGGTCACATGAAAAATTTATAGGATATTTATTTCTTTGTGGATAATAATGGTTTAAGGGTTTTGTATTATGCTTCATTCATTGGAGATTCAGAGTGGCAGCGGATGTGTGAGAGATTATTGCTTAGGAAATCAAACATTTTATTTTCAGCCATCGGAAGCAGGGAATCGATGGAGGGTGGTGGTCCCTATGATTTTAGTAGATTTTGGAAGTCAACTAGGCATGATTGGTGGTGAAAATGGAATATCTAGTATTCTTGTGAAAAAACATACATTTCACTAAAAACTTGACTTCACGACATGTACTACAAAAAACACTCATTGTGTAATCTCGTGGTTGTGGTGAAGAGGGTTTGGGGATGAGATAAAGATCACATTCCATGTATGATGCCATAAAAAACGTGTGGCCCCATTCTGGTGGCCCAATTTGTACTCTAAAAGTACACGAGCATGGTCATGGACAAAAGTAAACAAGCAAATCTTTGTAGTCAGACACAACCAAGTACATGGGCACAGCCTGAAGTACACTAGCACAGACAGATGTTTAGGGGCATGTCCAGATATACACAGGCACATAAAAAAATCACATGAGTAAACCTATGGTAGTTGAGACACCCTGTGTATTACACATACACACTATTTAGTACTAAATAGTCATCCAGGCCATGTTCAGGTGAGGACATGTCCAAGTATCTAGGATGGGTCACACATCGTGTCAACCTTGGTTCACACCTTTTACTTTTCTATGGATTTTACACCTTGTGTATCACCTTCTTCTAGATCTATATCTTGGCCTGTGAGTATCCAATCCATAATGGATTTCTACATAGAACATGATGGTATCCTTCATGGTGGATTTTGAGGTATGATGTCAGATGTTGCGAGTGTGATGCTTCATCAGGTGATGTTTGATATCCAGTGGTGATCATGAGATATTATCAAATATATTTTTAGGTTTGAAACCCCCATGTCTCACTTTGATGTAGGTCCCTCATATTCCACTGCCTACTAAGTGTCTCCCCCCTGATACACTAGGGTTTGATTCCACCATCTACTTAGTGATATTCCACTAATACATTGGGGTACATGTCCTCTATCTACTGAGTGGAACCCCTAACACATTAGGGTTCATTTCCTCTATCTACTAAGTGAAACCCCCTGACGCACTACAGAATGGATCCTCTATCTACTGAGTAGTCCCCCCACCTCCCATGTCACACCAGGGCATGGGTCCTCTAATAGAGATTGTTCCAACTCAGTCTATAGAGTAGTGGTGAGGTGTGGGTCCTCCACATGGATTTCTCAGATAGACTCATGACATACTGGTTATCAGAGATGAACGTTTAGATTATAGGTAGACTCATCATCCTTGGTTGGGTTATAGAGATGGAGATCTCCTTTCTCTATATTATGTGTTTCTTTATGATCATATATTTTGAGATCTATTTTCCCCCTTTCTATGGCTTGAGATGAATTCTATTATATCTATCTATTACTCTCTTTTTGGTTTTCCAAGTATCCTACCGGGTATATATATACTCACCCCAACATGGTATTTTTCCGTCGGTTTCATATCATTTAAAGATGAAAAGTATATTGGTAGAGATTTCAGTGGAGCTTAGTGATACATGGGTGCATTGACCTCATGCATTGGTTGGACATAGAGATCAGGATTCGGGTACTCATCATTTTTTCTTCATTCAACTTTTTGACTGGTTATGAAATCTCTTATAGTTGAGATTTTATTTTAAACCTTTATACATTGGATTATTTTTTCTTACTTTGACGTATTTCCCTATGGTTATTGTATGCATGGTTGTATTTTAGATTTTGTAGTGTTTATTATATCCCCATTCACTTTTTCATGGAGATGGTTGGATTCGTACATACCAATACACTATCAAAATGCCTCATATTTTAGTTATTCCTTTTCATAACTTGTATCCAACCCCTATAATTTTATAACTATCCTTTGGGTGGTCACACATAGCCTTCTTCATACTCGGTGGGCCTCAGTGGGATAGGTCATGAAAATTCGTTTCAGATTAGTTCATTCCTTGGGATAGTGTTTGGAGTTGTCCCCTATGTGAGGATTGTTTGGGACTTAAATCAATTATTTTGGTGTGTCTCATGTGTATCTTCTAGGATAGGGAAATAAATATTGGTATAGAAACTAATATATTGATTCCCCAAGAATCTGATAACTTTCTTGTCAACTGATCATAACGGTACATCAGTTACAGGGAATATTGGTACATGCATCATATAGGATTGAGTCCTTTGATTTTCCTTCTTGAGTTAAACTCCCATATATATATATGATCATCTAAACATGGTACGTCTTGATCACTTTTAGGATTCCTCTGTGAAGATATCCACCTAGGTTTCTGATACAGGATCGTGAAGATGGCCCATTGAGTGATGAGGCCTTAGTTCAAGGGACATCTCATGATGTGTTTCCTCTAGTAAGTCAGAGAGCATAACCCCTATTTTTTGAGTGATATATAGTATCATCAGGGAATACTGATGATGTGTTAAGTCTTAGAATACTCTATAAGTTCTAGTACTAGAGACTATTTAGGATCTTCATTGAGTCAGTTCCCCAAGTAGTGGAGGGTTGGAATTAGTTATTTGTCCAAGTCTTTAGGCATGTTTAGACCCAGAAAATTATTTCAATGGTAGAAAGTCTTTTCCATGGAGTAGCAGGGTTCTAATGGTTTTTAATGACATGATCTCATGATGAGATGATGCACTCAAGTTCATAATTCCAATAGTATTTTCAGGATATGTACTACACATTTTTTATGCTCACTATTGATTCAGTAGATTCTTGAGCTAGAGTAGGGTGATATAATGGGTGCTAAGTATGCTATGTGATTCACTGATCTCACATGTTACTCTCTCTATATGGAATGAGATGGATTATTTTATAAACATAAGTTTGAGAAGGTCATTAAAAAATACATCCATCCTAGTTTCGTCTCCTTATACATACATACTTATGTTGGAGTACTAGATAGGGATCTAGTATTAGAGAGATTCATAGAAGAGGGGCACTGAGTGGACGGAACCTATGATAGTCATTATGGGTATGAGTCATCTGCAGTAGCCATTCGATTCCATCCATTAGGTTCTCGGTAGAGAAGACCACCCCATGATAGGACTCAGACACATGGATTTGCAGTACATGGTCCACGTAGAGGATCAGGTCATCCAGGATAGGGATAGTGTTATGCCTTTGATGAGATAGGACACATGGAATGTGATTTCCTATCCTGACATACTAAGGATGGTATGTAATAAGTTCATGTACCACCATAGTAGAAATTTTTCCTCGATCATGGATCTCCCAGGTGTGGGTAGGGTGTCTGGTAAGGATTCAATGTTGTAAGAGGAGCATGAGGAGCCTCAGATGGGGGATCTGTTAATGGAGAGTGACACTATAAGATACTTCCACCACAACCACCATGGGTCCCACAACAGGCTCAGGGACCTGTCGGTCATGAACATGGACATCTACACGATATAGAGGGTTATTACCAGGTTGCACATGAGATGATTTTAGTTATGATTTGTGTCTTTCCTACTCTTTCCCCTATACCAGTAGACATAGGCTCAAGTCATTCCTTCATAACCTTATCCCTTATTCAAGAGATGAAGCTTTTTATTAAGACTTACTCATAGAATCTATGGATATAGGTTCCTATAGGGAGTTATTCTTCTATATCACATTGCTTCTGATAATTTTCAATAGCACTCAAAGGAGATATTTCCTTGTGGGACCTATTTATTATCATGATGAAACCATATGACATCATCTTGGGAATTTACTAGTTTTCCATGGTACGTGTCTACATCAATTGTCATAAAAGATGATTTAGATGCCTTATTACATATGGGAATAGATTATACTATTGGGGAGAGAGAGATCCTATGGTTGATTGAGTTGTCCTTACAAGATGGAAGCTACAACCCATCACCTAAAAGATGGTGAATTTATCCCCTAAAATAGTGGGATCTTCAATTACCTAGATTCTTTAGGTAGTAGATAACTATATGGATATATTTATCAAGGATACTATGGGACTACTTTCATTGATGGATATGGAATTTCACCCTGATACCACACTGATTTCTTCTTTAGCATATAGGATATCCCCTACCAAACTCCGAGAGCGGAGGGTGTAGTTAGAGGACCTTTAAGAGAAGGGTTTCATTAGACCTAATGTCTCCCCTAGATGGATCTAATTTTATCATGAAAAAATGTATATGGGATATTGAGTCTTTTTATTGATTATCATTTTCTAAACCATGTAATGAAAAATAAAAATACCCCTTTTCAAGGATTAATGTGCTCTTTAGCCATTTAGAAGACACAAGTTGGTTTTCGAAGATCGATCTTAGGTCCAGCTACCACCATTTGAGGTTTCATGAGGATGATATTTCAAATATGGAATTATAATTTACCTAAATATAGTATGAGTTTATGGTGATGCCTTTGGGTGAGATGAGTTCCCCCACTGTGTTTATGGATCTTATGAATCAAATCTCCCATCCATACTTCGACCGATTTATGATTATCTTTTTTGATGACATACTCATTTACTCTATGTGAGAGGAGGAGAATGTAGATAATATGATAATGGTCCTAAACATACTCCATTATAAAATGTTTTTTGGTAATATCTTAAAGGTATAGTTTTGGATCTGTGAGGTTCACTTTTTAGGACATGTCATCTCTAGGCGTGGTTTAGTTATGGACCTGGATAGGATTTATGTAGTTTCTTCTTAGAGGTGACCCAGGAGAGTGACATAGGTATGGATTTTCCATCAATTGGAAAGTTAATAAATATGGTTCATCATGGAATTATCCAAGATTTCATCCCCTTTGACCTCCATGACATGGAATGTTCAACAGTTTTTTGTGACCGATCATTGTCATAGATCCTTCATGGAGCTTAGGATGAGGATAACAATAGCTCCTATGTTGAGACTACCATAGGAAGGAATAGATTATGTATTTTTTTATTCCTCTAGTGATGGGATCCATTTCATGTTAATTCATAGGAAGGTAGTGATCGCATATGAATTAGGGATATTGGGACCCCATGACCAGAACTATGCGACTAATTACATAGAGTCGGCAATGGTACTCTTCACTCTAAATATGTGGAGGCATTATCTTCTGGGTGAGTATTTTTTTGTTCACTCAGAATACTAGAGTCTTAGATAAACATTTACATAGAGATATCTTAACCTGAGATAGAGGTACTAGTTATAGTTCCTATAGGACTATGACTTTGACATATTCTATTCACCCAGGAAGGGATACATGGTGGTAGATTCCCTTAGTCGGAGTCTCATACCCACCTAATGGAAGAGATGTCTAAGTAGTTGGATTTATTTTAGAAAACCATGACAGAGGATAGGGGTGTATTTTTTATTTAATCAATGGTGGGGACTCTTCTACTTATTCATCATGTGAGGGAGGCTTAGTTGGGAGACATTGAATGTGATATTATACATGAACAAATATCTTCAAGAGATGCACCAAATGATTTTTATATGGGAAGGGATAAAAATGTATTTTTTTACAGATGGTCGGTGGTTCTAATCATGTTCTATGATGAGGTTATGTGGGAGGTTCACACTTTCCCCTAGGATATACATCTGAGTGAGGAAAATATATACAACTACCTTTAGTGGTAGTTTTGGTGGGTAGGAAGGAGGTAGAGAATTTTTCAGTTTGTGTCCTGGTGTTTCATATATTAGTAGGTGAAGGCTGAGCACTAGGTACCATAAGTTTTGAAACATCATCTTGATATCCCCAAGTGGAAATGGGATGGAATATCCAGAGATTTTGGTTTAGAGTTTTGGGAATTTTTGTATGTGGGAGGTCATCTGAATTCATGGGGTACCCTTGATGATAGTCTATGACTGCGATGTTAAATTCACATCACAGTTTTGGATAGGCCTTTAGAATAATTTTGGGAACCATTGGAGGATGAGTGCAGGGTTTCACCCCTATAATTATCAACATACTGAGTGGGATATGTAGGTGTTGGAGGATATTCTAAGTGCCTATGTGTTGGACTTCAGCCATATTTTAGAGTATCATGTTCCATTGGTATAGGTTTCTTATAATAACATCTATCACTCTACATTAAGAATGGAAACATTCATGGCCCTATATGGGAGACCTTTTAGGACACCCTAATGTTGGACTAATATTGGTGAGATGACTCTTGTTGGGACAGAAATGGTGCAGGTGATGACAATGAATGTTTAGGTGATCTGTGAGCACTTGAGGGAAGCCCATATGAGATAGAAATATTACGTGAAATGCCATTGTAGGCCCCTATAGTTTGAGTATAAAGTCTATGATTTATAGGGAGTCTCCCCACAATGAATATTATAGAGTTTTATTTAGGGAGGCAAGATATCCCTGAGGTTTATCAAGGTTTTTGATATCTTCATAGGGTTCGAAATCTTACTTACTACCTAGCCTTTCCCCTGTAATTAGATCGAGTGAATGACATCTTCCATGTGTTGCAACTAAGGATGTACTTGAATGACACTATGCACATTATTGACTAGGGAGAGATGGACATAGAGTATGGAACCACCTTTGATGAGTACCTAGGGGATATGAAGGATTAGTATGAGAGGATCCTACATGGATAAACCATTCCTTTGGTCTGTGTGCTTTGGCAGTGGGGGAACATGCTTGAGAGATCCTAGGAGTATGAGAGTCATATGTAGCCTAAATACCCCACATTTTAGTTTATCTTGTGACTTTTGGGGTGAAAATCCTAAAATTATTGGATAATGTAACAACACTAGTTTTTATGGATTAGTGATTTTAATATTACAATGTATATATCAAGATTTATCATTAGAATCGATGCGGTTTTTGGGTGTAGTGGGACCTAGAAATTAATTAATTAAAAATATTAATATAATTTTAATACACAAAGGTGTATCATTTCAGTATAAATGGATTTTCAATTATTATATACCTTGGATGGTAATTCAATGAACATGGTTGAGTTTCGAATGTGGAGTCTATCCTAGGGGTAACCTAAGGTCGGTTGGAGTCAGATATTCCGGGGAGGTAATTATTATAGGGTTCATTTAATTAAAATAAATTATTGATTTACTTATATTTATTTTAAATGACCTAATACCAACTCTATAAATTCCTTATTCTGAAAATGGTTACTTGTATAGCCTTATAAGTATTTGAGTGGAGGATCACTACTCTTCATTGGCAAATCGGAATCGGATGACGAGAAATGATTGGATCAAGGTGGATCAACAGACAAGAAACAAACACAGTGGATATTCATCATTGGTCAATGTGTTCTTCACCAAATATCAATCCTAAATCAAGGTAGGAATCATAACTTGTGGATTTTCTCCCTTTTCAATTTCATAAGCATGGATATATAACTATATTCTTATTTGATCTATGTTTATCCATTCTTCAAATGATCCCATCATAATAAATTGAATTGTTTAAATAAATTATTTTTTATTATTCCATTATATCATAAATGGATCCTTTATTTTATTATAATTATCTAAAATCACATTTTACAACTATAGATTCACTTTTTCTATGTTCATTTCTCCCCACTGTTCTTCTATTTCTTCATTTTTGTCCCACAGGGTCTTGATTCATCATTTTTGGGAAGGGTTCGAGTGCGATCAAACCCCCAGATTTGTGGTGGTTCCAAGAAAAATTTAATAGGATAGTAAATTTAGGATGGAATTGGTTGTTTTTTAGGTTAATGGTGATGCTTCTTGCATTGGATATTCATAGTGGAATTGTATTCATGATAGATTCCTATGTAGGAAATCGAACTTCTAATTTCCATCCATGAGAGTCTAGGAATCGATGACCAGTGATGATTCCTATGATTTCAATAGATTTTTGAGGTCAACTATGCATTATTGGTGAAGGAAATGGTGGGTCTATGATTTGTGTGAGGAATATGACTTTATGTGAAAAAAAATTATTATTTACTGTGTATTTTGAATTACACATGCCATGTAGTCCCCTCACCGTGGTGGTCAGGGTTTTGGGAAAAGATAAAGATCACATGTCAGGTATGACCCCATACAAACATTGTGACCCTATTTTGGAGGCCTAAAATGTACTTTTGAAGAACATGGGATGGGTGATGGCTACGATCATGAGCATGTATAGGTGTACATGGGAACATCTAGTTACTCGGGCATGGACAGGTACACGGGCATTGCCCGAACTACACAGGCATGTCTATATGAACAAGGTCATGGCTAGATGTACATGGGCATAGGTAGGATCACATGGAATTTACTTGAGTGTAAAATACTTGTTTTTTAGTACTCATATATGTCATTTAGTACTAAATGTCCATCAAATCCATGTACAGGTGAGTAAATGGGTCGGTGTTTAGGAAAAGTCACGCGTCATGTGACTGCAGTGCACATCATGTACTTTTCCCAATACATTCCACCTTCCATATCTCCTTATTATAGACTAATATTTTTTCCCTTGAGTAGACTATCCTAATATTTTTTCTATGTATAAGGTGATGTAAACCTTCTTGGTGTCTTTCTATATACAATGTAAGGTGTTTTGAGTGTGACGATTCTTCAGGTGATGATTGACTGATAGTGTTGATTGGGAAGGATCATCAAAGATGTTTCAGGGTTGGTAACTCCTTATCACACTATAGTATGGGTCTACCATATTAATCTATCTATTTGGTGGCTCCCTCATAATGTACTAGGGCATGGGTCCTCCATCTACCGAGTGCTACCCCCTTTCACACCAGGTTTTGGGTCCTTTATCTACTGAGTGGTACCCCCTAATGCACTAGGGTGTGGGTTCTCTATCTACTGATTGTAACCCACTTACACACTAGGGAATGTTTCCTATATGTGATGAGTTGTATCCCCACCATCACACCAAGGAACGTGTCCTCTATTTGATATTGTTCAAACTAGGTTATAGAGTAGTGGCGAGGTGTGGATCCTCCACATGGCTTTCTCAGAAAGACATGCGAGATATTACGTATCAGAGACAGACCTTTGGGACTATAGGAAGACTCATTATCCTTGGATGGGCTATGGATATAGAGATCCCATTTCATTATTTTATGGGTTTCTTTATGTCCATATATCTTGGTTATTTTTCCCCCTTGCTATGGCTTGAGATGAATCCTATTATATCTATCAATTTCCCCTTTTGTGGTTTTTGGACCGCCCTACTAGGTATGTATATACTCAACCATTCATGGGCTTTAACTGTATGTGTCATGTCTTGTGAAAATGATAGGTAGGTTTTTGGAGACATCAATGGAGCTTAGTGATACGTTGGTACATTGACCACATGAGTTGGTTAGACATGGAGATCAGAAGTTGGAATCTCTTCATTTTCCATTTATTCCAGTTTTTTCATGTTGAGACATCTTTTCTAGTTGTGCATGTATTTACCCCATTTATGCTTTAGATTATTTTTATGTAATATAATGTGTTCCCTATAGGTTATTTCATGTGTGGTTGTACTATAGAAGTTGTAATCATTATTATATTCCTGTATGCTTTTCATAGACATGGTTGGGTGGATGCATACAGGTACTCTAGGAAAAGGCCTCTTGTTTCAATTATTCCTTTTCGGCACTTTTCTCCAACACCTATCCTACTGAAGGAAAGCTAGGGGTGGTCACACTCGGCCTTCCATTAGTTAGGCGGTTCTCTATTCTTTGGCTCTTGACACTTATTGTGTGACCCTCTAAGTTTCTTTTTCAGTGTCATTAGGTGGAGCCACTAAAATTCCAAGGTTTGAATCAACCAAAAAACTAAGAAAACCATATATAAACAAGTTAATTCCAAAATTACATAAAACCTCATATGAAATATTATTGTTTAATATGGTCTCATTATCATGATATCTATAGTCACACAGGTTGTGTGCTAGTGTCATCAACCAATGTTCTCAATGTTTCTTTCTTTTTATTCCTACTAATAAAATTTCCCATGGAACACCACAGAAATTGATTTATATAGAATGTTTTATTTCCAATAAGGGGAATAAGATATGATCTCCCATGAACTAATAGGAGGGGAAAAATCCTTTCTCACATTATTCATTAATGCAATATTACTCGTAATGCACCCAATGTATCCAACTTCGTTGAATTTTTTTTTCATCAAGGTTTTCATAAATACATAAAAGCACCTAAATAATAATATCATTTAATAATAATATTAATGTATCTGGTTCAATACACACATCCACATATATGAAAATCCCCTGAAATATTTAAATGTTCATCTCCTACTAGTGGGTCATGTTCTCATAATCTCTTTCGCTAGGAATTACTAGGGGAATACTCCATGAGAATATAATGACCCTTCCTTAATGTACATATATATTATATCATTTTTCATAATGTTTCATATATTAGAAAAACACATTCCCAAAGACCATATAATTTTAGTGCCTTTGGATACTTGGAACACATTCTTCAAATTTGGTAAAATACCTTCAACATATTACATAAAGATCTTACCCTTTAGTTTTACAACCTAAAACCTTTGTTTATATCTTGCAGAAAAGAATCGAATGAAAAGGTTGAGATTATATTGTCAATAAGGGTAAAAAAATAATATATCAAGAAAAACATGAGCATAATAATGTAAACACATGAACATAACAATTTAAAATCATAACCTGTATAAAATATATCAAAATCTTGAGTCATGGAATATATCTTGGTATTTTATAAGATATAAATCATAAAGCAGCATAAGCCATGAGAAAGTATCATTGGTATACAACATGGAATTTTCACAAACATATAAGAATATTAAATCATTTAGTTAGTAGACAAGGATCTTTTCCAAAACTATCTTAGTGGAATGGGTTCACTCTCCAAACCATCGTAACGGAAAAAGTACTTTACTAAACCAAGTTCACTCATCAATCCAGCGTTGTATTACTTAACCATGATTACTACCTATTCCAATTATGTATATATCGTGAGATATAAATATTTACACAATGAATTGGAGGGATATATAGGTCACTCCCATCACATAATTAAAACCATACATATGTGTTCCATAAGAACATAAATATTATCAAAACCCATGGAATGAAATGGGCTTCTTAAACATCACTCAATCATAACCAATGGAAAAGAAAAGGGTTTTGTAAATATCATTTCCTCATAAACATAAACTGACCATAGGAATAATTGGGATATTATATTGGACAAAATATCCCCATTAAATCATAAGTAACATCAAAAAATGTTATCGTAGATGGAAAATAATTTTGAGAGATCACCTGAAATCCATTCTGGAGGAAAATGTCCTTTATTCTTTGAAAACATTTTCTTTTATTAAAATTACATGAAATTTTAAAAGGAATCATTTTAATTAAAAATAAACTTGTTATATTTTAAAGTAAGATTCAAGGAATTAAGGCATCATGAAATCAGAAATAAAAAATCCATGTCATATAAGTTAAAAAACATTATTCTCATACTTTTTCTAGAAAATTCACAAATTACCTCATTATGAAAATGGAAACAATATTTCTTTAAAAAAATTGTAAAAATTTCAACGTGGACTAAAATAAATTTATAAAATGTATAAAAATAGTAAAAAAAATTTATAGAACATGAACGTGGATGATAAATATTCCCTAGTAGATATTTTGATATAAACTGACTGGAAAATTATTTTTTTTATTAACCATGAGAAAACTGTAAGAACAACCCTAGGTTATCCCTATACGGGGGGAGATAGTGGTAAAAGAAAAGGTATTACCCTTTAATTACATCCTTAAATTCTAGAGTAAGTTAACCCAATGAATCAAAGAAAGAAAGTTCCTCATGTATACTTCTTATACGAGCGAGCGAGTCTGCCGTAAAGTTGGCCTCCCTCCAAAAATGGTGCACATTATGCCCTAGATTATACTCCATGGTACATTTTCAAATTAATTACTTCAAGATACATGTCACCTAATATATCCCTAGAATATACTACACCAAAATTTCTGAGTTTGATTCGAACTCTTCCACCTGGACTTTGTCCTTTTTTCATAAAATTATATTGTTAAATTAACCCATACTTTATGTCCAATTTTTTTCGTACATACCCATAATTACTATATAATGGTTTGAAAAACGTTATTAATTTATAAAAGAATCATATTAATATTTATTATATTATATATTATTCTATTATATCATCTTATCACCCCTTATATAATATTTCATTATTACCCTTCTTGCACATGTTAACTGTTTAATTTTCTTATGCATGTTTTATGGTATAAGTCTCAGTTCTTATGCAGATGATATATTTCTATAATTTCCAGAATTATATTAAGGTAATATATATAATATTTATTTATTATATACATTTATAAAATCATGCATGAATGGTGAACATGGAAAATAAATCGCATCATGTCGTTGAGATGGTAGGTTGTACGTACGCACGAGCAGCGGTATCATTCCCTTAATGGTGAAATGGTAAGGAAGATGATGGTATATAAATTTTATTTCCATAATAAATTTAATTTTATAATTATCATATATATATATATATCATCATTATACCAATCCAAATAAGGTCGTGATGAAAAAACAGATTACACCACAGTGTGAAGATAGTAAGTCGTACGTACGCACGTGCAGTCCTTTTTTTATATAGGATGGATAAAAGATAGAATATGGTTATTACATATTCACAATAAAATATCATAATATAGTTGATGTTGTATTTATTACTTTATAATGGAAATAACCAAAGAATAAGAAGTATAATAAAAAATGATCTTGAATGAATCGGTAAAGATGATTACCTCTGCTTTGGTGAAATTCCTTTAAATCTCATCTTAGGGGCACTAGGGAAGGCCTTTTGAGAAGAAAATACCCTATAGTATGTGGATATGGAAGTTTATAAGAGAAATTTATATGTATTTTTTGATATTTAAGGCTCTATGTGATGTTAATAAGTGAGGGATAGGTTCCCTTTTATAATTGAGGTGAGGGGTACTTTTTGGAAATTATCAAAATGTTAAATTATAATAAATTAAATATCAATACAAATAACTCCAAAACAACATTTATTAGAATATAATATGAGATGGGGTTGTAATATAATCAACTAATAAATTTTATACTAGTTTTGTTTTTATTTTAAACCTTATTATTATGGTTAACCCATAATTAACTTAATTTAATTTTAAATATGGAATCAAAATTGTTAATATTAAAAGGTTGTGATTATTAATTCTTTGATGTCAATTAAATCATAAATTAACAATTTATAATAATTTTTAGCATATTATAATTTATTATTATTTTAAAATAAGTTTTATTATTTTAAAATAATTTAATAAAATATTACTTTTATAAATAATCATTAGTCTCAATTTGACACTACTCATTTAATTTGACTTTAAATACATCAATACAATGGAAAAATTATAATATAATTCTTTAAAACAACTATAATATTTTATATGTATTTATAAAATTCATTTAACAGATAATTATTTTAGATTATATCAAAATTAATATTTTTAAAATCACTTAATTTATTTTTATGTTAATTAAATAAATTTTGTATTAGTATTGCACAAGAATTTAAGGTAATTATATTATATATAAAAATTAAAAATATATATATATATATAATAAAAATAATTTCATTAATATAAAAATATAGTTTTAGTTTTGTCCATATATTTATTTTTTCTCAATGTGAACACGTAAAAGATGTTAAATACAAAGAAGTGACATTTGTAACTATCTTTGATTTAAATAATATATAATTCATTTTAATGGATAAATTTATATTAAATAAATACAATTTATGTATAAGGTGATAATTCTATACTATTATTTATTCAATAATTTTTTGAAAAGTTTTGATTATGGTTATAACCTTATCTTTTTTAGCACATATATAATCATTTTAACATTTACCATGACAACATGAATTTTTACTCTTTAAGTGTTCATATAGTTACTATAAAAATGAAAAAAGTACCATAATTATATCATGGATGAAATGTTAAATCTTATAATAATTATTTTTCTGAAATTAATATCTTTAAACATTTTATATTTTTTTATAAAATATTATTCATTTCAAATAATATTAATGTCAATCTTATTACTATTCATTAACTTGACTTATAAAAATATCAAAAAAACAAGATAAATTTGAAAAATATATTTCATTATATCCCTAACATATCAAAGTATTGGATAAAATTCGATTTTGATATTAGTTATGTCAAATTATATTTATTTAAATATTTTTAATATCATTTATTTAATATTTCTCTTAAAAAAATAATTACTACATTTATGTTGTGTGAGAAATTAAGGTAATTATTTCTTCGCTAAAAAATATAAATGCATTTCATTTTTTATAAAAATCATTAATATTTCAAAATACTATTTATTTTTTAATATATATTATGTTTAACTCTATCTTTAAAATGTCACACTTAAAAAAATTAAGAGTGTGACATTTTGTAACTTTCTTTGATTTTAAAAATATTTGTGTCATTTTCATGGACAATTATTCATTAAACAATGAAATTTAAAAACATAGGTGTTAAGGGTATAACTAATTTAATTCAAAAAAATAGGAATCTTTTATGGTCATTTTCAATTCCTTATAATTTTTTTACCCTTATTTGCTCGAATTACCCTTTACTATGGTAACAAAAATTGCCAAGGTTACTGTTAATATTGGAAAAGAAATAAAAGGTAAATATTTAATAAATTTATAACTTATAATTATAAAAATAGGATCTATTTTTATAGATTCAATTCAAATAATTTTCAGAAATTAATTAAAAATTAATCTCGTAGATGGGATGAAATAATGAGTTTTTAAAGTACAAATGTTCAAATGTTTGGAATGTTTTTATATATAATTGTGGAATTGATTCAAATGACATAAATTGTATTAACAGATATAAAATTGAACTACTATACTTTAAAACCAATAAAAAAAATATAATTTAACACTATAAATTATTTAGAAAAAAAACTATTTTTAATTAAAATTTTGTATTTTCCACTATTCATTAAAACATGAAACTTATTAGAAAAATACCAAGAAATAAACCGAAATAAATTTTTATATTACTTTTTCAAATTATAGGACTATTTTTTTCCAATTTTTTTATAAAAGTTTCTAAAAAATAAAATAAAAATAGGTTCCCCATCAAAAAGCATAATTTTTTTAATATGTCTTTTATGCATAAAATTGTATTTTTTTATATATCATGTTTAGAAAACACATATGATGCATGTTAAGCATTATTTTGAAAATATATTCCATTAATATAATATGAAAAGATTGATTTTTTTTTTATTTGTATAAAACACACTTATACACATTTAAATAGATTTTTAGAAGATAAAAAATCTATTTTTATTTATAATTAATTAGTCACCAAATAATAAATTATATATACATGAATAAACCATATTTTAATAATTCAGTTAATCCTATTTAAACCCACCATTCTAACAGCTTGGTTATAATTTTCTTGTTTAAATGATGTTTCATAGAAACTCGGTGTTGCGTGTAACGCGAGCTAAGCTGGTGTTGTGTGTAGTGCAAGATTAACATGGTATAACATGCAATTAAAATAATCAGATTATTTAAAAATATATTTTATAAAAATCTAAGTGTGTTACATTCTACCCCCCCCCCCTTCAAATGAATTTCACCATCAAAATTCATCTTGGTTATCAAATTTAATGACCCAAAAATTTATCAATGAAATTTTCCATTTTTATAATCATATCATATAGTATAAATCACATAACATCACTTATAAATCTTAATATAATATTTATAAACGAATAAAAAATTAATTAAGAAGTATTTATAAAAATAAAGGAACCCAAACCAATGGAATAGTAACATGGCCTTTGGAATATTAATATGTCCCTTAGGAATAGTAAACCGTAAAATTGAATAGTAACCACACATATAAAAGTATAAATAAAATTTACACATCTTATAAATTAAAGTATGATATATTATATCATATTATAAGTAAACTAATATTTTAAAAAAATTTAGTTAAGTGTTGTTATTTTTGTAAGTCATAAATATTTAATTATTAATTTATAATTAATAAAAATATTTAAAAGAAATTTTATTTTCATAAAATTTATTGTTGAATTAATATTTTTTTGTCTTATACTTATATGATAATTTTATGAGACATTAATTATTTTTTCAAAGTGTTATAGAAATAGTTATAATTTTAAAATTTGTATTTTTCAAGTAAATGATAATTTTAATTAAATATTAAATTTATCATATTTAAAAGATTATTTTCATAAATTGGATTTAATTTTTGATTTCTATATATTGAAAAATATTTTGGGTGAATTTTTTGGATTTCTCTAAAATAGTGTAATTTTTTTTGTGAATAGTGAAATATGATAATTTACGATATATATATGAATTTAAAGTTAAATAAAATATTTATAACATCATTAATGATGTAATAAATCCTTGATTTGTACTGAAATTTATCATTTACTATATCTATTCATAATAATCCTCACTATTTCTTGTCTTGAGACAAAATATAAAAAACTGGTGAATAAAATAATGAGAAAACACCTCACTCCTCCACTATAGATACCACACATTCTTTTCACACCTTCCAAGATTTTATCCTTGTCAAATATATACTAAATCCTCTTTATAATACCATCCCCCACATCCAGGAGTCTTTGGTATCAACAAAAGACCAAAACCAACTTTCTTAAAGAGGTTCTCAAGGATAATAATTCAAGAGGTAAAACCTTTTTCATTCTCTTTAAAAAAATTAATTTATTTTCTTCTTATTTTATCCTTACTTATTCAATAAAAAATTCATTATAACTCCAATATCACTTATACAAATTTAATTATATCATGTTAATGTAAGATCTATCATAAAACCTCTTCTCCTCCAACTTTTATGAAAACATCATTCGAGATGTGCCGATTTACTGCCAATGTGGATGATGTGACTTCATTTTCTAATACCACCTTAAATTATATCTATAAAACCATAATTATGGTTAAAAAATAAATTATTATACATATTATAAATTACTTATTATTCTGTAACCAATATATAAACATGATATTAATTATTAAAACAAAACTAGTTTGTGATGACTGAAAAACTGCCAAAATTATCTAAACGATTATCCTTAATGTTCTATCTAATGAGTCATCCTCATATATGGAAACAAAATAATATATAAGAACATTAAATATTATTTATGTTCATTAATAATATATAATTTCAATTCTTCAGTATTATTTCCATTTTACATGATCTTCCATACTCGTGTAAATTTAAACTGATCATGAAAACCAAGGAAATGAATGATCCCAAATGATAAGATTGTATCATATAACTCATAATAAAGACTGTAAATGAATTTAATATAATTATATTAAAAAAATACATGTTTAAAAGGTTTTTAATTAATTAATTATTGGATTAATCATGATTATCTAGGACATTAAGGTCGAGTGAAAAACACTTTCAAACATACGGTAAGGGTGTTTTCCTAAACCACCATTTTTCATTCAGGTTATACTTTCTCTCTTCTTACCCATATATAATTCTTATTTATTTTTATATAAATATTATAAATTATGTTTATATGTTCCAAACTCATTTATCTAGATCATATCATCTTTATTTTGTGGGAAAATACATGTTTTAAAAGGTTCCCTTCTCAATTCTTCCTGATACGCAAGCCTGATTAATGGAAACCTCTCGATTTCAAACCCTTTTTCAAATACCATACATAATTCATTTTAAAAAACCATTATTTTTATAAAATCAACAAATTTTCATGATAATATACATTTGTCAAATTCTGGTTTTATATAAACAATTACAGTAAATAAAAGTAATTTTTTCAAAAGAACTTCTCTTTGAAAAGTAAAAATGGTGTTTCTCTCAAGAATTAATCAATGATTTTATTAGAGATTTTTCATGTATTTCAACACCTCTATTGAATATTATTATTGATCTATATTGATATATTATTATTATCATATACCATATTTTATTAAATGTTTTATGGTTAGTTTGACTGTGGATGTGCTATCTTGATACCATTCACCATACTACTTAGAATGGTTAGTGATTGTGTTTAAAGATTGGGGAAAGTTATTTACATTGACTGTGTATATTCTGTTTAAGTATCACCCCATTTATATGAGTAATTCATTGGAATTATTATTTGATGTGTGGTTTCCATTATATCCCCTTGATGAATTAGTATGTCTCATGAGACCAAACAGATATGGGCTTCGCTGAGGCCCTGTCCATTTATCTTTATATATGGATTTGGTCGAGGCCCTACCCATTTTTCTCAGATGTCTTGGTTGAGTCCTCTACAGTATGTTTTAGATGTCCATAATTATTAATTCCCTCATTATTAAATTATTAATTGATAATTTATGTGTTTATTTTACTATTTAAATATCTATTATTATGTTTCTTTTCATGTGGTTATTTATAGAATTATTTAATCATCTTTTATTATTTCCATATTTTTCTCAAAATTATGTTTTAATGGTATGTGTTTTTTGTTATTCAACATGCCTAATTATTCTTGTTATCTTTTTATGTATTAATTAACCTCAATAATAATCTCATCTCACTCCTTTTATATGTTTTATTTTCCCTAAGATGAAAAAGATGAATATTATAAGTGACTTGTATGGATAATCTAGGAGAATATGAGTGTTCCCAATGGAGTTTTATGTTGTATTTCATTTCATGTTGTAATGTAAAACTTATATATGTATCTAGATTTCCAATTCTACTAAACTATTTTGTCCTTTGACATGTGAACACTTGTTCGCAGTACAAATGTAATAAATTATGGAAACAGCTCTAGACAACTAGGGTCGGGGCCTTTATAGTTGGTATCAAATAAATTTTATTATAAATCTTGGAAACTAGATTTAGAAAACATTGATTAGGGAATAAAATCCTAAGATATAATTTTAGGATAAACATATAATAACATCAATGAATTTTGGTTATGTAGAGATTATGTGGGTCTTTATAGAAATACATCCTTGTCTAGATACTACTAGTGGATGTGGTTCTAACACAGTTGTACCTAGGGGTAAAAACACAAATAAGGTGTCCAGATCCTAACTTAGGGTAACCTGGTACACAATAATGGGCCTTTTGAGGCACCTATTTTGACTCTCTCTAGGTATATGTTTGGATAATTCACATTTTCTTTGAGAACCATTATGATGGATTTAAAAGTAAATATATCCCCAAAGAAACCATGATTTTTATTATGAGATTGGGTATGTATACATTTCTAATTTATGTTAAGTGGCTTGCTAGTTTGAAATTTTTCATTATGATTCGTAAACTAATTTAGTGTATCCCAATATTTATAAATGGATCCTAGTATAAGGAATTGAAATCATATCAAAGTGAATATCCCATTTAGGGATTTCCATCCTATGCAAGATAATGATGTTGGTATTGGAGTTATGACTAGTGTTGGGAAACTTATAAATATACTAGGTATGCTGAATCAAGTAATGAAAAATAACCTTACTTCTATTGATCATCCTGATCTACACCATGGAGGATAAATGTTAGACCTCTTTATGTGACAACAACCTCCATTATTCAATGGGACTACAAACCCATTTGTATCAGATAAGTGGATAAGTTCTTTAGAGAATATATTTATTGGTTTGGGAACTAATAAAAGGGATATGGTTATCAAGTTATTATATCATCTCTTAGGATATTTTGATCAATTGGGGTCATTGATTCCAAAAAAAGGAGGAATGAATTGAAAATATGGAATGGAAATATTTTAAGAAAATTCTCCTAGAAAAATATTTCCATATTGTATAGTGAAAAAATATGAAGAGACAGTTCTCGACACTGTAATAAAAAGGAGGATGAAAAAATTGCGAAGTTTGAATCTAACATTACAAGGTTAGAAAGGAATTTCTTAGACTATATACGTAATCCAAGGAGAGAGATTGATTGTTTCTTTTTTAGTTTAAAACCACTCCTCTAAAAGTCACTAGTCTCCCAAAATTTCTTATAATATAATGATATAGTATCATGTGCTATCAAGATATAGAAATAATTATCTAAGTCTTATTACTTTAAAGGAAAACAAGCGAAGAAGAGGGGGGCAGAGCAAAAAATGTATAAAATGGAGAATAAAAAAGGGAATTTTCCAATGTGAGATACTTATGGAAAGAGATACCCTGGTTCCTACATAAAAGGAAAAGAAGTTTTCTACAGGTGTGGTGAGAAAGGCAATCATGATTAGGATTCCAAGTGAAATAAATAATCTACCTATATTCAATTATATATGGATATGGGATACTATGCAAATGGTTTCAGGTAATTTAATCTTCTCCTTAAATTTAGCTAAATATTTATTTGATTATGGATTATCTTATTCCTTTATATCTTTCTAGTTTTATTTAAAAATTTGATATTTCTAATTCAACTTAACAAGGGAGTTTTTAGTCAAACCCCCTAAGTCAAGTTTCATTGAAAAAAAGATGTATTAGGAAGTTCCAATTATGGCATATAAATATGCTTTATCTGCTGATTTTATCATCATGTCTATGGTTTACTTTGATATAATCCTTGGTATGGATTGGATTTAAAAATATGATGCAAGAATTTATTGGGAGAAGAAGGAAATTATTATTTATGAGGAAGGTGTAAAATTCCTTAACTTTAAAGAATAAAATTCATTATCTGGTTCTTATCTAGATCCACATCTAGTAGCTCTTCGGAATTAAATTCTTGGGGAGAAAGAGAAAACATCATCTATCGATGATGAAAGAAATATTGAGATTGAATATATAACTATTTTATAGGAATATATTATTGTATTTTATAAGGATTTACCTGGACATCCTCTCATGTGGGAAGTTGAGTTTTCTATTGATTTGGTCCCTAATACATGGAAAATATCAAAGACTATTTATAGAATGGACACTGTGGAATTAGTGGTGTTGAAGAAAAAACTATATGATTTGAGTAATAAGGTATTTATTCTCCCTAGTGATTCTCCATGGGTATCTCCTCATCTCTTTGTCAAAAATTAATATAGATCCATGATTTTTTTCATTGACTATAGAAAAATCAATGTGATTACAATAAAGAACAAGTATCGGCTACATTTCATTGATGATTTATTTGATCAAATACATGGAGCTCGTTATTTTTTTAAAACTAACCTTAGATATGGATATTATCAATTGAATGTGAGGAAGGAAGATATTCCAAACACATAATTTCAAACCAGGTATGGACATTACGAGTTTATAGTAATTCTATTTGGACTGACTAATGCACCCTTTATTTTCTTGGATCTAATTATTAGAGTGTTTAAATAATATCATGATGATTCTATTTTGGTTTTTATTGATGATATCTTGGTATAATTCAAAATCTATGAGGGTCATGATAAACACTTGAATATTATTTTGAAGACTCTAATAAGAAACAAGTTATATGGTAAATTTAGCAAGTGTGGATTTTGGCTTCAAACAGTTTCTTTCCTTGGCCATATTGTCTCTAAGGATGGAATCTTGGTTGAGCCGATGAAGACAAAGATATTCTAGTAATGGCCTACACAAATTAACATATATGTGGTACATAGTTTCATTTTATTATAAGGTTACTATCAGCATTTCATTCAGAATTTTTCAAGGTTAGTTAACCCATTAACCAAGCTTACTCATAAAGGTGTTCAGTTCGTATAGACAAAAGAATGTAAAGAGTGTTTTGAATAATTGAAGAGGAGATAATTGAATGCTATTATTTTGAATATACCATAGGTAAATGGTGGATTTTTTATTTATAGTGATGAATAAAAGAAAGGACTTGGTTTTGTATGTATAAAAAAATGATAGAGTTATTTCATATACATGAAGGTAGTTAAAAACTCAATAATAGTGCTATCTAACTCATGATCTTGAGTTATATGTCATGATATTTTCTCAGAAGATATGGGACCTTATCTCTATGGTGAAATATGTGAGATATATATAGATCATAAGAGTTTGAAATATATATTATCATAGAATGAATTCTACATTAGGCAAACGTGATGGATTGAGCTACTCAAGGATTATGATTGTTCAATACACTATCACCCAGGGAAGGAAAATAAGGTAGCTTATGCATTAAGTAAAAAGAATCATGGATTTATAATAAAAATGAGGATTGAAATGGATCTGATGTTTATTGATCTAGTGGATATGGATATAAAAATTATCAATAAAGGTTAAATATCCTAACTTTTTCAATTGGTTTCTCAACAATATTTAATTTAAAGGATTAAAAGTTTTCATTTTGAAGATGAGTATTTTTTAAATAAAATTAAAGTTTTGAATGATGGGATGTTGGAAGACTTAGTGTATGAGGATGGAATATTAAAATTTGGTAATATGATTTTTTTTCCTATATACCCGAGCTAAAAAGGGAGTTATTGGATGATGCCCATGGCTCGAATTTCTCTATAAATCCTGGTATCACTAAGATGTATAGATATTTGAAGGAACATTTTTGGTTGGTTAATATGAAGAATAAAATTGATGATTATATATCAAGATGTGTTTTTTGTCAACAGGTGAAGTCTAAAAGACAATATACTATGAGAGTCATGAAATCTATATATATTCCTACATGGAAATTGGATGACATTACAAAAGATTTTTTTATTGGATTACCCAAAACTCCATGAAATAATGATTTAATTTTGGTAATTGTTGATTGAATTACCAAATCTTCACATTTCCTTACTATAAGAGAGAATTTTTAATTAGATCTCCTAGAATTAATCTATATTAATGAAGTTGTAAGAATTTAGGGAGAACCCCTTTCAATTGGGTTTAATCGTGATCCATGATTTACATCAAAATTATGGAAAATTCTTCATAAATATTTGGATAACGAGCTTCATATGAGTACTACTTACCACCCCCAAATGGAGGGGCAGTTAGAAAGGAAAATTAAAACTTTATAATACATGTTTATATCATGATCACAATACTTTAAAGGTATGTGGGATCAATATTTTCCTTTGGTATAATTTTCCCACATCAATAGTTTACATATAAGTATTCAAATGTCACCATATGAAGTATTATAGGGAAACAAATGTCATACACAAACTTTTGGGGGTGAAGTTCATGAAAGGAATCTTGTAGGCCTAGAGATTTCGATGAAACAACACCAAAGATAAATTCAATTAAAACATGTATCAAAGCAGCTCAATGTAGGAAAAATAGCTATGCTGATAATCAAATGAAGTATTTTGAATTTAAAGTGTGAGATCATGTTTTCTTGAAATTATTTTCATGGAAGGGTGTTATAAGATTTTGGAGTAAAATAAAATTAATCCATATGTACATTGGAACATTTTAAATCTTAGAGATATTTTGAGTTGTGGATTATTTTTTGGTGATTCCACCTAGCATTTCTAAAGTACACAATGTATTTCACATCTCCTTGTTAAGGAAGTACATGGCATAACCAACGTATATCCACACTTCTAAAGGAAAATATTTGGAACCAGATTTATCTTAATTTGAGGAGCCTATCTAGATTCTAGACACTAAAGAATAGGTGTTGATGAATTGGGTGACTCGGCTGGTAAAGGTACTTTTGAAAAATCATAAAATTAAAGAGGTGACATGGGAACCTAAAGAACTTTTGATGAAGAACTACCCAAATATTTTTATACAGTGACAATTTGGAAATTTTAAGGATGAAATTTTTATAGGAGGGGAGAATATAATGATCCAAAAATTTATCAATAAAATTTTCCTTATTTATAATCAATTAATATTGTATAAATCACATAAAATCACTTATAGAACATAATACAATTTATTTTAATTTATTTTCTTATCATTATATCCTTATATCTTCTATAAAAATATACATGATAACTCTAGTTTCATTTATATAATACAATTATCTCATGTTAATGGAATATCCATCAGCAAACCCCTTCTCCTCCCCCCTTTTATTCTAAAAAGGAAAACATCATTTGAGATGTGTCGGTTTACCGTCATTGTGGACGATATGAATTTATTTTCCATTACTGCCTTCAAATCTAGTTATAAACCCAAAATTATGGTAAAAAAATATTTTATTATGCATATTATAAGTTATTTATTATTTTATAACCACTATATATATATGATATTAATTAATAAAATAAAACTAGTTTGTAATGATTGAAAAACCACCAAAATGATCTAAACGATTATCATTATAGTTATATGTAATGAATAATCCTCATATATGGAAAACAATAATATATAAGACTATTAAATCTTATTTATTTAAATAAATAACATATAATTTCAATTCTATAGAATTATTTCTATTTTAAATGATCATCCATACTCATGTAAAAGTAAACCGATCATGAAAACATTGGAAACGAACACTCCCGATAGATAAATTTGTATCTTATAACTCATAAAAAATACCACAAATGAACTTAATAAAATTATATTAAATAAAATACATGTATAAAAGGTTATGAATTAATTAATTAATGGATTCAATTTTGTTATCTGGGGCATTGAGTTCAAGTTCAGAAAACTTTCAGACATAAGGTAAAGGTTTCTCCCCGAATCTCAATTTTTCATTTGGGTTTCACTTTATCTCTATTTACCACAATATAATTCTTATTTATTTTTATATAATTCTTATAAATTCTATGTATATGTTCCAAAATCATGAATATATTTCACATTTATAAGCCATTTAATGAGTCTAATATTCATTGTTAATATATATAATATTCATGTGCTTTATTATTCATAAACACCGTTTTAGTGAATTTTACACTTTAAACATTATTTCAAATTATGATTGTAACTCCTTTTTAAAATTCACAATTTCATGGTGTATTTTTGAACACCATAAAAAATACCCAATGATCTTGATTTTATTTTCATATTTAATTTTCAGGTTTTTCATTAAATTTAGAACAATTCACACTTTTTTAATACTTGAAGATCACATTGGAAGACCACCAAAGTGGACGTTAAAATAACAACATTATAGAAAAAGTGAAATGGGAAGAATCCCAAAAAAATAACTTTAGCATCCAATATTTAAGCCCAATAAATCTTAAAATTTAATTGAAGATATTTGAAATCAGGGGTAACATTTTAATAAAATGTAAAAACATATAATTTGGATGTTTTAATGGAGTACTAGGTGGCCCTATTGGAAGATGAAAATCTAGGATAGATTCTAAGGCCCAAAAAATTTTACAGGAGTTTAGGAGATATATGGGGCTTTATTTTCTTCTTCTACGAATCACTATAATTTATCCATCTATAAGGTCATTTTGACACCTCTGGTCGGTGGATTCAAGTTGGATTCCACTTTGTTTAAAGGGTGAAGAAGTCCACTCTCCCTTACTTTCCACCACCATTGGCCTACCATACTCTAGTGAGATGATTTGTACTATTTTTAGTTCAACCCAAGGAATCTAAATTGCCTATTTAAAGTAGTGGTGGTGAAGGAGTTGATCGTCTTTTTTGCTTGGTTTAATTGTATTGTTATTCTTCCGCTTTATGTTTTTAATCACATATTTCCTCATGTAAGTTGTTCAATTCACCTTAGTTTATTAATAAAATATATTCTTCTCCTATTATTATTTTCTTCTTCTTATAACATTGATACCATTTTCTCTAGGTGTTAATTTATTCACACCAATCATTTTAAAATTATCACACAATGGTGGAGTTATCATTATTTCATTGTCTTTTTTTTACTCTTTAAATTCCTCCCTCATAAGTCTACTTCCCACTTCCATTGAAACCAATGCATAAATGGAGGGATACCACATGTATAGGTTGATACAAGGGAGTATAAAGGGGCTGTATTGGATGTTATTTCTCACTCCATTACTTTAGAATCACTTATTTTAATTTAGAATTTTATTTTTTGATCTTTAAACTCTTTTGTCCTTCTTGAATTTAAGGCCACACACTTCAAGTTCTAATACGAAAATTTAACTTAGATTGCTCAAAATTGTGATCCTCCAAGTGTATCGGTGGTTAGTATTAGGGTGTGTAGGTATTAAACTATGATGTGATGATGTTTTTTATCTTCTTAAACCAACCCATCTCAAATATAAGAAATTGAAATAGTTCAAAGAGGAATACATCCAATCTAGCATCAAGTTATAACCTTGGATCAACTCAGTTTCTCATAATTTTAATTCACATATATCTCTTAGTTCTTTTTTAAAACCATCTAAAATCAACACAAATTTATCCACTTGATATGCAAAAAACACTCAATATAATGTACATGTCTATAGGTTACTTCTTAGATCTCTGAGGATTCAACAACCCAAGATAAACTACAAGTGACCACTTAGCCCTAAAATCTTGGGTTAATTTGGGAGAGACCAAATTTTGGAACTGTTTCCAGGGACCCAAGTAAGTCATCTCAACACCCACTCTATTCTCCCTCATTTCTCTTTTCTCACCTCAACTTCTCTTATCTTTTCCCCTTTCTATTGTTTTTCAATTTTCTTGGCGCATGTCTGCCTATACCTATGACCAATTTAATCGTCTTGTTAGGGTGGATAGTCTAGGGTTTTGAAAGTCATGAACTCCTAGGGGTATCTTCCCATTAGATCCAAATATTCCTAATACTCCAGATAAAAAAAATTATCTAATTTTGAAAGGAGGGTCTTCAATGAAATCAACTCATAAACCCAGGTGGGAACCAAAATGGAAATCCAAATGAGGAATCCCCAAACATGGAGAATGTAGTTGATCAAACCACGAATGACTACCTCATACCTACCCGGACTAATGAACCATCTTGTATTATCTATGATCCCCAAGGATAATTCCACTATGTATTTAAACCTCATGTTCTAAAACACCTTCCAAGATTCTACGAGATGGAGTCATAAATTTCATACCATCATGTCAAAGAGTTCAACATAATTGTTGAAACCATATTCCCACCACATCAACTTAATTAAGCTAAGATGAATCTCATTCCTTTCTCACTAAAGGATTGAGAAAATAATTTTTCAAACAATATGAAACCTGAATAAATCCACTCTTGGAACAAATTAGAAAGTGAGTTCATCAATAAATACTTCCCTCATCACAAAACAATTTCACTTAAAAAGAGCATCCAAAACTTTTTTGAAAAAGAGTGGGAGTCATTTTATGAAACATGGAAAAAGTTGAAAGATACACTCAACATGGTACCTCACCATGGATTCTCAATCCAAAAAAAAATTGAATCTTCTATGACGTTTTGGGTCCAGGAAACAAACAATTAATTGACATGATGTGTAATGTTACCTTTAAAAACAAATCCCCAAATGATGCTTACGAGTATCTAGAAGGAGTAGACGAACAAAAGAAAACATGGGAAATAGCACCTTACTAAGAGAATCCACCCAAATATGGTGGAATTCACACACTTAGGGAGGAGTAAAGTATTATTTAGAAACTTTCTACACTCACTAGGAAGGTCGTGGATATTGATCTCAGGATGTTCCATGAAATTTAAACTATTGAACATGTTTGCACAATTTGTTACAAACAGGACCACAAGACCAACAACTCCCCAACCATCCGTTATATTAAAGATGTTATTTTAGGAGTACAACCATCATAGGTTAATTATATGAAATTTTAGAATCCACGGTATCAAAACACTTTCAATCCAAGAATCAATAACAATCCAGGATTCCGTTTGAAAGATAACCAATAACCCAAACAACAACCTAGTCAACCATAATGACCAATCCCTTGCCCAAATTTTCAAAACCATAACCAGTTCCAACCAAAACTAGTACAATACCAACACTCTCTTATACAATACCAACAAACAATCCAAAAACCCATGAAACAACCAATCCAACAACCAATGTATCCTCCTAGGATAAACCTACTAGCACAAGACCCTACCCAATATGTCCCTCTTTTAATCCTTAGTTATTGTGTAAATAAATGAAGAAAAGGAACTTAGTAGTCTCATCCCTTAAACAATAACTTCAAAACATTAAAACTAGGATGGAACCCATGCCTACTCGGGCGGTATCATCCTCAACTTTAAGGTGAGAATCCAGTTACGCACAAACCTCTCATGAACTACTCAAAGAAGTGATTGTTTTAAGAAGTTGGAAATCCATTAAAAACCTAAAAAAGACATTCCATAATCATTAAAAGATTAAACAATGCATTAAAATGATGAATAACCACCCAAAAATTCTGAAAACCCCAATAATAATGTGAATGAACCACAACCACACCAAACACTTAAATAACCTGATCCCCTCAACGCATGAGAAGAAAATCTAAACCAGAGCTAGATGAAACATTAAGTGAAATATTCTCTCAGGTTTATTTGATCATACCACTTCTATATGTAATAAAAACCATTCCTTCCTTCTCAAATTACCTTAAGGACTTGTTCACTTTTAAATGAAATTTTCACATAAAAATCAAGTCTTTTGGCTACTAGTGTGAGTTCCACCATTCAAGGGACCAATCCTACAATGTTTAATGATAACAAATGTCCATACATCAATGTTGAGTTAAAATAGAATAAATTTTTCAAATCCATTTGTGATATAGAAGCTAGTGTGAACCTCATTCATTATTCCATGTATTTTTAGTTTGGTCTTGAAGAACTCCAACCCACATCTTTCACTCTTCAACTTGGTGATCGTAGTTTCTGAGATCCTAAGGTGATATTAAAGGATTTTATGGTGAAATTTGAAATTTTCATTTACCCTAATAACTTTATTTCCCTTTAAAATCACCCAATATTAGTTCCTAGGGAGAAAACCCCCATCATCTTTTGTTGTCCCTTATTATAAACAATCAACTCCGTCATCCAAGTTTGAAATGGGAAAATGATAATAACCATCAGAAACATGAGTCTTGATCTGAAAATACACAATTAAAACATTCAAATTGGGTATGATGAAGATATATATGAGGTAAATTGGATATCTATTGAAGTAGAGGAACATAAAGGTGTTATTTAAGGATGTTTGAGTCAAAAAGAGATTGATTTCATTTGTTCACATGAGTGAAATTTGTCTCCTTATCTTGAATCTATTTCAGATAGCTCATTTGATGATTTTCTCGAATCACTAGTGAATGATACCATTGGTGAAATAAATAACATTGATTCGATACCCATTCATGACACTAATCTGGCCAATTTATTCGATGATAATTATGTTCAAAAGTAACCAATTATATCGAGAAATATGGATAAAGAAACTGAGTAAAATAAAAAATCCCATCCTTCCTTGAAAATTGATATCCAATCTGATCTCAAATTTAAGGTCCTACCTTCATCACTCAAGCATTCATTCATAGGTGATAGTCGATCCTTTCTTATTTTCATTTCTTCCACTCTTGAATCCATGTAGATATGATGCTTCTCTATGTACTAAGAATGCATTTGAAAGAAATTGGATGTACACTTTCTAATATTGTTAGGATGAACCCACTCATTAGAACTCATAGGATTGTTCTTGAATCTGAATCCAAACCATGTCGTCAACCTCAGTGGAGACTCAATCCAAATCATATAGATGTGGTAAGTAAAGAACTTCTTAGGTTGTTGAAAGTGGGTATCATCTACCCCATTGCTGAGAGTGAGTGGGTAAGCCCAATTCAAGTTGTCCCAAAGAAATCTGAAATCAATGTGATCACCGATGAGGATGATGACCTTCTCCCCGCAAGGGTCAGTAGTGGATGGAGAGTTTTCATTGACTATAGGAAGATCAACTCTGGTACCAAGAAATACCATTTCCCCTTTCCCTTTATTGATCAAGTCCTTGAGCGATTGGGGGGTCATCAATCCAACTACTTCCTAGATGGATTATCAGGGTATAATCAAATCTAGTTATCCTCAGAGGATTAAGGAAAAACAACATTCACTTGTCCATTTGGAAATTTTTCCTTCAAGAATGTGCTCTTTGGGTTATATAATTCCCCTGGTGCCTTCCAGAAGTGCATGATGGGAATCTTCATGGAAAAGGTGTGGGATTTCATAGAGGTCTTCAAGGATGACTTCTCAATCTTTGAGGATACTTTTGAGGTATGCCTTCTAAATGTAGAAAGGGTTTTTTCAAGATGTGAGGATAATAATATCATCTTAAATTGGAAAAAAATCTATTTCATAGTAAAGGGGGGACTTGTTCTAGGACATCTTGTTTCTGGTAGAGGGATTTAGGTTGATAAATCTATGTTTGATATCATTCATTTCCTTCATTCTCCTAAAACTATAAAGGGAGTGAGGTCCTTCTTAGGACATTCTGGTTTCTATAAAAGGTTCATTAAAATTTTCAACACTATTTCTCAACCACTTTGTGATTTGTTGGTGAAAGATGCTCCATTTTTATGGACATAAATTTGTGAGGAATAATTTTCTACACTAAATTTGGATCTTATATCTCTACCTATCATACAATCTCCCAATTGAAAACTTCCATTTGATCTCATGTGTGATGCAAGTGACTTCACTATAGGAGCAGTCTTTGAAAAATAGTGTGAGAAAGCTCCATTTTTTATTTCGTATACCAGAAAATATTTAAATGTTGCACAAATAAAATACACCACTACTGAGAAAGATTTTTTTTATGTTGTATTTTCCGTAGATAAATTCAGGTCCCATATCTTAGGATCACCCATCATTGTCTTCACTAACCATTCATCGCAAAAATACCTTTTCCAACAATAATATTCCAATTCTAGATTGATTAGGTGAGCCCATCTTCTTCAAGAGTTTGTTTTAACCATTTAGGATAAAACGTTTGTTTAAAATGTTGTAGTTGATCACCTCTATATTATGGAATTAAAAGACCACTCACATCACCTTTACATTTCTGATTCATTTCCCAATGAAAACCTCTATTCTATGAGTGATTACCCATGGTATTATGACATAAGAAACCATTTGGTTATGGGTGACATTCAAAAATTACTTAGCACCCAAGCTAAGAAGAAATTAATTTCTGATATCTAACACTATTTGTTTGATGATCATTACCTCTTCATTTTCTATCCTGATCAAATCATTAAGAGATGTGTTCGCGAGTATAATCAACAGTCCATTCTAAAATTTTGTCTTGGAGAGGCATGTGGATGCCACTTTTTCATAAAGAAAACCACTGCTAAGGTCCTGTAAAGTGGTTTTTACTGGACTAACCTCACTAAGGGTTCCTTCTAATTTTGAAAAATTTGTCCCTAATGTCAAAAATTAGGATCCATTACCAAAAGGAATCAAATTCCCCTCACTCCCATTATGGTAGTCAAAATCTTTGATAGTTAGGGAATTCATTTCATGGAACCATTCCCAAAATATAAGGGATTTCTTTAAATCCTCTTAGCTGTTGATTATGTGTCAAAATGGGTTGAGTCCATTCCCACCAAGTCCAACGACCATCATGATGTGATCCATTTTTTTGAAAGAACGTATATTTTCTCGATTTGGAATTCCAAGGGATATAATCAATGATCGAGGAACCCATTTATCAACCACCCATTGTCTTCACTAATGTCTAAGTATGGGATTTCTCAAAAAGTTTCCACTGCTTACCATACTCAAACCAATGGTCAATATGTGTTAAATAATATCGAGATTAAGAAAATTCTTGAAAATTTTTCAATCCATCTAGGAAAGATTGGTCTGAGAAACTCTTGGATACCCATTGGACATATCATTCAACATTAAAACCCATCCTAGGAATGTAACCATATTGTTTAGTTTATATAAAATCATGCCATTTACCTATTGAAATTTAGAATAAGGCATTTTGGGCAATCAAAAAAATGAAATTTTACATTTCTTTGACCTAAGAAAAGAAGAGATTATATCTTAATGAACTTTAGGAACTTAGGATGGAGGTTTATAAAAATTCAAGGATAAATAAAGCTAGAGTTCAATCCAACCAATCGAAAAAAAATCCCAAAGTCAAACACTTTGAACTAGGAAATTTTTTTCCCTTATATTGTTCAAAACGTCATTTACACCTAGAAATGTTGAGGTCCATATGGTCAGGTCCATACATTGTTCCATAACTGTACATCCATGGGATTGTAGAAATTAAAGATCCCACCAATGGTAAAACTGTTAAATTTAATGGTCATAGAGTCAAACCATTAATTGAACCATTAAAAAAATATGATGTTGATGAAGACTTGTGTGAACCAAACATATATAAGGAAAATAGTTAAGCAATTAAGCATCTAAGTCGAGCTAGTGATGTTAAATATAAGCATTTCATGGGAGGAAACCCATGGTTTTCATGTTTCCAATCATTGTGAATCATCTTTTTTTAGGATTAATGAATCATTTTCATATTTAAAAATAATAATTAATCAATCATTTATAAATATGATAGTACCTTAAACTGTTGAATAGTCCTTCTATAATGATATGGATGGGTATAAAAGGGGAGAGTTGTATTCATTCGTGTCACGTGGTGTGATCGCTGAGTAACAACTTACCCCAAAATTGAAAAAGAAGACAATGTATCGTAAGTTAATTTTATTTTTATGTGTTTTAATGTTAAAATAAAAATATAAAAAAATTATTAAAAAAATTAAAAGGACATGTCTTAGGTCATGGGGAAGACCCCATCACAACTGACGAATCCTCAGGGACTCAAACCCAAGATCAAAGGGAGATAGGGGCTGGTGCTTTCCACTGACCTGCAGCTTATAGTTTTTCCTTATTCTATAATTTTTTTATATAAACTTATATTTTACTTTTTTATATAAATATATATATATATATATATATATTGTTTTATTCTGTTTTGTTTTTTTATTTTTTTCATTGTTCTATTATGGAACTCTACAAGTGACATGGATATCAAAACATTAAGTTAGAGAAGCATGAACGTCAACTTCAACCACAATGTGACTTCATTCCATGATTCTCATTTTCAATATCATCTTTGAACTCATCTCTCCTACCCCCTTATAAGTTCTATTTTCTTTAAACACCAGTGATAGTGTTATTCTATGTTGCGAGTGAAAATAAATAAAAAAATCATTGTGAAATAAAAAATGTGTGTAAATAGAAGGAAAAATTCCTTTAACTTTGAACATGATAATACACATTGAAATTTTTTAAATTTAATATCAAATAATTTAGCATGCCCTAATTGTAATTTTAATCCATATATAATTTCATGAGCATAGATTTTGGAAAGTGTGATTGTATAATGTAATATTTCATCGTTTATATATTCACCCAAATAAAGAAAATCACAACAAAAATCCTTTGGATAGTGGGGTATTAGTTTGAGTTCATGGGATCCCCCAAATAAATAGCATATGTTTGGTGATCATTTTAGTTTTAATATGATTATTTAAAAAAGAAATCAAAAAAATAAAAAAAGAAAACAATAAATTTTCACATAGAGCAATGAAATGACCTAATGTATGGCTTTAGGCACTTAGAGATCATGACTCCATAATTATCTGGCCTAAATTTAGTAATTTTATCTCTATTTATGGTAATTTTACTTTTTTTTACTGGTCTAACTAGAGATGATGCGTGAGTATGTGGCCTTCACTTGGTGCCCTAAGGTCTTTGAGCTTGGGAGTCATCGGCAAAGTCCACTACATGGGATGACTCTATTGAGTGAAATTTCAATTACCATGGAAAAATTGAAATATATATATATATATAATACTTATATTAATATTTAAATTTTATTCCACCTAGCGCTTCCATCATTGCTTTCTTGAATAAATATGAACCCCTTATGTCTATTGTGATACACAACACATCATCATGCTTAATTGATATTGGATGAAATATGGTGATAAATTTGAATAAAACAAAAGTTATTGGTATTGGGATATGCTAATGAAACTATATTGTATTAAAATATTTTTATGGGTTTCATAATTATTTGGTATAAGGGTTTTTGGTGATCATTTTGTATTAAAATGTTTTTGGAAAAGGGAATTATAATTTCAAATATTTTTCTTGGGAGTAGCAAATATCAAGTTGGGGGGTTTTATTATACATTGAATGGTTATAAAATTAATTTTTAATATGTATAATATTCATGTTCTTCTTTATCCATAAACACAATTTTAGTGCATTTTACACTTTGAACATTGATTGCAAGTCCTTTTTTAAATGCACCATTACATGGTACATTTTTTTGAATCTATATAAAATAACCAATGATATTGATTTTATATTCATATTTAATTTTGATGATTTTCATTACATTGGTAACAATTCATACTTTTCGAGTACTTGAATATTCACATTGGAAGACCACCAAAGTGGGCCTTGAACTAACAACATTCTGGGCGAAGTAAACAGGACAACAGACTAATAAAACAATATTGTATTCCAATATCCAAGTCCAATAAATCTTAAAATTGAACTTAATATAGATGAAATCAAGGGGAAAATTTCAAAAAAAAGTGAAAAGAGCTAATTAGAATATTTTAATGGAGTTCTAGGTGGCCCAAGTTGAAGATGAAATTCTAGGACATATTATGCGCCCCAGAAAAATATCCCACCATTTAGATCATATCTCAAAAATCCTAATTCTATTTGGGATGAAATTTTGCATGATGTTAGGATAAATCCAGTTATACATTTGATTCTACCATGTCTCACTATAATTCGTCCAACTAGAAGGCTATTTTGACCCCTCTGTTATGTGGATGCAAATGGGATTCCACTTCGGGTCAAGGGTGAAGAATTCCACTCTCCCATACTTTCCACAACCCTAGGCCAACCATTTTGTTATTCCACCGCTTTGTGTTTGTAATTTCATTTATTACTCATGTAAATTGTTCAATTCACCTTAGTTTCTTAATAAAAGTTCTTATTCTCCCATTATTCTGTTCTTGATATTATCACATTGATGTCGTTGGATCTAGGTGTGAATTTATTCACACCAAAACTTCTGAAATTATCACACAATACTGGAGTGATCATTATTTAATTGTTTTTTTTACTCTTTCCATTCCTACCTCATGAGTCTACATCCTGATTTCATTGAAACTAAAGCATAACTAGAGGGCAAAACCACATATGGTTTGATAAAAGGGAGTATAAATGGGCTTGATTGGATGTTATTTCTCACTACTTTAAATCCTAATCGCTTATTTTAATTGAGGATTTTTTTACGGTCTTTAAACTTATTTTTACTTATAGAATTTAAGGCCCCACACTTCAAGTTCTAATACAACCATTTACCTTGGAGTGCTCAAAACATTGATCCTAGAAGTGTATAGGTGATTAGTATTTGGGTGTGTAGGTATTAAACTAGTAAGTTATGAAATTTTTTGATCTTCTTAACCCAACCCATCTCAAATATAAGAAATTTAAATAGTTCAAAAATAAATACATCTCATCCACCCCCAAGTGATAACATATGATCAACTCATTTTCTCATAAATTTAACTCACATAGATCTATTAGTTATATTTTAAAACCATCTAAATTCAACCCAATTTTGGACACTTCATAGTCAAAAACAATCCATAGAATTTATGTGTTTGTAGGTAACTTCTTAGGTCTTAGAGGATTCGACAACTCAAGATAATCTACTAGAGACTTCCTAACACTAAAATCTTGAGTAAATTTGGGTGAGAACAAATTTTGGTGTCATTTACTCAGACCCAAGTTAGTCATATCAACATCTATTCTATTCTCCACCATTTCTATTTTCTCACCTCAACTTCTCTTATCTTTTCCCCTTTCTTTTTTTTTCACTTTTCTTGGCGCATGTCTTCTTATACCTATGACCAATCAAATCTTCAGGTTAGGGTGGATAATCTAGGGTTTGGTGAGTCAAGAACACCTAGGGGTCTCTTCCCATTAGATTAAAATATTTATAATACTATAGATTCAAAAATTGATCCAATTTAAATGGAGAATATTTAAATAAATCAACTCATAAACCTATGTGAGCACCAAAATAGAAATTCAAATGAGGCAGCCCCAAACTGGGGGAATGTATTTAATCAAACCATTAATGACTACCTCACACCTTCTTGGAGAAATTAACTCTATTTCATTAGGAATGCTTCCCTAGGAGAAGCCCACTATGTCTTCCAAACTCATGTTCTAAACCACCTTACAACCTTCCATAGTATGGAGTCGGAAATTCCATACATTCATGTCAAAGAGTTCAATGACATTGTTGAAACCATGTGCCCACCACATCAACTTGAGTCAGCTAAGATGTGGATATTTCCTTTATCACTAATGGATCTATAAAATAATTGGTTAAAAATCTGATACCTATAGCTATCTACTAATGGGACCAATTTCAAAGAGAGCTCTACAAAAAATACTTCCCTCATCACAAAAAAACACTTCAAAAGAACATCCAAAAATTTCTTGAAGAATAGTGGGATTTATTTTATGAAACATGGGAAAGGTTCAAAGACAAAAACAACATGGTATCTCACCATGGATTCTCAATCCCAGAAAAATTTCAAATCTTTTATGAAGGTTTGGGTCCAGAAAACAAAAAATTCATTGACATGATGTGTAATGGATCCTTTAAAAACCAAGCCCCTTGTGATGTATACGAGTATCTAGAAGTAGTGGTTGAACAAAGAAAAACATTGGGAAGATCACCTTACTATGAGAATACTCCCAAATCAAGTGGAATTCACAAACATAGGGAAGAGAAAATATGTAGGGAGAAACTTTCTGCACTCACTAGGAAGGTCGAGGAGATCGATCTTAGGAAGGTCCATGAAATTCAAACTATTGACCATGTTTGCAAAATTTGTGACAAACATGACCTTAAGACTAACAACTACCCAACCAACCCTTCGATTAAATAAATTCTTTTAGGAGGACTACAGAAGAGGTAAATTCTCTAAACTATCAGAAGACACAATACCAAACCACTTTCAATCCAAGGTACAATGACCATCCAGGATTCCTTTGGAAACATAACCAACAATCCAACCAACAACCTAGTTAACCAAAAGGACCAAACCCCTAATCTAATTTTCAAAACCATAAAAAGTTCCTAAAAAACTATTCCAATACCAAAATCCTCTTATCCATTACCAACAATCCACCCAAAATCCCATGAAATAGCCAATCCAACAACCAAATTATCCTCCTGGGATAAAACAACCAACACAATCCCCACCCCAATATTTCCCTCTTCCAATCCTTGAGTTGTTTTGTCAACAAGTGGAGAAAATGAACTCAGAAGTATAATCCCTTAACAATTAACTACATACCATTAAAAATGGGAAGGCACCCATGATGAATCTCACATTACCATCCTCAAACCTAATGTGATAATCTAGTTACACACAAACCTCTCATGAACAACTCAAAGCATTGAATGTTTTAAGAAGTGGGAAATCCATTCACAAACCTAAAAAAGATATTCCAGAATCATTAAAACCTTAAATAATCCATGAAATTTATGAATAACCACCCATAGATTCTGAAAAACCCAATGAGAATCTGAATGAAACACAACCACACCAAACACTCCAAAAACTTACTCCCTTTTTTAACACATGAGGGGAAGTCTAGACCGAAACATAATGAAACATTGAGGGAAATATTATCTTAGGTTAAGTTGAACATCCCCCTTATATATGCAATCTAAACCATTCCTTCCAACTCAAATTTCCTTAATATCTTGTTCACTTTTAATATGAAATCTTCACATAAAAATCATGGTGAGTACCACCACTCAACGGACCATTCCTCCAAAGTTTAAAGATCCATAATTTCCATACATTAATATTGAGTTAGTAGAGAAAAAATTTGACAAATCCCTTTTTGATTTAGTAGATAGTGTGAATCTCATTCCTTATGACATGTATTTTCAGTTAGGTCTCAAAGAACTCAAACCCACATATTTCACTCTTCAACTTACTGATTGTAGTGATCAAGTTCCTAAGGGGATCTTATAGGATGTTCTGGTGAAATTTGAAATTTTCATTTACCTTGCTGACATCATTATCCTTAAAAATCACCCAAGATTAGGTCCTAGGGAGAAAACCCCCATCATCCTTTGTCATCCCTTCTTAGAAAAAATCAACAAATTCATCTAATCTAGGAATGGTAAGATGAAAATAAACTTCATAAACATGAGTCTTGATTTGAACATCTACAATGAAAACTCTCAAATTATGGATGATGAAGAGATCTATGAGGAAAATTATATTTTTAGTGAAGTAGAGGAACATAGAGGTATTATTGAAGGATGTTTAAGTCAAGAATAGATTGATTTATTTTGTTCACATGATGGAAATTTGTCACCTTGTCTTGAATCTTTTTCAAATAGGTCATTTGATGATTTTATCGAATCACCAGTGAATGATACCATTGGTGAAATCAACAACATTGTGTCTATACCCATTCATGTCACTAATCTAGCCAATTTAGTGGATGGAAATTTTGTTCACAGGGAATCAATTCTATAATAAATATGGAAAAAGAAACTCAGTTAAATACAAATTCCCATCCTTCCGTGGAAAGTGATATCCAATTTGTTCTCTAATTTGAGGTCCTACCTTCATCATTCATGTATGAATTCTTTGGGGATAATTGATCCTTTCTTGTTTTAATTTCTTCCTATCTTGAACCTAATCAAGATGTGATGATTATGGATGTCTTAAGAAATCATAAGAAAGAAATTTGATGGACCATTTCTGATATTCTTGGGATTAGACCACTCATTAGAACTCATATGATTATTCTTTAATCTAGATCAAAACCATGTTGTTAACCTAAGTGAAGACTCAATCCAAATATTATTGATGTGGTAAGGAAATAACTACTTAACTTGTTGAAATCTATTATCATCTACCCCATTGCTGATAGTGAGTGGGTAATCCAAATTCATGTTATCCAAAATAAAAATGGAATCACTGTGATCGCCAATGAGGATGGTGATCTTCTCCCAACATGGGTGAGTAGTGGATGGAGAGTCTTCATTGACTATAGAAAGCTCAACTATTCTACCAAGAAAGACCATTTCCCATTGCCCTTTATTGATCAAATCCTCAAGTGACTAGTGGGTCATCAATTATACTTCTTCCTAGATGGATTCTCAGGGTATAATAAAATCAAGGCCACCTAAGAGGATCAAGGAAAAAACAACCTTCACTTGTCTATTGGTCACTTTTTCCTTCATTTCCATGCCCTTTGGGTTATGTAATTCCCATGTTACCTTCCTGTAGTGCATGATGGGAATCTTCTCGGATAGGGTGTGGGATTTCTTAGAGGTTTCATGGATTACTTATCAATATTTGGGGATAATTTTTAGGGATTAATTCTAAATGTTGAATGGAATTTGTCAAGATGCGATGATAATAATCTCATCCTAAATTGGAAAAAAATGACATTTCTTGGTAAATGAAGGACTTGTTTGAGGCCATATAGTATTTGGTAGAGGGATTGAAGTTGATAATGTTAAGTTTGATATCATTTTTCACCTTCCCTCTACTAAAAATGTAAGGGAATTTACGTCATTATTTGGACATGAAGGTTTCTATAGAAGGTTCATTAAAAATGTTATCTCTACTTCTCCACCACTTTGTGCTTTTGTTTTTGAAAGATGCTCAATTTTTATGGATAGAAAACTATGATAAATCATTTTCTACACTCAAATAAACTCTTATATCTTCACCTATCATGAAATATCCCAATTGGAAACTTTCATTTGAGCTCATGTGTGATGCAAGTGACTTCACTGTAGGAGTAGTCTTAGGATAAAGGTGTGAGAAAACTCTATGTTTCATTGCTTATGCAAGAAAATTTTTAAATGATGCACAATTAAACTAAACCACTACGGAGAAATAGTTTCTTACTTTTTTATTTTCCTTAGAGAAATTAAGGTACTATATCTTATGATCACCCATAATTGTCTTCATAGACCATTCAAGCCCTGAAAAACCTTTTCCGAAAACAAGATGTCAAGGTAAGATTGATTAGGTGGGTCCTTCTTCTTCAAGAGTTTGATTTAACCATTTAGGATAAATAGGGTGTTGAAAATTTTATATTTGATCACCTCTCTAGGATGGAATTCAAAGACAACTCACATCACCTTTTCATTTTTGATTCATTTCCCAATGAGAACCTCTATTCTGTGAGTGATTTCCCATGTTATGATAACATAGAAAACCATTTGGTTACAGGTAAGATTCCAAAATTCTTAAGGACCCAAGCTAAGAATAAATTCTTTTCTAATGTCAAACATTGTTTGTTTGATGATACTTACCTCTTCAAGTTCTAGCCTGATCAAATCATCAGGATATGTGTTCTCGAGTCTCAACAAGAGTCCATTTTAAAATTTTGTCCTGGAGAGGAAAATAGAGGCCACTTTTCCACAAATAAAACAACTAAAAAGGTCCTACAAAGTTGTTTCTACTAGCCTAACCTCACTAAGGACTCCTTCCAACTCTAAAAAAGTTTTCCTCAATGTAAAAAATTAGGATCCATTACCTAAAGGAATCAAGTGACTGTCACTACCATTCTAGTCATCGGAATATTTGATTGTTGGGGAATTGATTTCATGGGACCCTTCCCAAACACTAGGGAAATCCTCTACATACTATTAGATATTGATTATGTCTCAAAATTGGTGGAGGTCATTACCACCAAGTCTAACAAACATCATGTTGTGATCTGATTTTTGAAAGAATATATATTTTTTTGATTTGGAATTCCTAAGGCTATAATCCGTGATCGAGGAACCCATTTCTGCAACCAACCATTCTCTTTACTCATGTTTAGGTATGGGATTTCTCATAAAGTTTCCACTGTATACAATCCTCAAAAAAATGGTCAATTGAGTTATTGAATAAGGAGATTAAAGAAATTCATAAAAAAACTATCAATCCCTCTAGGAAATATTGGTGTGAGAAACTCTTGGATGCCCTTTTTGTGATGAACCCGACCTCAGAATTCCTAGAACTAATGCCTTTAATCATGATGTGTTCTTTTTAACAAAAACATGAACTGATAAGTTACACATGATGTCTCAAAATGAGGATCAATTCAGTTCAGGTTCAGGGAAACCAGTTATTTCTATCAAGCCTCCTCAGCTGAAAACTGATACCTGAAAAATTTCATTCAAAAAAGTAGGGTGATCATACGAATGCCTAGTAAGGGGTTTTAAAATAACTTAATATACCAATAATAAGCTTCTGAAAACATTCCTTCAAAACTTTCCAGAAAACATTTACTAAGGAAATATTATAACACAAGTTTCATAGAATAACAATTTTCTAGAATTAAAAGAGAACATTTCAAGGAATAATAAAAGTGTAAAAATGTAACATGATTCAATTCCAAGAAATCTCTTTCAGAATAATAAGTAAAGTCATTCTAACTGTAGAAGGAATAACGTGTAAAAATGAAATCACAAAACGTTTTTTCAAGAGTATCACATGATCAGAGTTGCACATAAAATAATTTTATCTTCAATTTCATCCTTTAACAACTAGGAAACATAAACTAGACACTAATTCTCTGAGTAATGTGTAAATAATATGCCCTAACTCTTATTTCTTCTGATTCTGATGAACATAATCTCTTTAACCAAGAATATTCTACTAGTTGAATATTCTTCTGGTTAATTAAATTGCTCAGTCATAATGAGGAATGTGCATATGCAGTACTATGTCAAGGCCTCAGCCAAGACGTCTAATGATTAAGGAATCAGCCAAAATCCATAACTCATAGTTGGGAAAGGCCTCGGCTAATTCCGCTTTTAGTAGTCTCATGATACATATCGATAAATCGAGGGGCTATATCGGGCCCCACCCATTACATAATAAGTCCAATGCATTCCTCATAACTCTAAATCAAAGTGCACATACCACATTGATTTATTAAATTACTTATCACATATCAATCCAAGTGTTGCATTTTACATGGTTTCTTACTTCACATAATTCAAAGTGTCCCATACTACTTTGAACAATTTAGGGTTTAATTGATATTTGGTCATAGTAGTTAAATTTCATATTTTAACAGTTACATTTATATAAAGTGAATCATGCGTTTAAATGTTAATAACAAGTCTATCAACTACATGACTATGTCGCTGGATGGTAAATATGATAAACAGATTTGGTATATGTGATGAAAACAAACATACTAATGGAAAAACAATTTTTTTCACATGCAATGATAACCTTAAAATTATAAATCCTTCTTAATAAAATATATATTGGAATTTAATCTAGATGCAGAATAAATAAAGATGCAAACCTAACATTTCATGTGGGGTATTAAACTCAAGGATTCTAAAACATTTATTACAAATAAGATTTTGTTTAACACATCAAAATTTCAAAACTAGAAATCTTGAAACTCAACCACAACCAATATCATTTAATATATAAGAACATAAGTAACTCATACATGTGAATATAAAAGTTTAAAACCTCAAATTTATACTCATGAACTAAACATATCAAAAGTATTTCATTTGGAATATCTACATTTAAGGTTTCGTGTTGGGTAAATTGTTCACACAACAGGGTGTATATAAAGAGGAAGTGTTTAAACCAAAATAAATATATTTTGAAAACACATGTTTTATAGTACCTTTGAAAACCTTGGGTATTTGTAAATAAAGTTGAGGATCAATATTATCATGTATACACATATACTCACATAACCTATTATACATTATGTATAATCGATTATACATAATGGTCTCACACTATGTTTTGTTGAAACTTACAAGTTTATCAAAAAACATTATTTAACCATTGCAGTACAATGTTAAAATTATTATAAATTGGTCCAGAGGGTGATATATATAAAATGTATAATTATACATGCCCATATATATTCTATATGTATATATATAAAAATATATTTCCTTATGTAAAAAAAATCTACTAATTTCATGAGACTCAAAGTTTAGAGGTCTTTTAATCAAACCTAATAGAGCTTTCTTTTAAAACACATTGTTATATATATATATATACATATGTTCATATATAATCATATTTAAAGGTTACATATATTTATATAGCATGAATAAACGAAAATAATCCTTCATGTTTAAAAAAATTACATAACCCAAAATCCATAAGACCTAGGGTCGAGTATTTGAGGGTTTTCACCCAAACCATATAACCATACCTGCATTCATATATTCATAAACCGAATTTACAAAAAAATGCATATATATAAATAGTATATAATTAAGTTTTACATGTATAAAATACACCCTTATGTTTATACAACCTTTTTAACTCAAAACATAGATTTATGTTTGGTTTAAGGGAAGGTTTTAACTAAAACGTAGAGTTAAATATATATATTTATGAGTATACATGTATATGCACATACCCTCAAACAAAAAAGACAAGGCAACAATAAATTCCCTTATCTTGGTTCGAGGAGGAGGAGAACTTGAGGAAGACTAGCTAAATCTTGTTGGAGATTTGAGTGTGGAAAAACTGAGGGGTTCTTTTGGGTGAAAAAGTTTTCTTATATAAACTCTATTATATGAGACTTTTACAGAATAATTTAAGGAATCTTGCATTGGATCCAAGGCCTCTTTGGTATATTGAAATACCGGGGGGTCTGTCTTTGTGGAAACCGCGTGAGAGGAGGGGCTATCAGTTTTCAAGGGTGAAGAAAAATGGTGCAAATAGGGTGTAGGGGTTACTGGGGAAGCGCACATGAGGTAGAGGAAGAAGACGTTATGGGTAGAGAAGAACCAAAAGAAGATTGGATGGTCATGATCTGATCTGGACTTCATCCAATGGTCAGGGTGCATCCACGGTTTTTAAAAGTGATGGACAGATCAGATTAGATTCTCATCAAGTTCAGATGGCACTAGTTCGACGAGATGTTTTAGAAATATTAGATGGTTAAGATTAGATCCACATTCGATCGGACGATGTACAAAAATGTTAAGGTATTCCTCGATTTCTGATGGTCGAGCACTAGATCAAGATCGATGGCCCAGATCACGTGCGACGTGACCCAATGATTCAGATCCCATTTCTCCTGAAAAACCTCATCCCACATCAAAACGGAGAGACACTCATGGCATCTTTATAATCCTAATACTACCAGCATATGTTCAAAAATCATATCACACACCAGGGGGCCTTATACCCGGGCTCCTACTCCCCCCCACAGGCCTCGGCCTACCCCTACATCGTCGTGGCCTCGCGCCCACAATGGTGCACTTTGATCCCTCATGTGATCCATTGTGCCCTTCGAGGAAACTATGCCCATGCTCAGGCCAGCCTAAGCTGAGGCTGAGGGCCAGGCTCAACCGCCTAGCATAAGCTGCCTCCCTTGTCCCGGCTAAAGGGATGGCCCTAGTGGGCTTATTTTTTAAATAAAATCCAATATTTAAAAATTATAATGTCATAAATAAATTAATACATTAATTTTAAATATATATAAATTATCTTTTAAAAAATGAAATTTATTTAAAATTTGAAAGGTTAAAGAGTACAAATTAAATTATACTTTGTCTTAACTAAGAGTATTTCTAAAATTATAAACACAAAATTTTTAATATACAAATTTATTAGTTGAAATTTAATATCTACACTTGAAACTTGTATACTTGTATTATAGATATAAAAACATAGTTTTTGGAAATCTAACATAGTTGAATTAAAACATTTTCTATGCTTTATCAATGAAAACATTAACAATATATTTGAAATATTTGAAAGGTGTTTTAATTCCTCATTACATTTTAAAATCACTTAAGTGTAGTTCAAAATATAATAATATTTCTTTTTAAAGTTTATAATTAGAGGTTGTTTTATAATTTTCAATCCTTAACATAAATATTTGGAAAACAAAATTACACTTACATGTTTTTAATTAATTCACAAATAGGCTAACAACTATAATTATAGCTGTTGGAATTCAGAAGTCACCCAAGGTAATGGTTGAGTTGATGCCTTATAAAACCAAGACATAGGGTGTCCTAAATTCAAGGAAATTGAATAAAATGGTACTTTCTATACCACTAATACTTAGTACAGTTTTCAGGATTACGATGGTGATGTTCTTCGTTATCACTAACCCGGGGGAGATTCTCTATTTACCGGGTCTCGTTGTTGTTTTAGGGGGAATTCTAGTGGCTCTGATAGAGTTTTTTTTTGGTATTTTTGGTTAGTATAATTTCATTTTGATCTGGTTGTAATTTAAACCCAATGGAGTTCTTATTCAAATGAAAATCCTTGTGTCCATTTTATACGTTTTATTCAGTATTCATAAAAATAAAATAAAATAAAACCATATTACTATAATTACTATTATTACTAGAGAAATAAACTTTGGGGTGTCACATTATCCCCCCTTAAAAGAATTGCATCCTCACAATTCATTCTACATAACCATATTAAAAAAAAACACCCTCACAAACTTCACCACATCCTCCATTGTAGAGGGTCCTCCAGTGTGGCCAGGTGAATTCCCAAGTCTATGTTCAACTCTTCTGCTTCCCTAGCCTAGAGAAATTTTAGGAATAAATGGTTGAACTATTTCATAGTTCATTTGGGATTCCAGAGTGAGGCTCGAAAGGCAGAATGTTCGGAGATGTCCAAATGGACCAACACTCGAAGAACTCACCGGACTATTTCTTGAAAGAGAACATCTAAGTCATGGGTGTTTTCGTACAAGCTGAAACTGAGGAGTTGGTATATGTAGGTTGCACAAATTTTTCCCACCCAAGAAGACTCTTGAAATAATACTATTTTCATGAAGTTCCGTCCAATAGTAAAGCATATAAAAATACATTCATGGTATTTTCTCCTCTGCCTGTACTCGGCCAGTTGGATCGTGGCTATGTGGTGGTATATGTAATCATTCTCTTGACAGGAGCAGAGAATGTCTGGACTACTTGATACTTCTTAAAGTTTCTCGCACATTCTTCACAAGTTTTCAAATGGTAGGTACTCTTCCTCACAGGTTTTGAGTATAATAACCTCCAGTATCTCAATGGGAAGGTATAAAATGTGGGTTCGTCCTTCCATCTGAAAATTAATTATGAAAGTTCAATCGATGAAACCCATCCAAATGTATAAAAAAAGAAAAGATAGCAGAAATAAGAGATAAAAAGTTGTATTCTCATATAACCACTGGTACATAAAAAGAAAAAGGCTAATGGTTTCCCCAGTTCTCGATCACACGAATCCCCAGAACAAGTTCAAAACTCTCGATCTCCCTAAATCAGATACAACATGAGTAGCCAAGTTCAATCTCATGGGTGCATTTATGGTGTCTCCAGAGTGTGACATGAGGAGTGTGAAGCTGAGATACAACATTCTGCACTTGATTTCTATACACATAATAGAAGGCTTCGAGTTGAAGGATTGGATAGTCCATGACTTTACCTAAATGGCCATACGACAAGATATGGCACATGTATGCTGCGTGGTGGTCTCCCATTGCAGCAGCTTCCTGGAAGGCCATGAGGGACTGAACACCTTTCACTATAGTGAAGCATCTAAATACACATTCAAAATATTTACCCCAACTTGTATAGGATTGAAATTGGAGTTGCATCATAAATACATAATCCAACCCCACTCCTTGGTGGAGTTGAAGTACACGAGGGGAGTTTGAAACATCATAGAGGTGTTTACACTTCATAAGTATGTGTTAATAGTTTATAAAATTTTCATGTCTAGATATGGAAATTATGGTATCTAGGGATTATATAGGAAGAGACAAAAAAAACTAATACCTTCACTTTCCATCTAAAAATTAAGAAAAACTCATATTTAGTAATTCTTAAGTAAATTTTTCTTTGTTCGTTTCTGGTTTTCCTAAATTATCTAAACCAAATACCTTAATACCAACTACGAAGATCCCAATCCCAGAATATCCAGAGCCGGTGCCTTGAATCATGATGTGTACTTTTTAACAACAACATGAACTTATAAGTTACACATCATGTCCCAAAATGAGGATTGATTCGGTTTAGGTTCTGGGAAACCATCTACTTCTATCAATCTTCCTTAGCTGAAAACTGATACCTGAAAATTTTCATTCCAAAATGTAGGGTGAGAATACAAATTCCCAATAAGGGGTTTCAAAATAACTTAATATACTAATAATAAGATTTTGAAAACATTACTTCAAAACTTTGCAGAAAACATTTACTAATTAAATATTGTAACACAAGTATAATAGCATAACAATAGTCTATAATTAAAAGAGCAAATTTAAAGAAATAAAAACAGTATAAAAAGGTAACATGATTAAATTCCAAGAATTATCTTTCAGAATAATAAGTAAATTCAGTCTAACTGTAGAAGGAATAACGTGTAAAAATGAAAGCACAAAACTTGTATCTAAGAGTATCACATGATCAGAGTTGGGCCTAAAATAATAGTTTCTTCAATTTCATCCTTTTCTAACTAGGAAACATACAATGTACAATAATTATATGAGTACTGCGTAAATAATACTCCGTAACTCTTACTTATTCTAATTCTAATGAACATAAGCTCTTTAACCAAGAAAATTATACTAGTTGAATATTCTTCAAGTTAATTAAATTACTTAGTCATAATGAATAAAGTGTATATGCGGGACTGTGTCAAGGCCTCGTCCAAGACATCTGATGATTAAGGCCTCAGCCAAAATCCATAACTCATAGGTGGGAAAGGCCACGACCAATTTCGCTTCTAGTTGTCTCATTATACCTACTGATGCATCGAGGGGATATAGTTGGCCCCACCCATCACATAATAAGTCCAATGAATTCCTCATAACTCTAAATCAAAGTGCACATCCATATTGATTTGAAAAATTACTTATCACATATCAATCCAAGTGTCACATTATACTTGGTTACTTACTTCACATTATTCAAAGTGTCTCATACCACTTTCAACATTTTAGGGTTTAATCCATATTTCGTCATAGCAGTTAAATTTCATCTTTTGACCATTACATATATATGAAGTGAATCATGCATTTATTTGTTAATAACAATTCTATCAACTAGATGACTATGTCACTGAATGGTAAATATGATAAGCAGATTTGGTATATGTGATGACAACCAACGTACAAATGGAAAAGCAAGTTTTTTCACATGCAATGATAACCTTAAAATTATAAATCCTCCTTAATCAATTACATATTGTAATTTCATCTGGATGCATAATAAATAAAGATGTAAACCTAACATTTCATGTGGGGTTTTAAACTCACATATTCTCAAACATATATAACAAATAATATTTTTTTTAATATATGGAAATGTAAAAACTAGAAATTATGAAACTCAACCACAACCAATATCATTTAATATATAAGAATATAAGTAACTCATACATGTGAATATAAAAGTTTCAAACCTCAAATATTATATGCATGAACTAAACACATCAAAATTATAGCATTTAGATTATCTACATTTATTGTTTCATGTTGTGTAAATTGTTCACACAACAGGGTGTATATAATGTGGAGTGTTTAAACCAAAATAAATGTATTTTGAAAACAGTTGTTTTATAGTTTATTTTCAAACCTTTGTTATTTGTAAATAAAATTAAGGATCAAGGTTTGCATGTATACACACATACTCACATACCCGATTATACATTATGTATAATCGAGTATACATAATGGTCTGACACTAAGTTTAGTTGACACATAAAAGTTTATCAAAAAACAAGAATTAACCATTGCAGTACAATGTTAAAATGCTTAAAAACAGGTCCATATGGTGAGATATATAAACTATATAATTATACATGACTGTATATATTCTATATGTATATATATGAAAATATATTTCCTTATATATATTCAAAAATCTACCTCTTCTTTGAGACTCAATGTTTTGAGGTATTGTAATAAAACCTAATAGATATTTCTTTTAAAATGCATTTATATATATATATATACATATGTACATATATAATAATATTTAAAATATACATATATTTATATAGCGTCATGAAAAGAAAATAATCATTCATGTTTAAAAAAAATTACATAACCCAAAATCCATAAGACCTAGGGTCGGGTATTTGAGGGTTTTCACCCAAACCAAATGACCATACATGCACTCATATATTCATAAACTGAATTTACAAACAAAAAATTACATATATATAGTACATAATTATATTTTTTATTTATAAAATACACCCTTATGTTCATACAAACTTTTGAACTCAAAACAGAAGATTTAGGTTCGGTTTAAGGGAAGGTTTTAAATGTACCGTATAGTTAAATATATATATTTATGAGTATACTTGTAAATACAAATACCCTAAAACAACAAAAAGAAAAGGAAACAATATATTCCTTTATCTTTATTTGAGGAGGAGGATAACTTGAGGAAGACTAGCTGAAGCTCACTATAGATTTGAGTGTGGAAGAACCGAGGGGTTATTTGGAGTGCAAAGGATTTCTTATATAAACTATATTATAAAATAATTCTACATAATAATTTTAGGACACATGAATGGGATATGAGGCCTCTTTGGTATATTAAAATACCAGGGGTGTCAGTATTTGTGGAAACTGCATGAGAGGAGGGGACAACGACTGTCAAGGGTAAAGAAAAATGATGCAAATAGGGTGTAGGGGTTACTGGTGTAGCGCACACGAATGAGAAGAAGAAGACGCCGCAAGAAGAGGAGAACCAGAAGAATATTGGATGGTCAGGATCTGATCTGGCCTTGATCCAATGGTCGGGGTGCATAAGTGGTTTTTAAAAGTGATGGATGGCTCGGATCAGATTTTTGGCTAGATCAGATGGCCCTAGTTTGATGCGATGTTTTAAAAATCTTGGATGGTCGAGATTAGATTCATATCATATCACACAGTGTATGAATATGTAGAGGTATTCCACGGTTTCTCAGGGTCGAGCGCTGGATCAAGATCGATGGCCCAGATAGTGCCTGACGCGATCCAATGGTTCAGGTCCTGTTTTTTCCAAATTTATTCATCCCACATCGAAATGATGATACGCTTGTAGCCTCTTTATAAGCCTCAGACTCCCGGAATATGTTTAGAAATCATAGTACACACCAGGGGGATTTATACACGGGCTCCCCCCCCCCCCCGTAGACCTCATCCTACCCCTACTTCGTCGTAGTATCATGCCCATGGTGGTGTGCTTTGATCCCTCATACGCTCATGTGTACCCATCGGGGAAATTATGCCCATGCTCAGGTCGGGCTAAGCTGAGGCAGAGGTCTAGGCTCAGCCACCTAGAGTGAGCTGCCTCGATTAGACTGGCTAAAGGGCTGGCCCTAGTGGGCTTATTTTTTTTAATAAAATCCAATATTTCAAAATTATAAAGTCATAAAAAAATTAATACATTCATTTTAATTATATAGAAATTATCTTTTAAAACATGACTTTTATTTAAACTTTGAAATGTTAAACAGTACAAAATAAATTATACTTTGTCTTAACCAAGAGCATTTCTAAAATTATAAACTCTAATGTTTTAGTATACAATGTTATGAATTGAAATTTAATATATACACATGAAACTTTTATACTTGTATTATAGATATCAAAACATAGTTTTTAGTAATCAAAAATAGTTTAATTAAAACATTGTTTAAGATTTAGTAATTAAAACATTAACAATATATTTGAAATATTTGCAAGGCGTTTGAATTCCTCATTACACTTCAAAATTACTTAAGTTTAGTTCAAAATATTATACCATGTCCTTCTAAAGTTCATAATTATAGGTGGTTTTATAATTTTCAATACATAACTTAAATATTTTGAAAACTAAATTACACTTACATGTTTTTAATTAATTCACCAAAAGGCCAACGACTATAATTATACCTGTTTGAATTCAACGGTCACCCAAGGAAATGGTCGAGTTTATGCCTTATAAAACCAAGCCTTATAGTGTCCTAAATTCAAGGCAATTGATGAAAATGGTGCTTTCTATACCACTTATGATTAGTACAGTTTTTATTATTATGGTGTTGATGTTCTTCGTTATGACTGACCTGAGGGAGATTCTCTATTTACAGGGTCTTATTTTTGTTTTAGGGGGCCTTCCAATGGATTTGATAAGGTTTTTAGTATGTATTATTTGTTAGCATAATTTCATTTTGATCTTCTTGTAATTTAAACACTATGGTGTTCTTATTCAAATGAAAATAATTGTGTCCATTTTATATGTTTTATTCAGTTTTCATAAAAATAAAATAAATTAAAACCATATTAGTATTATTATTATTATTATTACAAGAGAAAAAATATCCATGACGTCACACTTTAGGCATATCATACAACATTTAAAACCATCCTAGTAATGTCACTATATAGGTTTTTTTATAGAAAATAATTCCATTTACCTGTGGAAGTTGAGCATAAGTCCTTTTGGGAAATCGAAAAAATGAACATTGACAGTTCTTTGGCCGAAGCAAATATGAGATTAGAGATTAATGAACTTGAAGAACTTTGGATGAAGGCTTATGAAAATTAAATGATAAATAAATCTAGAGTTCAAGCCTACCAATCTTGGAATATCAAAGTACAACACTTTGAACCAGGAAAATTAGTGCTCTCGTATAGTTCAAAAAATCATTTACACCCATGAATGTTGAGTTGCATATGCTCTGGTCCATACATAGTGCATAAGGTGTACCCCCATGGGACTGTAGAATTTCAAGATCCTACCAATTTTCAATCCTTTAAATTTAATGTTCATAGAGTCAAACTATTCATTGAACCATTCCAAAAATATGAATTTGATGAAGACTTTTATGAACCAAACTTAGATGAGGAAAATAATTAAGCAATTAAGTGTATATGTCGAGTTAGCGACGTTAAACAAAAGCGTTGCATGAGAGGAAACTTGTAGTTTTCATGTCTCCAATCATTATGAATAATCTTTTTTTAGGATTAATGAATTATTTTTATATATAAAAAATTATCTAATCAATAAACTATTAATATGATAGTACCTTAGACTATTGACCTGTTCTTGTATTATGAGAATGGATGGGTATGAATGGGGAGATTTGTATTCATCTGTGTCACGTGGTGTGATCCTTGAGTAACACCATGCCTGGAAATTTAAAAATAAGACAATGTATCATCTGTTTATTTTATTTTTATGTAATTTAGGTTAAAATAAAAATACAAAAAATAATAATAATTAAAATAATTTAAAAGGACACATCGTAGGTCATGCGGAAAACCCCATCACAACTGGTGAATCAATGAGGACTCGAACCTAGGGTCGAAGGGAGATAGGGGAAAACACTTTCCACTGACCTATGACATATAGTGCTTCCTTATTCTATAATTTTTGTATATGTACTTATATTTTAATTATTTAATATAAATATATATATATATATTGTTTTCTTTTGGTTTTTTGTTTTTTTTCCTTGTTCTACTTTGGAACTATGTGAGTGACATGTATATCAAAGGATCTATTTAAAGCATCACGAACGTCAGCTTCAACCACCAGGTGACTTCATTCCATGATTCTCATTTTCAATATCATCTTTGAACTCTTCTCCTCTACCCCCTTATATGTTTTATTTTCATTAAGCACTGGGGATAGTGTTATTCTATGTTGGGGGTGAAAAGAAAGAAAAAAATCCTTGTGAAATAAAAAATGTGTGTAAATTGAAGGAAAAAATACTTTAACTTTGAACTTGATAATACGCATTGAAAACTTTGAAACTAAATATCAAATAATTTAGCATGCCTTGATTCTGATTTTAATACATGTATAATTTCATGACCATAGATTTTGGAAAGTATGGATGTATAATGTGATATTTAATTATTTATATTTTTATCCAAATAAAAAAACACAATGCACATCCTTTGGATAGTGGGTTATTAGTTTGAGTTCGTGGGGTCCCTGAAATAAATATCATAGGTTTCGCGATCATTTTACTTAAAATATGAGTATTCAAAAAAACAAATCAAAAATATCAAAAATAATATATATATTTGTGCGTAAAGTAATGAAATGGAATAATGTGTGGATTTCAGCACTTCGGGATCATGACTTCAAAGTTTTATGGCCTGAAGTTAGTAATATTATCTTGATTTGTGGTAATTTGACTTTTTTTTTACTGAGTTAACTCGAGATGATGCCTGAGTATGTGGTCTTCACTTGGTGCCCTAAGATTTTTGAGCCTAGGAGTTATCGGCAAAGTATCACTACATGGGTTGACTCTATTGAGTGAAATTTCAATTAAATGGAAAAATTGAAAAAAAACAATATATATATATATATATTGAATACTCGTCATAATATTGAAATGTGATTCCACCTAGAACTTCCATCATTTCCCCTTTGAATAAAGATGAACCCCCCGTGTCCATTGTGGTACACAACACATCATCTTGGTTAATTGATATTAGATGAAATATGACAATGAATTTGAACAATGTAACGGTCTTGGGATTGGGATATTCTTATGAACTTATCTTGTATTAAAATATTTTGATGGGTTTTATATTTTTTTGGTATAAGGGTTTTGGTGATCATTTTGTATTAAAATGTTTTTTGAAAAGGGAATTAAAATTTCAAATATTTTTCTCGGTACTAGAAAAACTCAAGTTGGGGGTTTTATTAGACACTGAATGAGTATAATATTCATTTTTAATATATATAATATTCATTTTCTTCATTATTCATAAACACCAATTTAGTGAATTTTACACTTTGAACATCATTTCACATTATGATTGTAAGTGCTTTTTAAAAATAATTATTACATAATACATTTTTGAACACCTTATAGAATACAAAATTATTTTGATTTTATTTTAATATTTAATTTTCTGGTTTTTAATTACCTTGGGAACAATTCATACTTTTGGAGTACTTTAATATTCACATTGGAAAACCACCAAAGTAGTTCTTGAACTAATAACATTCTGGGCGAAGTGAACTGAACAACATCCCAATAAAACTACTTTAGTAGAAAATATATAGTCCTAGTAAATATTAAAATATAATTAAATATAGATAAATTCAGGGGAAACATTACATAAAATAGTTATAAGAGCTAATTCTTATGTTTTGAGAGAGTTCTAGGTGTCCCAAGTTGAAGATGAAATTCTAGGACAGATTCCACGAAGAAGAAAAATATCCCACCGTTTATATAATATCTCTAAAACCAAAAACTCTATTTGGGATTAAATTTTACATGAGGTTAGGAAAAATCCAGTGCTCCATTTTCTTTTTCTATGTCTCACTAAAATTCGGCCATCTAGAAGGTCATTTCGACACCTCTGTTCAGTGGATGCAAGCTGGCTTCCACTTCAGGTCAAGGGTGATGAAGTCCACTCTCCCTTACTTTCCCCCACCCTAGGCCTACCATACTCAGGTGGGATGAATTTTACTATTGTGAGTTCTACTTGGGGATTTAAATAATTCATATTTAAGGTATTGGTGGTGAAAGAGTTGATTGTCTTTGGTGCTTGGTTTAATTGTATTGTTATGATGCCGCTTTGTGTTTGTAATTGCATTTCTTCCTCGTGTAAGTTGTTCAATTCACCTTATTTTATAAATAAAATTTCTTCATATCATATTATTCTCTTCTTATTCTTATCGCATTGATACCATTGTCTCTGCATGTGAATTTATTCACCCCAAACCCTGGGAAATTATCACACAACGGTGGAGTGATCGTTATTTCATTGTCTTTTTTTACTCCATCAATTACTCCCTCATGAGTCTAATTCTCACTTCCATTGAAACCAAAGAATAAATAGAGGGCTAACCCACTTATTTTTTGATTCAAGGGAGTATAAAGGGGATGAATCTGATGTTATTTCTCACTCTATTAATGTCTAATCACTTCTTTTAATTCAGAATTTTGGTTAACGATCTTTAAACTCCTTAGTCCTTGTTGAATTTAAGGCCACACACTTCATGTTATAAAAGGAAACTTTATCTTGGAGTGCTCAAAACATTTATCCTCTAAGTGTATAGGTTGTTAGTATTAGGGTGTGTAGTTATTAAACTAGTAAGTGATGATGTTGTTTGATCTTCTTAAACAAACCCATCTCAAATATAAGAAATTGAAATAGTTGAAAAAGTGATATATTCAATCCACCCCCAAATGATAACCGAGGATCAATTAATTTTATAATAATTTGAATTCAAATATATCCCTTAGTTATCTTTTAAAACCATTTAAAATCAACACAAAGTTGGTCACTTCAAAACCAAAAACAATTCATAGAATGTACAAGTATGTATGTTACTTCATAGGTCTATGAGGATTCAACAACCCAAGTTAAACTAAAAGTGACCTCTTTAACCTAAAATATTGGTTAAATTTTGGTGATACCACATATAATCTTTATTTTATGGGTAAATACGTGTTTAATAAGGTTCAATTATAAATTATTCCTGATATGCAAGCTTGGTTAAAGGGAACTGCTCGATTTCTTACCTATTTTCAAGTACCATCCATAATTTATTTTAAGACACTGTTATTTTTCTAAGATCTCTAATATTTTCACGAAATACTATATTTTCACAATTATGGTTTTATAAAAACAATTATGAAAAATAAAAATTATTTTTACAAAATAAATCTTCTTCAAAAAGTAAAAATGGTGTTTCCTTTAAGAATTTATTGATTCTTTTATTAGAGTATTTTCATATATTTCAACACCTCTATTGAATTGTATGCTTTATTGATATTGATATCTTAGGAATATAATATACCATTTTTTTATTAAATTATTTTGATTAGTTTGACTTTGGTTGTTCTATCTTTATATCAATCACCATACTACTCGGAATGGTGAGTGATTATGTTTACAGATTGCGGAAAGTTATTTTCATTGGGTATATATATGTTGTTTATGTATCACCCCATTAATAAGAGGAAATAATTGGACTTAGTATGTGATGGTTGGGGACCTACATATCCCCTCAATGGTGTTTCCTTGATGGTATGTTTTATATTTCCATAATTATTCATTACCCAAATATGATATTAGTAATTGATAATTCATGTGTTTATTTTACTAGGAGAATATTCATGATTAAGTTTCTTTTCATGTGATTATTTATGGAATTATTTAATAATCTTTTAGTTTGTCCGTATTTTTCTCAATATTTTGTTTTAACAACTTGTGTTTTTTGTTATTAACCATGAATTATAATTCATGTTAGTTTCTTTTTTAGTTATTTCCCTTACTTAGCATCTAATCTCACCCCATTATTATGTTTTATTTTCCCCAGGATGTGAAGATGAATATTATGAGTGACTTGCAGGGATAATCATGGAGAATAAGAGTGTTACCAATGGATTTTTATATTGTATTTCATTTCTAGTTGTAATGTAAAACTTATTTATGTATCTGGATTTCCAATGATACTAGACTATTAAGTCATTTGGTATAGGAACACTTGTTCATACTACCAATGTAATAAATTAAGGCATCGACTTTTGGCTAGTAAGGTCAGGGTCTTTAAATCAAATGTTTAATACTTTAAATTTTATTTCATAGAAACCAACATCATTAAAATGAATAATAATACCCCCTTTAAAAATAAAACTTGAAAATATAATGGTTTCCCAAAATAACTCATAATCAGGGTTCCACATGGGATAACATATGTGGAATGTGAAAACCTAGACATGGAGGATAAATATAATCATCAAGTTCTAATATAGAGTGATAGAGTACATGTTCATTAGAAATTTAACAATCAAAAATCCATAAATATGTGATGATCTAAGGTACTATTTGATTAATCTAAAAATAATGTATTAGAATAGAATTTTTTGTTTCAAAATTCATTCCCTAGAGTTGAAGAATTTTTATGAGAAGAAATAATTACTTGATTTCATTACATTTCATCAGAACAATATCAATCTTTCAATGTTCCTTGATCAATTACCACTTCATATGTTATTATAATAAATTAAGGTGAGTTTTTTTATGAAGCATTAGCAGATCCTGAGATCCATATATAGAGAGATAGTTCAATTCATATGTATTTAATTAACATCACAACAAAAATGGTTAACACAAGTTATTGAATATTTATAAATCCTCATATGGATAGATAATACTTTAATATATAAAACCTCATCCAAATTTCATTGTAAAAATTTTCATAATTAAAAATCCAACATTTTCTATAGAAGGCCACTAAATTTTCAAAATCAACTTATCCTTTATTATCCAAACATCTTAACATAATTATTAATTGTCACACACACAAAATTTGAAGACCATTATCATTTATTATCTTTAAACATGTTAATAACATGAATTACCATAAAAAAAATTGAAAACATGCATTCTTTCAGAAATTAACCCTTTCCTCAAACCATGAATCCAAAAATTCTATAAACTCAATCCCTGATATCACAAACCAATTTCTTATCATATCATCGCTAATGTCATTTATACTATCCCATTTAATTTATCACAATCAAAAATCTCTTTATTATACGAACATCATGCACATATTAAGGGTTATCCTTCCCTTAATCTTGTGTTCTCCAAAAATATAACCATACCAACTAAACCATTTTTCATGGTTACTTGTACCATTCAACATATGATTTCAAATCCTTAAGGAAAAAACTATATTAGACCAATCCTTATATGTTTTATTATTTTTTAATACCATAAAATTACTTCTACACCATTATTCTTGAATTACATTATATAAACACTCAATCATTCCACTACATCATTTTTTTACTTCACATTAACAATATTGGTCGCATGTGATTTCCCATTGAATTTTGATTTAAGAGGTTACTGATGTTGATCATTATCACTAACCCTTATATCTGGGCACTTATTAGCATAATGTACTTTTACTTGCACTTAATGAATTGAAGTGTGAGGTTGAATTATTTGAATCCTTCTCTATATTCGGATCACTGGTTAACTTCTTCCCATTACCTGGGAATTAGGTAGCTAGATGACTTTCCATTCAACACTTGAAACATTCTCCAATCCCCTTTATAAAATTTACACCATGATTCTTGCCAAAGTTTGAACATAAAGGAAAAATCGTCTTCTTTTCTCCATATTTTTTATACTTTCCTTTAAACTTGATCTTTCTTTTCTTATCCACCTACAATCCATATTTTTATTTTTTTGAAAGAGCCACATTAAGGAAAAGTGGAAACCTTACAAACACATTCACCACCTGATTTCAAATTTAAAATTACAACCTTCAAACCATTTCAAAATAATGGAAAAGACCATCATCACCACATCGAACCACGTACTGCCTCGCGATACACACCCTGGAACAAGCCAAATCCTGTGGATAACACCATCACGCTGGCTAGAACCATCCACTGAAATCCATAAACTCCACTGAAATATTTCTTTTCTTATCAAAACCAAGATATTTATACATAACTCTAAACTATATTTCCCCATTTATGGTACATCAGATGATTTCTTCTAGCTACAAAAGTCTCGTATTGAAAACCCCCTTCAAATATTTGGTTTTAAGCCACTAAAGAATTAATCAACCTTACTTTTAGTTTGGATTATAATGCTAGAAGCTTACCTCACAATTCTGGTAAAAAATTCCTCGTATGTACCAATGGATTCATCATCCTTTTTCATAATCTCATTAAAATCCAACTCTATATTTGTATAAAGAATATGGGGAAAGAAATTATTATAAAATAAGTTCTTAAACTCATCATATTCCATGGTGTCAATTTCATCATGTTTCCTCTTATTCTTGATAAAATTACACCATTGATCTACTTCGCCTTCAAAATGATAGACCACCAAAATGAATTTCTCATGTTCTGAACATTGGAAAACCAAAAATATATTTTTAATGGTACTGATGCATTTATTAGCCACTAGTGGATCAGAAGACCTGTTGAAATATGGTGGACATTTCCTCATGAAAGACACAAAAAAATGATGTTCTTGTATTATTTTATTTGGAAGTCCAATATGATTCATCTCTTGAGAAAGTTGTCTGAGCATAGAAACAAGATTTTTTATTCCATATCACATAACATTCAGTCACTCAGGAAGAAAATTATTTCGTTTAACATTACATTCATAATTAATGTGGTTTCCCCAGGTTCCACCCATCAACTAAAACCAAAATTATAGTGTGATTATCACTAATCATTGTGTGAAAATCACATAATAAAGGAAAAGTACTTCCATTCTACAACATCTTAGGTTTAATACTAGGTTATACATTATCATTACAATAATTATAGGATTATAACCTATATATAGACTTATCCTTTGTGATCATTAAAAGGTTTTATTATCCTAGTTTTAAAAGGATGACTAAACCTTAGCTCTGATACTAACTATAATGAAATAGGCTTAACGTACATAGACATTACATCATTTTTGGTGAAATGTTTCATATGTTACACAAAAACACACTCAAAGAACATATTAGTTTAGTGCCTTTGGAAACATGGAACACATTCTTCTAATTTAGTGAAAGATCTTTAACATCTCCCATAAAGATCTTCCCCATTAGTATTCCTACCTAAAACCTTTCATTATATCATGGAGAAAAGAAACATATGAAAAGGGTGATATCAGATGATTTATAAGGGAACACAAGGAATATATCAAGAAAAACTTGAGCATAATAATTTAAACACAAAAGAAAAACTTTTAAAAATCATACCATGTATAACATATATCAAAATATTGAGTCGTGTAATAAATCATGGAAGTTCATAAGACATAAATTATAAAGGAACACGAGCCATGAAAAAATAGCATTACCATAAAACATGGAATTGTGGAAAACACATAAGCATAGAAAATAATTTCATTAGTAGTCAAGGATATGTTCCAAGACTATCATAGTGGAATGGGTTCACTCCTCAAACCATCATAGAAGACAAAGTCCTTTACAGAACCGATTTGATTCCTTATTCTAGTCTTGTGTTATTGAATTGATTTTACTACCAGTTTAAGTTCTATCTATCTAATGAGATATAAATCTTTACCCAATGCATTGGAGGTAGATATACGTCCCACCCTTCAAATAATTAAAACCATACATATGTGTTTCATAAGAACATAAATCATATAAGATCCCATGGAATGAAATTGGTTTCGTAAACATCACTCAATCACAACCCATGGAAAAGAAATGGGTTTCCTAAATATCATTCCATCATAAACATAAACCAACTGTATGATTAATAGGGATAGTATCATTGAAAAAATATACTCACTATGTCATGACCCATCCCCCAGGGCCCTTGTCGTGACTACCCCGAGATCACCTCCCATAGTTCAGGGGTTGGACACTAGCGCCATGTATGAATATCCCAAATAAATGGGGGGGGAATTTGACTAAATACCCATACACAAACACAACTCCAATCCACATATACTGGAAGGTGAAAACACTAATTAAACAGATCTAAGGTACGACCATAGAAAACTAAAGCTAAACAGGACCAGAATACATGCCCAACTGAAATAGAAATGTAAAAGTACAAGTCTATAGAACTCCTCTTCAAAAACCCTACCTAAATGGTAGGTATATAAATTGTTGTCTAAAGCCTCAGAAGAGCATCTCATCTGTCGGGTCACTCTAAAAACCGCCTGCCCCCAGTCTACCAAGGACTCCATCAAAGTGTTTATCATCTCCACAAGACACAACATGTGCGGGTGAGTCCCATGAAGGGGTGAGTAAAAAAATACTCAGTAGGGACCCCAAAACACAATGGTATACCACGAATTAATACACAAATAATACAACCAAAGAGTTACACAAAGTATAGCCTCTAAGAAGTACAGTCAAGAGACTCACTAGAGTCAGCTCACATAGGTATAATCTAAATTATGAAAAAAAAGAATATCATCAGTAAACACGGAACAACTTTCACTGCTAAGGAACTCATCCCCAATGAATCACTTAGGATTGTTGGGTTAACTAGACCTGCCCATCACATAGACCCGCTCATCACTTAGGCCTGTTGGGTCACCTACACCTACTCATCACTTTGTTCTGAAGGGTCAACTAAACCTGCTTGTCACTTTGGCCTATTAGGTCATCTAAACCTTCTCATCACTTTGTCCTACTAGGTCATCTATACCTACTCTTCACAATCTTCGCATCACAGGCAGCCACAAGATTCATGCTTGTAGTGTGCTTGATTTCAGTAGAATCTACTCCTCAATCCATCAGTCATTTCTCAAATTCCATGAAAATAAAAATAAAGTCTACCAAAAGTACATCCTCATCACAAGGGTCCCAAATCTTCAAATAGATCATCAATCAAACTTTTGGTTTGGAAGTTATGAGCCTTTTAGTGAAAAGGGGTTGGTTGAGTCCTGGTCCAGTCAGACCTGGTCGGACCAACGTGACCAGACTCAATACGCTGACCGTACCTAGATCCACCGACCCAGTACACCTGGTCTAAACCAACCCACTAAGCCCAGCCTGAGGTGTTGGGCCCATCCTGAGGCCGGTCCACCTATCAAACCTGACCCACTGGAGTAGGCCTGTCTGCTCCACCCGACACGCAGAGGGTGCCGCATCTCCGAACGACCTTGTGGGTTGTTGTATGGTCCGCCAACACCGTCCAATTAGACCATGGAACTCCATCCATGTGACTTAGTGCAACTGCTATGTCTTTCCACACTGCGGTTGGCCCCTACTATCAACCTCTGCTCTGCTGCGGACCTCCTTCATCGGTGTGCCGGTAAGTTTTTCCGCAGGCCACCCGACTCACTCTGATGATCCATTTTCTGATCCACAAGTTCCTATTTGATCTTAGGGTCACCGCCTCCAATACTATGTTTTATAATCTATCACTCCATTGATCCTTGGGTTTGACCACGTCGTAACCTCTGGGCGAAGCATAATGCAGCCACGTGGGTTTGTCGGCGAAGAACGCAAGAACATGGGGTAGAAGAGAATACCAGGAGCACACAAAGAATGGTATAAGCCTTTGTTTGTGTCTACATTAGAACATTATTTTTACCAAGATTACAAATAATTTAAATAAATTTAGTAATCAAAATGATCAACTTCCCATTAATTCCCCACAAAATAATTCCCAATCCCGCAAGAATGATCAACTTGTGGATCAACTTGTTAGTGAGTTTATCCACGTTCTTTGTTTAGAAGGGAAGAATGGGGAAAGATAATGACATATAAATAAACCCCTAACTAGGGTTGGATTGATATATAGTGAAGGGTGAATCCTATGTTCATCGTTCGTCAATCCACTGATGGATGATCTGAATTCGTTCGTAGATCTGTCGTCGTTCGTTGTTCGTCGCTTCTCATCATTTGACAACAAATTTCTGCAAAATCTCACACCATCTCAGATCCAAGTCTTGTAATTTTATCATAGATTTTATAAAAATAAACTAGGAAAATCCAAGTCATTAAAAATTAAAACATAAGTAACCCTAAATAATACATTCGTAGATGAAAAATAATTTTAAAAGATCACAAGAAATTAATTCTTGAGAAAAAATATACATTCTGTTGAGAAAAAAAATTTGAAACGAGGAAAAATATAATAACTGAGAAATATTAATATAAATAATGAAAAAATATTCATTCATAATAATTTTTTCAATCCTTCAGTAGTTCAACAGATCACCTTTGGGAGAGGATTGCACTACCTTTTATAGGCATTGAAAAGGGGATTGGTGGGGGTGGGTAGCACACCCCCCATTAAAGTGTGTAGCCACAATCAGTGGTTGCATATCACCCCCTTGGAATGCACACCCCTACTAATGTCATGTGTGTTTTTAATAGTACCTCATTAAAAACCATTTTTTAGAAAAACCCAGTGGGATAATAACTAGAATAAGGAAAATAGTACAGTCACGTAGACTCCCCTTAAAAGTTACATTTCATTAAAAAAAATTCAATCTACGCATCCCTATATTATGCATAAACTTTATAAAGATAACAATTAGTAGTGACTTTTTAAATAAATATGAAACATTTCCATTGTATCTGACATATTTCATGTTGATATCTTCATTCTGCATTAACTCTTGTGTAAAGGAGAAAACTTTTGGTGGTATGGGTTGTGTCTAGTCATTCTTAATGAAGTCTTCCTTCAATAGTGTGATGCACGCAGTATTATCTTTGAATAAAAATTTTGGGACACTATTTGTAGTAAATCCACTTGCCACTTAAATGTGTTGAGTCATAGACCGTAACCAAACACATTCTCAACTTGCTTCATATAATGTTATCACTTCTGCATGATTTGAAGATGTTGCGATGAGTGCCTGCTTTTATGATCTCCAAGATATTGCAGTACCTCCTATTGTGAACACCTAACTGGTTTGTGATAACGTATTTTGTGGATTAGATAAATAAATTTCATCTAAAAAACCATCCATCTTCCTTTCTAATTTGTTATAATAGAATAAACCCAAATCAATAATGCCACAAAGATAATGTAAAATATGTTTAATATGATTCCAGTGTCTTTGTGTAGGCGCTGAACTAAATATTTCCAAAACATTAGTAGAAAAAGATATATCAAGATGATTACAATTTGCAAGATACATTAGTGCTCTGATAACACTGAGGTATGGTACTTCTAGACCAACCAACTCCTCATTTTCTTCATAGGGTCAAAATTGATCTTTCTCAGTATTTAAAGACTGATAAACCATTATAGTACTTATAGAATTTTCTCTATCCATATAAAATAGTTTTTTAAGACCTTTTTAGTGTAATTTGACTAATGTAAAAATATTCTATTTGGAATATGCTCAATTTTTAATCCAAGACAATACTTGGTTTCTCCTATGTATTTCATTTCAAATTCTTCCTTTAAGTTTATCATCGATTCATTGATCTCTTTTAGAGTTCTGATGATATTTCAATACTTCAGGTATTTTAAATCCTTTAGGGATTCTCATATATATACTATTATCAAGTGACCCATATAATTAAGTTGTAACAGCATCCATAAAACGTATATTAGTCATCTTAGCTACTACAATGTAGATTAGATATCGAAAGGTAATAGAAACCATCACAGGATAATATGTCTCTTCATAATCATTCCAGGACTTTGAGAAAAACTTTGTGCAAAAAGATGATCTTTGTATCTTACAATCTCATTTTTCTTGTTACTCTTACACAAAAAACCCATTTATATCCAATAGGCTTCACATCTTCTGGTGTGAGCATGATATGTCCAAAAACTCTTTGCCTATTAAGTGAATTTAATTAAACTTGCATTTAACCTTTCCATTTATTCCAATCAGGTCTTTTTGACATTCCATAATAGACCTTGGTTCATGGTCTTCATTTTATAAATCATGTGACATAGAATATGAAAATATTTCATCAAAATTTTCCATATTACTCTGATTCTATATATCACCTATAGTGGTATAATGAAGATAAATTTCATTATTTTCCAAACCTTCAGGGTTTTCTATATCTTGTGAATTATCTTTATGATTCCCATCATGTGTATCTTGAAGTACACTTAAATTACATTTTTCTTTTAGAACACATTCCTCCCTAATAGTGTTTTCAATTATACTCATCCCTTTTCTTTTATGAGGATTTCTATCCTTAAATCCAATTGGTCTTCCATGCTTCAAGCATGTTTTTGAGATTTCTGTAACATCATTATGTGATTGTGTCTTCGGGACATCAATTCTAGCCAGTGCATTTGTAGTTGGTACATGTGATTTAGTCATACCCTTTTAATCATTAAATGAATTAGGTAATTTATTTTCTAGTTCTTGAAAATGTAAAATATTTTTCACTTTCGTCTCACATTGTCAGGTGGGAGGATCGAGAAAACATAACATTTTCACATCCCGTTAAATCTTCTTCCATTGTTTCTTTTCTCCTAATGATGGGAATAATTGTTCATTTAAGTGAAAATCAGAAAAAACATGTTTTTAATACATCACCAGTTTGTGGTTCAAGATATATATTTAAGGATGACGATTCATATCCAACATATATTCCCATTCTCCTTTGAGGTACCATCTTTGTACATTGTGTGGGAGCAATTGGTACACATACTACACAAACAAATATTCTTAAGTGAGAGATGTCGGGATCATAGAAAAAATCCAATTGGATTGGAGAGTGTTTATGATATGCACTTGGTATGATGTGAATTAATGTTGAGAGATGCAATATTGCATGAACCCATACAGAGCTCAACAACTTTGTTCTCATTGTTAATGGTCTAACAATAAGTTGGATGTGTTTTATCAGTGATTCAACTAAACCATTTTGTGTATACACATGGGTAACTGGATGATTCACCGTAATCCCCATTTTAATTCAATAATAATTGAAATCCTAATAGGTAAACTCTACAACATTATTGATCCTTACATTCTTAATCAAATGATCATGGAATTCTGCTCTCAATTTAATTATTTTGTCAATAAAATGTGAAAATGCAACATTTCGAGTTGATCACAAACATACAACTGACCATCTACTATATGAAATAATTAAAACCATATAATATTTAAATGTTTCACATGATGGATGAATTGGTCCGCATATATCACATTGAATTATTTTAAGAAAAGATTGCATTTCAGCCTTAATTTTAAATAGACATTGTCTCGTGATTAGGCTTTCAGGTGAACAAGCCTCACGTGGAGTTTTTCTTAGTGGAGAGATCTGTTGGACCTTTACTGAATGTCCATGAGAACTTTCAATTATTATTGGCATCTTTCCTAAACCATGATAGCCTAACCATTCATGCCACAAATTAATGATTTGTGGTCCATTATTTACTACCATATAATTTTTTATTGCACTTATATATATATATATATAATGCAATATACATTATAATTTTGGTAGTTTTTCTAGTACATGACTCTTACCAAATTTATTAATGGTAACACACATGTACTTTTCATTTCTATTAGATATAATTTTAGCATCATACTCATGCTATTATATATCATTAAAACATAACAAGATTATTTTGGACTTTAGGGAAAACAACGCATCTTTTACAAAAAATTGTGTCCCATTGGGTAAAGAAAAACTCACTTTACTAGTCTCTTATATCATATATGTTGGACCTGATATAGTATTCACAATTGGTCTTGTTGATTTAAGATCGTAAAAATATTTTTTATTCTTAAGAATTGTGTGTGGTGTTCCACTATCTGATATGCAAATATCAATCTCATTTAATCAATCAGTTCCAATGATTCAATGTAAAGAGAAAAACATTATAAGAAACACCTTGTGAAATTTAAATAATAAAATGTCTAAAATATAAAACATACAGAACAAAACTATATATCATATATCATAAATACTGTAATTTTTCCGAATGATTTCAAGTTATAATCTCATCAAATTTTTTAAGTTAAATCAATTGATTCAAGGTATGTGAAATCATCATTTGATGGGTTTTGATTCTTAGTAAAATTCACCTCCTATTCATTCTCTTTATAGTATTTACAAGAAAAAATGTGGTTCATTATTCTTTTCATCAAGAGATTATTTATATAGATTACGTAGATTCTCTAGGGTTCAAAAAACTCGAGACCAATGTCCCTTAGAACCACACCTGTAGTATAAATCTTCAGGATTTGTCTGAGTGTTTGAGCTGATATTTCTTTGATTCTGATATCCATTTCAAGTAGACCCATTGTTATAACAACATCCTTTACTGCGTCTACCACCAAAACCACATCCACAATGAGAATCACATCCCCAAATTCTTCTACGATTATTTTTATGAAATATATAATTTTTTTAGGAAATGTTACCACTGAACCAGTAGGACGAGACTGATGATTTTTAATAAAAATCTCATTGTTCTTCTCTACTATAAGTAATGATGATATGAGATGTGAATATTTTAAATACCCTCACAAGCGATATTTTTTCTCTAGGGTGATGTGTGATGCATGAAATATTGTATATGTTTTTCCAAGCATATCGACATCTGTAATTCCAACACCATAGTACTTGAGTTGTGATACAATTCTATACAAGATAGAATTATAATCACTGGCCCTTTTAAATTCATAAAATCATAAATCATTTCATTCATCATGTGTTTCTATAAGAACAAAAATGATCAAACCTCTATTTCAAACTCTTTCACAACTTTCATGGATCTCTTTCTGTGAGGTATTCACATTTCAAACCATCGTCGAGATGTCTTTTGAGGAATATCATCTCCTTTAATTTATTTTGATGGGTTTACAAATTATTTTCTTTACTTGTTTTTGTTATATCCATTAATTTGAGATGAATTTACACATCCATCATCAATGGCATGTAATTACTTCCCGTAATATCTAGATTGCTGAATTCGATCATTGCGATATTTGACATGATGATAGCTAGAAAAAAATTAAAATCTGGTTATTGATATTATTAAATATTATATATATATATCCCACCCTAATCGGTAAATAAATATTTCATGTGGGGATTTGAAATTAAATACATCAATATATAGCATTAATGGTTTAAAACATTCTTGCGTTTATTGATTTAATAATTTAATCAGGCGGAGAAAAATAAATAAATTTAAACCGTCGAATTTGGCTGTAAAATTAAGCTAAAAGAATAAATAATTAGAACTATCCAACCATGTGGTGAAAAAAATATAAGCATACCTTTCTCATTTTTGATCATTCATGCTGATAACGTGTTGAGAAAAAAATTTAAATGAGGAAAACTAGAATAATGTTGAAATATTAAGTGAAAGAAGGAAAATTATTTTATTGACAAGAATTTCCTCAATCATTTAGTAGTTCTATATATCACCTTTGGGGGAGGATTGAACTACCTCTTATAGGTAGTGTAAAGGGGCTTTGTCGGGGTGGGTAGCCCACCCCTGTTGAAGTGTGCAGCCACAATCAGCAGCTACCTAACACTTTCTACTTTGAAAATTTTTTCTTTTCTAAAAATGCCATAAAATTTTTAAAGGGAACATTTTCATTGAAAAGAAACTTGTACGATTGAAATGTAATATTGAAGGAATTATAGTTTCATGAAAACAAAAAAAAATCCTTTCATGTTTTATAAGTTAAAAAAACATTTTTTCATACTTTTTCTGGAAAATTTAAAAAATACCATATTAGGGAAATGATAAAAATATTTCTTTCAAAGCGTTTGGTAAAAATTGAAACATGGGTAAAAATGTATTTAAAAATTTGAAAAATAGTAAAAAAAATGAAACCTATACATGGATGATAAATATTCCCAAATATATATATACATATAAACAATCCAGAATAAAATGAGATTGTGAAATTAACCCTTACCTTAGGTTCAATTCCCTTCGTACGTATCTAAAATTCCTATAAAATGGTATAAAGAATGTTATTAATTTATACCATAACCATAATAATATTTATTATATCATATATGACTCTATTATATCATCTTATCACCCATTGATTAATATTTAATTATTACCCTTCTTTCTAGTGTTATCTTCTTCATTTTCAGATGCATGTTTTATCATAGAAGACATAGTTCTTGTTCATAGGATATAGTTCCATCATTTCTAGAATTATTTTAAGGTAATATATATAATATTTATTCATTATATTCAAGTATATAATAATTCATGAATATTGAACATGGAAAATCAATTGCATCGCATCATGGAGACGGTATACCGTACGTATGTACAAGAGATGGTATCATTCCCTTAATGGTGAAATGGTAAGAAAGAAGATGGTATATTAATTTTAATTCCAGAATAAATATAATTTTCTTATTATAAAACATATATATATATATTATTTCCATCATTATACCCATCCAAATAAAGTGGTGATGGAAAAAACTAATTACACCACGACATGGAGACAGTAAGTCGTACGTACACACACACGGTGAGTTTTTGTAGGATGGATAAAAGATTGAATATATTTGTTCTGTATTCATAATAAAATCTCATAATATATTTTATACTATTTTTATTACTTTTTAGTTAAAACAACACATTAAAAGTAAGTATAATAAGAAATGATCATGAAAGAATCAGTAAAGATGATTACCTCTTCTTTACTGAACTTCCTTTAGATCTCCTCTTAGGGACACTAGGGTTGGTCTTTTTTGAAGACTGGAACCAATATAATGTGGATAGGGAAGTTTAAAATAGAAATTTCTAGGGTTACTTTGAGCTGTAAGGGACAATTTGATTTGAATAAGTGAGGGAGGAGGTTCCCTTTTATAATTGATATGAGTGTAACTTTTAGAATTTCTAAAGAAATTAGATAATAAAAAATTTAATATCAATAAAAATACCTCAAAAAGTCTATGTATTCTAATGTAAGACAAGATAATGTTGTAGTATCATCAACTAATAGATTATATACATTTATTGGAAATATTTTAAAGCTTATCTTTTTGGTCAACCATTAGTTAACCTATTTTAATTATAACTATGGTAACAACTTTTTCAATATTAAAAGGATGTAATTATTACATATGTGATGTCAATTAAATCATAAATGAAAAATTTATAATATTTTACACCATATTATAATTTTTAAAAAAATTTAAATATATTTTATTATTTTTAAATAAATTAACAAAATGTTATTTTTATAAAATATCATTAGTTTCAATTTGAAACAATTCAATTAATTTGACGTCAAACACATTCAATACAAATGGTAAATTAGAATATAATGATTTAAAACCTATATAAAATTTCATATGGATCTATATAATTCATTTCAAATGTTATATATTTAAAATTTTATCAAAAATTTTATTTTTAAAATCATTTGTTTTATTTTTCTGTTTATTAAAGAAATATTGTATTAGTATAGTATATGAGTTTAAGGTAATTAATTTATTTATAAATATAAAAAATAAAATTCTATAATTAATAAAATTTAATTAAGATAAAAATATCCTTTTATTTTTGTTCATAACTTTATTTTTTTTATGTGAACACATAAAAGATATTAAATACAATGATAGTGAGATTTTGTAACTATCTTTGATTTAAATAATATATAAGTAATTTTCATGGAATATTTTTTATTAAATAACTATAATTATAGAATAAGGTAATAATTATCAAATATTATTCATTAAATAATTTTTTTGAAAAGTTTTGATCATGGTTATAACCTTATCCTTTTGTTTTAATACTTATATATCCATTTTAACTCTTACCATAACAACATGAATTTTTACTCGTTGTGGGTTAATATATTTATTTTAAAATGAAAAAATACCCATAACTGTGTAATTTATGACATATTAAATATTATCCTAATTATGTTTCCATATTTTATATTTTTATAATTTTATATCATTTTATAAAATATTATTTATTTCAAAATATTATTATTGTCAATTTTGTTACTATTACTTACATTGACTTTAAAAAATATCAACACAATAAGATAAATTCAAACCAGCTATTTTATTATATCCATAAAATATTAGGATCTTATATAAAATTCGTGGGTGACATTATTTATGTAAAATTATATTTATTTTAATATTTTTAATATCATTTATTTGATATTTCCCTTAATAAAGTAATTACTACATCGAGGTTTTGTGAGAAATTAAGGTAATTATTTATTTAATAAAAAATTATAATTAAATATACATGAATTATATAAATATTTTATCTTTCCAAATACTATTTATGTTTGAAAACTTTTGGTTAACACTATGTTAAGAATATTACATTTATAAAAATTAAGAGTGTGACATTTTGTCACCTTCTTTGATTTTAGAAATATCTTGATCATTTTTGTGGACAAGTTTCGATTAAATAATTCAATTTCAAGCCTTAGGTGTTAAGGGTCGAAATTATTTTATCCAATAATATTTTTTATGTTTTTTGGGTAATTTTCTAGTCCTTATCATTTTATTGTTTCCCTTAATTACCTGATTTACCCTTTATTGAGATAACAAAAATTACCAAGGACACTTTTCTTATTGGGAAAAAATGAAATATTTAGTAAATTTGAACCGTCTAATTAACAATACAGAATACATTTTACTAAATTAAATTCACATAATTTATATAAATTAATTAAAAATCAATCCCACGGACGGGATGAAACAACGAGTTCTTGAAGTAAAAATGTTCAAATGTTTGGAATGTTTTTATATCCAATTGTGAAATTGATTCCAATGATATAAATTGGATTAACTAATATAAAATTTATCTAATTATACATTTAGACCAATCAAAATTATAATTTAACACAATAAATTATTTATATGGAGAAAAAAGCTAGTTTCAATTAAAATTTGTATTTTCCACTATTCATCAAAATATGAAACTTATCAGAAAAATGTCAAAAATTCAACTAATGTAAATTTTTATATTACAAATTCAAATAAGAAGTTTATTTTTTAGGTTATAATTTAAAATTTTTAAAAAAAACTATATTTAAAATGGTTGTTTCATCAAAAGTTGGAAAAATTATTTTTTTAGAAAAATATATCTTTTATGTGTAAAATTGGATTTTTTTTCATATATCAAGTCTAGAAATAAGATAAGACGAATTTTGAAAATTATATTGAATATATATTACATTAATATGTTACAAAAATATGTTTTTTATTATTATAAAAAACAATTTTTCACATTTAAATAATTTTTGATAAAAAAATTCAATTTTCATTTATAAAGAATTGTTCACAAAAGAATTAATTATATATAAATGAATAAAAAATCATTCTTAATTTAGTTAATAATATTCATATGTTTCATTCTAATGTCTAGGTTATAATTGTCTTTTTTAAATGATATTTAGTAGAAACTCAGTGTTGTGTGTAACACAAACTTTGTTGGTGTTGCATGTAGTGTAAGCTTAACATAGTGTAGCATGAAATGATAGATATTAGGTTATTTAAAAATGTATTTAATAAATGTCTTGGGGTGTTACAGATAAGGTTCCACAAATTCCTTGGAGTCTCCACCACTGATATCCAATATCATTTTCTTACCATAAAATGATAGCATCCGACTATAGAATATATATTTATGAATATTGTAATGGCACATTTAGGTTCTCATCATATTGGGGAACTAATATGAACTTTAAATTAAATGGTTCTATTAGGATATTATCACATACAATGTAACATAAAAGAAAAATCATAATATGATGATATTTTTATTAAATATTAAAAAAATTGAATAGAAGTTATTATATAGTACATGGAAGTTAGTTCTAGGGAACCAACTCCAACAAATCATTGACTTGGATTGATCATAAAATGATTAGTTTGAGCCCTTATTAAAAAACTATATTTTTTATGATTTATTCAATTATATTTTTCAAATTATTTTCATTATGATTTATAGTTCAATAATTTATTTAGAATTCACCTAATACCAGGGATAAAAATATATGGAATATAACATGATAATTCCATCATGCTATTTATCTTTCTCCACTTCATCAGTATGGGTTTTCACTTGGATCATATCATTAACACCCCAACCCTAGTAACCCAGAGTTGGTGCATTATTACATAAAATTTTCATGGTCACAATCGGTCATGTCTTGAATGAATGATTAGTTTAGTAGCCTTGTAAGTACTAGATATATACATATGGTTTACATTAAATCATGAAATAAAGAAAAACAACATTGTGTACCCTTTGAACACACTCATATCCTTTTTCCAATCCCTGGAGGTTAATCATAATAAAATTCTTCACTTCCTAAGAAAAATTAAACATAAGAAAGGGATGAGGTCAAATTCTCATTAAGGATGACAATATAGAGGAAATTGTCATAAGAAAACATAAACATTTAAGGAAATGTATAAGACTAAAACACAATCCTTTTAAACTTAAACTTAAGCACAATATGGAAAATATAAATCAAATAAATCCATTTAATTATTCACATGGTGATTATACTAGTTGAATAATCACATGTAATATCAATATCTAATTTCATAATGATATAATGCATAATGTCGAATATCATAACCACATATTCAAGGCCACGTGCCAAGACTATAAATAATAATTTTGTCAAGGCCATGTGCCAAGACACTAGTTTGTCTCATGATACCTACTGATGCATCAAGGAGCTATAGCATGCTCCACCCGTCACTTACTAAGTCCAATGAATTCCTTATATGAAAAGGATGAAACATAATCTAAACATTCGTATTAGAACTAGCATAAAAAATGTCAATATTTTAACAAAAAATGGTGAATGGTATAAAAATAGCACATCCACAGTCAAACATAACTCATTAAATACAATATAGAAGATTTTATTATAATAAATCATCCTCAATCAATTAAAATGGAGTATATTGATATATATGGAAATAATTAGTAAAACTATTTGAGAGAAATATCCCATTTTTCTTGAAGACATTTAAAAGTCTCACTATTTATCAAGAAGATGCTAAAAATAGATTTTTGAATCAAAGTATCTCATACCACTTTTAAACTTTAAAAATAAATTTTAATTTTAAATCATTCATTCCCATATAAATAAATCCTTAACACCATTTTTACAATATGGAAATTAATGAGAAATATTTAGAAGAATGAATCTTAAAACATTTAAAATGATATTTTATTTAGAGCTTCTAACCAAATGATAGATGATTGAATACAAATAATAGAGGTAATAAAAACTTTATAATATCATGAAAATAAATTGATTCACGATATACTATGTCAAAATATAGTATGTACACCATATAGAAGTGAATTGGCACATAACAACAAAGAAGTCTCAATGGAATGTAAATTGAGATGAAATCCATTATAAAGACCGTATCATTAGGTTAAGGATAAATCAATGACATAATTATGTGTGAAAAATATAAATACACTCGATATGATTTGATATTCAGTGTAAATAAATCATAGGAAATTCACACATATTTTTGTAAAAACCACACCAATGACTTGGATGCTTTACTCAATGAATGGAAATTGAGTTAAGATTACTCTTATCAAGTTCAGATTGATGACTTTAGAATTTAACAATGGGGTGATTAGGTGTATCAAAATTATATCCACATAAAGAGGAGTGTAAATTACTACATAAATAAATAGATAGTGATTTCACATATAATCATGGAGTAAAATAATCAATGATGTTTCTGTAATACCCAATGTGTGGAAATCGAAATTAGAAATTCCCTTACCGATTTGGTAACTTACGAAACATACAACCCAAGAAATAAGGATCATACAATGATGTTTTAAATACCCATAAATTAAATTATATTACACAAATAATAAAATCATGGGAAGTACATACACCACACAAAAGGAAATAGTGGCAAATAGCATGAATCTCATGGGAAAAAGAAGTGATATGAAAACCCCTTAACTTGTACTTTTCCTTAGTAGAGGGTAGGTTAACCTCATGTATAATAGTGAATTAATTATTATTAAATTATACATGAATCACAAACATAAATATGATATCATATATGATCTTATAATATAGATTTGGTAATGATATTTCATTAGTATCATTGTTTTGGGTGTTAATTGATTCGTTTTCCTTTATATATTTTGTTCTGTAAGTCATGTTTTTTATGTATAGGATATATTTGATTCATATCCAGAATTATATTAAGTTATTAAAAATTATTTTTAATCATCAAATGAAAATTATTCTTTAATGTTTACGATGGGGAATAGAATCTCATCGCGTCATGGAGACGGTAAGTCGTACGTACGCAAGAGCAACAATATCATTCTATTAGTGGAGAAATCGTATGTAATTTGATGGTATATTATATATAAATAATAACTAACATGTTATATTTATTATTTATTTCACTTATACTCATTATTATACCAATCTAAATAATGAAGTGCTAAATGACAAACTACACCATGATGTGGAGACAGTAAGTTGTACGTACGCACGTACAGTGACTTTGTCATTCATAGGATGGATAGAATAATGAATATGGTTGTACCATATTTATAATAACATCACCGTTTTTAGAAGGTAATGGAATAATTATTTTGGTATGGAAACCACAATGAAAGAGTAAGTGGAATAAGGAAATAACTTTGAAAGAGGTGATGAAATTATAACCTCTTCTTTGGGTGCTTCCTTTTAATTTGATCAAAAGGGATACTTATGATGGATTTATGATCAAATTAAGTCCTATAGGTTTAATTGAGTGTAGTTGGGATGATATTTGAGCAGGTCTTGGATGATCCATATAGATTTGGAGGTGTGATTATGGGATAAGAAGAAGTACCCTTTTATAAGATATATGAGGGTCACTTTAGAAATATCTTGAAATATTATTTTATTATAAAATAATTTTTGGTTTATAATGGCTCAAAATGGATTTATTTCAAGTATAAAGTGGTTATGGGTCTAAATAATCTTGACAAAGAGGTTTTTTAAAATTTTAGGTCACCATATTAACCTTATCTTTTATATTTAATTCTTAGTTAAATAGTTTAACTTTTACCATGTCTTCCAGTATTTTTATATCACATGGTTAATAAACATACTATAAAATTCCAAAAGAACCTAAAGTAGTTTTTTAATGACATATCTATTATTATATAATTCCTTTGTCTAAAACTTATATTTTTATGAATATTATATCATTTAATAATATAGTATTTTTTTAAATACTCATTTATGTCAATTTTGACACTATTGTGTATTTGGTTTTTGTGAAAGTCAATAAAACTTGATTACTTTGAAAAAAATATTTTAAATCAACCCTAACATTTCATATTAACCTATAAAATTATTCTAATGCATCAAAAGTCTCAATTTACATTTATTTTGATATTTATAATATCAATTATTTTAATATTTCATTAATAAGGTAATTACTACAACATCATTGTGTCATTAATAAGTTTAATTATTTAATGTATAAAAATTATAAATAAAATACCATGATGTATTAATTATTTTTGTCTTTATAATTAATATTTATAGTTCAATTTATCTTATGTATAACCCTATATTGAAAATGGTTTAGTTATTAAACTTTGAATTTAACAGTTTAAACTCTTCTTTAAATAAAATAATAACAAATTTACTAAGCTAATCCAAGTTTAAAAAAGGATAATATTTTATTCCTAAGGTTGATTTAGGTCTAAATACACTTATAAAATAGAATTAGGACATGTTTATAGTAATTATAATATCATTTTTACCTTTAATTACCCTATTTACTTTTAACCATGGTTAATAAAATTCAAAAGTTACTATTCACCAAAAAATATTTTCATCCTATTGAACCACATTTTATTTAATAATGTCAATTTTTTGTATAGTATTTTTGAAATTCAATTAACATAAGTGGTAAAATTACGTTTTATACAGATTTCAAATGTGCCTAGGAGGTGGGTAAAAGACGGTAAAAAGTTCTATAAAATTTTATATATCTAATCTTATTATAAAATGACCTCAGTGAATTAAGTTATACTAATATAGGTATTATGTATCTATTTTTACTTTAAAGTAAATTTAAATAATATTTAATTATTTAAATAAAAATCCTTCTTTACACAATAACACAGTCTTTTTCACTATTCATTAAAAATTGAAGGTTTTTAGAAAAATACCAAAAATTCACTCAAAGATAATTTTGATATTCCAAATTCAAAAATTATTTCTATTTTACTAAATTAAAAACATGTAATTTCTATTAATTTAATTAAAAAAAATATTCTTGTTGTCAAAACCAGAAAGCAAGTTTTTGAGAAGTAAAAACTATAAAAGGATTGATATGTGTCTATATCCAATTAAAATGTAAAATTAATTCCAATGACCAACATTGGATTAAATGATAAAAATACAACTTAATTATAATTTTAAACTATTCAAATGTATAATTTAACACTATAAATTATTTTGATTTAAAAAGTTTCTTTTTTCAATTAAAATTTAGTATTTTTCTCTATTCAACAAAATATGAAAGTTATCAGAAAAGCACTAAAAATTTAACCAAACTAAATTTTTATGTCCCGCTTCTAAATAAGAAGTTTATTTTGTAAAATGTAATATATAAAAGTGTAAAATATTTTATTTAAAAATGGTTCTCCAATAAAAGGCGGTAAAATTTCATTTTTTGAAAAAAATACTTCTTTTATCTGAAAAATTGAATTTGTTCTTATATTATGTCTAAGAAACACATAAAATGGATTTTAAAATTAAATAGAGTATATAAAATTCAAAATTAAGTTAATAATATTCATAACTATTTTTTTGAATGGCTAGTTTGGTATGTTTTGGTGCACTCGAACTCGGTGTTTTGTGTAGCACAAGCTATTGAATTACATTAAGGAAAATAACTTACTATGAAATATTAGTGTGTTACATTCTTCCCCCATTTTGGAAATTGAATCCTCAAAATTTTAAAGTTGGGCATGGGAACTTCATTGAATGTACCACATTGGAAAAAGTGTCAATAAAACTATCACTTTAAATGAAAGAAAGAGAAGAACAAAGGTCACCCTAGAAAACCCATACTAGGATTCCATGTAGGAAACCATGTATATGGAAGATAAACTAAGTTTCATGTTCTGATGTAGTGTGATAGAAAACATGATAAGGAGAAAGTTAAAATCAAGAAAACCAAAAACTTTTGATGGGTTAAACAGATGTTAGTTTCCCAGTAGGAAAATTAAACGAACAACATTTTTTATTTTAAGTTCCATTTCAAAATGTTGAGTAATTAATTTATGATATCGACTGAGAACATAAATAGATATACTTAATTTTCAAGTTAAGTTTCAACCTTTAATAAATTTCTACAACTAACTCATCTTTTCACCAAATGATGAGTTATCAAGATAACTTGGTCACACCTAAAGCACTAGAATCAAATTCTAAAGAATCACATAATACAAAAATGATGCAAGTTATATTTCCCTTATCTTTAGAGATTAACCAAAAACAAATGGTTTGTACAAGATTAGATGATCCCCAAAATGGATAATACTTTATAGAAAGGAATAGTAATCTTATTTTCCAAAATTAAACAAACAATACCCAAAGTTCAATAAATACAATTTAATAAACAATTGTCCTTAAAATCTTTCAATATAATCCAAACTAAGATTGAAACCCAAAACTAAGAATATTTTAATCACATAGTATTTCTTGTTAAATCTTAACATTTAACTCTAAATAACATCAGCTACTCTTAAAGTCTCATACAGATTTGTAATTAACCAAATCACATATTCTATATGATAGGTTAATCATTTCCATTAATAACCTGAATCTATATAAAAACATTGATTCTTCTGAAATAAAAAAAATCCACCATTAATCCTCAAATTAAATCTCGTAGTATTCTATTTTCCTTAGTTATATAGTGTTCTCAATAGAGAGAACATCTTCCAAAATAACATTTATCACTTAATCACTAAATCAATTTCCTATACTAATGATATCCATTTGATAAAACATTAGATCCCAAATCAAATTTTTATTAATCAATAAAATCATTTAACTAAAAATAGTTAGTCACACTAACCAGGGACTTCACGTAGTCCAGTGGTAGGTGATAAATCCTAGTTTCACTTTAGTTTTAGGTTCGGTTACCCTAGCTTTTTAATACGTGACGGGTTGTCACACGGTTTCTGTGTCGTCCTTTTTCAGAAACTATATTCTATAACATTCCATAAATGATTTTAATTCATCAAAATAACTATAACATAATTTAACCAAACATGTCATCTCATACCTCGCATTTCTATCCCAAAAATTAATAACATGTAATTTCCTAAAATTCAAGGATCATATAAACCCAAATGGTTCTTTATAACTATATCCACAAAATAAAGGATAATTCAAGGATCATACAAGAGAAAAATCTTACAAAATAATCCCATCAACAAAGATCATTAATAATTTTAAACATTTCACCATCCATGTATTTCCTTATAGTTTCTTCTTGGACTTAGTGGTTATCCTATAGAATAGGTAATTGACTCAAGTAATGCCAAGGTTTGCTACATTTATGACAAATGAATGTAAATAGATTCTTAGGATCATTTTTATTTTAATCCATAATACTCTTCATTTTACCTATGAAATTATTTACTTTATTTCATTATTTCCCACACATAAAGCATGTATTTGTTCCATTGAGACACTTTCATGGGTGTCCCCTTCCACATTTCTGGCATGATGAAAATTGAGCTTTCTTTTCTCCATGGTCTAGACAGGTGGAGCTCTTATCATTCTCTGTCATTATCTTCTTTGTTGAGTTTGGGAGTTGGTTAATGTATATATTATTGATCATATTTTTTGGAAACTTTATTCATCATGAACACGATATATTTTACACCTATCAACATTAAATTTAGTTTCTCATTTCCACCATCATTCCCATATTGTACATCATGTTCAATGTTACTATGACTTCCTTAGAATCTAACCATTGACTAAAACAAGTAAGCATAGTGTGAGTAATAATAGTCATAAAATCATTTTGAGAATATCATGACACCTTATTTTCAATCTAAAACACCTTAAGATTAACCCAAGGTTACTTATTCTCATCTTATATTAAAATCCTTCAAATCGATTTGTAATGAAAATGTGAATTATCCTAGGCATATCCCCTGAGATTGTCGTAACCAAGAGTGTAGCAAGGCTCGTTGTCGAGCACCAGTTCTTGTTTGAGTCTAGCTCAAAGTTGTGTTTTCGAGTTTTACCCCTAGGTACATCTGTTCCAGAGCCACCCCTACCGACTCATATACAGACATGGATGTATTTCTTGGAAAACCCACATAATATTTACATTACCAAAATTTTTGGATGTTCTTCTATACTAATCCTCAAATTCTATCTTAGGTTAGTGTTTTATAGTCAGAGTTTTTATAAATCTAGTTTCCAGGGTTTGTACTAAACTTCCTCTAATACAAAATGTAACACCCCGAACATAGTTACCGAGTTTCAGAGCATTATTACATAACATTGGAATGATCACAAGAGATCATGTCTCGAAGGACCGATTAGTTTAGTATCCATGGGAGTACTAGATACATACATATGGTTTACATTAAATCATGAAATAAAGAAAAAAATTGTGTCCCCTTTGAACACACTCATATCCTTTGGAATATCCCTATAGGTTAATCATAATATACTTCTTCACATCTTGGGAAAAAGAAAACATAAGAAATGGGTGAGCTCATATGCTTAGTATGGATAACAATATAGAGGAAATTATCATAAGAAAACATAAACATTTAAGGAAATGTATAAGACTATAAGAAAATCCTTTTAAACTTAAACTTCGGCACAATATGGAAAAGACAAATCAAATAATTCCATTTACTTATTTACATGGTTATTCTACTAGTCGAATAATCACATGTAATATCAATATCTAATTTTATAATGATGGAATGCATAATGTCAGACATCATAACCACATAGTCAAGGCCTCATGACAAGACTAAAAATAATAAATTTTTCAAGGCCTTTTACCACTACTCGAAATCATATTTTTCCCAAAACTTGTATACCAACGGTTCTTTTGAACTGTTGGTATAGGTGATCTTTACCAATGGTTTTTATAAACCGTTGTTAAAGATCTATAACAAGTGACTTTTCCAAACGGTTTCATCAAAACATTGGGAAATATGGGTAAAAAATCACTTTTCCCAACGGTTTGATGAAACTGTTGGGAAAGATGGGGAAAAATGAGTTTTCCCTACGGTTTCATTAAACCATTGGGAAAGATTGAGTTTTCCCAACAGTTTTTAAAAACCGTTGGAAAAAAATCCCCAAATTCTTCAAAACTAGGAAGCTTCCTCCCCACGATTCCAAAACCATTCTACTGCTCTCTAGAAGTGATTCCTTCACAGAAGCCCTTGAGAAGCCCCACCTCTTCCATCGGATCAGCTTCTGACAGGATAGACTCCTTCCATCTTTTATCAAGGATATAGTTCCACCTTTTATCAATCATATCCTTATATTCTCAAGGATTTCATTATTTCCAATTTTTAGGGTTTTTGTAAAATTTCATGATTCACTATTCCACGAATTGTGTACTCAAATAACTACATCGGTGTATGTCCAATTAATGTTTTCATTACACATTTACATTTATAAGGGCATGGTGTCTCTTTATTGTGTTCTAATTTTAAAGATTCATAGTTTTTTTAATCTCAATGCTTCAAATATTACAGCTTCATGTATATGAACTCATAAGAAATTGTTTGTAATATTTATTGATAGTATTTCATGAAAATCACTCCATTTATTAAGATCATGTCAAAAATGAAGATCTTGTTCATCTTAATTTTTGTACACTATGTGTATTACATAAAAAGCATGTATCATTTTTCTATAAAAATCTATATATATATAAAATGACACACTATTCACTTATCCTTTGCACAATAGAACATATGGAGTATCTTCTTGAACTTTGGAAAATAGTATGTGGTTCCAAATTAGTACTTCTTCCTTCTTCATGAAACTAATTCACAGAATGTCAAATTCGCAATATTAGTGAATATTAGTTTTCCTAATATAACCATTAATCATTCTTCCTTAGACATCATACATGAGTTATTCAATCACCTTTTTAAAACACAATGACCATTTTCACTGATTTGGGGTTCCTCAAAATTCTTGGGAAAATCAGAAAAATGCATGTATTGAATCGTGTTTCTCATATGGTTTCATGGATACAAGTTCATCTTGAAAATCATGACTGCATGGTTCAAATATCATGAGGACCATGGGATTATTATTCTTCACACAAATTAAGTTGTTTTCTGCAACTATGTGTTGTAGTTTTCACTTTTGATTTGGCCTAAAGGGGAGATTTTTTGTCATTAATCATGGATTTGGGTGGTCATTTAGGATGTAAGATAGTATGACTTCATTTTACTTGATATATCAAATATTATTATTGATTTATGTTCAATTTTAATATCCTAAAAAAAGGATGTTGTTTAATAATTTGTTATTAATGGTTGTAATAATGAAATTATGGTATAAGGGTTCATATGGTGTGTATAAGGGTTCACATGGTGTGTATAACGGTTGACATGGTATCAGTGAACTCAAGTCATTAATTTATGCCTTCTTTCTCACTAGCATGTAAGAAATTGAATGATGTAAACCCATACTCACATGATTTCTTACCATAGATAGTGTCCAACATATGAAATATGAGCTTTTTAATTCATGAGTTAACCAGGATCATATATTCCATTTCCCCCAAGATGACTGTACTAATATAACTTTAGGGTCAATCAAATATGGTTCTCATTGTATGTTGTATATTATGTGTCCTTCTTGGAAAATACTCACTTTTATGAGGGTGGGGTGATTTTCACTACCCATGCTGGCATGTGTAGACACCCATAAAAATGTTAGATAAGTCACAAGTTTAATTCAGCAATGATGTTATCATTGACATACTTTTTTATTAATCTCAAATTTAAAAATAAATTCTTTTGTCTATACTTAATGAAATTAAAAAAATTTACAATCCATGACCAACCTATTAGTGTAGAAGCCTAAACTTTATTCACCCATGGTGTGCGCTTGACTTGGGGAAGTAATTAGGTAATGAAAGGTATGACCATAGAGGTGCCAATAATGAGTTATTGAACATGAGTGAATGATTTGGGATGCCTATAACACATGATGGGACCTGAGGCATGTGCCTCTTATAGACCTAATGAAAATGAATATAAATAAATCTTAATTTAATTTATGAGTACTTGTTCTTTACATTATTTTAATAGTTCACTACATCGACTAGAAACTTCTTCCTTTATCATTTACTTAAATGTATTTTATATTAAAGTTCAATCCTATTGAATTTTTTATGACAAAATGACTTATATAAATTCCTTTTACAGAATAGATAGAAGTTGGATGTATGAAACCGATCGGATCTCAAGCGATTGTCAAAACAATTTGGAGAGCATTTTAGATTTTTCATCTCACAATGCTTCAGATAGTGGTCGCATACACTGCCCATGTTCCAATTGTGTCGGTAGACCTTGGTTGAGCCGTGAAGAAGTTAGCTACCACATAAAGAAAAATGGTTTTCAAGAAAACTACTTTCTGTGGTATCACAATGGGGAGAAAATAAAATCTCAAATTGGTGATGATCGAAATGAATGGACTGCAATGTAGAATTTGTTAGATGATCAGTTTCCCTTTATTTTTCATCATGAAAAAGAAAGGATTTAGACTCAAGAAGACTTCGATATGAGGACAGCTAATGCTTCTAGTGAAAATGATGATATTGATAGGGTGAAAAAATTTAATGATGCTGCCACGACTCCAGTATATCGACAATGTGATAAAATGAAAAAGCTGGAATTTTTAATCCGATTGTTTCATGGGAAAACTCTGTATGTGATTTCTAATACAAAAATCTATTATATTCTTACCCTCTTAAAGGATTTACATTCATATGATGTAGATATTCCCTCAAACCACTATATGGCATGGAAGTTAGTTGAGGAACATGGATTTTCAAGAAACAAAATTCATGCTTGCCCGAAAGATTGCAGTCTATTCTGGGAGGAAACCGCTGAACAAAATGATTGTATAAAATGTGGCACAACCCCCTGGAAGTAAAAATCCGATGGAAAACCATCCCGTTTTCCAAAAAAATTAATGTGGCACTTTCCATTGATCCCCAGACTCCAGAATCTTTTTATGTCTGATGACATATCAATAAAAATGAGATAGCATGATACCGAGAGAAAGAAGACTAATGATGAGTTGGTTCATCCTGCAGATGGATTTGCATGGTAGAGATTTGATGCTCGAAATCCTGATTTTTTAGCTGAAGTGCGTAAAGTGAGACTAAGACTTTCATGCGATGGTTTTAATCCGTTTGGGCAGATGCTTACTTCATATAGCACATGGATAGTTTTTATACACATTTATAATCCTCCCCCATGGTTTTGTATGAAAAAACCTTTCACTTTCATGAGTATACTCATATCTGGTCCTTCTAATCCCGGCATTGATGTTGATGTATACATGCAACCTTTAATAAAAGAGTTGAAACTTCTTTGGTATGTGGGTGTGCACACATACGATGCATGTTCGAAAGAAATATTTCAGATGTGTGCTGCGCTTATGTGGATGATCAATGATTTTATGGCTTATGCAATGATTTCTGGATGGAACAGGAAGGGAAAAGTGTCATGCCTAGTTTGTATGAAGAATACATGATCCAGAAGACTAAAACATCGATGTAGTTTCAGTTTTATGGTACATTGATGATTCTTTCCAAATGATCATCTATATATAACAAATCGTCGAAGATTTTATAATACCATAGAGACCGATGCTCCACCTCAGCATATGTCTGGAACCGATGTGCTTAATGAATTTAATGATTTCAGTTTTTCATTCGGGAAGGGTCAAATGAAATCTGGAACGAGAAAGAAGGTTTACACTAAAACCTGTTTAAATTGGAGGAAGAGGAGTATCTTTTTTTATTTTTCTTATTGGTCAACCAATTTGTTATGTCATTTCTTAGACGTAATTCATATTGAAAAGAATATATGTGAAATGTTTCTTTCGGTTCTTCTAAATGTCAAGGGGAAGACAAAATATGATTTACGATCTCGGCGTGACTTGGTGGATTTGGGAATCAGACCAGAATTGCATCCTGTGCGTATCAGTGAAAATAAATGGAAACTTCCATGTGCTTCTTATGTGATTCCACCTTATAAAAAAACAATTTCTGGAAGTATTAGAGACTATTAGAGTTCCTGATGGCTATTCAAGCAACATATCTAAATGGGTCAACAGAAGAGAGTTGAAGATAAAATCTTTGAAGAATCATGATTATCACGTTCTACTTCATGAGTTGCTTCCAATAGCAATCCGTCATCTTTTGTCCAATAATGTAAGGGTGACTATTATTCGATTGTTCCATTTGTTTAGATATCTTTGTGCTAAGAAGTTGTCCAAGTCTTTCTTGCAAAAAAATTTAACAGATTCCCCATTAAATTTGTGTGAGTTGGAGAAAATATTTCCTCCATCATTTTTCAAATGCATACTGCATCTGACTGTCCATATTCCCACTGAAATACTTCTCAAAGGACCTATTTCTTTTCTTTGTATGTATCCAACTGAAATAAATATGTACACATTAAAGTCTTATGTCTGAAATAGGAATCATCCTGAAGGTTCTATTGTGAACGGTTACTTGGATCAAGAATGTATGGATTTCTACTCGATGTATTTGTCTGATCTTACTACAAGAATGAAAAGACCAATGAGAAATGAATAAGAGTAGTATGAGAAAATTGAACCCAGTTTTCCATCACTTCCTCAAACAGGAGTAATTCCTGGATCATATACATTGAAGACATTAATCCATGAAGAGCGGGAGATGGCACATCGCACAGTTTTGTTCAACTGTGATTTGTTCGATGACTATATCAGGTATCTAAATTCAATATGTATATCTTACATATATATTTGTTAAACTATTCATATTTTTTATCTACAGGGAACATAAAACAATGATAAATAGGAATCATTGTTCTTTATCTTTGAGAAGTATAGAGACTTTGCATAGCAAAGAGTTTTCTGCTTGGTTAAAATTGAATGTAAAAATATTACTGTTTAAAATAATTATATCAATATTTAATTAAGTTTAATAGTCATTTATATTGCAGGTATTGAGTTTGTCTACTGACTCTATCTCTGAGGAAATAAAAGCTTTGGATTCTGGTCCTAATACCGTGGTTCGTGACTGTAAATAAATTGTTATCAAGGGGTACAAATTTATTGTCACTGAACGAGCAAAGAACATGAGAACACAACATGATGGTGTTATGGTTACTACCCCAATAGATTTTCATGCTAGTGCATCAGATAGTAGACCACGATTTGAAAATGTGGGTTATTATGGAGTCGTTGAGAAAATATTAATATTGGATTATTACTCACATGGACGAGTCACAATGATGAAATTCCATTGGTTTGATTAGATGATGAGACATGGCACATTTATTGATGATTGTGGATTTTGAGTAGTTAATATGACTTGTACTCTTTCTATCGAAGAACTATATGTGTTGGCATCAATGGCTAAACAATTTTTTTATGTCAAAGACCAACTTCGACCTGAATTTGGTGTCATAGTTGAAGTAATTCCCAGACATATTTTTGATGATTGTGATGATGGAATTGACATTATCCCTAGTGCCATTGGAGCCAATCCATTTATTTCTTTTGATGACTCCAATAGCTCAATTGTCATAGTTGATTGTGAACCTGAATTTGTGGTTTAAAATATATAGAATCATTCGTCCATGTTCTTAATTCTTTAGGTTTACCTCGAGTTGGGTTGTTAAGGTTGGTAATATTCAAATTGATTTAGTATTGATCACAAATATGTTTTAGCCAACTTGACCATTATTTGAATTTTCAATGTTTATTGGTTGTAGTTTTATTTGAATTTCATTTTCTAATTTGGAATTTTACTGTATTCAAACCTAGTCAAACAATATTTCTAACTTAGTGAACATTACAACTTGTATGATTTATTAAATTCATTCAAGATCTTATAAAACAATTGATACCTAAATTACCAATGAATCCCTTATTCCCTCATATATTTAGTTTTTTGGTTTACACATTAGTTTCATTTTTCTAATTAATTACATTTTTTTCAAAAGCAGGAAATGCAACCAATTGAATAGAGATGAAGGAAAGAAATGGTGGAGAAATTTTTTTGAATGGTGGAGATGGGAGTTCCAAGATTAGTTCCTTCAGTGAGTAATTTATTTCAAATATATATATTTAAAGAATATATAATTTCATTTGATTAATTTTTTTGTAAACATTTTTGTAGGATCCACCTATACGTCGACAGTTATTTGAAGAGGAGCCTAGTACTGGTCCTAGTACTCAGGTCGGTGGTATGAGGAGGGTTCGTACTAGAGGTGGACGAGTAGCTGTGCGTACCCGACTAGACCCTGCCCCTCCCACTTCATGTCATCCTTCCCACATTCTGATCCTAGTGTGTTATTAGGGACACACGGGATATTTAGGCCTCCCATGTTTTTTACATCTTTTGCATCTTCTGGCCCATCATTTTCACATCCCATGATGATTCCCACTCCCCAGTCAGATTATGGTCATACAGTTGTCCCATCTTCTTTTCCTTCTACTTCTGTCTCTCCAATCTTCTATATTCCATCGTCTTCAACTCCTGTTCCACCATAGAGTGTTCCATCAGTTTCTGTTCATCTAGCGGTGCTCAGCGATCAGACTGGCATAAGTATATTTATAGAACCCTAACAAATTTTTATACCAATATTTATTTTTATTATAACATGTTTTGATAAAATATTTGTTTTTATTTCATGACAGATACATCTACTGACAGGAGATGGGGGTGGGGGCGTACACGCATGTGTTCGGTGTGGAACCGCCACACACGGATTATGGTGTATTACAATAAAGACAACCAAATGGTTAAGAAAATAGGGCAGCAATGTCAATGTTTTTTGGCGACGCTTTCCAAATACTCCAACATCATTCCTATCATCCCGCTATCGTGGAGACATTTTCCACATGTGGCCAAGGATAGAGCTTGGGAAGAGATATGTGTAAAAAAATCTTTTGTATTTAATGCCATGAATTATTTTTGTATTTATATGAATTAATATTTTGATGTCAGCTTCGATTTAATTTTCCCGATGGTTAGGGTGAATGACCAAAAAGTCTAAAGGATTTATATGAGATTTGGAGATCCTAAAAGCATGAGTTGTATATTGGCTAGCGTGCTAGAGTTGGAACTGAGTTAGAGGCGGTACCAGTCGTGGATGATTTTCTTATAGAGCAATATCGTCAGATGATTACTCATTGGACGAGTACCCAGTTTAAGGTATGAATTACATTTAAGGTATTTAAATAATAACTTTTATGTTTTTCATTAATATTATCCTTTGCATTATAGAATTTTATTTAGTAATCATCTGGAAAAAATAAAAAAAACACTGATGCAAAAAAATACCTACACACACTAGGACGTACTACGATGTCAGATCATGAGAGGAAGCAGGTATGACAATTGTTTATAAGTTTTCTTTACGAATTAAATTTTCTTTTGTTTCCTCAATTATTTAATCATTTGATAAAGTTCTCATGTAACTTTAGTTTTCAATGTCATTTTAGAGGCAAATACAAAATATTTATGTACGTGTGCCTCGAGCAAAACTATTTTTCTCTAGTAGATGGAAAAAAGGATGGAAGTGTCATCAACAAAGTGACTCAGCAGCTGATTGTAAGTTTTAATCTATTGATTTTATATTTTAATATCTATTGTGTAACTTAATAATATATTTATATTTGTAACATGCTACTTTAGAGGCCCTCGATGCCCAAGAACCAGACAATTTTGGTCCAACTGATCACTTACATCAAGTGTTGGGAGAGGAGCATCCTGGTAGAGTATGCTGCCGACCTAGGATAGCCCCGATGAGGTATTGGCCCTCCTCAGGTATGATTTGTAGTGCCATCAAGGTGTATAAAGATAGGGAACAGACAGAAAAGGCTAATAAAAGGTCCACAGAGATGGCAGAACTGTCTGCTAGGGAAAACAATACATTTAGGAAATTTATTGAAGTTCTGCGTCCAACACTTCCAGCAGAGGCTAGCCCAGCTTTTGATGAATATATGTCTTTGATACGTTCCATATATGGTGAACCATGTGGCAGTTCTAGTGGTGTTCAAGAAAATTTCCAGCTTGACGATGATGATGGAGAGGAGTCTGATGCGGAAGAGGAGGGAGAGGAGGAGGGTGAGGCGGATGGCAAGGGCAAGGAGGAGGGTGAGGGCAAGGATGAGGGCGTGGAGGAGGTCGAGGACAATGATGGGGATGAGGAAGAGGGTGATGATGATGGTGATGGTGATGTCGGACAAATTGATCCGTTATATTTTTGGCTAATATTACTGATATTTGATGTTTAATTAATTCTAGTTGTTGGTTTTATCTAGACCTGTAGTATAGTATTAGAGTTGAGTTATTTTTATATATTTTCTATTTTTATGGATGTTGTCTTTTAGTGGTTGTGTGTTTGGGAACTCCCTAGTCATCCCCCCTCCTTCCTGGACCCTGGACAACCCCCCACCATCCTCATTGGACCCCGGACAACCCCCTGGATAGCCCCCCACCATCCTCCTTGGTCCCCGGACATCCCCTGGACTGTAACACCCTAAGATTTCATAGTGTGTTATTTCTTCAAAATAATTCAATAACTTGCATTACACGCAACACGGAGTTCAATCACACCTTGACTTACCAAAAAAAATCCATTCAAAAGAGGTTATGAATAGTATTAACTAAATTTTAAACTTTATATAATCCTTATAATTTTAGAATCCATATTATGAGTTTCTTAGACATAATGCAAGAACAGATTCATTTTCGGTATTGCACTTTTATCAACTTTTAATAGTGAAACCATTTTAAATACAATATTTTAAACTTTTTGACTAAATGGGGACATCAAAAAATTTAAAATGAAACATCCCAAGCTTCCACGGTATGCTTTCCTTTGAATAATACAGTAGCGTGTGTTGTACGCAACTTCGAGTTCTAACACACCACAACCAATCAACTAGCCGTTATGAATAGTAATACCTACCTTTTAAAATTTTAGAAATTTTATCTCTCAAAATGGACTTAATTTTTGGATTTGGAGTATCGAATTTAGCCTAAGGTGAAATTTTGGTACTTTTCGGATAACTTTCATATTTTGATGAATAGTGAAAATTACTAAATTTTAATTAAAAACAACTTTTTTAATAAAAATAATAAATAGTGATAAATTATTAATTTGAGTAATTTTAAAGTATATTTAGAATATATTTTTACCATTTAATATAATGTTGGTCATTGGACATAATTTTACAATTAAACCAAACATAAACAAGTGTCAATCTTTTGATAGTTATTATCTCTTAAAAACACGCTTTTTGTTTTGACAGCGGGAATTAATTTTAAATTAATTTCTGCCACTTCTGTGTTTTGAATTTAGAAAAATGGATTCCATATTTGGAATCAGGATGTCCAAATTGTTTAAATAGGTAACTTTTATTTTTAGACATTTTGAATAATTACTGTGGTAAATATTTTATTTACCATGGTTAAGGGTAAATCCGGTAAATAAGGGTTAAAAAATAATATTATAATAATACTAAATTACCCTAAAACGAGTCCTAGCCTTATTGGTTGATACATGTTCGACCATAGGCATCTTTGGGTCGATTTTGGGACCCCATGGTGCCACTTGTAGGTGATAGGGACACTTTTTTTTAATTAAGTTAAAATGAATACAAAAATGACACAAGCATATATCTTTTGGAAAAACAATTATTACATAGGGTTATATATGTTGGATTTTAGATTATAAATATTAATTAGAAATATAAAACAATTTCCTACATAATTATATTTTATTTATAATTTTTATACATTAAATAATTTAATTTATTTATGACACAATGATGATGTAGTAATTACTATAATAGAGAAAAATTAAAATAATTGATATTATAAATACCCAAATAAATATAATATGATACTTTTAATGAATTAAACTAATTTTCTAGGATAATATGATATATTAGGATTGATTTAATTGACGTTTTTAGAAGTAATCAATCTTTTATGAGTTTCAAAAAAATCAACTATTGAATAGTGTCAAAATTGACATAAAAGAGTTCTTAAAACAAATATTATATTATTAATTTATATTAAATTCCTAAAAATCTTAGGTTCGGCCAAGAGACTTATATCATGATAGGTTCATCATTACTGGACCATTTGGGGGTCGCTTGGATTTATATAGTAAGTTTATTAACCATATTATATAAAAATACAAAGAGACATTGTAAAAGTGAAACTAATTAACTTAGAGTTAATACTTAATGATAAGGTTAATATAAGTACCCAAACCTATCTAAATTCTATTGGTTGAGTTGTCTTCTACCCATAACTACCTTAATCTTTGAATAATAAACTTTGGAGCCATTGGAAACCGAATATGAATTTATTATAAACTAATATCTCTAGATTTTCCAAAGATGCCCCTCACCCCTCTTATAAAAGGGCACTCCTCCTTATCATTTCTTCACACCTTCAAAGCCTTTTGGTTCAGCCAAACTCTGCCAAACTACTCTCCCAAATTCCCTCACTACAACCTAGGGGCCTTAGTTTGATCATAAAGCCAACCTAAGGAGCCCTTTTGATCAAATCAAAAGGAAGAACCCGAAGAAGAGGTAATGATTTCACCACCCTTTTCCAAGTTCCTTTCTTCTTCCACTTATTCTTCCTTTGTTGTTACCATTATAAAATAATAAATAAAGTATCATATATATACTGTGATGTTATTATAAATATGGAACAACCATATTCAGTATTCTATCCACCCTTTGAATAACATGTCACCATACGTGCGGACGTACGGCTTACCGTCTCCACGTCGTGGTGTAATTGTTATTCAATATATTATTATTTGGATGGGTATAATAATGATATGTAACTCATGTAAATAATAAATATAACATGTTAATGATTCTGTATATATGATATACCATCCATTTATATATTATTTTAATATCGAAATAATGATATTGTCACTCGTGCGTACGTACGGACTACCGTCTCCACGAACGCGATGAGATTCATTCTCCATCATATCCATTCAAGTATAATTATCATTTGATGATTTAAAAAATGATGTTTAAGAACTTGATATCATTTTGGATATGAATAATATACAACCTATCCTTTACAATCATGTCTTACGTAACAAAACATATAAAAGAAAACAAGTAAGTTAACACCCGAAACAACGATAATACTAAGATATTATTATCAAATCAATATTAAAAGATCATATTAATGTATATGATTCTTGTATAATTTAATAACAATTATTTCACCATTATACAAGAGGTTAACCTACCCCAACCTGGGAAAAGTACAAGGTAAGGGTTATTTCACAATCTCATCATTATCCGAGGTTGTTTATATGTAATAATCTACTGGGATCTCTTTATCATCCACATCCATGTTTTCTTAAAAATGTATTTCAAAACATTTTTATTATTTACAAGAATATGGGTTAAAGTCATTTATACCCTTGTTTGACTTTTTATAAGAGGAATCTTTCTGTCGTTTTCAAAACAAGGTCCTTTTTAACCTTTTTGACAAAATTAAGGTAAGAATGTTTTTTTTAACTTATACGGCGGGTGCGGTTATTTTCCACCGTTATAAAATTTTCAAAGCTTTCCTTACAAACTTATAAGAATATTTTTAAGGAAAATGTTTTATTTTATATGTATCTTAAATGATTTCAAAAATAGAAAGAGATATTTCTCTAAATAGAGTTTTGATTTCATCTATGTCAACATCCTTTGATGGATTTTACGCTTATTTGAAGTTGATTTATTATGATACAAAACTTCTATAATGTATTTAAGGTTTTGTGATATGTTTGACTGTGGATGTGCTATTTTTATACCATTCATAGTTTATGGTGAAATTATTGACATTTCGTATGCTAGTTTTAATACGAATGTTTATGTTATGTTTAAACCTTTTCATATGGGAATGCATTGGACTTAATATGTGACGGGTGGAGCCCGCTATAGCTCCTCGATGCATCGGTAGGTCTCATGAGACAAACTAGTTTCTTGGCACAAGGCCTTGGCAAAATCTTATTTGTAGTCTTGGCACGAGGCCTTGGCTATGTGGTTATGATAGTCTAGCATTATGCATTCCAACATTATGAAAGTGGTTATTGATATTGCATGTGATTATTTGATTAGTAGAATATCCATGTGAACAAGTAAATGGAATTATTTCATTTTACTTTTGCCATACTATGTTCAAGTTCAAGTTTAAAAGGCTTTTGTTTTAGTAATGCATTGCCTTAAATGTTTATGCTTATTTTGAATGTTCCGCTATATTGTTATCCTTACTGGGAATTTGAGCTCACCCCTTTTCTATGTTTTATTTTTCCCGGGATGTGAAGAAGTAAGTTATGAATGACCTTCAGGGATATTATGTAGGGATATGAGTGTGGATTATGGAGACAATATGTTGTTGTTGTAGTTTTTCATTTTATGATGTAATATGAAGCTTATGAATATATCTAGTGTTTCTAAGGCTACTAAACCAATCGGTCTTTTGAGATTTGATCTTTCTTGTGATCATGCCAATGTTATGTAATAATGCACCGACTCTGGGTAACTAGGGTCAGGGCGTTACAGTTGGTATCAGAGGAAGTTTAGTACAAACCTTGGAAGCTAGATTTTGATAAACTCTGATTAGAGCACATAGATTTAAGATGAATTTTGAGGATTAGTATAGAATAACTTCCTAGAATTTTGGTATTGTAGAGATTTTGTGAGTTTTCCGAGCAATACATCCCTGTATGGATACGAGCAGGTAGAGGCGGCTCTGGCACAGATGTACCTAGGGGTAAAACTCGAAAACACCGCTTTGAGCTAGACTCGAACGGGAACTAGTGCACGACGACGGGCCTTACTGCACTCTTGGTTATCACACTCCCAGGGGATATTCTTAGGATAACTCTTAGTTTCTTTACAAATCATTATGAAGGGTTTATGAGTATATACTTCCTCAAAGGAGACATTTTTATGATTATGGATTATATCCATAAACTATTTAATTTATGTTATGTGTTTTACAAGTTTGGGATTAGGTATTGTTATTCATAAAATAATCTAATGTATTCCATTGTTTTGAAATTGCGCCCAGTAGAAGGAATGAGAACTCTAGAAATGCACATGATACAAAGAGAAAGAAGGATCATATATTTTATAATCTTAAGCCAGAATTTAAAAGAGAAATAGTCTCGCACGTATTTTCATCATATGAAGAAATAATATCATGTGTTGATAAGATAAGTAAAGAGTTTACTAAGTCCTATGGCTTTGAAGGGAAGAAAAAGAAGAAAAGGATGGAAGAGAGAAATATGGATAAAGGGAAGAGGGAAAAGAAGAATTTTCCCATATGTGATAACTGTGGAAAGAAACACCCTGGAACTTGCCTGAAAGGAATGGGAGTTTGTTATAAGTGTGGAGGAAAAGGGCACAAAGTACGTGACTGCAAAGGTAAGAAAATGGTTTCAAATGTACAATGCTTCATTTGAAAGGAGTTTGGACACTACGAGAACCTATGTCCTATTCATCAGACTATGCCGCAAATGATGCTATTGGATAATAATCAAGTTATGATACTACCACAGATGAAGAGGAATGATTAGAGTTCTTATGTTGATTATGTCAATTGAGTGTTGTATCAACAATGTACTTGTTATAATAATTATGGAGTATATAAGGATTGTACTGCAGTACTATTTCATTAAGGACTTGAGATTGTGTGGAACAAAGAAAAGTGACTCAATAGCAGGATAAATTTTTGGAAAATATATGGTTGAGAGAATGATAAACTATAATATAGTTCTGATACTGAGGTAGTGATTTTGGAATAATACATGATTGTTTTGGATAAATTATATTGGATATTCTTGACTACCTTGGAACTGATTAATGATTTGTATATTCCATCATTGTTGGGGTTTTAAACATTTTTGGATTGATGAAGTATATCCAGCATTCTATATGGAATAAGGGAGAATGAATGTAATCAATAAGGAATATGGTAATTCGGGATGTTTCAGTGTATTAAAAGAATACATGATGAAGGTATTCATATGCTATTACGGGGTAAAAAGGATCTACATTATGTTTACCTTCCTTATAAATGTTGGACTGTGAGTTTGGACAGAAGTATTTTGGATAGTTCTAGTTTGGATTATTTTGGATTGCCATAAAAGGACAACCCGGAGGTCGGGCGGCAACCCGTCGCGTCCGGAAAGGCTGTGAGACTTGAACCCACAACCGAAGGGCGACAAGGGTGTATCACCTACCACTGGCCCACGAGATGTCCTGGATTAAATAATGTAGTTTTTTTTAAGATCTGGTAGATGAATTATAAATTCATTTATTTTGGAACCCTGTACGAATAGTATAAATAGAAAAAAAAATTACGTTCTATTATCTTTTAGAGTGAAATATGAGTTTGTGGTAGATATTTATTAATGGATAAAACTCTAATTATAAATTAAGTATATCTCATTATGATCTTAGCCAATATCATAAATAAATTCCTCAACATTAATAAAAGGAACTTAGAACAAAAATGTTTTCCTAGATGGTACCTTAAATCATCACTAATTTATGGCTTTGGGATTGTTGGCCTTTTCATAGCCATGTTCTCTACCACTCTCCATCAGATAATTGATGGTTAGATTTCTCTTCCACATCCATATTTTCCTACATGGAACCCTAGTATGTGTTATTTTCGGTAATCTTCATACTTTCCACTCTTTATTTTAAATAGAGGCCTCATTAATTCATTTTTCGATGTGGGATTTCAACTAAGATATTTTGAAACGTCAAAAATGTGTTATCCTAGTACACTATGTTTTGTTGAACCGATGGTATTTCAAATCATCATAGATTGATGAGTTTAAGGACCTCAATTTTATACTTGATTGTGATTGATGACCTCAATCACTACCTATAAATATTTACATTTTTCCTCCAATTATATGTCTCTAATTGCCACCAATGTTCTCCTAATCGAGATCATAATTTGGTGGTGACCCTTTCATTTCTATTTTCCTCATATTAAGACTAAATTTTAGTAACCCAATTTCCGATGTGGGTTTTCCCACAAATATATTTTCTATTTTCAACCTTTTATTTTCGAAGAACAATTTCAAATCGCGAGGACACAATTTATTGAAGGAGGGGAGAATGTAACACCCTAAGATTTCATAGTGTGTTATTTCTTCAAAATAATTCAATAACTTGCATTACACGCAACACCGAGTTCAATCGCACCTTGACTTACCAAAAAAATCCATTCAAAAGAGGTTATGAATAGTATTAACTAAATTTTAAACTTTATATAATCCTTATAATTTTAGAATCCATATTATGAGTTTCTTAGACATAATGCAAGAACAGATTCATTTTCGGTATTGTACTTTTATCAACTTTTAATAGTGAAACCTTTTTAAATACAATATTTTAAACTTTTTGACTAAATGGGGACATCAAAAAATTTAAAATGAAACATCCCAAGCTTCCACGGTACGCTTTCCTTTAAATAATACAGTAGCATGTGTTGTACGTAACTTCGAGTTCTAACACACCACAACCAATCAACTAGCCGTTATGAATAGTAATACCTACCTTTTAAAATTTTAGAAATTTTATCTCTCAAAATGGACTTCATTTTTGGATTTTGAGTATCGAATTTATCCTAAGGTGAAATTTTGGTACTTTTCGGATAACTTTTATATTTTGATGAATAGTGAAAATTACTAAATTTTAATTAAAAACAACTTTTTTAATCAAAATAATAAATAGTGATAAATTATGAATTTGAGTGGTTTTAAAGTATATTTAGAATATATTTTTACCATTTAATATAATTTTGATCATTTTACATAATTTTACAATTAAACCGAACATAAACAAGTGTCAATCTTTTGATAGTTATTATCTCTTAAAAACACGCTTTTTGTTTTGACAGCGGGAATTAATTTTAAATTAATTTCTTCCACTTCTGTGTTTTGAATTTAGAAAAATGGATTCCATATTTGGAATCCGGATGTGCAAATTGTTTAAATAGGTAACTTTTATTTTTAGACATTTTGAATAATTACTTTGGTAAATATTTTATTTACCATGGTTAAGGGTAAATCCGATAAATAAGGGTTAAAAAGTAATATTATAATAATACTAAATTACCCTAAAACGTGTCATAGCCTTATTGGATGATACATGTTCGACCATAGGCATCTTTGGGTCGATTTTGGGACCCCATGGTGCCACTTGTAGGTGATAGGGACACTTTTTTTTAATTAAATTAAAATGAATACAAAAATGACACAAGCATATATCTTTTAGAAAAACAATTATTACATAGGGTTATATATGTTGGATCTTAGATTATAAATATTAATTAGAAAGATAAAACGATTTCCTAAATAATTATATTTTATTTTTAATTTTTAGACATTAAATAATTTAATTTATTTATGACACAATGATGATGTAGTAATTACTATAATAGAGAAAAATTAAAATAATTGATATTATAAATACACAAATAAATATAATATAAAACTTTTAATGAATTAAACTAATTTTCTAAGATAATATGATATATTAGGATTTCTTTAATTGACTTTTTTCTAAGTAATCAATCTGTTATGAGTTTCAAACAAATCAACTATTGAATAGTGTCAAAATTGACATAAAAGAGTTCTTAAAACAAATATTATATTATTAATTGATATTAAATTCCTAAAAATCTTAGGTTCAGCCAAGAGACTTATATCATGATAGTTTCATCTTTAATGGACCAATTGGGGGTCTCTTGGATGTATATAGTAAGTTTATTAACCATATTATATAAAAATACAAAGAGACATTATAAAAGTGAAACTAATTAACTTAGAGTTAATACTTAAAGATAAAGTTAATATAAGTACCCAAACCTGTCTAAATTCTATTGGTTGAGTTTTATTCGACCCATCCCCACCTTAACCTTTGAATAATATACTTTGGAGCCATTGGAAACCGAATATGAATTTATTATAAACTAATATCTCTAGCTTTTCCAAAGATGCCCCTCACCCCTCTTATAAAAGGGCACTCCTCCTTATCATTTCTTCACACCTTCAAAGCCTTTTGGTTCGGCCAAAATCTGCCCAAATACTCTCCCAACTTCCCTCACTACAACCTAGGGGCCTTAGTTTGATCATAAATCTAACCTAAGGAGCCCTTTTGATCAAATCAAAAGGAAGAACTCGAAGAAGAGGTAATGATTTCACCACCCTTTTCCAAGTTCTTTTCTTCTTCTACTTATTCTTCCTCTGTTGTTACCATTATAAAATAATAACTCCAGTATCATATATATACTTTGATGTTATTATAAATATGGAACAACCATATTCAGTATTCTATCCACCCTTTGAATAACATGTCACCATACGTGCGTACGTACGGCTTACCGTCTCCACGTCATGGTGTAATTGTTATTCAATATATTATTATTTGGATGGGTATAATAATGATATATAAATCATGTAAATAATAAATATAACGTGTTAATTATTCTGTATATATGATATACCATCCATTTATATATTATTTTAATATCAAAAGAATGATATTGTCACTCGTGCGTACGTACGGACTACCGTCTCCACGAACGCGATGAGATTCATTCTCCATCGTATCCATTCAAGTATAATTATCATTTGATGATTTAAAAAATGATGTTTAAGGACTTGATATCATTTTGGATATGAATAATATACAACCTATCCTTTACAAACATGTCTTACGTAACAAAACATATAAAAGAAAATAGGTAAGTTAACACCCGAAACAATGATAATACTAAGATATTATTATCAAATCAATATTAAAAGATCATATTAATGTATATGATTCTTGTATTATTTAATAACAATTATTTCACCATTATACAGGAGGTTAACCTACCCCAACCAAGGAAAAGTACAAGGTAAGGGTTATTTCACAATCTCTTCATTATCCGAGGTTGTTTATATGTAATAATCTACTGGGATCTCTTTATCATCCACATCCATGTTTTATTAAAAATGTATTTCAAAACATTTTTATTATTTACAAGAATATGGGTTAAAGTCATTTATACCCTTGTTTGACTTTTTATAATAGGAATCTTTCCGTCATTTTCAAAACAAGATCCTTTTTAACCTTTTCGACAGAATTAAGGTAAGAATGTTTTTTTAACTTATACGGCGGGTGCAGTTATTTTCCGCTGTTATAAAATTTTCAAAGCTTTCATTACAAACTTATAAGAATATTTTTAAAGAAAATGTTTTATTTTATATGGCTCTTAAATGATTTCAAAAATAGAAAGGGATATTTCTCTAAATAGAGTTTTGATTTCATCTATGTCAACATCCTTTGATGGATTTTACGCTTATTTGAAGTTGATTTATTATGATACAAAACTTCTATAATGTATTTAAGGTTTTGTGATATGTTTGACTGTGGATGTGCTATTTTTATACCATTCATAGTTTATGGTGAAAGTACTGACATTTCGTATGCTAGTTTTAATATGAATGTTTATGTTATGTTTAAACCTTTTCATATGGGAATGCATTGGACTTAATATGTGACGGGTGGAGCTCGCTATAGCTCCTCGATGCATAGGTAGGTCTCATGAGAGAAACTAGTGTCTTGGCACAAGGCCTTGGCAAAATATTATTTGTAGTCTTGGCACGAGGCCTTGGCTATGTGGTTATGATAGTCTGGCATTATGCATTCTAACATTATGAAAGTGGTTATTGATATTTCATGTCATTATTAGATTAGTAGAATATCCTTGTAAACAAGAAAATTTAATTATTTCATTTTACTTTTTCCATACAATGTTCAAGTTCAAGTTTAAAAGGCTTTTCTTTTAGTAATGCATTGCCTTAAATGTTTATGCTTATTTTGAATGTTCCGCTATATTGTTATCCTTACTGGGCATTTGAGCTCACCCCTTTTCTATGTTTTATTTTTCCCAGGATGTGAAGAAGTAAGTTATGAATGACCTTCAGAGATATTATGTGGGGATATGAGTGTGGATTATGGATACAATATGTTGTTGTTGTAGTTTTTCATTTTATGATGTAATTTGAAACTTATGAATACATCTAGTGTTTCCAAGGCTACTAAACCAATCGGTCTTTCTAGATTTTATCTTTCTTGTGATCATGCCAATGTTATGTAATAAGGCACCGACTCTGGGTAACTAGGGTCGGGGCGTTACATGGACAGCCCCCCCCCCCACCCTCCTCCCTGGATCCTAGATAGCCCCCTGGACAGCCCCACCACCCTCCTCCTTGGACCCCGGACAGCCCCCCAAACACCCCCTGGACAGCCACCCGCACAGCCCCCCCCACCCTCCTCCTTGGTCCCCGGATAGCCCCCATGACACCCACCAGACAGCACCCCGGACAGCCCCCCCCCCCCCCCCCCCCCCGAACATCCCCCTCACCCTCTTTGATTTCATTTACTACTAGAAAATCTATAATATATATTTTATTTATTTTTATCAATATAATCAAGGTAAATCACATTTACACAGCTAATCAATATCATAGATTCTTAGTATGTTGTAAAAGGGATGTATTCCTTGGGCATGGAATTATTAGCTCTGAAATGTTTCATAGCATGATAAACTAAAATCTAATCCATACTAAGAATGATATAAAAATATTTTATATTAATTTCCACAAGATTTTAAGTAAATACCATTCCACTTATAGAAACATGAGGGTTCCCGTAAATCACGTTTACCTTAATATTTCCACAAGGATTTCTAGTAAAAGTTTTATCTTCTATTAATTTTATGATATTATCATTTTAAATGTAATTTTTTCATAAATAAATTAATTTAAAGACCCATAGTCAAATAGTGTAATTGAATAATGTGAATAATCAACTAACATACCACTCTAACTATGTCTCTTTTGTTTAAAATGGACAGGATTATAAGTGAAAATAACAACTGGCATACAGAAAACTGACCAAACGCATTCAGATTCTATTGATAATTTATCAAAATGATCCATGGGTCATATGTGATGTGTACGAGCCAACCCGGGCTCAATCCGAGTCGCGGTGTGGTCGGTATCACTCTAAGTGTCTCTCTTTTGTTTAAAATGGACAACATTTTAAGTACATATGGAAAACCAACCAAACACATTGGGTTTCTGTTGAAACTTTAGGAGAGCGATCCATGGGTCATATGTGATGTGTAAAAGTAAACCTTGCCTCTATCCGAGGCACGGTGTGGATGACAACACTCAAAGTGTCTCTCTTTAGTTTAAAATGGACTTCATTTTTAGTGAAAACAACAACTAGCATACAGAAAACTAACCAAACGGATTTTGATTGTGTCGATACATTATAAAAATGATCCATAGGTCATATGTGATGTGTATGAGTCAAACCCGCCTAAATATGAGGTGCAGTGTGGTCGATGCCATTCATAATGTCTCTCTTTTGTTTAAAATGGACATCATTTTAAGGTAAAACAACAAGTGACATACGAAAAACTGACCAAACGCATTAGAAATGTGTTGATGATTTAGTACAACAATCCATGGGTCATATGTGATGTGTACGAGTCAACCCCACCTCAATCCGAGGTGCGGTGTGGCTGACACCACTCTAAGTGCCTCTCTTTTGTTTCAAAAGGATATCATTTTAAGTGAAAATGTCACCTTGCATACGGAAAACTGACCAAACGCATTCGGATTGTGTTGATACTATAGGAAAACAATCCATGGGTAATTTGAGATGTGTAAGAGTCAACCCTATCTAAATCAGAGGTGCGGTGTGGCCGGTACCAGTCTAATTATGTCTCTTTTGTTTAAAATGGACAGGATTATAAGTGAAAAGAACAACTGGCATACAGAAAACTGACCAAATGCATTTGGATTCTATTGATAATTTATCAAAATGATCCACGGGTCATATGTGACATGTACAAACCAACGCGGGCTCAATCCGAGTCGCGTTGTGGCTGGGATCACTCTAAGTGTCTCTCTTTTGTTTAAAATGGACAACATTTTATGTACATATGGAAAACCAACCAAACACATTCGGTTTCCATTGAAAATTTATTAGAGAGATCCATGGGTCATATGTGAAGTGTACGAGTCAACCTCACCACAATCCAAAAATAGTTGTGGCCAACACCACTCAAAGTGTCTCTCTTTTGTTTAAAATTGACATCATTTTAAGTGAAAACAACAACTAGCATATGGAAAACTGACCAAACGGATTTTTATTGTGTCGATACTTTAGAAAAATTATACATGGGTCATATGTGATATGTATGAGTCAACCCCACCTTAATCTGAGGCACGGTGTGGCCGACACTATTCATAGGGCCTCTCTTTTGTTTAAAATGGACATCATTTTAAGAGAAAACAACAAGTGACATACGAAAAACTAACCAAACACATTATAAATGTGTTGATTCTTTAGGAAAACGATCCATGGGTCATATTTGATTTGTATGAGTCAACCTCGCCTCAATCCGAGGCGCGGTGTGGTCGTCACCACTCTAAGTGCCTCTCTTTTGTTTCAGAAGGATATCATTTTAAGTGAAAACATCAACTGGCATACGGAAAACTGACCAAACACATTCGAATTGTATTGATACTTTGGAAAAAATATCTATGGGTCATTTGAGATTTGTAAGAGTCAACTCTATCTAAATCTGAGGTGCGGTGTGGCCGGTACCACTCTAATTGTGTCTCTTTTGTTTAAAATGGATAGGATTATAAGTGAAAACAACAACTGGCATGCGGAAAACCAACCAAACACATTCGGATTCTATTGATAATTTATCACAATGATCCATGGGTTATATTTGAAGTGTATGAGCCAAACCGAGCTCAATATACGTCACAGTGTGGCTGGGATCACTCTAGGTGTCTCTTCTTTATTTAAAATGGACAACATTTTAAGTACATACGGAAAACTGACCAAATGCATTCGGTTTCTGTTGAAACCTTAGGAGAGAGATCCCTGGGTCATATATGATGTGTACGAGTCGACCTCGCCTCAATACGAGGTGTGGTGTGGCCGACACCACTCAAATTGTCTCTCTTTTGTTTAAAATTGACTTAATTTTAAGTGAATACAACAACTAGCATACGGAAAACCGACCAAATTGATTCTTATTGTGTAGATACTTTAGAACAATGATCCATGGGTCATATGTGACGTGTATGAGTCAACCCTGCCTCAATATGAGGTGCGGTGTGGTGGACACCATTCATAGTGTCTCTCTTTTGTTTAAAATGGACATCATTTTAAGCGAAAACAACAAGTGACATACGAAAAACTAACCAAATGCATTCGAAATGTGTTTATTCTTTAGGAAAACTATACATGGGTCATATGTGACATGTACGAGTCAACCTTGCCTCAATCGGAGGTGCGGTGTGGCTGGTACCACTCTAAGTGCCTCTCTTTTGTTTCAAAAGGATATCATTTTAAGTGAAAACATCAACCGGCATACGAAAAACTGACCAAATGCATTCGGATTGTGTTGATACTTTAGGAAAACTATCCATGGGTCATTTGAGATGTGTAATAGTCAACCCCATCTAAATATGAGGCGCAGTGTGGCCGGTACCACTCTAAATGTGTCTCTTTTGTTTAAAATGGACAAGATTATAACTGAAAAGAACAACTGGCATACGGAAAACCGACCAAACGCATTTAAATTCTGTTGATAATCTATCACAACACTCCATGGGTCATATGTGACATGTACAAGCCAACACAGACTCAATACAAGTCGTGGTGTGTCCAGGATCACTCTAAGTGTCTCTCTTTTGTTTAAAATGGACAACATTTTAAGTACATACGAAAAACCAACAAAACGCATTCAGTTTCCATTGAAACTTTAGGATAAATATCCATGGGTCATATGTGATGTGTAAGAGTCAACCTCACCTCAATAAGAGGTGCAGTGTGGCCAAAACCACTCAAATTGTATCTCTTTTGTTTAAAATGGACTTCATTTTAAGTGAAAACAACAACAAGCATATGAAAAACCGACCAAACGGATTCTAATTATGTATATACATTAGAAAAATGACTCATGGGTCATATGTGACGTGTACAAGTCAACCTTGCCACAATCCTAGGCGCGGTGTGGTGAACACCATTCATAGTGTCTCTCTATTGTTTAAAATGGAAATCATTTTAAGGGAAAACAACAAGTGACATACGAAAAACTGACCAAATGCATTCGAAATGTGTTGATTCTTTAGGAAAACAATTCATGGGTCATATGTGACATGTACGAGTCAACCCTGCCTCAATCCGAGGTGCGGTGTGGCCGACACCACTCTAAGTGCCTCTCTTTTGTTTCAAAAGGATATCATTTTAAGTAAAAACATCAACTAGCATACAGAAAACAAACCAAACGCATTAAGATTATGTTGATACTTTAGGAAAATGATCCCTGGGTCATTTGAGACGTGTACGAGTCAACCCCATCTAAATCCGAGGTGCAGTGTGGCCAGTACCACTCTAATTGTGTCTCTTTTGTTTAAAATGGACAAGATTTTAAGTGAAAAGAACAACTGGCATACAGAAAACTGACCAAACGCATTCAGATTCGGTTGATAATTTATCTCAACGATCCATGGGTCATATTTGACATATACAAGGAAACTCGGGCTCAATATGAGTCGCGGTGTGGACGAGATCACTCTATGTGTCTCTCTTTTGTTTTTAATGGACAACATTATATGTACATATGGAAAACCAACCAAACGCATTCGGTTTCCATTGAAACTTTAGAATAACTATCCATGGGTCATATGTGACGTGTAAGAGTCAACCTCACCTCAATACAAGGTGCAGTGTGGCCAAAACCACTCAATGTGTCTCTCTTTTGTTTAAAATGGACTTCATTTTAAGTGAAAACAACAACTAGCATGCGAAAAATCGACCAAACGGATTCTGATTGTGTTAATACTTTATCACAACGATCCATGGGTCATATGTAACGTGTACGAGTTTACCCTGCCTCAATCCGAGGAGCGGTGTGGCTGACACCATTCATAGTGTCTCTCTTTTGTTTAAAATGGACATCATTTTAAGCGAAAACAGCAACAGACATACGAAAAACTGACCAAACGCATTCAAAATGTGTTGATTCTTTAGGACAACAATCCATGGGTCATATGTGACGTGTACGAGTCAACCCCGCCTCAATCCGAGGCACGGTGTGTCCAAGATCATTCTAAGTGTCTCTCTTTTGTTTAAAATAGACAACATTTTATATAATGACCTGACCTTAAAACATTACTTAATCTGGAATTAAATGAATAATTTACATTGAGGATCTTTTTAGGTTTATAGTTTTAGAGAATTAAGACATAGCTATTACATCTCACAAGATTACAAAGTAGACACTTCTACTCAGTTTCCATCACGAAATAAAAACTCTTAAAAATAAACATGTCAAGTTCCATGTTTTAGATAGCTTGTATTTCCTTGATCTCATCCTTGACCCTATTTATCTTTAAGTCCTATGGAAAACATTTCAAAAAAATGGGATGAGCGTAAAAAATCTCAGTAAGGGATATAAAAATATGGAAAGAAAAAATTATCCCATGTATACATAAGAATCAATGAAATCATACTTTACTCTTAAAACATAATCACTTTAACATACCTCATGAAATCATAATATTTATGAATAACTCATAAAAAACATAAGACATAAAGGTAACTTGAGGCATTCATAACATTCTTACGTAGGGAGTAACCATCATGGTTACGTTTGGAATACCCATCATAGTATATTCCCTCAATCTCTTCGGAGAAACCTTAGCGTTTAACTCCTTCGTGTTACCCAATGCATTGGGGAGCTATATCAGGATCACCCGCCCTTAGTTTATCACAGAAGCACTCAGTTTCATAAACCTTTCCCAAGAACCATAACATATTCATAACACTTAAAACATGCATAAAAGAAACATAAAATTTCCACATTTCAATCACAAGAGATCACATCATTATATTATCATAAATAAAAACATCTAATAAAATCATTAATACTCTATGAGAGAAAAATCTTTTTATACTTTGAAAATATTAAAAGAAGACATTTAAAAGGGATTTTAGAATCAAAGTGTCCCATACCACTTTGAAACTTTTGAAATTGTTTTAAAACATTCATTTCCCTATAAATAAAAAGTCCCTCACGAAATTTCGGTAGCCTAATGGCGCCACTTAAAACTTCAAAAAATGGATTGATGAGATCAAATAGGGTCTCTTATAATATGAACGTAAAAGGACAGTATGATGGATATAGATATTATACCCCAACATAAGAAAAAGTAACTTGAAATACTTCACATGAAAATATAATTTTGGAAATGAGAAGGGTGAAAGGATCCCTTACAAAAATTCGGCCGCCTAACAGCGCCACTTAAAAATTCATAAAATGAATTGATAAGAGAAAGAGGGGTTCTCTCATCATATGAACACAAAAAAGACATTAGTATTAATATAAAAGAACATCCCCAACATAATAACTTTGAGCTTAAAATAAATGACATAAAGGAGAATACATGAAAAGAAAGAGAGAGGTAGGATCCCTTACCTCAAGTCCGACTTGTCTTGTTCATTTCTGTATATTCTTGAATAATAAACTTTGGTTAATTTATAATTAATTAAGGACATCATTTAAAGATTATTATTCAGTTAATATCACATATTATAATGTTATAATAATTGGTTAATAATGTGAGTTCATATTAGACGTTTTTGTCGATGTTCGGTACATGAGTAAACATTGAACTTGTTGGAAAATAATTTTCCATGTAGTTATAAGTACATAATCTCCAGAATAGTATTAATGATTTAAATATAATATATATACATTATATATTCATTTTATATATTCCATAACATTTGGAGATAAAAAAGAAATGAAATGCACTGTTAATTGAGACGGTAGGTCGTACGTACGCATGTACGCTACTTTCATTTCTTTGGCACATTAATGGAATTAAAACTAGATGAGATATATATATATATATATATATTATAATTACATTATAATATATATTTTATATAGGTCACATAATTTTTTCAATTTCATTCTTTATTCATTCCATGTGTTGCATGAACGAGTCACATCACTTGAAGGGGTGGTAGTCCACACTTCCTCAAATGAAATTATCGCATTTACACAACATGAAAAGCATAAAGGTATGAATTAAATATAAAATACAGAAGCATAGAAAGGAAATAAATATAATATATATAATAAATAAATATATTTCCATCATAATGGCCACCATGAGAGGTGGTAGGAGAAGATAGAACAATCATTATTTCGTGAGGTAGTCATTCACCATCCACAGAAACAGTATGTTCTTTAACCATTAGATGGAGGTGTGTGTAAGTGTAGCTCTGATCATACTAATAAAAACATCATAGCATATTGAATATACTGGTGTTGTTACAAAATAAAGGAATAAATAGAGTTTAGGTGGTTTGAGAAGAAAAATAAAACAGAAGAACATAAGAGAGGACATGACCTTTAAATCGAGTAACTCCCTTTGGATTGAACCAAAAGGGTTTCTTGAAGAGCTTTCTGCCTAAGGTAAGGCTTCTAGGATGAGGAGAGGGATGTGGAGAGATACAAATTATCATATCTTGGCCGATACAATGGCTTTAGAGGTTTGGGTAAGGTGGTAGAGGTGGGGGCCTTTATAAGAGGGAGGAGGGGCACTCTTGGAATGTCAAGAAATGTTACTTTATTTTAAAATGAGTATCAGATTTTAAAGGTCCCAAATTGATATATTTAGAGGATAAGGTGATAATGGTTAGAAATATACTCATACAATAGTTTTTTGACAAGTGTATGTCTTAGATTTTACATTATCATTTCATTTTATTTAAATCGTTCATTAATGAGTTAATCGCTGCATCATCATGGTGTCATAAATAAATTAATTTATTTAATGTCTAAAAATTATAAAAAAATAATATAATGTAGGAAATATTTTTAGCTTTACAATTATTATTTATAGTCTAAGAGATCATTTATTCAGACAAAACTAAAATTGTTTTACTTAGGTGTTACATACTTTTGAGATATTCTCCTTTCTTTAAAAATAAAATGATAAAGTGTCATTATCACCCAAAAGTGATTCCATGGGGTCCCGAAGTTTGGAACAAGGCATCCCATGGTCAGCCATGACACAACCAGTAGAATTAGGACACATTTTGGGGTCATTTGTTATTATTATGATATTATTTTATTATCCTTAACTACTCGATTAGTAATTAATCACGATAATTAAATATAATTTCCATCATTACTATTCATAATGTCCAAAAAAAGAATATTAATTACATAATTTGGACCTTCTGATTACAAATATAGAATCCATTTTACAAAATTACAAACACAGAAATTTCAATAATTAATTTAAAAAATAATTCCCGTTGTCAAAATAAAGAGAGGGTTTTTTTAAAACAATATCTATAAAAAGTTTGGCACTTGTGTATGCCCAATTCCAAAGTGAAATTAATTATAACGACCACCATTGAATTAAATGGTAAAAATATATTCTAATTAAACTTTAAAACCAATTATTAAAATAATGTAACCATATAATTAAATTAGATGAAAACGCAGTTTTGAAGTAAAATGCAGTATTTTTCACTATTCATTAAAAAATGAACATTGTCAGAAAAATACCAAAAATTTATCCAAAGTAGATTTCAATGTCCCAGTCATAAAGAATAAGTTTATTTTGACAAATAGAGATTATAAAATTGTCAAAATTTTGATTTAAAAAAAGGTTCGCCATCAAATGGAGGTAAAATAATCTTTTAAAAATATTAGAGTATTTATTCTAAAAATTGGATTCATTTGAATTTTAACCCTCTAACATTTATTGCATAAGTGTAAAAATATTTAACAAACATATGTAATCATTTTTTAGTTAGTTTTGTTCATTCCTGCCATTACAACGGCTAGGCATTAACTATTAAAAATAATATTATTATATTGTTAGTGTGCAACGTAAGATTTCAAAGAAACTCGTTGTTGCGTATTGGGTATTCCATCGAGCATAGATTTATCTTTAAAGTAGTATTTACAAATATTGATAGACATGAGAATGTAATATTATTTATTTACCTGGGATGTTACATCCTTCCCCCCTTTTGGGAATTGCATCCTCACAATTTTAAAATTGGTTTTGAAACTTCATTGAAAGCCCCACATCGGAAAAAGGGTAAATTAAACTATCACTTTAAAAGAAAGAAATAAAAGTACAAAGTTCACCCGAGTTAACCCATAATAGGATTCCATGTAGGAAAACATGGATATGGAAGAAAAAAAAGTTTCATGTTCTGATGGAGAGTGATAGAAAACATGTTTAAGAGAAAGTTAACCACCAGAAAATCACAAACTTGGGATGGGTTAAACGGTATTTGATTCCCCAGTAAGAAAAATTAACAGACAACATTTTTGTTTTATGTTAATTTTCATTTAATAATTTAATTATGAGCTTAACTTAAACATAAGGAAACATACTTACTTATCTTGTTTACTTTCAACTTTTACTATATTTCTTAAACAAACTCATATTTTCTCCAAAAGATAGGTATTTAGGATAACTTTTTCACATTAAGAGCGCTATAATCAACTTCTAGAGAATCACCTAATACACAAAAGATAACTATATATTTCCCATGTCTTTAGACCAAAATAGAAACCAAAATTGTTAGTATGAGATCAGATAATACCCAAAAAGGATAATCCATTAAAAAGAAAATCTATTCTTAATCTCCAAAATTTGTCCAATAAAACCCAAAGTTCAACCAAGACCATTCGATAAAAAAATGCCATAAAATTCTTCAAAGTAAACCAAACTAATATTGAAACCCAAATCTTCGAAGGATTTAATCACATAGTCTTCCAAGATAAACCTTAACATTTATCTCCAAATAACATCAGTTACTCACAAAGTCTCTTATTGAAAAGTAGTTAACCTAATCACATATTCTTCATGATAGGTTAATCATTTTCATAAATAAACCAAATCATCATATGTCCAAAATAAAAACATATATTCTTCAAAACGAATATTTGAACCATTTTCCACGATTTAAATCCCATAGTATTTTATCTTCCTTAGGGATATAGTGTTTCTTCAAAAGAGAGAACGTCTTTTACAACAATGTTTATCACTTAATCACCAAATCATTTTCATATACTATGTATATCAATTTGATGAAACATAAATTCCCAAAATCAACTTATTCTTGTTTTATAAAATCATCTAACTAAAAAAATTTTGTCATACTAACCAGGGACTTCACGCAGTCTTTTGGTAGGCGATAAATTCAAGTCGCACGTTGGTTGTGGGTTTGATTCCCATAGCTTCGTCCGATGTAATGTATTGTCACATGGTCTGTGTGTTGTCCTTTTTCCAAAAACTATATAATTCTTAAAACATTCCCCCAAAAGAGATAAAATCTTCAAAAATAACCCAAACATATTTAACCTCAAGTTTATCTCTTTCCTTTAATTTTCCATCATAACATATAGTAACCCATAATTACCTAAAAAGTAAGAATCATATAAACCCTAGTGATTACCTTTATAATTATTACCTGAACTTCCACATCGAGTTGGTTCTCTCACACATGATGCATCAGAGAACTCACCAAGGTGAAAGTGGTTAATCATGACTCCTTGATAGTTGGTTTAGAATAACCACGAGATTCATCATTGAATCCCCCATTTCATCCAATCTCTTAATCAGAGAACCACCACAGTTTCCTTCAAACCCATTGTCACTTTGGTGCCTACTAGATCTATCACGAACTGAATCGATCGCCACTAAAAATAGCACCAAACACGGCCTGTGACAAGGCCCGAAGGGCGTTCCCGATCCCCACGGTCTGGAACAAGTGCCCGGGTACCATAAAATGAAAATTGGGAACAATTTACCCGATTTTGTAAACATAAAACAACAAAAGAATCCAATGAAACAAATCTGGATTTTTCAAAGAAAACAATGTTTTACAGAAAATCAGAACTAAATTACATATTCTAAAACAACTCAACAAGACTATAACAAAGGAACAAAAAAATGAACATCCCAAGAACCTCAACATGGCAAGAGTCATTTCTCTCAATCCATCTCCACAACACCACATCATGAATGACCGGTGAAAATCTGAACTGTTGGGACAAATGTTATACCCAAACCTGCGACAAAAAAAATAACCAAGTCTAGTTACACCCAAGAGTGTAAGTAGGGTGTGAGACAATGCCCAGTAGGATACCACCACTAAGATATTCCCTGTGATAAACATTCAAAGATGAAAAGCATGCAAGTTTTCAAAAACATGTAATTTCTAGTTACAATTTCTAAAAGATGCAACTTAAAAAACAGTTTTCAAGTGGGCTAATTTAAAGAATCAACAATTTTAAAATAAATTCAAAAGCTACTGAATTTTCCATCCAAATATACCATATGCCGATGGTGAGTATAAAGGATCTAATGAGCACAAGCAATAGGAAATAACCTCTAGGCACTAGCTAGCTGTGAGTCCCAGCTACCTCGTATCTCGGTGAGAGTAACCACAAAAATTATCTGTTCTCGTGCACGAGCCACTAGTAGGGAACATACCCATAACCTAGTGGTCCCCAATAATCATCATCATAGTTTAGTTAGAGTTGTAAGCGTCAATCTTGCTAAGTGAAACTGAGGCCAAACCCCACGGATTCACTAGCATACTAGTACACGTCCACCCACCTAGATACCCGGGTTTTCCCTTTGTGCTCAAACAAGTTCAACAAGCCAAGAAATATACTTTTCACATGAAAATATCACTTCCACATCACACATTATCCAAACATCCCCATGCACATCACACAAGTCACAAATTTAACTTTTCATTCAAATTCATTTTGAAATCAAACTCACACCAAAATAGCCCACAACACCTTTTTTCATAACATCCACAATCCAACACATCCTTTAACAATTTTATGAAGTCCCTAAAAATATGATAAACATCACATAACAGAACTATTCACATTTAAAATGGTTCATTTGAAATTATAAACAATCCAAAGAAGTTTTTCAATATGGTTTCACCTCTTACATAAATCATTAAACCACTCAAAACTTTCATAATACAATTCTAAATAGTGCACCAAAGCTTTTCAAATAAAACCCATTTCAAAACAATATTTCAAGGACAAAATCACACCAATACAAATTCAAAACATAATTTGAATCTCTAAAAACATTTATTAAACAACTCCCATTTGTTATACAAACACCTCAACCAATAGTACAAAAGATCCACATGAAACGCACACGTTTTCAAAATCACTTTCAAGAAGTACAATAAAGTTTTACACCTTAAACCCTTAAAAAACAACTTTAAGACCTAGTATCACGCCAATACCCCACAAAATCAGAATTTTCATCCCTAACAAGATTTATTAAACAAAATTCATATGTTATAAAACAATCCCAAACAATACCCAAAGGGTTGCAAATGAAAACACCAAATTTTAAGCTAGAATGAAACTATAAAAACAAATGTTTTACTAAATCCAACATAAACAGTTCACGCACCACACACATCATATTAGGAACATTAATAATAAGTAATTAAAGCAAACTAACTCATATAGAAATGTTTACAAATGGAATCACCTACCTTTTATGACGAAACCCTCAAAACAAGGTGCGAAACATCAACCGCACCAACCCGACACCACAAGGAATATAAATCCATTCCTAGACCAAAATATTTGACCAAAAGGATACAAAATCAAACCATAGTTTCGAAACTCAACTTCTGGACATGAGGAACTTCATGAAATGGTGAAAGAAACCCTAAGGAAGAGGAAGAAATCAAGGAAAGAAACACTTACTTGAAACATCTTGAATCAAACGAACCAAATACACCACAATTTGAATCTCCAAGCAACCAAACCTGATATGGAGGCTCTAATGGTGATGATGAGGTAATTTGGGGACTGAAATAGGGGAAAAAGAGCAGAAATTGAAGGAGTTATGAAAGAAATGATTTACCTCTTCAAATCTGGACGATTTGATAAATTCAAAGAAGTTTCGCCCAAATTCGGGACACAAATGAGATCCAAAGCCACGAAATAGATATTTGGGGTGATCGTTAGGTTTTAGGCTTCGAGTGAGAGGTTGAATAACCAAAAAACAGTAAAAACGAATGAGATATTGAAATTTTAAAAAAATAATTTTAAGTTGGAAATGGGCTTACGGGCAGGCCCACTACCTTAATTAAAAACTCAAATCCATCATGATTTGGGATTTCTATGTGGTTAAAAGGGATATGGTGATTTTAATACATTAGGGTATGCCAATTTGGAAGTGTAATGAGTATAAAATAGTAAAAATTGAAGGAGTTATAGAAGAATCAAAATTTGTTTTTAAATCTGGATTTGGGCTCACGGTTTGGCCCAAATTTTCAAAACCCACCATTTTCACCAAAATGATTGGTAAACCCCCAAAACAAATAAGGAATGGAAATTAAATGATTATTAAATTTAAAAAAAGTCATGGGTGTGAAAATTCTCCCCACCATAAAACTTTCCACCCTCGGAAAGCCACAACACGGACAAAGAAAAAACCAAACTCAACCAAAATGCAGAAATGGACTCCTTTGCTAAGCTTCGCCCCAAAAGGCCAAAACACCTCCAGTGATCAATTAAGGAAGGAATACTTCACAACCAAAACATACACCCCATTACTGAAATTATCAAGAACATTCAAGATTTATCCTAAAATAAAACTCCTCAAAAATTATCTGAACAAGGCTCAAGCAATTTACCCAAACAAACAAGAACATCGAACAAGGTTACACTTACCTTGATATAACTAAACCACTGAGAACTCTCCAATCCCAAAATTTACCCAAAGAAGATGTATGTGGTTATATATATCTGAAAGAGACTACCCACATCCAATCCAAGACCAAGTACAAAAGTGAGTTACCGGTACAATGATACACAAATGGGCTCCCCAACCATAAGAGACAACTTAAATTTTTTTCCGAGAAAGAATCAAGACACTAACAGGGGAGGCCCGAACAAACTCCCCAGTACAAGGGGTAGAATACCATTAGGAATTTTCAAATTAATATACATGAGACTCATATTTGGTCTCCCCACCATAATAACCATCCATATTAACTGACCAATATGGGCCGGCATAGAAAAACCCCAAAACATAAAGAGTTGGGATGACAACACGGTTAGCCCGCACAGTTTGGGAAACTGTGCGCTAACCATGTGGATCCTTATACCTACATGGTTTTCTAGGGTATGGTTACTAATAAATGTTCACTCAACATGTCTATAAATATCTAAAACCTTTCCTCCGAACCCAAAGGAAACCAAAGGGGAAAAGAAAGTCATTGGGAGATAACATAGGGATGAGGCCCGCCACCTCTTTCCACCGAACGTGAACAAATGAAGCAAAATGACAACAAAAAAATGTTTAAACTATTCCCATCTCTCATAATAAGAATAGTACTTTGTAAAAGGTTAAAAACAACACTGGGATTTCCTCTAACTACGTGCCAGCTTCTCTCTGGGACCTATGGCTGGAGAGGGAATGATTGAAGCATCTTCGGCCTCGCAGTTAGGATTTGGAAACCCCTGAATAGAATTTCTTATTCCGATGCTACAAAAAACTACATGCAATCCTAGATGGGTTCACCAAGACATAACACACCCCAGAACTCACTTTCCCCTTACTTGGGATTTCACTGAAATAAGGATTTAGAGTATGCACTCACATCACACCTTGTTTCTTCAGGTGAGAAACAACAAAAATAAAGGACACATATAAACACCTTCCTCTAAAAGAGAGGATGTCAAGATCTCTTGAAAGGAGAAACACTGCTGAAAAAAATAGAATCACAAAATATTATACAATTTCACCTTTACAATCAAACGAGCACGCAACATCACAATGCGTTAATGAACATGACCAAAGCGACTGATAGAAATAATACAATGAGGGGGACTTATACAACATCCCCAAACATGACAGCATTCCATAAAGTGTCTATAACAGCCTCTCGTGGCCAGATTTCCCACACAGGTGGTTTAACATAAACCCCTTCTTCTAAGAGACTATGAAGGACTCAGATACCCTCTTAGACACTATCCATATTGACAACCCTAGACAACTTCCACCTTCGAAGCATCGGGTAGCTTAAGAAACTAAGGTCTCCTTAAACCATCCACGAGCACTCTTCCGCAACAAGTGGATCTGAAAAAAAACCAATAATGTAAATGGTGTAGACTCATTCTACAAAGCTCAAGAAAAGATTCCTTACATTGATCAACTGTAGGATTTTCCAACGGTGAAACAATCCGGGTTGCACTTCAGGTGTGCCCTAACCCTTAATGGGGGCGTACCCTATCCAACGGGAGAACCCAAGGACCCAACCAAGCTATTCCATTGGTAAAAACATGCCACAAAACAGATCCAAACACATTAATGGGACCACCATAAAGGTGTTCGGAAACATATATCATAGGAGACTACTAACCTGTCCTTCTACCCAGCTTACCGACCAAACACAAACCCAAAATACAGTTTGAACAAGAGGGGTTCTTGGACTCAAAACATCCCACAACATCAAAATTTTCCAAAAACACACAATATACACCATCCCAAACAATTCATCAAGACATCATGATTTTATTTAAAACAAATTCTTTGAAAACAAATTGTTTAGCAGTAAACCTATCCACCAATGGTACCCCATGGGCCTCCCACATGCATGTTTTTGTGCCACACCGGGCACCCTCCTCATATACGTCCCAGCACTCATCCAGTCATTCCATCAACCATCCATCATCCCATATAACCCCATGCATGTGGTCACTCACGGAAATACCAAAGGTTAAAACAAAGATTCTTTCCACATTTCAAAACCAAAACGGTCAACCAATACTTCCTTTTTCTCAAAACCACTATCCAAAAAACCAATCATTCAAATGAATAATCACTTTCAATTCATATACATCAATTTCAAAACATCTCATCCCATTAAAACACACTTTGATTGTTTAGAAAACTATATTGGAAACACTTTTGAAAACCAACTTCAATATGGTTACGGCTTTCAAAAGAGGTGTAAGCATACTATTTTCCATTTCAAAACAATTTTGAAAATTCAGTTCCACCATTTCATAAATCAAAACATTCCATATTTATTTGAAAATCATTTCAGAAAAACTTTACACTTCTTAAAACCAAGGCAGTTTAAAACCAAAGTTCCAAGATTTCAAAACTAAAGAACACAAGACAATGCGAGAGGAAACTAGTTTCAATGGGTGACTTGGACATATGGTTGGCGGCCATATTCCAATCACTTCACTATCACAGAGAGTGTTCTAGGGAATATCCCCTGCTCCACATGGCTTTCCAGGCCCTGCGAGCTTACTGAGACCATTAACCCAACTCTCTTTTCATTTCCCCTAATCATTGTTAAACCAAGAAAACCAAAGGACTATGAAAGGTCCCAACTTCCCCTGGAAACTTGAATCATGCCATGAGGTGTGGTGATCAGGCACACTACCCATAACTAGAATACCAAGTCCCTAGAATATGATCTCCATATTATCCTGACTCTTCCCTAAATAACATGACCCAAAGAGAGCGAACCTCCTCTGATACCATTTTGTTACGAACCGAATCGATCGCCACCAAAAATAGCACCAAACACGGCCCATGACAAGGCCCGAAGGGCGTTCCTGATCCCCACGGGCTGGAACAAGTGCCCGGGTACTATAAAATGAAAATTGGGAACGATTTACCCGATTTTGTAAACATAAAACAACAAAAGAATCCAATAAAACAAATCTAGATTTTTCAAAGCAAACAATGTTTTACAGAAAATCAGAACTGAATTACATATTCTAAAACAACTCAACAAGACTATAACAAAGGAACAAAAAAATGAACATCCCAAGAACCTCAACATGGCAAGAGTCATTTCCCTCAATCCATCTCCATAACACCACATCATGAATGACCGGTGAAAATCCGAACTGTTGGGACAAATGTTATACCCAAACCTGCGACAACAAAAATAACCAAGTCTACTTACACCCAAGAGTGTATGTAGGGTGTGAGCCAATTCCCAGTAGGATACCACCACTAAGATATTCCATGTAATAACATTCAAAGACGAAAAGCATGCAAGTTTTCAAAAACATGTAATTTCTAGTTACAATTTCTAAAAGATGCAACTTAAAAAAAACAGTTTTCAAGTGGGATAATTTAAAGAATCAACACTTTTAAAATAAATTCAAAAGCTACTGAATTTTCCAGCCAAATATATCATATGCCGACGGTAAGTATAAAGGATCTAATGAGCACAAGCAATAGGAAATAACCTCTAGGCACTAGCTAGCTGTGAGTCCCAGGTACCTCGTATCTCGGTGAGAGTAACCACAAAAATTATTTGTTCTCGTGCACGAGCCACTAGTAGGGAACATACCCATAACCTAGTGGTCCCCAATCATCATCATCATAGTTTAGTTAGAGTTGTAAGTGTCAATCCTGCTAAGTGAAACTGAGGCCAAACCCCACGGATTCACTAGCATACTAGTACACGTCCACCCACCTAGATACCCGGGTTTTCCCTTTGTGCTCAAACAAGTTCAACAAGCCAAGAAATATACTTTTTCACATGAAAATATCACTTCAACATCACACATTATCCAAACAGACTCATGCACATCACACAAGTCACAAATTTAACTTTTCATTCAAATTCATTTTGAAATCAAACTCACACCAAAATAGCCCACAACACCTTTTTTCATAACATCCACAATCCAACACATCCTTTAACAATTTTATGAAGTCCCTAAAAATATGATAAACATCACATAACAGAACTATTCACATTTAAAATGGTTCATTTGAAAGTATAAACAATCCAAAATAGTTTTTCAATATGGTTTCACCTCTTACATAAATCATTAAACCACTCAAAACTTTCATAATACAATTCTAAATAGTGCACCAATGCTTTTCAACTAAAACACATTTCAAAACCATATTTCAAGGCCAAAATCACACCAATACAAATTCAAAAAAGAATTGGAATCCCTAAAAACATTTATTAAGAAAACTCCCATGTTTTATACAAACACCTCAACCAATAGTACAAAAGATCCACATGGAACGCACACGTTTTCAAAATCACTTTCAAGAAGTACAATAAAGTTTTACACCTTAAACCCTTAAAAAACATCTTTAAGACCTAGTGTCACACCAATAACCCAAAAAATCATAATTTTCATCCCTAACAAGATTTATTAAACAAAATTCATATGTTATAAAACAATCCCAAACAATACCCAAAGGGTTGCAAATGAAAACACCAAATTTTAAGCTAGAATGAAAATATAAAAACAAATGCTTTACTAAATCCAACATAAACAGTTCAAGCACCACACACATCGTATTAGGAACATTAATAATAAGTAATTCAGGCAAACTAACTCATCTAGAAATGTTTACACATGGAATCACCTACCTTTTATGACGAAACCCTCAAAACATGGTGCGAAACATCAACCGCACCATCCCGGTACCACAAGGAATATAAATCCATCCCTAGACCAAAATATTTGACCAAAAGGATACAAAATCAAACCACAGTTTCGAAACTCAACTTCTGGACATGAGGAACTTCATGAAATGGTGAAAGAAACCCTAAGGAAGAGGAAGAAATCAAGGAAAGAAACACTTACTTGAAACATCTTGAATCAAACGAACCACATACACCACAATTTGAATCTCCAAGCAACCAAACCTGATATGGGGGCTCTAATGGTGATGATGAGGTAATGTGGGGACTGAAATTGGGGCAAAAGAGCAGAAATTGAAGGAGTTATGAAAGAAATGATTTACCTCTTCAAATCTGGACCATTTGATAAAGTCAAAGACGTTTCTCCAAAATTCGGGACACAAATTAGCTCCAAAGTGGCTAAATAGATATTGGGGGTGATCCTTATGTTTTATTCTTCGAGTGAGAGGTGGAATCACCGAAAAAAAGTAAAACACGAATGAGATATTGAAATTTTAAAAACATAATTTAAAGCTGGAAATGGGCTTACGGGCAGGCCCATTACCTTAATTAAAAACCCAAATCCATCATGATTTGGAATTTCTATGTGGTTAAAAGGGATATGGTGATTTTAATATATTAGGTTATGCCAATTGAGAAGTGGAATTAGTATAAAATAGTAAAAATTGAAGGAGTTATAGAAGAATCAAAATTTGTTTTTAAATCTGGATTTGGGCTCACGGTTTGGCCCAAATTTTCAAAACCCACCATTTTCACCAAAATGAGAGGTAAACCCCCAAAACAAATCAGGAATGGAAATTAAATGAATAGTAAATTTTAAAAAAAAGTCATGGGTGTGACAAGATCCATCCATTTATTAAAACCAAAAATGTTAGTGTTAGTATATCAACAAAATCATCATGTAATAATGAGGAAGATAAACACAATATATACTTACTCGTTCACTTTATCTAGAAACTATGACTCTTTCTGAAATCCTATCCATTATGGTAATGTCACTTATGCTTAAAGAATACCCTAACCTCTAAATTTATCTAAACCGGCCTCTGATACCAACTATAAGGACCCGGCCTTAAAAAATTACTTAATCTTGAATTAAATGAATAATTCACATTGAGGATCTTTTCAAGTTTAGTGTTTTAGAGAATTAAAACATAACTATTACATCTCACAATATTAAAAAGTAGACACTTCTACTCAGTTTCCATCATGAAATAAAAACTCTTAAAAAGAAACATGTCTAGTTCCATGTTTTAGATAGCTTGTCTTTCCTTGATCCCATCCTTGACCCAATTCATCTTTAAGTCCTATGGAAAACATTTCAAAAACATGGGATGAGCATAAAAAGCTCAGTAAGGGATATAAAAATATGGAATGAAAACATTAGTCCATGTATACATAAGAATTAATGAAATAATACTTTACTTTTAAAACATTAGCACTTTAACATACCTCATGATATCTTAAGATTTATGAATAACTCATAGAAAACAAAAAACATAAAGGTAACTTGAGGCATTCATAACATTCTTACGTAGGGAGTAACCCTCACAGTTACGTTTGGAATACCCATTACAGTATATTCCCAAAATATATTTGGAGAAACCTTAGCGTTTAACTCCTTCACATTACCCAATGTATTGGAGTGCTATATCGGGCTCACCTTCCCTTATTTTTTCACGAAACCACCCGATTTCATAAACATTTCCCAAGAACCATAACATAGTCATAACACTTAAAACATGCATAAAAGAAACATAAAATTTCCAAATTTCAATCACAAGATATCACATAATGATATTATCATAAATAAAAACATCTAATAAAATCATTAAAACTCTATGAGAGAAAAATCCCTTTATACTTTGAAAATATTAAAAGAAGACATTTAAAAGGGATTTTAAAATAAAAGTGTCCCATACCACTTTGAAACTTTTGAAAGGGTTTTAAAAAATTCATTTTCCTATAAATAAATCCTTAAAACCATTTTTAAAACATGGAAATGGATGATAAATGTTTAAAATAATAAATCTTTAAAACCATTTAAAACAATGTTTTAATAAAGGAGTCCTTTTCTATTTTGAACATTTAAATTATAAGCCACAAGAAAGTAGACCATTTTTAAAACATTTTAATGACTTTAGTATAGACATAATATGGATATGGAATGTCAAAGGGGATTTATATACACTTTATAAAAGAATAAAAGTTTATATCATTAAGAAATGTCTCAATGAGAAGAAATTGAGATGTAATCCCAATCAAGGATCATGCCATTAGAGCAAGGATAAAGAAATGACATAATTATGTGTGAAAAATATAAATACACCAAATGTAACTGTATAATCAGTGTAAAACAATTATATTTCATCCACACATATTCATAGCATGACATAATCGAGGATTATAGGTTTAACCCAAACAATTGAAATTGGGTTGAGAAGTTCCCCTACATAAATTTGACAGCCTAACGGTGTCACTTTAAAATTCTGAAAATGAGATGATGAGAGATAATAAGGGTATATCATCAATTGTACATAAGATTAACATAAATAAGGATATATAAGAACATATCCCAATATAATAATATTTAAAATAAAAGACCTAACAAAAATAAGTCTTTTAAATAGAGGAGGGTGAATGGTTCCCTTACCGATTTGGGTGACTTTCGAAACGTACACCCAATGAAAGAAGGATCATGAAATGAAGATGTAAATACCCATAAATTAAATTATATCACACAAATAATAAAATAATGGGAAGTACATACACCAAAAAAAGTAAATAGTGTCAAATGTAGCATGAATATCATGGGAACAAAAAGTGAGATAAAAAGTCCCATACGAAATTTCAGCAGCCTAACGGTGCCACTTAAAAATTCCAAAAATGTATTGATGTGATAAAATAGGGTATCTCATCATATGAAAATAAAAGTACAGTATGATGGATATATATATCAAACACACTCATAAGAATAAGTAACTTGTAAGACTTGACATGAAAATATAATTTTGAAAATGAGAAGGGCGAAAGGATCCCTTACAAAAATTCGGCAGCCTAACGACGCCACTTAAAAATTAATAAAATGAATTGATGAGAGAAAGAGGGGGTCTATAATCATATGAAAACAAAAAGGACAGTAGGGTGAATATAAAATAACATACCCAACATAAGAACATGGAGCTTAAAATAAATGACATAAAGGAGAACGCATGAAAAGAAAGAGAGAGGTAGGATCCCTTACCTCAAGTCTGACTTGTCTTGTTCATTTCTTTATATTCCTGAATAATAAACTTTGGTTAATTTATAATTTCTCAAGGAAATATTTTAAATATTATTGTTCAGTTCATATCACATATTATAATGTTATAATAATTGGTTAATAATGTGATTTCATATCAGACGTTTTTGTCGATGTTCGGTACATGAGTAAAAATTGAACTTGTTGGAAAAGAATTTTCCATGTAGTTATAATTACATCACCTCCAGAATAGTATTAATGATTTAAATATCATATATATACATTATAAATTCATTTTATACTATTCCATAACATTTAGAGATAAAAAATAAATGGAATTCACCATTCATGGAGACGGTAGGTCGTACGTACGCATGAACGCTACTTTCATTTCTTTGGCACATTAATGGAATTAAAACTAGATGAGATATATATATATTATAACTACATTATAATATATATGTTATATAGGTCACATAAATTCATCAATTTCATTCTTTATACATTCCATGTATTGCATGAACGAGTCACATCACTTGAGGGGGCGGTAGTCTACACTTCCTCAAATGAAATTATCGCATTTGCACAACATGCAAAGCATAATGGTATGTATTAAATATAAAATACATAAGAATAGAGAATAAATAAATATAACATATATCATAAATAAATATAGTTCCATCATAATGGCCACCATGAGAGGTGGTAGTAGAAGATAGAAAAATCATCGTTTTGTGATGTAGTAATTCACCATCCACGGAAACAGTATGTTCTTTAACCATTTGATGGAGGTGTGTGTAATTTTAGCTCTAATAATTCTCATAAAAACATCCTAGTATATTGAAGATACTGGTTTTGTTACAAAATAAAGGAATAAAAAGAGTTTATGGGGTTGGAGAAGCAAAATAAAACAAAAGAACATAAGAGAGGACATTACCTTTAAATCGGGTAACTCCCTTTGGTTTGAACCAAAAGGGTTTCTTGAAGAGCTTTCTGCCTAAGGTAAGGAATCTAGGATAAGGAGAGTGATGTGAAGAGATAAAATGATCAGATCTTGGCCGATAAAATGTGTTGAGAGGTGTGGGTAACTTGGTAGAGGTGGTGGCCTTTTATAAGAGAGGGGAGGGGCACTCTTGGAAAGTCAAGAAATGTTACTTTATTTTAAAATGAGATTCGGATTTTAAAGGTCCCATATTGATATATTTCGAGGATAAGGTGATAAGGGTTAAAAATATACTCATACAATAGGTTTTTTACAAGTCTAAGTCTTATATTTTATATTATCTTTACATTTTATTTAAATAGTTCATTAATGAGGTAATCGCTGCATCATAATGGTGTCATAAATAAATTATTTTATTTAATGTCTAAAAATTATTAAAGCAATACTATGATGTAGGAAATTTTTTATATTTACAATGATTATTTATATTCTAAGAGATAATTTACATAGACAAAACTAAATTTTTTTTACTTAGGTGTTACATACTTTTGTGAAATTCTTGTTTCTTTAAAAATAAAATGATAAAGTGTCACTATCACCCAAAAGTGATTCCATGGGGTCCCAAAGTTTAGAAAAAGGAATCCCATGGTAGTCCATGAAACAATAAGTAGCATTAGAAAACATTTTGGGGTCATTTGTTATTATTATGATATTATTTTATTATCCTTAACTACCCGATTAGTAATTAATCACGATAATTAAAGATAATTACCATCGTTACTATTCATAATGTCCAAAAACAAAAGAGTATTAATTACATAATTTTTACCTTCTGATTACAAATATGGAATCCATTTTACCAAATTCCAACCACATAAATTGCAATAATTAATTTAAAAAATAATTCTCATTGTCAAAACAAATAGCGGGTTTTTTTAAACAATATCTATGAAAAGTTTGGCACTTTTATACCCAATTCCAATGTGAAATTAGTTATAATGACCACCATTGGATTAAATGGTAAAAATATATTCTAATTTCACTTTAAAACTAATTATTAAGATAATATAACCATGTAATTAAATTAGATGAAAAAGCAGTTTTGAAGTAAAATGCAGTATTTTTCACTATTCATTAAAAAATGAACATTGTCAGAAAAATACCAAAAAAATATTCAAAGTAAATTTCAATGCCCCAATCATAAATAATAAGTTTATTTTGAAAAATAGATCTTAAAAAATTGTCAAAATTTTTATTTTAAAAAGGTTCACCATCAAAAGGCGGTAAAATTATCTTTTAAAAATACTAGAGTATTCATTCAAAAAATTGGATTCATTTGCATTTTAAGCCCCTAAAATTTATTGGATAAATGTAAAAATATTTAACAAACATATGTAATCATTTTTTAGTTATTTCTGTTCATTCCCGCCATTACAACGGCTATGCGTTAACTATTCAAAATAATATTATTTTATTGTTAGTGTGCAACGTAAGATTTCAAAGAAACTCGTCGTTGCGTATTGGGTACGCCATCGAGCATAGCATTATATTTAAAGTAATATTAAAAAATATTTATAAACATGAGAATGTAATATTATTTATTTACCTGGGATGTTACATCCTTCCCCCCTTTTGGGAATTGCGTCCTCACAATTTTAAAATTGGGCTTGAAACATCATTTAAAGCCCCACATCAGAAAAAGGGTAAATTAAACTATCACTTTAAAAGAAAGAAAGAGAAGTAAAAAGGTCACCCAAATTTACCCATAATAGGATTCAACGTAGGAAAACATGGATATGGAAGAAAAAAACAAAGGGTCATGTTCTGATGGAGAGTGATAGAAAACATGTTTAGGAGAAAGTTAACCACCAGAAAATCACAAACTTGTGATGGGTTAAACGGTATTTGATTCCCCAGTAGGAAAAATTAACAGAAAACAGTTTTGGTTTAAGTTAATTTTCATTAAATAATTTATTTATGAGCATAACTAAAATATAAGTAAACATACTTACTTATCTTGTTGACTTTCACCTTTTACTATATTTCTTACACAAACTCATATTTTCTCTAAAAGACGAGTATTTAGGATGACTTTTTCACATTAAGAGCGCTATAATCAACTTCTAGAGAATCACCTAATACACAAAAGAGAGATATATATTTCCCATGTCTTTAGACCAAAACCAATACCAAAATTTTTAGTACGAGATCAGATAATACCCAAAAAGGATATTCCTTTAAAAAGAAAATTTATTCTTAATCTCCAAAATTTGTCCAATAAAACCCAAATTTCAACAAAGACCATTCGATAAAAAACTGTCCATAAAATTCTTCAAAGTAAACCAAACTAAGATTGAAACCCAAATCTCCGAAGGATTTAATCATGTAGTCTTCCAATATAAATATTAACATTTATCTCCAAATAACATCAGTTACTCACAAAGTCTCTTATTGAAAAGTAGTTAACCTAATCACATATTCTTCATGATAGGTTAATCATTTTCATTAATAAACCAAATCATCATATGTCCAAAATAAAAACATATATTCTTCAAAACTAAAATTTCAACCATTATTCCATGATTTAAATCCCATAGTATTCTATATTCCTTAGGGATATAATGTTTCGTCAAAAGAGAGAATGTCTTTTACAACAACGTTTATCACTTAATCACCAAATAATTTTCCTATACTATGTATATCCATTTGATGAAACATAAATTCTAAAAATCAACTTATTCTTATTTTATATAATCATATAACTAAAAAGAATTTGGCATACTAACCACAGACTTCACGCAGTCTAGTGGTAGGTGATATATGCTAGTCGCACTTTGGGTTTGGGTTCGATTCCCACAGCTTCGTCCGATGCGGCGTGTTGTCACACGGTATGCGTGTTGTCCTTTTTCCAGAAACTATATAATTCATAAAACATTCCCCCAAAAGAGATAAAATCTTCAAAAATAACCCTAACATAATTAAACTCAATTTTATCTATTCCCTTTCATTTTCCATCATAAAATATAGTAACCTGTAATTACCAAAGAAGTAAGGATCATATAAACCCTAGTGATTACCTTTATAATTATTACCTGAACTTCCACATCGAGTTGGTTCTCTCATAGATGATGCATCAGAGAACTCACCACGATTCAAGTGGTTAATCATGACTCTTTGATAGTTGGTTTGGAATAACCAGGAGATTCCTCATTGAATCCCCCATTTCATCCAGTCTCTTAATCCGAGAACCACCACAGTTTCCTTCAAACCCATTGTCACTTTAGTTCCTGCTAGATCCTTCCATTTACTAAAACCAAGTATATCAAAAAAATCATCATGTACTAATGAGGAAGATAAACACTAAGATATACTTACTCATTCACTTTATCTAGAAACTATGACTCTTTCTGAAATCCTAGCCATTATGGTAATGTCACTTATGCTTAAAGAATACCCTAACCTCTAAAGTTATCTAAACCGGCCTCTGATACCAACTATAATGACCCGGCCTTAAAACATTACATAATCTTGAATTAAATGAATAATTCACATTGAGGATCATTTCAGGTTTATAGTTTTAGAAAATTAGGACATAACTATTACTTCTCACAAGATTACAAAGTAGACACTTCTACTCAGTTTCCATCATGAAACAAAAAATCTTAAAAAGAAACATGTCTAGTTCCATGTTTTAGATAGCTTGTCTTTCCTTGATCCCATCCTTGACCCTATTCGTATTTAAGTCCTATGGAAAACATTTCAAAAACATGGGATGAGCCAAGAAAGCTCAGTAAGGGATATAAAAATATAGAAAGAAAATATTAGTCCATGTATACATAAGAATCAATGAAATCATACTTTACTCTTAAAACATAATAACTTTAAAAAACCTCATGAAATCCTAAGATTTATGAATAAATCATAGAAAACATAATACATAAAGGTAACATGAGGCATTCATAACATTCTTATGTAGGGAGTAACCCTCATGGTTATGTTTGGAATACCCATCACAGTATATTCCCTAAATCTCTTCGGAGAAACCTTAGCATTTAACTCCTTCGCATTACCCAATGCATTGGAGAGATATATAGGGCTCACCTGCCCTTAGTTTATCAGGGAACCACCCGATTTCATAAACATTTCCCAAGAACCATAACATAGTCATAACACTTAAAACATGCATAAAAGAAACATAAAATTTCCACATTTCAATCACAAGAGATCACATCATGATATTATCATAAATAAAAACATCTAATAAAATCATTAAAACTCTATGAGATCATTTACACAGACAAAACTAAGATATTTTTTACTTAGGTGTTACATACTTTTGTGAGATTCTCCTTTATTTAAAAATAAAATGATAAAGTGTCATTATCACCCAAAAGTGATTCCATGGGGTCCCAAAGTTTGGCACAAGGAATCCCATGGTCGGCCATGACACAACCAGTAGCATTAGGACACATGTTGGGGTCATTTTTTGTTATTATGACATTATTTTATTATCCTTAACTACCCGATTAGTAATTAATCACGATAATTAAAGATAATTACCATCGTTACTATTCATAATGCCCAAAAACAAAGGTCTTAATTACATAATTTGGACCTTCTGATTCCAAATATGGAATCCATTTAACCAAATTAAAAACACAAAAATTTCAATAATTAATTTAAAAAATAATTCCTGTTGTCCAAACAAAGAGCGGGTTTTTTTAAACAATATCTATGAAAAGTTTGGCACTTGTTTATGCCCAATTCCAAAGTAAAATTAATTATAATGACCACCATTGGATTAAATGGTAAAAATATATTCTAATTACACTTTAAAATAAATTATTAAGATATTCTAACAATATAATTAAATTATATGAAAAAGCAGGTTTGAAGGAAAATGCAGTATTTTTCACTATTTATCAAAAAATGAACATTGTTAGAAAAATACCACAAATTTATCCAAAGTAAATTTCAATTTCCCAATAATAAAGAATAAGTTTATTTTGACAAATTGATCTTGTAAAATTGTCAAAATTTTGATTTAAAAAAGGATCGCCATCAAAAGGCGGTAAAATAATCTTTTAAAAATATTTGAGTATTTATTCTAAAAATTGGATTCATTTGCATTTTAAGACTCTACCATTTATTGGATAAATGTAAAAATATTTAACCAACGTATGTAATCATTTTGTATTTAGTTCTGTTCATTCCCGTCATTACAAAGGCTAGGTGTTAACTATTTAAAATAATATTATTATATTGTTAGTGTGCGACGTAAGATTTCAAAGAAACTTGTTGTTTCGTATTGAGTATGCCATAAAGTATAGAATTATCTTTAAAATAATATTAAAAAATATTGATAAACATGAGAATGTAATATTATTTGTTTACCTAGGATGTTACATTTTAAGTACATACAGAAAACTGACCAAACAGATTCTGATTGTGTTGATACTTTAGCACAACGATCCATTGTCATATGTGACATGTATGAATCAACCCCACCTCAATCGGAGACGCAGTGCGGCTGGCACCACTCAAAGTGTCTATCTTTTGTTTCAAAAGGACATCATTTTAAGTGAAAACATCAACTGCCATACGAAAAACCGACCAAATGCATTCGGATTGTGTTGATACATTAGGACAAGGATCCATGGGTCATTTGAGATGTGTACGAGTCAACCCCATCTAAATTAGAGATGCGGTGTGGCCGGTAACACTCTAACTGTGTCTCTTTTGTTTAAAATAGACAAAATTATAAGTGAAAAAAACAACTGGCATACGAAAAACCAACCAAACGCATTCGAAATCTGCTGAAACATTAGGAAAACAATACATGAGTCATATGTTATGTGTACGAGTCAACCGTGTCTCAATCCAAGTCGCGGTGTGTCCAGCACCACCCAAAGTGTCTCTTTTATATTTAAAATGTACAACATTTTAAGTACATATGGAAAACCGACCAAACGAATTCTGATTGTGTTGATATTTTTGTACAACGATCCATGGGTCGTTTTTGACGTGTACGAGTCAACCCCGCCTCAATCCGAGGTGTGGTGTGGTCGGAACCACTCAAAGTGTCTCTCTTTTATTTAAAACACACTTCATTTTAAGTGTAAACAACAACTGACATATGGAAAATGGACCAAACACTTTCAGAATATGTTGATACTTTAGGACAATGATCCATGTGTCATTTTTGACGTGTATGAGTTAACCTTGCCTCGATCTGAGGCACGGTGTGGCCAGTATCACTCCAGGTGTATGTATTTTGTTTAAAATGGACAGCATTTCTAGTAAAAACATATGGTATAGGAAAAACTGATCAAATTATGAATTGAATTCCGGATTCCACATATTATTGTCATCTAAATTTTAAATTGAATTCTAAATGAATTATGTATGTTTATAATTACGTTTTTAATTCCGATTTAATTCTGGATGTGTATAGTTCTAGGATGCATTATATGAATTTTTTCTCTACATGTACGTGTTAGTTGGTTATTGCAGGTACAATAATTGTATATGTATTTGTTTATTGCAGGTACAATATTTGGAAATGATTCAAAATGGGAGGGAATGGACCGAATGTTGTGAAAATTGCACAAAAATGAGAGCTGTTATGCAAATTGTAGGCTGCTGTGCAATTTGCACATCATAGGCTATGCCAACGGGTTCAAACCATTGGCATAGCCTCTCTGAGTTTTTTTTACCAACAGTTCTATGAACCATCGGTAAAAACCCTTTCCCAACAATTTAGAATTTGTTTGGGAAGAAGACCTCAGCCTGGTTTTCCCAATAGTTCAAGCCAAACCGTTGGGAAAAGTTATCCCAACGGTTTGGCACAACCGTTGGGATAGGTTCATTTTTTCTTACCTGTCCCAATGGTTCAATGTAAAATGTTGGGGAAAGCTTTCACAACGGCTTACTTCCCAACGGTTTGCAGAACCGTTGGTATAATATATAACAACGGTTCTGCAGCCTTTCCCAGCGATTCAGAACCGTTGGGAAATCCTGCATTTCCAGTAGTGTACCAAGACACTATTTTCATCATTAGACATACTGATGCATCAAGTATCAATAGAAGGATCCACCCATCACTTACTAAGTCCAATTAATTCCTCATATGAAAATCTTGAAACATAATCTAAACATTCTTATTAGAACTAGCATACGAAATGTCAATATTTTAACCACAAACCATGAATGATATAAAAATAGAACATACACAGTAAAAAATGACTCATTAAATAAAATATGGAAGATTTTATTAAAATAAATAAACCTTAGTCAAGAATAATTAAGTATATTGTCATATATGAAAATAATCAGTAAAACAATTTGATAGAAATATCCCATTTTTCTTGAAAATATTTAAAAGTATCACTATTTATCAAGAAATTATTGAAAATAGATTTTTGAATCAAAGTGTCCCATACCACTTTGAAAATATTAATATTAATATTAATTTTAAAACATTCATGTACATATAAATAAATCCTTAACACCATTTTTAAAACATGGACATTAATGAGAAATATTTAGAAGAATAAATATTTAAAATATTTAAAATAATATATTAGTTAGAGTTTTTAACCCTTTGAGAGATGCTTTAATACAAATAATTGAGGTAATAAAAACTTTATAATATCATAATAATAATGGGATTCATGATATACTATGTCTAAGTACAGTTTGTACACCATATAAAAGCGCATTGTTGCATAACAATAAATAAGTCTTAATGGAATATAAATTGAGATGAAATCCCTTATAAAGACTGTATCCTTAGGTTACGTATAAATCAACGACATAATTATGTCTGAAAAATATAAATACACTCGATATTATTGGATATTAAGTGTAAATAAATCATATTACATTCACACATATTCTTGTAAAAACAACATCAATGACATGGATGTTTATCTCAATGAATGAAAATTGAGTTAAGATTATTTTTATCAAGTTCATATAGATGACTTGAAAATTTATAAATGGAGTGATTATGTGTATAAAAAGTATATCCACACAAATAGAAGTATAAATTACTACATAAATAAATAAATTGTGATTTTACACATAATCTTGGAGTAAAATAATAAAAGAAGTTTACATAAAACCCAATGAGTGGAAATCGAAATTAGAAATTCCCTTACCGATTTGGTAACTTTCGAATCATAAAACCCATGAAACAAGGATTATACAATGAAGTTGTAAGTAACCATAATTAAAGTATATTACACTAATAATACAATAAAGGTTTTTACATACACCACACAAAAGGAAATAGTGGCAATATAGCATGAATCTCACGGGAATAATAAGTGAGATGATAACCCCTTACCTTGTACTTTTACATAGTAGAGGGTAAGTTAACCTACTATATAATGGAGGAATAATTGTTATTTAATTATAAAATAACCACATACATAAATATGATATCATATATTATCTTCTAATATTTATTTGTTAATGATATTTCAGTAGTATCATTGTTTTGGGTGTTAACTGATTCATTTTTCTTTATAGGAGTTGTTATGTAAGTCATTTTTTTATGGATATGATATATTTGATTCATATCTATAATTATATTAAGATAATAAATATTTTTTTTAATCATAAAATAAAAATTATTCTTGAATGGTTATAATGGGGAACAGAATCTCATCGTGTCGTGGAGACGGTAATCTGTATGTATACACGAGCGACAATATCATTATATTAGTGGTGAAATTGTATGTAATTGGTTGGTATATTATATATACATTATAATTAAAATGTTATATTTGTCATTTAAATCAGTTAAACTCATTATTATACCCATCCAAATAATGAAGTGTTGAATAACAAGTTACACCGCGACGTGGAGACGGTGAGCTATATGTACACACGTATGGTGACTTTGCCATTCATAAGATGGATAGAATGAGGAATATGGTCATACCATATTTATAATAACATCACAGTATGTGTAAGGTACTCAAATTGTTATTTTGGTATGGAAAAAACAATGAAATAGTTAGTAGAATAAGAAAAGATATTTGAAGGAGATGATGAAATTATTACCTCTTCTTCAGGTGCTTCCTTTTGATTTGATCAAAAGGGCTCCTTAGGTTGGCTTTATAATCAAATTAAGTCCTCTAGGATCATGTGAGTGTAGTTTGGGGGATATTTGAGAAGGTTTTTTCCAAGATAAATGGATTTTTATGTGTGATTATGAGAGAAGTGGAAGTACCCTTTTATAAGAGAGGTGAGGGTCACTTTAGGAAAATATTGAAATAATATTTTATTATAAAATAATTTTCAGTTTATAATAGATCCAAATTAATTTATTTCTAGGATAAGGTGGGGATGAGTAGAAATAATCTCAACCAATAGATTTTAGACATGTTTAGGTTTCCATATTAACCTTATCTTTTAGATTTAATTCTTAGTTAAATAGTTTAACTTTTACCATGTCTTCTAGTATTTTGATATTATATGGTTAATAACCTTACTATAAAATGTAACGAAAACCTAAAGTGGTTCATTAATGACATATATAACATTATATAAGTCCTTTTGCGAAACCATATATTTTTAGGAATATTATATCATTTAATAATATAGTATTAGTCTTAAATACCCATTTATGTCAATTTAGACACTATTGTGTATTTGGTTTTTGTGAAAGTCAAAAAAAAACATGATTACTTTGAAAAAAATATATTAAATAAACCCTAACAAGTCATATTAACCTAGAAAATTTGTTTAATGTATCAAAAGTCTCAATTTACATTTATTTTGATATTTATAATATCAATTATTTTAATATTTCATTAATAAGGTAATTATTACATCATCATTTTGTCATAAATAAATTTAATTATTTTGTGTCTAAAATTTATAAACAAAATACCATTATTTATTAAATCTTTTTATCTTTCTAATGAATATTTGCAGTCAAATTTATCTTATGTATAACCCTATATTAAAAAATTGTTTATTTATTAAACTTTAAATTTAACTCTTTTAACTCTTCTTTAAATAAAATAATAATAAATGTCTTAATCTAATTCAAGTGGATCAAAAGGATAATATTTTATTTCTAATATTGATTTATGTTTAAATACACTTATATAATATAATTAAGACATGTGTTATGGTAATTATAATATCATTTTTACCTTAAATTACCCTATTTACTTTTAACCGTGGTAAATAAAATTCAAAAGTTACTATTCACCAAAAATAATGTTCATTTTATTGAACCAAATTTCACTTACTGATGTCAGGAGCATCTATCAGATTTTTGAAATTCAATTCACATAAGTGGTAATATCGTTTTTTATGCAAATTTGCAAATGTGCCTAGGAGGTGGGTAAAAGACGGTAAAATGTTCAATAAAATTTTATATATCTAATATTATTTTAAAATGACTTAAATTAATTAAATTGGAATAATATAGGTATTTTGTATCTATTTTTACTTTAAAATATATTTAAATTAAATGTACTTATTTAAATAAAAAATCATCTTTAAACAATAACGCAGTTTTTTCATTATTCATCAAAATTTTAAAGTTTTTAGAAAAATACCAAAAATTCTCCCAAAGATAATTTAGATATTCCAAATTAAAAATTGATATATATTTTACTAAATTCAGAACATATAAGTTGTATTAATTTATTTAAAAAAATATTCTCGTTGTCAAAACCAGAAAGAGGGTTTTTTGAGAAATAAAAACTATCAAAAGATTGATATGTGTTTATGTCCAATTTAAATGTAAAATTACTTCCAATGATCAAAAATGGATTAAATAATAAAAATATAATCTAATTATACTTTAAAAACATTCAAATTTTATAATTTAACACTATTAATTATTTTGATGAAAAAAGTTGTTTTCAATTAAAATTTTGTATTTTTCACTATTCATCAAAGTATGAAAGTTATCCAAAAAGAACCGAAAATTTATCCAAACAAAATTTTTATGTCCCAATTCTAAATAATAAGTTTATTTTGTCAAATTTAATATATAAAAGTTTCAAATATTTTATTTAAAAAGGGTTCTCCATTAAAAGGTGGTAAAATTGAATTTTTTGAAAAATACTTCTTTTAACTGAAAAATTGAATCCGATCATATATTATGTGTAAGAAACACATAATATGGATGTAAAAATTATATGGAGTATATAAAATTAAAAATATTGTTAATACTATTCATACCTGTTTTTTTTATGGCTAGTTTGGTAAGTGGTGGTGCCCTCGAACTCGTTGTTGCGTGTAACGCAAGCTATTGAATTACTTTAAAGAAAATAATTTACTATGAAATCTTGGGGTGTTATAATATCCTAGGGAGTAATGGTGTAAAAAAATATATTTTAAATTTGGGGTCATGGACACGTTCCATAAGGATGTAGTGTCATTATAGGGTTTTACTTAGTGAATTCTGATTGTGATTTTGTTAAAGGATAATTTGAAGATCAATGGAAAAATGACGGATGATTGGGGGAGCCTTGAAAAGTTGTTATAGAGGGCATGGGGTTGTTGTAGTTAGTATAAACTTAAGGTATTTATGTAATTTATCTAAAAGGTGGTAGTTATAATAAAATAAGTGGTTTATTATACATTACATATCAATAATTCATTAAAACACAACATGTATTCCTTGATGTCATACATTGTGTGTCCCCTGATATATGATGCTATGGTTTATAATGTTTTATAAATATAACGTTTCATGTGACTATTTAAAAATTATTATGTATTTGGGACACACATGAAGTATTTTTTATCGAGTTCCTTGGCATATAACCAAGTACACTCTAGGTCAACTCATCAGACACACAGGTTGTGTTCCCCTTTACAAACACCATGTATATCGGAAGAAGTAGCTCGGTGTGTACTAACCATACACAATGAGTATCCATATGGATCTAAATGTTGTATATTTCACCATAAATGCAATATAAAACTATCAAGATGACTCAGTGTGTATCCAAAGTACCATTTACTAGCCCATGTGGTTTCATACTCAGTGTATTCAAAGTACAAGTCATATATCCGGGCATATGTCTCCAAATGTATGGTTGATAAACCCTCAAATGAATCAGGGAGTCATGTGTTATAAATTTAAATATTTCATGCTGTATATTATAATTTTATCATAATGAAATAAAATAGAATACACTTATCCTTGGGGTTTAGGCAGTAGTAGTGGAAAATCTCTAACAGTATCAAGTTCATAAAAAGACAGTTTCTTTTGATGATTTACAATGTTCAATTCTTCAAAAAGTGTTCAACATAAGTTATATAAGATTATCTCCTTGAGTTTTTTTATAGAAAAGGGTTGGGGTAACCATTCACTATTCACTAAATGATTTATTCATGTCTAAATTTTCTATTGGTGATCAGAAATAACCAATAAAAAATGTGGGGCATATGAAAATATTGGTAATTAGTGTAACTTGATGATTGTTTAGTCCCCACTCTTAAGGTTGGGTGGGACCATTTTTACATGTTCACTATGAATAAAATTAAAAAATGATATATAATATCAGTAATCACTAATAATGATTATAATTCCTTATATAATATTATTGTAATAGAAATATAGGAGTGTTTCTCCGATGGATATAGAACTCATGTCCAAAACACATAAACCAAAGTGTTCAACTTTATTTTTCTTGTTTAATTTTTCCTTTTCCTAGATATTTTAATTGATTAATGGACTTTTTTCTTCATTTTTTGTGAGGTTTAATTGATTTTTTAAGTAGGGTGTGAGGTTATCCATTCTTTTGATTCATAAATAATGGGGTAATCCATTCATAGGATCTATCTTCACTATGTGGTATTATCCATATGATAACTTATGGTTATCCAATGTTTGAATGTTCCCAATAAGTAGTATCAAATTATTTTGTTCTCTTACCTCTATATCTATCACACTCAAAGGAATATTAGGTAATATTGAATCTATTCCATTTATTTCATTTTGATTTTGGTGGGAGTTCAATTCCATCATAAAGTATGACATCATAATAAGGTAAGTTTCAAATGGATAAGTTTAATAAAATATATTTTGGTTTTTAGATAATTAAAATAAGGTATTATCTCATTTAAAATGATTTTTAATTTATTTTAGTGGGGTCAAACTAGATAAAATGGATCAATAATAATAGGAAATTGTGGACTATAGAGATCTTTGGTTGGAAAGGATGTCGTTAGATAAAATGTTTCTTTTAACATCAGGGAATTAATGACTTGGATAGTGTTAATGAAGGATCTAGTAGAAATTTATGAAAATTTCAAAACACCTAAAAATTGTTTATAATGTATTTATTTTTCAATAAGAGGCTATCATTAGTTTTGTTTGTGTTAGATCATGTGAACGACTTCAACATGATCAAAGGATAGCTCGAATTAGTGAAAGGTAATGGAATTTATAAATTCCTATAAAAACTGACTTTCCTAAGGATTTTGGGAACACAATATTGAAAGAATAACTTAGATAGATGGAGTTTCAAACACCTTCTAAAACTATGCATAATTTTGTGGAAAGGGGGCCCTCAACTCAACAATTTTGTTGAAGATCATCAAAAGATAACTCCCAAGAGATGATCCAAGGAAATATGGTCATCTCTGGTCTTATATATTGGTGGTTTGGGAATAAATGACATTTCAATAATGAAAGAAAAAGTCACAAGGACACTATAGAAATATAATATTCAAAAGGTTCAAATTCCATGCGTGTAGTAAAAGGAAGTAATAGATTATTATAGAGTGTCAACATTATGGTGGTGTTATTGTCATTGTATCAAGAGCATCCTTAAACTCAATAGAATTTTAGGGGTGCATGGTTAACTATGTATCAGGGAAATTCAGTAAAGTACATTTTGAAAATTACGGTGCTCTGGGAATCATAGGGAAATGAAATTTTAATTTCTAGATAAATAATATAAGTTTATTTTAGTTTAAAAGAGTGAGACACATCCTAAGGTTTTAGTTATCCAAGTTTCCATAGGAAAATTTATGTGGTGGGATATAGTACAAGATTTTTAAATAGATTTTGAAAGGTGACTCTAGGATCCATAGTGGTGTCCTAGGGTGTTAATCATATAACCTTATATTTTATTGGAAGATCATATAGAGTAGTAATTTTTGGATTAACAACTTATGATATTCTATTTTTGTGGTTTTGTAAGCTTGGACACCTAAGTAAGAAGAATATGAATGTTCTAAAGGAAAAAATTCATGATAATTCGAAATCACATTGAGTTAGAGAGTTATGAGATTTATGTGCTGGGAAAGAAGAATAGGCTTTCATTCAACCAAGATAGGTTGAAATGTTGGTTAACAATACTCTAAGGTGACTGTGTAGTGTTTTTAGGTTAGTTTTTTTTGTTGAAAAAGTATGTTGAAAAGGTCATTTGTGGAGTTCCAATATTGTTGTTGATAAAATTTGTGACAAAGCTCTAGGATAGGTGATACCTATATTATTTAGAATCATTTATACTAAGATATGGGTTGAAAATATACAAATAGAATGATCATTGAGGTATGAAATATCTAGAGGGTGTTCAAGAAGTTGTGCGTATAATTTGATGGAGAAATTTGTTTTTGAAGAAAAGGAAATATTTTCACACAAGGGAAAAACTTGAATGAATATGTGAAATAGTTTTTTGAAATTTCACAAAAGTTAAGATTCAAGTATACTTAATCAAAATACATAAATAAAATGTGTTTCATGAAATTTATGTAGTTTTTGGAAAGCTGATGTTCCAGGATGTATGTAGAGTTTCATGAACTCTTGAAATACATATGGATTTTTTTATGGAAGTTATTTTATTTCTCAAGATGATATCAAATTTTTGTATTCTGGTGAACTAGGAATGTTGTTTTCAAGGTCATTATAATGTCAGGTAGTTTTGAGAAGATAAAACCATATAAATAAATAGGCCATTACCCCCCTCATTTAGAGTGTTCATCCTTTATAGAATATCATGTATCTGAAATCATGTAAGAGGTACATGAAGTTATTTATTATAAAAATAAATTAAGAAAATTATTATTATTGTGATGAAAAGAATCTTCTGTCTATATGACTACGTGATTTTTTTTACAAACCACAATTGTTTTGAAATATTCTATTTCCATGAAAAAAATTGCATGAAATTTGGGATTTAATGAAAAAATAAAAGGTCTCATGAAACTCAGTAGTTATATGAAAAACATGAAAGTTGTGTGAATGTTGTGAAATTGTGAAATATTTGTGAAAAGGTTTTGTGAAATTGAAAGTTGTGAAAACCAAATGAAATTTCCCAAAAATTATATGGTATACCAATATTCATCATGTGGATGAAAGTTGAGTTTTATGATGCACCAAATGGGTTGTAAATAACACTAATTCAATAAATCAATGGAAGAATCTTCTGGAGGAGTAGTGTTATCACTTCAATTGAGAGAGTACTAAGGTTTCAAAGTGTGACTGGTAGTGAACTAAGAGGGATGGTGAATCAACTCCTATTATTGTAATATTAGTGCACTATAGTGGATTTCATGCATAGGCATATTTCCTTTCTTGGTTCTTGGGACAAGCCGCATTAAGGACGAACCATGTAAAATTGTTGTTTCCCATAAATTTTTTTATTTCTTCTCATACATTTATATGAGAATGAGAGAGAAAAGTGTTTTTTTACAATGAAATAAGATTCAAATAGGAGAGTTATATAATCTTTGATACCCTAATTCACCCCCATATATCAGGGTATTAAATCTATTGGGGCCAAAAATTGGCATTAGAGAAAAGGTTAAAGTGAGTGTTTCTCTCTCTATTGAAGCCATCGAAGCTGTGAATCACAAAAGGATTCTGATATTTGAGGTAAATAGTTTCCAACTATGGAAGAATAATATGTGGCACTACTTCATATATTTAGGTAATAATGTGAATATAGATTCAATGCATGGGGTCTCAGTTAGTATTTATAGTGAGGATTTATTATATGTTTAACTAAGATAACTATATGTGGATTCCATAAGAATTAATTCATTATGGAGAGACCCATCCAATATAATCTACATGAAATTAATTTCATATAAATACTAGAATTTTATATGGGGAAATCTATTAAATACCTATGAATGTGATTCATAATTTTGATAAGATAATTTTAAAGTTATATGGAAAATATATAAGGACCTAAATATACTTCTAAATGATTTTATTGATGCATTTTTTGATCTGGTGAATGTGATTATGGAGGACATGCATAATCTTGGAGAAATCCTGGATTTCAAATGCTTCCTGAGAATATTAACACCCTAATTCAATCCAAAACTTTTTTTTATTGAGGATAAAGATAAAAAGGAGTTGACATTGGATAGTTTTTGTAGTACTCTTGTTGCATAAGAAATTCAAAATGGTGATAATGAGGTTGTGGAGAAGTGGGGTCCAAGGAGGTGGAATTAAAGTTCATGTAGAATCTCCCCATAGAGGATGTCTGAGAAAAATCATAATTGGATAAAAAAATTCATTCCTATACTAATATATGTAAAGGGGAAAGGAATGTATAAAGGTAATTTTCTACTCACATGCATATGATATGAAAAGTTTGTGAAATTTTCATCAAATCGTCTCAATAACTTTTAAGATGATGATGGGGATAATGATGAAATTATCAAGAAGAAGTCGTTAGCTAATGTAAAAGGTAGGAAAAGTAATAATTCTAATTTCTTTGAGAATAATAACTTATTTTAACAAGAAAATAATAGTTCAGAAGAAATTTAGGTAAAATAAATTAACCACTATAAAGGCCACAGAGAAAATTTTATGGTGGAGGCTATAGGAAACTCCCAGAATAAGGAATAGATTGATAATGAGTGGAAGAAAAAGTTGATTTAGAGGTTGAATTAGAAGAAACGCTTGAGGAGATAGATGTTTGGAGAGCTAAAACAATGAATTATGATAGAGTGTTTCATGATTCTAAAATCTATATTCAATATTAATAGGAAGATAAGCCCAAGATGGAGGCTTAAATTAAAATTTTCAAATCCAAAGAGCTATAAAACTTAGAGAATTTTTTTTATTACAAGATAAAATATGAATAAAAAACTAGGGTTATTGATGTTTTGAGTAACATAGTGAAAGATAGAATCATAATTATCAAAAAAATTGAGGGTGAATTCATAATCCTGTGGATAAAAGTAAAATATTAGGAGAAACTTTTGACCCTTGTTATGACATTATAAAATTAGGTCTTAGAGGTGAACGGAAAAGGGAAATTTGTAACACCCAGATAATTTATGATATATTTATTTTTAAAGAATAAATTAAATCTTTTCAAAATATTTAATCACATGAAACATTGATTTTATATTTCTTTACACACAACACTATGCTAAGTTTATGTTACACAAAACATTCAGATTACATTATGTTACAAACAACACCGAGTTTAAATGAAATGTAAAATATTATTAAATTATTATTTTTTAATATTATAACCTAGCTATAAATTTGGAATATATAAATAGTAATAACTAAATTCGTAAAAGTATGTTTATTTGTTTATTATAAATAAAATAAAAATCATTTATAAAAAAAGAAATGCTTTCTAAAAAAATGTTATTTTTTATAAAAGAAAAATTAGTCAACATTTGCACATGTAATTTAAAACTAATTTTTAACACTTATAGAAAATTTATTTGGAAAAATAAACATCATATTTTAAATTGGAATACCAAAATTATTTTATGGATTATTTTATGTATTTTTATGAAAAGTTTCATTTTTTTCATAAATAGTGAAAAATAATGAATTATAATTGAAAACTTCCTTTTTGTTTATATAATTGAAAATGTTAAATTATATATTGAATTGGTCTTAAAATAAAATTATACATATTATATATAAATGGATCCAATTTATGTCATTGTAAAAATTTTCATATTGAATTTTGATAGAAAATCTTTGTAAACTTATAAACATTGTCCCTTTAAAAACATACTTTCTCACCATATCTACGATATTAATTTTAAATTAAAATTTTCCAATTATTTGAATTGAATTTGGAAGAATGGATTACATATTTTTAATCATAATAATTCATAATTTATAATATGTTCAAAATATTTATTCAGCAAAATTATTAGGTAATGTAGTAAAAATTAGTTACCACAGTTAAGGTAAAAAAAATTTACCTGGGTTTGAACTAAAAATATTTGGGTAAAAATTAGCTATAAACTTGTCTAAAAACTATTTTATGGATATATTTCAACCATGAAATATATAGGGTTCTATAATAGTACATTTTTTACCCATGTGACAAGAAAAATGTGGGATCACTCAATTATTTTCAAAAAATACCAAGTGTGTCCTCTCCCCTTCTTATAAAAGGCCACCCCCTCTCCTCTCTTCACACCATAAAACCTCTTTGTTTAGTCCAATAACTACGAAAATCACTTATATAATTCAATCCCCTCATCCTAAAATCCTTATTTCTGGTATAAATCCATCCTAGTAAGGCTTTTGGTGCAAACCCATGGAGGATACCCGAATAAGAGGTAATGTTCTTCAATGAGTGTCATTATATTATTTATTTCTCCAACTCCTTCATTTTTTAAATCATGATCATAAAATAACTCTGTATATTAAATATGTGAAGATATTTTTATAATAATTTCATTACCTAAATACTTTCCCTCTTACATCAAATGTGTTATGAAATCATCATTTGTGTGTATGGTGAACTACTGCCACGTGAAACAACAACATTCATTTTTCCATTACTAACCATCACAATTGGGTATGATGATAGATATATAGTTTATATATGATGTTGATAAAATAATTGTACCTATTGAGTTATTATATCATATATACCATTTCAAATTCCATACCATGTGGGATATGATAATGTTACTTGTGTATACGGCGGACTACGACCTCACGAAGCGATGTGATTTGTTTTTCACTAACACGTTACATGGAATATAATAAGGGTAAATATAATTAATATATGTGATATAAATAAAATAATTATGATATGAATGACATATTTATCTTTCTGAAAATAAAATATTTCATTTTCTTTCTTACATTTTCAATCACTAAAAAATTGATAAGGTCATTCGTGTACGTGTGGACTACCACTTTCTTAAAGAAATGTTAATCTCTTTTCGTCACCACACCACATGGATGATAAATATAAGTATATAATATGGTATATATGATATTATTTTAATTATTTAAATATAATATATTACTTACCATATTTTCATAATGATCAATTAAAAATGGAAATGTTACTCATGTGTATGTATGGAATCGCGACTCCATGGTTACAACATAGTTTATTTTTCATAACCTTCATTCATGATTATTTTAAAAAGTATAATGAATTTTTAAATATAATAATTACATCATGATTGTTATTATATATATGTTTAAATAATTACTTCTTTGACAATAGACATCCTACTAAACATTATTTTGACACATAAGTCAAATATGGTCAAAACAACTGATATAAAATTAATTGATTAAGAAATTGTAAAAATCATTGTTATAAGTGAAGAAAAATTAATAATAAACCAAAAAAAATTCTATAGAAATTAAATAATTATCATAAATTAATTATTCAGAAAGGTAAATACATGTGCGATGAATCAAACTCAAGGTAAGGGACTTCATCTCAATTTTCATTTATTGAGGCATATTTGGATATTTTTCACTTATATTATTTTATGAAATGTATATAAATCCCATTTAAAATGATATATCATTAATATATATATGATCATGATATTTAATGTTATTTTTAATGTTATTATATATAGGTGTTTATGATTCAAGTGCTTCCTAGGTGATAAGATTCTTTTCATTTAAAAATAATCTTTTAGAGTTTTCCATCCAACTCCTTCTCTTCCTTGTCCATGTTTTTAAAATGATTTTATTAATGTTTTTATATGAAAATAAAATATTTATAAGTTAAATTTCATTTAAAACTTTTACTTTTTCTTAAAAGGTTTAAAAAAGTAATCTTTTTATGTCTTTTATATAGAACGTTTTGATAAAAGATAAAAAAAGAGTGTTCTATTATTAACATGACGACAATGAATTTTACACTGCCATGGCCGTTATTTGATTTTCGGATTCCTTTTCAAAATTTGATGTAATCTTGAATGAAAACCCCTATTTTTATATTTTTTGGGTGTTTTGGTATGTAAAATGGGTTTTCAAAGAAAATGGCGTTTTGTTATAGAAAATTGGTTTTTAAAAGATAAGGTTATTTTTATCTAAGTCTTTTTCATATGGGTTTTAAAGAGTTTTTCAAAGGAATTTATGATGAAATTGTTTTATTCATGATGCGGTACTTGAGAATAATATGAAACAAGTGAGCCCGATGTAGATTATATGAAGGGTTGAGCCCCATTATAGCTCACAAGTGAGCCCGATATAGCATATATGAAGGGTTGAGCCCCGTTATAGGTTATGAAAAATAGGTGATCCTGATATAGCTTATATGAAGGGTGAGACCCATATAGATCTCCATTGAATTAGGTAATGATTATATTTGAGGGGTTCCATATTACTATTCCAATTAAAAGGGTTTATAAAGGGTCTTATAAATATTATTCTCTAAGTCACCAAAAAGAGTTTTTAATTTCCTATTATAGGTTTTAAAGGTTTTCTTTGTGATAAATGTGTATGTTTTTTCATGTGAAAATGTTTTATTTTATAAACTCAATGAACATTAAAGTTAAAGGTAAAATTTATATGATTTATCCTATTTTTCACTAGACTAATGTTTTTTTCTCTTTTTTTATCTTCTTTACTTAGCTTTTTGTTCTCATCCATCATTTAAATTTTTTTCCACAAGTTCTAAGGATGGGTAAACGAAAGGAAGAAGTCAAGTTAAATTTCATGGAGATTTTCCATGAAAATAAATCAGGATTTATTTGAACTGTTTTATATTATTGGAAAAATGGAAACTAATTTGAAGTGTCTACTTTGTATTTAATAGTTTATTATTAATGAGTTATGACCTAATTATATAAAACTCTAAACTTTAAAAGGTCCTCAAAAATAATAGAATGAATTATTTAATTAAAACATAAGATTATGTAATTTTTAAGGTCAGTTCCTTATAGTTGGTATCAAAGGATAGTTTAAAGAACTTTAGATGTTAGTTTAGTGTTAATAGCATGCCCTTGAAATATTTTACTTTATGGTTAAGATGAAATTATAGAGAATTTTAAGATTACTTTGTTGCTTCATCTAAAACATATATGTTCAGAATGGTTTTTCCACATAGAGAATAGAAAAGTTGTAGTGGGAAGGCACCAAGAAGAAAATATCCATACAAGTCATCATACCAATATGGTTGGAATTAGAACATAATAGTTTGTTGTAGTGATGGATCAGTTCACACAAGCTATAAATAGTGGTGGTATCCATGCTAGAGAGGAACTTGTTCTACTATAAAGGTACATGTCTATATTGGAGCATTTCATGAGGAAAAATCCCCATAATTAAATGGATCATATGAACTAGTGGTAGATAAAGGAGGGACCAATTACCTAGGGAAGATATTTTAAGTCATGGGATGTTTGGAACATAAAAGGTAACTATTTCCAATTATCATTTTGAAGGTGGGCTGATCAATGGTGGAATCTGGTTAAGAATACTGTATAGAAATATGATCTTTATGCTATGGAATGAGAAAAATTTAAGAATATTTTCCTTAATAAATATTTTTCTATGGTTTTTTGTCTTAGGATGGAGAAACAATTCTTGTAATTGAGGAAAGATGATGAATATTTGGTGTCTGTGTATAGAAAAATTACAAGGTTTTATACGTACGTACTGGATTTTATTTGAGATATTTATAGTATAATTAATATATTTTAATGAGGATTAAAACCAATATTGTAAAGATATTTGGTTACATGAAAATTTAAAATTTATGATAAATTTTTTCATTATATTTAGAAAGTTGTGATGGGTATTTTTTTGAATCTTTTGTACCATGAGATAAAAAGAGTAATAAATGGTCAACATAGAAGGAAATGGAGAAGAATTATGGATTTAATCCCCAAACATGTTTCAAGTGTGGTAAAATACATTTTGGGAAATATATGTCATGATCTGGAAAGTGTTTTTGGTTTGATAATTTAGATCACATGGTTCATGACTGTAATAAAAATAGTCTTAAACAATCCAAGAATGGGATACCAGATAGCCAGTCAATAGTGATATTTTTTATCTGCAATGAGTTGGGACATTATGTTAATTTTTGTTCAAATTTACTTACTCATGGTATAAATTGTCATAATTATAATCAAAAAGGGGTGGAAAATCATTTACTACTTCTATAGTTGATGTTGGTCCATCTGTTGAAGTGGTGATAGATCCATGGAGATTGGTATTTTTTAAAGGTTTATCATAATCTCAGTGACTTGGGCACCCCTATATTGATTTTTTATGTAATGGAAGTACCTTGGGATACATTTATTGAGTTTTCATATTTATCTGAAGTATATTTTTTACTAGAAAATTTAATTTATTAATAATGAATTTACATGTTATAGACATAGGTTTAAATGCATTGATAGCCTTTAGGTTTAATATGATCATTAATGACATTTTAATAATAGTTAAATAATATTTTTAGACATTATAAAAAATTATATATTGAAAACCATAGAAAAAAAATTCATTAAATGATTAATTTTATTTTAAGGATATCCATATTTTTTTGGAACATTACAGGAATAGTATTAATATAGTTTAGAAAAAAGAAAACTTGTGTGTAGGGAGACAACCCGTCGCATCTAGGAAGGCCACGGGGCTTGACCCCATAACTAAAGGATGATAAGGTTTTAGAAACTATAACTATCCTATAAGATGTCTTGGTAAATATGAAATTTTTTTGATAAATGTTTTCAAAAATAAATATTAAGGATGAACCTGTGGTTTTACTTTTAAGGTTTAGATATTAATTTATTATATTATATAACTTGTGCAAACCATATAGTTTTTTGGAAAATGGTTTGAGATAAATGGAAATACATTTCCCTATTTTATGGATATTATGATCCATTAAAAGTTAATTTTAGTGTTCCAAACATAAAAAACGCATTTTTTGAGTAAAGGATGAATTGAAAATTAATCAAAGCAGAACCAAAGGGTGAATTTTTGCTTATTAAATTGAAATGTATCAAGTAAGTATATTTCCTTATATTCTTAGATAGTACAATAATTACTCAACTTTAGGAAAAGGATTTTGAAACAAAGTATTATCATATTACTATCATTTTTAATGATATCAAGGACCTTTTACACACCTATATGATTGATGGTTTTTTGGTCATTATCCTTCTTTGGGTCACCAACTTTCTTGTGATTAATAATCTCTATAACTCTATATTAATCCTTGGGGGTTATTATTTTCTTCTATATCATTGTTTTCATTTCCCACATGTGTTCTATTACATGGAAACCTAGTTATTTTATTATTCTAGATAACCTTCATACTTCCCATTCTCTCATATTAAGATGATGTTTTATTATCATTTTTACAATGTGTATTTTTCAACAATGGTATTTCCAAAGGTCAAACCCTTGAATACCAAGATCAATTTTAAAATTTCAATGAGGAAATTTATTAAAGGGGGGATGTAATACCCCAAGACTTTACATTATATTTATTTTTAAATAATAAATTCAAACTCTTAAATATATTGACTTAAATGAAACACTGGTTTTATCTTAAATTACATTGAACACTATGTTTAGATTTTTTTACACAAAACACTCAATTTAACTTATGTTATATGCAACACCATGTTTAAATGAAATGTGAAATATTATATTAATATTATTATTTGATATTATAACATAGTTGTTCAATTGGATGGAATGAATAGTAATAAGTAAATTATGAAAAATATGGTCATATATCGATTATTAATAGAATAATAATCATTTATAAGAAAATATATGTTTTCGAAAAAAACTATATTTTTTTATAAAAGATAGATTAGTCATTCTTTTCACCAATAATTTAAAAGTAATTTTTTCCACTTTAAGAGAAATTATTTGAAAAAATAAACTTTATTTTTGAAATCAAAACACAAAAATTATTTTAGGATTAATTTTTGAGATTTTTCTGAAAAGTTTCAATTTTTTATGAATAAAGAAAAATAGTGAATTATAATTTTAAACTACCATTTCATTTAAATAATTTATAATGTAAAATTATATATTTTATTTATTTTAAAGTAAATTTTTTTATTATATTATATTTAATCCAATTTATATCATTGTAATCATTTTCATATTAAATTTTTATATAAAAATATTGTAAACTTTTGAACCTTTTTACTTTAAAAACCCACAATCTCATAACATCTAAGGGATTAATATTAAATTAAATTTTGACAATTTTGTGAATTGAATTTGGAAAAAATTATTCCAATTTTGGAATCATTATAATTGATAGTTTCAAATTAGTAAAACTTTATTTGTTGACCCAGATGAATAGTGAATGCAGTAAAAGTTAATTACTATGGTTAAGGTAAAAATGGGTTTATCAGGAGATTAAACTAAAACGATAATGGTAAAAATGACTTATAAACTTGTGTAAATATAGTTTTATAGAAATATTTATAACATTAAACCTATAAGATTCTATAATGGTCCATTTTGGACCCTTTTGAATTACAAAAAATGTGGGACCACTCAATTATTTTCAAAAATACCTAGTGTGTCCTCTCCCCACATATAAAAGGCCACCACTCTCCTCATCTATTCACACCTTCAAATATAAGGACCCAGCCTTAAACATAACTTATTCTAGTTAATTTTGAATATAATTTATTTTCATTCAATCTAAAATATCTTTTAGGTCTAGAGTTTTAGAGAATTAGGACAAAATATTACATAAACATTCAATATTACAAAGTAGATAAGTCTACATACCATCCATTTTTTTCATATAAATAAAACTATTAAAATGAAAAATGGATTATTTTTAGGAAAAATATTCAAATAATTTAATCATAGAATATTATTTTCTCATATCAATCTTAAGACCTAAGAAAAACATTTAAAAACATGGGATGAGCCCAAAAAACAAAATAAGGGAAAACAAGGGAAATAGTTTACATGTGATCGTGAGAGATATAAATAAGAACAAAAGAAATTTCATAAAGGAATGAGATAGAGGAATATCATAATAATAAGAAATTTTATAATAATGTTAAAATGTGGCTACAACATTTAATTTATACATTCATAATAATATCTCCAAGGTCTATCAACAAGGTGTAATATCACCAAGGTTCATCCCCAAGGTGTCATAATAATTACCAATTTTATTCACCAAGGTATCGTAAAAATATTCATCTCTAGAGATTAATTTCTTTACTCAATTTATTGGAGTGATATTAGGGAACACCCTTAATGTTTATTTATTTTCTTGTGATCCACTTTGATCACAATCAAACATTTCATAAATAACCCAAACAGAATAAAAGAAATGGGTTTCATATCAAAATTGTGTCATTTTAAAAAGTGCTTAAAAATGATCAATATGTCATTTATAACCCACATAAAGGGAATGTGTGACGTCCTGGACCCGACTGCCCCTCAACCCGTGCCCTGAGCCCAGTTGGCCACATGACCCATGGCTTGTCTCCCCATAGGCCAGGGGCTGCCGACTAGTAGTAGGGGTGTAATGGTAAGTCAGTGGGGAGATTGTACCCCCATGTCAAAGCACATAGTGGTATAGCAGCAAGTGATTAAATAGCAGAAGCACAACTAATGGATAAACAGGATAAAAGGGGGAACATAAAAACCAAACAATAGAAGTATAGAAAACCCTGATAAATATACTAAATCCATATAGGCAGTGTCTGATACAAAATAGATGCATGGAATTCCAATACAATGGAAATAGATGGAATACATGTTATACAGTAATACAAAAAGAGAAAAAAAGTCGTCCATGAGCATCCCTATCCAATCTTGGTCCTCTGATCTGGAACTCTAGCTATAACGTACATGTATCAACAACCTGAAGCTGGACCCTTGCCCCTACAAGTACCTGCAGCAGTAAAGTCTACACGGGTGCCAAGGAGGCCACCTGGGTAGAGTGTGATACAAGTCTTAGTAGGCCACCACCATTGGGGTCTACGTGTAATCCAAATAGGTGTTCTCAAAATAAACAGTGTGAAGTAAACTGCAAGTAAGTAAAGTAAAGTAATAAAAAACCCTCCCGCTCAGGTTCCGGAGGGACACTTGGCGGGTCTACCTATTTCAGCTCATGGCTGGTATTCTGTACGATCACCAGAGGTATAAGTACATAGATATAGGTTATCACTAGCATGAGGTAATCATGCCTCTCATCTATGCTTCTCATATATGTAATAATCATCACTGGCCCGAGGTATGAATGCCTCTCGTCCACAAGCATTGTAGCTGGCATGGGGAAGAATGCCTTCCAACTATAAAGGATATATAGTCATGAGGTATGAATGCTTCCCATACCATTACACAAGGATTCAGCTGGAATGGGGTAAGAATGCCTCCCACCCACACACGGAGATTCATCTGGCACGGGGTAAGAATGCTTCCCTCCCACACACGGAGATTCATCTGGCATGGGGTAAGAATGCTTCTCGCCCACACATCGGTTACCAGAAGCATGTCAACACAGTAAGGCATAACCATTCACATCACAATATATATATAAGGCAATCCATCTTATATCATATCACATAATCACATATCAAGGAAACATACATTTCAATTCATTTAAGGGGTTCATGATATCTCATCCTAGCCAACCTCTAACCGAGTCATCTCATTTAACTAACATGGAAAATGCCTTTCAAGACAAATCATCAAGGTCCAAAGGTGAAAAAGGGACAAATCTCAAGGCATATCACCTATGGTTGACCACTCCCAGTCTACACTAAATCTAAACACCCTACCAAGGTTATATTCAACAATCTCATACCACACGGTTCATCTAGACATGAAGAAGTCAATATAAATACGGGTTTGGACAAAAGACAAACCACGGCAAGACTATAATAACTCAAAAAGGAGAAAACCCAAAATAGAAACCACGTGACCACCTACCTAAGATCTGTAGATGTAGGCACGCTTTATATTGACCTCAGATTCGTAGTAGGTTAGAGGAGATCTGAGTTCCAACCCAATGCCTTGGAAATAGGGCATATAATCCTGCATTAAAATAACAAGAAGGAAAGATTCACCAAGGAAAGAGGGGTGTGTTAGGTAATCCTTACCGAGGGTGATCCAACTCCTTCGATGGATCGAATAACGGTCACCGGATGAAGAATCCACAATAGAAAGAGTGAGAGGGAGATTTTTTGAGCTCAAAGAGGGCTCCCCTCTATTCTCTCCACGGGAGGGAGGAAAAGAAAAGAGTTTAGGATTAAATATAATTAAATGGAAAAATGGTAATTTTTACCCAGAACAGGGTCACAAAGTTTAGGCGCACGTTTTACTAAATCGTGCGCAAACCCTGCACACCTCACTGCCTCCCAGACAAAGGCTTCATGGTCGTGCGGCCTGGTCTGCATGGTCGTGCGCCCCTACAAGTGCCCCTATCTACAGCTCCATGGTTTATCCTAAACCGTGCACAGACCGTGCGTAGGCCATGTGCCACTGCATGTCAGCACACTTCGCAAACTCCCAGGCCTTGAACCAACCCCAGACACTTCCCGAACCTTCCTTACGATGTTACACACATTATACAAGCTTAAAGGAAATAATTGAAAGAAAAACCAAAGATATGTAACTTTACAAAAGAGACACAAAATGGGAGTTTTATATACATAAATTCTAGAATAAAATATATCATTTTTATGTATTTATGAATAATCCTAGAAATAAAATAGTTTTGGGTATTCACATAAATAAAATAAGATAATTTATTGGAAAAAATAGAAATATTTTGAGATGAAAATTCTATATCATAACGTCTATAAAAAATGGTTGTAGAAAACATTAAAAAGATAGGGGGCATGGGTTAACCCTTAATAAAAGAATCATAATATTGTATAAGTAAATAATAAAATTTAAATAATAACATTGAATTGAAACATGAAATGCATACCACATAAAAGAAAAATTGGATGAAAAAAAGAGATGTTTCGAATTTCCTTACCACATAAGAAACACTTGAATACATATCATTAATGAATTATATTATAAAAAACATTAAATATAGTTATAATAGAATAATTAATGATATAATGATTCAAAGGTTTGTATATACACCTTAAATTAAAATAAAGGTTCATAATATCATGATATGCCACAAAGAAAGGAGGTTGAGACGAAGTCCCTTACCATAAGTCTGACTTTTCTCGTTCTTTCTTTATCTTCCTAAATAATAAACTTAAGTTAATTTATACTTGTTTTAGAAGCATTTTAATGTTTTTTATATTCCTTTTATTCCACTTTTTACCATGTTATAACAATTAATTGATGATTTAAGTTCATATCGGACGTTTAGTCGATATTCGGTACTTTAGTCATAAACTAACTTGTTGTGATTACAAATTGTCCATATGGTCATAATTACATCATCTCAAAAATGATATTAATGACTTAAATAACATATAAATATCATATATATATATATATATAATCCATAATATGTGGATATAAAAATGAAACACACAGTTCAGGGAGACGGTAGGTCGTATGTACGTATGAACGCTACTTTCATTTCATTTCCATAATAAAAGAATGAAAAATAATTGATACATATTTATATTATAATTAAATTATTATATATATTTTATATATGTTACATAGGTTCATTAAATAAATACTTTATACATTCCATGTATATCATGAACAAGCCATATCACATTGAGGGGACGGTATTCCACACTTCCTCAAATGAAATTATCATGTCTATACAACATGAAAGGAATAAACATATTTTCTAAATGAAAATTATAGAATCATAGAGATAATATAAACATCATATATATAATTCATAAATATAGTTCTATCATAATGTCCACCATTATATCTCGTAGGAGATAATTAAACAATCATCATTTTGTGAGGCAATAGTTCACCGTAGACAGAAATAGTATGTTTTAAATCCATTAGATGGAAGTGTGTGTAAGTGTAGGTAGAAAATTTATCATAACAACATACTATTATATTAATGATACTGTTTTTTTATAAAATAATATAATAAATATAGTTTGGGGGTTGGATAAGAAAAATTACAAAAATGAGCTTGAGAGAAGACATTATCTCTAAATCAGGTAACTCCTTTTGATTTGAGCCAAAAGGATTCCTTGAGTTTACTAATTCCCATAGTAAGGATTCTAGGAGTAAGGGAGGGATGTTGGTATATTATTTGAGTATAATTTGGTTTATACAAATGGTTTTATAGGTGTTTTTAAGTGGGTAGAGGTGGTGGCTTATATAAGAGGAAGAAGAGGCACTTTATGAAGGTCTTGAAATATTATTTTATTATAAATTTATTTCGAAATTATAATATATAGAGGGTGATATATTTCAAGTATAATATGATTATGGGTCTGACACATCTCAAAAAATATGTTTTATAGAATTTTAGGTCAAAAACTTAACCTTATCTTTTTTCTTTAACCCTTAGTTAAAAACATTAACTCTTACCATGTCTTCTCAAATTTTCATAATATATGGTTTCTATAGTTACTATAAAATGATAATATAACCAAAATAGGACCATAGATTTCATTTTTAACATTATATAAGTTATTTTTATGAATATTTTATTTTTATGAATATTATATTATTTAATAAAGTAATATTGTTTTAACGACTCATTTATGTCAATTTTGACAAAATTTAGAAATTGATTTTTGTTTAGTAATACAAAAATTATTCCTTGTAAAAAATGGATTAAATAAAATATAATATGTTATATTAATCCATAAAATTATTTTATGGTATAAAAATTTTCAAATTAAATTTATTTTATTATTTATAATATCATTTATTTGAATATTACGTTAATAAGGTAATATTTGCATCATCATTGTCTCATAAATAAATTTATTTATTTATTGTCTATACATTATAAATAAACTACCATGATTTAGGAAATATTTTTAAATTTATAATTACTATTTATAGTCAAAGATATCCTTTTTATAAACCAAGTTAAAATTGTTTTAGTTAGGAGAAACATGTTTATGCTATATTTCACTTTTCTTTAAAATAAATATTATAAAAGGTCATTATCACATCCTAGTGGCTCCATGGGGTCCTAAAATCTACCAAAGTATGCTCAGGGTAAGTAATAGTTCATAAAATAATATTAGGACATGTTTTAGGGTAGTTTTATATTATTATAATAATATTTTTTACCCTTATTTACCTATTTACCCTTTAACCATGGTAAAAAGAAATTATTACTAAAGTTACTATTCATAATGTCCAACAATAACGGGGAACTATTTACAAGATTTTGTCCTTATGATTCCAAATATGGAATCCATTTTTCCAAATTTAAAACATAGAATTAGCAGAAATGTTTTTAAAATCAATTCTCATTGTCAAAACTAGAAAGGAGGTTTTTAAGAAGTAAAAACTATCAAAATATTGACATGTGTTTATATCCAACTTCAATGTGAAATTACTTCCAATGACCAAAATTGGATTAAATGATAAAAAAATAATACAATTACACTTTAAAACCAATTAAAATGACAATATATCTATATAAATAAATTAGATGAAAATGTAGTTTTGAATTAAAATGCAGTATTTTTCACTATTCATGAAAAGTTCGATTTTATCAGAAAAATACCAAAAGTTAAACCAAAGTAAATTTTGATGTATCTCTTATAAATAATTAGTTTATTTTTTTATATATAACATATAAAAGTGAAAAAATTATATTTAAAAAAGGTTTCATCATCAAAAGGTGGTAAAACGACCTTTTAAAAAAATATTAGAGTATTTTGTTCTTAAAAATGGATTCATTCTTATTTTAATCCTCAGAAATTTATTTTATAAATGTAAAAACATTTAAAATTTTTTTTAATAATATTATAGTTAGTTCTATTAATTCTTACCAATAAAATTTCTGGGCATTAACTACCATTTAAAATTATAATATTATTATTGTATTATTTTTCGGTATAACTCAATGTTATGTGAAACGTAAGATTTCAAAGAAACCTGTTGTTGCGTGTCGAGTGCACTTTTATAAAATCATTCCATTTAACATAAAATGAATATATTATTCGTAAATTTTAATAGATATGAAAATTTATTATTCTATAAATACCTGGGATGTTACATCTTTCCCCCTATTGGAAATTGCATCCTCAAAATTTAAATAATGGGCTCGGTAACCTCATTGAAAATTCCACATTGGAAAAAGACTAAAAAAACCAAAAACTTTAAAATAATGAAAGATAAGTAAAAAGTTCACCTGAGATAACACATACTAGGATTCCATATAGGAAGACATGGATATTGAAGAAAAACTAACCATCATGTTCTAATAAATAGTGATAGAAAACATGATCGTGATAAAGTTAACTACCAGAAAACCATAAAATTATGATGGGTTAAATGGTATTTTATTTCCTAGTAGGAAAAATAAATGGATAAAGTTTTTGTTTTAAGTTCCTTTTCATAAATTTGAGGAATTTATTTACAATCATGACTAAGAACATAAGGAAACATACTTAATTGTCAAGTAGAGTTTCATCCTTTAACAAATTTCTACCACAAACTCATCTTTTATCCAAAAAATGAGTATTAAAGATGACTTGATCACACATGAAGCACTATAATAAACTTCTATAGAATCAAATAAACCAAAAAAGATTAAATATATATTCATCCTATCTTGAAACATTAACCAAAACCAAAATTTTTAGTAAGAGATTAGATAATCCCCAAAAAAGAATAATCCTTAATAAGGAGAAGGACTACTTTTAATCTCTAAAATTCAACAGTAATACCCAAGTTATATATAGTCTATTAAATAGAAAATGATCTTAAAATTCCTTAAAATAATCCAAACTAATATTGAAACCCAAAATTCATAAGAATTTGATCACATAGTCTTCTAAGATAAATTTTAAATTTTATCTCCAAATAAAATTGATCACTCTTAAAGACTCATACCAAAAAGTAATTACCCTAATAACATATTCTTCAAAGTAGGTTAATCACTTCCATAAATGACTTCAATCATCATAACTCCACACTGAAAGCATATATTCTTCCAAAATGAATTCAACTATTACTCTGTTAAAACCTCATAGTGTTCTATTTACCTTAATCATATAATGTTCCCAAAACTATGAACGTATTCCAAAATAAAATTTATCACTTAATCACCAAATCATTTTTTGATATGAAGGATATCCATTTGATAAAACATAAGTTCCCAAAATCAACTTATTATAATTTCATCAACTCGTTTAACTAAAAATAATGAAGTCATACAAACAAGGTACTTTACACATTCTAGTTGTAGGAGATGCACCCTTGTCGCCCTTCGGTTGTGGGTTTGATTCCCGTTGCATTGTCAGACGCGATGGGTTGTCACATGGTATGCGTGTTTTCCTTTTTAAAAAACTATATAATTTTATAATATTACTAAAAATGAGATAAAATCCTAAAAAATAACCATAACATATTTGAACCTCAAAGGTTATCTCATACCTCGCATTTCTAATCCCAAAAATTCATAACCCATAATTTCATCAAAGGTGAATGTCTCCAAAATACCATTAGTCACCTTCATATTTTAGATCATAAAGTGTCCAAATGGTTTTATAAGACATTTAACTTATTATCCCTTAGGATTATAAACCCGTGATGATATCCCTAACCCTTAACAAAACATCCTAATCTCCAAAGTTATCTAAACCCTTCTCTGATACCAACTATAATGACCTATCCTTAAACAGAACTTATTCTAGTGACTTTTAACTAAAATAAATTTTCATTCATTGCGAAAGATCTTTTATTTCTATAGTTTTATAGAATTTAGAAAAAACTCTTACATAAACTTTCAATATTACAAAGTAGATAAGTTTACACACCATCCATTTTTTTCATAAAACCAAACCTATTAAAATTAAACATGGCTTCTTTTTAATAAAAATCACCATATACTTTCATCATAGAATCTTATTTGTCCTTATCAATATTAAGAACTGTGAAAAAAATTTAAAAACATGGGATGAGCACAAAAAATCTCAGCAAAGGAAAAAAAGTGAAACAGTTTACATGTGATCTTGGGAGATATAAATAACAACATGATGAATTTCATAAAGGCGCGAGAAAGAGAAATATCATAACAATAAGAACTTGGATCATAACTTGTAAATATGGATAAAATGTTTAATTTTTAAATTTATAATCATGTCACCAAGTTCCATCCCCAAGGTTTCATATCACCATGGTCCATACCCAAGGTGTCATAAAAATTACCAAGGTTATTCACCAAGGTATCGTAAAACATGTCATCTCTAGAGATTAATTTCCTTACAAAATGAATTAGAGAACTATCGGGTAAAACCCTTAATATGTATTTATTTTCATGTGATCCACATAGATAATAATCAAACATTACATAAATAACCCAAATATAATAAAATAAATGTCTTTCATATCAAAATCATTAAGTTTTAAAAAGTGTTTAAAAACATGATCATTATGTCATTTATAACCCAAAAAAAGGGGAAAATGGTTTTATGTATTTCAATTATATAATAAAATATATCATTTTTATATCTTTATTAATACCCTTGAAAATTAAATAGTTTTGGGTATTCTCGTAAATAAAATAAGATAATTTCTTCAGTAAAAGAGGTAAATTTTGAGACGAAAATTGTGCGGCCTAATAGCTATGCAACATGCTATTAGAAAACATTAGAAAGAGATGGTATAGGGTTAAACCATTCATAAAATAATCATAATATAGTATATGGATAGAATAAAATTTAAATAATAACATGGTATGAAAAATTTAAAGTCATACCACATAAAAGAGAACTTGAATGAAAAAAAGAGAAGTTTAGATTTCCCTTACCACATAAGAATCACTAGAATACAAATAATTAAGGAATTAAAATATACAAAATATTAAATATAATTATAAAATAATAATTCCTAATATAATGACTCAAAGGGTTATATATACACCTTAATGTAAAATAAATGTTCATAACATCAAGATATTTCCCAAATAAAGGAGATTGAGATGAAATCTCTTACCTTGAGTCTGACTTTTCTTGTTCGTTATTTATCTTCCTAAATAATAAACGTAAGTAAATTTTAAATTGTATTAGAAGCTTTTACATGTTTTTTTATTCCTTTTATAACACTTATTACCTTGTTATAACAACTAATTAATGATTTAATTTCATATCGGTCATTTAGTCGATATTCGGTACTTGTGTCAAAAATGAAGTTTTTATGATTACAAATTGCCCATATAGTCATAATTCCATCATCACCAAAATGATATTCAAGATTTAAGTAACATATAAATATAATATATATATATATATGAAAAACCATAATATTTGGAGATAAAAAATGAAATGCATCGTTCATGGAGATGGTAGGTCGTACGTACGCATGAATGCTACTTTCATTTCATTGTCATATTAAAATAATGAAAACTAACTGATAAAAATTAATATTATAATTCCAGTATAATATATATGTTATATATGTTACATAGGTTCATTAAATATTTATTTTATACATTCAATGTATAGAATGAACGAGTCATAACACATTGAAGGGGGCGGTAGTCCACATTTCCTCAAATGAAATTATCGTATTTATACAACATGAAAAGCATAAATATTTGTTCTAAATGAAAATTACAAAAGAATAGAGATAATATTAATATAATATATATCATATATTAATACATTTACATCATAATTTCCACCATGAGAGTCAGTAGGAAAAAATTGAACAATCATCGTTTCGTGAGGTAGCAGTTCACCGTACACAGAAATAGTATGTTCTAAATCCATTACATGGAGGTGTGTGTAAGTTTAGGTATAAAACATAGAATAAAAACATCATATTATATTTATGATACTTTTTTTATAAAATAATGGAATAAATAGAGGTTAGGGGTTTGGATAATGATAATAAAGGAAATGATCTTGAGAGAATACATTACCTCTAAATCGGGTAACTCCTTTTGATTTGAGCCAAAATGATTTCATGAGTTGCCTAATTAAAAAGGTAAGGATTATAATAGGAATTTATGGAAGTTGGTAGCTTATTTTTCTCAGAATTTGGACTACAAAAATGGCTTGTGATATGTGTGTAAGTGGGTAGAGGTGGTGGCTTTTATAAGAGGGATGAGTGGAACTTTATGAAATTCTTGAAATATTATTTTATTATAAATTTATTTTGGAATTATAATATCTACAAGGTGATATATTTCAATTATAGGATGATTATGGTTATAACTCATCTCAAAAAATATTTTTTATACAATTTTAGGTCACAAAATTAACCTTATATTTTATCTTTAACCCTTAGTTAAAAACATTAACTCTTACCACCACGTCTTTTGGATTTTCATAATATATGGTTACAATAGTTACAATAAAATGATCAGATAATAAAAATAGAACCATCAATTTAATTTTTAAAATTATATAATTTAGTTGTATTAATCTTTGATTTTTATGACTATTATATCAATTAATAAAATAGTATTGTTTTAACAACTCATTTGTGTCAATTTTGACACTATTTAGAAATTGATTTCTTTAAGTAATTAAAAAATTATTCCTTGTAAAAATGAATTAAATAAAATATAATATGTCATATTAATCCATAAAATTCTTGTATGGCATAAAAATATTCAGATTAAATTTATTTTAAAATTTATAATATCATGTATTTGAATATTACATTAATAATGTAATCTTTGAATCATCATTGTGTCATAAATAAATTTTATTTATTGACAAGAAATTATAAAAAAACTAACATGATTTAGGAAATATTTTTAAATTTTCAATGACTATCTATAGTTGAAGATATAATTTTTATAAACCAAGTTAAAATTGGTTTAGTTAGGAGATACATGTTTATGATATATTTCACTTTTCTTTAAAATAAATATTATGAAAGGTCATTATCACACCCAAGTGGCTCAATGGGGTACTAAAATCGACCTAAGTATGATCAGGGTAATTACTATCTCATAAAATAGTTTTAGGACATGTTTTAGGTTTGTTTTATACTATTATAATATTATTATTATTTCCCATATTTACCTTATTTACCCTTTAACCATGGTAAAAAGAAATAATTACTGAAGTTACGATTCCAAATGTCCAAAAATAAAGGGGACCTATTTACAAAAAAATTTCCTCATTATTCCAAATATGGAATCCATTTTTCTGAATTCAAAACATAGAATTATAATAAATTGATTTAAAATCAATCCACGTTGTCAAAACTAGAAAGCAGGTTTTTAAGAAGTAAAAACTATCAAAATATTGACATGTGTTTATATCCAATTTAATGTGAAATTACTTCCAATGACCAAAATTGGAATAAATGATAAAAAAATAAAATTACACTTTAAAACCTATTAAAATGAGAACATATATATATAAATAAATCAGATTAAAAGGTAGTTTTGAATTAAAATGCAGTATTTTTTACTATTCATGAAAAATTGGAATTTATCAGAAAAATTCCAAAATTTCAACCAAAGTAAACATTGATTCCTGCTTATAAAAAATAAGTTTATTTTTTCAAATATAACATATAAAATTGAAAGAATATATATTTAAAAAAATTTCATCATCAAAAGGCATTAAAACGGCCTTAAAAAAATATTAGAGTACTTTATGCTTAAAAATCGATTCATTATTATTTTAAGCCTCTGAAATTTATTGGATAAATGTAAAAACATTTAAAAAACATGTGTAACAATATTATAGTTATTTTTATCCATTCCCTCCAATAAAGTGTCTAGGCATTAACTACCATTTAAAATAATAATATTATTATTGTATTATTTTTCGGTATAACTCAATGTTCTGTGCAACATAAGATTTCGAAGAAACCCGTTGTTGCAGGTTGAGTACGCTTTTAAAAAAATCATCCCATTTAACATAAAATGAATATATTATTCATAAATTTTAATATATATGAAAATGTATTATTCTATATATACCTAGGATGTTACATCTTTCCCCTATTGAAAATTGCATCCTCAAATTTTTAAAATTGGGCTCTGTAACTTCATTGAAAATCCCACATCAGAAAAAGAGTAAAAAAAACTACCACTTTAAAATAATGAAAGTGAAGTAAAAATTTCAATTGATATAACACATACTAGGATTCCATGTAGTAAGACATGGATATTTAAGAAAAACTAACCATCATGTTCTGATGAAGAGTGATAGAAAACTTGATCAAGAGAAAGTTAACAACTAGAAAACCATAAACCTGTGATGGGTTAAATGGCCTTTTATTTCCTAATAAGAAAATTATGGATAAAGTTTTTGTTTTAAGTTACTTTTCATAAAGTTGAAGAATTTATTTACAAACATTACTAAAAAAATAAGGAAACATACTTAATTGTCAAGTAGAGTTTCAACCTTTAACAAATTTCTACCACAAACTCATCTTTTCTCCAAACAATGAGTATTCAAGAAGACTTTGTCACACATAAATCACTATAATAAACTTATAGAGAATCATATAAACCAAAAAAGATTAAATATATATTCATCCTATATTAAAAAATTAACCAAAACCAAAATTTTTAGTGAAATATTAGATAATCCCCAAAAAGAATAATCCTTAATAAGGATTAGGACTAATTTTAATCTCAAAAATTCAACAGTAATACCCATGTTCTATATAGACTATTAAACATAAAATGTTCTTAAAATTCCTTAAATTAATCCAAACTAATATTGAAACTTAAAATTCATAAGGATTTGATCACATAGTCTTCCCAGAAAAATTTTAATATGTATCTCTAAATAAAATTGATCACTCTTAAAGACTCATACAAAAAAGTAATTACCATAATCACATATTTTACAAAGTAGGTTAATCACTTCCATAAATGACTTGAATCACCATAACTCTACACTAAAAACATAGATTCTTATAAAATAATATTCAATCATTTCTCTGTTAAAACCTAATAGTGTTCTATTTACATTAATCATATAATGTTCCCAAAACTATGAACGTTTTCCAAAATAAAATTTATCAATTAATCACCAAATAATTTTCTTATACGAAGGATATCAATTTGATAAAAACATAAGTTCCCAAAATAAACTTATTATTATTTAATCAACTAGTTTAACTAAGAAAAATGAATTCATACTAACAAGGGACTTCACAGTCTTATGGTAGGTGATGCACCCTTGTCGGCCTTCGGTTGTGGGTTTGATTCTAGTGGCATTGCGAGACATTATGGGTTGTCATATGGTCTGTGTGTTTTCCTTTTTCAAAAACTATATAATTTTATAACATTACAAAAAATGAGATAAAATCCTAAAAAATAACTATAACATTTTTGAACCTCAAATTTTATCTCATATCTCTCATTTTTCATCCCAAAAATTAATAACCCATAATTTCCTCAAAGGTGAATATCACCAAAATACCATTAGTCACCTTCATATTTCAAATCATAAAGCCTAAAAATGGTTTTATAATACATTGAACTTATGATATACCTTAGGATTATAAACCCATTATGAAATCCCTAACCCTTGAGAAACATCCTAATCTATAAAGTTATCTAAACCCTTCTCTGATACCAACTATAAGGACCTTTCCTTAAACACGACTTATTCTAGTGACATTTAACTAGAATTTATTTTTATTCATTATAAAGGATATTTAATTTATAGAGTTCTAGATAATTTGGAAAAACTCTTATATGCACTTTCAAAATTACAAAGTAGATAAGTCTACATGCCATCCATTTTTTTCATAAAACAAAACCTATTTAAATGAATCATGGCTTCTTTTCAATAAAAATAATCGAATACTTTCATCATAGCATCTTATTTTCCCTTGTAAATCTTAATACCTATGAGAAATTTTAAAGAAATGGGATGATCACAAAAAATATCAGTAATGGAAAAAAATTGAAACAGATTACATGTGATCTTGAGAGATATAAATAACAACATAAGGAATTTCATAAAGGCGTGAGAAAGAGAAATATCATAACAACAAGAACTTGGATCATAACCTGAAAATGTGGATAAAATATTTAATTTTTAAATTCATAATCATATCACCAAGGTACATCCCCAAGGTGTCATATCATTAAGGTCCATCCCCAAGGTGTCATAAAAATTACCAAGGTTATTCACCAAGGTATCGTAAAACATGTCATCTCTAGAGATTAATTTCTTTACCCAATGAATTGGATAACTATCAGGGAACACCCTTAATATGTATTTATATTCATGTGATCCAAATATATAATAATCAAACATTTCATAAATAAACCAATGGAAATAAAAGAAATGTCTTTCATATCAAAGTCATTACGTTTTAAAAAGTGCTTAAAACATGATCATTATCTCATTTATAACCCACAAAAAAGGGAATGAGGGTTTTATGTATGTCAATTATGGAATCAAATATATAATTTATATTTATTGATTAAAACCCCTTTAAATTAAATAGTTTTGGGTATTATCATAAATAAAATAAGATAATTTCATGAGTAAAAGAGAGAGATTTTGAGACGAAAATTCTGCAGCATAATGGCTATGAAACGTGGTATTAGAAAACATTAAAAATAGAGGTTATAGGGTTCACCCATTAATAAAAAAAACATAAAATAGTATATGGAAAGACTAAAACTGGAATAATAACATGGTATGAAAACTTTAATGGCATACCACATAAAAGAGGACTTGAATGAAAAAAAAAAGATAAGTTTAGAATTCCCTTACCACATAAGAAACACTTGAGTACATATCATTAAGTAATTAAAATATACAAAAAATTAAATATAATTAGAAAATAATTATTATTTATATAATAATTCAAATGGTTTTATATACACCTTAATGTAAAATAAAGTTTCATAATATCAATATATTCCCCAAATAAAGGAGATTGAGATGAAGTCCCTTACCTTGAGTCTGACTTGTCTCGTTCATTCTTTATCTTCCTGAATAATAACAATAAGTAAATTTAAAAAAAAATAGAGAAAATTTTTAATGTTTTTTTATTTTTTCATACCTCTTATTACCATGTTATAACAATTAATTAATTATTTAATTTCATATCATACGTTAAGTCGACATTCAGTACTTGATTCAAAAATGAACTTGTTATGATTACAAATTGTCCATATGGTCATAATTCCATCATCTTAAAAATGATATTCATGATTTAAATAACATATAAATATCATATATATTTATATATATAATATATATATATATATATGTATGTATTTATAAAAAACCATAATATTTGGAGATAAGAAATGAAAGTCACCGTTCATGGAGATGGTTGGTCGTACGTACGCATGAATGATAATTTCATTTCTTTGTCATATTAAAATAATGAAAACTATTTGATACATATGTATATTAAAATTAAAGTACAATATCTATGTTATATATGTTACATAGGTCCATTAAATCCCAATTTTATACATTCCATGTATATCCTGAACGAGTCATATCACATTGAGGGGTGGTAGTCCACACTTCCTCAAATGAAATTATCGTATTTATACAACTTGAAAAGCCTAAAGGTATGTTCTAAATAAAAACTACAAAATAATAGAGATAATATAAATATAATATATATCATATATGAATACATTTCCATAATAATGTCCACCATGAGAGTTGGTAAGAGAAAATTGAACAATCATCGTTTCGTGAGGCAGCAGTTCACTGTACACAAAAATAGTATGTTCTAAACCCACTACATGGAGGTGTGTGTGTGTTAAGGTATAAAACATAGAATAAAAACATCATATTATATTTATTATACTTTGGATTTTATAAAATAATATAACAAAGATAGTTTAGGGTTTTGGAGAAGGAAAATAAAGGGAATGAGCTTGAGAGAAGACGTTACCTCTAAATCGGGTAACTCCTTTTTATTTCAGCCAAAATGTTTTCTTGATTTGCCTAATTAATAAGGTAACGATTCTAGGAGGAATTGAGTGATGTTGGGTGATTATTTTTTCAGAATTTGGACTGGACAAAGGGCTTGATAGATGTGTCTAAATGGGTACATGTGGTGGCTTTTATAAGAGGGGGGAGGGGAACTTTATGAAAGTCTTGAAATATTATTTTATTATGAATTTATTTTGGAGTTATAATATCTCCAAGGTGATATATTTCGAGTATAATATTATTTTGGGTCTAACTAATCTCAAACAATAGGTTTTATATAGGTTTAGGTCACAAAATTAACCTTATCTTTTTGCTTTAACCCTTAGTTAAAAACAATAACTCTTACAATGTCTTCTTAGATTTTCATAATATATGGTTACTATAGTTACTATAAAATGATAAGATAACCTAAATAAGACCATAAATTTTATTTTTAACATTAAATAAGTTAGTTATATTAATCTTTGATTTTTATGACTATTATATCATTTAATAAAATAGTATTGTTTTAACAACTCATTTATGTCAATTTTGACACTATTTAGAAATTGATTTTTTTTAAGTAATAAAAAATTTATTCTTTGTAAAAAATGGATTAAATAAAATATAGTATGTCATATTAATCCATAAAATTCTTTTATGGCATAAAAATTTTCAAATTAAATTTATTTTAATATCTATAATATCATTTATTGGAATATTACATTAATAAGGTAATCTTTGAATCATCATTGTGTCATAAATAAATTTATTTATTTATTTTCTAGAAATTATAAATAAACTACCATGATTTGGGAAATATTTTTACATTTATAATGACTATTTATAATCAAAGATATCATTTTTATAAACCAAGTTAAAAAAAATTAGTTAGAAGATAGATGTTTATGCTATATTTCACTTTTCTTTAAAATAAATATTATAAAAGGTCATTATCACACCCAAGTGGCTCAATGGGGTCCTAAAATCAACCTAAGTTTTTTTAATGGTAAGTAATAGTTCATAAAATAGTATTATTACAAGTTTTTTGGTAGTTTTATATTATTATAATATTATTTTTTTACCCTTATTTACCTTATTTACCCTTTAACCATGGTAAAATAAAATAATTACTGAAGTTACTATTCATAATGTCCAAAAATAAAGGGGACCAATTTAAAAAAAATCCTTATAATTCCAAATATGGAATATATTTTTATGAATTAACAACATATAATTAGAAAAAAATTATATAAAATCAATTCATGTTGCCAAAACTAGAAAGTAGGTTTTTAAGAAGTAAAAACTATCAAAATATTAACATGTGTTTATATCCAATTTCAATTTGAAATTACTTCCAAGGACCACAATTGGATTAATTGATAAAAAATATAATCCAATTACACTTTAAAACCAATTTAAATTACAATATATCTATATAAATAAATTAGATGAAAAGGTAGTTTTGAATTAAGATGCAGTGTTTTTCACTATTCATGAAAAAATGGATTTTTTGAGAAAAATACCAAAATTTCAACCAAAGTAAAATTTTATGTCCTAATTAAAAATATTAAGTTTTCATTTTAAAATATAATATATAAAAGTGAAAAAAAACAATATTTAAAAAGGTTTCATCCTCAAAAGGTGGTAAAATGACCTTTAAAAAATATTAGAGTATTTTATGCTTAAAAATGGATTCATTCTTATTTTAGGACTCTAAAATTTATTGGATAAATGTAAAAAAAATTAAAAAACATGTGTAACAATATTATAGTTAGTTATATTCATTCCCACCAATAAAATGTCTAGGAATTAACTTCAATTTAAAATATTATTATTATTATTTTATTATTTTTCAGTATAACTCAATGATGTGTGCAACATAATATTTTGAAGAAACTCGTTGTTGCGTGTCAAGTACACTTTTAGAAAAAGCATCCTATTTAACATAAAATGAATATATTATTCATAAATTTTATTAAATATGAAAATGTATTATTCTATAAATACCTGGTATGTTACATATTTCCCCATGTTGGAAATTGCATCCTCGAAATATTAAAATTGGGCTCGATAACTTCATAGAAAATCCCACATCAAAAAAAGGGTAAAAATAACACATTAAAAGAATGAAAGAGAAGTACAAAGTTCACTTGAGATAATACATACTATGATTCCATGTCAGAAGACATGGATATTGATGAAAAACTAACCATCATGTTCTGATAAAGTGTGATAGAAAACATGATCAGGAGAAAGTTAACAACCAGAAATCCATAAACTTATGATTGGTTAAATGGTATTTTATTTCCAAGTAGGAAAATTAAATGGGAAATTTTTTTGTTTTATGTTCCTTCTCATAAAGTTGAGGAATTTATTTACAAACATGACTAAGAACATAAGGAAATATACTTAATTTTCATGTAGAGTTTCATGCTTTAACAAATTTCTACCACAAACTCATATTTTCTCCAAATAATGAGTATTCAAGGTGACTTGGTCACCCATGAAGCACTATAATAAACTTTTAGAGAATCACATATACCAGAAAAGACTAAACAAAAATTCATCCTATCTTAAAACATTAACCAAAACCAAAATGGTTAGTAAAAGATTTGATAATCCCGAAAAAAGAATAATCCTTAATAAGAAGAAGGACTACTATTAATCTACAAAATTCAACAGTAATACCCAAGTTATAGATAGACTATTCAACAAAAATTTTTCTTAAAATTCCATAAAATAATCCAAACTAATATTGAAAACCAAAATTCATAAGGATTTGATCACATAGTCTTCAAAGATAAATTTTAACATGTATCTCCAAATAAAATTGATCACTCTTAAAGACTCTTACCAAAAATAATTACCCTACTCATATATTCTCCAAAGAAGGTTAATAACTTCCATAAATGACTTGAATCACCATAAATACACACAGAAAACATAGATTCTTCCAAAATAAAATTCAACCATTACTCTGTTAAAACCTCATATTTTTCTATTTACCTTAATCGTATAACTTTCCCAAAACTATGAACGTCATCCAAAATAAAATTTCTCACCTAATCACCAAATCATTTTCCGATACGAAGGATATCCATTTGATAAAACATAAGTTCCCAAAATCAAATTATTATTATTTCATCAACTCATTTAACTAAAAATATTGAGGTCATACTAACAAGGGACTTCACATAGTCTAGTGGTAGGTGATGCGCCCTTATCACCCTTCGGTTGTGGGTTCGATTCTCGTGGCATTGCCAGACGTGATGGGTTGTCACATGGTTTGTGTTTTGTCCTTTTTCAAAAACTATATAATTTTATAACATTCCAAAAAATGAGATAAAATCCTAAAAAATAACCATAATATATTTTAACCTCAAAGGTTATCTCATACCTCGCATTTTTTCATCCCGAAAAATAAGAACCCATAATTTCCTCAATGGTGAGTGTCTCCAAAATACCATTAGTCACATTCATATTTCAGATCATAAAGCATCAAAATGGTTTTATAAGACATTGAACTTATGATCTACCTTAGTATTATAAACCCATGATGATATCTATAACTTTTAATAAAACATCCTAATCTCCAAAGTTATCTAGACCATTCTCTGATACCAACTATAAGGATCTGGCCTTAAACACAACTTATTCTAGGGAATTTTGAATAGAATTTATTTTCATTCATTCAAAAGGATCTTTTATGTCTAGATTTTAGAGAATTTGGAAAAACTCTTACATAAACTTTCAATAATACAAAGTAGATAATTCTACATGCCATCCATTTTTTTCATAAAACAAAACCTATTAAAATGAAACATGGATTCTTTACAATAAAAATCATCAAATACTTTCATCATAGCATCTTATTTGTCCTTATCAATATTAATACCTGTGAAAAACTTTTAAAAACATGGGATGAGCATAAAAATATCAATGAAGGAAAAAAAGTGAAACAGTTTACATGTGATCTTGAGAGATATAAATAATAGCATGCGGATTTTCATAAAGGCGTGAGAAAGAGAAATATCCTAACCATAAGAACTTGAATCATAACATGACAATTTTGATAAAATATTTAATTTTTAAATTTATAATAATGTCACCAAGGTCCATCCCTAAGGTGTCATATCACCAAGGTCCATCCCCAAGGTTTCATAAAAATTATCAAGGTTATTCACCAAGGTATCGTAAAACATGTCATCTCTAGAGATTAATTTCCTTACCCAATTCATTTGAGAACTATCAGGGAACACCATTATTATGTATTTATTGTCATGTTATCCACATTGATAATAATCAAAAATTTCATAAATAACCCAAAGACAATAAAAGAAATTTCTTTCATATCAAAATCATTACTTTTTAAAATGTGCTTAAAAATATGATCATTATGTCATTTATAACCCACAAAAAGGGAATGAGGGTTTTATGTTTGTCAATTCAATAATAAAATATATCATTTTTATATATTTATTAATAACCCTAGAAATTAAATAGTTTTGTGTATTTACATAAATAAAATAAGATAATTTCTTGAGTAAAAGAGAGTGATTTTGAGATGAACATTTTGCAGCATAATGGCTATGCAACATGGTATTATAAAACATTAAAAAGAGAGGTTATAGGGTTCACCAATTCATAAAAGACTCAAAATATATTATATGGATATAACACTATTGGAATAAGAACTTTTTATGAATACTTTAAAGGCATACCACATGAAATATAACTTTAATGAAAAAAAGAGAATTTTAGAATTCCCTTACCGCATAAGAAACACTTGAATACATATCATTAAGGAATTACAATATAATAATCATTAAATATAATTGGAAGATAATAATTCCTGATATAATGATTCAAAGGGTTTTATATACACCTTAATTTAAAATAAATGTGCATAACATCAAGATATTTCTCAAATAAAGGAGATTGAGATGATGTCCCTTACCTTGGGTCTGACTTGTCTTGTTCATTATTTATCTTCATGAATAATAAACATAAGTAAATTTAAAAAAAATTGAGTAACTTTTTAATTTATTTTTTTCCTTTTATACCACTTATTACAATGTTATAACATTTAATTAATTATTTAATTTCATATCGGACGTTTAGTCGATATTCGGTACTTGAGTCAAAAATGAACTTGTTATGATTACAAATTGTACATATGGTCATAATTACATCATCTCAAAAATTATATTCATGATTTAAATAATATATAAATATCATATATATGTATGTATGAATGTATTTATAAAAAACCATAATATTTGAAGATAATAAGTGAAATGCCCCGTTAATGGAGATGGTAGGTTGTACGTACGCATGAACGCTACTTTCATTTATTTGTCATATTAAAAAATGAAACCTAATTGATAAATATATATATTATAATTCCAGTATAATATATATGTTATATATGTTACATAGGTTCATTAAATTTTTATTTTATATATTCCATTTATATCATGAATGATTCATATCACTTTGAGGGGGTGGTAGTCCACACTTCCTCAAATGAAATTATCATATTTATAAAACATGAAAATCATAAAGGTGTGTTCTAAATAAAAATTATAGAAGAATATAGATAATATAAATCTAATATATGTCATATATAAATACAGTTCCATCGTAATGGCCACCGTGAAAGTTGGTAGGAGAAAATTGAACAATCATCATTTAACGAGGTAGTAGTTCATCGTACACAAAAATAGTATGTTATAAATCCATTACATGGAGGTGTGTGTGATTTTAGGTATAAAAAATAGCATAAAAAATCATATTATATTTATCATACTTTGGTTTTTATAAAATAATGGAATAAATAGAGGTTAGGGGTTTGGAGAAGGAAAATAAAGGAAATGAGCTTAAGAGAAGACATTACCTCTAAATTGGGTAACTCCTTTTGATTTGAGCCAAAAGAATTTCTTGAGTTGCATAATTCATAAGGTAATGATTTTAGGAGGAGTGGAGGGATTTTGGGAGCTTATTTTTTCTGAATTTGGGGTATAAAAAGGGATTGAGAGATGTGTGTAAGTGGGTAGAGGTGGTGGTCTTTTATAAGAGGGAGGAGGGATATTTTAGGAATGACTTGAAATATTATTTTATTATAAATTGATTTTCGAATTATAATATCTCCAAGGTGATATATTTATTGGATAATACGAGTATGGGTCTAAATACTCTCAAAAAATTGTTTTTATACAATTTTAGGTCACAAAAGTAACCTTATATTTTAGCTTTAACCCTTAGTTAAAAACATTAACTATTACCATGTCTTCCTGTATTTTCATAATATATGGTTACTATAGTTAAAATGAAATACCAAGAGAACCTGAAGAGGATCATAGATGACATTTTTAACATTATATAAGTTATTTTTCAAAATCTTTGTTTTTTAGGACTATTAAATCATTTAATAGAATAGTATTTGTTTTAAAAGCTCATTTGTATCAATTTTGAGACTATTAAGAAAATTATTTTTGTTAATGGAATAACAACTTTATTAACTGGAAATAAATGAATAACTCAAAGATAATATGTCATAGTCATCCATAAAATTAATCTATGGCATCAAAATTTTGAAATTATATTTATTTTAATATTTATAATATCATTTATTTGAATATTTCATTAATAAGGTAATCATTGCATCATTATTGAGTCATAAATAAATTTATTTATTTAATATATAAATATTATAAATAAAATACCAGGATTTAGTAAGTCTTTTAATATTTATAATTAAAATTTATAGTCTAATGAATCATTTTATAAACCAAATTAATTTTTTTTAGTTAGGAGATACATGTTTGTGTTATATTTCCCTTTTCTTTAAAATAAATTTTATAGAAGGTCATTATTACACCCAAGTGGCTCCATGGGGTCCTAAAATCTACCCAAGGATTCTCGTGGTCTAACATATCATATCCAATAGTATTAGGACATGTTTTATGGTATATTTATATTATTATAATTTTATTTTTTCCTTATTTTTCTGATTTACCTTTTTACTATGATAAAAAGAAATAATTACTGAAGTTTCTATTCATAATGTCCAAAAAAAGGGGACCTATTTAAAAAAATTGGCCTTATGATTCCAAATATGGAATTAAAATTTTCAAATTCAAAATACATAATTGGCATAAATTAATTTAAAATTAATTCTCGTTTTCAAAACCAGAAAGTGGGTTTTTAAGAAGTAAAATCTATCAAAATATTGACATGTGTTTAAGTCAAATTTCAATTTGAAATTAATTACAATGAACAAAATTGGATCATGTGATAAAAAAAATTCCAATTACACTTTAAAACCAATTAAATAGACAATCTATCTATATAAATAAATAAGTTGAAAAGACGGTTTTGAATTAAAATTCAATATTTTTCAATATTCATTACAAAATGGATTTTATCAGAAAAATACCAAAATTTCACCCAAAGTAAATTTCGATGACCCTATTATAAATAAGAAGTTTATTTTTTAAAATAGGACATATAATAGTTAAAAAAACTAGATTTAAAAAGGGTTCTCCATAAAAGGTGGTAAAACCACCTTTTAAATAATATTATAGTATTTTATGCTTAAAATGGATTAATTATTATTTTAAGCATATAATGTTTATTAAATAAATGTAAAAAAAATTAAAAAAAACATGTCTAATCATATTGTAGTTAGTTATTTCCATTCCATCCAATACAACGGCTAGGCATTAACTACCATTTAAAATAATAATATTATTGTTGTATTATTTTTTGGTATAACTCAGTGTTGTGTTCAACGTAAGATTTCAAAAAAAAAACGTGTTGTTGCGTGTCGTGTACACTTTCAAAAAATGAGTCCCCTTTAACATCAAATTAATATCTTATTCATAAATTTTAATAGATATGAAAATGTATTATTCTATAAGTATCTGGGATGTTACATAAAACCTCTTTGTTTCTACCAACACCTAAAAAATAACTTCCAAAATTCCCTCCCCCCATACTATAATAATTATTTTGGTCATAAATTGATCCTAGAAAGTATTTTGGTGCAAAACCAAGGATGATACTCGAATAATAAGTAATTTTATTTATTGAGAATCATTATATTATTTTTTTCTCCACCTCCTTAAATTATAATTAAAAAAATATAATATAAATACCTTAGTAGCTTCCATATACTGGGATGTTATTATAATAATTTAATGACCTAAATAATTTCCCTCTTCTATCAAATGGGTTACAAAATAATTATTCATGTGTTCAGTGGACTACTTCCTCGTGAAATAATATCATTCGTTTTCCATTACCACCTCTCATTGTTAGGTATGAGGATGTATCTAAAGTTTATATATTATATTTATAAAATAATTATACTTAATAATTAATTATATCATATATAAAATTTTAAATTCCATACCATATTGGATACGGTAACGTCGCTCGTGTGTACGACGGACTACCACCTCGCGAAGCGATGTGATTCGTTTTTCACTAATGATTTACATAGAAGTTAATAATGGTACAAGTAATGATTATATATTTTATAAATGAAATAAAAATTATATTAATGAAATATTTATCATTATATAAATATAATATGTAATTTTATTTCTTACCATTTAACTCATTGAAAAAGTGATAATGTCTTTTGCGTACATGTGGACTATCACCTTCATGAAGCGATATGACTCTCTTTTCATAACCATGCCACCTGAATGATAAATATAAGTATATAATATGGTCTATATGATATTATAATAATTATTTATGTCACGACCCGCCCTCGGGGTCCGTGCCGTGACTACCCCAAGCCCGCCTTCCATAGGCCAGGGGCTGGCGACTAGCACCAAGGCGTAAATCCCAGTAAAAAGGGAAGGCATTGCCTTTGAAAAGTAACAAACACCACAGAGTAAGCAAGCGGAAAGTAAACACTAAACAAAGCAGAGTACAACTGAAAGTGCGGAAAAGTAAATGGGCCAGAATACAAACCCAAACTAAAAGTAAAGTACAACTCGAAAGGGAAAACAGCAACTGAAAAGTAAAAGCCGCTACACCGAGCTGTCCACTGGAAATCCCACCTGAAGGGTGGGTACAGATAGCTCCTCTGCTCCACGGGTCCCGCCGTCCGCTCTGTGCACGTCCCGCCCAGTGGTCCACCTCCGGGTACCGTCCCGCTCTACAAGCCTCAGCTAAGGTCAACGCTGTCCGTCGTCTGCAACCAACACAACGTAGTGCGGGCGAAGCCCGTGCAGGGGTGAGTATAAGATACTCAGTAGGGACCCCGAGACCCCTGAAGGTCTCTCAAATCCACAAAGGATAAACCACGAAGAAAAGTACAATCACGAAGTAACAACCGACACTGCTTAGGTATATGCCCATACATATACCTAAGTCATCAATTAAATACGCTCCAACCTCCGAGCCCAAGTACAACTCAATCCACGCAGGAAAGTATACGTATTCCACATAGGAAAGCAAAACATAATCTACACAGGATTGCACAACACAATCCACACAGGAAAGTAACAGGATTCAGCTCACACAGGTATACTTCTTCAAGGACGATAAAGATGATCACTGATCCATCTAAGTCGTCGGACCCACAAAGGATCGATAGGTAACTAACCCCCGCAAAGACCCACACAGGATCGGGCCCACACAGGACCTGTAGGCGCTGGCTCACACAGAACCGCTGAGCGCGGACCCACACAGGATCGGGCCCACACAGGACCTGTAGCACTGATCCATGTAGGATCGCTGAGTGCTGTAGTTGTCGTCGTTGAATCCACACAGGATCTCTGTACTGTCGTCGTCGCAGTCACAGTAGCAATAGTAGTCGTAGCAGTAGAACAGTCGCAGCCAGCACTAGGGTTCCCGCACATAGCAAGCTCGTTCGGAGGGTCCGCTCCACGAGCCGAGAGGCTGATACATCAACTGTCACGAAGACCAGAGTTGATGTATCCAAAAGTTCTGTATCGTCAACAGGAACTCAACGCAACAGACGGCGCGTCGATCGGACGCCCGGTCTGAGAGTTATTGGCATTTTCGTCTCCGGGGCCCGGTTGGTTTTTAAGGCTAAACCAACCCGACCGTAATCCTCCTGCGTCCAAACCTCGGGCAGAGTATGCCAAAATATCCGTCTCACTAAGAGGAACAAAACGCGACTGACGGCGCGTCAATCGGACGTTCGTAGCTCAAGATATGAGCGTTTCCGCTCCGAAGGCCCGGTTGGTTTCGTGAACGAACCAACCCGGCCGAACTCAAAGTAAACCGAAACCTTGAGTGCGATATACCGAAACGACCATCTCGATCCAAGGATCGTGTTGCCGCAGATGGTTCGTCATTCGGAGGTCCGAGGCTCAAGTTATGGGCCAAAACCAAATTCTAGTTCGAAACGGGGGGGTCCGGGTCCGGGCCGACCCGGCCCGACCCCCCCCCCCCTGGGGAGGCGGCGGGGCAGCGGCGCGGCGGCGGCGCGGCGGCGCGGCGGCGCGGCGGCGCGGCGGGGCGGCGGCGGGGCAGCGGCGCGGCGGCGCGGCGGCGCGGCGGGGCGGCGGCGCGGCGGCGCGGCGGCGCGGCGGGCCGCGGCGGCCTGGCGCCGCGAGGTGGCTGCACGCGGGGTGACAAACCCCCGCGTTTTGAGGGGCGGCGCGGCCTTTGTGTCGCGCCGGTTTCTTTTAAAACCGCCCCCCCACGTGGGGGGCCTGCTGGTGCGGAACCGAGGGGGCCGGCTGCCCCCCTCCTTCAAAGAACCGCCCCCCTCATAAAGAGGGGGGGTTTTATGAGGTGGTCGGGGGATTAATTCCCCCGGTTTTAAAGGTATCCGGCCGGCCAGCTGGCCGGCCGGTTTTCTCTAACGGGACCGGAAATTCCGGTCCCCCCTTCGGCTTCCGACGCCGGCGGCCCGGCCGCCGGTCTTCTCTTCCGCCGCGGCCCGGAACCGGCCGCGGTCTCCTCGTCCCGCCGCGGCCCGGAACTGGCCGCGGCGTTCGTCATCCGGCGCGGTGCGACGGCACCGCGCCCCTTCGCCGTGCCTTGATTCCATTCAACGCGGCGCGACGGCGTCGCGTTCTTGAAGATTTTTCCTCGGCGTGGCGCGACGGCGCCGCCTAAAATATTTGCACGATCATCCGCGTGGTGCGACGGCACCACGCCACTTGCTTCCACCCGCAAGAATAAACAAGAACGATGGAGGGGGGTTCGGCCGTGTTCGTGCGGTCCGGCCCCCCTCACGTTAAAATAATAACGCAACTTAAAACATTCAAAAGTCTCATGTTTGACATGCGAAATCCATGATCAAGAAATGGAATAAATAAATATTGAATCAACAACCCCTACCTCGGGTATAAGATCGAAGATTTGACAACGTCCCGCGGAAGACAACGTCGCGGTGGTCGGGCGTCGTGGTCGTCGTTCGTCAATCCGTTGACGAAGAGATATGCCCGAAGAGTTACGTCGTTGGCGAATCTTCGTATGCCGACGAAGAAGGTCCGAGGAGGAAGCGGTGTTCTCTTTTGTTGACACGGGAGACGAAGAAGAGCGGAGCGGCGTTCTTCGTCGGAAATTGAGCGTTCTTCGTCAAGTCTTGAGGAAAGTCAAATAATAAAGAAAACAACGAACTCAAGAACCCCTACCTCGATAGTCGCACGTTGACGTAGTCGTGGAATATCGGTGTCGATTCCTTTGACGTCGGAGGAAGAGTCGTTGTCGATGGCGTTCGTCGCGGAAAACCGTCGCGGAAGAGATGACGCGGAAGAAGTACGTCGCGTCGCGGATACAGCGTCGTGGATGGACCGTGTTCTTCGGCGGAGAAGTTCTTCGTTGAAGAACGACGTTCTTCGCGTTCTTCGTTGAGTTTGAAGAAGAAGAAAGAACTCTCCACCTCTCAAGTAGACAAACAAAAACCCAAAATAAAATAAGACAACATCTTATTTTATTATCACATAACACAAAAGAATTTCAAAAGTTTGAAATTCAAAAGGTTTAACTCCCATAATTAAAAAGGTAACTCAAGCCATTAAATGAGGCGTTAAGGGAGTTGGGAGAATTTGAAAGGTTTAGGGGTTCGTGTGGGCCCCACCACACTTAATCCTCCCAAGGGAGGTTAAGTGGGTGTGGGTCCCACTTCCAACCCCCTTTGGTAGGTTTTTTAACAAGTTATAATAAAATTTGTTCTATACAAATTTTATTTAACTCAAACTAAAAACCCCTAAAACTAACTTTCAACCCGCAACAAACGCAACTCCCGAAAAGGTCTCTTTAAGCGAATATCGGCGCTGCGAGTTCATCGGTGCCCTCGGATTTCAATTCCGAGCACCGGATCAAAAGTTAGGAATTCCCGCTCGTTCGTTCACTGAACGTACCCGAGCCAAACTTCGGAAATTAATTCCGGGCACTCCGGGCCTCGGAATCAGGTGCCGTCTGAAACCGCGCTCTTGTAAAATTCTAAAGAAAATTAAGAAAAAATTTCCCTTGAATTTTACGGGTCTTTACATTACTCCCACCTCAGGGCTTTACGTCCCCGTAAAGATACATCAAAAACTAGGGAAACAAATGAGGGTACTGAGCACGCATCTGAGCCTCTCGCTCCCATGTGCTCTCCTGGAGATTCCCATGCTGCCATCTGATGCGCACAAGAGGAATCGATCGCCCACGCAGGACCCGCTCCTGTCGATCCTCTATCTCCACCGGGACCTCCGTAAAAGTCGCCCCATCGTCAACGTCAAGCTCCCCATGGTCAATGATGTGCGTCGGGTCGTGCACGTATCTCCTCAGCTGGGATACGTGGAAGACGTCGTGCACCCGGTGCAACTGAGGTGGTAGAGCCAGGCGATAAGCCACCTCGCCAATCCTGCTGAGAATCTGGAAGGGTCCGATGAAGCGCGGAGATAACTTGCCGCCTCGGCCAAATCTCCGAATACCACGTCGAGGTGAGACCCGCAAGAAGACGTGGTCGCCATCCTCGAACTCCAGTGGCCTCCGCCTCCTGTCAGCGTATGACTTCTGCCGGCTCTGAGCTGTCCTCATCCGCTCCTGGATGACTTGGACCTTCTCTGTCGTGGCCTGGACCATCTCCGGTCCCACCAGTGCTGACTCCCCAGGGTCTGTCCAGCACAAAGGAGATCTACATGGTCGGTCGTACAACGCCTCGTACGGTGCCATCCCGATGGTGGAGTGGTAGCTGTTGTTGTATGCGAACTCCACCAAGGGTAGGTGGTCCTCCCAGCTACGACCAAAGTCGAGGACACAGGCACGGAGCATGTCCTCGAGTGTCTGAATGGTCCTCTCCGTCTGACCATCCGTCTGAGGGTGAAAAGCTGTGCTAAGACGTAGCTGCGTACCGAACGCCTCCTGTAACCCCTTCCAAAGCCGGGAAGTAAAGCGGGCATCTCGATCGGATACGATAGATGATGGCACGCCGTGGAGCCGCACAATCTCCTGAACGTAGAGACGTCCCAAGCTCTCCACTGAGCCCTGCTCTCTGATGGGTAAGAAGTGTGCCGACTTGGTGAGTCGGTCAATAATCACCCAGATGGAGTCGTGACCTCTGGAAGTGCGTGGAAGTCCAGTCACGAAGTCCATAGATATGCCGTCCCACTTCCACTCCGGAACCTCCAAGGGCTGTACCAAGCCTGCTGGTACCTGATGCTCTGCCTTTACCTGCTGGCAGGTAAGGCATCGAGAAACGAACTCTGCTACTGCCTTCTTCATGCCCGGCCACCAGTGCTGTCGTCTGAGGTCCTGGTACATCTTCGCCACTCCAGGATGTACTGCCAAAGGAGAAGTGTGAAACTCTCTCAGCACTTCCTCTCGCAAAGCAACTGGTACCATGGTACATCCTCTGAAAAGGATTCCGTGCTCTGCTCCAAGGGAGAAATCATCAGGTGCCTGTCCCGAGGATATCTGTGCACGCCGTGTCTCACAGTCAGCGTCCTCACGATGTGCCTCCTTGACCCGCTGAAGTATTGGAGGAGTGACTGTGAGAGACTGAAGAAAGGCTGTTCCATCTCTATCCACGAAGGATATCTGCAAAGAGGCTAGCTGCTCCGTCGCCTCCTCAAGTAGCTGAATGCCCGTCCTCCTGCTGAGGGCATCAGCTACTTCGTTCCCCTTCCCAGGAGTATAGACTATCTCAAAGTCATAGTCCTGAAGGAACTCGAGCCATCGCCGCTGTCTCAGGTTCAGGTCCTTCTGCGAGAAGATATACCTGAGACTCTGATGATCGGAAAAGACTATAAAGCGCTCGCCCATCAGATAGTGTCGCCATGTCTTCAGAGCGAAGACCACTGCTGCTAACTCCAGGTCATGGGTAGCGTAGTTCTGCTCATGCGGCCTCAACTGTCGTGATCCATAGGCGATCACTGCCCTCTCCTGCATCAGAACACATCTGAGTCCGGTCCCTGATGCATCGCAATAGACTACGTACCCTACTCCTTCCTCAGGCAACCTCAAGATAGGTGCGCTAGTCAATCTCTGTCTCAGCTCCTGGAAGCTCTACTGACAACTGTCTGACCACACGAAGGGTTTCCCCTTCTTCTTCAAAGCTGTGAGTGATGCCGCAACTCTGGAGAAGTTCGGCACAAATCTCCGATAGTATCCAGCTAGTCCCAAGAAACTCCGAACCTCAGTCACGCTCCTGGGTGGCTCCCATGCTAACACAGCCTCAATCTTCGCGGGATCCACTGCAACTCCCGCCTCAGAGATAACATGTCCCAAAGAGTGGACCTCACATATCCAGAACTGGCACTTCGAGAGCTTACCATAAAGCTGGTGCTCTCGGAGTGTGTCAAGAACAACTCGCAAGTGATAGGCGTGCTCCTCCTCTGTCGTAGAGTAAATCAGAATGTCGTCGATGAAGACCACGACAAACCGATCGAGGTATGGCTGAAAGATCCTGTTCATGAAAGCCATGAACAATGCTGGAGCATTGGTTACACCGAAAGGCATAACCAAGAACTCATAGTGGCCATACCGACATCTGAAGGCCGTCTTCTGCACATCCTCTTCTCTGACTCTGAGCTGATGATAGCCTGACCTGAGGTCTATCTTCGAGAACCACCGTGCTCCCTTGAGCTGATCAAAGAGGTCATCAATCCTCGGTAGCGGATACTTGTTCCTCACTGTCACCTGGTTCAGGCGACGATAGTCAACACAAAGTCGCAAGCTCCCGTCCTCCTTCTTGGCGAACAATATCGGGGAAGCCCAGGGTGAAACACTGGGTCGGATGAACCCCTTGCCCTGCAAGTCCTCCAACTGTACCCGTAGCTCTCGAAGCTCGGCGGGGGCCATCCGATATGCTGGAGTGGATATCGGGGCTGTCCCTGGGTACAAGTCAATATAAAAGTCTACCTCTCTGCGAGGAGGTAGCCCTGTAACGTCGTCGGGAAAAACATCCGCAAACTGATCCACCACTGCAGGAAAACCAGGACTCCGCACGTCAACTGCTCTAAGGATAAGGCTAGCCAACTGATGAGTGATGGGCTGTCCTCTCCTCCGCGGAAGTCCATCCTATGATGCTAAGGCTCCCTTCTCGCCGGTGAAGGTGAACCTGCTCCCGTCGGTGCGTACACATCGCACCTTGAGCCTAAAACAGTCAATCTGTGCATGGACCGTAGATAGCCAATCCATGCCCAAGATGACATCGTAAGGCCTCGACGCTGCTACAAGAAGATCCCAGCCGAAGCTCTCGCCTCCTAGAGTAAGCTCACACTGCCGGCACCAGTGCGTAATCGTCGAGTCTGCTCCCGTAGGAGTCTCTAACCGTAAGGATCGAGCCAACGGCTCTGTCGGAATCTCCGAGCTCCGAACAAGGGCAGCGGCTATGAAAGAATGACTCGCTCCTGTGTCTATAAGAACTGCAGCAAGGGTGGAATAGACACAGATAGTACCTAGAATCATCTCGGGTGCGCCGTGGTCGTAGGCCTCTGCTGCCTGGAGCTGTGCCTGTCGCTGCCCGCCAGCTCCCTGTGGTCGGGGTGGACCTCCTGGTGGTGGTGGTGGTAGAGCCTCAAAGCGTCGGCCACCACCAGCTGCTCGTCCAACTCCTCTGCCTCGTCCGCCTCCTCCCTGCGGACCGCCACGGTCGACCCTCTGCCTCTGCCTCGGTGGTCCCTCAACCGTCTGCTGCTCCTCGGCACGACGGGTCGGGCAGTCACGAGCCATGTGGCCCTGCCCGCCGCACGAGTAGCACTGTCTGCCTCTCGTAAGACTGGCTCCGCGCTGTGTGCCCCGCACTGCTGAGCCAGGGCCCTGAGATCGTCTGCCCGAAGGTCTGGTCTGTCTGGACCCCTGAGTCATCCGTCGACTGCCTGCTGCAGATGACTCTGCCACGTGCCGCCCTGCGGTGGGTCGCTGTGCTGGTGTAGACTCAGCAAGGAAGCTCTCGATCAGAAGGGCCCTCTCCAGTACTCCTGCCTGAGTCGGTATACTGAGGGAGATCAGCGATGCCCTGATCTCGTGTCTCAAACCCTGCTCGAAGGTCCGGGCCTGGAAGAATGGGTCTCATACCATGTCGGTCGAGTAGCGCGAGAGATCGGTAAATCTCACCGAGTACTGAGCGACCGTCATGCTGCCCTGTCGCAGCTGTAGAAGCTCCTGGATACGCACCGCACGAAGGGTGGCTGGGACGAACTCCGAGCTGAAAAGGCTCTCAAAGTCCGTCCAACGAAGAGATGCCTCATCGTGCACCTGGAGCATCAAGCTCCACCATCGTCCTACTGCTGCGTGTAGTAGGCTCGCAGCGAGGATCACCATGAGGTCTGCTGGTGTCCTCACTAGCCTAAACACTCGAACCACTGCCTCCAGCCAGTCCTCTGCTGCCTGGGGATCCGTCTCCCCGCGAAACCTGGGCGGTCGCTGGCGCTGAAACTCATGCAGTGCGCTGAGGCGACGTGCATCGTCAGCGGCTGCTGCTGGAAGCATCGGGGGATCGGCGGGTAAAGCTACCGCCGGTGCCACTACTGGAAAAGGGCCCTGCACCGAGGCCTCGTTGCTCGGTGGGCTGTCGTCTCGCTCGACTCTCGGAACCCTAGCTGGCTGCCGTCGTGGGGCCATCCTGAAAAGGAAACAGGTGCGCCACTGTTAGAACAGTATACCTGGTGAGCTGATATAAGTAATCACAAAGAAAACTTTGAAACACACACGCAATTAATGTTTTCGTGCATTAAGTCGGAAATCAGAAGTCAGGGTCCTGGTGTACGGATACGTCGGCCGCCGCACCAACACTGGACTCCCTGGACTGATATCCACACTCAATACGCTAAACATTATTGCTTCACATAGAAAAGATCAGAGTTCGCGGTAGAACCGAACTCCTCTGATACCAATTTGTCACGACCCGCCCTCGGGGTCTGTGCCGTGACTACCCCAAGCCCGCCTTCCATAGGCCAGGGGCTGGCGACTAGCACCAAGGCGTACATCCCAGTAAAAAGGGAAGGCATTGCCTTTGAAAAGTAGCAAACACCACAGAGTAAGCAAGCGGAAAGTAAACACTAAACAAAGCAGAGTACAACTGAAAGTGCGGAAAAGTAAATGGGCCAGAATACAAACCCAAACTAAAAGTAATGTACAACTCGAAAGGGAAAACAGCAACTGAAAAGTAAAAGCCGCTACACCGAGATGTCCACTGGAAATCCCACCTGAAGGGTGGGTACAGATAGCTCCTCTGCTCCACGGGTCCCGCCGTCCGCTCTGTGCACGTCCCGCCCAGTGGTCCACCTCCGGGTACCGTCCCGCTCTACAAGCCTCAGCTAAGGTCAATGCTGTCCGTCGTCTGCAACCAACACAACGTAGTGCGGGCGAAGCCCGTGCAGGGGTGAGTATAAGCTACTCAGTAGGGACCCCGAGACCCCTGAAGGTCTCTCAAATGCACAAAGGATAAACCACGAAGAAAAGTACAATCACGAAGTAACAACCGACACTGCTTAGGTATATGCCCATACATATACCTAAGTCATCAATTAAATACGCTCCAACCTCCGAGCCCAAGTACAACTCAGTCCACGCAGGAAAGTATACGTATTCCACATAGGAAAGCAAAACATAATCTACACAGGATTGCACAACACAATCCACACAGGAAAGTAACAGGATTCAGCTCACACAGGTATACTACTTCAAGGACGATAAAGATGATCACTGATCCATCTAAGTCGTCGGACCCACGAAGGATCGATAGGTAACTAACCCCCGCAAAGACCCACACAGGATCGGGCCCACACAGGACCTGTAGGCGCTGGCTCACACAGAACCGCTGAGCGCGGACCCACACAGGATCGGGCCCACACAGGACCTGTAGCACTGATCCACGTAGGATCGCTGAGTGCTGTAGTTGTCGTCGTTGAATCCACACAGGATCTCTGTACTGTCGTCGTCGCAGTCACAGTAGCAGTAGTAGTCGTAGCAGTAGAACAGTCGCAGCCAGCACTAGGGTTCCCGCACATAGCAAGCTCGTTCGGAGGGTCCGCTCCACGAGCCGAGAGGCTGATACATCAACTGTCACGAAGACCAGAGTTGATGTATCCAAAAGTTCAGTATCGTCAACAGGAACTCAACGCAACAGACGGCGCGTCGATCGGACGCCCGGTCTGAGAGTTATTGGCATTTTCGTCTCCGGGGCCCGGTTGGTTTTTAAGGCTAAACCAACCCGACCGTACTCCTCCTGCGTCCAAACCTCGGGCGGAGTATTCCAAAAGATCCGTCTCACTAAGAGGAACAAAACGCGACTGACGGCGCGTCAATCGGACGTTCGTAGCTCAAGATATGAGCGTTTCCGCTCCGAAGGCCCGGTTGGTTTCGTGAACGAACCAACCCGGCCGAACACAAAGTAAACCGAAACCTTGAGTGCAATATACCGAAACGACCGTCTCGATCCAAGGATCGCGTTGCCGCAGACGGTTCGTCATTCGGAGGTCCGAGGCTCAAGTTATGGGCCAAAAACCAATTCTGGTTCGAAACGGGGGGGTCCGGGTCCGGGCCGACCCGGCCCGACCCCCCCCTGGGGCGGCGGCGTCGCGGCGGGGCGGCGGCGCGGCGGGCCGCGGCGGCCTGGCACCGCGAGGTGGCTGCACGCGGGGTGACAAACCCCCGCGTTTTGAGGGGCGGCGCGGCCTTTGTGCCGCGTCGGTTTCTTTTAAACCCCCCCCCCCCATGTGGGGGGCCTGCTGGTGCGGAACCGAGGGGGCCGGCTGCCCCCCTCCTTCAAAGAACCGCCCCCCTCATAAAGAGGGGGGGTTTTATGAGGTGGCCGGGGGATTAATTCCCCCGGTTTTAAAGGTATCCGGCCGGCCAGCTGGTCGGCCGGTTTTCTCTAACGGGACCGGAAATTCCGGTCCCCCCTTCGGCTTCCGACGCCGGCGGCCCGACCGCCGGTCTTCTCTTCCGCCGCGGCCCGGAACCGGCCGCGGTCTCCTCGTCCCGCCGCGGCCCGGAACCGGCCGCGGCGTTCGTCATCCGGCGCGGTGCGACGGCACCGCGCCCCTTCGCCGTGCCTTGATTCCATTCAACGCGGCACGACGGCGTCGCGTTCTTGAAGATTTTTCCTCGACGTGGCACGACGGTGCCGCGTAAAATATTTGCACAATCATCCGCGTGGTGCGACGGCACCACGCCACTTGCTTCCACCCGCAAGAATAAACAAGAACGATGGAGGGGGGTTCGGCCGTGTTCGTGCGGTCCGGCCCCCCTCACGTTAAAATAATAACGCAACTTAAAACATTCAAAAGTCTCATGTTTGACATGCGAAATCCATGATCAAGAAATGGAATAAATAAATATTGAATCAACAACCCCTACCTCGGGTATAAGATCGAAGATTTGACAACGTCCCGCGGAAGACAACGTCGCGGTGGTCGGGCGTCGTGGTCGTCGTTCGTCAATCCGTTGACGAAGAGATATGCCCGAAGAGTTACGTCGTTGGCGAATCTTCGTATGCCGACGAAGAAGATCCGAGGAGGAAGCGGTGTTCTCTTTCGTTGACACGGGAGACGAAGAAGAGCGGAGCGGCGTTCTTCGTCGGAAATTGAGCGTTCTTCGTCAAGTCTTGAGGAAAGTCAAATAATAAAGAAAACAACGAACTCAAGAACCCCTACCTCGATAGTCGCACGTTGACGTAGTCGTGGAATATCGGTGTCGATTCCTTTGACGTCGGAGGAAGAGTCGTTGTCGATGGCGTTCGTCGCGGAAAACCGTCGCAGAAGAGATGACGCGGAAGAAGTACGTCGCGTCGCGGATACGGCGTCGCGGATGGACCGTGTTCTTCGGTGGAGAAGTTCTTCGTTGAAGAACGACGTTCTTCGCGTTCTTCGTTGAGTTTGAAGAAGAAGAAAGAACTCTCCACCTCTCAAGTAGACAAACAAAAACCCAAAATAAAATAAGACAACATCTTATTTTATTATCACATAACACAAAAGAATTTCAAAAGTTTGAAATTCAAAAGGTTTAACTCCCATAATTAAAAAGGTAACTCAAGCCATTAAATGAGGCGTTAAGGGAGTTGGGAGAATTTGAAAGGTTTAGGGGTTCGTGTGGGCCCCACCACACTTAATCCTCCCAAGGGAGGTTAAGTGGGTGTGGGTCCCACTTCCAACCCCCTTTGGTAGGTTTTTTAACAAGTTATAATAAAATTTGTTCTATACAAATTTTATTTAACTCAAACTAAAAACCCCTAAAACTAACTTTCAACCCGCAACAAACGCAACTCCCGAAAAGGTCTCTTTAAGCGAATATCGGCGCTGCGAGTTCATCGGTGCCCTCGTATTTTAATTCCGAGCACCGGATCAAAAGTTAGGAATTCCCGCTCGTTCGTTCACTGAACGTACCCGAGCCAAACTTCGGAAATTAATTCCGGGCACTCCGGGCCTCGGAATCAGGTGCCGTCTGAAACCGCGCTCTTGTAAAATTCTAAAGAAAATTAAGAAAAAATTTCCCTTGAATTTTACGGGTCTTTACAATTTATATATGATATATTACTTTTCATATTTCCATATTGATCATTGGAAAATGGAAATGTTATTCATGCGTACGTATGGCCTACCGTCTCCATGATTGTAACATAGTTCATTTTTCATAACCATAATTCCTGATTGGTTTTAGAATTATAATTTATGTATAAATATGATAATTATTTCATGATTATTATTCTTTATATGTTTAAATAATGAAATACTTGACCATATTCAGCCCACCAAAGTTGATTTTCACACATAATCCAAATATGGTCAAAACATCTAACATAAACATAATTGATTAAGTAATTGTATAAAACATTGTAATGAGTAAAATAAAAGTAATAATAAACATTAAAAAGTTTCTAAATAAATTAAATAATTAACATAAGATTATTATTTAGGAATATAAAGACACGCGTGAAGAATCTGACTTAAGGTTAGGGAATTCATCTCAATTTCCTTTCCTTGAGGCATATTTTGCTGTTATGTACCTATATTATTTTACAAGGTGTAAATACATCCCATATTACATGATATTTCCCTAATTTGTCTTTTATAATGCTATTTATTGTTTTATTTAATGTTATATTTAATGGGGTTTATGATTCACGTGTTTCCCAAGTGATAAAGGATTTTTCTTTTAAAAAATCATCTTCAAATGTTTTCCTTCCAACTCTTCCTCTTCCTTGTCCATGTTTTTAAAATGATTTCATTAATGTTTTTATATGGACATGAAATATTTATAAATTACATATTATGTCTCTATTTACTTTTTAATGGTTCTCTAAAATAATCATTTATCATGTTTTATATGGAACGTTTTGACAAATGAAAAAAATAATATTATATTCCTAACAAAGAGACAAAAAAAATTCCACCATCAAGGCCATTATTTGATATCTAGATTATTTTTCAATATTTAATGTTTTTTTCAATTAAAATCTCTATTTTTTTTGTATTAAAAATGGTTTTTTAAATAAACCATGTTTTGGTATTAAAAATGGATTTTTAAATAAAAAGGGTATTTTTATATAAAAATGTGTTCATATGGGTTTAAAATAGTTTATCAGAGGAGTTTATGATGGAATTTTTTATTAATTATATGGTACTTGAGAAATATATGAAATCAGTGAGCCTGATAAATCTTATATAAAGGTATGAACCCCATTATATCTCACGGTTGATCCCGGTATAGCTTATACCAAGTGTTGAGCCCCATTATAGATCATGAAAAAGGGTGAGCCCGATATAGATTATATGGAGGGTAAGCCCCATTATAGATCTCCAATACATTAGGTAATGATTATATTGTAAGTTTTCCATATTTTTATTCCAATTAAATTTTTTTTAAGTATTTTATGAATAATATTCTCTAATTCACTAAAAAGGGTTTTTAATTTCTTGCTATGTTTTTAAGGGAATTATTTGAGAAAAAATATGTGTGTTTTTTTCATGAGAAAACGTTTTATTTTATACACTCAATAAAAATTAAAGGTAAAGGTAAACATTATATTATATTCCTATTTTTTACTGGACTAATTTATTTATTTCTTTTTTTATGTGCCTATATGAGCTTATTTGTGATCATCCCATGTTTAAAATGCCTTTCACAGGGTTCAAGTATGGGTAAAGGAATGGAAGAAGTCAAAATGAAATATTTGGATATTTTCCATGAAATTGAATAATTATTTATTTTTAATGTTTTATATTATGATTAACATGGATAGTAATTAGATGTTTTCACTTTTTATTTCATGGTTTTGTTATGTATGATTTATGGAAAATTTATCAAAAACTCTAAAGATAAAAATATTCTCAAATGTAAGAGAATAAATTGTTGAATTAAAACTCAATATTATAAAATTTTTAAGTCTGAATACTTATAAAATTTTAGTATGTAGTTCCATTCAACCATTAAAATAATTATCAAGAGAATAAAATTACACATTAGAACATCACAGCTAGTATGTGGCTTGATCGTAAATATAAAGTAATGAGGATTTGTGTCATAACAAAAACACTCACTTCATGATTGGAGATTTATTTGGGTATGAATTAGAATCCAAAGATTTAGATAACTCAAGGGATAAAAATTCTTTTAGGTAATGACACATAGGAATGCACCTCATATCATGAGTTATTGTTTTGGATAGATAGGACATTCCAGAAATTAATTTTCCATATCTAAGAGGTACTAAAGTACATAATAGAAATATAGGTATCCAAAAAAAGGTTCAATAATATATGAATTATTTTTATGGTTATTTTTTAGTGTGTATGATTTCAAAAATATGTCCAAATATTACTCATCAACAATTTAGAGGAATGTCACGACCCGCCCTCGGGGTCCGTGCCGTGACTACCCCAAGCCCGCCTTCCATAGGCCAGGGGCTGGTGACTAGCACCAAGGCGTAAATCCCCGTAAAAAGGGAAGGCATTGCCTTTGTAAAGTAAACAAACACCACAGAGTAAGCAAGCGGAAAGTAAACACTAAGCAAAAGTAGAGTACAACTGAAAGTGCGGAAAAGTAAATGGGCCAGTATACAAACCCAAACTGAAAGTAAAGTACAACTCGAAAGGGAAAACAACAACTGAAAAGTAAAAGCCGCTACGCCGAGCTGTCCACCGGTAATCCCACCTGAAGGGTGGGTACAGAAAGCTCCACTGCTCCACGGGTCCCGCCGTCCGCTCCGAGCACGTCCCGACCAGTGGTCCACCTCCGGGTACCGTCCCGCTCTGCAAGCCTCAGCCAAGGTCAACGATGTCCGTCGTCTGCAACCAACACAACGTAGTGCGGGAAAAACCCGTGCAGGGGTGAGTATAAGCTACTCAGTAGGGACCCCGAGACCCCTGAAGGTCTCTCAAATCCACAAAGGATAAACCACGAAGAAAGGTACAATCACGAAGTAACAACCGACTCTGCTTAGGTATATGCCCATACATATACCTAAGTCATCAAATTCAAAAACGCTCCAACCTCCGAGCCCAAGTACAACTCAGTCCACACAGGAAAGTAAACGTATTCCACACAGGAAAGCAAAACGTAATCCACACAGGATTGCACAACACAATCCACACAGGAAAGCAACAGATTCAGCTCACACAGGTATTCTTCTTCAAAAGACGAAAAAGATGATCTCTGATCCATCTAAGTCGTCGGACCCACGAAGGATCGATAGGTAACTAACCAAAGGACGATAAAGATGATCTCTGATCCATCTAAGTCGTCGGACCCACGAAGGATCGATAGGTAACTAACCCCCGCAAAGACCCACACAGGATCGGGCCCACACAGGACCTGTAGGCGCTGGCTCACACAGAACCGCTGAGCGCAGACCCACACAGGATCGGACCCACACAGGATCGGGCCCACACAGGACCTGTAGCACTGATCCACGTAGGATCGCTGAGTGCTGAAGTCGTCATCGTCGAATCCACACAGGATCGGGCCCACACATGACCTATAGCACTGATCCACGTAGGATCGCTGAGTGATGTAGTCGTCGTCGTCGAATCCACACAGGATCTCGGTACTGTCGTCGTCGCAGTCACAGTAGCAGTAGTAGCAGTAGTAGTCACAGTAACAGTCGCAGCCAGCACTAGGGTTCCCGCACACAGCAAGCTCATTCGGAGGGTCCGCTCCACGAGCCGAGAGGCTGATACATCAACTGTCACGAAGACCAGAGTTGATGTATCCAAAAGTTCCGTATCGTCAACAGGAACTCACGCAACAGACGGCGCGTCGATCGGACGCCCGGTCTGAGAGTTATTGACATTTTCGTTCCCGGGGCCCGGTTGGTTTTTAAGGAAAAACCAACCCAACCGTACTCCACCTGCGTCCAAACCTCGGGCGGAGTATTCCAAAAGATCCATCTCACTAAGAGGAACACAACGCGACTGACGGCACGTCAATCGGACGTCCGTAGCTCAAGATATGAGTGTTTCCGCTCCGAAGGTCCGGTTGGTTTCGTGAACGAACCAACCCGGCCGAACTCAAAGTAATCCGAAACCTTTAGTGCGATATACCTAAACGACCGTCTCGATCCAAGGATCGTGTTTCCGCAGACGGTTCGTCAATCGGAGGTCCGAGGCTCAAGTTATGGTCAAAAGACCGAAACTGGTTCGAAACGGGGGGGTCCGGGTCCGGGCCGACCCGGCCCGACCCCCCCTGGGGCGGCCCGGCCGGCCGGCCGGCCGGCGGTGCGGCGGCGTGGCGGCGCGACGGCGCGGGGGCCGCGGCGGTCTGTCACCACATGAAGGCAGCGCGGGGGGATCAATTCCCCCGCTTTCTTGGAAAGCCGGCGCGGCTAAAAGCCGCGCCCCTTGATTGAAAACAGCCCCCACATGGGGGCCGGTTGAAGTAAAAACCGGGGGGCCGGCTGCCCCCCCTCCCTTCAAAGAACCGCCCCCCTCATAAAGAGGGGGGTTTTAGTGTGTTGGCCGGGGGATTAATTCCCCCTGTTTAACTCCATCCGGCCGGCCAGCTGGCCGGCCGGTTTTCTCCAACGGGACCGGAAATCCCGGTCCCCCCCTTCGGCATCCGACGCCGGCGGCCCGGCCACCGGTCTTCTCTTCCGCCGCGGCCCGGAACCGGCCGCGGTTTTCGTCATCCGGCGCGGTGCGACGGCACCGCGCCCCTCCGCCGCACCTCGATTTCTTCAACGCGGCACGACGGCGTCGCGTTCAAGATGTTTCTTCTATGGTGTGCGCGCGACGGCGTTGCGTAAAATAAACGCACGATTAACCGCGTGGTGCGACGGCACCACGCCACCTTGTTTCCACCCGCAAGGCAATTCAACAAGAACGATGGAGGGGTTCGGCCGTGTTCATGCGGTCCGGCCCCCTCACGTTAAACAATAACACAACTTTAAATATTAAAGAGCCTCACGTTAGACATGCGAGATCCATGATCAAGAATAAAATAAATTAACAATAATCAACAACCCCTACCTTGGTATAAGGTTCGAAGATTTGTCTACGTTCCGCGGAAGATGACGTCGCGGAGGTCGGGCGTCGCGGTCGTCGTTCGTCAAATTCGATGACGAAGAGGTGCGTCCGAAGAGGCACGTCGTTGGCGAAACCTTGTACGCCGACGAAGGTTGTCCGAGGAAGAAGCGGTGTTCTCTCTCGTTGACACGGAAGACGAAGAAGAGCGGAGCGGCGTTCTTCGTCGGAACTTGAGCGTTCTTCGTCAAGTCTTGAGGAAAGTCAAATAAAAAGAAAACAACGAACTCAAGAACCCCTACCTCGATAGTCGCACGTTGACGTAGTCGTGGAATATCGGTGTCGATTTCTTTGACGTCGGAGGAAGAGTCGTTGTCGATGGTGTTCGTCGTGGAAAACCGTCGCGGAAGAGATGATGCGGAAGAAGAACGTCATGTCGCGGATATGGCGTCGCGGAAAAACCGTGTTCTTCGGCGAAGAAGTTCTTCGTTGAAGAACGGCGTTCTTCGTGTTCTTCGTCGAGGTTGAAGAAGATGAAGAAACAAGAAGAACCTTCCCAACTCTCTCTAGGAGACAAAACTAAACCCAAAATAAAATAAGACTCTATCTTATTTTATTAACACAACAACACACTAGAATTTCAAAAGTTTGAAATTCAAAGAAGAGATAACTCCACATTAATTAACAAATTGTCATGTTAATTAAAGAGGGGTTAAGGGAGTTTGAGGGAAGATGTAAAGTTAGGTTTTGTGTGGGCCCCACCACACTTAATCCTCTCAAGGGAGGTTAAGTGGGTGTGGGTCCCACACCTAACTTCCTTTGAGAGAAGTTAACTATTAAGTTTAAATAAAAATTGTGTTTACATATTTTTATTTAACTTATTCTAATCTCCCAAAAACTAACTCTCAACCCGAAACAAACGCAACTCCCGAAAAGGTCTCTTTAAGCAAAAATCGGCGCTGCGAGTTCATCGGTGCCCTCAGATTTCAATTCCGAGCACCGGATCAAAAGTTAGAAAATCCCGCTCGTTCGTTCATTGAACGTACCCGAGCCAAACTTCGGAAATTAATTCCGGGCACTCCGAGCCTCGGAATCAGGTGCCGTCAGAAACCGCGCTCTTGTAAAATTCCAAAGAAAATTAAGAAAAAATTTCCCTTGAATTTTACGGGTCTTTACATTACTCCCACCTCAGGGCTTTACGTCCCCGTAAAGATACATCAAAACTAGGGAAACAAATGAGGGTACTGAGCACGCATCTGAGCCTCCCACTCCCATGTGCTCTCCTGGAGATTCCCGTGCTGCCATCTGATGCGCACAAGAGGAATCGATCGCCCACGCAGGACCCACTCCTGATGATCCTCTATCTCCACTGGGACCTCCGTAAAAGTCGCCCCATCGTCAACGTCAAGCTCCCCATGGTCAATGATGTGTGTCGGGTCATGCACGTATCTCCTCAGCTGAGACACGTGGAAGACGTCGTGCACCCGGTGCAACTGAGGTGGTAGAGCCAGGCGATAAGCCACCTCACCAACCCTGCTGAGGACCTGTAAGGGTCCGATGAAGCGCGGAGATAACTTGCCGCCTCGGCCAAAACTCCGAATACCACGTCGAGGTGAGACCTGCAAGAAGACGTGGTCGCCATCCTCGAACTCTAGTGGCCTCCGCCTCCTGTCAGCATATGACTTCTGCTGGCTCTGAGCTGTACTCATCCGCTCCTGGATGACCTGGACCTTCTTTGTCGTGGCCTGGACCATCACAGGTCCCACAAGAGCTGCAAGATTTCTTCTTTGCCGAAAAGAGAAATCTGGTCTCATCCCCTGGATGAACCACATTCTTTTCCTAATACAGTCAATCCTAACATGGATGATACTAATCCATACCAAGGATGACGTCGTAAGGCCTCGACTCTACTACTAAGAGATTCAACTGTTACTCTCGCCTCCAAGGGTTGAGTCACACTATCGGCATCAGTGTGTGGTAACTGGGTCTCCTCCAGTAGATGTCTCACAAGTGAGGGTCAAGTCAACAGCCAAAACTGGAACCTCTTAGTAACAACACGAAAGAGGACAGGAACGAAAATATCACAAAGGTATGCGTCTTTTATTATTGCAGCTCATAATACAAGACGCTACACAAAAGCAACAAGGAACCAGAAGTACAAAGGATGTATCCACTAGTTCTGCTCCTGTCCATCGGCTCCCAGAGCTCCATGATCGAAGGCCTTGGCTGCCTGAAGCTGAGCTCTCCCCTGCGGTCGGGGTGGACCTCCTGGTGGTGGTGGTGGTAGAACCTCAAAGCGTCGTCCACCACCTGCTGCTCGGCCAGCTCCTCTGCCTCGTTCGCCTCCTCCCTGCAGACCGCCACGGTCGAACCTCTGCCTCTGCCTAGGTGGTTCCTCAACCGTCTGCTGCTCCTCCGCATGGCGGGTCGGGCAGTCACGAGCCATGTGGCCTTGCCCGCCGCATGCAAAGCACTGTCTTCCACTCAAAAGACTGGCTCCGTGATGTGTGCCCTGCACTGCTGAGCCAGTGCCCTGAGGTCGTCTGCCTGAAGGTCTGGTCTGTCTGGACCCCTGAGTCATCCGTCGACTGCCTGCTGCAGATGACTCTGCCACGTGCCGCCCTGCGGTGGGTCTCTGTGCTGGTGTAGACTCAGCAAGGAAGCTCTCGATCAGGAGGGCCCGCTCCAGTACTCCTGTCTGAGTCGGTATGCTGAGGGAGATCAGCGATGCCCTGATCTCGTGTATCAAACCCTGCTCGAAGGTCCGGGCCCAGAAGAATGGGTCCCGTACCATGTCGGTCGAGTAGCGTGAGAGATCGGTAAATCTCGCCGAGTACTGAGCGACCGTCATGCTGCCCTGCCGCAGCTGTAGAAGCTCCTGGATACGCACCGCACGAAGGGTGGCTGGGACGAACTCCGAGCGGAAGAGGCTCTCAAAGTCCGTCCAAAGTAGAGATGCCTCATCGTGCACCTGGAGCATCAAGCTCCACCATCGTCCTGCTGCTGCGTGTAGTAGGCTCGCAGCTAGGATCACCATGAGGTCTGCTGGTGTCCTCACTAGCCTAAACACTCGTACCACTTCCTCCAGCCAGTCCTCTGCTGCCTGGGGATCCGTCTCCCCACGAAACCTGGGCGGTCGCTGGCGCTGAAACTCATGCAGTGCGCTGAGGCAACGTGCATCGTCAGCGGCTGGTGCTGGAAGTATCGGGGGCTCGGTGGGTAGTGCTACCGCCGGTGCCACTGCTGACAAAGGGCCCTGCACCGAGGCCTCGTCGCTCGGTGGGCTGTCGTCACGCTCAACTCTCGGAACCCTAGCTGGCTGCCGTCGTGGGGCCATCCTGAATAGGAAACAGGTGCGCCACGGTCAAACAGTATACCTGGTGAGCTGACACAAAGAAATCACAAAGAAAACTTTGAAACACACACGCAATCAATGTTTTCGTGCATTAAGTCGGAAATCAGAAGTCAGGGTCCTGGTGTACGGATACGTCGGCTGCCGCACCAACACTGGACTCCCTGGATTGATAACCACACTCAATACGCTAAACATTATTGCTTCACATAGAAAATATCAGAGTTCATGGTAGAACCGAACTCCTTTGATACCAATTTGTCACGACCCGCCCTCGGGGTCCGTGCCATGACTACCCCAAGCCCGCCTTCCATAGGCCAGGGGCTGGCGACTAGCACCAAGGCGTAAATCCCCGTAAAAAGGGAAGGCATTGCCTTTGTAAAGTAAACAAACACCACAGAGTAAGCAAGCGGAAAGTAAACACTAAGCAAAAGTAGAGTACAACTGAAAGTGTGGAAAAGTAAATGGGCCAGTATACAAACCCAAACTGAAAGTAAAGTACAACTCGAAAGGGAAAACAGCAACTGAAAAGTAAAAGCCGCTACGCCGAGCTGTCCACCGGTAATCCCACCTGAAGGGTGGGTACAGATAGCTCCACTGCTCCACGGGTCCCGCCGTCCGCTCCGAGCACGTCCCGACCAGTGGTCCACCTCCGGGTACCGTCCCGCTCTGCAAGCCTCAGCCAAGGTCAACGTTGTCCGTCGTCTGCAACCAACACAACGTAGTGCGGGCAAAACCCGTGCAGGGGTGAGTATAATCTACTCAGTAGGGACCCCGAGACCCCTGAAGGTCTCTCAAATCCACAAAGGATAACCCACGAAGAAAGGTACAATCACAAAGTAACAACCGACTCTGCTTAGGTATATGCCCATACATATACCTAAGTCATCAAATTCAAAAACGCTCCAACCTCCGAGCCCAAGTACAACTCAGTCCACACAGGAAAGTAAACTTATTCCACACAGGAAAGCAAAACGTAATCCACACAGGATTGCACAACACAATCCACACATGAAAGCAACAGATTCAGCTCACACAGGTATTCTTCTTCAAAATACGAAAAAGATGATCTCTGATCCATCTAAGTCGTCGGACCCACGAAGGATCGATAGGTAACTAACCAAAGGACGATAAAGATGATCTCTGATCCATCTAAGTCGTCGGACCCACGAAGGATCGATAGGTAACTAACCCCCGCAAAGACCCACACAGGATCGGGCCCACACAGGACCTGCAGGCGCTGGCTCACACAGAACCGCTGAGCGCGGACCCACACAGGATCGGACCCACACAGGATCGGGCCCACACAGGACCTGTAGCACTGATCCACGTAGGATCGCTGAGTGATGAAGTCGTCGTCGTCGAATCCACACAGGATCGGGCCCACACAGGACCTATAGCACTGATCCACGTAGGATCGCTGAGTGCTGTAGTCGTCGTCGTCGAATCCACACAGGATCTATGTACTGTCGTTGTCGCAGTCACAGTAGCAGTAGTAGCAGTAGTAGTCACAGTAACAGTCGCAGCCAGCACTAGGGTTCCCACACACAGCAAGCTCATTCGGAGGGTCCGCTCCACGAGCCGAGAGGCTGATACATCAACTGTCACGAAGACCAGAGTTGATGTATCCAAAAGTTCCATATCGTCAACAGGAACTCACGCAACAGACGGCGCGTCGATCGGACGCCCGGTCTGAGAGTTATTGACATTTTCGTTCCCGGGGCCCGGTTGGTTTTTAAGGAAAAACCAACCCGACTGTACTCCACCTGCGTCCAAACCTTGGGAGGAGTATGCCAAAAGATCTGTCTCACTAAGAGGAACACAACGCGACTGACGGCACGTCAATCGGACGTCCGTAGCTCAAGATATGAGCGTTTCCGCTCCGAAGGCCCGGTTGGTTTTGTGAACGAACCAACCCGGCCGAACTCAAAGTAATCCAAAACCTTTAGTGCGATATACCGAAACGACCGTCTCGATCCAAGGATCGCGTTGCCGTAGACGGTTTGTCAATCGGAGGTTCGAGGCTCATGTTATGGTCAAAAGACCGAAACTGGTTCGAAACGGGGGGGTCCGGGTCCGGGCCGACCCGGCCCGACCCCCCCTGGGGCGGCCCGGCCGGCCGGCCGGCCGGCGGTGCGGCGGCGCGGCGGCGCGGGGGCCGCGGCGGTCTGTCGCCGCATGAAGGCAGCGCGGGGGGATCAATTCCCCCTCTTTCTTGGAAAGCCGGCGCGGCTAAAAGCCGCGCCCCTTGATTGAAAACCGCCCCCACGTGGGGGCCGGTTGAAGTAAAAACCGGGGGGCCGGCTGCCCCCCCTCCCTTCAAAGAACCACCCCCCTCATAAAGAGGGGGGTTTTAGTGTGTTGGCCGGGGGATTAATTCCCCCGGTTTAACTCCATCCGGCCGGCCAGCTGGCCGGCTGGTTTTCTCCAACGGGACCGGAAATTCCGGTCCCCCCCTTCGGCTTCGGACGCCGGCGGCTCGGCCGCCGGTCTTCTCTTCCGCCGCGGCCCGGAACCGGCCGCGGTTTTTGTCATCCGGCGCGGTGCGACGGCACCGCGCCCCTCCGCCGCACCTCGATTTCTTCAACGCGGCGCGATGGCGTCGCGTTCAAGATGTTTCTTCTATGGTGCGCGCGCGACGGCATTGCGTAAAATAAACGCACGATTAACCGCGTGGTGCGACGGCACCACGCCACCTTGTTTCCACCCGCAAGGCAATTCAACAAGAACGATGGAGGGGTTCGGCCGTGTTCATGCGGTCCGGCCCCCTCACGTTAAACAATAACACAACTTTAAATATTAAAGAGCCTCACGTTAGACATGCGAGATCCACGATCAAGTATAAAATAAATTAACAATAATCAACAACCCCTACCTTGGTATAAGGTTCGAAGATTTGTCTACGTTCCGCGGAAGATGACGTCGCGGAGGTCGGGCGTCGCGGTCGTCGTTCGTCAAATTCGATGACGAAGAGGTGCGTCCGAAGAGGCACGTCGTTGGCGAAACCTTGTACGCCGACGAAGGTTGTCCGAGGAAGAAGCGGTGTTCTCTCTCGTTGACACGGAAGACGAAGAAGAGCGGAGCGGCGTTCTTCGTCGGAACTTGATCGTTCTTCATCAAGTCTTGAGGAAAGTCAAATAAAAAGAAAACAACGAACTCAAGAACCCCTACCTCGATAGTCGCACGTTGACGTAGTCGTGGAATATCGGTGTCGATTCCTTTGACGTCGGAGGAAGAGTCGTTGTCGATGGCGTTCGTCGTGGAAAACCGTCGCGGAAGAGACGATGCGGAAGAAGAACGTCACGTCGCGGATATGGCGTCGCGGAAAAACCGTGTTCTTCGGCGAAGAAGTTCTTCGTTGAAGAACGGCGTTCTTCGTGTTCTTCGTCGAGGTTGAAGAAGATGAAGAAACAAGAAGAACCTTCCCAACTCTCTCCAGAAGACAAAACTAAACCCAAAATAAAATAAGACTCTATCTTATTTTATTAACACAACAACACACTAGAATTTCAAAAGTTTGAAATTCAAAGAATAGATAACTCCACATTAATTAACAAATTGTCATGTTAATTAAAGAGGGGTTAAGGGAGTTTGAGGGAAGATGTAAAGTTAGGTTTCGTGTGGGCCCCACCACACTTAATCCTCTCAAGGGAGGTTAAGTGGGTGTGGGTCCCACACCTAACTTCCTTTGAGAGAAGTTAACTATTAAGTTTAAATAAAAATTGTGTTTACATATTTTTATTTAACTTATTCTAATCTCCCAAAAACTAACTCTCAACCCGAAACAAACGCAACTCCCGAAAAGGTCTCTTTAAGCGAAAATCGGCGCTGCGAGTTCATCGGTGCCCTCGGATTTCAATTCCGAGCACCGGATAAAAAGTTAGAAAATCTCGCTCATTCGTTCACTGAACGTACCCGAGCCAAACTTCAGAAATTAATTCCGGGCACTCCGGGCCTCGGAATCAGGTGCCGTCAGAAACCGCGCTCTTGTAAAATTCCAAAGAAAATTAAGAAAAAATTTCCCTTGAATTTTACGGGTCTTTACAAGGAATGTACCAAAGCATACCCAAAGTGGTTATACACAGGAAGTCGGGGAATATTTGGATGAGTTGGAAACACAAAATAAATTTATATCTTTATAAGATAAATTCAATAAATCTTATTTTAAGGAATATCAATAAAACCATTCAATGGCTAGTAAGAATTCAAATACATAGATTAGAATAAAAATATCTAAGAAACCAGTTATTCTAGGTATTTCCCTTAAAGCATCATATGGTGCTACTGTATGGATCCTTGATAGTGGATGAACTTCCCACATTATGGGAAATAAATATCATCTAATAATCATCAAAAATGAAATGGAATTTTTTGTTAAATTGGGAAATAATTAAGGATAAGTATTATTGGCACTAGGGAAACAAATTTTGGAGGTGAAGATGTGATATGTAAACATATCTTGGTATTTTAAGGTCATGGTCATGACTTTTGAAGTTTCAAACAATTGTGTGAATTAGGGATTGAAATAATATTTACTAAAAAGATGGTTATTTTCAAGGGAAGATATGGTGTAGTGGGGATGTAGGGGAAGTGCACGAAAGGTAATATCTACCATACGTGTGGAGAATAAGATATGTGCTTTCTATCTAAGTAAGAAGAGAACATGTTGCGGTATAAATGGCTTTGTCATTTGACCCAACCATATTTAGAATATTCTTTGAAATGTGATAGATATCAAGATCTCCCAAAACTATGATGTGACCATACACACATTTGGGATGTTTTCTAATAAGGTGATATTAGGTGAAATACTTACAAGGTGAAATAATCTACGTCAAAAAGAGTTTTGGAATTAGTCCACATTAATGTGTATAGACCTATCTCATCAAGATACATTGATGGGGAGATATATTATGTTCAATTCATTAATTATTACATTATAATGTCATTTATTTTCATCATTTTTCACAAGTATGATGTGTTTAGTTGTATTACTCAATATTGGATAGAGAATAAAAGGATTCTTGGATAGAAAATTATAATGTTATGAAATGAAAATGGTATGGAGTTTAATAACATATAGGTGGAATATTATCTCATGAATCATAGGATAAGGAACCAAGTCTTAGCAGTGATAACTCCTTATCAAAATAGTGTGGTTAATAGGAGAATCCAAATCATAAAAAACATGGACAAAACAATGCTTATTGTGGAAGACCTATAAGATATGTTTTGGAAAGAAGCAGTTTTGACATCAATCTATATTTATAATAGATCTATGTTGTGTCTAATGGAAGAAAATACTCAATATGAGTTGTGTTATGGAAAAAAGATGGTGTTGAAGTACTTTTAAGTATTAATAAGTGTTTTATTATCAATAAGGAGAAACATGGAAATTTTTAATCCCATGGAAATGAAGGGATATTCCCCAGTTTCTCTAGAAAAATAAAAGTATAAAAATGTTTTAATAAGTGGATTTAAAATGGTAGTGGATGGAAATTATGTTGTTGTTATGGAAAATGTGCAGAATATTCAATAAATATGTGAATGACTTCATGGAGATAGTGATGAAGAAGTGATCATCTCAAGGGGAGTTCATGTTCCTAAATAACATTCTAAATAAGACACTAATTATGAGAAAAATAAATTCCGATTTAATAATTAAAAGAATACAAAGAGGAGGGATGAAATAAATAAGATGAATATCATCGGATATTGTTAAATTCTATTGATAATGAGGAGAATAAAGCCTCTAGATAAAACATATTTCCTATCACATGTAGATCCAAAAAAATTAAGAAACTATAAGAGATGAGAATTATGTTTCCGTAACTAATGAACATCTTCACCAAATAAAAAATAATTAAAAGTTGTAGATTTTATCGAAGATGAAATATAATAACTTCATCAAGACCAAATGTGTCTTATAAAAAAATGAATATGGAATGGTAATTCAATAAAAATAGTGAATAGTGTGTAAAGGGTACTCCTAGATCAATGACATTGATGTTGATGAGATTTTTTCACCTGTGGAATACCTAGAAACATTTTTTCTCTTTTCTCATTATAGTGAAAAGGTAGTTAAAATTATTCTATATGAACATCAAGTCATCATATCTAAATATAATTCTAGATAAAGAAGTGTACATTGAGAAATCATATGGTTTTCTTGTTTATAAATATGAGAAAAAACTTCATTGGCTGATGGAGGCTCTTTATAGGATAAAATAGCCATCGAGATCTTGGTCTTCAAGACTGAGTCAATACTTGAAGAATATCATTTTCTAGTATGTTATAGTTGATTACAATTTATATGTAAAAAATTAGAGTAAGAAATGAATAATTATGTTGGTGTATGTTGAAGACGTAATCTTTTGTGGATCAAATGAATTGTTGTGAAAATAGTTTTTGGAATTTATGAAATGCAAGTTTGAAATGAAAATGATCACTAATTTGATATTTTTCATTGGTTTATACTAGAAGCAGAGAAGGAATGTAACATTTATTTCTCAATAATAATATGAAAATGATGTTATGATAATATTTTTAATGGATAATTCCTAATAAATTAAAACTTTGCTTGTTACCAAGATGAATCTATCATGGGATTATGAATTAAAATCATTCAATTTCATATAATATTGGTGGATCTTTGGGATCCTATTGTACTTAATAGTAACATGACCCAATGTTGTTTTTTCTACATGTTAGGAGACATTATATCAAATTAATATCAAGGAAATACACTTACTTGTGGTGAAAATAATACTTTGATATATCAACAGAATGATGTATTTCAGTTTTCTATGAAATGAAAAATCATAGTAAGACTTGTTCGGTTATAAAGATGTAGACTGATCTGTTTTAGAGAATAATAGAAATTCAACATAGGGTTGTTCAATCTATCTTTTCATATTGTGTATTTATTGAACAAGTAAGAAACAAGATTACATTTCTATAAGAACCAAAGAATCTGAATATATTGCGGCAACTCAATCATGTACACAGTTAATTTGGATGAAATAGTATATTTAATTTATATTAGTTAAAGTGAATTTTATAATTGGAATTAATTATGATAAATCAAATTCTATAAATTTTATAAAAAAAACCTATCCATCACTCAGGAATGAGTAACATTTAAATTTAGTGTCATTTTATCAAGGATAAAGTGGATAATTAACTTGTGAAGTTGGATTATGTTCCTACAAAACTATAGGTTTCAAACATTTTGATGAATTTCATACACAAATAAGTGTTTGAACATCATCAACTGGATCTTTGATTTAAGTTAACTCCCCACACATGAACAATGTGGATGTGGCTACTTCTCTACATGAGTTATAGTGTGTTTATCCATATGTATTGATATGTTCCCTTTACCTTGTTATAGTAAACAAAGGAGTGACCTTTGGGCTCATTGAAAAATAGGGATAGGGTTTGTTTAAGAAATAAGGATAAGATAATAGGGGATAAAATAAATAATATAGTAGGGGAGTAGAGAAATAGGGGGTTTCAAAATCATATGATACTAAATATGTTTGTTCAAAGTAGATATATAATGATAATTTAAACAATAGGTTTTTGATAAAATAGGTTACCCGGTGGGGTTGAGGAATTGGTCTTCTTGAGTTCCATCATTTTTCTCATAGAAAACAAAATGGCTCTACTATAATGGTGGAGTTCCATGAATGGTGGTTTTAAAACTGAAGTGATTCATTGATGAAATTTACATGCTACTCTTATTTCTCACGCTGAGCATATCTCATGTGAGCTTAGAGTATGTATTGAGAAAATATTTTATTTTTATCCTGAGTCACAATATGTGAATATTTATTGTAGGAATAAGATCCCAAAGTTATATCAATGAGCTATAAATAGAAGGTTTAAAGTGGTATCAAATGGTGAAGATTTTTCAAAAAACCCAAAGGGGAATGTTGTTGGGAAAAATCCCTCAATGTGACTTTATAGAGTTTTTGGTTTGGTTGTTTTTTTTTCAAAAATATGATTGAAAAAGATAGTTTTCAAGACCTAGTATGATTTTTTACAATGTGTGTTGATATAAATACAGGACAGTGGAAAGCTTCACAACTTTGAAGCATCTATACTAAGATATGGGTTGAATCTATCCATGAAATAATATCATTGGGGTATGGAATCTCTATATGGTTTTTAGGAAGTTACGCATATAAGGTGGCAATTTCACCTAGTGTTTTCTAAAATTTTTGGGGACATAATTTGGAGAAAGGGAAAAGTTTTTTCTGAAAAAAAAAATATTTTCACATAAGTGTAAAATTTTCAGGGATAGAAGATACATTTTTAAGAAGTTCTGTGAAAGTGATGTTTCATGATTCTCTCATCAAAATATGGAAAAGGTAAGTGTTTCTTGAAAGTTAAATAGTGTCATTAAAGTTAGATTTTTGTGATGCAGACAAAGTTGTGTGAACCCACAAAATACATATAGTAGTTTCAAGAATGTAGTGAGTTTTTCGTTAAAGGTGATGTCAAATCATTGATGTTTGGTGAAAAAATAATGTTTCATGAAAATTTAGTGGCACACAAGGCATTTTAAAAAAGGTTTGACCATGTCTATAAATAGGTTTCAACCCCCTCATTTGGAGTGCCCAACCCTTAGAGAATAATAGGAATCTGAAATCCTATAATATTTGTGTGATGATATTTCATGCATGAAGAAAAGGGACTTATGTCTATATAAACAAGTGAGTTCCCTGAAAAACCAAAATTTACAAAAAAATAGTATTTCCATGAAATTCCAAATTTTTCATGAAATTTGGGAGTTCTATAATAAATTGAAAAGTTTCACGAAAGCTGTGAGTTACATGGTAAACTAAAAAGTGGTTTAAAAGTAATGGAATTGCATGAAAGTTGTGAAAAAGTTACGTAAAAGTGAAATTTGGGAGAGGTATAAGGAATTTCATCAAAATTCTATGGTAAACTGATATTCATAATTTGGATGAAATCTGATCTTCATGGAGCTCCATATGGGGTGTAAAAAAATTTATTCAAGAAATCAATGGAAGAAAATTCTAAATAAGTAGTGAGAACACTTCAGTTGAGAGATAAATGGGGTTTCAAAGTGTGTATATTCATGAACATGAAGTGGAAATGAGTTCACTCCAAAAATTATAATAGTATATAATTATAGTGGATTTGGTAAATTAGAACATTAACTTTAATTTCTCCTTGGACTAGCCCACTTAAGGGTGAGCCATGTAAACTTATATTTTTTTGTGCATGTTTTAATTCTTGGTCATACATTTCTAGGTGAAGGAGTGATAAGAGTTTTTTTTATAATGAAAAAAGTTCCAAATAGGGGATTATTTTAATACCCTATACCCTAATTCAACCCCCCCCCCCCCCCCACTCTTAGTTAACTAAACCATGTGGGGACAACAAGAACCCCAAATCATATAAATTATAACTCATTCACTCAGATTTTTGGGGTCCTTCCCTAGTCTGGTCTCCTAAAGTATTTCTATACTTTGGGAATTTTATTGATGACACAATAAGAAATGTATGTGTTTATTTTTGGAATAATATGTCTAGTTTCATTATATAATTCATTTAATGGAAGGACATGATAGAGATTTATATTGTTTGGGATTTAAAATGCCTAATATTATGTAAGTTTTGTGACTACAATAGAAGGTTTTTTTTTAAATTTCTATCAAAATAAGGAGATCATGTTAGAGAAAATTGTGCCTAGAACTGGATATTCTATGGAAGCTATGAATACAATAATATATTGGGTAAACTAAACTACATCCACTTTGTAAGTACTGAATATTCTATGGATGCTAGGTTTGGTAAACCTTATAGATGTTATCCATTTCTTATCGAATTGAAAATGTTCATGTTGATGAAAAATATAGATACAAACTCTATTCAAGGTTTTAAATATGTTTCTTTATGGGATATTGTGAAAAACAAAATTGTATTCTAACAATGGTATGATGATAAAAGACAAGTCATCAGGATTCTAGATATCCTCTTCAATAAGAGGGTCCTATGAAAGGATCAAAACTTGGTAGTATCAGAAGTTTAGAGTAAGGAATCAACTGAATAAGTAAAATTTTATCTTAATAGAGATACCATATGGGTAAAAATTATGAAGATTTTAGATAGAAGCACTAGAAATCTAAAAGTGATACCAATAAAAGATATTCAATAATTCTCTATAAATATAGAGACTTGAATCAAAGTACTGGTATTTATGTATCTATAATATAAAAGTGTTCAAAAATAAATAATAAGATAATAAGATAATTTAAATTTCAATAACAAAGGTCTTCAAGATTCTGGAGACCAAACTATAGGTTGGGAGCTGATTGAAGTTTATACTTCTAACAAATGGGGGAGAACATGAAAGCTTAGAAGTTGTGTCCACTCTGAAAGACTCTAGAAATTATGATTCATTGATTTCTATATAAATATATTCATTATATTCCAATGGAATATGAGAGTTGAATGGGTTAACACTGTTGAGAAAGTTCACTTGAGAATATTTGGGTGTTCCTTTTTAAGGAGGAAATTTATGGAAGGAATAGGTACAACCATAACTGGGGGTGAAGGGGTTTTAACAAAAAGAGGGAATTGACCTCTCCAAAATATTCTAATTGGTAGTTAATCATTCTACTATTCAAATAGTTCTCAAGTTGGAAATTTTTTATAATATTCACTTGAAACATATAGATATAAAAATTGAATTTTCTCATGATGACATAGAGAAATAAGTTTACATGATAAACCTAGTGGTTTTTAAGGATGATAGAAACAAAGGATTCATTTTTAGACTAAATATAAGTATCTATAGTTAGAAATAGACACCATGGAAATGGAACCATAGATTATATGCTTTCATGGATGAGGAAGGTTTTACTCAAAGAAATAAAGATCACTATTGCTACTATGACTCATGGGATGATTGGACTTTCATCATAATTCTCCTATATATAGATGGTATGTAACTGGCTAGTATGAAAATTTTAATGATTTAGGAGTTGAAGAAATATTTTTTCAAAATATTCTAGATGAAAGATATTAGTTAGGGAAAAAATGAATGCATATTGATAGAAATAGAGAAGTTGGTATATTGGGGCTATTTCAAATGAAATACATCCAAAAAATCATTAATAGGTTCAGAATTTTTGCATATTATTCTACCTCAACTCCATTGGACAAACACTTCAAATTTTCTAAATAGAGGGTTCCTAAAATCGAAGATGAGGTCACATATTAGGTGATACATCTATTTATATCAGTAGTTGGTAGCATGATGTGCACCATTATATATATTGACTAGACATTTCTTTTTCAGTGGGATTGATGATTCGTTTCATGTTGAATTCGAGAAGGTAACACTAGGAGGCTATGATGTGGATCTTTTGATAATTTAAGGTATTGGAAGATATAATATTGTTCTTTGGGATATATTATTCATTTTAAGGGTATGTCAGAGATGACTTTTCTAGGGATGTATACACATAAGATCTATAGGGTTTTTGTTCACCTATAGAGGAACGACCATCAGTTTGATGTCACGTTTGAAACGAGTGGTTACTTTTTCTACAATAAAAACTGAGTACAAAGAATAAAAGGAAGAAGGAAAGAAACTAATAGAGTTGATTTTTATTTATAAAAGAACTTGGAAGATATCGGGAATCTCGAGTATTCTTCTATGACAGTCAGAGTGAAATTCACTTGTATTAGGATTCAATGTTTCATAGGATGAAACACATCAACCTGAAATGTAACTTCATCTATAATTTTTTTGAGGAAAAGGTGATGGATTTATGGAATGTAAAATTCCCTGGACCCATGACCACTCATTAATATCCAAACCATTAGTGTAACATGACCTAAAGTGCACCTCTTATTAAGCCTAATGGACTTGGATTTTATTTTTATCAATAAGGTTCAATATGTGTTGGAGATTATATGAAGAGATAAAGTTAAGAAGCATGTAGAATTATTATTATTCATATAAATGTGAATATTTTTTTACTATTATTATGTTCAGTGACATGTTCCAATTTCACTTGGAGAGTGCACATTCTCTACAACAATTAACAAGGTGAAGACCACGTATATTTTCATGAAGAAAATTTGAATAATCCCATAAGTTCTCCCTATTATTGTATAAGGTGAATTAGAGATATATTTTTTTAAGGATACACAAAAAAAATTATTATTTTGCATGATATAGTTTTAAAAGTAATAGAATTACTTGTTTGATATTTTAATAACTCTTTTATAAATAGTTTAGTAAAAAAATATAGACTTCCACCTAATCCACAAGGTCCATCCAAATATACCTTATTGTGGGATAAATATCAACCAAAAATGAGATAAATATTTTTCAATTTTTAAAGTGGCATGGGTGAGAGCACCTATATAGGAATGAGGGTGTGCACACGGTGGTTCTTGGTCATGTATGACTATGCGCATAGAGGTTCTAGATCCAATGTGTAAAATATTTTCACAATGATGTGTCATCGGGTGTGTGTGTGTGTGGTGTGGTTTTGGGAGTGAATAATAGGCTACTCATATCTTCCAAGTCTTCGGAACATAGAATATTATATAGAAGTTTTAAATTGATAGAAATGTCGATGTGGTACTCATGAATGTCACAAACCATTAACCTATATTAAAAACATATGGATGAAACAAAGGTTGCATGATGAAACTAATATAGTATGTCTGATCAAACTAAAAAGATATCTTCAACCTCCAACCTCACCATGGGTTTCTTTTCATCATAGTTATATATGAAAAAAATAATCTTCAAGTGGATATGGGATTGATATCATTATACACTCGAGATCTTGAAAATAATATACACTATATCTTTGTGCACATAAGATACAATGTGTATGAAATATTTCATTCGATGCATGATCCACTAATGAATGAAGAATATAGACATGAATGGTTTTTCCTTCTAAAAATGATGGAGCATGTGATTATTCTCATTTCATATGAGGATTTAACTATGAAAGAAAAGTTTTCATGTTTTCTAGTGTCATAATATTTAAAAAATGAAAAAACCCTTAGTGATTTAAAAGATGGATGACATGTCATATTTTATGGTATTTGATATCCATAATTGATGAGTCATGAAACACTTAGCTAATATAGTGAAACTCACCTATAAAAGGAGAGCATCCATACCAAGAGATGATACTATCGTTCAATATTGAGATCACTTTTTTCCTAGAGAGAAATAGATCATCTCTTCGCATTCATCTTGCATAAAGGAAAGAATAATCTTTAAGGCTTATAGGTACCATGAAGAAATAAAATTCCTTCCACAAGCCTTACTCATCTATTTAAAGGAGTGGATCTTCTATGAAGCTTTTTAAGATTTCATGAATCGTTTTAAATACTATTCACTTGATTTTATAATGTAATCATCATTTGTGTAAATAACTAGTTTGGTGAATCTTTCCTGGTTTATATGAACTCACTGAGATATCACATATTTGTTCTAGTCTGTGTGAAGAGAAATAAAGTAGATATCATGATCTACTTTATCAAATAAAATAGAAGATAATATCCTTTTATTTTCATTATCAAGAACCAATTCGGGTTAGTGCAGGGAAGACAGTGCGTACATAATCACTTGAGGAAAACCAAAAGAGAATAAATAATTTGAAAAGTACATAAAATAATAATGAAGGGAATCTATATATTCTTGGGTTTATTCAATTATTATGCATCATCATTTAATACATTATAATACATAAATTTTTAGATGTCCATAAAATTATTGCATAAAGTACCTTTCAAAAAGTTTTTACATAATTTTCACACATTTAAGTGGTTTTAGGAATTCATCATTAGAAGGAAGAATTACCTGATCATTATTTCACTGAGTTAGTTGATCAAACTTAGTTTGTCAAAAATATTTTAGAAATACCAACAAGATAAAAAGGTAATTAAATTTTTATTCAATCATATCATATATAGTATTATTTTAGAGGAAGATCATTCTAAATAAGGAAGAGGAATTTATACTACTAGATCAATACAAAGAAGAATAAGGAGCATGTGACTGAGGGTATAACCATTCACTAAAGAGTCTAAAGTCTAGTACTATGGCCAGACAATAATATGAGAATATAGTTAGGGTCTAACTAATTGATTCATAAGAGTTTTATTTCTATGAAGTATAACCCATATCAACTAGAAGACTGACTGGTGGGGTGTATAACCAGTTTCTGCCAAAACCATTATAATTTATAATATGATTATAGTGGGGAATCCATGTTAGGGGATCTAACCAAAAATTTAAGTATTGTTTATATTTACTAAACAGTATAAAAATATTATGTCTTGTGTTTCATTTAATTTTTACATTTCCTAATGCATTCACTCATCGTAATAGGTAATTGGGGTTTTAATTATTTGGGGTAAAAGAAAAGGAAAAGAATATATTAAAACGAGTCATGCCTAATTCACTCACCCCCCAGTGTGACATTACAATCCATTAGGTACTTTAATTAGTATAAAAGGGAAGGTACCACCTCTGGTTGGATCTACTTTACTTGATCGGTTATTTATATCAAAAGTATATGAAGATAATATTTGAGTTTAAATAAAAATAAAAAGCATTTCAGATAGAAAATCTTACCTATACTCTTGTTCTTAGAAATGGTGAATTTTTAGTCAAGGATTATAAAAATAAGAATAAATGAAAGGAAGATAATCTGAAGAACTACCAAAATATGAAATAATTTCAACTACAAGATAAAGGAACTCATAGTGATAATTATTCTGTAAAATCAATTGATTAAAGTTATAATGAATCAATATTAAGTTGTGATGAATATATGTTCAATTATGAAATCATAGATAATTTGAATAAAATTTCCAAATAATTGGTTGCTTGTATATCTAGGGTTTTCAAGGAACTTCTTGATGAAAAATCACAACTAGAAGAGGAGTCTAATTTTAAGGAAGAGCCATTGGCAAAGAAGGTTAGCATATGAAACGCTCTCGAAAAACTTATCAAAGTAAATGATGAATTTATATCTATTTTAAATAACATATATACTAAATATATTAGATAATTATAGAATAATGTTAGTGAGAAATATATTTTTTAAATGATTTATATAGAATTTTTCCATGCACTAAAAATGTATATAATAAATATATTAATATTAAATATTCTCAACTAGTGGTTTAAGAAAAAAAATTAAGTAGCTTGATATTTTTCTACTGAAAGAAAATCAAGTGTATGAAGATGAGATTTAGAAGATAAATATTCAGTGGGAATAATTAATAAAATTAGTTTAAGATGGGATTATTTCTCTCAACTTAAAATGTATTAAATTAGAAGTGAAATAGAGAAATATGGAAGAGATGCAAGTTGTGATATTCCACGTTACTGAGAAAAGAAATATTTCCAAAATTGAATCTGATAAGGGTCATATTTTTTAAAACACTCAAGATTATGGAAATAACTTATTGAAATTATATAACGATAAATCTACAATAATCTCATTAAAAAAGGCAACCTTTATCCAGATAAATCTGTGTCTACTAATGTTGTTTTGATGACTAATGGAGATTTAAATTTATAATATGTATAACCATGGGCAAATAAAAAATCTTATGAATCTATTAAATATTTAAATATGGATGTGAAGAAGTGTAGGGATACTTATTCCCTAAATAGATCACAAAATAAGAAATTTTTTTCCAAAATTAGTGAGGTTTCAAAATAGTTAGAATGTGTCACAAAAGAATAAATCAAGATTTTTTGGATACGGTTGGTACTGTTAGAAGTTTTAGACATAGGAAATAAATTATTGGCATAATATTTCATAGTATGAAAATTGCAGAATTCATACATTTAGGGGGAGAAGAGCTAAAGAAAAGAATAATACATAATATAAGAAGAATTTATATGAAAGGAATTAGTCTCTCAAGAATAGATATGAATAATTTGAAATTTTTTTATTACTACAAAATATGTTGTAACTTTTATGATGAGTATAAATATGTATCAATCACTAAAAAATAATCTATTAACATAAAAAATATGAACACAAAAAATGGTAACTAGGTAATAAGAAATGATGATATACCAACCTTGGTATGTAAACAAATGAAGAATACTTTAAAACAAACAGTTCCTAAGAAGTCGGTGAATAATGATGTGAAATGTGTCACACCAAAAGGAAGATGCTTATTCAATGGTAGGAAAGGTCATATCAAAGATCATTTCAAATTATCCATGAACATCAGTACTAAAGAAAGCAATCCTGATTTATAGAAAGAATAAATCTAGAAAATAAACAATAGGATTGATTGGGTGAAGGAAATATCTGATGAAAAATCTAATAAGTTTCCTAAAAATGGTAACTTGATGAATGCTAAATATGTGTTTGTATGTTGTAATGTGTATAGAAATTTATCTAAAAAATTATTTACCTGACTTCTTGGACAAGAAGAGTTAATGAGGAACAAAGGGAATGAACATGTAACCACTTGTGCTAAAAATATTATTATGATAAAGGAAACTATGAAAAAAATGAATACTAGACATGTTCTGAATGAAATGTTTGATAATATACCTAGAATAGTTGAATGATGCTAGAAAGATGAAGAAATCATGGAAAATTAAAATCGCTTTTCTAGAAAATGTAAAGAATCCCACTTAATCTAATAATATAGTTTGTTTGAGAATAAACTCTCAAACAAGTTTCTCTAATTAAAGATCATTGACATCCCTCCTTATTTCCTTTCTCTTGTTTATATGAACTAACATATAGGTAATTGAAGGATAAGTGATGTCCATCAACTCAATTTCCAGGATGATGAATGGAGTGTATCCCTCAAGGGGGAGTAACACTAATGATGAGGTATGATCATGACCCTTCAATAACTTCCTCGATCATGTAAAACTATTTCTCAAGGGGTATTTATGGATCTTTAGTAAGATGAGTTACTATGGGAGTGATATTTTACACATTTGAATTGAATTGGTGTGTTTTTTTTGATATTAATATAGGTTATGACTTCAAAACCCTTGAAATAAATATTTTGAATAAGATTGATAATTTTATCACTTTATGGGATATTATTTGGATAGATTTATGATTTGGTAAAATCACTCTTGTTTTCTACATCGGGTTTACCTACGTAGATTTGGAGTTGAAATACTAAAAGTTCATTACCTAAGAAAAGTCTGATTTAATTAGGGGTATATGTTTCTTGAAGTGAATTTGAGAACACCTAAATACACTTTTGTATTTATTTTCAATAAGGGGGACAATAAAGAGATTCTCATATTGACTTGATAAATTAGTTAAGGTGAATTAAAAATAAATCCAGAAGGGGATTGTTGATCATAATGGACTTGGATTGTATGTTTTTATCAATAAGGGTTAATATGTGTTGGATATTATAAGATGATATAAAGTAAAGAATCAAGGATAATTATTATTCTCCAAAAAAATGTGATGATTATTGAATTGTTATTAAGTTCAAATACATGTTCCAATTTTACTAGGATAGTGTTCATTATCTACATTAATTAACAAGGTCAATACCATGAAAATATTTATTTTCATAAATTTAATTTGTACAAGGTCATGAATTGTTTCAATTATTACATGAGGATAATTGGAGATATATTTTTTAAGTCCATGAAAAATAATTTATTATTTTTCATCATGTATTTTTAGAAGTCATACAATAAATTTTTGAATATTTTACTAATTATTTTATAAATATTTTAGTAAACAATATAGAAAACCACACAAGAAACAAGGTTCATCTCAATCTACCTTATTGTGGGAGAAATCTCAACTACAAGGGAGAGACATATCAAGAATCTATCATGGAAGCATGCTTCAGAATACCTACATATATAGGTCGGTGTTCAAAGAGAGGTTCACAGTCACACACGGGTGTGTGCATGGAGGTGACAGAGCCACCATTCATGGGCATGGAATGATGGTTTGTTAGAGGGTGAGTGTGTGGGGTATTTTTGAGAGAATGCCTCAGACTACATGTATCTAATGAGTATTTGGAATTTGGAACATTATATTGAAGCAATCAACTAAGTAAAATAACAATGTGGGATATGAAAATGAGGCACACTATTCATTCATATTTAAAACATACAGTAAAAACATGGTTTATAGGATGAGGATGGTCCAGGATGTCCAATCAAGTCGAGAAATCATATTCTAACTCCATCCTCATCGAGGGTTTCTGTTCATTGAAGTTCTACATAAAAAAAAAGACCTCATAATGAGAGATGATATAGAGATCATTGTATGACCAAGATCATGAGAAGAATATGCATTGGATCTTCATGTACAAAATATATGATGTTCATGAAAAATTATGTTTGAATCATGATCCACTATTAAATGAATAATATCAACATGGATAAGTTTGGATTCAAAAATTAATAGATCATGCAATTATTGTAATTGTGCATAATGATTTCATTGTGAAGGAAAAGTCTCCATGTTTTTTCATGTAATATTATTTGATAAATACCTAAATCATTAGTGATTTAAAATATTCTTAACATAAAATATTTTGATATATTTTATATCTATCCTTGGAATGGAATAAATCATGAATATAAGGCGGTTTAACTTTCCTATAAAAGGAGAGCATGCAACATGGGAGATTATACTTTCATTCTTCATTGAGAGCTACTGTTCTCTAGAGAGAAATGGATCATCTTTGTGCTTTAATATTTCATAAAGGGTAGAATAATATTTGACCCTCCAAAGTTACGTGAAGAAATAGAGGGCCTCTTACAATCATTACTTGGCTACGTTATGGGAGTATTGTTCACAAATATTTCCAATCTTTTGTAAATCATTTAAAATATCATACACTGGTTTTTATAATGTACTCAACATTTTTGTGAAGAACTGATTCTATGAATCCTTCCAGGTTTACAAAAACTCATTGAGATGCCGCATGCCTAATCTTGTGTATGGGAATAAGATAATTGGAGATAGTGCGATCTAATATCAAAAAAAAGATATGAGATATCATGCTCCTATTTTCATGATAAAGAACCTATTCAAGATAGTGTAGGGAATATAGTTCATGCATAATAACATAAGGAAAACTTAAATATAATAAATAATTTGAGAATCACATAAAATAATAATAAAGATAATCCATATGTACTAGGGTTTATTAAATTATTATGCATTATATTTTCATTAATTGCAATAAATAAAGATTGATAATCCCATGAAATTCATGTGTAAACTACCTTTGAGATATTTTGTGCATATTTTTCACACATTTAAGTGAGTCCAAGAGTTTATCAGGATTAGGAAGAATTTCATGAGAATTGTTTCACTAGGAAAAAAATCATACTTAGGTGATCATAAATATTTAAGCAAGACCAACAATCTATAAAGGTAAATGAATTTGTACACAAGCAGGGTGGATCTAGTAGGATTATATAGAAATATCACCCTGAAGAAGGAAGATGATTTTTTACTATAGGATCAATATAGATAATAAGAAGGAGCTTGAGATTGGTTGGTATAACTAGCTGTTGATGGTTCTTGGGGATAGGGGTATAACCAGTCAAGAAAATGAGAATATATTTGGGGGTTCTAAGAAACTAAGGCAGAAGAGTTGGATTTTTGGTGGGGTATAGCCAGGATCAATTGGAGGATTAGCTACTAGGGTGTGTAACCAATTTCCTCCTAATCCATTATAATTGTTAAAAATATTATAGTGGATAATACATGTTGTTGGGTCTATCCAACATGAAAATGGGTAGGAATTAGTACCTAACCTTGTTAAAATATTGTGTGTTGTATTTCTTTTACTTTTTTCATTACATATAGGATCCACATATCCTAACAAGTGAAGGAGTTTTGAATTAGAAGAGGTAAAGGAAAAGAAAAATAATTCATTAAAACAATTCACACATGATCCCCCCCACCCTAGTGTGACAACAATATCCATTTTTCACTTCACCTACCCATATGTAAAATGAAGTCAACTAGCAGCAAGGGCAAATTATGGTGATATGCGGAGACTATATCCTCATGTCATGGTATAATAATAGTATAAATAATATCAATTTTATACATCAAGATAAAAAAGGAAATCAACATCACGTTGAGTTCCAATAAGTAAATACATCCCATAAGACATCAAAATGAAGATATATAAATGTCAAGCAATATTATATATATAAAACGTATACATCACGGGTGGATCATATACACTAATATCAAAAAATGGAAAAAACAATAAAACAAGAAAAAATCCACAAAACCAATCTCTATTCCTATATTGGTCCCATCCCCCATGTTTCAAACCCGAAAATCATCATCCCTAGGTTATAGGGTGTTTTCCCTTATCCTATCCTAAAAACATGAAGTCTTCCTAGGTACCCAAGATAACATGGGAAGGTAGTGAGTATAACTCAGTAGTTCACCACCAGCAGTGTATAAAAACATATCCAGTATAAGTAATAATGCATAATTATGTTCATAATCAAATAAAATAAACATAATAAATAAATCATTTTTGATCATTGGGTTCTAATGTCACTCCCAGGATCAACCATATTATATTAATCCTATGTTGGATGTCTCTAAATAGGGTATCCCCATCTAGAACTTAGGGGTGTGAACATAAACCCATTAATAAAACAAGAACTAGTCATCTTAAACTCAAGGTAAGACACTCTCTATGAGGAAACACAAACTCACCATCTGAACCTTAGTGACAAACACTTCATACTGAGAAACAGAAACTAGTTATCTAAACCTCATGGGAAAATAGTCCCAATAAATGGGAACTAACCATTTGAACCTTAGGGGAAGACACACCCCACCAGGAAGCAAGAACAAGCCACCCTTCATGGTTTCTCATTTTGGTTTCCCTAATATTTACCCCTCCCTTATCATTTTACCTTTTTATAATAACCATATTTATTAATCAATTGAATAAGAAAGTAATTACAAAAAAATTAAATATTTAAAACATTTATTAGATTTTTGGGTCAAGGCATAGTAAGTTAATGTGACCACACATCACACTCACTAACAAAATGAGTAATACTTCAAGGGGTATCTTAGGGAACACCTACCTAATTCTTATTGGAAGATCCTCATTGAATATCAAATGCTTATTAAATATCAAATGAAGGAAATCATAGACTTTAAAAAAAACCTTGAAATATGGAATAAGTTTTTTCATTCAGTATAAGACACTCCAGCTATGTGATAAACTGAAAAAGAATTAATATCAAGTGAAAGAATTTCATTTTGATATCACTTAGGTATAACAACATTTGAATCCATGAAAAACTAAATAGATTTCACATTAGAATGGTATAAATAATAAGAGAGTATTTTAGGCTAAAACCACTACCCCCAAGTAAAACCAAGCTTAAAAATCAACTATATAGATATTTTCCACTTAAATAACCCTTTTGTATATTTAAGGGGTTTGGAAAAAAATTAATTTTTTTATAAAAACTCTTTAACTTTATGTGATGGGGTATTTTATACATAAGGTTATCACATGGTTTCCCTTATGAATGAAACTAGATACCCCTACATAGTGTGTGGCGTAAATGTAGTCACCCGGTTACCCTTATGCATAGAATTTTATTGGGATAAACTCTTAATTACCCTAATGTATTAGAGCTACATTGGGGTAACCCCTTAGTTACCCTGATGCAGTAGTGATAAATAATGGTATCCCCTCAATTACCTTCACATTGCACTCGAAAAAACACCCATTGTATACTTCTAAAAACTAAAGTAATAATATTTTAATAAAATTAATCCTGGTATACATCCAAAAAATATAATAAACTCTCTGTAGACAAAACTCCCAAAATAATTGTCTCAAAAATGAACAAAATTCATACTGCCTCATAGCACACACCTTCAAAATTACTCCAATGCCTTTTTAAGCCAAAAAAAGCCTCAAAACTCCTCATTTTAGCCTTTGAAATCCCTAAAATCAACTCTAAACCTATACTAACACAACCAAAACGTATATAAGGTCTCATTTCACATGATAAATCCAAGTGTTGGCCCAAATCATCACTCCTGAATGTACAATCATTCCAAAATATCCTCAATTCTTTAAAATATATAATTAAAAATAAAATTTTATATTTAAAGTAAAATTGAAATTTAAATAAAAATAAAACTCATTTGGGTTTCATGATTAATATTCAAACAATACCATAAATAATTTAAATGATCTCAGTATGATCTCCTAACTATATATCAGTTCATCCATGATCTAAATTTATAAACATTGTTGGGTTTCACTGGTGAATAAATGTTTCCATTGTGTTTTCATATTGAACTCCTACTCCAATGTATTTACATGGATATGGTTGTGCTTCCACTACACTAAAATCAATGGAACCATTTTTATATGATGATACTTCTCACTCTATTCTTTAATATTGATCGATCGTTCCGCAAAATATACATCATATTCAAGCTAGATGTCATCAGTATTGGTCACATGATATTGATTAGGAAAATACTGTTGAAGTTGATATGAATGGAATAAATCATGCATGGAACTATACCACTATGGAAGATCTAGTTGATATGATACTATATAGATCCATTCCATAAAATCAAACAATCATATATACATAGTCAACAATTTCCCCTACCTCTAAATATAACAATGTCCCAATCTTGGTGACACCCATAAAAATACCAATTTTCCCACCACAAACTCCAGAGGGTGGCATTGATGATCATCGTATGACTCCTTCCTACTATGAGAAATCTACAACTAGTTCTTAAGTGACTGGATATTATCTTTGAACGATTATACATGACTCAATCCAATAATCACAAATTTTCTGAATTCTATCCAACACATTGGTGAACATAAAGGCCTATTATACAATACCTTGAAGGGATATATATAAATAAATTACTAGTAACTATTTTTTTATTTTAACTCTATAAACTATAAATGGTTCTCCCATGAACCTCAAAATTCTAGTACATATTCCCTAATTAGGTCCACCAATATTTGGATAGTGTGACCAGACTACCCGTCTTTCTGAGGGTGGTATGTGGTGATCAAATGGACTTGTATGACAATGCCTTCTGTAACCATCTCCATAAACATGATAAAAAATTAAGAATCCATTTCTAAAACAATAATCTAATGAATCCTATATTATCACACTATCTCTTGAATATAGAGATTACCCATATAATTATCTTAAAAAGTCTCCTAGATCAGTAAAAATTGGTCCACTTTAGTCAATTGATCCATGACCACCAACATTGCATCACTGCATCGGGGTGTCCTTGAGAACCCCATTATGAAATACATGGTTAAATTATCCCACTTCCACTTGGGAATGGATAGTGAGTGAAGTAGACCATTGGTTCATTGGTTCTCATCCTTCACCTACTAACAGGTGGAGCACTGTCTGAAAAAAACCATTATTTTCCTCTTCATCCCAAGCCACCAATACCACCTGTATATGTCATAATAAATTTTAGTCAAAGAAAGGTCCACATCCTATCTCTATAAATGTTAATCCCTAATCTGATCCTTAGGAATACTCATGGATAACATGACCCGAACCTATATGTGAATGATCTCATCTATATCAAGAGACTAGTTTACTAGTGGATCCCCACCATATATAACGTTTCTCTTAATCAAACAATCTAAATTTTATACTTGGATCCATTTCACCCTGAAAATGACTGAATATGTGATAGATAAGGCTTTAAGTGTTTCTCATCCCTGGTACTCCAAAATGTCATGATGCATCTTGATAAACAAGACCATCAACTATAACACACTAATGGACTCTGGGACTACCAGATCCTATGTTTTCCATCTTAAGGATTTTGTTAACATGTTTCCCTTTACAAGGGTATATTACATCTTAAAATCAAAATAATATAAATAATTGACCCACCATTACTACTAAAGATTCATTTCCCTTAGTTATAATATGTATCTAAGGATCTTATGGCCTATATACACCACAAAACTATCACACAATAGGTAATTTCACCAACATATCAAGTCATATACCACCACTACTATGTGTTGAGTAGTTATGATCATTTAACCTTAGTTACTTTGACTCATAACTAATGACATGATCATCTTACATCAATACTGCTCTCAGATCATATTTGGATACATCATAATACAAGGTGCTCTCCTTAATTATCTTAGGTAAGTTCAAGATTAGCATTGTAGTTAGTCTCCCCTTCAACTCTGATAATTTTATCTCACATGATTCAGACCAAACAAATTTCACACCTTCCTTGGTCAAGTTTATCATTAAATCTATCAAGAGGGATAAATCTTTAATGAATATCTAATAATAACCATACAAAACCCAAAAGGATACAAATATTAAAAAAAAATTGGTTTCTCCCAAGAAGCCTCATCTCTATCCATATTGGGGTATAATTATACACTAATCTTAGATATAATATTCCTGTATAAGTACACATGGTTGATCCCAAAGTGTAAATTTGAGATCTTGGAATATATTTGATGCTCTTGAAGTGTTCCCAAAATTATTTTTAAGTGTCACATGTGTTTCTCCCTCAACTTGAAGTGAAAAATAATATTATCAAAAAATAAAATCACAAAATTTTATAAATATGGGTGGAATACTCAATTCATTATGTCTATGAATATCATCGACATGTTCTTCAGACCAAATAAAATCATCCAATATTTATACTGATCATAACTTCTCTTAATGTTTTTATGAGGTATGTCTAAATGTATCACCCTGGATGGTGGTATCTCAAACTCAAATCAATCTTAGATAATAAATGTTCTCTTTTAAGATAGTAAAATAGGTCGTCAATATGAAAAAGTGGATACTAGTTTTTAACCAACACTTGGTCTAACTTCTGATAGTCTATGCATATCATCATATAGTTTTTGGGCATAGTGGATGCATGGAAGGGTCGGTGCCCAACTTTAATTTTTTTCATATTCAATGAAAAATCTAGGATCAATAGGATGATGAATGCTAGTATCCATATAATTAAATCAAGTATTTTGAAAAAGGAATAAAAACCTAGAACCAAGAGAGATGGTCAACATATTTTGTTTATAATTAATTAAATTAAATGAAATAATAATCTTTAAGGTTATTGTTTATTTTTTGATACATTCTTCCATAGATCTATATATGTACCATATTTTCATTTTAGATATCAATGGTGGATCTCCTCTAGTAGTGATCCACACGTGTTCCACGTATCTTCGGACGTCACCGAAGGAGTATCCGGATGCAGGCACAGAATATCCTTACACTTGCGATTTTTTTCTTTTATCTCATTGAGAACCGCTTCCAAAGAATTGTCCTCAATCCGGTGGCAGAGGAATTCCCTTGTTCTTTAGATAATTATTAGAGAATAAATAAATCACTAGGCTTGAGATATTTTCTCCAATTTGTTATGCACAAGACACTTGGTGTTTCTTGTCTAGAACTTGGCTAATAAGATAATAATATAACCAGGTATTTAATTCACTAGAATTAATAACAAATAATTTTTCCAAGTTCTATAATTATTTTATTAATTCGAGAAAACCCCCCATGTCAAATAATAATAGCAACATTATTATTTCCTAACATGTTCTTATCTTGTGTGTTATAATTAAATATTATTTAATCAAATAATATTCAATATTATTATTTCTCACTGGACCATTAACTTGGTCTTCTAATACTCCACCATATTTATTGACCCTTTAATAATGACTATTTATTTATTAAATAAATATCACTGCATTATTCACCAATAAATATATAAATATTATATTCACAAAATAGAAAATAAATATTTATTAATTATTCCACCCAAAATATATTCTATCAAATAACTAGTTTCGAAATAAATGAAATCAGGAATCCATGGTTAATTATTAAACCACAACTGGGAATAATATTTTTTCAACTTGTTAAATAATATATTATTTAACTGATATACTGGATACACTTAGTGTGTGACCCTATAGGCCTCTTTCTCAGTGGCATTAGGTGGAGTAGCCAAATATCCAAGGTTAGCATCTAGAAACACTCCAAGGAATCCATAGGGAAATAATTTAATTCAAAAATTTCATTTCACCTCATACAAATGATAAAAGTGTAATATAATCCATTTTTATCAATATATTTAATAAAAAGGGTTTCATGCAAGTGCCATCAACCCATGTGCTCGATTTCTCATTCTTTGACTTCCTAGAAATTGAACTTGCCTATAGAACACCATGGACATGGATTTATTTTGGATATATAATTTCCATCAAAGGTCCTAATATATCAACTTACATTACGGAATAGAAGGGAAAAATCCTTTTTCTCATTATTCATTAATGGATTATTACTCACGACGCACCCAACATATCCTACCTCACCACAAACATATTTCAGTAGAGTTTTCGCCAATACATCTAAGTGTGTGAGTCATAATACCCATTAAAAATAATATTAATTTATAAGTAATAATACACATGTATTTAGATAAGAACATTCAATGACACTTATAAATGTGGATTTTCTACTGTTGGGTCTCGTTCTCATAATATCCTCCTGGACATTACCAAGGGAATACACTTGGAGAAGGTGCCTCAAAGTCCTATGAGTCTTTTCCCCTGACAGCCTGTATCATTTGTGTCCCTCAAATAATCTCATCCATCTATAGAATATATATCGAAGAATAGTGTCATATCACTTTCAGATTCTCATCATAGTTGGGAATTTCTATGACCTTTTGGTGCTAGAGCTACTCTTGGTACATTATCACATGCAATGTTATGCATAATAACAATCATAATGTGATAAGAAGTTTATTGATATTAAAAACCCATGAATGTAAGTTATCATAAAGTACAAAACAAGTTGGTTCTTGGGAACCAACTCTAATAGACTCCCACTTACACTAGAGTCAAATACTGATGACCTTATTCCTCACTCTCACATGATACTCATGCTTCTACTGAGATAGGCCTTTAGTCATGGGGTCTTCCACGTTCTCTTTTGTGGAGACTCTGTTCACTATAAATTCACCCCTTTCATAGAAATTATTCAATATGTGATACATATGGAGTATTTTATTTATCTGTTAATGTGACCTTATCACTTTTTCAAGAGCCACTGTTGTAGTATTATCATAATACAATGAGATATGGTATTTACTTCTAGGTACTACATCAAGATCATGGACAAATTTCTGAATCCATATGGCTTCCTTGACAGCATCAGAAGCTTCTATATACCCATACTCTACAACAAAATTAGCTACAACTGGCTTCTTTGAACTCTTATATCCCATAGCTCCTCCTTTGAGATAAAAAACATATCCTGGTTGTAACTTCATATCATTATATTCTATCTGAAAACCAACATGAGAAAACCCTCTGATGACAAGATCCTTGTCTCCTCCATAAACCCAGAACATATCCTTAGTTCTTCTTCGAAACTTAAGGATAGTCTTAACAGTAGCCCAATGTTGTTCTCCTTGATCTGCTTGATATCTTCCTACCACGCTCAATGCTTAGATAACATCAAGTCTAGTACATAACATGGCATACATGATGGATCATATAGCCGAATCATATGGGATCTTACTCATTATATCTTTCTCCTATTGTGTCTGGAGACACATTTTCATAGAAAGATGTCAACAATATGATAGTGGAACCATTTCCCTCTTGGATTGTTCCATACTAAATCTCTTTAGTATCTAATCAATATATGTACTTTGTCTTAGTCTGAGAATCCTATTGGCTCTATCAAAAATGATCTTGATCCCTAGAATGTAGGATTCTTTGCCTATGTCCTTCATGGATAAGCACTTGTTCAACCATTCCATAATAGATTATAAGACAGGTATATCGATTCCAATAACTAATATGTCATAAACATAAACTACTAGGATAATGACTGCATTCCCACTAAACCTTTTATAAACACAAAGTTCACATTTTTTAATGAAACCAAATTCTTTTATGTGTTCATCAAATCGAATGTTCCATAACCTAGATGATTGCTACGATCCATAAATGGATCTATAAAACTTGAAAATACCTTTTTCGTCACCTGGTGTCAGAAACCCTTCTGGTTGTGTCATATAAACAACTTCCCGAAGGTTCCCATTAAGGAATCAAATTTTGATGTCCATCTTCCAAATCTCATAGTCATGGTAAGATACTATGGAAAATATGATTCTTATGGACTTAAGCATGGAAACTAGCAAAAAGTTTTCATCATAGTCAATTAATTGAAATTTTTCAAACCCTTTATCCACTAACCTTACTTTATAGGTACTTAAATTACCTTCCATGTCATGTTTTTTCTTGAATACCCATTTACACCCAAAAGGATTTACATAAACTAGTGTATCAACCTGAACCCAAACATGGTTTTGATACATGGGATCCATCTCAAAATTCATAGATTATATCCATCTTTCAGCTTATAATCTCCCTACTACCTCCTTGCAGGAGAGAGTTTCAACATTGTCCAACAATAATGAGTCACCATCCTCCATGAAAAGAAAACCATATCTCTATGGTTCCCTTACCTCTCTTACCCTCCTACATAGTACTTGTGTTTCAGTAACAACTTCTTCCACGGGGACCTATCTAACTTTTTCTGGTACCAACTCTTATATATCTTGAGCATCAAATTCTTTGAATTCAATATTTCTCCAATTATCCTTTTTGATGATGTGCTCCCTCTCAAAAAATATGGATTTTCTGTCAACATTCACTTTCTTTTTTTAGGGGTTGTGTAGGTAGTATCCCTTTGTTTCCTTGGGATATACTATAAAGATACACTTTATGCCCTGGGGTGCTAGTTTGTTGCCTGATAAATCCTTAACAAACACCTCACATCCCCATACACATGTATGTGGAAAAATGGGTTTCTTTCCACTACATAACTCAATGGGAATTCCATTTTCTGCATTATTTGGTACTCGGTATAATGTTTATTCCATAGTTTATAATTCATATCCCTAAAAGGATAATGGAAGATCTGCATAACTCATCATCAAACTTACCAAGTCCACCAAGGTATGGTTCCTCCTTTCACTAACACCATTCCATTGTGGTGTATATGGTGGACTGAGGTGAGATAGAATCCCAAACTCTTATAGAAAGTCTATGAACTCTTGGTTAAGATATTATCTACCTCGATCTGATCGAATATTCTTTATATTCTTACCAAGATGATTCTATAATTAATTCTTGAAATTCTTGAATTTATCAAAGTAATCAGACTTATACCTCATCAATTAAATATAGTTATATCTACTAAATTCATCAGTAAAAGTTATGAAGTAAGAATATCCACCTCTATCCTCTTTTGGAAATGGTCCACACACATTAATGTTTACCAATACTAGAAGATCTATGGCCCTTTCAACTTGTCCAACAAATGGTGGTTTGGACATTTTCTCTTGTAAACAAGTGTGACATATATCAAGTGGTTTTATCTCAAAATAGTCTAAATAACCATCTTGATAGATATTTGTCAAAATCTTCTTGTTTACATGACCGAGACAGTGATGCCACAATTCGGTGTTATATGATTCATGTGAACTTGACTTGTTATCAATTTCAAATACTTGGTTTTCATATTTAATATGTACAGACCATTATTTAAATTTTTCATACCATAACATGTGTTTTACTTATAAAAGAAACAACTTTTATTTACAAACATGAAAATAACCCCATATATATCCAAACTTGATACAAAAATTATATTTTTGGTTACACTACATACATAATTACAACTGTTTAAATCCAAAATCATTCTCATTGGTAATGTGAGGTGGTAGTCACCAATGGCAAGACCAACTAGCCACACACTATTGGCAGCTCGTAGATCCACCTCTCCTCTAGAAATTTTATAGAATATACTTTGTTCCTACATTTGAATATAGATGTGAGCACCATAATATGTATCAAATAACCAATGTGTAGAAATGGAAATATTGCACTTGATAATGAACACACCATTGGATTCCTCTTTCCTCTGGGTGTAGTTACTCTTCCAGTGTCCTGACTTGCACATGTAAAGCATACTACCTCCCTTTCCCTACCTTCATTTGGATCTTCTTCTTCTTGTATGAATAGTGATTGGGGGGATTTATATTGTTTATAAGTCTTAGTCCCCTTTTCCTTTTCCTTTTTCTTCATGTTCACCATAAGAACCATGAGTTTTTCATGCCCCATGTCCTTATCCACTTGGTGAAATAAATTAAGAAGTTATGATAGAATCTTCTAATTATTTCTCATAATATAATTCATAATAAAACTATGTAAGGTATTGGGATGTCATGATAGTATGAGATCTGTATTCAAATCATCTGCAAATTTAATCCCTAATATGTCCAGATGCTCAATGTAGCCAATAAGCTTGACTACATGTGTCCCAGCTAGAAAAAACTCTCCAATCATAATGGTGAATAAATCATTAGAGATATCATACCTCTCTTGTATCTATTTCTCTTGATAGATATCCCAAAGGTGATTCGTCCGGATATAAGAATTCATTTCCTCATGTTGCTTCAAGATATCATTGGTCATGGATGATAGCATGAGGCACTGAACATTCGTAGCTTCATTTAGATGTTTCTCATACACAGAGAGATCATCATCACTCACCTCACTTCTAAGAACAACTATTAAAGTTTATTCTATCACATATAGTTTTCTTTCATGGCTAAGGATGACCCAAATGCACCATTTCTACTCCTGGAAATTAGTGGTGGTGAGAAGTATTTCCTTCTCGAGTATGGATCGTAGTGATATGTTTGATGTCACTTTTATTTTCATTTCTAAAAACAAGATGAATATAGTTTTAGTACATTATCTGATAAAATTAAGACACATAAATAAATAAATATTCATTAGTATCCCACTATTTTATCAAATCCCAATAACCCTAACCATTAGCTTTAGAATATCATGCTTCTTGGACATTCAAGTGGTAAGGATCCATGTTTCCCTTCACATTGCCCCAAATTTTGTTGGTCAAACAATTTTAAATGTTTAGGTAAGAATTAAAAATTCCAACTGCATTAACTCATAGCTCCTTGATCCGTTGAGTAGACTCCCCAATCTTGAAATCCTTAATTTTGGATTTCTTCAACCTATGCCTCTCAATTACACCAAGTCATGTTTCGGTAGTCAAACCTTGATGTAAACTTAGTAAAGTCAACAAAAAACCTCAAATTATAATTCCCCAATATTTTAAACCACGTCAACTTTTTTTGTTCAAGTACTTTTAACTATGGTTCGATTCTAACTGAAGCGATGGAAGGATATACCGACTTAATATTGTATTGAGGGATTTTATCCTTTATGCGTAAAATTACAATTAGTATCTTTTCACATGCCTATTAACATTAAGAGGGATAATCTTAAGTGATTAAACATGTATTAGATAATAATTACTCATAAGCTAGTTTATTTTATTTCCATCTTACATGCTTGTTAATTCATTAATTACGTGATCGTGACAAAACATCCATAATGAATAACCATACAAATGAAATAAAATAAAGTGTATGATCATGATCTTATTCTAATGGTTAGTTTATCTAATGATTCATAAACTGACTATTGACCTAGGGGATAAACACCTTGAACCAATTAGGTTCATGTTTATATCTTTCCACATGTCCACCTTTGTATCTCCTTGGATTGGTTTCACGTCGGCTCTTAACTTGAACAACCTACAAAATCTTGGGATCTCCATCCATTATATATGATTTTACTCACACGTAGGTGAGGGTTGAAAGGGGGTTTACATAAAAAAAAACCATGGGAACACAGGACCTATAAATTAATGAGGAGAGAAGGCATGTAGACTAACAATTTAATTTAATAATATATTAAAAGGGAAACTAATCACTTACAAAGGTATAGTCTATCTCATGATCATCCACTTGCATGGAATGAATTACGCATTTAATAAAACTATCATTCAATTATTTAATATTTCTTTTTTAAGATAATTCATTCTCTAATTGATTTATTATTATATTTAATTAATCAATCCTTTTTTATTAAACCTTTTCTGAATTTCCTTGAAATTATCATCTATTATAATTTAAAAAAAATTAATAAATTAATTTAAAATTAATTGTGTGCATAACTTGTACATTATAGGTAACCCTATGAATACCCATTAAAAACTACCCAACATGTATTATACATGTATACACTTTATTAATTGTGAAATATAGCATGCACATAGAATAATAACTGTAATACAACCCATACATGATGTGGAGATCTTGAATATTATGCAGATGTTAATAAATCATATATATATATATATATATATATATTAAATCTTATCACATGGTGTGTCCCATATTTATGATCACATGGAATTACATGTCTCAAGGGTTGCATAATTTTAAATCTATGTAATTAGTAAAGGTACATGGTGTCTAGATATGATCTACATAGTTTGTAAATTCTTAACTGTGTATCCAAATTACACACATATGGACTTGGTGTGTGATGTGTACTTCAGAAATCTTGGATTACATGACATGTCTAGTGGTCCACATGCCATGTTGACTCCATATTACACAGTCACCGGCTAGGTAGTTTGTTTATGGAATACATGGCCTGGCCCTAACCCGAAAGGAACTACACGCCATGTCTAGTGGGCCACACAGCATGTATTCTGGTTGAATGTGCGCCAGTCTGTCCTAGTCAACACATGGTGTAAGAATTAACTACACCATGTGTCATTAATTCACGTAGTTTGGGTAATTTTAGAACTACTCCTAATGCATTGAACACAACTACATGTCTTTTAGATCTGACTACACGGTGTGTACTTCTATGTTACCTGGATAGAACCCTTAGCACCTTCGGATGAGTTCCTCAATTTAATTTTAATCCAAAAATTAATTATTTTTGTTAGATCTATGAGAAACTATAGAGGAAGAAAAAATATCATAATTTAGATTAAAAATAATGATTAAACATGAACTAAAAAACCAAATTATTAAATTATAAATAATGAATGGATTATTTAAATAATTATAAACAATAATATTCCCCCTCTGATACCACTTTTAGGTTTCGGGCACAGTGAAAGCACAGTGAAAGCACAGAAGGGTCAGGGCCCAAATTTACTTTTTCCCATATTCAATTAACAATATGAGATCAATAAAATTATGAATTCTAGTATCCATGGAATTGAATCATGGATTTAAAAAAATGGAATAGAAACCTAGAACCAGGAGAGAGGATCAACATATTTTTAATAATTAATTAAATTAAATTAAATAATTACATCCAAGGTGATTCTTTCTTCATTGATTCCTTTGGACATATATCTGCCAGTGTACTGTCATTGTGTTATAGAGGTCAAGGGTAGATCTCCTTAGTGGTGGCCAACACTTGTTCTACGTATATTCGGACATCGTTGAAGGAGTATTTGGTTCCTAACATGGTAGATCCTTGCACTTGTGATTTCCATCTTCAATATCCTTGAGAACCACTTCCAAAGAATTCTCCTTGATCCAGTGGTGGAGGATCACTCTTATTCTTGAGAGCGTTCTTGGAGAAGAAATAACTCTCTAGGATTGATATCTTTTCTCCAATTCTTTGTCACAACACACTTGGCATCACTTTCCTAGTTCTTGGCTAGTAAGAGAATAATATAAATGGGTATTTAATTCACTAGTATTAATAATAAGTAATTTTCACAAGTGTATTAATTATTTTATTAATCCTAGTGAAACCCCCATGTCAAATAATAACAATAATATTGTTATTTCCTAACATTTTCTTATCTTGTGAGTTTTAATTAAATATTATTTAATGAAATAATACTCTATATTATTATTTCTCACTGAACCATTAACTTTGTCTACCAATCCTACACCATATTTACCAATCCTTTAATAATAACTATTTATTTATTAAATAAATATCACCACATTTTTCTCCAATAAATATATAAATATTATAGTCACTGAATAGAATATAAATATTTGATAATTATTCCACCCAAAATATATTCTATTGAATAACTAGTGTCAAAATAAATGTGGTGAGGCATCCATTAATAATTATTAAACCACGACTAGGAATAATCTTTATTCAAATTTTTAAATAATTTATTATTTAACTGAGATATTTTATACACTTAGTATGTGAACCTCTAGGCCTCTTTCTTAGTGGAATTAGGTGGATCAGCCTAAAGTGCAAGGTTAGAATCTAGAAACACCCCAAGGAACCCATAAAGAAATAAGTTAATTTTGCAATGACATGTAACCTCATACAGATTTTTACCGTGTAATATAATCATTTTTTCTCGATTTCTCCAATCAAGCAAGTTGCATTCAAGTGACATCAACCCATGTGATCGATTTCCCATTATTTAACTTCCTGGAAATTGAACTTTCCTATTAAATAACATTTCAATGAATTTATTTAGGCTACATTATTTCCATAAAAGGGCATATGATATCAACTTTTTTTGTGGAACAGAAGGTAAAAATCCTTTCTCTCATCATTCATTAATGCAATAATACCCATGATACACCCAACATATCCTACATCATCATGAACATATTTCATCATGTTTTTTTCAATAAATCTAAGTGTGTTATTCATAATACCCATTAATAATATTATTAAATTCTAAGTACTAATAGATACTTCCATAGATAGTAACATCCAATGACACTTATAAATATGGATTTCCTACTACAGGGTCTCTTTACTATAATATCCTCCTAGACATTACTAAGGGAATACACCATGAGAAGGTGCCTCAAAGTCCTATGAGTCTCCACCCTTGGTAGCCTGTATCATTTGTGTCCCTTAAATGATATCATCTGTCAATAGAATATATATATCTAATAATAGTGTCATAGCACTAACAGGTTCTCATCATAGCGGGGAACTGTTATGACCTTTTAGTGTGATATCTACTCTTGGGACATTATCACATGAAATGTTATGAAGAAGAAAAATCATGATACAATAAGGAGTTCATTGATATTAAAAAACCTTGAATATAATTTATCATAAAGTACAAAAGAATTTGGTTCTAGAGCACCAACTCCAACACTCAAAGATCCACCCACCTTTTAGTGAAAAGTAATATATCACCCTAAGGAGAATAACATGATCATATGAATCCCTTGGCCTCTAAGTCCTCCAATTGAGCCTTTAGCTCATGGATCTCTGAAATATCCATCCCATAAAGTGGTGAAGAAATTTAATCTTCACCCAAAATGTGGAAAATTTGTTTTTTAACTAGCCAAAAAAGGAGGAAAAATTGCCCACTAATTATCTCCATCATCCAATACAAATATATAAACCTAAGATGAAAACCTTCCTAGTTAATGGTAGGCAGGTCCTTTATTACCTTCATATAACTCCCACTCTCCAAAATATACATAAATACCACCCTTAGGAGATGTAAATGTTATATGTTGATGATATTAGTCGATATAGGATTGATATGGTACTAAAAAATCCATCTTGAGGATAAATTGAAAGTCAGTCATCTATATAACAAAGATACCCCATATAAATTTGTATCCACCAATCAATAGGGTGAATTACCTACATTAGATAATACCTTAGAATAATAAACTTTAAGTAACATCAATTGACATCACCATCTATAAGTACTCAATGATTATGACTAATATATCCATGAACTAATAAGAAATAAAAGATAACAATAGTCTAGTGTTAAACTATGCATGTTTTAGGATGGAAGCTACTAAAATTATACCTCAAATAGTAGACGGTCTAACCTCATGGTTAGTAAGAGCGGGTTGAATGACATGTAGCTGGCATGTACCTTAACCCGAAGCTCTTGTATGTGTTCCCTATGAAGCACGACGCTATTTGAATTATTTCCCCTTTACCTAGGCACCACATCCTCTACCTCAGCCTGAATAATCTATGGATCTCTAAATATCATCCTATGATTTCACCCCTATTCCAATCATAGATCCCTTTCTAGATCCTCTATCAATGAACCACTATTGGATATTCATACAAAATTGATGCAGATATCCCAACCTTCTTCATGATCAACACTCAACTAGTGGTCATTCTAATTGGTTATGAATATGAATATACCTATAAAAAAGAGAGTGCTACACATAAATGTATCCATTAAGTGGAGGAGATGATCTTCTGCACTAAAAAAATTCATGTCACTGCTCTAGTGTGAACTATAAAAAGGACACTTCCTTCCACTTTAAGAGCCACTACCAGTCCTCTCAACTAAAACCATATACCCTAAGATCCTAAATTAACCTATTATCATCTTGATAATAAAATACTAGTTCACAACAACTGAAAATGATGGAATAAAAAACATTCATTTACACCCGAGCCTCATAGCTCAGTCCATTCTTAAAAGAATTAGTTATAGTTGTTGAACATTATACTAGTATAGGTAGATAAAATTGAAAGTATGTGAAGTAATTGGCATAATACATCACCAAAATACCTCTATATTTTAGGTTCAGGATCTCCTTATATTTTTTTTGTCTCAGGGTATCTAGAAATAAATGCTCAAGGAACCTTTCCTAAAAATCCTTTCAAGAACAACTCAGCTTCTGGTCTTCATAGAAAAAAAATATCCGACTAGTTCTTTGTGATCCTAATATCATATAAATAGGTAGTTTCACCCTCCTCTCTAGGGGTGCTCAAGATGGTCAAACATCATTAGAATAGACTCTTTCCCAAACCTAGTTTCTTGGGGAACTTTCTCTCTAGTTAAAAATGGAGGGTTCCACATCTGAAACTCTCATGTAAAATCATACATCTTGGGTGTATCTATAGTATTGTCTCTCTCCATTTACTATATATATCATAAAAATCTATCATAGAGATAAAAATACATAGTTAGTCCGACTCCACATGAGGATATACCACAACCTCTAGTGGGGAGTTCTCATCACCACCCACCTAGTGCTCTACTAGAGGTTATCATGCAGGCATCCCTCTACAATACCAAACACACACCTTTGTAAATACTACTATAGAAATTCTCATTATCATGGCTTAGGGAAAGAAATATTAAGCACAACATCCCAATATTCATTACACTTAAAAATATAAAAATATCATAACATGGGATCCCATTATCTTCATATACCCATACCCAAGTTCAATATCAAGAACATATAGGATCCACATCATTTATCTTCATTTTGATTTAAATAATAATTTCACAATTGAGGATCAGTTATATGAAATGTCAATTACTTTTTATAAAGGAAAATACTTTATAATTTGTATATTTAATTTTATTTAGTTGAAACTAGGTATTACTAAAAATAAATAATAATGAATAAATAGTTCAACCATTTAATAATAGATCAGATATGAGACCAACATCAATATATATGGGAAATATCTATATAGTTTGATGTAGAAACTTAAAATAACTAATCCAAACAACATAGTAATTTTAAAAATCATAGGAAAGCATGTGAATATTATGTGCCTAATATGATACATGAAAAAATTATCTCTTTCCATTTCATCCAAGAGATAAAACCTATAAATTAAAATCTCATAAATCAAGTGATTTATTTTAAGTCATAAAATTAAATACTATGAAAAACTATATCATCCATGGTAACTAGTACTTCCCATATATGTGGGTTAGATAATACTATTCATGAGCTATGTAAAAATTTCTAAAAACATCATATCTTTTATCTACTTTTCCTAATTTTTGAGACAAAATAAATAGTCTTTGATCCCACTTTGTGACATTCCTTCGACCCATGACCACTCATTAGTGTTCATACTTATGGTTTTATATGACCTCGGGTATTCCTCCGCAAATTCTATAGGCTTACAATTAGTAGTGAGGGTCTATATTGGTAGTTTGGTGAGACTATACACTCATTTTAGAGTTCAATAACAGTGTAAATGGAAATAACATTCATCTAGATAAAAAAGGAAGTATAAATAACAACAAGAACTAATAAATAAACATAAACCCTGAAAAATAAAAATGATTATTTATAAATTTCAACAAATATCATATATATACAAAATGGATTCCCTATGGGTGGATCATATACACCAATATCTAAAAATTAAAAAAATTAATAAAACTGGAAAAAATCTAGAAAATTAGTCTCGAGTCTTATCCTAGTCCCATCCCACATTCTCTACCCCCAAGAATTCAACAACCCTCAATCATAGGGTTTTTCTCCTTATCTTATCCTAAAACCATAAGTTATATGAAGATCCCAATTTTTTATGAGTTGTATTTGTTGTTAATGATTCTTATTGGTTTTCAATGGAGTTTAATGAAATAATAAGTTTTCATTGAGTTTAATATATTTAAGAAGTTATAAATATAAAATTTGTTGGAAGTAAAGTATCCAAGATATGAAAGCTTCATATCAAATTTATTTTATCTTGGATGAATGGATTAAGAATAAAGAATTAAAGTATTATAATCTTAAGGATGTTCTTTTAAAGACTTTGAGTTTATAAGCATGATGATATTTCATTGTTATTAATGTATATAACATATTTCACTTGGTTCTTTGACATGAAACATTGTTCAAAAAAATGAATTAGTTTTAAAGTAAGATGATTAGTTGGGAAATATCTCTTTGGGATTGATATTCCAAAAGGATAAGAAGTTTAATTGAAGAAACCCATGAAAACCATTGTTTTTATGAGGATATTATTTGAAGAGTATGAAAATATTAATTTAAATAAAGAATACTTTAGTGAGGATCATAAAATAATAATATAAAGTAATGAGTACTATTAAAAAGTTATTTTTTATGATGGTATATGGAAAAATGAGGCATATAAGTGGCTTAATATTAGGTGAGAATTATAAGGAATATGTAATGTACTTTATTTTTTATTTTCTATGCCCGTTAGATAGAATTTACTAAAAAAAACTAATGCCAACAACCTATCTATCCAAGGGGCACCACAACCACTACTTAGGGGGTACGGTCTAACCTTATCCATCATTGGTGGTGGTTGAGGATAGATGGATGAAGAATAGAAGGCTCTTGTATAGGTTTTATTGAGAATCAATGGTGTTGTAAAGACCCAAAAAATTCAAGTAATTTTTTTTCTTAATTTTATTTGGATTTTTACAAGAACGTAGTTTCTGAAGGCACCTGATTCCGAGGCCCGGTGTGCCCGGAATCATTTTCCGAAGTTTGGCTTGGGTACGTTCAGTGAACGGACGAGCGGGGTTTTCTAACTTTTGAACCGGTGCTTGGAATCGAATTCTGAGGGCACCGATGGAATCGCAGCACCGGTAATTCCTTAAAAACGCCTCTTCCATAGTTGCGTTTTCTCGGGTGTGGTTTTTAATTTTTGGGCTTAAAGTTAAGAAATAAAATAAATTGTATGATAAACTTTATTTTATTTCACTTAAGCCACTTGAAAGCCACTTAAATCCACTTAAAGCTTCTTAAGCTAAGTTGATGCGGATAGGGTGTTATCCAAAAATATCCTACCCTCTTGGTAGGATATTTTTGAGGTGGGTCCCACACGAGCCTCACCGTTTCTTTTCCACTAAGTAACGCACCCGCGAAAACCAGTCATTATGAAAGTCAACTGACGCGTTTTCTTAATTTCTAAACGCACCAATTAATTGGGCGGTTTTATTCGTTGAATTAATTGTGTGGTTTTATTCGTTGAATTAATTCTATGAATTAATTTAATCGTTTCTTAACCTATTTTCAATCTGTTGGCGTAATAATAAAATAAGACCAACGCACGACTTCTGGAAAAATGTTCGTTGAGAGGATTTGACAGAAACCAAGAGTTCTTCATCCTCCTTCGCAAAGAACGCGAAGAACGTGAAGAACGTGAAGAACGTGAAGAACGTAGAGCCCTCGGAAATCGACGACACGACGCCAAGTTCCGCGACGCCGGTGATTCTTCTTCCGCGACGTTCTTCCGGGACAATCCAACCCCGCGACAACCTTCGATCGGCAGCGACAAGGTAGGGGGTTGTGCTCTTTTTTAAATTTTCTTTTGTGGAATAAAACAACAATATGGATTTAATTATTATTAATTAAATATGTTGTTTCTTAGTCCTCGGAGTTCGTCGACGCAACGCCGGATACCGCGATGACGCGACGATCCCCTCCTTCCGCGACGAGAAATTCCGCGAAGAACGCGCGTGCGACGACTTGACGAGGTAGGGGTTTTTATTTGAGAAAAATCCATTTTTTTCCCGTGATTGTTTCTTTTAAAACAAAGAACCGGGTTTCATAAGAACAATTTTAATTTATTAAAATTGTTATTGGTTATGTTTCTTTGTGTTGATTAATCCTCCCAACTATTATCATCTAACGCGGAGGGTGCGGGCCAAACAAACATGGCCCGACAACCCTCTGCAGTTCTTAGTTGATGTGCGGATTGGCGGGCGACGAAAAAACTTGCCGCAGGGACGATCCGTTGTTTCCGCAGTGAAGAACGGGACCCGGGAGGAGCTCCGGCGGAGACGGAAAGGAAAACGGACCACCGGAGCAACTCTGGTGGCCCGCGGAAGCCTCCAGCGGCGGCGCCCCGGCGCGCCGCCGGACAGGGCCGTCGTGGCTGAAGCCGCGGCTGCGCAGGTCCGGCTCTCAGGCACGGGACGCGGCTATGCCACGTCCCTTGACTCCAGCGCGGCCCCACGCGGGGTCGCGGCACTTCCAACCCGCGGGTGTAGCGCCCCGCGACTGCCACGCTTGGCCGCTTGGCCGAGCCGAGCCGGGCCGGCCCGACCGGCCGGGTTGCGCCCTAGCCGGACCGGGCCACGCCGAACCGGGTCCGACCCGGACCCGGGTCGGGTCGACCCGGTTCGGGCCGACCCAGGGGGGTTGGGCCGAGTCTGTCCGGGCCCAGACCCCCCGTCTTCGAACCGTTTTCGGTATTTTGCCCGTAACTTGAGCTACGGGCCTCCGAACGACGCACCGTCAGCGGCGATGCGATACTTGGATCGAGACGGTCGTTTTGGTATATCGCACTCAAGGTTTCGGAAAACTTTGGGTTCAGCTCGGTTGGTTCGTTCACGAAACCAACTGGGCCTTCGGAGCGGAAACACTCATACCTTAAGCTTCGGACGTCCGATTGACGTGTCTTCGACTTCGTTGAGTTCCTCTAAGTGAGACAGATGTTTTGGAATACTCCGCCCGAGGTTTGGATGCAGGTGTAGTACGGTCGGGTTGGTTTTTCCTTAAAAACCAACCGGGTCCCTGGAACGAAAAAGCCAATAACTCTCAGATCGGGCGTCCGATTGACGCGCCGTCTGCGACGTTGAGTTCCTGTTGACGATACGGAACGTTTGGATACATCAACTCTGGACTATGTGTCAGTTGATGTATCAGCCTCTCGGTTCATGGAGAGGACCCTCCCGAACGAGCTTGTTGTGTGCGGGAACCCTAGAGCTGGCTGCGACTGCTACTGTGACTGCGACGACGACTGTGCAGAGATTCTTAGTGGATTCGACGACGAAGACTACAACACTCAGCGATCCTTTGTGGGTCAGTGCTACAGGTTCTTTGTGGGTCATTTCTAGAGGTCCTGTGTGGGCCCGATCCTACGTGGGTCCGATCCTGTGTGGGTCAGCGCTCAGCGGTTCTGTGTGAGCCAGCGCCTACAGGTCCTGTGTGAGCCCGATCCTGTGTGGGTCTTTGCGGGGTTTAGTACATATCGATCCTTTGTGGGTCCGACGGCTTAGATGGATCAGTGATCATCTTTATCGTCATTCGAAGAAGTATACATGTGTGAGCTGAAACTCTATTTTACTTTCCTTTGTGGATTGTGATGAGCTATCCTGTGTGGATTTACATTTTACTTTCCTTCGTGGATTGTGTTCATCTATCCTATGTGGATTTTACGTTTTGCTTTCCTGTGTGGACTGGGTTGTACTTGAGCTTGGATGTTAGAGCCGAGTGAGAATTGGTGACTTAGGTATATGTATGGGCATATACCTAAGCAGTGTCGGTTGTTACTTCGTGATTGTATCTTTCATTTGTGGTTTATCCTTCGTGGATTTCGGGAGATCTTCGGGGGTCTCAGGGTCCCTGTTGAGTAGCTTATACTCACCCCTGCACGGGCTATGACCGCACTACGTTGTGTTGGTTGCAGACGACGGACATCGCTGATCGTGGTGGAGGCTTGCAGAGCAGGACAGTACCTAGAGGTGGACCACTGGGCGAAGTGTACTCGGAGCGGTAGGCTGGACCCGAGGAGCAGTGTAGGATTTCTGTACCCACCCTTCAGGTGGGACTTCTAGAGGATGGCTCGACGTTGCAGCTTTACTTTTTCAGTTGTTGTTTTTCCCCTTTCAGTTGTACTTTACAGTTGGGCTTGTATTTCTGGCCCCCTTTACTTTTCCGCACTTACTGTTGTACCAGCTTTTACTTAGTGTTTACTTTTCCTCTTGCTTACTTTGTGGTGCTTGTTTACTTTACAAAGGAAATGCCTTCCCTTTTTCTGGGATTTACACCTTGGTGCTAGTCGCCAGCCCCTGGCCTAAGGAAGAAGGGCTTGGGGTAGTCACGGCACGGGCCCCAAGGACGGGTCGTGACAAATTGGTATCAGAGGTGGTCGGTTCTACCACAAACTCTGATCTTTCTTCTATATGAAGCAATAGTGTTTAGCGTATTGGGTGTGGTTATCATTCCAGGGAGTCCAGTGTTGGTACGGCGGCCGACGTATCCGTACACCAGGACCCTGACTTCTGATTTCCGACTTAATGCACAAAAACATTGATTGTATGTGTGTTTCAAGTTTTCTTTGTGATTACTTTATATCAGCTCACCAGGTATACTGTTCTGACCGTGGCGCACCTGTTTACTTTTTAGGATGGCTCCATGACGGCAGCCAGCTAGGGTTCCGAGAGTGGTACATGACGACAGCCCGCCGAGCGATGAGGCCTCGGTACAGGGCCCTTTGACGGCGGAGGCACCAGCGGTACCTCTACCCGCCGAGCCCCTGATGCTTCCAGCACCAGCCACTGACGATGCACGTTGCCTCAGTGCTCTGCACAAGTTTCAGTGCCAGCGACCGCCTAGGTTCTGTGGGGAGACGGACCCCCAGGCAGTCGAGGACTGGCTGGAGGCAGTGGTGCGAGTTTTCCAACTAGTGAAGACACCAGCAGACCTCATGGTGATCCTCGCAGCGAGGCTACTACACGCAGCAGCAGGACGTCGGTGGAGCTTGATGCTCCAGGTGCACGATGAGGCCTCTCTCATCTAGACAGACTTTGAGGGCCTCTTCCGCTCAGAGTTTGTCCCGGCCACCCTCCGTGCGGTGCGCATCCAGGAGCTTCTTCAGCTGCGGCAGGGCAGCTTGACGGTCGCCCAGTACTCGGCGAGATTCACCGATCTCTCACGCTACTCGACTGACATGGTACGGGACCCGTTCTTCCAGGCCCGGACCTTTGAGCAGGGATTGAGACACGATATCAGGGCATCGATGATCTCCCTCAGCATCCCGACCCAGGCAGGAGTACTGGAGCGAGCCCTTTTGATCGAGAGCTTTCTTGCTGAGACTTCTCTAACGCTGAGACCTACCGCGAGGCGGCACGTAGCATATTCTTCCACAACTGGAAGTCGGCGGATGACTCAGGGGTCCAGGCAGACCAGACCCTCACGCAGACGTCCTTAGGACACTGGCTCAGCAGTGCGGGGCACACAGCGCGAAGCCAGTATTTCGAGAGGCAGGCAGGGCTACACTTGTGGCGGGCAAGGTCACATGGCTCGTGACTGCCCGACCCACCATGCCGAGGAGCAGCAGACAGTTGAGGGGCCACCCAGGCAGAGGTAGAGGGTCGACCGTGGTGGTCCGTAGGGAGGAGGCAGACGAGGCAGAGGAGCTGGCCGAGCAGCAGGTGGTGGGCGACGCTTTGAGGCTCTACCACCACCACCACCAGGAGGCCCGCCCCGACCACAGGGAGCTGGTGGGCAGAGACAGGCACAGCTCCAAGCAGTGGAGGCCTACGACCACGGCACGCCCGAGATGATTCGAGGTACGATATGTGTCTATTCCACCCTTGCTGCAGTTCTTATAGACACAGGAGTGAGTCACCCTTTCCTAGCCGCTGCCCTTGTTCGGAGCTCGGAGATTCCGACAGAGCCGTTGGCTCGATCCTTATGGCTAGAGACTCCTACGGGAGCAGACTTGATGATTACACACGAGTTCCGGCAGTGTGATCTTACTCTAGAAGGCGAGAGCTTCGGCTGGGATCTTCTTGTAGCGGCGTCGAGGCCTTACGACGTCATCTTGGGCATGGATTGGTTATCTACAGTCCATGCACAGATTGACTGCATTAGGTGCAAGGTGATATGTGTACGCACCGACGGGAGCAGGTTCACCTTCACCGGCGAGAAGGGAGCCTTTGCAGCATAGGATGGACTTCTGCATAGGAGAGGACATCCCATCACTCATCAGTTGGCTAGCCTCATCCTAGGAGCTGTTGACGTGAGGAGTCCTATTTTTCCTGCAGTGGTGGATCAGTACGCGGACGTCTTTCCCGACGACGTTCCAGGACTACCTCCTCGCAGAGAGGTAGACTTCCATATTGACTTGTACCCCGGGACAGCCCCGATATCGACTCCAGCATATCGGATGGCCCCCGCTGAGCTTTGAGAGCTATGGGTACAGTTGGAGTACTTGCAGGGAAAGGGTTTCATCCGACCCAGTGTTTCACCCTGGGCTTCGCCGATATTGTTCTCCAAGAAGGCGGACAGGAGCTTGCGACTTTGTGTTGACTATCATCTCCTGAACCAGGTGACAGTGAGGAACAAGTATCCGCTACCGAGGATTGATGACCTCTTCGATCAGATCAAGGGAGCACGGTGGTTCTCGAAGATAGACCTCAGGTCAGGCTATCATCAGCTCAGAGTTCGAGACGAGGACGTGCAGAAGACGGCCTTCAGATGTCGGTATGGCCACTATGAGTTCTTGGTTATGTCCTTCGGCGTAACCAATGCTCCAGTAGTGTTCATGGGCCTCATGAATAGGATCTTTCATCCATATCTCGATCGATTTGTCGTAGTCTTCATCGACGACATTTTGATATACTCGACGACTGAGGAGGAGCACGCCTACCACTTGCGGGTTGTACTAGACACACTCCGAGAGCACCAGCTTTATGGAAAACTCTCGAAGTGTCAGTTCTGGATACGTGAGGTCCAATTCTTGGGGCACGTCATCTCTGAGGCGGGAGTTGCAGTGGATCCTACGAAGATTGAGGCGGTGCTAGCTTGGGAGCCACCCAGGAGTGTGAGAGAGGTGCAGAGTTTCTTGGGACTAGCTGGATACTATCAGAGATTCGTGCCAGACTTCTCCAGAGTTGCGGCACCACTCTCAGCTTTGACGAAGAATGGGAAACCCTTTTTTTGTTCAGACAGATGTCACCAGAGCTTCCAGGAGCTGAGACAGAGATTGACCAGTGCACCTATCTTGAGGTTGCCTGAGGAGGGAGTAGGGTGCGTAGTCTACTGCGATGCATCAGGGACCGGACTCGGATGTGTCCTGATGCAGGAGCGGGCAGTTATCGCTTATGGATCACGCCAGTTGAGGCCGCATGAGCAGAACTACGCTACCCATGACCTGGAGTTAGCAGTAGTGGTCTTCGCTCTGAAGACATGGTGACACTATCTGATGGGAGAGCGCTTTACAGTCTTTTCTCACCACCAGAGTCTTAGGTACATCTTCTCGTAGAAGGACCTGAACCTGAGATAGTGGCGATGGCTTGAGTTCCTCTAGGACTATGAATTTGAGATAATCTATACTCCTGGGAAGGGGAACGTGGTAGCCGATGCCCTCAGCAGGAGGACGAGCATTCAGCTACTTGAGGAGGCGACAGAGAAGCTAGCCGCTTTGCAGATATCCTTCGTGGATAGAGATGGAGCAGCCTTCCTCCAGTCTCTCACAGTCACCCCTCTACTACTGCAGCGGATCAGAGAGGCACAGCATGGGGACACTGACTGTGAGACGCGGCGTGCACAGATATCCTCAGGACAGGCACCTGATGGCTTCTCCTTTGGAGCAGAGCACGGCATCCTTTTCAGAGGACGTACCTTGGTACCAGTCGCTTTACGAGAGGAGGTACTAAGAGAGTTTCACACTTCTCATTTGGCGGTACATCCTGGAGTGGCAAAGATGTACCAGGACCTCAGATGACATCACTGGTGGCCAGGCATGAAGAAGGCTGTGGCAGAGTTCGTTTCTCAATGCCTCACCTGCTAGTAGGTGAAGGCAGAGCACCAGGTACCAGCAGGCTTGGTACAACCCTTGGAGGTCCCGGAGTGGAAGTGGGACGGGATATCTATGGACTTCGTGACTAGACTTCCACGCACTTCCAGAGGTCATGACTCCATCTGGGTGATTGTCGACTGACTCACCAAGTCGGCTCACTTCTTACCCATCAGAGAGCAGGGCTCAGTGGAGAGCATGGGGCGTCTCTATGTTCAAAAGATTGTACGGCTTCACAGTGTGCCATCATCTATCATCTCTGATTGAGATGCTTGCTTTACTTCCCGGCTTTGGAAGGGGTTGCAGGAGGAGTTCGGGACGCGGCTATGTCTGAGCACCGCCTTTCACCCTCAGACGGATGGTCAGACGGAAAGGACCATTCAGACTCTTGAGGACATGCTCCACGCATGTGTCCTCAACTTTGGTCGCAGCTGGGAGGACCACCTACCCTTGGTGGAGTTCGCGTACAACAAAAACTACCACTCCACCATCGGGATGACACCATACGAGGCGTTGTACGGCAGACCTTGCAGATCTCCTTTGTGCTGGACAGACCCTGGGGAGTCAGCACTTGTGGGACCAGAGATGGTCTGGGCCACAATAGAGAAGGTCCAGGTCATCCAGGAGCGGATGAGGACAGCTCAGAGCCGGCAGAATTCTTATGCTGACAGGAGGCGGAGGCCACTAGAGTTCGAGGATGGTGACCACATCTTCTTGTGTGTTTCACCTCGACGTGGATTACGGAGATTTGGACGAGGCGGCAAGTTTTCTCCACGCTTCATCGGACCATTCCAGGTCATCAGCAGGATTGGCGAGGTGTCTTATTGCCTGGCTCTACCACCTCAGTTGCACCGGGTGCACGACGTCTTCCACGTATCTCAGCTGAGGAGATACGTGCACGACCCGACGCACATCATTGACCATGGGGAGCTAGACGTGGATGATGGGGAGACTTTTGCGGAGGTCCCGGTGGAGATCGAGGATCGACAGGATTGGGTCCTATGTGGATGATGGATTCCTCTTTTGCGCATCAGATGTCAGCACGAGAACCTTCAGGAGAGAACTTGGGAGCGGGAGGCTCAGATGCGTGCTCAGTACCCACATTTGTTTCCCTAGTTTATGATGTATCTTTACGGGGACGTAAAGCCCTGAGGTGAGAGTGATGTAAAGACCCAAAAAATTCAAGGAATTTTTTTTCTTAATTTTCTTTGGATTTTTACAAGAACGCAGTTTCTGAAGGCACCTGATTCAGAGGCCCGGTGTGCCCGGAATCATTTTCCGAAGTTTGGATCGGGTACGTTCAGTGAACGGATGAGCGGGTTTTTCTAACTTTTGAACCGTTGCTCGGAATCAAATTCTGGGGGCACCGAATGAATCGTAGCGCCGGTAATTGCTTAGATTTGCCTCTTCCGGAGTTGCGTTTGCTCGGGTGTGGTTTTTAAATTTTGGGCTTAAAGTTAAGAAATAAAATAAATTGTACGACAAACTTTATTTTATTTCACTTAAGCCACTTGAATCCACTTAAAGCTGTTTAAGCTGAGTTGATGCGGATAGGGTGCTATCCAAAAATTTCCTACCCTCTTGGTAGGATATTTGTGAGGTGGGGCCCGCACGAGCCTCACCGTTTCTTTTCCGCTAAGTAACGCACCCATGAACACCCGTCATTATGAAAGTCAACTGACGTGTTTTCTTAATTTCTTAACGCACCAATTAATTGGTCGGTTTTATTCGTTGAATTAATTGGGCGGTTTTATTCGTTGAATTAATTTTGTGAATTAATTTAATCGTTTCTTAACCTGTTTTCAATCTGTTGGCGTAATAATAAAATAAGACCAATGCACGACTTCTGGAAAAATGTTTTTTGAGAGGATTTGACAGAAACCAAGAGTTCTTCATCCTCCTTTGCGAAGAACGTGAAGAACGCGAAGAACGCCGAGCCCTCAGAAATCAACGATGCGACGCCAAGTTCCGCGACGCCGGCGATTCTTCTTCCACGACGTTATTCCGCGACAATCCAACCCTGCGACAACCTTCGATCGGCAGCGACAAGGTAGGGGGTTGCGCTCTTTTTTAAATTTTCCTTTGTGGAATAAAACAACAATATGGATTTAATTATTATTAATTAAATCTGTTGTTTCTTGGTCCTCGGAGTTCGTCGACGCAACGCCGGATACCGGGACGACGCGACGATCCCCTCCTTCCGCGACGAGCAATTCCACGAAGAACGCGCGTGCGATGACTTGACGAGGTAGGGGTTTTTATTTGAGAACTATCCCTTTTTTTCCCGTGATTGTTTCTTTTAAAACAAAGAACCGGGTTTCATAAGAAAAATTTAATTTATTAAAATTGTTATTGGTTATGTTTCTTTGTGTTGATTAATCCTCCCAACTGTTATCATCTAACGCGGAGGGTGCGGGCCAAACAAACACGGCCCGACAACCCTCCGCAGTTCTTCGTTGATGCGCGGATTGGCGGGTGATGACAAAACATGCCACAGGGACGATCCGTTGTTTCCACAGTGAAGAACGGGACCCGGGAGGAGATCCGGCGCATACAGGAGGGAAAACGGACCACTGGAGCAACTCCGGTGGCCCGCGGAAGCCTCCGGCGGCGCGGGTCGCAGCGGTGGAAGCCGCGGTGGCGGCAGCCAGCGGACCCGCGGCCGCACGGGTCCAGCTCTCACACATGGGACGCGGCTATGTTGCGTCCCTTGACTCCAGCGCAGCCCCACGTGGGGCCGCGGCAGTTCCAACCCGCGGGGGCAGCGCCCCGCGGCTGCCACGCTCGGCCGCTCGGCCGAGCCGAGCCGGGCCGGCCCAACCGGCCGGGTCGCGCCCTGGTCGGACCGGGCCGCGCCGAACCGGGTCTGACCCGGACCCGGGTCGGGTCGACCCAGTTCGGGCTGACCCAGGGGGCGTTGGGCCGGGTCGGTCCGGGCCCAGACCCCCCGTCTTCGAACCGTTTTCGGTCTTTTGCCCGTAACTTGAGCTACGGGCCTCCGAACGTCGCTCCGTCAGCAGCGATGCGATCCCTGGATCGAGACGGTCGTTTTGGTATATCGCACTCAAGGTTTCGGAAAACTTTGGGTTCGTCTGGGTTGGTTCGTTCACGAAACCAACCGGGCCTTCAGAGCGGAAACGCTCATATCATGAGCTTCGGACGTCCGATTGACGTGCCATCGACTTCGTTGAGTTCCTCTAAGTGAGACGGATCTTTTGGAATACTCCTCCCGAGGTTTGGATGCAGGTGGAGTACGTTCGGGTTGGTTTTTCCTTAAAAACCAACCGTGCCCCTGGAACGAAAAAGCCAATAACTCTCAGACCGGGCGTCCGATTGACGCGCCGTCTGCGACATTGAGTTCCTGTTGACAATACGGAACTTTTGGATACATCAACTCTGGACTATGTGTCAGTTGATGTATCAGCCTCTCGGCTCGTGGAGCAGACCCTCCCGAACGAGCTTGCTGTGTGTGGGAACCCTAGAGCTGGTTGCGACTGCTACTGTGACTGCGACGACGACTGTGCAGAGATCCTCAGTGGATTCGACGACGACGACTACAGCACTCAGCGATCCTTTGTGGGTCAGTGCTACAGGTCCTATGTGGGCCCGATCCTGTGTGGGTCCGATCCTGTGTGGGTCAGCGCTCAGCGGTTCTGTGTGAGCCAGTGCCTACAGGTCCTGTGTGGGCCCGATCCTGTGTGGGTCTTTGCGGGGGTTAGTACTTGTCGATCCTTTGTGGGTCCGACAACTTAGATGGATCAGTGATCATCTTTATCGTCATCCGAAGAAGTATACCTGTGTGAGCTGAAACTCTGTTTTACTTTCCTTTGTGGATTGTGTTGAGCTATCCTGTGTGGATTTACGTTTTACTTTCCTTCATGGATTGTGTTCAGCTATCCTATGTGGATTTTACGTTTTGCTTTCCTGTGTGGACTGGGTTGTACTTGAGCTCGGATGTTGGAGCCGAGCGAGAATTGGTGACTTAGGTATATGTATGGGCATATACCTAAGCAGTGTCGGTTGTTACTTCGTGATTGTATCTTTCCTTTGTGGTTTATCCTTCGTGGATTTCGGGAGACCTTCGGGGGTCACGGGGTCCCTGCTGAGTAGCTTATAATCACCCCTACACGGGCTATGCCCGCACTACGTTGTGTTGGTTGCAGACGACGGACAGTGCTGATCGTGGTGTAGGCTTGTGGAGCAGGATGGTACCTGGAGGTGGACCACTCGGCGAGGTGTACTCAGAGCGGTAGGCTGGACCCGAGGAGCAGTGGAGGCTTTCTATACCCACCCTTCAGGTGGGACTTCCAGAGGATGGCTCGATGTTGTGGCTTTACTTTTTCAGTTGCTGTTTTTCCCCTTTCAGTTGTACTTTACAGTCGAGCTTGTATTTACGGCCCCCTTTACTTTTCCGCACTTACTGTTGTACCAGCTTTTACTTAGTGTTTACTTTTCCGCTTGCTTACTCTGTGGTGCTTGTTTACTTTACAAAGGCAATGCCTTCCCTTTTTCCGGGATTTACGCCTTGGTGCTAGTTGCCAGCCCCTGGCCTAAGGAAGGCGGGCTTGGGGTAGTCACGGCACGGGCCCCGAGGACGGGTCATGACAGGTGTGATAATAGCACATGCAAGGGTTTCAATGGACCAAGAAATGGTGTGGCATGACCTGTGTGGGTGAGGTGTGTGAATATGTTTTTGGGTTCCAACCTTGGTGCTATGGCTTGAAGTGGGGATGGAATGAAATCTCTTATTAAGAAACTTGTGGACAAGTTCCATGAAAATGTTGGATGGAGAACAAAGCTGGTATTTTTAATCCTCTAAAATGATACATACATAACACGTTCATCTAATATAAAGCGAACTGATGATCATCGAGCCTCCACATAGTCATATCCTTCCTCTCTACATGATAGATACTTGACTCTAGCATTTAAATTATAGACCACCATTGGAGATCTATATATGCACCATGAATCTAGTTTGGTGATAAAAATGAGCATGATTGATCTTATCCTATGGATTTATATGCAGGTATGTTACACTTCTCATACACATACATTGTTATTAAATGAATCTTCTGCCGAGATAAAAAAACATATTTTAGAGTAAAACATTCAAGGTAGTTTGGGTACATAGATTCAAAGGATAATTATGAAATTACTTTCATTTTCACTTTAACTTTATAAAAAAATAATATAGGTTCATCACATAAGAAAATGTGGTCTATTTATCAGTATCACAAAACCTGCATTAGAAGTATAAAATTTTGATATATCTGGGGTCTTAATAACACCCATGACATGGAATATTTTATGGGGATTTGAGTTAGTGATTTAATGAGGAGAGTTGGTGAAACCACTATATAAACACTAATGTACCAAGGAGTAAAATGCTTCTTCCATTCACATTATTCTTTGAGATATTTTATTTTTCATAATATAAAGTACCACCTTATTTCTCTTATGAGAAGAATCATAAGATACATGATACTCTTAGCTATAAAAATAAGTGGAGGTATGTGTACCCATTTAAAAAAATTATAAAAATCATAAGCCTCTTGGTATCATGAAGGGTGTTCTGTGAAACTCTGATTGAGTTTTCATGAAGAATAACTGTAATCCTTTTAATTGTGTTAAATAATTGAAGAGATTCATTAAGATTATTCATTAAAATACCTTTAGGTTTGTTTAAAGTCCTTATGTGTAGGTATTAACCCATATTTGAAGGAAGCAAATTTCTTGAGATCATGTGAACCCTACTCATATACATACATTGTTATTGAAGAATAACTTGCACAAAATATTTCAATCACCTATACAAGTTTGAGAAAATTAAAATTCATAAAACACAATGAGATAGTGACATTAATATATGTTTAGTTTCATGGTGAAAGAGAACTAGTATTGATAGACACTCTTGAGTGAATATCTCATCAAATATAAACATGCATGAACCCATAAAGAACATGTTAATGCATTGATATTCTCATCATTATCAAACATTTTTGGGAGTAAACAGAAAAAGAAAAAAGATTGAACATATCGAAAAGATCCATCAAATATTATTTTATTTCATGAGAAGTTGATTTATAATTTGAAACTATAATTTATTATCTCATGTTGTTTGTCAAAGACTAAAAATCGAATAAGAAATTTTGATGATGTTGAGTTGAGATTCAATTATTTTGATAATCACAAAGGAGATTTATGAGTATTTAAAGAAGAGACTTTCAATGTTCTATAAGGAAGAATAAAGGTTTTACCATACAAAAAATAGAGTTGTTATTATAATTTTAAATTGTATGAATAGGGTGAAAAAGAAGGAGATCCAGTATAGTCAATTCAGCACTAAATAATAAAGGGAGAAAAAGAAAAGGAGAGTTTGTAGTGCATATCAACTTTCACATGAAGAAGAATAAGAAGAAGATAGAGAATAATTCATTTTACTATTGTGAAGAATATGAAGAAGAGTTTATTTCCTAATGGTGTTCAAGTAACAAAGTGAATATGATTTAAGTGGAAGATCAAAAAATAATTGTGAAATATGTTATATATCTCAACGGGTAGAATACATTATTGGTGTTACAAATTACCTTTTTAAAAAAGTGAAGGCTATATTTAGAGGTAGTATAAAGAACAATCTAGGAGCTATAAAACAAGAAATATCAATTGACAATTATATTATGAAATTTAATGGTTATTATGATATTTTTTAACCATGTTTAAAGGATTATTTTATATTGGTTGTGTGGTACTAGATTATCTCCAAACCATTCCAAGGATGAGCTAGTCATATTGAATAGTGAACCTTATAAAAATATCATGTTCCATATTTACATGCTTTCATATACTTGCATACGATAAAGAAAATAGAATAAGAGAATCAAGATCCTAATAGGCCTAATATGTAAAAGTGATAAATTTTATAATTGGTGAAAACTTTACCAACACCAATTCACCCTCCCCCCCACCCCTATTAGTGTTTAATATATCCTAAATTGGTCCTATAAATTGTTATCAAAGGCAAGGATCCCCTATTTTGGATTATCATATGTTTAGTTATTCTCTTTGGATTATTTGTGTTTATTTCCAATATTTATAACAAATTAATTTTTTTATAAGATTCAATTAAATTTGAGAAGAAGTCTATATCTGTCCATGCTCTAACCAAGTTGATAAAGAAATAGAAAATAATGTTGAATAATAGATACCTTCTTTATAAATAATAGAAAGTATCAGTATCTCCATACCTTAACAAAAATAAAGACATATTAGGCTTGCAAAGTAAAGAAGAGGTGGCTCAAGTATCTATAAAGGAGAAGTATAACATTCCAACCTTAACTTATCATGAGATATGTGACAATTATTATACCAACTATACTCAATAAGACTATATTAGAATAAGTGGTGATGATGATTGATATAAAAATTCTCAAGATATACCAGTTGATATATTAAGATATATTTTTCATTCTGTTCCCACAAAAACAGCCTCTCTTGTTTATGGTTTCTTTCAAAGTATGAAGGAAGAAATCATCCAGCTGGAAGAAGAAGTAGATTGTATGGAAAAGTATTTCCAAGGGAAAATTATAGAATGTTTAAAGATCTCCATATAGGTTGTATTATTTGAAATAAAAAAGAGTGATGTCGATATAAGTTCCTTAAAATTGATCAAAGAAGTTTATGAGAAATATGGATTCAAGAAGAATCTATAAGAAAATATCCATACACATTAAGAGAAATTTAAAAACAATATTGATGTAAAGGATTTAAAATTGGAAATAAATAGATAAAAGATAAAGGAAATTGATTCTTAGTTACAAAAAAAAAGTTAATATATGTGAAAACAAAGATGAAATATTGAAGAATTCTTGTAAATAGAAGATGATTATGGTTTAAGATTAGAAAAACATCCTCAATATAATAAGTATATAATTGGAAGTTCATTTGGTCAATCTCAAGAAGATACATATTGAGACTTAACAAAATAATGATATGATTTTTTTTGCAACTCAATGCTCACTAGATGAATATAAGGTTGTAATACCTCCAACATATGATAAAAAGATCACGACTTCATTCAATGATCTATCTCAAGAAGCTATGATCAAATGAGTACCATAAATACTATCTTGTAATAATGTTTCTAAATATATTATCATGAATATTTAAGGTTATAAAACAAAATATTTACACGTATTAATGAATAAAGTTAATGATAATCATACCACCATGACTAGGGATGATAGGTAAAAGATTGTGGAAGAAGGTTACCAAATAATATCCCAACAATTTAGGAAGAAAACCCTAAATAATCCTATAAAATAAATCATAAGATCATGTTTTGTGGGTTAGTGTTGGTGCTACAATAGACTCAGGAATTTTGAGTAGAATTTTTGGTATAATAACTTAAATAAAAAAGCAAAAAGGAAGCCTATGTAAATGGGGGAAAGTGAGTGAAGAAGAAGCAACATTCATAGGTTAAGAAACATCTTTATAGTGCAAAAAAATTTGAAAAACTTTAAAATTTCTATGATTCATGAAATTATATTGGTTATAAGAATGTCGTTTTCTCATCTCGACATGTATCCAAATATGATGAAAAATAATACCATAGATATTGGATAATAAAGAAGAATAAACTTTGGGAATAAATAAAAAATATGTTATAAACAAAAAATCACCAAAGATGGTATTAAAGAAGAATGGTGATAAGGCTTTGGATTCTAAATCCAATAAGTTGAAGAAAGGTTCTAAATATAAAAGAACTACTAAGATGGATATAACTCAGAAGAATCCATTTCAAAAATCCAAACTTACTTCCAATGTTCCTAATGATATATTAGTAATCTGGCCAAAATATTTGGAGAGAATTAACAAAATGGAAGATAGAAAATCCAAGGATAGTGAAAAATAAAATATTCTATGTGATGAAGATAAATAACATGAGTTGTTATTAACAAAAGATAATTATTGTTTCAAATAAGTTCTGTGTGATAGATTTGACAAAGCTAGACATTATGAAAAAGGTAGTTTAACTATTCTTCTAGAATAAGAATAATCCCTTAATGGGGTTAATAATTCATCATCCATGAATGTTGTTAAGAAGAAAAATTATTTGTATGAATCAGAAGATAATTTTAATTGATCCATGCTACCCCAACATAAATCAGAAAAGAATTTCATATGTGCAAGCTTTAAGACAGGAGGAAATTGAGTAACTTGGTTGAGAAAACAATCTAAAACGTGTTTTCATATTAATAAGAAATGAGTATACACCTTATTATCTTAATATTTGGGTATTTTATTTTTTATTATAGTATAATTAATTTAACGTGAAGTAAGTTCTCAGGGGGAGAACCTGATAAGTAGTGAATGCTATCAATTGTTGATAGCAAAGATGAAGAAGTCCCCAACATTGAATGATTCCTTGATTGGTATTAAAATAAAAATATGATAGAGGATCATATAAAAAAATGTTGAATATTTTTTTCATTTCATGTATAAAAAGGATAAATAAAATCATATCTTTGTTTGATCTTATATATGGTATTCAGGAGAACAAGTATTGAGGAATATCATCCTTGGTGAAGTTGTGGAAGTTGTAAAATTTGGAAAGTCGCAAATTGAAGATCTATATTGTTGTATTCATAAAATTGGAACATCTTGAAATCCATTCTTATAGATATTCACTATTATGAATATTTTTAGGAGCTTTTCCCTCGAGTTGGAGAAAAATGAAGAAATTTAAAGTTCTTTCCACAATCATTTTTTTAATTGGTATCAAATCTGAGTTTTTTGGAAATTGTTTAAAGATCATGCCATTGTCAATGGTATTTTTTCATAAACTCTAATCCTTGGATATCAAAATAAAAAACTTAATATAAATGGGGTTAATTTAATTAATCAATTACATAATAAAATTTAAAGTTATGGAAGTGATCCAAGGCCACTTATCCTTCTAGTTGTGGTTGAATGTTTTGATTTGTTTATTGAAGTGAGTGCAGGAGTTTTAGGTTGATATTTATTACAAAATTTTCATGTCTTATTTAAGTATATTCATCCAATAATAAAATTTTATAACCCTTTAATAAAATTTTATGATTTTTCATTTCATAAGTTACTAAGATTTTTTGGTAAAGGAAGGATTTATTGTCTAAATCAGATCTACTTGTTTTTCAAATCAAGCCTCGATTTGTAGAATTAGACTGAAATTATGGATGGAAATTTTATTAAGTATGTATTGATAACCTTTTCCAATGAACTTTTTAATTATTATCAAAAAGGGAGGATAAAGTTAAATGAAAGTTTATAAAAGTAAAGGGAAGAGATTTACATATTAACATATTCATTTGAACATAACATTGAAGGTATTTCCAATAAATAAAAAGGGGAGGATTAAGATCCCACCTTGTGTATGAGTTTTATTTATTGTTAATTATTTTATTGGTTGTAAATTGTGTTCAATGAAATAGAAATATTTCATTTATTTATATTTTTTTAAGAAATTTGAAATAAATAAGTTTCTGGAAGTGAGGTATCCAATATATCCAAGATTTATATCAAAGTGATTGTAGCTTGGATTAATGGATGAAGAATAAATCACTTATATCTTATTATGTTAATAAATTTATTTTTAAGACATTGACTTTATAATTTGGATGATTTTTTCAGTATCCTTAATGTCTAGAAAATGTGTCACTTGATGATTTGGAATAACACATTTTTCAAAACATTGAAGTAGATGTGAAGGAAAATGATTGGATGATGAAGAGATATTTAGAATTGATATTAAAAAAGGATAATAAGAGGAATTTAATGAATACATGAAAACCTTTTTTTAATGTGGGGATTATTTGAAGAGCATTCAAATATTAATTTTCATAAAGAATAATTTAGTGAATATCATGAACAGAGGAAGTGGAATTAATAAAGACTATGAAAAATGTTATTTTTCATGATGGTTTTTGTAAAAGTGAAGGAAATTAAGTGGAATAGTATTTGGTGAGACTTATAAGGAATACATAATTAAATTTATTTTTTATTAGATAAGTATTTTAGTTTTAATTTACTAAAAAAATTAGGTTCATCCACCTAGCTATCCAGAGGACCAGTAGCCACTACTTAGGTGGGAAGGGTCTTCCCTCATCTAGCCTTGATGGAAGTAGAGGAGAGATAGAGGACTCATAGTGGGAACCTTTCTAGGTAGGATTGATCATGAATGGTGTGCACAAAGCACATGAAAGGGTGTCCATGGATCATGCAATGGTGTGGAAAGTGTCATGTGGGTAAGGTGTGTGGATGTGTGTTTGATTGTTGACCCTCATTCCATAGATCAAAGTGGTGATGGAATGGAATAACTTATTAAGAGGATTGTGAATGATCACTAGACCAATGTGGGATGGAGAATAAAATATTTAATGTTACCCTGCTAAAATGATATGGACATAACACATCCATCCAATCTAAAGTGATTTGATGATCACCGAGCCTCTATATAGTCATCTACTTCCTCTCGATATGAGAGTTAAATAACTCCAACATTTCATTTATCATCCCCCATTTACAATAAATTCAGGCATCGAGCATGAGGTCTAGCAATAAAAATGAGGAAGACCAATCTTATCCTATGGATAAATGTTCAACCATTATATGCTTTTCAACAAAACACTTGCTCATAAGATGAAACTTCTTACAAGATTAAAAAACAATTTATAATGCAATATTTGAGGCAATGTGAGTGGATAGAGTTAAAGTAGAATCATTTGATTTCATTCACATGCACATGAACTTCATCACGAAAGAAGATAAGTAATTTCATAATAAAATTCAATGTTTTTATTTTCATCATTAATCCCACTATCAAATAACAAAATTCCAAGATATTAAAGGTATTAATAATAGCCATGACCTAGAACATTTTTTTGGGGATTTATGTAGGTGATTGAATGGATAGTGGAGGTGAAACCACTCTATAAATACTGATAGAATGAGAAGTAAAACTCTAATATCATTTTTTTATTCTTTGAGATCACCCATTTTTATAAAAGATGATATCAATATGTTTATCTTACATGTATAATAAGAAGAAGAATAATATATGAAAGACACTCATCTATGCTGAGAAAGGGATTTTCACACACCCATTTGTGTGAATAAAAATAACCACAAGCCTCCTGGTATCATAATAGAATTTATATGAAACTCTGTTTGGGTTTTCCTAAAGAAGAACCATAGGCCTTTGACTTGGGTTAAACACTTTAAGAGATTTGTGAAGAATAGTCCTAAAAATCCCTATGGGTTTTCATGAAGCCCTTATGAATAGGTGTTAACCCATACATGAATGTATTTAATGTCTTAATATCATATGAACCCTACTCATATACATACACTTTGTTTGAAGAATAAATTTCCAAAAATATATTAAGCACCTATACTGGTTTGTGCAAAGTATAGAGAATAAAACACAATGATACGGTGACATTTTTGTTATTTTTGTTCCGTGGTGAAAGAGAAATGGGACTAATAAAAACTATTTCAAAAATAGTTCATAAAGTATAAACATGTGTAAACCCATGTAACACATGTAAATGAATTGATATACTCATCATCATCAAATACTGTTGAGAGTAAACAAAAAAATATGGAACAGATTCAAAAATCCATGAAATATTTTGTTATTTATTGAGAATTTGATTTAGAATACGACATTGTAATTTAGTATCACATTTTTTTTGTTAAAGAACAAAAATAAAATAATAAACTATGAAAATTTTGAGATAATATTTCATTTTTTTAATAATCACAAAGGAAATTTGTGATTCTACCAAGACCAAACATTCAATGTTTTGGAAGGAGGTAGAAATGGTTGACTAGATATAAAATAGAGTTGTTATTATCATTTGGTATCATAATAACAATGTGAAGAATAATGGGATACAATGAAGGCTATTTATTAATGAATAAGAAATAAAGAAGAAGAAATGGAAGAGTTTATTGTTCATATCTACTTGTATAGGAATAATATAAAGAAGGTAGAGAAACTTTCAGTTTTCTACTATGAATGAGAAGAAGAATTTATTTCCCACTACTATATAAGTAACAAAGTGAAGAAGAATTAAGTGGAAGATCAAATAATTATTGTGACACCCATTAGAAGTATCAGTAGATGAAAGACTTTATTGGTGTTAAAAATTACTTTACAAAGAAGGTAAAGACTATATTCAATGGCAATATAAACAAACATATATGTGTTGTAAAACAAGAAATTCCAATTAACTATAGTGTGATGTAAGTGAATGGTTATTCCCTGCTTGTTGAAACCATGTTTAAAGGACTATTCTCTTGTGGTTGTGTGGTATTTGATTATCTAAAAACCATTCCAAGGACTACCTAATCCTATTGAGAAGTGAACCTTGTAAAAATATCATGTTCCATTTTTACCTACTTTTATATAATTTCATGAAATAAATAAAATAGAATAATAGAATAAATATCATAACTTTTCTATATGGTAAAAGAGATAAAATTAATATTTGGTGAAAATTTTACCAACACTATTTCATGACCCCCCCCCCCAGTGTTGAGTATATCCCAAATTGGTCCTCTTAGTTTGATCAGGTATAATAAGTGTCCTAAGAATGGTTTGAGTACAAATTATTATCCCACCACCAATGACATCTATAAACATGTCCATTTTGAGATATAGTGTATGTTGATGAGAATAATCAAATAAAATAAACATAATAAATAAATATTTGTTGATCTTGGGGTTCTAGTGTGATGCTTAGGATTTATCATACCTACTTTCATCAATGTTGGATGTTTCTAACCAAGGTACCCTCATTTAGACCTATAGGGTGTACACATACCCTATGTTGAAAATAAAAACTAGTCATCTAAAACTCAAATTAAAATACTCCCTTTTAGGAAACATGGACCATCCATTTGAACCTCAAGGGAAGTCACTTCCTACCAAAAAATGAGAACTAGCCATTTGGTCCTTGGGGGGGACACACTCCCTACTAAGAAATGTGAACCATCTATCAAAACCATAGGGGTAGACACTTTACACTATGAAACAAGAACAAGTCACCATATATAATTTTCCATTCTGGGTGACCTAACATTTACCCCTTCCTTATAATTTTACATTTTTATATTTCCATATTTATTAATCAAATAAAAAATTAATTACCCAAATCAATCATCTAAAACATTTATTAGAGTTTAGTTAAATGTATAGTAAGTTGGAGTGATCACATCACACACACTAAGAAATGGGGTAAGACCTTTAAGGATAACTTATAAACTTTCTGCTTAATAATAGTTAGAAGTTCCTCATTGAATATCAGTTGTTAATCCATGATCAAATAAGGGAAATCATAAATTTTGAATGAAAACATTGAAATATGGCATAAACATTCATATTCATTGTAATACACTAAATGTATGCGAAAAAAATAAGAAATAATAAATATTTTGTGATGGATTTAACTTTATATATCACCAAGATTAAACGGTACGTGTATCCATTGAAAAAATATAAAGATATCACCTTGGATTGGTGAGATGAACAAGACAATATTTTAGGTTGAAACTATTTTCCCTGAGTTAAAATAGAACTAAAAAATCACTATTTATATGTTTTAAAACTAAAATAACCTTCCTGGTTGTTTTTTGAAAAAAATGGAAATAATGTTTTTTAATTTTTTTTAAAAAACCCCTTACCCTTATGCAAGGGGGGTTCTGTATGCAAAGGTTTCACATGATTACCCTTAGGCATGGTTCTAGATACCCCTACTTAGTGAACTATATAAGGTTATTCTCCTGGTTACCCTTACACACAGCAATATATAAGGGTAAACTCATAGTTACCATGACACAACATAGTTGTATGATGGTAACCCCTCAGCTACATTGACATAACAGTGTTTCATAAGGAAACCCATTGGTTACCTTTACATCACAGTCAAAAAAACACCCAAATAAAAATATCTATAAAAATAATTCCAATAATACAATTTTAGATAAAATTAATCCATATGTTTATCCAAGAAAAATCCATTAAACTAACTACAACTAAAAAACACTCTAAGTTCATCTGAAAATAGTCCACATCACATTCATCCTCATTACACACACCATAAAACCTCCTCCAATTCCTATGTAAATAAAAACTCATCCACAAAATTCCTTCACTAATCCTATTAAACCCTTAAAATCAATTCTGACACATGAAATATCTCATTCGAGTCCCATAATACATGGTCAAGATATGGGTCAACCCCAATCATCACTCCAGAATGAATGAACATTCAAAAACAACCTCACCACTTTAAAATATATAATTAAAAGTAAAGTTTTATATTTAAATTAATGATTTAGATTTAAATAAATATTCATACAAATTCGAATTTCAAGACAAAAATTTCAAACAAGATCATACATAATAAAAACTAAGTCATTGCATGGAAGATAGCTGGGAAAAAGAATCCAATGGGAATGTTCTCCAAGACATAAACATAATAAAGTATAAGAAAAAATTGTGCTTCACTAAGAAATGGGTTAATAGTAATATATATATATAATTGAATTTTATTGTTGTGAAAGAATAGTGGTTATTCCTAACTGTTATAAAGTTATCATTATTTCCATAAAATAGTATTTAGGGGTATATTGTAAAGAATGTGATGCATGTCTAGAGTTATATTGTAGTTCATCTAAAAAGAGAGATAATAAATTATATATTGGCCTTGGGATTCGAGAAATGGAAGCTAAAAATCTCTATCAATGGTAGGTTAGTTAAAATATGTCTTCTTTGGATGATCTTCAATGGTCAGTTCATCTGAATGTATTAAGTGGAAGTTATGGTAGAGTATTTTCTCGTGGTTTAGTAGCTAAGGGATGGGGTAACCTTTCACTATTCATGAGATAATGTGGTCATGACTGATGTTTCAATAGGTGATTGGAAGTCACTAAGTAAAAAAAGTGGTTCTTTCATAAATATCAGAATTTGATGAAACTTGATGACTAGTTGTACCCTAAAATTAAGGTGGGGTGTATAGCGTCCCAAGATAAAAATATTTTTATTTTACACTATTTCCTTAATTTTAACATAATAACTTACAAAATAATCTCAAAATCCCAAGAATGGAAGGTTTACTGTCTTTGAGGATCAGCTACATAAGTGACTCATTATATGATACTTATGAACATTTTTCTATATCCAATCAATACTAGATCCACTTATATAAATATCCTAGGTTATACACATAATTATTACCTGGGTAAAGAAAACATAAGAAAGGTGTGATCCAGAACACTTAGTAAAGGAAAAACTCATCAACATTTCATTAATGATTAGATCAGAAGGATATGATAAAACTTGAGCATGGGAAAATATATTATTCAAATAACATGGAATAATAAGAGTTTTTCATAATCCATGGTAACAAGAAATGTAATCTCAAAAGAGAAAACATGTACCATGGGATAAGAGTTCAGAAAGATGAGATAATAAACATGAAACACGGAGTATAATCATAGCGACATGGAATGGAAATGTGAAAATCCCTTCAAAAATAGTATAAAAATAATTTTTGAACAAAAATATGCATAGGGAAATTATAACATTTGGAACAAAAAAATTCCAAACTTCATGTTGTGAACAAAAAAATTCCCACACTTCATATTGGTATCAAAAAAATTCCATTATTAGCAACATTATCTTATGAGATATAAATCCTTAAACAATTAATTTTAGGTATTTAATGGAAACAGCCCATATTAGGGATTTATCAAACCCAAATTGTCTCAAGGGTTTATTATACCTAAACTGTCCCAAGGATTTATCAGACCCAAACTATATTATAGATTTATCAAACCCAAACCATCTCAAGGATTTATTAGACCCAAACTGTCTTAGATATTTATCAATCCCAAAACATATAATAATGATAATACACACATATTTTTGCTACACACTAAATCAATCCAATAAAATGAAGAACCCATTGGAAGAAAGTATTCTTCATATCATTTCCAAATGGTGATGTATAACATGAAATCAAAATTAAATTAGTAGATATGAAAAATGTAATCACATAAAAGGATTTTTTTCATAAAGATATTTATAAGGTGATCCATAAAAAATAACTCCATGAGAGTATGATATTTTGGGTTTGAATAGGAGAATTTAAATGAAATTATTAATAGATAAATCACTTTGAAAAAAAATAAGAAATATCCCTTTTTTAAATGCTTGAAAACTCCTTAAATTTTATTTTTTGAAACAAAATACTTTGGGATTAATAAAATATTTTAAAAAACACCCTTAAAAACCAAAAAAAATTTCAAAAATCAATTTTTATAAAAATAAATATATTGTAAAAGTATTTATTTGATAATACATAAAAACACTGATGAATTATTTCTTTAAAAACTAGCCTTTAAAAAATAATTTTTAAAATCAATAATTCCTTTTAAAATCAAACTTTTACTTTCAAAGAATTTTTCTTTTTATTTTAAAAACCATAAATAGTTGAAATAATGTGTAAAATAATTTAAATATATGGAATGGTATATTAGTAAGGAAAAATTATCATAGGATAAGGGAATCCATAAAATAGTTTTTAAAAAACATTTCTATCATACCTGTAAAATATGAAGTTACAAGTCAGCTTCAAAAGTTATTTAAAAAAAATTGAACTGAAAACATCGGAAAACCTTTAGTTTTAAAAAAATATTCAATAATTGATCCTTTAAAAGTATATAAAGGTATTAAGACGAAATTTTGATCAGAATATAAAACATATGATCATGAAATGTAAAAAAAATAATACTTTGAAATACTTTTGTTGAGAACTTAGATTTTAAAAAGAGTAACAAAAATTCCTTTTTAAAATAGGATAGGGTAAATTTTAAGGTTACATGAGATAAAACATAATTTTTTTTCCAAATAAAAAGAATAATATTTGTAGGAAATTAACATATGGACAACGAGTTGAAACATCCAATAAATTGGATGGGAATTATTCTTAACAATGATATAGTTTTTTGGAATAAATTCATTAAGGTGAGATCTTAGAAATAAAAAATTTATTTTCCCAAAAATAGAAGAGAAGGTACCATAAAATAATTTATTAGGGTGGAAGTAACCAATATTAGAAGAAATAAGTTTAATAAGACACCTTATAAATCAAAAAAGGGGACTGATTTTACAAAAAATGTTACAACATTGGTGTCCTTTGAAATAAAATCCATTTAAATAAAAAAAAATATGTCTCTTTAAGCCCCATGAATTTCATGATTATGGAGAAATAAATTAATTAGGTAGTAATAAATCAATATAAAATATATTATTATGTGAAAAATAAAATTGTCTCATGGATTTAAAAATGAGATATATAAACTCTTACCTTGTATTCCCCCTTACTTGAACTTACTCTAACCACATTGAGGACTTGAGTTTTCCCTTAGTGGAATCCTTTGAAATGGAGGGATTAGGATGAATTATTGTGACTAAAAGCTAAATGAATTGAAATATAATTATTGATTAAGTAAATATGGTATAATTTCTATGGTTAAATTAAACTTTTGATTGGTATTTAAGGGGTGGTGAGAGGCCTCTTTTATAAGTGGTGACAATGGATTTTTTTAAAATATTTCAACATAATATAAAGCAAGAAAACATTTCACATGTCAAGAAGACTTCATAATGGAAAAGAATGGAGTGGATATTTTTTTTCTATCCATAAATAAAAAATTAAATTAGAAACATTTTTTATCATGTTATATCTTTTACTCCTTTGGTTAACCCTTTTTACCATTTATTAATTTTATCACGGTAAGTAGTTTTTACCTAAGTGATTCATTTTTTATGCCTTAAAATAAAATGATTCTTATTAAATAATTTTTAATTATTGATTAAAAATATGACATCTATTTTATTAGATAAAATTTATATGTGTAATAAAAATTAATTTTAACATTACCGCATGTAACACATAAAAACCCATTTTTAAAAAAAAAAATTTCAAGATTAACATTTCTGTGTAGGATATAATTATCAATTTATATGATTTTAATAATATAAATTAGTTTATAATAAGAATAATTATAAAATTTATTTTTCTTTCTAATCAATCCAGAAAAAATAAAAAATATTATTTAAATAAATGAAAAGATAAAAATAGTTTCTTTTATTGGAAAATATTACTTAAGTTGTTAAACATATTTTTTTATAAATACATAATACTATTTAAAAATGTATAGTTTTACTTATTAATACATATTATATCATGAAAAATGTTTTATAAGTTTTTAGGTTATATATAGTTCTTTGTAAATTCATAAACGCTATGATTTTAGTAAAAACTGTATTTTTTTACTATTCACTAAAAAATAAATTATTTTTGTAAAATATAAAAAATTAACCTTAGGATGATATTATAATGTGGAATTAATAATGTAATTTAAATCTTCACAACTAAAATTATAAAATTTATAGATTTATATTTTAGATGAAAAATCAAAACATAAATAAAAACAGAATTTATGGCAAAATGATGTTTTTAAACATTAAGTGTTCTTAATATTATTTCATATAAATTTTAATTAAAATAAATTTAATATATTATTAAATATAATTTAATATAATATATTATCATAATAATCATTTAAAATTGGTCAATATAATTTATTAACACTTTAAATAGTTATTTGAGAAAGAGAAATTTTTTTTAAATATTTAATCATATTAATTGTTTATCCTCTAACGTAAGAAATTTTAATTTTTTGCTATATTTTTATTTACTATTGGTTTTATTAATCTTATAATTTCTTTATAATTTTTATCTAATATTCCCTAGCTTATTTGGGTTTGGTGTTTCATTTGAAGAAATCTACTAAACAAAGTATTTATTCAAAGAAATATCTTCCAAAATCTCAGAGTGTTGCATTATCTCCCCTAAAATAAATTGTGTCCTCACAATTTTAATTATCACATACTAATGAAAATATATAAAGGTAAACAATTATTCATGTATCGATATTTAATTTCTAAATAAATATCATCCTTGAGAACTTAGATAAAATATATTTTTTCACATAATTGGGTTGTTCTGGATATATAGTTTTTCTCTAAACATTTGATCTTAATGCACCTCATGATTAGGTATTATAACTCCTATAATGGAATTAGTTTTCCAAGAAATGTCATAATCATCCTTTAATAAATGGATGATTATAGGATGGATTGAAATGTTATTTCCTTATTTTAGTAATTAATATATTGTCTATGTGAAGATAGAAAATCCATTTCCAATGTCACATAAAATTAATCTGAATGAAGGATAATAAGACTTATGTGAATCATAATCCCACAAACCTTAAAGGATTTTTTATATTCCTTTGATAAAATAATTAAACCACCATTGGTTTTTTATTTATAATTTGATATCTAATAGTTGGTGGAACTTTCATGAAATAATACATCCACAAATATAGAGTTTAGAATACTTAGAACCACTTAATTACCACAATCAACTTAAATAGTATACTTCTCATAGGATTTACATTATTTTATTTCTTTAGAAGTTTTTTGATACCTATAATCCTTTTTATAACTTGGATTGGGGCATCAATTTTCATATTGCCCAAACTCCTTGTATTTTAATTATTTAAGTGTAAATAGTGTGTTAGTTGGGACTCTAATACCTTCGATTTTATTGGTTGATCTATTCATCTATATTTTAAAATAATGAGATCGATGTAAAATCCTTCCATCATTGAAACATTTTCTTTTTTCTTTGATGCATTCCTTTGGGTTCTTCTTTCCACATCCTTGACATGTAGGAAGTTGAATATTTTTTCTTCCATCATCTTCATCACCCAATATTATATGAAACTCTATCATTCTATGATTTAATGTTTTCATATGTACAGAATGATTGAAGTTATTAATAATAACATGAGATAGTTGGGTGATCATAACCATAATGTTTTCAACACTAAATTTAATCCTACTTGGTTTCCCATTAGGAAAATCTCTACATTGTCTAAGACATCAATTATTAACTTATTTCCTTAAGGATTAATCCATTACAAAAAACACATATATTTAATAATAATTGTTGAAAATTTAACACCATAATAGAATTATTGTATGTTAATAAGTTTAACCCCGACATTTATTACTCTTAAAAATTATTACATTGGATTTCAGTTTAACATAAATCTCTCTCAGTTCAATATAGGTTTCATTATGATGGATTCAATCTTATTCCCTAACCTAATTCCTAACATAATAAATCCATAATAATGGATTATAAAGATAATTTTATTAACTAATGAATATCCCCCATGAGTGTCTGGCTATGTGTATAATCTTAGGCTCAATCATCATGCACCAGAGTGAAGATTGAGTTGATAATAAGTTAGCCTTTTATAGGGTGATTACCCCAAGGTGTATTTGTGCCAAAACTACTTTCACTTTCTAGTATCGAAATTTGGATGTAATTTATAGGGTATCCACACATTATCTACATTACCAAAACAACCGGATATTATCATATACTTAAAATTATCACTTATAATTATCCTTAGGGTTTTCACTAAATTTCTCTTAGCTTATTCCCCAAAATAACTAAACTAATCATTAAAAATAACTAACCACTACTCTAATACCAAATTTAGTGACCCAATAAAATTATATATGTATATTTTTTATCTTTTAATTAATTTAAACATTATATTTTTCATGACATGACCCAAGTCATAGATCAAGCTGCAACTACCCCAATCCTGCCTCCATAGGCCATGGGCTAGCGACTAGCACTGAAGGCATAACTTACATGGGGAGGCCTTTTCCTAAGTACATTTATGCACACACACATCCATATTGAAGCCTAATTTCATAGGAAAAAAAGTAAACTATGAAAAAAAACTAAGGAAACAACCATGCATGCAAAACCTCGTGATAGTAGAAGAGTATGATAGTGTAAACATAAAAATAAAGGGAAAAAATACATATAAAACCAGAAAAAGGTCCCAACCTAAAAAACTAGAAAGTAAAATAATGAGAGATCCTAGCTCATGATGTCTAATATATGAACACCGTATGCGGTCCAAAGTATCAGGTATCTCTAAGATCCTCTGAATTCACCATGGACCTATCCATTTTTTCATAAGACATGACACATGCAGAAAATCTCATGTTGGGGTGAGTATATACATACCCAATAGGATGCCCCAAAATCTAAAGGGGAAGTAGTAAGAGATTGAACATGAATAGAAATATAGTATATATTAAACAGGATGTGGATCAACCCAAGTAAGAGAAATGGTAACCTCATCCAAGCATAGGGGGCTCAACATGGTGAGTAGATGAACTGCACGTTGAGTCTTTTACACCCATAGAAGGATAGTAGACTCATCCAACCATGGGAATATAAACACAAAAAGCATTTGGATAGAAGGTGATTAAAAAAATACAAAGAAATAGATATATATGTATGTATATATATATATATATACTCATCCAAAATAAACCTAAATGGAAGATTAATAGGATCTCTATCTCATAGCTCAGCCCAAGAAAAAAGAGTCTCCAACACTTCCAAAAGTTCATCAATGTTGCATAGCATCTCATTAATCTTATTAGAAGTAACTTTTCAAGTTTAACCACACCTTGTTACAATTCTGCAAAGTCTAGGGGATACAATCTCTAGGTAGAGGACCCATACCTTTAATAACAGGAGGGTTCCACTCATTGGTATAAGATCCATACCCAGCCCAGCTAGAGGGTTCCACTATAGGATATGAGATACCATTACCTACCCTACTAGAGGGTTCCACTCATTGGTATAAGACCCATGGACATCCCAACTAGAGGGTTACACTATAGGAGATGAGAAACCATGCCCTACCCTGCTAGAGGGTTCCACTCGGAAGTCTATAGAGGACCCATGCCCTGTGTCGATAGGAGAGTTCCACTCTAAGAGTCGATGGAGGACCCATTCCCTACCCAATAGAAGGTTTCCACTATGATGGTAGAGGACCCATACCCAGCTCAACTAGAGGGTTCCACTCTAGTCAAGATGACCCATGCTCAGCCCAATGGAAGAGTTTCACTCTGAAGTCGGTAGAGGACCCATTACCAATGCTAATAAAAGGGTTCCACTCTAAGAGTATATTTAGGACCCATTCCCATCACAGTTGTAGGGTTCCACTCAGGGGTGATCCTACGTGATCACTATCATTGTCGAGCATCTCCTAACCAAGCATCATGCTCAAAACATTCCATATCATATCTCAAAATCCACAACTAAGGGAACCATCATGTTTTAAATGGAAAAACACTCAGGATAGTTTACTTTTGGGACAATATAGGAGTCCAAATGAAGGAGATGTAGAATATTGAAGTTTCCACATTAGTATCCAATGGGTACACAACATTTAAGTGGTCCCACATAGTATGTGGTCTTTCTTCTTCACTTGGATGTGTCCCTAGAGATACACACCTCTCCAATAATATAGGATTATACAGAATGTGAGGGATATACATAGTTTTCCCATACCACTAAGGGTCTCGCCTGTGATCTTGTTTGTATCTATGTATCCACATATTTTTGATGTACTTTACCTCATTTCTATGTACTTAAGTACATGACATGCCTCTTCACAAGTGGTGCCACCCATGTGCTTTTTTCATGCCTCTATATATGGGAACATGGTGTGTTTATAGTCATATTCTCTACCACATGGATCATCCATATAGGAAGGAGGTTACACAGTGTGTAGGTAGTCAACAAAGTGTACTATCCTTATGAAAACCAAAAACTGTAGCCTCCACAACTAAGGGAATACGTGTCATGTGTTCATCATAGTACATAATGTGTATTTGAGTTTTTCACAAAAATCCAAATCTACTCACTGTGTGCTGAAACTAATCTTCCGCCTTCAATATTGGCCCTGATTTTTCTGGAAATAGTTGATCTAGATATGGATCATCTTTTATGGCCATCTGGTGGATGGAAATATGATTTCATTGGTCTTTGGATATACATCGCACATTCTACATGCCCTAAAAACTTCCTTCACTGATGAGTTGGTTTCCGATCATCAAAAAATCATCCACATCCCAAAAACTTCCCAGATATTTCCTTGTTTAATCAATCCTTTCCTTTTTTGTCATTTCATCCTGATTTATGAGGGTTTCATCAGGCTTGATACCACCTGGATACATCAAACGAGGACCATATGGTCCCACTAGTTTAGAACACAAATAAATTGAGGAAGAAAATAATAAGAACAGATGTTTAACTATCTTTGGCCATGTTTTCTTGGGAAATGATCAACAATGAGGGTATTTAGGTTAGAAAATAAAATAATAACCAATTTAAATTAGTACATGAGAGCATTCCAAGGATCCTCAATTGGTGAAAATAAATAGACATGATTGATCTTCTTAATCAATTTAATCAAAAAGGATGTAAACCACAAATTGACGATTACTACCTAGATATTAGATCGTTCGTCATTGAAGAATGTATCCCCCAATTATTCAAGGACATTATTACATTCATTGCACTCTGATATACTCTATTATGGAATTTCATCATCATCTGAGGTGATCCACAAATAGAAGGAGGGGAAGAAGCTCTTGAATCCTCACAGGGTTTATACAGCTAACCCTAGAGTATCATCCATGTATATGTATATTTATACATTTAGTTAGTATTAAATTATTAATTAATTTAATTAATTTAATTAATTTACCAACTAAATGTACTTATAATGGGACAGATATCTTAACGCCCTATGCTGACCACTTTTAGGTAGTGCCTATGTTAAAAAATGTGTTCTGGAGCCAACCACCGTTTCAGATTTCCAATATGAGCTTCTATTTATGATTTATCCAATTTCCCTTAAGAAACTACTCATTCCTAATATAAAATATAATTAATGTTTTTATAAAATTAATTTCAGGAATATCAGGTCTCATAATTTTACATCGTCTCAATGCTTGGCTCTACAAATATACGTAGGAATATTTCAAATTATTACAAGGTAAAAGAACCGGGTCTCTACATCATTCCCTCTTTCAATATTTTCATCCCAAAAAAAACTAAATAAATAACTTAGGATATTGATCCTGCATATGGATCTCCAGCTCTTAGTATCTCTCATGTGCATTCCAATGCTACCACAACATGTGAACCAAGGGGATGGTCCATCGATGTTGGTTCCTCTCCTGTCAGTCCTCGATCGCCAACAGGTTCTCTACAAAGGTGTCTTCCTCCTAAATTTCCAACTCTCCTAGGTCGATGATGTGCATAGGTTCATGCACATATCTCCTCATCTATGATATGTGGAATACATCATGCACTATATTCAGCAATGGGGATATGGTGTGGTGGTAAGAAACCTTTCCAACCCTCTTCAAGAAAATAAATGACCTGAAAAACCTCGGGGGTAGCTTGCCTCCCTAGATGAACCTCTGCAATCCTCGTGGAGAGACTCTTAGGAAAACATTGTATATCTACTCAAAATCAAAAGGCCTATGATGGAAATATTTTTAATATTTATACCAACTCTAGTTCATCCTCATTCGCTCATAGATGACCTAGACCTTCTTTGTCATCACCTGCACCATCTCTAGTCCTACAAGAGATGTCTCACGGGTCTTTTTCCAAAAGAAGGTTGGATTTTAGGGTCTCCTTTATAGTGCCTAAAAAAATTTCATTTCAATGGTAGAGTGGTAGTTGTTGTTTTTGTACACAAACTATACCAAGGGAAAGTGATCTTCCCATCTCTGGTCAAAGTCTAAAATGAAAGACATCAACATATCCTCCAACAAATAGATAGTGTTCTATGTATTCCCATATGTTTGGGGTTTAAATTCTATACTCATCCCCATTTGAGTCTCAAATTCCTCCTACAATCCTCTCCACAATCATCAAGGGAACCCCATGAAGGTTAAAAATCTCCCATACGTACAACTTCCCCAAACTCTCCACCAAAATATGCTTCTTAATAGCAAGTAAGTTTGCTAACTTAATGATTCATTCAACTATTACCCGGATGGATTCAGGTCCCTTCACTATGTATGAAATATCTAGGACAAAGTTCATGGATATGTCATCCCACTTCCACTCTGAGATCTAAAGGGGACGCAACAAATATTCTGGAACATGGTGCTCAGCCTTCACCTACTAACAAGTAGGGAATTGAGAGACAAACATAGCTAAACTCTATCTCATTCCAGACCACCAAAACATTTATTTAAGGTATCTATAAACTTCCTTACATTGGTATGTGCATCTAGGGTAGAAGTGTGGAACTCCCTCATCACCTCCTCCTGCATCATGATTGGAACCACTATTCATCCCTGAAAAATGATGATGTTATTTCCTTCTTAAGTATATCCATATTATAAATTATATGTGAATATCTAGTCACATAATACCTCACATTCTATGTCTCCCAGTTGGGAGTCTATCACATTCTCAAAAAGTGGTGGATTCAACACCATCGATTCCAAAAAAGTTGTACCCTCCTACTCCACCAAGGTCAGCTAAAAGGAATTCAACTGCTCGGAAGCCTCCTAAACCAATCAAGTATGGGACTTCCTACTAATGGAATATACTACCACATTTCCCTTCCACATAGTGTATACAATCTTGAATTCAATGTCCTTAAGGAACTCTGACTAGTATTGTTGTCTCAGGTTCAAGTCACTCTACATGAATATGTACCTAAGACTCTGATGGTCTGAGTAAACCACAAAGCACTCCCCCTAGAGGTAGTTCCTCCACATCCTCAGGGAAAAGACTACTAGTTCCATCAATAGTTCATGAGTTTCATAATTCTAATTTTGGGAATCAACTACCTTGACCATAATGTGATGAATTACGTTTACTACATCAACCGGTAGTCGAGCCAAGCTCCTGATGCATCACAATACAATAAATACTCCACACCCTACTCTAGAAGTCTCAACACTGGATCACTCTTCAACCTCAGCCTCAACTCCTCAAAGTACTTCTGGAACTTCTCATTCCAGGTAAACAGATTCCCTTTTCACATCAGGGCGGTCAAATAGAATTAAATTATGTATAAGTCTACCACAAACCTCTTGTTGTACCCCACCAATCCAAGAAATCACTTCGCCTCTAACACACTCTTAGGTGTCTCCCAAGTAAGAATTGTACCTATCTTTACTAGGTCCATAGATAAAACATGTTTAGAATGAAATTCCCTAGAAATTGAACCACATGAATAAAAAATTATCACTTATAAATTTTCCCATAAATCTAGTTCTCTTGAAGTAAATATAAAACCATCCTTAAATGCTTTTAATGATCCTCCTTTGATGTGGAATATATGATTATATCATCTATGATGATGACCGCAAACTAGTCCAAGTACAGCTGGAAGATCTGGTTCATTAAATTCATAAACATGATGAGGGTTTTTGTCACACTAAAGAGAATCACCAAGAACTCATAGCGTCCATAGAAACATATTAATTGCATCTTTGAAATATAAACCTCGTGAACCCTCAAATAGTGTTAGTCGGACTAGAGATTGATTTTCAAGAACCATATTTCACCTCGCAGCTGATAAAAGTAGACTTCAATCCTTGGAATATGGTACTTGTTCTTTATCATGGCTTGGTTTTTGAGATAATAATACACACAAATCTACAAGATCTTGTATGTCTTTTTCATGAACAACAGTAGAGCTTCCTAGAGGGACACACTATGCCTAATGAATCCCTTCTCTAGAAGGACCTACAGTTTTAACTGTAGCTCCTGAAGCTTGGTAGGGGCCATCCAATATTACATAAGAGATATTAGTTTGGTCTAGGGATGAAATTAAATTCAAAACTCTATCTCCCACCTTTGAGATAGTCTCGCAATTTCATTGGGGAAGATTTCCAAATAATCTTCCACAACCAAAGGAATCCAAATTCCTCAAGATCCTAGTTTACCAAGTACTATACTAACTAATTTATGGGCGATGTGTTGAAACTTCCTACTTGTAGAACCCACTCATCCTTCCATGAGATCTCTCTGAACCATAAAGTTTAATCGTATTCTATCAGTGCATAGGCATCTAACTCAACCGTAGTGATAGAAAATATAGGGTTGAACCATATAAAACCAATACATACCCAATATGACATCATAAGGATCCATCATGATGAATATAAGGTCCCACATGAACCTATACCTACCAAGAGATAGATTACACTTTTGGTAGATAAAATATATAGAAGAAACATTGCATGTAGGAACATCAAGACAAAGCTGCTAAGCTAGCACCTCAAATAGGAGTTCCAAATATCGCACCAGTAGTATAGACATGAATGAATGAATATAATGTGTCTAATAATACTGAATTAAGAGTATAATAAATATAGATCATACCTTTAATCATCTCGTGTGTTTCAGGTTCATAATCTTCCAAATCTTTCTATTTTCTGTATCCCCGACCACAAACTCCATGATCCTAAAATGGGTTTCTTGGTGGTGGTGGTGGTGGTGGTGGAAGGATCTCATTGAATCATCCACAACACATAGATTCTCTTGCTCCTCTTCCAACTCTACTTCCATAAGGACCACCTTGAACTCACCTGGGAGATCCTTGATCACGGTGATGCCTCTTTAGTGGTGGTCTGTCAGCTACCAACATGTGCCCCTCAACACATGTAGTTAGGCCTTCATGTGTTATGTGACTTCTCCCTTAAAAAGAATTAAACTGACCCCCTCTATTATTCCCTAGTGCTCGAGGTTATCCCTGTACCACACAACCACATTCCTGACTCTAATCGTGAAAGGATATCCTACACTGAGATCCCACCGACTGGCACCTACTAGATACTGCAGATGGCTCAACTGTGTGATTACCACTACCATATACAGCTATATAGTTCCCCTCTGAAAGAAATATCTCTTTCAGTAGTGCCCACTCTAGCATCTCTACATATGTGGGGATCCACAAGGGCACCACACAGAAACGGATCTCTCTACAAAGTCCTTGATCAAACTTCCATGATCAGAACTATCCCTCATGAATCAAGTTAAGGGAGCATATGGTAAGGTATGTGAACCTCGCTACATAATCAACCACTTTCATCCCTCCCTATTTTAGCTTCAGAAGCTCCTGAATCCGAGACAATCACAAATAATAGGGGTACTACTCCTCACATAATAGCTACAAAAATTCAAGTCCCAAAAGTGTTGAATCATCATGTATATGGGTAACAAGACTTGAATAGTTCCCAGATTCTCTGTGGAAAAGGATATATGAGAGTGAAAACACCTAATCCATTAGTGTTTGGATGATCTTGATAACATGGACCACCCGATGTAACTAATCTTATGCTACCTGAGGATCTGGAACACTGTGGAACCTTAGCAGCCTCTTTCATTAGAAATCATTAAGTGCACTAATCCTATGTGAATCATCAACCAGCTATGCATGGATGATCTTATTCCCAATAGGTGGAGGTTTTTCTACCTTCCCACCTAGAGGAATAATCTCATGGGATGGACCATTAATATATGCCTCATTGCTCATCGGATCGTTTTCATGATCTCGAACAGGTATCCAAGCTGGCATTCATCGTGGAGGCATACTGTAAGTTATCAAGACATACCACGGTCAGATGATCATATATATATATAATAATGGGGATCAGACTCAAGAAGGATATTCAAAGACTCAAACCTATATAATGCATGTACCATTGATCCCTGAAACCAATGTTTTGGTTTACCAAGTCGAAAATAAGTTAGTCAAGGTCCTGGTGAATGGATACATCAGTTTCTCATACCATCACTAGATTCCCTATCCTGAGAGTCACACTTGAGACACTTTGACATTTTTTCCCTAAATCCCAAAAAAATCATCATAAGGGGACGACTCTAAAAAATTTCCCAAGGAATTAAATTCTCTAATACCAATTTTTTAGAACCCGACCTAAGCTGAGGCTCGAGCCACAACTACCCCAAGACCACCTCCATAGGCTAAGTTCTAGAGACCAGTGTCGAAGGAATAACTAACACGGGGATGCCTTTTCTTAAGTTCCTATATGCACACACACACACACACAAGAATTTAAATGTAGAAGTCCATAGTAAAAATATTAAAATATTAAAAAACTAGGGAAACAATCATGCATGTAAAACCTCTAGATAATATAAGAGTATAGTAGTTTAAATAGAAAAGTATAGGGGAAAACTACATGACCAACCATAAATAGGTCCCAACCTGAAAAAAAAGTAAGTAAAACACTGAGAGATACTAGATCCTAATCTCCAAGCTATTACCAATGTATGAAATCCAAATATCAAGTATACCTAAGCTCATATGAATTCACTGCCAACCTATCTGTCATTTGTATAAGACACGACATGTGCAGGAAAATACCATGCAGGGTGACTATATATATACCAATTAGGACACCCTGAAAGATGAAGGAGTCAAAGTAAGATATATAATAGAAATAAAAAAGGTTGTAGATATTAAGAAGGATGTAGCTCAACCCAAGTAATAGAAATATTAACCTCATCTAAGCATAGGGGGGTCAACATGGTGAGTAGATAAACTACATGTTGAGTCATTTCCACCCACAGAAGGAAGGCATACTCATCCAACCATGAGAAGCTAAAAATGGAAAGCACGTGGAATACCCCATGCATCTTCACAACCCATGGAAGGATAGTAACCCAATCTAAAGGTATGGATACATAATTGTGTGTATATATATATATATTCTAATCCAAAATAGACCAAATGGTAGAGAAATTTGATCTCCATATCATAGTTCAACCTAGGAAAAAGAGTCACTAATAGCTTCAAAAGTCCATCAATGATGCCTACTATCTCACATGTCTGCTCATAAGTAATATTCCAATTCAAAACACACCTCATAAATATGTAGCATATTCAGAGGTCCATAATATCTAGGTAGAGGACCCATACCCTGGTACAATAAGAGGGTTCCACTCAGTGGTAGAGGACCCATGACTAGACCATATGGATGTTTCCACTCTAGGAGTCAGTAGAGGACCCATGCCCATCCTAGATCAAGGGTTCCACTCTAGGTTTTGGTAAAGGAACCATGCCCATCCTAGATGGAGGGTTCCACTCTAGGATTTGATGACTCATACACAACCCAGCTGGAGGCTTCCACTCAAAAGTCTATAGAGGAACCATGCCTTAAGGTGATAGGAGGGTTCCACTCTGAGAGTTGATGGAGGACTCAGGCCCTGCCCAGCAAGAGGGTTCCACTCTAGTGTTATAGGAATCATGCCTAGCCTCGTTGGAGGGCTCTACTCTAGTCATCGACGACCCATTCCTATCCCAACTGGAGGGTTCCACTAAGAAGTTGGTAGATAATCCATGCCCCATTCCAATAAGAGGGTTCCACTATAAGAGTCAATATAAGACCCATTCCTAGAGAAGTTAAATGGTTCCACTATATAATTCATCAAGGACCCATGCCCAACCCAGTTGGAGGGTTTCACTCAGCAAGCCTCTAGTGATATTGCATGATCACTATAATCATCAAGCATCACCTAACCAAGCATTGTGCTCAGAACATTCCACATCATATCTCAAAATCCAAAACTGAGATAACCATCCCGTTCTACATAAAAAACACTCAAGATAGGCTAATCACATTCCAAAATATGAGTTCAAACAAAAGAGATATGAAATCTTGAATTTTACTCAAAAGGATTCAAGGGGTACATGACGTGTGAGAGGTTCCACACAGCATGTGGTCTCGCTCCTTCACCCGGTCATGTCCCTGGAGGTACATGTCACACCAAGCATATAAGATTACATGGTGTATGTGGGATATACATGGTGTACCCATTCCACTTGAGGTCCTTCCTATGTTATTGGTTGTGTCCATGTATCCATTTCATCCTCATGTACTTTACCCTATGTTCATGTATTTTATTAAATAGTGTGCCTCTTCACATGGGGTGATGCATGTGTGTTCTATTCATGATCGTGTACTTAGGCACTTGGCGTGTTCCTAGTCATGTTCTCTATCACATGGCTCATCAACATGGGAAGGAGGGTACATGATGCGTAGGTAGTCCGCATGTCTTTTCATCATTATAAAAACCCAAAAAACCTAGCCATCATAGCTAAGGGGATACATGTTATGTGTTTATCATGGTACATGGCATGTAGTCATCTTTTTTCAAAAAAATCCCGATCCACTCCTAATGCACCAAAATTGATATTCCTCCTTTGATATGAGCCATAATGTTTTATGTAAATAGTGGATCTGGTCATGGATCGTCATTTTCAGCCATCCAGGGGCCGGAAATCCAATTTCATCGATATTTGGAGAAACATCGCACATTGTTCATGCCCTTGAACCTTCCACCATTGATTATTCCAATACCTATTGTCGAAAAAATAATCTACATACCATAAACAAACCAGATATATCCTTGTTTAATAAATCCATGCCTCATTCGTCATTTATTCACAATTTATGTCGGTTCGTTGGGCTCATTACGACTGGAAAACATCGAACTGGGACCACGGGGTCCTACCAGTGAAGAAAATTAAGAAATTTAGGGATAAAAGCACAATAACAGATGTTTAATCATTATTGGACATGATTTATTGTCCAATGATCAGGAATGGGGATATCCAGATTAGAAAAATAAATAACCAATTTAAATTGGTACATGAGAGCATTCCAAGGATCCACAATTAACACAAATCAATATAGAGGATTGAACTACTCCAAAAATTTACTAAAAAATAGAATAAACCAAAAATTAATGAGTTCTATCAAGATATTGGATCGTTCATCATCAAATAACATGCCTTCCAATGTTTGAAAAATTCCATTGTGTTCGTTGTGCTCTGTTCTACTCTCATCCATCGTTTCTTCATCATCTGAGGTGATCCGCCAACAGAATGAAGGGAAGAAGCTCTGGAATCCTCATATGGTTTATATGGATAATCCTAGAGTATTCTTCATGTAAATTTATTTTTAGACATTTATTTAAGTTAAAACAATAAATTAATTAAATTAAATTAATTAATTTACCAACTAAATGTACCACCAACAGGCGAGATATTTGAATGCCCTATGCCAACCTATTTATGTTGAACCTAAGGTAAAAACGCATTTTGAACTCAACCATGACCTCAGATTTATGATTTGATCTTCTGTATAAAATTTATCCCGTTTTCTTTCATAAAAAACATGCACATAATATAAAATATATTTACATGTAAAAATATTTCAAAGTCTTACAAGTAAAAAAACTAGGTCTCTACAATATCTCACAAAGTAATAGAAAAATCCCAAGAATGGAAGGTTTATTGTCTTTTAGGATTAGCTACAAAAGAGACTTATTATATGTTACTTGTGAACATTTCTCCATATTTGAACCACACTAGATCCACTTCTATAAATCTCCATGGTTATACTCATATTTATAACCTGGGTAAAGAAAATATAAGAAATGGGTGAGCTTCAATGATCAATAATGAAAAAATCCTCAATATGTCATCAAGGATTAGATCATAATCATATCAGAACACATGAGTATGGGATAAATATCTTATTAAAATAACATGGAACAATAAGATTTATCCATAATCCATGATAGAAAAACATGTAATATTAAAATATAAAACTTATACCCTAGGATAAAAGTGTGTAAACAAGAGATAATAAACATGGCCCCTGGATCATAATCATGGGAATATGTAATGGGAATGTAATATCCCCTTTAAACATAGAATAAAAAAGAATTTTAGAACAAACATAAGAATAGAAATATTATAACATTATGAACAAAAAAATTCCATGCTTCATATTGGGAACAAAAAAATATTCATGCTTCATGTTTTGACCAAACGAAATTTCCACACTTCATGTAGTGAACAAACAAAGTTTCTATATTTAACATCACTATATCATGTGATATAAATCCTAAAATGGTGAATTTTAGGGATTTAATGAACCTAAAACTCCTTTGGGATTTATCATACACAAGTCATATCACGAATTTATTAGACCCAAACTGTCTTAGGGGTCTATAAAACCCATACTATTACAGATCTTTATAAGACCCAAATAATCTTAGGGATTTATCAAAACCAAAAGATCACAGGTCTTTATCAAACCCAAACTGTCTCATAATGATAATTCACACATGTGTGTGTTAAACACAAAATCAATCCAATAACTTGGAGAACCCATGGAATGAAAATGGATTTCATATCATTTCCAAATGGTATTACTTACGTGAAATCAAAATTATATTGATTGATACAAAAAAATTAATCACCCAAAATTATTTTTTCATAAAGTTATTTAGAAAGAAATTAATAAAACATAACTCCACAAGATTTAGATATTTTGGGGTAAAATATGAAATTTTTAACAAAATTATTATCAAATAAGTCATTGTGAAAGAAAAAAAATAAATATCCCTTTTTGAAATTCTTAAATACTCTTTAAAAATTTTTAATTAAAACAAAATAATTTGGCTTGATAAAACATTTTTAAAATTACCCTTTAAAAACAAAAAATAAATTAAGAAAACAAATTTTATAAAATAAATGTGTTTTCAAAAACTTTCTTTTATAAAATATAAAAACACTAAATAATTATTTCTTAAAAACACAAGAGATTAAAAAATAATTTTTAAAATAAATTATTCCTTTTAAAATAAAACATTTACTTTAAAATAATTTTTCCCTTTCTTTTCAAAATAATTAAGAGTTAAAATAATTTAAAAACCCATTTTAAAACTTTGAATGAAATATTTGAAAATAATAATGCTCATCGAGTAAGAAAAACTATAATATTTTTTAAAAATTGTTTTTACCATACTTGTAAAAATATAAAGTTATGTGTCACCTTAAAAAGTTATTTTCAAAAAGGTTAAGTTAAAACATTTGAAAAAATTTACTAATAAGAAAATATATTCAATAATTAAACCTTGAAATTTCTACAAAGGTTTTTAGAGGAAATATGGTGTGGTAAATCAGTCATACATTCCTGAAAGGAAAAACATTTTTCATACATTAAAATACTTTTTTTGAAAACCTAAAATGTAAAAGGTGTAAAAAATACCTTTTTAAAAGTGGATAGGGTAAATACAATGGTCATATGTGATAACTTATAATTGGGTTTCCAAATATAAAATAGAATATTAGTGGGAAGGAAAATATAGACAAGGAAGGGAAACCATCATTAAAGAGGATGGTAATTATTCTTAGCAATGATATACTTTTGAGGAATAAATTCATCAATGTAAGATCTTAGAAATAAAAATTCATTCTCCAAATAGAGGAAGAAAAGGTACTATAAAATAAAATATTATGTTTTAATTAAATAATCTTTCAAGAAATAATTTTAAGAAGATATATTATATCTCGACTAAGGGGTTTTAGCTATCAAAATATTTTACAACCATCATATCATTAGAAAATAAAACCATTTAAATAAATAAAATGTTATATCTCTTAAAACCCCATGAATTTTCATGAATATGATAAAATAAATTTATTAGGTAGTAATCACACCAAATAAAATAAATGATGATATGAAATATGAAACAAGTCTCGTGGATTTGAAAATGTGAAATGAAACCCTTTCCTTGTGTTCTCACTTACTGAAATGCACTTAACCTAATTGAGGACAAAATTTTTACATTGGATGGCTCCTTGGAGATAGAGGGATTAAGATAAATTATCATGAATAGAAGATAAATTAAGTGAAATATTATTCTTGTAAAAGGAAATAAGTAAGGTTTTTAGGAGGAAACCGAAATTGGTGAGTATTCTTGAAGGGTTGGTGAGAGACGCCTTTTGTAAGTGGTGAGAATAACATTTTTATAAATATTTCAACTTAATATAAAGAGAGAACATATTTCACATTTCAAAACACCTAAAAAATGGAAAACAATGGAGTATAAATAATTTTTTTTATTAATACCTCAACCACTAAATTAGAAACATATTTTAAACATGTTATCTCTTTCACTCATTTGGTCATCCCTTTTTACTATTTTTGGCTTTTACCGTGCTGACTAGTTTTTACCTAAGTAATTAACTTTTTATACCAAAAAATTAAAGGGCCCTTATTACATAATTTTTATTTACTAATTCCAAATATGAAATACATTTTATCATATAATATTTCTTTGTGTAAGAAAAATTAATTTCAACGTCGGAACATATAACACGTAAAATACTATTATAATAAAAAGTTTATTTTTAAGCATAAAATTTATGTTTAGGATAAATTTATAAATAAATTTTATTTTCATTATATAAATTGTTTTATCATAAAAAAATTATGTGACTTTAAAATAAATCCAAAATCTAATTTTAAAAAAATAATATTTCATTAAAAGAAAAGAAAAAAATAGTTTCTTTTACTTGAAAATATTACTTAAATTGTTAAACATAGGTTTTATAAATTCATAATAGTATTTAAAATTATATATATTTACTCCTTGATACATATTTTATCATGGTAATTTTTTATAAATTTTAAATTTCCACTTACTTCTTGATATAGTCATAAACATTATGATATTAGTAAAAACTACATTTTTCACTTTTCAATAAATTAAATTATTTCAGAAAAATATCAAAAGTTAACCTAGGGATAATATTAGTATGTGTAATTTAAAAATGAACATAATTTTATTAAATTAAAATTCTAAAATTTAATAAATTATCCTTTACATGAAAATTAAAAAAAAAAGAAAACAATTTAATTAAAAAATGAAATTTTTAAACATTTAGTGTTCTAAATATTATTTCATATCAATTTTTTAATTTAAATAATGTTAATATATAATTTATTATATTTTAATTTCATATATTATAATAATAATAATTTAAAATTGGTCAATTTAATTTATTAACACTTCAAATGGTTGTTTGAAAAAAACAAAAAAAACATTAAATCATTTTAATTATTTATCCTCTAAACATAAGAAAAAATAATTTATTTTAATATTTTTATTTACTGTGGTTGTATTCATATTATAATTTCTTAATAATTTTTATCTAATTTATATAATATCATTTCGGTTTGGTGTTGCATGTGAAGCAAGCTATTGAACACAGTATTTATTTAAAGAAATGTATTCCAAAATATCGAGGTGTTATAAGGTGGGTCCATTTATACATGATCCCCAAGACTCAAATTTAAAAGTTTTTTTGATATTGATAATTACCTATAATTATTTTAATTCCTTGTATCTTATGATTTTAATATAAAGGAAATAGTTTATCACTTATGGATGTTGGTCTCTTTTCCAAACCATGTAAACATGAGTGTTCAAATTTAATTTTTCATATTTAATTTATACTTTTCCTCCATATTGTGTGTTGGTAGTGGCAGATTCCCTTGAGTTTGTGCAAGTTAAACATGATTTTGTGAGTAGGTTATGAGTCCTTTATTTCTTCTAGTACATCAATGTTGAGGGATTCCTTCCAAAGGATCTATTTCTACTTCATGGTATCATCTAGCATATAAAATTAGGTTATTGGAATTTGGGGGACTCCTAAAATCTCACATTATATTTACCTTATTGTAAATTTCATGAAATTTAACTCCAATAATTCTAAACTAATAATAAACACCCCTAAGGAATTCTAAAAGACTATACATCGCATACATGAGAAGAATATGTTTTTTATTGGACAATCTACGTTTTTTCCCATATATTCTTGCCTAAGTGTCATAATTGGACACATTAGTAGTATATTCTAAGTGATTATCCATACTGAGCATGATGTTGAATTATTTACTGGTAGTTTGGGTTGTTTTTTAGGTTTATATGATATAATATAATCCTTAACTTTATGGAGATAACGTTTTGTCATAGGAAATTCATTCGATGTCGGCACGAGGTTGATAACCCCTAGAAATATTCTTAGGATAGGGTATGGGTCCCCTATGTGTATTTTGCATTAGGTACCCCCCAAGGGTTTTGTAATCAATAATTTCATCCTCAGGGTGTGGGACCTCTATTCGATCATGGTTTTGGTACCTCCTCAAAAATGATGAGGTGTAAGTCCCCCATAATATGGGTGGGGTCGATACTCCCCCATGTTATTGGTAATAATCCCTATACCTATAGAGGTATGTGTCATTACCTATGAGATAGGTTGTGGTTTTTCCTTTTTTAGGGATTGGTACCCCTTGGTCAGTATACATTACATCAAGGCATAGTTCCCTTATTATAATTGAAGTATGTAATTTCAGGGAAGATATGAGGTATGGGTAGATGTGGCAATGTCTATTCCAGGTTTCAGGTATCGCAACATGAATTGTTCTCTCAATAACCTTCAAGATATAACTTATATTTGGGATATAAACTTTGGGTGGTATGAAACTACTTTCTCTAGTGTCTTTGGTTTTGTGAGATACAGTACGTTATGGATATGAGTAGTGAAGAATGGGAATTAATCCTTTCATATGGTTGTCTTGATTTTAGAGTTTATTAATTTCCTTAGATTTATCTTTCTTGTTCCATCATACTTGGGTTTTGAGTTTACCTATTATTCTATCTTTACTTTTTGTTTTCACAATGTCTTACTCGGTGTGTTTATACTCACCCTTGTGTGGGCTTTGTGCCCGCATGTTTTATGACTTACAGACATTGCATGGAGTGGAATTTTCAATGGTGGACATGGATCCTATGGAGATGGTAGAGAATATTCATAGTAAGAGACTGTGTTATATGTTGGGAGATTATTTTTTATGGATTTAATTCTTATATACCCTATAGAAATTATGTTCCTTCCCATTCTTAGATTATTTTATGTATAGTGATTTTTTTCTAATACATTTTATTCCCCTTTTGGGTTTTTTCTATGTAGAATTGTACTTGTTATTTGATATCTTATACATTTATTTTATGCAGTTCAGTTGGTTCTATATATATTTTTATTTTTCGTTAGTTATGCATTATTGTTATAGGTTATCATATACTAAGGCCTCCCAAGTATGTTTGTTCCTTCTTATTTCTAGTTTTCTACTCTTTTCCTATTGATGGAAGATTTAGGGTGGCACACTCAACCTACTATCACCCTAGGTGGGGTCTTGGTGGATTGGGCCATGTCAATTGATTCCCATATAAATCTTTGGGTTCTTGGTGTTTTCCCCAACATCTAGGTTGTAGAGGTAATGGATTTTTTATTGCTCCCCTTTCCCCGCTCCCTCTTCCAGACATGATATTGGTTTTGATGGCTTAATGTCATGATGTGTGGGGTGAAATTTCTTAAGGATAGGATGTATATGATGTAGTTGGGGTGTGATACATAGTTGGGGAATGCATAGTAAGAGAATGTAATTAGGTTTATGTCATTCATTTTCATGTTACCCTACTATGATGAGGGTGTAATTTATAGTTGTGATATAATGATATGGAAGTTTGTAGTGTTTGTGGTATGATGTGGCTATTGTATGTGGTATGTGGCTATGGATATGTGGTTATGGTATGATGTGGTTATGTGGATATGTGGATATTGAAGGTATTGGAGTTATAGGGTATATGTCACTCAAGAATGAGGGTTAACAGATTAGTGGGGAATTGGTTACAATGTTTCTTTTGCCTATATTCTTTTTATACTATGTTACTATTCTTGGATATGATATTGATTAAGTAATACATGGTGTTGATGGATTCTGGATAACCTATTGTAGGTAACATGTGGGTTCGGCTATTTATTTACTAATGGATTATTATGTTTCTTTCACATTTCCATGAGGGGTTTTATAGGGGATCCTAATGATTTGTTCACCCCTATATATGTATGGGAGTGTGTTTAAAAGTTTTCAAGAGGGAGATGGTAATCAATCTAGAATTTACTAACTCATTAATTTTTTATAGGTGTTAGAGTCATTTATTTAGGATATGCTTTTAATATTTCATTTTCTAGACCTTTTGTTATTAATGACATTACATGCATTATGGATTGAGTTTTATTTTATGTTATATGGATTTTATTAGTCATATTATATTATGTTATTGGGATTATAAGGGTAATTCATCCCATATATATGTTTCCATGCCCTTAGTGCTATTCACCAACCCAAATCCTATTAGAGTCATTCTTCAGGGTCACTCTCATCTTTATTGTTGGCCTAGGAAAGGTATCGATGGGAGTGGTTCATGACATACAATGCCATAAAATATTTTTTTCATTTATATTGAATAAATGTTTTCTTAATCATTAAAGAAAATAAATTTTTGTAAAAATATGACATAGATTTAAAATTTATATTTATGGAAAACAAATAATATCTATTTTCTTATTCAATAATTAATCCAATAAGTAAATTTATATCATATATCCTCACATATAATGAAACAATATTTACACTATTACCAACTCTGTTTGAGTTCATTCCTTAGAAACAACTATATTGTACTTTAGATTACCTGTATATTCAAATATTTGAATCTTAATAAATGTCTTATCATATATTGATTGTAATTCAGTGTAACATTAATGTGACGATATACTAGAGTATCTATTGTATTTAACAGTCATATCAGTTTCATGCTATAATGATAATCATGATGTTCTATGATGATATTCTTAAGCTTATGTTCTATAGTTAAGATAACATTCTATGACAAGACACATAGTATGTTTGACTATCAGGTCCTTGATTCTCATAAGTAGATATGGTTTTATCTCATGAATTTCATACATGGTAATCTCTAAGATGGTAGAATATGAGGATAGAACCGCCAATGGGAATTCCACATATTTACATGTCCTTGGATATTATTATATGTGAACGTGTGTACTGATCCTTATAATAGAGATTATTATTAATGCATATCATGATTCGTGTACTTTTATGTATTGATGAAAACCATGAGTACATATCCTCACACTGAGGTAGGATACATTGGGTGTGTCACATGTGATATTACATTAATCAATAAGTCAATATAGTATTTATAACTTCTAATTTAAGGAATATATCATCTTGTTCACTTTTATTAGAATGGAACTATCAAACTAAAATTCCATGGCCATTGTGATTGAAGGGTTCATTTTAGGAAGTCAAAGAAAGATATATTGATCACATAGGTTGATGACATGAGTATGTAAAATTCTTGATTAGGGATATCATGATAAAAGGAATATATTATATAATGCAAGTTCATATGTGGTTATCGTCAATTTGACATTAACTTTTTCCTCTATGGGTTCCTTTACATGTTGTTAAGTGATGATCATGGACATTAGGAAATCCCATCTAATTACACTGAATAAGAGGCCTAAACGTTCACAGACTTACTATATCCATTAATCTCAATTAAATTCTTTTTTAATTTAAAAGTTAGAATAAATATTATTTTCAATATCGAGTAATGATATTTATTTAGGATGTTTTATTTGATTTCAATTATTCAGTCACTAATGTGAATTGAGTAATTAAATAAATATTTATTCACAAGACCATAAAATAAAATGTTTATTTATATATTTTTTATTCACAAGGAAATAAATGATATTCATTATAAAATAAATATCTATTTAGTTATATAAATATTAAAGTAAATATTTATTCATATGACCATGGATATAATATTTATTTATTTATTGAATGAATTATATTTATTATTTTAGGTTCACTAAATGATGAGGAATGTGGATGGTTCAAGTTAAGTGTCAGGTAACTAAAATTATATAATCATAAATATCATTTATAAAGAATTATTTATTTATAAAATGATATTTATTTTAAAAAATTAGAATATTCCATTATATATTATTATTATTAGCATGGTAAATATATTGTATTTTTTATTTTATTAATGGAAGTTTTGTAATTATCAATAATAAACCCTATCTATATATATATATATCCAATTATATCATGTTGGAGAAAGTGTGAAATAATTTGTATTGTTCACAATGCATCCTCTCAATGAATAGGGTTCCTCTAAAGACTAAGAGAATTCCTCCACCTCATTTCTCCCTCTCAAGATTAATAGAATAACAAATACAATCCTCAAGATCGAAGGATTCTGTTTCAATCAAGGAGAACAACTTAAGTGGCACAAATCATTTTCACAAGCACCCGACGTTCCATCGATGTTTCAAAAATCCAAGAGCACATGTGGATCACCACTATAGGGATTCTCTTTTAGATCCAAATAGTGAAACTATGGTAAAAATCAAACAGGTTTTGATTGATCAACACATACATTAAATAAAAATCTCAAGACTATGGTATTTTTATTTTGATTAAATTAATTATAAATTTAACATGAAAGATCCTTTATTTTGGTTCTATTATTCTTTATCGAGTTATTTTTTATATATTCATTATAAATTGTGATTATTTTTCATGTTATTATGGATTATTTTTTGAATTCCACAAAAATTAAGTTGGGAATGGTCATGATCGGTGCTTCCGATGCACCCGGAACCTATCAAGTGGTATCACAATAGTAAAATTCAATTTTATAATTATTTAACTTGATTTATCAATATTGGGATTCATTTATATATTTTTATTTTTATTTTCATTATTATTCCATCAAGTTCTGATAATTAGTTTTTTGACTATCATATGACTAAGAACATGTGAATAACACATGAAGATTCCATCCACATGTGTCAGAGATCCTGACTACATGATGAAATTTCATGATGTGTAACAAATTACACATCGTGTAGTATTGTTCAACCACACGCATACACAATCATGCTATTCTTGGAATGTTGTGTGGGGATTAATTATTTGGCATGTAATTAATAAATTTATTGATCGCCAAGATGGAACACAGTTTGTAGGGTTACATGGTGTGTAACCCACTTACACACAATGTAACCCCAACATGATGTTGTGGTTGTGTTCTCAATAGATGCGGTGTGTAATTAATAAAAATATGGTGTAATAGCTTATACATTTCTTGTTGACTGTAACATATAAAATATGATCCAACTATGACTACATAGTATGTAACTTCATTACACATCATGTAACATAATAATTTTCACATTTATTACATGTTGGGTCTATCGAAATATATTGTAGATGGCGAGATCAAATTTTATACTGTGTCATTTGTGTACACATCATGTAATTTGTTCCCATTTACATGTATTAAACATTGATATAGTATATAATCTATGTAAAATAATTACATGGAATGAAAATTAATTATGGAATTAAACCAAACTACATGGAATTTTTTAGTGTATAAAAGATGAAATAGGGATTAAAAAAATTAAATTCCGAGTTAATTTCAGAATAAATTTTGGAACTACATATTATGTGGTCAGGGTATAGGATATGAAAATTTCATGGTAATTTAATAAGTACATTCAATGTAGGTTAAACACATGTTGTGTGTCAATACACACTGATTTGACTACTTGGCATGACATGTGGAACTATATGTTTTGTAACTATGTGACATGCCATGTATTCTACATTCCTTGTGAATAAATAATACAAGAGTATATAAGACACCAAGTAGATCATATGGGTACATTCCATGTTGACTCTAAATAAAAACTATGTACTTAAGTAATTTTAAATTAAATTAAATTTTTTTAAAAAATCCAATGGATAAAAATCTTATGTATCTCTAAGAATTCTTAGATTAATAATTATGATAAATAATTAATTGATTAATAAGACCATTAATTATTATTTTAAGATAAATTTATCTTATTAAAATAAAAAATATTTGAAATGTGTACTAGAATATCTAATTATGGTGACGTATCATGTATGTGATTGATCATGAGAATGACCAACTAATGTATGAGTTAGATTTCTATTTAATTTAACATTATTACATTAGTTTTTATATGTGATAAAGTTTTATTAAATTAAATATGATGTATTTTGATTCATCCATCCTACATTTATTATATAGTACCTATTTGGTTTATTTTATATATCTCATACACCTAGTTTCCTTTACCTGTGTGTGAATATAAAATATGTAAATTATGGAGCTCTAGGCAGAGTAGGTGGTTTAGAAAACAATATGAAGTGAAATAAATTGAGAAGATACAAAGGAAAAGGGTGGAATTTTATAACATGATCCAAGAACATATCAAGGAGTTTTTTCTCTAGGTTAATAGGTTATTTTATCATCATATCAATAAATCAACCATTAAAAAGCTCATGATCAAGTCTCTTTATTTATTTTATTTTGTTAGATGCATTGTTATTTATTTGTTTATGTGGATGCATGATTATACGGTAATTAAAATAGATCACATAAATTAAATAATATAACAAAACATGAAATATTAATTAAAATAAATGAATTATTTATAAAAAAATTATCAATATATGGTTAATTAATTATATAAAATCCACATAATATTAACAAGGCATGTAAAAAATAAAGTAATGAAATTTATGTATAATAAAAAATCCCCTGAGAAAATATTAAGTCATAAAATCCTTTTATAACTAGATTAATAATGTAACCATAGAACTCAATATTATTTTTACACCTCAGCTGCAATCATGGTAAGTAAATTTTTCATTTTAAATAAACTATAGCATAATGCATATAACTTTATTCAAGAACATGGTTGAAAGCTAAATTCCCAAATTTTATAATATTAATTTAATGAAATGGGTTTAATTTTAGAAATAATCGTGTCAATATTATCTTAAGGTGAATTTTTAGGATTTCCATAAAAATATTTATTTTTAAGTGAATAGTAAAAAATATTGCTTTTTATAAAACTATCATTTATTTTTATTAAATCAAGTAATTTAAAAGTCTAATTATGAATTTAATTTGATATTAAGGAAACATAATTCTAATATAATTATAAATAACCTAATTAATTACATAGTAATCATCATTATATTTGATTTTGATATAAGTTTATTTTTGGGTTTAAAATATATTTTTCTAAAAACTATTTTTATTTCATTTTACGAATTTATATTAAAATTGATTTCTAACAATTATAGAAATTTAATATTGAAAAATTAATTTCATATTTAGAATCACGAGGTTCTATTTTTCTAAATAATTAAATTTAATTTTTTATCATTATGTGTAATAACCATGGTAAAGATGTGTCACCTCAGTGAGGGTAAAATGGGTAAAACTGGGTTAAAACTATGGGGTAAAGGTATAAAATCTGTATAAAACATGAATTTATCCTATATTATGTGTTTTTTAGACCAAATATATGTTAAATAATCTAAATATTTTATTATAACATTTTTTTAATTTGGGAACCCATTCTTGACTTTTATGAACATAATTATATTTTATATAAATTTTGAAATATTTGTGAGACTTTTCTTTTAATGGTATGGTTGGAAGGTTTCATTTAGTTTTTTATTGATCTGAAACTCTAAAAACATTCATTTTTTCATTAGTTAACCAAAAAAATCATCTAAATCAACTTCTAACTTTATTTACAGGTGAAATGATTTGTATTCTTAAATCAGATATTTTCCTAAAAACTATTTTTCATGTGTTGTGTGTTTATATATTAAAAGTAATTTCTGTTACCAATGTTAATTGAATCTAATAAAATATTTTCCTGATTTTTTTATTATGATTTTAATTTTTTATTATAATTTCCATTTTATTTTTTCATATAATTAAGTTATCATATTAAAAAAGTTGACTTAACACAATTAAGGTTAAAATGGGTTCGAAGTGGTTTAACTAGGATATAAGGCATAAAATGTCTCCAAAACTGGTATAAATGTTATTTTAGTTTATTATGACCTTATAAAAAATATTATTATAATTTTGTGTGCCTTGGTGTAACTTTACATGATTATGATATATATTATATTTAAATCTTTGAAGTAATTCCAAGTGTGCCATTTCCCTCTCTTATAAAAGGAAACTTCCTCTTCACCTTTATTAACAATTTTTGAGCACTCTTTATCTAATAATTCATTACCTAATACCTTAATTTATTCCTTAAAATCATCCTATATATTATTTTCTTCCATTAATTCCATCCTATGAAGGATAAAGGTGTAAACCAAAGGCAGTCTCTCAAAAAGATGTAATCATCTAACCCCACTCTTTCAAAGTTTATTTCTTCTTATACATCCTATAAATATATTGTACCCATATTAACATGAGTAATATACTATAATAAATATACTTAGATGATATTAATATTATTGGATAACCATTTTTCATTTCCTTTTAATTAAATGGAAAATGAATGTATCGCGCATGCGTACGTGTGGACTACTGCCTCCACATAGCGATATGATTCCTTTTCCATATCCATATTTCATGGTTGTTTATTATGATGAATTTAATGTTTATATATTATATTTATGACAGAGTTATACTTATATAATTAAAATACATTATCTAACTTCTTACCTTCCCATCTGTTGGAAAATGATAACGTCACTCATGCGTACATGTGGACTACCACCTCCATGAAGAGATGTGGATCATTTTTCATTTACTATTTACATGGATGAGAATAAGAATAGATTTAATGAAAATATATGATTTTTATTATATAATTATGATTTTTTTTAATTTTTATTTATTATTTATATTTCTTTCATTACATCCATCAAAAAGTGAAAAAACCACTTGTGTGCATGTACGGACTACCATCTACATGAAGTGATGTAATTAATTTTTCATCATCGCTTTATATAAATGGTTATAAAATTGTATATAATTATTAAATCTGATTATTATTTCATGATTAATTTTTTTTTATATTATGTATACATTATCAAAGTACAAGGATCAGGACTTCCAAACCCAAACATGTATGAAAAACGAAAAAATTCTCACAGAGAACAGTGATTTTAATAAAAAATTGTTAATAAACGGGTGATAAGATGTTATAAGTAAATAATATATGGTATAATATTTATTAATATTATTATATAATATATTTATAAGAAATATATATTTATTATAGATGATTTTTAAACCCATACGAAGCAATAAGATACTTAAGGTAAGAGTTTATTGCCTCACTTTTGTTTATGTGAGACATATGTCATATTCACCACATGTATCTTTCATGTGGTGCATATAATTAACATTTTATGTGTTATATAATTAATATATTTATATTAATAATATTTAAAGTCTCATTTGAATTTATTTGATTTATGGGGGATATGATTCAAATTTTACCAAAGCGGTAACGGTTTATGATATAATCTCATTTATTTTCTGGATTATCTTTACTAAATTTTCATTAATATAAATTATAGTATTTTATACTTTAAAAACATATATTTTATTATTCATGATTTATTTATTGGTTTTTCAAATATTCATTCCATTTTTACCTTCTTTGGTACTTAATAAAATAAATAAAACATTTTTTTATGAAAATATAACCTTATATCCTCTTTAGTTGATGAACTTTTTATTCTATGTCAATGTTTCTTAAAATGTTTTAAAGAATGTACTTTTATTTGATTAAATTATTATTTAAAGTCATTTTCAACCATATTTTATTTTATTTTCAATGTTTTGAAATGAATATTTATAAAAAAATTGAACAAGTATTTTTTGACTTTTTACAAAAGTGTGAAAGGAATATTCTTTTTAATATATAAGGCGTGAACAGCTTTCCTTTCTACATGATAATTATTCTATTAGATCCACAAGGATGAATACCCTGAGAGGGGGGTGAATCAGGGTATGACTAATTTAAAATTAAATCCCATTATAATCTTGTTTCACGGTTAAACAAAACACTCTTCTCTCTCTTTCCTGTTGCAAAATATAGACAGAAAGTAAAGCATGCACAGGACACAACAATTTTTACTTGATTCACCCTCACTGGGCTACGTCCAAGGAGCATACACCGGCAATGTACCGATGTACCGAATCCACTATAAGCACACTGATATTTATAAGGTTCAAGATAGATCACTTCTATTCCATGGCTCACTGCCTTTAAAATGTTTAGGGTCATCTCATTGCTTTCCCAAGGGTCACTCACTATTTCTCTCTCTATGGCTCACTGTCAGTGGAGAGGATCACCTTCTTCCTCTTCATTTTCTCACTACTCTAGAAAGGATCCACTCACAGTTTATAGACCTATTTGTCTCTTCATTATCACTAATGAATACATCCTCTGTTGTATGTAGATGCACTATTGAAGTCCCAATTTCACCCGTAGATGAATCTCACTTTGCACTGAAGGTATCGGACAATCTTCCAGCTTTGACGCAGCCCTAAATCACTGTCGTGAAACAACCATTATTGGTGCCCTTCTCTAATCTGGCATAAAAGTCTCAGTGTACAAGTCAAAACTGGCACGCAATTTTACCTCAACCACTTGTGAGACACAAGCTTCTTTAACTCCAAACTTGCACGCCGCACACCCTTTTACACCCATTCCAGTTTTGGCATGCAACCAACAACTTTCATGATTCTTCAAATCTGGTGCGCAAGTCTCCCTCAACCACTTGCGTAATGCCTTATTCTTCTACTCAGAACATGCTTGACTCACTTCCTTCCTCGCCCAGACCACCTTGGACATGCAACTATCACCTGGCGCGCAACCTCTACTTGCGCGACCACACACCACTTGCGCGACAACCACACCTACGTGACGGGAGCTCTGATTTTTCTAAGTGTTGAACTATTCCTTGAATGAGGATCGGTCGACCTGTATTTATAGGCATTTGGACACCCTGTGCGACGACACGCAAGTCTCCCCTCAGCGCGCAAGTCTCATCACGCAAGTCTATTCCCCTTGTCACTATTATGCTAGTCACTTGCACGACATAACCCAAACCTTGTGCAACCCTTATCCATTTTCCATATTTTGATGTTATGATCCTGAAAGACATTAGGCGTGCAAGTTTTCTATATTTCAAGTACACGACGTGCAATTCCCTTTTACAAAAACCTTTTTTCTTCATTTGTCGATTTTCAGGCCCAAAAATTTGGCAAAAAATGGAAAACGGTGCCACCTTGTATCATCTCTTTTTGTACCGCCTCCAGATCATTCATTCCTTTGTCGATGTTCTTTAATAAAATGTTGATCATTAACCATAGTTCTTGAACTTGACATTCCACCATGAAATCCCCTTTGTCAACAAATTTGTATGTTACAGTTTTCTTTGTCAACAATCACAACACATATGTCCACTTTGTCAACAAACACAATCCCCTCAAAATGCTTCAATGATGCCTTGAGGGATTTTTGCCCAACAATCTCCCCCTTTGGGTTTGTTGACAACCCTTAGATAAAAAAGATACATTGTTAATTCTTTAGCCACCATTTGCCTATTGCGATTCCAGATAGCGATCAAGGATTTACTCAACACATACTCTAAGCCCACATGAGCAATGCTCAGCGTGAGAAACAAGAGTAAATGAAAAGTTCATCAATGAATCAATTCATCTCTGACACCCATTGTTCACACCAAACTGATACCAATTTTGACCAAACTGATACCAATTTTTGGAAATATTCTTACCACATTCCAACACCACTCTTCTAATTTCATCGCGATCCTCAGCTGTTGTGATATATATTCTTTGATCGATCACTTATAGCATCATCATATTTAAAAATCCCCCTTATTTCACTGCTCCACCTGTCAGCTTCTCCCCATATCGATCATGATTTATCAAACTATTTTCTCCCCCTTTTTCAACGAACCTAAAGGTCACTCCTTTGCAGTCTGTAATAGAGTAGAGAACACATATCAACACATTAAGGAAAAACACATCATACCTCAGGGAGAGGGGGGTTGCACATCCACACTCTTTTAAGTGAGGAGAGTCGACTGAACTCGCAGATCTAGTTGATGCCTCTCAAAAGCTTCCTTGGGTAAGGCCTTTGTCAAAATGTCTGCAAACTGTAGTTCTTTAGGCACATAATCCAACATCACAATTCCGTGTTCAACCTTCTCCTTGATAAAATGATACTTTATCTCAATCTACTTTGTCCTAGAGTTATGGATGGGATTTTTGCTGAGATTTATAGCACTTGAGTTATCACACTGGATTCCGATCGGAGACTTTACTTCAACACCCATATCATCAAGCTACTGCTTCATCCACAATAACTGTGTGCATGCTTGAGTGGATGCAATATACTCAACTTCTGTGGTGATCAATAAAATGCAATCTTTATTCTTTCTTAGCCAAGAAATACAAAAATCCACCAAGATAGAATGCACCACCTGATGTTGACTTTCAATCATCTGCTGAACCGGCCTAGTCTGCATCAGTATATCCCAATAACTCTGTCTGAGATTTTTCATTATATGTCAAGACAAAATCCACAGTGCCCTTGATATACCAAAGTATTATTTTCACTACAAGCATGTGTCTTTCCTTGGGATTACTTTGATATCTCACTGCTTTCCATGTGGCGAAAACAATGTCAGACCTTGTTGCTGTCAAGTACAGCAAGCTTCCAATAATTTGCCTATATTCTGTGATATTAACTAACTTGCCATCCTCATATTTAGATAGTTTTGTCCGGGTAGCAACTGGAGTCTTCATTTCCTTTTAGTTTTCCATTCCAAACCTTTTGAGAACCTTTTTGGTGTATTTGAATTGAGAAATTAAAGTTCCATTACTTCCTCATGTCACCTCAAGACCAAGGAAAAATGTTATCTCTCCAACCATTGACATTTCAAACTCATTTTTCATGAATTTGGAAAACCTTCAACACTGAGCTTCATATGATCTTCCAAATATTATGTCTTCAACATAAACCAGCACCATCATCCTTTGATTACTATCGTTTCTGAAATAAAAATTGTAATCCACTCCCCCACTCTGGAAACCAAGCTTCTTCAAGTACTGATCAAGCCTTGAGTACCATGATCTTGGTGCTTATTTCAGCCCATAAAATGCCTTCTTCATCCTACAAACTTTGTTCTCATCCTCATGAATGAGAAAACCATTTGGCTGCTCAATGTACACCTATTCTTCCAGAACCCCATTTAAAAATGCAAATTTGACGTCCAACTGGAACACATTGAACTTCCTTTGCGCAATTATGGCTAAAAATAATCTGATTGTCTCCAGCCTTGAAACTCATGAAAATGTCTTATCAACATTAATACCCTAGATTTAGGAGTATTTTTTGAACACCATTCGTGCTTTGTTTCAAATCATTGTTCCATCTTCATTCATCTTATTGAGAAATACCCATTTAGTCCCGATGACGTTTTTTTGCTGGCCTCGAGAAAATCTCTCATGTATGATTCTTCTCAATCTGTTCTAATTCTTCATGCATAGCCTGAACCCAGTACTCATCTTTAGCTGCATCGAAAAAACATTTCAGCTCCACCTGAGATAAAAACGATGTTTGATGTGATGATTTAATTCTTTGAGTATGGACTGGAGCTATCTGATCACCAATGATATTTTTCCTATCAATTTCAGCTTGAATTTATGGATTCTTAGCAAATTCAGATTTTTTTTCCTCTTTCTCATCATCATTATCTTCTTCTGAGTCAGCCTCAGGAACTTCTACTCCCCCTGTGTTGATTACCTCCTCATCAATTTAATCCAAAAACTGTCCACTGGGTCGTTGATTATTCTGTTCATTTTAAACTATAGTGACATCATTTCTCTCAACAATTTTTCCCAGCCTTTTGTTGAAGCATTTATATGCTTTGCTTTTCCCTGAGTAGCCAAGGAATATCCCCTCATCTCCTCGTGACTCAAATTTCCTGTGATTTTATTTGTTGATAATGAAGCACTTACTTCCAAAGATTCAAAAGTATTTCAACATTGCCTTCTTCCTGTACCACATTTCATATGGAGTCTTCATTTCATTTAGACACAATAGAGACCTTTTCAAAATATAGATCGATGTCAAAACTGCTTCCTTCCAAAATTTCTCTGGTAGGTCCTTTTCAATAAGCATTGTCCTGGACATGTTGTTGATGATCCAATTTCTCCATTCAACCACTCCATTCTGTTGGGGACTTCTCACTGATGAAACTTGATTCCTTATCCCATGTTTCTCAAGATAGTCTTCAACTTGAATGTTTGTGAATTCTGTACCATTATCAGTACAAAACTTCTGAATTTCTTGCCTAAGCATCTTTTTTGATTACCTTCTATACCGCTTTATGCAACTGAACACCTCTGTCTTGTTGGTAACGACAAATACCCAGGCCATTCTGCTATAATCATCAATGAAAATGACATAGTACATCTTCCCATTTATATCTCATGGTGAGATAGGTCCACATACATCAGCATGCACCAATTCAAGTACTCTGGTTGATTTCTGTTCCTTTGGCATGTATGTCTTTCTGATAATATTCCCTTGTTGGAAAGCATCACATGTATGAGTACGATCATGTGATAGTTTGGGAAGGTCTCTAGCAGCATCACACTTTACTAGATATTCCATAGATGGTTGGCATAGATGACCAAGTCGCTTATGCCATAGCTGGTTTTCTTCTTCTCTGGATAAAAGGAACGTATCTTCTTCCCCACTTACAAGGTAAAGATTTCCCTTTGACCCTCTTCCATGTAGAACAACTACTCCATCTTTTCCTTTCACAACACATATCCTCTTGGTAAATTGTATAGAGTGCCCAGAGTCACATAGTTGACTGGCACTGAGCAAGTTAGGACTAAGACCCTCTATTACCAAGACATCATCACGTCTCATTTCTTTTCCCCCAAACTTGGCCTTTCCTGAGCCAACAATCTTTAGTCCTTCATCATTTCCAAATTTGAAAACTCTTTATTTGTCATATTTTATGCCTGTAACAAGATCCTTATTTCTTGTCATATGAGATGTGCAACCACAATCGAGGATCCACACACCAGAGGGATATGATACCTTAAAGGCAATTTCTTCCACCACAGACTTCTCATTCTTCTTCTTCATGGTACATATTTTTTCCTTCACACTCAGTATGGATTGAGACTTATGTTCTTTCTCGGAGTATGATAGACCAGCTTCAACTTGAAAATCCGCAAATCTATTCTGCATTTTTAACTCACCTGTTTGTTTATTGATATGTTGCTTGCGAACATTTTGATTCTGCTATAGCACATTCCTCTATATGGTCTAAGTGCAGTACCTAGCCATGTTCCCAAATCCTCCACACCAAAAATAGTGTCCTTCAAAATATGTTCTGGAAAACCATTATCTGTTTGTCTTCCACCTATGTTCTTGTTCCCTTCAATATCTCTTGGCTATGGAACACACATATTGTGAATGTCCCATCATTCTACAACAATAACACCTGATATAATGTGTATTCCTTCGTGTTACTTCAGCACTATGAGTTTCCCTTTAGGATCTTTGAATATTTTGATTCTGTTTTCTGCCCAAATCAACCTTCAATCTCAGAGTGGATACTTGCAGTCTGACATCAATATTTACAGCTTTTTGTTTTCGATCAAGCCCCAATTTGGTCTTGTAATCTGAGCTCAATTGCTACTCCATTCCTACTGAACTGCTAGCCTCCTCTTTCATCTTTTCTGTCTTTTGAATGGACTTCTTTTCTGATATCACATTGGGGGTCAAGAGTTTTTCTTGATCCTTCATTTTTCGTCACAGACTGACCACTTGTTCTTCAATCTCTTCGATACACTTGACTTGATCTTTCACTTTTCTATTCATGTCATCGATCTCCCTTTTTTATTCTTCAATCTTGAGCTTATACTCACTAACTTATTCTGAGTTCTCTGGTGTTGATAACTTGAGTTTTTCAATTTCTTCCATCAACTCAGACTTCTCTTCTTCCTAATACTGTATATAGAGTTTGGCATCACGAACAACATTATTAGATTTATTTGTTTTGTCTCTCCAAACATCTATCTCCTCAAGAGCAGCCTCTAACTCAGCTAGCATATCTATTCTTCCTTAAACTTTTTCTTCTTTATCATCACCTTCGTTTTCATTCTTATCTTGAGAACTACCGATGACAGCCACCATATAATTTTCTCCACGATCTTTTCAATTTTCAATCTCCTCCACCTCTTCAACCTCAGACTCATCTAAACTGTCTATTTCTTGTAAAAGAAGATTCTTCTTCTTAAATAAATTTCTCTTGAACTGCTTCTTCCCTTTAACATAGGTTGAAGATCTCTTCTTGGGAATTTCAACTTCATATTCATCATTTTCTTCTTGAAACTTTTTGGGGCACATTGCGGTAAGATGACCAACTTTTCCACATCTAAAGAAATAAAGTGGGAGATTCCCTTAGAACTTTCCTTTTCCTCTTTGAAGATTTGAGGAGAGGAATGACATTACCTCATCTATTTCTTCATCCTCCTGAGAATCTTCAATGGTGAGCTTCTTCATGGCCTTAAATGCCACCTATTTGGATTTCCCCTTTTCCACAGTGTCATTATCATCATTTCTCATTTCATATGCAACAAGGGTGTTGTGCAAGTTATCCAATGTCATCTCTTTCAGGTCTTTATCTTCCAAAACAGAAACATTCAGATTGAACAGAGGTGGAAGCTTTCTCAGGATGCGCTTCACAATTTTCAATCTTCAATAACTTCTCCAAGACCTCTCATGTCCTCCACTGCAACATTTACCCTATCAAAGAATGCATCAATAGATTCATTCGGGTTCATTATCAGATCTTCATACTTGTTTCACAACACTTGCATATTTTCCTCTCTGACCTTTGTATCCCCTTCGTATATATTCAATAACTTTTCCCACATGGCATGTGACGTTTTGAAATACATCACCTTTGTATATATAGGATTGGATAGGTCTCCCCCTAAGGCATTGATTACTTTGTCATCGGCATCCAACTCTCTACGCTCGACTTCTAATTAAGTACCACTATTAATATCAGTTGTTATGCCATGCATTGCAACTATGAATACATCCATTCCCAAAGATCAGAAGTAGTGTTTCATCTGATTCTTCCATAGCTGAAAATTGTTCCCGTCGAAGATCGGAATCCATTTATGATTGGTGACCTCCATTGAGAGAAAAACTAATATCAACATTTCCCTCTGATACCAATTGTTAGGTCCACAAGGCTGAATACCCTGAGAGGGGGGGTGAATTAGGCTATGACTAATTTAAAATTAAAGCATGTTCTCATCTTGTTTCACTGTTAAATAAAACACTCTTCCCTCTCTTTCTCGTTGCAAAATATAGACATAAAGTAAAGCATGCACAGGACAAAGAAATTTTTACTTGGTTCACCCTCACTGGGCTACGTCCAAGGATCATACACCAATAATGTGCTGATGTACCAAATCCACTATAAGCACACTGCTATTTACAAGGTTCGGGATAGATCACTTCTATTCTCAGGCTCACTGCCTTTACAATGTTTAGGGTCAACTCACTGCTTTCCCAAAGGTCACTCCCTATTTCTCTCTCTCTGGATCACTGCCGGTGAAGAGGATCACCTTCTTCCTCTCCCTTTTCTCACTGCTCTGGAAAAGATCCACTCACAGTTTATAGACCTATAGGTCTCTTAATTATCACTAATGAATAAATCCTCTATTGTATGTCGATGCACGGTTGAAGTCCAACTTTCACCCGTAGATTAATCTCACTTTGCACCAAAGGTATCGGGAAATATTCCAGCTTTCACGAAGCCCTGACTCACTACCATGAAACAACCATTCTTGGTGCCCTTCTCTAAGCTGGCGCACAAGTCTCGGCGTGCAAGTCAAAACTGGCACGCAAGTCCACCTCAACCACTTGCGCGACACAAGCTTCTTCAACTCCAAACTTGCGCAACGCACACCCTTTTACACCCAATCTAGTTTTGGCATGCATCCAAAAACTTTCGCGCTTCTTCAAATCTGGCGTGCAAGTCTCCCTCAACCACTTGTGTGACGCCTTCTTCTTCTACTCAAAACCTGTGTGACTCACTTCCTTCCCCACCCAGACCACCTTGGATGTTCAACTATCACCTTACGCACAACATCAACTTGCGCAACCACACACCACTTGTGCGACCACCACACCTGTGCGACGAGAGCTCTAATTTTTCTAAGTGTTGAACTCTTTACCGAATGAGGAGGGGTTGACCTATATTTATGGGCATTTGGACACCCTGAGTGATGGCACACAAGTCTCCCCTCGGTGCGCAATTCTCTGCGTGTAAGTCTCTGCCTCTTGTCTATACCGCGCTAGTCACTTGTGCGACCTAACCTAGAACTTGTACGACCCTTATCCCTTTGTCATATTTTGATGTTTTGATCCTAAAACACATTAAGCGCACAAGTTTCCTCTCCTTCAAGTACACAGCGCGCAAGTCTCTTTTCCAAAAACCTCTTTTCTTTATTTGTTGATTTTCAGGCCCAAAAATTTGGCAAACACTGGAAAACGGTGCCACCTTGTATCTTCTCTTTTTGTATCATTTCCAAATCATTCATTCCATTGTCGAAGTTCTTGAATCAAACATTGATCATTAACCACATCTCTTGAACTTTACATGCCACCATGAAATCCCCTTTTCCACAAATTTTTATGTCATGGTTTTCTTTGTCAATAATCACAACACATATGTCCACTTTGTCAACAAACAAAATCACCTCAAAAATGCTTCAATGATGCCTTGAGGGATTTTTTCCCAACATATTATTTATTTAGAATCCTTTAAATGTTTATATATTTATTCAATAAAAATAATTTTCTAGGAATTTTTTATTGAAAATAAAAAAAGTATTATTTTCTAAAAGGTTGAAAATAAATTTATAAAAAATTTAGAACTTCATTTTTATATAAAAGTTAGAAAATATTTAAGGAAGGTTTTTATTAAAGTTTTATTTTCATTTTCTAATATAATAATCATAATAATTTATTTTATTGAAAATTTTTGTTAATGGTCTTCTATAATCCTTTACTGATTTATGGATTATACCATATTTTTTCATCATTCACTTTCTTGTGATCATGTTCTCTATCACTCACCATTATTCATTGGAAACTATTTTTATCCTTTATTTTTATATGTTAAATATTATGGATATATTTAGTATTGTATTAAAAATATACCATTTCAATATATGGTGTTAATTGAAGGAAACTTATTTATTTAATTTTGTAGGGAAATATTGGGGTTTCTTATTCTTGATTCAATACAGATAATTTATATAGAATTTTGATAATTAATTGATCATTCAATATATCAGGAATTTATTGGAAATACAAGTGATGGGTGGGTCCTAGTTATAGATAACCCCTTGATGCATCAATGGGTAAAATGAGACAGAAAATTGGACAATTAGTTCAGTATTTGGTGTATATCTAATCATTTCATAAATTGTCTTGGCATAAGGCCTTGACTATATGTTTCACAATGTCTTGGAAAGAGTCCTTGATAGTAAGATCATGATGTACAACATTATACATTTAATTCATTAATATTTTAGTTATTATTATCAATGTGGTTTTTATACTGATATTTTCTATGGATATATTTTTAATATCAAGTTATTAATTGAATATAATATGTATTGATTATCCACATTTTCATATATTTAATGCCTTATCTACTCATGATAACTTCCATTATTCTCATTCCTTTACTGATCATCAAAGATAATTATTAATTATGTTATCCTTTCCCTAGGATATGAATTGGGAGTCTTTGAATGATTTTCAGGGATTAAAGAAATTTTTCTTATGTTGGGTTTTATTTTCCAATTTAATATGGAATCATGTATATATCTAGTTATTCAAGAATTCTAAATTGATCAATCATATTTAGTGTGATCCCTTATATCTTGTCCCAAAGTAATAAAGTATATATCGGATCTGGGTTACTAGATTTAGGGTCTAACAGTAGGTTTATCCCTCATCATGACACTTACTTTTATGGGGGAGTTCTAATGAAGGTTTTTGTCAACTTATCCAAGTAGGAATCCAGTTATATAGTCCTAACTAAAATTTATATTATTTAGAGATAATTGTTGAAGAAGTATGAATAAGGATTTCAATATTGGGGGTCCACACAATGGATCAAGGAGCTATGAGCTATCAGTTGGCAGGAACACCTACTTAAATACCTTTTAGTAATTTTCTAGGACCTCACTTAGGTTATGAGAAGGGAAATATAGATCATTTCCACTACGAATGTTCATGTAATAGGACATTTAGAGTTCAATGGTGAGGTTTATTGGGACTTAATAAAATATGGGAAACTAATACAAATAAATTTATTACATCATACTCAGTAATCATATAAAGTAACTTAAATTCACTTTTATTATATTGTATAAAAAATGGAAAGTTCAGAGATCTTCATATCACTATGATCTAAACTAGATAAAGTCAAACTCTTTAATGGTAGTAACTTCCATGACTGGTACCGGCACTTAAATATTGTATTATGCCAAGAATGAAATATTTATGTACTAGAGTCCCTAACTTTTTATCTACATAATAATGAGTAAATTGAAAAGATAAAATTATACATTTAAACACTTGGATGATGAACTATATGTCTAGTTTTTGATATTTTCATTTATGTTTGATGAACTCTAAACGTCTCATGAGAACATGGATTCATAAATCATGCTCAAACATCTCTATGATATTTATCATGAGAGAGTTAGAAAGGAGAGGTTTGAGATCTCTAAAGAAATTTTTTTGTGAAATATTAGAGAGGGGTGATAGATGGACCTCAAATAGTCAATATTATTGGCTACATTTAGTGTCTATATATTCTAGGGTTTATGCTGCCTGATGAATAGTGCACAGATATTATAATTTCTTCACTCCCCCATATCTTCTCTTGATTTATTGAAAATTTTAATATAAAAAACATCAAAAAGTATCTACCATATCTCATTACTCTACTTCCCTAGGTAGATAAGGATATCAAGTGTAAAAATAATTATGTAGTTATGGTCAATAAGAGGAAGGGAAAGGACAAAATCCTTAATACTGACTCTAATTATAATGTGTTTTTGCAATACCCAACTAATAAGAGGATAATCAATGGGAAATAAAGGAAGAAAGTTCTTATCTGTTTTTCATGTGGAAAGAATGGATACTCAAATAAGAACTAAAAAATGACAAAGAAGAAAGGGTATTATTCATATGTGTTTATTATCAAGTGTGGGGTTTTTATTTATATAAATTGGGTATTAGATACTTCTTAGAGATCTCACATTTGTTTACAATCATAGAATAAAAGTATATTCAAAATATTTACAGGATGTGAGGTGGATCTACGTGCTTCTTGTTAGAGTTTGAACCTATGTTTTAATACATTAATAGTTTTGTTTTGATAAATTATTATTTCCTCACATTTATTAATCTCAGATTTTCTAAAAAATAATTATTTATTATTTAAATTTTCTAATGTTAAACGATAATTTATATTCTTAATTTTACATTTTATTGTTATTCATTTTTTTAAACATATCTTATTTATTTTGTTGTATTAAATATTTTTGTGGTTATTTTAGTAAAAAATTAGGTGATCCAGTACAAGCACAAGCTCTATCTCATCAACCACATGGGGGACCCATAGGTCAACCCCAACCCGACGAGACTCTGCTGAGGAAAGTGTGTAGTGGGACCGTGTATAAGGCTCATGGGAGAATGTGCCCACAAAATCACATGAAGATGTGCCTACTAGGCCTACAGGACTAAAGTCTGTGTGTGTGCATAGGTGTGTGTGGGTGATGATCCCCAACTATAATCCTAAACCATTTGAGGTGTGGAATTATTAATATAGTGGAGAATCAACCAACTGCATATCCAATGTGAGATACATATCTACGGACAGTTTTCATCCACCTTAAAATCTTATGCATATAAACATAACTTTCCATGAGGAGACCTTACTACCTATTGTGCACTGCTAGAGTGAACCTACCATGAAATTTACCATAGGAAGAGTGAAGAAGTGTGGGAACTTTCTATGGATGAGGCCTTCCATAACCTACCCTGATGAAAACATACCATGGATAACTTTGTAGTTAAAGTGAGTGAAGAATAAATATCATGAGGTGTGTCAAACTGATTGTAAGCCATCGTATCCTACTGCATGAGGTACCTACCATATGTTTTTATAATGAAACCATGTTTTTATACTGACAACATGTTTTTGTATTGACAACATTTTTATTTTTAAGTGATCATGATTCCATGGTTCTCATACCGATCATGTGTGCATAGTAAGCATCCCAACCACACACAATCACATTGTAAGTATACCAACCATGAGGCTTTTTCCCCACATGATCAATACATGACTTTAGTTATTTTTAGATGAACTGTATTTTTTAACAACAATATGTTTTAGTTTAATTTTTATAAAGATATATTATACAAATTTTTTAAAAGTATTTCTAACTATTTTATTGATTTTTAAAATAAATAAATATTATAACAACTTCGTTATAATTTTTTGAATTAAAATTTTTATAGAAATTATTATAAGATTAATCATTTTCATGTTATTATTTTTATGATTTATTTTCTATTATATTTGAATCTTTCATTTACAACAAATATATGAGAGAAATATTAATTCTTTTAATTATATTAAATAATATCAATTTATTTAACAAATATATTAAAAAAATCAGTGGTTTTCTTACAGAAATTGAATAATGTGACTACTCTATGATGTTAAGAACAATATTTCCAAATGTAGGTAACAATAATATTATATTTTTTTATGTGCTAACAAGTGGAATCTGGTGATTGGAATACTTGATACTCCAATGAGATCTTTTGAATTCAATTAATATTCATTAATCAATTATAAATATCATTTTTGGTCATAGTAGGCCACTTAAGAGGGGGTGAATTGAGTTATTATAAAAATTTCTATTAAAATGTTTAATTTAAAAAGTTCCACCAATTTAAAATAAAACAGGACAATTAAATATGGTATTAAAATTATAATAGTCTAACTGTTTAAATGGTTTCTTAGGAGAATAATTAATTATAAGTTATAATGATATTAGATATTGATACAACTTTTGAAACTGCTCTAGTAAGTAAAAAAAGTTATAACTACTATACAATACTAACTATCAAAGTAAAATTTAGTTTTCTGAAATATAAGTTAAAAAAAGAATGGAAAAATTGAAAAACACAATAGATAAAACAAGTGGTTTAGTCTCAATACAAGACCAAATCCACTCCACCTAATGATAACCTGCCACCAAGCAATATATATATATAAATATTTTATCTACACCCTGGATGAGGTTTAACAAAAGTAAACAAGACTATCTAAGTCCCAAGACCACTTCCACTATTATACATGGTAAAATAAATTACCAGGTCACACAAGACCTCTTCTACAGTTCTATGTGGGTCAAACAAGTTTAAGAATATAGGTGTTTGAGAATATCTAGTATCCTCCAGTTTAGTGCAGGAGACATTATGTGTTTTCGTACAGACACACGCACAGCTTGAAATTTTAGTTAAATGGTACACAACAGATCAAAATATATTAATAAGGGTTTAGAGATGCTCTGAGTGTGATTGAGTTCATCTCAAGACTCTTTGATGTATCAGAGTTAAAGTTTGAATCCTCTTCTGGAAACAGACATTGAAAACAGAGTGTCATGGAGAATTGTGTTATGTATTCTAGGAATGTGAGGGGTTCTTCTCCTTTGATCTTGTTGGATTCTACTGAGATGATGGAAATTTAATTATTGGAATCTCTTTGGTTCATAGTAACTAGGAATGAATAATTCCTTATGTGTTTTATTACAGAAACCTATCGATGCATATGACTCACAGTAAGTCTTTTATTGTGTTTTTGTGGTGATTGAAATGTTTAGATATGATTAATCAGAATTGATATGATTAATATTAATTGACATGATTTGTGAATTTACATGATTTGTGATTATTAAAACTACTAATACTAGGGAGGAGGACCAACGGTCTCCTATAGGACGACAATCTTCCCCTTTTGATGATCAAAAATCATGGAATTATGCAGTACGATCATTAAATGTGGAATTAAATCAACCTAATTATCATTTACCATTATTAATGACTATTTATAGGATATAGATAGGGTTCAGATTCAAAGTAAAGAGTAAGGTAATCAATATGAAAATTGACATATAGAAAAGTGAGATCAAATATAAAGTATAGAAGGAAAATGACAACTAGTTCTCCCCCTTTTGGGATTATCAAAAAGATAACAGGTAGCATAGAAAGAAAATTTTTATAAATTAATAGATAAAATAAAAATGGAGTAAAGAAAAGAACAAAAAAATTACATTAATCCAGAAAATACAATGGATGACAAGTCTCTAAACAAAAAGAGCCCAAAAATCTGAGAACCAGACACCACTTTCTTTGCACTAGTAACTGCATCAGCCTCACTCATACCTACTGTCTAACTAGATCTAAACACCACTTGTATAGACCACCTCATTTATTTTACTAAATATATGAGATAATGTAATTCATCACTCAACTTAGTGTTTTCTCTACTAGCTGTATGAATTTCATATACCATCTGAGACTGAAAAGATATACTGACAGCTTAACATACTTCTTCTTTAAATCTTTCAAATTATTCTTTAGTGATAGAGTCACTAGTAAGGGTCTAAGCCACCGATTCACATGAAATAGGTACAAAAAATTTATCTTCTTAATCTTTATAATCTAATACCAGTTCTACATAACTAATATTCCTTGGCCATTCAACCATTATATCATCATCTACATGATTGAGAGTATCAAGAATTACTCTTCCAAGTTTATTCTATTCTTCATCTTGATTTTCTCTTTCTTGAGGATCCCCCTCAATCTGATATTTCCTTACTAGTTTCTCATCTTTAGCATGAGGTATTATTATTTCATAAACCAAATGAGGTACAATAATTTCTTGAGCTTCCACTTCAGGTGAAACTTCCATTTTCTCTCACTTCAACAACAACTTTAGGAAGTTCTTCCAACCGAGAATGATCCTCATCTACAATCATTTCAACATCATCACCTTGATCATACTTATGAAGGTCATTATCACTTACATTGATTTCATCATCATCATTTCCAGAGGCATGTTCTTCATTTGTATTTTTATCACCATCTTCTTCACATTTTTCCTCTTTACTACCACTGCCACTTTCACCATCTTCACTTTCTTCTTCTTCTTCAGAGCAACTAGACCTACTTATAGACTCCACACTACCTGCGACTTCTATATCCTCATATCCATTATCTTCAAGAGTGGTATCATCATAGGTTAAGGTAATTGGAGGACTAAGAGGTCTAAGGAAAAAACTTTTTTGAGTTTCAGTGGTGTCAAGATCACTCCTGTCATCAATAGGTGATCTCTGATCTCTAACTGAAGTGACAGACTCTTCTTCTTATTTTGAATAGTAAATAGTTTCCTCATTTGTTCCCACACCAGGATCATCCATATTCTTAATCCTAGTTGGATAAAACACTAGATTAAACTTATCATATATCTTATCTTCATCTCTAACTCATTCTATCTTCCATGGGTTCCAGTTTATTTTCAACCTCTTAAAAATCTATTTACTAAGGAAGATCCCGGTACACTTAGAAATAGTTTCTTCTCATTCATTTAGACAAACTTTTTCTTTTAGAATAGTTGATATCATACTTCGATAAAACATGGAATTAGTTTTTTAGGAATTTTTTATCATCTCAATCATGTGCTCAACAATTTATCTACACAAATTTACCTTGATCCATTTTCTCATGAGATAAATCGAGTAGACATATTGATATTTCAAAGAGGAAAATTCCCCTTTGTTGGGATAGATTTGATGTTGGATAAACTTAAACAAGATTATCTATTATCCACTTAACTCTGTAGCAATGGGTCTTTTGTGATCATCATTATTAGTCATTCCTTCAATGTTTTCTTAAAGAAAAACATATCACTCTTAGGTGGATAGGTACCCTGATAATCATCAAATACACCTTCATGAAGAACTTTAAGATATTCATCCCAATGTATTGAATAAAAAGAGATTATCTTCCCTTTTACTATGGATTTTATCCAGGAAACATCACATCCTTCCAATAGAAACTCTATATTCATGTAAAATTCTTGAAATAGATTCAGGTAAAAGGTGCGTTCATTATTTGAGAACCACTCAAGCCATCCTTGATCTTACAGTACCTTGAGTAGTAGATAGTTTCAGTCTAATATACCTTCTATGAGAACTTCTTTTTATGGATTTACAACACGGTTTTCTAGAGAAGGATTTACATGAGCTGAAGATTTACTCTATTCACCTTTCTATTTATTAGAAGCATGAGACTTTCCATCATCAAGAGCTCACTTCAAATTCACCATTTCGATTAGTTCAGTCTGAAGGTTATAAGGTGAAAGGTTGGGGGTAGATAGAGAGAAACGGTTGAGAGAGTGTAAGGTTAAATGAGTAGAGTAGATCGATTCAAATTTATAACATTTGGGGATTTTTGAAATTCTTCCATCTTGAAATCATGAAATCGGTTAAAAAAATTTAATGAAATGGTGTCATTTTGATAAAAACATAAACCCTATAAAAATAGTGATTTATTGGTATCGGCATGATATATTTTGCATAACATTAACGGTGTTTGCATGACAAGGCATCAGTGTCGGCATGACAACTGTGTCGGCATGACATAGTGTCAGTGTCGGCATGACAACTTCACTTACAATGGTAAAATAAATAGAAACACAAGGTCATATATATTGATCATTCCTAACTCATGTATGATGTAGTTCATTCTTTCAATGTTCAATGGCATAATGAAAATGTTAGCAAGCTAGTGTTCAGTGCCAATGAACTCTAAAGTTGTATTACCTTTTTGATAATGGTCTCTCAAAAAGTGATGTCTTACATCAATATGATTTATTCTATAATATGAAATGGTAATCTTAGAAATATTAATCGCACTTGTGTTATCACAATTTATAGAGACATGTTTGAATAGATATCTATAATCTATTAATGTGTGTTTCATCCACAAAATTTGTGCACAATAGCTACCAGAAGCTATGTATTCATCTTCAACATTAGATAGTGCAACATAATTTTGTTTCTTACTACACCATTAAACTGGAGACTTTCCCAAAAAGTGACATGTTCTATAGGTTCTTTTCTGTCTAACTTACAACCACCTAAATCAACATCTGAATAGATAACTAAATCAAATGATTGTCCTCTAGGATAAAACATCCCTAAATTGATTATATGTTTCTGGTATTTGAAAATCCTTTTAACTATAAGATGTCGATATTCTTTAGGGTTTTCTTGAAAATGATCACACATGCAAACACTAAACATAATATCTGGACTACTAGTAATTAATTATAATAATCTTCCAATCATTCCTCTATAAGTGGTTGGATCAACAAATTTACCATCTTCATCAAGGACCAACTTACAAGTGGTACTCATTAGAGTTTCACTACTCCTAGTGCTTTTAAAGCCAAATGTTTTTAAAATATCCTCATTATATTTATTTTGATTTAAAAAAATACCTTCATTATTTTAAAATATTTTAAATCCAAGAAATAATTTGAGTTCTCCCATTAAACTCATTTTAAATTCACTTTGCGTCACCTTTGAAAAATAAACACATAAATAATTTCTTGATGATCCAAAAATAATATCATCAACATAGATTTAAATAACTAAAAAATCCTTAGAAATTCATTTCATAAAAATAGTAGGATTAACTATACCTTTTGTAAAACCTTTGTAAATAATAAAGCTACTTAATCTATCATACCGATCTCTTTGAGATTTATTTAAACCATATAAATATTTTGTTAATTTAGAAACATGATTTTAAAAGTGAGGGTTTGTAAAACCAGGGTATGTTTAACAAAAACATCTTTAACTATATACCCATTTAGGAATGAAATCCATTTGATAAAGTTTGAAATTTAGATGTGCTGCATATGAATGCAAGATTCTAATGGCCTCAAAACTAGCCATGGGTGAAAAGGTTTCTTCATAGTCAATTCATTCTTCTTGATTATAACCTTGTGAAACCAATCTAGATTTGTTTCTTACTAAGTTACCAGCTTCATCTACTTTGTTCCTAAACAAACATTTAGTGCATATGATCAAGGTGTCTTTGGGTCTATCCACAAGTTTCCAAACATTATTCCTTTCAAAATGATTTAGCTCCTCTTTAATGGACATCACCCAAAATTCATCATTGATAGCATCATTGATGTTTTTAGGTTCAAGTTGTGATAAGAAATATTGATGTTCAACCTGATTTATTAGAGAATCTCTAGTCTATATTTTTTTATCTAAATCTCTAACAATAGAATCTACATGATGGTTCTTAAGGTTTATGACATCTCTATAGAAATAAGAGCTAGTAATTTCAGGTTCTTCAACATGTTCAGGTTCATTATGGATTGAATATATAGAATTTTCGGAACTATAAGTTTTAACATGTACCATCATAGGATGGTCATAGGATTTAGCATTTGTGTCTATATTTGGCATATCATCCTCAAGATTCTCTAGGTAGATCTTTGGTTCATGTGGATCTGTTTCATAAAATTTGACATGTACAGATTCTTCCACACATTTGGTTATTTTATTAAAGACTCTATTGGATTTTCTAGAGATTGAATATCCTATAAAAATTACTTCATCGCACTTGGAGGTAGACTTATCAAGATTATCCATAGTATTAATAATATATACCTTGAAACCAAAAACTTTGAAGTAATTAACCTTGGGTTTTCTATTTTTCTACAACTCATAGAGAGTTCTCTTAAGAAAAGGTCTGATTAAGACTCTGCTAATAATATATCATGTTTTATTGACAACTTCATCCCAAAAGTAAATAGGTAATTCATACTCATTAATCATTATTCTATCAATTTCTTGTAAGGTTCTATTTCTTCTTTCTATAACACCATTTTTTGAGGTGTCCTATGGGAAGAAAAGTTATGACTATATACATTTTGTGAGAAGAAGGATTAAAACTCTTAGTTTTCAAACTCACATCCATGGTCACTTCTTAAGTATTTTATCCTAAGTCCACTAATATTTTCCATAGTCCTATAATACTAGGTGAAATAAGAGAAGGTTTCACTATTGTGAGACAAGAAGAAGGTCTATGTATACCTAGAATAGTCATATAAAAGAACATAAACATATTGATTCCCATTTAAACTAGAAACTTTAGAAGGTCTAAAAAAAATCCATGTGAACCAAATAGAGAGGTTTAGAAGTTGAAACTTATTTCTTTGGTTTGAAAGAGATTTTTTGTTGTTTACCCTTTTGAAAAGGATTACAAACTTTGTCATTTGGAAACTAAAGTTTGGGTAGGTCCTTGAATAAACCTCTTTTAGTAACATTTATAAGGGATTGTATATTACAATATCCTAGTATTATATTTCAAATCCATGACCCTTTGTGAAATACACTTAAGTGTGAGACATTTTAAGAAACTAAGGAATCTATGTTAACAGCATAAACATTTACATTTCTAAAATAAGAAAAAAATATTAATTCATTTCTAGAATTAAAAAAATTGCAAGCATTATTTTCAAATTTAACATGAAATAAATCATCATATATTTGTGAAATACGATGAAAATTATATTTCAATCCATCAACAAAAAGTACTTCAGAAATTAAAACTGAGTTAGAGTTACGAATCTGTCCTAAGACAATTATTTTTCTTTTATCATTGTCACCAAAGGTGACATGCCCACCATCAATATTTATTAAATTTTTGAATCATGAGTAATATCTTTTCATGTGTCTTCAACATCCACTATCCAGGTACTATAAGATTTTATAGGAGCTCTTCAAATATATTTCCTACAAAATAATCAAGCAAAAATATATTTTGGTACCTAGATTTGTTTGGGTCCAATGACATTAGTAATCAGTGTTTTAGGAACCCACATCAACTTCATGGGTTTCCTATAAGTAGTATGTAACATATTTGAAAAATATACTTTATTTGTTCTAGAAAAACTAGAGGTGGTAAAATATTTTCCAGAATTGGAACTAGCAATAGAATTTTCACTTTTAGGTAGAAAAATAGATTTTCCAGATTTAGTTATAAACGTTTTTTTTTTGTGAGATTTATTTTCCCAGGTTGGTATCCTATGCCAGTGGTATTTCTAGGGGAAATATTTTTAACAAGTATCTGTATGAGAGTAATTTTTCCATTTGTAAATTTCTCTAGGTATTTTTTCAATTTCTCATTAGATAATTTAAGTTCATTGTTCTCCTTGAGTAATTGAACATTTTTCTCTTTCTCTAGAGAAAGATGATATTTAACAATAGTAGTTAAGGAATGATGTTTCTTTAAATATTTATATTTATCTTTTAGTTCATTACAAGTGTCTTAAACCATATTATAGTATTCAAATAATTATTCACTACTCATATTTTCATAATCACTTTAATCTATATAATAATAGGAATTTTGTATAATAAATTCAAGTGTTACCTTAGATGTGTTTTTCATAAAACACATATTGGATTTTTTCACCTTTTCATCATGTAAAGACTCCAAGTCACTTGAACAATCCTCAGAAGCACTTCATGTTTCTTTCATGGCCTATATATAGTTTCTATACGTGTCCTCATATTTATTTTTATATTTTAACTTAGGATAGTCTACTTTCACATTTCCTTTTCTCTTACATTCATAGAAGATTATTTCATCATATTTTTCACTTCTCTTCCAAACCTTTTTCCAGTTTCCCTTTTGATAATATCTTCCTTAGAAGTTGGGATTTCTAAAAAAAATTATTTCTTTTATAAAACTTATTAAATTTTATAGCTAATTTATATATTTCCTCATCACTGTATGATGATGAATCTTCATTGTTTGTACTGTCAGACTGATATTTTATCCTTTATTTCTCTTTATTCTTAGAAGTAGTGGTTTTTAAATCCATTGATTTTCTCTTTGGTTCATCTTCCTCTTCCTTGTTGACTTTTAATTCTTCCTCATACATCATCAACTTTCATATCAGCTCCTTGACTAGAATATTTCTAATAATACAATATTCTATAATTGAGACAAAGGTCCCTCTCCATCTATCTGGTAAAAATCTGAGTATTCTCCTGATTTTCTCATTGGTTGTAACATCTCTTTCTAAAGGGATCATAGTGTTCACAATCTCATTAAACCTGAGATACATGTCAAAAATAGGATCATCATGCTTCATTTTGAAGTTATAATATTTAATTTTATATGTGTTAAGTCTTATTTTTTTAACACTAGAGGTTCCTTCATGTGAAACAGATAAAGTGTCCCAAATTTCATGGGTTGTTTTACATGAAATTTTTTTGTTAAATTATTCATCTCCTAAAGAAAAATATAAGGCATTAACGGCTTTGTAATTATTATTATAAGAAGCCTTAGTTAGGTCATCCCAAGTAGTTTTAGTAGTAACAAGAATATTATATTCATCCACAATTGAAGACCAAATTTCAAAACTCATACTTTCTAAGTGCATTTTCAATTTTTATTTTCCATTGTGCATAATTTGCTTCATTGAATAATGGAGGTATTTTGGTAGTAGAACCTTCTTATCTATTAAACATACTCAAAGATAAAGTGTATCTATTTAAAGAACTGAAAATTTAGAATTAACAGAAATTTTGAAATCCTTAAAACACAACTAAAATCATAGTTGAAAAGAATATTAAAAGTTTTCAAGATAGTAAATTTAAAGATCCTCTGATACCAAATGTTGGTCAGAGTAGGACACTAAATAGTGGGTGAATTGATTTCCTATAGAAATTTCTGTTAAAAAGGATAATTTAGAAATTTACAGCAATTTAAAATAAAACAGGCCAGTTAACCGAGGTAGTAAAATTATAATAGTCTGACTGTTCAAATATTTTCTTAGAAGATTGATTAATTCTCAGTTATAAAAATATTATTTATTGATACAACTTTTGAAACTAATCTAAAAAGGAAAAATAGTTTTAACTAAAATCCAAGACTAAATATCAAAGTAAAATTTAGTTTTCTAAAATATAAGTTAAAAATGAGAAAGTCTAAATTGAAAAACATAGCGGGTAAAAAAAGTGGTTCAGTCTCAAGAAAAGACATAATCCACTCCACTTGGTGATCACCTTCCACTAATATATATATATATATATATATATATATATATATATATTTGGTCCACACCCTAGATCGATATTAACAATAGTACACAAGACTATCAAGGTCCCAAGACATATTCCAATGTTCTATGTGGGAAAACAAATTACCAGGTCACACATGACCTCTTCCAAATTTCTATGTCGGTCAAACAAGTTTAAGAAGATAGGTGTTTGAGAATATCTAGTATCCTCTAGTTTAGAGTAGGAGAATGTGTGTGTTTTAGTACAGACACACACACAACTCGAAAGTTTAGTTAAATGGTACAAAACAGAGAAAAATATATTAATAAGGGATTAGAGATGCACTGAGTGTGATTCAGTTCAACTTTGGACTCTCTAATGTATCAAAGTTGAATCTTAATTCCTCTTCTATAAATAGACACTGATAATAGAGTGTTGTGGGGCGATGTGTTATATCTTCCTAGAAGGTGAGAGGTTCTTCTCCTTTGATTTTGTTGGATGATGCTGAGATGATGGAAGTTTGATGATTGGAAGTTCTCTAGTTCACAGTAACCAAGAATGAAGAATTCCTTGTGCATTCTCCTTCTTTGGTGTGATGCTCATAGTAAGTCTTCTCTTGTGTTTTTGTAAGTCTGCATATGTCACTTCTTTCATGCACTCTCCTTTTTAATATATATTATTGCATCCTGATAATATTAATATTTACGGTAGAAACAGTACCTCGTATTTCTGAAATCCTCATTTAGGATGTTTTCAAAAGGAATTAAATTAATCAGTCACATTAAAACACTCAAAATATGACCATTAGAAATAATTTTAAACAGAAGAATATTTTAAACAGTCTATCAGTGAGTCCTTAGTTGGTATCTCCTTTTTTTAGTGACTCAACCCATCGGTATGTCATTCTATTGGTCTTTCCATACACCGGTGAATTATTACATTGGTGACTTTTTTTAACTTTCAGTGAGTCATTGTGTCGGTAGCACCATGCATCAGTAGGTCACTTATACTAACGGTAGGTCGATTTAATCGGTAGGTCTTCTGTGATAGTGAGTCATATGCATCAGTAGGTCATATGTATTGTTAACTCACCTCTTTTTTCGGTGTCATCCTGTTATACTTGGAATATATTTTTGTTCGGATTGTATTATAATATAAATGTTAACAGAATGTACCAAATCTATGTGAGATCATAGATAGACATAATTACACATATTGAAAAATAAATAATTATGATTTAAATGATTAGACGTGATTAATAAGAATTGATATGATTAATATTAATTGGCATGATTTGTGAATTGACGAGATTTGTGATTATTAAAACTATTAATACTAGAGAGGAGGACCAACAGTCTCCTATGGGCCAACAATAATCAAGGGGTAAAACAACTACATACAGATCATTTGAAATCACTTTTTTGACAATATTCATGTGATAAACTTTCTTTCTGCTTATTCAATGAAGAATCTCTATGAATTATATTTCATTTCAAAGATCATGAAGTGACTTCTATTTTACCATCCTCTATTGTTATAGTGATCAATATCTTCAAACTTCATCGTATTTATCATTATATATTTCTATAAGTTTTTTTATTTTATTTTTCTTCATCTAATCTTTCATTATATATTTATAAAATTTTTATGTCTAGTTTATGATTTTCACCATCAAAATGAGGCCTTTTTTTTATTCTACCACTTAAAAGGAAGTATGGGTTATGAATCCCAAACAAAGTTAATCCATAAAATAGTTTTAAGACTCCAATAAAAAGTCTTGGTTGTGTCTCTAGGTATTTATAAAAGGCAGAGTCTGTAACAGGTTGTCACACCTCTAAAAGTGGTTTTCTTAGTGGATACCAATATTCTTATATAGTTGAGATGGTTGATGAGTGGACTAGTATCTTGGTGATCTAAACCAATATAAAATTCTCTATGCTACTTATTTTTATTTATAATGCATTTCACTATTTGAACACATCACTCACTAAAAAATATTTATTTAATAAAACTCTTATTGATTTTTATTTTATTTTTTTAATTGATCATTCAACCCCCCTCCCATAGTATTTTTTTACCATCACTTATGATTCAATAATTGGTATCAAAGGAGGTTTTGTTGGTGCCTAGTTTGGATGATTGTATCATTGATAGGGGCTGAATTAGTTATACTTTTTCTTTTATGTTTCGTCTCAATTGAAATAACATTCCCCTCCTGTTAAATATTATATTCCATACTAAAAACCATTAAAACACACATCCATTGGAACATAGGTATTTAAAAGGTTTATTATTTAATAAGAATACTTATGTCCTTGGTAGGGTATGGAAATGATCCAATACAACACAATCCACTAGAACACAATCCATAGATTACAATGAGTTGGATATACCCTTTCACTCCTATATCACTATGTAAACAATTCCAATAGTGTGTGTGCACCCTATTAGAATAAATAGGGTAATAAAATTTTTATCTAACATATCATGTTACCTATGCTTCTTTTCAATTCCCCAAATGGTTTCAATTGAAAACACTTCTTTAATTTCTTACCTATAAGAATGTAAAAACCTCCTAGACTTTGTTAAATAAAAACCAAGTCCTATTTTCTCAATATGATTCCTCTAAGTATGGTTCTCCCTAATATGATTTTCTAGGTATGATTCTCCCCGATACGATTCTTCTTGGTATGATTCTTCCTCGGTCTGAAAATATCAAAATAGAAAACATGAATCTGATTATCCATCCTGATATGATGATCATTCAAATACGATTGAAAATACAAATACGGTAACCCGCTGAGTATGATAATCTCTGAGTATTATGATCAATTAAATATAGCATTATGATCTTGTCTCTTCTATTTTACTTCAATACGTCAAGAATTTTTCAAAAAAAATGAATATGAAAACTTCTTCTCCCTAAAACTTGAAGCTTCTCTCTCATTAATAGTACCTTAGTCATTAGAAAAGTACAATGTAATTTTCTATTTTTATAGGTGACCCTTGATTGGCTTCGGTGGGAATCCAAAAAAATTCCTACGTAAAAAAATTTACCCTAATCTCAATTTTTCTAAAAATATTAGGTGTATTTTTGACTTCATCAACTCTTCTCAAAGATTATTGATTCTTCTAAAATTTTCACTTATTCTTCATACTTTTATATCAATTTTCAATCTGATTTCAATACAAGATTTTGATTCCATTAATACAATTTATTGTTCCAATTGAATATAAATGAATAAATGGATACCACTCTGAATGTTGAATACAATAATTCTTTTGAATTTCATGATCCTCTTTATATCGCATCAAGAAAACTCCACTTTCAAACAAATTTTATATCTTCTCTTCTTCTATTGACTAAATTGGATATATAAAACAATTCAATTCAGATACAAAGGATCTTGACTGAACTAAAATACACATCATCTCCTTCATTTCATATCTTTTTCTCTTGACCTGGTTGAGAATTTTATTTTAAGAGAAAAAACAAATTAATTCAATTCTTGACCCATTTGATGAATACATTTGAAAATAAATCTGAGTTCATCTATCTCTTCCTTCAAAAAATCAATCAACCATCCATATCATCTTGATTACAATTGTCTAAATTACAGTCTTTCTAAGTATTATTGGACTGGGTATGATCATCCTAATAATGATCATTCTGGGTGTGATCTTTTTCTTCCAAAGTACGATCATCTTGGGTATGAATGTTTTTTTATATATATTATGGGTGATCGGATACTAGAGTGTGTAACTTACAATTGAAAGTATTGAATCTTTCCAATCCTCCACCAAACTATTTCTTTCCTTCTCAGCATAAATCTGATTATACTTGGTACGATTCCTTTTTTATTGGTAGTATATATTTCTTCTCTTGCACCTAGATACGATAAATATAGGTATAATTTGGAATAACTCTTTTACCTTTTCCTCCATCAATCTTGCATCATAATTTTTTCAATCAACTTATGAATTATGTGAAATACATATCATAAAATCATTTTCACATTTAAATTTATCATAGTCATGCATACTCTAATACTTCATCAAAAAAATCACATATTTCATGTTGAATTCCATGTGAATCTGATAACAACCAATTCCTTAGTAATATCTCTTCCCATTACGGACCAAAGGTGAGTCTGATTCTTTTGAAAATAATGGTCAATATGATCTTCACCAAATACAAAGAGAGGTGATTTCATTCCATCAAAAACTTCCCATGAAAACAAAATAAAATATTTGAAAACTACCACCTTCTTCATCGGCTTGGTCCTAAAAATATCCCCCTTTGGATTTTGTTTTCACCCAAGTTTCATGAATCACTGAACTTTGTATCCTCAAGAAATCGATTACTTATCAATAATTATAAGCCTGTGTGAGCTAACTTATTGTAGAAAATAATAATCATTGACAACAAAACCATGTTTTCCAAAAGTAGTGGTCATGACAATGTTTTTCTTTTTCTTTCTTTAGCTCTTATTCAACCTCATATTTTCTTTATTCCTAGAAAGAAATAAAAAAATTCTTATAACCTCTCCAACAAATAGTTAAAATAGTTCACTCACAAAACAATGTTGAATTCACATCTTACCCACAACTCTCTCTATTTACAATAAACACATTTATTTATGAAACAATTCTTCCCTTTGAAAAAACAATCCAAAGGTAATATGAGATAGGAGATAGAAACACATAACTAAATCATGTTAATAAAGTGGTTGGAAACCCATGTTCATCCTCAATTTAGAAATTGATTCCTTTAGTAAGGGTTTTGTGAATATGTCAACAACTTGTTCTGATGTTGGAACATACTTCATCTTCAATTAATTATTCTCCACATTCCCTTTGATGAAATTATATTTTATATGAATATATTTTGAAGGATAATGTTGGACAATATTCCTAGTGAGATTGATTATGATTTGATGGTCACAACCCAAGATCAAGGGTAACTTCACTTCAAAAAGTAAATCCTCCAATTGAGTTTTCTTCCACATAAGTTGAGTAGTGGAATGGGTGGTAGAAACATACTCAGCTTAAGTCATACTTAGAGTTACTTAATTCTATTTCTTTGAATTACAACTAACACAATTCTTTCCCAGAAAGAATAATCCACCAGATGTATATCTTCTATCATCAACATTTCTTTCCCAATTAGCATCTGAATACCCTAACAATTCAATAATATCTAAGCCATCATACCTGGTTCCGAATTCATTTATGCCTTTTCTATATCTGATAATTATTTTTCATAAAGTAAATGTGATTCTTCTAGAGCACTCTGAAATCTTTCACATAAGGTGTTAGGTCCACCAGGTTATATACCCTGAGAGGGGGGTGAATCAGGGTATGAAAAATTAAAACTAATGCCCCTTTGGATGTTGTTTCGTCATTAAAAAACACACTTATCTATTTCTCTCATAGAAATATATAAACAGAAATTAAATCATTCATTAGAAACAATGATTTTAATTGGTTTACCCTCACTCGGCTACATCTAAGGACCATACATTATCAATGTGACGATGTACCAAATCCACTAAAATATAAATTTTTATTACAAGTTTTGTGCTAGATAACTTCTATGCCCTGGCTCACTTCCATTACATGGTTTAGGGTCTTCTCATTGAATTTACAAGGGTAACTCCCTATGTCACTTTCTTTGGATCACTACCGGTGGAAAGGATCACCACCTTCCTCTTCCTTTTCTCACTGCTCTTGGAAGGGATCCACACACAGTTTATGGACTTGTAGGTATCTTAATCATCACTGATGAATGAATCCTGTACTATATGTAGATGATATTTTGAAGTCCAAATTTCAACCGCTGATGAAAATTATTTACCACAGATGTACTGGGAAACTTCAAACATTTCGCATAACCTTAGGTTGACTTGCACACTTCTTTAAGAATGGAGCTCAATTGTTGCCTTTGTCACAGAAGACAAACTTACACACTAATCCAAACTTGTGTGCATAACCTTCTTATACTCACAACTTTCATGACACACATCCTTTTATGCCCAACTCCCTATTGGTGTGAAACTACCATCTGGAACGCAACTTCTGAATAACTCACTACTTCTATTCCCTACCTACTTGTGCGACCATAGCTTCGATTTTATCTAAGTGTTGAGATTATGAAGAATGGGGGGTAGACTTCTATTTATAGTCATATTGAAGACCTAGAGAACATGTTATTCAACTTTCCCCTAGACATTATAGTTCATTCTCCCAACCCTCTATCGCACAACTCACCTTGCACGCCACTCCAAAACTTGCGCACCCTTCTTTCCTTTCCCATATTTTGATGTTATGATTTTGAAACATGCATGGAGCATAAATTTCAAAGTCTCCTTGAAATTGGTGTGAAACTCCTTTTTTCAAAAACACTTTTTTCCATTCTCCAAGTTCCAGGTCCAAAAATTTGGAAAACACTGGAAAACAACACCACCTTGTATACATTATTTTTTTACCACCTCCAAATCATCAATTACTTTTTCATGATTATTTATCAACATAGATTTTATACAATGTATATGGTACATGAAAAATGATTACTGAAATCCACTTTTTAAAAAAATAAAATCAACCCAAAAATGATTCAATGTTACCTTGAGGGATTTTTTCCCAACATAATGTAACAACATAAAAAATCCTAAGGTAGTCAAATACAATAAACTTCCAATAAACTTTTGAAGTTATTTCTGAACAACTTCATTTCCTCCTCCATCTTTAGACAACTTTGGTCCCACTGATTTTTGGTGTGGAAACAAGTTTTGATTTTTCCATTCCAAACCTATTAAGAAGTTCCTTATCATAATTTTTTTGGAGAAAGAAAAATTTATTCCTTCTTTGATTTATTTTTAACCCAAGAAATTATTTCATTTCCTTGAGAATGGAAATTTCAAAAGGATTTTTTATTTCTTTAGAAAAACCTTTCACAAATTCTTTCATCATTCCCAGCAAAGATAATGCTATCAACATAAACAATCACAATGAGGGAATACTCTTGAATTTATCTAATGTAGAGATTTTTATTCACACTTAGTTTATTAAAATTCATCTTCCTTAAGAATGTATCTAATTTTTAATACCATTAACTTAGAGATTTTTTTAGGCCATACAAATCCTTTTTTAATCTGCACACATAACTTTCATCTTTCCTAATAATAAATCCATAAATTTTTTCAATATAAACTTCCTCTACAAGATAACAATTCAGTAATATGGATTCTACATCCATTTGAAAGATATTTAGCCTCGTTGTGCAACAATAATATGAAATATTTTTATTGTTTCAATACTTTACACTATAGATAAGGTTTCATCAAAATAAATACCCCCAATTTTTAAATTCCCTTTTTATAGAAATCTTCCATTGTTTCTTATCACTTCACCTTCTATATTCAGATTGTTCCAAAAAAACCCACTTTACTACAATAATTTATTTGTTTTTTGGATTGGCTATGAGTTCCCATGAATCATTCATCTCAATTTGATCTAACTCTTAATCCATGGCCTGAATCCAATATCGATGCTCAAAATCTTATTTCACATCATTCATCTCCACCTTTGAATATAAAGAAGTATGTGTAAGAGTATTTGTTGTTGTTTTTTTGAACGTTCTGATGTTTATCACCAATTATATTCTGAGATTCTACTTGTTTCCTCATATTGGGATGATTTTTTTTATTATCTTCTTTATCATTGGAAATGGATGAATCTTATTCTTCTTCTTGAGTAGAAATACAATTTTCTATATCTTTATCATAATTTTTTTCTTCAACTTTCTCAACTTCCTTTTTTGCCTCAATATGTTTTTCTTTCTCACCTCTTTCAAATACTTTCACGCTAAAAGAATCAAGAATTATTTTTGTCTCTTTTTTGAATCATCTATATCCTCTTCCTTCTAGATAATAGCTAATAAATATTCCATCTTCACCCTTCTACTCAAACTTTCCATAGTTTCCACCTTTCTTCTTTATAACACATGGACTCTTGAAAACTCTAAAGTGTATAAAATTTAGAGTTTTTTCCTAAAACAATCACTATGGAGTAATATCTAATTGTGGCCTACAGAAATAATGGTTCTTGATATAGGTAGTAGTACTCATGGATTTCCTCTAAAAGTAATGAGAGATGTCATGTTCCAGTAGCATGGTTCTTCTCATTTCTACAAAAATTCTAATCTTTCTTTCAAAATCCCCATTTTTTTGTGTAGTGTATAGGGAACTATACTCATGATGAATTCCATGTTTCTCTAGATAAATTTAAAATTATTCATTGATATATTCACCACCATTATCTGTTCTCAACTTCTTCTCAAAATACTCACATTCATTCTTAGCTTTCCTTCTAAAACTTTTAAACATTTTCAAAGCATCTGACTTATGTTTCATTTACATAACACAAGTAATGAGAGTAAAATAATCAATGAATGTGATGAATTACTTATCTCAATTTTTTTATTCTTTTCTCATTGGCCTATATATATCATAATGAATCATCTCTAGGGGTTGTTTTGAACAAATATAATTTTTTTATGCACATCAATTGTAATATTTCATTTCTAACAAATAGTGCAACACCAATCTATTATTCTTGGAAAATCTTAAATGTCTTGGACAATGTCTCTTTTAGATAAATTTATCATGTTTATATGACACATGTTTCCAAAACTTTTATTCGAAAATTGATTATCTTCCAAAATACTCAGGTAACAATAGTTTTGTATTTCACCAATCTGAAACAAATTTTCTTTTGTTTGTTGGCCTCTTGTAACATTTTTTACGTATTATTCGTTTTTCACAACAAACCCATCTTTTCTAAAGATAACTTTTTTAACCACATTGCATAATTTTTAAACACTTATCAGATTGTGTTTCAACCCATAAACATACAAAGATTTCTTGGATTTTAAATTTTCATTTCCAATGATGGACGATATAACACATTTGATTCTAAGGGATTCATCATTTCCAAATGTCACTATACCTTCTTTAAAATATTTCATATTCTTTAACAATTTCAAATATCCTATCATATGAGAAGAATACCCACTATCCAGAATCCAAGGTCATTCTTCTTTGGCAGCTTTCAATTCATTTTCAACAACAAGAGCTTTTAATTATTCCCTTCCTTTATTCATCTTTGTCTTTTGTGAATTTTTAAGAATCTTTTGTTCTTATGGTAAAAAAACAACACATCCTTTTTCAAGGTGTCTGGGTTTTTAACGTCTTTCACAAATATTTTTCAAAGTTTGGAAACTATTTTCAATTTTTACTCCACCTTTATCAATTTTCTTAGAATTATTCTTTTGAGGGATTTGAATCCCCCTCAACCTCTCCCTTCCATAACCTATGAAATAATAGTAATGTTGTTAATTGAATCAAAGCATATTTTTTGTATGTTAGAATCCACCACAATACCATCAATATCCAGAGAAAGAGTATTTTCCTCTGAAACTTCCATATTGATTGGAACTATGAATATGTTTCTAAGCCACCTTATTCTCTTTCTTTTCTAAGACACAATACTTTCTATTATCAATCAGAGTATTCCTTTTATTTTTTTCTTTATTGGAACCAGAAGTGTTTGAAATTTTTCAAAACTCAGATTGTTTCAAAAAAAAATTAGACTCAAGGATCTTTGAGACTTCTGAATTCACAAAAATTTTGGCCTTAGCCACATACATAACTTTCCCATCATTCTTAAATTCAGAAACAATTCCATCTTTCTTCTTATCCTTTGAAGGTAAATTTTATTGAACCTTATCCAGTTTCTCATTCCAATAACTGTCCTCAAATTTATTAATAGTGTTTTTGAAACTTGTATTTCTCAATTCATCTTTTGAGAGTTTTTATTAGACAAGTTCCAACTCTTCTTATTTTTATTTCATCTTCACCTTTATATGCTCATTATGATTCTTTTATTCTTCAATATATATCATCAAATCATCAACCAATTTTACCAGATTCACTTTCTCATCAGTAAAACCTAACTTGTAACACCCCAAGCTTCAACAGTACGCTTCTCTTTGAATAATACAGTAGCGTGTGTTGTACGCGACTTCGAGTTCTAACAAACACCACAACCAAACAAACTAGCCATTATGAATATTCATACCCAATTTTTGAAATGTTATAAATTTTATCTTTCATAATGGACTTCATTTTTGGATTTGTAATATCAAAATTAGCTTAGGGTGAATTTTTGCTATTTTTCTGAAAACATTCAGTTTTGTTGAATAGTGAAAAAACACTGAGTTATAGTTTAAAACTGAGTTTTTATTTAAATAATTATTTATTTTATTTAAATTTAATTATGGTAAAAATGGATACATAATACCTATATAAGTTCAATTTAATTCATTGGAGTTAGTTTAGAATAATTTTAGATATATAAAAATTTTATGGAACTTTTCACCGTCTTTTACCCACCTCCTATGAGAATTTGGAAATTCACATAAAATTTAATTTTACCGCTTATGTGAGTAGAATTTTGAAAATCCGAGAGACAAAGTTAATATCAAGGAGTAAAATTTGGTTCAATAAGATAAAAATATTTTTTGGTGAATATTATCTTTTTACTTTTATTTACCACGGTTAAAAGTAAATAGGGTAATTAAGGGTAAAAATGATATTAATATTACCCTAACACATGTCCTAATTCTATTGGACAGGTGTATCTAGACCAAAAACAACCTTAGGAATAAAATATTATCATTTACGTCCACTTGTATTATATTAGGAAATTTATTATTATTTAATTCAAAGAAGAGTTAAAAGAGTTAAAATCAAAGATTAATTACTAAAACATTTTTAATATAGGCCTATAAATAAGATAAATTAGATTATAAATATTCATTAGAAATATTAAAAGATTTCCTACATAATGGTATTTTATTTATAATTTTTAGACATTAAATAATTTACTTTATTTATGACACAATGGTGATATAGTAATTACCTAATTAATAAAATATTAAAATAATTGATATTATAAATATAAAAATAAATGTAATTTTAGACTTTTTATAAATTTCACTAATTTTCTAGGTTAATATGACATATTAGGATTGGTTATATAAATATTTTTCGAAGTAATAATGTTGTTATAAATTATAAAAAACAAAATATCCAATAGTGTCAAAATTGACATAAAAGAGTTTTCAAAACAAATATTATATTATTAATTGATATTATATTCCTAAAAATCTACGGTTAGTCCAAAGGACTAATATAATGATGGTTGTATCATTAATGGACCACTTGGGGGTCTCTTGGAGGTATATAGTATGTTTATTAACTATATTATATAAAAATACAAAGAGACATGGTATATGTCAACCTATTTAACTAAGAGTTAAATATAAATGATAAGGTTAATATAGTGGCCAAAACCTATCTAAAATATATTTTTTGAAAGGCTTTAGACCCATCCCCACATTAAACTTTAAATAATATACTTTGGAGCCATTATAAACTGAATATTAATTTATTATAAAATAATATTTCTAGATTTTCCAACGGTGCCCCTCACCCCTCTTATAAAAGGGAACTCTCCCTTCTCTCTAATTCACACCTTCAAATCCTTTTTTCTCGGCCAATACCTGCCCAAATATCCTCTAAACTTCACTCACTTAAAACTAGAGGCCTTAGTTTGATCATAAATCCAACCTAAATATCCCTTTTGATCAAATCAAAAGGAAGAACTCGAAGAAGAGGTAATGTTTTCACCACCCTCTTTCAAGTTCCTTTCTTCTTCAACTTCTTATTTCTTTGTTATTCGCATTATAAAATAATAAATCCAGTATCTTATATATACTGTGATGTTATTATAAATATTTTACAACCATAATCATTATTCTATCCATCCTTTGAATGACATGTCACCATACGTGTGTACGTACAGCTTATCGTCTCCACATTGTGCTGTAATTGTTATTCAAAACATTATTCTTTAGATGGGTATGATAATGATGTGTAATTGATGTAAATAATAAATATAACATGATAATGATTCTTTATATATGATATAATTCAATTATATATTATTATAATATCGAAAAAATGATATTGTCACTCGTGGGTACGTACGGACTACCGTCTCCACGAACGCGATGAGATTCGTTCCCCATCGTATCCATTCGAGACTAAATTTCATTTGATGATTAAAAATAATTTTTAGAGACATGATATCATTATGGATATTAATAATATACATCCCATACATAAATAATATGTCTCACATAATAAATACTATAAAGGAAAATGAATCTGTTAAAACCCGAAACGATGATAATACTAAGATATTATTAACAAATCAATGTTAAAAGATCATATATGATATAATATTAATGTATATGATTCTTTTATAATTTAATAACAATTATTCCACCATTATACAGGAGGTTAACCTTCCCTCAACCAAGTAAAAGTACAAGGTAAGGGTTTATTTCACAATCCCTTCATTATCCGAGGTTGTTTATACGTAATTATCTACTGGGACCTCTTTATCATCCACATCCATTTTTATTAAAAATGTATTTAAAATAATTATTACTATTTTATAGAATATGGGTTAAAGTCATTTATACCTTTTTTTTAATTTTTATAAGATGTTTATAAAGTAATCTTTTTGTCGTTTCCCAAACAATGTCATTTTTAACCTTTTCGATAGAATTAAGGTAAGAATGACTTTTTTTTTACTTATATGGAGGGTGCGGCTATTTTCCGCCGTTATAAAATCTTAGAAGCTTCCCATACAAGATTATAAGGATATTTTCAAAGTAAATGTTTTATTTTATAATTATGTGGCATTTAAATGATTTCAAAAAAAGAGATATTTCTCTCAAATGGTTTTGATTTCATTTATGTCAACATCCTTTGATGGATTTTAAGATTATTTGAAGTTGATTTATTATGATACCAAATATCCATATTGTATTCAAGGTTTTGTGATATTTTTGACTTTGGATGTGTTATTTTTATACCATTCATGGTTTATGGAGAAAGTATTGACATTTCATATGCAATTTTTAATACGAATGTTTATGTTATGTTTAAACCTATTTATATGAGGAATGCATTGGACTTAATAAGTGATGGGTGGAGCCCGATATAGCTCCTCGATGCATCGGTAGGTCTCCTGAGACAAACTATTGTCTTAGCATAAGGCCTTGAAAAAATATTATTTGTAGTCTTGGCACAAGGTCTTGACTATGTGGTTATGATAGTCTGGCATTATGCATTCCATCATTATGAAAGTGGTTATTGATATTGCATGTGATTATTCGACTAGTAGAATATCCATGTGAATAAGTAAATGGAATTATTTCATTTTATCTTTGACATATTATGTTGAAGTTCAGGTTTAAAAGGCTTTTGTTTTAGTTATACATTTCCTTAAATGTTTATGCTTATTTATGAAATTTTTCGCTATATTTTTATCCTTATGGGAATTTGAGCTCACCCCTTTCTATGTTTTATTTTTCCCATGATGTGAAGAAGTATTTTATGAATGACCTGTAGGGATAGTATAATGGGATATGATTGTGGAGACAAGATGTTGTTTTATTTTTTACTTTATGATGTAATGTAAACTTTATGAATCTATCTAGTGTTTCCAAGGCTACTAAACTAATCGGTCTTTCGGGATTTGATCTTTTGTGATCATGCCATTGTTATGTAATAATGCACCGAATCTGGGTAACTGGGGTCGGGGCATTACAGTTGGTATCAGAGGAAGTTTAGTACAAACCTTTGAAGCTATATTTATATATACTCTAATGAGAGCACATGGCCCTAAGATAGACTTTGAGGATTAGTATAGAAGAACTTCCTAGAATTCTGGTATTGTAGAGATTTTGTGAGTTTTCTGAGCAATACATACCTATCTAGATACGATCTGGTAGAGGTGGCTCTAGCACAGATGTACCTAGGGGTAAAACCTGAAAACACTGCTTTGTGCTAGACTCGAACGGGAACTGGTGCATGACAACGGGTCTTGCTGCACTCTTGGTTATGACACTCCCGGGGGATATGCTTAGGATAATTCTAATTTTCTTTACAAACCATTATGAAGGGTTTATGAGTATATACTTCCTTAAAGAAAACATTTTTATGATTATGGATTATATCTATAAATAGTTCAATTTATGTTAAGTGTTTTACAAGTATGTAATTATGTATTTTGATTCATAAACTGATCTAGTTTATGCCATTGTTTAGAAATGGCACCTAGTGGAAGAAATGGAAACCATATCAATGCACGGACTCCATGTAGGGATTTTCCTCCTGCACAAGATAATTATAGTGGAGCTCGTGATACAACTAGTGCTGATCAGCTAATCACCGTACTGGGACAACTCACTCAGGTTATGAATAATAACATTACCCGTATGGAGCACACTGATCCTTAGTGTAGAGGATCAATGTTAGATCACTTCATGAGGCAATAGCCACCAACATTCAATGGGAGTAAAAATACATTGGTAGTTGAGCAATGGATAAGTTCCCTAGAGAAAATATTTCAGGCTTTGGGGAGTAGTGAAAGGGAAAAAGTTATCATGGCAGTTTACCACCTCACTAGAGATGATGATCAATGAGGGTAATTGATTCAAAACACTAAGGAAGATGATGAAGTATCAAATTTGTAATGGAGGGAGTTCAAAGATATTTTCTTAGAAAAATACTTTCCTCGTGACCATCGAGCAGATATGGAAAGGAAATTTCTGAGTCTGAGACAAAAGGATGATGAGAATGTTGCAAAGTATGAGGCTAACTTTACATGGTTAGCAAGGTATGCTGCAGATTATATACGTAACCCAAGAAGTAATATTGATCGTTTCTTTGATGGGTTAAAATCATTTCTTCATCGAGAATTAGTCTCACAAACCTTCTTGTTGTACAAAGATATTGTCTCATGTGCTATCAAGACAGAAAAATAATTCTCTAAGCCTTATGACTTTAAAGCAAAGCAATAGAAGAAGAGATATGATGATCACTCTGGAAATGGAAATAAGGGGAAGAAGGGAAAATTTGAATATCTATCCTGTAGTAAATGTGGGAAGAAACACCCTGGTACTTTCTTGAAGGGAATGGGAGTCTGTTACAAGTGTGGTAAAAAAGGCCACCAAGCTCGTGATTTCAAGGGGAAGTGTAGAGACCCGAAGCTTATCATACATGGACATTACATTAATTTTGCGGAATACTTAGTACATAACAAAAAATACACACACAAGGATCGTAATAGATTAGTGTATTTGGAAACTCGGAACGTAATCTTCTAATCGTGGTGAAAGATCTCCAATATCACCCATAAAGATCTTCCCTTCTTTTTACCTAAAACCTTTCTTTATATCCTGGGGAAAAGAAAACATAAAAGGGTGAGCTCAAATGCTCAGTAAGGGTAAACAAATGAAATATCAATCACATCATATACACAAGCATATAGCTTTTGGAAATCTTAACCTGCAAAAGAGATCATAATTTCATAACATGGGATAAATCATGGCAGTGAAATTTAATCACAATAATCATAACTTAAAACATTAAACTTTGTGGAATACACACATAATCATAGAGAATCATTTCTTGTTAGTCAAGACTCATTGCCAAGACTATCTTAGTGGACAAAGTCCCTTTCTGAATCGAGCCACCCTCGTTTCAGTCCTGTTTCACTAAACCGGTATAACCTACCATTCTAGCCATTTCTATCTCATGAGATATAAAATATTTACCCAATGAATTGGAGGGAGATATAGGTCCCACCCATCTCATAATGATACCATTCTTATGTGTGCCACAAAACCATTAATCATACATCATTTCATAACCCATGTAATAAAAATGGGATTCTTAAACAACATGACATCATAAAACAATTCATATAAAATAAAGGAATTCAGAAAAATACTTCCATCACAACATAATCAAATCAATGTAATAATAGGGATAAAAACAGAACCCTATATTATCTTAGATGGAAAATAATTTTGATAAAACACTTGAAATGAATTCTTGAGGAAAATATCCTTTATTCTTCAAAAACACTCTTCCTTTCTTAATATGTCATAAAATTATAAATTAAAAGAAGTTGATTAAAAATAAACTTGAAAACTTTTAAAGGAAGATTCTTGGAAATAATGTTGTAAAAATCCATTCATGTCGTATAAGTTAAAAAAACATTCTTTTCGTACTTTTGTCGGAAAAGTCAAAAAAGTACCTTGTACGAAAAACGACAAAAGATTCCTTTCATACATATTACTAAAAACTCACCGAAGGGTAAAATGGATTTAAAAAATTGTAGGTGGATGGAAATAATATTACATATTGATGAAACATGGATGTGGATGATAAAATACACCCCAGTAAATACTTACGAATAAACAATCTCGGATAAAAATGAGATTGTGATATTTCCCTTACCTTAGGTCCGATTTGCTTCGTAAGTGTCCGAACCTCCTGTATAATGATTTAAATAATGTTATTGACTTATTCCAGAATCATATTCATTGTTATGATATCATATATGGTTCACTTATGACTTTATATTACCTGTTCTTTTGTAAATTCCATGTTAAAGAAGCGTTTTGGGTAAAATCGTTTCATTTATCGTAGGTGTTTTGACATGTTGTTCTTGACATTATTATTACTTATATCATGATTTACTTACTTCCAGAATATAAAATATGATTTATATATAATATATATTCAGTATATATATATATATAATAGATAGATAAATGAAATGAAAAACACCGTTCATGGAGACGGTAGTCCGTACGTACGCATGAACGCTGTTTTCCTTTCCTTATTGTCTTGAATTGAAGTAAGTAGATGACATACATATACATACATACATAAATCCAGTAGCTTTATAATGTCATATATTTCATTATTATTTCTTATATATACTTTTTAATCATTCTTAAATTTTTAACATGGAGAATGAATCTCATCGCGTCGTGGAGACGGTATTCCGTACGTACGCACGAGCAATGATATCGTTCCCATGGTCGTGGAATTGTGTTGAAGTGTATGTATACTATTTCAGTATCAATATCACTTTATAATAATCATATATATTTACTCATTACACCTTTATACCCATCCAATTAAGGTGGTGGCGGAAAATAGATTACACCACGGCGTGGAGACGGTATTCCGTACGTACGCACGCGCGGTGATTTCCTTTCTCTGTAGGATGGATAGAAGGTTAATTAGAGTTGTTTCATATTTATAATAAAATATCAGTATATAATAAATACTGATGTTATTAATTTATCATGAAACAACTAAAGAAGAAGAAGTTGAAGAAGAAAGAAATTGAAATGATTGGTAATGGATATTACCTCTTCTTTGGAACACCTCTTTGAATCCTCCACTTAGGGAACTAAGATTGGTCTTTGAAGAAGATAAGGACCTCTAGGATTATTATAGGGAAGTGGAGAAGGGATTTTGGTAGGGGTTGGCCGAGATTGAGTGCTCAAATTGGAGTGAGGAGGAGGGGTAGGAGGTGCCCTTTTATAAGGGAGGAGAGGGGCACCTTAGGAATATCTCAAAATATTATTTTATATTAAAGTCAAAATCGGTTTATAATGGTTCTAAAGGGTATTATTTCGAAGCTAAAGTGGGGATGGGTCGAAATACTATCAACCAATAGGATTTAGACAATTTTAGGATATTATTTTAACCTTATCAATTTGATTTAACTCTAAGTTAAATAATTTAACTTTTACCGTGTCTTTTTGTTTTCTTTCACTATATGGTTAATACACTTACTATAACATGCCAAACGAAACCCAAATTGTTTATTATTAATATATATATCCTTATCTAAGTCATTTGGACGAACCTTAGATTTTTAGGAATAAAATAACAATTAATAATATAATATTTTCTTTAAAAACTATTTTGTGTCAATTTTGACACTATTTGATATATGATTTTTTTGAAAATCATAACAGAATTATATGTTCAAACCAAGATTATTAAATCAACACTAATATATCATAGTAACCAATAAAATTAGTGTAATTCATAAAAAGTCTCAAATTACATTTATTTTGGTGTTTATAACATCAATTATGTCAATATTTCATTAATAAGATAATTACTGCATCATCTTTCTGTCATAAATAAATTAAATTATATGATGTCTAAAAATTACAAATCAAATACCATAATGTGGGAAATATTTTTAGCTTTCTAATTAATATTTACAATCGAATTTATCTTATGTACAACCCTATATTAAAAATGTTTTAGTAAATATACTTTGATTTTAACTCTTTTAACTCTTCTTTGAATTAAATAATAATAAATGTCCTAATCTAATCCAAGTGGGCCTAAATGATAATATTTTACACTTAAGGTTGTTTTTGGTCGAGATACACTTGTCCAATAGAATTAGGACAAGTGTTAGGGTAATATTTATATCATTCTTACCCTTAATTACCCTATTTACTTTTAACCGTGGTAAATAAAAGTAAAAAATTACTATTCACCAAAAATTATTTTCATCTCATTGAACCACATTTTACTTACTGACATCAACCGTGTCTCTCGGATTTTTGAAATTCCATTCACAGAAGCGGTAAAATTAAGTTTTATGAAAAAATTCAGTTTTTTAACTACCACTTAGTAGTTTCACTATTCATCAAAAATTGATGTTTTTCAGATCAATGCCAAAATTTCATCCTAAGCTATATTTTATATTTCGAATTCAAAAATAAAGTCTATTTTACCAAATTCATAACATAGAAGTTTCATTAATTATTTTTATAATTAAATCCCGCTGTTAAAACAAATAGCGTGTTTTTAAGAAACAATATCTATCAAAAGATTGACACTTGATTATGTCTGGTTTAAATGTGAAATTACAACCAATGACCAACATTGTATTAAATTGTAAAAATATATTCTAAATATACTTTAAAACCACTCAAATTAATAATTTATCACTATTAATTATTTCGATTAAAAAAGTTGTTTTTAATTATAATTTAGTAATTTTCACTATTCATCAGAATATGAAAGTTATCCGAAAAGTACCAAAATTTCACCTTAGGCTAAATTCGATACTCTGAATCCAAAAATGAAGTCCATTTTGAGAGCTAAATTTTCTAAAATTTAAAAAGTGGTTATTACTATTCATAACGGCTAGTTTTAATAATATTTTAATAGCATATCGTTGTTTAGTGAAACTCGGTATTGCGTGCTACACACGCTATCGAGGAAGGTTGTGATTGCTTGTAATGAAAAGCAAATCAAGGATGCGTGTTGTGCAAGCTCCTTTTGGTGTAGCGTACAACACAAGACATTAGTGAAATTAAAAAGAATATTTTTCATAAAATCTCGGGGTGTTACATTCTACCCCCCTTAAAATGAATTTCGCCCTCGAAATTCGTTGGGGTTATAAATGGTTTAATTTTCGAAAGTTTCTTTAATAGAAACACACATCGTAAAAAGGAATACCAAAACCAATCTTTAAAAACAAAATTATGAAATGTAACGGTTACCCAAATAAACTAATCACTGGGTTTCCACATAGGTGAAAATATGGATATGGAAGAGAAATATGACCATCATGTTATGATGGAGAGTGGTAGAGAACATGGATATGGAAAATACAGTAATCACAAATCCATAGATTTTTTATGATATAAGGTACCATCTGATTCATCAGGTATAAGATCACTAGGACAACATTTTTGGTTTTCAAGATCATTTCCCTAAAGTTGAAAATTTGAATTAGAATAAATACTTACTTTATTTTGGTACAATCTCACTGTTGTTCATACGTTGAACAATTTCCACTTCATCTCTTAAATAAATGAAGTTGAATTTGTTATTCATGAAGTGTTAGCAGATCATGTGATAGAATGACGGGTCATTCCATCTGTCTCAAACAAAAGGTTAGCAAAAATTATATACATAAGTCGATCTATAGTGAGATTAATCATATATGGTTCCTAAAATGGACTTATACTTCATATATCATACTGCTTAATATAATAAAACTAGTTTCTACTAAACAGGGACTTCCTGTAGGCCAGTGGTAGGCGATAAAGGCCAGTCGCACTTTGGTTGTGGGTTCGATTCCCACAGCCTTGTCCGACGCGATGGGTTGTCGCCCGTTCTGAAGGTTGTCCTTTTTCTAAAACTATATTACTATAACATCCCATCAATAATATCGAAAAAAACTTCTATCCTTAAACAATACTAACTTATGTCCAACATAATCCATTCCAATCTTTAGGCTTATCCATAATACTGCAGTCCACTCTCATAACATAGTGAAAACGATTACCAGAGATTTAATACCATCGTTGATCCCCATATATCATAAGATATGTTTTGTTGGTCACATTCCAAACATTCAAAGGCCTTAATCATGTATTCTCTTGAATACCCATCGAACCTTAGTGAAAACCAAAATCCTCAGAATTCTATATACTCAAACCATGATATCACTTAGTCCTTATATCAATCATGAGCTCATGAATACTGTTAAACATATCATTTTCTCGTTTTCCCTTCATTATGTGCATAATATCTCAATCACTTTGAATACCACATTAGACCAATACATAAATATTCCAATACTCCATGATACAACAGTATTTTGGAATCCCATTACATAAACACTTAATCATTTCACCACATCATTGTCATATTCAACATTTCCAATAGTGATCGCATGTGACTTCCCTTTGTCCTTTTCCTTAAGCGGTTGCTCATGTCGATCATCACTGACCCCTGGATTAGGGCATTTATTAGCATAATGCCCCATTTCCTTGCACTTGAAGCATTGAAGTGTTGGTGGTGCGTTCTCTGCAGTGTTTGCTTTGTTCACATCATTAGAAACCCTTTTTCCATTACTTCAACACTCAGCTACTCGATGACCTTCTTTTCCACACTTAAAACATTTTCTAGTCCCTTTAAGACAATCTCCACCATGCTTCTTTCCACACTTTGAGCATAAGGAAACATTCATTTTCTTTTCACCATTATTCTGAGATTTCTCCTTGAACTCCATCTTTCGTTTCTTTTCAAAACCATAAGATGGATATGTAACACCAACTTCCATTTCTACCTTGATAGCACAACGCACAATTTCTTCATAGCTACTGAAGTCTCTTATAGATAATTCCCTTCGAAGACTTGGTTTTAAGCCACTGAAAAATCGATCAACTTTACATTCATGTTGGACGATAATGCCAGATGCATACCTTGCAAGTCTTGTAAAATTCGCTTCGTATATACCAACAGATTCATCATCTTTTTGCTTTAGTTCAAGAAACTCCTTCTCCATCTTTGTTCGAAGAATACGAGGGAAGTACTTACTGAAAAACAAGTTCTTGAACTCGTCCCATTCCATGGACTCAATTTCATCTCTTTGCCTTGTATTCTTGATAAGATTCCACCATTGATCAGCTTCACCTTCCAAACGATATACTGCTAAGATGACTTTATCATGCTCAGAACATTGAAGAACTGAAAATATCTTTTCAGTGGTACTGATCCATTGTTCAGCAACAAGTGGATCAGAAGACCCACTGAAAGAAGGTGGACGTTGCCTCATGAAGGACTCAATAGAATATTGTTCCCTTTCTCTGCTCATTTGGAAGTCTAGAATGATTCATAGCATAGATTGTGTAAGTATAGAAATAAGATTTTGCACTCCATCTCCCATAACATTTGTTTGTTCAGGAGGGAAATCATTGCATTGTCCATTGCATTGATCAACACGGTTCTTTCGGGTTCCAGCCATCGTCTAAAACCCAAAAAGAATAGTGTGAGAGGCAAAAATCATGCTAGGGAAAAAAACATAATAAAGGGGGAGTACCTTCAATATCTAACATCTTAGGTTTAATTCTATGATCGTTAGCATAATTCTAGTACTATAACCTATACGTATACTTAACCTTAGGGACATCCCTAGACATACCTTAGAAATATCTCTAGGTATCTCACTAAAGTTCTCGCATCCTAGTTTCCAAAGGTTGACTAAACCTTTCCTCTGATACCAACTGTAGAGACCCGAAGCTTATTGTACATGGACATTACATTACTTTTGCGGAATACTTAGTACATAACAAAAAATACACACACAAGGATCGTAATAGATTAGTGTCTTTGGAAACTCGGAACGTAATCTTCTAATCGTGGTGAAAGATCTCCAATATCACCCATAAAGATCTTCCCTTTTTTTACCTAAAACCTTTCTTTATATCCTGGGGAAAAGAAAACATAAAAGGGTGATCTCAAATGCTCAGTAAGGGTAAACAAATGAAATATCAATCACATCATATACACAATCACATAGCTTTTGGAAATCTTAACCTGCAAAAGAGATCATAATTTCATAACATGGGATAAATCATGGCAGTGAAATGTAATCACAATAATCATAACTTAAAACATGGAACTTTGTGGCATACACACATAATCATAGAGAGTCATTTCTTGTTAGTCAAGACTCATTGCCAAGACTATCTTAGTGGACAAATTCCCTTTCTGAATCGAGTTACCCTCGTTTCAGTCCTGTTTCACTGAACCAGTATAACCTACCATTCCAGCCATGTCTATCTCATGAGATATAAAATCTTTACCCAATGCATTGGAGGGAGATATAGGTCCCACCCATCTCATAATGATACCATTCTTATGTGTGCCACAAAATCATTAATCATACATCATTTCATAACCCATGTAATAAAAATGGGATTCTTAAACAACATAACATCATAAAACAATTCATATAAAATAAAGGAACTCATAAAAATACTTCCATAACAACATAATCAAATCAATGTAATAATAGGGATAAAAAGAGAACCCTATATTATCTTATATGGAAAATAATTTTGATAAAACACTTGAAATGAATTCTTGAGGAAAATATCCTTTTTTCTTCAAAAACACTCTTCCTTTCTTAATATGTCATAAAATTATAAATTAAAAGAAGTTGATTAAAAATAAACATGAAACCCTTTAAAGGAAGATTCTTGGAAATAATGTTGTAAAAATCCATTCATGTCGTATTAGTTAAAAAAACATTCTTTTCGTACTTTTGTTGGAAAAGTCAAAAAAGTACCTCGTACGAAAAACGACAAAAGATTCCTTTCATACATATTACTAAAAACTCACCGAAGGGTAAAAATGGATTTACACAATTGTAGGTGGATGGAAATAATATTACATATTGATGAAACATGGATGTGGATGATAAAATACACCCCAGTAAATACTTACGAATAAATAATCTCGGATAAAAATGAGATTGTGATATTTCCCTTACCTTAGGTCTGATTTGCTTCGTAAGTGTCCGAACCTCCTGTATAATGATTTAAATAATGTTATTGACTTATTCCAGAATCATATTCATTGTTATGATATCATATATGGTTCACTTATGACTTTATATTACCCGTTCTTTTGTAAATTCCATGTTAAAGAAGCGTTTTGGGTAAAATCGTTTCATTTATCGTAGGTGTTTTGACTTGTTGTTCTTGACATTATTATTACTTATATCGTGATTTACTTACTTCCAGAATATAAAATATGATTTATATATAATATATATTCAGTATATATATATATATAATAGATAGATAAATGAAATGAAAAACACCGTTCATGGAGACGGTAGTCCGTACGTACGCATGAACGCTGTTTTCCTTTCCTTATTGTCTTGAATGGAAGTAAGTAGATGACATACATATACATACATACATAAATCCAGTAGCTTTATAATGTCATATATTTCATTATTATTTCTTATATATACTTTTTAATCATTCTTAAATGTTTAACATGGAGAATGAATCTCATCGCGTCGTGGAGACGGTATTCCGTACGTACGCACGAGCGATGATATCGTTCCCATGGTCGTGGAATTGTGTTGAAGTGTATGTATACTATTTCAGTATCAATATCACTTTATAATAATCATATATAGTTACTCATTACACCTTTATACCCATCCAATTAAGGTGGTGGCAGAAAATAGATTACACCACAGCGTGGAGACGGTATTCCGTACGTACGCACGCGCGGTGATTTTCTTTCTCCGTAGGATGGATATAAGGTTAATTAGAGTTGTTCAATATTTATAATAACATATCAGTATATAATAAATACTGATGTTATTAATTTATCATGAAACAACTAAAGAAGAAGAATTTGAAGAAGAAAGAAATTGAAATGATTGGTAATGGATATTACCTCTTCTTTGGAACACCTCTTTGAATCCTCCACTTAGGGAACTAAGATTGGTCTTTGAAGAAGAGAAGGACCTCTAGGATTATTCTAGGGAAGTGGATAAGGGATTTTTTCAGGGGTGGGCCGAGCTTGAGTGCTCAAATTGGAGTGAGGAGGAGGGGGAGGAGGTGCCCTTTTATAAGGGAGGAGAGGGGCACCTTAGGAATATCTCAAAATATTATTTTATATTAAAGTCAAAATCGGTTTATAATGGTTCCAAAGGGTCTTATTTAGAAGCTAAAGTGGGGATGGGTCGAAATCCTATCAACCAATAATATTTAGACAAGTTTAGGGTATTATGTTAACCTTATCAATTAGATTTAACTCTAAAGTTAAATAATTTAACTTTTACCGTGTCTTTTTGTTTTCTATCACTATATGGTTAATACACTTACTATAACATGCCAAAAGAACCCCAAATTGTTTATTATTAATATATATATCCTTATCTAAGTCATTTTTCCGAACCTTAGATTTTTAGGAATAAAATAACAATTAATAATATAATATTTTCTTTAAAAACTATTTTGTGTCAATTTTGACACTATTTGATATATGATTTTTTGTGAAAATCATAACAGAATTATATGTTCAAACCAAGTTTATTAAATCAACACTAATATATCATAGTAACCTATAAAATTAGTTGAATTAATAAAAAGTCTCAAATTACATTTATTTTGGTGTTTATAACATCAATTATGTCAATATTTCATTAATAAGATAATTACTGCATCATCTTTGTGTCATAAATAAATTAAATTATTTGATGTCTAAAATTTACAAATAAAATACCATCATGTGGGAAATATTTTTATCTTTCTAATGAATATTTACAATCGAATTTATCTTATGTGCAACCCTATATTAAAATTTTTTTAGTAAATATACTTTGATTTTAACTCTTTTAACTCTTCTTTGAATTAAATAATAATAAATGTCCTAATCTAATCCAAGTGGGCCTAAATGATAATATTTTACACTTAAGGTTGTTTTTGGTCGAGATACACTTGTCCAATAGAATTAGGACATGTGTTAGGGTAATATTTATATCATTCTTACCCTTAATTACCCTATTTACTTTTAACCGTGGTAAATAAAAGTAAAAAGTTACTATTCACCAAAAATTATTTTCATCTCATTGAACCACATTTTACTTACTAACATCAACCGTGTCTCTCGGATTTTTGAAATTCCATTCACAGAAGTGGTAAAATTAAGTTTTATGAAAAAATTCAGTTTTTTAACTACCACTTAGTAGTTTCACTATTCATCAAAAATTGATGTTTTTCAGATCAATGCCAAAATTTCATCCTAAGCTATATTTTATATTCCGAATTCAAAAATAAAGTCTATTTTACCAAATTCATAACATAGAAGTTTCATTAATTATTTTTATAATTAAATCCCACTGTTAAAACAAATAGCGTGTTTTTAAGAAACAATATCTATCAAAATATTGACACTTGATTATGTCTGGTTTAAATGTGAAATTACAACCAATGACCAACATTGTATTAAATTGTAAAAATATATTCTAAATATACTTTAAAACCACTCAAATTAATAATTTATCACTATTAATTATTTCGATTAAAAAAGTTGTTTTTAATTATAATTTAGTAATTTTCACTATTCATCAGAATATGAAAGTTATCCGAAAAGTACCAAAATTTCACCTTAGGCTAAATTCGATACTCTGAATCCAAAAATGAAGTCCATTTTGAGAGCTAAATTTTCTAAAATTTAAAAAGTGGTTATTACTATTCATAACGACTAGTTTTAATAATATTTTAATAGCATATCGTTGTTTAGTGAAACTCGGTATTGCGTGCTACACACGCTATCGAGGAAGGTCGCGATTGCTTGTAATGCAAGGGAAATCAAGGATGCGTGTTGTGCAAGCTCCTTTTGGTGTAGCGTACAACACAAGACATTAGTGAAATTAAAAAGAATATTTTTCATAAAATCTCGGGGTGTTACAGGAAGAAAGAAGCTACCTATGTTCAATGCTACAACTGCAGGTAGATGGTAAATTATTCAAATGAATGTACTAAGAATCAGGGGAACTTACCCCAGAAAAGGCCAAGGGATCAAGGCCATGCTTATGCAATCACTACTACTGAGGTAGAATCTCTGAAAGATGTGGTGGCAGGTAATTTAATGGTTTCCTCATGTTTAGAAAATGCATTATTTGATTCTGGATCATTGCATTGTTTCATATCTTCCTAGTTTGCTAAAAAAAATTAGATATTTCTAATTTGATTTAACAAGGGAGTTGTCAGTAAAAACTCCTAAGGGAAGTATCATTGCAAAAAAGTTTTGTCAATCAGTCCCCATTAGAGCACATAAATGTTCTTTATCTGTGGATCTCATCATTATACCTATGATTGAATTTGATATAATCCTTGGTATGGATTGGCTTTCGGAACATGATGCAAAAATTTACTATAAGAAGAAGGAGGTTACTATTTTTGATGATGATGATGATAAGGAACACCTTATCTTTAAAGCAGAATCGTCACCACCTAATTCTTACCTAGATCCACCCCCAGTAGCTCAACTAAATTCAATTATTGGGGAGGAAGAGAATGAAATGACTGTGGGTGAGGAAAGGAATGTTCAAATATAGGATGTACCAATTGTGAGAGAATATGTTTATGTGTTTCCAGAATATTTACCTGGACATCCTCCAGAATGAGAAATTGAGTTTTCCATTGATTTAATTCCTGGTTCAAGGCCTATATCAAATACCCATTATAGAATGTCCACTATGAAATTAGTTGAACTAAAGAAACAACTAGAGGAATTGAGTAATAAGGGATTTATTCACCCCTAATGTTTCTCCATGGGGAGCCCCTGTCCTTTTTGTTAAGAAGAAAGTTGGATCTATGAGGTTATGTATCGACTACAGGGAAATCAATGTTATAACAATAAAGAACAAGTATCCCCTACCTCACATTGATAATTTATTTGACCAACTTCATGGATCTCAATACTTTTCAAAGATTGACCTTCGATCTGGATACCATCAGTTGTGTGTGAAGAAGGAAGACATTCCAAAGATATTATTTTAAACCAGGTACGGGCATGACGAGTTTACAGTAATGCGTTTTGGCCTGACTAATGCACCCTCTGTATTCATGAATATAATGAATAGAGTTTTCAAGGAATATCTCGATGATTTTTTGGTGTTATTTAATGGTGATATCTTGGTATACTCTAAAAGCTACAAAGATCATGAATATCACTTGCGAATTATCCTAAAGACTCTTAGAATACATGAATTATATGGGAAGTTTAGCAAGTGTGAATTCTGGCTTCAGGAGATCTCTTTTATTGGCCATATTGTCTCTAAGGATGGAATCTCTATTGATCCTTCTAAGACCAAGGAAATCCAATAATGGCCAGCACCAATGAGTATAACCGTAGTACGCAGTTTTATTGGTTTAGCAGGTTATTATCGGCATTTAGTCCAGAATGTTTCCCGATTGGCTAACCCATTAACGTAGCTCACACGTAAACAGGTTAAATTTGTTTGGAAAAAATAGTGTGAAGAATGTTTTGAAAAACTGAAGAGAAGATTAGTCAATGATCCTATATTTACCCTACCATCGGGGAATGATGGGTTTGTTATTTATAGTGATGCATCAAAGAAAGGACTTAGTTTTTTCCTTATGCATATTGATAGGGTTATTACCTATGCATCATGACAGCTAAAAATTCATGAGAAAAAATATCCTACTCATGATCTTGAGTTAGCTGCTATAATCTTTGCATTGAAGATATGGAGACATTATCTCTATGGTGAAAAATATGAGATATATACCGATCACAAGAGTTTTAAGTACATTTTCTCACAGAAAGAACTCAACCTGAGGCAAAGGCGATGGCTTGAACTACTCAAGAATTATGATTGCATGATACACTACCACCCGGGGAAGGAAAATAAGGTGGCAGATACTTTGGGAAGAAAGGATCATGGAGTTTTGAACAAGATGAGAGTTGAAAGGGATCCTATTTTCATGGATTTAGTAAATATGATATGGGAATCACCATGGAAGGTGAAACATCAATTCTTTTTCAAATGTTTGCCAAAACACCTTTACTAGAAAGGATTAAGAGTTCTCAGACTGATGATGAAGAATTTCAAAAGAAGATTAAAGCTGTGAATGATGGGAGATTGAGAGACTTTGTGTATGAAGAAGGAATTTTGAAATTTGGGAAGAGGCTTTGTGTTCCCGATATACCTGATCTGAAAAGGGAATTGATAGATGATGATCATAGATCTAATTTCTCTATACACCCTAGGATCACAAAAATGTATAGAGATTTGAAGAAACATTTTTGGCGGGACAACATGAAGAGGGAGATTGCTCATTTTGTGTCAAGATGTATGGTTTTTCAACAAGTGAAATCTGGAAGGCAACAGCTTGGAGGAGTCATAAAACCTCTTCCCATACCGGAGTGGAAATGGGACAATATTACGATGGACTTTGTCATGGGGCTACCGAAGACTCCTAGAAGGAATGATACAATGTGGGTTATTGTTGATCGTCTTACCAAGTCAGCACATTTTCTTGCTATAAGAGAATATATACCACTAAAAATTCTAGAAAGACTATATATTAATGAATTTGTGAGACTTCATGAGGTACCCCTATCGATTGTTTCTGATCGTGATCCCCGTTTTACTTCAAGATTCTGGAAAAGTCTTTAGAAATCTCTAGATACTAAACTCTGTTTGAGCACTGCCTACCACCCTCAAACAGATGGACAATCAGAATGGACTATTAGAACCTTAGAAGACATGTTGAGATCATTCTCACTTGACCTTCAGGGTATGTAGGATCAATATTTACCTCTGGTGGAATTTTCCTATAACAATAGCTTCCATTCAAGTATTCTGATTGCACCATATGAAGCGTTATACAGGAAGAGATGTCTCACACCAACCTGTTGGGATGACGTTGGGGAAAGAAAACTCGTAGGCCCAGAACTGGTGGAGGAAACGATGGAAAAGGTAAAGGTAATCCAAAACCACATCAAAGCAGCTCAAAGTAGGCAGAAGATCTATGATGACAACCAAAGGAAGGATTTGGAATTTCAAGTAGAAAATCATGTTTTCTTGGAGGTATCTCTATGAAAGGGAGTTATACGTTTTGGTAAGAAATTTAAATTGAGTCCCAGGTACATAGGACCTTTCGAAATTCTAGAACAAATTGGGGTTGTAGCTTACTGTTTGGCAATGCCGCCAAATCTCTCCAAAGTTCATGATGTGTTCCACGTATCACTATTGAGAAAATACATGTCTGACCCAACGCATGTACTCACTTGCGAGGAATTAGAACTGGAACCCGATTTGTCTTATTACGAAGAGCCCGTCAGGACTCTTGATACAAGAGAACAAGTGCTGAGAAACCGGACGACTCATCTGGTAAAAGTCCTATGGAGAAACCATAAAATGGAAGAGGCAACGTGGGAACCCGAGGAACTTATGATGAAGAATCACCCGAGTCTTTTCATGCGGTAGTATTCTAGAAATTTCAAGGATGAAATTATTTGAAGGAGGGGAGAATATAACACCCCAATCTTCCACGGTATTCTTCTCTTTGAATAATACAGTAGCGTGTGTTGTACGCAACTTCGAGTTCTAACACACACCACAACCAATCAAACTAGCCGTTATGAATAATAATACCCACTTTTTGAATTTTTTTAAATTTTATCTTTCAAAATTGACTTCATTTTTGGATTATGAATATCGAAATTAGCTTAGGGTGAATTTTTGGTATTTTTCTGAAAACATTCAATTTTTGATGAATAGTGAAAAACACTGAGTTATAGTTTAAAACCAAATTTTTATGTAAATAATTATTTATTTTATTTAAATTTAATTAAAGTCAAAATGGATACATAATACCTATATAAGTTCAATTTAATTCATTGGATTTAGTTTAGAATAATTTTTTATATATAAAAATTTTATGGAACTTTTCACCATCTTTTACCAACCTCCTAGGAGAATTTGAAAATTCACATAAAACTTAATTTTACCACTTCTATTAGTATAATTTCAAAAATCCAAGAGACACAGTTAATATCAAGGAGTAAAATGTGGTTCAATAAGATAAAAATAATTTTTGGTGAATAGTAACTTTTTGCTTTTATTTACCACGGTTAAATGTAAATAGGGTAATTAAGGGTAAAAATGATATTAATATTACCCTAAAACATTTCCTAATTCTATTGTACAAGTGTATCACGACCAAAAACAACCTTAGGAATAAAATATTATCATTTAGCTTCACTTGTCTTAGATTAGGACATTTATTATTATTTAATTCAAAGAAGAGTTAAAAGAGTTAAAATCAAAGTTTAATTACTAAGAAAATTTTAATATAGTTTTATAAATAAGATAAATTCGATTATAAATATTAATTAGAAATATAAAAAGATTTCCTACATAATGGTATTTTATTTATAATTTTTATACATTAAATAATTTAATTTATTTATGACACACTGGTGATGTAGTAATTACCTAATTAATGAAATATTAAAATAATTGATATTATAAATATGAAAATAAATGTAATTTGAGACTTTTTATGAATTCCAATAATTTTATTGGTTAATATGACATATTAGTATTGGTTATATAAATTTTTTTCTAAGTAATAATGCTGTTATGAAATTATCAAAAACAAAATACCCAATAGTGTCAAAATTGACATAAAAGGGTTTTTAAAACAAATATTATATTATTAATGATATTATATTCCGAAAAATATAAGGTTATGTCAAAGGACTTATATAATGATATGTGTATCATTAATTGACCACTTGGGGGGTCTCTTGGAGTTATATATAATGTTTATTAACTATATAATATAAAAATACAAAGAGACACGGTAAATGACAAAATATTTAACTAAGAGTTAAATATAAATGATAAGGTTAATATAGTAACCCAAACCTTTATAAAATATATTGGTTGAAATTATTTCGACCCATCCCCACATTAACCTTTAAATAATATACTTTTGAGCCATTAGAAACTGAATATGAATTTATTATAAAATAATATTTCTAGATTTTCCAAAGGTGCCCCTCACCCCTCTTATAAAAGGGCACTCCCCCTTCTCTCTAATTCACACCTCCAAAGCCTTTTGGATCGGAAAACCTCTACCCAAATATCCTCTAAACTTTTATCAATTCAACCTAGAGGCCTTAGTTTGATCAGAAATCCAACCTAAAGATCCCTTTTGATCAAATCAAAAGGAAGAACCCGAAAAAGAGGTAATGTTTTCAACACCCTCTTTCAAGTTCCTTTCTTCTTCAACATCTTATTTCTTTGGTATTCCCATTCTAAAAAAATAACTCCAGTATCTTCTATATACTGAGATATTATTGTAAATATGGTACAACCATATTTAGTATTATATCCATCCTTTTAATGACATTTCATCATACGTGCGTACATACGGCTTATCGTCTCCACATCGTGGTGTAATTATTATTCAAAACATTATTATTTGGATGGGTATGATAATGATGTGTAATTGATGAAAATAATAAATATAACATAATAATTATTATTTATATATGATACACCATCCAATTATATATTATTATAATATCAAAATAATGATATTGTCACTCGTGCGTACGTACGGATTACAGTCTCCACGAACGCGATGAGATTCATTCCCCATTGTATAAATTCAAGAAAACATTTCATTTGATGATTAAAAATAATTTTTAAAGACATGATATCATTCTGGATATGAATAATATACATCCCATCCATAAAAAATATGGCTCACATAACAAAGAATATAAAGGAAAACGGATCTGAGGTTGTTTATACGTAATTATCTACTGGGACCTCTTTATCATCCACATCTATGTTTCTTAAAAATGTATTTCAAATCATTCTTACTATTTTACCGAATATGGGTTAAATTCATTGATACTATTTTTTGACTTTTTATAAGATGTTTATAAAGGAATCTTTCCGTCATTTTCCAAACAAGGTCCTTTTTAACCTTTTCGATAGAATTAAGGTAAAAATGTATTTTTTTAACTTATATGGCGGGTGCAGCTATTTTCTACCGTTATAAAATCTTCGAAGCTTCCCATACAAACTTATAAGTATATTTTCAAAGTAAATGTTTTATTTTATAATTATGTGACTTTTAAATAATTTCAAAAAAAAAGAGATATTTCTCTCAAATAGTTTTGATTTCATTTATGTCAACATCCTTTGATGGATTTTAAGCTTATTTGAAGTTGATTTATTATGATACCAAACATCCATATTGTATTGAAGTTTTTTTTATATGTTTGAATTTGGATTTGTTATTTTTATACCATTCATGGTTTATGGAGAAAGTATTGATATTTCGTATGCAATTTTTAATACGAATGTTTTTGTTATGTTTAAACCTATTCATATGAGGAATGCATTAGACTTAATAAATGACGGTTAGAGACTGTTATAGCTCCTCGATGCATCGGTAGGTCTCATGAGACAAACTAGTGTCTTAGAACAAGTCCTTGACAAAATATTATTTGTAGTCTTGACATAAGGCCTTGACTATGTGGTTATGATAGTCTGGCATTATGCATTCCATCATTATGAAAGTGGTTATTGGTACTGCATGTGATTATTCGACTAGTAGAATATCCCTGTGAATAAGAAAATGGAATTATTTCATTTTATCTTTTAAGTATTATGCTGAATTTCAAGTTTAAAAGGATTTTGTTTTAGTTATACATTTCCTTAAATGTTTATGCTTATTTATGAATGTTTCTGCTATATTGTTATCCTTACTGAGCATTTAAGCTCACCCATTTCTATGTTTTATTTTTTCGAGGATGTGAAGAAGTATTTTATGAATGACTTTCAGGGATAGTATAAGGCTATATGAGTGTGGATACAATATTTTTTTGTAGTTTTCACTTTATGATGTAATGTAAACTTTATGAATGTATCTAGTGTTTCCAAGGATACTAAATTAATAGGTCTTTCGAGATTTGATCTTTTATGATCATGCAAATGTTATGTAATAATGCACTAACTCTAGGTAACTGGGGTCAGGGTGTTACATCACTGATTTCTTATTAAGGAACATTCATCTTCCAACTTTTTTTTATTTTCAAGCCTTCTAATATTTCTCAGTCATTCTTTCAACTTTTCTTTTAGATGATGTTCAAGTTGAGTTTCTTATTATTCAGAACAAATACTTCCAAATTCTTTATTATTTACTATTGCAATAAAAGTATTTTCAATGCCATACTCAATTTATTTTTTAGACTCAGCACCACTGCCTTATTCTTCACCATCTTTAAATAAGAAGCTTCTTATTTTGGAATTGAATAATTTCCTATCTTTCCCTTTGGAACACAATTTTCCTTTTTCACCCTGTTTCTTCTACAATCTTCTTGGATTTCTTTATTCTTCATCATTATACTCTTATTTATTTCTTCAAGGAAAATTGGTAGAAAATTCCCCAATCACTTCACATTCAAAACATTTCAAAATAATTTTCCCTTTGTACTTCCTTGTACTTATTTTAACATTTTTAGAAAACAAGGATAAAATATTATCAAGAGTTTTACATACCTCATCTTCAGAATCAGATTCTCCAACTTCATCTTCAATAGGAATCTTATTTGATTTTTATTTCTTTATAGGATTGAAAGAAATTTATCTTGAAATATTTGTTTTTTGTTTTCATATATTTCCCCCTTATCATTACATAAGTAATGAGAGTGCTATGAAAATCATCAAGAGATAATGTTTCAGGATCTCTATCTTCCAATGAAGAAACTTTTGCATCAAACTTTTCATGAATGATTCACAAAATCTTTTCAAAAATTGTAGAATAATCCAAATTTTTACCAAGACATTTAATAGTACTCATAATTTCATTTACTCTCTTAAAGAATTCCCCAATAGATTCATGATCACCCATCTTCAAATCATCATATTTCAATCTCCATATTTGTAACTTTTCCTTATTCACTTTCTTATTTCATTCGTTTATGTTTTTCAATTTATCCCATATACCTTTGGATATGCAAACACCTTTCACTCCTAATATTTTACTTTCATAAAATGATGATAATATAGCATTCTTCTCCCTTCCATCATTCTCCAGATTCTTCTTATCAATAGATGTAAGAAGAGTTTTATAATTAATAGGAGGAAATCCATCTATTATAGCTTCAATAACAAAATATCCAATAGACATGAGATAAGGAAATATTCTATATTTCCAAATATGATAAATATCTCCATAGAATACCAGAATACCTTTACTTTTTACACAATTCAAATTCTTCATCAGCAAAGAATAAGCGAAGGGAACCTGCCCTATAATACTGGTAGTAGTTGCCTAGTTAGGATGATTGTATCACTAAGAGGGGAGTCAATCAGTGGTACTTTTTCTTTTATATTTATTCTCAAGTGAAACAACCTTCACCTCCTATTAAATATTATATACATTACTGAAAAAAATTCATACACACATCCATAGGATCACAAGTATTTACAATGTTCACTATTTAATAATAATAGCAACATCCTTGGTATGGTATGGAAATGATCTAATACCACACAATCCAATAGATGACAATCCTTGGATTACAACAAGTAGGATATACCCTTTCACTCATGTAGCACTATGTAAACAATTCCAATAGTGTGTGTTCACCCTCTTAGCATAAATAATTTAATAGAAAGTTTATGTAATTGTTCATGTTACCTATTCTTCTTTTCAATTACCCAAATGTTTTGAATTGAAAACTCTTCTTAAATTTCTTACCTAGAAGAAGGTAAGAACCTCTTGGAATTTATTAAAGAAAAAACAAGTCCAATTTTCTCAATCTGATTCCTTCGAGTATGGTTCTCCCTGATACGATCTTCCCAATATGATTCTCCCCGATATGATTCTTCCTGATATAGTTCTTCCCAATATGATTCTTCCTCGATCTTAAAATCTCAGTACGAAAAACCTGAATCTGATTATCCATCCTAATACGGTGATCATCTAAATATGATTGACTAGTTGAATATGGTAATCAAGTGAGTACGATAATCTCTAAGTATGTTGATCGTCAAAATAAAACATTTTGATCTTATCTCTTCTCTTTCACTGCAATCTGTAAAAACTTTTTCAATAAAATTGAATACAGAAACTTCTTCTTCTCTCAAAAACTCATAGATTCTCTCACATGAATAGTACCTTGGTTAGATGAAAAGTTCAATATAATTTTCTACTTTTATAGGTGACTCTCAATTGGATTTGACAGGAATCCCAAAAAAATCTAGCTTAATCAAATTTACCATAATTTCAATTTCCCATAAAATTTCATGTGCATTTTGACTTATTCAACTCTTCTCGAAGCTTCTCAATTCATTTATAATTTCCACTTCTTCTTTATACATTTATATAAATTTTCAGTCTGATTACAATGCATGAGTCTTATTTCTTTAATACAGTTCCTTATATCAATTTAATATAAATAAAGAAATGGATACCACTTTGAATGTTGAATGAAATAATTATCTTGAATGTTGATCCCCCCTTGACAGCACATCCAGTAAACACCTCTTTCAAAACACTTTTACTTTTTCACTTCTTCTATTGACCCATTTGGAAATATAAAAAAAATAAATTCTGATACAAATGATCTTGACTCAACTGAAATACACATCATCTCCATCATTTCTTCACTTTTTCTCTAGACCTGATTGAAAAAAATTATTTGAAGAGAAACAAAAAGTAATTCAACTCTTAGCCCATTCGATGAATACATCTGAAAATAAATCAGAGTTCATCTATCTATTCCTTTAATAATCCAATCAATCATCCATCTCACCATGAGTATGATTGTCAAGAGTATGGTATTTCTGAGCACGATTGTCTTGGGTACGATCATCCTGATAATGATCATTCTGCGTACGATCTTTTTCTTCCTGAGTACGATTATCATGGGTATGAATGTTTTTTTATGCATATGATGGGTGATCAGATGCAATAGTTTCTAACTGACAATTTAAGGTATTGAAACTTTCCAATCCTCCAGAAACCTATTTCTTTCCTTCTCAGCCTGAATCTGATTTTACTAGGTATGATTATTTTTTGATCGGTAGCATCTCTTTCTTCTCTTCCACCGAAATATGATAAATCTGGGTATGACTTGGAATATCTCTTTTCCATTTTCTTCCATCAATCTTACATCATAAATTATATAATTAACTTATGATTTATATGAAATAAAAATCAGAAAAGAATCATCACATTTAATTTTATCATAATCATTGAGACTCTGATAATTCATCAAAATAATCACATTTTCATATCAAATTCAGATTGAATCCAATGATAAATTCCTTATTACAATATATTACCATTATACACCCAATGTCAGTTCTATTCTTTTGAAAACAATGTTCATTATGATTTTCACCAAATACAAAGTGAGGTGATTTTCTTCCTTCAAAAAATTTCCTTGAAAACAAAAGACAACATTTAAAAACAAACACATTTATCATTATCTTGGTCCTAACAATTTTTTAATTAAAGAATATCCAGAGTCACTTTTTTTTAAATATGATACCAAACAATTGGCATCAGAGGTGGGTTAATAGATATATTTCTCTGATAATTAGCATATTTTTTATTTTAATCCTTATAGATATAATTTTTTATATATTTTTAACTTTGTTCTATCATGATCATCCTAGACCTAAGAGTCTAATAAATACAAATTTAGCACTATAATATGGAAAGTGTGAATTCCAATGATGGATGGATTCCATAAAAACACCCCATTTTTTATTCAAGTGACTATGGATAGTAGCAAGATAGAATGGAAGCTGATGTGAAATAGTTTAGTGTGGATCACTGGAATATCATGGAGAATCCATATGTGCAACCCAAGTTGATCCAGAGACATGTATAGTTAATGACATGGTAAAATTTGTTTTGAATTATAAAGTTAATAATATTTTTTTACTATATCTATGTTTTTTCTTATAATATAACCCGTTATATATGGATAATACTTCAAGTGACTAGCTATGGGACTAACAATCTCAAGATAACCAATCTAGGAATGTTATAATAAGAACACCATGACTTCAAGATGGGTGATAAAGAGTCAATAAACCATATTTCCTGTTGTTTTAGAATTATTAAAAATGGTATGAGTTCACTTAGTGAAGTACTATATAATATATCTCAATTTTAAAGAGTACTAAGAGCTCTTCCAAAAATATGGCATGATAAAAGGTGTTCATCAATGAGTGTAATAATTTTAAAGAGTATATATTAGATGAATTGATAGGATCTCTTTTTCCGTATGAGTAATATTTGAAAAACACTACTGATGAGGAGTCTACAAAGAGAAAAGTTATAGAATATAAGACTAAGTTTAATGAAATATCTAATACTTATGAATCATAGTTCCAGGAAAGTGAAAAATAGATGGCTAACTTTATCAAAAAGTTTTTTAAGTTCATGACAAAAAAGGTGGTAAGAGATAGTTCAGAAGAAATTTCAAATAGGATTATAAGAAAGGTAATTATAATAATAGTAATTATGTTTCATAATTAACATGTTAGGAGTGTAGAAAGAAGGGGGCATTAGAAAATACTTCCAAAACTCAAACTTCCAAATAAATACAAATATAAAAGGAGAAATAAAAAAAAATATTTGTTTGGAGTTTTGGACTAATCATAGAGTTCTAAATAAAAAAGTGATTCTAGAAGTGAATAGGAGATAGGGAACCCTACTCTAATGGGTATACATTGTGAGGTAACTCATTCAATTTTCACTCAATTTTATTACTCTTGATATTGTAGATCATATTTCTCTATCTAAAAATAATAATGAAACTAATTATGATTTATATTCTGATTCTAATTCAATTAATTCCAAATTTAGACAAAAACTTAATGAAAATGAAGAATTAAGTAATGATAGAGTCAGGATAATTAAATAATATATTGATATAAAAATTAAAAAAAAATAATTTGGTTTTATAAAATGATAAACTAAAAATTTAATGTGATAATTTAAATAATATTTTCCCTATAATGAAAAATATAAAGAGAATTAGGATTTAAATATGTTAAAAATAAAAGAGAAAATAAAAAATCTAAAAACTTTCAAGGAGTGCATGATAGAGAAAAAAATAATATTTAATTTAGTTCTAGATGATTTAAATAAAGCTGAAAATGCATGTAATAACCTTAGGAAATAAAATAATAAATTAAGGAATAAAACTTATAGATCTAATGTGTAAGTTTATATAGATTTAAATACTATTCAAAACGAGAATATGAATTTTAAAAATAAAGTTTCAATATTAAAGATAATTTATCTACATTTGTTAAAGGTAAAAATAATGTTATAAAATGGTTTCATTGATTAAACTAAACACTAAAAATAATGTTTTTGGTTATAAAATTTTATCTCCAATGATAAATAAGAATAACATTGTTAAAATCCCAAAAAAAAATATTTCCAGTGTAACCTGTTTTAAATATAGAATGAAAGGTCATTATGCCAATGAGGATTAACTAATATTTAAAAAATCATCTAGTCATAATAGAACTTTCATTTCTATAGATTTGTTTTCTAAAAATCCCACTAATAAATGATTTAAATCAATTAGAGTTCAAAAAAATTCTAATACTAATCTAGTTGGACCCATGTTAGCATGGGTACCAAAATAGTCCGTTTCATTACTTAATTTCAAGAAATCCTACTAAAAATTCTCAAAGACTCATGGTATTTATATATTATATTATCTTGGAACATGAAATGTGATATTTCTAAATTTTTATCCATAAATTCATCTAATGGTGGTCTTTTCACATTGGGAGAAAACTCCAAAGGTCGTATTAAAGGCATTGGTGAACTTGGTTTTTTTATAATTGTTATTATTTCCAAAGTATTATATTTAAATGGTTTAAAACACAATATAATATGCATATCACAAATTTTTGATGATGTATTAAATGTAATTTTTAAAAATTATAAATGTATATTTTGGGAAAATAAATCTATTTTATTTTCTACAAATAGAAAAGAGAATGTTTATGCTATTTATTTCTTTGATCTAACAAAACAAAAGTTTAAGTATTTAAATGATGTATAAGCAGATAACATTCTCTGGTGTAGGAGGGTTGGGCATGAAAACTTCATAATATTTCATAAACTATCAAATCATGAACAAGTTTTTTAATTTCAAAAATTACATACAATTAATTAATTTATGTGTGATTGGTCTCACTCAAATTTACCAAAGTTTTTAGGGTTAAGTGGTCAATTGTAGAGTAGCTTGGGTTGTCAATTCCTTACAGGCCTAAGAAGAAACCTATAGACACGCACATTCTATGGACTGATTTTGGTTATTAAGTGGCCAACTTTGGGTTGATTTTAGATAATTTTAAGTGAAAAATACTTGACTTAAGTGAATTAAAATTATGAGAAGGGTTGATTCTAGGTTATTATAATGGGTGTATTTGAAGAAATTATTTTTAAACAATTTCAATTTCTTATATTCGAGATGGGTTTATTCAAGAAGATCAAACAACTTCATCACTTACTAGTTTAATACCAAAAATCTATAATAATAATCACTTATACACTTGGAGGATAAAATTTATGAGCACTCTAAGGTAAAGGTTCATATTAGCACTTGAACTATGTGGCCCTAAAATTCAACAAGGATGAAGAATCTTTAAAATCATCAAATAAAAATCTCAATTAAAAGAAGTGATTATACATTAATGGGGTGATAAATAACATCCAATACAACCCCTTTATACTCCCTTGGATCAACCCATAAGTGGTTTATACCTCCATTGATGCTATGGTTTCAATGGAAGTGGGAAGTAGACTCATGAGGGAGGAATTGAATAAGTAAAGAAAACAATAAAAAGAAAATGATCACTCCACCGTTGTGTGAATAATTTCACAAGGTTTGGTGTGAATAAATTCACACCTTGAGGAAATAGTATCAAAGTGAGATGGAGAAGAATAGAATAATAGGAGAATAAGAACTTTTATTAAGAAACTATGATGAATTAAAACAACTTACAATTGAGGAAGAACATTACAAAGGAAAAGTGGCAGCATAATATTAAAATGAAAGAAAGCATCCAATATGAATAAATAATCTAACACCACTTCCTTAAATAGTAATTTTAGGAGACTTGGGTTGAGACTCCAATAGTTAAAGTCATCCCACTTGATTATGGTAGTCTTATGGTGGTGGAAATCTTGTGGAACTTAAAGTTTTATACACTTGACCCAAAGTAGAAGGAAGTTTGCATCCAACGAACAGACAAGTTGAAATAACCTTCTATATGGCCAAATTATAGTTGTAAATAGATGAATAAAATTGATCTAATGATGTCTCCTAACCTACTATAAAATTTCATCCCAAATGGAAATTTTTTTTGTGATATTATCGAAATGGTGGGACGTCTTTCTGGGCCGCAGAATCTGGCCCAGAATTTTATCTCCAATCTGGGCCACCTGTAAATCCATTAAAACATCCAAATTAGATCCTATTACTGTTGTATTAAATATTCTCCATGATTTCCTCTATCTTCAGTTAAATTTTGAGAATCATTTTACTTCTATCTTGGCCGCTACAATCTCTTTATTTTTCTACTATCCAGTTTACTTTGCCCAGAATGTTGTTGGTTCAAGGACAACTTTAGTGGTATTATAATTTGAATCTTCTAGTTATCCAAAAACAAGAATTGTTCCCTATATCATGGGTGACCTGAAAATAAAATATTAAAATAAAATCAAGGAAATTTTGTATTTTAGGATGTGTTTAAAAATGTACTATGTAATAGTGCATTTTAAGAGGGAATTACAAATATAATGTGAATCAATGTTCAAAGTGTAAAATGCACTAAAATGGTGTTTATGAATAATAAGTCACATGAGTATTTTATATATTAATAATGAATATTAGCCTTATTCAGTATATAATCACACCCCCAATTTGAGTTTTTCCAGTCCCGAGCAAAATATATCTCAAAAATATGAATTCAAATTCCCTTTTCCTAAAACATTTTAATATACAATGATAACCAAGAACCCTTATACCAAAAAATAATGAATCCCATAAAAATATATTAATACAAGATATTTTCATAAGCATATCCCAATCCCAAGCTCATTCCTTTGTTCAAATTCATCGCCATATTTCATCCAATATCAATTAAGCATGAAGATGTGTTTTGTATCACAATAGATATGGGGGTTTATTTTTATTCAAGGGGGAAATGATGGAAGCACTAGGTGGAATAAAATTTCAATATTAAGATGAGTATTCTATTTTTTTATTTTTTATTGTATATATTTTATTTTTTCAATGTTTCCATGGTAATTGAAATTGCACTCAATAGAGTCAACCCATGTAGCGAGACTTTGCCGATGACTCCCAGGCTCAAAGACCTTAGGGAACCAAGTGAATCCCACATACTCAAGCATCATCTTGAGTTAACTCAGTTAAAATAAAGTCAAATTACCACAAATAGAGATAAAATTACTAACTATGGGACAAAAAACTATGGATTCACAATCCCCAAGTGCCAAAAGCCACACATTAGGTCATTTCATTGCTCTACGTGCACATTTATTGGTTTTTTTTATTTTTTTTATTTTTTTTAATACTCGTATTGAAACTAAAATGATCACCAAACCTATGATATTTATTTAGGGGACCCCATGAACTCAAACTAATAACCCACTATCCAAAGTATGTGTGTTGTAATTCTTTTTATATTTGGATGAAAATATAAACAATAAAATATCACATTAGACATCAAACTTTCAAAATTATATTCTCATGAAATATACATGGATTAAAATTAGAATCAGGGCATGATAAATTATTTGATATTCAATTTCAAAGTGTGAAATTTCTATTATCATTTTCAAGGTTAAAGAAACTTTTCTTTTCATTAAGGAACACTTTTTTTAGAATCATTTTTTTCACACAAAATAATTTTTTTACTTCATCTCCCCCCCTCCTACTTAAGATAACACTTCCCTCGATGTTTAAAGAAAATAAAAGTTAAAAGGGGGTAAAGGTAGAAAATAGGAGTAATAAAATTAATTTTAAATAATAAACATTGAACAAAGTCACTTGTTTTTTGAAGTTAAAGTTCATGAAACTCTTGATTACTCCTTTGATCTCCATGTCACTGGGAGAAGCCTCCTAAATGATGGAAGTTTGTGTTTGTACACCTAGAGGAAATATAAATTGCCTAAAAATCCATCAATCTCAGTAGACCTTAAATATTGCACACCAAAAAAAATATAATACAATGGTAACCCCTTGAGGTTCATTTAAATAAAAAAACAAAAGAAATGGAAAAAACACACCTGTTTATTTAAGTATATCAAAGACCAATACTGGGTATAATTAAAAATTAGAATAATATATATATGTGTGGATATAAAAATTTTAAAATATAAGTATATATATAAATAAAATAAAATAAGTAAACATTATAATCTATAGGTTAGTGGTAGGATAACTCCCCTATCTCCCTTCGGTCCCGGGTTCAAGTCCTCATGGCTTCGCTAATTGTGACAGGGTTTTCCCTATGACCTACGACGTGTCCTTTTAATTTTTTTAAAATTATTATTCTTTTTTTATTTTTTTTAACCTACAAACACATAAAAATAAAATAAACTGATGATACAGTATCTTCTTTTTAAATTTCTGGGTAAGGTATTACTCAAGGATCAGACCACATGACACGGATGAATATGGTGCTCCCCTTTCATACCCATCCATACTCATAATAGAAGAACATGTCAACAGTATATTTTTTTATTTTTTAAAAATATCAAAATGATTCATTAATCCTATTTGAAAAAAAATGATGATTCAAAAATATTGGAAACATGAAAACCATGGGTTTCCTCCTGTATAGCGCTTTTTTTAACATTTTTAGCCCTACATGGATCCTAAATCTATTAAATTTTTCATGGTTCATAGGTTAGCTCATTTAACTCAACCTATGTTTCCTATTTATTGAATGATTCAATGAATGGTTTTAACCTATGACCATTGACCTTGAAAATGTGACCACTTGTGGGATCCTAAATCTCTACTATCCCATGGGGGTACGCATGATGCACTATGAATGGACCTGACCATCTAGACCATAACTTTCCCAGGTGTAAATGAAGTTTTTAACTATACAAGAGCATGAATTTTCCCAGTTCAAAGTGTTTAACTTTGAGATTCCTAGATTGGTAGGCTTGAACTCTAGATTTATTTGTCCTTTAATTTTCGTAATCCACCATCTTAAGTTCCACAAGTTCATTAAGATCTAATTTCCTCTTTGCTTCAGCCAAAGAAATGTGAAAATTCATTTTTTTTTATTGCCCAAAACACCTTATGCTCAATTTCAACAGGTAAATGGAATGCTTTTACATAAACCAACCTATATGGGGACATGCCTAGGATGGTTTTTAATGTTTTACAATATTCCCAAAGAGCATCCAAGAGTTTCTCATACTAATCTTTCCTTGAGGGATTCAAAAAAAATTCAACAATTTTATTAATCTCTCTATTCTCTAACTCAGCTTGACCATTGGTTTGAGTATGGTATGTAGTGGAAACTTTATGAGAAATACCATACTTATACATGAGTGAAGAGAATGGATGGTTGCAAAAATGGGTTCCTTGATCACTGATTATAGCCCTAGGAATTCAAAATCGAGAAAATATATGATCTTTCAGAAATCAGATCACAACATGATGACCATTGAACTTGGTGGGAATGGCTTCAACCCATCTTGAGACATAATCAACAGCTAAGAGGATGTAGAGGTATCCCCTAGAGTTTGGGAAGGGTCCCATGAAATCAATTCCCCAATAAGAAAATATTTCAATGCTAAGAATTGGAGTGAGGATAATTTGATTCCTTTTGGTAAGAGATCCTAATTATTGACATTGAGGAAAATTTTGGCAGAATTGGTAGGAATTATTAGTGAGGTTAGGCCAATATAAACCAATTTGGAGGAATTTTTAATTGGTTTTATTTTTGGAAAAGTATCCTCCACATGCCTCTGCATGACAGAATCTTAGAATGGACTCTTTCTCTGACTCAGGGACACATCTTTTAATGATTTTAATAGGAAAGAAATTGAAGAGGTAAGGATCATCAAACACATAGTGTTTGATATCAGAAAGGAATTTCCTATTAGCTTGTGTCCCAAGAAATTTTTTAATTTCACCCACAACCAAGTGGTTTGTTATGTCAGCATACCATGGTAAATCACTCACAGAATAGAGGTGCTCATCAAGAAATGAATCAAACACAGAAATGTGGTGTGATTTGTCTTTGAATTCCATCCTAGAGAGGTGATCAGCTACAACATTTTCAACACCATTTTTATCCTTAATGGTTAAATATAAATCATGAAGAAGGACCCACCTGATCAATCTATCCTTGTAATATGGTTATTATAAAAGGTATTTCAGATCTGAATGGTTAGTGAAGATAATGATGGGTGATCCTAAGAGATAGGACCTGAATTTCTCTAAAGCAAAGACAACAGCAAGAAACTCTTTTTCAATGGTGGTGTATTTTATTTGTGTATCATTTTGGGATTTTCTAGCATAAGCAATGATACATGGAGTTTTATCAAACCATTGACCTAATACAGCTCCAACAGCTAAGTCACTCGCATCACACATGAGTTCGAATGGAATTTTCCAATTTGGATCGTGCATGATAGGTGGAGATATAAGAGATGACTTGAGTGTAGAGAATGATTCCTCACAGCTTTTTGTCCATAAAAAAGGAGAATCTTTTACCAAAAGAGCACAAAGTGGTCGAGAAATAGAGCTAAAATTCCTAATGAACCTTATATAGAATCCTTCATGTCCTCATAAGGACCTAACTTCCTTAACAATTTTAGGAGAGGGAAGGTGATGAATGATGTCAACCTTAGCTTTATCAACTTCAATCCCTCTACCAGATACCAGATGGCCTATAACAAGTCCTTCATTTACCATGAAATAGAATTTTTCACTATTTAGGATGATATTCGTATCCTCACATATTGACAAAACCCTTTAAACATTTATAAGGCATCCCTCAAAAATTATCCCCAAATCTGGAGAAGTCGTCCATGAAGACCTCTAAACAATCCCCTACCATGTACGAGAAGATTCCCATCATGCACCGCTGGAAGGTAACAGAAGCATTACATAACCCAAAGGGCAGGCGCTAGAAGGAAAAAGTATTGAATGGACAAGTGACGGATGTTTTTACTTGATCCTATAAGGACGCATTGATTTGATTATACCCTGAGAATCCATCTAGGAAACAATAGAATTGTTGAACCGCCACTCGCTCGAGGACTTGATTAATAAAGGGAAAGGGGAAATTTTCTTTCTTGGTACAATATTTGAGCTTCCTATAGTCGATACAGACTCTCCATCCACTACTAACCCTTATGGGGAGAAGGTCACCATCCTAATTGGTGATCACAATAATTCCATCTTTAATTGGGAAAACATAAATTGGTCTTACCCACTCACTCTCAGTTATGGGGTAGATGATACTTTCTTTCAAAAACTTAAGAATTTATTTCCTTAAAACATCCATAATATTTGGATTGAGCCTCCATTGAGGTTGAATACATGGTTTGGATTCAGATTAAAGAACAATCCTATGAATTCCAATGAGTGGGTTAGTCTCGGGATTATTAGAAAGGGTCCATCCAATTGCTTTATTATGCTTTATTAGGACATCTAGAAGCATCATCTCTTGATTGTCTTCAAGTGAGGAATAAATGACAACAAGAAAGGATCGATTGTCCCCTAAGAATTCATACTTGATTGATGAAGTTAAGACCTTAAATTCGAGATCATATTGATTATCACTTTTCAAGAAAGTATGAGACTTTGTATTGAAATCAGTTTCTTTGTTAAGATTTCTTGACAGAATTGGTTCCTTGTGAACAGAATTTTCATCCACTAAATTAGCCAGAGAAGTGTCATGAATGGGTATGGACTCAATTTTATTGATTTCACCCATGGTATCATTGATTGGTGATTCTATAAAATCATCAATAGAGCTATCTTTAAGATATTCAAGCCCAGGAGACAAATTTCCCTCATGTGAACAAATAAAATCAATCTCTTCTTAACTTAAACATCCTTTAGTAATTCCTTGATTTTCCTCGAGTTCACTATCAATACTACCAAAAAAAATTAACCTCATGAATATATTCATCATCCCCAATTTGAGAGTTTTCATTGTAGATTTTAAAATCTAGACTCATGTTCAAGAAGGTTATTGTCATGATCCCATTTCAGACATGGATGACTGGGTTGATTATTGATAAGAAGGGAAGACCAAGAATGATGTGGGTTTTCTCCCTAGGACCTAATCTTGGGTGATTTTCAAGGACAATGAAGTCATCTAGGTAAATGAAATTTTCTACTTTCACCAAAACATCCTTTAAGATCCCCTTAGTAACTTGAACACTACGATCAGCAAGTTGAAGAGTGACAGATGTGGGTTGGAGTTCTTCGATCCCTAATTAACAATGAATATCATAAGGAATGAGGTTCACACTGGCTCCCAGATCACAAAGGTATTTGACAACTTTTCTCTCTCCTATCTCAACATTGATGAATGTATATCCTGGATCTTTCAACTTTGGAGGAATGGTCCCTTGAATGGTGGTACTCACATTAGTAGCCAAAATGACTTGGTTTATAAGTGAAATTTTCCTTTTAAAAGTTCACAAGTCTTTAAGTTACTTTGAGTATTCAGGAATTATTTGAATGTAATTGAGGAGTGAAATGTTTAACTTGACTTGTGAGAATATTTCCCTCAATGTTTCACTCAATTTTGGTTTAGTTTTTCCTCTCATGAATTGAGGGAAGGTAGCAGGTTGTTTGATTATTTAGTGTGGTTGTAGTTAATTCACATTCTCATTGGGTTTTTCAAAATCTATGGTTGGTTCTTCATCATTTTCCTGCATTTTTTTAGCTTTTAATTGTTCTGTAATGGCTTGTTCAGGTTTCTCAATGGATTTCCAACTTCGTAAAATAGTTACTACTTGGAGTTGTTCATGATAGGTTTGTTTGTAATTGGATTATCCCCTTAAAGTTGAGGATGGTACTTCATGAGTAAGAATGGGTGCCATCCTAGTTTTAATGGTTTTTAGTTCATGTTTAATGGATGAGACTTCTGATTTCATTTTCTCCAATTGTTTACACAACTACTCAAGGATTGGAAGAGGGACAGATTGAGTAGGGTCTTGTGATGGTTGGTTTATCCCAGGAGGATACTTTGGTTGTTGGATTGGTTGTTGAATGGGTTGTTGGATAGGTTGTTGGTATTTGATAGCAGGATGTTGGTATTGGACTGGTTGTGGTTGGAACTGGTTATGGTTTTGAAAATTTTGTGGAGGGTAGGGGTTTGGTCCTTGTGGCTGGCAAGGTTTTTGGTTAGGTTGTTGGTAATCTTTCCAACATAATCCAAGATGGTCATTGTACCTTGGATTGAATGTGTTTTGGTATTGTGGCTTCTGAATTTTCAGAGCATTGACCTCCACTGGTGGTCCTCCTATAAAAACATCTTTAATAGAAGGGATGGCTGGTTAGATTTCAATCGTGTGGTCATGTTTGTCACAAATTGTGCAAATAGGGTCAACAGTTTGAATTTCATGGACCTTCCTAAGATCGATCTCCTCAACCTTCCTAGTGAGTGCTGCGAGTTTCTCCCAAAGTCTTTCCTCCTCCCAAATTGTGTTAATTCCACCATATTTGGGTGGATTCTCATATTAAAGTGATATTTCACATATTTGGTTTTTTTCATTAAGGCTTTCTAGATACTTGTAAGCATCATTTGGGGATTTTTTTTGAAGGTCCCATTACACATCATGTCAATTAATTTTTTGTTTCCCAGGCCCAAACCTTCATAAAAAAATTTGAAATTGTTCTAGGATTGAAAATAAATGGTGAGGTACCATTTTGAGTGTGTCTTTTAACCTTTCCCATGATTCATTAAATGACTCTGCTTCTTTTTCAAAAAAGTTTTGGATGCTCTTTTTAAGTGTAATTGTTTTGTGATGGGGGAAGTATTTTTTGTAAAATTATCTTTTCAAATGGTCCCAAGAGTGGATTGATACAGGTCTCATATTATTTAACCAATTCTTTTCTCAATAATTTAGTGATAAATGAAAGAGCCTCATCTTTGCTGACTCAAGTTGATGTGGTGGGCACATGGTTTCAAAAATGTCGTTAAACTCTTTGACATGATGGTATGGCATTTCTGACTCTATCCCATGGAAGGTTGTAATGTGGTTTAGGACATGAGGTTTGAAAACATAGTGGTATTCTCTTAGGGAATCATTCCTAATGCAAGAGGGTGCATTGTTCTAGGCAGGTTTGAAGTAGTCATTCATGGTTTGATCGACTGCATTCTCCAAGTTTGGGGTTGCCTCCTTTGGATTTCCATTTTGGTTCCCACCTGGGTTTATGAGTTGGTTTCTTTGAAGAAATTCCATTGAAATGGGATCGATTTTTGACTCTGGAGTATTAGGAATCTTAGGATCTAATGGAAATAGTTTCTTTGGTGTATTGACACCCCAACCCCATTACTATCCACCCTAACTAGACGGGTTGATAGGTTAAGGGTATAGGTGGACATGCGCCAAAATAAAAAAAACGAGAAAGAGAAAAGATAAGGTAATTTGGATAAGAATAGAAGAAATGGAGGAGAATATAATGGGTGTTGATATGACTTAATAGGGTCCCTGTAAATAGCGCCAAAATTTGATCTCGCCCAAATTTACCCATGTTTTTAGGGTTAATCAGTCAATTGTAGAGTAGCTTGGGTTGTCGATTCCTTAGAGACCTAAGAAGAAACCTATAGACATGCACATTCTATGGACTGATTTTGGATATTAAGTGTCCAAATTTGGGTTGATTGTAGATAATTTTAATTGAACACTATGTGACTTAAGTGAATTTAAACTAATATAATGTTTGATCCTAGGTTATTATAAGCGGTGGATTTGATGAAATTATTTTTTAACGATTTAAATTTCTTATATTCGAGATGGGTTTATTCAAGAAGATCAAAAAACATCAACACTTACTAGTTTAATACCAACACACCATAATATTGATCACCTATACACTTGAAGGATCAAATTTATAATCACTCCAAGGTAAAGTTTCGTATTAGGACTTGAAGTATGTGGCCTTAAAATTCAACAAGGATGAAGAATATTTAAAATCATAAAATAAAAATCTCAATTAAAAGAAGTGATTAGAAATTAATGGGGTAATAAATAACATCAATACAACACCTTTCTACTACCTTGGTTCAACCCATAAGTGGGTTAGCCCTCAATTGATTCTATAGTTTCAATGGAAGAGGGAAGTAGACTCATGAGGGAGGAATTGAAGAAGTAAAGAAAACAATAAAAAGAAAATGATCACTCCACCATTGTGTGAATAATTTCACAAGGTTTGGTGTGAATAAATTCACACCTTGAGGAAACGATATCAAAGTGAGATGGAGAAGAATATAATAATAGGAGAATAAGTACTTTTATTAAGAAACTACGCTGAATTAAAACAACTTACAATTGAAGAAGAACATTACAAATGAAAAGTGGAACCATAACATTAAAATGAAAGAAAGCATCCAAGATGAATAAATACTCCAAAACCACTTCCTTAAATAGGAATTTTAGGAGCCTTGGGTCGATACTCCAATAGTGAAAGTCATCTCACTTGAGTATGGTAGGCTTATGGTGGTGGAAATCTTGTGGAACTTAGAGTTTTCTACCCTTAACCCGAAGTGGAAGGAAGTTTGCATCCAACGAACAGACATGTCGAAATAACCTTCTATATGGACAAATTAGAGTGGGATATAGATGAATAAAATTGATCTAAGGATGTCTCCAAACCTCCTATAAACTTTCATCCCAAATGAAATTTTGGTTTTCGAGATATTATCGAAATGGTGGGCTATTTTCTGGGCCTAAGAATCTGTCCCAGAATTTTATCTCCAAATTGGGCCACCTATAACTCTATTAAAACATCCGAATTAGCTCTTATTAATGTTGGATAAAATGTTTTTCATCATTTCATATATCTTCATTTGAAGTTTTAGAATCATTGGGCTTGTATCGTGGACTCTATAGTCTCTTTATGTTTCTACTACCCAGTTTACTTTGCCAAGAATGTTGTTGGTTCAAGACCAACTTTGTTGGTCTTCTAATGTGAATCTTCTAGTGCTCCAAAAACATGAATTGTTCCTTATATAATGGTATAAATTAAAATAAAATATAAAAAATATCAAGATCATTTTATATTTTAGGAGGTGTTCAAAATTGTACCATGTAATAGTGCATTTTAAGAGGGAATTACAAACATAATGTGAATCAATGTTCAAAGTGTAAAATGCACTAAAATGGTGTTTATGAATAATAAATAACATTAATATTTTATATATTAATAATTAATAATATAATTATTCGGTGTATAATTAGTGATTCCTATTTAAATGGTAATAAACGTAATGAAATTTTTAAATATGTAAATGGTGTTAGTATTTCTAGATGCTAAGAACTATTACTGTAAAGACCCTGACTCTGGTAGCCTGGAGTCAATACCTTGCCTTATTACATCGGTACTATGAATAAGAGATCACATCCTAAAAGACCCAATAGTTTAGTATCATTGTAAAACCAGATAAAAAAATAAATTGTACATTATAACTTGAAATGAAACACAACATATAAACTCCTTTCAAAACATCCATATTCTCCTATATTATCCATACATGTTAATCATAATATACATCTTGGTATCTTGGTAAAAATAAAATGTAAAAAAGTGGTGATCTAAGATTCTCAGTAAGGATAATAATAAATAGAAATCTATCACAAATAAACATTAACAATAATACAGGGTGAATAACTAAACATTCATGCCATTAAAACATAATATTGAACATAATATGGTAGGAATAAAAGTTAGTCAAATAATTCCATATAAATAGTCACATAAGAATGAAACTTAATCATGGAAATTATAATAGTTGAATAATCACATGGATTATCAATAACTAATCTCGTAATGAGGAAATTCATAATTAAATACATCATAAACATACCATCAAGTCCTTGGCCAAGAAGTATACATAAATGGGTAATGCCTTGGCCAAAACCTGGTGTAGGTTGCCTCATGAGACCTACTGATGCATTGGGGGTCTATAAAATGCCCTGCCAGACACTTACTAAGTCTAATTCATTCCTAATATGAAAGGGGTGAAACATAATCAACATATACATTCATATTTGAACTATCATATGAAATGTAAATAATTTCCCAAATAAGTAAACATAATCATAAACTGTCCAGAGTAATATGGAGAATGGTATCAAGATAATGCATCCCAGTTAAATGGTTTATAACCCATTCAATAAAATATGTTAGATGGTATCATAATATATCAAACTCAATTAATAATAATATTCAATCGATGGTGTTGACATAGATTAAAATAATCTAACAAAATCATTTAAATTCTCTTAAGAGAAATACATATTTTACATTAGAAAGAAGAGTTATTTTGGAAAACAATTTATATGTCATAAAATCATATTGTAAACATGTATACCCCTGAAAAGAAAATTTAATAAGAATGAAAATATTTTTTAGAATATTAAAGTAACAATCACACTATAATTTTGAATGAAAGAGGTATAACCCAATGAAAGGGAGTTGGGTTTGAGAATCCACTTACCACTTTGTAAACAGTCAAACTGTATACCCCATAAAATTAATAATAATAAAATGAAACATTGAATACCATTTATGATATTATATTTCAAATTAAATTATAAATACACCACACATAAGAAATAAGTGGCTAATAAATCATATCTCATAGAAATAAGAGAGATGAGAAAACATTTACCTTATGTCTGAAAGTGTTCTCCACTTGTACTTATTGTTCTGTATAATCATATTAGATTCATTAATTACTTAATTCAGAACCAATTAAACATATATTTTATTTATTATGATTTCATTAAGTTCATTTATATCCATTAATATGAGTTATAATGTTTAATTTCATTATTCTAGGAGTGTTTGTTTCATGGTTTTATGGTCGGTTCCCTTGAGTGTAAATTTGAGAGTTCTTTTCAAATGGAATAAAAATTACAGAAGTATAATTCAATGATATTAATATATTTCCATGATTTTAAATGGTCTTAATTTATCATTTTTTATAAGGTATGATGATGATTCGTCAGATAAAATGTTAATGAAAAATGATTATTTTATTTTGGTGGTTTTTACGACCATCACAAACTAGTATCATTTTATATAATAATATGCTTATATACTGGTTATATAAAATTAAGTAAGTGTTAATAAAAATATTATAATCTTTTTTAACCATAAAAATGGTTTTATGACCATCCTTGGATGTGGTAATGAAAAACTAAAACTTGTCGTCCATAAAGGTGGTGAATCGACACCTCACGGACGATGGTTTCATTTTTAGAATAAAAAAAGAAGAAAAGAGGCTTCATGATGGCTATTCCATTAAAATAATAAAATTTCAGTATATATATGATACTGGATCTATCATGCTGTTTTGGAAAGGGTAGGTGTGGTTAGGATAATGAAATAAAAAAAATTAAAAGGGAAAAAAGGAGGGTTTTACCTCTTGAGTGTCGTCTCCTGGAGAACCTCCTTAAGGCACATGGAAATGTTATTTTGGTGAGACCATAAAGAATAGAACTTGGTAAAGAGTTTTGAGATAGTAATTGGGTATAATATAAGTAATATTCAAGGGTTAGAAGGTGTGAGGAGATGAGGTGGTGAGGGATTCTATTTATAGTGGTTGATCGGGGTGTTTTTTTATTATTTTATTCATTTGTTTATTATTCTGGATTGAGGCTATCAAGTGTTTATTATTATGACTATGTATATTAAATAGTGAATTTAACTTCAAACTAATGATTTTTTACATCATTAATGACTCAAAAATTCATTTATTTGGCCTAAAATGTTAAATACCGTAAATTACTGTATTTCACTATTCACAAAAAATGCAACTATTTTAGAAAAATACCAAAACATAACCCTAATTTTTTTTATGTTTACATTTAATAAATAGACTCCATTTTATAAAAATATTTTTCAAAATATGAAATATTTATTTTTTAAATAAAATCATCATTTATTCGAAAAATATCAATTTTAATATTATAACTGAATTCCTGACACTTTGACAAAATAATTATACTCTCATAAAATTATCTTATAATCATAAGACAAAAAAATATTTATTTATGAATATATTTTGTGAGAATAAATTTTATTTTAAATAATTATATTAATTATAAAAGTTTAAATAGACCTTTACTTTTTATAAAAATACCAATACTTAATTTATCATTTTTAAAACATTTATTTACATATTCCATGATATAAATATATTATATTTTCATTAATAAGATACCTAAATTTTCTTTATACTTTCATATGTGAGTTTACTATTCTATTTTCTAGATTACTATTCCTAATATTCGCATTACTATTCCAACGATCATGTTAGTATTTTATAGTATATCACTGTTCATTTAAGCTCGGTGCATAAGCTATTGAAGATGTTAAATTTAAAAGATACATACCATAAAAATATTTAGGTGTTACATCCCCCCCCCATTAAAAATTTAATCCTTTAAATTTCAATAATTTCACCTCATAGAAAGATTTGGGTAGTTCTTCATTATAATTTCCTATGGTTCCTATATCTCCTCTTCAATTTTATGATTTTTCCAAAGTACCTTCACCAATAGAGTCATCTGATTTCTCAAAAACTATTCTCTAATGTCTAGAATCTGGATAGGCTCTTCACAGTAAGGTAAACCAAGTTCCAATTCTATTTTTTCATATGCGAGAACATGTGTTGGGTCTGGCATGTACTTTCTTAATAAAGAGATGCGGATCACATCATGAAATTTGGAGAGACTTGGTGGCATTGCTAATTGGTAAGCTATAGCTCCAATTATTTCTAGAATTTCAAAAGGTCCAATGTACCTAGGGCTTAATTTCCCATTCTTTCCAAATCTTATAACACCCATCCATGGATATACCTTCAAGAAAACGTGATCTCTCACTTAAAACTCCAAACCTTTCCTCTAGTTATCAGCATAGATCTTTTTTCTAATTTGATCTGCTTTGATATGGGTTTAAATAGTATATAACATTTTCATTGTCTCTTCAATAATTTTTGGGCCAATAAGGTTACCAAATTCATCCCAATAAGTTGGTATAAGACATCTCTTTCTATATAATGCTTCATACGATAACATTTGAATACTTCAATGGAAACTATTTTTATAGAAAAATTCTACCAAAGATAAATATTGATCCCACATACCTTGAAAGTCAAGTGAGAATGATCTCAACATGTCTTCTAATGTTTGAATAGTCCTTTTAAACTGCCCGTTAGTTTGAGGATGATAAGCAGTGCTCAAATAAAGCTCAGTATCAAGATCCTTCTGAATAATCATTTAGAATTTTGATGTAAATCTTGGATCATGATCAGACATAAATAAAATAGGATCACCATGAAGTCTTACAACTTCATATATATATATTTTTCCAAGGCAATCTAGTGTAAAATACTCCCTTATAGTGAGGAAATGTTCTTATTTTGTAATTCAATCAACAATTACCCATATTGAATCATTCTTTCCTGGGATATTTGGTGATGTAGTGAGAAAATACATAGTAATTTCATCCCATTTACATGTAGTAATAGGTATAGGTTTCACGAATTCTCAAGGATATTGTACTTTAGGCTTAACCAATTGAAAAACTAAACATCTTGATACATAATCAGAAATTTCCTTCTTCATATTATCCCACCAAAAATGTTCCTTAAAATATATATACATATTAGTGATTCCAGGGTGTATAGATAAATTATATCTATTAGAATCATCCAATAATCCCCTTTTACCTTGAGTAAAGAGGGAACACAAACCCTCTTCCCAAATTTCAAAATTCCATCTTCATATAAAAAGGCTATTAATTTCCCATCATTCATAGCTTTAATTTTCTTTTGAAAATTCTCATCATCAGACTAAGAAATTTGTATCCTTTCTAATAAAGAAGGTTTGGAAACCATTTGAAAAAGTAGTGATGTTTCACCTTCCTTGATAATTTCCATATCCATATTTACTAGATCTATATACATAGGATCCCTATCAATCCTCATTTTGTTAAAAACTCCATGATCCTTCCTCCTTAATGCATCTAATACCTTATTTACCTTCTCTGGCTGGTAGTATAATGAAAATCACAATCCTTAAGTAGATCACGCTATCACATTTTCCTCTTGTTTATTTATTTATGTGAGAATATATATTCCAAACTCTTATGAACCGTATATATCTCACGTATTTCACTATATAGATAGTTTTCTCATATGTTTAGGTAAAATATTATAGCTTTCTACTCAAGATACTTAGTTGGACAATTTTGTTCATGAGTTTTTAACTATATTGATTCATATATAATAACTATATCATTATTCATAAGGACACAACCAATTAATTTCTTCGATGCATCACTATAAATCACAAATCCACCATTTCCCGATGGTAGAGTCAAGATTTTAGCATTCACTAATCTCCTCTTCAATTATTCAATGAATTCTTAAAATTACTTTTTACAAATAAACTTAACCCCTTTATGAGTAATATTGGTTAATGGGTTGTCTAATTGGGAAAAATTCTAATTGAAACATGGATAATAACCTTCTAAACTAATTAAAATATGTACCTCGGTTATGTTTTTTGGTGTAGGGCATTCCTGGACTACCTTTTTCTTCGTAGGATCAACTAAGACTCCATCCATAGAGACAATATGGACAAGAAAAGAAATTGTTTGAAGATATAATTCACACCTTCTAAACTTCCCATATAACTCTTTTATTATAAGATTATCTAGAATAATCTATAAGTGGTTCTCATGGTCCTTATAGTTTTTTGGAGTACACCAATATATCTTCAATAAATACCACAATAAAAATATCAAGATATTCCATGAATAATATATTAATTATATCCATAAAAATAGAAGGAAAATTAGTCATTCCAAATGGAATTACTTTAAACTCGTAATTTTAATACCTTTTCAAAATTCTGTCTTTAGAATATCTTTTTTCTTCAAATGAAATTAATGATATCCAAAATAAATATCAATATTTGAAAAATATTGAGCTCCATGAAGTTGGTAAAATAAGTCATAAATATGAGGTAGAGGATACTTGTTCTTTATTGTAATAGCATTGATCACCCTATAGTTAATTCACAACCTCATAGATCCATCTTTCTTCTTAACGAAAAGAACAGGAGCTCCCTGAGGTGAAACACTAGGGCATATAAATCCATTATCACCCAATTACTATAGTTATTTATTTAACTTTATTAACTCCACCATGTCCATCCTATTGGGATTATTTGATATAAGTCTTTAATCATGGATTAAATCAATAAAAAACTCAACATCTTTCTCTAGAGGACGTATGGAATCCTTCTATTTTATTACATAACTTTTCATTACATTTTACAAACAGAGGATCTTAAAATTATAGTGTCTTGGAAATCAAGAACAATAAACCATGAAAACTTAAAACATTATTTTAAATACCATTTAAAATCTTCTTGAAAATTTCATCCTATGTACAATTACTACATATCATAACTTAGTGACACACATCAAAGGAAATGGTGGACTGAAGGCCTCGTAAGGAAAGCAAGGGAATCAGATTACTTGTGATATCAATAAGAACTTAATGAAAACCATAAGACATGAGTAATGGAAAAAGAGGCATATCATAATAAAAATAACATTAATCTTAACTAGAATATGTGGCTACAAAATTTCATTTTAAAAATTCATGAATATATAACCAAGGTTCATCCCCAAGGTGTCATAAGAAATTACCAAGGTTATTCAGCAAGGTATCGTGAAACTTGTCATCTCTAGAGACTAATTCTTTACCCAATGCATTGGAGCACTATCAAGGTGCACCCTTAATATGTCTTTATTTTCATGTGATCCAAATATATCATAATCAATAATTTCATAAATAACCCATAGAGAATAAAATAAATGGGTTTCATTTCAAAATCGTGACGTTTTAAAAGCTCTCAAAATTTTGATCGTTACGTCATTTATAACCCATGGAAAGGGAGTTAGGTTTATATGTATGTAAATTATAGAATCAAATAGATCAATTTTATGAATTTATGAATACCCCTATAAATTAAAATATATTTGGTTATTCACATAAATAATACAAGAGAAATTATTGAGAAAAAAGAGAGAGATTTTGAGACGAAAATTCTGCACCATAATGGCTATATAACATGGTTTTCGAAAACATTGAAAAGAGAGGGTACAAGAGTCACCCACTCATAAATAACTCATTATAAATTATGGGTACAGAATAAAAATAAATAATATCATTTTATGTATATTTGAAAGAAATACTATATGAAAATGAAACTTGAAGGAAAAGAGAAGATGTGATTTCTTTTATGAAAATTCGGCAGCCTAATGGCGTCACTTAAAAATTCAGAAAATCATTTGATGAGAGAAGAAAGGGTCTCTAATAAATTGAACATGAAATGGACAGTAATAATGATATATAATAACATACCCTCACATAATAAAATGGAAACTAGAATTCATAACATAAAGGAAGTCATGACTTATAAGAGGAGGGTGAAATGTTCCCTTACCATGAAGAGTAACTTTGAAAGCATGAAGTTTGGGACCTTGGGGGGCTTGAGGGAACCTTGGGAGGACTCCTTGGGAGGTAAAAAGACTATAACATAGTTGAGGAGGATTTTGGAATGAAATGAATGAGGGAATGGCTTGGTATTTATAGGAAAAGTGAGGGAATATTTAATTAATTTCCAAGGGACACCTCAACGGTGGTATTTGCAAAACCATGGTCTTGCCCGTGGTATTTTCCCATGGTATTGTCCAATTGAGACACATAATAGAATATCTTACTACTCACAAGTCGATCAGAATGATTACATCATTATTACATCATTAATGATGTCATTAAACACCCGAAACTCAAAATTGTATTTTTACTATTCACCAATAATTCAACTGTTTCAGAAAAATCCAAAACATTCACCCTAACCTAATATCTATGCTCTGAATTCAAAAATTAACTCCATTTTATTAAAAAAATTATAAATATTTTTAATTTAATTTTTAAATAAAATCATTATTTATTCAAAAAAACAACTCTAAAACTATAACCTATTTTGTAACACCTTGAAAAAGTAATCAAGGTCCCATAAAATTATCTTATAACCATAAGACAATAGAGTAAAATTTATGGTTACATTTTATGAAAATACATTTTTATTTTAAATTATTAAATTAATTATAAAATTGTAAATAAAATATTTATGACATAAAAAAATATCAAAACTTATACTATGATCATTTTTCACTTTTAAGATGTCTAAATTGTATTTATACATTCATGGGTGAATTTTATATTTTTTTTGGCCGATTTACTATTCATTACTATTCATAAGGGTATTTTACTATTCATGATTTACTATTCACTAAAAAACAAGTTGATCTTATTAGAATCTAAATTTATTACTGATCACAACTGTTGAAGACATTTTTTGAAAATCATTTCACATTATTAATTATTTAAAGTTTACATGAATATTTTAAAATACCCTTTTTCCAAAATTCATCAATAATATTCATCCTATATTAATCCAAACATTTGAAAATCACAAAGTTTACCATAATAAGAAATAAAAATTTTATTTATACTAAGGGATTACAAAAAGTATCTAAGGACTCATTACATATCCCCTTATAACACCTGCATAGGACCTAAGTATAAGGTGTGTTATGGTGATAGAATATTGGATCAACTAGGAAAACATTGCCCGAGTAGTGATTTCTATTAGCTTTAACTTCTCCCTTAGGTGATTCTGTTCAAGCATCACATGATGAAGCTTAGCTTGGGCTTGGTATATAGAAAAGCCCAAAGATTCTACCACCTTCCCAAGCTCTAGAAGATGGGATTCGTACGGCCCGAGTCTACTGGATGAGTCCATCGACACTTCTTTATGTATTAATTAACCAAGATCACTTGTATTTATAAATAATAATTGTAACATTAAGAGTTTAGTTTCTAACTTTTATATTGACCAATGGTATTTTAACAATCTAAATCCAACAGTATCACTTCATTAATTAAAGTATATAGTTTTGTGGAGTGTAAAATGAAATAACACAAAAATTTAGGAAGAAAATATTATTCAAAAGTTTGGGTCGTTAAATTCTTCCCCCTTAAGAAATTTCATCCTCAAAATTTTAACTCGTACCCTAAGAAGAGGAAAGGTGTGGGTACTTCTACCTCATATACTTCTCTCATTCCCAAGTGGCTTCTTCACATTTTTGGTTCCTCCAAAACACCTTAACAAGGTGGGTAGTCTTGTTGCACAGAACCTTGTCCCTACGATCTAATATCTCCACCAGCTTCTCCTCATAAGAGAGGTCATGTTTCAGTTGTACCGCCTCTATATTTAGTACATGTGAAGGTTCGGATATGTACTTCCTCAATAGGGATACATGGAATACATCATGAACTTGTTCTAGATTTGGAGGAAGTGCAAGCCGATAGGCTACTACTCCAACGCAATTAAGGATTTCATAGGGGCCAATGTACCTAAGGATGAGCTTCTCTTTCTTCCCAAACCTCATGAATATCTTACAAGTTGAAATTCTAAGAAATACCTTGTCACCAACATCAAACTCCAAGTCCCTTTGATGGTTTTCGGCATACCTCTTTTGCCGACTCTGAGCAGCCTTAATGTGTTGCTGGATGGCATGGACCTTTTCTGTCATCTCTTGTGAAAGATCAGGCCTAAAAAGATTTCTCTCACCAGCTTCATGCCAAAAAGTACGAGTTATATAATACAACCATAGTTTTATTGTATGTTTAATTGTCACATTTTTAGGTTTTAATGTTATTTTGAGCCTAAATGTGAAAAATTCTTAATTCTGGATTTTAGACAGATTTTCACATCAAGGGTATTTTAGTCATTTAATGGAAAATATAAATCCAAATTGAGTGAATATTTATTTGTTGGAATAATTATTTTATTTTCTTCAATTTTTTATTCTGTTCCAGGAGCTAATTTGACAATCTAAAGTTCCTAAAAAATAAATTAAGTTACATATTTTTTCCAATAGATAGTGTGGACCCCACCACCGTAACGGAACCACAAATCGGTATACACACATCCATTGGAGGTTCTTCCACCTGGGATAGCAGTAAGATAGATAGGGAAAGATCTAAAATAAATTTGGGGGAGTTTTTAAGTATCTAAGGCTTCTATTAAATGTTATACTTTTGGAGGAACCTTCCTGGAAGCTTCATCCAGAAAAAGAAACCTCCAATGAAAAACTTCTACATCATTCATACGATGTCCAAAAGAACTAAAATTTGGAGGGTGAATGGAAAAAATATTTATGAACAACATTTAATAAGGGTTCCATGTGTGAAATGGCCAATTAGTGGGTCAACATCGCGCAATCTTGTGGAGGATAGAATTATTCCTATAAAAGGAGGCCCTCACCTCCTTCCCAAATCATCCCATTCTCCATCCATTCCTTCAAGGAACCAAGGAGGAGATCTCCACCAAGGGATTCAGGAAAAAATTCTTCCCCATTTAATTTTTATTTATTTATTTTATTTATTTTTATTTTAGTTTTATATTGTAATTTAGATTTCTAATAACTTAATGCATTGTTTTTATTTCTGTGCTCACCCATCCACCTTGTTTTCTTCTTCATCTTTTCTCTTTATTTTCTTATTTTATTCTTCTCATATTATCCACCGTGACCACTTACCCTCAATAATGAGGGGTTAACCCGAGACTTTTCCCAGGGGAGGTATGTGGAAATCTCATTTATTCCATGCTTAAATTCCTATGTTTTATTAAGTTTGTGATAAGAAAGAGTGATGTGCACGGGTTTGGAGATCGTCCACCACGACACTGATATCAAATTCATTTATATTATTTTATTAAATATTTTACCTCCTTTCTACTGGATACAATCTCTTCATATGATGGTGTTGAGCCATTCAGTGGTTGAAATGGCATATGATGGAGCCAAGTCTTGGAAGATGTCACACTCTCAATCGAGGTGTGTCATCAACCTTGATTATAGGAGGAGGTGAAGTTAAGATTGCTAAATGCATTCAAGATTTCACCCCAATAAATAAAATAATAGTAATTCGTGAATGATATCTAATAATTGAATTATCAAACTTAATTTAAATACCAAAAAGGAGAATGATGGAACCCACAAACCAACCCATAAAGTCCAAGTTCTTTCTCAATTAATTGCATTTTATCATTGCATGTTAGTTTTATCTTTTATTTAAATTAAATTGAATTCCATTCCTAGATTAAATAAAAACAACCGAAAATAATTATTTTAGTTAAATTAGATTAAGTAAGTGAACGATTGAGAAGGATCCTCAAGTGAGATGACCCTGGTCAGCCTCTATATTGCACTAGGAAAATTAAATTACTTTTGTCTCACCCTACGACAGGCGTGTGTCAAAACTGGCGTTGTGGTCAAGGATCCAATCATTTATTCATTCACTTTTTATATTTTCACATCTTATATAGATTTCATTTTTTTAATTAAAAAAACTTTAAAAAACTTCTCTATTCATAATGTATTAAAATTATGAATATTATGCATGTATTGACCAATCTCAAGTGAAAGAAAATGTTTATAATGAACTTGATGCTCAGTTTAATAGGATTAGTGATAAAGTTCAAAACCTAGAGAGCCAAATAGAATGGATTGATGAATATGTACGCACATACCAAGAGCAATCCAAACCTAAGCTAGAACCTAAACCTGAATGAGTGGTGGAAGAGATTTCAGCAATAATTTTATATGTTAAAGAACCTGAGGAGGGAGATAAAGAAATTCTAAAGGAAATAATTATATTATCCCTCACTCAACCATTACTTTAGGAGGTCCCAGAAGTACACATTCTAGTTGATTAACTCATGGGAGATCAAATTTTTTTAGAAGAATCCTTTAATAACATTGTTGATGATAACTTGAAATATGATCTTCCCATACTTGATAATGAAACATTAGACACTATCTACCTCTCTCTTACTTTGGAATATAATGAAGAATATGAACCTGCTGAGATTGATTTTCCAATGGTAATGCCTGAAGAGGTCAATTACCAATCCGACTTACTTGAAAGGGGAGATTTATTTATTAATTCCTCGTGTTTTAATATTATTCAAGTTGAATTGTTTTCTAAATTCTCTTTCTCTGAAATTTTTGATAAAGAACAATTGTAGCATACCTTGGATATTAAAGAACAGACCACTCAAGTGGTGGTTATTGAATAAGAAGAGTTACAGAAGATGGTGGTTCAACTACCTCCTCAAAAAAAATTCATACCATATAGAGGTGGACACCACAGAAATTAACATAGATCACCCCTATATTCTACTCCCTCTCACTCTGTACCTTAATTTATCTCTTTATTATTTATGTGGGGTTGGGAACTATCTTATCTTCTTTGGGGTTATATACTTTCATTGTTTACTCATGGACATTGGGAAAAGTCACATGTGGTGGTTCATCTCAAAAAAACTACACCCACCTTCTGATTGGGGATAATCCACTGAAACTACCTAACTAGGGGCAATAAAAACCTAGCACCTGCTAGGGGGTCTAAACCAAGCATTATCTATTTTCTATTCCCTTTCTCCTTCTTTTTATTTATTTTTTTTTTCTTATGTATTTTCATTATATTCATGTAGTCTTAAAGTGGTAGATTCTAGGAGCTTAACTCAAGGAATCCACTTCAAAAATAATGTCAGGTTGTATCTTTCCTTCTCTTGGCCTTTCTACCCTTATGTTTATATTTTGTTGAGTTGAAATGAGGGGTAGTAAAATATAAGTGTGGGGGAGTGTAAACCTATTAGTTTTTCTTTTGTTTTTTTCTATTTATTAGGATTTTGGAGCTTAAGTGAATATTCTTATCACTTTTCACACATCAATTGATTTTGAAAGAAATGAAATTATTTTTGAAATAATGGATTTTAAATGATTGTTGATATGAATTTTTTTCCTTCAAATGAATTTTCAAGAATTTTTATGAGTTCGACTTATTTATGAAATCTATACCCATAAAACACTGACTCAAAATATTTTTCCAATCCTATGAGGTATTCTAAACCAATTTTACATATTCTTACTAATACCCACACTTTCTTGAGGGAAACTTGAATTTTGTGTGAGAACCAGAATTTGTGAATATTCTCTTTCGAAGCTTTGGATTTCATGGAATGTATTTGAAATTATTGAGGAATCTCTTTGGCTAGACACATTTTATCTTGAGACCCACCTTTACATTTATCCTTCATAAGCCCTTAGATTCCATAAATTTCTTTATAGGTTTACGCCATATTACAAGACAATTTTTCCTTACCTACCCATACTTTTAGTATTTTTTCATGGTTATTTAAAGTTTGAGTGTGGAGGAAGGGCCTTTCGTGTGCGTTCATTGGGATGTATATCATATATTGGTGGTTCAAGGAGTGTGTCAATACTTTGGGCAGTAGATAATAAGAGAATTGGGCATGTGTCATCATTTTATTGTGCTTTATTTGTTTCATCCATTTCTCCTTCCAAAAAAAATGAAAAAATGGAGATGAGCTTAATAATTATAAATTCTTGTATGAATCATTTCCCTCTCAAAAATCAAGGTCATGAATTTTCATTCATTCATTGTATTCAATTTTTAGCTCATCCTTCAAGAAAAAAGAAGAAGAAAAATAAAGTCGTGCCTTTCTAGACCTTTGCAAAAAAAGGAGATCTTAGATGATATCTTTCATTATAATCACTTATTGTATCATGTACCATGTCATAAAAGAGGGTTGGTTTTGTTTTTTCACATTTTCAAGCGGTATTGAGAGAGGAATTTCGTGTGTTTTCCCTTGAATTAATCATTCATTTTACTTAAAAGTCCAACCTCCTCTTTCTAGCATGAAACTTTTTTCATTAATTTTCCCACCAACCCTAAGCCATAGAATCATTTTAACCATTAATTAAATCCCTCATTATTGAATTCATTTTAATGATTCACACTGTGGAGAGATGAGAATTTTCACAAACCTATGGTGATACATGCAATTTTAAAGTATGATCATAACTCTAGATTCAATTTCTCTTGAGTGAAGAGTGACATAAAATTAAATGTGAGGTAGGTTGTGATTGATCGTGGATTGATTTATGAGGTTTAACAAATTTTAATGATTGAAATGAAAATGAGAGATACTTTTTTTTCATATATGATACATGATGGACTTCTATTTTGGATAAGATCATTGATATTTTCTCATTTTTGATTATTATGTGGATTTTGATTTGGATGTAAGATGATTGCCCAAGAGTGCAGTGTTTAAGTGTGGGGGAGTGATGAAACTCACATTTTCATATATTTTATACTGTAAATCATTGTTTATAATCCCACCATAGTGTTATTGTATGGGTAATTGTCATGTTTTTAGGTTTTAATGTTATTTTGATCCTAAATGTGAAAAATGTCTAATTCTGGACTTTAGATAGATTTTTACATCAAGAGTATTTTGGTCATTTCATGGAAAATATAAATCCAAATTGAATGAATTTTTTTTTGGAATCCTTATTTTATTTTCTTAAATTTTTTCTACTTGACCAGGATCTGATTCGGCCATATAAAGGGCCTAAAAAATTACTTAAGTTACATATTTTTTTGGGCAGACAGCATGGACCCCACCGCCATAACGGAAACAAAAATCCATCTACACACATTAATTGTAGGTTATTCGACCTGGAATAGCACTAAAATAGATAAGGACAGATCTTAACTAATTTGGGGGATTTTTGAATTATTTAAGGATTCCATTTAATGTTATACTTTTGGAGGAACCTTCCTGGAAGCTTCATCCAGAAAAAAAAACCTCCAATTAAAAATTCCTAACTTATTCATCCAATGTCCAAAGGAGCTAAAATTTGTAGGGTGAATGGACAACATATTTATGAAAAACTTTTAATAATGGTTCCATGAATGAAACTTCCATTTAATATGTCCACAATGTGCAACCTTTTGGAGGACTTAATTCTTCCTATAAAAGGAGGACCTTACCTCCTTCCCAAATCATTACATTCTCCATCCATTCCTTTGATCCACCAAAGAGGAGATATCCACAGAGGGAGTCCAGCCACAAATCTTCCCCATTTCAATTTTATTTATTTCTTTTCTTTATTTTTATTTTAGTTTTCTATTGTAATTTAGATTATTAATAAATTAATGCATTGTTTTTATTTCTATGTCCACCCATCCACTCTGTTTTCTTCTTCATCTTTTCTCTTTCTTTTCTTATTTTATTCTTCTCATATTATCCACTGTGACCTATTACCCTCAATAATGAGGGTTTAACCCGAGACTTGACCTGGGGGAGGTATGTGGAAATTTCATTTATTTCATGCTTAAATTCCTATGTTTTATTAATTTTGTGATAATCAAGAGTGATGTGCACATGTGTGGTGAACTTCCACCAAGAAACTGATCTCAAACTCATTTCTATTCTTCTATTAAATATTTTCCATCCCTTATATTGGATACAATCACTTCATACGATAGAGTTGAGCCATTCAGTGGTTGAAATGGCATACGATGGAGCTAGGTCTTGGAAGATGTCATACTCTCGATCGAGGTGTGCCATCATCCTTGATTATAAGAGGAGGTAAACTTAAGATTGATAAATTCATTCAATATTTCACTCCAATAAATAATAGAATATTAATTCATGAATGAGATCTCATAATTGAATTATCAAACTTAATTTAAATACCAATAAGGAGAATGATGTAACCCACAAACAAACCCATAAAGGCCAAGTTCTTTCTCAATTAATTTCATTTTTTCATTTCATGTAAGTTTTATCTTTTATTTAAATTATATTGAATTACTTTCCTAGATTAAATTAAAACAAACAAAAAATAATTAGTTTAGTTAAATTATATTAAGTGAACGATTGAGAAAGCTCCTCAAGTGAGATGACCCCGGTCAGCCTCTATGTTGCACTAGGAAAATTAAATTACTTTTTCCACGCCCTATGACAGGTGTGCGTTTCTATTCCAAGTTAAAATTAGAAGAAATAACTTGTCACCAACATCAAACTCCAAGTCCCTTTGACAGTTGTCGGCATAGCTCTTTTGCTGACTCTGAGCAGCCTTAATGTGTTTTTGGATGGAATGGACCTTTTCTATCATCTCTTACACAAGATCATGTCCAAGAATCTTTCTCTCACAATCTTCATTCCAACAAGTAGGAGTTCTACATCGCTTACCATATAGAGATTCATAGGGTGTTATTTGAATACTCAAGTGAAATCTGTTGTTGTAAGAGAACTCAACTAAAGGGAGATGTTGATCCCATCCTCCATTAAATTCCATTGGGCATGTTCTCAGTATATCCTCAAGTATTTGAATAGTCCTCTTAGTTTGGCCCTCATTTTGTGGGTGATAGTTCATACTAAAATTCAATTCAGTGCTCAGAGCATATTGAAGAATTCTCCAGAATTTTGATGTGAACCTTGGATCACGATCAGATACGATTGAAAGTGGAACTCCATGAAGCCTTACCACTTCCTTCACATAAATTATGCCAAGTTGATCAAGAGATAAATCTTCCCAAATAGAGATAAAATGGGCAGTCTTGTTGAGATAGTCCATAATAACCCATATCACATTGTTCCCTTTGGAAGTTATTGGGAGACCAGTGATGAAGTACCTAGTGATATTTTTCCTCTTCCATGCTGGTATGGGTAGTGGTTGCAATACCCATTTAGGAAGTTGTCACTCTTCCTTCACTTGTTGACATACTAGGCACCTTAAATTGTAGTCAGCAATCTACCTTTTCATATTATCCCACCAATAATGATCATGAAGGTCCATATACATTTTTTACTTCCATGATGTATAGAGAAAGTAGAGTTATGATCTTCATCCATCAGCTCCTTTATTTCCGGAATTGATGGAACACGTAGTTTTTTAAGAAATTTTAGTACACCTTCTTGATCAATATTGAACTCAGGAAACTTTCTATCCTTCATAGCCTCAAACTTCTTCTATAACAAAGGATCTTATTTCTGATCTTTCTTGATCTTACCTAGTAATAACAGCTAAGAAATAATTTTGGTTAGAGTTGATGATGTACCTTCCCTTATAATTCCCATGTCCAGCTTTACTAGGTCATTGATCAAATGATCTCTTTGAATCCTCATCATGGAAAAAACAACTTGGTCTTTCCTGATTAATGCATCAGTGACTTTTTTTTCTCTTCCAGGATGATAATGAATTGAACAATCATAGTCTTTTAAAAGTTCCAACCATCTCCTCTGCCTCATGTTCAATTCCTTTTGTGTGAAAATATACTTCAAACTTTGATGGTCTGTGTATATATCACATTTCTCCCTATAAAGATAGTGCCTCCATATCTTCAAAGTAAAAAACAACTGCAGCCATATCTAGATCATGTGTAGGATAGTTCTACGCATGATTCTTTAACTATCAATATGCATAATAAATGAATTTTTTATTTTTCATGAGGACACACCCAAGCCCTTTCAGATATGCATCACTAAAAATAACTAATCCTTCCCCACTTGAGGGCATAGTTAACATGGGTGTAATAACCAATCTCTTCTTCATATCTTGGAAACTTTCCTCACACTCCTTTTTTCAGATGAACTTGACCCCTTTTCGAGTTAACTTGGTTAATGGATTATAAAGTCATGAAAAGTTTTTCACAAACTTCCTATAATATCCCATTGATCCAAGGAAACTACGAATCTTAGTTATTTTTTGTAGGCTAAGACCACTCCTCTATAACTTTTGTCTTTGCAGGGTCAACTGTGATTCCTTCATTGGTAATAATGTTCCCCAAGAAAGCAACTTGTTGTAACTAGAATTCAAATTTGCTAAAATTTCCAAAAATCCTCTCTTTCCGTAGAGTTTGAAAAATAAACCTTATATGATCCTCATGATCCTCTCGACTTGTGTAATATATCAAAATATTATCAATAAAAATTACCACAAAGTTATCAAGGTAGTCCATAAAGACTCTATTCATCAAATCCATAAAAATAGACGGTGGATTAGTCAGTCCGAAGGGCATAACAACACACTCATAATGCCCATATCTTGATCGGAAGGTAGTTTTCAGAATATATTCTTTCTTCATCCTCAATTGATGATAACCAGATGGAAGATCAATCTTATAGAAGAATTGATCCCCATGAAGTTGGTCAAATAAGTCATCAATTCTTGGAAGAGGGTATTTTTTCTTCACTTTGAACCCGTTTAGTTCTCTATAATCAATGCATATATGCATCAATCCATCCTTCTTCTTCACAAATTGAACTAGTGATCCCCAAGGATACACGCTCAGTCGGATAAAACCCTTCTCCAAAAGATCTTGGAGTTGTTTCTTTAACTCCTCCAGATCCACATTTTCCATCCTATATGGGGTATTTTATATCGGATGGGATCAAGGTACGAGTTCAATGGAGAACTCTTCCTCTCTTTCTAGGGGAGGTCTGGGTAACTCCTCAAGAAATACGTCAACATATTCCTGGATGATGGGGATATTTTCTATTTTCAAACTCTCATTTCCTTATTCTTCTTCTCCAATCAACTTCATAAAGAGGGATATATGAGGTTCTTCTAGATGAATATCAGGTTGAGATATCTCTTCTTGGAAGATAAGTGTAGGTTTTCCATTCAAGACTACTGAGATTTACTTACTTCTGCATTTGATCATATCATTATACTTTGCGATCAAATTCATCCCTAGTATAATGTCAAATTCTAGAATGGTAATTACTAATATATTTGCGATAATATTGTTCTCATTAAAGTAAATATAAGGCCCCAGCCTTAAACCTTACTTAAACTTGAGTTATTACAAGATTACACATTGAGGATCTTTTCAGGTTTAGAGTTTTAGAAAATTAGATCATGAAACTTGCATTACATTCCACATTTAAACAAAGTGGTTACATAAAAGACAATATTCATTCTTCCCATCAATGTAAACCTATTTAAAATAAAACACGGATTCTTTCTTGACACATCCTTGAAACTATCGTCACATCATGTACCTTTCCCTTGACCTGTGAAAAACATTTCAAAAACTTGGGATGAGCATAAAAAGCTCAGTAAGGGTTATAAAAAAATATGGAAAGGAAACATGAGTTCATATATACATAAGAATGAAATCATACTTTACCCATAAAACATAGGCATATCAAATCATGAATAAATCATAGAAAACATAAGACATAAAGGTAACTTGAGGCATTCATAACATTCTTACGTAGGGAGTAACCCTCTTGGTTACGTTTGGAATACCCATCACAGTATATTCCCTAAATCTCTTCGGAGAAACCTTAACGTTTCACTCCTTCGCGTTACCCAATGCATTGGAGAGCTATATCGGGCTCACCCGCCCTTAGTTTATCACGGAACCACCTGTTCTTCATAACAATGCCCAAGAACCATAACATAATCGTATCACATAAACATGAATAAAGGAATCATAACATTTCCACATTTCAATCACAATATAACATTTTAGGATATTGAAATAATGAATCCATTCAAAAAGAAACCATTTCCAAAACCATTTAAAACATTTAATAAAGAGATTTTTGAATCAAAGTGTCCCATACCACCTTGAAGCTTTTAACATTTTAAACCATTAATATCCATATAAATAAATCTTTAAAACCATTTTGAAAACATGGATATTAATAAGAACAAATAATTAAAACATTTAAAACGATATTTGGGTTAAAGGGGTTTTACCAAAATTAGAGACACTTGAATACAATAATCGAGGAATAACATTTAGTCAGAACTTTATAATATCATGAGAATAAAAGGATTCATGATATAATACTCCAAAGGACAGTATATACACCATATAATAGTGAATTGGTGCATAACAACAATGAACCCTCAATAGAAATGTCAAATGTGATGAAATCCCTTATAAAGAAGGTATCCTTAAATTAAGGACAAATAAATCTCAAAAATATGTGTGAAAAATATATATACACCCAATATAAGTGGATATTAAGTGTAAAACAATAAAAGTTCATTCACACATATTCAATGGATGACATATTCAATGAATACAAGTTGAACCCAAAGAAATCGAAATTGGGTTAAAAAGTTCCCTTGACAGCCTAACGACATCACATCAAAATGAGTTGATGAGAGATAAAAAGTGTATCTCATCACTTGGACATAAAATTTACTTCAATAAGGATGTATTAGAACATATCCCAACATAAAAATATGTAAATTAAAAGACCCAATAAAATAAGTCTTTTAAAAAAGAGGAGGGTGAAAGGTTCCCTTATCGACTTGGGTATCTTTCAAAACATACACCCCATGAAGAAAGACAATAGGCCATTGATGTAAATACTCATAAACGAAAGTATATTACACAAAGAGTAGAATAATGGGCAGTACATACACCACTCAATGAAATTTGTGGCAAATGTAGCATAAATCTCACAGGAATAGAAGTGAGATGAAAAATCCCTTACAAAAACTCGGCAGCCTAACGACGCCACATAAAACTTCCGAATATGGATTGATGAGATCAAATAGAGTATCCCATCATATTACAATAGAATTTACAGCAAGTGGAATATAAAAGAAAATCCCCCAACATTGCAAGGAGGAGTTTAAAAGAAGTGACATAAAGGAGAGTATTTAAAAAGAAAGAGAGAGGTTAGATCTCTTACGAAAGTTCGGCAGCCTAACAGCGCCACTCAAAACTTACAAAATGGATTGATGAGAGAGAATAGGGTCTCTCATCACATGAACATAAAAATTACAGTAGGAGTAATATAAAAGAACATCCCAATCATAATAAAGATGAGCTCAAAAAGGAATGACATAAAAGAGTGTACTTAAAAAGAAAGAGAGGAGTAAGATCTCTTACCTCGGGTCTGACTTGACTCGATCGTTCTTTAATCTCCTGAATAATAAAATTGAGTTAATTTATACTTCCTTAAGAACATTTTTAAAGTTCATTATTCCTTTTATATCACTTATTACCATGTTATAAACATTATTTAATCATTTAAGTTAATCATGTTTGTTTTGTCGATATTTGGTTCTTAAGTCGAAAGTGGACTTCTTACAATTACATGTTGTTCGTGTGGCCAAATGTTTATTATATCCAGAATTGTATTCATTATGTAGATATCATATAAGTTCATATATATACAGTACATGCATGCATTTATAACATTACATAATCATTTAGAGGGAAGAAATGAAATGCACCGTTCATGGAGACGGTAAGCCGTACGTACGCATGAACGCTACTTTCATTTCTATTTCGTATTTTATAGAATGGAATAATAATTATATAAAGGTATATTATAATTATAGTATAATATCATATATAATATCATATTTCCATCCTTTATACATCCCACATATGGTATTTAACGAATCAAATCACTTTGAGGGGGCGGTAGTCCGCACTTCCTTAAATGAAGATATCGCATATACCCATAATGGAAGCCATAAAGGTAAGACAAAAATGAAAAATACAGAAGCATAAATAAAACATAAACATATTATATATCATATATAAAAATAGTGACATCATAATGGCCACCTTTGAAGGTGTTAAATGAGTATTGAACAATCATCGTTTCGGGAGGCAGAATTTCACCATCCACAGAAACCGTATGTTCTTTAACCATTTTATGTAGTTTTGTGAGAGTGTAGCTCGAATAAATCTTATAACAACATCCTAGTATATTGAATATACTGGTGTTGTTACAAAATAAGTAAATAAAAAGAGTTTAGGGGGTTGGAGAAGCAAAATAAAACAAATGAACATGAGAGAATGAATTACCTTTAAAAGTGTAACCCCTTTTGATTTGAGCCTAAAGGCTTCCTTTGAAAGTATTTTTCCCAAAGGTAATCCTCTAGGATTAGGAGAGGGATATGGAGAGAGTAAATTGGCAGGGTTTGGCCGAGCCAAAGGCTTGAGGAGTGTGTGAAATGAGGTAGAGGTGGGGGCCCTTTTATAAGAGGAGAGGAGGGGCACTTTTGGAAAGTAAGAAATATTACTTTATTTGAAAATGTGTTTCGGTTTTAAAAGGTCCCACATTGATATAATTCGTGGATAAGGTGATAATTATTCGAAATACACTCATACAATTGGTTTTGGACATGTGTAGTTCATATATTTTACATTATCTTTCCATTTTATTTAAATCGTCAAATAATGATGTCATTGCTGCATCATTATTATGTCATAAATAATTTAATTTATTTAATGTCTAAAAATTATAAAAAAAAATGCTATTATGTAGGAAATCTTTTTAGATTTCCAATGACTATTTATAATAAAAAATATGACTTGTATAACCCCACATAAAAATTATTTAAGTAAAACATATCATGTTTGTGTCAATTTAATTTTAACATTAAATAAAAAGTTATTTATGTCATTTCCCAACCAAAGTGTCTCCATGGGGTCCCCAAGTTGGCCCATGGATTGTCTTGGTCGGACATGACTCACCCAATAGGTTTAGGACAAGTGTCATGGTGTTTTCACATTCTTATAATATAATTTTTACCTTCAATTACACTAATTACCTCTAATCGCGATTAAGAACTTAATAAGTTACTATTCACCAAAAAATTATTATAATCTCATTGAACCACATTTTACTTCTTAATGACAACCATGTATGTCGGATTTTTGAAAATCAGAACATAATGATGGCAAAATTTCATTTAAACGGAAAATCAGTTTTTATAAGTACCACTTAGTGGTTTCACTATTCATCAAAAATTGAAGTTTTTCAGAAAAATCCCAAAAATTCACCCTAAGCTATATTTGATATTCTGAATTCAAAAATGAAGTCCATTTTACAAAATTCAAAACATATAAGTCACATTAATTAATTTAATAATTAATTCCCGCTGTCATGACAAATAGCTTGTTTTTATGAAACAATAAGTTTCAAAAGATTGACACTAGTTTAAGTCTGATTTCAAAGTGAAATTGATTCCAACGACCACTATTGGATTTAATGGTAAAAATATTTTCTAATTTCACTTTAAAACCAATTCAAAATATAATCTAATCATATAAATAAATTATATTAAAAAGTGGTTTTGAATTAAAATACAACATTTTACACTATTCATTAAAAAAATGAACTTTATCGGAAAGATACCAAAAATTTACACAAAGTAAATTTTGATGTTCCGATTCTTAATAAGAGTTTTATTTGGTCCAAAAGAATTTTTAAGAGTGAAAAAAACTATATTTAATGACGGTTCTCCATCAAAAGGTGATAAGTGAACCTTTAGTGAAAACTAGGGCATATACGCCTAAAATTGAATTCTTTACATATTTTAAGCCTTTAGCTTTTATTGGATAAATGTAAAAATATTTAAGAACATATATAATCATATTTTAGTTATTTTTATCCATTCCCACCATTACAACGGCTACATGTTAACTACCATTTAAAATAATATTATTTTATTATTAGAGTGCAACGTAAGATTCCCAAGAAACTCGTTGTTGCGTGTTGGGTACGCCATCGAGCATAGCATCCCCTTTAAAGTCATATTAATATTTTATTCACAAATATGGATAAATATGAAATGTCATATTCTTTATTTACCTGGGGTGTTACATCCTTCCCCCCTTTAGGGAATTGCGTCCTCGCAATTTTAAAATTGTGCTTGGAAACATCCTTGAAAATCCCACATCGGAACAAAAGTCGGTAAAACAAAAACTTTAAAATAAAGAAAGATAAGTACAAAGGTCACCCGAGTTAACCCATACTAGGATTCCAATTATGAAAATATGGACATGGAGGAAAAAACAAAGAGTCATGTTCTGATGGAGAGTGATAGAAAACATGTTTAGGAGAAAGTTAACCATGAGAAAATCACAAACTTGTGATGGGTTAAACGGTATTCGATTCCCCAGTAGGAAAAGTTAATAGACAACATTTTTGTTTTAAGTTACTTTTTATTGAGGAATTTATTCATAAGGAAATATAATCACTTATCATGTTGACTTTCAACTTTTACTAGATTCCTTAGTCAAACTCATATTTTTTTCCAAAAGATGAGTATTTAGGGAGACTTGTTCGCATTAAGAGTACTATAATAAACTTCTAGAGAATCACCTAATCCCCAAAAGAGAACTATATACTTCCCATGTCATTAGAATTTAACTAAAACCAAAACCAAAAAGGCTAGTACAAGATCAGATAATCCAGAAAAGGATAACCCTTTATAAAAAGAAAATCCATTCTTAATCTCCAAAATTTGTCCAACAAAACCCAAAGTTCGACGAGGACCATTCTATAATCAATTTGTCCATAAAATTATTCAAAGTAAACCAAACTAAGATTGAAACCCAAATATTTTAAGGATTTAGTCACATAGTCTTCCAAGTTAAATCGTAACATTTATCTCCAAACAACATTAGTCGCTCCGAAAGTCTCACATTGAAAAGTAATTATCCTAATCACATATCCTCCAAAATCAACTTACTCTTAATTCATAAAATCATATAACTAGAATTAATCAGTCAAACTAACCAGGGACTTCATGTAGTCCAGTGGTAGGTGATAAATACCAGTCGCACTTTGGTTGTGGGTTCGATTCCTGTAGCTTTGTCCGACGCGACGGGTTGTCACACGGTCTGCGTGTTGTCCTTTTTTCAAAACTATATAATTCTTAAAACATTCCCCAAAATGAGATAAAATCTTCAAGAATAATCATAACATATTTTAACCTCAAGTTTATCTCATTCCTTTCATTTTCCATCATATCATATAGTAACCCATAATTACCTAAAAATTAAGTATCATATAAACCCTAATGGTTACCTTAATAATTATTACCTGAATTTCCACATCGAGTTGGCCATCTCGTACATGATGCATTAGATAACTCACCAAGGTTGAAGTGGTTGATCATGAATCCTTGATATTTGGTTTAGAACAACCACGAGTTTCCTCATTGAATCCTCCATTTTATCTAGTATCTTAATCAGAGAACCACCACAGTTTCCTTCAAACCTGTTGTCTCTTTGGTGCCTTCTAGATCCATCCATTCACTAAAAATAGAAATGTCAGTGTGAGTATATCAACAAAACCATCATGTACTAATGAGTAAGGTAAACACTAAGATACACTTACTCATTCACTTTATCTAAAACTAGGACTCTTTCTGAAATCCTAACCATTATGGTAATGTCACTTATGCTTAAAGAATACCCTAACCTCTAAAGTTATCTAAACCGACCTCTGATACCAACTATAAGGCCCCAGCCTTAAACCTTACTTAAACTTGAGTTATTACAAGATTACACATTGAGGATCTTTTCATGTTTAGAGTTTTAGAGAATTAGATCATGAAACTTTCATTACATTCCACATTTAAACAAAGTGGTTACATAAAAGACAATATTCATTCTTCCCATCAATGGAAACTTATTTAAAATAAAACACGGATTCTTTCTTGACACATCCTTGACACTATCGTCACATCATGTACCTTTCCCTTGACCTGTGAAAAACATTTCAAAAACTTGGGATGAGCATAAAAAGCTCAGTAAGGGTTATAAAAAAATATGGAAAGGAAACATGAGTTCATATATACATAAGAATGAAATCATACTTTACCCATAAAACATAGGCATATCAAATCATGAATAAATCATAGAAAACATAAGACATAAAGGTAACTTGAGGCATTCATAACATTCTTACGTAGGGAGTAACCCTCTTGGTTGCGTTTGGAATACCCATCACAGTATATTCCCTAAATCTCTTCGGAGAAACCTTAACGTTTCACTCCTTCGCGTTACCCAATGCATTGGAGAGCTATATCGGGCTCACCCGTCCTTAGTTTATCACGGAACCACCCGTTCTTCATAACAATGCCCAATAACCATAACATAATCTTATCACATAAACATGAATAAAGGAAACATAACATTTCCACATTTCAATCACAATATAACATTTTAGGATATTGAAATAATGAATCCATTCAAAAAGAAACCATTTCCAAAACCATTTAAAACATTTAATAAAGAGATTTTTGAATCAAAGTGTCCCATACCACCTTAAAGCTTTTAACATTTTAAACCATTAATATCCATATAAATAAATCTGTAAACCCATTTTGAAAACATGGATATTAATAAGAACAAATAATTAAAACATTTAAAACGATATTTGGGTTAAAGGGGTTTTACCAAAATTAGAGACACTTGAATACAATAATCGAGGAATAACATTTAGTCAGAACTTTATAATATCATGAGAATAAAAGGATTCGTGATATAATACTCCAAAGGACAGTATATACACCATATAATAGTGAATTAGTGCATAACAACAATGAACCCTCAATAGAAATGTCAAATGTGATGAAATCCCTTATAAAGAAGGTATCCTTAAATTAAGGACAGATAAATCTCAAAAAATATGTGTGAAAAATATATATACACCCAATATAAGTGGATATTAAGTGTAAAACAATAAAAGGTCATTCACACATATTCAATGGATGACATATTCAATGACTACAAGTTGAACCCAAAGAAATCGAAATTGGGTTAAAAAGTTCCCTTGATAGCCTAACGACATCACATCAAAATGAGTTTATGAGAGATAAAAAGTGTATCTCATCACTTGGACATAAAATTTACTTCAATAAGGATGTATTAGAACATATCCCAACATAAAAATATGTAAATTAAAAGACCCAATAAAAGAAGTCTTTTAAAAAAGAGGAGGGTGAAAGGTTCCCTTACCAACTTGGGTATCTTTCAAAACATACACCCCATGAAGAAAGACAATAGGCCATTGATGTAAATACTCATAAACGAAAGTATATTACACAAAGAGTAGAATAATGGGCAGTACATACACCACTCAATGGAATTTTTGGCAAATGTAGCATAAATCTCACGGGAATAGAAGTGAGATGAAAAATCCCTTACAAAAACTCGGCAGCCTAACGACGCCACATAAAACTTCCGAATATGGATTGATGAGATCAAATAGAGTATCCCATAATATTACAATAGAATTTACAGAAAGTGGAATATAAAAGAAAATCCCCCAACATTGCAAGGAGGAGTTTAAAAGAAGTGACATAAAGGAGAGTATTTAAAAAGAAAGAGAGAGGTTAGATCTCTTAAGAAAGTTCGGCAGCCTAACAGCGCCACTCAAAACTTCCAAAATGGATTGATGAGAGAGAATAGGGTCTCTCATCACATGAACATAAAAATTACAGTAGGAGTAATATAAAAGAACATCCCAATCATAAGAAAGATGAGCTCAAAAAGGAATGACATAAAAGAGTGTACTTAAAAAGAAAGAGAGGAGTAAGATCCCTTACCTTGGGTCCGACTTGACTCGATCGTTCTTTAATCTCCTGAATAATAAAATTGAGTTAATTTATACTTCCTTAAGAACATTTTTAAATTTCATTATTCCTTTTATATCACTTATTACCATGTTATAAACATTATTTAATCATTTAAGTTAATCATGTTTGTTTTGTCGATATTTGGTTCTTAAGTCGAAAGTGGACTTCTTACAATTACATGTTGTTCGTGTGGCCAAATGTTTATTATATCCAGAATTGTATTCATTATGTAGATATCATATAAGTTCATATATATCCAGTACATTCATGCATTTATAACATTACATAATCATTTAGAGGTAATAAATGAAATGCACCGTTCATGGAGACGGTAAGCCGTACGTACGCATGAACGCTACTTTCATTTCTATTTCATATTTTATAGAATGGAATAATAATTATATAAAGGTATATTATAATTATAGAATAATATCATATATAATATCATATTTCCATCCTTTATACATCCCACATATGGTATTTAACGAATCAAATCACTTTGAGGGGGCGGTAGTCCGCACTTCCTTTAATGAAGATATCACGTATACCCATAATGGAAGCCATAAAGGTAAGACAAAAGTGAAAAATAAAGAAGCATAAATAAAACATAAACATATTATATATCATATATAAAAATAGTGACATCATAATGGCCACTTTTGAAGGTGTTAAATGAGTATTGAACAATCATCGTTTCGGGAGGCAGAATTTCACCATCCACGGAAACTGTATGTTCTTTAACTATTTGATGTAGTTGTGTGAGAGTGTAGCTCTAATAAATCTTATAACAACATCCTAGTATATTGAATATACTGGTTTTGTTACAAAATAAGTAAATAAAAAGAGTTTAGGGGGTTGGAGAAGCAAAATAAAACAAATGAACATGAGAGAATGAATTACCTTTAAAAGTGTAACCCCTTTTGATTTGAGCCTAAAGGCTTCCTTTGAAAGTATTCTGCCCAAAGGGAATCCTCTAGGATGAGGATAGGGATATGGAGAGAGTAAATGGGCAGGGGTTGGCCGATCCAAAGGCTTGAGGAGTGTGTGAAATGAGGTAGAGGTGGGGGCCCTTTTATAAGAGGAGAGGAGGGGCACTTTTGGAAAGTAAGAAATATTACTTTATTTGAAAATGTGTTTCGGTTTTAAAAGGTCCCACATTGATATAATTCGTGGATAAGGTGATAAGGCTTCTAAATCCACTTATCCAATTGGTTTTTGACATGTTTAGTTCATAGATTTTACATTATCTTTCCATTTTATTTAAATCGTCAAATAATGATGTCATCGCTGCATCATTATTATGTCATAACTAATTTAATTTATTTAATGTCTAAAAATTATAAAAAAAATACTATGATGTAGGAAATCTTTTTAGCTTTCCAATGACTATTTATAATCAAAAATATGACTTGTATAACCCCACATAAAAATTATTTAAGTAAAACATATCATGTTTGTGTCAATTTAATTTTAACATTAAATAAAAAGTTATTTATGTCATTTCCCAACCAAAGTGTCTCCATGGGGTCCCCAAGTTGGCCCATGGCTTGTCTTGGTCGGCCATGACTCACCCAATAGGTTTAGGACAAGTGTCATAGTGTTTTCACATTCTTATAATATCATTTTTACCTTAAATTACACTAATTACCTCTAATCGCGATTAAGAACTTAATAAGTTACTATTCACCAAAAAAATTATTATAATCTCATTGAACCACATTTTACTTCTTAATGAAAACCATGTATGTCGGATTTTTGAAAATCAGAACACAATGATGGCAAAATTTCATTTAAACGGAAAATCAGTTTTTATAAGTACCACTTAGTGGTTTCACTATTCATCAAAAATTGAAATTTTTCAGAAAAATACCAAAAATTCACCCTAAGATATATTTGATATTATGAATTCAAAAATGAAGTCCATTTTACAAAATTCAAAACATATAAGTCACATTAATTAATTTAATAATTAATTCCCGCTGTCATGACAAATAGCGTGTTTTTATGAAACAATAAGTATCAAAAGATTGACACTAGTTTAAGTCTGATTTCAAAGTGAAATTGATTCCAACGACCACTATTGGATTTAATGGTAAAAATATTTTCTAATTTCACTTTAAAACCAATTCAAAATATAATCTAATCATATAAATAAATTAGATTAAAAAGTGGTTTTTAATTAAAATACAACATTTTACACTATTCATTAAAAAAATGAACTTTATCGGAAAGATACCAAAAATTTACACAAAGTAAATTTTGATGTCCCGATTCTTAATAAGAGTTTTATTTGGTCCAAAAGAATTTTTAATAGTGAACAAAACTATATTTAATGACGGTTCTCCATCAAAAGGTGATAAGTGAACCTTTAGTGAAAACTAGGGCATATACGCCTAAAATTGAATTCTTTACATATTTTAAGCCTTTAGCTTTTATTGGATAAATGTAAAAATATTTAAGAACATATATAATAATATTTTATTTATTTCTATCCATTCCCACCATTACAATGACTACATGTTAACTACCATTTAAAATAATATTATTTTATTATTAGAGTGCAACGTAAGATTCCCAAGAAACTCGTTGTTGTGTGTTGGGTACGCCATCGAGCATAGCATCCCCTTTAAAGTCATATTAATATTTTATTCACAAATATGGATAAATATGAAATGTCATATTCTTTATTTACCTGGGGTGTTACAGTAAATACTTGAGTTTCTAAACACTAACGATTCTTGGATAATCCCACCAGGATTCTTTACTGATAACTCTTCTTTTAGAAAATCGGGGGTTGATTCTAAATTCTTTTCAAACTTGGGGGAAATAAAGGAATGCATAGAACCAGAATCAAACAAAGTACTTGATAGCTTTGAGAGAACAATAAGAGTACCTACCACTATATCATTTGGCACTTCAAATTCAGCTGTAGTGATTACAAAAGTATGACCTTGTTCCCTTGGCCTTTGTTGAGGCAGATGGTGATTCCCTTCTACTACCCTCAGATTTGGACAGTGATTAGAAAAGTGCCCAAGTTGTCCATACTTATAGAATTGGACATCTGGTAGGGAATACACTATCTTCCCCTTATCCTTAGTGTTGGGAAGTTGTCGATTCACCTATCTACGAAAATTCTGTGCAATGTGTCCATCTATACCACACTTGTATCACTTCCCACTCCTGAGAAAGCAGTCCCCTAAATGGTTCTTCCCACATTTATTACACGTGGGATGTTGTACTTTATTTCCTCCTCTTCCCTGATCGAAGCTCCTCCTTAATCTTGGCTCCATAAATCTTTTCTTATCATTGGGTTTATGAGACCATTGTGTCTCACCAAACTCCAGTTCGAATTTCATTGTACTTTGCACGATCTCCTCATAGCTATCATAATCTATGTTGGATAGATTCTTCCGTAGATGAGATCTCCTTCCACCAAAGAATCTATCAAAATTACCATTTGGATCCATGAAAAATCTATACTTTTAATGTTAAAGCCTTGTGAAGTTCATCTCATAGCTTCCCACTGATTCATTCTCCTTCTGCTTCAGCTCGAGAAACTCCTTATTCATTCTTGTTCTCATCGATCGAGGGAAATACTTGTTGAAGAATATCCCTCTGAACTCTTCTCACTCCATATCTTCAACTTCCACTCTTGGCCTTTTGTTTTTAATCAGTTCCCACCACGGATCAGCTTCTCCCTCTAAGTGATAAACACTCAAGGTAACCTTCACTTATTTAGAATTGTAGAGCACAAAAAATATCTTCTCGATATAGCTGATCCACTGTTCAGCAATCAATGGTTCAGTAGATCCACTGAAGGTTGGTGGTTGTTGACGCATAAAGGGTTCAATAAAAACGTGTTCCCTTCACGGTGAGATTGACCTCTTATCTTGATTCAAGTTATTTCCCATAACTTGAGTCACTTGGTTCATCATTCGCATGAAATTTTCCATCTCGGCTTTCATCGAAGGGTCGTCAGCGCATGGTCCATTGCAGTCAACATTTGCATGGTTCCTCATATTTCCTTACATTTTATAAAAGAATAAAACTGTAGTGGTAAGATTATTTCATTTATGAATCTTTTAACTATAAATGATTTTAGGTCTTAAAACTTCATGCTTTAAACAATTACATTTCTATGTAAATCCTTTATAATGATTCATAAAAAGCTTATGATTAACCAAACATATCCCCCGGGAGTGTCATAAAAAAGAATGTAGAAAGGCCCGTTGTCATGTACTAGGATACCTTGGGTTAAGCCCAAAACTCCTTTTCAGAGTTTTCACTCCTAGGTACATCTGTGGTATAGTTGCCTCTACCTGCTCATATCCAGACAGGGATGTATTTTCATGATAAACAACTTACTCAATAATCACTAGAATACCAGGAAGTATTCATATGTTTAAAAAATTTATAGGGATATTCATAAAGTTTTCATAAACTAATTTCCATAAATAACTAAACTTTCCTTTGATACCAATTATGGCATCCTACTTTTTTATTACATAACTTTTCATTACATTTTACAAACATAGGATCTTTAAAGTCTAGTGTCTTATTAATCAGGAACAATAAAACATGAAAACTTAAAACACTATTTTAAATCCCCATGAAAAGCTTCTTGAAAATTTAATCCTATGTACAATTATTTCATCTCATAACCTAGAGAGATACATCAAAGGAAAGGGTGAGTTGAAGGCCCTATAAGGAAAGTAAGGGAATCGGTTTACTTGTGATATCCATAAGAAGTTGATGAAAAGCATAAGACATGAATAATGGATTAAGAGGAATATCATAATAAAAATAACATGAATCATTACTTGAATATGTGGCTATAAAATTTCATTTATACATTCATGAACATATCACCAAGGTGCATCCCCAAGGTGTCCTAACAATTTACCAAGGTTATTCACCAAGGTATCGTGAAACTTGTCATCTCTAGAGATTAATTATTTACCCAATGCATTGGAGAGCTATCAGGGTGCACCCTTAATATGTATTTATTTTCATGTGAGCCACATATATCATAATCAAACATTACATAAATAACCCATATAGAATAAAAGAAATTGGTTTCATTTTAAAATCTTGAAGTTTTAAAAGTTCTTAAAATCTTGATCGTTACGTCATTTATAACCCATGGAAAGGGAGTGATGGTTATATGTATGTAAATTCCAGAATCAAATAGATAAAATTTATGTATTAATGAATACACCTAGAAATGAAAATATATTTGGGTATTAAAATAAATAATACAATAGAATTTATTGAGAAAAAAGAGAGATATTTTTTAGATGAAAATTCTGCAACATAACAGCTATATAACATGGTTTTAGAAAACATTGAAAAGAGAGGGGAAAAGTTTAACCCACTCATAAATAACTCATTATACAGTATGGGTATAGAATAAAAATAAATAAGATAATTGTATGTATATTTGAAGGAAATACCATATGAAAATGAAACTCGAAGGAAAACAGAAGATGAGATTTCTTTTATGAAAATTCAGCAGCCTAACGGTGTCACTTAAAAATTCAAAAAAACAGTTGATGAGAGTGGAAAAGGCCTATCATAAATTGAACATGAAATGGACAGTAATAATGATATATAATAACATACCCTCACATAATAAAATGGAAACTATAAGACATAACATAAAGGAAGTCGTGATTTAAAAGAGGAGGGTGAAATGTTCCCTTACCTTGAAGAGTAACTTCGAAAGCTTGAAGGTTGGGACCTTGGGGGGCTTGAGGACACCTTGGGAGGAATCCTTGTGAGGTAAAAAGACTAGAAATTAGTTTAGTAGGATGTTTTAATGAAATTAATTAAGGGATTGGTTTGGTATTTATAGGAAAAGTGAGAGAATATTTAATTACTTTCCAAGGGACACCTCATCAGTGGTATTTGCAAAACCATGGGCTTGCCCATGGTATTTCCCCATAGTATTTTCCACTTGGGACACCTCATAGAATATATTACTACTCACAAGTCGACCAGAATTATTACATCATTATTACATCATTATTGATTTCAGTAAACACCCGAAACTCAAAAACTGTATTTTTACTATTCACCGAAAATTCAACTGTTTCAGAAAAATAAAAAAATTCACCCTAACCTGATATCGATGCTCTGAAATCAAAAATTAACTCCATTTTATGAAAATAATTTTCTAAATATTTTTAGTTTAATTTTTAAGTAAAATTATTATTTATTCAAAAAAACAACTATAAAACTATAACTTATTTTTTAACAGCTTTAAAAAGTAATCAAGGTCCAATAAAATTTTCGTATAACCATAAGAAAGTAAAGTAATAATTTATGGTTACATTTTATGAAAATAAATTTTCATTTAAAATTATTAAATTAATTATAAATTTGTAAATAAAATATTTATGACATACAAAAATATCAAAACTTATACTATGATCATTTTTTCACTTTTAAGATGTTTAAATTGTATTTATACATTCATGGGTGAATTTTCTATTTTTTTGGGCAATTTACTATTCATACTTTTTATTACTATTCATTAGGGTGTTTTACTATTCATACTTTACTGATCACTAAAAATCAAGTTGATATTATTAGACTCTAAATTTCTTACTGATCACAACAGTAGAAGACCATTTTTGAAAATCATTTCACATTTTTAATTATTTAAAGTTTACATGAATATTTTAAAATACCCTTTTTACAAAATTCATCAATAGTATTCATTCTATATTTATCCAGACATTTTAAAATCACAAATTTTACTATAATAAGAAATAACAATTTTATTTATACCAAGGAATTACACAAAGTATCTAAGGCCTCGTTACATAACCCCTTATAACACCTGCATAGGTCCTAATTGTAAGGTGTGCTATGGTGATAGAATCTTGGGGCGGCTCGAACAACATTGCCTAAGTAGTGATTTCTATCAATTTGAACTTCTCCCTTAGGCAATTCCGTTCAAGCTTCACATGTTGAAGCTCAGCTTGGGCTTGGTCCAGAGCAAATCCCAGAGATCCTACCTCCATGCCAAGCTCTGAAATATGGGCTTCGTACGAACCAAGTCTACGAGATAAGGCCATCGACTCTTCTTTCTGTATTAATTAACCCAGATCACTTGTATTTATAAATAGTAACTTTAATGTTAAGATTTTAAATTCTAATGGTTATATTGACCAACGGTCTTTTAATAGTAGAAACCCAATGGTATCACTTCATTAATTAAAGGATATAGTTTTTTGGAGTATAAAATTAAATAACACAAAAATTTAGGAAACAAATATCATTCAAATTTTCAGGTCGTTACAGGATGTCCAGGTAATTCCTCTAGAAATACATCAATGTATTCCTATAAAATAGGAACATACTAAATTTTAAGATATCCTTTTTCATCCGTAGATATTATATTATCTTCTTCACCAATAAAATAATTTAGAAGATGTAGCAGCTTAGGTTTTGAACATTTCAGGCTTTGGAGTATTCCTACGAATAATTCCAAAGCTAGGCGTGAAGACGGCATGCGTTTCTGATGCCCAGTGTGCCCAGAATTAAATTTATAAAAATATTAAGTATTTTTAAACTATTTATGTGGAGTAGATGAGTTATCTCTTAAACAGTAGCTCAAATCATAAATCTGAGGTCATGGCTATGTCTGGAGAATTCCTTTTACCCTAGGCGGGGTGTAACCTTTGCAGGCATGGGCCTGCTGTAGAAAAAGGTGACCAGTGGAATTTTCATAATTAAATGAATAATTTATTTATGGGTGTCAGCTCAAATAACTTCTGAATGGAGTATCAAATTGAGATTATGATTGTACGGTTGAGTTTAGAATGTCGTGTTTACCGTAAGGGTGACCTAAACTTCTCTGTGATGTGAGGTTTGGTCGGAGGCGTAGATGGTTGTTGAATTAATGAATTAATTAATTAAAAAAATCAATCAACCCCCCCCCCACCCCCATCATTCACATTTCACAGTGGCTCCCCCTCCCCTCGTCTTATGTTCTTCACCAATTAACCATTGGATCGAGCAAACGAAGTGCCGATGATCTCCAATTCTAATAGCAGTCGCTCTCGGGTTGTGCAATGGCAGGTTTGGAGCGCATATATAGGCTTGAAAGTTGGTGTTTCTCTCATGAGGTAGGTGGTTTCAGTTTTAAAATCTTGGATCTCGTTTATGTGTTTTTTTTTTCTTCAAATTTTCATAAAGGTTGTGTATTTTGGGTCTTGAGCTTTCTGAAACATGTTTCGGATTTAAATTTGGAGCACCAGGGTGCTCCCAGTGGTCCGTAGAAGTTTTTTGGAGGCAAGGCCAGATTCTAACGGTGGCCATGAAGGAACCTGGAGAAGCCGGAGGAGGTGCAGTGGCAGAAAGGTAGTTTTTGGCTCCAGTGTGGCAGATTCAGGCTCTGTCCTGGCGGTTTCTGGCTCTGGTGCGGTGGTTTTTGGTGAGGCATGCGGTGGTCCGGCCAGAATTTTCAGTGGGTTCTTTAAACCCCCGTAACTCACAAACCGTAAGTCTAATTTGAAATCCATTTGTGGATATGTGTTCCTTGAATCAAGACCGACCTTTTCAATTTTCTTATGTAATTTTATGAGTTGGGTTTTTGGCCCAGGGCCATGAAAAGTTTAAAACAATACTAATATTTTATTATTATTCAACTTCAACCTGCTGTAACTTCTGCACGGAGCATCTGATAGACGCATCATAAGTGGCATTGTGATCCTGATAGTAAAGAGGAATTTTCAAGATAGTTTCTGGGTGTTGGGACTAAGATTAGGTTTTGGGCCTCATAAGGCTGGTTTTGGACATTTACGGAGAAAAATGACTTTTCTATCTGGTGTCTGTTTTGGACGAACGAGTAGATAATCTCGTGCATTTTTTGAAGGGGACCGCAATGGTACAATCTACTTAATGAGTTTTGGAATCTTGGTGGGGGCCCTGATCAGACTTTTTATGGTGATTAGTACCTTTTTCACTAGTTTTCCATTTCAGGCGAGTAAATATCCTATCCTTCATGTTTTTTCATGTAGAACGTGATGGTAGCCTTGTTTTGGACCTTAGAGGTATGAAGTGTGGAGATGTTGTGGGTCACTTGGGTTAGAGATGTTTAGACCAGTAGCGGTTGAGTGAACTCCCATGGTTTTTTCCTATGAGGGTTCGTGTGGAATTATAACCCTAGTATAGGTTTGTGATCCCCTCTATAGGATGTTTTAGGATAGAGTTATGGTATGCCTCTCATGGGGTCGGGGCAGGATCCACTAGCTTTGCTTTCTTAGATCGGGTTCTTGGTATCGTTGTGACTGCTAATCCATGAGCGGTGATCCTCTATCTAGCAAAAAAACTCAATAGGGTTTGAGGTATCATTGGTAGTATGATCCGCTATGTAGTGGACGCTAGTTGTTGGGCTGCGATATCGGCGGGTATATGATCCCCTAATTCGCGTGTGATTTTGGTAGGGTTTTTGGTATCGTCAGTTCGATCCCCTAGTTTGTGAGTTATACTATATGGGGTTCTCAGCATCATCCGGCCCACCATTATATGGGCGAGTATCCTCTATATGAAGTTTGTGATCTATGGAATGTCATATCGGGTTGTGGTATCCCCCATCGGACCCTGGGAGTTATACCCTATCTGTGAGATCTATGTTTGACCAGGTTGGGTTCTAATATCCCCTAGAAGACCCTAAGATTTATCCCCTATCTAATGATTTTGGTGTTATTCTATTTCAGTGTTACGTTCTCAGTGACAAAATCCGACGAGCGTGTTCGCTCAGATGGGCCATCTGGGATGGCGATGTAACCATGTGGATTGTATCTCTCGGATGTGTAGAGTGTGTTCTTATAGTTATGTTTATGCCTTAGAGTCGCTGGAAATGCGGTCAGACCCTCATGAGGCTTGGTGCCTATTATAAATACCCCACACACAAGAAATAATGGCGAATAAGGCATATCTCATAGAAATAAGAGTGACATGAGAAAACCCTTACCTTATGTCGGAAAGCATTCTGCACTTGTACTTAATGTCCCGGATAATAAAATTATATTCATTAATTACTTAATTCAGAAACTATTAAACATATATTTTATTTATTATAATTTTATTAAGTTCATTTGTGGGCATTACGATGAGTTATGATGGTTAATTTTGTTATTCTGGGAGAGTTCGATTCAGGGTTTTATGGTCGGTTCCATTGAGTATAAATATAGGATTTGTTGTCAAATGGATGAAAAAATATAGAAGTGTAATGGAATGATATTAATATATTTTAAATATTTTAAATGTTTCTATTATATCACTTGGTTATATTTTATGAGTATGATTCATTAGATAAAACATTAATCAAAATGATTAGTTTATTTTGGTGATTTTTACGAACATCGCAAACCAGTATCATTTTATTTAATAATATGTTTATATACTAGTTATAGAACATTAAATAAGTTTTAATACACATATTATAATATTTTTAACCATAAAAATTGGTTTATTCCCATCCTTGAAGTCGTTAATGAAAAACGAAAACCCATCATCCACGAATGCAGTGAATCGACACCTCACAAATGATGTCTTCATTTTTAGAATAAAAAGCAAAGAGAAGAGAATTGTTGATGGATATTCCATTATCATACTAAAATTACAGTATATATATGATACTAGAGATATAATGATATTTTAGAAAGGGGAGGTGAGGATAGGATAAGAAAAGAAAATAAATTAAAAGGGAAAGAGGAGGGTTTTACCATTGGAGTGTTGTCTTCTTGATAACCTCATTGAGGCACTTCGAAATGATAATTTGGTTAGACCAGAAACACCATAAAATGGAGAAGAGGTTTTGGAGAGTAATTCATAATAAAATAATAAATCTATAATAATTAGAAGGCGTGAGGAGAAGTGCTAGTGAGGGGTGGTATTTATAGTGAAGGAGAGGGGTGTTTTTTGATTATTTTATTCATTTGTTTATTATTTTGGATCAAGACTATCAATATTTTTTATTCTTATGACTAATTGTAGTAACTAGTTCATGTGAGTTTAAAATAATGGTTTATTACATCTTTAATGACTAAAAAATTCATTTATTTGTCTTCAAATGTTATGTACCATAAATTACTGTATTTCGCTCTTCACCAAAAATTCAACTATTTTAAAAAAATATCAAAAATTTACCCTACTCATTTTTTGATATGTAGATTTAAAAAATGGATTCCATTTTTTGAAAATAATTTTATAAATATGATAAATTTAATTTTAAATAAAATCATCATTTATTCGAAAAAAAATATGATTTTAATATTATAACTGATTTTACAACACTTTAAAAAATTAATTATGGTCTCTTAAAATTATATTATTGTAATAAGACAAAAAAATTAATTTATGAATCTATTTTTTGAAAACAAATTTTATTTTAAATCATTACACAAATTATAAAATTGTAAAATAAAATTAATTTCACAAAAATACCAATACTTAATTTTTCATTTTTAAAACATTTATTCAATTATTCCATAATATAAATATATTATATTTCCATTCATAAGATACCTAAATCTTATTTATACTTTTATATGTGAGGTTACTATTATATTGGTCGGTTTACTATTCCTAATAGTCACATTATTATTCCAATGGTCATGTTAATATTTTATAGTCCATCACGGTTCATTTAAGCTAAGTGCATAATCTGTCGAAGATGTTAAATTTAAAAGATACATACCATAAAAATATTGGGGTGTTACAATAACATATTGACTTTTTTAGACCTATAAAACCTATTAGTTTTATGGTAAGAATTATGTATCTGTAATTGTAGATGATTATGGTATATTTATCTAGATTTATTTCTTATCATATAAAAATAAATCTTTAACTAAATTAATTGATTTCTATAAACATATTAAGAACTTAAAAAATGTGTTTATCATCTATATTATAAGTAATAGTGGTAGTGAAATTTTTAATTTATAATTTGATAAATTTTTCAAAGAAAATGGTTATAAACATTATTTTTTATCCCCTAGGACACCATATAAAATGGGTGTCATGGAAAGAAATAATAGATCTATACAGTAAATTGCTAGATCAATGGTTATGGAATTTATTGTGTATATATATTTTTGGGTAGAAACTATAAATATATATTATAATGTTTTAAATATAGAATATGTTACAGATTTTATAAATAAGACCTTGTATAAACTGCTTAAAGGGTTTAAACATAAATTTGGGTATTTTAGGGTCTTTCGTTGCAAATTCATTATCTTAAATACAAAAGATAATTTTGAAAAATTGGATTCTAAAAGTGACGAAGGAATTTTACTAGGATATTCCAATACTATAAAACCATATTGAGTTTTCAATAAGATAACTTTAGTTATTGAAGAGTCTGTATATGTTAAGTTTAATGAAAATAGAGATAATAAGAAAATTTCTATGTTAAACAAAGATGATGATGAATTTAGGCCATTTAATTTAGGTAAATATAATGACTAAGAAAATGAGACTGCATCAATTGAGGGGAATCATATCTCTTATCAAAATGATCCTAAAGGATCGAAAAAACATAAATATCATCTAATTACAAAATTAATTGAAAATGTAGAATCTGTTATACAAACTAAAAATTCAGTTTTACTTTATTGTGAAATTTTTTCTTTTGTTGATGCTTTTTTCCTGTTAACATTGATAATTCATTAATTTATTAAAATTTGATTAATGATATGAATGATTAATTAAATCAATTTGAAAGAAATTAATCGTGTAATTTGGTTTAATTTAAAAAATAAAAACATATAATAGGATCTAAATTAATTTTTCTTAACAATATTTATGAAGATGGAAACATAGTTAAAAATAAATTAATACTAGTATATCAAGGTAATTATCAGTAAGAGTGAGTTAAATTTGAATATTATTTCACTCTTATTCCAACAATGGAAGCAATTAGAATTCTATTATCCTTTTCTTGTTTTCAAAATATAAAATTATTTGAAATGGATGGAAAAAGTTCCTTTTTGAATGGAATAATTTCTAAGTAATCTTATGTTAAACAACCCCTATATTTGAAAATTACAAATTTCAAAATCATGTTTTTTAATCAAATAAAGATTTATGTGGTCTTAAACAATCTTCTAGATCTTGGTATGAAATACTAACTCAATTTTTATTAAAAAAAGGTTTTTGGAAGGAAAGGATGATCCAACCTTATTTATAAAGATAACATCGAATCATATACTGGTTATACAGATTTTTGTTGATGATATAATATTTGGTTCAAAAAATGATTCCCTATGTAATTATTTTTCTAAACTAATAACAATTGAATTTTATATGATCCTAATTGGAGAATTGAAATTTTTCCTTGGTTTACAAATTAATGGAAGAAAAGATTAAATCAAGACAAGTATGTTAAATATCTTGTCAAAAAGTTTGGTATTAATTCTAGTAGGACTATGAAAACTCCAATGAGCACTAATTCTAAATTTTAATTGGATGAATCTAGAAAGAAAGTTAATATTTAATTTTATAAAGGCATGATATGAAGTTTATTGTATCTCACTGCATCTTGACCAAACATAATGTTCTTAGTTTGTTTATGTTATATATTTCATTATAACCTAATGAATTTAATCTTAAAGCTATTAAAAGATTAATTAGATATATTAAGGGTACTATAAGAATTGATTTATTTTGTTCAAATCATAATTGTTTTTATTTTTTATCTTATTCTAATTATAACATTTGATTTTGTAGTCCTGGCCGTAAAATCATATCAGGTGTGTGTCATTTTTTAGGTAAATTCTTAATTTCATGGAGTTATAAGAAATATCAATTAGTAGAACTATGTACAACTAAGGATGAGTATGTTTCTACTACTATTATTTTCTCTCAAATTATATAGATTAAACAAACCTCATGTGATTTCAATATTTTATTTGAAAAAATTACAATTTTCTATGATAATTCAAGTGAAATTTTAATTTCTAAAAACACTATACAACATTATAGAAAAAACATATATATGTTTGATGTCATTTTTTGAGAGATCATATAAATAAAGGTGATATTTTTTCATAATTTTTTCACACTAAAAAATAATTGGCTAATATTTTCACTAAACCTTTATATTATATCAAATTTAATGAAATAATGTTTGAACTTGATGTGCTTGAAGCTTAGCATTTCTATTTAGAAGAATTATTATTTTGATGTAACATCACACTATGTTAAATTCAGTTTATATGTTTACTGTATCTAAACGATGATTTTTATGAAATATTTCTACTCTGTTAATTCTAAGTAGTTTATATTGTTTAATAGGAAAAATATTTCAAATATTTAATTTTTAATGTATTTTTTGATGAATTTCAAAAGGGGGAGGTTGTTTTGTAAAGTTTAATAAGTGTTTTATTTTTTAATTTATAAAAATGGGATTTCATTAGAGTTTAAACTTGTGTTTTAATATATTAATAGTTTAGTTTTGAACATTACTATTTCCTCACATTTATTAATTTTAAATTTCCTAAAAATCATTTATTATTTACATGTTTTAATGTTTAATGATACTATAAAATCTTAATTTCACATTTCCATTATTAATAATTTCTTTAAACATGTCTTATTTATTTTTTTATTGATTATTTTTCTGATGGAATTAGTAAAAAATTAAACCATCCATTGTAAGGTCATGGTTCAGATCATCAACCACATAGGGGACCTGAGGGTCAACCTTGTGGGAGGTCTGGCCTAAGGAGCCTACACAGATCTAGGTGTGTGAGAGGGCCTATGTTTAAGGCTCGTTGGAGGTTAAACCCATGATATCACATGAAGATTGTCCTACTAGGCCCTCATAGTCGAAGCCCGTGTGTGTGGGTGATGATTCCCCACTGTCAACTTAAATTTTTTGTGGAATAAAATTATTAAAATAGTATAGGATTAACCAGCTGCATATCTGATGTGAGACACAGATTCATGAAAAATATTCCTTATCCTTAAAAACTTATGCATATAAGTGTAAATTTCTGTGAGGAGGCCTTACTACCTATAGTTTGCTGATATAGTGAACCTACCATGAATGTTATCATAGTTGGAGTGAAGTAGTGTGGGTAATTACTATGTAGGAGAAAATCCATAACCTACCGTAATGAAAACTTATTGTGGGTAACTATGTAGTTTCCATGGTTGAGAAATAAAGAATATGAGGTGTGTTCAACTAACCATAAGTCATCATAACCCATCACATGAGGTACATGTCATATGTTTTTATACTGAACACATTTTTTATACTGACTGCATGTTTTTCCACTAACTACATGTCTATTTTTAACAGATCATGATTTCATGGTTAGCATACCAACCATGCGTGTGTGGTAAGCATATCAACTGCATGCGATCACATGGTAAACATACCAACCATGAGTCTTGTGCTTCACACAATCAATATATGACTAATGAACTATATTTTTTAACAACATTCTATTTTAATGCCATTTTTATAAAAAAAAACTCACTGTAACTTTGTTTAAAGTATTTTTAATTGGTTTATTATATTTTAAAATAAATATTATTATAAAATCATTTTTATAATCTGTTGAATTAAAATTTCCAAATAAATTCCTATAAAATTAATAATTTTCATGTCATTATTTTTATGCTTTGTTTTCTATAATATTGTAATTTTTCATATACTACAAGTTTATGAGATAAATATTAATTATTTTAATTATATGAAATAATCTAAGTTGCTTGAATGAATATATTAAATATTTTTTAATGAGTTTCTTACAGTAATAGAATAATGTTTCTAATCTATGATATTGAGCGCAGTATTTCTAAATACAAGTAATAGTAATATTTTATTTTTTTACATGCTAACAAGTGGCATGAAGTGATTGGATTACTTGATGCTTTAAGGAGTCCTTTTAAGTTAATGAATCTGGATTAATTCATTAGATATGTCATCAAGGAATAAAATAACTACATACAGATTATTGAAAATCACTTTTCTAGAAACATTTATCTGATACACTTTATTATGAATCATTCGATCAAGAATCTCGTCAACTTTTGTTTCATTTCCAAGATCACAAAGTTAATTATATTATTCAATCCTCTACTACTATAATTATCAATATCATAGAACTTAATTTTATTTATTATCAAATATTTCTGTTTGATTTTTCTTTATATTTTTTCCCTTAATGTAATATTTATTTATCTATTTGTAAATTATTCATGTCTAGTTTGTACTTTCCGTAACAAAATCAGGTCCTGTCTTTTTTTATTCTACCACCTAAAAGGAATTTATGGTGTGACTCTCAAAAAAAATTAGGTCAGATACTAGGTTTAAGAATCCTATAAAATTTCTTGGTTATGCCTTTAGGTATCTATAAATGGAAGAGTTTATAACATGTTCGTACATCTCTAGAAGGGCGTTTCTTAGTGGGTACTAATTTTATTTCATGGTAGAGAAGGTTGATGAGTGAATTATGATATTTTTTATCTAAAACACTTTAAAATTATCCATTTTACTTATTTTTATTTCCACTTTATTTCATTACTTGAACATAGTACTCACTAAAAAATCATTATTTAATAAAACTCTAATTGATTTGACCATAATGTTTTAAATACACCATTCACCCCCCCCAGTATTTTTTTCACTTATGATCGAAAAAATGGTATAAAATGAGGTTTTTACTTAAATGATAGTTAGATTCTCTATTTATTTTAAATGTGATACCAAATAATTAGTATCAGAGGTGGGTTGATAGCTTTTTTGTTCTGATATTTATCATCTTTATTTATTTTAATCCTTCTTGATATACTTCTATTTTTTACTCTTTTTTAAAATGATCATCCTAGACCCAATAATCTAAAGAATAAAAGTATATCTCTATAAGATGGTAGGTGTGATTTCCAATGATGGGAAAAAACCTCATTTTTTTATGGAAGTGACTCTGCCTACTATAAATATAAAATGCAATCCTTCCTAAAATAGTAAAGTTTGGATCACTGATTTATCATGGATAAGTCATATGAGCTACCTAAAGTTAATATAGATACACATGTAGTTAATGAAATGGTAAAATAATTTTTGAATTATAAAGTTAAGAATATTTTGTACTATTATATAAGTAGAAGTGACTATATCCATTTTTCATCTTGTAAGAAAGCCCATGATATATAAGGAATACTTCAAGTGAATCACTATGGGATTGACGTGCTCAAGAGAAAAAATATATGAATTCAACTAGAAGAATACCAAGACTTTAATATGGGAGTTGAAGAGTTAGTAAACCAGATGTTCCATTAGTTTACAAGTATTACAAATGGCATGAGTTCACTTGGTGAAGTAATGTACAACACAGATCAAGCTAAAAGAGTACTGATAGATCTTTAAAAAATAGGGAATGAAAATAATATGGTCATCAATGAGAGTTACAATTTTAAATAGTATACCTTAGATGAACTAATAGGATATCTTCTATAATATAAGTTAGAGTTAAAAAACATTATTGATGATGAGTCTACAAAGATTAAAGGTATAGATTTTAAGTCCGATGGTAATAAAATATATAATAATTATTCATCTTAGCTATAGTAATGTGAAAAATATATGTATTACTTTATAAATAATTTTTTCTAGTTTATGAAAAACAAAGGTAGTAAGAGGCAGTTTATAAGAAAGTTTAAAAAGTATTACAAGAAAGTTAATTATAATTATAGTAATGATGTTTCAAAAATAACATGTTATGAGTGCAATAAGAAATGGAAAATTAGAACAAACTTCCCCAAACTCATACATCCAAATAAATTCAATAGAAAAGTATAAAATAAAAATCAATCCTTTTTTGTGTGTTGGGACTGCTCAGAAAAAACTGACTCAAGTAGTGATTCTGGAAGTGACCAGGATACATGAAACCTTGATCTGATGAGTATATAATGTTAGGTAACTAATTCAATTTTCACTAAATTAATTACTCCTTCTAGTGTATATCATAAATCTATATCTGAAAATTATAATGAAATTTATTATGATTCATGTTCTAATTCTGATTGTATTAATTCCAAAGTTAAACAACTACTTAAACAAAATGAAGAATTAAGGAATGATGGAGTTAGTATAATTGAAAAATATACTCATATAATAAATAAAAATAAAAATTTAGTTAAATAAAATGATAAATTGAATAGGGGATGTGATAATTTAAATAATTTTATCCAAAATAAAAAATCTAAAGAGAATTATAATTTGGATATGTTAAAACTAAAATGAGAAAATTAAAAACTTACAAAAAATTATGGAAGTTAATGACAAAGATCAAGAAAGAATATTAAATTTAGTTCTAGATTATTTAAATAAACTTGTAAATGAATGTAATAACATTAAGAAATAAAGTAATAAATTAATAAACATGGCGTATAGATCAAATTTGAATGTTTATACAGATTTATAGACTATTCAAAAATCGAATAAAATTTGAAAAAAATAAGTTTTCAATATTAAAGATAATTTTTTTCATTTGTTCAAGGAAAATAAACTATGATAAAATTATTTAATTAATGGAATTAAACACTAATAAGAAAGGTTTTGTTTATAAAATTTTATCTCCAGAGATAATTAAGATTGACTTTGTGAAAATATCAAAAGGAATTATTTCCACTATAAATTGTTTTAAATTTAGAATGAAAAATAATTATGCCAATGAGTGCTCACTAATATTTACATAATCATTTAGGAATACTATAACTTTAATTTTTAGAGATTTATTTTCTAAATATCCCACTAATAAATTATTTAAATCAATCTGGGTTCTAAATTGTTTTTCTACTAATCTAGTTGGACCCAGGTTAGCATTGGTTCCAAAATAGTATATTTGATTGTTTAATTTTAGTAAATATTCCTTAGAGGTATAAAATACCCATGGTATTTATATAGTGACTAATAATGGAAAATTATAATTGGTATTTATAAATTTTTATCCTTCAATTAATGTGGTGGTATTCTTGTTATATTTAGAGATAACAATAAAGTTCATATTAAAGGTATTGGTGAATTTTTTTTAATAAAACTATTATTATTTCAAAAATATTATATATATAAGTTTTCAAACTCAATATATTAAGTATATCACAACTTTTAATGATGGATTATATGAAATATTTGAAAATTATAAATGTAAAATTTTGAAAAATAAATCTGTTTTATTTTCTAAGAATAGAAAATAGGTTTTTTACAATATTTATTTCTCTTATCTAAATAAATAAAAGGTTAAGTGTTTGAATGTTATAAAAGAAGATAAAATTATATTTCGTATGAGTCTTGGAAATTAAAATTTCATACTGTTTGAAAATCTATAAAATAAAGAACAAGTTCTCCAATTTCCAAAATTATATACAAGTACTTTATGTGTGATTCCTATTTAAAGGGTAAGAAGCACAAATAAAGGTTTAAATCTATAAATGATATTCGTATTTCTATATGCTAAGATCTATTACATATTGACTTGTTTTTATATATACAACATGTTAGTTTTGGTGGTATTAAGTATGTATCTGTAATTATAGATTATTATAGTATATTTATCTGGATTTATTTATTATCACATAAAAATGAAACTTTTACTAAGTTATGTGATTTATATAAAATTATTCAGAACATAAAAATTGTGCCAATCACCTATATCATAAGTGATAGATGTGGTAAATTTTTTAATTTATAATTTGATAAATTTTTGTAAATAAAATGGTTATAATCATTATTTTATATCCCCTTGGACACCATAGAAAAATGATGTAGAAGAAAAAATAATAGATATATATAATAAATGGATAAATAAATTCTTATGGAATTTAATGTGCCAAGATATTTTTGGGAAAAGCTTTAAATATATGTTATCATGTATTAAATAGAGTATCTATTAGACTTTTTTTAAATAATACCCTTAATGGACTTATTAAAGGGTTTAAACATAAAGTTGGATATGTTAGGGTATTTGGTTTCAAATTATTTATCTTAAATACAAAATACAATTTAGAAAAATTCAATTCTAAAAGTGGTGAATGAAGTTTCTTAGGTATTTCAATACTATAAAATCATATAGATTTTTCAAAAAGAGAACCTAATTTGTTAAAGAGTCTATACATGTTAAGTTTAATGAAAATAGTGATAAGATTAAAAATTCTAATTTAAAAAATATGTTGATGAATTTTGGTAATTTAATTTAGTTGAAGATAATAGACAATGAGGCTGTATTAGTTGAGGGGGAACATATCGCTTCTAAAATTGATCCTAAAGAATGGAAAACATATAAATATAATATAATTGAAAACATAATTAGAAATATAGAGTCTGGTATTCAAACCAAAAAAAAACCTATTTTACTTTACGATGAAAATTCTGCTTTTGTTGCTAATTTTGTTCCTGTTAACATTGATAATGATTTAATTGATTCAAATTGGATTAATGATATGTATGATGAATTAAATCAATTTGAAAGAAATAAAGTATGGAATTTGGTTGAATTTAAAAAATAAAACCCTATAATAGAAACTAAATGGATTTTTCATAGTAATCTTCATGAATCAAGAAACATAGTTAAAAATAAACAAAGACTAGTAACTCAAGGTTACTCCCAGGAAGTGGGAATTTACTTTAATGATTATTTTTCTCCTATTTCTTGCATAGAAGAAATTTTATTTCTATTATCCTTTTTTTCAAAAATATAAAATTATTTCAAATGGATGGAAAATTTGAATTTTTTTAATGGAATAATTTATATGGAAGTTTATGTTAAACAACGCCCTGGATTTGAAAATCAAAAATTTTAAAATCATGTTTTTAAACTTAATAAAACTTTATATGGTCTTAAATAAGATCCTAGTGATTGTTATGAAATACTAAAATAATTTTTATTACAAAATTATTTTATTAAAGGAAGGTTTGATCCAATCTATTTATAAATAGAGTTTCAAATTATATGATGATTATACAGATTTATGTCGATGATATAATATTTGGTTCAAAAAATGATTCATTGTGTAATGATTTTTTCTAAAAAACTAAAATGTGAATTTGATATGATCTTAATGGGAGAATTGATATTTTTTCTTAGTTTAAAAATTAATCAAAGAAAATATAGTATTTTATTAAATCATGATAATTATGATAAAGAACATTTTAAAATTTTTGGGATTGATTCTAGTAAGACTGTGAAAACACCAATGGGTACCAATTCAAAATTGTACTTGGATAAATCTGTAAATATAGTTTATATTAAAATTTATAGAGTTATGATAGGTAGTTTATTGTCTTTCACTGTATATAGACCAAACATAATGTTCTCGGTTTTGTTATGTGATAGATTTCAGTCCAACCCTAAGGAAAGTCTTATTAATTCTGTTAAAAGAGTAATTATATATATTAAGGGTACTATAAGAACTGTTTTATTTTATTCAAATCATAATTGTTTTGATTAATTATCTTATTTTGATTTTCACTTTGGAGGTTGTAGGATTGACTGGAAAAGCACCATAGGTATGTGTCATTTTTTGGGATAATGATTAATTTCATGGAATTCTGAGAAACTACTATTAGTATAAATGTCTACAATTGAGGCTAAGTATGTTACTACTACTATTTTTTTTCTCAAAGTATATGGATTAGAAAAACCTTATGTGATTTAAATATTTTCATTGAAAATTTTACAACTTTATGTAATAATTATAGTGCAATTTTAATTTCTCAAAACCCTTTACATCACTCTAGAACAAAACATATAGATGTTAGATTTCAATTTCTTAGGGATCCTATAAATAAAGGTGATATTTTTTTAGAATTTGTTTTTATAAAAAAATAATTGGCTGAAATTTCCAATAAACCTTCAAATTTTTTCAAATTTAATAAAATGAAGTTTGAACTACGTATACTTGATGATTAAAATTTCTTTTTATAATAATTACTATTTTGATAAAATAGCACACTATTTTAAATTCTATTTTCATGTGTAGTGTATCTAAATATCAATTTTTTTGAAATATTTCTACTCTATTATTTATAATTAGTTTATATTGTTTATGAGGAAAATGTTTTAAAGATTTAATTTTTAATGTTCTTTTTGATAAATTTTTAATAGGGGGAGAATGTTTTTGAAAATTTAATAAATGTTCTATTTTTTATTTATAAAAGGGGAGAGTTTGTTAGAGTTTGAATATTTTTTTTAATACTTTAATAGTTTTGTTTTGATAAATTACTATTTCATCACATTTATTAATTTCAAATTTTCTAAAAATAATCATTTATTTTTTACATGTTTTAATGTTTAATGATACTATATAATCTTAATTTTACATTTTATTTTTTATTCATTTCATTAAAAATATCTTATTTATTTTGTTTTAATAAGTAATTTTGTGATGGATTTATTAAAAAATTAGGTTATTCATTGCAAGAATATGGCCCAACCCATCAACCACATAGGGGGCCTGTGGGTCAACCCTATGGGAGGTCTGGTCTAATGAGCCTACATGGAGGTAGGTATGTGAAAAGGCTCATGTATAATGCCCTTAGGAGTAAATTCCTGTAAGAGTTCATGAAGATAAACCTATTAGTCCCATATGACTGAAGCCTATGTGTGTGCATAGGTGTGTATGGGTGATAATCCCCCGCTATCATCTTGAACCATTTTAAGAACATAATTATTGATATAGTGGTGGATTAACTAGCTTCATATCCAATCTGGGAAAAAGAGCAATGGAAACTATTTATCCACCTTTAAATGTTTTGCATATAAGCATAAATTACCATGAGGAGGCCTTACTACCTACTATGCACTACTAGAGTGAACCTACCTTGAATGTTATTGTAAGTGGAGTGAAATAGTGTGGGAACTTACTATAGAGGAGGACTTTCATAATCTACCATAATAAAAACTTATCATAAGTAACTTTATTGTTATAGTGAGTGAGAAATAAATACCATGAGGTGTGTCCAATTGACCTAAGTCATTACAACCAACTGCAAGAGGTACCCACATTATTTTTTTAAGATGACCACATCTTTTTATACTAAATGCATGTTTTCCTACTAACTACATGTTTATTTTTAAGTGACCATGCTTTCATGGTCATCATACTAACCATGTGCACAAGGTAATCATACCGACCACATGGGATCACATAGTAAGAATACCGACCATGAGGTTGGTGCCTTACATGGTCAGTACATGACTTTAGTTATTGTTTAGATGAACTATATTATTTAACAACACTATGTTTTAGTGTTATTTTTATAAAAAATACTTATTACAACTTTTTTAAAGTATTTATAATTGTTCTATTGATTTGTAAAATAAATAAATATTATAATTAATTTTTTATAATTTTTTGAATTAATATTTTAATATAAATTATGATAAAATTAATAATTTACATTTTATTCTTTTTATTCTTTATTTTCTATTATATTTGAATTTTTAATTTACTACAAGTTTATGAGAGAAATATTAATTGTTTTAATTATATGAAACACTCTTAGTTTATTTAATGAATATATTAGAAATTTTTTTAATTAGTTTCTTACAGAAATATAATAATTTACCTACTCTATGATATTGAGCATAGTATTTCCAAATACAGGTAATGGTAATATTATATTTTGTTATGTGCTAATAAGTGACATGCGGTTATTGGATAACTTTATGCTTTAAGGATATTTTTAAAGTTAATTCAGATGGATTAATCTATTAGATATATCATCAAGGGATAAAACTACCACACAAATCATTCTAAATCACTTTTTCGACAGCATTCATGTGATACACTTTATTATTGTTCATTCGATCAAGATACTCTACGGATTCTGTTTCCTTTATAAGATCACTAAGTGAATTATATTGTACCATCCTCTACAACTATATTGATCAAGATTATATAACCTCATCATTCTTATCATCATATATTTCTACTCAGTTTTTCTTTGTATTTTTTTCTTCATGTAATATTTTTTTATCTATTTGTAATTTTTTCATGTCTGATTTATGCTTTTCCCCATCAAAATAAGGACTTGTATTTTGCTTATTCTACCACCTAAAAGAAAATTTGTCTTATGACTCCCAAAAAGAGTCAGGTCACATGCTAGGTTTAAAACTCCTATAAAAAATTTGGTTTTCCCTTTAGGTATTTGTAAAAGGATGAGTCTGTAACAAGTTCTCACACCTATAAATGTTTGATTCTCAATGGGTAACAATCTTCTTACAAAGTAGAGAAGGTTGATGAGTGGAATAGGATTGTGTTGATCTGAACCACTATTAAATTCTCTATGTTCCTTATTTTTATTTCCATTTTATTTCATTATTTTAAAAAATTACTCACTATAGAAAATTTATTTAATAAAACTATGATTGATTTGTCTTGAATTTTTAAAATCTATTATTCACCACACCCCCACAGTATTTTTTTCATCACTAATGATCCAACATTGCTAACAGAGCTAGACTCACTATAGTAGCTTTTGAAGATTACCACCTCAAATTTGTAATAGGATTGATCTTGGTTTTAAAGAACTATCATTATATTCCACGCTTTACCCAAAACATTATTTATATATCTTACCTTGATATGGATGGTTTTATTTTTAATGTTTTTAAATAAAAGATGTCAATTTTAAAAATATACAATATTTTATGGAATGGAACATTGAAATAATGTTCTTTATGTTTTATAATATAAAAATCAAGTATTAGAAATTAATAACAAATCTAGTTCACATGACTCATATCACACCAAACTGGGGAATCGGGCATCACTGGTTATGTCACTTAAAATAAATGCACTTGAAAAAACCATATCAATATGGATATTTAGATTATTTTAAACTAAAACCTATTGGTATATGTCACACTTTCTTTCAAGTAAAAATGACCAAATCTCTATTTAGTGTAAAAAGTGAAAGGGCCATAGAGATTCTTGATTCAGTTCATACAGATGTGTGTGGAACATTTCCTGTTAAATTGAGGGTTAGATACTAATACTTCATAACTATTATTGATGACTTCAATAGATATAGATATATATAATTGATTATTTATAAGTTGGATTCCTTTTATAAATTAAATTAATACAAGAATGAATTTGAGAAAAAATCTAGTAAGAAGATAAAGAAACTCTACTCAAACCATGGTGAAGAATATCCTAACTAAGAGTTTAATGATTATCTATGATAGTTTGGGATATTATCCTTACTAACTCCACCTTATACACCATAATGGAATGGTTTAAGTTAAAGGATTTGTAATAAATTGACCTGGGTAGCCCTCAAAAACTAGTAACTGAACCAATCTACCATATACCCGAAGGGAATTCCTGATCCCCATCAGCTGACGAGTATCACTCAATAATCAAAAAGAAACCAGATAGAATTATTTAAACCAACCTAAAATAAGATACATGGAATATATACACAATATAAATAAACAATAGAAGAAAACTAAAATAGATATATTCCCTAGCTAAAGAAAATAGTGGTAGAGATACAACTCGATAGCCAGTTCAAACCCAAAGTAAAACTCCAACTACAAGGGGAAACTAAAAACAAGATCCAACTACTCCATGTGATAATGTGGGAAAAATCCCACCATCTCACCACTAGATAACAAATCTTGCTAAAAAATAATCTCACCACCTCACCGTGGCACCTTGCCCTTCCCTACATCAAAAGACAATACAGGTTCTATACACTACCAAAGGTGTTTGAAGGGTGTGGTATAAACATTCTCAGTGGGATCCCACCCAGGTGTTCCATATCAAGTCTTTGTACAACAATATCGTATGCTCAATTTATAAAATATGGCATGATAATCATCAAAGAATTTTTATATCAAAATCATAGTAAATATGTTCCCTTTTTTCATAAGTCTAAAACAAATCTTGGTAAAATATTTTCAAGTAATAAATCCAATAAACCATTTCCAATTGAACAAAGATGGGTTTATCAAATCCAACAAAGTATAAATCCAACACAAAAAGGAGAAAAATTCCATGAATAACTCACAGTTAGGTTATCTAGGTTAGTCGTACATCATTCATAATTGGTGTTCACTACAAATCCCTATAACCCATGCATCAAGGTTTAGTGAATCGAGGAACACCCCAAAAAGTTAACCCTCCCACAATGAAAATTCAAGTCCTAGATCCAAATGCATGTTGACCTAGGAATGAAGGAACACTTTATAAATTAAACCTTTTTAAAATTATGAAAAGATGATCCCTAATACTAAATCTCCCACCTAAGTACCCAAGTCTCACATGTACATCATATTAAGGGATAACACATTTCATAATACAATTTTAAACACCCTTTTCCATCAAAACCGTATTTTAAAAACTATTTCATAATACATTTAATAATGATTTGAAAATCATATTTATTTTACCAAAATGAGGGGGAAATCAAATTTTTCTCAAAAACCCATTTTATGCACATAAAGAATTAAATCATGTGATTTAATTTAGAGAACCATTTAACAAAATAAGAGCAATCAATGGTTCACATAACAAAGTTTATAGATAGAACCACCCACCTCAAACTCGAGTCACAAAACACCCATAGTAGGATCCACCAACAACAAAAGGAATATAGAGATAACTACGGAGGCCCTAAAAATGATTCTCACACCTTATAATAAATCCAATAATAAAAAGATATAGTGTAAAGGTTATGTCACACATACCTTGAGAGCCACACATGTCTCACCACAACCAATATGAGGGTAAACCTCAAAAATAAGATCTCTCAATAGATCTAAAGAGAAAAAAACAAGAATAAAAACATGGTTAAAAGACCCTATAAATGTAGCTCAATACCGCTACTATAACCAATGGAAATGAAGAAACTAAAAAAAATTTCACTGAGAGAGATACAGTGCAACCACCACAGAGATCGAGCATCGAACAAAGGAACCTAAAAGGATCGAAAACACCCAAAATAACCTAGAAAAGATCTTGGGTAAAAGGAGAATGGATTCATGATGAAATATCAAAGGAATTATGTTAATGGGAGATAAAACATAATGGGCATGAGGTTTTAATATTGTAAACCCCTATTTTACAGTGCAAATCCCTCATAATTCATATCTGCCAAAAAACACTTCACATAGGGTTAATTTATCCAAAGTGATGATTTTATGTCATAAGCATGGGTTTTATAGTGTAAAACTATTTTATGTCCTAAAAGTTTTTATATCCTGGAACATTTCCATGGTGACACATTACGTTATAAGCTAAACATTTATATCCAAAATGCCTCCTACAGGCAGAACCAAATACATATCCCTACTTAAAACTCCAAAAATGATTCTTATGTCCTATAAAACCAATAAAACACTCGTAAACATCAATAATGGAATACCTTAAAATCTAAGATGTTATAGCTTTTCCACTATAGTAATTTCCATCACCATGAATTCATATAGAAGAAGGGTGCTCTAAAAATAGTTAAGGGCACTTATCCCTCACTAATCATTCGTGCTCCCAAGTCTCATGAGAATTTGATCAGTGTATCCATACCTCTCTAACCATTGGAATAAAATTTCCATATAATACTTTAACCTAAGAATCCATGTTATCCACTAGTTGATCCACAAATGAAACATATTTCTCTCGCTCAGTCTCTTCCCAACTCAAATTATGACAGTGATTGTGATGGTATTTCCTAAGATGAGATATGTGGAAAACATCATGGATATATATCAACTAAGTCAAAAATTCCAACCAATAAGAAACCTTCCCAAGTCACTCAGTGACCTCAAACAATCCAATATATATTATATCCATCTTTTCATATTTCCCAAGCCAATGGTGACCCAATCAAGGAGAAACCTTCAAGAAAACATGGTCTCTAATAGAAAACTCTAAAAGATAGTGACGATGATTTGCATATGATTTTTATTGACCCTATACTATAACTAGGTGCTAAGAAATATCTTGGAATCTCATAGACATCTTCTGAATGATACTCATTCCTACAAGAGAGGTCTTTCCCACCTCTTATCAATAAATAGTTGACATACATGGGTGACCATACAAAGCTTCAAAGGGTACCATTCTGATTGAAAATTGATAATTTTTGTTATAAGAAAACTCAACTAGTCTCATATGGGTATCCTATAATCCACAAAAATCCAAGATGTGGGAAAGTAGTATATCATATAGGGTCTGAATAGCATGCTCCATCTGACCATCTTTCTGTGGATGATAAGTTATACTTAATCGAACATTAGCACCAATACCTCCTAGAGGTTCTTCTAGAATATGGAGGAAAAACTAGGGTCCTTGTCCGAGACAATGGAAGAGGGAACTCCATATAATCCCATAATCTCGTATACATAAAACTTACCCAAATATTTAACTTTAGTGGTGTCCATGATCAGAATGAAATGATCATATTTCATCAACTAACCAATCACTACCAAGGTAGAATTCTTCCCTCAGGAAGTCTGTGGTAATCCAAAAAAAAGGTCCATGAACACTTCATTCTATTTCCAAACCAGCACTTGAAGTTGTTGGGGTAATCCAAAAGGTTTCAAATGATTTTTATTTATCTGTTGGTAGGTGTAAAAGTGGGATACAAAATCAGCAATGTCATTATTCATACCTGACCACCAAAAATTCCACCTCATGCTGTAATACATCTTCGTAGTGCCCGGATGGATAGCTCATAAAGAACTATGAGGGTCAAACAAAATTGAACTCCTCACGCGAGCTAGAAAATAAAACTGATCTCCAAAGCAGAGAATACTATCAGAAGGGAGAGACCAACCAGAAATAGTCTCCCCATGATGCGCCTTTATTGTGGTACTAATTTTTCACATAATATTTGTAATTTTATTGTATTTTATTTGTTAAAATATTTTTTTAATTTATTTTTTTATAATTATTGTTAATTTAGTATTAAAATAAAAAATTACTTAATTATATCTTAAATATATGTTTAATTATAATTTTATTTAACTTTTTTTTATTATTTAATTTTGATGTTACTTTTAAAATATTTATTTATGTGTTTTGTTAATTTTTTTATATTCAATTTATATTTTCCTTATTTTTGTTATTGATTCATGCCTATCATGGGGTGTGAAAAACCAATATTATTTTCCTAGTGCATCATAGTGGCTAACCTAGGTCATCTCACTGGAGGATTATTTCATTTTATTCACTTACTTATTCTAAATCACATAATATTTTTTTTTGAGTGTTTAAAGAAAACAATTACAATATTTTTGAGTTTTTGATTAATGACATGTAATAATAGAAATTCTAATTTATACTTACATTCAAACTATATAGAATGAGTTATGGAAATAAAGCACTCGGTCTTGGGTTTAACCTTGGATTAAATCATTATTCTCCTTTATGTGTTTTCTTTCAGTTTGATAATCCAAACATGAAAACTCATGTTTGAATTACTATTCTTTATTTAGAAATTGTGGAATATCATTGAATTCCTATGCACCCTAAATTCCACATCCTCCATTAATAAAGGTTGATGAAACTCCTTGGTCTATGAGGTGTCATGTTCTTGGATCCAGCTCAATTAATGTTGTTTCATCCATTGATTATCTCAACTCCTACCATATAAATAATTAACCAATGGAGAGAGGGAAAAAATATTTAAATAAAATAATAGAGATAGATAGAGTTTCATGTCATTGGGGACACTCACCACATCATGAACATTCACCTCATCCATTTATGCTACTCAATTCTATCTAGAAACTTAAAATTTAAATTTAAATAAAATTCATGAACACCTTAACCTCTCCTCGGGCCAAGATTTGAGGTCAGCCTCTCATTTCCAATAGTAATAGATCATAATGTCAGAGTGTATGGAAATATAAGAGAAATAGAGATAATAAAATAAAATAGAAAGAATAGTGGATAAATAAAAAAATTGAAGAATAGGGGGATGAGAAAAGAGAGAGATAGAGGAAGAGAAAAAATAAATTAATTAATTAATTAAAATTATATAATTTATAAAGAGAGTTAAAATAATAATAATAATATCAGTATTAATTATTATTATTGGTATTATTAAGAAAATAATTTTTACTGAAGAAGAAGAATAGAAACAATAAAATGAGGAAAGAAAAATAAAATTCAAAATAAGAATGTTAAAATAAATATAATTCTAATTATAATTATAATAATAGTATTATTATTATTATTAATTATATTAATTATGATAATACTAATAAAAATTAAAAAGAAGATGAATTGTAGAAGAGGATGAAATTGGTAGACATAAAATTAAAAGAAATGCATGATTTTATTAGAAATTTAAATTACAATTGAAAACGAAAAAAATAAAAACAAAAATAATGAAGAAGAAGAATAAATGGGGGAGGAAGAAGATAGTGCAGTGCAACTCCTATGTAGAGATATCCTCCTTGGTGGTCGACTGATGGTATTGGATGATTTTGAAAGGGGTGTTTTCCTCCTTTTATAGCCCATTATTTTTCTTCAAAATTTTCCATGTTTTAGCCCCATTAAATAGACTAACTGGAAATTTTTTATTCATAAAAGTTTTCTTTAAATGTATTTCCCATATATCTTCAAAATTTCATAGTATTTTGATATATACTGAGATATTTATGTCCATTTTACTCTGATAATTTAATCTACCCAGGTAAACTCCCCATATTCCATATCACTGGTTTCCTATGCATTAATGGCCTTGAAAAAGGCCAATTCACATATGTAATCCTTCGTGAGAATTTTCCATAAATTTATTTCTTCTCTCCCATCAAAATTTTATAATTTTTGGTCTATATAATGAGGAGATATGGTCTTGAAATCAAAAATCTCCAGATCTGGGAACACTTTTCAAGGCAAAACTTGTGTGCTAGTTTTGGGCTTCAAAATGGTGGATTTAAATTTGGGTATTGAAGAATTAAATGAATCCTAAGATGTACATAATCCTAAAAAATAAATATTTTTTTGATTTAGAACTGTATATAAAATTTTATGACCTAAATACAAAAATAATTTAAATAAGTTAAAATAAAAAATATTCTATTTTTTCCAATAAATATTAAAATACCAATAAAACAATAAAATATAACAATTAACCATAAAATAACAATTTTTTCGATTATAAAAATTTAAATTAAAATTAAAATTAATGAAAATATTTTTTCTGTCAATTCCCCCACACTTAAACTATGCTTTTCCTCAATCATAAAATCTCAACATTGAGTTAAAGAGGACATGAATGTTATCAATATTCAAATTATAATGAAATAAAATAAAAAAAATTATAAATATCAAATAAAATTAACAAATTTCACATAAAATATTAATTTAGTTTCTTAATTTCCAAATAAATAATAAATTCAAGTATTTTAATTTTCCCCTTTGAAAAATTATGGAACTTTTCTTTCATTAAATATCCTTAATTTATTATTATTAAACATTTCATGTCATGATTTATCTCACTTTTGAATCTTTTCTCTCATCTATAATAATACAATTAAAATAGAGTTATCCTCATATCATGAGAACATTCTCCTTATCCATAGGATTTTAAAGGAACTACTTTCCCTAATTTGTAAAGATAAAATGAATATAAAATTGTAAGAGCTTATAATTAAGGTTCAAAAGTCTCTGAGGCTTAAGTTTGGTAGGATTTTATGATTTAAAAATTAAGGCTTAAGGAGGAGGTTTATCTCTTAATGTATAATTCATGATATCAAAAAGAAAAGATTAATGGAATTATCCCCTTCAAAGTATCATCTCCCACTTCCCCCAAAACTTTCAAAGAAAAGTACATGAATAATGAATGCATAATGAATGATTTAAACCTGATTGAATTTTTTCTCTACATTTATATTTTTTTATTTATCAATGTAAACTTTTTTTAATTTTTTTTATTTTTTTTTTTTGAAATTTATTCTTAGAATAAGCTTCACATCCACCACTTAATCACACATGATAAAAATAATCAATCCAATTATGGTGATTTTTTATTCTTCTATGTCACAACACATTCTATTTTTTTTTCAAGAAGTAAAAAACAATTAATTACATTGAATGAATCAAAAACCTTTATTGATTACCACTATAGTAACCCCCATACTTCTTTATTAAAATTCATTTGATTCTATCCACCATGATTCCCTTCACCCACACAATTCAATTTCAAAATATCATTCAAATACTAAGAGTTGGGTAAGAATGGATAAAAATTTCTTGAAACATAGCTCATCCCTAACATGGTCATTCAAGGTTTTTATGGAATAATGAAGTATTTATGTAAAGGTGATGTTTTAAGAAAATTGTCTTATAAAAATATGTCTCAATATTTTTAATTTTTTTATATTCATATCCTTGTAAAGTTTAAATGTTATTTCTAGAAGGTGGAATATCCCAAGATCAATCAATAAATATACTCAGGAATAAAATAGTAAGTACTTAGTCTAGAAATACTCTCAATAATTTTAATAGGATTTTGGAAAATAATTCAAGTCGTGATTAATAATAACAAATCAATTCACATGAATTTTAGAAATTCAAAGCATGGAAAAAATAATGGTTGGGAAATTTAATTTCCAAGAATCAATTAATTTCTTCAAATCATGAGCACTCATTTTAATATCCATGATTTAATTTAATAATACCATTATCCATTTTAATCATTTAATTTCATTAAAATTAAAATCTAAAACATTGCATCATAGGATTCCTAATAAACTCATGTATTATAGATTATTCAAGTAATGAGTAAATCAAAGTGTAGCTTACAATTTTATCTCTAAACCGAAAATCATGTTGAGGGGAGAATATAGGGAGTTTAAAAGATAAAAAAATTTGAACTCCCTTTACCATAAATATTAGTCGTTTTTATTCCTTCTCCATTTAGGTTTACTTCTACCATTATGAACATATAAAATAAAATTACACAATTAAGCACAAAGATCATATCATTAAATCTCAAAAATATAGAAGGGAGTGGAATGCATGATTCACTTATTCGAAGTGGAGAAATTGAAAACTAGATTCCTATAAATCAATTAAAAGGGATAATTCTTGGTATGATCCACTAAGTGGACCCTAAATTTTTACTACCTCTTGAAGGAAGTACCAACTGTTATCCAAAACTAGATGGTGGATGAAGATCCTTTGATTTGAACCACCACATGTAGTTTTTCCCAGGTTGTGCTTTATCCTTGTTCTTTAGGAATGATCCATGGATAGAGTACACTAGATCCTCCCACTTCATAATTAGGTACATATTTAATATAGATGATAGGAAGAAGTATGAATCATCCTATTCCTTTTTTCTTACTTTTAAAACCTCCTTATCTTCCAATGTTGGATTCATATAGGGTGCATGCATTAAATAACCTAAGTATAAGTAAACACTTATTTCAGATTGAATAAAATTTGAATTTTTAATAAGAAATATTTTCAATTTAATATGAGTAGTCTCTTTCCTAATTTCCTCAGTCTTGGATACTTGGATATCCTGATGGTGCTCCTAAAATGCATGTTCATTGAAATCAGGGAGCTCCATGTGTTCCTCAGTAGGTGCATTATTGGTTTCTTTATCCTACTTTAAGGCATAACAAATATTTTCTGAATATTTATAATTAAAATAGTATGGAGTGATGAATAATTTTGATTCAATAAAATAAAATTAAATAGAGTTTTAGAGAATATTAACTCCCTATCTTGGTTCAGATTCAATCAATGTATTATTAGTAAGTGGCACTTGAAGTAGATTACCAGTGGATGGAGTGGGTAGTTAGGCTCCTCTGATTTTACTTTAAATTACACCAGTTGGGTGGTGTCTCTATTTAGTGGTGTTGGATATTCTTCTTTGCAAGGGGTGGGGAAATCAATTAGTTCCTTACATTAATTATGGAAGTAATCTAATTATTATTGATATCCTATTTATAGCTTAGCAGTAAAGTATTCCTCTTTCACTTCTTTAGGTAAGACAAGTAGAATATCTTCAGGTTCAGGTTTAGATTCAGGTTCGAGTTCTTTTGATTATGCTTGAAAATATATGGTTATCTAATCCTCTTGGTCTTCAAGAACTTTCAATTTTTCATCAATCCCCTGAATATCATACTTGAGTTTGTGTTTTTCTACTTTCTCTAAGAAAACATTTGGGGATACTTATTCAAAAGTGATGGGAGGAATTTAGGAGCACTCTTCTTATGTTTTGTCCATTTCTTGATAGATTTCTCGGAAGTACTACCAAAATTCAGTGAGTTCTATAGCAAATCCTTTAACCAATGGTTGCTCAAGGGTCTCCTTGAGATCCTGGATGAGGTCATTGAATTCCTCCTCTTTTCAAATTTGGATTTAAGCCCCCATGATCAATCTATACCATATTGAAACACCATATTTTATTGGCTAGGGTGCTTCAACTACTAGTTCTTGCCCCTCAGAGTAATTTTTCCATGTATTGATAAAATTATTATATTAAAACATCATGGAATTTTTTTAAAAAAATTATAAAATTAATTAAAACCTATTTAAAATGTGAAATAAAAAATTATAAGAAAAATTATAATTATCTCCTCAACAATGATGCCAGTTTTAACGCATGCCTATCATGGTGCATGGAAAAATAAATATTATTTTCCTAGTGTGGAATAGTGGCTAACCAGGATCATCTAACTTGAGGAGCCTTTTAGTTTTTTCACTTATTCTATATAACCTAAGATATTTCTTTTTGTTGTTTTGAGTGTTTAATGAAAAAAATAAAATATTTTTGGTTTTTTGATTAATGACATGTAATAATGGAAATTTAAATTTACACTAACATGCAAACCTGATAGAATGAGTTAAGGAAAGAAAGAACTTGGTCTTGGGTTTAGCCTTGGATTCAATCATTTTTTTCCTTTATGTTTTTTATTTCAAGTTTATAATCCAAACATGAAATCTCATGTTTTAATTACTATTATTTATTTAGAAATTGTAGAATATCATTGAATTCCTATGAACCCTTAATTCTACCTCCTCCTTTAATCAAGTTTGATGACACTCCTTGGTATAAGATGTGTCATCTTCTAGGACTCATATCAATCGATGTTGTTTCATCCATTGATTATATAAACTTCTATTATGTGAATACTTAACTAATGGAGATAGGGAAAAATATTTAAATAAAATAATAGAGATAGATTTAGTTGCATGTCATGGAGGTCAGTCACTACATTAGGGACATTCGACTCATCCATGTATGCTACTCAATTTTATTTACAAACATAAAATTAAACTTTAAATAAAATTCATGAATACTTTGACCTTCCCTCGGAAAAAGCCTTGGTTTCAACCTCTCATTTCCAAGCGTAAGATATCATAATGGTGGAGTAGATGGAAGGATAAGATAAAGAGAGAGAATAAAATAAAATATAAATAATGGAGGATGAATAAAATAAAAAAGGAAGAATAGAGGGATGAGAAGAGAGGTAGAGAGAGAGGAAGATAAAAAATAAAATTATATAATTATATAATTTATAAAGATAGTTAAAATAATAATTTTATTATTACTATTAATTATTATTATTTTTATTAAGAAAATAATTTTTATTTAAGAAGAACAAAGGAAAGAATAAAATGATAAAATAAAAATATATTTCAAAATAAGAATATTAAAATAAGTATAATAATATTATTATTTTTATTTTTATTAATACTAATTATATTAATTATGATAATACTAATAAAAATTTATAAAAAATATTTAGATAAGAGGATGAAATTGGTGGAAACAAAATTAAAAGATATTCATTATTTTACTAGAAATTTAAATCACAATTGAAAACTAAAATTAAAAAAACTAAATAAATTAAGAAGAATAAGAATAAGAAGAATAAGAAATGGGGGAGGAAGAATAAGGTTTAGTGTGGCTCCATGGTAGAGATCTCCTCTTCGGTGGTCTACTGATGGTATGGGATGATTTTTAAAGGATATTCTTTCCTCATCTTATAGGCCAAAATTTTTCTTCTAAGGTTTCTATATTTTATCCCCACTAAATGGACTAATTAGAAAATAGTTTCTTCATAAATGTTTTTTATAAATTCCTATCTAGTAACTAATCTAAATTTCAGTATGTTTTGTCATGTTAAGAGAGAGTTATGTCTGTTTTACTTTGAGAATTTAATCTATCCAAGCAGACTCTCTATATTCAATATCTCTGGTTTCCTATGCATTAATGGCCATGAATATGGCCAATTAACTCAGGTAATCCTTCATTAAAGTTGTTTATAAATGTCTTTTGTGTATCATTTAAAAATTTCAGTATTTTTGGTCATCCCAAACTAGAAATATGGTCTCAATATAAAAAATCTCCAGATCTGTGAACAGTTTTCAAGACCCAACTTTTGAGCTAGTTTTGGGCTTCCAAATGGTGGATTTAGATTTGGGTATAGAAGAATTAAATAAATACCAAGATGTATAGAATCCTAAAAAGAAATAATTTAATTATTTTTATTAGTATATAAAATATTATATCCTAAATAAAAAAATAATTTAAAGTAGTTAAAATCCAAAATTGGGCATTTTTTCCAATAAAGCTCAAAATACCACTAAAACTATAAAATATGAAAATTAACATTAAAATAATACTTTTTGGGATTAAAAATATTTAAATTAATATTATTGAAAATATTTTTTATTTAAATAATTAATTAATTAATTTAAGTGAAAAAGTAGTTTATTTTCTTTAAAGGATTTAATAATTAAAAGCATTGAATTATATTTCAATTATTTTATAATTTTTATTATTTTATTATTCAATTAATTATTTCAGTCAGGTTTTTATTTATTTTTAATATTTTATTCATTTAATAAATTTCTGAATATAGTTTTTATTTTAATTAATTAACAAATGCTTTATTTTTAATGTTATTTTAGTTTTTATTTTTGTATTTATTTTAAATTACTTAATATTATATTATTATCTGCAATTCAGGACATATTTTTCTTTTGTTTTAGTAGTGCACATGCATATGATAAATGGAAAATCAATACATTGGATTTTCTTATGTTTGAGAATTTTCTCTTAGTCTAGAAAAAATCAAATCCATTGTGTAAGATAATTTTTTATACTACATAAGATAATTCATATTGTATGATTTGAAGTCAATCAGTGTAATATGATTTTTCCATAATAGAAATTCCCATAAATAAATTTTTCAATATCGTGCAAAATAATTTCATCTGTAAGATAATTTATCTTAAGCTCAAACATGAAATTGAAGTTGTTGCCAACACCTAATTTACAATATTTATAGATAAACCATAAGGGGGTATTCCTAAAGTAGGCCAATGGCTTGTAATTGAATATTTTGGGAGAAATTTAAACTAAATATCAATGAAGGACCAATTTAATGAAGAATACAAATCTGTAATAGTGTAAACTGAGCCTCGATGTGGAGAAACCTGATGTTGACTCTATTCAAAAGGGTTTTTTAACCTTTCCAACCAATGATCTTTGGTTGATGAACACCCAATATGAAGAGGATCTGGATACATGATGGGTTAAAAAGTATGTTGATAAATATCTCTGGTGCTACCACTATTGATTCTACCAATACTGGTTCGACAATCAAGATCTGACATCTAATTGAGAAAGATGATAAACCTTGACACCAATGTTTCATGATTGAAGATGAATGAAAGTGATGAAATGTGGGTCATCCAATTCTGAACCCAAGGAATAATAATTGTCCAAAATATTGAATATGAGTATGGATTTCAAATATGACACCTTTGTTGAGTAATAAAGAATAAAATGGGTATTTTTCAGAATCTGTGTTACCCAAATCTGAGCTCAACTGAGGCCGAACTAGTTCTGAGCTTCTTCATTTAAAATCAATTCCAAACTCCAACCAATATCCCATTGGTCCTGAAGGAATATGAATAATAATTTATTCAATATATTTTTATTGAATTTATTTTGATCCATGATTGATCTATTAAAGCTTTGACAGAGGCAAGTTGAGTAGGTAATCTGAATTGAAGCTAAGACCAATGATAAGGATGAATTTTATACTTGTTCAGTGACTTCTATTGTGTTTTTTCCTAAAGTCGAGTGGATGAGACCAAAGTTTGCAGATAAAGAACTTAAAATTTTTAGGAAGATTAAGTTAAGGATTCCATGGTTGTTGATCTGAGATTAATAATCTTAGTTTGGTTCTTGCTTGATGACTGAGATTGGAATTTATATGAAATCTGGGATAAATATTCAAGTTTGGATGAAACCACTTTGAGAAACAATAAGAAAATAATTGTTTGTTTATAGGGAGAATGTTTGAGGATTCGAAGAGGTGATAAGCCCGAATTTAGTGCTCCGCATTCACATATCCAAGTTGTACATGTGTGAATTTTTAAAGATGAGCTACAGTTGATCCACTACAAGGAATAAATGATATGTGTCTTTGTTTTCAGGCTTTAAGGGGAAATTTACTCTTCTAAATAAACTCTTTGTGGGTTTGTTAAGGATATATTGATAGGTGTTTGATAAATTTTCTCAATGAAGTTTTGAACTGTGATTGGTTTAAATGATGAATTTCATGGAAGTGTATTATTGCGGGTTTGCACTTTACTAGAGCTGTACAAATATTTTTCATGAATTGAGTAATCTATTGTGGAGGATAAATTATTATTGACCACATGTTAACTTTCATAAGTTAATCATTACACTTAGATTAATTTTTGTATCTTATCAAAGTGAAGTTAAGTTGGGTAATAATTTTTTTCTATTCAGTGATGGGAGTTGTTGAGAGGTTTTCTGGAGTGGCAACACTAGTAACCCAGGGGAATAAAATTAATTCTCTCATGTGACTATCACATAAATAAGAGTTATTGTAAATTTTTTATGTTTTAATACCCCAATATTTTTTTGAATTTTTTTTTCAAATTCATTTAATCATTTTTCTTTACACACAACAATAAGATTAGCATGAGTTATATGAAAGCACTGAGTTTGGATTGAGTTACATGCAACACCAAGTTAAGATTTCAATATAAGAAATTACAAGTAAAGTTTATTCTACATGAAACACTAAGTTTAGATTGAGTTATACAAGACACTGAGTTTAAATGAAATATGAAATATTATTAAAATATTATTATCTAATATGATAATTTTCACCTTGCCATTAGAATGGTGGTTTTGAATAGTATTAAATAAATTATAAAAATATAGTTTACACGTGTATATAATATGAATTCTTTAGTGACCAATTAACTACAGATGAAAATAAAACCCTTTTGAAAATATAAGAAATCATTTTATGGAAAAATATTTGTATCAAACACGTTTTACATCAACAAAATAATTAAATCAATTTTGTTGAATGAATTTAATTAAATGAATATATTATATATTCAATTTTTTATTTAACGGTCATTATATGTGTTTCTTGAATAATAGATAAGAATAAATATAACTTTATGATTAAAATGTATTTTTTTAGATTATAGTTTTGTCACCTTTTTATGAAGGAATTAATTTAAAAATGATTTTTAAACTTTTATAGAATAAATTAAAAAAAATAAACCTCATTTTTTAACTTAGGATATAAAAATTAGCTTAGTTTGAGTTTTTTAGATTTTTCAAAAAAAGTGTTATTCTTTGATGAATGGTGAGAAATATTTAATTTTAATTGAAAACTACCTTTTCATCCAAATAATTTATAATGTTAAATTATATTTTGAAATGATTTTAAAGTAAAATTAGATCAATTATAAATCAGTTAACCCAATTTATTTTATTATAATCAATTTCACATTGAATTTATATATAAAAAATTTCAAACCTTTGAACATTTTATCTTTCAAAAAATATCTTTCTCATCATGTCTCTGGGATTATTTTTAAATTAATTTTTACCAATTCTATGAATTGAATTCTAAAAAATGGATTCCATATTTGGAATCAACATAATTTATAATACCTAATAATTTCAATATAATTTTTTACCTAAATGAATAGTGAATACATAAAAAATTAATTATCATAGTTAAGGTAAAAATGGGTTTACCGGGGGTGAAACTAAAAATTTAAGGGTAAAATTTACCTATAAACATGTCTATAACCCATTATATATCCATATTTATACGATTAAACCTGTTAGGTTCTATAATGGACTAATTTTGAGCCACTTTACATATGAAAAACTTGGGTGGAATTCTCCCTTTCAAAAATTTACAAGTTTGTCAGTCACCCCACTTATAAAAGGCCCCCTCCTCTACTCTCTTCCTCACACATTCACACCTCTTTGTTTGAGAAAATACCTACCCAAATCATTTCCCTATAATCTCTTCCTCACACATTCACACCTCTTTGTTTTAGAAAATACCTACCCAAATCATTTCCCAAATTTACTTCCCTAATCTTAGTAGACTTATTTTTGACATAAATCCAACCAATCAAGGATTTAGTGCAAACCTAAAGAGGATACCCGAATAAGATGTAACGTTCATCAATAAAAGTATTTTTTTTATTTCTTCCTTAAACCCCTTAAATTATTTTTATATCATGATTATATAATAACCTCATTATATTAAATATATTGATATGTTTTTGTGTTACGGTCATGACCTACAATCACACACACTTCCACCAAATGGGTTACGAAATCATCATTTGTGTGCATGGCGGACTACCGCCTCGTGAACTGATTTTGTTCATTTTTAAATTACCACCTTTAAGGATTGGTCATAATGATGGAAATTCCATTTATATTTGATATTTATTTTATTTATTATTTTATTATTCTTATTAAATTATTATATCACACATACCTTCATGCTTTCCATTTTTTGGGAATATGATAATGTCTCTTGTGTGTACGGTGGACTACCACCTCACGAAGCGATGTGATTCATTCATGCTTTACAAATAATGTATTAAGGATGGGTTCAATAAAAATATGTGATATATATTACATAATAATGTTGTTTTAATTATAATATATATATATATATATATATATCATGTAACATCCTAGGTAATTATAGAATAAGACTTTTTCATATTTATTAATAATTATGAAGTAGATAGTAATTTTACATTAAAAATTAATCTATCTCTGATATCCTAACCGACACACAACAATGGGTTTCTACAAAATCTTATGTTGAATTAAATACCAAGTTAAAACTGAAAAATAATATATTTTTATTTTAAGTGGTAGTTATCACCTAACCGTTAGAATGGCAGGAACTAAAAATGCTAATATAATTATTAAAATATAGATTACACATGTTTATATAATGATTCATTGTTTACCAAATTATTTAGTAAATTAAAAAATAAACAATTGAACATAAAGGATGTGTTTTTCTGAAAAAATAAACTATTTAAATGAAAATAATTGAGTTTATATTATAATAAAAACACTCATGATAGATTTTATTAATGAAATATATATATAAACATATGTAATATACTCAATGAAATTTTTAAAATTCATCTTAAATGATTTATGGAAATTATATAAGAACAAATTCAATTTTTCAAATAAAAGATGTATTTTTAAAAAAAATGTAGTTTTGCAGCCTTTTGATGGAGAACCCATTTTAAATCTAGTTTTTGAAACTTTTATATTTTATATTTCAAAAAATAAAAATCTTATTTGAAATATTGTCATTAAAATTTATCTTGGATAATTTTTTTACTTTTTTGATAACTTTCATATATTAATGAATAGTGAAAAATACTGTATTTTAATTCAAAACTTCTTTTTCATCTAAAGTATTTATATTTTTAGATTATAATTTTACAAGGTTTTAAGGTATAATTAGATGAATTTTTTATCAGTTAATCCAATTTATTTCATTGGATATTTTTTAAAATTAAATTTAAATATAAAAACTATGTGAACTTTTGAACGTTTTACTTTAAAAACTCATTTTCTCGATCCTTCAACAGGATCAGTGTTAAACCTAATTTAGCCACTTCTATGAACTTAATTTTAAAAAATATACATACATTTTTGTACTCAGTATGAAAAATATGTTCCAATAGGATCAAAATAATTTTTGGTGAATGGTAACTTCAGTATTTTATTTACCACACTTAAATGTAGATAGGGTAATTAAAGGTAAAATTAATATTATAATATTATAAAATTACCCTAACACTTGTCCAAATATTATTGTATGAGTTATCATCTAACATGACCATATTTTTACCGAAATTTTGACCTTTGGAAGCCACTTGGATGTGATTATGACACTTATAACATTTAATTTAAAGGAAAATATGTCATAAATATGTCTCTTATTACTAAAAAAATTTAATATGAGGTTATGTAAGTGATATATTCGAATATGAATAGTTTATATCAATATAAAAATATTACCTACAATATGGTAATTTATTTATAATTTTTAGGAATTAAATAATTAAATTTAATTATGACACAAAGATGATGCACTAATAGATTTATTAAAGAAATAATCAAATAAATGATATTAATAATATTAAAATAAATATAATTTGAAATATTTTATGACATACACGAATTTTCTGGATGAATATTACATTTTATGATTAAGTTCATGTAATTTTTTTAAGTAATAAAAGTTTTATGATATTTTAAAAAAGTCATGTAATGAATAGTGTCACAATTGACATAATTCCTGTTTTAAAATATAAAATATTTAATTAAATGATATAAAATTTATAAAAATATAATATTCAGAAAAAAAAATTATATAACTCTAAAAATGTCACTAATGACTCATTAATTAGATGTTTGGCATGATTTGGTAATTATTTTAACCCTCTAAGTGTAAATAACTTGATAAAATGGTCAGAGTTAAAAGGGGTTAGAACAAAAATATAAGGATTAAAAAATACTAAAAATTTTCTAATTTTCATTAGATGGTTATATTTTGTCCCATACTCATCATATCTTCTAACTAAATTATTTTTGAAACATTTGGAATCAAAATTGAATTTATATTAATTTAATAATTTTAATAATTCCAAGGGTGGCCCTCCCTTCTCCTATAAAAAGGAACTCATTCATATCCTTTACTCACACTTCTAAAACCTTTTGGTTAAGAAACTCTCTAACTAAAACCCTTCCTATAATACCTCCCCAAATTCTTTAGTCCTTTTTTTAGGCAAAAAACCCTCCTTAGAGGTGTTAAGGTGTTCTTCAAAGGTGATCAACTGAAGAATAGGTATTATTTTCTTTAAGTATTTCTATTTAATTCTTCTTAAAATTCCTTAAAATATACTTATTACAAGATGAAATAATAACCCCAATATTCTAAATATACTGAGATGATATTATGATAATATTATCCTCTAAATCCATCTCCACTTCCATTAAATGGGAAAGGAATTAATCGTTGGTGTGTAAGTTTGAACTATCACCTCCATGAACTGATTAAATTCGATTTTTATAATTGTCTCTCATGACTGATTTTCATACGTGTGAACTATAACCTCCACGAAGTGATGTGACTCGTTTTTATTAATTATATCACTTTTATGAAATATATAAGTATATTTAAATTATTAATACGATATTAATGATTTTATTATCATTATTTAAAGATAAAATAATACTTAAATTTTTTCTATAATGATCAATGAAAAATGGAAAACATTACTCAAGTGTATGTATGGCTTACCATCTCTGTGATTATTACTTTGTTCATTTTTTCATAACCAAACTTTATGGTTTAATTTAAAGGTATAATTTATGTATAAAAATGATAATAATTACATGAATATTATTATGGAGATGAATTACTTATGACCACATGGACTATTGACATCGTACCAAGTTCATTTTCGACTCAAGTAGCGAATATCGACAAAACATTCAATGTGAACTTAAATCACTATATAATTGTCATAAAAAGGTAATAACTGATATACAAGGAATAATTAACATGAAAAAGTTCTGATAAAATTATAAATTAACCTAAGTTTATTATTCATGAATATAAAGAATGTACGAGATGATTTGGACTCTAGGTAATGGAATTTCTTAACTCAATTTCCACTCATTGGGTTTTACACATAATTAGTTGATTATATTTTGGAAAGATTGTGTTTGGAATAACTATTTATGTTTTATGTTTTATTTTCCACTTTCCTTTGTGAGTATCTAAATTTTCTACACATAATCACCCTATTTATAAATTCTTGCCTCATTGATACGAACTTTGTAAGGGTTACTCGTCTCACTTTTTACCTCTATGATATATATGACGTATTCATCAATAATTTATTTTGTGTGGTGTATATATAATGACATTTAATATTAATTATAGTCAATATATTTATCTTCCTGGTATTAAATGTCTCCTTCAATAGATATTACTTTAATTGGCCATATTATTCGACAAATTACAAGTGGTGAGGGACTTTGTCTCAATATCCTTTCATTGTGGTGTATTTTGATGTTATGAACCTTTATTATACTATAAGGTGTATATAAAATCATTTTTATAGTTTATATCATGGATTACTACATTCTCATGATATTTAATGTTTTGTTTAAATTTTATTATTAATTATTTTTATTTATGTGTTTCTCAAGTGGTAATGTACTTCGTCTTAATCTCATTTCACTGAGGTATATTTTGAAGTTATACACCACCTTCTTTTATATGGTATAAAATAAACCCCTTTAACTTTTAATTTCATTCAATGGTTTCAAAAGGAATCTTTTTATATGAATCATTTTAAAAAATGACAAAAGGGATGTTTTTAATGTATACAGTGAAAACAACTTCTCCACCACCATAACTGTTTTTTGATATTTGTATTCCTCTACAATCCATAATGTTTTTAAATAAAAAAGAAATAAATTATTTCCTTTTATGGTTATTTTGATATTTAATATGGTTTTGATATCAGGTTGATTATTTCAATATCTTGAAATTATTTATTGTGATTGAAAATGAAATTTTATAAGTGGAATATTGATAATTGCAATATTTTGTTTGTTATGATTATGTAATAGTACTTAGACATTTGATGGGTATTTATGTGATAAACCAAATACAGGTAATTCTGTGATAAACCAAGGATAGGTGGTTATGTTATAACCTCTAATGTATTGGGTATTGAAGTAATTCTTATAGCTAATTCATTTGTAAGAGTGATATGTGTGGAAGTTTACCATTTGGTTATTCCATTTAAGTATGGTTATGTCCCAAGTTACCTTTATATATTATATATTGATTTCTATGGGTTTTAAGGTAATATTTTTATTAAAAAAGGTTAATCAATGATCTTATATTTAGTGAAGTGTATTTACTACTTCTTAAAGTTAAAACGTATTACTTTATGATAAATTTTTTATCATTTACATGTTTTCTCAAGAATAACGGTTTTTATTCTTTATGTATCCCTTAATGAGATTTTTAAGCTCATCCCTAGTTTTGAAATGTTTTTCATAGGAGTTAATGAAGAATAGAGACAATTATTGGATCAAGTAAAAGTTATGAAGTTTAAATAAGAAATGAAACAAAGTTTATTTTTAAATGTTTTTTTTTGTTTTATAAAAAAATGGATAGTGAGTAAAAGTGTCTACTTTGTAATATTTGACTTGTTATGTATGAGTTATGGACTAATTATTTAAAGCTATAAACCTATAAATATTCTTTATGTTAATGAAAGTAAAATTATTGAATTAACACAAGATTAAGTAATGTTTAAGGTTGGGGCCTTATAGTTGGTATTAGAGGATGGTTTAGACAACTTTAGAGGTAAGGGTAATATTTAAGCATAATTTATAACTTATATATATCCACAATGGTTAGCATAATTGAAAGATTCCTAGTTATTTTAGATAAATTTAATGAATTTGAGATAACATGAATAAGTATATCTTAATGTTTGTATTACCCATAAGATAGTATATGATGATTTTATTTATATACTCACACTAACCTTTTTGGTTTTAGTAAATTGATGGATCTAGTAGGAACCAAATTAATAATGGATGTGAAGGAAAATGTGGTTTTTCTCTAAATAAGTAATTGAATTAAATAGGATCTATAATGATAACTCTCATAGTTATTCTAAACTAACTATCAGGAGTCATGATTAACCACTGGAACCTTGGTGAGTTTTCTAATGCATCATATATGAGGGAAATGAATCAATGTGTAAGTTTATGTAATAATCATAAAGGTAAGTATATTCAACAACATATGTGTCAAGAATGTGGAAAGAAACACCTAGGAAAATGTTTTAAATGGATGGGAATATGTTATATATATGGTAATGAAGGTCTTAAAGAAATAACCTACCAAGGAAAAAATTAAGTTTTCAGTTGACTCCAGGAAAGGGAAAGAAGTTCTTTTCAAGTTGTCAATTTAATGTTTTAAATGTTGGGAGTATGGTCATTATGAAAATCAATGTCTTGTAAAGAATTTTCACGAATGGGGTCAGGAGGACTATACAAATATATGTTTATCAATACCTAATTCAATTCGAATTTAAGATGAAGAAACATAGAATGACCTATGAAAGGTGTGGATTATTTTTGGCCTCATGTTTTTACATTATTTAATCTTAGGACATGATTCATGTTTTTGTTTGTAGGAAAGAAGTATTAAGGGGTAATATGTAAAAGCAAGGTTAATGTAACATGAATAATGCTGACTTATTAAAAAGTATACATATAAGGTATTCAAGAGTTATGGTAAACTATGGGATGATGAAATGTTTAAAAATAAATTTATTTTGGTAACTTATGTTTTATCAAATGGATATCCTTGGTATTGGAAAATTATTTGGGAATTGAGTGATAAATGTTATTTTGGAATACATTAACTATTTTGGGAACTTTATATGATTAAGTTAAATAGAATAGTATGGAAATTTATTTGAAGAGTAATGGTTGAATTATATTTTGGAAGAATATATGATTTTTAATTGTGGACTTATGGGTAAAAAGGTTATTTATGGAAATGATTAACCTATCATGGAGAATATGAGATTAGGAAATTACTTTTTGGTATGATACATTAATAGTGAATTATTTTATTTGGAGATAAATGTTAAAACTTATCCCGGAAGACAATGTGATCAAATCCTTATGAATTTTTTGTTTCAACATTAGTTTGGATTATTTGAAGAATTTTAAGGAACTTTATTTGTTTAATTTTATATCATGGACATTCGGTATTACTTTTGAATTTTGGAGAATGAAAGTAGTCATTTTTATTTAAAATTTTATTATATTTAGGGGATTATATTATTTTTATCCTAAATTTTTTGTTTTGGTTAATATTTCAAGAGAGGATGAATATATAGTTAATCTTTTATAGATTATGTGATTATCTAGAAGTTTATTCTAGTGTTTCAGGCGTGAAAAAAAATCTTATTAAATAGTCATCATTTAGAGAAAAGTATGATTTTTTGGTGGAATTTTATTAAAGGATGAAACTCTACTTGTCAAGTAAGTGTATTTACTTGTGTTCTTATTATAAGAAGTAAAATAATTCCACAAATCTATGAAAAGGATCTTAAAACAAAAAAAAATCCATTTAATTTTTCTACTACGAAATCAAAGACCGTTTAACCCATAAAAATTTGTGGTTTTTTAATTGTTAACTTTCTCCTGATCATGTTTTATATCAATCTCCATCAGAACACGATGGTTAGTTTTTTCTTCTATATCTATGTTTTTCTATATATAATCCTAGTATGCGTTATCTTGGGTGACCTTTTTACTTCACTTTATTTCTTTTAAAGTGGAATCTTTATTGAATCTTTTTCCGATGTGGTATTTCTATGAAGTAATTTTTAAAACTAAAAACTTAGTTACTGAGCCTAAATTTAAAATCATGGGAATGCAATTTTCAAAAGGGAAGAAGGATGTAACATCCCACATAATTATAGAATAAGAATTTTTTATATTTATTAATAATTATAAATTATATAGTAATTTTACATTAAAAATGACTCTATTTCAGATAGCATACCTCACACATGATAATGGGTTTCTCCGAAATCTTGTGTTTCATGAAATACTGAGTTAAAACCAAAAAATAATATATTTTTATTTTAAGGGTTAGTTATCACCTAGCTGTTAGAATGGAAGGAATGAATAATTTTAACTAAATTATTAAAATATGGTTTACACACATCTATATAATTATTCATTAGTTACCTAATTAATTAGGAAATAAATTAAAACCAATTGAATATAAAGGATGTGTTTTTCTTGAAAAAAACTATTTAAATAAAAATAAGTGAGTTTATAAAATAATAAAATCACTCGTGATGGATTTTATTAATTTAAATATATATATATATATATTAATTTTAAGGTTTAAAATTCATATTATATGGTTTCTAGACATGATATAAGAACAAATTCAATTTTTCGGATAAAAGAAGTGTTTTCCAAAAAAATGCAGTTTTTCCACCTTTTGATGGTGAACGCATTTTGAATCTAGATTTTGACACTTTTATATGTTATATTTGAAAAAATAAATTTATTTTTTTAAATCAGGACATCAGAATTTATTTTGGATAAATTTTTGGAATTTTTCTGAAAACTTTCATATTTTAACGAATAGTAAAAAATATTGCATTTTAATTCAAAACTATTTTTTCATCTAACTTATTTATATTGTAATATTATAATTTTACATGATTTTAAGGTATAATTAGATTAATTTTTTATCATCTAATCCAATTTAGTTCATTTTATTCTTTTTTAAATTAAAATTAAATTGAAAAACTATGTGAACTTTTGAATGTTTTACTTAAAAAACATGTTTTCTCGATCCATCAACGGGATTAGTGTTAGACCTAATTTAACCACTTCTGTGAAATGAGTTTTCAAAAATTTAAATACATGGTTGTACTAATTATGAAAAAAAATCCAATGGGATTAAAGTAATTTTTTGTGGATAGTAACTTTAGTATTTTATTTTCCACGGTTAAAGGTAAATAGGGTAATTAAAAGTAAAATTAATATTATAATATTATAAAATGATCCTAACACTTTTCCAAATCTTATTGGATGATTTAATATCAAAAATGACCACCCTTGGTCATAAATATAAACCTTTTGATGCCACTTGGATGTGATTATGACTTTATAAAATTTAATTTAATTGAAAGGAAAATAGTTAATAAATATGTCTCTTATTACTAAAACAATTTTAATATGGGGTTATGTAACTGATATCTTAAACTATGAATATTTCCTAGAAATATAAAAATATTACTTACAACATTTTAGTTTATTTATAATTTTTAGGAATTAAATAATTAAATTTAACTATGACACAAAGATGACGCAATAATGGATTTATTAAAGAAAGAATCAAATAAATGATATTAATAAAATTAAAATAAATATAATTTGAAATATTTGATGTCATAAAATAATTTTATGGATGAATATGACATTTTTTTATTTATTTAATTTATTTATTTAGAATTAATAAAGTTTTTATGATATTTTAAAAAATTCATCTAATGAATAGTATCAAAATTGACATAATTCATATTTTAAAATATAAAATATTTAATTAAATGATATAAAATTTATAAAAATAAAATATTTGGCCTAAAATTTAATATAAATCTAAATATTTAATTAATGACTCATTAATTATACTTTTGGAATGATTTTTGTAATTATTATAACCCTCTAAGTGTAAATTACATGATGAAATGGTAAGAGTTAAAAGGGGTTAAAACAAAAAGATAAGGATTAAAAAAATACTAAAACTTGTATAATTTTTATTTTATGATTATATTTAGAACCATAATCATCCTATATTTGAAATAAATTATTTTTTACCATTTTTAATCTAAATTTAATTTATATTAATTTAATAATTTTAATAATTCCAAGGGTGCCCCTCCTATCTCCTAAAAAAAGGAACTTATTCATCTCTATTACTCACACTTAAAAAACCTTTTGGTTCAGCCAAGATCTACCCAAAAACCTTACCATAATCCCTAATAAAATTATTGAGTCCATATTTTAGCCATAACACCCTATTTAGAGGTGTTAAGGTGTTCTTCAAAGGTGATCAACCGAAGAAGAGATATCATTTTCTTTAAGTGTTTCTATTTTTTTCTTCTTAAACTTCCTGAAAATATTTTTCTTACTAGATGAAATAAGAACTACAATATCATAAATATGCTAAGATTTTATTATGATAATATCATCATCTAAATCCATCTCCACTTCTATTAAATGGGAAATTAATTAATCATTTGTGTGTGCGTGTGAACAATCACCTCTATGAATCAATCTAATTTGTTTTTCAAAACTGTATCTCACGACTAGTTATAATAATGGAATTACTGTTCATGTGTGAAATTAATGAGATATTAAGAATTATAATATAATTATATATCAATTACATTCTTACTTTCTATCTCATAAAAATGTAAATGTCATTCATGCGTATATGTGAACTATCACCTCCACAAAATGACACGAATCATTTGTATTCATTATATCACTTTTATGATATATATATATATATATAAGTATATTTAAATTATTAATATGATATTAATGATGTTATCATCAATAGGTAAATATAAAATAATACTTAACTTATTTCCATAACGATCAAGGAAAAATGGAAAATGTTACTCATGTGTACATACAGCTTACCGTCTCCATGATTATAATGTGGTTAATTTTTCATAACCAAACTTCATGGTTTGATTTAAAGGTATAATTTATGTAAAAAATGATAATAATTTCATGAATATTATTCTTGAGATGAAATACTTACGACCACATAGACTATTGACATCGTACCATGTTCATTTTTGACTCAGGTAATGAATATCATCAAAACATCCGACATGAACTTAAATTATTATGTAATTGTTAAAACATGGTAATAAGTGATATAAAATGAATAAAGAACATGAAAAAAATTATAAATCAAGTATAAATTAACCTAAGTTTATTATTCATGAAGATAAAGAATGTACGAGATGATTCGGACTCTAGGTAAGGGAATTTCTTAACTCAATTTCCACTCATTGGGTTTTACACATACTTAGTTGATTATATTATGACGAGATTATGTGTGGAATCACTATTTATTTATTTATTTTTTAATTTAGACTTTTATTTGTGTGAATTTTCTATTGTATATTTATTTATTTTATAATTTAAAATTTTCTTTTTGTGGATCTACTGTTTCTACACATAATCACCCCATTGATAAATTCTTGCATTATTAATACGAACTTTATAAGGGTTACTCATCTCACTTTTTAACTCTGTGAGATATATGAATTATCCATCACTAATTTTTTTATGGTGTATATATAATGACTTTAATATTAAATATATTTAATCTCTTTATCTTCAGGGTATTAAATGTATCATTCAGTAGTTATTAATTTTATGGGTCCTACGATTCGATGGATTACAAGTTGTAAGGGACTTCACCTCAATATCCTTTCACTGTGGAATATTTTGATGTTATGAAACTTTATAATCTTATAAGGTGTAAATAAAACCCTTTTTCCATTTCATATCATTAATTAATATATTCTTAATATATTTCATTTTTTTAATGTTATTCTTTAATTATTTTTATTCATGTGTTTCTCAAGCGGTAAGGGACTTCGTCTCAATCTCCTTTCATTGAGGCATATTTTGAAGTTATACACCACCTTCTTTTATAACGTGTAAAATCAACCAATTTTACTTTTAATTTCATTCAATGGTATTCAAAAGGAATCTTTTTATATGAATCATTTTACAAAATGAAAAAATAATGTTTTTAACTTATACGGAGACAAAAACTTCTCCACCACCATAACTGTTGTTTGATATTTGGCTTCTTCTATAAGTTGTAGTGTTTTTAAATGAAAAAAATAAATTATTAAATTTTACGGTTATTTTTATATTTAATAAGGTTTTTATTGTGGATTTATTATTTAAATATCTTAAAATGATTTCTTGAGATTGAAAATGTAAATTTATGAGTGAAAATTTGATAATTGCAATCTTTTAGGTGTTATGATTATATAATGGTACTTAAAAATTTGACAAGTGGTTATGTGATAAACTAATGATAGGAAGTTTCATGATAAACCAAGGATGGTTGGTAACATTATAACCTCCAATTCATTGGGTATGTAATTCTATTGTATGGCTATTTCATTTGTAAGAGTGATATGTGTGGAATTCGACTGTATGGTTATTCTATTTAAGTAAGATTATGCCTCAGGTTACATATATATGTTATATGTTGCTTTATCTGCATTTTAAGGTAATATTTTTATTAAAAAAAGGGTAATAAATGATCTTATATTTAGTGAAGTGTATTTACTACTTATTAAAGGTGAAAATTATTGCTTTATAATAAATTATTCGTGGTTTACATGTTTTCGCAGGACTAACATTTTTCCTTCTTTGTGTATCCCTTACTGATATTTTTATGCTCATTAAAAGTTTTGAAATGTTTTTCATGGGAGTAAAATAATAATAGATTCAAATATGGGATCAAGGAAAAATTATGAAGTTTAAACATGAAACAAAACCATGTTTATTTTAAAAAACATTTAGTTTTTTAAAAAAATGGATAGTGAGTAGAAGTATATAATTTGAAATATTTGAGTTATTCTGTATGATTTATGGAAAATTTATCTAATGCTTTAAACATAAAAATATCCTTAATGTGAATGAAATTAAAATTATTGACTTAACTTAAGATTAAGTAATGTTTAAGGCTATATCCTTATAGTTGGTATCAGAGGATGGTTTAGACAACTTTAGAGGTAAGGGTGATATTTAATCATAAGTTGCAATTTATATATAACCACAATGGTTAGCATAATAGAAATAGTCATAGTTATTTTAGATAAATTGAATGAGTTAGAGATAACATGAATAATTATATCTTAGTTTTTATCTTCCTCATAAGATAGTATATAAATATCTTATTGATATACTCACATTAACCTTTTTGGTTTTAGTAAATGGTTGGATCTAGCAGGCACCAAAGTAACAATAGATGTGAAGGAAAATGTGGTGGTTCTCTGAATAACCAACCGAATGAAATAGGATATAAAATGATAACTCTCATGGTTATTCTAAACCAACTATCAGGATTCATGATTAACCACTATAACCTTGGTGAATTTTCTAATGAATCATATATGAGAAAAATGAATCCCTATGAAAGTTCAGGTAATAATCATAAAGGTAAGTATATTCAATGACATATGTCTCAAGGATGTGGAAAAACACCTAGAAAAATATTTTAAAGGGACAGTAAGATGTTATAGATGTGGTAATGAAGGTCATAAATTAATAATCTACCAAGTAAAACGGAAGTGTTTAGTTGACTCCAGGAAAAGGAAAGAAGTTCTTTCCAAGTTATCAATTGAATGTTTTAAATTTGGGTAGTATGGTCATTATGAAAATCAATGTCTTACGAAGAAGGTTCATGAATGGGATTAGAAGGAACGTAAAAATATATGTTTAGAAATACCTAATTCTATTCCAATTGAAGATGAGGAAACTAAAACTGACCAATGAAATGTATGGATTATTTCTAGTCTCATGTTTTGACATTTTTGGATTTTATGACATGATTCATGTTTTTATTTATAGGAAATAAGTATTAAGGAATAATATTGAAAATAATGTTTAAAGTATCTTGAATAATTATGAATGATTAAAAATTCTATATATAAATAATTCAATAGTTATGGTATACTTTAGGATGATGAAATTTTTAAAAGTATTAATGCTATTTTTATAATGGGATTACTTTGAAAGACTTTTTTCTAGTATGTGTAACCATAAATTTTTTATGTGAAAATGGTTTTTTATAAAGAATTATCTTTTCCTATGTGGACATAATTACAAATGTATGAATAATATTTAGGTTTCATATTATCTTTATTTTAAGGTAATTATGGAAAAATACATTTTTGGGATGAAAAATGAAAGGTATGAGACAACCTTTGAGGTTAAAATATGTCCTAGTTATGTTTGAGGATTTTATCTCATTTTGAGAATTTTATAAGAGTTATAAGAATTATATAGTTTTTAAAAAGTAAAAACTGTAGGAAGGGTGACAACTCATCATGTTGTAAAAGGCTACAGGAATCAAACCCACAACCGAAGGGAGAAAAGGATTTATCACCTACCACTGGCCTACGTGAAGTCCCGAATTAGTAATACTTTTCTTTTAATTTAAACAGTTGATGAAATAAGAATAATTTGATTTTGGTAACTTAAGTTTTATCAAATGAATATCCTTGGTATTGGAAAATGATTTTGTGATTGAGTGATAAATGTTATTTTGGAATGCGTTCACTATTTTGGGAAATTTATATGATTAAGGTAAATAGAATACTATGGAAATTTATTTGAAGAGTAATGGATGAATTATATTTGGGAAGAATCTTTGATTTTTTAATTGTTGAATTATGGGGAATTTGGTTATTTATGGAAATTATTAACCTATCATGGAGAATATTTGATTTGGAAATTACTTTTTGGTAGGAGACATTAAGAGTGAATTATGTTATTTTTAGATAAATGTTAAAGCATATCTTGGAAGACTATGTGATAAAATCCTTTTGAATTTTGGGTTTGAATCCTAGTTTGGATTATTTTAGGAATTTTAAGGAAAGTTATTTTTTTAATGGTCGATGTTGGACTTTGGGTATTAATTATGAATTTTAGAGATTAAAAGTAGTCATTCTTATTTTAAAGTTTATTATATTTGGGGAATTATATTATTTTTATCCTAATGTTTTTGTTTTGAATAATGTTTCAAGATAGGATTAATAGATAGTTAATCTTTTCTAGATTATATGATTCTATGGAAGTTGATTCCAGTGTTTCAGGAATGAAAAAATCCTCTTAAATACTAATTATCTGGATAAAAATATGAGTTTTTGGTGGAATTTGATTGAAGGATGAAACTCTACTTGTCAAGTAGATATATTTCCTTATGTTCTTATTCTAAGTAGTAAAAGAATTCCACAAATCTTTGAAAAGGATCTTAAAACAAGAAAAAATTGTTTAATTTTCCTACTATGAAATCAAATACCATATGTCCCATCACAATTTTATGGTTTTATGATTTTTAACTTTCTCTTGATTATGTTTTCTATCACTCTCTATCAAAACATTATGATTAGTTTTTTATTCCATATCCAAGTTTTACAACATGGAATCATATTATGTGTTATCTCAGGTGAACTTTTTAATTCACTTTATTTCTTTTAAAGGTGAAGTTTTATTGACTCTTTTTATAATATAGTATTTTAATTAATTAATTTTGAAAATTTAAACATTAGTTACCGAGCCCAAATTTAAAATTATGAGGATGTAATTTCTAAAAGAGTGGAAGGATGTAAAATCCCATATAATTATAGAATAATAATTTTCATATTTATTAATAATTATGAATTAGATAGTAATTTTACATTAAAAATGACTCTATGTCTAATAGTGTACTCAATACACAATAATGGATTTCCCATAAATCTTACGATGCATGAAAGACTGAGTTAAAACTGAAAAACAATATATTATTATTTTAAGTGGTATTTATCACATAATCATTAGAATGGAGGGAATGAATAATGTTAACTGAATTGTGAAAACATGGTTTAAAAATGTTTATATAAGGATTCATTAGTTACCAAATTAATTAGGAAATTAAATAAAAACTAATTGAATATAATATATGTGTTTTTCTGAAGAAAAAAACATTTTAAATACAGATAAGTGAGTTTATAAAATAATAAAATCACTCTTGATGGATTTTATTAATGAAATATATTTATGTAATATATTCAATGTAATGTTTAAAATTTATCTTATATGGTTTATAGACATGATATAAGAATAAATTCAATTTTTTAGATAAAAGAAGTATTTTTCAAAAAAAATGCATTTTTTGCCTCCTTTTGATGGAGAACCCATTTTAAATCTAGTTTTTGACATTTTTATATTTTATATTTAAAAAATTAAACTTATTATTTAGAAACAGGACATAAAATTTTATTTTGGATAAATGTTTGGTATTTTTCTGAAAACTTTCATATTTCAATGAATAGTGAAAAATACTACATTTTAATTCAAAACTGCTTTTTCGTCTAATTTATTTATAGTGTATTATTATCATTTTACATGATTTTGAGGTATAATTAGGTAAATTTGTTATCATTTAATCCAATTTAGTTCATTTTATTCTTTTTAAATTAAAATTAAATATAAAAATTATGTAAACTTTTTAACGTTTTACTTAAAAACCTATTTTCTCGATCCATCAATGGAATTAGTGTTAAACCTAATTTAACCACTTATATAAATTTAATTTTCAAAAACAAACATACATGGTTGTACTAAATATGATAAATGTGTTCAGATAGGATCAAAATAATGTTTGGTGAATTGTAACTTTAGTATTTTATTTACCATGGTTAATGGAAAATAGGGTAATTAAAGGAAAAAATAATATTATAATATTATAAAATTACCATAAAAATTGTACTAATATTATTTTTTTATTTATTATATTGAATTACCATCCTTGGTTTTAAATTTTTACCTTTGTAATCCACTTGGGTGTGATTATGACATTTATAACATTTAATTTAAAGTAAAGACAAATATGTCATAAATATGTACCTTCTAACTAAAAAAATAATATGGGGCTATGTAAGTGATAAATTCAAATATTAATAGTACCTGTAAGTCTAAAAGTATTACCTAAAACCTGGTAATTGATTTATAATTTTTAGTTATTAAATAATTGAATTTAATTAAGACAGAAAGATGATGCAATAATAGATTTATTAAAGAAAGAATCAAATAAATGATATTAATAATATTAAAATAAATATAATTTGAAATATTCAATGCCATACAAAAAATATATGGATTAATATTATATGTTATTATTGATTTAAATTATTTTTTTAAGGAATCAAGTTTTTATGATATTTTAAAAAAGTAGTGTAATGAATAGTGTCAAAATTGACATAATTCCTATTTTAAAATATAAAATATTTAATTAAATGATATAAATTTTATAAAAATATAATATTCATCCAAAAAAGTTTATATAAATAAAAAAATAAAATTAAGGACTCATTAATTGTACTTTTGGCATGATTTTGTAATTATTTTAACCTTATAAGTGTAAATTACTTGATAAAATAGTGAGAGTTAAAAGGGGTTAAAACAAAAATATGAGGATTAAAAAATACTAAAACTTGTATAATTTTCATTTGATGATTATATTTAAACCCATAATAATCCTATATTCTAAATATATTATTTTAGATGCATTTTTAATTTTAATTGAATTTATATTAATTTAATAATTTTAATAATTCCAAGGGTGCCCCTCCCCTCTCCTATAAAAAGGCACCCATTCATCTATATTATTCGCACTTACAAAACAAATTGGATTAAAATATATCTACCCAAACCCCTTCTAGTAATTCTTCCCCACATTTTTTAGGCCTTATTTTAGTCATAACATCCTCCTTAGAGGTGTTAAGGTGTTCTTCAAAGGTGATCAACCGAAGAAGAGGTATCATTTTCTTTAAGTATTTTAATTTCTTTATTCTTAAACTTCATTAAAATATTATTCATCCTAGATGAAATAAAAAATCTAGTATTCTCAATATACTTATATGTTATTATAATAATATAATCATCTAAATCCATCTCTAATTCCATCAAATGGAAAAGAAATTAATCGTTCTTGCGTACGTGTGAATTATCACCTCCACAAACCTATCTAATTAATTTTTCATAACCATCTCTCATGACAGGTTATAATAATGTAATTAATGTTCATATGTGATATTCATTACATAGTAATCATTCTAATATAATAATATATCAATTATGTTCTTACTTTCCATTCACATAAAAATGATAATGTCGTTCGTGCGTACGTGTGAACTATCACCTCAACGAAGCGATGTTACTCATTTTTTGTTCATTATATAACTTGTATGATATATATATATATATAAGTATATTTAAATTATTCATATTATATTAGTGATTTTATGATCATTCTGGAAAGATAATATAATACTTAACTTATTTCTATAATGATCAATGAAAAATAGAAAATGTTACTCATGCGTGCATACGTATTACCGTCTCCATGATTATAACTTTATTCATTTTTCATAAACACACTTTATAGTTTGATTAAAGGTATAATTTATGTTTAAAAATTATAATAATTTCATGAATATTTTTTTAGGGATAAAGGACTTATGACAACATGGACTGTTGACATCGTACCAAGTTCATTTTTGACTCAAGTACTGAATATCGACAAAACATCAGACGTGAACTTAAATAATTATGTAATTGTTATAACATAGTAATAAGTGATATAAAATAAATAATTAACATGAAAAAGTTTATAAATAAATTATAAATTAACTTAATTTTATTATTTTGGAAGATAAAGAATGTATGAGATGATTTGGACTCTAGATAAGAGAATTACTTAACTCAATTTCCACTCAATAGGTTTTACACATACTTAATTGATTATATTATGACAATATTATGTGTGGAATAAATATTTATTTATTTATGTTTTTAATTTCCAGTTTCCTTTGTGTGGATCTACTGTTGCTACACATAATCACCCCATTGATAAATTCGTGTGTCATTGATATGAACTTTTTAAGGGTTACTTGTATCACTTTTTACCTCTATGAGATATATGATTTATTAATCATTAATTTATTTTTTTGGAGTATATATAAGGAACTTTCATATGAAATATCATGAATCTATTTATCTTCGTGGTATTAAATGTCTCGTTCAATATTTATTACTTTTATGGGTCATATGATTCGACAGATTAAAAGTGGTAAGGGACTTTATCTCAATCTCCTTTCACTGTGGCATATTTTGATGTTATGAACCTTTACTATCCTATAAGGTGTATATATAACCCTTTTGACATTTTATATCATTAATTACTATTATATCATGATATTTAATTTTTTTTTAATTTTATTCTTTAATTATTTTTATTCATGTGTTTCCCAAGTGGTAAGGGACTTCGTCTCAATATCCTTTCATTGAGGCATATTTGGAAGTTATACACTACCTTATTTTATAAGGTGTCAAATAAACCCCTTTTACTTTTAATTTAATTAAATTATCTTAAAAATGAATCTTTTAAATGAATAATTTTACAAAATGACAAAATTAATGTTTTTAACGTATACGGTGATAATAATTGCTCCTCCTCCATAACTGTTATTTGATATTTTGATTCCTCTATAAGCTATAATGATTTTAAATGAAAAATAAATAACTTATTCCATTTATGGTTATTTTGATATTGAATATGGTTTTGATAGTGTATTTATTATTTTAATATCTTGAAAATTATTTCTTGTGATTTCAAATGAAATTTTATGTGTGAAATGTTTATAATTGTAATATTTTATGTGTTTTGATTATGTAATGATACATGGACATTTGATGAGTGGTTATGTGATAAATCAAAGATGGGTGGTTCTATGATAAACCAAGGATGGGTGGTTACATTATAACATATAATTCATTGGGTATGGAATTCGGTCATATGCCTATTCCATTTGTAAGATTGATATGTGTGGAAGTTGATGGTATGGTTATTCAATTTAAGTATGATTATGTCCCAAGTTACCTTTATATGTTATATGTTGCTTTCTATGGGTTTCAAGGTAATATTTTGATTAAAAAAAGGGTAAGAAATGATATTATATTCATTGAAGTGTATTTACTACTTCTTAAAGGTGAAAAGTATTACTTTATTATAAAGTATTCATGGTTTGAATGTTTTTGCAAGACTAACAGTTTTCTTTCTTTGTGTATCCCTTTCTGAGATTTTTATTCTCATCCTAAGTTTTGAAATGTTTTTCATGGGAGTTAAAGAATAATATATTCAAGGATGGTGTTAATGAAAATTTAGGAAGTTTAAACATGAAATAAAACCATGTTTCTTTTTAAATGTTTTTTATTTTATAAAAAATGGATAGGGAGTATAAGTGTCTACTTTGTAATATTCGAGTTGTTATGTATCTGTTATGGCCTAATTCTCTAAATCTCTAAACCTAAAATAATCCTTTATGTGGATGAAATTAAAATTATTTACTTAACTCAAGATTAATTAATGTTTAAGTTTGGGTCCTTATATGTCATTTAATTTTCTTTCTTTCAATACGACATGAAAATGGAAATAGCATTCATACGTATGTACAGTCTACCATCTCAATGAATAGAGTATTCCATTTTCTATCACCGATTTTTATGGAATACTATAAATAAATATATAATAAATATATATTATATTTATATCATTTTAGGGTCCTGAAAACTTTTCAAGGAGAAGTAAATACTCCCAAAATCACTTTGTATAAGGAAGAAAGTAGTCCTATAGGTCCAACAAGAAAAATAGGTGCAAATTGAGTTGAAAATTTGAGAAGAAACTTGAAGAAATAAAATTTTTCATGAGTTCTAGTGATCTGTGTACCATCACCAGGAAAGGTTCGTTGAGCACATGAACTGCGAACCACCAATACACTGAAGGACCCATGAGTCACTGGCCCATGAGGCGATGGCCAGCAAACCTAGGATGCCACGAACCATGTCGTTGGTGGAATCAAGTGGAAAAATCTCATCTGCATACCGTCTCATAAACTCAATAGTTCATAGACAAAGCAAGCCGGAAGGGTTCAATGAACCATGAACCATGAACCACAACCTCCAGAAACCCCGGTTGACTGAGTCTTCTACGAGTTGAGATATATCTTCATGGGCTTCTACAAATGGTGTTTCATTCCCACAGATATGATTTCCCCAATGCTCTATAAAAGGAGAAAAAGAGGAAGTTAAAAAGGGGACTGATGAAGTAATCATAGAGGAGACCCTAGAGGTTGGAAGAAAGAATTCGGAGGGTATTCTAACTTTGGTTTTGAATCATTGATGAAGTGCAAACCACGAATAACATTTCCACAGGTATAACTAGTTGTGAACCATAAAAAGAAGGAACGTTATAATAATTGGTGAACCGAAAACCTAATTGGAGCCATCACAAACCATAAATTACTCATGTATGAACTCCCTACGAACCATAAGACCCTTCTTCAATATAATGGTCTGCATAGTGAATCACTATGCAGATTGAACCCTGTGTTACGTACTACATTAGTACGGGGGTGGAACCCGAAGCGGCGTGGTAAAACACATCTAGGACCACATACCACTTTGGTACGTGGTGGTCTATACCTAAGTCTGCATACTACTTCGGTATGTGGATGACCCCTCTACCCATATAGCTCTATGGTATGCAAGGCTCCCCCCATCCCGCTTGAGAAAAAAATATGTAGAATGGGGCGTCTTTGGGTTTCCTTCCCTTTGGATCCAATGTCGTCCCTCCATTACCATCCATTCCTCCATAGATCCTTCACAAACCATCCCACCGTCATTAGGAAAAATCCTCCTCCAAATCCACCAGACCTGTATGATCAGATCACCAGGCGCATCAGTGCGTCTCTCTAATTCTACATACCCTAGGTAAGCGGAGTCACAAAGGTTGTCCCCATAATGGTTTGGATCCTCGTAATGTCCCTAAGTCTACATTCCCATGGTGACCCAGAGTCCAACCTTGGGATACTGACATGAACCTCCCCATTCTAGGGATTAAGGATGATCACTTTTTTTCCATTCAATGAGGAATGGTGATCAGTCAAAGGGATCATGCTCTATTTTCCTTTTGATGAGAAGAAACATTCCTCCCCTTTCATAGAACATATTTTGGGGTGCTCTCACTGATTTAAGTCCCTAACCATCTGAGAGTCGAGTCACATAACCTCCAATGTCATCCCACATTGAAAGGTTCATGACTTTGCGCCCTCACCTACCATCAACTTGAATTCTTCCATAATATTCCTAGACACTTCCATAAGTGGGATATAAGGTGTGTGGTTTGTTGAATATATCACACCGAGTATGACTCGTTTGGGCTTAGAGATTTTTTATGATTACAACATCCACACAATCAACCTCATATCCTAAACTAAAAGAACTCTGATTCCAATTCAAACCAAGATACGTAGGATGCCTTCTTGAAGGCACAAGATCAAAGGGGTGCCCTTCCAAAAGGGTCCACCCAATTATGCCCCCAAAAAATGGGCCTCTTCTTAGGTCCAAGCCCCAATCTAACTGAACTATGTGGGCTTTGATTCCTCTCACAAGGATACGTAGGAAGCCCATATTATGGGTCCAACCACAACATAAAACCACCTTAAGTCTCCCATAGATTAAAATAAACTCTATAGCACCTTATTGTATGGTTTAAGTCATCATTTCATCTGTATCATAAAATCTATGTATGTCCATGATGATCCTGAAAACTAGGGGTATCCCACGGATACACTCTTTGGGAATAAACCAAGTATTCCAGAACATATGAACATGAAATAAATATATAAGAGAGTCCTAGAATAGGAAATAATTACCCTCAAAAGGTTTTTATGATCTTGACCTCTCATCCACTTGACCAATGGAGTCCTTAAGTGTCGTTGGCCAAATCTTTATCCAACAATCATTTACCTTTGGAAAGCATGTCCATAAATCATGGATACTAGGGTTGTTGGGAGTTTCTGATTGCACAGATACTTAACCCCATGCAATCGTCCACTGGTACCATTTGACTATGGTACCTCCATCATAATATGTAAGGGATAAATTTCCCAGTCCCCATGGGATCAATTCAATTCCCCCTAAAGGATAACGACGCAGATTGGTCTGAAATAAAGATGGCGATGTGAAACTCTCTTCCATAAAATATGAGTGATGATTATCGTCAAACCATTTTGTCTGCCCATACATGTGTCACCTTGGGTGAAAACAAAAATGGTGAACCATACATTAATCCTCAACCAAGGTGGCCATTTTACCCCGCTATATCCCCTTCGCCTCACAAAAAAAGTAAGGAGGCCAAGCTGAATTGTCAAATATGCATATGATCAGAAGATGCAACTTTGAAGGGTATTTTTTTGTCCGTATATGTCATGTGTGTGTGTGTGTGTGTTTCTGTATATGTATATATATTTTAGGTTCTTAGGAGCACCTTCAATCCAAATGGAATCTCGAAAACCAATACAGGAATGCACCTCAGCGATCCTGCAGGAAGCCAGGCCCCCGATGAAAACCAGGACCCCCTCGTCAACACAGTGTCTTCAAAGTTGGGTATCCAACATGCTGATTAAAGAGTACCACCAAAATTGTACTCTCCCTATAATGAAGGCTACAAGGCAAGCCCTCTAATCTGCAAAATCTCTCCTACTACAGCCGGCACCCTGGCACAAGGTGGCCCCAATGGTCATCTCAAACCATTTTGGGAGTCTATCCCTGAAGTGTGACAACAAGTAGCTCCTTTATATAAGGGAGACATATGAAGTCTATGCATATGACTTCATCCCAGCTACACAGGGTTCCTACTCATGAGACCCCACCATAGAGCATCTCTTCCAACACCAGGTGACCAAGTATCCTCATTCTGAAGAGGATAATATGTTAAGGGTGCCTGCTAAAGTCGAAAAGACACGGGGCCCTCGGGCCACCCACCAAGTGTGGTAGATATAAAATTAGGAATAGTTTATCACCCTGATTCCTGATGAGGAAAACCTCCGTAAAAACGTGACAGCATTCAACAGGTAGACATACAACTATGTCCCCTCCACTCAAACCCACCACAAAAAATGGAGTGGCACAATACGAGCATGCGCACATCCCTTACAGTACTCTTTGGTCTTGCTATACAGAAAGAGCGGCGAATTACAGGTAGATGTAAATATATGCCAATGCATAAGGAAATTTTTATCCAAATAATACGGTGACTAGCTACAAGTAGGCACAAATACTCTTTGATGCGTATCAAGCCCACCATCCAAATAGGGTGGCAAAAAAATATGAGTAGATTAAAATTATTTTGGATTCATATCAACCCCATGATAAAAATATAGTGGAAAGAAAGAAGAAATAACTTCCCACTCATAAATATGAAATCCACCAGTCAAATACGGTGTAAAATAGCGAAGAAAACTGGTGGAAAACTCTTTCCTCTGTCTTGGCATAGAATAAATGCTAGTATCTACTAGAAAAGTATGGAGTACTAGAGCAGGCACAAACTCCTGCTCTGACATCAGAATGGGCCTTCATACTCGTTCCATTCAAAGATGTATATTATAAAATCTTGGAAATGATGGAATATCATACATTGATTCCAGACCATATCCTCTAGACATGTCAAGATATCATTGCATCAGCGGAAAAGGCAAGTAACCAGGCCCATGACCCGATTTCCTCAAATGGGATAACTTACCCACAAAATGGGTTAGTCGCTCCGGAGTAGTTATACATCCCTGATCCAGTTCAGGAGGGTCAACAGCAATATTACATGATACACGGACAACTAGATCGGGAAAAAATACTCATTCCAACTAGGGGATGTCGTTTCAACTTGGTGGCCTCCCCAAGGCAGACATATATCCCTACCAAAACTCAATATGTCTGTTGGTGTTTCCTGACGGCATAATGGGAACCAACAAAATAGGGACCCATATATGAAGGTTGTTAGCAATAGCAGGCGGCCCTGGGTAACCGCAAGAGAGAACCCTAAGATGAAATGCACCAAAGGAAACTAGAAAATGAAGAGCATATAAATGATCTTGTTCTACTAAAAGTTGTAATTCTTGATTCCCTTGAGTGTATATCAATAAAGTCTTAAGACCTTGTCATTCCATTACCAAATTATCGAAGTGGAAGTAGCACTTGCGAAGGCCCTCCTGTAATATTGATACCAGTACCTCTGAAGGTCCTCCCCAGAGCACCCATGGGGGCTTACTCCATGGGTTAGGAATGATCGATCACAATATCCTATCATCTGATGCATGTCAAGGTAGACCTAGCTTTAACCGGAAGATCAGACAGCACGAAGTTCCTCCCCTTACTATCATCTGCCCTGATAGTCCTCCCCAGGGTATACACTATAGATATGCTTCTCCTTGTAGTCGGGCATCAAGTCATAATGGCAGTCCTCTCCATAATGACATCCATTGCGAAGGATCACCCCATAGCAACATCAAGAAACGAGAAGGTCCTCCCCTCATTGCAGTACATTCTGAAGGCCCTCCCTAGGATGTAAACTACATAAATTATCCCTACTGCCAGATATCAAGTAGTGATAGTAGTCCTCGCCATCATAGCAGTCACCAAGAAGGACCTCCCCTTAGTGACATCAAGAAGCAAGAAGACCCTCCCCTCACTATAGCTCAAACTGAAGGTCCTACCTAGGGTATAATCCATAGGGACACTCCCCATGGTCGGGCATCAATTTGAAATGGTAGCCCCCACCATTATAGCACCAATTGCAAAGGTACTGCCTAAAATCACAATTCACACTGTCAAGAAGGTCCTCCCATTTCTGGGATAAATATGATAAAGTCCTCCTACGCTGGGGCACTCAGAAATATGGATTCAAACATGACAAACACTCTGTCTATGATGAGTAATATCTTTTCTCAACCAGAGAATGGCCTGGGGCCATGCTCATCTTCCGAGCCACTATTGTGTCATTAACATATCAATGAGGCTCATACCAACGCTTCTCTTTGGGATGAAATCATTAAGAAATAGTCAAGATAATAATATCAAGTAGAGGAGTTCCCAGAAGAGAAATAATAGGACATGTTTCTTGTGAGAATACAGTGATCTAAGGATAATATACTAGTGAAGTATTAGCCCATGGCCACTTCTCACTTCTACATACCAAGGAATTTGTCTGAGGAATGTATGCATAACATTTGCCTCAACATTTGGATGACTCTTTTCCAACTAAAAGAGAATTTCTTTCCCAACGAATGGTATGCAGACCATGTCAACATATTAGGAGAGCTCTGCCATCTAATCGACTTAGAAGCCCTCCCATCTACATGGCGGCTACAATCAAAAAGTCGAAAGAAAAACCTTAAGCTGGCCTGCCTCCACACACTTCACAAGTTTCATTGCCTCATTAGAGATGCCCTGTCTATAGTTAATATTCGGGGATGGGGAGAAAATGGATCTCTACACTTCACCCCACGTCTCATTCATCAAACCTCATTGGAAATTATATCTTGAAATGTCATTACCCAAAGTTATAAATCAAATGAAATCCCTACTCAGGAAATGTGGAACGCTTAACAAGAACTGGCCTTGAGTAAGTCTCAAAAGCATCAAGCCTATCAAGATCAATCCATTGAGAAGCTCCTTATCCATGCAACTAAGAACATCTAGTAGGATTCTTTCCTTAAAGAAACCAACCAGTAAGTAGTGCTCATGTTTTAAAAGGAAAATAAATCCCAAGAAAATACAGTCTCATACCCAGCTTGCACCCATGCAGAAGTGTGTGAAATCAAGAAGGTGGCAATAGCGGGGGCTACCACTGCAATATGGGAACAACCCCAGTCTATGGGGATGGGGACATTTTTAAATCAAAATACCCCCATAAGACCAACAAACTCATACCATAGTGAATCAATGAGAAAACGGGATCAACCCCATCACACATGGCTAGGGGCCTTTTTACCTCAAATTCACGTACAGTGGATGATCGTCTTCTCCCATCTGGGAAAGATGGTGTTTAGAGAGGTAAACCATTCAACCCTGTCTCATGCCTCATACCCTCCAAGATGAGTCCATATTACAAGGTCAGACCAGGGCTCCCTTTGGATCAATATTCACCAAGAAACCCAAAGAATACCATAGAATGTAAGAAGAAAGTCCAAAAAAGCATGAAAAAAAGCTCTCCTACCATACAGAACTGGGTACACCACCCCTAATTTAGTATGAATTGGTGAACATGGTGAATTTTAGTCTCACATATCTCATAGAAAATGATACAAATAGAGAGGATGCAAGAAAAGACGGTTCCCTCTAAGAGGTGGCCTAGACTGAGTCTGATGGTGTGCATACCCAAAACCGGAGAGCTACCCTAAATTTGGACGCACCCTTAGCAAACCCATTACTACCTCCATCATGAATCCCCAATAATGAGAATAATAAATCGTAGGTTATATATGACCCAACTCTTCATCCCCCTGAGAATGTGTCCCTCGTGCTCGAGGAAAGATTCTCCAAGCAGGAGGATGAAATGAAAGAGCTTAGAAAAATTAATGTTGAGTTGTGTCAAGGGAGCTGTATTTTTAGATGTGTTCCTCAAGAAAAACATTAACAAGTGGTCCCAGAAATAGTGCCCCTACCACAAGAACTCATCCTGCTGAATGAAATTAATCTCGGATGCCCATCCAATCTAGCACCGGGACCATCAACCTACTTAAATTTGGCCCTAGAAGGACATTAAGACTTCCCTACACTATGAAGGCAGCCAGAGTATATTCAAGAGATGTCACAAATGATAACCCTAGCTAGGTATCCACCCCAAATTATAGTAGTTCTAACATGTCTATCTTTTCCTCATACTACACCCACCCAATCCCAATTCTGGCATGATATGTATCAAGGGCTCTTTAATACCTTCGATAAAATAATAGCTCGACTAGAATTCAAGGAAGGGAAGCGTGCTCTAATACAACCAGAACGTAAACCTTACCCCAGTTGGGTGAGTAATGTTCCACCACCACCAAACTTTGGGAACTCCATATTTTCGTATTTCAATGGTTCAGGAGACCTGGAATATCACCTAATGCACTATGCGTCTTACAGTGATCCCATTATGGGCACCCCGGAGTAGTAAGAAGTAGTAAAAATCAGGTGATTCGTGCAAACTCTATAGGGTTCAGCCTTCATGTGGTATACTAGTCTACCAGCTAACTCAATCATAGTCTAGGAAGACCTTCGATAATAGTTTCTCTTCCAGTTCAGTTCGACAATACCTAAGATAACATTCATTGATTTCATGAACTGAAAGCAGTGAGAGAATGAAAAAGTTTCAGACTTTATTACCAAATGTAAGGGCCTAACTTACTCCCTAAATCATCCACTCCCACAGGATGAAATGATCACTATGTGCATCGATAATCTTCATGATGAATTGTAGACATCACTCATCCCAGTGAAGTACACAAGTGGATTCTGAGATTTATCTTCCATTTCACAAAGGATATAAGACTCCTTGTAGAGGACCAATCTCATGTCCTGGGTGGCCCCATCATACCCATGGAAAAGAATGAGAAAATTTGAAGCGACTTCTTCCATGCTTAAGCCACCCCCAGCACCATATTTAGTTGTCAGGCCTCCACCAAACCATGCACAATCCCCTAGATGCCAACATCCACCCCCACCTCGGTAAGATGAGAGAAGGGGTGAGAAAATAAATTAGTTCAAGGAACGAAGAAATAAGGTCTAATCATTCCGATATGACCAAGTCCATGGCTACATCAAAGCTGCCATGAATTAGAAATTGCTCTGGATACCAGATCCAAAGAGATCTGATGAAGTGGATCTCAAAGACCATCCAAATTATTGTCCCTATCACCGGATACTGGGGAACACCATACATGAGTGCTTCATCTTCAAGGAACTCCTGTAAAAGATGGTGGATTCTGTACAATTAAAGTTAGGTCTTCCACCATCAAAAGTGGTGTATGTCTCTACCTTAGACCCAAGAGAGGAAGAGGAATGGAAAATAGTTACTAGAAAAAAGGATCAAAAATTTGATAGTTGGATTACTTATAAAATAGTCAACCAAGCCCATGGAATCCTCCAGGTACAGTTGAATCAACCAAATGTTACCCCAATAGATCCTGAAGCAACACAACCATCATCCTCAGTCCCACAACCCTCTAAGGGTCAGAAGGGAATAAATCAAGAGAAAGAAGATGAGAATGCACCAAAGTCAAAACCGGTCTTGACCCTTTTGGTATTAATGCCAAAAAGTTTGAAAATACGGGCACCGCCATTCCCTGATGGAGACTATGGAAATGAAACTAAATTTCTCAAGTTCAATTGGAGAGTTGGAGGAAGAGGTTTTAGAGGCCAAGGGTTTCCAGGAATGCATGATCATAGCAGGAGTTATATCCCTGGACAAACTTTAACTCAAAACATTAACATTGCGGAAACTCTCAGAAGGACCCTCTAGAAAACATAAGGATAACCAGAATGTTTATCTTACCCTATCAGAAGAAATATAAGCCCAATAATATTATATTATCCTTAATAGGAAGATTAGATGTATAATCATCCATGGCATGCAAGTAGACTAGTTTGATTGAAATCAGAAATCACAGCAGCACCATCATCCCCTATCAAAGAGGATGGACCATCTACATCCAAATCTCAAGACCCTAAAATGACCATGAAAGAGAATCCCCAAGTCAGGAATCACTGACCTTTAGAGAAAAAATATGATATTCTAAAATAACTAGCCTTAGTACTGACAATTCTATAGATCCATGATGCCTTTAGTTTTTCAGCAGACCTTAGGGAGGCACTCATCAAAGCCTTATTAAGTCTCTAGGAATTCGAGGCCGAAGTAAAAGTTTCCCAAGTCTATCAGACATAGACTAATCCCAAATAATTTCATGTTTTTATCTCCTTATCATATTAGAATGAACACGCCATCATACAAGGACACATAAACCCCTTATATGTTCCTATAAAGATAAAAAACATTGATGTTTGGAAAATTTTCATCGATAATGGCTCTGGAGTCAAACTCCTCCCACTGCGAGCACTTCGTCGGTTAGGATATGATGAGGATAGTCTGACACCCATCACCAAAACTCTTTCGGGATATGAAAAAAGTGAGAAGATCTCATTGGGACAAATCAAGATTAAAACTTGGCTTGGTGACCTCATGTCTGATTCTGAGTTTCTAGTAGTGCAGAAAAGTAAGACCTTCAACGTCCTGTTAGGGAGGCTCTGGATGCATCAGCACATTGTGATTCCCTCATTATACCATTAGTGGGTCAAATATTTCTCTAATGGTAAAAATAGTACATTTCATGCCGATAAATCCCCATTTGAATCTTATGATTCATATTACATCGATGCAGGGTTCTATGAATCAAAAGATAAGCAGTCTTTGGCCGACGACGTTGATTGGGTCACCATCCCAAATGGATTGGAAATGGATCATGTTGATCCCTTCAATAATATTGGGGAAGAGTATGTATTACCTATCAACCAGGATGAGTGTATAAGTTTGATTTCGGATACAGACTCATATATCATCATGATTTCTGTTATGGCTGCCAAGTCCAAAGACACAGAAAAGAGTGTTGGCCCCAATGATGATAGGGAAGGCCCAAACAAAGATTCTCCCAGCCTATCCTTAGGATCCCATACAATTTACACATTACTCACTAAGGCATAAGACAATGTCATGTCACTAAAATAATGCAAGTAAATTACATCCTCTTTAGAGAATCCCCTATAGTCAGCCAGGGTAAAAGGTGTTGTTTCAATCTACATAAATCAAAGTTGTGATTCCTCTCCTAATGTTGGAGAGTTCATTTTGAGAATACTATCTTCATTAGAAGAGGAATAAGATGATGAAGAGGGTGAAGATAAAGAATGCGAATAAGAAGAATACCTCAAATATTCCCCTCTCACATTTGAAGAGGGTGTATCCACTACAATTAATTAACTTTGGGAGATAAATCTGGGCACTAAAGATGACCTACGACCCACTCTGATTAGTGTGGATATTCTCTTCGAGGAGAAAGAAGCATATAACACCTTACTAAATGATAATTGATATTTTTTCTCCTATAATTACACAGAAATTATAGGCCTCGATCCTGAGGTCACCACTCATCACCTGGGCCTATCATAAGACCATCATGGCTATAAGAAGGCTGCTAGAAGGACCCACCCAACACAGGCTTCCAAAATAAAGGTTGAAGTTGAAAAAATAATCAAATCTAACTTCATCCATGAAGTCCAATATCCAATTTTTCTAGAAAACATAGCCCTTTTCAAAAATAATAATGGACATATTAGAGTCTTCATTGACTTCAGGGACCTTAATTAGAACTACCTAAAAGATGAATTCCTAGTCCCAATCACATAATTCTTGAATGATGCTACCGCCAGATATGAGTCCCTATCTTTCATGGATGTTTATTCTAGATACAACCAAATCTTAATGTCCTAATAAGATGAATAATCCACTACTTTCAGGGGCCCCTAGGGATTGTTCTTCTATAAGGTGATTCCCTTTAGTCTGAAAAATGTTGGCGTTGTATATCAGCACACCATGCAATGCATTTTCAGACCCTTCTTGAGAAATCTCATCGAGTGATACATTGACAAATTGGTGTATAAATCATGATAGTTCTCAAACCACGTGATAGATATTGAAACTTTCTTCAATAAAATGTGGTAGTATAGACTAAAGATGAATCCCCTAAAGTGTGCCTTCAGTGTCACCATTTGAAAATTCCTTGTCTTCGTTGTACACCATCACAGGATTAAAGTAGACCCTGAGAAGACAAAATACATCCTTGGAATGCCTCCACCTCACAACCTCGTTAATTTGAGGGGTCTCTAAGGGCACCTGGCGTACATTCGGTGCTTCATAGCTAACCTTGAGGGTAAATGTTTTCCTTTCACTAGGTTAATGAAGAAAGGTATCACATATGAGTGGGATAATGATCATTAATAATCATTCAATAATCTCTAAAGATATCTCCTAAACCCACTAGTTATGATGCCTCCAGTTGAGGGAAGACCACTCATTTTGTATGTCACCACCTTGGAATGGTCACTAGGATCCTTCCTCATACAGAAGAATGATGTCGGTGGTTAGAATAGTCTCTATTACCTTAGCTGAACAATGATCGATGTCGAGACTCGATATTAAAGAATAAAAAAGAACTACCTAGCCTTAATCTTTGTGGTTCAAAAATTCAGGAATTACCTACAGCACCATGAGGTTCATCTAGTCTCCTAATGCAACCTACTCAAGTATATCCTCAGCCATCCTATGCAAACTAGATGCCTATCATGGTGGGAATTCATCCTACAATAGTTTTACATATGGTATGTGCCCCAAAAATCCATCAAAGTCCATGAATTAGCAGACTTACTGGAAAAGTACCCCTTGGAAGAAATGACCCCATTGGATACTGAAGTTCCTGATAAAGAGGTATTATCCACCCAAGGAGACCCCAAGCAATGGGAAATGTACATCGAAGCTCGACAGGGAAAATGATGGAGGATCCCAAGCTCAAAATAGTAGGTTTGGGTGTTATACTCATATCACAAGAAAAGTCCATCTTTCCTTACTTATTCATGCTTTTAGAAGGATGCACAAATAATGAAGTAGAATTTCATGCTTTCGTTTCAAGACAGGAGCTATCACTTCATGCATGATCCGAATTCCTTAAGATAAAAGGTGATTTAGAGCTGGTCACCAAGCAGGTCAATGGTGACTATTCCATTATGAAAGATGTATTGGAACCTTTGATGAACCATGTCCAAGAGCTGATAGAATAATTCCCATCAAAACCAACATTGACTTATGTCCCCCAGTCATAAAATGATCAATATTATTCATAGTAAAATGTACCCACAACCCTGGATGATCCAAACCGGGATAAAACAATCATCATCATTTCCCACCATTGGATGGTCTTGTTATTAATTCAGAAGAATATGGAGGAAATCGATGGTATTAGCCCCATTTCTGAGTCTTATGGTCACACCACTGGCTGGATGACTCACATTGAAAATTATGTACGGAGGGGGGAACTCCCTCTAGATAGTTTTGGAAGAGAATAGATTTGTAGTCATGCAATAAATTTTGTTTTGTACAATGGTACAAACCAAGGAAAAGTCATCTACAAATAAGGCCTTGGTGGATTCCTTCTCAGGTACATCTATGGAGAAGAAACTATTTTCATCATGAAAGAAGTGCATGCCAGAGCTTGTGAAGCACACCAATCAGTGGTCAAACTCTCCTATAAAATTCAAAGGCTTGGATACTATTAGCCCACTATGATATAGTATTGTGCCACATTCACCAAGAAGTTTCATTCCTACCAAGTTCATGCTAATTTTATTCACCAACCCCCAGAACTACTTCACATGGATAAGTACTCCTGTACATTTTCTGTATGGGGGATGGATGTTGTGGGACCATATCCACCCACCATATCCAGACAATTCAAGATCATTCTCACAGCAACTGACTTCTTCTTCAAATGGGTTGAAGTCATATCCATTTAAGAGGTTGGAGAAAAAAGCATTGTTAGCTTTGTGAAAGCCATCATCATTACCAGATTTGGTGTCCCTCATACAATACTGATGGACAATGGCACCAACTTATACTCTACTAAGTTGAACAAGTTATACCAAGAGTATGGAATCAAAGCCAACCGTTCATCCCACTACCATGCAGCTTCCAACAGAAAGATAGAGGATTTTAACAAGACTCTATCCAATATAATCCAGAATATGGTGGAAAATGATAAGAAATTTTTTCCAAACAATATCCTTCATGCTTTATGGGATTACCAGACCACGAGTCGCACTGTCACCCAGGCAACCCTGTACTCATAAGTATATGAGACAGAGGCGGTTCTGCCCATCGAAGTTCAAGTTCCATCACTCCACATTTACATTTGTGATAAACTATCCATGGATAAGAAATCCCAGAAATGGGTTGATGAGTTGGAGAGATAGGATGAGAAAAGGTTTCACACTTTGTACCATTTTGAAGTCTACAAAAATCGGATCGCACATGCCTTCAAAAAAAGGTTCACCTTTGGTATTTTCATGAAGGGGAGATGGTGTTGGTACTCAAAACCTCAATGATACTTAGGAAGAAACCTCCAAATCTTGAGACAAAATAGAAGGGACCATATGTCATACATAAGGTATACTCCAATAGAGAATATTCCTTGATATCAATGGATGGACAACTTCTCACAGCTCCCACCAATGCAAGGTTTTTGAATAAATACTTCGTATAATAGAAACACACACGTCTTAGCTATGTGACATTAAAATACATATCATAAATCATCATAATCACGAGATGATAAACTGTAGGATCAAAATTGTCCTAACCACATGACATTAAATTGTATAGAGTCTGTCCTTACTGTAAGATGTTAAACTGCATGGTTTCCAAAGAACTACATATGGCTTGATTCTCATTCATCAATGAGATATGCAGTGATGCCTCTACCCTCGATCTTGGCCTAGACATTACATGAAACAAAATTCATCTATTGTATCCTCTATCACACCATACTATGAGGAAAATCCTCATCGCTCCTTGTTTCTCACATTGAGTATGACTCATGTGAGCTTATGATCAGTGGTAATAATTCTCTTATGTAAACAAACCATAGAGGAATACGATATACCCAACACCTGTAGAGGATGAAACAAAAATTCCCCTACTCCTATGCCTAAGTTAGATCAGTACAGGGAACATTTAGAACTACATATGGATTGATTCCTACCCTTCTAGGATACGTTGTGACGCCCAGATGTAATATTCGGGCCCAACTACTAATTAAAGAAAAATTCCCTCTCATTTAACTACATGTGGGCTAGACCTATGTAGGGAACATTTATAACTATGTATGGATTGATTCTTGTCCTTTCAGGATATGTAGTGATGCCTAGATCCTCTATCCCAATCTATCCACCCAAAATAAAAAAAATCCCCTTCCTCTATGTATAGGTTGAACTTTCACGTGGGAATCCATGAAAGTTACTAACCACATGACGTTAAACTATAAGGTTCCTCAAGAGTCATGTGCGGCCCAATTCTTAGTGTTATGAGATCCCAAACATTCCCCCAAGTTCTTACACAAAAAATTAAAATAGATGAAAGAAATTCCAAGTCTGAATTCTGACACTCATAAGGAGTCAAAAGATCATGCTTCCCCCTACATATGAGTAAGATCTATGTAAAATATTCAGTAGTACATAGCTAATTACGTTCTGAATATTTATTATGTTCCCAGACACATCTTTACCATTTTTCAAACTCTATACTCTAGGAAATATTGGGTCCCCATAAACATTCACGGCCATCGGGGATGGAATGTCAGTGTCCTGCAGACACCTTTGTTTGACTATGCATATCACACCCCGGTGGCTCTGCATATGTTTCCTACAAAATGGACGTCAATCAAAGGAAAATTCCTCCCCAAGAGAGTACTTTCCTATTTTCATACACCCAATGGATTTCAATCCCTATGTAATTCCTCCCAATCCAAGGAACCCCTCCCCCTGGACTATGGTTTACACCTTCTATCATCACTCATGTCTAAGGAATGCCAGAATATCTCTATCACTATTAACTCAAAGATATTTATGGTCTTTGTGATAGGTTATCTCTACAACACAATGGTGAACTATTTTTCCAATGTCCTTACCACATGATGCTAAATTTCAAGGCCAGAAGTGTCCCAGCTGCACAACATTAAACTACACCGCTCAATTACAATGCTTAGATTCTTATCTTGGATCATCCACCTCAAACAAAATGACTTCCCTTACCATGTATGGTTAATACCTATGCAAGTAATTTTCATTGGTAATCTTACATAACTTGGTTTCCCCCTGAGAAGATGTGTGGTGGACCTAAATTCTACGATCCAGACTCATCCACAGAAGGTATTAAAATGTCCCCTTTTCTGCGCACGAATTAAATCAAAGCATAGAATCCCTATTCAAGTCCTATCTATGGGTATACTTAAGGGTAATCTTATATCCCTTATTTCACATTGATATTACCCTACGTCCACCCAACATGATGATAAATTTTTTGTAATTTCATCCTTACTTGATGACATTAAACTACAAAGCATTAGTCTAAGTATAAAATTCTCTCTTCCATTGATTATGCTATTCTTAAGTGGTGACATGGAATCCTTGTAATCCCTTTTTTCTCACACCAAGCATATCTTATCTGAGCTTATGGACCTCAGCAGAAGATCCATCATGACATCATGTAAAATCTTTCTAAGAGTTTGGTCCTAGAAGCACGACCCTAAAAGAAATGTTATGGTTCCCTTACCCATAAGGAAATCCCTATATTTATGATGTTAAACTATAGGGTACTCCAAATATGGGATAGATTCCTTACCCTACATATGATCCAGATCTATGTAGGTGATTACCTGATCCCATGGGTGAATCACAGATCAAATGTTCCTAATGTATCTGAATAAACTTATGACATGCATAAAACTTCGTGCTTTGAGTAATATTGGAACCCCATAACCTTCTATAGCCATCGAATATGGGAGGACAGTGTCCTGCATACACCTTTGTTTGACCATGCATATCATTCCCTGGTAGCTCTGCATACGTTACCTACAAAATGGTCATTAATCAAAGGAAAATTCATCCCCAGGAGAGTCCTCTCCTACCTTGGTATGCCTAACATCTCCCAAGACCCATGACATCCATCCTGATTCAAGAACCCTCAAATTCATGGTTTACATTCTATTCCCTACCCACGCCCTAGATATATCAAAACATACTGTCCCAATTCACCTCTAGTATCTCTTGAGGTTTCTACAAAATAAAGATGCCCCATACCTTTTCATGAAGTTGATCCTTGTACACAAAAAAAACAATAAAATGACCCCACCTATTTTCGGTTTTCCTAGTAAAATTCAGCCAAATAAATGACCCCTTTCATGTTTAGACGCACCCCCTTTCATAATCCATACATCGTGTCCAGAAATGTCCCAATCTTCATAAACATTCACAACCATTGGGGATGGAAGGCCAGTTTCCTACAGACACTTTTGATTGACTATGCATATCATACCCTGATGGCTCTTCATATGTATCATACAAAACAGTCATCAATCAAAGGAAAATTCATCCACAAGAGAGTCCTTTCCAATTTCTATATTCCCTCATGACATTTATGTCCCGTATCACTCTCCATATTCAGAAACCCCATGGGTTAGAGCTTAAATATCTTTATCTTTTCAAATTCCCAAAGATGAAAATCATTTCTAATTGAACTAAGTAATCATTTACTCTCTCTTGGTTAGAGAAAAATGATCTCCCATTATAAGTGTCATGTGTCCTGGTTGTATGACGTTAAATTGTACCATTCACTGGATCTCCCTTACATAAGATAAATTCATGTGGGAGTGGTTTCCCATTCAAATTCAACACAAGTGACCCTAATACTTTCATACATAATCCCTCAGATAGGCCACCCACTATGGTCCCCAACCTCAAAAAAAATCCAAAGTATTATAAATCCTCCAGACCATTGGAAATGGATGTCTAGTGTCCTGCAGACACCTTTGTTTGACTATGAACATCATGCCCTGGTGGTTGTGCCTATGTCGTCTACAAAATAGTCATCAATAAAAGGCAAGTTCTCCCTCATGAGAGTCCTTCCCTACCTTTGTATTCCTAAAATGGCTCCCAAGACCCATATACATCCAAAAATCACAAAGTTAGGTTCAAGAAAAATCCCTCATTTATGTCTGAGAGTTATTAGAACATTTTCAGTTGATAAATCCCAAATTGGGGCCCTTTACCCATCAATTTTGGTCAAAGTTTTTTGACTTAAAACATAAGTAATAAGTCTGATTGGAAATACTATAAACTATCAACAAAAAAAGATGCAATACTCTACAGAGTGAAAATCCTTATAGGGAACCCATGGATAAAAGTCAAGTACCAGATCATTAAACCTATACTATGTATGGTTTAGGAAAAATATTTGAGCTATCAAATACTCAAAAGATACATAAATCTTGTTAGGTTGAAAACCTACAAAGGGTGTCCTAAACAAAATTCAAGTTATACTCACTAAGCCCGTACCAAATTGGATTAGGAAAAAATTAGGGCAATAATAAAAAAGGCACAAAAGTTTGTGAGGTCTTACATATGACCCCAATAAGATTCGAACTGCGCTCGCTGAGTCCCACAGCTCAGGATAAAGTTAGATCCTTATTTGATGATTTTAGTTTACCAGTTTTGAATAACGGTTTAAAATTAATACCCGATCAAAATTATGCTTATATGGTCGATTTTGATTGATTAACATTGCAAAAAAAAATGAAGAAGCATTGGAGGGAAAAATCGTTCCATTAGTCTCGAAAACAAAGAAAAATGGAGAAACATACCTAGTTTGGAGCCTCTCTATAGTATCAAAAGAAAATGATTACATCAGGATTTGGGTAAGTTACAGTGAGGCTCAACTCATACTTTTCATAAAAATGGAAAGGGAATGTGGTGGGATTTCAAGGTTCTTCTATAAAGTATCTCTCTCTTCCTTCTCGGCTTCAACCATCAGAAATACACATTCCATAATGGCTTTAAGGTCCTACCCTTTCTTCTTAATAGATTTATAATTGGCACTTGAGGAGGCCATTTGATCCTTAAACCTTTCCATGTGAGCCTCTCATTATTGTATCTCTTCTGTTTGGATGACCATCGAGTCATGAATCTTCGCCTCCTCAGTCGTCAGATGATCGAGATCCTCAGAAATATCTTAGAATGTCATTTTTTAATGATTTCAAGAATTGAATCTGGAAATTTTTTCCTCACAAGAATCAAAGTCTTCTTAGGCTATGAAAATATATTAAATAACAAAGTGTAGATGTTGGTAATCAAATCCACGTAAACCCAATTCAGTAAATAATCTTTGTAAGTTTTCTGTTTTATCAGTGAAATTAGCTAGAGGGGTTTCTGAAGTTAGGGAACATAATTGGAACCCCACCTATTTTCGCACTGCTTGATGCCTCCTCGCGGAACCAGGGCCTTGGTCATCCCCTGCTTCAATGGGTCTATAGGCAGGAAGCATCATTACAACAGTGGTAAGGGACATAAGATAGGTTACCCAGGAAGAAGGGATCTCCCTCCCCACTGATGGTTTGACCCCTGGAGTCGGACAAGAGGGACTGGCCGTGAATTCCAGGATATCCAGTGACACTCTACTAGGGACAACCTCATTAGGTTCATCAATGGTATCCAGAAGAGGGGAGTAGTTTGAGTCACTCCCTACCGAGATAGGCCGCACAGATGAAGCCCCTTCCAGACGCATCTATTGACGAATTGAGCGTCTTCTCACCACAAGGACATGAATAGATGGAGTATTCATCTCGATCACCACAGAAAGAGGTATAGATGGAATGGACATCAGGGTAAGGTGGGGAAAAGTATTATTAATGGATTTTGGACCTGTTAAATTGGACTTCCCATCACCCCATCGGGGTAACAGTCCACCCACATTTGGGCTTATTCTAGTGATATAAAAGTGGATCCCATCATATTAGGGATGATAAACTCCATGGTGACACCTTCCCACATCATTATAAGCCATGACTGGTGAAGAATTGTGGGATGGGATTGTCCCATTAACTGAATGGTAGGAAGAAGTGCAGTCTGTTGAAGGCACCCAAATTTAATGGAAAACCATTAGGGTAGGTATAGCTCATATATAGCCACTCAATCTATGTGAGCAGTTAGCATCCCATTCCAAAGTGTGATGTCATATGATAAATCCTCTGAAGAAAAACCTATATCTCCCCTTATTGAACCATAATGGGTAGGGTATGGTGCAAAAGAAAAGCGAGAAGCATCATTAGGTATCTCAACCGCATCGTTGATGCTTAAATTAATAGGAAAATAGAAGAAATATTAAGGAGGGAAGGTTAAAAGTCAGAATGAGGTACCCTTACAGTGTGTTGATATTCATAGAAGGAGAAATTTTTTTTATCCACCCATAAAAAAATTGAAATGGTCCGCTAAGACTATGTGGGTGTTTACCTTCTTTAATCTTCCCAAACATCTCATAAAGTCAGAAAAGAGTAGGAGTGGATGGATTAATTGGTTGACCCTCCTCCAGTGTAGCCTCCGTCATCAGAGTACAAAATCTGACCCCGTTATATACATCACGAGATGGGAAGATCCATCCGCTTAGAAACATGGCAAATAAACCTTCTAATCTAAGATCAGGTGACACGTTCAGTCAAATCTCATATTCCCAGGTAGTATATCATCCCACTTTGAGGGTGGCGCAATATGACCCTAGAATTTGTCGAGACTGATGGGTTGGATGAGTTCGGCTATGGAGGGCTCTCATCCTAGGCCTATTCACCTGTAGAAATGACCCTATCCAATCCTCAAATGGGATAAGAGAGTGATCTTGGATAGGGTGATCAATCAGTCATTCTATTGTGACCAATAGGCTCCTTTTCAATGGGGACACATGGTTGGTATTGTCCTAAGTAGTGGTTTCTGGAAGAAATTCTTCATACATGTTTCCAAGAATGGAGAGTCCTCCAAGATGGTGGATGTATCATAAGCTGATCCCCACCTCTCCATGCGATAAATGGAAAGTGTTGGTGCTTGAACACCAGTATCTTAGCATTTCAGGTAGGATTTCTCCTGGAGAGAAAACTCTGAACTGGGATACCCAAGCTACCAGATACAAGTTCACCGCTTCCAACTAATCGAGGGACTACAAATAGATCTAATGTACCCAGAATGTCTAATCCCATTCATCAGAAAATCATCCCCTAGATTGCAGTTCCCATTTGGTGCTCCACCCACCATTAGGGTTTTCTCAAGAAAGGTTGACAATGGAGGGGTAATCCTAGGTGATTATTCTCAAGAAAGTGTTGTGACAACTACATTTGCTCTGATTCCATGCCAAGCCTTCAAGTATGAACACATTCTCTTGAATTGGAGTATCTATGATTTATCCTGTTGAGGAAATATTGGCTTGATTATTCCCTTGGTGTGTTTCTAGGATAATTAAGGAAGTATTATAGTCATCCAATGGTAGAGGGACGTCATTAGAGAGACCAAATCTGTATAGCAGAAACTTCACGTATAATGGGTAATCTATAAGCTCTGGCATAAGAATATCTTTTAAGAAAAAATATCGAGGGATAATGTAAGACCAAAGATGGTCATTGGTGTCCTAAATAATGGCTTCCCTTGTCTAGTTTGATTCCATCAAGAACTTTGGAAGATCCATTACAGTCTGCACAGAAAGATACAAAAGGCCACAAAAAGTCAGTCTAATGAGGAAGTTGTTGGATAAGGGCCATAAAAATGGCCAAAAGATTTAAAAAGAGGGTTCTCATGGGGATCTATGTACTTCTCCCGAAGACAGTATGAAAAATCCATTTCCCACGTATTGATGTTATGTCGGAGACATTTATCACATACTACATCGGTATGCGGAAGCTATATCCCACGTACAGCCTTGGTATGCGGAATTCCCACAAGGCTCTGGCCCGTAGATAATTGTCCAGAAAAATAAGGGGTTCACGGAAGGAAGAAACCAAAAATTGAGGCCTTTCCATGCTGATATTCAAAGTGTGCTAATTAAGATGTTTAAGTTCGGTTTAATAAGGTTTAAAGTTAATTTCGCTGGTTTAAGTTCAGTGTGTGGAACATGTAAATTTTGTAGCATTATCCTACATGGAAGTCTGGAATTAAGTTCTAAATTCCATGGTGTAGTTTGTGAAACCAAAAATTTGGTTCGTGGGTGGAAGCAATTATGAAGATTCTGGTTCATGAAACCTACGAAGTGGTTCACAAATACGGATTTCGCAAAGGATTCGGTACGCAAATGTAGAGGAAGCTGAGGGAAGGTTAAGAGCACTTTTCTACATGATAAATGGTAAAAGACAAATGATATGGTCCCCTATAAATAGGTTTAGTCCCATCCTATTAGACCTATCTATTCTACTGCAAACCACTTCAGTTTAGTACTGCTTCTACATTGAAATAGCCTCCTCTTCATTCTGAACAAACCCCATTTTGATGGGAGGAATTTGTAGGGTCCTAAAAACTTTGTAAGGGGAATTAAATACTCCCAAAAGCACTTTTTAGAAAGAATAAATTATTCTTATAAGTCCAATAAGTAAAATTGATGCAAATTGAATTGAAAATTTGAGAAGAAACTTGAAGAAATTAAATTTTTCAATTGTTTTAGTGGCCCGCATACCATCATCGGGAATGGTTCGTGGAGCGCATGAACCGCGAACCATTGGTACGCTAAGGACTCGCAAGGTGATGGCATGTGGGGTGATGGCCAACAAACCCAATATGCCAGGAACTGTGTCATTGGTGGAATCAAGTGTATAAATTCCATCTACATAATGTCCCATGAACTCAGTAGTTCATAGAAGAAGCAATATGGCATGGTTCGGTGAACCACAAACCGCAAACCACAACCTCTGCAAACCCCAGTTGACCGATCCTTCTGAAGGTTGAGATATATCTTCATGGGCTTCTGAAAATGTTGTCGATTTCCCATAGATATGATTTCCCCAATGATATATAAAAGGAGTATAGGAGGAAGTGAAAAGGTGGACTGATAAAGAAAGAACAGGGGAGACCCTAGAGGTTGGAATAAAGAATTTGGAGGGGATTCTAACTTTGGTTTCAAATCATCAATGAAGTGAAAACTATGAATCATGTTTCTGTGGGTATAACCAATTGTGAACCATAAAAATATGGAACTCAATAATAATCAGTGAACCGCGAACCTAATTGGTTCCATTTCAAACCATAAATTCATCATGGATGAACTCCCCATGAACTATAGGACCCTTGTTCAATACGGCAGTCCACATAGTGCATAGCTATTCGGATTAAACCATGAACCACGTACAACATTAGTACATGGGTGGAACCCAAAGTGGCATGGTAAACCACGCCACAGACTGTGTACCACTTTGGTACATGGTGGTCCATACCTAAGTCCACATACCTCTTTGGTACGTGGAAGACCCCTCTACCCATATAACACTATGGTATGCAGGATTCCCCCAATCTCACATGAGAAAATAGTACGCGGAATGGGGCATCTTTGAGTGTCCTTCCCTCCGACTTTAATCTCACCCCTCGATTACTGTCCAGGCCTCCATAGCTCCTCCACGAACAAGTCCACCAGCATCAGGCCAAAACCTCCTCCAAAGCCACCAAACCCATATGATCAGATCAACGGGCGCATTAGCGTGCCTCTCTAAGTCTACATACCCAAGGTAAGCAGAGTCATGAAGGTTGTCCCCATAATGGTTTGGACCCCTAGAATTTCCCTAAGTATAAATTCTCATGGTAACCCAGAGTCCAACCTTAGAATACTGATGTGAACCTCCATGTTCTATGGATCAAGGATGATCACTTTCTTTTCCATTCAGGGAGGAACAGTGATCAGTCAAAGGGATCATGCTCGCTTTTCCTTTCGACAAGAAGCAACATTCCTCCCCTTTCCCAGAAAACATTTTGGGGCACTACCATTTAGTTAAGTCCCTAACCATCCAAGAGTTGATTCACATGACCTCTAATTTTATCCCACATTGAAAGGTTCATCAGTTCGTGCCCTCACCCACCGTCGCCTCGACTTCTTCCACCGTAGGCCCGACCTCTTCCATCAGCAGGTGAGAAGGTGTGTGGTTTATTGAATATCTCACGTCCTCTTGTTTCTCACAATGAGTATGAATCATTTGGGGTTAGATATTTGTGATGATTAAAAAATACACACAATCAACCTCATATCTTGAACTACAAGAACTATGATTTCTGTTCAAACCAGGATACGTAGGATGCCTGCTTGAAGGACCGAGCTCAAAGGGCTGCTCATCCAAAAGGGTCCACCAAATTACGCCCCCAAAAATGGGCCTCCCCTAAGGTCCAATATCCAAGATAACTGATCTACATGGTCTCTGATTCCTCTCATGAGTATACATAGAAAGCTCATTATATAGGTTCGACCATAACATCAAACCACCATCTGTCTCTCCTAGATGACGATAAACTCCAGAGCACCTTATTGTATGGATTAAGTCAGCATTTCCACTGAAGCATCAAATATATATATGTCTATGATGATCTTGAAAACCAAGTATATCCCTAGGATATACTCTTCAGGAATGAAATAAGGATTCACAAACATATGAACACAACTTAAATCTATAAGAGAGTCCCAGAATAGGTAATAATTCCCCCAAAAAGGGTGTGATGAGCCCAACCTACTATCCTCTTAACTAATAGATTCCTTAAGTTTCATTGGAAAAATCTTCATCCAATGAGTGCTTGCCTTTGGAAACTAGGTCCATGAATCATGGATATCAAGGCCTTTGGGTTTTTCTTGCTCCATGAATAAACTCGTTGGAGACCATCTGAGGACGTCATGTCCTAAGAGGATCGATTGTACAAATACATAACCCCATGAAATCTCTTACTAAGACCATTTGATTATGTAACTTCCTTCATAATGTGGAAGGGATAAACTACCGAGTCCCCATGGGGTCAATCCAATTCCCTCTAAACGATAACGATGTGGATCGGTCCAAAACAAAGATGGAGACGTGAAACTCTCTACCATAATAGATGATTGATGATTCTCATCGGGCCATTTTTTCCCCATACACGCATCACCTCAGGTCAAAAAAATCATTTTTTTACATTATAGATATGATGAAACCATGATCTAAGTAAGAATATAAATAATAACAAGTCAAAACATATATGAAAAACAAAGCAATTATTACCCAAAACATAACTTTGACATGGAATTATTAGTAAATAGGTAATATAAAGTCATAAGAAAATAATATATGGTATGATATATATGAATATGGTTCTGTTATATATGTATAATTAACTAATATTTATTATTCAGGAGGTTTGAACTAGTATGATGGAAGTCAAGACTTAAGGTATCATAATTTCATCTCATTTTTTCTTCCATGAGAAACATGTCATATTCACCACATATTTCATTTATGTGGTGTATATACTGACCATTAATGTATATTATGATGATTCTAATGAAAACTGTGGGGGTTAACATACCCATTTTATTATCTCTATTTTATTGGGTTTATGGTTAAAAAGTTAACAAATTGGTAAGGTGATTTCTAGTCTTGCTTTTATTTATGAGAGACTTATGCCATATTCATCACTCGTTTATTTTGTGGGGTGTATCTACTACCATATTCTTTGATATAACATGAATCTAACTCATTTAGTGATAATTAATTATTCCATTGACTTTATTATTTGATGGGGTTTATGATTCAAAAGTTACTCAAGCAATAAGGTATTTTTGTCTCAATTTTTTTTCTTTGAGATGTACGTTATATTATAATATTATATTCATTCACAAGGTGTATATACATCCCATTTGACATGAAATATCATTAATTTATATGTCCTAATGATATTTTAAGTTTAATTTAATGTTATTATTTCATGGGTCTTACGTTTCCAAGATTACCAAAGTGGTAAGAGTTTTATGTTACAATATCATCGTTTATTGGTATTATTTATGACTATACTTCTAATGATAAAATATTATGATATATATATGAAGAATTAATATCAATATTTTTATCATATTGTTATTCATGATATATTAAATTAATGTTACCATTTTTTTACTATTTGGTACTTAAGATAATTATGAAAATGTTTTTAAGAAAATCCAACTTTATCTCTCTCTTCAGTTGGAAACCAGTTTTCATTCAAAACCATGTTTTCTAAAAAAAATTAAAAAATGTTTTATTACTCTATTATGATTTTTAAAATAAATTTTTACCCATTTTTTACTTTTTACAAAAAAAAATTGAAAGGAATCTTCTAATCTTTTTCAAAATAATGTTCGTTTGGATTTTAACAAAATGTGAAAGGAATCTTTGTTTTTAAACATAAAAAGAATGAATAGTATTTCTCACTTTCATGACCACTAAAATATTACATGATTAATTTTTAAGTTTTAAAGGCTATTTTAAAATAAAAATATTTTCAAAATGTTTTAGTTTTTAAAAATAATTTTTCAAAGTGGAAAGGATATTTTACTCAAGAAATGTTTTAAATGATTTTTAAATCTTCCTTTATAAGTTTTCAAATTGGTTTTCAAAGAAAAGAATTTTGAAAATGTTTTATGTTTTAAAAATTTATTTTCAAATAAATTTTATCTTACTTAATAAATTTTTCAAGTGATCATTCAAAATAATTCTCTATCTAAGATGACATCCTTTGATATGGTTTATTTTATACTGGGGATATGATCCAAGGACACCATTCTTATTCTTTATTTGAATTGTTTATGTTTATGGAGAAATTTTTTTATTAAACTCATTTCTCTTCCATGGGATATATTCTTTTGAAACCTGTTTATTTTTATGGGTTATTCTATGATTATGAAACCTGTCTCTTTTACATAGGTTCTGACATGATGAAATTTTTATGATACCCGTTTCATTCCATGGGTTATGATATAATGAATTTTTATGTTCTTATGGAATGTATAAATATGGTTTTCATTATGAGATGGGTGGGACCTATATCTCCCTCCAATGAATCGGGTAAAGATTTATATATCTCATGAGATAGACATCGATGGAATGGCGAGTGAACCCTGTAGAGTAAGAGGAAAGGGATTCCACTAGGGATAGTGGTGTGTCCCATCTAAGAGGTGTAGCCGCCAATGCGTGAACCATATTACATGTTTACAATTTTATGTTTGAACATGATTACATGTTCACAATGTTATGCATGGACCTAGTTGCATTTCCAAAATTTTATATGCGGTCATGAATTCATGTCCTTGACTTAATGGGGGAACATTTTTCAATTTACATGTGTTAAAAATGTTATAAGTTGATGTTTATACCAAAAATATATGTATTATTCCAATATTATGCTCTTATGTATCATGTTATTTTATTATCTTATGAATAATGTCTTATGAACAGTCAATTTTTATGCCATTATAATCTTTGATATGTAGGGTATACTTTCCAAATGTTATGCTCATGTTATCATACCCTTATACACATGTTATTCTTATGTATCTCCCTTGTTTACCCTTACTAAGAATCTGATATCACCCTTTCTTATGTTTCCTTTCCCTAGGTTATAAATAAAGTTTTTAAGTAGGAGTACTAATAGGGAAGATATTTAAGGGAGATGTTTAATATTTTTTACCAAGATAGAAGATTATGTTTCCTTGTTTTTAATGGCACTAAACTATTATGGTCCTCAGGTGTTTGTTTTATAATGTAATTAATATTCATCTAAAAATATGTAATATCCATGTATGATAATCCTGGGTCGCTATAGTTGGTATCAAAGGAAAGGTTTAGTCCACCTTTGGAAACTATGATGAGAGAAATTTAGTGATATCCCTAGGGATATTTCTAAGGATGTGTCTAGGGATGTATCTAAGGATAAGTCTAAGGATTCATTAATGTATAGGAAATTTTCCTAGAATTTTGGTAAATGATGGATCAAGTGGTTTACTAGAAACACATCCCTATCTGGATACTATAAGTGGATTTATCTTTGGAACAAATATACATAGGGTTAACAACCCTGAAAACACCGTATTGAGATAGAATCGATCAAGAACTAGTTTGCGACAATGGGCCTTTCCACACACCTGGTTTGACACTCCCAAGGGATATGATTTGGAAATTCATAGACTATTTATGAACTATCATGAAGGATTTTAAATAGATGATGACTATTAATTTCCTAAGATAAACCTAAGGTGTCATAGATTAGAGAACAAGTCATGGTTTATAAATCCTATATATTATTTTTCATGATTATATAATTTCCTGCTATGATTAGTGTTGAACACTATATGTGTCCTAGTTTTAGTCAATGGTGGGAACCAGGAGTAACTGGGTTTGAATTGAATGTAATGGATATTTTTCTAATGAGAAACTAAATGGGATGATGACTGGAGTAAAAGATGTTATGATTATTCCTAATCAGTTTTCATGGAACATGATAAACAACGTGCACCTTAACCAACTCTTAGACTCACCAAAGAAGAGAATGATAGAGTTTGGTGAGAGTTTGGGTAGTGGATACTGTGGAGTAAAGAATAATCAGTTTTTTATATTTTCATAATATGTGAATAGTCACTCAAGGAAATTCTTAAAGGAATAAGAATATATTTTATGCGTAGAGAATAAGGTCATAGAGTAATAAAATTTCAAGGAAAATGAAAATTTCGGTTAATGAAATGGATGGGAATATTATTATTCCTCGGGTATTATCAATGGATGAATTATTTAAATGTGTAAAGTATGTTAATTATACAAATAAATTCCCTAGGGTTAACTATCATGAAGATAATTAGAAAATTGTTTTGAGTAATGGTTATACTACTTATAATGAAGAGACTACGAATGACATATGAAAGGAGAGAGGTATTAAGGAATAATATGAGTAAGCCTAGTTAATGGATTAAGGATGAGGTGGAATAATCAAAGTGATTATGTATTTGGATTAAAAAATTATTTTATATGAATTTTAAAATATATAATTATTGTTTAGTATATGTTTTTAGTTAAGGATCAGAAAGAGTAAGTTGAATAATGTTAATGACCAATAAAATGGATTTAATGTCAAGGTTATGTTTTGTAGAAACACAAGATTAAGGGAGGGCAACCCTTAATATTTTCATGATGTTGAGAAAATATAGTTTACTTGGATTAAGAGATGTTGGATAAGAATAAAGTAAATTTGATATTAATTATTACCTTGGAACAAATTAATTATTTTTTAACAAGGTGGTTTATGCTATCATGGATGGAGTTTACAATCTTTTTGTATTTAATGAATATATCCAATTATTTATGTTTTATAAGGAATTAAGAAAAATGCAAATTTTCAATAAGTTTTATGGTAATTTAGGTTATTACCATGTTTTAATAAAATAAATGAAGAAGGTATTCACATGTATGGTTTGTGAAAATAAAGAGCCAATTTATGGTGTATCGTGGTTTAATGATAAATTGATTTTGGAAATTTAGTGACCTTATTTTAGAAAGATTGGATTATAATATTTTGGAAGGGTTATAAGGATAATAATTTATGGAATATATTAAGTTTAATTTTGGATGAGGTTTTAAATATTAACATATTACTTCACCATATGAATATTTATCCATATTGGATAACCAATGTTAACTTTTAACTAGAAATAGAAGGAATGACTTATAATTATATTATAGATCTTATGATCCATTAGGTATTTAGGCATAAAAAATTTATTTTAATTTCTTGGAGTAATGAATGAAGTGGAAATTGATCAAGGTACAATCTAAAGGTGAGATTGTGCCAAAATCAAGTAAGTATATATTTTCGTGAAAATTCTCTAAGATTAGGAAAATGGTCTTGGAATAAAATATTATTTTTTTGTCATCATATTTGATTATATCAATTACCTTTTCCCAGCCTCTTTGGTTTCTAGTTTTTTTATTCATAACTTTATCTGGATCACCCACTTTCTTTCGATCAATTTTCTCTATCACTCTCTATCGGTATTTGGTGCTAGTTTTCTCTTATATGTCCATGTTTTCACTTTCCACCAATTTTCTCTTATTTGTAATCTTAATATGTGTTATTCTAGATGACATGCACACATCACTTTATCTTTTTCAATAGTATTTTTTATTAAACCTCTTTATGATGTGGGTTTCTATAAAGGAATTTTCAAGTGTTAAACCTTTGATGATAAAGACAAATTTCAAGGGTGAAATTCATTTTATGGGGTTGGAATGTAACACCCTAATATTTTGGGATTTTTTTTAAATTAATTTAATTATTTTTATTTACATGAAATAATAAGTTTAAAATGATTTACATGAAATAAATAAGTTTGTATTGCGTTACATATAACACCAAGTTAATAATACACTACATGCAACACCAAATTAATCTTGCACTACACAAAACACTAATTTAAGCTTGAGTTATACACAACACTGAGTTTAAATAAAACATGAAATATTATTAAAATATTGTTATCTAATGTGTTAATTTTCACATATCCATTAGAATGGAATTTATGAATAGTATTAACTAAATTATGAAAATATGGTTTACTCATGTATATAAGATCAATTCATACATGACCAATTAACTAGAAATGAAAATAAAACCCTTACAAAAATGTAGGAAATAAATTTATGGAAAACTTTTTATAAAACATTTTTTAGCTCAATAAATTAATTAAAGAAATTTTGGTCAATGATTTTAATGAAATTAATATATTATATATTTAATCATCTCTTTAATATTAATCATATGTGTTTCCTAAATAATAGATAAGAATAAATCTAACTTTATTCTTAAAAATTGTATTTTTCTAAAAGGCGGTTTTTAAATTTTTTATGGAGGAATCATTTTAAAACTGATCTTTGAAACTTTTAGAAAATAAATTTATTTTTTAACTCATAGTATAAAAATTATCCCTGGGTGAATTTTGGATATTTTTCTGAAAAGTTTCATTTTTTGATGAACAGTGAAAAATATTGAATTTTAATTGAAAACTGCCTTTTCAAATAAATAATTTATAATTTTAAATTGTATTTTGAAATTGTTTTAAAGTAATATTAGATAAATTATAAATTCATTAATCCAATTTATTTCATTGGAATCAATTTCATATTTAATTTACAAATAAAAACATTTCACACTTTGGAACATTTTCTCTATAAAATAACCCGCTCTCTTGTCATGTCTTTGGGATTAATTTTAAATTAGTTTTTTCCACTTCTATAAATTTAATTTAGAAAAATTTATTCCATATTTGGAATAATAATAATTTCTAATTTCTAATAAGTTAAACTTAATTTTTTTACCAAAATGAATAATGAATTCAGTAAAAATTAATTATCGTGGTTAAGGTAAAAATGGGTTTATTGGAGGGTTAAAGTAAAAATATAAGGGTAAAATTAACCTATAAACTTGTATAAAAACTATTTTATGGACATATTTAAACCATAAAACCTCTTACTTTTATAATTTACTAATTTTTATCCACTTTACATATGAAAAACGTAGGTGGAATTCTCCCTTTCAAAAATTTACAAGTTTTTCACTCAACCAACTTATAAAAGACCCCTACTCTACTCTCTTCCTTGCATATTAAAAAATATTTAGTTTAGATTATAACTACCCAAATAAATTCCCAACTTCAATAAAATTATCCTAGAATCCTTATTTGATACATAAGTCCAACCAATAAAATCTTTAGTGTAAACCTAATGAGGATACCTGAAGAATAGGTAGCATTCATCAATGAACGTATTTATTTTATTTCTTCCTTAAACCCCTTAAATTATTTTTATATCATGATTATAAAATAACCTCATAATATTAAATATACTAATATGTTTTCATGTTAAGTTTATTACCTAAAACAATTCAAACTTCCATCAAATGGGTTATGAAATCATAGTTCATGTGTACGACAGACTACCACCTCACGAATAGTTGTCGTTCATTTTTCCATTAGCACATTTCAAGGTTGGTAATAATGATGGAAATAATATTTATATATGATATTTATTTTATTTATGATGTTATTATTCTTATTAAATTTTTATATCATTCATACCTCCATGCTTTCCATTTTGTGGGAATATGATAATGTCACTCGTGTGTACAGTGGACTACCATCTCGTGAAGTAATGTGATTCATTCATGATTTACATGGAATGTATTAAGGATGGTTTAATAAACATATGTGATATATATAACATAATAATTATACTAGAATTATAATGTGTGTGTTTTTTTGTGTGTTTGTGTGTATCATTTAGTTTTCTTTCTTTCAATACAATATGAAAATGGAAACAACATTCATGTGTATGTACGGCCTACCGTCTTCATGAATGGTGTATTCTATTTCTTTACTTCCCTGAGAAACATGCAATATTCACCATATATTTATTTATTTGGTGTATATACTAACCATGAATTTATATTATTATTCTTTTACTGAAAACTATTGTGGTTCTAATTTCCATTTGAGGATTTCTCTTTCATGGGGTTTATGGTTCAAAAGTTAACAAATCGGTAAGGAGATTTCTAGTCTTGCTTTTATTTCTGAGAGACTGATGCCATATTCACCACTCATTTATTTTTTGTAGTGTATATACTAACATATTCCATGATATCTCATGAATATAACTCATTTAATTATAATTAATTATTAAATTGATTTTATTATTTCATGGGGTTTACGATTCAAAAGTTACTCAAGCAATAAGGGATTTTTGTCTCAAGTTTCCTTCTTTGAGACGTACGTTATGTTATACACCGATATTATTTAACAACGTGTATATACATCCAATTTTACATGTAATATAATGAATTTATCTATTCTAATTATATTTTAAGTTTCATTTAATGTTATTACTTCATGGGGCTTATGTTTCTAATATTATTAAAGTGGTAAGAGTTTTATGTTACAATATCATCGTTTATCAGTATTGTTTATGATTATACTTATAATGATAAAATATTATGATCTATATCATAATAATTCACATTAATTTTCTTCTACTCTGGTTATTCATGATATCTTCAAGTAATTTTACCATTTTCACAATCTTTGGTACTTAAGATAATTAATAAAATGTTTTTAAGAAAATATGACTTGATCTCTCTCTTCAGTCGGAAACCTGTTTTCTTTCAAAACCATGTTTTATAAAAAGTTTTAAAAAATGTTTTATTAATATAATATGATGTTTAAAAGACATTTTTACCCATGTTTTACTATTTTTGTCTCCTTATTTTAATTCTAACAAATCATGTTTATTATGTTTATAATGAGAAAACTGTTTTATGAAAGCATTTTACTTTGTAAGGAAATTTGATAAATATTTGGGTAAGCATTGGGATGAGTCACCATTAGATTAAAATGACTCAATGCCAAACATGAATCACCACCAGTATGAATCATTATTAGTTCAAATGTATCATCACCAGAATGTCTAACAGCCGGACTTGAGCTTCCACAAAACTGAGTCACCACCAGACCTGACTCGTCGTTAGTTCAAATGAGTCACTGCCATACTAAATCACCACCAGAGATGTATCACCACCATAGATGTCTCCATAGTATAGATGTATCATAGCCACATATGTATTTCCACTATAATAACTATTGTCTTTTTTCTACCTATTTTCAATTAAATGCTCCCAATGTTTATATTATTGTAATTAATGCAAAGGGTTATTTTGTCATTATTTTCTTAACCATTTAAGAGAATCATTAAATAAAATTTCAAAGTATAATATGAGGATTTAGAATATATAGATGGTTATTATTCAATGGGTGCATGTGGTACTTTATATTCTCAAAATAATCCCTCTTGTGCATGTAATCAGCGAGTTGTCATGTGTAAGCAAGAATTGTGCTTACTGAATACTAGAAGGATCATAACTATTGATGTTAAAATGTAAAATATAATAACTCATTAAAGATCACGATCATTTAATATTGATATAGATAATAGATCTTTTCGATGTTATGTTTTACTACAACTTTCAGAGAATTATTTTGTGCTCCTCATCAGGCCACATTTGAGGACACTCAAGCATCTCGAGAACTACAAATTGAAAAGAATTACCTTTTCTATATCTTATTGATTTCTCTTTATTTTTTTTGCTTTTACATTTGAGAAATGTGTTGTTTCCTCTATTTATAAACACACATTTTCTCATACGCTAGAACTAGAGAATACTTTATATTCTATTCTATCTCTTTTCATCTGTTTACCCACAATGTTTGTGTAAGTGGTCCTTGTCTGTCTGGTGATTGTTTTTCTTCCCACGTATAACTATGAAAGAGGACTTTAATTATAGATATATTTTAATCTATTGTTTTTATACCTGATCTAGGTTTTGGATCATATTATAGTTTTATAATCTGGTTGGTAGTGGGTGATTGGAAAGTGGATGGGATTAGGTCTATGATTGAGAATAAACCCCTTGTTTATTTCATTTAATGGTTGTATTTTGTTTTATTCATTTTAATTATTTTAACTACATTTGTTTTTAAACTATAAACAAAACTAGTAATTTGATAGTTAATCTTAACTAATTTTTATATAAGGATTTGTTTAATTAAAATTATTTCAAAAGTTAAAGTAATTTCTAATATTATTTTAACTGCGTGCTAATAAAGCTTTGAGAAATATTTTAAAAATCAAATTTATATCAATCTACTCTTTTTATTAACTAGGTGAATTTTTTTTAAATTGGTGTATTATATTTGAACTTGTTTTTAAAATAAATTGTATTGGGTACTCAATTCACCCCCACCCTCCCACCCCTCCTCTTGAGTTACTCACTCTGAACAATATTTGGTATCAGGGGATTTCAAATATATTTCAACTATGATTTTATTTTGGTTTTAAAGATATCAAATTTCTATTATATCTAAATTTAGTTCTTTATGGATAATATAAAAGAGGGTTATGTTATCAATAGAACACTTTATTTTAATGGAACTAAATATGATCAGTGGAAAATTAAAATTAAAATTCATCTTGGGAGAATGGGTTTTAATATCTAGAATGTAATAAAAGATCAATATGAATTACCTAAAACTACTAGAGTTTCTTGGAGTGATACTACTAAGAAATATTATAATAATAACTGTAAATCTATGAATTCCATTTATTGTTCTTTATGTGATGAATAATTTAATAGAATATCTACATGTAAAATGTCTTTTGAAATTTAGGAAACTTTAGTTGTTTCTCATGAAGGAACAACTAATGTTAATGAAATGTGGTTAAATACTTATAAAATTAAATATGATGATTTTAAGATGAAACCTGATGAAATTATTTCTAACATGTATCTTAGATTCAATGAGATATTTAATAAAATTCACTCATTAGGGAATCCTATTTCTGATAAAGACCATGAGATAAGCCTATTGAGGTGCCTACTAGAAAGATGGATAGAAACATTTGTATCAATCAGAGAGTTATGTAATATTAGTAAGCTACCTATTAAGGATCCGATTGAAAAGTTAATGAAGTACAAGGAAGAACTTAAGGTTAATAGTGAAGATGAGAATGAACCAAAAAGTAAATTTGTATCCTTTAAATCCACTGCCTCAAAACAAAATAAGAAAGTTCAAGATGAAAGTTTAAGTGATAAATAATCACTAGCTGATGGTGATGAAGAGATAAGCCATCTGGCCAGGAGATTTAAAAGGTTTTACAAGAAAAATAAATTCTTTAAGAAACCAATCTATAAAGGTAAATATGACAATATATAAAATTAGATAAATGATTGGAAGAGATATGATACTTAAAATGAGACCATTTGATATGAGTGTAAAAGGAAATGGAAAGTCAAAGATGATTTTCTTAAGCTGAAATAGAAAAATAAATATTATGAAAAAAATAATAAGTACAAGAAAGAAATAAAAATAACTTTGAGTTCTTATTAATACATATCAAGTGATTTAGATGCTACTTAAGATGAAAAACAAGATAAGGATAACATGTGTTTCATGAAAAACACATCTAAGGTATTTGATGTCTTTAATGTTTCTCCTAAAAATATTTATAATCATTATTGAAATTAAAATAATGTAAAAAACATATAAAATGAGGAAATTTTAGATTAACGCAACATTATAAAATATACTTTCAATGATCTTAAGTATAAATACAAAATTATGAAGAAATAGCATGCTTTAACTGTTAATTTTAAGTCTAACCTTGTTGTTCAAAAAAAGAAAAATATCAACTGTTGAAAGAAAATAATGAATTGAAATTTTATAATGATAAACTAAAAAAATTATCTAGAAAGATTCACTAATTTGAGAAATACTCTCACACACCACGCTAGCAAGACACCGCTGCTGATAATGGTTTTTATGTGAAATTTAAAAATAATGCTTTCAATGTTTTTGATTCTAAAAATGCTTTAGTGTTTACTTCCTTAAGAAAAGACAATTTTTATTCTATTAATTTAGAATCTTTATTTTCTCAAAATGTTTCTAGTCTAATTTCCTTTCATAAGGAATATTGGATTTGGAATAGGAGATGAGTCCATTAAAATATTCACTCAGTTAGAAATCGAAATAGGAAAGTGTTAGTCAAATATCTACCTAAACTATAATTCTCAACTGATAAAGTCTGTAACCCATGTCAAAAATGGAAACATCACAAGATATCTTTCAAATTAAAGAAATAATTTTCAACTTATCAGCCCCTATAGTTGGTTCACATAAACTTGTTTGTACCATTTAGATTTTATATTATTAATAGGAAGCAGTATGTTTATGTCCTTATATATGACTTTTCTAGGTATACTTGGGTATTCTTTCTAGATCATAAAAGTGAATCCTTCTCTTACTTTACCATGTATTCTAAATATTTAGAAAATATTAGTAGACTTAGAATTAAGACCTTAATAAGTGATCATGGTTGTGAGTTTTAAAATTAAAACATTGGATCTTTTTGCTAAAAAAATAGTTATAATTATAACTTTTCTAATCCTAGGAATCCAAAGCAGATTGGTTTTATAGAAAGAATAATAGGAAACTTCAAGAAATTTATAAGACTATTCTTAATGAATATGACCTTCCTAATTACTTTTGGGATGAAGTTGTGAATACAACATGTTATATAATTACTAGAGTATTGATTGGACCTCTATTAAATAAAACCCATTATGAATTATTGAATAGTAGAAAGACAAAGTTTAATTACTTTATATTTTTTTGTTGAAAAGTATTTATTCTTAACAATAAGTATAATCTTGTAAAAACTTATTCTGAGAGTGATAAAGGAATTTTTTTAAGTTATTCAACTTATAATAAATTCTATAGAGTGTTTAAAAAAAGAACCAAGATTTTGGAAGAGTCTGTTCATGTCAAGTTTGATGAAACAAATCCACATGAGCCTAAAACCCCTTTATAAAACCTTGAGGATGATTTTTCAATTTTGAACATTGATTCCAAACCTTCTCACACTTCTATAAAATAAGCAGAAAAATTTATCCATTTCTAAGGAACATCCAGAACCTAAACCTGAATCTATAGAAGACTATGAGATATCCATATCTTCTTTTACAAGAGCTATTAGGACTCACAGATATCTTACTATAGTTTATGTATTTGGATACCTATGTAGAGTTACACAAACTAGAGATTCACTTAGAAATTGGGTTGAACATCAAGCATTATTATCATATCTTGAACCTAAGAACATCAATGATACAATTATTGATGAATTATGGGTGATGGAAATGTAATAGGAACCTAATCAGTTTGAAAAGAATAAATTTTGGTAACTTGTATTTATACCTAAATACACTCTAAATATATTCACTAAGTGGGTGTTTAGAAATAAGGTTTATAAATCTAGAAATATAATAAGAAATACAACTAGGTTGGTTGCATAAGGGTGTAGTCAAGAAGAAGGTATTGACTATAAGGAAACATTTTCACTAGGGGATATACTTGAATCCATCATAATATTGTTATCCTATGAAGCACATTTAGATTTAAAATTGAATTTTTATTTGGTTATATATTTGAGGTTTTTTTTTTGAATAACCCCCTAGATTTCAAAATCCTCATTTTCCAAATCATGTTTTTAAATTAAAAAAAAGATTTATATGGTTTAAAACATGATCCTACAGCTTTGTATGATAGGTTTGGATCTTTTATAATTTCTAAAGGTTTTTCAAAAGGAATAGATGATCCTACACTTTCTATAAAAATAATTTCAAAAGATATTTTATTAGTTAAAATCTATGTTAATGATATTATATTTGGATCTTCAAAAAATTCTTTCTACATTGATTGTTCAAAGATGATGCAAAATGAATTTGAACTGAGTTTAATGGGTGAACTTAAATTATTTCTCGGTTTTCAAATTTTTTAAAATAAAGATAGAGTTATTCTAAATCAATGTAAGTATACTAAATACCTTTTAAATAATTTTGGTTTAGATGGAACTAAATGTAGTGAAAATCCCATGAGTACCACCTATAAGTTGGATCTTAATGAAGATGGAATGTTAGTGGATCAAACTAGTATGATTGGAAGTTTGTTATACATAAATTTTAACTGAACTGATATTATTTTTAGTGTGTATATGTGTTCCCATTTTCAAGAAAATCCTAAATATTCTCATTTACTTAATGTTAAAATTATTTTCAAATACCTCAAATATACAACCAATTTATGATTGTTCTACCCAATAGGATGATAATTTGATTTAGTGATTTATTCAAATACTATTTTTGGAGGATACAATTTAGATAGAAAAAGAACCTATGGAACATTTCATATTTTGGGAAAGTATCTAGTATCTTGGTGTAGTAAGAAGAAAAATTCAATTTTACAGCCTACTACAAAAAACTAAATACATAGATGCATAGAGTTTTTGTGCATAGATTTTTTGGATAAAACAAACATTAATAGACTATGGATATCAATTCAGATGTGTCCCTATAAATTGTGAAAATAAAATTGAAATAAATATTTCGAATAATATTTTGTATCATTCTAGGACAAATAATATTTATATAATACATCACTTTTTGAGGGATCATTTCCAAAATGGTGATATAACTCTTGAATTCATTGTAACTGAATATCATCTTACTGATATTTTTACAAAACCATTGAATTCTGAGAGATTAAACTTCATTAAACATAAATTAGGTATGATGAATTTTGATTAGTATTTAATGTTGTAAGAGATTCCATTGGTGATTCAATTTTGAAAAGACACCATTGGATGAGCTATCGTTAGTGAGTCACTGTTGGTGAGTCACCATTAGTGATTCACCATTGGTGATTCATCATTGGTGAGTCACTATTGGCGAGTCACTATTAGAAAAGTCACCAGTCTCTGTTTCAAATGTTTATATCATTAACGAATTTAATAATTTAATTATTATTTTATTTATTCATTTCTTTTTATTGTTTTTTATTATTTTTTAAATCCCTAAATAAAATATCGGACTTAAATTTTGAACTTGAGTCACTCTTGATCATACCTGCTTCCTTCGAGTCATTTCACCATCTCTTTCTCTTCTTATCTTCATCCTTCTTGATCCCCTACTTCAGTATTTGTTTCACTAAAATTATGAGAGTTAAACGACTTCTAATGTAATCTCCTAAGGAATAAAGGCCTATAAATAATTCAAAAGGATAATTGAGTCATGTTTTTATTGAACCAAGGAACTTGCATCTTGTGAAACATGTCCATATTACTGAAAAGGAATTCTATGTTGAGAGGTTTTTTTATAGTAATTGATTGGTGTTAAGGGTGATCCAGGACCAAGGATGGATAGAATGGTTTTCTATAAATGACCGACATTTCTATCCTAGGTTGGTTCATTAGTTTTACCAGTATGACAAGTTAAATTTTGGGAATAAGAGAGATTTTATTCAAATAATTATATATGGTAAAGAGTTTACCTTTTCTTCAAAGAAATTGGAGAGATGTTTAAATTTTCCACACCGAGTATTTTTTGAAGATTATAAAGGTATGGGGAATTCATGCTTCTTTTTAGGTTTATTTAGTATCTTTTATGTCCCACTAAAGGAGACTTTAATACTATGATATATCAATACATGTAACTCTAATTCCTTATGAAATGAGGGGACAAGATCAACATGTGTAGATACGTCATGGTACACATGATAGAGATGTGTAATTCATCCTCCAGATCCAATTCTATCATTTACCCCAATTTAATTTTGACCTTACTGGAAACTATGTTTGGAATTGATGAAGAGGAGTAATTTGAAAAGAAATGTGGTGGTCACTTTCGAACAAAGGTTATATGAAGAATAATGAAAGTAATTTGGAACCCGAAGTGGGTTAGAGATATTGAAAATATTTATGAGGATTTTAATCATATATATCATCCTACTATACCCAAGAACTTAGTTGATCTGGATTGGAGCTAGATGAGATAGTGGATTATTCAGATGAGGAAGTAGTTTTTGTAGTTGTGGATGAGGAGGTGGCTACCTCAGTTGATGAGGGAAGTGACCCTGATATCACAAAGATTCCTATCATGACTTTTGGAGCAGATAGTCCTATAATTTCTCTATTAACAAAATAAAGTATCTTAAGTGAAAGAAAAGATGATAACAATGAGACATAAGTTTCTAGAGATGATCAGAATAGAATTTATTATTCTAAATCTTTGAAAGAGGTTGGAGAAGAATCTGATGAGGATAACGGATAAGATGGGGATGATGGTGGAAATTTATAGGATGATGAAGATATTGATTATAGAAGACCTGGTCATGATCATGATGTTGAGAGTATTAAATCATCTCATTCATCCTCTGGTGGTTTTTCTACATCATTAAGGTCTATGGAGAGACCTGGATCACCAAGATTCGCTAGTGTGGAAAGACCTGGTTCAGCCAGATCAGTGTACTTGGAGAGATCTATTCCATAGAAACATATTAGTGATGACACATTTTATAAAGGAGATACTAGAGTATCTACTGAGGAGGAGCAATCCCCTAGTCCTTCCAGGGCTTCTCCCCTTATTTTTTCTCCTTCTAGAGTAGAGGTGGTTTCTCATGGTGTGTGGTAGAAATTCCCATGATTTTTTCAACATGGATTGGACTATTCAGACTCCAAATTTTTTTAGGAGGATTTTGAAGAGCATAGGGATTCTCAAGGTGATTCTATTTTGGAAGATGATGAAGTATCCTCTAAGGATGATCCTTACCTAGGTTCCAAGTTTCTTGGTCTAACATATGATTATTCAGATGATGATGGGAGTAGTACACCAAATGATGGTGGACCTGCTATCTCAGTTAGATATGGGATAGATCCTAATGGATCCCTTGTTCATCTAATTGATCATAGTGGTTAGCTTCAGACTTTTGGTTCAGATGCTATAGTTAGAAGAGAACCTTCATAGGTTGTTTTTCCTTATGATATGAGAGATGATGCTCCCCATGCACCTATTTATTCAATACCTTCATATATTGTTTCCAAGGAAGTATTAGATATTTTTAGAGGGATAATTATTTCTAACTTTAGTAGAATTTTTAGGTCTCAAGAACATACTTTCACTTGGTTGAGTGAAGCTAATGTGAGACATCTTTTTGATATTGTTGTATGTTATATCCAGTTGAAGATGAATCTTCATATTTAGGAAGTGAAATTGAGAACTAAAGGTTTTCTATTGATATGGAAATTTTGAGATCAGTTATGGAGGAGATGAGAACCTTCTTTACTATCAGTCAAGATTCTATGATTGAGAGGTTGGAGAGCTTACCTTTAGTAGATTCTACTTTTAGTGCTCCACCTACCTCAGTTATATTTGATTATGATTTGATCTGGTCCATAGTTTGAGAGGAGTTCATGCTATTTTGGGATATGTTCATTCTACTTTTTAGGAGGATTTGAGATAGATTCATCATCATGGTGAGATCATATACAAACTGATAAGGGAATATTTAAATGAGGATCAAAGTTATTTTAAACCCATCACTAAGTCCATTAAATATTACATTTACAAGGTGTACACCAAGCATAAGTTAAATTCCCATTTAAATTTTCTGGCTGAGAATTTAAGGATTCTCCCAATCATTAGGGTATTCAAGGAATAGGTTAGACATTTTAAGGTTTTGGAACCTCTGCTTAAGATTTTTATGGAAGACAAAAAATATTCATTTAGTTCTCTAGAGGTAGGAGGAAACATTATTATGTAATTTTTAAATATTATAAAGTATTTATTGTATGTGTCTAGCACTGTAGTGGTTTCTTCATAGGCCATTCCTTTGTCTTATTTCATATCTACTCATTCCTCAGACCCTTTACCTACACAGTACCATCCATTCATCATGTCTCTCATGGAAGCTGCCAGGCATCTCATGCCAGTGATTATTAGAGAGCTTTTGACCCCTCCTTCAGTATCTATAGTCACTAGCATAGCACCCTCATTATCTACATCTATGAATCCTACCTCTCATAAGGGTAAGGTCTTTACTGATCCTATCTCCCGATCTAGGAGTGACTGTGATTGTCATTAGTCTTTTATAGGGATTTTTGTTGTATATATTTGGGCTATAATAACATAAATTTTTATGCTTAATATCATGTCTCTCTCTTATTTTTATTATCTTTATACATCCTATTTCTTGTTTTTACCTTTTTTATAATCCCAAAAGGGGGATAAAGTTGGATGGCATTTACCTTTGAACTCAAACTTATTCTTTGATACCTCTTTTATATATCCTCTAATAAGTTACCTTTGATGTTGTATTTATCTTTATTATTGACTTTTCCTATAATATTACTTATCCTTTAATATCAAGTTTTCATTTTCTACCTTTATTATTTATCCCTTGATACCATCTTTATTTGGATATAATTTACTTTACCTTTTAAGACCTTAATTACATTTATCTTTGATATTGTACTTATATTTTGATATCTTTTTTTGTATGGATTTTATCCTTAGATGTAGCATTTATTTGATATCGTGTCTTTGATACCACATTTCTTTATATCTCACATATATTGTTTGAAATATTAAGTAGAAAAGTATCCTTTAAATTAATTTATGTTTATATAAGTTTATCTAATACATGGTTTATAAAAATTACATGATTTGTGATTATCAAAAGGGGGAGATTGTTGACACCTCCTTATTTTAATTATCACAAATAATGTTTATTATGTTTCTAATGATAATAATATTTTATGATAGCATTTTAATTTGTAAAAAAAAATTGATGAAAATTTATCTAAGTGTTAGAATGAGTCACTGTTAGTTCAAAATGAATCACTCCCAAATATGACTCACCACCAGCATGAGTCATTATTAGTTAAAATGTCTAACCACTAGAATGTCTGACTGCCATAGTTGAACTGTCACCAGATAAGTCTCAACACCATAATTTCTGAACACAAGACTTGAGCTACCACCAAAATGATTCATCGCTAGACCTGACTCACCATTATTTCAAATGAGTTACCATTGGAATGACTCACTATCGGAGATGTCTTGCTACCAAAGACGTCTTGCCTCCAGAAGAACCATCATCACTATTTTGTCTATTTTGAATTAAATTATCCTAATGGATATATTAATGAAATTAATTCGAAGGGTTATTTTATGATTATTTTCTTAGAAATTTTAGGGACTCATTAAAGAAAATTTCAAATTCAGTACAAGGATCCATAATATCTGGATTATTATTATTCAACGGGTGCATGCAGTGATTTTTATTCTCAAAATACACCCTCATGCATGTGAAATCGGTGATCTATCACATGTGATCAAGAAGTGTGATTACTGAATAAAGGAAGGATCATCACTAATGACTTTTAACTATAAAATAGTGTAATTCATTCAAGATCAATATTATTTCTGATAAATAGAAGAAAAAAAGAGATATTTGCGATGTTCTTTTTACTACAGCTTTCATAGAATTAGTTTGAGATCCTCATCAAGCCACAATTGAGGACACTAAACTATATAGAGTACTATAAAGAGAGCATAATTACCTTTTCTATATATCATTGCTTTCACTTTATATTTTTTTCTTTTACATTTGATCAATGTGTTTTTTTTCTCTATTTATTAACACATGTTGTCTCAGGTTCTAGAATTTGATAATACTTGAAATTATTTTCAATATCTCTTCATCTGCTTAAACATGGTGTTTTTATAAGAGTTCCTTGTATATCTAGTGATTGTTTTACATCCCCTGTATAACTATGGAAGAGGAATTTAATCCTGGATAGTTTTTAAGTTGTTGTTTGTCTATCCGATATAGGATGTGGATCATATTAGAGTTTTAAAATAACTTGGTAGTGAGTGAGTTCCAAGTAGAGGGTATTAGGTCTCAGCATGAGACTGAACCCCTTTTTTATTCTATTGTGTAAATGTGTTTTGTTTTATTCATTTCAAATATTTAAAATTAATTATTTTAAACTATAAACAAAACTAGTACTTCGATAGTTAATATTAATTAGTGTTTATATAAGGATTTTTTTGAGTAAATTGATTCCAAAAGTTAAATTTATTTTGGATATTAATTTAATTGAGCACTAATCAAGCTTTGATAAATCTTTTAAAAGATAAAAATTATTTCAAACTACTCTTTTTATTAATTATGGATTTTTTTTAATTAGGATATTTTATTTGAACTTGTTTTTAACAGAAATTTTATTGGGTACTCAATTAACCCCCCCCCCCCCTCTTGAGTTACTTTCTTTGACCAACATTTACTTTTAAAAAATGTTTTAAAATTAATCTTCATGTATTTTTCCAAAAAAATTCCCATTTTGATTTTAATGAAAATTTGAAAAGAATATTTTTTCAAATATGCACAACATGAATTGTATTTATCACTGTCATGACCACTCAAATATTTTAAGATTACTTTATAAATTTTCAAGGTTATTTTAAAAGAAAAAATTTTCACAATGTTTTATGTTTTAAAAAGATTTTTTCAAAGTAGAAAATATATTTTCCTAAAGAAATGTTTTAAATGGTTTTTAAAGCTTCCTTTGTAATTTTTCAAAGTGGTTTTCAAAGAAAAGGATTCTAAAAATGTTTTATGATTTAATAATTGATTTCCAAAGAAAGGTTATTGTCCTTAAGAAATTTTTCAAGTGATCATTCAAAATCCTTCTCCATATAAGATGAAATCCTTTGATACAGTTTATGATTTACTAGGGATGTGATCCAAGGAAACCATTATTTTTATTTCTTTGAATGGTTTATGTTTATGATGAAAAGTTTATTATGAAAATTGTTTCTCTTCCATGGGTTATATTCTTGTGAAACCCACTTATTTTTATAAGTTTTTCTAGGATTATAAAACCAGTATCTTTTTCATAGGTTGTGAGATGATGAAATATTCATGATAAAAATTTCATTTCATGGGTTGTGATATGATAAATGTTTATGATATTATGAAACACATAGATATGGTTTCCATTATGAGATGTTTGGGGCCTATATCTCCCTTAAATTAATTAGTTAAATATTTATATATATCATGAGATAGACATATATGGAATGAGAAGTGAACCTGGTACAGTAAGAGGAAAGGGATGCCACTGGGGATGGTGGTGTGTTCTACCCAGGAGGTGTATCCACTAATTAGTGAACCTAATTACATGTTCACAATGTTATGGGTGAACCTAGTTACATGTTTACAATATTATGAATAGACCTAGTTTCATTTCCATAAGTTTATGTGAGGGCCTGATTTCATGTCCTTAACTTAATGAGTGAACCTATTTCTATTTACACATGTTCACAATGTTATAAACCGATGTGTATTCCAAAAATATATGTCTTATACCAATATTATTCTCTCATGGATCATTTTATTTGATTATCTTATGAATCATGTCTTATGAACTTCTAATTTTTATACCATTATGATATTTGATATGCAGGGTATGATTTTAAAATGTTATGCTCATGTTCTCATGCCCTTATATTCATGTTATGATTATGTATCTCCCTTGTTTACCCTTACTGAGAATCTGAGCTCACCCTTTCTTATATTTCTTTTCTCGATGTTATAAATAAAGGTTTTAAGTAGGAGTGATATAGGGGAAGATCTTTAAGTATATTTTCAAGATCTTTCACCACGATAGAAGATTATGTTTCCAAGTTTCCAAAGGCACTAAACTATTATGGTCCTCAGGTGTGTGTTTGTATACTTTAATGAATATTCATTTAAAAAGATTTAATATTCATTTTTGAGAATCCTAGGTTGCTATAGAAAATGGGTAGAAAAAAATTAGAGAGTGGGATTCATTCAAAGATGGAAAAGAACACATAAAGTGATTTTTAGAGATGTTGGAAGTGAAGAAAATTGGAGCAGAACCAATAGATGTTATAAGAAGCTATTATGAATCCTAAAGCTGATAAAAATAGATATTGAAAAGAACTACTTCTTAGAGATATATGGATAAATTTCCAATAGAAAAATCTAGTGGATTCACATGGTTATGACTTTATGAGTTTTAATATCTTTAATTTTGTAAATGTAATTCTCTCTAGAACTTTGGAATTTGAAAATGGGATAGATTCTTGATGTTTTATTCTTCTGTAATTTTGTTAAATATTTTTCTTCCATTATGAGTACATGTCATTTCAAATTGGAATGTGAAGAAATATGAATGTGTCTCATTAATTCAAGCCTAGTTGGAGTTTGAAAATGATTCATGTTGTTTAAATTTATCAATCATTTATCAAATATTGTGAGTACAGTGAGTATTGTATATATCTTTTTTTTCAATGATCATTGAGAGAAATGACTGGATCCTTCTGAAATAAATTCTTCTTTTGAGATCTTGGTTGTAGTCTCATTTTAATAAAATTAATGTGGTGTTATATTTGATATTAAATTTTTTCATTGGGATAATTATGGTTGTGAAAACCATTAAAAATGATGAAGACAGTCTAATCTATAGGAATCACTAGTTAGCCTATTGTTTTCTCTAATCTATTCATTATAATGCTAATTTATTTCATTTTTATTTCAGTAATTTCTTTTATTTTTTCAGTTTATTATGTTCTTTGAATCCTTTTTTTTATCCATAAATTTTAATCCCGTCAAGAATAATGAAAACCATAAATGTAGAAAAAAAAATTGTTACAAAATAACCCCTACAGGAAAGTCTCTCTTTAAGACAACCTTGGATATTGCTTTACTACGGTTCTTAGGTTTATAAAGTTTGTGTTAAGTTAAAAATGATGGAAAAATACTATCGTAAATTAGAACCATTACTAGGGATTCTTCAAAGGGGTTAGATAAAAAAGGTTAAAAAATATTTTCTATTTAAAAAAACAAAACAAAAATAAAAAAAATAAAAAAATTTGTTTTTAAAAAAATTACACGCCAAATAATTACCCAAAAATTTATAAAAATGAAAATTAATACAATATTAGAAATAGAATAGTAGAAAAAAGAAAAAAAAAGTTTTAGATTTTGAAAATCCTGAAAAATATAAATGTCACAAAAAGAAACACCAAAAACAAATTCTACAAATGCTGAAAATTTACAAAACATAGAAAAAATGGCTGACCATAGGACCTTGAAGGAGCTTTTTGTTCCTAATTTAGAGAATAATTGATATTATTTAAGCTATCTTTAGATTGAACCTATTTTTTAACATTGATCAAGAGTGATCCATCATCTACCAAAATTTCATGGTCTTCCAGGACAAGACCCTCACAAGAACCTACAAGAATTTCACATGGTGTGTATCATCATTATAAGGACCCAACCTTAAACATTACATAATATTGAATTAAATGAATAATTCACATTGAGAATCTTTTCAGGTTTATATTTTTAGAGAATTAGGACATAACTATTACATCTCAAAAGATTTCAAAACAGACACTTCTACATTGTTTCCATTTTTTTCAAAAAATATAAACTATTGAAAAATAGAGTCATGTCTAGTTCCATGTTTTAGACAGGATGTCTTTTCCTTGATCCTATCCTTGACCCTATTCATCTTTAATTCCTTTGAAAACATTTCAAAACATGGGATGAGAATAAAAGGCTCAGTAAGGGTTATAAAACAAAGAATTAAAACATTTGGTCATAAATACATACAAAACATGAAATCTTTTACTTAACTCATCAAATCATAAGATTTATGAAAGACGCATAGAAATCATAAATCATAAAGGTAACTTGTGGCATCCATATCATACTTACATTTTAGCTATCACAGCTACATAGGGAGTTAATTTGGAATACCCATCACAGTATATTCCCTAAATCTCTTAGGAAAAACATTCACGTTTACCTTCCTCACATTACCCAATGCACTGGAGAGCTATCTCGAGCTCACCCTCCCTAGGTTAATCAAAGAACCACCCATATATCTAAATAATTACCAAGAACCATAACATGATCATAACACATAACATAAGCATAAAGGAAAGATAAAATTTCCACATTGCAATAATAAAATATAATTTCAAGATATTGAAATAATAAATCCATTCTCAAAATCATTTTCAATACCAAAATACATAAAAATGAGTATGCGGTATTTATTTTTCTTTTTAAAAACATTCCGGCTAGTTAAGGAAGCCAAAGATCAGATAATACTCGCGATGGCGAAAATGTCGTTTTCACCGCTTACGTAAAAAAACATTACTTTTTATCGTTTAGTAAAACGCTTCGTAGAAAAATATTCCCTTTGAAAAGTCAAGGGTTTTTATACACCATATAAAATAAAGTCATGTATAAAACTAAAAATGCCTCAATGAAAGGAGATTGAGACGAAATCCCTTACCTCGTGTCCGACTTGACTCGATCGTTCTTTAATCTCCTGAATAATAAACTAAAGTTAATTTATACTTGCTTAATAACATTTTTCATGTTTATTAATCCTTTTATATCACTTATTATCATGTTATAAACATTATGTGATCATTTAAGTTAATAACGTCTATTTTGTCGATATTTGGTACTTGAGTCAAAAATGAACACCTTATATTTACAAGTTGTCCATGTGTTCAATATTTCATTTTATCCAGAATGACATTAATCATTTAGATATCATATATATCATATATATCCAGTATATACATGTATTTATAATAGTACATAACATGTATAGGTAAGAAATGAAATGCACCGTTCATGGAGACGGTAAGCCATACGTATGTATGAACGCTACTTTCATTTCTATTTCTTATTTTAATTAAAACATAATGATACATAGGTATATTATAATTCTAGTATAATTTTATATATAATATCATATATAATATCATTAACTCCATCCTTTATACATCCCACATATGGCATTAACGGGTCATATCACTTTGAGGGGGCGGTAGTTCGCACTTCCTCGAATGAGATTATCTCGTTTACCCATAATGGAAACCATAAAGGCATGCTATAAATAGAAATTACAGAAGCATAAATAAAACATAAATATAATATATATCATATATAAATACATTACCATCATAATGGACACTATGAGAGGCGGTAAGAGGTCATTGAACAATCATCGTTTCGTGAGGCGTTAATTTTCCATCCACAGAAACAGTATGTTCTTCACCCATTAGATGGAAGTGTGTGTAAGTTTAGTTATAATACTTCTTATAAAAACATTCTAGTATATTGAGGATACTTGTTTTGTTACAAAATAAAGGAATAAAAAGATTTTAGGGGTTGGATAAGTAAAATAAAAGAAAACAATTTAAGAGAAACTGTTATCTTTAATTTCGGTAACTCCCTTTGGTTTGAACCAAAGGACTTATTGAAGTGCCTTCTGCCTAAGGTAAGGCTTCTAGGATGAATATATTAATTTAGGGAGCTTAATTAGGCAGATTTTGGATGATACAAATGGCTTTAGAGGTGTAAGTAATTGGATAGAAATGGTCTCTTTTTATAAGGGAGAGGAGGGGCTCTTTAGGGAAGTGTGAAAACATTATTTTATTATAAACATATCTTCAGTTTCAAAAGGTCCAAAAATAATTAAAGATGAATATAAGATGACTCGTGATATAAATAAAATCATAAAATTAGAATTGGACATGTTTTGGATAATATTTTAAGTATTATAATCCTATTTATTTAAATCATTTATTAATGAGGTAAATACTACATCATTATTGTGTCATAAATAATTTAATTTATTAGATGTCTAAAAATTATAAAAAAATACTATCATGTAGAAAATATTTTTATATTTCCAATAAATATTTATAGTCTAAAATATGACTTATATAACACCATATAAAAATTAATTACTAAAATATTTTTGTTGATGTCAATTTTGTCTTTACATTAAATTAATTAATCAAAAGTGTCATTATCTTTCATAAGTGGCTCAATGGGGTCCCAAATTCGACCCAAGGATGCCCATGGTCGGCCATTACTCATAAAATAAGGTTAGGACAACTGTTAAGGTAATTTTTAATTATTATAATATTCTTTTTACCTTGAATTACTCTATTTACCTTTAACCGCGGTAAATAAAAGTCAAAAGTTATTGTTCACCAAAAATTATTTTCATCTTATTGAACCATATTTTACAAACTAATAATAACCATGTATGTCAGATTTTCGAAATTCAATTCACAGAAGTTTTAAAATTTCATTTAAATGAAAAATTCAGTTTTTTAACTACTATTAAGTGGTTTCACTATTCATCAAAAATTGAAGTTTTTCAGAAAAATACCAAAAATTCAGCCTAAGTATTATTTGATATTCCGAATTCAAAAATGATTTTTATTTTTCCAAATTCAAAACATAAAAGTGTCATTAATTAATTTTAAAATTAATTCCCGTTATTAAAACAAATAGTGTGTTTTTAAGAAATAATAACTATCAAAAGATGGACAGTTGATTAAGTACAATTTCAAAGTGAAATTGCTTCCAATGACCAACATTGGATTAAATGGTAAAAATATTTTCTAATTACACTTTAAACTCAATTAAAAATTTAATATAACCATATAAATAAATTATATTAAAAGGAACTTTTGAAATAAAATACAATATTTTTACTATTCATTAAAAAAATGAACTTTATCAGAAAAATCCCAAAAATTTACGCTAAGTAAATTTTGATGTCCCCATTCTAAAGAAGGATTTTATTTGGTAAATTATAATGTATTAAAGTTACCAAAACTATATTTAAAGAGGGTTCTCCATTAAAAGGTGGTAAATCGACCTTTTAATGTAAATTATGATTAAAATTAGATTCATTCACATTTTAAGCCTCTAACTTTTTATTGGATAAATGTAAATACATTTAACAAACATGTATTATCATATTTTAGTTAGTTTTGTTCATTCCCACCAATACAACATCCAGGTATTAAGTACCATTTAAAATAATATTATTATTTTATTAGTGTGCAACGTAAGATTTCAAAGAAACCCATTATTGTGTATCAGGAACTCTATCGAACATAGAAACCCTTTTAAAGTAAAATTAATATTTAATTCACAAATATTAATAAATATGAAATATGTCTTATTCTTTATTTACTTGGGATGTTACATCCTTCCCCCATTTTGGAGATTGTGTCCTCGTAATTTTTATTCACTTGTCAAAATAAGTGGCGGTATTTATCCCTCATAGCATATTCAGATTCCCACATTGCCTCTTCAACCATATGGTTTTTCCACAAAACCTTTACCTGGTGAATTACCTTTTTCCTCAACACTTTATCTCTACGGTCAAGAATCTGGATTGGTTGTTCTTTATAAGAAATATTATCTTCCAATTGAACTACCTCTAGGATCAAAACATGATATGGATCTAGAATATACTTTCTCAACATCGAAACATGAAAAACATTGTGTACCTAGGACAAACTTGGAGGTAAATACACTCTGTATGCAACTGATCCAACTTTCTCTAGAATTTCATAAGGTCCAATGAACCTCGGACTCAACTTTCCCTTCTTAACAAAATGCATCACACTTTTCCATGGAGAAACTTTGAGAAAGACATGATCACCTACCTAAAAAGAAAGATCCTTCCTATAGTTATCTTCATAACTTTTCTGTCTGCTTTGAGTTGTTCTCATATGCTTCTGAATCAACCGAACTTTCTCGGCCATCTCTTCTACCAATTTTGGTCCCATCAGCTTCCTTTCACCTACTTCATCCCAAAAAGTTGGAGTTCGACAATGCTTTCCATATAATGCCTCAAATGGGGCCATCTGTATACTGGAATTAGAACTGATATTATATGAAAATTCAACCAAAGAAAGATGTTGGTCCCAACTTCCCTGATAATCCATCAAGAAAGCACATATCATATCCTCCAATGTCTAAATTGTTCATTCTGACTTCCCATCTGATTGTGGATGAAAAGTTGTACTGAAATTTAATTTAGTACCCAACGACTTCTAAAGGCCTTTCCAAAAGTTAAAAGTAAACCTGGGATCACGATCAGATACAATGGAGAGAGGAAATCCATGCAACCTGACTACCTCTTTAACATACAACTGAGCAATTTGATCTAGAGTCAAAGTATCTCTAATAGGAAGGAAATGAGCAGATTTAGTCAATCGGTCAACTATAACCCAGATTGCATTATTACCTCGAGATGTCTTTGGTAATCCCACAAAAAAGTCCATGGATATATTTTCCCATTTCCACTCTGGCACCGGTAAAGGCTGAAGCATTCCTTTCGGTAATTTTCACTCTGATTTAACCTGCTGACAAGTCAAACACTTCACAATAAAATCAGCAGTATCTCTTTTCATTCCATCCCACCATTAATACTCTCGAAGATCTTTGTACATATTAGTACTACCAGGATGAACTAAAAACGGGGAACTCTGAGCTTCACATAACAACTCATTATTCAACTATGAATCACAAGGCACACATAATCTCTTTCCAAATCTCAAAACACAATCATTATCAATGTTAAAATCAGGTAACCTACGCTTCTGAACCAACACTACCTTTTTCTACAACTCACTGTCTTCTTTCTGCGCTTGCTTTATTCTGTCTAATAGAGATGATTTCACTGACACCTGAAACAAAACAGAATAATTTCCTGACCAACAACTTCTATTTCAAATTTCATCAAATCAAAAACCATAGGATCTCGTTCCAAATGTAACATGGTTAATGAAGTATTACTTTTTCAACTCAAAGCATCGGCCACTTTATTTTCTTTTCCCAGATGGTAATAGATCGTGCAATCATAATCCTTGATTAATTCCAACCATCTCCTCTGTCTCATGTTAAATTCTTTTTTAGTGAATATATACTTCAAACATTTGTGATCAGTATATATTTCATTCTTCACTCCATACAAATTATGCCTCCAAATTTTTAAAGCAAAAACAACAGCAACTAATTCGAAATCATGTTTAGGGTAATTTAACTCAAGGGTTTTCAACTAATGTGAAGCATAAGCAATTACCTAATCATTTTTCATTAGGATACAAACCATTCCTTTCAATAAAGCATCACTATAGATAACAAACTCACCATTTCTAGATGGTAGTGCCAAAACTAGAGCATTCACCAATCTACCTTTCAATTCCTGAACATAATCATCACACTCTTTTGTCCAAATAAACTTAACACATTTTCGAGTTAACTTAGTCATTGGACTAGATAATGGGGAAAACTTTTCCACAAACCTCTGGTAATAACTTGCCAAACCAAGAAAACTATGAATCTCGGTTATATTTGTGGGCCTTGGCCATTCTTCAACAACTTTCGTTTTAGTAGGATCAACAGTTATTCCATTTTTTGAAATAATGTGACCAAGGAAAGAAATTTTTTGTAACCAAAACTCACACTTGATAAATTTCCCATAAAGTTTCTTTTCTTTTAATGTTTTCAAGACACCCCTTAAATGAATTTCATGTTCCTATTTACTTTTGGAATAAACCAAAATATCATCAATGAACACAACCACAAACTTATCCAAGAACTCACGGAAAATTCTATTCATAAGATCCATGAATATAGAAGGTTCATTGGTTAACCCAAAAGGCATAACTAAAAATTAATAATGGCCATATCTAGTATGAAACTCTGTCTTCGGAATGTCTATTTCCATTACTTTTAACTGATGGTACCCTGATCTCAAATCAATCTGCGAAAAATACTGAACTTCCTAGAGCTGATCAAACAAATCATCAATATGAGGCAAAGGATACTTATTCTTAACAGTGATGTTATTCAATTCTCTATAATCAATGTAAAGTATCATTGAACCATATTTATTTTTAACAAACAAAATAGGAGCACCCCATGGTGATGTGCTAGGTCGAATGAATCCTTTATCTAATAACTCTTGTAATTGCTTCTTTAACTCTAAAAGTTCAATTTGAGCCATTCGATAGGGGGGTTTTGAATTTGGATTAGCATCAGGAACTAAGTCAACAGTAAATTCAACTTCACGATCAGGTATAATACCAGGTAACTCATTAGTAAAAACATCAATGTACTCATTTACCACTGGCACATCATTAATCTGAACAGTTCCTTTGTTTTCAACAATATGTGCAAGGTAACATTCATTTCTATTTTTTACTAGTTTCTCAGCTTCCTGATATGTTATCAAAATCAAGGGTTCATTCACTATAAGAAAACCGCCATGTAGTGGCGGTTTTTTTTTTTTGCGTTTAGCGGCTATTTAAACCGCCACTACATGGTTTGGCTGCGGTTTACAGAAACCACTACTAAATTTGGCGTCGGCAAACTATTAGTGACAGTTTTTTTCATTTAGCGGTAGTTTAAAAAAAGCGTCGTAGCTGCCTCATTTCATGATGGTTCTCTCTACTTTAGCGGCGGTTCTCTCCACTTTAGCATCATAACCGCCGTGGAATGCAGGCGGGGGATGCGGCTCTGTAGAGGCAGTTAAAACCTCTACTAAATGTAAGTATTTTATGTTTATCGGCAGTTTTAATCGCCGCTACAGTTTTACCTATATACTATTCACGGCGGTTAAAACCACCGTGAAAATTTGACCAGAAAAAAAAATTTGCTTCTTCCACTGCACCACTGCCCTGAAAAACAAATTAGACCAGACAAACTAGGCACAATCTCATAAAATAACATCAACTCAATGATGTTTTGGACCTTTCAAGGATATCAAATTGGAATAAGTTGTTGTTTATCAAAACTTTTATGGTTAAATGGGTTGTGAGATAACTAAGGGGATAAATAATGAATGGAAAATGTGGGAATATTCATGTTATAAGATGGAATTGAAAATACGTACAATGGTTTTTTTTATGAATGAATTGTAAAATAGAATAGTTATCGAATTAAGTTAAGTGCAGTGAAAGTGATAAACTATGTGAATATTGGTGAAATGAAATAGGTTCACACTTGATATTGTAATTTTTTAAATAGGTCAAGTGTGTTTGACCTTGTGGAATGTGTATTTATGGGTTAGTAAATGATTAGGGACACAGTAGATCCCACCAATGGGTAAGAATTTTTTTACAAGGAATTCCTTATCTTTGATGTGGGATGGATAGACATGAAATTTGACATAATGGACTTGATATGATGTATATGGAGTTTCCTATGCTTGGATAGTGTATTGACATGGATTTCCAGGCACTAAAGCCTATGTGTATGATATGAGTGAACTGATTAGTGCACCACAGTATATGAATTTGAAATGATTAATGAATTACCATTGTTTTTAATGAAAATGTAAAACCCATTTATATTAATGGAATATAATTTTGACATGGTTGAAGAAGGTTTGGTGGGATTTGATGTCATCATAAAACCGAAGGATATATGGAGTTAAATGCTTGATATTTAATTATGGAACTTGTTTACCTTTTATTCCTTGTTCATTATTTAATTGTACTTATGTATATAGTATTATTGTTATTATAATATTTATTTTTTTAGAAACTATTGGTGGTGTCCTATTAACCTATACTCACACCCTTTTTAGGATTCCATTGATACCTGAGTAGATCTCATGGTTGTACAGAAGTATAAGGGAAAATCATTTTGATAGATGGTTGGTTTGGGATATGGTATGAATCATGTATGAGGGAAATGGATGGACATAGAGACCCATTTTAGGATTTTTATGGGGTTTTTTATTTTGTTTTTTCCTTAACACATGACACTTGTATGAACTGACATGTTTACTATATTGGTTGCGGGGATTTACCCAATTTTTGGAATTGAATACATCATGCATGATTATTCTTATAACATACTTGGTTATCATTTAAATTGATTTATACTATTGTTTTACACTGGTAAAGATGGTATATTATCCCCACATACCTAATTGGACCCTCAATACTAGTAGGAAGCCTCTTGTATATGAGGAGGCATTCCTATGGTCATGTGGCATATTGCTTTGGGGAACTAGTTTAGTGGAACCTAGGTAATGGCGTCACAATGTTGTATCAAATCCATTTTACTTTCTATTGAATAATTATTTTGAAAGTTTTATATGATATTAAGGTGTTTCAATCCTTGGTAATGTGTTTTTTTTGTGGGATTATCTAACCCATATATGGGGGAAAATCCAGGTTCTCGGTGTGGGATTTTTGTTCTTTTTGTTTGATGTTATAGTTGGATGTTATTTCACCTTGGGTGATATGCTAGCTGTGAGATATTATTGTTTTCTAAGGTTTTATTCATGGAACGACATGTAATTTTTTATATATTCATGAATAATTTTAGTAAATCAAGATTTATATAACATGAATCATATTAGTCTCAAATAGTAAACAAGGTTATGTTTGTGTTATGGAAAATGAAAATCATTTTCTATTGGTTTCATATAAAACAGTTCCTAATAAAGAGTTATCAATCCACATGTTTTTGTGATTCACGGTGTCATAGGATACCAATTCCGGAAGGGTTTACCTTCTTGGATGATGATATTGAATAATTACATATTATAATATTAAGCATCGAGAATTTATTCAGCACATCAACAATGGGTTTAACTCCTAGTCATCCAAAATCTCGACTACCAATTCAAACATAGGCCTAACTAGAATGATGTATACCACACTCAATAAATCAAGACATAAAAGGAAACATCATAAATCAATAAAATTCATAAAAGGAAACATGATAAATCAAGAAAATGTTAGGACATGAAAATGTGTGGTGGAAACTATGTGCCACACATGGTATGTATACAAACCAACTATTCCCATATTTGTTCAACACATCAACAATAAAACTCTACTCACAATCTGATGATGTATCTTCACCCTCTCCACCTCCATATCCACTTTCTGTTGTCACTTGTAAGAACATTATATTTAAAATTAAATATTGTTGCATATTTATATTAAAACTTAAAACCAATGAAAGTTTTCAAACTAAATGATTTTGATTTTTTGTGATTTACCTGCTGACCACTAGTCGATGCACTACAACTGGGGGCATATCTTCTCATCTTTTGATGTATAGCAGTCATCGCTTGCTGCAAAGAGGATATCTGAGACCCCTGATCTTGAACTGTGGTTCATAGAGAAGCAATCTCTCTCGGAGCATCTTCAGGTATGGACTGACTATAACTATGAGTAGATATAGCTGGAATCCCTGGTGGCATGCCAAAGACCTCAGATGGTATGGGTCCGAAACCCATCTCGTGCACTCTACCAGGAAGCTCCTTCCTAAGGACTTTAGCAACTTGGTCATCCTGGGAGACTGAGTAGGACTGCCTAGGATTGACATCCCATAGTTCTTTAATTTTTACCTATAAATCAAATATCAATATATATTAACATAGTAAAAATTGATAACAAGTTATTATAATAAAAAATTGACTTCATACCCCAACTTCTTTGGCAGGCTCATTAACAAAACTTCCATCTGATTTTTTGTGAACATCCAACGACAGTTCAGTTTGGGATGCTTTGTGCCCTAAAATCTGTGACTGCATTAAGAAAAGATAAATCAATAATTCAATATATTAAACAGTTAATATTTTCTTATAAATATTTAAAATAATTAAAAGATTACCAATTTCGTTCAGCTTCTAGAAAAGATTTTTGAGCCCATAGTGTGAGGGATGACTTGCTTAGCCCAGTTTGATGCATTATGTCTTGAGAGATCCTAAAATAAATAAAATGAAATTTAACAGTAATGTATTAAATGTCATCTCCTCTTCATATACATGTATAAATGTAAAATGAGGATAATCTAATAATATATATTTCAATACCATCTGCTTCTCATCACAATTTCTGTCAACAAAAACTTTCCATTGTTCTTTCGGTACCCCACTGGGTAGCTTCTCATACATTTGTTGCACAGTCAAAGAAGTATCGTTGACATCATACCATAATCTCCATTTGAAATCTTTCCATTTCTTACCAAGTTTTTTCAACGTCTATTTCTATGCTATCACATCAGCAACTGTAAAGTGGAAGAACATATGTATACAGAAATTCATTTTGAACATATTAGTAACATGACATTCAATTAAACCATAATGTAATAAAATTACCTTTATTTGGGAATCACAAACATTATTTTTCCTGCTTGTAGGAATATGTCTCCAATCATCAAAAGAAATAGGAAGATAAATGGGCTCCACTGCCATCTGTCCTAGAATCTGGCCAAGTAACCTCGCGACGTCATCCATAGGGACCCCATAAGAATCAAATGGCGCGACTATCTTCTTGCCATTCATATTCCAAACATCTAAACTTTTTAATTTTTTATTCACGGTTTCATTTTTGTCATCTTCAATGAGAAAACAATTAGTATAAACAAAATTAAATAAATTTATTTAATTAAAATTTGTACCTATGACAGTGACACTCCAGTATGTCCGTGATGAACTGGAAGGGGCATGTCGCCACCCCACTACTGAGTCTTATGAAGGGGGATTTGACGACTCAGCCTCAAATGGGACACCCATAAATGGTGTGAGAGATGGTGCAGGGGGAGATGGTACAGGGGTGTAGCCAGCTGGTGCCTCAGATGCCGTGGGGAGGGAGCCAGATGGATCGTCATCTGTCATAGAACTAGATGAAATAGTGTACCACTTTTTCCTTGGAATTCCTATCATTTAATCAAATAAAATTTAGTTCATAATATATATTTCAAAAAAATTATGCAGAAAAAAAAATTAAAAATGATAATAGATACTCAGTACTAATAAACAAAATATATAGAACAATGATAATGAATGACTGCATAAATGAAACAAGTGGTTGCTGAATGAATAAATAATTTTACATACAATCATTTTCCCCTTCAATCATGTCGGTTTCCTACTCCATTTCTTCATCCACTTCATTCATCCTTGCTAGACTAATATTTTCAATATCATGATGGACAAATAATTATGCTTCCTTTTATTGATGAAATTCAATTTTCGAGGTCAAATCTTCCACTTCATCACTCATATCATACAAATCTCTTTTTATTATGTGAACAACTACACTCCACCCTTCATTCACAACATCTTTCACATAATATACCATTTTTTCTTATGATGCTAAGATATATAGATCATGCAGTTCATGATCACCAACATCCATCAAGCGAGAGAAGTTCACAGAAGTAAATTGCAAGGAATCTCTTTTAAAACCTCTGATAATATCTACCCATTTTCATTTGAATAAAACAAAGAAAAATTTTCGTGGTAGTTTAATTCAATAATATCATGAAGCTTTCCATAGTATCCCACTTTAGAAAATGTAAATATACCACTATTATGTGTTTTCAAAACCACTTCTCGATCAACTTTACAAAATCTAAATCCATTCACATTATAAGCGTCGAAATTTCTAACTTGTTTTATAGGACCTCTAGCAAGAAACTTCAAATCTTCTGACAAGTATGCTCGAGTATCATTATTCATGATCTGAAAAAAGAAATATAATTTAATAGATTTACAAAATGTATGTGTCAAACTAATATTCGTATTTATTGCAATATTTATGAACTTACACATCGTGCAAACCATTCTAAAAGCTCTTTATTCATAGATTTCGTTATATCTTTCTCATTTTGTGTTCGGCCTCTCATTTGTATCTTTGTTTGTATCCTCAACTCTTCAATAAATGGATCTGAAATTTCACTATTCAGCAGTACATATCTATGTGCCTTTAATAAATCCAATTCTGTCAGTATCACATTTGAGGCCCTCCCAACTGATCGGCTAATAGTAGGAAATATTTTTGATTTATGATGCATTCGAGATTGAGTTGATGTGCCATCAACACATCCAACTCGATTAAATCTTGTCTCAATATCATCCAAATATTTGGAACAAAAGGTAAGACACTCCTCATCAAAATAGCCTTCAGTAATAGAGCCTTCTGGTTGAGCTTTATTTCTCACGTAGGCTTTCAAATGCCCAAGATATATGTGAAATAAAATAATAATATTATTCATTTATTTAAATTCCAAAAAATTGTTTACTTAAATGAAAAACATATAAATAAAATACCTCTCAATTGGATACATCCATCGATAATGAACGGGACCTCCTAATTTAGCTTCCTCAACCAAATGCACAGTTAAATGCATCATGACAGTAAAAAACGATGGAGGAAAGATTATCTCCATTGAACAAAGGGTCAATAAAAACCTCTCCTAGAGGTTGTCAAGCTGAAATAGGTGTAGAGATTTCTCACATAATTGCCTAAAAAATGTGCAGAATTTGAGTATAACAACAGTAACTTTTTCAGGTAATAATGTATGCAATGTCAATGGTAGTAACTGTTGTAACAAAATATGTGAATCGTGACTTTTCAATCCATGTAACTTATAATTCTTTAAGTCAACACACCTCAAGATGTTACTCAAATACCCATCAAATAACTTAAAATTCTTTAAAATTTGAAGGAATGTATCTTTATCCCTATTTTTCATTGCAAAAATGGTCAGAGCATACTTTTCATTCTCATCTGAACAGTGATCACGTTTTATATTCATTACTTGTAAGTCTTTGCGAGCATTGAGATGATCCTTTGACTTTCCATTCTCATTAAGTAATGTGAAAATCAAATTATCATAGAAATTATTCTCAATATTCATCACATCAAGATTGTGATGCAAAAAATTAAATTCTCAATATGGGATTTTGATGAATATACTTTTTTCTTCCATTGTTGCGTTCTGATTTCACCTGACGATGCACTTCATACCCATTTTCCGCTATCATTCAAATGATGAACCTTTCTAAATTCTGTTTCAACATTTTCAAGTTGTGTCAATATTTCAGAACTAGTTAAAAACTTTGGAGGTGGTCTACGATCAATGGAACCATTAAATTTTGATTTGTTCAGCCGAAATATATGATATGCATCAACAAATCTTCGATGGCACAAGAAGAACCATTTTATACTATGAGGTAACCATTTGGGATCAAAATAAAAGTTACAAACGGGATAATCCAAACCCGTGTAAGTGTTACAACCAGATAAATTTCCAAGCCCAGGGAAGTCACTAATGGTTCATATTAAAGCATCATGCATTTTGAACATTGTTTTAGAAAAAGTATCAATTGTCTCAAAACCGTTGCTCCATAACTCCTGAAATTTGTCAATCAAAGGCTTCAAGTATACATCAATATCATTTATAGGCATTTTTTTCCAGGAATAATCATCGAAATGATAAAATATTTTTGTTTCATACACATCCATGGAGGCAGATTATAAGGGATCAAAACAACTGTCCAAATGCTATAACTGGTACTCAAAGTCCCAAATGGGTTGAATCCATCGGCAGCCAATCCCAATCAAACATTCCTAGGATCAGTTGAGAAATCTAGATGTAATGAATCAAATGTCTTCCATGATTGGAAATCTTGTGGATGTCTCATTAACCCATCATTTTTTTATCTACAGAATTCCACTTCATATGTTCGGTGTTTTTCGATGACATGAATAATCTTTTCAATTGATCATTCAAGGGAAATTAACGCAAAACCATTGCAGTTGTGTTCTTTTTCTTCTTCTTTATGAAATTATGTTCATTCAGACTTCCAAAATCACCCTTTGACTGCCATCTAAAAGAAGAACATTTCTTGCAATTCTATCTACTTGAATCCTCTCCCCAATAAAGCATACAATCTTTGGGACATGCATGTATTTTTGTATAATTCAGACCAAGCTTGTTAACAACTTTTTTCATATCATAAAAATATTCTGGGATTTTTGCTTCAGGAAATGCATCATGAATCAATTCCAATATCATGGACATTTCCTTATTTGTAATTCCACATAGACATTTGATATGTTACAACTTCAGCAGAAATGAAATCTTTGAATATTTCAAACACCCACTATACAACTCTTGATTTCCATCGTCAACTAAATCATGAATCACATTTTTCTCAGTGAGGTTTTCTCTTAAATTTGGCTCTATAGAATAAAGATGAGGATCCAATGATATGTTACAATCTTGATCTTCTTGTGTTATAGTCTCAAAAACATCACTTGTCATGTTGCAATTTGTACCACCCTCTTCTGGTTGTTCTGATATGTTTTGATGCTGATATTGGTGTCTTGTAGTGCCAAATGCATCATTTATGAGGTTTTGCATTTCATTTTCCATTGTCTATGAACTTGGGACCTCATTCTATGGATTAACATCAGTACTCAATCCTTTTGTAATGTTCAATTCTCTATGCCAAACCCAACACAAATATTGACCAGGGAATTTCTTTCGTATTAAATTTTCATAAACTTCATATCTCTTCAACCATGTTCTAAATTTACATTTAGGACAAGGAAATCTTATTCTCCCTTCAACAGATTGATTAGAAATTGCAAAATCTAAAAACTCATTCAAACCCTTAACATACTGAGGTGTGTTCCTCGGTAATGTGATCCAGCTTTTATCCATGTATATCACAATCTTCCTACACAATAATAATAAAAATTAAAACACATAGTTACTACTAAATAGAGAAATAGATTCATATATATGATAGTGTAAGATTACAAAAACATAATATAATATAGATGACCCCCTGAGTTAGATATGAACCCTCTAGTGTTTGGGATAGGGGAATTTTCTTTGGTAAAGAGAAACAGTGTGCTAACAATACCATATTACTCAATTACCAAATGGTCAATACTAAAAGTTATTCTAAATAGTATTCCTATCATGTTTCTCCCAAATCTCCAAATTTTCAACCCTTTACTTTTGAAATCATTTATAGCATCAAAATATAATATTAGATAACAAAAAGTAACATAATCATAACTTGGTTGGAATCATAGTTCATGAGGAAAAAAATAATGTTTCCAATCTTGATGAAGAAGCATAGAAATAGCAGGATATAACCCTTAATTGGTCCTGATTGTGTGACTCTAAATTACAAAGAAAATGGTATGGGCTTCATGACCATAAACTAAATGACCCATGTTCCAAGACCGTATCTACACCTTCATTTTTTTGGAATTATTGGGAAATTTTAACTCTTTCCATTTTTTATAAAAATGATTTAATGATTATCAGGGAATTATTAAATTAAAATGAGAATACTACTATTATTTTACAGAGACATATTCTAGAACACCTAGGTGAGATCCTACTTATTCTACTATCTAACACCCTATTCCCCTCTTATGTGGTCATTGTGATTAGTTTTATTGAGTTATAATTAATTATGAGATCATCCATATTCATGATACCATATTTTACCAATTCATATTAGGTTAACTTGAAACATCTCTTCATGTAGGCTACCCCAGCTTATGGTCCACACATAATAAACTTAAACAATGTGCACCAATTGTAAAGAGAAACCTTAAACATCATCTATATCGGTACAACTTGCATGAACTAAAACTATATAAGTAAATAGAAACACAACTCATCATGGTGAACAATTGTAAAGAGAAACCTAGGTAAAAATTGAGTCTCCACTAACTGGATATGACGCTAACCTAATCTAAGTTAAGCATTTGGAATTGAAAAATGGAAGAAATCCTGTTAGGTTGAAAATACGTAAAGCGAAACCTAATAAGAAGACAATTCCTTGTGAACTAGGCCTCCCCAATATGAGTATCAAGAAAAATTTAAGGTGATAAAATAAATAACTTAAAGCTTGTGGGGTTTATAATATTAATCTAGAAGAAGTCTGGATGTACTCGCTAGACCCTTTTGACTATGAAATTTTTTAAACATTCACTTGTTCTCTCATCCCCAGTTTATCAGAGGTATATTGAATAAGAGAAGGCTATATTCCTGGACTACCTATTCCTCTCAGGAAGTGAGAAAATGATGGATAATAGCATATAAGTTCCATTAATTGAACCCAATTGTGCTGAAACCATAAAATAGTTGGATAAGAAACTCCACTTTATCAATATTCTCCTCTATCCCCATGATGATAGAAAAAAATTGGCACCAAACACATTTTGTCACAGCTTAGTTTTTTACAGTGATGTTGGGATCCAAATACTATTTACTTGATTATATAAGTAGGAAGCTAATGATACTGTAGAAGCCTCCCTGTTTTTTCCACCCATGAAGCCACTATAACCAAAAGATAGAGAAACTAAGAATGTAGATTCTCTAGGACAACAAGTAAACTAGGATATTGTTCAGAGTGTAGAACATGATTTTGTGGAAGTTGTTAAGGGACCTGTAAATGTGAAACTTCATTTCGGTAAATCATTTAATAGAACTTCTAAAATAGAATCCACTGACATTTTAAGGGGATTTTAGACCCAATAAATCAGATGTGTTTTCGTATAGGAGTTCCAGTTTTTTTTTAACATTGATGGGAAACTAGATGAGATAAACGTCCAAGTTGGAATGAATATTCTTGAGTACCCAATGCTAGAATTATTAGACATAGTTGTTTTGGATATGTTGTTTTAATACCTCACTTGGAAAGGATTTGTATACTTTTAATTTAAAATAATTATTCTTGAAAACCATTGGGGTAATAAATGTAGAATTATTAGTTAAATTTGAACATGTATGTGTATAAGAGATTAAATATACTTCAAAAATCACTCACTTGTTTCACTGTTCATGAGAGGAAACACCTAGAAAAGGGCTGAATGAATAGATCATTATTTAAGGTATCCAAACTAAGGATCTATCAATATTTTTAATGTTCTATATTACATGCCACCTAGAAATTGATAATAATGAGTTGGTTGGAGGAAGAGACTTTGGATGGAATATTAGTGTAGGTGACACCATTGTTCAGCTATGTGAAACTAGGAGCATCAACATGGGATTTAAAGACAATATGTAGAGTCAGTCCTATGATATTAATGTAAGAGAAAATCAATCAATGGGATGAGTTTCTTATAATCCATTTCACATCAATTGATCAGTTTTTTATAATGCATCTTGAATTTACACATGAATAATTAATTCATATCACCACTATAGAATTTACACCATTGTTCCATGAATGGGAATCTTAAAAAATATTTTCATAAAATTATATGACCAGTTGGTGCAACAAGATCAACTCTACCTATGGTTTTGTATGCTTAGATGGAATAGTCCTATTATACTAGTTCTTAACAAAAGACTTAGGAAAACTAAGAGGCATCTAGGAACAATTAATTTTATTAATATGGGCCTCATTAGAGAAGCAATAACTATCTTGTGACATTTGAGAAGTAGTTTTATACATAAGTGAAGGATATCATGAACAAGAAACATAATTCCTATATGGTTTGGGGTACCATTTGTCTAAATATGGAAATTATGGATATCATATATGATATTTTTATATTAGATACATCCATAATTCTTATATTGTTAATCAACATGTGGAAAATATTACTCATACCATCAGTGTCAACACACCTCATAAATAGTGGAAGTGAGGAGGATTAAAATGGATAGAATTCTACATGACTATTATTACAATATAATTTATATAGTTTATTTAGATCATATACATGTATTTCATTTATTTAATCTTTTGTATGAACTACATGGTGGGATTTAAAGCTGGTATAGTCCACCAAGATTATTAGGTAGTGTTCACATCTCTATACAGATATCTTCATGAATTCACTTGGTATTTAGTTCTAAATACAGTTAGAATTAAAGATATACTAATTGTGGTTGGAAAAATCAAGGACTAGTTAGTGTTAAAAAAAATTGATTACTGCTAATGAAACATGAAATGTAACTCTTCCTATCATAGTGGATTGACACACCAACATCTTTCCAAATTATTTCTCTAGGTTACCATCCAAGAATGAAATAATATATTATATCAATGTACTTCAATGATCATTCCCATAACAGACTATTTATTTCCCATTTATAATGAATAACCCAATAACATATATTCCATTTACAATCGCAACTCATTTATCACATATATCAATTCCATACCTTAACCCATTTAACACAATCACATTATATCAAATTCCCCCTTATGTTATGTCATCAAAAAAACACATTTATCTCTTATTTCATTTAATAAAACAAGTTAACATGCCAACCTAATTGTCGGGGGTTCTATCTCACTAACCCATATATCATTTAAATGACTATGTTATCAATATATCTTTAAAATCAAATCATGGAATAAAACACAATTCAAGATACTCAATTGAAATAATCTTGAATCCACCCTTCAAAAAATGAGTCTTCCTTTTTTTTAAACTCAATATATCCCAAGAATTTCATTTATATTTACAACCATAAAAGGAGATTTTAAATCATTTTCAAAAAAGGGGAACCACACCCTCATTTATAATCACCATTTGAAATCTATTAAGATAACCCCTTTTTTCTATAACATTAAGGTCAACACCTCCTTTTCAAAAAAATACCCACTTTCAAAACATTGTTGTCCTTCATGGAAAACCATAACCAAATCAAAGTGAAAAATGCTTATTTTAATCCATTTCAGAATCCAACTAGACATTTCAAAAAAATACCAATTCCATATTTCAAATATCCCATTAACCTTGACTACATAAAAACTTAAAATTATCTACCCATTCACTTTCATAATTATATTATTGAAACATTTTCAAAAATATTTTACCAACCTTAAGGGGTTTTCATAACCCAAGGGTAGACCTAGGTACGATATCAAACATCAATGGGCCCAACAAAGTCCTTAGAGGGTTTAATACATCAATCTAAGTCCTAATCTCACTTTTCTAACTCAGGAACATAATACATAGTAAAGAATTAAATTTGAACAACCACATACGCATATAATACATAAATTTTTTGAGAAAAATATTCAATACCGCCTGGGGTCGCGGGGTCGTCGGGGTCACAGGGGGGCGGGGTCGCGGGTTTGCGGGGTCGCCGGAGTCGTGGGGTCGCCGGGGTCGCGGGGGTCTGGGGTCGCTAGGGTCACGGGGTCGCCAGCATCGCGGGGTTGCGGGGGTAACGGGGGGTCGGGGTCATGGGGGAAGTGGGGATAGACGGGAGAAGCGGGGTTGGGGTGGGGGTGGGGGGGGAAGGTTCGGTTGTGTTAAAATAAACTAAAATATTTCGTGGTGGTTTATAATAAACCGCCGCAAAACCATTTTAAAAAAACATTTACCGGCGATTACCAGAACCGTCTCTAATAAACCGCCACTAAAACCAATTTTTGTTGTAGTGATTTTTGTATAAAAACTGAAAATATTTCTGAAAATAAACCTCTTTAGCTCTGCAGTCAATCTTAGCATGATAAACAGAAATCCAATCCATGCCCAAAATAACATCAAACTCTACTAGAGGCAAAACAATAAGGTTTGTAGGTATATTCTTTCCGCACATAAGGACAGGAATGTTCTTATGTTTTCTTTTTGTCTCTACATTTCCCCCAGGTGTTTTTATCGTAAGTTCTGTATTCATATCTTGGGATGGAATTCCCAATTTACTAGAAAACTTCTCAGAAATGAAAGAGTGTGTAGACCCGGAATCAAACAATACATTGGCATAATCTGAACAAACAAACAGTGTACCTGATACAACTTCGTTTGATGGCCCAAAATCTGTTGAAGTAGTTGCAACGGATTTCACCACCCCTTTCTTCTTGTATTCTGGCTGCTTTCCCTCAGTTGAGTTCTTTGTTGGACACTCATTTTCATAATGACCCATTTCATTGCACCTAAAACATTTTACTGACTGTAAATAAGATTTTGTCCTACCATTACCCTGATCTTTTTTAGTGCAATTACGAGCCTTATGTCCCATTTTACCACATCGGTAGCACTTACCAAAATTGAAAATACATTCTCCAGCATTATTTTTACCACAATTTTCAAAAACTGTAAACTTAAGTTTCTTACCATCATACTTTTTTGAAGAGTTCTTCCCTTTTGTCTGCCACCTTGACCTCTTATTCTGTTGTTTTTCAAATAAGACCTGATCATCGGAAAACTCCATTTCTACCTTCTCCGCACATCGAATAATTTTTTCATAACTTTTGAACTCACGAGAAGCTAAATACCTTCGATACTTTGGCTTTAATCCTGAGTAAAAATGGTTGATTTTACTATCAAGATCTTGTATAAAATTTGGAGCATACCTTGCCAGTCAAGTGAATTTTTCTTCATAAGCAGCCACTGGGTCATCCTCCTGCCTCAATTCCAGGAATTGTTTTTCCATCCTTAGACGAACCACCTTAGGAAAATATTTCTCAAGAAACATACCTTTTCATTAATTCCAATCAAGAGCATCAATCTCATCATTATCCCAGGTATTTTTCACAATCGACCACCACTAATCAGCTTCACCTTCAAAAAGGTAAAAAGCGAGACTAACATTTTGATGTTCTGAACAACCCATGACATTGAAAATCTTCTCCAGTGCTTCAATCCACCCTTCAGCTAGCATATGGTCATATGATCCTCTAAATGATGGGGGATGTTGCCTCATGAAATGTTCCACTACTGTCATGTTCCTCAGTGGTTGATCTGGCTGATCTCGTGCATGGATACCACCACCATTTATAGCCTGATTCAATTGTGACATCACTGCAACAAACTCATCAGTTCCAATTCTGACCATCTCAGGTTACTGATTTGGAAGTTATTCTTACTCTTGATGTCGTCCCAACCTAGCTGTCGGGTTTCCTCTGCGGAAAATCATTCTAAACAAAGAAATATCTTAGGCGAAGCAACATGGTAATCTGTAAATTCTATATGATTTTAATATTAACATAAATTAATTTATAGATATAAATTTAACAATACCCTAACTCCTAAATTTGTCTAAACCAACCTCTGATACCAACTATAAGGACCCAGCCTTAAACATTACATAATATTGAATAAAATGAATAATTCACATTGAGGATATTTTCAGGTTTAGAGTTTTAGAGAATTAGGACATAACTATTACATCTCAAAAGATTTCAAAACAGACACTTCTACACTATTTCCATTTTTTTCAAAAAATATAAACTCTTGAAAAAAAATCCATGTCTAGTTCCATGTTTTAGACAGCATTTCTTTTCCTTGATCCCATCCTTGACCCTATTCATCTTTAAATCCTGTGAAAACATTTCAAAACATGGGATGAGCATAAAAGGCTCAGTAAGGGTTATAAAACAAAGAATTAAAACATTTTTTCATAAATACATAAAAAACATGAACTCTTTTACTTACCACGTGAAATCATAAGATTTATAAAAGACGCATAGAAATCATAAATCATAAACGTAACTTGGGGCATCTATATCATAATTACATTGTAGTTATCGCAGCTATATAGGGAGTTACTTTGGAATACCCATCACATTATATTCCATAAATCTCTTAGGAGAAACATTCACGTTTACCTATGTCATGTTACCCAATGCATTGGAGAGATATCCCAGGCTCATCCGCCCTAGTTTTATCACGGAACCACCCGTATATGTAAATAATTCCCAAGAACCATAACACGATCATAACACATAACATAAGTATAAAGGAAAGATAACATTTCCACATTGCAATAAAAAAATATCATTTCAACATATTGAAATAATAAATCCATTCTTAAAATCATTTTCAATACCAAAATACATAAAAAAGTATATGGTATTTATTTTTCCTTTTAAAAACATTTCGGCTTGTTAAGGAAGCCAAAGATCAAATAATACTCGCGGTGGCAGAAAGGTCATTTTCACCGCTTACGTAAAAAAACATTCCTTTTTGTCGTTTAGTAAAATGCTTTGTAGAAAAAGATTCTCTTTGAAAATTCAAGGTTGTTTATACACTGTATAAAATAAAGTCGTGTATAAAACTAAAAATGCCTCAATGAAAGGAGATTGAGACGAAGTCCCTTACCTCGTGCCTGACTTGACTCGATCTTTCTTTAATCTCCTGAATAATAAAATAAAGTTAATTTTTATTTGATTAATAACCTTTTTCATGTTTATTATTTCTTTTATATCACTTATTACCATGTTATAAACATTATGTAATCATTTAAGTTAATAATTTCTATTTTTTCAATATTTGGTACTTGAGTCAAAAATGAACACCTTATATTTACAAGTTGTCCATGTGTTCAATAGTTCATTATATAAAGAATGACATTCATCATTTAGATATCATATATATCATATATATCCAGTATATACATGTATTTATAATATTACATAACATTTAGAGGTAAGAAATTAAATTCACCGTTCATGGAGACGGTAAGTCGTACGTACGCATGAACGTTACTTTCATTTCTATTTCTTATTTTAATTAAAACATAATGATAAATAGGTATATTATAATTCCAGTATAATTTAATATATAATATCATATATAATATCATTAACTCCATCCTTTATACATCCCACATATGGCATTAACGAGTCATATCACTTTGAGGGGGCGGTAGTCCGCACTTCCTCGAATGAGATTATCGCGTTTACCCATAATGGAAACCATAAAGGCATGATATAAATGGAAATTACAGAAGAATAAAGAAAACATAAACATAATATATATCATATATAAATATAGTACCATCATAATGTCCACCATGAGATGTGGTAAGAGGTAATTGAACAATCATTATTTCGTAAGGCGTTAATTTTCCATCCACAGAAACAGTATGTACTTCACTCATTAGATAGAGGTGTGTGTAAGTGTAGTTAGAATAATTCTTATAAAAACATCCTATTATATTGAGGATATTGTTGTTGTTACAAAATAAAGTAATAAAAAGATTTTAGGGGTTGGAGAAGTAAAATAAAACAAAACAATTTAAGAGAAATGATTACCTTTAATTTGGGTAACTCCCTTTGGTTTGAACCAAAGGACTTCTTGAAGTGCCTTCTGCCTAAGGTAAGGCCTCTAAGAGGAATATTGGGATTTAGGGAGCTTAATTGGGCAGATTTTTGATGATACAAATGGCTTTAGAGGTGTGAAAAATTGGATAGAAATGGTCTCCTTTTATAAGGGAGAGGAGGGGCTATTTAGGAAAGTGTGAAAACATTATTTTATTATAAACATATCTTCGGTTTCAAAAGGTCCAAAAATAATTAACGATGAATATAAAATGACTCATGGTTTAAATAAAATCATCCAATAAGAATTGGATATTTTTTGGATAATATTTTAATCATTATAATCTTATTTATTTAAATCATTTATTAATGAGGTAAATACTGCATCATTATTGTGTCATGAATAATTTAATTTATTTGATGTCTAAAAATTATAAAAAAATACTATCATGTAAAAAATCTTTTTATATTTCCAATTAATATTTATAGTCGAAAATATTACTTATATAACACCATATAAAAATTAATTACTAAAAGATATTTGTTAATGTCAATTTTGTCTTTACATTAAATTAATTAATCTAAAGTGTCATTATCTTTCATAAGTGGATCCATGGGGTCCCCAAATCGACCCAAGGATGACCATGGTCGGCCATTACTAATCCAATAAGGTTAGGAAAAGTGTTAAGGTAATTTTCAATTATTATAATATTCTTTTTACCTTGAATTACTCTATTTACCTTTAACCACGGTAAATAAAAGTCAAAAGTTACTATTCACCAAAAATTATTTTCATCTTATTAAACCACATTTTACAACCTTATAACAACCATGTATTTTGGATTTTTGAAATTCAATTAACATAAGTTGTAAAATTTTATTTAAATGAAAAAGTCTATTTTTTTAACTATTACTAAGTGGTTTCACTATTCATCAAAAATTGAAGTTTTTCAGAAAAATACCAAAAATTAAGCGTAAGAATTATTTGATATTCCAAATTCAAAAATGATGTTATTTTTCCAAATTCAAAACATAGAAGTGTCATTAATTAATTTTAAAATTAATTCTCGTTGTTAAAACAAATAGCGTGTTTTTAAGAAACAATAACTATCAAAAGATGGACAGTTGATTAAGTCCAATTTCAAAGTGAAATTACTTCCAATGACCAAAATTGGATTAAATGGTAAAAAATATTTTCTAATTACACTTTAAAACCAATTAAAAATTTAATCTAACCATATAAATAAATTATATTAAATGGAACTTTTTAAATAAAATACAACATTTTCACTATTCATTAAAAAAATGAACTTTATCGGAAAAATCCCAAAAATTTACACGAAGTAAATTTTGATGTCCCCATTCTAAAGAAGGATTTTATTTGGTCAATTATAATGTATTAAAGTGACCAAAACTATATTTAAAGAGGGTTCTTCATTAAAAGGCGGTAAATTGACCTTTTAATGTAAATTATGCCTAAAATTAGATTCATTCACATTTTAAGCCTCTAACTTTTTATTGGATAAATGTAAATACATTTAACAAACATGTATTATCATATTGTAGTTAATTTTGTTCATTCCTGCCTATACAACATCCATGGATTAACTACCATTTAAAATAATAATATTATATTATTAGTGTGCAACGTAAGATTTCAAAGAAACCCATTGTTGCGTATCGGGTACACTATTGAACATAGAAACCCTTTTAAAGTAAAATTAATATTTAATTAACAAATATTAATAAATATAAAATATGTCTTATTCTTTCTTTACTTGGGATGTTACAATCAGGAAACCCCAAGGGGTACGTGAGGACCAAATAAAAATGAGGGCATACCTATTTTCCTTGTATGAATTGGAGAAATAGTGTTTTTACTAATCACAATCCACCACCATAGAAAGTTGGAATCAGTTGAAGAAGATATTTTTAGAAAACGTTTCCCCCACCTTTAGTACTACCTTACTTTGGAAAGATATTTGTGGCATTATGTATCTCCAAGGGGAGACTCTCCATGAGTATTAGGATAGATTTAAGAAGCTTTTCTCTATCCTCCCTCGTCACTAAATTTCTAATCAAATATTTATGCAATATTTTTAATAAGGTTTGGTTTTAATGTATAGGAGTATGATAGATGATGTTGTAGGAGGAGATTTAATTTATAAGGCCTCTATAGATGCTAGGAAATTGATTTCAAACATGGACCAAAATTCACAACAGTTTGGTACTAGGGGACTAATTCGCGTTAATATGGTTATGGATGTGTCTAATTCCAATTCTAAAAATATTCATATAGAGAATCAGTTTAGTGAATTTGTGATCATGATGAAACATATGTTGACTAACTCTAATCCTTCATAATCTCAACCTGAACTAGTCTATCCCATCTAAATATACTATTTCATTTTTTCTTCTAATGAACATTTTAATGATGAATGTTCACGCACATGAGCCTCAGCCCAGTTTGTGAGGACTCCTTAAGTGCATCCAAGAGACCGGGGATCAAATCCAGGTGGAGGATAATTTCTAGTACTATAGAAGACTGTAGTAGTACTGTAGTAGACACTATAGAAAGAACTGTGTAGAACTGTAGTAGGTACTGTAGCGAGAACTATAGAAGGCACTATTTGGAACTGTAGCATTCGGGAATATTCCCCCGTTTGGACCTTCAGGCCACCGATTCTGTCCTCGAGTCCTTTTAGGACTTCGGACCACCCAGGCCTTCAGGTCAGTAAGGCCTTCAGGCCACCTCTAAGCCTTCATTCCACCTTAAGTGCAGATGCAAACCAGAAAACCTACAAGGAACAAACTTTAGAAGGAGGAGGAGCAAGGAGCTTTCACCATAGTAGAAGCTAAACGGATTTCAATAATGAGATGGTATGGAACCTTCCATCAGGACAAGCCTGTGCATGCATGGGAAAGCCTAGCTGAATAGCCATGCAAAGGTGGAGAGCTTAATTTACAATGAATATGCTGAGGAGGAGCAGTTCCAAGTAGTTAGTCTAGGTTGTATGTAATGTTTGAAGCTTATGGGTAATGAATTCCTCTAAGGCCTACAGGCCATGTAATACTTACACCTACGGGCCTTGTAAGGGTTTCACCTCACCCCTTGAAAGGTGGATTATCAAAAATCAATAAAAAATGAAGGCCTTCAGGCCATTGGAGGAATGATGAATGTCCACAACTGCAATAGTCTTCTAAATATTGTACTGTAATCTTTCTTGGAAAACATTTCCAGAACAATTCAAACATCCAATTTCCCAACCAAAACTTTAAATCTAGGAAATTTAAATCAAATAATAACTTCAATAAAGGCTATAACAAACAACATAATAATATGTTTAAGCCTAATGGTCAATCGAGAAGAAATTTACAACCCCAAACTTTTTATCAACAACCTATGTATAACCAAAATCAGTATGGAAACCAAATTGGAGGTAATTTCTTAAATTTATAGAATCAAGAAAATTAGAAACAACAAATCAATCAAATAAATTATTCACACCTTGAAGACATGGTTAGAAATCAACAGATATTTTACAACAATTAAAAGTGTTGGTACAAAACATGGCTACACAAATGGGTTAAATGGAAACTGAAATTATTAGTTTGAAGAATCAAAGAAGTGCTAATTTTTCATCCCAATCTGAATTGAATTCGAGAGGTAGAGAGAATGTAAGTGAAATATTCTTGATAAGTGGAGATAAAATTCATAATACCCAAGATAAAAACATTGAACAAGAACCTAAAAAAATATTCTAACTTCTGAAACAAATGTCAAATCACATGAATAAGTGGAAAAACCACTTGCTGAAATTATTTTACTACATGCTGAAGTTGTTAAAGAACCTTCTAAAAATGACAAAGAACCTATTTTCCATATACTAGTTGGACAAGAAAAATTGACTAAATAGAGAGAAATCTATCTTGAAAGAATGTTTAGGGATTTTAGAAATATAATGGGGACTTACAAAGGGTAAAACAAAAATATGATGAACTTAAAATGTATAGGTATTCACTACCTTGTCCTTTGTGATGCCCTCTTGTAAAGAATAATGTTGGAAATAAAATAGAAAAGGAAGTAATTGAAACTTTTAGGAAAGTCTAATTTAACATCCATTTATTAGATTCTATGAAATAGATACCTCGTTATGGAATATTCCTTAAGAATATGTATACTCACAAAAAGAAATTAAAGGGGGTGAGAAAGTTAATTTGGGAAGAAACATTTCTTCCATTATTCAACACCCTATCTCTATTAAATTTTAATGTAATAACCCTAGATCCACTTAACTGGGACCCCAATATGGTGGGTCACATGGCCTCAAGTGTGACTCCCCATATTCCAGAAGTTTCTGACAAGCAGTGAGGTCTATGGTGGTACGATGGGGAGACTCTACCCTAATATTAGAGTGGTGCAGTGGTAATAATAAATAAAAAGAAATATTAAATATAAGAATCATGATATAACAGATGGAATAGAGGAAACAAGAATAATAATCATCTAATGAAGAATAAACAAATAGGAAACTTAATAGTAATAAAAATCCCATAGGCCAATTCATATACACAATGATGTCATGGAATGCTGATATACAAAAAGGGGATATGGGAATATAGGATAGTAGGCATATAAAACATGCTATAAAAAAGTAAAAAATGACCAAAAATACAACTCCACTATAATCATGATCATATGATCAATCATCTTCCCTCATGCTTCAATCTATAAATAAAATAGACCAAGAATCCATGACAGGGATATTTCCCTTATACATGCCTACAATCATGAAGTCTAGTCGGGTACCAAAGGAGGCCCAAGTAGGGTGTGAGATAAACTCAGTAGTCCACCACCAATGGTATCTATAAATAATACATCTAGTGTACATAGAATAGAGTTGTGAAGGTATATAAAATATAAACAATGATGAATAATAAATACCATCTTTCTCAAGTTCCTATAGGACCCGTCACTGGCTCTACCTACTTCAGCATAGGCTGGAATGAGTCTAATCGGTAACCATATATATGGTAATCGTATATATATATAATATTTGTACATGTATATGCACACTATATGTGAGGAAACTTTTAGACATATACATGGATACTAGGTTCTATCTGGACTCGGGGCATAACTCAGGAATCCATAACTAGTGTAACGAGCCAATGGCTCTAGAAATGGTACAATTCCTAAATCTCGTATGAATGGGATACATCTTTCCTATCACTCAAGAAGGTGAGTGAGTCTTCATGCCCAACACCTAAAGCATAGGAACATGGATCATCATTACCATCATCCCTATGAAATTATAATGGTGTGAGACGTCATGCCCAACACCCGACATAAGGGAGGGTGAAACATCATTCTCAATAGAACCCTTAACCGTTGTTCAAAATCCAATAACCATGGCATACTAATAATAATAGCAATGATGTTTTACCTATAAAATGGTCATAATCATTTATCACCATCAACCAAGGGTGAAAATTTCATAATTAACATTCAAAAATATATAACATGTGGAATGGTCATTCCACCCACTCTCATTCAATTTAATTAAGCCTTTTTATTATATTAAGCAAGGAAGATCAAAATCAAGGTAATAAAACACACTTAGATAGTGTTTTTTCATTTAAAAATTTGTATAAAATGAGGTCATTTCATTTGGCACACCCAAAGGACTGTAAATCATCAAGGTTGGAATCCTCTGGTAATTAAACATGAGTCCATAGGACTATCTAACCATGGTTCAATTAATTAATTAAATAAGGAAGAACTCATTTTAAAGAATTTCATAGAAATTTTTTTCATGAAAACATCAACACAAACTATGAAAACACCTAAACCTTGAGGTAAAATTACTATACCACCTACCTTAGGTATATAGATGAACACTCATCCAACCTCAGACTTTTATTTGAAGAATAAAAAAATAAGTCACCAAAATAAAAAAAATCCCTAGAAATAGGGCAAATGATCTCACACAAAAATATTGTAATCGATGTGAAGAGAAACTATGTAGGAAGAAAGAGGATTAGGGAGTTTACTTAGAGTAATCCAACACTTCTAATGGAAATGAAATCATAGATCATACAAATGAGTAATTGAGAAGCCTGGGTTAGGATTGGGAGGACTCCATAGGAGAGAAAAGAGGTGATGCATGCTGGAAAATAAAGTAGGGAGAAGGAAATAGGTTTAAAAACATTTCAGAGTAAATTTGATAATTTCCTATCATTTTAAGGGGTTTCATGGTTTGGATACATTATTGGTCAAACCATATGACAACCATGTGCTAGCCACTGACCATAAACCCCACTCGCATAGGCTAAGCGCACGGTTTGGATAATTGTGTGCAAGACATGAAAAATGCCTCTATCAAAAATGTATGAAATTATACATGGGAATTCAGACTAGATCATGCAGTTATAGAAAAACTTTGTAGCCTCCTACTGTGCACAAGTACCCTGCATGGTTGGTTCATATGGTTAGAACTAATCGTTCTCTAAATTTGTAGCTCATTCTATCTCTCTATTTCTTGGAACTCTAGGCTCTGAACAAGCCCTGGATGCTCCCAATACCTACCTTAAACCATAGGGAACATTTACCAAGATAAAAAAAGATTTTAATTTAAAAACAAATGATTTTTACCTTCATGAAAATGTGGTTCATTACATAAATTTAAGGATCCAATTATGTTTTTTATCCCATGTGTCATTGGTATTCATCAGTTTGATGATGAAATGTTATATTATGGTACCTCCATAAATGTGATGCCTTATTCTATATTTTTATCTATGCTGGTAGGAGAGATCAATAAATCTATAATTTTCATCCATCTAGTTAATAGTAGTTTAGATAAACTAGATGGATTTATTGATAATGTGTTGGTAAGGGTAAAAGATTTAGTTTTCCCTATTGATTTTTATGTGCTAGACATGGAAGATGGTCATTTTAGTTCACATGAACCATTGATTTTATAAATACCATTCTTGAAGACTACTAAGGAAATAATATATGTTCATAAAGGTACTTTATCTTTATATTTTGGACGAAATGTGGTTAATTTTAAAAAAAATTAATCAATGAGACACCTGATGGAAGATCATTCTACACGCCAAGTTAATATGATTGATTAGTTTTCCATAGATTTTTCGTTCATTTTATTTAGATTACCAACCTATAGATTCTTTCGGAAAAGTAAATTCTCTTGAAAATAAAACCTTGTTTTATGAAGAATTTTTTGAATATATACATTCTAAAATTTTTTGTAATAATGAATCTGAAATCAAATCTATATTCCTTAAAATTGTAAACTATTTTTGAATTTTTGAACATTTTATGAATGAATTTTTTACTGAAAGTGATACTAAAAATAATGAGGATGTTTTTTAATATTTTGAAACATGTAATACTAATGGAAATTATAATTTTATGTTTGAAAATGATTTATATTCTGCTAAAAATGACACAAATTCTGTTCAAAATTTAATTTAAAAGTTGCCTCATATTTTTGAACTTGAATATAAAAATTCATTTGAGGACGACACAAATTTTTTTCTTGAAAATACATGCACTGCTAGTTTATATTTTTTCAATTCTGCTATTTTTTATGATGTTTTAGTAGTTCAAAATTGAACTTAAAGAACCCATAAAACCTGATTTGTCCAAAGAGGACATCCCATTCCCACGTAAACTCAAACCTTTTCTTAAATATTTGAAATATACCTATTTTAAAGAAAAAAAATCCTATTATAATTTCAAGTGGGTTGTCCAGTGAGAAAGAAAATCAACTCTTAAAGGTCCTTAAAAAGAATAGGAATTACATAGATTCTTTATATGGTTTTTCAGGTATTAGTCCTTTATTGTGTATGCATAGGATTCTTCTAGAGGATGATTTCAAACCTTTTAGAAAATTTCAAAGGATATTGAATCCTACCCTTCTTGAAGTAGTTAATAAAGAGGTTACTACTTTATTGGTTACAGGAATAATTTACCCCATTTTTTATAGTCAATGGGTAATTCTAGTTCAAATGGTTCCTAAAACAGTTGGATTCATAGTTGTAAAAAAAGAATTCAAAGAGTCGGTTCCTGATATGTTACCCAACAAGTGGAGGGTGTGCATCGGTTATAGGATGTTGAACTTAGTAACTACTAAGGACCACTTTCCCTTTCCTTTTCTTAATCAAATCCTTGAAAGGTTAGCTGGATAATCTCATTATTTATTCCTAGATAGATTTTATAGATACTTCCATATTCACATAGCTCTAGAGGACCTGGATAAAACAACTTTTACTTGTAATTTTAGTACCTTTTCTTATTGGAGAATGTCATTAAGACTTTGTAATTATTCTTCCACCTTCCAAATATTCATGCTTAACATTTTTCCTAAATTTCTTGAGGAATGAATGGAAGTGTTCATGGATGAATTTAAATTGTATGGTCTATATTTTGAGAGCTATCTGGGTAGTTTAGGAGTTTTTCTTAGAGTGTTCATTGATAATAACCTTGTTCTAAACTTTGAAAAATGTCATTTTATAGTTGAAAATGGAATTGTTCTTGGTCGTGAAGTGTCTAAGAATGGAATTAGGGTGGAAAAGTCCAAGGTTGACATAATATCTTCACTACATTTTCCTAATACTATGAAGAATATTAGATATTTTCATGTCCATGTTGGGTTCTATAGGAGATTCATAAAGGATTTAATTCAGAATGATTTTCCTTTGAAAAGATTACTTCATAAATAAATTCATTTTGTCTTTGATGAGAAGTGTAAGTAATCCTTTAATGAACTGAAACAAAAGATTGTGTCCACATAAACAGTTCAACTACTTGATTAGAGTTTGACTTTTGAGCTGATGATTGATGCTTTAGAGTTATATCTAGGGGATATTATTGGGAAAAGAGTGTAAAGGAAATAACATTTCATAGCTTATGCTTCTATGACTCTAGATCCTGCTTAATCTGATTACTCTACAATGGAGAAGTAATTTCTAGTTGTTGTATTTTCCATTGATAATTTTAGAAGTTATATTTTTTGATCTAAATTTGTGGTTTCCACTTATCATTCTACTATCTGGTATCTCATGAAAAATCAAGAATCAAAACTGAGTATGGTTAGATGGATTTTATTTATTCAGGAATTTTATATTGAGATCCAAGATTAGAAAGTACTTAATAATACTTTGGTTGATCATTTGAGGAGGATACCTACTGAATTTTGTCAAGATAAATCCTTTTTGGAACCTATTAGAGAGATTTTCCCTGGGGAAAATTTGTATTCTAATTTTGTTGATAAAATACCATAGTTTTCAAACATTTTGAATTACTTAGATGCTGAAATTTTTACACAATAATATTCCAAGAAAAAAAATTATAAACTGATTTGTGAGTTGAGGAAATATTTATGGGATGATCCTTACTTGTGGAATTTGGGAAGTGACCATATTGTTAGGAGATGTATTCTGAATTCTAAAATTCCTTTGGTTCTAAATTTTTTCCATAGTTTGAGATGTGGTGGAAACTTTGGGCCATATAATATTTCTAGAAAAGTGTTTGATTCAGGGTTATATTTTCCTGTAATTTTTAAATATTCTTATGAGTTTCATAGGACTTGTATAGCTTTTGAAATCTAAGGAAACATTTCTCAAAGACACGAGATGTTGTAATAACCTTTTTCATTTTGTGATGTATTTGATGTTTTGGGAATGGACTTTATGGTTCCTTTTCCTAATTTTTTTGGATACTTTTACATCCTTATTGAGTTTTATTATGTGTCGAAGTGAATTGAAGCTATTCCAAATAGAACTGATGAGGCTAGGGTGATGTCCCATTTTTTCAAGAGTAATATGTTTTGTAGATTTGGGATGTCGAGATTTATTCTCATGGACCAAGGCACTAATTTTTATAATAGGAATCTTGAGGATTTTCTTAACATATATGGGGTAATTCATAAAGTCTTTATACCATATAACCCTCAAACAAATGGAATGGTTAAAGTTTCAAACAGATATATTAAGCATATTTTTGAGAAAATTGTTAACCTGAATAGGAAATATTGGATCTTGAGGCTTAAGGATTCTCTTTGGGCATATAGGACTACCTATAAGACTATAATAGGTATGTATCCTTATAGGATACTTTTTTAAGGGTTTTTCATATTTCTATAGAATTTGAGCATAAATCTTTTTGGGATATCAAATCTTGTAATCTAAATTTTTAAGGCTATAAAATAAAATAAGATATGTTTGTAAGAGTTGGAGGAGATGATAAATAATGCTAATGAAAATGAAAGGTTTTTTAAAGAGAAAACCAAGGATATGCATAAAAAGATAATCTTGAATAAAGAGTTTTAGATTGGATATAAGGTGTTGTTGTACAAATCCAGGATAAAGTTTTTCCTAGGAAAATTTTATTCCAAATGGGATGGACCTTTTATGGTAACTCATGTTTCCCCTTTTGGTGACATATAGATTCGATATCCTAGGAAGGATGTTCCATTAACTGTTAATGGATGTCAACTGAAAATTTTTAGAGAAGGTAATAAGAAAACTCTATGGGAAGAGTTATTTTTGTTAGAAGCTGAATAAAAATGAATAAACAGACAACTTCTTCCCTAAATTTTTTGTTTCTATTTTGAATAATTTTGGGGGAAGGTACTAATCTTTTGTGGAGTTTGAATTTTTCTTTTTTTCTTCATAATTTTTCTTTAAAAAGAATAAAGTGAGATTAATGAGAGAATCTTTTCATATTTTTTACCATAATTAATCCACTTAGGGTTACTCTTCACTTTATCCTACTATAGAAGTATATGTCTTACAATCCACATTCATCAACAGAAGCTACAAGCTAAAGCAACTTGATTCAACTCATTACTTTTTAAACGTTGGTTACATTTTACTTAAGCTTAAATTTCATGAATCTAATGTTAATATATTTACATTTTTAGTAGTTTTGAAGCTAACTAGATAGACTTTATTAAAGTAAATAAGTTGGATCATTTTAGTGGATCTTGATATAAATGAACCTTCTATTTTAGGGGATTTTTTTGTTAAAATTATGCTCATTTTTCATGATCTTTTTTAATCTTCCTGCTACTTCCTTTTTGAATTTAAATTTCTAAAAAAATGAAATGAAATAATTATTTCATGTTGACTTTTATGATTTTACATGTTGGTTGCTATAATTAAATGGATTATTTTTTATTATGTATTAGTGCTGAATAATCTTGTACTTTGCTGAAAATTTTTCTGCACATTTCTTTGAAAATGAACTAGTATACATATTATATTCTTGAACTGAATATTTTAAGTGGTAACTAATAAGTAAAGTTCTATGCATGCTGAAAAAATTATTATTATTTTTTTATTATGTGGAAAAACTACATTGATCAGTCTTTTAACCCTTTTAGACATGATTTTAATCTACTGTATTTCAAATCTTTATCAACTTGAAAAATTAAATTTACATTTTTTATCCACCATGGGTTCAACATTGAGGACAATATTGAGATTTAGTATGGGGGAATTAGTGGGTATTTCAATGTTCCAAACTTTCCCATAATGTGATCCCATATAAACCCCTAAAATTTATTAAATTTTATTATTTTACAAGTTTCAATAAATCATTTCCAGTTATTTTAAAAAATTTCCTAAAGATGTAATGTTGTGTATTCACTTTAAGGAGGTAAATTTTATATTATCCCTAGTATATAATTGAGTAATTCATATTTCATTTCCCTATTGAAAATTGATTTATTTTTGTAAAAAAAAATTGTGAATGTTTTACAATTATCATTGCTTTTGAATTTTGGAAATTGGATTTAAACTCATAAGGTATGCATTCAAATGATTTATGAAATGAAAATCCTAATCAAGGTTGAACTTTTTATTTTATTCTTTAAGTTTTCGGATGAGTTATTTATTCTCTTTTTAATTTATTAAGTTCGCTCATCTAAACAGAGTGTCTAAATTATTTTATTGCTAATTTATGTGTGTTGGTTCTTCTATAATTAAAGATAATTTTGGTATTTTAGTTAAATGAAAATTAATATGGGTTTAATCTGAATTCAAAATATTAAGTTCAGGTATTTGTTTAAAATAGGAATCGGTTTTTCACTAAGAATACTTCATTTCTTGAGGGAAAATATTTGTTCTACCTAATAAAAAACCAAGGGGGGAATCATTTTGAAACCCGGTTTTGTGTGCCAATATAGAATTTTAAACATAGGATTTATGTCATTCCACTAGATTTTACATATTTTTTTCTCAAGGATAAGTAAATTCTTGGTGTGGGGGAATTTGATGCGGCTTTATTTTGGTACTAATATTCCACATAATATCTATAATTTAATTTTACTTTATTTTTTAAAATAATATTTTAATTGATTAATTTATAACTGTTGTTAATTCAGCATTAAACTAATAAAGTACTTAATTATATCTTTAATATATGTTTCTAGGTTTAATTATAATTTTGATTAAATTTATTTTTATTATTTAATTTTGAAGTTACTTTTAAAATATTTATTTAAGTGTTTTGTTTATTTTTGTACATTAAATTTATATTTTACTTGTTTTTTTTGTTAATTAATTAATTGAAGTGAAAATATTTATTTCCCTTTAAATAATTTAATAATTAGAATCATTGAATTATATTTCAATTATTTTATAATTTTTATTATTTTATTGTTTAACTATTAAATTAATTATTTTAAGTATGTTCTTATTTATTTTTAATCTTTTATTCTTTTAAAAAATTGCTGAATATAATTTTTATTTTAATTAATTAAAGAATGATTTATTTGTTATTTTATTTTAGTTTCTATTTTTGTATTTATTTTAAATTATTTAATATTATATTATTATCTATGACATAAGACATATTTTTCTTTTGTTTCAGCAGTGCATGTGTGTAAGATAAATGGGAAAGTAGTGCATTGGATCTCCTTGTGTTTGTGAATTTGATCTCAGCATAGAAAAAATCAAAGCCTATGTGTAATATAATTTTGGATACTATGTAAGATGATTCATATTGGATGATTTGAAGTCAATCAGTGTAAGTTGATTTTGAAATAACAAAAATTCCTATAAATTAAGTTAGAAATATCGTGTAAAAAAATTCTATGTAAGATAACTTATCTTATGATCAAACATGAAATTGAAGTTGATGCCAACACCTACTTTCTGAGTTTTGTAGATAAACCATGAGGGAATATTCCTAAAGTAGGAAATTGACTTGTAATTGAATCTTTTAGTAGAAATCTAAACAGAAGATCACTGAAGAACAAATTTAGTGAAGCATATGAAGACAAAACAGTGTAAACTGAGGATCGTTGTAGATAAACCTGATGTCGACTTTGTGAAAGAGGGTTTTTTAAACCTTTCTAACCAATTCTCTCTATTTGATGAACACCTGAAGATGAAAAGGATTTGGATCAGCAATGGGTTGCAAATCATGTTGATAAAGATATATGTCGTCTCCACTAATGAGTTGACTGAGACTGGTGCCACCATTGAGATCTTTCATTTTATTGAAAAAGATGATGAACCTTGACACTAAGGTCAAACAATTGAAGATAACTAAAATTGAAGAAACAAGGTTCAACTGATTTTGAACCCAATTAAGAAGAATGGTCGGCAAGATTGTAGATAAGTTTGGATCTAAAATTTGATTCCAGTATTGAGTAATAAAGAAGATAATGGGTATTTTTTGGAATCTATGTTACCTAAATCTAAGCTCGACTGGGTCCGAACAAATGCAGAGCCTTGTCATTCAAAACTGATGTTGAAATCCAACCAAGATCCCATCAGTCCTGAAGGAATTTTAAGAATCATCTATTCAATCTATTTCAATTGAAGTTTTTTTGATACATGTTTAATTTGTTGAAGCTTTAACTAAGGAAAGTTGAGTAGGAATCTAAACTAAAGATAAGATCGAGAATGAGGATGAATTCTGATCTCGTTCTGTGATTTATGGTGTGTTTTGTTTTCTAAATTTGAGTGGCTGAGACCAAAGGTTGTTTATGATGAATTTCAAAATTTATGGAATTTGAAGCTGAGGATTCCATGGATGTTGATCTGAGCTGAGTAATCAAGGTTTGGTTATTTCTTGATGGCTAAGATTGGGATTTATATAGAACCTGGTATGAATATTCAAATTTGGATGAACTAATTTGAGAAACAACAAGAAAATAATTTTTTTATAGGGAGAAGGATTGTGGATTAGAAGAGGTGATGAGCCCGAATTCAGTGATCCACATTCATATAGCTAAATTGAAAACATGTTAATTTTTTTAAAGATGAGATGTAGTTGATCCACTACAAAGAAGAAATTGGATGTGTTTTTGTTTGCAGTTTTTAAGGAGACCTCAAATATTACCAATCCTTTGGTCATAAGTTTATTGAAGATTTATTGAAAAGTGTTTGAGAAATTTTATCAATGAAGTTTCGAGTTTCTATTGGTTTCAAGGATGAAGTGAGTAGATGTTTTATATTGTTGGTTTTCACTTTTCTAGTGTTTCATGAATGGTTTTCATGAATTGAGTAAGCTGGTGTGGAGGATAAAGGAGTATTAAACACATGTTAGATTTTAGAAGTTAGTCATTAAACTTAGGGGAATTTTTGGATCTTATAAATGTGTAGACAGGTGGGGTAATCATTTTTTTCTATTTAGTGATATGATTTGTTGATAGTTTTTCTAGAGTGATGGCACCAGTGACTCAAGGGGATGAAATTAGTTCTCTTAGATGATTATCATAGAGAGAAGTTGTATTGTGAAGCTATGATGCTAGATGGAAAATAAATTATATAATTGGATTCATTTAGATATGGACATGAACATATATGGATATTTTTAGAGATGTCAGAAGTGGGGAAAATAGGAGTAGAGCCAGGAGATATTCTAGGAAGCTGTTGTGACTCCTAAATTCGATGAAGATGGAGATTGAAGTGCGTCACAGCTCCTTGGAGATATCTAGAAAAATTTCTAGTAGCCAAAGCTAGTGTATTAAAATGTTGATGTATTTATGATTTTTCATATCTTTAATTTCATAAATTTAATTATTTCTATAACTTTGGAATTCAAAAATATGATCGCTTATTGAAGTTTTATTCTTATGTCATTTTTTTAAATATTTTTCTTTCATTCTGAGTACGTCTCATTTCCAATTGGAATATAATGAACTCCTAATTTGTCTCATTAATTCAAGATGAGTTAGAGTTTTATTAAGATTTATGCTATTTAAATTTCTCAATTTTCGATCAAATATTATGAGTATAGCGAGTGTTGTCCATATCTTTGATTTCATGGATCATTGATAGCATTGACTGACTCCTTCAAAAAGGAGTTCTATCTCCGAGATCTCAGTTATAGTCTCATTTTAATGAACTGAATGAGGTGTAAGATTTTATATTTTAGTCTTTAATTGAGAGAATTGAAATTTTTAAAACCATTAAAAACAATAAAGAGAGACTAATCCATAGGAATCACTAGTTAGGATGTTGTTTTCTCTTATCTATTCATTCTGTTGTTTCTTTCTTTAATTTTAATTTCTTTTTTGATTTCTTTTTTCAATTTATTGTGTTATTTGAATCCTATTTTTTTCTATACAACATTTTTAATCCATTATATAATAATTAAAAACATAAAATAAAAAAATGTGATAAAATAACCCCTACAAGGAAGTCTCGCTAGGAGACAACCTTGGTTGCTACTTTAATAAAATTATTAGGTTTATAAAGTTTGAGTTAGTTTTAAAATGATGAAAAAAGCCTCTCATCGCCCCACCATAAAGGATTTATCTGATTCCTTTAAACTTCTCATCCTAATGTTAAACCTATAGAATTCACTCAATGAGAGATGATGATAACTAAACATTTGTCAGAATCATATCTGAATCATCCTTCTAAGTTTCTAGATTCAACTAATAAAATCCCCATAAGGTTCAACTATTTCATAGATTATAATACATCATGTGATGGAAATTTCCTACTAAGAGCATCCACAATGATATTCCCCTTCCCTAAGGTGTAGGAAATATTTAAATCAAACACCTGAAGGTACTCCACTCACTGCCTCTATCTACGATTCAAATCCTTCTGAGAAAATATTTGAATGAAACTCTTATGGTCATAAAATACAATTATTCTATCGCCAAAATTATAATTCCACCAACACTTAATCGCATGTATAACTGTGGAAACCTCAAAGTCATGATTGGGGTAATCTTTCTCATGTGGATGAAGCTATCGAGAGATATATTCCACCCCATAATCGTCCTGCATAATCACAAAACCCAAACCAGCACCATAAGCATCATAGTATACCAAATACCCCTTGTCGGACTTAGGAAAGATCAAAATAGTTGTTTAAATCATAATTCATTTAGAATCATCAAAATATGCCTGATACTTGGCATGCCATATGAATTTCATCCCTTTCCTGGTAAGATCAGTCAAGGGCGACGCTAACTTCATGAAATCCTTGAAAAACTACTAATAGTATCCAGTAAGACTTAATAAGCTCTAAATATTAAAAACATTTCATGGATCCTCCCATTAAAATACATCCCTCACCTTACTAGAATCAACTAATAATCTATTTTCATAAATCACATTCACCAAGAACTTATCTTCTTGAATCTGAAAATTTCACTTTGAAATATTTCCATAAATTCAATTACTCCTTGATATTTCTAAAACCAAATTCAAGTGGTGTGCATTAACACACTCAAATCTTGAATAAACCAAGATATCATCCATAAACACAATGAAAAAAATATTGATATACTGATGGAATATTGGTTTCATAAAATTTATAAAAACTGAAGGAGCATCAGTTAGACCAAAAGGCATCATAAGATATTTATAATGGTCATACCTACTCCTAAAAGAGGTCTTCAGAATATTGGACTCTTGTACCCTTAGATGATGATAACCTAACTGAATATTTATTTTCAAAAACTACTTAGTTCCCTTTAACTGATCAAATAATTCATCCACTCATGGAAAGGGTACTTATTCTTAACCATCACCTAGTTCAACTTTCAATAGTCCACACACAACTAAAGTAAACCACTAGCCTTATTGGCAAAGAGCATGGGGTTTGTCCATAGTTAAATACTAGGGTGAATAAAACCTTTCTCTATCTAATCATCCAACTAAATATTGATATATTTCAGTTGTGTTGGTGTCATATGATAAGAGGGTATCGAGATTAGCTGAGTTCTAGGAAATAAATAAATCTTAAACTCTACCTACCTCTATAGAGGAAGACTAGAAAAGTCTTCTGAGAATACATTAGTAAAGTCCCTAACAACCATGGGAAGTTCTCCAAAATAAGAAACCTCATCAGGCTCAGTTATAATGGATGACAATGAACTCCTAAGCTCTAGGTTGGAAGGTCTTGCACGGCCAGACCTCATATCTCACTCTCTTAGAAACAAATGAAATCTCTCATCGAAAATAGAGAACAAAACTCACTGATTATAACAATATATATATATATATATATATATATATGTTTAATGGGAAACAATACAATCCATCTTAATGATGATATCAAATATATCATGATCGAGAACAAGGAAATATCACACTAATTCTGAATCATCTATTGATATAGAACAAGGCAGACAATGAAACCCATGTTTCTTCCTCCTTCCAAGAGGTGTGACTGGATCCATAACAAAGGACATGAGTTCCGTTGGAAGTTTTAAAACTTCAAAAAAATGGGTAGATATAAATGAGTGTGAGGAACTGGTATTAAATAAAACAATTTTTATAGAATTTGCAACAAAAATGGTACCACTTGATATTGTCAATACCACGTCAATATCTGCTAGAAACTCATCCGCTGCATGAAGGTACTTAAATCCTAAAATCTGGGTTCGGATCCCTATAGACTTCAAATAATTTGATTTCACTGCATCATCCTTTTGAACTTAAGACCCCTAACCAAAAAAAGTCATAGGCATATCCTATAAGAAACTCTACAGATGGAATCGACATCCATAAGCATGACAAATATTGGTGGGTGTAGGATAAGTACATCAGGTGCTCCCTACCTTTCCATGCTAATATCAAGTTAGGGTTATACTACTAGCTGTTGTTAATGGTGTGGAGAAGGCCCATGTCTATTAACTACCTCCACCATCCCTATGATGATTATGAACCTTCCTATTCTTTCCTTTCATGATACTGGATCCATCACTGGGTGGAAGGGAAGGGGTAGAATAACCAATATTACCCATCATATCCATCCCTATCAATATATCTCTATCTATCATATCCACATAGGTGGAAAGCTTCAAAATATATACCTATGATCGAATGTTTGGTCACAAACCCTGTAGGTATTTCTGATCTTTCAATTGACCATTTATCACCACTTTTTGGGTGAAATGAACCGGGTCAGTGAAAAAAAAATTGTACTCTGACATTGAATTCTCTCCCTATTGAAAAGAGAGAAACTTCAGAGAATTCTTTGTCATTAGAGACTCTAGAAGGAACTGATAAAAGAATATGGTCTTTAAAACCTTTCAATCCAATCCCACATACCAGTTTTCTTATACAATAGAATCCCACCATCACTTTTTATGATCCTCAGTCATCACACACTTCACCTTGATAGCCTCAGGTGTATCCATGAAGTTGAATACATGATCAATCTTTTCCATCCATTCCTCCATCTCTTGAGGTTCATACCATTAAAGTATGGGGGTTTCTCACATAGAAACTCTTGAGCTCAATCCTTGTATCCTTTTACACCTGGTTTGACCTTAACAACTGGGTTATGAACTCGTGGTACATTCTAGTCCATGGCATGAACTTCATTCACAATATTCTCTCTAAGATTCTAATCTAAAGGTAGATTATCCTAAGAAGAATCTCTCACTACACCCTCTAAAGGAACCATGGAAGATGTCTTGGAGGTATATTTCTACATGTCATAGACATAATAAAATATCATAATATGGGTTAATCTTAGTTTAAAATAGAAAAACATAGGTAAAAACTAATATTCAGATCAAAAACTCAATGCAGGATACACACATCCCATGGTAACTTGAGGCTCATCATGGAAATATATGTCCATGAATTCACCACAACCTACCTATCAAGTCTTGAAAATCCTCTCTCTTGTCTATAAAATGTCCCAAGATAAGGACTCTTGAGGAAAAACCTCCTCTGATACCAATTTGTAATAAATCTAATCGGGTTACCATCAAAAACTGGTACCTAAATTGATCTTCCACATACCCTAAGGGCATTCCTGATCCCCATGGGATGGAAACTAGCATTTGGGCATCAAACATAAACCAAAGGGAATGAATTCACCCAACTAAAAACAAGATACATGGAATATATACACAACATAAAGAAACAACAGAAGAAAACTAAAAGATATATATTCCATATGAAAAGAAATAAGTGGTAGCAATACAACTTGAAATACATATCAAAATCAAATTACAAGTCAAACTAAAAGGGATAACTAAAAACAATATTCAAATAATCCATGTGATAATGTGGGAAACATCCCACCATCTCAATACCAGGTACCCATACCTAAATAAAAAAGAAACCATCGTCGCCTCACTATGGTACCTTACCTTTCTCTGTATCAAAATAAAATTCTAGGTCTATACACCATTTAAGGGTTGTTTAGGTTGTGATCTAAACATTATTGATAGGATCTCACCCAGGTCTTCCATATCAACTCTTTGTACAACAATCCTGTATAATCAATTTATAAAACATGGTATTATAACAACCTATACTTTACATACATTGATATTAATTCAAAATTGAAGAATATTCATTACCAAATATAAAAAATCCATGATGGTACCATATAGGTATAGTGTCTTTATAAACTAGAAAACATAAACAACTATTTCATAAGACATCTTCATTGTGTCCCACTTATTTCGTCATAACAAGACCCTTTTTTGACATATCTTACTTAATACTCTTCTTCATGACTTAGGAAAAAGAAGCATATGAAAGGGTGCGCTCAGATACTCAGTAAGGGTAAACAAGATATATATCAATCATATCATAATTATAAGATATAAGAAAAAATCATTTGAAAATATTATCCTTCATATGAAAGATCGTGATATCATGTCATGGGACAAATCATAAAAGTTCATAAGAATCAATGAAAATAATCCCAAAAGTCATAACATAAGACATTAAATTTTTTGGAATATAAATAATCATAGAAAATCATTTCATAGTAGTCAAGTATCATTTCCAAGACCATCATAGCGGAAAAATTCCATTATAGAACAAAGTTCACTCCTCATTCCAGTCTTGTACTACTGAACCGAGATCATTTCCCATTCCAGCCATGTTTATCTCATGAAATATAAATATTTACCCAATAAATTTGATAGAGATATAAGTCCCACCCATCTCACAATGAAATCGTTCTTATGTGTTCCACAAAAACATAAATCATTCATCATATAATAACCTAAAGAATAAAATGGGTTTCTTAAACATCATTCCATCATAAGATAATCCATGTAAAACAAATGGATTTAATAAATAGAATTCCATTATAAACATAATAAAATCATAATAAAAATATGGATATTATATTTAAAACATAACCCAATTATATAATTCCATATTATATGGAAAATAATTTTGATATACCACTTGAAATTAATTCTTGAATAAAATATCTTTTTTTCTTCAAAAATGTTTTGTTTTCCCAAAATTCCACGCAATTTTAAAAGAAAATAATTTATTTGAAAATAAACTTGAAATATTGAAGATTAAGATTCATGGAAATAATTCATTATGAAAATGTAGGAATTATTTCATGTCGTATAAGTTAAAAAAACATTCTCCTCGTACTTCTGTCGGAAAAGTCAAAAAGTACCTTATATCAAAAATGATAAAAGATTCCTTTCATACTATTTAAAAACAATTAACATATGGTTAAAATTGAATTTAAAAAATTTTATAATAATAGAAATAATATTTTTGAATATATAATTAGGAAACATGGACATGAATGATAAATATACCCTAGTAAATACTTACGTATAAACAATCTCGAATAATAATGAGATTGTGAAATTATCCCTTACCTTAGGTCTGATTTCCTTTGTATATATCCAAAACTTGTGTATAATGATTTAAATAATTTCAATGAATTATTTTATAATCATATTAATTTTTATGATATCATATATGATTATATTATCCTCTATTTTTTAGTAACATTTTTACTCATCCATCGGGTGTTAACTTCTTTATTTTCTTACGCATGTTTTGTTAGATAAGTTCTTGTTCCTCTACTTAGTTTATAGTTATATAATTTAAATAATGATATTAGTATATCATATATCATATTGATTCATTCCATTCATTTATATAATCATGCTTTAATGATGATCGTGTAGAATGAATTGCATCGCATTGTGGAGACGGTAAGCCGTACGTACACACAAGCGATGATATCATTCTCATAATTATTAAATGGTATTTAAGTGGATGGTGAATAATATTTTAGAATAAATATAATTTTATAATAATAATATATAGTTATTATGTCCATCATTATACCCATCCAAGTAATATGGTGGTGAAAAACATATTACACCACATTGTGAAGATGGTAAGTCGTACGTACGCACACGTGGTGATTTTGTTTTTTATATGGTGGATAGAAAATGGAATATGGTTGTTTCATAATAATAATAACATCTCAGTATATAAGTGATACTATAGTTATTACTTTACAATGAAACAAATCATGAATAGAAAGTATTAGAATAAATAAGTTTGAAAGAATCGGTAGAGGAGATTAGCTATTCTTTGACATGCTCCCTCTAAATATTCTCTTAAAGCACTAGAGTTTATATTTAAAGAATACCAGAACCTCTATAATGTAACTAGGGAGGTTTAGAAATTAAATTAGTAGGGGATGGTCGATATTTATGGCTCAAAGTGAATTTAAGAGGTAAGGGAGGAGGTGACCTTTTATAATTGATGTGAGAGGCACTTTTGGAATCTCCAAAAATATTAATTTATAATAAAATAAAAACCCATCCAAAAAGCTCAAAAATGTAAAAATTTATAAGATTATATGAGATAGTTTTTTAATATCATCAACAAATAAATTTTATACAATTTTTTCTATCATTTTAAATCTTATCATTTTAATTAACACTTAGTTATTCTATTTAATTTTTAACTAGGGTAACAAATATTTCAATTTTTTAAGGGTTAAATAATTATTATATATTTTTTTAAAATGTTTATGATTTTTAAATAATTTAATAAAACATTATTTTGATAAACAATCAATTGTGTCAATTTTGACACTATTCAATTCATTGATTTATAAAAATATTAATATAACAATTTAACTTAGCAAAAAATTATTTTATTATATTTATAAGAGGTTAAGGTCATCTATAAAATTAATTTTAAATATTAATTATTCCAAATTATATTTATTTTAATATTTTTATTAATATTTATTTGATATTTCCTCTAATAAAATAATTACTAGAACAGTTTTGTGTAATTATTAAATATGATTATTTGTTGAATAAAAAATAAAAATAAAATACTAGGACAAAGATAAATCCCATATATTTCAGAATAATACTTATAATAGAATATATCTTATGTATAATCAATCATTAAAAATGTTATACTTATTAAAACATAAATGTGACAATTTTATCATCACTTTAAATAAAATAATATTAGTGTTATAATATCTTATATAAAGCTAAAAATGGTCAATAAATAGACCCTTTTATAGTTATGGTTTATATATACTAGACCAATATGATTTGGTCATGTGTTTGGGTATTTTAATAGTTATTTTCAATTTAATAATTATTATTTTTTTGATTTCTCGTCAATTAAATAATGTATGCATCATTAAAGTATAAGTCTTTAAGGTAATTATTTGTCTCATAAAAATTACAGATAAATTATCATGATAAATAAAAACATTTTAGATTTCAAATGAGTATTTATAATATAATTTATCTTCTATTTAAACTTATATTATAAATAATATAGTTATTAAAATTTGAGTAAGACATAATTAACTTTTCTTTAAATAAAATAAACTAAACGTCTTAATCTCATAAAAGTGGTTTCCAAAAGACACCATTTCTACCCAAGGATGATTTAGGTTGAAAAACATTCATCTAATGATATTAGGAAAATTGTTAGGGTAATTTAATAATATTATTTTTACCCTTTATTACCTTATTTACCCTTTTTCCATATTAATAAAAATTACCAAAGTTACTATTTATAAAGCCCAAAAAATAAAAGTAATCTATTTACATAATTTGGAATTACTGATTCCAAATATGAAAACATTTTTTTAAAAATTCAAATCAAATAATTTATAGTAATTAATTTAAAATTAATCTCTTTGTCGGAAAGAGAGATAGATTTTAAATGTTAAAACATTACAAAAGATTGAAATGTTTTTACATCTGAATTAAATATAAAATTAATGATAATACCATAGATTATATTGAATGATAAAAATATATTATATTTATACTTTAAAACTATTAAATATTATAATTCAACCATATAAATTATTTTGATGAAAAAATTTTCTTTCAATTAAAATTTTGTGTATTTTTACTATTCATCAAAACATGAAAGTTATCAAAAAATATCAAAAATTCATCCAAAGTAAATTTTTATATCCCTAGAAGAAAAAGGGGGAAATACGGGAGAGCTCCCGAGAGGCGATTCCACGGCGATTTCTACTCGGTGATTGATGGCGGCGTTGTTGGATTTCTATTTTGATCTTAAGGATGTCTTCATTCCTCCCTCGAAGGTGGTCGCTCCGGGTGATGCTATTGATTTGGCGGCGAAGGATTGTCTACTAAACCCTAAGCAGAAGAATGATGGTTTGGCTTCCCGAAATAGGTTTTTCTCTGAATCCCTATCTGATTCAGCCTATCTAAATAAGAGGATCACCAAGAATGGTTCGATTGCTTTTGTTGAAGCTAATCCGAAAGTTCTAGAGGATCGCCTTGAGGAATGTAGGTTCTCACTGCTCGCTAGATTGTAGAGAACTTATAGCGAAGCTCCTGTGAGGGTTGATGAAGTGCGCAATTGCTTGGCCAGAAGCTGGGGGTTCTCTGATAGGCGTCTGATTTCCATCGGAAGAGGTATGTTTCATGTCGTTTTTCCTTCGAAGGAATTGCTGAATATAGCCTGGAGATTTGGACCTGTTTCTTTGAAGCCTGGGTATATAATGGTGCAGCAGTGGGATCCTTTATCGCATCCCCTTTCCACTAAGAACTCTTCCACTCAAACATGGGTCTGCATTAGGGGTTTAAACCAGTTTTTTTGGCATCCTTCAGTCTTATGGGAAGTTGCCTCAGCCATTGGGAGTCCAATTAAGGTGGATAAGGAGACTGAACACCCTAGATTTGGCCATTTTGCTAGGTTCTTGGTAGAAATTGATTTAGCGCAGGTCCTGATTGACAAAGTTTTCCTTGTTGATAGGGAGTTTAAGCTGGAACTTGTTGTTCAATATGAGTGGTTGCCTATTTTCTGTAAATCATGTCTTTGTATTGGTCATACTTCAATGCAATGTCGTAGGAATTTGAAGTGTACACTTTGTAAGTCGGTGGGTCATGCCTCTGAGCAGTGCAAAACGATCTCGGCGGTGCAGGATGGTTCTAAGTTGGTTTCTAGAGTAAAGGAGCCTCCAAAGGTAGGCCCTGCCTCATTTGCTGAGGCTGTCCAGTTTGGTTTCGGTAAGCAGTTTGTTGGACAGCTGGCTGCTGCTGATGACCGACCAGTGGATAAGGCATTTGAACCATCTGTTGTTGGAATTACCAGGGGTGATTCTTGCAGGTCATGGGATGATATTACTGAAGAGGAGGAAGGGTGTCATCTAGTGCATACGAATGCTGCTACAATGGTTACTGAAGTTCAGCAGGAGGCTGCGATTGATGCCCAGCAGGGTGAACATATGCTTGTTGAGGAAGAGGAAGGGGTCCAATCGGAGCATGAGGTTGTTGTTCAGGATGATGTCAATGCTGAGTTTGATCATGCTGCAGTGGCTTCGGCTTGTATGAAGGGTAAGATGAAGATCTTTGATGAAGATGGGTTTCAATTGGTGACGTCGAAGAAGTTGAGGGATGATCCAGCCCAGGTAACTACTGTGGGAGCGCGGCTGGATGGTGCTATGATGGTGGATAGTGGTACTGTAGGAGAGGATGTGGTCCAGCAGGTTATCCATTATGATTTATTATTGAAGGGTGATGCTGATATTGGGACAGAGCATATTCTAGAGAGTTCAACTCTGCATGTTGTTGATATGGAGGCTGCTCCAACGGATACTTTGAGTGCTGAGCCGAAATCTCCAAAGCCAGTTTTTAATTTCTTTTCTATGTTGGAGTCGATTAATACTCCGGAGTTTGATATGATTAATCTGGAAGGGCTTAAGAAGGCAGGATGTAGCAATAATCGAGATAGCACTTTGATACCTGCTGCTGATAAGGAGATGGAGATCCCAGTAGTAGTGGAATCCACTGCTTATAATACTGCTTGCTCTTCTTCTGAGATGCAGGTGGTCCAGGATACACAGGAGGTTCGGCCGGTGCATGAAGAGTATCATGCTGCTGTGGATCACAAGGAAGACACTTGCACTGATGTTGGCCTGCATGGGGAAGCTCCCCCTATGGAAAATACTGAGGAACTGACTATGGCAATGGAAGCTGGACAGCAGAGTGGGCGTGGTCGCCCCCCGGCCAGTCGGGGGGGATCTAGGGGTCGAGGTCGTCCTCGAAAAAGGTGATCTTCTATTTGATCTGTTTATTCTTGTTGGCGTGGTCTGTTGGACTGTAGCTTTTCCCCCTGTTTGTTTGTTGCAACTTTTATTTTTCTTTGAATAAATTTTGGGGTCATGGGTCTTATGCCCATGATCGAGCCTTCTTGGTAAATTTTTATATCCCACTTCCAAATAACGTGTTTATATTGTCATATAAAAATTATTAATGTATCAAAATATTAATTTAAAAGGTGTTCTTCATTAAAATACAGAAAATTATGCTTTCAAAAAAAAATAGGTTTTTATACATCAAATAGAATTTATTCATACCATATGACAAAAATATCTATTGGATGAATATAAAAAATATTTTATTAAGTATAAAACATATATATTTCATTAATTTTATTTACTAATAGTAATTCACTCAATTTATTAATACAAAAATAAAAATAAATAATTGATTTATATTTTTTTATAAATAATTAGTAGCCAATGAATTTATCATACAATTTCATAATTTAGTTATATTTATTCCCACTAACCTAACAACTGGGTTAAAATGGTAATTTTATACTAAGGTCATCTTGCAGTTCATTTAAACTCATGTTTGCTTTCAATGAAATCTATTGAAGAATTAAAACTATTTAAAATATTTCATAAAAACATCCTGGTGTTACATTCTACCCCCCTTAAACTGAATTTCACCCTCAAAATTCATCATTTGGAGATAAATATATGAGTATACTTCTTTCTCATCACATTTTCAATTACTCACATAGCTTCCTCAAATTCTTGGTTCTGCCATAAAACATTAACCAAGTGAGTGGTCTTGTTTCGTAGAACTTTTTCACTACAATCCAGAATCTCTATCGGTTGTTATTCATAAAAAATATCTTTCTCCAGTGGTACAAATTTTGAATTTATTACATGTGAATAATCAGGTATGTACTTAATTAGGAGAGATATATAGAACACATTATAAACTTGAGATAGATTCATTGGAAGCTCCAATCAATAAGCTACATTCCCAGCATGATCCAAAATTTCAAAAGGACTGATATACCTAGGGCTCAGCTTCCCCTTATTTTCAAATATCATTACTCTCTTTAAGGGATATATTATTAGAAACACTTTTTCTCCCACTTAAAACTCTAGGTCTTTTCTTTGGTTTTAAGTATAATTTTTTTTCAACTCTGAGATGCTCTTATGTGTTGTTGAATAGATCTGACCATTTCTTCCATTTTATCAACAAGATTTGTTCCTAATAGCTTTCTTTTTCCAACTTCATCCCCAGAATTTGGAGTTATGCACTTATTTTCATATAGGTATTTATAAGGACCCATCTGAATACTGGAGTGAAAGATACTGTTGTAAGAAAATTCAACTAAAGTTAGGTGTTTTTTCCAGCCACCAATTAAATCCATAGAGTAAGATCTAAACATGTATTCTAGATTATTAATTGTCCTCTCAGACTAGCCATCTATCTGAGGATGATAATTAGTGCTGAAACTTAACTCTGTATTGAGAATCTTCTGAAGAATTTTCTAGAATTGTGAGGTAAACCTCGGGTCCCAATCAGATATAATGGAAAGTGGTACTCCATGAAATATTATCACTTCCTTTACATATATCTTGGAAAGCTGATCAAGAGAGAAACCATCTCTAATAGAAATGAAGTGTTCCTACTTTGTAAGGTGATCAACTATAACCCATATAGTATTATGGCCTTTATATGTTTTGTAAATTCTGAAAAAAACTTCTATAGTGATGTTTTCCCATTTCCATTCTAGTATGGGTAATGGTTTAACATCCCCTTAGACTTATGTCTCTCAGCCTTAACTTGCTGACAAACCAAGAACCGAGAGACATATTCATCAACATATCTTTTCATGCCATCCCACCAAAAATACTCTTCCAGGTCCCTGTACATCTTTGTGATTCTAGGATTAATAGATAATGAAGAACTATGAGCCTCATCCAATGGGTCCTTCTTTAATTATTGTATGGGAGGAATAAAAATCTGTTTCCTGAACCTTATTATTACATCACAATCAAGGTTGAATTCAATAACACTTATCACCTTCTTTTGTAGCTCTACATATTCCTTCTAGTCCTCCTTAATCTTCACTTGTATAGGTGGTTGAACATTCATTTGAGAAAGATAGGATTTCTACCCTTTAAAATTTCAAGATCCATCCTTTAAAAATCCATAAATATTGGATCTTTTGTGAACCGTATCACAGATAGGATATCATGGTCCTTTAGACTCAAAGCATCCGCCACCTTGTTCACTTTCCCAGGGTGGTAATGTATTGAGCATTCATAATCTTTAATCAAGTACAACTATATTATTTGATGCATATTCATCTCATTTTGTGTGAAAATATAATTTAAGATTTTATGATCAGTATAAATATCACATCTTTCACCATAAAGATAATGTCTTTGTATCTTTAGTGCAAAGATTACCGCAGCTAACTCCAAATCATGAGTTGGGTAATTTTTCTCATGTATTTTCAATTTTCATGAGGCATAAGCTGTCACCATATCATTTTTCATGAGAATAAAACCCATCTTCTTATTTTATGCATCACTATATATTAGAAACCTTTCTCCACTACAAGTTAGTGTGAGCAAAGGTGCACTGGTTAACCTTCTATTTAGATATTTTAAATTCTCTTCATATTCCTCCATCCATAAAAACTTAACTCCTTTTTGAGTCAACTTGGTGAGCGTATTAGATTATCATGAAAAATCTTTCACAAAACATCAATAATATCCAGCAAAACCAAGAAAACTTTGGATATCAGTTACCATTGTTTGTCTTATCCAACTTTCAATAACTTATGTTTTTGTTGGATCCATAGATATCCCCTATCTTAAGATTATGTGACTCAAAAATGAAAGTTTAGGAATATAAAATTCACACTTGGTAAATTTTTCATAAATATTATCCTTTCTCGGGGTCTTTAATACAATTCTCAAGTGATCTTCATGCTCTTCCTTACTCTTATAATAGACAAGAATATCATCTATAAAGACTATCATAAACTGATCAAGATATTCTCTGAAAACTCTATTCATTAGATCCATGAAGATATAGTGGGAATTAGTAAGAACAAAAGGCATCATTATAAATTCATAGTGTCCATACCTTGTATGGAGTGTCGTATTTGGTATATCCTTCTCCTTAACCCTTAGTTGATGATATCCTAAATGAAGATCAATCTTGGAAAAGTATTGAGATACATGTAGTTGGTAAAATAAGTCATCAATACAGGGAATAGTATATTAGTTCTTGATGGTGATATTGTTAAGTTATCAATAATCAATGAAGAGTCTCATTGATCCATCTTTATTATTAAAAAATAGAATAGGTGCACCCCAAGGTGACGCACTTGGTTGTATTAATCCACTTTCAAGATTCTCTTGGAGTTTCTTCTTTAATTCTTGCAACTCAATTGGGGTCATTCTATAAGGTTTATTTGAAATAGGCATAGCACCCAGTATGAGTTCTATTGAAAACTCAACCTCACGATTCGGTGGAAGACCTTGAAATTATTTCAGAAAGATGTCATCAAACTCTCTTACAATGGGTGTATTCTTAATTGTCCATTTGAGATAGATAACCTTCATTTATAGGAATCAATATCCAAAAGATGGAAGAAATTTCTACTAGAAGGTCATATTCATCCTTGCATCGATAGATGATCATAGAGTGATTCAGAATATGAAATTTGACTTCCCTTACTTGGTAATTTATATGAGATATGTATAGCGAAAGTTGATCCATGCCAAGAATCACATCAAATTCCACTATATGAAGGATCACATGATTTTCAAGAATCAATTTCCCAAAAACTTCAACAGGAGAAGAATTATAAACTTTTGATGAGACTGTTGTGCCATTAAGAGTTGTCACAACTAACTCAACATATAATTATTGATGTACTATGGATATACCCTTAGGAAATTCTTCAGAAATAAAAGATTGGTTGGATCCATAATCAACTAAAACAGTTTCTTCTTTAGATTGGATGGTAAGTGTACTTTTCACCACTTTATTATTATACTTCACATTACTGATAGTGATCGCATGTGACTTTCCTTTTTATTTGTACTTAAGAGTTTTATGACATTGATCATCATCAATAACCCTTGGATTAGGTAATTGATTGGCATAATGACCCATTTCTTTTCACTTGTAACATTGAAGTGTTGGAGGTGCATTATATGTAGCCTTTTCTATATTCACAACATTAGATATATTTTTTCTATCACTTCAGCATTAAACTACCTGATGACCTTCTCTACCACACTTAAAACATTTTCTATTACATTTAAGACAATTTTCTCCATGTTTCTTTCCACACTTTGATCATAATAGAAAAATTATATTCTTTTCAGTGTGGTCTTTAGATTTTCCCTTGAATTCCATTTTTCTCTTCCTATCAAACCCATAGGACTGATAAGTTACACTAATCTCCATATCAAACTTGATAGCATATCGAATGATTTCCCCATAACTATTGAAGTCACTTATGGATAATTCCATTCAGAGACTCAGTTTTAATCCACTAAATAATCGATCAATTTTAATCTCATGTTAGATAATAATTCCAGAATCCTACCTTGCAAGTCTTGTAAAATTTTCTTCATAGGTACCAACAGATTCATTATCCTTTTGCTTAAGCTCAAGGAACTCATTCTCTATATTTGTTTTAAGAATATTAGGAAATTACTTATTTAAAATTATGTTCTTGAACTCATCCCATTTCATGGATTCAATTTCATCTATTTGCCTCATATTATAGATAAGATTACACCATTAATCAGCTTTACCTTCCAAACTATAGATTGCTAATATGAGTTAATCATGTTATAAACATTATAGAACTGAAAATATCTTTTTAGTGATACTAATCCATTGCTCATCCATTAGTATATCAGAATACCCATTGAAATAAGGTGGATGTTGCCTCATGAAGGACTCAACAAAATGTTGTTCCCTTATTTGTTCATTTGGAAGTTCTGTATGATTCATATCTTGAGAAATTTTTGTGAGCATAGCTATAATATTTTTCATTCCAACTCCCATAACATTTGGTTTCTCAAGATTACAATCATTAGATTTTCCATCACATTAAGTATTAATGTAGTTAATTTGGGTTCCATCCATTGACTAAAACCAAGAAGCATAGTATGATCAACACTAATCATATGGGTAAAAACACATAATCATGAATAAAATTTCAATTTATGAAACTTTAGGTTGTATCCTAGGTTATTCATGATCATTTATAAAACATTAGGATTGTAACCTATACTTCTACATATCCTTTGGGTTCTTACTAAGGTCTTCTCATCATATTTTCCAAAGGTTAACTATACCTTTCCTCCGATACCAACTATAACGACCCATACTTTACATACATTGATATTACTTAAAATTTGAAGAAAATTAATTAAAAAATTTAATAAATCCATGATAGGACCATATAGGTATAGTGTCTTTAGAAAATGGGAAACATAAACAACTAGTTCTTAAGACATATTCATTGTCACCCACTTATTTCATCATAACTAGATACCTTTTGACATATCTTACTTAATACCCTTCTTCATAACCTGGGGAAAATAAACATATGAAAGGGTGAGATCGGATTCTCAGTAAGGGTAAAAAAGGGAGATATCAATCATATCATAATCATAATACATAAGAACAAAACATTTTAAAATCTTATCCTGTATATGAAAGATCATGATACCATGCCACGGGATAAATCATAAAAGTTTATAAGAATCAATGAAAATAATCCCAAAAGTCATAACATAAGACATTAAATATTTTTTCAAACACATAAGCATATAAAATCATTTCATATTAGTCAAGGATCATTTCCAAGACCATCATAGAGAACAAATTCCATTATTGAAGCGAGTTCACTCCTCGTTCCAGCCTTGTACTACTGAACCGAGATCATTTCTCATTCCATCCATGTTTATATCATGAGATAAAAATATTTTCCCAAGAAATTGGAGTTAGAAATAGGTCCCACCCATCTCATAATAAAATTATTCTTACATATTCCACAAAAACATAAATCATTCATCATATCACAACCCAAGGAATAGAATGGGTTTCTTAAACATCATTTCATCAAAAGATAATCCATGTAAAAAAATGGATTTCACAAATATAATTCCATTATAAAAATAATAAAATAATAGTAAAAAATAAGTATATTATACTTAAAACATAACCCTATTATATAATTCCATCTTATATGGAAAATAATTTTGATATGACACTTGAAATTAATTCTTGAGGAAAATATCCTTTATTCTTCAAAAATGTTTCATTTTCTCAAAATGCCAAGCAATTTTAAAAGAAAATAATTTATTCGAAAATAAAATTGAAATATTATAGAGTAAGATTCATGAAAATAAGGTGTTATGAAACCGTAGGAATTTGTTCATGTTGTATAAGTTAAAAAAACATTACCCTCATACTTTTTCCGGAAAAGTCAAAAAATACCTCCTATCAAAAATAATAAAAGATTCTTTTCATACTGTTTAATAAAAATTCACCAATGGTTAAAATTGAATCTAAAAAATTGTAGAATAATAGAAAGAATATTTTTGAATATATAATTAGGAAACATGGATATGGATAATAAATATACCCCAGTAAATACTTGCGCAAAAACAATCATGGATAATAATGACATTACAAAATTATCCCTTACCTTAGGTCCATTTGATTTGTATGTATCCGAACCTCATGTATAATGATTTAAATAATTTCATTGAATTATTTCAGAATTATATTTATTTTTATGATATCATATATAATCATATTATTCTATGTTTGTTAGTAACATTATTACTCATCCATAGGGTGTTAACTTCTTTATTTTCTCACATATGTTTTTTCGAATAAGTTCTTATTCATCTTCCTAGGTTATAGTTATATAATTTATAGAATGATATTAGTATAATATATATCATATTGATTCATTCCATTCATTTGTATAATTATTCTTTAATGAAGATCATGTATAATGAATCGCATTGCATTGTGGAGATGGTAGGCCGCACGTACGCATTAGCGATGATATCATTCTCATAATTTTTGAATGGTATTAATGTGGATGGTTTATAATATTTAATAATAAATATAATGTTATAATAATAATATATAGTTATTATTTATATCATTATACCCATACAATTAAGATGGTGGTGAAAAATATATTACACCATGGCGTGGAGATGGTAAGTCATACGTACGCAAGCGTAGTAATTTCATTTTTAGTAGGATGGATAGAAGATGGAATATGGTTGTTTCATAATCAAAATAGCATATAATTATATAAGTGATGATAGATTTATTACTTTATAATGAAACAACTCGTGAATAGAAATTATAAGAAGAAACAAATTTGAAAGAATCGGTAGAGAAGATTGCCTCTTCTTCGACATGATCCCCCTAAATCTCCTCTCAAAACACTAGGGTTGGTCTTTGAAAAAGACAGGAACCTATAGAATGTAACTAGGTACATTGATAATGAAAATTATCAGGTTATTTATGAGATTTAAGGCTCAAAGTGAAGTTAATATGTGATGGAGGAGGTGCCCTTTTATAATTGAGGTGAGAGGCACTTTTGGGGTCTCCAAAAATATTAGTTTATAAGAAAATAAAACCTCATCCAAAAACCACCAAAATGACCCAATTTAGAATATAATATTAGATAGGGTTGTAATATCATCCAACAATAAATTTTAGAAATTATTTTCAATCAATTTATAAATTATCATTTTAATTAACACTTATTTATTCTATTTAATCTTTAACTAGGGTAACAAATATTTTAATATTAAAAGGGTGAAATATTTAGTTATTTGATGTCAATTAGACAGTAAATAAATACATTGGAATATTTTAGACCATATAATAATTATTATATATTTTTAAAAAATGTTTTATGATTTTTAAATAATTTAATAAAACATTATTTTTATAAACAATCAATAGTGTCAATTTTGAAACTATTCAATTCATTGATTTACAAAAATATTAAGAAAACAATTTAACTTCAAAATAATTATTTTATAATACTCTTATGAGGTCAAGGTAATCTATAAAATTTATTAAAAAAATTAATTATCTCAAATTATATTTATTTTAATATTTTTAATAATATTTATTTGATATTTCCCTTAATAAAATAATTACTACTATAGTTTTGTGTAATTATTTAATATAATTATTTTTTGAATAAAAATTAAAAAATAAAATAATATAGTAAAGATAAATCCTATATATTTAGTAAGAATACTTATAATATAATATATATTCTGTAGAATCCATCATTAAAAATGTTATACTTATTAAAAAAATGAATGTGACAAGTTTATCATCACTTTAAATAAAATAATATATGTGTCATGATCTCTTCTTTAAGGATCCAAATAGTCAATAACTCTACCCTTGGATGTTTATGGTAGATATATACTTGACCAATAAGATTTGTTCAATTTTTTGGGTCTTTTAATGGTTATTATCACTTTAATAATAATTATTTTATTGATTTCTCATCAATTAAATAATTTCTTCATCATTAAAGTATAAGTATTTAAGATAATTATTTATTTCCTAAAAATTAAAAATAAATTATCATGAAAAATAAAAATAATTTATCTTTCAAATGAGTATTTATAATCAAATCTATATTTTTTATAACCATATATTAAAAATAATATAGTTATTAAAATTTGAGTAAAACATATTTAACTTTTCTTTAAATAAAATAAATTAAATGTCCTAATCTCGTCCAAGTGGCTTTAAAAGGACAAAATTTCCACCCAATGATGATTTAGGTCGAAACACACACATCTAAGGATATTAGGAAAAGTGTTATGGTAGTTTCATAATATTATTTTTACCCTTAATTACCCGATTTACCATTTTATTGAATTAATAAAAATTATCAAAGTTACTATTCATAATGCCCAAAAAATAAAAGTAATATATTTAAATAATTTGGAATTAATGATTCCAAATATGGTAACAATTTTTTAAAAATTAAAAGCACATAAGTTTTAGTAATTAATTTAAAATTAATCTTGTTGTTGGAAAGAGAGACGAGTTTTAAAAGTTAAAACATTGCAAAAGATCAAAATGTTTTTACATTTGAATTCAATGTAAAATTAATGATAATGACATAAATTATATATAATGATATAAACATATTATATTTATACTTTAAAAACATTACATTTTATAATTTAACCATATAAATTATTTTTGCAAAAAGTTGTTTTCAATTAAAATTTAGTATATTTTTATTATTCATCATAACTTGAAAGTTATCAGAAAATATTAAAAAAATTCATCCAATGTGAATTTTTATATCCTGATTCCAAATAAAATGTTTATTTTTTCATATAAAAATTATTAATTTGTAAAAAAATAAATTTAAAATGGGATCTCCATTAAAAGGTGGAAAATTACCCTTTTGAAAAAAAATAGGTTTTTATACATCAAATAGGGTTTATTCATACCCTATGACAAAATAATTTATTAAATGAATATAAAAAATATTTTATTGATTATATAACATATATATTTAATTAATTTCATTTACTAATAGTAATTCACTCAATTTATTAATACAAAAATAAAAATATATAATTGATTAATATTTTTTTCCTAAATAATTGGTAGCCAATTAATTTACCATACATTTTCTTAAGTTAGTTATATTTATTCCTGCTAACCTAATGTCTAGGTTAAAATGGTCATTTTATACTAAGGGAATCTCACAGTTTATTTAAAATCATGGTTTCATGCAATGCAAGCTATTGAAGAATTAAAATTATTTAAAATACTTCATAAAAACATATGGGTGCTACATGCATGATAAGAAGTAAAATAGTTTTATATTAAAGGAATATTAAATAGTTCCACTTTTCCATAGTTCTAAAATAAATCTAAGTAAAATAGTTTCAAATCATAAATCTAGAAAACCATTTCCATTTCATCAAAAATAGGTATATCAAATCCAAATTTGTATAAATCCAACACACAAAGAATAAACACACCATGGATAACTAATGGGAAGGTTAACTAGGTCACTCATACATCAGTAATGACTAGTACATACTAAAAATCCCTAGAACCCATGCATCAAGGTCTAGGGAATAGAGGAACACCCCAGAAAGTAAACACTCTTATAATGTCAAGTCAAGTCCTAGATCCAAATGCATCTTGATCTAGGAATAGAAGAACACCCTAGAAAGTGAACCTTCCTAACAATATCAAAATATGAGCCCTAATACTACACCACCCACTAAAGTACCCAAGGATCCCATGTGTGCTATATCAAATCATTTCAAAGGTCTTATATATTTTACAATACAATTTTAAACACCTTTTTTCCATCAAAAACTACTTTGATCCCAATTTTGAAATCTATTTCACAATGATTTTAAAATCATCTTTCTTTTACCAAAATGTGGGGAAACCATATTTTTTCTCAAAATACCATTTCAGACAGACAAAGTAGTAAATAATTCCATTTCATTTAGAGTACCATTTAATAAAACAAGAGTAATCAAAAGTTCACATAACATAGACTAGAGACAGAACCACCCACCTCAAACTCAGGTCACAAACCACCCACAACAGGATCCACCAACACCAAAAGAAACGTAGAGAAAACCATGGATTCCTTAATAATAATTCTCACGCCTTAGAATCAATCCCATAAAAATAAGAGATAGTAGAGATTTTTTGTCACACATACCTCAAGAACCTCATATTCCACACCACAACTAACATGAGGGTTGGCCTCTAGAAGAATATCTCTTAAAGAATCTAAAAGAAACAAAAAATAATCAACACATGATCAATGGATCCTATAAATGAATCATATTACCATTGCCGCAACCAATATAAATGAAGAAATAGAAATCTCACTCATTGTGAGAGATACAGCACAACCACAATGGAGATTAATCGACCAGCAAATAAACCCATAAGGAGTAAAAACACCCAAAATTGTCTGGGTGGGAGCTAGGGTCTAAGGAGAGTGGAATCACAATGAAAGATCGAAGGAGTTGTGAAAATAATATATAAAACCTACTAGGTACAAGGTTTTTATGTTGTAAATGCATGTTTTACAATGTAAATCCCTTATAATATATCCGTTGAAAAACATGTCACCTCAGGTTAATTTATCCCAAGTGATGATTTTACATCATAAGCATGGTTTTTATAATGTAAAACTATTTTATGGCCTAAAAGGTTTTATTTCATGAACTGTTTCCATGGATACACATTTACATCATAAACTAAACATTTACAATGTAAATACCTCCTGTAGGAAGTACCAAATACAAACCCTTACAAAAAAAACTCCAAAAATGATTCTTATGACCTCCAAACCTGAAAACACACTCTTAAACATCAAAAAAAGTGTACCTTAAAATCTAGGATGTTACAAGAGTAACCATGGATTATTAGACATACTAAGATCAATGATGAGTCATGTGAGTCATATGATATCATTTTGGGGATACACATTATAGAAAACATTATACACAATAAACTAACTTCCAACTAAAGTAAAAAATGGTATATCATATGAACTATGGTGTGAAAAAAATCTGTGTTGTCAAACTTTCATGTCTGGGGATGTAAAGAGTTTATTAAGGTTTCTTAAGGTAAAAAACTTATACCCCGAGGAACAAAGTGTATCTTTGTAGAATATCCTAAGGAAATTAGAGGATATTACTTATAATAATTATCATATAATAATGTTGTAATGGAAATACATGTCATGTTTATTTAGAGGGAGCATATCTAAAAAGTAGATATTGAGAGAAAGATAGACTTATATGAAGTACAAACTCATGATACACAATAGTTTTCATAGGAATAGATTCCACAAATCCCCATGGAAGAATAAATTACAGAGTCACAAGTACTTTATGGGAGGAATATAGAGGTTAGATAATTGAAGATATATGGTTTTCAGTCATCAAGGATGTTGACTCATTATTAGTTGATAATAATGAACATGTATCCTATAAGAAAATAGTAAGTGAATCAGAAGCTACTCGATGGTAATAATACATGAATTCTAATATGGATTCCATAAATCAAAACCAAGTTTTTATTTTGGTAGATTCTCCAATGTATGTAAATCTCATTAGTTGCAAATGCGTATTCAAGAAGAAACTGGTCATAAAAGGTAGAATCAGCGCATATAAAGCTTGAAAAGTTGAAAAGGGGTTTAAATAGTATCAAGGAATTGGATATGATAAACCCTTTTCACCGGTTTCTATGATTAAATTCATCAAAATTAAACTTACTATAGTAAGTTTCCATGATTATGATATTTGGAAAATGAATTTCAAAATAGCCTTTCTTAATGGTAACCTTCTAAAAGATGTCTATATGACACAAATAAAAGGGTTTTTTACTATAAAGGATTCCAATAAGGTATAAAAGTTTTACAGATCTATATATGAGTTAAATAAAACATCCAAATCAAGGAAAATTCAGTTTAATTAATCCATAAGGTATTTTAGTTTCATAAAGAACAAATGTGAGCCTTGTGTCTACAAACGGTTTAGTGGGAGTGATGTCGTTTTCCTAATAGTATATGTTGATGATATATTACCAATTGGAAATGAGATAAAAATCTTACAATTCATTAATATTTGGTTGGGAACATGATTATTCGTGAAGGATTTAGGTAAAGCAATATACATTCTTGGGATCTCGATCTATCATGATATATCTAAGAGGTTTTTTGGACTAATTTAAGGTATATTCACTAACAAGATACTAAATATATTTAGTATATAACAATGTCACATAACATATATCTATCCAAAAAAAATTTCTAAAACACAAGAATAGGGATATAGGATCCAAAGGATCCCAAAAACATCAATAATAATGTTAATCATGTATGAAATTCTATATACTAGGCTTGATGTTGTCTATTCCTTGATCATGGTTGGTAGATATCAAGTGAAACTAGTAGACTACTATAGGATGGAAATAAATACTACCCTTAAGCATATGTAACATATTAAGTATATGTTCCTAGCATATAGGGAAGATTAAGAGCTAGTCATTCAGGGATAGAAAAATGTTTGTTTCCAAATATATCAGGATGAACTAAAATCATAATCAGGATATAACTTCACCCCAAATGGAGGAGATATGAGATGGAATATCTCAAATCAAGTAGTTGTAAATGATTCTACAGTATAGTCTATTTATATTGTAGATTATAAAAAATGTAAGTAAATAGTGTGGATACGTAGCTTTATCCAGGATCTTGATATGTTTCCCAGTAGTAAATATCCTATCACATTGTCCCATGATAATTTAATAGTGGTGGATCTTGCTATGGATCCAAGGTCACATTAGTGAATAAATAATATACTTTAAAAGTATCATATATTGAGGGATTTTCATTAGAGAAGTGATTTAATAGTAAATAAAGTTTATGTGTATGAGAACATAGAGGAGAACATGGAGGATTTGTTTACTAAAACCATTTCTCATTGAAAGAATAAACATATTGTGAGAGTTATAAAACTATATGTCTTTATTAGTTAGATTTAGTTTTAGTGGGATTTTTTTGGATTTGGTTCCCTAGAACCATCTAAATTGTACATTATATTAACTGTATATTCAAATACCTAATTATAATAAATATTTTATCACATATTGATTGTTATTCTATATAACATTAATGTGATAATATCTAAGAGTATCTTTCGTATTGAATGGTCATAGCAGTTCCCTTCTATGATGAGAATCTTGAAGGGATATAATGATATTCTTAAACTTATGTCCTATAGCCAGGATAACATTCTATTATGGGACACATAGTAAAATAACCCTAACTCCAGTAACCTAGATATGATGCTTACTTTATTAGATTGATACAAGATACAAGGGATCGCATTATAAAAGATCAAACACTTTAGTAGTCTTAGGAGACTAGATACATACATGATTCCCATAATATATTGGAAACATAAATTATAGCTTGTAAAATTCATAAAAGCTTTCTTATTTACTTTATTAAATCCTTAAAATCATTCAAAGATCCCTTCTTGGTTCCATGGGAAAATCAAAGAATAATAAAGGGTCAAATCAGAAGCTCAGTAAGGGAAAACGTGCAACGGAAGCTATCGTAAATACATAAGTAATAATAAATATGACATGGTAATGATTAATAAATGTGTCATATAATCAATAACTTGATCATTAAATATATTCATTGATAACAAAATTATATAGAAAACAATAACTGGTTTGATAATGATGAAATTCATAATGACATAGGTCTTAATTCTCAATCCAAGACATCATGATCTTGTCATCAAGACCTCATTCCAGGACATCATTATATTATGATAAATGGATCCATATAAGAAATAATGATATTACCATCAAGTAATTTTTTTAATAAATCATGGTCTCGCAATCAAGGCCTCATGTTAAGACACCTTACATATATGGGTTGGCATACATCAAGTGACACTCATTCTTATTTGTCTCATGAGACCTATTGATGTATCTAAGGGATATATCATACCCCATCCATCACTTATATATGTAAAATTAATTAAATATATATCGAATTATCAATACAATATATAATCAATGTGCTTTAATAATCAAAAAAATCAATATTGAATCAATTATATAGAATATAAATATTTCCCCAGTTAATGAAATAACTTTCTTAGTAATATTACTTAAATTCACACCATATAAAATAATGGTTATATGATTTATTCAATATTTAAATGATGTTAAATATATCCATGTTATAAATAACAAGTACATGAAGTAGAAAAATAATGGCAATGAATGATGGAGAGTAATAGAGAACATGACTTCAAGTAAGTAAATGTTCTTGGAATAAATTCTTATATGAAAAATGAGGTATGTACCATAAATATATAAGGGGTTAAAGGAGACAAAAAATTAATCATAAATAAATGTTTTTTAGTAAAGTATTTTTTAAAATATTGCAGAAAATAAAATCCAAACTTTGAAAACAAATTTCTCAAAACTTTTTATAACTTTTTTGTAAAAACAAAGTTATTATTCATATACATAAATCATTTCATAAAGTGTTAAGGATAATTTTAAAAAAAATATTTGTAAAATAATTTAAAATAATGTAATATTGAAAATAAACCATATTTAAGTATGTAATTTGGAGTGTAAAATAAAAATATACATAAGCGAAATTAAATCTCTTTCAAACATTTAAGAAAATAATATCATTTTATTTTAATATGAAAATGAAATATTAACAGAATAATTGGAATATATATTACTTTGTAAAACCATAAAAACTTTTAATGGGAGTTAAATAATTAGTAAAAATCATGATTATGGGAAAAAATTCATGTGAAAAACATTAAAAAGATATTTTTTCACACTTTTGTGAAGAAATTAAAAAATGAATTATATGGAAAACATTAAGAATATTCCTTTTAAAATTTTGATGAGAAGTAAAATTTAATATAATTTTAACTTAATAAATAATTTAATTACATAAATAAATATTATTAATATAAAATAATGAATATGGATATAGATGAAAAATATTCTTAGCTAAAAAAGAGAAATAAGGTTAGTTTTCTTTTAAAATTTATTTTGGTGGTTTTAGGAAAAAAAGAGAGGGAAAATGGAATAAATAATTTAAAAAACTAAAATTAAAAAATAGAATAAAATATATGGGTTTTAAGAAATAAATATCATATAATTCCCCCAATTAAGATTTAAACATTAACAATCCAGAATAAAAATGAGATTGTAAAATAAACTCTTACCTCGGATTACCGTTTGGTTGGATGCATTCCAACCCCCTATATAATAAATGTATATTTATTATTCATCTATATCAGATATATTTTATTTTTATTTTTATGTATATAATTTATTCATAACTTATTTTTTACCCATTTACTCATAATTCATTGTTAAAATCAATTATTTAGGTGTTAACTGTTTTGTTTATCATCCATGTTTTCATTCAGCGGTTCTGATCCTTGCACCTTGTTCATGGTTTCATCACCTATATAATTTAAATAATGTAATATATATTATATTTATATATTAAATACACATTTATAAACATAAATTTAATGTGGTTATGGAAAACAAAATACATCATTCATGGAGACGTTAGTCCACACGTACGCATGGGTGATGTTTTCATTTTTCATCAAAAACAAAAAGGAAGTTAGATAATAATTTATCTTTAAATATTATTAATTATGTAATAAATATAATATTTATTAACTAAATCCATATATATAACCATCCATTTGGGGTGGTGATGAAAAATGAAATGTGTCACTTTATGGAAGTGGTAGTCTGCACGTAAGCATGAGTGACGTTTAAATTTTCCATTGGATAGAAAGAAGATATAAAATGATTTTAACATTAACATAAAAACATTTAAATACAGTAAATACACTAATATAATTATTTTAAGATATTAATATAATATTTTGATGTGTTTTTATAATAAATAAACATAAAAGTGTTTAGTAAGAACATATACTTCTTCCTTGGATTATCTACTTTGAAAACACCTTAAGATTTCTTAGATGGGTCTATTGGGAACACCAGAAACTTGTACTCATAGATATGGGTTCTTTTAGGGTAGTTGGGTAGATATCAGTTGAGATAAGGTAGCTTTGGATGTGTGTATCGATGAAGAGAGAAGGTTTCCTTTTATAATTGAGAGGGGAGACACTTTTTTAAATACTCTAAACTTTAAAATAATACAAAGTCATTTTCATGGGAAAGTGGAACCAAATGGAAAATTTTCAAATATAGGATATTTTAAGGTTAAATTAAAAATAAATAATCAAATTTAAACAATTTATAGTGATATTATAAACTTTATCTCTTAGTTTAACCCCCCCCCCCATTAACCCTTTTAACCCATACTATGGTGATATAATTTTACCATAATAACTATTCATTATGACTAAAAATGAAATAGATCTTATTACATTATTTGAATATGATGACTCTAAATTTATAATTCATTTAACATGATTCAATCCCTATATGTGGTAAAAATAAATTATAATATAATTAAACAAAGTGCAATGAAAAACATTTTTTAAAAAATTTCTTTAAGCATAAAAAATGAATTTAGATCAAAATCATGCACATAATTGATTCTCATTACATTTATTGGTATATAAATAAATAATTTTTATTTATGTTTCATTAAAACAAAATCAAAATTGAATGTAACTTTTAAATTACTTAATTATATAAAATGATTAAAAATAATTCTTTTATTAGAATAAAACATTACTTAGGTTCGAAAATGTCAAAAATGAGTTTCTAAATGTAACATAATATCTTTAAATGTTTTATTTTACTTATTAAATATATATTTCATCTATATAAAGTTTTTTAAAACTTTCAATCCATTCTTATACAATAATTATGTCAAAAAAGTGACAATATTTGTAAAAATATTATTTTCACTATTCACCTAAAAATCAACATTTTCATAAAAATCCCAAAAAAAATGTCATAATAAAATTTTGAGTTACTATATAAAAAATTGATATAATTTTATAAAATTTAAATTATAAAAATTATAAATTTAGTTTTTAAAGGAAAATATCAAATATAAATAAAAACATAAATTATAAAAAAATGATATTTTAAAACTTCAAGTGTTCTTAATTGTATTTTATATCAATTTATAATTAATTGAGCGTTAATTTATTATTTTATAAATTGAATCCTTTTAAAAGTGATTTATTTATTAAAATACACAACACTTCAAAAAATATATTTCATTAAAAAACCCTTTTAACTTGGAATGATTTTAATCATATCACATTATTTATTTATTTTATAATCATTAAATTTCATCAATTAAAACAAAATAATGGAAAATAAGTATCATAATTTTTTACTATATTTTTATTTAGAAAAATTTTATTATTCATGTAATTTTAATATGTAATATATCATTTGAATTTTATGTTGTGTTTGTTACAAGTTATTCAACATAGTATTTATTTAAAGTAAAATACATACTAAAATATTAGGGTGCTATATTCTTCCCCCTTAAATAAATTTCATACTCATAATTTAAATTATTCAATAATAATTAATTTATCCAAGGGTATCCATAAGAAATATATGACTCAAGATATAATTTCTATTATCTTAAGTAAGATTTGGAATCTTATTATAAATATCTATTAAACCATATGTGTATCTTTATAAGGTGTTTGATTGTGAATGAGTTTCCAAATGTTCATAGTTGATGTATGTTTCCCAAAAAATAAATTTATATTCCTATTTAATTTAATTAATATGATAAAAACATATAATTACTTCTTTTCCACTTCTTAAGTGTAATTTTTTCCCTTTTATCGAGTGTTTCAATCAGTTTCGACTTCTGATCTAATGATAAATTATTAAGGGGAATTTTTAATTTTTGAAGCATGAAAATCAACCTTTGATGGATCATAAGATCTATATTAGATTGACAATTTATTATAGCTATCTAAAATAGAAATTATTAGAGAAAGTTAAGTTAATACACGATATGAATAAACCTTCATGTGAATAAGTAATACATTAATTCCTAAAACATCAATAATAACACTCATATAAATGGTATAATACTTTTACCTTTAAATTATTAATTATTAATTATGAAACTAGTTTAACATAGATTTTTTTATGATATATACACTAATTCATCATTTCCTAATCTATAAAAATAAGGATTATGTCAAAGTCAACCATATATAAAATAACCTAGTTTCCAACTGTAGAATATTTGTGCATCTTATTAGAGACCACCTAATATATTCTCTTTAAAACCCAATTCCAACTAGGTTTCTTGATTTGAAACTCATTACTCATAGTGTTATAGGATATTTCAATATCTATAAAATATATAAAAATTTTCATAGATCCAGAATTAAATAAAGCATGAGTTTATTATCAAAGTACCTGTTATCACAATTTAAGGGACTTCAACTTCAGCTATAGTAATTGTATATGCTTGGACTTAATCTCTTAGAATCTTCTGAGGTAAATTACCTTGAAAATTGGGGCATTGGTTTTAATATTTCCCCATATCCTTATAATTGAAACATTAAATATTGGCAGTTTCCTTTTTTTCCTTGCGTTCACATGCTAAATGGACTGTATCTATACACTTGTAATAGACTCTAATTCCCTTTAATAAAGTAACAGAGTTTTTCTTTCCATAATTATCACATATTAAATGTTTTAACCTTCCCCTATTCTCATTTTCCTCATTTAGTTTTCCTTTGTGCTCATTCATCCTCTTTTTCTCTTGATTTATTTTTAAGATATAAGACTCTGAGAATTATTTCTCTATACTAATGACACTTGATACTATATCATTATATGATTAAAACATTTGAGAGAAAAGTTCTCTTAAAATTACTATATTAATCCCATCAAATAAATGGTCAATATTAAAATATATATTACATATATAGTCTATATAATGCCTTTAAAATATTTTAAAGTTTTCATCATACTCATAAACACTTCCCTCTTCCTCATGTCTTAAATTAAAGAGAATTTTTTCCATATCATCTCATCGTTCTTGAGGTAAATATTTCTCAAAACCTTAAAATTATTCCATTCCATTATCTCCATATCTTCCCCCTACCTGGTATTTTGAATCTATTTCCACCATTGGCTATCATCTCCCTTTAAACAATATACTTCCTGGATAACCTTATCCCTTTCATTACTTCTCAAAGCCAAAAATATTTTTTCAAGGGACTTGATCCATTGTTATGATATCAAAGTATTATTTGTTACATTAAATGATGGATGTTTCTATCACATGAAGTTGTCCAATATCATTTAATCATGTTATGAAGTAATAAGTTGTTCTGTATAGACAAGGTTATTGTTTATAACCTAAGTCAAATTCCCAAATATAATCATAATTTATTCATCTACATCACCATCCATGTTGAATTACTCATGATGGAAATCCTTGTTTTGGTTATTGGTGTTGAAAAAATTGTTATTCCTTCTAATAGGATCTATATATAAATAATTTCATACACTTAATTATCTCAAATCATTATAAATAATGATCCATTATCTAAAAAACCCGAAAACGTTCTCGAATGTTTTAGGGGTTTATCATAATTCTCATGGTAGCTATGTTCTTTTAAAATATAGTTCCCAAGGTTCCCATCAAACTTTATTTAATACCAAATAAAAAAACCCAACTCTAGTAACCTAGATATGGTGTTTACATTATTACATTGGTATAATATACAAGGGATATCATTACAAAAGATCTAATAGTTTAGTAGTCTTGGGAGACTAGATATATACATGATTCTCATAATACATTGAAAACAAAAAACATATCTTGTAAAATTTATAAAAAAATATTATTTCTTTTATTCCATCCTTGAGTGTAGATGGTTACTTCATAACTCAGTCAACTCTAAACTTCAACATTGTGTGGATATATAACCCTCTCAGCAAATAAAGAATCTTTTCTTAACTTCTGTTGCTGAGCTCCTATATGTTCTCTGGTATGATAAAAATGCTTTTATTCATAATAATTCCTTATTTAGTTTAAATATAGGTTGGATGAGGATCCTCATTTCCATTTGGGAATTTTCTTAGATTCAAAAGTGACTTTGAAATAACATAGTGAACGACTTTGATATTCTACATTGACTTAGGATTAATGGTATTTATCATCAGCCTAGACGCACTTTCAAAGTGTTATGGAAAGCTCCACTCACAGGATGGATTAAAGTTAATATTTATGGTGCCTCTAAAGGAATCCCAGGCCCCTTAGGTTGTGGAACAATTTATAGAAACCAATTTGGGAAGATTCTTGGTTGTTTCTATGGAAGTTATGAAATTTCCTCATTTATGGAGGCAGAAATGATGAATGTGATCCATGTTATCTCTTTCTCAAAGAAACATGGTCGGAACAATATCTGGATTGAAAGTGATTCAACTACCATCGTGAAAGATCTTTGAAATGGTGTGGTGCACCTTTCATGGCCACTTACAGCACGTTGAATGGATTGTCTTAAATTTATTATGGATATTAACTATATTTTCACTCATGACTTTCATGAAGCAAACAAGGTTGTGGATGGTCTTACTAATATGCGAGTCAACCATGACATTACCTGGTTGGATGATCACCCCATTGATTTACTTCCTCTTTATGATAAGGATTGTAAAAAAATCCCATATTTTAGAATCATGTAATAATTTTTATCTTTAATAATAATAAGTGATTTGGTCTTTGACCAAGGAACCACCTTTTTAAAAAACATGAAAAATAATAATTTATTTTATAATGATGGAATGTATAATTATGGATATCATAATTATTGAGCCAAGACATCATGATCTTATCATCTAGGCCTTATTCCAAGACATCGTGATCATACCATAAAGTGTTACTTACAATATATCATGATCTTATCATTAAGGAATCATTCCAAGACATCATTATCTTAATTTCAAGGCCTCATGTTATGACACCTTAAATATATAGGCTAGAATACACTAAGAGATACCAATTCTTATTTGTCTCATGATGCCGACCAATTAATTAAAGGTCTATAATGTACCACACCCATCACTTAAATATTTTCAATGAATTCCTCATATATTACATGATCAATATAATACATAACCAATATACCTTAACAATAAATAAATATACATATTGAATAAAGTATATAGAATGTCAATATTTTCTCGGTCAATGGAATAACTTTATTAATAATATTACTTAAATTAAAACCATATATAATAATGGTTATATGTTTTAGTCAAAATTTAAATGATTATAAATATATACATGGTATAAAATAACATGGGAATTAAATAGAAAAATAATGCTAATGAATGATAGAGTGTAACAGATAATATAACTTCAATGAAGTGAATAATCTAAGAATAAATTCTTGTACTAAAAATTAGGTATAAACCATAAATTAGTATGTGATGAAAGGATAAAATTAATTAATCATAAATAAAGGTTTTATAGTAAATTAATTTTTTTAAAATATAGAATAAAATTTAAGTGAAACATTGAAAAAAACTTTACTAAAATGTTCATAACTTTGGCGTAAAAACAAAGTTATAAATAACTTCTAGAACTCATTTCATAAGGTGTTAGGGAGACTTTTAAAACATTATTTTTTAAAATAATTTACAATAATTTAATCTTTAAAATAAACTATTATTAAGTATTAAAATTTGTAGTGAAAGATAAAAATATACATAAGTAAAATGAAATCTATTTCAAACTTTTAAGAAAATAATATTATTTTATTTTGATATAAAAATGAAAAATTCCCAGAATATTGGGAATATATATAATTTTAAAAACCCATAAAAACTTGGAAAAAATATAAATAATTCGGAATTTTCATGAAAATAGGAAAATTCATTCATATGGAAAATTTTAAAAATAGATTCTTTTTATACTTTTAAAAAAATTCAAAATGACTTCTATGAAAAACACTAAGAATATTCCTTTTAAACTTTTGGAAATAATGTCAAGATAAAATAATTTTACCTTAATAAATCATTGAATTATATAAAACAACATTATTAAAATAATATAAAGGATATGGATGTGGATGGAAAAGGTTCCCGACTAAAAAAGGATAAATATGGTTGGATTTTCTTATAAACTATCTTTTGGTGGTTTTGAGTACCAATGAGAGGGGGGATAGAAAAAATAATTAAAAACCATATAATTAATCAAATTATAAAAAATGTTTTTTAGTTAGTAAATAGAATATATTCCCCCAATGGAAATTTAAACATAAACAATCCCAAATAAAAATTAAATTGTAAAATAAACTCTTACCTTGGATTTCTTCATGTTTGGACGCATTCCAACCTCCTATATAATAAATTAATATTTTTATTATTAATATATATATAATATAAATGTTTATATCTATATTTCTTGATATAATTTATTTATAACATTCCTTTTAACCATTTACTCGTAATTTTTTAAAAATCTATTATTTAAAAGTTAATCATTCTGTTTTTCATGCATGTTTTGATTTATCTCTTCTGATCCATGCACATCGGTCATTATTTGATCTCCTATATAATATTAATAATGTAATATATATTATATTTATACATTAAATAAACTTTTATAACCATCTGTGTAAGGTGGTGATGGAAAATGAAATATGTCGTTCATGGAGGTGGTAGTTTGCATGTATGCATGGGTGACATTTTCATTTTTCATCAGAATGAAAGAAAGGAAAGTAAATAATGATTTATCTTTAAATAAATTTAATTATTCAATAAATATAATATTTATTCATTAATCCATATATATAACCATCCATTTTAGGTGGTTATGAAGAATGAAATACATCACTTTATGGAGGCAGTAGTCCACATGTACGCATGGGTGACATTTTCATTTTCCATTGGAAGCAAAGAAGATTGAAAATAGTTTAACTATTAACATAAAAAAATTAATTATATTAAATATAATTATATATTTATGTTAATATAGTTATAGAATATTTAAATTATATTTATTAATAAAGAAACTTGAAAGAGCTTGGTAAGAACATATATCACTTCATTGGATAATCTCCTTTGAATAACATAACCTATAGGTCATGTATGAGGGTTTTGGGAGGTTATTTGGTTGGATATTAGTCTATATAAGTTAGATATTGGTGTATGTATAAGTGAATAGAGGAGGTTCCCTTTTATAAGTGAGAGGTGTAATGACTCAATGTTTTATCAATGAAATTCCCTTATTATGATTATATATTATAGTATAATCATATAATATTACATATAGAACACAATACAAACCTTATAAATGAATAATGAGTAAAATAAAAGGTATCTATATAAGTTAAGGAATGTATACTGATGAAATAGTGACTTGACCTTTGGAATAGTAATGTGACCCTTATGAATAGTAAACCGGCCAATTGAATACTAACCTCACTATTAAAAGTATAAATAAAATTTATCCATCTTATAAGTTACAATATCATATAGATATATCATAGTATAAGTAAGTAAATATTTTAAAAATTATTAATTAAGTATTGGTATTTTAGTAAGTCATGTATATTTAATTACAATTTTATGATTAAATTAATAAATTAAAAGAAATTTTATTTTAATAAAATGTATTCATAAATAATTATTTTTATGACTTATGATTATAATATAATTTTAAGAAAACTTGATTAATTTTTTAAAGTGTCAGAAAAGCATTTTTAATTTTAAAATTTGTATTTTTCAATTAAATTATGATTTTAATTAAAAATTAAATTTCACATATTTAGAAAAATATTTTCATAAAATGGAGTTCATTTTTTAATTATACACATAGACAAATTGTTGGGGTGAATTTTTGGGATTTTTCTAATATACTTGAATTTTTTGGGAATAGTTTAATACGATAATTTACGATAAATGCTAAATAAATGAATTTATGCATCATTCTTGAGTCATAGATGGTATAAATGTCCATTGGTTAGAAATTACATGCTATATGTACTGTTTTTTATCACAAGTATTAATACTATTCATAGTCTTGAGCAAAAATATTAAACTAATGATTAAAATAATGGGAAACCACTCCTCTCCTCCACTATAAATACCACCCCTCTGTACTTCCGCTCTTCGCACATCTCAAGCCTTGTTCCTAGTCCAAATTATGCTAAAATATATCCTTAATACAATATTAGATTTAAAAGAGATATTGGTCTCATAAAAAAGACTAAAACCTCTCCCTTAAAGAGGCTCTCAAGGAAGATATATTCAATAGGTAAATTCCTCTTTTCTTTTCTTATATTTTCATTTCATGTTCCTTTTTTTTCATTTCTATCATAACTTATCCTCGTCCAAATGGTGTGATAACTCCAATACCTTACATGTACTATAATTTTTTTATGCTAATGGAATAATTCATCATCATCTCTTTTTTCCCTCCTTTTATACTGGAATGAAAACACCATCTGAGATGAGTTAATTCATCGTATTCAAGGACAACGGGTTTTCAATTTATTTTACCATCTTAAATTATGGTAATGAAACCATTTTTATAGTTTAAACAAAATATAATATATTTATTATGTATAATTTAATTTTCTTGAATATTTTTTACATGTGATTTTAATTTATAAAGCAAAATGTGTTTGTTGTGATAAAAAACTGTCAATTAACCAAAACAGTTATCATTAAAGTTTTATATAATGATTCATATTAACTCAAAATAACCAAATGAATTTTATAACCATGTAATATTTTTTTTCAATAATAACATATAACTCCAATTATGGATAACCATTCTCACCTTACATGTTTATCCTTACATGTATATAAGTAAACCAATCATGAAAACCAAGGAAACAAATGCTCCCAAAAAATGAAATTGAACCTATTAACCCACCAAAAAAGTCATTAATGAACTTAATAACATTATAAAAAAACAATTACATGTATAATAGTTTCTTTAACTATTAATCAATGAATTTAATTTGGTTATCCTGGACATTAAGATCAAGTGAAGGACATTATCGTACTTAAGGTAAAGGATTCTACCTAAACCTCCATTATTCCTTTGGGTTGTTCTATCTTTATTTTTACCAAAATGAAGTTATATATTATTTTTATGAACATATTATAAATTATTTTTATATTCTAAAAAATCATTTATCAAGATCCATTCATCATTATCTTTTGGGTATATACATGTTTTTAAATGATTCCCTCCTCAATTCTTCCCGATAAGCAAACCCGTTTTAAGAGAACTTTCCGAATTATTACCCATATTAAAGTTTGATATATAATCTATTTTTAAGACACAATTATTTTTATAAAACCAATATATTTATTATGAAAACCTTATTGGTTCACTTCTAGTTTTATATATAAGATTATTCCATTTTATGTTTTAAATTACCTTTGATATTTTCCTTTAACCACACTAAAATGTTTTAATTATAAAGTTTCTTAAGTAATATTTTTACATGTTATTACTTCAAGTTGATATAAATTTTAATGATATATTCCTATTATACCCTATTATTTTCCATGCATGATCTAATTCCTTTCCTTCGTTGAAATTTTTATGATACTCCCATTTGTTATGCTTTATGACATTATTATGATACTAAATTATTATCATGGGTAACCCTTATGTTTATGTATGATTGATTTTGTATGATTATATATGTGGAAAGAATATTAATGAACATGTTATTATGGTTTCTACCAAATAGCACTCCAATTAATTGGGTAAAGTTGGGTCTCATGAGATGTTATGTGCAACAGTCTTGGCGGTTAGCCTTGGCTCGTACTACCATGTGAAATGGTCTTGGTGGTTAACCTTGACTTGTGATCCTCTATGTGAAATGAGACTTGATTCATGATAAATTCAGGTTTTATGTTGCTTCTGCATTACTATTACTCTATGTTTATATGTTATGAATCCATATGTTCCATGCCTTTTTATATCATTATGTCATGCCTTCTAACCAATGTGCTAGAGCTTTATTATTATGTTTATTCCCTTATTTTGATTTTTAGATCATCCCTTTGTTTATGTTATCCCCAAGTTATTCTATGAATATGTATAAGCATAATCGAATTTATGATCTCTTTATGAATATTAAATAAATAAATGTTTTATTTATTCCATGTTTTCAGTTTTATGTACCTAGTCTTCCAAGACACTAGAATTTACGATCCATGAATTGTAATATGATGGTTTATTATGATTAAAAACATGTAATGATATGTGTAAAAGTTTAGGGTTGCTATAGTTGATATAAAAATATGGTCTAGATATTTTTTTATATTAGGAATAGAGCACTTTAGTAAGAACCTTAAGGATGAGACTAAGTATAAGAAAAAATCCCTAAATTTTAGTAAGTATAGAGTAAGTGGTTTATCAAGAAAATACATCCATGTATGGATATGAACAAGTGGATGTGGATCTAGAATAGATGTATCTAGGGGTAAAACCTGAAAACAATGATTTTATCTAGACTTTAATGGGAAATGGTACACGACAATGGTCCTTGCTACACTCCTGGTTTGACACTCCCAGGGTATATTCTTTAGTTAATTCATAATTTTAGTAAAAACCATTATTAAGGTAACAAAAAAATAATCCTATAAGAATAAATGTGAGGAAACAGATCAGGGGTAACCTAGATTGAAACTTAGGGAATCATGAGTTAGGATATAATTTTCCTTTATGATTTTATCCTTTTATGTTTAAATTTTCCTTTTTATTATCTAAGAATTCAATCCCTCTAATTGTACGTTCCTTTTTCTCAGTTAACGGAAGGAAATAGAATAATTCATGCCAATAATCAATATGATAAGAAATGTGATGATTTCCCTAATGATATGCTTGATATGATGGGAACGAGTTCTCAAAATTTTATGAAAGTACTTGATCAACTGGCTCAAATTATGAATAAAAACTTGAATCATGTAGAATTCCATCCTCTAAGGAAAGAGCAAGTTTTCGTCAAATCCTTCATGCGTAAAAGGCCTCCCATGTTTAGTGGATCTTCTGATCCCCTCCTTGTAGAATAGTGGATTAACTCATTTGAAAATCTATTATTTGTCCTCCGGTGCTCATAAGAAGATAAAGTCATAATGGTGGTCTATCGATTTGATGGGGAAGCTGATCAGTGGTGGACACTGATCAATAATACAAAGTCCCAAGAGGAAATTGATTCCATGTATTATGAGAAATTCAAGAAAAAAAATCAATAAATATTTTCCCCTAACCCTCCGTATCAAGATGGAAAGAGAGTTCCTCTGACTTAAGAAGAAGGAAGATGAGTCTATCAGGACGTATGAAGAAAAATTCACAAGGCTTGAAAGATACACCTCCGGCTTTATCATGAACACCAAAAGTAAGGTGGATATCTTCTTTAGTGGACTAAAGCCAAGTCTACAAAAAGTGTTATCAATTTGAGACATTGAAAGTTATGAGGATATTATCCATTGTACCCTCAAGGTTGAAATGGAGATCAAAGATTATCATTGTTCTCATGGGATCGGTGAAAAAAAGTGGAAAATGTAGTCTAATATGGGTGGTTTGGAAAATAAATCCCATTATGGAAAGAAGTTTGAACATCCCACATGTCAAAATTATGGGAGGAAGCATCCTATGAACTGTCTAAAGGGAACCAGGAATTACATTAAATGTGTAAGAATGGGACATCTGGATAAGAACTAATGGATGGATATTAAGAATCCCACTAACTTGGAATAATAAAGGAAGGTTCATATCAACACTAATCATGTATTGTATTGTTACAATTTCAAGGAACATGGGTATTATGTGAACAATTTTCCTAATCCAAGGGTTATAGAAGGAAATAAACAACAACCTACAAGGAAACAAGGAAGGGATTATGCTATCACTACTGATGAGGTGGAGCCGGACAATGATGTGGTGACAGGTACACTAATTATTCATTTAAGAATAGAGAACATTCTATTTGATTCTGGTTCTATGCATTCTTTCAAATCTTTCAAGTTTAGTAGAACTATTCAAACACCACCTCAAAATTTGGAGGTTGAGTTATTTGTGAGAACAGAAAATGGGGAAATTATTGAATTCAAGGTTTATAACTCCACCCTGGTAAATTTTTGTGGACTGAACCTCCCAAAAAATCTTTTCATATTTCCTCTTGTGAAGTTCGATTCTATTTTGGGCATAGATTGGCTATCTTTATACAAAGCCGACATCAACTGTCAGGAAAGGTATATCACTCTTCACATCCCATAGTATCCACCAATCCTATAAAATTGTAAGGAGGAAGATGAATATCCTTCAGAATCATCATCTCAAGTGTGGATAATGTTACCTTTTGAGCAATTATATCTTGCTTAAATCATTTAGACAAAGGAGATGATACTTCTTGAATATATTCCCATCATGAGGGATTACACTGATTTATTCCATAAATAATTTCCCAATCTTCCTCATGATTGAGAGTTTTAGTTATCAATTGAACTTATTCCTAGATCCCTACCTATATCAAATACACCTTATAGAATGGCCATTATAGGGCTAGAAGATCTGAAGAAGTAGTTACAGGAGAATCTGGAGAAGGGTTTTATATGCCCGAGTGATTCACCTTGGGGAGAACTTGTCCTCTCTATTAAGAATATGGATGGATCAATGCACCATTTCATTGATTATCATGAGTTCAATAAAATCATGATAAATAAAAAGTATCCCCTACCTCATATAGATGACTTGTTCAATTAGCTACGTGGGTCCAGTTATTTCTCTAAGGTGGACCTTCAGTTGGGATATTATTAATTAAAGGCGAGTAAAGAAGATATTCCCAAAACTGCCTTTTGAATGAGGTATAGACACTATGAGTTCATATTTATGCCCTTTGGACTCACTAATTCTCCAGTAATATTCATGGATTTAATTAATATAATCTTTAGATATTACCTTGACAAATTTTTGGTAGTCTTTATTGATGATATTCTAATTTACTCTAAGAGTAAGGAGGAACATGAGGAGAATTTGAATACTGTTCTGATAACTTTTAAAAGGGATAAACCTTATGAAACGTATATTAAATGTCAGTTCTGTATAGAGGAAGTATCATTCTTAGGACATGTTCTCACTAAAAAAGGAATATTTTTTAACCCTTCCAAGATAAAGGAAATTGAATAGTGGATCAAGACAACATCTATAGCAGAGATATGGAGCTTTATGGGTCTAGCCGGGTATTATATATTATTTTTGGAGAACTTATCATGATTTTCAAACCAATTACCAAGATGACATGGAAGGGAGTGAGGTTTTTTTGGACTCAAGAATGTGAGGAAAGCTTTAAGGAGCTCAAAAAGAGGCTTATCACTGCACCATTACTCACACTCTCGATAAGTGGAGAACTCTTTATGGTGTACAGTGATGCTTAAAAGAAGGGCTTAGGCTGTATGCTGATACAAAATTATAAAGTGATAGCCTATACCTAAATCCATCTGAAAATCCATGAGTAAAACTATCCCATGCATGATCTGAAGTTGGCGGCAATGATATTTGCGTTGAAAATATAGCGGCATTTTTTCTATGGGGAGAAGTTTGAGATATATACTAATCACAAGAGTCTCAAATATATATTTACACAAAAATAGATTAATATGTTCTAGGTAATATAGTTAGATCTCATCAAGTATTATGATTTCTCAATACACTACCATCCTGGTAAGGCAAATAAGGTGGCGGATGATCTAAGTAGAAAGGATCATGCATCTTTATCAATGATGAGAATTGAAAAGGATCCAATATTCATAGATTTTCAGAGGATGGACATGGGAATCATTAATGTAGGAACATCATAAATAATTTCTCAAATTATTGTTTAACCATATCTCATGGAGAAAATAAAGGATGCTCAAAGAAATGATGTGGAAATAAAGAAAAGGGTGGAAGATATCAGAAATGGGAAATCCTCTGAGTTCAAGATTAACAAGGATGGAGTCGTAATATTTGGGTCATGAATATGTGTACCATATGATCTAGAGATAAAGAAGGATATTTTGAAAGATTCACATATATCAGCCTTCTCTATTCACCCAAGGAGCACAAATATGTATCAATATCTCCGAGATAATTATTGGTGGGACAATATGAAGAAGGAGATTATTGAGTATACATCAAAGTTCCTGATATGTCAATAAATGAAGGCTAAAATGAAAATGTATAAGGGGATGATGAAACCACTACCCATACCAACATGGAAATGGGAGAACATCACCATGGACTTTTTCACTATACTTCCAAGGACATCTAGAGGAAACAATGCTATATGGGTCATTGTGGATCGTCTTACAAAGACTTCTCAATTTATCACAATTTGAGAGGACTTCTAATTGGATCAAATTTCAAGGATATATATCAAATAGGTGGTGGTAAGTATTCATGTATTACCACTATCTATTGTATTCTATAGAGATACGAGATTCACCTTGAAGTTCTGGAAAAGTCTCCAGTATTCTATAATAACTGAACTAAACTTCAGTACGGCCTATCATCCTCACACTAATGGTCAATCTGAGCAAACTATTCGGACATTGGAATATATGTTGAGAGTGTGTTATATAGACTTCAAAGGAGGATGGTTCCAATATCTACCATTGGTCGAATTCTCTAACAATAATAGTTTCTACTCGAGCATCTTAATGGCAGCATATGAAGCCCTTTATGAGAAAAGGTGCAGACCACCAGCGTGTTGGGATAAAGTCAATGAGCGTAAGTTGTTAGGACCTAAAATGGTCAAAGAAATGGTGGAGAAGGTAAAAACCATACAGCATCACATCAAGACATCCCAAAGTCAACAAAAGATCTATGTAGATAATCGTCGATGAGACCTTTAGTTTAAAGTTGGAGACATGTTATTCCTCCGCATATCTCCATAGAAGAAGGTCATAAAATTTGGGAAGAAAGGAATGATAATTCTCAAGTACATTGGCCCCTTTGAAATTCTTGATCGTGTTAGAGATGTGTCCTATCAACTATAACTTACACCTACCATGTCTAAATTACATGATGTCTTTCATGTATCCCTCTTAAGGAATTACATACCATATCCTTCACATGTACTGTCTTTAGAGGTGGTACTGTTGGAGAATGATATTTATTACAAGGAGAAGCCAGTGAAGAACTTGGATCATGGAGATAAAGTTCTATGTAACAAGACTACTCACATGGTTAAAGTATTATGGCGAAAACATAAGTAAGAAGAGGCAACATGGTAATTATAGGAATCAATGAAGGAAAAGTACCCACACTTGTTTTCAACTTATAATGTAAAATGAAATTTCAAGGGAGAAATTTATTAAGGGGGGAATAATGTAATGGCCTAATATTTTATCAAGTAAATTCCATTATTATAATTATTTATTATAGTATAATCATACAATATTACATATAGAACACAATAAAAACCTTATAAATGAAGAATGAGTAAAATAAAAGGTATCTCTATAAGCTAAGCAACGTATACCAATGAAATAGTAACTTAAACTTTGGAATAGTAATGTGACCCTTATGAATAATAAACTGGCCAATTGAATAGTAACCTCACTAATTAATTTATAAATAAAATTTATCCATATTATAAGTGATAATATGATATAAATATATCATAGTATAAGTAAATATTTTAAAAATTATTAATTAAGTGTCAGTATTTTTGTAAGTCATGTATATTTAATTAAAATTTTATAATTAATTTAATAATTTAAAATAAAATTTATTTTCATAAAATTTATTCATAAATAATTATTTTTATTACTTATGATTATAATATAATTTTAAGAGAACTTAATTAATTTTCCAAAGTGTTAGAAAAGCAGTTTTAATTTTAAAATTTTTATTTTTCAAGTAAATTATGATTTTAATTAAAAATTAAAATTCACATATTTAGAAAATTATTTTCATAAAATGGAGTTAATTTTTTAATTCTACACAGAAAAAATTTTGTGGTAAATTTTTGGTATTTTTCTAAAATACTTGAAATTTTAATGAATAGTAAAATATAATAATTTAGGATGAATGATAAATAAATGAATTTCTACATAATGATTGAGTCATGGATGATTTAAATGGACATTGGTTCGAACTCACATGCTCTATTTATTGTTTTTGTTCACAAGAATAAATATTATTCATAGTCTATAGTAAAAATATTTAACTAATGGTTAAAATAATGGGAAACCCCTCCTCTCCTCCACATAAATACCACCCCTATTTACCTCCTCTCCTCACACCTATAAAGCCTTATTCCTAGTCCAAATTATGCTCAAATCTCTCCCTAATACTATATCACAGATACAAGAGCTATTATTTTCATAAAAAAGACCAAAACCTCTCCCCTAAAGAGGGTCTCAAGGAAGATATATTCTAGAGGTAAATTCCTCTTTTCTTTCCTTTTATTTTCTTTTAATGTTCCTTTGTTTTCATTTCTATACTCACCTATCCTAATACAAATGGTGAGATAACTCTAGTAACTTAAATGTACTATAATTTCATTATGCTAATGGAATAATTCATCATCATCTCTCCTTTCCCCCCATTTTATACTAGAAATGAAAACACCATCCGAGATAAGTTAATTAATCACATTCAAGGATGACGGGTTTTCAATTTCTTTTATTCTCTCAAATTATGATCATGAAACCATTTTTATGGTTAAAACAAACTATAATATATGTATTGTTTCTAATTTAATTTTTTTTAATCTTTTTTACACATGATATTAATTTATAAATAAAAATGTATTCGTTGTGATCAAAAACTACCAATTAACCAAAATGGTTATCCAAACTAATTTATCAAGATCCATTCATCGTTATATTTTTGGTATATACATATTTTTATATTATTCCATCCTCAATTCTTCGCGATAAGTGTTCCCGTTTTAAGGGAACTTTCCGAATTCTTACCCATTTTCAAGTATGATATATAATATGTTTTTAAGCCAACATTATTTTTATAAAACTACTATTTTTATTATGAAAACATTATTTGTTCACTTATGGTTTTATATATAATATTATTCCATTTTACGTTTTAAATGACATTTGATATTTTCCTTTAACCGCACTAAAATGTTTTAATTATAAAGTTTCTTAAGTACTCTTTTTACATATTATTACTTAAATTTGAAATCATTTTTTATGATATATGACTATTCTACCCTATTATTTTCCATGAATTATCTAATTCCTTTCCTTCATGGATATTTTTATGATACTCCCATTTTTTATGCTTTATGACATGATTATGATACTCGATTCCTACCATGGGTAACCCTTATGTTTATGTATGGTTGATTTTGTATGATTATATATATGGAAAGAATATTAATGAACATGTTATTATGGGTGCACCCAGATAGCACTTCATTGGGTAAAGTTTAGTCTCATGAGAAGTTATGTGCAACGGTCTTGGCGGTTAGCCTTGACTCATGCTATTATGTGCAATGGTCTTGGTGGTTAACCTTGACTTGGGCTCCTCTATGTTCAATGATCCTTGAATCATGATAAATTCATGTTTTATGTTTCTTACACATTACTATGACTACATGGTTATATGATCCTATGATTATCTTTAATGAATCCATATGTTCCATTCCTTTTTATATCATTATGTCATGCCTTCTAACTCATGTTCTAAAGCTTTATTCTTATGTTTATTCCCTTACTAGGATTTTAAGTTCATCCCTTTTTTCATGTTATCCTCAGGTTATCCTATGAATATGTATAAGAATAATGCTAGTTAGGAGATCTTTATGAAGATTAAATAAATAAATGTTTTATTAGTCCCATGTTTTCAGTTTTATGTACCTAGTCTTACAAGACACTAAACTTTATGATCCTTGGATTATAATATAATGATTTATTATGCTTAAAATCATGTAATTATATGTTTAAAGGGATAGGTTATCTATAATAAGGGGTCAAACTTTTGTAAATACTCTAAATTTCAAAATAATATAAAGTCATTTTTAAGGTAAAGTGGCATAAAATGGCCATAGTTTAAAATATATGATAATTTAAGGTCTAAATCCAATAAAAAATAAAATTTAGATAATTTTTAGTGATATTTGAAGCCTTATCTATTATTTTAACCCCCTCGTTAACCCTTTTAACCCTTATTGTGGTGATAAGATTTTTACCATGGTAAATATTCATTATGACTAAAAATATAATGGTAATTATTACATAATTTTAATATTATGATTCTAGATATGGAATCCATTTTATTTGATTCAATTTATATAGTTGGTAAAAATTAATTTTTATACAATTATGTAAAACATGATGAAAAATGTTTTTAAAAATTTATTTTTAAGCATTAAAATGAATCTATACAAAAAAATGTATAGAATTGATTATCATGGAATTTATTGATTTATAAATAAAAAAATTAGAGTTATGTGACTATAAATCCAATTCAAAACTGAATGTAACTTTTTAATAACTTAATTACAGAAAAGGATTAAAAAAATTGTTTATTAGAATAAAATGTTACTTGGGTTCTAAAATGTCAAACACGGGTTTCTAAATTTTACATAATATTTTTAATTGATTAATTTTAATTATTAAACATATATTTGGTATATAAAAATATTTGAAAAATATTCAAGTCGTTCTTATACCATAATGATGTTATAAAAGTGATAGTATTGGTAAAATCGGTATTTTTCACTATTCACCTAAAAAACCTTTTCAAAAAAACCCAATAAATATCCATAAGCTGGTTTTGAGTTACTATATCCAAATATTAAGTTTATTTTACCAAATTAAAAATCTAAAATTTATAAATGTATCTTTTAAATGAAAATATTAAATATAAAGAAAAATGGTTTTTATAGAAAAATATCATTTTTAAACTTTAAGTGTTCTTAATATTATTTTATATCAATTTATAATTAATTTTTTGTTAATATATTAGTACATACATTGAATTATTTTAATAGTTATCAATTTATTAAAATATACAACACTTCAAAAAAGGGTTTTTTGAAAAATACCCTCTTTTAGCATTGAATGATTTTAATCATATCATATTAATTATTTATTTTTAATCATAAAATTTCATCAATAAAAACAAAATAATATAGTGTGAGAATCATAATTTATTACTATATTTATATTTACTAAATTTTTATTCTTCTTCTAATTATAATATGTCACAACTCATTTTTGTTCAGTGTTGTGTGTTATAATATATTCAACATAGTATTATTTAAAGCAAAATATATACTAAAATCTTGGGGTATTATACATAGTATGTTTGACTATACGGTGATATATTCTTAAAAGTTTATGAGGTTTAATCTCATGAAGTTCACACTTGGTAATCTTTAAGATAGGATATTATAATGACAGACCCACCAATAAGAATTCCATATGTTTATATGTCATTAGATATTCCTATATGTGAATGTTTTTAATGATCCTTATACTTGAGATTATTATTAATCTATATCATGAGTAATGTAATTTAATGTATTGACAAAAATTGTGATGGCATGTGCTCATAGTGAGGTAGGATGCATTGGGTGTGTCATGGGCGATATTTCATTAATGAATAATTCAATATAAGATTTTTCTCTTCTGATTTAAGGAAGATGATATCTTTGGCCCTTTGATTAGAATGGAACTATCAAACTAAATTTCCAAGACCATGGTGATTGATGGGTTCATTTTAGGAATTCAATAAAAAATATATCGATCACATACATTGATTACATGAGTATGAAACTTGTATGATTAGATATATCATAACAAAGGGAATATATTACATTGTGAGTGTTTTTATGTGGTTGTGTTGTTACAACATTAACTTATTCCTCTATGGGTGCCTTGTCATGTTGTTAAACATCGATCTTGGACTTTAGGTTGTCCCACCTAATGCTACAAAATAAGAGGCCTCAAGGGTCACACACTTAGTGTATCCAACGATTTCAATTAAATTCTATTTTAATTCAAGAGTTGAAATAAATATTATTATCATGACTGAGTAATAATACTTATTCAAGATATTTTATTTGATCACAATTATTCAATCACTAATTTGAGTTGAATAATTCAATAAATATTTATTCTCAAGATAGACAAATATAATATTTATTTATCACTTTTTTATTCATAAGATAATAAATATTATTTAGTATTAAATAAATATTTATTTAGTTATGTGAATACTAAAATAAATATTTATTCACAAGACCATTAATATAATATTTATTTATTTATATAATGAATAATATTTATTATTTTAGGTTAGATAAATGTCGAGGAAGGTGGATGGACCAAGTTAAAAATTAACTAAAATGATATAATCTTAAATTCCATTTAAATAAATAATGAATTATTTATTTATAAAATGATATTTATTTGAACGGACAGTTCATTCCATTGTATATAATTATTATTATTATTGTCATGGTGAATGTATTTTCTTTATTATTTGATTAAGTTCATTTTTGAAATTATCAATGATAAAACTTAGCTCTCAATATATACCTAATTATATCATTTTAGAGAATGTGTGAAATCATTTTTTTATGCACAAAACATCCTATTCCTATAGAATTATATCAATGAAGAACATCTCTAAGTTTCCTCTTAATACTAAGGGGATTTATCTTCATCCTTTCACCCTCTCAATATTGAAAGAATGAGAGAGTCAATCTTCAATCTTGAAGGATTGTTTTGCGATCAAGGAAAAAAACTTAAGATGGACATATATACTACACTATAACCTGACATTCCATCAGTTTCATTTACAGATGAATGATCACATGTGGATAATCACTAGAGGGATTCTATTTTGGATCCTCTTAGCACAATTATGGTACAACTCAAATGGGTTTTGATCGATCAACACTTACATCAAAGAAAGATATCATGATCGATGTATTTTTATTATTATTAAATTTATAATGAATTTAACATGAAAGATTCTCTATTTTTGTTTTGAGATTATTTTTCAAGTTTCTTCATATATATTCATTTTACATGATGATTCTTCATCATATTCTTGTGAATTATTCATTGAGTTCAAAAAAATCCAAGTTGGGCATGGACCCAATTGATGTTTTTGTTGTGTTTGGAACCTTAAAATACATGGATATAACTATACCTTAAACAAATTGGTTGTATTTATAAGTCTAAATGTTTGATGCATAATCAATATTCATTTCCCATGAATCATAATTAGAAAAAAAATAATAACATTCAAATTTGTATGCTCATAGTGATTATATTTATAATGATAGAATTTTTCAAATTATAATATTAATATATGTGGTTACAAAACAAATATAGGAATTATCTCACTGATATAATAGAGTGTAAGTTTAATTCCATTATAATCTATAAAAAAAATATTTTTTAAGTGAGTATCATGTTTTACCTAGATAACTAATTACGTATTTTATTGAATATGATCCCACTAAAGTGAAATCCCCCTTTATATAATATTTAATAATTATTAAAAAATAATATTTCACTATTATTTGATTAAATTTAGTATTCCTCATATTTCATAGTTATATTGGTGTTTAATCAGTCCAATTATATCATATATAACTCTTAAATTATTAGTAAAATAAAGACATTCCCTAATTCATTTGATGAAACATTTTAAATTCATTCATCTAGGCACCTGAATATTAGGGTTAACCATCTAAGGATAATCCAAATCTCATCATTGAATATAGACACTTAACTATCATGAACACTAAAATATATTTCATGCCATGCACAAAATAATCCATGAAAACTCGACTGAGAAAAACCAACCCATTTGGATGATTGTGGTGTTGATAATTGATCTCTTTGAAAGGAATATAATATCTTGGTATTTTGAGGTATTTTTTTAAATATATTATCATTTTATATATTCATATCATATATATTTTATCACAAGAAATACCTTTATTTATGCCTATTCGTAATGATTTAATTTATGCATCCCTTAATTTCTCAACCAAATTAATATGTTTTAATAATATTAATATATAATTCTTATAAAATTAATGATTTCTATTACATGTATATAATAAAATAGTTAATTATAAAATCCAAAAACATAATCATATGCATTTATTACAAATAGTACATGAAACCCCTTTCATGTAATGAATCAAAATCATAAGAAATTAAAATTATACTCTTAAGTGTGTTTAGAGAAATAAATATTCAACCCACACTTATTTGGATAAATAATAAGTCTCAATTTTATTGAATATTCTAGTTCAAATACATAATATTCATAGGTCAATACTTAAGAGTGATTTAAAGTTTTAACAATGATTTAAATTCTAAATATGTAGAAACATACACAAATATTTATTGTGAAATTATGAAAAACATTTAATATTGATAAAATTAATTTAAATATTATGTAATACCTAGAATGAAACTTATAAAATACATGGTATGATATTTATAAGAATTTACTAAATAGTTTTGATTTAGTATATAAATTTTCATATATATACATTTTATATATTTAAAATATTTAATTTATTTCTTAAAGCAAGGAAAAAAATTTGAGGGCCTCTTTCAAGGTAGAATAAATCCATAAAAATGATAGGACATCCATAGGATCGGATGATCTATATAAACATAAATGAGAAAACATGGAAAATGAAATCAAGACAAATCAAAAAAAACTTTTGAAGCAAAAAAATTATCACAATACTCCAAATCAAGTGGTAAAAGTTTGTTCTGAGATTTTTGAGTATGATAAATTCAATTTAAGAAATTATATTGGCATAAATTTATATATATTCATTAACATTGATTCTACCAATCATAATTATTATAGGAGGCTTCTTAGTTGACCTTATAGCCATGGTCCTCTAGGAAGACAATAAATATTTTCTTTTCCTTTGTTTCTTCTTTGGGGAAAATGTGAAACCCCCATCATAAATATGAACACCTCTTATTTATATATTACATGGTATATATTAATTTATCATATTAAATAAAATATATAATTTATTTTAAACTTAAACTCTTCATATCACATAACTTCAACTCATATGAATGCTTCATATTTTATAATCAATTCACATTAATAAAATATTATATTATTTTAATGATAATTTATGTAATTTATCCACTTTAGATGATATTCATATTTTCTAAAAATATTTTGGTATGGTCTAAAGTCATGAAAATTAAATTAGAGAATATGTATTAATATGAATGATTAGTGTTTATTTAATTAAATGTTTCATAAATATTTCAATGCTTATAAATATGAATCAATCATAATTCATGAGGCATTTATGAGAATTTTATAAATTAAATATAAACATTTTATATTGTAAATATTTTGGAATTTATATGTGACACCCAGATATCACTTTTGTGTATTTTTTTCATGTGTAATTTATTTGAGCTGGTAAAGTTCATGCTGAAAATTATGAATTTTTAAATTTTTTTACCATTGTTCACTTGGTGCATGGTTTGGTAAACTATTCAGCCAAACTTTATAGTTGTTCCAAGGTAATCTAGTACCCCTTGAATGATCAATTCATGGTTTGGAATATCATGCAACTTACTTGTACACATCCAATAAAAATCATGTGGTCTAACCCTTACGTATGGGACTCTCATGCATGGTTAGATCATGGTTTGATAAACCATGAAACTAAATTGTGTGCCTTCTCCTAGGTCTATCCAATAATGGTTGCATGATCTTTGTGTGGTTTGGTAAACTGTGCAGTTAAACTGTGCGGTCTTTCTAGGTTTTTAATTGTAGGAAATTTCTTATTTACCCCTATAGAATTAAAACACATTTTTGGGTCCTCTTCTCTTTAAATCATGTAATTAAACTCAAGGGGAGATCTAATAGAGACTCCCCTCTCCTCTTATATGATGTCTTAGCCTCTACTTTGATTATAAGTGAAGTTCTTAAAGGTTAAACATTTGTTTCTCTCTATTTATCAACTTTCAATTAATCTCTACTTGTTTCTTCTTCATCCTCTCTCCATGGGGCCATGGTGTCCAAACCAATAATATATTTAATTTTAAATGATAATAAAACCCTCTTTTTTTAATAAATTACAAGAATTTTTTTTAAAAAAAAAAAGAGGACCTTACTTGTGTTTTTATGGCTTACATAAGGGTAAAATACCTATTAATGTAATGAATATGTTTTTACCTTATAATGCTATGGAATATTTTAAGAAATATTTTTGGATTTAGGCGCAGAGTCTGTATGGTATTCTAGAGTCTGTGGATCCTTGGTGTTGATATAATAAAAATATTAAATATATTATATCATGTGCATACAATTTTTCTATAATAATAGTATATATCTTCAATGGTGCATTTTATGAGAAATCTAAGACCACTATTAAATCTAGAATGTGTGTTTTACCCAAGGCATGACATAACCATTGTGCATGTTGGGTTTTTGATTTAAGTGCATGCTCATGAAAAAAGGTTGTAGGATCGAAATAGTATATGTAGATGCTCAAATACAAGAGGGGGTGAATTGTAAGTTTAAAAAATTTCGTTTTAACCTTAAAGAAAACTATATTTAACAAAGTTAAACAAGGTAAATTCACAAACCTTCTTTTAATTCTTAACTATAAAACAAACTTTCTTAGGGTCTAGAAATATAAATCTAGAAAAGAAACTTAAGAGCAAATTTTTTAGAGAAATATTCTACCTTAAAGCTTATAGAATCATATTTATCATAGTAAGTTAAAGTACAAGAAAGTATAAGAAAGTTATAATTTCATTATTAAACAAAATACAGCAGAAATAAAACTTTAAACAAGAACAAGTAACAATTAGAAAATCTTTTAACCCAGAGAGTAGGGTATCCAACAACCTTGGATAAAGGTCTCTTGATTTATACTTTCAATAAAGTATATCTTACCCACACCAGGGTAAGCCCTTTATAAGAATATAAGAATCTGTATTTTTATCCCCAAAAGCCATCAAACTTTAAGGTAGTCAGAACCTTTATCTTCCTATCCCTAGAATCCCTCGATTGTACTTAGAAACAATCGGAGTTGCATGAAGAAAAATGAATAGGTTGTTCACAACTGAACAAGATGTTCATTAAACACACAAATCATGAGATTCTCTCTCTATAAATCACTTCACAGTATCACAACATGTAATCTCTATATCGATGATAATCTCCTTTAAATGAGATCTTATTTATAGGAAAAACTTCAACGGTCAGCTCCCTCCTCCAACGGTCATATTTTTCCTTGAATTTCGAAGGGACCTATACATGTGTCACTCAAAAAATGGTTAGTTAGAAACAAATTGTACAACATCATTTCATAATAAAAACATGTGTAAGGAAAATGAAGTAGCTTAACAAAATATGAAAATCCATAATCTAGAGAAAAAATAGAATCCAGAATCTAAATGTATAAAAAATTGGATTCTAGAAAACATGGATAATTGGATTCTATTTTACAAAGAATTAAGATTCTTAATTCTATAGATTTTAGAGTCTGAATTTTGAGGAATTATAAGTCTAAATTTTGAAGAATTTTGAGTCTAAATTCTGAGGAATTTGGAGTCTGAATTCTGAGGAATTCGGAGTCTGAATTTCAAAGAATTTGAAGTCTGAATTTCAGAGAATTCAGAGTCTAAATTTCAAATAATTCAGAGTATGAATTTTATAGAATTCAGAGTCTAAAAATAGAAGACTCTATATTCAATGAATTATAATATTATGAGGTTTTAGATAAGTATCCTAATATTTTACTTAGTAATAAAATGGACTTGGTTTTGGGAGGACAAATAAAAGCAGGGTAAGGATAAAAAATTTCTTTAGAGAAAGGAAATTTTCCTTAAGAAAATAATCCTTAGAGAAAGATAATTTTCCTTAAGATATGGTGTTTGTGATTTTCAAAACATAGAGGAATGTAAAAGTCATAAGGAAACCTTATTGACTCAATAATCTCCCACTTTTTGGAAATTACAAACAACCTTTCGAAAAAGAATATAAGGGATAAGGATTTTTCTTTTTTAACTTTAAAAGAAAAAAACTTATCTCCCTTTACTTATGAACCTTGATGAATGCACCTAACTCCCCCTTAGGTTTTGAAATACCTAAGGATCGTATTCTTGACTTAGAGAGATTTAATTTTTCTTGCTTTAGAAAATCTTATTTAAGTAAAATTACCCTTACTTAAACTCCCTTTTTCTTACAGAATTCTCTTCTTTATACTTATAATTATTTTGATCATTTGTTTCTCTCCCTTTGTGATTTTCAAAAAGGAATAGAGATGATGAAAAAAAATTGGTACCTAAAATATTAGAACTATACAAAACAAAACAATTGAAGGATAGAAAATTTTTTACTATGATAGGAAAGATTGATACAGGGTAAAATTCATCAAAAGATAAAAAGTGACAATAAAAATTATTCATCCTTATTTTCCTTCAGCATGATCCTATTCAAGGTATCCTTTAACTTCTTAGGATCCTTATTATATTCCTTAAACTGTTTGAGAAACTCTTCCTGATCCTGATTCTTCTTTTCTAGAATTTAGATTTTTCATCTTGAGATTTAAGGATTTCTACCTCAGACTTCATTATTTCTTCTCGTTGATTGAAATTTTCTTGAAACTCTTCCCTGATCTCCCTTTCTCTCTTTAAATTTAAAGCAACTGAATTTAACTTCCCATTCAGATCTTTATCTTCTTGCTTCCAGGCTATTTTCTCAAGATTCAACTTTTTTTAAAAACTTATTATAAGGTTTTTGATTCTATCATCTGACTTATCAAAATAATATTTCACTAAATCTTGGAAGTCATCAAGAATTATCAAGTCTTCAATTGTTCTTTTATACCACTTTTTGATTTCCTTACATGATATCCTATGAGAATCATATCCAATAAGGAAAGTTTAAAAATATTCCTCAAACTTGATGAATTTTTTCATGAGCATGCTTACTGAATTTGATTTTTGATTGAAAGAGTGTTGAAGCATCTGACATCTCGAATCAATACTAGAAATCAGGGGTATTATGTTCACTAACTTATTCAAAGATTGTATAACAAAATCCTGACCCATGGAAGATAAATATTTGGAATCTAATTCCCATGAAGTAGAATGTTCTTTGTCTATCTCTTCATCTTTCCTCTTGGATGAACCACCAACATCCTTCTTAGACTTGACAACCACATCCTTCTTAGGCGCATAGACAACCACCTATTTTCCTTTGTCTACTTTGTAAATAATATTCTCAACCCTTGGAGACTCATGCTCACTATCTGATAGTTGGGCTATTTTATCTTCATCAACCTCTTCTTTCTCAGCATTTTTCTTAACATCAATAGGTTGGATGAAATCATGGTTGCTACTATCATCATTAGAAGGTTTGTTAACCTCTTTCTATCCATTATCCTCTTTTCCCTGGGAAATAATTTTTGTTGACTCAACCTGAGAATTATGGATTTAAATCTTTTCAGAATGAATTTCCTTCTCACGATACTCTTCCACTTGTTTTATCACATAATCACTCTCATCTTATTCTTCTTCTTGTTCTTATTCTACTTCTTCTTCCTGAACTATATATTCTTCTACTTCAGGTTTTATAATTTAAAATATCTTTCCCATAGTCTCTACTAGTACTGGTTCTTTGAGGAAATATTAGGGTACCTGAATTTGTTCAGAGGCTTTCTCATTATCCTTGAGAAGTTCTTGAAAAATATCAGCTTCATACATTTTCTTCTTTAACTTCTTCTATTTATCTTACCTTTCAAGCTCTTCAACATCTTGAATTTTCAATGCATTTGCCTCAGCAGGATCTAGGAAAAAACTTGGATCTCTTTCTTTCTTGTTCTTCTTTTGTTCCCTCTATTTCACTACCACTTCATCAGGGAATTTTTTTTACTTTTTTAGCTTTGGTGGTGCTGAGTGACTTTCTGGAACTGTAGATTTTTCTTTGGTTTCTAGTTCCTTCTCTTTTCTCTTTTTCTGGGTTTTCTTGGAAGTTTCTCCTACTTACTATTTCTTGGTTAAAGATTCAATATCACTTTCAGAAAGATCATAAAACTCTCTGGAATTGTAATTGAAATCGACTTTCCTTATCCTCAAGGTATCATCACTTAGAAACAAGATCTTAAAGGTTCTTGGTTTAAAACTGTAGGGAATTTTGAAGGATTATAAGCAGAGAACTATAATATTTGACAAGATGGCTGGATACATGATGATCTAGGATTTGAGATAAATATTCTTAATATTGGTGATTTTTAGAAAGATGTAATTCACCAAATTTACCTTTCTCAGGTTAACCAGAAAATCCAGAATGAAGATATCACTTTTCTTTAAGGAGTACTTATCACCCTTTCTTGGAATGAGGTAACCCTATACCCATAAAGCTAACATCTTGACATTTGTTGAAAGGTGGTTGATCTTAGGTGACTTTATTACTTTGATTCTAAGGAACTCAATTACCTTTTCCTTTTCAAAACTTCCATACTGATCTGGAAACTTATGAGTACATAAAATTGCCTCACCTTTATAAAGAACACCAAGAATATTTTCTACCATATTAAAATATAGGAAATAGGTTTTACCATGGATTTTGAATGAAAAATTCTCCCTTACACCTTCCACATAAAAACTTACTATATCATAGAACTCTATAAGTAAGTTGGGATAAACCAGATCCAGACTCTTTTCCTTGGCAACATAAAAACTCTCCCTTCCATTTAGTTTTATATTTTTTTTTCAAAGAATTATACTTAGAAAAGAATTTTGGGTCAACCAACCTTTCCTGATAGATTTTACAATCCTTGATTTCCTTGACTGAAGACATTTATTTCTATAGGGAATCTTCCAGCAACATCCAGAGTCTAAGCAAACTTGAAAAAATGGAACGATCTATTTGAAGAGAAGCAGAGCTTCAGCACACAAAGTCTTGAAAACAAATGTGGGATGATGGTTAATGGGGCCTTTATATAGGAATAGAAGCAACAATTCGAATTCTCCAAATGATCCAATGATTGAAATAAGATAGATCTGATCAAATGGTTGAGATGAATTGTAAAGAATTATTTGGTGGATTCTGATCTTTTGAGGTTTTAAGGAAAAATCAAATTTAAGGAAAGTAAATCCGATAAAATTTTCTTAAAATAGGATAAAATACCAATAAGTAAAGAATTCAATTATGAAAATTTAACTAATAAAACATACCTTTTAGATTGCTAAAAAAATTGTCAGTAATGAAAAATATTCTTCTTGAAAAACCTTAGATTCCATAAATTTTATTAAGTAAAGGAAAACTTAGGTTTCTGGAATTTGAGTTCTGAAAAAAATTTGAGATAAAAAATTTGGTTACAAAAAATTTAATTAAAAATTTTTATTATGAAATATTTGATTAAAAAAAATTATTATGAAAAATTTGATTCAAAATTTTGATTATAAAATATTTGATTAAAAATTTTGATTACGAAAAAAATTTGATTAAGAAAAAAATTTGGTTGCGAACAAAATTTTGATTAAGAAAAAAAATTTGGTTATGAAAAAATTTGATTAAGAAAAAAAATTTGGTTACAAAATAAATTCAATTAAGAAAAAAAATTGGTTACGAAAAAAATTATTAAGGACAAAAATTTAGAAAACAAGAAAATGTACTCCCCCTATAAAAAGGAGTTTCTTAATATAAGGAGATAAGTTTCAAAAAAAATTAATATGGAAGATTACCTTACGGTTATCATTCTTAACTTTTTTTTAATGTATTCAAATCTATTAGAGGGTAAAGATTTTGTAAAAATATCATCAAGTTGATATTGAATTTTGATAAATTGTAGAATGATATCTCCTTTAAGTGTGTGATCCCTAAGAAAGTGATGCCTAATATCTATGTTTTTTTCACGGGAGTTATATGTAGGGTTTTTTCTTAGGAAAATGGCACTTGTATTATCACAAAATATCTATGTTTTGGTAAAACTCATGTCATAGTCTGTGAGTGTGTGTTGTGTCCACAACAACTTCCAGCTGCTGTATATTCAGCTTCAGTAGTGGAGAGTGATATTGAGTCTTACTTTTTGTAAGACCAAGAAACTAATGAATCTCATAAGAAATGAAAAGTTACAGATGTACTTTTTTTATCCATTCTACATCCACCAAAGTTAGCATCTGAAAAAAAAAATTAAAACAAAATCGTTTCTAGAAGAATAGAAAAGTCTTAAATCCATGGTTCCCTTTAAATAGAAAAAAATTGTTTTCACTACTTTTAAATGAGATTATTTTGGATTATATTGATGTATTTCACATAAGTATACTAAAAAAATTAAGTCTGGATGACTATCTATTAAGTATAATAAACTTTCTATCATACCTCTAAAAGATGTTTGATCTACTCATTTCCCAGCTTCATCAAGATCAAGAGAATTTGAGGTACCGATTGGAGTGCTTATACTTTTAGTGTTGTCATACCCATAATTTTTAAGAAGATATTTAATATACTTATGTTGAGATATATAAGTTTCTTCTGGTTTTTGTGAAATTTAAAAACCAAAGAAAATTGTTAACTCACCCATCATACTCATTTCAAAATCATATTTCATGAGATTCGCAAATGAATCTATTAAAGATTGTTGAGTTTATCCAAATATAAGTTCATAAAAATATATTTGAACAATCAAAAAAATATTATCTTTATTTATAAAAAAATTTGGATTAGTATTTTCCTTAACATAATTTTTTTTGTAACAAAAATCATGTAAGTCTATCATACTAGGCTCTAGGGGCTTGTTTAAGTCCATATAAATCTTTGGTAAGTTTGAAAACATGTTCAGGATGTTTTGTTTCTTAAAATCTAGGAGGTTGTTCAACATAAACTTCCTCTTCAACATATTAGTTAAGGAAAGCACACTTTACATCCATTTGAAAAGGTTTTAAATTAAATATTACTACAAAGGCAAGTAAAATACGAATAGATTTAAGTATAGCTACTGGAGCATAGGTTTCTTCATAATTTATTCCTTCTTATTAATTATATCCTTTATAAACTAATCTATCTTTATTTATTAATATGATTCCATTTTCATCACATTTATTTATAAAGGAACATTTTACTCCAATTATAGAAGTTTGCTTAGGTCTTTCAACCAAGGTCCAGACTTTGTTCCTTTCAAATTCATTTAGCTCATCTTGTATGGCTTTAATCCAATCATCATCACCTAAATCTTCATCTGTTATTTTTTGTTCTAATTGTGAAAGGGATGATAGATTCTCTAATTCATTTATTAAAGATATTATAGTCCTTACATGTTTATTTACATCACCAATGATACTATCACTGGGATGATTCTTAAGAAACAACTGATTTGGGTTTTGTAAAACCTATTCATCAACATAAGGTAGAAAATATTATGGGGTAAATACTTCAGAAGAATTTTCTTGAGTATTTTCTTTATTAAAAGAATCATCTATCAAAGGTTGATAATCAGTTTTTGAAAACACATCTGAGGATGTAGGTTGGGGTTTTTTAAAAATAAAAGGATCAGTTTCTTAAAATTTAACATGCATTGTTTCTTCAACAGTGAAAGTATTTTTATTAAAAATTCTATAAGCCTTAGAAGTAGTGAAATAGCCTAATAAAATTCCTTCATCATATTTGGGTGAAAATTTATGTAAATTGTCTTTAGTATTCAGGATGAATACTTTGCAGCCAAATACTTTGAAGTAACAAAATTCTAGGTTTTCAAATACTCCAAAATTCATAAGGTATTTTTCTAAGAAAATGTCTAATTAAAACTCTATTTATAATATAACAAGTAGTACTAACATATTTATCCCAAATGTGTTTAGCAATAGAATATTCACTCAACATGGTTCTAGTTATCTCTTGAATAATTCGATTTCTTCTTTTAACAACACCATTCTATTTAGGAGTTCTAGGAGCTGAGAAGTTATGACTAATTCCTTTTTTACTAAAAAAAGTTTCAAAATATGAATTTTAAAATTCTCCCCCATGATCACTATGAATATTTATCAATGGAAGGTTTTTCTCACTTTTAACTTGGGCTCTAAAAGTTTTAAAATAATAAAATGATTCCTATTTATTTTCTAGAAAATAAACCCATGTAAATCTAGTGTAATCATCAAATAAAAAAATACATAATATTTTCCTCCAATACTTCTAGTTTGTTTTGGACCAAAACGATTCATATGCACTAACTGTAATGCATCAGAAGTTGAAACTTCACCGATTTATTTAAAACCTGATTTATATTTCTTTCTATATAGACAAAGATTACAAACTTTTTAAGAATCAAATCTAAGCTTTAGTATATCCTTAATAAGACTTTTCTTCAATAGTTTTCATAGGTTCCTAAGGTTACAGTGTCCTAGACTTTTATGCCATAACCAAGATTGATCTTCCATTTCACTAAGTCAAGGTATTTCTTGGAACCTAAGGTATTCTAAGTTTAGTTTATAAACATTCTCATGCCTATGGGTAGAAATAATAAACTCTTCCTTGGAATTGTGTACTAAGAATTTATCATTTCTAAAATTTACAAGGTAACCTTCATCACATAATTGGCTTATGATAATGAGGTTTTTCTTAAGATCTTTAACAAATAAAACATTTGAAATCAAAGTTTTTCCAAGAAGAACAATGTTACCTATACAAACAATTTTTCCCTCAGCATTATCTCTGAAAGTTACTTTTCCTCCTTTCATCTTGATAATATTTTCAAAGAAGTTTTTATTACTAGTCATATGCTAGTAACATCCACTATCCATGTACCATGTATTATTGTTGGTACTTTCTTTATTTTCTTGAAAATAAAAGAGTTATAATTTCGGAATCGATACTTTCTTGGATCCAGAAATTTAATAAAGTAAAATTTTAGAAATCCACATTTTATTATAAAAATAAGCTTTATGAAAACATAAATATTGGGTTTTATTTAAAGAACAATTTTTCTCCCAATATCCACCACATTGACACTTATTGAAAAGGGATCACTTTGGGGAACAAAATAATTATTAATAAAAACTGGTTTTGAATGAGTATAACCAAATCCATAACTATTCCAAAGAGGATGAAGTTATGAATACATTTTATCAAATTATTTTCTTCCTGAAGTGAAATTTTATAAAAGTTTATGTAAGGAAATAATTTCAGATTTTAGTCTAATGACTAAATTCTTATCCTCAAAATTATTAGTTTTAGGACTTGAGTTATTCTCTAAAATATTTTTCTTAGAAATAAAATTTTCAAGATCCTTATAAAGTTTATCCTTATCATAATTAACTTCCATAAGGTTTTTATAAACACTTTAAAAATCAAAAATTTTCTAATCAAGATCCTTGGAAAGATCTGATACTTATTTGGTTAAAATATAAATTCTTAAATTTTCTTTCTCTAACTTATTTTTTATCTTACAATTTTCATTTTCAAGTAGTTTAGAAAATCTAGAAACTTATTCAAATGAAGGTAAGGTATTATCTTCTGGTGAGGTAGATTCATCATCTGAATATTTGTAATATTATTCATTTTGAAAATTAGCATTTAAAGAAATATTGGTTAAGGATTCAGCATTGTGTACCTTATCCAAATGAAATTATTTTCAATATGCACTCTAGCTATAAGAGAAATATTCTTCTGACTATAAGATTCATAATCTGAAGATTCATCTGAAGAATCACCACTAATGGCACTCCAGGTGTTATTTTCTTTCAATACTTTCTTATCCTTAGACTTATAATACTTATTTTTGTTTCTATCAGAATGATTTTCCTTCCTTTCTTTTCTCTTAAGCATAGGACAATCAGGTCTGATATGTCCAGATTTTTTTCATTCATAACAGTTTACTTCATAATATTTCTTTTCCTTTCTATTTTTCTTCTTATATTTGTGCTGAAAATATTTCTTTCCCATAATATTATTTATCCTTTGAGCAATATTGTACAATTCATTCTCAAATTGATCACTTTCACTGGATTATATTATAACAAAATCTTTCTTAGCGTTAGATCTAGTTACCCTTTCCAGAGTCTTGGATTTAGATGTAGTAGTGGAAGATACACTTCCATTACCATTCTTCTTTTTGTTGAAATAATAATCTCTCTTCATTCTAGTTTCATGCTGAAGAATAGTTCCAAATAACTCATCAAGAGTAATGTTAGATACTTTTCTATTCTTATCATAGCTATCCTTTTTTATTCCCACTCATTGGAAATGATATCAATTGTCTTATCTATAAGAATATCATCATCAATACCTTTCTCTCCCATATATTGAAGATTGTTGACAATGGTCATAAATCTTTATTTTACTTTGCAAACAGGTTCTCTATAAGGAAATAAGAATCCATGATATTCAGGTCTTAACATATATCTTCTAGTTTTTATCACTTTAGAAGTCCCAAAATGAGTAACTTCAAGTTTCTTCTGAATGCAGTTGGAAACTTCACATGAATATATTTGACTGTATATATTCCTAGTCATAAAACACAAAAAATTATTGTGTATCTCTTGTAATTTAGTTTATATTCTTGTTTTTCCTAGTTGGTGAAGGTTCTGACTTCCTTGTTTGGAATTTTGTAGTCTCTAGTGAGAATGACAAAGTTTTCTACTCTATTGTTAATAACAAAAGTCTTCATTCTATCTCTCCAGTACTCATAATCATTACCATCAAAAATTGGTGGTCTGGTAGGATTTATATTATCAATGGAACCAACATTTATACCTTCCATTCTATAAGAAAGTACTTTTCCACAAGACTTGTTAATAGTAAAAGTTTATAAGTAAAGATAAAAATATTTAAGAAAAACTTGAACAAGAAAAGTTAAGTGAGAACATTTAGAAGAAGGAAAACTTGAGGAAAAAAACTTATATTTGAGAATAAGTATTTCAGAGACCTTTCTCTGATACCAATTATAGGATCAAAATAGTATATGTAGATGCTCAAATACAATAAAGGGTGAATTGTAAGTTTAAAAACTTTCATTTTTAACTTTAATGAAAACTATTTTCAACAAAGTTAAACAAGGTAAATGCAAAACCCTATTTTAGTTATTAACTATAAAACAAACTTTCTTAGGGTATAGAAATATAAATCCGGAAAATAAACTTAAGAGAAAATTTCTTAGAGAAATATTATGCCTTAAAGCATATATAATCTTATTTATCATATTAATTAAAAGTACAAAAAATTATAAGAAAGTTATAATTTATTTCTTAAACAAAATACATCAGAAATAAAACTTTAAATAAGAACAAGTAACAAGTAGAAAATATTTTAATACAAAGATTAGGGTATCTAAAAACCTTGGAAAAAGGTCCCTTGATTTATACTTTCAAGAAAGTTTGTCTTACCCACTGTAATGACCAGCTTATCCTTATTGTCTTAAGAATACAACAAGTCATTACCTGGCCTTAAGTGACATCCCCAAGGTGCCAAAGGCTAACAATAAATGCTGAAGGGTTTCAAAACAGGTGGGGGACGATTTACCCTTTTAGAACATACCACATAACCAACAACCATAACCAAACTAATCAACTAAATGATGCATGATAAAAGCTAAGAAAACTCAATCATTTATTTTATCATAACCCAACCAAGAGTACCATAGTGGAAACCAACACTAAATCAGAGTAAACAACGGAAAGAAAAACTAAAATACTAGAAGATGACAACACTACTCCATGCTTTACAAGCTCCAAGCTCCAACATCACAACCCATCCCAATTATCACGAAGTAGTGCTATAATCATGTGACACTTTACCTTTTCCAACATCCCGGTATATGAAATCTGCAAAAGCACCAATGTTCCAAAGCAAGGGTGAGTATAAAACTCATTAGGTTTTCCCCAATGACTTCCCTACTCATTCCACTAGGACAGAAGAGTTAGCCACATTTATATAAAAACATTTTATATAAAACATTTTCTCAAAAGCAGTTTATAACTAAATATAAACAAGTTTCCAAAACCATTCATAACCAAATGCATTCCAAGATCAATTTAAACCAATTCTCCAGCAAGTTATTTTTCCAGAAAAAATAACCAAACAAGCTTTCGAACCATTTCACAAACATTCCTTTTTGGCATACCCAACCATTTCCCAACCCATGCTACCAACCATGCATGCTTCATTATGACAGTTCCATACTCATGAATGGTCTCTCGTCGATCTACCAAGTCGTCACAAGGTAATTATTTCCCATGTGCCATTATACCTTTGACATCGAGAACAAGGTCATATTTCAACCAATCCTTGTGCATATAGTTACCATTGTGCCATTAAACTTTTGGCACTGAGCACAAGTTCATATTTCAACCAAGCCCTGTGCATGAAACATGAACACACACCACATATTCCCAATGGTCATACCAAAAAACCCTTTCAATAAAAACACATTTTTAATGAAAACCATTTCCATAAAAACCATTTCAATAAAACTTCCTTTTTATTGAAAACCCATTTTTCATCAAACCATTTACAATTTAAGCAATCATAATTTAAAATCAACATTTTAAATTCAAGAAGCCAAATCACTTTGCACAACAATTCACCAAGATTTCACAATTACATCAAAACTATAAATCATCACTAAAGAAGATTTATTCCATGCTTTTCACAATAAAAACCATTAAAATAAGACAATTTGAAACTAATCCAATCAATTCTAACAAGAATAGTCAAGAGTGAAGCCACTTACCTCAAAGGTTTTGACGAAAACCCTGACAAACGGAGAACGCACAAGAAAACCCAGCTGATTCACCAAGGATCCTCCTTAGATCTCTTATCCTAACACAACCAAGACCAAATCTCAACATTTTTGGCATCCAAACACTTATATCTTCCCATAAAAGGCATAGATCTAAGAAACTGAGAGAAGAGGAGAAGTATATCTAAGTAGATCTAAGAAACCAAACAAGAACGATCACATACCTCAAGAATCCAGCTTTGATTTGCCAAGAGAAGCCTTTGAATCACCTCAAGAATGATGGTAGAACCCTCTTTGACCTTAGGAGAACCAAAATCCTAAGTTAGGGCCACTTAGGAGGGAAGAAATGAGCCACTTAGAGGAAAAAACACGTGATATCTACTTTTATAGGATCTCGTTTAAGTGGTCGCACGGTTAGTTCGCACGGTTTGACAAACCGTGTGCTAACCATGCGTTAGCTACTGCCTCTACCACCCTTCTCGCATGATTTGGTTGCATGGTTAGATAAATCATGTCCCGCCCATATAGAAGCTACTACCTTCAATACCAACTCCGCATGGTTTGGCCGCACGGTTTAGACAAACTGTGCGCCGCCCGTGCAGCTTCCCTTTTTTCCCCCAAAACTTAATTCCAAGTTCTCCTGACTCTCCCATTCGTCACCCTTAACTTTATAACCATTAAAAGCGTCAAAAAAGGGTTACATACTAGAAACCAGAGGTACTACACCCACACCAGGGTAAGCCCTTGATAAGAATATCAGATTCTGTCTTGCTATCCCCACAAGACCTCAAAATTTAAGATAGTTGAAACCTCTATCTTCATATCCCCAAAATCCCTCGATTGTACTTAGCAACAATCAGATTCACATGAAGAAAGTTGAACAAGTTGTTCACAGATGAACAAGATGTTCATTAAATGCACAAAGCATGAGATTATCTCTCTAGAAATCACTTCATAGCATTACAGTATGTGATTTCTAGATCGATGATGATATCATTCAAATGATCTCCTATTTATAGGAAAAACTTCAACGGTCGGCCCCCTCCTCCAACAGTCATATTTTTCATTGAATTTTGGAGGGACCTGTAAATGTGTCACTCAACCAACGGTTAGTTAGTAACAAATTGTACGACACAATTTCATAATAAAAACATGTGTAAGGAAAATGAAGTAGATTAAATAAATATGAAAATCCAAAATCTAGAGAAAAAAATAGAATATGGAATATAAATGTATAAAAAATTAGATTCTAGAAAATATAGATAATCATATTCTATTTTACAAAGAATTCAGTGTCTGAATTCTATAGATTTCAGAGTCTGAATTCTGAATAATTCGGAGTCTGAATTCTGAGGAATTCAGAGTCTGAATTTCAGAGAATTTGGAGTCTAAAAATAGTAGATTATATATTCAAGTACTTATAATATTATGAGGTTTTAGATAAGGATCCAAATATTTTACTTAGTAATAAAATGAACTTGGTTTTGGGAGGACAAAGAAAACCAGGGTAAGGATAAAAAATTTCCTTCGAGAAAGGAAATTTTCCTTAAGAAAATAATCCTTAGAGAAAGATAATATTCCTTAAGATAAGGTGTTTGTGATTTTCAAAACATATGGGAATAGAAAAATCATAAGGAAACCTTATTGACTCAACAAAGGTAACATTTTTTACCCTTTTTATTTTTTTTATTTTATTATTTTATTTATTTTTCTCTTTATTTTTTCTATGAATGCAGCTATAACCCTACCTTCTTCATGCAATTTGATCTAAATTTTATGAAATCAACTTATTTTGACCTGTTTAAATTTTAAATTCCTTAATTTGATGATATTAAATACTCTATGGTCAATTTTTAGTTGAATTGAAATTTAAAATAGTGTTTTTATATTTCCATTTTAGAAATTCTAAACAAAAATGTGGTTGGGGATCTAAATATTCAAACCATTCAACTTCCAGTGTTGGTTGATTCGATTGAGTCTGGGGAACCCTGAAAATCCCATGTGTGTTATTGTTGAATCCTTCATTGATCTATTAGATTACCATTTTTAGTTCTAGGTGCAGTTATTTTTCCCCTATGCATTGTTTATATCAGGTTAAATGGGTTGGTTTTGTTTTATTTTTTTATTTTCTTCCATTTTCCTTCTTCTAAAATTCTGGATGAAATGCTTGAATTTAAATTAAAGTGATAAAACCTAAATTACCAAAGGATAATTCTTAAACAAATTATCAAAGTATAACTACATGTAATTATTAGAAGATAATAAAAAATAATTATCAAGGGATAATTCCACGGAATTATCAAAAAATAATTTATAAAAAAATATCAAAAGAAAATTATGTGAAATTATCATAAGATAATTATAAATAATTATCAATCTATAATTACAATTAATTACCAAAGGATAATTATCAATAATTATCAAATGATAATTACATCGAATTATCAAAGGATAATTTACAAATAAAATTATCAAAAGATAATTATGCAAAATTATAAAAGGATAATTAAAAGGAATTATCAAGAAATAAAGATATCAAATTATCAAAGGATGATTTTTGAAATATTATCAAATAATAATTATGAAAATTATTGAGTATAATTCTAAAGAACTTCCATATATGATCTCAGATTAATTTAGAAATATATTTTTATCAAATGTGGTTTTATAGTTATTCTTAAGGAGAAGATCACTAGAACATGAATTGTCATATATGATAATTTATAAATTATCTAGGAGAGAGAAAGAATCATCGCTTGTGATATTTATTTATTTTTGAAATATAATAGTTGGATTTGGTTCTAGGAACCCTTGATCAACCTTGAGTGTTGGCATGTCAAAAACTATGATAATAAGGCCTATGAGGAGGTGTTTGTGACTGTTTAGGTTTCAACTCTAGATTTCAAACCACACAAGGTATCCTTACCATTTATGTTAATTAATTTTAATATAGGAAGTTCCTTATCATTTTTTCCCATATATATGATGTTGAAATGATATATTATTACTTCTTAATTAAACCATGCTTGTTATGTTTTGTATGTAGGCATGTAATTTTCCATGAGGTTTTCTTGATTATGAACATGTGATTATGTGAAGCTCCAAGAATTTTTTCTTGTTCTTGTTATGCATTATTGTTCCTTACTACGACATGTATTGATTATTGTGTTTCATAGCCTGTGGAACTATTCTTCGGGTATCAAGATGATCAAGTGGAGCCTTGAGGTTAGTTTAATGCGGTATAAATGTCCTAAAAGGAGGATATGGTTATCCCTATAGATGGATGTACATGGATGGTCGGTTAACCAACCTAACATAGTCCAAACATACTTAAAAGAGGGCATGGATATCTTGGTAAAGGGATGTGCATATGTGGCTAGCTGGATGACTAACATATGACGTTATCCAAATGTACTTAATGATGGGAATTGTTCTCCCTATAGAGAGATGTGCATAAGTGATTGGATAAATGATTATCTGTTGGTGTGTAGTGTTATTTATGATGACCGCCATTAGGGTGGGTTGTATAATGTTATGTTAAAGGTGGTTCTTAGTTTGACTTATCTGATATCCTTACCAACAATGAGTTGAAGCAGGTGGATTTAGGGTCTGTGGTGGCTTATTCGGTGCATGATAACTCGACACATGTATGATTGTATGATTATTTGATCATTTAATTATGTCATGGAATAAATTGTTATATATTATGTGAAATTATGTTAAGGATGTATTGGAAGTGTCCTATTTATTCATGTGCTCACACCCTACTCAAAAATTTCAGTGTGCTTGTAGATTTCATGACTAAATATCTAGTGGAGGGAAAGAGCCCTATTATGGATAGCTAAGAAAATTATTATGGAGTTGGTAGGGGATTGGGATGGACTCCAGAGTACCCCGTTGTTTGTTTATTTATTTATATGCTGCTCCTTTTACATGGTTTGGTTTTCCACTTTGGGGTCCTGTTTATTTTTCCTTATATAACATGTATGTCATCTATTATTTCCACATGATTAATATGATTATTTATTATATTTATTATTATTATTATTTGTTTAATGACATGATACTTAGGGATAGTCTACCCATTGACATACTTATACCATTGCTACTAGTCAACAACCTCTTGTGTACGGGGAGGCGTGCATGAAGGCTTGTGGTATTTCTCTCAAACCTGGTGGTTTGGGTTGGGATATTAAAAATGGTATCAAAGAAATGGTTTTCTTATTTTTATTTTTGAACTAACCTAATACATTGTACAAATGATATAGTTTTATGGAACTCAAGTAGGGGATTTATCATGTTCCTGGCTAGCACTTGTGTAACAGGCCTCTGAGTTACCATAGATGGGATTGTTGTTATTATTTTTATGAGATTCTGGGTGTATTCATACATAATAACTAGGAACATAGGTCCATATGCTATATATATACTTTTTGTTCTGCTACATAGTAGTTATTTAATTAAATTCTGTGGATTTTTCTATCTATTTAGGATAGTTTCTTTATTGTGCAATATTCCATGTTGTTGTGATATATCTTAATTGGAATAAATTAGTTAAACTAAGCATGTTGTTATATTGTGTTTGTATATATATGATTATGACTAACATATAGGGACAATACATGGGTTACTACTAAAAGGGTTATACCTTGGGTTGAGGGTAGACTCATAGGGGAACCTTTTATGATCTTATAGACTAGTTAGGGTTTATCCTAATGACTTTGGTTTTTTTCTAAGTTTTTCCATCATGTTGTAGAATATTCCACCTCAATTTAGTCTTATGGGACTACTTGTAAAGTGGGGCTAGAATTCTCCCGCAAGGGAAGATTTCTCTGCTCTACCATTGAACGTGTAGAAGTATGTAGTTGAGAATTATTCCTCACCTACTCAGTGGTTTAGAAAATAGGGCTTCTTTAGCCATAAGTATTCTCTTAGTGCATGTCCTAGGTATAGGTGTTCAAAACTATGGTCAAATATATCATGACTTTAAAATCTATCATTCTTTATCCTTATAGGTCATTTAAGACCCTTGGGATACAGAGGAATGGGTTGAAATCATGATAGAATCTTTTACCTAGTAGAGAGCCTCTAGGATCATAAATTTAAGTTAAGATATAGATCACATCGGTTACCTAACCTATTTCGATAACCCTTCTCATATGGCGCCAGCCGAATCAAAGGATCTCATGATGCAGCTTGAGGACATGGAGCAGAATGGATTCATAAGGATGATTAATTCACTATGGGGTGAACCTGTGTTGTTCACCAATAAGTTCGATGGTAGTATTTAACTCTGCATCGATTACCAGAAGTTGAACCAGGTGACAGTGAAGAATATATACCCATTTCCTAAGATCAATGGTATCTTCGATCAGTTATGGGGAGATCGGAAGATCTATAAAATTGATCTTATATTGGGCTACCACTAGTTATCAGTTATAGAGGAGAATATTCTTAAGATGGAGTTTTAGAGTAGGTATGGGTTGTACGAGTACTTAGTGATGCTATTCGGACTGAAAAACATGATGATAGTGTTCGTGGACCTCATGAACAAGATCTTCCACCCATATTTGTACTCATTCATCATTGTGTTCATTGAATACATCCTCATCTACTCACTAACACTGTAGTAACAAGTCATACACCTCAAGATAGTCATGAGTATGCTTTGATCACATTGCCTTTATTCTAATGGTCTCCCCAAATTTACCCAAGATTTTAGGTTTAAGCAATCGCTCGTAGTTTAGCTTGGGTTGTCAAAACCTCAGAGACCTAAGAAGAAACCTAAAGAAACATACATTCTATAGACTGTTTTTTGGATATGAAGTGGCCAATTTGGGTTGATTTTAGATGGGTTTAAGTGAACTCTGAGAGACTTAAGTGAATTTAATTTAAAAGAATGAGTTGATCCTAGGTTATCACTTGGGGTAGAGTGGATGGAATTCTTTTTTAATGGTTTCAATTTCTTATATTCGATATGGGTTTATTCAAGAAGATCAAACAACTTCATCACTTACTAGTTTAATACCAACACACCATAATACTACTCACCTATACACTTGGAGGATCAAATTTATGAGCACTCCAAGGTAAAGTTTCGTATTATCTCTTGAAATATGTGGCCTTAAAATTTAATAAGGATGAAGAAGTTTTAAAATCATTGAACAAAAATTTCAATTAAAAGAAGTGATTATACATTAATGGGGTGATAAATAACATCCAATATAGACCCTTTATAGTCCCTTTGATCAAATCATAAGCAGGTTAGCACTCCATTTATTCTATGGTTTCAATGGAAGCGGGAAGTAGATTCATGAGGGAAGAATTGAAGAAGTAAAAAAAGACAATGAAATAACGATCACTCCACCGTTGGGTGATAATTTCACAATGTTTGGTGTGATTAAATTCACACCTTGAGCCAATGGTATCAACGTGATATGAAAAATAACATAATAAGAGGAGAAGAATAACTTTTATTAAGAAACTAAGATGAATTAGAACAACTTACATGTGAAAGAAAAACTTGAGACAACAAAATTGCAGCATAACATTACAATGAAAGAAAGCATCCAAGATGAATAAATAATACAAAACCACTACCTTAAATAGAAATTTTAGGAGCCTTGGGTGGAGAATCCAATAGTTAAAGTCATCCCACTTGATTATGGTAGGATTAGGGTGGTGAAAAGTTTGTGGAACTTAGACTTTTCCACCCTTGACCCGAAGTGGAAGGCAGCTTGCATTCACCGAACAGACACATCGAAATTCCCTTCTATATGGATGAATTAGAGTGGGACATATAAGAATAAAATGGATCTTCAGATGTCTCCTAACATCCTGTAAAATTTCATCCCAAATAGAATTTTTATTTTTTTGAGATATTGTTGAAATGGTGGGATGTTTTTCTGGGCCATAGAATCTGGTCCAGAATTTTATCTTCAAATTGGTCCGCCTATAACTTCATTAAAACATCCAAATTAGCACTTTCCACTATTGTATGAAATGTTATATATGATTTACTCTATATTAAGTTAAATTTTGAGAATAATTGGGCTTGTATATTGGCCTCTACAATCTCTTTATTGGGTTGTTTTCCAGTTTACTTTTCCCAAAATGTGTTGGCATGAAAGCCCATTTTGGTGGTCTTCTAATGTCAATATTCAAGTGATCCAAAATCATTAATTGTTCCTTATAGAATGGGATACCTGAAAATAAAATATAAAAATAAAATCAAGACCATTTTTTTATTTTAGGAGGTGTTCAAAAATGTACCATGTAATAGTGAATTTTAACAAAGAATTACAATCATAATGTGAAATAATGTTCAAAGTGTAAAATGCACTAAAATGGTGTTTATGAATAATTAATCTCATGAATATTATAACTATGAAAAATGAATATTATCCTATTTCAGTGGCTAATCACACCCCCTAACTTCAGTTTTTCAAGTCTCGAGAAAAATGTATCTCAAAAATATGAAATTCGAATTCCCTTTTACAAAAAAAACTTAATACACAATGATCACCAAAAACCCTTATAACAAAAAACTATAAAACCCATCAAAATATTTTAATACAAGATAGTTTCATAAGAAGATCCCAATCCCAAGCTCATTCCTTTGTTCAAATTCATTTCCATATTTAATCCAATATCCATTAAGCATGAGGATGTGTTGTGTATCACAATAGACATGGGGGTTCATCTTAATTAAAGGGGGAAATTACAAAAGTTCTAGGTGGAATCACATTCCAATATTAAGATGAGTATTCAATTTTTTTCAATTTTTCTATAGTAATTGAAATTTCACTAAATAGAGTCAACCCATGTAGCAAGACTTTGTCGATAACTTCCAGGCTCAAAGACCTTAGGGAACCAAGTGAAGCCCACATACTTGGGCATCATCTCAAGTTAACTCAGTCAAAAAAAAGTCAAATTACTACTAATAGAGATGAAATTACTAAATCTGGGCCAGACAACAATGGAGTCATGGTCCCCAAGTGCTGAAATCCATGTATTAGATCATTTCATTGATCTACGTGCAAATTTATTGTTTTTTTTTATTATTTTTTTATTGAATAATCATATTAAAACTAAAATGATCACCAAAACTATGCTATTTATTTAGGGGACCCCATGAACTCAAAATAATACCCCACTATCCAAAGGACGTGCGTTGTGATATTTTTTTTATTTGGATGAAAATATAAACGATGAAATTTCACATTAGACAGCCACACTTTCCAAAATCTATGCTCATGAAATTATACATGGATTAAAATCAGAATCAGGGTATGCTAAATTATTTGATATTCAGTTTCAAATTGTGAAATGTGTATTATCATGTTCAAGGTTAAATAAATTTGTCCTTACACACATTTTTTTATGCACACAAAATTAATTTTTTTCTTTCTTTTCACCCCCCCCCCCACCCAACTTATAATACCACTGTCTCCAATGTTTAAAGAAAATAAAATTTAGAAGGGGGTAGTGGTATAGGAGAGGAGTTATAAAAGGAATTTGGAATAAAAAATATGGAACAAAGTCACCTGGTGGTTGAAGTTGAAGTTCTTGTTGCTCCAATTTAGTCCTTTTATATCCATGTCACTTGCAGAGTTCCCTAGTGAAAAAAGGAAAAAACAAGAAAACAAACAAAACAAAACAATATATATATATATATATATATTCATATAAAAAAATATAAGTATATATAAAAAAATTATAGAATAAGGGAGCACTATAAGTTGTAGGTTAGTGGTAAGTGTGCTCCCCTATCTCCTTTCGGTCCTGAGTTCGAGTCCCCGCAGCTTCGCTGGTTGTGATGGACTATGCCCCATGACCTATGATGTGTCCTTTTAATTTTTTTTTAAATTTTTTTTTTGTATTTTTATTTTAACCTACAAACACATAAAAATAAAATTAACTGATGATACATTGTTTTCTTTTTAAATTTCTGGGTAAGTTATTACTCAAGGATCACACCACGTGACGTGGAAGAATATGGAACTCCCATTTCATACCCATCGATACTCGTAATAGAAGAACATGTAAATATTCTATTTTTTTATTTTTATTTTAAATATAGAAATGATTCATTAATCCTATTTTAAAAATAAAGATGATTCAAAAAGATTGGAAACATGAAAACCACGGGCTACCTCCTGTGTAGTGCTTTTTTTAACGTCGTTATCCCGACATGGATCCTAAATCTATTAATTTTTTCTTGGTTCATAGGTTGGATCAGTTAACTCAACCTCTATTTCCTATTTATTGAATGATTCAATGAATGGTTTTAAGATATGACCATTGACCTTAAAATGTGACCACTTGTGAGATCCTTAATCTCTACTACCCCATGGCGGTACACATGATACACTATGAAAGGACCTAACCATCTATAACTTAACTTTCCCAGGTGTAAATGAAGTTTTGAACTATACAAGAGCACGAATTTTCCCAGTTCAAAATGTTTGACTTTGATATTTCTGGATTGTTAGGCTTGAACTCTAGCTTTACTTATCCTTGAATTTTCATAAGCCTCCATATTAAGTTCCTCAAGTTCATTAAGATCTAATTTCCTCTTTTCTTCATCTAAAGAAATGTCAAAATTCATTTTTTTTATTACCCAAAATGCCTTATGCTCAATTTAAACAGGTAAATGCCATGTTTTTCCATAAACCAACCTATATGGTGACATTAATAGGATGGTTTTGAATGCTGTATGATATGTCCAAAGTTCATCCAAGAGTTTCTCAGACCAATCTTTCCTAGAGGGATTGACATATTTTTCAAGAATTTGCTTAATCTCCATATTTGCTAACTCAGATTGACCATTGGTTTGAGGATGGTACGTAGTGGAAACTTTATGATAAATCCTATACTTAGACATGAGTGAAGAGAATAGGTGGTTTTAGAAATGGGTTCCTTGATCATTAATTATAGCCCCAGGAATTCCAAATCAAGAAAATATGTGCTCCTTTAGAAATCGAATCATAGCATGATGATCATTGGACTTGGTGGGAATGGTCTCAATCCATTTCGAGACATAATCAACAGCTAAGGGGATGTAGAGGTATCCCCTAGATTTTGGTAAGGGTCCCATGAAATCAATTCCCCAACAATCAATGATTTCAATGAACAGAATGGGAGGTAGGGGTATTTGATTCCTTTTGGTAATGGATCCTAATTGTTGACATTGAGGGAAATTTTTGCATAATTGGAAGGAATTATTAGTGAGTTTAGGCCAGTAAAAACAACTTTGGAGGACCTTTTCAGTGGTTTTATTTGTGTAAAAGTGGCCTCCACATGCCTCTCCATGACAAAATTTTAGAATGGACTCTTGCTCAGACTCGGGAACACGTCTCCTAATGATTTGATTAGGAAAGAACTTGAAGAGTTAAGGATCATCAAACACATAGTGTTCGACATCAAAAATTAATTTCTTCTTAGCTTGGGTCTAGAGGAATTTTATAATCTCACCTATAACCAAATGGTTTTCTATGTCATCATACCATGGGAAATCACTCACAGAATATAGGTGCTCATCAGGAAATGAATCAGACATAGAAAGGTGGTGTGAGTTTTCTTTGAATTCCATCCTAGAGAGGTGATCAGCTACAACATTTTCAACACCCTTTTTATCTTTAATGATTAAATCGAACTTTTGAAGAAGAAGGAACCACCTAATCAATCTAGCCTTGGCATCTTGTTTTTGTAAAAGATATTTTAGATCTGAATGGTCAGTGAAGACAATTATGGGTGATCATAAGAGATAGGACCTGAATTTCTCTAATGCAAATACAATAGCAAGAAACTCTTTCTCAATGGTGGTGTAGTTGATTTGTGAATTATTTAAAGATTTGATTGCATAAGCAATGACACGTGGATTTTTCTCACACCATTGTCCTAATATTTCTCCTATAGTGAAGTCACTCGCACCACACATGAGCTCAAAAGGAAGTTTCCAATTTGGAGATTTCATGATAGGTGGAGAGATAAGAGCTGAATTGAGTGTAGAGAATGATTCTTCATAGCTTTATGTCCATAAAATTGGAGTATCTTTCACCAATAGAGCACAGAGTGATTGAGAAATAGAGTTGAAAGTCCTAATGAACCTTCTATAAAAACCAGTATGTCCTAAGAAGGACCTCACTTCCTTAACAGTTTTAGGAGAGTGAAGGTGATGAATTATGTCAATATTAGCTTTATCAACTTCAATCCCTCTACCAGATACCAGATGGCCTAGAACAAGTCCTTCCTTTACCATGAAATGGCATTTTTCCCAATTTAGGATGATATTATTATCCTCACATATTGAAAAAACCCTTTTAACATTTATAAGGAATCCCTCAAAAGTATCCCCAAAGATGTATAATTCTTCCATGAATACCTCTAAACAATCCCCCACCATGTCTGAGAAGATTCCCATCATGCACCGCTGGAAGGTACCAGGGGCATTACATAATCGAAAGGGCATGTGTTTGAAGGAAAAGGTGTTGAATGGACAAGTGAAGGTTGTTTTTCCTTGATCCTCTAAGGATACCTTGATTTGATTATACCCATAGAATCCATCTAGGAATAAATATAATTGATGACCCACCACTCACTCGAGGACTTGATCAATAAAGGGAAGGGGGAAATGGTATTTCTTAGTACAATAGTTGAGCTTCCTATAGTCAATACATAATCTCCATCCATTAATGACTCTTGTGGGGAGAATGTCACCATCCTCATTCGTGATCACAGTGATTCCATCTTTCTTTGGGACAACTTGAATTGGGCTTACCCACTCACTCTCAACAATGGGGTAGGTGATACCCGCTTTTAACAACTTAAGAAGTTATTTCCTTGCCACATCCATAAGATTTTGATTGAGTATCTACTGAGGTTGACAACATGGTTTGGATTCAGATTCAAGAAAAATCCTATGGGTTCCAATGAGTGGTCTAATCCCAGGAATATCAGAAAGGTTTCATCCAATTGCTTTCTTATGCTTTCTTAGGACATCTAGAAGCATCATCTATTGATTGGATTCAAGAGAGAAAGAAATGAAAACAGGAAATGATCAATTGTCCCCCAAGAAAACAGACTTTAGTGATTAAGGTAAGACCTTAAATTCAAGATCATATTGGTTATCACTTTCTAAGAAAAGATGAGACTTTGTATTGAACTCAGTTTCTTTGTTCAGATTTCTTAACCGAATTGGTTCCTTGTGAACAAAATTTCCATCCACTAATTTAGTCAGAGTAGTGTCATGAATGTGTATGGACTCAATGTTATTTATTTCACCAATGGTATCATTGATTTTTGATTCTAGAAAATTATTAATAGATCTATCTTAAATATATTCAATCCAAGGAGACAAATTTCCCTCATGTGAACAAATAAAACCAATCTCTTCTTGACTTAAACATCCTTCATTAATCCCATGATGTTCCTTGAGTTCACTGTCAACACTAACAATCCAATTAATCTCATATATCTCTTCATAATCCCCAATTTGAGAGTTTTCATTGTAGATGTTCAAGTCTAGACTCATGTTTCCAAAGGTGATGGTCATATTCCCATTTCGGACTCGGATAACAGAGTTGATTGTTGTAAGGAAGGGACGACCAAGGATGATTGGGGTTTGTTACCTAGGACCTAATATTGGGTAATTTTCAAGGACAACGAAGTTATCTGGGCAAATTAAGTTTTCAAATTTCACCAAAACATCCTTTAATATCCCCTAAGGAACTCTAACACTACGATCAACAATTTGAAGAGTAACAGATGTGGGTTGGAGTTCTTTGAGCCCTAAATGAAAATACATGGCATAAAGAATGAGGTTCACACTGGATCACAAATCACAAAGGTATTTTACAAATTATTTCTCTCCTATCTCAACATTGATGTATGGACATCCTGGATCTTTCAACTTTGGAGGAATGGTCCCTTGAATGGTGGTACTCACATTAGTATCCAAAAGTAATTGGTTTTTATGTGAAATTTTCCTTTTAAAAGTGCACAAGTACTTAAGGTACTTTGAGTATGTAGGAATGGTTTGGATTGCATCAATAAGGGGGGTGTTCAACTTAACATGAGAGAAGATTTATCTCAAAGTTTCATTTAGTTTTGGTTTAGATTTTCCTCTCATGCATTGAGGAAAGAGAGCAGGTTGTTTGATTGTTTGGTGTGGTTGTAGTTCCTTCACATTCTAATTGGGTTTTTTAGAATCTATGGGTGGTTATTAATCATTTTCATGTGTTGTTGAAGCTTTTAATGGTTATGGAATGGCTTTTTCTGATTTCTCAATGGATTCATCACTTCTTAAAACAGTTACTGCTTTGATTTGTTCATGAGAGTTTTTTGTGTAACTGGATTCTACCCTTAAATTTGAGGATGGTGCCACCTGAGTAGGTATGGTTGCCTTCCTGGATTTAATGTTTTTTAGTTCATGTTTAAGGGATGATACTTCTGAGTTAATTTTCTCCATTTTTTTACACAACTTCTCAAGGATTAGAAGAGGGAAAGATTGAGTAGGGTCTTGTGCTAGTTGGTTTATCCCAGAAGGATACTTTGGTTGTTGGATTGGTTGTTGCATGGGTTTCTGGATGGGTTTTTGGTATTGGATATGAGTATGTTGGTATTGTTCTAGTTGTGGTTTGAATTGTTTATGGTTTTGAAAATTTTGTGTAGGGTAGGGGTTTGTTCCTTGTGGTTGGCTAGGTTTTTGGTTATCTTTATAGGGGAAGAATGGGTGGTCATTATACCTTGGGTTGAATTTGTTTTGGTATTGGGTATTTTGGAAGTTTAGGGAATTCACTTTAGCAGGTGGTCCTCCTAGAAGAACATCTTTAATGGAAGGGATGGTTGGGCTGTTGTCGGTCTTGTGGTTATTTTTGTCACAAATTGTGCAAACAAGGTCTACAGTTTGGACTTCATGGATTTTTATAAGGTCTATCTCTTCAACCTTCCTAGTGAGTGTTGTGAGTTTAGCCCTAAGGATTTACTCTTCTCTAATTGTATGCATTCCAGTAGTTATTTGTGGATTTTCATAATAAGGTGATGTTCCTCATGTTTGATTTTGTTCAGCAAGGCTTTCTAGATACTCGTAAGTATCATTTGGGGCTTTGTTTCTAAAGTTCCCATTGCACATCATGTTAATTAATTGTTTGTTCCACGGGACCAACCCTTCATATAAAATTCTCACTTGTTCAGGAATAGAAAAACCATGGTATGGAACCATGTTTATAGAACCTTTTAACCTCTCCCATGTTTCTTAGAATGACTCTTCCTCTTTTTCAAAAAAGTTTTGGATGCTCTTTTTAAGTGCAATTGTTTTGTGGTGGGGAAAGTATTTTTTGTAGAATTATCTTTGTAATTGGTCCCAAGAGTTGATGGATGATGGTCTCAAATTTTTTAGCCAATTTTTATCTTTATCATTTAGATAAAATGAAAATATCCTCATCTTAACTAATTCTATTTGATGTGGGGGACACATGTTTTCTACAATGTCATTGAACTTCTTAATGTGAAGGTAGGGCATCTCGAACTCCATTCCATAGAATGTGGGAAGTTGGTTTAGGACATGAGGTTTAAATATATAGTTAGAATCTTCTAGGTAATTTTGTCTAATTCATGAGGGTTCATTGGTCTAGGTAGGTGTGAGGTAGTCATTCATGGTTTGATCGACTGCATTCCCCAAGTTTGGGGCTGCCTCATTTGGGTTTCCATTTTGGTTCACACCTGGGTTTATGAGTTGGTTTATTTGAAGACCTTCCATTTAAATGGGATCAATTTTTGAATCTAGAGTATTAGGAATATTGGGATATAATGTAAATATTTCCCTTGGGGTACTTGACTCCCCAACCCCAGGACTATCCACCCTAACTAAATGGTTTGATTGGTCATGAGTGTAGGCGGACATGCGTCGAAAGAAAAAAAACGAGAAAGGGAAAAGATAAGGGAATTTGGATGAGAAAATAAGAAATGGGGGATAATATAATGGGTGTTTAGATGACTTAATTGGGTACCCTAAAATGGCACCAAAATTTGGTCTCGCACAAATTTACCCAAGATTTTAGGTTTAAGCAGTCGCTTGTAGTTTAGATTGGGTTGTTGAATCCTCAGAGACCTAAGAAGAAACCTATAGACACATACATTCTATGGACTATTTTTGGATATTAAGTGGACAAATTGAGTTTATTTTAGACTTGTTTAAGTAAACTCTAAGATACTTAAGTGAATTCAATTTAAAATAATGATTTGATCCAAGGTTATCATTTGGGGTGGAGTGGATGAAATTCTTTTTTAACGATTTCAATTTCTTATATTCGAGATGGGTTTATTCAAGAAGATCAAGCAACTTCATCACTTACTGGTTTAATACCAACACACCATAATACTACTCACATATACACTTGTAGGATCAAATTTATGAGCACTCCAAGGTAAAGGCTCGTATTATCTCTTGAAATATGTGGCCTTAAAATTCAACAAGGACGAAGAAGTTTTAAAATAATCAAACAAAAATCTCAATTAAAATAAGTTATTAGAAATTAATGGGGTGATAAATAACATCTAATACATCCCCTTGATACTCAATTGTATCAACACATAATCTATTTAGCCCTCCATTGATGTTATGGTTTCAATGGAAGTGGGAATTAGACTCATGAGGGAAGAATTGAAGAAGTAAAAAAAGACAATGAAATAATGATCACTCCACCATTGTGTGATAATTTCACAAGGTTTGGTGTGAATAAATTCACACATTGAGCCAATGGTATAAATGTGATATGAAAAAGAATAGAATGGTAGGAGAATAATAACTTTTATTAAGAATCTAAGATGAATTAGAACAACTTACATGTGAAAGACAAACTTGAGACAACAAAATTTCAGCATAACATTACAATGAAATAAAGCATCCAAGATGAATAAATCCTCCAACACCACTACCTTAAATAGAAATTTTAGGAGTCTTGGGTATAGACTTAAATAGTTAAAGTCATCCCACTTGAGTATTGTAGTCTTAGGGTGGTGTAAATCTTGTAGAACTTAGACTTTTCCACCCTTGACCCGAAGTGGAAGGTAGCTTGCATCCACTGAACAGACGCATTGAAATGACCTTATATATGGAAGAATTAAAGAAGGACATATAAGAATAAAATGAATAATCATATGTATCCTAACCTCCTGTAAAATTTCATCCAAAATAGAATTTTTTTTTTTTTTTGCAAGATATTATCAAAATGGTGAGCTATTTTTCTAGGCTGCAGAATCTGACCCAAAATTTTATCTCCAAATTGGGCCACCTGTAACTCTATTAAAACATCATAATTATCTCTTTTCACTATTTTATGAAATGTTATATATGATTTAATCTATCTTAAGTTAAATGTTTAGAATCATTGGGCTTGTATCTTAGCTTCTACAGTATCTTTATTGGGTTGTTTTCTAGTTTACTTTTCCCATAATGTGTTGGCATGAAATCCCATTTTGGTGGTCTTCCAATGTGAATATTCAAGTGCTCCAAAATAATTAATTGTTCCTTATATAATGGGATACCTGAAAATAAAATATTAAAATAAAATCAAGACCATTTTGTATTTTAGGAGGTGTTCAAAATGTACCATGTAATAGTGCATTTTAACAAAGAATTACAATCATAATGTGAAATAATGTTAAAAGTGTAAAATGCACTAAAATGGTGTTTATGAATAATTAATATAATGAATATTATAAATATTAATAATGAATATTAGCCTATTTTAGTGGCTAATAAGACAAGCTGTTAGAGAATGATTTTTGGATTCAGGAGGTGAGATTTCTAAAGCATGTGGTGTCTGAGATAGGTATACATGTAGACTCAAAGAAAGTGGATGTATTTATGTCCCAAAAACATCCTTGGAACATGTTCAAAATCAGGATATTTCTAGGCTTAGCCAGATACTATTATCATTTTATCTAGGACTTCTCCTGATTATCATCACTCATGAATGCACTGACAAAGAAGGGAGTAAACTTCCAATGGTCAAGCCAATGTGAAGAAGCATTTCTTAATCTAAAGAGGAGGTTGGCTATAGCTCTAGTGAAAACACTAACTGAGATAGGGATAAAATAAACTATATACTATGATGAATCAAACATTGTTTTGGTAGAAGTATTGATGCATAGGGAGTAGGTAGTTGCCTATGGGTCATGTTAACTATGAACACATGAGAAAAAATACCCTACTCATGACTTGGATATGGAAGATGTGGTTTATAATCTGAAGTGTTGTCGATGCTACCTATTTATTGAGAGGTTTTTTTCTATACTAACCATGATATCCTTTATTACATCTTCACATAGTGGTACCTAAACCTAAGGTAGATTCATTGGGATGAATATCTACAAATTTTTGATTTTGATATGTCTTATGCACCTAGTAAAGGTAACATCATTGTGGGTTATCTTAGTCATAATACATAGGTTGAGAAGTAGCTTGGTGAGAAGCCTTTAGAGGAGAATTGGTGCTTGATGATCAATTTGGTTGACTGGAGGATATACTTCAAGCTTGTGTCTTGGACTTCTATGAATCTTGGGATGATCACCAAGCCTTGGTTGAGTTTGTGTACAACAAAAGTTACTAGGCTTTGATTCAAATGGAGCCTTATAAGGATATTCACAAGATTTCATGTCGTTCACCACTTGGTTGGAATGAGATAGGTGAGGCAATGGTTATGGGGAACACATTGGTTCAAGATACCTCTAATTGAGTGCAAATAGTTCAGAATAGTTTGATCATTGCTTAAAGTAGGCAAAGATTAGTTTTCATCCACAGGAGGAGACCTTTAGAGTTTTATATGGACAATCGGGTTTTCTTGAGAGTGACTCCTCAGTTAGGATATCAATGTATAAGGAAGAAAGTAAAGTTCGAACAATGTCTTATGGGAACCTTTGGGATCACTGAACATGTTGGGATAGTGGCATACTATTTGGACCTTCCTTCGCATTACCAAGGCATGCATGATGGTTTCCACATTTCTTAACTTCAAACATACATGTTCAATCTTGTGCATGTTATAGACTGTGATGAAATTGAGTTAGAACCAAATGCATCTTATGAGGAGAATTAGGTGCCAATTGTAGTCTATATTGAGAAAGTCCTTTAATGGAATACGATACCACTTTTCTGGTTTTTATGGTAGTATGGAAGGATTTACGAGGAGACATGGGAGTGGGAATCTCATGTTCGAGCTCAGTGGCTTGAGTTATTCGAACGAGACTACTAGAGACACTTCTCAGAGATGATAATTTATTAGAGGGAGAGAATTATATTATACTCAATTTTAAATGATAATAAAACCCTCTTTTTTTATAAATTACAATTATTATTTTTTTTAAAAAGAGGACCTCACTTGTGTTTTTATGGATTATGTAAGGGTAAAATCTATTTTAATGTAACAACTCTATTTTTCCCTTATCAAAATTTGGAATATTTTGAGGAATATTTTTGGAGTTACGCATGGGTTTATTTTGAGATTTTAAGAGTCTTAGAACCTTGGTGTTGATATAATAAAAATATTAAATATATTATATCACACACAAATAATTTTTATGGAATAATGGAATATCTTATGAATGGTGCTTCAGATGGGAAATCTGAGACCTTCATTAAATATGGAATACATATTTTACCCTAGGCATGAAATAACCTATGTGTTTATCAGGTTTTTGGTTTAACTGTATTCTAAAGAAAAAGGGTAACATTTTTTACCATTTTCTTTAATTTTTTATTTTTTTATTTTATTTATTTTTTCTCCTTCTCCTTCCTACTCACACTACAACAACCCTCCCTTGTTCACGTGGTTTGATCCAAAATCCATAAAATCAACTCATTTTGACCCATTTAAATTTTCAATGCCTTAATGGGATGATATTAAACACTCCACAATCAATTTTTAGTTGAATCATAATTTAAAATGGTGTTTTTATTTTTCGGTATTAAAAATTACAAATTGAAATTTGGTTTGGGTTCTAAATATTTGAACCATTCGGCTTCTGGTGTTGGTTGATTATGTTGAGTCTGAGCGACCTTGGAACTCCCTTGTGTGTGATTGGTGAATCCTTTGTTGATATGTTTGGTTCCTATTTCCAATTTTAGGTATAGCTCTTATTCCCTTATGTGTTGCGCATATCAGGGTAAATGGGGTGGTTTTGTTTTATTTATTTTTTATTTTCTTCCATTTTCCTTCTTCAAAAATTTTGGATAAAATGGTTGAATTTAAATTAAAGTGATAAAACCAAAATTATAAAAGGATGATTCTTAAACATATTATCAAAGGATAATTACACAAAATTATTGAAAGATAATAATAAAGAATTACCAAGGGATAATACCACAGAATTAACAAGGGATAATCCCATAGAATTATCAAAAGATAATTTATAAAAAAATTATAAAATGATAATTACATTGAATTTCCATATGATAATTATCAAGAATTATCAAAATATAATTACATCAAATTATCAAAGGATTATTTATAAATAAAATTATCAAAATATAATTAAATGAAATTTAAAAAGGATAATTAAAAGTAATTATTAATAAATAAAGATATCGAATTATCAAAGGATTATTATATATTTTTATTAATGAATAATTATAAAAAACTATCACATATAATCTCATATTAATCTAGAAATATATATTTTATCAAATGTGGTTTTATAATTATTCTTGAGTATAAAACCACTTGCACATGTGTTAGCCTAAATGATAATTTGGAAATTATTTAGGAGGGAGAAAGTATCATTTCATGTGATATTTATTTCTTTTTGAAATAAAATAGTTAGATTTGGTTCTAGGAACCCTTAATGAACCTCAAGCATTGGCATGTCAACAGCTATAATAATAAGGCCCATGATAAGGTGTTCTTGATTGTTGAGGTTTCCAATCCATCTTTCAAACCACATAGGGTGGTTTATCCTTACCGTTGATGTCAATGAATTTTGATGTAGAAAGTTCCTTACCATTTTTGGGTCATATATATGATGTTGAAATGATATGATGTTTCTTCTAGATTAACTCATGATTTTTATGTGTTTCATGTGGGCATGTGAGTGGAAATGAGGTTTTCTTAATTATGATCACGTGATTATGTGTAGCTCATGATGTTTGTTCTTGTTATTCATTATTGTTTCTTACTACAATATGTATTGCTTATTGTGTTGCATATCCCGTGGAACTATGATTCAGATATCAATATAATTAGGTGGAGCCTCGAGGTTGGTTCAATGTGATCTAAACATCCTTAAAGGCATACATGGTTATCCTTGTATAGGTATGTGCATTTATAGCCATTTAACCAACCTGGTGTGGTCCAAACATCCATAAAGGTGGGTGTATCTATCCCTTTAGAGGATGTGAAAATGTGGTTGGATGGTTTACAGACAAATGATGAGGTCTAAACATCATTAAAGGTGAGCATGGATAACCCTATAGAGATATGTACATAAGTGACTAGCTGGAAAATTGTTGGTTAGCATGAATTGTTACTGATGATTCCCACTTTCAGGGTGGGGATTTTAGTGGCACTTTAAAGGTAGTGATTGGTTTGACTTATATGATATCCTTACCGAAAATGAGTTGAAGCTAGTGGGGTTGGGGTTCGTGGCGGCTTGGACAACACATGATAACTCGACACATGTATGATTGTATAATTATTTGAGAATTTACTTATGTCATGGAATACACTATTTTATATTAAGTGCACTTATATTAAGGAAACATTGGAGATGTCCTGCTGAGTCTTATACTCACACCCTACTCAGTAATTTCAATGCGCTTGTAGATTTCATGATTAGAGTTCCAAATAAGGGAAAGGTCCCTATACTAAACAACTGAGCAGAAGAGTATGGAGCTAGAAATGGACCATGATAGACTTTGGAGGTTCCTGTTGTTTATTTATTATTTATCTACTTCTCCTTTTACTTGTTTTGGCTTTCCACTTTATGAGCCCATTTATTTTTCCATGTATAACATGTATGTCATCTATTGTTTCTATATGATTACTCTAATTATTTATTATCTTCTTTATTATTATTATCTACTCAATGACATGATACTAAGGGTATAGTCTCCCTACTGTCAAACTTAGACCCTCTCTATAAATAGACAACCACTTTCATGCGAGGAGGAACACATGAGGTCATGTGGCATTTCACTCAGACCCAGTGGTTTGGGTTGGGATGTTACAAAATCCTAGTGTAAGGGTTTAAATAAGCCTTTATGGTTCTTGATTTATAGTATGTATGGAATACTTCATTGAATTCTATATCCATTTCCTTAGAGGTTTCATGGAATTCTAAATTTTTTGAGGTGGGTGTCTCTATGTGATTATATTTCTTTTACATGGCTTGGTTGATTAAGCTTTCTAAACCATTTATATTTATTTGACATGCCTTGAGTGTTGTTTTACAATGCACACTAGGTGTTTTTGTAAATTCCTTAGAGTCCCTTTTCAAGCATTTTGGTGTTTTAAAAGGAGTTTTATGTTTTTAATATCCTTTAAATGTTTTCTATAATTAATAATTCATGAATCTTACTTTGTTTCCTAATTAAATGAATCCATTTGTAGGGTATTTTATTTTTATTGACATTTTTTTCAATTTTGTTATTATTTATTATTATTAACTCATTGTTTGATTTTTATAGTATGCAAAGATATATTAATTGATGTTTTTGGTTCGAGGTTATGTGTATTAGATATATTTGTCATGGACTTGAATTTAATTTTTTTTAAGGTTTGTTTTCTAAGTTTTGAGCCATGTTTTGTTTTAAAAAGGGATTTTTATGTCTTAAACCTTATGTTAAATCTTTAAGACATATTTGAAAAAACTTTAAAAAATGTATTTCATGATTTGAGTTATCAATAAGGTATAAAAGGACTGATTGGAATTTTATGAAAATATTTTTGGATTGACCCCCTTGTATTATATTATACTTTGATTATGAAAATTTTGTTATGTTTTAGTAAATGGTTTGTGTAGAATCCCTGTCTTGGGAGCCACTAGAAGGGTTCTCCGATCCGGGTTGGCCACATAACCTTAAGAGCATCTTCCTGAATGCCAGAGGCTACCGAGATGGGGATGCTGCAAAGTGGTATCAAAGGGTTTTTTTCCTTTTGTCTTATTGTTTAGGTTAGGTAGGAGACTAGGATATAGGGATTTGGAACTTACCATGTGCTTGGACATAGCTAACCCATGTAAAGGGGAAACCCAAATTCCTGGGTTGGGATTGCAGTTATTGATTATGCCAATTATTATTTATATGAATCCACTGTTGGGTGACACACTTGTTTTGTATTATTATTGATATCTGTATTATTGAGATAATGATTTTTACCATTGCAGCTCAATGATATGAGGGAAATTAATTTACATGAATCATATTAGCCACCTTAGGAATTAAAATGACATTCATATTGTCATTCCATATCTACTTTCAGCGTGTATCTTCCTATTTTCATGTGATTGTTGTTGTTCCTGGTTGTAAAATTTTGAAGTTCCTATTTATTAAATATAAATTTGTGATAGTTTTTTAGATTTTAACGTGACCATACCTAGGAAATAGGCGGTAATCCTCATTTTAGTGATCCTTATAAGTTTTATCTTCCTTATCTAGACTCGGCTTTTGGACCGAGTTGTCTATTGAGTTATGCTCAAAGTCAGGCTATGCACATGTCCTCTATATCGCTTTCCTATCTGTTTTTTCATGTTTTAAGGATGCCTTTCACCTTCCCTTCTTACATATTTGTCGTTATGTCTCTCAAAACTCTTCTAGGGGTTAGGATAAAGGGAATACTCCAATGCCAAGAGTTCCCCCTTGATATAGGTGGGTACCATTTCCTTTTTAATTTTTACATCCTCGATATGTCTGGTATCGAAGTCATTCTTGGTATGAATTAGATCGCTCATTATCATGACCAAGTAGATTTTTATCATTGTAGGGTGTCCTTCACATCCCCTGAAGGCGACATGTATCTGCACAAAGGATAATGAGATATGAAGGTAGATCAAGTTGTTCATAAATGTGCAGGACTGGAAAGAGTGACAGCTCAATTAGAAAGTCCCTTCATGAGCGATCAGGGAATGCAGCTAGTGGACTTTCCTCTGATTTTGAATCGTTTCAGGGACATCTTCCCTAATGATTTCTCTAGCTTACCTCACATGAGGGATATATAGTTCACTATCGAGCTAGTGTCAGGTGAAGAACCAGTGTCTATTCCTCCTTATAGTATGGCACCTAAAAAGCTACAAGAACTCAAAAAGCAGCTTAAATACCTCTAGGATAAGGGTTTTATCAAACCTAGCACATCGTCATGGGGTTCACCAGTCATTTTCACCAAGAAGGTGGATAGTTCCCTCAGATTGTGCATAAATTATCATCAACTAAACCAGCTTACGGTAAAGAATCGATATTCATTGCCTCATATAGACAACCTATTCGATTATATCTGAGGATAAAATATATTCTCTAATATTGATTTGAGGTCGGGATATCTCCATGTGTGTGTACGACCATATGACATACCACGTATAGTGTTCTGAAGTAGGTATGGATTGTACGAGTATCTGGTTATGTCATTCGGACTCATGAATGTTTTGGAAATCTTCATGGATCTAATGAATCATGTTTTTCACCCATACCTTGATTATTTTATGGTGGTTTTTTATGACATCTTGGTGTATTCATGATCTAGACATGACCATGCAACCCATCTTGATATCATGCTGAGTACACTGAGAGAGAACCGTCTTTATGAAAATATCAGCAAATTCCACTTCTATATTGATAAGGTTCACTTATTGGGTCATATAATATCTAAGTCAGGCGTATTAGTTGACCTAGAAAAGGTTATAATTGTAGTTTCATGGGAGTAGCCTAAAAATTTTTTTTGACATACGTAGTTTCTTGGGGATTGCTGGCTATTACGGGCATTTCATCCAGGATTTCTTCTACTTAGAATCACCTCTTACAGCCCTGACTAAGAAGGTTGTGCAGTTCATCTGGTCAGAATCTTGTAAAAAATATTTTCAGGAGTTAAAGGCAAGAATAACCTCAACTTCGATCTTGATTTTTCCTCAGTCATGTAGAAGTTATACTGTTTACTGTGATGCTTCAAGAATCGGATTGGGTGCAGTTTTGATGTTGGGTGATCAAGTCATGGATTATGGATCCCACTAGTTGAGACCTCATGAGAAATTTTATCTTACACACAACCTTGAGTTAGAAGTTGTGGTTCAGGATTTACATTATTGGAGATGCTACTTTTGGGGTGAGAGGTTCAATGTTTATACGGATCATAAAAGCTTGAAATATATCTCCACACAGTGAGACTTGAATTTAAGGAAGCACAGGTGGATCGAATACCTACAGTCATTCGATTTTGAGCTTTCTTATACCCTTTTTAACGCCCCGACCCCAGTTACCCAGAGTCCGTGCATTATTACATAACATTGGCACGATCACAAAAGATCAAGTCTCAAAAGACCGATTAGTTTAGTAGCCTTGGAATCACTAGATACATTTATAAGGTTTACATTACATCATAAAATGAAAACTACAACAACATAGTCTCCATAGTCTACACTCATATCCCCTCATACTATCCCTGTAGGTCATTCATAAAATACTTCTTCACATCCTGGGGAAAATAAAACATAGAAAGGGGTGAGCTCAGATGCCCAGTAAGGATAAAAATATAGCAGAAATTTTCATAAATAAGCATAAACATTTAAGGCAATGTACAACTAAAACAAAAGCCTTTTAAACTTGAATTTCATCACAATATGGTAGAAATAAATTGAAATAATTCTATTTACTTATTCACATGGATATTCTACTAGTCGAATAATCACATGCAATATCAATAACCACTTTCATAATGATGGAATGCATAATGCCAGAATATCATAACCACGTAGTCAAGGCCTCGTGCCAAGACTACAAATAAGATTTTGTCAAGGCCTTGTTCCAAGACACTAGTTTCTCTCATGATACCTACCGATGCAATTTTTTTAGAACATACTTACATTTCAAATTGCTCAAATATACTCCAGTGTTTTTTTTAAAACATTATTCAAGCTTCTGAAAACAAAATAACTAATTCTGAGACTGCTTGACTAATTACAGGCCATGATGGGTTCATTCCCAATCCCTTCCTATCTACCACACTCGAGAGTTGGGTTTTCTGAAAGCATTTTTAAGCTTGTGTTAAATACGTATACATTTGCACTATATTTTCATATATTTGAGAGAAATATCTCTTTTTCGAAATCATTTAAAAACCACATAATTATAAAAGAAAACCTTTATTTTGAAAATTTCCTTATAAGTATGTAAGGGAAGCTTCAAAGGTGTAATAACGGTAGAGAATAACCGCACCTACCGTATAAGTTAAAAAACATTCTTACCTTAGTTTTGTTGAAAAGGACAAAAAGTAACTTGTTTGGAAAACGACGGAAAGATTCATTTCAAAAACGTATAAGATCAAATAAAGATATAAATGACTTTAACCCATTGTATATTAAATAGTAAAAATGTTTTGAAATACATTTTTAATAAACATGGATGTGGATGATAAAGATGTCCCGGTAGATAATTACAAATAAACAACCTCATATAATAAAGAGATTGTGAAATTAACCCTTACCAATTTGGTAACTTAAGAAACATACACCCCATGAAATAGGTATCATACAATGAATATGTAAAAACACATAAATTAAATTGTATTACACAAAGAATATAATTATTGGAAGTACATACACCACACAAAAGGTAATAGTGGCAATATGGCATGAATCTCACGGGAATAAGGAGTGAGATGAAAACCCCTTACCCTGTACTTTTCCTTAGTCGATGGTATTTTAACCTCCTGTATAATAGTTAAAAAAAATTATTAAATTATAAAATAACTATATACATAGTTATGATATCATATATGATCTTCTAATAATGCTTTGTTAATAATATTTTAGTATTATCATCGTTTCGGGTGTTAACTTACTCATTTTCTTTTATATGCTTTGTTACATAAGTCGTGTTTTTTATGGATAGGTTGTATCTTATTCATATCCAGAATGATATCAAGTCCTTAAATATTATTTTTAATCATTAAATTAGAATTATTCTTGAATGGATACGATGGGGAATGAATCTCATCGTGTTCGTGCAGACGGTAGTCCGTACGTACGCACGAGCGACACTATCATTCTTTTGATATTAAAATAATATATAATTGGATGTTATATCATATATACATAATCATTATCATGTTATATTTATTATTTACATATATTAAACTTCATTATTATACCCATCCAAATAATAATTTATTGAATAACAATTACACCACGACGTGGAGACGGTAAGTCGTACGTACGCACGTATGGTGACATGTCATTCAAAGGATGGATAGAATACTGAATATGGTTGTACCATATTTATAATAACATCACAGTATATAGAAGATACTGGATTTATTATTTTAGAATGGAAATAACAAATAAAGAAGAAGTTTAAGAAGAAAGGAACTTGAAAGAGGGTGGTGAAAACATTACCTCTTCTTCGGGTTCTTCCTTTTGATTTGATCCAAAGGGATCCTTAGGTTGGCTTTCTGATCAAACTAAGGACTTTAGGTCGAAGTTACGGAAGTTGAGAGAGTATTTGGGTAGGGTTTAGCTGAGCCAAAAGGCTTTGAATGTGTGAATTAGTGAGAATGGGGAGTGCCCTTTTATAAGAGGGGTGAGGGGAACCTTTGGAAAAGCTAGAAATATTATTTTATAATAAATTCATATTCGGTTTATAATGGCTCCAAAGTGGATTATTAAAAGTATAAGGTTGGTATGGGTTGAAATAATTTCAACCAATGTAATTTATACAGGTTTGGGTCATTATATTAACCTTATCTTTTAGTTTTAACTCTTAGTTAATTAGTTTGACATTTACCATGTCACTTTGTATTTTTATATTATATAGTTAATAAACTTACTATATACATCCAAGAGACCCCCAAGTGGTCCATTAATGATACTTATATCATGATATAAGTCCTTTGGATAAACCTTATATTTTTAGGAATAAAATATCAATTAATAATATAATATTTGTTTTAAAAACTCATTTATGTCAATTTTGACACTATTCAATAATTTATTTTTGTTAAATTCTTAACAACTTTATTAATTCGACAAAAATTCATTTAAGAAGTCCTATAATTTCATATTAACCAATAAAATTCTTGGTTGTCATCAAAAATTTCAAATTATATTTATTTTAACATTTATAATACCAATTATTTGATTCTTTCATTAATAAGGAAAATATTGTATCATTATTGTGTCATAAATAATATTAATTATTAAATGTCTAAAAATTATAAATAAAATACCATTATGTAGGAAATATTTTTATATTTATAATTAATATTTATATTCAAAAATATAACATATATAACCCTATGTAAAAATTGTTTTTCTAAAAGATATATGCTTATGTCATTTTTGTATTTATTTTAACTTAATTAATATAAAGTGTCCTTATCACTTACAAGTGGATCCATGGGGTCCCAAAATCAACCCAAAGATTCCCATGGTCTGAAATTTATCAACCAATAAGTTTATGACATGTTTTAGTATAATTTATTATTATTATAATATTATTTTTTACCCTTATTTACCGGATTTTCCCTTTAACCATGGTAAATAAAATATTTACCGAAGTAATTATTCAAAATGTCTAAAAATAAAAGTTACCTATTTACACAATTTTTAAATCCTGATTCCAAATATTTAATCCATTTTTACAAATTCAAAACACATGAGTGGCAAAAATTAATTTAAAATTAATTCTCGTTGTTAAAACAAAAGGCGTGTTTTTTAAGAGATAATAACTATCAAAAGTTTGAAACTTGTTTATGTCCGGTTTAATTGTGAAATTATGTCCAATGACCAAAATTTTATTAAATGGTAAAAATATATTCTAAATATACTTTAAAACCACTCAAATTCATAATTTATCACTACTAATTATTTCGATTAAAAAAGTTTTTTTTAATTAAAATTTAGTAATTTTCACTATTCATTAAAATATAAAAGTTATCTGAAAAGTGCCAAAATTTCACCCTAGGCTAATTTCAATATTCCGAATCCAAAAATGAAGTCCATTTTGAGAGATAAAATTTATAAAATTTTAAAAAGTGTGTATTAATATTCATAACGGCTACTTTGATTGGTCGCGGTGTGTTAGAATCTCGAAGTTGCATACAACACACGCTACTATATTATTCAAAGAGAATCTTACCGTGGAAGCTTGGGGTGTTACATTCTCCACTCCTTCAAATAATTGAATCCTCGCAATTTGAAATTGTTCTTTAAAAATAAAAGGTTAAAAATAGAAAATACCTTTGTGGAAAACTCATATCGGAAATAGGGTTAATAAAATTTAGTTTTAATAAGAGGGAAAGGGAAATGAGAATGTCACCACCAAATTAGGGTTTAGAATAGAAGAACATTGGTGGAAATTATAGACACATAATTAGAGGGGAAATGTAAATATTTATAGGGAGTGATTGAGGTCATCAATCACAAACAAGTGTGGAATTGAGGGCCTCAAAGCCATCAATCTATGATGATTTAAAATATCATCAGTTCAACGAAACATAAGGTATTAGGATAACACATTTTGGTCTTAATATCCCTTCCCTAAAGTTCAAGAATTAATTTCTTCATAGAATAAGATAAATATATATATATACATCTTGACAAGTAGAGTTTTCATCCTTCAATTAATTTCTACCACAAACTCATCTTTCACTCCAAAAGATAATAGAACTCAAAAACATTAGATTTATCCTAATAGTATAAGGTTAAAAACATTAAAAAATACCATTATAATGAAAAAATATTTTTTAATAACCATGGACTTCCTGTAGGCTAGTGGTAGGTAATAAAGGCCCGTCGCACTATGGTTGTCGATTCGATTCTTGCAGCTTTGTCTGACGCAGTGGGTTATCGCCCGACCTGCAGGTTGTCCTTTTCCTAAAACTATAATATCATAATTTTTTAAAAAAAATCATAAGAAATGTTTTAACCTTGAAAATACTATCCAAAGTTCAACTTAATCCATTCCAAAACATTATAGTTATCCAAAGTACCTCTGTCTAGACTCTCTGTAAAAGGTATCTAAATTCCAAAATCAATCGCAACATCAGATTCTCCAAACAAAGTAAAGTTTCTCTTATTGTCACATACTAAAAATATGATTACCTTAGTCATATTAAAACCTTAATGAAAACAACAAGTACTGCAGTATAATCCTTATATATATCACGTTATTCTCATAACCAGAATATAATCCTTGAGTCCAAAAACACAAATACATTAATTATTCCTCTTCAACTGTAGTAACAGCATAAGCTTGGCCTTGATCCCTTGGACTTTTCTGAGGTAAGTTTCTCTGACGCTTAGGACATTCATTTTCATAATGCCCTATTTCTCTATAATTGTAGTATTCAATATTGACATCCTCCTTCTTTCCCTTGCAATCACGAGTCTGGTGACCTTTTTCTCCACATTTGTAACAAACTCTCATTCCTTTTCGGCAAGTACCAGGGTGTTTCTTCCCACAATTTCACATAATGGAAAATCATTCTTTCCCTTTTTACCTTTATCTGTCTTTTGCTCCATCGTTATCTTCTTCTCTTACTTTACTTTATTTTCATATGATTTAGAGAATTCCTTTTCTGTCTTGATAGCACATGAGACTATATCTTCGTACGTTGAGAAAGATTGTGAGACTAATGCTCGACAAATAAATGGTTTTAACCCATCAAAAAAACAATCAATCTTACTTCTTGGGTTACGTATATAATATTTAGCATGCCTCGCTAACCTTGTAAAGTTAGCCTCATACTTTGTGACATTCTTATCCTCCTTTTGTCTCAGACTCAAAAATTATCTTTCCATATCTGCTCGATGGTCACAAGGAAAGTATTTTTCTAAGAAAAGATCTTTGAACTCCCTCCATTCAATATTTTATACTTCATCATCTTCCTTCATGTTTTGAATCAATGACCACTATTGATCAGCATCTCTAGTGAGGCGGTAAACTGCCATGACAACTTTTTCCCTTTCGCTACTCCCCAAGGTGTGGAATGTTTTCTCTAAGGAATTTATCCATTGCTCAGCTACTAAGGGATTTGTACTCCCATTGAATGTTGGTGTTTGTTTCCTCATGAAGCGATCTAACATTGATCCTCCACGTTACGGGTCAGGGTTCTCCATATGGGTAAGGTTATTATTCATAACCTGAGTGAGTTTTCCCAGTATGTCGATTAGCTGATCAGCACCAGTTGCATCACCATCTCCACTATAATTATCTTGAGAAGGAGGGTAATCCCTATATGTAGTGCATTCATTGATATGGTTTCCATTTCTCTCACTAGGTGTCATTTCTAAACAATGGTATAAACTAGATCAGTTTATGAATCAAAATACATAATTCCATACTTGTAAAACACTTAACATAAATTGAACTATTTATGGATATAATCCATAATCATAAAAAAAATTCTTAGAGGAAGTATATACTCATAAAAACTTCATAATGGTTTTTAAAGAAAATGATAATTATCCTAAGCATATCCCCCGGGAGTGTCGTAACCAAGAGTGCAGCAAGGCTCGTTGTCATGCATCAGTTCCCGTTCGAGTCTAGCTCAAAGCGGTGTTTTTGGGTTTTACCCCTAGGTACATCTATGCCAGAGCCGCCTCTACCTGCTCATATCCAGACATGGATGCATTTCTCGGAAAACTCACAAAATCTCTACAATACCAAAATTCAAGGAAGTTCTTCTATACCAATCCTCAAAGTACATCTTAGGTCTATGTGCTCTAATCAGAGTTTATCTAAATCTAGCTTCCAAGGTTTGTACTAAACTTCCTCTGATACCAACTATAATGCCCTGACCCCAGTTACCCAGAGTCGGTGCATTATTACATAACATTGTCATGATCACAAAAGATCAAGTCTCGAAAGACCGATTAGTTTAGTAGCCTTGGAATCACTATATACATTTATAAGGTTTACATTACATCATAAAATGAAAACTACAACAACATAGTCTCTATAGTCCACACTCATATCCCCTCATACTATCCCTGTAGGTCATTCATAAAATACTTCTTCACATCCTGGGAAAAATAAAACATAGAAAGGGGTGAGCTCAGATGCCCAGTAAGGATAATAATATAGCGAAAATTTTCATAAATAAGCATAAACATTTAAGGCAATGTACAACTAAAACCAAATCCTTTTAAACTTTAATTTCATCATAATATGGCATAAATAAAATGAAATAATTCCATTTACTTATTCACATGGATATTCTACTAGTCGAATAACCACATGTAATATCAATAACCACTTTCATAATGATGGAATGCATAATGCCAGACTACTATAACCACATAGTCAAGGCCTCATGCCAAGACTACAAATAAGATTTTGTCAAGGCCTTGTGCCAAGACACTAGTTTCTCCCATGAGACCTACTGATGAAATTTTTTTAGAAGATACTTACGTTTAAAATTGCTCAAATATACTCTAGTGTTTTTCTGAAAACATTATGCAAGCTTCTGAAAACAAAATAACTAATTCTGAGACTGCTCGACTAAATACAGGCCATGATGGGTCCATGCCCAATCCCTTCCTATCTACCACACTTGAGAGTTGGGTTTTCTGAAAACATTTTTAATATTTTGTTAAATACGTATACACTTGCACTAGATTTTCATATATTTGAGAGACATATCTCTTTTTTGAAATCATTTAAAAACCACATCATTATAAAAGAAAACCTTTATTTTGAAAATTTTCTTATAAGTGTGTAAGGGAATCTTCAAAGGTGTAATAACGGTGGAGAATAAATGCACCTGCTGTATAAGTTAAAAAACATTCTTACCTTAGTTTTGTCGAAAAGGTCAAAAAGTAACTTGTTTGGAAAACGACGGAAAGATTCCTTTCAAAAACATATAAGGTCAAATAAAGATATAAATGTCTTTAACCCATTGTCTATTAAATAGTAAAAATGTTTTGAAATACATTTTTAAGAAACATGGATGTGGATGATAAAGATGTCCCGGTAGATAATTACGAATAAACAACCTCGGATAATAAAGAGATTGTGAAATTAACCATTACCAATTTGGTAAATTATGAAACATACACCCCATGAAAGAGGTATCATACAATGAATATGTAAATACATATAAATTAAAGTGTATTACACAAATAATACAATTATGGTCAGTACATACACCAGACAAAAGGTAATAGTGGCAATATGGCATGAATCTCACGGGAATAAGGAGTGAGATGAAAACCCCTTACCTTGTACTTTTCCTTAGTTGATGGTATGTTAACCTCCTGTATAATAGTTAAAAAATTGTTATTAAATTATACAAGAACCATATACATAGTTATGATATCATATATTATCTTCTAATAGTGCTTTGTTAATAATATTTTAGTATTATCGTCGTTTCGGGTGTTAACTTACTCGTTTTCTTTTATATGTTTTGTTACATAAGATGTGTTTATTATGGAAAGGTTGTATCTTATTCATATCCAGAATGGTATCAAGTCCTTAAACATTATTTTTAATCATTAAATGAGAATTATTCTTTAATGGATACGATGGGGAATGAATCTCATCATGTTCGTGGAGACGGTAGTCCGTACGTACGCACGAGCGACAGTATCATTCTTTTGATATTAAAATAATATATAATTGGATGTTATATAATATATATAGAATAATTATCATGTTATATTTATTATTTACATGAATTAAACTTCATTATTATACCCATCCAAATAATAATTTGTTGAATAACAATTACACCACGACATGGAGACGGTAAGTCGTACGTACGTACGTATGGTGACATGTCATTCAAAGGATGGATAGAATAATGAATATGGTTGTACCGTATTTATAATAACATCACAGTATATAGAAGATACTGGAGTTATTATTTTATAATGGAAATAACAAAGAAAGAATAAGTTGAATAAGAAAGTAACTTGAAAGAGGGTGGTGAAAACATTACCTCTTCTTCGGGTTCTTCCTTTTGATTTGATCAAAAGGGATCCTTAGGTTGGCTTTCTGATCAAACTAATAACTTTAGGTCTAAGTGAGGGAAGTTGAGAGAGTATTTTTATAGGTTTTGGCCGAGCCAAAAGGCTTTTAATGTGTGAATTAGTGAGAAGGGGGAGTGCCCTTTTATAAGAGGGGTGAGGGGCACCTTTGAAAAAGCTAGAAATATTATTTTATAATAAATTCATATTCGATTTATAATGGATTCAAAGTAGATTATTAAAATTATAAGGTGGTTATGGGTCTAAATACTTTCAACCAATATAATTTAGATATGTTTGGTTCATTATATTAACCTTATCTTTTAGTTTTAACTCTTAGTTAATTAGTTTGACATTTACCATGTCACTTTGTATTTTTATATTATATAGTTAATAATCTTACTATATACATCCAAGAGACCCCCAAGTAGTCCATTAATGATACACCTATCATTATATAAGTCCTTTAGCTGAACCTTATATTTTTAGGAATAGAATATCAATTAATAATATAATATTTGTTTTAAAAACTCATTTATGTCAATTTTGACACTATTCAATAATTGATTTTTTTTTAAATTCTTAAAAACTTTAATAATTATAAAAAAATTCATTTAAGTAATACTATAATGTCATATTAACCAATAAAATTCATGGATGTCATCAAAACTTTCAAATTATATTTATTTTAACATTTATAATACCAATTATTTGATTCTTTCATTAATAAGGAAAATACTACATCATTATTGTGTCATAAATAATATTAATTATTAAATGTATAAAAATTATAAATAAAATAAAATTATGTAGAAAATTTTTTTATATTTCTAAATAATATTTATAGTCAAAAATCCAACATATATAACCCTGTGTAAAAATTGTTTTTCTAAAAGATATATGCTTATGTCATTTTTGTATTTATTTTAACTTAATTAATATAAAGTGTCCTTATCACTTACAAGTGGATCCATGGAGTCCCAAAATCTAACCAAAGATGACCATGGTCGGACATGTATCAACAAATAATGTTAGTACATGTTTTAGGGTAATTTAGTATTATTATAATATTATTTTTTACCCTTATTTACCAGATTTACCCTTTAACCATGGTAAATAAAATATTTACCGAAGTAATTTTTCAAAATGTCTAAAAATAAAAGTTACCTATTTAAAAAATTTGAACATCCTGATTCCAAATATGGAATCCATTTTTCCAAATTCAAAACACAGAAGTGGTATAAATTAATTTAAAATTAATTCTCGTTGTTAAAACAAAAGGCGTGTTTTTAAGAGATTATAACTATCAAAAGTTTGACACTTGTTTATATCCGGTTTAATTGTGAAATTATGTCCAATTACCAACATTGTATTAAATGTTAAAAATATATTCTAAATATAATTTAAAACCACTCAAATTCATAATTTATCACTATTAATTATTTCGATTAAAAAAGTTGTTTTTAATTAAAATTTAGTAATTTTCACTATTCATCAAAATATAAAAGTTATCCAAAAAGTATCAAAATTTCACCCTAGGCTAATTTTGATATTCAAAATCAAAAAATAAAGTCCATTTTGAGAGATAAAATTTATAAAATTTCAAAAAGTGGTTATTAATATTCATAACAGCTACTTTGATTGGTCACGGTGTGTTAGAATCTCAAAGTTGTGTACAACACACGCTACTGTATTATTCAAAGAGAATTATACCGTGGAAGCTTGGGGTGTTACACCCTTGGTAAGGTAAATTTCGTGGTTGATGCTTTTATCCATAATACGCAGACACAAGTTGTCCAAGAAGCCAGCAATGAGTGGCAGATGATGGCTTTGTTTTCTGAGATGGATATGGAGGTTGAAGAATAGTGCGGGAAACCAGTTCTAACAGCTCTTACAGTGACATCCTCTCTTCTAGAGTGAGTCCGTATATGATAGTTATCTGATCCATAGGGGATATTTTTAAGGGAAATCATCACGACAGAGAACCCTCCTCCTGGTTAGGTTGTTGATGGTAGTGAAACTCTGCTTTATCATGGTCGTGTATGGATAAATTCGGATATTTGGGATGAAATGATGAAGTAATATCATACCTCAGTTTGGGAAATTCATACTGGACTTACCAAGATGTAGAGAGACATGTGTTTTTAGTACTGGTGGATATGAAGAAGCAGATAGCGGGTTTCATCACTCGGTGCTCCACCTATCAACAAGTGAAGGCAGAGCACCAACAACCTGTTGGACTTCTACTGCCTCAATCCATTTATGAGTGGAAATGGAATGACATCACATGGGTTTCATTTCAGGCTTTCTAAGATCTCCTCTAGGTAGCAATGCAGTATGGGTGATTGTTGATAGATTGACCAAAGTTGGGCACTTATTACCTATCCGGAAGACCTTTTCTATTGATGGGTTGGGAAGACTGTATATCCAGAAGATAGTGCGACTTCATGGAATACCTTGTTCTAATGTCTCAGATAGAGACACCTACTTTACTTCATGGTTCTAAAAAGGGTTGTAGAAAGTGTTGGGTTTATAGGTACTCTTGAGAACTACATATCACCCTCAAAACGATGGGCAGTCCGAGTAGGCCATATGAGTGTTAGAGGATATGTTACGGGCATGTATCCTTGATTTTGGAGGCTCCTATGAGAAAAATATTCCTCTTGTTGAGTTTACCTATAATAACAACTTTCAAATGATGATTTAAATGGCTTCATATGAGGCCCTCTATGGTAGACCATGTTGTTCACCTTTATGCTAGCTCAAAATAGGTGAGGCAGCTCTGTTGGGTCCTTACCTCATTTAGAAAACTTCTAAGAAAGTTTAGCTGATTCAAAAGTGTATGAATATACCTCAGTATAGACAGAAATCTTATATCGATCATCGTTGTTGACCTCTCGAGTTTGAGGTGGGACATCGAGTCTTTCTGCATGTTTTTCTAAGGTTGGGTCACAGGTGGGTCAGGAGACAGGGGAAGTTATCATTGAGATACGTCGATTCATTCGAGATAATAGAGAGGGTTGGTTTGTTAGCCTATCAGTTACTATTATATCAGAGGTACCATAACCTACATGACATCTTCCATGTATTTCATCTTTGATAGTATCATCTAGACCCATCTCATTATTTTGATCCTGATGACATCGACCTCAAAGCAGATGCATCCTTTGAGGAGCGTCTAATCTGTATCATCGACTGTAGCACAAAGGTTATTCGAGGCAGGTCATTTCCTCTGGTCCGGGTCTTATAGAAACATAGACGTGTTCAGGATGAGACTAGGGAGCTGGAGACTGATGTATGTGCATAGTTTCCGAAACTTTTCTCAAACGATGTTCCACTGCCCTTAGAAGGGAAACTCGGGGAGGAGTTGTCTTAAAGAGGGGAGGTTGTAATGTCCCAGCTTTAATCAAGGTACGAACCATTTAAATTTTTAGTCCAAATCCTTAAAATGACCCAGGGCGCATGCTTACACACCCTATTGTTGGTCCCAGATAGCTATTAAAATTATTTAAATGATTGCATGGGTTTTATGTAAAATATTACATCACACCCTAGCACAGCGTTCGGTTTAAAAATAATAAAAATAAATTGAAAAGGAATAGAAAGGAATTTAAAGGAAATTAAAAGAAAGTAAGATGGGATAAAAATAAATTGTAAAATAAAATAAAAATGGAGTTATGAGAAAATTAAAAATAATTAAAAATTGGCATTAGCCCATTTTTATTATTTTATTTCCTTTTCTTTCTCATCCCTTTTATTTTATTTATTTCTTATTCATTTTCCTTTTTTCTATTTTTCCTTATTTTATTATTTTTATTCTTATTTTATTTTTAACTTTTCTTTATTTATTTTCTTTTCTTTTTCTCTCTTCTCTTCTCCCTCTCCCTTGGTGTGTCACCCCTATATCCCCCCCATTGGTGTGCCTTCTCCTCTCCTCTCCTCCTTTTAAATCCTGTTGCGACTTCATTTCTCATCTGTTTTCAACATCGTTTAGTGCGTAGTAAATCTATCAGTAAGGATAATGTTACGCAATAAGAATCATAGGATCTCATCCACTATTCATTGTGCAATATTTCACATAAGGTTTTACTTGAAATTGGGTTTTTCTAAAATCATATGATTTCTTCTGTTTTAGGTCAAATCAAAGATCTTCGTGGAGCATAGGATCCTCTACAGTTATGAGGTAGGGCGTCTACTCTCTTTCCCCTTGTTTCATTGAATCTTTTATATCGCACATTGTACCGATCGTCGGTTCCTATCAGTGATATTTAATTTCACATATTATAATTTAATTAAATTTTTTGGTTTAACTATTGCACCCTCGTTTGAGATAAACTAGCATGTTTAAATTGTTGCAACATCATGGACACCTCTTTGGGTGTGCCATGGTATTTGGTCTATTTTTTATTAGTACCTAATAATTAAATTATTTAATTTCATGTGTTGTGTGATCCCTTTTTATTAAGTTTTAATTAAATAAATTATTTAGGATAATTTTGAACCATGAACTTTGGGTTTTGTTGGTTTATTTATGCCTAATTACTTTTCCTTATTATAATTATTATCATGTTGTACATTTATTATTTTGTTGATAAATTGTTTTGACTATGATTTTCTATCTTGAATGATTAGGTAGTACGTGGAAATTTTTTAGTTAAATTGTTTTGTTGTGATTATAAAGGTGTACTCTGTGATATCTAATTCCTTGAAATCTAATTAAATTTAGGGCGGTGAGACAATGTGGGTTCCGTATTGAGGACCACACTGGGACTCTCTATTCCTGACCGGTTACACATTACGCTAGGGAGACGATGTCTTAGGCTTTTCCAAATAATTTTTTCCCTGAGTTTCTATATACTCATGAGTGATACTAGTTCCCAAAGGGACATTTGAGGATAAACCCATTGGAAAAGTGTCTACGCCATGCCTCGGGTGATACTTGACCCCTTATGTGTGATACCAAGATGGAATCATGATAAATGCATGCCTCAAGCGATAATTTGTCTTTCAGAATATTGTCTTGGATGGGCTAGGTGGTATTGGATAAATTGAAGAATGTGCAAAAGTGATACCTTCAGGACGGGCTCGGACTCTAACTTTCAACTTGAACATAATAAAAATGATAATGCATGGAAGGTTATTATTGATACTGCTTGAGTTCTTTGTGAATTGTGATATCTTCATGTGCTTTGAAGAACACTTTGTTGACACATAAATTAGACCCCAAGCTAAAGCACAAGATTGGGGGTATGTTCCTTTTTGTATTATTTTTTTTATTCTATCATTTATATATATATATATACATCCTGTTTATTACAAGTACTTTCTTTATATTCTTAGCTTAGTCTGAAGTTGGTGGTAATGGATGGGTGTCGTTGAGAACCCATACCAAGTTATACTTATTTTATTTTTGTCTATTTAATTTCTTTCATTTATTATATATTGGAACACCATTTTTGTTTACATAATGAAATGTAATGTTTTAGACACCATGGGTGTCATCTTATTGGGATTTTATCTCATTTCCTTATTGGGTTCCATTTGGTACCCCGAGTAGACTTTATGCTCATAGGTAGGGATAATGGGAAGCATATATCTTTCAATTCTTTAGTATTGCTTGTTGCTTAGTTTGGAGCTTGGGGGTAAAGGACCAAGATTTTTCTCGAGATACAATTATTTCACTTTGTGTCATTTTTATTATAGCTTTGATTGCATGATTGTATTCCTATTTTCCATACTCTTACTTTAGAAAAGACATCATAGCATGACATCATTGTGTATCTAGTTTATTTATCATCTTCCTCACTTATTATTTATTTAGTTGGGGTTATTTATTTGATTCTGATATAGTTTGATTATTTATATGCTTTTTCTATTTGTTATAAATTGGTTTTCTTCCTCTGTATATTACCTATTACCTATGAGATCATAGTCTTCCCTGCGGACAAGTTAAAAAGGCCCTCACTACTAGTCGGCAGCCTCTGGTGTTTGGTAAGATGTGTTTGAGGTTATGTGGCCAACCAGGCTTGGATCACCCTTCCAATGTCTCCCAAGATGGGGACGATATAGGTTGTTTTGGTAAAGGGGTGTTTGGAGATGGGATGGGGATGTTTTTATATATCTGTGACATTTTATGTGACTAATTTCATGATTGATATTATTCAAATCCATTTGGTTAGTGATGGGAACCGCGGGTGCTTATGTAGGGACCTAAGACAAATACCACTAGGTATTGATTACATTCTTCCTAAACTAAAATTACACCACTAACTAACACTACTATAACATGTATGTCACTAAAAAATAGGCATTAGATTAAATGGTTATGGTGCCACTTATTAGTGTTTCACCATGCCACTAAGCATTGATGATGCTCTCCTTAGCAGTCTGCATGAAAATATATATGATTGGATATACCTATTGGGTATTGATACACTCTCTACTATATTTTAATATGGATATTTTTTAATATAATATAGTACAAGGATCTTAGTGTTCTTTTACCTTAGTTCCCTAAGGTTACTTCCATGATGTTGGTTATCTTTCCTTTCTTTGATTGGATGTTATTATTGTTTGTATCTAATTATCACTCCTTTACTTGAGTAAATGGTATTGTATTTAACCTTTATTTTCATGTGGTAATCATTTTCATGTGGTTTGATTTACATATTTATTATCTATGGGATTTCTCATATGTGTTCAATTTATATATTTAGTCTTCTTTCTTCCTATTATCGAAATCTACAACCTAATTTTTAAATGTTTTTTGAAGTGAATTGGTAAAGAAATTATTTAAACTCAATTATATATCTTTTGTGATTTTAAAGGCATATCCGTACTTTAATTAAAAATTATTTTTAATTAATTTACCTAAGACTTGTTGGTATTATTCTAATAATGTAGTTTGGATTCAAAAGGGAAAGTTGGGATTTTATTATGTGGTTTAGTTTAGTCAAATTCTAAAAAGGTATTATTTTCATAAAATATATTTAAAACTAGCACTAGTGGAATGGCTTATGAAAGGAATCACATAAATACTTTTATTAGTGATGTCCTATTAGGAAATTTTTATATCACCCTACTTATACCACTCTGTTTCGATAGACTTTGTAATCATTTTTAAGTTCAGGTTCTTGATACGATCCACTTTATGGACTCCTTCTCTTAGGGAGTTCATAGAGTAGGTTTTGTTAATGATGTTGGAGTGTGACCTTGGGTCATGAGGAGGTCTTCAGATGGTGTTTTGGGCCCATTTTTTCACTTTGGGTTTCTTATGTATCGACCATCATGGACTCTCTTATATCATGGAATTTTTATTCATTCTTTGTATTTATTTTCTATTGTGAAATGTGAGTTGGATGTTTGTTTTGAGTTATGGCTCGTTTAGTTTGTTTCAAATTTAAAACTATATATTTGGTTATACATAGAAGGCCAACTTATGGGTGTACCATGATGGATTCAAATTCCATTTATAGTTTATTGATATTTATTATGTGAAACCATTCCCAATGGTATATCCTTGATGCCCAAACACTAGTTACCAGCCTATAGGGATCTAGAATTCCCTTGGAGACTTTTCATGGTCCGACTTGGGTGTTGGGTTAAGATAGACAAGGTTAGGTCAGGAAAAAGTAGAGTTATGTAAATTTAAAACCAATTCAAAAATTAATGTAACTTTTTAATTGTTTAATTAAAGAAAATGGTTAAAAATAGTTTATTTATTATAATAAAACATTTATTTTGTTTTAAAATGTCAAACATGGGTTTCTAAATTTAACATAATATTTTTAAATTATTTATTTTAATTATCAAACATATATTTGGTATAGAAAATGGTTTTAAAAACATTTAATTCATTATTATACCATAATTATGTCTTTAAAGTGATAGTATTTGTAAAACCAATGTTTTTTAGTATTCACCTAAAAAACAACCTTTTCAAAAAAATCCTAAAAAATATACATAAGATGATTTTGAGTTACTATATCCAAAAATAAAGTTCATATTATCAAATTCAAATTCTAAATTTTATAAATTTATATTTTAAATTAAAATATTAAATATAAATAAAAACATATTTTATAAGGATATTACCTTTTCAAACTTCTAGTGTTCTTAATATTATTTCATATTAATTTATTATTGAAAACATTGAAGCCATTTAACAGTGATCAATTTATTAAAATAAAAAACACTTAAAAAAGGTTCTTTGAAAAATAACCCTTTTAACATTGAATTTTTTTAATCATATCATATTATTTATTTATTTTTTAATCATTAAATTTCATCAATCAAAAAAAATACAGTGTAAGTTTCATAATTGATTATTATATTTTTATTTGATAAAGTTTTATTCTTCTTGTAATTGTAATATGTCACAACTCCTTTTAGTTTGGTGTTGTGTGTGTTACAATCTATTCAACATTTTATTTATTCAAAGGAAAATATATATTAAAATCTTGGGGTTGTTATACATAGTATGTTAGACTATCAAGTTCTTAATTCTTATAAGTGAATGAGGGTTCACCTATTGAATTTCACTCTTGGTAATCTCTAAGATATGTGATTATGATGAAAAACCCACCAACAGGAATTCAATATGTTTATGAAATTAGATATTTCTACATGTAAACATGTATAATGATCCTTATATTTGAGATTATTATTATTTCATATCATGAGTCGCGCAATTTCATATATTGACGAAACCTATGATGATATATGCTCGTAGTGAGGTAGTATGAATTAGGAGTGTCACAAGTGATATTTCATTAATGAATATGTCAATATAATATTTTCCCTAACAATTTAAAGAATTTGATATCTTAGACCCTTGGATTAGAATGAAACTATCAAAATAAAACTCCATGACCAAGGTGATTTATGGGTTAATTTCAGGAAGTCAATGGAAAATATATCAAGATCATAAGTTTTTGACATGAATATGAAACCTATCTAATTAGATATATCATAATAAATGGATTTTGTTATATAGTGAGTGTTCATATGTGGTTTTTTTCATTTTATAATTAACATCTTCCTCTACAAGGGCCTTTATGTGTTGAAAAACATCAATCTTAAGCTTAAGGTAAGCCTACCTAATGCCATTAAGAAAGAGGCCTTAAGGTTAACACACTTAGTATATCCATCGATCTTAGTTAAATTCTATTTTAATTTAGGATTTGTAATAAATATTATTATCACGAATGAGTAATAATATTTATTCATGATATTTTATTTGATCATAATTATTTAGTCACTAATGAGAGTTGAATAGTTAAATAAATATTTATTCTCAAGATTGTTGAATAAAATATTTATTTATATCTTTTTTTATTCACAATGTATTAAGTAATATTTATTATTAAATAAATATATATTTTGTTATGTGAATATTAAAAGAAATATTTATTCACAATACTGTGAATATAATATTTATTTATTTATAGAATGAATAATATTTAGTATTAAATGTTCGATAAATTCCAAGGAAGGTGATTGGACCAAGTTAACCTGGTAACTGAAATGATATAATCTTAAATACCATTTAAATAAATAAGGATTTATTTATTTATAAATAATATTTATTTTCATTTAGTGTATTCCATTATATAATAATAATTTTATTATTATTAGAATAGGGAATATATTAAGTTTATTATTTGATTAAGGGACTTTGTGAAATTAACAATGAAAAACATTAGATCTATATATATACCCAATCATTTCATTTTAAAGAATGTGTGAAATCATTTTTTTGTGCATAACACATCCTCTTTATAGAGAATTATCTCAATGAATAATATCTTTAAGGTTCCTCTCAAGACCAAGGAAAATTCTCCTCCTCCTTTCTACCTCTAAATATTGAGAGAATGAGAGAGAAAATATTCAATCTTTAAGTATTATGTTGCAATCAAGGAAAACAACTCAAGGTGAATATATTGTTTTCACCAGCACCTGACGTTCCATCAGTGTTATTTAGAGATCAAGGAGCACATGTGGATCATCGCTATATGGATTCTATTTTGGATTCTCTTAATTCAATGATGGAATAAATTGAATGGGGTTTGATCAATCAACACCTACATCAAAGAAATATATCAAGATCGATGTATTTTTCTTGTTATTAAATTAATTATAAATTTAACATGAAAGATCCTCACTTTTGGTTCCAAGATTATTTATAAAGTTTCTTCGTATATATTCATTTTAAATGATGAGTATTCATAATATTCTTGTAGATTATTAATTTAGTTCAAAAAAATTCAATTTGGGCATGGTCTTAAATGACGCTTCTTCTGTGTCCGGAACCATAAAATACATGGGTCTACCTCTCCCTTAAACAATTTGGTTATAGTTTTAAGTCCAAATGTGTGATGCACAATCAATATTCAATACACGTGAATCATGATTAGAAAAAAATAACATTCACATTTTTATTCTCATAGTGATTATATTTATAATGGTAGCATTTTTTAAATTATAATATCAATATATAAGGTTACATAACCAATATAGGAAATATCTTAGTGATATAATAGAGTGTAAGTGTAATTCCATTATAATCTACAAAAAAAATATTTTTCAAGTGAGTATCAAGTTTTACATAAATATCCAATTAGGTATTTTATTGAATATTCTCCCACTAAAGTGATAACCCCATTTACATAGTATCTATTAATGATTAAAGATTCATATTTCACTATTCCTTGAGCTCAATTTAGTATTCCTTGTATTCCATAGTTATATAGGTGGATATTCATGACAATTATATCATATATAACTCTTGTATAGTTGGGATAACAAATACTTTCCCTGATTCATCTAATGAAACATCCTTAAATCATTCCTCTAGGCACTTAAATATTAGGGTTAACCATCCAAGGATAATCCAAGTCTCATAGTTAACTATCATATCCACCTAAATATATTTCATGTCATATAAAAAACAATACATGAGAACTCAACTGAGAACGTACATCCCATTTGGATGATAGTAGTGTTGATGAGTGATCTATTTGAAAGGAATCTAACATCTTGTTATTTTGAGGGATTTTTAAAAGATTCCATCATTTTCTATATGCATATAATATATATTTCATCACAAGTAATACCTTTATTGATGCTTGTTCATAATTATTTAATTTATGCATCCCATACTTTTTTAACCAAATTAATATGTTTTAATCATAATAATGTATAACTCATATACAATTAATGATTTTTATTACACATCCACATTAAGATAGTTAATTATAAAATCCAAAAAACATAATTATATTCATTTATTACAAATATTCACTACTAGATATAGGATCTATACCAACGGTTTTGGCCAAACCGTTGGTATAGGTCACTAATTTGGACCTATACCAACGGTTTTGAGAACCATTGGTATAGGTACACATATTTTTTATGGAATATTTTTGTCAAATAACATTAAATAAATCAAAAGTTAAAATACTTATGAATATACATATATATATATATATGAAATTATGTTCACAAAACTCATTTTATGTTAGTGGTTAGGTCATTAGATTATAAACGGGAGGTGTTGGGATCAAAACCAAGCAGGTTTTTTTTTTTTGAATTACCTATACCAGCGGTTTTATGAAACCATTGGTATAAGTTTTTCATATGACCTATACCAAAAGTTTTATGAAACCATTGGTATAGACCTATATCAACACCAAACCAGCCAACGGTCCTCCAAACCATTGGTATAGGCTATACCAATGGTTTGGAGACCTATAACAATGGTTCCAAACCGTTGGTAGAGGGTATTTTTCTATTAGTGAGTACATGAAACCCCTTTCATGAAATGAATCAAAATCATAATAAATTAAAATTATACTCTTAAGCATGTTTTTAGAAATAAATATTTGACCCACACTTATTTAGATAAATCATAAGATCCTATTTTAGTGAGGATTATAGTTAAAATCCCTATTATCCAAAGGTCAATACTTAAGAGTGATTTAAAGTTTTAATAATGATTTAAATTATAAATATATAGAATCATACACAAACCTTTATTGTGAAATTATAACACACTGTTATTATTTATTAAATTAAATTAAATTTTATGTAATACCTAGAATGAAACTTCTTAAATACATAGTATGATATTTATAAGAATAAACTAAACAATTTTGATTTAGTATACAAATTTTCATAAATAATCATTTCACTTATTAAAAATATTAAAATGTATAATTGTTTTTTTAAAACAAGGAAAAAATTTGTTGAGTGACTCTTTCAAGGTAGTGGAAATCCATAAACATGATAGCAAAATCATAGGATCATATTCTCCATCCAAACATAAATGAGAATACATGAAAAAAATCAAGACTAGTTAATAAAAACTGTTGAAGCAAAGTAATCTCTCTCAATACTTCAAATCAAGTGGGAAAAGTTTTTTCCTTGATTTTTTAGTAGGATAGATTCAAGTTAAGAAATTATAGGGGTGTGAATTTATAGATATTCATCAATAGTGAATCTACCATTCATAATTGGTGAGAGAGGATTCTTAGTTGACCTTATAACCATAGTCCTCTGAGAAGATAGTCAATCTTTTCTTTATATTTGTTTATTATTTGGGGAAAATGTGAAACCCTCATCATAAATATGAACACCTCTTATTTATATATTACATGGTATATATGAATTTTTCATATTTAATAAAATATTTAATTTATGTGAAACTTTAACTCTTCATATCACATAACTTCAACTCGTATGAACACTTCATATTCTATAATCAATTCACATTAATAAAATATTATATTTTTTAATAATAATTTATATAATATATCCAATTTATATGATATTCATTTTTTTCTAAAACTATTTTGGTTTGGTCTAAAGCTACAAAAATTTAAGTATAGAATATGCATTAATAGGAATGATTCATGTTTATTTAATTAAATGTTTCATAAATATGTTAATTATTAGAATTATGAATCAATCATAATTCATGAGGATTTTATGAGAACTCTATAAATTAAATATAAACATTTTTTATTGTAAATATATTATAATTTATATGTTACACCCCCATATCACTTTTGTGTATTTTTATGCTTAATTATTAAATTTATTGAAGTTAATGAAGTTCAGGCAGAAAATTATAAATTTTTTAGGGTTTTTTACAGCTCCATGCTTGGTGCATGTTTTGGTAAACTATTTAGCCAAACTTTTAAACTATTATTAGGTAATATAGTAACCCTTACATGGTTGATGCATGGTTTGGGAGATTTTTAAAATTACTTTTACACATCCAGTAAAAATCATGTGGTCTAACCCTTATGTGTGGGACTCTTAGGCATGGTTAGGGCACAGTTTAGTCAAGCATGAAACCAAAATGTGTGCCTTTTCCTAGTAATTTTTGGTGAGGGTTGTATAATTGGTGTACAGTTTGGTAAACCATGTGGTCAAACTATGTGACCATCCTAAGTTTTTAATTCTGTGAAATTTCTTATTTACCCATGTTAAATTAAAACCAATTTTGGATCCTCTTCTATTTAAATTGTGTGAGGGAACTCAATGATAGGTCTATTAGAGACTCTCCTATCCTCCAATATGATGTATTATCCTCCACTTTTATTATAAGTGGAGTTATTCAAGGTTAGACCTTTGTTTCTCTTTATTTATCAACTTTACCTTCATCTATAATTGTTTCTTTTTCTTCCTATCTCCATGGGGACATGGCAGTCAAACCCTAGTGCACTACTACAAATGAGGCCTTTAACAGTGCTAAAATAAGCCTATTTCAATGCAAAAAAATCACTGACAATTGGAGCACAATTAAAAGACCTAGGCTTTTAATGGTTCTAGAAAATCATTGATAAAGGACCCCCTTTATTAGTGCTTTTTCTAGCACTGATAAAGGGGCATACTACTGTAGTGTGATGTTAAAATTACAGCACACTAGAGAAAAAAATGAGTTGAAAATATAGAATTTAATTAAAATAAAATTTACCACACAAATATAAGAAAAAACACTATATTATAGACATTTAAAACATTGGTTTGTACAATTAAATTAGTAAGTACAAATTATCATAGACATTCAGAAACATCAATGTTCTTTTGTCTTTGGCCCCCAACCCCCGTTCATACTATTGTTGAACAAACCACCCCAAGAAGAGAAAAATAATTCACTTGCATAATAAAAAAAATATGTTGTTAATACTATAAATAAATAAATTAAACACAAAGTGTCAATTTTAAACTAAAAAAATATACTTTGAGTTGTACCAACACACCGTGTATCATATTGAGTTGTGGTTGTTTCTTACATGTCACACCATTTATTTTTGTTCTCAAAAACATGTCCTCTTTAATTGTATCTCATATGTGGTGATAAAAAATCACTATATATGGGATCCAATTCAAGAGGATTTTCTTTTTTAGAACAAGCCTTAAACTATCACACCATTTCTTGTTCGTCTTCAATAATTATCTCTGTGAAAATCAACTAAATAAGTATAAGATAAAAATTATAAGAAAATTAATTAATTAATAAAAGATAAAATGATTAGAAAATAGTCTGAGTTTGTTTTCTCATTTTTGGCAATGTGATGCACATTTTAAACTAAAATGGAACTAATATATTAAAAACATGAACTTTGAGTCATACCGACCACATCATGTGTCTAATTGATGTGAGGTCCATTTATATATGTCAAAAATGAATTATGGATCATTTTAATATAGTTTAAAAATAATCTGAACTCTTTTTCTTAGTTTTGGCTATTTAATGTGTGTTTGAAACCAAAATGGCCCTTTTGTATATAAAACACGCACTTCATGTCATATCGACCACATCATGTCATATTGATGTAAGATAGATTACTAAATGTGAAAATGAATTATGGATCATTTCCCTAAATATTGAAAACAATCTGATCTCTTTTCTCAGTTTTGGAAATTTTATGTGTGTTTAAAATGGAACTTTTGTATTGAAAACATGAACTTCGAGTCATATCGACCACATCACATGTTAGATTAATTTCCATTCAATTCCTGCATGTTAAAAATGAATTATGGATCATTGTTCTAAATTTGAAAAATAATCCAAGATTTTTTTTCTCGGCTTTGGATATTTGATGTGTGTTTTAAACTAAAATGGAACTTTTATATTTAAAAATGCGTACTTCAAGTCATATCGACCACACCATGTGTCAGATTGATGTGAAATTAATTCCTAAATGTGAAAAATCAATTATGGATCATTTTCCTAAATTTTGAAAATGATTCAAGCTCGTTTTCTCAGTTTTGGCTATTTGATGTGTGTTTTAAACTAAAATGACACTTTTTGTATTGAAAACGTGCACTTCAAGTCATATCAACTACATCATGTGTCAGATTGATGTGCGGTCAATTAATACACATGAAAAATGAATTATAGATCATTTTCCTAAATTTTGAAAACAATATGATATTGTTTTCTTGGTTTTTTCTATTTTATGTGTTTTAAACTAAAATGACACTTTTGTATTGAAAACACGCACTTCAAGTCATATCGGCCACATTATGTGTCATATTTATGTGTAATTAATTCCTACATGTGAAAAATGAATTGTGGATCATTTTTCCAAAATTTTGAAAACAATTCGAGCATGTTTGCTCAGTTTTTCCTCTTTGATGTGTGTTTTAAACTAAAATGACACTTTTGTATTGAAAACATGCACTTAAAGTCATATTAACCACATAATGTGTCATATTTTTGTGTGGTCAATTCCTATACATGAAAAATGAATCATGTATTTTTTTCATAAATTTTGAAAATATTACAAGATCATTTTTTCAATTTTGGCTATTTGATGTGTGTTTTAAATTAAAATGGAACTTTTGTATTGAAAACATGAACTTCAAGTTATATCAACCACATAATGTGTCGGATTGATGTGAGGTCAATTCATACACATGAAAAATGAATCATGGATCTTTTTCTTAGTGTTTTAAAACAATATGAGATCATTTTATTGGTTTTGGAAATTTGATTTGTGTTTTAAACTAAAATGGAACTTTTTTTTTTGAAAACACACACCTTAATTAATATCAACCACATCATGTGTCAGATTGATGTGTGGTCAATTACCACACATGAAAAATGAATCATAGATTGGTGTCTTAAATTTTAAAAACAACATGACCTCATTTTCTTAGTTTTGGCTATTTGATTTGTGTTTTAATGTAAATGGTACTTTTGTATTGAAAACACACACTTCGAGTCATATCGACCACATTATTTTTTGGATTGATGTGTGGTAAATTCTAACATGTGAAAAATGAATTATGGATCAGTTTCCTAAATTTTAAAAATAATCTGAGCTTGTTTTATTGGTTTTGGATATTTGATGTTTGATTTAAAATAAAATAGTATTTTTGTATTAAAATCACACGCTTTGATTCATATTGAACACATCGTGTGTCATATTGATGTGTGATCAATTCCTATATGTGAAAAATGAATTGTGGATATTTTTCATAAATTTTAAAAATAATCTAATCTCATTTTTTTTGTTTTGGATATTTGATGTGTGTTTTAAACTAAAATGGAACTTTTGTATTGAAAACATACACTTCAAGTTGTATTTATGTGAGGTAAATTACTACACATTAAAAATTAATTATGGATCATTTTCCTAAATTTGGAAAAAAATATGAGATATTATTATTGGTTTCGGATATTTGATGTGTGTTTAAACTAAAATGGCCATTTTATATTGAAAAGACACACTTCATCGGCTGCATTGTGTGTTAGATTGATGTCTGGTTAATTCCTCCACGTGAAAAATGAATTTTGGATTATTTTCCTAATTTTAAAAATAATATGAGCTAATTTTCTTGGTTTTGGAAATTTGATGGGTGTATTAAACCAAAATGGTACTTTCGTATTGAAAACGTGTACTTCGAGTCATATCAACTAAATCGTGAGTTTGATTGATGTGTGTTTAATTCTTATATGTGAAAAATAAATTATATATCATTTTCCTAAAGTTTAAAAATAATTTTAGCTCTTTTTATCTGTTTTGGCTATTTGATGTGTGTGTTAAACTAAAATGGCACTTTTTTATTAAAAACATGCACTTCGAGTCATATAGACTGCATCATGTGTCAGATTGATGTGCGGTCAATTCCTACATATGAAAAATGAATTATGGATCATTTTCCTAAAGTTTCAAAACAATCCAAGTTTTTTTGCTCAATTTTGGCTATTTTATGTGTGTTTTAAACTAAAATGGAACTTTTATATTGAAAGCACGCACTTCAAGTTATATCAACCACATAGTTTGTTAGATTGATGTGAGGTAAATTACTACATGTGAAAAATAAATTGTGGATAGTTTTCCTAAATTTTGAAAATAATCCAAGATCATTTGCTTAGTTTTTTCTATTTGATGTATGTTTTAAACTAAAACGTAACTTTTATATTGAAAACACTCACTTTGAGTCATATCGATCACGTTGTATCTCGAATTGATGTGTGGTCAATTCATACACATCAAAAATGAATTATGGACCATTTTACTAAAGTTTGAAAACAATATAAGCTCATTTTCTCAATTTTGGAAATGTGACACACGTTTTACACTAAAATGACACCTTTCTATTAAAAAAGCAAATTGTGAGTCATATCGATCACATTGTGACTCGTATTTATGTGTGATCAATTATTACATGTAAAAAATAAATTGTGGATCATTTTTCTAAATTTTAAAAACAATATGAGGTTGTTTTCTTTGTTTTTTCTATTTAATGTGTGTTTTAAACTAAAATGACACTTTTGTATTGAAAGCACATACTTCGAGTCATGCTGACCACATTGGGTTTCAAATTGATGTGTGATCGATTCCTATATGTGAAAAATAAATTATGATTGTTTTTCCTAAAGTTTGAAAATAATTAGAGCTCATTTGATCAGTTTTATCTATGTGACACGCGCTTTAAACTAAAATAACACTTTTATATTAAAAACACGTACTTTGGGTCATACTAACAACATCATGTGTCAGATTGTAATATGGTCAATTCATGTACTTAACAAATGAATTATGGATCATTTTTCTAAATTTTGAAAATAATTCGAGCTATTTTTATTGGTTTTGGATATGTGAAACGTGTTTCAAACTAAAATGACACTTTTGTATTGAAAACACACACTTGGAGTCATACCAACCACGTCATGTGTTAGATTGATGTGTGGTCAATTTCTATATGTCAAAAATTACTTATGGATCATTTCACTAAAGTATCAAAACAATATAAATTTGTTTTCTTAGTTTTGATCATGTGATATGTGTTTTGAAATAATGTGTAAATTTAAAAAAATAAGTATCAGATAAAAATGATAATAATATTAACTAAAAAATAGATAAAATGATGAGAAAATTAACTAAATAAGTAGTATGAATTATACTCTTCATGATTTATATATACATTATGACACCATGTATTTTTCTCATTTTTTTTAAACAATTTTATTTTCTCTATTATACTTCTCCTTGAGAAACTGATAAAAAATAATATATAAGCATTATGATACTAATGATTCACACCCCAAATATATTTTTAAGTTCATAGCTTGTACTATATCAAAAACATATTAGGTAATCACCTAAATTTGATGTTGTCAAACATTTTTGACACCATGTATGTAACTCACTCTTCTCTAAACAAATTTACTTCTTTTGAGTATGTAGACTGTTTTCAATCATAGTAGCACTAAGAAAATATAGACAAACAAACAATTAAGAAATAATTTTAATGAAATTGTAATTACCTTCGGAAATTACCTATTTTGGGATACTATTATTTTGATGGTATATGATATCTTTCATAAATTTTCAAACATAATATCTATAATCGTTGTTTTTATCTTTCTTCATACACTACAGAAACATTGAACAAAATTAGTAAATTATTTTGAAATATGTTTTGATAGTTAAATATTTCTATATATACCTTAATTTGTTTCCATTTGAATCAATACATGGGTTTCTTATTTTTAGTCACTGACCTCATACCATGATTTATCCTATATTTAGAAATCTCCCTATCATAGAAAAATTCTTGTTAAAACACAAATTAAAACATATAATTTGAAGTTTATCTATAAAATATTGATTTTAGTGCATTAAAATTTCACAATACACATCGTGTGTATTCTGTTTGATGGGTATCCATGAATTGGATCCAAAAAATAAATATTTGGGGTATCCAGATTGATTATGATCAGCATCCAGTGCTTCCTAAAAAACAAAAACAAATAATTAATGAAAAAAATAAAAATATATTTTATATGATTATATTGTAGAGTTTTTCCCCTACATTTTAGGCATAAAAAAGAGTTTTTCGTCTATTATTTTCTTCTCAAATGCCTCATTTATCTCTTTTTTTTTCTTATCAATTTCTTTCACCTATAATGAAATTTCTTTTGTAGAAACAATACAAGGATTTATGAATCCAGATCATGCTTCACAGGGTTTTCCCTTTATATAGTAGTAATATAAATGACTATAGAAAATATGAAAATTTATTAACTTTAATGAACATATTAGATCATTTTTTGGATAGATGTATTATAAAAATGCACCTTATGTATGTATTCACAATTGAGACTCAACAATTCAAACTTAAGAATCTCATTTATACTCTTGAGACCAACCATGTCTGTAATGATAGTTCCAAATATTTATTATTTTTATAGAATGTAGGACGCATCTCCATCTTTGAACGTGGTGTATTCATTGATTTGTAATGATAATATATGTTGTATTAGAACTAGAGAGGAGAAGGTTCTCCCAAAAGGTATTTTTTTTGTTAGTCAATTCATAAGATTATCTTGATTTGAACTTTTTTTTTCTCCATCATTTTATCCATCTATAATACTATGTCTTAATTATAACCTTTTTTCATCAATTTTTATAGGTTTTCATTTGGAAAAAAATGTTAAGAACATACTTCATGTATCTTTATAAAATTTGAAAACCATGCTACAAAAGTTATAATGGCATCATTGACCATTGTAATATCTGAATCATTAAGTGGAACAGGAAAATCAGTGTTCATATCTTGAACTGCCTCAATATCCACTCTCATGTGATATTTTTGGAGTTATTTTTTGTGTAGCTTTTCTCCCATGATTTTATACATTGTACCCATAACAACAAGGTGGTGCATGGGTGTTGATAGATAGAAATCATATATAACTTTACCCTATAGAATTTTAGTAATATAAAGTTATCAAAAGTTGATTGATTCACATTTAGGATAAAGAGTGATTACCTTAGGTAATGTATGTGGTTGAGTGGAATGACTATCCTCAAATCTAGCGGGGTTGTTTGGTTGTTCATGTGAAGATCTTTATTCCACCATTAGTTTTCTTTGATCCTTTCACATATATTGGTCTTCCAAACTAGACCAGACAATAATATATTTCAAAGAATCTATGTGTTCCTACAATTCTTTCATCATCCAATATATATCTTCTTGTGGTTTTTTCTTCTCGAAATATGTTTGATAAGACACTCCAAAACCTACACCTCTAACGCAACTATATTGTTCCAGCCGCTTCAAATTTACTGAAAGTAGTTTTTCTTCTGGCATGGCCGCTATCGATTCTTATGTTTAAACCATATAAAAATAATATGAACATAAATAGATATTTTTATGTAATATTTTTATAAAGAATAATTAATTACTATTATGTCATACTTACACATGTTTCTCATACTGCTTTTGTGTTTTCACTAACTTATTTACCATGGGCGTCCTTCCATAGCACATGATGTGGGATGGAAGTGGATTCAAATTTTGATTCATCAATATGTATATGAATAAAGGAATATTAGTTGTTTTATGTCACATAAAAATTTTATTATTTATTTAAAATACATACGATTTTCTTCTATAGTGAAGCATACCCACTCCTTTACGATAGGGGTACATTGGTTTTAATGCATGTTGTTTATTTTTATCACTCCTATATTGTTTCATAAATTAGAAATTTTTAATCAAATTGGATAAAATAAATAATTTCAAATAATATATTATTGACTACAATGCACTTGAAATTATTTATCATCACGATGACTGATGAAATCATTTCATGTTTCCTACTTTGTAATGTGTGTATAAGTAACTAGTGGGTGGGGATTTATTTTCTCCTCAACATCCCTAATATGAAACTTGGTAAGAAGAGTCTGGAAGCCTCTATTGGATTTTCTAGTGTCCATTAAGATATATTTCTTATGAAAATCATCTAAAATAAATAAACCCTACAAGGAATAATGAAAATTAAATCAATGTTTCATTATATAATTTTTTGGTAAAATAGAGAAAGTATATCGTAACATTACCTTTATATCAACCCAAAGGTTTTCCTTTATTATAGGTTGGACATTACACCATGAATCTATATCAATTGGAACATTCATCCTCATTGTGACCCCAACATAACTAATGAACATTGACTTGTTGGGTTTAATAGGTTGTTCACATTGATTCCAACCAACCTCAAATTTTATACCCTTACTTATTACCTTGATGATTTTAGTAAAAACTATGATGTTGTGCCGTTATTGTTTTTTTCATCATCATGGTGTTGATCCCCTAACAATCCTACAGTTTCAGCATCAACTGCCTATTCTTCCCTGAGATTGATAGCATCATCATGTGCAGAAGTCATTGTTTGCGTGAGTAATCAAAATTTTAATTTAGATAATGTAAATATAGTATATAACATATAATATTATGAGGAAAATAATAGTATATTAAAACACTTTAACTAGATCATTGAACTCTCTTTCTTTTCTTTAAAGGTTGAAGGCATTTGGGTCCTCTATTGAGAATCCAAATCCCCTATTTGTGGTCCCCTCTAACATATAAGACATTGTCAATATTATGAACACCGTGAAATTATTATGATCTCCCAATGAAAGAGTCATCCTTGATTGGATTTTCATCTAACCTTATAGTTGTTTTAGACACTAGTAGGACAGTTAACCAATTCTTGTTTGTTGGATATGAGACATAAAATACCTACACTGCTTATTATGACCTTATGAACAGCTCAAAATTTTCCCCTTCCACACTAAAATTCACCTTCACAAATATAATTTCATCAACTTTCATTTCACTCTTGTTGTCAAACAATTTTAAATGTAAGATCAGAACTTGAAATATTGTATAATACAACTCTTATATCTATTCGATGATGCTGAAATATGACATATTCACATAAATTGGATTTTTATCCTTGGAACTAGATATGTGAATCACTTCCACCACAAGCATAAATCCATTTTTTTCATCATACTATGATCATCATGTTCTTTTGTATAGAATGTATAACCATTAATTACAAAATCAATTTAAGATATAACATTTGCATTTGGTACCCTGTCTAGACATCGAATTCATTTGAAAATTGAATTTGGATTTTTAGATAACTTCTTATAAATATAATCTCTAAATCATCCTATAAACTTTTTATTATGTGTATTTGATATCCATCCTTCATCCCTTGATGGATTTAAATGTCTAAGAATTGTTTTTTGGGCTTCAAAATATGGATCAACATCTTCACCATTATGTAAAATGTAATGGTGAGCTTTCTCCCACTCTGTGATGGTAATTATAACAACATATCTTCCAGAAATCCCTTTACCCATAAGGTGTCTATTGTGATGAGACTTTAGGAGACCGATGATATCAGCATCTGATAGGTAATCAGTATATAATTCAACAACTTCTTTAAAATATATCATTTTTTAATACAACCTTCTATCCAACTTTAATTCATGAAATACCCTTTCAAAATCTATATATACCATTCAATTGGTTACATCCATCTTTAATTGATAGGACCACATAGTCTAACATCTCTAACCAAGTGAACCATTAGGTGGAACATTATATCAAAGAATGATGGTGGGAAGAACATCTCTATTTCAAATAATATGATTTCAACCTCCTTATTAATGATTGGAAACTTTTACGGATCTATAAATTTATTGTATATTACTTTTAAAAAGAAGTAGAGTCTAGTTAATGTATGTTGTGCATTTTTAGGAAGAATACAACATAAATCAATGGGCATCAAAGCTTGCATCAAAACATGGAATTCGTGTGATTTTAGTCCTTGTAACTTCAAATTAGTCATTGACACAACATTCTTGATATTTTATGAATACCCCTATGAAACTTTTACACCATTAAGGAAAATAAAAAATTGTAATTTTTCTTGTCATGATAGAGTGTAAGCTTCTGGAGGATAAAATTTTTGACTCTTACCCTTTATCGGTGTCAACTCTTCCCTTATCCCTATGTCAATCATGTATAGCCTATCCTTGATTCCATTTTTTGTTTTTCTAGGAACATTTAGTAATGTGTCAATAACATTATCAAATACATCTTTTTCTACATGCATGACCTCAATAAAATTTCTAACGTACAAATAATTCAAATACAATAATTCAAATAAAATCAATCTATTTTTCTAACTTGATTTCGTAATTTTTTTCAAAAATGGTTTACAAAAAACAATGTTAATATTTTTTACTTTATCAAATAGTTGATCACCCATTAGTAGATATGGTGTTGTACCTTATTCAGTTTTCCCATCGAATTTTGTCATCCAGGATTGGTATTTATGTCACTGAGGTAAAAAATTCTGATGTTCTAAAAACATATTCTTTGAGGAATGTTTCGACCAAACTAAGTGTGTACATTCTTTACAAATGGGTCACCCCAACATTCCTTTAATGTTATAGCTTGAAAAATTTCCATAATTAGTAAAGTCATTTATCATCCCATACATCATGGCCCTCAATGTGAATTCTTCACTTCTATGAGTATCGTACATTATAACACTTGTATCCCACATAAATTTCATATCTTTGATCGATGAATCCAAATAGACATCAATATCAATACCAGGTTGTTTTGGCCAAGATATTAGTAGAGGAAACATAATGTATTTTCACTTCATGCATAACCATGGAAATAAGTTATAATTTACCAACATAACTATCCATGTACTGTGAGTACTAATTTTTACACCAAAATGATTTATTCTATTTGTAGATAATGTAAGACATAATTTTCTCAGCTCATTTCTAAATTCAAGATACTCATCAATTTTATTCCACTAAGGAGAGTATTCTAGATGACATAGTTTCCCATCTTTAATTCTTGTATTTGTGTGATATGTCAATTTTCTCATGGTTTCTTGATATCCATATAGTCTTTTAAACAATGGAATGATAGTAAAGTACCATACATATTTTGAAGGACTTAATTAATCTTTATTTTATCGATTCACACCACACTTAGGGCATTTTATGAGTGATCCATGGTCCTTTCAAAACAATATGAAATCATTTAGACAAGCATGTAATTTTTTAGAGATCATCCCCATTGAACATATCATTATTTTAGTGTAATATGTTTGATAAGGAAGTTAATTTTATTCCATTATCATATCATTTAGAAGACCAAGTATTTATGTAAAGTTGGTGTCACTCTATCCACTACTAGCTTTCAAATTACATAACTTCAATACAGCTGAAAATGTTGTGTATTTAGTACAATCGGTATACAATGGTCTCTTAGCATGGATATTTAACTTCTAAAACAATTTTATAAAATCATGAAGGTCATCTTCAATTTCCATTTTCATTTATTCTATATGATCTTCATCATCATCCACACTAGCATTCATATCAAATGATCCATAAACCACAATGTCATCCCAATCGGTGTGCATGTTCAGTTTCCCCCCATGTTTAGTCCAACATTTATAGATTTGATCTATTCAGTGAAAAATCAAATGTTCTTATAACTCTTTTAGACTAATTTTTATTGAATAACAGCAATGTAAACATGTACAAAGGATTTGAGAAGGCTCGTATGCATGCTCTATTTCAAACTTGAAGAATTATTTAACTCAGTATACATACTCTTGTCATAAAATTAGTGTTCATCCATTTTATATTCATATTTTACTTATTAGGTTCATAAAATATTCAATTTTTACAAAAAATAAATAAATACACATAAGATATTCATTATCAAATGAGAAAGTTATATATAATTCTAATAAGGGGAACCCAAAATTTGAATGTTATCGATTATTATTCCTGACAAGTTATCATTTTACACAAGGGTGACATGAAAAAAAATAGCTTGGGGTAAACATGTGGTTGTTGGTCCAGGTTCTCAATTTTATGTTGTGTGGTACAAAAAGGTGGTAATAATATGTTGGTAAAAAAATATTTATTATTGGATGGAAGACATCCCTTGGAAATTCTTGTTCTTTCTTTTCATTTAATTATGACATGGCTTTCTAGATTTGCATAAAAATATCTTTCCTCAGAACATAAAAGGTTGTGTAATCACGGGATTTTGACACAGGGTCAAGGAGATTAGAATTTCATGAAATGAATGGATGAAACTGTTATTGACGACAGATGATACTCTAATGGTCACTAAAAATAAAATACACAAGTAAATGACATGTTTTTAAAAGACATTGTGGATTTAATCCATTGGAGTGTGAGGGATACTTGGAAGAAAATGGGTAGAATTTTTTATTTTAATTCATGTGATCAAGATAGATACTTGAAACACGGATCCAATTATCATCTGTGCACTGCAAAAAACAATACTTACTTATCATTTGCAGTCACAAACCTTACATGATAAGTGAGTAGTGTTTTGTGATGCACAGCTAGGAGTTCCATGCAATCAGAGTGAGAAATAATGATGAATGAGTGAAAATGAATGTAAAGGTGAGGGATAGGGTGAAACAACAATAGCTTGAGGCAATAGAGATTTGTTGGAGAATCAGTGAGGTAGATCGAGGATAAATAAGATCACTTGTGCATGTGTTATTCATACTATTTGGGAAAATTAAAAACAAACAAAGATGTTCAAGGGGGGAAATGAGTCACAAGTGATCACATGCCTTGATTTTAATATGTCATTATAATTTCAAGAAAACAAAATTAGATAAACTTTAAACTAATAAAAATATAAGGAAACTCATTTATTTCTAAGAAAAATTTTGAAACCAAAGAAACAAAGAAATTTTTAGCTTCAAAAGCCTTAAAAACTTTTTATTCTGAATAGAACTTCCCAAATAAGAAGTGCAGCCATAAATTTAATTTATAAACACTTCAAAACTAATTAAAATATCCCATTAGATAAAAATTTATTTAAATATGAATTTAATAATGAATTTAATATACACAAATGAGACTTTATTCAATAATAATTACTTTTCCTCACTTTAAAAAGCCAATTTATAATTTAACTCAAGAAATAACCAATTTAAACTCTTTCTTTAAAACATTTAATTGCATAATAAGAATCATTTAATAAATAATTTAAGTATCCTTTATACTAAAAAGTAACATCTTTTTAAATCTCTATATATGGAAATCATAAAATTTACATATATATATGAAAACTATAAATATACATTAATCTAACACTTAAAAACATTTAAAAGAAAAAAACACAAGAATCACTTAAAGTTTCTTGAATACCTTTGAACATAGAATATTCTAAAAACAAAATCCACTAAAATGGAGTTATATTTTCAATACATTAATTTAAAAAATTCACATGAAATGATAACATGATATATGTTTCCCCTTTACACACAAATGATATGATTTAAACTTCTCAAACTCAATTATTAAATCATAATATCTTTAAAACTAGATCCCCCTACAAGAGGGTTTTAGAAATTTAGAATTATATTTTTGAAAAAAAAAATACCTTACATAAAAGAAATATTTTAAAATCAAAATATTATATAAATAAAATTTTAATTATGAAATGAGACTCTAATAAATCCTTAATGAAATGAATATTTATTTTTAATTTTGTTGGGGTTTTCTAAAACAAACAAATGTAATGATCATTACATCTTACCATCTTTCACTATGGAAATTGAATTAAAGGCCTAATGTTCATTTATACTAACTATATAAGTTCTAAAAATATTATCATATTTTTGGTAACTTTTAGTTCTTTATCACAATCCGTAAATTCATATAATTATTGAACACATTGTTTTTGTTTATATTCATATCCTTTAGCTTCATTAACATATATCATATTAATTATTCATGTAGTGATATCAATGATATTTCCTTTTTCATTAACCATAACATTTCTAGGAAGATTAAATTTTCTTTTCCATTCACACATTAGTCAACCATTTTATAAATTTATAATATTGATATTTTCATAAATATTTTTATAGTCATAACTAAATTGGTCATTTTTTATACACAATGATCTATATATCCTATTTAATTTGTTATATCTTTTCAATTATCTTGATCATATATTTTTGTTTAATTTTATTCCAATAGATTTATGTACCTTTTTCTATGAAAAGATGTTCTATACAATTAAAAAACTATTATAATACTATGTTAGAACTGGGGTGGTTATATATATCTTAAAACATAATGAAATATACTTTAGAATTTTTTATAATTTTTAGACCAAACCTATAAATATTAAAAAAATTGCATCTCCTCACTAGTTGTATTTCTCTATACACACCTATGATTTGCTTGTTGTTTATTTTTGTAGATGATTTTCTAAACATCATAAAGTAAATAACAATATGTTCATACATCCCATTAAAGGGATATCATTCATTTAAAGGTTGACCAATATCTATTTTTATTTGAATCTACCTATGAAATTTTACTATCCATGAATCTGTATCTTATTGAAAGGATAATTCATTAGTAGTTGACTATATAACCCTTCATATTTTTTCTAATTAGTTAATGGATTTAATTAATAAATATTATTTCATTCACTATCATTTATTCTATATAATTTCCTCCTATAAATGTTTCTTTAAATATCTAAAAAAATTAATGATAACCCATTATTGTAAACAATAGAGTTTTTTCATTCGGTTTGTTGATAGTAGACGTCGAGGTTGTTTTAAAGGCTTGAAGAAGATAATTTATTTTTGGGTAGATTGGTGAAGGAAACCCTCCCCACACTATGTTAGATATTATATGAGATATTTGATATGTTTATGAAAATAACTAATAATTACTTGACTTGATTGATGATGCCTTCAATTTTGTGAGCATATTCTATGTTTGAGCTGATATTTGGTGAAAAGGAAAAAAATAATAAATTTTTAAAGCATAAAAAATATATATGTTTTATTCTTTGAGTGTTAGTAGATAGTAATAAACACTTTAGTAAAATGTGTTATAAGATAGAATATATGAAATATTTATTAAAATATATTCCAAACTTAAGAAATCCATAGGAGATATACCCTTATACTGTGAGGTAGTGGCCAATATCTAATGTATAAAGCCTAGGTATTGGAGAAGTGGACAAGAACTAGTATGAGGTAGTGCTAGAGAACTCTTGGAAGGGGTGACACCAAGACTAAGGGAAACCAATGGTCATGGAGTGGGTTGGAAACACAAAAAGAAAAACACAATACCGTGAACCAAGAAGGACCTATGCAAGATACAATAGGGTAAAATTAGGAACACATAGACCCACAAACAAGGACCTGTTAGAGGAGGATAAACAATGGTAGGGACTTCATCAATAGAGCTCCTAAATATGAAATCATGAGACCACCAATTCAAGATAACGTCGCACTATTGTACACCGCTAAACTCGAACAAGCAATCAATGAGAGAGGAGGATAAAAAATAACATACCTTAGATTTGAGGCTTGATCTATCTGACAGAAGGTCGAGGGAGAGTAGCAGTAGCACTGGACTTCCATGAGAGCTTGAACAGCGCGATGAAAATCGATTTGGTTAGGGTTCTTTTTAAAAGATCAGGGAGGGTTTTATCGATGCTTCAAATAAATCACTCATAAAAGGGGTTTTATCAGTGCTAAAATAATAATCTCTCATAAAGATTTATAATTATAATTATAAATAAATATATTAATAAATATATAATTTTATAAATATAGTAAATATACATTTAAAAATATATTTATAAATAAATGTATTTGCAAATATATTTATAATTAGTTATTTATAATTAAAAATATATATTTATATCATTATATATATTTATATAATTACATATATAATTAATAGATGTATATAAATATAAATATAGTAAATATATTCATTATTTAAATATATTTACTACAATTTTATAATTATAAATATATTTATATCATTATATATATTTATATAATTATATATATATAATAAATATATATAAATATAGATATAAATATAGTAAATATATTCATTATTTAAATATATTTATTATAATTTTATAATTTTTTAAATATATAATTATTTATTTATAATTATATAAATAGTTTTTAAAAAAATATTTATTTATTTATAATAATAAATATATAATTTTATAAATTTAGTAAATATAAATTTATAAATATATTTATTTATAAATATATTTATTTATAAATATTTATTTAAAAATATATCTTTAGAATTATCAATGTAATGCATGTTTGATATATGTTAAATTGAAAAATCAAACAACATTCTATTAAATGTCCATTACTCAATACAATTAGTCAATATTTTTAATTAATACTAATTTTTAATTATAAACCATATTTAATTAAATATATGAATTATTTAATGTATTTTTAAATATTTTTTATTATATAAATCATATTTTAGGAAAGAGGTCTTTGCTTTCATAATAAAAAGTGGTTTCGGTCCCAACTTTTAAATAAAATTATATAATTTTGTAATTTATTCATTTTTTATTTTTTTTGTTTAATTATTAAAATTTATTCCTTTTATATATCTATATTTAATATATATTATTTATAAATATTTATAGTTTATATATATGTATATTAAATTTGTTCATTTTTATTAATGATTGTTTAATTAATAAAATTTTAATATTTTTTAATTTACTAATTTTTAATTTTTATTTGTTTAATTATTTGAATTTATTCATTTTATATATCTATATTTAATATATATTATTTATTGATATTTATTTATATATATATATATTAAAGTTATTAACAATTATTAAATTAATAAATTTTTTAATATTGTTTAATTTATTATTTTTTAATTTTTATTTGTTTTGTTTTTTAATTTTTTTTAAATATTTTGAATACTTGTATTTTTTTATTAGTATATATAAAAAATAGGCATCATGACCCACATGGGTAGATGGGTCGGGTCATGTAGGACTTGGTCGTGTGTATGCGGGTGGACTAAAGCCCGTGAGAAGAAATGGGTGGACCAAGGTTAGTGTGTGTCTGTGGACCCATATGGGTGTGTGAGGAGAGTTTATGTGGGAGCCCATTCCCATAGTAGGCTTTTTAGCTTATGATGCAGCGGGATCTTCTATAAAGAAGCGGTTGAACAACTACTATTTTGATGTGGGACTCACGTGCGCAATCGAGACCTTTATCGGCGCTATAAATAAAGTGTTGATAAAGATAAGCTTTACTAATGCTAAAAATGAACTAATAAAAGGTACCTTTTATCGGTATTTTTTATCACTGATAAAAGTACGCTTTATCAGTGATTTTTTCTATCACTGATAAAGGTTGACGTTGTATATTGCGCGTTTTGTAGTAGTGGTGTAAGGGTTTGACTAAACCTTTATGGTTCTTAATTTATAGGTTGTATGGAATGTTTATTCAAATTATCTCTTCTTTTCCTTATAGGTTTCATGGCATTCACACTTTTTTAAGGCGGGTTTCTCTATGTGATTTTATTTCTTTAACATACCTTGGGTGATTAAGCTTTATAAACCCTTTCTATTTCTTTGACAAGCCCTGAGTGTTTCTTTCCAATGCACTCTAAGAGTTTTTTATAAATCCATTAGAGTCCCTTTTCATGCATGTTAGTGTTTTAAAATGAGGTTTAAGTTGTTAATGACCTTGAAATATTTTCTAGAATTAATAATTCATGAATCTTACTTTGTTTCTTAATTAAATGAATCCATTTGTAAGGTATTTGATTTTTATTGAACTTTTTTGTTCTTTTGTTATTATCTTATGATTCTTACCTCTTGGTTTGATTTTTATAATATGAAATGATATATTAATTGATGTTTGGGTCCCACATTATGTGTATTAAATATATTTACCATGGACTTGAATTTCATTTTTGTTTAAAAGTGTTGTTTTCTAAGTGTTGAGACATATTTGGTTTTAAAAAGGGATTCTTATGTCTTGAACCTTAGGTTAAAGATTTAAGACATCTTTGAAAAAACTTTAAAAAATGGGATTTCATGATTTGAGTTATCAATATGGTATAAAAGGCTTAATTGTAATTTTATGAAAAGATTTTTGGATTCACCCCCTTGCATTATATTGTACTTTTAATTTTATAGTAATATAAAATATGATGTTTTTTGGTAAATTGGTGTTTGGAGGTGAGATGAGGGATGTTTTAATATATCTTTGACATTTTATGTGACTAATTTCATGACTGAAATTATTTACCTCAATTTGGTTAATTATGGTAACCTCGAGTGCTTAGGTAGGGACCCAAGACAAGTACCACTAGGCATTGATAACATTATCCCTAGTCTTGAATTACACTACTAACTAACACTAATATAACATAGATGTGACTAAAATATAGGAATTTTATTAAATAGTTATGGTGCCACCAGTTGGGTTTTCACCATGTTTCTAGCCATTGACAATGCTCTCCTTAGCAGCCTACGTGCAGATGGATGTGATTGGATATACCTGATGGGAATTAATATACTCTTTATAGTAGTTGAATATGAATAGTTTTGAATATAAGATAGTATGAGGATCTTAGTTTGTATTGACCTTAGTTCCCTAGGGTTACTTCCATGATGTCAGTTATATTTATTTTCATTGATTCGGTGTTATTGATGTTTATATATGATTACCACTCCTTTATTTGAGTGGATGGTATTTTCATTAACCTTTGTTTTCATGTGGTAATCATTTTCATGTGGTGTGGTTTATATGTTTCTTATCTATGGGGCTTCTCATATGTGTTCACTTTATATCTTTCATCTTCTTTCTTCCTGTTATTGAAATATACAACCTAGTTTTTCAAATGTTTTTGGAAGTTAATTGGTAAAGGAAGGATTTAAAATCAATTATAAATCTTTCATGGTTTTAAAGGAATTTATGTGCCTTTATTAAAAATGGTTTTAAAGTAGATTATCTAAGACCTGTTGATCTTATTCTAATAATGTAATTTGGATTCAAAAAGGAAAGTTAGTATTTGCTTATGTGGTTTAGTTTACTCAAATGATAAAAAGGTATTATTTTCATAAAATGTATTTCAAACGAGCACTAACAAAATGGATTTTGAAAGGAATCACATGGAGACTTTTATTAATGATATCCTACTAGGTAATTTTGTTATTACCCTACTTATACCACTCATTTTTGGTAGTCTTGGTGATAATTTGTAATTTTAGGTTCTTAAAATGTTCCTCTTTATGGATTCCTTCTCTTAGGTCACTCATGGAGTAGGTTGTGGGGATGATGTTGGAAGGTGACCTTGGGTTATGAGGAGGTCATCATATGGTATTTTGAGACCCTTTTGTTCACTTTAGTTTGCTTGTGTATCGACCATCTTATCCTATCTTGTATCATGGTATTTTTATTCATTATTATTATATTTATTTTCTATTATGTAATGTGAGTTGGGTGTTTATTTTTAGTTATAAACTATTTGGTTTGTTTTAAATTTAAAACTATTTTATTTGGTTGTGCATAAAATCCCAACTTATGGGTGCATCACACTGGATTCTTATTCCATTTCTAGTTTATTAATATTTGTTGGGTGAAAACATTCCCAATACTGTATCCATGATACCCATATACTAGTTACACTACTGGAACCTTTACCTATACCCATGGTTTAAAATCATGGGTATAGCCCAAAAAACTGTGGGTATAGGCTATACCCACGGTTCTATGAACCGTGGTTGCTCAAGTGGTCAGGATAGACCTATACCCATAGTTTGACCAAACTGTTGGTATAGTCCACCTATACCCATGGTTATTAAACCATTGGTGTAGGCAATTTCAATGGAAATGACTATACCCATGGTTTGACCAAACCGTGGGTATATATCCTTATTAAAAAAAAATCCTTCTTTGAGATTTGATCCCAGCACCTTCCGCCTACACTCCAACGACTTTACCACTATCATACAACATGTTTTTTCTCTTATATTCATAAAAAATATATGTATATATATAAATTTATTTATATTAAATTATTTATTATTATTATTATAGAAAAATAATGGGTCATCATATACCCACAGTTTAGTCAAACCATGGGTATAGGTTCTTATTAAAAAAATCATCCATTGGGATTTGATCCCAGCACATTATGCTTACACTCCAACAACTTTACCACTATCCTACAACATGTTTTTTCTTATATTCTAAAACTATATATGTATATGTATAAAAATTAATTTATATGAAAATATTTATTATTATTATTATTATGGAAAAATAATGGCTCAACCTATACCTACGGTTTGGTCAATCCATGGGTATAGGTTATCCTGCAGCCTTCCCACAAAAAAAATCTCATGAAACCTATTTCCATGGTTTAGTAAAACCGTGGGTATAGGGGTGACCTATACCCATGGTTTTTAGAGAACCTTGGGTAAAGATCCTTCCCGTGAATTTTTTTTTTTCCCACAAAACTTATTCCTACGGTTTAAAAAAACTGTGGGTATTTGGGTGACTTATACCCATGGTTTTTGGAGAACCATGGGTATAGGTCCTTGCTGCAAAAAAATCCCATGAAACATATTCTTACGGTTTACAAAAATCGTGGGTATAAGGGTAACCTATTCCCACAGTGTTTTTGGAGAACTGTCGGTATATCCTTGTTTTCCAGTAGTATTACCAGCCTGTGGGGATCTAGAACACCCTTTGAGACTTACTATGAGCCAACTTGGGTGTTGGTTTAGGATAACCTGAGCTGTTTCATGACATTATAAACTATTATTAACTTCTTAAATGCATAAAAATATATATTTTATGAACTTTATGGTATTATATGATATATATATATATCATATAATATGATACAAGATTTCTCCTTTTCACAACCTTGATATTATGTCATTGTGTAATATCCTATTTCTATTTTTAAGTTATTCCTAAACCCCTATTTTTACCAAGCTTTGGTTGGGTTTCGTTTGGGGTTAATTTGGGTTAAAGTTTTAAGAGTTTTGAAAATTTTGGTCTAGTGCATGGTTGGATCACAGTTTTCCCAAACTATGCGCTCTATTAGAGAAAACCGTGAAACCCAAGGTAGTGGGTTTTTTCATGGTTTGTACACGATTATTCAATCCATGATCCCTATTAGAGAAACTATATGGTCCATTTAAAACAGGTGCATGGTCATTCTGCACGGTTTGGACTAACCATGCAGGTCTGCCTAGGAAACCATATGTATGGGTTTTAATTAATCTGATTTTACGTTTTAAAATCCTAAACCCCCCTTTTAGGGTCCTTGATAGAATAATACAACCCAAAAACATTTTCTCCCATCTTTGGAGATTTTTTTTCCCCTCATATCCCTCCCAGAAGCGATTTGAAGCTTGAGGAAAGCCGTCTAATCTTTTTCTAGTTAGTTTCCCCATCCCATTATTGTTCTCCCACAATATATCTTCTCCTCCCTTCGGTTTCATGGATCCTCATATCGATTTTTGGATCTAATACCTGCTATTTTGGATCTAAACTTAGGTTGGATTCTGTAAAAACTCGGAAATTCCATATAATTTTATATATATATATATAATTATTACGAGTCTGCAAAATTTGACGGTACATGATTCTGAGGCCTGGAGAGCCCGGAACGAATTTTTAAACTTTTTTAAGTTACGTTCAGTAAACGTGCAGGCACGAAATTCTATCTTTTGAAATGGTGCTCGGATTAAAAATCCAAGGAAATCGTTGGACTCATAGCGCCGAGATTCGTATAAGGGAAGCATAACTTTGTTCGGAAAAATTCGAACATAAAAGTTAATTTTTTGGACTTTCGGAAAATGATAATAAAATAACTAAAGATATTATTTTATTCTTTTTGAAATAGTTGATCAGGGAATGGTGGGACCATGGTGTAATGTCAGGCAATAAACGTGGGTCATTTAATGACTTAAACCTCTCGTTGTGTAACCACAATGCTTGTGGTTTATTAGGTTCATTAATTGTGATTCATTAATGAATCATAATAATGAACCAACGTGGGAGATTTTTCTTTTACTTAATCAAATCATTGGTGTGGGTATTGGTAGCCCACGGGAGGATTCCTGAAGAAGTTTTGGAAACGTTTTCCTCTAACAAAGAACAAAGTTTTAATGAATCCCATTAAGGAATCGATCCGGAGGTCAACGGACGATGAACGACAACACATGCAAACCTTCTCCTTTTTCCACAAGAGAACCCAATGTGTTCAAGGTAGGGTGTTTAAATTTGTTTATGTGTTTAAATTATTTTCCCCTCTCCATTGTTGATTGATACGAAGAACGTGGATTAACCAACTAATGGTTTGATCCGCGACTCATTCGTTTTTGTAAGAGGTTGTTGCGGGAATTCATTTTTGAGGTTTTATTAAATCTTCTGATGATTATTGTTTCACCCACATATTATAACGCTAACATGGAGGGCATGGGCCAATAAGAACAAGGCATGAACCCTCCGTCAAACTTGTTCTTGATGCGTTATTTGTGGTCGAATGGTCAACTTGTCGACAACGCGGAACCGAGGTCCACGCAGTGAAGGTGGCATCCCGAGAGGCCCGTAGGCGCAGACAAAAAGAGAATTGGACCACCGGAGCTTCACTGGTGGCCTGCAGAAGCTTTGCCGGTGTGGAACCACTGGCATGACGGTGCCAGCGACCATCGACCGCAAGGAGGGGGTGGCGCCCGCAGGCGCCGTGGAGGACAGGAGTAGCCGGCTGCGTTGAAGGCAAGCGGCGCACCATGGAGGAGATACCGCGACTCCGTCTGTGAAGGATATGTCACAGATCCGGACATGGAGGAGGTAGACCTGGACCGTAGGTCCCGCCCTAGATCGGTCCATGGGACCAATCATCTGAAGGGGTTGCGCCAGCCTGGCGCCGATGGTTGAAGACCGAACGGACTTTGTCCGTTCGGTGGGGAGTTGGCTCCGCCCCCAGCTGGCAGGTAACAGCCAGCTGGCAGACTGGACCGGGTCCAGCTGGTTCAAACCCAGGTCGACCCAGAATGGGTTGGGTCAGCCCAAACTGGGTCAGGTCGGCCCAGACTGGGTTGGGTCGGGTCGGTACGACGACCCGAACCCATTTCAATCCAGTTTCGCTTAAAGGCCATATCTTATAAACCAGACATCTGTTTGAAGAACCGTCTACGGAACTAGGACCCTTAGGACAAGGTGATCATTTTGAGATACTCCACTTGGTTTTTGGAGAAAGTTTTAGTATGTACATTTTAGATCGAACCCGAATATAATCGGGCCCTCGGTACTAAAATGCCTATAACTTACAGACCGGGCATCCGATTGACGCGTCGTCTATTGAGTTGGAACCTTTATGACATGAAGGTTATTCAGGTTACTTCTTTGTGTAAATTTTTGGTGGTTGAGGTAATACTGATGGATTGAGGAGAGGATCCTCTCCAAATCAAGCATGCTAGGTGCGGGAATCTAGTAGATGGTGTGACGTGAAGAAAGAATAGTGATCCTCTGTGGGTAAGAACCTAGTGATCCTCTGAGTGGGTCAGCACCTAGTGATCCTCTATGGGTCAGCACCCAGTGATCCTCTAAGTGGGTTAGGACCTATCAATCTTCTGTGGTTCAGCACCTAGCGATCCTCAGTGGGTCAGCACCTAGCAATCCTCCATGGGTCAGCACCTAGTAATCCTCTGTGGGTCAGAACCTAGCGATCCTATGTGGTTCAACACCTAGAGACCTTGTGCGGTCTATAAGAAAAAGTCTCTCGATAGAATAAGATGATCTAGCTTTAAGACTAATTATCTTTATTCATGTTATTTAAGTTATATACCTGGTTTGAGATGAGTCTTTACTTGTACTTTATGATTAAGATCATGCTTTGTGGTTTTTACTTTGTGGAATTATGGGAGAACTTCGGGGGTCTCAGGGTCCCTACTAGGTATTTTTATACTCATCCCTACATGGGCTTTGTCTGCACCTTGTTGTGTCTTATGCAGACAATAGACAGCTTTTACCGAGGTTAGGGAGTCAGGACTAGATGGTGCATGGAGGCGACCAGTTGACGTGGAGAGCCGCAGTGATGAGTTATACCTACCCTTTAGGTAGAATCCTTGGAGGATGACCTCATGTGTTTTTTTTCCTTTTTTCTATATTTTCTTTTATTTGGGTTTGTATTCTGGCCGATTCTACTTCATTTCACACTTTTACTTTCAACAGTTGTACTACGTGGTTTGTTCTTGTTATGTACCTGGTATGTGTGTTTGCAGGTTTAAAGGAAATGTCATACCATTTTATAGTTATGACTTTCCGGTGCTAGTCTCCAACCTCTATCCTATGGAAGGTATGCTTGGGGTAGTCACGGCACGGGCCCCAGGGGATGGGTCATGACAAAGTGGTATTAAAGGGTTTGGTCCTACCAAAGAACTAAGACTCTGATCTTTTCAATGGGGCAATAATGTTAAGTGTTCTGAGTAAGGTTTTTAGTTTGGGGAGTCCGATGTTGGTGCGGCAGCCAATGTATCCATACACCAGGATCCTGAATTCTAATTTTCAACTCGGTACATGAAAACACTATTTGCGTGTGTTTTGAAAATTTTGTTTTACTTTTGATCTTTTTGAGTTATCTCACCAAGTATATCTTATTGACCATGGAACACCTGTTTTTTTATATGATGCTACTACATAGACATTCATCCAAGATTCCAAAGAGAGTTTGCGATGATGGCCCACCAAGCGATGAGGCTTCGGCACAGGGCCCTCCTTTTGTGATGGTACCTTCGGGTGGTGTACCAGCAGCACCACTACCCATAGGGTAGCATTTGCCACCATCCCCACCAGCAGACAGTGCACGCCTAATTAGCACATTGCATGAGTTCTAGAGATAGAGGACTCTAAGGTTTCGAGGCGAGATAGATCCCCAGGAAACTGAGGACTAGCTGGAGGCTATGGCGTGGGTTTTCTTCTTGGTTGAGACATTAGTAGACCAAATGGTGATCCTAGCTGCTAGCCTTTTCTAGGGAACAACAGGGTGATGGTAGAGCCTAATTCTCCAGACACATGAGGAGGTGACACTCTCCTAGTTGGACTTCGAGAGCCTTTTCAGGGCAGAGTTCATACCAGCGACCTTATGCTCAATGTGTATTCAGGAGCTACTGCACTTACAATAGGGCAGCCTAATAGTGGCCCAGTACTCGACGAGATTCACTAACCTCTCTCGCTACTCCACTGACATGGTAAGTGACCCATTCTTTAGGTCCTAGACCTTTGATCAGGGTCTCCAATATAAGATTAGAGCATCGATGATATCTCTCAACATTCTGACGTAGGCTGGAGTGATTGAGAAAGCGCTATTGGTGGAGAGCTTTCTAGCTGAGAAGACATCGGTGATGAGAACCACCACCGGACAATAGGTAGTCGAGTCATCTATAGTAGGTATTAAGAAGGTGACGCAAAGGTATAAGCAGGCCAGAACTTTCGAAGGATGACCCCAGGATGTAGGATCGGAGGTGCAGAGCTCACGAGGAATAGAAGGTCATCTGAGGACTAGAGTCTGTTACTCTTGCGATGGACAAGGGAACATGGCTTGCGATTTTCCAACTCCCCATGTGGAAAATAAGCATATGGTCGAGGGACTGCTGAGACAGTGACAGAGGTTTGAATGAGGAGGTCTGCAGAGCAGCGGATGTGGTAGAGGAGTTGGTCGTGCAATAGGTGGTGGGCAGAGATTTGAGGTTCTACCACCACCACCCTCAGGTGGTCCACCCTGACTACAGGGAGCAGGTGGATAGGGACGAGCTCAGCTTCAGGAAGTTGAGGCTTATGACCACGGTACTCCGAATATGATTCAAGGTGCGATCTATGTATAATCCACCCTAGTTGTAGTTCATATAGACACAGGTGTCGGTCGTTCTTTTATTACCACGGTTCTCGTTCGGAGCTCTAAGATTCCGATGGAGACATTGGCTCAATCCTTATGATTAGATACTCATAAGGTAGAGGATTCGATGATTATGTACTGGTGAAGGCAGTGTGAGATCACTCTAGGAGGCGAGAGCTTCAGTTGGTATATCCTAGTAGCAGCGTTGAGGCCTTACTATGTCATATTGTGTATGGACTATCTATCCATAGTCCATGCTCAGATCGACTGTTTTAGGTGCAAAGTGTGATGTGTCTGTGAGGATGGGACTAGGTTTTCCTTCACCGGTGAGAAAGGAACCTTTATAGCACAGGATGTACTTTCTCAAAGGAGGGTGCAATCGATCACTCATTAGTTGGATAGCCTCACCCTCGGAGTAGTAGACGAGAGGATTCCGAGTTATCCTGTAGTGGTGGACCAGTATGCTAATGTCTTTCCTAATTATTACCTCCTCACAGAGAGGTAAACTTTTACATTGACATGTACCATGGGAAAACACTGATATCTACACCAGCATATTAGATCGCTTCTATAGAGCTTCGTGAGTTGATGGTACAGCTGGAGGACTTTTAGGGTAAGGGGTTTATAAGGCCCAGTGTTTCTCCATGGGAAACCCAGATTTTGTTCACCAAGAAGGCAAATGAGAGTTTGAGGCTTTGTGTGGACTATCGGTTCCTAAATCAGGTGACCATGAAGAACAATTATTCACTCTCTAGGATTGATGATCTCTTTAATCAGTTGAAGGGAGATCGATGGTTTTCAAAGATAGACCTCAGATCAAGCTATTATCAGCTCAGGGTATGAGATGAGGATGTACCGAAGATGGCCTTTAGATGCCGGTATGGCCACTATGAGTTCTTGGTGATGCCTTTCAGCATGACCAACACCCCAATAGTGTTCATGGGACTCATGAAAAGGATATTCCAGCCTTACCTCGATCGCTTCGTGGTGGTCTTCATTGACGACATCTTGGTGTACTCAGCGTCGGAGGAGGAGCACGCCACTTATCTACAGATAATTATGAATACACTATGAGAGAACCAGCTTTATATAAATCTCTTGAAGTGCCAGTTCTAGATATGGGAGGTCCACTTTCTGAAACACGTTATCTCAGAGGCTGGAGTTATGGTGGATCTATCAAAGATAGAGGTAGTGATTTCTTGGGATCCACCTAGGATTGTGACCGAGGTGCGAATTTTCATAGGGTTGGATGGATACTACCGTAGATTCGTACCTGACTTTTCCAGAGTAGCATCACCCTTTTCAGCTTTAACAAAGAAGGGACAACCTTTTTGTGGATAGAGAGATGCCAGAAGAGTTGAGGCAGAGACTGACGAGTGCCACCATCTTGAGGCTACCAAAAGAGGGAATTGGGTATGTAGTCTACTGCAACGCATTAGGGACCAGACTGGGATGTTTCCTGATGTAGGAGCAAGCAGTTATCACCTACGGATCACGGTATCTGAGGCAACACGAGCATAACTACACCACCCATGAACTGGAGTTAACAGTAGTGGTCTTTTCCTTAAAGATGTGGCGATACTACTTAATGGGTGAATGATTTACCATCTACTCCAATCACAATATTATGAGGTATATCTTCTCACATAAGGACCTAAACCTGAGACAACGATGATGGCTAGATTTCCTCTAGGACTATGACTTTGAGATAGTTTTCTCTCCTGGGAAGGGGAACGTGGTGGCAGATGCACTCAGAAGGAGGTCTGGTTTATAGTTTCTGAGCAAGGCAACAGAACAGCTAGCCGCATTGCAATTATCCTTCATGGATACTGATGAATAAGCTTACCTCTAGACTATGAAAGTCACTCCCACACTCCTCCAGCGAGTCATATAGGCCCAGCTTGAGGATGTTGACCACGAGACCCAACATGCTCAGATATCCACAGGATAGGCTCCTGAAGGATTTTTTGAAGGTGGGGAGTACATCATCCTTTTCAGAGGATGCACCATGGTACTAGTGACGCTACGATAGGAGGTGTTGAGGGATTTCCAAACATCCCCTTTGGCGGTACATCCTGGTGTGGTGAAGATGTACCAGGACCTTTGGCATCAGTACTAGTGGTCAATGATAAATAAAGCAGTGGCAGGGTTCATTTCACGATGCCTCACATGTCAGCAAGTGAATGTTGGTCATCAGGTTTCAGCAGGATTAGAACAACCACTTGAGGTGCCAGAATGGAATTGGTATGGCATCTCCATAGAATTCATGATAGGGATACCATGTATGTCCAAGGGCCACAATTCCATCTGGGTGATCGTTGACCACCTCACCAAGTCCTCCCACTTCCTACCCATCTGAGAGCAGGGATCAGTAGAGGGATTGGGATGCCTCTACGTACAGAAAATAGTGAGACTTCATGGGGTTCCATCGACGATCATTTCAGATTGTGACACTCTTTTTACATCTCGGTTGTGGAAGGGATTATAGGAGGCGTTTGAGACTCAGCTACGCCTGAGCATCGCCTTTCACCCCCAGATAGATGGTCAGATGGAGCGAACCATAAAAATTCTTGAGGACATGATTTGTGCTTGCGTCCTCGATTTTGGCCGCAATTGGGAGGACCACCTTCTATTGGTGGAGTTTGCATACAAAAATATTTATCACTCCACCATCGCCATGGAATTGTTTGAGGCCTTGTACAGGCGACCATGCAGAGCACCTCTATGTTGGACAGACCCAGGGGAGTCATCACTTATGGGTCTAGAGTTGGTATGAGCTACCACTGAGAAGGTTCAGATCATCCAGGAGTAGATGAAGACTACACAAAGTAGGAAAAAGTCTTGTGTCAACAGGAGACAGAGACCCTTAGAGTTCGAGGAGGGAGACCATGTCTTCCTACGGGTCTCACCATGATGAGGATTGCAGAGATTTGATCAGGGTGGAAAGTTATCTCTGAGGTTTATCATACCTTTCCAGATTCTCAGTAGAGTTGGCGAGGTGGCATACCGCCTAACTCTTTCCCCAAAAATGCATCGGGTTTATAATGTTTTCCATGTGTTGAAGCTAAGGAGGTACGTGCATGATCCATCACACGTTATCGACTGGGAGAGTTGGACACAGATGATGGGGCGACTTTTGTGGAATTACCTGTGGAAATAGAGGATTGATATGATTGGGTCCTTTATGGATGGTCGATACCTCTGGTGCGAGTTTGGTGGTATTACGAGAACCTCCAAGAGAGAATATGGGATCGGGAGGCTCAAATTCGTGCTCAGTACCTCCATTTGTTTACTTAGATTTTGTTGTAGCTTTTGGGGACATAAATACCTAAGGTGGGGAAAATGTAAAAACCTAGAAATTACGTATAATTTTTTTTTATACGGAATTATTACGAGTCTGCGAAATTTGACGTCACGTGATTCCAAGGCCCGGAGAGCCCAGAACAAATTTTTGAACTTTTTTTAAGGTACATTCAGTAAATGTGCGGGTTTGAAATTCTATCTTTTGAACCAGTGTTTGAATTAAAAATTTTAGGATATCATTGGACTCGTAGCACTGGGATTTTCTTAAGGGAAGCTTAACTTTGTTAGGAAAAATTTGGACGGAAAAGTTAATTTTTTAGACTTTTGAAAAAAATAATAAAATAACTAAAGATGTTATTTTATTCTTTTTGAAATAATTGAGAGGCAATTGGTGGGACCATAGTGTAACATCAGGCAATAAAAGTGGGCCATTTAATGACTTAAACCTCTCGTTGTGTAACTACAACGCTTTTGGTTTATTAGGTTCATTAATTATAATTCATTAATGAATCGTAATAATGAACCAACGTGGAAGGTTTTTATTTTATTTAATAAAATAGTTGGTGTGGATTTTGGGAACCCATGGGAGGACTCCTGACAAAGTGTTGGCGACGTCTTTCTCCAACGAAGAACGGAGTTTTGATGACACCCGTTGAGGAATCGATCTGGAGGTCGACGGACGATGAACGACAACGCACGCTAACCTTCTTCTTCTTCCGTAAGCAAACCCAACATGTTCAAGGTAGGGGTTTTAAATTTGTTTATGAATTTAAATTATTTTTCCCTCTCTGTTCTTGATTGATATGAAGAATGCAGATCAACCAACTAACGGGTTGATCCGCGACTCATTCATTTTTGTGGGAGGTTGTTGTGGGAATTAATTTTTGGGGTTTTATTAAATCTTATGATTATTATTGTTTCACCCACATGTTATAACGCTAACGTGGAGGGTGCGGGCCAATCCGAACAAGGTCCAGACCCTCCATTGAACTTGTTCTTGATGTGTTCTTTATGGGTGAATGGTCAACTTGTCGGCAATACAGAACCGAGGGCCACGCAGTGAAGGTGGCATCCCGGGAGGCCCGTAGGCGCTAACGGAAAGAGAATCAGACCACCAAAGCTTTACTGGTGGCCCATGGAAGCTCCGTCAGCACAACACCACTGGTACGGTGGTGGTCGGCTCTCGACGGCCATGAGGAGGTGACGGCGCCCACAGGCGTCGTGGCGGACAGGGGCGGACGGCCTACGACGGCCGCATTGAAGGCATGTGGCACGCCACTGTGACTCTGGCTATGGAAAAGGCGGACCCGGACCATGGATCCCACCCTAGACTGGTCCATGAGACTAGTCAACTGAAGGGGTGGTGCTAGCATGGTGCCACCGGTTAAAGACCGAATGGACTTTGTCCGTTCGGTGGGGAGTTGGATTCGTGCCCAGTTGGCGGGTCGCGCCCAGTCGGCGGATCAGACCGGGTCCAGTCGATCTGGGTCGGGTCCAGCTGGTTTCGACCAGGTTGGTTCGAGCCGGTCCAAGTTGGACCCAGGTTGACCTAGACCGTGTCGGGTCATGTTAGTTTGACTGGGTCGGACCGGAACCAAACCCATTTCAATCTAGTTTCACTTAAAGGGTCATATCTTTTCAACCGAACGTCCGTCTGACGAATCGTATTTGACGTTGGAACCCTTAGGATGAGACGGTTCTTTTTAGATACTCCAATTGGGTTTTGGAGAAAGTTAGAGTACATCCGGGTTGGATCAAACCTAAATCCAACTGGGCCCTCGGTACTAAAATGTCTATAACTTACAGACCGGGCGTCCGATTGATGCACAGTCTATTGTGTTGGAACACTTATGACATGGTGGTTCTTCAAATTACTTATTCGTGGTACTTTGTGGTGGTTGAGGTACAACTGATGGCTTGAGAAAATTATCCTCCTAGAATCAAGCATGCTAAGTGCAGGAATATAGTGTCTCGCTGTGACATGAAGAAATAATAGTGATCTTTTGTGGGTCAACACCTAATGATCCTTTGAGTGGGTCAGAACCTAACAATACTATGTGGTTCAGCACCTAGAGATCCTCTAAGTGGGTCAGTGTAATGTATCGGGCCCGAATAGCCACTCAAACAGTGCTAAACGGGTTGGGTGTTACTACATTAGGCGCACCTCCCTAAATAGCAAAGGTTGTCGACTAACAGTGAGGGTGTATACAAGTATAGTGGGGAGGATATACCCTCTCAGAGGAATAAAATGGAACTGGTCCGAACAAAAATATATAATATGCAGCAGAAACAAGTGACTCGGCATACTCGAATTAGACCCGCATAGCGGAAGCATAATCAATAGTAATAAACAGCAGAAGAAATAAATATAAACAACAGTAGTTTAATGTAAACACAACATCATGTTGAACCACTTGTAACAACTACTAGAACGGACAAATCATTCATCCATAGCAAGTCAATACATAAAAGGGTGCCAATGGCTAACCAACAATAGCTACAATAAACAAGGTAAGCATGCTAGTATAGGAAATAAAGAAAAAAAAAGTAAACTCCAGCTAGGAAAGACCTCAAGGTATACACCATCCCCATGAGACAGCTAATATAGTCCATCTCCTAAAGTTGATCTCTTTTCTGCACATAAATCCATAAAGTATATACGCATCTCGAAGGGCCCGTGCAGGGTGTGAGATGAATCTCAGTAGGATACCACCCAATGGTGCGTACCTAATATAAGTGTTTAAGAAGGAATGCATTTATAAGGAAAAAAATAACCAATATGATGCACAAATAACAAAAACTCCACTGGTTCTTAGTAACCACCATGTAGTGTCACCTACTTCAGCCAACGCTAGAATCTCTGTCATGTAACCCGGCACCATGTGCCCCCTGACACTGCATGTCTCAAGTACCGACATCCCGAAGGCACGCCCAAGAAGTAGTAACTCGGGGAAACAATGATACCTATCCTCAAATAAGTAACTGGAGGGACAGCGATGTCTTCCCTCAAATAAAGTAACCATAGGGAAGCATGGTCTTCCATCAAATTAGTAACCGGAGGTACAATGATATATGCCCTAAAATTACGGTGAGCCTCTACCCCCTAACCTGATAGCCTCAATTTTATCCCTTGAAGGCTCCCCACCTTCCACATGGATTCCTACGGCAAGCACCCCCAAACCAATAGTACCTAAACCACAACTAACGGGGGCCTCTACCCACATGATTGGTCAAAACTACCTCATCACGGAGTCTCTCTATGTGCACACTACTCAAAGTTCTGGGTGAGCGGTAATCACCAAAATAAGTTCCCAAGCCACAACATCTCTGACACCTCATACTCCTATGTCCATGTCGCTCAAGTCCAATGGTCTTTCCATCCAAGTAACTCAGGACATGACCAACTTGACAGTCACACTACCTCAATCCAACGTCCATGATGCCCAATCATGTGGTCAGAACCACCCAATGTAACCCAAGCCAAGCCCAACCTATGATCATCATCGCTCAACAATACCCAGTCCATGCCCAGCACAACCCAAAGGTTCCCGCATATGCAATATCACAGATCAAATATATGTATAATCAAAATAAATACTTTAAATAAGAAAAAAAACCAAACAGTTGAATTTCACTAGATATGTGTTGTCACATACTAGAACCAAGATCTTGGAAGCCTATAACCATTCATATCATCACTTAACAAATTGAACTCAGCATCTTAATCAAAACAAATCATTTTAACGCATTTTGGCATACCCGGCCAAAATGCCCCAATTGAGCAACGACCCCTCGCCCAACCCCTCTCAAGTAAAATAGGAAAAAGGGTATACCCAAAGGCATCACATAGGTCTAATGAGCAATTTAATATGCAATAACAGATAAAACAGGGCCTCGCTCAAAATACCCAAATACGCACCAAAGGTCGCATCACACAAAAGTCTGTGAAAATACAAATAAAGGTATGAAACACCTACCTCATGCTAGTATGATGATACTCCTCAGATAACAGCCTCCAATTTGGTCTAAAACAAGTTATATCTACAAAATAATAAAAAAATTCTCAAACACCCTATAACTCGGTTTAGAACAAAAATCAAGAAGAACGGCTCAAGTGGAATTAAGTCCTTACTTAGGGGGTTTCAATGGATCAAACGGTGTTTGAATCTGACTTAGGATGAAGAAACAGGAAGGAATTGAAGTCTCGGCCGACTATTCGCGTCTTCTAGATGAAACCCACATTCCCCTACCTCAAAATGAGGCTACTTCCTATTTTAATGAAAGAAAGAAAATAAACAACATGTACTTAGGACTACATGCTGTGTGTATCATTTTATTATTCCTATGACGGCTAATATTTCACCGAGGACTTGTCGACATAACTACATAGTGTGTAACTAGGGGTACACGGCATGTACTTCTCTACCAAGCCGACATCCCCAACACACCATTTATATCCCCATACACGGCCCCTCTACATGGCATGTACAAATAGTATACGGCATGTAATTGTTAAAATCTTTCTACCCGGCCAACAAGCCTACACATCATGTAATTCCTTCACACATGGTCAAGAGTACACGACGTGTACTAAAGGTATATGGCGTGTAATTTGGAATTTTCCAAAAACTGCCCAGTTTCTCCAATTTTCTCAGAACCAAGTCAAATATTAAAACAGGGTCGGGATTTTGACCCATTCCAAAAACCCAGGTTCTTACAATCTCCCCACCTTAAAATATCTTATCCATGAGCTATCAAAATAAACCCAGAGATGTCACCGAATATACCACTCTAATCAAAGTAACCCGGACTACCCTGGTCTCAAAGGTTCTAGATAAATTCTTCAAGGGGATCCCCACCTTAGGAATTGCCTAACTCGGTCTCAAACCTACAAAACTCAACAAATCAAAGGTTCACTAACCTATTTTTAGACTCATGGTCCTCTCATGACGCATTGTCACCCCTGTACCTCATTGGTGCTCTTGTTTCGTTTCCGACACCCAAAACATATCATGCACTGCATCGGTGCCTGCGTCTATGAGGTCTTGCATCCCATAGATGCTCAAAACAAACCTGGTTCCTAACACCTTAAGTAACCTACATCCTCGATGCCCCGATGCCCATGGCACCTCAAGTAACCCACATCCTCGATACCCCAATTCCCATGGCACCTCAAGTAACATGCATCCTCAATTCCCCTAATGCTACGCATATCATAAATATATATAAATATATCACGCGCCTGATATGGAGCCAATTCCACTGGCCAACATCTAGTCAATCCATATAAATCATGTGCACCTCGTGCACTCAAAGTAGACATTCCCCAACAGGCCATGCCAAAACAAGTAAAAAAACAGATCACGGCCACACCCTCAGTGTACCTCTAATTGTCGTCAGTTCACCAGCCTACTCAGCCCCTGGAAGCTTCATGGCATGCACCTAACCTGAAGTATGACTGCCTGATGCCTGACCTCCCTATGGTGCTGCTCCAGTCACCGGCCACTGACCCTTCATCTAGGTCCCACTGTCTCTGTCACATCCTCCGCGTGCAACCAAACCTCGATTATCGTCACCTGGTACCTAACCTGAACCAACTCGAGATGTCACTGTCTATCCTAGTCCCTACCTGTCGGCTGTCTGATAAGGTTTCTTGTAGAACCTATCCAAATTCCTGACTTATCCAAATGCCTGGCACTCCTTTGGAGGCCTATCGCACTGATTTAGAACATGCCCTGGTTATCTACACTGAAATCAAACCATTGAAGAACTGCTATGAGGTGGTCTAGCTGAGTCCATGGCCTGACTGCCCTGCTGGAAATCGTCTCGTCCTTGCTTCCTACTATCCAAACCATCACCTGAAGCTGTTGTACAGCCTAAGTGAGACCTCTCTTTCTCATTTCCCTCCGCTATGAGCGCTTGATTCACTAACTCTGAGAACAAATCTAACCTAAAGATATTTACATGGATCTGAATGGCATGTCGTAATCCATCCTCGAAGCGCCTCACCCTTGTTGAGTCATCGCTTACCATACCAGGTGAAAATCAAGACAGCTCAGTGAAAGTTGTTGCATAGTCCATGATAGAATTGTCTCCCTACTAAAGGCTTAAGAACTCCTAAGCTCTCTCTGCCCTCAGTGTCTCTGGGTAAAAGTGCTAAAAGAACCTGTCCTCGAATTCCTTCCTTGTAATTCCTTCATTTTTGCGAGCCTGAACCTATACATCCCACCAACGCTTCATCAGTCCTCTCAGCATGTACATCGTCAGCTTGACCCTCCACCCTAGAGGTGTCTTGAGCTACTAGAAGATCATTTTCATGCTCTTTATGCAATTCTTAGCTTCCTTTGGACCACCCTCACCCTGAAAAAGCGGTCAGCGCTATGAATAGAACTCCCGTGTCAGATACTCTATAGAGGGATCTTTACCTTGCACACCTTTATTGATCCCTTGAAAAACACGTACCAGAATAGTTTGGAGCAGCTCGTCAAGCCACGACCCGAACGCTACCAAACCCGGTTGTTGTCCTTCTTGTAATAGATCCTGAACCTAATCATGTTTCTGATCCTATACCTGCGGCTCATGCTCTTTCTGTCCCTCAGGTATTTGAACATGATCGTGCTCCTATGGCATTGTACCATCACCGGCCTAATGTTCCATCGATCCGTCTAGGAGGAACCTACTGAATACCATAAATGGTCAGACAACCCATATATATATATATACAATATATTCAATGTAGATAAGGAAAGCAGTAAAGAGGAATCATATAACAACTAACCTTACTCTCCCTTATCGCAACCCATGCCCACGGCATCCCAGCCTCATGGCCTCCTTACCCACCCTCAATAGAGCCAAGTATCAAAAGTACCTCGGTTCATGCCCGTCATGACAACCAACGTTGCCTCAACCTGACGACCGAGTCACCCAATCCTAATAATCAAAATCACCTCAACCCTAGTACCTGCCTTCTCGTACAAGATTCAGACTCAAATACCCTTCCACATGCAATTCTACAATATATATAAAGCATGGCATATTATATTGAAATCAATAATAAATTCATCATTAATTTCACCTTTTCACATTTCAAAGCATACAAAGCATGGTAATTGACATTATTCACATGGCATTATCACTTCACAAATCATACGTGCAGTTATGAAATTGAAATAACCTAAAAATATACCTATCAAAATCCAAACAATCACGCCTTGCCATACTGGACCAAGGTCCAATTATTCCATTACCTCACTGGGTCAAGGGTCACATATCACAACCAATAACATCACAAATCACGTGATCCACCGAGGTGGAAAGAATATAAATTGTAATATGAGCAAAAGAAAAACAGAAATTTCCACCCATGGAAACTTGGTCCATCCCTCGTACCTAGGGATGCAGGCACCCAAGCACAAGCTAGAAACCTAGTTCTAATAATAACCTATCTCTAGTTTACTATATCCCAAATAGTAAAACTAGTAGAATTAAAAAAAAAGGTCTCAATATCATTAGTAGCCAGAAAAACGCTGCTACTAAATCCCTGTCAAGAACCCCATTTGATACGACTTTGTAACGTATCAGACCCGAACAGCCACCCAAACAGTGCTAAATGGGTCGAGTGTTACTACCTTAGGTGCACCTCCCCAAACTCCAAAGGTTTCTGACTAGTAGTGAGGGTGTATATAGGTATAGAGGGTAGACTATACCCTCTCGGAGGAATAAAATGGTACTGGTCTAAACAATAATATATAACATGCAGTGGAAATAAGAAAATCAGTAGACTCGAACCAGACCCGCATAGCAAAAGCACAATCAATAGCAATAAACAACGGAAGAAATAAATATAAACAACAACAGCAGAATGTAAACACAACAGCATGTTGAACCACTTGTAACAACTACTAGAATGGACAAATAATGCATCTATAACAAGTCAATATATAAAAGGGCACCAATGGCTAACCAAAAATAGCTACAATAAACAAGGTAAGCATGCTGGTATAGGAAAGGAAGAAAAACAAAGTAAAATCCATGTAGGCAAGACCTCAAGGTCTATACCATCCCCATGCGACAACTAATACATTCCAGGTCCTGAATCTAATCTCTTTCCTGCATGTAAATATCATAAAGTTTACATGCATCCCAAAGGGCCCGTGCAGGGTGTGAGATGAATCTCAGCAGGATACCACCCAATGGTGCATACCTAATATAAGTGTTTAAGAAGACATGCATTTATAAGGAAATCAGTAACCAGTATGATACACAAATAACACAAACTCCACTGGTGCTCAGCAGCCACCATGGAGTGTCACCTACTTCGAACAACTCCAGAATCTCTATCATGTAACCCAGCACCATGTGCCCCCTAACACTGCGTGTCTCAAGTACCGACATCCCCAAAACATGACCAAGAAATAGTAACTCAGAGGAACAGTAATAAATGTCCTCAAATAAGTAATCGGAGGGACAACGATATCTTCCCTCAAATAAAGTAATCGGAGGGACAATGAGGTCTACCCTAAAATCAGTAACTGGATGGACAACGATGTCAACCCTCAAACCACAGTGATCCTCTACCACCAACCCATTAGCCTCAATTCTATCCTCTGAAGGCTCCTTACCTTCCAGGTGGCTTCCTATGGCAAGCACCCCCAAACCAATAGTACCTAAACTGAAACTAATGGGGGCCTCTACCCACACGAGTGGTCAAAACCACCTCATCATAGAGTCTCTCTGTGTGCACACTACTCAAAGTTCCAGGTGAGTGGTAATCACCAAAATAAGTTCCTAAGCCACAACATCTCTGACACCTTGTGCCCCTGCGACCATGTCGCTCAAGTCCGATGGTCTCTCCATCCAAGTAACTCAGGCCATGCCCAACCTAACAGTCACACTACCTCAAGTTGACATCCATGACGCCAAATACCATGGTCAAAACCACCCAATGTAACCTAGGAAAATCCCAACCTGTGATTAGCATCACTCAACAATACCCAAGCCATGCCTAGCACAACCCGAAGGTTCCCGCATATGCAATATCACACATCACATATATGTATAATCAAAATAAATACTTTAAACAAGAAAAACAAACTAAACAATTGAATTGAACTAGATATGTTTTGTCACATACCAGCACCAAGATCTTGGAAGCCTCTAACTATTCATATCATCACTTAAAAAATTGAACTCAGTAGCTTAATCAAAACAAATCATTTTAACGCATTTTAGCATACCCATCCAAAATTCTCCAATTGAGAAACGACCCCTCACCCGACCCCTCTCAAGAAAAACAGGAAAAAGGGAATACCCAAAGGCATCCCACAGGTCTAATAAGCAATTTAATATGCAATAAAAGATAAAACAGGGTCTCGCTCAAAATACCCAAATACACACCAAAGGTCGTGTCACCCAAAAGTCAACAAAAACACGAATGAAGGTATGCACCACCTACCTCGTACTAGTACTATGATACTCCTATGATAATAGCCTTCAATTCAGTCTAAAACAAGTTAGATCTACAAAAATATCAAAAATGATTAAATCCCTATAACTCGGTTTAGAACAAAAATCAAGAAGAGCAGCTCAAGATGAATCAAGGCCTTTTCGAGGGGGTTTCAATGGATCAAACGGTGTTTGAACCCGACTTCGGATGAAGAAACAGGAAGGAATTGAAGTCCATGATGGCTATTCGTGTCACCTGGATGAAACTCACTACCCCTACCTCAAAACGAGACTACTGCCCATTTTAACGAAAAAAAGAAAATACATGGTGTGTACTTAGGACTAAACGTTGTGTGTATCATTTTACTATTCCTATGAAGGTTGATATTTCTCCAAGGACTTTCTGACATGACTATATGGTGTGTACCTAGGGGTACACAGCATGTACTTCTCTACCTGGCTGACATCCCCAACACGCCTTGTATATCCCCATACACAGCCCCTCAACATAGCGTGTACAAATAGTACACGGTGTGTACTTGCTAAAATCTTTATACCCTCCCAACAGGCCTAAATTACATGTAAGACCTTCAAAAACGGTCAATATTACATGGAGTGTATTAAAGGTACACGACGTATAATCTGGAGTTTTCTAGAAACTGCCCAGTTTCTCCAGTTTTCTCAGAACTAAGTCAAAAATTCAAACAGGGTCGGGATTTCGACTCGTTCCAAAAACCCAGGTTCTTACAGTCAGCACCCAAAGATCCTTTGAGTGGTTCAGCACCTAGAGATCCTCTGTGGTTCAGCACCTAGCTATTATCTGTGGGTCAACACCTAGCGATCCTTCGTGGGTTAGCACCTAGTGATCCTCTGTGGGTGAGCACCTAGCGATCCTCTATGGGTCAGTACTTAGCGATCCTCTGTGGGTCAGTACCTAGAAACGTTGTGTGGTCTAGTAGCAAAAGCCTCTCGACATAATAAGATAATCTAGATTTAAGACTAATCATCTCTATTTGTATTCTTTAAGTTATATACCTGGTTTGAGATGAGTCTTTACTTGTGCTTTGTGATTGGGATCATGTTTTGTGGTTTTTACTTTGTTGAATTCTAGGAGACCTTCTGGGGTATCAGGGTCCCTAATGGGTATTTTTATACTTACCCCTACATGGGCTTCACCCACACCTTGTTGTATCTTGTGAAAATGACGGACAGCTTTGACCGAGGTTAGGGAGTTAGGACTAGACAGTGCGCAGAGGCGACTAGTTGACGTGGAGAGCCGTAGTGACGATCTGTACCTACCCTTCAAGTAGAATCCTTGGAAGATGAACTTAGGAGCTGTTTTCCCTTTTTGTTGTATTTTATTTTAGTTGGGTTTGTATTTTGTCCCATTCTCCTTCAGTTCACACTTTTAATTTCAGCATTTATACTACATGGTTTGTCCTTATTGTGTACCTGGTCTATGTGTTTGCAGGTTTAAAGGCAATGCCTTCCCATTTTAGGTATATGCCTTTCCGGTTCTAGTCACCAACCCCTGGCCTATGGAAGGCGGGCTTGGGGAAGTCACGACACGGGCCCCAGAGGACAGGTCATGATAGATTCATAGATCTTTATTATCGTCATTCTCCATTGGAGTTTTCCATTTATGGTGGTGTGATTTGAGATCTGTTGATCGCGAGGTAGGTGGTTCTGTTATGATTCCCAATTTATATTAACGCTGAATTGGTTTGTTTAATTTCAATTGTTTTAATTAAATAAAATTTCTTGGTTTTGATTAAATGGATTTCAATTATTTTTTTGGAAAAACTCAATTCCATTGAATTAGGATTTTTAAGAAAAATGGGTTTTTGACATGAAATTGGAAAACCCCCAATTCCATTGAATTGGGGAGTGTTTATGGAATTTTTTAAAATTTAAATTGTTTAATTAAAATTGTGTATTTGATTAAAATTGTTTCAATTAAATTGTTTAATTTAATTGTGGAAAATGGTTTTGATGGAAAATTGTGAAAAAACCCAATTCCATTGAATTAGGGGTTTTTTATGAAATTGATGGAATTTGTTTAAAAATTAAATTTTTGAATTTAATTTTTGAAATTGGATTTTGAATTGATTTTAAATCCATATTTGTGAAAAGTGTCTTAAAATGGGTTTTGATAGAAATCTTATAGTTTTATCTTGGTGAAAATGCATGTTTTTGATTAAAAACACATTATGGTTTTTAAAGGGAAATTGGCATATTTTAAATAGAGAATGGGATTAATTGTATTTTAAGCAGTCTTGAAATAAATTATCCATATTTTTTGTACTAGATCACATAAAAGACTTAGTTAGTTAGTGAGTTATTTGGATGACACTTTATGACTTACAACATTCTAAAACATCATACAAACACATCACATCCCTTAGTAAATGGTGATGAGTCCTCTTTACCCTTGGCCCAAAGAGACGTATGTACATATTGTCATTTCACTATGAGTGTGGAGTCCCTATAGCCTGAAACTATCATACCTTATTAGGCATATGACCATGTTGCTCGCTTGTTTGTATTTCAAGTGAATATATGTCATTGCTGTAAACTGTTTTACATGCCTTTTGATTTATATAAACTATTTTATATAAAAGTGTTTATTTAATCTATTTGTGAAAAGTTCCATTTGTGTAAATCACCTTTTTTTTAAATTAATTCCATCATTTGAAAATTATTTCTGTCATTAGAAATGTGAATCATGAATTGCTAAAGTATTCCCATCTTTAGAATATGTAAAGCATGATTTGTTTAAATATGATTTTGATATTCCAAACTTGTTTATTTGAAAACTGAAAGAACTTTCTTGGTTAATTTGATATTTTCATCTTTTTATGGAACCTTTGGGTGAAATCATACTGGGGTTTGTCCCATACCCTACTTGTGCCTTCAGGTGTTTGTAGATTATTTTCTTCCAGGATTGATCAGGGGTAAAACACCACTTAGAGGTGGTTCTAACTGTCAATCTGTAGACTTGGTGAGTTGCGTCCTTAGGGACTTGGAAAGTTTTTCTGATTTAAGTTACTTGGTTGTAATACTTGGTCTTATTTTTCCTGTTTGACTTCTGGTACATTACTCCTAGTGGAGTTACTTTTGATATGCATATTACTTTATTTCTTTTACTTCCATAATGTTTGTGGTAAAACTGTTCCCACTTTTATTTTGTATGATGCTAGGTGTTAGTCATCAACCCATGGGGATCGATAATGCCCTTAGGGATATGTTGGTGATGGTTCGGGTGTCGGGTTACCAGGGTACCCAGACTATTTCATGATAAAGTGGTATTAGAGCTCCAGGTTGAGCTTTTTCTTGAAGTCAGTATGCATTTGTGAAATCTTTTTGGGACTTAGGAGGTAGTTATAATTGAGTGTCTATCCATCTATCACCGTAACATACCTTAAGTTTTTAGGGGTGGTTAAGGAATTATGTCTTGAGGATTAGTTTTAGTATTTTCCCTATTTTTATTTGGATGGAGTGAAATCCAAGTCTCGTATATTCTATCTATTGGGATTAATTTCCCTTATTGCTCTATTGAGTGTTAATATGATATCTTCCTTATTGTCTGTTGATGTCATGTGACATCATTCCTTTGATAAGATGTGTTAATTGAATCCAAGAAGAAGATACTATTGAACCTTAGTGAGAAAATCCCCCTATTGATCAGAATCTAGTTGAGGTGATTATGCTTATTGTCTAAGATTTGGGGAAAAAACCACCTCTAGTTCTTGTTCAGGATCTAGTTGTAGAACCTCAGAGGGACGTTCTCAAGATTTATTCCCAAGACTTCCTTTTCTAGAATCCAACATCTTTCAAAAGATCAAATGATTCTTAAAAGGCTGAGGAATGGTTGAGAATGATGGAGTGTTTGTTTGGGTTCTTGTACACACACAAAGAAATTAAAGTGAAGTGTACCACCTTTGTGATGGAAGGACTAACTAGGATATGGTGGGACACTATGGTAATAGTGAATAAACATGAGGTATTGGAGTTTAAAGACTTCAATTTTCTTTTCACTGACCAATTCTATCTAGATTCAATGTTGTTGGTCAAGGCTACTGAGCTTTTCAAACTTGAGTAGGCTGATAGGATTTTGATAGAGTATGCAAACTGTTTTGCTGAGATCGTTCATTTCTCACCTGAGATTGTGTTGAATGAGAAGATGAAGGCTCGAAGGTTCGATTTGATACATCATTGGGATATTTTCTATCAGGTTTTCTTGCTAAAGTTACCTTCTTATACTAATGTAATAGATAGAGTATTGATGGTCAAGATGGACCTGGATGGAAAGTTAGGCTTATCAATAGTTTCTTTCTCTCCCAATGGCAGGGTGATTTCCTTCAAGGTAAAGTGGAAGTGTGATGATTCTCATGGAATTTCTCAACAGTAAGGTCGTTCTAGATCTTCGGTAGTTCTAGGAAGAGGTCCTTTGATTTTTAACCAGTCTGGAAATCTAGGAATTTCAAAGCGGTTTTTCACTAAGGCACCTAAGAACTATGGCTCCTACAGACATTCGGGTAACTTACAAATATTTTACCATGTTTATTCTACTCCCCATAGTGGAACGAGATCATTAAGTCCTTCTAAAATGTAGGGAAATCAGATGCTTCACGTACAAAAGGATTCCATCCACAAGAATTCAGAACAAAGCTTCTTTAAAAAGTGGAAGAGTCTCCAGAGGAAGCGGATATAGGTCCAGCAATTGTGAGAGGTATCATTACTATAGCTTTATCATCAGAGACATCTCTATTTGATACTGATGCATCTCATTCATTTATTTCAACCCGTATTGTAAATATTTTTAATCTTTCTATGGATATTTTATCTTGTGTAATGTATATTACTACAACCCTTGGTATGAAGAGAGAGCAGGGTCTCTATAGCCCCGCTTGTGTTTTCTCTCTGTCAGATGTCGAGCTTGCTTGGAGTTTTCTAGTTCTTGACATGAAATCTCTTAATTTTATATTCGAGGTAGATTGGATCATTACCAATAAGGCTTTAATTGATTGTTATCTTCAATACATATCCTTTATTAAACTCAGTGGTGTTTCTTGTGTCTTTTAAGGAGAATAAGAACCAAGGTTGAGCAAGGTCGGAACTTCTTATCTAGAGTTGGGTAAAGTAATGTATGTGTTTTCCTTTGATCTGGAGTGGGAATCTTTGAGCATTGATATCCCTCCATTTATCATGGAGTTTCCTGACATATTTTCTTTTGAATTCTTTGATTTTCCACTGATAAGGTAGGTTGAGTTCTCTATTGACTCAATGTCTGGTACTCAAACAGTTTCTATTCTTTTTTACCACATGGGACCAACTGAATTAAAAGAGATGAAGTCCCAATTGGATGATCTTTTAGATAAATTATTTATATTCCCAAGTGTGTTATATTGGGAAGCACCAGTTCTCTTTTCTAAGAAGGCTTATGGTTCTCTTTTCCTATGTGTTTATTTTTGAAATCTTAATCGAGTTACAGTGAATAAAAATTATTAGTTGCCACAGATTGATGATCAGTTTGATCAGTTGAAAGGGGAAAAGTGGTTCTCAAAGATAGAACTTTGATCTAATTACCATTAGTTGGGGATAAAATAACTTAATGTTCATAAAACCAAATTTTGGAGTAGGTATGACCATTATGAGTACCTTGTTATGCCCTTTGGTCTAACCAATGATCCTGCAGTTTTCATGGAATTAATGAAAATGATTTTCCATGAGTATCTTGATACTTTCGTGGTGGTATTTGTGGATGAAATCCTTGTTTACTCTAAGTCTGAGGAGGATTATGTGCATTATCTAATAATAGTTATGAGTTTGCTGAGAAATCACTAACTCTATGCTAAGATTTCAAATTGCGACTTATGGATTTAGGAAGTGAAATTCTTGGGACACATGGTGTTGGAACATGGGATATTAGTTGATCATGAGAAGGTAAAGGTTTTTATGAAATGATAACAACCAAAAAATGTTTTTGAGATTCAGTGCTTCTTGGGTTTAGCTGGGTATCATTGTTGCTTCATTAAAGACTTCTCAAAGTTAGCTTCTCCGATGACATCACTAAATCTAAAGGGAGTAAAGTTTTCTTGGAATGATAAATGTCAGAGTTTTTTATTAAGATGAAATGTCTTTTGAATACTGCACTGGTGTTGACTCTTCCAAAGGTCGGGTAGGGATATATGGTCTTTTGTGATGCATTGGGATCAAGTTTGGGTGGTTTTCTTATACAAGGTAATCATTTCATTGCTTATGGATCTCATCAGCTTAAGCCACATGAAAAGAATTATCCAACACATGACCTTGAACTTGTAGCTATGATGCACATTCTTAATATTAGACAACATTAACTTTATGCAGAAAGGTTTACTATGTTTTTAGACCATGAAATCTTGAGTTTTATCTTCTATCAAAAAGATTTAAATCACCACCAGAGACGTTGGGTGGAATACCTGCAATCATTTGATTTCGACATCACCTATACCTCAAGGAAAGGGAATATCATTGTAGATGATTTGAGTAGGAAAATTCCGACCCATGCAATGAAAGAATCATCGTAAGGGTGAAACTCGATGGCTCTATTTGCACAGTTGCATATTGGAGTTCAGGAAAAAGGGACCGAGTTTTCCTTGTCCAGTGTTCAGTTGACATCCGCTCTTCTCAAACTGATTCTTCAGGATCAGCAGCTTGATGATGAGTTCCATGACATTAGATACTCTCTTAATGGTGGGGATACCATGATATATTGGTCGTTCTCCAAAGAGGGCATTCTATGATTTTGAAGCCTTTTGTGGTATCGTCATTGGTAAGGAAATCCGTGATGGGGGATTGCCAAAGTTCCTAGTGGGTAGTGCACCCAGGAACCATAAAGATGTTATATGATATGAAACAATAGTTCTGGTGGTGAGATATGAGACAAGACATTGCTGAGTTTGTCTCTCATTACTATATGCGCCAACAGGTTAAGGTCGAGCACCAGAAACCTTCGGGTTTGCTTCAGCCACTTCCAGTACCTACTTGGAAGTGGGATGAGATCTCTATGGACTTTTTGGTTGGGTTGTCACATACCCAAAAAAGAAGAATGAAATATGGGTTATGATCCATTATCTAATGAAATTTATAGGCACTAGGATCTCATTCTTATTTGAGTACAGCATACCATCTACAGTTAGATGGCCAGACAGAAATAGCTATATAGATTCTTGATGATATGCTTCATGCTTGTTTTCTCGAATTTTGTGGGTCTTGGGATGATCATTTGAGACTGATTGAGTTTTCTTATAATGATAGTTACCAGTCCATAATCAGAATGGATCATTTTGAGGCCTTGTATGGCTATCCTTATAGATCTATGTTGTGTTGGTCGAAGGTTGGTGAAAGTTCCTTGTTTGGACCAATCCCGGTGCAAGAGATGACAAAAAATATTCAATTGATTCATTAGAGGATGTTGATGGCATAAATACGATATAAGTATTATATTAATCGTCTCTATAGATCCTTGGAGTTCTTAGTCAATGACTAGGTTTTCTTGAAAGTTTCACCCTGGTTGGGTTATCGATGGCTTGGGAAGCAAGGGAAACTTTCTCCGCATTTTTTGGGACCTTTCTAGGTTGTTGAGAAGGTGAGTAAAGTTTCATACCATTTAGAACTTCCATTGCAGTTGACGTCGATACATAATGTGTTCCATGTGTTGCATATGAGAAAGTATCTATCTGATCCATCTCATGTTCTGAGATGTAGTGATCTTGAGGTTGAACTTGATTTATCTGTGACTGAACAACCAGTCATGATAGTTGATTCAGAAACCAGGGTACTTTGTGGTAGGATGATACCTTTTATTCATTTGTTATAGTGGCATGGTTCTAATAATCATGAGATGTGGAAGAGAGAGACACTTATGAGAGAGTAGTGGCCTCATCTTTTTGGCATGGAAGTTTCTTTGTAGACTTTATGGGGGCAGAAAGTTTCTATGGTGGGGAGGTTGTAACATATTGTTACTATTTTCCAGGTATTCCTAAACCCCTCTTTTTACCAAGCTTTGGTTGGGTTTCTTTTAAGGTTAATTCGGGTTGAAGTTTTAAGAGTATTGAAAATTCTGGGCTAGTGCACGGTTGGTGCACGGTTTGCCCAAATCGTGCACCCTATCATACAAGCCAAGGCAGTAGGCTTTTGCATGGTTGGTGAATGGTTATTCAAGTAATTCACCATCTTAGGAGAAATCATGCGGCCCATTTAAAACAAGTGCACAACTAGGCCGCATGGTTTGGTCTAAGTGTGTGGGTTTGTCCAAGAAATCGTACGTACGGGTTTTAATTAATCTAATTTTAAGTTTTAAAATACTAAACCCCCCTTTTAGGGTCCTCGATGGACCGTTATGACCCAAAAATGTTTTTTACCATCCTTGGAGCTCCCAAGAAGGATCTTTGGTGTCATGGACCCCTCCCCACAAAGTGTACCCCTCCTGGGCCGGCAATGTGAGAAGGGAGATAATGACCCCCGAGTCCCACCTCCAGTAGGCCCTGGGTTGGCGACTAGCACCAAGGGAATAGTAACCACACAAATGGAAGAAATTACCCTCTAAGAGAACACATGAAAAAGAGAGAGATAAGATAAACACCAACCAACTCCAACTCAGACAGAAATATAAATGAAAACCCAAGTACACATATGTAATTTCATGCAAAATTACTACAACTGAAAGGGGGAAAATTTGAAAGTACCCAAAAGAAAGTAAAACAGTAGCAACCACAAGCCCGAACAACTCCTGCAACCCCAAGCTAGTAGATACCAGCCTGATCTCCAACCTGCTCCAAGTGACCTGAAAAAACAGTTTATATAACAAAGGGGTGAGTATAATAGTATACTCAGTAGGATCCTTCCTGAAGACTCTAGTGAAAAAGTAAAGAAGGCATGCTAAAGCACAGTAAACAACAATTGAAACTGACTCGTCACCTAAACAGGTATACTATGTTCCCAGCCTCACCATGGATACTCTCACCAAGTAATGCATACAAGAATATATCATATAATAAATAATATCAAGGGTACCCTGCTACTACTTCCCCACTATTTTTTCGTTTTTCCCCAATGTCGCAAGTCCTAAGCATCTCTCTCCAAAAGTCTTGCCCGCAGACACCTGGGCGAAGCACCACAATATGCACCTCGTGCAAAAAAACCACCATGTTCACATAAGCAAAGTAACATGGTAGTTTCTAGGAGCCACCATATCTCGCATAACGTGTATCATACGTCAGGTATTATACCTCAATCCATTACAGCCCATACGCCGAGTAAGGATCCTCAAGCCATCACAGCCTATACACGTTACACCTATAGTAGTCCATAAGAAACTATATCTAGAATATATGTGTATGAATAACCACAAGTCATTACAGCCCTCTACACACATATATGGGGAAAACTAACCATTGTGGCTACCAACACAAGTAACTACCAAGAGAAGATAGTTGGGCCAAAGGGGGTAGCCATCCATCCTCCCACCGGAATGCTGGGGAAAACACCCCCCAGGGCTCAGAATCTACGGGGTGTCAGTTTCCCTTACTGACAAGGTGGAGTATCATATAGAAACACAGAAAGTACAAAATATATTATAGCTCACAACCACACTTTGGGCATAACCTAGTCTTAGACTCAACTGCAGCTAACGTCTCTCGGACTCCCGGTTGCCACTTTTAAGACTAGGTATCCTATAAGCACACAACCATTTAAAGATATTTATTACATTACTTCATTCCCTTTTTATCAGTTGAACTTTACGTTAATTAATTCTTTAAACATTAATTAACTAATAACAATTCCACATTAAATTTCATTAGCATCATACCCAATGTACATTGTTCCTTAAAATCACAACCTCAGCATTGCACCCCAGCAAGCTCCAAACCCCATGGGTTAACATCATTTATTCAATTATTTATTTACAACATTACTTTCCCATATTCCTAGGCATTCTAGAAAAACATTCTATGCTACTAAACACAAGGGGATCAACACATTGAGTAAATGAACTACTCGTCGAGTATTTGCTGCCTATAGCAAGAGCGTAGACCCATCCCCCCTTGAGAAGCTAGACATGGAAAGCACATGGCATACCACGTGCGTCTTCACCTCTTAGTGTGGATAAGTAAAACACATAAACAACCAATAAGAAACAGCAAGCATCCAAATATTCACATCCAACCTGTTCCATCATCCCTTATGTCCTCTATGACACCCACATGCATAAAATGATGCATCTTGCCACTCTAGGCATCAACTGCGGCCACAACCCATAGGCCTCCATGCCCCCACATATCACAATAGTCATCCATGCTCACATCACAAACACAAGTAGCAAGAAAACAAACATCATATCAATTGGGCTCTTGGACTTTAAACAAGTAAGAGGGTAACTCAGAACCCTACAAGGAATTATCTTTTATCAGACAACCAGTTCTTTAATCCATATTGGATTAACCGATTTATTATTCGTAGGTTCCAAATTTGAGAAACCTAACCAGTAAGCGATTGCAAATAAATAAACACGCTTACTGCACCAATTTGATTAACATCAAATTACAACAACAAGAAACATATTCATTTACATGCCTCTTTATCTTTAGCCAAACAATTATCAATTAATTTCAGCTTTACGTTCTTTTCCAATTTCCATTAAGAAAGAAAATCCAAACAAAGCAAGTATAGATATCACACTATCTAGAAAAACAAGAGGCAATAACATACGATCAATATCAATTTATTTATCCAGTTCAAATATTTATTATATCAATTCCATTTTGATCCAGTGGGATAAAACATGTTAACTCTACAGTTCCACATAAAAGAAAAGAGAAGCAACGAATCCCCTACCTCAAATAGTTTTTGATGTTATTTATACGAGAATGATCCACACAACAGATCACGATCGCCTCCTCTCATGACAACTGCATCCACCCGAGGATTCCACGGTACAACCGCACCAATCGAAACCCAAGAGAACTCCATTAGAAGCATGGAGATCACATACCATATCATGGAAAGTATTAATAGGATAATATTAACCCAAAATAACCATGATAAAACATACCATATTTCGATGAAGGATCGACCCTTGTTGCTCACACCAAAGTAGGGGGTGCACATACAGCAGGAAGAACTTCAAGGGGAAAAAGATCTGAGGATTCAGGTTCGATCACACCGCTCATATGGGAAGAAGGAAAGGTTTGAGCATCTCTTATAAGGTGGAACATGGAGGAAGAACAAGGAAGATATATCATCCCTTTAGAAGATTTAATGGAGAAGCAGTTTAAGATACACTGGATTCTCCATTAAAAGAGGATCACATTAAACCACATAGTTTGACCAAGTAAATACATCCCAGGCCTTAGGAAAAATTAATATAGGAGTTATGAGATTTTATTTGGCCTTAAATCCCTTAAAACAAGGCCTTGAATTCATTTTACGTTAAATAAAACGTCAAAGGGGTGAAACTGTAGGAAGTTCGAAACACTGTTCACAGAAGGTAGTTGATGTCACTATTCACATAAGGTCACCGATGTCAGTGTTCACAGAAGGTCGCTGATGTCACTTTTCACATAAGGTCACTGATTTCACTGTTCATAGAAGGTCACTGATTTCACTGTTCACAGAAGGTCAGTGATGTCACTGTTCACAGAAGGTCACTGATGTCACTATTCATAGAAGGTCACTGATGACACTGTTCATAGAAGGTCAATGATGACACTGTTCACCTAAGGTTACCATTGCACTGTTCATAGAAGGTCACTGATGACACTGTTCACAGAAGGTCACTGATGTCGTTGTTCATAGAAGGTCACCTATGACACTGTTCACAGAAGGCCAATGATGATATTGTTCACCTAAGGTTACCTTTGCATTGTTCACAGAAGGTCACTGATGACACTGTTCACAGAAGGTCAATGATGACACTGTTCACAGAAGGTCAGTGATTTCACTATTCACAGAAGGTCACTGATGACACTATTCACAGAAGGTCAGTGATGACACTGTTCACCTAAGGTTACCATTGCACTGTTCACAGAAGGTCACTGATGACACTGTTCACAAAAGGTCACTGATGTCACTATTTACAAAAGGTCACTGATGACACTGTTCACAGAAGGTCAATGATAAAACTGTTCACCTAAGGTTACCATTGCACTGTTCACAGAAGGTCAATGATGTCACTATTCACAGAAATGGAAAATTGGAAAAGTGTTGTGGATAAGTCACCTTGACCTCCCGAAACACCTCATACACCTGATTTTTGCAAAGGAAATGACCAGAGAGGTCTGGGACATTACATCAGATACCTCTCAAAACATTATCATCCTTGAGAATTCAAAAACCACCTAGAGGGAAAATGAAATGGGTCCAAAAAACCACCAATTGAGATACCTCTCAAAAGAGAGGAAGCCATAAGAAGCAACAAAAGAAATCCATACTATAAACATGAAAGGTCTACAACCACAAAGGTTGCATCGATACATGAGAAGAGTTAAACATCAAACAACTTTGGGTATCGAGCGCGTATTTGTAACTCACGTTCCCAAGTACTCTTCTCCATGCCACCATGTCGCCACAAGATACAAACCAAGGGGATAGAACGCCCACACAACACCTTATCTGTGCGGTCTTGGATCTCCACAGGCCGCTCCTCAAAGGTTGCATCATCATCAACACCGATCTCTCTCTAATCGATGACATGAGAGTCATCATGAAGATAATGACGGAGCTGTGATACATGGAAAACATCATGTATCTGGATCATCTGTGGGGGAAGTGTTACTCGATACGCCACATCTCCAACATAAGATAGCACCTCGAAAGTCCCAACAAACTGGGGAGAAAGCTTACTCCCACGACCAAACCTTCGCTGCCCATGATGGGGAGTAACCTTCAGAAACATGTGATCCCCAACATCAAACTCTAAGGGTCTCCTCCTTTGATCGATATATGATTTATAATGATCTTGCACTATCTTCATCCTCTCACAAATCACCTGAACCATCTCTATTGTATTATACACTAGTTCTGGTCTAAGAATTGCTGACTCTTCGACCCCAATCCAACACAGCGGAGAATGGAAAGGCCGGCCATACAAGGCTTCAAACGGCACCATACCGATGGTGGAGTGAAAACTATTATTATAAGCGAACTCCACCAAGGGTAAGTTCCTCATCCACAAACCTCCAAAATCCAGGACACAAGAGCATAACATGTCTTCAAGAGTTTGGATGGTCCGCTCTATCTGACCGCCAATATGAGGATTAAAAGCAGTGTTAAGGAATAGCTAAGAACCAAAATCATGCTGGAGACATCTCCACACCCTAGAGGTAAAACTAGGATTTCGATCGGATATGATCATGCTTGGGACTCCATGAAGTCTCACCACCTCCTCCAGATACTACCTTGACCAAACTTCCATTGAGCTCAACTCCTTAATTGATATAAAGTGGGCTGATTTTGTTAAGTGATCTACTAACACCCAAATAGCATAATTTCCTCCCTGAGCTCGAGGTCAACCGGTAACAAAGTCCATTGAGATGTCCTCCCACTTCCACTGAGGAATATCTAATGGATGGAGCAGACCACTAGGAACACGGTGTTCGACCTTCACCTTTTGGAAGACCAAACATCGAGACACAAACTCTGCAACCATATGCTTCAGCCCAGGCCACCAAAACTGGCTTTTCAAGGCTCGATACATCTTTTTCACGCCAGGATGCACAACTAAAGGTGAACCATGGAACTCTCTGAGAATTGTCTTGTGCATCGCCAAAGGAACAAAAAGCCTTCCATGATACAACACTCGGTGTTGTTCATCCTCAGACCACCCATCAGGGTCCTCACCACAAACAACTCGGTCTCTCCAGACCTTTACCTCTAGATCCCCCAACTGGGACTCTTCCACATTCTGCACTAGAGATGATTGTATTGTCATCTGAAAAAGACAACATCTATCCCCAACTTCTCCTGTATCAAGATGTACTGCTGACAGTTCTTCCATTACTCTCTAGGAATCACCAGATTAACGCACATCATCACTATGTGACTTTTGACTCAGCGCATCATGGATGATAAGGAAGGAACACACCTCTGACCCATCCGAGGGTCTCACTCGCCAACGAACACCACTGGCTCTCCATCTGCATCGAAGAAAATGACCTACTTCTTGAAGCAATCCACGATAGATTGAACTGAATACAAACAATCCATGCCAAGGATGACATCATATGGTTGTATTCATAAACATAAAAAATCTCCCCAAGAGTGTTATTTCCCCAACACTAGCTCACAGTCTCTACATACTTCAAACAAGTCACCTTGAACTCCAACTGGAATATTCAATGCCAAGGGCACTAGAAGCCTCTCTAACTTAAGTCCCAAATCATGGACAAGGGTAGGTGATATGAAGGAGTGTGTCTCTCCTAAATCAAACAAGGCATACACCAAGGTAAAAAACAAGCAAAGGGTACCTCAAACAACGTCTGGCTTGCCTGGAGCTGGAAACGCTAAAGCATGAAGCTGACCACGACCACCTCTATGGCCTCTCTAACCCTGAAGACGACTGCCACCACAGCTTCACTCTACTCTCTGAGGATGGAGAGTATCACGGGGTTGTCCTATGCCTTCCCCATCTACCCTATGTTGATCTAAAGCTGGTGAAACTTGCTGCTGCTACCTCTACTGGAACTGCCTCAACAGAGGAACCTAGAGCGGAACACCTGGTTCACGATGACTGCTATAAAAGGTCAGGAACTCTTGCTGCTGATGACCTCAACCACCACAAGAAAAACAAGTGCCTGATCCCTTGGCATAGGCCTAAGAGCTGCTACCCCCGGAGAAATGAAATGATGAGGGTTGGGACCTACCCCTGGCCGAACGGAAACTCTTCTACCCTAGAAACCGGGAACCCTGGACCACAACTCTACTTCGTGAGGAATCGTGAAGATTCCACTCTCATGATGATATAGTCCTAGTCAATGTCCTCTCGAGGACCTCTTCCTTTCCATTACTTCAAGATATTTATTCAGCATAAATGGGGTGACCTGGCACTGGATCTCTAGATGCAAATCCTCCTCAAAATGCCTCTTCCTGGCCTCCTCATCTGGAAATAGGTCCGAAGCATATCGTAAAAGGTTCCTAAAATAGATTCCAAACTCTTGCACACTAGAGCTCCCTTGTCAAAGGGTAAGAAGCTTCTGAAGACTGGACGTCTTCGCGGTCGAAGAAAGAAACTCGACCCTAAACTTGTCTCAAAACTCCTCCCATGAGATCGATGACTCCTCGCGATCCCTGAGGAACAAGAACCACCACTACCTCGCTACTCCACGCAGTATCGTCACAACCAACGACACCCAGTGCTCCTTCTGAGCACGGATCAAACTAAAGCCTATCTCGACCTCCTCCAATCAGTCTTCCATGACTGCATCTGAAATGGATCCCTTGTACTTCTACAAAATATGGCACTGAAACTCTCGGAGTGTCCTCCTCCAAGTGTCATCATCATCGACCTCTATCCAGTGATGATTTGCTGGCACAGCCTGCTGGACATCTTATGTGTAAACCTGAAGAGGATGTCGACCTGGAGCCATACCTATAAAATAACAAACAGTTAGAGCTCCTAAACCCGGAATATGGAAGACTCGACATTAATTAATTAGTTGTTTTCTTTTATTCATTTTAGGTTATCCTATCCCAAGGTATACCCATTCAAACACAGGCACAAAGAAGAATAAGTCATGATCCTTTACTAGGTCTCTACCCTGCAACTAGTATCACCTCGTTTAGTAGCCATTGTAAAATTAAAGGTTCGTACATCAGATCATAGGGGGCCCTAAACTCCTATGTCTCAACTGGTCTCTAGTGTTTACATCACTTGATAAACATGAATGACATTGTTGCCCTACCAACCCATGAAACCTCGCTTGTGCCTAACACCAATCTCTATCATATCCCTCAACCAGACCTTTGATACCACTCTTTCACGACCCCCTCCCCACAAAGTGTACCCCTCCTAGGCCGGCAATGTGAGAAGGGAGATAATGACCCCCGAGTCCTACCTCCAGTAGGCCTTGGGTTGGCGATTAGCACCGAGGGCATAGTAACCACACAAATGGGAGGCATTACCCTCTAAGAGAACACATGTGAAAGAGAGAGATAAGATAGACACCAACCAACTCCAAATCAGACAGAAATATAAATGAAAACCCAAGTACATATATGTAATGTCATGAAAAATTGCTACAAATAAAAGGGGAAAACTGTAATTACCCAAAAGAAAGTAAAACAACAGCAACCACAAGCCTGAATAGATCCTATAACCCCAATATAGTAGATACCAGCCTGATCTCCAACCTGCTCCAAGTGACCTGAAAAACAGTTTATATAACAAAGGGGTGAGTATAACAGTATAATCAGTAGGATCCTCCCTGAAGCCTCTTTTGAAAAAGTAAAGAAAGCATGCTAAAGCATAGTGAACAATAAGTGAAACTGACTCATCACCTAAACAGGTATACTAAGTTCCCGGCTTCACCATGGCTACTCTCACTAAGTAACGCATACAAGAATATATCATATAATAATGAATATCAAGGGTACCCCGCTACTAATTCCCCACTGGTTTGTTGCTTTTCCCCAATTTTGCACGTCCTCAGCATCTCTCTCCAAAAGTTTTGCCCGCAGACACCTGGGCGAAGCACCACAACATGCACCTTGTGCAACAAAACCACCACGTCCATGTAATCAAAGTAACCAGGTAGTTTTTTGGAGCCACCATAGCTCGCATAACGTGTATCATATGTCGGGTATTATACCTCAAGCCATTAAATCCCATACACTGAGTAAAGATCCTCAATCCATCATAGCCTATACACATTACACTTATAGTAGTCCATAGGAAACTATATCCAGAATATATGTGTGTGAATAACCACAAACCATTACAGGCCTCTACACACATATATGGGGAAAACTAACTGTTGTGCCTACCAGCACAAGTAACTACCAAGAGAAGATAGCAGGGCAAAAGGGGGTAGTCAGCCATCCATCCTCCCACTAGAATGTTGGGGAAAACACCCCCTAGGGTTCAGAATCCCTGGGGTGTTAGTTTCCCTTATTGACAGGGTGGAGTAGCGTATAGAAACACAGAAAGTACAGAATATATTATATCTCACAACCACACTATGGGAATAACCTAGTCTTAGAATCAACTGCAGATAACGTCTCTAGGAATCCCGGTTGTCACTTCTAAGACTAGGTATCCTATAAGCATACAAACATTTAAAGATCTTTATTACATTACTTCATTCCATTTTTATCAGTTTCACTTTACGTTAATTAATTCTTTAAACATTAATTAACTAATAATAATTCCACATTAAATTTCATTAGCATCAAACCCAAAGTACATTGTTCCTTCAAATCACAACCTTAGCATTGCACCACAGCAAGCTCCAAACCCCATGGGTTAACATCATTTATTCAGTTATTTATTTACAGCATTACTTTCCCATATTCCCAGTCATTCTAGAAAAATATTCTCTGCTACTAAACACAATGGAATCAACACAGTGAGTAGATGAACTACTCATCGAGTCTTTGCCGCCTATAGCAAGAGCGTAGACCCATCCCCCCTTGAGAAGCTGGACACAGAAAGCACGTGGAATACCCCATGCATTTTCGTCTCTTTCGGAAGAAAGGTGAGCAAGACAGGCTGCCTTGAGCAGTGGGGAGAAGTAAAGCACATAAACAACCAAAAAGAAACAAAAAGCATCCAAACATTCACATCCAACCCGTTCCATCATCCCTTGTGTCCTCTATGACACCCACATGCATAAACTGATGCATCTCACCACTCTAGGCGTCAACTGCTGCCACAACCCGTAGGCCTCCATGCCCCCACATATCACAACTTCTATCCATGTTCACATCACAAACACAAGCAGCAGGAAAATGAACATCATATCAATTGGGATCTTGTCTTTTAAACAAGTAAGTGGGTAACTCAGAACCCTACATGGAATTATATTTTATCAAACAACCAGTTATTTAATCCATTTTGGATTAACCGATTTATTATTCGTAGGTTCCAAATTTGAGAAAGCTAACCAGTAAGAGATCTCAAATAAATAAACATTATTACTGCACCAATTTGATTAACATAAAATTACAACAAGAAGAAACAGATTCATTTACATGCCTCTTTATCTTTAGACAAACAATTATCGATTAATTCCGGCTTTATGTTCTTTTCCAATTTCCATTAAGAAAGAAAAGTCAAACAAATCAATCATAGATATCACACTATCTAGTAAAACAAGAGGCAATAACATATCATCGATATCAATTTATTTATCCAGTCCAAATATTTATTATGCCAATTACATTGTGATGCAGTGGGTTAAAACATGCTAACTCTACAGTTGCACATAAAAGAAAAGAGAAGCAACGAATCCCCTACCTCAAATGGTTCTTGACGTTCTTTATATGAGAATGATCCATACAACAGATCACGATCGCCTCCTCTCGTGACAACTGCATCCACCTGAGGATTCCACAGTACAACCGCACCAACCGAAACCTAGAAAAACTCCATTAGAAGCATGAAGATCACATACCATAACATGGAAAGGAGTAATAGGAGAAGATTAACCCAAAATAACCATGATAAAACATACCTTATTTCGATGAAGGATCGACCCTTACTGCTCGCACCAAAGTAGGGGATGCGCATGCAGCAGGAAGAACTTCAAGGGGAAAAAGATCTGAGGATTAAGGTTCGATCACACCGTTCATATGGAAAGAAGGAAAGGTTCGAGCATCTCGCACAAGGTAGAACAAGGAGGAAGAACAAGGAAGACATATCATCCCTTTAGAAGATTTAACAGAGAAGCGGTTTAAGATACGCTGGATTCTCCATTAAAAGCGGGTTGCATTAAACCACACGGTTTGACCAAGTAAAGACATCCTAGGCCTTAGGAAAAATTAATATAGGAGTTATGAGATTTTATTTGGACTTAAATCCCTTAAAACAAGGCCCTGAATGCGCTTTACGTTAAAGAAAATGTTAAAGGGGTGAAACTGTAGGAAGCTGGAAACACTGTTCACGGAAGGTCACTGATGTCACTGTTCACAGAAGGTTGCTGATGTCACTGTTCACATAAGGTCACCGATATCATTGTTCACATAAGGTCATTGATGTTACTGTTCACAGAAGGTCAATGATGTCACTGTTCACAGAAGGTCACTGATGTCACTGTTTACAGAAGGTCACTGATGTCACTGTTCACAGAAGGTCACTGATGTCAGTGTTCACAGAAGGTCACTGATGTCAGTGTTCACAGAAGGTCACTGATGTCACTGTTCACAGAAGGTCACCGATGACACTGTTCATAGAAGGTCAATGATGACACTGTTCACCTAAGGTTACCGTTGCATTGTTCATAGAAGGTCACCGATGACACTGTTCACAAAAGGTCACTGATGTCACTGTTCACAGAAGGTCGTCGATGACACTGTTCACAGAAGATCAATGATGAAACTGTTCACCTAAGGTTACCATTGCACTGTTCACAGAAGGTCATTGATGACACTGTTCACAGAAGGTCACTGATGTCACTGTTTACAGAAGGTCACCGATGGCACTATTCACAGAAGGTCAATGATGACACTGTTCACCTAAGGTTATTGTTGCACTATTCACAGAAGGTCAATGATGACACTGTTCACAGAAGGTCACTGATGTCATTGTTCACAAAAGGTCACTGATGACACTGTTCATAGAAGGTCAATAATGACATTGTTCACCTAAGGTTACCGTTGCACTGTTCACAAAAGGTCACTGATGACACTGTTCACAAAAGGTCACTGATGTCACTGTTTACAGAAGGTCATTGATGACACTATTCATAGAAGATCAATGATGACACTGTTCACCTAAGGTTACCATTGCACTGTTCACATAAGGTCAATGATGACACTGTTCATAGAATTGGAAAATTGGAAAAGTGTTGGGGATAAGTCACCTTGACCTCCCAAAACACCTCATACACCTGATTTTCGCAAAGGAAAGGACCAGAGAGGTCTGGGACATTGCATTTGGCCCCTAGAATCCCTCCTGAAAGCGATTCAAAACTTGAGAAACACCCTTTGATCATCTTCTGATTAGTTTCCTAATCTCGTTCATGTTCTCCCACGATCTCTCTTCTCCTCCCTAGGGTTTCATAGATCCTCATATCTATTTTTGGATCTAATAACCACTGTCTTGGATATAAACTTAGGTTGGATTCATAGATCTTTATTATCACCATTCTCTGTTGGAGTTTTCCGTTTACAGCGTTGTGATTCGAGATCCATTGATCCCGAGGTAGATGGTTCCATTAAGATGCTCACTTTATATTAACCCTAAATTGCCTTGTTTAATTTCAATTATTTGAATTAAATATAATTTCTTGGTTTTTATTAAATTCCATTCATTTTTTTTGTTGAAAAACTCAATTCCATTGAATTGAGGTTTTTAAGAAAATTGGATTTTTGGCATGAAATTGGAAAAGCCCTAATTCCATTGAATTGGGGTGTGTTTATGGAAATTTTTGAAATTTAAATTGTTTAATTTAAATTGTGGATTTGATAGAAATTATTTCAATTAAATTGTTGAATTTAATTGTGGAAAGTGGTTTTGATGGAAAATTGTGAAAAGCCCCAATCACTACTAGAAAAGGGGGCATTGAAGCCCCCCAGACTCGGGCGACCGCCATTGGCGGTCGCTATAGCTAACCAATAGCGACCGCCAATGGCGGTCGCTAACCTCCATAAAAAAAACGGGGGGCTTCTGCCCCCCCCCCCCCCCCCCCGCGCCCCCTCGACCCCGATCCCCCAATCGCCGCCCTAACCCCCTCCCTCCCTCGCCGCCCTCCCTTGCCGCCCTCCCCTCCCCCACCGCCCCGCCTCCCCCGCCGCCCGGCCTCCCCCGCCGCCCGCCCTCCCCCACCCCGAACGGCACCCGCACCCTGGACAGCCCCCGCCGCGCACTCCGGACTGCCCCCCGCACCCCGGACGCCTCCCCGCACCCCGGACAGCCCCCCCTGCACTCGGACACCCCTCTCCGAACCCGGACATCCCCCCCGCACCCCGGACACCCCCCCCCCCCCCCCCGCACTCGGACACCCCCCCTCCGAACCCGGACAGCCCCCCCGCACCCCGGACAGGCCCCCCGCACCCCGGACACCCCACCCCGCACCCCCGACAGCCCCCCTGCACCCCAGACAGCCCCCCCCCCCCCCGCACCCCGGACACCCCCGCACCCCGAACACCCCTGCCCGCACCCCTGACAGACCCCCGACACCCCGGACACCCCTCCCCGCACCTCGGACTGCCCCCCCCCCCCCCCCGACCCCGGACACCCCCCCCCCCCCCGCTGCCCGTCCCCCGTCCCCTCACCGCCTCCTCTCCTCCAGCTCCCCGTCGCCGCCGCCGCCCGTCCCCTCCCTTGCCGCATCGCCTTTGGCTCCGGCTCCCCTTCGCTGCCTCCTCTCCCTCCGGATCACTTTTGTAAGTTAATTCAGTCATAAATATTTAGGTTGATTAACTTTATGATTTTTTAAAATTCATTCACAACTAATTATTCAATCCATTTTTTGTTTGATTAATAGTTGTACAAGTTTGATTTATTAAGAACAATCCAATTTATCTTTTAAACACTTTGGACTCATTACTGATATTTTCTATGATTGCAGACATGTCAGGGGAAGAGGCAGAAGATCCACATCATCCATCTGAGGCATCTACGTCTGAGGGTCGAGGCATGTTTGAATGTCATTGTCTATATTTTTTATGTAATTGACATATATATATATATATATATATATAACATTTGTCAATTTATATATAAAATTGTTTTCAACAGGATCAGACTCGGCTGCTTCTTCCTCTCGCAGGAGAGGCCCTGGTCGTGGCATATTATCATGGAATTCCGACACGACGATAGATGTTTCATTTGATGAGGTATTTCATCCCGTGGGACCGAATGCCCCGACATTTATTCGTCAGCTGGGTCATATCATACGTGACCCACATCGATTTCCATTGACCACGCGTGATTGGGCTTCTATCCCTCAGGACACATTAGATCGTCTATGGAGGGAGGTTCAGGTAAGAAAATAATTTTACTTTATTTTCTATTTATAAAGAATACTAATATGTTTGATTATTTTCTTTATAGCAAAATTTGAAAGTATGCCCTGAAGAGTTTCGGCCCGTGTGTATGAGAAAATGCCGTAAGATGTGGAAAGATTATAAAGGCAAAGTGAAGAGGGACCACTGGGTACCAAATGTGGGTGCCCTTGACATTTTGGAAAAAGTCCCGAGAGGTGTCCTCCCGGCTCAGTGGCGTGACTTGGTTGCATATTGGTCTACTGAGGGTGTTGCGGTTTGTATATTAATTATTTTGCTGTATATATATTTTCAAGAATATGTGATTTGTTTGAAATTTGAATGAATTGAATGTAGGAGGTGTCAACACGCCATTCGGAGAATCGAGCGTTGCAGGGACCAGCTCACAGGCTCGGGACTCGTCACGTGTCTCAGATCCGACATGAGGTATATATTATTCATTTTTTAATTTATTAATTAATATGGTTTTGTGTTTATATTCTTTTAATATACAGTTGCGAGGGCAAGGTGCAGCAACTGATAAAATGTCGGTGTGGATAAGGACTCGTGATCGCAATGATCCAGAGGTTGCAGCATTGATAGTAAGTGTCTGTACTTACCAATAATTACATAAATCTATATATTAACATATATATATTTATATATATTTAAATATTTCACAGGCTCAATTTGAAGCTGAGTTAGAACATCTGCCAGAGGACCAGCGACAGCTTCCCATGCGACGGGATGAGATCTTTCATCGCATTATTGGTCGGGACGGGCATGGCTATAGTTTGACCTATGGAGCAGGGATTCCTCGTTCTGTAGTGTCACGCGCTGCGGTTGTCGGTCCTGCTGTTGCTCATATGACACAGCAGATGTCAGATTTTGAGGCACGACTGCGCGCTTCCGAGGAGACAAATGCGCAATTGACAGCTGAGGTTAGAGCACTGCGGGAATATGTGCGTCGAGCTGATGGTACAGGGGATCATACGACGCAGGTATATACTGTATTTATTTATTTAATTTAAATTATTTTTGTTATTAAAATATTTATAATGTTTATTTGTTGTAGGCACCTGACCCACCAGAAGGAGGTAGCAGTGATGACAACGCGTGACGCACCATATATTCACGAGATATGTTTTTTGTTTTTACTGGTAGGTTGACATTGATGTACTGTATTTATTCATTTAAGTAATGCATTATTACCATCCATGGTGGTCTTTTAAATATTTTATACACATATTGAGTTTCTGATCAGATAATCTTGAATGATTCTACATTTGAAAAAGTCGAACTAATTCCAACAGCCCCCCCCCCCCCCCGCACCCCCGTACAACCCCCCGCACCCCCGTACAGCCCCCCCGCACCCCCGTACAGCTCCCTGCACCCCCGTACAGCCCCCCCGCACCCCCGTACAGCCCCCCCGCACCCCCGTACAGCCCCCCCCCCCCCCGCACCCCCGTACAGCCCCCCGCACCCCCGTACTGTCCCCCCGTACAGCCCCCCCGCACCCCCGTACAACCCCCCGCACCCTCGTACTGCCCCCCGCACCCCCGTACAGCCCCCCGCCACCCCCGTACAGCCCCCCCCCCCCCCCCCGCACCCCCGTACAGCCCCCCGCACCCCCGTACAGCCCCCCCGCACCCCCGTACAGCCCCCCCGTACAGCCCCCCCCCCCCCCCCCCGCACCCCCGTACACCCCCCCGCACCCCCGTACTGCCCCCCGCACCCCCGTACTGCCCCCCGCCACCCCCGTACAGCCCCCCGCACCCCCGTACAGCCCCCCGCACCCCCGTACAGCCCCCCCCCCCCCCCCCCCCCCGCACCCCCGTACAACCCCCCGCACCCCCGTACTGCCCCCCGCCACCCCCGTACAGCCCCCCGCACCCCCGTACTGCCCCCCGCACGTCCGATTTTGTCCTTTTCAGCAGCGCGGCGCGTGCTGAAATGGCGCGTTGGGGGGTCAAAACCACCCGAACGACCTCCGAATGTCACGAAACCGTACGACAACATCCGAGGCGTGAATTGTGAAATGGTCGGCCAGACGGCACCTCATTCGAAGGTTCCGTTTGACCGAGGCGGCCGGAAACGCGTTTCTGGCGCCATTAAACACCAAAACGGCGTGCGGCGGTCCAATTCGGAGCAAACGTGCTCCGAACGACCTGAAACAGCACGGGAATGATAGAAATATTATTCCTGAGATGCAGGAGGAGGCCGCACGTCCATCGGACGTGCGGTGCGCGCGGCACGTCCGATTGTGTCATTTTCAGCAGCGCGGCGCGCGTTGAAATGACGCGTTGGGGGGTCAAAACCACCCGAACGACCTCCGAATTCCACGAAACCGTACGACAACATCCGGGGCGTGAATTTTGAAATGGTCGGACAGACAGCACCTCATTCGGAGGTTCCGGGTGACCGCGGCGGCCGGAAACGCGTTTCGGGCGCCATTAAACACCAAAATGGCGTGCGGCGGTCCCATTCGGAGCAAACGTGCTCCGAAAGACCTGAAACCGCACGGGAACGATAGAAATATTATTCCTGAGATGCAGGAGGAGGCCGCACGTCCAGCGGACGTGCGGTGCGCGTGGCACGTCCGATTGTGTCCTTTTCAGCAGCGCGGCGCGCGCTGAAATGGCGCGTTGGGGGGTCAAAACCACCCGAACGACCTCAGAATGCCACGAAACCGTACGACAACATCCGGGGCGTGAATTGTGAAATGGTCGGCCAGACAGCACCTCATTTGGAGGTGCCATGTGACCGCGGCGGCCGGAAACGCGTTTCCGGCGCCATTAAACACCAAAACGGCGTGCGGCGGTCCAATTCGGAGCAAACGTGCTCCGAACGACCTGAAACCGCACGGGAACGATAGAAATATTATTCCTGAGATGCAGGAGGAGTCCGCACATCCATCGGACGTGCGGTGCGCGCGGCACGTCCGATTGTGTCCTTTTCAGCAGCGCGGCGCGCGCTGAAATGGCGCGTTGGGGGGTCAAAACCACCCGAACGACCTCTGAATGCCACGAAACCGTACGAAAACATCCGGGGCGTGAATTTTGAAATTTTCGGCCAGACAGCACCTCATTCGGAGGTTCCGTGTGACCGCGGCGGCCGGAAACGCGTTTCCGGCGCCATAAAACACCAAAACGGCGTGCGGCGGTCCAATTCGGAGAAAACGTGCTCCGAACGACCTGAAACCGCCCGGGAACGATAGAAATATTATTCCTGAGATGCAGGAGGAGGCCGAACGTCCATCGGACGTGCGGTGCGCGCGGCACGTCCGATTGTGTCCTTTTCAGTAGTGCGGCGCGCGCTGAAATGGCGCGTTGGGGGGTCAAAACCACCCGAACGACCTCCGAATGCCACGAAACCGTACGACAAAATCCGGGGCGTGAATTGTGAAATGGTCGGCCAGACGGAACCTCATTCGGAGGTGTCGTGTGACCGCGGCGGCCGGAAACGCGTTTCCGGCGCCATTAAACACCAAAACGGCGTGCGGCAGTCCAATTCGGAGAAAACGTGCTCCGAACGACCTGAAACCGCACGAGAACGATAGAAATATTATTCCTGAGATGCAGGAGGAGGCCTCACGTCCATCGGACGTGCGGTGCGCGCGGCACGTCCGATTGTGTCCTTTTCAGCAGCGCGGCGCGCGCTGAAATGGCGCGTTGGGGGGTCAAAACCACCCGACCGACCTCCGAATGCCACGAAACCGTACGACAACATCCGGGGCGTGAATTGTGAAATGGTCGGCCAGACGGAACCTCATTCGGAGGTGCCGTGTGACCGCGGCGGCCGGAAACGCGTTTCCGGCGCCATTAAACACCAAAACGGCGTGCGGCGGTCCAATTCGGAGCAAACGTGCTCCGAACGACCTAAAACCGCACGGGAACGATAGAAATATTATTCCTGAGATGAAGGAGGAGGTCGCACGTCCATCGGACGTGCGGTGCGCGCGGCACGTCCGATTGTGTCCTTTTCAGCAGCGCGGCGCGCGCTGAAATGGCGCGTTGGGGGGTCAAAACCACCCGAACGACCTCCGAATGCCACAAAACCGTACGAAAACATCCGGGGCGTGAATTGTGAAATGTTCGGCCAGACGGCACCTCATTCGGAGGTGCCGTGTGACCGCGGCGGCCGTAAACGCGTTTCTGGCGCCATAAAACACCAAAACGGCGTGCGGCGGTCCAATTCGGAGAAAACTTACTCCGAAAGACCTGAAACCGTACGGGAACGATAGAAATATTATTCCTGAGATGCAGGGAGAGGCCGCACGTCCGATTGTGTCCTTTTCAGCAGCGCGGCGCGCGCTAAAATGGCGCGTTGGGGGGTCAAAACCACCTGAACGACCTCCGAATGCCACGAAACCGTACGACAACATCCGGGGCGTGAATTTTAAAATGGTCGGCCAGACGGCACCTCATTCGGAGGTGCCGTGTGACCGCGGAGGCCGGAAACGCGTTTTCGGCGCCATTAAACACCAAAACGGCGTGCGACGGTCCAATTCGGAGCAAACGTGCTCCGAAAGACCTGAAACCGCACGGGAACGATAGAAATATTATTCCTGAGATGCAGGAGGAGGCCTCACATCCATCGGACGTGCGGTGCGCGCGGCACGTCCGATTGTGTCCTTTTCAGCAGCGCGGCGCGCGCTGAAATGGCGCGTTGGGGGGTCAAAACCACCCGAACGACCTCCGAATGCCACGAAACCGTACGAAAACATCCGGGGCGTGAATTGTGAAATGGTCGACCAGACGGCACCTCATTCGGAGGTGCCGTGTGACCGCGGCGGTCGGAAACGCGTTTCCGGCGCCATTAAACACGAAAACGGCGTACGACGGTCCAATTCGGAGCAAACGTGCTCCGAACAACCTGAAACCGCACGGGAACGATAGAAATATTATTCCTGAGATGCATAAGGAGGCCGCACGTCCATCGGACGTGCGGTGCGCGCGGCACGTCCGATTGTGTCCTTTTCAGCAGCGCGGCGCGCGCTGAAATGGAGCGTTGGGGGGTCAAAACCACCTGAACGACCTCCAAATGCCACGAAACCGTACGACAATATCCGGGGAGTAAATTTTGAAATGGTCGGCTAGACGGAATCTCATTCAGAGGTGCCGTGTGACCGCGGCGGCCGGAAACGCGTTTCTGGCGCTATAAAACTCCAAAACGGCGTGCAGCGGTCCAATTCGGAGCAAACGTGCTCCGAACGACCTGAAACCGCACGGGAACGATAGAAATATTATTCCTGAGATGCAGGAGGAGGCCGCACGTCCATCGGACGTGCAGTGCGCGCGGCACGTCCGATTGTGTCCTTTTCAGTAGCGCGGCGCGCGCTGAAATGGCGCGTTGGGGGTCAAAACCACCCGAACGACCTCCGAATGCCACGAAACCGTACGACAACATCCGGGGAATGAATTGTGAAATGGTCGGTGAGACGGAACCTCATTCGGAGGTGCCGTGTGACCGCGGATGCCGGAAACGCGTTTCGGGCGCCATTAAACACCAAAACGGCGTGCGGCGGTCCCATTCGGAGCAAACGTGCTCCGAAAGACCTGAAACCGCACGGGAACAATAGAAATATTATTCCTGAGATGCAGGAGGAGGCAGCACGTCCAGCAGACGTGCGGTGCGCGTGGCACGTCCGATTGTGTCCTTTTCAGCAGCACGGCGCGCGCTGAAATGGCTCGTTGGGGGTTCAAAACCTTCCGAACAAACTCCGAATGCCACGAAACCGTACGACAACATCCGGGGTGTGAATTGTGAAATGTTCGGCTAGACGTCACCTCATTCGGAGGTGCCGTTTGACCGCGGCGGCCGTAAACGCGTTTCCGGCGCCCTAAAACACTAAAACGGCGTGCGGCGGTCCTATTCGGAGCAAACGTGCTCCGAACGACCTGAAACCGCACGGGAACGATAGAAATATTATTCCTGAGATGCAGGAGGAGGCCGCACGTCAATCGGACGTGCGGTGCGCGCGGCATGTCCGATTGTGTCCTTTTTAGCAGCGCGGCGCGCGCTGAAATGACGCGTTGGGGGGTCAAAACCACCCGAACGACCTCCGAATGCCACGAAACCGTACGACAACATCCGGGTCGTGAATTGTGAAATGGTCGTCCAGACAGAACCTCATTCAGAGGTGCCGTTTGACCGCAGCGGCCGGAAACGTGTTTCCGGCGCCATAAAACACCAAAACGGCTTGCGGCGGTCCCATTCGGAGCAAACGTGCTCCGAAAGACCTGAAATGAGATTATTTCTTGAATCGAAGATTTTAAATTATTATAGCACAATGATTTGATATTATATATATATTAAAACATTTAAAATATATTATATATATATATATATTTAAAATATTGTATTTAATAGCATATATATGAATATTTATATATATATATATATATATATATATATTTATATATTCAATTCAATAAAAAAAATTTAAAAAAAAAAATTTTTTAGACTAGCGACCGCCATAGGCGGTCGCTCAAAGCCTCTAGCGACGAGGCAACAGCGACCGCCAATGGCGGTCGCTGAGCGGCCGCTAAAGGCCGGATTTTCAGTAGTGAATTCCATTGAATTGGGGGTCTGTTATGAAATTGATGGAATTTATTTGAAAATTAAATTATTGAATTTAATTTGTGAAATTAGATTGTTAAATTGAATGGTGAATTTATTTCAAATCCCTATTTTTGAAAAATGTCTTAAAATGGTTTTTGATAGAAACCTTAGGGTTTTATCTTGGTGAAAAGGCGTGTTTTTTATTAAAAACTCGTTCTGATTTTTAAAGGGAAATTGGAATATTCGAAATAGAGAATGAGATTAATTGAAATTTATGTATTCTTGAAATAAATTGTCCATCGTTGTTTTGTATGAGAGCACATACAAGCCTTAAGTAGTTAGTGAGTTATTTGGACGACACTTTATGACTTACAATGTTCTAAAACATCATATCAGCACATCACATCCCTTAGGTGACGGTGATGAGTCCTCTTTATCCTTAGACCAAAGGGATGTATGTACATATTTTCATTTCATTATGAGTGTGGAGTTCCTATATCCTAGAACTATCATACCTTATTAGGTATATGACCATGTTTCTCGCTTGTTTGTATTTTAAATGAATATATGTCATTGTTGTAAATTGTTTTACATGCCTTGTGATTTATATAAATTGTTTTATATAAAAGTGTTTATTTAAGTCATTTGTGAAAAGTGTCATTTGTGTAAAGCACCTTTTTTTTGAAGTTAATTCCATCATTTGAAAATTATTTCCATCATTAGAAATGTGAATCATGAATTGCTAAAGTATTTTCATCTTTTGAATATGTAAAGCATGGTTTTTTTAAATATGCTTTTGATATGTCAAACCTATTTATTTGAATATTGAAATCACTTTATTGGTTAATTTTATATTGGAATCTTGTTATGGAACCTTTGGGTGAAATCCTAGTGGGCTTTGACTCACACCCTGCTTGTGCCTTTAGGTTTTTGTCGATTATCTCCTTCCAAAATCGAGCAGGGGTAAAGCACCACTTGGAGGTGGTTCTAGTTGTTGATCTGTGAACTTGGTGAGTTGCGTCCTTAGAGACTTGGGGCAGTTTTTTTTGTTTTATGATACTTGGTTGTAGTACTTGGGCTTGTTGTTCATGTTTGACTCCTGGTACATTACTCCCAGTGGAGTTTCTTTTGATATGCATACTGTCTTATTTCTTTTACTTCCGAAATGTTTGTGGAAAAACCATTCCCACCTTCAATCTATATGATGTCAGGTGCTAGTTGTTGACCTGTGGGGATCGAGAATGCCCTTTGGGCTATGTCGGTGTCGGTTCGAGTGTCGGGTTACCAGGATACCTGAGTTGGTTCATGAAAATTGTATACCATGGTTGGCTATCTTAGGATAAGATATCCTACATTGACTCCTTTAAATATAAAGAGAACTCATTCTCATCATCATTGATCTCTTATATCACATTATGAAATTCCATATTGCACACTCTGATATTGCAATATCATATCCTCTGATATGCTGAAAATCAAAATTTTGAACTATATTGTACAATGTGATATATTCATACCATATAAGTGGCATGATGGCTTGTTTTTGTATTTTCTCCGGTTTATGCATAACATACACTATGATATTTTATACCAAAAAGCGATATATCGCATACCCTATGACATACTCAATCATATTATATGATTAATTAATCTAATAGTTAGAAACCAGTCACACCATATCATAACCTAATATTTCCTCATGTTGTAACCCATTATATGTTATCATACAATATGATGTATATGAAATGCACAATACAATTCTCTTGTTCTTCATAGATTTACAAAATTTTCTAAAAAAATGAATTTCTCCAAAACTTCACTGGAGTGACTATGATACCATTGTGAATTTTGTAGACATATAACATGTCATGAATCTAGTGGAAAAAAAAACTCTACTCATGATTATAGGACCCTAGAGCACCTTGAGGGGGGGAATCAAAGTGCTAACTTTTTATTTCAATGAGACGGATCTTGTCCCACCCATATGCTAAAATAGAAACACGACACAACAGTTCTAATTGGTTCACCGCTGAGGGATATTTTAAGGAGCATACACTGACAGTGTGTTGGTCGTACCTAGGTCCACTATGCTTCACTATATATTATGGATTACAAAAGATCACTCATGGTCACTCTGGGCCCGACTCATTATCTTTACAATAATTTTACAAATAGTACACTACCTCCCTCAAATCACTTCCATTGAGTCACCCTTGCTCACTGACTTGGGTGAAGTCATACTCAGTTTATCGACTCAAAGGTCACCTCGGTAGATTGGGCACATAAGTCTTTGTCCCTGATTAGCATGAGACTTTGTTTGCACTGTAGTCCTGAATTGATGCACTTGAATGCACTGTTCACTCAAACCAGATGTTTGCATAAGTACCCTTCATGAAACTCTCTCCTTTGTGAAACCCCCTTTTTGTTTCAAAGATGTTTTAGCATTCACAAACCTATACACTTTCATGAAGCTCCTAGCCTTCATGAAGTTCCCAACCTTTACGGAACTCCTAACCTTCACGAAGCTCGCAACCTTAAAGGAACTCCAAACCATCAAGAAACTCTTAGTCTTCACATAACTCCCTTTTCTGAAATGCCTAAGTGTCAATTAGTTATTAACCATTCTTTTCACGATGTTTCTACTTGCAAAGAGTTCCTAATTCATGAAGAATTACCTTCTCATAAAAGCTTCGCAAAATTAGATCAATTCAACCTTTTTCCAAATTCTCCTAGTGTCTCAAATGATGAGTGGTCACTTATTTATAGACAATGTATCTTTGCGAAGCTTTCGATCTCACCACAACCTTTTCGCAGACCTCTACATTCATGTTTGTGATGCTTTTTTTCTTCATGAAATGTTAGTGAAATTATTTTATTCACGAAGCTTCTTGTAGTCATGTAGATTATCGTCTTCCCATCGCGCCTCAGCCATTATTCGCAAAACCTCTTTTGCGAACCTTCAAAACTTCGCGACACCATATTCCTTCACGAAGCTGTATATCTTCACGAAACTTCAATCATCGCGAAATCCATACCTTTTCCATATTTGTAAAAAGTCAGTCCTAAAAATCCATGCTTCATGAGTCTCACCCCTTTCTTTGAATTTTGAGATTCGAAAAATTAGCAAACACTGTGAAAATGACACCACTTTCAACACTAAAGCCATCTGCACCGTAAGATCACTTACCTTGCAAACTCTCTGTTCAACCTAGTGTGGATTGACAAAAAACACACAAAAAAAAAACACAGTCTGTTTCTAACTGTGAAAAACATTGGTTCCAACAATGATCTATCTGGAGAGGCTAAAAAAATTCATAGGAAATTGTGAACATATAAGAACTTACATCTTTCTTCAGTGTCTTGAGCCTTCTACTACATTGTTTTCAATTAACATCATTCCTCCTCATGTGATCCACCTTATAAAAGAATCATAAATCGTATCCCTACGACTTCCCTTAAAACTATGATGTGTTAACACCTCATTTAAACAAGAGAGTAAGAAAGAAAATATAGAGTTTTGGCTAGATGAGTCTAACACTATTAGGTCCATATGATAACACAACAAACATTCAATATCCATTTATAATATATCTTTAACAAATAAAGAAGACTCCAGTGGAATGAAGTGTTTCTCAAATGCTCGATGATTAAGGGTTGCGTGCTATAAATTTTGTAATGTATACCGTAAAACCGATCAAAGTACATAAATGTTAAACCCAACATTTAATAATACACAATTAAACTCTTTAAAACATGTCATCAGATGATGTGGTTGTCAAATTAATGATAGTCATATAGAGAGGAATGAGATATGTTAAAGGAGTGATATACATAATATCGTAACATATGTATTTATATCATGCAGTATGATGTAATACACTTGAGTAGTACAATAAGACAACCCTCTCACCATACAATATTACTTGCACCTTTTAGGGCATATTCCTTAAAAAAACCTTTTTCCGAATAAAAAATCAAGTCAAGCCAACACCTTGCATGACAAAAAATGTCCAAACCTAACAACACCTATTATGAGAATAGGCATCACCTGATCACCAACACATCACATTATTGTTGAGTTATCCACAACTATGACATCTTCCATGTTCGTTACATGTTATCTCTCAACACAACTACATCCATTCACACAGTGTTTGCTTCCCGACATTTTCGCCTATTGACTATCGGCCCAGGTAGGTCTAATCAAACTCAACTCCTCCTCAACTACCACTTTCCATGATTGCATTTTATCTAATCCACTGGACAAAGTCAATGATGTAGGACTCAAAGTTGGCGATGTGGGCATGAGAGTGATGGACAAGAACACGTGGGGATGAAGCGTGAGAGTGAGAGATGGGGATAGAGATAACAATGAGAGAGAAAATGACAAGGATGTGAGTGGGTGAGCGTTATATGTATAGATGGGGGAGACAACTTAAACGGGGGACGAGGAAGATGATTGACGACGATGTTCGAGAGAGAGAGGGGGTTTTAGTATTGCAATGAAGGGAATAAAAACAATGTAGGGTTTATTGTTAAAATGACAACATTTATTGCGATGAAATTTTGTGATTGATATTTTGTTGGTAAAAACGAGAAAAAAATACATGTTATAACATATATGAATATGTGGCCAATAGTCTATCACCATTGATATATTATGTAAATCTGATGAAAAAATTTCATTGAAAACAACTCATTATAATTCTTAAAAAGATCTTAAAAGACGTTCATCATTGTCATTTCAATTACATTGTTTTATTCGCAACAAACCTAATAACTTAAAAAAGTGTCAATTCTAAAATATCCCCAACCTCAAAAAAATAAAATGTGTATTGGGTGAAAAAAGCTTGGGATGACATAATTATTTTTGGGATGGATAGGATGTATTAGAAAGTAATATCCATTGCAATTAATGCAATGGTTCTATTAACTGCACCACTATGCTAAAGTCTTCGCCATTAATTAAAACTTAATTTTTGTGGGGTTACATTATAAACTGACATCATCGGATGTCTGTTAATTCCGGATGTTTCTAGCTCAGCTCACCTCCACGTCATCCCGTGACCCGCCACGGGATCCTCACTCCGTTTCATCCCCTGTCTTCTAGGCTTTGGCGACCGGTTGAGGACGATGAAACTGCAAGTTCGGTGCCCACCTTAGTCGTCTCAATTCACCTACCTTCTCTCACATTTTTCTTTCCATCGCTCTCCTACATTTCCCCCCTTCCCTTCAACAATCTTGCAGATTTTATTTTCCGATCCTTTGTTCCGCATTGGTTTTTAGCCTTTTGCCTCTTTTCGGGTTGTAGTTGAGTAATAGAATCGATGGGGAGTGCATCTTCAAGGCTCACTCAGTACGACATCGAGGAAGTCCAAGAACACTGCAACAATCTATGTGGGTCTTCGTTTTCTCTCTTCCCCACTCCCTCTCCCTCGCGTTTTTTTTCCCGCTGTCAGATTGTATTTTTTCTTGGTACTTAATTAGAACGTGTTCTGCTGTTGGAAAACCTAGTTACCCAGCAAGAAATAGTTTCTCTGTACCAGAGGTTTTGCCAGTTCGATCGAAATGCGAAGGGTTTTATATCGGCCGACGAGTTCCTATCTGTGCCCGAGTTTGCGATGAACCCACTTTCTCACGTAATCAGTTGGATGAATTTCTATTTTGGGTGTTTGGTGCATTTGATTCCATGTTTGAAAGCTTCGGTCTCTTCGTCTTTGCAGCGACTGCTTAAGATGGTCGATGGGCTGAACTTCAAAGACTTCGTGGCCTTCCTGTCTGCCTTTAGTGCAAAGGCTTCCATGAGCCAGAAGATTGAATGTATGCTAATTTTTGGATTTTTCCTATCTTCCTGCATCAACGTTCTTTTGTCCAAGATTTTTTATCAGTTTATTCATTGTATGCACTATGCCATTTCTTCGAAAAATTGCACCTTGTATATATTTCATTAACCAACTGGACTACGATTCAATAGAAATATGAATTGGGAGAGCTAATGGTATAGCCATTCTACAAGATTTAGCATGGCTATTTAACTTGGATGGTTCTGGTGGTTTCGGGAGTCTGTCATTTTCATCCAACGGTTATTATGTGCGTGATTTAGGATTAAGCAGGGATTTTTGCACTTGGATTATGACAGTTCTCCCATTTTGTGTGCACAATGGCAAATATGATTTTTGGGCTGACTGTGTTGTCTATGATATTATCATGAATGGAGCCAAAATTTCATGGTTTCTTAAAATTAATGGTATTTTTTTAATTTCTTTTCATTCCCAGTCCATTGCATTTAGAACAGATTCAAAATGGCATTTAAAAGGAAATCCATTGGTCTTTGTTTAAGCAATCCAAGCTAAGAAGAGATATTTGGATCACTTCATTTCTTTTCTTTTCTCCTCCAATCACTCAATCCAAAGAGAAAAATATGAATCTATTACTCATAAATTCATACAATGAATTTATTTTTTTATTCATACCACTCATTTTTTTACTGTATGTAATGTAATATGATGAATATGAGAACTGTTACATTTATATGAATGTATTTATTGTGATTTTTTGATTAAATGTAATTGTGTTTTCCCATTAGTCTGTGCTGTTTAAATCGCTTTGTTGAGTCATGGGGTGCTACTTTTGCTGAAACATAAACAGTTTTTTTGTTGAAAATTTCTGTCAGTAACGCTCAACCTAACCTTTTGGTATTGCGTATTTGTTATTTATTTAGATGCTTCCAGCCTTTAAATCTTGAGAAGGTTGCATTTGATATTGACATTATCACCGGTATTGTTTTCCAGTCATCTTCAAAGTTTATGATTCGGATTCAAATGGGAAGGTGTCATTTGATGATGTATTAGGGATTCTTCAGGATTTGACTGGTTCATTTATGTCTGACAAGCAAAGAGAGGTATTTTTATCATGCTACTGTATTATCTCAATGCAGTTGTTTGTGGCACATCTTCTTTTCAAGGAACAAAAGCATTGGTGGCTTAATAGAGTCTCGTTGCTTATGATACATGGGACCTGCTTGTTTCAGCTTAAAAAATTATCGGTTTTGAGGTAGTTTTAGAAATATGATAAGTTTTACTTCAAAATGATATTTCTTTTTTCTCAAATCGCAGAATCAATTTCAAAAAAGCTAATCAGAGTTGTTTTCCTGAAAAAAAAAGCTGAAATGCTTTTTTAAAGTTCTGCTTTTACATAAAATCTTATACAAACAACTTATGTGTGTATTTTAACCAAAATGCATTTTTACCTCTAGAAAATCTTAAACAAACGGGCTCAATTTTCCTCTCGTTAGGGATGACAACGGGTTGGGTGCCTGCAGAAATGGAGGAATTCGAACCCGAATTCATTTAACAAATTGATATCTGAACCCGAACCCGTTTAATGTTGGAAATCAATACTTGAACCCAAACCCGAATAACAAATTTGATACCCACTTGAAAGTCGAACCCTTCCGTAACTTGTTTTTTTTTTTAAATTTTTATTATGTTTTTTAGAGTAAAACTCGTTTGAAACCCGAACTTGAACTCGAATATAGTGTTTTATATAATATTATAAAAAATTTAACAATAATAATTTATATAAATACCAATGTTGTCAAAGGTGCGTTGAGGCGCGCACCTTGGCGAGAGGTGTTGCGAGGTACACCTGGAGTGCCTCGCCACTGGTGAGGTGCTGCGACCTCACCAAGGCGCGCCAAAGGCGTGCGCCATCACAGGAGGCACTAAGGCGCTGTAAAGGTGCGTCCCCTAAAAAAATTGGGGCTCCTATCTGCAAAAGTGGCGGTTATAGGTGGGGTGGAAATCAGGGCGACAGGGGGTGGAAATCAGGGCGACACAGGGGTGGAAATCGGGGCGACACGGGGGGTGGATATTGGGACTACAGGGGGCTTGAAATCGGAGGCGACTGTTAGCAACATTAAATATACATTTAATAAAGGGGGTGGGTTGGCACCAACATTAAATATACATTTAATGAATTAATAAAAAACTGCACTCTAAAAAAATAAACACAATCCCCAAAACTTCCCATCACGACACCAAAATGAAGGGTGTGACAGTGATGATGAAGCTTTCATTGATGATGAAGCTTTCATTGATGATGAAGCTTTCATTGATGATGAAGCTTTCATTGATGATGAAGCTTTCATTGATGATGAAGCTTTCATTGATGATGAAGCTTTCATTGATGATGATTTTGATGTTTAGGTTTTCAAAGATTGATTATTTGATTATGGTTTGGTTAAAAACTATCATTATGCATTTTAATTTGTATTTTTTTTGATTGAATTTAAGTTTTTTTTAATTTAAAATATTGTTGAAAACCGTGTGAATTTAATTATGTCATGGGATGCGCCTTAGTTTCAAGAGGCAGGCGCCTCGTGTTGTGCCTCGTGCTGCATAAATACAGTTTTAGGTATCCTATAAGAGGTATCCGAACCCGAACCCGAACCTGGTTTGGAGATACTCAAACCTCATTTAATCGGGTTGGGCAGGGGTCGGTTATCCGGTTAATAGGTACCCACTGCCATGCCTACCTCACGAAAAAAACTGTGCTCCTACCTCTTTCATGCTCAAAAGGGTTGCGTTTGAGGAGTGTTTTAATGGTGATTTTGTTGATACCATTAACGGTGTGATTGGATCAAGTCAATAGAGAATACTATTCGAGCCAGAGTTTGATACTTGACCAGAGTTGATGAAGTAGTGATTTCAACCTTGAATTCGACTAAACTTCTAAATTGAGTTACTTGAGCTGTCTCGTTTGAGCTTGATTCTTGAAATAATACATATGTATGTTAAAATATCAATTATTGGATTTAGTTATTTTAATATTTGAGTTGGTTCGAAATATCTCGCCGAATTTGAGTATTGTTCAAGCCAAGCTCAAGTAGTTTCTTTTTGGGGCAGCGGAAGTTCTAGGTGAAGAAGCGCACACAAAACAGAAGAGAAAAACACAAACACACAAGATTTACGTGGTTCAATAGTGTGCTTATGTCCACGGGAGAAGGGGGTGTTCTATTTCTCCCTCCTGATAAACATCGGAGGATACAAAAATTACAGCAGGTTGTGAAACCATGGGACTGAATCCCATTTTAAAGGTAGGAAGAAAATCAACGACTTCAAGGTTTGTTTGGGTAGATCATCTACCCTTGAAAAAGTCCTCATTGACGGGTGGGTCTACGGTCCATGGTTTGCTTGGTTGGTTGCCGCCCAAAGAAAAACTAGCTTGCCGACAGTCCTCTCGCAAACAACTCCCCTTTTTGAGAGTGACCCCCACAAATCTCCCATCACGACCAAATTTAGGTAGAATCTAGACCCGCAGTTTCCTTGCAAGCTTCCAAATTCTCTTGTTAGAACCTTCGTCATCATGTCTACCCCGTTATCATTGGTGTGATTTTTTTAAATTTTCAACAATCTTTCTTTCAACACATTATCAATCCATTGATATTGCAAGCCAATGTGTCTGCACTTGTAATGAAATGTCGGGTTCCTGCTGAGATGAATAGCGCTTTGGCTATCACAATGGAGAATGTAATTTTCCAGACTCTATGTCAGCTTCTATATTAATTTCTTTATCCGCAACATCTTCTTACAACCTTCAGTGATTGCGATATACTCTGCTTCCATGGTAGACGGAGCAACACACTTCTGAAGTCATGATTGCCATGAGACTGCTCCCCCTATAAATGATATTAGGTACCCGGGTATGGATTTCCTCGTGTCAACATCTCCGGCCATATCAGCATTTGTGTATTCTTCCAAAACAGGTTTACAATTTCCAAAACATAAACAATGACTCGATGTCGAAGATACTTCAATATCCATTTGACCGTTGTCCAATGCTCCTTTTTTGGATTTGATAAGAATCTGCTCACAACGTCCACTGTATGAGCAATGTCTGATCTGGTGCACACCATAACGTACATGTGACTGCTAACTACCGACTGATAAGGAACTTTATCCATTTTTTCTTTCTCCTCTTCGGTTGAAAGACCCTGACTTGTTGTGAACCTGAAGTGACTCGCAAGTGGAGTACCAACTGGTTTTGCATTACTCATGTTGAACCTTGCAAGAACTTTATCAACGTACCCTTCATGAGATGACCAAATTTTGTGATTCCTCCTGTTATGAGTAACCGTCATATCAAGAATTTGTGCAGCGTCTCTAAAGTCCTTCATTTCAAATGACCTTTTCAAGCCATTCTTCAGTCTGTCAATCTTGACGATATCTCTGCGAATAATCAACATATCATCAATATAAAACAACAAGATAATGAAATTACCATAAAAAAATCATTTGATGAAAACATAGTGATCAACTGTCGTCCTCCTGTTCTCATTTTTCTTCGTGAATGAGTCGAATTTTATGTACCATTGTCTTTGTTTTAGTCCATATAAACTTTTCCCAAGTTTACATACCATATTTTCTTTACCTTTCACTTAAAATCCCTCTGGCTGCTCGATGTATATCTCCTCATCTAGGTCGCCATGTAAGAATGTTGTCTTTACATCCAGTTGTTGAACCTTCAGGTTGAGACTCGCCGCCAATTCAAGAACTATTCTGATAGAAGACATTTTTACCACAAGAGGAAAAATTTCATCAAAGTCAATACATTTCTTCTGACTGAATCCCTTCACGACTATTTTGGCTCTGGAGCGCGACTATGAGCTGCCATATTCTCCTTTGATTCTTTACACCCATTTGTTCTCGACCACATTATTTTCATGTGATAACTCCACCAAATCAAATGTATGGTTTTTGTGTAGTGATCGCATCTCTTCTCGCATAGCCTTTTTCTGTTCTATCTTCTGCTGACTCCTGACTGCATCATCATAATTGTTTGGCTCTCCCTCGTCAGTGAGCATCACATGCTCATGTGGTGAGTATCTATGACTTGATTGGTGGACCTCCTCAACTGTGCTTCGGGGAGAATCTGTTTTGAAATATCATATGATGGAGACATATCAGCAGATGAAGACATTACCTAGTAGTGATGTATCATTAGTGTCACGTATCTCTCTCACAGTAGTTGGAATTGATAGTAGTGAGACTGGTTTCAGATTGACCAAAATTTCCTTAGACTGCAGTTTCTTTGCATTTTCTGGCTTCTCAAAATCTTCAATCGTTCGATCTTCAAAAAAACACCATATCTTTGCTTTTGACGATCCCCCCGTTGATAGTATCCTAGAGTCGTTATCCAAACTCCTCATGAGCGTATCAAAAAAACACACTGCTTTCTTTTTCTATCCAGCTTCGTCCGTTCTTCTTTCGGGATATGAACAAATGCTTTGTAGCCAAATACGCTCAAGTGTTTATATGAAATATCTTTACCTGTTCAAACCCTTTTTGGAACATCGTAGTTCAGTGGAATTGATGGAGCAAGGTTGATAAGATCAACCACAGTCTTCATTGCCCCCCCCCCCAAAAAAAAAAGGTGTTTGACAACTTTGCATTTGAGAGCATACACAAGTGCCTCTCTCGCAAATTGATTTGTTCATTCTCTCAGAAACATCGTTATGCTAAGGCGTTTTTGGTACTGATTTTTCCAGCCTGACGTCGAAACTTCTGCAGTACTCCTCAAATGGAACACAACACTCTCCATTATTTGCTCGTACACACTTTAACCGCCTGTCTGATTCTTTTTTCATCTTCACATGAAACTGCTTGAAATCATCCTGTACTTGATCTTTAATTTTCAAAGCAAAGACCCACACTTTTCTAGAATGATCACCTCTATGAAGGTAACAAAATAAATAGCACCTGCCATCGACTTAGTGCTCATCATGCAGACATCAGTGTGAATCAAATCTAAAACATTCGCTTTTCTGGACGGTAAATAACCGTGAAATTATACTCTGTGATGTTTTCCCATTATGCAATCAACACAAGTAACCAAATGTGTACCTTTTATTCATGACAAGGGATCCTTCCTAGAGAACATTCTGATTCCTCTCACTCATGTGACCAAGCCGTCTATGCCACACTTTTGTAGGAATCTTTTTTTTGGTAGCATTGACTTCACCTCTACATTGTCTGACATTTTTGAGATAAAGAGAAGCATCTTTCTTTCCTTTAGCAATTACCATATTATCTTTGGTGTAAGCTTCCTTTTCCATCACCGAAGGAATTGATATATCCATCGTTGCAAACGTTTTAGTGGATATCAGATTGAAGCGAATATCAGGAACATGCCTCACATCTTTCAAAAGTAACTTGCATCCAATATAAGTCTCCAGAAAAAATATTATCAATACTAGTGATTTTGGATGTATCATCGTTCCCCATTTTCACATGTTCAAAACTTCCGTAAGTGTAAGATGAGAAGAAATCTCTTCGAGCAGTGACATGGTAGGAGGCGCTGAATCAATCACCCATGTCGAATCTTGACTTGCAAGGTTGACATGCTCTTCTTGAACAATAATAGTCTCTGTTGTACCTCTCGTACCCCTCGTGGTTTGATTTTCATGATCACAATCACCCTCTTATTTTTCTAATATTGTTTTAAGTGTTTTTGGTTGATAGGTATAAATTCAGGGTGCCAAGGAATTGGGCCAAGAAGGCCAAGAAGGCAAAAAGCCTAAAATGGACTGAAATTCAGTCCACCGGCCAACCGGTGTCTTCACCACCGGCCAGCCGATGGACCCTGGACAGAAGGCATCCCTCTGTCCAGACCACCGGCCAACCGGTGTCACACCAGCGGCCAGCCGGTGGCACCCAGACAGAAGGCTGAGCCACTGCCTCAGCACCGGCCAACCGGTGGCCTCAGCACCGGCCAGCCGGTGGCTCCCAGCCAGCACAGTGCTTGCCACTGCCTCAGCACCGGCCAACCGGTGGCCTCAGCACCGGCCAGCCGGTGGAGCCTGAGCCCGAGCCCTCCTCCATTTTGCACACACCGGCCAACCGGTGGCTCTGTACCGGTCAGCCGGTGGAGGCAGTCAAACTAGCCGTTGGGCTTTTGACCAGCCTGTCCACTTGGCCTCCAACGGCTCCGGAAGCCTTTCCAACGGCTCCAAAGGCCTCCAACGGCCATATGAGGGTTCCCCCTCTATAAATAAAGGATTAGGAACCCCCAGAAGCATAAGTAACATAGCCAGAACTATTGTGAAGCCAACGGACACATTTTCCATCATTTGGCGAACCTCCGGCGGATTGCTCCAAGGGAACCCCAATTGCTCCAACTCAATTCCTCATCCAAGGAGCACCACCAAAGAAGCTTGGGAGCGCCCTTCATCAGCTCCATCAATCCATTGGCGCCCAAGACTTCCTCATTACGGGTTTTATTGTTTTATTTATTTTGAGCATCATTTTGGGTTTGTGCCTACAAACCCCATCTCTTTCTCTCATCCTTTCTTTTGGGTTTTCACATCACCTTTAAGGTGTGAAGAGGTTAGTCAAGCCTTTCCTTTTAAAAGGCTTGAATCATAGGTGAGCTAGCCTTCACCTGTAAGAAGGCTAGTGGGTTCTTGCTCAACCAATTAAAAGCAAGTGGGTTCTTGCATAACCAATAAAAGCAAGCTGTAATAGGTGAGCTAGCCTTTACCTGTAAAAAGGCTAGTGGGTTTCTTGCTACAACCATTGAAAAACAAGCGGTAGTAAATCTCTCAACGGTTGAGTTGGGAGCGGAGACGTAGGCCGAGTTTTAGGCCGAACTCTGTTATCAATTTTGTGTCTTGCCTCTTTTATTTCCGCTGCACTTTCAACTTTGATTTTAATTTGTTAATCATTTTTTAAAAGGCAATTCACCCCCCCTCTTGCCATCACTCCTTTCTTTCTCCGTCTAACAATTGGTATCAGAGGCGAAAATTTGAGTAATACCTTAACCGGTTTCAAATTCAAGATCTTTTTTGATGGCTTTAACCTCTTTCGCCCCCGAAGGATATTCTTTGGGTCGTGCTCCATTTTTTGATGGAACCGACTATAACTATTGGAAAACCCGCATGACCACTTTTCTTAGAAGCATTGGCTATCCCATTTATAAAATTGTCATGCAAGGTTACACTCTCTCTTCCCCCGATGAATCCAAATGGACTCAAGCCGATATTAAAAATTTCGAGCTTGATGGCAAAGCCATGAACGCTCTTCATCGCGGCCTTGATCGTAATGAATTCAATCGAGTTTCCACATGCACCTCCTCACATGAAATCTGGAAACTTTTGGAGGTTACCCATGAGGGGACCAACAAAGTCAAGGATACTCGATTGGATATGTTCCGTCAAGATTTTGAGTCTTTTACCATGCATCCATCCGAATCTATTTCTGAAATGTTTACACGCTTTACTGATGTTTGCAATGGTAGAAAATCTCTTGGAGATAATATTTCTGCAGAAACAATGGTCAAGAAGATCCTATGGATCCTACCAAGCTCATGGGCTCCAAAGGTCACGGCAATCCAAGAAGCGAAGGACATCAAAAACATGCCGGTCGAAGAGCTCATTGGATCCCTCATAACCTATGAGATCACCATGAGGAGGCAAGCTGAAAAAGAAGGCAAACTGATCAAAGTTCCAAAGAACATCGCCTTCAAGGTTCAACAAGAAGAAAACTCCTCCTTCTCATCATCTTCCTCTTCAAGCGGCGATTCCGAAATGGAGGATCTTGCCCGCAAGATGCACAAGTTCATGAAGAAGCACAAGAAGAAGAAATACCGCAAGGCTCAACCCAATGCAAAATCCGAGCCCTAAGGTAAAATGTTACGGGTGTGGCGAGAAAGGCCATTACAAGCCCGATTGCCCACTCAACAAGAAAAAGGCCAAGCAAAAGGAGAAGAAGAAGGCTTTAAAGGCCACATGGAGTGACAGCTCCTCCTCCTCCTCCTCCTCGAGTGACAACGGTAACAAATGCCTAATGGCATGTAATGAGGTATCATCTTCCGACTCCTCATCCTCTAGTTCTTCTAATTCTTTTAATCATTTGTCATACGAGGATCTCCAACATGCGAGAGACCAATTGGAGGAAGGTTTTCACGAACTTTCTTCCAAAGTTGTTTCTTTAAAAAAGAATTTCAAAAAACTCTCTTCCGAAAAAGAACAACTTCTCAAAGAGAAGGAAGAGTTGACCCCCAAAATCCAAAACCTTTCCGATATTGATTCCATGGAATCAACCATCAAAGATTTAAGGGAATCCCTAGCTAAGTTCACCCAAGGGGAACAAAATTTGAACAATTTGCTTGGTTCCCAACGTTTATCCAGAACCACCGAAGGGCTTGGCTATTCCAAGCAAGCTTCCTCTTCCCATGCTCCAACTATTTTTGTAAGGGGGAGCTCTCAATTTAAATTTTGCAATTATTGTAAAAAACCCGGGCACTTAATCTATGAGTGCAATTGCAAAAATGCCCGGTATGGCCGCCCCAAAACTATTTTCTTCAATGATGAATTTTATAGTAGAAGACCCGCCACAAGACAAGTATGGATTGAAAAATCCCTCTTAGCGAGTCTCACCGGGCCAAAATTTGTTTCGGTTTCGAAAACCTCTCCCCGGTGATTTGTTGTTTTTATTTAGGGGGAGTTAGGATCGTTTAAACCCTTTTGATTTCAATTTCAAAATTTTCGATTCAAACTTTCAATTTCAACACTTGGTATCAATTTTTCATTCAAAACTTTCAATTCAAACTGTTATTCAATTTTTCATTTCAAAATTTTTGATTCAAAACTTTCAATTCAAAATTCAAAAATTTCAATTGGTTTAAAATCTCCATCTTGTTTTTCAACTTTTCCCTCAATCAAGTTTTATGCCCCGTGCTATTTTGATAATCACAAAGGGGGAGAAATTCTTGGTTGATTGGGGGAGAAATCCTTTAAAGCATGCCTCTCATTTCAATCTTTTTACATTGATTGTTTTGGTGATTGTGATCATCAAAATAGGGGGAGATTGTTGTACCTCTCGTACCCCTCGTGGTTTGATTTTCATGATCACAATCACCCTCTTATTTTTCTAATATTGTTTTAAGTGTTTTTGGTTGATAGGTATAAATTCAGGGTGCCAAGGAATTGGGCCAAGAAGGCCAAGAAGGCAAAAAGCCTAAAATGGACTGAAATTCAGTCCACCGGCCAACCGGTGTCTTCACCACCGGCCAGCCGATGGACCCTGGACAGAAGGCATCCCTCTGTCCAGACCACCGGCCAACCGGTGTCACACCAGCGGCCAGCCGGTGGCACCCAGACAGAAGGCTGAGCCACTGCCTCAGCACCGGCCAACCGGTGGCCTCAGCACCGGCCAGCCGGTGGCTCCCAGCCAGCACAGTGCTTGCCACTGCCTCAGCACCGGCCAACCGGTGGCCTCAGCACCGGCCAGCCGGTGGATTCTGAGCCCGAGCCCTCCTCCATTTTGCACACACCGGCCAACCGGTGGCTCTGTACCGGTCAGCCGGTGGAGGCAGTCAAACTAGCCGTTGGGCTTTTGACCAGCCTGTCCACTTGGCCTCCAACGGCTCCGGAAGCCTCTCCAACGGCTCCAAAGGCCTCCAACGGCCATATGAGGGTTCCCCCTCTATAAATAAAGGACTAGGAACCCCCGGAAGCATAAGTAACATAGCCGGAACTATTGTGAAGCCAACTGACACATTTTCCATCATTTGGCGAACCTCCGGCGGATTGCTCCAAGGGAACCCCAATTGCTCCAACTCAATTCCTCATCCGAGGAGCACCACCAAAGAAGCTTGAGAGCGCCCTTCATCAGCTCCATCAATCCATTGGCGCCCAAGACTTCCTCATTACGGGTTTTATTGTTTTATTTATTTTGAGCATCATTTTGGGTTTGTGCCTACAAACCCCATCTCTTTCTCTCATCCTTTCTTTTGGGTTTTCACATCACCTTTAAGGTGTGAAGAGGTTAGTCAAGCCTTTTCTTTTAAAAGGCTTGAATCATAGGTGAGCTAGCCTTCACCTGTAAGAAGGCTAGTGGGTTCTTGCTCAACCAATTAAAAGCAAGTGGGTTCTTGCATAACCAATAAAAGCAAGCTGTAATAGGTGAACTAGCCTTTACCTGTAAAAAGGCTAGTGGGTTTCTTGCTACAACCATTGAAAAGCAAGCGGTAGTAAATCTCTCAACGGTTGAGTTGGGAGCGGAGACGTAGGTCGGGTTTTAGGCCGAACTCCGTTATCAATTTTGTGTCTTGCCTCTTTTATTTCCGCTGTACTTTCAACTTTGATTTTAATTTGTTAATCATTTTTTAAAAGGCAATTCACCCCCCCTCTTGCCATCACTCCTTTCTTTCTCCGTCTAACAGTCTCTTTATTGACAACTGCAACATTATTATTTTGGGTTTTACCTTTCTAATCCCTCTGCTATGCCTTCAGCTTCCGACACTCCCGGATGAAGTGTCCGGGCTTGCCATAGTGGTGACACTTCATGTCATATCTCGATCTGGATTTTGATCGCTTCCTCCTTTGCGGACGTCACAGAGTTCTTTTCCTCTGTTTATTCCTTGCCATTTCTGTTTCTTTTGTCTTCCAGTGAAAAAGGCCCTTTGATTCTGGTGTATATCCCTCATTCTTCCTTTTGGATTCTTCATTCAACATTTTATCCTTCACCATTTCAACGAGGAGTTTTCCATCAGGTGTTGAATTGATGGCTGACACGATCATTGTGTCCCACGACTTTGGTAAAGAACTCAACACCAACAGTGCTTGCAACTCATCATCAACCATCATTTTCATGGAATTCAACCGATGAACAATACCTTGGAACTCACTCATGTGCTTCGATACGTTCCCGTCCTTGTACTCCAAGTTGACAAGTTGGCGTATGAAATTTGCTTTGTTTTGTGTGGTTCTTGCGTACATTTTTTCCAATTTTCTCCATAGAACAGAAACATCGTGTTCGTTGGCAAAATTTTGGAAAATACTCTTGTCGATCCACTGTCTCATTTGGGCAACGCACTTGATGTTGAGCACAACCCACTCCACATCAATTGGCGGGGTACTGGAAAATACTCTTACCGGATTGACCACCGTATGTTGGTTTCTTCGATGGCTCTGCAATAGGCTTAGTAGACTCCACTGTGGGGCTCCACAAATCTTTAATGTACAAAAGATTTTCTATTTTGGGTTTTCAGATGACATAATTAAAAGCGGCAATGGTCTTAGCATTTTCTTCCATTGATGCAGCGAGAATCATGAAAATCTAACCATATAGATGTGTCTGACATGGTCGAAATAGCTGGAAACGACTCTTGGATCGCTGGAAATGACTCTTGGATCACTTAAAATAGATTCCGATTGGCTAAGATATTGCCAATACAATTTTAACGGTCTAGATCGACTGATGAGGTGGCGCTGACGTGGCTTGCCAGAACAGTTACGGGAAAACTCGCCAAAAAGTCGTTGTCGACGTGAACATTGCTGTCTTCTCCTGTTAGGGGGCATGTAACACCTGAGGTTTGACTCGAAGTTTGTCCGCCTTTATCGACTTAGTTTAAACTCTCTTTTCAACGTAGTTTGCGCCACTGGAATCGTCTTGACGAGAACTTCATGAATCTTGTTTTAAAAATCGATTTTGACCACCACTAATTTTCTGGTCACCAGAAAACTTCTCTGCACCATTGTTGTTTCGACCCCAGTGCCTTCGATACCACTTTGTTGAGGCCGTGGATGTTCCAGGTGACGAAGCACACACAAAAAAAAGAGAAAAACACAAACTCACAAGATTTACATGGTTCAGTAATGTGCCTACGTCCACGGGAGAAGGGGGGACCGTTCTATTTCTCTGAGGATAAACATCGTAGGATTCAAAAATTACAGCAGGTTGCAAAATCATGGGACTGAATCCCGTTTTAAAAACAAGAAGATTTTTTTTTTGGGTAGACCATCTACCCTTGAAAAAGTCCTCGCTGTTGGCTACGTCCACGGTCCATGGTGGGCTTGGTTGGTTGCCGATCAAAGAAAAACTAGTCTACTGACTGTCCTCCCACAAACTCCCCTAATTGGGAGTGCCCCCCACATTTCTGTATTATTTACATCTCTAACTACAACAATGCTAAAAGCAACACTGATAGAAAACTAAGACGAACTACTTGTATTATCGGAGGAAACAAAGTTACATGGAGGAAGAAGAAAGGATAGAAGAAGAAGAAAACACTCGAGAGGCTTAACCAGCTCTCCCGCCCAAGCCCAAAATGGCCGAACTCACCAACATAATATTTTCCACCGTATCCCCCATTCTACCTCCCTACCCTCCTTTTAAAATAGTCTGTAAAGTGGCCCCCCCAACATGTTCTTCCAAGGACCCACAAGCAGTTATACTCTTAACCTCTCTTTATTCTAACAAACCAACACCCCCAAGGTGGTGGATTCTATCGGCATTCCTATCAATGCCGCCCTGAAAAACCACCTTGTCCTCAAGGTGGTGGATCTTGCGAGTATGCCACACAATCTCCCAAACCAACCGTGCTCCATGTAACTGAAGACAAGAGTCATGCCAAGCAATTAACCAAATGACCCTCCATACGCCATGGGCCTGCACTGCAACACCTGTTGGCAACACACCCGGACTTCACGTAATCCCCAAGCAATTAACCAAATGACCTTCCATACGCCATGGGCCTGCAACACCTGTTTGCAACGCACCCAGACTTCATGTAATCCCCAAGCAATCACCCAGATGGACCGTTCAGCACTGTGGGCCCGTCGAGTGTGCTGCTGCTCGGGCATAGCTACTTTCCAAGCAAACTTCCATATGGTTCTTCCCAGTAGATGATCAGCCAACAGCCAGGTTGTCAGCAGTTTGGGATGCTGCTCCTTCCGGTATGAGGGGTCGTGATCCGTCATGTGTTGCTAGCGGGTCCCAATGATCTCCATCAGAATTAATTTTGCTCCCTCTAAAAGAGGCTGAGGGAGTGGTAGGTGCTGCTTCATGGATGGTGCGACCGGTGTTTGTCGAAGCGAATGTGCGGTACCCTGACACCACTAGGAGCTACCGGTGGTATCATTGTGTCCGGCTACCCCTTGCTCACAATCACTAATGCAAGTGTGCCGATGGCCAGTACGTCATCCTGCTGTGTCGGTGCCTCCCAATGATGCAGTCCCCCAGCTACCTGATGTCCCACCGTCGATGAGTGGCTGGACAACACCCCTGCGCCAAACTGCTTCGCCTCCACTCCACCCAAAGTTGAAATTTGCATGTTGCTAGGGGTCGTAAAAAATGCACCTGCACATCCGCCCCCAGCTTTCCCAGTCCACCAGAGTTATCGCCGGCAGTAGACTGCACGAAGGAGTGCACCTCTTGCTGCGCGGGCATTAGTGGTAGTGGATGCACTGGCTGGGAACACGAGTTGACTGCCTTTGTAGTCGGTGCCGACTGAAGTGTTGCCCTGTGAGTCTCCTGCACATCCTCCGGCGCACTTTGCGGCAGTGATGGTGGAGCAAACTCTTCCTTCGGCTGCTGCAAGTCCCGACTCATCAACTGTATCATCGTTTTCCGAAATTCCGCCTCAGGCCAGTGGCGGGCTCATTTCTCCTCCCACGTCTACGGGGCGGATTGCATATTGTAGGAGTTGAGAGTCGTCCCCCAACCCCCAGCAGGAAAGTGTTCTGTAGTGATTTTGTTTTTTTGATTTTTTGTTTTTGCTTGTTTTTGTTTTTCATTTTTTTCATTTTTTTTTCTGGTAGGGCTACTTACCTGTGTGAAAAAAAATCTGCAGTCTACCTCCTGCAAATAACGAAAACGCGCCCCTCCGTGTATGCCCGTGTGTGACGCCTTGTGTCGCAAACTGGTAGCACGAGCCGCTGCAGGTTGATAACCGCAGGCGGTTCGTCGGGCTCCGCCGAACGAAAAGATCGGGTTGAGTGTGGCGCCAAACGAAGCAGATGAAGGGCAATGCTGCTTCGAGTCGTGTGTGTCACCTCCAAATGAAGTAGGCGGAGCGCGGCTCGTCCCGTTATCGCGTTTGGTAGTCGGTGAGGTCGGCAGAGTTTCGTGCACCGTCGTCTACGTCGAGTGAAGTTGCGACGGTGTGCGACGTGGCCGATCGCAAAGAGAAATGGAAGTATTTGTTCCTGCGGTGTTACCTTAGAGCAGAAACGGTCTGCGCGCGTGTGATTTGCTGTACCGACGATGAAGAACAAAATGAATTCTGCGGAGGATCGGAACGTCGTCCTTGTGTGCGCAGCAAAGCAAACCGACGATGTGCGGAACTCAATGGTGCACGCCAGCAGTGAATGGAAGCGTCGCCAGTTGTGTGAGACTTCTAGGTGTGCGCGACCTACAAATGAAGTCCGAGCGATGGGCGCACGTTTCCGCTGTGCTCCCGTCCGCCTAAAGAAGTGCTATGCAACAACGAAAATGGGCGGCAGGGCAAGTCGGACCAAATGATAGAAAACTAAGACGAACTATTTGTATTATCGGAGGAAACAGAGTTACATGGAGGAAGAAGAAAGGATGGAAGAAGAAGAAAAAAACACTCGAGAGGCCTAACCAGCTCTCCCGCCCAAGCCCAAAATGGCCGAACTCACCAACATAATATTTTCCTCCGTATCCCCCATTCTACCTCCCTACCCTCCTTTTAAAATAGTTCCCCTAACAGAAAGTGGGCCCCCCAACATGTTCTTCCAGGGACACACAAACAGTTATACTCTAACCTCTCTTTATTCTAACAAACCAACACTCCCCCCCCCCCAAGGTGGTGGATCCCATCAGCATTCCTATCAAACACCAAACACATAAAAAACATTTTGGGAATTGTTTCAATATTTGTTAAAAGTTTAATAACATTTTGGGGTCGGTCACCAAGCATTGCATCTGTTGTGTGGACTAGCCTGTCATCTCTTTCAATTGCTGATTTTTGTTTACATTCTGTATGTTTTCTGCCATGTTTGAAGCTCCATCTTTTCTACTTGCTTTTATTATTTCTGTATTCATTATGATTGGTAACCATGAAAATGCTTTTAGCCCAAACACATCCTTGGGTCATATCATCTACTACCTCTGCATTGTTTCATCTGAATAAGAGCTATTTTAGCCAAATGAAGTCCATGAATTTTTTCTTCGCATCTGATCATCGATAGATACCAAATCTAGGTTTGACAATATCATAACCCGTTTTTTCTTTTTTTGGGATTTTTTAGGAAGTATCTTGCCAGGTTTTGCAAGAAGCGGGTTACACGAGGGAATCTCATTTATGCTTGGAGGACTTCATCAAGGTAAGATCTTTTGTTTTGCAGTTTCACCGTTGGTTAAGTGGTTGAGTTTGTATCCATGGATCTTGATTTTTCCAGATACTTGGGAGTTCCAGTCTGCAAATGGAGGTGGAGGTTCCTGTGGATTGATGAGATTCATCCTGTTTTAACTTCCTGATGAGCATGGTAGCTGCAAATGTGTACGCCACGAGTTCACCCACCCCTTGTGTAGGAAATCTTCTTCAATTTGACTTGCTTGTTCAGGTATGTCATGAGTGGATTCATCAGAATCACTATGATCCTCCTGCGCCTCCTCCTGTGTGGTTTGATGCCCTTTGGGCTGGGTACCATAAACAACATAAACAAATCCAGAGAAATCCTCAACCACCATTCCATCCTGATTCTGTTTCGATGGGCCAGCATCAGTCTGCCCAGCCATAGTTGAATCCTACACCCTAGCATTTCAAATACATTGAATATTCCACTATTTAGAAATCACCCTAGGAGTTGCAGGTGTCATAAAAACAATTCAACACAAAACACAACATAAACCAATGGTCGTATACAACTGAACCACACAAGCAACAGAGCCACCCACCAGTCATCCAAAGGTCTACAGGCCACCAAAGGCATACCGAGATGAAACCGGCATGGAAGAACCCTCCGATCCCGGTCCAAGATAATGCTAGCCCTGCCCATAATTTGCCAAAGGATCCCGACCATACACCCGTGGCCTTCCCAAACCACTAACAGAATAGCTGAGAGACCCAACTGCAGCCTCCTCCCTCCGATACAGACCTGCAGACGAGCCGGGAATCCCAACCCAGCACCTGGATCATAGGTTCCATACTCGTTCTCAGTAAAGAAACGTGGTTTGTGATGAATCGGGGTGGCCCTGATAACTGAAGGAGGCGGGGCAGGCGATCCCAGCCCAACACCTAGACCATAAGCTCCATACTCATTTCTCGGTCAAGGAATGTGGTTTGTGATGACCTGGGGCAGCCTGAGTAACTGAAGGAACTGGGTCAGATATTCCCGGCCTTGCACCAGCACCAGCACCAGCACCAGCACTAGCACCATAGACTTGATACTCATTCTCTGGCAAGAAATGCAGATCATGATTGTTGGAGTCTGCATCCCACATCGGACTTGAGGTCCGGTGTGGTCTTAATTATTTGTTATAAAATAACCCCAAGGGCTCCTTTAGAGAGTACACCTTGGGGGTTCGGGTCTATCTCTTTTTATCATTCTACATGGTATCAAAGGGAAATTAATCCCGAACTCTCCCGTTTTATTTCTTTTTTTTTCCCGTTGGCCTCTAGAGTTTCTCCCCGTGAGGGGCGGTGTCCCCCCCTCATGTAGGGCTGGGTTTACTTTATTCCGCCGCCCCTTCGGGCTCTTTTTTTCCCCCAAGCGGCGGATTCCTCCCAGTACCGCCCTCCTGCAGCGCGTTCAGGCCAGCCACCCTTCAAGCAGAATCATCTGCTCCGACTTCTCCCTCGGCGGCTCCCAGCCCGCCTTCTTCCTCCGACGGTGCTCCCTCCGGTGTCATCCCTGCACGATTGACCCCGCCTCCATCAGGCGGCCCTTGCCCCTCTGTCGCGACGCGAGACGACCTCCCGCGCGACGACCCTCTTTTGCCGATCCCGACCAACGGAACCTCTCCCGCTTGCGGCCCTCCAGGGGCGCACTCCCAGCTGGCGGTTCTCCCCGACGACGCCCCTTCCGCCCCGACGGCTTTCCTCCCAACGCGACAGCCCCGTCCTCCCGCACGACTCCCGGCGTCCCGATCGCGCCATCCCTCCCTCGCGACTCCTCCGCCTCCCATCCCAGTCCCGACGCCTCTGTTTCTCCCGGCGGACCAACCATCTCCAGGCGCGACCCTCTAGTCGGCCTCCTCTGCGTGCGCCGGCCAGGGGGTGCAACAGCCTTGAAGCTCTATCTTTTTTACTGTTTTGTCTTGTTTTGTCTTCAAGCTGGGTATGTCCAGCTTGATGGGGAGTGTTTGCAGTCTGTTGATTGTTTTGTCTTCATTGATTTGGTTTGTTTTTTCTTTATGTGTCCAAGCTAGGTTCACCTAGCTTGAGGGAGAGTGTTGGAGCCTGCATCCCACATCGGACTTGAGGTCCGGTGTGGTCATAATTATTTGTTATAAAATAACCCCAAGGCTCCTTTAGAGAGTACACCTTGGGGGTTCGGGTTTCTCCTATTTTATCATTCTACAATGATGAACCGGTTCTCTCGGTGCAGTTCTGAAAGGACTGTGATAGTCCTTTTCTGCCAGAAAAGAACCACGGGCAAAGTCACTGCGAGAAATTCTCTGATCCATTTCCAGGGGCAGCCTGTTGAACCGGCAGCTTTCCCATCACCATAAGCATTGTTTGGGTAAGGATCTTTGTGTGAATGGGGCAAGGTTTCTCTTGCGTGCCCGTAAAGCTCTGTGTTGTGGGTCATTACTCGGGGAGAGTATCCGGGCACCGGTGCAGTTGAGTGGTGGGTTTTGTTTTGCCGGAAAAGTAGTTTGAGCTTCTTAACTTGCTTGACAGTAAGTTCAGTCCTGAAGAACCGTTTCTTCTTCTTCTTATTATCCTCCACGATTGCCTTCCTGGAGATGCGCTCGGGCGGTGGATTGCAATCCTCATGAACAATGAAGCGCACCTGAGCAGGGAAGGCACCCCAGAAAGCTCTTTGGGTTTGACCCTCAAGCCACCTGCTGAGGATGCCTCATAAATTCCATGCAGTAGCTTCAGATCACAATCATGAAGGAAAAGCAAAAGCCCAGGTTTCACACTCAGCACCAGGTCTTTTTTGTTTAAAGTTACAGCGATGACACGATACCGGAAATAACCCGGTTTGGTCTTAGCATTGCCCATGAAATCAAACCACCAAGATTTTCGTTCTTTACTTCACCGGCTTCCTGCCCACTCTGTCCCTGGATAGCTTGCTTCTTTGGAATCACCTCCTACCCACCAGGGTTTTTCTTATTTGGTTTGTTCAACAACTCCTTTTTCAAGCCAGCTTCTTGTTTTGATCCCTACTTTGAATTTGGATGGCGTCCACTGTCCTGCTTTTCTTTACCAATATTCTTCGTCTGGTTTCCAATTTTCAATCATCTTCTTTACCTTGCCCACTACAATGGTCATTATTCTCTCTCTTGCTAGTTTGTTTCTCCTCCAATTTTGACTGACCACGCTTCTTTTTGTTCTTTTGATCCCGTCGCCTCTTAACAAGCTCTAAAGTTTGGTTGTTTCCTTCTTTCTTTTAAGTTTCTTTGAAATTCCAGGCTTGAATTTCAAAGATCCAGCGGCCTTATTTTCTAATGGCAATGCTTCAGCCTGGTATTCAGGAATCTTCCCTATTTTCACCATTATCTGAATTCCTTTGGATCCTTTGTAGGAGGAGCTGAGGGACACGCCTACAATACAAATAGATAAAACGTGGGAGTGGAATAAATGTTGTTGGGGGGAGGATTGCAATGGATTTTGGTTGGGGAAGAGGCCACGGGGACAGATCAGGAAGAAGAAAGAGGACGAAGAGGAAGAGCTGAGGCGTACCGTGTGAGTGCCTGAAAAACAGGCCCGGACAAAATGATCGATAGGAGGAAGGGATCTAGGGTTTTCGCTCCGGCTGAAGAAAGAAACGAGGGAAGGAGAAAGGGTGAGGGGTGTAGAATCCTGTACCCTAATAGGAGGGTAGGCTTGCCTTTTTCAACCCACATCAGTGGGTTCTTTTGAAGGCACCTTATTTATGATACATTAGTGTGCCCAAATTGTGAACGAGAGGAACACAAATCTAGAAGATTTTCATAGGTCACACTTTGCCCAAAACCCTTCTCCCCATTCTGAATCAAGATGTCTGAGTTTGAAGATATCCACCTCTGTACAAATCCTCACAGGGTCTTGAAAGCTTAGTGGTGGGCGAATCAAGCTCAATGGGTAGGTATGCTTATAAGACTGACAATAGCAGACAAAACTTCCATAAGTGATGAACGAGTAATCCTTGAAAGCCGAGCCAGATGGGAACCACATGCGGTTCAAAATCCCCAACTCAAAGGAGGTAAAACCAATCATTTCAAGGGACCTTTTGATGGATTTAATCGAAGGATGCCGATTGCAGAACTTACCAGTGAGCTCATATTGAAGATCCAAAGCAAGAACATCCATGTCCTTCAAGAAGACAATGACAGACTGACCCTTATGTTGAAAAGATGGAGATATGCAAGAAGGAGCTTCAATAGCATTGGACACGAGAGATTTCCCAGAGCACATCCATGAAAGAACGATTAGGGTTCGACATTGAATCACCTCGACGATCGCCTGGTGGCTGAACCTCTCTAACGCACTCCATATACTCTAAAAGACATTTGATAACTAAAGTAAAGAATTTCAAATCAACTAAGACAAACTCTTATTGTTTATGTAATCGTCAATTGTATTGTATGCTTGACTTCAAGCGTATATTACGATTCATATTGACAACATGTTAAACCCATCAGGCTTTATGAAATAATTTTAACAATCTCACACTTATAATAACTCTCTAACAACATATTAAACCCATTAGGCTCTATGAAATGATTTTAATAATCTTATAGACTCCTCTAGTCTCTATCATATGATGTCACATCACATGTAATACATTGTATTTTTTTGGATATGAATCTATCATGTAAGCTTTGTAAAATTTTGAATAAATATTTTGTATCTTGACCTATCATTGTTCACAAAATTTTATGTATGATTTTGTGGGATTTTATAGCATTGATTTCTTAATGTTGAAGTTGATGTCTTAAAATCAACTGATTTTATATTTTCAATTATAAGAATATTAATAAATATGTTATCACGTGATGAGTGTTATTCTATGTAAAATCAATGTGATAGTGAAATTAGAGCATTTGTCGCATAAAAAATTATAGCATTTCTCTGCTATAATGAGAACCTAGAAATGCTATGCCAATATTTTTAAAACCTATGTCATATGGTCTAGATAACATATGTATAACGAGACATAGATGATGGTATTGGAGGTTCATAAGACAATGAGACTTTCTATGATGTTCACACTTCGTAATATCCCAAAAGAAAAGTTACGAAGACACTCATTAATATGAATTCCCCATGTTATATATGTCATTGAATATTTATATCTGTAGATGTGTGTTGTTTTTTAGACTTGAGATTATTATTAATGTATATCATAAATCACACTTTAATGTACGGACAAAAACCATGACAACATATGCTCACGGTGAAGTGACATACATTGGGTGCGTCATAAGTGATATGACATTAATTAAATAAGTCAATAAAGGATTTGTTTGTTCCGTGTTAATGAAAGAAGATATCTCTGACCCTTTGATTGAAATGAAACAGTCTGATTAAATTTATGGTCATGATAGTTTGATGATGAGTTCATTTCAAAAAGTCAAAGGAAAATAAATCAAGCATATTGGTTGATGAAAAGTATACAATTTTCTTGATGGGACGTTGAGACAAAGAAATTATATTATTCCGTAGCATTTGTAGTAAGGTTGTCGTTGTAACATAAACTTCTTTCTATACGTGTGTCTTGATGTGTTGCTAAGCACTGATCTTGGATTTTAGGCAATTTCATCTAATGACACTGAGAAAAAGGCATATAGGTTCACACACAGTAAGTATATCCAGAATATCATTAAATTCTATTGAATTTATTATTAAGAATAAATATCATTCTCGACTTATTAAAAAATAATTATTTAAGTATTGTTGACCCCATAGATTCAATCACAAGATATTCAAGTTTAGAATATACGAGTCGTGTATTAAAATATATATTTATTCGCAAGTTTAGTGAATATAATATTTATTTAATCTCTTGTTTATTATTCATAAGGTAATAAATGAATATTTATTTATTCACTACTTTAGTGAATAGATTAATATAGATATTTATTTAGTTATGTGAATATTAAAATAAATATTTATTCATGAGTTTAGTGAATATAATATTTATTTATTTAAATATTTTATTTTTCAAGATTTGATAAATTTCAAGGATTGATGGGCCGAATTTAGGGTTTGTTGAAAAGGATTTATTAATATGCGAGTTTAGCGCATGTCATGAAAATATAATAATAATAATAATATTTGACATGAGGTTTACTTTGGATAAACAATTGGATAAAAGGCACTTATGCAATTATTAATTGTTTAGCCCTAAGTATAAAGTCCCGGTTGTATCATTTTAGAGAGTGGGAGTGGTTGTACACGATGACAAGTCTCTAGAATTCTCTCAAGCTTTAGAGAGAAATCATCCTCCCTCCCTCCCTCTTAAGAACGGAGAGAGGATAAGAGAAATTTAATGTTGCGATCAATGATGATTAACACAAAGCACTAGGTTTCTCTGTGATACCACCCAAAATATCTAGATCGTTGTTCAGAGATTCATGAAGCATGTGTGGATACTATAAAAGAAATTTCAGTTTGGATTCTCCACCGCAACGACGACACAATAAGTGCGACAAGTAGATTGATCAACAACAAGAAAGAATTCTCAAGTTTGAGGTAATTCCTATTTTAAATTAATTATAAATTAAATGTTAAAGACCATCTCTAGAAAATTCTGGGATTGGGTTCGTCGAATTCCTTAGGATTTGTCTGTTGGATTTGACGAGTGTTCATCAAGTTCCTTAAGATTATTTGTTGGATCCCATGAAAAACTATTATTGGGCACCGCTCCGATGCTTTCGTTACGCCCCATAATCTACAAGTGGTATCAAAGCAGTCACATTGTCATTTATAATTATTTATTATTTGTTTGTTCAATTTTTGTGTGTTAATTTTCATTTCTAGTTTTTCGTTCTTTAATCCAAAAGTTGAGGTAACATGATCGTAGTTTCATATGACCAAGAACATGCTAAGAACATATGAAGAATGCTTGAAGATCCCATCCAGAAGTGTCAAGATCATAGCCTGCATGACATGGATACACAGTGTGTAATGGAAAATCACACAGGTTAACCACACAAGGTGCGAGCCACGAAAATCACAACATGCCACGTGGGGGTCGGTGCGTGGAATCATTGTTGTCCCAATAGTGTTTCACAAATACTCAAGAGGGGAGAGATAAATTGAGTTCTTAAAATTTTACCCCAAATAAAGATAACCCTCTAAAAAACTGTACGAACCTGTCCCGCTCTATTTTTAAACAGATATACAGTGGAAATAAACCGGAAATAAAGAGCAGGACACATGGAATTTTAATGGTTCAAGGCAAGTTGAACCGGCTCTAATTCACTCCACCAACACCCAAAGCAAGTTTGATGATTTTTACTAAACCAATCATTTTCCCAGGGATTGCCCAATTGAGTGCAAGCAGCTGTCAGTTGGTACAAAGGATTTGAGAGCCTTTTCCCAAGGTTCTCCCTTTAGAAAACCCGTCCACAACCTTCACACATCACTCAGTGCAAGAAGTGCTTACTTTACAAAGAATGAGAGACATAGAAGAGAGAAACAGTTCAACGCATAATTGTGAGCAACAACTGAATGAGTATGACTTCAAAATGAAGCTCCAAGAAGAGTTCTTCAACTACAGTAGAGTATTTATTCAATGCACAACATTGGTTCTTCTTCATCGTGAAAAACATAGATAGCTTGAACACACATAAGGAAGAAGATAACAACTTCAAAAAAGTTAGAGGATTTTAAATCTCACTACGTCTGTTTGTTACTTTGAATGTTTGAAAATATTTTCACACACTTCCCTTCGAGATAAAAGTTTTATATATATCTGGAAAACGTTTTATATATATCTGGCAAACTTGTCAGGCAAGAGTAAATTTTAGGCTAATGTTATTCTTTCCAAAAACCAGAGGTGACTCAACCATTTGAGATGTGAACATTCTTGGAAATAACAACCTTAAACAAATCACACATTCCTTCTTTAATCAACTTGAACTCCGATGAGAAGAATGGAGTACTGAGATTAAAAAAAAAACAATGATAATAAATTCCTCGAAAGCATCCATTCTTCAAAAACCACGCAAAGGATTGGCTTTGTTAGGATCCTTTGCATTATAAGCACCATTCTATGTAACCACGACCTTCTGCGTAACCATCATCTTTGTAGGGATCATCTTGCGTAAACATGGTCTTCTACGTAAGCATTATTCTATGTTCTACGTAAGCATCATCCGGTCCTTGTGTAACCATTATCTAGTCCTTGTATAACCATCATTCTATGCTCCGTGTAAGCATTGTCTGGTCCTTGCGTAACCATCATCCGGTCTGTGTCACCATCAATCTCCTCTGCATAAACATCATTCTGTCTACGTAGACATGAATCTGCACCATGTAACCATCATCCTAGACTTGCGTAAACATCATCTTGAATTTCATAACCATCAATACTTAGGAACTTTTTTTCTTCGGAACAAAATAAAATACAAGTATAAAAACATATAGAAAATATAATATAAACCTGTTTAAGGTTGATAAACACACTTAAAGAAAACTCATTAGATAAATAAATAGGGCTTTTTTGAGCATCAAAATTATGAAATATTAGGATATGATGGAACATTAGTGTGTCCAACAATCTCCTTTTTTTGATGATTATAGAACCCATACAAATTAAACAGAAAATTTTATATATTTTATTTAAGAATTTACATATATTAAATAATCAGAGCTTAAGTAATCTGCAATAGAAAATATGATTTGTATTTTTCATAAATTCTTTCTATTTTGTGTTGACATCTAAATAACGAGTAGAATAAAAATCTAGGTAGACTGTAATTAAAAGTAAAATTTTGTCTTTACTCATACCTTCTCTCTCTTTTTGTGATAAAAAAAGATAAGGTAGTGAGATAAAACACATTGACTATAACACACCGAATTAATAAACTGAGAGAATATAGATCACTGAAATGAATTAATATATGACACTATTTTATATTAACTGAATAACAAGATAAATGTACAATGGGAATAAAACATTAAAAATTACAATATACAACCAAAATACAGAAGAATATTGATCTATTGACTTTGGGGTTGGCTTGTCTGATGGTGGAAGGTTCGGGTTAGCAGGTTTAAGATGAGGAGGAGGTTTCATAAAAGAGATAGGTAAGGAAGAGGTTGACCGAGGAGCTAATGGATCATTGGGATTCTAAGGAAAAAGCTCATTAAGGGGTATAACTGAACTTGAGCCACCTCCAACGCCAACTGTATCTCACTTTGAAACTTTTGTTGGACTATCCAAAATGTTGGAACTGAAGTTCTTTAGCTTTATCCTTATCATACTTGGCTGTAGTAAAGAAATGAAGATAGAGCATGTGGAGAGTGTTCTGGCACCCACAACATCCTTTTGATTTACTTCAAATTGAAAGTGGTGGGATCAAAGGTTTCTAAGAGTTTTTACTTAGCAGCTGGGAATCTGTCAAATGGATTAGGACCTAGAGATATTCTACCTCTGAGATGAAATAAAGCATCAACACACACATCAATCCTCTTGGTAATAGAATCTCTACAAAAATTTAAAATGATCGAATGCCCTTGCCAAAGTTTTTTTCGATAAACATTTAGAGATTCTTAAAAATCTGAGTTGTGGGTAAAGCTGGAAATTAGACTTTCCAACACTTACATCTAAACAAATAGAATTCATGAAGTAGAAAAATGGGTTAAATACATAATGTCACGACCCCCTCCCCACAAAGTGTACCCCTCCTGGGTCGGCAATGTGAGAAGGGAGATAATGACCCTCGAGTCCCGCCTCCAGTAGGCCCTGAGTTGGCGACTAGCACCGAAGGTATAATAAACACACAAATGAGAGACATTACCTTCTAAGAGAACACATACAGAAGAGAGAGATAAGATAGACACCAATCAAATCCAACTTAGAACTGGAATATAAAAGAAACCCAAGTGCATATATGAAATGTCATGAAAAAGTACTACAACTGGAAGGGAAAAAATGCAAGTACCCAAAAGAAAGTAAAAACAGCAGCAACCACAAGCTCGGACAACTCCTGCAACCCCAAGCTAGTAAAAACCAGCTTGATCTTCAACTTGCTCCAAGTGACCTGAAAAACAGTTTATATATACATAGGGTGAGTATAACAGTATACTTAGTAGGATCATCCCCAAAGCCTATCGTGCAAAAGTAAAGAAAGCATGCTAAAACACAGTGAACAACAAGTGAAACTAACTCGTCACCTAAACAAGTATACTAAGTTCCCAACCTCACCATGACTACTCTCACCAAGTAGCGCATATAAGAATATATCATATAATAAAGAATATCAAGGGTACCCCACTACTACTTCCCCACTGGTTTGCCTCTTTGCCCCAACGTTGCACGTCCTGAGCATCTCTCTCCAAAAAGGCTTGCCCGCAGACACCTGGGCGAAGCACCACAATGCGCACCTCGTGCAACAAAACCACCACGTCCACGTAAGCAAAGTAACCAGGTAGTTTCTGGGAGCCACCACAGCCCGCATAATGTGTATCATACATCATGTATTATACCTCAAGCCATTACAACTCATACACCGAGTAAGAATCCTCAAGCCATCACAACCCATACACGTTACACCTATAGTAGTCCATAGGATACTATATCCAGAATATATGTGTGTGAATAACCACAAGCCATTACAGCCCTCTACACACATACATGGGGAAAACTAACCGTTGTGCCTACCAGCACAAGTAACTACCAAGAGAAGAGAGCGGGGCCAAATGGGGTAGTCAGACATCCATCCTCCCATCAGAATGTTGAGGAAAACACCTCCCATGGCTCAGAATCCCCAGGGTGTCAGTTTCCCTTACTGACTGGGTGGATTAGTGTATAGAAACACAAAAAGTACAGGATATATTATATATCACAACCACACTATGGGCATTACCTAGTCTTAGACACAACTACATCTAATGTCTCTCAGACTCCGGGCTGCTACTTCTAAGACTAGGTATCCTATAAGCATACAACCATTTAGAGAGCTTTATTAGATTACATCATTCCCTTTTTATCAGTTTCACTTTACGTTAATCAATTCTTTAAACATTAATTAACTATGAACAATTCCACATTAAATTTCATTAGCATCATACCCAGGTCAACTGTTCCTTCAAAATTACAACCTCATCATTATGTTCCAGCAACTCCATCCCCATGGGTTAACACCATTTATTCAATTATTTATTACAGAAATATTTTTCCACATTCCCAAGCATTCTAGAAAAACATTCTATGCTACTAAACACAAGGGGGATCAACACGGTGAGTAGATGTACTACTTGTCGAGTTTTTGCCGATCATAGAAAGAGCATATACCCATCCTTCCTTGAGAAGCTAAACACGGAAAACACGTGACATACCCCGTGTGTATTCGCCTCTTTCGGAAGAGGGGTAAGTAAGACCAGCTGCCTTGAGTAGTGAGGAAAAGTAAAGCAGATAAACAACCAAAGAAACAGCAAGCATCCAACAATCACATCCATTCCATTCCATCATCCCTGATGTCCTCCCTGACATCCACATGCATAAACCGATGCATCTCGCCACTCTAGGCGTCATCTGCTGCCACAACCAAAAAGGCATCCATGCCTCCACATATTACCACAACCATCTAGGCTCACATCAAAACACAAGCAGCAGTAAAACAAACATCTTCACAATTGGGCTCTTGGCCCTTAAACAAACAAGAGGGTAACTCAGAACCCTGCAAGCAATTATCTTTTAACAACCAACAGTTCTTTAATCCATCTTGGATTAACCGATTTATTATTCGTTGGTTCTAAATCTGGGAAACCTAACAGTAAGCTATCACAAATAAATGAACATGCTTACTGCACCAATTTGATTAGCATCAAATTACAACAAGAACCAAATTCGTTTACATGCCTCTTTATCTTTAGCCAAACAATTATCAATTAATTCCAGTTTACGTTCTTTACCGATTTCCATCAAGAACAAGCATAAATATCACACAATCTAGCAAAAACAAGAGGTAATAACATATGATCGATATCAATTTATTTATTTGGTTCAAATATTTATTATGACAATTCCATTGTCATCCAGTAAGATAAAACATGCTAAAGATACAGTTGCACATAAAAGAAAGAGAAGCAACGAATCCCTTACCTCAAACAGTTCCTCTCGTTCTTTATCCACACAACGGGTCGCGATCCTCCTCTCGCGACAACTGCATCCACCCGAGGATGCCATGGTACGACCGCACCAACCAAACCCCAAGAAAAACCCCATTAGAAGCATGAAGATTACATGCTATAATATGGAAAGGAGAAATAGGAGAATATGATCCCCAAAGGAATGACGATAAAACATACCTTATATCGAAGATTGATCTATACAGCTTGGTTGCATCAAAATAGAGCGGAACCAATCCGAGGGGTAAAATTTGATTGTGCAACTCCTACGGGAGGAAGAACAAAGAGGAAGAACAAGGGAGTAAGCTATCTTGTCCCTTTTTGAAGATTTAACGGGGCGACGGTTTAAGATACACTTAATTCCCCATTAAAAGCGGATCGCATTAAACCACGCGGTTTGACCAAGTAAAAACATCCCGAGCCATAGAAATAATTAATATAGGATTTATGGCCTTTGAATCGACCTTAAGAGTCCTTAAAATAAGGCTTTAAATGCATTTTATGTCAAAGGAAAACGCTAAAGGGGTGAAACTTTAGGAAGCCGGAAACACTATTCATGAACCTCACTATTAGAACACTGTTCATGAACCTCACCGATAGAACACTGTTCATGAACCTCACTGATAGAACACTGTTCATGAACCTCACCGTTAGAACACTGTTCACAAACCTCACCATTAGAACCTCACTGATAGAACACTGTTCACTGAACCTCACCGATAGAACTGTTCACAAAACCTCATTGATAGAACTGTTCACTAAACCTCACCGATATAACTGTTCACAAAACCTCACCGATATAACTGTTCACAAAACCTCATCAATAGAACTGTTCACTAAAGCTCGCCGATAGAACTGTTCACTGAACCTCACTGATAGAACTGTTCACAAAAAACCTCACCGATAGAACTGTTCACTGAACCTCACCGATAGAACTGTTCACAAAACCTCACCGATAGAACTGTTCACTGAACCTCACCGATAGAACTGTTCACTGAACCTCACCGATAGAACCTCACTGATAGAACTGTTCACTGAACCTCACTGATAGAACTGTTCACAAAACCTCACCGATAGAACACTGTTCACTGAACCTCACCGATATAACTGTTCACAAAACCTCACCGATAGAACTGTTCACTGAACCTCACCGATAGAACTGTTCACTGAATTGGAAATTTGGCGAAGTGTTGGGGATAAGTCACCTTGACCTCCCAGAACACCTCAAACACCACATTTTCACAAAGTAATAGACCGGAGAGGTCCAGGCCATTACACACAACATGAATGATATGAGACTCTTTGAACAAAAAAATTCCTTTCCTTTGGAAGCATCCCTCTGAATTTCAGTTTCTTCATCAACGAAATGATTAGAAGAGGACTTAGATTCTGAATTAAATTCTTTGAGTTTCCTTATAATTTTCTTAATGTTTTCATACATAATCCCAAAATTTTTATTGATGGGATCCTTATATTCTTCTAACAACCTCAAGGAGTTTTTAACTGGTCCAAGAATGTCAAGTATTTTACCATTGATAGAACCAAAAGATTCTTCAAAAAAAACCAAGAATCTCATTAAGGAATCTATTAATCCCATTAATACATTTTTTAAGATCCACCTTGTCATCCCGAACTTTGGTAGATAAACCCCTTTGATACTCTTGAAGAGTGTCTATTGAAATAGAATCAGTCTATAGGCATTAAACTCTTTCACTCAACATTCTTAGATTTGAGGAAAGCGACTTTAACTCATTTAACATCGATTCTGATTCTATTACAGTAGAAGTGGATACAATTGTCTGAATAGAGTGAGGTGGTGGAAACCTCTTGATGAAATAAAACTGAGAAGATATCATTTTCTTCATCATATCAACATTAGAATTTAGTTCACCTCAAACAACTTCAGTTTCCTCTAAAACTGAAGAGGAAATGTCTGATTGAAAAATGGGAAAAAAATTTATCATGTCAGATCAAGATTTCATTTTCCCCTGTAGTTCATAAAATTTAGTTTTGGAGTCTAAATTCTCCTTCAAATATTTCATATTTTCTTTATATTCCTTAAGCTTCAATATATGATTAGCAATCTCCCCTTTCAAAATTACAAACTCATTGAATACCACAACAAAAAAAGTTTGAACATGTTCTTTAAAATTTGACTTAGATCCATTCTTTTTGATTACAAGCATATATTTTTCTTCTTCAACACAACAGAGGGAATCTTTTCAGTATTACTGGCTTTTGAGTCCTCAAAGACTTCTGTTTGACCTGGATCATGCTCAGATCGAGTATTGTGATGGGATTCTCTAGCAACTGCTTCTTTATCAATTGGCCCTTTCTCATCAGTAGCTCCACCTTCAAGAACTTCTCCCACTAAACCAAATTCACCTTTTATTGCAGCCTCAGTCTCATCAACCTAAACCTGTACATTATTAGGTCTCGCAGGGGTGATGAAAGCGGATAAGAGGGGGGTGAATTGTCTTTATTTAAAAAATTAATCATAGTTTAAACTTTAAGAGCGGAAAGTGATTGGTCCAAATATTAAACAATTCAACCACATCGATACATGAAAAGAGTGAGAAAAGAAAAATGAAAGAAAGTGCAGGATGAACACAAGAATTTATAGTGGTTCAGATCTAAATGATCATACTCCACTCTTCACACACCAACCCGGTGTATGGAACCCACTATGGAATATCCCTTTTTAAGGAGAGTGACAACTCTTTACATCCACCTTTTTTCACACCTGGAGGCTTAACCATATTTCCTTGTTTTTTACGGGTTTAGAAAAAAACTCAGCCTTTTACAGGAGAAGACCCAACCTATAATTTTATAGGCTCAATCACAATCTATTGTCTTTTTCGGGTTTAGACAGAATCCAGTATTTTATGGGGGGGAATTAACCCAATATTTTATAGGTGCAGACCCAACCTAGACTTTCACAGGCTCAATCCTAACCTCTTATATGTTACTGGTCAAGAGGAACCTAGTTTTTTATAGGTGTAGACACAACCTAGACTTTCACAGGCTAAGTCTCTACATCTTTTATGTTATGGGTCAAGAGGAACCCAGTCTTCTAAGGGGACCGACAAACTCAAAGTCTTAAAGGAGCGATCTTTTCCTTTGTTGTTTTACAGGTTAAGTGGAATCCAGTCCTCTAAGGGAAAAAACTAAACATAGTCTTCTAAGGGGACATACTAAACCCATACGTACCTTTTGTTAGGGTAATATAACCTCGTGCAAGACACACTAAGTGTAGACTATACAGTACATAAAGTTACAACACAATGAAAGAATAAAAAAATTTAACTAGTGAATGATTGACTATGAGGATGTTGGCATTTGGATCCAATAAAGTTCATATCCTTTATGACATTGAAACAATGGAGCTCGGGAAACCAATAGTTTATTTCAGCAAGCAATTGGAACAATGAAGCTCAAGGACTTAATTGTGAACCATGCAACACATAATAGTAAAAGTGGAGTCATGTCTATATGCCTTCACTACATGTTTTGGTCTTTTATACACCAAAATAACAACAAATATTTTCTTTAATTTTAAATCCCCAATTCTCCTTCATAAATTCCAACAATAAAATCTTCACCGGGAAGTGGCTTTTAATTAGTTTCGATATATCGTAAAAATGAAAACCATGCTGTATAAATAATCTTGTTAAGATAATAAACAATTAATACAATAGTAAATACATCCATAAAAGTTGATAATAAATTTCGTGGAACACTCCCTGAATTTATGCAAGACTAACTCTTTATATTCCAAAACAATTCTAATTTGACCTTTGCTCTTTTTTCATACAATCATATTGTTAATGCTTATTTCCCAGATAAATGTTTCATGTGTATTTTTCATAAAAGAGAGATAATTAATATCCACGTGAGCTCTCTCTTGATATCCCGTAAAACAAACTATACATTGGAACTCGTTAGAACATTTAATACTACAGTAAGTGATTTCATAATAATAAGTATTAATGTTATTGTAAAATTCCCTAAAATATACAAGACTAACTCTTCATATTTCAATCGGTTTGAATTCACGTATCCAATTTCGACATATCTGAATTCATGTAACCAATATTTGACATAGTCGAATTCACGTATCCAATATTCAACGTAGCAGAATTCACATATATAAAATTTTGAAATCTATAAACAACTTTAGTTATCAAATTTCAGACCTAAATCAAACCTTCTAAACAACAGAATCAACTTTGGTCAAGTTGACTTTTATTTAGAAAATTTCATTAGATTTCAAAAGAATCAAGAATCACTTTAATCAAATTTCAATATCTCAAGTTATCATTAAAAATACCGTAGGGAAATAGTTCTGAAAAATTGCAGAATTTAGACTGAAAACATATAGTGATTTATAACCTAATTTTAGACATAATAAATATAGATTCAAAATTTTATGTCTTATAATGAAATGTAGATAATTTTCTTACTTTTCCAATGCAATAATTATCACGCAATTTGGAGTTCTATAGACCATGTTATGAACGAAATAGAAAAGGTAACCGAATCTGGAAATTTGGCTATGTGGGAGAATTGGCTACGTGGTTTGTCTACGTGAGAGTAGTAAAAAACATGTATAAATGATATTTAATGGTCTCAAATGACATATTTAACCTAGAAACTCAATATGAAACTTGCAGAACGTGTTATGAACAATCAAAAAATGACATCTAAAGATATTTTAAGAAAAGAAATATTGTGGTATAATCAAGATTAAACACACTTTAATCAATACATAAAATAATAATTATAGCTACACAATTCAAAGTATTAATAATTTTAAAGGAAATAAAACAAATAAAGTTTTGTAATTATCAAAACATAAAGTGGTTCAAGGAGAGAATAAAACAAATAAAGTTTTGTAATTATCAAAACATAAAGTGGTTCAAGGAGCCACTCAATATTCACCCCCTTTTGATAATTACAAAACCAAGTATAATTTTAAAACTTCTCCCCACTTTTGAAATTTTCAAAAAAATAAAGTTTTAATAGAAAAATTCTCTCTTTGAAATGATAATGTTTCTCTCTCTCTTATTTAACATAGTATTGGAATCCCTTAGGTTGATAATCAAAAATTAACCCCCCTAAATTTAAGCATACTTGAAAAATGAAAACACAATTTATTTTATAAGTAAAATTTTCAAGATAAATGACATAAAAATGAACATAAAAATTGCATAAAACATTCCTAAACATGTATATTTCAAAACATGTTTGAAACAACCACTATAAAGCCTTCCATTGTTAGAACATTGATTTGTATACAATGAGTAGATTTTAAAATATGTTTGTGAAAAATAATGATAAATCTTTCTTAAAATAACCTTTTATGAAAAGTGAAAGTTTAATTAATAAGTAAACATCAACTAGTATCTATGAAAAGTTTTAAAACAATAAAACAATACGAAAATGTTTATAGTAATAAAAAATAGTAAACTGAAAAAAATATTCTTGATTACTATAGATTTTATATAAATATGAAAATTTTAGCATATAAACACATTCAAACTCTCTTGAATTTGAGCATTATATATGATAATCCATGAGTGTGACAAAATCTAAATGTTTCTATAAGATAAAACATGGATTGTTTCGGCATAAAAAATATGTATAAAATGATAATAGCTAAACAAGAATAAAACACATTAGCTTTCCCTTGATTTATCATGTTATGCATTAAAGTAAAATTTCAGCATGCCCAAACAAAAATAGAAATTAGATTCCAACATTCATGAAATAGATTTAAAAACAAAAATACTTTTATAGGAAAATTTCAGAATTGAAATATGGTTTGATCTCCCTTAATTTATGCATTCTATATATCAATTAAAATAATATGAATTTCAAATGAAAAATCTCCAGCTCAATTCCAACTATCTTATCACGAATAAAGAGACTAGTTTATATAGAAATTGAATTCCATCTTAGATAAAATAGTGAAAACAAAACTTAAGAATACATATTTAATTTGATAAATCAGATTTAAAATTTAAAACTTGTAAATATTTGAATCTTGAAAAAAGATTCTACACTTTAAAGGACTTCATAATTAAACTAAACATATTTTAAAAAAGTGAATTAAAGATCTATAAAATGAAAGGTTAAATAGTTCAGAAGTAGGGAATAAATAAAAAAATAATTATTTCTTCCCCCTTAATTTTAGTTTCCTTCTATCCCAAAAAAAAAAATCAATTGATGTGTATTTATAAAACTAGAAAAAATGAAATATGCACATATTTAGTATTTAAAGTAGATTTAATGTTTGGAAACTCACACATATAAAACCATGTATAAGAGGTTTTGATAACCGAAACATCCAAGATGAATTCAGGATTAAGAATAAGTGAAACTCCCCCTAAACCAGTGCTCTTCTTTCAAAATGAAAATATCAAAATAGTATAAACAAAATTTTAATTCTAGTAGTGAATACTCATCCACAAACTTACTTTTATATCACATGGATCCACAAAACATGTTATAAGATATTCAAAGAATTTTGAAACTAACCAAATGATAATAACATACATATAAACCAGAATTCACAACAAAAACAACAAATTCACTGGTTATATGAAAATGAAAATTCAAGAGTATGATATATAAACATAATTTTAATTGCATTTACTGACCAAAAACAGAAGTTAAATATTGAAGCATATGGTAGCATCCCAAAATGATACAAGGTATTTAAGTTTAGTCAAAATGTAATACTAAAACTTCTAATGCTCATGCCAACATGGCAAGGATAAAACTTATAATAACATGTATGTTGAATGTAAGAATCAGAAAATACATATTACCTAAGTATAAATAATATCTTAATTTTACATGAATTAGAATACATACCTTTAGGTATCCAAGAAGTAGACAGTTTAGACAGTTTGACCTTGAAATCAATTTTTGACATAAAATTATTTTTTGTGAACAAAAGATTGAGTGAACTTTAAAGGAAAATCAAAAGCATAATGACCATAAGATACAAATTTAAAATATCAATAAAGAACATTCATGACCTTTTAATTAAGATCATACTTAACAACATCTTCTCCTTTCAAATCAATCATATCAAATTTAGGTAAAACATAAGATTTAATCATAAGAAAGCTTGATCTTCTACTGTAGTTTCTTTTGGTTTATGTCATCTAGGATTCCGAAGATGGTTGTGTTGGTGGAAAACTTTTAATTAATGGGTGAATCAAAATACCCCAAAGTAGAATATGAATACTCTTTAGATAAGCTTCCATATAGATCTTCCACCGAGTATACTTACTACCATTGAAATGCGGTGACATTGTTGGATTCAAACCATTTTTATTCCTTAAGTTAGCCACACTAAAAAAGATCTTTCTCTTAGTCTTGTTAAGGAATAGGATAAAAAGTTAGCACAATTAATATAAAAAATAAAACGAAACAAAATATATCCTTAAGAGAGTTAACCTATGAAACAAAATGTGAGGTATCTGACAAAGTAACAAACCAATTTATCCTTAAATGTTTCTACTCCGATACTAATTATTAGGTTCCACAGGGGTGATAGAACTAGATAAGAGGGGGTGAATTGTATTTCTTTAAAAAATTAATCAGATTTTAAACTTTAAAGTGGAAAATGATCGGTCCAAATATTAAAAAATTCATCCACACCGATATATGAAAAGAGAGAGAAAAGAAAAATGAACGAAAGTGAAGGATGGACATAATAATTTTATAGCGGTTCAAATTTAAATGATCTCACTCCACTCTTTACACAACAACATGGTGTATGGAATCCACTTTGGTATATCACTTTTGAAGGATGGTGACAATTATTTACATCCTCCCTTATTACACTTAGAGGCTTAACTCGATTCCATCATCTTTTATAGGTTTATACAAAAACCCAACCTTTTATAGGAGAAGACCCAATCTATACTTTTACAAGACCAATCTCAACCTCTTGCCTTTTTTGAGTTTAGAAAAACCCGATCTTTTATGAGGGAAAACCTAACCCAATCTTTTACAAGAGAAGACCTAATATAGATTTTCATAGGCTCAGTCCTAATCTATTTTATGTTATGTGTCAAGAGGAACTCAATTTTTACAGGTTCAGACCCAACCTAGACTTTCACGGGCTAAGTCTTAACCTATTCTATGTTACGAATCAAGAGGAACCCAGTCTTCTAAGGGGACTGACTAAACACAGACAATTACAGGAGCAATCATTTCTTATACTATTTTACAGGTTAAATGGAACCCAGTCATCTAAGGTGATATACTAAACCTAGTCATTTAAGGGGATAGACTAAACCCATACATATCTTTTGGTAGGGTAGTATAACCCCATGAAAGAAGCAATAAGTGTAGACTAAACAGTACAGATAGTTACAACACAATGAAAGAATAAAATATTTTAATCCAGTGAATGATTGTTGATGAGGATGCTGGAGTTTTGGGTCAGGTAGATCTTAGGTTATTCAAAATTTTGAAACAATGAAGCTCGGGCAAAAAACAGTTTACTTCAACAAGCAGTTGGAACGATGAAGCTCAAGGAATTAGTTGCGAACTATGCATCACATAATAGTAAAAGCAGAGTCACATCTTTAGTATTTTTATACACCAAAATAGAAACGACTATTTTCTTTACTTTAAAATCCATGATTCTCCTTCATAAATTTCAATAATAAAATCTTCATGTGGAAACAGTTTTTAATTAGCTTCGATATACTATAAAATGAAAACCATGTTGTGAAAATAGCCTCATCAGAATAATAAACAATTAATACTACAATAAATACATTTATAAAAGTTGATAATAAATTCCTTGAAACACTCTCTGAATTTATGCAAGACTAAATCTTCATATTCCTAAACAATTCTAATTTAACCTTTTCACTTTTTCCATACATTCGTATTGTTCATGCTTATTTCCCAGATAAATGTTTTATGTATATTTTTTATAAAAGTGAGATACTCTTTCGATATTCTATAAAACAAAATGTTCAGTGGAACTCATTAAAACATTTAATACTATAGTAAATGCTTTCATAATAATGAATATTAATTTTATTGAAAAACTTCCTAAAATATACTAGACCAACTCTTCATATTTCATCCGGTTTGAATTTGAATATCAAAAGTTACAAAATTTCAATGTGAATATTCATATTTGGGAGTTCCAATCTGAAAATGATGGTGCATGTTCTTGTGGATTGATGAGATTCATCATTTTTTAACATCTCGAAGAGCATGGTAGCTGTAGAAGTGTACACCATGAGCTCACCAACCCCTTGAGATCCATATGATTATTGAACCTCAACATTCAATACAACATGTTTATAATCATTTGTCACATCATCTGATATTGTGTAAAATATATTTGATAATGAAATGATCTAAGACATGAGATGGTCACCCAACCCACACAAAGATATTATAGACACACACACACTAATAAATTCGAGCAATGAACATTTTAGAGAAAGTAAATATTGACATTTCCTCCAAAGAGAATGTATGTGAGGAATTGAAATACATGCATGGACATGTATAGCTCCTATGACTATAAATCTAGATTGACATTTTCTTTGGGCCATTTCACTCGAGTAACGACTAGTAAATGAGGAACCCAAAGAATTCCATCCCTAATTGACAGTTTCATCCAAGCATGGTGTATATTGTCCCATATTCCATATATAAACAAAGTATTCAGGAACAATCCTTGAAAATAGCTAGCATGTAGATTTTATCTGGTTTGTAGATTTCAGGTCAGCTGTAACAGCTAAAAGTCCATAATATTTTCTTCAAGAATGGGAAGTGGACTGGCCCAACATAAAAATTTCCAAAGCATCCTAAAGAGACTCATCCAGTTTCAATCATGCATCATTTAGGTGCCCTGCATAATTTTTGTCGCAAGGGAATCAAAAGCCCAACTTTTTCCAATCCATAGTCATCACACACATCAATATCTCAAAAGTTCTGGATCCACCCAAAACATGCTACCATATGTTCCAGGTAAAGATGAAATATCTACATTGGGAACCAAGTTGTCTTGACATCAGGTACCTCCAAAGTATCCAGAAAAGCTCTTCTAGACAACCCATTTAATTTCCTTCCCATCTAACAACATTAGCAAGTAACATAGTGAATGAGTGACAAGGTTAATGAAATCATCATCCTCATAATACAACGACAAACCAAATACAAGTGAGGGATAACAAGATAAACCACCAACTATTTCCAACCTTAGAGGCTCGAGAGCCTAGTGACACTATTCCCAAATTAGATTCCGATAATCATCCTCACTCGAAAGAATAACCCTTTTTATTTTAATTAATTAATTGTTCCGATTTTTAATGAATAAATCTCTAATATCTCTCAAACAGTGCGTCCTATGAGAAATCTGAGACCACTGTTGGGTCCGAAACGTGGTGTTTACCCTAGTTGGGGTATAAATTTAATAGGAAATCGATGATTGGTGTCATTTAATTTCTATGTTAAATAATTGATTTATTAATTAAAAAAAATTAATTAAAATGTTTTCATTGTTCATCACCCCCTGCGCCGCATCTCCATTGATGACACAACCAAGCTTTAAAAACTTTTATTTTCATCCGTTTTGACCTAATTAAACTGCCACATAATTAATGGGATGGTTTAAAACAATCCATTGGACATTAATTACATTCGAAACCGATGATAATAAATCCGAAACAAATCTAACGCGATATGATTATTTGAAATAGCCGAACCTATTACACCTTGGGTGTAGGTCGATTCAATCAGGTTCTAATAACCGAGATATTCTTCACATTGTAGCGATAGGAGGTTGCTGCTCTCCTCTTCCCCTAAGTGATGCATGATGGATCGTGCCGAGAGAATTCCATGGTGGGGTGATGTTGTGCGTGAGGTTGAAGAAGGAAGGTTCTATTTTTTTTTATTTTTTTATTCTTTTTTTATTCAAACTTCTAAAATCAATAGCTTCTACGTTATTGATCAGAATTACACACCATCTGTTTCGTTGGTTTCGTATCAACGAGCAGGATCTAAATCATATTTTTAATTTTAAAGAACTAATGTATTGTTCAATCTGATTTTTCACATTTTAAATGGTTTATTTTAAATAAATTATCATAGGATGATTATGTGTATTATCAAAATATAATTATTAAAATAATTGTAATAGGATAATCACATGGCATGATTATTAGAATTATCTAAGGATAATTTTGAATAACTAGCGAATTATTAATTCATATAATTATCAAAACGTAATTGCACAAATTTATCAAAAGATAATTTTTGTTTTGTGAAATGGTAATCACATGGGATTATCAATGTATTATTAAATGAAATTGGAAAATGAAAATTTAAATGATTTATCGAAGGATGTTTTTTCAAAATTATAATTGATATCTGCATGAAATTTTATGGGGATAATTGCACAAGATTATTGGAAGGTGATTATAAATAAAATTATCAATTGACAATTTCATCAAATTATCGAAATATAATTATAAAGAATTATCTAAGGATAATTTCATGAATTTATCAAGATAATTTAAGTCAATTTTTTAAGGATAATTATGAGATAATTATCACGTGACAAGTTTATCAAAATTATCATGGGATAATCACATGTTTTGTCAAAGGATACTTAATATAATTATTAAATGATAATTTGGAAATTATCTAAGAGAGATAAAACATTATCACATGTAATATTTTAATCGACAATTTGTAATTATCCATGAGATATAAGATATCATCACATGTAATATTTTTTAATCAATAATTTGAAAATTATTTAGGAGAGAAACTATTATCACATGTGATATTTTATTTCTTTTTGAAATAAAATATATGGTTTTGGTTCTAGGAAACTGTGATGAACGTCGATCATAGGTGCGTCGACGCTTACGATAATAGGGTTGTGAGGAGGTGTATTGAACCACACAGGGTGGTTTATCATTGCTGCTGACATTGACGACCTTGAGGTAGGTGGTTCTGTTCTAATTAGCCAAATTGATTATCCTTGTATTTCTTGATTTATTTTGATTGTTGATTTAAATTCAATTTCTCAAATCTACTTTCAATTAAATTGATAAAAACTAGATTCCAGTGAATCGAGACATTTGAAATGGTTTTGACATTAAAATTTGGAAAACCCCAATTCCATTGAATTGGGTGTGTTTATGAAAATTGGCTGATTTAAATTGTTTAATTTAAATTGTGGATTTGATGGAAATGATTTCAATTAAATTGTTGAATTTAATTGTGGAAATAAATTGTGTAATGATGGAATTGGTTTTGAATGGATTTCAAACTGGTGAAAATGGATTAAAATTATTTTATAGAAACCCAGTGGTTTATCTTGTGAAAAAGGCATGTTTTTGAATAAAACATGTTTGGTTTTAAATGGAAATAAATTGACACTTTTGAAATGGAAGAATGAGATTGATCATATTTTAAGCAGTCTTAAAATAGTTCTCCCATCATATAAGAGCGTATACAAGCCTTAGGTAGTTAGTGAGTTATTTGGATACACTGACAATGTTCTAAAACATACTTGCGGCGGGTCACATCTTTGACGGGTTGGTGACGAGTCTCCTTTGGCCAGTGTCATAGGGACGTGTGTATACACATTTTTCCGAGTTCACATAGAGAGTGCTGAATCTTATATCTAGTTAATACCATCATACCATTTGGAAGATGACCATGTTGCTCTCTTGTTTATTTATATTTGAGATATAAATGTATACCTATGCTTTTGAACTGCTTTACATGCCTGCTGAATTTATATAAACTGTTTTATATAAATTTTTTACATAAGCCATTGTTTTAGAAATATTCCATCATTTGTAAAATCATTTCTTAAAATATTTATTTCCATCATTTGAAAATGGATAACATGTTTTGTTTAAATATGATTTTGAATTTCCAAACCTGTTTACTTTAAAATTGAAATCTTTTCTTTGGATAATCTATGTTTGGAATCTATTATGGAATCTTTGGTGGTATCCTATTGGGATTAGGGTCACACCCTACTTTTTCCTTCGGGTGTTTGTAAACTTTCTTCTTCCAGGTTTGAGCAATGGGAAGAGATCTCTTGGAGGTGGATCCAGCTGTTGAGCCTTGGTATTGGTGAGTTGTGTCCTTAGGGACCTTGGGTTTTTTTTTTCCATTTTAGTACTTGGGTTGTAGTACTTTGGGCTTTTTATGCCTTATTGCATTCTGGTACTTCACTCTCAATGAAGTTTCTTTTGTTATGCATACTGTCTTGTTTTCTTTTTCTTCCGCATTCTTGTGGAAAAATCGTTCCCACATGTATGTTGTATGATTACAGGTGCTAGTTGCCGACCTGTGGGGATCGGGAACGCCCTTCGGCCTATGTTAGGGCCGGTTCGGTTATCGGGATACCAGGGTACCCGAACTGGTTCGTGATAATGGACCCCAAGTCCCGCCTCTAGTAAGCCCTGGGTGGTGAACAACACCAATGATATAAAATTCTCACAAAATGGGAGGCATTACCCTTTTATAGTAACCAAGATCGGGAGATAAGATGTATCAACCTCGAAACAACTCTAAGAAATATATATATAAAAGAAGGCCAAAACCATCCAACATGCATGTTTAAAACAAAACTACTACAAATACAATAATAACTCCATGGTAAATGTAAAATCTAGGTAGTGACACAACAACTGTTAAAAAGTCCAATCTAGTAACACCCAATATGACCCACGTAGTCCTCCTAGAAGCCTGAAAGTAGTTTTATAACATAGGGTGAGCATACAAGTATACTCAGTAGAAAAAAACAAGGTCTCTCATGCATAAGTGGGAGAAGCATACTAATGTCGTTGTGAGAAAACAATAGAAACCAACAACACCTAACAAGGAATACTAGCCATCCTAACCTCACCAAGGCATGCTCACCAAATAACACAAGTAAAGTAATTTAATAAGCACATCAATGGTTTGGGTACCCCACACCACTTCCCACTAATTAGCTGCTCATACCCTAACAACAAATGTCCTGGTGCTTCCACACTCTTCCACAAGCCCCATGTCACAACCCGCCCACACACACCTAGGCCTCAAATCTAGTCCTGCAACCTGGGAAAACAAAGCTCATCACATACCACCCGCACACACCTGGGACACAACCATACCACATCCCAAATACACTTGGGAAAGCACACCACATCTCATCCTGTAGAAACTTGGGAAAGTACACCTCACCTGCATACACCTGAGCCTCAAAACCACAACACAAACTACCCAAAGTGTCTTGGGATACCAATTACTAGAAGAGGGAGCATGGAAGAGTCAGTAACCAGCCATCCATCCTCCCACTGAGATGTTGAAAAAAATACACCGTCCTCCATGACGATGGGGGTGTTCAGCACACAGTTCTCAACTAGGGTGGGGTGCATATAGAAATCACAAGGAAATAAAAATAGATACTTATATGGTACCAAACACTCAAGCCCAACCTATGGCTTTACAATAATTTCTAACCAACCCATGGATTCCCCACTTTTCTACCATGCCTAAAATACACACACCACATAACAAGCTACAATCCCATTTCATATTTTCCATCCAATTCCATTTAACCATTTCTGTTTGTTATTAAACCGTTTATTTATCAAATCCATCACTACCAGGAAACTACCAAACATAATACATAACAAGCAACACAACCAAGGTCATCTCAAAAAGCAAAAATCCAATAAAAACTAAAGTAGATTCACATTCATCTATGTTTGATACCCATTCATGATATATCGATATCCAAACACAAGGAAGGATTTCTGCATGCTACTCATGGGGAAAATCTGGGTGAACCACCCATATCAACCACTACCATCGTTCTTCAAACTCATCCCGTTCATGTCACATTCCAACCGAACCAAACCCCAACACACAACCCCATTCAGTCACACATCACCACATAACGGTCCCGTAGCCTCGCTACACCACACAATAGTCCCATAGCCTTGCTGCACCACATGAGTTCATCCATTTCACAATCAATCAATCTCTCTACCTGAGATTTCATTACATGGTCAGATTGATGTATTGTCTACAAGTTCATCCATTCCACCATTTGAACCAACCCACATGCCACAACACAACCAATTAATGACCCATCTATCTCACATACACAACCACAACTATCCCAGACAACACCTCACCCCACATACCAAAGCATAACACAATTTCAGATTAAACAAAGCATCCCATAATTAATTCTGCTTATTAATTTAGGGGATTATCACAGAAACTATATGATCATAGGGAATCCGTTCATTATCCAAGTGTACGTAATTGACCAATTTTCATTTTCAAGTGTTTTACAAGAACTAACGAACATTTAACTTGTTTAGTACATAAGCAAGGACCACCAACAACCATGATTTTCAGCAGGGCATTTAGCCCATACAATCACAACAAGATCAAGGCTGTAGAAAGCATGCAAACACACCCCAAATCCATTTTCAATTCAATTATCCAGTTCTTTATCTTTAATTAGGATGGAAAAAATATGATCCGAAGGGAAAAAAGTAGATCCCTCCCACTTGATACACAATAAATGAGAAACAAAGGAGAAATCCTACTTCAAAGAAGCTTTTCAATTCATCTGGTCACCGTAGGGAGAAGAAGAAAGCCCTCAAGTGAAAATCGCACCACTAGAAATGAAGATCAACCTATTTCATACCAAGGGATCATCAAAACGATTCCCAGATGATCATACCAAGACAACCTGAATTACAACAATGAATTATGGGGGGGGGGGAGAACAATATAAAATGGATGAAAAGGAGGGTAAAACTTATCACGGGTCGATAACATATCACCTATGAACAACTACTGCATTCAATTGTCCAAGGAGGGAGGAGTGGGGATAGAAGGTCTCCTTGAGGCACCTAGGGTTTGTCTGGAATGAGAGAAAAAAGAGAGAATTTATGAATGAAATAAGGTTTTGACGAACAAATTTTTTTTTTCACGCCATAAAACCCCTTGAGGTCCACTTCCACTGAAAAACCCATCACCTCTCAAATTATTTTATTTTTTCAACCACGAATCTACTCACATCGTAAACCCTTCCAGACAATCTTTGAACCCAAAATTCACATTGTGTAACCTCATTACACGGTGTGTAATCCTCCCACTTACAGCCTTTAGCACCCAAACCTCTTCAAACTCCCTCCGAACATTTCTAACCTCCAAACCCCACAAAGTAATGGACCATGAGAACAAAAACTGTTACATTAGATACCTCTCCAATGATTCTCATCATCGAGAATCAAGAACCATTCCTAGATGAAAGAGGGGCCCGAACAACCACCTTGTGAGATACCTCTCAAGGATCCCTCCACACTTGGAACACCGTTATCGAAAAAACACATCAAAGTTAAATGATAACCACCCTATGTTGCTTGAAATATGGAGTAGAAAACCTCCTCATCAAAGAATACCTCCTCTGACATCTACCAACCCATTCGAACATAAGACACACCACACAAGCACAACAACCACACTATCCGAACACACAAACAAGGGAAATCCGTCCTCCATGTCAAGATACTATCCCCTCTAGGTAGTACTGACTTGCTTGCATAGGTTTAATCACATCACAATTAAGGCATCTTGATTAAGAATATGACCTTCCATTTTACATATGTTAGGACTTCATCACACATCACATAATAAGGAAACAACTCATCTCATAGTAAACAAGGTTCAAACATCACATTACAAGGAAAAATAAAACAAGAAAAAACTCAAAACAACTCTGGGTACTGGGCACGCATCTGCGTTTCTCACTCCCAAGTACTCTCCTCCAGGTCACCATGCCTCCAAAACACATGAACCAAAGTAATGGCCTATCCATGTAGTACCTTCTCCTGAAGATCCTGGATCTCTACTGGCCGCTCCACGAGCATTGTGTCGTCTTCAATATCCAACTCTCCCTAATCTATGACATGGGAGTCATCATGAAGATACCGATTGAGTTGAAATACGTGAAAGACGTTGTGAATACTCTCCAACTACGGTGCAACTCCAACCGATAATCCACCTCACCACCTCGCCCCAACACCTCAAAGGGTCCGATGAATCTAGGATAAAGCATACTCTCTTGAAAAACCTTCGCTGCCCACACCAAGGGGAAACCTTCAAGAACACGTGGTCCCCAACCTCGAACTCCAACGATCTCCTCCTGTGATCATCATAAGACTTCTGGTGGTCCTACACCACTTTAATCCTCTCACGAACAAGCTAAACCTTCTTTATCATGCTCTGCACTACCTTGGGACCAAGAATAGTTGTCTCCCCAACCTCTGTCTAGTACAAAGGTGAATGACACAATATTTTGTACAAGGATTCAAACCGATCCATGCTAATGGAAGAGTGATAACTATTATTCTAAGTAAAATCTACCAAGGGTAGGTGTCGAACCTAGGATCCTCTAAAGTCCGAGATGCATTCTATCAACATATCTTCCAACATCTGGATAGTTCATTCTGTTTTCCCATCTGTCTGAGGGTGGAAAGAAGCGCTGAGGCGTAACTGAGTTCCAAAAGTATGCTGCAATCCCCTCCATACTTGCGAGGTAAAACGTGTATCCCGATCCGAGACAATGGATCTCGTAACTCCATGAATCCACACTACCTCATCCACACACCTCTTTGTCAAGGCATCCACTGTGCCTGACTCCTTTATCACTAAGAAGTGAACCAATTTATTCAGTCGATACACTACTACTCAGAACACATCGTAGCCTCCCTGAGCCCTAGGTAACCCTGTGATGAAATCCATCTAAATGTCATCCCACTTCCACTCGAGAACATCTAAGGGATTCAAAAAACCACTAGGGATATAGTGCTCAGGCTTCACTTGCTAGCACACTAAACACTTTTCCACAAACTCCACCACTACCCGTTTCATCCTGAGCCACCGAAACTGCATCCTCAAGCCATGATACATCTTGGAAACTCTTGGGTTCACCACTAAGGGTGATCTATGAAAATCACAGAGGACTCCCTCATGAATTTACACTAGAACAAATAACCTTCTACAAAAAAGCATCATATTCTGACCATCCTCTGACCATCCTTCCAGAGAATCACCTTGGTCAAAGCAATCACACATCAACTCTGACTTTGAGTCTCCCCACTAAGACTTCTCCACCTACTGCATCATAGAATACTACACTATCATCTAAAATAGACAACCTCTACCACTATCCATTCCTGCACCTAAGTTCAGGGATGTCAACTCTTCCATCACCCTCCAAGCATCCGTAGATTCCCGAACTACCTCCTTCCGCGACTTCCTACTCAAGGAATTAGACATGACATTCCCCTTTACTGAGGTGTAAGAGATATTAAAATCATAGTCCTAGAGGAAATCCACCCACCTCCACTGTTTCAAGTTTATATCTCACTGGGAAAAGATATACCTCAAGCTCTTGTGATCTGTGAAGACCACAAAGCGCTCCCCGATGAGGTAATGCCGCCACAACTTCAGCGCAAACACAAACGTTGCAAGATCTAGATCATGAGTGGAATGGTTATGTTTGTGAGGACGTAACTGCCTAGACCCATAATAGATCACCCCCCTCTGTTTCATCAACACGCATCCCAAGTCCAGATGGGAAGTATCACAAAACACTTCAAACATCACCCCTTCCTCTGGAAACTAGAGCACTGGAGCAATGATCAACTTCCCCTTCAGTGTAACGACCTGAATTCGGAGCCACACAACTGGTTCCCCGTACCCGGTTCGCCACATGACCTCAAGCGCATTTCCCCAAAATCCAGAGGCTACCGACTAGCAGCGAGGGCCTTGGTGAGTTAGTGGGGAAACTATGCCCTCATTTGGTAAAGTATGCAGCGGGAGAATAAACATAAACAATAGCGGAAGCAGTAAATAGCATGCACCAACTGAACTGAAAGTAAAAGAAATGTCTGATATAATAATAACGATGCAGTACGGTATATGTATCTATGGAAAGCAGTAAACAAAACAACGTGCTGAAATACAACTGAAACCAAAATACTAAATGTAAACAACAACTCCAGCAGCATCGCAGACCAAAGCCCGGTCCCATGATCTCCAGCTCCAACCAACAATCAAGTACCTGAGGTAGAAGGGCCACAATCCCTACCTATACCTGCAACCATATAATCTGTTTGGGCTCAAAAGTAGGACCCAAACAGGGTGTGAGACTAATCCCAGTAGGCGACCACCACAAGATTTGTGCCCTACTGTCTATGAGTGATATAGAAAAAGTAAAGGTAAATAATGCAGTAAAAAATTCTACCAATCATCATTCACATTCATTTAATTACACAACCAGGGAAAACCAGCAAAGTTTTCTAGTCCATGATAAGCAAGTAACACAGCAGGTATCTAAAAAGACTACTTAAACACAAGCAGTACAAAACCCAAGCTTGTTCTTTGGCTTGGTGGACTCGTCACAACCAACCATCAAAATTTACACTGACTCTCTGGGTGGCTTAAACTAGCAGACCCCTATAGTCCAGTAAACAAATAAGGCATAGACACTCTGGGAATCTCTTACGTCAATTCCCCTATGGTCTTGCAATGATAGCTACAGACTCTCTGAGGAAGCACTTACGTCTAATTCCTCCTGTGGTCTCGATGCATGGGTAAACTAAGAACACTCTTGGGAAGCACAAAGTCCTATTACCGTAGGTCCTGTATACGAAACTAAAACCAACAGACCCTCTAGGGAAGCACTTAATTGTCTATTCCCTCTTTGATCTCCCGCACCAGGTTCCCACAACCCTGAGTAGTCCAGTCGTGCGTAATCGACTGATAGCATCCCTAAGAAGTTGAAAAACTACTTGGATAATATCTACCATACATCAAGAGCATTTAAAAACCAGGAAACACATGCAATCAGTAGTATAAAGTAAATTAACAATTGCAATAGGGTTGCCTCACAGGTAACGGTGCCAGACAACGATAAACAACCAAACAAGGGGAGAAACACCCATGGGGTGATCCTTAAACATGAAACCAAGCATAAATTAGAAGAAATTCATCATAAGCTAACAAGTAATCTGGGGAAGATAACAATGGGATCAAAATCCTAAACCCGGGATACCCGATAAATGGGTATCTGACACTTTTGCAACCAAAACTCAAGAACTTCAACGTAGGGAAACAAACCACCTACCTCGATCCTCAGATATCGATATACTAGAACCTCAACCCGTGAATCGGCCTAGAACATAGTAGATCTGCAAAAACATCTAAAACGTTCAGCCTCAGATAACTTACACGAGAGGAGGAATCAGGAAACGAGGCTAAAGAAGAACCAAGAACTCACCGTTGTGATTCTTCTGCAACCGACAGATTTTGATTCGGAAAACTGGTGACAGATCGGTGGCCCAGAGAAGAAATAGCCTCCTCATACGTTCTGGAAGGAATTAGGTGGAGAAGAAGATGTTTTTCTTCATTAGGCGCGACCCCGGGTCGATTAATGAAATAAAAAAAGTATACAACATGTACTCTTAAAGTACACGGCGTGTAGTGAGTTTTTCCATACTCCGCCAAAATCGGCCTCCACGTCACCCCTACACACCGTGTGTATGGCCCGGTCTCGACCAACACACGACTTCAATTGGTCGAGGAGTACACGACGTGTACTCATAAAGTACATGTCGTGTACTCTGAAAATTTACAGATTCTTTATTTTTCCTTAAAAAGCCCGTAAAAGAGATCCGTACCTGAAACCGAAGCTCCGAGTTCTTACATTCAGATAGCTGAATGATTCCTGACACTACTCACTCCACACAAAAAACCTAGTTCTTCTTGGTCAAAGCTTTCAATGGAGCTACAACTCGATAGAAATCAGGTACAAATCTTTGGTAATAGCCTGCCATACCGATAAAACTATGAACCTGCACCACATTCTTGGGTTCTTCCCAAGAAACAACTTCCTCGAACTTTGATGGGTCCACTTCTACACCCTACTGTGACACCACATGTCCAAGGAAATGCACCTCACATGTCCGTAACTTACACTTGGAAAACTTTCCATAGATTTTGTGGCGTCAAATGACTTGTAAGATAGTCCTGAGGTGCTTGGTATGCTTCTCCTATGACCTCGAGTAGATCAGGATGTCATTAATGAATATGATGACAAACTGGTCCACAAACTCATGAAATACGGAGTTCATAATCCCCATGAACACAGTTGATGCATTTATAACACTGAATGGAATGACTATGAACTCGAAGTTCCGATACCTATATTTGAAAGAAGACTTAAAAATATTTCCCTCCTTCACTCTCAACTGGTGATATCCAAACTACAGATCGATCTTAGAAAACCAACTTTCTCCTATCTCCTAGTCGAAAATATCGTCTATCCTTGGAAGAGGGTAATGGTTCTTGGCCTTCACCCGATTCAACCTCTGATAGTCTATGCATAACCTCTAACTACCATCCACATTATTTTCAAACAACACCGAAGCACCCCACGATGACACACTAGGACGAATAAAGCCCTTCTTCATCAGGTCGTCAATCTAGATCCTCAACTCTCATAGCTCAGAAGGAACCATAGCTGAAAAAGGTAAACAAGAAACTCTTAAGCCTAATTAGTTTTGGAATTTTATTTAAGATTCATTTTAACTCATTATTTATTTCAAATTCTCCAAAACACACAATTCAAATAGGAACACAATTCATTATGATGCATGTACCTCTCCTAGGGTTTCTACCCTACAAACGGTGTAGCTTTACTTGGTCATTCGGTAGGCTCAGACTCCTTGCATTAGATCACGAGGGCCCTAAAATCCCGTGTCCTAGACGGTCTTCCCTAGCCTATGTCATGCACCAAGATTTCCTGACACTATTTCCCTACAAACCAATGCAATTATCACTATGACTAACTCCAAGATCTATCCTATCTCTCAACCACAACCTTTGATTCCATTTTGGCATGAACCCTCCCTCCAAAGATTCCCATCTTGAGCTGGAAATGGAGAAAGTGAGATAATGACTCCCTGAGTCCCACCTCCAGTAGGCTCCGGGGTGGATACCAACACCAAGGGTATACAATTCTCACAAATTGGGAGGCATTACCCTTTTATAGTATCCAAGATTGGGAGATAAGTTGTATCAACCTTGAAACAACTCCAAGACACACACACACACATAAAAGAAGGCCAAAACCATCCCACATGCATGTTTAAAATAAAACGACTAAAAATACAATAAAACTCCAAGGTAAATACCAAAAGTAAAATCTATGAAGTGACATAACAATTGTCCAAAAGTACAATCTAGTAACACCCAACACGGTTTATGTAGTTCCCCTGGAAACCTGAAAGAATCTTTATAACGTAGGGTGAGCATACAAGTATACTTAGTAGGAAAAACCAAGGTCTCTCATGCACAAGTGGGGGAAGCATACTAATTCCCCTGTGAGAAAACAACAGAAACCAACAACACCTAACAAGGAATACTATCCATCCCAACCTCACCAACGAACTCTCACCAAATAACTCAAGTCAATTAAAGTAATATAATAAGCACATCAATGGTTTGGGTGCCCCACACCACTTTCCATCGATTAGATTCTCATTCCCTAGCAAAAAAACATCCTGGTGCTTCCACACTCTTCCACAAGCCCCATGTCACAATGCGCCCACACACACCTGGGCCTCATATCTAGTCCCACACCTGGGAAAACGAAACTCACCACATCCCGCCCACATACACCTAGGACACAACCATAACACATCCCGAAGACAACTAGGAAAACACACCACATCTCATCTTGTAGACACATGGGAAAGCACACCTCACCTGCAGACACCTGAGCCTCACAACCGCACCACAACCTACCCAAAGAGTCTTGGGCTACCAATGCCTGGAAGAGGGAGCGGAGAAGATCCAGTAACCATCCATCCATCCTCCCACCAGGATGTTGAAAAAAAGACACCCTCCCCCATGACGATGGGGGTGTTCATCACATATTGCTCAACTAGGGTGGGGTGCATATAAAAATCACAAGGAAATAAAAATAGATACATTTATGGTACCAAACACTCAATCCCAACCTATGGATTTAAAACAATTGATAACTAACCCATGACTTACCCAATTTACTTCCACGCCTAAAATACACACACCACATAACAAGACACAAACCCATTTCATGTTTTCCAAACAATTCCATTTAACAATTTCTGTTCGTTATTAAACCATTCATTTATCAAATCCATCAATACCGGGAAACTACCAAACACAAGACATAACAAGAAACACAACCAAGGTCATCTCAAAAGGTAAAAATCCAATAAAAAATAAATTATCTTCACATTCATCTATGTTTGGTACCCATTCATGATATATCGATCTCCAGACATAGGGAAATATTTCTTCTTGCTACTCATGGGGAACTCTGGGTAAACCACCCATATCAACCACTACCATCATTCTTCAAAATCATACCTCTCAATCCACGTTCCAACCAAACCAAACCCCAACACACAACCCCATCCAATCACACATCACCACACAATGGCCTCACGACCTCGTTGCACCACACAATAGTCCCACAGCCTCACTGCACCACACAAGTTCATCCATTCCATAATCAATCAATATCTGTACCTACATGGTCAGGTTGATGTATTGTATACAAGTTCATCCATTCCACCATCCAAAACAGCCCACATATCACAACGCAAACACTTCATGACCCATCTATCTCACACACACAACCACAACTATCCCAGACAACGTCTCACCCCACATACCAAAGCATAACACAATTCTGAACTAAAAAAAGCATCCCATAATTAATTCCTCTTATTAATTCAGGGGACTATCACAGAAACCGTATGATCCTGGGGCATTTTTTTTATCCAAGTGTACGCAATTAACCAATTTTCATTTTCAAGTGTTTCACAAGAACTAACCAACATGCAACTTGTTTAGTGTTCAAAAAAGGACCACCAACAACCAGGATTTTCAGCGGGGCATTTACCTATACAATCACAACATCACAACAAGATCAAGGCTGTAAAAAGCATGCGAACACACCCCACTTACCTTTTCAATTAAATTATCCAGTTCTTTATCTTTAATTAGGGTGGCGCAACTATGATCCACAGGCAACCAAAGTAGATCCCTACCACTTGATACACAATTAAAGAGAAATGAAGGAGTGACAATGAGCTTGTACCCCAGTGGTACAGGCTCCTTCTTGGCATCCAAAAGACCCAGGATCAAATCCGGGTAGGGGAGAATTTCCAGGTTACTGTAGCAGTACTATAGCAGGGCACTGTAGCAGTACTGTAGCAGTATCATAACTGTAGAAGTGATGACATTGTAGCTATGGAGGGGCTATAGTAGGAACTATAGTGGCAGTGGTACTATAGCAGGAAATGTAGTAGTGTGGTACTGTAGCTGTACTGTTCACCGAGGGGTCCTTTGGGCAAAAAAATGGGCTTTCAAGCCTTGTATTCTGGCCAATTGGCCTTGGGCCTTCGAGCTATGTTATGGTTCACCCTCTACCCAGTCTAAAGAGGTATTTGATTTAAATAATAAATTGAGGCTTCGGCCCCAAACTTTTAAAAAAAGAGAAATGAAGGAGAAAACCTACTTCGAAGAAGCTTTTTAATTCGTCCGAGCACTGCAGAGCGAAGAAGAAAGCCCGCAAGTGAAAACTACACCACTAGAAACACAGAACAACCTATTATATACTAAGGGATCATCAAAATAATACCCAAACACTCATCCCAATCCAAATTGAATTGAACAACGAATTCTAGGGGGGGATAACAAGAGAAAACAAATGAAAAGGAGGGGAAAACTTACCAAGGGTTGATAACAGATCGCCTACAAAAAACAACCAGATTCAATTGACCAAGGAGGGAGGAGTGGGGCTTGAAGGTATCATAGGGGTGCCTAGGGTTCTTCTGTAATGATAGGAAAAATAGAGAATTCCCGAATGAAATAAGGTTCGTCCGAACAAAAACTTTTTAAAAAAACTAGGTTGGGGGATTACACGACGAGTAACCCCCTTTCACGCCATGAAACCCCTCGAGGTCCACTTCCACTGAAAAATCCATCGCCTCTCGAATTATTTTATTTTTTTGACCACAAATCTCCTCATGCTATGATCCCTTCCAGAAAATCTATGAACCTGAGATTCACGTCGTGTAACCTCATTACATGGTGTGTAATCCTCCCACTTCTAGCCTTTAACATCCAAACCTATCCAAACTCCTTCCGAACATTTCTAACCTCCAAAACCCACAAAGTAATGGACCATGAGGACACGAACCATTACACTACATAAGAAATAGATCCACCCACCAATCATCCAAAGGTCTACAGGCCACCAAAGGCATACCGAGATGAAATTGGAATGGATGAACCCTTTGATCCCGATCCAAGATGATGCTGGCCCTTCTTATAATCTGCCAAATGATCCTGACCATACAATTGCGGCCTTCCCAATTCACCAACATAATATATGAGATAACTAACCACAACCTTCTCCCTCCGATATAGACCCATAGTTGAGGCTCTATATTCTAGAGGGTAGTACAATAGGGGGGGGGGGGTAGATTGTAATGATGAATAAGAAGATTGATTTTTTTGGTAAAATATGAAGGGAACAGGCTTAGTAGCTATAAGAAATCCCAACCCATCACCCAAACCATAGGTCCCATACTAATTCTCAGTAAAGAAACCTGTTTCATGATGAAATGGGGTGGTCCAGGTAACTGAAGCTGGCAGGGCAGGCAATCCCAACCCAACACCTAGACCATAGGCTCAATAGTCATTCTCAGTTAAGGAATGTGGTTTGTGATGACCCAGGGCACCCTAAGTAACTAAAGGAATCAATGAATATATTCCCAGCCTTGCACCACCACCAACACCATAGACCTGATACCCATTCTACAGTAAGAAATGTAGATCATGATGAACTGGTTCTCTTGGTTCAGTCTCAAAAGGATCATGGTAGTCCTTTACTTCCAGAAAAGAACAATGAGCAAAGTCACTGTGGGCGAAGTCACTAAGAGAAATTCTCTACTCCATTTCTAGGGGAATCCTGGTGTAACCAACATCTTTCCCATCACCATAGACATTGTTTGGGTAAGAATTTTTTGTGAACGGGGAAAGGTTTCTCTTGATTTACCGCAAAGCTTTGTGCTGTGGGTCATTACTCTGGGAGAGTATCCGGGAACCAATACAGTTGAGTGGTGGGTTTTTTTTGTCAGAAAATTAGTTTGAGATTCTTAACTTGTTTGATAGTGAGTTTAGTTCTGAATAACCAATTATTATTATTATTATTAATATCATTTATGATTTCCTTCTTGAAGATGCGCTTGGGTAGTGGATTACAATCATCCTGAATGATAAAGTGAACCTAAACTGGGAAGGCACCCTAGAAAGCTTTGGGTTCAATCCTTAAGACACATATTTAGGCCGTCTCATAAATTCCATGAAATAGATTCATATCACAATCATAAAGGAAAATAAAAATCCTAGGTTTCACACTCCACACAAGGTCTTTTTTGTTTACAGACATGGCATGATACTGGAAACAATCCGGTTTTGTCTTAACATTGAACATGAATATCAAACCACCTATATTTTCATTTTTACTTCACCGGGGTTCCCACCCACTCTTCTATTGGATATATTTCTTCTTTGGAATCACCTCCAACACACTAGGGGTTTTCTTATTTTGTTTTTTCAACAGATCCTTTTCCATGTCAAATTCTTTCTTTGATCCCTGCTTTGAATTTGGATGGTGTCCACCATCATACTTTTCCATACCAATATTATTTGATTGGTTTCCAATTTTCAAATCATATTATTTACCTTTCCCACTACATTGTTCATTATTCTCTATATTTCTAGTTTGATTCTCCTTCAATGTCACTTTTGACCGAACATGCTTCTTTTTGTTCTTCTAACCCTATAACTTCTTAACCAACTCTAAAAGATTAGTTTTTTCCTTATTTATTTTAAGTTTATTTGAAATTATAGGCTATGATTTCAAATATCTAGAAACCTTATTTTATGATAGAAATGCTTCAGCCTAAGATTTAGGAGTCTTCCCTGTTTTCACCATTATTTGAATTCATTCAGATCCTTTGTAGGAGGAGCTGCGGAAGAGGGACACGCCTACGATGAAGATAGATAAAATGTAGGATTGGGATATATGTTTTTTTGGGGAGGAGTGTAATGGATTTTGGGCATGGAAGAGGACACAAGGATAGGCCAGGAATAAGAAATAGGGCGAATAAGAAGAGCCGAGTTGTACCACATGAGTGACTAAAAAATAGGCCCAGACAAAATGATCGATGGGAGGAAGGGAGATAGGGTTTTTCCCCCACCGACTAAAGAATGAAATGAGGGAAGGAGAAAGGGTGAGGGGTGTATAATCCTATACCCTAATAGGATGGTTAGGCTTTACTTTTTCAACCCACATTACTTTCCTCCTAATAGGAGGGTGTGTAATGGGTTCCTTTTAAGGAACCTTATCACATGATACATTAGTGTGCCCAAATTGAGGACATGAGAAACACTAATCTAGAAGATTTTTATAGGTCACACTTTTCTCAAAACCCTTCTCCCCATTATGAATTTAGATGACCGAGGGTATCCATTTGGAGATATCCACCTTCGTACAAATCCTCACAACTGGGGGTCTTGAAATCTTAGTGGTGGCTGAATCAAGCTTAATGGGTATGTCAATAAGACTAACAATAGAAGATAGAGCATCTGTCTTAAAGTGATGAATGATCAATCCTTGAAAGATGATCCGGATAGTAACCATAGGCAGTTCAAAATATTTTTTCAAAATTTGGGGTCTATTTCATCATCTTCATACTACATCCTGAAAAGGACCACATATCACCAAAACAATATCTATAATAATCTTATTTTAAGGATAAATGAACCAGGAAAAGTCTAACATCCAAAATCCACAACTCAAAGGAGGTAAAAAAAATCATTTCAAGGGACCTTTTAATGGAATTAATCGAAGGACACCAATTTCATAACTTACCAATGAGCGCATACCAAAGATCAAAATCAATAAAGTCTACGTCCTTCAAGAAGACAATGACATGTTGACCCTTGTTCTGAAAAGAATATGGAGATATGAAAGAAGGGGATTCAATGGCATCAGGCATGAGGTATTTCTCAAAGACCACATCCATGAAATAATGATCAGGGTTCAATATTGAATCACCTTGATGACTTCCTAGTGACAGAACCTCTTCAGCGTGCTCCATATAATCTAAATGACATTTGACAACTAAAGTGAAGAATCAAATCAACTAAGACAAACTCTTACTATTTATGAAATAGTCAATTGTATTATATTCTTGACTTCAAGTGTATAATACGATTCATACTAACAACATATTAAACCCATTAGGTTTTATGAAATAATTTAAGCAATCTCACACCTGTATTAACTCTCTAACAATATATTAAACCCATAAAGTTTTATTAAATGATTTTAATAATATCATAGACCCCTCTAGTCTCTATCATATGATGTCACATCACATGTAATACATTGTAATTTTTTTTGGATATGAATATATCATGTAATATTTGTAAAATTTCGAATAAAATTTTTATATCTTGACCTATCCTTATTCACAAAATCTTATCTATGAATTTTTGGGATTTTATAGAATCGATAATGATTATGAATTCTTAATGCTGGAGTTCATGTATTAAAATCAATTGATTTTTTATTTTTCTATTATTAGAATATTAATAAATATATTAGCACATGATGAGTGTTATTCTATGTAACATCAATGCGATAATGAATTTATTTCATTTTTCGCATCAAAAAATTATGGAAGATCTATTCTATAATGAGAACTTAGAAATGCTATGATAATATTCTTAAAAATCATGTCATATGGTCTAGATAACATCTGTTTAACGAGACATAGATAATGTTTGACTATCTAGTATTGGAGGTTCATAAGACATTGAGACTTCTTATTATGAAGTTCAAACTTAGTAATTTCCAAAAAGAAAATTTATGAGGACATACCCATCAATATAAATTCCACATGTTATATATGTCATTGGATATTTCTATCTTCATACGTGTGTATTGGTTTTTAGACTTGAGATTATTATTAATGTATATCAAGAATCATGTACTTTTATGTATAAACAAAAATCATGACAACATATTCTCACAGTGATGTGACATACATTGGGTGAATCATAAGTTATATGACATTAATTGAATAAGTAAATAAAGGATTTGTCCATTCCATGTTAATGAAAGAAGATATCTTTGAACCTTTGATTAAAATGGAATAGTTTGATTAAATTTATGGTCATGATAGTTAATTGATGAGTTCATTTAAAATAGTAAAAGGAAAATAAATCAAGCATATTGGTCGATGAAAGTATTTAATTTTCTTGATGGGATATTGATACAAAGAGATTATATTATTCTATAGCATTTGTAGTAAGGTTATTGTCGTTGTAAAATTAACTTCTTTCTATATGTATGTATTGATGTGTTTACAAATGCTGATCTTGGAATTTAGGAAATTTCATCTAATGACACTGAGAAAGAGGCCTATAGGTTCACAAACTAAGTATATCCATAATATCATTAAATTCTATTGAATTTATTATTAAGAATAATTCTCATTATCAACTTGTAAAAAAATAATTATTCGAGTATCATCAATAGCATATATTTAATCAAAAGATATTCGAGTTTAGAATATATGAGTTGAATATTAAAATAAATATTTATTCACAAGTTTAGTGAATACAAAATTTTTTGAATCTCTTGTTTATTATTCATAAGGTAATAAATGAATATTTATTTATTGACTAATTTAGTGAATATATTATTATAAATATTTATTTAGTTACATGAATATTTAAATAAATATTTATTCATGAGTTTTGTGAATATAATATTTATTTATTTAAATATTTTATTTTTCAAGATTTGATAAATTTTGAGGAGGATTGACATGATGAATTTAGGGTCTGTTGAAGAATATTTATTAATCTTCAAGTTTAGTGAATGTCATAAGAATATAATAATAATAATAATATTTGACATGAGGTTTACTTTGGATAAACCATCAGATAAAGGGAACTTATGAAATTATTAATTGTTTAACCCTAAGTATAAAGTCCCAATTATATCATTTTAGAGAGAGAGAGTGTTTTTACAAAATGGTGAGACTCTATAATTATCTCAAGATTGAGAGAGAAACCCTCCCCCCTCCGAGGAATGAAGAGAGAATAAGAGAAATTTCATTTTACGATTGATGATGATTAATACAAAGCATGATGTTTCTCTATGCCAGCACCCAAAATACCTAGATTTTTGTTCATAGATTCATGGAGAATGTGTGGATACCACTAAAGAAATTATAATTTGGATTATTCACCACAACGATGACACAATAATAGCAACAACTGGATTGATCAACAATAAGAATGTTTTTTTTGGGTCTGAGGTAATTATTATTTAAAATTAATTATAAATTAAATGTGAAAGACCATCTTTAGAAAATTATGGGATTGCATTCATCAAATTCATCAGGATTTATCAGTCATATTTGATGAGTGTTCATCAAGTTCCTTAATATTATTTATTGTATCCAAAAAAACAATTATTGGGCACCACTCTGATGCTTTAGTTGTGGCCTAGAATCTACAAGTGGTATCAAAGCGGTCAAATTATCATTTATAATTATTTATTATTTGTTTTTTCAATTTTTGTGTTTGTTTGTTTATTTTCTTTTCCAGTTTTCATTCTTTAATATAAAAGTTAAGATAACATGATCATTCAGTTTCATATGACCAATAACATTCCAATAAAAGATGAAGAACACTCGAAGATCCCATCCAGAAGTTTCAAGATCATTGGATGCATGACATGGATACATGATGTGTAATGGAAAATCACACACCATGTACCCATGGTTTACTACACAAGGTGAGAGCCATGAAAATTAAAACATGCCATGTGGGGTTCATGTGTGGTATCATTTTTGTCCCAGTAGTGTTTCACAAATATTCAAGAGGGGGATATGTGAATTGAGTTTAAATTTTTTACCCCAAATAAAGAAAACCCTCTAAAAAACTATACAAACCTGCCCTACTATATTTTTAAACAGATATGCAGTGGAAATAAGCCAAAAATAAAGATTAGGACACATTGAATTTTATTGGTTCAAGGTAATATTAATTTCCCCTAATCCACTCCACCAGCACCCGAAATAGGTTTGATTATTTTTACTAAACCAATCCTTTTCCTAGGGACTGCCCAGTTGAGTGAAAGCGACCGTAACTTGGTATAAAGGATTTGAGATCCTTTTCCTGAGTCTATCCCTTTAAAAAACTTGTCCACATCCCTAACACATCACTTAGTACAATAAGTGCTTACTTTACAAAGAATGAGATATGTATAAGGGAGAATAGGTTCAACACAAAATTATGAGGAACAACTGACATATGATGAAGAAATTCCATAGAAAGAGTATGAATTAAAAATATACCCCCAAGAAGATTTATTTGACTGAATTAGAATATTTATTGAATGCAAAACAATATTTATTCTTCTTCATAAAAAAATAAAGGTAGCTTGAATTCACATAAGTAAGAATATATCAACTTTGAAAAAGTTAGGGAATATCAAACTCACCATGTCTGTTTGTTACTTTGAATGTTTGAAAATATTTTCATGCACTTCCCTTTGAGATAAAAGTTATATATATATATATATATATATATATATATATATATATATTTGGTGAACCTGTCAGGCAAGAGTAAATTTTAGGTCAATTTCATTCTTCCCAAAAACCATATGTGAATCATCCAATTGATATATAAACATTCTTGGAAATAACATTCTTAAACAAATCACATATTCCTTCTTTAATCAACTTGAACTCAAATGATACAAATGGAGTACTAATATTTTACTTAAAAAAGAAATGATAATAAATTCATCAAAATAATCTATTCTTAAAAAAATCTTTCAAAGGATTGAATTTTTTAGGATCCTTTGCACTATAAGCATCATTCTACATAAACTTGTCCTTCTGTGTAACCATCATCTTCATAGGGATCATCTTGCATAAACATGATATTCTATGCAAGTATCATTCTATGCAAGCATTATTCTATGCTATACATAAGAATTATCCGGTCCTTGCATAACCATTATCTAGTCCTTGCATAACCATCATTCTATGCTCTGTGTACGCATTATCTGGTCCTTGTGTACCCATCATTCAGTCTGTGTAACCATCAATCTTCTCTGTATAAACATCATTCTATCTACGTGGGAATGAAACTGCACCATGTAACCATCATCCTAGACTGGAATAAACATCATCTTGACTTTCATAAGCATAAATACTTTGTTTCTTCATAAAAAAATAAACTCCAAGTATAAAAAAATATAGAAAATATAATATAAAAATGTTTAAACCTGTTAAATACACATAATGAAAGCTCATTAGATAAATAAATAGGTCTTTTCTAAGCATAAAACCTTATCAAATATTAGGATATATTATAAAAATATTAGTATGTCCAATAATCTCTCCACTTTTGATGATTACAAAACCCATAAAAATTAAACAATTTTTTATATATATATTTTAAATAAGAATTTATAAATATTAAATAACCAGATCTTAAGTAATCTATAGTAGAAAATATGATTTTCATTTTTCATAAATTTTTTCTATTTTGTGTTAACATATTAACAACGAGTAGAATAAAAATATAGGTAGACTGTAATTAAAAGTAAAATTTTGTGTTTTCTCATATCTTCTCTCCCTTTTTGTGATATCAAAAAAAGATAAGGTAGTGAGATAAAACACATTGACTATAGCATGATGAATTATTAAACTAGGAGAATATAGATCACTGAAATGAATAAATATATGACACTATATTGTATTAAATGAATAAAAAGATAAATTTATAATGGTAATAAAACATTAAATTTAAGACAACCAAAATATAGAAGAATATTAATCTATTGACTTTGGGGTTGGCTTGTGTGATGGTGGAAGGTTCAAGTTAGTGGGTTTTAGATGAGGAAGAGGTTTCTTAAAATATATAAGTGAGTAAGAGGTTGGTTGAGGAGCCATTGGATCATTAGGATTCTAAGGAAAAATCTCATCAATGAGTATATCTGAACTTGAGCCACCTCCAACACCAATTGTATCTCACTGTGAAACCTTCACTAGACCAGCCAAAATACTTGAACCAAGTTATTTAGATTTATACTTATCATACTTTGATATATTATAGAAAAAAACCTTTCTAGGTAGAGAAAGTGGAGAGTCTATTATGACTTCTACAACATCCTTTTGATTTACTGTCAAGTTGAAAGTGGCGAGATCAATGGTTTTTGAGAGTTTCTACTTAGAAATTGGGAATCTATCAATTGGATTAGGACCTAGAGAACTTCTACCACTTAATGAAATAAAGTATCAACACACATATCAATCCTATTGTTAATATAATCTCTACAAAATTTAAAATGACAAAATACTATTTCTAAATTTTTTTTCCATAAACATTTAGAGATTCTTAGATATTTGAGTTTTGGGAAAAGCTAGAAATTATAATTTCCAACTTTTATATCTAAAAAATGAAATTAATGAAGTAGAAAAATGGGAGAAATATACAAAAATAATATTATGAGACTCTCTTTTAACAAAAAATCCCTTTCTTTTGGAATCATCCTTCTAAATTTCAGTTTCTTCATCAATAGGATGATCCGAAGAGGACTAAGATTTTGAATTAAATTATTTGAGTTTCCTTAGAATTTCCTTAAATTTTTCATACATAATCATAAAATTTTCATTGATGGGATCCTTTTTTTCTTTTAACAACCTAAAGGAGTTTTCAATTGGTCCAAGAGTGTCAAGTATTTTCCCATTGATAGGATCAAAAGATTCTTCAAAAAACCCAAGAATCTTATTCAATAATATGTTAAGACCATTAATACCTTTTATAATATCTACCTTTTCCTACATAAATTTGGTAGATAAAAACCTTTAAAACTCTTAAAAAGTGTATATTGAAATTGAGTCACTATATATGCATTAAACTTTTTCACTCAATATTATTCAATTTGAGGAAAATGACTTTATCTCATCTAACACTGATTCTGATTATATTACTGTAGAAGTGGATATAATTGACTGAATAGAGTGAGTTATTGGAAATTTTTTGATAAAATATAACTGAAAATATTTCATTTCCTTCATCTTATAAAAATCAGACTTTTTCTCACCTCGAACAGCTGAATTTTCCTTTAAAACTGAATAGGAAATGTATGATTGAACAATGGGAAATTTTTTTATCATGTGTGAATGAGATTTCATTATCTCCTTTAGTTTATAAAAATTAGATTTGGAATCTAAATTTTCCTTTAAATATTTCTTCTTTTCTTTAGATTCCTTAAGCCCCAATCTATGGTTAACAATCTCCACTTTCAAACTTCCAAACTCATTGAATACTTCAAAAAAAAGTTTGAAAATGTTCTTTAAAATATAAATGAGATTTAGTCTTATTGATTAATTGAATATATTTTTCTTCTTCAACACAAAAGATATAATCTTTTCAATATTACTTGCTTTTGAGTTCTCAAGGACTTCTACTTAACCTAGATCATGCTTAGATCCAACATCCTGATGGGATTCTCTAGAAAATACTTCTCTATTAATTAGACTTTTATCATCAATAGTTCCACCTTTAGTAAATTCTCCCAATAAACCAACTTCACCTTTTGTTGCATCCTTAGTCTCATTAACCTAAACCTAGAAATTGTTAGGTCTCATAGGGGTGATGGAACTAGACAAGAGGGGGGGGGGGTGAATTTTATTTCTTTAAAAAATTAACCAGAGCTTAAAATTTAAAAGGAGAAAGTGATTAGTCCAGATATTAAACAATTCAACCACATTGATATATGAAAATATTTATAAAAGAAAAATGAAATAAAGTAAAGGATTAACACAATAATTTTATAGTGGTTTAGATCTAAATGATCCCACTACACTCTTCACACACCAACCTGGTATATGGGACCTACTATGGTATTTTACTTTTTAAGGAGAGTGAAAAATCTTAATATCCACCCTTTTCACACTTGGAATGTAATGCCCCTGACTTGGAATACACTAAACCAGTGCCATGAGAAAATTCACCACATGACCTCAAGTGCATCTCCCCATATACTAGAGGTTGCCGACTAGTATCAAGGGTCTAATAAGACACACGGGGAGACTATACCCTCTTTTCCCTAATAATCCACAAAATATAAAAATGAAATAACAGAAACAATATGTAATAGCCAATGAGCATGCATAAAAAACCATTTCCCAAACATGGTATAATTCCACAACCAAACAGTAAATATGCTATGTCATGCTAACTATGCCAAAAGTGAAGGAAACCCAAAATAAATAGAAACAACAGAATCCCCAAGACAATCCTGACTCTAATTTTGGAACCTCATCCCTACACATACCAATCCCTACTCAACTCCCAAGCACATGACCCTTTCCCATGTCCTGACCTACAACCATGATATCTGCTTAGGTTCCTAACGGTGCCCGAGCAGGGTGTGAGTACAACTCAGTAGGCCACTACCAATAGTGTCTACACAATATCAAGTATAAACAGATAGTGTACGCAAGTAATAAATATATGAAAAGTAAACAAAGGACAACTCAGGTTATATTAGTTAATAATATTTACTTTAACCCTTTCTATCATTATTACTATTTCTATCATTTATTCCATCTTCATTACTTAATCTATTTTCATCACATGTTCCATGGGTTAGGCATTTACATCATCTACACAAGGGACTAAGGCAATCAATCACTATGCATAAGGGAATAATTCAAGTCCCTATCTCACTAGGGATAAACACATAATAACAAATACATCACACTCACCTTGAATCCTTTGTCCACGTGGTCTCATTAAATGCAACTGTTAGGTGAATAGATCCTCTGTCCCCTTCCTTAATTCATGCATTTTGGGGTGGAGTTTAGAGACTCACTCTAACTCGACCCATGGGAATATAACCTCAAGTAAATACTTATCACGACCCATACCCTGGGGCCCATTCCGTGACTACCCCAAGCCCGCCTTCCATAGGCTAGGGGCTGGCGACTAGCACCAAGGCATATTCCCTAAAATTGGGAAGGCATTTTCTTTATAAACTGTAACACACGCAACCAAACACACAACAAGATACGAATGAAAGTCAACTGTATAGTAAAAAAGTGAGTACAGTAAGTAAAAGGGGGCCAAAATACAAGTCCAACTAGAAAGTATAAGTACAACTGAAATGCAATACAACTGAAGAAAAAGAAAGACAGCTACTGGATCATCCTCTGAGGTTCCTACATGAAGGTTAGGTACAGATCGCCTCCTCAGCACTCCACGTACGTCCATCTCCTCCGCGTATCGATACGCCATATGGTCCACCTCCGGGTAACATCTATTCCTGGTACTCTCAGCCTCAGTTAGTGTTGTCTGTCATCTGTATCCAACACAACAAGGTGCGGGCATAGCCTGTACAGGGGTGAGTACAACGATACTCAGTAGGGACCCCGAGACCCTCAAGGTCTCACAAAATATACCAAGGATTAAACATAATGTATGAAATCAACAAATAACCCTACTTAGGTATATTCCCATACATATACCTAAGTTATCAAGTAATCCATCTCAATCATGAGGAAAACACAGGGGTACTAACTTAGCTCACACTAGGATTTATTCTAGGGGTAATATCAAGTAACATTCCCAGTCACAATGTCGAACAGCTCGTCTACTGGAGAACTCCTCCTATATCGAGTATAGTGGGCCTGCTGCGTCACACATAGGCACTTCCCACTAACCTTGGACTGCTGAGGTACTCCTCATATCGAGTACTGTGGGTTTGTTGCGTCACCAAGGCGCTCTCCACCGTGGGTCTACCGCGTCACCAAGGTGCTCCCCCTTGTGGCCTGCTGAGGTACTCCTCCTGTTGAGTACCGTGGGTCTGCCGCATCACCAAGGCACTCCCCACTGTGGGTTTTCAGCGTCACCAAGGCACTCCCCACTAGGCCTGTTGAGTCACTTCGAGTCGAAACAGCCAGCAGTCGTCAAGTCTCATCCAGCCACTGGGTTCCCGCACTACGCTCGCTCATCTCTAGGAGGATCCGCTCCACAAGCTACTGGTTGATACTCCAAATACCACGAAATCCCACGAAGAAGTATCTCAAAGGTCCTCCACTTCATATGAATCTCAACGTAACAGATGGTGCGTCAATCAGATGCTCGTTCTGTGAGTTATTAGCATTTTAGTCCTGGGGGCCCGGTTGGATTTGTGATCAATCCAACCTGACCATTCCCCAACTTAATCCAAAAATCTAGTGGGGTATACTCAAAGGGATCTTATCTCTCCAAAATTTCTGGTGCCGCTGACGGTTTATCAAACGGATGTTTGGTGCCAAATTTATGGCCAAAAGAATGTAATTGGGCCGTAGTGGGCTCGGGTCTGGTCCGACCCGGCCTGACCCGGTTTGGGTCGACCTGGCCTGGCCCATTTGGTCTGGCCCAACCCGTAGTGTGGCCCGGCCTGCGAGGGCCACGAGGGTGCCGCGAGGGCGGCTCAGCCGAGGGGTACCATGAGTGTGCGGTCCGGCTTGGCTCGGCCCGAGGCGGCTCAGACGAGGACGACCCGAGACCGCGGGGTGGCGGTCTGGCTGCGGGCGGCCACGGGAAGGCGGACCAGACGCGGGGTGGCGGTCCGGACGTAGGCCGACAGTCCGACCACGGGGTGGTGATCCAGCCATGCGAGGGGTGGCAGTCCAGCCGCGGAGCGGTGCGGAGCTGTGGACGGCGGCGGCGGCCCCGGTCGGTGCAGAGGCCGCGTGGAAAAAGCGGTGACCGCGAGGTGGTGCCGTTGTGCCGTCGCCTTTTCCATGGATGGCGGTGGCGCCAGCCGCCGTTCTCATGCCCCTTCATGATTGGTCACCGTCCTCCACCTTTGCGAAGAACACCACAAGATTTGTGGAAGGGTCGGGCCATGTTGGTTTGCCCCGTACCCTCCGCGTTAGGGTGGTATCATATGGATCAACAAGAAAGAAGAACGTCAAGATTACAACTTCCCGCAACGTTTCATTCCCAAACCACAAAATAAACCAAGGTAAGAATATGGGAAGCGTATTATCATGCAAATAAACTCCCTACCTCGTTCGCTTGATGATGTTGGCGCAAGAAGGTAGTACGGTCATCAATTCACCATAGAAGAGGACGTCCCACGTCGGAAGAAGTTCCGAGGAAGAAGGTCAAAGGAGTTCAGCATTCTTCGTTGGCATAGCATCCTTCATTGGAGAGCGCATTCTTCATTTGGAGAAGAAGTTCTTCATTGGTGAGCTTTCTCTAAGAGCTCTCCCTTTTTCTAATAGTTTCCCCAAATTTCACCAAAAATTAATTAGCTAACATTATAGAATATGTTGGCATAATTCAAATTGGGATAATTAAACACAGGTTGGCATAATTAATTGTTTGATGGGTTGGCACAATTAATATGGAGGAAGCTCAAGAGGATCCTCCACATTAATGAGGAAGTTGAAGAGGTTTAGGCCTCGGGTGGTCCCCACCACCATAACCTCTCATGGGAGGTTAGTCTCGGGTGGTCCCCACCACCATAACCTCTCTTGGGAGGTTAAGGTCTGGTGGTCCCCACTTATCAACTTCCACATGGAGGTTTTAACAAAAAAAATAAAAATAAAAGATACACAACTTTATTTTTATTTTATTCATTCACAAAAAACCCAAAAACTAACTTCCACCCTCGACCTACTACGGTCGAGGAGAAGGTCTCCTTAAGAAAATACCGGCGCTGTGAGTTCAATGGTGCCCTCAGATTTCAATTTTGAGCACCGGTTCAAAAGTTAGAAAAACCCACTCGCACGTTTACTGAACGTACCCGAACAAAATCTTAGAAATTCATTCTGGGAACTCCGGGCCTCGAAATCACGTGCCTTTAATTTTTGCGGACTTGTAAAATTCCCATTTATTAAAAAAAAATTTACATGGAAATTCTGGGTCTTTACATTATCTCCACCTCAGGGCTCTACGTTCCCATAAGACATAACTGAAACTAGGTAAACAAGTGGAGGTACTGAGCACGCATCTGAGCCTCCCGCTCCAATGTGCTCTCATGGAGGTTCCCGTGCTGCTAGAAAACACGCACTAGAGGTATCGACCATCCATGAAGGACCCACTCCTATCGATCCTCAATCTCTACTGGAACCTCCACAAAAGTTACCCCATCGTCGACGTCCAACTCCTTATGGTCAATGACGTGGGAAGGGTCATGCACGTATCTCCTCAGCTGGGATACGTGGAAGACGTCGTGCACCCAGTGCAACTGAGCTGGAAGAGCTAAGTGGTATGCCACCTTACCAACTCTGCTGAGGACTTGAAAAGGTCCGATGAATCTTAGAGATAACTTTCCGCCTCAGCCAAATCTATGAAAACCTCATCGAGGTGAGACCAGTAGAAAGACGTGGTCACCATCCTCAAACTCCATAGGTCTCCATCTCCTGTCGGCATAAGAATTCTTCCTACTCTGTGCAGTCTTCATCCACTCCTGGATGATCTGCACCTTCTCTATGGTAGCCCATACCATCTCTGGTCCCACTAGTGCTGACTCTCCTGGGTCAGTCCAGTACAAAGGTGATCTCCAAGGTCTCCCGTATGACGCCTCAAAAGATTCCATCCCAATGGTGGGGTGATAGTTGTTGTTGTATGAAAAATCCACCAAAGGCAAGTGATCCCCCTAGCTGCGACCGAAATCGAGGACACAAGCATGTAGCATGTTCTCGAGGGTCTGAATGGTCCTCTCATTCTGGCCATCCATCTGAGGATGGAAGGCAGTGCTCAAACGAAGCTATGTCCAAAAAGCCTCCTACAACCCCTTCCATATCTAGGAAGTAAAATGTGCATCACGATCGGAGAAAATTGTCGAGGGTACTCCATGTAGCCTCACAATCTCCTACACATAGAGGAATCCCAAGATATCTACTGAACCCTGCTCTCTGATCGGTAGGAAGTGAGCCGACTTGGTGAGTCAGTAGATGATCACCCAAATTGAGTCATGAACCCTGAATGTACATGAAAGTCCTGTCACGAAGTCCATGGATATCCTATCCCACTTCCACTCTGGGAACTCTAAAGGCTGTACCAAGCCTGCTGGTACCTGATGCTCTACCTTCACTTGCTGACAAGCGAGGCATCGAGAGACAAACTCTACAACTACTTTCTTCATTCCCAGACACCGGTGCTGTCTTCGGAGATCCTGGTACATCTTCGCCACTCCTGGATGTACCAATAGAGGGGAAGTGTGAAACTCCCTCAACACTTCCTCCTGAAGTGTCACTGGTACCATGGTACATCCTCTGAAGAGGATGACGTGCTCCCCACCTTCAGAAAATCCATCAGGTGCCTACCCTATGGATATCTGAGCACGTCGAGCCTCGTAGTCAGTGTCCCCATGCTGTACCTCCTTGACTCACTGAAGAAGTGGGGGAGTGACTGTAAGAGACTAAAGGAAAGATTCTCCATCCCTATCTACAAAGGATATCTATAAAGTAGCCAACTTCTCCGTCACCTCACCTGGCAGCTGTATACCAGACCTCTTGCTGAGTGCATCTGCAACAACATTCCCCTTACCAGGAGTATAGACTATCTTTAATTCATAGTTCTAGAGGAACTCAAGCTAATGTCACTATCTTAGGTTCAGGTCCTTCTGAGAGAAGATATACCTAAGACTCTTGTGATCAGAGTACACTGTAAAACTCTCGCCCATTAGATAGTGCCACCACATCTTCAAGGTGAAGACCACTGCTGCTAACTCTAGGTCATGGGTAGCATAGTTCTTCTCGTGTTATCTCAGCTATCGAGAAACATATGCGATCACTACTCACTCCTGCATCAATACACATCTAAGTCTGGTCCCTCATGCATCGCAGTAAACTACGTACCCTACGCCCTCCTCTGGAAGCCTCAAGATGGGGGCACTAGTCAGCCTCTTCCTCAGCTCCTAAAAACTACGATGGCATTTCTCCGACTAAACGAAGGGTTGAACCTTCTTCGTCAATGCTGATAGTGGTGCTACAACTTTGGGGAAGTCTAGCACAAACCTTCAGTGATATCCAATCAAACCCAGGAAACTCCATACCTCCATCACACTCCTGGGTGGCTCCCAAGCAAGTATTGCCTCAATCTTCGCTGGATCCACTACAACTCCAGCCTTCGATATTACATGTCCTAGAAAGTGAAACTCTAAGATCCAAAACTAGAACTTCAAGAGCTTACCATAAAGCTGGTGCTCTTGTAGTGTGTCCAGTACTACGCGCAAGTGATAGGCATGTTCCTACTCAATAGTCGAGTAGATCAGAATGTCGTCGATGAAGACCACTAAGGTATGGATGAAAGATCCTGTTCATGAGTCCCATGAACACTACTGGAGCATTGGTTACACCGAATGACATAAAAAATAACTCGTAATGGCCGTACTGACATCTGAAGGCCGTCTTCTGCACATCCCTGTCTTGTACTCTGAGCTGGTGATAGCCAGATCTGAGTTCTATCTTTGAGAACCACTGTGCTCCCTTCAGATGATCAAAGAGGTCGTTAATCCTCAGGAGTGGGTACTTATTCTTCACGGTCACCTGGTTCAGGCACCAATAGTCAACACAAAGCCTCAAGCTCCCATCCACTTTCTTGGCGAACAGAATTGGGCCTGCCCAAGGAGAAACACTGGGCTAGATGAATCCCTTCCCCTGAAAGTCCTCTATCTATACCTATAGCTTGAAAAGATCTGTGGGAGCCATCCAATACACTGGTGTAGATATCAGTGCCATCCTGAGGTACAATTCAATATAAAATTCCACCTCTCTGCGAGGAGGTAGACCCGGAACATCATCAGGGAAGACATCCGTGTACTGGTCCACCACTATAGGATAGCTCATACTCTCCACATCAACAACTTCAAGGGTAAGGCTAGCCAACTAATGTGTAATCGGCTGCACCCTCTTCCGGTTAAGTCCATCCTATGCCGCAAAGGCTCCCTTCTTGTCGGTGAAGGTAAAATTGGTCCCATCCGTGCGGACACACCGCACTTTGTGCCTAATATAGTCAATCTAAGCATGAACTGTAGATAAAATGTCCATACCCAAGATGACGTCATAAGGAATCAACGACGATACTAGGAGATCCCAACCGAAGCTCTCTCCTCCTAGAGTAAGCTCGCACTACCGGCACCAGTGTGTAATCGTTGAATTCACTCCTTTAGGCATCTCTAGCTGTAAGGATCAAGCCAATGGCTCAGTATAAATCTCTAAGCTCTAAATGAGGGTAGTGGAAATAAAATAATGACTGGAACCTATGTTTATAAGTACTGCAACTATGGTGGAGTAGACACAGATCGTAACTCGAATCATCTCCGGAGCGCCATGATCGTAAGCCTCAGCTGCCTGGAGCTAAGCTCTCCCTTGTCCACATGCTCCCTGCGATCGGGGTGGACATCCTAGGGGTGGTGGCGGTAATATCTCAAATCATCTCCCACCTCCAGCTGCACGACCAGCTCCTCTGCCACGTCTGTATGATCCCTATGGACCACCTCGATCGAACCTATGTCTCTTCCTGGACGGTCCCTCGACCATCAGTTGATCATCCGTACGGTGGGTCAGACAGTCACGAGATATGTGACCCTGCCCACCGCATGTGAAATACTGCCCGCTCCTGGCATGATTGGCTCTGCTTCGGGTGCCCCACACAACCGATCCTAAGTCATGCAGTCGTCCACCTGTAGGTTTGGTTCTCTTGGACCTCTATGACATCTATCTGCTGCCAGCTGTAGAAGACTCCACTACGTGATGACTGGTAGTGGGTCTCGCTGCTGGTGACTGCTCAGCAAGGAAACTCTCCACCAAGAGGGATCTCTCTAACACCCCTGCCTACGTTGGGATATTGAGTGAGATCATCGAAGCCCTGATCTCTCTCCTGAGTCCCTGATCTAAGGTCTGTGCCCTAAATAATGGGTCCCACACCATATCCGTGGAGTAGTGTGAGAGGTCAGTGAACCTCGCTGAGTACTGATCCACAGAAATGCTGCCTTGCTGCAGATGATGTAGCTCCTGAATGCGCACTGCGTGAAGAGTCGTTGGGACAAACTTTGCCTGAAACAGGCTCACGAAGTCTGCCCAGAGAAGCGTCACCTCGTCGTGAACCTGGAGCAACAAGCTCCACCATTTACCTACTGCTGCCTATAGAAGGCTGGTGGAAAGAATCACCATGAGATCGGCTGGTGTCCCTACTAGTCGGAAGACTCTCACTACAGCCTCCATCCAATCCTCAACTGCCTACGGGTTCATCTCTACCCTGAACCTGGGTGGCCTCTGGCACTGGAACTCGTGCAACACGCTCAAGCGGTGTGCTCCATCTACTGCTGGGGCTGGTGGCATCAGTGGCCCAATGGGGAATGGTACTGCTAGTGCCTCCACTGAAAAAGGGACATACACCGAGGCCTCATCACTCGGTGGGATATCAGTGCGTATAACTCTCGCAACCCCAACCGACTATCTTCGTGGAAGAATCCTGAAAAGAAACAGGTGCTCCATGGTCAAAAGGTTATACCTGGTGAGATGACATGGTCAATAAGTTATACCTGGTGATCTGACTTAAGAGATCACAAAGAAACTTTTTAAAACACACACGAAATCAGTGTTTTCATGCACTGAGTCAGAAATCAGGAGTCAAGGTCCTGGTGTATGGATACGCCAGCCACCGCACCAACACTGGATTCCCTAAACTGATAACCACACTCACTATACTTAACACTATTTCTATTAAAAGAAAGGTAAGAGTCCTATGTTCTGTGGTAGAACCGACTCCTTTGATACCAATTTGTTATGACCCATCCCCCGGGGCTCGTGCAGTGACTACCCCAATCCCGCCTTCCATAGGCTAGGGGCTGGTGACTAGCACCAAGGCGTATTCCCTAAAACTGGGAAGGCATTGCCTTTATAACCTATAACACATGAAACAAAACACACAACAAGATATGAACTCAAGTCAACTTTATAGTAAACAAGTGAGTACAGTAAGTAAAAAGGGGTCAGAATACAAGCCCAACTGGAAAGTACAAGTAAAACTGAAATGCAATACAACTGAAGAAAAAGAAAGACAGCTACTGGATCGTCCTCTGAGGTTCCTACCTAAAGGGTAGGTACAAATCACCTCCTCAGCACTCCACATCCATCCGTATCCTCCTCGTATCAACACACCATATGGTCCACCTCCAGGTACTATCCAGTCCTGGTACTCTCAACCTCAGTCAGCGCTATCCATCATCTGCATCTAACACAACAAGGTGAAGGCATAGCCTATTCAGGGGTGAGTATAACAATACTCAGTAGGGACCCCGAGACCCTCAAGGTCTCACAAAATCCACCAAGGATAAACCAAAAAGTATGAAATCAACAGATAACCCTACTTAGGTATATTCCCATACATATACCTAAGTTATCATGTAATCCATCTCAATCATGATGAAAACAAAGAGGTACCGACTTAGCTCACACCAAGATTTTTTCTAGGGGTAGTATCAAGTAACATTCCCAGTCACAACATCGAACACCTCAGATGCTGGAGAACTCCTCCTCTATCGAGTATAGTGGGCCTACCGCGTTATACAGAGGTGATTCCCACTAACCTTGAACTGCTGAGGTACTCCTCCTATCGAGTACCATGGGTTTTCCACATCACCAAGGTGCTCCCCACTGTGGGTCTGCTGTGTCATCAAGGCACTCCCCCTCATGGCCTGCTGAGGTACTCCTCCTGTCGAGTACCGTGGGTCTTCCGTGTTACTAAGGCGCTCCCTACCATGGGTCTACCACGTCACCAAGGCGCTCCCCACTGGGCCTGTCGAGTCACTCCGAGTTATTACGGTTAACAATTATCAAGTCTCAGCCAGCCATTGGGTTCCCGTACTATGCTTGATCATCTCCGGGAGGATCCTCTCCACAATCTACTGATCGATACTCCAAGTGCCACTAAGTCCCATGAAAAAGTATCTCAAAGGTCTGCCATGTCATAGGGATCTCAACGTAACATACGACGCGTAAATCAGAAGCCCGGTCTGTGAGTTATTAGCCTTTTAGTCCCGGGGGCCCAGTTGGATTCGTGCTTGATCCAACCTGACTGTTACCCAACTTAATCCAAAACTCCAGTGGGTTATACTCAAAGGGACTGTCTCGCTCCAAGATTTCTGGCATCGTTGACGGTTCGTCAAATGGATGTCTGGTGCCAAAGTTATAGACAAAAGAATGTAATTGAGTCGTAGTGGGCCTAGGTCTCGTCTGACCCGATCGGACAAACCCGGCCTGACACGGCCTGGGCCAACCCGGTTCAGGTCAACCCGGCCCACCCATTGGGTCTGGCTCGGCCCGGACTGTGAGGGCCGCGAGGGTGCCGCGAGGGCGGCTTGACCAAGGGTTACTGTGAGGGCGCGGTCCGGCTCAGCTCGGCCCGAGGTGGATTGGCCGAGGATGGCGTGAGACTGCGGGGCAGCGGTCCGGCCGCGGGGTGGCGGTTTAGCCACGAGGCAGCGGTCCGACCACGGGAAGACAGAATGGCCACGGGGTGGCGGTACGACAGTGTGAGGGGCGGCGATATGGCCGCGGAGCGGTGGTCCAGCCACGGGGCAGCGGTCCGGCCACGGGCTAGCGGTTCGTCCGAGGGGTGGCGGTCCATCCATGCGAGGGAAAGCAGTGGCCACAGTCGGCGCAGAGGCCACGAGGTGGTGGCATTGGCCGTGGGGCGGCACCGTTGCGCCGTTGCCTTCATCACGACCGACGGTGGTGCCAGCCACCATTCTCGTGCCCCTTCGTGGTTGGTCACCGTCCTCCACCTTTGTGAAGAACACCACAAGATTGCGGAAGGGTTGGGCCATGTTGGTTTGGCCTGTACCCTCCACATTAGGGTGGTAGCATATTTCTCAACAAGAAAGAAGAACGCCAAGCTTACAAATTCCCACAACGTTTCATTCCCAAACCATAAAATAAACCAAGGTAAGAATATTGGAAATGTATTATCACGCAAATAAACCCCCTACCTCGTTCGCTTGATGATGTTGGCGCAATAAGGTAGTACGGTCGTCGATTCACCATAGAAGAGAAAATCTCAAGTCGAAAGAATTTTCGAGGAAGAAGGTCGAAGGAGGTCGGCATTCTTCGTTGGCAGAGCGTTCTTCATTGGAGAGCACGTTCTTCGTTTGGAGAAGAAGTTCTTCGTTGACGAGCTTTCTCCAAGAGCTCTCCCTTTTTCCAATAGTTTCCCCCAATTCCACCAAAAATGAATTAGCCAACATTATAGAATATGTTGGCATAATTCAAAATTGGGATAATTAAACACAGGTTGGCATAATTAATTGTTTGATGGGTTGGCACAATTAATGTGGAGGAAGCTCAAGAGGCTCCTCCACATTAATGAGGGAGTTGAAAAGGTTTAGGGCTCGGGTGGTCCCCACCATCATAACCTCTCATGGGAGGTTAGTCTCGGGTGGTCCCCACCACCATAACCTCTCATGGGAGGTTAAGGTCTGGTGGTCTCCACTTCTCAACTTACACATGGAGGTTTTAACAAACAAAATAAAAATAAAAGCTACACAACTTTATTTTTATTTTATTCATTCATGAAAAACCCAAAAACTAACTTCCACCCTCGACCTACTATGGTCAAGGTGAAGGTATCCTTAAGAAAATACCGACATTGTGAGTTCAACGGTGCCCTAAGATTTCAATTCTGAGCACCGGTTCAAAAGTTAGAAAAAACCACTCGCACGTTTACTTAACGTACCTGAACAAAAGTTCAGAAATTCATTCCGGGCACTCCGGGCCTTAGAATCACGTGCCGTCAATTGTTTTGGACTCGTAAAATTCCCATTTATTAAAAAAAATTACATGTAAATTCCGGGTCTTTACAATACCCCACTCTACCAAGCCATGTTCACATGCTTATTTATCCCTTTACCACACACATACCATATCACAACCCATAATCAAAAAAATACACGTAACAATCACAATCCATAATAATCAACATGTGAATTAGTATTATTCCATGACCCATTAACAAATTTTCCATTTACATTACATAGAAAATTTATGCCATTTTCCTTTCTTATTCCTAACTCACTAATCATATTAAATAATTCCCATACATTATCCTATTTATAATACTCATCAATTCCCATATATTAACCCATTTAAACCATTCCTCTTTTCACATGAAATAACCCACCTTATGCATTCCATGTACAATTCATAAGACATTTGGAACGTTCACATTAATACAATTAACCCATTTAGAATATTTAACAACCCCCCTTCATTAACCCATTTAACACTTCCATAAAATCACAAGCCTTGACCCATTCGACCATTCCCATTTACACGTCTTAACCCAAATAGCCCATTTATCATTCATAAGCCTTATACCATCAACCAATTACCCTTTTACATTTCATAGCTCATATAAACCATTAGCATTTAGCCAAACGACCCCTTATTACATTATCAATGTTTAGGAAAATCTATCAATATTCCTCTTTCAAATAAAACTAACATATCAACATGTTCATCATGGCTCCATTTTATCACATGTCAATTCCATGTTTAAAATTACCAATGTGAAGTTTCGGGAATGTCGGCGCACCCCATTGGTGTCCCTAAATCGGTCCAATCATCCTCCATGCATCCCTAGAGGATCATGAGGGGTTCAATTCATCATTTAGACACCCATTTTACCAAATATCACTAAAGGAATCGAGTGCACAACAATATAGAACTAAGAAAATAAACACACATGAAAAAATCCACATCAAAACTATGGGATATAACTTGTAGATCACCTACCTCGAATCCGATGATGAATGCACTCTTAATCGTAGCCTTAGATCTGTATTCAAACACCATTCAAATCCCCAACCTAGATTCCACCATAAAAAGAGGGTTTTAGGGATTCATAAGAAGATGGGAGGAATTATAAATCCTAATCTAGAAAAAGGAATAAAGAGGAGTATTATAATTACCTGGAGCTTCGATCTAAAACCAATGACACTCCAAAAAACCAATAATTGAAGGAGAAACACCCTTGGTAAGTTTATGTTGAAATGGTTTGTCAGTAGGGTTGAAAGGGAGGAAATGGGGGAATAAATTGGGTGAACATCTTAAAATCCCAAGGGGGAAAAATGAGAAAATCACACTTTTTAATGAGCTGCATGGTTTGGCTGTATGATTTGCCAAACCATGTACCAACTGTGCACCTGCCTCTATCCAAGAGGGGTCCAAACCGTACGATTACCTAGGGAGGCTGCATGATTTTCCAAAGCATGTTCCAAACATGTGAAACACCTCTATCCAAGGTTTAACAGTTTGAATTTCCCCTTACACAATTTACTTAACTATGTTCCAACTATGCACCTTGCACAGGTTGGCCCAATTTTCCTTTCTCTTGTGTCCTAAACCCCCGAAACACTTCCGAGGCCCCTCATACTCCCAGTAGACCTTCCATCAATTTTTTTAGGGATTAAAACCAAAATTTAAATAAATACACAACTCCTCAAATTCTGGGATCTTGAAACCTCCCCACCTTATAATGGATTATCCTTAAGCCACACTATCAAGCATCACTAAACTTCTAAGTAATGAGATCAAGACACTAGGACCGCATATACATCTCCCTTTCCTGAGTTTCCTCTTAAACGTTACCATAATTCCACAAAACTCGAACTAAAGTCATGTTCTTTCCCCACAAAAATTTCTCACTGCGATCCAAAAAATGAACCAGATACTTCTTAAAGGATGCATCAACCTAAACCCATGCATCAACTACCAGAACTCCATAGGGAATCCTAGGAAATAATTCCTAAATCACAAATTAAAGAAAACATCACACACAACATCATACCCTCATGGAAGAGCCAATTGGAGACCCTTCAGTTTAATCCTCCTTGCAACTCATGACCCAAATTACTTTGTGCCATTTTACCCTATTTTCAAAACTCCAATAGTTCCCCAAACTTGACACCACATGAAGAAACACACAATTTTACAAACAAAACATCCCAACCTACATTGATCCACAAATAAAGGCCTGATGATCCCATTCCCTAATCAAACAACCAAGACACAACCAAAACACTCAAGGAACTCTAACAATCAAACCTAATCCAACACTGGTTATCAAGGTTAAATTACCAAATTGGTTCTTACTTGAGTCCATCTAACCTGTAGCACTAGTCAAGTCGTAAACCGACCCTTTTACCACTATGGTGATCCCCAATATGCACTTTATCTCACCACCACCATATTTTGGTGGTTGGAACCCTCAATATTTAAAAAAGTCCACTATAACCTCAACTCAACTTTCACAATATTCTCGATGCATTTCCCAACTCACCATGCCCAGAAATCCATGAGGACTCTACCCAACACTGTCATCTAGCCTTGTTGTCAAAGCTGCCCGAAAGGGACATGCATCCACCATCCATTACAGACCAGGAAAACTTGACCTCTCTCAAGTTTTCCTTAATTTATAAAATGCACTTTCTATAAAACATCAAACTGTCGGTGGCTTATAACTTACCACACTCGTTCCCTTTTGCTTAACGTGTCATACCATTCCTAACAGCTTGTCTCAAAACACCCATTTTTTATTCCACTATTGAAATGCTATTCCCTACACCAATCCATGTCACCTCCTCACCTAAGGAATACCATCATCATCCAATGAGCCTACTGGGGTCATTCCCCAACATTTGGTAACTCTACTGTTAAGCCATTCACTACCTTCCAAAACATCATCGTGCTTCACCAAAACCATTAATATTTCTAACACAAGTACCTTCATAATCTCCACCTCGACTGAAGTCGATTAAGATCTTCCTCAAATTCCATTTCCATTATAGAAATTCACTTTTCATTCTGAAACTTCTACCAAAGGTAGTTTTCAACTCTCCACTTTTGTACCTCCTTCTAACCAAGTCGGGCCACCCCTAGTCAACTCATTCTGAAACACCCAACTTCACTATTGGAATGACACTAAATCACATGGCCAAGGTTCCTTAACACATCATGACATTCCAATTTCACTCAAATACACTTACCTAAGTCCATGATCAATTTTTGATGAAGTTATAGAAACCAACCTCTCCTGCCACGAACTGTTGTCATGTCTTACCATTCCCTTCAACGAATCAATCACAGGCATCTTGAATTTCATTTGGAACCACCCTGATCACAAAACCAATGCCTTGCTCAAACAAACACCACATCCAAGGCCCACTTGGCATCTTTAAGGAACTCAACATGCACCTCATAGGTTTCTCTTTATCATCCCAATAAAACCACATCAAATCCATGCTCTACTCCACACACTCAGGACTGAGTTATCATTCCCAGCCTTAGGGGTGTTGTTTCCCCAATTTTCTCAATCTATTCAACCACCATGGATCACGCTATGGTCAAGAGATGAACCCCAAAACTTGGACATGGTTTTCTAGATTTCCCGAAACAATAGAACAACATCACCTAATACCTGTTCCCAGCTTCCAAGAACGGCACCCACGACATTCGTCAACACTCAGTCTATCCTAATAACCTTACCCATAAATGATCAATAGTGCACATACCACCCTCAATCTCCACATATACCACACCAAAGAGCACAACTTCCATGACGTCCCACATTAAAAAAAACACATTCAATTCACTAGGATTAAAGCCATATCAGCATACCCGAGATGATGTCAAGATGTTGGTCATGATTATCACTAGATAGAAGTACACTAAGAAGTCATCAATGGACACCATTACTATTATCATCAACTGATGTCAACTCAAACTATGGGACAACTTGACCTAATGAAAATATCGGGCTTCCCTCCCCACATACATCTTATCAAAAATTAACCACCACCACTTAGGTGTGATTTACATCTAAGACTAACCATTACTCTATGAACCTCTGCCAATAATTTCTGAACCAAAATCTCCTTTGGCCCTACTTCCACCACTCCAACCAAGTTCTTATAGCACGACCTTGGCATTTAATGATTAAAACATAACTTTCCACATCATTGATCAAACCAAAGGTCTCTCGCACAACCACGCTTCCACATGGTTTCATAGAGAATGATGAGATATTATCTTGAGCCACCTGTTTTCCCATTCTGAACAGAATCACGCCTTACCAGCACATGCCCACATCTAAGCCTCATTAGATCCCTCAATGTATCACACTTTCATGAGACCTCACTCTAAGACCAAATTTTGATCATACAATCCAAACACCACTAGGGCCTAGCCCCACACCCTCTTACTCACATAACCATGCATCCCAGTCTGTCAACCCCATAGACCTAAAGGAATTATCAACATCTCACCCAAAAACCAAACCATTGGCACATAAAATACCAACCATATGGCCAACCTTACCTCAGGTTTCATCCTCACAAAAAAAATATCCATCCATGCATCAGTCATCCTTGTCTCGTCCACCCGAAATCAACATCGAGGCCTCCATTAATCATCACTCAAACAGATGGGTCATGCCCCTAAATGATACAACCTTTTTAAAACAACCTCACAACCAACTACAATTACTCATGTTCCTTCCTGAAAGAAACCAGGAAAAAACCATAAAATTTACCACAACTCAAAGATACTCACTACGCATTGATTTCACTTTGACGCATCCCCGATGCTTCATATTCCAAGGCACCTACATCACGGGGATAACCTCCCTCGAGGTCACCCAAGATTTCCCCAAGACCATCAACTCTTCATCAGAACTTTAGTTGTGTGTCCCAAAACCATTGACCCTCCCCACTTATTCCTATAGGAAAAATCTGCACCTTTTCACACCCAGATCATCACCTATGCCCCATGTGCCCAAGAGCACTCACAAAAAAACTGACCACTCTTTCACATGTCTCTCTCAAGGTCCAAACAATACCAACTTTCCAACTAGGGTTAAGGGTAACAAGTCACTAGGCCCACTCTCTATGCCACATACATCAAAATCACAATAATTTATCACTCATGGTGGATTTCCTGCCCCCGTTCTGGAACACTGCATCTAATGTACCCTGATAAAATCCACTCTAGGTCTCTTCTCAAGCATACTCACACACATACATAAGAACAAAAAGACAAAACACTCACTTATAGGTTCCAAAACACAACTAGTATGGTCTAAACTCACATAGCTTACCACTTTCACATTATCAGGTGACACCTCAGAACCTCAAGGTCACAACCCTACTGAAATCATAACAAGGAACACCCCTCTATCTACACATTGAGACTCGTCAAGGTCTTCCAAAATATAATATAGGTCTTGTTATAGGGAACTCTCACTCCCCAAACCACCCATACATAGGGTCTTCTCACAACACTAGGGGTAACCATCCCCCATGTTCCTTCATGTTCCAACCTATAACATGCTCAGAACCAAGTCCACCCACTCTAGCAAATGTCAGAGGGTGTTGAAACTGAAACTCTTTGGGTAGATAAAACTTACTCAGCATGACTCACCCTGATTCTCATACCATCATTTGAATTAAATGATTGAAGTACTCTTGGAATTTCTCCTCTCATTGGTTATCTTGAACCAACGAGTTTTGTTTCTCCACTATTGGTGGAGCATTCTCGATGATATTCTCTTGTCACCCAACCAGCACATGCCAGTGCGGTGGAACTTCACTACAATGCCAAACAACCCATTTCTCATACACTATCCCAACATGAATCTTCACATCAAGAACACTACCCTCGACCATCCCTACTGCAAGTCATGGCTAACATAGGGTAAACCAACTTACTTGGTCACAAGTATCTCATTAGACACCTTTTAAAAACTGCTTACATACTCACAATGTAAACCTTCCCTCTTAGACACATTTACTATTTCATAACTTATCCAAACAAATTTTTTAACTCATTTAAAACCCTTCACTAAACCTCATTATTTAACCATTATTTAACATTATTTTATTTTTACCTATTTGTATCATTCTTGTAAGACACCATTTTATTCAATTTTTTTTTTCAAAAAATTAAAATGAATCCTACCTTCCATATCCCACACACCTATCCCATGAGTTCCTACCATGCTGTATTCTACCTATATACCTAGGTTCATACAATGATGCATGAATGATCAATCTCATTCCATTCCAATCATGAGAAAAATATCATAAAACAGTCACATCACACAACGAGTGCATCACCCAATGGTAAAATATCATCAACGGGAACAAAACACATCAAAAACAACAATTCCCACCCAGGGAACTTGGGTTTTAACTCATACATGGGTTAGCTACTCCCAAGAATGAGCTCATTACCAAGGAACGACACTTTCCTAATTTACTATCTACCATCCCCAATTAGTAAGTCACAGTAAATAACACCTCTAATACCACTTTGTAACATCCCTGAACCAGAATCCACTAAACTGGTGCCCCGAGTTGAGTCACCACATAACCTCAAGCATGCCTCTTCATACGCTAGAGGTTACCAACAAACAGTGAGGGTCTAATAATCCATGTGGGTAGCCTATACCCTCTTCACCAGAGTAAGCCACAACTGATAACAATGAAATAAAAGAAACAATATGTAATAGCCAATGAACATGCGTAACAAACCATTACCCAAATAGGGTGAAAGTCCACAAAAAAATAGTAAACATGCCATGTCATTATAACTATGAAAAAAGTATAGTAAACCCAAAATAAATACAAAAAAAAAATCCCCAAGACGGTCCTGACTCCATGTCCGAAAGCTCATCCCTGCACATCCCAAGCCTTACTCAACTCCCAAGCATAAGACCCTTTCCCTTGTCCTGACCTACAACCATGAAATCTTCTTGGGTACCCAATGATGCCCGAGCAGGGTGTGAGTACAACTCAGTAGGATAACACCAACAGTGTCTACAAAATATCCAGTCTAAACAGATAGTGCATGCAAGTAATAAATACATGAAAAGTAAACAAAGGAAAACTCGGGTGTTATTATTTCACAATATTTACTTTAACCCTTTATATCATTATTATAATTTTCATCATTTATTCCTCCTCCATTACTTAATCTATTTTCATCACGTGTTCCATAGGTTAGGCATTTACATCATCTACATAAGAGACTAAGACAATCAATCACTATGCATAAGGGAATAATTTAATTCCCTGTATCACTAGGGATAACCACATCATAGAAAATACATTACACTCACCTTGAAGCCTTGGTCCAATTGGTCTCATCGAATGGAACCATTGGGGTAATAAATCCTCCATCCCCTTACCTAACGCATGCATTTTTGGGTGTAGTTTAAAGTCTTAGTCTAACTCAACCAATGGGTATAGAACATTAAGTCAATACCCCACACTACCAAGCCATGTGCACATGCTTATTTATCCTTTCACCACACACACACACCATATCATAACCCATACCCAAAACAATTCACATAATAATCACAATCCATAACAATCAACATGGGAATTAATATTATGAAATCACCCATTAACACATTTTCCATTTACATTACATATCCCATTTAGGTCATTTCCCTTTCCTATGCCTAAATCAATAAGCATATTAAATAATTCCCATACATTATCCCATTTATCATACTCATCAATTACCATATGTTAACCCATTCCTCATTTCACATGCAATAACCCACCTTACACATTCTGTGTACAATTCATAAGCCATTTGGCATGTTCACATTAATATAATTAACCCATTTAACATATTTAACGATCTCCCTTCATTATCCCATTTAACACTTCCATCAAATCACAAAAATTTGCCTATTCACCCATTCCCATTTACATGTCTTAACCCATCTAGCCCATTTATCATTCATAAGCCTTATACCATCAACCAATTACCCCTTTACATTTCATAACTCATATAACCCATTAGAATTTATCCAAACGACCCCTTATGTCATTTTCCAAGTCGATAAAAATATATCAATATTCCTCTTTCAACTCAAATTATCATATCAACATGTTCATCATGGATCTATTTTATCACACGTCAATTCCATGTTTAACATTACCAATGTTAAGGTTTGGGAATGTCAGCGCACCCCATGGGTGGCCCTAAATCAGTCCAATCATTATCTATTAATCCCAATAGCATCATGAGGGGTTAAATTCATCATTCAGACCCCCATTTTACCAAATATCACTAAAGGCATCGAGCACACAACAAGATAGAACCAAGAACACAAACACACATGCACAAATCCACATCAAAACTATGGTATATAACTTGTAGACCACCTACCTTGAATCCAATATTGAACTCACTCTTATTCATAGCCTTATATTCATATTCAAACACCATTTGAATCCCCAAACTAGATTTCACTAGAAAAAGTGGGTTTTAGGGTTTCAGTAGAAGATGGGAAGAACTGAAAACCCTAATCTAGAAAAAGGAAGCAAGAGGAGCATTAGAATTACCTGAATTTTTGATTCACAAACAACAATGCTCCAAATGAAAAAGAATCTAAGGAGAACCACCCTTGGTAATTTTGGGTTGAAATGGTTCATCAATAGGGTTTCAAGGGAGGAAATAGGGGAAGAAATCAAGTGAACACCTTAAAATCATGAGGGAAAAAACTAAAAAATCATAATTTTTAATGATCTGTACAGTTTGGATGCACAAGTTTCCAAACCGTACACCAACCATGTGCCTTCCTCTATTCAAGAGGGGTCCAAGTAACATAGTTACCTAGAGAGGGTGCACGGTTTACCAAAACGTGCACCAAATATGCAAAACGACTCTATCTAAGGCTGCACGATTTGGCTTTCCCCTTGCATGGTTTACTTAACCGTGTGCCTTGAACAGGTTGGCCCAGTTTTCCTTCCTCTCATGCCAAAAACCCTCAAAACACCTCTAAGGCCCCTCATACTTTCAGTAAACCTTCCATTAACCAAATTTTATAGATTAAAACCAAAATTTAAACAAATATATACCTCCACCAAGTCTAGTATCTTACATGGAGTCTTAACCAAATCCCCTCATATTTTATAAGTTTAGAAAAAAACCCATCCTTTTATAGTAGAAGACCCAACCTAGACTTTTATAGGATCAATCCTAACCTATTTCATTTTTTGGGTTTAGACAAAACCTGATATTTTACGGGGGAAAACCTAACCCAGTATTTTACGCATGTAGAACCAACCTAGAATTTCATAGGCTAATTCCTAAACTCTTCTATGTTATGGCTCAAGAGGAACCTAGTATTTTACAGGTGTAGAACCAACCTATACTTTCATAGTCCAAGTCCCGAACTATTCTATGTCATGGGTCAAGAGGAACCCAATATTCTAAGGGGTCCGACTAAACTCATACTTTTGAAAGAGAAATCCTTTCCTCTACTATTTTACGAGTTAAACAGAACCTAGTTTTTTAAGGGGTAGACTAAACCCAGTATTATAATGGGAAAGACTAAACCCAGACGTACCTTTTTGTAGGGTAGTATAACCCCATGAAAGATACACTAAGTGTAGGATATAAAGTACAAAAAGTTATAACATAATGAAAGAATAATACAATTTAACCAGTGAATGACTGTCGATGAGGATGCTAGCATTTGGATCTAGTAGAGATAAAGACCTTCTAGTTGTTGAAATAATGAATCTCAAGAAACCAATAGTTTACTTCATCAATAAATTGGAACAATGAAGTTCAAGGACACAATTACAAACTATGAAACATGAAATAGTAAAAGAAGAGTCACGTCTATATGTATTCACTACATGATTTAGTATTTTAGACATAAAAATAGAAACATCTATTTTATTTACTTTAAAATCCAAAATTATTTTTTATAAATTCTAGTAATAAAATATTCACATGGAATTGGATTTTTAATTAGCTTCAATATACTCAAAAAATGAAAACTATGTTGTAAAAATAATATTGTTAGGATAATGAGTGATTAATACAACAATAAATACATCCATAAAAGTTTATAATAAATTCTTTGGAACACCCCAATAATTTATGAGAGACTAAATCTTAATATTCAAAAACAATTATAATTTTAACTTTTCTCTTTTTCTATACTGTCGTATTTTTCATGCTTATTTCCCAGATAAATGTTTTATGTGTATTTTTTATAAAAGAGAGATAATCAATATCCATTCATGCTCTCTATAGATATTCTATAAAACAAATTGTATAGTGGATCTCATTAAAACATTTAAAACTATATTAAATTATTTCATAATAATAAGTATTAATGTTATTGGAAAACTATCTAAAATATACAAGACTAACTCTTCATATTTCAATCAGTTTTAATTTGAATATCTCAAGTTCCAAAGTTTCAGTGTGAATATCCAGACACACATAATACCATGTGGATATCATTTAATTCATCATAAAACAATATAAAACTCATTCTCATGGATTCTAGATAATTAAGGAGTAATTTTATAAAAAAAATAAAACACTAATATTATTCATAATAAACTTGAAACAAATAGAAATATCAAATAATATAAAAATAAAAACATAATTCTAGGTTTAGAACAACCAATAGAAACTCAAAAAACCATGTAAGAAAATTTCACCATGTAAGAGAATATGTCTATATATCTAATTTATACATAGTCAAATTCATGTAGGTGAATTCATGTTGGATAATTCACATAGGTGAATTCACATAACCGAATTCACATAACTGAATTCATGTAAGCGTATTGATGTAGCTAAATTCATGTAAGAAAAATGGCCACATAACTGAATTAACATATCTAATATTAGATGTATCCTAATTCACATATCCAATATTTTAAATATTCGAATTCATGTATCCAATATTCAACATAGTAGAATTCATGTATCCAAAATTCTAAAATCTATAAATAACTTTACTTATCAGATTTAAGACCAAAACTAGACCTTCTAAACGACATAATCAGTTTTGGGTATAGTTGAATTATATTTATAAAATTCTATTTTATTTCCAAATAATCAATAATAACCTTAATCACACTTATATATCTCAAGTTATCATTAAAAATACCGTAGGAAAATAGTTTTGAAAAACTGTAGAATTGATACTGAAAACATTCAGTGACTTATAACCTAATTTCAGATATAATAAATATAGATTCAGAATTTTATGCCTTCTAATTAAATGTAGATAATTTTCTCATTTTTTCGATGAAATAATAATCACTAAATTTTAAGTACTATAGAACATGTTATGATCAAAATAAAAAACCTAACCAAATCTAGAAATTTGGTTATACGAGATAATTTGCTACGTGGGAGAATTGGCAACATGAGAATAGTAAAAAACATGTATAAATAATATTTAAAGGTCTAAAGTGACATATTTAGCCTATAAACTCAATATGAAACTTGTAGAAAATATTATGAACAATAAAGACATGAAATATAAATATATTTTAGTCAAATAATATTATGATATAATCAATATTAATCACACTTTAATCAATACATAAGATAATAATTATTATTACACAACTCATAGTATTAATAATTTTAAAGGAAATAAAACAAATTAAGATTTTTAATTATCAAAACATAAAGTGGTTCAATGAGAGAATAAAAAAAATAAAGTTTTGTAACTATAAAAACATAAAGTGGTTTAAGGAGCCACTCAACATTCTCCCCATTTTTTATAATTAAAAAACAAAATATAATTTCAAAACTTATTCCCATTTTTGAAATTATCACAAAGATAAAGTTTTAATAGAAAAATTATCTCTTTGAAATGATAAATCGTCTCCCCTTATTATTTAACACAATTTTACAATACCTTACTTTTATAGTAAAAAATTAACTCCCCCAAAATTTAAGCATGCTTGAAAAATGAAAACATATTTTATTTTATAAGAGGTTTTTTCAAGATAAAATAACATAAAAATGAATATAAAAATTTCATAAAACATACCTAAACATGAATATTTCAAAACATGTGTTAAGGATCCACTACAAATCCTTCAATTACTAGAAAATCGATTTGTATACAGTGAGAATATTTTAAAATATGTTTGTGAAAAATAATGATAAATCCTTCATAAAATAACCTTTTATGAAAAGTGAAAGTGTAATAAATAGGTAAACATCAACTAGTATTTATGAAAAGTATTAAACAAAAACATGTGTACAAAAATAAAAAATAGTAAACTAAAAAACATATTATATATTACTATAGATTTCATATAAATATGAAAATTTCAGCATATAAACACATTCAAACTCCTCTAAATTTGAGAATTAAATATTATTCTCCATGAATGAAACATAATCTAAACGTTTTTATAAGATAAAACTGATATTGTTTCAAAATAAAAAATATGTATAAACTAATAATAGCTAAACAAGAATAAAACACATTAGATTTCCCTTTATTTATCATGTTTTTCACTAATGTAAAATTCCAACATACCCCCCCAAAAAATACAAAACAGATTCCAACATTCATGACATAGACTTAAAACAAGAATAATTTTATAGAAAAATTTCAGAATGTAAATAAGGTTTTATTCACCTTAATTGATGCATTCTATATATAAATTAAAACACATTGAATTTTAAATGAAAAAACTTCACCTCAACTCAAGATACCTCATCATAAATAAAGAGAATAGTTTATACTGAAATTTAATTCCATATTAGATAAAATAGTAAAAAATAATTTTAAGCACACATATTTAACTTGATAAAACAGATTAAAAATTTAAAACCTATAAACAATTGAATCTTGAAATCAGATTCTACACATTAAAGGAATTTACAATTAAACTAAATAGATTTTAAAATAGTAAATTATAGATATGTAAAATGAATGTTTAAATAGTTCAAAAGTAGGGAATACATAAAAAAATAAATATTTCTTCCCCCTTAATTTCAATTTCCTTCTATTAAAAAAACCAGTTCATGTGTTTTTTAAAAACTAAAAAATTGAAATGTGCACATATTTGGTATTTAAAGTATATTTAATGTTTTGAAACTTAAACATGTAATTTTTTTATAAAAGGTTTTGATAACTAAAATAACCAAAATGAATTCAAAAATGAGAATAAGAGTAACTTCTTCTAAGCCAATAATTTCCTTTCAAAATGAAAATATCAAAATAGTATAAATAGAATTTTAATTCCAACAATGAATACTCTAAAAATATAAATTAATATCATAAGAATCTGAAAAACATGTTATAATATATTCAAAGAATTTTTATATTAACCAAATGGTAATAACATACATGTAAACTAAAATTGAAAATAAAAATAAAAAATTCACTAGTCATATGAAAATGAAAATTCAATATTATGACATATAAAAACAATTTTACTTGCATTAAATAACCAAAAAAGAAGTTAAATATTGAATTACGTGGTAGATTCCCAAAATGATACAAGGTATTTAATTTTAGTCAAAACAAAATACTGAAACTTCTAATGCTCATGCCAATATTCCAAGTATAAAACTTATAATGACATGAACGTTGAACCTAATAATCAGAAAATACATATTACCTGATTATAAATAATGGGTTAATTTTACATAAATTAGAATATATACCTTTATGTACCAAAACAGTAGATGGTTTGGACAGTTTGTCCTTGAAATCAAATTTAGACATATAAGTCCTTTTGTGACCAAAATATTGAGTGAAATTCAAAGGAAAATCAAAAGCATATTGACTATAAGATATATATTTGAAATAATTAGCCAAAGAAATTTCAACAGACTTTCCTTTCATAATTTTTTTTATAAATATAGTAGGAACAAAAGAATCACAACTTAGTCCATTCCTTTTATTATTTTATTTCTTGAAATAATAAGTCTTTCTAATATTAACATTTGAATAACATTTATTAAAATTTACTTTTTAAACCAAAATTTTCATTTCTAACTTTATATAGTTCATTTTCATCCTTTCATTTTCTTTTTAAAAAAATTAAAATTCATTAAAAACCTTTTCATTTGTGGAAGAAGCTATGTTTCTAGTCTTTTCATTTAATATCTCATTTTAATACATAGATTTAAAATTTCTAAATCAATATTATTTAATTTAAGAGATGAATTATTTTTATTTTAATGAATCCTTTTAAATTTTTCTTTGAGTGAAACATGTATAGAAGTCATTTTTTTATTCAATATTCATATGAATCACACTTTTCCTTTAGATCTTCAATACTTGGATCATCATTTCTAAAATTGATAGAATAATGAGAATCAAAATTAAAATCACTATCTTTAGTTATAATTTTTTCACACATATATTTCCAACTTTTATAGAATATGAACCAAGATAACTTGATAAAGAATGTGGAGGTGAATATACTACCTTATAATATCTTTCCATAAATGAAACATTACCAGTTTATTTTGGAATTTTAGACTTATTTCATGATCTTTCAGAATCACTCCATGAATTCAAAAATTTATTTTCTTTCTTTTTCACCTTCCTTTTATTTTTGGGCTTTACACAATTGGGTTTAATATGTCATTTATTTCTACAAACATAAAAAATAATATTTGAACAATATAAATTCAAATGAGTGATATCTCCTCCAAGAAAAGGGGTTTTTCCTTTTTCTTGGATGGATACTCTATTTTCATGTGTCCAGACTTTCTATAAGTAGAGTGAACTTTTTTTCCTCAAATCTCATTCTTCAAAGTTATTTGTTTCAAGTTGTTTCCAAATTTCATGAGGAGTGCTGTAACTCAAAATTTTGTCAAAAATATTTCCATAAAAAGAATAATAAATAATATTCATGACCTTATAATTAAGATTATACTTAACAACATCTTCTCCTTTCAAATTAATCGAATAGGATTTTGGTAAAACATAATATTTAATAATAGTACCCCAAAGTAGAATATTAATACTATTTAGATAAGATTCCATCCATATCTTCCACTAATTATAATTAATACCATTAAAATTATGAGGAAATTTCGAATTCAAACCATTTTTATTCCTTAATTTAGCCATCACTGAAAAATATCTTTCCCCTAGTCTTATTAAAGACTAGGATAAAAAGTTATCACAATTAAAATAACTAATAAAATGAAACACAATATATCCTTAAGAGATACAAACTATAAAACAAAATGTGTGGTATATAAAAAAGTGACAAACTAATTTATCCTCAAAGGATTATGATATAATACCAATTATTAGGCCCCAAAGAGGTGACAACACTAGAAAAGAGGGGGGTGAATTGTATTTATTTAAAAAATTAATCAGAGTTTAAACTTTAAGAGAAGAAAGTGATCAGTATAAATATTAAAAAATTAACCCACACCGATATATAAAAATATATAGAAAATAAAAATGAAAGAAAGTAAAGGATGAACACAATAATTTTATAGTGGTTCAGATCTAAATGATCCTACTCCACTCTTTACACACCAACCCAATGTATGACACCCATTATGGTATATCACTTTTGAAGGAGAGTAACAAATATTTACACCCACCTTTGTCACACTTGGAGGATTAACCCAATTACATTTTCTTTTATAGGTTAAAAAAACCCAACATTTTATAGGAGAAGACCCAACCTAGACTTTTACAAGTCCAATCCTAACCTCTCACCATTTTTGAGTTTAGAAGAAACCCGATCTTTTATAAGGGAAAACCTAACCCAATATTTTATTGGTGAAAAACCAACTAAGACTTTCATAGGATCATTCCTAACCTATTCTATGTTATAGGTCAAGTGGAACCTAGTTTTTACAGGTGAAAACCCTACCTATATTGTCATAGGATAATTCCAAACATCTTCTATGTTACGGGTCAAGTGGAACCTAGTTTTCTAAGGGGTCTGACTAAACCCAAACTCTTATAGGAGTAGTCATTTATTATTCTATTTTATGGGTTTCATCTAAGGTGATATACTAAACTGATTATTCTATGGGGATAGACTAAACCCATATGTACCTTTTGTTAGGGTATTATAACCCCATGCAAGAAGCATAATGTGTAGACTATATAATACAAAAAATTATAACGCAATTAAAGAACAAAACAATTTAATATAGTGAATGATTGTCGATGAGGATGCTAACATTTAGATTAGGTATAGCTCAAGCCCTTCAAGATGTTGAAATAATTAATATTGGGAAACTAGTAGTTTAATTTACTAATAATTTGGAATGATGAATATCAAGGATTCAATTATGAACTATGCAACACATAATAGTAAAATTAGAGTCATGTCTATATGTCTTCATTGCATGCTTCCGGATTTTTATACACCAAAATAACAAAAAAATATTTTCTTTACTTTTAAATCCATGGATCTCATTCACAAATTCCAATAATAAAATCTTCCCATGGGAACAAATTTTAATTAGTTTTGATATACTGTAAAATGAAAACCATGTTGTACAAATAATCTTATTATGGTAATAAACAATTAATAAAATAGTAAATACATCTATAAAAGTGGATAATAAATTCCTTGAAATACTCCCTGAATTTATGTATGACTAACTCTTCATATTCCAAAAAAAATTCTAATTTAACCTTTTATCTTTTTCCATACAATCATATTGTTCATTATTATTTCTTAGATAAATGTTTCATTTGTATTTTTCATAAAATAGAAATAATTAATATGCACATGCTGTCTCTCTCTCGATATTCTATAAGAAAAAATGTATAGTGGAATTCATTAGAATATTTAATATTGTAGAAAATGCTTTCATAATAATGAGTATTAATGTTATTGTAAAACTCCCTAAAATATACAAGTCCAACTCTTCATATTTTCAACTGGTTTGAATTTGAATATCTCAAGTTCCAAAATTTCAGTGTGAATATCCATACACACTTAATCCCATGTGTATCTCATTTAATTCATAATAAAACAATCTAAAACCTATTCATATGGATTCTAGATAATTAATAAGTAATTTTATAACAAATAAAACACCAAGAATGTTCATAATAAACTTTCAGAAAATAGAAATATCAAATAATTAATTCTAGGTTTAGAACAACCTGTAGAAACTCGAAAAACCACAAATCTTAATTTCACGATGTAATATAATCTATCTACATAGACGATTTTCACGTATCTAAATTCACGTAGGTGAATTCACATAGGCGATTTCATGTAGGTGATTTCATATAGGCGGATTAATATAGAGGAATTCACATAACTGAAAACATGTAAGAAATTGATGTAGATTAATCCACATAACCAAAATATTTAAATAAATAAATTCATTCATCCGATATTAAATGTATCTAAATTAAAACATCCAATATTTTATGTAGCCTAATTCACATATCCAATATTCAACGTAGCTAAATTCATGTATCCAAAATTCTGAAATCTATAAGAAACTTTTCTTATCAAATTCTAGACCTAAATCAGACCTTATAAATAGTAGAATCATCTCTAGTTCCATTTTAATTATATTTATAAATATTCATTATATTTATAAGGAATCAAGAATCACCTTAATCGGACTTCTATATCTCATGTTATCATTAAAAATCCAGTAGGAAATCAAATCTGAAAAATTACAGAATTCAGACTCAAAAAATGCAGTGATTGGGCCCGAATGGACCGAAGGCCTTATTTTTTTATGGATAATCCACCTTTTAAGGGTTGAAGGGGAACCCGTACATGACCTGTTGGCCCAAGGCCCAAGGCCCGAAAAACCCACAATACATGACCCGAAGGCCCAGAGGCATACCATGCCCAATACATGACCCATAGGCCCATCCCACTTAAACCGCCCCTCCCCCAGATTTCTGTGTCATTAATCACCTATCTCACCACCTTGCATTACTAATCGGCTAGAATTTCTCGGTACAAAGCTTCACGGTGCCTGGTCCTGATGGCAGCCGCCATACCCTCTCTTTCTTCCAATCCGGTTAGCTCTGCATCTAGTGGATGCTACTCCTGTTGCTCTGATCTTCTTCTGGGGCATGTTCTGTGTGAACTGGGCTACTCCATGGTCTATGTGGCTCTAAGGCCATGTGGCCCGAAGGCCTTTGATGACCCGAAGGCCCTTGAGACCCGTAGGTCCAAACCGGTGGCCCGAAGCCCCAAATCGGGTGAATAGTTCCGACTGCTACAGTACCGAACAATGACTGCTACAGTACCCCAAAAATTCACCTCCACCTAGTTTTGAACCTAGGTCTCTTGGATGCCAAGTAGGATCCCTTACCACACGGGTACGGGCTCGTTGGAGCTGTGATTTATAACCTAATTTCAGATATGATAAAGATAGATTCATAATTTTATGTATTCTAATGAAATGTAGATAATTGTATTAGATTTATAACTCAATAAGAATCACTCAATTTGGAGTTCTTTCGTCCAAGTTATAACTGAAATACATAAGTTAACCAAATGTAGAAATTTGGTTACATGGTTTGGCTACATGGATGAATTGGCTACATGGTTTGACTACACGAGAATAGTAAAAAAAATTTATAAATGATATTTAAAGATAAAAAATGACATATTTTTACACGACCTTCTCCCAACAAGGTGTACCCCTCTTGGGAGGGAAATGTGAGTAGGGAGATAGTGACCCCTGAGTCCCGCCTCCAGTAGGCCTTGGGTTGGAAACTATCACTGAGGGTATAGTAAACACACAAAATGGGAGGCATTACCCTCTAAGAGAACACATGTGAAAGAGAGAGATAAGACATACACCAACCACCTATAACTCATCAATATAAAATAAATCCCAAGTACACATATATAATGTCATGGAAAACTACTACAAATAGAATGGAAAACTGTAAGCACCAAAATAAAGTAAAAATGACAGCAACCACGAAGCACGAACATATCCTACAACCCCAAGCTAGTAGTAATCAGCCTGATCTCCAACCTTCTCCAAGTGACCTAAAAAAAGAGTTTATATATACGTAGGGTGAGTATAATAGTATACTCAGTAGGATCCTCCCTGAAGCCTCTTGTGAAAATGTAAAGAAAGCATGCTAAAGCACAGTGAACAATAAGTGAAACTAACTCATCACCTAAACATGTATACTAAGTTCCCAGCCTCACCATGGCTAATCTGACCAAATATTTCATATAAGAGTATATAATATAATAAAGAATATCAAGGGTACCCCGCTACCACTTCCTCAATGGTTTTCCACTTTTCTTCAACGTCGCACGTCCTAAGCATCTCTCTCTAAAAAGGCTTTCCCAAATACACCTAGACGAAGCACCACAACATGCACCTCGTGCATCTCAACCACTACATCCATGTAACCAAAGTAACTAGGTTGTTTTTGGGAGCCACCAAATCTTGTATAATGTGTATCATACATCGAGCATTAAACCTCAAGCCATTATAACCCATACACCGAGTAAGGATCCTCAATCCATCACAAACTATACATGTTACACCTATAACAGTCCATAGGAAACTATATCCATAATATATGTGTGTGAATAACCACAAGTCATTAAAACCCACTACACACATATATGGGGAAAACTAACCGTTGTGCCTACCAGAAAAAGTAACTACCAAGAGAAGAGAGTGGGGCCAAAGGGGGTAGTCATCCATCCATCCTCCCACCAGAATGTTAGGGAAACCACCCACAAGGATCAGAATCTCTAGGGTGTTAGTTTCCCTAACTGATGGGGTGGATTAGCGTATAGAAACAAAAAAGTACACAATATACTATATCTCACAACCACACTATGGGCATAACCTAGTCTTAGACTCAACGACAACAAACATCTCTCGGACTCCCAACTGCCACTACTAAGACTAGGTATCCTATAAGCACACAAAAATTTTAAAATCTTTATTACATTACTTCATTACCTTTTTATCAGTTGTACTTTACATTAATTTATTCTTTAAACATTAATTAACCATTAAAAAATTCCACAATTCAATTCATTAGCATCACAAAAAAATTTCTTGCCCTTGAGGTATAACCAAACCAAGTCTACGGTTCCTCAAAAACATAACCTCAGCATTGCATCCTAATAAGCTCCAACCCCATGGGTTCAACATCATTTATTCAACCATTTATTAATAGCATTATTGCTTTCCCATATTTCCATGCATTCTAGAAAAACATTCTAAGCTACCAAACACAAGGGGATCAACACAGTGAGTAGATGGGATACCCATCGAGTATTTTCCACCTATAGTAAGATAAAAGACCCATACATACCTGATAAGATAAACATGGAAAGCATGTGGCATACCCTGCATGTCTTCACCTCTTTTTGGAAGAAGGTTACCAAGAATAGCTACCTTAAGCAGTGGGGAAATTAAAGTAGATAAACAACCAACAAGATTCAATAAGCATCCAATCATTCAAATCCAACTTCTTTCATAATCTCTAGTGTCCTCCCCGACACCCACATGCATAAGCCGACATATATCGCCACTCTAGGCGTCATCTGTTGCCAGAAACAATGGGCCTCCCTAGCCCTACACATATCATAACAACCATCCCTACTCACATCACAACATAAGCATCATGAATCAAACATCATATCAACTGGTATCTTGGCCTTTAAAAATGTCATCCTACCTCTATACATAATGAGCACTCATGTCTCCAAAAGAACAAGGAACTTGGCCCTACAAGAAAGAGGGTAACTCAGTACCCTACCAGGTATCAACTTTTATAAAATAGTCAGTTCTTTAATCCCCCTAGAATTAACCAATTTAGTATTAGTAGGTTCTAACTATGGGAAACCTAAACAGAAAGATATCATAACTATAAAAAAATAAATAAATATGCTTATTGCATCAATTTTATTAACATAAAATTACAAAAACAACTAGATTCATTTACATGACTCTTTATCTTTATCAAAATAATTATCAATTAATTCCAGATTTATGTTCTTTACCAATTTCATCAAGAACAACATGATAACAAGCAAATAATATATATCACACTATCTAGAAAATCAAGAGGTGAACCGTTATCACGGTGCAAAGAAACAAAATTAGGTCAAACCAATTATTTTAATCTAATTCAAGTATTTAATTTGGTAAATTCCATTATGATCCAAAGGGATAGATCATGATAACTCTACAGTTAAACGTAAAATAATAGAGAATCAATGAATCCCCTACCTCAAAAGGTTTCCGAAATTCTTTGCTGAAGAACGGATTATGATCGCCTTCCCCGCAACAAACACATCCACCCAAGGATGTCTTGGCACAACTGCATCACCAAAAACCAAACAAAACTCCCTTAGAACCATGGAGATCAAAATCCATAGCATGAAAAAGAGAAATGGGAGAAAAAGGATTGAAGAAAACCAAATAATGAAGGTAGGTATTACCTCATATTGAATATAGATCAAAGAAGGAAGTGGGGAAGTGATCCAGGAAGAAGGAATCCCCAAACATTGAAGAGGGAGGCATCCAGGTCATCTGGGGTTGGGAGGGGGTGCTCTCAAGACGTAGGGTTTGAAAAACTCAAGCGGATATTTGTCTTTAAAACACACAGCTATGGGATAATACAAAACGTGTACCTCCTCATCATGTTGTGTACTGAATCGAGGCGACTTATGCAGAAAAACACATCGCCTTAGTGCTTTGTTTTATTTTTTTGAAACCTGATCAGTACACATCGTGTACCCCTTTATCACGTTGTGTAGCCCCCTATTTCTAGCTTCTCATGAATGAACTCCTCCAGACTTCCTCCGAGCCTTATCTGAGCACCTCGGTCTTCGAAAACATGAAAAGGTTTGATCCACGCAGATCCAAGCACTTACATTAGATACCACTCAAAACATTCTCATCCTCAATAATCCAAAACCAACCGAGAGAGGAAATAGAAAAGGGGTTGTCTGAACAACCACACCGCGAGATACCTCTCAAGGATCTCTCCACCAAAAGAGATCAACCACATCAGAAGAACAACGTGACACCTCACGACAACTACAACCAGCTCTTAAACTCTATCCTGGGGAAGATACCTCTCAAAGAGAGCATGCCACAACAAGCAACAAAAGAAAACCACCTCATAGACAAGAAAGGTATAAAACCACAAAATGAAAATCGTTATACAGAAAGAGCTAAAAATAAAACTCGGGATACTGAGCACATATCTACGAATCAAGTTCCCCGGTACTCTTATCCACACCACCATTTTTCCACAAGACACAAACTAAGGGAATAGAAAGCCCGTGCAACACCTTCTCCTTGAGGTCCTGGATCTCCATGGGCCGCTCCTCGAAGGTTTCATCATTGTCACCATCGACCTCACCCCAATCAACAACATGAGAGTCATCTTGAAGATAATGAAGGATATGTGACACATGAAAAACATTGTGTATCCAGCTCATATTTGGGGGAAGTTCTACTTGATACGCCATGACTCCAACTTGAGCCAACACCTCGAAAGGCCCAACAAACTGGGGAGACAACTTACTCCCATGACTGAACCTTCACTGCCCATGATGGGAAGTCACCTTCAGAAAAACATGTTTCCCAAAATCAAAATACAAAGGTCTCCTCCTTTGATCGAAATATGATTTATGATGATCCCTCACTGCCTTCATCCTCTCATGAATAACCTGAACCATCTCTGTTGTATTCTACACTAGTTCCAGTTCGAGAATTGCTGACTCTCTAAACCTAGTCCAGCTCAACGGAGAACGAAAAGGTTGAACATAAAAGGATTTAAACGGCTCCATACTAATGGTGGAGTGAAAAATATTGTTTTAAGAAAAAAACACCAAGGTTAAGTTCCTCATCCATGAACCTCCAAAATCCAGGACACAAGAGCGCAACATGTCTTCAAGATTCTGGGTGGTCCGCTCTATCTGATCGTCCGTCTGTGGATGAAAAGCAGTACTAAGGCATATCTAAGAATAGAAATCATGATTGAGACCTCTCCACACCCTAGAATTAAAATGAGAATCTTGATCAGAAATGATCATCCTTGGGACTCCATGGAGTCTCACCACCTCCTCCAGATACTGCCTCAAAAAAACCTCCACTGAGCTCGAATTATTGATCGTTATGAAGTGGGATGATTTCGTTAAACGATACACTACCACCCAAATAGTGTCATGGAATCCATGAGATAGAGGTAAACCAGTAAAAAAGTCTATTGAGATGTTCTCCCACTTCTATTGAGGATCATCTAACGTCTGGAGAAAATCATCTAGGACACGGTGCTCGTCCTTCACCTTCTGGAAGACCAAATATCGAGACACAAACTCCACAACTATATGCTTCAGCCTAGACCACCAAAACTGACTCCTCAAGGCTTAGTACATCTTCTTCATGTCAGGATGCACCACTGAAGTAAAACTATATAAACCTATTAGAACCATATCACACATCAATAAATGAACAAAAATCCTTCCCTGATACAACACTCGGTGTTGTTCATACTCAGACCAACCATTAGGGGCCTCACCACAAACAACTCGATCTCTCCATACCTCCATCTATAAATACCCCAACTGGGACTCTTCCACCTGCTGCACCAGGGATGAATACACGATCATCTGAAAAAGACAACATCTACCCCTAACTTCTCCCATATCGAGATGTAATGCTAAAAGTTCTCCCATCACTCTCACTACCACAAAAAAAGTTTTTCCCAGCGCCAACCTTTATCAGTGCTAACGAAAAATCACTGATAAAGGGGGTACCTTTATCAGCGCTAAAAAAAGCACTGATAAAGGTACCCCCTTTATCAGTGCTTTTTTTAGCACTGATAAAGGGACCCCTTTATCAGTGCTTTTTTAGTAGCGCTGATAAAGGGGGGCCTTTATCAGTGTTTTTTTAAAAGCACTGATAAATGGTCAACTTCAAAAATAAAAATAAAAATAAAATAAAATATTAATATATAAATATATAAATATAGTTATATTGATATAAATATAATATATAATTTTTAAATATATTTTAGATAAGTATAAATATACATTTACACTTAATATACTTAATATATAAGATATTTAGTGAAAATGGCTTATAAAAAAATTAAAAAAATATTTTTAATTAATAATTTGCTAATTATTATGGATTAATAGTCATTTAATAATAATTTAAAGACTAAAAAAATAAAAAAAATAAAAAAAAAGATCCAAAATATGTTGAAAACGCAACTCGAACTTCAAACGACCATAACTTTTGATCCAGGTGTCCGTTTGAGCTCTACCACATATCAAACTGAATCATGTGACGAGATATACACCTTTATGAGTGGGAAAACCCTGGTTAAGGTTTTTTTGAGGCAAAAATAGGCCCATAAGGCCTCCAAAACTGATTTTTTAGTCAGGATACCCCGATTTTTTAACATTTTGTGGATTTTCAGCCTCGTTTAAGGGGGTATTGTTGGATTTTTTTGGTGGGGACTGAATTTATTCCAAGGTATTACATTCATATTGATATTATGTCTTTGAAATTTTATCATTTTTTATAATTTACTTCTATTTATAATCAAATATATAACTGTATGTACATATTTTTTATATATTCACACCTAAAAATTTAATTTTTTAAATAAATAATTAAACATATTTACATATAAAATATATTAGATTTATCTAAATAATAACTAATATCCATTTTATTTAAAAATACAAATATATGAATATTTATATAACTATATATTAATATAACTATATATATATATTAATATAACTATATATATATATTAATATAACTATACATATATATATATTTTAATATAACTATAAATATATATATTAATATAACTATAAATATATATATATTAATATAACTATATATATATATATATTAATATAAATATATATTATTATACGAATAAATATAACTAAATATATATATAAATAAATAGATATATCATAAATAAGAGAAAAAATCAACATAGGGGAGTGGCAAAGACTTCATGCATGCATGGGGGAGGTCTCGAGATCAAATCTGGGTGGAGGTAGGGGCACGCGCACAAGGGTGAATTAGAGGGGCTAGTGCTGATAAAGGTGTGGTATAATGCTGTTAAAGGGTGGAGGTGGTGCGTGCGGGTGTTGGAGGTGCAGGAAAGAGATGATAAAGGGGGGATCAAGCGCTGTAAAAAGAACCCCTGTGATTGGAAGTATTTTTTTTTAATTTTTTTTAATTTTTTTAGTTTTATAAATGATTTTTTTAGCACTGATAAAAGGGGTCTTTATCAGCGCTTTTTGGAGCACTGATAAAGGGGACCCCCTTTATCTTCTCCAGATTTAACAACACTTTTCTAGCACTGTTAAAGTCCATTTTTAGCACTAATAAAAGGGGTATTTGTAGTAGTGTCTCTAGGAATCACCAGATTCATGCACTACATCACTACGTGACTTCCTGCTCACCGTATCTGCCACAAAATTATCCTTTTTAGGTGTATACAATATTTCAAAGTCATATTCATGTAAGAACTCCATCCAATGACACTGCCACAAGTTCAAGTCGTGCTGGGAGAAAACATACCTCAGGCTCTTATGATTAGTTAAAACCACAAAGTGCTCTCTAATGAGGTAATGTCTCAAAATCTTCAGATAAAACACCACTTATGACAACTCAAGATAATGAGTGGAAAAGTTATGTTCATGGGGATGCAACTATCGAGACCCATAAGAAACAATTGATCTCTATTGCATTAGAACATAGCCTAACCCCAAATAAGAAGAATAATAGAAAACATAAAATTGAACTCCCTCTACTGGCAGACAAACAACTGAATCACTTACCAACTTCTCCTTTAGTTACTCGAAATCCACTTGAAATTTATCAGTCCATAAAAATGCCTGATCCTTCATGTTCAATGCTATCATAGGAGTTGTAACCCGAGAAAAATCAGCTACGAACCTCCTGTAATAGCATGAAATACCAAGGAAACTTTGCACCTCTATCACTATGTTGGGAGATTCCCAAGACACAACCGCTTCAATATTTGATGGATTCATAACTACTCCCTACTAGTACACCACATGCCCCAACAAACGAACTTCTTAATCCCAAAACTCACACTTTGAAAACTTCAAAAATATCTTCTGTTGACGAAGAACTCCCAAAATGGTGTGAAGATGCTCTGCATGATCCCCCTCATATGTAGAGTACAAAAGGATTTAATTGATGAAAACCACCATGAACTTATCCAGGAACTCATAGAACACAGTGTTCATCAATCCCATGAACATAGCTGAAGCATTCATCACATTGAATGACATTACAACGAACTCATAATGACCATTAAGATAGCAGAAAGCAGTATTCAGGATATCCTCATCCTTCACACACATCCGATGATATCCTGACCGTAAGTCGATATTAAAGAACCAATTTTCACCCTTCATTTGATCGAATAAGTCATCAATCCGTAGAATAGGATAGTGATTCTTCACTATCACTTTGTTTAAGTGACAATAATCGATACACAACCACAAACTTCCATGAGCCTTATTCACTAAAAAAAATAGTGCACCCCATAGTGACACACTCATCTGAACAAAAACACACTGCAACAGACTATCGAGCTGTATACGAAGCTCCCGTAACTCATAAGGGGACATCCTATATGGAGACATGGAGATAGGAGACACTCCAAGATGTAGCTCAATCCCAAACTCGATCTCTCATCGAGGAGGTAACACTACAACCTCCTCTAGAAAGACATCAGGGTACTATTCTATGACCCTAGTAAATGCCAACTGTTGAACCTATGAAGAAATTAGCATCAGATCATCCATCAAGGATGATAAATACGGGACACGCCTCTAACCCATCCAAGGGTCTCACTCTCCAACAAACACTATTGGATCTCCATCAGCATCGAAAAACACCACATGAATCCTGAAGCAATCCATGATATCCTGCACTGAATAAAACCAATCTATGTCTAGGATTATACCATATGGTTGTATATGTAAACATATGAAATCTACCCAAGATAGGTTCTTCCCAACACTAGATTACAATCTCTACATACTTCAAACAAGTCATCTCGACCTCCAACTAGCATAGTCAACTCCAAGATCACTGAAACCCTCTCCACCTTAAGTCCCAAAGAATGGAAAAGGGAAGGTAATATGAAGGAGTGCATCACTCCTGAATAAAACAAGGCATACACACAAGTAGAAAACAAGCAAAGGGTACCTTGAATGACATCTGGCTCGCCTGGTGCTGGCAATGATAAAACATGAAGCTGACCATGACCTCTTCCATGGCCTCTATAACCCTGATGATGACCACCACCACGGACATGATCTTCTCTATGAGGATGGAGAGAATACCAGGTCTTTCCTCTACCTTCCCCATATGCTCTATGATAATCCATAGCTAGTGCAACCTACTACTACTGCCTTGGCTAGAACTACCTGAACGGAGGAACCTGGAGCTAAACAACTGGTGCACGGTGACTGCTCTGAAAGGTCGAGCACTCTCGCTGCTGATGACCTCGGCCTCCACAAGAAATAAAAGTACCTAATCCCTTGGAATAGGCCTGAGAGCCACCTCCCTTGAAGAAATGTGATGCTGAGGGCTAGGACCTACCCCCGGATGAATGAAAACTCTTCTTCCCTGAAAAATGGGAACCCCAAACTACAAATCTACTTCATGAGGAATCTTGAAGACTCCCCTCTTGTGAATATCCAGTTCTATATAATTTCCTCTTGATGACCTATTCCCTATCCATCAACTCAAGATGCATCTTCATCATAAATGGGGTTACCTGGCACTATATCTCGGGATGTAAAGCCTCCTCAAAATGCCTCCCCTAGCCTCCTCATCTAGAAATAGGTCTGAAGAATATCGTAAAAGGTTCCTGAAATAGATTCCAAACTCTTGCACACTGGAGATCCTTTATCGAAGGGTAAGTAGATCTTGGTGACTAGATGCCTTCATGGTTGAAAAAAGAAACTCATCTCTAAACTTGTCTCAGAACTCTTCCCACAAGATCACTGAATCCTCACGATCCTCGAGGAATAAGAACCACCACTGCCTCACTTCCCCACGAAACATCGTCACAACAAAAGACACCCATTGCTCCTTCTGAGCACAGATCGAGCTAAAGGTTATCTCAAACTCCTCCAACCAGTATTCTGTGACTACATCTGAAACAGATCCCTTGTAATTCTATAGACTCTGGTGCTGAAACTCTTGAAGCGTCCTCCTCAAAGTGTCATCGTTGTCAACCTCTACCTTGAGGTGATCTGTTGGCGCAGCCTGCTGGACATCTTCTACGAAAACCTAATTAGGACGTCAACCAGGATCCATACCTACAAAATAACAAATAGTTATAGATCCTAAAACTAGAATATGGAATAATTGACATTAATTAATTATTTTTTTCTTTTATTCAATTTAGTTTAACCTATCCCAAGTTTTACCCATTAAAACATAAGCACAAAGAAGAATGATGCATGATTCTTTCCTAGGTATCTACCCTATAACCAGTATCACCTCATTTAGTATCCACTATAAACTTAAAGGTATGTGAATCAGATCACATGGGTCCCTAAACGCCTATGTCTCAGCCAATCTTCAGTGTTTACATCACTTGCTAAACTTAACTGAAATCGTTTACCTACCAACCCATGCAACCTCACCTATTCCTAACACCAAACTCCATCCTATCCCTCAACCAGACTTCTGATACCACTCTATCATGACCCCCTCCCCACAAGGTGTACCCATTTTAGGCTGGAAAAGTGAGAAGGGAGACAGTGGCCCCCGAGTCCTGCCTCCAGTAGGCCCCAGGTTGGCGACTAGCACCGAGGGTATAGTATACACACAAAATGGGAGGCATTACCCTCTAAGAGAACACATGATATTGAGAGAGATAAGATAGAAACTGAAAAACTCCAACTTAGATTGAAATATAAAATAAATCCCAAGTACACATATGTAATGTCATGAAAAACTATTACAAATGGAAGGGAAAACTGAAAGTACCAAAAGAAAGTAAAAATGATAGTAACCACAATGCCTAAACAGCTCCTACAACCCCAATCTAGTAGTAACCAGCCTGATCTCCAACCTTCTCCAAGTGACCTAAAAAAATAGTTTATATATATGAAGGCTGGGTATAACAATATACTTAGTAGGATCCTCCCCAAAGCCTCTCATGAAAAAGTAAAGAAAGCATGCTAAAACATAGTGAACAACAAGTATAAAGTGTATCATATGTTAGACATTAAACCTCAATACATTATAGCCCACACATTGAGTAAGGATCCTCAATCCATCACAGCCTATACATGTTACACCTATAGTATTCCATAGGAAACTATATCCAAAATATATGCGTGTGAATAACCACAAGACATTACAACCCTCTACACACATTATGGGGAAAAATAACCGCTATGCCTACTGTTGACGCTCCTTTCGTCACAAAATATAAATATTGGAAAAGGGGATTATCTTAGCACAAATTGATTCATCCTTTGAAGAAAATATCAAAAATCAACAAAGGGATGAACAAGGAGAACATTTCCCATAGGTCGCGCAAGTTCCCTCATAGTCGCGCAAGTCTACTTGCACGACACATGATGGCCACGCAAGTGACTTGTGAGACATAAGTGATAACCGCCCGGGGTCTTATCATGCCTGTAAATAGACCCTGTGGGCCCCCCATTCAAGAGGGAATTTTTCCAGAAACTCGGATTTGAGCTCCCGGTGCCCTAGTCTCTTCTCAATGCTTCCGAAACACTTCTAAGGTAATTTTTTACCTAGAACGGAAGATCTAAAGAGGGGGAGGAAGGCCTAAGTGTTGAAACTCATCAACACTTGCGTGCCTGAGTGGACAACCCTTAAGGGAAAAGGCTACACTTGTGCGCCACCTTACTCCTTCAATAGAACTTACACACCCCTCTTCTGGAAGAACCTCAAGGGGATTATAAAGGCTTTAATCAAGAGTTGCTCAAGTATTACCATGTTGGTTAACCATTGCGCAAGTAACCCATGTGTCGCGCAAGCATACCTACGCGACTAGGACTTGCGCGCCCATGCAGTACCTGCGCGCCTACCAGGACTTGCACTCCCCTGCCTTTTTGGGTGCCCTTCTTGCCCATTTCACCCCTCTTAAGCCATTCCACCTTTCCTATTCAAGATTCAGTCTTCAAGACACTCTTCAAATCCATTTATGGCATGATTTCTTTATTTGACTTCCTTATCTGAAAAGAATTATGTGGAATATCTCTCAAAACCTAGTGATTTATACATCTTTATGTCACTAAAAATTGAGATTTCATTCATTCAACCTCATCCTTTAAGATGAGAAAATCTCTTAACCTGGGCCTCCTTTTCAGGAATAATCCCCAGTCATAATCCTCAAACATGGGCATCCTCCTTAAAAGTAAGCCCCAACCATAATTCTCTTAACCCGGGCTTCCTTTTCAGGAGTAAGCCCCAGTCTCAAACATGGGCATCCTCCTTAGGAGTAAGCCCCAAGTCCCTTAATTTTTCAAATCTCTTAACCTGGGCTTCCTTTTTAGGAGTAATCCCCAGTCCTAATTTCTCTTAACTAGTCCTAATTTACCTTTGATCTGGGATTTCTTTTCAGAAATAAAACCCAATCATAAGTCCTCTCCTAATTTGGGCCTCCTTTTCAGGAGTAAGCCCCAAGTTAGAATATTTAAAATCTCCATGAAGCACATATACCTTTATGGACCCTGCTCTTGGATTTCTTACCAAAAGTAAATCCTAACCTTCATTTATCTGGGCAGTCATACATACATAAGTCCCACATTATTTCTTATGATTGCATATTTTATGGCACAATTGTCTAATTTTTACCAATACCTCTTGTTTCTCACACCGAGCATGACTCACGTGAGCTTAGAGTGTAAAAGTGACTATGAAATTATTCTTTGAGCCATCAATCATAAACATCATACTCCCTTACTCGAACTACGTGGGTTCTGATTCCTTTTCTAAACAAAGTATACGTAGGTAGCTCGTCTGTGGGTTCAATCCCAACTTTGAAATAATCCATGTCCTTCTAAATGACAATAAACTTCAAGTGCCCCACTGAGTGGCTTTAAAACCAGCATGGTCATCATAATGACCAAGAGACTTCTATATAAATGTGTTGAAGGGTAACATTGACCAAGAATCTCTAATAAATACAGATGATTATCTATCGATGAAGAACCTCGAATACATATAAAATATTCTCTAAAATTCCTACATATTTTATCATTGATTGTCAGATATGAAGGAAAGCTCATTTTATACTTGGTAACGTAATAAGGATTCATGAACATAACTTAAATCTATAAAGAGAGTCCCGGAGTAGACAATAATTCCCCTAAAAAAGGTGTGATGAGTCCGACCTCCCATCCTCTCGACCAATGTAAATTCCTAAACCTCATCAGTCCATAAACTAATGAGAACCTACCTTTGGAAAGTAGGTCCGAATGGATGTGGAATCATTGGATGTTTCCGGTTATACGAACAAACCCGTTATAAACCAATCAGAACGTTTGAACCTCCCATCAAAAGGAGGTCATTCCCGAAATCCGAGGAAAAAAAAAATAGTGAACCTGACGTGAATCCTTAACCAAGTTAAAATAATGTTTTACCCATTTGTTAGGCCCCTATTTAAAACTCAATGAGAGGGAAAACAAAAACAATCATTGACAAATGTGCTCATCCAAAAGATGTAGTGGATGAATTTATCTTGATTACATTTTTTATATCAAACAGACACTCTTTTCCAAGATCTTCTGCATTTCTAGAATGGCTGCTCTCAAGTTCACACTTGTGAATACTACTGCTACAAATACCACTGCCGCTACTCCTGCTGGATCATCGTCCTTTCTAAGGATGATATCACCTACTCAGCGTCTTTAACGCGGGGTATCAAACGCACTGGTTAAGGAGTACCATCAACATGGTACCATCCCAACTCTGGAGGCTGCCTGACAAGCCCTCTAAGTAAACAAATCACATCGATCATCCAGACAATGACGACCAGTGATCAAGAAGCAGGCGGTGCTGACTACCGTCTCCAACTGTTTTGGGTCGTTATCCCCGAAACACAATCAATATTAGCTCCCTTATTCTGGGGAGGTGAATGAGCAGGTCCCTCAGGGCCTTAATTCAAACAGACAGGAGTCCTTCGTAAGGGCTCCCACTAACAATCGCCGCCAGACTCGTGCGGCAGTGCGCCCTCAACATGATGAGGGTACCGACTCCAGGCGTTCGGATCAGGTTCCTCGAACCCGAGCAAGAAAGACGAACCACCAGAGGCGGAATCCGGTCAACAGTGAGCAGATTCTCATATCTACCATCTCCGGAGAAGTCCACCAACCTAACTTGGTGGCAAGCAACGAGCGGGCACATACACCTGCCCGTTTTAATTCCACTGTCCAACAGACTCGTCTGGCAGCATCACGCCAATCCCACCTGGCAATTCTGGCGGAGTACTATAGGTATGAACATACACCTGTTTATACATCATCATCTAGTCAGCAGGCTCGTTTGACTACATATGATGGATCTCGTCAACCACATTTGGTGAAGTGCAATCAGTAGGCACATACACCTGCTAGTATTAATCAAGCCTACCAACAATCTCGCTTGGTAGCATTCAGAGAAGTTAGTCGGAAAGCCCCGACAACAAATAAGAGGCAGACTCAACTCTCTGCCCCCACACTTGAGTACTGTCAGGATTCACTGACATGAAAATGAGGACAGGAGTAGGCACATACACCTGTTCCAAGCCCAGAATGGACGTATATTCCCATTCCGGCAGCTGAAGTCACCAAGCATATTCTATCAATGGTGAAAGAGCAGAAACAAATCCCTGCTCATATTCTGGATGCTTTCCAGGATATTATAACAACTACAACAGCATCTCAGGGAAAGACACATAAATCTATCCCTACCAGTGGAGTGAAACATCAAAAGTTCACTCCGGAACAGACACACACATATGTTCCAGTCCAAGAGGGTTGTAGGGCATACTCCCCCATATCATATGGACAACCAATTCAGGAAAATACAACTGATTTGAGAGGAGATCGTCAGCCTAACCTGGCCATCTTTCCTGATCAGGCACATACACCTTCTCAGAGCATCCACTTTCATCAACAAGTGGTTTCCAAGGCGAGTAAGAAGGCGTCTAAGAAAAAGACCCGCCCAGAATAGTCAGGAGATCAAGTGCCAATCTGTAACAAGGCCTTGCTCGATGCTGGAGTTCTTGAAGCCCTTAGACAATTATCTGTTGGAATTCAAGATTCTACTCCCTCAGTTACCAATAGTGGGAACATTAATTCCGAAGGCCTTCAACAAACACTTCCTCATGAAGGCTTGATTCATGACGATTCAGTCGATCTCGAAGTTTCATCTTCAGATGAGAGCCATAGGAACCCTATGTGTGGTCAAAAGACCAAGGAGCAAGAGATCTCATCTTTTGCTGTAACCCATTATGGTGGTCCTCCCCATGATGATGAATTTCGCTGCGAAAGCCCTCTCCGCAGTAGTGATGCACATTGCCCAGAAAATGCTCCAGTGGACAATGTAGTGCCGAGAAAGCCCTCTTATCTTGAGGCACTTGAAAATGCAAAACCAGTCATGTCTGAAGCTTCATCGCTAGCAGGTGAAATACTTTCTCAATCAGAAGATAACCCAGGGTGTAGGTCATTCTCCAAACCAACCCTAAGTCATGCATCTTCTAGTTTGATCAATGATTTCTCTACCAATCCTATTGAATCTAATGAAGTAACAAGGAAACACCAACTCTGGTCAAATCAGGTAGAAGAATATTCATCAAATGATAAAGAGGAAATGCTGAACATGAGAAAACAACTAGAAAAAGGTGAAGTGCCAGTCATGTTTTGGCCTTTGGATAACTCTTAGTATAATATTCTAAAAATGTTGATGGAAGATGAAATTCATGATATTAGTCTCAACATATGGAAAACTCTTTGTTAGTTGAAAAAGAAAGTATTATCTTATTATGAATATGAAAATTATCTTAAGATAATAGAAGGGTTACAACGTCAGATTGATTTGGCGTCTCTATCAGTCTCTCGATATCCGAAGGCTGAAAAGCAGCAGAGAGCCCTTCAACGTTCATGCCTTGACGCACTAAGAAGATTGCGTCAGTTAATTGCCAATGCCTCATCTGGTATTCGTGTCATAGGATGGGGTGTTCATGGAGCACTGCATTTCATGGTGCTCTCCGGTCAGCAAATCCCACCGAAAATGGTCTCATGCAATGTTATTGCCCATAACCGGCCACAATCAATGGGCTTTGTTTGTAATCAAAAGCTTGCCCAAGAACATGCTTCAACTAGTTCCTCTCAAAATCAAGAATACAGAGAACAAGTTGTTGAATTACTCTTGCATCAAGCAAATGAGAATATTAAACAGGCCTCTCATTTGGAGCAAGCACGTCACCAACTGTTAGAAGTGTCAGAAATCATCCAACGGTCTTTTGAACCGGGTGATAAAAGTGGATACAGGTTAAGGCATCCAACTAATTTCCGGACTAAGGTTCGCAAGATCAAGAGGACTTTCAAGAAAGTCTCAGACATAGCATGTCAAGAACCACCCCAGCTCTCCAGATTGGGGACTCTTTTAAACCAACCCTCGGAATCAACAAATAGGATTCGAGGAGTTGAGCGAGAACAGCAGGAACAACCCCAGTCCACTAGACTGGGGACTTTTTCAAATCATTAATCCCCTCCTCAGAGAAAGTCGGTCTTTTCTCGATTGGGGAAGAAACCTCAAGAGGAACGAAGAGCCAAATTATCAGGAGATGCCCTCCAAATTACGGTTCATCAAGAAGTTCCTGAGGGATCGAATCAACAAAAGGCAATGTCTCATCAAAGACATGGAAGAAGACAATATCACAGAAATGATGATAGAAGGGATGCGATGAGTTATGCATCAATCAATGTCATCAATACCGTTATTGCTGATCCACCAAATGAGGCTCACTCAGGGGACTCAGATGAAGAGGTTCTTGCTCAAGAAGATGTATGCACCGACACAAATGAAGAAAGAGTGCGTACATGAAGTCAAAGGATTACTCAGAACCTAGGTAATCCTTCGAGTAACCCACTTCCCCCTCTCCGAATAGGATCCAACAAAGGGAAGGGAAAGAACCAGGTTACATATCCTTCCTCTGGAGAAGTTCAATCACTCTCACTAGAAAAAAAGGTTTGCACAAAAGGAGGAAGAAATGAAGGAATTAAGAAGGTTGAATGCAGAACTACTTTAGAGTAGTCTTCTTCTTAAGCATGCTGGAGTCAGTCAGCCAAAGGAATTTGTTGCAGCTACTGAGATGGATCAATAATATCCTCCTCTATCAGTACACCCTCACAGGTCTAATCCTACGGGTCAAGTGCAACAATAGTTGGTAGTGCTACCATCAGTTGCAGCACCCATCGCCACATCTGTCCAAGCTCCAGTCATTGCACCTACCCAAGTCCAAGTTCAACCGGATGTTTCTCAAAAGTTAATAACTACTATTGAGTCATTAACAGCTCGGTTAGAAACTATGGAAGGGAAACATGCGCAAGTTCAACCAGAAAAGAAAGTTTACCCTAAATGGGTATATTCAATTTCTCCTCCATCCAGTTTTGGGAATCCTTTATTCCCTATTTTCAATGGATCAGGCGATCCTGAATAGCATTTGACGCATTACGTGTCTTGTTGTGATCCCATGATGGGAACTCCGGAGCAACAAGAAGCAGTGAAACTCAGATGTTTCGTGCAAACCTTGCAAGGACCATCTTTTTTTTGGTATACAAGCTTGCAATCCCGGTCAATTACCGGATGGGAGGATCTTTGCCAAAAATTCATCCTTCAGTTCAGCTCAACTTTGCCAAAGACAACAGTTTTCGATCTTACAAACTGTAAGAAAAGGGAGAATGAAAGGGTCTCTGATTTCATTGCTTGATGGAAGGGATTAACATATTCCTTGAGTTTAGCACTCCCTCAAGAATAATTGTTTCCAATCTATGTGGCAAATCTGCGTGACGAATTACGCATGCCGTTAATCCCTGTAAAATACACAGGAGGGTTTCGAGACCTTACTTCAATCGCTCAGAAGATTGAAGATTCCCTTATACAGGATAAGGCTAAATCTCATGTAATTCCATCAGCTCCAGGAAGGAGAATGGGTAAAGCATAAACTGCTACAATTATGATTAAACAAGCACCTGTACCTGTTTCTACCTCAAAACCTTCATCTTCTCGAAGGGCTCCACCTTCTGAGTGCCAACAACAAAGGCCTTTTCATCTGGACGATCAACGAGATCAAAGAAGAAAACAATTTGAGGATCTGAAGAAAAAAACATACTCTTTCTGAAATAAACAAGTTCTTGGTTATTTCATTTCGGCTCTAGAAAACAATTTGGTTCAATTTCCAATGCCCAAGAGGCCAAACAAGAAAGGAGATGAAGACCGTCCCAATTATTTCCCTTTTCATCAAATGTTGGGGCATCCCATCCAGGAGTGTTTTGTCTTCAAAGACCTCCTACAAAAGATGGTCAACTCAGGACAGGTCACATTGAAAGGCTCCTCAGCCCAGGTAGCATGTGTAACTGCTACAGTTCCAGAGGAGGAAGATGAATGGCAAGAAGTCAAAAGCAAAAATGCACAGAAGTATGATGATTGGATGGTCAGAAAGACAATCAATCGAACTCATGCTATTTTGCGAACATAATTAAAGAAACCAATTGTGTCTTCTGCCATGAATGTTACGGCAAAACCCTCTTCATCAGAGGGAAAGTACTCAAAGAAATAGCATGATTCAAAGAAAGAAAAAGAATCAGAAGAAGATGAGTATGCGTCAAAGCCTAAGTTGTCTTTGACTTTGGTGGATTTCATGCCATCTACTTCAAAGCCACGGTCACCGCCCCACCAAATGGCACATCCTAAATAGGTTAATCAGGTAGTGTCTTCATCAGATGAAGAGTTAATCTTTGGTTCTGTTAATATGATTCAATTAACAGATCCATATGCCAATCGCAGTTTCGATTTCAATGAGCCTGAATTCCCTGTATCAAACAGAGTAATCAAAGGAAGTTCCAGGGGCTCAGGATACAGGGGAAGACGTGGATCTTTCAGAATCCACTATTCCAATTCTACCCCTACTAGAACTGTATATGCAGAAAAAACTCGTGGTAGAGCTCTTCAGCGAGCTCAGCAAGAACAAGCAAGTTCTTCTACCAATAGAAAATTCAGTCCTGGAACAGTTATTTTGGAAGACCGTTTGAAGGTTCCATCTTTTTCTTCTCAGCAAGTAAATGTATCTAATCAGTCTAATCTTCCAAAACCAGGAATATTTCCAAATCCTATCCCAATACAAGATGCATCAACTTCCAAAGCATCTGCTTCCAAGGTACCTGCTAAACCACATATTCCTATTAGGAAACGCAGACCTCTAGATCAAAAGTATGATATATTGAAACACTTGGCCAAAGTTCTAGGCAAGTTATCCATTCTGGATGCTCTGAATCTGTCAAAAGATCTTCGGGAAGCACTCATCGAGGCTTTATCAAGTCCTCAGGAGTTTGAAACTGAAATTGCTGCAGCTGAAGTCTATCACATAGAGAATAATCCTGCAGAATTCCATGCAATAATATCTTTTACTGATGAAGATGAAGATGATGTTGTACATGGACATATTATACCATTGTTCTTGTCTGGCAAGGTCAATGTCATGGATGTTCGAAGAGCTTTCATTGACAATGGTTCAGGAGTCAACCTCATGGCCATTCGTACACTTCATCGATTGGGCCTCACAGAATCTGATTTATCTCCTTCTACCATTATGTTACAAGGATATGATAAAAATGAACAAGAACCACTGGGCGAAGTTACACTCAGAACTCATTTTGGAGATCTTGTATCCGATTCAGATTTCATGGTTATTGATCAAGACTCAGCCTTCAACATCTTACTTGGAAGACCCTGACTACATCAACATGCAACTATCCCTTCATCATACCATCAATATATCAAATATTGTTTTGATGGTCAAGTTGGGAAATTGTATGGTGATAAGGCCCCATTCAAGACATGTGAGTCTCAATACATTGAGGCAAAATTCTATCACATGAAGCAAAGGGAGAAATCCATAACAAAGAAGATTACCAAAGTTAATGCTCCATATGGTTTGAAAAAAATTCCAGTAAATCCATTTACACATGTGAGTACAGATTATGTGTTGCCTATCAGTCAAATTGACAAGATAGACCCAAATCAAAATACTCTTATGGAAAGATCCATAATGTCAATTACAGAAATCAAGCCAGACAACATGGGAGAAATTGGTAATCTACCAAGCAGTGATGAAAGCACAAATGGTGACGTCTTCATTTCATCTACTGAAATCCAACAAGTCTATGCTTCTCCAATTAGTCCAGAAGAAGTTATAGCAACATCGGAGGTGAAAAATGATGTCGATTCTCAATCCATCATCTCCTCTTTATTACCCAAAGAAGACCCTTCATCATCAATCGGGTCGGAAATGGAAGCTTCTTCTTCAAGATATACAAATTTTGACATCTCTTCAGATCATGAGAATTATACTTTATCATCTACTATGCAAGTAGAAAAGGAAGAAATAACACATGATGAAGAATAAGAGGAAGATCTCAGATATGCTCCTCCAGCATTTGAAGAGGGTATCTCTACCACTGTGGATGAACTCAGAGAAATAAATCTGGGTACAAAAGAAGATCCACGCCCCACTTTAATCAGTGCAGCCATGACTCTTGAAGAGAAAGAGATGTATATTTATTTTCTAAAGAAAAATAGAGATATATTTTCTTGGAACTATTCAGAAATGCCCGGGCTTGATCCTGATGTTGCTACTCATCATTTGGGTTTACCAGAAGAACATCGAGGATTTAAGCAAGCTGCGAGAAGAACACACCCAACTTATGCTTCCAAAATTGAAGCTGAAGTGGATAAGCTTATCAAATCTAACTTGGTCAGAGAAGTTCAATATCCCAAATGGTTGGCCAATATTGTCCCAATAAAGAAAAAGAACGGACAAATTAGAGTTTTCATCAATTTCAGAGATCTTAATCGGCATTGTCTTAAGGATGATTTCCCAGTTCCGATTACAGAACTTCTAATTGATGCAACAGTTGGGTATGAAGCACTTTCCTTCATGGATGGATATTCCGGATATAATCAGATCTGAATGGCCCCAGAAGATGAGGAATCTACAACCTTCAGAGCCCCTCAGGGTGTGTTTTGCTACCGGGTAATGCCCTTTGGCTTAAAGAATGCAGGTGCAACTTATCAGCGTGCCATGCATCGTATTTTCAAACCCTTATTAGGTAAGTTTGTTGAATTCTATGTAGATGATTTGTTAGTTAAATCCAAACAACTTTCTAATCACTTGGCTGATTTGGAAGTCATATTTTTCAAGCTTCGACAACATAATTTGAAGATGAACCCCTTAAAATGTGATTTTGGGGTAACCTCAGGAAAATTTCTCGGATTTTTTGTACGCCATCGTGGTATTGAAGTCGATCCTGAGAAGACCAAGCCAATCCTTGGTATGTAACCTCCTCAAAATTTGAAATAATTATGAGTACTTCAAGGACACTTAGCCTATATTCGGCGTTTCATCGCCAATTTGGAAGGCAAAAGTTTACCCTTCACCAAATTGATGAAGAAGGGAGTCACTTACCAGTGGACTGAATAATGTCAAGAAGAATTCGATATTATCAAGAAATACCTCTTGAGTCCACCGGTACTCATGCCACCTGTTGAAGGAAGACCACTTATCCTCTATGTGACAGCTCTAGAGCGATCATTGGGTGACTTTCTTGCTCAAAATAATGATTCTGGGAATGAAAACAGTCTCTACTATCTCAGTCGAACCATGATTGAAGCAGAAACCCGATATTCAAGTGTTGAGAAGTGTTGCCTGGCATTAATCTTTGCAGTTTAGAAGTTGAGACACTACCTGCAACATCACGAGGTCCAATTGGTATCTCGCAATAACCCGCTCAAATTTATCCTTAGTCGTCCAATGCTTACAGGATGTCTGGCAAGGTGGGAAGTTATTTTGCAGCAATTCGACATTCAGTATGTGTCTCAAAAGGTGATAAAGGGCCAAGCTCTGGCTGATTTTCTAGCTTAACACCCTTCAGTGGAAGATACATCTTCAGATATTGAACCCCCTGATGAGGAAGTCTTCTCTATTCAAGAAAGACCACAGGCATGGGAAATGTATTTTGATGGTGCTTCCAGAAGTCCAACAGGGAGGAAAATGGAAAATACTAAATTCAACAAAGTTGGATTAGGAATTGTACTCATTTCTCCAGAAAAGGCAGTGTTACCTTATTCCTTCTTATTGTGGGAAGGTGGTACCAATAATGAAGCAGAATACCAAGCTCTCATCATAGGCTTGGAATTAGCGCTTCAAGCATAAGTGAATCACTTAAAGGTGAAATGTGATTCAGACCTTGTAATCAAACAAGTCAATGGGGATTATGCCATTAGAAAAGAAGAACTAATCCCTTTGTATGATTACATCAGAGAGTTAATGGCGGAATTCCATTTGGAACCGATATTTTCTTATGTCCCAGGATCACAAAATGCTCAAGCTAATGCATTGGCTAATATATCCACAGCTCTGGCAGATCCAAATCGGGACGAGACAACAATCAGTATTGCCCACCGTCGTGCAATTTCACCTTATGTTCAAATCAGAACAGAGGAAATTAATGAAATTTGTCCCATTCCTGAACCGTATGGTCATACTATAGGATGGATGTCACCTATCAGGGAATACCTTCAAAATGGAACACTTCCATCTGATAGAGCTGAGAAAGAACAAATCCTGCGACGTGTGGTTAATTTTACTCTTTATGATAGCCCAGATCACCTAGAGAAAATTCTCTACAAATGTGGTTTTGATGGATTTCTCTTCAGATGCATTGATGGTGAAGAGACAATGGCTGTCATGAAATAAGTACATGCAAGAGTCTGTGGTGCCCACTAGTCTGGACATAGACTATCTGATCAGATTCTAAGGCTTGGATACTTTTGGCCTTCAATGATACGAGATTGTGTCGATTTCACAAAGAAGTGTCATTCATGCCAAGTACATGCCAACTTCATTCATCAAACTCCAGAGTTGCTTCATACAGCTAAATAATCATGGCCATTTGCCACATGGGGAATGGATGTGGTGGGACCTTACCCTTCGGCTACGGCCAAGCAGTTTAAGTACATTCTTACTGCTACTGGCTTCTTTTCCAAATGGGCAGAGGCAATACCTCTCAAGGAAGTCAGTTCTAAATGCATTGCTAGCTTCATAAAGTCTAACATCATTACCAGATTTGGTGTCCCTCATACCATATTGACGGAAAATGGCACCAATTTCTGTTCATCCGAGGTGAAGAAGTTGTATCAGGAATACAACATCAAATCCAACCATTCATCTTGGTATCATGCAGCGGCCAACGGCCAGATAGAAGCCTTTAACAAGACTCTTTCAAATATACTGCAAAAGATGGTGGATAAAGATAAGAGGTCATGGCCTGATAAACTCTTTCATGCTTTATGGGCTTATCGAACTACCACCCGCACTACAACTCGGTCAACTCCATATTCATTAGTATATGGAACAGAAGCCGTCTTTCCCATTGAAGTTCAACTACCCTCGCTCAGAGTTGCCATTTGTGATCAATCATCTACAGATGAACAATCTCAAAAGTGATTGAATGAATTGGAACGGTTAGACGAGAAAAGATTGCACACTTTGCACCACTTGGAAGTCTATCAGAATCGAATAGCATGAGCTTTTAACAAAAAAAGTTCATCTTCGTTCATTCACTCAGGGAGAATTGGTATTAGTTTTCAGAACTCCAATGATACCTGGAAAGAAACCTCCCAAACTTGAGCCAAAATGGGAAGGACCTTATTCAATACATAGGGTCTACTCCAATGGAGCTTATTCATTAATCTCAATGGATGGAGAACTCATTACTACTCCAACCAATGCCAGATTTTTGAAGAAGTATTTTGTATAAACTAAAAAGTACCTCTTTCTTCCTTGATATATGACGTTAAATTGTACAGCAACGGTCTATACATATGACCTTAAACTATTTGCACTTTCGTCCCACATGACGTTAAACTGTGAAAAAGTTCCCTAAATGGTCCAGTATGACCTTAAACTACAACTAGGTCCTGTATGACCTTAAACTGCATAATCCATGGTCCATGCATATGACCTTAAACTATTCTCACTTTCGTCCAAAATGACGCTAAACTGGGGAAAAAAATCCCCAATGCGTCTAACATGACGTTAAATGGTGTACTCTTTTGTCCTCACTGCATGACATTAAACTGCACAGTCCCCCTGTCGTCCAACATGACGTTAAACTCTATTATCCCCATCGTCCTAACTACATGACGTTAAACTGTACAGAAATTCTGTGATACATCCTACATGACATTAAACTGTACTTTGTACCTGCTACATGACACTAAACTGTGCAGCACCAATAGTCCTAACTGCAAGACTCTAAACTGCATAGTCCCTTTATATGTCCTACATGACATTAAACTATGCATTGTTAAGGTTGTTGTTACCTCTTGTTTCTCACATCGAGCATGACTCACGTGAGCTTAGAGAAAACCTCAACCATAACACTCTCTTTGGGCCGCTAACCATGTGTAAGTCCCAACAACATTTTTTTTAGGTCATTTTCCCCAAGAACAACTTCAATTCAGGACCCGACCACAACATGATTATGGTTAGCATTGATCTGTGTATCTCTGTACACATTGAAAAATATCCATCTTTATGTGTCATAATCCTAACCTTAAATATTTTCAGATCCTCATAACCCTTTTCATGACTTATAGTCACAAAAATGTCAAACTTCTGAGAGTTCTTTTGTCTAACTATGCAGCACGTGCCCATAGGAGGCCTTGCATAAACAGTCTACATAACAGACTTGTTAGCGAAAAGATACTATTATTTGACTATGCAGCCAATGCCCTTAGGTGGGCCTGCATAATTCAACCCCCTAACGGATTTTTCAGATAGTGGTAACTTCATTCTTGGGAAGAATGCCTCTTTTGTCCTTATTTGTCTTAAATGACAATATGTAGGGATCCACAAAAATAGCCATCCTTAACATATTTGTCCCATATCCTTTTTCATGATCTGAAATTATTCAAGTCTATGGCTTATATTCTCCTTCCCTACGTTTGGGTCAGACCTTCATAGGAGTGATATCCATCCAGTTATTTGATAATATTGTTTGGAAATATCTTCTCCATATTCAAGTACCTCTTTCCATACAGCAAACTCTATACTTTGGAAGATTTTAATCTCCATAAACTTTCACTGGATTTTAGCAGTAGAAAGGTAAATTTCTGAGAGTTCTTTTTCCTGACTATGCAGCACGTGCCCATAGGCGGCCTTGCATAAACATTCTACATAACAGACTTGTTAGCCAAAAGATACTATTTATTTAACTATGCAGCCAATGCCCTTAGGTGGCCCTGCATAATTTAACCCCCTAAAAGGTTTGTTAAATAATGGTAATTTCATTCTTGGGAACTACTTTTTCTAATTCCTTTTAGCTCTTTTTCATATCATTCCTCAGATTAAAATATTCTTAAGTCATAGTTTACATATTTTCCCTCATAACTTGAGTATGGAGCTATGTTTTCAGATGAATTGTCAAGGAATTGAGTCAATTCTAATTCATTCGGTCAAAGATATTTCGACCTTAAACATTAGCCTTTTTATAGTCCAACATGCATGACTTTAAACTTCCAATAACCACAAAGAGCCCGGTTTTCTTCTTTTCCTCAGAGTCAAATCCTCTTTTCTCTCCGGATCCAACTCTGAGGGGGGACGTTTTTTGACGCTCCTTTTGTCAAAAAATCTAAAGATTGGAAAAGGGGATTATCTTAGCACAAATTGATTCATCCTTTAAAGAAAATATCAAAAATCGACAAAGGGATGAACAAGGAGAACATTTCCCATAGGTCATGCAAGTTCCCTCATAGTCGCGCAAGTCTACTTGCGCGACGCATGATGGTCACGCAAGTGACTTTCACGACCTAAGTGATAACCGCCCGGGGTCTTCTCCTGCCTATAAATAGACCCTATGGGCCCCCCATTCAGGAGAGAATTTTTCCATAAACTCAGATTTGATCTCCTGGCACCCTAGTCTCTTCTCAAAGCTTCAGAAACACTTCTAAGGTAATTTCTTACCTATAACGGAAGATCTAAAGAGGGGGAGGAAGGCCTAAGTGTTGAAACTCATCAACACTTGCGCGCCTGAGTGGCCAGCCCTTAAGGGAAAAGGCCACACTTGCGCGCCGCCTTACTCCTTCAATAGAACTTGCGCGCCCCTCTTCTGGAAGAACCTAAGGGGATTATAAAGGCTTTAATCAAGATTTGCTCAAGTATTACCATGCTGATTAACCATCGCGCAAGTAACCCATGTGTCACGCAGTCATACCTGGGCGACCAGGACTTGCGCGCCCACGCAGTACCTGCGCGCCTACCAGGACTTGTGCGCCCCTGCCTTTTTGGGTGCCCTTCTTGCCCATTTCACCCCTCTTAAGCCATTCCACCTTTCCTATTCAAGATTCAGTCTTCAAGAAACTCTTCAAAGCCATTTATGGCATGATTTCTTGATTTGACTTCCTTATCTGAAAGGAATTCTGTGGAATATCTCTCAAAACCTAGTGATTTATACATCTTTATGTCACTAAAAATTGAGATTTCATTCATTCAACCTCATCCTTTAAGATGAGAGAATCTCTTAACCTAGGCCTCCTTTTCAGAAATAAGCCCCAGTCATAATCCTCAAACGTGGGAATCCTTCTTAGAATTAAGCCCCAACCATAATTCTCTTAACCTGGGCTTTCTTTTCAGGAGTAATCCCCAGTCTCAAACATGGGCATACTCCTTAGGAGTAAGCCCCAAGTCCCTTAATTTTTCAAATCTCTTAACCTGGGCTTCCTTTTCAGGAGTAAGCCCTAGTCTTAATTTCTCTTAACCAGTCCTAATTTACCTTTGATCTGGGATTTCTTTTCAGAAATAAAACCCAATCATAAGTCCTCTCCTAATTTGGGCCTCTTTTTTAGAAGTAAGCCCCAAGTTATAATATTTAAAATCTCCATGAAGCACATATACCTTTATAGACCCTGCTCCTGGATTTCTTCCCTAAAGTAAATCCTAACCTTCATTTATCTGGGCAGTCATACATACATAAGTCCCACATTATTTCTTATGATTGCATCTTTTATGGCACAATTGTCTAATTTTTACCAATACCTCTTGTTTCTCACACCGAGCATGACTCACGTGAGCTTAGAGTGTAAAAGTGACTATGAAATTCTTCTTTGAGACATAAATCATAAACATCATACTCCCTTACTCGAATTACATGGGTTCTGATTCCTTTTCTAAACAAAGGATACGTAGGTAGCCCATCTATGGGTTCGATCCCAACTCTGAAATAATCCATGTCCTTCTAAATGACAATAAACTTCAAGTGCCCCACTGAGTGGCTTTAAAACCAGCATGGTCATTATAATGACCAAGATACTTCTATGTAAATGTGTCAAAGGGTACCATTGACCAAGAATCTCTAATAAATACAGATGATTCTCTATCGATGAAGAACCTCTAATACATATAAAAGATTCTCTAAAATTCCTACATATTTTATCATTGATTGTCAGATCTGAAGGAAAGCTCATTTTATACTTGGTAACGTAATAAGGATTCACGAACATAACTTAAATCTATAAAGAGAGTCCCGGAGTAGACAATAATTCCCCTAAAAAAGGTGTGATGAGTCCGACCTCCCATCCTCTCGACCAATGCAAATTTCTAAACCTCATCAGTCCATAAACTAATGAGCACCTACCTTTGGAAAGTAGGTCCGAATGGATGTGGAATCATTGGATGTTTCCGGTTCTATGAACAAACCCGTTAGAAACCGATCGGAACGTTTGAACCTCCCATCAAAAGGAGGTCATTCCTAAAATCCGAGGGAAATACCTGCCAGCACAAGTAACTACCAAGAGAAGAGATAGGGGAAAAAGTGGGTAGTCATCCATCCATTCTCCCTCTAGAATGTTGGTGAAAACACCCCCAGGGCTCAGAATCCCTAGGGTGTCAGTTTCCATAACTAATGGGGTTGAGTAGCATATGGAAACAAAAAAAAATTATAGAATATACTATATCTTACAACCACACTATGGGAATAACCTATTCTTAGACTCAACTAAATCCAACGTCTCTCGGAATCCTGACTACCACTACTAAGACTAGGTATCCTATAAACACACAACCTTTTTAAGAGCTTTATTACATTATTTAATTCCCTTTTTATCAGTTACAATTTACGTTAATTAATTATTTAAACAATAATTAACCATTAACAAAGTCCACAATTCAATTCATTGGCATCACAACAAAGTTCCTTGCCCCCAGGCATAACCAAACCAAGTGCACAATTCCTCAGAAACATAACCTCAACATTGCATCCCATAAAGTTTCAACCCCATGGGTTCAACATCATTTATTCAAACATTTATTAAAAAAATTATTACTTTCCCATATTCCTAGTAATTCTAGAAAAACATTATAAGCTACCAAACACAAGGGTCTCAACATAGTGAGTAGATGAGATACCCATCAAGTCTTTTCCACCTATAGCAAGAGCGAAGAACCATCCATCCTCAAGAAGCTAAACAAGGAAAGAACGTGGCATACCACACATGTATTCACCTCTTTTTGGAAGGAGGGTTTCAAGAACAGTTGCCTTAAGAAGCGGGGAAAGTAAAGTAGATAAACAAACAACAAGATTCAGTAAGCATCCAATCATTCACATCCAACCCATTTCATCATCTTTGGTGTCTTCCCTGACACCCACATGTATAAACCGATGCATCTCACCACTCTAGGTGTCAACTGCTATCACGAACAAGGGGCATACCTTCCCCCAAACATCTCACAACATCCATATCGGCTCAAACCACACCACAATCAGCAGGAAACAAACATAATATAAACTGGGCTCTTGGCCCTTAAACAGGACATCCCTCCTTCATACATAATGAGCACTCATGGATCCAAATCACAAGGCACTCAACCCTACAAGAAAGAGGGTAACTCAGAACCCTACTAGGTATCATATTTTATCAAACAACCGGTTCTTCAATCCATCTAGAATTAACCGATTCAATATTATTAGGTTCCAACTATGGTCAACCTAAACAGAAATCTATCATAGCTATCACAAATAACTAAACATGCTTACTGCATGAATTTAATTGATATCAAATTACAACAACAAAAAAATTCATTTACATGCCTATTTATCTTTATCCAAATAATTATCAATTAATTTCATATTTACATTCTTTAACAATTTCATCAAGAACAACATGCTAACAAGGAAAGCATAAATATCACACTATCTAGCAAATAAAGAGGCAAACCATTATCACGGTGCAAAGAAACAACATGCGATCAAAAAAATTATTTTAATCCAGTTCAAGTATTTAATTAGGTAAATTATATTGTGATACAAAGGGATAAATCATGCTAAATCTACAGTTGCACATAAAATAATAGAGAAGCAACGAATCCCATACCTCAAAAGGTTTCTGACATTATTTGCTTGAGAATGGATCAATGCAATGGATCACGACCGTCTTCCCCTCAACAACTACATACCGTTGAGGATGTCATGACACAACCGCATCAACAAAAAATCAAAATAAACTCGCTTAGAACCATGGAGATCAAATGAAATAGCATTTAAAAGAGAAATATAAGAAAACGGATTGAATAAAACCAAATAACGAAGATATGTATTACCTTGGATTGAAGACAGATCGAAGATAGAAGCGGGGAATCGATCCATGATGAATGAATCCCCAAACGTTGAAGAGGGAGGCATCCAGGTCATCTGGGGTCAAGAGGGTGTGAGCTCAAGCAATAGGGTTTGAAAAACCTGAGTGGCTGAGTGTCTTTAAAATACCCATCAATGGGGAATTACATGATGTATACCTCATTGTCATGCCGTGTACTACCTCAAGGCGAGTTACACCGACAAATGCGTCGCCTTAGTGATTTGTTTTATTTTTCTAAAACCTGAATAGTACACGTCTTATTCCCCTTGGTCACATCATGTAGCACCCTTTTTCTATATTCTCACGACCTAACTCCTCTAGAATTCCTCTGATCCTTCTTCGAGCACCTTGGTCTTTGAAAACACATAAAGGGTCGATCCACACGGATCTGGGCCCTCACATATTTAGCCTAATAAATCAACATGAAACTTGTAGAAAATGTTATTAAAAATAAAAACGTGAAATCTAAAGTTATTTTAAGTAGATTAATATTGTGGTATAATCAATTCTAAACATACTTTAATCAATACATATGATAATAATTATAGTTACAAATTTCATAGTATTAATAATTTTAAAGGAAATAAAAAAATAAATATTTGTAATTATAAAAACATAATGTGCTTCAAAGAGAGAGTAAAATAAATAATGTTTTTTATTTATAAAAACATAAAGTTTTTCAAGGATTCACTCAATATAAATTAACTATACCAATAGTTTTCTCTTCACCAGATATTTCTATTTTAACTATATCTTTTTTATTCTTAGGCATTTGAACATCTATAGCTCCCCTTACTATAGTGTTGACATCAACTTCAGTCCTATGGATATTTCAGGTAGTATATGTAGGATCTTGATTTCTAATATCCATATTAGATATTTATTTATAAACATATGAGGTAGGTATACCAACAACTACTTCTCTAGGATCCCCCTCAATAGAAGAATTTATGACATCGACTCCTCCAAGATGCTCCCATGATCATCTATAGAGTTCTCATTATCATTATCAACCCCTTACTTCATAATCAACATAATATTTTATAAAGAATAATTCCACTTCAAACCAAAATTTATTAGTTAAAAAATAGATAGAATGGAGTTGTGATGGAATTTCACAGCCTCTTACTTAATTATATCAAAATCCTTTTAGTAGATAATAATAGATAAAGGATGGTCATAGGGATAAAAGTTGATCTTCTTTAACATTTGAGAATAATGATACATGTACCTAAATATGAATCTAAATAGGTTCACGTTTTCCTATTTAAAAAAATATATAACAAGAATATATCAAGAAAAAGTAAATTTTCAAACTCTCCTGCCCGATGAGCAATCTCGGTTTGAACAAACTTCACAAGAACTTTCCTTTCAAGATCTAAATCTTTCACTATCATTTTATTCCCATTTATATCTCCAAATAGATAAATCATTATATTTCCAGACTAAAGGATTAGTTATATTATAATATTGGAATTAATAAATATCATCCTTTATTAGGGTAATGAAGTATCTCACTCACTTACATAGAAGAAATAAAAATTTATTTTTCACTTACCTTCATCAAAATTTGATCTGCATTTTGAGAAAATTGAATGCGAGTATTATCATAGAAATTACACACCACCTTTTCAAATATGACCTATATTTCATTATAATCAAACATATAATCCCACCATTGGAGTCTTATAACATTATTTAGTAACATACCAATATGATTCAACCAAATGTGGTTGATGATTTTACCTGGGTGCACACGACACACAAAACTTGAAGTTTTAGGTTTCTTCAAGATACCTGAGGCACCTTCCTCAGTTATCTTTTTATTTTCCATAGTATCAAATGGTTGAATTCTTAAAGGATTAAATGATTTAGGTTTATGTTTTGAAGGATTCAGAAAGAAGATCAATCTAGCTATAAAGGTTTTTTAATTGAGAGAGTGAGAAGTTTCAACCTATAAGATTTATTTCTCCTTAACTAGTGTTCTAAGTGTCAATCTCAGTGACATGATAAATATATTAAATAAACAAATAAATGTAATTCCCTTAAATAGTAAAAACTATTAAATTCACACAAATAAAAAATTAAGAAGAAAGATGGAAAAAATTAGAGTATAAACATAATTTCACTTAATTTCTAATAATATTAATTCACTTTTAAAAAAACCAAATATTTTGGATATTAAAATATTTTTAAATATATCTGTGTGATAATTTTCAGTTTTAATTAAATCTAAATATATATCATCACTTTTTTCATGATCTCTTAAAAATTGATTCCTTAAATCAACATATTTTTTTTATAAAATGAATTATTGTATTTTTATAAATATTGATAGAACTAGTGTTATCAAATCTGATTAGCACATGATCAAAATTAAATGAAAAATCTATAAGGGTGTGTTTCATCCATAACACTTGTACCCAAAAACTACCATTTTCTATGTATTCAGCTTTGAAAGTTGACAATGCAACATAGTGTTTCTTCTTTCTAGATTAGTAAACCAAATATTTACTTAATAAGTGATAGGTTCGTGAGGTACATTTTTATCTAATATTGACCCTCTAAAATCATCATCTATATTTGAAATCAAATAAAAAACAATTTTTTTTTGGAAAAATCAAAGATAAATAAATATAACCTTTGAAATATCTCATTTTTTTTAGAAACATTAAAATGATATTATTTTGGATTTTCATGAATATAGAACATAAACATACCACATAAATTATGTGTGGACTACTTGTAGTTAGATGTAGTAAACTCCCAATTATTCCTCTATACTACTTTCTATCCATGAGTTCCCATCTTTATCCAAATCAAGATTTATATTAGAACTCATAGGAGTTGAATAAACCTTACTATTTTCAATTCTAAATTTTTTCAATAAGTATAATATGTATTTACTATGATTCAAAAAATTTAAAAAATATTTTTGATAAATTTGAACTTTGAGAAATAAATTTAACCCGCCCATCATGGCCATTTCAAATTCTTTTTTCTTGAGTTTTGAAAATTAATTACTAATTTTTTGGTTTTTTGAACCAAAAATCACATCATCCACATAAATTTGAACTAAAATAATATCATGGGATTAAGTTTTCTTGAATATAGTAGGGTCTTCCAATCCCACAATAAAACTATTTAGTAAAAAAAGAGTTTAAACTTTCATATCAATCCCTTAGTGATTGTTTAAGATCATAAAGAGATTTGCAAATTTTAAAAAAAGAATTTAGAAAATAAGGGTTTTCAAAACCTGAAGGTTTCTCAACATAAACTTTCTCCATTAAAAATCCATTTAAGAAAGCAGATTTTACATCTATATAGAATAATTTAAAATTCATGAAAGATGAACATGCTAACTTAATGCATTATAACCTAGAAACCACATAAAGTGTTTTCTCATAATAAATTCATTCTTATTGGTTGTATCCTTTAGCTACATGTCTTGCTTTATTTCTAATAATTATTCCATGACCATCTTTTTTATTCATAAAAACCCATTTAGTACCTATGATTGGATAATTTTAGAGTAAATATACCAACACCTAAACTTTGTTTATTTTAAAATAATTAAACTATTCTTGCATAAATAATAGCCAATTATCATCATTTAAAGATCCTCATATAGTTTTAGGTTCAATCTATGATAAAAAATAGAAAAATTAGCAATTTTACCTATACTTCTTCTCATTGTCTTAATTCCTTTATCTAGGCTCTCTATAACATTTTTTTAATGGATGAATTTTAAAATTTCTAGTATATCTAGGCAGAATAATCTCAAGAATACTATTTTATAACATTTTAGGACAATATTATTTATGACCAAGTTCCAAATCATCATTATTTTTATTATAAAAAAGAGATTCAAGCCTCAACTTATCCATAAAATTACCAAGATCATAAATTTGAGTCTTTTTTATGATCAAAGATATAACTCTAGCCAAATTTGACATGAATTGATTCTTCAATCATCCTTTTACTTTTATTAAAAACTCTATAGGCTTTAGAAGTGGTTAAATAACCTAGGAATATTCCTTGATCAGCCTTTGTATCAATCTTACCAAGATTATCCTTAGTGTTTATGATGTATACTTTTCATCCAAAAACTTTAAAATATCCTACCTTTGGTTTTATATTATTACATATCTCATAGGGTGTTTTCTTTAAAATAGTACTTATAATAACTCTATTTAGGAAATAATATGATACATTAATAGATTTATCTTGAAAATGAGTAGGCATGCTATACTCACATAACACAATTCTATAAATTTATTAAAAACTCTTATTCCTCCTTTCAACAATACCATTCCGTTAAGGTGTCATAGAGGATGAAAATGTATGTCTAATTTAATGTTTTGAGAAAATAATAATTAAACTCATAATTTTATAACTCTCTCCATGGTCACTTCTTAATGAAATAATTTCAACATCCTTTTCACTCTAAACTATATTTCATAAATTAATAAAAATAGAACAAGCTTCACTTTTAACTCTTAAAAATAAACCCTGTGTAAATCTAGAAATATCATTAACCAATACAAAAAAATATATTTTTAACCTAGGATTTATATCCTGGAGGGTTCAAAAAAATCCACGTGGATAAGTTTTAGGAGTCTAGAAATAACAACCTCTTTAATCAGTTTAAAGGATTACTTGTATTTCTTGACCATTTCACATGAATCACATAGTTTTTTTTATCCAATTTAAGTTGAGGAAAATATGAAATCATACAATTATTAAATAATATTCTTAATAATAGATATTAAAATATCCAATTATTCTATTCCATATCCAAGATTTATTTATTTCAACATTTAAAAATCTTGTATTATGTTTACATAAATAATTCATATATACGCTGTCAACATTTTCAATTTTTGATGCCTTAAACTTAAGCAATTTATCTTTAAAATTAGTACAATAATTTTTAAACAAATAAAAAAAATATCCATATTCAAAAATTTGAGAAATACTTATCAGGATATTCTTCAAGACTTTTACATATATAACTCTATTGATGAGGACCAAACTTAGGTCACCAACAGATCCAACTCTAATGTTTTTTACTTTATCATTGTCATCAAATGCGACATAGCCTCTATCAATATTTGATAGGTAGTGAAATTTTGAAAAGTGTCCACTAATATTCCTTTAATAGCCACTATCCATGTACCAATTTACATAGATTTCCCTATGACTTTTTCCCAATAAAACTAAACTAATCAAGAATATTTTTTGGTACCCAAATAGACTTGGGTCCTACAGTGTTAGAAAGTAAATATATGGGCAACCAGATCTATCTACATCATGAATAATTTTCATATTTAACCACTGAAAATTTCTTATTAATATAGGAATTATTTATTCTATAGGATTGAGGGTTTTTAGAACTAAAATTACTAGCATAATTTTAATTTATTCCATAGTAGAAACAAACAGTATTGAACACGTTTTTATTACATTTTACAGGAATAAAATAATTTCTATAAAACTTAGGCCTTTCACCATCACTTCAAATTCCTTATTTTCCTTTGTTTATTTTTTCTTTTACAAGTATTTGGTTGAGGTAATACACCCACTTGGTAAATAAATTTGTCGAATATTTTATGGATTTTACCTCTTCTAATAATTATTTAATTTTTTTATCATGTACAACATAAGTAGAGATAGATGTATCTAGATCTTGTTTTAATTATGAAATATATTTTAATAAATCTTTATTTTTATAACCAATATAATCAATAGAATTATTAAGTGTTTTATTACTATTTTTAATATATTTATATTTTTCTTTAAACACGGTACAATACCCATTTAATTCCTTATATGATTAGTATTAAAAATAAGATTTAGAAGAAGAATAATAAATAGGTTCCAGCCCTTCTATCTGAGCCATGAAACACATATTTAATTTCTAGTTTATTGCTTTAAATTAGAGTTATAATAAGGTTTTTCACTGGAGTCTTCTGAATCACTCCAAGTGGATTTCAAAACATCGTTTTCCTTCTTCTTATGATATGATTTTATATGAAACTTTTTCTTAGAATTTTTCCTTTTTTAAGTTGTAGACAACCATATTTGATATGTCCATGATTTTTGCAATCATAGAATCTTATATTATTTGTATTTATATAAAAGTTTTTGTATTTATTGAAGGATTTCTTGATTCCTCTCTTAATTTTATAAAAATTATTTATTTTCATTTCCTGCTGGGAATGTTCATCATTGGAATTTGAATAAATTGAGTCTCTTTCATCAGATGAGTTATATAATAATATTTTATTAGCTTTCTTCTCATCCTTTAAAGTGGAAACCTTTAAAGAAACATTCAACTTTTTTATCATCTTGTGATCATTGAATTCATCTTCTATTTTTTACTTTATACATTATTAGAGTCCCAATGAGATATTTCATTTTCATGTCCTTCATAGGTGTGGATTTTATAATGGTATTTGGGATCCCATTCCACTTTGATGGAAATAATCTAAGTACTTTTTAGAGATTGATCTGGTTCAGGAATAACAGTTCCTAAAGCATTAATTTTTTTTAATAATTCCTTTCATCCTTCCATTCATTTGTGTGATGCTCTCACCATAAATTATACTAAATGTGTGAAACTTTAGTTTGGTAGTATTGTACCTTAACTATATGGAATTATTAGTTCCTTCATAGGAAACAAATATAGTATCCCAAACATCATGGGTAATATTACATTGATAAACCCTATTGGACTCATCTGAACAAAACCAAAGATGATAGCATTCATATCTTTAGAGTTAAGATCATAATAAACCTATTGATCTATAATCCATATTTGTTGGAAAAAAATCCCTCAAGATTTCATCTTGGTTTTTTTGGAGTGTTTGTGTTTTTTGAAAAATCCATTTGACCGCATTATAGTATTAATGATGTTTCCGAAGAATATTTTTTGAAGGTGGTGCAGTTTCCCAGTGTTTTCAAAATTTTTGGGCCTCAAAATTGGGATTTGTTTTATAGAAAAGGAAGTATTTACACATAGTTTTTTTGGAAAATTTCAAATCATCTAAAGGAGTTCACGGACCATGAAATATGAATTTCATATACCACATAGTAGAAAAACTGTACTATGAAGACCACAAAGGAGGTATGTGGAAGCATGAAGGAAGTCATCATTTGCAGCTAGAGGAGGTGATTTAAGGCTACTGAAAAAAGGTTTTTTTTACAGATGAAATCATCTACCACAAAGGATAAATGTGCTATTCAGACCACATATAAATTTCACAGTGATGGATAATCCATAATGGTGTTTTTGGTAATTATGATTAGAGGATATTTCAATATTTAATTGCCTATATAAAGGACCCTAATAAAATAATTAAGAGTAGAGTGAATTTTATCATAGAGGATTATCACTATAAGAATTTGGGTGAGTTTGAAAGTGGTCCTTGGAGGAATAAGTGGTTTATGATGGAGGTTTTCCATGAAGGAGGAAGTGGTTCGTGATGGAGGTTTTCAACAATGGGGAAAGTGGTTCATGAGGGAGGATTAAACAAAGGCATAGTCCACAAAGGTAGTTTGTTTACAAATCACTATATCTTGCAAATGAAAGGTGATTCATGAGGCATCATCCATCCACAAAGCATGGACATCCCACAAATAACTCATGCCACATGGTGCAAGTCTGTTCATGAAGTGATTAAGGGAGTTCATGAAGGGATTAAAAAAAGTTCATAAAAGTACTATCCGTAAATCAATCAGTCTATAGAGAAGTTCATTTAATCTACTAGGTTTACCTAGAAAACAATATCATTGTCAAATGTGAAGAAGAAAAAGAAAAAGGATCTGCACTATCAGACTATATTTGCAGAAGGAGTTTATTCACTGTTACATCCAAGCAGTGAAATGAGGACTTGAAATATTTTGAAGATCTAGCCAAAGTGAGGAGGATTTTCTATGACATCTTACAGAAAGGTGATTCTCATGGGGATGTTCACATCAATATTTTAAAATATATTTTAAAGTTTGATACATTCTTTTAATAGGGAATTAAAAAAGAGAATTTAATTTTTCCTAATGAAGCACAGAGGATGAATAAGGTCGTCTCACTTGAGGAGTGTCATAGTCGGTTCAATCACTAATTTCTAATTAACCTAATCTAATTATTTTTGGTTTTTTATTTTATTTTATTTAATTAAAACAATGAAATTTTAGGGTTTATGATTTTTTCTAAAATAAATTCAATATAATAAAATAACTAAACTATCTAACATGAAGATGAAACATAGAATGAGGGTTAGAAAGAAGGGTATTTATCATAGGCTTGGTCACATGGATTATTTAATTATTTAACTGTTGTTTTAATTCATTTGATGAAACCTCATTAATGAATTAATTTTATTTTATTTATCAATTTTGGGATTTTAGCTGTCCTTCGGTGTACTAAACCTCACCTCTTACAATAGTCAAATAGGATGACACCTCAACCAATAATTTAATTCCTAAAAGACCCAGATCCACCGTATGTCGTTTCATCCCTTAAAAAAACCCCAACTCCACCATATGAAGGGTTTTCTAGAGATAAGGGAGGGAAAAATAATGAATCAATTAAAAGGAATGTAATTGGAAATAATACCATGGTTGACAACATCCACACCCATGCAATACTCTAATATGCACCAAAAATAGATTTAAAACATGTTGAATTGAAGTAAAATAATTAATAACACCATGAAACCTTCCCCAGGGCCAAGTCTCAGGTTAATCACTTACCATTTAAAATTTAAAATATACCACTATATAAATATAGAAGATGAATAGATTGAGATTAGGGATGAAAGATAAATAGTTATGGAAGAAGAAAGGGAAACACTTTAATTAAAATATGAATGTATGCTACATGGTAAAAGAACACTAAAATAAAAATAAAAGAAATAAATACTAAAGTATCATCATGGAACTTGGCCTCCTATAAATTGGGGGTGTGGAACTCCTCTTCAGAATGGGTGAACTCCTCCTTATATAGGCCAAGGGGTTTCCACCCTTCGATATTATAATTCAATATCTTCAAGATCTCCCTTTAAGATATCCTCTTGATTATGTCCAACTAAATATTTCTCATAGTAGACCCATTTAATGATATAATTTGGGAAAATATTCTTCTTGAACATTGTTCTAAAATTTCTCCTCTATTTACCCACGAAATTTTAGTTTCATCCGACTTGTGTTGAAAAATTTATGTTTCATTAATTCTGAATATTAATTCTGGCTAGGAAGAATCTTTGAATTTCTAAAACCAAATTTCCCATGCATTTATGGCCTTGATATTAGCTGATTAATGTGGGGACATAGTTATGAAAGTTGGTCCTCTAGATACTTTATTTATAATTGTCGAATTTTCACTCCATTTTTTCATACATTTATGAGATATAGTTCTATATTTAAAAATATACAAATGTGTACACAGATTTTGAGGCCTGACTTGTGTGATTATTTTTAGCCTTCAAATGATGAATTCATATTTGGGTCCGTAAGAATGAAATGAATCCCAAGATGTATTAAATACTAAAAATAATTAATTTTATAAATTAAATCAATTTATAGAAATTTTTGTACAAAATAATAAAATAAATTAAAATAGTTAAATTCCAAAATTAATCCATTTTTCCAGCTAATCCCAAAAATATTCTAAAACCATAAATGCGACAATTGACATTAAAATGTAACTTTTTTGGGATTAAAACCATTTAAATGTGTTTAAAAATATTCATGTAAATTTATCATGTCAATGTTATAAGGCTCCTATCATATATTTGGCGTAACTCTCAATGATATAAGATATTATTCCTTAGCCTACATAGGAATTATTTTTTCTTTTGAAGTAGTGAGCCTAAGAGGGAAGTGATCTTGGGTAGATAGTGAATCTATCCAAAATATTGTAAGGGTATTGAGCCTAGGTAGGAGTGACCTGGCCAAAAAAAAAACAATTAGTGGTCTTAGTGATTTTGGTGCACCAACTAACTATTGGATGCATGCTCCTTAGACTAGCCCATAATGGTGAACCATGTAAAAACATGTGCGTCTTTGTTATTGTTTTGTTTCTTTACATTCTATACATCATCATCACGTAATTTAGGAAAATATAATATCAACATAAATAATAAAGATCAAATGATGCGGCCCTTATAATAAAGATGTCAAGATACAATGGGGTAGAAATAAGTTTAAAAATAATATTCATACCCTGATTCATCCCCCATATTTGGGTATCTAAGATGATTCTAGACCTAGTAATTGGTATCAGAGCATTGGTTTATTTTATCATATTTTTTTCTCTTACTTAGTTTAGTTGATTATTGAAATTAAAGTTTCAGTTTTCTATTATCTCAGTGTTCCATGAAAAAGGGAAGAACCTAAAAGAATAATCAGAAGTATGATGGAATTCCTCAATGTTTAAGTGTCTATGGAAAGTGTGATATTTAGTTGAAGGAAACAAAAAATTTCCCGAAAAATGGTTTGAATGAATAATATAGTTAAGAACTTGATATTCCAAGTGATTCTTGAACTATTGATGATGAAGAAATTCCAATAAGGCCAAAAGTGGATGAAATCCATGTAACAAAGGAACTGGATCATAAATTAGATGAAGAAAATAAATCTGAATATATCCAGATCTAAGTATAGGAAATTGAATTCAACAAGATAAAAGGATTAAATAATAGGATTGTTGATGTGTCCATAGATCTAAGAGAGAAGAATGATTCCCAATCTTAAGAACTACAAAAAATGAAATATGATGAAATGAGAAAGAATCTGAAATTAGAAGAAACGCAGAATTTGGAATCTAGAAATTATGATATTGCTACACACATATCTGAAATTGTTTAGGAGAACCAAATGATACAATAGGAAAATGCATGTTGTAATGATTATGTTGCTCAAAAAAATTCTAAAATAGTGAAGCAATCTAACATGATGGATATGATCTCCAGAGAATTGAAAGATGAGATGAATTTAAATAGAAAAATTAATACTCAAATAAAATCAACGGAGTAATCTAATTCCAAATGAAATTGAAAATTAAAGGATTATTTGAATTTATTATTTGACTATCCTTTAGAATGTAGTAATGAAATTAATGGAAATATTCTATTTTAGAAGAAAAACATGAAATGATTGTATTATCCCAAAGGCCATGTAGTTTGGGAAAATTTGGTTTTGGGTATGATGAACCCTCTCCCATGCATGATAGAAAGATATCCATGAATAGTTCTATAAATAGGAAAAATCATGTAAATGTTGGAAAGAGACCTAAAAAGAATTTTATAGGAAGTAATGACAAAATGTGCTATATCTATGGGATGCATGGTCATATTTTAAGTTTTTTTAAAGAATTGGAATATATTTAATGTTGTGAAGATAAAAATATTTCTAAATATGATTTTAAGTAGAAGTTTCTTAAAAAGTATAAAAGAAACATATCTAAGAAGAAAGTATCCATCAAATGCTATTATTGTGGAAGACATGGACACACCATGAGTATGTGTTAAGAAGCCCAAGGGATCAATGTTAGAATAAGTCTGGATGCATCAAAATCTCAAATGAAAAATGATGAAATGAGGTATGTTATTAATAGGATATGTTTTATATGTTCTAGTCATGGGAATATGGAAAGATATTGAAGTTGGACGAAAGCAGGGAAGGAAAAGGAACCTGAAAGGAGATCCCCAACTCTAATGGTGTATAAAAATAAATACTATACTATAATACAACCTATGAAGTTAAAAAATAAGTTTAAAGTATCAAAGGAAACACAAGGAGCTCAATGAAAGGAATATCAATCACCTCCTCCATTACAGTAACAATATCTCTCTTGGAAATAATATAAATGAACCTAGAAGAAAAATGGAGGAGCATCTCCAGTTGTGAGTAAGAAGAATGTAAGTTCAATGAAAGACTCTCCCCGAAAAATAAAGGGTGACATGACTTGGATAACTGATACAAGGAAATTAAATAGAGAATTCCCTAAAAAATTCATGTTTTATGACACAAGGTGAGAAGTGAATATAATATAAATATCTCTCCAATAGAGGATGAAAAAAGAGTAGAATACTAGTGGAAGGATTATTTATTAGATAAAGAATCATGAAAAATGGAATACTGGTGGAGCATAAAATAAGAAAATTTATACTAGTGGGTTTAAACCCCAAATTGTGAAAAAGACCATGCCTAAAGAACACACATATTGGAATAAGAATATGCATGTGGGTCACTAAAGAAAAATCAAATGATCGCGACATTTTTTTGATATGGCAATTGTTTAAACTGATGCTATATAGTTTTGTGAAAGTTTCCAAAAACCACTGTTAAAGTTTTCTTCAACATCCAACTCATGTCGGTTTCATCCATTTTGAATCAGTTTCTAGGAACCATTGTGAAATGTTTTCTAAGCAGTGATTTTTTTGGATTTAGTGGTGGTCTCTATTCCCAAAAAATAGCAAGGGGATATCAGTGGTTTAAATTTCCATTATCCCCTCGACATTTTTTTGGGAGGTGAATCAGTTAAATAAAAAAGAACTACCGCTAATCAAATTCTGACCTTATATAATAGAGGTTTAAACTGCCACTAAACAATAATTTGGAAAATTTAGTGGTGGTTTAAATCAACACTATATATCGATTTTCAAAAAAAAATATAGTTGTAAAAACTGTATCCCTTGAATGAAAAAAATAGATATTACAATATATAAACAGTAAATAAACTATTCCAGTAAATATTGTAGAATTCTTGAATTCCATATGATGATGCTTAATAAAATAATCATAAAGATTCATTTTTTTTGTTTCATCACTTCTTATTTACCTCATTTAAATAATAACGCGATTCATGACTTATCAGTGATGTATTTCTATATCAATAGGACTAAGCATCTGTTTATCCTTTATACAATCTATAATGTCATCATTAGATATCAGGGTATAACCTCATAATGTCAGAATGTACCACCAATAAAATATGTAAAACTATTTTAACAATTCTTCCCATAATTCTATAAATATCACCATAATCAATTCAAGGAAATTATCATTCTCACATTAATTATACCAAGACACATCATCCCCATCTAGATCCATCTACTCATGAGATACCACCACTCAAAATCCATCAAAATAATGCATCAAGATGGAAAATTATTTAAAGCCATTGAAATTTGTATCACACTACACAATCCTTGCTAATATACCATTCATTTAGAAGACAATCATTCTTCTATACCAAATACATTATCAGTATCCATTTCATCACTAAAAAACTTATAGTCCCTTTCAAACACATAATATCCCATCATAAACTTTATTCATCTATTTATATATCAAAAGTATCAAATGAACCATTTTTTAATCATCATCACTTATCTCATATAAGTGGATATATAGAAAAATCAAAAAAATAAATAAGATAAATATTCTCCATCACACCTCACATAGGTGTCCAATATTCTCAAACACACATCCTACTAGGAACCTCTATCACCCCAATCTTGGTTCATGGTTACCCTAGAAACCTCAAACTACCTACCTTAGACCATTTAAAAGTGACTGGATGAGAAAATACCCCCAATCATGATAAAAACATACCTAAATTTAATCCCTTATAAAAAAAACTTCAATAATTTCATCAATATTTTACATCCACTCAAATGCGCTGATGAAAAATAGGTTACACAATTTTAGTTATCAAGATTATGCATAATGATGTTATGATTTCTTGAACTTATAACATTAAAACCTAAAGAAAACTACCATTTACACAAGTTATATTTAAATTTCAAGAATAAATACATAAAAGGAAGGCTATTATTTACTTTTGTTTTTAATTATACATCTTTCACTAAGACTCACACCAAAATATCCATTTTCATGAAATTAATTTTCATCATAATATTGAACCGACTATGATTGCAAGAATAATGAACCTTTATCAACCAATATATTTATACTCTTCCTATAATCCTAGATGATCATTGTATACCATTAATTGTCTAACTATAAGATAATATCATCATGAAAAAAGTGTCATAATTGGGAATTTAAAGCTTTGATTTTTTTTGATTTCGTATATCATTTTTCATTCATTATCCTAATGCCGCTATATACCACTTTTCAAAAAAAGAATAGAGCTGCAGAAAATGTATCCCCCAAAAAGTAAAAAAAATAGTTATTAAAAAATACAAATTGTAAAAAAACTATTCTAGTATAATAAAAACATAATTAGAACATGCCAGAACTGAATAAAGTTCATAAATGGTTCAAAGAGATTATATTTTTTGAAAATAACAATAAGAGGTAGAATTTCAAGGAGTACTAAAAAAATAAAACCAAAAGAGCCTAAGAATGATTAGTATAAGATAAAATTCAGAATAAAACATTTAAAATGAACCAAACATATAGATTTTCATATGATGTAAGGGAAATACAGATATCCCTACTAAAAACAAAAAATGGTTTATGAATCACCATATTAGTGTTAGTATGTCATAATTTTAGTTACACATCATTACTAAATCCAAAGTGAACCCTAATCACTATCTGATGAACTTTGATTAACACCCTCTCCATATCCACCTCCAATCCCTTCTACCATAACCTACATGATATTTTTTTTGAAAATTAAACAGTATCATTAATTTTAATTTAAACTTAAAACCAATAAAAGTTTGTGCACTAAATGATTATGAAGTTGTGTGATTTACCTTCTTCTCATGACAATAGCTATTGACAAACACCTTCCACTACTCTCTAGGTACCCCTTCAGGTACCTTATCATGCTAATTCTGAGTGGTCAATGATGTATCATTGAATTAATTCCACAATCTCTATTTAAAACCTTTCCATTTCTTACCCAAAATTTTCAACGTCCACTTTCATGTGATAAGATCAAAAATGATAAAGTGGAATAACATCTATACAAAGAGATTAATTTTTAAAATATTACAATTTAACAACATAAATGATATTCAATTACACTATAATATATTAAAATTACCTTTATCTAGGAATCAAAGACTTCATTTTTCCAAGATTGAGTTATATGCCACCAAATAGTGAAATTCTTTTTCCTTGTAATTCCTATCATTTAATAAAATAAAATTAACTTAAGAACATATATTTAAACAAATTCATGCAGAAAAAATTAAAAATGACAAAATATTCACAATAAAAAAATATAGCTATTATAATGAATGAATGCACATATAACAAAAGTGGTTGATAAATTAATGGATGATTGCACATACAATCATTTTTTCCTTCAATCATGTTGTTTTCTGGATCCATCATTACTTCATCTACTTCATCCACCCTTGTAAGAATAAAATTTTCAATATCATGATGGATAAATAAGTTCATTTCTTGGTGTTTATGGGATTCAATATCATATGTAAAATCCCCACTTCATTATCCATATCATACATGTCTCTTTGTTTTATGTGAAAAATTACACTCCACCATTCATCCACAACATCTTCCATATAATATACCATTTTCGCTTGTGATGAGAAGATATAAAAATCATGTAATTCATGGTCAATGACATCCATAAAGTGAGATAAGTTCAAAAAATAAAATTGAAAGGAATCTCTTTTAATACCTTTGGTAATATAAACCCACTAACATTTGAATAAAATGACTAAAAAATGCTCATGGTAGTTTAATTCGATAATATTAGTCAACTTTCCATAGAATAAAAATTTGAAAACTATAAATATACCACTATTCTATGTTTTCAAACCCTATTCCTGACTGAATACATGAAATTTAAATCCATTGACATTGTAAGCATTGAATTTTTTATCCTATTTTAGGGGACCTCAAACCAGAAACTTCAAATCTTCTAACAACTCAACCCGTGTATCAATATTCATGATATAAAAAAATTAATATACATTATTATATTTAAAAAATAATTTTCAACCTAATATCTATATTGATTTAAATATTTATGAACTTACATGATGCGTAAACGATTCTATAAGCTCTTAATTAATAGATTTTGTTATATCTTTCTCATTTCATGCTCAGATTCTCATTCGTTACTTTATTTATATCCTAATATCTTTAATAAATGGATATGAAATTTCACTATTCAGTAGAACATATCTATGTGTCTATAATAATTCTATTTCTATCAGTGTAACATTTGAGATCCTCCCAACCGATCAACCAATAGTTGAAAAGATTTTTTATTTCCCATGTAGTCGAGATTGAGTCGATGTGTATTCAACATGTCCAACTCGATTGAATATTGTCTCAATATCATACAAGTATATAGAACAAAATGCAATACACTTCTATGCTAAATATCCCTCAGAAATAAAGCCTTCAGGTTGAGCATTTTTTTTCACGGATGATTTCAAATGACCAAGATATATGTGAAATAAAATAAATAAGACATAATTATTTCTTTAATGAAGTTACAATAATTTTTTACTTAAGACAAAAAACATATAAATAAAGTAACTCTCAATTGGATAAATCCATTGATAATGTACGAGGCCTCCTAATTTAGTTTCCTTGACCAAATGCATAGTTAAATGCATTATAACAATAAAAAATGATGGAGGGAAGATCAAATCCATTGTATAAAGTGTCAATAAAAATCTCTCTTAAAGGATTTCAATCTCAGTTGGTTGTATATTTTTCTCACATAGTTGTCTAAAGAATGTGAAAAATAGGAGTACCACTATAGTAAACGTTTCAGGTAACAATGCACACAATGACAGTGGTATTAACTATTGTAACAAAATATGTGAATAATGATTTTTCAATCCATGTAACCTACGATGATTTAAGTCAAAACACATTGAGATGTTACTTGAATAACCATCAGATACCTTCAAATGTTTTAAAATTTTAAGTAATGTATCTTTATCCCTATTTTTCATTGACAAAATTTCTTGAGCATACTTTCCATTCTCATCTGTATAGATATCATGCTTTATGTTCATTTTTTGTAAGTCCTTCTGAGCATTGAGATGATCATTTGTTTTTCTATTCTCATTAAGTAATGTGAATATAAAATTATCATAAATTTTTTTCTTGATATGCATAAAATCAATATTATTCCGAAAAAAATTATATTCCCAATATGGAAGTTTGAAGAATATATGTTTTTTCTTCCATTGTTGCATTCCAATTTCACTTGACAATGCACTTTGAACTCATTTCCCACTATCATTAAAATTATGCACCATCCAAAATTCTATTTCAACATTTACAAGTTTTTCTAATATTTAAAAACCTATTAAAAAAGTTGAGGTGGTCTACGATCAATAAAACCATTTAATTTTGACTTTTTCAACTGTAATCTATGAGATGCATCGAGAAATATTTGATGAAATAAGAAACACCATTTCTTACTATAAGGTAGTCGTTCAAGCTCAAAATAAAAGTTACAAGTTGGAAAATCCAAAACTTTGTAAGTGTTCCTACCAGATAAGTTCCCAAGTCTAGGTAAGTCACTAATGGTCCACATTAGAGAAATGTGCATTTTAAACATTTTTCTATAATATGCGTCATATGTCTCAACACTATTTCCCCATAACTTCTGCAATTATTCAATTAGAGGCTACAAGTATACATCAATATCATTTACAAACATTTGTTTTCCAGGAATAATCATCAAAATAATAAAATACGTTTTTTGAATACACATCCATGGACATATATTGTAAGGGATCAAAAAAACCGGTGAAATGCTATAACTGGTTATTAAAGTACCAAATAGCTTGAATCCATTAACAACCAATCCGAATAAAAAATTACTAGGATCATATGAGAAATATGAATGTAATGAATCAAATATAATCCATGATTTTTAATCTCTTGGATGTTGCATTAACCCATCATTTTTATTATCTATAGAATTATACTTCATGTGCTCAATAGTTTTCAATGACATGAATAATATTTTAAATCGAGGCTTTAAAGGGAAGTAATGAAAAATCTATGTAGGTGTGTTATTTTTATTCTTATTTATGGTATTATACTTATTTATACTTCCAACATAACCCATTGAATTCCATCTAGAAGAACATTTTTTTCAATCCCGTATTCCTTAATCCTCTCTCTAATAAAGCATACAATCATTGGTAAAAGCATGTATTTTTGTATAATTTAGACCAATATTGTTAACAACTTTTTTCATATCATAAAAAGACTCAAGGATCTTAGCTTCAGAAAATTAATCATGAAACAATTCTAATATCATGGAAATTTCCTTATTTTCAATTCTGTATAGGTATTTTATATGGTACAACATTATCAAAAAATAAAGTTTTGAATATTTCAAACATCCACCATACAAATCTTGATTTCTATCATCAACTAAATCATGAAAAAAATTGTCTTCTCAGTGAAGTTATTTCTTACATTAGTCTCCTCATAATTAAAAGGTGGATCCAATAATATGTTAACATCTTGATCTAGTCATCCAATATTCACAAAAACATCACTTGTCAAGTTACTATTTATAGCACCCTTAACTTGTTGTTCTGATATGTTTTGATGCTGATGTTTTTGTCTTTCAATTCCAAAAGAATCATTTATAAGGTTTCAAATTTCATTTTCTATTATCTATGAATTTGTGAACTCATTCTGTTGATTGACATAAATGCTCAAACTTTTTGTAACTTTAGATTCTCTATGCTAAATCCAACACAAATATTGAGTAGTTAATTACTTCAATATCAAGTGTTCATAAACTTCATGTCTCTTTAACCATATTCTAAATTTAAATTTAGGACATGAAAATATTATTGTACCATCAACATATCAATTGAAAATTGAAAAATATAAAAACTCCTCCAAACCCTTAGCATACTAAGGTGTGTTCCTCAGTAATGTGATCCATATTTTATCTATATATATCATAATGTGCCTACAATTTATTGAAAAAACTTAAAACACATAAGTGTTACTAAGAAGGAAAAGAGATAAATAGAATTGAAAAAAACACAACCCAAGTAGTTATAAGAAGAGTCTTATAAGTACTAAAAAAGTCAAAGTAAAAAAAGGAAATCAATCATGGATAACATTATCTAAAATAGAAGAAAGAGAAAAATCATACAATCATTAAGAAAACAAAATTTGAAATTTTATTTGAAAATCATTTATCAAACCACACATTGAAAACTAATTTATAAATCTAACCATTTCCATAAAATCAATTTTGAACGCAAGACACCCCTCTTTAAAGGAATTCAACTGGTTTCAAGCACCCATTTTTCAAGACCAAACATTCACATTTTAAAAAAATTTCAAGCCACCATGAGACTTATGGTCTCAAATTTTTTTTAAAAAATATTAAAGTTAAACTACCTTAAATTCCCAAAATATGCCTCTAAAACAACATGCACACATTTTAAAGACAAAAACGATGTCAAAAACCCCTTTAAATAGTTAATTACCATTAGAAAATCCACCAAGAATTTTAACAACCACTTGGAATGTAACCTAGTTCCATGCCAAGTAATTAAACCATTTTAAACAATTTAAATACCAAAATGGGAATTGATTCATGTTCTTAGGTTCATGATAAGTATAAGGTATGGAATAACTAAAATTAATGGAACACTATGAGAAATATAAACTATAAGGACCCAGCCTTAAAACTTACTTAATCTTGAGTTATTACAAGATTACACATTGAGGATCTTTTCAGGTTTAGAGTTTTAGAGAATTAGATCATGAAACTTGCATTAAATTTCACATTTAAACAAAGTGGTTACATAAAAGGCAGTATTCATTCTTCCCATCAACGGAAACATATTTAAAATATAACACGGATTCATTCTTGACACATCCTTGACACTATCATCACATCATGTACCTTTCCCTTGACCTGTGAAAAACATTTCAAAAACTTGGGATGAGCATAAAAAGCTCAGTAAGGGTTATAAAAATATGGAAAGGAAACATGAGTCCATATATACATAAGAATGAAATCATACTTTACCCATAAAACAAAGGCACTTTCATACCTCATCAAACCATGAATAAATCATAGAAATCATAAGACATAAAGGTAACTTGAGGCATTCATAACATTCTTACGTAGGGAGTAACCCTCTTGGTTACGTTTGGAATACCCATCACAGTACATTCCCTAAATCTCTTCGGAGAAACCTTAATGTTTCACTCCTTCGCGTTACCCAATGCATTGGAGAGCTATATCGGGCTCACCCGCCCTTAGTTTATCACGGAACCACCCGTTTTCATAACAATGCCCAAGAACCATAACATAAATGTATCACATAAAACATGCATAAAGGAAAAATAACATTTCCACATTTCAATCACAATATAACATTTTAGTATGTTGAAATAATGAATCCATTAAAAAAGAAACCATTTCCAAAACCATTTAAAACATTTAATAAAGAGATTTTTGAATCAAAGTGTCCCATACCACCATGAAGCTTAAAATTTTAAACCATTAATATCCATATAAATAAATCCTTAAAACCATTTTGAAAACATGGATATTAATAAGAACAAATAATTAAAACATTTAAAACGATATTTTGGTTAAAGGGGTTTTACCAAAATTAGAGACACTTGAATACAATAATTGAGGAATAACATTTAGTCAGAACTTTATAATATCATGAGAATAAATGTATTCATGATATAATACTCCAAAGGACAGTATATACACCATATAAGAGTGAATTGGTGCATAACAACAATGAACCCTCAATAGAAATGTCAAATGTGATGAAATCCCTTATAAAGAAGGTATCCTTAAATTAAGGACAAATCAATCTCAAAAATATGTGTGACAAATATAAATACACCCAATATAAGTGGATATTAAGTGTAAAACAATAAAAGGTCATTCACACATATTCAATGGATGACATATTCAATGACTACATGTTGAACCCAAAGAAATCGAAATTGGGTTAAAAAGTTCCCTTGACAGCCTAACGGCATCACATCAAAATGAGTTTATGAGAGATAAAAAAGTGTATCTCATCACTTGGACATAAAATTTACATCAATAAGGATATATGATAACATATCCCAACATAACAATATGTAAATTAAAAGACCCAACAAAAGAAGTCTTTTAAAAAAGAGGAGGGTGAAAGGTTCCCTTACCGACTTGGGTATCTTTCAAAACATACACCCCATGAAAGAAGGACAATAGATCATTGATGTAAATACTCATAAACGAAAGTATATTACAAAAAGAGTAGAATAATGGACATTACATACAACACTCAATGGAATTTGTGGCAAATGTAGCATAAATCTCACGGGAATAAAAGTGAGATGAAAAATCCCTTACGAAAACTCAGCAGCCTAACGACGCCACATAAAACTTCCGAATATGGATTTATGAGATCAAATAGGGTATCTCATCACACTACAATAAAATTTACAGCAAGAGGAATATAAAATAACATCCCCCAACATTACAAAGGGGAGCTTAAAATAAGTGACATAAAGGAGAGTACTTAAAAAGAAAGAGAGAGGTTAGATCTCTTACGAAAGTTCGGCAGCCTAACGGCGCCACTCAAAACTTCCAAAATGGATTGATGAGAGAGAATAGGGTATCTCATCACATGAACATAAAAATTACAGTAAGTTTAATATAAAAGATCATCCCAATAACAATAAATATGAGCTTTAAAAGGAATGACATAAAAGTGTGTACTTAAAAAGAAAGAGAGGAGTAGGATCCCTTACCTTGGGTCCGATTTGACTCGATCGTTCTTTAACGTCCTGAATAATAAACTTGAGTTAATATCTAATTTCTTAAGAACCTTTTTCAAGTTCATTATTCCTTTTACACCATGTTATAAACATCATGTAATCATTTAAGTTAATAATTTTCATTTTTTCGGTATTTGGTTCTTAAGTCGAAAGTGGACTTCTTACAATTACATGTTGTTCGTGTGGTCAAAGGTTCTTTATATCTAGAATGACATTCCTGATTTGGATATCATATATATCATATATATCCAGCATATACATGTATTTATAATATTACATAATCATTTAGAGGTAAGAAATGAAATGCACCGTTCATGGAGACGGTAAGCCGTACGTACGCATGGACGCTACTTTCATTTCTTTGTCATATTAATGGAATTAAAACTAAATGAGAGGTATGTATATTTTAATTACAGAATTATATTCATCTTTTAGATGTATCATTCATAATATATATCCATTATATACATGTACTTATAATAGTACATTACATTTGGGGATAAGAAATGAAATACACCGTTCATGGAGACGGTAAGCCGTACGTACGCATGAACGCTACTTTCATTTCTATCTCATACTTTAATGAAAAGAAATAATAATGATATAGAGGTATATAATAATTCCAGTATAAAATCATATATAATAACATTAAATCCATCCTTTATATGTCCCACGTATGGCATTAACGAATCACATCACTTTGAGGGGGCGGTAGTCGGCACTTCCTAAAATGAAGATATCACGTATACCCATAATGGAATCCATAAAGGTAAGACAAAAATGAAAAATACAGAAGCATAAGTAAAAAATAAACATATTATATATCATATATAAAAATAGTTACATCATAATGGCCACCTTTGAAGGTGTTAAATGAGTATTGAACAATCATCGTTTCGGGAGGCAGAATTTCGCCATCCACGGAAACCGTATGTTTTTTAACCATTTGATGTAGTTGTGTGAGAGTGTAGCTCAAATAAATCTTATAAAAACATCCTAGTATATTTAAGATACTGGTGTTGTTACAAAATAAGTAAATAAAAAGAGTTTAGGGGGTTGGAGAAGCAAAATAAAACAAATGAACATGAGAGAATGAATTACCTTTAAAAGTGTAACTCCTTTTGATTTGAGCCTAAAGGCTTCCTTTGAAAGGATTATGACCAAAGGGAATCCTCTAGGATGAGGAGAGGGATGTGGAGAGAGTAAATGGGCAGGGTTTGGCCGATCCAAAGGCTTTAGGAGTGTGTGAAATGAGGTAGAGGTGGGGGCCTTTTATAAGAGGAGAGGAGGGGCACTTTTGGAAAGTAAGAAATATTACTTTATTTGAAAATGTGTTTCGGTTTCAAAAAGTCCCACATTGATATAATTCGTGGATAAGGTGTTAAGGGTTCTAAATACACCCATCCAATAAGTTTTGGACATGTGTAGGTTTTAGATATTACATTATCTTTCCATTTTATTTAAATCGTTAAATAATGAAGTCATCGCTGCATCATCAGGATGTCATAAATAATTTATTTTATTTAAAGTCTAAAAATTATAAAAAAAATACTATGATGTAGAAAATCTTTCTATATTTCTAATGATTATTTATAATAAAAAAATATGATTATTATAACCCATTCTAAAATTTTGTTTAGTAAAACAATTTATGTTAGTGTCATTTTCACCTTTATTTAAAAAAAATGCATTAAAGTCATTATCTCACCGAAGTGGCTCCATGGGGTCCCCTAAATCGACCCATGGGTTTTCTTGGTCGGCCATGACACAACCAATAGGGTTAGGACATGTGTCAAGCTCATATCATTTTATTAAAGCATTATTTTTACCTTAAACTACACTAATTACCACTAATCGCGATTAAAAACTTAATTAGTTACTATTCACCAAAAAATTATTTTTATCCCATTGAACCACATTTTACTTCTTAATGATAACAATGTATGTCGGATTTTTGAAAATCAAAACACAATGATGTCAAAATTTCATTTAAATGGAAAATCAGTTTTTATAAGTACCACTTAGTGGTTTCACTATTCATCAAAAATTGAAGTTTTTCAGAAAATTACCAAAAATTCACCCTAAGCTATATTTGATATTACGAATTCAAAAATGAAGTCTATTTTACAAAATTAAAAACATATAAGTCACATTAATTAATTTAATAATTAATTCCCGCTGTCAGAGCAAATAACGTGTTTTTATGTAACAATAAGTATCAAAAGATTGACACTAGTTTAAGTCCGATTTCAAAGTGAAATTAATTCCAACGACCACTATTGGATTTAATGGTAAAAATATTTTCTAATTTAAATTTAAAAACAATTCAAATGATAATCTAATCATATAAATAAATTAGATTAAAAAGAGGTTTTGAATTAAAATACAACATTTTACACTATTCATTAAAAAAATGAACTTTATCGGAAAAATACCAAAAATTTACACAAAGTAAAATTTGATGTCCCGATTCTAAAGAAGAGTTTTATTTGGTCCAAAAGAATGTATAAGAGTGATCAAAACTATATTTAATGACATTTCGCCATCAGAAGGCGATAAGTGAACCTTTAGTGAAAATTAGGGTATAAAAGCCTAAAATTGAATTCTTTCCGTATTTTAAGCATTTGGATAAATGTAAAAACATTTAAAAAACTTATATAATCATATTTTAGTTATTTCTATCCATTCCCGCCAATACAACGGCTACATGTTAACTGCCATTTAAAATAATATTATTTTATTATTAGAGTGCAACGTAAGATTCCCAAGAAACTCGTTGTTGCGTATTGGGTACGCCATCGAGCATTGCATCCCCTTTAAAGTAATATTAATATTTGATTCACAAGTATGGATAAATATAAAGATGTCATATTATTTATTTACCTGGGGTGTTACATCCTTCCCCCCTTTTGGGAATTGCGTCCTCACAATTTTAAAATTGGGCTTGGAAACATCCTTGAAAGTCCCACATCGGAAGAAGAGTCGGTAAAACAATCACTTTAAAATAAAGAAAGATAAGTACAAAGGTCACCCAAGTTAACACATTCTAGGATTCCAAGTAGAAAAATATGGACATGGAGGAGAAAACATAGGGTCATGTTCTGATGGAGAGTGATAGAAAACATGTTTAGGAGAAAGTTAACAATAAGAAAATCACAAACTTGTGATGGGTTTAACGGTGTTGGGTTCCCCAGTAGGAAAAATTAATAGACAACATTTTTTCTTTAAGTTACTTTTTATTGAGTAATTTATTTTTGATCTTATATAAAACATAAGGAAACATACATACTTGTCATGTTGACTTCCAACTTTTACTATATTCCTTAATCAAACTCATTTTTTTCCAAAAGACGAGTATTTAGGGAGACTTGTTCGCATTAAGAGTACTATAATCAACTTCTAGAGAATCACCTAATCCACAATAGATAACTATATACTTCCCATGTATTTAGACTCTAACCAAAACCAAAACCAAAAAGGTTAGTACAAGATCAGATAAACCAGAAAGGATAACCCTTTATAAAAAGAAAATCTATTCTCAATCTCCAAAATTTTTCAACAAAACCCAAAGATCAACGAGAACCATTCTATAATCAATTTGTCCATAAAATTATTCAAAGTAAACCAATATAAGATTGAAACCCAAATATTTGAAGGATTTAGTCACATAGTCTTCCAAGTTAAATCGTAACATTTATCTCCAAACAACATCAGTTACTCCTAAAGTCTCATATTGAAATGTAATTAACCTAATCACATATCCTCCATGATAGGTTAATCATTTTCATAAATAATCCAAAATCAACTTACTCTTAATTAATAAAATCATATAACTAAAAAGAATCAGTCAAACTAACCAGGGACTTCACGTAGTCCAGTGGTAGGCGATAAATACCAGTCGCACTTTGGTTGTGGGTTCGATTCCCGCGGCTTTGTCCGACGCGACGGGTTGTCACACGGTCTGCGTGTTGTCCTTTTTCCAAAACTATATAATTCTTAAAACATTCCCCAAAATGAGATAAAATATTCAAGAATAATCATAACATATTTTAACCTCAAGTTTATCTCATTCCTTTCATTTTCCATCATATCATAGAGTAACCCATAATTACCTAAAAATTAAGGATCATATAAACTCTAATGGTTACCTTTATAATTATTACCTGAACTTCCATATCGATTGGTCATCTTGTAAATGATGCATTACAGAACATACCAAGGTTCAAGTGGTCGATCATGACTCCTTGATAGTTGGTTTAGAACAACCACGAGTTTCCTCATTGAATCCCCCATTTTATCTAGTATCTTAATCAGAGAACCACCACAGTTTCCTTCAAACCTGTTGTCTCTTTGGTGCCTGCTAGATCCATCCATTCACTAAAAACAAAAATGTCAGTGTGAGTATATCAACAAAACCATCATGTACTAATGAGGAAGGTAAACACTAATATATACTTACTCATTCACTTTATCTAAAACTATGACTATTTTTGAAATCCTAACCATTATGGTAATGTCACTTATGCTTAGAGAATAACCTAACCTCTAAAGTTATCTAAACCGACCTTTGATACCAACTATAAGGCCCCAGCCTTAAACCTTACTTAATCTTGAGTTATTACAAGGTTACACATTGAGGATCTTTTCAGGTTTAGAGTTTTAGAGAATTAGATCATGAAACTTGCATTACATTTCACATTTAAACAAAGTGGTTACATAAAAGGCAGTATTCATTCTTCCCATCAACGGAAACATATTTAAAATATAACACGAATTAATTCTTGACACATCCTTGACACTAACATCACATCATGTACCTTTCCCTTGACCTGTGAAAAACATTTCAAAAACTTGGGATGAGCATAAAAAGCTCAGTAAGGGTTATAAAAATATGGAAAGGAAACATGAATCCATATATACATAATAATGAAATCATACTTTACCCATAAAACAAAGGCACTTTCATACCTCATCAAACCATGAATAAATCATAGAAATCATAAGACATAAAGGTAACTTGAGGCATTCATAACATTCTTACATAGGGAGTAACCCTCTTGGTTACGTTTGGAATACCCATCACAGTATATTCCCTAAATATCTTCGGAGAAACCTTAATGTTTCACTCCTTCACGTTACCCAATGCATTAGAGAGCTATATCGGGCTCACTCGCCCTTAGTTTATCACGGAACCGCCCGTTTTCATAAAAATTCCCAAGAACCATAACATAAATGTATCACATAAAACATGCATAAAGGAAACATAACATTTCCATATTTCAATCACAATATAAAATTTTAGTATATTGAAATAATGAATAAGAAACCATTTCCAAAACCATTTAAAACATTTAATAAAGAGATTTCTGAATCAAAGTGTCCCATACCACCTTGAAGCTTAAAATTTTAAACCATTAATATCCATATAAATAAATCCTTAAAACCATTTTGAAAACATGGATATTAATAAGAACAAATAATTAAAACATTTAAAACGACATTTTGGTTAAAGGGGTTTTACCAAAATTAGAGATACTTGAATACAATAATTGAGGAATAACATTTAGTCAGAACTTTATAATATCATGAGAATAAATGGATTCATGATATAATACTCCAAAGGACAGTATATACACCATATAAGAGTGAATTGGTGCATAACAACAATGAACCCTCAATAGAAATGTCAAATGTGATGAAATCCCTTATAAAGAAGGTATCCTTAAATTAAGGACAAATCAATCTCAAAAATATGTGTGAAAAATATAAATACACCCAATATAAGTGGATATTAAGTTTAAAACAATAAAAGGTCATTCACACATATTCAATGGATGACATATTCAATGACTACATGTTGAACCCAAAGAAATCGAAATTGGGTTAAAAAGTTCCCTTGACAGCCTAACGACATCACATCAAAATGAGTTGATGAGAGATAAAAAAGTGTATCTCATCACTTGGACATAAAATTTACATCAATAAGGATATATGAGAACATATCCCAACATAACAATATGTAAATTAAAATACCCAAAAAAAGAAGTCTTTTAAAAAAGAGGAGGGTGAAAGGTTCCCTTACCGACTTGGGTATCTTTCAAAACATACACCCCATGAAATAAGGACAATAGATCATTGATGTAAATACTCATAAAAGAAAGTATATTACACAAAGAGTATAATAATGGACAGTACATACACCACTCAATGGAATTTGTGGCAAATGTAGCATAAATCTCACGGGAATAAAAGTGAGATGAAAAATCCCTTACGAAAACTCGGCAGCCTAACGGCGCCACATAAAACTTCCGAATATGGATTGATGAGATCAAATAGGGTATCTCATAAAACTACAATAAAATGTACAGTAAGAGGAATATAAAAGAACATCCCCCAAAATTACAAATAGGAGCTTAAAAGAAGTGACATAAAGGAGAGTACTTAAAAAGAAAGAGAGAGGTTAGATCTCTTACGAAAGTTCGGCAGCCTAACAGCGCCACTCAAAACTTCCAAAATGGATTGATGAGAGAGAATAGGGGCTCTCATCACATGAACATAAAAATTAAAGTAAGTGTAATATAAAAGATCATCCCAATAACAAGAAAGATGAGATTTAAAAGGAATGACATAAAAGTGTGTACTTAAAAAGAAAGAGAGGAGTAGGATCCCTTACCTCGGGTCCGATTTGACTCGATCGTTCTTTAACGTCCTGAATAATAAACTTGAGTTAATCTCTAATTTCTTAAGAACCTTTTTTAAGTTCATTATTCCTTTTACACCATGTTATAAACATCATGTAATCATTTAAGTTAATAATGTTCATTTTGTCGGTATTTGGTTCTTAAGTCGAAAGTGGACTTCTTACAATTACATGTTGTTCGTGTGGTCAAAGGTTATTTATATATATAATGACATTCTTGATTTGGATATCATATATATCATATATATCCAGCATATACATTTATTTATAATATTACATAATCATTTAGAGTTAAGAAATGAAATGCACCGTTCATGGAGACGGTAAGCCGTACGTACGCATGAACGCTACTTTCATTTCTTTGTCATATTAATGGAATTAAAACTAAATGAGAGGTATGTATATTTTAATTACAGAATTATATTCATCATTTAGATGTATCATTAATCATATATATCCATTATATACATGTACTTATAATAGTACATTACATTTGTGGATAAGAAATGAAATGCACCGTTCATGGAGACGGTAAGCCATACGTACGCATGAACGCTAATTTCATTTCTATCACATACTTTAATGGAAATAAATAATAATGATATAGAGGTATATAATAATTCCAGTATAACATAATATATAATAACATTAAATCCATCCTTTATATGTCCCACGTATGGCATTAACGAATCACATCACTTTGAGGGGGCGGTAGTCCGCACTTCCTAAAATGAAGATATCGCGTATACCCATAATGGAAGCCATAAATGTAAGACACAAATGAAAAATACAGAAGCATAAGTAAAACATAAACATATTATATATCATATATAAAAATAGTGACATCATAATGGCCACCTTTGAAGGTGTTAAATGAGTATTGAACAATCATCGTTTCGGGAGGCAGAATTTCGCCATCCACGGAAACCGTATGTTCTTTAACCATTTGATGTAGTTGTGTGAGAGTGTAGCTCGAATAAATCTTATAACAACATACTAGTATATTGAAGATACTGGTGTTGTTACAAAATAATTAAATAAAAAGAGTTTAGGGGGTTGGAGAAGCAAAATAAAACAAATGAACATGAGAGAATGAATTACCTTTAAAAGTGTAACTCCTTTTGATTTGAGCCTAAAGGCTTCCTTTGAAAGGATTCTGCCCAAATGGAATTCTCTAGGATGAGGAGAGGGATGTGGAAAGAGTAAATGGGCAGGGTTTGGCCGAGCCAAAGGCTTGAGGAGTGTGTGAAATGAGGTAGAGGTGGGGGACTTTTATAAGAGGAGAGGAGGGGCACTTTTGGAAAGTAAGAAATATTACTTTATTTGAAAATGTGTTTCGGTTTCAAAAAGTCCCACATTGATATAATTCGTGGATAAGGTGTTAAGGGTTCGAAATACACCCATACAATAAGTTTTGGACATGTGTAGGTTTTAGATATTACATTATCTTTCCATTTTATTTAAATCGTTAAATAATGAAGTCATCACTGCATCATCATGATGTCATAAATAATTTATTTTATTTAAAGTCTAAAAATTATAAAAAAAATACTATGATGTAGAAAATCTTTTTAGATTTCTAATGATTATTTATAATAAAAAAATATGATTAGTATAACCCCTTCTAAATTTTTTTTAGTAAAACAATTTATGTTAGTGTCATTTTCACCTTTATTTAAAAAAAATGCATTAAAGTCATTATCTCACCGAAGTGGCTCCATGGGGTCCCCTAAATCGACCCATGGGTTGTCTTGGTCGGCCATGACACAACCAATAGGGTTAGGACATGTGTCAAGCTCATCTCATTTTATTAAAGCATTATTTTTACCTTAAACTACACTAATTACCACTAATCGCGATTAAAAACTTAATAAGTTACTATTCACCAAAAAATTATTTTTATCCCATTGAACCACATTTTACTTCTTAATGACAACCATGTATGTCGGATTTTTGAAAATCAAAATATAATGATGTCAAAATTTCATTTAAACGGAAAATCAGTTTTTATAAGTACCACTTAGTGGTTTCACTATTCATCAAAAATTGAAGTTTTTCAGAAAATTACCAAACATTCACCCTAAGCTATATTTGATATTACGAATTCAAAAATGAAGTCTATTTTACAAAATTCAAAACATATAAGTCACATTAATTAATTTAATAATTAATTCCCGCTGTCATAGCAAATAGCGTGTTTTTATGAAACAATAAGTATCAAAAGATTAACACTAGTTTAAGTCTGATTTCAAAGTGAAATTAATTCCAACGTCCACTATTGGATTTAATGGTAAAAATATTTTCTAATTTCACTTTAAAAACAATTCAAATGATAATCTAATCATATAAATAAATTAGATTAAAAATAGGTTTTTAATTAAAATACAACATTTTACACTATTCATTAAAAAAATGAAATTTATCGGAAAAATACCAAAAATTTACATTAAGTAAAATTTGATGTCCCGATTCTAAAGAAGAGTTTTATTTGGTCCAAAAGAATGTATAAGAGTGATCAAAACTATATTTAATGATAGTTTGCCATCAGAAGGCGATAAGTGAACCTTTAGTGAAAATTAGGGTATAAAAGCCTAAAATTGAATTCTTTCCGTATTTTAAGCCTTTGGATAAATGTAAAAACATTTAAAAAACATATATAATAATATTTTAGTTATTTCTATCCATTCCCGCCAATACAATGGATACATGTTAACTGCCATTTAAAATAATATTATTTTATTATTAGAGTGCAACGTAAGATTCCCAAGAAACTCGTTGTTGCGTATTGGGTACGCCATCGAGCATTGCATCCCCTTTAAAGTAATATTAATATTTGATTCACAAGTATGGATAAATATAAAGATGTCACATTCTTTATTTACCTGGGGTGTTACATAAACAATGCCCAAGGCATGATATAATCGACCACTGAGGCATATCAATTACAATATAAACAATGCATATGTAATTGAATAACTAAAATACAGACTTTACTAATTGTAATCCAAGAAAAGTACAAGAGGTGAAATAGAGAACAACTAATTTACATTAATAATAAACTAAAAAAAGTATAAGATATGGAATATGAAGCAACTAATTCAGACTAGTAGTATGAAAAAAAGGATATAAGAGATGAAAAAAGAGACAAATTAACTTAATTATACAAAACTACACAAAGGATAAGATATCTCATAGGAAATGTCAAATTCATACTAGTAGAATTCCAAATGAAGCATAAGATATTTATTAGGAAACTACCAATTAATACTTGTAGGAAACTAAAAAAGTATGATATATGGTAGAGTATATTAAAAATACATACTAATAGCATGGAAAAAATTATCTAATATATGGTATAAAGAATATGAATATAAGAGGTTGTGGTTTCATAAACTAAAAAATATATGTATTCAAATTTATCAACATGAAAAATAATTCAAATGGAATACTTCATGATAAAATTAGCAATTATGGAATGGAATAAAACTATGAGATCAATTTAGTAAATGATGAACAATAGCAAACATGATGAATATCTATCCTTTCACACTTCACTATGCATAAAAAAGTAGTAAGAATTCCAAGTAAGTATATGATAGAAATAAATACTTGTAATTTAATTAAAATATAATGATAAACATGTAAAACCCATGCAAGATTCACAAAAAAAAATCATTTAACCATGAAGGGTTCATGTAAAACATTTACTAGTTTTAAACTTTTAGTCTCAATATGGTTCGCCTGAACCTATACCATTTTCAGGTTAACTATCTCTAGATATGAGATGAATAAGGGGTAAACCTACCAATTTAATTTTTGAATATCTCTTTAAGTCCTCAGGAAGAATATATATTTAAACCAAAATCTAATCTCAACCACCTATAAAGGGATTGGAATTAGTTAAACACTATTGGAACTTGAGGAGAACAAATCTAGGAAGAAAAACCCAGTTCTTACCTCAGATTCACTTAATTAAAGACTCTATAGCTTCTATATTGTAAGTAATACAAGTGATTATAAGATCATATCATACCCATATTAAGTGAGATCCAAAAGGAATTGAATAATGAAATCCCATGCCCTAGAATTTATGGTCCACCTAGTCTAGGTGTTACTTGAGGACCTCCTGGAAGGTATGGATCATGGGAGAAGAGTATGTAGGCAGTGAGGGTGAGGCTGAGGGCTTGGGAAGCTTATGTGAAACTAGAAATATAGCAAGGGTGAGGGATAGGGGGATTAGGAGAAACTAGATCACTGGTGAGGGTTCATGGGGATCAATGGAAATCAGAACGCCACCAATGGCTTGGGATCAGGGGATCAGGGGAATTCAGATCACTAGTGAGGGATTGGGGGGAGGGATCAGGGGAAATTGAAGCACCGAAGAGGGGGGAAATATAGAAGTGTAGATGGATTGAGGTATGGGGTTATTGGGGGGGGGGTCTCGAGATAAAGTTTTTTTAATAAATGGATAAAATTTAACAGTAGTTTTTTTAATAACCACCGTTAATTTTTTTCAGTTTTTTAAACTTTGGTTAAACTATTGCTAAAAAACTACCACTAAACTATGAATTAGGTGTAGTGGGTGATGAAATTTTAGTTATATGGCTATAATAGTTGAAGTTGTATGAGTAGTTGGAAAAATCACAGAAAGAGTATATCACTTTGCAAGAAAGAATCAAAGGGTTGATCGATCAGGATTGACCACAATCCTCTTATTAAGGATTCTAGAGGTACTACTCTTCCCATTCATTAACTATTTATAATATGTGTGTGAATTAGTACAAGATGAAGGTGGAGATATAATTCATGGGGTGTGTGTATGCTGAAAGGGCATAGGTGCATAAGTTGAAAGGAGATACATGTGACAAGAAGAATCTGAACTCTTGAAATTTTCATATGGTATCAAATTCAACAAGTGGTGTTACATAACAACTCTACTTTTAAAATATGTATCTAGAAGTTTTATACTATGGAAAAGGGAGATTATATGATGAATATCCTAATTCAAAACTGAAGATCTATCAAATCTGTACTTGAATGATCCAGTTGTTCCAAGTAGCAATGAATTTTCAACCATTGGTATCATAACTCAGTTCAAGTGTTATTTTTCCACCAATAGAAGACTAATTGGGGGAGAATCAACAACATTAATTTATTTCATGATTATCTATTTTGTTCTTACAATTTGGTATTAGCTGACTATTCTTAGGATATAAAAAAACCTAGTGTTTTTTAGGGAAATTTATTGAACAAAACACTATTCCATATAGCCTCATCTAACAAGAGAATCCTCTGAAGAATTGAGAAAAGTCATGCAACTAGAATATGTGGAACTAAGTGAGTGACATGGATAACATTGACATTTCTTGGCTTAAACTCTTTTTTCCTACAAAGATTTTTGACTCATTAGGCTTATAGGATCTATTAATGACTCAATACTATGTGGTAATTTCACTTGATGAAAATATTATAGTAGTGTGAAACTTTAAAGAAAAATATGAATCAGATATTGAAAAGTACTAAAAGAATCAAAGTTTCAATATGAAGTTGATAAATATAGTCAAAGGTTAAATTAAATATTTTTGACATAGGATGGTAGTGTTTAGATGTCAACATATAATATCTCATGGGATAAGAAGAAGTACATAACCAAATGGGGAGATTAATTTATCTTTATCTGGATTTAAAGAGATGAAAGAATAATGTGTTCCCCTCATGATTTTATAGATTATAAAAAATATAATGAATGGAGATCATTAAATTAAGGGGAGGAAATTCATAATTGAAGGAATCCTATAATAAATTATATGATAAATGGGGAGATTAAATTTTAGTCTTTAATTGGTATTATTTGTGACAATTCCAGTGCTATAAATATTATAAAAAATCCAGTCCATCACCCATGAAAAAAATGCATTGAAACCAAATATCATTTTATCAAGGATATGGTAGAGAATAGGGTTGTGAAGTGGGAGTATATACCTACATAATTATAAGTTGAATATATTCTCATTAAGAATTTTCCCAAAGATACGTTTAAGCAGCATCGACTGGATCTTGTAGCTCAGTCGACACCCCACACTTGAAATAGTGTGGATGTAGGACCCCCTCTCCACAAGGTATGATGTGTTTTTACCTAAATATGCTAATCCATGTTATTTACCCTATTACAAACCACAAAGGAATGACCTTCGAGTTCATTGATAAAGGGGGAGATGTTGTGGCATTAAAAGGGGAGAAAATATCTTAATCAAGATAGAGGGAGAAGCTGATAGGGGGAACAGTGAATTGGGGAGAGTTTTTAATATGTTGATGCTAAATATTTTCAATCAAAGTTTATATATAATGAAATATGGGGATTATGATGAAATTATTTGAGTGGTTTTGGGAATGAGGTTTTTTATTGATGAACTTTTCATGCTACTCTTGTTTCTCATGATGAGTATGGATCATGTGGGCTTAGAGTGTGTGTTGAGTAAATATTTGATATCTATCTAAATCGAAATAAGAATATTTTTTTAGAATATGGAATATTATTTAATGTGGTTTCAAAATGTGGAGAATTTTCAACAAACCTAAAGGGGGATATTGTTGAAAAAAATACCTCAAGACATCATCTCAGTGTTTTTGGGGGTGTTTGTGTTTTTTGAAAAATAAAGTTTACCATATTACAGAATGGTTGGTGTTTCCAAAGTAGATGTTTTGATGGTTTCATAGTTTCCTAGTGTTTTTCAAATTTTTGGGCCTCAAAATTGGGATTTTTTTTATAGAAAAGTAAGGATTTCTATATAGAATTTTTGGTGAACTACATAGCATATAAAAGAGTTTATAGACCACATTTCCTAGACCATGAAGCGAAACTATGCTATACAGACCACAAAAATGGTATGCATCACCATGAAGGAATTCATTGTTTATGGTTAGAGGTGGTGATTTAAAGATGCCACAAAGGGTTTTTATTTTTGGATGAAATCAGCCACCGTTAAGGATACATGCATTATGCGGACCACATAACAAGTTCGTGATGATGGATAATACGTAATGGAGTTTTTGGTAATTATGATTAATGAATATTATGGGATTTATTTGCCTATATAAAGGACCCTAATAACATCATTAAGAGTAAATAAAAATTTTATCAAAGAGGATTATCATTGTAATAATTTGGGTGAGTCTGAAAGTGGTCCGTGGAGGAGGAAGTGGTTTGTGAAGAAGGTTTTCTGTGAAGGAGGAAATGGTTCATGAAGGATGTTTTCCATGAAGGATAAAGTGGTTTGTGAGGGAAGATTCCACAAAGGCATAGTTTTTTAATGTATCTTTTTTTTTGGAGCACTGTATCTTGTAAAGGAAAGGTGATTCGTGAGGCATCATCCATCCATGAAGCATATGCAACCCGTAAAGCACTCGTGCCACATGGCGCAAGTTGGTTTGTGGAGTGATTAAGGAATTCCATGAAGGGATTAAAAATAGTTCACAAAAGTACTATCTAAAAATCAATCAGTTCATAGAGAAGTATATTTCATCTACCAAGTTTACCTAGTTAATGATATCATTGTCAAATCTGAAGAAGAAGAAGAAGACAGAGGATCTGCACTATCAGACTATATTTGAAAGAGTATATTCACTACTACATACAAGTAGTGAAAGGAATACTTGAAATATTTTTAAGATCTAGACAAAGTTATGAGAAGTTTCCATGACAATATGGAAAGGTGATGCTCATGGGGATGTTCACATCAAGACTGTGAAAGAGAACATGATTTTCAAAGGAATGTATCATATATTCGGTGCAACTCTCAACAATATAAGATATTGTTCCTTGGACCATGTGACTATTTTTTTCCTTATGAAGTAGTGAAACTAAGAGGGAAGTGTGATGGAATTGATCCTAGGGAGATAGTTCATTTTCCACAAACTTTGTAAGGGTAGTGATCCCAGGTAGGAGTGACCTGTCCCAAACAAACAAGCAGTGAGTTAGCGATTTTGGTGAATCAACACACTATTGGAAGCATACTCCTTGGACTAGCCTGCAGTGGTGAATCAAGTATATATATATATTCATTATTTTTATTTCTTTCTTTACATTATATTCATCATCATCAGGTAATGTAGGAAAGGATTAGAGTAACATAAATACTAAAGAGAAAATGAAGTGGCCCTTATAATAAAGAGGTCAAGATCCAATGGGATAAGAAGAAGTTTAAAAATAATATACACACCCCAATTCACCCCTTTATAAGGTTATATATGACCCTTTTGGACCTAAAAATAGTTTAGGTTCTTCAATAGTAATTTTAAATGGTTTAATAACCTTTATATAGACCCTTAAAATATGATTCTTCAAGTAAATAATCATGAAATCCTTCCAATAACCATATTTATCTCTATTGAAGTAGGGATCCTTGATCATAGGAATTTATTTATTCATTCAAGAAATTGTATTAACTTAGAAATTATCTTCAAACTTAAACTGATAAGAGTTGTGAACTCAAAAGGAAATTCTTTGATACCAATTATTGTCCTAGTAATGTTACACAGATACTCAAGAGGGGGTGAGTGAATTGAGTTCTTAAAATTTTACCCCAAATGAAGATGACCCTATAAAAAACTATATAAACCATTACCACTATATTTTTAAACCGATATTTAGTAGAAATAAACTATAAATAAAGAGTAGGACACATGGATTTTTATAGTGTTTTAGGGAAATAAGAACTTCCCCTAATTCACTCCACCAAAACCAAAATAGGTTTGGAATTTTTTACTAAACTATTCCTTTTCCTAGGGATTTCAAAACTGAGTGAAAGAAACTATCACTTAAAAAAGGATATAAGAGCCTTTTCCTATGGCTATCCCTTTCCAAGACCTGTCAATGACCCTCACACATCACTTGGTATAAGAAGTGATTACTTTAAAAAAATGAGTGACATAGATGTGAGAACAGGTTAAACACACAATTATGAGAAATAACTAAAAAATGATGAATAAATTCATGATAATGACTATTAATTCAAAATGTAGCTACAATAAGAGTACTTTGACTGTAGTAGAGTATTTCCTGAATTTACTATAGCAGTTCTTCTTCTTTTTAAAAATTAAAGACATATTTAATGCACATAAAGAAGAATATAATCACTTAATTTATTCCTAAAAACCAAAGGTGACTTGACTATTTGAGAGGTAAACATTATTTTAAATATAAACCTTAAAAAAATCACCCATTACTTCTTTAATCAACTCAAAATATAATTATAAGAATGAAGTAATGATATTTTCCATAAAAAATTGTAATAAATTTCTCAAAATAAGCTATTCTTCAAAAAATATCTCAAAGGAATGACTTTATAAGGATTATATTCACAATAATAATCATTATGTGAAACCATGATCTTTTGTATAGCCATCATCTTCATAGGGATCAACTTGTACAAACATGGTCTTCTACGTAAGCATCATTCTATATTCTGTATTAACATCACCTAGTCCTTGTGTGACCATCATGTAATCCTTACATAACCATCATTATATGATCTATGTAAGCATAGTATGGTCCTTGTATAACCATTATATAGTCTATGAAACCATAAATATCCTCCACATAGATAATATTCTATCTATGTAAGTTTGAATTTGATATGTGTTACCATCATCCTAGACTTACATAAATACCATCTTGACTTGCATAAACATTAATAATTAAATTTTTTACTCCATACTAGAATAAAATTCAAGTATAAAAACATGAAGAAAAGATAATATAAACCTATTGAATCCTATTAAAAACAATTAAATAAAAATAATTTGATAAATAAATAAATCTTTTGTGAGAATCAAAATTTATGAAAAATTGGTATATGTTGGAACACCATTAGTGTATCTAGAAATTATTACATGCTACTTATTGAACATCACCCAACATGAATCTTGATAGATTATACACAAAATTTAGATGGTGTGCATGTAGTGTAACCCCATATTATATTGAATCCATGTAAATCTTGGAAATCCATTTGGTTTGTAATGATACACATCATTACCAGTCATAAATTTATAAGGGTATTTTAAATTTTGGTTTGGTGAGGTTTTTTTTGATAACTAGGGATCAAAATAGAATTTAAAGTATTTGGTAATCCTTATAATGTTTTTATATATAGGGTTTAAGGATTGGGTGGTGTATCAAGTGTTCAAAAGGGTGTTATATCATTTTTCGGGTGGTAAGACTCCTTCAAGTTACAGTAGAAATCCATTCATGATGTGATGGGTGGTAGTCACATCATGAATGGCCCTTACATGGTGCTAAGGACCCTTAAGTGGATGTTAATTCCATTAATAATGGATTAATTCCATGAATATTACCCTTCCATGGGTGAGTAGGGACCCTTATATAGAATTCACACCATGAAGCAGTGCTTCACATCATGAAAGTATTAAGGCCAAGGGATGGGGTTCTTTGCAAGGGAGGATTCACAATGTGAACCATCTATTAACACTGTGAACCATGATGAATGTCTTATTATTTAGGGGATTTTGGGTAATTTCTCCAGGGTTATTCTTTAATAACCCCTTAGGTTTCCTCTTGTTTTATTCAACCAAAGGCAGATGGAGATCCCTATTTATTTCTCCTATTCCCTTACTTTTGTGCCTTTGATCTAGGTAGATTCTTAGTGTTTCATCACACCGATTCAAGGTTAAATCCCTCCTTATTCCACTATTATTATTCTTACCTCATTTTACCTAAATTTTATATTGGTTGGATGGGGTTTGGATGTATGATTTTATAAAATCATGGGAAAATAATTATTCTTTATGGGGCTTTTTGTGTGTGGATAATAGAGGAAATCTCGAGAGGTTATATTCAGGATGTCATTCATTTTTTGATATGAGGTATGCTTCCATTTTGGTTTCTTTAAGGTTTTGGATAAATTTTGGTGAAATTGACCATTGATTTAGGTTGATAATTTTTGGATTTTATATGGCTTAGGTTTGGGTTAATTTTGGGAGTAGACCATGCCACATTTTCATAGATTCAGCACCATGAGGTTGTTCGATGAGTTTGGAATATGTTTTTGCAAATAAAGAAACTATTTTTAAATGTTTGATTAATTAATTTACTAATATTTATTGATGATATAGGTTCTTGAGATTTTTATTAATGCTTATAAAATCCTAATTAGTGTTGTTCAGGTTGTGAATTAAAGTAAATATCTTGTTTGATGTGAGAGTCCTTAACTTTTCCATGTTTATTGGTATTTTGGTGATTTTATGCTCACATTACTTCATTATAATTATTGACTATATATCTTCATAAATTGTGTGACATTTTTTCCATAAGGTTGGGATGATCTCACATCGGCCTAATAGTCAACATGGACCATGTAACTTACTAAACAATTCAATATTTGTGCCTTGGTTGAATGGGCATTGATGGACCTCCTAATGGATTTTTGGAGGTGTGTGTTGGATTTTGGAAAGAAAAATGAATTTAATTTTAAAAATGGGTTTTAAAAATGGTTTTGATTCAAATGTAATTTTAATGTAAAATGGGTTATTTGGAATATGAGTTTTGAAATGGTATTTCAAAAATGAAATAGGATTTCTAAAGGATGTTTGAAAGTATTTTGGCTGAGGGCCAAGCATCATTATGAAAACATGTGATGCATTTTCTAAAGGGTTTGAAAATGGGATTTGGATCGATTTTTATTAAATATTTAAAAGGGATTATAGTGGCTTATTATTGATCCATTTGACCATGTGTGGGTGATAACAATTTTTCTAAAGAATTCATGCTTTGTATGCATCCCTTCTTGTGATTTCATGGTGTATTGTTTGATGCATGATGATGTGTATTGTGTTTATAATACTATGAGAACTTTGTTTTTAGTATCAGAATGATGGGTTGATCTAGTTAGATGTGATATAATACTTAGAGGGATGAGATGGGTTTTGGTATATGTTTGATACGTGAGACTGGGTGATGAGGGACTAGTTCCTTAGTGACGAGCTGGTGAGCTGTGTGATAGGTTACATTCCCTATGTATGTTTCAAATGTTGTACTATTAGATAGAACTATGGGGAGAGGGATCCCGAGGCCTGAAATCTCCTTGAGTGATAAGTCTTGGGAATTTTCATTAGGGCCTTTCATTGAGTATGATTTTGTCTAGATATTAGACCTTAACATGGGTGATTAGTCTTGGGTAAAGGACCACCCATTAGAGGGATGGGTTGAGCTATGGTATAAGATAGTGGACCTTGACTTAGTAAGATTAGGTCAAGTACCTCCTTGGGGGCTGGTTCATGGCTTGACATAAGACATTAATGATGAACCTACCTTAAGTGATAAGGGATGGGTCAAGGATTATAGATTTATGACCATGACTTATTACTTAGGGTAGTTGGTCGATGTTTAGATAATGAATTATCCAAAAACTTCGGGTTTTGGTCGAGACTTGGTAGATACATGATGGGTTAACTCCCTCCAATGGAAGGGATGAGTGTAGGTTTTGGAATAAAACCCTACCCTTCTCCTTTAGGCATGGGTTTTGGAATTGATTGGACACCCTAATATGCATCTTTGGGTATGACTTTGGGTTATGGTATGAGGTAACTTCTTTTTGGCATGGAGTTTAATTAGGTATGTTCAGTTATAACGATGGCTTGGTTAACACATGATGACCTGACTTGTGTGATTATATGTGCATTGTGAGTTATACTTTTATGTGGGTGTGTTTCCCATACACTTATACACCTATTTATATGAATTACATGAAAATCCACTTGATCACAATAACACTCAATATCATTGAGGTATTAGGGATTTCTATTGGGTCATTGGACTCACCCTTATCTGTATACATGACATAGGTTTTGATATACATGAAAAAACCTTCCTATTTTCTCTTAGGACATAGGTGTTTCATTGAGTGGGACACATGGTATATGCATGGTAGGTTTTAGAGGATAATGATTTGGTAGGATGGTATATGAGTTGGAGAAAAGGATGTGTAGTTTAATTTTTTGTTATATTCAGAATTTGTACAGGATAGTTAACCCCTATTTTATTTTATATATAATTTATTCTTATTTTTTATTTGATACTTCTAATTTTTATGGTTTTTATTTCATATAGACTATTTTACAGCTTTCTATTTTTGACTATGGGGATCGGTTTGAATCCCTGTTCTATGTCTATAGGTTTTTGGGATGTCTGTTATATAGATGAGTCATACTGATTTTTCAATATATTCAGACATGACCCTCAATATTTATTTTAGAGGGAATACAATCCCTATGACTATGTTAGGACTTCACTACCAGTTAACAACCTATGGAGTACGGGTAAGTATGCTTGAGGTCATGTATCATCCAAACTCAGATGTCATTTGGGTAGTCCAAACCAAGGGAACTATAAAGTGGTATTATAGCATGTTTTGGGATATAATAGTGTTTTTTAGTGATGAAGATAGATTTTTGGGTCTTGGGAGGTAGAATGAGTACATGCTTGGACAACATGACATTGGTTGAAACCCAAGTTTTTAGGGGCTATACAATTTCAGGAATAGGTACTATAGGATGAGTGAGGTACTGGTTTAGACTAAGAATCCCAATATGTGATAGATAGGACTCAAGATAAGTCATAGGGCTTGGTTGGGATTCAGTTATTTGTTCATGCGTCATGATAGTAGCATGATACACACATGAAAGAGCGCTGTTGTGGGTGCCCTCAAATGATTAATGTGATTTTGGGGTACTTAGGTGCAGTAGAGTGGCTGACCAAGGTCGTCTCTCAAAGGAGGAAGTGAATTTAACAACTTATTAAAGGTATTCTAAAAATAAAATAAAAGAGAATAAAATAAAAACACTAATTTAAAGGATTGGGTTTTTTATAGTTTATGAATCTAGAAGAAGTTTTCTAGAAGAAGATTGTATATTTTTTTTGTTTTTTGTTTTGAAATGAATTTCGATTAAAATGACACAACAAGAAAATGTTTTTTTAGAAATCTATTTTAAAAGGCGTAATCGATCTAACTCTACCTCTTCATTAAATTATTAATCATTATCATTTAAATCAATATCCACTTAATTATGATCCCCTAATTTTTTATCCCTCGAACCCTACGAGAGTTAACTTAACCACAAAGATGAAATTACTTAAACCCTAGGCTAGCTTCGGAACACGCAATCGCAGAACCCTGCTTTGATTGTTGTTATAAGGATATCTTATGGTCAGTGGTTAATTAGAGCACATATCCATTCTAGAAATGAGGATGAATTGTGTTTACGGATTATATTTGAACTCTACAAATTTATCCCGTGTGGTCTTGTATTACCAATTAAGATTACGCTCTCACAATTTACACAAAATCCCGACCTCGCGTGTTTTTGTGTTAATTGTTCAATTGCTTGATTAGTTTCTTGTAATTTAAAAACACAATTTATGGATCATATTATGTTAATTAAATTATCTCATTGATTCAAAATAATTAAATGAAGAGGTTAGAAGATAGATCAATTACTAAAAGACTACTCTTCCATGGGCGGCGTAATCATCGTAGAAGCGTTTTGCATGTGCAAAGGTTTATAATGGGTATAACCCAATAACGCTTATACTCAAGAATTCCAGACCAAATAGGAAGATTAAGATAAGAAGAAATTTAAACAAAATAGAAGAAAAGAGAAGAAATAAAAGAAGAACAAAGAAGTTTATTACACAAAAAAATCATTACAACATGAAGGAGAAGAAGAAGGCTTCGTCGAAGGGATCCTTGCTTCAAGAGATACCCTTATTGAAATGGTTGGAGAATTGGAGTTGATCCACTTCTCCTCTGCCCAAAACTTCCCAATACACGTCCCAAACCCACCAAATGAGAAAAACACCAATTTATAGAGTGGTGGGGAGGCTAGGTTCAAAGTGGTTTCAAGTGTGAATGGGGAATCTCAGCCAAATATTTTATGCCAACTTGAACCGCCCATTTGACCACAAAACACGTTAATTGGCCAACCTTCCAGAAGGATAAAATGTTCAGATATGGGTCATCTATCTAATCTCAAAATTTAGGCATAATCCATGCCCATATGAAGTAGTTATGGACGAAATACATAAGCTTCTCCATTCTGGCGAGTCCAGCCCAACTTTGACTTCATGACCCATTTTCAACAACCAAATGCACTCTTTAGCTCTAGTGTCCTGAATAAAGGTTGTATATAATTAAGTTAGGAAAAATTTTATAAATGTTCAAATTAAAATAATAAATATACAAATATGTATCTTCGAAATACTACAGTGAACTATAAAGGGTAAAACTGGAATTTTCATCAAATATTCAAATGAATGATATAATCCCAAATACTTTCTAATTAAACATATTTAACACAATGTGAGGAAATTATATCATTTATTATCAATAAAATATTCAATAAAATAGTGTTTTATTAACTCCCCCACACTTACCCTTTTGCACTCCTGAGAAAAACTTCATATCAAGTAAACATTAATATCAAATCAAAACCAATTTTAAAACACATATCTTTGAGATCAAAAAATTACACACCAAGAAAAAAAAGATATCATGCCTCATAAAAAACCATTATTTCAAGTTATTCATTTATATCATTCAATATATTTCCACTTTATTTATCCTCCCATGCACAAAACACTTACCTCGCTTGAATTTTCTCTCATCACTCAAATATCAATTTTTTTTGCAATGTATTTCTCATCCAAACTCATACAAGGGTCACCATAGGCTTGATAAATTCCTAAATCGCTACCCAATGTGAGTCAAGGACATATTTTTATCATGATGACTTTTCAGGGTTGTTCTGTGGCTTTCGGTTGGTAGTATTAAGATGTGAAAAACTATAAGGCTGAATGAGGAGGGATTGACTCTTTTTTTGAAGAAAAATTGCATTAATCTAATTTTCACTTAAATACGGTCTTCTCCTCAATCCCCATAGAATCAATTCAGCCCCATCATCATGAAAAGTCATGAAAATTTTACACCATTCATCATTTCAGCATAAAAAATGTCAATCTTCTCAACCATGATTTTCTTGAAAGCTTCAGATGGGTACAACTTTCCACCTCAATTAGAAGCTCCAGAAAAGGCACAGCTTCACTTGTCATGAAAGCTCCAGAAAAGGCATAGATTTCAATATAATTACTTTCTTCAGCAGCAAACACATCTCTTAAGAATTTAATTTTTCACCCAAAGTATCACAGAATGTGGTGGTAAAACACAAGATAGATTCCCACACACTTAAGCTCAACTAGATTATGCAATTTCACTTCAAAAGTTGGTTGGATAGGGAAAATTGGCTTGTAATGTGGCTAACCTAATAGGCTGTGCATGGATTCTAAGGGCTAAAAGGATTAAATATTCATGTTAGGCCATTATAAAAAAGTATTCTTTGAAATAGGGGCTTTAATACCAAACAAATGCCTCAATCATTTAAACATAAGTACCTCAAACCCTCAAGTTTTAACAGGAATATATCAAATTCTGGTTAAATCAAGCATGGTTTGGTTCTCTCAAGAATTGAGGTGAATGTAAAGAATATGAAAATAATGGTTCAGAAGCCTCACAGGAAAGTGATTTCAAATATAAAGACAGTGAGATGTGGCATGGGATTCAAAATTCAGTGTACTTTTCATGAAATTGCTAAATATTTGAACTTGAAACAAAGTCATTTTCAGTATTAATTTAAGCTCAGTTTCATGGGATAAATTGTTTCACTCATTGATATGAATTTCAAAATTGTGATGAGAATCATTTTAGCTCAAAAATTTCAAAAACACAAAGAAAATTGAAAAAATAAACACACAAAATTTGAAAAAACACACAATTGTTTTGTTTGTTTTTTTTAAACAGGGAAAAAAATTGAAATTACTAAACTAAAAGGTTCCCTCCTCCACACTTAAAATATTACATTGTCCTCAATGTGAACCCATGAGATGATATATGCACATGAAATGCAGAATTTTTAAATAGGAAAAATAATATAAAAGCAAAAGGGTTAGGAACAACCTGATGTGCTCAAGTGATGATGGGGTCATGCAGTGTGATAAAATCCATTACATTAGTAGGAAGTCCCTCAATGTATCTCTTCAAACGTTTCCCATTGACTGTAAATCTCCTTCCAGTGTCCTCTTGTGTGATCTCCATTGCACCATAAGGAAAAACATTAGTCACAACATAAGGACCTAACCATCTGGAATGCAACTTACCAGGCATCAGCTTTAGTCGTGAACTATAGAGAAGGACTTTCTCTCCAACATGAAACTCCCTTTTTTGGATCATTTTGTCATGATATGCTTTTGATCTTTCCTTGTAGAGCCTTGAGTTCTCATATGATGACAATCGAATCTCCTCAATCTCTTGAATTTGCAACTTCCTTTGGATTCCAGCTTGGGCAAAATCCATGTTGCATTTCTTTATAGCCCAATATGCCCGATGCTCAACTTCCACTGGGAGATGACATGCTTTCCCAAAAACAATACAAAATGGGGACATACCAATGGGGGTCTTGTATGCTATCCTATAATCCCAAAATGCATCATCCAAGTGCTTGCTCCAATCTTTCCTATTTGGCTGCACGGTTTTCTCCAAGATTTGTTTCAACTCACGATTTGAAACCTCAACCTGGCCATTTGTTTGGGGGTGGTATGGTGTTGATGTTTTGTGTGTAACCCCATACATTCAAAGGAGGGAAGAAAAATTCCTATTGCAAAAGTGTGTCCCTTGGTCACTGATGATATCCTTTGGTACTCCAAACCTGCAGAAAATCTGTGCTTTGACAAAGTCCACAACAACATTAGAATCATCAGTCCTAGTGCCCTTAGCCTCCACCCATTTACTCACATAATCAACAGAAACAAAAATATACAAAAATCCAAATGAACTAGGAAAAGGACCCATAAAGTCGATGCCCCATACATAAAAAATCTCACAGAATAGTATGGGTTGTTGGGGCATCTCATGTCTCCTAGAAATATTCATAGTGTGTTGGCAATGAGAGCATGACTTACAAAACACATGGGCATCATGGAACAATCTAGGCCAATATAATCCAGAGTCCAAAACCTTCCTAGATGTCCGTTGGGATCCAAAGTGTCCATCCCAAGCAAGTGTATGACAGAAATGAAAAACAGACTCAAAATCATGATCGGGAACACACCTCCTAATGACTTGGTCACTACACATGCGCCATAGGTAAGGATCACCCCACACATAAAACCTAGACTCACTTTTTAATTTTTGGACTTGATGTTTCTTTAAATTTTCAGGGATTTTAGAGGTAACAATGTAGTTAACTAAATCTGCATACCAAGGATGCGTACCTGAGATGGAATAAAGATGATCATCGGGGAAAGTGTCCCGAAGTGGTACCTGGTCCAAGGTGTCATCCTCTAGTGTGTGAGTAAGCCTACTCATGTGGTCTTCCACCAAATTCTCTGATCCCTTCTTGTCCTTTATCTCAATATCAAATTCCTGAAGAAGGATCATCCAACGGATAAGTCATGGCTTTGCATCTGGCTTCTTTAGGAGTTACCTCAAAGCTGCATGGTTAGAAAAAAAAACTACTTTAGAGCCCAATAAATATGAACGAAATTTATCTAAAGCAAATATGACAGCAAGAAACTCCTTTTCTATGGTTGTGTAATTTGATTGGGCTGAATCCAGTGTCCTCGATGCATAGGATATCACATGTGAACGTCCCTCCACTCTCTAAGATAAGACCGCTCCAACCACGAAGTTGGAGGCGTCACACATAAGCTCAAAAGGAATCTCCCACCGTGGGGGATGTATGATAGGTGGAGTGGTCAGACACTTCTTTAGCTCATCAAAGGAAGTCCTGGGGAATTGAAAAGTCCAAATGGCATCCTTTGGTAAGCAAAGGTACCGAATGGGCAGGTGAATGTCGTCTTCTCCTGGTCCTTTGGAGCTATAGGAACCTGAAAATATACAGAAAATCCATCCAAGAAACAATAGTGTGTCTTCCCAGCTAGTCTCTCAAGCATCTAATCAATAAATGGGAGGGGGAAATGGTCATTGCGAGTGGTATGATTTAGTTTCCTATAATCAATACACACACGCCAACTGTTTTGCACCCTAATTGGAACTAACTCATCTTTCTCATTTTTAACAACAGTAACACCACTCTTCTTAGGCACAACCTGAATTGGACTTACCCACTGAGAATCTGAAATGGGAAAGATTATACCTGCCTCGAGCAATTTCTCAACTTCTTTTTTAACAACTTCCAGGAGGGTGGGATTGAGTCTCCTTTGTGGCTGTCTCACCGGTTTATCCCCATCCTCCAAGAGAATCCTATGCATGCAAATGGAGGGGCTAATACCTGATATGTCAGCCAAGGTCCACCCAATATCCCTGATGTTCTCCCTCAAAATATTCAAAAGCTTTTCTTCATGTTCAAAAGGGAGATTGTTAGAAATGATAACAGGTAATCTCTCACCACTCAACAAGTATGAGTATTTCAAATTTGGTGGCAATGGCTTGAGTTCTAATGAAGGAGGGTGTAGTATGGATGGAGACATTGAAGGAACCGAAATATGTGCACAAGGAGCATCGGTATCAGAATATATATCATTAAAATCATAGAATAAAGCATCAAATCCATCAACATACTCTATAGCCATGTCATAATCAGAGTTCACATGATCAAAATCAGAATATGATTCCATTTCAAAATCAAATCTTAGAGAGTCTTATTCCTTAGAAACGGGTGTGGAAGTACTTTTAGACATCAAACTAGAACCAATACTCATAATCTACCTAAGCATAGGACAATCCAATTCCATGGTGTTTTTACTTGGTGGTTCAAAATGGGAGATAACAAATGCAGAATGATCCTCTAAGGGGTACTTCATGGAATCCATAACATTAAATATCACAACTTCATCCCCAAATTCCATGGAAAGTGTACCCTCATTGACATTTATGATAGTTTTTGTAGTTTTGAGGAAGGGACTACCTAAGATAATGGGGGCATGAGAACTTACCTGATCATCCTCCATGTTAAGCATGTAGAAATCTGCTGGGAAGATCATGTCTCTTACCCAGACAAGTACATCCTCAAGGACTCCCGCTGGATATGTTGTAGCTCTATTTTCCAACTACACCACTACTCTTGTTGGCTTCAACTCACCAACCTGCAAGGAAGAGAATACAGAGTGAGGCATCACATTTATGGAAGCTCCCAAATCACAAAGAGCATCAGAGAAGTGCAACTCCCCTATGGCACATGGGATGGTGAATGTCCCAGGATCCTTTCACTTTGTTGGCATTGCTAGAGTTGGTGTAATGAGTGCTGAGACATTCCTTCCAAGGTTGATCCTCTCATTTCCCTTGAGCCCTCTTCGATTGGTACAAAGTTATTTTAAGAATTTTGCATACCTTGGAATTTTCTTAATGGATTCAAGTATAGGAATGTTGATCTCCACATGCTTGAATGTATCCAAAACCTCCTTTTGCATTGCCTTTTCAACCATCTTCTTGGTTTGAACAACCCTGTTGGGAAAAGGAAGGGGTTTAGAAGGAAAATCATCAATCTTTTTCTTACCTTTATATTTCTCCTTGGATTGCTCATCAGTTGGTTTGGAATGCGGCTTCTCCAGAGTTGAGGTGAATCCCGGTGGAATGGTAGGTACATATGTATTGTTTATTTGCTTCCCACTTCTCAATGTGATGGCACTGACATTACCCTTTGGATTTGGAGTGGGTTGGGAAGGTACATTTCCAGAATTCTTACTCACAAGTTCATGGAGGGCGGTGGCAATCTGTCTCATTTGAGTCTTCAACTCCCTCAGCTCTGAACTTTGACTCTTCAGCTCATTCTGTTGATTAAGAACAATTTGATTCAAAAGATCATCAGTATTAGAATCTACCTTTTGTGGAGGATTCCCTTGTTGCTAACTTGTTGACGTTTGAGCTTCAAATATCCTTTGAGGTTGTTGGAAACCCTGTTGGTAAGGTGGAGGCTGCTGGAAGTTTGGTTGAAAAGGGGGACTTTGTTATTGTCCAGAGCCATACCTCATGTCCGGTTGATCTTTCCACCCTTGGTTGTATGTTGAAGCAAATGAATAAAACTTATTTTGGGGATATGTTTGTTGTTGCTGCTAAAATGGTCTCCCTGGGAATACTGCTGCGCAATCCTCTGTCTCTTGTAGTTGTGGGCAACAGTAAGTTGGGTGGCTTGTCTCAGTGAAAATGCCACAAGGCCTTGAAGGAGGGGGTAGAGATGTCTTTTGTGCCAAAGCAATTTGCCTCATTATAGTTTTCAATTCTTCTAACTTGGTATCAATCAAATGACTCTCAAGAGAAGAAGGACTTACCTGATGTACTCCCCTGATATGTGGTATACCTCGATCACCAAATTGTTGGGAGTTTTGGGCCATCTTGTCGATCAATGCACGTGCGGCTGCTGGTGTCTTGTCCACCAATGCTCCTCTAGCTACAACATCCACCATGCTCCTCTCAATGGGTGTGAGTCCTTCATAAAAGTATTGGATGAGGAGTTGCTCACTGATTTGGTGATGCAGACAGCTTGCGCACAACTTCTTGAATCTCTCCCAATACTCATACATTGACTCTCTTTGTGCTTGCTTGATCACCGAGATATCCTTTAGAATGGATGTGGTCCTTGATTCTGGAAAATATCTTTGCAAGAAAAGACGTTTCAAATCATTCCAACATGTTACATCTTCAGGTTGCAAATAATACATCCAATCTTTTGCAGCTCCATCAAGTGAGAATGGGAATGCTCTTAATTTGATTTGATCTTCAGAAACATTTCTTGGTTTTAAAGTTGCGCAAACCACATTAAATTCTTTAAGGTGTTTGTTGGGATCCTCACCAGATAATCCATGAAACTTTAGAAGAAGGTGAATTAATCCAGATTTTAACTGAAAGTCTGATTCGAGATTCGGGTATGCAATACAATTCGGTTGATAGTTAATATCAGGTGCAACCAATTCTTGAATGTTTCTATTAATTTAATTTCCATTATTTCCAGCCATTGGTTATTCTTTTATGTTTTAATTTGAATAACTTCCAATTCCAATGTTTCCAGAATAGAGGAATTCACCAACTAGTTGAATATTGAAACTTCCCGTAGACTGAGAGTGTCTGATTCGTGCCCTAAGGCTGCGTTCAATCTCAGGGTCAAGATATAAGAGATATTCGGGATTATTTCGTTTCATAAATCAAATAAAAATTAAAATAAAGTGAGTGGACCATAGTAAAATAAAAATGTGAAGTTGAGTTGATGGTCCAAAAATAAAAGAAGAGGATGAAAAAAAACATGAGAAAGGGGAAAGATGAAAGAGAGAGGTGAAGAAAATAATAAAATGAAAAATAAAAGAAATACCTCTAAATGGTTGAATAAATTACTTGCCTCCCCGGAAATGGTTCCAATTTGAAAGAGTGCTGTCCTGGGCACCCTCAAATGATTAATGTGATTTTGGGGTACTTAGGTGCAGCAGAGTGGCTGACCAAGGTCGTCTCTCAAAGGAGGAAGTGAATTTAACAACTTATTAAAGGTATTATAAAAATAAAATAAAAGAGAATAAAATAAAAACACTACTTTAAAGGATTGGTTTTTTTTATAGTTTATGAATCTAGAAGAATTTTGCTGGAAGAAGATTGTATATTTTTTTGTTTTTAGTTTTGAAATGAATTTCGATTAAAATGACACAACAAGAAGATGTTTTTTTAGAAATCTATTTTAAAAGGCGTAATCGATCTAACTCTACCTATTCATTAACTTATTAATCATTATCATTTAAATCAATATCCACTTAATTATGATCCCCTAATTTTTTATCCCTCAAACGCTATGATAGTTAACTTAACCACAAAGATGAAATTACTTAAACCCTAGTCTAGCTTCGGAACACGCAATCGCAGCACCCTGCTTTGATTGTTGTTCTAAGGATAGCTTATGGTAAGTGGTTAATTAGAGAACATATCCATTCTGTAAATGAGGATGAATTGTGTTTAGGGATTATATTTGAACTCTACAAATTTATCCAGTGTGGTCTTGTATTACCGATTAAGATTACGCTCTCACAATTTACACAAAATCCCGACCTCGCGTGTTTTTGTGTTAATTGTTCAATTTCTTGCTTAGTTTATTGTAATTTAAAAACACAATTCATGGATCATATTATGTGAATTACAGTATCTCATTGATTAAAAATAATTAAATTAAGAGGGTAGAAGATAGATTGATTACTAAAAGACTACTCTTCCATGGGTGGCGTAATCATCGTAGAAGCGTTTCACATGTGCAAAGGTTTATAATGGGTATAACCCAATAACGCTTCTACTCAAGAATTCCAGACCAAATAGGAAGATTAATAGAAGAATAAATTTAAACAAAACATAAGAAAAGAGAAGAAATAAAAGAAGAACAAAGAAGTTTATTACACAAACAAAATCATTACAACATGAAGGAGAAGAAGAAGGCTTCGTCGAAGGGATCCTTGCTTCAAGAGATACCCTTATTGAAATGGTTGGATAATTGGAGTTGATCCACTTCTCCTCTTCCCTAAAATTCCCAATGCACGTCCCAAATCCAAAAAATGATAAAAAAACCAGTTTATAGAGTGGTGGGGAGGCTAGGTTCAAAGTGGTTTCAAGTGTGAATGGGGAATCTCGGCCAAATATTTTATGCCAACTTGTACCGCCCATTTGACCACCAAAACGCGTGAATTTGCTAGACTTATAGAAGGATAAAATGTGCGGATATTGGTCCTCTATCTCCTCTAAAAAGTTGGACTTAATCCAGGACCATATGAAGGAGTTATGGTCGAAATACAGAAGCTTCTCCATTCTAGAGAGTCCAGCCCAACTTTGACTTCATGGCCCATTTTCAACAACAAAATGCACTCTTTAGCTCTAGTGTCCTGAATAAAGGTTGTAGATAATTAAGTTAGGAACACTGTTAAAAATTTCAAATTTAAATAATAAATATACAAATATCTATCTTTGAAATACTACAGTGAACTATAAAGGGTAAAACTGGAATTTTCATCAAATATTCAAATGAATGATCTAATCCCAAATACTTTCTAATTAAACATATTTCACACAATGTGAGGAAATTATATAATTTATTATCAATAAAATATTCAATAAAATAGTGTTTTATCAACAAACCTATGGGTAGTGTTTTTTGACATGTTTCTTTATCATAATATATTATTAATTGAATCAAATTATAATAAAAATGATAATTTATCTCATATATTATAAGGTGTGATTATATTAATATGGATTAAAGGTCCCAGTTTGATTTATTTTTATTTCTTTTTTCCCGAAGTAAAATGATTTTTGGGATGGTTGGGTTTTGGAAAAAACCTGATTTTGAACAGAAAAACTCACATGGTGGTGTGAGGTGTGCATGAGATGGTTTTATGAGGTGGTTTTAATTGAAATGAAACATGAAGCTAGTGATTTTGAAATGGGTTGTTATTTTCTATTTTTGAGAAAATATTAGGAAAATGGTTTTCAAAATTGAATTTTTAAAGGGTTTTGGAAACTAGATTTCATGTGGGTTTTGAAATTATATTTTAAAATGAATTTTGAAAACGAAATTAGTTTTTGCGAAAGTGACCGATTAGACTTGGGATTTTTGGTGATTTCAGTTCTTTTAAAAGCCCTTGAATTACAAGGAGAGTTTTTGAAAACTCGGGTGAGTTTTTATGTGTGCAAAATGTTTTGATATGGTTTTAAAATAAGAAAAAAATTACTTCATAAACCATGTATTCTAGAATTTTGTGTTGCATCTAGGAGATACTTGAATGCTTGAATTGTGTGCTCGTCTTGTGTGCCTTTTTTTGGAAACTACCAAGTGAGGTTGGAATATGTGACGTGGTTGGGTTTTTGGAAAATAAACAGATGCCTAATCAAGTTATGTTTTTTTTGAATTTTAAATAGATGACCAGAAGAGACCTGAGTACTAGCTTGTACATTTGGTGGGTAAGATGTGGTTTCCCCAGGAGATGCTCTTATGGTGATATCATGAGATGGATGTATGTTTGATTTTATTGGGATCAACTAGCTATATGTGTTTTGGTGGGTTTTGGGATTGCACCCCTTGGCATTATTTTTGATGATTTCATGGGTTGGATCACTTACTGTGCATTTTCGATGGGTGTGTATTATGGTGGGGAGAACCATAAGCTCATAGATGGATCAATTGTTAGTATTTCATCATTTTGGGATCGATGAGTGTGGTTGATAACCATATTTTTGTTTGGTTATGGTGATGATTAGGATACTCGGGAGTGGTTTCAAAATATGAGAATGATTGTGGTCAGTGGAGAGATGATAAAAATACTCCTATGATGGGGAGCATCAATCAGTCATGGTTGTATGCCCATTTTTTTAAAAGGATCATGGGTGTATTAAAACTAGTCTATGGATGGTTGGGGAGATATTGGGATACTGGTGAGAAGATAAAACTATTTAGTGATTTAAGTTTGGTATCAGTTATAGTTTTTTTGTTGGAAATAGGCTCGAGATAGTGGCAACATGGACTGAGAGTGAGTTAGATTGACTATGCAACAATTATATTTAGTAGATAAAGACAACTGTATAGTTCATTTAAGAATATAACTATTAAGTTAAACCAATATTTGATTGTGTACATTATCATGTACATTTGGATGGTTCAGTGATGCCTTCATGTGTGTAGGCATCGTGATCTGGTGATGTAGTGAAGTTGCAGTATGATGGAAGTTGAGAAGGACTAACTAGAGTGGTTGCATGAAGTTAGATGAATTGAGGTGGAAACCACATTGGGAGTGTTGTTCAGGATGCAGTTAATGTGGTTAAGGATTGAACCATGATTTTGGAGGAAATCTAGTGTATCTAGGTTCAATGTTTAGAGTTTCACAATATAGTCATGTTAGGTGTTTGGAGATGAATCCTAGAGTGTTCACACTGAACCGATGACCAAGGTAGATAGGGGTTCATGGTTTAGGACTACCATGGATTTTTGGGGATGAGAAGAATTATGGTGGGGAATTTGTAACTACCTATATTATTATGGCACATAATTCTTGAGGTAATTTTGAATTTTGGTTTGGTGAGGGGTTTTTTGTAACTAACTGACCTGGGTTGACTCGAACCATCATCCGAGCTGGTGTACCACATGGAACAAACTATATTCCCAAATACCATAGTCTGGTGAAAAGCACTAGGCATAGCTAATAATCTCTTAAGAGTGGTTTCCCATAAGTTAAATTAGCATGACCCCTGTATAAAATGATATTTCCATTCCAATATCATCAGATTCAATAATATAATTCACAACATTCAAAGTGTGAAAGGAAAAAAAGTAGATACCATAAAAAAATCATGCATCAAATACAAACACACCATAATAGGATAAATACATAGTATCTCAATTCATAACCTCAAGACTCAAAAATAATGGAAACAATACCAAAATAAGGTTTATAAATACATCACTATGGGTACAAAATCCCAAAATGACTCCACATGAGCCAACTCCCTGAGACCATGTCTCCTCCACAAAGCACCTAATTCCAGTAATCAATATGATCCACCTAGGTACATGGTGCCCTTAAATTTACCTATGTCCCAAAAATAAAATCCACATACACCTAAAGGTATATATAGGGTGTGAGAAATAAAGACCCGTATGATGCCACCATGAATCTATTTAAGGATTTTACCCATGAAATCCTATAAACTAGTTTGAAAATACTTTTTAAAACTAAACAAATTTGAAAAAATTATAATTTCAAATAATCCTTTGAAATCCATTTGTGTTTCCATTTCAAAATGAAACCTATTTTCTAAAAAAATACTCAACATGTATCAAATAATAAAACAAGTAGAAACATCACAACATGCTCAATTTATCCAACAATGCATAATAAGAATGACCAATAATATCATCATCATATAATCATATAATTTAGAATGGAAATAAAAATATCACCACATAAAACATGGGACTAAAAAAATTAACAAAGTATATAAATCAAACCCACACAAGTAATTGAACCTAGGGATAAAACCATAAGGTTATAATGTGAGTGAGTATAAACAAAGTATTCTAGCTAGCTAAATAAGATGGAAGCTCTCACAGTCTTCTTAGGACCAACTCCAAGAGCTCTCATAGTTTCTCAGTAAATGAAGGGAAGATATCATGGTATTCCTACCCAAAGGCTCTCACAGTCCCTTGGAAACCAAAATGAAATCTCTCATGGTCTTCCTCCTCAATGGTTCTCATAGTCCCTTGGACAACCCCTTGCTCACACCCCAATTAACCCATGTGATACTCTATACCAACATATTAATTTTTTTACATACAATCAATTCCATTTCACAAATAAATTTCAAAACCCAACATGCCCATTTTAATAAAATACCTTCTATAGGGTAAAACCATTTTATAACTCCATTTTAAACCACAAAACCTCTTTAATCCATTTTATCAAACACCTGGAGTGCATACATGCCAATCCTTTTTTGTAAAACCCTATTTAAACACAAAATTTCCATGAAAATATATAAAACACAACAATCATGGAATAATTATCAACCATAACTCAAAAAGGGACAATTTGATCAACACAAATCAAAGGTGATTATGAATTTAAGGTAAGTCCATGGAAAACGCCCAAAAAATAGATACATCTACCTTTAAATTAGTTCCAAACTCATAAAATTCAATGATGATCACCCATAATAGGTATAAGAAGGCCTCACACTCTTAATCAATAAAAAAACAAGAAAAAACCCCATTAAAACCCTAGGTTTGACTATCCCTATAAACTAGGGTTTCATGCTTCCATTGAAATGGAAGAATAAGAAAGATAAGGGGGAAGGGAAGGATAAAACTCAAAGGAAAGAAATTACCTCAAGTAAAACCACCTTAAATCCAAGATAAATCCACCAAAAAATGAGATTGAAAACTTCTAAAACAAGTAGGAGGGGCTTCGCGCGATGGTGGAAAAAATGAGGTCTAAAACCCTTAAAAATTATAGGGGAAAATGGCCAAAAAAAAGTTTTTAAGTGAGCTATATTGGATGCACCATTTAACCACATAGTTTAGAAAACTATGCACCAACCATGTGGGAGATACCATCTCCCAAAAATCCAAGCCACACGGTTACTCTTGAGAGTCATTCAACTTGAAAAACTATGATCAAACCATGTAAGGCCCATTATCCCAACCTGAAATTCCCTTACACGGTTTTCCACACAATTAGACAAACCATGCGCTAACCATGTGCCTTGGTCCGACTCTCCCAAAAATGGGTTTTCCAACCCTCTGGTACCCAGAAACTCTGAAGGTAAACCAAACAGAAAGTAAAACTCAAAATTTGATGTATCAGTGACCCAACAGGTGTTAAAAACATCCCACAATTCCTCTTTATGCCCCTAGAAATTCCTCAATAATCCTTATAAGAAAATATGTGAGGCCATTTATCCCTCACAAAGGCCTAATTCTCCCATGTCTCATGGCTATCTTCACTATATTTCCAGATCACATAGACCAATGAGATCAACTTACTATGGATCACCATATCCTGGTAATCCAAGATGTGATTTGGCTACTCCAAAATGGTGACATCTGGTTCAACCTCCAAATATCCCCAATATAACACATGAGATAGGTATGTACAATATATTTTTAAATGTAAAACATGAAATAAGTCATGGAACAAGGTTATATATAGTGGTAAATCCAACCGATATTCTACCTTCCCTAGATTGCCCACAACACAAAACAATCCAACATATCGTGACACTAGATTTCCGTGATTCCCTAAGAGATTAGGTACCAACCGAAAAGATACCTAAAGAAACACCTAATCACAAAAATGAAACTCCAACAGGAAATAATTACTATCGGTATATGACTTCTAAAAACTCTAATCCATCACTAACCTTTTCTGAATTAGCTGTACCATCTCTGTTATCTCTTCGATGAGTCTTGGTCCTACCAAGGAACACTCTCCCACCTTAGCCCAATAAAATAGGGATTGAAATTAATTACCATATAGAGTCTCAAATGGGTCTATCCTCATTGAGGAATGATGACTATTATTATAAGAAAACTCATCCAATGATAGGTTCATTTCCCATGAACTTCCAAAATCACACACACACACACACACACACTCAATATATCCTCGAGATTCTAGATGGTCTGCTCAAATTGATCATCCTTTTATGTGTAATATGTAGTGATAAAATTAAATTTGGTTCTCAAATCCTTATAGAGTCCCTTAAAAAACAAATAAGTAAAATGGGAATCCTAGTCTAAAACTATCGCCAAGGGTACTTCATGGATTTGAAAAACCTCTCGAACATATAGGTGTATGAGGTTATCTACCTTTCTCAACTCCTTAATGATAAGAAAATGGGATGGTTTCATTAAAATATAAAAACATAACCTATATAACATCTTCCCCACTTGGAGTAGAAGGTATCCCAATCAAAAAATCCATAGAGATTTCATCCCACTTCCACACTGAAATAGGAAGTGGCTATAATAACCCGATTGTTCTCTAGAGTTCAACTTTGATCCTCTAGTAGGTCAATCATATGGAAATAAAATCCACCAATACACATCTCATACCAGAACACCAATATCAACCTATAAAGGTATAAAACATCTTGGTTTCTCTAGGGTGAACGACCCAACTAGAATGATGCGCCTTATACATCACCTCCTGCCTCAAGCTCAAAGGAATTACCAGCCACCTCCTAAAGAGGAGAGAACCATCAAGAGACTGAGACCACTCACCTAAGGTATCCCCAACATTTAAATAAATAAAAATCTTATAGAAATCAAGTCCAGATACCTGTTCACTCATAACCTAATCAATAATAGAGGGTGTGATCTTCATGTTGGATAATAACACCCACTCTCCATCATCTTATACCTCCATACTCAAATCAAAAAATGGAATCATCAATCCCCACTCATCTGTTGATTCTTAGTCTGCCTACACTTAAAGATTCCTACTGGAATCTTTAGTGACCATATTTCCATTCCCGTGTGTATACAAAATATTTAAATCAAAGATATGAAGATATTCCACCCTATGTATTTTCTTGAGGTTCAGGTCCCTTTGGGTAAAAAATTATTTCAAGGTTTTATGATCTGATTAGACTATAAAATTTTGTTTAAAGTGGTAATGTCATAATGTATTTAATTAATGCATCATAAAGACCAATTATAGGTTGTGGGTGGGGTGATTATTCTCATGTGGTCATAGATTCCATGATCTATAGGACAACCCATGATCATCCTATATCATCTCACACCCCAAACCCACACTAGAAGCATCACAATACACAAAATAATATCTCCCAGGACCAAGAAGAATAAAAAATGGTTCATATTTCAAATGGTCTTTAAAATTATTAAAAGCACTCTGACACTTATCATCTCACTCAAACTTCAAACCATTCCTGGTCAAATTCATCAAGGGAGAATCCAGTCTGGAGAATTAATGAATGAAACATCTATAACAATCAGCCTATCCTAGGAAACTATGGATATCAAACACATTCTTAGGTTTCTCCCAAGATATATCTACTCAAAATTTCTATGGATCTACTAAAACTACTTCCTTATAAATCACATATTTTAAAAAACTAACTTCCTAGATCCAAAACTAGCACCTAAAAAACTTTTAATATATATGATTCTCTCTCAAAACACCCATAATGACCTATAAATAGTCATTTTGTTCCTCCCACATCTTGGAATATACCAATATGTCATCCATAAACATGACCAAGAAGGAGTCCAAAATTCAATGAAAGATCTGGTTCATTAATTCCATAAAGACTATAGGAGAATTGATAAGACCAAATAGAATAGCCAAATACTCAAAATTTACATACCAACTTTGAAAGGTGATATTTGGAACATCCTATTCCTAGAACCTCAAATGGTAGTACTCATATCTAAGGTCGATATTTGAAAACCATTCAACACCTCTAAGTTGATAAAAAAGATCATCAATTCTGGGTGAGGATTATTTATTCTTCATGGTCACCTAGCTAAGATTACGATAGTATTTGGAAAGTCAAAGACCACTATACACCTTCTTTGAAAATAGCACTGGTGAAGCCCATGATGAAATGATGGGATGAATAAATTCCTTCCCCTCTATATCCTATAACTAAACTTTTATCTCTTTATCTTGTCCGGATCTATTTGATAATATGATATGGAGATCTAGATCATTCCCAGGAGAAGATTGACGGTAAACTTGACCTCTCACTAGGGAGGAAATCCAAAAAAATCCTCTGGAAACACATCGGGTTACCTATTCATGACCATTGGAATTTCACCCACTGAACTCTACTTAGAATCATTGAGAAAGAACCTAAAAAATAGCATGTCATCAAACCTAAATATAAAGAAACTGGTATTTCCCTCCCTAATCATGGATCTCACTCACCCTGAAAGACATGAGAATTACCTTAATGAGTAGTAAACTAGAACCTATGGATATAGAAGTCAACTAGAACCTTGAATCTGATCAACCAATCCATGCCAATAATAATGTTGCAAACATAGAGGTCTAAGACAAAGAAGTCCCATGAGTCTTCTATGCTAGCTACAAAAACATAGAATTCTGGGCACTTGAGACCTTTCCCCTTATTCCTACCCAACAAGGTTGCCAAATCCATATAAAATGACATTAAATCAACTCACATACCCAATGCATCAATCAATTTCAGTGAAATGAATGAATTGAATTCACCTATTTCAAATAAAATTGATTCCATGGAATAAGCAATGAATACCTTACCTCTCATGGTGGCCAGCCCAGAATCTGAATCCTCTGAAAAAATACACTCTATAGATATGGACAACCTCAATCCCACCTCGATCATTCTTACCCTAGTGAGAATCACCCTTTCTTATAGGGTGATATCTTGCACCCTTAGAATCATTATATTTCACTTGAGAACCCTTTTAAAAAGTGGAGCCCATACCACCACCCTGTGAAGCCATCTGATGGAAGCATTGAAGATATCCCAAGAGTCCATACTGGTGACACACCCTTTAAGTCTTTAATAAACTAAGCCTAGTGTGTTCACCCTTCCTGTACTAGTAACATATGATTGGACTACACCCTATAGATTCCATATGATCTAAACTTGATGACTGTTGGACACTCTTTTTACTAATCCGATGACACTCATCTCACTTATACTTCTTCCTTAAAAAAGAACTCTAACTTCCTCCCACTAAAATCACACCACTAATACCTATATTTCTATTGAAATCATCATATGTATAGATTCCATGTCAACCACCTCTGAATAGGTCATAAGGTAGGGAATAATAAGCATGGACATAATCTATAGAATCAATCCCATCTCAAAGAGACAAAACTTGAGGTATTAATTCACAAGGATATCCAGATAAACATGTACCAATTCAATAAAATATGTGGAATAATCCATCATCTAATGATACCCTAGCTCTATATTCAATAACTCATGGGCCTTTATTTCCCTTAAGGTGTTCAGATATAACTTCCAATTAAAAGAAACCTTAAATTTTTTCCAAGTGATATCCTCAATCCTCTTCAAAAGCACCATCAATTACCACCACTTCCCACCCATTCCTTCTATAACATAAGTGGATAATCTCTCATTAGAGTTTTAAAGGGTATTTAAGAACTTAAATTTCTACTCAATATAATCCAACCACTCCTCAGGATAATTGGGTCCCTTGTCCCTATGAAATAGTGGAGGATTTTTCCTAGTAAACTCTTGAGTATGCCCCCCTCTATGTATGATCTTGACCAACCACTTGACCCAAGGATTGAATCCTATGAATCAAATACTGAACACTTTTTGGATCAAGAGGAGTTTTTTCCTATGGGGTATTCTCAACAACAGACTCTCTATATCAGGAGGAAGTCCTTATGGGATGTATCATCTACAAGACACAAAACATAAGATCCATCAAACAAAAAACAATCTCAAAACACATCAAATGAACAAAAATAAACCCTCATCATTGGTCTCAATAACTAAAATTCTCACTAAAATCACCCTAAGTGAAAAAGGAGAAAAATATATCAAAAATATCAGATATTTACCACTACGAATGGTTTTGATTCATGATTAGGAAACTCATGTGGATTTCAATGAAGTTGGTAGACATGACCATGTGATCTATGCATGGTTACTACTCACTATGTTTCTTAACCATGATCCTCCTCTATACCTCCCTATTTTTACATCAAAACTAAAAACAACCACTAGGATCACTTCAAGACTTGTCACTAACCAGAAAATACCTCAAAACCCCATCAAAGAAACCCATAGCTAAGCTCAAAACATAAACAAAATCCTAGAACACCCATGGTAACTCGAGGTTCAACATAAAGAAGAGATATATAGACACTCCTTCACTCTACCTATCTTCTCCCAAAGGTCTTATCTCTAGTATACCACTGACCCCCAAATAACAATCGTTCTAATTCCATTTTTGTAACAAACCATCTCAGGTTGACCCAAACCAACACTCGGTCCGATGTGCCACACAACCCAAAGCGCATTACCAATCACCATGAGATGGATACAAGCATCAGGAATAACCAAAAATCTATTAGGAATATATTCACCCTTATTAAAATGACACAATCCATAAATAAAATAGAACAAACAAACCAATATTATTAGAGTAAACAACATAAATGAAAATATCCAGAGTTTATAATGAAAACAAGTAGATACCATAAAAAACCACACATCACATAAAAAGAGGCTATAATAGGATAAATACATGGCATCTCAAGTCATAAGATAAAGAATAAAAATATTGGTAACAAGAATAAAATAAGGTCTATACATACATATCGACGGGTACAAAATCCGAAAATGATTCCACACCAACCAACTTCATGAGACCACATCTCCGCCACACAAAACCAGATATCAGTAATCAAGACAGTCCACCAAGATACATAGTTCCATTTCCTTTAATTTTTTCCTACAAAATAAAATCTACATATTCCCAAATAAATATATAGGGTTTGAGTCAAAAAGACTGGTAGGATACCACCATGAATCCATTTTAATATTTCACCCATGGAAACCCATAAAATAGTTTGAAGGCACTATTCATAACTAAATAACTTTGAAAACATTTCACTTTCAAATAATCCTTTAAAATCCAATTAGTATTTAAATTCAAATGAAACCAATTTTCCAAAATAGTACTCAACTTGGATTAAATAAGGAAACAATTCCAAACAACACAACATTCTCAATGTATTCAACAAGGCATAACACAAGTGATAAATAACATCATCATCATATAATCATATAAATGGGAATATGCATAACATATCTCACCACATCAAAGATGGCACTAAAAAAATGCACAAAGAATATAAATCAACCCAACATGATTATGTACCCCTAGGGATTCAACCATAATGGTCTAATGTGAGTGAGTCTAAACAAATTATTCTAGTTGGATAAACAAGATAAAAGTTCTCACTATCTTCCTAGGCCTAACTCTAAGAGCTATCATGGTCTCTCAACAAATGAATGGAAGCTATCATGGTCTTCATACCCAAAGTCTCTCATGGTCCCTTGGAAACCAAAATGGAAGATCTCACAATATTCCTCCCTGAAGGATCTCATGGTCCCTCAAACAACCCCTCACTCACACCTCGGTTAACCCATGCGCTACTCTATGCCAACATATTTACAAAAAAGTTCTACATAATCAATTCCAATTCACAAATCAATTTCATAAGAAAACATTCCCATTTTAATAAAATACATTATAAAAGGTAAAAATAATTCTAAAACTATTTTAGAAATCTATTTGAAACCATAAAAACTATTTGAACAATTTCATCAAACACTTGGAGTGAATACATGCCACTCCCTTTTAGAAAACCCTCTTTAAATAGAAAATTTCCAAGACAAGCCATAAAACAAAAAAAGAATTAAATAATCATAAACTATAAATAAAAAAAATGGAAATTTGATCAACACAAACCAAATTAGATTATGAATTTAAGGTTAATCCATGATAAATTCATAAAAAATAGATACACCTACCCCATAATAGGTTTTGAACTCATCATATCGATGACAACGACCTGAAATAGGTAGGAGAGGGCCTCACACACCTAATCCAAAAGAAAACATGACAAAACCTCATTAAAACCATAGTTTCATCCACCCCCACAAAATAGGGTTTCATACTTCCATGTAAATGGAAGAAAAATAAAGGTAAGGGGAAAGGAAGGATAAAACTCAAAGAAAAGGACCTACCTTAAGTAAAACCCCTTGAATAAAAGATAAATACACCACCAAAGGAGAGGGAAAATTTCTACACCAAGGAGGTGTGGATTCACATAATGGTGGAAGAAAATGAGGGCCAAAAACTTTAAAAATTGATAGGGAAAAAATGTTTAAAGACCAATTTTTAAGTGAGATGGAATGGATGTATGGCTTGGATGCATGATTTTCCAAACCATGTGCTAACTGTGTGGGAGCTACCATCTCCCAAAAACCCAAGCCGCATGGTTACCCCTTAGAGATGCACTTTTTGAAAAACCATGCTCAAACCATGAAAGTCCTAATATCCCAACCCGCAACACCCTTTCATGGTTAGCTGTATGGTTAGAAAAACTACATGCTAACTATGTTACTTGGTCTATATCTTCAAAAAATGGGTTTTCTGACCCCCGATACCTGGAAGCTCTGAAGGTAAACCAAACAGAAAATAAAACTCAAAATTTTACATACTACTGACCTGAAGTGTGTTACATTTGTTTTAATAACCAATACTTAGAATGAAATTTATAGTGTTTTTATGTCCTTAAAATGTGTTTTTGGAAAAATTTTAAGTCTAGGGTTGTGTTTTGGGTGTTTGGAAGGGTGTTATAGTAGTGAGAGGGGTGATGAAAGTTGTATCAATAGGCCATTCATGGTATACAGGGTGTCATTTTCACTATTAATGAACCTTATATGGAATTGAGGATCCTTATGTGAACATTAACACTAATAATAATTGATTTAGGCTATGAATATTACCATTCTATGGGTGATGAAGGACACTTATATAGAATTTATTCTATACACCAGTTCTTTACTTCATTAAAGTATTAGTGTAGAGGTATAGAGTTCTCTTCTTAGGAGAATTCATGGATCAAAACATCTATTCACATATTGAATCATACTATATTCCATATTTTTATAGGATTTTAGGTAATTTCAGTAAGGTTATTCTCTAGGACCCCCTAGGGTTTCCTCTTGTTTTAGTATACTAAAGGCAAGGTAGATCCCTCTTTGGCTCTCCTCCTCCCTTCCTTGTGTGAGTTTGATCTGGGTAGATTCTTGGTGTTTTTTCATAATGATTCGAGGTGATATCCCATTTTATTCCTCTCTTATTCTTCCTCCCTTATTTCCCTTATTTTTGGTTTGGAGGGATAGGGTTTGGATGGATGATTTCATCAGAGCATGGTGAAATCATTTAACTTGATGGGGATTTTGTGTGTGGCTTATAGAGGATGTCCTAAGAGTTTGTATTCAAGACACCGGTTATTGTTTGATGTGAGTTATGCCATAGTTTAGATTTATTTAGTGTTTTGGATGGATTTTTTTTTAAATTTTCCATTGATTTAGGTTGATTATTTGGGTATTTTTCATGGGTTAGTTTTGAGTGTGTTTTAGGAGTAGAACACACCCCATTGCTCATAGTTTTGACACTATAGGGTTTCTTGGTGAGTTTAACATCAGTTATTATAAATCTTTAAATTGGTTTTAAATATTTGATTAATTAATTTAATGATGTTTATTGACAAGATAGGTGCTCTAGAGTTTAGACAATTCTTGGATGATCCTAGGCAGTGATGCTCAAGATACGAATTAATGTAAATGTACTTTTTGAGGTTGGTGGCCTTGACTTTGCTAAGTCTCTTGGGTTTTTAGTGATTTTATGTTCACATGACATAATTATTATTACTACATGCCTATTTTAATGAATTTTAGGACTTGTGACCCATAAGTTTGGGATGGTATCACATTGGACTAATAGTAAACATAGACCTATAACTTTCTAAATTATTCGATGGTAGCTCCTTTGTTGAATGGGAAATGGTGGCCCTTCTTATGGTTTTTGGAGGTATGATTTGTATTTGGTAAATTATAATGGATTTAATTTTTGAAATAGGTTTTAAAAAGGAACTTAATTCAATTCTAATTTTAATAGAAAATGGGTGATTTGAAAAAGATGTTTTGAAATGGTATTTCAAAATAGAAATGGGTTTTCTAAAGGTTTTTTGATAATATTTTAGACAAGATCCTATCATGAGTAAAACGAATTTTGATCTCCCTTAAAATTACCCCATTAGGGTTTGGTAGTGATGTTGACTCAATATACGATGATATTTGGTGATAGGAGGGGGCATGTGCTCATGGATGGTGGCGACACCTTTCCCTCTCATGTGGAACTGTGCTTAGGGGGTAGATCGATGTTGGTGTCTTGGAGGCTCTAGAGGATGATAGAGGCAACGAGATGCACGGAGGGGGAAACTGGTAACGGTGTGTCAGACTTGACGTTGGTGGATGAAGGTGGAATTCCCAGCTCAGACAGTGACATTCAGATATGTTGCGGCCAGATCTGATTAGGTTTATGGGGAGCGGATGGATTTGGAATTAGGAGATGGTAACAGGTCTTTATTGCGGTGGGATGATCAACAGGTGACAAATCATGTTTTTAAACCTCCTCTAGGGCAGCGCTGAGAAGGATAGATCATGCCGACGATGCATCGGCGACATTTTAGGTGGCATGATCTCTCAATGGTGAAATTGGTGGAATATTTGGTTATCTTTGAACAAATCTATTTCAGATCTAGTGTATATGGTGGGCCTTGCGGCATGGACAATAGTTGGGTCTGGAGATGGATACAAAGAGTCGACAGTTCTTGCGTAGCCGGATGTGATTTGGATTTGTCATCGACTTTGGTTTTGTAATGGATTTTGTCCCACTAGTATCTTGAGACACTAAATCTTAAGGCTATGTGCCTCTAGGTCTATGGGCCTGTAATGGGTTTTCCCTTATCCCAGTTCAAAAGGGTTATTATTATTTTTTTCTTTTAATAAAGGGGATTCCCCCAACCTTTTTGTGGTCTAAAACATCTTATTATTCCTTTTATAAATGGTTTTAAAGGGGGGTTAGATTGATTTTTTTTGGAAAATATGGAAGGGATTGATGCGAGTTGGTTTTATTCTGTTTAACCATGTGTAGGAGATTCTTGGTTTTCTAAATCATGCATTATTCGTATGTGCTCACTGTTGTGATTTCCTGGTGTGATTCATGATACATAATGATGCATGTTGTGTGTGTAGAACCGAGAAAAATATGTTTTTCTTATCAATGTGATGGGTTGATCTAGTTAGATGTTATTGTGAGCTGGGTGATGGGATTCGATCCCTATGTGTGTTACACATGTTGTTTCTAGGTGATAGATCCAAAGGGGTAGAGGGATCCTAAGGGTTAGAATTTCCTTGAGTGAGACATATTGGGTATTGTTATATAGACATTTCCTTGAGTAGGCTTGGGTCAAGACAATGAACCTTTTTGAGCCTGATTAGGCTTGGGTCAAGGAACCCCATGAGAGAGTTGGGTCAAGATGTGATACAAGACAATGGATCTTTCCTTAATAGGCTTGATTCAAGGACCACCTTGTGGGATAGGTTGTAGCTTTATGTGAGACTTGAACAATGGACCTCACTTTAGTGATAGGGGATGGGTCAAGGATTATAGATGTATGATTACACCCTATTCCTTTGGGTAGTGGGTCGAGGTTTGGAATATTTCTTACTCAGACTCTTTGAGTTTGGGATAGGATATAGTGGATACTTGGAGGATGACCTCCCTCTAGTGAAAGGGATGGGTTGAGGTTTTAGCATGACACCCTACCCTACACCTTTAGGTATGGGCTGATGACTTGATTAGAAACCCTACAATGTGTGTTTGTGTATGATATCAGGTTATGATATGAGGTTACTTCTTATTTTCGACATAAAGTCTAAGAGGGTAGAGTCAAGTTTCATGGTGGCTTGGTTATCACACAATGACCTTAATTTTTTGATGGTATGTGCATTTTGTGTTATGTTTCTAAGTGGGTTTGTTTCACGGGAATAATTGCACTTATTTATATTTATTTCATGAACATATACTTATTCAAAATAACAATTAGTATTTTCAAAGCATTGGGGATTCCTAATGGGTAATTGGAATCACCCCTACCCATGTACATGACATGAGTTTCGATGTACATGGGTAGAATTTTCTATTTTCTCTCAGAACACAAGTTTCTATTAGAGCGGGATACATGGTACATGTAACACCCCATTACCAATATGAAATGTATGTATTTAAAAATTTTATGGTTTTTTATTTTTTTGAATAGGTATGGTTGAGAATTAATTGGGAGGATACCTATAATGGTGAAGTCAGATATTTTTTGTACTTTCATCTTTAACCGGCCATTTCTATAAGTTGTAGTGAAGTTACATGCTGTGTAATGGTCACCAGGTGCATACTGTGAGAAGGTTCATGTCGTTATAAGATTCACACCGTGAAATGTTACATGATGTAATGATCCTTTACATGTCGTGAGTCATTTAATGAACCATTTTTCATTTAAAGAGATGCATTTTTAATTGGTTATGAAACTTAACTATTTCACGACATGTAATGGTATTACACATCATGTAATACCCCAAATGTGGGTTTTAAATAGGTAGTATGAATGATTTATCTATTTTGAATCCTATCCAAATTCATCTACCTCAACCCAAATCCTTCCCAAGGTGATCTTGGATCTCTCCAACCCTTCCAGATCCTTTCATACGACGTTCAATCATCATTGTTCTTGCGGTATGATTCCCAGGTAAGCATTATCCCTTGTTCTTCATCTTTATCTCTTTCTCTTACTTTGGGATTTCAATGGGTCCTCTTTAAATTGATGGATCTATGCTCCATTCCATTAGATATTATTTCTAGTTTGAGTTTCCAGGTTTTCTACAACTTATTTCTCATTCACAGGTTCCTTTATGAGTGTTGAATTTTGAAAAAAGGTAGGTAATTCCATCCAGTTTGGCCAAATTAATTAACCTTAAATTGCTTGATTTATATCAATTCTCGATTTAAATTCAATTTATCAAAATTTATTTCAATTTATTTGATAAAACCTAATTCTAGTGAATTGGGAGATTTGAAATGGTTTTGGCATGAAAATTGGGGAAACCCCCAATTCCATTGAATTGGGGAGTGTTTATGGAAATTGGTTGATTTAAATTATTTAATTTAAATTGTATATTTGATGGAATCTATTTAAATTAAATTGTTGAATTTAATTATGGAAATGGATTGTGAAATTTATTTAATTGGTTTTGAATTGATTTCAAACTTATGAAAATGGATTAAAAAGTTTTGACAAAAACCCATTGGTTTTATCTTGTTAAAAAGGCATGTTTTTGATTAAAACCTATTTTGGTTTTAAATAGAAAATTAGCATTTTCAATGGGGTAATGTGATTTAATTATATTTTAATAATTCTTAAAATAAATTACCCATAATTTATTGTGTAAGATCACATGCATTACTTAGGTATTTTGTGAGTTATTTGGACACACTCTATGATTTACAACATTCTAAAACATAAATTTAGATGGTCACATCCCCGATGGGATGGTAACAAGTCACATTTGGATAGTATTAGAGGAACGTGTGTATAAAAAAAATTCCATGATAACTCAGAGTGTGTGGATTACTATAGCTGAGAATATTCATCCCTATTTGGAAGATGACCATGTTTCTTGCTTGTTTTATATTTGAGATATACACATATGACAATATTGTTAAATTAATTCACATTCCTTCTAGATTTATATAAACTATTTTATATAATTTTTTTATTTAATCTATTGCTTTAGAAATATTCCATAAATTGTAAATCCTTTTCTTAAAGTATTTTCGATCATTTTAATTGTATAGCATGATTTGTTTAAATATGATTTAAAATTTCAAAATTATTTATTATAAAAGTTAAAGCATTCCTTTGGTTAATATATTATCGACATATGATATATAATCCTTGGAGAGACCCTACTGGTTTTTTTAGCTCACACACTATGTAACGACCCAAAGTTTTTCAATAGAAATTCCCTTCTTATAAATATGTCATAAATTAACATGAAATCACAACATAATGAACTACTAAGTGATAAGTGACCATTAAATATAAGTTGGTCACTTCTGTGTTAGGAATTTTGAAAATTTGACATACACGGTTCTGTTCAAGATGATTTTTGGAGTCTAATGAAACAAAATAATTTTTGGTGAATAGTGACCTACCCTTATGAATAGTAATATGACCCTTATGAATAGTAAATCATCCAATATAATAGTAACATTACGTATAGATAATTAAATAAAATTTAGTCATCTTAGAAAGTGACAATTTGACCTTAGTAAATGTTTTGGTATTTTCTAAGTCATAAATAATTAATTATAATTAATTAATTAATTTAAAAGAATATTTATTTCCATATAATTTATTCATAAATTATTTAATCAGTGTATTATAGTTTTTAGATAATTTTATAAGACCCTACGTAATTTTTGGAAGCACTATAAAATCAGTTTTAATCTTAAAAACTGTTTTTAAGTAAATTATGATTTTAATTAAATATTAAATTAATAATATTTAGAAAATTATTTTTGAAAAATGGACTTCATTTTTATATTCTAAACGTTGAAAAATGGTATGGGTAAATTTTTGGGTTTTTTCTGAAATACTTCAATTTTAAGGTGAATAGTAAAAAAATACAGTTTTTCGCATAATCGGTGTATACAAAATTGCATCATTAATGATGTAATGATGACATAAACATTATAGAACTTTAGTTTCGGCCAAATTATATTAAATTTCATAAATGGTTTCTTAAAATACAATAAATCCAATTCTCAAACCTAAAAAGAACTTTCCAAAGCCTAAAGTCAAAAGGTGGTTTCTTAAAGTGCCGTTTTCTCTTTCTTTCACTTTCCTTTTAATAAATTAATGAATTCGAATTATAAAGAAGAATTAAAGCCTAAAATGAATTATATTATATTAATATATGATTTAGGATGTCAAAAAACTACTATTACAAGTCTAACTCTTGATATATTATTTTATTTAATATTTTATACCAAAACACCTCCCTCCTCATGTATAAATAAGACCTCCCCCTCCTCTTGCCAAACCACACCTCTAAAGCTTGAATAATTGTCTAAGCTCTGCCCAATCATCTCCCCTAGCCCCTCCCCCACGTCCAAGAACTTCTGGTATCATCAAAAGACCAAGCTTAGGCCCTTAAGGAGGTCCTCAAGTGAAGGATTCAAGAGGTAATTTCCCTCCCTCTTCACCTTTAATTTCCTTTCAAGTTCAAGTTCCTTTCTTGATCTCTCCCCACCTATATTCATCCAAATTGTTTTGTAACTCCAGTATTATACATATAATGTAATTTTATTATTATAATGGGATATTATATCACCCCACACCCTTTCCCTCTTCATTTTATTTTATTAAAGAGAGCGTTGTTCATGAGGTGTTAATTTATCACCTTCAAAAACGACATGTTGTCTTCTTCAATTTGTACCTTCAGATATGGTCATGAAACCATTTTTATGGTTAAAATAGAATATTTTATATGTATTATGTTCTATTTTAAGTTCTGGAAATAACCTATGTCCATATTACTAAGTGAAAAGTTAAAACAAGTTCGTTGTGATCCAAAAACCGCTCAAATTAACCCAAATAATCATCATTTAATTCTTATCTAATGATTCACCCACATGGATCTAATATAATTCATTATAAAATCATTAAAGCTCCTGTAATATCACTAATAACATGTAATATCATTTCTGGATGTTTACCCATCATCTACCCGAACTTCAATTTAAGAATACAAGTGAACCACCCAAGAAAAACCATAAAAACGAACATCCCCGAACAATGTTTTTAAACTCTACAAGTCATACAAAGGAACATAATATGACATAATGAAACAAGAATTAAACCTATTAATTTACACATGGTTCTGGATTTCTAATTAATGAATATAATGTCATTATACAAGACATTAAATAGAAGGAAGCATTCGAGTACAAGGTAAGGGGAAATCTCGAACCCAATTTTCTTCCTTCAGGTTCTTCCTCTTTCACTCCATTTTTGACATGGTTACTTCTCAAAGATCATTTGTTCAACATTTACTTTAATTTTTTGGGATATAAATGTTTGTCACTAGTTTTTATGTCCAAAAAAATGTTTTCCAAAAGAACTCTTCTTTTAAGAATACCCCTTTTACTTCTCACTCAATGTGAACGGTTCTTGCAACATGTATGTTATTCCCTATTTATTTTGGGAACCCAAAGCTTATGAATATGTTATTATGAGATGAAACCCATTCCTTTTCATGGGTTAATTATGTTAATTTATGTTATATGTTCATTTTTTCAAGCATGATAAATGATAATGTTATGATGTGACGGGTGTGCCCGAAATTATATAGCGCAATATGAATGTTTAAATGTGACGGGTGCGCCCAGAATTATACAGCGCTCCAATGCATTGGGTAAAGTGATGAATCTCATGAGTAAATTTGAAATGATGTGTGAACAATATTCTAGATTGTTTCACAAGTATGTGTGGTAGCTAACCACTAAGACATGATGTTTCATTTTTATGCATTGCCACATTTCAAGTCTTTTATTTATGCTCCTCTCATGTTCATGATCTTTTGCCTATGTTATGATTATTCTCACGACATGCTATAATGTTCTTATCTATCCTCTTACTGGGATTCTAGATCACCCCTTTTGATGTATATCCTTAGGTGGCTACATGTACTAAGGAGAGGACAAGTTCCACTAAGAAGCAAGTGAAGAAGAAATTAAATAAATGTTTATGGTTTATGTTGTATTTATTATGTATGGTCCTAGTTTTCCCAAGACACTAAACATTTGTATCCTATATGTGTATTACTATTATGTTGTTTATTTTTGAAATGATTTAATAGAAATGTAATAAAAGGCCGGGATGCTATACACTACTTGTTCCTTCGGGCGTTTTTAGATTATCTCTTTCCACATTTGAGCAAGGGGAATAAATCTATTAGAGGTGGATCCAGCTGTTGAACCTTAGACTTGGTGAGTTGTGTCCTTAGGGTCTTGGGATTTTTCTCCCTATTTTGGTACTTGGGTTGTAAAAATTTGGTCTTTAATGCATGTTTGACTTCTGGTACATTGCTCCTAGTAGAGTTTCTTTAGTTATGTATACTGTCTTTTTTTTACTTCCGTAATGTTTGTGGAAAAACTGTTCCCACTTTCAGTTTGTATGATGTTAGGTGCTAGTTGCCGACCCATGGGGATCAAGAATTCCTTTCAATATATGTCAAGGACGGCTCGATTATAAGGTTACCAGGGTACCCAGGTTGGTTCGTGACAATACATGTCTTTTAGGTTATAGAGGTCGATGATTTGGAAGGATGGTATGTGATTTGGGATGATCCCCATGTAGTTTACTTTTAAATTATGTTCATCATGTATAATTTCTAGTGCGCCTCTATTTTATTTTATATATGATTCCTGTTTATTTGTTATATGATGCTATTATGTTATGGTTGTTACATCATATAGACTAGTTTTTTATTCTAGATTTTGGGGTCTCATTTGGATCCCTATTTTATTTCCATAGGTTATTTGGATGTTCATTGTATGGACAAGTCGTTATGAATTTTTGATAGATTCAAGAATGAACCTCAAAATTTATTTTCATGTGCATAGTCTCCCCGTGACTATAGTAGTCCCATGCCGCTAATCAGTTGAATTTGGTGTACGGGGAGGCATTTCTGAGGTTACGTGGCATCACTTCTTGAGATCCATTTCGGTGGTCCAGACTAGGGTAGTTTCATGGTGAAAATAATGTGGCGTCATTACACACCACATATTGATTACCAACTAAGTGAAAAAGTTAGACATAAATTACATGACATATAGCTGGTTTTCCACTCTATTAACACAAGATAACCCATGAAAATACACACCTAAACTTTAATTGTAACGACCCAAAGTTTCATTAATGGAAAATCCCTCTTAATCCAGTTAAATGTTTCTTTATGAAAAAAAAATGTTTTTATAAGATATCAACTTTTTTAGTTTTACTTTAAGATTTGTGACCGTTACTTTTATAGCCGTTGAACAGTGATCATCTGGGTAGTTTAAATATAAGGCTTTAACGAACCAATTTTCTACTCAGACAAAGGAAGCGATGGCCTCATCCAGTAGAATTGCCCCTTACGAAGCCCATTTGTCAGAGCTCGGAAAAGAGGTGGTGTCTTTGGGCTTTGCCCTTGACCAAGCCCAAGCTGAGCTTCATCAAGTAAAGCTCGAACGTGATCGTCTACGGGAAAAATGGAAGTTGATAGAGATTACCACTCGAGCGATGTTATCCGAGCAACCCCAAGAGTCTGTCACCATTGCACACCTTACCCTTAGGTCTTATGCGGCTATTTTAAGGGGTTATGTAACAAATAAGTAGTATCATGTTCATGCACATTACTTTTTTATATAATAATGAATATAATTTCTAGTCATTTTTGATACATTGTAATTAGTTTTTAAAGTACAAATGATGTTTTTAGTTATTATTTAATTAAGAATTATATTTTATTAAATTAAAGGATTTTTGAATTAAATAATATTTTAATAAAATATTATTATTAATATTAAATTAATTTTTATTAAATATAAATGATCTTATAATTTTATGAATGCAATTAAAATTTTTATTAAGGTTTGAAAGCCATTTCTGTCAAAACCCGTGATTTTTTTTATAAATACCGGTTTTTATTTTAAAAGTGAAAATTCACATATTTAAAAAATTATTTAGATAAAATAAATATTATTTTTGGAATCAGGACGTCGAAATTATCCAACGGTGAATTTTTCATAATTTTCTGAGACAGTCAAATTTTTGGGTAAAAAATTAAATACCATTTAAATATATAATGTGTTTTATGACATCATAATGACCCAATGGTGATGTAATAAAATACCATAATCCTTATGTTCGGACAATATATGTTTTATCATTAAAATAATGAGGTTTTGGGTTTGTTTGACTCACTTTTCAAAGCATTAATGAAGCCCTCAAGACTTATTCAACACTTTGCCTTTTTAAATTAATTTCCATGGGAGTGTGACTCACCTCCACATAAGCAACCCTATTTTTTTTAATAAGTTAGGACCTTGGACTTTTAAAATATTTTTTTCCTCTTTCCTTTTCCAGAAACCATGGGCAAATACCATGGGATGGTTTGTGGTTTGGATTATTTTAATATAAGGGGTCCCAAACCTAAATAATAAAGAATTCTCTCACCTTTCCTATATAAACCCACCCAAGCTCCCACTTCCTCCTCACTCAAAGCCCTTTAAGTTCGTCCAAACTCTACCCTAATCTCTCTAGAATCCTCTCAAGGTGCCCCAAGCTCCCAAGAAGCCTCTCACAAGCCTCTCTATAGCCTTTGGAAGCACACTTCCAAGTAAGGGGTTTTCTTCCTTTCTCATTTTTTGTCAATTTTCTTTAAGTTGTATTGCCCTTTTTATTTCAATTATGAATTTTGGGGTATGGTTTCGCACCTCCCCCATACTTCCCTCTTATTTTTTGAATGATGGGAGAACCCTTTCTCTCTCATTAAATGCCTCCCATGTACACCCGTTACTATGCCGAAATTCCGAAAGGAACTTCTCTCTCTTCTTTTACATTCAAGCAATACTTTTGTATCATGAATCTAAATTACATTTCAATTGTTGGGACATGTATATATATGATCTCCTTACTGTCCATTACATGTAAATATGATGAGTAACCCCTTTCTCTCTCATCAACCTTTTTTATGAATTCTTATGTCACGCCGTTACGCTGCCGAAATCACACCGATTTTCTAAGCCAATGTCTTTGTGTAGTGAATACCATGCCCATTTCTCCATCAAGGGTATTCACCTTTGTGAACATTTACATATTGATTATAAAGTTTCATGTATGAATTCCACTTTCCTTTATCATGGAAGAAATGATTATGTTTTATGAATCCATGTTTTATGATCCATGTGGCACACTTATGCATGAAATGAAATGTTTAAGAAGGGTGCGCCCTTTATAGTGCTCCAATGCATTGGGTAAAGTATAGTATCATGATACGTCATGTACAATGAGTGTTTACTCATGCTAATTCAAGTGCAACGAGGGTTTACTCGTGCTTCAAGTGCAATGAGGGTTTACTCATGCTCCATGTGCAATGAGCCTTGGCTCATGCTAATTCAATGTTAAGTGTTGTTGCCACATTTCCATGCTATGATTATCATGCTTTATCATGCCTTTATGTTCATGTTTCTCTTATGCTCTACCGATATGCCTATTGCCTAACATGTATTGTACTCCTCATGTTATTCATTGTGTACTCCCTTACTGGGCTTTATAGCTCACCCTTTTCTTATGCATGTCCTCAGGTTATCCCATGCAATGCTAAGTACGAAGGAATATAGTGGTCATGTAAAGGAAGTTTTCAATAAAGATGTTGTATTTCAAGTTTAAAGTTTTTATGTAATTATCCTAAGCCCCAAAGACACTAAACCTCTCGATCTTCTTTGTTGTATCAAGTGAAGTTTTATGTAATAAAGCATGCTTAAGTTGTAATAAAAAGTAGGGTTGTCATAGTTGGTATCAGAGGATAGGTTTAGTTATTTTTGGGATTAGGAAACCCTAGTAAAGACTTAGATACAAGACTAAGCATAATAAAAACATCCCTAAGTTTTGGTAAATACTAAGTAAGTGGTTTATCAAACAAATACATCCCTGTCTGGATACGAGCAGGTAGAGGCGGCTCTGGCACGGATGTATCCTAGGGGTAAAACCCGAAAACACCGCTTTGAGCTAGACTCGAACGGGAACTGGTGCACGACAACGGGCCTTGCTGCACTCTTGGTTACGACACTCCCGGGGGATATGTTTTGATAAATTCACAATCTTAGTATGAACCCTTATTAAGGAAAAAATGCCCCTAAGAATATATTTTAGAAGGATGATCATGAAAAGCCTGGATTGAATCCTATAGACTCATGAGTTAAAGAGATTAAAGTTTATTTATAATTCATCAACTTTTGTCTTTGGATTAACCTTAATGTGTTACCCCTAACTTTATTTTATTCCAGCCAATGGCCGGTAATAGGAGAACTCGGGCTAACAACCATTGTGAAGATCAGTGTGATGATTGTACTTATGAGATACCCAATCCAATGGGAGCGGGAATCACGAACTTTGTCACGCTTCTCTCTCAGCTAACTCAAGTTTTGAATAGAAACACTGGTCAAGAGGAACGTTCAACCCCCCCTAAGAAAGAACAAGTCGCTATTGAAAGCTTCATGAGACAAAGGCCTCCTACTTTTAGTGGATCATCTGATCCCATGATCGCTGAACAATGGATCAACTCCATTGAGAAGATATTCTCCATCCTCCAATGCTCTGAAAAAGAGAAGGTTCTCCTGGAGGCTTATCATATGGAGGGTGAAGCTGATCAATGGTGGACGTTGATCAAAAATACGAAGCCTGAGGAGGAGATCGAGGCTTTGGAATGGAAGGTATTCCGGAAGATGTTTTTCGATAAATATTTTCCACGCACCCTCCGTCTTAAGATGGAAAGGGACTTCCTTTCCCTCAAGCAGAAAGATGAGGAATCTGTAGGAGCGTACGAGGCAAACTTCACAAGGCTTGCACGATACGCTTCCGGCTTTGTCGTTACCCCCGAATGCAAGGTTGACCGCTTCTTTGGTGGGCTGAAGCCTAGCTTGCAGAAAGCATTAGCGATCCGTGACTTCGACAGCTATGAGGAAATTGTCCGATGTGCCCTCAAGGTTGAAATGGAGATCGGAGAATCACAGGGGTATCATGGGGACAAGAAGCGGAAGGTGGACTTCAATACTGGTGGTCCGATGGATAAATCCAACGGCGCTAAGAAATTCCAGCACCCCACTTGCCAAAAGTGTGGAAAGAAGCACCCTGGAAATTGCCTTAGGGGGATAAGAAAATGCTTCAAGTGTGGAAGAGAAGGGCACCTAGATGTTAACTGTCAGCAAGAAGGACCCGCGGCTGCGACAGAGGAGAGGAACGCTCCGTTCGAACCTCAACGCATTGTTCAATGCTTCAAATGCAAAGAACCGGGTCATTTTTCAAATCAGTGCCCTAATCCAAGGGTTATCAGAGGCAATCAACAACCTCCAAGACAGCAAGGAAGAGCTTTTGCCATCACTTCTGCCGAAGTGAACCCCGACAACGAAGTGGTGACAGGTACGCTAGTTATTCATTCAAGAATAGCGAACGTACTTTTTGATTCAGGTTCTACGCATTCTTTTATATCTCAAAAGTTTAGTAGAACAATCCCTGCACCACCACAAATCATGGAAGTAAAGATGTCGGTGAGTACGGCAAATGGGGTAATCATTGCATCCCATGAGTATAAGTCCTCCCCTGTTATAATCTGTGGATTGAATTTCCTGGCGAACCTCGTCATACTCCCTTTGGTGGAATTTGATGCAATTCTTGGCATGGATTGGCTTTCCTTATATAGAGCCAACATAAATTGCCGGGAGAGGGAAATTACACTCCATATGGAGAATCGACCCCCGATTCTTTACAAGTGTCAGGAGGAAGATGAATCTCTTTTAGCTCCATCATCTCAAGCATGGATATTAATGCCTTATGAGCACGCATATCTGGCTCAGATGATTAAGTCCAAGGAAGAAACCACCCTTGAAGAAATGCCTATTGTGAGGGAATTCGCTGAAGTATTTCCCGAGGAACTTCCTGGTCTTCCTCCAAGAAGAGATGTTGAGTTCTCAATTGAACTTATACCTGGGGCGCTACCAATATCCAAGACTCCATATAGAATGGATGTGGTTGAGCTTGAAGAACTGAAGAAACAACTACAGGAGAATCTGGATAAAGGGTTTATACGCCCAAGTGCATCACCATGGGGTGCACCAGTCCTCTTCGTCAAGAAGAAGGATGGGTCAATGCGGCTTTGCATCGATTATCGTGAACTTAACAAAATCACGATAAAGAACAAGTATCCTCTCCTAAGAATCAATGACTTGTTTGATCAGCTGCGTGGAGCACAATACTTCTCCAAGGTCGACTTGCGGTCGGGATATTATCAAGTAAGGGTGAAGAAGGAAGATATCCCCAAGACTACTTTTCGTACAAGGTACGGGCACTATGAATTCATAGTAATGCCTTTCAGACTCACCAATGCTCCAGCAATATTCATGGACTTGATGAATAGAGTCTTTAGAGATTACCTAGACAAATTTGTGGTAGTCTTTATAGATGATATTCTAATATACTCCAAAACCAATGAGGACCATGAGGAGCATTTAAAAACTGTACTAGAGACTTTGCGCAAGGAGAAGCTCTATGAAAAGTACAGAAAGTGTGAGTTTTGGTTGAAGGAAGTCTCATTCTTGGGTCATATCATCACAAGCAATGGGATATCTGTGGACCCCTCCAAAATAGATGCAATTGAGGGATGGCCGAGGCCAACATCGGTAACTGATATCCGTAGCTTCTTGGGGTTAGCTGGATATTATCGACGATTTGTGAGAAATTTCTCACGATTGTCCAACCCTCTTACCAAGCTAACTCAAAAGGGAGTAAAGTTTTCTTGGAGTGATGAATGCGAAGAAAGCTTCAAGGAGTTGAAAAGGAGGCTTATCACTGCACCCGTGCTCACTTTACCCACAAGTGGGGAGCTTTTTGTGGTATTCAGTGATGCTTCGAAGAAGGGCTTAGGATGTGTGCTGATGCAGAATGATAAAGTGATATCCTATGCCTCAAGGCAGTTGAAAATCCATGAGCGAAACTATCCAACGCATGATCTGGAGTTGGCAGCGGTGATCTTTGCCTTGAAAATCTGGCGGCATTATCTCTATGGAGAGAAATGTGAGATATATACTGACCACAAGAGTCTTAAATATATATTCACACAGAAAGAGCTTAATATGCACCAGAGAAGATGGATATATCTCATCAAGGATTATGACTGTTCAATACATTACCACCCTGGGAAGGTGAACAAGGTGGCGGATGCCCTAAGTAGAAAGGATCCAGAAATTCTATCAATGATGAGAATTGAGAAGGATCCAATCTTCTTAGACTTGATGAAGATGGACGTGGGAATCATAAAGAAGGGAACATCATCAATCCTTTCACAAATGATTGCTCAACCATCTCTTTTGGAAAGGTTAAAGGATGCTCAAAAGGATGATGCGAGAATCCAAGAAAAAGTGGAAGCTATCAAAAAGGGAAAATCCTCAGAGTTTAATGTTAATGAAGAAGGAATTGTGCGGTTTGGGAAAAGACTATGTGTTCCATCAAGTTCGGAGCTGAAGAAGGAACTTTTGGATGATGCACATAGTTCAAATTTCTCTATTCACCCAGGGAGCACAAAGATGTATCGAGATCTCCGAGAAAAATTTTGGTGGGATAATATGAAGAAAGAGATCGCTGAATATACATCAAAGTGCCTGGTGTGTCAGCAAGTGAAGGCAGAGAGGCAGAAGTCTAAGGGGATGATGCAACCATTGCCCATACCAAAATGGAAATGGGAGAACATCACCATGGACTTTGTCACCGGACTTCCAAGGACATCCAAAGGCAACAATGCAATCTGGGTTGTTGTGGATCGTCTTACAAAGACTGCACACTTCATTTCTATTCGAGAGGATTTCTCTTTGGATCAACTGGCACAGATATATATCAGGGAAGTGGTACGGTTGCATGGAGTACCACTATCTATTGTGTCTGACCGAGATCCAAGATTTACCTCTAAGTTTTGGAAGAGTCTTCAACATGCTCTGAATACTGAACTGAACTTCAGTACGGCCTATCATCCTCAAACTGATGGCCAATCCGAGCGGACTATCCAAACACTTGAGGATATGTTGAGAGCGTGCTCAATGGAATTTAAAGGAGGATGGGATCAACATCTTCCTCTAGTTGAGTTCTCTTATAATAATAGTTTCCACTCGAGCATCCAAATGGCACCATATGAAGCCCTGTATGGGAAAAGGTGTAGAACACCGGCATGTTGGGATGAGGTCGGTGAACGTAAGCTTCTTGGACCCGAAATGGTCGAAGAAATGGTGGAGAAGGTGAAAACCATTCAGCAGCATATCAAGGAAGCCCAGAGTCGGCAGAAGAGTTATGCAGATAATCGTCGACGAGACCTTGAGTTTAAAGTCGGAGACATGGTGTTTTTACGCATATCTCCGTGGAAGAAGGTCATGAGGTTTGGAAAGAAAGGGAAGTTAAGTCCAAGGTACATCGGCCCCTTCGAGATTCTTGATCGTGTTGGGGCTGTGGCCTATCGACTAGCACTTCCACCTACTATGGCCAAGGTGCATGATGTCTTCCATGTATCCCTCTTAAGGAAGTACATACCAGACCCTTCACATGTACTCTCTTCCGAGGTGGTACAATTAGAAGACGATCTTTCTTATGAGGAGCAACCAGTGAAGATCTTAGATCGTAGAGAAAAAGTTCTACGAAATAAGACAATGCCCCTCGTCAAGGTGTTGTGGAGAAACCAAAAATTTGAAGAAGCAACTTGGGAGTCGGAGGATATGATGAAGCTAAGTTACCCACATTTGTTTTAGTGTGGGAAAAGGAAAATTTCGAGGGTGAAATTTCTTAAGGGGGGAATGTTGTAACGACCCAAAGTTTCATTAATGGAAAATCCCTCTTAATCCAGTTAAATGTTTCTTTATGAAATTTTTTTTTATAAGATATCAAGTTTTTTAGTTTTACTTTAAGATTTGTGACCGTTACTTTTATAGCCATTGAACAGTGATCATCTGGGTAGTTTAAATATAAGGCTTTAACGAACCAATTTTCTACTCAGACAAAGGAAGCGATGGCCTCATCCAGTAGAATTGCCCCTTATGAAGCCCATTTGTCAGAGCTCGGAAAAGAGGTGGCGTCTTTGGGCTTTTCCCTTGACCAAGCCCAAGCTGAGCTTCATCAAGTCAAGCTCGAACGTGATCGTCTACGGGAAAAATGGAAGTTGATAGAGATTACCACTCGAGCGATGTTATCCGAGCAACCCCAAGAGTCTGTCACCATCGCACAACTTACCCTTAGGTCTTATGCGGCTATTTTAAGGGGTTATGTAACAAATAAGTAGTATCATGTTCATGCACATTACTTTTGTATATAATAATGAATATAATTTCTAGTCATTTTTGATACATTGTAATTAGTTTTTAAAGTACAAATGATGTTTTTAGTTATTATTTAATTAAGAATTATATTTTATTAAATTAAAGGATTTTTGAATTAAATAATATTTTAATAAAATATTATTATTAATATTAAATTAATTTTTATTAAATATAAATGATCTTATAATTTTATGAATGCAATTAAATTTTTTATTAAGGTTTGAAAGCCATTTCTGTCAAAACCCGTGATTTTTTTTATAAATACCGGTTTTTATTTTAAAAGTGAAAATTCACATATTTAGAAAATTATTTAGATAAAATAAATATTATTTTTGGAATCAGGATGTCGAAATTATCCAATGGTGAATTTTTCATAATTTTCTGAGACAGTCAAATTTTTGGGTAAAAAATTAAATACCATTTAAATATATAATGTGTTTTATGACATCATAATGACCCAATGGTGATGTAATAAAATACCATAATCCTTATGTTCGGCCAATATATGTTTTATCATTAAAATAATGTGGTTTTGGGTTTTTTTGACTCACTTTTCAAAGCATTAATGGAGCCCTCAAGACTTATTCAACACTTTGCCTTTTTAAATTAATTTCCATGGGAGTGTGACTCACCTCCACATAAGAAACCCTATTTTTTTTAATAAGTTCGGACCTTGGAATTTTAAAATATTTTTTTCCTCTTTCCTTTTCCAGAAACCATGGGAAAATACCATGGGATGGTTTGTGGTTTGGATTATTTTAATATAAGGGGTCCCAAACCTAAATAATAAAGAATTCTCTCACCTTTCCTATATAAACCCACCCAAGCTCCCACTTCCTCCTCACTCAAAGCCCTTGAAGTTCGTCCAACCTCTGCCCTCCTCTCTCTAGAATCCTCTCAAGGTGCCCCAAGCTCCCAAGAAGCCTCTCACAAGCCTCTCTCTAGCCTTTGGAAGCACACTTCCAAGTAAGGGGTTTTCTTCCTTTCTCATTTTTTGTCAATTTTCTTTAAGTTGTATTGCCCTTTTTATTTCAATTATGAATGTTGGGGTATGGTTTCTCACCTCCCCCATACTTCCCTCTTATTGTTTGAATGATGGGAGAACCCTTTCTCTCTCATTAAATGCCTCCCATGTACACCCGTTACTATGCCGAAATTCCGAAAGGAACTTCTCTCTCTTCTTTTACATTCAAACAATACTTTTGTATCATGAATCTAAATTCCATTTCAATTGTTGGGACATGTATATATATGATCTCCTTACTGTCCATTACATGTAAATATGATGAGTAACCCCTTTCTCTCTCATCAACCTTTTTTATGAATTCTTATGTCACGCCGTTACGCTGCCGAAATCACACCGATTTTCTAAGCCAATGTCTTTGTGTAGTGAATACCATGCCCATTTCTCCATCAAGGGTATTCACCTTTGTGCACATTTACATATTGATTATAAAGTTTCATGTATGAATTCCACTTTCCTTTATCGTGGAAGAAATGATTATGTTTTATGAATCCATGTTTTATGATCCATGTGGCACACTTATGCATGAAATGAAATGTTTAAGAAGGGTGCGCCCTTTATAGCACTCCAATGCATTGGGTAAAGTATAGTATCATGATACGTCATGTGCAATGAGTGTTTACTCATGCTAATTCAAGTGCAAAGAGGGTTTACTCGTGCTTCAAGTGCAATGAGGGTTTACTCATGCTCCATGTGCAATGAGCCTTGGCTCATGCTAATTCAATGTTAAGTGTTGTTGCCACATTTCCATGCTATGATTATCATGCTTTATCATGCCTTTATGTTCATGTTTATCTTATGCTCTACCGATATGCCTATTTCCTAACATGTATTGTACTCCTCATGTTATTCATTGTGTACTCCCTTACTGGGCTTTATAGCTCACCCTTTTCTTATGCATGTCCTCAGGTTATCCCATGCAATGCTAAGTATGAAGGAATGTAGTGGTCATTTAAAGGAAGTTTTAAATAAAGATGTTGTATTTCAAGTTTAAAGTTTTTATGTAATTATCCTAAGCCCCAAAGACACTAAACCTCTCGATCTTCTTTGTTGTATCAAGTGAAGTTTTATGTAATAAAGCATGCTTAAGTTGTAATAAAAAGCAGGGTTGTCATATTAATCATGTTATCAATATGGCTAGAAATGGATTACACAATGTGTATCTAGTTGTACACACTATGTAACCTGTGTTAACTCACACAAGGAACACATTGAGACAAGTGTTTCATGCGAGTCAAAATATAGTATAATTAAGGGAGACACAAACTAAATGACATATAACTACCTGTACATTCCGTGTGATAGGTGTTATTCCAGACCGAGTACATAGTGAGTTATTTTCAGTGTGTCATGTGAAAATAATGCTTAATTATTATTTTATATGTTATTTTAGAAACTACATGACATGTATAGTCATTTTATATACCAAGTGTTTCACAGAAATTGCTAAAAATATATGACACATATATTTATGGTATGTTGGGTGGTTATACAGCTGCACATACTACAAGACATGAACCATAGAATAATATTCCTATATACTCTGATACACCATGTAGGCATACATGGCATGTAAGTACACAATACATGACATAGACCACACAAAACATAAGTCACATGCCATGCTGAGTGACAAAACACATCATGTAAGTATTAAATTCACGAAATGGATTTAATCATACATTAAAGGGAACACTCTATGTCATCTCTAGCATATTCCATGTATATATTAAATTACAAATCGGAATTTAATTTTATGTAGAAAAGGTACACGTAGTGTGACCTCATTAGTACATGTCGTGTATTTAATAATTTTAAATTAAATTAAATTAAATTATTTGAAATTATAATATGATTGGATTCTTATAATATCTCAAGGATAGTTTGGATAGGAAATTGAGATATATAATTAATTAATTAAAAAGTTTTTTTTTAATTTATTAATTCTAATAAATTTATCTTAATTAGAATAAATTATAATGAATACTAACAAGTTTAAATGCATAGTTATTGTATGTTGTGACATATCAGGAGCTTGACTGACCTGTACATGTGTTGATTATATTTAATTTAATTATTTATTACATTATTTTTTTTGTGATAAATTTATTATTAAATTAAATATGAAGATTTTTGTATCATCTCTTTCTCCTTTTACCATGAACAAGCCAGTGTGTCCATGGTTTATTTTATATAACCCTAAATCCCTAGTATCCCTCACCTACGAGTGAGTAAAAATTTATAAAGGATGTATCTCCTGATAAGAGGAGATAGTTTAGGACCCGAACCATGGTGAATCTAACCAAGGAGATACATAGGATAATGGAGGAGTTTTCCAACTCAAACCAAGACTTGGGCTCAAGGAATTACTTCCCTTAGGTTCAAGGTTGGTTTATCTCTACTCGATAAACCGACTAGTAGATAAAATATCACGATCATATCACTTATTTATTTTATTTATCAAGTTCATGGTTATTTATTTATTTATGTGATGTATAGTTTATTTGAATGATTAAACACAATCATATAAAGTAAATAAATTAACAAGCTTGCTAAGATAAAATAAAATAAATATATTATGAGTAAATTATTTTATTAGACATGGTTAATTGATTATATAAAATCCATATAATATTTATAATAATATTAATAATAAAATGAATAATATTTATTTATAAGTTAAGAAAAATCACTCAAATAAAAATAATTAGTCAGATATCTCCTTATAACTTCTATATTAAGATGCAATCATAGTTAAAATGTCAGTCAGATCATAGTTGGGGAAACTTTTCAATCATATAAGAGTATTTACAAAGATAATGAATTGAATTAACCAAATTGAAAATAAGGTTAATGGTCATTGTCTACTTAATATAATTTAGAGGCAAGTGTTGAAGAAATATGAGTTTAAGATTTTAAGATCAAGGATTCCACTCAATTGACCAAGGAACTACGAGTTAATATAGTTGTAAAGAAAAACCTACCTAAATACCTTTGAATAATTTTCATAGTTTAATGATCCATCGATTTAAAGTTTATTAACTTTTTGATAAATTTTGATTTTTTTTCTTTGATTAGGGGTAATTTAGACACTACTGAAAATATGACTTTTACCAACGGTTTTGGCCAAACCGTTGGTATAGTTCATTAATTTGGACCTATACCAACAGTTTCGCCAAAACCGTTGGTATAAGTCACTTATATGGACCTATACCAATGGTTTTGGACAAACCGTTGGTATAGGTCCCAAAATCCAAGGACCTATACCAACGGTTATCAAAACCGTTGGTATAGGTCTATACCAACGGTTTTGAGAACCGTTGGTACAGGTCCTTCAATTTTTTAACGAATCTTCTTACCAAGAACATTATATAAATCAAAATTTAAAATAATTTTAACAATACATATATATATTTATGAAATTATGTTCACAAAAGTCATGTTAGGTTAGTGGTTAAGTCATTCAATTATAAACTAGAGGTTCTGGGATCAAATCCCACCAAATGTTTTTTTTGAAATACATATACCAACGGTTCTCAAAACCATTGGTATAGATTTTCATATTACTTATACCAACGGTTTTCCCAAAACCGTTGGTATAGACCTATTGTCACGGCTTACTTGGAAACATTCCTCCAAACCGTTGGTATAGCCTATACCAACGGTTTTGGGGCCTGTACCAACGGTTCCAAATCGTTGGTATAAGGTATTTTTCCAGTAGTGAGATAATTGAGACTTGTGACATCCTGACCCAGGAGACACTAAATGATGCCCCGAGATAGTTTTCCACATGCCCTCAAGAATGCCTCCCCGTATGCCAGAGGGTGCCGACTAGTAGGGAGGGTCTGGTAAGTTAGTCTTGGGGAGACTATAACCTTTTTTATCAGAATCAAAACACCAATGGAAGAAAACAACAATAACCAAGTGCGAAAGGTAAAAAATTCTATGACAATGAAAGTGTCAAGTGTATACAATGAAACTAAAGATAAATACACAATGACTCCCAAGAGGGTCTCAAACCACATCTGATTCCCTCTACCATACTCCAATCCCAAACAAAAACTTATCCCAGGGCCATGCCCTTATCCTGTCCTGCAACAATAAAGTCTACTCAGGTGCCGATCAGGTAGTCCAAATAGGGTGTGAGTACGAATCAGTAGGCCACCACCAATGGTGTCTAAAACAAGTCCAGTCAAAAGATAGTGTATGCAGTTCTATGAAGAAATGAACACAATGCATAATTAAATAGTTATAAGATTTTCATTTAATATTCAATCATCACATCAAGTCCAGTTTCAATCCATGTTTTCCATTTTAATCATCATTCATTATTATTAATCATTCAGTGTAGGTTGTCATGACTAGCACCCCAAATTTCATTAAGTGTGGGTCTCCATGCCTATCACTCTATATCTCATTCAGTGTAGGTCGCCATGCCTAGCACCCCAAAATCTCAAGCTTGGATAACTATTGGGAAGGAACACCATGTCCAAGTCCCAACTTCTATTTAGTCTAGAACTCCATGTCTAGCACCACAAAAATCTCAACCATTTAATCATTCATTAATTCACAAGAATTAGCAACATCATTAAATTACTAATCCAGTGATTAGTTAAACATTTCAAACTCCATTAGTTAACTCAATGATTAACTAGGCACATAACCCATTAATCAATTCATCAATTAATTAATCAATCAACACAATTATCATTACATAATTAATTATTCACAATTAATTATCCATATCAAATATCAACTAGTTTGAATTAATTCTCACAATTAATTATCTTTGATCAACATCATGGCACATAATTAATTCTCAAAATTAATTATCTTTGGTCAACATAATTTCATAATTAATTTCCCCCAATTAATTATGTTAACACAATAATTTCAATATCTCAATTACAATATCTCAAACCATAACAAATCTCCAAAATATATATCTGGGAAACCCCCCTTCATTTTTTCCATAATTCAATTGTCAATTAATCACCAAGGCAAACATAATTAAATTCCACATTCCTAATTACTCCAATTTAGGAAATCAATTATCAAGGGAAGCTAGAAAATTATAAAATCACATAAACATATCAAAATCATGACTATGGGAGTTCAATTTGGACCACCTACCTTAGTTTATTAATAAATGTCAGCCCAACGGAAATCCCCAAAATTCGAGTGGCACAAAGTCTTCGATTAAGCTTCAGATCTAAATCCCTAAACAAAAATTAAGATCAAAGGCATAAATATCTTGAAAATCTATATCTAGATCCACAATACTAGATCTATATCTCAATTCATAGGTTTAGATCTATGTAAATGGTGAAGATCTTCCATGAAAAGATCAAGGAAAGATAGAGGAATGAACGGTATAAGCAACGGGATGAAACGCACTTACTAAGAAGAGAGAGGATCTTCAATACAGGATTTCAATCTCGAAGAAATATGTCCGAATCAACTTTTAATCCCTATATAATTATCTAGGAACACCTATAATTTGTCAAGACCGAGCCAAGGTCAAAATATGGGAGTCACGGGGGTTCGGGTGGTTTTAAAAAGGATTTTCAGATATTAAATTCCGTGTGCACAGTTTCCTGGGAAGATGTGCATAGTTAGGGAAAACCATGCACCAACCGTATGGACCCCTCTATCCAGGTTTGCACAGTTGGCACAGTTTGGTCACACGGTTTGTGAAACCGTACACCAACCATGCATACCTCTCTATCCAGTTTCGCATGCTTGGAATAGTTTGGTTGCACGGTTTGTCAAACCGTGCACAACCCACTGTCCTTTATTTTTCCTTAAAAGTTCACCCAAACTCACCTTAATCCACTAATCCAAAACAATGGAACTTAAAAACTTCAAAAAGTACCTGAAAATGCGCCCGAGATGACTTCAGAAAAAGGTTGGATCTTAAAATCTCCCCACCTTATAAAAACTCATCCTTGAGATATACTCTCAAACTTCTCTAAGATTCCACGCAAAAAAGATTGGTCCATTGAGCCTTCATGTCTGCTTCCCATTCCCATGTTTCCTCTTGAACACTTCCATGTTTCCATAACACATGAACTAACGACACAATATTTACCTATAACACTTTCTCACTATGACCCATCACACATATCGGATGCTCCTAAAAGGATGCATCTATCTCAAGGTCAACCTCTCCCACATCAATCACATGAGAAGGGTAGGGGTGATACCACCATAGTTGTGACACATGGAAACCATCATGCATAGTGCTGAATTTTTATGGAAGTGCTTATCGGTACACCACCAGCCTGATTCTCTCAAGCACTTCAAACAGTCCTACGAACCTGGGAACCAACTTTCCCTTCCTCCATATCCTTTGGTGACCCAATCTAAGAGACAACTAAAGGAATAAATGATTACCCTTTGTAAACTCTAGGGGTCATCTCTGTCTATTAGTATAAAACTTCTGCCTACTCTGAGTCGTAACCATACATTTTTGAATCAACTACACCTGCTCTGTTGTCTCCTGATCAAGAATTGGTCTGAAAAGCTCTGACTCACCCACCTCTAATCAACATAGCGGTGATCTACAAGTTCTACCATAAAGTGCCTCATATGGTGATATCTGTATAGTTTCCTGATAACTGCTGTTATAGGCGAACTCCACTAAATCCAAATGCTTCTCCCATGAACCACCAAAGTTAAGCACACATGCCCACAACATATCCTCTAACATCTATAGGTACGCTCTGATTTTCCATCTGTCTGTGGGTAGAAGTCCATACTTAACAAAACCTATTTACTAAGCGCCTTTTGTAAACCCTGTCAAAAGCATGAAGTAAAGCACGAATCACAATCTAAAACTATAGTCTGTGGCACCCCATGTAGACGAACTATCTCTCATATATAAAGTTCTCCCAACTATTCTACTATAAAGGTTTCCCTGATAGGTAATAAATGTTCTACCTTCGTTAGTTGATCCACAATGACCCAAATAGATTCATTATTCCTAAGTTTATTTGGAAGACCTACCACAAAATCTATAGTCACGTCATCCTGCTTCTATTCCAGAATAGGCATAGACTACAATAGACCTTAAGGTCATTGATGTTCTGCCTTCACCTAATGATAGGTGAAATATCTTATTATGAACCCTGCTATCTCCTTTTTCATGCCTAGACACCAAAACTATCATCGTAGGTCATGGTACATTTTTTTCACCCCCGGATGTACCACCCATTTTGAGGCATGAAATTTTCACATGAGTTCCTCTTACATACTCGTAGGCACAATAATGCTATTTCTCACATAGATGATCTTATACTCATCTATTATCTAGTCTGAAGGTGTCTCCCCACCTTCAAGGATTTACCTTAAGGATAATCAATCTGGATTCTCATACTACCTATCCTTGATCCATCTCAAGAGTATAAAATCAACTATTATAGAAACCAGAGTCATCCTCCCCTGACTCTCCTAAATTACCACATAAATTTCTGCTATAAAAGTAATTATATTACAATCTACACTCGACTCATATACCAATTGAGTCTGATTTTTTCCTACTCAAGGCACCAACCACACTAATCCATTTTCCAAGTGTATATGCAGGTTCAAAATCAAAGGACTGCATATACTATACCTATCTTCACTGCCAAAGATTCAATTCAAACTGTGAAAATATATACTTCAAGCTTTTGTGATCCGTAAAAACTATAAACTTTTCACCCAAAAGATAGTTTCACCAACACTTAAGAGCATAAACCACTACTTCCAACTCGAGGTCATGTATAGGTTAATTCCGTTCATGTGGCCTCAACTGCCGAGACCCATAAACAATGACTCGATTCCCTTGCATCAACATAGCTATGAGTCCGATCCCAGAAGTGTCACGATACACCGTGTACTCCTCACTTGACTCAGGTAAGATCAAAATTGGTGCTGATGTCAAGCGCTTATTCAACTCCTAGAAATCATTCTCACATGATTTTTTCTAATAAAACTTTATTTTTTTATTTGTCAAACCTGAAAGCAATGCTTCCAATCAGGAAAAATCTTGGATGAAATTCCTATAATACCCAGCTAATCCCAAAAATATTTGGATATCAAAAACATTATTGGGATGATCCCATGAAACCAATGCTTTCACTTTTTCTGGGTCCACTGCCACACCTTCGCACGAGATGATGTTCCCCAAAAAGTGTACCCAATCAATCCAAAACTAACATTTAGATAGCTTGGAATATAGCCAATGCTCTCTTAGTGTACTCAAGATGATTTCAAGATGTTGGGCATGATTTTCATGAGTCTTAGAATACGACAATATGTCATCCAAAAACACTAGAAGAAACTGATCTAAGTTTTAATGAAAGATCTTGTTCATCAAAGCCATAAACACTGTTAGGGCATTTGTCAACCCAAAAGGAATTAAAACAAACTCATAAAGGTCATACCTGCTTTTGAAAGCAGTTCTTGGTATATTAGAAGTCCAAACTCTCACCTGATGATACCCTGATCTCAGATCTATCTTTAAGAACACACAATACCCCTTCAGCTGGTCAAATAGATCAATGATACATAGAATAGGATATCAGTTCCTCATGGTCATTTTATTCAACTTCTGGTAATCTACACACAAGCATAAAGTTATATCGGCCATCTTTGCAGAAAAAACTGGTGATCCCCAAGGCAACGTACTTGGACGGATAAACCCTTTATCCTACAACTCCTCCAACTACATCTTGATCTCTTGAAACTCAGTTTTTTCCATTCTATAAGGTGGAATAGATACCAGATCAGCCCCCCAACATGATCTCAATGGTGAATTCCACATCTATCTTAGGTGGAAACCCTGAAAAGCATTTAGGAAAGACATCCTGAAACAATTATACTACTGGTGGAAGGATTTCTTTCCTACCACTCCCATCATCCAGCAAAAGACTAGCAACTTGGGCTGTGAGATCTCCCAGTTGCTGAGTAATTGGTGCAACTCGGCCTGTATAGATATCCCATTCTCCACAAAGGATATACTCGTCACCCTTAGGAGATAAAAAGGTCACTATCCTATGGTAACAATCTATATAGGATCGGTATGAGACTATACAGTCCATAACCATAATCAAGTCGAAGCCCGTTATATCAAAGACATAGATATCCCAAAGAAAATGATACTCTCTGATCTCTAGAGAACATACCTTTTGTAAACAGGTATCCCTAGATTGTGTTCCCAAAGGTGTATAAATATTAATCACACCACTTATAGACTCCACCTCTAGGCTCAAACCATTAACAATATTTGTAGATATAAAGGAATGAGAGGCACCAGTATCAAACAAGGTAGTAGCTAAAGTATAAGAAACTAGAATAGTACCTCTCATTTTTTATGGATAGGCCTCACTCTCCACAAGTTTAGGCTACAATGCATGTAACTGTCCTGCCCCTCTTCCCTGTGGTGTCGTCTGACTCCCTTGAGTAGCACCACTCTATTGATACGGGTGCTCATACCCTGAAGCACCACATCCACCACCTCTACCTTCTCTGTCAGTATAACTCCAGCTTCCATACCTATATGGTGTAAAAGACCCCCTTCCCAAAATCTAACTCTGAGAAGATTCTCCCTCAGTAATAGCCTGCCGCTACTTTCTGTAGAACTTATGTAGGTTCCCCATCTTTCCAAAAAACTGACACTCTAGTGGTGGTCAAGGACAATGCATACAATAGTGTCCCTACCTACCACACCTGTGGAAAAGAACATGAGTACGATCTGGTGCAATTGTTACTCTTGACCGTCCACCTTTCTTTCCACTGTCCTGACTAAGGTTCTCATAACGAGACTTCCTGATCTTAGAAGGCACACTCCCTGATCATCCAGTGAAAATTACCTATCAAGTACTATAAGCCTCCTCCAGGTTCCCCTCTAAAATGAGAGCCTGATTAACCACTTTTGATAATTTATTCAGCCTAAAGATATTTAAATAGGACTTGATTTCACACCTAAGTCCATCCTAAAAACATCTCGCTGAAGAAGCGTTATCTGCTGTCAAAGTTGGATCAAAACATTGTAAAATTGTGAAATGTTCAGCATAATCCATTATGGACATGATTCCTTGGGTCAGATGAATAAAATATGAAGTCTTCTCTTGTCTCAACATCTCTGGATAGAAGTGCTCTGAGAACTTCTCCAAAAATCCCTTCCATAACATATCATCAATCTATCCAGATCGTACTTGAATGTCCCACCAGCACTTCGCTGATCTCTATAGCATATAAGCACCCAACTTAACCCTCCTCCCAGCTAAAGTCTCTAAATGGTTAAGTATCATATCTATGGATTCAATCTAGAATTAATCTCCCTCAGGTCCACCCTATCTAATAAAAGTAGGAGGGCGATGCATCTAAAACTACCTTGTCAATTCAGACATGCTTTTCAGAACCTTCCCTAGGTCTCTCTCTATGAATTGCATGAAACAAGAAAAGTTTTCTCGGAACTGTTCTCCTTCCTCCTCAACTTTCACCAATGGTGCCTCAAGTTCCCTATCTGGAAGTTCATTCCAGGCCATAACCCTCGGTCTCTCCCTCAACAAGCATCGTGGAGGCATATCTCTACAAATCCAAACACACGTCTTAGGTCTCATAATGAAAACTTATAACATTTATGTAATAGAAGAAACTAACACAACAAGTTTCAACATGTCCTTTCTCCCTTTTCTCGCCACACGGTCAACACCGAGGCCTTATCACTACCCTTAACCATTCTACTCCTAGGTCTTGTTTAACAAGGGTACATACATTCTCATCAATTAATTCAAACATTAATTAATCACATTATCTCAAATTAATTAATTTGAAAATTAATTTATTAATCATACTCATTTCATCAATCAAGGTTCTCATTAGGCACCTATTTATTCTCATTTTTCAGCATTATTTCAATCTCTCAACAAGGAAAAACAATTCAAGGTCAAAAACTTACCCATAACCTATTTTCCCATGAGTTCCTAGAATGATGCATGTTACAACAACCCCAAGTACCTATAATGATGAATGCAGACTCAAATATCATGCCTCTTTAGGCCAAAAATCAAAATTTAACAATTTTTCATAGAAAATATCACATCACACCATAAGTGCATCACCCAAGGTGAAATAATATCCAACTGTAACAAAAAACAACAATCACAACAATCCCACCCTGAGTACTCGGATTCCCCCCCATACATGGGTTTGAAACTCCCATGCACGAGCTCATTACCAAGCCTCGAATCTTCCTAGTCTCCTATCTTCCTTTCCCAAAACAATAAGACAATAGAAGAAGAAAGAAAAGAAAACTCCTTTGATACCACTTTTTGACGTCCCGACCCAAGAGCCACTAAACGGTGCCCCGAGACAGTTGGCTACATGCCCTCAAGTATGCCTCCCTGTATGCCAGAGGGTGTCGACTAGTAGAAATGGTCTAGTAAGTTAGTCTTGGGGAGACTATACCCTCTTTTATCAAAATGAAAACACCAATGGAAGAAAACAACAAGAACCAAGTGCGAAAGTGTATAAATATCCAATATAATACCATGTCATAAGATAATCAAACAAGATAATACAACACTCAACTAGAAGGTAAATCATTCTATGACAATTCAAGTGTCAAGTGTATACAATTAAACTAAAGGTAAAGACACAATAACTCCCAAGTAGGTCCCAAACCACGTCCAATTCCCTCTCCCATGCTCTAATCCCAAATAGAAACCTATCCTAGGGCCTTGCACTTATCCTGTCCTGAAACAACAAAGTCTACCTAAGTGCCGATCAGGCGGCCTGAATAGGGTGTGAGTACAACTCAGTAGGCCACCAACAATAGTTTAAAAAACAAGCCCAGTTAAAATATTGTGTATGTAGTTTTGTGAAGAAATGAATACAATGCATAATCAAATAGTTATCACATTGTCATTTAATCTTTAATCATCACATTAGGTCTAGTTTCAATCCATGTTTCCCATTTGAATCATCATTCATTATTATTAATCATTTAGTGTAGTTAGTCATGACTAGATCCCCAAATCTCATCAAGTTTAGGTCACCATTCCTATCACTCTATATCTCATTCGGTGTTGGTCGTCATGCCTAGCACCCTAAAATCTAAAGCTTGGATAACTATTGGGGAGGAACTCCATGTCTAAGTCCCAACTTCTAATTAGTCTTGAATTCCATGTCTAACACCACAAAAATCTCATACGTTTAATTATTCATTAATTCACAAGAATTAGCCACATCATTCCATTACTAATCCAATGATTAGTTAAACATTTAAAAGTCCATTAGTTAACTCAACAATTAACTAAGCACATAACCCATTAATTAATTCATCAATTAATTAATCAATAAAAAAAATTATCATTCCATAATTAATTCTTCACAATTAATTATCCATATAAAATCTCAAATTTTCATAATTAATTCTGACAATTATTTATATTTGATCAACATCATGGAACATACTTAATTCTCACAATTAATTATCTTTAGTAAACATTATTTCACAATTAATTACCCCCAATTAATTATATTAACACAATCATTTCCATATCTCAATTAAAATATCTCAACCCATAAAAAATATCCAAAATATCTATTTGGGAAACCCCCTTCATTTTTTCTATTATTCAATTGTCAATTAATCACTAAGGAAAACACAATTCAGTTCCACATTCCTAATTACTCCAATTTAGGAAATAAATTATCGAGGGAAGCTATAAAATCATAAAATCACATACACATCTCAAAATTAAAACTATGGGAATTAAATTTAGACCACCTACCTCAGTTTGTTGATGGATGTTAGCCCAATGGAAATCCCCAAAATCTAAGTGGCACAACGCCGTTGATCAATATTCAGATCTAAATCCCTAAACCAAAATTAAGATCAAAGGCATCAAGATCTTAAAAATATAGATCTAGATTCACAATCCTAGATCTATATATCAATTCATAAGTTTATATCCATGGAAATGGTGAAGATATTCCATGAAAATATCAAGGAAAGATAGAGTAATGAATGGGAGAAGCAACGAGATGAAATACACTTACTGAGAAGAGAGAGGATATTCAATCTGGGCTTTAGATCTCGAAGAACAATGCTAGGATCACCTTGGAATCCATATAGAAGGATCTGAGAACACATAGAATTTTTAAAGTCCAATCCAAGGTCGAAATATGGGAGTCTTGGGGGTTCAGGTGGTTTTAAAAAGGATTTTAATATATTAAATTCCACACACATGGTTTCTAGGATAGAGACACACATTTAGAGAAAACTGTGGGCCAACCATAAAAACCCCTATGTCTAGGTTTTCATGGTTGGCACAGTTTGGTCAAATGGTTTTTCAAACTGTGCGCCAACTGTGCATAAATCTCTATCCAGTTTCACATGATTGACATGGTTTGGTCGCATAGTTTTTCAAACCATGCACAAACCTTTCACAACCCACTGTTGTTTATTTTTCCTTAAAAGTTCACCCAAACGAACCCCAAGACAGTACCCAAAAACAAAGGTACTTAAAAAATTCAAAAAGTACATAAAACGCACCCAAGTTGACTCGAGAAAAAGGCCAGGATCTTAAAAGACTTAAATTAGAAATCGATGTGTTGGGACATCTCAAGAATATATTTTTTTGTGAGGAACAAGGCCTAGATGGAATTTTGTGTTATTGGGTGGGCATTGAAGTAAGACCTGTAGGCCTTGCTGAAATATTGTAGCTACAACCAGTCACATCCAGACACTTTGGACATATCATGATGGGTTGTAGTAGGGAAATCACTCTGCAGCAGGAGTGAAGGTCATGCCATGTGGGGGGAGGATAGGGATTAGAGGCATGTACCTTTCTTGGATGAGGGTCATTATTCCGTGACCTTGAGGGTCTACTCCAGGACTCTAAGGGTTTAATTCATGACCATGGGGGTCTGATTTGGGATGGAGGTAGGGCAAGGGATATTATCTCTAATTGGGATGGATAAACCATGACCCTAAGGTTATTCTATGAAAGTATCAGGAGATGAGGCACATCACACCACAACCGATACTAGAATAGTTTTTATTAGAGGTAGATTGGTAATTTACCATTTGAATCCTTTGTTTTTATGGGTAAAGAGGTGTTAGGGAGAGACCATTAAACTAGATATCCCCCTATCTTACCCTCCTTTGACCCCCATTCTAGGGAAGAATTTTGATGGATATTTTACTTCAGAATAGGTATGATTCTTCAATTCCTTCCTCCATTCTTATTTTCTTTAATTTAACCATTTATTCCAATCAATTTCAGCTAGGGTCTTGGTGTTCATTCCACTGGAACATGGTGGAATCAAGTGAGGACATCGGGTTTTTTTCATGGCTTGGATATGGGAGATCCTAGAAGGTAGAATTCATACTGTTGGGTGTGATTTTGGTGTGATGAAAGTGAAAGATGAGTTTTTAGGTTATTATTCCTATTTAAATTATTTTTAATAAATAATTATAAATTTTTATAATTATTTAATTATTTTATTTGGCGCGAGGTAGGTTCTTAAGAGCATAGATGAGTTTTTATGGGACTTGATAGAGCTTGGTGTGAGGTTAAATCAACGGTGAAGGTAGGTGATCCCTTTAATACAAATCTATATGATTGTTTCTCCATGGTTGCCTACTGCATTCATGTTGTATGCATTTGGGTAGAACGGGTAGGGACCGAGTGCACCTTTGAGAAAGAGAGAGGGTGTATTTGAGCCTCCTTGGGTTAAAATAAGTTCTCTTGTGCACTTCAGGTAATTTGAGACCACCCGAAGACTATATCACTGGGTGGTGGAGATGTTGAGTAAGTTAAAGAGAGGCCTCAGGTAGGTCTCTTGATGCGAGAGGTGAATTAGGTATCTTAGATTGGTTTCCCCAGGGTTAGTTGGGAAGGAATGAGAGGATTAGGCCTTACAGGAAGGGTGATATGGTCATATGTCTCATGCCTAGGGGGGTTCTCCCTCCAAAGGGTTGGTTAAGGTTTGTAATGAGGACTTGACATCAGGTTTCCTAAGTATTTAGAATGTGTTAGCTTGAGATAGTCCCTGGGTAGCAGGACTAAGAGTGTGAGGGTTGGACCTACCTCTTGAGGCTAGGGTCAAAGGGATACTACATGATGTGCTGTCCCTAAGGGGTAAAAAATGTGATATGGTATCTATGATCATAGACTAGGATGGGTGAAAAATACCCTAGATGATTCCATGATAGAAGAGATGAGACTTTCTTTGAAGTACATGGATAAGTTCGAGTGACTAGCACCTGAGTCGTGATCTGATGATATTATGTGATGGGTTGTGGGCCCTATTTTTTATTTCATATGTGTTATTAACTATATGATTATTATAGGTGAAAAAATTTAGTGTGGGAGATGGATCCTAAGGCTTGACCCCACCATGAGTGAGATGATGCTTGTTGGACCACCATATGTGAGATGGGGTTATAGTGTGTATAAAGTCTAGGAATACCTTGAGTGAGAATTTCTAGATTAAGACCAGTTGAATTCAATTTGAGTGAGAAGGTGTTACCGTGGTACTTTTTTGAGTTATAAGGAAAGGTTCAGGATAGTGGATATTCCTGAGTGAGAAGGCTAGTCAATTCATGACATGATACGATATGTGGTTGATGGAACCTACCTTCAGTGAAAATGTAGAAGGTCAAGGTGTGAGGGATGTAACCTAACTTGAGTTATAAGGTGGTTGGGAAATGGGTGGATGAGGGTTTCTACCTTGAGTAATATGTTAGAGCCCAAGGATCGACAGATGACATCCTCTAAGAGATAAGGCTTTGTTAAGGACTTAGATATAGAATCCTAACCTGTATCACCGGGTAATGGCCAAGACTTGGATGATGATCTACCCTGATTCTTCAGGTATAGTATGGATTACGAGTATGGTAGAACGGGGTGATAATATGATTCCACCAGTTTCAAATCAGGTATGATCAAGCTTCATGGTGGCCTGGTTAACACAAGATAACCTGTTGTGCATAGTTTCATGGTGGCTTGGTTAGCACATTATGTCTAATGTGCTTGTGTGACATGTTTAGTTTCCACATGAATACATGTATATGATAGAGTATACTAGGTACCATTGGTGAGAACCTACAAATATTTATTTCTCACACCCTGCATTAGCACTCTAGTGCATGTGTGAACCTTATGTTTGATTTTAGGTTAGAGCATAGGATTTGTAGTGGATTGGGATGGAGTAGCTAGGTGGGTATTTGTAGACAAGGTTGTTGAGGCCTAAGGATGTTAGTAGGGCCAGTTTTGTATTCTGTTTTTTTAATTTTGTATATGTGATCATCCTAGTGGGGGATCAACTGATGCATGATTATATGATTCCATATGATATTTATCATGTCATTATTGTTTTTTGATTTTTCATACTCTAATGTTTGTGATAAATGATTGTTTAGTTATTTATAATTATTTTTTTACTCTAATTCAAGGGAATAATCTCCCCATTATATAGATTATGACCTTATCTCTATTAGGAAGCATCTGGCATATGAAGAGGCATGCTTGAGGATATATAGACCTTCAGCTCAGATGGTTCTATGAGTTGGGGTGTTCCAAGTGGTATAAAATCATTTTATTTGTTTTACTATTTGGGGAGGTAGTAGACATGTGATCTAATAATGTGTCAAATCTTGAGTAGACCACATACTGGTGAGTTATGAACACTTTTCTGGTAGAAAATCCTGGTTACCAGGGTTATGGGATTGGTTTTCTTGGTTTTGACTATTGTGTTTGATATTTTTATTAAAATATTATGTGTTATTGGATACTATCATTTATGATTTTGGATCTTAGACCATTGGAAATGGGTCTATATACATTCTTCATATATTTAACTTATGATTCATATGACATACACATGCTTGTGCATGTTTTTTCTTATGACGGGGGTTTAGTTGTTTAAAGTGTCAATAATAATTTATATGGAGTTTTACCATATAACTTGTTAGTGGTATTATAATCAGTTGAAATTATATTTTCACTCACAAGCAGTTTTATGGTAACAGGTCTTGTGAATTCTATAGCGATACATTCTCTGGTGACAACTGTATGGTCCCTTATACAAGGGATATATAGAGACCCTTAGAAGGTTAGTGAAAGAATTTTATGATTTGTTAATGAAACCCTGATGGTTTTATTACGGGAATTGAATTTATAAGTAATTATATGATGATGATAATAAATTACCTTGAGTAAGTGGGGTTGGTTACTTAAAGTATCAATAATAACCTATATGATGTTTTCCCCATATATATTCTTAGTAATATTTTACTTAACCGAACTGGGTGGTATCATAGAATCTCCTAAGAGGGTTGATGAAATACATGTGAGATCCCTTGATATTTTGATATGGGAATCACTTAACATGATTTTGGTATCAACGTTAGGATTTGGGAGTAGAATTAGTGTTATTTATGGCCTTGGAGAATCTATATGCACTTTCAAGTGGTGCTATGGGAGTGTGGATGAATGATCATGGTTTTAGAATGATGCTTGTGTGGAATGTGATTGTGTGGTTAGACTTGGAATGAGTGATATTCCTCAGGACCATTGGAAAGGAAGAATTCAGGTTCTTCTTACTTGATAGGAAGGAACCATGAGAGGATTATGGTTAGTGGGTTAGGTGCGTGATCCGGGGTTAGATGAGATGTGACTCATGGGATCATGATTCAGGTTTTGTGATTAGGTTGTATGGGAGTATACAACCATTAGGATATATTTATATAAAGTTAGATAGTTGGTGAGAACATGTAAGATGGTTCTCAGAGGTACACTATATCTTGGAAAGATTAAGGTAAGAGTTGTAATGGATTTTTAGGGAAAAGTATCAGTGTGCAGGGGGTGATGGGTATATAAGGTGCTCATTAAGTTTGGGATTGGTGAAAAGGCCACATGCAGGTCCATTGAGAATTTTTTAGTTTGTGTATGAAATCATGTGATGCAGTGGTGGTAATTTAGTGGTAATTTTCTCATAGGAATGGTGGCCTAGGATGTCATATGATATGGGGGTGTCCCTTTGTGCTAGGGTGTGGAATCAGGAAGGGGTTGGGGTATCATTTTATGGTCAATCTGTATTTTTTCCTTATTATAAATTAATAGTTTTTGGGTGAGTATGGGTTGGTATGAGTGACACATGATCAGTGATGGATTCATTGGGCTATATGGTTAAGGATAAGTGTATGAGAATCCATATGGTGGGGAGCGCACCATTGGATATCAAAGGGCGTGATCATCATTGTAAGTGGATTACAGAATGGTGATGATAGTGTTCCTAGCATCCTGGGAATGAGAAACACTTGATGTTCTTCATTGGAGCTTATTTATGAGTGGGGAACTTATTTTTAATCATTAAATTTAGTAATGGACATAACATGGTACATGGAGATTATGAGTTTCAATTTGATAGAGAGATAATAATGATACTCCTATGGTGGGGAGCATCATATTGGTTATGGAGGTATGAACCTTATGGTAGGTGGTTTGTAGTTGTGGTGAAACCAATTGGTGGATATATTAGGTGGTTCCAAGTTATTATATGTGGTAATATCCACTGATATCTCATTCTTATGTAAATACATGATTCGATATTCAAACATAGTGTTGTATGGAGTTCGGGTGATGGTCTCGAGCTTGGGGTGGAGTTAGTGTGATTCAAGAGTGAGTCAAATCCAGAGTGCATTGATTCATATAGAAATATCATGATTGTTGGTTTAGTTGGTTCAGGATTAAACCATGGAATTAAATAGAAAGTTAGGTTTAGACTTTATTATGGGTGATAGGATGATCTTGGAATGCCTTCGAGAGTTAAAGAATCGTGATCAGGTGATGTGGGGGTGTGTCAACGCAGATGACAGGGAGTTTTTCAAAAATTAATCCAATGGTATCCCAACTAGAGTTTTTTGTGTAGAATTTTATACATAGAGGTGAAAACTACATTGATAATGTAATTGGATTTCTAGAAATTAGAATTTCCTACTAAAAACAGATTCCTATGGAAGGAATCACAATGTCTTGGAATCAACCCTTATGAATGAAGCCTTATGGTGATAATCACCATAATATTAGAGATATATTGGTTAAAGTTGAATTGGTGCATCAAGAGAGATGGGTATAGTTGAGAACCATATCAGTGTTTCCATTAGTGATGAGTGAGTGGCTCAACCTTGGGAGAATAGTGCACTTTAGTGGTTGGAGTTTCACATCAGAAGCACCTTTGTCATTTAGAGATAGAATGTGGTCTATTATAAGTGAATCTATAACTAAGGTAGGTTAGGATCGATGGTTTAGGTACCACCAAAAATTATCGAGGATGAAAAGAATTATGGTGGGTAGTTTTTAACAACACATATATTTTAGCTTCATTACTTTTTAAATGAATTTTGAATTGTAATCTTGGAGTAGGGTTTATTTCAAAAATCAGGAATCATATTGGAAATTCAAGTGTTGGGTCATCTCAAGATGATGTTTTTGGATGAGGAACAAGGATTGACTGGAATTTTTCATGATCATGTAGGAATTAGACCAAGGACATGAGGCATTGTTGAAATTATATAGTAGCATCCAATCATGCTTCTAACCCTTGGTTATGTTGTGATGGGATACAATAGGGGAATAAATACATGAGGAGGGACGATATGACTTATTAGCCTAGACCTTTCCTAGAAAAGGGGCATTGCACCATGAACCTAAGGGGACGCACCATGATGGATGCATGATAAGGTCTAGGACCACTACATGTGGTGGACACACCATGAATCATAGGTTATGGAATAAAAAATTTTAGGTGAGGAGCTGCGTTGTGCTGATACCATCCTAGGCATGCCATGAATGATGCATTAATGGGGTTTTTATCAAGGATATATTTTTAATTTATAAATTCACCACTTCAATTTTTAAGTGTAAATATATGCTAGGATAGTTCATTTAGGTGACACTCCCCTCCTCTATCATCCTTTAACCCCCAATGTCATGGGATGATCTTGGTGGTTATTTCACGGTGTATGAGCTACGATTCTTCCATTTATTCCTATGTTCTTTTTTTCTTTATTATCACTGCTAATTGAATTTTATTTTGTCTAGGGTTCCAGTTGTTGATTCCCCCATATCATGGCGAAAATGGGATGAGGATGATGGGTCTTTCATGTTTCTTGTCTAGAGGAGATCCCTGAAGGTATAACACATGTCATTAGGTGTGGTTTTGGAGCAGTAGAAGTGAACAATGAGTTTTTAGGTGATTATGACTATTTAGATTATTGTTAATAAACAATTATAAATGTTTATAATTAATTAATTATTATTTTTGGCATGAGGTAGGAGATTCAGAGCATAGAAGATATTTTATGAGTCTCAACAGGGCTTGATGAGGACTTAACATCATGGTGAGTTAGGCGGGCCCTTTAATACAAATCAATATGCTTATTTATGAATGGTTGTATGCTACATGAATGTTTTATGGGTTCAAATAGAATTTATAGAGACTGAGTGTGCCTTGGAAAAATAGATGGGGGGGGGGGGTCTTTGAGCCTTCTTATAACACCTTGATATTTTAATATATGATTACCATTAAATAATTTAATGTGTTCAATATATTTCTCCACATGCAACATCAAACTTAAGTAAAACTATAATATATTTAGATAAAAATATAAATATTAAGCATGCAATTAAAATTTAGCCATTAAATTAGTAGGAATATATAGGATTATCTGATTTATAAAATATTTATATAAAGGAATATAATTGTTACTTTTAATACCTTTGAAATTCAATTGATATAGCTAAAACAACTAATATGATCATTTTATCCTTAGAAATGTATTTTTAAAAATATTGGATTTTTAGGTGATATGAATTTGTATTTCGAGAAAAATGTTATTAATTATGATAATATATATTTTATATTAATAATTTATTAATAAAAATTAAATTAGTAAAGGATAAGAAATAATAATGAGAATGGTTAATATTCTAAAAATGATATTTTCCTATAAAAATAGTTTTCATTATATCTCATCTTTTCATTTAAAAGTTAAATTTATTAAATTTATAATTTTAATTTGAAAAAATGAAAATTATTTTTGAATTCATCATAGTAATATTTTCTCAAGATGTGTTTTTTGGATTTTTCTAAAAATATTTATTTTAGGTGAATAATTGAAAATATCATTTTTATAAATAATATGAATTTTATGACATTATTAGTAAATAAGTATGAATTTAAAATTCATGAAACCTTTTTCTATGACAAAATAGGTATTTTATAAGTGGATTTATAATTTTAAAAATGTTATTTTTAATCTACATACCCATATTATACATTTTAGAACTCAAGTTATATTTTTAAAAAAATTATTTTTAATACATTATACATTTAGTATTTTAAAATTAATTTTATCACATTTATAAAATTAATATAATAAAATAGATTTAAAATTTGGAATCAATACATACAAATTATGTAATAAGGACCAATTTATTTTCAATAATAAAGGTTAAATTACTTGGTAAAAAGTAGTCACCTCGACAAAAATCAAAAGGGGTAAAAAGGGTTTAACCATGAGGGAAATACCACAACAAAGTTTAAAAAATGTGTGATAATGAGTGGTTGAGGCCTTTATTGACATTATAACTTTCCATATCCATTATTTTACCAATTTTGGGGCCACTTGGTTTGAAAGTGACTTCCCATTATTGAAAGGTTTTGGGTATTTATAAAAATGCCTTCCATTTTCACTTATAAAAGGGGAACTCATCTCCTCACTTCCCCTAACACCATAACCCACTTAATTCAGAAGAAATCTATCCAAAACTATCCAAAACATTTTCATCCACCTTCAAAAGGTTATGGTCTTCTCAAAATACCACCCCTCAATGGTTCATCCCCCTTTAAAAAGGAGATAAGCCTAGAAGTGAGGTATGATTTTTTGACAAATCCTTTCTCATTTTAATTTTTCATGTGCACTTATTATTCCCAAAATTACATTACACCATATTAAAATGATAACATAAATATAATTTGTATACTAGTATGTTATTATAATTATGTAACAAACATTAATCACCTTTCCAATTTCTATTAAAAAAACAAAACCGTTATTCATGCATTGTGCGGTCTACCACCTCCATGACACAACATGTTTATTTTTTACTTCACCAACTTAAAAGGATGGTACTAATAGGGAATTTAATATATAATTATTATATTTATGAAATATTTTAGATTCTAAAATGATAAACCGTATTAATCCTTTTCCTCATTCAATGAAAAATGAAATCTTCATCCATATGTACACGTGGACTACCGCCTCCATAGAATGATCGATTTCCATTTATCTTTTCATAACCGCCTTACATAGATGGTAAAAAGAATGATTTTAATGGATAAATATGATGCTTATTAAATTACTAATGTTCTTGAAATATAAATTGGACAATATATTAACAATATGAGAAATAAAAAACCATGGTAAATTCAACCATCCAAAAGAAAATTCTAAGAGAAAAAATAGTTTCTTCATACTATGAAATAACTTCATATAAGTTATATTATTCTTATAATTATATAAAATTATGATATAACACACTAATAAATACTAAATAATATTAGTATGCTTTTATTATAATTATATTAAGACTAAACCACCACATAATCATTCATTAATCATGGTATGTTCAAGTCTGTGTCGGTTTAACCACTCACTTGATCAATACTACTAATTTATATCATAGATGACTATGGGAGGTTAATTACTAGGGTAATATGATATAAATACATAAATAATGATTTTTTTCTAGTGATTAATGTTTTAAGTGGTTTCCCTAGATCCAAATTGTGATGCACTTTGATTACCACTACATGTATAAAGTTTTGTATTTATATACATGTGTTTATCATGCCATAATAGTGTAGATACTTTTGAATCCACTATATTTATGGTAATTTCCTTGTATTACATGTCATATAAAAGGGTTATAGTAGATATCAGGATATAATGAGAACCTAGAGATACTATGATATTAATATCAAAGTAATATCCTATGGTCTAGATACATCATACTGACAGGACACAAATGATGTGCGACTATCAGGTCTTGGGGGCCCATAATCACTGAGACTTCTTCTCATGAAGTTCTCACTTGGTGATATCTAGTAGTTGATATCATTAGGACTGACCTGAAAATAGGAACACCACATGTTTTTAGGTTTCATTGGTTGTTCCTATCTATGGACATGTGTAATGGTTTACTGACTTGATATCATTATCAATGTATGTCATTTGATCATGTACTTTTATGCAAGAAAAAAAACTATGACAATGAATTCGCGGTGAGGTAGTTTGTGTTAGGTATGTCATTGGTGGTATGCCATTAGTTGAATGATCTAGATAGGATTTGTTGCTTCCGAGTTGAGGAAGAAATATATTGGGTATGGTTGATTAGGATTGTAGTACCTTCATAAATCCATGGCCATGGTAGTTGAAGGTAAGTCCATCCAAATAGATCAACAAATAATAAAGCAAGAAAGGGATGATAACACAAGTGTACATCCTGATTTATAAGATATAGATGACAAAGAGATTATATTACACATAACGTGTTTGTAGGAAGGTAGTCATTTCTTTTACTTTCCCTTATCTCTATAGGGGTCTTGATGGGTTACTAGAACTTTCTCTTAGTCTATGAATTTTATTCACTACTATTGATATAAGGGATTAGAGGATCACACACAATAGAGCTTCGAGAATCTTCCCTATTCTGTTGAATAGGAATATAGAACTTGGTAGTCCCCACTATGGGGTCTGGGTATCACCCAAGTTCTATAGATCACCAATGAATAAATAAATTCATTATTATTTAATTAAGGAATAATTGGGTTGAATTTATTTATTACATATATTTACAAGTGATTAGGTAAATACAAGGATAATTATTATTCGAACAGATATTAATGTAATATTCTGGGATTGTTTAATATTATAGGGAGATATGAGTAGAGTTAATGGCTCATGATTATCACGTAATATATTTAATATATATTACAGTTTAGTGATAAAATATAAATAATATTTATAGTGTGGTTTATTTTTTCATAAATAATTATTTATAATACTTTTATAGTGGATGTTTATCACATGGGGGTCGAGAACCCAAATTGGGTATTATAGATTTTCACTATATAAGTGGATAGAGGCTCTTCCCATGGTTACTATTCATCCATTAGAATTGAGAGTTTCTCTCTCCTCTTGATTCCTAGAGAGCGACTCTCAATCAAGCAAGAAATTTAAGTTATGTCTTCTCGGATTGAAGATGGTGGAACACATTGATTGTCGCTGAGTCAAAATGATCATCAAAGATCCACGCTAGCACTAAAAATCTAGAAAATGACACGTGTAAATATTCAAGAAGCATGTGTGGATGATCTAGAGGGATTCAGTGTCGGATTATTCAAGCAACAGATGCCAAAAATATATGATGGTCATGCACGCTTCAAATCAAAATGATGTATTTTATTGTTTTTTTTGTACTTTGATAAACCACACATGATCCCGAACCGTACTAGGACGAGATCTCCAGAGTTGAAGATGTTTCATCACTCTGGTGATGCAAAATTTTTAAATTCCTGACCCATCGGCTTCCGCTTAGTGTCCTGGTACCTTCAATTGGTCTCAGAGGGAAATGTGGTTTTTTCGAGTTAAGGAAAAATTAAATTTCATTAAATTTTAAGTAAAGGGTGTTAAAATGGTTCCAATCAATCTGACCGTGTGTCAATCTGATTTCAGATGACCAAGTTATGACTATCTAAAAAAAATTTAAGAATCACAATAGAGTTTTTTTTATATTTTATGTTTTTTATTTTTTAAATTTGTTTTTAAGAACATGGTTTAATATATATATATATTTTTATACATGTTCTATAAATTACTGGAATCCAGCCAAGGATCGGGCAAAATCTGGTCACCAGAGTGTTCTCCAGCAGTGACCTAATTATTGTGAAAAAATAATAATATCATTTTATATTTTTTTTATTATAATAAAACAAATTTGGATAGTTTTTATTTCCTTTTTCATAAAGACTTTGGTTGCCTTTGGTTTTGTTTGGGAGTTTTTTCCTCTATGGGTCACTGGAGACTTGAATAATGAGAACATAAAAAAAGGTTAGGGAGGAGGACTGAGACCTGTAGTCTCCTCCCCTCTCCCTCGCACCCCTACCCTCGGTCAAAGGCCGAAGCTCGCAAATTCCCCCTCCCCTTCCTTATCAGTCGTACCAAGCACACCTCCACCCAACCACCGGCCATTCCAGGAACTAACCCGCCATCCACCATGCCTCCCGCTGAACAGGATCCTGCCGGCTCCTCTTCTGGGTGCCGCCATGCCACCGTCTCTCCTCCCCAGAGCCACACCATGCGAGCGCTGCCGCCAAACTGGGTGACCCATTGCACCCAGATCGAGCTGCCACCGCTGTCCCGAGGTTGAACCCACCATCACCAGCCCATAACTCGACCACCTTACCTACACCAGATCCATATTAATTAATTTATTTTTTAAAAAATTAAATTTATTAAAATTAACTTTGATTATAAAATTTTAAATAATCTAAATTTTTAATTTAATTTTATTATTAAATTAAATTAAATATTTTAATTTAATTATTGGATTTAAAATTAAATTAAAGTTGGAACCAATAAAATAAATTATTTGAATTTATATAAATTTATTTAATTTATTGAAACACCCTCATACTGTTAAAATTTATTTTAGTTTAATTTTATTGCACATTATTTTTATACCAACCGGTCTTGAGTTAGTGACCAAATTTTGCTTGTCTATATTTAATTATTTATTTAATGTGTGTGATGATTGTAATAATTTAGTAGTTAAATGACAGTATACACGTCAACTTATTTTTAATTCAAATATGTATAAGGTCCTGTGCGTCCAGTGCACCTATTGTACATTTCACTCCTAGACCCCCTCGCATGCATGCAATTATATTTGTAAATAGATGATGACATTATAAGATGAACAACCTGCCAAGTTGAGGTGGTAATTCAGACAGGATTTGAGTACATTGCACTGGGGATGAGCTGCGATATGAGTAAGGAGTCAACTAAGGTATTGAATCCCCTAGGTTAAGATTGATCTGTTTTGGATCAATCATAATTATATGATCAAGACTAGTGAGATGGAATGTTTTTTCCTTTATTCATCGTTTATTGTTTTATGTGAGTGCATGATTATTTCTTGTTCACATAAAATAATAAACAAGATAAAGTGCATAAATATGGGACAAATATTTTTCCATTTCATGTTCAGTTGTGAGCACAACAACCCAGTTTGAATATATTAAATAGAAATGGATTATATTCATCAATAAATAATAAAATCCTTCAAGGATATATCAAGTCCTAAAGCATTCCATTACTCAAATTTTAGAAAAACCGGCTGTTCGGGGTGCTTGTCAGCCGAAGTTAAGAGTGATTCCTACCACTGGGGAGTTCATATAAGAGTAACGGGACAACTTAACTAAATATGGTAGAAAATAAGTAGCTAAATATAGCTTGATATCATTTTATATGAAAGATGTTGAGGGAATCAAGTTATGATTCCAAAAGATAGGATTTTACTGAACGGTTCAAGGAACCGTGAGTTAATGAGGTTAGCCAACCTAGTGCCTACCCAAAAAATCTCCAAGAAATGGTGTATCCAAATCTTATAGACTATGAAGATTAGTTTAAAGGATCCTTACCACTAGAATAATCAAGCGACAGAGTATTCCAAATCTAATAGCGAGGGATATTATCATTTGATAAAATAGTAGGATACATTTAAATGATATAAGAATTAATTAATCATAAATTTCAAATGGTAATCAAGATAAAGTATTGAATGATAATATTTATCTAATGTAGATCTAAAATGGAAATCATAAACACAACAAGTACATTATCACTGCAATAAATTTTGGATATAGAAAATAACCTCACTAGCCATAACTTCCAGGACTGGTACAAGCTCTTGCGCACAGTACTACACCAAGAAAGCTTTACGTGGTGTAATCCTTAGTTCCTGTTGAGACTATTTAGGGATAAATCAAGGTGAAAAAAGATAAATGAAAAAATCATGTAGATGATACACTAGGTGTTTAGTGCATCATGCTGTCATACATGTCCAGTCACTTGCATAAAGTTCATGAGGATGATGATTCCTACAAGATGATTTATCATCTCTAAGAATTATATCATGAGAGAGAAAGGTAGGAAATGTATGAAATATATAGTTTACTTTATAGGTGTAGGTTAGAATAAGGGAACCAAGTGGGTCCTCATGCACTCAAGATGATCACGTACATTGAGGGGCTTGAAGCCCTTGGGATCAAATTGAACCAAGAACTAGCAACAGATCTCATTATTGCCTCTTTAGCACCAAGCTTTTAAACTTTTATTATCAATTATAACAAGAAAAATATGAAAAAGACCCTTCCAGACCTTTTGGATTTATTTCACCTAGCTGATAAGGATATGAATAATACTAATTCATCTATCCTTATGGTGAACAATAGAAATAAGGGCAAGGAAAAGGGGTATAAGGCCAAGTCAAAGCCGAAGACACCAATGCATTGTCCTTCCAAGAAGCCAAAGATTCAGAGGTAGAGCAATGAGTAGGAGGATGTATATTTTTTATGTGGAAAGAAAGGCCACTGGAAGAAAAATTGTAGAGTTGGGAAGAAGAAACAAGGTGACACTTCTACTTTAGGTATTTTTGTCATTAAATGTAATATTTTCTTATCTAAAAGTTGGGTGTTGGATATGACATGTGGCTCACACATATGTATTCATATACAGAAACCAAGTAAATTCAAGAATATTGCAAGAGGAGAAGTGGATCTATGAGATGAAAATGGTGCAAGTATAGTAACCTTGGCAGTTGGAGACTATCACTTGACTTTTCCTAGTGGTTTGGTTCTAGTACTACATAATTGTTATTATGTACCCTTTGTAACACGAAACACAATCTCACTGTCAATTTTAGACATGATAGGATTTTATTTCAAGTTCCGAAATAAATGTTGTTTCATTTATAAGTATAACATGTGTTATGGTCTGGAACATCTTAAAAATGGATTATATATACTTGAACTCAAAAACCCGATAGTGGAAATCAATGAAAAAAACAGAGAGCATGAATCATATGTCACCCGTCTATGGAACTTCATGCTAGGTCATGTAAATGAGAAGCGATTAATGAAATTACATCAAGTAGGGTATTTAGACTTGGTATAGTTAAAACCCTTGGATGTATGTCATGCTTGTTTACAAGGGAAAATGAGACCAAATCACCCTTCTCTGGGAAGGGAGTAATATCTAATCAATTACTGGAATTAATTCATAATAATGTATGTGGTCCATTTCCAATAGAGGAAAGGGGTGGGTTTTCATAATTTATTAATTTTACCGATGACTATAGTAGGTATGGATATATCTACTTAATGTGGTATAAGTCAGATTCCTTTTTTATGTTTAAGTAATACCATCATGATGTAGAAAACCAGTGTGTTAAGAAAATTAAGGTGATCCACTTAGATTGAGGAGGATAATATCTTAACCCAGAATTCATTGATCACTTGAATGAGTGTGGGATTATATCCCAACTCATTCCTCTTTATACACCATAGAGGAATGGTGTTAGTGAAAGGAGGAATAGGACCTTGCTAGACATGGTTAGATCAATGATGAATCAGGAAACTCTTTCATTATCCTTTTGGGGATACGCTTTGGAAACAACATCATATACTCTTAACTGAGTACAAACTAAGGCTGTAGATGGAATTCTATATGAGTTATGGTGTGGAAAGAAACCCAATATTTCACACTTATGTGTGTGGGGATGTGAGGATTTTTTCAAGACTATACCAAGTGAAAAATTATCATCTAGAAGAACAAAGTACATTTTTATAGGCTATCCTAAGGAAACCAAAGGATATTAACTATACAACCCTTTAGATAGAAACATTTTTGTGGAAAGGAATTCCATATTTCTATAAAGGGAATAAAATTACAATGGAAATAGTGGAAGAAAGATTGAATTCGATGAAGTTAATGCTCCAAATACACAAGAGTTGGTACGGGAACAATCTACACAAGAGCAAGTGGAAGAATAAGTGGTTCTCGAGGCACAAATACTGCATAGATCTACTCAAGATTTTAGAGAACTAAAGTATTATGTTTTTCTTATCACCGAGTCAGGTGACACATTACTCCTTGCGGATGATGAACCTCTAACCTATAAGGAAGTAGTGGAAGGTAAATAAGCTGCTAAATGGAAATATTCCATGCATTCTAAGATAGAGTCCATGTACCAAAATCAAGTTTGGATTTTGGTAGACCCTCTAACTGATGTAAAACCCATTGGGTGAAAATGGGTATCAAGAAAAAGATAGAAATAGATGGTAATGTTAATACCTATAAAGAAAGACTAGAAGAATATAGTTTTAGAAAATGTTAAGGAATTGACTATGATGAAACCTTCTCACCAGTAGTAATCATGAAATTCATCAGAATATTTCTTATAATAGAAGCCTTTCATGATTATGAGATTTGGAAAATGGATTTCAAAACTACTTTTCTAAATGGAAAGTTGGTTTAAGACATCTATATGACTCAAACTGAAGGTTTTTTCAGGTCAAAAAATTCCAATAAGGTGTGAAAGATACATAGATCCATTTATGGGTTCTAGTAGGCATCATGATCATGGAATGTTCATTTTTATGAGGCCATAATAGAATATTGTTTGGTCAAAAATGAAAGTGATACATGTGTCTATAAAAAGGTTGATGGGAATCCCATTGTTTTCCTAGTATTACAAGTTGATGACATATTAATTATGTGAAATAAAATGCAATTATTATAGTCACTTAAGACTTGGTTAAATCAATTCTTCTCCAAAAAAGACTTAGGTGATGAAGCCTACATTCTAGGGATCAAGATATATCTAGATAGATCTCAAAGGCTTCCTAAGATAAGTCAAAGTATATACATTGACATGGTACTCAAAATGTACAATATGGTACAACCTAAGAGAGTGTTGTTTCCTATGTAACATGGTATTAAGATCTATAAGAGAATGTGTCCACAAACACAAGATGGGATTGACATAATGAGTAGAATATTATATGCCTCAGCAGTGGGTTCTATCATGTATTCCATGCTATGTACTAGGTTTGATGTCTGCTTTTATTTAATCATGGTGGGAAGATACAAACATAATCCAGGAGAGTTGCACTGGGTAGTTATTGAAACTATCCTAAAGTACTTGAGGCATTAAAAAGATATGTTCTTGGTGTATGGAGGAGATGAGGAACTAGTAGTGAGAAGATACACCGACACTACTTTCTAGAAAGATCACGATGATATGAAATCATAGTCAGGCTATATCTTGTGCCTAAATGGTGGTGCAATGAGCTGGAGAAGCTTGAAGAAATATATGGTCTCCAATTATACAGTAGAATATGGGTATATAGAAGCTTCCAATGCAGCAAAAGAAATAGTTTGGATACACAACTTTGTCTTATAAATTTGTGTTATTCCTAGCAATGTAGACCCTATTCCATTTTATTGTGATAATACTGCTATTGTGGTGCTAGCCAAGGATCCCAGGCCACAACAGAGAATAAATCATATAATTAGAAAGTTTCATCTCTTAAGGAATTTTAATCCAAGAGGTAAAGTCACAGTTAAAAGAGTATCCATAGAGAACAGTGTGGAAGACCCCCTGACTAAAGCCATGTCTCAGTAGAAGCATGATTCTAATGTGAGATCTAGAAGATTTATACTTGTTACCAGTTGGATCTAGTGGAAATGGGAGTGGTGTGAGTGGGTTACATAGACCCAAATTGTGATGTACTTTGATTACCACTACATTTATATAGTTTTTTTATTTATATACATGTTTTTATCTTTCCATAATAGTGTAGATACTTCTGAATCCACTATATTTATGGTAATGTACTTAGATTATATATCGTATCAAAGGGTTATAACAGATCTCATGCTATAATGAGAACCTAGAGATATTATGACAGTAATATTAAAGTAATACCATATAGTCTAGATATATAATATTAATAGGACATATATGATGTGAGACTATTAGGTAATGGGGGCTCATAAGCATTGAGAATTTTTCTCATTAAGTTCACACCTGGTGATCTATAGTAGTTGAGATCATGGGGATTAACCTTCCAATAGGAACACCACATGTTTTAGGTGTCATTGGTTATTACTATCTATAGACATGTGTAATGGTATCCTAACTTGAGATCATTATCAATTCATGTCATTTTATCGCGTACTTTGATGAAAGGAAAAAACCATGAAAAGGAAGTCTTTACAAGGTATTTTGTGTTGGGTATGTCATTGGTGGCATGTCATTGGTCGAATGATCTAGATAGGATTTTTCACTTCTGATTCGAGGAAGAGATATATCTGGACCAATTCATTATGATGATAGAACCTTAATAAATACATGGCCATGGTAGTTGAAGGTAATTCCTTTCAAATAGATCAAAAAATAATAAAGCAAAAAAAGTGTGATGACACAAGTGTGCATCCTGCTTTATGATATATTGATGACAAAGAGATTATATTTCACAGAGCATGTTCATATGAAGGTATAAATTTATTTGAATTTTCCTTATCATTATAGGGGTCTTGATGGGTTTATAGACCACACTCTTGTTCAGTGAATTTTATTCACTACTATTGAGATAAGGGAATAGAGGGTCGCACATACTATCTATTAAAGAATTTACTATATTCTGTTGAATATGAATAAAGAACTTAGTGGGCCCCACCATGGGGTTTGGGTATTACCCAATTTCTATGGATCACCAATGAATTATTAAATTCATTATTATTCAATTAAATAATAATTAGGTTGAATTTATTTATTTCATGTATTTACATGTGATTAGGTAAATACATGGATAAATATTAGTTGAACAAATATTAATGTAATATTCTGGGATTGTTTAATATTATCAGGAGATGTGAGTCAAGTTAATGGATCATGATTATCACATAATATATTTAATATATATTACAGTTTTGTGATAAAATATAAATAATATTTTTGGTGCAATTTAGTTCATCATAAATAATTTTTTATAATACTTTTATAGTGGATGTTTATTACATAGGGCCAAGAACCCAAACTAGGTATTATATATTTCTACTATATAAGTGGGGAGAGGATATTCTCATGGTGACTATTCAACCATTGGAATTTAGAGATTCTCCATCATCCTGATTCCTTGAGTGATACTATCTCAATCGAGCAAGCGATTCAAGTTCTTTCTTCTCGGATTGAAGATGGTGGATTGTGGTGATCGTCACTGCGTTGAAGTCATCTTTAGAGATCAGAGATAGAACCTAGAATTTAGTAAAAAATGCACATATAGATTATAGAATCATGTGTGGATGATCTATAGGGATTCAAATTCATATCTTTAGAGAAATGGATGCTGACATTCTGTGACGGGTGTGCATGCTTTGAATCAGAACAAGGTATTTTCTTGTTTTATTTTTTTCTCTCTGAGAATCCACATGTGATCCCCGAACCGTACCAGGATGAGATAACTGGAGTTGATGATGTTTCATCACTCTAGTGATGCTAAAATTTTAAATTCCCAGACCATCATATTCTACTCAGAATCTCGTTATCTTCAATTAAAATTTAACATTTTTTTTAAACTCATTAATTAAGAAAACACCTTTTGTTCATTAAGAATCACTGAAACATGATCATCATAGATTTCATATTCATGTATTGTAACCAAAAATACCATGGAATGAAATTATACCTTTATAAATAACATGTAACATATATTAAAATAAATTTAATGATCTTGTCATTTTGAAATTTGTAATAATAATGAATACCAACACTATTTTTATGAAACTAGTTCAAAATGATCAAAATTACTTACGCCCGATATTCAAAACAGGTAATAACGTAATATAATTCATATATAGAATGATTATAATTGAATTTTATAAATAAAAAATATATTATTAAGTTTATGAATTAACTGACTAAGATGGTTATGTTTTTGATACATGAATTTAAAGTGTATTCGTGGAAGTTAGGATAATAGGTATGGGTTTCGTGTCTCAAATTTAATTTCTTGTGACATATCACTTTTTATGAACCATGTTTTATTTAGAATGGTGTATCTACTAACCCTTAATATTTTATATCATGATTATTTAATTATTCATGATATTTAAAATTTCATTTGAAATTTTATCCTTTAAGGGGATTTTAGTATGAAATATTCTAATATCTTAAGGGTTTTCTTGTGCTCAATTATAATTATTTGATTCATAATACATTCTTCACACCATGTTTTCCTTATATGATGTTTTTAATTCCTATGAAAATATCTATATCATATATTTTTTATTCACGGGAAGCACTAATCCAAATTATTTTCTTTTCATCAAATGATATTTGAATCAATTGTAACCCCAATTAAAATGCATTTCGGGTAACTAAATTTTCTTTTATTGAATTATAATGTTTCATCTTAATATTGTATCCATATTTTCCACTCTAATATTTTACTATGTGTTATTTTATATTCCTATTTTTGAAAATTAATCTTTAATACAAAAGAAAGTTTTTATATATGGGTTTTCAAAAAAGGTATTTTCAAAGTATTAAAATGGTTCCTTTCCTTTAATTATCAAATATTTTTCCTTTGTTTCGATCCAAATTTCCTATAGAAAATTTTATGTCATTTTCAAGTATCCATTGTCGAATATTATTTTTAAAAGTAGAATATTTTGAAATCTTTCACTTAACTCTTTAAAAATGTACCTTTTAAAGTATATTTAATTTTTTATTTTATATCAATGTTAAAAATGTTTTCTAAAATATATTTTATGTTTTAACCCCCTTTACATTTTAATATTAAAAAGGATTTACACTCATGGGATTTATGCTACATGATTTATTCTCTAATACACACACACACACATATAATTTGGGGTATTTAAATAATGGTATAAAAAAATTTGATTCCTTATCCCTTAAAGTGTGATACCATTCAAATAATTATTTTATAAGGATGTTTTCCATTTATGTCAACATCCTTTATAGTTTCCTTTGTTACACTGGGGATATATTATTTTGCAACCATAAATATTCTTTCACTGGATGGATTAAATATTATTTTTTTATATAAAAGATATGATCCATTAGTTACCTTTTTATTTCCTAACTATCCACCATGAATAAGCATATATATTTTTTTCAAATGAATTTACTTTGTGAATACTATATTTTTCATTCCTTTGATTGAAGGGTGTTTACCTAGATTACATATATTGATTGGTTGGGGAAATTATTAACTTAAATGTATACCATTAATATATAATGTTTTATCTCAAGGGATAATTACATATAAAGATATTACATTTATTGATTGGGGAACTATTGAAAATATTCATATTTGTTATTTTGATATGGATACTTATTAATTACTCAGGAAAGTTGACTATGTATTTTTAAACCATCCACCACCTTTCTCTATATGATTTATTATCATGTTATCTATTTTATTGACATAGGGAAAAGTATGAGAATTCTATATATTGTTATTATAATACATATGATTATTGGAAAACTTAATTATTTATTTTATAATCACTATCTCATATGATGAATGAATTTGACTTAAAAAAGTGAAAGGTGAGACTTGAAATTATATATCCCCTCAATGGATTCATAGGTCTCATGAGATTAACATGTTTAAGTATTTAGTGTATGGATACCCAATACATTAAGATGTATTAATTGCATTATTGATTAAAATAATGATTTCATGGATACCACATTGATAGTAAGAATGATTTCTTGGTTGAGGCCTTAACAGTAAGATCAAGACATCCATGTAAGACCAAACTCCTTTTTCAAGGTACATTTATATCTATTTTTTTCAATTAAAACTCATTTGTTATGATTTTTTAAGAACATTATAGAGGTTTGAAGGGTGATGTGAGAAATTTAGGGGGTTCAAGAGTAGTAGTTGAGACTAAAACATGATGTAGAAGTCTCACCAGATAGCCAGTTTGGGTCTACTAGCAAGCCAATGGGCTAATGACTAGCCCTATAGGGATGAGGGGCTTGAAAACTAGTTGGTGATACTAGATTGGATAACTATTGGTGAGAAGTGGTCAACCAGTGGAGTGTCATGAATTTTTTTAAATGAAGGAAAACTATTCCTTTACCCACTTTCCCCCTTAAACCCCTTACATAATTTATCCTCTTATTTTGGTCTAGAAATACCCATATGCATGCCCAAAAATCATCCCCTTCTTGGATGAATATCATTTTATCCATGGAAATTTGAGATCTTTTTTAGTGAAATCAAGGCCTAGAGGTAAGTCTACAAATTTAACTACCCCACTTTTATCATTGACAATCGGTGTTCTATCATGTTTTGTTTATATTCCCTATTTTTAGATCTTTTGTATACTTCTTAAATTTATCTTTTTCTAGATCAAATCAGTGGTTGATATCATATGTGTGATCTCCTCTAGATCCTAGGTAGGTGTTCCCCATTATTTTTCCATAGTTACATCCCTCTTTACTGTTCTTGTGTCTTGCATCATGCCGATATTCTATGCATGAACCCTCAATATTATTTAAATTCTTAAAAAAATATTTTCCATGATATTTAATTTATTTTAGAATTTTAATTTCAAATACAACATTTACTCCATGGGGGTACCTTTCCTTGAGCTAACAACCTTATAAAATGGCTATAAAAATGATAATTTGAGATGGTACCTAGGTTTGGTTATTGGAAATGGTATTTTGGAAATGGTACTTTGAAAATGGAAATTTTAAATGGTTTTTAAAATGAAAATATGAAATTTCATTGATGAACTTTGTATTGAAGTTGTATTTTCTAAAACGGTGAATATTGGTTCATGACTTAGTTTTGTTAAATTTATAAAGTGAAAACCTTGTGAAATGGGAATTGTTGGATTATTCCTTGGATGAGAAAAACCCATAGGTTTGGTCTATGTTACTATGTATTAACTGAGAAAACACCCATAGGGGTGGTTCGTGTACTATATATTGGCTGAGAAAACACCCATAGGGGTGGTCTGTGTTACTATATATTGGATTAGAATAAACCTATAGAGGTAGTCCATGATAACTTTTAAAACACTAATATGGGTGCTTATAACACCCTTGAATTTAGGTATGTCCCTATGCTACTAGTGTCTTTAATCCTTTTTCTTGGTTTTATTTGGGTTTGAGGTGTTTTTTCACAAACCGAATCTGGTCGCCACCAAAAACGGCACCAAACCCAGCCAGTGACAAGGCCCGAAGGGTGTTACCTATCCCCACAGGCTGGCACAAGTGCCCATGTATCATTTATCTTGGTTTGAGAATGATTTACCCGAATATGAATGCATAAAACCTTAAAAACAATCCATAATATAAATTCTGAAATTTATAGCCAAACAAGTCTTAATAAAGAAAACCATAACTGAATAAATTGGATTAAATAAAATAAAAGAGGTCCAAATACACAAAATGACAACATAAATACATCCCCAAGGACTCCACACGACAGGGGGTCATCACCCGTAAGTCGTCTACACAACTCTACCCCAGTGATGGGGACTAACACCCAGAACCGCCATCACCCTTGGCTTTTCCTTTACCTGAGTCAAAAATAATAAAGTATACTTACACCAAGGGGTGTAAGTAGGGTTTTATCCTAATCCCAATATTATACCACCCAATTATTCCAAGGTGTATGCAATACAAGGTGAAAAATCAAGTAGTTTTATTATGCAATGAAAAGCGGCGACAAATTCCAAGAAATGCAACTTTAAATTTAAAACATTTTTCATGATAAAACTTTCATAATTTTAACACATTTAAATAGGAATGTTATCTACTTCAATATAATTCCAAAGAAACCCAAATACAAGGTCAAATACCACAAATCCAGTGAGCAACAAAATCAAGAACACCCCTAGGCACTAGATAGTCTCGGGCCCCATGTACCTCGTACCTTGGTCTAATGTAACCATAGTAAAATCCATTATCATGCACGATCCACTAGTAGGGAACATACCCATGACCTAGTGGTCCCCAATCATCATCCACATAGTTTAGTTAGAGTTGTAGTTATCCAAATGCTAGGTGAAACATGGACACAACCCATCCGGTCCACTAGTCGTACTATTACACATCCGCCCCACCTAGGTACCCGGGCTTCCCCCTTTGTGATCAAATAATTTCAGCATTTAAAAAATATCCATTTTAATGTAAAACACCACTACTGGTCACATACACCAAATATAGTAGCTATCGCATTTTATACCACTTAAAACACACAACAAACACTTTGAATTTGAATAAAACAATTTCTCAAAATCCCGTGTTGTTTTGCACACAAAACCCCTTAAGAAACCCAATTGTACACTATGTTCACACTTGTAAGTTACCAAAATAGTACATTCATCCCAATAAATTTCAATTAAAACAAAAAATCAATTTTTGGGCATCTCTATGTTAAACAATAAGTGATAACTTTATAAAACCTTCATTTTCCCACAAAAGTGGAACCAAAACTTCACTTTCTTTACAAACACAATTAAAACCAATTTTTTTAGAAATAACCAAAGGGGATAAAAATTATAAACAGTATTTTCAGCCTTATTAAAGGTCAATAAAAATAACTAAGTATTTATAGGGCATCCCCAAATAAACAAATAAAACATTTCTTTGGAAACCCCCAATTTCACACCAAATTGGCATTTAAAATTCAATTGAAATAGAAACATCATTAGAACCAATTTTTGCAGCAATAATAAAATGATATAAACCTGAAAATATAATAAATACAGAATTCTAATACACAAAGATTGCATCAACATTGGAATCACCTACAAAATCAAATGAAACCCTTGAATCCTTTGTGCGAAAACACAAACGCACCACCGCCGCACCTCAAGAAGGGTAGATCAAACCTAAAAATAGAAAATTGGACCAATAAAACCCAAGGTTAAACCTTAGTTTTGACAACTTATCCTCTGGAAATTTGGTACTTCATGTATAAGGGAAGAAACCCTAAGCACATTGAATGAAACCCTAAGGAAAATGAAATAAGAAAGAAATGGACTAACTTACTTGAGAAATATTGAATGAATCTCCCCAAAACACCAGTATATAAAATTGAAAACGTCCAAAATTCAGAGGTTGTTCTAAAAAGAATTAGGAGGTCATTTAGGAACTAGAATGGAGGGAAAAGAGTAAGAATTGAGAGAGTTATGAAAGAATGAACTTACCTCCTCAAATCTGGACGATTTTAGAAACCCTAAGAGGTTCGTCCCTAAATAGCGATTCCTAAGAGCTCTAAAAAGGGGGGAAAGAGGCTGGAGGCGCGGTTGGGTGTAATGGTCTCCTGTGAGACTTGGAATCACAGTGAAATACATAATATTGAATAATTTATTAAATAAATACAATTAATTTTCAAAACTGGATATGGGCTTCCTCGCATGCCCAATCCCTTAAATAAAAACCAAAATAAACCTTGGTTATGGATTTATAAAGGCACAAAATTTTAATTTTAGTGTTAATATATGAGGGGAGGAAATTTAGGAGTTGTAATGAGTGAAAAATATTAAAAAATGAAAAATTTATAAAAGAAACAAAATTTATTTTTAAATCTGGAATTGGGCTCACGGTTTGGCCCAATTCATGAAAACTCACCTATTCTCCATAAAACCATTGGAAAACCCCAAAAAAAATAATTAATGGAAATTAAAACAAAAATACATTTAAAATAAGATATTTATGTGACAATTCTCCCCAGCATGAAAACTTTCCGCCCCAGAAAGTCACAGTAAGGTCAAAGAAACAACCAAACCCAACTGAGAAACCAAGAAGTACTCCCTTGCCAGGTTTCTCCCCCAAAGGCCAAAACACCTCCAGTGATCAATGAAGGAAGGAATAATCTCACAAACCAAACTTACACCACTTTCCTGAAACCATCAAGCACATTCAGTCTTTATCTCAAATGAAAACTCCTCAAACACAATCTGAACAATACTCAAGCAATTCACCCAAACGAACAACAACTTTGAACAAGGTTACACTTACCTTACTTTAAATAAACCATTGGGTGATCTCCAGTCCCAGCGTTTACTCAAGGAAGATGTTGGTATCTAGATATATCTGAAAGAGACTATCCACACCAAGCCAAGACCATGGATAAATCTAAGTTACTAGTACGGGGGACACAAATACGCTCCCCACCATAAGAGACAACCAATAATTTTTTTCTGAGACAGAATCAGGACACTAATAGAGGGAGGCCTGAATGGACTCCCCATTACAATGGGTATAATTGCATAGGACCTTTATGAAATAAATTATATAAGACTCATAGTGGGTCTCCCCACCATAAGAACCAACCATCTTAACCGACCATCATGGGCCAGTATAGAAAAACCCCAAAATTTGAAGAGTTGGGAAGGAAGTGAGGATCCTTCTATCCACATGGTTTTCTAGGGCATGGTCACTATTAACCAAGTGAAAACCATGTTATCAACCATTCTAGCCAAACTTCCAACCATTCTCCAAAGACTCAATGGAAACCAAAGGGGGGGATGACATTGGGCGATGTCATGGGTACAAGGCCCTCCACCTATTTCTTCCAAACGTGAACAATAGAAGAAGGATGCTAATACCAGAGGTTTAAAATCTTCATATCATTCATATTTAGGATAGGAATTTTTACAAGGGTTTAAATGACCCTGTTATTTCCCATGACTATGAGCCAACTTCTCTCCGAGACCTATGGCTCGAGCTCAAATTATTGAAGCATATACAGCCTCGCAGTTAGTATTTGGAAACCCACTGAATGAGAATTCTTCTTTCGGTGCCACCAACAACTACACCGCAATCCCATATAAGTTTTCCAGACATAACACATTCCAAACTCACTTTACCCAATCCCTATATTTCACTGAAACAAGGGCTAAGAATATGTACACACATCACACCTTGTTTATTTAGGTGAGAAACAATAGAAGTAAAGAACATCTATACTCACCTTCCTCTAAAATGGAAGATTTTGAAGTTTTTACAAGGGAGACATTCTCCCAATATAATAGGGACTCTCATAGGATTTCACGACATTCACCAATATGGTCAATCAAGCACACGACATCATAAGACATCACCAAACATGACCATTGCGACTGATATAAACAATGCATGGAGAGGGACCTTATACAATATCTGCAAACAACACACAATTCTAGAAAGTGGCCACAATATCCTATCATGACCATATTTCCCAAACCGGTGGTTTAAAATGAATTCATGCATCAAAGAAACTTCTAAGAACCCAAAGGTCCTCTTAGACACCATCGAGACACTCATCTACACTAACAACCATAGAATATGACAAACCTGCTTTTATTACAAACTTAAACATGGTTTATTACATAAAACTTCACTTGATACAACAAAGAATATCAAGAGGTTTAGTGTATTTGGGGATTAGGATCATTACATAAAAACTTAAAACATGAAATACAACATCTTTATTGAAAACTTCCTTTACATGACCACTACATTCCCTCGTACTTAGCATTGCGTGGGATAACCTGAGGACATGCATAAGAAAAGGGTGAGCTATAAAGCCCAGTAATGGAGTAAAATGGAATAAAATGAGGTGTACAATACATGTTAGACAATAGGCATATCAATAAATTATAAAAGAAACATGAACATAAAGGCATGATAAAGCATGATAATCATAACATTGAAATGTGGCAACAACACTTAACATAGAATTAGCATGAGCCAAGGCTCATTACACATGGAGCATGAGTAAATCCTCATTGAACATGAAGCACGAGTAAACCATCATTGCACTTTAATTAGAATGAGTCAACACTCATTGCACATGACGTATCATGATAATATACTTTACCCAATGCATTGGAGTGCTATAAGGGCACACCCTTCTTAAACATTTCATTTCATGCATAAGTGTGCCACATGGATCATAAAACATGGATTCATAAAACATAATAATTTATTCCACGATAAAGTAATGTGGAATTCATACATGAAACTTTATAATCAATATGTAAATGTGCATAAAGGTGGATACCCTTGATGGAGAAATGGGAATGGTATCCACAACACAATGGCATTGGCTTAGAAAATCGGTGCGATTTCGGCAGCGTAACGACGTGACATAAGAATTCATAAAAATGGTTGATGAGAGAGAAAGGGGTTCCTCATCATATTTACATGTAATGGATAGTAAGTAGGTTATATAGATACATTTCCCAACAATTTTAATGGAATTTAGATTCATGATACAAAATTATTGCTTGAATGTAAAAGAAGAGAGAGAAGTTCCTTTCGGAATTTCGGCATAGTAACGGGTGTACATGGGAGGCATTTAATGAGAGAGAAATTGGTCTTCCATAATTCAAACAATAAGAGGGTAGTATGTTATAGGTGCGGAACCATACCCCAACATTCATAATTGAAATTAAAAGGGCAATACAACTTAATGAAAATTGACAAAAATGAGAAAGGAAGAAAAAACCCTTACTTGGAAGTGTGCTTCCAAAGGCTAGAGAGAGGCTTGTGAGAGGCTTCTTGGGAGCTTGGGGCACTTTGGGAGGATTCTAGAGAGAGTACTTCAGAGGTTGGACTAACTACAAGGGCTTTGAGTGAGGAGGAAGTGGGAGCTTGGTTGGGTTTATATAGGAAAGGTGAGGGAATTCTTAATTATTTAGGTTTGGGTCCCCTTACATTAAATTAATCCAAACCACAAACCATCCCATGGTTTTTGACCATGGTTTCTGGAAAAGGGAAGAGGAAAAAAATATTTTATAAGGCCAAAGTCCGAAATTTTTAAAATATTAGGGTTTCTTATGTAGAGGTGAGTCACACTCCCATGGAAATTAATTTAAAAAGGCAAGGTGTTGAATATGTCTTGAGGGGTCCATTAATGCTTTGAAAAGTAAGTCAAACAAACCCAAAATCACATTATTTTAATGGTAAAACATATATTGGCCGAACATAAAGATTATAGTATTTTATTACATCACTATTGGGTCATTATGATGTCATAAAACACATTATATATTTAAATGGTATTTAATTTTTACCCAAAAATTTGACTGTCTCAGAAAATTATGAAAAATTCACTGTTGGATAATTTCGACATCCTGATTCCAAAAATGACATTTATTTTATTTAAATAATTTTCTAAATATGTTAATTTTAACTTTTAAAATAAAAACCGACATTTATCGAAAATTCATGGGTTTTGACAGAAATGGATTTCAAACCTTAATAAACTTTTTTAATTGCATTCATAAAATTATAAGATCATTTATATTTAATTAATTTAATAATAATAATATTATTTTATTAAAATATTATTTAATTCAAAAATCCCTTAATTTAATAAAATAGATTTCTTAATTAAATAATAACTAAAAACACCATTTGTACTTTAAAAACTATTTACAATGTATAAAAAATGACTAGAAATTATATTTATTATTATATACAAAAAAATAATGTACATGAACATAGTACTACTTATTTGTTACATAACCCCTTAAAACTGCCGCATAAGACCTAAGGGTAAGGTGTGCGATGGTGACAAACTCTTGGGGTGGCTCGGATAACATCGCTCGTGTGGTAATTTCAATCAACTTACACTTTTCCCGTAGACGGTCACGTTTGAGCTTGACATGATGAAGCTCAGCTTGGGCTTTGTCAAGGGCAAAGCCCAAATACGCCACCTATTTTTTGAGCTCCAAAAAATGGTCTTCATATGGGGAAATTCTACTGGATGAGGCCATCGCTTCCTTTATTTGAGTAAATTGGATTTGTTAAAGTCCTATATTTATACTAATCATGTGATCACTGTTCAACGACTATATTAGCAACGGTCAAAATTCTTAACATAAAACCAAAAAATTTGACATTTTATATAAACATAAAGAGACATTTAATTAGATAAATAGGGATTTACATTAATGAAACTTTGGATCATTACAATATTCCCCACTTAAGAAATTTCGCCCTCAAAATTTTCCTTTTCCCACACTAAAAGAAATGTGGGTAACTCAGCATCATCATATCCTCCGATTCCTTAGTCGCTTCTTCAAACTTGTGGTTTCTCCACAACACCTTGACGTGGGGCATTGTCTTATTTCGTAGAAATTTTTCTCTACGATCTAAGATCTTCACTGGTTTCTCCTCATAAGAAAGATCATCTTCCAATTGTACCACCTCAGAAGAGAGTACATGTGAAGGGTCTGGTATGTACTTCTTTAAGAGGGATACATGAAAGATATCATGTACTTTGGCCATGGCAGGTGGAAGTGCTAGTCGATAGGCCACAACCCCGACACGATCAAGAATCTCGAAGGGGCCGATGTACCTTGGACTTAACTTCCCTTTCCTTCCAAAACTCATGACCTTATTCCACGGAGATATGTGTAGAAACACCATGTCTCCAACTTTAAACTCAAGGTCTCGTCGATGATTATCTGCATAACTCTTCTATCGACTCTGGGCTGCCTTGATATGCTGCTGAACGGTTTTCACCTTCTCCACCATTTCTTCGACCATTTCTGGTCCAAGCAGCTTACGTTCATCGACCTCATCCCAACATGCCGTTGTTCTGCACCTTTTCCCATAGAGGGCTTCATATGGTGCCATTTGGATGCTTGAGTGGAAACTGTTATTATAAGAGAACTCAAACAGAGGAAGATGTTGATCCCATCCTCCTTTAAAGTCCATTGAGCATGCTCTCAACATGTCCTCAGGTGTTTGGATAGTCCTCTCAGACTGGCCATCAATTTGAGGATGATAGGCCGTACTGAAGTTCAGTTCAGTATTCAGAGCATGTTTAAGACTCTTCCAAAACTCAGAGGTGAATCTTGGATCTCGGTCAGACACAATAGATAGTGGTACCCCATGCAACCTTACCACTTCCCTGATATATATCCGTTCCAGTTGATCCAAAGAGAAATCCTCCCAAATAGCAATGAATTGTGCAGTCTTTGTAAGACGATCCACAACAACCCAGATTGAATTGTTGCATTTGGATGTCCTTGGAAGTCCGGTGACAAAGTCCATGGTGATGTTCTCCCATTTCCATTCTGGTATGGTCAATTGTTGCATCGTCCCCTTATACTTCTGCCTCTCTTCATTCACTTGCTGACACACCATTCACTTTGATGTATATTCAGTGATCTCCTTCTTCATATTATCCCACCAAAATTTTTCTCGGAGATCTCGATACATCTTTGTGCTCCCTGGGTGAATAGAGAAATTTGAACTGTGCGCATCATCCAAAAGTTCCTTCTTCAGCTCTGGACATGATGGAACACATAGTCTTATCCCAAATCGCATGATTCCTTCTTCATTAACATTAAACTCCAAGGATTTCCCTTTTTCGATAGCTTCCACTTTTTCCTGAATTCCCACATCATCCTTTTGATCATCCTTTAACCTTTCCAAAAGAGATGGTTGAGCAATAATTTGTGAAAGGATTGATGATGTTCCCTTTTTTATGATTCCCACGTCCATCTTCATGAAGTCTAAGAAGATTGGATCCTTCTCAATTCTCATCATTGATAGAATTGTTGGGTCCTTTCTACTTAGGGCATCTGCCACCTTGTTCTCTTTCCCAGGGTGGTAATGTATTGAACAGTCATAATCCTTGATGAGCTATATCCATCTTCTCGGGAACATATTAAGCTATTTCTGTGTTAATATATATTTAAGAATCTTGTGGTCAGTATATATCTCACATTTCTCTCCATAGAGATAATACCGCCAGATTTTCAAGGCAAAGATCACCGCCGCCAACTCCAGATCATGCGTTGGATAGTTTCGCTCATGGATTTTCAACTACCTTGAGGCATAGGATATAAATTTATCATTCTACATCATCACACAACCTAATCCCTTCTTTGAAGCATCACTGAAAACAACAAAAAGTTCCCAACTTGTGGGTAAAGTGAGCACGAGCGCAGTGATAAGCCTCCTTTTCAACTCCTTGAAGCTTTCTTCGCATTCATCACTCCAAGAAAAATTTACTCCCTTTCGAGTTATCTTGGTAAGAGGGTTGGAAAATCGTGAGAAATTTCTCACAAATCGTCGATAATATCCAGCTAACCCGAAGAAGCTACAGATATTCGTTACCGATGTTGGCCTCGACCATCCCTCTATTGCATCTGTTTTGGAGGGGTCCACAGATATCCCATTTCTTGTGATGATATGGCCCAAGAATGAGACCTTCTTAAATCAGAACTCACACTTGCTGTAATTGGGATAGATCTTATCCTTGCACAAAGTCTCTAGTACAGTTTTTAAATGATCCTCATGATCCTCCTTGGTTTTGGAGTATATTAGAATATCATCTATAAATACTACCACAAATTTGTCAAGGTAATCTCTAAAGACTCTATTCATCAAGTCCATGAATATTTCTGGAGCATTGGTGAGTCCTAAAGGCATTACTATGAATTCATAGTGCCCATATCTTGTACAAAAAGCAGTCTTGGGGACATCTTCCTTCTTCAAACTTACTTGATAATATCCCGACCGCAAATCCACCTTGGAGAAGTATTGTGCTCCACACAGCTGATCAAACAAGTCATCGATTATTGGGAGAGGATACTTGTTCTTTATCCTGATTTTGTTAAGTTCACAATAATCGATGCAAAGCCACATTGACCCCTTCTTCTTCTTGACGAAGAGGACTGGTGCACCCCATGGTGAAGCACTTGGGCGTATAAAACCTTTATCCAGATTCTCCTATAGTTGTTTCTTCAACTCTTAGATCTCAACAACAACCATTCTATATGGAGTCTTGGATATTGGTAGCGCCCCAGGTGTAAGTTCAATTGAGAACTCAACATCTCTTCTAGGAGGAAGACCAGACAGTTCCTCGGGAAACACTTCAGCGAATTCCCTCACAATAGGCATTTCTTCAATGATGGTTTCTTCCTTGGACTCAATCATCTGAGACAGATACACATTCTCATAAGGCAGTAATATCCATGCTTGAGATGATGGAGCTAAAGGAGATTTATCTTCCTCCCGACACTTGTAAAGAATAGGGGGTCGATTCTCCATATGGAGTGTGATTTCCCTCTCCCGAAAATTTATGTTGGATCTATATAAGGAAAGCCAATCCATGCCAAGAATTGCATCAAATTCCACCAAAGGGAGTATGATGAGATTCGCCGAGAAATTCAATCCACAGATTATAACATGGGAGGACTTATATTCATGGGATGCAATGATTGCCCCATTTTCTGTACTCACTGACATCTTTACTTCCATGATTTGTGGTGGTGCTAGGATTGTTCTACTAAACTTTCGAGATATAAAAGAATGCATAGAACCTGAATCAAAAAGTAAGTTCACTATTCTTGAATGAATAACTAGTGTACCTGTCACCACTTCTTTGTCGGGGTTCACTTCGGTAGAAGTGATGGCAAAAGTTCTTCCTTGCTGCCTTGGAGGTTGTTGGTTGTCTCCGAAAACCCTTGTATTAGGGCATTGATTTGCAAAATGACACGATTCTTTTCATTTGTAGCATTGAACAATGCGTTGAGGTTCGAACGGAGCGTTCCTCTCCTCTATCGCAGCCGTGGGTCTTTCTTGCCGACAGTTAACATCTAGGTTCCGTTCTCTTCCACACATGAAGCATTTTCTCGTCCCCTTAAGGCAATTTCTAGGGTGCTTCTTTCCGCACTTTTGGAAAGTGGGGTGCTGGATCTTCTTAGCACCGTTGGATTTATCCATCGGACCACCAGCATTGAAGTCCACCTTACGCTTCTTGTCCCCATGATACCCCTATGATTCCCCGATCTCCATTTCAACCTTGAGGGCACATCGGACAATTTCCTCATAGCTGTCGAAGTCACAGATCGCTAATGCTTTCCGCAAGCTAGGCTTCAGCCCACCAAGGAAGCGGTAAACCTTGCATTCGGGGGTAATGACAAAGCTGGAAGCGTATCGTGCAAGCCTCATGAAGTTTGCCTCGTATGATCCAACAGAATCTTCATCTTTTTGCTTGAGGGAAAGGAAGTCCCTTTCCATCTTAAGCTGGAGGGTGCGTGGAAAATATTTATCGAAAAACATCTTCCGGAAATCCTTCCATTCCAACTCCTCGATCTCCTCCTCAGGCTTCGTATTTTTGATCAACATCCACCATTGACCAGCTTCACCCTCCATACGATAAGCCACCAGGAGAACCTTCTCTTGTTCAGAACAATGGAGGATGGAGAATATCTTTTCAATGGAGTTGATCCATTGTTCAGCGATCGTGGGATCAGATGATCCACTAAAAGTAGGAGGCCTTTGTCTCATGAAACTCTCGATAGCGACTTGTTCTTTCTTAGGGGGGGGGGGTTGAACGTTCCTCTTGACCCGTGTTTCTATTCAAAACTTGAGTTAGCTAAGATAGAAGCATGACAAAGTTCGCGATTCCCACTCCCATTGGACTGGGAATCTCATTAGTACAATCATCACACTGATCTTCACAATGGTTATTATCCCGAGTCCTCCTATTACCGGCCATTGACTGGAATAAAAGAAATGTTAGGGGTAACACATAAAGGGTAATCCAAAGACAAAAGTTGATGAATTATAAATAAACTTTTTTTCCTTAACTCATGAGTCTATAGGCTTTAATCTAGGATTTTCATGATCTACTTTCTAACATATATTCTTAGGGGATTTTTTTTAATTCCCTTAATAAGGGTTCATACTAAGCTTGGGAATTTATCAAAACATATCCCCCAGGAGTGTCGTAACCAAGAGTGAAGCAAGGCCCGTTGTCGTGCACCAGTTCCCGTTCGAGTCTAGCTCAAAGAGGTGTTTTCAGGTTTTACTCCTAGGATACATCTGTACCAGAGCCACCTCTACCTGATCGTATCCAGACAGGTATGTATTTGTTTGATAAAACACTTACCCAGTACTTACCAAAACTCAGGGATTTTTATTATACTTAGTCTTGTATCTAAGGCTTTACTAGGGTTTTCTAATCCCAAAAATAACTAAACCTATCCTCTGATACCAACTATGACAACCCTGCTTTTATTACAAAATTAAACATGATTTATTACATAAAACTTCACTTGATACAACAAAGAATATCGAGAGGTTTAGTGTCTTTGGGTATTAGGATCATTACATAAAAACTTAAAACATGAAATACAACATCTTTATTGAAAACTTCCTTTACATGACCACTACATTCCCTCGTACTTAGCATTACATGGGATAACCTGAGGACATGCATAAGAAAAGGGTGAGCTATAAAGCCCAGTAAGGGAGTAAAATGGAATAAAATGAGGAGTAAAATACATGTTAGACAATAGGAATATCAATAGAGCATAAAAGAAACATGAACATAAAGGCATGATAAAGCATGATAATCATGACATTGAAATGTGGCAACAACACTTAACATGGAATTAGAATGAGCCAAGGCTCATTGAAAATGTAGCATGAGTAAATCCTCATTGAACATGAAGCACGAGTAAACCCTCGTTTCACTTGAATTAGCATGAGTCAACACTCATTTCACATGACTTATCATGATACTATACTTTACCCAATGCATTGGAGCGCTATAAGGGCGTGCCCTTCTTAAACATTTCATTTCATGCATAAGTGTGCCACATGGATCATAAAACATGGATTCATAAAAAATAATAATTTATTCCACGATAAAGGAATGTGGAATTCATATATGAAACTTTATAATCAATTTGTAAATGTGCATAAAGGTGGATAACCTTGATGGAGAAATGGGCATGGTATCCCCTACACAATGGCATTGGCTTAGAAAATCGGTGCGATTTCGGCAGCGTAATGGCGTGACATAAGAATTCATAAAAATGGTTGATGAGAGAGAAAGGGGTTCCTAATCATATTTACATGTAATGTACAGTAATGAGGTCATATAGATACATTTCCCAACAATTTTAATGGAATTTAGATTCATGATACAAAATTATTGCTTGAATGTAAAAGAAGAGAGAGAAGTTCCTTTCGGAATTTCGGCATAGTAATGGGTGTACATGAGAGGCATTTAATGAGAGAGAAAGGGGTATACCATAATTAAAACAATAAGAGGGAAGTATGGGGGAGGTGAGAAACCATACCCCAACATTCATAATTGAAATTAAAAGGGAAATACAACTTAAAGAAAATTGACAAAAATGAGAAAGGAAGAAAAAACCCTTACTTGGAAGTGTGCTTCCAAAGGCTAGAGAGAGGCTTGTGAGAGGCTTATTGGGATCTTGGGGCACCTTGGGAGGATTCTAAAGATATTAGGTCAGAGGTTGGACGAACTAAAAGGGCTTTGAGTGAGGAGGAAGTGGGAGCTTGGGTGGGTTTATAAAGGAAAGGTGAGGGAATTCTTTATTATTTAGGTTTGGGTCCCCTTACATTAAATTAATCCAAACCACAAACCATACCATGATTTTTGCCCATGGTTTTTGGAAAAGGGAAGAGGAAAAAAATATTTTATAATTCCAAAGTCCGAGCTTCTTAAAATATTAGGGTTGCTTATGTGGAGGTGAGTCACACTCCCATGGAAATTAATTTAAAAAGGCAAGGTGTTGAATATGTCTTGAGGTGTCCATTAATGCTTTGAAAAGTAAGTCAAACAAACCCAAAATCACATTATTTTAATGGTAAAACATATATTGGCCGAACATAAAGATTATAGTATTTTATTACATCACTATTGGGTCATTATGATGTCATAAAACACATTATATATTTAAACGGTATTTAATTTTTACCCAAAAATTTGACTGTCTCAGAAAATTATGAAAAATTCACCGTTGGATAATTTTGATTTCCTGATTCCAAAAATGACATTTATTTTATCTAAATAATTTTTAAATATGTTAATTTTTACTTTTAAAATAAAAACTGACATTTATTGAAAATTCACGGGTTTTGACAGAAATGGCTTTCAAACCTTAATAAAAAATTTTAATTGCATTCATAAAATTATAAGATCATTTATATTTAATTAATTTAATAATAATAATATTATTTTATTAAAATATTATTTAATTCAAAAATCCCTTAATTTAATAAAATAGATTTCTTAATTAAATAATAACTGAAACACCATTTGTACTTTAAAAACTATTTACAATGTATAAAAAATGACTAGAAATTATATTCATTATTATATACAAAAAAATAATGTACATTAACATAGTACTACTTATTTGTTACATAACCCCTTAAAACATCCATATAAGACCTAAGGGTAAGGTGTGCGATGGTGACAGACTCTTGGGGTGGCTCAGATAACATCGCTCAATTGGCAATTTCAATCAACTTCCACTTTTCCCGCAGACGGTCACGTTCGAGCTTGACATGATGAAGCTCAGCTTGGGCTTGGTCAAGGGAGAAGCCCAAATACACCACCTCTTTTCTGAGCTCCAAAAAATGGGCTTCGTATGAGGAAATTCTACTGGATGAGGCAATCTTTTCCTTTATCTGAGTAAATTGGATTTGTTAAAGTCCTATATTTATACTAATCATGTGATCACTGTTCAACGACTATATTAGAAACAGTCAAAATTATTAACATAAAACCAAGGAAGTTGAAATTTTATATAAACATAAGGAGACATTTAATTAGATCAAGAGAGATTTCCATTAATGAAGCTTTGGGTCGTTACATAGACCACATCCACCTTCGATGTATTAGGAAACTTAAGAAACTATGGTCTCTTTCAACCTTCCATGAGAACTCTCCCGCTATAAGAGGATATAAAAATAAAAGAAAGGAAAGGGTTTATACTCAATCTAAAAATCTCAAGAAAAATATTCCTTATATTGATCAACTGGAGGGTCTTCAAAAGGAAAAACAATCCGGGTTGTACTTCAGTTGTGCACTAACCCTTAATGGGGCATACCTTATCCGACGATTGAACCAAAGGACCCAACCAAGATGGTCAATTGGTCAAGATATACCAAAATACAGATCCAAACACATGAAGGGAACCACCGCAAAGGCATCCCATAACATTTTTCAAAAGAGACCACTAACCGTCCCTACAACACAGCTTACCGACCAAACACAAACCCAAAACACAGTTCAAACAGGAGGGGTTCTTGGACTCAAAACATCCCACAACATCAACATTATCAAAAACCCATAATACAAACTATAAAAAACTATTCATCAATACATAATGTTTTTCTTTAAAACCATTTCTTTGAAAACAAATGGTTTAACAGTAAGAATATCCACCAATGGTACTCCATGGGCCTCACACATGCATGTTTTTGTGCCACACCGGGCACCCTCCTCATATCCGTCCCGACACTCATCAAGTCATGCCATCAACCATACATCATCCCATATAACCCCATGCATGTGGTTACTCATGGAAATACCAAAGGTTAAAACAAATATTCTTTCCACTTTTCAAAACCAAAACGGTCAACCAACACATCCTTTTTCTCAAAACTGCTAACAAGGAGATCCAAATACCAATTCAAATATTACTAAAATTTTCAGAAAGACACAACCATTTATACAAGAACTCAATTTCAAGATATTCACATCAATTTCAAAACATCTCATCCTATTAAAACACCCTTTTATTGTTTAGAAAACTCTATTGGAAACACTTTCCAAAACCAACATCAATATAGTTCCTGCTTTCAAAAGAGGTGTAAGCACACCATTTTCCATTTCAAAAAAATTCTGAAAATTCAGTTCCACAATTTCATTAACAAAACCATTCCCTCATTATTTGAAAATCATTTCAAAAAAGCTTTACGCTTCTTAAAACCAAGTCACTTTAAAACCAAAGTTCCAAGATTTCAAAACTAAAGAACACAATACAATGCGAGAGGAAACTAGTTTCAGTGGGTGACGTGGACATATGGTTGGCAACCATACTCCAATAAATTCACAGTCACAATGAGTGTTCTAGGGAAGATCCCCAGCTCTACATGGCTTTCCAGGCTCTGCGAGCTCACTGAGACCATTAACCCAACTTTCTTTTCATTTCCCCTAACCATCATCAAACCAAGAAAACCAAAGGACTTAGATAAATACCGAATTCCCCTGGAAACTTGAATCCCGTCATGAGGTGTGGTGATCAGGCATACAACCCATAACTATAATACTAAGTCCCTACAATCCTAACTCCATACTATCCTGACTCTTTCTCAAATAACATGACCTAAAGAGTTAACCTGAACCTCCTCTGATACCATTTTGTTACGAACCGAATCTGGTCGCCGCCAAAAACCGCACCAAACCCAGCCCTTGAAAAGGACCTAAGGGCGTTCTCTATCCCCACAGGCTGACACAAGTGCTCGAGTATCATTTATCTTTGTTTGGGAACAATTTACTCAAATATGAAAGCATAAAATCTTAAAAACAATCCATAATATAAATTCTGAAATTTATAGCCAAACAAGTCTTAATAAAAAAAACCAGAACTGAATACATTAGATTAAATACAATAAAAGATTTCCAAATTAAAAAAATGACAACATAAAGACATCCCCAAGGACTCCACACGACAGGGGGGTCATCACCCGCAAGTCTTCTCCATAACTCTGCCCCAACGATGGGGACTAACACCCAGAACCGCCATCACCCTTGGCCTTTCCTTTACCTGAGTCAAAAATAATAAAGTCTACTTACACCCAAGGGGTGTAAGTATGGTGTGAGCCTAATCCCAATAGTATAACACCCAATTATTCCAGGGTTCATGCAATACAAGGTGAAAAAGCAAGCAGTTTTAATATGCAATGAAAAGCGGCGACAGATTCCAAGAAATGAAACTTTAAATTTAAAACATTTTTCAAGATAAAACTTTCAGAATTTTAACACATTTAAATAGGAATGTTATCTAATTAAATATAATTCCAAAGAAACCCAAATATAAGGGCAAATACAATAAATCCAATGAGCAACAAAATCGGGAACACCCCTAGGCACTAGATAGTCTCGGGCCCCATGTACCTCGTACCTCAGTGTAATGTAACCATAGTAAAATCCATTCTCGTGCATGAGCCACTAGTAGGGAACATACCCATAACCTAGTGGTACCCAATCATCATCCACATAGTTTAGTTAGAGTTGTATTTATCCAAATTCTAGGTGAAACAGGGACAAAACCCATCCGGTCCACTAGTCGTACTAGTACATATCCGCCCCACCTAGGTACCCGGGCTCCCCCCTTTGTGCTCAAAATATTTCAGCATTTTACACATATACATTTTAATGTAAAACACCACTACTGGTCACATACACCAAATATAGTATCTATCACATTTTATACCACTTAAAACACACAACAATCACTTTGAATTTGAATAAAACAATTTCTCAAAATCCCGTGTTGTTTTGCACACAAAACCCCTTAAGAAACCCACTTGTACACTATGTTCACACTTGTAAGTTACCAAAATAGTAAAGGAATCCCAATAAATTTCAATTAAAGCAACAAATAAATTTTTGGGAATCCCCATGTTAAACAAGAAGTGATAACTTTATAAAACCTTCATTTTCCCACAAAAGTGGAACCAAAACTTCACTTTATTTACAAACACAATTAAAACCCATTTTTGCAGCAATAACCAAATGGGATAAATATTATAAACATTATTTTAAGACTTATTAGAGGTCAATAAAAACAACTAAGTATTTATAGGGAATCCTCAAATAAAAAAAATAAAACATTTCTTTGGAAAACCCCCAATTTCACACCAAATTGGCATTTAAAATTCAATTGCAATAGAAACATCATTAGAACAAATTTTTACAGAAATAATAAAATGATATAAACCTGAAAATATGATAAATACAACATTCTAATACACAAAGATTACATCAACATTGGAATCACCTACCAAATCAAATAAAACCCTTGAATCCTTTGTGTGAAAACATAAATGCACCACCACCATACCTCAAGAAGGGTAGATCAAACCTAAAAATAGAAAATTGGACCAAACACAAGGTTAAACCTTAGGTTTGACACCTTATCCTCTGGAAATTTGGGACTTCATTTACAAGGGAATAAACCCTAAGCACATTGAATGAAACCCTAAGGAAAATGAAAGAAGAAAAAAATGGACTAACTTACTTGAGGAATATTGAATGAATCTCTCCAAAACACTAGTAGATAAAATTTAAAACTTCAAAAATTCAGGGGTTATTCTAAAAATAATTAGGAGGTAATTTAGGAACTATAATGGAGGAAAAAGAGTAAGAATTGAGAGAGTTATGAAATAATGAACTTACCTCTTCAAATCTGGGTGATTTTAGAAACCCTAAGAAGTTCGTCTCTAAATCGCGATTCTTAAGAGCTCCAAAAAGGGGGGAAAAGGCTGGGGGCTCGTCTGGATTTAATGGTCTCTTGTGAGACTTGGAATCACCGAAAGATACATAATATTGAATAAGTTATTAAATAAATAAAATTAATTTTTAAAACTGGATATGGGCTTCCGGGCAGGCCCAATCCCTTAAATAAAAACCAAAATAAACCTTGGTTATGGATTTATAAAGGCTCCAAATTTTAATTTTAGTGTTAATATATCAGGGGAGGACATTTAGGAGTTAGAATTAGTGAAAAATATTAAAAAATGGAAAAGTTATAAAAGAAACAAAATTTATTTTTAAATCTGGAATTGGGCTCACGGTTTGGCCCAATTCATGAAAACTCATATATTCTCCATAAAACCATTGGAAACCCCCAAAACAAATAATTAATGGAAATTAAAATAAAAATAAATTTAAAATAATCTATGTATGTGACATGTTTGGGTGAGGTTCTTGGAGTGTTTTGGAGATTTTTTAATTTTCTAGTTCTCCCATGGGTAGCAACATGCCGTGGTGGTGGGAATTTGCCTTTTCAACATGGGTAGACCAATAATTGGCATGGTCAAGGTCATGGAATTCGATGAGGATTGCTGTGAAACATAGCTAGAGATGCCTCACTATATAATGGTTTAGGGCTTGGTGATCATAAAATGTCTAATATAGTTTCACCAGGGCATTTTGGATAGCTATTTCAAGTCTCATACTGGTCACCCATTCTTAGGGACTATGACCGTGGTGGCTCAACTAGGCCATGATGATGGTTAATGTTTTTTTGAAATAAAGGATTCACATTCCTATCATGGGGGAAACTTAGGGGATCCACATGTAATCTTCATAGAAGTGTTTTAATGTTGTTTTTGTGTAGAAATAACCTCTTATAATCCCTGTATTTCCTCTTTTTCTAGGTGTTCCTGATCTTGTACTTTATGGAAATCATTTATATGACTTCTTGTGGTTCATTTTTGGATCTTTTGGGTGGAAAACTGTTGGAGTTGTAGTATTTTATTCTCTCTTAGTTTTGTGTGGTGAAATCGATCATAAGATGTAGGTTGATTCTCTTACACTCCATTGTTTATAGAATTATAAGTCTTATATTTTTAAACTGCTATGCTTTTATTTTCAATAGAAAACCTATGTTGTATAGTTGTTTGAAAATATTTATTTCCATGTCTTTAATTAATTCATAATGCTTTTTTTTGTTAAATGGTTTGTCTCTCAAAGAATGTTTATTGAGCCTTATGGAGGCCTTGTTTTAATTGTTTGAGAATGAAACTTGTTTTTCAATTATTTTATGTAAAATAAAAGTTGTGGTTTTGATAAATAATTATGGAATATGGTATTGGAAAAATGTAGGTGTGTGTTTATATTTCATTACATAATGCCTTGTTTGAATAGACTCATTTCTCAGTGCTAGACTATAAAGAAACATGGGATTTATCCCCTTGTGATAAATTGGTGAAGGATGGATCCCTACTTATGAGTATTGGGATTTTCATTTGGAATTAATATGTGTGTATGTGAGAAACATAGATAGGTATGCCAATTAGAAAATAATGAATAAATTTATTTAGTTCATTTTTTTCTTAAAATATTTTCTTATGGTATTTTTTTCTCACCCCTTATTTAGTATAAATAGTGAGATAACTTGTTGCTAGTACTAGTAGTATGTATTGGGAAGTCTCTTTGGGAAATCCTATTGGGTATGATTAATCACCCTCTATATGTGAACTATGGTGTGTATACATAAGTTATTATTCATGATATAGGTAAATAAAAACTCACATTCTTATATAGTGAAGCATATTGATGATATTTCCTTGAGATGAAGTTGTAGTATGGAGTTTCTCTCTTAGAGTACTTGGTGTGATGCCACTTTGGTGTTATGGTGTCAATAAGTCCTTTAGTATTCTTTATTTTTTTTGTTATAATTTATCACCGCTACTATAATATTTTTTTTATTGGTTTATTGATTAAGTTTTTTTGTTTATATCCATGAATTATATAATGGGTTTTGTTGTTTAAATTTTATCTTGTCAGGTTATGTGTGTTTTTTAGGGAAAATCATCCCCAAAATTTTACTATGGACTTTGAATTTATTTATGGCCTTTGGTATCTTAGGGATATTAAATAAGTTTAGTAATATCTATGACCCAGTCCAAGCCAATGATTTGGGTGAGGTTGTTTAAAATGGTATCAGTCTTGGTTGGTCCATCATCTTGGGATGGTAGCACAAAGATAAGAATGTCAGAAATTAAAATGTATATCATAAAAATATGCATCTAACCTATTTATGTTGAGCTTAAAGTTACTAGAGTGGTATAGGTTTGAAAAGTGTTCTAAGATACTTCTAAGAGTAATCTTATTTCATGGTCATGGGTTTAGTTGATGGGAGTAATATATCATGCATTAGTTGTGGTAATTTCCACTAGGAATGCATTATTTATAATTTCTTTGATGAATATTTAAAATTGGTTATAATTATAATTTATTTTGATGATTTTTAATATTCAAGGACTTCAGTTTTAAGTGAGTGATGAATACGTGGTATTTTTTTTTTCTATTTTTAGAGAAATGTAATTGGTTATAATATGTATAAACCCATAGGAATAATTCATAAAAAATGGGGTTTTACCTGATCCATAAGTGAAACAAAAACTTGTTTAGAGCATTGTTCAATATTTTTAAGATGCTGATAAGGGAAATCAAAATGATTAACGAAAAAAAGTTTCTCATTCTATGTAATTTTAGAAATATAATTCACCAATATTTCAAGGGATTTAGAACCTGAAAAGGTAGATGTTTAGTTCAATAAAATGAAGCATATTTTTAATTTCTTGGGCACTCCATTAGGTCTTAAGGTAATGTTAGTAGTCTACATGCTATATGATCTCACATACAAATTGAATGATTTAGATATCCAAGATAAAATTTACCAAGGCCTTATGTGGGATGAATTTAAATAATTATTCAATAAAATATTCTACTCTCACACCTTTAAGATATTCAGAATGACAAATTTCTTTAGCCTTAAGTAAGAAAAAATACCAGTGATAGAATATAAAACTAATATTATGAACTTAGTCCATTTTTATCTAGAAGTATCTACTAGCACATCCTTGAAGGCATGTATATTTAAGTCTAAACTGTGAGCATCGTTCTAAGATAACCATAATTTGTATTACTAATTATATGGAGATGGTTAACAAAAAAAGAGTGTGGAAAGGGATATCTCTATAAATATGAATGGAGTAATTGTTTTTGTTTCCATGGTAATAGGTGGGAACTCTAATTCTATAAATAAGCAGAATAGGGATTCCTACTTCCAAGGTAGTGGAGAATATAAAAACCAAACCACTAAATTGGTTGACTTTCCTCCTCAACCCAGTAATACACCTAGATTTTTCCAATTTGGTTCATTTAAATGTATGAAGCAAGATTATACGGAATCACCTAGAGCATGTCACAACTATAATAATATGGGATATATTCAACACTATTTCTATAGAACTACTAAGTCAGTTTCTGGGAATACATATCATGTGTATCATGAATCTTATGCTTCAATAGTTTGATCTCATTAGAATATATCTCTCCCATAGAACCAAGAAAACCAAGTTTATTCTAGGAACACCCTGAATCCTTAGACAATTCAACCACAACAAGGAATCAAGGAACAAGATGTGGTGAGTAATAAATTGTATGGTGCTGAGGATATGACCACAAAATATCAATTAGGTCCTTAAAATATATGAGGTACTTTTATTCTTAACTCAACTCTTATTCATGTCATTTTTGATACTAGTGAATACCACCCTTTTATGGATTCTCATTTCATTGATCAAATGGGGTTATATATTGAGATGATTCCATATTCGATGAGTATCTAGACACCTCTTAGGTAGTGAGAGTATATGAGATTTAAATGTGCATCTTGTTCTATAACAATTTATGGAGTCCATATTAATTAAGAATTTTCTATTTTTTACATGTATGTCTTTTACTTAAACATGGGAATATATTGGTTAGTTTCCTTCATGGAATATATCAAATTTTATCCATTGGTAAAGTTTACATCTCTTGATGGTATGGTATATTATTTTAAGGGATATTGGGATGTGAAGTATGGGATAACAAGACCTTCTACACTGATGGTTGTAACTATTTATTATCAATTGACAACAATCACTTTAGGAACAAATTAAATAATTGATACTAGAAATTTTCCTACCATAGTGGATCAATATCATGACGTGTTCCCTAATGATTTCACTAATTTTACACCTAAAAGGGAAGTGTAATTTTTAATTGATCTCTTTCTACGGATAAATCCTATTTTACTTACATTGTATAGAATAGAACCAAAAAACTTCAAGGAGTTAAAGATCTAATTGGAAGAGTTGTAATGTAAAGGGTTTACAAGATTGAGTACATCACCTTGGGATTCTACAATTCTTTTTTTATCAATATGTAAGATGGTTTTTACAACTATGTTTTTATTATAATAAGATAAAATAGGTTATGATAAAGAATAAATATCCACTATATAAAATATATGGCCTTTTTTATCAATTGAAGTGATCTCATTGTTTCTTTAAAATTGATTTATGATCTAGGTATCACCAACACTAAGTTCAAAATAGGATATTATTAAAATAACTTTCATGAGTCATTATGGTTGTTAAGAATATGTGGTCATGCCCTTTAGTCTTACAAATGAACCAGAAGTTTTCATTTCATTGAGGAATTATGTCTTTTATTTGTTCCTAGACTCTTTCATTGTGGTATTTATGGATAAAATTCTGGTGTATTCTCAAACTCAGAAATAATATGAAGAACATTTATATACTGTGTTAAGAATTTTAAGATAGCACCATTTATATAAAAAATTATCTAAATATTACTTCTAGATACAAAAGTTTACTTCCTTGGTTATGTCATGTTTGAGAAAAGTGTATAAGTAGACCCTTAAAATATAAAATATGTTGTCGTTTGGTAATCTATAAATATTATCTTTAAGATATGATTTTTTGTGATTAATAGGTTAATATCATCACTTTTTTTAGGACTCATTATGACTCAAATATATGATGATAGTGATCACGAGAAAGGGAACTCCATTCCTTTGGACCAAAGATTGTAAAAAATCCTTTTTGGTGCTTAAAGAAAGGCTAACTTCCACACCAAATCTTGTTTTTTATAACCTGTAAAGGGTTATGTGGTCTTTTGAGATTAATTTGGATCCATAATCAGTTGTGTTCTCAAACAAGGAGACTATGTTGTGGTTTATGGATCATGAAAATTGTGATTCATGAAAACAATTATCTATCCCATGATTTTGAATTAGCTACAGTATTACATTCTTTGAAAACATGGCATCATTTCTCTTTGGTGATAAATCTATTGTGTTCTTGATCATAAAATTTTGAAACACACCTTTTTGAAAATATATTTAAATTGAAAATGTCTCTAGATGTTTTATTTTATCCTGTTTTATACAATGATTAAAGGTAATTCGATGTAAGATGCTTTGATCCAAAATTCATACAATCAATTAGCTAAAATTGCTTGTGATCAGTGGAAATTAATGTCTATGAAAGAAGATATGCACTTGAATTGCATTGATCAGAGTGAAGTCATAATATTTTAATTAATGACTCTTATTCCTAACTTGGTTGAAAAATTCAAGGATGCTCAAAGATTATATTTTTACCACCTTACCATTACATAAAAACTCAATGGTGGGGTGGCCATTGATGGATATAAACAAGATGAGAACTTTATATTTCTTTTTTGAGATTAGATAGTTTTTCTATAGTCTTGTAAAGAACAACTCCTTTTCTACTTATGAATAATCAAAATGGGTTTTTCATCCCAAAATTTAGAATATGAATAAGTTTTTATGAACTCATTTTTAGTGGAATTTCATGAAAAGGAAAGTGGTAGAGTATGTCTTGAGATACCTCACTTGTTATTAGGTCAAGGATAATCACTAATGACCATATAGTATGTTGTAATCATTACTTATAACCATCTGGAAATGCGATCACATAGTTATGGATTTTTTTACAAGTCTACTAGGAATGGTTTAGAAATAGGATTCCATATGGGTGATTATGAATCGACTCAAAAAGTTGGATCACTTCATCCCTATTCATGAATCCAATACAACATAATACTTGTAAAACATCTATATTTGGGTGACCTTAAAGTTACATTGAATATCTATTTCGATCATATTTAAATGAGATCCTCATTTTACCTCTTAAATTTGGTGATAGTTATAGAAAGATATCGATACTCATTTGACCATGAGCCTGGATTATCATCCAAAAATTAATGGACAATCAGAACAAACAATCAAAATATTAAAATTCTTTCTATGATCTTATGTTATGGATATCAGAGGCTCTTGGGGGGATCATATATCATTAGTGGAGTTCTCATACAATAAAAATTATTAGGCCTCAATATATATTGATCTTTTTTAATCATTGTATGTCAATCCTTTTCGGTTCCCACTTTTTTGGGTAGAAACTGGGGAAAATTTTCCATTGGGACATAGTCTTGTTTAGGAGATGATTGAGAAAATTCAAATGATTAGTAAAAGAATAGAGTTATATTATAGTCACTATAAATATTATGTTGATAATAATAATTGGATATTATCCTTTTATTTGTTATATCATGTGTTATTGAAATTATCTTCAAGGCTTGGGTATAGCGACCCAAGACTTTTACATAAAACGTTTCATGATTTTAAGCATAATTAATCATCAGAGTACAAGCCAAGGACCATTAAGTCTAGTGTCTTGGAAGACTAGGTACATATAACATAAAACACGAGGCTAAAAAAACACTTCTTTATTTAATATCCATAAATATCTCCTAATATCCTTTGAGACCTTAAATCTCCATAGGGTACCTTGGGGAACACATGAATAAAGGGATGAGCTGAAAAGCCCAGTAAGGGAATGAACATAAGGATACATCTTAAGAACACGAGTTAGGAGGCATGGCATAATGATATCAAAATAATGTAACATATGAAATAATATCATATAAGTATGGGATCATATAAACATGGAATAATATAAATGTGTCAGAATCATAAAAAATTTCATTGGTACGGTTCAAGGCTAACCGCCAATCCCGTTTCCCATTTTAGTACGGGTCAAGGCTAACCACCAATCCCGTTTCACATCGCATCTCATGAGACTTAACCTTACCCAATGAATTAGAGTGCTATCTGGGCACACCCATCTCAAAATTTTCATGAATATTATTTCCACATAAATATTCTTCCCACATAGATAATCATACATAATCAACCATACATAAACATAAGGGTACCCATGGAAAGAATTGGGTACCACAATCATGACCAATGTGCGTATCACGAAAGTGTCCATGAAAGGAAAAGATTAGAACATACATGGACGTTAATAGGGTAAAATAGGCATATAAAATGGCCAGTGGTGTCAAACAGAAGTGACAACATATAAGAAATGTATTTTATAAATATTAGCATTAAAACATTTTTGTGTTGTTTTAAGGAAAATACTATAGAACTTTTCAAATAGAAAAGATGAAATTCTTTTATATAAAACCATAATTGAACAAATAAGTATTTAATAATAAAAATAATTATTTTATAAAGAAAATGGTGTCTTAAAATATAGGATATAGTGAACTTTAAATTTGGGTAAAAATTCGGGAAGTCCCCGTAAAATAGGTTTGTTTATCAGAAAGTTCTAAGGAGGTAATCTTTTAAAAACATGTATATCCCCGAAAGAAAGTGATGAAAGGGTCTTGATATAATAATTTTGTAAAACTAACCATAATTTAGAATATTATCATAAATATATAGGATAAAACCATTTTAAAAGAAAGATAGGCAACCAGAAAGAACAAAGAAGGTTTGGGTAGAATTCGTTACGGTTTTATCGACATAGTGTTGGGTGTAACTAAAAGGGATTTATGAGAGAGAAAAGGGGTTTATAATAAATTATAAATCAAGAGGGTAGTATGGGAGAGGTACATAAACATACCCCATCATTTGGTATTACACACAAAAGGTCATAGCATAGAATAAAATCTTGATTAAGAGTAAAAAGGAGAGGATCCATTACCTTAAATATGTTGGTGTTCTCCACTTGTTATTAAAGACCTGAATAAACAAATTAGGCTTATTAATTAATAATTAAATATCCTCTTATATATGTAATTGATTTATTATAACCCTTTTTAGTTCATTCACGGTCTTTTGATTAGTTATAAGGTCCAATTTCATTTTTTGGGCTCGTTTACTTACTTGGTTTTAAGAGATCAGTTCACTTATATTCAAGTTCAGATAAACATGAAAGATGGAAGTGGTTGTACATAAATGAAGTTATATGCTATTAGTGAACATACAGGATATTACATGGTTTTAAATTTAATTTGGTTACTTAGTGTGAAGTCAAATTACTATATATATAACCATAGTGACAACCGTTTTGGTTAATCGGTGGGTTTGATTACAAAGAACATGTTTTTATTTATAACATAAAACCATTTGTACAAAAGGATTACAGAACTAAAAATAGGATATATTACATACATAATAATCTGGATCAACCATAACACAAATGGTTTCATGACCAGAATTAAATATTATAATAGAAATTGATAAACCATTGTCCTTGAATGTGCTAAATTAGCACATCTCAAATAGTGCTTTCATTTCTTTCAAATAAAGGGTGGGGAAAGGAGAGAAGATAATGAAATATCCCATTATCATGAAAACATTACAGAACATGTATGTTAATGTATTTATCATACTATTATGGTGATGGGAGTTGAGGAAATAAACAAAAATAAAAGAACTTAAAAGAAATGAAGGAATTGGAAAGTGGAATTTACCTCTTGAGACTTCCTCCTTTGAGAACCTCTTAATGGGAGAGGTTTTGGTATTTTGAAGAGGCTAGGAGATTTTGGACTTGGGGGAGGATATTGGGGAGATATTTGGGCAGAATATTGGCAAGTAACAAGGCTTGAGAGGAGTGAAGAGAAGAGGGAGTGAGGGGGGTTTTTATAGTGGAGGAGAGAGGAGATTTCTCAATATAAAATTCATTAATTTAATATTTCTCCACAATACAGGGAATAATGAATATTCCATGACCAATAATAGTAATTTTATCATGTTATCCTAAACCAATTGGTCTTACATCAGCAGAACATCATCAATGACTCAATAAATCCACTATTTAGCATTTTTTGTAAATTATCATATTTTACTATTCATAAAAATTCAAGTATTTTAGAAAAATCTAAAAAATTAAGCCTAACCATTTTTTGACATATAGAATCCAAAAATGAATTCCATTTTTCAAAAATAATTTTCTAAATATGATTATTTTAATATTTAATTAAAATCACAATTTATTATCAAAAACTAGTTTTAAAACATTCATTTACTTATTCTAAAATATAGGTATATCATAAAATCAACTTGAATATTATTTTTATACCATAATATGCAAGGTTACTATTCATTAGGGTATATCACTACTCATAAGGGTATGTTACTATCCATAAGGGTAGGTTACTATTCACCAAAAATTAAGTTTTTCTTATCGGACTCCAAATAACTTACTGATTGCAACTGTGTATGTTAGATTTTCAAAATTCCAAATACAGATGTGAAAAACATATGTTTAAAGGTCACTTAGCACTTATTAGTTCATTATGTTGTGTTTTCATGTGATTTTGTGATATATTTATAAGGGAATTTCCATTGAAAAATATTGGGTTATTACATTGGGTATTAATGTTTGGGTAAGAAAGGTAAATTGTCTCCTCAGTATATCAACCCTTTTGAAATACTATAACTAATTAGTGATATGGATTATTATTTGGATTTTCTAGCATGATTTAGTTCCTTACACAATTCATTTCATGTATCTCAATTTAAGAATTATTAACCTCATTCTAACCATGTGATTCAATGGTTTCATGTTGATCTTTCACCAGATTATACCTTTATACATGTAATAATAGATTCTGGATAGATAAGAGATAGTGTTATGAGGAAATATTATTCATTTGGTATGGTTTTTATATAAGAATGGTCAGATTCAGGAGGAAACATGGGAATGCGAGAAATAGATACCCATACAATAGAATGATCTCTTCCAAAGCTATATAAATATCCATCTTTTCAAGGATAAAAATACCAATGGCGGGGAGAATGTAACACCCATGGTTTGAGGTATGTGTCATTGCACCTAGTTTTTTAAATAATTTTCTTAGTTTTATTTGGCTTCAGGGATCTTGCATGAGGTTCTTGGAGAGTTTTAGTGGTTTTGGCCTTTTCTGGTCCACCACAAGTAACAACAAGGCATGTTGGTTGGAATGTTGTGTTGGGTATGTTTCCATGAAAAGAAAGAAGACTAAAAATGGTCATGGTCAGGTTTGGGGTGCTTTAGAAGGCTTTCTATTAACCATGACCAGATATGACTCACCACATCATGGTTTAGGGTGTGGTGAGCCTAAAATAGCTTGGCTGGTCACACCAGGGTGTATTGGTTGGCTGTTTTTCATCTCCTGTAGGTCACCTATTCAAAGGGACCATGACCATAGTGGCTCAACCAATCCATGGTGATGGTTAATAATTTTTTTTAAATGGATGATTCATGATACTATCATGGGGAAAACTTAGGGGATCAACATGCGATCTTTATGAAAGGGTTTTAATGTGGGTTTTGAGTAGAAATCAAAACCTACAATCCTTTTCCTTCCTCTTTTTATATGTTTTTTTTGGATATGTAACTTTATGGAAATTCTTTGGATGACTTATTGAAGTTCATATATAGAGATTTTGGGAGGCTGATTTCTAGAGTTGTAGTATTTTATCCAATCTTAGTTTTGTGTGGTGAAATTGATCATAAGAGGTTGGTGGATTCTCTCTCAGTCCATAATTTCTTTAATTGGAAGGATTATATTTATAAAATTTTCTACTGTGATTTTTAATTGAAATGCATTATTGTATATTTATTTAAAAGGATTCATTACCATGGAATTAAGAAATGCATACTGCTTGTTTTTTAAATGGTTTGTGGCTCAATGAAAGTTTACTGAACCTTATAGAAGACTTATTTTAATGGTTTGAGAATGAAATTTTTTTATCAATGATTTTATGAGAATTATTTTTTTTGGTTTTGATAAAAATAATTAGAGAATATAGTCTTGGAATACATGATGGCATGTGTTCATATTATATTATATGAGGCCTTGTGAAGCAATCATGGTGCTTAATGTAAGACTAGAAGGACACATGGGATTTATCAACTTGTGACGACTTGTTGAAGGATGGATCACTACTCATGAGTATTGGGTTTCTCAGTTGATATGCATGTGTGTGTGTGAGAAACATTGATGGGTATTAAAAGTGGAAATAAAGAATGAATAAATTAATTTACTTCACTTATTTTTCTTAAAATATTTTCTTATGGTAATCTATTTTGTTTTTATCACCTATTTTTTTGTATAAATTGTGTGATAAATTTTTATGGTCTTAGTGGCATGTATTGAGAATTATCTTGGGGAAATATGATTGGGTATGATTTATCACCCCTACGTATTCACTTTGGTGCATATGAGGATGTTACTCTTCATGAAACTGGTAAAGGAAATGCCTCATTATTCCCTGGTGGAGATTCTTTATGCTAGTTCCTTAGGATGGAGTAAGAGCATGGAGTTTCTCTCTTAGAGTCCTTATTGTGATTCCACTTTAGTATTGCAGTGTCGAGAATTACTTTGGTCTTCTTGATTATTTTGTTATAATTTTTCAATGCTAATCTAATAATTTAATTTTATTGGTTTATCATTTGAGTTATATTATTTATAATCATACATCATATAGTGGGTTTGATTGTTTATATTTGATCTTGTTAGGTTATGTGTGTTCTTCAAGGAAAATATTCCCCCAATGTTTTACTAATCCCTTGGAATTTATTTCCAATAATTTGTGTCTTAGGGATATCATATAAGGTTGGTAACTACCCAAACCCAGTTCAAGACAATGGTTTGGGTGGGATTGTTACACCACTCATGATATTATGGTTAAAACACTCCCCATGAAATTCCTAGTGACACCTTGTTAGGAAAAAATCCCTTATGGTGTCCTCTCGGTATGTTTTGGGTGTGATTGTGTTGTTTGACAAAGCCATATAACCGCGGATGATTATGGTTGGTGTTTTCCAAAGATGGTTTTTATGGTGGCGTAGTTTCCCAGTGTTTGTCAAATTTTTAGGTCGAAAAATTAGGTGTTTGGATTTTGGAAAAGGAATAATTTCCACATAGGAGTGAACAGTACACAAACCACAAAGGATTGTTCACAGACTGTGAATAGTGGTATGTGGAATGTCAAAGGAAATAAAAAAATTAAGGGAACTGCAAAGTGTGAGATGAATATAGTGTATGGGAGGGGTTCATGAGGAGCAAGTGGTTCACGACGAAGGTATATGGTACACAGAAGTATTTTAGTACACATGATGGATTGTCATTCGTGGGAACGAGGAAGTTATTTGAGAAACTACAAAGTGTGTCATTGGAGAAAATGAGATGGTGATATAGACCACTGTATAATAAGATTGGATGTACACAGACCTTGTAGGGAAAAATGATTTGCGGGATAAGTGGAACACGGTGAAGGATGTACCACATTGAAGATTTGTGTAATCTCAGATTAGAATATTTTGAAGATCTATTTTCCTATATAAGGAGTGATAATCCCATCATTTAAGTAGAGAAATTTTCCTTAGAGAACATCTTTTCTCTTGGAAGAAATTTGGCTATGTCTAGAAGAGTTTGCAGGGAAGTGATTTAGCGAAGGGAGAAGTGGTTCACAGAAGCAATTACGTGAAATGATTTTTTGAGGCACTAAAATCCCACAAAAGAAGAAGTGGTCTGCATAATATGGAAGTCCACAGGTAGTACATAGAAGCAAATATAGCATATAGAAGCTGAAAGCGGTACGTGGAAGCAAATACATTATGCGGAAGCTGGAAGCGGTATGCGGAAGCAGGGACAATACGTGGATGGGGGAAGCAGTTCACAGAAGTGTAGGTAGTACGTAGACGAAGGATGGTTCAAAAAGGTGTAGGAAGTTCTTGGAGGAGAGGCAATCATTGTAGCATGCCCACTATATAGTTTACAGATGAATCAAGGTGGTTCTCTTAGGACTCAAGGAAGCTTTAAAAATCTCAAAAATAGTTTGCGAAAGAAATTTATGCTTACCTAACAATACATGTAAAAGTGGAATTCATCTACAGGTGAAAAAGGGAATTCAAAAGAGCATCCATATAAAATTGAGGATGCATGATTTCCTAAAAATTAAGGGACCTACAAGTCCATAAACTGTGAGTGGGACCCCTTACAAGAGCAGTGAGAAAATGAAGCGGAAGATAATGATAATTCCCACTAGTAGTGAGCTAGAGGAAGAGACATAGGGAGTGGACATTGAAAATACAATGATCAGACCCTAAACCATTTAAAGTTAGTGAGATTAGGAATTGAATATCTAGACCAAACCTTGTAATTGGCAGTGATCTTTAGTGGATTTGGTACTTCAAAAAATCACCATTGTATGCTCTTTGGATGTAGCCTAGTGAGGGTGAACCAAGTAAAAATCGTTATGTTCTGTGCATGATTTCATTTCTATTCATATATTGCTATGGGAGAAAGAGATAAGTTTGTTTTTTTTACAATGAAACAAGATCCAAAAGGTTAGTAGTTTTAATATTTCATACCCTGATTCATCCCCCTCTCTGGGTATTTGACCTAGTGGACCTAACACACCCCAACATTGGTAAAAACAGGTATGGTTGATCAGGGTCTCAAACTTAAGGATCGATTTTGGTTCCATTATATTTTTTTACTAATCAAATTAAATTGTTAAAGTTACAATACTTATGTATGCAATTATTTACAGACAAGATTTATTTAGGGATTTCCTTAGTGGTGGCTTTCTGATTTTTACTCATACCCTGCTTAGGCCACCATGTGGTATCCAAGTAGACTGCATGGTTGAAGGTCTGGACAAGGAAAATCAACTAATTCCATATGCATCACTTTATATATTTTATGGTTTATTTTAAGTGATTAGATCATGTATTGATGTTTCCTATTGTGTTATGTGATGTATCTTATTAATATTATTTTCTAATTATAATTACACTCTAACTTGGGGGTATAGTCTCTCTAAGTAATTTTGTATGACCCTCATTGTTAGTAGACAACCTCTAACTTATGGGGAGGTGCACTTGAGGTTATTTAGTATAGAAATCTATTTACTATTCATAGTAATATGGGATAGGACATTACAAAGTGGTATTAAAGGATACATTTATTTTGTTTTACTATTTGGGGAAAGGAAGATAGGATAATAGGACATGTTGGGGCTTGGTAATGAGCTCATTTCTTGGAGTAACTAACCTATGTATGGGGAAAAACCAAGTTTATAGGGATGTGATTTTAGTTCATTGCATTATATTGTAAAGTTATATTATTTTACATTGATTGATACACTTTTTTTCATTGTTATTTATTTTTGGGATTTTCTCTCTTGGGAAAATATGGAAAGAGAGCCTATATATGTTCATCCATCATGTTAAGCCTATATAATTGAAATGTCATTCATGTTTTGTATGTGATAGTTTGATGTGTTTATATATATATCTATGGATAGAGGTGGGTTTTATCATTTAAAGTGTAAGAAATTATTTATACGGTGTATTACCATATAAGTATATGGAAGATCCTTACTTGACCAACTACTTGAGGAACTTAATTTGAAACTATAATATAAATATACTGTTAAATGAAGGTTTGATTAAACATCATGTCACTAAGAAACCTATAAGGTGTTTTCCCTTATAGATTGTGGATGAAACCTTATCTAACAAAACCTTATGAATCTAAATCCTTGAAAATTTAAAAATATTGGAATATAAAACAGTGTGAAATAAGTCTCATTGAAAAAATTAGGAAGACTAAATTGTGGAATCCCATTTAAAGTGATGATGTATGATATTGAGTAGTATATAGGACTCAAGGGTACCTAGTTTTAATATACCTTATGGGATAAATATATAGGGTAGTGTGCTTTTTCATCTATCTTTTTTTTATTTCATATTTGATTGTTACCCTATTATCTTATCCAAAGATGTTCATTTTGGAATTATAGTGATATGCCACCTTAGAGAGCTAGGGTCCCACCCTAAGAGGATGAGGGAGAGAATCCCACATTGGAGGGTGGGATAGAGTGTCCTATAGTTTTTTGGTACAACTATGGATTATCAGATTTTGGAGATCCATTTTTGTTTAGTCAAGTAGATGGAGAGGGGGACTCCTTAGGCCTCACCTTCCATGTTTGATCTGACTCATGAGTTCTAGAAAAAAAACCCATTGTTGTTTACGGGTGAGGGTGATATATAGGTAGTTTAATTATGAATAGAGTCTTTTAAAACTATTTTTTATCATCTGGATACAGCTCAGTATAAGAGGGTGTCTACCTATATGAAGAGTGGAGGGGCTCGATGTTGGTGGGATTTCCTTGTTTAGGGTGACTATCATGTTTGGTTTAACTGGGTGGAATTCCAGGCTCACTTATTTAGTCATTTATTCCTCAAGAACTTATAGTTAGACAAGGACCACTAGTTTATGTGGTTAACTCAATGGGATAGGATATTTATAAATTATGCTTCCCATTTAAGAGTGATTTTTTTTTATTTTTGTCCCACCTTGGTTGGTGATGGGATCACAAGGGCCGAACAATTTGAGGATGTTATGTGTTATGATATAAAGGTATAAATAAAAATATTCAACCTGAATTATTTTTTAGAGTTTATGAACTAGGACTTCATCATTGAGAGGAACATCAGTGAGGTCCATGGAACTAGGAATTTTTCCTATATGGGTGGAAGTGGTAGTGGTCTGTCTGGTAGCCTGAAATTATAGTTAGATGACTCACACTAGGGTGGTGGTATTCAGTCTCATCAGATTGGAGACTCTTCCCTTTCCCCTTGAGAGAGTTGTAAGATCCAATTCTATCAGTATGGAGGCTAGTGAAATAATAAAATACAGTGTACTCAGATTCCTTAAGAGTGTTAACAGTGTGGAAGAATGGGTTACCTATGACATTTTTTCTCGATTGGGTAGTAGATGCCAAGTGGAAGAGGTTCAACATAAACTCATAGCTCTAGGGATGAGACTACTATCCCTCAAAAGATTGGCAGTTAGGAATTAATCGGTCATTTGAGTTTTGATGGAAGACATAGAGCTCTAGGTTATGGTCATTAGGGAAGTATGATACATGGTAATCAAGCTGGAGTATAGGGTCATAGTACCAGCCACTTACACAAAGTTGAGCTTACACCGATAAGTCAGGATACACCACTATATATAATGTGAGGTAAAATATTAGTAGCTTCAACTCTTACTTCTAATATTTTTGATATAGGATCCTCGCATTCCTTCATATCAACCTAGTTCATCAAAGTCCTGGAATTGGATATAGAGTACCTTTATGGAGTTCCATCGATTGATACGCCCTTAGGCACAAAGTTAAAAGGGATCCACAAGTGTGTATATTATTCTCTAGTTATTGGTTGTTTCTAATTCCTTTGGGACATATTTGTGTTGGATATGGGTAGTTTTGAAATGATTCTTGGGATTTTATGACTTTCTCATGATCACATGTATATTGATTACTATTTTTGATGAGTGACCTTCACATATCCTAAGGGAGACAAATTTGAATATATTGTTGAGTAGGACATGAGAATGGGTCATTTATGACCTAACTGTCAGTGAATGGGTGGAATTATAACCCAGGTTTCTATACTTGTTCTAGATGTGGGGAATATGTGACAAAAAGTATTCCCTCTCATTGTTGATTAGTACCAGGATGTGTTCCTTGATGAATTTTTTGGATTAGCACTCAACTATAGAATCGAGTTCATGATAAAACTCTTTTTAGTTATAGAACCTATCTATATCCCACCATATAGTGTGGAACCTATTGATATTCAAGAGTTGAAATCTCAGTTATTGAATTTTTAGGTGAAGGGGTTTATCCATCTGAGCATCTCTGCTTGTGGTTATCTAGTTTTTTTCACCAATAAGGTAGATAACTTCTTGATATTATGTGTAGACTATAAAAATATTAACCAAGTAACGGTTAAGAACCAATATCCACTCCCTTATATCAATCATTTATTTGAACATCTCAGGAGTGAACTATTTTTCTCCATGATTGATTTGTGGTAGGGGTACCACTATCTCAGAGTATGACCATCTTATATTTCTAGTAAAAACATTGGGAGTAGTCAGATTCTTTATAAGTACATTTTTATGCCGTTTGGGTTGAAAAATAGTCCTGAAATATTTATGTAGTTAATGAATAGGGTGTTCCATCCATACTTTGACTCCTTTTTTATCATTTTAATCAACAATATTTTGGTTTACTCCCAATCAATAAACAAACACACTTGACATTTGGATATAGTTATAAGAACACTTCAAGAATAATATTTGTGTGAAAAAACATAGAAGTGTCATTTTGGATGGAATGAGTTCACTTCTTGAGCCATGTCATGTTAGAGGCTGGGGTATCAGTGGACCCATAGAAGGTGGGTGTTTTGATTTCTTATGAGATACCCAAGAACAATATTAATATTTATAGCTTCCTTGTATAGGATGGATAATATCCTTGGTTCATTCAGAACTTCTCATACTTAGTAGACCCATTGATAAGATTGAACAAGAATGGAGTTATTTTTGAGTGGTTTTATGCTTGTAAATTATCCTTTGGGGAGCTGAAGAGTTGATTGAAATCCACACTAGTCCTAACATTGACCAATCCTGGTAAGGTGTATACCTTATATTGTAATGCATAAGGTATCATATTGGGTGTTGTGATTATGAAGTATGGGTGTGTAGTTTATTATGGTCCTATACATATGATACTAGATGAATGTAACTACCTAATACATGATATAGAGTTGGATGTAGTGGTACAAACCCTAATATGTTGTCCAAACTACCTCACGAGGGAGAGGTTTATGGTTTAAACAGATCATAAAATCTTAAAATACCACTTCTCCCAGCATGATCTAAATATCAAGAAGATAAGGTGGGTTGATAAACTATATTAATTTGACTTTGAGTTTGATTATACTCCAATAAAGGGGAAAATCATCATAGACACCTTGATTAAGAAGACCCATACCTAGATTGTCTAAGAGTTCAACTATGAGTGGCTGGTGATGGATTTATCCACTGAGATGTGTTTGGATTTCTAGGAGTAATAGGGAGAGATTTTTCCCCTCCCTATCTATTATCTCTTCACTTCTTAATTGGGTAAAGTAAAGTTAGCCCTCATATTAATAATTATTGGTGATTAGGAAAACTATATATGGTGGGGATCCAAATTTTGATTGGCCCTTGGATTCCAATGAGATAATTTCCATTAGTGGTGGTGTAGAAGTGTGAACGAGCATAATTGAGAAGATTATGAGGGAATTACATGTTTCAAACTAGTATGTGTATCTAGGTATGACCAAGAACTATCGAGATGTGTATAAATAGTACTAATGGATAGAGATGGATAAGGATCTAATGGGGTTTGTTGTATGGTGCTCCACCTGTTAGCAGGTGATGGCTGAGCACTAACAGCCCATTGGTCTTCTCTAGCCTTTAACAATACTTGAATATAAGTAGGATGATGTCATTATAAAATTTGTAAAGGTATTGGTGAATAAGACTCATAGTCTTGATGTGGTTTGGGTTGTCCAAGATTAGTTGACTAAAGTATCCAGTTTCTTATTGACCAAGGAGGATTATTCATTAGATGATCTTGGAGAGTTATATGCCCGTTAGGTGATATTATTGCATAGGGTTCCATAGGAAATAATCTATGACATGGATTACCATTTAACCTATATATTTTTCTAGGGATTTCAAAAGGTTTTGGGTATGTAGGTTCATCTGAGTACCACTTGTCGCTTGTAGATAGATAAACGATCTGAGCGCACGATACATGTGCACGAAGAAATGCTCCAATCATGTGTCCTCGATATTTATGGATCTTAGGAGAGTCATATGTCCTTGGTGAAATTATATTAAAATAATACTTATCTAGAATATATTCAGATGGATAAGTTTTATGCCTTATATGGGAGGTCGTTCTAGTTACCATTATGCTGAATGGAAGCTGGAGAGTTATCCATGCTTGGTCTGAACCTAATACAGGATACCATTGGAAAGATTTAGTCAATCAATAAGTAGTTTTAGAATACCCAAATAAGTCATATTTCCTATCTTGACCATATAAATATTCCCTTATAATTCATGGTGAGTTACTGAGTTTTCTTACACATGTTTTTGAGGATTTGGAAATGATGGATTTAGAAACGGGGGAAGTTGGTGCCAAGGTCTGTGGGGCCTTTTTAGGTGATGGTGAGGATTGGTACTATTGGATATCATTTGGATATTTTGTTGAGGTACACGACCATGAATGATGTGTTCCATGTCTCCCAACTTTGATAGTATCACCCAAAACCATCTCATGTTATTAATGTCGATGATATAGAGCTAGAGCCCGATGAATCCTTTAAAATATGTCCCTTTGTATCGTGGACCATAATAGGAAAACTATACATTGAAATAATGTTACATTGGTATGAATACTCTGGTAGCATAGATGTAATTGGGAGGAGATATGTGGACAATAATATGATATTTGAACCTAGTAGCTAAAGCTATTCTTTGAAAAAACTTAACAATGCTTGGGGGTTCATCTCAGGTATGGGATGGGATGGGATATAGTGGGGAGGTTTTGAGACCTCAACCCATTTTGATTTATTTTTATATTTAATTTATTGTATTAAAATTCATCTGTTATGATTTTATGTGTGTTCTAAAGGTTTTAAGGGTGGGAGGAGTGAATCAGGGGTTGGGGAGCAGTGGCTAGGACTGTAACATGCTGCTGTAGTCCCACCGGCTCACTAGTAGTGTACAATATCTTGAAGGTGGGGTTTTGTGTAGATTTATTTTTTAAATTTGTAAAATATAGTCTTTTAACCTCCCTTTCTCTTAAATCCCTTACCTGATTTCTCCCCTTATCTTTTTTATAGCAGCATCCATACATGAACCCCATCTTCCTCTTCTTCTTATTGAATGGAAATACTTCAATCCATGTCCATTTGAGATTCTTTTTAGTGTGATCAAGGCCTTGAGGTAAGTCTATGAATCCAAATAGCTCCTTTATTTTTTTCTCTTATTTTTAAGTGGTGTTCTACCATGTTTAGTTAATATGTCTTATTTTCAAGGATTTTTTTCTACTTCTTTAATTTCTTCCATTTTATCCCAAATTAGTGACCAATATCAGACATGTTATCTCCTCTAGAGGAAAGGTCTATAGAATATATACTTTTACTATATTCACATATCTCTTTACAAGTGATTTCATCATGAATCACACTAAAATTCTATGCGTGACTCCTAAATATTATTTCAATTCTTAATAATATTTTTTCCATGTTATTTAATATATTTTAGAATGTTAACTTCAAATGGAAAGTGAATCCATGGGAATAACATTCCTTGAGCTAAAAACCTAATAAATTGTATATAAAAATGATAATTTTAGATGGTACCTAGTTTTAGTTACTAAAAATGGTATTTTGGAAATGGTATTTTGAAAGTGGTACTTTGAAAATGGAAAATGGAAATGGTTTTTGAGATGAAAATGTGAAATGGTATTGATGTGATGTGTATTGAAGTTTTATTTTCTAAAGTTGAGAATAATTATTCATGCCTTGGTTTTCATAAATTTATAAAATGGAAACCTTAAGAAATGGAAATTTTTCGCTTATACCTTGGATGAGATAACATTTTTAGAGGTGGTACCTATTACTATGTATTAGTTGAGAAAAAACCCATAGGGGTGGTAATTGTTACAATATTTTGGCTAAGAAAGCACTCATAGGGGTGGTTTGTGTTACTATTCATTAGATGAGAAAATACCTTTAGGGATGGTATATGATATATTTGAAAATACCCACAAGGGTGGATATGATATTATAGTTGGTAAAATCCCTATTATATGCTTAGAGACACTCCAAAAATATATGAAGTAGGTATGGTCAATTAGTGTCTCAAACTTAAGGATCAACGACAGTTTCCTTTAATTTATTTAGTTTTAAAATTAAATTATTAAATTATTAAAGTTACAAAAATTCTTCATGCACTTATTTATATACTATATTTATTAATGGATTCCATTTGTGGTGGCCTAATGAGTTGTAATAACACCATAATTGGGCCACCATGTGATTCTTGGGAAGAATTTATGGTTGTTGGTCCTGATAAGGGCAAGTTTTCATTTCTAGATGCATGATTTCTTGGATAAGTTGGATCTTGGGAGCTAGGAGTCGAGCTAGAGATCAAACCCTTTTTTGAGAGTTATGTAATTATTTTGAGTCTTTGTTCTATTATTAACTTTCGGTACCTTTTGTATTTTACTATTGATATGTATGACCCTTGACTATCTTTTAGCATCATTTTATATATTTTATGGTTTATGTTTAGTGCTTGGATCATGTCATGATATTTACTATGGATTTATGTGACATATGTTATTTCCCACATTTTTCTGATGTTATTTCACTATGAACAAAGGGTATATCCTCCCCAAGTAATCTTATCAAACCATCACCTCTATTTGGAAGATTTTGGAATACAGGAGTACGCTCTTGAGGTCATGTATCACACTAGCCTGACTATTGTTCATAGTGAGTCGAGCCAGGGCATTAAAGTCCTACATTATACATTCAATCACCATGAATTTAGTTATTGTTATCCATGTGATATATTTATTTTCATTACTATCCATGGATATATTTTTGACTCAGTTTTATTTGAATATTTAATTACGATGATATTTATTCCCTCCATAATATTCATTCCATGTTTATTACATGATTTTTTCACTTGTATATTTTCCCTTACTGAGAGTTTGAGCTCATACCTTCTTATGTTTACATTTCCCTAGGTTATGAAGAAAATTATTACACATGATATGTCTAAAAAGATAGATATTATGGATAATTTATTGGATATGCTGAAGATTTTTTATGGATTAAGTATTTTCTTATACTGTAAAAAAACGTCCTTTAGTTGAGAAATACATGGGATTTATTAGTTTATGATTTTTTCCTAATTATCTAAATCTATAAACATAAATAGTATTAGGAATGTATGAAATGAAATATTTTCTTTAATTCGTGTAATTGTGGGATAGTTATTTCCTAGAATATATAGTTGGTATCGAAGACAATATTTAAAGTATTTGTTTTTGGCACAAGCTCTGAGAGTGTGGGTCGGAGGCACTATAGTTGGTATCAGAGAAGGGATTAGATAATTTTGGAGATTAATATTTTTTTGAGGAAAATTTAAGGGTTGATAATTTAAGGTTTATAATAATTTTAAAGGTATAGATATCCCTTTATATTAGTTGATGGAATATTAAACATTTTTGGGATTAGGATAAGTGAACTTTAGTGAAAATCCTAGGGAAAATTCTAAGTATAGGATAACATCCAATTTTTTTAGTAATGTGGATATTGTGTTGTTATAATAGAAATTATACCCATTTATGGAAAATATAAGTGGATACATTCTCCATAAAAAATTTACCTAGGGGTAATTACCCCGAAAATGGTCGATTGGGTAATAAATCAATAATCACCAGATGCACAACAAAGAGTCCTGAAACCACTCATAGTTTGACATTCCTATAGGATATGATTTAGTTAATCACATTTTATTTATGAACCATTATGAATGATTTAATTTTGATTTTAACTAATTATGTTAGATATACTATTAGAAAAATGACCATGGATAACCAAGGATGAAAAAATAGATTCATAGGTTGAATTGAAAGCATCATATGTTAAAAATGAAGGTGTCATAGGGGTATACATATTCATATTGATGTTTTAATATTAATATTTTGGATATTATAATTACCATTTTGGGTTTAGTGTTTGGTTTAAATATGATAAAAAAATGAATATGAGAAAGATATGTATCTTGAAACAACTATATCTTTTAATTGAATAAGGTATCATACTTAAATGGTTGAGAATCTTAGTATATTTCTATTATGATAGAAAAGGTGATTTTCCCAGTCTTACCTAAGTTAGTGAGGTTGATATATTAATAGAAAATAAATCTTGATACTCTTATATATATTCATTAGTGAGGAACATTTATTGATGATATTCTTGTATATTCTAAAATTTATGAGTATTATGTTAAACATATAAGAATTTTTATTCAATAGTTTTTATTTAAAGGTTTGAAAATATATATTAAATGGTATCAATAACCCTAAAAATTTATTTTATGAAAAAATTATATTTGTAGTATAACTGTTGAAGAACACATGATTGAGGGATGAATAACTCTTAAGTTTAATATACACATGATGTTGAGATAATAAAGGGTATATTGATTTTGAAAAATCACGTTAGACATTATTAGAAACCTTGGGTTTGGTAATGGATTCATGATATTTTTGGTGAAGTTTATTACAATTTTGGGATTATGGTATATATTGAAATGTGTGTGATCTTATGACCGAGTTATTAATATCATTTGAGGGTTAAAGATAACATTAATTTTTGTAAGAATATATGGTTTCACTATGGTTTAATGTCTTAGAGATTGTAATGGTTTTGGGAAAGGTTTATTTCGAAGAATGTATGATTAGGGTATATAAATACCAAATTATATGATAATATGAAAGATTAATGTGTTTTAAGTAAATATAACTAACTTAATCTAGCCTAATAGAGTAATGAATATGCCATATTATAAGTTATATCCCAAATGATAAATATGTTAAGAATACCCTAAACTACTTTCATCTATGAGTAATAATTCAAATTGGGAGGATATAATTTATTTAAGGGGGAATAATATAACACTATGAGATTTTAATATATGATCACATTTAAATAAGTCAATGTGTTTGATAGCTTTCTCTATACGAAAAATCGAACTTAAGAAAAACCACAATATATGTAGATAATAATAAAGATATTAAGTATAGAATTAGAAACCATCCATTAAATTAAAAAAAATAAATAGGAGTATCTGATTTATAAAATATTTACATAAATGAATATAATGGTTACTTTTAATACTTATGAAATTTAATTGACATATCTAAAATAACTAATACGACCATTTTATGCTTAGAAATGTATTTTTATAAATATTCAATTTTAATAAGATATGAATTTATATTTCAAGGTACTTGTGATTAATGATTATAAAATATATTTTATATGAATAATTGGTTAATAATAATTTAATTATTAAATTATAGGAAATATGAATGAGAATGACTAATATTTTAAAAAAGATATCTTCATATAAAAACAGTTTTCATTATATCTCATATTTTTATTTAAAAGTTAAATTTTTAAATTTATAATTTTAATTTTAAAAAATAAAAATTATTTATGGATTAATCATATTAATATTTTCTTAATAATATTATTTTTTCTAAAAAGATTGATTTTTAAGTGAATAGTGAAAAATACAATTTTTATAAATAACATGACTTTTAGGACATTATTAGTATATTATTATGAATTATAAATTCATGAAAACTTTTTAAAAGAATAAATATGAATTTTATAAGAAAATTTATTATTTAAAAAATTTTGTTTTTAATTTACAAACCCATATTTTTTATTTTAGAACATAACTTATATTTTTTGAAAACATTGTTTGTAATACATTACACATTTAATATTTTAAAATTAATTTTATCAATTATATAAAATTAATATAGTAAAATAGATTTAAAATTTTTAACTATTATGTCCAAATTATATAATAAGGACTAATTTATTTTCAATCATAAAGGATAAATTACTTAGGTAAAAACTTGTTATCTCAGTAAAAATTGAAAGGGGTTAAAAGAGATTAACCAAGAGGGAAAGAGTACAAAAATGTTTAAAAATTGTGTGGTAATGGGTGGTTGAGGCCTTTATCAACCTTTTAACTTACCTTAACCATTATTTCCCAATTTTGTGAGCCATTTTCCTTGAGAGTGGCTTCTCAATATTGAAAAGTTTTGGGTATTTACAAAAATACCATCCCTTTTCACTTATAAAAATGCCACACCTCTCCTTACCTATCCTCACCCAAAAACCACTTATTTTAGCCCAAAAACCACCTAAAACTTTACTAAAAATTATTATAAAACTTTAATAGGTTTCATTATTTTCAAAATACCACCCATTAAAGGCTTAATCCCCTTTGTAAAGGATATAATCCAAGAAATGAGGTATAGATTTCTAACCGCTACTTTTTCATTTCAATTTCTTTATGAACACTTATTATTACTCAAATTACATTATACCACATTAAAATTATAACATAAGTATAATTATTATAATTTTAGGTTATTATAAATATGGTACACCTATTAACCACCTTTCCCTTTTCTATTAATAAAAACACAACCGTCATTCATGTGTTGTGCAGACTACTACCTCCATGATACAATGCGCATTATTTTTCTTCACAAACTTAAAAATATGGTAATAATAGAGAATTTAATATATACGTATGATATTTATGAAATATTTTAGATTCTGAAATGATAAACCATATTTCCCATTTTCTCCATTCTATGTAAAATTAAATCATTATCCATGTGTATGTGTGGACTACCACCTCCATGAAACAATCGATTTCTATTTTTATTTTCATCACCATATTACATGGATGATCATGAGAATGGTTTTAATGGATAAATATGATATTTATGAAATTATTATATTTATTTAAAGACAAATTGGACAACCTATTCACAATATGAGAAAAAAAATCATGGTAAATTTTAATATCTAAAATAGCATTCTTAGAGAAAAAATAATTTATTCATACTATGAAATAACTTCATATGGGTTATATTATTCTTATAATTGTTTAAAATTATGATATAAACACTATTAAATAATAAATAAAATCATTATTCTTCTCATATAATGATATTATAACTAAACCATCACATAGTCATCCATTAATCATGGTATGTTCATGTTTGGGTCGAGTTAACCACCTACTTGAAAAATTCTATGAATTTATATCATGGATGAATATGGAAAATTAATTAATCATATAATTTTATATAAATATTTAAATAATAATTTTTTAATGTAATAATAAAATTATTATTGAACTCATTAATTAAGAAAACACCTTTCGTTTATTAAGAATAACTCAAACATGAACATTGTTGATTTCATCTTCATGGATTATATCCAAAACTAACATTAAATTAAATTATACCTTTATAAATATCATTTAACATATACTATAGTATAATTAAATATATTTGAGTGATGAAATTTGTAAAAAGAATGAATACCAACACCTTTTTTATGAAACTAGTTCAAAATGATAAAGATTACTAACTCCAAATATTGAAAACATGAAATAACTAACTAGAATTAATATAGAGAATGATTATAACTGAATAGTAAAGATAGAAAATATATGATTAAGTTTCTGAATTCAGTGATTAATATGGTTACTTTTGTGATACGTGAAGTTAAATTGCATTCTTGGAAATTCAAATAAGATGTAAGGGTTTCGTTTCTAAAATTTAATTTCTTGAAACATTTTTATTATTATACACCATGTTTTATTTGGAGTGTTGTATCTACTAAACATTAATATTTTGTATCATGATTCTATCATTATTAATTATATTTAAATTTTTATTTTAAATTCTATCCTTCAAGGGGGTTTTTATTCGAATTCTTCTAATGTCGTTAGGGTTTTCTTTGTCTCAATTCCAATTATTTGAGACATAATACATTTTGTGAACTATGTTTTAATTGTATGATGTATATACTTCCCATGAATTTAACTCAATAATATATTTTTTTGTTCATGGTAAGTACTAAGTCAAGTTAGTTTCATTTAATTAAATATAATTTGACTCTATTATTACCCGAATTTAAAGGCTTTTTGGGAAACTCAATTTTCATTCATTGAGTTATAATGTTTAGCTCGAATGGCCCAAAGGCCTTCTTTTTATTGCAGCATAATATTTTACTATATGTTATTTTCTATTCCTATTTTGGAAAATGAAGTTTTAATATAAAATATTTTTTTTACTATTTGGGTTTTCAACAAAGGTATTTTAAAAGCATTAAAAATATTCATTTCCTTTCATTATCAAATGTTTTATCTTTGGATCCACATTTCCTATAGAAAACTTTATGTCATTTTCAAGTATCCATTATTTATAATTATTTTTAAAATTAAAAGTTTTAAAAATATTTCACTTCACCTTTTAAAAATTTACTTTTTGAAAGTGACATGTAAGTTTTTATTTTATGTTAATATTAATAATGTTTTCTAAAATATCTTTTAAGTTTTTACCATCATTTTACTTTTCATATTAAAAAGGATTTTCCCTCATGCGATTTATGTTACATGATTTATTATATAATATATATATATATTTATAATTTGGGGGATTTAACTCATGGTACCATTTTTTTTATTCTTGATCCCTTCTTGTGTGATACTGTCCAAAGCATTCTTTTGCAAGGATGTTTTTCATCGATGTCAACATCCATATAAGTTTCTTTCGTTACACTAGGGATATGTTCTTTTTCAACCATACACCTTATTTTTTTAATGTTTGAAGGGAAACCCCCCTGTATTGAATAAAAAGAAAAGAGATCCCCTTTTGAGGACTAGGAGAAGAGCGAACCCATTACATGATAAGGGAACAAGTGCCTTAAAAACATGACCCAAAGGAAAAAACATGGAGTCGAATGTAAAAAGAAAAGTATATTTCAATAAAATAAATATAAAAAGTCTCATAAACCCACTTTAAGACCACGAAAATTGAGATCAGTTAATGGAAATTCCTTACCCCATCCACTAAGGTGTTGTGTCATGCTAGTCCAACAAAATTCGATAGAACACCCCTCCAACCCACACTAACATGTGAAAAAAGGACCAAATGATAGGCACCAAAACACCTATATCTCTTTCGATCCACCCACCCAACAATGAAGGAAATGGTTCACTAAACTTTCAACCTAATGAAAAGAAAAACCAGACAAAAATCACAGTGAAAAAGATCAAGCAAGGTTCCCATCCATCTAGAAAAAAACAAACTGATGGTTGATGATGAGTGTCATCACACACATCCCTCTTTCAAGGATAACCACCCAACATCCACTAAAAGGTGTAGAAATTCCTGCCAAATGTAATAGAAAAAATCCATTTGTCATAAATCCAAAAGTAACTAGTCAAGCAATCAAATCCATAAAATAGAACAAATGAAATGTACAAAAGCACCAGTGATGAAAAACAATAGAGAGTTTCTTCACCACCACCGCTGAGACCATAAACACCATAAGACCACTATATCACCACCGAACTTGTTTTCCAAATCAAGCTATATCCACACCCAAGTGCCCATGTGAACAACCACCAATGCCCATCCATATATCTCCACAGTGCACCAATCCAAGGTAATAGCTAAACCTCTACCCCATAAAAGCTCAAGCTGACATCATCCACCCATCATCTTCCTCCCCATAGATTAGAATAATGATAGAGGTGATGAATATGACCAGATTTGGAAAAACCAGTTTTGATGAAGATGACCAAATCTGGAAAAAACTAGATCTAAGAACCAACATTAAACATCCAGTGATACAAACATCATCATAATGAAAATGTAGAAAAGGAAAATCAGATCAAAACAAATAGTTAGGATAGAGAGACTTGGCATCAAAGAAGTAATAAAACCCAGTCCGAAGTGTGAACTGATAGATCTAATAGTGAAAGGACAAGATCTTATTGAAGGAAAACCCCCAAAATCCCCCCAATGAAACCAAACCACAAAGGTTGAAATAACAAGGGGGAGAGGAGTAAATCACATTCTTCCATGAAAGAGTTGAATAAATACTAAAGGAGGGAGAGTACTATACAAATTATTTATATGGATAGATTATGCAACGTTATTTTCTTTCAAAGATATGATCCATCAATTCCTTTTTATTTCCTAACCATCCGCCATGAATAAGAACACTTTTATTCCAATGGATTTACATTGTGAATACACTTTTTTCCTTTCCATTAATTGAAGGGTGTTAACCTAGAAGCCATATATAGATTGAATGAGAAAATTATTGACTTAAAATTATACCATTAATCCATACGGTTTTAGTATGAGGGATGCTTACATAGAAAGGTATTCCATTTATTGATTGGGGAACTATTAAAAACTATATATTTTTTATTTTGATATGAATGAATATTTATTAATTAGAAAAGTTGACTAAGTATTGTCTAACCATCCACCTTATTTCTCTAGATGGTTTATGATCATGTTATAAATTTTATTGAAATGGGGAAAATTATTGGTGTTTTATTGGTTATTATTCAAATACGAATGATTAATGATAAAGTTGATTATGTATTTTTTACTCACTATCAAATATGATGAATGAATTGAACTTAAACGAGAGATGAGTGAAACCTAAAATTATATATCCCCTTGATGCATCATTAGGTATCAAATACAAACATGTTCAGGTATTTCAGGTATGAATGACCAATCCAGAAAGATGTCTTGACTGTGATCTTGATGGAAAGAATGATGTCTTGGCTATGACCTTGATGGAAATAATGATGTCATAATCGAGGCCTTGATGATAAGATAAATATGTATGACATTATAAATTCTATCACCATGAATTTATTTATGTTATCCATGTTATCTATTTATTTTATTTGTTATCCATGGATATAATATGCTCTTAGTTTCAATTGATTATGGAATTATGATGATTAATTATTACTTCCATAATATTTATTCCATATATATTCCATAATTTCATTAGTTTTATATCTTCCATTACCAATATTTTGAGCTCACCCTTTATTATGTTTCTATTTCACTAGGTTATGAAGAAAATTATTACACTTGATATGTCTAACAAGATCAATTGTGTAGAGATTTTTGGGATATATTGAGGACTTTTTATAAAATAAGTAGTTTCTTATAGCGGTAAAAATGTACTTTAGTTGAGAAATTAATGGGATTTATTAATTTATTATTTTTAATAATTCTCTAAATCTATAAACCTAAAATTTATTATGAATTCATGTAGTGAAATATTTTATTTAAGTCATGTAATTATGGGATATTTATGTACATGAATATATAATTGGCATTGAATACAGTATGTAAAGTATGTGTTTTAGGAACTGGATTTTAGAATGAAGTTTCTAGGAATTAAACTTATCATGTTAGAATAAGTTCTCTTGGGCACTTTAGGTAATTTGGGACCTCCCAACAAATATTCCTCCAAGGGGTAGTGGTGTTGAGTAAGTTTACAAGAGGCATTAAGTAGGTCTCAAGATATGATAGGTCAATTGGGTTGCCTATATTAGGTTCCCTAGGGATAGATAGTAATGAAAGGCTTAGGCCTAATGAGAAGGGTGATACGGTTACACGTCTCATTCTTGGAAATAATAACCCTCCTAAGGGTGGGTTGAGGTTTGTTGTTAGGACTTGGCATGAAGTTATCTAAATATTTAGAGTGTGTTATCTTGGAATGGTCCTTGGATAGTGGGACTATGAGTGTTTATATTTGGACCTACCACTTGAGGATAGGTTTAGTGGGACCCTATGAGATATGGTTACCCCAAGGGGTGATGGATAAGAGATGGTATTAACATGTAGAGACCAAGATGTGTCAGAAGGACTCTAGTAGATTCCCTAATAGGCAAGATGAGATGTCCTTTGAGGTGTAGGTATTATTTTGTGTTAATAGCACATGAGTGGTGAGATAATGAGATTATGTGATGATATATAAATCCTATTTATTATTTTATGAAAGTTATTATCTTTTTTCTTGTGATAGATAATAAAATTTTGTGTGGGAGATGGATCTTGAGGCCTGGCCCCGCCACGAGTGAGGTGGAACTCCAATGATTTTCATGTGTGGGATGGGGTCCTTGTGTGCATAAAGTTAGGGTATAACTTGAGTGAAAAGGTATTTATTGAGACCAGTTGGCTTCACCTTGAGAGATAATGTGTTTCCATTTATCTTTACTTAAGTGAGATGGTGATGTTCGAGATAGTAGATAGTCTTGAGTGAGAAGGATAGTCTAGTCATGACATAACGTGAGACACAGTTGATAGACCCGAACTTGAGTGATATGTTAGAATGTCAGGTCACGAGTGAAGGAAACTACCTTGAGTGATAAGGTAGTGGGTTGAGGAATATAAGAGGTACCCAACCTTGATTAATAAGGTAGAGGCCATGGATTGATGGATGATCACCCCTAAGAGATAAGGGTTGGTATAGGACTTAGACAAATGACCCTAACCTGCATCTTTGGATAGTAGTTAAGGACTTTGATAGTGCCTAAACATGAGTCTTAAGATAAAATATAGGTTAAAATTATAGTATCATGAGGTAATGAAGAGATTCCAACATGGTATTAAAGTAGGTAATATTAGGGTTTTTGGTGTCCTATTTAGCACATGATGACCTGATTCACACAGATTCATCGTGGTCTGGTTAGCACATGACATCCAATGCACTTGTGTGGAATGTTTACATTCTTAAATAATACATTTATAGAATGGAATTTACTAATGGAACTTAGTGAGAACCTATTGATATTCATTTCTCAAACCCTTCACAGGCTCCCTGGTGCAAGTGAAAACCTTATGTCTACATTCTTGTTAGAGAACAATACTTGTAGTGGATCAGTATAAAGAAACTCGATGGGTATTTAAAGATAGAAAATATCAGTATTGATTAATATGGTAGGTTATGTATTTTGTTTATTTTTTTATTTTTTATATGTGATTGGCCTAGTGGGCGATTAGATGATGTATAATTGTATTTTTATGCATGGAATTTACTATAACATTGTTGTTTATTGATTATGAAAACTTTTAGGTTTATGGTAGATGATTGTTTAGATATTTTCAAATATTTTCTATCCACAATTTGAGGATATATTCTCCTCCCTATCTTCATTAGTCCCCCACCACTAGTTAAAAAACTCTGGCATACATATAGGTTCACTTGAGGGGAACATGAATCCTTGCCACTAGAATATCTAAATGACATGATATTACATATTAAATGGTGAGGGATATTGGGATTTGATAAAATAATGTGAGAATAATAAAATTAATTTATTAAATTATAACTAGTAATTAATATAAATTACTATAATCTATTTTATTTTTAATAGAAAATGGAAATTCATTCAACCCTGACATAATCCCTATGACCCATCTTAGAGTAAGAAATTTTTTTGATTGGTGTTGACTTCTAGGAGCAGTACAGGTTCTTGAGAATCATATTACACCATGATAAAAAGTTTTATGTACTCTAGTACCTATGTTTTACTAATCCCTATAATGAGGAAGGTGAGGAGGCACTCAACATATTATAGAAACATGAGGATGATTCATTAGATGTGTAACACATCATGTTATCATATATGATTAGTGAGCTTGAAAAACGTTACAAAGACATAAATACTCACAACATAGTGCCTCATATCTATGATCTATATTAGGATAAATAAAGGAAAGTGAGGCATGATATCTACAAGGAACTCATTACGTGAAATCTAAGATAATGTGTTCCAGTTAGAACTTACGTCATTAAGATGATTGGATGTATTGAGTGTTTGGAAATTCTAGGATTTATGATACCAAAGATATTGTGAAAATACCTCATATTAACCTCACTTAATTTTATATTACCAATTTTATAGTGAATTTTAAAATAAAAAATATCAAGAAGACACTTTTGGGTCTCCTAACCTTGATTCTTTATGAAGATAAAGACATGATGCATAAAAAACCCTTTTTATTAATAGTGAACAAGAGGAAATGCAAGGTAAAAAGGTACAAGACTAAAAATAAGTCTAAATAACCTTCACACTGCCCTTTAAGAGGATAAATATCCAAAGGGAATCAAAGGAGAGAGAAGAAATGTATTTTTATTATTCCATGAAAGGACACTAAAAGAAAAACTATGCCTTTGCGAAGGTGTAAGGGAAAGATTTAGGTAAGTTTTTTATTGAGTGTAATCTCCCTATTTATAAAAATTGGGTATTAGATACAACTTTTGGATCTAATTTTTTTTATCAAAATATATGAACCAAGTAGATTACAGAATATTAACAGATGTGAGGTAGATATTTGAGATGATAATAAAGGTACTAACTATTGGAGACTACCATCTCACAATGCTGTCTGTATTGGTTTTTGTTTTAAAGAATTATTATTATGTGACTATTCTAATAGAGATCATAATATATATTTCATGTTTAGACATGAATGGATTTGTTTTAAAACTTATAAAATAAAAGTCTATACTTTTATAAAGATAGAATATTTTATGGGAATATAAATCTAAATAATGATCTTTACACACTATAATATGAAAATCAATTCTTTTAAATAGATAACTAATTAATTTCGCATGATACATATTACACCTAGTTTTGGAATCATCATTTTTTATGTAAATGATAAGTGTTTAACAAAACCATATCAAGAAGAATGTTTAGATTATTTTGAACTAAAATCCTTGGATATATGTCATGTTTGTTTAAAAGAAAAATTGACCAAAGATATATTGATTAGAAAAGGTGAAAGTTTCATAGAGATTATTGAATTAGTTCATATAGATATATGTGGACATATTCTTATAGAATCTAGATGTGGATACTCTTACTTCATAACTTCTACTAATGAATTCAATATATATGGTTATTTTGTTAATGAGGATTAAGTCTAATTACTTTTATAAATTTAAGGAATATAAGGATGAATTAGTGAATAATCTTGGTAAGAAGATATAAAAACTCTTCTCAAACTAAGACAAGGATTATATTAACCAAGAGTTTAGTGTTTATCTAAAATATTTTAGGATACTATCTCAACTCACTTCTCCTTTTACACTATAGTAGATTGGTGTTAGTTAAAGTAAAAACCACACCTTATTGGACATGGTGAGATCAATGATGAGTAATAAAAGTATTCCATTATCATTTTAAGGAAACACATTATATATTTTTACATACATAATAAACCGAGTGCTAAATAAAGTGGATAATGGTATTTTGTACAAGATTTAGTATGAGAAAAAACCCATTCTATCACAAACTCATGTATAGGGATGCAAGATGTTTATTAAGGATAATCCTAGTAAAAAACTAACATTATGAGGAAAAAAGTGAATATTTATATAATATAATAAATAAACTAAATTATATTATCTATACAATACCTTAGATAATAATATGATAGTTAAAATATATTCCACTTTCTTGAAAGGGAACACATATATAAAAGAGATAGTGGGAGTAATGTGTAATTCAAGAAAGTTAAATCTTAGGATGTATAAGAGTTTATACAAGAATGAATTCTATAAGAACTAGTGAAATTTATTATTCTATAGATACAAGTATTTCATAGGAGCACTAGAGAGGTTAGAGAACCATAGAGATATGGTTTTATAGTAATCGAGTAAGGAAAAAATTATTTGTTAAAGATAATAAACCTCTGTTATACAATGAAAAATAAAAAAACATGGAATTTGTAAAGTTTTATTAAGACATGAATTCTAAAATTGATTATATATACCAAAAAAAAGTTTTGGTTTTGGTAGATACAATAGTTGATGGAAAGTACATTATATGTAAATGGGTATTCAAGAAAAAACTAGTCATGGATGGTAAATTAAGTACCTATAGCATAGGTAGTTTCTAAAGGGTTTAAGAAACATCAAGGAATTGAATATGACATAAAATTTTCACTAATTGATATGATAATATCATTTAGAATTATAATTATAATAGAAAATTATAATGTTCATGATATTGGGAAAATTAGTGTCAAGCCATATTTTCTTAATGGAAACTTTGTGGAAGATGACTATACGACACAAATAGAAGGGTTTATGACACAAAAGGAATACAATAAGGTGTAAAAGTTTTATATATCCATTTATGGGTTGTAGAATGAATCATGATCATGGAACATTCATTTTGATGAATCCATCAGAGAATTTGGTTTTATAAAGAATGGATGTGATCCTTGTGTCTATATGAGGTTTAGTGTGGGTGTATTAGTTTTAATAGTATTCTATGTTAGTGATATATTACTAATAAGAAATAATATACATATCTAATAGGAAGTTATAATATGGTTTAAAAAATGAACCTCTATAATACTTAGTTGAACCTGCCTACATTCTAGAGATCAAGAACCATTATGATAGATAAAATAGTTTTCTTGGAATAAGTTAAGGTATATATATTGGAAAGGTATTAAAGAGAATAATTATAGAATAATACAAGATATTATTTTTACCAATGTCATGTGGTATATATTTATCCAAGAAAATGTGTCCTCATGCACAAGAGGAGGGATATAGGGAATGAGTAGAATACCTTTCACTTTATTGACTGGATTTATTATATATGATATGATAGATACTATTATTGATGTTTCTTATGACTTGATCATAGTATAAATATATCAAGAAGACCCAAGAGAGACACATTTCTCAATTGTAAATATTATCCTAAAGTTTTTAAGTTATACAAATGATATGTTCCTGGTTTATGGGGGATATGAGGAACTAGTTATGAGGGGATACACAAGCACTAGTTTATAGACATATCAAAATGATATGAAATCATATTCGATTGTGTTTAGCCTAAATACAAGAGATATGATTCAGAATATTTATAATAATCCATTGGTCACTAATTTTACATCATATTATGAGTATACTGTGGCTTCTGATATAGATAAAGAAACTATATAGGTAGAAAACTTTATCTAAGATCTTGATGTTATAACTAGAAGTAAATATATTATCCCTCATATACATAATAAGTATCATCCATTGAGATATTTTTCTACAATCGGTGAGGCCATAGTAAGAAAAGTCTCAATATGAGATAACATGGAATACCTGTTGAATAAATCCTCATGTAAGAAAAAACATGAGTATCATGCGAGTTTTAGTAGACTAAAAGTTATTAGTAGTTGGATATAGTGTAAGTAAGAGTCTATTGGATTTAGTTCCCTAGAACTATCCGACTTGGTACATTTGATTACTAAAATATTAATAAATATCTTATCACATAATTAGTGTTCTTTCATGTATCATTAATGTTATTATTTTCTTATAGTAATTGTCTCAATGAAAGGTTATAGCAGTTTAACGCAATAATGATACCTAGAGATACTATGACAATATTATAAAATCATATGTCTTATGATCAAGATAACATTGGTATAATATAAAATATATGATGTTTAACTATCAAGTGTTGATGTAACACCCCTATATTTTTATGAAATATTTCTTTTAAAATAATTTGATTTATTCAATAGCTTGCGTTGTACATAACAGTGAGTTTAAATGAACCGTGTAACATTATTAAAATATTATGTGTCTGCTATGGCCTAGCCATTAGATTAGTGGGTATGAATAATAATAACTAAATTATAAAAAATATATGTTATATATAATTATAAAATAAATTCACTAGTTATCATATTATTAGAATTGAAAACAAAAAACTATTTTCAAATAAAACTAACATTTTTTTGAAAACATTATTTTATGTGTACAATGAATTTTATAGAAATATATTAAATTAATAAATATTAAATAATGATTTTAATTAAATTTATATATTATTTAATTTATCAAATTTTTTAGACATTCAACAAATATTTTTCTAATAATAGGATAATAATAAATCCAGTTTTATGCTTAAAAATAAATTTCCCTAAAAAGAAATTTTTATCACATTTTTCACATTTAATTTAAAATTAATTTATAAAATTTATAGGTATTTAATTAGATAAAATTAGTTATATATTTATAATCATAAGGTTTAAATTTTTTAATTAATCCCCTTTTATTTTATGTCAATATGAATAGTAACTATGGTAAATTTTTTCACATTAGTAAAGGTTAAATCAAGTTATTATGGATTAAAAATAAGCGATAAGGATGTAATGTTTCATCATAATTATTATTGTACGAATTAAAGTATACAATTAAAACTTATTTATCTAAATTGAGTTATTCAATGAACACTTTTCCATGAAAATGACTTATGTATTATTTAAACCAAAGGAAGTGACAAAATGTCACTCTCTTAGTTTTAAATATCATTAATGTGTTCACATAGAAAAAAATTAGTTATGAATGATTATTAATATTAATTTTATTTTTAATTAAATTATACTCATGATAGTAATTTATTTTTAATTTTAGGAATTAAATAATTACCTTAAGTATTTTCACAACACTGATGTAGTAATAATTTAAGTGATGAAAGAAATCAAATAAATGATATTAAAAATATTAAAAGTACTATATTTTGAGATAAATAAGTAAATTAATTAATTTTATAGATGAACATGACTTTTTTGGGATGTTTTAATTTTTTTTTAATTTTAAGTTTTTTATTGATGTTATTAAATTCAAATTAATGAATAGTATCAAAACTGATACTAATGATATTTTATGAAAAATAAAATTTTATTAAATTATCTAAAAATCATAAAAATACAAAATAAGTAAAAATTTGATAATATATGGTTATAATAAATTGTCCATATATGGTACAATTTAAACCTTATAAGTTAAAAATGAAACCTTTAATATTGAAAAATTTGTAATCACAGTTAAAATTAAAATAGGTTAACTAAGGGTTAATCAAAATGATAAGGTTTAAAATTATACCAAAAATTTTCTAAAACATATTTCTTTATGGGAATAAAACCCTACAACACCTTATATTCGAATGAATTTACATTTAGAGTTTTTTAGATTGAGATTAAATTTATTATAAATTAATATTTTGAGAAATTCTAAAAGTGCCCCTCACTTCAATTATAAAAGGACACCTCCTTCCTCACTTCATTTCACCACATTGAGCATTCTAGCTCGACTATAATATTAATAATTCAATTATTAACTTCTTTAGACACATTATATAGGTTATTTTCTTCTCAAAATACCATCCTTAGGACCCTTTAGAGGATATTTAAAGGAGTCATTTTGAAGAAGAGGTAATCCCTCTAACCGATCACTTTATTTTCCAAATATTCTTTACCTCATCTAAGACTATAATATTCATAATAAAACAAAAAATTTAGTATAATAGATATTATTAAATTTTATCATGATTATTAATAAACTATTATACACCCTCTTTACCATCAAATAAGAAGTGAAAGTATCGTTCGTGCGTACGTACGACTAATCATCTCCACGTAGTGATACAATTTATTTTTATCACCATATTTTATGGATGGGTATTATAAAGGTATTAAGGATTATATATTAAATTTTTGGTATGATTATACATATTGAATTATAATATATTGGATACCTTCTTATCATCCAATCTTTGGGAAATGATAACATCGCTCGTGCGTACGTATGGACTACAATCTCCACAATGCGATGTGATTCATTTTTTCTTTATATTTAACATAGATGGCAATAAGAATGGATTTTATGAATATAATTTACATATATAAAATAATAATTATTCTGTAAAGGTTTATTATTATTTAACTTTATTTTATTCCATCAGATGAAAAATGTAAACAACGTTCATGGGTACGCATGACCTACTGTATCTATGAATGCTGTAATTTATTTTTCTATATATACTTTTTAATAATGATTATAAATATGTATATAATGAACATATATTATGTTTATATCATGATTAAAATTATTTAAATTATGGGACTATGATCAAAGTATAAGGACCAAGACTACCAAACAGAAACATTCTTGGAAAACAAATCAGTTATCACCTAGAACAATGATTTTAATAAAAAATTATTAATAAATGGTGATAAGATATTATAAACAAATAATGAATGGTATTATATATATATTTCTATGTAATAAATGTATAATAAATCTATATTTATTATACTTTAGGTTTTAATTTAAATAATGAATGGTGCTACTTGAGGTAAGGGCTTATTTCACAATCTTATCTTTATTTGGTACTATTTATGTTTAAGTCTCTGCTAAGGAATATTTCTCTTACATGTCCAAGATTTAAAAAAATATTTTTAAAAAGGTTTTTTACTATTCTACTAAAAAATTTTAAAATAAATTTTATCAATGTTTTAATTTTAATAATATGGTTTGAAAGAAATATTTTTTTTTCAAAACGAGGTTCTTTGTGTCTTTTCTGAAAAAAATCTAGAAGGAATGTTTTTTAACTTATACGACATAAGAGTATTTTATTTCTATCATGAAACCATATTTTTTTAAGATTAATTTAAAATATTATAAGGTAATTTTAAAATAAATTTATTTCCTTTATAATTATGCAGTTTAAAAAAATAAATGATTTAGAAATGGAAAGGATATTTTCCACAAGAATTATTTCAAGTGATCTTACAAAATCATTTTACATATAATATAAAATTAATTTATGTTACTTATTATTTAATGGGAATATTATTCCAGGATACCATGTTTACTCTTTCTATGGTTTTTTTATGTTTATGATGACATGATATTTATAAAACCTATTCCTTTTCCCCAGGTTATGCTATGATGATATGATTATGAAACCCATTTATTTTCATGAGTTCTAATATGATGTATGATTTATATCCTTATGGAAAAATATATATATTTTTAATTATTTTATTAGTGGGACCTATATTTTCCTCCAATTCATTGGGAAATGTCTTATGTCTAATGAGATAGACAAGACTTGAATGGGGAGTGAACCTGGTTCAGTAAGGGAATTTGTCCACTATGATGGTATTGTTAGTGAAACTTGACTACTATGATGGTTGGGGAGTGAACCCATACCACCATTTTAGGATTATAAAATATCCTTTACTACTAAGGAAATGATTTTCTATTCTTATATGTATTCCACAATTCCATGTTATGATATAATGTCTTATGTTCTTTGATTCTTGTATGATTCTTGTCTTATGAAATTCCAGGATTTATTTCATGACTCAATATTATGATCTTTGACATAAAGGTAATACTTTTCAAATGTTATGTTCACGTTATTATACCCTTATAATTATATTATTATTATTTATTCATTGATATCTCCTTTTTTTACCCCTATTGAGCATATGAGCTCACCCTTTTCTTATGTTTTCTCTCCTCAGGACACGAAGAAAGTTTTTAGTAGGTATTCCAATGAAGTGTTCTACATGGGAAGATCATTATGAGAGATATTGACAAACTTTCATAAAATAAGAATATTTTATATCTAATATCTAAAGACTATAAATATTTATGGTTTTGGTATGAATTGTATTGTTATATATTGAATATGCATCTAAATAAATGTAATATTTTTTCATAAAAATCTCGGGCCGTTATAGTTGATATCATAGAAGGGTTTAGTCAATATTTGGAGATTAGGGTTAGAAAACTCTCATGAAAACCCTATGGATAATCTATATACAGGAAAAAATTATAAAGTTTTGGTAACTATCATGAATGATCTTGGTTAAACCTAAGGTATTATGATTTAGATAATATATAAAAGAGTTGTCAGAATTATGTGATTTTATACTATGATTATTGTTTCTCACACTAGGATTTTTGGTTTTAGTCAATGGATAAAACCTAAAGGAATCATGTTAATTATAAATGTGATGGATGACACAACAATTGTACACCTGAGCAACCACATGTTATGGGAGCTGGAATGTAGAATCTTGCTACTATACCCACGTAACTCTCTAGGCTATAAATCAGGCCAAGTTTCCAAATGATCAAAGAAGAGAACAATGTACTATTTAATATTTCATGAGTCAACACAAAATTTCTTTTAGTGGATATTCTGATCCACTAGTGAATGAAAAATGGATCAACGCCATTAAGAAAATAATTTCTATTCTTTAATGCCCAAGACATGAAAAAATTGTCCTAGTAGTTTATTGTAATAACACTAGATTTTATAAGAAAAAAAATATTTTCAATAGAATAAAAGATACACAAACCTAACTTAGATTTTGTTACACACAAAAATGATTTTATTTGAAATCTTGTGTTATACGCAAGGCTGAGTTTTACCGAACAACAATATGCTATTAATATTATTATTTAATATGATAGTTATCGCCTAGAACATGGAATGAAGAGTATGAATAAGATAAACTACCTTATAAAAATATATAGTTTACACTTTATTATTTATTTATTAGAAATAAAATAAAAAACATTTGAAATAAAAACAAATGTTTTCTGAAAAACAATTCTTTTTTTCCAAAAGGCTGTTTAATCGTGTTTGATGCACATAATTTAAAATTAATTTTTTACCAATTTCAGAAAATTTATTTTGGAAAAGTAAACTTAATTTTCTAAATAATAATACTAAAATTATCTTAGGGTGAAGTTTTGGTATTTTTTTGAAATGTTTCTTTTTTTGATGAATAATGAAAAATCATGAATTTTAATTGAAAACCTTCTCTTCAGCTAAATTATTTAAAAAGTTAAATTATGTTTTAAATTGGTTTTAAAGTACAATTGGTTCAATTATATATAAATTAATACAATTTATTTCATTTTAATAATTTCCATATTGAATTTTGATATAAAAACATTGTGAACTTTTTAACATTTTCACTTTAAAAACCCATTTTCTCGGTGCATCTATGAGATTAATTTTAAATGAAATTATCCCACTTATGTGATTTTAATTTTACCAAATTGATTAAATGTTTGGAATAAAAATAATTTATATTATCTAATAAGTTCAACATAATTTTTGACTATAATGATTAGTGAAAATAGCTAAAATTAATTATTATGGTTAAGGTTAAAACTTTTTTACCGTGGGGTTAAACTAAAAAGATAAGAGTGACGATTACCTAAAATATTATATTAATTTTATTTTATGAGTTTATTTTGAACTTTTAGATCAAATTCTAGAACATACAAAAATTTATTTCCCCTTTTCTTTGAAAATGACATATATAATAAGTTAAGTAAAGAAAAAGACAAAAAATGAACCTTCCTTTTAATATCTATAATGATTTGGGATAGGGAAAACAAAAACCTATATTTAGTTATAAATACTTATTTGAAAGATGAATTCATATTTTTTATCATGGTAATTTATTTTTAATTTTTATAGATAAAATAATTACCTGAAATGCTTTTGAAACATTGATGTAGTAATTATTTAATTAAAAGTAAGATAAAATAAATGATAATAAAATGTTAATAGTGAAATAATTTTAATGAATCATTTTGTTACATGAATTTTTTAGATGGATATAGAATGTAATATAATTATTTATTGATCATATTGGAATTACCTTACTATATTGATGCTATTAATATCAAATTAAGTGAATAGTATCTAAATTGACATTTTTAACACCCCAAGATTCCACGGTACGTCTCTCTTTGAATAATACAATAGCTTGCGCTGTACGCAACTTCGAGTTCTAGCACACCATGACCAATAAAACTAGCCGTTTAAAAAGTAGTTATGAATCGTAATTCCCAATTTTTTATATTTTATTAATTTTATTTTCCAAAATGGACTTCATTTTTAGGTTCATAATATCTAAATTAACTTAGGGTGAATTTTTGGTATTTTTCTAAAAACTTTCAATTTTTGATGAATAGTGAAAAACACTACGTTATTGTTTCAAACTGACTTTTTAATTAAATAATTATTTTTTAATTGAAATTTATTTTAAAGTCAAAATAGATACATAATACCTATATTAGTGCAATTTAATTCATTAGAGTCATTTAATAATAATATTAGACATATAAAATTTTATTAAACCTTTTAACGTCTTTTACCTACCTTCTAGGCATATTCGCAAATTTGCATGAAATAAAATTTTACCACTTCTGTGAATTAAATTTCAAACATACTATAGACACGATTGTCATCAGTAAGTAAAATATGGTTCAATAGGATGAAAATAATTTTTTGTGAGTCGTAACTTTTGAATTTTATTTATCACGGTTAAAAGTAAATAGGGTAATTAAAGGTAAAAATGATATTATAATTACCCCAAAACATGTCCTAATTCTATTGGATAATTGTATTTCGACCAAAATAAACATTAGGAATAAAATATTATCCTTTTGATCCATTTGTATTAGATTAGGACATTTATTAAATTTTATTTAAAGAAGAGTTAGAAGTGTTAAATTCAAAGTTTAATAATTAAATTTGTTTTAATATAATGTTACCCATAAGATAAATTCAACTATAAATATTCTTTTTAAATATAAAAAAATTTAATACATCATGGTATTTTATTTCTAATTTTTAGACATTAAATAATTAAATTTATTTATGGCACAATGATGATGCAGTAATTTCCTTATTAATGAAATATTAAAATAATTGATGTTATAAATATTAAAATAAATATAAATTGAAACTTTTTATGCCATCCACGAATTTTATAGTTTAATATGACATTTTAGGGTTTATTAAATGAAATTTTTTCTGATTAATAAAGTTGTTACGACTTTCAAAAAAACCAAATACTAAATAGTGTCAAAATTGACATAAATGAGTTTTTAAAACAAATGATATTTTATTAAATGATATAATATTAATAAAAATATAAGGCTAAGCCAAAGGACTTATATAATGTTATATATGTCATTAATGAACCAATTTATGTTATTTTTTAATTTTATATTAATTTTATTAACCATGTAATATAAAAATACAAGAAGACATGATAAATGTTAAACTATTTAACTAAGAGTTAAATCTAAAAGGTAAGGTTTATATGGTGACCTAAACTTGTATAAAACAAATTTTTTGAGAGGGTTTATAACCATACCTACCTTATACTATAAATAAATCTATTTAAACATATTAGAAACCGAAAATTAGTTTATAATAAATTAATATTTCAATCTTTTCCTAAGGCGCCCCTCACCTCTCTTATAAAAGGGAACTTCCCCTTATCCTAACTTCACAACTAAAAAGCCTTTTGGATCATCAAAAACCTCCTAAAATCTCTTCCCAAATACCCTAAATTTATCCTAGATGCCTTAATTGGATTATAAATCCAACCTAGGGATCCATTTTGTTCAAATCAAAAGGAAGAACCTGAAGAAGAGGTAATTATTTCATCACCTCTTTCAAAGTTCTTTTCTTCTTCCACTTCCTCTTTATTTGTTGTTTCCATAAAACAATACTAAATCCAGTACCTTATACATAATATGATGTTATTATAAATATATTACAACCATATTCACTATTCTATTCGTCCTATGAATGACAAAGTCACCATACATGCGTACGTACGACTTACCGTCTCCACATCGTGGCGTAGTTTGTTATTCAATACTTTATTATTTGGATGGGTATAATAATTATTATAATTGATATAAATTATAAATATAACATATTAATTATTATTTATATATAATATAACATTCAACTACATATGATTTCACTATCAACAGACTGATATTATCGCTTGTGCGTACGTACGGCTTACCTTCTCCACGATGCAATGAGATTTCATTCCCCATTGTAACCATTCAAGAATTATTTTCATTTGATGATTAAAAATAATGTTTAAGAACTTAATATAATTATTTATATGAAAAAAATATTTCCTATACATAACAAACTTGACTTACATAACAAAACATATAAAGTAAAACGAATCAGTTAACACCCGAAACAATGACACTATTGAAATATTATTAACAAAGAAATATTATAAGATCATATATGATATCATATTTATGTATGTGGTTATTTTATAATTTAATAAAAATGATTTAACCATTATACAGGAGGTTAACGTACCCTAGACTATGGAAAAGTACAATTTAAGGGTTTATTTTACAATCTCTTCATTATCCAAGGTTGTTTATACATAAGTATATACTGGGAATTCATTATCATCCACATCCGTGTTTCTTAAAAATGTATTTCAAAACATTTTTATTGTTTACTATACCATAGTTTAAAGTCATTTGTACCATTTTTTAATTTTTATAAAATGTTTTTGGAAGTAATCTTTCCATCGTCTACCGAAAAATGTACTTTATGACCTTTTCTGCAAATTAAGGAAAGAATGTTTTTTAACTTATATGGTGGATGTAGCTATTTTCTGCCATTATAACACCTTCGAATATTCCCTTAAAATCTTATAAGAATATTTTCAAAATAAATTTTTTCTTTACTTTTAAATGGTTTTAAAGCAGAAAGATATATTTCACTCAAATAGTTTTTTGGATTGATCTCATCTATGTCAACATCCTTTGTTGGATTTTACACTTGTTTGAAGTTGATTTATTATGATACAATCTTCCATGTTTTATTGAAGTCTTTGTGATATGTTTGATTGTGTATGTGCTATTTTTATAACATTCATGGTTTATGGTTAAAGTATTAAAATTTTTATGCTAGTTTTAATAAGAATGTTTATGTTATGATTCAAACTTTTCATATGAGGAATGAATTGGACATAGTAAGTGACGGGCGGGGCCCGCTATAGCCCCTAGATGCATCGGTAGGTCTAATGAGACAAACTAGTGTCTTGGAACAAGGCCTTGAAAATATTTTTATTTGTAGTCTTGGCACGAGGCCTTGACTATGTGGTTATGATGTCCAACATTATGCATTCCACCATTATGAAATTAGCTATTGATATTACATGTGATTATTCGAATAGTATAATATCCATGAAAATAAGTAAATAGAATTATTTGATTTATATTTTCCATATTATGCTGAAGTTTAAGTTTAAAAGGCTTGTGTTTTAGTCTTATACATTTACTTAAATGTTTATGCTTATTTATGATAGTTTATGCTATGTTTTTGTCCTTACTGGGCATCTGAGCTATAACGACCCATACTTTACATACATTGTTAATACTTCAAAATTGAAGCACACTTATTACAACATATGACAAAACCACAAAGGACCGTATAGGTATAGTGTCTTTAGAAACTGGGAAACATAAACAACTGGTTCATAAATCTTCTACAGTGTCTCCCATTTATTTCATCATATCTAGGGTCCCTTTTAGTATATTCTACTTAATATCCATATTCCTGACCTGGGGAAAAGAAAACATAAAAGGGTGAGCTCAAATGCTCATCAAGGGAAAATAAAGGAAATAAAAATCATATTAAATCTTTTTGAAAATCATATCCTGCAAAAGAGATCATAATATCATAACATGGAATAAATCATAGAAGTGAAAATGAGATCACCATAATCATAACATAAAACTTGAAACTTTGTGGCATGCACACATAATCTTGGAAAATCATTTCTTGTTAGTCATGACTCATTGCCAAGACTATCTTAGTGGACAGAGTCCCTTTCTGAATCGAGTAACCCTCGTTTCAGTCCTGTTTCACTGAACCGGTATAACCTACCGTTCCAGCCCTGTCTATCTCATGAGATATAAAATCTTTACCCAATGCATTGGAGGGAGATATAGGTCCCACCCATCTTATAATGAATCCTTTCTTATGTGTGCCACATAATCATAAACCATACGTCATAGCGTAACCCATGTAATAAAAAATGGAATTCTTAACAACATGACATAATAAAACAATTCATATAAGATAAAGGAATTCATAAAAATATTTCCATCACAACATAATCAAACCAATTTAATAATAGGGATAAAAACAGAACCCTTTTATTATCTTAGATGGAAAATAATTTTGATAAAATACTTGAACTCCATTCTTGAGGAAAATATCCTTTCTATTTCAAAAACATTTTTCCTTTCATAACATGTCATACGACTTTAAAATAAAAGAAGTTGATTAAAAATAAACTTGAAAACTTGTAAAGGAAGTTTCTTGGAAATAATGTTTTAAAAATCCATTCATGCCGTATAAGTTAAAAAAAACATTCTTCGTACTTTTGTCGGAAAAGTCAAAAAGTACCTCGTACAAAAAAACGACAAAAGATTCCTTTCATATTCTTTACTAAAAACTCACCGAAGGGTAAAATTGGATTTAAACTATTGTAAGTGGATGGAAACAATATTACATATTTAGGGAACATGGATGTGGATGATAAAATACACCCCAATAAATACTTACGAATAAACAATCTCGGATAAAAATGAGATTGTGATATTTCCCTTACCTTAGGTCCAATTTGCTTTGTACGTGTCCGAAGCTCCTGTATAATGGTTTAAATAATGTTATTGACTTATTCCAGAATCATACATAATGATATGATATCATATATGGTCATATTCTTAGCTTCTTGATAGTAATATTTCATTGTTACTTGTTACTCGGGTCTTTATTGCCTTTTGTTCTTATGCGTGTTTTGCCGAATACATTCTTATTCTTCTTTTAAGGTTATAGATACCTTATATCCAGAATGGTATTAGTGTAACATATATCATATTTATTCATTCAATTCATTTATATAATTACTATGTAATGATGATCATGTAGAACGAGTCGCATCACATCGTGGAGACGATATTCCGTACGTACGCACGAGTGATGATATCATTCCTATGATCGTGAAATTGTATTGGAGTATATATATATTATTTCAGTATCAATATTACTTTATAATAGTCATAAATAGTTACTCATTACACCATTATACCCATCCTTGTATGGTGATTGTGGAAAATAGATTACACCACGGCGTGGAGACGGTATTCTGTACGTACGCACGCGCGGTGATTTCATTTTTCCGTAGGATGGATAGAAGGTGAATTAGGGTTGTTTCATATTTATAATAACATATCAGTATGTAAGTAATACTGATGTTATTACTTTATCATGAAACAACTAAAAAAGAAGAAGTTGAAGAAGAAAGAAATTGAAAAGATCGGTAATGGATATTACCTCTTCTTTGGAACGCTTCTTTGAATCCTCCACTTAGGGAACTAAGATTGGTCTTTGAAGAAGACCAGGACCTCTAGGATTATTCTAGGGAAGTGGAGAGGAGAAAATTGCAGGGGTTGTCCGAGCTTGAGTGCTCAATTTGGTGTGAGGAGGAGGGGGAGGAGGTTCCCTTTTATAAGGGAGGAGAGGGGCACCTTAGGAATATCTCAAAATATTATTTTATATTAAAGTCAAAATCGGTTTATAATGGTTCCAAAGGGTCTTATTTTGAAGCTAAAGTGGGTATGGGTCGAAATACTATCAACCAATAGGATTTAGACAAGTTTAGGGAATTATTTTAACCTTATCAATTAGATTTAACTCTAAGTTAAATAATTTAACTTTTACCGTGTCTTTTTGTTTCCTTTCACTATATGGTTAATACACTTACTATAACATGCCAAACGAACCCCAAATTGTTTATTATTAATATATATATCCTTATCTAAGTCATTTGGCCGAACCTTAGATTTTTAGGAATAAAATAACAATTAATAATATAATATTTGATTTAAAAACTATTTTGTGTCAATTTTGACACTATTTGATATATGATTTTTTTGAAAGTCATAACAGAATTATATGTTCGAACCAAGTTGATTACATCAACATTAATATATCATAGTAACCTATAAAATTAGTGGATTTCATAAAAAGTCTCAAATTACATTTATTTTGGTGTTTATAACATCAATTATGTCAATATTTCATTAATAAGATAATTACTGCATCATCATTGTGTCATAAATAAATTAAATTATTTAATGTCTAAAAATTAAAAATAAAATACCATTATGTAGGAAATATTTTTAGCTTTCTAATAAATATTTATAGTCGAATTTATCTTATGTATAACCCCATATTAAAAATGATTTACTTATTAAACTTTGATTTTAACTATTTTAACCCTTCTTTAAATAAATTAATAATAAATGTCCTAATCTAATCCAAGTGGGCCTAAATGGTCATATTTTATTCATAAGGTTGTTTTTGGTCGAATTAAACTTGTCCAATAGAATTAGTACATGTGTTAGGGTAATAGTAATATCATATTTACCCTTAGTTACCCTATTTACTATTAACTGCGGTAAAAAAAAGTAAAAAGTTACTATTCACCAAAAAATTATTTTTATCTCATTGAACCACATTTTACTTACTGATATCAACCGTGTCTGTCGGATTTTCGAAATTCCATTCACAGAAGCGGTAAAATTAAGTTTTATGCAAAATTCAGTTTTTAACCTATCACTTAGTGGTTTCACTATTCATCAAAAATTGAAAGTTTTCAGAAAAATACCAAAATTTCACCCTAGGATAATTTCGATATTCTGAGTCCAAAAATGAAGTCCATTTTGAAAAATAAAATTTATAAAATTTCAAAAAGTGGTTATTACTATTCATAACGGCTAGTTTTAATAGCATATTGTTGTTTAGTGAAACTCGGTATTGCGTATGACGCAAGCTATCGAGGAAGGTCGCGATTGCGTGTAAAGCAAGCCAAGCAAGTGTTGTGTAGAAAAAGATTCCTTTGATAACATAAAAGTCTCGGGTGTTACATTCTACCCCCTTAAAAAGAATTTCGCCCTTGAAATTCGTCACTTTGTAACAAACAGATGAGGATACTTCTCCCTCATCATATCCTCAAGCTCCCATGTATCTTCTTCAAGTTGGTGGTTCCTCCATAAAACTTTCACCAATCGAGTGGTCTTGTTTCGTAGGACTTTTTCGCTACGATCCAGAATCTCTATCGGCTGTTCTTCATAAGAAAGATCTTGATCCAGCGGTACAACTTCTGAGCTGAGTACATGTGAAGGATCTGGTATGTACTTTCTCAGGAGAGATACATGGAACACATCGTGAACTTGAGAGAGATTCGGTGGAAGCGCCAATCGGTAAGCTACCTTCCCAACACGATCCAGTATTTCGAAAGGACCGATATATCTAGGGCTCAACTTCCCCTTCTTTCCAAATATCATAACCCTCTTCCAGGGAGATATTCGTAAGAACACTTTATCACCCACTTCAAACTCTAGGTCTTTTCTTCGGTTGTCGGCATAACTTTTCTATCGACTCTGAGCTGCTCTTATGTGTTGTTGAATAGATATAACCTTTTCTGCCATTTCATCCACGATATCAGGTCCTAATAGCTTTCTTTCCCCAACTTCATCCCAGCAAGTTGGAGTCCTGCATTTCTTTCCATAGAGAGCTTCATAAGGAGCCATCTGAATACTGGAGTGAAAGCTATTATTATAAGAAAATTCCACCAAAGGTAGGTGTTGATCCCAACCTCCTTTGAAATCCATAGAGCAAGCTCTCAACATATCTTCTAGGGTTTGAATTGTTCTCTCAGACTGACCGTCTATCTGGGGATGATAAGCAGTGCTGAAACTCAACTCTGTATCCAGAGTATGCTGAAGACTTCGCCAGAACTTCGAGGTAAATCTTGGATCCCGATCAGATATAATAGAAAGTGGTACTCCATGTAATCTTAACACTTCCTTTACATATATCCTGGCAAGCTAATCTAGAGAGAAATCCTCTCTAATAGCAATGAAGTGTGCAGACTTTGTAAGACGATCAACTATGACCCAAATAGCATTATTGCCTTTGGATGTTTTAGGAAGTCCTGTGACAAAGTCCATAGTGATGTTTTCCCATTTCCATTCGGGTATGGGTAATGGTTGTAACATCCCCTTAGACTTCTGTCTCTCAGCTTTAACTTGTTGACAAACCAAGCATCGAGAGACATATTCAGCAACATCTCTTTTCATGCCATCCCACCAGAAGTACTCTTTCAGGTCCCTATACATCTTCGTGCTTCCAGGATGAATAGAGAATGAAGAACTATGAGCCTCATTCAGCAGCTCCTTCTTTAATTCGGGGATGGGAGGAACACAAACCCGATTCCTGAACTTTATTATCCCATCACAATAAAGGTTGAATTCAGGAACATTTCTCACCTTCTTTTGTAACTCGACGTTTTCTTTCTGTGCCTCCTTAATCTTCGCATGTATAGATGGTTGAACATTCATTTGAGAAAGATAATATTTTTTCCCTTCTATTATAATTCCAAGATCCATCCTTTGTAAATCCATAAATATTGGATCTTTTGTGATCCTCATCATGGATAAACTAGCATGGTCTTGTCGACTTAATGCATCTGCCACCTTGTTTGCTTTCCCAGGGTGGTAATGGATTGAGCAGTCATAATCCTTAATCAGCTCCAACCATCTTCTTTGACGCATATTCAGCACCTTTTGTGTGAAAATATACTTTAAACTTTTATGATCAGTATAAATATCACACCTTTCACCATAAAGGTAATGCCTCCAAATATTTAATGCAAAGATTACCGCAGCCAACTCCAAATCATGTGTTGGGTAATTTTGCTCATGGATTTTCAACTGTCGTAAGGCATAAGCTATCACCATATCATTTTGCATAAGAACACACCCCAATCCCTTCTTGGATGCATCACTGTAGATCACAAACCTTTCTCCACTACAAGGTAGTGTGAGCACAGGTGCACTGGATAACCTTCTTTTCAACTCCTTGAAATTCTCTTCACATTCCTCTGTCCAGACAAACTTAACTCCTTTCCGAGTCAACTTGGTGAGTGGATTAGATAATCGTGAAAAATCTTTTACAAAACGTCGGTAATATCCAGCCAAACCAAGAAAACTTCGGATCTCAGTTACTGTTGTTGGTCTTGACCATCTTTCGATAACCTCTGTTTTTGCTGGATCCACAGATATCCCCTCTTTTGAGATTATGTGACCCAAAAATGCAACTTTTTGAAGCCAAAATTCACACTTGGTAAATTTGGCATAAAGCTTCTCCTTTCTTAGGGTCTTCAATATAATTCTCAAGTGATCTTCATGGTCTTCCTTGCTCTTTGAATAGACAAGAATATCGTCCATAAAAACTACCAAAAATTGATCAAGATAGTCTCTAAAGACTCTATTCATTAGATCCATGAAGATATCAGGGGCATTAGTAAGACCAAATGGAATCACTATAAATTCATAGTGTCCATACCTTGTACGGAAAGCCGTGTTTGGTATATCCTCCCTTTTGACCCTTAATTGATGATACCCTGAACGAAGATCAATCTTGGAAAAGTATTGAGCTCCGCGTAGTTGGTCAAATAAGTCATCAATGCGTGGGAGAGGATATTTGTTCTTGATAGTGATCTTGTTAAGTTCTCGATAATCAATGCAGAGTCTCATTGATCCATCTTTCTTCTTAACAAATAGAACAGGTGCTCCCCAAGGTGACGCACTAGGGCGTATGAATCCCTTATCAAGATTCTCTTGGAGTTGCTTCTTTAATTCCTGCAACTCAATTGGGGCCATTCTATAAGGTGTCTTTGAAATTGGAAAAGCGCCCGGTACGAGTTCTATTGAAAACTCAACTTCACAATTTGGTGGAAGACCCAGTAATTCCTCCGGAAAGACATCATCAAACTCCCATACAATGGGAATATTCTTAATCGTGAGTTTCTCACCAACCATTTGAGATAAATAACCTTCATTTAGTGGAATCAAGACCCATAAGATGGAAGGAATTTCCACTGGAAGGTTATGTTCATCCTTGCATTGATAGACGATCGTAGATTGATCTGGAATATGAAATTTGACTTCCCTTCTTTGGAAATTGATATGAGCTCCATGTAGAGAAAGCCAATCCATGCCAAGAATCACATCAAATTCCACTAAAGGAAGTATCACAAGATTTGCAGGAAGCACTTTCCCACAAACTTCGATCCGAGAAGAATATTAAACTTTTGATGCGACTGTTGTGCCATTAGGTGTTGTCACAACTAACTCAACATCTAATTGTTGAGGTAATACGGTGATACCCTTAGAAAATTCTTTAGAAATAAAAGAGTGGGTGGATCCAGAATCAAATAAAACATTTGCTACTTTAGAGTGGACGGTAAGTATACCTTTCACCACTTCATTATCGTACTCCACATCGCTGATAGAAATTGCATGTGACTTTCCTTTGTCTTTAGCCTTAAGATTTTGTTGACGTCGACCATCATCATCAACCCTTGGATTTGGGCATTGATTGGCATAATGCCCCATCTCCTTGCACTTGAAACATTGAAGTGTAGTAGGTTCATTCTGTGTATCCCTTCCTTTTTTTGCATCATTAGACATCTTCTTCCCATTATCGCGGCATTCAAATGCCCGATGACCTTCCTTTCCACATTTAAAACATTTACTTGTCCCTTTAAGACAACTCCCTCCATGTTTCTTTCCACACTTTGAGCATAAGGGAAAGTTCATCTTCTTTTCAGTGTGCTCTTTAGATTTTCCTTTGAATTCCATCTTCCTCTTCTTATCAAACCCATGTGACTGATGGGTTACTCCAATCTCCATCTCAACTTTGAGAGCACATCGAACGATTTCCTCGTAGCTATTGAAGTCCCTTATGGATAACACCCTTCGAAGACTTGGTTTTAAGCCACTAAAGAATCGATCGATCTTACTCTCATGTTGGATAATAATACCAGAAGCGTACCTTGCAAGTCTTGTAAAATTTGCTTCATAGGTACCAACAGATTCATCATCCCTTTGCTTCAGTTCAAGAAACTCTTTCTCCATCTTTGTTCGGAGAATACGAGGGAAGTACTTATTGAAAAATAAGTTCTTGAACTCGTCCCATTCCATAGACTCAATTTCATCCCTTTGCCTCGTATTCTTAATAAGATTCCACCATTGATCAGCATCTCCTTCCAAACGATACACTGCTAGGATGACTTTATCATGCTCAGAACATTGAAGAAATGAAAATATCTTTTCAGTAGTACTAATCCATTGTTCAGCAACTAATGGATCAGTAGACCCGCTGAAAGAAGGTGGACGCTGCCTCATGAAGGATTCAACAGAATGTTGCTCCTTCCTTTGCTCGTTTGGAAGTCCTGCATGATTCATAGCTTGAGAAAGTTGTGTGAGCATGGCTACAAGATTTTGCATTCCAGCTCCCATATCGTTTGGTTGCTCAGGGGGACAATCATTGCATTGCCCATCGTATTCCGCATTAACACGGTTCCTTCGGGTTCCAGCCATTGACTAAAACCAAGAAGAATAGTGTGAGCAACACTAATTATAATAGGAAAACCACATAATCAAGGATAAAATTTCACACTTAAGGTTTTATCCTAGGGTATTCATGGCCATTTCTAAAACACTAAGATTGTGTTCTATGCTTAGACTTATCCTTAGGGTTCTTACTAAGGCTTTCACATCCTAGTTTCCAAAGGTTGACTATACCTTTCCTCTGATACCAACTATAACGACCCATACTTTACATACATTGTTAATACTTCAAAATTGAAGCACACTTATTACAACATATGACAAAACCACAAAGGACCGTATAGGTATAGTGTCTTTAGAAACTGGGAAACATAAACAACTGGTTCATAAATCTTCTACAGTGTCTCCCATTTATTTCAACATATCTAGGGTCCCTTTTAGTATATTCTACTTAATATCCATCTTCCTGACCTGGGGAAAAGAAAACATAAAAGGGTGAGCTCAAATGCTCAGCAAGGGAAAATAAAGGAAATAAAAATAATATTATATCTTTTTGAAAATCATATCCTACAAAAGAGATCATAATATCATAACATGGAATAAATCATAGAAGTGAAAATGAGATCACCATAATCATAACATGAAACTTGAAACTTTGTGGCATGAACACATAATCTTGGAAAATCATTTCTTGTTAGTCATGACTCATTGCCAAGACTATCTTAGTGGACAGAGTCCCTTTCTGAATCGAGTAACCCTCGTTTCAGTCCTGTTTCACTGAACCGGTATAACCTACCGTTCCAGCCCTATCTATCTCATGAGATATAAAATCTTTACCCAATGCATTGGAGGGAGATATAGGTCCCACCCATCTTATAATGAATCCTTTCTTATGTGTGCCACATAATCATAAACCATACGTCATAGCGTAACCCATGTAATAAAAAATAGAATTCTTAAACAACATGACATAATAAAACAATTCATATAAGATAAAGGAATTCATAAAAATATTTCCATCACAACATAATCAAACCAATGTAATAATAGGGATAAAAACAGAACCCTTTTATTATCTTAGATGGAAAATAATTTTGATAAAATACTTGAACTCCATTCTTGAGGAAAATATCCTTTCTATTTCAAAAACATTTTTCCTTTCATAACATGTCATACGACTTTAAAATAAAAGAAGTTGATTAAAAATAAACTTGAAAACTTGTAAAGGAAGTTTCTTGGAAATAATGTTTTAAAAATCCATTCATGCCGTATAAGTTAAAAAAAACATTCTTCATACTTTTGTCGGAAAAGTCAAAAAGTACCTCGTACAAAAAAACGACAAAAGATTCCTTTCATATTCTTTACTAAAAACTCACCGAAGGGTAAAATTGGATTTAAACTATTGTAATTGGATGGAAACAATATTACATATTGAGGGAACATGGATGTGGATAATAAAATACACCCCAATAAATAATTACGAATAAACAATCTCGGATAAAAACGAGATTGTGATATTTCCCTTACCTTAGGTCCAATTTGCTTTGTACGTGTCCGAAGCTCTTGTATAATGGTTTAAATAATGTTATTGACTTATTCAGGAATCATACATATTGATATGATATCATATATGGTCATATTCTTAGCTTCTTGATAGTAATATTTCATTGTTACTTGTTACTCGGGTCTTTATTGCCTTTTGTTCTTATGCGTGTTTTTCCGAATACATTCTTATTCTTATTTTAAGGTTATAGATACCTTATATCCAGAATGGTATTAGTGTAACATATATCATATTTATTCATTCAATTCATTTATATAATTACTATGTAATGATGATCATGTAGAACGAGTCGCATCACATCGTGGAGACGGTATTCCGTACGTACGCACGAGTGATGATATCGTTCCTATGATCGTGTAATTGTATTGGAGTATATATATATTATTTCAGTATCAATATTACTTTATAATAGTCATAAAAAGTTACTAATTACACCATTATACCCATCCTTGTAAGGTGATGGTGGAAAATAGATTACACCACGGCGTGGAGACGGTATTCCGTACGTACGCACGCGCGGTGATTTCATTTTTCCGTAGGATGGATAGAAGGTGAATTAGGGTTGTTTCATATTTATAATAACATATCAGTATGTAAGTAATACTGATTTTATTACTTTATCATGAAACAACTAAAAAAGAAGAAGTTGAAGAAGAAAGAAATTGAAAAGATCAGTAATGGATATTACCTCTTCTTTGGAACGCTTCTTTGACTCCTCCACTTAGGGAACTAAGATTGGTCTTTGAAGAAGACCAGGACCTCTAGGATTATTCTAGGGAAGTGGAGAGGAGAAAATGGCAGGGTTTGGCCGAGCTTGAGTGCTCAATTTGGTGTGAGGAGGAGGGGGAGGAGGTGCCCTTTTATAAGGGAGGAGAGGGGCACCTTAGGAATATCTCAAAATATTATTTTATATTAAAGTCAAAATCGGTTTATAATGGTTCCAAAGGGTCTTATTTCGAAGATAAAGTGGGGATGGGTCAAAATAATATCAACCAATAGGATTTAGACAAGTTTAGGGAATTATTTTAACCTTATCAATTAGATTTAACTCTAAGTTAAATAATTTAACTTTTACCGTGTCTTTTTGTTTTCTTTCACTATATGGTTAATACACTTACTATAACATGCCAAAAGAACCCCAAATTGTTTATTATTAATATATATATCCTTATCTAAGTCATTTGGCCGAACCTTAGATTTTTAGGAATAAAATAACAATTAATAATATAATATTTGATTTAAAAACTATTTTGTGTCAATTTTGACACTATTTGATATATGATTTTTTTGAAAGTCATAACCGAATTATATGTTCGAACAAAGTTGATTAAATCAACATTAATATATCATAGTAACCTAGAAAATTAGTGGATTTCATAAAAAGTCTCAAATTACATTTATTTTTGTGTTTATAACATCAATTATGTCAATATTTCATTAATAAGATAATTACTGCATCATCATTGTGTCATAAATAAATTAAATTATTTAATGTCTAAAAATTAAAAATAAAATACCATTATGTAGGAAATCTTTTTATCTTTCTAATTAATATTTATAGTCGAATTTATCTTATGTATAACCCCATATTAAAAATGATTTACTTATTAAACTTTGATTTTAACTATTTTAACCCTTCTTTAAATAAATTAATAATAAATGTCCTAATCTAATCCAAGTGGGCCTAAATGGTCATATTTTATTCATAAGGTTGTTTTTGGTCGAATTACACTTGTCCAATAGAATTAGGACATGTGTTAGGGTAATAGTAATATCATATTTACCCTTAGTTACCCTATTTACTATTAACCGTGGTAAAAAAAGTAAAAAGTTACTATTCACCAAAAAATTATTTTTATCTCATTGAACCACATTTTACTTACTGATATCAACCGTGTCTGTCGGATTTTTGAAATTCCATTCACAGAAGCGGTAAAATTAAGTTTTATGCAAAATTCAGTTTTTAACCTATCACTTAGCGGTTTCACTATTAATCAAAAATTGAATGTTTTCAGAAAAATACCAAAATTTCACCCTAGGCTAATTTCGATATTCTGAGTCCAAAAATGAAGTCCATTTTGAAAAATAAAATTTATAAAATTTCAAAAAGTGGTTATTACTATTCATAACGACTAGTTTTAATAGCATATTGTTGTTTTGTGAAACTCGGTATTGCGTACGACGCAAGCTATCGAGGAAGGTCGCGATTGCGTGTAAAGCAAGCCAAGAAAGTGTTGTGTAGAAAAAGATTCCTTTGATAACATAAAAGTCTCGGGTGTTACATGAGCTCACCCCTTTCTTATGGATTATTTTTTCTAGGATGCGAAGAAGTATATTATGATTGACCTGCAGGGATAGGCTAAGGGATATGATGGTGTCCAAAGGAGACACAATGTTTTTTTTCATTTCATAATGTAATGTAAAACTTATGTATGTATCTAGTACTTCCAAGGCTACTAAACTGATCAGACTTTTGGGACTTTATCTCTTGTGATCATGACAATGTTATGTAATAATACATTGACTTTTGGGTAACTAGGGTCGGGGCATTACAGTTGGTATTAGAATAAGTTTAGTACAAACCTTGGAAACTAGATTTAGAAAAACTCTAATTAGAGAACTTTACCCTAAGATTGACATTAAATATTAGTATAGAAGAACATACAAATTTTTCGGTAATGTTGATATTATGTGGGTTTTCCAAAAAATACATCCCTGTATGGATACTATAAGTGGACGTGGTTATGACACATATGTACCTAGGAGTGAAAACTCTGACAAGGAGTTTTGGGATTGACCTAGGGTATCTTGGTACATGACAATAGGCCTTACTGCACACCGGGTTTGACACTCCTAAGGGATATGATTAGGATAATTCACATTTTCTTTAAAAAACCATTATGACGAATTTATGAGTAAATACTTCCCCAAAGAAAACATTTTTATGGATTAAATGCATAAACTATTCAATTTATGTTATGTATTTTACAAGTTTGGAATTATGCATTGCGATTCATAAACTAACCTAGTGTATGACATTGTTTAGAAATGGATCCTAGTGGAAGGAATAGAAACTGTATCAATGCACATAACCCATATAGGGATTTCCATCATACTAAAGATAATTATAGTGAAGCTGGTGATGCTACTGGTTCTAAACAACTTATAGCCATACAGGGACAACTCACTTAGTTTATGAATAATAACGTTACCCATATGGAGCACTCTGATCCACAACTTGGAGGATCAATGTTAGACCGCTTCATGAGGCAGCAACCAACAACACTCAATGGGACTACAAATCCATTTGTAGCTAATCAATGGATAAGTTTCTTAGAGAAAATATTTCATTCTTTGGGGAGCAGTGAAAGGGAAAAAGTTTTCATGGAATTTTATCACCTCACAGGTGATGCAGATTAATGGTGTTCATTAGTTAAAAACACAAAGGAGGATGAAGAAGTATCAAATATGAAATGGAGGGAGTTTAAAGAGATTTTCCTAGAAAAAAAATTTCCTTGTGAACATTGAGCAGATATGGGAATGCAATTTCTGAGTCTTAGGAAAAATGAGGATGAGAATGTCGTAAAGTATGAGGATAACTTTACAAGGTTAGAAAGTCATGATAAAGATTATATACATAACCCAAGAAGTAATATTGATTGATTATTTTATGGTTTAAAATCATTTATCCATCGAGCATTAGTCTCACAATCCTTCTCATCATACAAAGATATAGTCTCATGTGCTATAAAGACAGAAAAGGAATTCTCCAAGTCTTATGACTTTAAAGTGAAGAAAGAGAAAAAGAGATCTACTGAAAACACTGGAAAATGAAATAAAGGGAATAAGGGAAAAGTTGAATTTCCATCCTGTAGTAATTGTGGGAAGAAACATATGGGTACATGCCTAAAAGGGAAGGAAGTTTGTTACAAGTTTGGAGAAAAAGGCCAACATGCTCGTGATTGTAAGGGAAATGAAAAGGATTTCAATTTTGAATGTTACAATTATAAATAAATAGGGCATTATGCAAATTAATATCCTAATTTTCAAGGAAACTTACCTCAAAAAAGGCCAAGGGATCAAGGGCAAGATTATGTGATCCCAACTGCTGAGGTTGAAGTTCCGAATGATGTGGCGGAAGGTACTTTAATTTATTCCTCAAAATTAGCCAATGTTTTATTTGATTCTGGATCATCACATTTTTTATATCTTACCCATTTTCCAGGAAAATTATATATTTCCAATTTTAATTATTAAGGGAGTTATTATTCAAAACTCTTAAGGGAAGTACCATTGAAACCAAGTTTTTTCAACTAGTTACCATTATTGCATATAAATATGCTTTATCTTCTGATATTATTGTCATACCCATGATTGAATTTGATATAATGCTCAGTATGGATTGGATTTCGGACCATGATGCAAAAATTTATTGTAATAAGAAGAAGGTTACATTTTTTGATGATGATAAGGAATACCTTATCTTTAGAGAAGAAACATCACCATCTGATTCTCATCTAGATCCACCCCCAGTAGATCTACTAAATTCAATTATTGGGGAGGAAGAGAGTGAAATAACTATGGGTGAGGAAAGGAATGTTCAAATATAGGATTTACCTATTGTGCAAGAATATGTTGATGCGTTTCTAGACAATTTACCTAGACATCCTCTAGAACGATACATTGAGTTTTCCATTGACTTAATTCATGGTTCAAGGACCACATCAAAGACCCCTTATAGAATTTATACTATTGAATTAGTGTAACTAAAGAAACAACTATAGGAATTGAGTAATAAAGGATTTATTTTCCCTAGTGTTTCTCCGTGGGGAGCCACTGTCCTTTTTGTTAAGAATAAAGATGGATCTATGGGGTTGTGTATTGACTACAGGGAGATCAATGCTATAACAATAAAGAATAAGTATCCCCTACCTTTTATTGATGATTTATATGATAAACTTCACGGAGCTCAATATTTTTCAAATATTCATATTTGATATGGATACCATTGGTTGTACATGAAGAATGAAGACATTCCAAATATAGAATTTCGAACCAGGTATGGGCATTACGAGTTTACAGTAATGCCTTTTGTACTAACTAATGCACCCTTTGTTTTCATGGATATAATGAATAGAGTTTTCAAGGAATATGTTGATGAATTTGTAGTAGTATTTATTGATGATATCTTGGTATACATCAAAATCTAAAAATATCATGAAAATCACCTGTGCACTATTATAAAGAATATTAGAAGAAATTAATTATATGGGAAGTTTAGAAAGTGTGAATTTTTCCATTAAGAAATTTATTTTCTTTGCCATATTGTCTCTAAGGATGGAATCTCTGTTGATCCTTCTAAGACAAGGGAAATCCAAGAATGGCCAGCACCGATGAGTATAACCGAGGTACACAGTTTTATTGGTTTAGTAGGTTACTATCAACATTTTTTCCAGAATTTTTTCCAATTGGATAACCCATTAACCAAGATAACATGTGAATGGGTTAAATTTGTTTAGACAAAAGAGTGTGATAAATGTTTTGAAGAATTGAAGAGAGTATTAGTCAATGCTCCTATATTGACTCAACCATAAGGTAATAATGGGTTTGTTATTTATAGTGATGTGTCAAAGAAAGGACTTGGTTGTGTTCTTATGAAGAATGATATAGTTATTTCATATGCATAAAAGCAGCTAAAGATTAATGAAAAAAAACTATCCCACTAATGGTGTTGAGTTAGCAGCTGTAATATTTTCTCTAAAGATATGGAGATACTATCTCTATGGTGAAAAATGTGAGATATATACTAATCATAAGAGTTTGATGTATATTTTCTCACAGAAATAACTCAACATGAGGAAAAGGCGATGGATTGAACTACTCAAGGATTATGATATCACTATAAACTACCACCCTAGGATGGAAAATAAGGATGAAAATGCTTTAAGCAGAAAAAAACAGGGAGTTATGAACAAGATGAGAGTTAAAAGGGATCCTATGTTCATGGATATAGTAAATATGGATATTGGAATAATCATGGAAGGTGAAACATCAATACTTTTTCAAATGGTTTCTAAACCATCTTTACTAGAAAGGATAAAAAGTTCTCAGATTGATGATGAGGAGTTTCAAAAGAAAATTAAAGCTGTGAATGATGGGATATTGATTGAATTCGTATATAAAGATAAAATTATGAAATTTGGGAGGAGGCCTTGTGTTCCTGACTTACCTGATCTAAAAAGGGAATTGTTGGATGATGCTCATAGCTCCAATTTCTCTATACACCCTGGTAACACTAAGATGTATATAGATTTGAAGGAAAATTTTTGGTGGGACAACATGAAGGGGGATATCACTGATTATGTGTCAAGATGTATCGTTTGTCAACAGGTGAAGGCTAGAAGACAACATCCTAGATAAGTCATGCAACCTCTTCCCATACCTGAGTGTAAATGGGATGATATTATTATGGACTTTTTCATGGGGATACCAAATAATCCTAGAAGGAATGATTCTATATTGGTCATTGTCAATCATCTTACCAAGTCAGCACATTTTATTGCTATAAGAGAAGATTTACCACTTGAACCTTTCGAAAGACTATAAATTAATTAAGTTGTAAGACTTAATGGTTTACCCCTTTTGATTGTTTCTGACCGTGATCCCAATTTTACATCAAGATTCTGGAAACGTCTTCAGAAATCCCTGGGTAATGAACTTAGTTTGATCACTGCCCACCACCCTGAAATTGATGGACAATCTGAATGAACTATTCAAACATTAGAAGACATGTTGAGATCTTTCTCACTTGAATTTCAAGGTATGTGGGATCAGTTTTTACCTCTGGTAGAATTTTCTTATAACAATAGCTTTCATTAAAGTATTCAGATGGAACCATATGAAGCGTTATATGGAAATAGATGTCTCACACCAACTTGTTGGGATGATGTTGGTGAAAGAAAACTCATAGTCCCAAAACTTGTTGAGGAACGATGAAAAAGGTGAGGATTATCCAAACCCACATCAAAGCATCTCAAAGTAGGCAAAAGAGCTATGCTGATATTTTAAGGAAGGATTTGGAATTTCAAGTAGGAGATAATGTTTTCTTGAAGGTATCTCTATGGAAAGGTGTTATATGTTTCAGTAAGAAGGGTAAATTAAATCCCAGTTACATCAGGCCTTTCAAAATTCTATAATGAATTGGAGTTATAGCTTACTGTTTGGAAATATCACCAAGTCTCTTCAAGGTTCATGATGTTTTCCACGTATCACTATTGAGAAAATACATGCTTGACCCAACACATGTACTCACCTATGAAGAAATAGAATTGGAACCTGATATGTCTTATTGTGAAGATACTATCAGGATTCTTGATAACAAAGAACAAGTGTTGAGAAACCGGATGACTCGTCTGGTAAAAGTTCTTTGAAGAAACCATAAAATGGAAGAGGCAATGTGGGAATCTAAGGAACATATAATGATGAACCACCCGAATATTTTTATGCGGTAATATTCTAAAAATTTTGAGGATGAAATTACTTGAAGGCTGGAAGAATGTAACACCCCAAGATTCCATAATATGCTTCTCTTTGAATAATACAATAGCTTGTGCTATAGGCAACTTCGAGTTCTAGCACACCACGACCAATCAAACTAGACATTTAAAAAGAAGTTATTAATAGTAACACCCACTTTTAGAAATTTTATTAATTTTATTTTTCAAAATGGAATTCATTTTTGGGTTCATAATATCAAAATTATCTTAGGTTGAATTTTTGGTATTTTTCTGAAAACATTCAATTTTTGATGAATAGTGAGAAACACTGCGTTATTGTTTAAAACTGACATTTTATTTAAATAATTTTTTTTAATTTAAATTTATTTTAAAGTCAAAATAGGTACATAATACATATATTAGTGAAATTTAATTCATTAGAATCATTTTATAATAATATTAGACATATAAAATTTTATTGAACTTTTTAAGGTCTTTTACCTACCTTCTAGGAACATTTTCAAATTTGTATAAAATGTAATTTTACTACTTTTGTGAATTGAATTTCAAAAATATGATAGATACAGTTTTCATAACTAAGTAAAATGTGGTTCAATAGGATGGAAATAATTTTGGGTGAATAGTAACTTTTGAATTTTATTTACCACGATTTAAAGTAAATTGGGTAATTAAAGGTAAAAATGAAATTATAATTACCCCAAATCATGTCCCAATTATATTGGATAAATTTATTTAGAAAAAACTCAACCTTAGGATTATAATATGATCCTTTTTATCCACTTGTATTAGGTTTATACATTTATTATATTTTATTTAAATAAGAGTTAAAAGTGTTAAATTCAAAGTTTAATAACTAAAACATTTTTAATATAGGCTTACACATAAAATAAATTTGACTATAAATATTAATTAGAAATATAATAAGATTTCCTACATCATGGAATTTTATTTATAATTTTTATATATTAAATAATTAAATTTATTTATGAAACAATGATGATTTAGTAATTACCTTATTAATGAAAGATTAAAATAATTGATGTTATAAATATTAAAATAAATTTAAATTGAAACTTTTGATTCCATAAACAAATTTTATAGTTTAATATGACATTTTAGGGTTGATTAAATTTATTTTTTTAAGTATTAAAGTTATTATGACTTTCAAAAAAACCAAATACTAAATAGTGTCGAAATTGATATAAATGAGTTTTCAAAACAAATACTATTTTATTAAATGATATAATATTACTAAAAATATAAGGTTATGAAAAAAGATTTAGATAAGGTTATATATGTCACTGATGAACCACTTGAGGTTCTATTGGCATTTTATAGTAAGTTTTTTAACCATGTAAGATAAAAATATAAGAAGACATGGTAAATGTTAAACTATTTAACTAAGAGTTAAATCTAAAATATAAGGTTAATATGGTGGCCTAAACTTTTATAAAACCTATTTTTGGAGAGTATTTAGACCCATAACCACATTATACTCTAAATAAATCCATTTAGATCTATTAAAAACCAAAAATGAGTTTATATTAAACTAATATTTCAATCTTTTCCTAAGGTGCCCCTCACCTCTCTCATAAAAGGGTACTTACCCTTATCTTAACTTCACACATCTAAAGCCTTTTACCTTGGCCAAACCCTACTCAAATATCCTCCCAAGTATCATCACTTAATCATAGAGGCCTTATTTCTATCAAAAATCCAACCTAAGGATCCCTTTTGCTCAAATCAAAAGGAATCACCTGAAGAAGAGGTAATTACTTCACCACCTCTTTTAAAGTTCTTTTCTTCTTCCACTTCCTATTTATTTGTTTTTTCCATACAAAAATAATAAATCTGGTACCTTATACATACTGTGATGTTATTATCAATATGTTACAACCATATTCATTATTATCTCCATCTTATTAATGACAAAGTCACCATACGTGCGTACGTACAACTTACCGTCTCCACATCGTGGTGTAGTTTGTTATTCAACACTTCATTATTTGGATGGGTATAATAATGAGTATAATTAATGTAAATAATAAATATAATATGTTAATGATTATGTATATATAATATACCATCTAACTACATATGATTTCACCATCAATATAATTATAATGTTTCTCGGGCGTACGTACGGCTTACCGTCTCCACAGCACGATGAGATTTCTTTTCCCATCATAACCATTCAAGAATAATTTTTATTTGATGATTAAAAATAATGTTTAAGAACTTAATTTAATTATGGATATTAATAAAATACATTCTATCCATAACAAACATGACTTATGTAATAAAACATATAAATAAAAATGAATCATTTAACACCCAAAATAATGATACTACTGAAATATTATTAACAAATAAATATTAGAAGATCATGTATGATATCATATTTATGTATGTTGTTATTGTATAATTTAATAAAAATTATTTAACCATAACAAAGGAGGTTACCATACCCTAGACTAAGGAAAAGTACAAGTTATGGGTTTATTTTACAGTCTCTTCATTATCCAAGGTTGTTTATACATAAGTATATAGTAGTACTTCTTTATCATCCACATCCGTGTTTCTTAAAAATGTATTTCAAAACATTTTTACTATTTCATAGACCATGGTTTAAATTCATTTATACCCTTGTTTTAATTTTTATAAAATGTTTTGGAAGTAATCTTTCCATCGTTTTCCTAACAATGTACTTTATGTCCTTTTCAACAATTAAGGAAATAATATTTTTTAACTTATACAATGGATGAGGCTATTTTCCACCATTATAACACTTTCGAGGCTTCCCTTACAAGATTATAAGAATATTTTCAAAATAAATGTTTTCTTTACTTTTAAATTATTTTAAAGTAGAAAGAGATATTTCACTCAAATAGTTTTTGGATTGATTCCATCTATATAAACATCCTTTGTTGGATTGTACACTTGTTTGAAGTTGGTTTATTATGATGCAATCTTCCATATTGCATTGATGGTTTTTCTGATATGTTTGACTATGGATGTGCTATTTTTATACTACTCATGGTTTATGGTTAAAGTATTAACATTTCATATGCTAGTTTTAATATAAATTTTTATGTTATGTTTCAACCTTTTCATATGAGGAATTAATTGGACGTAGTAAGTGACGGGCGGGGCCCTCTATAGCCCCTCAATGCATCGGTAGGTCTCATGAGACAAACTAGTGTCTTGGCACAAGGCCTTGACAATATTTTTATTTTTAGTCTTGGCACGTGGCCTTGACTATGTGGTTATGATGTCTCGCATTATGCATTCAATCATTATGAAATTAGTTATTGATATTACATGTGATTATTCAACTAGTATAATATCCATGTGAATAAGTAAATGACATTATTTTATTTATATTTTCTATATTATGCTGAAGTTTAAGTTTAAAAGGCTTGTGTTTTAGTCTTATACATTTCCTTAAATGTTTATGCTTATTTATGATATTTCTTTACTATATTTTTATCCCTACTGAGCATCTGATCTCACCCCTTTGTTATGTTTTATTTTTCCCAGGATGATAATAAGTATATTATGATTGACCTATAGGGATATGCTAAGGGACATGAGTGTGTCCAAAGGAGACACAATGTTGTTTTTTGCATTTCATAATGTAATGTAAAACTTATATATGTATCTAGTACTTCCAAGGCTACTAAACTGATCGATCATTCAGGACTTGATATCTTGTGATCATACCAATGTTTTGTAATAATGCATCGACTTTGGGTAACTAGGGTTAGGGCGTTACAACATTAATGATTTTTATAATAAATAATGTTTTATTAAATGATTTAAAATTAATAAAAATACTATATTTTGTAAATTTATTTGTAAATTCTAATAAATATTAAATATGGTTCATTAATGTTCCAATATTTCTTTTATAATGAATATATTTACCCCTAAATAGAAAACACTTTATAGGGCGGTTAAGGTTAAAGTGGCGTTTTTTAACATTGCATGCCCTTTTGTTAAAATTAATTTTTAACACACATAAGATTTTAATTATATAATTTTTATTTCATATTTTACACCATTGGAAACAAATTATATAATATGATTCATTTTATTTCTGGTCTTAAATGATTAATTAGATTGATTAAATACTAGTTATCATACTAAAAACTAAATTGGTAAAATTAAGGAAACATAGAAGTTAAGAAAAAACATGTTTAAAACATGCATTTTTTGTGTTTTGTATGTTTGGATCGACCATAATTTCCCTTCAATCCATTATTTTTAAAAATTTTAAGAACATGAGGTAAGATTGACCTCCGAATAGTGAATAATTTTGGGTATTTACAAGAATGCCACTCCTCCTCCATTATAAAAATATATTCATTACCCTCACTTATTCACACCTATAAAGCCATTTGATCAACCAAACCTACAAAAATAAATTCCCAACTTCCCTCCTCTAATACTAGAAGCCTTAGTTTGGGTAGAAATCCAACCAAGTGAGGACTTCAGTGCAAACCAGAAGGAGTTACCTGAAGAAGTGGTAAATTTCATCAATGAGAATTTTTGTATTATTTATTTCTCCATACCCTTAAATTATTATTATATTATTATGATATAATAACCTCATTATCTACCATATACTATGATTTTGTTATGTTAAGTGTTTGACCTAAAACCACACACACTTCCATCAAATGGGTTACAAAATCATCATTTGTGTGTACATTGAATTACCACATCATGAAACAACATCCTTATTTTTCCCATTACCACCTCTCAAGGTTGGGTATGATGATGGACATAAAGTTTATATATGATATTTATAACATTATTATACCCAAGGAGTCTAGGAGTTAGGTAGACCCACCCATACCAAATATTATTAAATAAAAAAAAGTTACAACATCACAAGGGGTATTTATAAAGCCGAGCATGAAATACATTGTGCACATACACCTCAAAAAAATATTAGTAGAAGTTTGATGCCCAAAATTACCATATTGAGCTAACCTACATAATTAAATTATTTTATAGAGCATAAAAAACCTGGTTGGATTCCTTGTAAAGATGTTTAACATCCAGGATAATGCAGTTTATGAGATGGAGGCATTCGATACTGGGTGGCATGATACTCTATGGGACATTCCTAGACTCGGTATTCAATATATCAACTACCACAGTTGAATTAGACTCCATCCAAAGTAGTTTCAGTCCATAATAAAAATTATATTTAATGGACTAGTAATAACCCACAATTGGGCCTCAATAGCACATCCATTTATGATGAAGTTATAGAAGAAACCTTTAACAATACCCCGATGGTTATGGAAGAAATATACATAATATGAAGGTCTGAGTGAACATTAAGACACCCCCTACACATTAATTTTTTTCCAAGAGGGTATTATAGGGATCTATCTAATAAACTTCATTACAAGTGGTTTTCTGGTCCTTCCAAGAACACAAAATATTCTCAAGATAATAAGATCAACAACATCATTTTTCATATAAACTTTCTAGAGCTTGGAGGCAGTGATAACAACCATATGAATGAACTTTATTACTAAATTAAGAGTATGTAACCAAATCTCAAATTCTATCCCATTTCATGCTCTCCAAATATAATCAATGACAACAACAACCATATTAAGAATCATCCCTTGAACCTTCTCACTTATTCTAACATCAATGATAGAGGTGAGTGGGCCCTATAAACTGTCGATTTATAGAATAAAACCAAAAAAGTACTGAATATGTTCCCAGAACCTATATGTGAAAGTGCATGTAATAAATATATGTCTTATAATGTCCTCAAATTTCAAACAAAGGTAGTAGGATGAGGCAATATGTATCCCAGTTTTCACCCAGAAAGTTTTGTATTGGTAGCCTCATCCTCCATGTACTACAGATTAGTAACATTGTTGATGGGGTAATGTGGGATTTCTTGAAGGTTACAATCCATTAAGGGAAAAGGAAATTTCCATCACAGTTATTCCTATACCATTCCCTGTTATTGAGATGGCCACTAGAATTTAGTTCCCATATGATAATGTCCATGTCAATATATTCATACCTCTAAATTTCAAGCCAAATATGAGATGGAATAAAACCATAAGTTTGAATATAATTATATTATAGATCAGTAATGGATGTGCGACTCATGGGTTATAGGATATCCACAACCTCATATAGAGTCCTGACCAACTAGGGTGTAATCCAAACATTCAGATCAGATAGCTTACAAACCATCAATTTTTAGTATTTCATAAGCTAACTATGAGAATGTTTAATGTCTATATAGACAGAATAGAATAAGTATAATGAGTACCAAGATTTAATTTTTTAGATAAATCTATTTGAGAGGAAATACAAATATTTGTCATTGGATTTGAGAATATTCTAGGTAAATTTACTGAGTAGAGATTTATTGAAGAGTTCCACATATTTAATACCCAATCCTCCAATGTCAATGGGATTGAGACACTCATTTCATGACATAATAACCATATTATTCCCATGAATGGATCTGGTCCATATTTAATTTATTATTAGGCCTTGAAGATCTTTAATAAGGTCCTTAGGCCATATATACATTGATAATGAATAGAAAAACACGTAATTAATCACATAGTTAACTTGGAAAATTATTCTTTCCCAAGAAATGGATTTTCCCTTTCATGTTTCCATCTGATCAATAATTCTAGAGTATGTATTTTCTAGGTAACAACTTTTACCTTTACCCAAAAAGAGGGGAAAACCAAGTTAAATAAAGGAATGAGCTCCTATATTCACCCCAAGTGATCTAGAAACTTTGTTTTTCTTATTTATAGACACCCCATCCCCAAAGACCACAAATGATTTGTTCTAGATGATGAACTAGCTGACCACTTCTTAATAATTCCCAAAAATTAATTTTATAAAAGATATGGTTTTCCTATCAAATTACACAAAAATAAGAATATAATTAGTATAAAGTATGTGTGAAAGAGTGTACATCCACATCCTAGCCTTGATCTGATTATATAAGCTAGCCTAGATACGATCATTAAGGTATAAACTCAAATAGTCTTCATCCAGTGAAAATAAGAGGCCATATAGGGGGTACCCTTACCTAACTCCCCTAGAAAAATAAAATAATCCCCAATGAGATCTATTAATAAGGATGGGTAGCTTATAACTCTTGATAATAGTGTGGATAAAGTTTATAAAAGTTTTGGAGAATCCATTTAATTTGAGAATTATTAAAATGTAGCTTCATTTTATTATGTCAAAGGCCTTAGAGATGTCAAATTTTAGAGCTATATTCCCATCTTTCACCTTCCCCTTGACAATATTTATGCATTTAGAGGAAGTTAAAAGATAATTATAAATGTTACTTCGAGGGAAAAACCCAAACTGATTCGAAGGAATGAGTTTCCTAGAAATATTCCTCGGACTAGTAGAAATAATTTTACTAATTATTTTTGGTATGGTGTTCATTATCATACCTGGATTAAATTAATTTATGTCTAAAACATTATCCTTTTTTGGGATCAAGGCAATGAAGTTAGGGTTAACTTCATAAATTATGGAAGCATGATTGAAAAGTTCCCTTACTACACTAGTGATTTAATCATACACAATTTCATAACATTATTATAACTATGGAATAATTGTATCTTATATATCTTTTTTATATTCCATTCCATAAGGTATATTATAACATCACTCGTGTGTATGGAGGACCACCACCTCACAAAGTGATGCGATTAATTGTTCACTAACGCATTACATGGAAGGTAATAAAGGTAAATCTAATAAATACACATTATATACATGAAATATTTATGATATTAATGGCATATTTGACATTTTAGAAATATAATATATCATTTTATTTTTACTCATTCACTCGCTGAAAAAATGACAATGTCGTTCGTGGACGTGTGGACTACCGCCTCCTCGAAGAAATGTGATTCCTTTTTTTCCATCATGAAATAAAAATAATTATATATATAAGTATATATAATTAAATAATATAGTATTTATGATATAATTATAATTATATAAATATAAATGTTACTTACATTCTTTCCATAAAGATCATTGAAAAATGGAAACGTTACTCATGCATACGTACGACTTACCGTCTCCATGATCGTAATGTTAGTTTATTTTTCATAACCATATTCATGATTGGTTTTAAAATTATAATTTATGTGTTATTATGATAATTAATTCATGCTTATTATTCTATATATGTTTATATAATGACCTTTTTAACCATAGTCAACCTACCAAAATCGATTTTGAAATATAATCCAAATATGATCAAAACATATGACATAAAATTAATTGATTAAGTAACTGCATAATTTTTTTAATAAGTTAAATAAAATTAATAATAAACTTGAAAAAGGTTTTTAAAAAAGTAAATAAACAACACAAGTTTATTATTCAAGAATATAAAGATACACATGATGAATCAAACTCAAGGTAAGGGACTTCATCTCAATTTCTTTTCATTGAGGCATATTTTTATGTTATACAACTATCCTCTTTTACGCGGTGTATATAAAACTCATTTGACATGTGATTCCATAAATTTATCTATTATTATGATATTAAATGTTTATTAATGTTATTATTTATTGGGTTTTATGATTCAAGTGTTTCTCAAGTGATACAAGACTTTTCTTTTAAGAAGAATTAACTTTTAAAGTTTTCCTTCCTACTCTTTATCTTTAATGTCCATGGTTTTAAAATGATGTTATTAATGTTTTTAAATGTACATAAAATATGTATAAATTAAATTTCATGTCTATTTTTAAATTATTTAAAATGTTTTTAAAAGGAAAGTTTTTATTTGTTTTATATAGAATGTTTTGAAAAATGACAAAAGGAATGTTCTATTATTAATTTAAATGGTGATAATCACTTTTCCACTGCTGTGGAAATTATTTGATTTCTGAATTCCTTTTCAAGATTTAATGTTTTCTTCAATGAAAAATCATATTTCTATTTTGTTGGGTATTTTAGTTTTGAAAATTTATTTTTAAAAGAAAATGGTATTTTTATCCGAAAGTGGTTTTTATATGGGTTTAAAATGTCTTTCAAAGGGTTTTATGATGAAAGGGTTTTATTTATGATAAGATAATTGAGAATTATATGAAATGGGTGATCCCAATACGTGATATATGAAGGTTTTAGCCCCATTATATCTCATGGGTGAGTCTTATATAGATTATAAAAAGTTTTGAGCCCAATTATAGCTCATGAAAATGGGTGAGGTCTATATAGCTTATACATAGGGTGGACCCCATTATAGATCTAAAATGAATTTGGTAATGGTTATATTGGAAATCAGCCATATAGTTATTCAAATTTAAATTATTTTGAAATGGTTTTATTAGTATGATTCTCTAATTCATTGAAAATGAGTTTTAATTTCTCTCTATAGGTTTTAAAGGATCTCTTTGAGAAAAAAGTGTGTGTGTTTTCTTGTGAAAATATTTTATTTCTTTCTCTCAAAGAACATTTATGTAAAGGTAAATATTTCATGGGTTTTCATGTTTTTAATTAAGTAAAATTTTTCTTTATTTTTATATACCTTACTATGATTTTGTTCTCATACTATGTTTTTAATTTTTTTTTTCATATGGTTAAAGGATGGGTAAGGGAAAGGAAGAAGTCAAGTTTAAAGTTGTGGATATTTTCCATGAAAAATAAATCATTCTTTTTTTTAAAATTTTTATATTATAAAAAACCGGATACAAATTAGAAGTGTCCATTTTATATTTTATTGTTTTGTTATGTATGAGTTATGGACTAATTATCTAAAAATATAAACCTAAGAAGATCCCAAAATTTAAGAGAGTCAATTATTGGATTAAAACTCAAGATTATGTAATATTTAAGTCCAAGTCCTTATAGTTGGCATCAAAGAACAATTTAGACAACTTTAGAGGTTAAGATAGTGTTAATAGAATTCCATTATAAGATTTTACTTTATAAGTTAAAATGATATAGCATTTTAATATCTCTATGTTACTTAATGTAAACTATTTCTCTTTAGAATGTTTTTTCACATAGTAAATAAGAAATTTATAGTGGGAAGGCACCAAGGGAGAAATATCCTTAAAAATTAGAATCTTGAGATGGTTGTAATTGAAATAGAATAATTTTTTTCAATGATGGATTAGTTGACACAAGATATAAATGGTAGTGGTATTAATGATTGATAGGAACCCGATCTACCATGAAGGAACATGTCTACAGTGGATTATTTCATCAGGAAATATCCCCTATAATTCAATGTATAATCTAACCTAATGATAGTCTAAGGATAGATCAATTAATTGGAGAAGATATTTGATGTTATGAAATATTTAGAACACAAAAAGGTAACTATTTACATCTATTATTTTGAAGGTGATGTTGATATATGGTGGTATTTGGTTAAGAATACCAGAGAGAAAGATGATCTAGATGCTATGGAATGGGAAAAATTTAAGAATATTTTACTTGATAACTATTTATTTAATGTTTTTTGGATTAATATGGAGAAACAATTCCTATAATTTAGGTAAAAATAAATATTCTATGGTTTCATATGAAGAAAACTTCACAAGATTGGACAAGTATGTGCCATACTTTATTTAAGACATTGATAGTAAAATTAATATATTTTAATCAGGATTAAAACCAATATTATGAAGAGAATTGGACAAATGATAATTGAAAAGTTATGAGAAATGTTTTCTTTGTGCTAGGAAAGTTGAGATGGAGTTTACCGATACTTATGTGACATAAAATGATAAGAGTAAGAAATAATTAGGGTGGCAGGAAATAGAGAAGAAACCAACTAAGAATTCTACAGGTAATACCAAAACATTTTACAAGTGTAGTAAAATATATTTTTGGGAATGTATTTCTAGATCTTGAATGTGTTACTGGTGTGGTCAGTTTGGTCACAAGGTTCATGAATGAAAATAGAAGATTCCTGAACAATCCAAGAATGAGATAATAGATATCCAGTCAAAAAATATGATGCTTTAGCTGCAATGAGTTGGGGCATAATGGTAACAAGTGTCCAAAGTTACTTACTCAGGGTAGAAATCATCATGACTAGAAGTAAAAAAGGGGTGTAAAAATCATTTTCTACATCTATAATTGATGTTGGCCCATCTAGTGAAGTGGTGGAAACTCCAGAGAGCTCAGTGTTTTTAGATGGTTGATCATAATCTCAATGAATTAGGCACCCTTATTTTGATGTTTTACATAATGAAATTACTTTTTGAGACATTTATTGATTTTTCATATCTATCTTAAGTATATGATTTAGTGGAAAATTTATTTTAGGAATAATTCATTTACATGTTATATACATAAGTATAAAAGTATTCATAAACTTTAAGGTTAATATAATCATTAATGACATTTTTTAGTTAAAATATTTGAAACAAATACTAATGATGAACCAATGGTGTTGCTGTTGAGCTTTAGAGATTAATTTATTTTAACTTGTTCTTACCATTTTAGTTTTGGAAAATACACAGAGATATATGGAAAGAATTTTCATGCTTTTATGGATATTATGATCTATTAAAAGTGAATTTTAGTGCTTTAGATATAAAAATGTCATTTTTAGAGTAAAGGATGAATTTTAAATTGATCAAAGCACAACTAAAGGATGAAATTCTGTTTATGAAATGAAAACATATCAAGTAAGTACATTTAATTATATTCTTATATAGTAAAAGAATTCCTCAAATTTAGGAAAAGGATATTAAAACAAAATATTATATAATTACATTAATATATGACGAATCAAATGGTCTTTTATATCATAAAAAATTTATGGTTTCGAGGCCCTTAACTTTAAATTTACCATTCACTTGATTTTGATTAATAACCTCAATCACTCTATATGATTATTTATTATTTTCTTTCATGTATAAATCATCACTTTTCACTTATGTTCTCCTATTTGGAAACTTAGTTATGTGTTATTATAATTGAACTATATACTTACCTTTATATGTTTTTAAGAGTATGTTTTATTAACCATTTTTACAATATGGGTTTATAATAAAAGTATTTTCAAATGTCGATCCTTTGATTATCGAGATAAAGTTCAAATTGCGAGAATGTAATTTTTTAGGGGGAGGATGTAACAACCCAAGATTTTAAAAGAATAAAATTATTTTCAATAGAATAAATGACACCAAACATTGACTTAGCTTTATCTACACACAACAATGAGTTTATTTGATATCTTTTGCTACACATAAGACCGAGTTTTACCAAACAAAAATATACTATTAATATTATTATTTAATATGATAGTTATCGATTGGACATTTGTATGGTGAGTGTGAATATGATTAACTAACTTATGAAAATATATATTTTACACATTATTATTTATTTATCGATTTATTAGTAAAAAAAAGAATAATTTGAAATAAAAATAAATGTTTTCTGAAAAATAGGTTTTTTTGTCTAAAAGACGGTTTAATCGTTCTTGGAAAACATAATTTAAATTTATGATTTTACCACTTTTATAAAATTTATTTGAAAAAAAAGATCAATTATTTAAATTTTAATACCAAAATCATCTTAGGGTGAATTTTTTATAATTTTTTCTAAAATATTTTTTTTTGATGAATAATGAAAAATATTGAATTTTAATTGAAAACTATATTTTCACTAAAATTATTTACAAGGTTAAATTATATTTTTATTTTTTTTTAAAGTATAATTAGTTAAATTACAGATAAATTTATCAAATTTAGGACATTTTAATAATTTTAATATTGAATTTCGATATAAAAACATTATAAACTTTTGAAAATTTTCACATTAAAAAAACATTTTCTCTTTGCGTCTGCAGAATTAATTTTAAATTAAATTATACCAAATATATATGTTAAATTTTAAAAAATGGATTAAATATTTTGAATCAAAATAATTTATATTATATAATAAATTCAACATAATTTATGACCATAATGATAAGTGAAAACAATTAAAATTAAGTATCGCGGTTAAGGTAAAAACTATTTTATCGTGGGGTTAAACTAAAAATATAAGAGTGAAAGTGAAATAAAATATTATATTAATTTTATTTTATGAGTTTATTTAGACCTTATAAATCAAATTATATAACATATGAAAATTTATTGTCAATTTCCTTTGAAAATGACCCATATATTAATTTAATTAAAGAAAAAGACAAAAAAGGAACCTTCCTTGATTTTAATATTATAATGATTTAGGATAGGGACAAAGAAAACCTATATTCAGTTATCAATAATTATTTGAAATATAAATGATTATTTTTTATCATGTTAATTTATTTTTAATTTTTATATAAAAATAATTACCTTAAATACTTATTCAATGTTGATGTAGTAATTATTTAATTAAAAGGAAGATGAAATAAATGATATTAAAAATGTAAAATGTAAAATATTTTGAATGAATGATTTTTTCCATGATTTTTATAGATGAATATTACTTTTAATGCAATTATGTTTTGATTATATTGGAATTAAATTACTATATTGATGAAATTAATATCAAAGTAAGTGAATATTTTCAAAATTTACATTAATGATATCTTATAATAAATAATGTTTTATTAAATGATTTAAAATTACTAAAACCGCAACATTTTTCCAAGTGATTTTTAAATTTTTATAAATATAAAATATGTTGAATTAATGGAAAAATTATTCTTTTATAATTAATATATTGACCCCTAAATAGAAAAAGCTCTATAGGGTGGTTAAGGTTAAAGATGTGTTTTTTCATGTTGCATGCGCTTGTGTTAAAATTAATTTTAAACACACATAGGATTTTAATTTTATAATATGTATTTAATATTTTTCACCAATGGTTAAAATTATATAATATGAATAATTTTATTTATGGTTTTAAATGATAAATTAGATAGATAAAAATACAGGCTACTGCAGTAAAAACGAAATTGGTAAAAGTAAAGAAACTTAGAAGTTAAGGAAAAAATTGTTTAAAATGTGTTTTCTTGTGTGGTGTAAGTTTTGATCGACTATAATTTACCTCAAATAAATTATTTTTCAATTTTTTAGGTATATGAGGTAATATTGACATCCCAACAGTGACTACTTTTGGTTATTTACAATAATGCCACTCCCCCTCCAGTATAACAGGGCATTCACTCCCCTCACTTATTCAAACCCCTAAATCCATTTGGATAGACAAAAACCTACAAAAGTAACTTCTAAAATTACATCCTATCATACAATAAGACTTATTTTTGAAATAAATACTACCATGTAATAACTTTGGTGCAAAACAAAACGAGTTACCTGAATAAGAGGTAACGTTCATCAACAAGCATTTTTGTTTTATTTCTTTATCCTCCCCCTTAAATTATTATTATAACATATTGATATAATAAAATCGGTATATTTATATAATTAGATGTTGTTATTTCAAGTTTACAACATAAAAATACACACACTTGCATTAAATGGGTTATGATATCATTATTTGTGTGTATGGTGGACTACTGCCTCCCGAAATGATGTCATTTGTTTTTTCCATTACCACCTCTCATGGTTGAGTATGATGATGGATATAAATTTTATATATTATATTTATAATATTATTATACCTATTAATTAATTATATCATATATAACTTTTTTATATTCCATTTCATAAGGGATATGATAATGTGGCTCATGTGTTCAGTGGGATACCACCTCACGAAGCGATGTGATCCATTTTCACCAATACGTTACATGGAAGGTAATAACGGTAAAGATAATAAATATATGTTATATAAATTTAATATTTTTGATATTAGTGACATATTTTTAATTCTATAAATATAATATATCATTTTATTTTTACCATTCCACTCACTAGAAAAAATGATAATGTCGTTCATGGACGTGTGGACTACCACCTCCTCGAAATGATGTGATTCATTTTTTTCATAACCACATCACATGAATGATATATATAAGTATATATAATTAAATAATATGGTGTTTATAATATTATTGTCACATTTTAAGGACAAATTTTTCTTACCTTCTTTCCATAATGATCATTGAAAAAATAGGATCATTACTCATGCGTACGTATGACCTACCATCTCCACGATCATAATGTCTGTTCATTTTTCATAATCAACTTTCATGATTAGTTTTAAAAGTATAATTTATATATAAATATGATAATTATTTCCTAATTATTATTATTTACTGGTTTATATAATTACATTTTTGACCATAGTCAACCTACTAAAGTTAATTTTGAAACATAAGCCAAATATGGTCAAAACATACGACATAAACTTAATTGATTAAGTAATTTTATACAAATTCATAACAAGTGAAATAAAAGTAATAATACACTTGAAAAAGGTTCTCAAGTAAGTAAATAATTAACATAAGTTTATTATTCAAGAAGATAAAGACACATGTGATGAATCTACTCAAGGTAAGGGACTTCATCTCAATTTCCTTTCATTGAGGCATATTTTGATATTATAAACCTATACTATTTTACATGGTGTATATGCAAAACATTTTACATGTGATATAATGGATTTATCTATTATAATGATATTTATAGTTTTTATTAATTTCATTCTTTAATGGGTCTTATGATTCAAGTGTTTCTCAAGTGATAAGGGACTTTTCTTTAAAAAAGAAACAACTTTTAAAGTTTTCCTTAAAATATTTATCTTCCATGTACATGATTTTAAAATTATTTTATTAATGTTTTTATATGAAAATAAAATATTTATAAATTTAATTTTATGTATATTTTTATATTTTTTTAAAAATTTTCAAGTGGAATCTTTTTACGCGTTTTATACTGAACATTTTGAAAAACGATAAAAAGGAATTTTATATTATTATTGTACATGGAGAAAATGAATTTTCCACCTATATATCCATTATTTTATTTCTAGATTCCATTGAAAGATTTCATGTTTTCTTCCATGAAAATCCCTATTTATCTTTTGTTGGGTATTTTATTTTTAAAAATGGGTTTTAAAAGAAAATGGTATTTTTATCCAAAAGTATTTTTCATATGGTTTTAAAAGAGTATTTAAAAGGGTTTTATGATGAAAGTATTTCATTCATGATAAGTTAATTGGGAATTATATAAAATGGGTGATCCCAGTGCAACTTATACAAAGGGTTGAGCCCTATTATAGATCATAGATGCACCGGATATAGATTATACAAAGAGTTGATCCCCATTATATGTCATGAAAAATGGGTGAGCCCAATATAGATTACAAGAAGGGTGAGACACATTATAGATATCCATTGAGTTTGATACTGATTATATTGGAATTCATTCATATGGTTATTCCAATGAAAAGGGTTTTGGAAGGGTTTTATGAATATGATTCTCTAAGTCACCTAAAAGGAGTTTAAATTTCTTTCTATTGGTTTTAAAAGATTTATTTGAGCAAAAATTGTGCGTTTTTTACTTTTGAAAATATTTTATTTCTTTCGCTTAAATAAAATTGATATAATGGTAAATATTTCATGAGTTTTAATGTTTCTACTAAACTAAAAAATTCCTTTATTTTAATATCCCTTACTGAGATTGGGTTCTTATCCCATGATTTTAATTTTTTTTTCAAAGTGTTTAAGGTTGTCTAAGGGAAAATAAGAATTCATGTTTAATGTCATGGATATTTTTCATAAAAATAAATCATACTTCATTTTAAAATTTTTATATTATGAGAAAAATGGATATTAATTTAAAGTATCCATTTTGTATTTCTTGGTTTTTATGTATAAGTTATGTCCTAATTTTCTAAAACTATAAACCTAAAAATATACTCAAATATAAGAGAATGAATTATTGAATTAAAACTCAAGATTATGAAATGATTAAGGACTGGTCCTTATATTATCTTTGGGATGGAGAAGTAGATCAATGGTGAATTCTTATCAAGAATACAAATAAAGAGGAAGGAATTGAATCAATGGAATACAATGAGTTTAAGGGGATATTACTTAGAAATTAAATCCCCTATATTCTACAAACAAATTTGGAAAATATATTTCTTTAGTTTAATCAAAATGATGGAAAATACATAGATACATATGAGAAAAAGTTTACAAGGCATGCGTGGTATGCCTTTGGTTTAGTTTTCATTACTAAAAGTAAAACTGAACGATTCTTTGGTGTCTTAAAACCAAGTATACTAAGGGTGTTGGATATAGGAGACTTCAGTACCTATGAATAATTTTTTCTATTTGCTCTCAAGGTGCATATGGAGATTAGAGTTGTAACACCCCGAGCTTCCACGATACGCTTCTCATTAAATAATGCAATAGCTTGCATTGTACGCAACTTCGAGTTCTAAAACACCACGACTAATCAAAGTAGCCGTTATGAATAGTAATAACCACTTTTTAAAATTATAGAAATTTTATATTTCAAAATGGACTTCATTTTTGGATTCGGAATATCGAAATTAGCCTATGTTGAATTTTTGGTATTTTTCTGAGAACTTCTAATTTTTTATGAATAGTGAAAAATACTTAAAAACAAATTTTTTAATCAAAATAATTTATAGTGATAATTTATACTATTTAGTGTTTTTAAAGTATAATTAGAATATATTTTTACCATTTTATCCAATGGTGATCATTATAATTAATTTAACATTGAAATTGGACATAAACAATTGCCAATCTTTTGATATAAATTGTTTCTTAAAAACACGCTATTTGTTGTGACAGCGGGAATTAATTATAAAATTAATTAATGCAACTTATATGTTTGTAATTTCATAAAATAGACATCATTTTTTAATTCGGAATATCAATTATATCTTAGGGTGAAATTTTGGCATTGTTCTGAAAAACTTCAATTTTTGATGAATAGTGAAACCACTAAGTGGTAGTTAAATAACTGATTTTTCATTTAAATGAAATATTACCACTTCTGTGATTTGATTTTCAAAAATCCGACATACATGGTTGTCAATAAGAAGTAAAATGTGATTCAATGAGATTAAAATAATTTTTTGGTGAATAGTAACTTTTAAGTTCTTAATCGCGATTAGAGGTAATTAGTGTAGTTTAAGGTAAAAATAATGTTTTAATAATATGAGATGAGCTTGACACATGTCCTACCCTCATTGGATGTTCCATGTCCGACCAAGACAATCCATGGGTCAACTTGGGGACCCCATGGAGCCACTTTAGTTAGAAAATGACATAAATACCTTTTATTTAATGTTAAAGTAAAAAATGACACAAACATGATATGTTTTACTAAAACAATTTTTACATGGGGTTATACAAGTCATATTTTTGACTATAAATAGTAATTGGAAAGATAAAAAGATTTCATACATCATAGTATTTTTGTTATAATTTTTAGACATTAAATAAATTAAATTATTTATGACATCATGATGATGCAGCAATGACCTCATTATTTAACAATTTAAATAAAATGAGAAGATAATAAAAAATCCAAAGCTTAAACTTGTCCAAAGCCTATTGGATGAAGAGATTTCTAACCCTTATCACCTTATCCACGAATTATATAAGTGTGGGACCTTTAGAATCCGAAAATCATTGTATAATAATGTAACATTTCAATCTTTCCAAAAGAGCCCCTCCTCTCCTCTTATAAAAGGCCCCCACCTATACCACCTTATTCAAACTTTCAAGCCTTTTGGTTCGGCCAACCTCTGCCCAAATACTCTCCCAACTTCTCTCCCTTCATCCTAGAAGCTTTACTTTAGTCATAAAGCCATCCTAAGGAGTCTTTTTGATCAAATCAAAAGGAAGAACCTGAAGAAGAGGTAACGTTTTCATCACCCTCTTTCAAGTTTCTTTCTTCTTCCACTCCATCTTTGTTTATTATTTCAATTCTAAAATTATAACTCCAGTATATTCTATATAATGTGATGTTATTATATATATGGAACAACCATATTCAGTATTATACCCATCATTTGAATGACATGTCACCATACGTGCGTACGTACGGCTTACCGTCTCCACGTCGTGGTGTAATTGTTATTCAATATATTATTATTTAGATGGGTATAATAATGATATGAAATTGATGTAAATAATAAATATACCATGATAATGATTCTGTATATATGATATACTATCCAATTATATATTATTTTAATATCAAAATAATGATATTGTCGCTCGTGCGTACGTACGGACTACCGTCTCCACGAACGCGATGAGATTCATTCTCTGTCGTATCCATTCAAGTATAATTATAATTTGATGATTTAAAAATAATGTTTAAGGACATGATATCATTCTGGACATGAATAATATACAACCTATCCATGAAAAAAACGACTTACGTAACAAAACATATAAAAGAAAACGAGTAAGTTAAAACCCGAAACAACGATAAATCTAAGATATTATTAACAAAGCAATGTTAAAAGATCATATATGATATCATATTAATGTATATGATTATTGTATAATTTAATAACAATTATTTCACCATTATACAGGAGGTTAACCTACCCCAACCAAGGAAAAGTACAAGGTAAGGGTTTACTTCACAACCTCTTCATTATCCAAGGTTGTTTATACATAATTATCTACTGGGACCTCGTTATCATCCACATCCATGTTTCTTAAAAATGTCTTTCAAAGAATTTTTAATATTAAATGGAAAATGGGTTAAAGTCATTTATACCCTTATACGTCTTTGAAAGGAATCTTACCGTCGTTTTCCAAACAATGTACTTTTTGACCTTTTTGACAAATTTAAGGTAAGAATGTTTTTTTAACTTATTCGGCGGGTGCGGCTATTTTCCGCCATTATAACTTCATCAAAGCTTCCCTTACAAGCTTATAAGAATATTTTCAAAGTAAATGTATTATTTTATAATTATGGGACTTTTAAATGATTTCAAAAAGAGAGAGATATTTCTCTCAAATAGCTTTGATTTCATCCATGTCAACATCCTTTGATGGGTTTTAAGTTTAATTGAAATTGATTTATGATACAAAACTCCCATTGAACATTTTGTGAAATATTTGACTGTGGATGTGTTATTTTTATACCATCCATAGTTTATGGAGAAATTGTTGACGTTTCGTATGCTAGTTTTAATACGAATATTTATGTTATGTTTAAACCTATTCATATGAGGAATGTATTGGACTTAATAAGTGACGGGTGGAGCCCGCTATAGCTCCTCGATGCATCGGTAGGTCTCATGAGACAACTAGACATGGAATTGGCTGAGTCCCTTTCCCAATTTAATTTATGGTTTTGGCCGAGGCCTTAATCATTTTAGACGTCTTGGCCAAGGCCTTGACAAAATGTTTCAGAATGTCTGGCATTATACATTCCCTCATTATGAAAGTGGTTATTGATATTGCATGTGATTATTCGACCAGTAGAATATCCATGTGAAGAAGTGAATGGCATTATCTCATTTTACTTTTTCCATATTATGTTGAAGTTCAAGTTTAAAAGGCTTTTGTTTTAGTTATACATTGCCTTAAATGTTTATGTTTATTGATGAAAGCTTCCGCTATATTGTTATCCTTACTGAGCATCTGAGCTCACCCCTTTCAATGTTTTAATATTTTTCCAGGATGTGAAGAAGTATTTTATGAATGACCTGTAGGGGTAGTCAGAAAGGGATATGAGTGTGGACTATGAAGACCATGTTATTGTAGTTTGTTTACATTTTGATGTAATGAAAGACTTATGAATGTATCTAGTGTTTCCAAGGATACTAAACTAATCGGTCTTTCGAGACTTGATCTTTTGTGATCATGCCAATGTTATGAAGTAATACACCGACTCTGGGTAGCTGGGGTCGGGGCATTACAAGAGTTTCCCATAAATCTCATATTTTTATAAGAAAATAAAAATGGAACTCAATGTCAATTCTAAAAACCATATAGAAAAGAAGATAATCTCTCCTTTATACTCTAAGTGTGGAACAAAACATGGGGGAAATTTTCTCAAGGGTACTAGTAAATGTTACAAATATAGAAATTAATTTCATTGGGAAAATGAATACCGAAGTGATTGTAATAATTTATCTAATTATGTGAAGAGAGGAAAAGATCCACAGAATGTACTGCCCATGATCCAATGCTTTAAATGCAAGGATTATAGGAATTATGCCAACCAATACATGGATATGAAGGATTTTGATTATTAGAGTCAATAACATATTAATCCCAGATACAAAAGGGAAATCTCATATGATAATGACTGCCAAAGTGGGTTATACGAATGACATGGTGAAAGGTACACTTATCATCCAATCTTGAACAAATAATGTCTTATTTGATTTTAGATCCAGCTAATCTTTTATTTCTAAAATATTTACTAAGGGTATCACCATATCACCTCAAAAATTAGATGTTTAGTTATTTGTGAATACTATAAATGAAAAATGGTATCATCTCAAGTTTATAGTTCTTATATGATTGAAGTTTGTGGTAAAATTATTCTTGAAAATCTTGTGATTATCACTTTATTTGTATTTGATTTTATTCTTTTCATGGATTGGATTTCTCTATATTGGGATCATATTAATTTATAAGGAAGTGAAGTTACATGTCATATTATGAATGAACCTATAATCATTTATAAATTCAAGGATGAATATGAACTTACAATGGAAATTTATTCTATATTTTGGTTATTAATTACCATACATGAAGGTTATATATCTCATATGGTTGGGTAAGAACTCAACATTAAGGATAAAATTATTGTATAGGGGTTTGTTGAGGTCTTTCTGGAAGAATTTCTAGGCATTCCACTTAATTGTGAAGTTGAGTTTTCAATGGAACTCATATATGGTGTTATTTATATTCCAAAGACTCCTTTAAAATGGCCCAAATTGAGTTTTAGAAATTGAAGAAGAAACTTTGATATAATCCTGATAAGGGATTAATATTCACAAGTTTGTCACTCCAGGGTGCACCTATTCTATTTCTTAATAATAAATATGGATCAATGCGACTTTACATTGATTATCATGAACTTTAAAAGATCTCTATAAATAACAAGAATCATCTTCCCCATATTGATGAATTATTTGATCAACTATGAAGAGATAAAAACTTATCCAAGATTAAACTTCATTTTCGATATCATTAATTGGGGTTCAATAAGGAGGTTATTTCCAATATGACATTCCATAAAAGGTATAGACACTATGAATTTATAGTGTTTCCTTTTGGTTGCACTAATTCCCCCAATAACTTCATGAAATTAATGAATAGAGTCTTTAGAGACTATCTTGATCAGTTTTTAGTTGTTTTTATAGATGATATTATTTTATATTCAAAGATTAAGGAATATCATTAATATTATTTGATTATTGTGTTAAAGACCCTGAGTAAGGTGAATCATTATGAAAAATTTACCATGTGTGAAATTTGTCTTTAGAAAGTTTCATTTTTGGTTTTTGTAATCTCAAGTAATGGTATATCAGTAGATCCTTCAAAGATAGAATATATTGAGAAATGGATGAGACCAACCATGGTAATTTAAATTTTTATTTTTCTTGGGTGGGATAGATATTATTTTAATTTTTTGGAATATTTATCATGATTATATAATCCACTCATTAAGTTGACTAGAAAAGGATTTAATTTCAAATGGATAGTGGAATGTGAATATAATTTCAAGGATATGAAAAGAAGATTAGCCAGTGCAACTATAATAAAACTAAAATATAGTGGATAAAGGTTTATGATATATAATGATGCATCAAATAAGGTAATGGGATGTGTTCTCATGAAAAATGATATGGTGATAACTTATGCCTCACACCAATTGAAGGTTCATAATAAAAATTATCCAACTCATAATTGGGAGTTAGCTGTAGTAATTTTTTCATTAAATATATAGAGAAATTATCTCTATATAGAAAGGTGTGACATATATACTGATAAAAAAAGTTTAAATAATATTTTCACTCAAAAAGAGTTGAACATGTTCCAAAGAATATGGCTAGATTTGATCAAATATTATGACTGCTCATTCCATTACCACTTTGGGAAAACTAATAAGGTGGAATATGCCTTGGGATAAAAGGATCATTCTAAATTATCTATAATGAGGATAAAAAAGATCCTATATTTCTGGATTTATAAAGGATGGTCTTGGAAATTTTAAAGGAAGGGGATAAATCTTATCTGGATCAAATGAATGTTCAACCATCTATAAAAGTGGAGATTAAAGAGGCTGAGAAGGATGATATAGATCTATAAAACAAAATGATAAATGTTATTGCGTTCAAACTTGATTGTGATGGTATTATAAGATTCAAGAACCATGTATGTGTCCCACCCATACCATATTTAAATAATGATCTGTTGGATGAGGCTCATAGTTCATCATTCTCTATTCATCATGTAAGTATAAAGATGTATAGAGACTTAAAAGAGTATTTATGGTGGAATGGGATGAAGAGAGATATGGAATAGTATGTTTCTTGGTGCTTGTTTTTTTATTAAGTTAATTATTAGATATATAATTCTAATGGGATGTTACAACTATTAACCATACCTTAATGTATATGGGAAAAAATCATAATGGATTTTGTCATCAGACTCCCTAAAACATTTAAAGGTCATAATTCTATATGGGTTATATTTGATCAACATATGAAGTCATAAAAATTAATTTATATCATATAATATTTCTATATTGATGTACTTACCATATTATATATTAATGAAGTTTTAAGATTTCATGGAGTACCACTTTCCACTGTATCTGATCGGGATTTGAGGTTTATCTTGAAGTTCTATTGAAGTCTTGATTTGGATATGGATACAAAGTTAAGTTTCATAACTTCTTATAATCCTCATATAGATGGATAGTTTGAGAGGACCATTAAAACTCCAGAATGCATATTGATATATCTATCTACAAATTTCAAAGGTGTTTGTGATCAATACCTTCCTTCGGTAGAATTTTCATACAATAATATCTTTCACTGTAGTATTCAAATGGATCCTTATGAAGCCCTCTATGGTAAGAAGTTTATAAATCCAACATGTTGGAAATAATTTATAGAAAAAAAGGTATGGGAGATGATCTAGCTAAGGAAATTTCAGATAAGTTTAGACCTATTGAGCATAACATAAGAGCATCTCAGAGTTGAAAAAATAGTTATGCTGAAAATCATCTGAAAGATTTGGAGTTAGAAGTGGGTGATAAGGTATTTATATGAATATATAACTTGAAGTGAGTAATGAGATATAAAAATAAGTGAAATATAATCCCTAGGTATATCGGTCCTTTCGAAATACTTGATCATATAGTGATGGTAGCTTATCGATTGGCCCTTCCATTGAATATCTCACAAGTTAATGATGTGTTTCATGAATCTCTCATGTGAAAGTACATACCTGATACTTCACATGCATTAAAATTATAGGTCATAATATTTAATAAATATATTTCTTATGAAGAACAATTGGTAGAGATTCTGGATTTTAGAGATAAATTTCTATAAAATAAGGCCACTCACCTAGTTAAAGTTTTATGGTGAAACAACCAATTTGAATAAGCTACGTGAGAACCTGAGGATGTAATGAGGAAAAGGCATCCTTATATGTACGTATAAGAGTGATGAATTTAGATATAGGAATTAATTTTATGGGGGTATAATATAACATCCTGATATTTTTATGAAATATTTATTTTAAAATAATTTTATTTCTACGATATCATGCATTGCATAAATTAGTGAGTTTAAATGAACCGTGTAACATTACTAAAATATTATGTTTCCATTATTACCTAGATGTTATATTAATTAGTATGAATAGTAATAACTAAATTATGAAAATATATTGTATATAAATTTATAAAATAAATTCATTAGTTATCAACTGATTTGAATTAAAAACGAAAAAATATTTTAAGATAAAAGTGATGTTTTTCTAAAAACATTGTTTATGTGCACAAGGAATTTTATATAAATATATAGAATTAAAATGTATTGGTGAATTATTTTAATTAAATTTATATATTATTTACTTTATTAAATGTTTTATACATTAAATAAATATTTTTCTAAGAAAAGGATAACAATAAATATAGTTTTATGCTTAAAAATTCATTTTTACTAAAAAGTAGTTTTTGTCACATTTTAAAAACTTAATTTGAAATTAATTTATTTCATTTATAGGTATTGAATAAGATAAAATTAATTTAATATTTATAATTATAAGGTTCAAATTTGGTAACTAAGCCCCATTTATTTTCAATCAATATGAATAGTAATTGTATTATAATTCATCACCACGGTAATGGTTAAATCTGGATAAAAAATAAGTTATAAGGCTATAATATTTAATCTTAATTTTTATTTGATGAATTAAATTATAACTTTAAAAATTATTATTCTAAATTGATTTATTTAATATAATATTTTCCATGAAAATGACTTATGTATTATTTAAACCAAAGAAAGTGACAAAATGTCACTCTCTTAGTTTTAAATATAATTAATGTGTTCACATAGGAACAAAAATTAGTTACAAACGAATATTAATAGTAAATTTTTAATTAATGAAATTATATTACTGCTCTTAATGTATTTAAAATTTTTATGAATTAAATAATTACTTTAAATACTTACACAATACTGATGCAAAAATTATTTAATTAATGGAAAAATAAAATAAAGGATATTAAAAATATTAAAAGTATTATAATTTGAGATAATTAAGGTGATAATTATTTTATTGAATAAAATTAAATTTTTGGGATGTTCTAAAATAATTGGTTCAAATTCTATGTATTTTATTGATGTTATTAAAGTCAATGTAATGAATAATGTCAAAATTGATACTAATGATATTTTATGAAAATAATATTTTATTAAATTATTTAAAAGTCATAAAAATTGTAAATAAGAATAAGTGGAATAATTTATGGTCTAAAATATCATAAATTTGACATTTATGGTCTAATTTAAATCTTATAATTAAAAATGTTGACCTTTTAATATTGAAAAAGTTGTTACCATAGTTTAAATTAAATAGGTTAACTAAGGGTTAATCAAAATGGTAAGGTTTAAAATTATACCAAAACCAGTATAAAATATATTGGTTTATGATATTAAAACCCTATAAAACCTTATATTTGAATCCATTTCCATTTTGAGGTATTTGGATTAATATTTAATTTATTATAAATTAATCTTAAGAGAAATTTCAAAAAAGTGCCCCTCACTTCAATTATAAAAGTACATCTCCTCCCTAACTTCATTGTACCACATTGATCCTTCTAGATCTACCATAATATAAAAAATTATCTTCTATAATTCCATCAACACATTCTATAGGTTCATTTATTCCCAAAATACCAACCCTAGATCCCTTTAGAGGACATTTAAAGGAGCCATTTCAATGAAGAGGTAATCTCTCTAACCGATAAGTTTATTTTTATACTCTTATTTAAATCCTTTAAATATATGATATTAATCATAAAATAATATCTTAAGTATTAATATATTATTAAATGTTATTATTTTTATTAATACACCTATATACACACTCTTTCCCAAAATATAATAAGTGAAACTGTCGCTCGTGCGTACGTACAACATACAATCTCTACAGAGCGATACAATTCATTTTTCATCACCATATTATATTGATGAGTATTATGATTATATATAAAATTTATGATTTATTTATACTAATGTAATGATAATATCAGGTATACATTATTATCATCCAATCTTTAGGAATCGATAACATCGCTCATGCGTACATATAGACTACCATCTCCATAATGCTATGTGATTGAATTTTCATTTATATTTCACAGGGATGGTAATAAGGATAAATTTTATGAATATTTAAAATATATAGAAAATAATATTTATTATTTAATGTTTTATTATTATTTACCTTTCCTTCATTCCATCAGATGAAAAATGGAAACAACGTTCATGAGTTCGTACGACCAACCATCTCTATGAACTATGTGATTCATTTTTCTATCTATAATTTTTATTAATTATTATAAATATGTATATAATTAATGTATATGATGTTTATATAATGATTAAAATTCTTTAAATTATTTTACCATGATAAACATATAAGGAATGGGACTACCAAACCAAAATATGTTTGGAAAATGAAGTAGTTATCATTCAGAATAGTGATTTTAATAACAAACTATTTATAAATAGGTGATAAGATGTTATAAATAAATCATACATGGCATGATATATATTGTCACGACCCGCCCTCGGGGTCCGTGCCATGACTACCCCAAGCCCGCCTTCCATAGGCCAGGGGCTGGCGACTAGCACCAAGGCGTAAATTCCGGTAAAAAGGGAAGGCATTGCCTTTGTAAAGTAAAACAAACACCACAGAGTAAGCAAGCGGAAAGTAAACACTAAGCAAAAGCAGAGTACAACTGAAAGTGCGGAAAAGTAAATGGGCCAGTATACAAACCCAAACTGAAAGTAAAGTACAACTCGAAAGGGAAAACAACAACTGAAAAGTAAAAGCCGCTACACCGAGCTGTCCACCGGAAATCCCACCTGAAGGGTGGGTACAGATAGCTCCACTGCTCCACGGGTCCCGCCGTCCGCTCCGAGCACGTCCCGTCCAGTGGTCCACCTCCAGGTACCGTCCTGCTCTGCAAGCCTCAGCTAAGATCAACATTGTCCGTCGTCTGCAACCAACACAACGTAGTGCGGGCAAAGCCCGTGCAGGGGTGAGTATAAGCTACTCAGTAGGGACCCCGAGACCCCTGAAGGTCTCTCAAAATCCACAAAGGATAAACCACAAAGAAAGGTACAATCACGAAGTAACAACCGACACTGCTTAGGTATATGCCCATACATATACCTAAGTCATCAATTTCAAATACGCTCCAACCTCCGAGCCCAAGTACAACTCAGTCCACACAGGAAAGTAAACGTATTCCACACAGGAAAGCAAAACGTAATCCACACAGGATAGCACAACACAATCCACACAGGAAAGCAACAGGATTCAGCTCACACAGGTATACTTCTTCGAAAGACGATAAAGATGATCTCTGATCCATCTAAGTCGTCGGACCCACGAAGGATCGATAGGTAACTAACCCCTGCAAAAGACCCACACAGGATCGGGCCCACGTAGGACCTGTAGGCGCTGGTTCACACAGGACCGCTGAGCGCAAGGACCCACACATGATCGGACCCACACAGGATCAGGCCCACACAGGACCTGTAGCACTGATCCACGTAGGATCGCTGAGTGCTGTAGTCGCCGTCGTCAAATCCACACAGGATCTCTGTACTGTCGTCGTCGCAGTCACAGTAGCAGTAGCAGTAGCAGTCACAGTAACAGTCGCAGCCAGCACTAGGGTTCCCGCACACAGCAAGCTCGTACAGAAGGGTCCGCTCCACGAGCCGAGAGGCTGATACATCAACTGTCACAAAGTCCAGAGTTGATGTATCCAAAAGTTCCGTATCGTCAACAGGAACTCAACGCAACAGACGACGCGTCGATCGGACGCCCGGTCTGAGAGTTATTGGCATTTTCGTCCCCGGGGCCTGGTTGGTTTTTAAGGCAAAACCAACCCGACCGTACTCCACCTGCGTCCAAACCTCGGGCGGAGTATTCCAAAAGAACCGTCTCACTAAGAGGAACACAACAAAGCTGACGACACATCAATCGGACGTCCGTAGCTCAAGATATGAGCGTTTCCGCTCCGAGGGCCCGGTTGGTTTCGTGAACGAACCAACCCGGCCGAACTCAAAGTATTCTGAAACCCTGAGTGCGATATACCGAAACGACCGTCTCGATCCAAGGATCGCGTTTCCGCAAACGGTTCGTTAATCGGAGGTCCGTGGCTCAAGATATGGCCAAAAGACCGAATTTGTCTCAAAAATGGGGGGTTCGGGTCCGGGCCGACCCGACCCGACCCCCCTAGTCTGACCCGAACCGGGTCGACCCGACCCGGATCCGAACCGAACCGGGTCGGACCGACTCGGTCCGCTAGACCCGGCCCGGCCGGGGGCGGCGCGGCGGCGCGGCCAGGTGCCGCGCATGTGCCGCACGCGGGGGGCATAACCCCCCCTTTTTTCGGATCTCGGCCGGCCTAAGGCCGGCCGTTTCTTCTCTCACGTGGGACCCACGGGTCCCGCCTCCTATCCAAACTGGCGGCCGGCGCGACCGGCCACCTTCTTCTTCTCCGCCGCGGCCGTAGCCGCGGCTCTTCCACGATCTCCGGCGGCCGGCGAGGCCGGCCGCCCCTGGCTGCTCCGCCGCGGCCGTAGGGCCGCGACCCTTCTCGATCTCCGGCGCCGGCGGCCCGGCCAACCGCCGGTCGCCTCCTCGTTCCGCCGCGGCCCGTCTCCGGCCGCGGCCTCTTTCGTAAACAATGACGCGGTGCGTCGGCACCGCATTTGTTTATCGCTGCTCGCTCCGGCCATAAATTCTTTTGTTCCTGCGCGGTGCGACGACACCGCGCTGTCTCCGCTAAATCAACACGAAAGATTAGAAGGGGGACGAGAATCGGCCGTGTTCGTGCGGTCCGGTCTCCTCCCGTTATAACGATAACAGTTGGTCAATCGTATAAACACAACAATGAACGTTTCACAAATTTTTAATAAAATTTGGAACTATGCCCAACGGATTATTCTTTCATGCTCGAGGGAATGAAAACACGTAAATTGAAAAGGACAAACCCCTACCTTGGTTCTGGAATGAAGTTCGATGATCGATAACGATTCGCGGAAGTCGAGCGTTGCGGTGGTCGACGTCACGGAAGAAGAACGTCGATGTCGCGGTTATGTCGTCACGGAAGACGGTTCCCGAGAACTTGGAGTTCTTCGTCGAAGTTCGAAGGTTCTTCGTGTTCTTCGTCAGAGTTGAAGAAGAAGAAGAATAAGGAGAAGCTCCAAAATTCCTCTCAAGGTGGTAAAAGAATTATCCCAGAATAAAATAAGCTTTAAGCTTATATTATTACACAACTTTACCACATGAATTTCAAAGGTTTTAATTTGAACAACTCACCTCAATTAATACTTAAAGTTGTCAAACATTAATTAAAAGGAGAGTTAAAGGGAGATGGAAGGTTGGGTTTCGTGTGGGCCCCACCACACTTAATCCTCCCAAGGGAGGTTAAGTGGATGTGGGTCCCTCTCCCAACTCCCTTTGGAAGGATTTATAAAAAACAACATCAAGTTAAAATAAAATTTTGTATTTCAAAAATTTTATTTAACTTAATCTAAAAACCCAAAAACTAACTTTCAACCCGTAACAAACGCAACTTTCGAAAAGGTCTCCCTAAGCGAATATCGGCGCTGCGAGTTCATCAGTGCCCTCAGATTTCAATTCCGAGCACCAGATCAAAAGTTAGGAATTCCCGCTCGTTCGTTCACTGAACGTACCCGATCCAAACTTCGGAAATTGATTCCGGGCACTCCGGGCCTCGGAATCAGGTGCCGTCAGAAACCGCACTCTTATAAAATTCCAAAGAAAATTAAGAAAAAATTTCCCTTGAATTTTACGGGTCTTTACATTACTCCCACCTCAGGGCTTTACGTCCCCGTAAAGATACATCAAAAACTAGGGAAACAAATGAGGGTACTGAGCACGCATCTGAGCCTCCCGCTCCCATGTGCTCTCCTGGAGGTTCCCGTGCTTCCATCTGATGCGCATAAGAGGAATCGATCGCCCACGTAGGACCCGCTCCTGTCGATCCTCTATCTCCACCGGGACCTCCGTAAAAGTCGCCCCATCATCAACGTCAAGATCCCCATGGTCAATGATGTGGGTCGGGTCGTGCACGTATCTCCTCAGCTGAGACACGTGGAAGACGTCATGCACCCAGTGCAACTGAGGTGGTAGAGCCAGGCGATAAGCCACCTCTCCAATCCTGCTGAGAATCTGAAAGGGTCCGATGAAGCGCAGAGATAACTTGTCGCCTCGGCCAAATCTCCGAATACCACATCGAGGTGAGACCCGCAAGAAGACGTGGTCGCCATCCTCAAACTCTAGTGGCCTCCGCCTCCTGTCAGCGTATGACTTCTGTCGGCTCTGAGCTGTCCTCATCCGCTCCTGGATGACCTGGACCTTCTCTGTCGTGGCCTGGACCATCTCCGGTCCCACTAGTGCTGACTCCCCAGGGTCTGTCCAGCACAAAGGAGATCTACAAGGTCGGCCGTACAATGCCTCGTACGGTGCCATCCCGATGGTGGAGTGGTAGCTGTTGTTGTACGCAAACTCCACCAAGGGTAGGTGGTCCTCCCAGCTATGACCAAAGTCGAGGACACATGCGCGGAGCATGTCCTAGAGAGTCTGAATGGTCCTCTCCGTCTGACCATCCGTCTGAGGGTGAAAGGCTGTGCTCAGACGTAGCTGCGTCCCGAACGCCTCCTGTAACCCCTTCCAAAGCTGGGAAGTAAAGCGATCATCTCGATCAGAGACGATAGATGATGGCACACCGTGGAGCCACACAATCTCCTGAACGTAGAGACGTCCCAAGCTCTCCACTGAGCCCTGCTCTCTGATGGGTAAGAAGTGTGCCGACTTGGTAAGTCAGTCAACAATCACCCATATGGAGTCGTGACCTCTGGAAGTGCGTGGAAGTCCAGTCACGAAGTCCATAGATATGCCGTCCCACTTCCACTCCGGAACCTCCAAGGGCTGTACCAAGCCTGCTGGTACCTGATGCTCTGCCTTCACCTGCTGGCAGGTGAGGCATCGAGAAACGAACTTAGCTACTGTCTTCTTCATGCCCGGCCACCAGTGCTATCATCTAAGGTCCTGGTACATCTTTTCCACTCCAGGATGTACCGCCAAAGGAGAAGTGTGAAACTCTCTCAGCACTTCCTCTCGCAAAGCGACTGGTACCATGGTACGTCCTCTGAAAAGGATGTCGTGCTCTGCTCCAAGGGAGAAACCATCAGGTGCCTGTCCCGAGGATATCTGTGCACGCCGTGTCTCACAGTCAGCGTCCCCACGCTGTGCCTCCCTGACTCGCTGCAGTAGTGGAGGAGTGACTGTGAGAGACTGAAGGAAGGCTACTCCATCTCTATCCACGAAGGATATCTGCAAAGAGGCTAGCTGCTCCATCGCCTCCTCAAGTAGCTGAATGCCCATCCTCCTGCTAAGGGCATCAGCTACTACGTTCCCCTTCCTAGGAGTATAGACTATCTCAAAGTCATAGTCCTGGAGGAACTCGAGCCATCGCCGCTGTCTCAGGTTCAGGTCCTTCTGCGAGAAGATATACCTGAGACTCTGATGATCGGAAAAGACTGTAAAGCGCTCGCCCATCAGATAGTGTCGCCATGTCTTCAGAGCGAAGACCACTGCTGCTAACTCCAGGTCATGGGTAGCGTAGTTCTGCTCATGCGGCCTCAACTGACGTGATCCATAGGTGATCACTGCCCGCTCCTGCATCAGAACACATCCGAGTCCGGTCCCTGATGCATGGCAGTAGACTATGTACCCTACTCCCTCCTCAGGCAACCTCAAGATAGGTGCGCTAGTCAATCTCTGTCTCAGCTCCTGGAAGCTCTGCTGACATCTGTCTGACCACACGAAGGGTTTTCCCTTCTTCGTCAAAGCTGTGAGTGGTGCCGCAACTCTAGAGAAGTCCGGCACGAATCTCCTATAGTATCCAGCTAGTCCCAAGAAACTCCGAACCTCAGTCACGCTCCTGGGTGGCTCCCATGCTAACACAGCCTCAATATTCACGGGATCCACTGCAACTCCCGCCTCAGAGATAACGTGTCCCAAGAAGTGGACCTCACGTATCCAGAACTAGCACTTCGAGAGCTTACCATAAAGATGGTGCTCTCGGAGTGTGTCTAGTATAACTCGTAAGTGATAGGCGTGCTCCTCCTCTTTCGTAGAGTAAATCAGAATGTCGTCGATGAAGACCACGACAAACCGATCGAGGTATGGATGAAAGATCCTGTTCATGAGAGCCATGAACACTGCTGGAGCATTGGTTACACCGAAAGGAATAACCAAGAACTCATAGTGGCCATACCGACATCTGAAGGCCGTCTTCTGCACATCCTCGTCTCTGACTCTGAGCTGATGATAGCCTGACCTGAGGTCTATCTTCGAGAACCACCGTGATCCCTTGAGCTGATCAAAGAGGTCATCAATCCTCGGTAGCGGATACTTGTTCCTCACTATCACCTGGTTCAGGCGACGATAGTCAACACAAAGTCGCAAGCTCCCATCCGCCTTCTTGGCGAACAATATCGGGGAAGCCTAGGGTGAAACACTGGGTCGGATGAACCCCTTGCCCTGCAAGTCCTCCAACTGTACCTGTAGCTCTCGAAGCTCGGCGGGGGCCATCCGATATGCTGGAGTGGATATCGGGGCTGTCCCGGGGTACAAGTCAATATAAAAGTCTACCTCTCTGTGAGGAGGTAGTCCTGGAACGTCGTCGGGAAAAACGTCCGCAAACTGATCCACCACTGCAGGAAAACAAGGACTCCGCACGTCAACTGCTCCAAGGATAAGGCTAGCCAACTGATGAGTGATGGGCTGTCCTCTCCTCCGCGGAAGTCCATCCTGTGCTGCTAAGGCTCCCTTCTCGCCGGTGAAGGTGAACCTGCTCCCGTCGGGGCGTACACAACGCACCTTGCGCCTAAAACAGTCAATCTGTGCATGGACCGTAGATAGCCAATCCATGCCCAAGATGACGTCGTAAGGCCTCGACGCTGCTACAAGAAGATCCCAGCCGAAGCTCTCGCCTCCTAGAGTATGCTCACACTGTCGGCACCAGTGCATAATCGTCGAGTTTTCTCCCGTAGGAGTCTCTAGCCGTAAGGATCGAGCCAACGACTCTGTCGGAATCTCCGAGCTCCGAACAAGGGCAGCAGCTATGAAAGAGTGACTCGCTCCTGTGTCTATAAGAACTACAGCAAGGGTGGAATAGACACAGATAGTACCTCGAATCATCTCGGGTGCGCCGTGGTCGTAGGCCGGTGGTGGTGGCAGAGCCTCAAAGCGTCGCCCACCACCGGCTGCTCATCCAGCTCCCCTGCCTCGTCCGCCTCCTCCCTGCGGACCGCCACGGTCGACTCTCTGCCTCTGCCTCGGTGGTCCATCAACTGACTGCTGCTCCTCGGCACGGCGGGTCGGGAAGTCACGAGCCATGTGGCCCTGCCCGCCGCACGAGTAGCACTGTCTGCCTCTCGAAAGACTGGCTCCTCGCTGTGTGCCCCACACTGCTGAGCCAGTGCCCTGAGATCGTCTGCCCGAAGGTCTGGTCTGTCTGGACCCCTGAGTCATCCGTCGACTGCCTGCTGCAGATGACTCTGCCACGTGCCGCCCTGCGGTGGGTCGCTGCGCTGGTGTAGACTCAGCAAGGAAGCTCTCGATCAGAAGGGCCCGCTCCAGTACTCCTGTCTGAGTCGGTATGCTGAGGGAGATCAGCGATGCCCTGATCTCGTGTCTCAAACCCTGCTCGAAAGTCCGGGCCCGGAAGAATGGGTCCCGTACCATGTCAGTCGAGTAGCGCGAGAGATCGGTAAACCTCGCCGAGTACTGAGCGACCGTCATGCTGCCCTGCCGCAGCTGAAGAAGCTCCTGGATACGCACCGCACGAAGGGTGGCTGGGACGAACTCCGAGCGGAAGATGCTCTCAAAGTCCGTCCAAAGTAGAGATGCCTCATCGTGCACCTGGAGCATCAAGCTCCACCATCGTCCTGCTGCTGCGTGTAGTAGGCTCGTAGCGAGGATCACCATGAGGTCTGCTGGTGTCCTCACTAGCCTAAACACTCGTACCACTGCCTCCAGCCAGTCCTCTGCTGCCTGGGGATCCGTCTCCCCGCGAAACCTGGGCGGTCGCTGGCGCTGAAACTCATGCAGTGCGCTGAGGCGACGTGCATCGTCAGCGGCTGGTGCTGGAAGTATCGGGGGCTCGGCGGGTAGTGCTACCGCCGGTGCCACTGCTGACAAAGGGCCCTGCACCGAGGCCTCGTCGCTCGGTGGGCTGTCGTCACACTCGACTCTCGGAACCCTAGCTGGCTGCCGTCGTGGGGCCATCCTGAAAAGGAAACAGGTGCGCCACGGTCAGAACAGTATACCTGGGGAGCTGATATAAGTAATCACAAAGAAAACTTTGAAACACACACGCAATCAATGTTTTCATGCATTAAGTCGGAAATCAGAAGTCAGGGTCCTGCTGTACGGATACGTCGACCGCCGCACCAACACTGGACTCCCTGGACTGATAACCACACTCAATACGCTAAACATTATTGCTTCACATAGAAAAGATCAGAGTTCGCGGTAGAACCAAACTCCTTTGATACCAATTTGTCACGACCCGCCCTCGGGGTCCGTGCCGTGACTACCCCAAGCCCGCCTTCCATAGGCCAGGGGCTGGTGACTAGCACCAAGGCGTAAATTCCGGTAAAAAGGGAAGGCATTGCCTTTGTAAAGTAAAACAAACACCACAGAGTAAGCAAGCGGAAAGTAAACACTAAGCAAAAGCAGAGTACAACTGAAAGTGCGGAAAAGTAAATGGGCCAGTATACAAACCCAAACTGAAAGTAAAGTACAACTTGAAAGGGAAAACAACAACTGAAAAGTAAAAGCCGCTACACCGAGATGTCCACCGGAAATCCCACCTGAAGGGTGGGTACAGATAGCTCCACTGCTCCACGGGTCCCGCCGTCCGCTCCGAGCACGTCCCGCCCAGTGGTCCACCTCCAGGTACCGTCCTGCTCTGCAAGCCTCAGCTAAGATCAACGTTGTCTGTCGTCTGCAACCAACACAACGTAGTGCGGACAAAGCCCGTGCAGGGGTGAGTATAAGCTACTTAGTAGGGACCCCGAGACCCCTGAAGGTCTCTCAAAATCCACAAAGGATAAACCACGAAGAAAGGTACAATCACGAAGTAACAACCGACACTGCTTAGGTATATGCCCATACATATACCTAAGTCATCAATTTCAAATACGCTCCAACCTCTGAGCTCAAGTACAACTCAGTCCACACAGGAAAGTAAACGTATTCCACACAGGAAAGCAAAACGTAATCCACACAGGATAGCACAACACAATCCACACAGGAAAGCAACAGGATTCAGCTCACACAGGTATACTTCTTCGAAAGACGATAAAGATGATCTCTGATCCATCTAAGTCGTCGGACCCACGAAGGATCGATAGGTAACTAACCCCCGCAAAAGACCCACATAGGATCGGGCCCACGTAGGACCTGTAGGCGCTGGTTCACACAGGACCGCTGAGCGCAAGGACCCACACAGGATCAGACCCACACAGGATCGGCCCCACACAGTACCTGTAGCGCTGATCCATGTAGGATCGCTGAGTGCTGTAGTCGTCGTCGTCGAATCCACACAGGATCTCTGTACTGTCGTTGTCGCAGTCACAGTAGCAGTAGCAGTAGTAGTCACAGTAACAGTCGTAGCCAGCACTAGGGTTCCCGCACACAGCAAGCTCGTACAGGAGGGTCCGCTCCACGAGCCGAGAGGCTGATACATCAACTGTCACAAAGTCCAGAGTTGATGTATCCAAAAGTTCCGTATCGTCAACAGGAACTCAACGCAACAGACGGCGCGTCGATCGGACGCCCGATCTGAGAGTTATTGGCATTTTCGTCCCCGGGGCCCGGTTGGTTTTTAAGGCAAAACCAACCCGACCGTACTCCACCTGCGTCCAAACCTCGGGCGGAGTATGCCAAAAGAACCATGTCACTAAGAGGAACACAACAAAGCTGACGGCACGTCAATCGGACGTCCGTAGCTCAAGATATGAGCGTTTCCGCTCCGAGGGCCCGGTTGGTTTCGTGAACGAACCAACCCGGCCGAACTCAAAGTATTCCGAAACCCTGAGTGCGATATACCGAAACGACCGTCTCGATCCAAGGATCGCGTTTCTGCAGACGGTTCGTTAATCGGAGGTCCGTGGCTCAAGATATGGCCAAAAGACCGAATTTGTCTCGGAAACGGGGGGTCCGGGTCCGGGCCGACCCGGCCGGACCCCCCTGGTCTGTCCTGAACCGGGTCGACCCGACCCGGATCCGAACCGAACCGGGTCGGACCGACCCGGTCCGCTGGACCCGGCCCGGCCGGTGGCGGCGCGGCGGCGCGGCCCGGCCAGCGGCGGCGCGGCCAGGTGCCGTGCATGTGCCGCACGTGGGGGGCATAACCCCCCCTTTTTTTGGATCTCGGCCGGCCTAAGGCCGGCCGTTTCTTCTCTCACGCGGGACCCGCGGGTCCCGCCTCCTATCCAAACCGGCGGCCGGCGTGGCCGGCCGCCTTCTTCTTCTCCGCCGCGGCCCGTCTCCGGCCGCGGCCTCTTTCGTAAACAACGACGCGGTGCGTCGGCACCGCATTTCTTTATCGCTGTTCGCTCCGGCCATAAATTCTTTTGTTCCTGCGCGGTGCGACGACACCGCGCTGTCTCCGCTAAATCAACACGAAAGATTAGAAGGGGGAGGAGAATCGGCCGTGTTCGTGCGGTCCGGTCTCCTCCCATTATAACGATAACAGTTGGTCAATCGTATAAACACAACAATGAACGTTTCACAAATTTTTAATAAAATTTGGAACTATGCCCAACAGATTATTCTTTCATGCTCGAGGGAATGAAAACACGTAAATTGAAAAGGACAAACCCCTACCTTGGTTCTGGAACAATGTTTGATGATCGATAACGATTCGCGGAAGTCGAGCGTTGCGGTGGTCGGCGTCACGGAAGAAGAACGTCGATGTCGCGGTTATGTCATCACGGAAGACGGTTCCCGAGAACGTGGAGTTCTTCGTCGAAGTTCGAAGGTTCTTCGTGTTCTTCGTCAGAGTTGAAGAAGAAGAAGAATAAGGAGAAGCTCCAAAATTCCTCTCAAGGTGGTAAAAGAATTATCCCAGAATAAAATACGCTTTAAGCTTATATTATTACACAACTTTACCACATGAATTTCAAAGGTTTGAATTTGAACAACTCACCTCAATTAATACTTAAAGTTGTCAAACATTAATTAAAAGGAGAGTTAAAGGGAGATGGAATGTTGGGTTTCGTGTGGGCCCCACCACACTTAATTCTCCCAAGGGAGGTTAAGTGGATGTGGGTCCCACTCCCAACTCCCTTTGGAAGGATTTATAAAAAACAACATCAAGTTAAAATAAAATTTTGTATTTCACAAATTTTATTTAACTTAATCTAAAAACCCAAAAACTAACTTTCAACCCGTAACAAACGCAACTTCTGAAAAGGTATCCTTAAGAGAATATCGGCGCTGTGAGTTCATAGGTGCCCTCGGATTTCAATTCCGAGCACCTGATCAAAAGTTAGGAATTCCCGCTCGTTCGTTCACTAAACGTACCCGAGCCAAACTTCAGAAATTGATTCCGGGCACTCCGGGCCTCAGAATCAGGTGCCGTCAGAAACCGCGCTCTTATAAAATTCCAAAGAAAATTAAGAAAAAATTTCCCTTGAATTTTACAGGTATTTACAGATATATGGTTATCTAATAAATTTATAATAAATCCATATTTATTATACTTTAGGTTTGAACTTAAACAAGGAAAGGTGAGACTTGGGGTAAGGTTTTATTTAATAATCTCATCATTATTCAGGATTGCTAATATTTAAGTCTCTGATTGGGAATATTTCTTTTACATGTCCATGGTTTATATTTTTTTTTCAAAAATGTTTTTAATATTTTCCTACAATTATTTAAAATAATTTTTACCAATATTTTAATTTTTTCAACATGGTTTCAAATGAATCTTTTTAACATTTTCTAAACGAGTTTATTTGTGTCTTTTTCGGAAAAAATACAGAAGGAATGTTTTTATAACTTATAATACATGAGAGGATTTTCTCTCTATCATAATGAATTAATATTTGGAATATTATTTTAAAATATTACAACGTTATTTTAAAATAAAATTTTTCCTTTATAATTACGTGGATTTTAAAAAAATGAATGATTCTAAAATTGAAATGATATTTTCTTTAAGAATTATTTCAAATGATATTTCAAATTTTTTTCCACATAATATAACATTATTTGATGTTACTTATTATTCATTGGGAACATGATCCAAGGATTCCATAGTTACTCTTTTTATGGATTGTTTATGTTTATGATGTCATGATATTTATGAAACCTATTCCTTTTCCACAAGTTATGCTATGATGAAATGTTTGTGAAACCCATTTCTTTTCATGGGTTATGATATGATGTATGATTTAGGTTATTATGGAATACATATGTATGGTGTTAATTATGTGATATATGGTACCTATATCTCCCTATTATTCGTTGGGTAATGATTTATATCTCATGAGATAGATAGGACTGGAATGGGGAGCGAACTCAGTTTAGTAAGGGACTTTGTCTTCTATGATGGTTTAAGAGTGAACCTTGACTACTATGATGGTTAGGAAGTGAACCCATACCATTATAATAGTCTTTTAAAAGAGCCTTAAATATTAAGAAAATTATTTTTATGTTAATGTGTATTCCAAAATTCCATCCTATTCTCTCATGTCTTATGTTATTTGATTATTTTATGATTAATGTGTCATGAAAGTCCATGATTTATTCCATGAATATAGATTATGATCATTGATATACATGGTTTAATTTTCAAATGTTATTTTCATGTTCTTATACCCTTATGATCATGTTTCACTTATATAATCACTGATATCTCCCTTATTTACCCTTATTGATCATCGGAGTTCACCATTTTATTTTTTTCCTCTCCATAGGATATGGAGAAAATTTTTAGTAGGCATTCCTATAAAGAGTACTACATGGGAAGATATTTTTGGGAGATTTTGAAGAACTTTGATAAAATAAGAATATTTTATATATAATCTCTAAAAAATATAAACATTTTCGATTCTAATGTGGAATAGATTTTTATGTATTAAATATGAATTTAAATAAATTTAAATTTTTGTATAAAAATATTGGCTCATTATATTTGGTATTATAGTAGGGTTTAGTCAATATTTAGAGATTAGGGTTAGAAAAATTTCTTGAAAACCCTAGGTAAAGGTCTAAGTATAGGGCAAAATCTTAAAGTGTTGGTAACGATCATGATTGAACTAGGTTAAACTTATGGTCTCATAGAATAAGGTGTCATGATTTAAACATTATATGAATGATTTTTCAGAAATATGTGGTTTTTTAATATAATTATTATTTATCACAATATGTTTTTGAATTTAGTCAATTTATGGAACCTGATGGAATATTTTTAATGCTGAATGTGATGGAAAATGTAATGATTTTTAACTTGAGTAACCCAATGTTATGGGAGATGGAATATAGAATATTGATGCTATACTCACACAACTATCTCAGGCCATGAATCATGATGATTTTCCAAATGATCAAAGGAGGTAACAAAATACTATTGAATCTTTTATGAGGAAACATCCACCTTCTTTTAGTGGATATTCTGATCTACTAGTGGATAAGAGATGGATCAACACCATTGAGATTTTTTTTTGTTATTCAATGTTCTGGGAATGAAAAAGTTTTCCTAGTTGTTTATCATTTTGAAGGTGAATAAGATCAATGGTATAATATTTTGAAGAATATGAGGCAATAATAAGGAATTCAATCAATGGAATTGGATGAGTTTAAGGGGATATTTCTCAACAATTACTTCCATCATATTCCATGTACATATTTATAGAGGTAATTTCTTGAGATTTATCGAAATGATGATGAATCCATCATTACATATGAGGAAAATTTTATAAGTATTGAAAGTTAGGGATCTGATTTAATTATTTTCCTTAAAAGTAAAACTGATCGATTATTTGGTGGCTTAAAAAAGTATTTTAAGGGAGTTATCTATAATATAACTCAGTACCTATGAAGAAATTGTTCAATGTGCTCTCAAGGTGGAGATGGATATTGGAGTTACCAATTAATCTCATAGTTTTGATAAAAAATAAAAATGTAATTCAAAGGAAATTATAAAAATAATGGTGAAAATAAGAGGATATTTCATTTTTACTCAAATTGCGGAAGGAAACATTGGAAAAATTTTATTAAGGGGACTAGTAAATGTTTCAAGTTTGGAAAGGTATTTCATCGGAAAAAAATTCCAAAGTGATGGGAAGAAGTTAGTTAATAATGCAAATAGATAAAAATCTACATAGAATGCACCACCCATGCTACAATACTTCAAATACAAGGAATATTAGCATTATTCCAACTAGTGCATGAATATGAAGGTTTTTTATGACCAGTGTCAATAACCTCTTAATCCCAAAGACAAATTGAAATCTTATACGATCATGACTACCGAAGTGGGTTACAGGAACAACATGGTGAAAGGTACACTTATCATCCACTCTATAAAAACTAATGGCTTATGTGATTATAGATATACCCATTATTTTATTTCTAAATAATTTAGTAAGGGTATCACTATATCACCTCAAAAATTACATGTTTAGTTAGCTATGAAAACTACTAATTTTACAATAGTCACATCTCAAGTTTATAGTTACTATCCAGTTGATTTTTTTGGGAAAGTGCTTCCTATAAATATCAAAATTCTCCCTTTAGTTGAATTTTATGTAATTCTTAGCATGGATTGAATTTCTCTATATAGTGATCATATTAATTTCTGAGGAAGGGAAGTCACATTTCATATTCTTAATGAACCTATAATCATTTATTGATGCACATATGAATATGAACTTCCAATGGAAATTAATTCCATATTGTGGGTCTTAATTTCTATATATGTAGGTTATCTATCTTAGATGGTTGGGGAGAAAATAAAAATTAAGGATACAACTATTGTATGGGAGTTTTTTATGTCTTTTTGAAATAATTTCCATCTCTTCCATTGAATCATGAAGTTGAGTTTTCAATAGAACTCATAACCGATGCTGTTACTATTTAGAATACTCATTATAGGATGAACCCAATTGAGTTATAGGAATTCAAGAATAAACTCTAGGAGAATCTTGATAAGGGAATCATATTCCCTAGTGAATCACATTGGGTTTCAACTATTCTACTAGTTAATAAGAAAGATGAAGCAATGTTAATTTACACTAATCATCGAGAACTTAACAGGATCACTTTCAAGAACAAGTATCATCTTCCCTATATTTATGACTTATTTGATCAACTACGAATAGCTAAATACTTTTCCAAGATTTACCTTCATTCTGGATATCATCAATTAAGGTTCAAGAAGGAGGATATACCCAAGACAACATTCCATACTGGGGATGAAGACTATAAATTTATAGTGATGCCTTTTGGTCTTACTAATTACTCCAATATCTTCATTGACTTAATAAATATAGAATTTAGGGAAAATCTGGATCAGTTTATAGTAGTATTTATAGATTATCTTTTTTGTACATTCAAAGGGAAAGTAAAATCATGAAGATCAATTAAGGATTGTGTTGAAGACCCAAAGGAAGGAGAAGCTTTATAAAAAATTCACCATGTTAGAATGTTTCCTTTAGATGGTTTCATTTTTAGGTTATGTAATCCAAAGTGAGGGTATATTAGTAGATCCTTTAAAGATAAAATCTATTGAGAAATGTCATAGACAAACCATTGTAAGTGAAATTTTTAGTTTTCTTAGTTTGGATAGATATTATCATTATTTTTTTAAATATTTCTCACAATTATCTAATACTTTCACCAAGTTGACTAGGAAAGGAATTAAGTTTATATGGATTGAATAATGTTAAGTAAATATTATAGACCTAAAACTAAGGCTGTTCAGTGCACTTATACTCACACTACTCTGTAGTGGAGAATGGTCTGTGATCTATAGCAACACATCAAGGATGGGACTGTGATTTTTTCTCATTCAAAATGATATAGTGATATCTTATGCCTCATGATAATTTAAGGTTCATGAGAAAAATAATCCAACTATTGATTTGGATTTATCTATGAAAATTATTTCATTAATGATATAGAGAAATTATCTCTATAGATAAAGGTTTGACATCTATACTGATCAATAAATGTTAAAGTATATTTTCACTCAAAAAGAGTTTAAAATGAACCCAAGAAGATGGTTGGAGATTATTAATTATTATAACTGCTCATTATATTAACACCCTAGGAAAGTGAATAAGGTGGCAGATTGTTTTGAGCTAAAAGGATCATGGTAGATTATCTATGATGAGGATCACAAAAGATCCAATATTTATGTATTTACAAAGGATAGACATAGAAATATTAAAGGAAGGGGATAAATATTATCTGGATCAAATGAATGAGAAACCATCTATCTAAATGAAGATTAAAGAGGCATAGAAGGATTATATAGAGCTGAAAAAGAAGGTATGAAATGTTCCTAAGTTCAACCTTGATTTTTATGTAATGATAAGATCCATGAACCTCGTATGAGTCCCTCACATACTAGTTTTGAAGAAGGATATGTTAAAAGAAACTCACAGTTCATCATTCTCTATTCATCTAAGAAGTATAAAGATATATAAATACCTAAAATATTATTTCTAGTGGGATGAAGTGAAGATAGATATTAAAAATTATGTTTCTTAGTTATTGGTTTTTAGAAAGTTAAGGATCAGGAAAAAAAGTGTATGATGATGTTACAATCATTAACCACACTTGAATGGAAATTGGAAACAATCACTATGGATTTTGTCGATGAACTCCTCAAAATATATAAAGATCATACTACTATATGGGTTATAGTCAATAAAATTATGAAGTCAAAAAAATCATTGCTATCATAGAAGATTTCTTTCTTGATCATATTGCTAGAATATATATTAATAAAGTGTTAAGATAGCATGGAGTACCACTTTACATTATTTATGAATGGGATATGAGTTTTATCTATAAGTTCTAGTGAATTCTTCAATAGGCTCTAAATATAGAGTTAAGTTTCAATTTTTTTTCATCCTCAGATAGATGGTATATTAGAGAGGACCATTAAAACTCTAGAAGACATGTTGAAGAATTTCTCAATGTATTTTAAAGGTGGTTGGTATAAACACCTTCCTTTTGTATATTTTTCTTATAACAATAGATTTCACTACAGTATTAAAATGGCTCCTTATGAATACATCTATGGTAAGAAATGAAGAACACCAATATGCTGGAATAAATTTAGAGAAAGAAAGCTATTGAGAATAGATATATATGAGGAAATGTAAAAGAAGGTTAGATCCATTCAAGATCACATAAGAGAAGCTCAGAGTTGATAAAATATTTATACTGACAATCATTGGAAATATCTAGAGTATGAAGTTGGTGAAAAGGTATTCCTATGAATATATCCTTGGAAGAGAGTAATGAGATTTTTAAATAAGGAAAAGATAAGACTCAAGCATATCATTATTTTTGAAATTATTGATCATATCACAATGGTAACTTATCAATTGGTGCTTCCACCGAATCTCTCACAAGTTCATGATGTGATCTGTGTATAAATTATGTGAAAGAACATAACAGATACTTTACATATACTAAACTCAAAGGCCATACTACCAGAGAAAGATATTTATTATGAAGAACAATCAGTAAAGATTTTGGACCATAGAGAGAAAGTTCTATGAAATATTTCCACTAACATAGTTAAAGTTTTATGGTGAAACCACCAATTTGAGGAAGCTATATGGGAACCTAAGGATGTAATGAAGTATAGTTATCCTCATATGTTTGTATTAGAGTGATGAATTTTGATAGAAAATTAATTTTAAGGGGGTATAATGTAACACACCATGATTTTTGTGAAATATTTATTTTAAAATAATTTTATTTCTTTGATAGCTTGTATTGCACACAATAGTGAGTTTGAACGAACCCGAGAACATTATTAAAATATTATGTATTTATTATTACCAAAACATTATATTGGTATGTATTACTAGTAATAACTAAATTACAAAAAATATATAGTCTATACATTTATAAAATAAATTCATTCATTATAAAATGATTATAATTAAAAACAATAAAAAATTATTTTAAGATAAATGTGATGTTTTTCTGAAACATTGTTTTATGTGTTCAATGATTTTAAACCAATATATTAAATTAATCTCTATTTTTGAAATATTTTAATGAAATTTATATTTTATTTAACTTATCAAATTATTTATGAATTCAATAAATATTTTTCTAAGAATAGTATAAGAATAAATCCAGTTGTATGATTTAAAATGCATTTTTCTTTTTCTAAAAAGAAATTTTTGTCACATTATGTGCACTTACTTTAAAATAAATTTATTTCATTTATAGGAATTGAATTATATAAAATTAATTAAATATTTAGAATAATAATGTTCGAATTATGTAATTAATACTCTTTTATTTTCAGTCAATATGAATAGTAAATGTGGGAAAACTTATCACCTCGGTAAAGGTTAAATCGGGTTAATCTAGATTAAAAATAATTAATAAGGCTATAATTTTTCATAATAATAATTATTGGATAAATTAAATTAGACCCTTAAAACCTAAGGTTTTAAATTTAGTTATTTAATGGAAACTTGTCCATGAAAATGAATTTTGTATTTTTTAAACTAAAGGAAGTGAAAAATTTCACTCTCTTAGTTTTAAATATCATTAATGTGTTCACATTCTGGAATAAATAAGTTATAAATGAATATGAATATTAATTATATGATTAATAAAATTATATTTATGATTTAAATTTATTTAAATATTTTAAGAATTAAATAATAACCTTAAATACTTACACAACGCTGATGCAGTAATTATTTAATTAATGGAAAAATCAAATAAATGATATTAAGAATATTAAAAGTATTATAATTTGAGATAATTAAGGTAATAAATTAATTTTATATATGACCATTACATTTTGGGGATGTGTTAAAACAATTGGTTTGAATTATAAGTGTTTTATTTATGTTGTTAAAGTTAAATTAATGAATAATGTCAAAATTGACACTAATTATATTTTATGAAAATAATATTTTAATTAAATTATTTAAAAATAATAAAATTCCTAAATAAGGACAAAGGTGAAAATTTATAGTAACAAATATCATAAATTTTCCATTTATGATCCAATTGACAATTTATAATAAAAAATTTCAACCTTTTAGTTTTGTAAAATTTGTCACCGTAGTTAAAATTAAAATAGGTTAACTAAGGGTTAATCAAAATTATAATGTATAAAATTACACCAAAACATGTATAGAATATATTAGTTTATGGTATTAAAAATCTATCCTAGATTTTATATTAATAACTTTCCATTTTTATGCATTTGGATTGATATTGAATTTATTATAAATTAATCTTTTGAGAAACTCTAAAAGTGTCCCTCACTTCAATTATAAAAGGATACCTCCACCCTCACTTCGTTTCACTACATTGAGCCTTCTATATTGAACATAATCTAAAATATTCTCTTATATACTTCCCAATACACACTCTATAGGTTCTTTTCTTCCCACGGACCATCACTAGATCCCTTTATAAGAGGTTTAAAGGAGTTGTTTGGAAGAAGAGGTAATCATTCAAACCAATCGCTTTCTTTTTATACTCTTATTTACCTTCTATAAATCTATAATATTCATATTAAAATGATAAATTAATTATCCTAAACATGGTTAAATTTTATTATGATTATTAATACAACATTATACACCCTCTTTCTCATCAAATAATAAGTGAAAGTATCGCTCATGTGTACATTCGACTTACCATCTCTATGTAGAGATACAATTTATTTTTCATAACCATATTTTATGGATGGGTATTATGATGGGATTAATGATTATATATGAAATTTATGATATAATTATACTCTTGTAATGATAATATCATGTCTACATTCTTATCATCTAATCTTTTTTAAACTATAACGTTGCTTGTGCCTACATATGGACAACCATCTCCACTATGTGATGTGATTCATTTTTCTATTATATTTTACATGGATGGTAATAAGGATAGATTTTATGAATATAAATGATATATATAACATAATAATTATTTTTAAAGGTGTATTATTATCTACCTTTCTTTCATTACATCTAATGAAAAACGGAAACAATGTTTACGCATTCGTATGGACTACCGTCTCCATGAACAATGTGATTAATTTTTATCTCTCTACATTTAATGAATGATTATAAATATTTATATAATGAATATATATAATTTTTATATAAAAATTAAAATTATTAATATGATGGGACCATGATAAAAGTATAAGGATATGAAGTACTGAACCGAAACATGATTGGAAAACGAAGCAGTTATCACCCAGAATAGTGATTTTAATAACAAAATATTAATAAAAAAGTAATAGGATGTTATAAATAAATCATAAATGGTATGATATATATATTGTTAAGGAATAAATTTATAATAAATACATATTTTTTATATAGGATGTTTTAGCATAAACAAGGAAAGGTGAGAGTTTAGGTAAGGGTTTATTTTACAATCTCATCATTATTCAGGATTGTTTATATTTAAGTATCTGATGGTGAATATTTATCTTCCATATCCATGATTTATAAAAATATTTTCAGAAACGTTTTTTCTATTATAATTAAATATTTTAAAATCATTTTTACTAATGTTTGGATTTATACAATATAGTTTTAAAGGAATATTTTTTTTATTTTCTAAACAAAGTTCTTTGTGTCTTTTTCAACAAAAATATGGAAGGAATGGTTTTTTATATTATAATGAATGAGAATATTTTCCTGCCATCATGATGAAATAATTTTTTGAAGCTTCATTTTTAATCTTTCAAGGCTCATTTCAAAGAAAATGTTTTATTTTATAATTTCGATACTTAAAAAATAATAATTTCAAAATGGAAATTATATTTTCCTTAATAATTATTTCAAGTGATATTTAAAAAATCATTTTCCATATAATATAACATTATTTGATGTTACTTATGATTTAATAAAATTATGATCCAAGGATACCATACTTACTCTTTATCTGGTTGGTTTATGTTTATGATGTCATGATATTTATGAAACTTGTTCCTTTTACATGGGTTATGGTATAATGAAATGTTTATGAAACCCATTTATTTTCATGGGTTCTGATATGATGTATGATTTTTGTTCTTATGGTACACATATGTATGGTTTTTATTATGTGATGTGTGAGAACTATCTCTCCCTCAAATTCATTGGGTAATGATTTATATCTCATGAAATAGACAAGACTAGAATGGGTAATAAACTCATTTCAGTAAGGAACTTTTTTTGCTACGATGGTATTTGGAGTGAACCTTGACTACTATGATGGTTGGGGGGGGGGGTGAACCCATACCACTATGATAGTCTTTTAAAATATCCTTGACTAATAAATAAATTATTTTATATTATTATGTGTATTTCAAAATTACATGTTATGCTCTCATGTATTTTGTTCTTTTATTCTTTTATGATTCATGTTTTATGAACTTATAAGATTTATTCCATGACTCAAGATTATGATATTTGATATAAAGAGTATAATTTTCAAATGTTATGTTCATGTTATTGTACCCTTATGATCATGTTATGTTTTTTAATCATTTATATATCCCTTATTTACCCTTAATGAGCATTTAAGCACGCCATTTTCTTATGTTTCCTCTCCCCAGGATATGAATTTTTTAGTAGGTATTTCTATTGAATATTACTGTGTGGGAAGATCTTTATAAGATATATTAGATAACATTCATTAAACAAGAATATTTTATATCTAATATGAAAAAGAATCTAATCCATTATGGTTCTAGTGAATACTATATTATTATGTGTTGAATATGAATATAGATAAATGTAGTATTTTTGTATAAAAATATTGGGATGTTATATTTTGGGGATTATAATACATTGGGACTTCTTCTTATGAAGTTCACATTTGGTAATCTCCAATAAGGGAGGACATGTGGAAATCCCTCCTATAGGAATTATAAATATTATATGTGTCGTTGGATATTCCCATATTTGGATGTGTGTATTAGTCCATATACTTGAGATTATTATTAATTTATATCATGAATCATGTACATTGATGTATGGATGAAAACTGTGATAAAATTGTCTCACAATGAGTTAACATATGTTTGTTTCATCTTAAGGGATATTAAATTAATTAAATAAGTCTATAAATGACTTCCCCCTTCTATGTTAATGGAAGAAGATATCTCTAGCACTTTAACTGAAATTTAATAGTCAGATTAAATCCATAACCATAGTATTTTGTTGATGAATTCATTTTGAGAAGTAAAAGAAAAATAAATAAATCATATAGGTTGATGACATAAGTATGAAACCTGCTCGATGAGATATAAAAAAAATGTATTATATTACATAATATTATTTTTTTGGAAGGGTCTTTTCACCATGAAAAAAAAATCTTTCTCTATGGGTAGCTTGATGTGTTTCTATATATTGATCTCAAACTTTAAGTAAGTTAACCTAATTCTACTGATAAAGGGGACTATAGGATCACATTAAGTGTATCTAAAATATCATTAAATTCTATTGAATTATTCTTAATAATGAATGTTATTATTGGTTTGTGGAATAATAATTATTTGACTATTTTAATTCACATAAATTCAATCATCAGATATTTGAGTTTAGAATATATGAGTTGAATATTAAAATAAATATTTATTCACTATTTAATATAATATTTATTTAATATCTTATTTATTATTCACAAAGTAATAAATAAATATTTATTTATTCACTTGTTTAGTGAATAAATTAATAAAAATATTAATTTAGTAACATGAATATAAAAATAAATATTTATTAATGGATTCAGTGAATATAATATTTATTTATTCATTCATTAAACAAATAAAATTTAATTATTTAATTATTCAAGGTTCAATAAATTCTAAGGCATATTTAAGTGTGAAACTGGTTGTGAAAAATAGTGAGATTATAGAATTATATCAAATGATAAAGATAAATCCTCTTCCCACCCTCTCAATAATGAAGATAAAATAAGATAAATTCCTTATTGTGATCAATGATGATCAAAACTAGTCAATAGGTTCCTCTATTATAGAACTTGAAATATCTAGAGCATTGTTCAGATATTTATAAAGCATGTGTTGATATCAATAGAAGAATTATAATTTAGATTCTCTAACACAATGAATATATGATAAAAGTAGAAACTGGATTGATCAACATTAATAAAAAATGATCACATTTAAAGTAATTCTTATTTCAAATTTATTATAAATTAAATATAACAGACCCTTTATAGAAAATTTTAGAGTTTTATATTTCATGTTCCTCAGGATTTATCTATTGGATTTGATGGGGGACAATCAATATCCTCATGATTATTCCAATTACGCATAATAGCTGTCTAGGGCCCTCTCTCTTGATGATCCTTATCCATTAATCCCTCACTACTCCTAAACAATATATTATATTTTTAGTTTTTTATATTTTACGAAAGAAATAAAAACATGAGGGTTTTGAAAAAATACATACAGGAAATTAAAGGAAAGCATTAAATAATAATCAAATGATATAAAGAATGAACTAAATCCTAGAGTTAGTTATATAGGTTCCTTTATTATCCATTATTATTGCCTAAATTATATTTTATAGTTTATCCCATCATACATGGACCACCATCCTCTACTTTGAGTGTGAAACTTTTCATACCTAGAATATATCATTAAGACATAAAATCCCACCTCCTCCAATAATTGATAATGATGAAAACATATAAATCAAGAGTGTGATACCTTCTAAGATCTGGATACATAATATTTAATTTTATCCCTCAAACACACTCAACTCCATCATATGAAGATCATTCCCAAGAGAATGGAGGAATTGAATATTTGATATAGAATAGAATCAAATATTATATAATATATTTTAATGATGGAAAATATCTATATAACCTTGTAAATACATCCACTACCCTATTAGAATAAAAAAATAAACATAATAAGTGAAGAAAAATAATCTAATAACACCGAGAAACCCCCCCCCCCCCCCATGGAAAATCATCAAGTCAGTTAGTCACCATCATGAGTGCGAGAGATAAAAATTAAGAGAATGGGAGAAAGATAAAGAGAAGAGAGAGAGAGATAAACATAAAAAAGAGATATAAAAAAAAGTTATTAAAATTAGGTAAAATAAAAATACAATGTAAAATAAAAATAAAATATAGTAGAAAATGTAATGCCCTGATATTCTAAAAGAGAAAAATCATGTTTGATAGATTATATAACACACAATGCCAATATTAAAAGATAATTTAACACCCATATAGTTTATGATATATTTCCTTTTATATAAATTCAATCTATTTGATAGATTATGATGCACACAAGACTAGGTTTATAAGAAATGAGATTCACTATTAAATTATTATTATTTAAACATGAAAATTATAAAATAAATATTAAATTGGAGGATATGAATAAGAATAAATAAATTATGAAAATTATATGGTTTAAACATGAATAAAATAAATTCAATGGTAATCTATTAATTATAAATCTAAGAAAATCATTTGAAAGAAAAAGAAATGTTTTCCAAAAAACTGTATTTTTCTAGAAGGAAGTTTCATCATACCTTGCACACATATTTTAAAATTATTTTTTTACCACATTTATATAATTTATTTGATAAAATTAAATTGATTTTTAAATCATCATATAAAAATTATCTTAGGGTTAATTTTTGATATTTTTCTGAAAAGTTTCATTTTTTAATGAATAGGGGAAAATACAATTTTTTTTATTGAAAACCGACTTTTAATTTAATTCATTTAAAGGTTATATTTTGATTTAAAACTATTTTTAACTTCAGTTTGATCCTAAATGGCTGGTTTTAAACCTGAATGGGATATGATACCTATGGTCTGCACATCAAAAGCTCAAACATGCGAAGCTCTCACGGTGGAAAGATCGAAGGGAGTCTATTTTACTGAAGCACTCATGGGTTATGTACCCAGAAATGTATCTGTGTCGCAAGCTCCTCTATGAAAGAAGCTTGACAACAGAAAATTTGTTTTTGAATCAGATCCTAAAGCTTTGCAATAGCGGTCGTGACTTTGTCAGTTTTCGATCATGGGGAGAATCTCTTATCTCAAAGGTGACAAGCCTTGGTCTTACCCAGAACTCAAATCGCGGATAACACACATTTGGGGTTTCCCAAATTAGGAAAGAGTATTTTTATATGCTCCTCAAATCATAAGATGAACTTGATTGAGTTTGGTGGTTAGGGAACCTGGAATTGAAGCCTGGAGTTTTTCGGATCTCAGACTGGGACTATGCTTTCAACCCTCACACTTTACAGAATACTATGGTGCAGATTTGGGTGTGAATCTATGGACTTAGTTGGTATTTCTGGAATCTAAAAATCCTCAATGATATTTCCTCTTGCATAGGTACGCCTATGAAAATTGATCAACAAACTTTGAAAGAGGATATTGGGCTTTACGTGAGGGTAATGGTCGTAGTGGAGATTGCTTCCAAGATTCTGGAGGTGATCGCCTTAAATGTAAATGATTTCAAAACGGAGATCCAGGTGGAATGCGAATGAATGCCTCTGTACTATGAGTTTTTCAAGATTGTGGGTCACTCCCTCCTGAAATGCAGAGTTGTGAAGAATCAGGTTGAATATCTGAGCGAAGATGGGTGGACTAATGGCAATCGTTAGAAAAGAAGAAAACCTATGGCTGCTGTCACACCTGATCCTCCAAAAAAAACCTCAAAAGTCTTGGTCAAAAGAACCATTTTCCCTAGAGAGACCTCGGGAGTCACCTGGTCTGATCAGGTTGAAGAGGAATAAGACACCAAGATTGATCATGGAATTCTAGAGGACATCGAGCAGATGATCTTAGAGGTTTTTGAGCAGCCGTTGGATTCTACCCCACCCGATGTTCCTGTTCCTATGGTGATGGAGAAAATCGGCCACACGATGGTTATTTCTAACCAGGATCTATTTCAGACTGAATCTCCTTTACTTGTAGATAGCTCAGCACTGGACCCAGCTCGGGTTGAGGGAGACATTGATCATGTCTAGACATATATTCTACAAGACAATACTGCTATGATTGGAAGCTCTGGTATGATTTATTCCAATTTCCCTGCTCCCATTGTTGAAAAAAAACATGGTAGTAAGCATAAATATTTTCCCTCCATGCACTGCTACTACTTGTCTACTCAGAATGTTAACTCGGATGCTCACAACAACTTTTTTTTATATCTTGTGACTGCTAGGACAGTAAACAAACTGGATAACCCTATGCTGCCTATTGTTCCTCAGAACATGAGTTTTAATGAAGCAACACATGATGATCATATGGACGCCCCTATTTCTATTAAATCATCTGCTGGTATAAATGATCTTAATTTCTCAGATGCTACTAACACCTTGTTTGCTTCTCTTATGAGCAAACAGGCTATGAAGACACCTTCAGCCTCATCCCTAAAGCCTAGAAGATCTAAGGGGAACAAGGGATCGAATGGTTCTAAGAAGAAAAAGAAGAGATCTGGATCCAAAAATAGGTTTTAAATAGATGTCATTTTTTGGAACTTTCAGGGTATAGATAACTCTGACACCCTTTTGGTTCTTAAAAGAATCACCTTGACTCATAAACCAAAAATCTTAGCTCTATCCGAACCAAAAATTAACTTTACTCTGAAATTATTGCATCTCTATGCTGCCAGATATAATTTTCTTGGTTCTTGCAATAATAGTAGTAGTATCAAAACACTCTAGATCTTTTATCACAACTCTCTGCAAGATGTTAAAATTTTCAATTTCTCTGATCAACTGCTCACTTTTGATTTTAACTATAACAACATGCATTTCTTTTGTACCTTAGTTTATGATAAGAACAGATACCAAGATCATAGGCCTATTTGGAGTGATCTCTCTTATTTAGCTAACTCCATCTATGATCCATGGTAGGTGATTGTTGAATTTAATTCCATTATTTCCCCCAGCAAGAAACTAGTCCCTCCTCACTCTCCCATTGCTTGTAGAGAATTTAGAGCCTCGATAGAAGAGTGTAATCTAGTCTAAATCAATCTCATGGGTGCTAAATTCACCTGGTATCGTAGTAATTATAATCGGGTTGTTTCAAGTAAACTTGATAGGGCTCTAGTGAATGTCCCAACTCTTGATGCGTGTGACACCATCTCTAGCATCACCTTACCTAAACTAAACACTGATCACCACCCTATTCTTGTTAGCCTTCACTCTAAAAGAGCTAAACCTAGTATTCCCTTCAAATTTAACAATGCTTGGTCTGATGATTTAGACTTCTCTCACCTCATCCAAAGTTTTTGGGAATCTATGAATCATCACTCTGATACCTTTTCCTGTATTACCAAACTTAATTATCTTAAACATTTCCTCAAGTGTTGGTGTAGTGTTAAATCTAAAAAAATTGACCAGGATATTTCCAACCTTGAGAATGATCTTAATAAAATTCGAAATAACTCTATTAAATCTGATTTTTACTCTGACCCCCAAAATGAAATAAACATCTCTGTTAATCTCAACTCCCTTTTAGTGCTCAAAGAAAACATTTGCAAACAAGTTTTCAAAACTAAGTGTCTCACAGATGGTGATAGAAACACCAAGTTCTACAATGACCTTCAAATAATTAGTAAAGTCAGTCTCCCCCTTTCCTTTCTTAAAGACAATGAAAATATCTATACCTCCGAGGCAGCCATAACTAATCACATGGTCACTTATTTTGAAAATATTTTTAATTGTCCAAATATTAATAAGAATATTCTTCTGGGGATCATCCCGACTTTGGTCAATGAGGATAACAATTGCTTTCTCTTGAGTACTCCCTGAGACCATGAAATCAGAACCACCATCTTCAATCTTAACCCTGATAGTTCTCTAGGTCCCTATGGTTTCAACAATGGTTTTTTTCAGCACCACTGGTTGGTTGTTCGTGCAGATGTTTGCAAACTTGTTAAATATTTCTTTAATGCTGGTAACCTTCCTCATAGTCTAAAGGCCTAATTTCTCACCTTAATTCCCAAGGTGACCAATGCATCTGAAATCCATTTATTTAGACCTATTGCTCTCATTAACTCTCTTTATAAGATCATTAACAAACTCTTCGCCAATATAATTTATTCTCCGTGCAACAAAATCATATCTTGGAATCAATTTGGGTTCATGAAAGTTAGATACATACAAGATTGTATCTGTCTTGCTTCGGAATGCACCAACTCTCTGAACAAAGCTTATAGAGGGGGAAATATTTCCATTAAGCTCGATTTTAGGAAATATTTTGATACCATCGATTGGTCCTTAATTTTTCAAAGTCCTCTAGAGTTTTGGTTTTAATTCTATCTTCATATGTAGATTTCACTATCTATTCAAATCAGCCTCGATTTCCATTCTCGTCAATGGCTCCCCCAAGGGATATTTTAAATGCTAAAAAGGGGTTTTCCAAGGTGACCCGCTCTCTGATATCCTCTTTTCCATTGTGGAAGACTATCTTAGTAGACTAATCACCTCTCTTGTTCATCAAAACAAACTCCAACTAATTAAAGCGGCCAGAAATATAAACGTTCCGACCCACCTTCTTTATGCCGATGACATAATCCTGTTCCTCAATGGGGGTAAAAGAAATATTCTTAACCTTAAAAATTCCTTATCCCACTATGAAGAGGTCTTGGGTCAATCCATTAGTTGGAAAAAATATTTTATCTTCTTTGGGAAACTTTTCCCCAATTCTAAGAAAAGTCACATCATAGAAAATTTGGTAATCAAAGAAGGTTCCCTTCCCTTAACCTATTTGGGAGTTCCTATATTTTGGGGTAGGCCTATATCCATATACTTCAACGACGTTTTTGATCAATTGATTAATTAACTTTCCTCTTGGAAATGGAAATCCCTATCCATGGATAGAAGGATATGCCTTGTTAAATCAGCTATTGTCTCCAAAATGGTTTACTACTTTATGATATAAAAATGGCCCCTTGGTCTTCTCAATAGAGTAAATACCTATATTAAAAACATTGTTTGGACCAGAAGTATTATTGAATGGAAACTGGTTACCATTCCATGGTCGACCTACTGCAAACCTATTGAGAGGGGTGGCCTAGGTATCAAAAATATTAAACTTTTCAATGAGGCTCTCCAAGCCAGGCTCACCTGGAGACTGATCAATAATAATTCTGACTCCATATCCTTCCTTAAAAATACGTTCCTAGAAAGACTCAAAAAAATTAACTTGAACTATATCAATTCCTCTCTTTGGCCTTCCATCAAAAACTCATTTTCCCACATCATGCACAATTCTAGATGGATGGTTAGCTTCGACTCCACTATACACTTTTGGCTTGACAACTAGACTGGAACTCCTCTCATTTCCATGTTACCTCCTAATACATCTCCAAACAACATAAATTTCTCTATAAAGGAGGCTATAAAAGATAATAATTTAGATCTCCCTGACTCTCTCATGCAGATTTTTAATGGTCACCCTTTCTCTAATGATGAAGATTTTCTTATTTGGGAACCTTCTCACAATGGTGTTATAGATTCAATTTTTTTTACAATCATTGTTTCTTGAACTTGGATTCTAACTTTTCCTGGTTGAAGTTGTTTGAAAAACCTTGGATTAAACCGTCAAGACTTAATCTCATTTGGTGTATTGTTCATAACCATATTCCTAAGGATACTTGACTCCAATATTTTGGTATCCAGATCTATTCTAAATGTCACCTCTGTCATCAAGATAGAGAGGATATCAATCACCTATTTATTTCATGTGCTACGACCTCTCCACTTTATAATTTTATCACTGACATTTTTGATTGTAGATGGTTATTTTCTGACACTATTATCTCAGAGTTAAAACGGTGAGTAGAGATTGATTCTTCACGACAAATCAAGAACTTATTCCTATCTGTTGTTGTGGAGCTATTACACATTATCTGGTACGATAGAAATGTCGCAATTCATAATAATTACACCTTCAACCTTATTGCAGGAAGGACGAGGATTCAGATTTCCATTAGGGATGCCGCCACAATCCAAAAATCTCATTGTGACAACTCGATTAGTGACTTTGCGATTCTGCAATGTCTTAGGATTGATGTCATTTTCCCTCAGCTGAAGTGCTTATTTGAGGTGTTCTGGCAAGCCCCTCTTCCTGGATGGATCAAGATCAATGTGGGTGGTGCCTCTAAAGGAAACCCGGGACCTACGGGTTGCAGAGCCATTTTCAGAGACTCCCGAGGTCATTGCCATGGTTGTTTCTATAACAGCTGTGGTGTCACCTCTTCCCTTGAAGTTGAGATGTTGGCACTGATCCATGCCATCAAATTTTTTAAGCAAAAAGGTTGGAAGAACATCTATATTGAAAGTGACTCCACCACTATTGTCCAAGAAATTTGGAATGGGGTGGTCCATCTTGCTTGGCCTCTTACTATAAGTTGGAAGAACTGTCTTGACTCACTTCTTGAGCTCAGATACATTTCCACCCATACCTACCGTGAAGCTAATATGGTGGCAGATGGTCTTTCTAATAAGGGAATCAACCAAGACATAACATGGATTGAAAATTTGTCAGTTGACCTTCTCCCTCTCTATGAAAAAGATTTTAATAAAGTTTCCTCTTTCAGAATCATGTAATTTACTTTCTTACTTTTAATAAATTATGTCTTGGTCTTTGACCAGGACGTTGCCTCTTTAAAAAACAACTATTTCATCGCATCTACAGGTTTAATTTTAAATTTAATATTTCCACTTATGTGAGTTTAATTTAATAAAATGGATTAAATATTTGGAATAATAATAATTATTGTTTTATAATGGTAAAATTATTATTTTTACTTAATTAATAGTAAAAATAGTAAAAAATAATTACCCCAGTTAAGGTTAAAACAAGTTTACCATGGGGTTAAACTAAAATTAAATGGTTTGAAGTGACCTAAAAACTTTTAAAATTCATATTTTATGTCCATATTTATACTATTATCAACTTAGGCTCATTTTTTATGAGTTTTTGGGATAGGTTTTTCTAAAACTGACCTATATAATAATTTAAGTAAAGAAAAAGACAAAATGTCACCCTCTAGTTTAAAAATTTAGATTATGTGTTCAAATAGAGAAAAAATAAATATGAAAATGAATATGGATGTTCATTTTGAGTATATTTAAATTTATTTCATTTGGGTGATTTATTTTTAATTTTTAGTAATAATATAATTACTTTAAATACTAAAGAAACACCAACACAATAATTATTTAGTTAACAAAAAAATAAAAAACTAATACTAAAAATATTAAAAGTAAAATAAATTGAATTAATTATTATGTTCCATTATTTTTTTAGATAAATATCATAAAGGTACGAACATAATATATTCATATCCCTTCATTGTATTTATATTTTTTAAATTCTAACTAAATGAATAATGTAAAAATTAACGTTAATGTTATTTTATGATAAATGATATTTTTTTTAAAGTTTTAAAATTCCTAAAAATATTATATTCTACAAAGTGATTTATAAATGATTAAAAATATCAAGTATGGTCCATTAATGGACCTATTTTTCTTTTATAGTGACTATATTGTCCCCTAAAGATTAAAAAATTTGTTATCATGGTTAAGGTTAAAGCATTATTTTTGCATGTTACATGTGCTTGCATTAAAATTAATTTTAAAAAAAAATTGGATTTTTATTTTTATAAATTGTATTTAATATTTAGAACAAGTTTTTCCAAATTATATAATAATTATAATTTTGTTTTAGTCTTAAAGAAAAAATTACCTAGGTTAAAAAGACTAGTTATTGTAGTGAAAAGATCAAATTGTGAAAGTAAGGAAATTTAGAAGTTAGGGAAAAAAATTATTTAAAAAAGTATTTTTGTGTGTGTGTTGGAGGTTAATAAAGAACATATAATCTATTAAACCCTTTAATTATCAATTTTGGATCCCCTTGGTGTAAGATGAAATTATATCATCACTCATGCATACATACGACCTACCGTCTCCACGAAGCGATGTGATTCATTTTCTATGTCCAGTTATCCGGAATGGTTCTAAGGATGTATATAATGAAAAAAACAATATTTATAAAATTAATAAAATTATAATTATTATATAACTATATCTTATGTACAAGAACCATAATTATCATAACCAAACATGCATGATAAAACAAAGCAATTAACACCCAAAACAATGAAAATAATGAAATATTATTAACAAACAGGTGGTAAAATGTTATATGAGGATCATATAAGATATGATACATATGATTATGGTTATTTAATATTTTTATAATAAACCTATATTTATTATATATGAGTTTTAAACACATATAAAGTGAGTCGAACCTAAGGTAAGGGTTTCTTGTATCACTTTTACTTCCGTGAGACATACACCATATTCAACACTTATTCCTTTTTTGTGTTGTTTATACTATCCCTTTTTATATATTATAACATTAATATATTTCTATTAATTGTATTTAAAGTTTCATTTAATTTTATTTCCTTCATTTTGATTATGATTCAAATGTTACCAATGTGGTAATGGTTTTTTTTCACAATCTCATCATTATTCAGGATTGTTTTTATCTAAGTCTCCCTTTAGGGAATTATTTAGTATTTTTATCATAAAAATATATTTCCTTATACTATGGTTATTAATGAAATTTTAAAGTAATATTAAACTTTTCCTCTCGTTGGAACTTATTTTTTTGAGAAAATATTGTTAAGAAAATCCAACTTCATTTATCTCTTCGGTCAAAAATATTTTTTCTTCCAAAAACATGTTTTCTAATTTTTTTTACAAAAATGTTTTTTAAAATCCTATAAATGTTTTTTTAAATAAATTTTTACCAGTGTTTTTCTTCATAATTTTTTAAAAGGAATCTTCATACCATTTTCTAAAAAAGGCTCGTTTGGCTTTTACCAAAAATATAAAAGCAATCATCATTTTAATGTGAATGAGATGAACATATTTTTCACTGCCATGAAAAATAAATGTTATCAATATTATTTTAAAAGTTTTAAAAATTTATTTTAAAAGAAAATTATTTCCAAAATATTTTTTATCTTTTTGTTTGGAAAATATTTTCAAAGTGAAAATGTTATTTTCCTCAAAAATGTTTTTAATGAAATTATTACTGTATTTTTATTCATCAACTACCTCAAATATTTATTGTACATATGATAAACTATGGATATGTTGTATTGAATCATACTTATTCTTTATTTGGATGGTTTATGATCATTTTGACTGAGGATGTACAATTTTGTTACCATTCACCATATTACTTTGGATGGTTTTGGATTATATTTATTTAATTGGGGTATGTATTAACATTTTGTATATTATTTTTAAATATAGATTTTTATGATGATTATGTTTTACCTATTTTATATTAGGAATTAATTAGACTTAGTATGTTATGGGTGGGGCTAAATTATAGGTCACCCCTCAATGCATCAATAGGTCTCATGAGACAAATCATTTGGACAAATTAGATGGGTTTTTACCCAAAAAAATAAAAAAGTCATGTGAAATGTCTTAAAAACATGTTTTAAATGTTTGGAATTATGGATTCCATAATTATGAGATCAATTATTAATTTTTCTATGATTATTCGATTGGTTATAATATACATTTATTAGTTTCAAGTTCATGTGATTATTTATATGGATTTATTTGATAATAATATATTTCTTCCTTATTATGAATTTTTTATTGATTAAATGGTGCGTGTTTCCGTTATTTACCTTTCTATATTGATTGTACTTATTTATTCATGATATCTTATGTTGTACACTTACCCTTACTAATCATCTAAGTTCACCCCTTTATTATGTTTTATTTTACCCATGATACTAGGAAGTGTTTTGTGATTGATATATAGAGATATTCTATATCGAATAATGGTGTTATCAATGGGGTTTTTGTGGTATGTTTTTTCAAATGTATGTGAAATTCAAGTATGTATTTTTTTACCAAGACTACTAAACTATTCGGTTCCTCAGGATGCAATGCCATGTACCTAGTGCCAATATAATAAAATAACCACTTACTCTAGGATAATGAGGTTAGGATATTTATAGTTGATATGAGAGGAAGTTTAGTATAATCCTTAGGAACTAGATTTAGGAAAACATAGAGTAGGGAAGCACAAGAGCCTCAGCCTAGTTGGTGAGAACTCGACAAGTGCATCCATGAGAACCGAGTTCAAAACTGGGCGGAGACATAATTTCTGGGTTATTGTAGCAGTAATATAGTAGGAATTATTTGGTACTATAGCAGCTGGAACTATTCATCCATTTGGGCTTTCGAGCCACCAGTTTGGGCCTCATGTCCTTCAAGGCTTTCAGTCTACCTAAATCCTTTGGGCCAGTAAGGCTTTTGGGCCACCTCAAGGCTTTATGGCCACCTGAAATTGTGCTTAATGACCAGAAAGAATCTTCAAGGAGCATAATCCAGATGATTATTTGAAGTAGGAACATTCACTATAGAAAAATCTAAGTGGATTTTTCAAAAAGAGAGGTTATGTAATTTCCATAAGGACTAGCCTGTGCATGCAAATGAAGCCTAGCCAAACAAGCCATGAAAAGTTGGAGATCTGACGTCATGATGTAGAAGCTAGAGAGGACGGGTTTCATGTATTTATAGTTTGTATATTTTCCTAAGACCAACGGGTCATGTAATCTCTAAGCCTACAAGCCTTGTAAGCGTTCCCCCTCATCCCTTAAAAGGGGGGTTATCAAAAACCAATAAAAAAGAAGGCCTTCAGGCCATTAAAGATAGAGTAGGGAATATAAATTTCTGATATGAACTGAGTATAAGTATAAAAAACATCCTAAAGTATTGGTTATGGAGAGATTATGTGGTTTTTCATAGCAATACATCACTATTTGGTTATCAGAAGTGGACATGGTTTTGGAACAGATTCACCTAGTGGTAATAACAATGAAAAACACATGTTAATCTTGACTCGAGTTTCACTTGGTACATAAAAATGGGCTTACTAAGCTGTCACTCCCCAACTCCCGAATACCCAGAGCCAGTGCGATATAGAGGATCAAATTCAGTTCAGGCTCCGAGAAACCAGCTACTACTGAAATTCTCCTTCTGCTAAAATTGATACCTGAAATTTTTTAATAAAAAACTTAGGGTGAGAATACGAATGCCCAGTAAGGGGTCTCAAAATAATCCACTATAACTTTTGAAAACATTATTTAAAACTTTCCATAAAAAATTTTTCTTTAAGAAAATCTATATTACATGTAATATATCATAAAAGTGATTAATTAAAAACATGATAGTATAATTACAAGGGTACATGATTTGTTTATAGGAATGCTCATAAATAAAAGACATGCTAACATGTATAACATATGAATATGTAAGAACGAATTAAACAGTTAAGAGTAATGAATAATTAGAGTTGTGTGTAAAGGTAATAACTTCAATTTCATACAACGAGTACTAAATCATTGAGTGCTAAACATATTCCATGCCATAAGCATTTACTTTTCTGATACTCATATGTACTGGATCTTAACCATGGATATTCTACTGGTTAAATATGCATTTTGTTAATTAATTATCATACACATAATGAGGGAATGTATAATACCAGACTTTAATTTCTATGTCAAGGCCTCATTCCAAGACCTAGGGACTAACTGAAACTGGACCGCAACCTAGAGAGCATCTGTAACCAGACTCTATCCCGGAGAGCATCTGTAACCGGACTCCAACCCAGAGAGCCTCTGTAACTGGACTCCAACCCGGAGGGCTTATTTTTACCGGTATCTAACCTGAAACATACTAGTCCAATACATTCCTCATATGTTTAATAAGGCCATGTATCCAAAGTGTCCCATACCACTTTGTATACTTAATTCCATGTCTTTTATTTGGGGTGTCCCATACCACTCCAAATAATTAAATTCTAAATTTATTATCATAAGTGATGAATAATATATAGTTTGATTTATCACATAAATTAATAACTTTAAAACTCTTCCATAAACTTTCAATGCATTAGATTGCATGTTTATAACTTCGGATAGGTATTATTGATGCTCAATTCATGCGCTAATAAATGGAAATGAAATTGGAATAAATCATAATATGTCAGTTATTATTTAAATAATATTTTCCCCAAATACATGTATAAAATAGTAAACATTATTTGTGCATGTGATATTAATTTAAAACATGCAAGTATTTAATAGATGGGGTTACCACATAAAATGATAGTTCCTTAATTTTCAAAATTCTTGATTTATAGAAATGAATATTTATAGTTTAAAATGACTAATTTTAAATTAAGATTGATGTCATTTGTACACATGCATGCGCTGATAAACAATCAAGTATTAATAAATGGCCATGCCTTATGCTCTATATCATATAAGGCCAATTGATTTGCAGTGAAACAATTGTTTAATGCATGAATTCATGATAATTTAATTAAACATATCATAAACATACTTTAACCACCGAAGTTTGTTTTAAGCCAAGTTTATTCGGATTATGGTTCAAACTTATAGGTGCATGCATACAACCATATATGTATATACATAAAATATGTATATGTCGCACCCTTACTTTATATATTCTAAAAACTAAAATTACATATACATATATATATATATATATATGCGTATATTAACATCGTACAAGGAATGCAATTTGTTTAATAACCACAAACCCTTAGAATCATAAAGGAAATTCACATTTTAAGAAAATAAACTTCCTTACAAGAACTATAAAATAGAGATTGTATAATGTAATAAATAAATTTCCCTTACATTTTAAAAACATCATTTCAAATCAACACTTGATAGAATTAAAATTGGGTGGATTAAAACTATATGGGTGTATGTGTAATAATTATACCAATCCATTTGAACCCAAAACTTTATTCGCATCCAAGTATTTATTTTAATATTGTAAATCATATTTAATAACATAAAACAGAAATGGATTGAGTTATGTGTGTATGTTAGAATATACAATAAGTGTATATTCAGTTTTGCATAATTAAAAACCATATTAAATGAAGCCAAATATAATTATAGACCTTAGAAATATTAATACATTCAAATGTTTAACCTTTTAAAAACCTAGATTCACCTTAGAGATGATATATATATATATAAATCATATATAAATAAAATTAAGTATATGGGTTTTGCGTTTCACAACCAAACAAGTACTGCTCGTGTCGGTTAAACATTGGTAAACAACATTTAGAAATCCAGAATAGGTTTAGGATGGAAAACCATGTATATGTATATATATATATATGAACATATGCATACTCATATATATAAAGCATGTATATATAATTTTTCACAAGAAAGACTAGCATAAAAAGAAAACCCTTACACAAACTTAAATTAAAACTTAACATTAAATAAAACATATAATCTCCTTATATGATTTTCAATAGAAAAAGTGGAGAAAACCATTTCCATTGCATGAATAAATTTTTGATAAATAGACGTTTGAAAATAAATTATATTTTCAATTACATCATAAAATATAAGATCATAAAATAAATAAATCTTCGAGATAAATATTTAACCCTTACATTTTTTTCGATGCTTGGAAACACTAAGCGAGGAAGTAGAAAAAGGGTATGCGATACCCTTTGCAACAAGTATTACAAAATCCTGAGGGTAATAAAATAAAACTCCAGAATGCTGCACTGAATTCGATTATAGGTTGATAGAGGAAAATGGGTTCCCTAGTGTGTATAAATATAAAAACTCAATGAATCTTACCCGAGAAGCTTTTTGGAAACAGTGGTGATTAAAGAATGAAAATAAATCTCATGAGAGATCCGATTCACACCCAAACTTTGAAAAGAAAACAGGGAATGCGACATGTGTGTGTGTGTGTGGGGGGGGGGTGCCAGACTTAATTCGAGATTAAGGATAGACATCCGAGTTATGAATAGGTAACCTATCTCTCTGAAAGTCCAAACCCCCACCTGGATCTCTAAAGACACGAACTGCAACAAAAACTCGGGTGGCCTACTCGACCCGAACTCCATTCCTCGCAACACGACACCCGACGTCGGACCCTGTGCGACTCCACCACTGAGCTCTCTCCACCCTGTTAAAACTCTAGACATGACCTAGACCCGTGACCTGTAGACGAAGCGCGATGCACCCCGACCACAGCCTGCTGAAACCCTTGCGATGTGCTGAAACCCTATCCGCATCTCATCCCCACCATGGAAGACCCTCGAAGACCAAGCTGCACCACAGCTATACAAGCTCACCCACAGATTCCCTCCTCTATATCGACACTTAAACCCCTATACCGGGTTTTAAAAAAATTAAATCAAGAACCTCAATCACGGATCACAAATCCCATACGGGATTTCATCCTAGTTTTTTGATATTTTAACAAACCATTATTATTATATCTCAATTATTATATCACTTTTAAATAAGTCAAAAGTTATATATATATTAAACTAATAACCCACTAAAGTTATCTAATAAACTATTAAAAGTAAAAGTCATTATTAATGAATTCTTTTATAAAACTTGTATTTATATATCTTATATTATATACTATTAAAGTTATTATAAATGAAATTAATAATTGAAAATTGAAAATGTGTTATCAAAATAATAATTATCATAATTTTTTAAAATTATTTGTAATTTTAAAATTTGTTAGAACAAATGATAATATGATATGATTTAAATTAACAATAATTTTATTAAAAGTTCATATGTACCATTTTGATCATTCTATTAATATATATATAATTTTATTAAGAAAAATTCAAAATGTTTATTTATAATCTAACAATTATTACATTATATATATATACATGTGTATATAAAATATTTTCAAACTCATATAATAGATCAAATAATTGTCCGCATAATTAAAATAGCGCAAAAATAATGTCATTAAAATATTTTAAAATAACAATTTCCGATTTCATGTATAACCACACTATAAAATTATAATTATATAACTCAAATAAAATATACACACATATATACATATATACATATATACATATATATATATATATTTCACATTTTGGAAAACAAACCATTTAGTTATATTATTATAGTTATTATTTAAAATATTCTATAAAATAATTATTCGATAAGAATAAATTATGTTTGACAATAATAGTTATTTTTATTCTTTAAAAAAAGTGCGATGATATTTTCTTTGAAGTTTGTACTTTTTTCGGATAAAAAAAATAAAACCTCAATATTACTATTACATGAGAAACAAGTTTTTGGGGCATTACATTATCCCCCTACAAAGAATTGCGTCCTCGCAATTCTAAAATTCTCATACACAACCACAACAACGCCAGACACACGTCACTCATGAAGTTCTTTTACTGGGAGCACCACCGATGGTAGGGTGATGACGACCTTAGGTGGATTCCTAAGGTAGTATTCAGCTGCTCGATCTCTTTGGCACAGACACACTGTGAACAGCTAGGGTCATACCTGAGCCTAAAGCACTCAACCTTCCATAAAGAGGCACAAGAAGTGTGGAGGTCAGAAATTTCAGAGTGGACTAAATCCCTATAATTCCCATGCATCACATCGTTCTTGAAAACATTGATGTCATAGAGTTCTCCAAACATACTAAAACTAAGGACCTAGAATAGGTAGGCCACTATATGGTCACCATCCAAAGTAGCTTCTAGAAATTTACCTATAGCTCAGTAGTTATCAGCCAAAGTGAAACATAGAAAAAGAGCTTCATGAAACTTCCCTCTTCTCCTATATGCTGCAAATTGTGCAATTACTATACGGTAATAGACAAGATTGCTTCCTTGGTAAAGATGTAGAATGTTTGGGTGGTTCGACACCCGATGGAGTTGTTTACAAGTCAGACGTCAGTTGGCATAGGGATGGTACTTCTTAGAGCACATATTGATGATTATAGTCTCTGATAGTTTAGTAGGAAGAGATAAAATATTGGTTGGTGAACTCATGTCTTCTGTATAATTTTTCTTTAAGAAATCAGATTCCAATATAGAAAAAACTATTTTAAAATAGTCATTGTTTTATATAAAATCATATCAAAATAGAAAATACCATATTATGCATTTATTACATAATCAATTTCTCCCTTTCACAAAACACTAGTACAAATTTCTTGATTTCCTCTAAGATGACTCCTCACAGATACCACTGATGTTGGGGATTTCACCGGTTTTTAGACAAACGGATACCCAAAGAGGTTCTAAATTATTCTATCTCCTTGGTCCAGATTCAACGTGTGCAACTAGGATCAACCATGTGTGGACATCTAGAATTTAGATTGAGAGAAGCATGTTGGGTATCAAGTTTAGCGACATCAGTATGAACTTGATGCCAATAATCAAATGAGTAGTCTTGTTCTCAAGGGCTTCAAAGTCCATAACTTGACCACAGAGACCGTAGGTCAAAATTTGACATAGATATGCTGCCCGGAGGTCACCCCTTATGCAGCCTCCTCAAAGTCCTCAAGATAAAAGAAATTATTGGCCAGGGTAAAACATTTAAAGATACCCTCAAAGTATTTCCCTTGTCATACATGGAATGAGAATTGAGCGTTCATCATGAGGTAATAGACAAAACCCGCTCCTTGGTGAAGTTGGAGTATATAAGGAATTTGGATACTCGGTAGAGGGTTTTGCATGATAAAAAAATATTTTAAAAAGTCTTGTAGTTTTCTACGCATAATTTTCCCACTATGTTCTCTAATAATTCTGTTGGAAGAAACAAAAGACGAGCACATTCGTTTTCCATCTGAAATTTAGGAAAAACATCATATTTAGTAATGCTTAAGTAAAATTTTCTTTGTTTCAGTTCTGGATTTCATGAGTTATCCAAACCGAATCCTCTGATACTAACTTTCACGCCCCACCTCCAGAATACCTGGAGCTGGTGCCATATAAAGGATCAAATTCGATTTGGGCTCTAATAAACCAGCTACTACTGAAATACTTATTCTACTAAAAATGATACCTGAATGTTTTTAATAAAAAAAGTAGGGTGAGAATATGAATTCCCATTAAAGGGTTTCAAAATAAACCACTATAACTTTTAAAAACATTCTTTAAACCTTTCCATAAAACATTTTTCTTTAATAAAAGTTGTAGCACATGTAACATATCATACAAGTCCTTAATTAAAAACATGCTAGAAGAATTACAAGGGAACATGATTCGTTTATAGGAATGCTCATAAATAAAAGACATGCTAACTTGTATAACATATGAATAAGTAAGAAAAAATTAAATAGATAAGAGTAACGAATAATCAGAGTTGCACGTAAAGGTAATAACTTCAATTTCATACAACGAGTACTAAAGCATTGAGTGCTAAACATATTCCATTCCATAAGAATTTACTTTTCTGATACTCATAAGTACTGACTCTTAACCATGGATATTCTACTAGTTCAATATCCATTTTGTTAATTAATTATCATACACATATTGAGGTAATGTATAATGATGGACTTTAATTTCTATGTTAAGGCCTCATGCCAAGACCCAGGAGCTAACTGTAACTGGACCCCAAACTGGAGAGCCTCTATAACCAGACTCCATCCCGGAGAGCATCTATAACCGGAATCCAACCCGGAGAGCCTCTGTAACCGGACTCCAACCCAGAGGGCTTACTTTTACCGATCCCCAACCCATAACATAATAGTCCAATACATTCCTCATATGTTTAATAAGGCCATGTATCCAAAGTTTCCCAAATCACTTTGAATACCTAATTCCATGTCTTTTATTTGGGGTGTCCCATACCACTCCAAATAATTAAATTCTCAATTCATTATCATAAGTGATGAATAAAAAATAGTTTTATTTATCACATAAATTAATAAATTTACAACTCTTCCAAAAAGTTTCAATGCATTAAATTTCATGTTTATAACTTTAGATATGTATTATTCATGTTCAATTCATGCACTGATAAATGGAAATGATATTGGACTAAATCATAATATGTTATTTATTTTTTAAAAAATATTTTTTCCAACGACATGCATAAACTAGTAAAAATTCTTTGCACATGTGATATTATTTTAAAATATTCAAGTAATGAATGGATGATGTTACCACATAAAATGATAGTTCCTTAATTTTCAAAATCCTTGATTTATAGAAATTAATATTTATAGTTTAAAATTACTAATTTTAGATTAAGATACATGTCATTTGTACACATGCATGCACTGATAAATGGTCATGTATTAATAAATGGCTATGCCTTATTCTCCATAGAATATAAGGCCAATTGATTTGCAATGAAATAATTTTTTAATGCATGCATTCATGATAATTTAATTAAACATATCATAAACATACTTTAACCACCGAAGTTTGTTTTAGGACAAGTTAATTCAGATTATGGTTCAAAATTATAAGTGCATACATACAACCATATATGTATATAAATAAAATATGTATATGTCATACACTTACTTTATATATTCTGAAAACTAAAATTATATGTATATATATTAACATCGTACAAGGAATTTAATTTGTTTAATAATAACACACCCTTAACATCATAAATGTAATTCACATTTTAAGCAAATGAACTTCCTTACAAGAACCAGAAAAATAGATATTTTATAAAGTAATAAATAAATTTCCCTTACATTTTAAAAACATCATTGAAAATCAGCACTTGATAGAATTAAAACTGGGTGGATTAAAACTATATGGGTGTATGTGTAATAAGTATACCAATCCATTTGAACCCAAAACTTTATTTGCATCCAAGTCTTTACTTAAAGATTGTAAATCATATTTAATAACATAATTTAGAAATGGATTGAGTTATGTGTGTATGTCCGAATATACACTAAGTGTATATTTGGTTTTTCATAATTAAAAACCATATTAAACAAACCCAATTATAATTATCAACCTTAATACATACAAAATTTTAACCTTTGAAAAACCTAGATTTACCTTAAAGATGATATATATAGATATATATATATATATATAAACCATATATAAATAAAATTAAGTGTATGGGTTTTGTTTTTCACAACCAAACAAGTACTGCTCGCATCAGTTAAACATTGGTAAACGACATTTAGAAATCCAGAATAGGTTTAGGATGGAAAACCACACACACACACACATATATATATATGAACATAAACATATTCGTTTATATAAAACGTGCATATATGATTTTTGACAAGAAAGAAAAGCATAAAAAGAAAAAACTTACACACAATTAAATTAAAACTTAACATTAAATAAAACATATAATCTCCTTATATGATTTGCAATAGAAAAAGTGCAGAAAACCATTCCCATTGCATGAATAAATTTTTGACAGATAAACAATTGAAAATAAACTGTATTTTCCCTTACATTATAAAACATAAGATTGTAAAATAAATAAATAATAGAGAAAAATATTTAACCCTTACATTTTTTTCCGATGCTTGGAAACACTAAGCTAGGAAGTATAAATAGGGTATGTGATACCCTCAGCAACAAGTATTACGAAATCCAGAGGGTGCTAAAATGAAACTCCAGAATGCAGCGCTGAATTAGATTATAGGTTGATAGAGGAAAATGGGTTCACTGGTGTGTATAAATATATAAACTCAATGAATCTTACCTGCGATTATTTTTGGAAATAGTAGTTATTAAATAATGAAAATAAATCTCATGAGAGATCCAATTCACACCCACAAATTTACAGAAAATAGGGAATGCGACATGCGGGGGGGTGGGGGGTGGGGGGGGGGGGTGGGGGGGTGGGGGGGGGGGGTGGGGGGGGGTCGAACTTAATTCGAGATTAACGACAAACATCCATGTTATGAATAGGAAACCTATCTCACCGCAAGTCCAAACCTCCACTTTGATCTCTAAAGACACGGACTACAACAAACACCTGGGTGGCCTGCTCGACTTGGACTGCATGCCTTGTGACCCGACACCCGACGTCGGACCCTGCGCGACTCCACCACCAAGCTCGCCCCACCCTGCTGAAACCCTAGACATGGCCTGGACCCACGACCTGCAGCCGAATCATGATGCACCCCAACCACAGCTTGCTGAAACCCTTATAATGTGCTGGAACCCTATCCGCAGCTCATCCTCGACGTGGAATACCCTCGAAGACCAAGCTGAGGCACACCTCTCAAATATCACCCACATATTCCCTCCTCTAGATTGACACCTAAAACCCTATACCGATTTTCAAAAAAAATAAATCAGGACCCTCAGTCATGGACCAAAAATCCCATACAGTATTTCATCTTATTTTTTTTCTATTTTAATAACCCATTATTAGTATATCTCAATTATTATATCAACTTTTAAATAGGTCAAAATTTATATACATATTAAACTAATAACCCACTAAAGTTATCTAATAACCTATTAAAAGTAAAAGTCATTATTAATAAATTATTTTATAAAGCATGTATTTATATATCTTATATTATATAATCTTAATGTTATTATAAATGAAATTAATAATTGAAAATTCAAAATGTGTTATCAAAATAATAATTATCATAATTTTTACAAATTATTTTTAATTTTGAAACTTGTTTAAACAAATATTAATATGATATGATTTAAATTAACAATAATTTTATTAAAATTTCATATGTACCATTTTAATAATTCTATTAATATATATAATTTTATTAAGAAAAATTCAAAAATATAATTTATAATCTAACAATTATTTAATTATATATATATAAATGTGTATATAAAATATTTTCGGACTCATATAATAGATCAAATAATTGTCTGCATAATTAAAATAGCACAAAAATAATGTCATTAAAATATTTTAAAATAACAATTTTTGATGTCATGTATAACCAAATTATAAAATCATAATTATATAATTCAAATAAAATACACACACATATATACACATATATATATATATATCACATTTTGGAAAACAAACCACTTAGTTATATTATTATAGTTATTATTTAAAATATTCTATTAAATAAATATTCGATAAGAATAAATTATGTTTGACAATAATAGTTATCTTTATTCTTTAAACAAAGTGATATAATATTTACTTTGAAGTTTGTACTTTGTTAGGATAACAAAATAAAACCTCAATATTACTATTTCATGATAAACATGTTTTTGGGGCATTACATACACACCTAGTTTGACACTACTAGGTGATATGATTAGGTTAATTCCCATTTGGTTTACAAACCATCAAGAAGGATTTGAATAGATGATAACCATGAAAAACCTAGGTTAAACCTAAGGTGTCATATATTGAAAATAATGCGTCATGATTTAGAAATCCAATAAATGATTCTTCATGACTGTAATTTCCCACTATGGTTAGTGTTTTCACACTACTCTCTTTGGTTTTAGTCAATGGATGGAACCATAATCAATTGGGTTAATATTGAATGCGATAGACAATGTATTGAATAGAAACCAAATGGGATGGTCAATGGGGGGAAGGATATTATGATTATGCCTAATTAGCGATCAAAATACTTGATTAAAAACTTTTTAATGAACCAAATCTTAGACCCACCAAAGAAGATAAGGATGGAGTCCATTAAGAGATTGAATAGTAGAGATATAGAGGAAAGAAGGGCCAACTTATTTCATGACGGATATGTGGAAAGAGAAAACCAGAAGAGTGCCTCAAAGGAATAAAAAAATGTTTTATTTATGGAAAATAAGGACACAAATAAGGTAATTTTTTAGGGAAAATGAAACTTTCAGTTAACATAATGGATGAGAATAATTATCTCCCTAATGTTTTATTGATGGTTGAATATTTTAAATGTGGAAAGTTTGTAAAATATACAAATCCATGTCCTAGGGGGAAAGCTCATGAAGAGAATCAAAATGGTTGTATGAGTTATGGTTATATTACTGATGACAAAGAGACTACAAATGACATATAAAAGGAAGGTGGTATTACAGAATAAGATGATGAATTCTATTTAATGTTTTAAGAATGACGGGGAATAATTAATGTGCTTATGTGTAATGTCCCAGTTTCAGAAGCTGCCCAGAGGTGACCCGTACCCGGTTGGTCACATAGACTCAAGAACATTTCCTCAAATGCCAGAGGCTACCGACTAGCAGCGAAGGCCTTGGGTGTGATAGTGGGGAAACGATTCTCTCATTGGGAGAGTAACATAGCGGAAGTAAACAGATAACAATAGTGGAAGCACTAAATATACCATACAATAATAAACAGTGGAATATTGAAGGTAAGAGACAATTGGAGAACATATATAAATGATGCATGATATATATGTCTAGGAAAATAGCTAAACAAGTCACAATGTTGGAATACAGAAATAACCCAAGTAAAAAAGAAAACAAGTAAACTCCTCAGCATCGCAAGCCTCAACTTGGTCCCCTTCTCTCCATCTCCTCAACAATCAAGTACCTGAAGTAGAAGGGCACTTTCCCTTATCTAAACCTGCAATAATATAATCTGTTTGGGCCCAAAATCATGACCCAAACAGGGTGTGAGACTAAATACCAGTAGGAAACTACCCAAGATCTATACCTAACAGTCAGTGAATATATATGGAAGACAATAATAAAAAGAAAGCAGTAGGCAAGGATGTACTCAAGTAACCAATCCTACAGTTCCAATGCATTCAATTTAATATCTCAAGTAAGCAGATAATCAAAAGAAGGTAACCCTCTTGGAAGTACTCTCAGCCCAACCCCTCTAGTTCAACCAAAATAGCACAAGAAACCCTCTAGGAAGTACACACAGTATAACCCCTCTGGTTTAGATTAACCATTGACTCTCTGAGGAAGAACTCGCCATCAATTACCCCTACAGTCTCGTATCGATAACTAAAAGGTGATCTGGGGAAGCACTCAATGTCCCATTCCTCCTGTGTCCCATGTCGAGGAAATATAAACACTCTGAGGAAGCACTTACGTCAATTCCCCCTATGGTCTCACAACGTAACAGTAAACAGACACCCAGGAGAAGCCCTCAACGTCTATTCTCCTTATGGTCTACTACACCAAGTTCTCATGACCTTGTGTAAGTCAATCATGCACAGTGGTACATATAGACCAAAGTAAACCTGAAGAACTAATTGGCTAAATAGTCTATAGAATAACATCATGTCAGATAAATAATCACTCTATTTGACAATACTAGGCATGGGAAAAACAAACAGCAGCCTATCAGGAAAAGCTAGACCAAACATTCAAAAGCACACAAACATGGGAAAACACATCCATTGCAAGGTAAACAACCCTATTTACAATAAAAAATCCTCTAATCAAGAACACAATGCATAATAGGTACATAGCAAGGGTAAAACCATAAACACACAATACCCCGTTCAAGGGTATTGAGAACTTTTGCACATATAACTCAAAGACTATCTACAGAAAGGCACAAACCACCTACCTCAGCGTTGTGTGATCGATATACTTGAAACTCAAGCCTTGAATAGCCCAAGAAAACCATAGATCTACAAAAATGTCTAAAATGTTCAACCAAATATATCTTGTGAAAGAGGAGAAATCAGGAAACGAGGTTCAAGAGGAAGAGATAACTCACTGATGTGATTTCAACACAACCGACAGAGTTTGATTTGGAGAATGAATGATGAGTCAGGGGTTTGGAGAAGATCCACAGCTGTAAAGTCACTCTTGGATGAGACATATGAATAAGGATAGGGTTCTGTTGATTAGACGCAACCTCAGTCTGTTTAATGAAAAAAAAGAAAGTACAAGGCATGTACTTGCCCTTACTGGACCCCGCATTAGGCGGTCTCCAGGACACCACACATGACCATGTGCACGACCATTACACGGCCATCACATGGCTACCCGCGGCAAACGAGTACACGACATTTACTTATAAAGTACACGACGCATACTTAAAAAATTTCCAGAAATTCCTATTTTTCTTAGAAACACCATATAAAGGAAGACATAACTAAAAAGAAGATCCAGGTTCTTATAAACTTCCCCCCTTAATGAAATTTTTCCTCGAATTTCTATAGCAAGGCGGCATAGAAAAAGAATCCTCGAACAGCTCTGGCCACTTTGATCATACATCAGCCTCCCTCTCCCAAGTCTCATCCTATACTCTCCTGTGCTGCCATAACACTCATACTAGACCGACCATGGAGAACCTTCGTACTTCGATCAACAATATGGATTGGATGCTCATAGAATGAGGCATCCACCTCGAGCTCAACCTAATCGAGTTTGAAAACATGATACATGTCTGATAAGTAATGTCAAAGCTAAGAAACATGGAAGAAATCATGCATAAACCGGTACCCCTAAGGTAACTGAAACAGATAGGAAACTGGACCAACTCTCTCCAACACCTCAAATGGCACGACGTACCTCGACGAAAGCTTACCCTGTCTCCTAATCCTCCTGTGTCCCAACCTCGGTGTGACATGCAGGAACACCTAATCTCTAACCTCAAACTCTAGGGGTCGTCTCCGTTAATCAATATAAGACTTCTGTAGTGATAGTGTAGTATCCATCCACTTCCAAATCAACTCTATCTACTCCGTGGTCTCTTGGAAAAGACAAGGTCCCAGTATAGCTGCCTCTCCTGCCTCCAGCCAACATAAGGTTGATCAGTATGACCTACTGTACAAAGGCTCATAAGGTTCCATATGAATAGTTTCTTAAAAACTATTATGGTAGGAAAACTCCATAGGAGGTATGTGTTTCTCCCTAAAACCTCCAAAAATCCATGATGCATGCTCGAAGCATGTGCTCAAGCACATGAATCGTACGCTCAGATTGTCTATCTATTTGGGGGTGGCATTCTGTAATCAGAAGTACCTATGTACCCAAAGCCTTCTGAAGTCCCTTCCAGACTCGAGAAGTAAAACGAGTGTCCCTATCTGAAACAATGGAGTGCGGAACTCCATGTAAACGTACCATCTCTCAAATGTATAACCTTCCCAGCTCATCAAAACTGAAGGTATTTTTGATCAGCAATAAGTGTGCAACCTTCATGAGTCTGTCAATAAAAACCCAAACTTAATCATTCCCTTGAGGCGATCTTGGAAACCCCATCATGAAATCCATCACGAAATCATTCCACTTCCACTCGGGAATGGGTAACTACTGCAAAATCCCTGTTGGTCACTGATTCTATGCCTTCACCTGCAAACAGGTGGAACACCTCATAACAAAACCAAAAACATCTCTCTTCATACCTGGCCACCAATACTAATGGTTTATATCACGATACATATTGGTGAAGTTAGGATGAACTGCCCAAACTGAGGAATGAAAGTCCCACATCAGCTCCTCGTGTTTGTCTGCTGGCACCCATACATGCCCATGAAAATGCACGGTCTCATCCTCTCCTATGGTCCACCTAGGAATAGGGTCCTTTCTTGACACACTCTCCCATAATACTAGGACTTTATAATATGATAGCTTCCTCATTCGCACTCGATCAAGAAGAGTAGATGTAACAACTACAGAAGAATGAAACGTCTGCCCCTGTTTATCGTGCACCTCCAAATGCATCTCAGAGAATAGAGCCATAAGCTTCCACTCACTACTGGCCTCCTAAACTGCCTATATCTGAGTTCTCCTACTCAACACATCTGCTACAACATTGCCTTTCCCAGGCATATGGGCAAGCTCGAAGTCAAAGTACTAAAGGTACTCAACCCACCTTCGCTGTCTCAAATTCAGATCGCGCTGAGTGAAGATATACTTGAGACTTTTTTGGTCAATGAAAACCACAAAATTATCTCCCAGAAGATAATGTATCCAATAACGTAAAGCATGAACAAATACAACCAACTCGAGATTGTGCGTCGGGTAATTCCTCTCATGTGGCCTCAACTGCCGAGACCTGTAGGCAATGACCCCTTCCCCCTTCATAAGAACATCTCCCAAACTGATACCTAAATCATAACATATAGCTCTTTCCTGACTCTGGAAATACTAGTATCGGTGCTGAAGTCACCTCCCTTTCAGCTCCTGAAAGGCTGACTCACAAGAATCTGACCACAAGAACTTTGCACCCTTCTTAGTCAGGCCTGTCAGTGGTACTGCTATGCATGAACAGTCCTGTATGAAACATATTTAGTATCCAACCATCCCTAGAAAACTCCATACCACAAATACGTTCTTCGACTACTCCCTAGAAACTACTGCTCTCAATTTCTCTAGGTCTACTGATACTCTTGTCTCTGAGATAACATGACCCAATAAGTGAATCTTATCCATCCAAAAGTGGCATTTTGAGAGCTTAACATATAACTGATGCTCTCTCAGTGTAATCAGAACAATATCAAGATGTTTGGCATGTTCATGTCGAGTGTGATAGTACACCAATATATATTCCATGAAGACTACCACAAAGGAATCCAAGTACTGATGGAACACTCGATTCATCAGTTCCATGAATATTGCAGGCGTGTTTGTGAGACCGAATGGAATAACCACATACCCGTATAGACCATAACTGCTTCAGAAAGCTGTAAGAGGTATATCAGATGGACTAACGTGCAACTGATGATATCCAGACCTCAAGTCAATCTTTAAGAACACCCGATCTCCTTGAATCTGATTGAATAGATCATCAATCCTTGGCAAGGGATATCAGTTCTTGACCGTCAACTGGTTCAGTTTTCGATAATCCACACAAAGCCTGAGGGTACTGTCTTCCTTCTTCACAAACAGGACAGACGAACCCCAAGGGAGAAGTACTGGGTCGGATGAAACCATTTTCCTACAACTCATCCAACTACTTCTTGAGCTCCTGCAACTCTTGTGTAGCCATCCTATAAGTAGGAATGGACACTAGTGTCATTCCTAGCACAAGCTCAATAGAAAAGTCTACCTCACGCTTCAGAGGTGAACCTGAAAAGTCCTCTAGAAAGACGTCCCTAAAATGAACTACCACTAGAAGATAGTCCAACTATGAAGTTCCCTGGTCATCCAGATATAGACTAGCAATTTGGGATATAACTCCTCCCAACCCATGATGCTCGGGTCCTGCTCTGCTCGCCTGGACATCCCATTCTCCCTTATGAAGAAACAATATGCCCTCTGGTGATATGAAACTCACCCTACGATGATAGAAATCAACAATAGAATGGACGTAGAGACCCAAAGCATGACATACATGGACATTACATTACTTTTGCGGAATACTTAGTACATAACAAAAACACACACATAAGGATCGTAATAGTTTAGTGTCTTTGGAAACTCGGAACGTAATCTTCTAATCGTGGTGAAAGATCTTAAACATCTCCCATAAAGATCTTCCCTTTTTTTTCTTACCTAAAAACTTTCTTTATATCCTGGGGAAAATAAAACATACAAAAGGGTGAGCTCAAATGCTCAGTAAGGGTAAACAAAAGAAATATTAATCACATCGTATACATAAGCACATAAATTTTGGAAATCTTAACCTGCAAAAGAGATCATAATTTCATAACATGGGATAAATAATGGCAGTGAAATTTAATCACAATAATCTTAACTTAAAACACGAAGCTTTTTGGCATACACACATAATCATAGAGAATCATTTCTTGTTAGTCAGGACTCATTGCCAAGACTATCTTAGTGGACAAAGTCCCTTTCTGAACCGAGTCACCCTCGTTTCAGTCCTGTTTCACTGAACCGGTATAACCTACCATTCCAGCCATCTATATCTCATGAGATATAAAATCTTTACCCAATGCATTGGAGGAAGATATAGGTCCCACCCATATCATAATGATACCATTCTTATGTGTGCCACAAAATCATAAATCATACATCATAGCATAACCCATGTAATACAAATGGGAATCTTAAACATCATGACATCATCAAACAATTCATATAAGATTAAGAAATTCATAAAAATAATTCCATCACAACATAATCAAATCAATGTAATAATAGGGATAAAAACAGAACTATTTATTATCTTAGATGGAAAATAATTTTGATAAAACACTTGAACTCCATTCTTGAGGAAAATATCCTTCCTTCTTCAATTTTTTTTCCTTTCTTAACATGTCATACAAATTTAAACTAAAATAAGTTGATTGAAAATAAACTTTAAAACTTGTAAAGGATGCTTCTTGAAAATAATGTTTTAAAAATCCATTCATGTCGTATAAGTTAAAAAAAACATTCTTCGAACTTTTGTCGGAAAAGTCAAAAAGTACCTTGTACGAAAAATGACAAAGGATTCCTTTCATATCTTATACTAAAAACTCACCGAAGGGTAAAATTGGATTTAAACAATTGTAGGTGGATGGAAATAATATTACATATTGAAGAAACATGGATGTGGATGATAAAATATACCCCAGTAAATACCAATGTATAAGCAATCTCGGATAAAAATGAGATTGTGATATTTCCCTTACCTTAGGTCCGATTTGCTTCGTAAGTGTCTGAAAATCCTGTATAATGATTTAAATAATGTCATTGACTTATTACAGAATCCTATTAATTGTTATTATATCATATATGGTTCACTTATGACTTTATATTACCCATTATTTTGTAAATTCATGTTAAAGTAGTGTTTTGGGGAAAATCGTCTCATTTGTCGTTCGTGTTTTAACTTGTAATTATTCATATGATTACATAGATCATTATTACTTAATTATAGAATATAAAACATGATTTATATATAATATATATTCAGAATATACAAATATATAATGGATCTATAAATGGAAATAAATACACCGTTCATGGAGACGGTAGGCCGTACGTACGCATGAACGCTGTTTTCTTTTCGTTATTGAATTGAGTGGAATTAAGTAGATTACATACATATATATACACATAAATACAGTAGCTTTATAATGTCATATATTTCATTATTATTTCTTATATATACTTTATAATCATTCTTAAATGGTTAACATGGAGAATGAATCTCATCGCGTCGTGGAGACGGTAGTCCGTACTTACGCACGAGCGATGATATCATTTCCATAATTATTGAATTGAATTGGAGTGGATGATACAATATATCAGAATCAATATGATGTTCTAATAACTATGTATAGTTATTATTTACACCATTATACCCATCCATGTAAGGTGGTGGTGGAAAATAGATTACACCACGGCGTGGAGACGGTATTCCGTACGTACGCACGCGCAGTGATTTCTTTTTCCGTAGGATGGATAGATGGTGAAATAGGGTTGTTTCATACTTATAATAACATATCATTATATGAGTGATACTGATGTTATTACTTCATAATGAAACAACCTAAGAAGAAGAAGTGGAAGAAGAAATAAAGATGAAAGAATCGGTAACGGACATTACCTCTTATTTGAAGTGCTTCTTTGAGACCTCCTTTTAGGTCACTAAAATGGGTCTTTGAAGAAGACCAGAACCTCTAGGATGTTTATAGGGAAGTGGAGAAGAGAATTTTTCAGGGGTTGGATGAGCTGGAAGGCTCAAAGTGGTGTGAGGAAGAGGGGGAGGAGGTGCCCTTTTATAAGGGAGGAGAGGGGCTCCTTTGGAAAAACTAAAAATATTATTTTATTATAAAGTCAAGTTCGGTTTTAAATAGCTCCAAATTGATATATTTCGAAGCTAAGGTGGGTATGGGTCGAAATCCTCTCATCCAATAGAATTTAGACAAGTTTAGGTTCCTATTTTAACCTTATCATTTAGATTTAACATTAAGTTAAATAATTTTACTTTTACCATGTCTTCTTGTGTTGTTATACTATAAGGTTAATAAACTTACTATAAGCAGCCAAACTAACCCCAATTTGTTTATTATTAATATATATAACCTTATCTAAGTCATTTGGCTGAACCTTAGATTTTTAGGAATAAAATAACAATTACTAATATAATATTTGTTTTAAAAACTCTTTTATGTCAATTTTAACACTATTTAGTAATTTATTTTTGTGAAAATCATAACAGAATTATTAGTTCTAAAAAAGTTACTTAAATCAATACTAACATGTCATATTAACCTATAAAATTAGTGGGATTCATAAAAAGTCTCAAATTGAATTTATTTTGGTGTTTATAACATCAATTATGTCAATATTTCATTAATAAGATAATTACTACATCATCATTGTGTCATAAATAAATTAAATTATTTAATGTCTAAAAATTACAAATAAACTACCATTATGTAGGAAATCTTTTTAGCTTTCTAATGAATATTTATAGTCGAATTTATCTTATGTATAACCCCATATTAAAAATGTTTTAGTTATTAAACTTTGATTTTAACTATTTTAACTATTCATTAAATAAAATAATATTAAATGTCACAATCTAATCCAAGTGGACCTAAATGGTCATATTATATTCATAAGGTTGTTTTTGGTCGAATTACACTTATCCAATAGAATTAGGACATGTGTTAGGGTAATAGTAATATCATATTTACCCTTAGTTACCCTATTTACTATTAATCGCGGTAAAAAAAGTAAAAAGTTACTATTCACCAAAAAATTATTTTTATCTCATTGAACCACATTTTACTTACTGATATCAACCATGTCTGTAGGATTTTCGAATTTCCATTCACAGAAGCAGTAAAATTAAGTTTTATGCAAAATTCAATTTTTAACCTACCACTTAGTGGTTTCACTATTCATCAAAAATCGAAAGTTTTCAGAAAAATACCAAAAATTAGGCCTAAGCTATATTTGATATTATGAACTCAAAAATGATGTCTATTTTACCAAATTCAAAACATATTAGTTTCATTAACTAATTTAAAAATTAATTCCCGTCGTCAAAACAAATAGCGTGTTTTTAAGAGATAATAACTATCAAAAGATTGAAACTTGTTTATAACTGGTTTAAATGTGAAATTACATCCAATGACCATAATTGTATTAAATTGTAAAAATATATTCTAAATACACTTTAAAACTAATCAAATTAATAATTTATCACTATTAATTATTTTGATTAAAAAAGTTGTTTTTAATTAAAATTTAGTAATTTTCATTATTCATCAGAATATGAAAGTTATCCGAAAATTACCAAAATTTCACCCTAAGCTAATTTCGATATTCCAAATCTAAAAATGAAGACCATTTTGAAAAATAAAATTTACAAAATTTCAAAAATTGGTTATTACTATTCATAACGGCTAGTTTTAATAATATTTTAATAGCATATCGTTGTTTAGTGAAACTCGGTATTGCGTACTACACACGATATCGAGGAAGGTCGCGATTGCGTGTAATACAAGGAATGTCAAGGATGCGTGTTGTGCAAGCTCCTTTTGGTGTAGCGTACAACACAAGACATTAATGAAATTAAAAAGAATATTTTTCATAAAATCTCGGGGTGTTACATTCTACCCCCCTTAAAATGAATTTCGCCCTCGAAATTCGTCGGGGTTATAAATGGTTTACTATTCGAAAGTTTCTTTAATAGAAACCCACATCATAAAAAGGTATACCAAAACCAATCTTTAAAAATAAAAGTGTGAAATGTAACGGTTACCCAAATAAACTAATCACTGGGTTTCCACATAGGTGAAAATATGGATATGGAAGAAAAATATAACCATCATGTTCTGATGGAGAGTGGTAGAGAACATGGCTCTGGAAAATCCAACAATCACAAATCCTTAAATTTGTGACGATCTAAGGTACCATCTGATTAATCAGATATAAGAGCACTAGGACAATATTTTTTGGTTTTCATGATCATTTCCTTAAAGTTGATGAAATTGGAATTAGAAGAAATACTTTCGTGATTTTGGTATAGTCTCACCATTTGTCGTTTTTTGGAAAATTTCCACTTCATCTCTTAAAGAAATGAAGTTGAATTTGTCATTCGTGATGTGTTAGGAGATCATGTGATAGAATGATGGGTCATTCCATCTCTTTCAAACAAAAGGTTAGAAAAAGTTATAAGTCCATCTTATGGTTAATCGTATATGGTTCCAAAAATGAACTTATACTTCATATATCATACTTCTTAATAAAATAAAACTAGTTTCTACTAAACAGGGACTTCCTGTAGTCCAGTGGTAGGCGATAAAGGCCAGTCGCACTTCGGTTGTGGGTTCGATTCCCACAGCCTTGTCCGACGCGATGGGCTGTCGCCCGTCCTGCAGGTTGTCCTTTTTCTAAAGCTATATTACTATAACATCCCATCAATAATATCAAAAAAACGTTTTATCCTAACTTATGTCCAACATAATCCATTCTAATCTTTAGGCTTATCTAAAATACTTCGGTCCAAGCTCATAGTATAAAGAAAATGATTACTTGAAATGTCTTCAACCAAGCATGTGAATACCATCATTTATCCCCCATATATCTTGTTGGTCACATTTCAATCATGTGAATACCTTAATCATGTATTCTCTTGAAAAATGAATGCCAATTAAACCTTAGTGAAAACATGAATGTTGTCAAAAGTTAACTCTTTCCACATACAAAAATCCAAAAATTCTATATACTCAATCCATTACATAACCTTCTCCTTATATCAGTCATGAGCTCATGAATACTATCAATCATTTAATTTTCTCCTTATCCCTTCATTATGCGCATATCATCTATATTCCAAAAATATCTGAATAACCTTTCATGGATACTGGTACCATTAATCATAAACTTTCAAAACTCAAGGAAAGAAAACAGTGTAACAATCCTTAGATGTCTCTTTATTCCGTAGTACCAAGAGATTACTTATACAACATTATACTTAATAAACATGTAATCATTCCACTACCTTCTTAAACCATTGACCGAGCTTCAACAATTATTTCATCTCACATATCATTTGTAGTCTCTTCATCATCATCAACATAAATACTACCCATACGATCATACTGATTCTCTTCATGAGACTTTCCCTTAGGGCATTGGTTTGCATAATGCCCGCACATTCCACATTTAAAACATTTAACCATTGTTGATATCGTAGCAATACCATTATCCTCATCCCTGTTGTTAACTGAACCTTTTCCATTGCACTTACTGGCTTTGTGTCCTTCTTTTCCACACCCAAAGCATCTTCCAGTTCCTTTGAAACATTCTCCTTGATGCCTCTTCCCACATGATTTACATAAGGGAAATTGAACTTTCTTTCCTCTATGATCATCATGAAACTCCATCTTTCTCTTATTAGCCGAGTTAGGAAACTTACCAAATTTTACTTTATTGATCATAGTATGAGATTTCTGATTCGGCATAATAATGATGATTGGACTTCCAAATCCCATTTCATTTGGTTTCTCATGAAGAATATCATTCCGTTGTCCATCATATCCTCCAATATCGTGAATCATCTTGTTTCCAGCCATTTTCTAAAACCCAAAAAGAATAGTGTGAGAGGCAAAAATAATGCTAGGGAAACCAACATAGTAAAGGGGGAGTACCCTCAATATCTAACTTCTTAGGTTAAATTCTAAGATCGTTACCATAGTTCTAGGACCATATCCTATACGTATACTTATCCTTAGGGACATCCCTAGACATGCCGTAGAAATATCTCTAGGGATCTCACTAACGTTTTCGCATCCTAGTTTCCAAAGGTTGACTAAACCTTTCCTCTGATACCAACTGTAGAGACCCAAAGCTTGACATACATGGACATTACATTACTTTTGTGGAATACTTAGTACATAACAAAAACACACACATAAGGATCGTAATAGTTTAGTGTCTTTGGAAACTCAGAACATAATCTTCTAATCGTGGTGAAAGATCTTCAACATCTCCTATAAAGATCTTCCCTTTTTTTCTTACCTAAAACCTTTCTTTATATCTTGGGGAAAATAAAACATACAAAAGGGTGAGCTCAAATGCTCAGTAAGGGTAAACAAAAGAAATATCAATCACATCGTATACATAAGCACATAAATTTTGGAAATCTTAACCTGCAAAAGAGATCATAATTTCATAACATGGGATAAATCATGGCAGTGAAATTTAATCACAATAATCTTAACTTAAAACATGAAGATTTGTGGCATACACACATAATCATAGAGAATCATTTCTTGTTAGTCAGGACTCATTGCCAAGACTATCTTAGTGGACAAAGTCCCTTTCTGAACCGAGTCACCCTCGTTTCAGTCCTGTTTCACTGAACCGGTATAACCTACCATTCCAGCCATGTATATCTCATGAGATATAAAATCTTTACCCAATGAATTGGAGGGAGATATAGGTCCCACCCATCTCATAATGATACCATTCTTATGTGTGCCACAAAATCATAAATCATACATCATAACATAACCCATGTTATACAAATGGGAATCTTAAACATCATGACATCATAAAACAATTCATATAAGATAAAAGAATTCATAAAAATAATTCTATCACAACATAATCAAATCAATGTAATTATAGGGATAAAAACAGAACTATTTATTATCTTATATGGAAAATAATTTTGATAAAACACTTGAACTCCATTCTTGAGGAAAATATCCTTTCTTCTTCAAATTTTTTTTCCTTTCTTAACATGTCATACAAATTTAAACTAAAAGAAGTTGATTGAAAATAAACTTGAAAACTTGTAAAGTATGCTTCTTGGAAATAATGTTTTAAAAATCCATTCATGTCATATAAGTTAAAAAAAACATTCTTCGAACTTTTTTCGGAAAAGTCAAAAGTACCTCGTACGAAAAACGACAAAAGATTCCTTTCATATCTTTTACTAAAAACTCACCTATGGGTAAAATTGGATTTAAACAATTGTAGGTGGATGGAAATAATATTATATATTGAATAAACATGGATGTGGATGATAAAATACACCCCAGTAAATACCAATGTATAAGCAATCTCGGATAAAAATGAGATTGTGATATTTCCCTTACCGTAGGTCCGATTTGCTTCGTAAGTGTCTGAACCTCCTGTATAATGATTTAAATAATGTCATTGACTTATTACAGAATCATATTCATTTTTATTATATCATATATGGTTCACTTATGACTTTATATTACCCGTTCTTTTGTAAATTCATGTTAAAGTAGCGTTTTGGGGAAAATCGTCTCATTTGTCGTTCGTGTTTTAACTTGTAATTATTCATATGATTACTTAGATCATTATTACTTAATTATAGAATATCAAACATGATTTATATATAATATATATTCAGAATATACATATATATAATGGATCGATAAATGGAAAGAAATACACCGTTCATGGAGATGGTAGACCGTACGTACGCATGAACGTTGTTTTCTTTTCGTTATTGAATTGAGTGGAATTAAGTAGATTACATACATATATATACACATAAATCTAGTAGCTTTATAATGTAATATATTTCATTATTATTGCTTATATATACTTTATAATCATTCTTAAATGGTTAACATGGAGAATGAATCTCATCACGTCGTGGAGACGGTAGTCCGTACGTACGCACGAGCGATGATATCATTTCCACAATTATTGATTTGAATTATAGTGGATGATACAATATATCAGAATCAATATGATGTTCTAATAACTATGTATAGTTATTCTTTACACCATTATACCCATCCATGTAAGGTGGTGGTGGAAAATAGATTACACCACGGCGTGGAGACGGTATTCCGTACGTACGCACGCGCGGTGATTTCTTTTTCCGTAGGATGGATAGATGGTGAAATAGGGTTGTTTCATACTTATAATAAAATATCAGTATATGAGTGATACTGATGTTATTACTTCATAATGAAACAACCTAAGAAGAAGAAGTGGAAGAAGAAATAAAGATGAAAGAATCGGTAACGAACATTACCTCTTCTTTGAAGTGCTTCTTTGAGACCTCCTTTTAGGGCACTAAAATGGGTCTTTGAAGAAGACCAGAACCTCTAGGATGTTTCTAGGGAAGTGGAGAAGAGAATTTGGCAGGGGTTGGCCGAGCTGGAAGGCTCAATGTGGTGTGAGGAAGAGGGGGAGGAGGTGCCCTTTTATAATGGAGGAGAGGGGCTCCTTTGGAAAAACTAAAAATATTATTTTATTATAAAGTCACGTTCGGTTTTAAATAGATCCAAATTGATATATTTAGAATCTAAGGTGGGGATGGGTCAAAATCCTCTCATCCAATAGAATTTAGACAAGTTTAGGTTCCTATTTTAACCTTATCATTTAGATTTAACATTAAGTTAAATAATTTTACTTTTACCATGTCTTCTTGTGTTCTTATACTATAAGGTTAATAAACTTACTATAAGCAGAAAAAAGAACCCCAATTTGTTTATTGTTAATATATATAACCTTATCTAAGTCATTTGGCCGAACCTTAGATTTTTAGGAATAAAATAACAATTACTAATATAATATTTGTTTTAAAAACTATTTTATGTCAATTTTGACACTATTTAGTAATTGATTTTTGTGAAAATCATAACAGAATTATTATTTCGAACCAAGTTAATTAAATCAATAATAAAATGTCATATTAACCTATAAAATTAGTGGGATTCATAAAAAGTCTCAAATTTCATTTATTTTTGTGTTTATAACATCAATTATGTCAATATTTCATTAATAGGATAATTACTGCATCATCATTGTCTCATAAATAAATTAAATTATTTAATGTCTAAAAATTACAAATAAAATACCATTATGTAGGAAATCTTTTTATCTTTCTAAGGAATATTTATAGTCGAATTTATCTTATGTATAGCCCCATATTAAAAAATTTTTAGTTATTAAACTTTGATTTTAACTATTTTAACAATTCATTAAATAAAATAATATTAAATGTCATAATCTAATCCAAGTGGACCTAAATGGTCATATTATATTCATAAGGTTGTTTTTGGTCTAATTAAACTTATCCAATAGAATTAGGACATGTGTTAGGGTAATAGTAATATCATATTTACCCTTAGTTACCCTATTTACTATTAACCGCAGTAAAAAAAGTAAAAAGTTACTATTCACCAAAAAATTATTTTTCTCTCATTGAACCACATTTTACTTACTGATATCAACCATGTCTGTCGGATTTTCGAATTTCCATTCACAGAAGCAGTAAAATTAATTTTTATGAAAAATTCAGTTTTTAACCTACCACTTAGTGGTTTCACTATTCATCAAAAATCGAAAGTTTTCAGAAAAATACCAAAAATTAGGCCTAAGCTATATTTGATATTATGAACTCAAAAATGATGTCTATTTTACCAAATTCAAAACATATCAGTTGCATTAACTAATTTAAAAATTAATTCCCATCGTCAAAACAAATAGCATGTTTTTAAGAGATAATAACTATCAAAAGATTGAAACTTGTTTATAACTGGTTTAAATGTGAAATTACATCCAATGACCATCATTGTATTAAATTGTAAAAATATATTCTAAATATACTTTAAAACCAATCAAATTAATAATTTATCACTATTAATTATTTTGATTAAAAAAGTTGTTTTTAATTAAAATTTAGTAATTTTCACTATTCATCAGAATATGAAAGTTATCCGAAAATTACCAAAATTTCACCCTAAGCTAATTTCGATATTCCGAATCCAAAAATGAAGTCCATTTTGAAAAATAAAATTTACAAAATTTTAAAAAGTGGTTATTACTATTCATAACTGCTAGTTTTAGTAATATTTTAATAGCATATCATTGTTTAGTGAAACTCGGTATTGCGTACTACACACGCTATCGAGGAAGGTCGCGATTGCGTGTAATAGAAGGCAAGTCAAGGATGCGTGTTGTGAAATCTCCTTTTGGTGTAGCGTACAACACAAGACATTAATGAAATTAAAAAGAATATTTTTCATAAAATCTCGGGGTGTTACAATGGAAGGGAACTAACCAGTCCATTCCAAGAATAACTTCATAAAATTTTATCTATAAGACATAGAGGTACCATAAGAAGTGACACCCACAAACCTCAAGAGGGAACTCCTTGCATTGATGTACACTAGCTATTTTAGTCTCCAACGGAGTGTCAAGCGTCAAGATATCACCAGAAGAAAAGATACAGAGCCCAAGGCTCTCTATAATAGAAATAGATATAAAGCTATGGGAAGCCCCTGTATCAAAAAGAGAAAAAGATAAAACTGAGGCAAAAGGAATGATACCTCAAACTACAGAGGGTTCAGGATCTTGCTCCTACTGGGTCTGCTATACTACAAAAGTCTGACCTACACCACGACCTTGTGACCTTGCCTGACCACTCTAAGCAGATCCACCCTGTTGCTGCTGAAAGCCTAGTGACTGGATACCATGGACGTGACCTCAACCTCGACCTGAAAGGCCAGAAGAACTTTAGTTCTTTGACTGGTGAGAAACTGGTGGTGCTTCTCCTGGACGTAGATTCATAGAAGAACCCCTCTCACTAGCTACTGCTGAGAAGATCTGACAGAAGTGCTGAAGATGACCCATCTTGTCGCAAGATTGGCACTCCACTAGGCCCCTCAAGAAATGTGGCCTCATATGACCTATATTTCCACACTGGTAGCACACCACCTAGCTACCAAAAGATGTCTCTCGCCTCCTTGTATATCCACCCGAAGACTCCTTGCGACGTTTCCTACTATCAGTAGGAGGGATACTAACTCCGGATGTCAAACCTCCACTACCACAAAAATAGTTTTTCCCAGCGCCACACTTTTATCAGCGCTAATGAAAAAGCGCTGATAAAAAGGGGGTACCTTTATCAGTGCTTTTTTGAGCGCTGATAAGGGTACCCCCTTTAACATCATTTTTTAGTGCTGATAAATGGGGGTGTTTATCAGCGTTTTTTTAAAAGTGCTGATAAAGGGTCTATTTCCAAAAGAAAAATACATTAAAAAATATATATTAATATTTAAATATATAGGTATAGTTATATTGGTATAAATATAATATATATTTTTTAAATATAATTTTAAATATATTTTAGATAAGTATAAATATATAGTTACAGTTAATATATAAGATATTCAGTGAAAATGGCTTATAAAAAAAATTAAAAAAATATTTTTAATTAATAATTTGCTAATTATTATGGATTAATAGTCATTTAAAAACAATTTGAAGACTAAAAAAACAAAAAAAATAAAAACAGATCCAAAATATGTTGAAAACACAACTCGAACTTCAAACGGCCATAACTTTTGATCCGGGTGTCTGTTTGAGCTCTACCACATATCAAATCAAATTTTGTGACGAGTTCTATGTTGATTTGATCGGGAAAACCCAGGTCAAGGTTTTTTCGAAGCAAAAAAGGCCTAGAGGGCCTCCAAAACTGAGTTTTTAGTCGGGGTACCCCGATTTTTTAACATTTTGTGGATTTTCAGCCTCGTTTAAGGGGGTATTATTGGATTTTTTTGGTGGGGACTGAATTTATTCCAAGCTATTACATTCATATTGATATCATGTCTTTAAAATTTTATCTTTTTTTATAATGAGCTGCTATTTATAATCAAATATATAACAATATGTACATATTTTTTATATATTCACACATAAAAATTTAATTTTAAATATAAATAATAAAATATATTTACATATAAAATATATTAGCTTCATCTAAATGATAAATAATATCCATTTTATTTAAAATACAAATATATGAATATTTATATACCTATATATTAATCTAAATATATATATATATTAATCTAACTATATATATATATTAATATAACTACATATATATATTAATATTACTATAAATATATATATTAATATCACTATAAATATATATATATTAATATCACTATAAATATATATATTAATACAACTATATATATATATATTAATATAACTATATATATATATTAATATAAATATATATTACTATACGAATAAATATAACTAAATATATATATATATATATGTATTAATATAACTATATATATATATATATATATTAATATAACTATATATATTAATATAAATACATATTAATATATGAATAAATATAGCTAACTATATATATATATATAGATATCATGAAATGTAAAAAAAATCAAAATAGAGGAGTGGTAAGGGCTTAGGCGCGCATGGGGGAGGTCTCAAGTTCAAAACCTGGTGGAGGCAGGGGCGCGTGCGCATGAGGGAATATGGGAGCTAGCGCTGATAAAGGGTGGAGGGGGTGCATGGGGGCGCTGGAGGGGGGTATAAAAGAAATATAAAATGGGCGGGGGGGGGGGATCAAGCGCTATAAAATCCCCCCCTGATTTGTAGGATTTTTTTAATTTTTTTAATTTTTTTTAATTTTTTTAATTTTTTTTAATTTTTTTTAACTTTTATAAGAGCTTTTGAAAATGTTCTGATAAAAGGGGTCCTTTATCAGTGCTAAAAAGAAAGAGATGATAATTGAAGCGTTGATAAAGGACCCTTTTATCAGCGCTTTGTTTTAGAGCTGATAAAAGGTGTCTTTATCAACGATTTTTGGAGCGCTGATAAAGGAGACCCCCCTTTATCTTTGCCGGCTTTAGAAATTCTTTTATATAGCTGATAAAAGGGGGTTTTTAGCACTGATAAAAGGGGTATTTTTAGTAGTTCTCCCTGGCTCACAACTCCAGAATCCCTTAGGTTGCAGTCTGTGATCTGCGCCTAGTTGACTATAGAGGTGATGGAATTCGACCTGAAGATGTTCACCTACGATCAGATGTTGTGCCTAAGACCATCCTCAAACTTTCTTTCTAGGAATAACTCATCACCTCTTAAAATAGGCATAAAGCGCTGTAGCTCTGTGAATCCAGAAGAATAATACATAACAAAAAGAGTACCCTGCTCCAAACTCATGAACTCTCGGGCTTGATCGACCCTCAAGGTCTCCAGATAGAAGTAGTCATAGAAGGAACACTGGAACTCATCCCAGGTCATGACCTGCTGGCATCCCGCCTATGAGATCACATCCCAAAATCTCTTGGAATAATCTAGAAGCGTATACATATCAAGATTCACCCTCCTCTCTATTGTCATATCCAGATGCTTGAAGATAGAAATCATGGCTTTTAACCATGACTCTACAGCCTGAGGTCCTCTTTTCCCTGTGAAGGTGGGAGGATGCTGCTGTTGGAAAACCCATGTCAACTCTTTCATAGAAGGTTCAAGATGATGTACTCCTATAAAGTTTTGCATGAAACTCATGAATCCCTCTCAGAACTGTGCATCAACACCTGTGTCTGGAAGAACGATTGGTTCCAAGACTGACACAATTAGAGGATCTGATGGTAGTCCCTGAACAGCCATGTCCGGTGTTTGATCACATACCTATAACTGGAGGAAAACCATAAGACGTCTCAGTGGCATGAATCTGCAAGGTCAAGCGCACACCTTAGATCAATATTATCAAGGACAGAAAACTAGAAGTGTAAGAAGGAAACAAGAGAAAGAAATCATTCAAGTTTTTTAAGACATTACTACATGGCGTATATGCCCCCTAAATGACGTGTTTCCTTAAGCCATCACATGGTCATGTACCTCTTCCAACCTAGGTCATGTAACACCCCAAGCACACGGTGTGTTGTCCTAACACACATCGTGTACTTGAATACTATTCCTATGCTGAGTTTTTAAACATGGCTAATCCACATGGTTCACCTAGGACAAGACTACACAGTGTGTTTACGCTAGACACGACATGTACTAGATGAGCTTTACCAACCTGTGTTGTTAGTGGAATGGCTGGTTACATGGATGAATCTACATGTCATGTTCCATATGGACACATCATATATCAGAAAAGACTCCACCAACCCGTGTTGTTAGTGACACAACTGCCTACATGGGTTACACTACATGGCATGTACAAGCTTGACATGGCGTGTATAACTTAATTTTTATCCCTCTGTGTCGTTATTCACATGGGAGGACACATGGTCTACACAACACGGCGTGTACGTCCGGTACACGACGTGTTCAACCAAGATTTTACAACCTCGTGTCTCTTCCCACATAGCCAGTGACACAGTTAGAGACTACACGGTGTGTACATTTAGTACATAGCGTGTACTTAAGAAAAAAAATATCCTTCCCGAAAAGAAGGACACATGGCATGTATTCAACATTACACGCCGTATATTCTGGCTTTTTCTGGACATTAAGCCTCAGAAACTACTTCAGAACCTAGAAAAGCACTGAAACAAACATTAAAGTTCCAAATTCCGATCTGTGAGGTCCTATAATTCCCGAGAATCAAATATTGACATCTTATACATTTTAAACACAAGGAAAACAAGGCAATGATCCACCAAATTCCGATTCATGAGGGCCCATAACACCTCAAGAACCAAGGTTTGTCATTAATTTAAAAAACCTTACACAATTCAATAGCTTATCAAAAGTAGGTATTCTATTAAGGCATCTATCACGACAACATGTATATCCAACACAACCTCTATCACAACAACATACAATCTCTAATGCACCCTAAATGGAATGAAAATAATGCATGACATGTGATTTATAGCAAGTGCCTATATGATGCATGAGATGGCATACCCTCATATCATTGGGTTGAAACAGAAATAGAACCTCAATAATATCAATGATAACAACACAAATCATGTGAATCACCCAATGGTGAAATCAAATCAACTGTAAAATTGCAAAACCATAAAAACTGCAATAATGAGGTAAATTGCCTTTTCCCTGGACACGGGTTAGATACTCTTGGGCACAAATTATTACCAAATACCTATTTACTTCATATCCTTGGATATTATCTCCAAACATTAAGTCAAGAAGAAAATAAACCCTCTGATACCACTTTGTAATGTCCCGGTTTCTGATGCCGCCCAGAGGCGCCCCCTACCCGGTTGGTCCTATGGTCTTAAGAGAATTTAACTGAATGCCAGAAGCTGCTGACTAGCAGCGAGGGAGTTGGGTGTGAGAGTGGAGAAACTATGACCTCATTGGAAGAGTAACACACCGAAATGAAAACATATTACAATAGCGGAGGCAATAAACATACCATACAACAGTAAACTGCGGAAGACAAAAGGTAAGAAACAACTGAAGCACATATATAAATGATGCATGATATATATGTCTAGGAAAACAACCAAACAAGTCATAATGCTAGAATATAGAAATAACCCACGTAAAAAAAAAGATAAACTCCTCAGCATCGCTAGCCTCAGCTTGGTCCCCTTTTATCCAGCTCCTCAGCAATCAAGTACCTGAAGTAGAAGGGCACATTCCCTTATCTAAACCTGCAACAATATAATCTGTTTGGGCCCAAAAGAATGACCCAAATAGGGTGTGAGACTAAATCTCAGTAGGAATCCACCAAAATATCTGTTCTTAAAAGTCAGCGAATATATATGGCAGGAAATAATAAAAAGGAAGCGATAAACAAGGATGTACTCAAGTAACCAATCCTATAGTTCCAATGCATTCAATTTCATATTTCAAGTAAGGAGATAATCAAAAGCATGTAACCCTCTGGGAAGTACTCTTAGCCCAACCCCTATTGTTCAACCAAACCAGCACAAGCAACCCTTTGGGAAGTACACATAGTCTAACCCCTCTAGTTCATCTTAAGCATAGACTCTCTGAGGAAGTAATCTCCATCAATTCCCCCTATAGTCACATATCAGTAACTAAAAGGTGCTATGGGGAATCACTCAACGTCTCCTTCCCCCTATGGCCCATGTCAAGGATCTATATACACTCTGAGGAAGCACTTACGTCAATTCCCCCTATGGTCCTGCAATGTAACAGTAAACATACACTCTTGAGAAGCCCTCAACGTCCATTCTTCTTATTGTCTACTACACCAGGTTCTCACGGCCCTGTGTAAGTCAATCGAGCACAATGATACATATCATCCAAAGTAAACCTCAATAACTACTTGTCTAAATAGTCTATAGTATAACAACATGTCAGATAAATAATCACTGTATCCTACAATACTAGGAATGTGAAAAAAAACAGCAGCCTATTAAGGAAAGCTAGACCAAATGCTCAAAAGCACACAAACATGGGAAAACACATCCATTTTAAGGTAAAAAACCCTATTTACAATCAATAATCCTCTACTCATGCACAAAAGGCATAGTAGGAACATAACAAGGGTAAAACCATAAACACACAATACCCCGTTCAAGGGTATTGGACACTTTTTCCCATATAACTCAAAGACTATATACGGAAAGGAACAAACCACCTACCTTGGCATTGTGTGATCGATATACTTGAACCCCAAGCCTTGAATCACCCAATAAAACTGTAGATCTATATAAATGTCTAAAACGTTCAACTGAATATATCTCGTGAAAGAGGAGAAATCAGGAAATGAGGTTCGAGAAGAAGTGAGAACTCATATATACGATTCCAACGCAACCGACAGAGTTTGATTCGGAGAACGAACAATGAGTCGGGGGCTCAGAGAAGATCCATGACTGTACGGTCATTCCTGGATGAGACGAACAAAGAAAGATAGGGTTTTGTCGATTATATGCGACCCTGTTCCGTTTAATGAAAAAAAAGAAAGTACACGATGTGTACTCTAGAAGTAAACGACATGTACTTGCCCTTACTGGTCCCTGCATTATGTGGTCTCCAGGTCACCACACACAGCCATGTGCATGACCATTACACAACCAACACATGACTACCCATGGTAACCAAGTACACAATGTGTACTTATAAAGTACACGCCATGTACTTAAGAAATTTCAAAAAATTCATCTTTTTATTAAAAGCACCATAAAAAGGAAAACATAGCTGAAAAGAAGATCCGAGTTATTAAATTATGTTTGGATTCAAGAATTATGTTATAATAGTATTTTAATAATTGAATTTTGGGTTATAATAATTACAAAATCTATAAGGATTTTACTATAGTAAATTTTCATTAGGAATTTTAGAGTATATGTTGAATAGTTCCAATGACTAGGAAAATTGATTCAGTGGAAATTTGATCTTTTTAGAGAAAACTGTCTGAGGGAATATAACCCTTAATATATGCTTGATGTTGAGATAATAATGATAAAGATATATTTATGGGATAATATTGTTAACATGAAATTTCTTAGTGATTTGATGGTTTATATTCTCTTTGTTGGAGTTAATTGCATGTTTGGATTTATAGAATATATTCGAAAACTTGATATTTTATTTTTAGAAGAATTAATGTTTTTATTAAGGTTTTATAGTGATCAAGGTATTCACATATTTGGAATGTGACATCAATATCCAATCTATATTTTATGGGTCAATATAATGTTGATTTAGTGACCTTCCTTCTATATTTTTTTGAATTTTGAATTTAGATAGACATATTTTAGATGACTATTGAGGTTAAATATATATAAAATAGATTAAGTTTATATTTGGTTTTTATTATATAACTTTTTATAACTATTTTGGTTTTGTAAAATATATTGTGACAAGAGGGATAAATTTTCATTCTAATTATCTGTTAAATGTGATTCAGTCATAAAAATTATTTTGGATATTCAATTCATGGAGTAAGAAATGAAGTGGGAATTTATTAAAGAAAAAAATTAAGAAATTATTCATATTAAATATAAATATATCAAGTAAGTATATTTTTATATGTTCACATTCTATATGGTAAATCAATTCTACAACTCCTAGAAAAGGATCTTGAAAAAATCTTATCCTAGTACCTTCATTTATGATGAATCAAATGGTCCCTTAACTCATTACAGATTTATGTGTTTTTTTACCATTATATTTTCTATATCATTTAGTTTATTGTTATTAATGATCTCTATTAATCTCCATAATTATTTATAATTTCCTTCCATGTGTATATATTTACTTCCCACCAATGTTTTTCTACTTATAAACCTAGTAATGTGTTATTTTAGTTGACCTTCACACATCCCTTTATCTCTCATCAATAGAAAGTTTTATTAACCCTTTCTTTGATGTGGGTTTCAAACCAAGGTATTTTAAAATTTCAAACTCTTGATTACCAAGATCAAGATTAAATTGCAAGGATGCAATTTATTTAAGGCGGTAGAGTATAACGACCCGAGATTCGAAAAGAGGAACACCATGTTCAATAGTGTATATGACACAAAACACAAAGTTTAGAAGAGAATTTAACACCCTAAGACATTATGAGATATTTATTTTTAAATAAATTAAATCTATTTGACAGCTTGAAATGCATGAAAAATCTAGTTTAAATGCAATATGATACCGTATTAAAATAATATTATTTAAACATGACCATTATAACCCAGTTGTTAGGGTATGAATAAGACTAACTAAATTATTAAAATTATATAATTAAAACATGTATAAAATAAATTAAATAATTTTATATTAATTATAAAAGTAATAAAAATCATTTGAAATAAAAATAAATGTTTTATGAAAAACATTATTGTTCCAAAAGGTGGTTTCATCACCCCTTGAACACATATTTTAAAATTAAATTTTACCAATTTTAGAAAATATATTTTATAAAATTCACTTCATTTTTCAAATAATCTTATCAAAATTATCTTAGGGTTAAGTTTTGGTATTTTTATGAAAATTTTAATTTTTTATGAATAGTGAAAAATGCTTGTTTTTATTGAAAACTGCCTTTTAATTTAAATCATTTAAAGGTCCCATTTTGATTTAATATTATTTTTAAAGTAAAAATAGTTAAATTATATTATAATAAATACAATTAAGAAATTTAAATCAATTTTATATTGAATTTTTTTATTAAAACATTCTATAATTATAAGAATTTTCTCTTTGGAAAACTGCTTTTTCGTTGCATCTGCAGGTTTAATTTTAAATTAAATATTTCCACTTATGTGTGTTTAATTTTATAAAATGGATTAAATATTTGGAATAATAGAAATTAATATTATATATTAATATGAAATTAATTTTTTATTTTTATGAACAATAAAGACATTAAAAATAGTAAAAATTAATTACCGCGGTTTAGGTTAAAACAACTTTACTATGGGGTTAAAATAAAAATATAATGGTTAAAATAAAAAAACATTTTCAATTACTATTTATCGAAATATTTATACCCTCATAACCCTATTCTCTAATTTTATGAGTTTTTAGGACACTTTTCCCAAAAAGTGACCAACATAGTAATTTAATTAAAGGAAAAGACAAAATGTCCACCTCTTGCTTTTAAATTTCAATTATGTGTTCACATAGGAAAAACAATATTTTATTGAATATGGATGGTAATTTTTAGAATAATTAAATTAATTTCATTAGTTTAATTTGTTTTTAATTTTTAGTAATCATATAATTACTTTAAATCATTAATCAACACCAACACAATACTTATTTAGTTGATAGAAAAAGTAAATAAATGATTATAAAAATATTAAAAGTAAAATAAATTTAATGAATTATTATGTTCCATTAATTTTTTAGAAAAATATATCATTTAATAGTGGTTTCAAGATAATAGATTTGAATTCCATCATTGTATGGATATTGTTTTAATTCAAATTAAATGAATAATGTCAAAATTGACATTAATGTTATTTTATAATAAATGATATTTTATTAAATGATTTAAAATTCATAAAATCCTATCTTATTCTAAGTTATTATTAAATTTTTAAAAATTTCACAAATGTTCTATTCATGGACCAATTGTTCTTTTATAGTGACTATATTGACCCTTAAAGAGTTAAAACTTTGTTACTACGATTAAGGTTAATGCAATATTTTTTCATGTGACACGCGTTTCAATTAAAATTAATTCTTAACACACATAGGATTTTTATTTGATAAATTATATTTAATATTTATAATAAAATGGGTTAAATTTATCTAATTTGACTCATATTTTGGATTAAAGGATAAATTATCTAGGTTAAGAATTCTAGTTATCATAGTGAAAGAACTTAAATGGTAAAAGGAAATTTATAAGTTAAGGAACAACATGTTTAAATAATGTGTTTTTAGAGGTTTGTATAAAACATTTCATCCATTAAACTCTTTAACCATTAATTTTTCATCCACTTGATATGAAAGTGACTTTACATTATTGAATATTTTCAGGTATTTACAAAAATTCCACTCCTCCTCAACTACAAAAGGAAACTCACTCCCCTCACTTATTCACACATCTCAAGAAATTAAGATCGAACAAGACCTACCAAAATACCTCCCCAAATTCCTTAGAAAATTTTTATATATTATTTCCAAAATACCAACCCTAGGGTCCTTAAGAAGATATATAAAATAGGTTTCTCTAAGAGAAGGTAATTGTCTTCATGAAGCTCATTGTTTTTTTTATTCTTTTACAATATTAAATTATGTCTTAACACTTCCAATATAATTAAAACAATATATACCATATAAAAATATGTTCTTAGGTTTATAGAATCATATTTATCCATCTCAACTTCCATCAATTGATAAAAAAATTTCAATCGTCAGTACAATAGACTACCGCCTTCCAAACTGATGTAACTTATTTTTCATCAACACTTATCACAGTTGGATATAATGATTGATTTGATATATATATATATATATCTATAATATTTATGATATAATTATACTCCAATATTTATAATATTACATATACCTTATTAATTTTTATTCCATTTAAAATATTATAATATTTCTCGTCTGTACAACGAACTACTACCTTACGAAGTGATGAGATTTATTTTTTAGTTACTCTTTACATAAAAAGTAATATGGATAAATTTAATGAATATATGTGAAATATATGAAATGATATAATATATGTAAAATTAATATATCATACACTTACTAAACCTTTCACCCTTTAATATAATGACAACATCACTTATGCGTACATACAACCCACCGTATCAATGAAGTGATGTGAATAACTTTCAATGTAAAATTTTAAAGAATATTTATAAGGATCTATTTAATGAAAAATATATTTATAACCTTAATTTCATTATGGTGATTATGGAACTACAAAATATGTCCTAGATCCATAACTTTTATAAAAAAACACTCATGCGAAATGTAACACCCCAAGATTTCATAGTACATTATCTCTTCAAAGTAATTCAATAACTTGCGCTACACGCAACACCGAGTTCGAGCACACCACGACTTACCAAACTAGCCATCCAAAAAGTGGTTATAAATAGTATTAACTTAATTTTAAATTCTATATAATCCTTATAATTTTATAATCCATATTATGAGTTTCTTATACATAATACAAGAAAAAATTCATTTTTTTCAGATAAAAGAAGTATTTTTCAAAAAATGCAATTTTACCACCTTTTAATAGAGAACCTTTTTTAGAACTAATATTTGACACTTTTATATATTCATTTTAATAAAATTGAATTATTATTTATAATTTGGACATAAAAATTTTGTTTGGATAAATTTTTGGTACTTTTCCGACAACTTTCATATTTTCATGAATAGTGAAAAATACTAAATTTTAATCAAAAAAAACTTTTTTAATCAAAATAATTTATAGTATTAAATTATGAATTTTAATGGTTTGTAAGTATAATTATATTATATTTTTGTCATTTAATAAAATTTTGGTCATTATAATTAATTTCACATTTAAACTTTACATCAACACATGTCAATCTTTTGATAGTTTTTACTTTTTAAAAACCTGCTTTTTAGTTTTGACAATAGGAATTAATTTTAAATTAATAAATGAAACTTATATGTTTTGAATTTGGTAAAATAGAATTCATTTTTTAATTCAAAATATCAAAATTATCTTACGGTGAATTTTTGGTATTTTTCTAAAAACTTACAATTTTTGATGAATAGTGAAAAACACTACGTTATTGTTTAAAGCTAACATTTTATTTAAGTAATTAGTTATTTTATTTTAATTTATTTTATGTCAAAATAGATACATAATAACTATATATGTTCAATGTAATTCATTAGAGTCTTTTTATAATAAGTTTAGATATATAAACGTTTTTGAACTTTTTACCATCTTTTACCCACCCTCTAGGTGCATTTAAAAATTTGCATAAAATTTCATTTTACCACTTCTTTGAGTTGAATTTAAAAAATATAAGAGTCACAGTGAACATCAGTAAGTAAAATGTGGTTCAATAAGATGAAAGTAATTTTTTATGAATAGTAACTTTTGACTTTTATTTAGCACGGTTAAAAGTAAATAGGGCAATTAAGCATAAAAATGATATTAAAATTATCCTAAAACATGTCCTAATTCTATTGGATATGTCTAATTCGACCCAAAAAAACCTTAGGAATAAAATTTTATCCTTTGGGTCCACTTTGATTAGATTAGTACATTTATTATTATTTTCTTTAAATAAGAGTTAAAAGTGTTAAATTCAAAGTTTATTAATTAAACCATTTTTAATATTAGGTTACACATAAGATATATTCGACTATAAATATTAATTAGAAATATAAAAATATTTCCTACATAATTGTATTTTAGTTATAATTTTTAGTCATTAAATAATTAACTTTTTTTATGACAGAATGATGATGCAGTAATTACCTTATTAATGAAATATTAAAATAATTGATACTATAAATATTAAAATAAATATAATTTGAAATTTGTGATGCCATAAAATAATTTTCTAGGTGAATATGACATGTTATAGTTGATTAAATGTATTTGGTTTGAAGTAATAAAGTTTTGATGACTTTAAAAAAAACCAAAAACTAAATAGTGTCAAAATTGACATAAATTAGTTTTTAAAACAAATATTATATTATTAAATGATATTATATTCCTAAAAATATAATATTCGTCCAAAGAAATTATATAATGATTAATATGTAATTAATGAACCACTTTGGGTTCTATTGACATTTTATAGTAAGTTTATTAACCATATAATATAAAAATACAAGGATACATGGTAAATGTTAAACTATTTAACCAAGAGTTAAATCTAAATGATAAGGTTAGTATGGTTACCTAAACCTTTCTAAAACCTATTTTTGAAAGGTTTGCGACCCATAACTACCTCAGAATCGAAATAAATTAGCTTGGATCCATTAGGAACCGAAAATTATTTTATTATAAAATAATATTTCAATCTTTTCCTAAGGTGCCCCTCACCTCCCTTATAAAATGGAATTTCCCCTTCTCTCTAATTCACACCTCCAAATCCATTTGGATTGACCAAACCCTACCCAAATATCCTCTAAACTATCATAACATCATCCAAGAGGCTTTCCTTTGGTCAGAAAGCCAACTTAAGCTGCCCTTTTGATCAAATCAAAATGAAGAACCTGAAGAAGTGGTAAATATTTCATCACCTCTTTCAAGTTATTTTCTTCTTCCACTTATTATTTATTTTTTGTTTCCATTTTGAAATAATAACTCCAGTATATTCTATATACTATGATGTTATTATAAAAATTATACAACCATATTCATTATTGTATCCATAATATTAATTACAAAGTCACCATACGTGCGTACGTACGGCTTACAGTATCCATGTTGTGGTATAGTTGTTATTCAATACATTATTTTTTTGGATGAGTATAATAATGATGTATAATTGATTTAAATAATAAATATAACATGTTAATGATTCTGTATATATTATATACTATCTATATAAATATGATTTTAATATCAAAATAATGATATTGTCGCTCGTGCGTACGTACAGATTACCGTCTCCACAAACGTGATGAGATTAATTTCCCATCATAACAATTCAAGAAAATTATTTATTTTATGATTAAAAATAGTGATTAAGAAATTAACATCATTCTAGATATGAATCAAATACATCCTACCCATAAAAAACATGACTTATTTAACAAAACATATAAAATAAAATGAATTAGTTAACACCTGAAACGACAATAATACTAAAATATTATTAACAAATAAATATTAAAAGATCATATATGATATCATATTTATGTATATGGTTCTTTTATAATTTAATAACAATTATTTAACTATTATACATAAGGTTAATTTACCCTCTACCAAGGAAAAATACAAGGTAAGGGTTAATTTTACAATCTCTTTATTATCCGAGGTTGTTCTTATGTGAGTATCTACTGGGACCTCTTTATCATCTACATCCGTGTTTCATAAAAGTATTTTAAAAAGGAATATTGTAAGTTTTTATGGAAGGTACCCTTTAACTAGATCATCATTTTAAATGTTTTAAATATTTATTCTTCTAAATCATTCTCATTAATGTCCATGTTTTCAAAATGGGTTTTAAGGATTTATTTATATGTACATGAATGTTTTAAAATGTTAATTACTTTCAAAAGTTTCAAAGTGGTATGAGGAACTTTGATTCAAAAATGTATTTTAAATATCTTCCTTTCTAAATTTTGTTACTTTTAAATGATTTCATGAAAAAACGATATTTCTCTCAAAGAGTTTTACTGATCATTTTCAACTAAGTCAACATCCTTTACTAGATATCATTAGTAATTGAGGTTGATTGTTATTATACAATATTACATATTGTATTGAAGGATTTTTTGATATGTTTGAGTGTGGATGTGTTATTTTTATACCATTTGTAGTTTATGGTTAAAGTAATGACATTTCATATGCTAGTTCTAATACGAATGTTTATGTAATGTTTCAACCTTTTCATATAAGGAATGTATTGGACATAGTAAGTGACAGGTGGAGCCCACTATAGCTCCTCGATGAATCGGTAGGTCTCATGAGAAAATTAGACATGGAATTGGCCAAGGCCTTTCCCAATTTGATTTATGGTTTTGGATGAGGCCTTAATCATTTTTAGACGTCTTGGCCGAGGCCTTGACAAAATATTTCAGAATGTCTAGCATTATACATTACCTCATTATAAAAATAATATTTATGGTTCATGTGGTTATTCGACTAATAGAATACCCATGACTATGTTTTATTATGGAATTATTTATTCATCTCATATTTCTTCCATAAAGTGATCATGTTTATTATTTGTAAAGGCATGTGTTTTCAATTATTCACTATGCCTATTGTTTATGTTACCTTCTGTTAAATTATTTACCCTTACTGAGCATCCGAGCTCACCCATTTCTTATGTTTTATTTTTCCAGGATTCCAAGAATGTATTATGTTTGATATGCAGGGTTAATATAGGGGAACAATGATGTTCTCAAAGGATTATATATGTTGTGTTTTGTGTTTGAATGTGTAATGTAACGTTCATGTATGTAATCTATTTTCCAAGACTACTAAACTAATCGGTCCTTCAGGACTTGATTCCTTATAATCATGCCAATGTATAAAAATAATGAACTGGATCCAGGATTCAGGGGTCGAGGCGTTACAGTTAGTATCATATGATGTTTAGAAACAACCTTGGAAATAGATACAAATAAACTCTGATTAGAGAACATTACCCTAAGATAGAATTTGAGGATTAGTATAGAAGAACTTCCAATAATTTTGGTAATGTAGAGATTTTGTGTATTTTCCAAGAAATAAATCCCTGTCTGGATATGAGCAGGTATAGGTGGATCTGGAATAGATGTACCTAGGATTGAAAACTCTAACAAGGGTTTTGGGCTTCACCCGGGGCATCTTGGTACACAATAATGGACCTTGCTGCACTCTTTGTTACGACACTACCGGGGGATATGCTTAGGATAATTCAAATTTTCATTATAAGCCATTATGAAGGATTTAGGAGTAAATAATTCCCCAAAGAAAACATTTTATGATTATAGATTATTTGCATAATGTTTTAAATTTTCATTAGGTATTTTAGAAGTTTGGAATTATGCATTGTGATTCATAAACTAATATAGTGCATGCCATTGTTTAGAAATGGAGCCTAGTTGAAGGAATAAGAATTCCAGTAATACGCATGATTTAAATATTAAGAAGGATAATATCTTTCTTGATATTCAGCCAACATTTAAAAGGGAAATAGTCTCCCACGTATTCTCATCATATGAATAAATAGTATCATGTGTTAATAAGAAAAGTAAACAATTCTCTGATTCCTATGTCTTTGAAGGGAAGCAAGAGAAGAAATGGATATAAGGGAGAAATATGGATAAAGAGAAGAGGGGAAAGAATAATTTTCCCATATGTGATAACTGTAGAAAGAATAACCTTGGTAAATGCTTGAAGGGAATGGGAGTCTGTTATAAGCGTGGAGAAAATGGACACCAAGTACACGATTTCAAGGGTAAGAAAAAGGTTTCAAATGTACAATGATTCATCTACAAGGAGTTGGAACACTACGCGAATCAATGACTAAATCATCAGAGTATAACCCAAATGATCATATCAGATAATAATCAAGTTATGATACTACCTAAGATGAAGAGGAATGATTAGATTTCTTATGTTTTTGTTAAAGTATTGTGTCATTTGGGTATTGTATTAATGATGTACATGTTATAAGAATTATAGAGTATATAAGGATTGTACTACAGTACTATTTCATTAAGGACTTGAGATTATGTGGAACCAAGAAAAGTGACTCAAGAAAAGGTTATTTTTTTTGGAAAATATATGGTTGAGAGAAAGATAAACCAGAAAATGGTTCTGATATTGAGGTAGTGATTTTAGAATAATATATGATTGATTTGGATAAATTATATTGGATATTCTTGACTACCTTGAAACTGATTAGTGATTTGTATATTCCATCATTGTTGGAGTTTACAACATTTTTGGATTTAAGGAGTATATCCAATATTCTATAAGGAATAAGGGAGCATGAATGTAATCAATAAGGTTTTATGGTAACTCAGGGTGTTATAGTGTTTTAAAATAATAAATGATTAAGGTATTCACATGTTTTTTACGTGGAAAAAAGAATCTTGATTGTGTTTACCTTCCTTATAAATTTTGGACTATGAGTTTGGATAGAAGTATTTTGGATAAGACTAAAGGTTAGAATGGATTAAGTTTGACATTGGATACTATTTTTAAGGTTAAATATTTTCTTAATATTATTTTTTGAACCCTATACGATTAGAATAAATAGAATATTTTTGAATTATATTGTCTTTTGGAGTAAAAGATGAGTTTGTGGTAAGAATTATTTGATGGATAAAACTGTACCTGTCAAGTATATTTTTCCTCTTATTCTATGAATAAATTAATTCTTAAACTTTAGGGAAGAGATCTTAAAACAAAAAATGTGTTATCCTAATACCTTATGTTTTGTCGAAGCAATGATATTCTAAATCATCATAGATTGATGGTTTTGAGGCCCTCAATTTTACACTTATTTGTGATTTATGAACTCAATCAGTCCCTATAAATATTTACATTTTCCCTCTAATTATGTGTCTCTAATTTCCACCAATGTTCTCCTAATAGAGTTCATAATTTGGTGGTGACTTTTTCATTTCCCTTCCCCTCTTATTAAGACTAAATTCCATTAACCCAATTCCTGATATGGGTTTTCCATAAAGGAATTTTTCTATTTTTAACCTTTAATTTTCAAAGAACAATTTCAAATTGTGAGGACGCAATTTATTGAAGGAGTATAGAATGTAACACACCAATATTTCATAGTAAATTATCTCTTCAAAGTAATTCAATAACTTGCTCTACACGCAACACCGAGTTCAAGTGAACCACGACGTACCAAACTAGCCATCCAAAAAGAAGTTATAAATAGTATTAACTAAATTTTGAATTCTATGTAATCCTTATAATTTTATAATCCATATTATGATTTTTTTATACATAATATAAGAACAAATTCATTTTTTTCAGAAAAAAGAATTATTTTTCAAAAAATGAAATTTTACCGCCTTTTAACGGTGAACCCTTTTTGGAACTAATATTTGACACTTTTATATATTCAGTTTAATGAAATTAAATTTTTCTTTAGAATTGGGACATAAAAATTTAGTTTGGATAAATTTTTGGTACTTTTCTGATAACTTTCATATTTTCCTGAATGGTAAAAAATACTAAATTTTAATTGAAAACATATTTTTTAATCCAAATAATTTATATTGTTAAATTATGCATTTGAATGGTTTGAAAGTATTATTAGATTATATTTTTATCATTTAATACAATATTGGTCAGTATAAGTAATTTAACATTTAAATTTGACATAAACACATGTCAATCTTTTGATCGTTTTTACTTTTTAAAAACCCGCTTTTTGGTTTTGACAATGAGAATTAATTTTAAATTAATAAATAAAAAATTCTATGTTTTTAATTTGGTAAAATAGACTTCATTTTTGAATTCAGAATATCAAAATTAGCTTAGGGTGGATATTTCGTATTTTTCTAAAAACGTTCAATTGTTGATGAATAGTGAAAAACAATGCGTTATACTTTAAAACAAACTTTTTATTTAAGTAATTAGTTATTTTATTTTAATTTATTTTAGGTAAAAATAGATACATAATACCTATATATGTTTAATGTAATTCATTTGAGTCATTTTATAATAATTTTAGATATATAAAATTTTATTGAACTCTTTACCGTCTTTTATCCACCTTCTAGGAGCATTTGAAAATTTGAATAAAACTTAATTTTACCACTTATGTGAGTTGAATTTCAAAAATCCGGGAGTCACGTCTATCATCATTAAGTAAAATTTGGTTCAATAAGATAAAAATAATTTTTGGTGAGTAGTAACTTTTGACTTTTATTTACCATGGTTAAAAGTAAATAGGGTAATTAAGGGTAAAAATGATATTATAATTACACTAACACATGTCCTAATTCTATTGGATAAGTTTAATTCAACCCAAAACAACCTTAGGAATAAAATATGATCCTTTAGGTCCACTGAGATTAGATTAGGACATTTATTATTATTTTATTTAAAGAAGAGTTAAAAGTGTTAAATTCAAAGTTTGTTAACTAAAACATTTTTAATATCGGGTTACACATAAGATAAATTCGACTAAAAGTATTCATTAGAAAGATAAAAATATTTCCTACATAATGGTATTTTATTTATAATTTTTATACCTTAAATAAGTAACTGTATTTATGACATAATGATGTTGTAGTAATTACCTTATAAATTAAGTATTAAAATAATTGATATTATAAATATTAAAATAAATATAATTTGAAAGTTTTGATGAAATACAAGAATTTTTTAGGTGAATATGACATGTTAGTGTTGATTAAATTTATTTGTTTTGAAGGAATCATATTGTGATGACTTTCACAAAAACCAAATACTAAATAGTGTCAAAATTGACATAAATTAGTTTTTAAAACAAATATTATATTTTTAAATGATATAATATTCCTAAAAATCTAAGGTTTATCCAAAGGACTTATATAATGATTAATATGTCATTAATGAACAACTTGGGGTTCTATTTACATTTTATAGTAAGTTTATTTTCCATATAATATAAAAATACAAGGAGACATGGTAAATGTCAAACTGTTTAACCAAGAGTTAAATCTAAAGATAAGGTTAATATGGTTACCTAAACCTGTCTAAAACCAATTTGTTGAAAGTATTTTTACCCATAACCACCTTATAATTTAAATAAATCAGTTTGGAGCCATTATAAACTGAAAATTATTTTATTATAAAATAATATTTCAATATTTTCCTAAGGTGCCCCTCACCTATCCAATAAAATGGCATTTCCCCTTATCTCAAATTCACACCTCCAAAGCCATTTGGATCGGAAAAAACCTTCCAAAATATCCTCTAAACTATACTCCATTAATCCTAGAGGCCTTAATTTTGTCATAAAGCCAACTTAAGGAGACCTTTTGATCAAATCAAAAGGAAGAACCCGAAGAAGAGGTAAATATTTCATCAAATATTTCAAGTTATTTTATTCTTCAACTTATTCTTTATTTTGTGTTTCCATTATAAAATAATAAATCAAGTATATTATATATACTTTGATTTTATTATAAAAATTGTACAACCATATTCATTATTGTATCCATGATATGAATGACAAAGTCACCATACGTGCGTATGTATGACTTACAGTCTCCACACCGTGGTGTAGTTGTTATTCAATACATTATTTTTTGGATGGGTATAATAATGATGTATAATTGATGTAAATAATAAATATAACATGTTAGTTATTCTTTATATATGATATACCATCTATTTACACATGATTTTAATTTCAAAAGAATGATATTGTCGCTCGTGCGTACGTACGGATTACCGTCTCCACGAACGCGATGAGATTCATTTTCACATCATAACCATTAAAGAATAATTTTCATTTGATGATTAAAAATAATTTTTAAGAAATTTATATCATTAGGGATATGAATCAAATACATTTTATCCATAACAAACACGGATTATGTAACAAAACATATAAAGGAAAATGAATCAGTTAACACCTGAAACGATGATAATACTAAAATAGTATTAACAAAAAAATATTAGAAGATCATATATGATATGATATTTATGTATATGATTCTTTTATAATTTAATAACTATGATTTAACTATTATACAAGAGTTTAACATACCCTCGACCAAGGAAAATTACAAGGTAAGGGTTAATTTTACAATCTCTTTATTATCTGAGGTTGTTTTTACGTGGGTATCTACTGGGACCTCTTTATCATCCACATATGTGTTTCATAAAAATATTTTCAAAAGGAATATTTTAAGTCTTTATAGAAGGGAATTTTTAACTAGATAATCATTTTAAATGTTTTAAATATTTATTCTTCTAATTTATTCTCATTAATGTACATGTTTTCAAAATGGGTCTTAAGGATTTATTTATATGGACATGAATGTTTTAAAATGTTAATTCCTTTCAAAATTTTCAAAGTGGTATGGGACACTTTGATTCAAAAATATATTTTAAATTTCTTCCTTTCTAAACTGTGTTACTTTTAAATGATTTCATGAAAAAATGATATTTTACTCAAAGAGTTTTACTAATCATTTTCAACTAAGACAACATCCTTTATTGGATATTATTCATGATTGAGGTTGATTATTATAATATGATATTCCATATTGTATTGAAGGATTTTTTGATATGTTTGACTGTGGATGTGTTAATTTATACCATTCATAGTTTATGGTTAAAGTATTGACATTTCGTATGTTAGTTCTAATACAAATGTTTACGTTATGTTTAAACCTTTTCATATGAGGAATGTAATGGACATATTAAGTGATGGGTGGAGCCCGCTATAGCTCCTCGATGAATTTGTAGGTCTCATGAGACAATTTGATATGGAATTGGCAGTGGCCTTTCATAATTTGATTTATGGTTTTGGCGGAGGCCTTAATCAATTTTATATGTCTTGGTCGAGGACTTGAAAAAATGTTTCAGAATGTCTAGAATTATACATTCCCTCATTATGAAAATAATATTTATGGTCATGTGGTTATTCGACTAGTAGAATACCCATGACTATGTTTTATTATGGAATTATTTACTTATCTCATATGTCTGCCATAAAGTGTTCATGTTTATTATTTTTAAAGGCTTGTGTTTTCAATTATTCACTATGCCTATTTTGTATGTTAACTTCCTCCAAATTATTTACCATTACTCAGCATCTAAGCCCACCCATTTCTTATGTTTTATTTTCCTAGGATTCCAAGAATGTATTGTGATTGATATGCAGGGTTAAGCTAGGGGAATAATGGAATTCTCAAAAAATTATATATGTTGTGTTATGTGTTTTAATGTGTAATGTAACGTTCATGTCTTTAATATATTTTATAGGACTCCTAAACTGATCGGTCCTTCAAGAGTTGATTCTTTGTAATCATTCCAATGATTTAAAATAATGCATTGGCTCCGGGCTTCTGGGGTCAGGGTGTTACTGTTGGTATCATAGGATGTTTAGAAACAACCTTAGAAATATATTTAGATAAACTCTAATTAAAGAACATTACCCTAAGATAGACTTTGAGGATTAGTATAGAAGAACTTACTAGAATTTTGGTAATGTAGAAATTTTGTGTATTTTCCAATTAATACATCCCTATCTGTATACGAGCAAGTGGAGGTGGCTCTGGGACATATGTACCTAAGAGTGAAAACTCTGACAAGGAGTTTCGGGCTTGACCCGGGGTATCTTGGTACATGAAAACGAGTCTTATTGCACTCTTGGTTATGACACTGTTGGGGGATATGCTTAGGATGATTCACATTTTCGATACAAGAAATTATAAAAGATTTAGGAGTAAATACTTCCTCAAAGAAATTTTTTTATGATTATAGATTATATGCATAATCATTTTAATTTACATTAGGTATTTTACTATTTTGGAATTATGCATTGAGATTCATAAACTAACCTAGTGTATGCCATTTTTTAGAAATGGAACATAATAGAAGGAATGAGAATTCCAACAGTATGCATGATCGAAAGATTAAGAAGGATAATATCTTCCATGATATTAAACCAACATCTAAATGGGAAATAGTATTCCATGTATTCTAATCATATGAAGAAATAATACCATGTGTTAATAAGATAAGTAAATAATTCTCTGAGTCCCATGGCTTTGAAGGGAAGCAAGAGAAGAAAAGGATGGAAGAGAGAAAGATGGATAAAGGGAAGATGGGAAAAAAGGATTTTCCCATATGTGACAACTATGGAAAGATTAATATTGGTAAATTATTTAAGGGAATGTGAGTTTGTTATAAGTGTAGAGAAAAAGGACACCAAGTACCTGATTTCAAGGGTAAGAAAAACATTTCAAATGTACAATGATTCATTTTCTAGGAGTTGGCACACTATGCGAATCAATGTCCAAATCATCAGAGTATACCTCAAATGATGCTATTGGGTAATAGTCATGTTTTGATACTACCAAAGATGAAGAGGAATGATTAGATCTCATAGGTTGTTCTTAAAGTATTGTGTCATTTTAGTATTGTATTAATGATGCACATGTTATAAAAATTATAGAGTATATAAAGATTGTACTGCAGTACTATTTCATTAAGGAGTTGAGATTGTGTGGAACCAAGAAAATTGAATCAATAGCAGGTTAATTTTTTTGGAAAATATATGGTTGAGAGAAATATAAACCATAACATGGTTCTGATTATGAGGTGGTGATTTTGGAATAATATATGATTGATTTAGATAAATTATACTGGATATTCTTGACTACCTTGAAACTGATTAATGATTTGTATATTCCATCATTGTTGGAGTTTAAAACATTTTTGGATAGAAGGAGTATATCCAGTATTATATAAGAAATAAGGAAGCATAAACGTAATCAATAAGGTTTTATGGTAATTTCGGGTGTTATAGTGTTTTAAAAGAATACATGATTAAGGTATTCACATGTTTTTACGTGGAAAAAAGAATCTTCGTTGTGTTTAACTTCCTTATAAATTTTGGACTGTGAGTTTGGACAGAAGTATTTCAGATAATACTAAAGGTTGGAATGGATTAAGTTAGACATTGGATACTATTTTTAAGGTTAAATCATTTCTTAAGATTATTTTTGGAACCCTATACGATTAGGATAAATAGAATATTTTTGAATTTTATTGTCTTTTGGAGTGAAAGATGAGTTTGTGGTAGGAATTAGTTGAAGGATAAAACTCTACTTGTCAAGTATATTTTTCCCCTTATTTTATGAATAAATTAATTCTTAAACTTTAGGGAAGGTATCTTAAAACCAAAAATGTGTTATCCTAATACCTTATGTTTTATTGAACCGATGATATTTTAAATCATCATAGATTGATGGCTTTGAGGCCCTGAGTTTTAAAATTTATTGTGATTGATGAACTCAATCACTCTATTTAAATATTTAGGGTTTTCCTACAATTATGTGTCTCTAATTTACATCAATGTTTTCCTAATAGAGATCACAATTTGGTGGTGACTTTTCTATTTTCCTTTCCCTCTTATTAAGACTAAATTCTTTTAACCCAATTCCTGATATGGGTTTTCCACAAAGGTATTTTATATTTTAACCTTTTATTTTTAAAGAAAAATTTCAAATTACAAGGGAAGAATTTATTGAAGGAGGGGAGAATGTAACACCTCAAGATTTCATAGTACATTATCTCTTCAAAGTAATTCAATAACTTGCGCTACACGCAACACTGAGTTCGAGTGTACCACGACTTGCCAAACTTGCCATCCAAAACGTGGTTATAAATATTATTAAATTAATTTTAAATTCTATATAATAATTATAATTTTAGAATCCATATTATGATTTTCTTAGACATAATATAATAACAAATTCATTTTTTTTTCAGATAAAAGAAGTATTTTAAAAAAAATGCAATTTTACCGCGTTTTAATGGATAACCCTTTTTAGAAATAGTATTTGAAACTTTTATATATTAATTTTAATGAAATTAAATTCTTATTTAGAATTGGGAAATAAAAATTTAGTTTGTATAAATTTTTGCTACTTTTCCGATAACTTTCATATTTTCATGAATAGTGAAAAATACTAAATTTTAATTGAAAACAACTTTTTTAATCGAAATAAGTTATAGGGTTAAAATTTTAATTTCAATGGGTTTTAAGTATAATTATATTATATTTTTATCATTTAATACAATTTTTGTCATTATAAGTAATTTCACATTTAAATTTGACATAAACACATGTCAATCTTTTGATAGTTTTTACTTTTTAAAAACCCGCTTTTTGGTTTTGACGACGAGAATTAATTTGAAATTAATAAATGAATCTTATATGTTTTGAATTTTTTTAAAATAGACTTCATTTTTTAATTCATAATATCAAAAATTAGATTAGGGGGAATTTTTTTATTTTTCTGAAAACTTTCAATTTTTGATGAATAGTGAAAAAAACTACATTATTGTTTAAAACTGACATTTTATTTAACTAAATAATTATTTTATTTTATTTTATTTTTGGTCAAAATAGATACATAATACCTATATATGTTCAATGTAATTAATTGGAGTCATTTTATAATAAGTTTAGATATATAAAATTTTATTGAACGTTTTGCCGTCTTTTACCCACCTTCTAGGAGAATTTTGAAAATTTGCATAAAACTTAATTTTAAAATTTTTGTAAGTTGAATTCAAAAAATACGAGAGACACAGTTAACATCATAAAGTAAAATTTGGTTCAATAAGATGAAAATAATTTTTGGTGAATAGTAACTTTTGACTTTTATTTAGCACGGTTAAAAGTAAATATGGTAATTAAGGGTAAAAATGATATTATAATTACCCTAACACATGAAGTAATTCTATTGGATAAATTTAATTCGACCCAAAACAACCTTATGAATAAAATATTATCCTTTAGGGCCACTTGGATTTGATTAAGGCATTTATTATTATGCTATTTAAAGAAGAGTTAAAAGTGTTAGATTCAAAGTTTATTAACTAAACCATTTCTAATATAGGGTTACACATAAGATAGATTAAACTATAAATATTCATTAGAAAGATAAAAATATTTCCTACATAATGGTATTTTATTTATAATTTTTAGACATTAAATAACTAACTTTATTTATGACACAATGATGATGCAGTAATTACCTTCTTTATGAAATATTAAATTAATTGATATTATAAATATTAAAATAAATATAATTTGAAAATTTTGATGCCATAAAAGAATTTTATAGGTTAATATGAAATGTTAGGGTTGATTAAATGTATTTGGTTCTAAGTAATCAAGTTTTTATGACTTTTACAAAAACAAAATACTCAATAGTGTCAAAATTGACATTAATTAGTTTTTAAAAAAAATATTATATTATTAAATGATATAATATTCTTAAAAATATAAGGTTTGGTAAAAAGACTTATATAATTATTAATATGTCATTAATTAACCACTTGGGGTTCTCTTATAATTTTATAGTATTTTTATTAACCATATAATATAAAAATACAATGAGACATGGTAAGTGTTAAACAATTTAACCATGAGTTAAATCTAAAAGATAAGGTTAATATGGTTACCTAAAACTGTATAAAACCTATTGGTTGAGAGATTCTAGACCCATCCCCACCTTAGTCTCTAAGTAAATCAGTTTTTTTCCATTAGAAACCAAAAATAATTTTATTATAAAATAATATTTCAATCTTTTTCTAAGGGGCCTCTCACCTCTCTTATAAAAGGAAATTTCCACTTCTCTCAAATTCACACCTCCAAATCCATTTTGATTGTCCAAAACCTTACCAAATATCCTCTAAACCATCCTCCCTTAATCCTTGAGGCACTAATATTTTCAGAAATCCACTCTGAGGACCCCTTTTGATCAAATCAAAAAGAAGAACCTGAAGAAGAGATAAATATTTCATTAACTCTTTCAGGTTATTTTCTTCTTCCACTTCTCCTTTATTTATTGTTTCCATTAAAAAATAATAACTCCAGTATATTCTATATACTATTATGTTATTGTAAAAATGGTACAACCATATTCATTATTCTATTCATCCTATGAATGACAAAGTCACCATACATGCATACGTATGGCTTACCGTCTCCATGTCGTGGTGTAGTTGTTATTCAATACATTATTTTTTTGGATGGGTATAATAATGATGTATAATTGATGTAAATAATAAATATAACATTTTAATTATTAGTTATATATGATATACCATCTATTTACATACGATTGTAATATCAAAATAATGATATTGTCGCTCATGCGTACGTACGGATTACCGTCTCCACAAATGCGATGAGATTCATTTCCCCATCATAACCATTCAAGAATAATTTTCATTTGATGATTAAAAATAATGTTTAAGAAATTAATATAATTATTGATATGAATCAAATACATCATATCAATAACAAACATGTCTTATGTAACAAAACATATAAAGGAAAATGAATCAGTTAATACCCGAAACAATGATGATACTAAAATACTATTAACAATGAAATATTAGAAGATCATATATTATATTATATTTATGTATATGGTTCTTGTATAATTTAATAACAATTATTCTACTATTATACCTATGGTTAACGTACCCTCGACCAAGGAAAAGTACAAGGTATGGGTTAATTTCACAATCTCTTTATTATCCGAGGTTGTTTTTACGTGAGTATCTACTGGAACCTCTTTATCATCCACATCAGTGTTTCATAAATTCATTTTCAAAAAGAATATTTTAAGTTTTTATGAAAGGGACTCTTTAACTAGATCCTCATTTTAAATACTTTAAATATTTATTCTTCTAAATCATTCTCATTAATGTCCATGTTTTCAAAATGGTTTTAAGTATTTATTTATATCGACATGAATGTTTTAAAATGTTAATTCCTTTAAAAAGTTTCTTAGTGGTATTGGACACTATTATTCAATTTTTTTTAAATGTCTTCCTTTCTAAATTATGTGACTTTTAAATGATTTCATGAAAAACTGATATTTCTATCAAAGAGTTTTACAGATCATTTTCAACTAAGTCAACATCCTTTATTGGATATTATTCATGATTGAAGTTGATTATTATAATAAAATATTCCATATTATATTGGAATATTTTTTGATATGTTTGACTTTGGATGTGTTATTTTTATACCATTCATAGTTTATGGTTAAAGTATTGAAATTTCGTATGCTAGTTCTAATATGAATGTTTTCATATTTTTCAACCTTTTCATATGAGGAATGTATTGGACATAGTAAGTGAATGGTGGAGCCCTATATAGCTCCTCAATGCATCGGTAGGTCTCATGAGACAATTAGATGTAGAATTGACAGAGGAATTTCCCAATTTGATTTATGGTTTTGGCCCAGGCCTTAATCATTTTTAGAAATCTTGGCTGAGGCCTTGACAAAATGTTTCAGAATGTCTGACATTATATATTCCCTCATTATGAAAATAATATTTATGGTTCATGTGGTTATTAGACTATTAGAATACCCTTGACTATGTTTTATTATGACATTATTTACTCAACACATATTTCTTCAATAAAGTGTTCATGTTTATTATTTGTAAAGGTATGTGTTTTCAATTATTCACTACGCCTATTGATTATGTTACATTCCTCTAAATTATTTACCATTACTGAGCATCTGAGCCCACCCATTTCTTATGTTTTATTTTCCCAAGATTCCGAGAATGTATTGTGATCGATATATAGGGTTAAGCTCGGGGAATAATGGCGTTCTCAAAAGATTATATATGTTGTGTTTTGTGTTTGAATGTGTAATGTAATGTTCATGTATGTAATCTATTTTTCAAGACTACTAAACTGATCAGTCCTTTAGGACTTGATTACTTATAATCATTACAATTTATTAAAATAATGCACCGGCTCCAGGCTTCTTGGGTCGGGGCGTTACAGTTGGTATCAAAGGAAGTTTAGAAACAACCTTGGAAATATATTTAGATAAACTCTTATTAGAGAACATTACCCTAAGATAGACTTTGAGGACTAGTATAGAATAACTTCCTAGAATTTTGGTAATGTAGAGATTTTGGGTATTTTCCAAGTAATACATCACTGTCTAGATATGATCAGGTAGAGGCGGCTCTAGAACAGATGTACCTAGGAGTGAAAACTCCTACAAGGAGTTTCGGGCATGACCCATGGTATACTGGTACACAACAATGGGCCTTGATTCACTCTTGGATATGACACTCCTGGGGGATATGCTTAGAATAATTCACATTTTTGTTACAAGAAATTATGAAGGATTTAAGAGTAAATACTTCCTCAAAGAAAACATTTTATGATTATAAATTATGTGAATAATCTTTTCAATTTACGTTAGGTATTTTACAAGTTTGGAATTATGCATTGCGATTCATAAACTAACCTAGTGTATGACATTATTTAGAAATGGTGCCTAGTATAAGGAATGATAATTCCAACAATATGCATGATAAAAATATTAAGAAGGATAATATATTTCATGGTATTAAGACAACATTTAAAAGGGAAATAATATTCTATGCATTCTCATCATATGAAGAAATAGTATCATGTGTTAATAAGATAAGTAAAGAGTTATCTGAGTCCCATGGCTTTTAAGGGAAGCAAGAGTAGAAAAGGATGTAAGAGAGAAAGATGGATAAAGGGAATAGTGGAAAGAAGGATTTTCCCATATGTGATAATTGTGGAAAGAATAACATTGGTAAATTCGTGAAGGGAATGAGAGTTTGTTATAAGTGTTGAGAAAAAGGACACCAAGTATGTGATTTCATGGGTAAGAAAAAGGCTTCAAATGTACAATGCTTCATTTTCAAGGAGTTGGCACACTACGCGAATCAATGTCCAAATCATCAGAGTATACCCCAAATGCTGCTATTGGATAATAATCAAGTTATGATACTACCGAAGATGATAAGGAATGATTAGATTTCTTATGTTGTTATTAAAGTATTGTTTCACTTGAGTATTGTATTAACGATGCACATGTTATAAGAATTATAGTGTATATAAGGATTATACTTTGGTACTATTTCATTAAGGACTTCAGATTGTGTGGAACCTAGAAAAGTGACTCAATAGCAGGTTAAAGTTTTGGGAAAATATACGGTTGAGAGAAAGATAAACCATAATATGGTTCCGATACTGTGGTAGTGATTTTGGAATAATATAAGATTGATTAAGATAAATTATATTGGATATTCTTGACTACCTTGAAGCTGATTAATAATTTTCATATGACATCATTGTTGGATTTTACAACATTTTTGGATATAAAGAGTATATCCAGTATTCTATAAGGAATATGGGAGTATGAATGTAACCAATAAGGTTTTATGGTAAATCAGGATGTTACAATGTTTTAGAAGAATACATGATGAAGGTATTCACATGTTTTTACTTGGAAAAAAGAATCTTCATTGTGTTTAACTTCCTTATAAAATTTGGACTGTGAGTTTGGACAGAAGTATTTCAGATAAGACTAAAGGTTGGAATGGATTAATATTGACATTAGATACTATTTTTAAGGTTAAATCATTTCTTAAGATTATTTTTGGAACTCTATACGATTATGATAAATAGAATATTTTTGAATTCAATTGTTTTTTGGAGTGAAAGATGAGTTTGTGGTAGGAATTAGTTGAAGGATAAAAATATTCTTGTCCAGTATATATTTTTTCCTCTTATTCTATGAATAAATTAATTCTTTAACTTTAGGTAGGGGATCTTAGAACCAAAAATGTGTTATCCTAATACCTTATGTCTTGTTGAACCGATGATATTTTAGATCATCATAGATTGTTAGCTTTGAGACCCTCAGTTTTACACTTATTTGTGATTGATGAAATCAATCACTCCCTATAAATATTTAAATTTTTCCTCCAATTATATATCTCTAATTTTCACAAATATTCTCCTAATCGAGATCATAATTTGGTGGGGACTTTTCTATTTTCCTTTCCCTCTTTTTAAGACTAAATTCTATTAACCCAATTCCCAATATGAGTTTTCCACAAAGGTATTTTTCTATTTTTAACCTTTTATTTTTGAAGAACAATTTCAAATTGAAAGTAAGCAATTTATTGAAGGATGGGAGAATGTAACACCCCAAGATTTCATAGTACATTATCTAATCAAAGTAATTCAATAACTTGCGCTACACGCAACACCGAGTTCGAGCGCACCACGACTTACCAAACTAGACATCCAAAAAGCGGTTATAAATAGTATTAACTGAATTTTGAATTCTATATAATACTTGTAATTTTAGAATCCATATTATGAGCATCTTATACATAATAAAAGAACAAATTCATTTTTTTCAGATAGAAGAAGTATTTTTCAAAAAATGCAATTTTACCACCTTTTAATGGAGAACCATTTTTGGAACTAATATTTTACACTTTTATATATTAAGTTTAATGAAATTAAATTCTTATTTAGAAATGGGAAATAAAAATTTAGTTTTGATATATTTTTGGTACTTTTCCGATAACATTCATATTTTCATGAATAGTGAAAAATACTAAATTTTAAATGAAAACAACTTTTTTAATAAAAATAATATATAGTGTCAAATTATGAATTTGAATGGTTTAGAAGTATAATTAGATTATATTTTTATCGTTTAATATAATTTTTGTCATTATAAGTAATTTCACTTTTAAATTTGACATAAACACATGTCAATCTTTTGATAGTTTTATTTTTTAAAAACCCACTTTTTGGTTTTGACAATAAGAATTAATTTTAAATTAATAAATGAAACTTATATGTTTTGAATTTGGTAAAATATAATTCATTTTTTAATTCATAATATCAAAATTAGCTTAGGGTGATTTTTTGGTATTTGTTTGAAAACTTTCAATTTTTGATGAATAGTGAAAGACACTGCATTTTTGTTTAAAACCGACTTTTTATTTAAGTAATTAGTTATTTTATTTTAATTTATTTTAGGTCAAAATATATACATAATACCTATATATTTTTAATATAATTTATTGGTGTCATTTTATAATAAATTTAGATATATACAATTTTATTGAACTTTTTGCTGTCTTTTACACACCTTCAAGGAGAAGTTGAAAATTTGCATAAAACTTAATTTTACCACTTCTGTAAGTTTAATTTTAAAAATCCTAGAGACACGGTTAACATCATTAAGTAAAATTTGGTTCAATAAGATGAAAATAATTTTTGATGAATAGTAACTTTTGACTTTTATTTAGCACGATTAAAAGTAAATAGGGTAATAAAGGGTAAAAATCATATTATAATTACCCTAACACATGTTCTAATTCTATTGGATAAGTTTAATTCAACCCAAAACAACCTTAGGATTAAAATATGATCCTTTATTTCCACTTTTATTAGATTAGGATATTTATTATTATTTTATTTAAAGAAGAGTTAAAAGTGTTAAATTTGAAGTTTATTAACTAAATTTTTTTTAATATTGGGTTACACATAAGATAAATTAAACTATAAATATTAATTAGAAAGATAAAAATATTTCCTACATAATTGTATTTTATTTATAATTTTTAGACATTATATAATTAACTTTATTTATGACACAATGATGATGCAGTAATTACCTTCTTAATGAAATATTAAATTAATTGAAATTATAAATATTAAAATAAAAATAATTTGAATGTTTTGATTCCATAAAATAATTTTATTGGTGAATATGACATGTTAGGGTTGATTAAATGTATTTTTTAAGTAATCAAGTTGTGATGACTTTCACAAAAACCAAATACTAAATAGTGTCAAAATTGACATAAATTAGTTTTTAAAATAGATATTATATTATTGAATGATATAATATTCATAAAAATATAAGGTTCAGCCAAAGGACTTATATAATGATTAATATTTCATTAATGAACCACTTGGGGTTCTCTTGGAATTTTATAGTATGTTTATTAACCATATCATATAAAAATAGAAGGAGACATGGTAAATGTTAAACTATTTAACCAAGAGTGAAATCTAAAAGATAAGGTTAAAATGGTTACCTAAACCTGTATAAAACCTATTGGTTGAGAGTTTTCAAACCCATCCCCACCTTAGGCTCTAAATAAATCAGTTTTTAGCCATTAGAAACCGAAAATGATTTTATTATAAAATAATATTTCAATCTTTTCTTAAGGTGCCCCTCACCTCTCTTATAAAAGGGCATTTCCCCTTCACTCAAATTCACACCTCCAAAGAAATGTTTATTGGCCAAAACATGCCCAAATATCCTATAAAATATCCTAAATTAATCCTATAGGCCTTCTTTTGGTCAGAAATCCAACCTTAGGAGCCCTTTTGATCAAATTAAAATGAAGAACCCGAAGAAGAGGTAAATATTTCATCACCTATTTCAAGTTATTTTCTTCTTCCACTTCTTCTTTATTTGTTGTTTCCATTCTAAAATAATAAATCCAGTATCTTATACATACTGTAATGTTATTATGAAAATGGTACAACCATATCAATTATTCTATCAATCATATGAATGAAAAAGTCACCATACGTGCGTATGCATGGCTTACTGTCTCCACATCGTGGTGTAGTTGTTATTCAATACATTACTATTTTTTGGATGGGTATAATAATGATGTATAATTGATTTAAATAATAAATATAACATGTTAATGATTATGTATATATGATAGAACATCTATTTACATATGATTGTAATATCAAAATAATGATATTGTTGCTCGTGCGTACGTGCGGATTGCCGTCTCCATGAACACGATGATATTCATTTCCCCATCGTAACCATTAAAGAATAATTTTCATTTGATGATTAAAAATAATGTTTAAGAAATTAATATAGTTATGGATATGAATCAAATACATCCTATCCATAACAAACACACCTTATGTTACAAAACAAATAAAGGGAAACGAATCAGTTAACACCTGAAACGATGATAATACTAAAATATTGTTAACAAAGTAATATTAAGAGATAATATATGATATCATATTTATGTATATGGTTCTTGTATAATTTAATAACAATGATTTAACTATTATACATGAGGTTAACATACCCTCGACCAAGGAAAAGTACAAGGTAAGGGTTAATTTCACAATCTCTTTATTATGCGAGGTTGTTTTTACGTGAGTATCTACTGGGACCTCTTTATCATCCACATTCGTGTTTCATAAAAATATTTTCCAAAGGAATATTTTATGTTTTTATGGAAGGGAATATTTAACTAGATCATCATTTTAAATGGTTTAAATATTTATTCTTCTAAATCATTCTCATTAATGTCTATGTTTTCAAAATGGGTTTTAAGGATTTATTTATTTGGACATGAATGTTTTAAAATATTAATTCCTTTTAAAAGTTTCAAAGTGGTATTGGATAATTTGATTCAAAAATGTCTTTTAAATGTATTACTTTCAAAATTTTGTGACTTTTAAATGATTTCATGAAAAAAATGATATTTATCCCAAAGAGTTTTACTTATCATTTTCAACTAAGTCAACATCCTTTACAAGATATTATTCATGATTGAGGTTGATTATTATAATACAATCTTCCATATTTTATTGAAGGATTTTTTGCTATGAATGTTTTATTTTTATACCATTCATAGTTTATGGTTAAAGTATTGACATTTTGAATTCCATTTCTAATATTAATGTTTATGTTATGTTTCAACATTATCATATGAGGAATGTATTAGACATAGTATGTGACAGGTGGAGCCTTCTATATATCCTAGATGAATCAGTCGGTCTCATGAGACAATTAAATGTGGAATTAGCCGAGGCCTTTCCCAATTTGATTTATGGTTTTGGCCGAGGCCTTAATAATTTTTAGATGTCTTGGCTGAGGCCTTGAAAAAATGTTTCAGAATGTCTGGCATTATACATTCTCTCATTATGAAAATAATATTTATGGTTCATGTGGTTATTCGACTAGTAGAATACCCATGACTATGTTTTATTATGGAATTATTTACTCAGCTCATATTTCTTCCATAAAGTGTTCATGTTTACTATTTGTAAAGGAATGTGTTTTTAATTATTCACTATGCGTATTGTTTATGTTACCTTACACTAAATTATTTACCCTTACTATGCATCTGATCTCACCCCTTTCTTATATTTTATTTTCCCAGGAATCCAAGAATTTATTGTGATTGATATGCAGGGTTAAGCTAGGGGAATAATGGAGTTCTCAAAGGATTATATATGTTGTGTTTTTTTTAAATGTGTAATGTAACATTCATGTATGTAATATATTTTCCAATACTACTAAATAGATCAGTTATTTAGGAATTGATTCCTTGTAATCATGCTAATGTATTAAAATAATGCACCGTCTCCAGGCTTCTGGGGTTGGGGCGTTACATGAAAACAATGTAATTAACACCCAGAATAATTAAAATATTGATATATTTTTAACAAAAATATGGTAAAATGTTATAATAGGATAATATATGGTATGATATATATGATTATGGTTCTTTAATATTTTTTTATAAAAAAACTATATTTATTATACAGGAGTTTCAGATGTATATGAAGGGAGTCGAACCGGAGGTAAGGGTTTATCATCTCACTTTTACTTCTGTACAATATACACCATATTCACAACTTATTATTTTTTATGGTGTATATAATTACCATTTTGATATGTTATACCATTAATATATTTCTCTTCATGTTATTTAAATTTTCATTTGATGTTATTTCCTTCATGCAACTAATGATTCAAAAGTTACCAAAGTGGTAAGAGTTTATTTCACGATCTTATCATTATTTGGGGTTGTTTTTGTTTAAGTCTACCTTAGGAGAATTATTTTATATTTGTACTATAAAAAAATATATTTAGTTATCCTATGGTTATTTATGAACTTTTAAATTAATAATACCATTTTCCCTCTCTTTGTCACTTAAAATGATTGAGAAAATATTTTTAAGAAAATCTAGCTTCATTTCTCTCTTCGATCGAATATCCTTTTTCTTCCAAAAACACATTTTATAAAAATGTTTTAAAATTATAAAAATGATTTATTAAATATAGTTTTACCAATTCTTTACTTTTTAAATTTTTTTGAAAGGAATATTCATTTATTTTTCCAAATAATGCATGTTTGGATTTTACCAAAAATGTGAAAGGAATATTTATTTTAATGTGTATAGAATGAACATTATTTTATACCATAATGACCACTAAATATTTTAATGTTTACTTTACATGTTTTTAAAGGCCATTTTCAAAGAAAATCATTTTCAAAATATTTTGTGAACTTTTTTTAAAAAAGTATTTTCAAACTTAAAAGGTTATTTTCCACAAAAATGGTTTTAATGACATTATTATGCTCTTTAAATTCATCAAAAAAATAAAAATAAAACCTTTATTGTACTCATGGTCCATTGGGGATATATTGTATTGATACCATCCTTATTCTTTATTTGGATGGTTTATGTTTAGTTTGACTAAGGATGTAAAATTTTATTACTATTCACCATATAACTCTAGATGGTTTATGATTATGTTTATTTGATTGGGGTAAGTATTAAATTTTCCGATATTAGTCTTTCAACATGAACTTTTATGTTGATTATGTTTAACCCCTTTAAAACGAGGAATGCATTATACTTAGTAAGTGATGAGTGGGTATTGGTTATAGATAACCCCTTTATGCATTGATAAGTCACATGAGACAAATCGGTTGACCAAATTTGAAGGGTTTATACCCATAGATTTAATTTATCTTAAAAAAGGTCTTGAAAGTATGTTTCAAATGTTTTAAATTTTGTATTGCCTCATTATGAGATCAGTTATTTAGGTACATGTGATTATTCTATTAGTTATAATATCCATGGATAAGTTTCAAGATCATATGATTATTTATATGGATTTATTTGATCACCATTTATTTATGACATATTATTCTTAGTTTATTGATTAAATAGAATATTTTTTAGCTATTTACCTTTCTAAATTGATTTTTATTATTTATTCATGATAGCTTCTACTGTATGGTTACCCATACTGAGAATCTAATCTAACCCCTTTATTATGTTTTATTTTTCCCAGGATATTAGGATGTGTTTTGTGGTCGATATATAGAGATACACTATGATGAAAAATGGTGTTCTTAACGATTTGTTTATGTATTTCAGGTTTTCAAATATATATAAAATTCAAGTATGCATCTATTTTACAGATATTACTAATCTCTTAAGTCCTTCAAGATGTGATACCTTGTTTCTAGTGCCAATGTAATAAATTAATCACCAGATCTAGGATAATTGGGTTAGGGTATTTATAGAAAAACTATATTAAAAATCCAACATCACCCCTAATTGAGCATCTCCTTCGAAAAAATAAATCTTCTTAGTGTAGTAGCCTTATCCTGTATTTATATGTATATTGTATCCTCCCCAATGTTTTATCTTTCCTTATAAAAAATTCAAATTCACATGTGGATGTTTTGGTGGTTAAACATGTAAGAATTCATTTAAAAATATAGGAATGTATTATTTTTAATTTTCCCTTGATTGATCCTCTTATGGGGAGAAATACCAGATATGAATACAAACCTATCACGAAACTCTAGCTCTTTATAACAACATGTAATGCCATGCCAAGCACCACACCAAAGGACAACCCATGCATGCAACCCTGATTCTCACTATATTGATATCATGGACATTTACTATTTCAACCATCTCCTTCACACACTCCCATATGCATTTAAATTATCCACAAAGGATTTATAGAGGATTAGTAGTCTTAAAATGAGATCTCCTTATACTATAATGGTGTTATTATTCTTTACTATGAACCTTATGAATCCTTTTAATAACTCTTATGTAGATCCCTTTTTCCTATTTTTCATTCTTGAGATGAAATGACTCTTATGGAGAGTCTTTAATGACTCATATATAGAGGAATGACTCGTACACGACAAAATAACTCATACATAGAGCTAGGAACGACTCATATATAAAACTAGGAATGAATCATTCACATAGATGGAAATGAATTATATGCAGATATGATTTTATATATTTATATTTCATGACTGAAACCATGCTCATTTCTATTCAAAACATGAAAGCAATGGAAAATAGAAATCCAACCGTTCATTTATTCTAAAAATCAATCAAATTCATAATTTTTACATTTTATGAAATATTTTAAAAGTCAAATTAATAGGAACATTAATTCTAAAAATCACTGTAACTTAATACGTTAGTAAATATAGGGGACTAAATTTAAATTAATATTAACACAACATAATTAATTTATTAACTCTATGAATTGAATCATCAAAATGTATATTTTTTTATTATAACTAGATTTATTCAATTCATAAATGTATTGTTTAAAATTTTAAACTTTAGTAATACTATATTAATCCTAAAAACTTATGTTTATATCATATACAAATCCATAAATATGTTATAATTAAGTAATGTGATTTGAAAATTGATCTAATAGATCTCATGATAATAAATTTTTTCCATGGAAAGAAAATTGTAAATGAATTTTTTCAAAAACATTGGTGAAAAGGTCTCTTCATAGTCAATACCATTGGTTTTTTAATAAATTTATATAATAAATGAGATTTATATATATGAAAACCACCATCAGTTTTAGTTTTATATTTTAAAATATCACTTTTACCCAATTATTATAACCATTTCATATGAATAAAAAAAGTTACAAATTTTTTTAGTGTGCATGGAATCTATCTCAGACTTCATAACCTAAAAACATTTATCATAGTCAAAAAAATTTATTTCATCTCAATAAGAATAATTTTTATCCCATATAGATAAAAATTATTATTATCTACCATGATAAATATATATAGCTTAGTACGAACCCAATTTTACATTTTAGGTTCTTGTATACCATGATTCATTTTAACTTCAACAACAACTTGTGAAGCTGAATCATATTTCATAAAAGGAACAATTGTATTTTTTTTATTTTGAACTTCAATATGTTTAATGTTTCCCCACTTTTTACTTTGCAAATAAAAACTCTCACAAGTAAAATATAATTTTGTGTACCTAACACTTTGGGTTTATAATGATGATAGAAATAATATCATTTTATTGTTGAGATAACTAATAAATATGTATTTATCAAAATTTTATTTTTTTTTATAAAATAATACATTTTACATATGTTTTATGAACTTAAATATTCATAATTATTTTGGGATTTTTCCCTATATATAACTTATATTATGAATTTTGATAATCCTTAAGTGGAATATAGATTAAACTATCTTTAATAGATTTTGATTCTTCTATTAGTGTTATCATAATTGAGTGAGTTTTGATATCTCATCAGACTTCCATAGATATTCAATAAAATATTGACTTAATTATTCCACACCTTGATTTGATCAAAAAATATTATCACTTGTACCACTATGATTTCATAATTTATTTTTAAATAATTTTAACATTTTATACGTATCTAAATCATGTCTCATTTGAATAATGTAAATATATCTACTGAAGTGATTATTAAAGTTTATGAAGCACCAATAATCACTACTAGTTTTTTTGTTTATTGGTCCACATACTTTAGTATGTAGTTGGGAAAATTTCCCATTATACTTATCCCATTTTCCTCAAAATATGTCCTTATAAATTGATTCCATTTAACAATACTCAAAAGTTTTTAGTAATTCATGATAAAACTTTTTTAACAGTTGATTTATATGAAGTATATAGAAATTTTTATCATTTATATGTACAAGGTGAAGATTAAAAAATCTAAGTGAGGTTAAAATATTTAACCTTTCTCTTTTAATTTTGTATGTTATAGATTTGATTATCGATATCTTGAATATATATACCATTAATTAAGAAAAAAAACTATAAAAAATATCATTCATATAAATTTAACAAAATATATTCTTCATTAAAATATTCTAGAAAAATGTTCTCCCAATGTATTTACTTGTTGCAGTGGAATAATTTTCCTTCATTTTAAACACACCTTTCAACTTAAATGAAGAGGTTTTACCCTTGTAATTTTCAGTGATATTCTTATTTTTCTTCGGTATTTTTCCTTTAACTTTATCCATTCTCTCAATCAACATGGTAGTTGATGAATAAAATTTTAGATCTTTCTCATAAACCATCAATATATTTTGGAGATCAAATAACAACTTTCTATTTTTTTCATGTTATAATTAAAAAAACTTTTTTTAAGTATGCAGAGGTGATTAATGTATTCATGTATGTTTAATATTTTATTTTTGATAAGAATATTGAAAAAACCACACATGATATGAGTTGAATCATAATAAATGAGTTGGAGATGAAATAAAAAAATTCCCACAAATATGATTTTTAATTGTATAATATGATCCATGTTAGTTTTATTCTATAACACATTTTAAGTTGCTTATTATGAAACTCTAATTCATACACTATAACTTACTATTATAGAATATGATTTATGGAAAGTCATATTTTATTATATGATAAAATAAGCATCAATATTCCCATATAACAAACATGATATATTCTATAATCTATCTTTGTAATATATAATTTTTGAGAATCATAGAATATAATACATTAATTTTTACAGTGTATTGTTGTATATGATTCATCTAATTGAATTATAATGATATATACATCTATTTTATAGACTTTTGTACTTGTACATAATATACAATATTCTATTATTGATCAAACAATAATACTAAATAACTTCATTAATCACTTGAGGACATATATGATTTATATAATATGAATCCTTTGTAACATAAACTATACTACATTGTTCTTATTTTTTTAAAGATATAACTAATTCCTAATTATATGTATTTGATACCACTATTTTTTCCATAAATTATAATTTAAATTTAATGAAAACAATAAAATCTCACCCAGAATCATAGGGAGAATAATTCAATGAATAAAAATATTAATATTTGTATTAATTTATATATCCTATGGTGTGATGGTGATATACTCTAAATTATATAAACATATAATTTTTTTAAGAAAAAATCATAGTTTACAATATAGTGATGATGTATGGTAACACATTAATGGTATAGAAGGTATATTATATGTATTTTTAATAAAAATTTGATATTATATGGTGATATCATATTAAATTTTCCTAATACAAACATAGTGTATGACTTGGCTATTCCATAAGGTAGTGTTGTGTGAATAATCACATTGTATAAAAAAGTTCCATTGGAATTTTTGACAAAGGTTTTTTTTCAAACTTTATTTTGTTTTATTGAGTGTTGTTTGAGAATATTTCTTGAGGTTATTGAATAAATTGAAAAAGTATTTATAATATTGGAAAAGTCTACAAATAATATCCTATATGGGAAAATGGAAAATGAAGGAACCCTACACACTTGATAGGGTACAATGAAAACTTTTCAAGGTACATGCTGAGCAAAAGAAGATAAAAAATCATAAATTCACGAACCATACTATGGATTTCATAGGGTATAAAAAACTTTATAATGTGTCTTTTTAGGGTATAAGATAACTTTATATGGTATATACAGTGATGTGGTCTGAAATTTTAACTAAAGAATAAACCCTATAATGGATGGAAATAGTGCTTCATAGGGTAAAATACCCTACATCAAAGACTTTAAAGGGTATAAGGACTTCATAGGGTACCATTATAGGGTATAATCTTCACAAGGTATAAGTAAACCCTATAAATAATTAGAGAATTAATTATTCCCTACAAAAAAATGAAATCAGACTAAGGAGTCTTCATAAGGAACCCATAAAGACTTCATAAGGTACATTTCTGAAGAACACTATAAAGATAGAATTATTCTGATAAAAATGGTGAAATATATCAGATGCTTATTTTATGTACATAAATTCATAATTATAATTGGTTAATTTATTAATCCATGATTGAATCCAAAATTCAAGGGAGTTTTAATGAGATTTAAATTGAGATTAAATGAAATGGATTGTGCACAATTTTTATGTGATTTTCAATTCAAATATTTGAAATCATTTATCATAGTAAGAAGAAGATATTATTAAGGGAAAATCTATATAGCCAAGAATCATAGGAGTTTACATAAATCATTATAGAAATAATATTCAGGAATTAATATGAATATAAAGTGATAAATGAATAAGAAAAAGGTTTTTGGGAATTGTGAGTAGGAGTCAGTACTCTCTTCTTTTGAAGACTTGTTGTATCGTGATGTGAGAAGAATTGAAGAACATGAACTGAAATCCATATAATAATTCAAAATATTCTAAGGCAAGGTGATTCCTTTTTTATTGATCTAGGTTATTTCTATTAAGGTGTAAGGATATCTTTTCTTGCATGCATTCTCTCATGTGTGACTAGATCATCTTGAATAACTATGAATGGAAGATTGATCATTACTATTGCACTAATATTATTATGGAAGTTTATTTATTTATTGAATAAGATTTATCATTTATTTCATAAGAATACCAGGATGATTTATAGATATGATTCAAACACAAGAGTGAAAGAGGAATCCATATGTATGGGTGGTTTTATTATAAATAATTCCATATCATTTTTGGTAAGTGAATGATACATTCCTATTTTGAGAAGTAGATGACACTATCTCAAACCTTGTATGAAACTCATAATTCATTTTTGATCACTACAATTTTATTATGATAATAATATCTATGGACTAATAAGAGGTTGTAAATGACAAGGATTATACTCTCATATCAATTCCAAACCTTGTAAGAATTTCTCATGTGTTGTTTGATCATCTTATTTTTTAGTACGAGTGAGTAAGAGAATATAGAGAGTAGATCACAAATTTACCTATGAATAGAGGTTTAATTTAAATGAAAAAATATGTAAAACACTATAATATTTATTCAACCCTCTCAATGTAATCCTTAATAATCTATTATCTATAAGTGAAATTAAATAAAACTAGTTTTTATTGATATTATACTCTTCTTGAATAGTATCATAGGGATTTTTAGTTTTATCATGTCACGACCCGCCTTCACCAAAAGGAGGTAAGGGTCTGTAGACTGCCAGGCCCTTCCTTCTTTATGTTTAAGGAGAGATAATGACCCTCGAAACCTGCCTTCAATAGGTCCCAGAGTGGCGACTAGAACCAAGGGTATAGAATCACACACTAAATGGAAGGCATTACCCATTTTCTGTTTTACAAGATCGGGAGATAAGATGATGGAACCCAAAAACTCCAGAACTAAAAGAAAAGTAAAGCCAAAAGTAAATAATTCCCACATGAAAGTTTCAAAAGTAAAATCCACAAAGTACAAAAGGTGACTACAAGGTAAGTACCAAAGAAAGAAAAACAAAAACTGCAACTGCCCCAAAGGTCCAAGCTAGTATGGTCCCGCACGATCCCCGAAGTCCTCCTAGAAACCTGAAAGCAGTTTTATATACTTAGGGTGAGCATACAAGTACACTCAGTAGGGAAAACCAAAGACTCTTGTGCACAAGTGGGGGAACGTACTAAAGTCCCGTGAGAAAAAGGAGTAAACCAAACACCATTCAAGGTAAAATATCCACCCAAGCCTCACCAAGGCACACTCCCCAAATAACAAAAGTCAAGTAATATATATAATAAGAGCACATCGATGTTTGGGTACCCCACTCCACTTTCCCACTGGTTATTGAGACATCCTATGCATCGAACCAATCCTGCCATTCTCACCGCAGTCCCACTGCCACACCCGCCCGCACACACCTGGGCCACAACCACACGTAGTCCCACTGCCGAATCCCGACCACAAACAACAGGGCCACAACTGTCACACGTAACCACGCCTGCAAACACCTAGGCCAGAACAACTACCACCACGCCCGAAGACACCTGGGCTAGAAGATCCACTACCACGCCCGAAGACATCGAGCCTCATCCTGAAGACACTTGGGAAACCACCTGCCGCACACACCTAGCCAACCATCACACTACCCCGCTCGAAGGTTCTTGGGATAATAATGGACCTCAGGCCATCACAGCCTGCCCAAAGATACATGGGCTATCCGGGAAAGGGAGCAGAAAAGGAGCTAATAATCAGCCACTAAGAATAGTGTTGGGAAAAACACCCTCCCCCATGAAATGGGGGTGTTCGGCACTAAGTGCTCAACTTGTGTGGGGCGCGAATAAGAAACACAAAGCTACAAGTATATATATATAGGTAACAAGAACTCACCCAAGCTAGGTTTTTCTTCAGACAACCTACAGATCACAACATCACTCAATTCCGAGTCACAACTCTCGCCAACAAAACCCATTTGTACCATTCTTGTTTTCATGTTCAGTAATAATGTTCAAATAAGTTTATGGACTACTGGGCAACTAACACCATAAGCATAACCAAGTAAAAGAATCCAGTCAATCGTCAATTTAAATATCCACACCTGGTTCTCATGTAATGTTACAACAATAAGGGAATAAGTGAGATCCCCCAAACTACTGGAACCAAAGACAACCCCGAGACACTGCCCCGTGTCCCCCGAAATGGTTTCTCATCAACAGAGGATCCCACCCCAATTCGTGATATAAACAAGTACCCACCCAGTCTTAAAACTCACAACCACCGAATCCATACCAACAGGGGATCCCTTCCCCGATTCCACAACCATCGAGAGTATAAAAATAGGGGATCTCATCCCCTCCCACATCTTCAGAAATCGGCCCGTGAAAGAAAACAACCAAACCACTGCCACCAACACTAATCAGGGCCATGCCTGTATTTTCAGATTTATAAGATTTAACACACTCCATGATTTCAATCCTGTGTTTTGACCGGGGTTAGCACAAAAGGGATTGATCCTGGTGCTTTCAATTTATTCAGCTGGGTATACGTGATTAACCAATTTACTTTTCACAGAAGGAGTTTACAATTAGGAAAAATCCATTTAAAACACCATGAGGGTTCATTAGTGCACAGACAACGACTGCCAACGGCCTCAATTTTCAGAAGGCACAAGCCGAAACAAATCAGAAAGATGATCATAATTTAAACAACATCAACGATCACAAACCCCATTCATTCCTTAAAGGATTCATTCATTATCTTTATTTAGGTATGGTTTATCCAATTCTACAGAAACAAAAGCACACCCACCCCGCATGATACACAAAAGAGAGAGACGAAGGATAAATTCCCTACTTGTTGGATCAACGATCTACGCTGAGGCCGGGGGAGGAATTTCATGGATAGCGATGCGGATCACTTGAACGAAAATCTCTTCATCTATAAATGCTTAGGCTGGGCGTGGAACTCTACACATAATGATGCGGCTCGCCCGATGCACCAGAAGTTGTTCGTGAAAATCCGCGATCGAGAAAAGAAGAAACCATGTCTAACCCTTAGTTTATAAGAGTCGCGGACGATTGAGGTTAAAACGCGAAACCGCGTAAGGAGCGGGGGTCATGGGTTGACCACTCGGTTGGGCAGTTACACACAGAGGTCCCTCGATATTTTTTTAGGAATTAATTATGGGATTTAAATGGTTTTAAAAGAGTAAAAGAATTAATTTACGTCGAAACTTATGTTGCGGGAGCGGAAAAGTCAGGTACCGGAAAAAGAACGAAAGGCTCGCGAGGGGGCACGGTGCCACCGTCACGGTGCCACCCTCACGGTGCCACCCTCACGGTTCCACCTTCACGGTGTCACCCTCACAGTGCCACCGTCACGGTGCCACCCTGACCGGTGTCACCCTCACGGTGCCACCATGACCGGTGTCACCCTCATAGTGCCACCGTTTTGGTGGAACCTCACTTTGGAAAAGTAATGGGCTAGGAGGTTCTGGGCCATTACATATCAATAGTAGATGAGTTCCCTAATTTGATGGGAGAAACCTATATGGGTGGAAGGACTAGATGTTTTCCAATTTTATTTCATAAATGATAGAGGTTAGTGATTTTGTAATTTTGGTATTTCCACCAATTACTAGAGATACAACTATGAATTTCATTTATAGGATAAATCTATATGAAAATAGAAAATATAGAAACACTATATTGTCATATTTGTAAAAAAAAGTATATAAAAAATTTATGGGGCTCAAAAAAGCTAAATAAATGTGGTAAAAAATTAAAAACATATGTGAGGTAAATGTCACAATCATGGAAGCGAAGCTATAAATATGGATGGACAAATTTAATGATATCAGGATGGATGAAGATGATAATGTTGATTAATATTTCACAAAGGTGAATAAAATAGACAACCATATTAGAGTTTTTGAGGATAACCTAGAAGATTCTATAGATACAAAATCAATTTTAATCTTTCTAGATATATTTTATCAAAAAAATTAGCTATTAAAGACATAGAACTCATATATCTAGTTAAGTTATACAATAATATTATTAATTATGAGATGATAAAATCTACAGTTTTTAAGAAGAAGGATAAAGAATAAATGGAATTTAATGTCACAACCTGTCCTCGGGGCCCGTGCCGTGACTACCCCAAGGCCGCCTTCCACAGGCCAGGGGATGGCGACTAGCACCAAAGGCATAAAATCCCGATAACTGGGAAGGCATTGCCTTTACAAAAGAAAACAAGCACCACAGAGTACAAGAGGAAGCAAAACACTAAGTACAAAAGAAATGCTGAAAATTAAATGGGCCAGAATACAAACCCAAAAGAAAGTATGACTACAACTGAACAAGGTACAACAACAAAAAGACAAACAGCTGGAAGAAGGAATCAGCTCCTGGGTCATCCTGCTCGGATCCTACCTGAAGGGTAGGTACAAATAGCGCAACTCCTGGTTGTCCACCACGGATCCTACCTGAAGGGTAGGTACAAATAGCCTCCTCCACGCTCTCATCCGTCAACCTCCTCTGTGAGTCGTCACATCGTGTAGTCCACCTACGGGTACTGACTCGTCATGTAGTCCACCTCCGGGTACTGACTCGTCGTGTAGTCCACCTCCGGGTACCGACCAGTCCTCGAACACTCGGCCTCCGTCAGCACTGCCCGTCGTCTGCAACCAACACAACGAGGTGCAGGCATAGCCCGTGCAGGGGTGAGTATAACGATACTCAGTAAGGACCCTGAGACCCTCAAGGTCTCACTAAACCAACAAGGATAACCACAAGAAGATCTCAACAGATAACCTCTACTTAGATATATGCCCATACATATACCTAAGTTATCAAGTAACCCATCTCAATCATGAGGAAACACAAGGATTGTGAAATCAACGGATAACCACTACCCAGGTATATGCCCATACATATACCTAAGTTATCAAGTGAACCATCTCAATCATGAGGTAAACACAAAGGTCAAAAGTCTCAGCTCAACCAGGATTTTCATTATCGAAACCGTAACTGTTGAAGAGCTCCGTCTATGGAGTGTACAATGGTCTTGTCACAACTCCGAGGTACTGCTCACTAACCTAAGACTGCTGAGGTACTCCTCCTGTCGAGTACCGCGGGCCTGCCACCTCACACAGTAGTGCTTCCCGCCGGGGTCTGCCACCCAAACACAGTAGTGCTCCCCCCTCATAGCCTACAGAGGTACTCCTCCTGTCGAGTACCGCGGGTCTGCCACCTCACATAGTAGTGCTCCTCCGCTGTGGGTCTGCCACCTCACAAAGTAGTGCTCCCCACTGGGCTACGTAAGTCACTCCGAATCGAATCGGACAAGCAGTCTTCAGGTCTCTGCCGGCTACACGGTCTCCGTACTCCGTACGCTCATCTCTGGGAGGGTCCGCTCCACGAGCTACAAGTCGATACTCCAAGTATCTCAAAGTCCCACGAGGAAGTATCTCAAAGGACCGCCTCATCATAGGGGTCTCAACGCAATAGACGACGCGTCAATCGGACGCCCGGTCTGTGAGTTATTAGCCTTTTCGTCCTAGGGGCCTGGTTGGTTTCGTAAGCGAACCAACCCGGCCGTATCTCAACTATACCCCGAACTCTCATAAGGTATACTCATAGGGACCGTTTCTCGACGAGATCAACAACGCCGTTGACGGTTCGTCAAACGGACGTCCTGTCTAAAAGATATCATCGTTTTCCGTTCCAGGGGCCCGGTTGGATTTCGGGTACAATCCAACCCGGCTATAACCCAACTACATCCAAAACTCGTGCGGAGGATGCCAAAAGTTCCGTATCGTCAACAGGAATGCAACGAGACAGACAGCGCGTCAATCGGACGCCCGGTTTGTGAGTTATTGGCTTTTTCGTTCCAGGGGCCCGGTTGGTTTCGTGAGCGAACCAACCCAACCGCACTCCGACGACATCCAAACCTCGAGCGGAGTAATCCAAAAGATCCGTTTCACTTAGAGGAATACATCAAAGTTTACGGCACATCAATCGGACGTCCGGAGCTTAAGATATAAGTGTTTCCGCTCCGAGGGCCCGGTTGGTTTCGTATCCGAACCAACCCGGCCGAACCCAAAGTAATCCAAAACCTTAAATGCGATATACTGAAACGACCGTATCGATCCAAGGATCGCGTTTCCGCTGAAGGCGAGTCGTTTGGAGGCCCTTAGCTCAAGTTACGAGCATTTGACCGAAAGTGGTCCGAAAACGGGGGTCTGGGCCCGGGTCGGCCCGAACCGGGTCGACCCGACCCGAGTCCGACCTGGCTGGGCCTGGCCCGTCCCGGCCCGGCGCGGTCAGGTTCGGTCCGGCCCGACCGGCCGGCCGCGGCTCGGCCAGCGCGGCTGAGCGGACACCGCGGGCGGGGTGCGCGGCTCCCCCGCCCTTTGCCGCTGATTGAGGCCGACAGCGAATCGCCTGCCGCCCCCCTTCCGGCGGTGCACCACCGCTGCCGGTCGCTGGCGCCGCCGCGCCGGCGTGGCGCGCCGCCGCCGCCTTCCGCGGACCACCGGACGCGCTCTGGTGGTCCGTTTCTCCTGCCGTCTTTGCCTATGGTCCTCCTGGGACCCGACCTTCACTGCGGAGGCATCAAAATCACCTTGAGGCCTCGTTTGTCGTCGCCTGTCAATCCACACATCAATAAACAATCGTTGGAGGGTTGTCGGGCCATGTTCGTTTGTCCCGCACCCTCCGCGTTAGATAATAACAACGAGAGAATTATTCAACACATGAAACAACAATTTTAATAAATTAAAATTGTTCATATGAAACTGGTTCTTTAATTTTAAAGAAATGTTCACAGGAATATAAAGGTATTTCCAAAATAAAATCCCTACCTCGTCAAGTCGCCGCACGCGTGTTCTTCGCAGATTTGATCGACAAGGAAGGAGGCGATCGTCGCGTCGCGGAAGGGCGTCGCGTCGTCACGGAAGGGCGTCGGGTCACCGAACTTTAACAGATGATTGAAGATTTCGTTGCGGAGGAAGGAATGTCGCAGAAGAGGAAACGTCGGCGTCGTGGCACACGGCGTCACGTCGTCGATTTCTGCGGTTTCGACGTTCTTCGTCGGAGACCGGCGTTCTTCGCGTTCTTCGCGTTCTTCGCGTTCTTCGCGTTCTTCGCGAAGAAGGGTGAAGGCACAAGAATTCTGTCAAAGGTCTCCCAACGTGTAATCCTCAAGATGTGGCGTTGGTATTATTTTATTACTACACCAACGGATTTTAAACCGGTTAAGAAATGAATAAAGAGATAAGTAACGACCCATTAATTTGTAGAATTAATTTAACGAAATAAACCGCCCAATTAATTCAACGAAGAAAACCACCCAATTAATTGGTGCGTTAAGAAATTAAGAAAATGCGTCAGTTGACTTTCATAATGACGGGTTTTCGCGGGTGCGTTACTTAGCGGAAAAGAAATGGTGGGGCTCGTGCGGGTCCCACCTCACAAATATCCTACCAAGAGGGTAGGATATTTTTGGATAGAACCCTATCCGTAACAACTCCACTTAAGCAGCTTTAAGTGGATTCTAGGTGGCTTCCAAGTGGCTTAAGTGAAATAAAAAAAAGTTTGTCGTACAATTATTTTATTTCTTAACTTTAAGCCCAAAAATTAAAAACCACACCCGAGAAAACGCAACTCCGGAAGAGGAGTTTCTAAGAAATTACCGGCGCTGCGATTCCATCGGTGCCCTCAGAATTCAATTCCGAGCACCAGTTCAAAAGTTAGAAAAACCCACTCGTCCGTTTACTGAACGTACCCGAGCCAAACTTCAGAAATTGATCCCGGGCACACCGGGCCTCGGAATCAGGCGCCGTTAGAAACTGCGTTCTTGTAAAATTCCAAAGAAAATTAAGAAAAAAAAATTTCCTTGGAATTTATGGGTCATTACATTACTCCCACCACAGGGCTTTACGTCCCCATAAAGCTTCACCATAAACTTAGGGATACAAAGGCGGTACTGAGCACGCATCTGAGCCTTCCGCTCCCATGTGCTCACCTGGAGGTTCCCGTACTGCAAAAAAAAAGTGTACCAGAGGAATCGATCATCCCCGTAGGATCCTCTCTTGTCGATCCTTGATCCTAACTAGAACCTCCGTGGAAGTAACCCCATCGCCATTGTCCTGCTCATCATGGTCGATGATATGCGAAGGGTCGAGCATGTATCTCCTCAGTTGAGATACCTGGAAAACATCGTACACCTAGTTCAACTGAGGTGGATGGGTCAAGCGGTAAACCACCTCGCCTACCCAGCTAAGGACCTAGAAAGGTCCGTTGAACCTCGGAGATAACTTGCCTCCCTGGCCACATCTCTGTAAACCTCGTCGAGGTGAGACCCGTAAGAAGACGTGGTCGTCATCCTCGAACTCCAGAGTTCTCCATTTTCTGTTAGAACTGAAACTCAAAACGACTACTGCTACGAGGGTAAGGTTGACCGACTCAAGAGTGATCGGTCACACCCTCCTGTGTAAGAGTTACCCTACGCTGCCTGGGGTTTCCTTTTTCGCCGACCAAGGAAAACCCATCCCGACGTCGTAGTTAAACTACAACCTTTTTGCCTCATACCGTCAATTTGTGTATGAACTGTGTTTTCCCAGTCCATACTCAAACCAACGTCGTAAGGCCTCGATGCTGCCACCAAGAGATTCCAACCGAAACTCTCACCTCGAGGATCTGACCACACCGTCAGCGTAAGTGTGATTATCGAGTCTCCTCCCAATGTATCTCCAGACATGAGGGTCAAGTCCACGGCTTACCGGAAACTCTAGGTCTAGAACAAGATTTGTGAAAGCAAGGAATGATTCATATCAACATCCATTACTACAACAACTAGTAGTGGACACAGACTGTCCCTTGAATCATTTCTAGAGGCATTGGGTCGCACTCCTTGAACGCAAGCAGCCACACTCTTCCACCGCCCTCCATCTCCCTGAGCCTGGCGGGGATAACTAAGGTGGGTGGTTGTAGCATGTTAAGATGTACACCACCTCATACTGCTCTCCTAGATCTGCCTCCACGTCTGCTGCTTCGCAGACTCATCTATCCTTAAAGTTTCCACTTCTTGAAACATTTAACACGCCCGAGTCTCTAAGACTGGCACCGGTTTCCTGTTTCTTACTACACTGTGTAGTCTTCATCCGCTCTTGGATGACCTGGACCTTCTTTAGTCTCCCAAGATCTGCTATGATTTCTTCTTTGCCGATAAGAGAAATCTGGTCTCATCCCCTGGATGAACCACATTCGTTGCCTAATACAGTCAATCCTGACATGAATGATGCATTCATGCCATGGATGACGTCGTAAGGCCTCGACGTAACTACCAAGAGATCCAACTATCACTCTCGCCTCCAAGGGTCGAGTCACACTGTCGGCATCAGTGTGAGGTCACTGGGTCTCCTCCAGTAGAAATCTCGAAAGTGAGGGTCAAGTCAACAGTTTAACCGGGACCACTCAGTATCAACCAAACAAAAGGACAGGAAAGAAAACAAAGATAAGTGTCTTTTTATTATTGCAACTCATATTACAAGACACAAAGAAACTACAGACAAACATCAACAAAACTAGAAGCAACAGGATCAATAGCCTCCAGGTCGGAAGCTAGTCCCGCTCTTGTCCATCTACTTCCAGAGCTCCATGACCATAGGCCTCAGTTGCCTGAAGTTGAGCTCTCCCATGTCCTCTTGTCCCCTGTGGTCGGGGTGGGACTCCTGGTGGTGGTGGCAACATCCCGAAGCGTCGTCCACCTCCAACTGCACGGCCAGCTCCTCCGCCATGGCCGCCTGCTCCTTGCGGTCCGCCCTGATCGAACCTCTGCCTCTGCCTCGGAGGTTCTTCATTTAACTGCTGGTCATCTGCATGGCGGGTCGGACAGTCACGTGCTATGTGACCAATTCCGCCACAAGAGTAACACTTCATGGAAGGTCTGGCTCTATCACTTCCCTTGGTGCCTCGCACTACCGACCCTGAGTCACGCGGTCGACCACCTGTAGATCTGGTCCTCTTGGACCCCTGCGTCATCTGTCTACTACCCGCTACAGAAGACTCTGCCACATGCCGTCTAGTGGTGGGTACTGCTGCTGGAGAGTGCTCAGCAAAGAAACTCTCCACTAAGAGGGATCGCTCCAACACTCCTTTCTACGTCGGAATGTTGTGTGATACAACCGAAGCTCTGATCTCCCGCCTGAGCCCCTACTCGAAGGTTCGGGCCCTGAAGAACAGGTCTCGTACCATATCTGTGGAGTAGTGCGAGAGGTCTGTGAATCTCACTGAGTACTGCGCCACTGACATGCTGCCCTGCCGCAACTGAAGTACCTCCTGTATACGCACCGCTAGAAGGGTGGCTGGTACAAACTCTGCCCGGAACAGGCTCTCGAAGTCTGTCCATAGAAGTGTCGCCTCGTCATGCATCTGAAGCATCAGGCTCCACCATCTGCCTGCTGCTGCCTGAAGAAGGATGGAAGCAAGGATCACCATAAAATCTATTGGCGTCCCCACGAGCCTCAAGACTCTCACCACAGCCTCTAGCCAATCCTCAGCCGCCTGCGGGTCCATCCCTCCCTGAAACCTGGGTGGCCTCTGGCGCTGGAACTCATGTAGTGCGCTCAAGAGACATGCATCCTATACTGCTGGGGATGGTGGAATCGGTGGCCCAATGGGTAGTAGTACCGCTGGTGCCTCCGCTAGTGCCTCAACTGGGATAGGGCCCTGTACTGAGGCCTCGTCGCTCGGCGGGCTGTCAGTATGCACCACTCTCGGGGCTCTAGCTGGTCGTCCACGGGGAGGCATCCTGAAAGAAACAACGTGACACAGTCAAAAGATTATACCCGGTGAGCTGACCTGGTTTGAGCTGACATTTAAATAAAACTTCTGGAAAACACACACGCAATCAGTGTTTTCATGCACAAAGTCGGAAATCAGTTGTCATCATCCTGATGTATGGATACGTCGGCCGCCCGCACCAACACTGGACTCCCTGAACTAAAAACCACACTCAGTACTCTTAACACTATTTATTCACAGAAAGAAACATCAAAGTTATAAGTTCTGTGGTAGAACTGAACTCCTCTAATACCAATTTGTCATGACCCGTCCTCGGGGCCCGTGCCGTGACTACCCCAAGCCCGCCTTCCATAGGCCAGGGGCTGGCGACTAGCACCAAAGGCGTAAAATCCCGATAACTGGGAAGACATTTCCATTACAAAAGAAAACAAGCATCACAGAGTACAAGCGGAAGCAAAACACTAAGTACAAAAGAAATGCTGAAAAGTAAATGGGCCAGAATACAAACCCAAAAGAAAGTACGACTACAACTGAACAAGGTACAACAACAAAAAGACAAACAACTGGAAGAAGGAAGTAGTTCCTGGGTCATCATCCTCAGATCCTACCTGAAGGGTAGGTACAGATAGCGCAGCTCCTAGTCGTCCACCACGGATCCTACCTGAAGGGTAGGTACAGATAGCCTCCTCCAGGCTCTCGTCCGTCAACCTCCTCTGTGAGTCGTCACGTCGTGTAGTCCGCCTCTGGGTACTAACTCGTCGTGTAGTCCACCTCCGGGTACTGACTCGTCGTGTAGTCCACCTCCGGGTACCGACCAGTCCTCGAACACTCGGCCTCCATCAGCACTTCCCGTCATCTGTAACCAACACAACGAGGTGCGGGCATAGCCCGTGCATGGGTGAGTATAACAATACTCAGTAAAGACCCTGAGAACCTCAAGGTCTCACTAAACCGACAAGGATAACCATAAGAAGATCTCAATAGATAACCTCTACTTAGATATATGCCCATACATATACCTAAGTTATCAAGTAACCCATCTCAATCATGAGGAAACACAAGGATTGTGAAATCAACAGATAACCACTACCCAGGTATATGCCCATACATATATCTAAGTTATCAAGTGATCCATCTCAATCATGAGGTAAACACAAAGGTCAAAAGTCTCAGCTCAACCAGGATTTTCATTATCGAAACCGTAACTGCTGAAGAGCTCCGTCTCTGGAGTGTACATTGGTCCTGTCACGACTCTGAGGTACTGCTCACTAACCTAAGACTGCTGAGGTACTCCTCCTATCGAGTACCGCGGGCCTGCCACCTCACACAGTAGTGCTTCCCGCCGGGGTCTGCCACCCAAACACAGTAGTGCTCCCCCCTCATAGCCTACAGAGGTACTCCTCCTGTCGAGTACCGCGAGTCTGCCACCTCACATAGTAGTGCTCCTCCGCTGTGGGTCTGCCACCTCACAAAGTAGTGCTCCCCACTGGGCTACGTAAGTCACTCCGAATCGAATCGGACAAGCAGTCTTCAGGTCTCTACCGGCTACACGGTCTCCGTACTCCGTACGCTTGTCTTTGGGAGGGTCCGCTCCACGAGATACAAGTCAATACTCCAAGTATCTCAAAGTCCCATGAGGAAGTATCTCAAAGGACCGCCTTGTCATAGGGGTCTCAACGCAACAGACGACGCGTCAATCGGACGCCCGGTCTGTGAGTTATTAGCCTTTTCGTCCCAGGGGCCCGGTTGGTTTCGTAAGCGAACCAAACCGGCCGTATCTCAACTGTACCCCGAACTCTCATAGGGTATAATCATAGGGACCGCTTCTCGACGAGATCAACAACGCCGCTGACGGTTCGTCAAACGGACGTCCTGTCTAAAAGACATCATCTTTTTCCGTTCCAGGGGCCCGATTGGATTTCGGGTACAATCCAACTCGGCTATAACCCAACTGCATCCAAAACTCAGGCGAAGGATGCCAGAAGTTCCATATCGTCAACCGGAACACAGCGAGATAGACGGCGCGTCAATCAGACGCCCGGTCTGTGAGTTATTGGCTTTTTCGTTCCAAGGGCCCGATTGGTTTCGTGAGCGAACCAACCCGATCGCACTCCGACGGCATCCAAACCTTGAGCGGAGTAAGCCAAAAGATCCGTCTCACTTAGAGAAATACATCAAAGTTGATGCCACGTCAATTGGACGTCTGGAGCTTAATATATAAGTCTTTCTGCTCCGAGGGCCCGATTGGTTTCGTATCCGAACCAACCCGGCCGGACCCAAAGTAATCCGAAACCTTGAATACGATATACCAAAACGACCGTCTTGATCCAAGGATCGCTTTGCCGCTTACGGCGAGTCGTTTGGAGGCCCGTAGCTCAAGTTACGGGCATTTGACCGAAAGTGGTCCGAAAATGGGGGTCTGGGCCCGGGCCGACCCATCCTGACCCCCCTGGGTCGGCCCGAACCGGTTCGACCCGACCCAGGTCCGACCCGGCGCGGTCCGGTTCGGTCCGGCCCGACCGGCCGGCCGCGGCTCGGCCAGCGCGGCCGAGCGGACACCACGGGCGGGGTGCGCGGCTCCCCCGCCCTTCGCCGCTGATTGAGGCCGGCGGCGAACCGCCGACCGCCTCCCTTCTGCCGGTCGCCGGCACCGCTGCGCCGGCGTGGCACGCCGCCCCCGCCTTCCGCGGACCACCGGACGCGCTCCGGTGGTCCGTTTCTCCTGCCGTCTTCGCCTATGGTCTTCCCGGGACCCGACCTTCACTGCATAGGCCTCAAAATCACCTTGCGGCCTCGTTTGTCGTCGCCCGTCGATCCACACATCAATAAACAATCTGCGGAGGGTTGTCAGGCCGTGTTCGTTTGTCCCGCACCCTCCGCGTTAGATAATAACAACGGGAGAATTATTCAACACATGAAACAACAATTTTAATAAATTAAAATTGTTCATATGAAACTGGTTCTTTAATTTTAAAGAAACGTTCACGGGAATATAAAGGTATTTCCAAAATAAAATCCCTACCTCGTCAAGTCGTCGCACGCGGGTTCATCGCGGATTTGATCTCCGCAGAAGGAGGCGATCGTCGCGTCACGGAAGGGCATCGCGTCATCGCGGAAGGGCGTCACATCGTCGAAATCCAACAGATGATTGATGATTTCGTTGCGGAGGAAGGAACGTCGCAGAAGAGGAAACGTCGGCGTCGCGGCACACGGCGTCGCGTCGTCGATTTCCGCGGTTTTGGCGTTCTTCGTCAGAGGCCGGCGTTCTTCGCGTTCTTCGCGTTCTTCGCGAAGAAGGGTGAAGGCACAATAATTCTGTCAAAGGTCTCCCAACGTGTAATCCTCAAGATGTGGCGTTGGTCTTATTTTATTACTATGCTAACAGATTTCAAACCGGTTAAGAAACGAATAAAGAGATAAGTAACGACCCATTAATTCGTAGAATTAATTCAACGAAATAAACCGCCCAATTAATTCAACGAAGAAAATCGCCCAATTAATTGGTGTGTTAAGAAATTAAGAAAACGCGTCAGTTGACTTTCATAATGACGGGTTTTCGCGGGTGCGTTACTTAGCGGAAAAGAAACGGTGGGGCTCGTGAGGGTCTCACCTCACAAATATCCTACCAAGAGGGTAGGATATTTTTGGATAGCACCCTATCCGTAACAACTCCACTTAAGAAACTTTAAGTGCCTTTCAGGTGGCTTCCAAGTGGCTTAAGTGAAATAAAATAAAGTTTGTCGTACAATTATTTTATTTCTTAACTTTAAGCCCGAAAATTAAAAACCACACCCGAGCAAACACAACTCCGGAAGAGGCGTTTCTAAGAAATCACCAGCGCTGTGATTCCATCGGTGCCCTCAAAATTCGATTCCGAGCACCGGTTCAAAAGTTAGAAAAACCCGCTCTTCCGTTCACTAAACGTACCCGAGCCAAACTTCGGAAACTGATTCCGGGCACACCGGGCCTCGGAATGAGGCGCCGTCAGAAACCGCGTTCTTGTAAAATTCCAAAGAAAATTTAGAAAAAAAAATTTCCTTGGAATTTACGGGTCTTTACATTTAATTCCTTGAGTAATTTTAATATTAAATAATAGGATGTTTAGTCTTCAAGATACTCTAAATAATATACTTATTTTGATGAAAATATCAAAATGGTTTTAAAAGAGTTGAGGGAAAATGCAAGGGAAAAATTCTAGTCAAATGTTTCAATTTTGGAGGAGTTGGTCACTTTTTAACTGATATCCAAATAAAAAATAATAACACGGAGTATGGAATGGAAGAAGATAAATATAATCCTCATGGAATATCTAAAATAATAATATACAATGAGTACAATAGGTCTGATTAATGTAGGAGAAAAATATAATGAAGAAAGAAAAGAAGCATGTTGAGTAAATAGGAAGAAGACTATTCTTCCCCAAGGAGTGAATTAGAGGAAGATTGTGTAAGAAAATATATCAATTTCAGGGAACATGTTAAAAATAGAGATGAAATATCAATCAGCGAATAATGATAAAAAGGCGAAACCTATATAAAACACATAATGATAACTGATCTTGAGGTGTTTGTTGATAAAAATAATCAACTTAAAATGGAATTTAAAACTCTTAAAAATAAATTTAACAAGATAAATAAATTTGGGATTGTGTTACACAGTATTTAAAATGATCATATTTATTATATCAAAATAATTAAAGTAAAGGTAGTTGAGTAAGAAATAAAAATAAATGAATTTGAGAAGAAGACAACTGATCAAGAAGAAATGAATAACCAGGATGAACCATGGTGTCTTAAGTCTAAGAAAACCCTTGGGAAGATCAAGGGTGACTTTGATAAATATTTTTAAGTGAAATATGTGTTATCACATGGTTTTGAGAAATATTTTGTAATAATATAGGGAAAATACATGCACTCTGTATTTAAAAATGTTAAATGTGGTTTGAGATAACATTGTAGGTTATAAATGCCTATTTGAGAAAAATTTAGTTGAGAAAAAACTTTATAATATTACTATAAAAGCTAATTTATTCGAGAATGTTCAAAATAAGTACTATTACCATGAATCTATGAGAAAAAATCATGATGTTTCCCCAAGTTAGTAAGAAAACATTCAAAGATAGAGTAAAAATTTTCATAGAAGAACTAGTTTTAGGGGATATCAGTGGTGTTTTAGTGCTTATGAGAATAAACACTATATTTTATAGTATAAAATGTTTATCTATTGGAATTAAATAAGTTTATAATTAAGGGGGATCTACTGTACAATCAGAATCAATATAGTTGTGAGGAAACATAATGACAATGGAAGACAACCAATTGTGCCTGTCCAAAATAGGTTTCCTGGGATTGAGGAGATCCATGGAAGAAGTGATAAGCACAATCACTATAAAAAGGAGTTAATGACCATGATTCTATGTTAGTAGTAACATATTTATAAATTAAATAAGAGTTAATATAAATCCACAATGGAAAAATCTCTCATCATTACGGTTTCACTGAAATCTAGCAATAAGAGAAATGCATGGACACTTGACAATGGTTATTCATCACACATTATATGAGATACCAAGATCATGAAAAATATTGAAAAACATAATGGTGTTGATATTACCTCTAGTAATGATATATCTCATTGAGGAACATGATGGTGTTATGACCTATAGTAATGAGATATCTCATTGCTACATTAGAGATTATTGATGGAATCAAGAATAATTTTCTAAGTGTAAGTCAACTCTATGATAACGTCAATGAGGTGGTTTCCAAGAAAAATTACTACCTAATTAAAATACTTAAGGGTAGGAAAATCATTACAACTTGTGAAATAACTAGTATAAATTTATTTTATACTAGAGATCTTAGTAATTTCTTCCATTACAGTGATAAAGAATAAAATAATCTCTAACATAGAAGACATAGCCATCTTATCCAAAATAACATGATAAAAGTCTCAAAACAAAATATCATGTGGGACATACCCCTATTTAGAATAGATAGATATATTACTTTTTACATCCTTTCAAAAGGGGAATATTTTCCAAAGAAAGAACAAAAGGGTGTAAATACAACAAACTAGAAATATTAAGTTGATCACTCAGATATATGTGGCCCCATGAGATATCAATCCACTATAGGTGTATTATATTTCATTACATTAATCAATGAATTTACAAGAATTAAAAGTTTATTGTTTATAAAACAAAAGTTATAATTTGAATGAATATTTAAATTCTAACAAAGATAGGTTGAAAGAGAACCCATTTTTCACATTAAAAAATTGAGGAATAACAATGGTAAGAAGCTTACTAGAATTTATTTTTAATCTTATATTGCTAAGTATGGAATAAAACACTAATATAGTACTATATAAAAACCTCAATATAATGGATCGATTTAGACAAAAAATATAGGTATAGTTGAAATGGGTAGGAGTATATTGGCTAAATATGATAGAATACATTTTTTCTAGAGCGAAGTAGTGTATAAAATTGAACATATTCAAAATTTATGCTTAATTTTTTCAAATTAAAATATGACCTGATATGTGATGTGGTATAAAAATAATCCAAAAATGAGTTATTTAAAAGTCTTTAGTATCCCTTGAATTATTAAAATCAAAGACTAAGATCTAGGAAAATTTGATGAACATACGAGAAATGTATCTTTTTGGGATACCTATCCAATGGAAAATTATATATATTTTAAAATAAAATACTTTATAGAGTTATTGAGTGTTATTATGTCAAAATACTTGAAACTAATCTTAATTATAATGTTTATAAAGTATAATATTTTAATAATTAAGCTATAGGTAGTGAGAAGAGAGCTGTAGGAGGTAGTTTAGTACAGGTCAAAACTAAACAATAGTTTTTTGAAATTGAATCTGATCAAACTAGTGACGAAGAGGATTGAGGGAATATAAAAATAAAGTTTCAAAATCTCAAGAAACATGTGAAAGTAGAAAATATCATTAGAAGTTAAAGTTATTATGTTCAAAAAAAGAGGATATTGAGATGTGAAGACCAAAGAGATTTAATATCTCAAGTTGACCCATACTCATTGGATGAATTATTTTTGCCTCAAGAATTGATTTTTTCAATGGATGAGGAGATTATTAAAATCAAGAAAAATTTAATGTGTAATATTGTCCCAATTCTTGATGATAAAAATGTCATTGGTACTAAGTGGGTGTTTAAGAATAAGTTGAATGATTTGGTTAAAGTCATCATGAATAAGGCCAAACTACTTTAAAAAGAGTATTATCAAGATAAAGGGGTTTATTTTAAATTTACCATTATTATTGATGAAATATTGGAGGCTATTAGGATGTCCTCTGAAGTAAAAACCCATAGGTAGTACAAAATTCATTAAATAGATGTGAAATCTGCCTTCTTAAATGGTGAGCTAGAAGAAGTGGTATATATTGAGAATCCTGAAGGTTTTATACTTAATAATGATAAATAAATAGTGTGTATATTGAATATGGATTCATAATAGTTAAAATAGGCACCAAGATCTTGGTATTCAAGGATAGAAAATTGATTTAAATCCATGAATTTGTTTAAAGAAAAATTGGAAAAAATATACATTTAAAGGAAACATGAGTAGATACTCTAATTGTAATTGTTTATATCGATGAAATAATTTTTACCATAGATAAAAAAGTTCATTCATAGAGTTTTATAATGGAGTGGAAATTATTCACACTTGGAGAGAAGGTAATAAAGTTGCGGAATTCCTTAATTCTAGGGCCCCCAAAGTGCGACAATCACTTGTTTTTATAGATTGGGTTCATTCTAATTTGAAGGTGTTGATCTTTTCTTAGGGGATAACCTCGAGTTTCATCATTTCAGAACCCCATATTTTTCTTATTTTTTACACAAGGATAATGCCTTCTTTCTTCTTGAATAAAAAATAACTTTACTAGTAGTAAAATATTAAATAAATAGTTTGAGATATCCATGCTCCATGAGCTATGATACTTCTTGGGTTTATAAGTAATGTAGGAATAAAAAATTTATTTTATATCCTAGGAGAAGTATATAAACTAATTTCTAAATAAGTTTTATTTTAATAGATGTATAACAACGTCTATATTTATTAAAGTATGGTAGAAATTTTGAAATGATATTGAAGGTGTGGGTGTCAATCAAAGAGAACTCAAAAAACTAATTGGCACCTTAATTTATCTCATAACATCTAGATAAGATATTGTCTATTCTATGAGTAATTATGTTTGATTTAAGGGTGATCCAAAATAATCACATCTTATGTCTACTAAAAGAGTGACCAAATATATTAAAGGGATAATAGATTATATGATGTTGTACAGAAAAGGAGAACACTTAAAGTTGTCTGGTTATACTGATAGAGATCAGGTAGGGAATTTTAGTGATAAAATTTCCACTTTAGGTGTAATTTTACTCTTGGTAGATATATTTGTAATCTGGAATTGTAAAAATTACAATTAATGACATTAATCACTACATAAGCTGAATATATGGTTTCAACTAGTTTCTTCACACATATAATTCAGATGAATGATTAGTTTGATGATTTGAGGGTGAAAGTTAAAATAGCCCGAATGAACCAAAAGTCTTCATTTTTATTGATTTTTGATAAACACCCTTTTAAGGGATGATGGAGAACCCTTACAAGGCCCATAGGCTCAGAGATTACATGGCATGTTGGCTTAGGAGATTAGATGACCCGAAGGTCATAAAGAATTCAACAAGACTATCTACACAGAAAAACTCCTCCCAAACATTTGCATCATGATAGTAGCTCTCCACCTTCGCATGGACATCTGGCTAGGCTTCCCGTGCAAGCACAGGCTGTTCCCGATGGCATAGCCATACCCTATCATTTGGAAAAATACATTTGACTCTACCCTGGTGAGTGAAACTTTCTCTGAATCCTCTTCTGGGGCTACTCCTTTTTTTTGTAGTGTGTTTGGGGCAACTTCATGTGGCCCAAAGGCCTTGAGGTGGTCTGAAGGCCTTAAAGGTGGCACGAAAGCCATACTGACCCAAATTCTTGGGTGGCTTGAAAAGGCTTAAGGACTCCAAGCCCAAACCAGTGGCCTAAGGTGAATAGTTCCAGCTGATACAGTATCGAAAAGTACCTTCTACAGTAACTGCTACAGTGCCTACTACAGTACTCGCACAATGTACAGTTTTGCTATAGTACCGCATAGTGTACAATACTGCTACAGTGTTGCTACAGTGCCTACTACAATACTGCTGTAGCCCCCAGAAATATTCCTCTACCTAGTTTTTAACCTGGGTCTTGTGGATGCACTTAAGGATACCTCACTAACTGGGCTGAGGTTCATGTGCAGGTGAAAGTTAAAATATATCTTAGGATTTTTGTGTGATAATAGAATTAAAATTCACTTTTCTAAATATATAGGGTTTCACTCATGGATTAATCACACTAAAATATAGTTTCACTTCATTAAGGATAGAGTTTCCAATATTGATATTAAACTAGAATTTATCCCAAATCAAGATCTATTGGATGTAATTTTCAACAAGGTTATCAATAAAAAATATCTGAGACTTTAAGGCTGAACATGAACGTTCATCCCCTGTCACGCCATTGAGAACCTTCGCAGTACCCCCAATGAGCCTTGTATTATGTTTTCAAAGGGAGAAAAGTAGATTCACAACTATTTTCTTTGGAGATACATTTTTTATTAACACATGGGTGATTAGTATAGAGACCCAGGATTATCATACATAGATATTACATCATTTTTTATGAATATTCATTACATTACATAGACACATTACTTAGAACTGTAATAGTTTAATATCTTTGGAAACTTGGAAACACAAACATCTGGCCCATAAATAAACTACATCATCTCACACTATGATCTTTATAACTAGATTTCTTCTTAGAAAAGTCATACGTAATACATTTCCTCATAAATTAGAGAAATGAAATACAAGAAATGGTGAGATCATATGCTCAATAAGTGTAAAAAAGAGAGATATATAAGTATAACATGAACCTAAGGGTATGGGAACATGATCATAAACTTTTAAAACCATACCATGTATATAAATTATCATAATCTTGAGTCATGGAATTAATAGTGAAAGTTTATAAGACACAAATCATAAGATAATAAAATAACATAATCCATGTGAACATAACATTGGCATAATACATATATTTGTGGAATATAAATAAGCATAGGAAATCATTTCCATATTAGTAATGGATCATTTCCAAGGATATCATAGTATAATGGGTTCACTCCCTAAACCATCATATTAGTCAAGGTTCACTCCCAAGACCATCATAGTGGACAAAGTCCCTTACTAAATTAGGTTTACTCATAGTTCCACTCATATCTATCTCATGAGATATAAATCTTTACCTAATTTATTGGAGGGAGATATAGGTCCCACCTGTCACATAATTAAAACCATATTTATGTTTTCCACAAGATCATAAAAAATTCATAATATTGTAACACATGAAATAAAATGGGTTTCATAAAATTTTTATCATGTCATAACCTATATAAAAGAGACAGGTTTTATAATAATTTTATCATTTCATTATATCATAACCCATAGAAAAAGAATCGGGTTTCATAAGAATTTTATCATGGGATAACCTGTGGAAAAGAAATGGGTTTCATAATAATCATTCAACCGTAAACATAAACCATTCAAAGAAAGAATATGAATGGTATACTCGGATAATATCCTCAATAAGAAATAAGTAACATCAACAAATTCCATCTTAGATATAAAATGATATTGATCAATTGTTTAAAACATTTCTTAAGGAAAATATCATTTCTGATTTAAAAAGAACTTTATAAAACATCAAAACATTTGAAAATATTTTTCTTTAAAAATAAACTTGAAACTAATAAAGGAATATTATAAGAAAATAATTCTCAAGATTATTATAATTGTTTTTGTTTTTTTACATGTTAAAATAAAGATTCATTTCAGATTTTTGGTAAAATCCAAATAGGCATTATTTGGAAAATGATAAGAAGATTTATTTAAAAACAATTTTTTAAAAGTAAAAAATGGGGGAAAATGTGTTTAAAAAAATAATAGGATAAAAGTAAAACATTTTTGAAAAAATTTATAGGAAACATGGTTTTGAAAGAAAACAGATTTCTGACCAAAGAGAGAAATAATGTCAAATTTTCTTAAAATTTTTTTCTCAATTATTTTAAGTAAAAAAGAGTAGGAAAATAGTACTATTACATGGAAATATCATGAATAACTAGAGAATAAGAAAATTAATGTGTTTTTTTAGAGATGGATCATAGTATTTTATCATCATAAACAATCCCGATAAATGATGAGATTGTAATATAAAATCATTACCACTTTGGTAACAATGAATCATAAGCCCCATGAAGAAATAAAATAAAATGGTACTTAAAATATACTAAGAATAAATAAATTCAGGATATTACATGTAAAATAAGGTATATATGCTCCTCATTAAGGAATATAGGTTCATAACATTACGTACATCTCAAAGATATAAAATCGAAACAAAAATCCCTTACAGTTTTGGTAACATTTGAATAGTAAACCCCCTAAAAGTGTGATACTAAAATGAATTTTAAATCCCAATAATTTTCAGGATAATAATCATAAATAAATTCTGGGATTTTATATTCACCACATAAAATAAATAGGTGGTGAATATGGAATGTGTCTTAAAGAAGTAAAAAGTGACACAAAACCCCTTAACTTAAGAATTGAATTACTTCATACATGTTCAAAACTCATGTATAATAAATATAATTTTATTATACACATATTAAAGATAAATAATTATATATATCATACCATATATTATTTTTTATGACCTTTTACAATTTTTTTATTAACAATTCCATGTTAAAGTTACGTATTGAGTAATAACAACTTTTCTTTTCATATATGTTCTGATTTGTTATTTTTTTGGTTCTATTACTTTGATAATGATTTAATAATCTGCATAATGTTAACCATGATATAAAATTACTATATATTCATTATATATTTATTTATAGCAATCCATAAAATTTAGTTATAGAAAATGAAATACCCCTTTCATGGGGATGGTAGGCCGTATGTACACATAGATGCTATTTTCATTCTCTTTTTATATTGAAATAAAGAAAGGTAATGATATATTATAATTTTAGAATAATTTTAATGTCATATATATTGAATATGTTCATCAAACCCATCCTCATCACCTTCCATGTAACGAATTAATGAATCACATCACTTCGTAAGGTGGTGGTCCATCGTATAGACGAGCAACATTATCGTATTCCAAAAAAAATAGAGAGTACAAAGGTATGCATGATATAATAATTAAATAAGAATAATAATATCATAAATATCATATATAAATAATAAATCCATCATTATTTCTAGTCTTGAGAGGTGGTAATGGGTAAATGAATGACATCAGTTTGCGAGGCGGCAATCCACCGTACACAAGAATGATGATTTTGTAACCCATTTAATGGAAGTGGATATGATTGTATTTAATTAAGATTACAAAAAAACATATAATTATATTTAATATACTTATGTTAGTATATAAAAATGGTATAATAATAATTTAAGGAGTGGAATAATGAATGAAACAAAAACGCTCATTGATGAATGTTACCTCTTTTCGGGTATCCTCCTTAGGTTAGCACCAAAATACATCCTTCGTTGGATTTATGTACAAAATAAGGATTCTAGGATGATATGAGTGACTTTTAGAAGTGATTTGGGAAGGTCATGGCTCATAAAAAGAGGTTTTAAGGTATTAAGAGGAGAGAAGAAGGCGTGACCTTTTATAACTGAGGTGAGTGACACACCTATAATTTTTTGAAAAGGTAGAATTCTACCCATGTTTTTTTCATGTACCAAGGATACAATAATTAACCATCACTTATAATAGTTTATATAAGTTTTAAATATGACAATAAAATGGCGTTGAAGTTGTTTTGGGTTATCTTTAATCCTTATCTTTTTAGTTTACCCTCAGTAAAGCCATTTTAACCTTAACCGTGATAAATATTTTTGACTATTTTTACTATTTATTTCTGAAAAAAATTAAGTTTTACTTATTAGATAATATAAATTATTATTATTTAAAATATGGAATCCATTTTTACAAATTCCATTCAAATAAGTGGAAAATTTTAATTTAAAATTAATCCCACCGATGTGATGAGAAACTAGGTTTTTAAAGAGGAAATGTTCCAAAGTTAACAAGGATTTTAAATAAAAATTCAATATAAAAATGATTACAATGACCTAAATTATATTAATGGATATATAATTTAAATAAATTTACTTTAAAAAATTTAAAATATAGTTTATCTTTAAAAATTAATTAATCAAAATGGATGTTTTCAATTAAAATTCAGTATTTTTCATTATTCATCAAAAAATGAAACTTTTCATAAAAATAAAAAAACTTCACTCTAAGATAATTTTAACATTATGAATTCAAAAATGATGTTTATTTTAGAAATTTTTTTTTCAAAAATATTGATTTTTTTATTATTTTTCATAAAATAAATAAAAATCATTTTTGAGAAAATAGTATTTTCAAAACATATAATGACTTTACCAAAAATTCTGTAATTTTTTATCAATATTCTTCCTTTAAATAAAACCATTATAATTAATATTTTAAAAAATATTTATTATTATTCGTATCACTATTTTTAATGGCTAGGTTATAAAAATCATGTCTAAATAACAATATTAATAATATATTATGGTTTTGTTAAAACACAGTGTTGTGTGTAACACAATCTCACCCTGTGTTTAATGTAGGGCATAATTAACTTTTTTTTAGTGTAACATTATCTATTAAAAAAATTTAATTTATTCTAAAAAAATAATTCACAAAAAATTGGGGTGTTACATTCTACCCCCTTTAAAATGAATTTCACCATCGAAATTCGGTACTCGAATACAAGGAAATAAGGATACTTATGCCTCATCATATCCTCAAGATCACACTTAGTTGTTGGTCACATGTTGATTCAATTTTTTTGGTAATTTCATTTTGGTTTTGATGCTCACAAACACCCAAAATTATGTTAGTACTGATTTTTCTTTTAATTTAATTTCAAAAAAATAATATTTTTGAAAATATTTATTTTAGAATTATATTCAAGTCTTTGATAAGTGTGGAATATTTATTAAAGTGTTTGGAACACATTTTAACATATTATAGAAACATTTTTCATACCCTACCTATGAAAGTCTAATGTAAGGATGGAACCCTACATTTGAAATAGTTTGTACGGATCATCAACCCTACGTTGTTGGAAAGTATGTTTCATTAATCTTATTTAAGTATAGAACCTGATGTTTGGGAAGGTGAAAAGTTTGGTTAATTAACCATACATTTAAAATCAACCCTACGTCTAAGGAAAAAAATGTATGTACATAAATCCAACTTTTATATTAAACCTTGCATTGTCAAACCCTACATTTGGTGTTTTTTTGTTGCATGAAAAACACTAAATTGGACTATTTAATGATGGAATTTCAAATCCACGATATTATTCGAGATTTATATAAGGAACATGATGGAAGTAATGATCAATTCGAAGCTCTTTTATGACCGATTCAAAGGCTTGTTATGATTTTTTATAAGCTCATATTCAAAGGAGTAAAACATTACTATTATTACAGTAAGTTACGACTCTATTGAATGTTTTTGAATTCTAATATTCATGATTTATTGTGTGATATTTCTAGAGTTCGTTTGACCTAGATTTGTTCAACCTTCTGTATAAGTATAAAGGTGTTCTTCATAAGAAATACTTGTAGACATATACACATATACATATATAGGAAAAAATGTGTTTTTTTCTCCAGAGATACACTTTGGGGATATACATGTTTAGATCTATCTGATTAACTCAATACTATTACCGTCATTGCTACTACATTTATTTTTTACATCTTCTTATGTAAGAACAATTAATATTTGGTGAAGATACACTTTGAAGACATGCATGTTTTAAAACATTTATGGTGTTTTCTTTTCTACTATTTGAATAAATCCTATACATCATTGAGGATCTATTTTCTACCGTGCAATATTAAAGATCTAATTTGATATGTCCTTTTCTACTCAAAACTAAGAATTTTAACCTGTACCATAATAAAATCAAACTCTTTTGATTTATTTGAGTTTAGGATTCTTGTACTCAGTCATGGTTAAGTTTCAACTTCTTGTACTAAGCTGTTGATATTATATTGATTATAAAGGAATTACAAGGCTTTGTAAAATATTTTAAGGTGTAAAATTACTACACTTAGTTGTGGTTTGACTGTCTTAGGATAAGAGGACATGATATAAAAATCACCAAGCTCATGGAGTTGAGTGTTGGTGGTGTGGAATAGGGGATATTTTTGCCCTAAACCACTATAAATTATTGTTTTCATTTCCTTTATTTATTTCTACTTATCACTTGTATTAAATAGAAAATTAAAGGTTCTCTTCATAACAACACTGGTGTTTAGAAACTATCAGAGTTTTTGAAGTGCACAATTCACCCCCTCTCGTGTATTTGTCTTCTTCATGGTCAGCATGACATAAAAACTGGTATCAAAGGTTGGACTCACTTAAAGATATTTTTCATTCTATAATTTTTTTTCTACTCAATACCCAATAAGATATATCAAAGGAAGATCTCTATTGCTATATTTCACTCTTTGAAAATTCTAGGAAATTATTTTTTTTCTATTTGATAGCTAACAATTAATATCAAATGTTGAAGATATTCTGGTATGATTTATTGGAAATTATTTTAAATAATAAATTGAGATTTATTCATTGAATATTTTATTTCTATCAAATTTATTTAAAGGTTTATAATCTAGTACAAAATTCAGGAATATTTTATTGGATATAGCAAGCCTGAGTTAATGATTCAGACAACGACATCCTGGAATGGATGATTCTAGAGAAGGTATGTCTATAATTCATGATTTGTATTTTAATGGCAATGATTTTGAATTCTGGAAATCATGTATGATTATTTATTTAAAAAATATTTGAATAAGGGTTTACTTAAAGGTTTTTAAGCTTTATGAGATTCTTAAAGATGATTTGGAAGATTGGAGTGTTGATCAAGAAAAATATTACGATCTTAAATCAAAATCCATGAATTATATTATATGTGGTTTAGGAAATGATGAATTTAGTTGAGCATATAAATGTTCTACTATATACAAGAGGTGTAAAAATGTTTCTATTACCCTTGAGGGAACTATAAATATCATAAAATTATAGTATATTACTGAAATAAAAAAGTTCGATGTTGTGAATGTAAGGAAGGAAGTTTTAAAAAGGACAAATATCCTTTACTCAAAGCTCAAAAGAAATCCAATTACAAAATAAATTACAATAAGGCTATAAATTTTACCTGGAGTAATTATTTTAGTTTACATGATGAATCTCTTACAAATTCATAAGCCAAGCATAAAATTATATGTCTCATAGATGATATTAATGAGGTACAATCATATTTTTCTTAAAAATCTAGTTCTGAAAAAATCTCTTATGATGAGTTAAATAATTATTGATTTATACTTAAAAATAAATATTAATTCATAGAAAAAATACCATATAAAAATCAGAAAAAATTATGATACTATTTTATTAGAAAAAGAAAATTTATTAAAATAATTTATAGATTTAAAATATAAAACTTCTAAAATTTATTATGATTTACATGACATTGAGATAAAAGAATTAATGGATGAAGTTAATGATTTAAGACAATATTATAGTATATTAATTAAAGTATAAAAATATTTTAATAAAATCATTGGAATAAAATACCAAAATAATTTTTTTGAATAAGAAGTAATAGTGAAAAATGAAAACTATATAAGAACTATTTTTTTCCTAGTTTAAAAAAAAATAGGTCTTTTATTAAATTTTTTTATTGTGGTATAAATTTTCATTATGAAAATGATTTAAGTTTCCAAAAAATAAAAATTTATGGTGGTAAAAATATTTATTTCTCAAGAGAATTATATAATTTTAATTTTAAAATTACTACTCAAAATAAAAATGTTTGGTTTCAAAAAAATTTAATTGCTAACACTGTTGGCCCAAAAATCACATGGGTACCAGATGGAACATGTATTTTATGTTTTTTCAGATTACACAACTAAGTTGCATCCTTAAATATTTAAGTGTTTTATTGATTGATACATAAAATTCCCCACTAAAGGAGTGAATGACCCTGAAGTTGTTTGTTATAAAAAATCCTCAATTCTATAAACAATTATCTAGGAAGTATTTTGTTTTTATAAACATATTAATATAGTTAATTACCTTTTTTAATATTGGGAAAAAGTTATATCTCTTACAAATTTATTGAGTGTTTTCTTTATTCTTCAAGTTGGATCTTAATCTATTTTTAAAACTTATTTTTTAAATATCTTTAAAACTTTGTTTTAAAATATTTTTGGAAAATATTTTTTTGAATAGTTTATCCTTAAATAATTTTTGAAATATTTATGTTTTCTATTTGTTTATTAAATATAAACTTATTTCTTACATAAAATATCTATTCAAAAGATAAAATCTATAATAATTTTTATTCATTTTTTGGATAAAGAAAATGAAATTTCATTTTTATTTTGTTAGAACGAAAAATTACATCTTCTTCTTAAGTCTTTTTATATTGTTTTCTATTCTTATAATTCAAAATCTATTTTTTAAATTACTGTTAAAAACCAATCATAAAAATGTGAAGAGGTCGAGTAATTCTTGTTCAGAAGAGAATATTTCTCAAAAAATGAAAAAAGGCAATCCATTTTACCTATTTAATGAATAGTCAATATCATTTATTGAAGATTCATGTGAAAATTCATCTAAAATAAATAAAGAATTTGATAGTTAAAAAGAACTGGAAGTCTCTTCATTTCAAATATCTTATGAAAAACATATATTTAAAGTTATCTCTTTGAATTATGAAAAGTGAAGTTGCAAGATGAGTTGGATGTGTCTAGAAAGTCGTACGATGATATACATAAATAATCTATATCATTTTTTTGATTCATTACAAAAGGAATATCAAAATATGAGATATTGTTCAATCTCAAAATCATAATTTTAATATTTCAAGTCAGAGATTCTAAGCCAAATAAAGTTGATCTAAAGAGAATATGTTACCAAGATCAATCTTGATAAAATATATCTATTTCTGGTTGAACATTATCCTTCTTCTTATAATCAAGGAACATCATATATTAAAAATATATTAGAAGAAATATCAAGATTTTTAGTCGTTTTAATGTAAAAATTTCAATGTTTGGAAAGTTCAGATGAACAGTCTACTTCTTACTTATTTTCTTTTATATGTACTATCTTTAAATATTTATTTTTTTAAAAATAAGTTCAATTAATTGCTTCATAATTTATTTTTAATTTTTTTTATTACGTAAGAATGAAGATAATTTTTTGTCTTTACTAATGATTTTTTTTCTAAATTCCGTATGATATGATTGAGGGAGAATTTTTTAACAAATAATCATTTTATTCTCTTATATAATCATTGTTTAAATTTATATATCTTAAAAAAACCTAAATTTAAGGGGATTTAATTTTACTAATCTTATCTTTTTGATGTCACAAAAAGGGGGAGAATTTTTATATGTAGTAATGTTATGGGTTTTTTGTTTTAAAGAGATAATATCATAGTTTTATTTTATATGGGAAATGATTAATTATAATATTCATTATATGGGTAAAGTTTTATTAGAATATTCATGATTATTATTCTCTTAGTTTTAGTTTATATGTTTATTTTCATTAGGGGAGAAGTTTCCTACATTAATTTTTAATCCTTCGAATGGGGACAAGTTTTTTTATGAAAGAAATATTTTAAATAGAAAAAGGTTAAGAAATTTATTTTGGTTTTTTATAAAATTTGTTTTTAAATTTTATTTATTTATTTTATTGGTTTTGTGATTATCAAAAAAGAGGAGATTTTTTAGAATGTATTGATTCATAAATTTTAATATATTTTTTGTTTTGATTCTCAAAAAACACTAAAAATTGTGTTACTAATGATTTTACTTTTATATGAATTTTAGGAAATTAATATTTGTAGAAATATTTATTTTGGAATTATATTCAAGTCTTTGATCAAGAAGGAATATTTATTAAATTGTTCATAACACGTTTTAATATATTCTAGAAACACTATTCATAACATATGTGTGCAAACTTAATGTAATGATAGAACCCTACGTTTGAAACCACGTGTATGGATCACCAACCTTTTGCTGTAAAAAATTATGGTTCATCAACCCTAAATTTTTATGGAACTTTACATTTGAGAATTTGGAATGTATGGTTAATCAAACCTACATTCATAAGTAACCTTACGTTTGAAAAAAAACTATATGGTATATCAATCCTACTTTTTTATTCAACCCTAAGTTGTCAAACCCTACGTTTGGTGTTTTTTTGTTACATGAATGACCATATGTTTCATTATTAAACAACAAAATTTCAAATCTATGATATTATTTGAGACTTATGCAATGGTCTTGATAGAAGTAAATATATGTTCAAAGCTATTTTATGACCAGTTGAAGGGCTCATTATGATTGTTTTAAAGGCTCATATTTAATAGAGTAAAATGTTATTATTATTATTATAGGAATTTATGACTCTCTTGAATGTTTTTGAATTAAAACATTCATGATTTATTGTGAAATATTTCTAGATCTAGTTTGACATAGAACTATTTGACCTACTGTATAAATATCTAGGAATTATTCATTATAAATATATGTAGATATATACATATATAAATATACTGGAAAATATTTGTATTGTTTTTCCCAAAGATACAATTTGGGGATATAAATGTTTAGACCTCTCTGATCTACTCATTATTTTTTTGATCATAGCTACTGCATTTATTAATTACATCTTCTTATGAAATAATGATGAAGAATTTGGTGAAGATATAATTTAGAGACATACATGTTTAATCATCTATCTAGAAGTTTATTTACTGCTATTTGAAGAAATCCTATATATCATTGAAGATCTATTTTATACCGTGCTATATTGAAGATCTGATTTTATATATCAGTTACTGGTGAAAAATATGAAGTTTAACATGTACCATCATGAAAATAAAAATATTTTGATTTATTTGTGTTTTAGAAACTCTCACTCATTCATGGTTAAGTGTCAGCTTATTTTACTAAGCGATGGATGTTTGGTTCCTTGGAAAAGCACCAAAATTATTTGTAAATTCCTTTTAGGTGCCAAATTACTGCACTTAGTTTTAGTTTGAAGGTCTTAGGATAATAAAACCTGATAGTAAAATCACTAAGACTATGGAGTTGAGCATTGGTGGAGGGTACTAGGAGCTCTTTGTTACGTGAACTACTATACATCCCTGTGCTCATTTCCTTTATTTATTTATACTATTAACTTATCTTAAAAAGAAAAGGAAAAGTTCAACGCATAATAAGATATGAGTTCAAAAACAATCAATGTTTTGGAAGAGCACAATTCATCCACCTCTTGTGTCTTTGTCTTCATCATAGTCATCTTGACCTAACATTAGCTTCCTCAAACTGGTGATTTCACCACAAAATTTTAACCAGGTGAGTGGTCTTGTTTCCTACAACTTTCTTTGTATGATCTATAATGTCCACCTATTGTTCTTCATAAGAAAGATATTTCTCTAGTGGTATGAAATATGAGTTTAGTACATGTGAAGGGTAAGGTATATACATCATTAGGAGATGTACTTGAAATACATCATTGACTTGAGAGAAGGTTGTTTAAAGTTCTAATTGATAATCTACAATCCAAATACAATGAAGAATTTAAAAGGGAATGATCTACCTAGGTATTTTTCCATTTCTTTACAAATATCATAACTTTATTCCATATATAAATTCTTGGAGAGACCTTATCAAAAAATTCAAATTCTAGATCTCCCTAGTGATTATCAACATAACTTTTCTGTCGACTCTGAGATTCCTTGATGTGTTGCATAATGAATCTAATCTTCTCATCCATTTCTTCATATATCTCAGGTCCCAATATCTTTCTTTTTCTAATTTTATTCTAGCATGTTGGAGCTCTGCATTTCTTTCCATAGATAGATTCATAAGAATCTATATAGATTCCATAGTGAAATCCATTATTGTAAGAAAACTCAACTAGAGGGTAGTGTTCACCCCAACTAACTTTTATATCCAAAGAACATGATATCAACATATCCTATAGGGTTTTAATTGTTCTATATGATTGACCATCTGTCTGAGGATGATACAAAGTGTTGAAACTCAAATCTACATCAAGATCTTATTGAAGATTTCACCAGAACATTGAGGAAAAACTTTGATCCTGATTAGACACAATAGAATGTGAGAGTCCATTAAACCATACAACTTACTTAATGTATAACATGGAAACCTGATCAAGAGAGAAATATTCTCCTATTATAATGATGTGTGATAACTTATTAAGGTGATTGATTACAACCCATATAGGATTATTCCATTTAGAAATTTTGGGGATCCTGATGAAAAAAATCCATTTTGATGTTTTACCAATTCCATTATGGTATGGGTAATGCATGTAACATCTCCTTAGAATTTTGTATTTCATCCTTAACTTGCTGACATACCAAGTACTAAGATACAAAGTCTATGATATCTATCTTCATGACATCCAACCATAAGTACTCTTTCAAATCTCTATACATATTCATACTTCCCGAATGAATAAAGAATAGAGAAATATGAGATTCCTATAACACCACCATATTCATATCTAGTATGGATGGAATGAATACACGATTACTAAACTTTATAATTCGATCATGATCAAGGTTGAACTCAGGATAATTTATAATCTTCTTTTAAATCTCTACGTATTCCTTTTGTGCCTATTTAATCTTCACTTGGATTGATAGTTAAACATTAAATTGAACAAGATAAGATTTTTACCATTCCTTTTAGATTTATAGATCCACAATTTAAAAATATAGAAATATTAAATCTTTTGTAATCCTCATCATGGATGAGCTAGCATGATCCTTTCAACTCAAAGAATCGGCCACCTTGTTCACTTTTCCAGGGTGGTAATGTATTGATAAGCCATAATCATTAATTAGCTATAACCATATTATTTGGTGAATAATAAAATCATTTAGTGTGAATATATAATTTAAAATTTTATTATTGGTATATATATCACACTTTTCTCCATAAATATAAATATTTAATATATTTAATTCAAAAATTATCACAACTAACTCAAAATCTTGAGTTGGGTAAAATTTCTCATGAATCTTCAATTTTCATGAGGAATAAGCTATAACCATGTAATTATATATAATAACACATAATAATCCATTGTTATATGTATCAATATAGATTATAAATGTTCTCCACTATAGGGTAATGTAAGAAAAAATGTTCTAACTAATCCTTACTTCATTTACTTGAAATTTTCCTCACATTAATCTGTCTGAAGGAAATTGTCCCCCTTCTAAGTTAACCTGGTGAGTGGATTATATGATCGTAAAAAATTATCCACAAACCTTTAATAATATCCAGATAAACCAAGAAAACTATGGATCTTAGTCACTATGGTTGGTATGGTCCAACATTCAATATCCTTCATCTTTAATGGATCTACCAATATACCGTCTCTTGAGATTATATGACCCAAAAATTATGCCTGTTTCTGCCAAAAATTTACACATTGTAAATTTTTCATATTTTTTATCTTTCTTTAGGGTATTTAGTACAATTGTTAAGTAGTCTTCATGTTGTTCCTTTCTCATCGAATAGTTAAGAATATCATTTATAAATACTACCACAAACCAATCAAGGTAATCTCTAACGACTCTATTCATTAAATACATATAGAGTCAAAAAAGAAATTAATAGTTCTAGAGTTAATGGTAAGTATAACGTATACCACTTTGTTATTTCACCCCTTTTCAGAAACAATGATCACATGATATTTCACTTTGTATCTCATCTTAATAGGTTCCTGACATCGATCATCATCATTAACCTTCAGATTTAGGAATTTGTTAACATAATTCTCATACCCATTTCATTTGAAACACTAGAATGTGGGTGGACCATTTAGTGGATATTTCTCATTATTCATATCATTAGCTAACTAATTCACATCACTTTGGTATGCAACCCCTTGATGTCCTTTCTATCCACACTTAAAATATTTTTTAGTCCCTTTAAAGCAATTTCCTCTTTGATTTTTCTTACACTTTGAGAATAAAGTAAATATCATCTTATTCTCTATATTGTTCTTATAGTTTCCTTTAGATTCCATTTTTATCTTCTAATAAAAACCATGAGATTGATACCTAACTCCAAATTTAATTTCCTCATTTATATAACAAAAAAAAATATCTTCATAGCTTCTGAATTATCTTAGAACTGACACCCTTCAGAGACATGGTTTTTAATCCATTTAATAATAGACCAACCTTACTTTCTGGCTAGATAATAATACCATAAGCAAACCTCACAAGTCTTGTAAAATTTTCCTCATAGGTACCAATAGATTAATTATAATTTTTCTTTAACTCAAGGAACTCCTTCACTATATTCTTATGAATAATATGAGGAATTTTTTTATGAAAAAATAAGTTCTCAAACTCATCCCAATCCATTGATTTAATTTCAACATATTTCATCATATTCTTGACAAGATTCCACCATTCATCCACTTCACCTTCCAATGGTAGACATCCAAAATGAAATTTCATGTTCTAAACACTAAAGAATGGAAAATATCTTTTCAGTGGTTCTGATTCATTTTTCAACAACAAGTGGATTAGAAGACCCACTAAAATAAGGTGGACATTTCCTTATGATGAACTCAACAAAATATTTTTCCAAACTTTTTTTCATTTGGAATTCCATCATGATTCATATCTTGAGAATTTATTGTGAGAATACTAATGAGATTTTTCATTCTAACTTCCAAAACATTTGGATGCTCATGAAGAAAATCATTTAATTTTCCATCACACTCAATATTAACGCAGTTCCTTTAGGCTCCAACCATTGAGTAAAACTAAAAAACATAGTGTAAGAAAAATTAATCATGATTGGGAACTAAATAATCATGAAAAATCACTTATATGATGTATAAATCATGAAACCTTATTTAATCCATGAAAAAATAGGGTTATATTAGGTTATTCAGAGTCATTATCTATTTTAATACTTCATGATGGTTTGTAAAGAGTTTGTGAATTTCCAAAGTGTATCCCCGAGAGTGTCAAACTAAGTGTGAAACAACGCCCTTTTTCATGCACCAAGTAATGAATGAGTCTAGATCAATGCACCATTTTCAGAGTTATTTCCCGAGGCACCTCTGTTCTAGAGACACATCCACTTGTAGTATCCAAATAGGGTTATAATTCCTTTGAAATCATTGCTCCATCCTTTACCAAAATTCTATGATAATTTTCTTACTTCTACTCATTATTAGACTTATCGTTAGAAATTTTCTTAGGGATATCAATAAGTTATTCTAATTGTAGTTTCCAAAGGTTAAATAAGCCTATCCTCTAATAACAAATATATGAACCAAGGCTTATCATATATAAAAATTATATCATTTTTATGACTATTCATTACATTGCATAGAAACATGCTTGAGTACTATAATAGTTTAGTGTGTTTGGAAACATGGAAACATAAATAAATGGTCCATAGGTAAACTATATCATCAAAATATCCCTTTTCTCTGTAAAAAAACTTTTTAAAACATAAAAAAATTTGAAAATATTTTTCTTTGAAGATAAACTTAAAAGTTATAAAGGAATATTAAAATAAATTAATGGTCAAGATGATGGTAAGTTTCATTCATGTCTCACATGTTAATTGAAAGTTTCCTTTCAATTTTTCAGTAAAATCCAAATAGGAATTGTTTGGAAAATGAAATGAAGATTCCTTTAATTTATTTAAAAGTAAAACATTGGTAAAAATTTATTTTAAAAAAATAATTGGCTAATAGTAAAACATTTTTGAAAATTTTTATAAAAAACACAGTTCTTGTAGAAAACGGATTTCCAACCGAAGAGAGAAATAAATTTAGATTTTCTTAAAAACATTTTCTCAATTATTTTAAGTACCAAAGAATTGAAAAAATAGTAATATTATTTTAAATATCACAAATAACCAGAGGATAATAAAATTAATGATTTTATTTAGATATTTATTATAATATTTTATCATCAGAAACAAAAATCATAAACAATCTTGATAAACAATGAGATTGTAACATAAAATTATTACCACTTTGGTAACATTGAATCATAAGCCCCCTGAAGGAATAAAATAAAATTGAAATTAAAATATTTTGAGTATAAATAAATTAATTTTATACATATTAAAGGGTCTGTATATACACCTTATGAAAGAGTATAGGCGCCTAATATATCATACATCTCAAAGATGGTAAATTGAGACAAAAAAACCGTACCGCTTTGGTAACATTTGAACCATAAACCCCATGAAAGAGAGATCCCAAAATTGATATTTAAATACCAATATTTTTCAGGATAAGAATCATAAAATACATTCATGGGATGTATATACACCACATAAAATAAATAGGTGGTAAATATGGCATTTTTATTATAGAAGTAAAAAAGTGAGATGAAAATACCTTACCTTAAGTCTCAACTTCCTATATAGATGTTAAAAACTCTTGTATAATAAATATATATTTATTATTCACATATTAAATAAAAATATTTATATATATCATACCATGTATTATTTTCATATGACCTTTTATTAGATATTTATTAACAATTCCATGTTAAAGTTATGTTTTGGGTAATAACCGCTTTGTTTTTTATATATGTTTTGATTTGTTATTTTTTTGGTCCTCTTAATTTGATCACAATTTCATAATCTATATAATTTTAACCATTATATAAATATCATATATATTCATTATATTTTTTTTATATTAATCCATAAAATTTATTGATAGAAAATGAAATACACCGTTCATGAAGACAATAAGTTGTAAGTATGCATGGACATTTTTTACATTATCTTTTCACATTGAAAAGAGAAAGTTAGATATATATTATAATTTAAGAATATTTTTTATGTCATATATATATATATATATCATATGTTCATTAAAACCATACTTATTACCTTCCATGTAAATCATGAACAAATCACATTGCTTCGTGAGGTGGTAGTCTGCTGTACACACGAGCTACGTTATCTTATTCCCATAAAATGAACAGTATGATGGTATGTTTGATATAAAAATTAAAAAATTATAGTAATATAATAATATAATATATAAAAAATAAATGCATAATTTTGTCTGTCCTTGAGATGTGGTAATTAAAAAACAAATGACATCGGTTCGCGAGGCGGTATTCCACCGTACACAAGAACGGTGATTTTTAACCCATTTAATGGAATCAGAGATGGTTATAGGTTATTAGATTAAAAAAAGGATCTCATTAAATATAATATGCTGAGGTTATTATATCAAAATGTTATAATAATAATTTAAGGAGTTGGAAGAATAAATAAAACAAAATTATTGTTGATGAACAATACCTCTTCTTCAGGTATCCTTCTAATGTTGGAAAAAAACTTCATTCATTGGATTTATATAAAAAATAAGGATTATAGGATGATATGAGGGAATTTGGGAAGTTTTTTGGGCATTTATTGGATGAAACAAAATCATTTAAAGGTATGAAGAGGATATGATAATGTGTGGCCTTTTGTAAGTGAGGTTACTGACACACTTGTATTTTTTTGAAAAGAGATAATTCTACCCACCTTTTCTTCATGTCCCCATGATCCAATAATGGAACATTCTTGATCCAATAATATAAATGGTTGAAATATGTCCATAAATGTGCGTTTTAAAAGCTTTATGTCCATAAAATGGTTGTTAGAAAAGTTTTTGGTTATTTGTAACTCTTATCTTTTTAGTTTAACCTCTGGTAAATCCATTTTTACCATAACCACGACAAATAATTTTGGAAAAAATTAAGTTGAAATTATTAGATAATATAAAGTATTTAGATTCCAAATATGGAATCAATTTTTAAAATTCCATTAACATAAGTGAAAAATTTAAATTTAAAATTAATCCCACTGATGCAATAAAAAATCATTTTTTAAAGAGAAAATGTTCAAAAGTTTACGAAGTTTTTTAAATAGAAATTAATTTTAAAATCGATTCCAATGAACTAAATTAGATTAATAGATGTATAATTAAACTAATTTTTCTTTAAAAAAATTTTAAAATATAACTTAAATTTATAAAGAAATTAAATGAAAAGGTAGTTTTCAAATAAAATTCAGTATTTTTCCCTATTCATCAAAAAATGAAACTTTTTAGAAAAATACCAAAAAATAAACCTAAGTTAATTTTGATATGATGAATTAAAAAATTAAGTTTATTTCATCAAATTATTTTTCTATAAGTGTAAAAAAATAATTTTATTATTATTCACAAAAAAAATAGAAATCATTTTTTGAGAAAATAGTATTTTCGAAACATAAAAAGGATTTATCAAAAGTTAAATAATTTTTTCTTTATATGTTTAATTTTTATAAAGAAACTATAATTTGTGTTTAATAATTATTTATTAATATTCATATAACTATTTTTAATGGTGAGGTTATAATGGTAGTGTTTAAATAACTATATTAACAATATATTGTGGTTTTATTAAAACTCAGTGTCACATGTAACCAAAGATAAACTGATGTTTTGTGTAGCACAATATTAAATTAGGGTTTCATGTAACACAATCCATAAAAAAAATTAATTTATTCAAAAAAAAAATCATAAAAACTTGTGGTGTTACATTCTACCTTCTTAAAATGAGTTTTTCCCTTAAAATTCAGCACTTATATTTAATGAAATGATAATACTTATGCCTCATAATATACTTAAGATCCCACTTAGATTCCTTAAGTTGTTTATTTCACCACAAAACTTTGACAAAGTGAGTGGTCTGATTTCTTAGAACTTTTTTACTATGATCCAAAATCTCCAATAGTTTTTCCTCATAAGAAATATCTTTCTCTAGTGGTATGACTTATCAATTACTACATATGAAGGGTTAGGTATATACATATTCAAGATAGATACATGGAACACATCATGGACTTGGGATAGGTTTTATGGAAGTGTCAAGTGAGAAGATATAGTCCTCATATGATTAATAACATCGAATGGACTGGTATACCTAGGGATTAGTTTACCAGTCTACCCAAATCTCATAACCTCCTTCCGTATTGAAATTATTAGAAACACCGTATCACCAAATTCAAATTACAGACCACATCAGTGATTACTGACATAACCTTTTTGCTTACTCTAATCTACATTTATGTTTTGATAAATAGATCAAACCTTATCTTCCATTTGATTAGTTATCTCAAGTCTCAATAGATTTCTTTCTCCAACTTTATTCCATCACGTTAGAGCTCTAAACTTCTTTCCATATAGGGATTCATAACGAGCCATTTTAATGCTTGAGTGAAATCTATTATTGTAAGAAAACTCAACTAGAGGAAGGTGTTGATCCCAACCACAATTTAAATCCAAATAAAAATATTTATAAATATTATCTAGGTCTTGAATTGTTGTCTTCGACTGACCATCTATTTGAGGATGATGCACAGTGCTGAAACTCAACTATATATCAAGATATTACTAAAGAATTCACTATAACTTTGAGGAAAAACTTAGATCGCAGTTGGAAAAAATGTATTGTGGTACTCCATGAAACCTTACCACTTATTTAATGTATATCCTAGAAATATGACCTGGAGAGAAATATTCTCTGATAATAATGAAGTGTTGAGACCTAGTAAGATGATCCACTACAACCCATATAGCATTATACCATTTATAAATTTTGGGGAGTCCAATGATAAAATCCATGGTTATGGTTTCCCATTTCCATTCCAGTATGTGTAATGCATGTAACATCCCATTTGAATTTTTTATTTCATCTTTAACTTGCTGACATACCAAAAACCAAGATACAAACACTATGATAGATCTCTTAATTCCATCCCACCATAAGTACTCTTTCAAATCTCTATACATCTTTATATTTCTCAGATGAATAGAGAATGAAGATCTATGAAATTACTCTAAAAACTCCTACTACAAATATGGTATGGATAAAATACATACACATTTCTTGAACATTATCATTACATCATGATCAAGGATAAACTTACAAATATTTTAACCTGTATTTTATAGATTTATATCTCCCTTATTCCACTCTTTAATCTTCATTTGGATAGATGGTTGAAAATTCAATTGAGCAGGATAAGATTTTCCCATTACTTCAATATTTACATATCCATTATTTACAAATATATAAATATTTGATTTTTTAATCCTCATTATGGATATGCTAGCATGATCATTTCAACTCAAAGTATTAGCCACCTTGTTCTCTTTTATATGGTAGAAATGTATTGAGCACCCACAATCTTTAATCATCTCTAACCATATTTTTGGTGTATATTAAAATACTTCCATGTGAATATATAATTTGAAATTTTATGGTCTGTATATATATTTCACTTTTCTACATTAATATAATATCTTCATATTTTTAATTAAAACATTACCACAACTAAATCCAATTCCAGAGTTGGGTAAATTTTCTCATGAATCTTAAATTTTCAGGAGGCATAAGATATAACCATGTAATAATACATAATAACACATACCAATCATTTATTTTATGCATCACTATAGATTATAAACCTTTATCAACTATTGTTTAATGTTAGCATAAGTTTTCTGACTAATCTTCACTTTGATTCCTTTCAATTTTCTCACATTCATATATCTAGAGGAACTTGGATCCCTTAAAAGTTAACTTAGTTGGTGGATTAGATATTCAAGAGAAATTATCTACAAAACATCAATAATATATAGATAAACCAATAAAACTATGGATCTCAGTCAACCTATTTGATTTGGTCTAACATTCAATAGCCTTCATCTTTGATGGATCTATAGATATACCCTCTCATGACATTATATGACCCAAAAATGAAACCCTTTTCAACAAAAATTCACACTTTGAATTTTTTTATATAGTTTCTCCTTCCTTAGGGGATTTAGTAAAATTATAAAGTGTTATTCACTCTCTTCCTTGTTATTTGAATAGATAATAATACCGTTGATAAAAACAACCACAAATTGATCAAGGTACTCTCTAAAAACTTAATTGATTAAATATATGAAGATAACAGGAAAATTATTAAGTCCGAATGGAATCACTATATATTCATAGTGTTCATACCCTGTACAGAATGTTGTATTGGGTATATCATCCTTATTGACCCTCAATTAATGATATCCATAATGAAGGTCAGTCTTTGAAAAGTATTGAGCTTCGCGCAGTTGATCAAAAAAGTCATCAATATAGGGAAGAGGATAATTGTTCTTAATTGTGATCTTGTTTAGATCCTAATAATAAATGAATAGTAACATTGCACAATGTTTTTTTAACAAAAAGAATAGGTGAACCCCAATATGTCACACTTGTCTAAATGAATCCTTCATCAAGGTATTCCAATAACTTCCTCTTCAATTCTTGTAACTCAATTTGGGAAATTCTATTGGGAGTCTTTGAAATTGGTATGGAACCAAGTATGAGTTTTATTGATAGCTCAAATTTATGTTTTTGTGGAAGTCTTGGAAAATCTTCTGGAAATACATCAAAAAATTCTTGCATAATTGGAATGTCATTTATGTAAAGTTTCTCACCAACCATTTGAGATAAACACCACGTCTGAATGAGAATTAAGATCCATACAATGGATGTGATCTCCATCAGACGTTCATACTTATAGTCACATTGATTTATTATTATAGGTTGGTTTAGAAAATCAAAAATGACTTCCCTTCCTCAAAAATTGATGTGGGATTTATGTAGAGAAATCCAATACATGCCTAAGATGACATCAAATTCAACCAGAGGAAGAATGACAAGATTTTTAGGAAGCACATTCCCACCAACATCAACCAGAGAAGAATCATATAACTGAGATGTGAAAATCATACCATTAGGGGGTTTCAAAAGTAATTCAATATCAAACAGTATGGTTATCATCTTGATACCTTTATAAAATTCTTTAAATATTAAATAATAGGTAGATAAAGAGTCAGATAAGACATTAAGAGTTCTCGAGTAGATGGAAAGTGTACCTTTAACCACATAATTATCATACCCATTATTAGAAATAGTGATCTCATGATATTTCATTTTGTATCATGGATTAATAAGTTCCTATCATTGATCATATTCATTAAATATCATATTTGGGAATTGGTTTTCATCATGCACATAATCCATGAATATGAAATACTGGAGTGTGGATGGTTTATTCTATGGAGATTTCTCATTATTCTTATCATTAGATAACTTATTCCCATCACTTAGTAATTTATATGCTCTATGAAATTCCCTTTGATACTTAAAAAATTTTCTAGTCCCCTTAATATAATTTCCTCAAAGTTTCTTCCCACACATTAAGAATAAAGAAAAGATCATATTATTATATCCATGGTTCTTATATTTTACTTTGAATTCCATTTTTATGTTCTTATCAAAACCATGAGATTGATATGTGAATATAATATCCATTTCCTCCTTAATATCACAACAAAAAATTTCTTTATAGACACTAAATTATCTTATGGATAACCCCCTTTGGAGACTTGATTTTAATCCACCAATGAATCAATCAACCTTACTTTTAGGTTATATGATAATTACAGAAGTGAAACTCAAAAGTCTTCTAAAATATTCCTCACAGGTTCCAAAAAATTCATCATCCACTTTCTTTAGATCAAGGATCTCCTTCACCATCTTCGTATGGAGATTAGAAGGAAAGTACTTATTGAAATATAATTTCTTTTACTCATCTAAATCCATGGAATGAATTTCATCATATTGCCTCGTATTATTGATAAGATTCCACCATCTTTCACTTAAACTTCTAAATGGAAGACAAAAAAAATTAATTTTTCATGTTTCAAACACCAGAGAATATAAAATAGGTTTTTAGTGATTCTGATCCATTTTTCAGCAAATAGTGGATTAGAATACCCACTGAAAGAAGGTGGAAATTTCAGCATGAAGGACTCAACAGAATATTGTTTATTTGTAATTACAATATGATTTATATCTTGAGAAATTTGTGTGATCATAATAATGATATTTTTTATTTCATATCCCATAATGTTTGGATGCTCAAGAGGATAATCATTTCATTGTCTATAACACTCAGCATTAACATAGTTCTTTTAGGTTCCGACCATTGACTAAAACCAATAAAAAAAGTGTAAGAAAAAATAATAATGATGGGTAACCAAATAATCATGAAACATAACCTATAGGATGTCTAAATACTGACACCTTATTTAATCTATGACACCGTAGGTTTGTCCTAGGTCATTCATAGTGATCATATACTTAAATCCTTTATAATGGTTCATTTTAGATTGAAAGAAAGAATGGAAATATTATATTATCATTTCAGAATCATTTTTATGTCATATATGTTGCATATGTTCATTAAACCCGACCTTATTATCTTACATGCAAAGCATAAATAGATCACATTGCTTCCTGAGGTCATAGTCTGCAGTATACATGAACGATGTTATCATATTCCCAAAAAACAGAGAGTATGAAGTTATGTGTGATATAATAATTATATAAGTATAATATTATCATAAATATCATAAATAAGTAATAAATACATCATTATTTAAATCCTTTAGAGTTGGTAATGGAAAAACGAATGACATTGGTTCACGTGGCAGTAGTCCGTCGTACACACAAATGATGTTTTTGTAACAAATTTGATGAACGTGGAGATGGTTTTAGGTATTACCTTAATATAAAAAAAATATAATTATATTTAATATAATTATTTTATTATATCATCATGTTATAATACTAATTTATGTAGGTGTAGTAATAAATAAAACAAAAATTCTTGTTGATGAACGTTACCTCTTGTTCAGGTATGCTCCATATGTTTGCACTAAAAGACTTCCTTTTTTGGATTTATATCCAAAATAAGTCTTATAGGATTAGGGTAGGGAATTTTAGAAGTTATTTGTTTAGGTATGTTTCAAAACAAAAGGGTTGAACTCATAACGAGGAGAGGAGAAGTGGTGGCCTTTTATAAGTGAGGTTGGTGGCATAATTTTAATTTTTTGAAAGGAGAGAATTCCAACCAAGTTTTTTTCTTGTCAAAAGACTCAAATAATGAATAAGTTTGTATCCTAGAAGATAGAATGTATAAATATGTCTAGAAAATGTGTTTTTGAAACGTTTTGGGTTATTTTTAACCATTATATTTTTAGTTTAACCCACATGATAAACCCATTTTTACCTTAACCGTGGTAAATAATTTTTACTTCTTTTACTATTCATTTTGGACGAAAATTATGTTGAAACTATTAGATAATATAAATTATGATAATTATAAATACGGGATCCATTTTTCTAAATTCCATCCACATAACTCAAAAGATTTAATTTAAAATTATTCTCTCTGATGTGATGAGAAAGTGGGTTTAAAAAAAGAAAATGTTCAAAAGTTTACAAAGTTTTTCAATGAAAAATCAACATGAAATTGATTCCAAGAAAGGCTTGGGTTGTGTACTCATGAAAAATGATAATGTGATAGCTTAATCCTCATGCCAGTTGAAGATCGATGAGCATAACTACCCAAAGCATGATCTAGAGTTAACATCTATGATTTTTTCTTTGAAAATCTGGCAACACTACCTCTATGGTGAGAAATGTGACATATATACCCATCACAAGAACCTAAAGTATATATTCACACCAAAGGAGTTCAACATGAATCAAAATATATAGTTAGATCTAATAAAAGACTAAAACTTCACTATTCACTGTCATTATATCAATGAAAACAAGTTAGTTGATGCTCTAAAAAGAAAAGCACCTACTACTCTATCCATGTTGTGGATTGAGAAAGACCCTATATTCATGGACACACATAGGATGGATTTGTAAATAATAATGGTATGGAATACATCCTACCTTTACTAAATTATTTCCCAACCATCGATATAAGAGAATATTAAGGACGTAGAAAGGGATGATCCGGAGTTACAAAAAAAGGTGAATGAAATAAAGAGAGGGAAGATGAAAGAGTTCCATATCGATTATGATGGTGTGATTAAGTTTGGAACAAGGATTTTCATTCCTTAATCACCTGGGATAAAGAATAATCTATTGGAAAATTCACATAGCTCTACTTTCTTTATCCATCATGGGAGTACCAAGATGTACTGTGATCTCTGAGAACACTTCTAGCGGGACAACATAAAGAAGGAGATTTCTATAATATCTCAAGGTTCTTGATATGTCAGTAATTTAAACATGAGAAACAGAAGTCCCAAGGGATGATTCAACCATTTCCTATACCCATGTGTAAATGGGATAATGTCACTATGGAATTTTTAATGGGTCTCCCAAATACATTCGAAAAAAATAATTTGATATGGGTTGTGGTGGACCGACTCACCACGATTTCCCACTTTATCACTATTTGGGAAGATCTATCTCTTGAAAAACATGCTAAGATATATGTGAATGGGAGTGGTGAGACTACATGGAGTTCCACTCTCGATTTTCTTTGATTGTGATCCTAGGTTCACAACAAAATTATAGAGGAGTCTTAAATATTATCTGAGTACTGAATTAAATTTCAGCATGACCTATCACCCCCAAACTGATGGCCAATCTCAAAGGACTATTTAGACTCTCGAAGATATGGTAAGATACTGATCTTTAGAATTAAAAGGTGTATGGAATTAGCATATCTCATTGGTTGAGTTCTCATACAAAAATATCTTCCACTCGAGTATTCATATTTCTCCATATGAATCTCTGTATGGAAAGATATGTAGAACTCAAACCTATTTGGATGAAGTTATAGGAAGAAAGATACTTGGAGCTGATCTTGTGAAATAGATAATAGAGATGGATCAATCCATCCAACAACATATCAAAGCTACTAAGATTCATAAAAAGAGTTATGTTGATAACCATCAAAGGGGCTTGGATTTCAACGTTAGAGATAACATCTTCCTTTGAATATCACCATGGAAGAGGTTCATGCGATTTGGAAGAAATAAAAGATAATACCAAGGTACATTCTCCCCTTTGAGATCCTTGATCACATAGGAGCTGTGGCCTAGAGGCTTTCACTTCCACTGAATATGGCTCAAGTTCATGATGTGTTCCATGTATCACTCCTGAGGAAGTATATACCAGATCACTTGCATGTATTGAACTCAGAGTTGGGATAGTTGGGAGATGATATCCCTTATGAGGAGAAACCAGTAAAGATTATAGACCAGAGAGATAAGGTTAAAAACAAAAAGACAACCCACCATGTCAAATTATTCTAGAGGAACCCCAAGTATGAAGAAGTAACTTGGGAACCATAGGAGGTGATTAAGGATAAGTACCCTCACCAATTTATGTAAAACAAAATTTCATGGGAGAAATTTTAAAAAATGTGGATGAATGTAACGACCCAAAATTTTATCAATGGAATTTCTCTATTATTATAGATATTTCATATAGTATAAATCACATATAATTACTTATGTACCAGAATAAAAACTTTATAAATGAATAATTAATGAAATAAGAATTATTTTTAGAAATTAAAGAACCAATACCGATGAAATATTATCTTGACCTTAAGAATAGTAATACGACCCTAAGGAATAGTAAACTAACCAAGTGAATAGTAGCATCACCCATGAAAATATAAATAAAATTTAGGGATCTTATAAGTGAAAATATGATATAATTATATTATAGTATAATTAAGTAAATATTTTGAAAATTATTAATTAAGTGTTGGTATTTTTATAAGTTATATATATTTTATTAAAATTTTATGATTAATTTAATAATTTAAAAGAAAATGTATTTTCATAAAATAAATTCATAAATTAATATTTATATTTATTATTATTTTATGATTAATTTATTAGACCTTATATAATTTTTTAAAGTGTTATAGAATTAGTTATAATTTTAAACTCTATATTTCCAAGTAAATGATGATTTTAATTAAAAATTAAATTACTCATAATTAGAAAATTATTTTCATACAATGGAGTTCATTTTTTAATTCTAAATTTTAAAAAATGGTTAGGGTGATTTTTTGGGATTTTTATGAATTACTTGAATTTTTGGTGAATAGTGAAATACGGTAATTTACGGTATATATACATTATAAGCTAAATACACTATTCATTGAGTCATCGTTGATGTAATAACCATTGGTTTGAGATAAAATGATCTAATTATTATATTTAGACTTAATAATCAACAATATTTCTTGTCTTGGGAAAAATAATAAACCAATGAATTAAATAAAAAGAAACCACCCCTCTCATCAACTATAAATACCACCCCTCACACCCTTTTCTCATCGCACCTCTCAAGCTAGGAGACTTGCTCAAAAGTTTCCCAAAAATATTCCCTATACCCTCCCACAGGTCCATGAGATCTTGGTCTCATCAAAATACTATTACTAGATTCCTTGAGCAGGATCTCAAGAGGAGAATTCAAGAGGTAAATCCTCTCTCTTTTTCTTTTAATTTCCTTTCAATTTCATTTTGTTTCTTATTATCTACCACCTACGTTGATCCAAATGGAATGATAACTATAGTACCTTATATATAATTTAATTATATAATGTTAATGGAATATCCATAATTAAACTCATTCATAACATTCTTTTATTACAAAAATAAAATCGTCACCCATGATGTGTCAATTTACCGTATCATGGGCGATGCACTTTCATTTTCATTAAATGCCTTCAATGCTGTTAATAAAACCATTAAATGATTTAAAAAAGATTTTAATTTTTATGATACAACTTTATGTTCTTTAACTAAAATTTATACATAATACTAAATGGGAAAACAAAACGTGTTTGTTGTGAATGAAAAACCACCAAAATTAACCTAAAAGGATCATCATTAACTTTTATCTAATGATTCATCCTCATGGAATACAAAAAAATTATTTATAAGAACATTTTAACTTCTTCAATATCATTAATGACATATAATAAAAATTCTTGATATTTATCCTCAATTTTCACAAACTTCTATTCATGAATACAAGTGAACCGACCGTGAAAACTAAGAAAACAAATGCTCCCAAACTATGAAATTAAACTATATAACTCATTGAAAGGACTATAAATGAACTTAATAAAACCATAATGAATCATATTAATTTATAAAATGTTTTTTAATTGTTAATTAATGAATATAATGTGAATATATAGGATATTAAATTTAAGAAAACATTCAGACACAAGGTAAGTGGAAATCTCAAAACCAACTCTCTTTCTTTGAGTTTTCACTCTTTAACCCCATTTTTAGTTTGTATATTCCTTAAATATCATTTATTCATCATTATATTACATTTTTTTAGGATATAAATGGTTTATAATTGAGTTTATGAAAAGCAAAATATTTTCTAAAAGAACTCCTCTTTCAAAAAAACACACCATTTACTTCTCAAGTTTGTTTCTTCTTCACTCAAGGTTGATGATTCTTATATCATGTATGTTATTTACTATTTAATTTGGGAAGCCAAAGTTTATGAATATATTCTTATGATATGAAACCCATTCCTTTAAATGGGTTATTTTATGTCAAATATTGATATATGTTCTTTATGTAATGCATGATAATGTAAATGTTATGATGTTACAGTTTCACTTAGAATTATATAACGTAATGTAGATATTATGATGTGACATGTGTGAAAATAATTATCTAGTGATGCAATGGATTGAGTAATGTGATTTATATCATTATAAAATTGAAATATATCTGAGCATGATTTTATCTTAGTTCACAACTATGTGTGGTAGCTGACCACTAAGACATGCTGTTTCATTTTTATGCATTGACACATTCCAAGCCTTATCTTGATGACTTCCTATCATGATTATGACCCCATGATTATGTTATAATGATGATTTTATTTTAATACTCACCCAGGTTATATTTTTTAATATTATTATCTATCCTCTTACTGGGATTTTATCTTGCGCCTTTTTGATGTAAATCATCAGGTGATTACATGTACCAATGAGAATTCAAGGGCCAATAAGAAGCTAGTTAATAAGTAATTAAATAAATGTTTGTGTTTTATTTTGTAAATGTTATGCATGTTCTTAATTTTCCCAATATTCTAAACCTTTGGATAATTATTTTGTAATTTTTTTATTTTGATTATAATTAAAACTATGTAATAGTAATGTAAGAAAACGTAGGGTTCTTATAAGTACATTTCAACGAAGTATCAAATTACTGATGTTTCACCTAATTTATTCCAAGGAAAATTTGAAAGGACTTGAGGCTAAAATTACATGATTAAACTCCACTAAATACTTCAAAATATTTTTAAGTACCCCCACTATGCTTTGGGTTATGTTTTTAAAGGGGGATAATTTTTATATATTTGAAATAAGTCATACAACTATTCCCATTATGAATTTGAAGCTGATTTTATCATAAAATGGAGAAAATGAAATTAAGGGAGAGATTATATTTACATACACAAAAAATTTATTCTCACTGAGGGATAGAGTTATTTATAAAACTTTAATTTATCTAATATTGTGGTTTCATAACATTATTTATGAGAAAGGATGTGGTTTGATAAAAATTTGAGAAAAGAGTAGTTTAATGAAAATGACAAGAAGTTGTTGTGAGTGTTTCCAACAAATATAAAGGGGGAGATTGAAGATCCTTTGGGATATTTTTGTAACATGTTTTTTATTTTTTTATAACATAAATAATTTAGATTTTTTTTGTTAAATAGGTACTAAATAGTTGTTGATATTTTTAAGTCATTTTTTCTTAGGAATGTTTAGAAACTTTCCTAACAACTTGCTGGAGGAGGTTGAAAAAGTTTCCTTAACTATGTTAGGATACATTCTTGAAGTCAAATGATGATTTTATTTCCATAAAAGTTCCTAAAATCATGAAAAATATTCACGATACATGATTTTTTTAAAAGGATGACTTTGAGGTTACTGGAATAAATTTAACAAATCAAGTGTTATTGGACATATATTAGCAGACATATTTGATTAGACAGAGATGAAACATAAGTCCAAAGTAGAAGTCTCAATGTTATAGGATATAAAAATCTAAATGTTTTGGAATAGGCCAAAGTTAAATTTATTGGATAGAGATATATTAGAATTAGAACTTGGAATGATACTATAAAGTAAAATCTACGACACGAGATGATGAATGTATGTTATATCCAGAAAAGGAGACTTTGTGATATAAGTATTTAGAAGTTACAACAATGTTTACACATTGTGAACAAATAAAGTGCACCAGAAATGGATATTTTTATTATATATATATCACTTTAATAAGGTTATTGGATGAAGATTATATGATATGAAGGCATTAGTTCAGGTCCATTAGATGAAGAACCAACATACCAAGGTGAAGTCTACATAAAGTCACCTATGTAAAGGTGTCATAGGTTGTGCATAAGGGTAGTAGAATATTACTATGTAAGGGTCATATGTGATTTAAAATACAAATATAAGTTATCAAATGTGCTTCTTAAAAGTGTAAATAGATGATTAAATCTAAACAATTTTATGGAAGTTCCGTAGATGGAGAAGTCTCCATTGAAAAAACAAATATCAGATAGATAAATGAAATGTCATCAGACAAACGATTCAGTGGAGATGAATTAGAAGTAGTTTTTCAAAAAAAAAAGAACCATATGAGGTTTGAGAAAACATAGGGTGAAAAAATATAGTTATTTTATTGAAGAAAATAGTAGACAAGTAGATAAAAATCATCAGTTGAAGGATTTTTTTAAAAAACCATTAGATAAAATATCCTTGGGATGTTATTGGAAAAACTTAAACTGTATGGAGTTTTAATAATATATACATAATCTTGGTAAATCCCCTTCACAATGATGATGTGATGCTGTGATGGTATTTCAAGGTTTTTATCTAGCTGGGATAAGGAATATTGTAGAAGTTCCTTAATAATGCAGTTAATGAAGCTCAAAGATAGTTGAAGTCGTTGGAGTTTTTATGAAGATTCAAGATTTTAAAACTGGAGATTTTAAAAGAATAAAATTATCTTCAATAGAATAAATTATTTACAACATTGACTTAGCTTTCATTACACACAATAATGATTTTATTTGATATCTTGCGCTACAGGCAAGAATGTGTTTTACCAAATAACAATATGCTATTAATATTATTATTGAATTTGATAGTTATCACCTAGAAATTGGAATGGAGGGTATGAATAGGATTTAATATGTCACAAAACAAACTAGAGTGCTAAACAACCCATAAAATAACCCAGTATGTGGCATAGACCAATGTGAAATCATGATCCCCACAAACTGTAAACTAGTTCCTGGGTATCAACATTATGCTTTTGAAATGATTTCACCTATATAAACAAGCATAAATAACCAAAAAAATAAATAAGACATAACTAAGTAACCAAACCAAAAAAGGTCCAACAATTTCTAGATTCAATGTTTTACAACTTTAAACAAAAACCAAAGTACAACAATAGAAAATAAAATGACAAGACCAACCCATGCCTCCGTGAAATAAGAGGGGCATCACCCTCAAGACAACACCACCAATGACACCAGCATGAGATGGAACACTAGAAACCTGAACCATCTTGAAAATAAACCTTTCCACTACCTATTTAATGTAAAAAAAGTCTACATACACCCAAATTTGTATGTAGGGTGTGATCTAAAGCCCATTAGGATTCCACCCAAAAGAAACGATTCCATGGCATAACATTAGTAGAAAAATTAACATTCACATTTAAACAAAATCCTTTGAAACATTTTCAAGAAAAACAATTTAAAGGAAAACCATTTATAGGGGAACAATTCCAAAGAAAACCATTCCTTTGAGTAAAATTTTTTAAGAACAACAAATTTAAAGGTAAAATTTTAAAAGAAAGAATTTTACTAAGATACACCTTTTTTAAAAAGAAATGAACTCAAGGTCCACTGTATTCCAACGGATGGTACCTCATCACATAAATATCAAGAGATCACCATGGGTGAATCCATAGGGGTAATATAACTTAAGCGTGACACTAGAACCATGTACCATAGTCAAAGGTTGTATATTAACCACAACCATAAACTTTCTCATGCATTATCCACTAGGAGGGGACACCCCAATGGACCAGTGGTCTCTAATCCTAATACATGTTTAGTTAGTGTATCAATCATAAATCCATGTAAGTTAAATTAGGACATATCACTTCCGAATCACTAGTGAACTAAAACTAGTCATCCCACCTAGATAACCAAGATTCCCTTGTTCTCAATCCAATTTCACATATGACACAAATCACCAAATTTATAAATAATTTCCAATAATTTCACCATTTTTCATAAACAAAACACCATCTATTTTATACACACAAAATCCATTTAAAACATGTGTTTAACACTTTTACAATTTATGAAAACCACTTTGAAATTATCACAAGAAAGTCACATAATCAACTTAACCATTTTCATGGGCCAATCCCCTTTCAAATCCACACACAACCAATTTCACTTTAAAACGATCTTCCCTCTATTAAAAAATTCACAACTCAAATTAAAAGTGAACACAAGGAAGAAATCTTGCTATAAAAACCAATTTTATTTGAAAAAAATCTTTTAAACACATTTTCACTTCAATTTACTATAAAAACACACTTTTAACCCTTCAAATAATCATAAAAACACTACCAAGAGTCACCACAATGAAGGACATACACAAAATAACCATTTTCTCTTGAAAACCAAATTTCCAAAGCTTATGTATGTCAAAATATTTCCAAATCATGTTTCACACCACAAAAGTAAATAATAATACATATTTAAAGATCCAAACAATCATATCAAAAGCATATAAAAATGTTAGATCGTGGAACCACCTACTTCAAGTGTAGAATCATAAAGAAATTAGTGTGAAACCAAAATCCCACCACCAAAAGACCCTAGCAAGGAAAGATCTAAAAAAAAATCAAGATCAAACCATAATATTCCCGACTCAACCCAACATAGGTCACCCAACCCAATGGCCATATGAAACCCCCCAAAAGAAGAGAAAGAACCCAAGAAAAGAGGAATGACAAGAGGAGGAACCACTTGGAGATTCATTGAATAATCAAGGTCAAATCCATCCAACGAGGGGTGCCCAAGTAGCATAGCTGAGCTTAGAAAAGGTTCCAATTGATGGAAATACCAAATGGGGAGGATGGAAGAGAAAATAGGGTTAAATCCCTAGAGAAAAAAGATAGTTTCCCAATTTTTAATGAGTTGGATAGTCCATATGGTTTTACTGCATGGTTTTCTAAACCGTGCAACAACCGTGTTGTTTCCACTATCCACAAGGGACATGTGGCATGTTTAATCTCAATGTTTGAAAAACTGTGTGCTAATCGTGTGATTTGGATCTATCCAAAAAACACCTTGGTGCATGGTTTCATAGTTAAAGAACATGGATTCCCCTAACCATGCGCAAACTGTGCACCACATGCTACTCACCCAAAAACTTACAATTTTCACTAAAAATCTAGGTGAAAATCCATGGATAAGATCTAGGATAAAAACAAAGAAATAAATACCTCAAAAATTTCAAACCATCACACTCGGATCTTGAGAGAAAAACCAATTCCCATAAATGAATTGGATCCAATAATGAAAATAAAAACCCGGGTGTTACAATTCTCCCCACCATAATGCTTTCTGCCCCCAAAAAGCCACAAAAAGGGTTCATCTAAAAAAACTGATTTTCCTCCACATCTCAAGGGGATTCCCAACCACATCAAATGATAAGAAATCAAGGATATCAAAAATAGAAAAATAGGTTCATAGGTTTGAACTCAGGAGGCCAAAATGGTCTCCCTACTATACACCTTCTTCTCCCAAAATCCACAACACATATAGTTGATTGATCAAAAGAAAGTAATCCTCAAAATTGGATAATAAAATTTATTATGACAAAAGATCTTCAGAAATTACCAAATAAAACTCATAACTCTTACATTAAATGATAAAATTAACTCAAACCACTTCTCAAAGAATCCCTTCCACAACCTTGCTTTAACAAAACCACTGGAAACATTTCCACACCAACTATTGTTCAAGGGAGGGACTCGAGGTTAGATAGATCTAGATGAGACTACCAACTAACAAAAAAATACTAAGATCTAAATTGTATTACCAACAAAGGGAGGCCTAAATGGACTCCCCACCATATAAAATGAGTTACCCTTGATTAACTCTAGAAGGAATTTCAACGAGACCCTTTGTGGGTATCCCCACCATTTGAACCAACATGATTAAAAAAACTAGACAAATCCCACCCCAACCCAAAATCTCCCACCACTACGGGACGGGGGGGTAACCCAATGAAAGAAACACTAAAACTAATTCTCAAAGATCACCCATACAAGGAGAACCAATAAGAAAATTTCATCCTAGAAGGAACAACCATTAGAATAAAATAAGATAAAACCATTAACCTTTTCCATCATGGAGGTAATTACAAAAATAAGGAAAATCACATCATGAACCATTAAATTATCCACTAATTAATAGAAGATAATAGAGTTGCGTCAATGTTCCCCACACCCTCAATGGTTTCCTAACTAGGTGAAAAGCCTCACTCCATGACCTATGCTTAGAGCCCTGATATCTTGAGTCATCAGCTACCATGTAGTCCGGAGTTGATAATCCTCAATTGGAGCTCCTTCTTATGGTTTCATGAGATACCATACCATCCTCTAGGAAGAACCAAAAGAACAAAAAAACACCATGGAACTCACTTCACATCAATATAGAACTTTTAACATGATAAGGACTTTGAAGATGAAAACACATCATCCCTTTTTAACTCAAATGAGAAACAATAGAAACCTGATCACTTAGAAGATACCCCCATTTAAAACGAAGGAATTTAGAATTCCCAAAGTGATGAAACACTTCTGTTAAAATAGAAGTTTTTGATAGAGATCCAAATCATACATTTCAAACCCAAAAAAGGAAACACCACCAAATACCACTAGAAATGACCATTAAAACAGAGAATTATTACAAAGTAGGTGAATTTTAACCGATCCCCAAATAATACACTATTTCTATAAATGGACATGAAAACTTATTATGACCAGACTTTCCACACTGATGTCACAACTTGATCCCTCACTTAGAAGAATCCAAAAAAGGATCCAAAGGAATTTTAAGACCATGAACAACACCAATAGCCTCAGGATTCTTTCCACTATTCTCACTAGAACTCACTTCAAACCTTCCAGATAGGATGTTCAATCATAAAGGTGGAAACTTTATCTTTAACTACTCTGAAAACTCAAGGAAAATGAAGTATATTTCAACTTTAAACATCCACCCTTATGATTATGGAATATTCACATGATCAAAGGAAAATAAAGGAGGATTAAAATCCCAAGACATAATAAAAAATCGTATAGACTCATCAAATAGAGGGTCTGAAGATGGTGAACCACAAGTAGTTCACACCTCTAAAATCCATTGAATCTTATGGAGACATGCACTAGCCCACAAGGAAACTGAGGACCACATCCAACTAATCCACTGGCTAAAGATCACCAAAAATAAACCCCAAACACACAAAGGGAACCAACTCAACATAATCCTATAACATTTTTAAAAATAAACCACTAAACATCATCTCAAAACCAACTCATCGATATGAACCCAAAATTGAAACACCATTCAAGAACACAGAGTTATCAAACCCAAAACACCTCGAATGTGACATTCCGAAATCAAAAAGAAACAGACCACACAAATAATGGTTATCAAAACACCACATTTACTCTTAAAAGAAAATTTTAAAATAAAACAGGATTGGTGGGTTGAAAATTCACAAAAGGTATTCCATGGATTCTCACACATGCATATTCTCATTCCAAACTGGGCACCCATCACCTCAGACCATCAACCATTAACATTTTCATGTATTTATATGCATTAAGTCACTCATGGAACTACTAAGGTTAAAACAAAACCTTTAATATTTAAAAAAATAAAACATTCAACCCACAATTTTAACTTTTCAATCCAATTTAAAATTTCAAAAATTCATAAAACTTTTCAGAGGTTCACTAACCACCAAATCATAAACCATTTTCAAACTCCACACATCATTCCATTTCATATAATCACATTAAAAACTATCTTAAAATACAAATTTATCCCATTCAAAACACTTTTTAGTAGTTCAATAAATCCCATTTAAAATATATTTCCAAATCCCAACTTTAAATAGTTCATTTTTTCCGAACAACCAATTTTGATAAACCACAAGTTTTAATTATACAAATAAAACTCTCATTGAACTCATCTACCATTTATCCATAAATTATTTCATAAAAATACACTTTCTCATCTTCCAAATATAAAAACTTATTCACTTTAAAATATAGTTTTTCACAATTCCAAAACAATGGTTTTTGAAATAATTTTCAGAACCCAAGAAGTCATAGAAAATTTCAAGAAGAAACTAGTGTCGGTTGGTGAATTTGTCAAATGGTTGGTGGACATATTCCAATCAAAATACCATTAGGGAGAGTATTCTAGGACTATTTCCCTAGCTTCACATAGTTTTACAAGACCAAAAAGCTCATAGAGACTATTATCCTAACTCTCTTTTCATTTCCAAACTAAAAACAACTCACAAGAACTAAAGAAACCTGACTTCCCATGGGAACTTGAGTCCTGTCACAAGGTGTGCTATCCAGGAACCATACTCCCAATCAAAAAATCAAGTCCCAATAACCCTAGCTCTAGCATACCTAGACTCTACCTCAAATAATGTGACCCAAAAAGAGCATAACATACTCTGATACCATTTTTTCACAAACCAAACTAGAGTGCCATCCAACCTGACACCAGGACTGGTCCATGGCATGACCCGAAGGGAATTCCCAATCCCCACCGACTGGAAATTATTTCCTGGGTATCAAAATTATTCTTTGGGAATGATTTCAATCATTTAGACAAGCATAAATAATTAAAAAAATAAATAAGACATAACTGAGTAACCATAACCAAACAAGTCCCAATAATTTCCTAATTCAATGTTTTTGAAACTTTAAACAAAAAACAAACCAATCAAAGGATCCATGTAATAAAAGGGGAATCACCCTAATTCCACCACAACCAATGACACCAGTATGAGATGGAACACTAGAAAGACAAACCATCTTGACAACAAACCTTTCCACTACCCGAGTCAGGTAAAAATAGTCTGCATACACCCAAAGGTGTATGAAGGGTGTAAGACAAAGACCATCAGGATTCCACTTAAAAGAAAAGATTTGATGATGTAACATTAGTATACAAATTAATATAAAAACTTAAACAAAATAATTTGAAACATTTTCAAGAAAAAAATTTAAGAGAAAACCATTTACATGGGAAAAATTACAAAAAAAACCATTCCTTCAAGGAATACATATTAATCACAACACATTTAAAAGGTAACATTTAAAATGGAAGATTTTTACTAAGATAAATTTTATTTAAGATAAAATGCACTCAAGGTCCACCATTTTCTAATGGATGTAACCTCATCACATAAATCTCATGAGAGCGCCATGGATGAATCCATAGGGGTAATCTAGCTCGAGTGAGACACTGAAACCTCGTACCACGGTGAAAGGTGGTATAATAACCACAACTATCATCTTTCTCATGCATGATTTACTAGGAGGGGACAACCCAACTTCCTAGTGGTCTCCGACCATAATAAATGTTTAGTTAGTGTTGAAATGTTGAATCCAGTTAAGTGAAATCAGGACATGCCACTTATGAATCACTAGTGTACTTGAAATAGTCATCCCACCTAGATACATGAGATTCACCTATTCTCAATCCCATTTCACATATTACAAAAATAACCACATTCATAAATCATTATCAAGCATTTAACCATTTTTGATAAACAAAACACATTCCATTTCATACACACCAAAGATATTTAAAGCATGTCTTCACCACCTGAAAAAATAAAGAAACCCCTTTGGAATTATCATAATAAATTCATATAATCAATTTAACCATTTTCATGGGATAATACCCTTTCAAATCCGCACACAAATAATTTCACATTAAAATGAGATTCCCTCTCTTAAAAAATTCACAAATAAAATTAAAAGTTTACATAAGGAATCCATCTTTCTATAAAAACCCATTTCCATTGAAAAACATACTTTTAAACACATTCACACCTTTAGTTCCTTTAAAAATACAGTTCACACCCTCCATATAATCATAAAACACTACTAATATTCACCACAATGAAGTACATAAAAAATAACCATTTTATATTGAAAACCCCATTTTTCATCGCATATACATGGAAAATTATTTCAAAATAATGTATCTCACCATGCAAGTAAATCATAGAAGATATTTAAAGAAAAAACCCCTCAAAATAATCTATAAATGTTAGAGAATAGAACCTCCTACCTTAAGTGTATAAACTTTCAGAAATTGATGTGAATCCTCAACCGCACAACCAAAAATCCCTATAAAGGAAGGATCTGACAAAAAACATAATGATCAAACCCTAATAATCAAGACTATACCCAATATAGGTCACCCAACCCATTGAACATAGGAAACCCCAAAAGAGAAGAGAAGGAACCCCAAAAAAGATGGAAGAACAAGAGGAAGAACCACTTGGATATTTTTTAAAAAATTGGGGTCAAATTCACCCAAGTAGAGGTGCCCATGGAGCCTATGAGATCTTGGAGGAGGTTACCATCGCTGAAAATACCGAATGGGGAGGATGGTGGAGGAAATATGGTTAAATACCAAGAGAACACAAAGGTAATTTTATAATTTTTAATTATCTAGAAAATCCTCATGGTTTTCCTACACAGTTTTCTAACCCGTGTGGTCGCCAATATCCACAAAAGACATTTCGCATGGTTAGTCACATGGGTTTATAAATTGTGTGCTAACCACGTGATTCACCTCTACCTAAAAAATAACACCTTGATGCACAATTTCCTGGGAAAGGAACACAATTTCATTTAACAATGCGCCAACTGTGCACCACCTTCTATTCACCCAAAAATAATACCTTATTAACCAAAACTCAAGGGTAAAACCCATGGATAAGCTATAGGCTAAAAATAAAGAAACAAATACCTTAAAAACTGAAACCTATCACACCTTGCTCTTAAGAGAAAATCTGAGTCCCATAAATGAACTAGATACATGAACGAAAATATAAACCTGAGTGTAAAAAAAACTTATGAAATTATATATCATAAAAATTATTATTTAGTAATATATTTATTTTTAATAAAATAATAATAATTTGAAATAAAAATAAATGTTTTTTGAAAAATTGGTTTTTCTGAAAGATTAATTGTGTTTGGAACACATAATTTAAAATTTATTTTTACCACTTTTATCAAATTTAATTGAAAAAATAAAATTCATTTTTGAAATCGGAATAGAAAAAATTATCTTAGGGATATTTTTTGGTTTTTTTAAAATGTTTCTTTTTTTGATGAATTGTGAAAAATACTAAATTTTAATTGAAAACTGTCTTTTCGCCTAAATGATTTAAAAAGTTAACTTATATTTTAAATTGGGATTAAATTATTATTCGTTCAATAATATATAAATTAATCAAATTTAGGACATTGTAATAAATTTCATATTTATTTTTTATATAAAAATATTATTTTCTTTTGAACATTTTCACTTTAAAAATCCACTTTCTCGTCACATCAACATGATTAATTTTAAATTAAATTCTATTAATTATGTGATTTGAATTTGAACCAATAGATTCTATATTTTTAATATTAATAATTTATATTTTTTTGATAAGCTCAACTTAATTTTTGACCAAAATGATTAGCGAATCAATTAAAATTAATTACCATAGTTAAGGTAAAAACTATTTTATTCTGAAGTTAAACTAAAATGATATGAGTGAAACTGACATAAAATATAATATTAATTTTATTTTATGAGTTTAATTAGACCTTAGAAAAAAATTTATCTAATATATGGGAATTTATTTCCACTTTCCTTTGAAAATGACCTATATAATAAGTTAAGTAAAGAAAAAGACAAAAAAGGAACCTTACTTGAATTTAATATCTATAAAGATTTGGGATAGGGACAAGGAAAACCTATATTTAGTTATAAATAATTATTTGAAAAAAATTATTATTTTTAAAATAATAATTTAATTTTAATTTTTATAGATAAAATAATTACCTTAAATGCTTATGCAACGCCGATATAATAGTTATTTAATTGAAAGGATGTTAAAAAAATGACAATAAAAATGTTAAAAGTAAAATAATTTGAGTGAATCATCTTATCATATGAATTTTATTTTACTAATATAACATGTAAGAGAATTATTTATTGATTATATTAGAGTTAACTTGCTGTATTGATGCTATTGATATCCAAGTAAGTGAATTGTGTCAAAATTGACATTAATGATATTTTATAATAAATAATTATTTATTGAATGATTTAAAATCACTAAAAATATTATCCTCTTCCATGTGTTTTCTAAATGTTAATAAATTTCAAATATAGTGTATTAATGGACAATTTTTTCTTTTATAATGAATATTTTGACACCTAAATAGAAAAAACTCTTTAGGGTGGTTAAAGTTAAAGTTGTTTTTTTTTCACATTGCATGCACTTGTGTTTATATTAATTTTAAACAGATATATGATTTTAATTTTATAATTTGTATTCTATATTTTTCACCAGTTTTTAAAAAATATCTAATATGATTCATTTTTTATAGTCTTAAATGATGAATTATATAGACAAAAATACTAGTTTCCGTATTAAAAACTAAATTGGAAAAAGTTAGGAAACTTAGAAGTTAAGGAATAACATGTTCAACACATGTGTTTTTTGTGTGTGGGGTGTAAGTGAGAATCTTACATAATTTCCTTGAACTCCATTATTTATTAATTGTGGAGGATAGTGAGGTAATATTGACCACCCAATAGAGGATAATTTTGGGTATTTACAAGAATGTCACTCCTCCCCCATTATAAAAGGACATTCACTCCCCTCAATTATTCACACATCCCAATCCATTAGGTTAAACTAAAAAAATGAAAAAAATAACTTTATAACTTCTGTACTATCATCCTAAAATCCTAATTTTTGGTACAATTCCAACCAGGTAATAAAATTGGTGCAAACCAAATGGAGTTACACAAATAAAATAAAGATAAAGACACATATGAAAAACTGGACTCAAGGTAAGATACTTCATCTTAATTTCCTTTCATTGAGGAATATTTTTATGTTATACCCCTCTAATATTTTATATGGTGTATATTAAACCCCTTTTATGTGTGATATCATGAATATATCTATTATCATGATATTTAATGTTCTGTTGAATTTTATTCTTTAATTATTTTTATGATTCAAGTGTTTCTAAAGTGATAAGGGACTCTTTTTTAAAAGGAATAAACATTTAAAGATTTACTTACAACACTTTCAATTCCTTATACACGATTTTAAAATTAGTTTATTAATGTTTTTATATGGAAATAAATGATTTATAAATTAAATTTTATGTCTATTTATACATTATTTTAAATGTCCTAAGAGGAATATTTTTATGTGTTTTGTATGGAACATTTTGAAAAATGAAAGAAGAAATGTTCTTTTATTAATGTACCCAATGAAAATGAATTTTTTTCCATTAGAAATTATTTTATTTTTTTTCCTTTGAAATAACTCATGTTTTCTTCAATAAAAAACCATATTTTTCTTTTGTATGGAATTTAAGTACTAAAAATGGGTTTTTAAAGGAAAAATGAATTTTTATCCGAAAGATATTTTCATATGGGTTTAAAAGAGTTTTTCAATGGGTTTTATGATGACTGTGTTTTATTCATGAAAAGTTACATGATAATTATATGATGTAGGTGATAATTATATAGTTTATATGAATGTTTAATCCCTATTATAATTCATGGGGTGATCCTGATATAGCTTATACAATGTTTGAGCCCTATTATAGCTCATGAAAAACTGGTGATCCTGATATAGCGTATATGAAGGGAGAGCCCCATTATATATCTCCAATTTATTAGGTAATAATTATATTAGAAGTTTGTTGTATGGATATTCCAATTAAAATAGTTTTGATTTTTTTATAAACCTCTAAGTCATCAAAAAGTATTTTTAATTTATTGCTCAGGGGTTAAAAGGGTTTATTTAAGAAAAATGTTTTTGTTTTCTTGTGAAAATATTTTATTTATTTCACTAAAATAACATTTATATAAAGGTAAATATTTCATGTTTTTTCATGTTTTTTATATAAATAATGGTTTCCTTTATTTTTATATCCCTTACTATGATTTTATGCTAATCCCATGTAATGTCCTAAACCCAATTACCCAGAGTTGGTGCATTATTACATAACATTAGCATGATCACAAGGAAATCATGACCCAAAAGACCGATTAGTTTAGTATTATTGGAAACAAGATTCATACATAAGTTCAACTTTACAACTTGAAAAGAAATATGACACTAATTATTTCATTAGAAACATTAAAGCCTCCTAGATTATGCCTGTAAGTCACTCATTACTAACTTCTTCATATCCTAGGAAAATTAAACATAAGAAAAGTGTGAGCTCAAATGCATAGTAAGGGTAAGAAATACAGTGGAAGATAACATAAATATTAGGCACGGTGAATAATTGAAAACACATTCCTTTACAAATAATAAAAATGAACACTTTTATGGCATGAATATGAGCTGAGTAAATAATACCATAATAAAATATAGTCATGGGTATTCTACTAGTTAAATAACCACATAAACCATAAATATTATTTTCATAATGAGGGAATGTGTAACACCAGACTTTAATTTCTGTGTGAAGGCCTCATGCCAGGACCTAGGGTCTAACTATCACCGGACCCAAACCCGGAGAGCCTCTGTAACTGGAATCCAACCTGGAGAGCCTCTGTAACCGGACTCCAACCCGGAGAGCCTCTTTAACCGAAATACAACCCGGAGGGTCTGCTATAAATATACCCTAACCCGAAGGGCTTAATTTTATCAGTCCCAAACTCGGAACATACTAGTCTAACTCATTCATCATAAAAAGTGTTAAAATATAACATAAAAATTCGTATTAAAACTAGCATATGAAATGTAAATAATTTAACCATAAACCATGAATGGCATAAAAATACATCATCCATAGTCATACATATCACAAAAACTTAAATATAATATGGAAGATTTGTATCATAATAAATCAACTTCAATAAAGTGTAAATTTTATCAAAGGATGTTGACATAGATGAAATCAAAACTATTTGAGAGAAATATCTCTTTCTATTTTGAAATCATTTAAGAGTTAAATAATTATAAAAAAACATTTATTTTGAAAATATTCTTATAAAATTGTAATGGAAGTTTCGATGATGTTATAATGGTATAAAATAACCGTACCCGCCATATAAGTTAAAAAAAATACATTCTTACATTAATTTTCTCAAAAAGGTCGTAAAGTACCTTGTTTGGAAAACGACAGAAAGATTCCTTTAAAAACATATATGGTAAAATAAGGGTATAAATGACTTTAACCCACAGTCTAGTAAATAGTAAAAATGTTTTGAAATACATTTTTAAGAAAACACGGATGTGGATGATAAAGAGGTCCTAGTAGATAATTACATATAAACAACCTCAGATAATGAAGAGATTGTGAAATTAACCCTTAACTTATACTTTTCCTTGGTCAAGGGTAGGTTAAAATCTAATATAATGGTGAAATCGTCGTTATTAAATTATATAAGAGCCATATACATTAATATTATATCCTATATGATCTTCTAATATTTCTTTGATAATGATATTTTAATAGTATCGTCGTTTCGGGTGTTAACTGATTCATTTTCCTTTATATGTTTTGAAACATAAGAAATGTTTGTTTTGGATAGAATTTATTTGATTCATATCCAGAATGATATTATGTTATTAATCATTATTTTTAATAACCAAATAAAAATTATTCTTGAATGGTTACGATGGGGAATGAATATTATCACGTATGTGGAGACGGTAATCCATACGTATGCACGAGCGACAATATGATTCTTTTAATATTAAAATAGTATATAATTGGATGGTATATCATATATACAGAATAATTATCATGTTATATTTATTATTTACATCATTTATACAAATTATTATACCCATCCAAATGATTAAGTGTTTGAATTACAAACATCACCACGACGTGGAGACGATAAGCCGTACGTACGCACGTATGGTGAATTTGTCATTTATAGGATGGATAGAATAATGAATATGGTTATACCATATTTATAATAACATAAAAATATATAGAATATACTGGAGTTACCATTTTATAATGGAAACAACAAATAAATATGAAGTGGAAGAAGAAAAGAACTTGAAAGAGGGTGGTAAAAATTATTACCTCTTCTTCGGGTTTTTCTTTTTGATTTGATCAAAAAGGATCATTTTGTTGGATTTATGACCAAAGTATAGACTCTAGGATAAAGTGAGGGATGTTGGGAGGATATTTGGGTAGGTTTTGGCCAAACTAGAAGGCTTTGGAGGTGTGAAATTAAGAGAAGGAGAAGTTCCCTTTTATAAGAGAGGTGAAGGTCAGTTTTGGAAAAGCATGAAATATTATTTTATAATAAAATAATTTTCCGTTTTTAATAGCTCAAAAATGATTTATTTTGAGGATAGGGTGAGTATGGGTCTAAATCATCTAAAAAAAGGTTTTAGATAGGTTTAGGTCACCATATTAACTTTATCATTTAGATTTAACTCTTAGTTAAATAGTTTGACTTTTACCATCTCCCTTTGTATTTTTATATTATATGGTTAATAAACTTACTATAAACTACCAAGAGAACACAAATTGGTTCATTAATGACACATATAATATTATTTACTCCCTTTTTCTGAACCTTATACTTTTATTAATATTATATCAACCAATAATATAGTATTTTTTTTAAAAACTCAAATATGTCAATTTTGTCATTATTTAATAATTTATTTTTGTTAAAGTCATAATAGTATTATTACATCAAAAAAAAAAAAATCATTGAATCAACCTTAACATGTCATATTAACATATAAAATTCATTTATGGAATCAAAACATTCATATTATATTTTTTTTATATTTATAATATCATTTATTTGATTCTTTCATTAATAAAGAAAATTCTGTATCATTATTGTGTCATATATAAATATATATATATTATGTCTAAAAATTATAAATAAAATATAATGATGTAGGAAATCTTCTTAGATTTCTAATGAATATATCAATTATATATTATCATATAAATTTTTTTTACTAAAAGATATTTTCTTTTGTTATTTTTGTCTTTATTTTAGATTATTTAATATGAAATGTCATTACCACACCCATGTGGCTCCATGGGGTCCCAAAGTCAACCCAAGGATTCCCATGGTCGAAAATTAATAAAAAAATAGGAATAAGACACATGTTAGGGTAATTTAGTATTATTAAAATATTATTATTTTTACCCTTATTTACTGGATTTACACTTTAACCAAGTAAATAAAATATTTACCGAAGTAATTATTCATAATGTCCGAAAATAAAAGTTACCTATTTACATAATCGGTACCTCCTTATTCAAAATATAGAATCCATTATTCTAAATTCAAAACACAGAAGTGGCAGAAATTAATCTAAAATTAATTCACGCTATCAAAACAAAAAGCATGTTTTTAAGAAATAATAACTATCAAAAGATTGACATTTGTTTATGTGTAATTTAAATGTGAAATTACATAAAATGACCAAAATTGAATTAAATGGTAAAATTATTATATAATTATACTTTAAAACTACTCAATAGTATAATATATCACAATAAATTACTTTGATTAATAAAGTTGTTTTTAATTAAAATTTAGTATTTTTCACAACTCATCAAAAACTGAATGTTTTTAGAAAAATACCAAAACTTAACCCTAATATAATTTTGATATTCTAAATTAAAAAAGGAAGTCTATTTTACCAAATTCAAAACATAGAAGTTTCATTTATTAATTTAAAATTAATTCCCTTGTCAAAACCAAAAAGCGGGTTTTTTAAAAAGTAAAAACTATCAAAAGATTGACATGTGTTTATGTCAAATTTAAATGTGAAATTACTTAAAATGACCAAAATTGTATTAAATGATAAAAATATAATATAATTATACTTTCAAACCATTCAAATATATAATTAAACACTATATATTATTTGGATTAAAAAGGTTGTTTTTAGTTAAAATTTAGTATTTTTCACTATTCACCCAAATATGAAAGTTATCAGAAAAACATCAAAAAATTATCAAAACGAAAATTTTATGACCGTATTCTAAAGAATAAGTTTATTTTTTCAAATAAAAGTTTCAAATATTGGATTTAAAAAGGGTTCTCCATTAAAAGGTGATAAAATTTCTTTTTTTTAAAATACTTCTTTTATCTGAAAAAAATGAATTTGTTCTTATATTATGTCTAAGAAACACGTAATATGGATTCTAAAATTTTATAGAATATATAAAATTCAAAATTCAGTTTACACTATTCATAATCGCTTTTGAAACGGCTAGTTTGGTAAGTTGTGGCGCGCTCAAAATTGGTGTTGGGTGTTATGCAAGTTAATAAATTACTTTTAAGAGATAATGTACTATGGAATCATGGGGTGTTACATTCTCCCCACATTCAATAAATTGTGTCCTCGCAATTTGAAATTTTTCTTCAAAAATAAAATGTAAAAAATAGAAAATACCATTGTGGAAGACCCACATCGGAAATTGGGTTAATAAAAATTAGTCTTAATTAGAGGGAAAGGGAAATGAAAAGTCACCACCAAATTATGATCTATATTAGGAGAACATTGGTGGAAATTAGAGACATATAATTAGAGGAAAAATGTAAATATATATAGGGAGTGATTGAGGTCATCAATCGCAAACAAGTGTAAAATTGAGGTCCTCAAATCCATCAATCTATGATAATTTAAAATATCATCAGCTCAACAAAACATAAGGTATTAGGATAATACATTTTTGGTTTTAATACCCCTTAACTAAAGTTTAAGAATTAATTTTTCATAGAATAATATAAAAAAATACTTAACAAGTAAAGTTCTATCCTTTAACTAATTTCTACCAAAAACTCATCTTTCACTCTAAAAGATAATAGAACATAAGAATACTCTATTAATCATAATCGTATAGGGTTCCAAAAAATGAATTTATAATTAATTTGTGTGATTATTTAAAAAAATGACATTATACAAACTAGGACATCACGTAGGCCAGTGGTAGGTGATGCACCCTTGTCGCCCTTTGGTTGCGGGTTCAAGTCTTGCGACCTTACTGGACGTGACAGGTTGTCGCCTGACCTCCGGGTTGTCCTTTTTATAACAATACAAAAATAATCTCAAAAAAATTCATTATCCTTAAGAATAGTATCCAATGTCAAATTTAATCCACGCCAACCTTTATACTTATCCAAAATACTTCTTTCCAAACTCACAGTTTAAAATTTATAAGGAAGGTAAACACAATGAAGATCCTTTTTACCATGTAATAACATGTGTATACTTTCATCATGTATTTTTTCAAAACATGGTAACAAACTTATTTATTACATTCATGCTCCCTTATTCCTTAGAGTATACTAGGTATATTCCTTATATATGAAAATTTTGAATACTCCAGCAATGTTGGAATAAACAAACCATTAATCAGTTCCAAGTAAGTCATGAATATCCAATATAATTTAACCAAATAAACCATATTTTATTCCAAAATCACTACCTCAGTATCAAGACCATATTAAGGATTACCTTTCCTCCGACCATGTATTTTTCAAAAAGTGAAACTTTTTGTTGAGTCACTTTTCATAGAACCATATAATCTCAAATCCTCAATGACATAGTACTATAGTGAAATCCTTATTTATTTCCATAATTCATATGACTGGTATATAATCGATACAACACTGAAATGACATAATTCTTTAGTAACAACATAAGAACACTAGTCATTCCTCTTTATCTGTGGTAGTATCATAACGTGATTATTATCCAATAGCACCATTTGCGTTATACTCTGATGACTAGAACATTGATTTAGGTTGTGTCCCAACTCCTTGCAGATGAAGCACTTTACATTTGAAACCTTTTTTCTTACCCTTGCAATCACGTACTTGGTGTCCTTTTTCTCCACACTTATAACAAACTCCCATTCCCTTCAAGAATTTACCAAGGTGATTCTTTCCATAGTTATCACATTTGGGAAAATCCTTCTTTCTCCTCTTCCCCTTATCCATCTTTCTCTCTACCATCCTTTTCTTCTCTTTCTTCCCTTCAAAGCCATATGACTCAGATAATTCTTTACTTATCTTATTAACACATGATACTATTTCTTCATATGTTGAGAATACATAGGAGACTATTTCCCTTATAAATTATAACTTAATACCATGAAATATATGATCCGTCTTACTCTTTAGATCACACGTATTACTGGAGTTCTCCTTCCTTCTACTAGGCGCCATTTCTAAACAATAGCATACACTAGGTCAGTTTATGAATCGAAATGAATAATTCCAAACTTGTAAAATACTTAACGTAAATTGAACAGTTTATAGATATAATCCATAATCATAAAAAAGTTTTCTTTGAAGAAGTATATACTCATAAATCCTTCATAATGGTTTTTAAAGAAAATGAGAGTTATCCTAAGCATATCCCCCAGGAGTGTCGTAACCAAGAGTTCAGCAAGACCCATTGTCGTGCACCAGTTCCCATTCGATTCTAGCTCAAAGCGGTGTTTTCAGGTTTTACCCCTAGGTACATCTGTGCCAGAGCCACCTCTACCTACTTGTATCCAGACAGGGATATATTTCTTGGAAAAATCACAAAATCTCAACATTACCAAAATTATAGGAAGTTATTCTATACTAATCCTAAAAGTCTATCTTAGGGTAATGTGCTCTAATCAGAGTTTATCTAAATCTAGTTTCCATGGTTTGTACTAAACTTTCTCTGATACCAACTGTAACACCCTGACCCCAGTTACCTAGAGACTGTACATTATTACATAACATTGGAATGATCACAAAGAAATCATGTCCCGAAAGACCGATCCATTTAGTATTATTGGAAACAAGATTCATACATATGTTCAACTTTAAAACTTAGAAAGAAATACAACACTAATTTATTCCATTAGAAACATCCAAGCCTCCAAGATTATGCCTACAAGTCACTCATCAATAACTTCTTCATATCCTAGGATAAGGAAACATAAGAAAGGGGTGAGGTCAAATGCTTAGTAAGGGTAAGCAATACAATGGAAGATAACATAAATATTAGGCATGGTGAATAATTGAAAACACATGCCTTTAAAAATAAAAAAATGAACACTTTTATGGCAGGAATATGAGATGAGTAAATAATTTCATAATAAAACATATTCATGGGTATTATACTAGTCGAATAACTATATGAAACATCAATATTATTTTCATAATGAGGGAATGTATAATACCAGAATTTAATTTCTGTGTCAAGGCCTCGTGCCAGGACCTAGGGGATAACTGTAACCGGAACCAAACCCGGAGAACCTCTATAACCAGACTCCAACCCGTAGGGTCTTCTGTAACCATAACCCAACCCGGAGGGCTTACTTTTACCAGTCCCCAACCCATAACATACTATTATAACCTATTCATCATAAAAAGGGTTGAAATATAACATAAACATTCATATTAAAACTAGCGTACAAAATTTCAATACTTTAACCAAGAACCATGAATGGAATAAAGATACTTCATCTATATTCATACATATCACAAAACCTTAAATAAAATATGGAAGATTTTTATCATAATAAAGCAACTTCAAGAAAGTTTAAAATTTATCAAAGGATGTTGACATAGATGAAATAAAAACTATTTGAGATAAATATCTCTTTCTATTTTCAAATTATTTAAGAGTCACATAATTATAAAGAATTTTTTTTTGAAAATATTCTTATAATCTTGTAAGGGAAGCTTTGACGATGTTATAACGGTGGATAATACCCGTACCTACTGTATAAGTTAAAAAAAGACATTCTTACATTAATTTTGTCGAAAAGGTCGTACAATACCTTGTTTGAAAAATGATGGAAATATTCCTTTCAAAACATATAAGGTTATATAAGGGTATAAATGAATTTAACCCATATTATAGTAAATAGTAAAAATGTTTTGAAATATATTTTTAAGAAAACACAGATGTGGATGATAAAGAGGTCCTGGTAGATAATTACGTATAAACAACCTCAGATAGTGAAGATATTGTAAAATTAACCCTAAACTTGTACTTCTCCATGGACGAGGGTAGGTTAAACTTCTTTATAATGGTTAAATAATTGTTATTAAATTATACAAGAACCATATACATTATTATGATATCATATATTATCTTTTAATATTTCTTTGATAATGATATTTTAGTAGTATCGTTGTTTCGGGAGTTAACTGATTCGTTTTAGTTTATATGTTTTGATACATAATCCGTGTTTGTTATGGATATTATGTATTTGATTCATATACAGAATTATATAATGTTATTAATCATCATTTTTAATAAAAAAATGAAAATTTTTATTGAATGGTTATGATGGGGAATGAATCTTATCGCGTTCGTGGAGACGGTAATCCGTACGTACGCACGAGCAAAAATATCATTCTTTTGATATTAAAATAGTATATAATTGGATGGTATATAATATATAAATAATAATTATCTTGTTATATTTATTATTTATATTAGTTATACTAATTATTATAGTCATCCAAATGATGAAGTGTTTGAATTACAAACATCACCAGGACGTGGAGACGGTAAGCCGTACATATGCACGTATGGTGACTTTGTCATTTATAGGATGGATAGAATAATGAATATGGTAGTGACATATTTATAATAAAATAATAATTTATATAAGATACTGGAGTTATCATTTTATAATGGAAACAACAAAGAAAGAGGAAGTGGAAGAAGAAAAGAACTTGAAAGAGGGTGGTGAAATTATTACCTCTTCTTCGGGTTCTTCCTTTTGATTTGATCAAAAGGGATCCTTAGGTTGGATTTATGGAAAAAGTAAAGACTCTATGATGAAGTGAGGGATTTCGGGAGGATATTTGGTCAGGGGTTGGTCAACCCAAAAGGCTTTAGAGGTGTGAAATTAAGAGAAGTAAAAGTTCCCTTTTATAAGAGAGGTGAAGGTCACTTTAGGAAAAGTTTGAAATATTATTTTATAATAAAATAATTTTCGGATTCTAATGGGTCCAAAATTATTTATTTCTAGGATAGGGTGGGTATGGTTCTAAAATCCCTTCAACCAATAGGTTTTATATAGGTTTAGGTCACCATATTAACTTTATCATTTAGATTTAACTCTTAGTTAAATAGTTTGACTTTTTCCATGTCCTTTTGTATTTTTATATTATATGGTTAATAATATTAATATAAACTGCCAAGAAAACCCCAATAGGTTTAGTAATGACACAGATAATATTATTTAGGCCCTTTTTCCAAATCTTATACTTTTAGATATATTATATAAACCAATAATATAGTATTTGTTTTAAAAACACAATTATGTCAATTTTGACATTATTTAATAATTTATTTCTGTTAAAGTCATAACAACATTATTAAATAGAAAAAATTAATTGAACCAACCTTAACATGTCATATTAAACTATAAAATTATTTTATGGAATCAAAACGTTCAAATTATATTTACTTTAATATTTATAATATCATTTATTTGATTCTTTCATTAATAAAGAAAATACTACATCATTATTGTGTCATATATAAATATTTATATTTTATATCGAAAAATTATAAATAAAATATCATGATTTAGGAAATAATTTTATCTTTATAATGAATATTTATAGTCTAATAGATCAATTATATATCATTATATAATTTTTTTTTTACAAAAAGATATTTGTTTTTGTTATTTTTGTCTTTACTTTAGATTATTTAATATAAAATGTCATTTTCACACCCATGTGGCTCCATGGGGTCCCAAAGTCAACCCAAGGATGGAAATATTCAGAAATTAATAAACCAATAGTAATAGGACACATGTTAGGGTAATTGAGTGTTATTATAATATTATTTTCTCACCTATATTTACTGGATTTACCCTTCAACCATGGTAAATAAAATATTTACCGAAGTAATTACTCATAATATCTAAAAATAAAAGTTACCCATTTACACAATTTAGACCTCCAGATTAAAAATATGGAATCCATTATTCCAAATTCAAAACACATAAATGGTAGAAATTAATTTAAAATTAATTCATGCTGTTAAAACAAAAAACGTGTTTTTAAGAAATAATAACTATCAAAAGATTGACGCTTGTTTATGTCTAGTTTAAATGTGAAATTACATCCAATGACAAAAATTGAATTAAATGGTAAAAATATAATATAATTGTACTTTAAAACTAATAAATATTATAATTTAGCACTATAAATTATTTTTATTAAAAAATTTGTTTTTAATTAAAATTTATTATTTTTCACAACTCATCAAAAACTGAAAGTTTTCAGAAAAATACCAAAATTTATCCTTAAGATAATTTTGATATTATATATTAAAAAATAAAGTCTATTTTACCAAATTCAAATCATAGAACTTGCATTTATTAATTTAACCTAAATTTCACATTGTCAAAACCAAAAAGCGGGTTTTTTAAAAAGTAAAAACTATCAAAAGATTGACATGTGTTTATGTCAAATTTAAATGTAAAATTACTTATAATGACCAAAATTGTATTAAATGATAAAAATATAATATAATTATACTTCCAAACCATTCAAATATTTAATTTAAAACTATAAATTATTTTGATTAAAAAGGTTGATTTTAGTTAGTATTTAGTATTTTTCATTATTCACCCAAATATGAAAGTTATTAGAAAAACACCAAAAATTTATCAAAACTAAATTTTTATGTCTCGATTCTAAATAAGAAGTTTATTTTTTCAAATAAAAGTGTCAAATATTAGATTTAAAAAGGGTTCTCTATTAAATGGCGGTAATTTTTTTTTAAATACTTCTTTTATCTGAAAAAAATGAATTTGTTCTTATATTATGTCTAAGAAACACATAATATGGATTCTAAAATTTTATAGAATATATAAAATTTAGAATTTTGTTTACACTATTCGTAACCACTTTTTGAGCGGCTAGTTTGGTAAGTTGTGGTGCACTCAAACTCGGTGTTGCGTGTTGCACAAGTTATTTAATTACTTTGAAGAGATAATGTACTATAAAAAATTGGGGTGTTACATCCCAAGTTTTTAAAATGTTTTCACATGGTTTAATTATGGGTAAGGGAAATGAATCAGTCAAGTTAAAATTAATGTATATTTTCCAAGAAAATAAATCTTTCTTTATTTTAAAATTTTTATATTGTTGTAAAATGGATAGTAATTGGAAGTGTCTAATTTTTATTTTAGGTTATTGTTATATATGAATTACGGACTGATTCTATTAAAATATAAACCTGGAATGGTCTTGAAATGTAAGAGAATGAATTATTGACTTATAACTCAAGATTAGGTAATGTTTAAGGATGATTTATTATAGTTGGTATCAAATGATGGTTTATACATATTTATAGGTTTGGATAGTATTAATATCATTCCCTTTTAAGATTTTAATTTATGGTTAAGTTGAAATTATATAAAATTTTAATATTTATATGTCGCTTTATATTAAATATTTATAATCGTAATGGTTTTGTACAAATAAAACAAGAAAGATGTAGGTGGAAAGGAACTGAGAGGAAAGTATCATTCCACACCAGCAACTCAAGGAGGTTGGAATTGGAATGGATCAATTTTTTATAGTGGTGGATAACTTGACATAATCTATAAATAGTGGTGGTATCCATGATAGAGAGGAATAAAATCTACCATGAATGAACATGTCTATAGTGGAGCATTTCATAAAGAAACACCCCCATAATTCAATGAATCATATGACCCACTGATAGATTAAGGATAGATCAATTTCTTAGAGAATATATTTGAAGTCATGGGATATTCGAAATGCCAAAAGTAAATATTTGCACCTATCATTTTTGAATGTGAAGCTGATCAATGGTGGTATTTGGTGAAGAATACCAAATAGAAAGGTGATCTTTATGCTATGGAATGGGACACATTTAATAATATTTTCCTTGAATAGTATTTCTCTAATTTTTTTTGAATTAGGATAGAGAAATGATTTCTGGAATTGAGGAAAAAATATGAAGATTATATGGCTATATCTAAAGTAAACATCACAAGATTGAACAGGTATATGCCAGACTTTATTAGTGAAATTTATATTAAAACTAATAGATTTTAATCATTATTACAAAAAATTATACCAAGAGAACTCGACACACGAGAGTTGAAAAATTATGGGGAATTGTTTATTATGGTGAGAAATTTCAGATGGAGTTTTCAGACACTTATGTACCATGTGATTATAAGAGTAATAAATGGTCAAGGAGGAAGAAATTTAGAAGCAACAAACTAATAATTCTGGTGTTAAGACAAATATTTTTCCAAGTATAGTAAAATAAATTTTAGGGAATGTATGTCAGGATTTGGAAAGTTTTACCAATTGGGTAAGTTTGGTGATAAGTTTTTGTAAATACAAATAAAAGAGTTCTAAACAATCCAATAATGAGATAAAATATATACAGTCAATAGTAATATTCTTTAGCTATAATGAGTTTTGAAATTATGCTAATGTGTGTCCAAATTTACACACTCAGGGTGGAAATCATCATGATCAAAATAACAAAGAGGTTGTGAAATCATATTCTACTTCTACAGTTGATGTTGGCCCATTTGGTGAAGAGGAGATAGATCCAATATGATCTATGATTTTCGAAGGTTGATAAAAATATTAATGACTTAAGTACCCCTATTTTGATGTTTTAATAAATGGAATACATTGTGAGACATTTATTGAGTTATCATAGATATATGAAGTATATGTTTTAGTATAAAAGTTATTTGAGGAATAATTTTTTTAGATGTTATAAGCATATTCTTAAAGGTATTGATAACCTTTATGGTTAATATGATCATTAATGATGATGGTGAGGAGATGATGATGATGTTTAGAGTGGACATTGGTTATGGTACAACGAAGATGGTGATGTGATGATGGTGGATATGTGAAAGGAGAAGTTGACTTGACGTGTTGTAGGGTGGTTCTAGCGGCGTTATTTGTGGGATAATGACAAAATTTTCTCCTATTTTATAATTTTTCATTTCTTCCCACTATTATGAGTGATGTTTTGGACTATGTGTGATGTTTTGGAAAATTTGTGGGTTCCCACTCAACCCCTGAAAGTGGTTTTATGAAAATAATAAGAAATGAATTAGAATGATGAACTGTTAGTGTTACTTTTTAGGTTTAGAGAATAATTTATTATAACTTTTTCTAACCACTTTGATTTATGATAATAGTTAGAGATAGACAGAAAGACTTGTCACCATTTTAGGGATCTTAAAATCTATTGAAAGTAAATTTTAGCAATTCAGGAATAAAAAATTCATTTTTAGAGAAACTTTTGAATTGGAAATTGATAGAAACACAACCAAAAGATGAAATTTTTCTTATGAAATATAAAAAAATAAAGTAAGTATATATCCTTATATTCTTAGATAGTAAAATAATTCCTCATGTTTAAGAAAAGGATGTTATTTTTTTTTCTTTTTATTAAACATGTTGGAGGGAAATCCCCATTTTTCAAAAATAAAATATGATATCTTCTTTTGAAAAATAGGGAAGAGGTAACCCAATAAAAACACCATGGAAAAGGCCAATAAAGGAAAACTCGAAGGAAGAACACTGTGGTCAATGGAAAGAAAAAGTCAAAAGGGATGTGGAAAGAGTTTCATTGACCCCCTAAATGATAATGAAATTGTGAAAATGATCATAAGAGTAAAAATTATCAAAAGAGTGAAAATGATCATTCACTTACTTGTGATCAATGAACTCAATCAATCTCTATGATTATTTATGCTTTTATTCCATATTCAAATCATAACTTCTTACCTATGTTCTCCTATTTGGAAACATATTTATGTGTTATTCCAAATGAACTATGTAATCCACATTCTCTCAACATAATAGGATGTTCTATTAACCCTTTTTATGACGTGGTTATACAACAAAAGTATTCTCAAATGTTCATCCATTGATTACCGTGATAAAGTTCAAAATATAAGGGCATAATTTATTAAAGGGGGGATGTAACACCATGATATTTTAAAATAAGAAAATTATTTTCAATAGATTAAATGATATGAAATACTGACTTAGTTTTTCTTACATGTAACAATGTGTTTCTTTTATATCTTGTGTTACATAGAAGACCATGTTTTACCGAACAACAATATACTATTAATATTTTTATTTAATATGATAGTTATCACTTAGATTTTGGAATAATGGGTTTGAATTGGATTAAAAATATTATTAAAATATATATTTTAAACATTGATATTTAGTTATTTATTGTTTATTAATAAAATAAGAATCATTTAAAATAAAAAATTGTTTTCTGAAAAACATTTTTTTTCTAAAATATGTTTTAATCATGCTTGGCGTACATAATTTAAAATTAATTTTTTACCAGTTTTAGAAAAATTATTTTTAAAAATAAAATTAATCTTGGAAATTGTAATACCGATATTAGATTAGGGTGAATATTTGGTAATTTTCATGAATTGTTTTGTTTTTTTGATGAATTGTGAAAAAGACTGAATTTTAATTAAAAATTGTCATTTTAATTAAATTATTTACAAAGTTAAATTATATTTTAAATTGGTTTTAAAGTATAATTAGTTAAATTATACATAAATTAGTCCAATTTATTTTATTTTAATAAATTTCATGTTGAATTTTAATATAAAAACATTGTGAACTTTTGAACATTTTCACTTAAAAAAACGCGCAATCTCATCACGTCTGCGTGATTAATTTTAAATTAAATTCCTCCACTTTTGTGAGTTTTATTTGTACAAATTGAATCCATATTTTGAATTATAATAATTTTTAATATCTAATAATGTCAACTTACTTTTTTATCACAATTATTAACAAAAGAGTGAAAATTAATTACCGCGGTCAAGGTAATGTTTTTTTACCATGTGGTCAAACTAAAAAGATAAGACTAAAAATGACCTAAAATGTTATCTTAATTTTAAATTATGATTTTATTTAGACCATTTAGGTAAAATTATCTAAAATATGTAAATTTATTGTCACTTACCTTTGAAAATAATATATATAATAAGTTATGTGAAGAAATAGAGAGAAAAAAGAACCTTCCTTGCTTTCAATATCTATAAAGCATTAGGATAGGGACAAGGACAACCTATATTCAGTTTTAAATATTTATTTGAAACATAAATGATTATTTTTTATCATGTTAATTTATTTTTAATTTTTTCAGATAAAATAATTACCTGAAATGTTTATTCAACGTCGATGTAGTAATTATTTAATTAATATAAAGATAAAATAAATGATATTAAAAATGATAAAATAAAAATAATTTGAATAGATAATTTTGTTCCGTGAATATTTTTAATGTAATATAACATTTAAGTTAATTAATTATTTATTATATTGGAATTACCTTTATGTATTTATTCTATTAAGATCAAAGTAATTGAATAGTGTCAAAATTTACATGAATGATATTTTATAATGAATAATGTTTTATTAAATGATTTAAAATGACTAAAAATATTATATTATGAAAAGTGATTTTTAAATGTTAATAAATATAAACTATGGTTCATATATGGAACAATTTTTTTTATTATGAATATATTTACCCTTAAATAGAAAAAACCATGTAGGGAAGTTATGGTTAAATTAGTGTTTTTGCACATTATATACGCTTGTGTTAAAATTAATGTTAAAAACAAAGGATTTTAATTTTATTGTTTATATTTAATATTTTTTACTAGTTTTTAAAAATTATCTAATATGATTCATTTTATTTCTAGTCTTAAATGATAAATTAGATAGGTAAAAAGACTAGTTACCGTAGTAAAAACAAAATTGGTAAAAGTAAGGAAGCTTTGAAGTTAAGGAACACCATTTTAAAAAAATGTATTTTTGGGTGGTGTAAGTGTTTCGAGTCCATAATTTCCCTAAACTCCATTATTTTTCAATTTTGGAGGAACATGAAGTAATATTAGCCTACCAATAGTGAATAATTTTGGCTATTTACAATAATGACACTCCATTATAAAAGGGAATTCACTCCCGTAACGTCTCCACACCTCTGAAGCCATTCGGTTCGACCAACCCATAACAAAATAAATTCCCAACATTAATAATATCACCATATAAACCTTATTTTGGGTATAATTCCAACCATGTAAGGCCTTTGGTGCAAACTAAAAAGAGTTTCATGAAGAAGAGGATGATTAAGATGAACGTGACGAATCAGACTCTGGGTAAGGGGATTCATCACATTTTTTTATTAAGCAATATTTTGATGTTATACACTTATTATATTTTAAATAGTGTAGATATATATCCTTTTACATGTGATATCATGAATTTATCAACTCTCATGATATTTAATGTTATATTTATTATTATTCTTTAACAGGTTTTAATATTCAAGTTTTTGTCAAGTGATATGTGACTTTTCTTTTAAAAAGAATCAATTTTTAAAATTTTCCTTCCAAATATTTCTCTTCCATGTCCATGATTTTGAAATTATATTTTTAATGTTTTTATATGTACATAAAATATTTATAAATTAAATTTTATATCTCTTTTTACATTATTTAAAAAGTTTTCAAAAGGAATATTTTTCTGTGTTTTGTATGGGATGTTTTGAAAAAAAATTTCTATTATTAATGCACATAGTTTAAATTAATTTTCCACAATCCTAGAAATTATTTTATTTCTGGATTCTTTTTCAAGATTTATTTTTTTCATCAATGAAAAACCGTCTTTCTTTTTTTGGGTATTTCTGTATTAAAAATGTCTTTTTATAATAAAATATTATTTTTTATTCTAATATGTTTTTCATATGGGTTTAAAATCATTTTTCAAATGGTTTTATGATGAAAGTGTTTTATTACCAACAAGGTACTTGAACATTATATAAAAGGGGTGAGCCCCATAAAACTTTTATTAAGGGTTGTATCCCCTTATAGACCCAAGGTGAGCTTGATATAGCTTATATAAAGGGTTGAGACCAATTATCATTCATAAAAAATGGGTGATCACAATATATATTATATTAAGATCCCCATTATAGATCTCCAATTCATTGGGTAATGATTATATTATAAGTTATCCATATAGTTATTCCAATTAAAAGTGTTTTGGAAGGGGTTTATGAATACAATGACCTAATTCACCAAAAAAAGTTTTAATTTATTGCCATGGGTTTTAAAAGATTTCATTGAAAATATTTTATTTATTTCCCTAAAAGAACATTTATTTAAAGGTAAATATTTCATGGGTTTTCATGTTTTTACTGAACTAATGATTTCCTTTATTTTGTATATCCCTTAATGAGATTTTGTTCTCATACCAGGGTTTTAAAATGTTTTTCATTATGTTTAAGGATATGTAAAGGAAACGAAGAAGTCATGTTTAAAGACATGGATATTTTCTATGAAAATAAATCATTATTTATTTTAAAAGTTTTATGTTATGGTAAAAATGGATACTAATCAGAAGTTTCCAATTTGTATTTCATCATTTTGTTATGTATGAGATATTTCCTAATTCTATAAAGCCCTAAACATGAAAAGATCCTCAAATGTAAGAGAATTAATCCTTGACTTAAATATTAATATTATTCAATTTTTAAGGCCATGTCATTATAAATATTATTCTATAATACCCTATAATGCATGATAATATTTCAGTGAATTTTTTGAGCTGGAGTTTTGATAGCTAGGTTTTCATTATGTGGGAAAATGAAATTGAGTTCCCACCTTTTTTATTTCAAGATCACCTATAAAAAGTGGTTCAAGTATAACCCATACTGATACTATTCACCTATAAAAAAGTGTTGATACAGTAAAAATTTCAAGAAGTTTGATTTTACAACCATGTTAGTGGAAAAAGTGAGTATACTTATCAGAATCATCAGATGGAGGGTTTGAACTGAGTTACTGGACAAAATAACATATCAGAGATATCCGACAGATGCATCAGGTAGAGATACCAGACATAGTTTATATCAGATATAGATTATGGGTAGGTTGTGAGGTGAAAATTTTTTGTTCATAAAAAGAATATAGATCATAGGTGAAATGAATGAGGCACACCAAAAAGAGTACACTATATAGATTTAGGAGAAACACTAGACAATGATTCCAGATGGAGAAAATTAGATGGATGATTTCTAGACAATATTGTTTGGAGTTTTCCTCAAATTTTCTTATTATTTAGTTGGATAAATTTCACAAATAAATTTTTTTAACTTATAGGAGTGAGTATAATAATATTTATCAGGAGATAGAAGGAGTATAATAGAAGTAATCTCATGTTGTATTTACTTTTTATTAATATTAAATTACCATAGACAGTGGGTGTTTCCATGATGAGGATGTAGTCACCCACACTAAGGGACAACCTTATAAATATTATATTCCTTGCATTAATTTATTATCATTGCATTATTGTGATATTTTTATATAAATTTGATAAGGATAATAACTCTTACAAGTTACATGAGTTAATTTTATGGAATTTTGAATGGTAAAAATATCACCACTGATTCAACTCCCCCTTATTAGTGGTTCTAAAAATCTCAAGTAATTTCACTTATATTTTATAAAATATTTGTAAGATTAAGTTTCAGGTCATATCTATATTTATATATCTTGAAATGTAGTGAGTGTAAGAGAAGAAGAGGCCATGTACCTTAAATAAGTAGTAAGATCCACTTAAATTTTTAATAACATACTAATTATGTAGTGATTTTTTAGCATACTGTAAAATAATTGACATTTTCTTCTTGGAGTAGCCTTTAAAAGGTTAACCAAGTAAAATCATCATTTTCATGATATTTAAATATTTTCATTTGGTTAAGTTTAATACTTAGATTCAGGGAATCCTTTCAAAAATAAGGAAATATCTAATTTGGTTTAAATAAAGGAAGACATTTTTTCACCCTAACTCACTCCCTATTAGGGATTATATTGGGACTATGGTACAATATACTTTGTATGTTTTCTTAATAAGGTAAAATAGGAATATTTAGGATACATGCATTAATGAAGTCTGATTTTTCATCAAATTTATGAACCTAAAACCGGGTGAGAATAGTTATTTATAAGGTACACAAACCTTACATTGAAGACTTATTATGACATAAGAACTTCATAGTGTAACATCATAGTGAAAAATATTTCTAAGGTACAAGAAAAACCTACAAAGAATAATAAAATTAAGTATACACTATAAAAATAGTGAACTGATACTAAGAAGACTTCATAAAATACCTATAGATAATTTGTAGGGTAAATTTATGAAGAAATCTACAGAGATGGAATTATTATAATAAAAATGGTGAAATATAATAAATGACGACTTATTGTATATAAATTTATAAAAATAATTTTATGAATTTTCAATCCATGATTCAAGGAAAATTTCAATAGAATTTGAATGAGATTTAAATGGGGATTAAATGAGGACTATGGGTGATTTTCAAAAAATTTCAAATTAAAATATTTGAAATTATTTATCATGGTCGAAATTTTATTTTCTTATTGGAAAATATATTCAAGAAAGAATCACTGGAGTTGCATCATTATGGTAATATTAATTATAAATTAATGTGAATATAAATGCAATAAATAAAGAATAAAAACCTCTTCAATAATTGTGAGAAGGTGACTACACTTTATTGTGTACAATACTTGTTGTATCAAGGATAGAGAACAACTAAATAATGAAATTTTAACTAAATCAATGAATTTAAATTATTTTTAGGAAATATAATTATGTTATCATTGATCTAGTAACTCTTTGGTGAGGAGGATGGATATATTTTCATCCATGCATGATCTTTCATGTAACTAGATCATCTTGAAGAACTAAGAGTGAAATATTAATCTACTATTGCTATACTAATATTATTTATGTAGTCTATGTAATTATTGATTAAGATTTATACTTTGGGGATGATGCACTCATTGAGGATTTAAGGATCTAATTTAAAAATAAGTGTGAAGGAGGGATCACGAGGTATTGTTGGTTCTAGTATGACTAACTCCATATCATTTGTGGGAAGTGGATGATACCTTACTATTTCAAGAAGAATATAATACCTTCTCAAAACATGTATACAACTTGTAATATATCTATGATCACTAAAATTTTATAGTGATAATAAAATCTATGTTCTACTAGGAGGTTAGATAGAGAAAGGAGTAGGTTATCATAGAGAGGTACAAACTTTTAAAAATTTCTTATATTCTATTTGATCATACTATTTGTGAAAAATAATTAGGAGGAAAATTTATAAAGTAGATCATAACCTTCATAATCCCCAAGGATTTAGTTTAAAAGAAACAATTTGTAAAAACCTATACCACTAGTTTTCCCCTAGTGGTATTCTCACTAATTTGGGCTCTATAAGATGTATTAGAGAAAACCAAATCTCACTAAGATTCTACTCTTATTAAAAAATATCATGGATATTTTTAGTTCTATGAAAATAAGATTAATTCAATTGTTTTATGAGAGAAAAGTTCATAGTTGGAAGAACCATATGTCACCCTATTTACTTTAAAAAGTATTAGAGGTTAGTTATTATCTTATTGTAGTATTTCCACCTAATATAAGATATGTACTTATAACTTCACTAACAAGAGAAATATTTTGGTAAATGGAAAAGATATAAATACTATACTATTATACTTGTATGAAAAAGTCTATACCAAAGTGATAGGAATAAAAATAACAAAATAAATGTTTAATAAACATGAAAATATATATGAGTGAAATGAAATGATTAAGGAATCCAAGATATTTGTATGGATGGAAAAAATTGAAAATATAAAGATAGATAAAGATGAGAATTTTTATAACCATTTTACTAAGGTGAATGAAATAGTAATTCATATTCGAGGTTTTGGGGATAAGATGAAAGGTTCTTTAGTTGTTTAAAAATTAATGAGAAACATTATAAACAAATTTGATCCAAATGTTTCAGCTATTGAAAATAGAGAAGAACTATCTATGGATGAGTTACATGATAATATTATTTATTATGAGATGATAAAATATCTAATTTTGAATATGGATAAATAAGGAATGAAATTTAAATCCATTAATAAGTTAAATATTAAAGAATATGAGGTTTAATATTCAATTGACTTTGAAGAATATAATTAGAGTAAGGAATATCTCCCAAGGGATATAAATTTTATCTAAAAAAATATTAAATTAAGCATAGAATATGGGAAAAATACCACTCAAATGTTTCAAGTGTGGAGGAGTATAAAACTTTTTAATTGAATACCCATTAAAAAAGAATAATTCGGAGTATGGTGAAGATGAATATTAAGAGAATCCTTAAAAAATATCTATAAGAAAAGACATACAAAGATTAAAATAGGTCTGATGAAGGAAAGATAAGGATAAAAAGAAGAAAGAAAAAAATCATGTTGAGTAAAGAGGAAGAATACTATTCTTCCCCAATAAATGAATTTAAGAAATATTGTGCTAGAAAAGATACCAATTTCATGGAATAAGTTAAAAATAGAGATCACAACACAAGCAATGTAGAATAAGAAGAAGTGAAAGCCTATATAAAATATATGTTGAGAACTGAGATTGATGTGTGTCTAAATAGAGACCCTAAACTTAAAACTGATTTTAAAAATCTTAATAAGAAGTAAAAAATCTAAAGATATTTGTGGATGAGTTTCATAGTAGTGAAAATGACGTTTTTGAAGAGAACAAAATCTAAAAAGTGAAGGTATATAAGAAATAAATAATATTGAAAGAATTTGAGAAGAAGATGAATGATCAAGAAGAAATGATTCACCAAGGTGAATCAAGGCGTCCTATGTTTGAGAAAACCCTTAAGAAGATTATGAGTAACATTGAAAAATCTATTGAAGTGAATGATGAGTCATCATAGGGCATTCAAAAATCTTCTGAAATAACTCAGGTTAAATCTACACCTATTGCATCAAAACATTTTAAATCTAGTTCAACTATCATTGTAGGTTATTAATGAAAATATAAAAAAATTTATTGAAAAATATCCATTAGAAAATTTCTTACACATATAAGGTAGTTGAGATTGATGAAAAGAACAAGTATCCCCAGAACCTATACAGAAGAAGGTTGATGTCTCACTAAGACAACATGCATATTGTCAAAGTCAGAATCAATAGTTTCATGGAAGAACCAGTTTCAGATGATACTGCTGGTATTTTGATACTTATGGGAATACAAATTATATTTTTTGGTATAATATATCTCTCCCTTAGAAAAAAATGAGGATATAATTAAGGAGGATCTGCTCTGAAAATAGAAGTAGTAAATCTATGAGGAAACAAAATGAGAATGGAAAACCACCAGTGGTACTAGTCCAAAATAAGTTTAGTGGGATTGGGGAGGTCTATGGAATATATAAAAAGTAGGTCCCTATAAATAAGAGTATATTAACATGATTCCATTTCAAAAAACAACAAATTTATAATGTAAATAAGTCTAAATAGAGATCCAAAGTTAAAAATATTTTATTTTTAAAGATTCACTCAAAGACAACAAGAAGAAAAAAACATGAGTCCTTTATAGTGTTTGTGTATCACACATTATAAGAGTCACCCAGATCTTAGAAAAATATTAATAACAAGATAATGGTGTTTTGACCTTTTTAATGAGAGATATTTAAATATCAAGGGAATTTTATTAGCTGAAAATTTTCCACATAGGTTTAATTCACATGAGGTTTTATTTGTTGATAGACTCAATCATAATTTTCAAACTGAAAATAAAATCTATGATGAAGGAAATCAGTTAGTTATTAATAAAAATTATTGTATCCATTAAATAATTAAATATGAAAAATCATCACATCAAGTGAAAGAACTAATGAAAATTAATTTTATATTGTAGATCATAGTAATTCCTGATATTCTAGTGCTAATGAAAAAAATAATCTCTATCACAAAATATTCCTTATCATTTAAAGTCTATTTATCTTCTTCATCACTATCCTTTTATTTATTTCTTCAAGGATAATTATCCACAAAGTTCCCAATGTCTGCACATTCAAAACACATCAAGGGATGTTTCCCTTTGTATTTACCTATACATATTCTCAAATTTTTAGAAAAAGGATAAAAATTTATCAAGGGTTTTACATACCTCATTTTAGGAGTGAGATTAGGAAAAATCATCTTCCTCGGGAACCTTCTTAAACCTCTCTTCCTTTACCACCATGAAAGATATTTCTCTATCAACTTTTTTTTAACCATAACAACTTTCTTATTTCCTTTATAAATGTTTTCTAACTTATCCAAAATACCTTTGGCAGTGGTAACACCCTTCAACCTAAAAAAACACTTTCCAAAAGTGATGAGAGTAAAGCATTATTAGCCTTTCCATCATTCTCAAGATTATTCTTATCAATAGTTTTATGAGGAAATTTATCATAAATATGAGGAAATCAATTAGTTTTAGATTCAAGAACATAATATCCAAGATACACAAGATAATAACACATTCTGTCTTTCCAGATATGATAATTATTACCACCAAAGACTAAAATACCCTTACTGTTGACACAATTAAGATTCTCCATAAAATTTTCATCAAAAATTATGAAAAGTATAAACGAAGGTAAACTTAAGCTTTGATACTACTTTTAATTTACCAATCAATTCAGCTGTATCACTGAGAGGTGGAGGGGCTGAATTGGTGATATCTTTTCCTTTTAAGTTTTCTTCTTCTTGAAACAACATTCACCTCCTTCTAAATATTTCTTTCTCTATTGAAAAAAACACACAAAAATCCATAAGAATATAATAATTTACAAGGTTCACAACTCAAAAAGAGTATCTACATACTTGGTATGGTTTGGAAATAATCCAATACCGCACAATAAACAAAAAAATAAATCCATTTTAATTGAATAAAAAGATCAGTACATTCCATTAAACTCATGTAACACTATATTCAATACAATGGTTCATGTTCTTCATGTATCACAGAGATGTAATATAAAGTTTTTGTAACAAGCATGTTGATGTGATTATTGATCAACTTTTACAAGTACTTTATTCAAAAAGAATTCTTCACCTTCTTAGCTAGCAGCAGTCAAGAATTTATTTGGGACTTTGTAATGATACTCATTCCAATTTCGTAGTCTAATTCCCATTTTTTTGAATATAGTATTATTCTTTTTTCTTCTTCTTCTTCTTCTTCTTATTCATCTATCTTGATAACTTTCTCAAGTAAGAACAATCCATAAAAGTTATTCTCTATAGAAATTAGGATATTCTCTCTCTATAGTACTTCTTTCATAAATTACAAAGTACTTTACCTTTTATAGTCGAACCAAAATATGTTTGGGTGTGATTTTGAAATTTTTTTATACTCAACTAAATTTTACCAAAAAAATAAATTCTCCTTGAATTTTGGGTGAATTTATGACTTCTTTAATTCTTATAAAATATTCTCAAACATTCTCAGATCTTCTTACAACTACATATCTCTTCTAAATTCTGTATCAAACATTAGTCTGATTTTGATTCTCTATTCTGATTTTATAATATGATTTCTTCATTATGATACTTGTACCAATTTGATATTTTAGGAAATGGATAGCTTCAATATTTTTAAAAAATTGTAGTATGATTCTGAGTTCAATTTTCCATTATAATTTCTTAATTATGATGTGGGAATTTTGTCACTCTGCTTTTCTTAACCCACTTGTAAACAAATCATAATTGAAGACAACCCATTATGTTTCTCTATACTAATTGTAAAACCAATCTGCTCATTCTAATTTATTCACTACGATGAAGTTAAAGACACTTCAAGATATTGTTCAATATAAAATTTGAAAAATGTAAAACATATGTATTCCAATTAAGATGATTCCTTTGACAACATTATTTAATCTTCTTTAAAATATTCAATAAATATTCTTATATTCCTTTAACAACACTTCAAAAAATTTCCAAAAAAATATTTTTTTCTTGTTCTTCTTTTCTCCAGACTGATTACTGGTCTTGGATTCAATCTAATGAATTAGTTTCAATTTCAATTTGATATATCTTGACCCATATGTGAATGTATCAAATGATAAAAATATTATTCATTCTCTCCACCCACATGAAACCAAATCAACTCAATAAAAATTTATTTCTTTCTATTGACCCCCTTTTTAGGGAAAATAATAAAAAATCCATCTTTATGGAAGTGGTTGACTATATTATTGATTGATCTCTAAATTTTATTTTTTTATTATCCTAAAAAACATTAATTCTTTTTTCCTTTCCATTGGTCCCAAAAACATCCAAAATAAATTGTGAATTTGATGATTATGATGGTATACAAAGTCCGATGGACCGATATCAACAGCTTCGACTTCAACAACTTATCTCTTTTCTAAATATGATACCAATGACCTTTCAGAACTCAACTTATTTCTCTTTTCTGATTATGATGCTCATAAAATTAATTCTAAAAATATTTAGATCTTTTAGATTTTGGTCTGACTAAAAACAAACAACTTTGGTTTCTCACATTCTAATTAGGAAAACCTTCACAACTTGAAAACAAATCTGAATATAATGATCTCACACCAATGATCTGATACTAGAGAGCTTAGGATTTAGAAAATTGCTTCTTTCAAAACCATTATATTTTAATCATTACTTCCTTCATGACTTTGATTATGTTCATGATCGTTATTATCATCATCTGACTAATAATGGAATATATTGTAACTTTACATTCTTCTGGAAACATCTTTCTTTCCAACTAGCTAAATAAGATTGTCCTGAATATGATTGGAACACCTTTTCTCTCACTTTCTTTCATAATTATTGTATCACAAGTTTTACAAATTACTGATGATTTTTTATAAATAAAAAATATTAAAGTATCATCTTATTTTTATTGAATCCATACTGAATCTGATTCTATTCCTCATTATGATCAAATCCTCATTCCACACCCAAGTTGAGTATGGTGAAAATTTTCTTCCAGAAAACAACTTCTCTATACGATATAATTTCTTAAGCATTGTGAGTTTGATTATTGAATACAATGGTCAGTCCGAATATCCATGCTTATAAAGTGAATTGATTTATCTTCTTAAAAAAAGACAACACATTTTTAAAACAAAATTCTCTTTCCTTCTTGTAAAAAAACTTCTTCTTACTTATAAATTTTTTTTCCAGGCAACTTTGTTTGAACAAATTATAGAGAAATGTAATGGGAATATTGGTTTATTACTACTACACCAATGTTATTATTCCAGTTGAAATATTTCTTGATGAAGATTTATCCTTTGGTGTTGAAGCATCCAAATATTATTTTGAGATATGATTAAAACACAAGGGAAAATAAGGAATCCAAAGGTATTGGTGGGTTCGAAATAAATAATTACATATAATTTTTGGAAATTGAATGATAATTTCCTATTTTAATAAGTGGATGATACAAAATAAAATCTTTTATAATAATTTTTCATAATTTTAGATCACAATAATTTTATAGTTATAATAAAATTAGTAGCCTAATAAGAGGTTAGAAAAGAAAAGGAGTAGTCACTCACATTTAGGCCAAATATTGTAACAATTTATTTTGTTCTATTTGATCATATTATTTGTTCATATAGGCAAGGAAGAGAATATAGTGATTGGATCATGAATTTAACCATTCATATGGGTCAAATATAAGAGATTTTTTTAAAAACTTATACCATTGATTCACCCCCTCTCAATGGTATCTTTATTGATTTGAATTCTATTGGTGGAATTAAGGGAAACTAGGCCCCCTTCCTTAAGATTATACTCTTCTTGATGAATATCTTGGATAATTTGAAATTTTTAAAAAATCGTGGCATTCCCTTATTTTATGTGGGAAATTTTCATAGGTGGAAGAACCCAATGTAACCATTTTTTATTTCATAAGGATCAGAGGTAAGTGATGTTGTTACTATGAAATTTATATCTCTTTCATGAGATTAACTTACAAATTTCATTGAAAAGATAAATATAGTGGTAAATATAAGATCTATAAATGATATATTTTCATCCTTATTAGAAAACTTATATACAATATTTATAGGTCTCATAACTACCAAAGAAATGTTGGAAAAGCTTGAAAACATGTGTGAGGGAAATTTCAGGACCAAGGAAGCCAAGTTAAATATATGGAGAGAAAAATTTTAATATATCATCATGGGTAAATATTATATTTTTTATGATTATTTCATAAGGGTGAATGAAATTTTTAGTTATCTTATAGGTTTTCGGGATAAGCTTGAATATTCTATAGTTGTCTAAAAATTAATGAGAAACATTCCATTTATATTTGATCCCAAATTTTATACTATTTAAAATAGATAATAGATATATCTATATGAGTTATATAATATTATTATTAATTATAAGAGGAGAAAAGATCTAGTTTTCAGTAATAAAGATAAATAATAAATGAAATTTAAATCCATAAATAAGTTTAATATTAAAGGATAAGAGTTGAATCTTCAAGTAACTTTAAAGAAGATAATTATAATGATGACAATCGTAAAAGGTTTGTGGATTTTATCATAAAAAATATTAAAATTGGTAAGAAAAAATATAAGGAAAACTCACACACAAATGATTAAAGTGTAAAGGAATTTTTTAATTTGTGGTTGACTGCCCAAGAGAAAATAAAAATGTAAACTATTGTGTAGAAGAATATGAAGATAATCCTTATAGAAGATCGAAAGGTAACATATATAGAGTATAATAGATCTAATTAAATTAGGAGAGAAATAAAAAGAATTAATAAAATAAGAGTACTAAGTAAAGGTGAATAATACAATTCTTCCCCAAGTATTGAATTAGAGGAAGATTGTATTATAAAAAATACCAATTTCATGGAACCTGCTAAAAATAGTGACAACAAATCAAGTAGTGAATAAAGAAAAAGAGAGGAAACCTATATAGAAGACATGTTGGAAACTGATATTGAGGTGTCTTGATAGAAATATTCAACTTAAGTAGGAAACTAAAACTCTTATTAATGATGTTAAAAATATGAAGAAAATTGTTGATTATTTTTCGGGTAGTGAAAATTATCATTTTTAAGAGATCAAGATCCTTAAAGTGAAGGTAGTTGATCATGAAATAATAATAAAATAATTTTATGGATGATGACCGATTAAGAATAAATCATAAACTAGAAAAAATAAATGTTTCTTAAGGCTAAGAACCCCCATAGGAATATGAAGAGTGGATTGGATAATGTTTTTTAAGTGAAAGATGAGTCATCATGGGGTGTTGAGAAATATGGTGGAATAAATAAGTTAAAATATGCACCTGTGGTATATAAAAATATTAAATTTGGTTCAAATAACAATTTCGATTCAAAATTCCAATATGAGAAAACCATAAATGAGAAAAACCATCAGAATATGTCTACCAAATATAAGGAATATATGAATTTTCAAAATAAGTATGGTTCCCTTGAACCTCTATATAATAAGGTTGATGTTTCACCAAGATATCAAGTATATTTTCGAGTAAGGTTTCATCCGCTTCATGGAAGAACCAGTTTCATGGGATACTGCAAGTGTTTTGGTGTTTATGGGAACACATACTATATTTTTGTTGGTATAATATGTCTCTCTATAAAAACCAAATAAGTCTATAATTAAGGGGGATCTACTCTTAAAATTAAAGCAACATAGCTACGATGAAATAAAATGATAATGAATGACCACCTGTAGTACTTGTCCAAAATAGGTTTGATGAGCTTGAGGATATTTTTGGAAGATGTGACTAGAAGGTTCAATATATAATATATTATATAATCATTAATCTAGGAAAATAAAAATATATTTATAAAGGAAGGAAGACTCAATAGAAACCCAAAGTTGAAAAACCCATTATTATTTAAGTTTCACTCAAAGAAACAAATAATATCTAGAAATGGATACTTGATAGTGGATATTCATCATAAATGAAAAGAGATACTATGATTCTAAAAAATATTGAAGAGTATGATGCTGGTGTTGTGTCCCTTTCTAATAAGATCTATTTGAAAAGTAAGGGAATTAAATTATCCAAAATAGAGAAACTCAGGTTAAATTCACTTGAGGTTTTATTTGTTGATAGACTCAAGAATAAATTTCTAAGTGTGAGTCAAATATATGATGAAATAAATAATGTGATTTTCATGAAAAACTATTTCCTCTTTAGAATTATTAAATATGGAAAAATCATGAAATTGGTGGAAGAACCAAAAAAATTATTTCATTTTAGAGGTCCTTGAAATTAATATGATTTTAGTTCCAAATAAGAAAATTATATTTGGCATAAAACATATGACCATCCCAGCTAAAAGAACATGAGAATGTTCTAAGTGAAAATTATATGAGTGATCTACCTCACTTGAGTAGATATAGAGATATTATTTTTACAAACTATTAGAAGGGGAAGATGGTCCAAAGAAAACATAAGAGGGTGGAAATATATTTAACTCGACCCCTTGAGTTGATTCACTTAGATCTATATGGATCCATGAGACACTAATCCATTATAGGTAACTTATATTTCATTACATTATTTGATTAATTTTAAATAATGAAAAGTGTTTTTTTATAATATATATGTCACAAGATATATAAATATTTAAACTCTATAGATGATAGGTTGAAGAAGAACTTGGTGTTCATAATAAGAATCTAAGAACTTATAATAGTAAGAAGTTTTCTAGAAGTGATTTTAAATCTTATATTACAAAGTATGGAATAAAACACCAATATAGTACTCTATAGGTTCCTCAAAATAATGTATCCATTGAGATAATGAATAGGAGTATAGTTAAAATGTGTAGGACTATATTGGATAAATATGAAAATTTGAAGTTTTTTAAGAGAGAAGTAGTGTTTAAAACTGTAAAAATTTTAAATAATTCTTGATTAGGTTAAATTCAAATATGACCACATATGAGATGTGGTATCAAAATTTTCCATTATTTAGTTATTTTAGATTCTTTCATATCCCATGAATTATTAGAATTTATGACTCAAATTTGGGAAAATATAATGAAAAATTATGAAAATATTTTTTGGGATACCAATCTAATAAAAAAGGCTAAAAATGATGGAAAAAAATACTCCATAGAATATTTGAGAGTTTTGATGTCAGAATAATTGAAAATAATACTAATTATAATGTTCCAAAATTAGAATATTTTGAGAATTATGTTGAATTAAATGAGTATAATTCTAAATAAATTAGTGTTATATAGGGAAAAAATGAACCACAATTTGTTAAAATTGCATCTGATCAAACTAGTGTTGATGATGATGCTACAAAGAATAAAAAATTAAAGTATCAGATTCTTAAGAAACATGTCTAAACAAAGAATATTCTTGAGATACAATGTTATTATATCTAATTAAGGATAAAATTGAGATGTGATGACAACAAATCCTTAATACCTTAAGTTAATCCACGCTTAGTGGATGAATCATTATAACATAAATTAGGGATTATATATATGGATGAAGAGATAAATAAAATTGAAAATAATACAATTTTTATCTTTTCCCATGAATTAATGATAAAAGTTTTATTGGGACTAAGTGGGTGTTTATAAACAAGTTAAATAATATGGTAAATTATATTAGGAAAAAGGTTTGACTTGTTTTCAATGAGTATTCTCATATTAAAGGGTTGATTTTGAAGAGATATTTACTTATGTTCCGTGATTACAGGAAATTGTAATTTAGCTATAATTAATAGCTCATAGTTAGTAAAAAAATTACCAAATAGATATTAAATCTTCCTTATTAAATGGTGAGTTTGCGGAAGAGGTATATATTGAGAATATTAAAGCACTAGTGGAAAAACGGTTTTCTACATCAGTTTTTTGGTTTTTAATGTTGATTGACTAGAGACTTAAATGAAATTAATGTTTCAAATAAGTTTCACATTGGATATTACATTAACCATAAAAGAAATCAATTAAAAATTCCAAAAGGGGAACTAGTTTTCATTTCAGTTATATAATAACTCATGTGAAAAATATATTTTTTAAAATTAATTTCAAATACAATATCCCAATAGTACAAAAAAACAAAATAATAAAAAAAACAATTAAAATAGAACTATAAAGTAGTATTACAAATATAGTTTCCTAAAAAAATTACATTATAAATTTATACAAATCATTTCAACTTTATAATTTGAAAATTAAAAATTAAAATATATATTACAAAAATACTAAAATCTAATCAATCCTAAAAAATAATATTCCCATGATATTTATAAGAGATTTAGATCATTCTTATCCTAAGTAATAGGGATATAAAATACTATATATTAAAAGGAAATCATTTAGCTTGTATCCTCAATATAATTATAAGACAAATTAAAGAATATGGTAAAATATAACCTTGTAGAATTTTATAATCATACTGATTGAAATTACACCAAACATAAATATTAGAACATAATATCAAAATTTCTCTACTCTTTTCTATTGATGAAAGTTCTATTTCAAAATAATTTTTCAATTCAAAATAACATTTTATGTACTTGTTTCTAAAATTTAGTAATTATAAATGAGAAGTCACCTCTGTAAATACATATTTTATTTTTCATTTATTCTTTATTATTGTATCTATAAAGTAATTCCATGCCATTTTTAGAAATTATATGTATGAATTAAAATTAAAATTCATTACAATATATAAGTATTAAAATAATCAAAAGTATACTCCTAATACTTCTTTAACATTTGATAGCATGCCACCATGTATAGAGTATAACAGGCAAGTTGTCTTCTATTTTGGACAAAAAAACAATATCCAATAACCACTAATATTAAAAAATATATATAATTTGGTTGGTTATTTATTTAAGATAAATAAAACTTTATGAAATATTTTTTCACTTCCCTTATTTATTAAAAAGCATCCAAAACCGAATTTCATTATTTTCAGTTTTTTAGAAATATATACTGTTTTTTTGTATATTTCATTTCCTTAATTATTTTTAAAATAAATTATAGGTAAAAAATCTATATACTAATGTCGTATCATACTAAATACAATGTTTATATAGATACCTAATATAAAAAATTCATAAGTATAAAGTTTAATTAAACTAAAATAATTGAAATAAGTATGATAATCTACATACATGGAAAATACTTGCATCATCTTGATGGCCAAAAAATTTCCAATTACAAGCTCTATGACATCTCTATTTAAAATCATCACAGTCAATTCAAACCCAAAAGTGATACTATCCATTGATTGCTCATAAAATCACAAAAAAATATGAATATATTGGTAATTTATATATTACATAAGAAGTATAATTTAAATCCATAGTACCTTGTAAATGTTGTTGTCTAACTAGTATGTCCTTAACATTAAATTATATCTATAAAAAATATAGTTTAATATATAAATATTAAAATGGTAAAACAAATTTAACACTAATATAAAATAAAGTATATAATCTATAAATACGTCAATGGTAAATTTTCAGAAAAGTATAAATGAACAAAATAAAAAATGGGTGACACATTGTCCAACTATGGTGACATCATCTATAAGAAATAGTACTCTTACTATTCTATCGATAATATTCTACACTGTGACCCTAAGATGATCCATCTATATCAATTTATATAAAATGGTATCTACAATATAATACATAACCCCATATGAAAAAATTTTATGTTGGGGATCTATAACATATAACTGATAGTAGATGGGAAGATGTAGAGGAGAAGGTGTAAGAGCTCAATATACAGGAGTAGGTAGAAAAAGTAAGATATGAAGATGAAGGTTGAGGATTTGGATCTACATCCTAAAAATTTCTTTGTATGTCTACAAACATCGGCTGCATCGAATTTTTAATCCTATCCTCTATAATCTCACCCATATCCCTAATTTTAACTTCAAAATATTTTATTTTTCCTTTATAAACATCCTCCTTTTAGAAATATCTAGAATGTGCAAATAATTTTTTTATTGATACTCTCACCTCGTATCCTCATACAAGAATTGAGTGTTTTTCATTTCCCAATGAAGCAGCTAAAATATCCTTCCTAACCTTAGGTATAAAGGTCCCATATGTGATCTGTTCCTCAAGGGATTTCAATATAGAATATTTGAAAAATTAATTAGTTAATCATAATATATTAAGAGTTTAAATGTCTTGAATAACATAAATAACTCCTAAAAATACTCTCATATATGACCATAAACTCTTCTATAAGATATATTCCCTTTTTAATCATTTAATACCTCTTCCATTTAATGTCAAGTTTGGGGTAACGAGGGTCAACCTTTGTGAAGCTTGAAGACTCGGCATTTATTTTTAAAATTTTTTCAGCCATCATTTGTTCTTCCAATAACATATACAATCCATAAAATAAATTATGTGGGTATAGGTTTTTGTATTATATCTTCCAATTTGATCTCCTTAGTTACTATAAATTAAGGATAAAAAATCATTAAAATTATTATTATTATATAAAAAAAAACTTCAAAAATATAAAATTTCACTTACTATCTTTTCATGAAATTTCAACAAAACACTTCCATTTATATTAATTTAGAAAATAATATATATCATATAGATTTTTCCCTTTCCTAAAAAATAAAACATAATGTGAGGATTGATTTAAAATCCCTCCATCTCCCAATATCCAAAAATTACATTTCTTCCTGAATTATATTTTATTAGGTATATCATATGTCATATAATAATAATAGAAAACCTAAATTAGTAAAAAAAATCTTGATATATAAAATAATAATAAATGATATCATCAAAATCATCTCCCATAATTTATATATTTTCTCTATGTCGACACTTTTCCCATCAAAAATAAAAAATATAATATTTTCTTGAGTTATCATTACAATAAAAGTCTTAAATTATTTTCAATTTTGACCCATAGGATTATTATCATCATAAAACTCAAATACAATTCTTACCAAACTATCAATCCTTATCTACCCCAGTGAAAGTAGAAGTCTCTTATAGAAAAGAATGATGAACCTTCTCAGTAGAAATATGTCTACAGTACTCCTCAAAATCTCAAGGTGATTTAAATTTTTTATCTTACATTATCTTATAAATCAAATTAATAATTAGTTAGTACATAAATGTAAAAATTCAACAGTTACATATAAAATTAAATCCAAAATAAAAAATGACCCAATAAGAAGTAAACTAAAATAAAAAAAATTGTATTCATATATGTTAAATTAGTTAACAAAAAGGATATAATATTAATGATATATGAAATGAGATAAATAGAGGAAACAAAAAATTAAGTAAACAATTATAAAAATCCAACTGTTACATAAAAATTTGAATAAAATAGTTAAAATGATAGAAAAAAATAAATAAAAATAATTATTTATCATATTCATTTGATTAGTTAACAAAAAATGTTAAATAAAAAATTGATGATATTTTTTTATCATATTCATTATTAGTTAATAATGTTAAAATAATAAAAAAATATCTATCAAAAAAATTATATAGATAAAAGAAAGAAATATTATGTAAAAATATAAAAAAATCCATTATGTACATCTAAATTTGAATAATTAAAAAATTATATGAACAAAAAAAACCAAATTTATATAGAAAATTTATCATATTTTTTCAAATAAATATTTCAAGTAAAAAAAATTAAAACTAACACTTCCAAAATTTTATGAAATTTAAAAAGCGTAACATGAAATAGATATATGGTACCTATAATATTAGGAAAACTACTAAAAGACTGTTCTCCCATATTCCTTGTGATTGTTCCATAACCATGACTATATGTGGTCATAGATATTCTATAATAATATTTCCATATAAGTAGGAATATCACATAAATCAGTATCATCATAAATTTTTCAATACTAAAATACCATTTCCATTGTAAAATGATAGAATACAACACATTTGAAGGATCAAGAACATTGAAAATTTGTTTTGCATGTGTTTCCAAGATAAACAGATCAACCATGTTCTGTAATATATTTAGATTAATTAGTGTCATACCGATTTCATGGTGTCAGATGTTGTTGTTACTAGTAACCTATTTTTGGTTTTAACATTGGAACTCAAAATGTAATGTCATCGATCTCCCATTTTTATTCAATAACCCAGAAAATGAAATTTTTACGACCCATCCCCCAGGGCCAATGTCGTGACTACCCCAGGCCCATCTTCCATCGACCAGGTGCTGATGACTAGCATCGAGAAGGAATATAATGAAAATGGAAGGTATTTCATTTAAACCTATACACATGAACACAACACAAACCATGAAAAGCTAAACACTAAGTAAACCACAAATGTCACTAAGACAACTACTAAAAATAAGTATGAAATAAAAAGTAAAAAGGGGCCCGAATACAAGCCTAAAACCAAAAAGGAAAGTAAAACTACCAAGGTATGACTGCTCAAACCATACTTTAAGGTTAGGTGTAGGGTAGCTGTTTTTAGGTATAGTATTACGTCCTATCCATCCCTTATCACATGGCACCACCTGGCCCCGAACCACTAAGGTCTCTATCGAAGCATCCATCGCCTGCACGAGAGAAGACATGTGTGGGTGAATCCTTTTAAGGGGTGAGTAACACAATACTCAGTAGGGACCCCAAACCACCAAAGAAATACCACAAAGAATGACCATACATAAAGATCACATAGAAAAACCACAAAGCAAATACAACTCACACCAGGTATAACTTAAAGTATAAAAAGTAAGATTTTCAGTTGTAAAGCTAAATCTTCTTGTACTGCTGAGGGAATCATCCCTGATGAGAAACTGAGGTATGCTTGGCTACTAGACCATAGAGGTCTGCTCAGATGCTGAACCACATAGGTTCACTCAGCTTCTAGACCACTAAGGTCTGCTTATCTGCTGGACCACTGAGGTCCGCTCATCTACTGGACCACTGAGGTCTCCTCGTCTCGTGAATTAATGAGATATTCTCATATTCTGAACCACTATGGACCACTCCTCATATCCTTCATGTCACAGCCAGTTGTAGGACCCCCACTCTCTAGTGTGCTTGATTTTGGGAGATTTACTCCTCAATCCATCAGTTGTATTCTGAGTTCTAGGAAAACTTACTTAGATTATACTCAAAAGACTGTCTTGTCACAAGGTTCCCAATGGTGTAAGTGGTGCATCAATTAGATAATCAGTATAAAAGATATTGGAGTTTTAGTAAATAGGGGTTGATTGCATCGGAGCTTAGTCCGACTTGGTTGGACTGACCTGACAAACCCAGATTGGGGGTCCCACATGACCCGACCCATTTTGGCCGACCCAACCCAACCCGGTCCGAACTAGCCTAGTGTCCAGGCCCATTGGGTCTTATTGGACCGGGCTAGGTTCGACCATGGTTCGAATCCACCGGGTCACCTAGTGACCAGGTCCAATTCCTCCGGCCCTTTCCGACTTGGTCAGACCGGTAATACCCCACCGGGGTGACTAGTAGCCCATTTTCCCATCTGACCTGGCCCACAATGGCGGGCCGATTCTTCTCCAGCTCAGATTCCATGTGGAGTTATGTTCTCATAGTACACAACACTAGGGTGGCGCCACCTCCTCATCTAGCCGGTCTTCTCATGCGGACTGGGTCTTCCGCATGACCCATGGCGAGCCGCAGGTCCAGCTCACTGTCGCGGTCCAAAGACCATACCTTTGAACCACGTGGAGTGTCTGACATGGCCAGGGTCCGTTTTTGCCTACTACTAGCCACTGGCCTCTTTTCCGGTGGACACTATCGTCATCACGGTGCACTGCCAGCATAAACCCTCCAACCTGCTGCCACAACCTCTGTGCCGCGGCCTGGTTCCACTACCATGAATGGGTGTCGTGGCCTGGTCTCATTGCCTGGTGTCACGGCCCGCCTGTCCGTGACCCTTATCGCCTTATGCCGCCATCTCCCAAGGTCTCTTTCCTCCATCCTATGTGTCACTGTGGTCCAGTGGAGACCGTAGATACTATCACCACAAAATTCATTGCGCCATGAAGAACACAAGAAGAGGAGATGGGAATGAGTCTCACATAAGAACATCCAAATAATGATCTAGGTATTTTTTCATATAGACCATGAAATGTTCTTTTTAGTTGGATCAAGAAGATCCAAAAAGGGAATAATAACCAATAAGATAGATATACCCTTTATCTCCCACATCATTAACCCTTTTATATGAATGATCTATCTGCGAGTTAACTTTTTTCGAAAGGTTGGTGCTGAAGCCTCATTTTATTATTGAACCAAATCATAGACATATTTTTATTGGGTAGAGGGAGACCCAATACATAGCCCGAAGGCCTAGTGGTCATGTAGCTTAATACATGGCCCGTAGGACAAAATGTTTTGGCCTAAGGCCCATTCAATGAATAGCACTGCTATAGTACCCACCGCTTCTACAGTGTCAGCCGCCGTAATAGTGTCTGCCACCACTACAGTTCCCGCCATTACCACAGTTCATCCACTTCTATAGTACCATGAGTTAACTTGTTCGTGAGTTAACATGTATTTTTCATTTAAAAGAAATAATGGGGAAAATAAATTCAAAAAGAAAAGAATCAAACTTCTACCTGAGAAAAGAGATTTCTTGAGGATGATTTTTTGTTGTCGTCTATCAATATCTAGTCCTTAATCCACTATCCAAGGGTTTCATCACTGTCATTTGATTCGCTGATTTTCTTCATTGGAGAGGATTCCTTCATCATTCGTTAGAGGAATTCTAGGGTTGGTCTTCAACCCTGAATTCTCTATTTAATTAATGAAGGAAGACACATTCCCATTGCAACGTCACCACACTAATTCATTAATGAGGTTCATTAATGGGATTCAGTGTTTCCTCATTGCTGCACTGTAATGCTGATGAGTTTCTACATAACAAAGAAAAAAATATAATAAAATAACTTTTTATGTAATTTTATTTTTCTTCCAAAAAGTCCAAAAAATAACTTCCACCCTCAACCCGTGCCGGTCTAGGTTAGTCTCCTCTTAAGGAAAGCATGCCTTCACGAGCTCAACAGTACTCTCAGATTTCCGATCCAAGTTACTATTTAAGAGTTATAAGGATTTAAAAATAAAATAATTGTTATTCAATTATTTTATTTAATCCCAAAACTACTTTCCATATTCGGCCTATGTTGTCCAATGTATGGACCTTTCTAGGAAAATCTTTACACTTTGAGTTCACTGGGGACCTCAGATTTTTGATCCAGGCACCTGTTTAAAAGATAGAAAAACCTTCTCATGCGATTATTTAATGAACTTAAAAAATAGTTCAAAAATACGTTCTGGAAACTCTAGGCTTCTAAATTACATTCTGTCTCATCTCTTGGTCTCGAAATTTTCCCATTTAATTTACTAAAAATATTCATCGAATTACAGGGTATTACATTAGTCCCCCCTTTAGGGATTTATATCCTCATAATCCAAAACAAGGGATAATCAAACAAATGGGGGTACTAAGAATGAATATGAGTCTCCTGCTCCCACATACATTCCTTGAGTTTCCCATGTTGCCAATGAACATGCACTTGAAGAATCAACCATCCCTAAATAATCCTATATTATCGATCCTCTATATCCACTGGGTACTCCACAGATTTCGTCCCTTCATTAATCTTCATCTCTCCATGGTTGATGATGTGAGAAGAATCGTACATGTATCTCCTCATCTGGGATACATGGAATAAGTTGTTCACCCTATATAAATTTGGTGGTAGTTAAAAGTTGTATGACACCTCTCCCACTCTACGCAGTATCAATAAAGGTATGATGAACCTCAGAGATAACTTGCCGCCCCAAGAAAATCTCTGTATCCATCATCAAGGAGAGATTTATAGGAATACGTGGCCCCCCTCTTCGAACTCCAAGGGTCTTAATCGCCTATCAACATAGGACTTATGTCGGCTCTGTGCAGTCTTCATCCTCTCTCGGATGACCTAAACCATCTTAGTGGCATCCTGTACCATCTCTGGACCCATGAGTGCTGACTACCCTAGGTTTTTCCACTATAATGGTGACCTGTATGGTCATCTGTATAGTTCCTCAAATGGTGCCATACTGATGGTGGAGTGGTAACTTATTTTAAATGTAAACTCCACCAGTGGTAGGTGGTATTTCCAACTACGATCAAAATCAAGAACTCAAGAATGAAGCATGTCCTTCAAGGTTTGTATGGTCTGCTCCGTATGACCATTATTCTGTGGATGAAAAGCTATCCTCATGCGTTTTTGAGTCCCAAACACCTCCTACAATCCCTTACACCACCAGATGAAACTACATGAATTCCAAATATCTCCTACATGTAGAGTCATCCCAATCTCTCTACTAAACCTTGTTCTCTAATGGGTAGGAAGTGGTTCGACTTAGTTTGTCGATCTACGAACACCCAGATGGTATCGTGTGATCTGGATACATGTGGTAAGCATGTCACAAATTATATCGATATCCCATCCCCCTTCCTCTCCAATACCTCAAGGGGTTTTATCAAACCTTACAGAACCTGGTGCTCAACCTTCACTTACTGATAAGTGAGGCATCTCAAGACAAACTCTTCCAATTCCTTCTTCATCCTCAGCCACCAGTACTATTGTCGGAGGTCTTGGTGCATCTTTACCACACCTGGATATAATTTCAAAGGGAATATATGGAACTCCCTAAACACCTCATCCTTCTACTCCACTGGTACTACAATGTGTCCTTTGAAAAGGATGACATGATTTCCACCTTTTGAATATATATCAGGGGCATTCCCTGTGGACATTTGGGCACTTGTAGTCTCACAACTAGAATCTCTGAGTTATGCCTCCCTAACATGCTGTAAGAGTGGTGGGGAAAATACCATAAACTAAAGATAATATTTCTCATCTCCATCCAAAAAGTATATCTAAAGTGAGACCAATAGCTTTAAGGCCTCTTTCAGTAACTGTGAACTCAATCTCATGCTAAAATCATATACCACCATGTTCCCCATCCTAAGAGTATAGAATATCTCAAAGTTATAGTCTTGGAGTAGCTCTATACAATGAAACTATCTCATGTATATATCCTTATAATAAAATATATACTTGAGACTCTTGTGGTTAGAGTAGATGATGAATCATTCACCCATAAGTTAGTGTCGCTATATCTTTAATACGAAGACTACTGCTGCCAATTCCAGGTCATGAGTCACATACTTATACTCATGCAGTCTCAATTATCTTGAGACATAATAAACTACTATTTTATTATACATTAGTACACTACCAATACCTGTTCTTGATGCATCATATAACACCATGCATTCAGTTCCCTTCTCTGGAATCCTCAAGATAGGATCACTCTTCAAGCTCTCCCTTAGCATTTGAAAGCTCTTCTGGCATATTTATGTCCACATAAAGGGTTTTCCCTGATTTTTCAATGTCGTCATGGGTGATTCCACTCTGAAGAAGTTGGTCATAAACCGCTGATAGTGCCTATCCAACCCAAGGAAACACTTCACCTCTATAACCCTCTTAGGTGGCTCCCAAGAAAGAACCGCCTCAAACTTCACTAGATCCATCATAAATCTTGACTTTGAGATGAAATTTTCTATGTAGTATAACTTCTGTATCTATAAATCACACTTTGAGAGATTTATGTAATTTTGTTTCTCTCAGAGTTTGTCCAGAACCATCCTCAGATGTATCATGTGCTCCTCCTCGGATGATGAATACACTAAGATGTCATAAATGAAGGCCACTAAAAACCAGTATAATTATTGTAGGAAGATCCTATTCTTGAGTCCCATGAACACTGATAGGTAATTTTTCATGCCAAATGGAATCATTAGGTACTCTTAGTGGTTTTAGAGATGTCTGAAAGCCGCCTTCAAGATGTCCTCATCTTGTACTTGAAGATGGTGATAGCCTCATCTGATGTCTAACGTCAGGAAACATCTCGCTCCATTCAGATAATCAAAGAGGTCATCAATCCCCAGTAGATGATACTTGTTCTTCACGATCACCTAGTTCAGGAACCTAAATTCTACATATAACCTCAAGATTCTTTCTACCTTCTTGGAAATCAACACTGGGGATACCCATGGTGAAACACTAGGCCTTATGAATACATTACTTGACAAGTCCTCCAAATGTACCCTCAGTTCCCAGAGATCTGTGAGAGAAATCTGATATGCAGGGGTAGATATCGGTGTCATCCTGGGGTACATTTCAATTCATAATTCTAACTCTCTATAAGGATGTAGTCCGGGAATATCCTCGAGAAAAATTTCCTCGTACCCATCCACCACTGTAGGAAACTATGGACTCATCTCATCCATTGCACTGAGGGTCGTGATAGCTGACTTATGAGTGATCATCTACACCCTCCTATGTGCGAGTCTATCCTACACTTCTCTGGTTTCCTTTTCACCAATAAAATAAATCATTTTCCCATATTCACGGACGCACCTCACCGTGCACCTAAAATAGTCGATCTAGGCATAGAATACTGATAGCCGGTGCATAACCAGAATGATATCATAAGGCCTCAATGCCACTACTAGGATATCCCAACCAAATCTCTTGCCTCTAAGATTAATCTCACACTACCGTCACGAATGTGTGATCATCAAATCCCTTCCCATAGAAGTCTCTAATTGTAAGGATCCAACCAACTGCTCAATCAGAATCTATGAGCTCCGAACAAGGCTCGTGGTAAGGAAAGAGTGACTAACATCTATGTCTATAAGAACTGTAGCTAAAGTGGAGAAGAAAGATATTGTAATGCATATAATCATTGAGATGTCATGACCATAGGCTTTGATCATCTGAAGAAGTTCCCACCCATATCCACCTACTCTTAGATCCCGTGGTGGACCACCTAGGGGTAGAGGTGATAGTACCTCATACCTACATCTATCTCCTACTGCTTATCCTGATGATCTGACATGTACACCACCTGGAAGACCACCATGTTACTATCTCTGCCACTACCTCGATGGTCCCTCAAACTTATTTTGGTCCTCTGTGTGATGAGTCAGTCAATCCCAAGCCATGTACCCCTTCCCTCTGTATTCATACCATACACTGATCCCCTAATGAATCCCTCTTCCCCGAGAGTCTTGTACCGCTGACCTTGAGTCTAGGGGTTATCCTCTAAATCGTCTGGCCCATTTGAGACTCTGCTTCATTTGTCGGCTGCTTACCACAGATCACTCAGCCACCTGTTTCCCGGTGGTATCTCCTACCATCTGTGTCTGCTTAGTGAGGAAGCTCTATACTAGTAGTGCTCACTCCAGTACCCCAGCCAACATAGGGATGATGAGGAAATCATTGATGCCCTGATATTCCATTGGAGTCCATTCTCAAAGGTCCGGGCCTGGCAGAAAGGGTCTTTCACCATATCCATAGAGTAATAGGAGAGGTCTATGAACCTCATAGAGTACTCAACTACTACCAGAATACCATTTTGTAAGTTAAGAAACTTCTATATGCACACAGAGTGAAAAGTAGTGGGGAATAACACCTCCCTGAAAAGTCACTCGAAGTCAGACCAGGTGAGGGTTTCCTCCTCATGAGTCTGGATGGTCAAACTCTACCATCTCCTTACTGAGCCCTGTAGAAGGCTCACTGCTAGAACCACCGTCTGGTAAAGTGGACTCCTCACAAAGAGGAAGACTCGCGTCACCATTCTCATCCAATACTCAATAAATTGAGGATCTGTACCTCCCCTAAACCTAGGATGTCTCTTCCTCTATAACTCGTGTAAGGTACTGAGCCTACATTCATCCTCTACCGGTAGCACTGGTAGTAACTTTTGACCAACATGCGGTGGTATCGATGGGACACCGCTCAAAGGTACTATCTCAAGAAACAATCCCTATACCAAAGAATCATCACTATGCGAAACATCTTCATGGTCACACACTAGAATCCTAGATGGGTGTCTGGGTGGAGGCATCCCAAGAGAGATCAAGATGAAACATGGTCAATTGATTGTACTTGGTGACCTGAATCTTAATAAAAAATATCAAGAGAAAAACACCCAAAGACACATGAAACTAGTGTTTTCATGTACTGAGTTAGAAAATAGAATTTAGGGTCCTGCTGTATGGATACGTATACTACTGCACCAAAACTGGACTCCCCGGTCTGGAAGCAGAACTCCAGATACTTAACACTATTTACCCATAAAAATTTCATACTCTTAGTTATTCTAGTAGAACTGAACCCCTTTTATATCACTTTGTCAAGACCCATCCCCCTGGGCTCATGTCGTGACTACCCCAATCCTGCCTTCTGAAGCCAGAGGCTAGCGACTAGAAATAAGAAGGCATATCCCAAAAAAGAAAGGCATTGCCTTTAATCCTGTACACATGCACACAACACAAACTGTGGAAAGGTAAACACTCAATAAACCACAAATGTCACTGAGAAAACTACTGAAAGTACAGTACACATTGAAAAGTAAAAAGTGGTTAGAATAGAAGCCCAAAACCATAAAGAAAAGTACACCTGCCAAGGTCTAACTGCTCAAACCCCACCTGAAGGGTATGTGGAGGGTAGCTCTCTCTAGGTGTAGAAGTACGTCCCATACATCACATCTCACCAAGAAAAACCTGGTCTTAGACCATGAAGGTCTCCATAGAAGTGTCGATCAAATTCATGAGACAAGAAATGTACGGGAAAATTCCATGTAGGGTTGAGTAACACAATACTCAGTAGGAACCCCATACCACAAAGGAAAGACCACAAAGCAAGACCACAATGAAATGATATCTCAGACCAGGTATAAATCAATGTATATAAGGTATGATTTTTAGTCATAAGGAAGAATCATCTTGTACTATTGAGGGACTCATCCTAGAGGAGTCACAGAGGTCCGCTCGGCGACTGGACCACAGAGGTCCGCTCGGCTACTGGACCACTGAGGTTCGTTCGATTGCTGGACCACTAAGATCTGCTCGTCTGCTGAACCACTATGGTCTGATCATCTGTTGGAACACTGATGCCCACTCTTCTAATAGACCACTAAGGTTGTCTCGTCTATCAGAACACTGAGGTCTACTTGTCTGTTGGACCATTTGGTTCAGATCGTCATACCCTATAGGTAACAGCCAGCTATCGTATTCCTACTCTCTAGTGTAGTTGATTATGGGAGATTATACTCCTCAAGCCATCATCCATATTTCAACTGCAACAAATACTAACTTAGAGTATACTCAATGAACCATCTCATCGCAAGGTTCCCAACAATGCAGAAAATGCATCAATCGGATTCCTGGTCTGAATGATAATGGCATTTTAGTAAACATGGTCTGCTGTGTTAGGGCCCAGTCCATCTTGGTTAGGCTGACCCAACCAACCCGGCCAGGGGGTAGCACATGACCTAACCCAATTCAGATGAATTGACCCGACCCGGTTGGATCTGGGCCGACCCGGTCCGGCCTGGCCTTGTGGCCAGGCCTATTGGGCCTTGTTGGACCTGGACCGGTTTGGCTATGGGTCCAGCTCTCTGGGTCCCCCAGTGACACGAACCAATTCCTCCAGCCCGATCCGAATTGGTCGGACCGACACTACCCCATTGGGCCACCTAGTAGATCGGTTTTCCCATCCAGTCCAGCCAGTAATGGCGGTCTATTTTTCGTCCAGCCTGGGACGTCCAATAGCCTGGTTCGCTCCACCAGCCTGACCCGTAATGGAAGGCTGATTATCCTCCATTCTGGATGTCGTACGATGTCTGGTTCCCACAGAAAGTGGCGTCACCTCCTCAGCCATCCGGTCCGCTCATGCGAACCAGGTATTCTGCGTAACCCACAATAATCTGTGAGTTCAGATCATCGTCACGACTTGTGGACCATGACTTTGCATCGTGTGGCGCCTATAACGTGGCCGCGTCCACCTAGCGACAACTACTGGCCTCTTTGCCGACAACCCCTATCTCTAACTCGGTGAACTGCTAGCTCACTGCCTCCCACTTACCGTCACATCCTGGGTGCTAAAACCTTGTGCCTCCACCACAGTTGGGAGATGAAGCCTTACACCACCACCGCGAACTTGTGCTACAACCTCTGGCTAATGCCTTGGCCCTCCTAGTTGCGTTCCATCACACCAGATGCCACCATCCCTCGTGGCCTCCTTCCATGGGATGATGCACCACTGTGGTCCCATCTGGGCCATGGATAATTTCACTGCCAAATTAATTAGACCACAAATAATGGGAAGAATGAAAAAAGAGGAGAGGGGAAGGAGTCACACATAATAACACCCATAGAATGATTCATGTCTTTTTTCATATAGAACTGGATACGTTCTTTTTAGTAGGTCTACGAAGACCAAAAAGGGTGAAATAATTAGTAATATAGATATCACCTTTATATCCCGTATCATTAACCATACCATATGAACGATCTATTCGCGGGTTAACTTGTTCATGAGTTCACCCGCATTTGTCGTTTAAAAGAAAGAACGAGAAAAAAACAATTTACACAGAAAAGAATCAAACCCATACCTAGGAAATGATATTTTTTGAGTATGATCACTCATCATCATCTGTTGATCTGAGGTACCAAATCCTCTCTCAAAGGGTGTCATCACCATCATTCAATTCACCAACATTCATTGTTGGAGAGGTTTCCTTCATCATTCGTCAGAGAAATTCCAGGTTTGTTCATCAACCTTGAATTCCCTATTTAATTAAAGATGGAAGACGCATGCACATTGTAGCGTCACCATGATTATTCATTAATGAGGTTCATTAATGGAATTTAGTGTCACCTCATCAGTACACCTCAACATTAATGAGTCGCTACGTAAAGAAGAAGTAAATATAATAAAATGAATGTTTAAGTTATTTTATTTTTCTTTTGAAAATTTTGAAAGTTAACTTTCACCCTCCACCCATTCCGATCAAGGTCAGGATCCTCCTAAGGGAAGCATGACCTCAAAATCTCAATGGTACTCTCAGATTCTTGATCTGAGTTACAATTTAGGATTTATAAGGATTTGAAAATAAAATAATCATTATTCAATTATTTTATTTACGACGAAAAACTTCTTTCCATAGTTGGCCCACACCGGCTAATGTTAGGACCATTCAAAGAGAATCCTGACACTCTAAGTTCAATGGTGCCATCATATTTTTTATCCAGACACTAGTTTAAAACTTAGAAAAACCATCTAGCATGATTATTTAATGAACATTAAAAATAGTTCAAAAATACATTCCGACCACTCTAGAGCTCAGAATTACGTGCTGTCTCAAAGCCTGGTCTCGAAATAATCCAATTTAATTTTCAAAAAAATATCATGGAATTTCAGGGTATTACAGAACTTGATAGTGATATTGGGATTTTTTATTTTACACTAAAAAAATGAATTACTTCTGTGAACACCAATATGTTTCTATTCAAAACTACACATTTTTGGATAAATATTTATTATAAAATGTATGTCTAGTAATGTCAAACTCGGACCATGTTATCAAATTTAAGATTAGACTGTTCACTAAACATATCAATATTTCCGATGCATCTGATTTACCATGGATGGGTTTTTATTCTCATTTAATATCTTCTCATATTTCTTTTATGGATAACTTGTTTTAACACATTGATATGAAATATTATAAATAGATGAGCATAATATATGTTATTTGTAATGTATAAATGTATTTGATTTATCTATTCAACTATCAATGATTTTATTTTCAATCCATGAATACCCTTTTCATAAAAACTGATTAATTCATGGTCATATGTAGAAAAAACTGATGTTCTCTACTAAAGAAAAATACTTATTACAAAACTCTAAAACCTCCTTAGAAATATACTTCTCAATAATGAAGGATTATAGTAATTATGGATTATTAACACATCTTTTCAATATCTTCATATACATATCAGAATGATAGGTCCAAAATAGATATACAAGTCTTCAAATCTTTATTTCTAAAAAAACCATTAAATTCACTATGATATCAATAAAATTTACGGTATGTTTAATTACAGTTGAAAAATATAGAACATGAATTGTTCTCCAAATTTTTAAAGAATTTAGATTAATCACTTTTTTAAAAATTATAATGAAAAAATAACACGACTTTATGATAGACATTCTGACCGAGATGGGAAAAATTCCAAAAAATGAAGTTCATGAGACCTGTTGCATCATGAAATAAAAAGAAGTAAATTTCATACCTATTAACTTCAAATATTTTAGTGACACAAATTTTTTACATTTTAAGAATAAAACTACAGTAATTTCATACCATAGAGGAACTGGAAACAACTAATTTTATCCGAATTGGATAATGTATGAAAAGGTAAAGGAATTTATGTTCATCTTTAATTATGAGTGGGAGATAACTCTAAATGAATTCCTCTTGATAGTAATTACAATCTCTCATTCAACCTATACTTAGTTTTTCCTTTAATATCTAATAATGTTATAATAAAACTATCAAAAATATTATTCTCCACATTAATTACATAAATGTTATGTTTTTTCACATTATATCTTTAATATGGAATCTTAAAAAATATTGAATATTCTTTCCAAATATTTCTACCATTACCATATTTCCATGTCTTTTTGAATATTACATGAATGTTTTTAACCATCTTAAAATACTAATCAATTGAAAATTGTTTTGAAGAAATATCAAATTCTTGTGAGCCATTGAATGATTTTTTTAATCATTGACAATTTTAAACCTTAGAAAAAAAACATTGATGATATATGTATACTATTTTCTTCCAGGTTGTAATTAATAATATGAAGTCAGATCTTCTAAAATTATACAAGATTTATTTACTCAAACAATATATCTAGAAAATTGTACATATTATAGGAATTCATTTATAGTGAACATGTTCATTACATATATCTAAAATGATTCATTTTATAAGAATCAAACACTCTGATACCTTACTCCCATAAAAGTTTCAAATCACAAATCAATAGTGAAAAGAAATCATTAATGTACTTTTTAGTCTGTTTTTGTCCAGAAATCCTTAAACTCAAAATGTTATATTTCCTCTCCATAAAAAATTCAGGAGATAAGTTATAAATTACTAATAAAACTGGCCATAAACATTGTTTTCTACTAAGGATAGGATATGGATTCATTCTATTTGCAAAATATCCAAGTTTGAGATTTATAATTTCATTTCCTAAGATAGGAAAATATTTGTCAATTTTCTTCAAGTGTGGAAATTTTTTTGGATAACATAATTTCACATCACATATTCACTCATATACATGCCATTTTAATTTTTTTTCATTATTTTAATTTTAAAATAATTGATTTAAACAAGGAACTACAAGAAGATTCAAATTTTCCATAATAGGAGTATTGGTAATTTCAAAATCAAGCTATGATTGTACTTTCAACTTATATAATGATATCTCAAATTTTGGACACTGTGACAGACTTTTGTATTCTTTCGTATATAGTACATAGTTATTTGGGTAGGCGTGTATCTTCTTTCACCCCAAACCCGTAAATTATAGTATTTTATTCACATTGTAAGGTGGATTTAGAAAATCTTTGTATATAGGAAGTATGCAGTTAAAAAGCTATAGAAACTATATAAAAATCTTATCACTCCATCCATTTATATCCTTCAAGTTAATCCATCTTAGAACCATTTATAAAACCATACATTTCCTAAAAATTGGATGGAATTGTTTTTTATCATCACTATATAATCACTTGATCAACAGTGCTTTCTCAATTATCTCTACTCTAATATCATGAATTATTTCATCAATTTGATAAGACTTATCGTCACAAAAATATTCTTCATCAATATATTATCGATTCTTCTAAATTTTACCTTTTCAAATAGAAGTATTTAAAGTTTTATTAAAACTATGAAAAACTAAATGATCTTTGATTTATATGCTTTATAAATGTTTCATATTTACAAATTTAAAACATGGGTCGAAAAATAGGTTTCTTAGAACATGTTGTTTGTAAAATTCCAAAAATGTGTCAACTCCTTCTTCATATTCATCACTTATTCACATTATATTAATCCAAATTTGACTTACTATCATATATTAAAAATTTCAAGTATATAATATAAGTTATTAAATATTGAAATTGAATTTTAAATTTATGTTTATAAATAACAATACAAATAGAGATATATCATAATATAAATGGAAAAATGATTTTTGAGTGTCAAATTTTTTATAGTTTTAATATGTAAAATGGGAACCTACACACATTTTTAGAATTAAAATATAATATTTTATGAAAAAATTTATATGTATAATAGAGAATATAAGAAAATAAAAAATATGATAGTGATAGTCTCACGCATTAAGTAAATTAGTTCTATAGTGTCATCTATTACTGTTTACTGTAAACAGTTAAAACAATATTCCATACACCTATTATGATTTATCAAAGATCCAATTTTAAATCAACATACCATAATTCAATCAATTTAAATTAAATAATGTATGTTATTTAATAAAAAATTAGACACTTTTTTATGTAAGGATTTTACTTCAAAAAATATGAATTCATATATGAAAAAATTTAATTTATTTCAAAAAAACATATATAATTCAATATTAAAAAACCTTTTTCAATAATCAATGACTGGACCAATTTCCAATTATTAAAAATATCATTTTAAAAATTCAATATAATTTAAATTCACAAAAATGAACATCACTATTTTTAAATTCCATTTTTTCTAATAATCCAATGGTTATAAATCCCCCAAATTTCCAATCAAAATCAATTATTACAAAACATGTTAAACTAAATATTATAAGTTATAAGATCAACCTCCCTAATAACATATAATTATAACATTCTAAAATTAATCAAAGTAAAAAAACATCCATGAGAATGAATCCTTTAATCCCTAACCACGTTGAACTAAATTCTCAATTATATATAATGGAATTTCCAAATCCTATATAATAACTCCAAATTAATGAATAATCAAAGACACTGAGAGATATATTTAAGAATAAAATGAATAATCAAATCTCAAATTTTAATTCCACACCCTAAAAATAAGTCCTCATAAGAAATTTATTACATTTATTTTGAGACCCATTAAAAATACCTTAAAAAATCATTAATTAGTAAATAAACATAATTTATAACACACATTCAAAAAAAATCAATCAAACAACAATCCAAATATAGATATTCATAAATTTAAACAAACCTTAGATTCATAAAAAATTTGAATTATGAATAAAACTATGAATATATATCTAAGATATGTGATAGAATAGGAAAAATATAAATGATCAGGTAGAGGAGATGGAGATAGTGATTATGAGATAATGGAGTGAGGTTGGAGATAAGAATGTAGATGGAGATAAAGAATGATAGATAATGATGGGCGATGTAGGTTTGAGAAGAAAATTAGGGTTCACTGGGGGTGAAATCAAACTGCATCTCAAAACATAAAATAAGACCAAAACATCAAAATTTTATAAAAAGTATTTGTACTACATTTATTCAATAACTAGTGTTGAAAAATGGAAATCTATATCAGTTATTTAATAATTTATGTAGAAAATATACAAAAATTATATTTAGCATTAGTTAATAACCAACTAACATCAAAAATCATTTATCACATTTTTTATAATTACTGATGTTATAATTGAAAAGTTAAAAACCCATTTTCCACTATTGTAGGTTTTGTACTTGATAATTATGGATAAATGGTTTTAGAATTAAATAAGGACTTTTATCAGCTAAAAAATGTTCTAAGAGCCTAGTATTTAGGGGTAGATAGTTTCTTGAAAGTTTTGAATTTCTCAAAATAAAAAGTGGGAAAAATATATATTTAGAAGAAACTAGGGAAGGTACTATAATTGCAATTTTTTATGTTGATTAAATCATTTTTAAAGGATATTATGAGAGTTCATCCAAGGAGTTTTCTAAATTGATAAATAAACAATTCTAGATGTCCATGCTTGGTGAGCTGAGATACTTATTGGATTTACAATTAATACAAGAAGAAAATTTTATTTTTCTTTCACAGGATATGTATATAAAAGAGTTATTAAATAATTTTTAGAGAGATAAATCTAATCCAAAGACTAAACATATTTAATTATGGATGAAATTGTTTAAGTATTCTTAATATAATATTGTCAATCAAAGAAAATTTAAAAAATTAATTGGTAGCTTACTTTATCTCACAACATGTTGATAATATATGGTCCATTCTATGGGTCTTTTTGGTAGATATAGAGGTGATAAAAAAATCACATATCATGTATTCTAAAATATTAATCAAATATATTAGATGAAAAATATATTAGAGGTTATTATAAAAGAAATGAGAACCCCTGAATGTTTCCATTTATATTGATATAGATTGGTTCAGGGATCTTGATAATAGAAGGTCCAATTCAGTTGAAAATTTCCTATTAGGAGATATTTTTTTGATTTGGAATTGTAAAAAGTAGAATTCCGTGACATTGGGAACCACAAATGATGAGTATATAAATGATACTAGTTCCTTCACAAATTTGATTTAGATAAAAGGCTAACTTGATGGTTTGAGGGAGAAAGCTGAAAGACATCTTATTGTTTTTGTGATAATCAATGTGCCATTTATATTTACAGAAATCCAGAACATGTCTCAAGGTATAATAACATTGAAATCCCTATTCACTTCATCAAAGAGATGGTTTCCAGTGGTCATATTAAACTAAAATTCATCCAATATCAAGAAAAATTAGATGAAATTTTCACCAAGTCTATATTTAAGGACATAGTTTTGATATTAAGGAAAAAAATTAATTTTTAACCCCTAACACACCATTAAGAACCTTTGGGAGCACCTTTAATAATCCTTTTATTATGCTTTCAAAGTGGGATAATTATATTCATAATAATTTTCTTTAAAGATATATTTTTTTACTTCATAATGAAGGATAAGTAGAATGTCAAAGGGAGAGATAATATTTTAATCCTTGTTAGTTTATTATTCCATGGTTTTATTCTTTTTTAAAATGGTTTTCTAAGAGGTTAGTTCCCTCAATGGGGGGGGGTCATATTTTCACATGGCCAAAATGTTATTTGTTTATGAGATATGGAGTTCTCTACAAAGTACTACTCCAACCCATGGTATAGTATCAAGATGTTTTTCACATGATAAGATATATTATTTTTGCCTCTATATATTGATATTGAGTTTATATAAATAGTTGTATGTGGTTTAAAAAAAATCCAAAGAGGGCTATTTAAGTGCCATTAAAAATTTTTATGAGGTTTTCTTTGTTTTCAATCATGAGTGTGTTTTGTTGAGAGTTGTTTAAGAATGTTTCTTGAGGTCATTAAAGATATAAAAGAAGTCCTGGAAACATTGAAGACGTATAGAAATTCTATATTGGATAGAAAAATGTAAAATGAGGAACCTTACACACTTCATAGAACACAATTCAAACTTTTTAAGGTACATGATTATTTGAATAAGTGGGAAAATCAAAAAATAATTAACCATTTGATAAGATTGACAGGGTACATACAATATTCATAAGGTAAATTCATAGAGTAAAAGAGAAATTCAAAGGGAACATGTAGTGATTATGTATGAGTTTTTAACAAAGACATTAATCCAATTATAGGTGGTAGTAATGCTCAATAGGTCACATGAACCCTAAGTTGAAGACTTATTAGGGCCTAATTACTTTATAGGGTACCATCACATGGTAAAATATCTGTAAGGTTTAATTGAACCCTTTAAATAATCATAGAATTAAGTCCAACCTATAAAAATAGTGAGATCAGACTAAGGAGACTTTATAAGGTACCCATAGATATGTTTTACGGTATATTTCATAATACCACTATAAAGATGGAATTATTATGCTAAAAATGGTGAAATAAACCAGATGATTATTTACTATACAGAAATTCATAAATATCATCAGATGATCTGTTAATACATGATTCATTCCAAAATTCAAGGGTATTTGATTGATATTTAAATGGATATTAAATGATAAGTTTCAAGGGTCATTTTCTTAAGATATTGAATTAAAATATAGGAAATAATTTATTATGGTCAAAATATACTGTTATTTATGGAAAATATATGCAACCAAGAATCATGGGAGTTTCTATAAATCATTATAGAAATATTGTTCATGAATTAACATGTATATAAAAGTTAGAAATTAAGAAAGAAAATGTGTTTGATAAATTTGATAAGGTATTGATACTTTATTATATTAAAGTCTTGTTCTATTAGGAAGAGATAAGAACTATAGAACATGTCCTACACTCTATCTAATAATTTAAAAGTGGTAAAGTAATTTTCATTCCATCATCATTAATACATGAAATTTATTCCAAGGATGATGGGTATATTTTAATTCATACATTCTCTCATGTGTGACTATATTATGATAAATAAATATGAGAGAATGATCATCCTTCTATTTTTACACTAATATTATTCTGGCAGTAAATGTATTTCTTATAGAAGATCTATCCTTTGGTATCAAAACATTTTATGATAATTTTATGATCTTATTCAAATGTAATAGTTAAGGATGAATCTTTAAGTACTATTGTTTCCATTATAAATAGTTCCATATCATTTTTGGGAAGTGGATGATACATACCATTTTGAGAAGTGGATGATATGTGTTCAAACCTTGTACAAAACATGCACATAATTTTTGATAACTATAGTGTTATCATGATAATAAAATATGTTTCATAACAAATGGTTGGAAACAGTAAGGATTAGGTTCTCATACTAAGGAATACCAATGTAATAATTTCCAATGTTCTGTTTAATCATTATATTTTTACATATGATTGAGGATGAGAATATTGAGAGTGAATCATGACTTTAAATGGACACAAGTGGTTAATTAAAAAGAATGAATTTTTAAAAACCTATACCACTAATTCAACCCCATTAGTGGTATCCTTATTTATCTAGGATGTTCATATGATTAAATAAACATTATATGATTTATTATGAAATTTTATTGTTAATTATCATTATTTAGATTCTCTTCCGCATTAGACATCATAAATATATGAAACGTTTTGGTGAATTTTATTGGTTAGATGTTACAAACCATTTGTAACAATAATATATTTATCTATAATTTATTAATGTACGAGTAAAGGAATATATTGATACCCAAGAAAAAAATACACATTTATTTCACCATTTTATAATAATAATCATTCTATCTCAGAGATAGTCACAGAAACCAGAGAATTGAAGGTTTATTTTCTTTGAGGAATAAAAATATAAGAAACTTGTTCTAAAAAACTTGTGAAAATTTCTCTATAATTAAGATATATTATACTTCATTATAGACATATAATAACTTGTCCTCATCTTCATAACCTGTGAAAAGGAATTAAAAGAAAGGTGTGAACTCAAATTATCAGTAAGTGAAAACATAAATGATAACAATAAAGGATCATAAATGTGAATAAGATGAGTATATGGGTATAACCAGGATATATAAGAATGTTATACCAAACAAATAATATGGTTTACGGCTTTGAAGAATATATTAAATGATTCAAAAATAGTGTGGAAATATGATTCAATAAACAAGAACCATTATATAATATTGTAAGAGTGATAATAAGGATAAAACTATTGAATAAAAAGAAAATGCAGAATATACTATAATGAAATTAATTATAGAAATGTGTCATAATTATAAGAATAGAAAATACTATGAAAAAATATTCTTGCATCATGTTCACTCTAAAACTTGTAATCAAACTCCCCCACATCTCATTCACACAAAAAAGCGGTGAAAAAAGTTTTCGACATCGTATTTACACGAGAAATATGTGAATAAATCTTTCAACATATCATTCAAAGATTTTTTTTAAAAAACACTTACCATGTCTCATTCTAATAAAAAACTTGTAAAAAAATGTTCCCACATCTCATCCATAAAAAATTTCATCACCTCATGTTATATAAAACCTTAAACAACGTAATAAAGGGAGATATTGGACCCCACCCGTCATCATCCATACATATTTGTTCCATAATATATCAATCATTCAATATATCATGAAAAAAATATGATAAAAAATGGGTTTCATCCATCACATCTTAAATAACCCATAGAAAAGAAAAATTTCTGTCAAAATAATTCAAGATGGTATCACTGCAATCATCTTTAAGCATGTAAACTGTTCAAAAACTATATTTAGTAACCCAAAAAGAGTATTTCATAAGACATTTATTAGGTGATTAATCAATAATAATTTCTAAATAAATAAATCCATTATAGATAAAGTGGAAAATAATTATGAAATCATAAAAGTGTTTTTCAAAAATGATTTTAACTTTAGTGTAAAAGGAGATGTTATGGTCAATTTGAAAAGTATTTTCTTAAAATGGGAAGTGAAATTGTTTTTTAATATTATAATTTTAAAAATAATATTAAATAATGGATATTTCAAAATATATAAAGTTTATCAAAAATGAATTTTGAGTAGAATACAAAACATTTTATTTTGAAATGATGGAAATTTTTTTGAGCATTTTGAAATAACCATATTAAAAAACCCACATCAGAAAAGAGTAACAATTTTTTATAAATATAAATAAAGTGCAATATAAGGATCATTAGAGATTATAAAATTTGAGTTTTTACTAGGTAAATTAGAAAATTTATGAGAACTAGAAACATGATATGGAGAAAAAATCCATTAAAGGATATGAAAATCATTCTTAAAAAAATAGATTCATCAAGAAAGAAAAATTTTGTATAAAAAATTATTTCCCCAAAAAAGAATATGGAAATAAAAAATAACATAAAAATATTGTTTTATAATTAAATATTTAAAGATCATAACCAAAGTGGTGTGATTATGAATCATTAAAATATTTGAGTCTTGAAAATCCCTTACGATTTAAGAAATGTTCTAATAAAAACTCCTTGAAAGAGATATAGAGAGAATAAAATGGTAATATAACAGAAATAAAGATAAATCATGATATTATATATCCAATAGGAAGTATAAATAGTATTTAAATATATTTAGTTTCATAAATGAAAACGTCTCTCAAAGAAGTAAAATTTTAGATGAGATCCTCACCTTTACCAGATTTGTTCTGCGCATGCGCTTAACTTACTGAATAATCAAATTAATTTTATTATATAATTTATTATGAACTTTAATCATATATATATATATTTTGATGTTTAATTTAATATATATCTTTTATTATCATATGTTATTTATTTATTATGTAGTTTTTTCCTATGTTTATGTGAAAGTTGAATCAGTGTCAGCTTATTTCAATGATTTTAGCGATCAATATAATATTTTAATATTAAGTTAAATAATTAATTTAACCATTATATAAAAAAATAATTATTCTATTATTAACCTATAATAACATTATAATTTAAGTTACTATATTCATCCATGAAGAAAGTTTTATAACATTGTTTAAGTGGGTAGTTAAACCAACCTCAAACATAAACAGGATATTCCCGATGGGTGATAATGGTTAAGGATGTTTAAAATTTCATTATAAAAAACAATAATGATATTATTTAAATGTTTTTAGGTTGGTTAAACATATTTAAAGTTATCTATACAATGTAATAAAATCAAGATGAAAAATATAAAATGTTACTTTGTGGAGGTGGTAGTCTACACAACATATGATTAACACTCTTTTATTTTTTTAATTGAATGGAAATGAATAAATAATGGGTTTTACATTAATATAATAAAAAATTAGTATAATTATGATACTGATTCTATCATATTACCATGTCAAGGATGTAACAACCCAGGTAAATAAAGAATATGAAATTTTTATATTTATCCATATTTTTGAATAAAATGTTAATATTAATTTAAAGGAAACGCTATGCTGGATGACGTACCCAATATGCAATAACGAGTTTCTTGGAAGTCTTACGTTGCACTCTAATAATAAAACAATATTATTTTAAATGGTAGTTAATGCCCAGCCTTTGTAATGGAGGGAATGAACAGAACTAACTACAAAATGATTATATATGTTTGTTAAATATTTTTACATTTATCTAATAAATGTTAGAGGCTTAAAATTCAAATGAATCAAATTTTAAGAATAAATACTCTAGTATTTTTTTTAAAGATTGTTTTACCTAATTTTGATGGAAAAACTTATTTAAATATAACTTTTGACAATTTTATAAGCTCTATTTGTCAAAATAAACTTATTATTTATGATTGGGACATTGAAATTTACTTTGGAAATTTTTTTGGTATTTTTCTGACTATGTTCATTTTTTAATGAATAGTGAAAAATACTCCATTTTACATCAAAACTGCTTTTTCATCTAATTTAATTATGTGGTTAGATTATATTTTTAATTGGGTTTAAAGTTTAATTAGAATATATTTTTACCATTTAATCCAATTGTGGTCATTAGAATTAATTTCACTATGGAATTGGTCATGAACAAGTGCCAAACTTTTCATAGATATTGTTTCAAAAAAACCCGCTATTTTTTTTGACAACGAGATTTATTTTTTAAATTAATTATTGAAATTTTTGTGTTTGGAATTTGGTAAAATGGATTCCATATTTGGAATCAGGAGTTCCAAATTATGTAATTAAGACTCTTGTTTTTGGACATTATGAATAGTAACGACAGTAATTATCTTGATTATTTAGTAATCAGGTAGTTAAGGATAATAAACTAATATCATAATAATAACAAATGACACCAACATGTGTCCTAATGATACTGGTTTTGTCATGGCCGACCGTGGGATGCCTTGTTCCAAACTTTGGGACCCCATGTAATCACTTTTGGGTGAAAATGACAATTTATCATTTTATTTTTTAAGGAAGGAGAATATCACTAAAGAATGTATCACCCGAGTAAATTTTTTTTACTTTCGTCTAAATAAATGATATCTTGGACTATAAATATTGATTGGAAATATAAAAATATTTCCTACATCATAGTATTTTTTTTATAATTTTTAGACATTAAATAAATTAAATTATTTATGACATCATGATGATGTAGTGATTACCTCATTAATGAACAATTTAAATAAAATGAAAATATAATGTAAAATTTAAGACTTAAACTTGTCAAAAACCTATTTTATTAGTATATTTCGAACCCTTATCACCTTATACTAGAAATATATCAATGTGGGACCTTTAATATGTGAAACTCATTTTAATATAAAGTAACATTTTATAACTTTCCAAGAGTGCCCCACCTTTTCTCTTATAAAAGGCCCCCACCTCTACCTCTTTACACACATCTCCCAAGACATTTTCTCAGCCAATATCTGATAATTTTATATCTACTCATACCTCTCTTTATCCTAGAATCCTTACCTTAGGCAGAAATCTCTTTAAGAAACCCTTTTGGTTCAAACCAAGAGGAGTTACCCGATTTAAAGGCAAAGACTTCTCTAATGTTCTTTTGTTTTATTTTGATTCTCCAACCCCCTAAACTCTTTTTATTCCTTTATTTTGTAAAAAAACCAGTATATTAAATATACTAGGATGTTTTTATAAGAATTATTCGAGCTAAACTTACACACACATCTGTCTAATGGTTAAAGAACATACTGTTTCTGTGGATGGTGAATTACTACCTCACGAAACGATGATTGTTCAATATTCTTTTAACACCTTTGAAGGTGTCCATTATGATGTAACTGTTTTTTATATATGATATATATCGTATTTCTGTTTTTATATTCTTCTGTATTTTATATTTAAAACATACCTTTATTCTTTGCATGTTGTGAAAATGCGATAATTTCATATGAGGAAGTGTGGACTACCGCCCCCTCAAGTGATGTGACTCGTTCATGCAATACATGGAATGTATAAAGAATTAAATTAATGAACTTATGTGACCTATATAATATATATATTATAATTTAATTATAATATATATATCTCTCAATTATTTTTAATTCCATTAATATGACAAAAAAATGAAAGTAGCGCGCATGCGTACGTACGGCCTACCGTATCCATGAATGGTGAATTTTATTTCTTTTTATCTACAAATGTTATGGAATAGTATAAAATTAATATGTACTGGATATATATGATATTTAAATCATTAATACTATTCTGGAGATGATGTACTTATAACTACATGGACAAATCTTTTCAAACAAGTTCATTTTTGACTCATGTACCAAACATCGACAAAAACATCCGATATGAACTCACATTATTAACTATTTATTATAACATTATAATATGTGATATTAATTGAATAATAATATTTAAAGGATTTACTTAAGAAATTATAAATTGAAAAAAGTTTATTATTCAGGAATATAAAAAATGAACAAGACAAGTCAGACTTGAGGTAAGGGATCCTACCTGTCTCTTTCTTTTTAAGTACTCTCTTTTATGTAATTTCTTTTAAGCTCATCTTTATTATGTTTGGGGATGCTCTTTTATATTCATAATTATGTAATTTTTATGTTCATATTATTATAGACCCTATTTGATCTCATAAATCCATTTTTGGAAGTTTTAAGTGGCGCCATTAGGCTGCCGAGTTTTCGTAAGGGATTTTTCATCTCACTTGTTATTCACATGAGACTCATGCTACATTTTCCACTAATTATTTTTTGTGGTGTATTTACTGGAAATTATTTTAATATTTTTATAATATACTCTCATTTATGGGGGTATACATCTTCATTGTATAACCCTTCTTTCATGTGGTGTACGTTTCGAAAGTTTCCCAAATGGGTAAGGGAACTTTTTACACTCCTCTTTTTAAAAGACTTATTTTGTTATGTCCTTTAATTTACATATTTTTATGTTGGGATATGTTCTTATATATCCTTATTGATGTAAATTTTATGTCCAAGTGATTAGATACCATTTCCTCTCTCATCAACTAATTTTATGAATTTTAAAGTGACGTCGTTAGGCTGTCGAATTTTACCAAGGGAACTTCTTAACCCAATTTTGATTTATTTGGGTTCAATAGGTAGTTATTGAATATGTCATCCTTTGAATATGTGTGAATTACCTTTGATGGTTTTACACTTAATATCCACTTATATTTGGTGTATTTATATTTGTCACACATAATTATGAGATTGATTTATCCTTAATTTAAGGATGCCTTCTTTATAATGGATTTCATCTCATTTTACATTTCTATTGAGACTTCATTGTTATTATGCACCAGTTCACTCTTATATGGTGTATGTACTGTCCTTTGGAAGATTATATCATGAATCCCTTTATTCTCATTATATTATAATGTTTTTATTAAATGTTATTCCTCAATTATTGTATTCAAGTGTCTCTCATTTTGTTAAAAACCCTTTAACTAACATATCATTTTAAATGTTTTCATGATTTATTCTTATAAATATTTCTCATTAATATCCATGTATTCAAAATGGTTTTATGGATTTATTTATATTTATATTAATGGTTTAAAATGTTAAAATCTTCAAAGTTGCATGTCACACTTTGATTCAAAAATCTATTTAATCTTTTTAAATGGTTTTAAAAATAGTTTTTAGCATAGATTCATTATTTCAATATCTTAAAATGGTATATTGTTATTGTTATATGGGAATTTTATCTTTCATTTATGATTAAGTTATGTACTGTGATTATTTTATGGTTCTTGGGCATTTTTTATGAAGACGGGTGGTTCCGTGATAAACAAAGGGCTAGTGAGCCCGATATAGCTCTCTAATGCACTGGGTAACACAAAGGGGTTAAACGTTAAGGTTTCTCCAAAGAGATTTAGAGAATATACTGTGATGGGTATTACAAATGTAACCATGAGGGTTACCCCCTACGTAAGAATGTTATGAATGCCTCAAGTTACCTTTATGTCTTATTCTTTCTATGATTTATTCATGATTTGATGAGGTATGTTAAAATGATTATGTTTTATGAGTAAAGTAAGATTTCATAGATGGACTAATGTTTTCATTTTGTACTTTTATATACCTTACTAAGCTTTTTATGCTCATACCAAGTTTTTTAAATGTTTTTCACAGGTTAATGGAAAGGTAAATGATGTGATGATAGTGTCAAGGAAGTGTCAAGAAAGAATCCATGTTTTACTTTAAATATGTTTCCATTAATGGGGAAAATGAGTACTATCTTTTATGTAACCAATTTGTTTAAATGTGGAATGTAATGCATGATTTATGATTTAATTCTCTAAAACTCTAAACCTAAAAAGATCCTTAACGTGTATTATTGGAATAACTCAAGATTAAGTAACTTTTAAGGCTGAGGCCTTATAGTTGGTATCAGAGGTCGGTTTAGATAACTTTAGAGGTTAGAGTGTTGTTTAAGAAAAAGTGACAAGTTGTGTATAACCACAATGGTTAGTATATTAGTTGGAGTCATTGTTTTTTTGATAGTTATAATGAGTTTGAGATAACTTGGATAAATATATATTGGTGTTTATCTTCCTCTTTATTATATGATGATTTTACTGATGTACTCACACTGGCCTTTTTGGTTTTAGTAAATGTATGGATCTAGCAGGCACCAAAGTAATAGTGGATTTGAAGAAAATTGTGATGGTTTTATGAAATAACAATTGAATGATATGGGAGCTGCAATGGGAACTATTGTGGTTATCCTCAGCCAACTGTCTGGAGTCATGATTGACCACCTGAATGTTAGTGATTTTTATAATGCATCGCATATGCGAGAAACAAATCCCTACGGAAGTTCAGGTAATAATCATAAAGGTAAGTATGTTCAAAAACCTATGTGTCAAATATTTGGAAAGAAACACATAGGAAAATGTTTCAAAGGGGCAGAAAGATGCTATAGATGTAGAAATGAAGGTCATAAAGCAATAACCTTCCATGGAAAAAGGAAGCATCTAGTTGACTCTAGGAAAGGGAAATAAGTTATTTCTAAAGGATAAATTGAATGTTTCAAATGTGGTGTGCATGGTAATTATGAAAACACATGTCCTACGAAGAAGTTTCGGGAATGGGGTCACCAAGATTGTACAAATATTCATTTACCAATACCTAATGTCATTTCGTTTGTGGATGAAGAAACTGACAATGACCAATGAAAGGTATGGATTATTTCTTAACATATGTTTTCCTATTATTGGAATCTTAGGATATGATTCATGATTTTTTTTGTAGGAAAGAAGTATTTCAGATTAATTTGAAAAGGAATGGTTAATGGATCATGAAGAATGATTGAATGAGTAAGAAGTCAACATATAAGGGATTCAAGAGTTATGGTAGATTTTAGGATGGTGAAATTATAAAATTTATTAAGTCTCTTTTGATGATGGGGTTATATTAGAAGACTTTTTATAGTATATGTAACCCTGATGTTTGATATATGAAAATTCAATTCAAGGAATAATTATCCTTTATTTTGTGGATATAGTTATAAAGAACCATTTGGGTTTATATGATCCTTGAATTTGAGGCAATTACTGGTTAATACATTTTGGGTTGCAAAATGAAGGTTGTTAGATAACCTTTGTAGTTAAAATATGTTATGGCTATTTTTGAAGATTTTATCTATTTGTGGGAAATGTTTTAAGAATTATATAGTTTTGTAAAAATGAAAACACGCAGACCGTGTGACAACCTGTCGCATCAGACGAAGCTGCGAGAATCAAACCCACAACCAAAGTGCAACAGGTATTTATCGCCTACCACTAGACTACGTGAAGTCCCTAGTTATTTTGAATGATTCTTTTTAGTTATATGGTTTTATGAATTAAGATTAAGTTGATTTGGGGTTATCTATGGAAATGATTAGCCTATCATGGAGGATATGTGATTAGGTTAATAACTTTTCAGTATGAGACTTTAAGAGTAACTGATGTTATTTTGGAGAAAAATGTTATGATTTATCTTAGGAGACTATGTGATTAAATCCTTTAGAGATTTGGGTTTCAATATTAGATTGGTTTACTTTGAAGAATTTTATGGATAGATGTTTATTGGTTGGTCTTTGTTGAACTTTGGGTATTGTTTGACAAATTTTGGAGATTAAGGATAGATTTTTTATATATAAAGGATTATCCTTTTTGGCTATTATCTGATCTTGTACTAACCTTTTTGGTTTTTGTTTTGGTTAAGGTCTAAAAACATGGGAATTATATAGTTCTCTTTTGTGGAATAGGTGATTTTCTAGAAGTTGATTATAGTACTGTTAATGTGAACAAGTCTTCCTAAATGCTCGTCTTTTGGAGAAAATACGAGTTTGTGTAAGAAATCTAGTAAATGTTGAAAGTCAACATGACAAGTAAGTATGTTCCATTATGATTTAGTTAAGCTCATAAATAAATTCCTGAATGAAAAATAACTTAAAACTAAAATGTTGTCTGTTAACTTTTCCTACTGGGGAATCAAATACCATTTAACCCATCACAAGTTTGTGATTTTATGGTGGTTAACTTTCTCCTAAACATGTTTTATATCACTCTCCCCCAGAACAAGACCCTTTGTTTTTTCTTCCATATCCATGTTTTCCTACATGGAATCCTAGTATGGGTTAACTCAGGTGACCTCTGTACTTATCTTTCTTTATTTTAATGTGATATTTTTACCGACTCTTGTTCCAATGTGGGACTTTCAATGAAGTTTCCGAGCCCAATTTTAAAATTTTGAGGATGCAATTCCCAAAAATGGGGGGAAGGATGTAACACCCCAGGTAAATAAAGAATATGAAATTTTTATATTTATCCATATTTTTGAATAAAATGTTACTATTAATTTAAAGGTAATGCTATGCTGGATGACGTACCCAATACGCAACAACGAGTTTCTTGGAAATCTTACGTTGCACTCTAATAATAACATAATATTATTTTAAATGGTAGTTAATGCCTAGCCTTTGTAATGGTGGGAATGAGCAGAACTAACTAAAAAATGATTATATATGTTTGTTAAATATTTTTACATTTATCCAATAAATTTTAGAGGCTTAAAATTCAAATGAATCCAATTTTAAGAATAAGTACTCTAATATTTTTTTTAAAAGATTGTTTTACCGCCTTTTGATGGAGAACCTTTTTTAAATATAACTTTTGAAAATTTTATAATCTCTATTTTTCAAAATAAACTTAATCTTTATTATTGGGACATTGAAATTTACTTTGGATAATTTTTTGGTATTTTTCTGACAATGTTCATTTTTTAATGAATAGTGAAAAATACTGCAATTTACATCAAAACTGATTTTTCATCTAATTTAATTATATGGATAGATTATCTTTTTAATTGGTTTTAAAGTGTAATTAGAATATATTTTTACCATTTAATCTAATGGTGGTCATTATAATTAATTTCACTTTGGAATTGGTCATGAACAAGTGCCAAACCTTTCATAGATATTGTTTCAAAAAAACCCGCTAATTAATTTGACAATCAGATTTATTTTTTAAATTAATTATTGAAATTTCTATGTTTGGAATTTGTTAAAATGGATTCCATATTTGGAATCAGGAGGTACAAATTATGTAATTAAGACTCTTTTGTTTTTGGACATTATGAATAGTAACGACAGTAATTATCTTCAATTATCTTGATTATTTTGTAATCGGTTAGTTAAGGATAATAAAATAATATAATAATAATAAAAAATGACACCAAAATGTGTCCTAATTCTACTGGTTGTATCATGGACGACCATGGGATGCCTTGTTCCAAACTGTGGGACCCCATAGAATCACTTTTGGGTGGAAGTGACACTTTATCATTTTATTTTTAAAGGAAGGAGAATATCACTAAAGAATGTATCACCCGAGTAAAACATTTTTACATTTGTATACATAAATGATCTCTTGAACTATAAATAATAATTGGAAATATAACAATATTTCCTACATCATAGTATTTTTTTATAATTTTTAGACATTAAATAAATTAAATTATTTATGACATCATGATGATGCATTGATTACCTCATTAATGAACGATTTAAATAAAATGAAACGATAAAGTAAAATATAAGACTTAAACTTGTCAAAGACCTATTGGATGAGTATTTTTAGAACCTTTATCACCTTATACTCTAAATATATCAATGTGGTACCTTTAAAATTCGAAACTCATTTTAATATAAAGTAACATTTTATAACTTTTCATGAGTACCCCTCCTCTTCTCTTATAAAAGGACCCCACCTCTACCTCTTTACACACACCTCCCAAGCCATTGGATCGGCGAATATCTGCTCATTTTATCTCTAATAATCCCTCTCTTAATCTTATAAGACTTACCTTAGGCATAATCTCTTCAAGAAACCCTTTTGGTTCAAACCAAGAGGAGTTACCCGATTTAAAGGTAAAGACTTCTCTAATGTTCTTTTGTTTTATTTTGCTTCTACAACCCCATAAACTCTTTTTATTCCTTTATTTTGTAAAAAAACAGTATATTCAATAAAATATGATGTTTTTATAAGAATTATTAGAGCTACACGTACACACACATCCATCTAATGGTTAAAGAACATACTATTTCTGTAGATGGCGAATTACTGCCTCACGAAATGATGATTGTTCAATATTCTTTTAACACCTTTGAAGGTGGCCATTATGATGTCACTGTATTTTATATATGAGATATATGATATTTATGTTTTCTATATGCTTATGCATTTTATATTTAAAACATACCTTTATTCTTTTCATGTTGTGCAAATGCGATAATTTCATATGAGGAAGTGTAGACTACCGCCCCTCAAGTGATGTGACCCGTTCATGAAATACATGGAATGTATAAAGAATGAAATTAATTAACTTTTGTGACCTATATAACATATATATTATACTGTAATTATAATATATATATCTCTCAATTATTTTTAATTCCATTAATATGACAAAGAAATTAAATTAGCGTTTATGCATACGTACGACCTACCATCTCCATGAACGGTGCATTTCATTCATTTTTATCTCCAAATGTTATGGAATAGTATAAAATGAATATGTACTAGATATATATGATATTTAAATCATTAAAACTATTCTATAGATGATGTACTTATAAATACATGGACAATTATTTTCAAACAAGTTCATTTTTGACTCATGTACCAAACATCGACAAAAACATCTGATATGAATTCACATAATTAACTAATTATTATAACATTATAATATGTTATATTAATTGAATAATAATATTTAAAGGAGGTATTTAAGAAATTATAAATTTACAGAGGTTTATTATTCAGTAATATAAAGAAACGAACAAGAAAAGTCTGACTTGAGGTAAGGGATCCTACCTCTCTCTTTCTTTTTAAGTACTCTCTTTTATGGCATTTCATTTAAGATCATATTTCTTATGTTTGGGGATGTTATTTTATATTCCTAATTCTGTAATTTTTATGTTCATATTATTATATACCCTATTTCATCTCATAAATCCATTTTTGGATGTTTTAAGTGGCGCCGTTAGGCAGCCGAGTTTTCGTAAGGGATTTTTCATCTCACTTGTTATTCCCATGAGACTCATGCTACACTTGCCACTAATTATTTTTTTTGTGTATGTACTGCCCATTATTTTACTATTTTTATAATATACTATCATTTATGGGTATTTAAATCTTCATTTTATAACCCTTCTTTCATGTGGTGTACGTTTTGAAAGTTTCCCAACTCAGTAAGGGAACCTTTCACACTCCTCTTTTTAAAAGACTTATTTTGTTATGTCTTTTAATTTACATCTTTTTATGTTGGGATATGTTCTTATATATCCTTATTGATGTAAATTTTATGTCCAAGTGATGAGATACCATTTCCTCTCTCATCAACTAATATTATGAATTTTAAAGTGACGTCGTTAGGCTGTCAAATTTTACCAAGGGAACTTCTTAACCCAATTTCGATTTCTTTGGGTTCAACATTTAGTTATTGAATATGTCATCCTTTGAATATGTGTAAGTGACATTTGATTGTTTTACAATTAATATCCACTTATATTTGGTGTATTTATATTTGTCACACATAATTATGAGATTAATTTATCCTTAATTTAAGGATACCTTCTTTATAATGGATTTCATCTCATTTTACATTTCTATTTAGACTTCATTGTTGTTATTCACCAGTTCACTATTATATAGTGTATATACTGTCCTTTGGAATATTATATCATGAATCATTTTATTCTCATGATATTATAAAGTTCTAATTAAATGTTATTCCTCAATTATTGTATTCAAGTGTCTCTCATTTTGTTAGAAACTCTTTAACTAAAATATTATTTTAAATGTTTTAATGATTTATTCTTATAAATATTTCTCATTAATATCCATGTTTTCAAAATGGTTTTAAGGATTTATTTATGTGGATATTAATGGTTTAAAATGTTAGAATCTTCAAAGTGGTATGGGACACTTTGATTCAAAAATCTCTTTAAATGTTTTAAATGGTTTTGAAAATGGTTTTTAGAATGGATTCATTATTTCAATTTCTTAAAATGTTATATTGTTATTTCAATATGGGAATGTTATCTTTAATTTACGCTTTATTTATATACTATGATTATGTTATGGTTATTGGTCATTGTTTATGAAGATGAGTGGTTCCGTGATAAACTAAGGGCGGGTGAGCCCGATATAGCTCTCCAATGCATTGGGTAACGTGAAGGGGTTAAACGTTAAGGTTTCTCTGAAGAGATTTAGGGAATATACTATGATGGGTATTCCAAACGTAACCATGAGGGTTACCAACTATGTAAGAATGTTATCAATTCCTCAAGTTACCTTTATGTCTAATTATTTCTATTATTTATTCATGATTTGACGAGGTATGTTAAAATGATTATGTTTTATCAGTAAAGTATGATTTCATAGATGAACTAATGTTTTCATTTCGTAGTTTTATATCCCTTACTAAGATTTTTATGCTCATACCAAGTTTTTGAAATGTTTTTCACAGGTCAAGGGAAAGGTACATGATATGATGATAATTTCAAGGAAGTGTCAATAAAGAATCCATGTTTTACTTTAAATATGTTTCCGTTAATGGAAAAAATGAGTACTATCTTTTATGTAACAACTTTGTTTAAATGTGGAATGTAATGCATGATTTATGATCTAATTCTCTAAAACTCTAAACCTGAAAAGATCCTCAACGTGTATTCTTGGAATAACTCAAGATTAAGTAACGTTTAAGGCTGGGGCCTTATAAATAATATCTTTAAAAGGTAAATATTAAGAAGAAAAAGTTGGGGATTATGTAATAATCCCTTTTGGATTTTGAGCATTCTATTGAAAGTATCCCTAAATATGATGGTCATAGGATAAATAATTTTCATCAGAAGATTATTACCATGATAGAGTCTTACATTAGGATAAAAATTATATATTTTAACAAATAAATTTGAATTAGTGTTTGTTGTATAAATGGGTGAAAGTTTCCGGTTTTCTAAGTGAAGGAAAAAAACATTTTCGAACATCATTTAATTTTCAATGATATCATTACACTATAATTAAATTTCAAAATAATATAAAAATTACATTTAAATTTTAAAAATATATATATAAAAAAATATTATTTTAGAAAAATTGTGTTTTAACTATTATGTATTCTAAATCTTATTTATAATTGTTTACTAGTAGAATTTATGTTAATATAATTTATATATGTGTTTAAAAATAATATTATATTTATAATTTAAAATATATTAATTTAATCTATTAGGTAAAAGATACACAATATTAATAAAAAAATATTAATAACAGTTTAACCATTATCACGATCATTTACTTTTAATATTATTAATCATAATTTTATTCTGAAAAATAATATTTAATTTATTAAATAATAATATAATGTTATTATGAAATATAAAATCCATTTTTATATATTTAATTTCTATTATTTATGAGAATAAAGTTTTAATATAAGTGAATATATATTGTTTTTATAGTAAAATATTACATAAGTTTCCAAAACATGACACATGTGTTTAATAACTTAAAAATAATATTTTTATATTATTTATTTTAAGTATTGATAAATATATATTATATAAAAATTTTCAAAAACATTTAATTCATTCTTTTATTATGATAATGTCATAAAAGTGACAGTTTTAACAATATTGGTAGTTTTCACTATTCACCTAAAATGAAATTATTTTATAAATATAAATAAAATTAATCTTATGATAATATTGGTATCCTAAATCCAAAAGTTATGTTAATTATTTAATATTAAAATTATAAAATTTATAAATTCAAATTTTTAACAGAATCATAAAATATAATAAAAACTGTTTTTGTAGGAAAATAGATTTTTTATAATATTAATAATTCTCAATCATATTTACTATCTTTTAATAATTAAGTTAGTATTATCAAATTATTCATATCAAATATATTTTATCACCCTTAATCACATGTTTCTTAAAATATAAATTCATGAAATATAAAAATTAATTTTTAAAAAATACTTTTCAAAGAAATAAACGATCTTGTTAGTCATTTTAGGTAAACTAATTGAATTACATTCATATTAAAAGTAGAATTTTTTAATTTATACACATATTTCATAAATTATTTACCCTTATTTATTTATTCTAATTCAATGAAAATGTTTTAATGAACATACATAAATATTTATATTTTATTTAAATATATCACAGTTCTATTTTATTTCGGTGTTTTGTGTGGAGAAATATATTGAATACATTGTTTATTTAAGGAAAAAATGTACAATGAAATCTCTTTTAATTACATTATCCTCCCATAAATAACTTTTATACTCAAAATTTTATTTATTACCCATTGAATAAAGTATATGAGTGTAATCTTAACATATCCACCACTCACTATGTAACTTATAATATGAAATCTACCTTACTATACTAGGATATACCAAGTTACATATCCTTACCCAAACAATGTTAATATTTCATACTATCATATACCGAAGTAAGTATATATATGAATCATATATTATATATTCCATACATTTCCCAAAACCATTTTAATTTCCAATACATTAAACCATAATGAAATCATATACTTATTTAAAAATTATAACTCAATCTTTAACAACTAGCTCATAAAGTCACAGATTAATTTATATATATCATGATCCCAAGAATGATATAAACTTCTCCAAAAATATCATGGACCACTTTTTCAGTAAATAAATAATCAATTCCAATTATATAAAAAAATATCTAACTCAATTTTCTCAAAATAAATCAACCATTTATTACCTCAACATTAAGAATACATTAAGCCCAAGAGTTCTACATACCACAATCATGCTTTATCCATTAGTTATCCCCAAAAATATCACCTTACCATAAAATTAGTTTTCAAGGTTATTTATACCTTCTAATATTTGTTTCTAAAACTTTAAAGTATAATTAATAAATAATAATCCCAAGATGGCTCATATAATCCTCATCAATTCTAGAATTTACGAGAATATCAATGAAAAATATCACCCATTAATGAAAATAAATAAAAGTATCAAGAATTCATTTCTATTAAGATATCATTGTTACTACCTTAGGTAAGACAAGGATATAAAATTTTTCTATGATAATAGAAATATACTAATATTATAAATCATTTAAGTACGTTGCCTTATTTTTTATAAGGCATAGTGGTTTCTTGATGCATTCAATTTTTAGCTTCATTTTCATGATCCAGTTTCAACCAAACACTAAAACCAAAAATCATTATCAATAAAATTATAGTAAAATATTATGTAAATATGAAAACTCAATCAAAATATTTCTTCCCTAGTGACACATTGATTTCATATTTTGATACTTTTAGTTAAATCTAATTTGATATAAATTAGGATCTCTTATACTTATTAACCTATTACGTTAAAGTTACTAGGAAATAAATCCTTCGTAATGTATTGTAAAGATAATATTTTTAACTAAAGAATATCCCTTGGGAGTGTCTGTCAAGGTGTGAAATATTATGCCCACTCATCATTCATTAGAGTGATAACCATGTCAATTCCCAACCAACCACTTTCAAGGTGATTAACCCTTGGTGAATATATTCTACAACCATGTCCACTTACCAATATACTGATAAGAATTTCATTACTAAAAAAATCACATGTTCAAAACATTCCAAAATTATAGGATGTTCTCCTATACTTAGGATTACCCATAGGGTTCTCACTAAAATTATCTTATAATATTGACTAAAATAAATGAACTAATCCAATAAAGTAAATAAATACTCCTTTGACACCAACTATGTAAAGAAAAGCTAAACAGACAAATTTATTTCATTATTTTACATCAATAATCGTTCCATATCATAAATAGTCACACAAAATAGAGAGTAAAAGTTTTAGTTTTATTGAGGACTAACTACATAATGATTTTTTATTTAAAATTTGTGAACATTTCTCTAAAAGTAAACCACATTAGGCTCCCTTCTAGACATCACAAAACTCACAATCATCTTCATAACCTGGGTAAGGGAAACATAATAAAGGGTTGAACTCTAATGTTCAGTAAGGGTAAACATAAATGATAACAATAAAAGATCACAATTTATCATAAGATAAGCATATGGGTGTAGTCATGATAAATAATAATGTTATACCCAACAATGCATAGATCATAAATAATGGATTAAGGATTGATATAACATAGTATATGAATCAAAAGTGTGTAGAAAAATGTGTCAATAAAGAAGAGCCTTAAGATAACAACACAAGAATGAAAAATAGAAAAAATATATGGTATGGTAAGGAAATATATCATTTCCAATAATGAAAGGAATCGTAGAAACGTGAAAAAACCATAAAAATAAAATAACTTATAAAAAAATCATCCCTCATAATATTCAAGAATAACTTTTGAACAATGTTTCCCACATATCATTCACACAAAAAATTTGAACAAATATTCTCATATCTCTTTAACACAAAAAACATATGAACAAAGATTCCCATGTCTCATTCACATAAAAAACATGTGAAAAACTATTCCTTCAATTAATTCACACAACAAACTTATTAAAAAATATTTTTGTATATCATTCACACAAAATTTCATCATATCATGTGATATTAAACTTTTACCAATTCATTATAGGGATATATTATACACAAAACATAATTATACACAAATATGGTTGACATAAGTCATAAATCATTCTACATTTAATAAAAATAAACTTTATGTAAAATGGGTTTCATTCATTGAATCATGAAGAACCCATGGAAAATAAAAAATGCATTGCAATCCTTTAGGTTGGTATCATCGAAATTGACATCAACCATGTAAATGGTTGATACCCAAAATTCAATCACCCATAAATATTATTTGACAATAAAATTTATAAGGTTATTAATGAATAATAATTTTAAATTCAATAAATATTTAGAGTTAAATAGGAAAATAGTGGTGAACTCATAAAAGAGTTTATAAAAAATTCTTTTATCTTTGGATTAAGAAGAGTTATAATAAATTTGAAATATATTTTTTCAAGGTGAAGTGAAAAAACATTGAAAATATTTACTTTTAAAATGAATATTAAATAATGGATCTTTAGAAGTATATAAAAATTATTAGAATTTAATGTGGAGTGGAAGATAAAACTCGTGATTTTTAAAGGATGGAAAAACATTTTGAACATTTAAAAACAACCTTATTGAAAGTAACCATTGGAAAACTGTAACGAAAACATATTTTTTTCAATATGAAATGAGAATATAAGGATTATTGGAGATAAATTTTTTTTTACTCTAGGGAAAGGAGAACATTGGAGGGATGTAAAAAACATGGATATTGAGAAAAAATCCGTTAAAAAATATGATAATTATTCTTAAAAAATAATAGATTCATCATGGAAGAATTATTTAGTGTAAACCGTGATTTTATAAAAAATAATATGATTGGAATATATTATAAAATCATCATCATGTAGAATAATTAAATCCTGAAAGATGATAACTAAAGGTAGAGTGATTGTGATTCAAGAAAATATTAGAGACAAGAAAACCCCTTACTGATTAAGAAACATTCTAATAAAAACCCCTTGAAAGAGAGATACATTGATATTGATGTTAAAATACCACAAATAATAATTATTCATGATATTATATATCCAATAGGTAGTATACACACTTTTTAAATGGAACTGTGTGAATATAATTAAACATGCCTCAAAAAGGAAAATTTGAAATGAAACCCTTACCTTATTCCAGATTAGTTATGCTCGTGCAGTTATATTACTAAATAATAAAATTAGGTTTATTAGATACATTATTATTAACCTTATTCATATAAATTTAAATTAATATAGGAAATTTATTATCATATTCTATTTATTTATTATGTAATTTTTAAATATGTTTTCAGGAAATTTGGATCGATGTCAGTTTATTTCAATTATTTTAGAGATAAAATATGACATTTTATTATTATGTAAAGCACATAATATAGCCTTTAAATAACTAAAAAACAATAATTGTTTTTATTAACTTATAAAAAATTATAATTTATATTCCCATATTCACCTATGATAGATTGTTATAGAATTGTTTTTGTTGATGGATAAACCAACCCAAAAAATGAACACACTGTATCCTAATGGGTGATAATGGTTAAAGAAGCATATAATAACTTTATAATAGAATAATGATGATATTATTTATATTTTATATGTTTTTGAATAATATTTTAAGTGTTTTTAGAAAAATAAATAAAATCAATATGAAAATAGAAAATGTTACTTCATGGAGGCAGTAGTCCACACAACACAAAGTTAACATTATTATATTTTTTTAAGTGAAAGGAAATGAAGACAAAGTGGTTGTTAAGATAATATAATATCACTTTTTTATAATAGTGATACTAAGGGTTCATATTAATATGGTGAGGATAAGTTTGAAAGAGAATTATTAAGAAGAAAATGTTGAGGATTAAGTAAAACACACTTTGGGATTTTAAACTTTATCTTAAAAGACTGATTGGGAATAAAGGGATTGAGCTAACTAATTGAGACTAGAGGCTTATGAAAATTATATAGGAGAACATTAGGAGAAAAATTTTATATTTTCAAAAATAAATTCAAAGGAATGGGTGTGTTAGAAGGGGGTGTAAGTGTCCCATCTTAAAAGTGAATAAAATTGAACTTTTGAGAAAACTCTATAATTTTCTCTGATATTATTACACTATTCGAGGTTTAAAGACTGAAAAAGTTATAAATATAGTGTCTGGGTTGATAAATCCTAAAAAAAAATACACAATTTTTTTTAAACATGTTATAATTCATTTGATCTTAGGTTTTACTTTTATGTTTTTCTTGTTTTTACCTTGGTAACTAGTTTTTCAATAGGTAATTTATATTTTACTGAAAATTTAAAATAACACCTATTACCATGTTTTGGGATGATGAACCTAAATTTAATTTAAATTGAATCTAATTCAATTTATAAATAATATAAAACTAACCTTTAAATTAAAAAATTTAATATATAGAAAAATAGTTTTCTTTTAGGATAATAATGTTTTAACCATTTTGTGTTCTTAATATTAGTTACCATTGGTTATCACTTAAATGTGTGTTAATATAATTTATATATGTGTTCAAAACTCAAATTATATTCATCATTTTAAATTTATTAACCTAATTGATTAGATTAAAATTACAAAATATTAATAAAACAATTCTTTGAAAATAGAAGTTTTACAGTTATCATAGTCATTAAATTTAATTTTATTAATCATAATTTTGTTAAAAAAATAAATTATTTTTATTACATAATATAAGAAAGTGGATATGAAATATGTAATACATTTTGATATATTTAATTTATATAAGTGATGAAAAGTAATTTTTAAAATAAGAAAACAAAAATAGTTTTAATAGTAAAATATTACTTATGTTTCTAAAACATTTCACTTGGGTTTAATTACTTCCCCATATTATTTTTAAAATGATTTATTTTAATTATATATATAAAATTTTCAAAATCTTTTAAGTCATTCTTTTGTTATGATAATGTCATAAAAGTGATAGTTTTAGCAATATTGGTATTTTTCACTATTTACCTAAAACCATTTATTCCAGATAAATTTCAAAAATATTTATTAAGATAATATTTTTATTATAAATCCATAAATTATTTTAATTTTATTAAAATAATATTCTAAAATTTATAAATTCAATTTTTTAAAAATATCATAAAATATAAGGGAAAAACTGTTTTTACAGGATTTTTTAGAATGTTAACAATTATCATTAATATTTACTATCATATAATAATTAAATCAGTATTAATAAATTCTTAATATAAATATAATTTATCATCATTAATAACAATTTTCTTGAAATAAAAACACATATCGCATAAAATTTTTTTTTAGAAAAATAATCATGTCAATAATAAATGATCTTATTAGTCATTTTATGTAAACTAAATAGATTTAATTTATATAAAATTATCTTTTTATTTTATTCACATATATATTTCAAAAATATGTTACTCATATTAATTAATTATAATTAAATGGAATGTTCTTAGTAGTACTTTGATATTTATTTATTTTTAAAAATTTGTTATGGTTCTGTTTTAGTTCAGTGTTGTGTGTAAGGAAATATTTTAAACATATTATTTTTTTTATTAAAGAAAATATACAGTGAAATATCATGTTGTTAAAATATATAATGGATACGGAAAATACATGAGTCCAATATAAAGAGTTATAATTCCATGAAAATTATATTTGTGTTTCTTTTTGATTTTATATCCCTAAACCCTCTATAATGGACTCAGACACAATGTGGGTTCAATGAGAGGAGAGGGGGTGTATCTATGAACAATAATTAATTTTCCTTTTTATTATTTCTTGAAAATATGTTTTTTTAAATTTTAATAGTGAGTGATATCATTGATAAATTATAGAAACATAAGCTTAACATATAGGGATATTACATCTTTTTAGATGAATATTCAACACATTACAAAAAATAATTTCCTGAGGACTATACTAGTTTATTATCTTTGGAAACATAGAGAGATAGTTTTATAAATTTTTTAATGATATAAAAAATATACCTTAAAGATATCCCCCTTTAATTGTCCTACGAAAAACCTTTCTTCATAACTCTGGGAAAGGAAGCATAAGAAATAGATGAGCTCAGATGATCAGTAAGGGAAAACATGGGAGATATATAAGCACAACATGATCATAATTTTATGATAACTTGATCATAACGTTAGAAGATCATACCCTATATATCAATGATCATAATCAATAGTGGTGAAATATATATTATAAGTTTATAAGATATGAGTCACAAGGGAATCAATAGCATTATCCATTAGATGATAATTGAGGAATAAAACATTTAATCGTGACGTACAAATAATTATATAAAATCCTATCTTAAGGATACCTACCTAGACCTTCATAACATGTTAGTTTTGGGATAATCACCTGTGTAATTTCTTTGATTTTGGGATGAACTCTAATGTATCTTATTTTTTCAGGCTTGGGATGCCCTCCTGTGTACTCTCTTGTTTTGGGATTGGGATACCCTCATGTGTACCCTCTTTTTTATTTATTGGTATGCCCTCCTATGTACCCTATTTTTTGGGCTTGGGAGAAAACCTATGTACCCTATTGTTTCTGTCTTGGGATGCCCTTTTGTGTTCCCTATTGTTTTGGTCTTGGGATATAACCCATGTACCCTTTAATATCATATAACATTTATCATTATCCAATTAATGAGAGGGACTTATAATTCCCACCCATAACATAATGAAATCATACATACATGTGCTGCAAGATAATAAAACATTCATTATATCATGACCCATAAAAAGATATGGGTTTCATAAAAATCATATCATAACCCATGAAAGGAAATGGGTATCCTAAAAATTTCATCATATCATAACATATGGAAAAGATATAGGTTTAATAATAATTTAATCCTCTAATAAACAATGAATGGAAGAGGGTTTCATAAGAATATATCATGGTATAACCCATGGAAGAGTAACAGGTTTCATGTAAATCTATTGAAACATGATTTACTCATGGAAAAGAATAGGGTTCCATAAACATCATTCCATCAAAACATAAACTATTTAGAGACAGAATATGATTGGTTTCCTTGGATCATATCCCTATTAAAGAATAACTATATCAAAAGGTCTCAACTTAGATGGAGAAGTATTTTCAAAGATCATGTAGAATTGTTCTTAAAGAAAATAACATTTATTTGGAAATCATATAACATTTTCAAAATCATTTTATTTTAAAACCCTATTTAAAAAATATAAATTAATATTTAAAAGTAATTTAAATCATTTCTTGATAAAAATATCCTTTACACTTTGAAAAATGATATTTAAAGTATAAATTTTTTTGAAAACATATTTTTAAATAGCCTTAAAAAATTATTAAGGAAGATTTGAAACCCATTTTAAACACTTTAAAAGATAAAAAATTTATTTAAAATACTTTTTATTGAAAATTGTCTTAATATAACATTTAAAAACATTGTTTAAAATCATTTTTAGAAAAAATGGCTTGGAAATAAAAAGATTCATAATTGGAGAGATAAATAATGTTAGATTTTTCTTTAAAAAATGTTTTATTAATCATATTAAGTAAGAAATGATTAAAAAATGGTTCAATTATGTCATTAATAAACATATAAGAATAAAATTCATGATTTTTATTAAGATATGTATTATAATATTTCATAAACAAGAGATAATCATAAAAAATCATGATAAATGAAGAGATTATAGCAATAAACTGTTACCACTTTGGTAACATTGAGTCATAATCCCCATGAAATAATATCATTTCATAATAATTAAAATTTATTGAAAAGAAATATATTCATGATCTAACATGTAAAAGGGTAGTATAGACACATATTAGAATAATATGGATGCATAACATGGCATGTATCTCAAAGAAGCCAAATTGTGACAAAATTAATTTACCGATTTGGTCAAATTTGAGCCATAAAATTCATGAAAGAGAGATCATAAAATAAATATTTAAATACACATAAATTTATGTATAATAATCACATGAAACATTCATGGGAATTATATTCACCACATAAAATAAATGAGTGGTGAATAAGGCAAGAGTCTCACATAAATAAAAGCGAGACTAGAAATCTACTTACTACTTGAGTAATTTTTAAATATGGAGATCCATGAAATAATAAAACCAATTGAAATTTATTTATATAATTAAATAAATAAATTTAATTATATAACTTTTCATATTTCATTATATACACCACACAATAAGAATAAGTGGTAATATAGCATATATCTCATGGAAATAAAAGTGAGATGAGAAAACCCTTACCTAAAGTCTTGACTTTCTTTATACACATTAAAAACACATGAATAATTAGTATAAGTTTATTATAAATATACCAAAAAACCACATTATTATATATAATTCCATATATTATGTTATTATGACTTTATATTACCTATTTATGAACATTTTAATGTTAATGTTACGTCTCATGCAATATCATTGTTTTTTCATATATGTTTTTACTTGTTATTCATGATCCTCTTATTTAGATCATGATTTACTTATTTAAATAATGTAAAAAATTATTTAAATATTATATATATTCAGTATATAAATATTTATAATAATCTATGAAATATATAAATTTTAAATGGAATACACCCTTCATGGAGATGGTAGGTCATACATACTCATGAACCCTTCTTCCGTTTTCTTGTCATATTGAAAGAAATAAATTAAATGGAATATATGTATATATATATTATCATTTATTATAAATTATTATTTCATAAATATTATATAAAATACTAAAACTATACTTAATACATTCTATGTAATTTGTGGCTGAATCACATCACTTTTACAAGGCGGTAGTCCACACATCCACAAACAAAGTTATCATATTCTCAAAGAATAGAAATCATGAAGGTATATGTTTTATAATAATTAAATAATAATAAATACATAATAAATATAATTTATATAATATAAAAATAGTATTTACATAATAATTTCACACCATGATAGGTGGTAATGGAAAAGTCCAATGAAATCATTTCGTGAGGCAGTAGTCCACATTACACATGAATGATATGTTCCTTACCCATTTGATGTAGGTGTGTGTAGATGTAGGTAAAAAAATATGAATAAAAAATATTAGTATATTTAGGATACTTATTTTATTATGTAATATTGTAATAGGAGTAACTGAATGGGTAGAGAAAGAAATAAAATAGAAATGCTCATTGAATAACGTTACCACTTTTTTTCGGGTAACTCGTTTTGGTTTATACCAAAGGGATTACTTGGTTGGATTTATGGCCAAATTGAGGATTATAGGTTGATAGGAAGGAATTTTGGAGCTTATTTAGGTAGGTTATCGATGATAAAAAGTGTCTTTATAGGTGTTAGGATGTTAGGAGGGGGTTCCCTTTTATAGTGGAGGAGGAGTGACATTCTTGTAAATATAAAAAGGTAAACACTATTCAGAGGTCTCCCTTACATCATGTGCCTCCAATAATTATAAATTTTATATAAATTGGTAATATTACATAAATATGGATATATAATGTATTTTTGAATTGTTGATATGTAAATATTTCCCTTATGTTAAATTTTAACCACTAAGAAACTTGTTTTTACCTTAATCACTATAATTAATTTTAATTACTTTCACTTATATTTTTGGCCAAAATATAAGTTGAACTTACTAGGAATTATAAATTATAATAATTTAAAATATTTATTCATTTATTTCTAAATTATAAACACCTAAGTGGAACAAATTTATTTAAATTTACTCCTGTAGACGAGACGAAGTAATGAGGTTTTAAAGAGAAAATGCTCAAACACATGAAATGTTTTTATATCCAATTTCAATATGGAATTGTATAAAATTAACTTAATTTTATTAATTAAGTTATATCTGAAAAAAATATAATTTTAAACCAATTTAAAATTCATTTTACCTATATAAATTAATTATATGAAAAATTAGTTTTCAATTAAAATTTAGTGGTTTTTCACTATTTATAAAAATATGAAACTTCTCTAAAAAGTACCAGAAAATAACCCAAATTAAATTTTGATATCATTCATTCAAAAATAATTTTTATTGTGTTAAATAAAAATTATAAATGTTTCAAAAATTATATTTAAAATGGGTTCACTGTTAAAAGCCAGTAAAATTACCTTCTAGAAATATATATCTTTTTATTCATAAAATTGGATTCTTTGTTATCTTATGCCTATAAAAACTATTGGATGAGTGTCAATTTGTTTTTGATTTAATATATTATATATAAAATTTATGAAAAAAATTCATCAAAAGTTGTAACGACCCAGACCCGAACAGCCACCCGAACAGTGCTAAATGGGTCGGGTGCTACTACCTTAGGCGCACCTCCCCAAAATACAAAGGCTGCCGACTAGCAGCGAGGGTCTGATAAGTATAGTGGGGAGGCTATACCCTATCAAAGTATAATAATAATGGTACTGGTCCAAGTATAACAGTAGAGATGCAACAGAATAAACGAGTCAGCAGAATCGAACGAGACCCGCAGAGTGAAAGTACATTCCATATCAATAAACAATAGAAGCAATAAATATATCAACATCAGTAGAAATAAACACAAAAAAATGAGGATAACATGTAACTACTACTAAATAGTAAAACATGCATCTAAATATGGTCATACATATCTGAATATAAAAGGCGCCACTGGCTAACCAACTATAGCTACAACAAATAAGAATGCTGATACAAAAACAAAACAAAACACAGTAAACCCTTGCTAGGAAAGACCTCAAGGTCCATACCATCTCCATGAAAAAACTAACGCAGCCCAGCTCCTGAAGCTGGCCTCTTTCCTAGACATAAATCCATAAAGTCTGTACGCGTCCTAGAGGGCCTGTGGAGGGTGTGAGACAAATCTCAGTAGGATATCAACCAATGGTGTGTACCTAATACAAGTGCTTAAGAAGACATGCATTTATAAGAAAAGCAGTAATAGAGAAATTCACAAATAAACACAAACTCCACTGGTGATCTTCCTCCACCATGGAGTGTCACCGGCTTCAGCCAATGCTGGAGTCTCTGTCATGTAACCCAGCACCATGTGCCACCTGACACCACATGTCTCATGTACCAATGTCCCGAAGGCATGCCCAAGAATAGTAACCTGACACCTTGTGCCACCTGACACTGTGTGTCTAAAGTACCGACGTCCCAAAGGCACACCCAAGAAGTAACCCGGAGGGACAACGATGTCTACCCTCAAATAACATATCCGAAGGGACAACGATATCTACCCTCAAATAACAGCGAGCCTTATCCCCCAACCTGATTGCCTCAATTATATCTTCTGAAGGCTCCTCACCACCCACGTGTCTTTCTACGAAAAGAAGCCCCAAAAAAGTTCATAAACCGTAACTAACGGGGGCCTCTACCCACACGAGTGGTTAAAAACACCTCATCACAGAGTATATCTGTGTGCACACTACTCGAAGTTCCGGGTGAGTGGTAATCACAAAAATAGTACCTAAGCCACCACCCTTCTGACACCTCGTGTCCCTGCGACCATGCCGCTAAAGTATGATGGCCTCTCCATCCATGTAACATGAGCCGTGCCTATCCTGATAGTTATACGGCCTCAAGCCGATGTCCATGACGCTCAATCATGTGGTCAAAACCACCAAAAGTAACCCGGGCCAAGCCCAACCTATGATCAGCATCACTCAAGAATATCCGGGTCATGCCCAACACCACCCCAAAGGTCCAACATATGCAATTCAGCAATCACACATATATCATATTTAAACAGAACACATAATTAGGCAAAACAACCCTAATAGTTGAATTTCACTATGCACGTTGTTGTCCCATACCAGCACTGAGGTCTTGAATACCTCCAATAATTTATACCAGGCATAATAAATGAAAATCAACATTTTAAAACAATATAAATCAAATATAACCATTTTGTACTCCCCCGGTGAAAATGCCCTGATGAGCTACGACCTCTCACCTGACCCCGCTCAAGTAAAATATGTAACATGGCATACCCAAAGGTATCCCATAGGTCCATAAAAAATGTAATATACAATATCAAATAAAAATGGATCCCGCTCAAAATACCTGAAAATGCACCGAAGGCCACGTCACCTAAATGACTATGAAAACAAAAAATGAGGTATGCACCACCTACCTAAGACTCGTATGATGCTACTCCTCCGGTAACAACCTCCAATTCTATCTAAAACATGGTAGATCTAGAAATGAGTCAAAAATGCTCAAAACCCTATAACTCGTTCTAGAACAGAAATAAAACAAAACAGCTCCAGATAAATCAAGGCCTTGCCGAGGGGGTTCCAATGAAACAATCAGTGTTCGGATAGGGGTTCAGATGAAGAACCGGGAGGGATTTGAAGTCCCAGATGGCTTGGTTCGTGAATCCCGATAGAAGAAAATGAGTTCCGCCACGAAACGAGGTTACTGCCCGTTTTAACACAAAAAAAAGAAACTATACGGCGTGTACTTTAGGACTACACGCTGTTTATATCATTTAACTGTTCATTTGGTGGCTGGAATCCCGCCAACTTACTTTCCAGAACCTACCGATATGAGTACACGACGTGTACCTAGGGGTATACAGCATGTAATTTGTTTCCCTTCTCTTCCTCTTCGACTTACCCACATTCCATGTATATCCCTTATACCCAGCTAGACTACACGACGTGTCCAAAGTGAACACGACATGTTCTTGGTTTAAATGATTCTACTTGGCCAACAGGACCGCACTCCATGTATGGCCTCCACACAGTCAAGGTTACACAACATGTCTATAACTACACGTCATGTAGTAAGAAATTTCTACACGGTCATCACACGAAATGTACTCAGCGAGAACACAGACAGTCACTAACTTAACATATACACAGTGTGCGCTTAAAGGACACAGCGTGTAGTCTGGAAATTTCTAGAAACTGCCGATTTAATCCAGTTTCCTCGGAAACAAGTCCAAAATTCAAAAATGGTCGAGATTTTGACCCTTTTTAAAAACCCAGGTTCTTACAATCTCCCTACCTTAACATAGCTCATCCCCGAGCTATCAAACAAAACCTAGAGATGGCACCAAACACACCACCCCAATCAAGGTAACCCAAACTTCCCTGGTCTTAAAGGTCCTGGATAAATTCCACAAGGGGCTCCCCACCTTAGGAATCACCTAAACCGGTCTCAACCCAACAAAACTCAAAGAAAACAAGGTTTACTAACCTATTTTCTGGATGCACAGTCCTTTCATGACGCATCGTCAGTCCTGTGCCTCATAGGTGCTTCTGTGTTATTACCGACACCCAACGTATCCCGCACCACATCGGTGTCCTCCTCCACGAGGTCTTGCATCCCATGTATGCTCAAAAACGAAGCTGGTGCCTACCACCTCAACTAGCCCGCATCCTCGATGTGCCGATGCCCATGGTACCTCAAGTAACCTGCATCCTCGATGCCCATGATTCTATGCATCTCAAACATATATATATTCAATGCTGTTAAGAAATCCGTAAAAGGAATTTCATAACTACTACTCTTACTCTCACCCACTGCAACCCATGCCCATGGCATCCCGACCTCATGGCCTCCTTACCCGCCCTCAACAGAGCCAATAATCAAAATTACCTCGGGACATGCCCGTCCCGACAACCAACGTTGCCTCAAACTGACGACCGGGTCGCCTAATAGTTGTGATCAAAATCACCTCAACAGATAGTACCTGCCTTCTCTCAAAAGAGACATACCCAAATATCCTTCCACATGAAATTATACAAAATATAAATCATGGCATACACATTTCACAACTAGAAATTCTATCTGGAATTTCACAAATTCTCATTTCAGAGCACACAAGCATGGAGATTGATTTTATTCACATGGTATTATCTCTTCACAAAGAATACATGCAGTTATGAAATTGAAATACCCTAAAAATGTGCCTATCAAAAGACAAGAAAACAAGCCTTGCCATACCGGCCAAGGTCCAATTCTACCTTACCACACTGGGTCAAGGGTCACATATCACAATCAATAACCTCGCACACTAAGTGAGCTACGAAGGTGGAAATCATATAAACTATAATATGAGCAAAAATAAAATAGCAATTCCCACCCACGGGAACTTGGTCCATCCCTCATACCTGAGGCTACATGCACCCAAGAAAAAGCTAGAAACTCAATTCCAATTACAACCTATCTCCAATATACCATATCTCAAATAGTAAAACAAGCAGAAATAAATGAGAAGCCTCAATATAATTAGTAGACAGTAAAACAATGCTACTAAATCCCTATCAAGAACCCCTTTGATACCACTTTGTAATGACCCGGACCCAAACAACCACCTGAATAGTGCTAAACAGGTCGGGTGCTACTACCTTAGGTGCACCTCCCCGAATGCCAAAGGCTGCCGACTAGCAGTGAGGGTCTGATAGGTATTGTAGGGAGGCTATACCCCCTCGGAGGATAATAATAATGGTACTGGTCCAAGTACAACAGTAGAGATGCAGCATAATAAACAACTCAACAGACTCGACCCAGACCCACAGAGTGAAAGCACTTTCAATATTAATAAACAGCGGAAGCAATAACTATATCTACATCAGTGGAAATAAACACAACAACATGCTGATAACATGTAACTACTACTGAAGAATAAAACATACATCCAAAGTAGGTCATACATATCTGAATATAAAAGGTTCCAATGGCTAACCAACTGTAGCTACAAAAAATAAGCATGCTAATACAGAAAACAAAACAAAACAAAGTAAACCACTGCTAGGTAAGACCTCAAGGTCCATACCATCTCCATGAAACAACTAACGCATCCCATCTGATGAAGCTGTCCTCTCTCTTGCACATAAATCCATAAAGTCTGCACGCATCCCGGAGGGCCTGTGCAGGGTGTGAGACATATCTCAGTAGGATATCACCCAATAGTGTGTACATAATATAAGTGTTTAAGCAGGCATTCATTTATAATAAATACAGTAACAGAACAATGCACAAATAAACACAAACTCCACTGGTGCTCTGCAGCTACCATGGAGTGTCACCTGCTTCGGCCAACACCGGAATCTCTGTCGTGTAACCCAACACCATGTGCCACCTGACACTGCGTGTCTCAAGTACTGATGTCCTAAAGGAACAACTAAGAATAGTAACCCGAAACCGTGTGCCACCTGACACCATGTGTCTCATGTAACGACGTCCTGAAGGCACGCCCAAGAAGTAACCCAGAGGGACAACAATTTATGCCCTCAAATAATGTATCCAGAAGGATAGCGATATCTGCCCTCAAATAACGGCAAGCCTCATCCCCCAACCTGATATCCTCAATGCCATCTTCTGAAGGCTCCTCACCTCCCACATGGCTTTCTATGGCAAGTACCCCCAAACAAAGTACCCAAACCGCAACTAACGGGGGCCTCTACCCACACGAGTGGTCAAAACAACATCATCATGGAGTATCTATGTTTTCACACTACTCAAAGTTTCGGGTGAGCAGTAATCACCAAAATAGTACCTAATCTACCACACATATGAAACCTCGTATCCCTGCGACCATGCCTCTCAAGTCCGATGGCCTCACCATCCAAGTAACCCGGGCCATGCCCAACCTGACAGTTGTACTGCCTCAAGCCGACGTCCATGACGCCCAATACTGTGGTCAAAACCACCCAAAGTAACCCAGGCCAAACCCAACCTATGATCAGCATCACTCAAGAATATCCGGTCCATGCCCAACACCAGCCCAAAGTTCCAACATATGAAATTCAACAATCTCACATATATCATATTTAAACAGAACACATAATCAGGAAACACAACCTAAACAGTTGAATTGCACTATACACAGTGATGTCCATTACTAGTACTGAGGTCTTGAATGCCTCCAAGAATTTATATATGGCTCAATAAATTAAACTCAATAGTTTATAACAATATAAATCTAATATTACAATTTTGGCATCCCCGCCCAAAATTCCCCGGTGAGCTACGACCTCTCGCCCGAACCTGCTTAAGAAAAACAGGTTATAGGGCTTAGACAAAGGCATCCCATAGGTCCATAAACAATGTAATATGCAATATCAGATAAAAATGGTTCTTTCTCAAAATACCTGAAAACCCGCTGAAGGCCATGTCACACAAATGACTACGAAAACACAAAAAGAGGTATGCACCACCTACCTGAGACTTGTACGATTCTACTCCTCTAGTAACGGCCTCTAATTCGGTCTAAAACATGGTAGATCTACAAGAGTCAAAACCGCTCAAACCCCTATAATTCATTCTAGAATAGAAATCAATCAAAATGGATCTAGTGGAATCAAGGCCTTACTGAGGGTGTTCCAATAGAACAATCAGTGTTCGGATTGGGGTTCAGATGAAGAACCGTGAGGGATTTGAAGTCCCCGACGGCTTGGTTCATGAAACCCGACGGAAGAAAATGACTTCCAAATCAAAACGAGGATAATGACCGTTTTAATGCAAAAAAAAAAAGAAACTACGTGGTGTGTAATTTAGGAATAAATTCCATGTATATCATTAAAATATTCATTTTGCGGCTGGAATTCTGCCGACTTCCTTTCCAGAACTTGCTGACATGAGTAAATGGCATGTACCTAGGGGTACACGGCATGTACTTGGTTTCCCTTATCTTCCTCGCCGTCTTACCCACATTCCATGTATATCCCTTATACACGGCTAGAATACACGACTTATCCAAAGTGAATATGGAATGTTCTTGGTTTAAACGATTCTACCCGGCCAATAGGCCCACACACCATGTATGGCCTCCACACGGTCAAGGGTACATGACGTGTCTATAACTACACGCCATGTAGTAATAAATTTCTACACAGTAATCACACGACATGTACTTAGCGGGCACACAGCCTCTCACTCACTTAACATATACCAGGCGTGTGCTTAAAGTACAAGGTGTGTAGTCTATAAATTTCCAGAAACTACCCATTTAATCCAGTTTACTCAGAAACAAGTCAAAAATTCAAACAGGGTCAGGATTTTGACCTGTTATAAAAACCCGGGTTCTTACAAAAGTGGGTTGTTTAATTTATTGATATATAATGGTGTTTATTTATAGAAAAATAATTTTCTTAGAAAATGAATTTCTTTATTATTAAATAGTTATTGCTTTCATTTCTGAAAAATTAATTACAATATGATTCATTTGATATACATGTGTAGATAATATTCTCAAAATTTAGATAATATTATTCATAACATTCATTACAAGGGTTAGGGGTAACTATAATAATATTTTACTAACAATAATAATATTATATTGTAATTTAGTAAAACTCAGCCTTGCATGTAATGAAAACTACTAATGGAAATCAAAATTATTTGTAAAAAATCCAACCATAGTATTGGGTGTACCTCAATCTAATATAAGTATTTTTTGTAGTGAAAGATTAACTTGGTGTTTCAAGAAATTCCAGACAAACTTAGTTCTTTCATATAACACAAGATATATTAAGTGTAGTGTGAAATGTAAAATATAAAAAGGATTAAATTAATTCAATTTTTTTCATAAAATCTCAGGGTGTTATATAAATTTACACACAAAAAGAAAAAGAAAAAAATAAATACAACTCATGTAAAAGGTTCTCTACTCAAAATTATTAGTTAATCCTTGGAATAATTTGGAATCTCCTGAGATCATAGTGTCTACTAGAATTGTAATGGGGGATACAAATGATTTGGGTATATTCACATATCATAATAAAATTTGCAATAATTTTATCTCACGATAAGTTGAACTGATGTCTTGATCTTTAACAAGGTAGAGATTATCCTTTTCATTTGATTAATTATCTCCCATCAATTTTATAGTTCTCCCACACTTCTTTACATTATAGACCATTTGTGACTTCCTTCTTCCTCAACACACAACATATGTGTGATTATCAAATACAAACCAATTGTGTACACTTTTTCTGATACCTCTATTTATATTTGTACAAAACTATACACAAACTCTATCTTTGATAATCCCATTTATTATACATTCAAGATACCTATTCAAAGTCTTACATTATAAAAATTGATTTCCCATCATCATATTCAAATTTTAACTTTAAAAATTTTAAAGGTAACTGACTTAGGCCATTTTTAAATTCTCTTTCTTCTTCTTAATTTATAGAACTATCAAGAAAATCACGACATGACTGTATACCCTTTGGGATAAAAAACATTACCTTTAATTACTAATAAATCTTTTTCTCACTTTGTAGTGTGAAATTATTATTCATGAGAAACCCTTTATATTATTTTAATTTAGGTATGTATGATCAAGAAATGATATTATTTTCATGGTATGACTATTATTCTCCAATTACATGTATCACGATTACCCTTCAAGAAATTTATTCTAAAAAATAATAGATTTAAAATCATAATATTAAATCTTATAAATTATTCTTAACTTATGGAAATTATTTTTCCAAAAATATTTGTTAACTTCTAGAAATATAATATTTTTTCTATGTTTGGAACCTTTATGGATCAATCTATATAGTATAAAAAAACGTTATATATTCTATAAATAACCCTTAAAATAATGGAATTTTCAAAATTTCTAAATCTACTCAGGGTGATATTTAGGTATTGGGTAATATTATTTTTATGTATTATAGTGAAACTAAGGACTGTTCTAATGTTTTGAGGTCTAGTTTTGGTAAACTTTAATATTTTTGAAACATTTATCTTATATATTGAGTAATTTTTTCAAATATCATACCCAACCTCAAAAATTAATATTACATATTCTAATGAGCTAAAAAATTACTCTTATGTTTATAGAACTTAGACAAATTTTAGACCCTCTATAAATATTATTAATCTATGGATACCATATCTTATAGACTGTTTAATTTCCTAAACTTTTTCTATCCTTAAATTATGATCTTCTATACTTAGGTAATTTATCATCCTTAAACACATTCTTGGTGTAAATCATGTAACTTAAACTTTTGGATACTTTATCTTTCCTACTAAATAAAAACAATATCTTCAAAAATCACCTAACTTCTAGATATCAACTTCTAGTTCTATAAAATTTTCCACTTTTTGTCTTCCTCACTTTATTCAAATATTCTAACATTGGGATAGTAGATTATGGTCATCATCAGTTTCTCTAAATATTCCAACTTCCAAATAGTTTTTCATGAAATCAAATTTCTTCCAAAAATATTTATGTCATTCATATCAAATTATAAATATTATTATATTTGATTTTGAACATGATTTATATATTGAAAAAAATAAAACACAGGAATCATATTCAATTTTTCACAAGTCTTATTTCCTAGTAAAAACACCACAATTCTAGAGGATCATTCAATAAATCTAGAACTCAACATATTCTATATTCAAGGTACTAACACTATCTCCTCTTTATTATTTTTCTTTAGGTGATACTAATATATCATGGTTGTAAGGGGATCCCACCCAAAAGTTAGGTGGTCCGTCTTCTCATGGATACAAATCATTGAAAGAAACCTCTTATTTTCTTCTTAGATATATTTAAAAAAAAATTAATTGAAGTCAAGAACTGTGATCAACATTGTTGTAAGGTCCAATGAATTTCATCACTTTCTTCACATGGTTTCGGTTTCATACCGTGTATATCTTGGTTAAGGATTTCTTTTTGTCTTTCACTCCTTGAATAATTATTATTCAATCCTTTCAAACCCATATTTGGTATCAGATCTATGTCATAATTCTTTGATTCATTAAATCATGTAGAAAATAAAGAAGAATTATAAATCATATTGGATATCATAATAAAGGATATATATTTTATTTTGGAAAAAATGATATAATAATCAGTTTTATAAAATAAAATATAGGTTTGAACTGTGGCTTATCTTATGATATCTGATATATTAAGTTGTGATTGGACCATGTAATTTGATATGTGATATTATAACAGAAAATAAAATATATATCCATTAATTGTTACATATCCGAACATAAAATTTACGGATCCCTATACTATGATGGAGCCAGTTTTAATCTTTTGCATGCTAGAAAATAGAGAATCATATCATTAGAGTGATATATAGATATCATAAAATAAAACAACCTGAGCACCAAAGGTGATATCACAAGACACAACATGACAATCATAAAGCATGTTATTTTATTTGAACTAATTCATCATTTTTGATAAACAAGATATCTTAAAATATGACCGATGGAAAGAATTATCTATAATAGGTTGTTGAGAACCAGTTATAAGATACGATATCTTTTTTTACTAAAGCATAACTTACACTATGGTCATGTCATAAAATAAAACAGGGAGACAATTTTTATTTTTATTAATTTTCAATTATTAATTGATTAAAATAATTTATAATTTTTTAGAAATTTTAAAAACTTTATTTAGGGATATTAATTTAATTTATTAAATTGTTATAAATTAATTAATTATAAAGTGTTTATAATTAATTATTAAATTTTTAATAAACAATAAATAAATAAATATCTATAATAATAATTATAAACATTAAAATACTTTTGAATTATGTGTCATGACATATAATTTTGATGTAATATGTTTATATTGAAATTATAAGGTTATTTTTAAAATGTTTATAAATGATAAAATATGGGAAAATATAAAAGGGATTATGTTGAATAATGAATTTTTCATAGGTTTTAATTTGAAATGTTTAAATTAAAATACTTTGTTTGAGAAAATTAATTGAACCATATCCAAAGGATTCTTGATAAATTAATATGATCGATGTTTAAATAATATTAATTGTGTGATATTTTTAGTATGAAAAATGTTTACATAATATATATGAAATATAAAATGTTTATATTGAATGACTGGAAATTGACAATTTTTATTCAAAGAAGGAAAAAATGAGAATTCAAAGTCACGGGGACCATAAATGATGTAGTTCATGGTCACCCCCTCATAAAATGTTACTTTAGTCCACATGAAGAGAATTAATGCTTGAAAAAATAACCATACCATCTTCATGGTTACTTTTGGATGTCAAAAGGTCATCCACCATATTCCCCTTTGGCTTGGTGTGCACTAAATCCATGCCATGTTTGATTATATTTCAAAAAACAAATGATTTGTTTTTGGAATGATCCAATTTTCTTGCTTCCCACCAGTTTTTGATTTTAATGATAACACACACTCCTTGAAGTGTTTGATATTTTCATTTATGTTATGTGTAGCTATCTTGATGGAATCTTGTTAGAACCCTTTAAATATTCCTTTAACATATATTAATATTGTTTTTAAGAATAATAATAAGTATATAATAACCATGTAGGCTTCTTTAAGAAAGTAAATAAGCCACTTTATGATGCAAAAGGCTATAGGTAGCACCGAACTTCCAGTGTAGTGTCACCGACAAACTAGTGGAATACCTAGGATCACCCCCTTCTAATAGGATCCCACTAGAAACCTAGTTGAGGAGAACTTGATAGTGGGTGATAATATGAAGTATTCATGAAGTATCCTGGACTCCACTAACTAGTTTGTGGAGGTGCACTAACCAGCTGGTGGAAGTAGGAAGCATGCATGTATTTCGAGGTATCCCACCAGCTACCTAATGGAGGCTACCAGGTCCCGATGGTGTTGGGCCAGTAATTCTGAACCCATCATTTATGGTGGTAAAAGTTAAATGAATTTGGATAATTTTGACTTAAATAACCCCAAATGATTCAAAAATATTCCTAAAGTTATTAGTTCCTATAAATAGAGTATTTTGTGGCCTTCACATCCAACTTTTTCATCTGATCTTTAATTCCAAAAAGCTCAATCACTTATTTTCTCCCAAAATTTATCTCCATTCTAATTATTCTTTCTCCTTTCATGAGGGTGAAAATATTTTATATATTATCACACTCTAATATTATTCTCATTATCTACTAGTATTATTCGTAATATTTGAGATAATTGAGAAGGATATATAAATTTATTAAATCATAACAATCTTCTCTTCCTCCTACTTTTTCAATATTTGGTGCTCACTACCATTAAAGTGAGGGACCCCGCTTTTACTTCCATTATATTATTAATTAAAGAGACTATTATTCTTTAGGATTCCAAATGTCCCATTATAGATATAGTTTCTATTGTATTTCTAGTTCCTTTTTATAACCTAAAAACCAAGGGATCGTTTTGGTATCTTGGATACTATTAAATCCAAGGGACTAATACAATAAATCCTCAAGAGAATGGGGTGGTCGACATAGGAGATATTTTATAGATATTTTCAAACTTCCTTACTAAATATCTTATCAAATTTAATTTATATAATTTCAATTATTTTTCACTTTCTTTTGTTCTTTTATTCAATTATTTAATTCAAAAAATTATCTTAATCAATTTATTTTCAAATCACTCGTAAATTTATTCTTGTTATTAAATTATTCTATTTAATTAAATTTTTTCACTTTCAAAATTTGGAAATTTTTTTAACACTTCAAAAAGTATTATTTAGTTTAATCTTTTATAAATAAGTTTTTAATCCTTTTTTACTTTTTTTAATGTGAAATTCACCGCTCTTTCCATTTTACCTATCTTCGACCTACATTTGTTATCAAAGGAGGTTTTAATTTCTTAATTGTTTTATTTTTAAACTCTTTCTAAGATTATTTTTATTTTTTATAAGTTTTAACTAATATTTAAAGTAATAATATATTTTTAAATGGATTTTCAGACACCCATGGTGGTTCGAAAGGAAAATCCTTGGGTCATGCTCCATTCTTTAGTAGAATTAATTATGGTTATTAGAAAATTCACATATTTAATTATCATAGATATATTTTCTATCTTGTTAATAAGATTTTTCTACATGGCTATACTATTACAACTGAAAAAGAAGATAAATGTACCCTAGATGATATTTATTATTTTAAATTAGATGTTAAACATAGTAATCCCTTTCATTGTGGATTAGATCAAAATGAATTTAATTGAATTTATTCATAAATAATGTCTCATGTAATTTAAAAAATTATATAATTTACTCATGAAAGAACTAATACTGTCAAATATATCCATTTAGATATGTTTATTAGATCATTAATAAAAAAATTATGACTAGAGGAGGGTGAATAACTGTTATGAAAATTAATGACAAAAAATAATCAAATTTTATAACATATTAATATGAAGTGAGTGAAGTTTTCTTGAGTTGAGTTTCATAAGAAATAGAAAATATAATCACCAAGATTTATAGTGGGTTGAATCAGAAAGATATTTGTACAAGACTTAATCTCTTATACTTTTCAAAGAGACTGACACCCACAAAGAATATATCTTTTAAATGTGTTAGAACCTTATTTATTGAAAACTATTTTTAAACAACATGGATGAAAAACCCAAAATTGATATAGGAGAAAAACTAAGCCTGACTACTAACTTTTTTATATGGAGTCATAACCTTGACTTCCTTTTAGGTGGTGGAATAACCAGAGAAAGAAATCTTTTCTTTTGATGGGTAAAATCATAAAGAAAACATAAAGAATTATGAATAGAAATAAAAAGAGTACAGGAATAAAAACTAATACCTAGAAACTAAAATATGTTCAAAATTTTCAAATAAGTTGAAGTTTGATGGTAGTTGATCACTTTAAATGAACAAATTTCAAAGATTAAATCCTTCTGTAATCATGGCCATAGAATATGATTCGCATAGGTTCATGAACAATTTAGAGTAGAAAAAATTTCGATGTTTTATCACAAGAAAAATATCAATGATCTAAATTCGTATATGTTTTTATTCATTGAAGACATCCCCTATATCATTGAATCATATATCCTCTAAGAGCGTTTATGTGTCTAATAACTGTTGGACAGTTATTTGTGAATAATAATGAAATAATATGACCATTATCTCTATTAAAGAACCACTAAAAACAAATAATTAATGATATTTATAATTATTCTTTAAATATTAATATAAGATAATTAATTTTTTAAATATATCAATTGTAAAAAAATTCACAATTAGAAAATATTTTAAGTAAAAAAATATAATCTTCAAAATTATACAGAGATAAAAATATTATAAAAATAGATTATTGTATGAACTTCAACCTATAAGAATAAGTTGCATAAAATGATGCTACAAATAATTTTAAGACGTTGAATAATTTTATTTCAAAATAAAATAACAAATCATTTAACAGAAGAATTTATTTTAATAACTTCAGTTAAAAATAAGAAATATAATTTTTGGAAACAAAAAAATATAATGGTGGCTTATTTTTGGAACTACTAATAACATATATTGGTGGATCATGGTCTACCATTGAAAATAAAGAGTAGTGGATCATGAAAGATTTCTAAAAAAATAGGGGTGGCTCAATTTTCTACCACCAAACAATAGAGAAGATGATTCCACTGCCCATTCAAGAAAAAAAATAAAAAGGGACAAAAAAGATAAATCCATGTAATTGAGAAATAAAAATCTTTAGAAGAAGAAATAAAAATGTACTACCATTGGATATCCAATGATGAATCGAGACTCGCTATTATAGTTGTACCATGATGAATCATGACCTACTACTTGGAAATATCCAATGGTGAATCACAAAAACCTTTTCAACAAATAGGAATAAATATCATATTAATAAATATACTGAAAAATAAATTAAAACCACTTGAAATAGAAAGAAAACATCTAATTAAAAATAAATTATAACAAATAAAAATAGAAATAAAACATCTACTCCACCCGATTGAAGGAGGAGAGCTCCTTTTGTAACTTAAAATAATTTTCTCATAAAAATTGTTTGAAGACCAATGGTGGGTAAAATGAATAACTATTGATTTAAAATAGTTATTCAACCAAATTTTGATGTATAATGGTGACTCGAATCACTATTGATGTCCAATGGTGACTCAAATCATTAGTGATATAAAATAATGACTTGTGACTAACTATTGGTGTCGAAAGATGGCATATGTATCACTATTGTTCGATGGTGGTCAATGTCTCAGCATTTTCCCATGGTGGATCATGTATCACTATTTTCAAATGGTGGATCATGTCTCACTATTGTCTAATGATTGCACTATTAAGATACCAACAAAGGGGAAGGTATACAACCTGAGAAGCATCATGAAAAATGGTGAGCAGCGGGAAGCTTGAATTAGTAGTCGAGCTACTATTTTATCAAGAGAATATGCATAAAGAGATGCTGAGACCAAAGAAGAAGAGACATCAAACTAGTAAAACAACCTTCATTAAAGAGATATGTGTTAGATATGATATAATAAAGTTAGGTCAAAAGAATTGGATTGCTAAAGAAAACCAATTTACTAGAGGATGGGTCGATTCCCAAAGACTAAGACTGAAATTTAAACTCAGAGGTGCATGAGTTCAAATAATAACATGCATGACTTAAAAAAAGGATCGAATAAATGAGATAAAATAGATCTAATAACCATGATTATTTTAGAGTTTTTAATATGGATGAAAAATGATTACAAATCCACATCCTACATATGTTTGGAGAATCGGAAGATGAAATATATATTAATCCAGCCACACTAATACTCAATTTGAACTAGCTACTAGGGATCAACACTAGTTTACAAATTGCACACACATGGTCCTATGACTCAGCAGGTGACCTAGACCAACCCAGGTCTCTATGACCATGCTTTGTGGGCCTTATACATGTGCCCATATGCGTTAATCATGCAATATTCACATTGGATACATTGTAGCCTCCTTGTGGGTTTCCTGTGGTGGAACTTCCCTTAAGGTTGACCAAATGGGTCTCTTAAGTGGTTGATGGCTAGGCAGGTTCCTCAATGAGGTTATCCAAAATTTTACTTATGAAAATTTAAACAAAATAAAATTATTAAACAGTAGTAAATAAAAATATAATTACATGAAGTAAAATAATAAAATTTTAAAAAACTTTTTTTGAAAAAAATTACATAAATAAATAAATATTAACTATTATTATAAATTGTAAAAAAAATTATTAATTAATTAAAACACTTAAATATTAAATAAACTTGTGAATTTTATAAAATTTTAACTAAAACACTTGATTACTTAATAAGATAATTAAATAAAATGTTTAATGAGAGTAATTTATCAAAATAAATAAATAATTTAGAGTATCTAAAAATAATTTTAAATATAAAAAATGTTCAGACAAGGCTTTTAAAGCTTCTATATTCATTATAGTGAAGCTATCACTAATATTTTTTACTTTCTTTACTGATATTGGTAATTTTATAAAATCCCATTGTGTTATTTTTTATATTGAAACATTAGTCAAGAAAATACTTTGAGATTTACTAAGTAACGGGGAACCTAAATTCACCTTGATATAAGAAGATAAAGATGTAAAAAACATGGTATTTAAGGAACTCAATGGTTCTTTCATGACATACAAGATTACTATGATAAGACAAGTAAAAAAGAATCTAAATAGGTCAAAAAAACTAAAAATACTATCGTTGTAACAACCCTAAATCTAGTAACCCATGGCTGGTGGTTAATTTATTATATTATCATAGATATAAGTGGTAAATTATAGAAGGACCTATTAGTTTAATATATTTAGAGAGACATATATATACATGATTCCCATTTTACATTATGGATCATCCTTAAACTCATATAAAGAAGTTTTCTTCATATACAGTAGAAAGGAAAAAAATAAGGGTGAGAAAAAATGATCATTAAGGGTTACGTACAGTGGGATCTATCATGAATAGAGGAGGTATAAACAACATTAAAAGGTAAATAACTAAAAAAATAACATTTAATTAATAACTTCATCATTTGGATGAATATGTAAATAATAAATGATGATAAAAAAGTCCATATAAATTATCACATGATCATTAAGATTATCCATGGATAATAAAAATATAGTATTCTCAGGGAAAATAGTAACTAAATTCACAATGAAGGAAGTGAATAATATTAGATTTAATGATATCAAAAATAATGATATATATACTTTCAAGACTATTCTCTAATAAAGTTTATAACTTTGGGAAGAAACCCATTTAATTTGGCTAAATAATTTCTCTTATGAGACCTATTGATGCATCAAGGGGATCTATAATTCTGGGACCCATCTGTCACTGCATGTCCAAAACATTCCTCATATATTGAATAATTTATTTTATTCATGAACATTAGACCTTATCAATAAATATCCATATTGAATAAAGAATATTGAATATAAATATTTCCCCAATTAATAAAATAACATTCAAAGTAAGACACCATAGGTAGAAATGATATACAGTTTAAGAAAAAATAACATCCATGATAAAAAATGTGGATATTTAATAGAAAAATGTAATATAAAATAAACAGTTATCACAATAATTTGATTATCTCAAGGAAAAGTTAACAATAACGAAATTAGTCAAGAGTTGAGAGGTGACCAACGATTTATCATTAATATATGTTCTACATTAAAATAAATTCCTTTGGTATAATTAAGGGAATGAAAGTGAAATATTAAAAAAAAGTCATAAAATATTTTTATTTTTAGAACCATTTAAAACTATAGAAGAATAAAAAAAAATAGTTACAGTGGCGATGAAATCCATTATTATCATATACAATAAAAAAACATTCCTTTTGAATTTTTTGTAAAGAAAGTCTAAAATGACCCTTTCATAAAATAATAGAAATATTAGTTTCACTTTTTTTTAAAAATCAAGGGTAACCTAAAATTTCTTTAATAAATCATTTCAGTAAATAAAGTACTTTTGTTAAATAATTTTGAAAAACATGGAAGAAAAATATATCTGATTTAAAGACAAATAAAACTAGTATTTATTTTAAAAAATTATTTTATCAATCCAAGTACCAAATATCAAAAAAGTTGGAAGAATATATTGAATATACTTAAATATCTAGTGGATAAGAAAATTATTGGATACTATGAAGGATAAATAATAAAATTCTTTCAACAAAAATAAGATCAATTCCAAAATAAAGTGACATTGTAAAATAGATTAATATATCTCTAGTATCATTAAAATTGTGTCCCCTTGAAATAATAAAATTTAATTTAAATATTAGTTATCATGTATAAATAGTTATTCATGTTAAATAAATCATTGGGGAATTATATACAATATATTAAAGTGAATTGGTGCATAATAACAAATATGTACCAATGGAGTGTAAATTGAGATGACATCCTTTACCTCATTCTTACATTTTGTTGAAAGTAATTTAAAATTATTTATAATGGTTTAATAATGTTATTAATTTATTCAATAACCATATTCATATTGATAATATAATATGTGATCTTCTTATATCATCTTTTCACCTGATTGTTAATAATATTTCATTAATTCCTTTGTTTCAAGAGTTAACTACTACATTTTTATAAATTTTTATAGATTTTCAGTTATTGTGTATAAATTAGAGATACATCATGTACATAATAATATTAATGTTATAAATATAAAATTAATTCATTAGATGCATATGTATAACCATTATTGAAATTTGGACATTGAAAATGAATAACATCCACAACAATATATTTGTTGTTTAGCGGCGATTTACTAAATCGCTGTTAAAAAAATTAATTAATTTCATGATAGTTTTTTGTGAACTGACTATAAATCTTAGTTATTTATTAAAAAAACACCATTTCCCCCCTCCCCCATTCTAACATGACCATTATACCCTGATATCCCCTTCCCCCTGATCCCAAACCATATCACCACATCTTTCCCCCCTCACCAACAATTGGCCCATGCCCAATGATTCTATACCCCCAAGCCCTTTCTAGCACTACAGTCACAGCCCCCTGACCCGTCTCCCCTACCCATTTCATAACCCAACTCCTTATCCTCACTCTATCCCTCTCCCTTCCATTTACTTTACTCAATCCCACACCCAAGTTAAGATCATATAAGTTTGATTTATCTCTTCCTTTTCATTTAGATTTTTAGTCTTTAAATATTTCTCTCTATTATAGTTACTCTTTCAAGTGATTTACCATTATTTATATCCTATTTGTTTTTATTTTAAAAATATATGCTTTAATTTTTTTATATGCATTTATTTGATGTGTTTATAGTATGTATTTCCTAATGTGTCTCAAAAACCATATAGGCTACCCACACATATTGGTAACTTCTGATTTATTATATTGACATTTGTGATACCTTTTTATAACTACATCACGAGTCCCAAATTAAAATTTTCCTATCCTATAATTCAAATGACAAAACATTATACCATTAGTGAAATTCTAATAAACTCGTTGCACCTTAACCTCACATGATTCATGTCAAAATACTGATCGAACATAGGTGTGTCAACCAAATCAATAATGACATGAAATAAATTCCATGGGGTTCTAAAATAAAATAGATAGATGTTTTAAACTCATAAAAATACCTCTATCATGCCAAAACTTTATAGAAAATCAAGCGTAATGTGACAATAACTCAGATATACCTAACCTGCAAAAAAATGACTCAAGTTGTGGAAAAATACAACCAAGATTTATAAAATATACTATAAAATATTATTTTAAAACCAAATAATTATTTTTAAAAATTCCAATAATTCCTAACCAAATAAACCCCTATCATTAGATGATAACTTCCCCTAAGAAACTCTTATATCGGTTCCCATAACTATCTTCTTAATACTACCAAATCTCTTAGATTCACCCCCTCATAATTACTCTTTCACGATCATGTACCTTTACAAAAATTTGATAATTCAACCCCATATTTTTTCTATATATACAATATACATGTGGAATGAAGTAGAAGAATAATGGGTGAGTACGAGACCTATTAGGAATTCACCAATTCACCTCGCAAACCCTATATATATATATTAAAATACCTTAAAGGTTCAATGAGTTTTATAATAAATTCCACAGTGTTTACATTTCTTAAAACTTTTAGTTCATATATGAAACAACTCTAAATCAAAAAATGATAAAACCTAACCAACAAAACATATATCCAATAATTTTTATAAGATAACTCTTTAACCTAGAAATATAACCACATCACAAGGTATTATTAGACCACGTGTACCAACCACGATTAGGTATTACCTACTAGTAAGATGTTTCACTAGACACTAATCTTCACCTCATCCACCCTAAAAGGAGTCCCCACACCCATGTAAGAATTTAGACCACATCACCTTGAAAATTTTGAAATGGTCTTCACCACAAATTGGATGTTTATAGACTCATTTATAATCCCTCATCAAACAAGAATTAATGAAATAAACACACAAAAAACCTATAAATCTCATTCATCGACAACTCAATACTAGCCTTTAAACATTTACAACCACAAAACATTAACCAAGAAAACACTCCAAATATCAATTCAATTCATAACTTTAACAATGATAATATCAATTAATAAATTATTTTGTAACCAAAAAATAAGAATAATATCAATTCTATAATTCATACATAAATCCTTTTATGCCAAATATGCCCATTTTTTAGAAAACATGAAAAAGGTTTACAATCCTTGCTAACATTTTCTCACAAAAATTTGACACACCAAATCCTTGATTTTGCGTCACCAAAAATCCCTTAAGTTTGATTTAATTAATTAAAACAAAACAATTTAATTAAATAATCACTTTAAAGGAATAATTATTTTCAAAACTTTTATGTATGAGATGTAACTTTCGTCAACCTAATCATTCCACCAATCTATGCCTCTAAAATTAGGATTAACCAACTACTTAGTATAAGTGGTCATCTCCCTCTTAGTATAACCCAATATGATATTTTATATATTCTCAAGGCCCAATTATATCAGTTTATATCCAATGTGGTTTCTCCCCATGTACTTTTACCAAATAGTATTACCCATGGTGATTTGTTTGCCTAATTTGTAGTCCTATTACATTATGGTATGACAATAAAATATTTTCCCCTTCCCTTTTCCCTCCAAGTATGACTTTAAGGAAATTTCCATTAAACAATTGAGCTACCTTATTCCCTCCATGTATTGATGACAAGGATTATTATTATAATATACTTTATTATATATAGGCTTATGAGGGTTACCTCTTGGAGGTGTAGAATTACATGGTTTACTTTATACTAGATGTTTCCCCTTCGCGGTATTGGAGAGGATATGTGGTTACTTCACTATTCAATGTTTATTGAGTGAAATTAGGGTCTTTATGAAATGTCATGTAATGATTATTAGGATAAATTGGAATATGTATTCTTATATGACTCCTCATACTATGAATTTTTTATACTGTTTCATTATAATAAGGTTTATAATGATATAGTGAGATTATAAAGGGTATTTTATACTCATAACTTATAATTTACAGACCTATTTCTAAATTCTGGGAAACTAATCACTAGACAACATCCATTTATATTCCCATCGATTATCTATTCATTTAAAGAATTTACATTTTAATTAAATATTAAATCTATTTAATTCCAACTAATTACACTTTACTGAATTTTACCATTATATAATTTCCTACTTATTATTAATTTTGTGTTTTAAATTTTATAATAATGTGTAGGCACATAGTGATATATATAGATAAAATATGGATCAAATTATTGAGGAAAACAACTCAGTATGCAAAGGGTTTGGAGGAGTTTTTAGATTTTTCAAATTATAATAGATCTGTTGATGGGAGAATAAAATGTCCATATATTAAAGGTACATTTAGAAGATGGTTGAAGAGAGATGAAGTTTATGAAAACTTGATATTAAATAAATTCCCTACTCAATATTTGTGTTATATTTGGCATTAATAATTGAACATTAAATAATGTTAGTGAACTGATGTAAATCCATATAATTATCTCCCAACTTCATCAAAAATAAAAAATGAAACGAAAATCCATATAAATAATGACCTTTTCAATGTAAGACAACCAAATATTCATAAAAACATATCAGAACAACTAGTTGAGGGTGCTATAAATAGAAACATAACAAGTGTGGTTTTGGGGACTATAAGACAATAATATCAAGATTGCAGCATATCATTATATCCTCCTCTTGATTTACACTGACATTAGAGGGGACCCCCCTTTATCTACGTTGGAATTAACATCGCTTTTGTAGCGCTGATAAAGGGACCTATTATCAGCGCTCAAGATAGCACTGATAAAGGTGAGCTTTATCAGCGCTAAACAAGCGCTGATAAAGGCACCTTTCCCTGCACCTGCAGAACCAACACCTACACAAACCAGCACTTTCACACACAAAACATCACCTGTACACCTGTATAAAATAGCACCCGCACACAATATTTTGACAAACAATGGTATATCCATTTACGTAACATCATGAATACAAAAAAATACACTACTATATACATTTCAAACAATATTTTACATGGTTACAATTAAAATTATCCAAAAACAGTCATAAACATTAATGTTTCATCTTTTAATATCTGTGATCCTCTCTCAAAAATTTTCGTCCATGGTACTTATTGCTGAAGAAAGCATTTTAACTCAAGGAAAAAAACTCACCTATATAAGAAAACAAATATTATGTTAGTAATACAATAATGAAATAAATTAAAAAATTAATATGAAAGAATACATTAATATGGAAATATGAAACTAAAATATGAAAATGATAAACTCAAATGTTTTCACTCTAATAACAATTAAAGGGAATAATGTAAAATCAATATGTTTTTGGATGATTTATCTCATTTAATAAATACTGATTCTTTATATAATGAAAATTTTTACCGGTCACACTGTGCTTTGGATTTAGGTGCGGTCAATTCGTACACGTCACAAATGAATCATTATTTATTAAACTAAATGTGTTTGCTCGGTTTTTCGTATGACACTTGTGTTGTTTTCTAAAGTTAATGTCAATTTGAAAATGATATCAGACACTTTTAGCCATACCGGTTACACCGTGCATCGGATTGAGGTGCCGTGAATTCATACACCTCAAAAATGACTAATGGATAGTTGTCCCAAAGTATCAAAACAATCCGAACATTTTTTCTTGGTTTTCCGTATGTTAGTAGTGTTGTTTTCTAAGGTTTCTGTCAATTTGAAACTGGTATTAGACACTTTTAGCCATACCGGTTACACCGTGCGTCATATTGAGGTGCATTTGATTCGTACATGTCATAAATGACTCATGGATCATTTTCCTAAAGTATCAAAACAATCCGAATGTGTTTTCTCAGTTTTTCGTATGTCACTTGTGTTGTTTTCTAAAGTTAATGTCAATTTCAAACTAATATCAGACACTTTTAGCCGTACTGGTCAGGTCGTGCATCAGATTAAGGTTTGGTTTATTCGTACACCTCAAAAATGACTAATGGATAGTTTTTCTAAAGTATCAAAACAATCTGAAAGCGTTTTATTGGTATTATATATGTTAGTAGTGTTGTTTTCTAAAGTTAATGTCAATTTCAAACTGATATCAGACACTTTTATCCATATCGGTCACACTGTGCGTCAGATTGAGGTTAGGTTGATTTTTACACCTCACAAATGACTCATGGATTGTTGTAATAAAGTATCAAAACAATCTGAACGCGTTTTCTCAGTATTATGTATGTCACTTGTGTTGTTTTCTAAAGTTAATGTCAATTTCAAACTGATATCAGACACTTTTAGCCATACCGTTCACACCGTGTGTCATATTGAGGTGTGGTTGATTCGTACACCTCAAAAATGACTCATGGATCATTTTACTAAAGTATCAAAACAATCTGAACGTTTTTTCTTTGTATTTCATATGTCAGTAGTGTTGTTTTCTAAAGTTTATGTCAATTTCAAAATGATATCAGAAACTTTTAGCCGTATCGGTCACTCTGTGTGTCAGATTGAGGTGTAATTGATCCTTACACGTCAACAATGACTCACAGATCATTTTCCTAAAGTATCAAAATAATCCAAATGCATTTGCTCAGTATTCCGTATGTCTGTAGTGTTGTTTTCTAAAGTTAATGTCAATTTCAAACTGATATCAGACCCTTTTAGCCATACTGCTCACAATGTGCATTGGATTGAGGTGCAGTTGATTAGTAACCATCAAAAATGACTCATGGATCATTTTCCTAAAGTATCAAAACAATTTTAACATGTTTTCTCAGTATTTCGTATGTCAGTAGTGTTGTTTTATAAATTTTATGTCAATTTCAAACTGATATCAGACACTTTTAGCCATACCTATCACACTGTGCATCGGATTGAGGTTCAGTCGATTCGTACACCTCACAAATGACTCATGGATCATTTTCCTAAAGTATCAAAACAATACAAATGCTTTTTCTCTGTTTTCCATATGTCACTTGTGTTGTTTTCTAAAGTTAATGTCAATTTCAAACTAATATTAGACACTTTTAGACATAACTCTCACACTGTGCATTGGATTGAGTTGCGGTCTATTAATACACGTCACAAATGACTCATAGATTGTTTTCCTAAAGTATTAAAACAATCCGAATGCATTTTCTCGGTATTACATATGTCATTAGTGTTTTTTTCTAAAGTTTATGTCAATTTGAAACTGATATCAGACACTTTTAGCCATACCGGTCACACCGTGCGTCAGATTGAGGTGCAGTCAATTATTACACCTCAGAAATGACTCATGGATCATCTTCCTAAAGTATCAAAACAATAAGAACACATTTTCTCAGTTTTACATATGTCACTTGTGTTGTTTTCTAAAGTTAATGTCAATTTGAAACTGATATCAGACACTTTTATCCATACCGGTGACAACGTGCGTCGGATTGAGGTGCGGTCGATTCGTACACCTCACAAATGACTCATGTATTGTTCTCCTAAAGTATCAAAACAATCCGAATGCATTTGCTCGGTTTTCCGTATGTCACTTGTGTTGTTTTCTAAAGTTAATAACAATTTCAAAAAATCCGAATGCGTTTGCTCGATTCGTACACCTCATAAAGGGTGATCAAATATGCTCAATAAGTGTAAACAAGGGAGATATCAATGATCATATATGGATAAAATTAGTAAGAATTAACCTTCATCTTATTTGTGTACAATCTTCCATCAAGTATGTTGCCCATTCATTTCTAAACACATCTATATCATCTTATTAATATGAGTTTTTGCGACAGTCATAGTAGTATTGAAAAAATATAAATACACAAAGGATTAATAAATATTTTAAATGAACTCGTAATTATTTATGAAAATACCTCGTCAGGGATGCTAGTTTTTTGATGAAATATGATCTCTTTAATAAATTTACAAACATAATAACCACATTCATTTCAGATTGTTTGTTTTGGAAACTCCATAAACATTGAAAACAATAAGTAATTTGTTTTTATATGTGTTTGGATAGTGAAATGTTATTATATATACCCAGATACCTTTCTAGTTGTAGATCTTATAGGCTTCCTCATCCTTATTCCCTGGATTCATTCCATGCATTAGATGATATTGATGCACCTCCCATCATAACAGAATCCTCGTTAAAAGATAACATAAATTATATAATTAGATGTTCAGTTTTAAAATTTTGGATCTAGTGTATTACAAATTAACAAACTCCATCATGCGTGGTCAGTTTGTTGGATATCCATGCATTGAATCCAGAAAATAAATCTTTGGAGTATCCAAATTGACTGCAATCATCATCCAATGCTCCCTAAAAATACAAAAAGGAATAAGTAAAGAAATAAATGAAAAAATAGTTGATATCATTAAATTGTAGATTTTTACCCCTACATCGTTGGTATTAAAAAGTGTCTGTCATCCACACTTTTTTTTCAAACGAATTGAGTAGGGATGACATTATTGCATCCTCTTTATCAGATTCTATTTATTCTTTTTAAGAGGTGGAGTGAGGACTAACGAGTCCAAATTTTTATTCATGGGGAAATCCCTTCAATTTATTTTCATATATATGCTTGTGAAAAATATAAAATCTATTTATTCATAATTATCAGAGTATATCAGATTTTGTAAAATAAAATGATTAAAACATACTTGATGTATACATTTACAACTGAGGCGCCTATCCATTCATACTTGAGAATTTCATTTACATTTTCAGCACTAATGAAATATGATGTTTCCTCTCCATACATATTTTTTTTCCAAATCAACTATGTGAGCATTGATGTCTATCAACTTTGTATCCACATGAGCCTGCAATGATATTAATTATGGATATAGAACGGGTGGGGTGAAGGTTCTCTCAGTAGACCATTTCAATCGGTTGTTTGATCCTTGAGATTGTTTTGAGATGATATTTTGTTTCACCCCTTCTCTTTGTCGTTCTGTAATAACTTTCATTGGTTTAGACCTTTTTTCATTAAATGTAAAAGGTCCAACTTGAAAAATAACTTGGAAATGGATACCTCCTTGTCGACATGTTTTTTTACAAGAACTGATGGCCATGCGATGAATGTTCCAACAACTTGTTCAACCGTATGAATGTTGTTCTCGTCAATTGGAACAAGTAGCTTGGCACTCGGCTCATTAGCTATGTTAATTGACACTCTGAAATGATCATGTTGGAAGCTGTCTCTTGTGTATCATGTCGTTCTGCGTATTGAACACCATAGCCCTCGCTACAAGGCGATAAGTGGGAGTTTATAGATATAAATCACAGTCATTTTAACCCTGTAGAATATTAGTATAGTAAAGGTATCAGTGTCTATGTGAATCAAATTTCACATAAACAATTATTAAAACACTTATTACCACAACTAACTCATGTTTTTTAGGGGAATGGATTGCCTCAAAGCTGGTGGGGTGTGGGGCAGGATCATCACACACGGGTTGTTGTTGAGTTGTTTCTTATCTTTTCCTCTCCCCCATAAATTTTGCTATCAGATCTCTCTAGTATTGTAATTCTTCTTGAGAAATAGCTAATTTTTCTTGCATCTTTTCCAGTTTTTCATTTTCGTGATCCTCTTGTTTTTGTTTTTGAAAATATGTTTGAGGTGTCAACCCAAAACCCGCACCTCGAACACGACCATACTGGTCTGGCCGCTTCAAGGCTGCTAAAAGTATGTCTGCATCTGGTGCGGGTGTTGTTGATTCCCGTGACTATGTGAGATAGAAAATATAGAAAAATAAGTAGTCATTGTAATTTAATTGCAATTTAAAACAAATCAAATTTTTATTATGTCATACTTACACATATTTCCCACACTTTTTGTGTGTTTTCATCTATCAGTATCCCCTCTTTATTTACACAAGCCTCCTTCCATAACACATAGCGTGGGATGGATTTGGGTTTGGATTTCGATTCATCAATATGCATATAAACAGAGAAACATGGTTATGGTGTTGTTTTATGTCACATATAAGTAGTACGGTAGATTTAAAAGAAGTACCAATTTTTCCTCAAGTGAAGCGTAGCCCATCCTTGCTTTATGGTCAGGGTAATCTGGTTCTGGTGTGTGTTTTTTATTTTCAACACTTAGTTGATATTTCATAAATAATAAACTATCAGTCAAAGCGATGAATACAAGCAACATCAAATAACATATTACCCCACACAATGTGCCTAAAAAGTTTGCTCCCCATAACAGTTGATAAACACGTCCCACGCTCCTTGGGATATCAAGTGTACATAAAGAAGAGGTGGGTGCTGCTTGATTTCCCCTTCATCATCTTTAAGATGATATTTCGTCAAAATTGTGCAGAAACCTCTATGAATCCTTCCTGCAACTCTTAATACATATTCCTTGTGCGAGGAATCTACTATAAATGCACTCTAAAATGGATGATAAAGAGTAAGTCAATGTTTTCGTATTTTATTTTAATAAATTAAAAAAATTATATCATAATGTTACCGTAATCTCTTCCCACATTAGTGTCTTAAGACTAGTGACAAAATGGTTTCACGACTGTACATCAATCGGCATGCATTTTTGAGTGACGATTCCAATGTAGCTAATAAATATGAATTTTTTGGGGTTAACATGTTGGCCTCACTTATTCCACCCCACCTCAAATTTGATGCCTTTTTCTTTTACATTAAGGATTTTGGCTAACATTGTCAAACTCTGACGGTCTTGTTTTTTTTGCACTTTTAGGGTTTCATTTCCTACCATTTCCTCAAAAGTATCATCAATATCTTTCTCCAGAGCACTAGCATCAGCACTGGGACCAGCAAAAACAGGTTGAGAAACTTGTTATTGCTCTACACTGGGACCACCAGTAGCTAGTTGAGAAACCTGTTGTTTCTCTGCATTGGGACCACCAGCAGGTGGTTGAGAGACCTTTTGTGCCTTGGGATTGGGCGCATTAGCATGTGAAAAAGTCATTATCTGTAGAAGTGGTTTAACATTTAATTTAGATTACATAAAATCAGCAGTGGATAGATAATAATAGAATGTAACATGCTGTATATTACAATAAACAAATAACTTGATTATTGTGATCTCTTTTTTTTCTTTAAAGGATGAAGAGATTTGACTCCTCTATCAACTATGTAAATCCCTTCATTGTGGTCTCCTCTGACATAAAAAACACCATCTACATTCGGACCGCTGTGAAATGATTGTGAAGTCTCTATAAAAGGGTCATCCTCTGTTGACCTTTCATCTGACCCTTCAGTTATTTTGGTCGATAACAGAACAATTAACCAATTTCGGTTTGCAGGGTCTGAAACATAAAATACTTGTACTACCTATGATTCCATTATAAATGGTTTGTCTTTCTCCCCTTACTTACTGAAATCAAATTTCACGAATCCTAATTCATCTATTTTAACAACACTCCTGCTATCAACCCACTTGCATTGAAAAACCGGCACTTTGAATTTTGTATAATCCAACTCCCATATTTATTTGATGATGCCAGAGTATGACATATTCTCAGAAATTGGTTTTTTGTACTTAGAACCAGAAACATGCATCGCCTCAGCCACAAGTGTAACCCCACTATTCCTCATGGTACTATTTTTATCATGTTCATTAGTATATAATTTATAACCATTAACTGTATAAGCATTATAAGATAATACATACACACTTGCTCCTCCGGCTAGCCATCGAAGTCATTCCGAAATTGAGTCTAGATTTTCATTTAACTTCTTCAAAATATGGTCCCAAAACCATCCTATAAACTATCGATTATCTGTATCTGATATCCATTTTTCAGCCCTAGATGGATTAAAACGCCTAAGAATTTTTTTGTGGGTTTGAACATATGGGTCAACGTGAAAACTGTTATGAAAAACATAAAGGTGAGCCTACTCCCGATCTGTAATATTGATTGTGACAACCTCTCTTCCAGAAATTCCTTCACCCTCAACTGCTCAGTGTAACGAGATTTAGGTAGGACAATGTTTTCCACACCAGACAGGTATTCATTACAAAATTCAATGGCTTCCTCAACAATATATTGCTCTGTAATACAACCCTCTGTCCGACTTTGATTTTTGACATACCCTTTAAAAATCTTCATATACCGTTCAATGGGGTACATCCATCTATAGTGTAAAGGACCACATAGTCAAATCTCTCTCACCAAATGAACCATCTAATAAACCATCATATCAATAAATGTTGACGGGAAGAACATTTCCAATTCACATAATATGACGACAATTTCTCTTTACATAGTTGGAAATTTCTTCACGTCTATAACTTTGATGCATATATCTTTGAAGAAGAAATTGAGCCTCGTTAATGTATGGTGGACATTCTTGGGAAAAATACAATGTAAAGCTATAGGAATTAGATCTTTCATCAAAACATGGCAGCCATGTGATTTCAGAACCTTTAATTTTAAATCGCTCATTGACACGATGTTCTTGATATTTGATGAATACCCCTTTAGAACCTTTACATCATTGAAAACGTTTCTAAACTGATATCTCTCCAGACTAGAAAGAGTGTAAGCAGCAGGAGGAAGAAATGTTCATTTTTCACCCTTCCATAGGGACAACTCTTCTCATATTCTCATCTCAACCATGTCCAATCAAGCCTTAATTCTGTCCTTTGTTTTTTAGGTTCATTTAGCAATGTGCCATTGACACTATCACATACATTTTTTAAATATGCATAACATCAAGAAAATGTCTGACATACAGACAATTTCAGTATGGTAATTCAAAAAAAACTGATCTCTTTTTCCAACCAGTTTTTGTAAGGTTTTTTGAAAAGGGTTTACCAAAATTAGTGTTCTAATCTTTTACCTTCTCAAACAATGGATCAACTATTAGTGGAGATGGTGTTGTACGTTCCTATGAACTTCCGTCGAATTATGTCATCCAAGATCGTTACTTATCCCGTTGGGGTAGAAATTTGCGATGTCCCAAAAACACAGTTTTCAATGAATGTCTCAACCTAATTGAATGTTTACCTTATTCTCAAATGGGAAACCCTTTAGTTCCTTTAATGATATATCCTGACAAATTTCCATAAGCAAAAAACGTCATTTATCATCCCGTATAACATGGTTTTCAAAGTGAAATCTTCTTTTTTGTATGAATCATACAACATAACACCGGACTCCCACAATATTTTCAAATCATCGATCAATGGAGGCAAATAAAAATCAATATCATTACCCGGTTGTTTTGGTCATGATATAAGCATAGATAATGTGATGCATTTTCATTTCATGTATAACCACGGTGGTAAGTTATAATTTACCAACATAACCGTCCATGTACTGTGACAGCTGCTTTGAAAACCAAAAGGATTCACCCCATTTGTAGATAACGCCAGATGAAGGTTTCTCAGATCGTTTCCAAATTCAGGATACTTGTGATCAATTCTCTTCCACTGAGGAGAGTCTATCGGGTGACATAGTTTCCCATCTTTAATTCTTGTATCTGTATGCCATGTCAATTGTCCCGTAGTCTCTTCACTTCCATATAGGCGCCTAAACCTTGGAATGATTAGAGAGTATCATACAACTTTCGTAGGACAAGAATAATCTTTCTTGTATCGAGAAGCACCACACTTTGGGAATTATTTAAGTGATTTGTGGTCCTTGCGAAACAATATACAGTCATTTGAGCATGCGTGTATTCTTTCAGAGATCATACCCATTGATCGCAGCTTTCATTTGGCATCGTATGTTCGGATTGGGAGTTCATTATCTTCTGGGAGCATGTCATTCAAGAGAGCAAGTAGTTCTATAAAACTGGCGTCACTCCACCCATTGCCTGCTTTCAAATTATACAGCTTCAATACGGCTGACAATGCTGTATATTTAGTGCAACCAACATACAATGGAATTTTTGCACAACACTTTAACTTCTCAAACAATTTTGGGAAATCACGAAGTTCATCTTCAACTGTCCTTGTCATTTCCTCAATACGATCTTCATCATCATTCACATCTGTAATCACACCCTCCATACAATCGTCTTCACTGTTCACACATGTAATCATATCAGATCTTCCATAAAATGTCGTGTTATCCGAGTTACTACCTACATTCGTTTTTCCACATGTTTATTCCAACATGTATAACTTTGATCTATTCTGTGAAATATGAGGTGTTCTTCTAGCTCCTCTGGACTAATTTTTCTTGAATGACAACAACCTAAACATGGAAAAAGGATTTGAGAAGGGTCACATGCATGATATCCTACAAACTTGATAAACTATTTCACGCCATCTTCATACTCTTTTGTCAACCGATTGGAATTCATCCATTCTTTATTCATATTCATCATCTTTAGGGGTTCGATCTCGAACATGACTAATATTATGATTTAATTAATCAAGTAGCATTGTTTGGGTTTTATAAAAAAATCATGGTACAAATGCCTCTACAATGAAATAGAGGAACCTACCCCAAAACATGTGAAAGTACTTGAACTCTATCTATATATGGGGGATTGTGCCCTGTCTTTTGTATATCTCCATAGAGTATCTAAAACCTAAACATTAAGGAATATTCACCAAAACAAGGTGGAGTACCATACTCCATGTTTTCTCCAAACATCTCACTTGTCACTTGTCAACTCTCAAGTAGAGTGAAGATAATTAAAATATCCAAACCACATCGTGTGCAATATCCAATGAATGAGGGAATCATAATATTGTGATCTACATGAGAAGATGTTTATAATGGGATACTCATACATGAAATATTATCATCTAAGTGAAAAATAAATAATAATAATAATGAAATTAACATAGCACACAATTTGTTCAATGGATACACAATTTGTAGAGTTTTCAGTCAAGGTTGTTTGTATACTACCATTTCTAAACTCATGTGAAATCCATATACATGGTGTGTACAGTAGGGTAAACATCGTCTATGGATAAGATACCTAATTTAATCTGACATATATCTAATTAATTCCAAGTTAGTATTACAAAGACTGCATGATTCCTTTAAAAATACATGACATATAGAACAACTTGATCTAAAGGTGTGTACTTTAGATACAAAACGAGTCACTTCACCGGCTATGCATCACATTTTTTTGGAATACACTGTGTGTAGTCCTTACATGACCACTAGGGGTGTATAGTCTATACACATCACGTTTTTTATGGTATCTATACATGGTGTGAGTGAAGTAAAACACATATCATATGGTTCTACCATTATTTCATGGCATGTACATGGTTTCATGCTGAAGTATATGTCTTGGATATACATTGTGTCTGACCTATGTTCACATGACATGTAACATTTAAAATAAAACTTATTCTAAGATTGAGTCAGAAGATGAGTCATGTGGTGTAAATTTTGGCGATAACTATTGTCTAGTATTAAAATCTATATGAAATCCATGTATGGGAAAGCATGTTCCATTTAACTAGACTACATACCATGTATTTAAAAAATATATAGAAACTAAAAAACATAATCTTCACACCATAAAGTTTCTCATAGAGTCCTCTAGAAGTGGTCTTTTAGGATTCAGTGGAATTGCACTAGTAACAAAGTGGTGGTGCCATTGAAATAAGTAAATTTTGGATTGATATTCAATGGTGTAAGAACAAAAACATGGAAAAAAATGGCATATCAATCACTCCAACAACCACAACACCATACAAAAACACAATCGTTCTCACAATCGCAACAACATACAAACCAAACAATCACAATTTTAGATTTTACAAAGCATCCATTATTCAATTTTGTTTGTTAATTCAGGGGTTATCACATAAGTTTTATCATCCCAGGGCATTCATTCATAAGTCAAGTATATGAAAATTACCAATTTTTATATTCAAATGTTCAACAAGAACTAACCAACATGCAATTCATTTAGTGCACAAACAAGGTCCACAAACAACCACGATTTTCAGCAGGGCATTTAGCTCGTACATTTCACATTATAACCATCAATATAAAACATTAATAACATGAGAAAAATAGGAAATAAATGAGTAACAGGAGAAAACTCACCGCAAAGGTGTCGTTAAGCACACGTCAGAGGTGCGTTCGTGGTAGAGGAGAGGCGCACAACAGAGGCGATTTCCAACTGAAAAGAAAACATAAAATAGGGAAACTCATGAGAATATAATAATATAAAACTGAGTACCCTATTTACCACATCCTACAAACCCCAAGAACCCACTAAAACTGAAATCAACCCACACCATGGTTAAACACACCTTAAGATAACAAGAAATTATATAACCCACCTTCGATAGAACGAGTTCAACAGACTTTTTAAAATATAAAAGATGAACATAAAATGGGTAAGCCCTGACCAATAGGTCCTTTTTAATAAGTATAATCCCCAAGATTATTCTAGATAGCATATCCCAAATGAGTAAGCCTTGATCAATCCTCTGTTATCACACCTTTCATGACACATACATCCTAATCGCATGACTTTAAACTTCATCATACAATATTTTCAACACAACACGTGGTATCCAGTGAGTATGATCATATCCCTATTTAAACTCAATGATCCTACCCATAAATCTTGACAAAAATTAGGGGGAACACACATATTTGGAATGGGACACCCCGGGTACTCTTTTCTAATCTTAACATCACACCATGCCAAAACTCACCACACGATCACCAATTACCCAACATTATTCCAAAACCAAAGGAATATACCCATGCATGTTTCATTACCCTAAACCCATTCATCTAGGTTCAATAGTGATGGTCAAATTAAAACCATGCTATAAATAAATAGGGTTAGAAATCCAAATGATCATGTCCTTCAACCCAGTCAAAGCACCAAAACTCAATAATAGAGAGTGCTTCCCTTATACAAATCCAAGGCATGACCATTCCTTTGCTATAAACTTGATAACACATAATATGAATCAATCCCTCGTGTCAAATAATATACCCTGGATTTATGTATCTAAGGTATTAATAACACCAAGATAACCCCACTCATTAGTCTCCCCCAACCACTAAAACTCACTAACTCACTACCATCCTGAGTCACATGCTAATGACCACTGGGATCTCACAAAAACCCCTTACATCAATTCTTACACAATCCTTAGTCCATGGGTACCACTATTATCCCCACCTCAAAATGAATATCATCTAGTGAACCAAACCAACCACTTACTTTTTGTTCTCACACACCCACTATCTAAAAAAACCTACAATACAATGGTCTTACCACCTAGGCTCTCACTCTTGCCCCAACTACCCATACATAGGTTCAAATCACTTATAAAAAAACTATAAGTCATCATAATCATTAAAGGATCATCATTTACCATTTATATTAACCCAATAGAAGGAAAAATACTCATACACTAACCTGTGGCGGCGGTCGCGGTGGAGGAGAAAAACCCAACGGCGCGGATGCAGCGGCAGAGGAGAAAAAACCCAACAGCAGCGGTAGAGGAGGAGGAGGAAGAGGAGGAGAAGGATGAGGAGGAGGAGGAAGACGAGGACGTGAAAGAGCAGGAGAACGAGGAGGAGAATTCGTAGCGGAAGAGGGTCCTGGTTCATCTTCTGTGAAAGCTTTTCCGCATTAGAGAGAGGAGGGCCTGTTAGGGTTATTAAAAAGAAACCGCTGGAACTTTTATTAGCGCTCGCTGAAAGCACTGATAAAGGTTTGTTTTATCAGAACTTTATGTTTAGCACTGATAAAGGGCAGCGCTTCCCTTGCCCAGTTTTATGGTAGTGTCAGTGAGCACATGACTGCTCACTCGCTTAATATATACACAACGTGTGCTTAAAGTACATGGTGTATAGTCTAGAAATTTCCAGAAAGTACCCATTTAATTCAGTTTCCTCGGAAACAAGTCAAAAATTCAGACAGGGTCGGGATTTTGACCCGTTCTAAAAATATAGGTTCTTACAAAAGTGGGTTGTTTAATTTATTGATATAAAATGGGGTTTATTTATAGAACAATAATTTTCTTAGAAAATGAATTTCTTTATTATTAAATGGTTATTGCTTTCATTTCTAACTAATTAATTACAATATGATTCATTTTATATACATGTATAGATAATATTCTCAAAATTTAGATAATATTATTCATAACATTCATTCCAAGACTCATATTCAATTTTTAACAAGTCTTATTTCCTAGTAAAAACACAACAATTCTAGAGGATCATTCAATAAATCTAGAACTCAACATATTATACATTCATGGTACTAACACTATCTCCTCTTTATTCTTTTTCATCAGGTGATACTAACATATCATGGTTATAAGGGGGATCCCACCCAAAATTTAGGTGGTCCGTCATCTCATGGATACAAATCATTGAAAGAAACCTCTTATTTTTTCTTAGATATATTTAAAAAACATTTTAATTTAAGACAAGAACTGTGATCAACATTGTTGTAAGGTCCACAGAATTTCATCACTTTTTTCACATGGTTTTGGTTTCATACCATGTATATCTTGGTTAAGGATTTCATTTGGTCTTTCGCTCCTTGAATAATTATTATTCAATCCTTTCAAACCCATATTTGGTATCAGATCTATGTCATAATTCTTTGATTCATTAAATCATGTAGAAAATAACGAAGAATTATAAATCATATTGGATATCATAATAATGGATAAATATTTTATTTTGGAAAAAATTATATAATAATCAATTTTAAAAAATAAAATATAGGTTTTAATTGTGGCTTATCTTATGATATCTGATATATTAAGTTGTTATTGGACCATGTAATTTGATATGTGATATTATAACATAAAATCAAATATATATCCATTAATTGTTACATATCCTAACATAAAATTTATGGATTCTTGTACTATGATGGATCTAGTTTTAATCTTATGCATGCTAGAAAATAGAGAATCATATCATTAGAGTGATATATAGATATCATAAAATAAAACAACCTGAGTGCCAAAGGTGATATCGCAAGACACGACATGATAGTAATAAAGCATGGTATTTGATTTGAACTAATTCTTCATTTTTGATAAACAAGATATCTTAAAATATGACTGATAGACAGAATTATCTATAATAGGTTGTTGAGAAATAGTTATAAGATGTGATATAATTTTTTACTAAAGCATAACTTACACTATCGGAATGTCATAAAATACAACATGAAGAAGATTTTATATTTTTCTTATTTTTCAATTATTTATTGATTTAAATAATTTATAAATTTTTTAGAAATTTTAAAAATTTTATTTAGGGATATTAATTTAATTTATAAAATTCTTATAATTTAATTAATTATAAAGTGTTTATAATTAACTATTAAATTTTAAATAAACAATAAATTAATAAATATCTATAATAATAATTATAAATATTAAAATACTATTGAATTATGTGGCATGACATATAATTTTGATATAATATGTTTATATTGAAATTATAAGGTTATTTTTAAAATGTTTACAAATTATAAAATATGGGAAAATATAAAAGGTATTATATTGAATAATGAATTTTTCATAGTTGTTAATTCGAAATGTTTAAATTAAAATTCATTGTTTAAGAAAATTAATTGAACCATATCAAAAGGATTCTTGATAAATTAATATGATCGATGTTTAAATAATATTAATTGTGTGATATTTTTATTTTGAAAAATGTTTACATAATATATATTAAATATAAAATGTTTATATTGAATGACTGGAAATTGAAAAATTTTATTCAAAGAAGGAAAAAATGAGAATTCCATGTCATGGGGACCATAAATGATGTAGTTCATGGTCATCCCCTCATAAAATGTTATTTTAGTCCACATGAAGAGAATTAATGCTTGAAAAAATAACCATACCATCTTCATGATTACTTTTGGATGTCAAGAGCTCATCCACCATATTCCCCTTAGGCTTGGTGTGCACTAAGTCCATGCCATGTTGAAGTATATCTCAAAAAACAAATGATTTGTTTTGGAGTGATCCAATTTTCTTTCTTCCCACCATTTTTTGATTTTAATGATAACACACACTCCTTGTTGTGTTTGATATTTTCATTTAAGTTATGTGTAGCTAGCTTGATGGAATCTTGTTATAACCCTTTAAATATTCCTTGAACATATATTAATATTGTCTTGAAGAATAAGAATAAGTCTATAATAACCATGCAGGCTCATTGAAGAAAGAAAATAAGACACTTTATGATGCAAAAGGCTACAGGTAGTGCCGAACAGCCAGTGTAGTGTCACTGACAAACCAGTGGAATACCTAGTATCACCCCCTTCTAATAGAATCCCACTGGAAACCTAGTTGAGGAGAACTTGATAGTGGGTGATAATGGGAATTATTCATGAAGTATCCCAGGCTCCACTAGCTAGTTGGTGGAAGGGACTAACCAGCTGGTGGAAGTAGGAAGTATGCATGTATTTCGAGGTATCCCACCAGCTACCTAATAGAGGCTACCAGGTCCCGATGGTGTCAGGCCAGTAGTTCTTAACCCATCATTTATGGCGGTAAAAGTTAAATGAATTTGGATAATTTTGACTTAAAGACCCCCAAATGATTCAAAAATATTTCTAAAGTTATTAGTACCTATAAATAGAGTATTTGGTGGCCTTCACATCCAACTTCTTCATCTGATCTTTAATTACAACATGCTCAATCACTTATTTTCTCCCAAAATTTCTCTCCATTCTAATTATTCTTTCTCCTTTCATGAGTGTGAAAATATTGTATATATTATGACAATCTAATATTATTCTCTTTATCTATTAGTATTATTCATAATATTTGAGATAATTGAGAGGGATATATAAATTTATTACATCCTAACAATATTATCTTCCTCCATTTTTTTTCAATATTTGGTCCTCACTGCCATTAATGTGAGGGACCCTGCTTCTATTTCCATTATATTATTAATTAAATGGACTATTATTCTTTATAATTGTAGATGTCCCATTATAGATATAGTTTCTATTGTATTTCTTGTTCCTTTTTATAACTTAAAAACTAAGGGACAGTTTTGTTATCTTGGATACTATTAAATTCAAGGGACTAATACATTAAATCCTCAAGAGAATGGGGTGGTCTACATATGGGATATTTTATAGATATTTCCAAATTTCATTACTAAATATCTTATCGAATTTAATTTATATAATTTCAATTATTTTTCACTTTCTTTTGTTCTTTTATTTAATTATTTAATCCAAATAATTATCTTAATCAGTTTATTTTCAAATCACTCATAGATTTATTCTTGTTATTAAATTATTTTATTTAATTAAAATTTTTCACTTTTAAAATTTGGTTTTTTTGTTTTAACACTTCAGAACATATTATTTACTTTAATATTTTATAAAGAAATTTTTAATCATTTTTTAATTTTATTTATTAATGGGAAATTCACCCATATTTCCATTTTACCTATCTTCAACCAACATTTGTTATCAAATGAGGTTTTAATTTTTTAATTGTTTTGTTTTTAAAATCTTTCTAAGATTATTTTTATTTTTTATAATTTTTAACTAGTATTTAATGTAATAATATATTTTTTAAATGGATTTTCAGACACCCATGGTGGTTCGAAAGGAAAATATTTGGGTCATGCTCAATTCTTTAATAGAATTAATTATGGTTATTAGAAAATTCACATATTTAATTATTATAGATATATTTTCTATCTTGTTAATAATATTTTTCTACATGGCTATACTCTTACAACTGAAAAAGAAGATAAATGTACCCCAGATGATATTTATTCTTTTAAATGAGATGTTAAACATAGGAATCCATTTCATTGTGGATTAGATCAAAATGAATTTAATTGAATTTATTCATAAATAATGTCTCATAGAATTTAAAAAATTATAGAATTTACTTGTGAAATAACTAATTATGTCAAATATATCCATTTAGATATGTTTATTAGATCATTAATAATGAAAATTATGACTAGAGGAGGGTGAATAGTTGTTTTAGAAATTAATGAGAAAAACAATCAGAGTTTATAAAATATTAATATGCAGTGAGTGAAGTGTTATTAACTTCATTTTTAGAAGATATAAAAAGAATAAACACCAAGATTTATAGTGTTTTGAATCACAAATATCATTGTACAAGACTTAATATCTTAAACTTTTCAAGGAGACTGACACCCACAAAGAATATATCTTTTAAAGGTGTTAGAACCTTATTTATAGAAAATTATTTTTAAACAACATGGATGAAAAACCTATACTTGATATAGGAGACAAACCAAGCCTGATTACCTACCTTTTTATATGGAGTCACAACCCTGACTTCCTTTTAGGTGGTGGAATAACCAGAGAAAGAAAGATTTTATTTTGATGGGTAAAATCACGACCCGTCCTCGGGGCCCGTGCCGTGACTACCCCAAGTCCGCCTTCCATAGGCCAGGGGCTGGCCACTGGGACCAAAGGTGTAAATCCCGATAACTGGGAAGGCATTTCCTTTATAAAAGTAAACAAAACACCACAGAGTACAAGCAGAAGTAAAACACTATGTACAAAAGAAAGTGATAAAGGGTAAAAGGGCCAGAATACAAACCCAACTGAAAAGTACAACTACAACTGAAAGGAAGTACAACAGAAAATACAAATAGCTGGAAAAATAGAAGCAGCTCCTGGGTCGTCCACCTCGGATCCTACCTGAAGGGTAGGTACAGATAGCGCAGCTCCTGGATCATCCACCATGGATCCTACCTGAAGGTTATGTAAAGATAGCCTCCACAACTCTCTCTCCCGTCAACCTCCTCTGAGTATCATCTCGTCGTGAATTCCACCTCCAGATACTGACTTGTCATGAGGTCCACCTCTTGGTACTGTCCAGTCCTCGAACGCTCGGCCTCCGTCAGCGTTTTCCGTCGTCTACATCCAACACAACGAGGTGTGGACATAGCCCGTGTAGGGGTGAGTATAAAGGTACTCAGTAGGGACCCCGAGACCCTCAAGGTCTCTCTAAATCCAACAAGGATAACCACGAAGTAGAAACTCAAAAGATAACCCTTACTTAGGTATAAGACTATACTTATACCTAAGTTATCAAGTAACCCATCTCAATCAAGAGGAAACACAGAGGTTATGAAATCAACGGATAACCACTACTTATATATATATCCATGCATATACCTAAGTTATCAAGTGACCCATCTCAATCATGAGGTAAACACATAAGTCATAGACTCAGCTCAAACCAGGATTTTCACTATGGAAACCGTAACTGCTGAAGAGCTCCGTCTCTGAAGAGTACAGTGATCTTGTCACTACTCCGAGGTACTGATCACTAACCTAAGAATACTGAGGTACTCCTCTTGTCTAGTACCGCGGGTCAGCCACCCAAACACAGTAGTGCTTCCCGCCGGGGTCTGCCACCCAAACACAGTGGTGCACCCCCCCTAATAGCCTGTAGAGGTACTCGTTCTGTTGAGTACTGCGGGTCTGCACCCAAACACAGTAGTGCTCCATCCGCCATGGGTCTGCACCCAAACATAGTAGTGCTCCGTCCACTGGGCTAGTCGACTCACTCCAAGTCGAGTCGGTCAAGCAGTCGTCAGGTCTCAGCCAGGTACACGGTCTCCGTACTCCGTATGCTCATCTCCGAGAGGGTCTGCTCCACGAGCTACATGTCGATACTCTAAGTATCTCAAAGTCCCATGAAGAAATATCGTAAAGGACCGCCTCATCATTGGGGTCTCAACGCAATAGACGGTGCGTCAATCGGACGCCCAGTCTGTGGGTTATTAGCCTTTTTGTCCCAGGGGCCTGGTTTGTTTCACGCACGAACCAACCCGACCGTATCTCATCTATACCCCAAACTCACATAGAGTATACTCATAGGGACCATTTCTCGAAGTGATCACCAACGCCGTTGACAGTTCGTCAAACGGACGTCCGGTCTAAAAGTTATCGGCTTTTCTGTTCCAGGGGCCCGGTTGGATTTTAGGTACAATCCAACCCGGACATACTCTGTAACAACCCGAAATTTTGAATAAATCTTGTTTCCTAATTTTATGTGTTATTTTATTTTTATACTCAACAAAAATGTTTCATTTAATAACATGAGTATAATTAAAATGAGACCGTTGGGTTTTGACTATTATATGACCATTGGTCAATATGACCGCTAGAAACTAAACGTTTTGATTATTGTCCCTAAATACAATTAATCTTGGTTAATTATTATAGAAAGAAGATTCGATGGCCTCACCCAGTATTCTTGGACCGATCAAATCCCATCTAACATAACTTGGGAAGGAGGTAGCACCACTGGTCTTTGCTCTGGACCAAACCCAAGCCGAACTTCATCGTGTGAAGCTAGAACGAAATCACCTTCGCGAGAAGTTCAAACTAATAGAAATTACTACTCGTGCGATGTTGGCCGAGCCTCCCTTGGATTCTCTCACCTTAGCACACCTTACACTTAGGTCCTATGCTGCTGTGATAAGGGGCTATGTAAGGAGACCGTAACTGCCTTGTGTAATCCTTTGTTTTAAATAAAAATTGGTATTTCTTCTTATAATGATGTTTATGACTTTTTAAATGTTTGGATAAATATAGTATGCATATTTTTTTGTGAATTTTAGAGAAAGGATATTTTAAAAAAATGTTTATGTAAACCTTAAATAATTAAAAATGTGTATTGATTTTCAAAAAATGGTCTTCTACAATTATGTTCAGTAAGAAATTTAAGAATCTAATAAGATCAACTTAATTTTTGATGAATAGTAAATTATGAATAGTGATTTTATTCTTAGGATTAGTAATGTGACCAAATGGATTAGTAATATCACTTAAATAAAGTATTAATATAATCTAGGCACCTTGATTAAGTAATGTGATTCAATAAAATGGATAAATAACGGTTTCATATATTATTATTCAAGTATTAGTTTTTTTGGGTGAATAGTGTTTTTTAATTGAAAATTTAATTAAAAATAGTTAGAAAATTATTTTTATAAAATGGATTTCATTTTTGAACTCAGAGCGTCGATATTATATTATGGTAATTTTTGGGGATTTTTCTGAAAAAATGAATTTTCGGTGAATAGTGTATTTATTTAAAAATTAAATTAAAAATATTTAAAAAATTATTTTTATAAAATGGAGTTAATTTTTCAAATCAGAGAATTGATATTTGGTTAAGGTGAAATTTTGGGATTTTTCTGAGAAAGTTGAATTTTCAGTGAATAGTAAAAATACAGTTTTAGGGTTTCGGTATGTTTAATGATCTCGTAACTGTGTCATGATGATGTCATGAGATATTTCAAGGGATGGCCGACCAAAGGTGATGAATTATTGTATTGGGGGCCCCATGTGGCCTAACTCCATGGGAAGTACCATGGGAGGGCCCATGCTTTTGAGAAAACCACTTTTGAGGTGTCTCTTGGCCATTAATGCCTTGTCCCCTCACTTTCCCTATAAATACCAAGAAATACTCTCATCCTTTCGACTCCCCACTCTCCCCCAACGAATTTCGGGTCTCATTACTTCTCAATGAGTCCTCCCAAGGTTCCCCCAAGCCCTCAAGGTCCCAACCTTTTAGTTTTAAGAGTTACGTTTTAAGGTAAGGGATCCGACCTCTCTCTTCTTTTCAAGTAATCTCTTTTATGTCATTTATTTTATACTCCATGTTCTTATGTTGGAGGATGTTCTTATATATTTATATTACTTCCCTTTTCATGTTAATATGATGAGAGACCCAATATTGCTCTCATCATTTCGTTTTAAGAATGTTTAAGTGGCGCCGTTAGGCTGCCGAAATTTTTTAAGGGGATTCTTTCACCCTTCTCATTCTTTTCAAAGTTCTACTATCATGTAAAGTGTTTCAAGTTCATTTTTAATTATGTTGGGGTATGATCTCTAAATATATCATACTGAACTTTTATTTTCATATGATGAGATACCCTATTTTATCTAATCAATTTATTTTTGTTGAAGTTTAAGTGACGCCGTTAGGCTGCCGAATTTTTAAGGGATTATTTCACCCTTCTCGTTTTCAAGATCTATTTTCATGTCAAGTCTTTCAAGCTCCTTTTTATTATGTTGGGGTATGATCTCTATATCTATAATACTGAACCCTTATGTTCATATGATGAGAGACCCTATTTTGATCTTGTCAATTCATTTTTGGTTGAAGTTTAAGTGACGCCGTTAGGCTGCCGAATTTTTAAGGGATTCGTTCGCCCTTCTCGTTTTTCAGAGATCAACTTTCATGTCAAGCGTTTCAAGATCATTTTGTATTATGTTGGGGTATGATATCTATATCTATCATACTTATCTTTTATATTCATATGATGAGAGACCCTATTTTATCTCATCAATTCATTTTTCGTTGAAGTTTATGTGACGCCGTTAGGCTGCCGAGTTTTCATAAGAGAAATATTATTTTTGTCTTCCTTTCATGATCTTCATTTCATATGGTACATCTTTAAAATTTCATTACCATGTTCATATATCCTTCATATTCTGTCCCTATACTGTTTTGTGGATCATTTATGAATGGGTGACCCATTTCCTCTCTCTTTTTAATGTCTTCAAAAACCACGTAACATAGCCGTTATGCTGCATAATTTCCGTCTCAAAATGTCTCTCTCTTTTTCTAAAGTTATTTTATATTATTAAGTGAATACTAAAATCTGTTTCTTCTAAAGGGGTATTCACATATATACCAAAATTTTCTATTTTAAATTCTGGGATTTACATACATGAGACCCACCTTCTTTTTCTGTGGGTTTTAAAGTGACGTAAAGATCATGTCTTTAAAGCAGTTTTTAAAACGTTATGATTATGAAATGAAACCCATTTATTTTATGCTATATGGGTTATTTATGAAATTTTTGATGATGATATATGTGGCTCACATGATAACAAAAGAAATTTTAAGGGTGCGCCCTGATAGCGCTCCAATGCATTGGGTAATGATGTAACCACTAGAGATTACAATTTTCACGATATCTTGGTGAATAACCTTGGTAATTTTCAAATGACACCTTGGGGATGGACCTTGGTGATATGTTCATGATTTTCTAGGTTAAATGATGTAGCCTCATCATAAAGTTATGAAAAATGTTATTTTTATTATGATATGCCACATGATTTTTTTATCATGCCTTAAATTTCTTTTTCATGACATAGTTGATGTATCTAAAGTTCACATGTTAAATGTTTCCCTTGTTTCCCTTACTGGGGCTTCTGCTCACCCTTTCATTTGATGTATGTCCCCAGGTTATGAGATGTAGTAATGAACCTAGGATGAACATGAGTAGAAGCCTTTCAATTATTTAAGAAGAACGTTTTATGTTTTCATGTTTTAAGTTCCCGGTTTCCAAGACACTAAACCTTAAAGATCCTCAGTTTTGTATAATGTAATGAATGTTTATGTGATAAAAAGGCGGGATGCTATAGTTGGTATCAAAGGATGGTTTAGTTATTTGTGGAAATTAGGATATGAAAACTTTAGGAAGAAGCCTATAGAAATGTTTATATATAGGAAATCTTCCTGGTATTTTGGTGAGTATTGAGTAAGGGGTTTCCAAGAAAATACATCCCTGTCTGGATACGAGCAGGTAGAGTTGGCTCTGGAACAGATGTACATAGGGGTAAAACCCGAAAACACTGCTTTGAGCTAGACTCAAACGGGAACTGGTACACGATAATGGGCCTTCCTGCACTCTTGGTTACGACACTCCCAGGGGATATGCTTTGGTAATTCAAAAGCCTAGTATGAACCATTATTAAAGGAACAAAGATAAAATAAAATAAAGATTGACATAAGGATATATGACCACGGATAACCTAGTCTGAAACCTAGGGGATCACATGTTAGGGTATACTTTTCTTCTACAAGTTATCCTTATATGATTTTAGTTCCTTTTCATGATTATTGGCTAAGTATTTATGCCCCTAATTATACTTTTTTTTCTTAGTTAATGGTGGGAAATGGAAGAACATGTCCCAACAACCAATGTGATAGGAAATGTGATGATTGTCATATTAATATGACAGAGATGATTAGGGGATTAAAATATGATTATTATTTTGGAAGATGTTCACTATTTTGGGAACCCGATTTGATCGAGGTAAATAGATTACTACGGTATTTTCTTTGAGGAGTAAAGGTTAACTTATATTTTGAAGAATCGATGAATTTAAGGTGGACTTATAGTAATTTAGGTTACTTATGGGAATGATTAACCTATCTTGGGTAAAATATGTTTAGGTTAGCTACTTTTGTTATAAGATGATAGGAGTGGTTGATGTTGTTTGGAGATGAACAATGAAGTTTATTTTGGAAGACTATGTTATCAAATCCTTCTTGTATTTGGGTTTCAATCTTAGTTTGGTTTATTTTGAGGAATTTTAAAGACAGTTATTTACAGAATGGTCTATGATGAACCCTGGGTAGTACCGTGGAACTTTGAAGATTTAAAAGTAGTTTCCCTTCCTATGGGAAACTTTCTTTTTGAAGAGTTGTTTTATCTTACCCTTTCTGTTTTTGGGATTAATGTTTAAAGATAGATAGTTTTTCTGTTGTGGAATACATGATTCTCTAGAAGACGATTCTTGTGTTTTGATGAGACCAAGTAGTTTTGAATGCTCATCGTTTGGAGAAAAGATTAGTTTTGGTAGAAACTTATTAAAGGATGAAACTCTACATGAAGGTAGGTGTATTTTCTTATGTTTTTGTTCTATGTAGAAAATGAATCCCTCAAAATTATGAAAAGGAACGTAAAACGAAAACGTTGTTGGTTTACGTTTCCTACTATGTAATCAAAGACCATTTACACACATCATAAGTTTGGGATTTTCTTATTGTTAACTTTCTCCTAATCATGTTTTCTATCACCCTCCCTCATAACTTGACCCTTTGTTTTCTCCTCCATGTCCATGTTTTCCTACATGGAATCCTAGTGCGGGTTAACTCGGGTGACCTTTGTACTTCCCTTTCTTTCTTTTAAAGTAATAGTTTTACTGACTCCTTTTCTGATGTGGGACATTCAATGAAATTTCAAAACCCAATTTTAAAAATTGCGAGGACGCAATTTCTTAAGGGTTGAAGATTGTAACGACCCGAAATATTGAATAAATCTTGTCCCCTAATTTTATGTGTTATTTTATTTTTATTCTCAACAAAAATGTTTCATTTAATAACATGAGTATAATTAAAATTAGACCGTTGGGTTTTGACTGTTATATGACCATTGGTCAATATGACCGCTGGAAACTAAACGTTTTGATTATTGTCCCTAAATACAATCAATCTTGGTTAATTATTATACAAAGAAGATTCGATGGCCTCACCCAGTAGTCTTGGACCGATCGAAGCCCATCTAACAGAACTTGGGAAGGAGGTAGCACCACTGGGCTTCGCTCTGGACCAAACCCAAGCCGAAATTCATCGTGTGAAGCTAGAACGGAATCGCCTTCGCGAGAATTTCAAGCTAATAGAAATTACTACTCGTGCGATGTTGGCCAAGCCTCCCATGGATTCTCTCACCTTATCACACCTTACACTTAGGTCCTATTCTGGTGTGATAAGGGGCTATGTAAGGAGACCGTAACTGCCTTGTGTAATCCTTTGTTTTAAATAAAAATTGGTATTTCTTCTTATAATGATGTTTATGACTTTTTAAATGTTAGGATAAATATAGTATACATATTTTTTTGTGAATTTTAGAGAATGGATATTTTAAAAAAATGTTTATGTAAACCTTAAATAAATAAAAATGTGTAATGATTTTCAAAAAATGGTCTTCTACAATTATGTTCAGTACGAAATTTAGAATCTAATTAGATCAACTTAATTTTTGATGAATAGTAAATTATGAATAGTGATTTTATGCTTAGGATTAGTAATGTGACCAAATGGATTAGTAATCTCACTTAAAGAAAGTATTAATATAATCTAGGCACCTTGATTAAGTAATGTGATTCAATAAAATGGATAAATAATGATTTCATATATTATTATTAAAGTATTAGTTTTTTGGGTGAATAGTGTTTTTTAATTAAAAATTTAATTAAAAATATTTAGAAAATTATTTTTATAAAATGGATTTCATTTTTGAACTCAGAGCGTCAATATTATGTTATGGTAATTTTTGGGGATTTTTCTGAAAAAATGAATTTTTGGTGAATAGTGTATTTATTTAAAAATTAAATTAAAAATATTTAAAAAATTATTTTTATAAAATGGAGTTCATTTTTGAAATGAGAGCATTGATATTTGGTTAAGGTGAAATTTTGGGATTTTTCTGAGAAAGTTGAATTTTCAGTGAATAGTAAAAATACAGTTTTAGGGTTTCGGTATGTTTAATGATCTCATAACTGTGTCATGATGATGTCATGAGATATTTTAAGGAATGTCTGGAAAAAGGTGATGAATTATGGTATTGGGGGCCCCATGTGGCCTAACTCCATGGGAAGTTCCATGGGAGGGCCCATGCTTTTGAGAAAACCACTTTTGAGGTGTCCCTTGGCCATTAATGCCTTGTCCCCTCACTTTCCCTATAAATACCAAGCAATCATCTCATCCTTTCGACTCCCCACTCTCCCCCAGTAAAGTTATGGTCTCATTACCTCTCAAGGAGTCCTCCAAAGGTTCCTCCAATCCCTCAAGGTCCCAACCTTTGAGTTTTAAGAGTTACGTTTTAAGGTAAGGGATCCGACCTCTCTCTTCTTTTCAAGTAATCTCTTTTATGTCATTTCTTTTATACTCTATATTATTATGTTGGAGGATGTTCTTATATATTCATATTACTTCCCTTTTCATGTTCATATGATTAGAGACCCCATATTTCTCTCATCATTTCGTTTTAAAATGTTTAAGTGGCGTTGTTAGGCTGCCGAAATTTTTTAAGGTGATTCTTTCACCCTTCTCATTCTTTTCAAAGTTCTACTTTCATGTCAAGTATTTCAAGTTCCTTTTTAATTATGTTGGGGTATTATCTCTAAATATATCATACTGAAATTTTATTTTCATATAATGAGAGACCCTATTTTATCTCATCAATTCATTTTTGTTGAAGTTTAAGTGACGTCGTTAGGCTGCCGAATTTTTAAGGGATTCTTTCACCCTTCTCGTTTTCAAGATCTATTTTCATGTCAAGTCTTTCAAGATCCTTTTTATTATTTTGGGGTATGATATCTATAGATATCATACTTAACCCTTATGTTCATATGATGAGAGACCCTATTTTGATCTTGTCAATTCATTTTTGGTTGAAGTTTAAGTGACGCAGTTAGGCTGCCGAACTTTTAAGGGATTCGTTCGCCCTTCTCGTTTTTCAAAGATCAACTTTCATGTGAAGCGTTTCAAGATCATTTTGTATTATGTTGGGGTATGATCTCTATATCTATCATACTGATCTTTTATGTTCATATGATGAGAGACCCTATTTTATCTCATCAATTCATTTTTTGTTGAAGTTTATGTGACGTCGTTTGGCTCCTGAGTTTTCATAAGAGAAATCTTATTTTTGTCTTCCTTTCATGATCTTCATTTCATATGGTACATCTTTCAAATTTCATTACCATGTTCATATATACTTCATATTCTGTCCCTCTACTATTTTGTGGATCATTTATGAATGGGTGACGCATTTCCCCTCTCTTTTTAATGTCTTCTAAAACCTCGTAACATAGCCGTTATGCTACAGAATTTCCGTCTCAAAATGTCTCTCTCTTTTTCTAAAGTTATTTTATATTATTAAGTGAATACTCAAATCTCTTTATTCTAAATGGGTATTCACATATATACCAGAATGTTCTATTTTAAATTCTGGGATTTACATACATGAGACCCACCTTCTTTTTCTGTGGGTTTTAAAGTGATGTAAAGATCATGTCTTTAAAGCAGTTTTTAAAACGTTATGATTATGAAATGAAACCCATTTATTTTATGCTATATGGGTTATTTATGAAATTTTTGATGATTATATATGTGGCTCACATGATAACAAAGGAAAATTTAAGGGTGCGCTCTGATAGCGCTTCAATGCATTGGGTAATGATGTAACCACTAGAGATTACAATTTTCACGATATCTTGGTGAATAACCTTGGTAATTTTCAAATGACACATTGGGGATGGACCTTGGTGATATGTTCATGATTTTCTATGTTAAATGATGTATCCACATCTGAAAGTTATGAAAAATGTTATTTTTATTATGATATTGCACATGATTATTTTATCATGCCTTAAAGTTCTTTTTCATGACATAGTTGATGTATCTCAAGTTCACATGTTAAATGTTTCCCTTGTTTCCCTAACTGGGCCTTCTGATCACCCTTTCATTTGATGTATGTGCCCAGGTTATGAGATGCAGTAATGAACCCATGATGAAGATGAGGAGAATCCTTTCAAGTGTTTAAGAATAATGTTTTATGTTTTCATGTTTTAAGTTTCTGGTTTCCAAGACACTAAACCTTAAAGATCCTCAGTTTTGTATAATGTAATGAAACTTTATGTGATAAAAAGGTGGGATACTATATACTCCAACTACGTCCAAAACTCGAGCAGAGTAAGCCAAAAGTTTCTTCTCATCAAGAGGAATCCAACAAAGTTGACAGCACGTCAATCGGACGTCCGAAGCTCAAGTTATAAGTGTTTCCACTCCGAGGGCCCAGTTGGTTTTGGGTTCGAACCAACCCAGACATACCCAAAGTTTTCCGAAACCTTGAGTGTAATATACCGAAATTACTGTCTCAATCCAAGGATCGCATCGCAACTGAAGGTGCATCGATCGGAGGTCCGTAGCCCATGTTATGGGTGTTTGAACGAAAACTGCCTGAAAATAGGGGGTTCAGGCCCGGTCCGACCCGACCCGAAGCAAACATGAAGAATTATGAATATAAATAAAAAGAGTAAACAAATAAAAAATAATACCTAGAAATTAAAATATGTTCAAAATTTTCAAAGAAGTTGAAGTTCGATGGTCGTTGATCACTTTAAATGAAAAAATTTTAAAGATTAATTCCTTATGTGATCATGTCCATAGAATATGAGTCGCACAAGTTCATGAACAATTTAGAGTAGAAATAATGTCGATGTTTTATCACAAGAAAAATATCAATGATCTAAATTGGTATATGTTTTTATTCATTGAAGTCATCCCCTATATCTTTGAATCAAATATCCTCTAAGAGCGTTTATGTGTCCAATATCTGTTGGACACTTATAGGTGAATAATAATGAAATAATATGACCATTATCTCTATTAAAGAACCACTAAAAACATATAATTAATGATATTTACAATTATTCTTTAAATATTAATATAAGATAATTAATTTGTTAAATATATCAATTGTTAAAAATTCCAAATTAGAAAATAATTTAAATAAAAAGATGTAATTTTCTAGATTATACAGAGATAAAAATATTATAAAAATAGATTATTTTATGAACTTCAACCTATAAGAATAAGTTGTATAAAATGATTTTATAAATAATTTTAAGACACTGAATAATTTTATTTCAACATAAAATAATAAATCATTTAACAGAAGAATTTATTTTAATAACTTCAGTTAAAAAAAGAAATATAATTTTTGGAAACAAAAAAAATATAATGATGGCTTATTTTTGGCACTGCTGAAAACATATATTGGTGGATCATGGTCTACCATTTAAAATAGAGAGTAGTGGATCATGAACGATTGCTAAAAAAAGAGTGGTGGCTCAATTTTATAGCACCAAAAAATATAGAAGATGATTCCGCTGCTCATTCAAGAAAAAAATAAAAAGGGACAAAAAAAATTATTTCATGTAACTGAGAAATAAAAATCTTTAGAAGAAGAAATAAAAATTTACTACCATTGGATATCCAATGGTGAATCGAGACTCGCCATTATAGATGTACAATGATGGATCATGACCTACTATTTGGAAATATCCAATGGTGAATCACTGAAAACATTTTCAACGAATAAGAATAAATATCATATAAATAAATATACTGAAAAATAAATTAAAACAACTTGAAATAGAAAGAAAACATCTAATTAAAAATAAGTTATAACAAATAAAAATAGAAATAAAACATCTACTGCACCTGATTGAAGGAGGATATCTCCTTTTGTAACTTAAAATAATTTTCTCATAAAAATTGTTCGAAGACCAATGGTGGGTAAAATGAATCACCATTGATTTAAAATGGTTATTCAACCCACTTTTGATGTCTAATAGTGACTCGAATCACTTTTTATGTCCAATGGTGACTCAAATCATTAGTGATATAAAATAATGACTTGTGACTAACTATTGGTGTCCAAAGATGACACATGTCTCACTATTATTCGATGGTGGTTAATGTCTCAACATTTTCCCATGGTGGATCATGTCTCACTATTTTAAAATGGTGGATCATGTATCACTGTTGTCTAATGATGAAACCATTAATCTACCAACAAAGGGGAAGGCATAAAACCTGAGAAGAATCATGAAAAATGGTGAGCAGCGGGAATCTTGAATAAGTAGTCGAGCTGATATTTTATTGATAGAATACGCATAAAGAGATGCTCAGACCAAAGAAGAATAGGCTTAAAACTAGTAAAACAACTTTCGTTGAAGTGAGATGTGTTAGTTATAATATAAGAATGTCAGGTCAAAAGATCTGGATTACTAAAGAAAACCAGTTTACTGGAGAACAGGTAGATTCCCAAAGACTAAGACTGAAATTTAAACTCAGAGGTTCATGAGTTCAAATAATAACATGCATGACTTAAAAAAAGGATTGAAGAAATGAGATGAAATAGATCTAATAACCATGATTATATTAGATTTTTTAACATGGATGGACAATGATAACAAATCCACATCCTACATAAGATTGGAGAAGCGGAAGATGAAATATATATTAATCAAGATGCACTAATACTCAGTTTTTACTGGCTACTAGGGATCAACACCAGTTTACACATTGCACACACAAGGTCATACAACTCAGCAGGTGATCTAGACTAACCCAGGTCTCTATGAACATTCTTTGTGGGCCTTATACATGGGCCCATATGCGTTAATCATGCACTATGCACATTGGATACATTGTAGCCTCCTTGTGGGTTTCCTGTGGTGGAACTTCCCTTAAGGTTGACCAAATGGGTCTCTTAAGTGGTTGAGGGCTAGCCAGGTTCCTCAATGAGGGTAGCCAAAACTTTTACTTAAGAAAATTTAAATATATGAAGATTATTAAACATTAGTAAATATAAATATAATTACATGAATTAAAATAATATAATTTTAAAAAATAAAATTTTAAAAAATATTACATAAATAAATAATTATTAACTATTATTATAAATTTTAACAAAAATTATTAATGAATTAAAACACTTAAAAGTTTAATAAACTTGTGAATTTAATAAAATTTTAACTAAAACACTTTATGAATTAATAATATAATTAAACAAAATTTTTAATGAGAGTAATTTATCAAAACAAATAAATCATTTAAAGTGTCTAAAAATAATTTTAAATATAAAAAATGTTTAGAAAAGGCTTTTAAAGATTCTATATTCATCATAGTGAATCTATCACTAATATTTTTACTCTATTTACTGATATTGGTAATTTTATAAAATCCCATTGTGTTATTCTTTATATTGAAACTTTAGTCAAGAAAATACTTTGAGATTTACTAAGTAATGGGTAACCTAAACTCACCATGATCTAAGAAGATAAAGATGTAAAAAACATGGTATTTTAGGAACTCATTGGTTATTTCATGACATATAATATTACTATGATAAGACAAGTGAAAAAAGAATCTAAATAGGTCAAAAAACTAAAAATATTATCGTCGTAACAACCCTAAATCTAGTAACCCATGGCTGGTGGTTAATTTATTATATTATCATAGATATAAGGGGTCAATTATAGAAGGACCTATTAGTTTAATATTCTTAGAGAGACATATATATACATGATTCCCATTTTACATTATGGATCATCCTTAAACTCATACAAATAATTTTTGTTCATATACAGAAGAAAGGAAAAAATAAGGGTGAGAAAAAATGATCATTAAGGGTTACGTACAATGGGATCCTTCATGAATAAAGGAGGTATAAACAACATTGAATGGTAAATAACTAAAAAAATAAAATTTAATTAATAACTTCATCATGAGGATGAATATGTAAATAATAAACGATGATAAAAAATCCATATAAATTATCACATGATCATTAAGATTATCCATGGATAATAAAAATACAGTATTCTCATGGAAAATAATAACTGAATTTACAATGAAGGAAGTTCATAATATTAGATTTAATGATCTCAAAAATCATGATATTTATACCTTCAAGACCATGATCTAATAAAATTTATAACTATGGGAAGAAACCCATTTAATTTGGCCAACTAATTTCTCTTATGAGACCTATTTATGCATCAAGGGGATCTATAATTCTGGCACCCATCCGTCACTGCGTGTCCAAAACATTCCTCATATATTGAATAATTGATTTTATTCATGAACATTATACCTTTATCAATAAATATCCATATTGAATAAAGAATATGGAATTTAAATATTTCCCCAATTAATAAAATAACATTCAAAGTAAGACACCATAGGTAGAAATGATATATAGTTTAAGAAAAAAGAACATCCATGATAAAAAATGTGGATATTTAATAGAAAAATGTAATGTAAAATAAAATATTATCACAATAATGTTATTATCTCAAGTAAACGTTAACAACAATAAAATTAGTCAGGATATGAGAGGTGACCAACGATTTATCATTAATATCTGTTTTACATTAAAATAAATTCCTTTAGTAGAATTAAGGGAATGAAAGTGAAATATTAAAAAAATAATTCATAAAATATTTTTATTTTTAGAACCATTGATAACATATATAAGAATAAAAAAAATCATAAAATTGTTATAGTGGCGAGGAAATCCATTTTTATCGTATACATTACAAAAACATTCCTTTTGAATTTTTTGTAAAGAAAGTATAAAATGACCCTTTCATAAAATAATAGAAAGATTAGTTTTGATTTTTTTTAAAAATCATGGATAACCTAAAATTTCTTTAATAAATAATTTTATAAAGTAAAATGCTTTTATTAAATAATTTTGAAAAACATGGAAGAAAAATATATCTGATTTAATGACAAATAAAACCAGTATTTCTTTTAAACAATTATTTTATCAATCCAAGTACCAAATATCAAAAATGTTGGAAGAATATATTGAATATCCTTAAATATCTAGTGGATAAGAAAATTATTGGAGCTTATGAAGGATAACTAATAAAATTATTTCAACAAAAATAAGATGAATTCCAAAAGAAAGTGAGATTGTAAAATAGACTAATGCCTCTATAGTATAGTTAAAATTGTGTCCCCTTGAAATAATAAAATTTTATTTAAATATTAGATATCATTTATAAATAGTTATTCATGTTAAATAAATCATTGGGGAATTATATACAATATATAAAAGTGAATAGGTGCATACTAACAAATTTGTCTCAATGGAGTGTAAATTGAGATGAAATCCTTTACCTCATTCTTACCTTTAGTTGAAAGTAATTTAAAATTATTTATAATGGTTTAATAATGTTATTAATTTATTCAATAACCATATTCATATTGATAATTTCATATATGATCTTATTATATCATCTTTTCACCTGATTATTAATAATATTTCATTAATTTCTTTGTTTCAGGAGTTCACTACTTCATTTTTATGCATTTGTATAACCGTTCTTGAAATTTGGACATTGAAAATGAATCACATCTACTAAAATATATTTGTTGTTTAGCGGTGGTTTACTCAATGGATGTTAAAAAAATTAACAAATTTCATGATAGTTTTTTATGAACTAACTATAAATCTTTGGTATTTATTAAAAAAACACCCTTTTCCCCCCACCCGCCCTTCTACCATGACCATTATACCCTGAGATCCCCTTCCCCATGATCCCAAACCCTATCACCACATCTTTCCCCCTCACCAACGATCGGCCCATGCCCAATGATTCTATACCCCCAAGCCCTTTCCAGTACTACAGTCACAACCCCCTGACGTGTCTCCCCTACCAATTCCATAACCTGAGTCTTTATCCTCACTTGATCCCTCTCCCTTATATTTCTTTCACTCGATCCCACACCCAAGGTAAGATCATATAAGTTTGATTTATCTCTTCCTTTTCATTTAGAGTTTTAGTCTTCATATATTTCTCTATATTTTAGTTATTCTTTCAAGTGATTTACCATTATTTATATTCTATTTGTTTATATTTTAAAAATATATGCTTTAATTTTTTTATATGCATTTATTTGATGTGTTTGTAGTATGTATTTCCTAATGTGACTCAAAAACCATATAGGATACCCACACTTATTGGTAACATATGATTTATTATATTGACATTTGTGATACCTTTTTACAACTATATCACGAGTCCCAAATCAACATTTTCCTTTCCTATAATTCAAATGACAGAAAATGATACCATTAGTGAAATTCTAATAAACTCGTTGCACCTTAACCTCACATGAGTCATGTCAAAATACTGATCGAAAATAGGTGTGTCAACCAAATCAATAATTAAATGAAATTAATTCCATGGGGTTCAAAAATAAAATAGATAGATGTTTTAAACTCAGAACAAATACCTCTATCATGCCAAAAATTTATATAAAATCAAGAGTAATGTGATAGTAACTCAGATATACCCAACCTACAAAAAAATGACTGAAGTTGTGGAAAAATACAACCATGATTTATAAAATACACTATAAAATATTATTTCAAAACCAAATAAGTACTTTTAAAAATTCCAAAAATTCCTAACCAAATAAACCCCTATAATTAGAAGATAACTTCCCCTAAGAAACTCTTAAATCGGTTCCCATAACTAACCTCTCAATACTACCACATCTCTTAGATTCACCCCCTCATAATTACTCCTTCACAATCATGTAACTTCACAAAAAATTGATAATTCAACCCCATATGTTTTCTATATATACGATAATCATGTGGACTGAAGTAGAAGAATAATGGGTGAGTACGAGACCTATTAGGAATTCACCAATTCTCCTCACAAACCCTATATATATGAAAATAAATTTAAGGTTCAATGAGTTTTATAATACATTACCCACTGTGTACATTTTGTAAAACTTTTTAGTTCATATATGAAACAACTATAAATCAAAAAACGATAAAACATAACCAACAAAACATATATCCAATAATTTTTATAAGATAAATCTTGAACCTAGAAAAATAAACATATCACTAGGTATTCTTAGACCATGTGTACCATCACCGATTAGGTATTATCTACTGGTAAAATGTTTCACTACATCCTAATCCTCACCCCATCTACCTTAAAAAGAGTCCCCACACCGATGTAAGAATTTAGACCACATCACCTTGAAAATTCTGAAATGGTCTTGAACACAAATTGGATGTTTATAGACTCATTTCTAATCCCTCATCAAATAATAATTAATGAAATAAACCCACAAAAAACCTATAAATCTTATTCATCGACAACTCAATACCGGCCTTTAAACATTTACAACCACAAAACACTAACCAGGAAAACACTCCAAATATCTATTCAATTCATAACTTTAACAATGATAATATTAATTAATAACTAATTTTGTAACCAACAAATAAGAATAATCTCAATTCTATAATTCATAAATAAATCCTTTTATTCCAAATATTCCCATTTTTTAGAAAACATGAAAAATGTGTACAATCCTTGCAAACATTTTCTCACAAAAATTTGACACACCAAACCCTAGTTTTTTCTTCACAAAAATCCCTTAAGTTTTATTTAATTAATGAAAACAAAACAATTTAATGAAATCATCAGTTTAAAGGAATAATTATTTTCAAAACATTTATGTAAGAGATGTAACTTTCCTCAACCTAATCATTCCACCAATCTATGCCTCCAAAATTAGGATTAACTAACTACTTCGTATAAGTGGTCATCTCCCTCTTAGTATAACCCAATATGACATTTTGTATATTCTTGAGGCCTAATTATATCATTTTATAGCCAATGGGGTTTCTCCCTATGTACTTTTCCCAAATAGTATTACCCTTGGTAAATTTTTACCTAATTTTTTGTCCTATTACATTAGGGTATGACCATCAAATATTTCCCCCTTATTATTTTCCCTACTAGTATGACTTCAAGGAAATTTCCTCAAACAATTGAGCTACCTTATTCCCTCCATGTATTGATAACAAGGATTATTATTATAATATACTTTATTATATATAGGCTTATGAGGGTTACCTCTTGTAGGTGTAGAATGACATGGTTTACTTTATACTAAATGTTTCCCCTTCGTGGTATTGGAGAGGATATGTGGTTACTTCACTAGTCAATGTTTTCTGAGTGAAATTAGGGTCTTGATGACATGTCATGTAATCATTATTAGGATGAATTGGAATATTTATTCTTATATGACTCCTCATACTATGAATTTTTCATACAGTTTCATTATAATAACGTTTATAATGACATAGTGAGATTCTAAAGGGTATTTTATACTCACAACTTATAATTTACAGACCTGTTTCTCAATTCAGGGAAACTACTCACTAGAAAACACCCATTTATATTCCCATAGATTATCTATTTATTTAATGAATTTACATTTTAATTAAATATTGAATCTATTTAATTCCAAAATATTCCACTTTACTGAATTTTACCATTATATCATTTTCTACTTATTAATAATTTTGTGTTTGAAATTCTATAATAATGTATAGGAACATAGTGATATATATATGGATAAAATATGGATCACATTAAGGAGGAACACACCTTAGTATGCAAAGGGTTTTGAGTAGTTTTTAGATTTTTCAATTTCTAATAGATCTGTTGATAGGAGAATAAAATTTCCACATCTTAAAGGTAAATTTAGAAGATATTTAAAGAGAGATGAAGTTTATGAACACTTGATATTAAATAAATTCCTTACTCAATATTTGTGTTGGATTTTGAATTAAGAATTGAACATTAAATAAAGTTTGTTAACTGGTGTTAATCCATATAATTATCTCCCAACTTCATCAAAAATAGAAAATGAAAAGAAAAACCATATAAATGATGACCTTTTCAATGTAAGACAACCAAATCTTCATATAAACATATCAGAACAACTAGTTGAGGGTGCTACAAATATAAACATAACAAGTGAGGTTTTGGGGACTATAGGACAACCATATCAAGATTGTAGCATATCATTGGATCATCCTCTTGATTTTGGGAATAATAATATAAGAGAAAACCTCAATGAGTAGAAAAATGTGTTTCATGGTTTAATTGATGATGGAAATCAAGCGTTATATAGAGGATATTTGAAATATTCAAAACATAATTTTTTTCTAAAGTTGTACCATAGAAAATTCCTATGTGGAATTACGAACAAGGCGATGTCCATGATATTGGGATTGTTTTGTGATGTATTTCCTTAAGTAGAGATACCTAATTACTTTTATGATATAAAAAATTTGTTAACAAACCTGGTCTGAATTATAAATAAATACAAGCCTGTCCCAATTATGGTATGCTTTATTAGGGAGATGATTCAAGCAGACATGATTGCAAAAAATGTTTTTCATCTAGATGATAATCAATGGGTGATGTTGGAAGTCTTAATCAACATACTACTATGAGGAAGAAGAAAAGGAACACACCTATAAATTTTTTATGTTACTTTACATTAAACCCTTGATTACTGTGATTATTCATGTCATAAAATACTACTAAGAACATGAAGTGGAATTATGTAGATAAATATAATGATGGGTTAATGTGACATCCAAGACATTAAAAATCATAAAATACATTTGATTAATTACATCCATATTTCTCATATGATCATAAGAATGTGCAATTAGGATTATCTTCTAATGGAGTCAACCCATTTTGGACCTTAATCACGAGTTATAGTATTTGGTTGGTTTTTTTGATCCCTTAAAATCTGTGTTCATGGATGTGTATACAACAAACATATTTTACTATTTCGATGATTATTCCTAGAAAAAATATATTAGAAATGATATTGATGTATATTTTCAGCCTCAAATTGAAGAATTATAGGAGTTATAGAGAACTAATGTTGAGACATATGATACATCTTCTAGAACAATGCTCAAAATGAAAGATTCTCTAATGTGGACCATTAGTGGCTTCCCTAAGCTTGATACTCTAGCTAGTTAGAACACTTACATTGTTTGTAACTTTGATTTTCATCCCAAATGACTAATGCATAGTAAAAAATGATGTTTTATTTGTCATCAAATATTATTTGATGAATCTCATAGATTTCAGCTGAACAAGTCAAAATTCAATGTCTCTATTGATCATAGACCACCTATAATGTTGCTGACATGTTCTAAAATATTAAAACAACATGTAAATTTCGAAATTGAATTTGAGAAGGTAAATTATTTAAATTATAGTCAGAAATGAGTTTGAAGTGCATTGTCAAGTGAAATCGAAACACAATAATGGAAGAAAAAAGGTATATTATTTAAATTTTCGTATTGGGAATTTAATTTTTTGTGGAATAATCTTGATGTTTTACATATTGAGAAGAATGTTTGTGACAATTTTATATTCACATTGATTAATGATCATGGAAAACCGATGGACCATCTTAATGCTTGAAAAGACTTAAAAACAATGAATATAAAGCATGATCTCACACCAGATGAGAATGGAAAGTATGCTCCAAAATTTTTTTGAATGAAAAATAGGGATAATGACACATTACTTAGAATTTTAAAACATGTGAAGTTATATGATGGGAATTCAAGAAAAATATCAAGTTTGTTTGACTTAAATCATCATAGGTTACATGGATTGAAAATCCAAGATTCACATATTGTTTTCACAGTAGTTACTACCATTGGAATTACATACATTATTTCTTGAAAAAGTTAATGCTGTTGTACCCCAATTTTTCACATTCTTCATATAAATATGTGAGAATAATATAAAACCATTTGATCTTGAAAAAAATTTGGAGATATTTTTATTGAAAATTTTTGTAATGGATACGATCATTACTCCATCATTTTTTACTATCATGATGTATATAACTATTAATCTAGTTGAGGAAGCTAAATTAGAAGGCCCCATACATTATCTATGGATGTATCCAATTGATAGGTACTTTATTTATATGTTTTTCATATTAAGTAAACAATTATTCTCACTTTCTTAAATACACAATTATTTTTTATTTATTTTATTTCATAGATATCTTGGGCATTTGAAATCATACATGAAAAAAAGCTTAACATGTATAATATGTTTTTAAAGGATATTTCTAAGAAAAGGGTATTACATTTTTTTATAGATACATGGATGATATTGTTACATTATTCAATTGATTTGGATGTTTTGATGACACATTGACTCAATCTAAACTGCATGAGAAATAAAAAGTCTTTCATACTATTAGCCTATCAGTTGGGAGGAGCTGAAATGTTGCAATGACAGAAATGTAATTATTATAGGAACATAGATTTGTGCTGTTAAATAGTGAAATGGTATATCCATATATTAAAGAGATCATGATAAAAACAAATATATGAATGATAGGCTGAAAATGAAATGAGAAAGATATAACAAAAGCTGTTAATAAATATCTTGCAGAATGGTTTTCATGATGTTTAAGTTCATAAATATTGTGATCAATACAAATATTAGGTTGAGACATATATTTTATAAATATAATAAGTTATATTACCTTTTTATATAATTAATACTGATACTCGAGGTGAGTTTTTTGAACATTTGAAGTTTTTTCTCGACATCCTCTAAAATAAGGTAGAAAGTTCGATTCTTAAAAGGTGAATAGATTTAAATTTCATACAGTCAATTGGGATTAGGGTTTGAAAACATAGAATATTCTTATATTAATATTTTATGAAGTGGGATACTAAGGAAATTTGACAGATATTATTGAATTAAAATACCATGTGCATTTCATATTTGTTTTATTTAAATGAAATTGGTTCGATATTATCAGGGTTGTTAAAAGAGATTCCTTGCAATTTACTTTTGCAAACTTATCTCACTTGATGGATGTTAGTGACCATGAATTACATGATAAATATATATTATCATCATAATATAAAGTGTTATATTATCTAGAAGATGTAATTGATTAAGGGTGGAGTGTAGTTTATCATGTAAAACAAAGAGACTTGTATGATGTGGGTGTTGATGTGGAAGATTTGACTTTTGACATTGAATCCCATCAACAGAAAAAAACTTATTTATCCATCATGATATTGAAAATAATAGTCTTTCAAGGGTGGATGAAGTATATGAAGTAATGATGGAGCATGAAAACAACATTATTAAAGGAAAATTGATTGTATGTGAATTCATCCACTCATTTATCAACCAATTATATTATTTGTGTTGTTATTCATTGTCATAGGTATTTATATATTTTTTTCAATAATGTTAATATGTTATCATTTCTCATTTTTTTCTGGATGAATGTTTTCAAATATATGTTTTAAGTTATTTTAACTTGAATAACTGATAGTAATGCCATGAAGGAAGTGGTTTATTGACCCCAGTTGAATCTTAATCGACATTATCTTGACCATATCGATAGATGATGATCCATCAGTCTCCCTCCCTACAGAATTTGAGACACCGTCAGATTTCTCCCTACATTATCTCTCACACCCCATATTCTATCATCTTCTAGCACACCCTCCGCCAGTATCCCATTAACAGCTCATCTAATTTCTACCCATCAGGTTCAGTATAAAGGGATTAGGTATTCAGTCATATTTCTTTGTGGGGATATTTTGAGGGTGAAAATAATAGGTACAAATTTTAATATGAATAAAGTTATTGCACTTTTTTTACTACTAACTATTTTTTCATAAAATATGGAAATAACTCTACCAAGGAGATAAATATGAAAAGTTCATATGTCTATACTCTAAATGTAATGTAGAGAGTTTTCCCATTTGACTACTATGGGGTCTCTACGGATGATGACGTAGGATTATTTGGATATATTCTAGGCTAGCTGGTGGCGAATATGATTACCCTTCCGATTACTAATGCTAATTATAGGTATATGCCTCAATCTTAAAAAAATAAAGTTTTTGATTCATAGATAAATTTAATTTTAATATACTATGGTGTAATTGAATATCATTGTGTTATTAATTTCTAGTATTTTAAAAATTAATCTCTTTGTACATATGTTTTTTCACTTTACCATTGCAGATCTTATAGCACGAAAGTGAACATTGAAAAATTTGGGTAATAAATGGAAGGATTTTAAATAGAGATTATAGAACAAATTCAAAGATACTTTTTTGACCACCCATAAACTATATGGTAAGGCACCAGAAGGGGTAAGTAGAGAGCAATGAAAGGTTTTTGTTGATAGCCACCATCATGAGAAGAACATGGTATTTAAATATATATTATTATATTGATATCATTTTATATTTATACATTTATATGAAGAGGAGATTTAATTATATACATTAATATTAAATTACATGTAATTTATTTTAGGATGTTTCAAGGAATAATGTATTGATTTGAGCTAAGAAAATCACCCCTCACACTACCAGTGAAGGAGTTTTTCTAGAAACCGACCGACTTTGGTAATATTTTGAAAAGTTTAAATATTTATTAGACAATATTATATATTTCATATATTTAATTATTAATTTATCTTTGGTTAATAAAGTCACATAATTTAGGGAACCAAGTCTCCTGAACAAAACATTGGTTGAATGTTCATAAAAATCTGCTGGGAGTTATGTTAACGAGTCTGGAAAAGAAGTTAGGGTATGAATTCATTTTTCATTGTAATAAATTATAGTTAGTTTTCACTATGTTAATATGTATTATTTGAAACATTAAGGATATTTTATTTATAGGTAAAAATTAAACAACTATTAGTTTCCAATCTCATATAGTCCTTCTTAGTTTCTTATGATAACCTAGTTTAAAGAGTCCTTGGGAAGGAGCATCATGGTCTAGTGTATAGGATGGGTTTGGGACTGTTACCATCTGAGGACTTTGGTTGTCCATCGAGGATTATAGCTTCATCTACTCCTGGGTGTAGGTACTACCAACCTTGATATACTTAGAGGGAGTTTTCTTCTATGCAATAAAAAATTCTGGAATAGAGGGCTCATATATCTACATTGAAAAAATCATTGATTCATTTATATTAGAAGATAACTAGATCTATCCCTGGTGATATTGGAACGGTGGATGATGGTGATAAGGTAAATCACACAACTTTTAAATAATTTATTTTACAAACTTTTATTGGCCTTAAGATGAAATATAAATATTAAACACCATTTAATTTTCAATATAAGTGCCCTTCATGTGCTGTTAGTAGGATGTGAAGATGAACATAGAGAGGGTGTCGAGAAATTTTCATCAGGTAGTGATTAGTGTTATAATTAGAGGTGGAGTTTTTTATAATGAATGAAAGTTTGAGATGTGATTTTAGTGAATAATATTTTTGATCTTGTTTTATTTGAGTTTCACTCGAATGTGTTTGTTCTTTTGTCAATCACTTCCTCATTTTATTCCTATATCGCAGTTGTAATACTATTGTTGAGGTAGGTGATTTGAGAACTCTCCCTTCCTCATGTAATTGTTTGATAAACATGATTTTTTTCATTTTGTGGATATTATAGAATGTATTAATAATGAAAATGAATTAGATATAATGAAATTTAAGGATTGGGGTGAGTCTCATGTGTTAAATTTTTTTCATTATTATTCCTTATGTTCTTGATATACGATACTTCTTTTAGTGAAATCATTTATGCTTCTCAGACTTGTGTATCATTTCTCTAATTGTGTTTTGGTTTCACCTGTCATAAAAATTTAATAAACTAAATGTTGTAATGGACCAATTTTGTGGGAAAAGGGGATCGATGTTAATGATTTTTTATAATAGTTAAAATAAGAACTATTGGATGCTGATATATATTTTTGTGTATTATTGAATTTATTATTGTTGTTTCTATGATCATGAGGTTAATTTTTAATATTTTAATAATTTAATTATATGGATAGTTTTAGATACATTTTTTGGAATTAATTGGGTAGTATGCCTATGTTGGATAGCATGATATGAATTGGGGGTTGTTTATCAGCTGATCAATAATGTTTGGGATGATAGTGATGTTTGGGGCAGTGGGTGATATAAAAAACAACATGGTTGGAATAGTATGATATAATCAAGGATGAAGAGTTATAAATTAGGGATGAGGAAACTTAAAACAATATAGAAATTGGGAATACATAGATTATTGTGGGATACTGTCATGGATAGTGGAATTTGTTTTGTTATAGTTACCATGTGGTAGTGAAATATACTTGGTAATAATGAATTTTATATGGGTGTAGCTAAAATGAAATTATATTACGATGGTAAGAAATTAATGTTATATAAAATGAACATGTAATGGATAAAATAAATATCAGTAATGAATTTAGTGGTTTTTCATTAAATATGGAATTAAAGGACACGATGGATGAAACATTATTAATAATGGAAATTCTGTTCATAGGGTAAATTACTTAGTTTTGTAGGGAATAATATACATTTTTTATTGATGATTTTCATGGGATGTACGACTTGTTTGGTGTTTTAGTTATTGTAGTGATGTTGGTGACTTCCAATGTTATCATGGTAATGATGGTGGGAAATTATGGTGATATTTTTATGTAAACGTTTTACGGTAGGCCTGTGCGTGGCTCTAAGTATACATTTATTTTTATAGTATTTCTATATAAATCTATCCTATATTATACAAACTTACTGATTCACATCATGATTGGGTTCATAGTGTTTCTCTTAACATATAGGTTGGTGAGTGAATGGATATCTAACTTATAACTCTTCCTTGTTCTCCATTCCAGATGCACCACATGATGTGATATCTCAATATTGGGATGATCATATTATTTTTTATCTTGTTTTAATGGTAAACCCTATGGGGTATTAGTGTGATGATATGTATATGATATTATGGATCTACATATAGTGTAATCATGATTTTTTTTGTTTTATTTTAGATTTGACTACTATTTTGGGGTTGAATATTCTATAGCTACATTTTTTTTGAAAAGTAGAATATAATGATGGTTTAAACTATTACTAAATATGACATATTATTATTTATCAACAGTTTAAACCATTACTATATAACACCAATTTTTTATCGGTGGGTTATTTTTTTGTTTTTGTGAACGTTTTATTTTCAAAAAATATTGAGGATATGGTGTTGGTTTAAACCGCTACTAAATCCTCACCATTTATTTGGTGGGAAAACAACTACTAAAATGAAAAAAATATCTCTAAACATACTTTATGTGAAGCTTACTTCAAACCACCACTAAATGGATGAAACTAAAATGTTTTAGTTGCTGACACCAAATTTAGTGGATGTTTTTTGAAACCTTCATATAAACATTTTTACATCGGTTAAAAATGCCGTAAGAAGGTGATTTTGTTGTAGTTATCACTTCGTGAATATGGTAGGCCATACTTGTACATGACCGGTGATATCATTCCTTAAATGGGTGAAATGATAAGGAAGTGGATGATATATTAATTTTATAGAATTAATATCATGTCATATATATCATATATATCCATTATTTCCATCATTATGACTATCAACATGAGCAAGTGATGGTAAACAAATAACATCGGTTCGTGAGATGGTAGTCTCTTGTACACATGAGCAATGACTTTGTTTCCCATTAGATGGAGCCAGAGAGGGATAAATATAATTCCATAAACATAATAAAATATTATTATATTTTAAATACTGAATTTATTATATTATAATATCTAATAAATAATTATAGGTTTAAAAAGGAGAAGTAAAAAAGAAAGAGTTCAGTGAAGACAATTTCCTTTGTTTACAAAAACCTCCTTTGGATCTCTTATTAAAGACCCTAGGGTTGGAATTTTGGGGATAAAAAAACATATATAACTTTTATAATGATTTATGGTAGATATTTTTAAGGGTTTGGGTTATCCAAATGGATTTATAGTTGTGAATAAGTGATGAGAGGGGGTTCCCTTTTATAATTGAGGAGGAGTGAAATTTTTGTAAATACCCAAAACTATTCAATAATGCAAATTCATTATCAACCAAAGTGCCTAAAAAGTGGATAAATAATGATATGGAGGTATTATGAGGTCTATCCACAGCTCCAAAACTAAAAATAAACATTTTTTAAACATGTTCTTTCCTTTAACTCAAAGGTTACTCACTTTTACAATTTTAGTTTTCACTACGGTAAGCTTTTTTTAACCTGGGTAATTTATCCATTAAGAGTAAAATAATATGAGAGTTATTATATAATTTGGAAACAGTAATTATAAATACTAAATAAAATTTACCAAATAAATATTCTATGAGTGTGGAAAATTAATTTTAACACAAGCGCATGTAATGCACAAAACCCCATTTTAACCATAATTGTTAAAATTAATTTTTACTATATTTACTTTTAATTATGACCAATAAAAAATTTGACCACATTACCAAATATTAATTATTATGATTAAAAATATGGAATCATTTTAATCAAATTAAAATTAAAATAATTGGCATAATTTAGTTTAAAAAAGAACGTGTAAATCGTATTGAAAAATAGGTTTTCAAGGAATAAAATTTTCAAGAATAAGATGATATTATATTAAGTATATGAATATTAATCATAATTTGATGGGATTAAATTCATATAGTTAGATATATATTTTATTAATTTACATAATTTATAATTAAATATTATTTTAATTCATTTAAATGGATAGACAATATTCCTTTTTAAACAAAAATAACTTTATGAAAATACCCCTTTTTACCTACAAATAGTATTATCTTTATTTATATAAAATTTATAGTTTATAAATAATTAAATATAAATATTATTATACATTATTATGAATAAAAAGAGTAATATTTAAATACTACAATTTTTATTATTCATAAAATCATTTTTCTAAGGTAAAATTTCATAAATTCATTCTAGGTTTATTTTGAACAAGTAAGTTCAAAATCGATATTCATTTGGTAAAATCAGATTTTTTATTCTATGAAATATTAAAATATTCATTTTATTATAGAATTTTAACCTAATATAAGGGATTCATGGGTTTAAAATTCTTCCATACTACAAAATTTATTGCTCAAAATTTTCAAGAATATTACTTTCTAAAAAAATGAGGGTGGTTATTCTTCATAACATCCTATGATTCCCTCATTACCTAATAAATTTTATGATTTCTAAAAATTAACTTAACTATACGATTCATTCAATTTATCATATCTTTCTATCTAGTTTCAATAATCTGAATAGGCTCTTCATTTTAAGATATATCAGGTTTCAATTTTATTTCTTCATAGGTGAGAACGTGCATTGGGTCAAGCATGCACTTCCATAACAATGGTACTTGGAAAAAATCATATACTTTAGATATAATTGGTTCCATTTAAAAATGATAAGATAAAAATCCAATTATTTACATAATTATAAGACATTTGATGTACTTGGGGATTAGTTTCCATTTGTTATCGAACCTCATAACACCCTTATATTGATATGCTTTCAAGAAAACATGATCTCCCACATTAAATTCAAAATCCTTCCTCTAGTTATTGGTATAATAATTTTTCTTACTTTGGGATGATTTATTATGATCCTGAATAGTCAGTACATTTGTCTTCATATCATCAAAATCTTTTGGTCCTATAAGTTTTGTTTAACCAACATCATTCCAACAAGTTGGAGCATGGAATATCTTACCATATAATGCTTTATACTGTGCCATTTGAATACATGAATGGAAACTATTATTATAAGAAAAACATACAAAAGAAAAATAATAAAACCATATGTCTTGAAAGTCATATTATCATGACCTCAACATGTATTATAATGTTTTAATAGTTATTTCACACTTTCCATCAGCCTGAGGATGGTTGGACGTGCTCAAATGAAGCTCATTATCAAGATCCTTCTAAATACTCTTCTATAATTTTGATGTAAATCAGGGATCATGATTAGACACAATTAAAAGTGGTGTACAATGAATTATTATAACTTCCTTAATATAGAGCCTTATGTGGTGATCAAGAGGAAAATATTATATTATATTAAGTAAATGTGCATATTTGGTAAGGTGATCAATAATAAACTATATTGAATCCTTCCTTATAGAAGTCTTTATTAGTTATAAGATAAAGTCCATGTTAGTATCATCCAATTTGAAAATAAAAATAGTAATAGTTTACATGAATACTATAGGTTTATTTATCTTAGCCTAAACTTGTTATAAATAGATCTTCTTGATATATAATCATAAATTTCCGACTTTATGTTATCCCACAAAACATGTTCCCTGAAATCCATATAAATATTGGCACTACTAGGGTGTATATACAAGTTTATGATATGTGAATCATCTAGAAATTAAATTTTCAAATAAGGTCTATATGAAACACATAATCTATTTCCAAATTTCATAATTCTATCTTCAAAAAATGAAGTCTTTTAATTTCCCATCATTCAAACCTTTAATTTTCTTCTGAAAATTTTAACCATGAGATTGAGAATATTTTATCATTTCCAATAAATATTATTTCAAAATATTTTGAAGAATAATTGATGTATTCCCTTAATTAATAATTCTAATACACATATTTACTAGATCCATAAAAATAATATCCCTCTCAAACCTAATTTGGGTCATAAATCCATGATTTTTTTTCTCAATGCATATGCTACCTCATTTCCCTTCCTGGGTGGTAGTGTATTGATCAATCATAATCCTTGAGTAATTTTATCTATACCATTTTCCTCATATTCATCTCTATTTGTGAAAAATTTATTTTGGGACCTTATGGATTGTTTATATCTCACATCTTTAACCATGGAGATAATGTATATACATCTTTAATGAAAATATTATGTTTACCAACTCAATGTTATGGGTTGGATTGTTCTATCACGAGTATTTATCTACCTTAATGTATATGCAATAGATTTATCATTTTTTATAATGAATAAAGAAAGACCCTTATTAGACGTATCACTATATATCAAAAATACGCCATTTCCTGCTGGTATAGTCAAAATTAAAGCATCGAACAATATAATTTTTATTTATTCAAAAAATTCTTCACATTCCTTTGTCTATATGAACATAACCCATTTATGTGTATTTCAGGATAATGTGTTAGTTAATTAGTAAAACGTTTTAATAAATCACCAATAGTAACCTACAAAACCAATGAAACTATGCACCTCAGTTATATTAATTGGTGAAGGCCATTATTTGACTGCTTTTGTCTTTGAATGATCAAATGAGATTTTATCCTTGAAGATAATATGGATAATAAAAGAAACTTCTTGAATCCAAAACCCACACTTTCTAAATATACCATATAAATATTTTCTTTTAATAGTCTCAACAATGATCCAAAAGTGATTCACATGATCCTCATGACTTTTAGGTTACACCATGATATCACCAATGAATACCCAAAAAATATTATTATGATATTATTTGAATGTTCAATTAATTATATCCATAAAAAACTCATGATTAATTAGTCAATCCAAATGGAATTACTATAAAATTTTATTGTCTATACCTCATTTAGAATCTAGTATTTAGAAATTCTTCTTTATTTACTCAAAATTAATGATACTTAGAGTGAAGGTCACTCTATAAAAAATATTTATCTTTGTGGAGTAGATAAAATACGACATTAATGCAAGTTAAAGGATACTTGTTCTTTGTCATAATGGAATTAATTTCCCTATAATCAATACATAGCTCCATGGATCCTTATTTCTACTTAATGAAAGGAATAATTTCTCCTCAATGATAAACAATAGGTATGTATAAATATGTTATTACACAATTTCTCTAGTTTTTTCTTTAAATCCAAAAATTCCATAGTTTCTATTATATCGAGAGACTTGGATATAGGTCTTGAATTGAGGATTAAATAAATAGAGAATTTGACTTTATGTTTTAGTGGATGTATAAGAAATTCAACAAGAACTATATTAATATATTCTTATATAATAGGTACATCCTCAATATAAATATCACCTTTTACTTTTGTAAAGTAAAATATTTGTTAAAGATTTCTTATTTAAAAGCTCTTCATTCCATGTGTTATATTTTACCTTCCTCCTTATTTCTCTAGATCAACAAACACTATTGAGAAACACTTCCCTAGATATAGTATACTTCTAGTATGAAATTTTTCTTTTCATCATATACCATGGACACAAATATATTTTAAAGGGATTTAATCCATTTCCCTAATATAGAAATGATCTACTCAGTTATAAAACTAGATATATTGGCTTGATCAGTAGGGAAATGTCTACATTGACAAAAAGTTTTGATACTATTATTTCTTCTAGGGTTCAATTATAAATAATGGAATATACTAAATTAGCTTATGAAATTATGAATTTTAAATCATTACATATAATTCTAAATCTAGTATAACACTTAACATAAATTAAAAATTTATTCATTTTTAATCTAAGAATATTAAACTTGGTTTTTTTCATAATATATTTAAATCGTAAATATATTTTTAAAATACTTTATAATTATTTTTAAAGAAAATGTGAAGTATCCTAATCATATATCACATGAGTGTCAAACTAGGTGTGTAGTAAAAACAATTGTTGTGTACCACATAATGATCAAGTCAATGGACAGTGCTCCCTTTTTAGAGTTATTACCCCTAGATACAACTATTCACAAACCACATCCACTTTTAGAATCCATAAAAGGATATATTTATAATAAAAAACCATAAAATCTATACTATAAAATATCTCTATTTCCAAATCCTTCAATAGGGTTATGTTCCCCAATATCTGTTCTGAAAAATCTAGTTCCCAAGGTTTCTTTTAAAATTTCTATGATACCATCTTTATCTACCTTGACACCAATAACCCAAAGTCGATGGTGAATTTATTATATTCACATCGATACAAGGGGTAAAATATTGAAATAATAATCAGTTCTGCAGTCTTGGAGAGCTAGATACATAAAAGATACCGATTTAAATTGGGTATAAAATATGAAACAAATTAATGGAAAACATTAAAAAACCTTGAAATAATTCAAAGAATAATTCATCATATCTTAGGGAAAGGGAAAAAAATAAGGGTTATGTAAAATTATCAGTAAGTTTTACAAACAGTGGGGGCTTTCCTAAATAGATAAGGCATAAAAAATATGTAAAGTTAAATAACTAAAAACACACTCCACTTAATTAATAACTTCATCATAAAGTGTAATATGGATGGAGTAAATGATGATCAAATAATTACATATAAATAGTCATATGATATTGAAGCTAATCCATGGATAATATCAATATAGTATTATTATGGACAATAATAAATGAATTATTAATAAAGTAAAGTCTTAATATTAGACATCGTAATCTAACACATCATAATAAATATAACATCAAGACCTTTCTCCAAGACAGATTAAAACTATGGGTAAAGGACTATTTAATTTGGCCAACTGGTTTGTCTCATGAGACCCATTGATGCGTATGTGGGATATATAATTCCAAGCCCCACTTATTACTAAATTTCTATGTCTTTCTCTACATATCAAATGATAAATTTAATTCAAGAACAATATTCCTTATCAATAAATTTTTTGTATTGAATAAATAATATGAAATATAAATAATTTCCTAGTTAATAAAATAACATTCAAAGTAAAACACCATATGATTAAATGATATAAAATTTGAGAATAAAAATATCTGTGATAAATAATAGGGATCTTTAAGGGAGATTTAATTTCTAGTAAAAATTATCATAAGAAAGTGATTGTCTTTAGGTAAAGTTAACAACCATAATATTAATCAAGGGATGATAGGTTACCACCAGTTTATAGGGAATATATGATTTTCATTAAAATCATGTCCTTTAGAAGAATAAATGAAATGGAAGTGAAATATTAAAATTGGATTTATTAAAATATTTTTCTTTTTAAAACCATTGAAAATGTGCAGAAGAAACTAATTTTTGTAAAATTGTTACAACATTGGTAAGTCTGTTTTCACTATATACGTTAAAAAACATTCCCTTTGAATTTTTTTATTGAAATTAAAAAATAATAATTTATAAAAATAGTATAATGATTCCTTTTAGATATATTTTTAAAAGTAATGGATAGATTAAAATGTCCGTAAATAATTAATTTGAGTAAATAAAGGAATTTTGTACACCAATTTCTAAAAACATGGAAGAAATATATAACTGATTTAAAATGAAATAAAATCGATTTTTCATTAAAAATTTATTTTATTCATTCAAGTAAAAAATAAAGGAAAAATTTGAAGAAAATTTAGAAAAAACTTTAATATCAAATGGATAAGATAATTATTAGATCTTATGAATGATAACTTATAATATTCCTTTAATGAAAACAAAAGAAATTCCAAAAACAATTGATATTGTAAAATAGATTGTAACCTCTTTGGTAACTTTTAAATTTTAAACCCTTAAAATAATATAATTGAATTGAAATATTAATCATCATTATTAAATTAGTACTCATGTTAAATACATCAATGAGACTGTATATACACCACATAAAAGTTAATACGTGCATAATAAAAAATATGTCTTATTAGAGAGGGTAAATTGGGATGTAATACCTTACCACACCCATCCATTTAGTTTAACATGACTTAACCTCATGTATAAAGGTTTTAATAATTAAATAATTTCTTATATATCTATATTCGTATTTATAATATCATAAATGATCTTATTATATCATATTTTCACCCAATTGTTAATAATATTTCATTGTTTCCATTATTTTGGGTGTAAACTGCTTCATTTTATTATGCATGTTTTGTCAATGATTTTTTTTGTTCTCGTGTGTAGGATATGTATCCATAATATTTATAATGATATTAATGTTATAAATATCACATTTATTCATTAGATACCTTTTTAAAACCATTCTTGAATGTTGGACATGGAAAGTGAATCACATCACTTGTTAGTGATGACAAGCCATATGTACATGTAGAGACATTGTTTTTACCTTGTAAGAATTTGTAATATTTATAAATATATTTTCATAGCCAGACATTGAGACGACATGTAATTTTGAGGCCCGGTGTGCTCGAAATACATTTTATAAAAATATTTTATATATTTGATATTACTCATGCATGATTTCTTAAAGAAAGTGGGATAACTCTTTAATATAATATCAGATTAAAAATCCAAGATGACAATTGAATTGGAATTTAAGGTTTAATCTAAGTGTACTTAAAATTGGTCAACGTGGGGGGTTTGGATAAAAGCGGCCATGTGAAGGTATGTTTAGTTAAATAAATAGTAAATTTTATTTGTTTAATTAAATAATTTAGACCTAATTTAATCTTTAAATAGACCATTATGGAGGATCTATAGGGTTAGCCACATAATCCTGGGATAATTTAGAGGCGTCTTCTTCCACATATCGTTGACAGATCAGAATCAGACGATGACGAAATTGTGGATCAAGGTAGGATGAGGCACAATAAACACAAAAACTTATCTGAATCATTTGTGAGCTTATTCTTCTATAATGAATGATACGATCTCCAGGAAGGACTAGTCAATTTGTGGATTCTTCCCAATTTATTTAATATACTGAGTATGATCATACTATTTCCTTTGATATGCACTAATTGAGCCTCTGTATGAGCCCTCACAATGTATTTAAATGGGTTATTCAATTTTCTCACCCCCATACATCCAAAATTGTTTTTTTTGGACAAGAATGACTGGCCAATGTTGGTTTCAACTTTTTTATTGTGCATTTATCCCAAACATTCATCATGTTATTCACCGATTTCTCCCTTGGGGTCTTGGTTTGATATTTTTGGGTAGGCCGGAGAACAATTGGACCCCCAAATTTTTGGCGGAATTTCATTAAAGGAATGGATTAAGGAATAATGGATGGATAAAAAGGATTTATGGGGTTTAAATGATTTATTCATGGACTTGGGATATGAAGTGGGGTTTTGGAATAGTACAAGGTATACATGGTGTATGAGATTTGAGTGGATAAATTGGAAATGTTTTTTCCAGCCAAAAAATGGCTGGAATAAATGAATGAAGGCCTTTTCCACCAATTTTGGGTGGCCTAGAGGTGTGATACTAGGAGAAAAGGTTGGATATATAATTCCAATAAATAGATCTAACTCTCTTGAAAAAACCTAACCATATAGTGAAAAATTTGATGAACACACACCATATAGTGTGCCTTTGGCTGTGGGGATAGGGTTTTGAGGATGTTAATGTTGGAATGCGTTCTTATCCACCTATATTCTGTGTAAATCTCCTTGGGTAGACATGAAATGTGATAGGAGCACTTGGATAGGACCCCATGTGGGAGAACATACTATCTAGAGAAGTATATAGACACCATAAATCTGACATTGACACCAACAGGGGCACGATCAGAACCCTAGGTGGATGAGTCATGTAATTTATTCCACCAACACAATATATAGTGCTACACGATTAGTTATCTATGTATCAACAAGGTCATGTCTAGTAATCATATGGGTACCACATGTTGTGGGGGTCCCTTACATTCCATGTACCCATACTTTCCTTTTGAATAAAAATCTACCTATCATATCTTCTTAGTTTGGACTCAAATTTTGGATTATGAGTTGACTATCCGAAAAGTGTTTCTACGTAGAAAGCAATGTTAGCCTCTGTAGTGAATTTTAAAAATTTATACAAGATGATTTAGGAATAATGATTATTTAGGTGAAGATTGACGACAATAGTGATCAGGAAGGGTCATCAGATATATTAGAGTGTAACCCTCATATTGGAAAGGGCATGGGTCCTTGATTGAGTACTAGAGTGGAACCCTCTTATGGTATCCGAGAATGGATTGTCGACTACTAGAGTGAAACCCGCCAACTTGGTAAGGAATGGGTCCTCTACCGACTATTAGAGTGGCACCATCGAGCTGGGTTGGGTATGAGTCATCTACTGATTACATGAGTGGAACACTTCTACAGAGTTAGGGTATGGGTCCTCAAACATTAGAGTGGAACCCTTATGCAAGGACAGGGCATGGATTCTCTAGATATCCATTTAGTGGCACCCTCTTGTTGTACCAAGGCATGGGTTCTCTACCTAGAGTTTTTGAACCTTGATTCTACATAATAGTGGGGAGGTGTGGCTTGACTAAGATTCTTATACTGGGAATACAATTAAGATTTTGTGCATTATTATTGGACTCTTGGAACTGATGAAACTCTTATCCTTGGACGAGATGTGATATGGAGATCCCCTTTATGTCTCTTTTGGGTTTATTTTTTCTGAGCATATATATTTTATATATCTCTATTGTTGGATGTTGTTACTCTATTGGTTTTGGTTGAGTCATCTTCTGTATATTCATATAATTTCTCTAACTGATTCCCCTTTAGATTTCAAGGTGTCCTACTGGGTATGTATATACTTACCCCTCCATGGGCTTTGTCCACATGTGTCGTGTCATATGAATACGACATATAGATTGGTTGTGATTATAGAGGAGCATAGGGATACTTTGTTCATTTAACACCGTAAGGTGGTAGATGCATAGATATTTGAAGTATCTCCCTCTCAACATTTACATTTTCAGTTTTTTCTAGTTGGGACATATTTATGGTTGTCTGTGTATTTTCCCCTATACATTTTATTTTACACTATCATACTCTTGTAGTCCATAGAGGTTTTACATACATGGTTATCCTATAGATGTTTCATTATTATTATTATTATTATTATTATTATTATTATTATCCCTCTGCACTTTTTTGTTGATATGGTTAAGTGTGTGTGTACAAGTACATTAGGAAAAGTCCTCCCATGTTTTTATGACTTTTAGTGCTTATCACCACCCCTGGCTGATGGATGCGATCTTGGGGTAGTTGTGTCTTGAGCCCCATCATGTCAGGTCATGTCAAATTGGTATTAGAGTAGTTCATTCCCTATGACAGTGTTTGATGTAGTCCATTTATGATGATTTTTTGGGTTATAGGAAAAAAATATCAAAGTGTTTTGAGTGCATATTTTAGGCTAGGGAATCGAGTGTTGTTGCAGTGGTCGACATATCCACTCACTAGGACCTTGAATACAAGAGTTTCAAGTCGGTATATTGAGACATTGGTTGTAGGGATCAATGGAAAATGCATCATATAAGATTTTTCATTTTCAATGTCCTTCTCAAGTTAGTTACGCATCATATATATATATATATATATATATATATATTCATCCAACTGTGGTAAGTATGGATTAATTTTTTAGGATGCCTCCACAACAATATTCATATGGATTACTAGTTCTAGAACGCGACGAAGATCCGATGAGTGATGAAGCCTCATTTTAAGGTACATCCCATGATATCCTTCCTCAAGGTATAAAGTTAGTATCACCCGACTTAGATCACAATTGATCATAATAGATAAGTAGGCTGAGGATGTGTTCCTGTGTAGCACACTCCTTGAATTCAATCCCCAGAGGTTTTTAAGATTCCACAATGAGATAGAATCCTAGGAAGGGGAGGATTATCTAGAACCAGTGATATGTGTCTTTAGGAATATCCAAACCCTAAATGATTAGGTTATTGTGATGTAAGATATCCTTTTCCATGGAGTAGTGAGGGGTTGGTGGAGTCCCAATACACAGATGCATGATGAGTCTATACGCTCATGGCTTGACTTCAAGCATTTGTTTTGTGAGGAAAAATACCATTTCTATTCTATATTAGTTAAGATTTAGGATCTTCTAGAGCTAAAACAAGGAGGGATAATAGTGCATAAGTATGCTATGAGGTTCACATACCTTACAAGGTACTCCTATGACATGATTCGAGATGGCTACTTTTGACCATGAATGTTTGACCTGGGACTCCATAGAGATATCCATGCCATTGTGGTACCATTGCACATTCCCACCTATGTTTGGGTGTTGGAGTGAGATATGGTTATAGAGAACTTATTATCAGAGGGAAGCCATGCAGTTGGAGCTAGAAGTGGCCATTATAGAGTTGAGTTTTCTTTAGCAATTAGCAGACACCAGTGGACATGATCTCGGTGCAAGGGATCTTCCCAAGATCAGGATCAGGAATATAGTCAGGGGTAGCACAGAGGACCAGGGAAACCTGGGGAGGTACAATTCTATTCATGTGATGGGTGAGTTCATATAGTGTGTAATTTCTAGAACCGATGTCCTAATTAGTGCATACAAATAGTGGATGAACTTCCATGTAAGAGGTAGCGCCATGACCCGAGATCTCCCATGTGAGGAATGGGTGGCCCCCAGGGAGGCGGAGAAGGCAAATGAGAAGGTGGAGATCTAGGAGGAGAAGCTATGAGTGGTGGAAAATTCTATGATATCATTCCACCACCATCACTATGTGGCCCACTCTAGGCTTAGGGACCCAATAGTCGGGGCCGTAGATAGTTGCTAGCTATAGAGGCATACGACATAGCAATACATGGGTTGATAAGAGGTATGATATGTGTTTATTATACTCTTTATTTAGTATTTATAGACATAGATCTCTTTACTCTTGATTTGACAGTTGGAGCCCCCAGTTGAGACTTTAGCCCAACAACTTTGTCTTGAGGTTTCTATGAGGAACACTTCTTCTATATCTTTTATCTACTACTAGTGCAAGCTATGGATTTGTGGAGAGAGGTTCTTGTGATACCATTTCATATTTATGAAAGAACCATATGACATAATCTTGGGTATGTATTGGTTTTCTATAGTCTGGGCCCAGATTGACTGTTATCACAAACAAGTCTGATTCCTTCATACTGATGGGACCAGATTATCCTTTATGGGTGAGTTAGATCTCAAGATGTGACAAGTGAGTTTTTTAAGCAAGAGGGTGAATCCCATTTCCCATATGTCGGTGAGTGTTTCTCTTGGTGTTGTAGGAACTTCCAGTATATTGATTCCTTTAATCATGGATAATTTTATTCACATCTTCCTGAAGGACATTCCAGGACTACCTATGAGGTGTGGGATGGATTTTTTTTCATCAACTTTCAACCTATTACCTCTACGATATCTTATGAGGAATATCAGATGGCCCCTACCAAGATTTGGGAGCTGCGGTTTCAGTTGTATGACCATTGAGATAAGGGATTTATCAGACCTAGTGTGTCCTCCTATGTCGCTATGGTGTTTTTATTAAAGAATGAGGATGAGTGATTGAATATTTTTGTGGATAATCATGACCAAAACTAGGACATGATAAAGAAAAAGTACCCATTTTCTAGTATTGATATCCTATTTGACTATTTTCAATATGTGAGATGTTTCTCAAAGTTCTATCTTAGGTATGGATCCCACCAGTTGAGAGTTCATAAAGATGATATTCCAAATCACGTGTTCCTATATCGTTATAGAAACTATGAGTTATTAGTGATTAAATTTTGTGTGAAGAATTCCACTACCATGTTTATGGATTTGATAAATTGGAACTTCCATATATACTTGGATCCTTTTCTTGTTATCTTCATTGATGACATATTGATATACTTTGTGTTAGAGGAGAATCTTGCAGAGCACTTGAGGATAGTTTGAGATTTTATTTAAGGGAACTAACTTTATGGAAATGTCCAAAAGCTTCAATTATGGATTCAGTAGATCCAATTTCTTAGGAATGTCATTTTCTATCATTGATTAACTATAGACCTAGTGAAGATCGATGCCATGATTTCTTGGGATCCACCCAAGAGCATATCTGAGGTACATAGTTTTCTTGGCTTGATGGGGTACTATAAAAGGTTTTTGAATACTTATTCGGGATTGTAGCCCTTTAAACCACCCTAACACAGAAAAGAAAACCATTTACCTAGAATGAGTGTTTCCATAGATAATTTAAGTATTTGAGGCTTTGGTTGATGTGTGATCATGTTTTGAGACTACCAGAGGAGGGTGTGGTGTATGTATTGAATTGTGATGCCTTAGTAGATGATGTTGGATGCGTGTTGATGTAGATATAGATAGTTATAACATATGGTTCAAGGAAGTTTACACCCCATGAGGTGAACTATGAAGATCATGAACTCGAGCTGATAGTGGTAGTCTTCATTCTAAGGATACAGAGGTACTATCTTCTGGGAGAGAAATTTTTTGTCTATTCAGATCATCAGAGTATTAGGCTTATCTTCAAGTAGGGAGACATGAATATAAGACAGAGTAACTTGTTAGAGTTCCTTCATAACTATGAATTTGATATATTCTATACTCCAAGGAAGGTAAACAGGGTGGAAGAATAATTATGGGATCAAAAAAATCCCAAAGAGAGTAAAATAAATGGTTGTTGTTGTCGATTAATAATAATACTATAAAAATATATTTTAAAACATTATTTTAGGAAAATATCCTTTAATTTTAAAAAAACATTTTAAAATACTATTCTTTGAAAAGGAATTTTGAAAAAAAAATCTATTTAAAAATAAACTTTTTAAACCTTCAAATGAATCTTAGAAAAAATGGAGGTGGGTAAATCCATATGTATTGTACAAGTTAAAATAAAATTCATTTTTCATGGTCAAAAGGATATAAAAATGCGTTGTTCAGAAAGATACCAGAATATTCATTTGAAAACATTTGTTAAAGACCAATGGGGTAAAAATATAATTATTAAATCAATTCTAAAAGTCTAATACCATTTTTGAAAACATTTTAATAAAACATGGTTTTAGAAGATAACATTTTCTCCAACTAAAAAGAGAAATGAAGTTGGGTTTTCTTAAAAACATTTTCTAAATCATTTTGAGTACCAATGACTGAAAAAATGGTACTATTACATCAAAAAGTTCTTTAATAACCATATTAGGAGAAAATTTAATGTTTTATTAAATAGTTATCAAATAGATTCCTTTAATGGAAATTCAATTTTAAAAAATCCTAAACAAAATGAGATTATAAAGTAAACCATTGAAAAGACAACAACATTGATGTGAGAATAAATAAATGAATATATTATGTGTATCAAATAAAAATCCACATAAAACAAGTGTAAATAAAAAAAATATATATCAAAAATTGAGTACACACATAATCTTATAACATTAATGATAATGAAGAAGTAATCTAACCCAATGAAAAGGAATCAGGTTATGAAATTCTTTAATACTTGATAAATTTTATCACAAATACACATAAAAGAAATAAATAGAATTAAAACGCAAAATAAAATTAATATAAACAAATTAATTATATAATATATCAAAATAGAAAGTATATACATCACACATAATAATTAAGTGGTAAATGTGAAATTTATCTCATAGATGTAAAAGTGAGATGAAAATCCCTTACCTCATGCTTCCTTTTGAGTGAATATTTTTTTAAACTCATGTATAATGGGTTTAAACATGTCAATAAATACTACAAGGACCATATTTATATTTATAATATCATATATTAACTTATTATAATATCTTATTACTCTTTTTTATCAATCTTTCATTATTTTCACTATTTCAGGTGTTATAAACCTAGTTTTTTCGAGTATGTTTTGATATGCTATTTGTTCTTACTATTAATTAGATCATGGTTTCATCATATAAATAATTTAATAAATTATTTAAATATCATATATATTCATTATATATTTATTTATAATAATCCATAAATGTTGGAGATAGAAAATGAAATGCACCGTTCAAGGAGACGGTAGGCCGTACATACACATGACCACTACTTCCATTTCCCTATCATATTTAATAGAATTAAATGTAAATGATATATATGTATATTATAATTACATTATAATATTTATTTAATATATTCCACATAGTTTTATTAAAACCATAATATATACATTCCATGTATAGTGTGAACGAATCATATCGCTTGAGGAGGCGGTAGTCCACACGTCCACAAACAATGTTATCATAATCCCACAAAATGGAAATCATAAAGGTATGTGTTATATAGAAATTAAATAATCATAAATATGTTATAAATTATATATATATATCATATATAAATAGTGTATATATCATAATTCTTCCAATGGGAGGGGGTAAAGGAAGAACCAATAATCACCGTTTTGTGAGGAAGTAGTTTTCCCAACATGAATCGAATATTCGTTACCCATTAGATGGAAGTTTGTATAAGTGTAGGTAAAACCCTTTGAATAAAAAATATCAGTATATTTATTATACTTATGTTATTATATAAGTATAAAATAAGAATATTTGATGGGTAGAGAAGGAATTAAAATGAAAGTGATAATTGAAGAATGTTACCTCATTTTAGGTAACACCTTTTCGTTTATACCAAAAAAATTATTTGGTTGGATTAATGTCCAAGGTGAGTATTATAGGTTTATAGGAGGTATTTTGGGTGATTATTTTATCATATTTTTTTATATCCAAATGGGTTGATGGATGTGAATAACTGTGAGGGGTGAGTTTCTTTTTATAGTAGAGGAGGAGTGACATTCTTGTAAATTTTTGAAAAGGTAATTCCACCCACATGTTTACCATGTAAATTGGATCCAATAATGAAAAACATTATTACCAATAAAGGATAGGGTATATATATGAACATTTAATGTATTTTGGACAAGTTTGTAGGTCATTTTATCCCTTAATTTTAATGTTTAGTCCCTTGTTAAGCTAATTTTTCTCTTAATCATTGTAATTAATTTTAATTAATATCACTAATATTTTTTTTTCAAAAAATAACTTGAACATATTAGAAAATATAAATTATTATTACTCTAAATATGGGATCCATGTTTGCAAATAATAATCATATATGTGGAAAAAATTAATTTAAAATTAATCTTGCAGATAGAATGAGAAAGAAGGTCTTTAAAGTAAAAATGTTTAAAAGTTTGATAACTTTTTATATCAAATTTATATGTGAAATTGATTTTAATGATATAAATTGGATTAATTTAATAAAATTTATCTTTTTTAACTTTAAAACTAATGAAAAATTTAATTTAACCTTATGAATAAATTAGATGAAAAAGAAGTTTTGAATTAAAATTCAGGGTTTTTTATTATTCATCAAAAATTGAAACTTCTATAAAAAATAATAATAATCCAACCTAAGATAATTTTTATATTCCTATTTCAATAATTAAGTCTATCTTGACATATAAAATTTATAAAAGTTTTAAAAATGGGATTTAAAATAGGGTTTCCATTAAAAGTCAGTTAAACTTTATTTATAAAAATATAAAATTTCTCTGTGTAATATCGGGATTTATCTTATCTTATGAATATAAAATATATTGGATAAATGTAAAAAAAATAGATTAGATATATAATATATATTCTCATAAGTTTTTTAATCATATTTATTACCACTAATTTAACGACTAGGTTATATCTTATAATATTAAATAATAATATTCTAATAATATGTTATTGTTCAGAAAAACCTGGTCCTACGTGTAATGCAAGATATCGAAGAAGGTGTTTGGTGAGTATGATGCAAGAAAACTATTTATTTCATGCATTTAAAGCTATATAAAATATTAAATTTAATTAAAATAATATATATAACATAAAGTATCAAGAGGTTATATTATTTTTTAAATTTCGTGTGTTGTTTCATTCACGATGTCAACTAAAAGTTCCTATTTTTGAATATTAGGGGTGTTACATTCTATACATCTTACACAAACTACATCCTCGTAATTTAAACTCAATCTTGGTAATAAATTGTTTGATATTTCTATGTATCAATCCCACTTTTTGAGAAGGGTTTGTAAAAAATCCTCAAGAATATAGATAATTGAAAGTACAAGGTAACATGACCTAATATATATAAATTGGTTTCTAAGTATGATAACATTAGTGGAAAGTGGAGATATGTATATAGAGGGAAAGTTTAAATTTTTATAGGGAGTGATTGAGGTCATCAATCACAAATAAGTGAAAGATCAATGGAATGTTAAGGGCCTCAAATCCATAAATCCGTGATGATTTAAAAGAAAATTTGTTCAACAAAAATTAATGTATTAGGAAAAGTTTTTATTTCTAGGTCATTTTAATAATATTGGATTATTATTTTACTATATATGAATATAAGAAAATATACTTACTTAATATATGTCTATAAATAAAATTTTCATACTTTTTTATGATTTTATCAATTTATAATTCATCTATTACTTCAAGAAATGGATATTGAGAAAATAACATTAATGCCCTAATAACTAAATTAAACATTTAACGGATCATGGGGCCAATAAAAGAGTGAAAAGTCTCTTCATTTTTATCTAACTATTCTAAAAATCAAATATGGTTAATACATTAATCTCTAAACCTAAATATTAACAAAGGGTTTCATCATTAATATTTATCCTTCAAATTTTTTAGCTAAAATAAATGACATATTAAAAAGGTATTTTCATAGGCCAATGGTAGGTTCAAAACCCTTATCATCCTTTGGTCATGGGTTCAAGCCCCATCGCCTTTCCAGACGCAACAGGTTGTCACCATGCATGCAGATTTTCATTTTTCTAAAATATATTTTTCACAATTCATATAATGTTCCCAAAAATGTTATGTACATCCTTAAAATAAGGTTAATCACTAAATATACTTTTGACTAAGCTTTTCTATAGAGACCCAATACATACATACTATATCCATTTTATTTCAACCTAGGTCCTTCCTTGGCCTAAGGTTTAACCTAGGTCATTCATTTTCATTATGTATTCAAATCCTTCATAATGGTTTTTAAATAAATAGCGAGTTATATGAAACTTATACCATAGGAGTGTCATACTAGGTGAATAGTAGGGACCATTGTCATGTACCTGGTTACACTTGAGTTAGGCTCTACACACCATTTTAGAGTTGTTACCTCTAGGTTTATCTGTACCAAAACCACGTCCAATTGTAGTATCTAGACATGAATGTATTTCTAGGAAGAAACGCATAATATATACATAAACATAATTTTAGGATGTTATTATATTCTTATCCTCAAATTCTACCTCAGGGTTATGTTCTCTAATCTATTTTTTTCCTAAATCTAGTTCCCATGGTTTATACAAAACTTGATCTAATAACAACTATAGAAACCCTAACCCCAACAAGATTGAATATGTTTTCTACAACCATTACATTGGATTAAGATAAAAGTAAATCACATCCTGAAGGAATAAATAGTTTAGTAATATTGGTAAAATGGATACATACATGAGTCTTGTATTATAAATGAATACAAAAATTACAACATAATTTTTTTATGGATAAAAAATTTATATCATCTAGAGTATCCTTATTTATATTTCTTTGAAAACTTTAGGAAATACTAGTTAATGGAAACATAATATGGGTGAGATAAAATTATTATTAAGGGTATTTACTATAGAATCAATAATGAATCAATGAGAATAATCAATATGGAAATGTAAATATCTCAACACACAAGCCTCATAGTCAATAAAAGGATACTAAAGTGAATAAAATTAAGGAAAGGTAAATAACTAAAAGCACATGCCATTTAAATAATTGGATAAGGTATAATCAATATTTAAAGTTAAGAAACTAAAAAAACATACCATTTAATCAATAAATTAAAAATTAAACGCATCCATAAACTTATTTATCATGAAAATATCATGGATAATAAATACTGAATATTAATAAATGATATGATAAATTATAGTACATCATGTTTCCTAGGCACATGATTCCTTTACTATAAATAACTTTCACAATATGGTTTAGCAAACTATATTAAAGACCTTTCACAATACAATTTAAAGCTACGAGTAGAAACCCATCTATTCTTCTTGGAAGAAAACTCAAAGGATTTTTCACCAACTAATTTCATCTCATGACTCTACACATTAATCAAGGTTCTTACATTATATAGACCTAACCCGTGCCTTTAATTTCCAATGCATTCCTTATATATTGAATAATTGATTTAATTGAAAATTAAAGTTCCTTATCAAATATCCATATTTAGTAAGGGATATAGATTTATCAATATTTCCACAATAAATCCAATAGTTTTTAAAGTGATAACCATATGTAAAAATGATATATGGTATAGGAAATGAGCATATCCATGATAAATGATATGTATAATTAAGGAAAATTCAATGTTCAATTATCCTAGAAAATTGAATATTTCAAGGGGAGTAACAAAGGAATCAAGGTAGTGAATGCAATACTATCATTGGTCAAAAGAATCATAAACCATACATAGTAAGATTATGGATGTTATCAATATAAAAGATCCCAAGTGGAGTAAAATAAATGGTTGTTATCACTTGTTAATAAAAATAATATAAAAATATCTTTTAAAAGCATTATTGAGGAAAATATCATCTTTATTTTATTTTTTTGAAAATAATTTTCTATTAAAATAATTTTTGAAAACATTTTCTTTAAAATTTAATCTTTTAAACATACAAAGTAATATTTTAGGAAATGATAGTGGGTAAATCCATATATGCCGTACAAAGTGAAATGGATGTTAATTTTTCATGATAAAAAGGTTAGAAAATTCCTTGTTCTGGAAGAGATAGTGAGATTATTTTGAAAAAATTTGTAAAAAAAGGGTAAAAATTAATCTAATAAATCATTTTCAAAATTTTAAAAACATTTTTGAAAACATTTTAATAAAACATTGGTTTTAGAAGAAAATAGGTTCTCCAACTAAAGAAAGAAAAAAAGTCTATTTTTTTAAGAAATGCTAAAACATTTTGAGTACCAAAGAGTGAAAAAATGATACTATTATTTGAATAATATCATGAATAACCTGATTAGGAGAAAATCAAAGGTTTTATTAAATAATTACCAAAAAATTTCATTAAATGTAAATTTAATTTTATGTAATCCTGAACAAAATAAGATTATGAAGTAAACCATTGAAAGTCAATAACATTGATGTGAGAATCTATCAATGAATATATTATGTGTATAAAAATTTAATCCACATTAACCAAGTATAAATAGAATAATATAAATTAAAAATTCATTACACACATAGTCTTATAATGTTAACGCCAATGAGGAAGTAATATAACCCAATGAAAATGAATCAGGTTATAAAATTATTTACCACATCCTTACATTTAACTCAAATAACCTTAGAATAAATAATTTGAATTGAAACTAAAAATACCACAAAGATAAAACAATTAATGATATAATATATAAAAATAGGGAATAGATACAAAACACAAAATAATTATGTTGTGGATGTGACATTTATCTCATAGATGTAACAGTGAGGTGAAAATTGCTTACATTGCGTTTCAATTAAAGTGAACATAATTTCAACTCTCATATAATGGTTTTTAAAATGTAAATAACTTATAAAATAAACATAATTATTTTTATAAAAACCTATATTAACTTATTATAATATCTTTTTACTCATTTGTTAAAAATTCTTCATTATTTTCACTATTTTGGCTGTTAATTTCCCTTGTTTTGTAGCTTGTTTTGACTGGTTACTTTTTATTCCTATTAATGAGATCATGGTTTCATAATATAACCAATTTAAAACATGATTTAAATATCATATATATTCAATATATATGTATTTATAATAATTAATAAAATTTATAAATAGAAAATGAATTGCACCATTCATGGAGACGGTAGGCCATACGTACGCATACATGCTAATCCCATTTCTTTATTGAAATTAAAAGAATGAAAAGTAAATTATATATATGTTTATTTCAGTTCTAATATCATATTTTTGTCATATATTTCATATATTTTTAGTAAAACTATTCTTTATACATTCCATGTTCAGTGTGAACAAAACACATCACTTAAGGATGCAGTATTCCACACGCCCACAAACGATGTTATCATAATCTCACAAAATGGAAAGCCTAATGGTATGTGTTATATAGATATTTTATAATAATAAATATTTAATAAATATAATATATATCATATAAAAACACTTCTTCCATAATAATTCTCACCATGATAGGTTGTAAAAGAATAAATAATCATCATCATTTCGTGAGGAAGTGGTTCGTCGTACAAAAATGATAAGTTCATTAATCGGTAGATGGAAGTGTGTGTAAGTGTAGGTTTAAACCTTAGAATAAAAAAACTTAAGGATATTTATTATTATTATTTTATTATATAATACTATAATAATAAAATTTTAGGGTGTGTAGAATGAAATAAAAAGAAAGTGATCATTGAAGAATGATAACTTGTTTTCAGGTAACTCCTTTTAGATTATACGAAAAGACTTCCTTGGATGTATTTATACACAAGGTGAGGATTATATGTTTAGGCTAGGGATTTTAGTAGATTATTTTTTCAGAGTTTATGTGATTGAAATATCTTGAGGTATGTGAATAAGTGGGAGAGGTGAGTTCCTTTTTATATTGGAGGAGGTGTGACATTCTTGTAAATTTTTTAGAAGGGAATTCCACCCATTTTTTTCCAAGGTCAAGTTACAAAAATAATAAAAAAGATAAATGGGATTATAGGGTATAAATATTAACATAAAATGTATTTTTTGAAAATTTTATAGGTCATTGCAGCCCTTAAGATTAAGGATTATTCCCTCATTAATCCAATTTATATCTTAATCGCTGTAATTAATTTTAATTACTTTTTCTAATGTTTTTGGTAAAAATCTAATTTTAAAATATTATAAATTATAAATTATTATTATTACCAATATTGAATAAAATTGTTCAAATTATAATCATATAATTGGTAGAAATTAATTTAAAAATAATCCTACAGCCATAATGAGAAAATGGGTTTTTAAAGTAAAAATGTCTAAACTTTTACTATGTTTTTATATCCAATTTCAATGTGAAATTTATTCCAATGACATAAATTGAATTAATTTATATAAAATTGATCTATTTAAACTTTAAAATCAATTAAAAATATAATTTATCCATACTAATAAATTAAATGAACAAACAATTTTATATTAAAATTCAGTATTTTTTACTATTCATAAAAAATGAATCTTCTTAGAAAAATACCAAAAATTAATCCTAAGAAAATTTTTATTTTAAAATTTTAAAAATTAATTCTATATTTAAAAATAATATTTTAAAAGTTCCCAAAATTGGATTTAAAATGGATTCACTATTAAAAGGCCGTAAAAGTGCCCTTATAAAAATATAGCTTTTCTATGAGTAATATTGAGTTTTCTCTTATTTTATGAATATAAGATATATTGGATTAATATAAAATATTATTATTGGATATAGAATATATATACTCTAATATGTTAGTTAAACCTATTGATAACCACCAATTTAACAACTATGTAGTATCTTATTATATTAAATAATAATATTTCAATAATATATTGTCGTTTGGTAAAACTCAATATTGTGTTTAATGTAAGATATCGAAGAAATTGTGTATCATGTATGATGAAAAAATTAAATATTCTATGCATTTTAAGCTTTATAATATATTAAATTTATTTTAAATATTAAATATACCATAAATTCTCTAGAGATTATATTCCTTTCTACATTTGGTAGTGCATGTCATACATGATATCAAATAAAAGTTAATCTTTTATAATTTTAGGGGTGTTATATTCTTACCACCTTAAATAAATTGAATCCTCAAAATTTAAACTCAATATTGGTAATAAATTGTTTGATATTTTCTATGTTTAAATCCCACATCATGATAAGGGTACATAAAAAATCCTTTAAAAGAGAGAATGATAAGTACAAGGTCACCTAGACTAACATATAACATGGTTTCTAAGTAAAAGAATATTAGTGGAAATTTAATATTTATACAAGGAGGAAAAACAAAAATATTTATATGGAGTGATTAACATCACCAATAAAGAAAAATTGAATGATCAATGGAAATATGATACCCTCAAAGCCATAAACCTATGATGATTTAAAAGGCCATTGATTCCAAAAAAACAAAGGTATTAGAAAACAATTTTATTTCTAGATCAGTTTAAAAATGTTAGGTAATTATTTTAGTGCCTATAAATATAAGGAAATATATTTACATAACATCATTCTATAAAAAAATTTTTTACCTTTTTTTTGTGATTTGACCAATATATAATTAAATTATTACATCAAGAAATGGATATCAAAAAACTAACTTTAATTCCTGAAGCACTAAAATATACTTCTAATGGATCAAAAGGCCCATAAAAGAGTGATAAGTCTTTCCATTAGTCTCTAACTATTATCCAAATCCAGTATGGTTAATATATTAATCTATAATCCTAAAAATTAACACTACTAGTTCATCATTAATATTTATCCTTATAATTTTTTAGCTAAAATCAATGAAATATTAACCAATTCATCATGTAGGCTAGTGGTATGCACAAAACCCTTATCATTATTTGGTCATAGGTTCAAGCCCCACTACCTCGTCAGGCACAACAGGTTGTCACCCTACATGCACATTTTTCTTTTTCTAAACTATTTTAATATAATTCATCTGAAGTACCTAAAAATATCATGGACATACTTGAAATAAGTTTAATCACTAAAACAACTTTTATCCAAGGTTTTGAGTACAACCCTAATACATAAATACTTCAACTATTTTATTTCAACATTGGTCTTTCCTTGGTCTAAGGTTTAACCATGGTCATTAATTTTCATTATCTACTCAAATCTTTCATAATGGCTTGTAATGAAATTATGAATTATCCTAAGAATATCCTCAAGGAGTGTCAGAATAGGTTCAAAATAAGGCCCATTGTCATGTACCAACTTACACTCGAGTCAGGGCTGACATACCTTTCCAGAGATTTTACCCCTAGATACATTTGTGTCAAAACAATGTACACTTGTAGTATCCCTATATGGATGTAATGCTATGAGGACACAAATAATCTATACCTTACCAAAATTATAGGATGTTATTATAAACATAATATTTTATACTTATCTTTATGGTAATGTTATTTAATCTATGTTTTCCTAAATATTGTTCCCAAGGTTTCTACTAAACATCCTCTGATACGAACTATAGTAATATTGACCCCACCAAGCTTGGTGCTGGTGTCTACTACCATTAAACTGAAACAAAATACATATAAATTGAGACTAAAATGACTAAACAGTTGAGTATTCTTGGTATACTAGATATATACACAATTCTTGTATTATAAATTAATACACAAATTTAAACATAATTTTTTTTTTCTGAGGATGAAAAATTTATTCCATCTAGTGTATACTTGGATAAATTTCATTGCATGATGCAGGGAATCCTAGCGAATGGAAACATAATAAGGGTGATTTCAAATGATTAGTTCACGTAATTAAAGTGGAATAAATAATTAATCAATGAGAATAATCAATATATAAAGGTAAATATCTGAACACACATGCTATATAGTCAATAAAATTAGAAGGAAGCTGATAAAAAATATGAAAAGGTAAATAATGAAAAAACATTACATTTAAATAATTGGATATGACATAATTAATATGGAAGGGTAAGAAACTAAAAACACATATCATTTAACGATTAAAATGAGAATAAAATACATTCACATACTTTTTCATGGTGAAAATATCCTAGATAATAAATAATGAATATTAATTAATAAAATTCATAATTGTACGATGTCATGTTCCCTAGGATCATGATACTTTACCATCAAGAGATTTCACAAGGAATTTTGGCATACTATTATAAAGACCCTTTACAAGATATCTAAAATCTATGCATATAAAACCATCTATTCATCTTGGAAACAAACTTGATGGGTTTTTCCCCAACTCATTTTGTCTCATGAGTCTACTAGTTCATCAAGGGGATTACATTAAATGGCACCAACCCATTTATTTTATGTCCAGAGCATTTATCATATATCGAATAATCAATTCAATTCAAAAACAATGTGCCTTATCAAATGTCCATATTGAGTAAAGGACATAGATTTATCAATATTTGACTAATAAATCAAATAACTTTAAAAGAAAACACCATATGTAAAAATGATATACTATTAATATAATGAACATACCCATGATAAATGATATTGAAAATTCGGGGGAATTCAATCTTCAATGATCTTAGGGAATTAAAAATTTCAAGGGGACGAACACAAGAATCAAGGTAGTGAATGTCAATACTATAATCTGTAAAAGAAACAATAAACCATCCAAAGGAATATTAAGTATGGTATTAATAAGAAATATAAAAATTGGATTAAAATAAATGTTTATAATCATTGATTATTGAAGATACTATAAAAATATATATTAAAAACATTCTTATGGAAAATATGTTTTTTATTTTGAATTTTTTTTAAAACCCTTTTCATTGAAAATCACTTTTTAAAAAATTTTCTTTAAAAATAAACTTTTATAATTTCAAAAGAATCATTGAAGAAATGATGGATGATAAATTCGTACATGTTGTACAATGTAAAAATAACATTCCTTTTTCATGGTAAAAATGTTAAGAAAATGCCTTCTTCAGAAAGAGATAAGTTGATTCGTTTGAAAAAATTTCTAAAAGAAAAAAGGGCTCAAAATAAATTTAATAAATCATTTTTAAAAGGTTAATTGTTTTTTTTTAAATTTAATACAACATTGTTTTTAGAATAAAACATGTTCTCCAACTAAAGAGAGAAATTAAGTACGATTTTCATAAAAACATTTTCTAAAAAATTTTGAGTACCAAAGAGTGGTAAAATGGTAATATTACATGTAAAAGGTCATGAATTACCAGATTAAATGAAAAATAAAGGTTTATTAAATAATTATCAAATAATTGTCCTCTAATTATAATTCAAGTGTAAACAATCCCGAACGAAATGAGATTATGAAGTAAACCCTTTAAAAGGCAACAACATTAATGTGAGAATTGATCAATGAATAGATTATGTGTTTAAAATTTAAATAAAAGTAAAATTAAAATAAATAAAAAAAATATAGTAAAAAGTGATTACAAGAATAATCTTATAATATTAATGACAATGAGGAAGTAATCTAACCCAATTAAAAGGATGTTATTTATAAAATTCTTTACCACATGGTAACTTTTTAATAAAGCACCCTTAGAAGAAATAATTATAATTTAATCTCAAAATACTATTAATATAAAACAATTAATGATATAATACATAAAAATGGGAAATATATACACCACACGAAATAAGTAAGTGGTGAATGTGACATTTATCTCACAGATATAAAAGTGAGATGAAAATCTATTACCTTGCGTTTCCTTTCGGGTGAAAATCTTTAAAAAAATTATAATGTTTTTAAATATGTCACTAAATTATACTAGAATCGTAATTATATTTATTATATAATATATTAACTTATTATAATATCTTATTACTTGTTTTTTAACAATCCTTCATTATTTTCACTATTTCGGGTGTTAATTGCCTAGTTTTTCAAGTATATTTTTACTTATTACTTATTGTTACTATTAATTAAATCATGGATTAAAAATATACATATTTTAGACCATGATTTAAATATCATATATATATATATATTATATATTTATTTAGAATAATCCATAAAATTTTGAGATTGAAAATGAAATGCACCGTTCATATAGACCGAAAGTCGTATGTATGCATGAACACTACTTTCATTTATTTTTCATATTAAAAGAATTAAAACTAAATGATAAATATGTATATTGTAATTACAAAAAAATATTTATGTCATATATTTCAAATAGTTTTATTAAAACCATTATTTATATATTTCATGTATAGCATGAACGAATCACATCACTTGAGGAGGCGGTAGTCCACACATCCACAAATGATGTCATCATAACCCCAAAAAATGGAAAGTATAAGTGTATGTGTTATATTGAAATTAAAAAATCATTAATACATTATTAATATCATATATATAATATATAAACATTTTTCCCATTTAATACCCTCCATGAGATGTGGTAAAGGAAGAACTAACAACCATTGTTTCGCGAGGCAGTAGTTCGTCGTGCATGAACTGTACGTTTGTTACACATTAGATGGATGTTTGTGTAAGTGTATATAAAATAATTATAATAAAAAATATCATAATATTTAGGATATTTTTTCATTATATAATCATGGTATAATAATATTTTAGGGGGTGGATAATAAAATAAAATGAAACTGATCATTGAAGAATGTTACCTCATTTTCAGGTAACGTTTTCTGGTTTACACCAAAATACTTCCTTGGTTGCATTTATTCCCAAGTTTTTGATTCTAGGATTATAATAGGTATTATTTTATCTTATTGTATAATAATTTGGTTGAGAAAAATTTCTTTAGGGATGTGAATAAATTGGAGGGGTGAGTTTCTTTTTACAGTGGAGGAGGAGTGGAATTCTTGTAAATTTTTGAAAAAGGAATTCCCATGTTTTTAAAATATAAAGTGGACCTAATGATGATTTTTTTATAAAAGGTAGGATAGGTTATAAATATGAATATCCAATGGATTTTGGACAAAATTATAGGACATTTGTCCCCTTATTATTATGGTTTATCTCTTATTAATCTAATTTTTGTCTTCATCACTATAATTAATTTTAATTACTTTGACTAATATTTTTGGTAAAAAACTCATTTTAAATAATTATAAATTATATATTATTATGATTCCAACTATGTAATACATTTTTCTAAATTCCAATCATAGAAGTGGAAAAATTAATTTAAAATTAATCTCAGAGACAGAATGAGAAAGAGAGTTTTTAAAGTAAAAATGTTCAAAAGTTTGCTTCGTTTTTATATCCAATTTCAAAGTGAAATTGATTAAAATGACCTAAATTGAATTAATTAAAATAAAATTTCTCAATTTATACTATAAAACTAATAAAAAAACTAATTTAAACTTATAAATAAATTATATGAAAAACTAGTTTGGAATTAAAACTCAATATTTTTTTACTAATCATCAAAAAATGAATCTTCTCAGAAAAATACCGAAAATTAACCCTAATATAATTTTAATGTTATGATTTCAAAAATGAATTCTATTTCTACATAAAAAGTTTATAGAATTTCCAAAATTTTTATTTAAAATAGATTTTCCATTAAAAGTCTGTAAAATCACCTTTATAAAAATATATCTTTTATATGTATAATACTGAGTTTTCTATTATCTTATCACTATAAAATATATTGGATGAATGTAAAAAAATTTATTTGATATAATATATATATTCATATTTTTTTTAATGTTATTCATAATCACTATTTTTATGGCTATGTTATATCTTATTAGATTAAATAATAATTTTTTAATAATAATTTTTTGTTTGATAAAAATAGGTCTTCCATGTAATGAAAGCTGTCATAGAAAGTCTTTAATTCATATTATGTAAGAAAACATAGTATTTCATGAATTTTAGGCTATAGAATATACAAAATTTATTAAAAATATTAAATATTCCATAATGTATTGAGAGGTTATATTCCTTTATATGTATGAGGTTGTGTGTCATACATGCTATTGAATAAAAGATACTCTTTTAGAATTTTTTGGGTACTACAAGAGATCTTAGGAGTGAGATACCCAGATGTGGTATCAGTACCATGAGTGTATGGTGTAGTTTTTATTTTTAAGGAAAATAATATTGAAGGAGGAAATAATGTTGAGTCATTTTTTTCTTATAATACATTGGAATATTTCTAGATATATTTTTAGAGATAGGTGCTGAGACGAAGTGCGATTTAGAGGTCCAGTGTGCCTGAAATTAATTTTATAAAAATATTTAATATATTTTATATTATGTGATCATGATTTCTTAAATAAAATGGGATAAATCTTAAATGAAATCTTAGATAAAAAATCTGATACCGTGGTTGAATCCAATACATGGGTTTAACCCTAAGCGTGACCTAAAACATGCCAGCTTGGGGAGTTTAAATAAATTTTTTGAGTGTTGGTATGTTTAGTGAAATAAATAAATAAAATTTATTTACATAATTAAATAATTGAGACCTATTTTACATTTTAAATAGAACATTATGGAATATATCTAGGTTTATTTGTATAACCTCGAGATCATTGAGAAGAATATTTTTCCACCTCTCATTGGAAGGTCAGAATCTGATGACAATGAAACATCAGTTCAATGAATATTGAGGCACATTGAATGCAAGGAATTCTCATAATAATTGGAGAATAAATTCTCGATGATGAAATATTAAAAATTCAGTAAGGAATAATCAATTTTTGGATTCTTCACAAATTTATTAAATATATTGACCATGATCATACTCTTTCCATTGATATGTGATAATTGATCCTCTACATGTTATCACACAATGGATTGATTTTTTTTGTTTTCTCACCCCATGACATACAAAATTGTGTTTATTGGTGAAGAAAAATTTCCCAATTATTGTTTTACCTTTTATCTTGTGCATTTATCCCAAATATTCTTCACATTCTTCATCGATTCTCCCATAGGGTACCGGTTTGACATTTTAGGTCAGGACAAAGACCAATTGGACCCCCAGATTTGTGGAGGAAACATGTGTGAGGAATGGATTGGTGAATTAGGGATGTGTTTTAAGGATTTATAGGTGGAGTAAGATTGGTTCCTGGATCTGGGATCTGAAGTGGGGTTTTGGCACAATATGAGGCATATGAGGCATACATGATTCGAGTGGGTGAATCGGAAATCAATTTGTTAGCCAACAGATGGCTAAAAATTATAAACGAATTCCATTTCCACAAATTTCAAGAGACCTGTAGGTCCGATCCAAGGAGGCAAGGTTGGATCTGTAATGCCAGAAAATAGATCTACCATTCTTGAAAAAACCTGAATACATAACTTATACTATGATGAACACACACTGTGTAGTGCCCCATTATCCATAACGCTAGGGTTTTGATAAAGTTAAGGATGAAAAAATATATAGTAAACCTATATGGCGCATGACTATCCATGGGTAGCCGTTATATGTGGAAGGAGCGCACAAGAAGGACCTATTATAGAAGGACACATCTTGTACTGATGTACATAGACATGGAAAAGTTTACACAGACACGTTCTGGGGAATGGGAAGGACCCCAGGTGGATGAGGCACACTATGTAGTCCCCATATATAGTGTATAGTGGTATAAGATCAATGATCCATGTACCAGTAGGAAACATACCAGGTAGAGGAGCGGTACAACATGATTTGTGGGTCCCTTACATGAAATGTACCCCTACATTCCCTTTGATGAAACTTCTACCTCTTATATATTCGTTTGGACTTAGATTTTGGCTCGAGATTAGTCTATATTGAGTTTATGTTCATGTAGAATTAGATATTGTACTCTATAGTGGATATTGAGATTTTATGTGAGATGTTCTGGGAATGATTATTATTTAGGTGATGCTTGAAGTGACAATGATTAGGCAGGATCATTAGAGAGATTAGAGTGGAACCCTCCCATTGGGCAGGGAATGGGTCCTCAATCAAATTATATAGTGAAAAATACCTACATTGATAGGGCATGGGTCCTATAATTATCAACTAAGTGGAATAATTTTATGTTATCAGGGAAATGGGTCCTTGACTACTAGAGTGGAATCCTCTAGCTGGGTAAGGCATGGGTCCTCTACCGACTATTATATTGGCACTGTCCAGTTGGGCTGGGCATGAGTCCTCTATTGATTACTTGAGTGGAACCCTCCTGTGGAGTTAGGGCATGAGTCTTTGACCATCAGAGTGGAAAACTCATACTAGGAAAGAGGATGGGTCATCTAGCTATGAACCGAGTGTTCCTCTCTTATTGTACGAGAGCATGGGTCATCTACGAAGAGTTATTTCTCCTAGTTTGTGTGACACAATGGCGAGGTATGTATTGACTTAGATGTTTCTTCTAGATAGATGTGTGAGATGTTTGGAATCATTGTTGGATTCTTAGAACTGATGGAGCTCTTACCCTGTACTAATATTTGATATATAGATCCCATTTCTCACTCCTTTAGGATTCTTTGGTTTGAGCACACACATATATATATATATATGTATATATGTCTGTTTGTATCCATGTCATTGGATATTGTTACTCCCTTAATTTGGGTTGAGATATATATTTTTTATTCCCATCATTTATCTTACTTAAAACCTTTCATATTTTAGGTTTTCCTACTGGGTATGTATATACTCACCCCTGTGTGGGTTTTTTTCACACATGTCATGTCTTATGTGGATGAAAGATAGGCAGACGATGATTACAAAGGAGAATTGGGATACCTGGTGAATTAGAGTCTATATAGTGGTCGGAACATGAAGATTCATATCTATGATCTCTCATAGTTTACTTTTCCATTATTTTCTTGTTGGGACATCTCTTTAGTTGGTTGTTTATTTTTCCCCTTTACTTTTAAGTTTACATTACCTCACTCTGGTACTCACTGGATGTTTTTACATCAATGTTTATTCCATAAATTTTACTTATTTTTATTACTATAATAATAAACATTTTCATTGATATGGTTAGGTGTGTATGTAAAGGTATATTTGGTAAATAACTCTCATATTAGTTATTAATTTCATGGATTTCCTCCACCTTCTAGCCTATGGAAGTGGGCTTGGGGTAGTTGCGGCTTGAGTCCCGTCGGGTCAGGTTGTGTCAGTACACACAAGTGACGATATTATTCCCTTAATGAGTAAAAGGGTAAGGAATTGAATTATATATTAATTTTAAATAATTAATATGATTTCATATCTATCATATATAATTTTTTATTTCCTTCACTGTAACTGTTCATGTGTGTTGGTGATGGAAAAAAAGTACATCGGTTTGCAAGGCAGTAGTATATCGTACATATGAGTGATGAATTTTTTTCCCATTTGATGTATAAGGAGATGAATAAGTATTATGAATTCAAAATAATAACATCTCAGTATATGGGATATAATGGTGGTATTATATTGGAATTTTTAATACATAATTGATGGTGGAAAATAAGAAGTAAAAAAATAAAAAGCTTAGTGAAGACAATTACCTTCGCTTAGAAGAACCTCCTTTGGAACTATTATTAACGACCCTATGGTCGGTATTTTGGGAATACCAAAACATTTTAAAAATACCAAAAACTATAATTGAGTGAACAAGTGAGAAGAGGGGGTGTCAATTTATAATTGACACCCCCTTAATAATGGGTTGAAATGTGTGAACAAGTGAGAAGAGGGGGTGTCAATTTATAATTGAGTTGTGACATTTTTGTAAATACCAAAAACTATTCAACAATGGGAAATCAATCTCTACCCAAGTTTATAAGAAATTAATTAATAATGGGTTGAAGATATTATAAGGTCAATAAAAACCTCAAAAAATAAAAGAAAATATGTTTTAAACATGTTATGTTTTTACATCTAAGGTCACTCACTTTTACCATTTTAGTTTTCACTACAATAACTTGTTTTTAACGTTGGTAATTTATAAAATAAGACTAAAATATGAGCCCTATTAGATAAATTGGAAATATTAATTATAAATATGAAATCAAATTTATCAAATTAAAATTATATGTATGTGTAAAATTAATTTTATCAGAAGCGCATGTAACATGTAAAACCCCATTTTAACATTAACCTTGGTAATTAATTTTAACAATTTTTACTATTAAATATGAAACAATTAAGTTGAGATTTTTAAATAATATTAATTATGACTATTAAAAATATATAATCCATTTTGTTAAATTAAAATTACAAAATATTAAGAATTTAGTTTAAAAACAAACTCGCAAATTGGGTTGAAAAACATTTTTTCAAGGAATGCATTTTTATGAATAAGATGATATTATATTGAATATATGACTATAATCATCATTATAAGGATTTAAATTAATATATTTATATATATAATATATATATTAAATTTAAATTATTCATAATTAAATATTATTTTAATTATTTAAATGTATATATATTTTTTCTTTTTCAATAAAAATTGTTTAAAAAAATATAGTTTTCTAAAAAAATCACCCCTTTTACCTCTAAATGATATTATATTTAATTTAAAAAAATATATTGTAAATAAAATATTAATTATAAACTATATCACTAATTATTATGAATAAAATTATTAATTATTAAATATTTTATTTTTGATTATTAACAAAAGATTATTTCTAAGATAAAATTTCATAAATTTATTCTAGGATTATTTAGACCAAGTAAGTTAAAAATTAATATTCATCCTATGAAATAATAATTTATATGCCATAAAATATTAAAAATTTTATTTTATTATAGAATTTTCACCAGCTATAATTGAGGCTTGGGTATCACATTCTTCCCTTCTAGAAAAATTTCATTCACCATATTTTTATGGATATTACTTTATAAACAAATAAGGGTGGATATTATTCATAACATCCTATAGTTACCATGTTACGCCATCTATTTTATGGTTTCTCTAAAGTACATTTACCAATATATTCTTAAAATTCCTAAACACTTACTCTCTTGTGTCATGAATCTGTTTATATTTTAAAGTTAGACATATTTGGTTCTAATTATATTTGTTTATAAGTGAGAACTTGCATTGGGTCTGGCATGTAATTTCTTAATAACGATATATGTTACATATCATGTATATTAGAGTTAATTTTTGGAATTTAAAAATGATAATCCATAGATACAACTCCTTTTAGAAATTGAAAATGTTTGATGTACCTAGGGCTCAATTTCCTTTTCTTACCAAACCTTATGACACCCTTCTATAGAGATACTTTCTTGAAAATGTGATCTCCCACTTGAAATTGAAAATATTTTCTCTAGTTATTAGCATAATTTATTTGATCTATTTGGGATTTTTTAATATGATAATGAATAGTATTTACCTTTATCATTTCTACTAAAAATTTTACGTTTCTACAAGTTCCCTTTCCCCAACTACATCCCAACAAGTTGGAGTACGATGACTCTTAGCATATAATTCTTCATAAGATTCCATTTGAATAATATAATGGAAACTATTGTTAAATAAAAACTCTAAAAAAGGTAAATGATTATATCAAATGTATTTAAATCTAAGTGAACACAACCTAAACATTTCTTATAATATTTCAACAGTCCTTTTGGACTATATCTTATTTAGAGGATGAGGGGTGGTGCTCAAATGAAGATCAGTATCAAGATCCTTCTGAAGAATCATTCAAAATTTAGATATAAATCTAGGATAAAAATTATACAAAATTAAAATAGGTGTGATATTAATTCGTAAAAATTCAATATTATATATCTTTTTGAGGGAATAAAGAGTTAAATATTCTCATATAATGATGAAATGTGTAGATTTGGTAAGGTGATCAATAATAAACCATATTTAATAATTCTTTATTGGATTCATTAGTATACCCATGAAAAATTCCATTGTAATTTCATCCCATTTGAAAATATTAATAGTAATTTGTTTCAGGAATACTATAGGATTATGTCTCTCATCCTTCTTGTTTTTAAACCAAACATCTTGATACATAATCATCAATTTTTGCTTCATGATTTCCCACAAAAAATGTTCCCTCAAATCCATATACATATTAGTGATACCTGGGTGAATACTAAAACTTGATCTATGATCATAATCCAAAAATCCATTTTAATCTCAGGTATAGATGGAATACATATTCTATTTTAAAATCTCAGAACAACATCTTCACAAACAATGTATATTATTTTCCCATGATCCACAACATTAATTTTCTTCTAAAAATTATGATCATCAGATTGAGAAATTTTTATATTTTCCAATAAATATAGTTTAAATATAATTTGAAAATTAATGATATATCTACTTAATTTATAATTACCATGTCCATATTTACTAGATCCATAAACATATGATCCCTCTTGATCCTTATTTTGGTCAGAACTACATAATCTTTCCCACTCAAAGCATATGATGCCATATTTTCTTTTATTGGGAGGTAATGTATTGAGAAATAATTATCCTTGATTAATTATATTCCTCATACCTTCCTAATATGGAAATATTTTTGTGAAAATATTTATTTTATGTTCTTATGGACTCTGTATATCTCACATATTTATAAATAGAGATAATGTCTACATATCCTCAAAATAAATATTATGGATACCAACTCAAGATCATTTGTTGTATAGTTATATTTATGAGTATTTAACTACCTTGATTCATATTTTGTAACTTTATCATTTTTCATAAGAACAGAACCAATTCCCTTATTTGATTCATCACTATATATCATAAATCCATTATTTTTTAATGGTGGAGCAAAAATTAGAGAATGAACAATCTCCTCTTCAATTATTCAAATCATTATTCAAATTATTTTGTCTATATGAAATTAACCCCTTTACATGTAAACTTAGTTAACAATTATGTTCATTTTTGAAGGAAATTCTTTGATTACCTTTGTCTTCATAGGATCATCTGAGATTCCATCGTTAGAAACAATATGTACATGAAAAGAATCTTCCTGAAGTCGAAATTTATAGTTTCTAAATTTACTATATAAAAAAATTATTATAAGAGTCTCAAAAATTATCTACAAGTGATTCTTGTGGTCCTCATATATTTTTGAGTACACAAATATATCATCAATGAATACCATAATGAAATTATCAATATATTCCTTTAATACCTTGTTCATTATATCCATAAAAATTGATGGTGCATTAGTCAATATAAAAGGAAGTACTATAAAATCATAATTTCCATTCCATATTTGAAATATTGTGTTTTGAATGTCTTCATTCTTTACTCATAGCTTTTGATTCTCAAAGAAAATCCGAATCTTTAAAAAAATATCGAGCTCTATAGATTTAATCTAATAAGTCATAAATGAGAGGAAAATTATACTTGTTATTTATGTTAATGAAATTTATTTCCCTTTAATCAATAAAAAACCTCATGGATACATATTTATTATTAATGAAAGGAACTAGGGATCCCCATGGTGAAATAATAGGGTGTATGAATCCCAAATCACACAATTCCTCTAGTTGTTTCTTAAACTCCAATAATTCCATAATGGAAATTATATAAGGATTAATTGATATAGATCATTAATTGGGGATCAAATCAAGGGAGAAATAAACTTCATGATCTAGTGGATGTATTGATAATTCCTCAAGAAATAAATAAATGTATTCCTATGCAATAGAATCATCCTCAATTTGAATATTAACTTTTCTATTTGTAGAGGGAAATATTTATCAAAGACTATTTCATTAAAATATATCTATTCCATGTGTTATATTTTATCTTCCTCCTTGGTATTGTTGATTATTGACCACCATTGATCAAAATTACCCTTAAGAAAATATACATAGAGTATAACCTTTTCCTTTTTATCTCATACCAAGATAAAAAACATCTTTTCAATGGATTTAATCTATTGACCAGATACCACATGATTAAAAGTACCACTAAATAATGGGGGATTATATCGCATGAAGAGATTCAAATATGACAATCACATTGTGGAACAAAAATTTGATCCATTTGGGAGAGTCTATTTTTCATAACTTGATTTAACTTCCGTAATATATCCATGATTGGTTTAATTCCAATACTACCTCTATTGTCATTCTCATTAGGAAAATTTCTACATTGATGATGAGTGTTGATACCATTTTTTCTTTTAGGAGAAATTTCTAAACAATGACTAATTATTTAATATATCATGACATTATTAATTTTAAATAATAAGTTATAATTATAAATCTAGTCTAACACTAAACATAAATTTAGAATTTATGCATTTATAACCGTAGTATCATAAGCATGATTTCTATTAGAATATATTTAAATCAAAAAAATATTTTGAAATACTTTATAATGGTTGTAGAGAAAATGTGAATTATCTTAAGAATATCCTATAGGAGTGTCAAACTAGGTGCACAATAAGGCTTGTTGTCATGCACCACATTATGCACATGAGCCTCATCCCAGTTGGTGAGGACTCGGAAAGTGCATCTAAGTGACTCGAGATCAAATCCAAGAGGAGACATATTTCCAAGTTATTGTAGCAGTACTATAAAATTACTGTAGAAATCACTATAGTAGGTATTGTAGTAGGTACTGTTCAATATTGTAGCAGCTGATACTATTCATCTGTTTGGGCCTTCAGGCTATTAGTTTGGTCCTTGAGTCCTTTAAGGCCTTCGGGCCACCGATGGCCTTCAAGCTAGTTAGGATTTATGGCCACCTCAAGGCCTTCAGGACACTTCAAGGCCTTTGGGACACCTTGTAATGATAATATACCAGACATATTACAAAGAACGAGGCTTTAAATGAGGATTCAGGGCATGAACATTCACTAGAGCAGAGCTAAACAAACATGAAAAAATGAAAGGGTATGTAATTACCACTAGTACCAGGATTGTGTAACGTTAAATAGGAAAATTAGATGACCACCAATGTGATGGTGGAGAGTTACCATCATGAAATTTTATAGGGAACGGGAAACTCCATGTTTTCTTGTTTGGGTTAATTTACCAAGACCTACAGGTCATGTAATATCACTTAAGCCTTCGGGCCTTGTAAGGTTTCCCTCATCATCCCTTTAAAGTGGGATTATCTAAAACCATAAAACTTGAAGGCCTTCAGTCCATTCATGAATGAATTAGGTGAGGATTGAGTCAATTAACTATACAACATTTTTAGAGTTATTACCACTATGTACATCTATGTCAGATCCACATACCCTTGTAGTATCCAGACATGGATGTATTTCTATGAAAAAAACAAAAAATATCTACCTTGACAAAACTTTGGGATGTTATTATATAATTTTAATCAAATTATACTATAGGTTTATGTTCCATAATATAATATTTCCTAAATCTAGTTCCTATGTTTTCTACTAAACTTACTCTGATTCTGACTCTGTCAACCCCAACTCTAATAACATGGAGTTGGTGGTTAATTAATTATATTGGCATATATAAAAAGGGTAAAATCCTAAATAAGTGATCATTGTAGTAGTATTTGAGATCCTGATACATAAATGACACCCATTTTAAATTATAGATAAAATATAAAACATTATAATGGAAAACATTATAATGTAAAACATTTAGCATCCTTGAAATCATTCAAATAATTATTTTGCATATCAAGAAGAAAGGAAAAAAATAAGTGTGGAATAAAATACCTATTAAGGGATAGATAAAATATAATATTTCATTAATAGATAAGGAATTAAAAATATTTCAAGGTAAATAAATGAAAACACATGTTATTTAATCAATAACTTTATCCTAAAGTGTAATATGAAAGAAAAAATTTATGATCAAATATTTCCATATAAATAATCACCTAATATTTAATATAATAAATAGATAACATCAATTAGATAATATAATGGACAATAATAACCTAATTCTCATTGAATTAAACTATTAATATAGGATTTCATGATCTTAGAGATCATTATATGTATATCATTAAGACCTTGCATCAAGACAGTTTAATATTATGGTTAAAAACCCATTTAATTTTTCAAACTAATTTATCTCAGGAGACCTTTCAATAAATAAATTGGATATATAATTTTGGAGACTTATCACATAATTTCAAAATAATTCATCATATATAAAATGATCTATTTAATTCATAAAAAATACGTTTTATTAATAAATATCTATATTGAATAATGAATATATAACATAAATATTTCCCTAATTAATAAAATAACTTTCAATGTAAAACAACATATGTAGAAATGATATATTGTTTAATAAATAATCATATACATGTTAAATAATATGGATATTTAAGAAAAATGTAATTTCCATTAAAAAATGATCACAAGAAAATGATTGTCTCAAGGGAAATTCAACAACCATAAAATTAATCAAGTGATGAGAGGCGACCATTAGTTTATTAAGAATAGAAGTTTTTCCTTAAAATCACATAATTTGGAAGAATACAAGAGATAAATTAATATATTTAAACAATATTTTGTAAAGAAATCCTTATAAAACCATTTTAAAAGTGTAGAATATGTAAATTTTGTAAAACACTTATGGTGGCGGGTAATTCTGTTATCATTGTATATGTTAAAAACATTTTTTTTATTTTTTTGTGAAGAATTTAAAAAAAAGAACTTTTAGAAAATAGTATATATATTCCTTTTAAACCCATTTTTTAAAGTCAATGATAACTCAAAATTTCTATAATAAATCATTTGAATAAATAAAGGACATTTGTAAAACAATTTTGAAAAACATGGAAGAAAAATATATCCGATTTAAAGAGAAATAAAATCTATTTTATTTTGAAAATTTATTTTCTTGATACAAGTACCAAGAAAGGGACAATTTGGAAGAAAATATGGAAAATCCTTAAATATCCAGTTTATAATAAAATTATTTGATCTTATGATAGATAAATTATAATATTCCTTCAACAAAAATAAAAGCAACCCAAAAAGAAAGTGGGATTGTAAAATAAATTCTTACATATTTGGTAAAATTCAAATTGTGTGACCTTGAAATAATTGAAATGAATTGAAAAATTAGTAACCAATAAGAAATATCTATTCATGTTAAATACATCAAATGGGTAGTATATACACCATATAAAAGTGAATAAGTGCATAATAACAAATATGTCTCAATGGAGTGTAAATTGAGATGAAATCCCCTACCTCATGCTTACCTTCAATTGAACATGATCCAAACTCCTGAATAATGGTTTAAATAATTTTAATAATTTATAAAAAACCACATTCATATTTATAGTGTCATATATGATGTTCTTATATCATATTTTTACCCAATTGTTACTAATATTTTATTATTTCTATTATTTTGGGTGTCAAATCCTTTATTTTATTTTGAATTTTTTTCATGGAAGTTTTAGTTTTTTTATAGTATATATATCAATCATATAAAGAATTATATTATTTTTATAAATAATAAATATATTTATTATATACCTTTTAATACCATTCTTGAAATTTGATCATGGAAAATGAACCATAATACTTCATGAAGACAGTGGGTCATACGTATGCACGAACGTTGACATAATTACCTTAATGGGTGAAAGGGTAAGAAATTGGATGATTTATTTATTTTATATAATTAATATAATTTCATATGTATCATATAAATTAATTATTTCCCTAATTATGACTATCTATGTGAGTTAGTGATGAAAAGAAAATTACACTGATTCATGAGTATGTAGTCTTATGTACACATGAGCCATATATTTATTTCTCATTTGATGAAGAATGATATGGATAAATATTATGCCACATAAAAAATAATGACTCAGTATATTTTAGGTACTATTTTTATTATATTGTAATTGTTAAGTCATTATTTATGGTGTAAAAAAGAAGAAGTAAAAAAAGAAAGATCTTATTGAAGAAAATTACCTTAGTTGAGAAGAATCTCCTTTAGATATCTTATTAAGAAACCTAGGGTTAGATTTTTTGGAAGAACATAACCTATATAACATTTATAAGGATATTTGGGAGATATTGTTTTAGGGTTTTTTTGAGATTAATATCTTGAGAGGTGTTATGCTGTGAGGGATGGTCTTCCGTTTTATAATTGAGAATGAGTGACGTTTTTGTAAATACCGAAAACTATTCAATAATAAAAAGTCACTCTAAACCCTATTACTTATAATTTTTATAAATAATGGTTTTTATGAATTATAATGTCGTTAAAACCCACCACTACTAAAAAGAAACATATTTTAAACATGTTATTTTTTTACCCCCAAGTTTACTCACATTTACCATTTTAGTTTTCACCATGGTAACAAGTTTCTAACCTAAAATATTTATCCATTAAGATTAAAAATAAAATGATAATTATTATATAATATTAATCCACTATTTATAAATATTAATACAAATTTATCAAAAAAAAATTATATGTGTGGAAGGTCAATTTTTACACAAACTCACGTAATGCGCAAAACCACTTTTTAACCATAACCATTGTAATTAATTTGTTCTATGTTTACAATTCATTATAATCAGGAATAAATTTTAATTATTAAATAATATTAATTATTATGATTCAAAATATTGAATCTATTTTATCACATTCAAAGCACAAAAGTGGAATACTTTTGTTTAAAAACAAAACAATAAATCGTGTCGGAAAATATTTTTTCAAGGAATGCATTTATCAGGAATAAGATGATATTATATTGAATATATGAATAGTAGTAATTATTATATTGATTTTAATTTATATAATCTATAAATTTAATTTACATCATTCATAATTATATATTATTTTAATAATTAAAAATAGATAGACATTATGCATTTTTACAACAAAACAATTTTAGGAAAAACTGGTTTATTAAAATGATAATATCTTTTTTTCATTAAAATTGATAGTTAATAAACTTTTAATTGTACATATTATTACATGTTATTATGAATAAATGGTGTAATATCTAAATAATACATTTTTTATTATTCATTAAATATTATTTCTTTGGGAAATTTTAATAAATTTTGTTTAGGATTATTTTGAACAAGTAAGTTAAAATATATATTCATAATATAAATTTGAATTTTTGTACCATGAAATACTAAAGTGTGAATTTTATTATACAATATTCAACAAAAATAATTTAGGCTAATGTGTAAAATCTCTTTAAAATCTATCAATAACAAATCTTATGAAAGAGAATTTGAAATTGCTTAAATTTCCAAAAGGGTAAGAAAGTATATAGAAAAATAAAGAGCTACCCAAAACATTAAAATGGAAAATCAGGAAATATAAGTCACTTGATTAAATTACATAAATAAGGTTTATATCAATTCAGACTGTACCTTGAAAAACAACTCTAAAAATAATAAGCAAGGTAAGAAAGATCTAAATGTATCAACTTAGAGTGTGACTGAAGATTCAATTTTAATATATGAATAAATTGAATAATTTCCCAAGTAATTAATGAGAAAACTTGATGTATTTGATAAAGTAAATTACATATATTCTTGTTCTTATTATAACTCTTCTACATCTTTTTTAATCTATGATGATCTTTTATTTTCTATAGATCAAATTCATGATGTTTTTCTGAACATCTTTTAGAATGAAAAGATTTTAAAAATAATTTAAATCAATATTTTTTTCAAAAAGATATAATTTTAAAAGGAATAAATGATTTTTTTTAAATATAAAGAATAAAATTTTTGAAAATTTTGAATTTCAAAAAAAGGATCTCAAGAATTCTCTTTCTTGGTTTAATCATGGTGATAAAACATTAAATACAAGTTTGGGATCCTAATTTGTTATTAATATTAATAATGTGATTGGTTTTTCAAAAAAATCTTAATTTCCCAACTATTATAAAAATAATAATTTTTTAATAGAATATGTAAAAATAATATTTTTAATTATTAAAAGAACATTGTCATCCTCTTGATAAACTCAACTGTAAAAATGATAGATATGGTAGACCAAATATTATTAATCGATCAACTCTTTTTATAATAGAAATACTTATTCCAAAAATGTTGGGAATCAAAAACCCATTCTAGATAACTAAAGTGGACCCAAGATATAGATACTAAATGCTTTATTATCTTATATCCTTTATTGTACAAAGGCCTAAATATAAAGACCTAATAATATACACAATAAAAGGATAGAGGGTGATCAAGGCACATGTGTGGTGATCCTCCTAAATTAAATCATCTTAAGGATGTATTTAGAGGACATTTCACTTTAATAGATTATTGAAAAGGTAAAATTACCAGTATAGGTATGATTGGGTTCTCTAACTCTTCTTTGATTAAATATGTTTTATTTTTTAAAGGCTTGAATCATAATTAACCAAGTATTATTCAATTATGCGATAGTGGTTCCAAATTACATTATAAATTATTTTTTAATGTTTTTAATTATAAAGGAATGCTTTTATTTACCACATATCGATTTAAAATATTTTATATTATATATTTAAAACCTATTTCAAGTGAAAAATTTATGTTTTTTAGAGAATAAAATAATGATTCTTAGCCACGAGATCTATTCTTAGGCCATCATAATATTCACTCTCTTGTTAATCTCAACATTAAATGACTAGTATGAGATTTACCAAATTTTTTTTAAAGATAACTTAGTTTGTGAACCTTTACAACATGGAAATAAAAAAAATTCTCTTTAAGATCAAAAAACCATTTTTATTCTTTTAAATCCTTATAACTACTCCACTTTGACCTTTTTGGACAAACTGAAGTTTCTAGTATCAGAGGTAAAAATGACACCTTTTTAATTATCGATGACTTTAATATATTTAAATGGGTTTTAATTTTTAGATCATAATAATGAGGCTTGTAATTTCTTTATCAACTTTCTAAGTAAATTTGAAAACAAAAAAGGTGATAAACTCTTTTATGTTAGAAGAGACCATGGTGAGTAATTTGATAAAAAATAAGTTGATTGGTTTTTTTATTCTCACGGTTATCATCAATCCTTATCCTCTACTAGATGGCCTCAAAAAAATCAAATTTTCAAAATATGAAATAGGAATATCCATGATATTCTTAAAACTATCCATATTGAGTTTTCACTTCCTCAATTTTTATTGGTTGTGGTGATCAACACCACACGAATTATTTTGATGTATGTAACTATAATACTCATCTTAGGAAAAATTCTAATGAAATTTGAAAAGTGAAATTTATAATGATAGATTCTTTAAAATCTTTAGTTTTATATGATTTATCATTAATATCCTTGATAATATTAGAAATACTGAACCTAACTCTGATGAAGTAATTTTTCTTAGGTACTATAAATCTAGTAAAAACTTCCATGTCTTCAATAAGAGGACCAAGACCCTATAAGACCCAATAAACATCAAAATTGATGATAATATACCTAAATCACATTCATAAATTGATAATGATGTTTACTAACATTGTTTGATCCTTCCAAAACCATAATCTTCTAATGTAATTTTAGTTTCTCTAGAAATCCCATCATCTCCTTTAACCAAGGCCTGGATTCAATCTAAAAACCATTCCCTTGAGAATGTTATCAGATAATTATAATTAAAAACTCGTACTATAAGGTCGGTATTAAATTAGGTAGAACATCAATATTTTCTATTCCACATTCAACCTAATTATTTGGATGATTCTATTAATGATGATATTTGGATATTTTCCATGAAATAGGAGTTGAAACAATTTCAAAGAAATAATTTTTGGACTCTCATGGAATTTATTTATAATAATCTTCTTAATTTCCCAATGTAATTTTTTTTCAAAAAATATTAATGAAAAAGGAAATGTAATCTGTAAAGAGGATGAAATTATTTATAAAGGATATAATAAAGAATAGCTTAGTAATTATGTTTAAAACATTTCACTCATTTCTTGACTCAAAACAATTATTATCTTGTTGGCATTCGACACTCATTTTAACTTCAAACATTTTAAAATGGATGTCAGAAGTTATTTTTAAATGATTTTATTTCTGAAAATGTTTTTATAAAATAACCACCTAGTTTTAAAAAACTTAAATTCAAAAATCGATTTTTAAGTTAAAATAATCTCTATATAGTTTAAAATAAGTCCCTCTATATTGTTATGATATTTTAACTAAATTTATTCTATCAAATTTTTCCATAATGGGAAAATATTATTTCAGAATTTTTCAAAAAAAATAAATTCAGATGATTTATTAATCATTCAAATTTATGTTGACAATGTTATTTTTCACTCAACTAAAGAAACTATTTGCAATGGATTTTATTATTTAAATAATAATGAGTTTTAAATCAGTTTAATGGGATAATTTAATTCTTCCTTAGTATTCAAATATTCAACAATATTTATTGAACCTTTTAAAACCAAAGTAAAAATAGAAATAAAATTATAATTTTTTTATGGATTATGGGAAGGAAATTAGAACACCCATGAGTATAACTTGTAAACTATCATGGGATGAATCCATTCAATTAGTTAAAAAAAATTTATAGAAGTAATTATTTAAAGTCTACTTTACCTTACTATGACACATTTTAAAATTTGGTTCAGTGTATGCCTTTATGATCATTTTTAATACAATTCAAATGAGTAACATTTAATAGATTTCAAAAGAATTTTCTATTATCTGATAGGAACTAAAAACCTTGGATTATGTTATCTTATATAAATATATTTTTTACCTTTTGGTTTTTTTTATTACGATTTTGAAGGATTCCCATTTGATTGGAAATGTACTAGTAGAACATTTTATCTACTAAGAAAATCCTATATCTCTGGGAGTAGTAATAAGAAAAACAATATTTATATTTATAAAATTGAATAGGAATACATATTAACTTTTATTTGTTTCACTCAAGTTATATAGATGAAACATGGTCTCGTAGACATTGGGATAACATATTCTTCCATCCCAATCAGGTGTGAATGTGCGATCATTATCTCTAAAAATCTTATTCAATACTCTCTCACAAAGAACACTTACTTGAGACAACATTACCTATGTGATCAATTAAAAAAAATGTGAAATTATTATAGAATTTGTTTTCACCAACCATCATCTTCTCTTAATCTCTTGGAAATATTAAGATATTTTTCAATTTAATTTTTTTAGAAAATTATTTTCCAAAATGGTTTTCAAAATTAATAGAAAAAATAAACAAATGTTTTCCAAAACTTATCCTTATTTTAGAAAATTAAAGTGAGTAAAATACTCAAAGAAAACTACTCCAATAAAAATGAAAAATAGTTAAGGATTTTATGGAATAGATTCTCCAAGGGATTTTTCCCAAAAATATTTTATTGAGTTTATAAACTTTTCACCATCTTGGGAACGATGAGTAGGCCTTTAATGCACACCTGTTTTGACAATCCCAAGTAATTTTCTAAAGTTTATTAATACAATATTAACATAACCTTAATGGTGAAATGATTTTAAAAAATATTTAATTTTAATAGTGTTTTTCTTATTTTAGTAATTATTAAATGGATATGATAACTTTAAGCTCTCCAAATGCATTATTTTAGGTGGAGGTAATCTTTTCATTTCAAAAGTAATCATAGAATATACTTTTTTTTTATAAAAATCAATTTTCTCAAATAAATTTTATTTTTATTTCGAATTTTTAGCGTTTTATTTTACATGAAAACTATATTTAAAAAATATTTTTTTATTTTATACTATTATTTATTAAAAAAAACTTTTTTTAAATATTCTAAAAACATTAAAACTATTTTCAAAATATTATTTTCATCTCTCTCAAAAGATCATTATTGATGATAAATGCAGTTTCTAAATATTTTTTATTATAATTTAACCCAGTTTATAACTCCTTTTGGATAATCCCAAAGGTTGAAATGTTTTTAGTTTTTATAAAAGGGTTATGATATGTTTCATACTTTCAATAAAAAGGGTATGGAATTTTATTGTTTGGAGGAGAAATTTGTTTATAAAATTCAAGAATTATTATGATTTTTTTTGTTAGGGAGATGATTCTCTAATTTTCAAAGGATAATAAAAATCACAGTATCATGATAATTATTTATCATTTTCTTTTTATATTCATGTTTTTTATTAAATTATTATTCAATTGTTTGTGACAATAAAGAATGTGATATTTTTATTCTTCTCCTAGTTCTTTGATTTTAATGATCACAAACACTCTTAAAAGTGTTTAATAAATTTTCAAGTGATATATGTCTATCTTGATGGTATCTTATTATAACCATTTTAAGGTTATATTAATATGTCTAAATAGATGTTTTGAATCCTAATAGAAAAGATATAAGAACCATAATGGCTCGTTGAAGGATGTAGATAAGATACTTCCTGAAGCCAAAGGCTATATGTTTCACTAGTATGCCAATGCAATGTCACTGACTAACTAGTAGCTAGAATAATATCTTCCTCTTCTATAATAACCTCAATGGATTCATGGTGGTGTTTTTATTGAATATATGGTGATAATGGATAATATCCAATAAGACTACAAGAGTTCACCAGCTTGCTAGTGGAGATGCACTGACCTACTAGTGGAAGAAAGTAGCATACAAGTGTTTTCTGTTATCCCACTAGATACCTAGTAGAGGTTAGAATGTACTCATTGATGTCAGTCCAATAGTTCTGAATGCAACTTTATAGTAATAAAAGTTCAATAAATGTTAATATATTTCCCATAAATAAACTAATTGGGTTCCAAAAAAATACCAAAGGTATTAAATCCTATAAATAGAGTCTTTAGTGGATTTGGAATCTCACTTTATCATCCAATCTCCCAGAAAAACCTCCACAATCACTCATTTGGTCTCAGAAGTTCTCCCCTTTATAATTCTTCAATCACCTTTATAGAGTGTAAAAAATTTCATATCTTATCACTATATTTAATTATTATCATTCTTTTATAGTGTTCATTATATTATTTTAGATAATTGACACCAAGATATAAACTAATTTCCACCTAAAAATGTTACCATACTCATATTTCATATTTATTTGGTGCTCATTGCCTTTAAAGCGAGGGTCCATAGTTTTATTTCCATTCTGTTATTAGTGAAATGGACTATTATTCTTGAGGTTTCTAGAATAAAAATTAAATTTATAGTCTCTACTACAATTATATTATATTTTAAAAAAAACAAGAGATAGGTTTGGTATCTTGGCTATCATTAATGCCAAATTACTAATACATTACATCCTCAAGAAATTGGGGGTAATAATCATAGGGTATATTTTAGAGGTATCACAGAATATTCTTAATATATATATATTTTAATTTCCACAATTACAATTATTTATCTCTTTATTTTGTTCTGTTATTCAATTTTTTAATCCATCAATATGCTTAAATGATTTATTATCAAATTTCTCTTTATTTTATTATTCCACATAAATTATTCTATTTAATTATATTATTTCAAATTCAAAATTTTATTATCTTTTTAACTCTTCAAAATGATTTATTTTATTCAATATTTTATATTGAAGCTTTTTATATTTATGTTTTCCTTTTATTTTTTAAAGGGAAATTTACCCTCTCTCATTACATTTTACATATCTCTATCTTACACCAATGGCTTGAGGAAATACCACATACTACATTAGAAACTATGGAAGAGTATGAGTCAACCATTGTGACAATGATATTATTAATTTTTTAGAGGGAGACGTTAGTGAGAATTGCATGGCATCATCCAGAATCAGAATTCCCCCCCCCCAAAAGAATATTGAGGGGGCCAAAATTCTAGAACCCTAAGGGTCACGAAAAATACCACCTCCATTCATGATATCCTCATGATATGAGACTTCTGTATTCAACCCAAGCTCCCAAATAAGCACTTTCCAATACACCCAATTAACTTAATTCCATCTAAGTTAGACTACTATTATTATAAAGTTATTCACATTTCATATGTCCACACACATCAGGATATGAACCTCTTTTCACCAAAATCCAAAAGAACATATGAGGTATAATAATATAGTTTTAATGTATGTTGTGTTTGTATTTGTCTTAAACTAGGTTATGTACTTTAATAATGGATTTAATTATAGTTTATACATATTAAGAATTATTACTATGAAGGAACCAAATCCTATCATGAGTAAAGAACTGTGTGTAGAGGGACTTCGAGTCAAACTGATCATTATCCTTAGATATTAGTCTCTATCAAGAAAAGTGTGGGTTGGATATTTATCCCTCCATGCTGTCTATTGTGAGGTTTTTAGTTTCATATAATTCTAATACTTTATATGAAATAATTTTATGTAAATTATTTATGGGAATCATTTGACTTTTTGTTAATATAGTTTAATTTTAATTTAGTTTAGTAACCTATGTTTTGGGTTGTTTAATGAGTTTCAAATCAATATATTTTGTATATATTAATTTTTGGAAGGAGCAAGATTCAAAAATAATAATTATAGTTGTGAATACATGTAAAATAAATTCATGAGATAACATATTGAGATAATTAAAATGCATAATCAAATACCAAGTGTTTGATTCCTTAAAAAGAAAACACTTATCAAGACCTATGACATGACTCGACCAACTAGGGCCCCTTCTGGGCCAGTATTAAGGCGAATATGAAACCCCAATTCCAGCCCTAATAGGGATGGGAATGATTTATGGCACCAAGATGGAATAAACATACATGGGAGGACCTATACTATATCAAACTAAAATATAAATAGATAAAAAATATTCAAAATAAATAGAAACACCATTAGTATATAGGTAAATAACTAAACTATATATAATGAATATATGATACATCACATGATTAGTAAATCTCTACATGAAAAAATACCATAGGAACTATACATTTGGAAAGGTATCCTAATTTTATGGAAATGATACATTTTAGAAATACTGATTTCTATAAAAACTCATAGATTGATATCAGACTGAAACAATCACCATCACTATCATGAACCACCAACTATTAGCTCTGAATTATCCTGGTTAGAACCATGTCCACCAAGACCAAATATTAACTATGAATCATCTACAAATACATGTAATGTTTTTTGATGATATATGTGAAGGGGTGAGTATAAACATACTTAGTGGGATTCCATAAAACTATAAAGGAAAGGTTAATAAATAAGAAATCTTAAACTCTAAAATAAGAGTGTAACTACTAATAAGTAAAAGAATCTAGATATAATCTATAACTAAAATTCTCTAATATTTAGTGAAGTAAAACTAAAATTATCTCTATTCCATGAAATATCACATCTCATTAGAAACTATGGATGATCAATGTATCAAAAGGATCTAAAATTATGAATTCAAGAGAATACTGGTAAGTTATATCATATAGGTAACGAAGAATGCTTGAGGTGTCATAAGACTCAATGAATCCAAAATTCATATGTTTCAGAACTTCCCTGACACCTATTTGGAGACATATAGAGGTACATTCACCTTATTAAGGAATATATCTCAATCAAGGGAGTACCTAACAATTTCATGAATAATAATCCATCCATGAGAAATCCCACATCACCTCTTGAAATCTTTAGTGGGGGACCTTCACCTCATTGAAGGTAAGTGTCCGTCAAGTGAGTAACCATCCCTGATGGAGGAACAAAAAATTGTTGAATAAATCATTTCAAATGAGGAATTACCTAGCTCCATCTATAGATGAACCACAAACTTTGAGTGGGGAAGTTCTTGACTCTATCAGTCATGTGAGGGATCCACACCTTTTTTATGCTAAAAGAGTATTGACCCCATGCTCGATTTAGAGGACCTATATCCAAATTATGGATGGGAGTATAAAACTCTACAGATAATATAAAGGGAAAAATTTCCTATCATTAAAATATGTCTAAATAATTTCAAAACCCTGTGTCCACTCTGCTTATCCTACCTAAACCCAATTGACATTTTTTAAAGATAAGAAAACCAAAAATCAAGAATCACATTGCTTCTCATCTCTAAAACCGAAGAGGGATGTACTATTGTAGTTTATATATAAAACTAATTAGGATATAATCTTCACGTGTTGAAATATATATTTCTGGTAATAAAATATAAAAATTCATCAAGGGTGGAAAAGTAAAAAATATGTAATTTAGGGGATACTATGTGTAGTCTCGTAGTAGTAGCTTGGTCATGTATTCATGTCCACTTACCGTGTGCGTGTGGGGAGGGGAGGGTGGGGTCAACCAAAATTGTGTATATGATAGGGTAAATGGTGTTGTAACTATGATATAATCAATAATATAAACACAAATTCAAGTTATCATGATTCACACGACATGTATTCTTTCCAAAAACAACATTTAAGACTCAGGGTTAGATGGTGTATCCTCTACCAGTACCCGAGTTGAATAATTATGACCCACATAACGTGTTTTATCCTAATACAAGATATATTCTTCTTTTGGTTCAGTTGGTGTGTACAGATACAAGTCTCAAGCCATGTACTTGAATCCATCCATGACATATATATTAGGCTACAAAACATGTATGGTCATATGGGAAGCCAAGCATGTACACCCATACATGTATTGTCATGTATCTTGACATACAAAATATGTGTGACTTGGGTAAACAATATGTAACACTTAACCAACCCTAGTCACCAACCACAACCCTATATGGAATGTAATTACTATCTTATGTTGTGTGATATTCATAATTTAACAGGACCCTATCAGTACATGAGGAGAACTACACAATGTATAATTCTCTATAATACATAGAAAGAAGTCATGTTTTCTCTGAATCCATAATTACCGTATAATTTATTCACCTTTTCCTCCAATTTCACCCTCAAACATGTTCTCCATTCTATATAGGTATGTAAAAGGTCTTTATCGGTGGTTATACAGACTCCTCCATACCTTTAAAAAAAATTCTACCAAATTACGCCATATTTTATACATAGCTTCCATATCCTTTTACATCCATCCCATGGCTAGAAAAACACTACCTCTCTTCCACTTGAAACTTCATACTCCACCGATTCCATACCCCATGGGAATTTCTATGGTTATTTTTATAAATTAAAAATTCCATTCATACACCTAGTGTTGAATCTCTAACCATTATATTCGACGAGATAGATTTTTTAACAAAGATATTTTAAATGAAAATAGAATTGATGTGCTATGAAATTTTGGTTATCTGAGAATTTTTTTCAATATGTTTTCCAATGAACAAAAAGGACCGATGAGCCACTTCAAGACCTAAAGAATGAAAAAAGGAAAAATATTATGAATAATCATGATAAATATAATTATTTAGGGATACATATTAATTAATTTTTTAAGAAATTTTTTTATAAAAATAAATCAATAATCAGAATATTAGTCCTTCTTATTTCATGATATATGTGATAAACCCAATAAAAATATTCTTTATAACAAATTTGAAATCCACTTATCATGAAGAGAATTGTATGAAACAAAATTAAAGACCTAGATAAAAGTGTTCAATGTCACCACTTCAAAAAATAGTTTCCAATGATTCCACATGTTCTATTCATGAACACTGTGGGATTCGATAATCGATGCCATCTTGAATACAACACTAAATCGATGTTGATTCCTTATCACCATTTAATTGTCCAATATCTTCAAATCATTATTAATTTAAGGTTTTTATCTTTTTAAAATGATGATACAACTAGGGAAATTTTTTCAAAAGGATTTTATAAGGGCCAATAGGTCGATCCCAATCTCTTAATTAGAGGACTAAAATTAATCAATCCATGACTCAACACCCAAGTAGATAATATATTACTCACCTAGGTAAAGTAACTTTTTTTAAACACAACCAAAATTTCGAATTTACATGTGACCTATTATTAATGAGATATAATCATCCTCTATTATAAGATAAATATTTCATTAATTAATAATATTTAAAAATACCTTAAAATTATATGTGCTCATAATTCCACAGAAACATATCCTTAGAATTTTTTTCCCTGAGATCAATTGAACCATATTTTTTTTCTGAGATTTTTTACTATTGTAAATTTATCATTTTAACATTTATGGGATCCAAGAATCTATAACTAAAAAATAGGCTAATTCCAAATTATGAAAAACCTAGGTCACTATAACCTCAATCATTCAGTTTGGGTTAACCTTACTATTAGTTATCCAAGAACTATCTTACAATTCAAGAAAAATATAGGTGACCCTAATAATTACATGAATATATCTTATATGATATTTGGGTTACATTTAGCTGGTAAACCCTAACCATTAGGATTCCATAGGAATATAGTTGAATGAATTAATATGATGTATTAAGATAAAGAGTTATCCACTAAATTATAAAAGAGTCATATCTACTATGATTGACATTATTTTTTATCAGATATAGACATTGGTTATGTTATGAGCTGAGATGGGATAAGTCATGATGAAATATAAATGTTGGCCCAATAATGGATATAGTATAAATTAATATGTGTAGTGCTCAAGTGATCGATTATTTGACATTAAAGAAGGGAGGTTTAATAATTATCAACACTATTTTACAATTTCCTTTAAATAAACCATTGCCAATTTCTAACGTCAAGATCCAATCAGCATAAAAGACCCATCCACACTCACATGAAATGAATATAAATATATTTTCAAGGCCACAAATTATTTTTAAAATGTTCATTCGTAATGTGGGAATTTGAATCATTTATTTTCTATGGTTAATACTATGACATAGATGTTGCACTAAGATGATAAATTAATTATTTTAGAAGGGAACATATCATCCATGAACCTTAATGTTATCAACTAATAAAAATCTATCTCATAATAGTTATTTTTACCAAATCCTTCAAGTTTACAAAAGGTGTTATAATAATAAACATGATTACCACCTTGGAATTTATGGGTGGTTTAACATTAATGAGAGATCTTATTCAAGACTTCATAGTCTTATAAATAATTTCAAGTTCCATACATCAAGATATTCAATTTTCATAATATATACAGTAGTATTAGATCATTGTTCATGTTCTCACACACTTCACTTATTCTTTTTTTAAACTATTTAAATTTATAAAAGTAATGCTGGGTCTTTATTTCTCATACTAATTATTCTATACTTATAATTTTTTATTAAAATCACCATTATCTTTTTATAATTGTTTCTAATGTTTATATTTTTAAACAACTTATGTAAGACCCTAGACTTATTCTAATATAAATTCTTGATGAATTTTTCATTAAAATATATTCTTTTGGTAAGTGAAATTTTCTTGAGAGTATTAAGAGTCTCATGGGGGTATTGAGGGTTTTGAGCATGAAAAGGGTGAAATAAGGTCCATCTAATTCTTGTTTCATGATTGGAGCATTGTTATTTGTAACCATGTTCCATACCCATGTGGGCCTAGGAGACAGGTTCATAATTGTGAAACCATGCAAGGGTATTCTTGAAACTTTGTGGTCTTAGAAAAATCCAATCCACATGGATTCCACATGGTTTGTCAAACTGTGTGGGCTTCCTAGGAGACCATGCAACCTAGAATCCAATTAGATAGAGGGTGTCATACTATATGTCCAATCGTGTGTCCAAACTATGCCCCTTCCTAAGGGGGGGGGGATTTATTATTTTCCTCTATAGATTTGTGGTTTCTAACCTGATTTCGGAAAATTTAACTTTACTGCAGCAAGGGTTATGAACTTCTTCCTCCTAGACATTACAAAGAATAATCTCCATCTATTATTGGCCATTTGGATTTTGGTTGGGTGTGAATATAAGATCTGGGTGATTCTAACACTCATCTTTCTTCCATTTTCAATAAAGGGCCTCGTGTAATTTTACTTCTACTTCCAAAAGCCAAAAACTTATTTTTCTTATAGATTTTGAATTAGGGATTTGAAGGTTGTTTTAGTTTGAATCAATTTCTAATGTAAGCGAGTTTTCATGTGTGAACTTGAGGTAGGTGGTATAAAAGTTTAACCAACATTCTTGATGGCCAAATTTATGTGTATGTGGTTGGGTGTTGTACCTTAATACTATCCAATTGGTTTCCTTGGTAGGAAGTCATGATTGGTTTAATTGAATTATGATTTGTTCCTCTCAATATTCCCATGTGATCGATTGAGGAAGAGTATAATGGGTCTAAGGACACTCATGGGGTGTGCCTCTTCCTTTAATTCAGAAGTGAGTTGATAAATGATAAATTATAAGGTGTATAGAGTTAAATTAATAATAATTTTGTTTATCTTGTTGAATGGTATAATGGGGATTTTGGACTAACTTCAATGTGTAAAATTAATTATGAAATTTATTTTAAAAAATGATAAATGTGAATAATCATTAAAGGATCATTCTCATGTGAATAAATGGTATGAATGGGGTGATAGAATGAGGCTCTACGCCCATGGGATGGGCCATGCTGATTCTCTAGGCCCACTGTTTTATTGCATGTGTTAGGGTGGCATACTGAGGATATATGCCCCTAACCAAAGCACATGATGTTAATGCTTTTATTGAGGCTCCATGACAAGTTGATATATGTATTTATTTGTTATATAGATTTCTCTGTGATGTAGGGAACATGAATCCCCTTGTATGTTTTTTAGTTGTCTGACATAAACAGAAGCATGATAAATTAAAATGAGTAATATATGGAACTAATGATGAAAGAGGATAATGTAGATTTTTTTGATTTAATGGAACCTAATTATATATTTTTTATTTTGTTTATTACAATACTTATGGATACACTATTATTTTTTTGGACTAGAAATTTTGTAGACACCATTGGTGGTGGCCTACTTAGTTGTACTCATAGCTTTCTTGGGTTGTCATTGGGTAATTGAGTAGACTTCATGGTTGAAGGTTAGGCCAAGGGAAAATTCCCTACGCGAGAGGTTTGATTTAGGGTTCAAGGATGTGCATGGATGAGGAAATGATAATTGGTGCACGAACCCATTTTTCGGATTTATTTTTCAAATTTTATTTATTTTGGGGTTTTCCTTTACACTTGGCACTATAACACTTTACATGGAATATTTATAGTTTGTTTGTGGGCTTTTTCCCAGTTTTGGAAAATTTATTGGTGAGGTATGTTTATTATTATTGTACATTCATTATTTCTTATTCTATATTCTATAGATTACTCAGATAAAGAAGGTATATTATCCCCACATGTTTCATTAGAACATCACTACTAGTCAGCCATCTCTAGAATATAAGGAGGTGTGCCTGAGGTAATGTGGTACTCTAGATTAGGGAATAGGCTTAGTGGCTCCTAGGTTGGGGAATTACAAAGTAGAATCAATGAGGATATTTTTCTATTATTTATCTTATTTTGGGAAGTATTCATGAGAATAGGACGTGGTTGGCCTGGGAAATGAGACTGTGCATTGGAGTATCCAACCCATGTATGGGGGAAAATAAAATAACACATAGTGGGATTATTGTTTGGGATATTAATTGTTATAGTTGAATGTTATTTTACCATGGGTGATGCACTAGACATATAATGTTATTGTTTTATGGTTGTTTGATCATGGGAAAAATGGAATGAATATTTTTTATACATGAATCATTTTAGGAACCTAGGGATTTATGTGACATGTATTATGTTAGGAACACATGAAAAAAATGTTGTGGTTAAGTTTGAGAATTGGAAATTAATTTCAATTCTATTTTTATTTCAATTAAAAGTGAAAATAAAGATGTAATAACTATAAAAAATGAATGAAATTGTTGAATGGGTATAAATAGTTCCTCATGAGAAAGTTTTAACTATAAAAAGAATTAAATGATGATAAATGAAAATATTTTAGTATGTCATATAATAATAAATTGAAATTTAAAAGTGTGTTTAACTATTTTGTCCATGAACCATTATAAAGATGATTGAGGGTAGTGATAGAGACACAGTCTAGTCCACTGGGATGGTATATGTGGAGTGAGTTGTTAAGGACAAATAGTGAGCCTTCTATTATGTAAATTGACGAAACTTTCTATTATGTATTTTAATATGTTCATTTGTTATTGTAGAGATATTCCACCATGATGACGTCTACTATTAAGGAGATATGAGGATACCATCGAAAATTATCCTCCAATAGCGGGGAAAGATACCTTTCCCGTTCTGGGTAACAGGGGGATAATGAAATTCCATGAGAACTTTTTCTAATTTTATGAAGTTTATGGAGTGAGACATAGGGAGATATGTGTTGAGTATTTTTATATGACCAGAGAGTTTTAGTTACATCACCATTTGATGTTTTATGGAGAGGGTGGACCTGGGGTAGCTTAGTTTTAGATAGAATCTATCCAGATGATTCTAGCTCACTTATTGACTCCTCCTAGGAAGAGATTATATCCATCATCCTATATATTGTGAGGAATAATGAGAAACTGGTAGAATATCCCTACTCATAATGAGCAGGAAAATGGTATTCAAGGTAATGATTTCTATGAAACGTTCTTGAAACACCTTTTTAGGAGACTCTAAGATAGGAGAGAGTTGTGACGTTTTTGAGGTTGAATTAGAGGATTATGTTCATGATGGACTATGATGGACACTTCACTGACTTAAAATTCTTTGTTCTAGCACTGTTAAGGGATGACTCATCTACCGTGAGACATTTTTCATGATGGTGTAATATATGAGATCAAGTCCCAAGTGAATATATTCCATTTAAAGAATTTTGATGAGGTGTTGGATGAAGACCTTATTTCAAAAGGGGACCAAAAATGAGGATTCTGGTGGTGGATGTGTGGTTTCAGTTGGGTAGTATAGTGGTGCGCCTTCTAATAATAAGAAGCTCCATTTGAGGGTTCACACGAAGGTGATGGTAGATAGAGTAACCAAGGAAGAGGTGTGATCTATCAAGGTTCTAATAACGTGTTATGTTATTAGTGTGGCTGGAGAGACCCATGTGGGGTTATTATCCCTGACCTCTAATTGTATGCCAGTCATGTGGAATGATGGGGAATGTAAATTGGTTCTGTTGGAACCCTCGGTAGGTGGGCAATGATGGATGATCAAGACTGATGTAGAGTGTAGGAAGGGCTTCTACTACCCTATAAAAGGATGGTAGTTGGAGTTCCACTAGTTGTACGATTTGAGATGGAAAACATGGTAATATAGGACAAAAATTTCTATATCATCATAGTATTACAACACTAGGGACTCAGATTGAATCCCATGGTAGAGTATAATTTCATCTTTATGTAGTTCGGCATACCCCTAGTGGTGGAGAGGTGGGAACATTGATAGTTTGTGGCATGATTCTTATAGATTCCATTTTTAATAGTTCTTTACATGAAACGTTGCCACATATTATTTTATATCCACTCAAATTGTGAAATTTTTGGGTCTAGAGGTGGAATATATGTGTGGGGTTATGTCTATTGACACAATGTTAAGAGTATGAGAAGGGAATATCTACCAATGTAAGGGGTTTACTCTCATGGTTTGTGGGTGGTACTTCCTTTAAGACTTTTTTATACTTGAGATGTTTGGTTTTGAATTGATATTGGGGATGGATTTGTTAGTGTCATATCAAGACTATATCAAGTGTTACTACTGATGGGTAATGTTCATTTCCCTTGATGGTGACACTTATGTTCATAGTGTAAAATGGTATATTCTCATAGGCTATGTAGGACCATTTCCTCTACAGCCTGTTGAGATCACAACATAGGTTGGGTGTCTTTTTCTCGATGATGTGGGAGTGGAGGGTGATGTATTCCCCCTTGTAGTGGACTAGTTTCATGATGTATTTCCCAAGGTATTGTCAAGGATTCCACCTAATATATTGATTTAGTTCTTGATTTAATTGAATCCTAGAATGTACCCGGTTTCTATTCCTCCATATATAAGGGAACCAGTAGAACATTAGGTTTTTGAGACTCAACTGGATGAATTGAAGAATAAAGGGTTTATTCATCTGAGTAAGTCACAATGGGGGTCTCTAGTATTTTTTTTTTCTAAGATGGATAATAGGATTTTATAGTTCCATGTCAATTACTAGAAATTGAATTTGATGACAGGTAAGATCTAATATCCTCTTACACTTATCGATGAATTTTTTTACCAGTTGGAGGGTGTGTTTGTGTTCTCCAGGAATAAATTGTGGTTAGGGTATCATCGACTAAGGGTTGGGGATTATAATATATCATGGAATAATTTTAATAGAAGGTATGGTTTTCATGTGTGTTTTAATCCCTTTTGAGTTAAAAAATACTCCTTCTATTTTTATGGATTTAATGAACTGAATATTCCACCTGTACCTGGATCAGATTGTGGTTGTTTTCTATGGATGAAATATTACTGTACTCCCAAACTCATGATGATCACCCTGAGTACACTAAGATAGTATAGTCTATACACCAAGACATCTATGTACCAATTATGGATCAAAATTTTACATTTCTTGGGTCACATCATCTCTTATTATGGTGTGTTAGTGGACCCAAAGAACGTATGAGAAGTTGTATCTTGGGAGACCCCCAAGTATGTTTTTGATATCAGAATATTTTTGGGATTATGAGGATATTACAAGAGGTTAATTAAGGAATATTTTGACCTAGAAACACCACATTAGAGATTAACCAAGAAGATAATCTAGTTGAGTGTTCTGTATAATTTGAGAATGATTTTTAGGATTTGAATAAGAATTTGAATACCGCACCAATTTTGATCTTACTTGAGTAGGGAAAAGTGTATAACTTTTTTTTCATGCATCTAGTATTGAAACTTGGGTAGTGTTAATGTAGGGAGACCATGTTGTGGCATATGAGTTATGATAGTTGAGGCCGTATAAATGAAATTACCCCACACATGATATTGAGTTGGCTACAGTGGTTTATTATTTAAATTGGTGGTAGAATTACCTTTTGGGTGAAAGGTTTTTTTGTATACCGACCATAAAATCCTAAAGTACATCTTTTCTCAGTGAGATTGAAATCTCCAAAAGTGGATATGGGTCGAGTATATGAAGTAACTGTAAATTCCTAGAAATGATCAATGTATCACTGAGAGGGGGTGGGGGAAAAGCAGTGATATCTTTTTTTTAAGTTTCATTTCTTTAGGAATAACCTTCACCTCTTATTAAATATTTATCACTTTTTTGGAAAATAAAAAAATATCACACATCCACAAGAACATAAGTATTTACTTGGTTCATTACTCAATAAGAGTATCTACGTCCTTGGCATGGTATGAAAACAATAAAATATCACACAACCAAATAGAAAACAATCAATTTTTTGGATACAAAAAGTAGGATATACCCTAACACTTGTGTCACACCATGATCAACACAACATAGAATGTGATTATATTAGAATGAATATTATAATAAATGTTTATGTAATAAGTTATGAAATATTAACCATTTGGTTCAAGAAAGGTTATTGTGTTGTCTTATCAAACTCCACTTGAATACATTCAAAACACAATTCATCACTTTACAAACCAACATCAAGAAGAAAAAACCTTTCTAGACCTTGTTCTAAAACTCAGTATAATTGTTTAGTTAGATTCCTCTGTCTGATTGCTTAGTCTAGACAAAATATATGAAATAATAACATGGAAATAATCTTGAACCACTTTTAATTTTCCTTAAACACCTACATGTAATGGCTTAGTCTGATCTGGTAAACTCTGATTAATATCTTTTCTTATACTTCTTCTGTCCAGATATGTTTCTTACAAAAACATTGTCTGGAAACTTTTCTCTATTCCAAAAAATTCATTTCTTCCACTCTCTATCTTCACACATGAATAATAATAGTGTCATAAAGTACAATATAATTTATTCTATTTATAGAATATCAAAAAGTTGTTTGGCTAGGAATCTGAAAATTTTTCTCTACTCATCCAAATTTTTTAAATTCAAATTATTCATTAATGTCAACTTCATCTTTGACACTTTAAATTCTTCTAAACACTTCTCAAACCTTCTCAAATCTTCTCAAAACTTCATCCAACTTTAAAATTTCTATCCATTCTTCTTTCCGATACGAAGTTCATTATAATGAAAACATATAAAAGACTGAATACATCTCATTATGATTCTATGTATGAGTTCAAAACAAAACTACTCTTTATGATGATTAATACCAATGGAGATAAGAATGAATTTTCATGTCTAATCTTCATACCAACTGAAAGACACCTTCTAAAAACATGGAAAACATTTTCCCATAAATATTGCTGTAATTTTTTTAGAATTAAATTTATTTTCTTTTTTACATAAAAATCATTTTAGCTTCTAAACTATCAACACTTCTTCAACGAAACTTCGACACCAACTTCATAACCTCTTGAAAAAACATCATAATTTTTCACCTTTACTTCAATTGTTCTCAAATTACCCTTATTGTGTCTGATGAAGTAGAATTTATGATTGATTTTTCAATTTTAGGTCTTGTATGATCAATTAATACCATTTATTTTAAGAATATTCTTTATCCACTCAAGAAATAAAAAATACTTTTGTTATTTTTATATTGACTCAATTGAAACAAATCAAAGAATCCTGTTGAAAATGGTTAACTACATTGTTGTGATTCATGTTTTTTATCGGTACCTGAATCTTCCCATTCATATATAGAAACAATTATAACATAAATATATGATTCAAAATACTATCTTAATAATTATTCGTCTAATGAATCAATAGCACACCACTTCCTACGGACCGTTGTCAGCATCAACTTCTTTTCCTCCAAAATTTCTTCCTGTAAAAAAATTTTCTTGTATCATGTCTTCTTCCTAAATTTGATAAATTTAGGATCATAATAGAGTCCCAATATTTATTTTTGATACATTCATAGTTCTACACATTTCATTATACTGATTGAAACTTTATTTCTAGACATAGAGATAGTTCAAAAAATATTCTTTCACAAAATTTCTTCAGAACAGAAAATCAAAACTTAAGAAAATTGTTATAATTTATCTTCTAATATTATGATTACTATTATTCATTTCATTCCTTACATCCAGTCACCAAAACATAAAAAGTGAAATGATTTTTTCATGAAGAAAAAAATAAAAAACAGTCAGCATAAACTTTTTTTAGCATAAAAAAAACATCAATCCGACATGGTTCCAATGATCACCCTTTTGATTTTGTTTTCCACCATGGTTTAAATATCATTGAACTTTTTAACATCAAGTTATCGATCAATTATCAACAATTCTAGTCCTATGTGATCAAACAATTTTTTAGTAAAAAACCTCATTGATATAAAAACCATGCTTTCCTAAAGTAGTGACTTAAAAAACTTATTCAACTTTTAAAATTTATTTCTCAAAAAAAATTCCACTATTATTTCCTTATCCTTGTAAAAAAAATTTATTATAACCATCTAAAAAAACTATTATAATAATAAAAAACCCAAAAATCCCCTTAAATACATGATTCCTTAAAATGTTAGGCATAAACCAATGAAAATATTTATGAAACATTTACCCCCTTCACAACACTATAAAAAGACAAGATGATAGTGGGGAACAAATAATTAAACTCAACATTAGAGAGAAAGATATCGGACACCCTTGTTAAAACTCATCTTGGAAAATGATTCCACTGGTAAAGGTTTTGTGAGAATGTCTACAAGTTATTCTGATGTAAGAACATGGTCTAGATTCAATTCATTCTTCTCAAAATTCACTTTGATGTAGTGATATTTGATATCAATAGGTTTTCAACTAGAATTTTGTACTGGATTTTTTGTATGTTTGATGACACTCTAATTATCACAATTAAAGAGAAAGGGTAAATTTACTTCAAGAAGTAAGTCTTCCAACTGAGTCTTCATCCACATAATTTGGGTAGTATCTTGAGTGGGAGAAAAATAACTTGCTTCAAACATGCTAAGATTTAATGAGTTTTATTTATTATTATTACAAATTACACAACTTTATCCTATATATAAAAATCCACAAGATGTGGATCTTCTATCATCAACACTTCCTTACCAATCAGCATCTATGTGGATAAAAAAAATCAATTCATTCCAATATATCATATCTAGTTTAAAAATATGTTGTGACCTTGATATATATAGGAATTATTTTTCTAACCAATATGTGGTATTTTTTAGATCACTTTGGAATCTTACACATAAGTTGAAAACATAAACATTGTATGGTCTTGAGGAATTCAGATACAATAAAATTCTAATCAGCTTCCATAACTCTTTTTCGTCAACTTCTTTACATTCTCCATCTTTTTTCAACTTGGGTACCACTAAAATTATTGTGGAATATAGTTTCAAATTTTCCATGAAAAACTTTTAATAAGTTCATTAGAATACTTTTATTGATAAATAAATATGTGTTTATTCTTTTGTGATATTTCTTACCCAAGATAGTATTTAATTTCTCTAAGCATGGAAATATAAAATGACATTTTCATTTCCATATAAAATATCTCAAAATTTATTTCATCATTCATAGAAATGATAATTTCATCAATATAAACAATTAAAATGAGGAAAATATCTTGAAATTATTTACTATAAATAATATTTTCAACCCTTACTTTCTCGAAGTTCAACTTCCCTAAGAATGTAACCAATTTGTAATACCATGCACTTAGAGCTTGTTTTATCCTATAGAAGGATTTATTCAATTTTCGTACATAACATTAATCCTTCCCCATAACAAACACACAAGGTTTATCAAAATAGAAGTATTCATCAAGTCCTCCATTCAATAATGCTGGCTTCAGATCCATCTGAAAAAATTTATAACTTCGTTGTATAGAAATAGAAACAAATATTTTGATTTTTTATAACATATCACTAGAGAAAAAGTATCATAAAAATAAATACCTTAAATTTTTTAGTAACATTTTCACAGTTAACTTTCTTCATTTCTTATCACTTCAACATCTTCATTCATCTTGTTGTGGAAAACCCACTATATAAAAATAATTTTTTTGTCATTTGTCTTAGGTATGAGATCCCAAGTATCTTTCTTATCAATTTAATCTAGTTCGTTATTCAAATATCAAATCCATTCAAGATTTTGAAAATATTTTTTTGACATCTTTTGGATCAACATTCAAATGAAAAGTAGTATGTGTAGTAACTTTTGATTATCTTATTGTCTGAAACTTTTGAAGTTGATCACCAATAATGTTTTGATATTCCAATGGTTTCCTTAGCCTTTGATGAGATGTATGGAATTCTTACCCATCATAAGATATAGTTCATTTGATTATTCCATTTCTATGGTATCATAAATTTTTGTATCCTAATGATGTCTTGTGATAACAATTATTTCAACCTATTAATTTTCCTCACCTGGATATGATTGTGAAACATCATTTTCAATATTTTTAAGAACATTTACATCAACAGAATCAAATAATCTTCATGTCTCTTTTCTGAAACATCTAGAACCTCTTCCATCTAGAGAAAAGCTAATAAAGACTCCATATTTACTTATCTGATCAAACTTTCCAAGGTTTCCACCTTGATTCTTTTTAATGTAGGGACTCCAAAATAATATTTAGGTTTTTAAACTTGGATTTTTGTCATTGAACATTTCATCGAGAGTTATATCATAATTTTTGATATCGAAACATCAATTCTGAATATAAGTAGCCAATATCATATCTTTTCTCCAAAAGTAATGAGAAAAAACATGATAGAGTAACATATTTCACCCCATTTCAACTAAAATTACATTATTCCTCTTTGTAATACATGTTTTTTGAGGTGCGTATGGTGTAATAAAATCATGATGAAATATATTTTTATCAAGATAACATCTAAACACTTCATTCTTATACCCACGACAATTTTTAATTCATAAATTCTTCCCAGAATACACACATTAATTCTCAACTCTTCTCCTAAAAATCATAAACATATTTAGAGCTTCCAATTTATCATTCAAATACATAACACAAGTAATTCAAGTAAAACAATCAATGAACTAAATGGAATACTTACATTTGAATATTTATTGTTTTCTCTCAGATACTTTCTCGCATTGATAACTTTCTCATGTTTCTCTAACAATATGTCTAACCCTTTTATACCGAAACTAATTTTCTTTTTTTATTCTTAATAAAAAAGATTTCTAAACTTCACCAACATGAAATAAGTTTCTTATGGTGCATTGGAATCTATTTAAAACTTTTATATCTTCCCCACTTTTCAAAAAAAAAACCAGCTTTTATGAAAGCAGCTTTATTACCTTCCAAAAAATGTTTTGAAACTCTCAAAAAGTTGTGGTTCAACCCATCAACTAACAAGGATTTCATTGATTTAAACATTTCTTCCATAGTAATAGTGGATCTAAAACCATTGATTTTGCGGGATTTATTATTTCAAAACATCACTATAACTTCTTTGAAATATTTCAAATTATTCAACAATTTTGAATATCCTATCACATGAGACGAACACCAACTATCCAAGATCTAGGGTCATTCTCCTCTTATATCTTTGAGAGCGGTTTTCACAACAAGATACTATTCCTTACCATTATATTTCTTCACTTATGGCTTCTGAGAATTCTTATAAACATGTTGTTATGTCAGTAAAAATAAGGAAATCATTTTGGAATATATATAGGTTTTTAACAACTTTCAAAAATAGTTTCCAAAGGTTGAAATATATTTTCATCTTTCAAAAAATTCTTCTCAAATTTCATTAAAACATCCTTCTTAGGTTTCATCCTTTGAGATTATTGACTCCCCCCTTGATGTTACTTATATTAATCATGGTAAAATTTTAATATTATTGATTGAACCAAAATATATTTTTTGTATTCCCAAATCCACTATAATACCAGCAGTAACCATAGAAGGAATAAATTTCTCTATAACTTACATACTATCCAGATTTGTGAATAGTTTCTCAACAACTTTATTAACATTCAAAACAGAAGTTTCTTTTGACACAAAATTTATGTTATCACTTAGAATCTTCTGCTTCATCTATGGTTTCTTTCCAATCATATTAGAATTAGAAGTGTTTGAAACTTTAGTATCATTCTCATAATTTTTAGAAACTTTTGATCATCCAAATTTGTTTGTTTTTGGCACATACATGATTTTCTAAACTTTCTTCTCCATAGGAACAACATAAGTTTTCTTCTCAACCTTTGAAGGTAAATTTTGATCATTATTTGGTTCAAATTTTCCCAAACATTCACCATATTCATAGATATAGTTATTAAAACTTGTAACTCCCTAGTCAACTTTAGAAAAAAAAAATGATCAAGTTCTAAATATTTCTCCTTATCTTTAAACATAACTCGAAGATGCTCATTCTGTTTCTTTTTCTTTCTTAAGAGACTTTCTCATAAAATTAATCTATTCAAGTTATTTTTATTTCTATTTATAAATACAATAGTTATTGTTTTTTAGGAATTTATTTCATAAAATTCTTGATCTATCTTTAAATTATAACAATCTTTCTTAGACATTCTTTCTGTTTTCTTTTTAGATGAGATTCTGACTCAAACTATTTATTTTCAGAACAACTACTTGAAAAATCATTATAATTAATTATTCAAATTTAAGTACTTTCTCTATAAACTTCAGTAAAATTTTCATCATCAGATTCACTATCTTATTCTTCATTATCATTAGAAAAAAATATTCTCTTTTTAGAATTGGAGAAATTTATTTAATTTCACTTGTAATAAGATTTTGGTTTTCACCGTGTTTCTTCCAAGATCTTATTGTACTTCTATCATCTTCATCACTATAATCAGTATTCATTCTTAGAGAAAAAATCGCCACAAAGTGACCAATAGCTCCACATTTGAAACATTTAAAGGGATGTTTCCCTTTATACATTCCTATACCGATTTTAAAATTTTTTGAAAACAAGGATAAAAATTAATCAAGATTGTTACATACCTCATTTTTAGATTTAGAGTCACAAACATCCGCATCTTCAAGAAAATTATTAGAATTTTCTTTTTGGGTATCTTTGAAGGACAGTTCTCTATCAGAATTTGTTTTTTCCTTTCATACCTTTCTCCCTTATAATTTTATAAGTAACAAGAGTACTATATATGTTATCTAGAGATAGTGTCTTAGGATCTATATCTTTAAAAGATGAAACATTAGCATAAAACTTACTAGGAATAATTATTATGTTCTTTTCAACTATAGTTGTGTCTTCCAACTTTTGACCAAGAAATTTTATTGTGATAAAAATATAATTCACCCTTATAAATAAGTCAAAAAAATATTCAAACTCATCCAATTTATGATATTCATATTTCAACCTCCATATTTGTAACTTGGTTTTCTATAACTTTTTATTTCCTTCATAAATGTTATTCAATGTTTTGCATATACATTTGGTAGTAACAACTCCCTTAACTCTTTTATTTTCATTTTCATAAGGTGATGAGAGTAATTAATTCTTAGCTCTTCATTTATTTTCAAGATACTTCTTATCTACAGATGTAAGAGGAAGTTATTCATTAATAGGAGTAAATCCATATATAGCAGCTTCAAAAACTTCATACCCAAGAAAAATATGATATGGAAAAATTCTATCTTTCTAGATATTATAGTTCCTTCCATCAAATACTAGAATCACCTTACTGTTCATAGAATTCAGATTCCATATAAAAAATTCTTCTCTAATAACTTCAGAAAAGAGTAAATAAAGGTATCCTTTACTCTAATACCAACTATTAGTGATCATACAATATCAATGTATCACTGAGAGGGGGGGGGGTTGAATAGTTTATATATTTTTCTTTTAAGTTTGTTTTTTTAAGAAAAAAATTCACCTCATGTTAAATATTTATCACTTTTATGAAAACAAAGTCATAACACATCCACATGAACACTAGTATTTACAAGGTTCACCACTCAATAAGAGTAGATATGTCCTTGGAATGGTTTGGAAACAATCCAATACCACACAATCCAATAGAAGATAATAATTTTGTGTGGATAAAAAAATAATATATAACCTTAAACTTGTGTCACAGAATGATCAATACCATTGTGCATGAGATTCTATTAGCATAAATGATGTAATATATGTTTTTGTTAAAATAAATTAAACCCTCACCAGTTAGTTTAAAATAATTTATTGTAATGCCTTATCAACTTCCACTCGAATACCTTAAAAACAAAATTCTTCACTTTCCTACCTAGTAGTTGGTAGAAACAACCTTTATAGACATTGTTTTGAAAAATTAGTGCAATTTTTCTACCCAATTTCTCTATCTGATTTCTTTGTCCAAAAAAATATAAGAAATAATACCCTGGAAACAATTCTGAATATCTTCAAACATTCCTCGAAAACATGCATCTCATCGATTATTCTGATCTAGTAAACTCTGATTACTATCTTTCCTTGGACTTATTCTATCTGGAGATGTTTCTTAAAAAACTTTATCTGAAAAATTCTTCTCTATTCCAAAATATTCGTCGCTTTCAATCTCTCTCTTCACATGTGAATATTTCCTGTGTCAAAAAGTACAATGTACATTATACTCTTTATAGGAGGGAAAAATAGGTTTTTTTAGGAATCTGAAAAACATTTCTCACTCAATGTTTTTTTCAAAACTCAAATTCCATATTAATTTTGGCTTTATCTTTGACTCTTTCAATGCTTCTCAACTCTACTCGAACCTTCTTTAATCTTATCAAAACTTCATCTATGTTTTAACTTTATAAAAATTATGCAGTTTGATACCATGCACATTATGATGAGAACATATGAAAGACTAATGAATTATCATTATGATACTTTATAACATCTACAAACAAAAATACTCATTCTGATGATCCGTACCAACTGAGATGAGAATTAATTTTCATTTCTCATATTTATACCAATTGAAAGAAACCAATTAAAAAATTGAAAACATTATTCCGTAAACATTTTTTCAACTTCTCTAGAAATAAATTTATTTTCTTTTTCCATAAATGTCTTTTTAAATTCAAAATATATAATCACTAATTTGGAAATTAACATCAAAACCTATTGAAAAAACATATCAATGTTTCATATTTTCTTCAAATTTTCTCAACTTCCTCATATTTAGTCCAATAAAGTACAATGTACGATTGAATTATTTGCGTCAGTTCTTGTTTGATGAATTAGTACCGCTTATTTTCTAATGATTCTTGACCCACTTTAGAAACGAACAATACTTTTATTCTTTTTTTCTTGACCCAATTGAAAAAAACAAAGAAACATGTTGAAAATGGTTGAATACATTATTGTGATTCATATTTTTTATTGGTATCTGAATCTTCCCATTCATTGGTATCAACAATTACAACATTCAGATATGCTTCAATATAATTTATTAACCAGTCTGCCTCTGATGAATCTATAGCACTCCACATCCTAGGGACCGATGTCAGCATCAACTTTTCTCTTCCATAATTTATTCCTCTAAAGAATTTTTCTTGTATCATTATTTTTTCATGAAATTGATATCTTTAAGATCAACATAGCATCATCATATTTATTATGGATATATTCAAACTTTGATACATTTCCTTATACTGATTGAAACATTATTTCTAGATATAAAGAGAGTCTAAAAAACAACTTCTTTTAGAAAACTTATCCATAATAGAAAACTAAAACATTTTAAATTTCTTATCAAAATTGTGCCTAATATTCTAATTAATATTATTCATTTCATTCTTTATATCTAATCACAGAAACTTACAATGTGAAACTATTTTTTCATAATGTCAAAAAAAGACAAAATAATCAGCACAAACATCTTTCAGAATCCAAAGAAAACATTTATCCAACTTGGTCCCAACATTCATTTCACATTAAGATATCCTATATTCCTAGGAAGGGGAATAATGTTACAAATTTGATGAGTTAGAAGGAATAGACTCATGTTTTTCAGGATTTTAGTTCTGATTGGAAGATGATAGCCTTGTTCGTTGATATACATATATGGGCGCAGGAGGGCCAGGGACAGATGAACCTCATATACCTATTATTTGAGTCCACAATTATAAACCAAATGAAGGAGAGACAATATATGGATCTAGTGTTTTTGGGTTTGAGGGAAATCATTGAAGGTACAGAGACACATTCTGTTTGTACTCTCATTAATGATGAGATCGTTTACATTCTCAGACTTTTTATTGTGACTTATTGTATGAAAGCAAAGATGATGCATGAGTTTCATGCCTCAAAGTGGTCGGTGAACCCTAGTTTGACCAAGATGTATCATGATATTTCGAGGTTTTATTGGTGAAAATGGATGAAAAAAGAGTTTGTAGGTTTTGTGATTTGGTGCTACACCAATTGGGAGGTGAAGGTCGAGCATAAACGATTGGGTGGTTCGCTACAGCCATTTCCCATTCCAGAATGGAAGTGGGATGATGTCACCATAGATTTTGTGATAGGTCCCCTGAGAAATCCTCAGAAGAATGACACAATATGGATGATTGTGGATAGACTGACCATGGTATCCCATTTCATACTGATTCTAGAGTCTTTTACTATGGCCTAGTTGGGTGACATGTTTTTTCATATTATAGTACATTTTCATGGGGTATCTCAAAGTTTTATTTGATATCAAAATCCATGTTTTACTTCAAGATTATTTCATGGGTTGTAGAAGGCCCTTAGTACCCAGGTGTTTGTTGAATATAACTTTTCACCCATAGATAAATGGGGTGGGGGTATAGAACATATTTTTTAGGTGCAAGAGGATATGTTGAGGGCACATGTACAAGATTTTGGTGGGTCTTGGGAAAATATTTTAGTTCTTGTTCATTTTTCCAATAACAAAAATTATCTGGAGACAATTTAGATGAAACCATATGATGTGATCTATGGTAGGACATGTAATTATCTGTTATGTTGGATATAGGTAGAGGAATCGTAATTGTTGGGGCTGAGTATCATATATGAGAAATCAATGTAGGTTTAGTGGATTTCGAAATAAATGGCTATGAATTAGAGTAGGCATAAGTCATAAGACAATCGACATTATTGAACTATTGAGTTTACATTGAGGGATTGTGTATTCCTTAAGGTTTCTAGAAGTTTGGTACTTGATTAGATTTGGAAATATGGAAATTTTATGCCTAGGTATGTGGGTTCATTTGATATTTTGGATAGGATCAGATAAGTGGAATACTGATTGGATCTTATTAGTGGTGTAGTGGCATGCAATATGTTTTCTAGGTGTCACAGATTCAACAGTATCACCTTTATCCCTCTCATGTGATCACTATGGATGATGTTGAGTTTGAGGCTGATGGTTCATTTGAGGAGAATTTGGTTCATATTATGGATCACAGTGATAAGTTCATTTGATGTAAGGATGTGTTGATAGTCTGAGTGTTGTGGTGACATGGAAGAATTCATGAGGATACATGGAAGAGGTAGGTAGATATACAGACCCAATGGTTTGATCTTTTTATCTTGGAGACTTAGTGATTCTTGGAAGTGTGGATTGAGGATGATCCATTATAAAGGGGGAGGTTGTAAGACTCCATACTTATTTTAAGTATGTTCTTGTTTAATTTTCCATTAAATCATCTTTTTTTAGTTAATAAAATGGTTATAGGGCATATGAGTAGCCACAGAGGTGTCCTGCTATTTTTGGGAATGAAAATGTGGAAAAATATGGGCTATCTAGTGAATGCTTCATAGTTATGATACAGTTAATAGTAATTGTGCCCCATAACAATGCAGGCCTAGGAGATAGTTGTGTAATTGAGAATCCATGGAAGGGGAAGCCCAAAACCATGTACTAATGGAATGATCCAATACACATGACCACTACATGGTTTTTCAAACTATTTAAGCTTTTTAGGAGACTTTGTGACCTGGAATCTTCTTAGATAGAGGGTGGCGCATAGTTGGAACACATTTAGTCCAACCGTGTGGCCAAACTATGAGCCTCATTAAAAAGGTGGAAATTTAACATTCCCACCCCCTATGGATTTAAGATTTTTAACATTATTTTTCTCCCATTTAATCCTACAACAAAAAGGGTTACAAACGTCCTTGTATTCTTGGTAGTTTGGAGTGCGGTTGGGTGAGAATAAAAGATCTGGGAGAGTCAAACACTCATCTTCCTTCTATTTTTGAGAAATTTCCTTTTGTATTTGTTTCTCTCCTCCAGAATCCCTAAAATATTATTTTTCATTAAGATTATATGATTGGTATTTGAAGGTTGTTTTAGTTTGAATAAAATTATAAGTTTAAGAAATCATTTATCTATAAAATTGAGGTAGGTGGTTTATAAGTTTTTCTCATAGTCTTGATGCCCTAATTTATGTGTATATGGTTTTGTGGGGAACCTTCTTATTTTCAATTTTTTTTCATTGGTTGGAAATTAAGAAGTGGTTAATTTAATGATGATTTTAACCCCTCATAGTTGCTTTGGGATATTTCAAGGATGAGTAGAAAAGGTTTATAGACATTCATGGGGTGTTCCTCTTCCTCAAATGTGGAATTGAGTTTATAAATGATAAATTGAATTGTTTTTTGAATTAACCCAATGATAATCGTATTTATCTTGTTAAATGGTATAACGGAAAATTTGGATTAACTTGAATTTTTAAATGAGTTAGGTCATTTATGTGAAAAATGATAAATGTGAATAACAGTTAAAGGAGCATGATTATGTGAATAAATAGAATTAGTGTGGTTCTAGACTAAGGCTCTACTCTCAAAAGATGGGCTAGAATGATTCTCTAGGACCACCATTGTATTTCATGGGTTAGGGTGGCAGAATGAGGCTTTATGCCCCCCAAAAATGTAAATGATGCTAATACCTAGATGAAGTATCTCAGGTAAGTTGATATATGTATTTTTTTGTGAAATAATTGTATTGTGACAGAGGTAACATGAACCCTCATATATGTTTTTCAGTTTTTTGGCATAAAATGAAGTGTGATTAAGGAATATGGGTAACACATGGAACAAATGAATAAAGTGGATAATGTAGAACCTGTTGATTAATGGAACCTTCTTATCATTTTATTATCTAGTTTCTTACCATACTTATGTATATATTATTATTATTTTTGGACTTGATATTTTTTAGACATCATTGGTGGTGGTCAACTAAGTTGTACTGACACCCTGATTGGCGCACCAATGGGTTCTTGAGTAGACTTCGTGGTTGTAGGTAAATACAAGGTAAAATTCCCTATCTAAGGGGGTTGATTCGGGGCTCAGGGATGTGCATGGATGAGTGAACCAGAATTAGTGTTGGTAACAATTTTTGGGTTTTATTTTTCATCTTGTCTTTATTTTAGGTTTTTCCTTTACACTTTTCACTATAAGACATGACATGGGATATTTATAGTTTGGTTGTGGGCCTTTACCCTGTTTTATAAAATTGATTGGTGATGCATTTTTTATGTTAATTATGCTTCTATTGTTTCTTATTATATCTTCCATGGATTAATCTAATAGAGGGTACAATCTCTCCACAAGTATTGTTAGACCCTCACTGCTAGTCATCATCCTTTAACAAATGGGGAGTTGTGCTTGAGGTCACATGACACACTATCTATGGTAACTGTCTTAGTGGATCCTGGGTTGTGCCATTAAACCTTGAAATTCATCCTTGAAATATTCTCATTTAAATATGGTCAAATAAAATTATATAAAAAATCCTCTATTTTTGATATTCATTTTAGTTTTAAAATATTCATATTTGTGACTTGATTATTATCTTAGAGAGATCTTATTAATTTCTCCATTTAATTTTATTTAGACTCAGCCTTTAATCTTCATTTAACTTCTAAAAAACCTCACACTTTATCCACATTTTTATTATCTCAGTCAATACTAACACTATGGCGTGACATTTCATTTCCTTACATATAACAATATTTACCCTAATTCAGGTATTTCATGGACACATTATGGGAGTTATACTATAGTGTAGTAAATTTTTCATTATCAATCTATCACTTTACAATTTTATCATGACATACTATAGTGGTGAAACATCACCCCATTGATCTCACTTCACCTAGAATTGCTGCGTTAAAGTACAGCTACAACACTATTGATTTAAAAAACTCACACTTAAACTTATCCTTAGCTTTATAATGATATGGATTAATTATTCATAGAACATTATTCGTATTTATACCATTAATATTTACCAACTTGAATTGTGATTAAAAAATAATAATTACAATGTTTTAATTTTTGAAGTAGAGATTCAAAATCATAAGAATTAATTATTCACCTAAAATCTCAATATTTTTAAAAATAAATACGCTTAAAAAAGTGTTGGGTTACTTCTATATAACCTCAAATTAATCCCTTATATTCACTATCTCTTCATATTTAAAATTTTGTATCATTTTCTTAATCATACGAATCATAGTAAATCCAATACTTTTAAATTTAACTCTAAAAGCACATGTCATCTATGAGATGTTATGTATAGAATAGAATATGTTATGTATCCATTAAAAAAATATTTTTTTACATATGATCATATATATGTTACACATATCAGTGAGAGATTATAATTATTCTTCAATATTATTCAGCATTTATTATGTTTCATCTATTAAATGTTACATATTACTATGTATCCACACTAGTACACTTATACTTTTTTATTTGAGAGGTTATATGTATTTACATGGATAATTATACTAATAAGATGATATTATGTATGAATTGGGGAACTCTCATATAGCATCCCAGCTTTTTATAACATAACTTTTCATTACATTATACAAAACCGAGGATCTTTAAGGTTTAGTGTCTTGGAAACCAAGAACTTAATACATGAAAACATAAAACATTCTTCTTAAACACTTAAAAATCTTCTTCATTGTCCATCCTAAGTTCATTACAGCATCTCATAACCTGGGAGCATACATAAAATGAAGGGGTGAGCAGAAGGCCCAGTAAGGGAAACAAGGGAAACGTTTTACATGTGAACTTGAGATACATCAAAAAGACATGAAAAATAACTTTAAGGCTTGAGAAAGATATCATGAGGAATATCATAATAAAAATAACTTGATTCATAACATGAATATATGGATAAAACATTTAACTTAGACAATCACAGACATATCACCAAGGTCCATCCCCAATGTGTCATTTGAAATTACCAAGGTTATTCACCAAGGTATCGTTAAAATTATAATCTCTAGTGGTAACATCATTACCCAATGCATTGGAGCGCTATCAGGGCGCACCCTCAAATTTTCTTTATTATCATGTGATCCACATATATCATCATCAATAATTTCATAAATAACCTATATAGCATAAAACAAATCAGTTTCATTTCATAATCATAACGTTTTAAAAAATGCTTTAAAGACATGATGTTTAAGTCACTTTAAACCCATAGAAACAGAAACTGGGTTTCATGTTTGTAAATACCAGAATTAAAATATATAATTTTGATATATATGTGAATAATTTTATATAATAAATATCTTTTATTATTAACTTAATAAAATAAAAGAATTTGGGAAAAAGAGAGAGACATTTTGAGACGAAAAGTCTGCAGCATAACGGCTATGATACATGGTTTTAGAAAATACTGAAAAGAGAGGGGAAATGGGTCACCCACTCATAAATGATCCATAAAATAGTATATGGACAGAATATAATGGATATAAGAAAATGGTAATGAAATTTGAAATACATAACATATGAAATGAAAAACATGAAAGGAAGACAAAAGTAAGATTTCTCTTATGAAGAATTCGACAACCTAACGATGTCACTTAGAACTTCAAAAATATGAATTGATGAGATTAAATATGGTCTATAATCATGTTAAAATAAAATAAAAGTATTATAAATATAGATATCATACCCCAAAATGGAAAAAGGTAACTTGAAAGAGTTTACATGGAAGTAGAACATTGAAAATGAGAAGGGTGAAAAAATTCCTTACAAAAATTCGACAGCCTAACAACGCCACTTAAACATCCATAAAATTAATTGATGAGAGAAATAGGGGTTCACTCATAATATGAACATGAAAATTGAATTAGGATGAATAAAGAAGAACATCCCCAACATAAGAACATGTAGCATAAAAGAAATTACATAAAAGAGAGTACTTGAAAAGAAAGAGAGAGGTAGGATCCCTTACCTTGAAGAGTAACTTTGAAATCATGAAGTTTGGGACCTTGGGAGGCTTCAGGGAACCTTGGGAGGACTCCTTGGGAGGTAAAGAGACTGTAACTTCGTTGAGGAGGATTTTGGAATGGAAAGGATGATAGAATGGGTTGGTATTTATAGGGTAAGTGAGGGGACAAGGCATTAATGGCCAAGGGACTACTCATTGGTGGTATTAGAAAAAACATGGGCTTTCCCATGGTATTTGACCATGGTATTTTCCACTTGGGACACCTCATACCTTAACTTACTATTCATAAGTCTACCATATTGATTACATACTTAATACATCATTTAATGATGTCATTAAACACCTGTAACTTAAAAACTGTATTTTCACTATTCACCAAAAATTCAACTTTCTCAGATAAATCCCAGAATTTCACCTTAACCAAATATTGACGCTCTGATTTCAAAAATGAACTCCATTTTATAAAAATAATTTTCTAAATATTTTTAATTGAATTTTTAAATAAATACACTATTCATCGAAAATTCATTTGTTTGAGAAAAATCCCCAAAATTTACCTTAACATAATATCGATGCTCTGAGTTCAAAAATGAACACCATTTTATATAAATAATTTTGTAAATACTTTTAATTAAAAAACACTATTCGCTCGAAAAAACTAAGACTTGACTAATAATTTCTGAAAAAGTTATTTACCAATTTTTTTGAATCACATTACTTAATCAAGGTGCCTTGATTATATTAATACTTTATTTATGTTTGATTACTAATCTATTTGGTCACATTACTAATACTAAGTGTAAAATCACTATTCATAATTTACTATTCATAAAAAATTAAGATGATCTAATTAGACTCTAAATTCCTTACTAAACATAATTTTAGAAGACCATTTTTTGAAAATCATTACACATAATTAATTATTTAATATTTACATAAATATTTTCAAATATCCTTTTTCTAGAATTCATTAATAATATGCATACTATATTTATCCAGACATTTGAAAATTCACAAACTTCACCATAAGAAGACATCAAAATTTTTATGTAAATCAAAGGATTACACAAGACAGTTATGGTCTCCTTACACTGCCCCTTATAACCCCAGTATATGACCTAATTGTAAGGTGTGGTAAGGTGAGAGAATCTAAGGGCAGCTCGACCAACATTGAATGAGTAGTAATTTCTATCAGTTTGAACTTTCTGCGAAGGAGGTTCTGTTCTAGCTTCACACGATGAATTTCGGCTTGGGTTTGGTCCAGAACAAAGCCCAACGGTGCTACCTCCTTCGCAAGTTCTGTTAGATGGTCTTCGATTAGCCTGAGACTACTGGATGAGGCCATAAAATCTTCTTTCTATATTAATTAACCAAGATCACTTGTGTTTATAGACCATAATCGCAACATTTAGTTTCCAATGGTCATATTGACCAATGGTCATATAACAGTCGAAACCCAATGGTCTCATTTTAATTATACTCATGTTATCAAATGAAACAGTTTTGTTGAGTATAAAAATAAAATAACACACAAAATTAGGAAACAAGATTTATTCAAAATTTCTAGTCGTTACAATCTTCCCCCCTTATGAAATTGCATCCTCACAATTTTTAAAATTGGGCTTGAAAATTTAAATGAAAGTCCCACATCGGAAAAAGAGTCAGTAACACTATTACTTTAAAAGAAAGGAAGGGAAGTACAAAGGTCACCCAAGTTAACCCATACTAGGATTCCATGTACGAAAACATGGATATGGAAGAGAAAACAAAGAGTCAAGTTCTGATGGAGAGTGATAGAAAACATGATTAGGAGAAAATTAACAACAAGAAGATCACAAACTTAAGATGTGTTAAACAGTCTTTGATTACCCAGTAAGAGACATAAACCAACAATGTTTTTGTTTTAAGTTCCTTTTCATAATTTTGAGGAATTCATTTACTTCCTAGAATAAAAACATAAGGAAATATTTTTACCTTCATGTAGAGTCTCATCCATTAATAAGTTTCTCACAAGACTAATCTTTTCTCCAAATAATGAGCAATAAAAAAGACTTAGTCTCATCAAAAGAACAAGAATAGTCTTCTAGAAAATCACATAATCCACAAAAGAATAACTATATTTTTCCCTTGTCTTTAGTCATCAACTAAAACTAAAAAGGTTAGTACGATATCATATAATCCACAAAAAGGATAATCCTTTATAAAAAGAAAATTGACTATTAATATCCAAAATTGAACAAAAGTACCCAAAGTTTCAGAAAGACCATTCAATACATAATCATCCTTAAAATTATTCAGAATAATCCAAACTAAGATTGGAACACAAATATAAAAAGGATTTGATAACACAGTCTTCCAAGATAAACTTTATCGTTCATCTCCAAACAACATCAATCAATCTTAACGTCTTATAACAAAAGTAACTAACCTAAACATATTTTCCCTAAGATAGGTTAATCATTTCCATAATTAACCTAAATTACTATAAGTTCACCATAAATTCATCGATTCTTAAAAATATAAGTCAACCTTTAATCCTCAAAGAAAATACCGTAGTAATCTATTTACCTCGATCATATAGGGTTCCCAAAATAGTGAACGTCTTCCAAAATAATAATCATCTTATAATCCCCTAATCATATTTTATTTAAGAAGAACAGCTTCACAACATCAACATGTGGTACATAACAATAGATGATTTCCTTAATGATATAAAACCACCTTAGGTAGTGACTCGATGTTCTTAGAAAACATTAAAGATACGCTAATTGGGCACGAACTAAAATACAACATGACATAGACAATTATTGCGAAGAAGTTAAATGTACATTTGTCATCATGATCCATCTCAGTATAGGACATGCATTGTTCCCTTGTCCTTGAAGATTGTTGATGCTCATCATGCTTCTCATCCCTTCCAAGAGAGCATTGCCTTGGATAATGTCCAACTTCTCCATATTTACAACATTGAAAAGTATAAGGTACATTAGATCAAACTTTATCTCTATTCATTACATTATCCATTTTTTTAAAGCAATTGGATACTTTATGCCCTATAACCCCACACTTAAAACATCTCCCAGTTCCTTTTTGACATTCTCCTTGGTGCCCCTTTCCATACTTTTTGCACAAAGGAAATTGAGTCTTCTTTCCCTTATCAACGTTATTAGATGAACATCCTTGAGACTTCATCTTCTTCTTCCTTGATGAATTTAGGCATTCAACTAGGTACCAATTATTAATTGTGATTTTTGATAGCTGGTTGGGCATAATCATAATATTTTCAACTTGATCTGTCTTCATCTCTGTCATATTAATAGGGCAATCATCACATTTCCTATCACATTTGTTGTTGGAGCATGTTCTTCTATTTCCTGCCATTAACTAAGAAAATAAAGTATAATTAGGGGGCTTAAATACTTAGCCAATAATTATAAAAAGGAAACTTAAATCATAGAAGGATAAACTTGTTGAAGAAAAGTATACCCTAAATTTTGATCTCCTAGGTTCCAATATTGGTTATCCATGATCATATATTCTTAAGTGAATCTTTATTTTATTTTATATTTGTCTCTTTAATAATAGTTCATACAAAGCTTATGAATTTACCAAAGTATATCCCCCGGGAGTGTCAGACCAAGAGTGCAGCAAGGCCCGTTGTCGGGCACCAGGTTACCCTAGGTCAAGCCCGAAACACCTTGTTAGAGTTTTCACTCCTAGGAACATCTGTGCCAGAGCCACCTCTACTTGTTCGTATCCAGACAGGGATTTATTTGTTTGGAACCCACATACTCAATACTCACCAAAATACCAGGAAGATTTACTATATTTAAACTTTTCAATAGGGTTATTCCTAAAGTTTTCATATCCAAATTTCCACAAATAAATAAACCTCCCTTTGATACCAACTATAGAATCCTGCCTTTTTATAACATAACTTTTCATTACATTATACAAAACCGAGGATCTTTAAGGTTTAGTGTCTTGGAAACCAGGAACATAATACATGAAAACAAAAAAAAAATCATCATAAACACTTCAAAAGCTTATTCATTGTTCATCCTAAGTTAATTAAAGCATCTAAAAACCTGGGAGAATACATAAAAGGAAAGGGTGGGCAGAAGGCCCAGTAAGGGAAACAAGGGAAAGATTTTACATGTGAACTTGAGATACATAAAAAAGACATGAAAAATAACTTTAAGGATTGAGAATGATATCATGAGTCATATCATAATAAAAATAATGTGTTTCATAACATGAAGATGTGGCTAAAACATTTAACTTAGACAATCCTGAACATATCACCAAGGTCCATCCCCAAGGTTTCATTTGAAATTACCAAGGTTATTCACCAGAGTATCATTAAAATTGTAATCTCTAGTGGTTACATCATGACCTAATGCATTGGAGAGATATCAGGGCACACCCTTAATTTTTATTTATTATCATGTGAGCCACATATATCATCATCAATAATTTCATAAAAAACCCATATAGCAAAAAACAAATGGGTTTTATTTCATAATCATAACGTTTTAAAAACTGCTTTGAAGATAAGATCTTTATGTCACTTTAAACCCACGGAAACGGAAAGAGGTTTTCATGTATGTAAATCAAAGAATTAAAATAGAAAATATTGATATATATTTTAATACCCTTATAAAAGAAAGATATTTGAGTATTCACTTAATAAAATAAAAGAATTTGGGAAAAAGAGAGAGACATTTTGAGATGAAAATTCTGCAGCATAACAGCTATGTTACAGGGTTATAGAAAATATTGAAAAGAGAGGGGACATGGGTCACACACTCATAAATGATCCATTAAATAGTATAGGGAAAGAATATAAAGGATATAAAAACATGGTAATGAAATTTTAAAGACATACCATATGAAATAAAAAATATTGAAGGAAGACAAAAATAATATTTCTCTTATGAAGAATTCGATAGCCTAACAGCGTCACTTAAAACATCAAAAAAATGAATTGCTGAGATTAAATAGGGTATCTAATCATGTGAAAATAAAAGAATAGTATTATGAATATAGATATCATACCCCAACATGGAAAAAGGGAACTTGAAAGAGTTTACATGAAAGTAGAACTTTGAAAATGAGAAGGGTGAAAAAATTCATTACAAAAATTCGACAGCCTAACGGCGCTACTTAAACATTCATAAAATGAATTGATGAGAGAAAGAGGGGGAATCTAATCATATGAACATGAAAGGTAAAGTAGGATTAATATAGAAGAACATACCTAACATAAGAACATGTAGAATAAAAGAAATGACATAAAAGAGAGTACTTGAAAAAAAGAGATAGGATCCCTTAACTTGAAGAGTAACTTTGAAATCATGATGTTTGGGACCTTGGGAGTCTTGAGGGAACATTGGGAGGACCCCTTGGGAGGTAAGGATACCAGAACTTCTTTGAGGAGGATTTTGGAATGGAAAGGATGAGAGAATGTCTTGGTATTTATAGGGGAAATGAGGGGACAATGCATTAATGGCCAAGGAACACCTCATTTTTGGTATTGGAAAAACCATGGGCTTTCCCATGGTATTAGCCAATTGGGAAATCTAATACCTTATCTTACTATTCATAAGTCGACCATATTGATTACATGATTAATACATCATTTAATGATGTCATTCAACACCCATAATTTAAGAACTGTATTTTCACTATTCACTGAAAATTCAACTTTCTCAGATAAATCCCAAAATTCCACCTTAACCAAATATTGATGCTTTGATTTCCAAAATGAACTCCATTTTATAAAAATAATTTTATAAATATTTTTAATTTAATTTTTAAATAAATACACTATTCACTGAAAATTCATTTTTTTTAGAAAAATCCCCAAAATTTACCTTAACATAATATCGATGCTCTGAGTTCAAAAATGAACTCCATTTTATAAAAATAATTTTATAAATAATTTTAATTAAAATTTTAATTAAGAAAACTATTCACCTGAAAATACTAAGACTTGACTAATAATTTCTAAAACAGTTATTTACCCATTTTATTGAATCACATTACTTAATCAAGGTGCCTAGATTATATTAATACTTTCTTTAAGTGGGGTTACTAATCCATTTGGTCACATTACTAATCCTAAGCGTAAAATCACTATTCATAATTTACTGTTCATTAAAAATTATGTTGATCTTACTAGACTCTAAATTTCTTACTAAACATAATTGTAGAAGACCATTTTTTGAAAATCATTACACAAAATTAATTATTTAAGATTTACATAAATATTTTCAAATATCAATTTTCTAGAATTCATCAATAATATGCATACTGTATTTATTTGGGCATTTGAAAATTCACACACATCACCATAAGAAGACATCACAATTTTTATTTAAATCAAAGCATTACACATGGAAATTACGGTCTCCTTACATAGCCTCTTATAACCCCAGCATAGGACCTAAGTGTAAGGTGTGCTAAGGTGAGAGAATCTAAGGGCGGCTCAGCCATCAGCGCACGAGTAGTAATTTCTATCAGTTTGAACTTCTCGCGAAGTCGATTCTGTTCTAGCTTCACACGATGAAGTTAGACTTGGGTTTGGTCCAGAGCAAAGACCAGTGGTGCTACCTCCTTCTCTAGTTCTGTTAGATGGTCTACGATTTGGCCGAGACTACTGGATGAGGCCATCAAATCTTCTTTCTATATTAATTAACGAAGATCACTTGTATTTAGAGACCATAATCGCAAAATTTAGTTTCCAATGGTCATATTGACCAATGGTCATATAACAATCAAAACCCAACAGTCTCATTTTAATTATACTCATGTTATCAAATGAAACAGTTATGTTGAGTATAAAAATAAAATAACACACAAAATTAAGAAACAAGATTTATTCAAAATTTTGGGTCGTTACACTCATAATTAAACTCATTCACTTGAGAATAATTTATAGGAATATTTAACCACCCAAATTCATCTCAAAATCATTCACAACACTTTTCAATGGTTCTAAAATATTGTTGATAAAAATACACTGAAGATCTAAAAATTCCATGGTTTCTTCAATGAACCATTTTTATTATTTTCCAAAAAAACACTTATAAATTCCATCAAATCATAGTATTTTTTAAATATAAATTTATTGAAACAAAGATACTATATAAAATAATGTTTTTGAGATAGTTATATCCCTTAGTGATAAGGGATTTTTGTTTTGTGATAATGATTCCCTCCCCCTTAACCAACTCACTCATTTCCCCCAGTTTTACTACAAACCCAGCCTTGGATACCACAGACAAGTATCACATGAGTTCTATACCATTGTATCCATTTTATAACATAATATAATGGGATGTGGGGAATTAGAAAACTATTTATTTAAGAGGGAAAGTCTAGACATTCATACTCATCCTTAAGTCTTCAATTTTTTTCTTTGGCATAAACTTAGTGAAAATATCAACAATCTGATCCTTTATGGAAATAAATTCCATCATCATAACTAAGTTTTCAACAATAACATTAATTAAAACATATATCATATAAATATACTTGGATATAGAGTATTTCACTGTATTTTTGGATAACTCAATTTTTCTTTGGTTATGACAAGAAATTCCCAATGGCTTCTTAACACTCACTTTCAATTATTCCAATTACACTATCATCTAAATCATCTATGTAAAAGAATGTGCTCCTATAAAAAATAAGGTAATATTAATATTAATTCAATTTCATACCTTCTTAATATAAATTAATTAAATTTTATATACTTTTGTTCACTAAAATAATAATAAGTAATTTTCCAATCAAAAAGTAAATAGTTTTATCCATACTAAATTTGTTTACATATATTATATGGTTTTATTTCAAAGGTCAATTTAAAAATTTTATAATTTAAATTTTGAGAAATTGAATTCAGTTTTGATATCATCAAGATAAAATTATCACATATTGATTTTTTTTCATAGTTTTCTATAAAAGTTTATTTTTGTGTGAATTTTATAAAATACTATTTTTTATTGAAAACAATCTTTTTTTAAGAATTTATGAAGTTAAATTTTGTTTTAAAATGCTCTTAAATTAAAATTAATTTTATTATATTATTAATAACACAATTAATGCAATTTAAATCAATTTTATTCTTGATTTTGATATAAAAACATGTCTATACTTAGAAAGGTATATTTGTGAAAAAATTGTTTTTCATCATGTTTTGCGAGTTTATTTTTAAATTCAATTCTAACAACTAAGTGAATTTAATTTGATAAAATAGATTAAATATTTGGAATAATAATAATTAATATTATTTAATATGTTAATCACATTTTTTTGTCATAATGAATAATAAAAAAGTAAAATTTTTTTGTCAGAGTTAAGGTTAAAATATGTTTACTAAGGAGTCAAATGAAAGTGATTAGGGTTAAAATGAAATAAAAAATTGTCTAAAAATGTAATTATTATATTAAAACTATAATTATTTGATGATTAATATTCTGGATATTATTTAATAAATATCACTTTGACCAAATTCATCATACTGAATCAGTTTTGGTATTATGAATTAGACATACACAAAACATCTGGTGTAAAGTTAACTGATGAAGTAAATAATGGTCATAATTGATGTAAAAGGGATACATATAATGGAGTGTAAATTAGAAGGTTATTAATAATGTAAATAATTAACATAATTTTATTATTCATGAAGATAAATAATTTATCTGAAAAGTTATACTCAAGGTAATAGACACTTTGTAAGGTCTTGTGTTTTACACTATGGGAAAAATTGATTATTGCGACGGGGTATTTGCGACGGGCCTTATTCCCGTCAAAAAAACTCCGATGAAAAGAGTTTTTGCAACGAGAATATATTCCCGTCACAAATGTTCAGTTATTTCAGACGGAAATATAGGTCTCGTCGCAATTGGAATGGCGCGGTTTGCGCGCCAAAACGCGGGAAGGCTAGTTGCGACGGGTAGAAGGCTACCTGTCGCAAGTACCCGGTGGTGGTAAATAGTACTTGCGATGGGGAAATTTCCCCGTCGCAAACAAATATTCACCCGGTATTATTTGCGACGGGCCCCATCACCAATACCGGCCGTTGTAAAGACTATTTGCGACGGTCACCTTCAACCCGTCGCAAATACCCGGCGGTGGTAAATACGTTTTTGTGACGGGACTATGTACCCATCACAACAGAGAATCCAACGGGTGGTATTTACGATGGGTCCCGTTGCAAATACCGACGGTGGTAAATTGGAATTTGCGATGGGGGTATCCGCCTGTCGCAAATACCGACGGTGGTAAATAGTAATTTGTGACGGGGATATCCGCTCGTCGCTAATGGTGTGGAATTTGCGACGGGCCCGTCGTAACAACCCTTTTACCTACCGCCCGTAATTAATGTGGGTGAAGGCATTTTCTACGGGCCCCTTCGCCAATACCGACAGCGGTAAATAGAAATTTGCGACGGGGATATCTGCTCATCGCTAATGGTGTCTATTTGCAATGGGATAGTCGCAAAAGTTCTTTTACCCGCCGCCTGTATTTAATGTGGGCGAAGGCATTTGCGACGGTATCCCATGGTAATACCTAGTATTGTGACGGTCTCCCGTCACAAATATGACCGTCGTAAATACGACCGTCGTAACTAATCTAACCTATATATACACCCCATCCGTTTTTTCCCATAACATTCAGATCTCTATTCTTCTCTCTCTCTCATTTTCAGTTCTGGGAAGAAATTTTTTTTGTCTTAATTTTTTCTTTCGAGAAGAGTAAGGAAGGAGTTGGTGCATATTATTAAAGGTATTTATATTTTTTTAATTGTTAAATTATTTTTAATTGTTAATTTTATTATTAATTGTTAATATTATTTTTTAATAGAATGTTTAGCTATATAGTATAATTAGTTTTTGTGCTTGTACCAAATAATCCTTGTCTGGATACGAACAAGTAGAGGCGGCTCTGGCACATATGTACCTAGGAGTGAAAACTCTGACAAGGTGTTTCGAGCTTGACTCGGGGTAACCTGGTACATGATAACGGGCCTTGCTGCACTCTTGGTTCGACACTCCTGGGGACGTTTTGGTAATAATTAGAAAAAAATATATAATTATCAAATAATTAAGAAATAATTAGATTAAATTAAAATAATTATCAAATAATTATGAAATAATTAGATTTAATTGATTAGAAATAATTATTAAACAATTAAAATAATTAGGGAACAATTAAAATAATTAGGAAATAATTAAAATAATTGGGAAACAATTAAAATAATTAGAAAACAATTAGATTTAATTAGGAAACAATTAGATTTAATTAGGAAACAATTAGATTTAATTAGGAAATAATTAGATTTAATTATAAAACAATTATATTTAATTAGGAAACAATTAGATTTAATTAGGAAACAATTAGATTTAATTAGGAAACGTGATTTACCGCTCATTTACCTCAATTTTCTTTTCATTTGTGTGTTGAGGCTTGACAGGAAACTTCTACCTCCACATGTAATATCTGCTTTTACTGTCAAAATTATCAATCTCCTCGCCAATATAGAGGTGAGGAGGTTTATAATTTTGACAGTAAAAGCACATATTATATGTGGAGGTAGAAGTTTCCTGTCGACCTCAACACACAAATGAAAAGAAAATTTAGGTAGATGAGAAGTCAATTACGTTTTTTATTTCTATTCATTGATTGATTAACCACCCGACCTATATGCATATCTTTGCATTTCTAATTAGTAACACAATTAGTAACATAATTAGTAATATAATTAGTAAAATAATTAGTAACATAAATAGTAACATAAATAGTAACATAATATAAAATATTATATTACTCTAATATTAATAGTTAATTAATACTTATAATATAATTATTTTATTATTATATGTTAAATATTTATTAAAAAATATTAATATTATTAAAATTATAAAATATTTATAAAATATTACATTTATCAATATTTTGAACAAGTTTTTCTTTATTCTTAAAAGTTCAAATCTTAAAGGGTTGCCAATTTTCAGATCATGCACAATAAAAAGTTTGCATTAACCGTGCCCAATGTAAACTCTATAATTGTTCTTTCTTGGTTGATCACCTCGCAAGTAGCATTGCAATAGGACAACCCAAGTCATGTCTTTCTCATTACTTGTGTCGTCTTATTGTAACACTACTTGCGAGATGATCAACCATGTAAGGACAATTATAGAGTTTAAATTGGACAAGTTTGATGCAAACTTTTTATTGGGTATGACCTGAAAATTGAAGACTCTTTAAGATTTGAACACATTAAGAATAGAGAAAAATCTGTTGGAAATATTGAGATTTGTAATAATTAGTAATAATTACTAATAAAATTAATCAAAAATCAAATAAATTCAAGTACATGGTTATAAATTGGCCCAATTTCTAGCTGATTGACAGCTACCTTTTGTTCAACATCTCATATCTTTGCTACTTTCTCTCACTGAAATCAGTATGAAAAATTTGCTCTAATGTATGTCAGAGGAAGTTTTTCATACTGATTTCTGTCGAGAGAATGTTAAAAATAGATGAGCCATCGGACAAATCAGAATAATTAGTAATATATTCTTCACAACGATGATTACAAAATTTTATTTCATTATTCAAGAATATTTCATTATGCCAAGTATTGCTAAGTATTACTAAATTAATAATAATTAGTTGGGATGATTAAAAACTAACTGTGTTGCCTATAATTATTGGTAATTTATAATAAATAACTGTAATTATGTATCTTCTTTTTTTAGGATATTGTTTCTTATATAAAATTATTTAACAATAGTAATGGTTTTAAATTTTGTAGAAACATATATATGAATATGGAACAAGGAAATAGACATCAATCATTATTAGATGATCGTGCTTGGATAAATCAATGAAGAAATCTAAATGGTTCAAGTTTAAATCCTGTATATGTTGATGGTGTTGAAGCTTTCTTATCATTTTCATCATCAAACCCAGAATTTGTTTCAGAAGGGACAATTAAGTGTCATTGTAAAAAATGCACTCTTAGAACGTTTGAGACATTTGACATCGTTGGGAAACATCTCTTGCGTTATGGTTTTCAATAAAATTATATTTTTTGGTATCAACACGGTGAACGCAGTTCCAGAGAAGATACTAATAATTTGATTTCGGATCCATCACGGTTTCAGAATTTAGTACATGATGTTGCAGGGTCATCCGTTCAACAAACAAAAATCGAGGATGATGTTGATTTACCTCCTGAGTTGGAACCATCTGAATTTATTGAGTTGTTCAGGTCTACTGAGGATACATTATATCCTGGTTGCAAGATAAGCAAATTAGAAGCAGTTGCAAAATTTATGGCTATTAAATCAGACAATGGAATGTCAAATAACTGTTTTGATTAGATATTTTCTTTGGTTAAAACACTGTTACCTGAAAGAAATGTGCCGCCTGCTAATTTTTATGAGATTAAAAGACTCGTTCGTAATCTAGGCCTTAGTTATCAGAATATCCATGCATGTTCAAACGATTGCATCTTATATTCTGGTGAAAATGAGTCGTTGGATAGTTTTCCCACATGTGGAAAATCGAGGTATAAAGAAGCTCAATCAGGGAAGTCTGGATTGATTCCTGTAAAACAGTTGAGATATTTCCCGCTTACACCCAGGTTGAAACGTTTATTTATGTCTTAGAACACAGCGACAATTATGTCATGGAAAAAAACCAATATTTCAAATGGTAAAAGCTTGATTCATCCATCTGATGGTGATTCATGGAAAAATTTTGATCAAGTGGATCCATCTTTTGATTTAGAATCCCGGAACATGCGATTGGGACTTTCTACTGACAGTTTTTGTCCATTTGGATCTTTTGGTAGCCAGTATTCCTGTTGGCCTGTCTTTATAACTCCGTACAATTTTCCTCCATGGATGTTGATGAAAGAGCCTTATATCTTTTTGACATTATTAATCCCAGGAAATCCGAAAAAGAATATTGATGTTTATTTGAAACCACTGATTGATGAGTTAAATTTATTGTGGAGTCATGGTGTTGGTACATCTGATGCTGTTGTGAAACAGAATTTTGTACTGAAAGCTGCTTTGATGTGGACAATTAGTGACTTCCCGGAATATGGTATGTTATATGTCTAGAGTACACATGGTCCAAAATCATGTCCTTACTGTATGGGAGACAACAAAGCATTTATGCTCGTGAATGGAAAAAACCTTGCTATTTTGACTGTAATCGTAGATTTCTTCCAATCGATCATCCTTTTCATAGGAATAAATCTCATTTTAGAAAAGGAATAATTGAAAAAGATGAACCTCCAAAAATGATCTCAGGTACAGAGTTACAATCAGTTGTATTTTCATTACCTTCCATCACTTTTGGACCAACAATAAACCAATAGAAAATTCATGGTTTTGGGAAAGAACACAATTGGACAAAACGGAGCATTTTTTGGAATCTTCTATATTGGTATGATTTGTTGGTCCGACACATGTTGGATGTCATGCATATTTAAAGGAACTATTTTGATAATTTATTTCATAAAGTTTTGGATACACCGGGTAAAACCAATGATAATGTAAAGGCACGATTAGATCTTGCCCAAATTTGCAGGCGACCATAACTTGAATTGTTTGAAAATGTCAGATCACTAAGATTAATGAAGCCACAAGTAGCTTATACACTGACCAAAGAGAGTCGCTTATTATTTTGTCAGTGGATTGCAGATTTGAGACTTCCAGATGGCTATGCTTCCAACTTGGGCAGATGTATTAAAAATGGTCATATTACCGGATTAAAAATCCATGACTGTCATGTTATAATGGAAAGAGTTATTCCTATTGGATTAATAGGTTTTTTTAATTGTAATATTTTGGATTCGATAACAGATATATCATATTTTTTCCGAGACATGTGTGCGGTGACAACAGACTACGATACACTAAGAAAACTGGAAGAAGCTGTTGTTGTAATTATATGCAAATTGGAAAAAATCTTTCCGCAGGATTTCTTTGACTCGATGGAACATTTGATATTACATTTTCCACATGAAGAAAAATGTGGAGGTCCGGTTCAGTTTCGATGGATGTACCCATTTGAGAGATGCATGCAGAAATTAAAGAAAAAAGTCCGTAACAAAGCATCAGTTGAATGCTCAATTACTGAAGCTTATTTTCTAGAAGAAATTGCTTTATTCTGCTCTCATTATTTTGAATTTTAATATCCCTCAAAATTTAACCGCATGGGCTAGAACAAGGAGAATGTTGATGATGATATGAAAAATCAATTATCAGTTATCAATCAGCCCGAAATTGGCATTGGTGGAGTTCATGATAGATGGATTTCAGATGATGAACATCATAGAGCTCATACATATGTTCTACTCAACTGTGAAGAAATATCACCAATTGTACAGTGAGTTCTCTTATCCCTTATTCTATAGATTCTGTTATAGTAAATTAATCATATTGTATTTGTAGGTTATATGATGATCATATCAAGAAACAATTTCCACAAATTACAACAGCTGGCTTAGAAGAAAGTCGGCAAAAAAAATTTCCCTACTGGTTGGAAAAACTGGTAACATACATTCTTTATTGGTTTTACATATAACATCAATTTATTACTTGTAATAGTGATAAATGTTTTACAAATTTTCAGGTATCTGTACATGCTGATAATATTGATAGTTGATTGCGTATATTGAGTAGCCCAACATTCAAAATGGTTAAATCTTATAATGCATATGTGGTGAATGGTTATCGCTTTCATACACGTGCATATGGGGAATCAAAGAAAACAATGAATTGTGGTGTTTTTTTGAAGGGATCACATCATAGAGATATTGAAGTTGACTTTTACGGCATGCTTGAAGAAATTATTGAACTGTGTTATTTGGGACATAATTATGTAACAATGTATAAATGTCGATGGTTGGATACTGAGAGAGGCTTGCGTATTCATTGGAATCATGGAATTGTTGATATTAAACATAAAAGTCTTCTTGCAGTAAATGAACCATTTTTATTGGCTCATCAGGCACATCAAATTTATTATGAAAAATATTGTGCTACTGTAAAAGAGTTGGATGATTGGTGGAGTATAATAAAAGTTAAATCTTGAGAAAATCAGTTTACTCAAACTGAATGTGGTTCCACTGAAGTGAAAGGAAATGAAATTTTTTAGGACACTCCTCAAAACACATATGTTTTACAAAGAGACATGAATATCGAGGATGAAACCCCATAATTAAGGGTCGATGGTGACGATGTTGTCAATGATGTTACAGCTGAATTTTAAATGACAAGAGATGATGAAAGTGAAACTAATATGGAAATTGATGATGTTGATGAGGAAGATGAAGACATTGACATTGACAACTATGAAGATGATGATGAAGATGAACATTGACACAACAAAATGATGGTTAGAATCATAACAAATATATATCTATACATAATAGTTACTTTCAACTGTTTTCTAATAACAATCATTTCATGTTTCAGATGGACTCGGAAACGTATCGTCAGTTGCTGGAGGCTGATCTACCTATGGATGATGAGGTTTTTGAGCCATATGACCCTCAGGTTGTTGGCACTATAGGGATCACTCGGAGGGGGCGTGGTCTTGCCAGACTGATGATTCCAGATCCTATCCCGGAGCGACGTCCACCTCTTGGATTTGATGCGCACACGCGGTGGTATGGTAACCTGTGTATTTTAGTTATCTTTCATTATAATTTATTAATATTCTAATTGTTTTATTATTTGTTCTTTTTCCACAGTTTTACGCATATAGCTATTGGACAGGGGAGCGCTATCTTGCGCAATTATTTTTCTTAGCCCTAGCTCACATGGGATCAGATTCTCGCTGATGTGCAGGCCGCCATGTTCAATCATTGGCTGGTATGTAATTAAATATTATTTATTTTGAAATTTAATTAATTAATAACTTTATATTAGGGTTTATGGTATCCCATCGACGAGAGAATGCATGCCACTATCCACGCGGAATGGGTGGTGTCTATGCGTGACCGTTTCCGTCAGTTTTTGCATAATTTGAGAAAGACGGCTATGAAGAAAGCCGGAGTGACAGAATTTGATGAGTCCTGTAGAGCCCACTGACCAGAGAACATTTCATCTCACGTTTGGGATGGATTATGTACACACTAGTTGGGTGTTGGGTTTCAGAGGAGATCTGCATTGGGTCGACAGAATCGGGGGAGACAAGAGGTGACACATCGAGCCGGTAGTCGTACATTTAGTGCGCTTAGAGAGCATCTAGTAAGAACCTTTTTTTAATATTTTATACAACTTTAAATATAAAAAGTTTATTTCATATTCATATAGGAAGCCGAGCAGCCTGGTATTTCGGCGTACGGCGTTTATCAGAGGATGTACACTAGCCCGGCTACTAGAGAGATTAGAGGTGACCGCCAGCGTCAGATTGTGGTCAGTATTATTTTCTTTTTAGTTTGAAAATTAAATGCATATAATATTTTCATTATTTTAATTTATAATTGAAACTTAAGGAGTCATATGAGGCCACGACCTCTCAGACACAGGATAAGAGTCAAGACGAGACGGGTGATCAGACTAGTGCCCACCATTTTGATGAGATACATGGATACAGGTGACCCAATATGGCTTCGAAAAGGGCCGAGTAGTTGGTATCGACTCTCATTTGACTCCTGCAGCTTATTATGGTACTACTGCGATGTCGGCATCCAGCTCGAGAGGAGCTCGTGGAGAGACATCATCTTCTGCCTCACAATATCAGGAGCAACTACGTGCTCAGAGTCAGCTTATAGAGGATTTGCGTCAGGGGCAGGAGCAGATGGGTCAACAGCACGATGAGGAGATGCGTCGATGGCAGGAGCAGATGCGTCAGCAGTAGGATGAGGAGAGACGTCGATATGAGGAGCAACATCAGGAGTATATGGAGTATATGCGTCGTCTAACTCATAGTTTAGGGATGGAGTTTCCTCCACTACCTCCTCCAGGTCCTCCAGGTCCTCCAGATTATCTACCCCCATAGTGATTTTTTAGATGTAATAAACATTTGAGTTCGTAGTTTATTGTCATATTAACTATTTACAATGCCTCTTTCATATTGGTACGAATATTACGTGATTTAATTTGTTTTTATTTTTTTAATATATTATTACTTATTAGTATTATTTTTAATGTCTGCTTATTTTAGTAATATTACTTTTAATATTTTATATTTATTGTTAATATTGAGAAGTTTATAATTTTATAATTTTATTAATATTAATATTATTTTTTCATAAATATGTATGTTTATTTTAATAATAATAATATTATATTAATTTTTTATATTAATAATATTAGTACTATTATTATTATTTTTTGATATTAATATTTCATAATATATAATATTATATTATTTATATTCATGTTATTATTATTTTTTGATATTAATATTTCATAATTATATTATATATATTTTTTATTATTAATATTATGATAATATAATTTATTTATATTATTAATATTAATAATATTATTATATATATAGTTTAATAATAATATTATTATATTAATTTTTTATATTATTAATATTAGTATTATTATGTTATATTATATTATTTATATTCATATTATTATTATTTTATATTAATATTTCATAATTATATTTTATATATTTTTTTATTTATATTATAATAATATAATTTTTTTATATTATTAATAATATTATTATTTTTGTATAATATTATACAATTTCTAATAATTATTTTATTTTTTTTTTATTTTTTTAAATATTTGCGATGGGAACATTTACGATGGGAATTACCATCGTAAATGTTTTTTTTACTATACCATTTGCGACGGGACGAATAACCGTCGGGAAAACCTTTCTGCGACAGTCCGTCGCACATACCTTCGTCGCAAGTATTTTTTTAAATTTCGCATTTGCAACGGGATTCTGACCCATCGTAACTGATATATCTGCGACGACCCATCACAAATAACTTTTTTATATATAAACAAAAACCTATTTGCGACGGTGGAAAAATACCGTCGCAAATAAACTTTTTGCGACGGGACCACCGCAAAAACACCTATTTGCGACACCGTTTTCGGCAACGGGCGATTTGCGACGGGGCTCCGTCACAAAAGACCTTTTGCGACGGGATCCCGTCGCAAATTGCCCATCACAAATATTCAGTTTTCATGTAGTGTTAGACCAGTTGATTTTTTTAGATGAATTGGAAATTTCCATTTGGTGGATGAGAAATTTTATAAACCAAGAACCTAGATGTAAATGTGATACTTAGAACACATAAATTCATTTTTATATAGATATTAATTCTAAGAGTTCTATCAGGTGTTCTGATGAGATTTAGTAGAGTTAGGCTCTAAAAAGTCCATTTTGGGAGAATCCGATAGAGGCACACAATTCTTGCATGGTTAGTAATAACCATGCATCCCAAAATGTGAAGATTTATCTCTATAGAGGTGTAGTTTTTCTAAACCATATGACCACCGAGATAAAAAATTTGTCCTAGTATAGGGGAGATGGAGGTGTCAAATAGTTTGGTTAAACCATGCGAAAGGAGGCACAGAGTCATGTGAGAAATATGCATGAAATTCCAGATCCATACCACATGGGATGTGCATGGTTAGAAAAACTAAGTATTTAACCTGCACCCTTAGTGTCACTTAATATATGGCACCACATAGATGTAAAACGGTTTTCCAAACATCACAAATCATCATGTAGGTTGAGATTTACCTTTTCCCAAACTCTTATTTCTTCTCTCCTACATCTTTTCCCCTCACTCTCCACACGATGAAACCCCACTTGAGCTCCTTCTTAGGCTCTACTCTATGCTATGTAGGTATCAACTTCATTCGTAGTAAGAATCAAGGACCATCAGATGCATTGGATGATAATCAGTTAGTCTATGAATCCTCCTTTATTTTTCTATTTATTTTTCCATGTCAAGTGCTATATTTGTGTGAGATAATTCACAATATTTTCAGGTAATTTTCATATTTATTCAAATTTATATTGAACCAACTTAAATCAAAGAAAAAAATTTGATGATTAGAGTATCCTTTTTATAAGCTAGGCGATTTTTTGGTTTCCCATTAAATTCTATCATGTTTATAAATTCTTCTCTTATACCGCATGCTGAATTCTCCATGTGTCTCCCCTTTAATTTGTAATTTATTATGCAGAACATAATAAAATTATATAACTAGAATTATTTATATAATTAGATAAGTGGAAGTTGTTAACATCAAGTTGAACCTTCTCTTGGGGGTTTTCTCTTATATTTCATGACCCTTAAACATTAACCTTAGAATTAAAATCACCATTTGAGCATATGAACTCACATTTCTTCAGATGATATTATTAAATGAAATATTTGAATATATCACTAATAAGTGGAGTGGTAAATAGAATTAATTGACTTGCATTTTTTGGGGTCAAATGATGAATGAAATGGAATTTCCCATGATCTACTTAATTACATATGATGGAGTGGCCCAAGTTGTACACGTGATTTGTGATACAGGATGCTTATGGGCATGAAATTATTAACTATTTATGATTTAATTGAAAAGTGACATGTCTATATTCATAGACTGGTTTATTTATTATGCTTGAATTTAATTGAGGGATCGAGATAAGTTATATTTTTGGCATTGATATATCATATGTCCTATGTACAATTAATAAATGCATATTCATATTTTATATTATTATACATGAAACTCAAGCATGGAATCCCATATTTCAATGTAATACTTGGGCATGAAGTCCCTTATTTTAGTTTCAAACTTAGGTATGGAGTCCCTTGTTTTATATGTGATAGTTGGAAATAGAGTCCCATGCAATTGATGATACTTGGGAATTGAATCCATTATGATTTATGACACTCGGGCATGGTGACCCTTATGATTTATGATATTGGAGCATGAAATCCATTATGATTCATGATACTCAAGAATAACGTCTGATATGATTTATGATAATTGGGCATGGAATCACTTATGATTTGTGGAATTTGGAAAGGCATCCCCATTTTATTATGATATTCAATAATGGAATCCCTATTGATTTATGATATGTGGTCACGATTTCCCTTATTATTTATGATACTCAAACATGGAATCCAATATGATTTAATACATGTGGGCATGATGCCCCTTGTGATCTATAATACTTAGGAACAACGCCCCTTATGATTTATGACACATTGTCATGATGTCTCTGATTGATTATGATACTTGGGAATGGAATCTCTCTTGAATTATAACACTCGAACATGGTGCCCATCATGATTTCAAATTATTTGGTATAACATCCCTTATTACTCTATGAGACTTTAGTGACTATGCATGAATTCCTATGTTATGCCTCGAGTCATGGATATATAAAGTATCTATATATATGGCTACAAATGTCACTAAATATCTAGTTAATACGTACAAATTTATATATATAGATTTGCACATGTTCAAAGGTATCTTGTCTTAGGCTGAAGCAAGTATGGTCGGTCGGGAATCCTTTGAGGAACCCCATCCCGACTTGTTTATATTTAATATAATATTATCTTTTATATACTCACACGTCATAATATTTTATACTCACAGACCAGATATCTCTAGAAACCATATATAGTGGACTAATAAGTTTATCTCACACCCTGTTTAGGCCTCCATTTCACTGGGGTACTTGAACAATCCCCTTGGATATAGGATCAAGTTCCAGATTAACCTTTCTTTCCACTTTTATTTTCATTATATAACTCTATACATAGTATCTTAAGAGAATATGTTAGAGATGAAGCTCAGGATTACCTTGAAGATATCCTTGGGGATTTTTTCTTTTCATTGTGTAATATTATGTATTTTCCATGAAATGTTTCTCTACATTGTAGCTTGTTCATGCATGGTTATTAATTCATTTATTATTGATTGTCAGTTATTATCATCTTACTCTACATTCTTATTTATATGACTTCTACTATTTATTATCTGTAAAAATAATTTGACACTATAATCATTAGGGTATATTCCCTCCAACATACTACCATTGGACCCTCGCTACTAGTCGAAAACCTCTAGCATATGGGGAGGCATGCTTCAGGGTATGTGGTGACCAGTTCGGGGAAATATTTTAGTGGATCCCTGGTCGGTATGTTACAATGTATTTGAAGAGGTTTATTTTCCTTTTTATTAATATTTTGGGTTATTTAACATTAGTCTAGAAATATTTTTGTTCTTCTTAAATATACATATCTGGTAGTGATCAACCCATGCATGGGGAAAAGAGCAAGTTTCTAGGGCTGGTACTGTTGTTCATGTTATTTGTTATTATAATTGATTTGTTATTTAAACTAGAGTGATTGGTGAACTTTATTCTAAATACTAATTTATGATATTTAATATATTTTACCATTGGACTAATATAGAATCAAATTATTGTTACATGCATCATTATAGGAACACATAGATTCACATTCCAGGCATAGACCATGCCATGCACATTTCATTACGTGACATTCTGATACATGCTGGTTGTGCCTTGTGTGATTTAGTAGCATCATTATCTATATTCCTTGTTAGGTTATTATTTAGCATTCTCACCCATACATGATTACATGTGATAAATTTCCATTCTTGTCTATACTTATTTCTTTTTTATAGAAATCCTTGATATAAATGTGATAATGATTGGTTATTTAAGTGTATGCATCCACCTAAATGATGTTTTCCTATATCTCATGATGTTGGGAAATTAACTAAACAGTCAATACATCTTTGAGAAATGGAACATTGATCTCATGGTATGAAAAATTTATTGTAGTGATTAAATGGGTTACAATAACCATTAAAAAGGTGTGTGAGCCATTTTAAATTGAGAAGGGTAACCTATATAATCAAACCATTAAATAAGAACTTACTATAGATTTAAATCAAAGGTTAAATCATGGTTTAACTACATGACTTCCAATTGTAATTTATAAAGATAAGCTCCTTTATAACTTGGTAATAGAAATTCATCTAACTAAACCATGGTGCTTATATATGTATGTTAAATTGTAATTTTTATAAGAAATGGTTACCTTAAAAAGTATTGTAACTATATTACTTGTGCATGATGACTCATATGACTAAATTCCTAAATGAAAAACTTGATAAAAGTATGCTATTTGGGCTATGTTTCTTATGAGATAAATCCATTAAGTGTGTTTTGAAATTTTAATGAGATGACTATTGTGGGTTTCACTAAACTAAACCAAGTTTATCTTAATGGTATCCTCATAAGATATATTTATTTTGACATTATTTAATAATAACCCTCATGGGGTTATATTCATGTTATGTAGGGATTTTTTTAAAGTGTCTCCAACTACTTATATGGGTCATGTATAAATGTATGGAGGCATCTTACTAAACTGACCCCTTTAATTAATAAAATCTTATTACCTAATTTTGAGTTGTACCAATACGAGGATTCCATTAATTAAAATTCCAATTACAACCTAAATGGTGTTTTTATCTATAGATTGTAATTTTAATTTTATTTAAATAAACCCATATGTGTGAACTTATGAATAAATGGTTGAAATGAATAAAAGTAATTTATAAGATAAATATCCTAAATTTTGAAAAGAGGTTAATTAAATATATAATATTTGAAAGGAAGTTTGATATAACTTTTCTATGATTCCATGTGGTGTTTTCTAAATAAGGCACCAATCACTTTTTCTTTACAATCGGTACTTGATATTCTTAAAACCAATCCCTTGAAATGTTTATTGCTAAATGTGAATTGATATAATGGATTAAAAGAAACCTTAATGTGGTGTTCCTAGTTTAAACCCTCATGTAAGGGTAGTTCAAATATTTCCTTAAAATCCACCTTATATGGGAATGAGTATGTTATTATAGGTCTCTATTGACCTTTATATTTTATAGTGAGTTATACGTTAGGCTTGTAAGACTAGTTACCTTTTGGGAGTGACATAGTCACATGTTATATACTTTATGTTTCAATATAAGGATATCTCGATAAAGTTAGTGGAATCAGAACATAAAGCCTTACTAAATTACTATGAAGAGTTTCATATGTGAGGCACTATTTAGTTTTTATTTTTATTTTGTATGGCTCATAGTGATAGATGAGACACCCTAGAAAAATATGGTTTTTTTTCAATTAATGTGACCTTGTTTGGTATGTGAGTATTGTATGATTCTCGTATTTAGTGGTTTAGACATGCATGTGTCATATTCAACTACTTAATAGATTGTGTGACCCTCCTCCTCCTCCACCACATCCTCCTCATTCTTCGTATTATATGATGGATGACCCGAGAGGTCACCTACTCTGTTATTTTTTAAATAAATAATATGAATCTAGGATAACTATTTTATATGGTCCATTGAATACTGGGATTAATATGGTAGATAATACTATGGAAAGTATTAATAGGTGTACCACTACACTGATGAAGCCTTAGGTTTGTACGAATCGATACACATGGTATCCCTTATGTTGGTAAAATGGTGCTGCAAACTATATGAATTCATTGGGAATCATTAAATCCTTGAGTTGTTACACTATGTTTTTGGGATATCTCTAGAGTATAGTGACCTAGGCGTCATAGGGAATTGGGATATCCTAATGTTAGGGATAACATTATAAAAATAATTGTCTTTGACAACACATCCAATTTGATATAGTTTTTCCTATATTCCTTATACTAATGATGTTAATGATCACAAATCAGGAGAGTGTCACATGTTAATATAGAGTAAATCTGATCTGTTGTGATTTTAAGGGGATAGTTCTCCTCTCTTTTTGAAGTGGTTCTTGGTAATATTGTGTTGACCATGCCTCCAATCCGTGTTTGATAGTGGATAGAGTGTGTGCTATAGTATGAGTTTCCATTCTCAATAAACAGTGAATAAGATACTCATAAGTTTGGGAACAGTTGTGTAAAAAATCAGTGTGGACTTACAACTGGAGGGGGAAAACCATAAAAGCCATCTTTGGAATAGTCACATTTTCTTTAGAAATCCCATGAGGCTAGTAGTTTGATTTATATTCCTTGAAATGTTTCTCAAGATAAAACCCATTTATGGTTCTGTATGGAGTCTATACTTTATATTTAGGACCAAGGTGTATGAAAAATATTAGAGGTAATTATTTTTTTGCGTGTCAGTTCTTGAAAGGTATCATGAAGATAAAATAGTTGGATATGTGCACAACCTTTGAAGACACCATTACTCAGGTTGTAATTCTCCGATTATGATTAAATATTCAAGGAATGAATTAGTAAGTAGTTAATTTTGGCCGATTAATGATGAAACTTTAGTAGGTGTATCCAAAACCTTTTAAAGGAAGGTATACATAGGTGGTTTGACTATTCATATTATCAGTAGTTGGATATGGTTAGTTAAAAACCACAATGGGAACTTCATCCAAGATATCATGAGTGTGTCTCAGGTATTATAAATATTCATTTATAACCTATTAGTGTAATATTGGTATAGTGATTAATCATTCCCCTTATCTTGAAATCGTACAGGGTATTCTAAGAGAGTATATTTGCAACACTGATCAAATGAAATAAATTAAAATCTATAATGGATTGACAAATATACTACATGGAGTTTTCTTTTCAGGAGAATGGTTTTTATTAAGTCATGGTTTATTTAGAGTGATACAAATATTATTGTGTATGAATGACTCATAAGGTAAAAAATAAATTATCCAATTCATTAACCCAGTCTCCAAGAAAGATACCACTATTGGGCTCAGTTAGTGTTCTTTATATGTGGATGTTTCAGCTATGTATTGATGTATCATTTGATAACTCCAAAAAATAGAATACCTTTGAGGATCTCCTTAGACTTTAGTGATTAATTATAAGGTTAACATGGACTTATTTTTGGGATATGTTGGTTTTAATTTGAGTTTTCTAACTCAAGGGTGTTGGATTAGGTATACACCCACATTCATGCTATGGCATGACAACATCATTGAGGGGTTGTTTGTAATGTCCTAACCCTAGAAGCCCAGATTCGACACATCATTATATTACATTGTCATGTTTATAAGGAAAAAAATCTAGAAGTACTGTATAGTGTAGTAGTTTTGGAAATACATATTACATAAATGATACCCATAATACATTGGGAAAACAAAATAAAACATTCTACATAATAAAATGAAATAAAATTCATACTTTAAATCTTATCGAAAGTTCCCTTCTACATAATCTAGGGAAAGAAACATATAAGGGTGAGATCAAATGATTAGAAAGGGTAAATACAACATAATAAATAATTAATCAATCTATATGGAAAGGTAAATAACTGAGGGAACATTCCATTTTCATAACTAAATAGGCATAAATATTATGGCAAGTAAGAAATTGAAACACATGCCATAAATCAATACACTAAGAATGAATTACATCCATATATATGTCGACACAAAATCTTATCGATAAATAATAACTATAACTAAATGAGGGAAATGATTTCTTAATTGATATCATGTCTATAACACATGAAAACCTATATCAATAAGTCCTTTTACAAGATTGTTTAAAACATGGATAGAAACTCGTTTAATATGGCCAACTTATTCATCTTATGAGAACCTGTCGATGCATCGAGGAGCTATATAATGTTCGAGATCCACCCATCATTTCCATTCCAGAGCATTAATCATAATTAATAATCAAAATAACTAATATTTTTTTTATTAGATACCCATATTGAATGATAAATACAAATTTATTAATAATTCCACAATTAATCATATAATTTTCAAAGTAACCACCTTATGAAAAATGTTATACGGTTTAGGCAATACTAATATAAATTGTATGAGAATATGGATATTCAATTAAATTTACAAAAAAATTGTTAAAATTACGTAATTATTTCAATAGAAAGTTGAAAATCTCAAAAATAAGTGACACTGCAAAGATAATCATTAAGAAAATTCTTGAGGAGAATAGTCTTTAAACATTACAAAGTGTCTCATACCAATTTGAAAAATTTAAATCATAATAACCATATCGGTATGAAATTAAATTAAACCTTTAATATAATGAGAATAATTTTATTCATGATATAATATTAAAAGGAAATATATACACATAATAAATGTGAGTCAACATATAATAAAAAATATGACTCAATGAAATGTAAGTTGAGAAGAAATTCCCTTAAATATGAATCGAAAGAAAAAAAATTAACACTCAATAAATTTCATTAATAACCATATGATATCAAAATTAAAAGGTTTATTGAACAATTATAACATACATTCTATGAATGTAAATTTGTGTACTAACAATCTCAAATAAAATGAGATTGTAAAATAAACCCTTGAAAATGATATAACATTGAAGTAAAAATAAATCAATGAGTAGATTATGTGTATCAAATTTTAATAAACATAATTGAAGTGTAAATACAATATTAGATAGTAATGAGTGATTACAAATATAATATTAGTATATTAATGACAAATTGGAAGTAATATATCTCAATGAAAATAAATTGAGTTATGAAATTCTACTAAACATGGTAACTTTTAACTCAAATTCCCTTAAAATAAATACTAAAAATTGAAACAAAAAATTCCATAAAGAAATATCTATTCATGATATTACATTTAAATGTGTAATTACATACACTATATATATGAAATTAGGTTCATAACAATTAATTATACCTCACAGAATGAAAATGACACAAGAATCACATACCTTAAACTTCATTATGTTGTGTGGTATTTATCCTCTTGTATAGTGGATTAAAAAATATAAATAACTTATAAAAGAACCATATTAATATTTATTATATCATATATTATTCTCTTTTAATATATTATTACATTTTTGTTAATATCCTTCCATTATTTTACTTATTTTGGGTGTAAATTTCCTAGTTTTTTCAAGTATATTTTGATTTGTTATTTTCTTCTCATATTACTTTGATAATGATTTAATTATATAAAGAATTTAAACCATAAACTAGTTATCTCATATATTTATTACATATGTATATATAATAATCTATAAACATTGGATATGAGAAATGAAATGCACCATTCATGGATACGGTAGGTTGTATGTAGGTATGAAAACTAATTTCATTTCTTATCATATTAAAATACTGAAAAGTTAATGATACATTTGTATATTATAATTATATTATCATATCTACGTTATATATGTTACATGTTTTTATTAAAATTATTTTTAATACATTATATATATAGCATGAATGAATCACATCACTTTGAGGTGGAGATGGTCCACATTTCCACAAACGATGTTATCCTATATCCATAATATGGAAAGCATGAAGGTATTTTTAATATAAAATTTAAACAATATGTAATATATTATAATTTATATATTATAATATTATTTAACTGGAAAAAATAGTTTTAAGATAATCCATTTAGGAAGTAATGGGAAAAGAATAAAAATAGTATTCACAGATTTGATTAACCAGTATAACTTAGACAATAATTTCATTTCTTTGAATAAGAGGAGGTGAGAAATGAAATGGAAATGAGATATATAATTATAAGAATAAAAATACAATATATACATGATTCTGTATTAATCATTAATTTATTGATGAAGGGGGTTAGGATAAAGTAGAAGAAGAAAATAAATTCAGAGAGGTACTTTGATAAAATTACCTCTGGAATATCCCCTCCTTGAAAGACACTTGAGAACCTTGGATTTGGTATTTTGGTGTTAATAATAGAACTTAGACTTGGGGATTTTGTGGAGGAGATTTTTGGGAAGATATTTAAGGAGATGAAATGTTTTTGGGTTGAAATGGGGAGGTGAGGGGTTGGTATTTATACTTGAGGAGAGGTGGGTTTAGGTTATTAGTTTATTGATTATTTTGTATTAAAAACTAACCGCATTGAGGTGGAATTAAATTCCATGAATTTTTATTGTAATTATTGTTATATAGGTTTGTTATGGTCTATCCAAAAATCAACCTCCCTTGAAATTTTGTATTTTTTAAGTATGTTTAGCTTTTAACATTTAATTTTAATACTTGTCAAAATTTTATTTCACTATGGTAAATAATATTTTTACCATGGACAATTTTTTTTATATCTAAAAACTAAATTAACATTACAACCTAATTTTGAAATTATAATTCCAAATATGTAATCCATTTTAACTAATTAAATTTACATAATTGGGAAAATTATATTTAAAATTAATTTCAAGGTCAAAACTAAAAGGATGGTTTTTAAAGTGAAACGTTCAAATTTTTTGAAATGTTTTTATATCTAATTTCAATTTCAAAAATGATTCCAATGAAAAAATTTCATTAAACGATAAAACAATAATCTAAATAAAATGTAAAAATCTATTAAAATTATCTTTTAACATTATAGAAAATTATAAGAAAAATAAATTTTGAATTAAAACGCAGTATTTCTCACTATTCATTAAAATATTAATTTTATTAGAAAAACACCAAAAAATCAGCCAAAGTAAAATTTTATGGTCCATTTCAAAATAAGAAGTTTATTTTTTCTCAAATATGTAATAAAATAATCAAAAAAATTATTTAAAATAAGTTCTCTCTTAAAAGGTGGTTAAACGTTTTCTATGAAAATATAGGTTTTTAAGTGTAATATTGGGGTTTCTATTATATTATGCCAATTAAATATATCATATGAATATAAAAATACTTTATTGGATATATAACAAATAAATTCACTATATAAAATCTAAATAAGTGTAGGAAATTATTTAAATATGGAAAATTTTACTAAAACGTTTTTTGTTTGAACTTGGTGTTGTGTGCATTGTAAGTTATCACAGAAGATAAATTTATTCTAAAAGGAAAAAATGGTAAATTATCAGGGTGATAAAATCACCCCTCAAACAAAAATTTATTCCTACTTATTTCATAGGTATTAACTTTTAAAATATGTGGGTAGTTCTTATTTATATAATCCTCTAGTTCCCATGTTTCTTCTTCCATTTTATGATTTCTCCAGAGTACCTTTACCAGACGAGTCATCCAATTCCTCAATACTTGATCTCTGATATCAACAATTTTCATGAGTTATTCATAGTATGAAATTTAAGGTTCCGAATATATTTCAACATAGTTGAGAACCTGAGGTGGGTCAGGCTTTTAATTCCTTAGCAGAGATATATGAAACTCATCATGTACTTTTAAGATATTTGGAGGCATTTCCAAATGATAAGAAAAAACTCCAACCATTTAAAGAATCTCAAAGGGTCCAATGTACCTCGGAATCAATTTCCCTTTCTTTCCAAACTGTATAACACCCTTCCATGGAGATAATTTCAAGAAAACATGATCTCCCACTTGAAACTCTAAATCTCTCCTTTGATTATCAACATAACTCTTTTGACTAATTTGAGCTTCTTTGATATGGTCCTGAATAGACTTTACCTTTTTATTCATTTATTCAATAATTTTTGAGCCTATGAGTTTCGTTTCACGATCCTCAGCCCAATAAGTTGGAGTACAAAATGTATTTCCATATAATGCTTTATACGACACCATTTGAGTACTTGAATGGAATCTATTGTAATACAAAACATCTTCCAAAGGTAAGTATTTATCCCACACATATTGAAAGTTGAGTGAGAATGACATCAACATGTCTTCCATTCTTTGAATAGTCCTTTTGGACTGTCCATAAGTTTGAGGATGGTAGCCAGTGCTCAAATAAAGCTCAGTGTCAAGCACCTTCTGAAGAATTTTCCATAATTTCTATGTAAATCGGGGATCTCAATCATAAACAATTCATAAGAGTGCTCCATGAAGCCTTACAACTTCATTAATATATATACTTACAAAGTGATCTAGAGTAGAGTATTCTCTTATAGCAAGGAAATGTGCATATCTGGTTAGGCAGTCAATGATAACTCATATTTCATCATTCTTCCTAGGAGTATTTTCTAGTCTTATGAAAACATTTATAGATATTTCATTCCATTTACACATAGTAATAGTAAGAGGTTGCAGGACTCATTTAGGATGTTTCCTCACAACATTCATTTATTGACAAACCAAAAATCTAGAAACATAACCATCAATTTTCCACTTCATTTTATCCCACAAAAAATGTTCCTTTGAGTCCCTATACATCTTTGTACTATCCAGGTGTATAGAGAAATTTGAGCTATGATCCTCATCCAACAACTCCCTTTTTTTCTTAGGTATATAGGGAACACATATAATCTTTCCTAATTTTAGACGATTATCTTCACAAAAAGAAATCTTCTTATTTTCCTTTGCTCAAACATTTGATTTTCTTATGGAAACACTTATCATCAGATTGAGAATTCCTTATCCTTTATAATAAATATGGTTTTGCAATCATTTGAAAAACTATTGATGTCTCCCTTCCTTAAAAAATCCAATATCTATATTTACTAAATCCATGAACATAGGATCCTTCTCAATCCTCATTTGGGTTAGAACTCCAGGATCCTTCCTACTCAAGGAATCCACTACCTTATTCATTTTCCCTGGGTGGTAGTGTATCAAAAAATCCAAATCTTTCCATAGTTAAGATATAAAATTTATATAATAGTGAGATCTTTCTATGATAAGATGTATTTTATGATCTTATGATCAGTTTATATTTAACTTATTTAACCATATGGATAATGCCTCCATATTTTCAAAAAGATGATTACAATTTCTAACTAAAGAACATGTGTTGGATAATTCTGTTTGTGAACCTTAAATTTCATTGATGCATATGCAATAACTGTATCATTTTTCACTATGACAAAACAAAAACCCTTTTTTGAGGCATCACTACATATGAAAATACCATCACTACCATATGAAAGAGAAAAAAATGGAGCATTGCCTAATCTTCACTTTAGTTAGTTCATCAAATAATTCTTCGCATTCCTTTTTCCAGAAAAACATAACCCCTTTAAATTAAATATTAGTTAATGGGTTAGCCAATCAGAAAATAATCTGAAAGAATCTTCAATATTAACCTACCAAACCAATGAAACCACATAATTCTGTAATGTTTTTTGGAATAGGCAATTCCTTGACTACCATTTTCTTTACAAGATCAACCGATATTCCATCCTTGGAAACAATATAACCCTGAAAAGGAAGTTATTGAATCCAAAAATTTCACTTACTACATTTACCATATAACTCTTCCCTTCTAAGAGTCTTAATAATGACCCTCAAGGGATTCTCTTAATTCTCATAGCTTTTAGAATACACCAGAATATCATCATTGAATACCACAAAAAAATAATCATGATATTCTTTGAATACTCTATCCATTAGTTCCATAACAAAATAGGGTGAATTAGCCAATCCTAATGGAATTACTATATACTCATAATGTTTATAATTTGTCTAAAAACTTGTCTTTGGAATTTCTTCCTTCTTTACTCATAATTGGTGATACCCGTAACAAAGATCAATATTTAAAAAATATTGGGGCCCATGAAGTTTATTATTCAAGTCCTCAATACAAGTTAGATGATACTTATTCTTTATTTTAATATAATTTATTTCCCTACACTCAACACACAATTTCACTGATCCATATTTCTTCTTAACGAATAGAACATGGTCTCCCCATGGTGAAACACATGGGATAATTAATACTTTATTACCAATGTCCTCTAGCTCTTTATTCAACTCCGCCAATTAAAAAGGGTCTATTCTATAGGTAGTCTTTGATATTGTACATTCATCAAGAATTAAATCAATAGATAACTCAAATTCATTCTCTAGAAGATGTCTAGGTAAATCCACTGGAAATACATCAATATATACTTTCATAATTAGTACTTCCACAAATTGAAGATTAATTCCATCATCCCTTGATGTTGTTTGATCATATACCCCTATAATTTCATTTAGTAGGGTCACTGGAGGTGGATATAGATAAAAACTAGATGTTTATGTTTCTTCTCTAAAGATAAGGGATTCTACATCTTCCTCAAAAATTGTAAATTCTTTCTTTAAGAAATAATTTTCACAACATATTTTAAAAGACTATCCATACTAAGGATTATATCAAAATATACCATAGGAATGATGATATGGTTTTAATCTAAATAAAATCTATGTTTCATAAAGGTAACTAAGAGACACATCTTTGTTGAATGGATAATTCTCTTAGGAGTTTTGACTCAAAACTACTTTATTAAATCAAATAGGAAATGTATAATTTTCTTGAAAAACTAGGAAGATAAAAAATAATGAGATGATCTAGAATAAAATAAAGAATTTTCTAAGTTTGAGTAAAAGATTAAAGTACCTACCACAACATCATTATGAACTTCAACCTCTACAGTTGTGATTATATTAGCTAGGTAATCTCCCCTAAACCACTTTTTTGGTATATTCCCTTGATGTTTGGAGCATTCATTTTTATAGTGTACAATATCTTTACAATTATATAATTGGAAATAATTGATTTGTTTCTTCCCCTTTCATTCATGTTTCTGGTTTCTACTATCTCCACACTTACAAAAAACTCCTAATCCCTTAAAAAAATTCCCATGGGTTTTTTTTACAACAGTTCTAACAAGATAAAATTCAACCAAAATTCTTCTTCTTAATTGATCCATTATTTTTTCATGGTGCTCAGATGTCCTATTCTTGTCTTGGTTTCCTTGGAATATATTTATCCTCGAAAATTACTTCTCTATATTGATGTAACATAAAACTATTTCATTATGTGATTAAAAATTCTAATAAACCATTTCCATTCAGATATTTGACTTAATAACTTCAAATAAGTGATAGATCTTGCACTCTGTGATACATATATAATCTGTAAAAAAATTTGATAACCTTGTAAAGGTAGATTCATAATATTCAACACTCTCTTATTCATTTTTATTTAATCTAATTAACTTCCTATCCATATCAATTTGTTGATTACAAGGTAATTATTAATTGAAGAATGCCTCCTTAAAATTTCTCCATTTCATAAGTTCTATTTCTTTTTTTCTTCCTAGTATTTTGGATTAAGGTCCACAATTAATCAACATCACCTTAGAGAAAATATACCAAAACTGTAACCTTTTCCATTTCACTACATCCCAAGGCCGTAAATACCTTTTCTAGAGACTTAATCCACATGTCATCTACAATTGGATTAGTAGCCCTGCTAAATGATGGGGGATTCTGTCACATAAAGTGATCCAGCATAGGGGATTTTCTATGTGGAAAATGTGCCTCCACTTGGGGAAGGTTATTTTTTATAACCATATTATGTTTCCATAGTATCTTCATAATTTTCTCCATTCCAATACCAACTATTTTGGTGTCTTAAACGAGGAAACCCATGCCACTTTCTCAAGTATTGATACCAATCATTATTGTAGGTTCCATTTCAAAATAATGAAATATATTGTATTATCTCATAAAATCATGAATTTAAAATATGGTTTAACACACAACATACATTTAAAAAAATCTCCCTCATATATAAAAAACATTTGTTACTTAAGAGGACATCACTAAGTTTAAATCCTTAATAATGGTTTGTAAATAAAATATTAAATATCTTAAGAATATCCCCAATGTCTATATTAGGGCTATAATAACTAATCTATGTGTTCTAAATCGACTCTCCAAGGTTTCTACTAAACCTCCTCTATTACCAATTGTAATGCCCCGACCCTAGAAGCCCAGAGGTGGAACATTATTATGTTTACATGGAAACAAATCCTGAAGGACCATACAATTTAGTAGTTTTGGAAATACATGTTACATAAATGATACCCATAATATACCAGGAAAACAAAATAAAATATGCTAAATAATAAATTGAAATAAATTGCATCCTTGAAATCTTATTCAAAGTTATCTTCTTCATAAACTAGGGAAAGAAACATATAAGGGTGAGATAAAATGCTAATTAAGGGTAAATACAATGGAAGGAATAATGAATCAATATATATTGAAAAATAAATAACTAAGGACACTTTCCATTTACATAACTAGATAAGACATAAATAATATGGAAAGTATGAAACTGAAACACATGATATAAATCAATAAACTAAGAATGAATTAAATCCATATATATTTAGACATAAAATATCATAGATAAATAACAACTAAAACTAAATGAAAGAAATTATTTCTTAACATACGTATTGTTTAAGGAACATGAAAACCTATACCATCAAGACCTTTCATAAGATGGTATAAAACATGGATAGAAACCCTTTTAATAAAACCAACTTATTTGTCTTATGAGAACCTGTCAATGCATCAAAGAGATATAGAATGTATGGAATACACCCATCATTTATAGTCCAGCATATTCATCATAATTAATAATGAAAATAACTAATATTACTTATCATATAACCTAATTTGAATATAAATACCGATTTATTAATAATTCCCCAATTAAAAGAATAATTTTCAAAGTAACCACCATATGAAAAATGGTATAGAATTTAGACAATACTAATATCCATTTTAAGAGAATACGGATATTAAATTGAATTTTAAATGAAAAATTATTACAATTATGTGATTATTTAAAGATAAATTTGATAATAAAAAAAAGAAGTGAGATTATAAAGATAATCATTAATAACATTCTTGAGGAGAGAAGTCTTTAAACATTCCAAAGTGTACCTTACCAATTTGAAACATTTAAATCATACTCTCTAGAGGATTATTACATTAAATTAAACTTATGACATAATTATAATAATATAATTAATGATGTAATATGAAAAACGAGGTATATACACCGAAGAAAAGTGAATTGGTGCATAATAAAAAATATGTCTCACTGAAATGTATGTTGAGATGAAATTCCCTTACATATAAATCAAAAAAACCAAAAATAACGACACTCGATAAATTTAATTAATAACTATAGGATATAAAAATTAAAAGGAATATTCAACAATTATCCCCTAATTTCCTTGAATGAAATTCCTGTACTAATACTCTCGAATAAAATGGGATTGTAAAATAAACCCTTGAAAATGATATAACATTGAAGTAAAAAATAAATCAATGATTAGATTATTTATATCAAATGTAAATCCACATATGGGAATTTGAAATACAAAATTAGATAGTAATAAGTTATGAAACACATAATTGTATAATATTAACGACAATAAGGAAGTAATATAAGTCAATGAAAAGAAATTGAGTTATGAAATTATATTCAACTTGGTAAATTTTAAATCAAATCCCCATAAAATAAATACATAAAATTGAAACTAAAAATAAAAAAATGAAATATTTATTCATGTTATTACATGTTAATGTGACAGTACATTCACCATATATAATAAATTAGGTGCACAACAATTAAGTATGCCTCATAGAATGAAAATGAGACAAAACTCCCTTACCTTAAACTTCTATATGTTGTGTGGTTTTTATCCTCCTGTATAGTGGGTTTAAAAATGTTAATAATTTATAAACAAACTATTTTAATTTTTATGACAACATATAGGATTTAATTATAATATATTATTACCCGTTTATTAAAAACCTTTCATTATTTTAACTATTTCTGGTGTTAATTTCCTAGTTTTCTAAAGTATGTTTTGAATTGTTATTTTCTTCTCATATTACATATATATTGATTTCATGATCTCCAGAATGTAAAACATGAATTATTTATATTATATATTGAGTATATATTTATTTATAATAATCTTCAATGTTTGGAGATGAGAAATTAAATGCACCGTTCATGGAGACAATAGGTCGTAAGTACTCATAAATGCTACATTCATTTCTTATCGTATTAAAATATAAATAAGTTAATGATACATATGTATATTATAATTACAGTATCATATTTATTTCATATATGTTACATATTTTTATTAAAATTATCTTTAACACATTCTATACATAGCGTGAATGAATCACATCACTTTAAGGGACGGTAATCCACACTTCCACAAATGATGTTATCGTATATCCATAATATGGAAAGAATGAAGGTACCTTTAATATTAAATTTACATAATATTAATAGGATATAATTTAAATATAATAATATTATTTAACTAGAAAAAAAATAGTTTTAAGATACGCCATTAAGGCAATAATGGAAAAAATACAAAAATAGTATTCAAGGAGTCGATTAGTTGGCATAACTTAGACAAAAATTTCTTTTCTTTGAATATGAGGAGGTGAGAAATGAATTTGTCATAATATATTTAATTAAAAACATAAAACTCTAGTATATACAAGATTTTGAAGTAATCATGGATTTATAGATGAATGAGTTGAGGATAAAGTAGAAAAACTAAATAAATTAAGAGAGATACCTTGAGAAAATTACCTCTTGAATATCCCCTCCTTGAAAGACCATTGAGGGCCTTGGATTTTGTATTTTGGTTAGAACAGTAGCACTTTGACATGGGGATATTGAGTAAGAGAGGTCTGGGAAGATATTTGAGGAGGTACAAGGATTTTTTGGGTTTAAATGGGGAGGTTAGGGGTGGTATTTATAATTGAGTAAAGGTGGGTTCAAGTGATTAATTTATAGATTAATTTATATTAAAAGCTAACCACATTTAGGTGGCATTAAATTCCACAATAGTAGATTGTAATTAATATTGTATAAGATGGTTAGGGTTTAGAAACACATAAAACTTTATTCAAATGTTTTAGTTTTTAAGTATGTTAATATTTCAGGTAGGGTAATGTTTTTATGTATGTTATGATTTTAACATTTAATTTTAACCGTTGCCAAAATTTTACTTTTACTACGATAATTTTTTCTACCTTGCTAATTTTTTTATATATCAAAAGGAAATAGACCATATAACTTAATTTTGACCTTCTGATTCCAAAATATGGAATCCATTTTATCTAATTAAATTCAAAGAATTGGTAAAATTGTATATAAATTTAATTCTGCAGTCAAAACATAAAAGCTGGTTTTTAAAGTTAAACCATAAAAAGATTGAAATGTATTTATATATAATTTCAATTTGAAATTTATTTAAATGACCAAAATTGTATTAAATTATAAAATAATAATCTAAATACTATTTAAAACCAATTAAAAGGATCATATAACAATATAAATAAATTAGAAGAAAAATTAGTTTTGAAATAAAACACAGTATTTCTCACTATTCATTAAAATATTATTTTTATCATTAAAATACCAAAAATTAAACCAAAGTAAATTTTTATATCTTTCTTCTGAAGAATAAGTTTACTTTTAAAAAAATATCTTATAAAATTTTCAAAAAATTTATTTATAATATATTCAACATTAAAAAGTGGTAAAAGTGTTTCTATAAAAATATAGATTTTATGTGTAATATTGGGTTTGTTCTTATCTTATTCCAATTAAATATATTGTATGAATTTAAAAATATTTTATTGGATATATAACATATAAGGTCACTATATAAACTCTCTATAAGTGTTGGAAATTAATTTTCTATAGAAAATGTGACTGAAAAGTGTTTTGTTTAAACTTGGATTTGTGGGCATTACAAGTTTTCACAAAAGATAAATTTATTATAAAAGGGAATATGGTAAAGTATCAGGGTGCTAAATTGGTATAGATAAGTCACTAAAATCTAGTTATGAGATTTAGTTATTGTTCTTGAAAAAATATCGAGTGTCGTGGATAAAAGTTTTCAAGATCGAGTTTTGAATTCAATGGCAGTTAAAGATGGGGTTTTTCAGAGATAATCATCTTATAGTGGATATAATTGCATTCCTCTTGTTTTTTGGTTGAGGTTTGCGAGGAACCGCATCTAGCACATCATTGTGCTAAGATGCGTGTAGTGATAAATTTGGTTGTGGATTTTAATGGAAAAGATGACATGACCATGCTAAATTTGGTAGATAGGGAATCATCTTTTTGATCATTTGGAAGTCATTTTGGGAACATCGTTAGAATGATATGAGAATTCTTAAATAGGTAATTTCAACTGTGGAGGTACTATAACGCATAATTTTCCATTCAAGATGAAACCTATGGTGGGAAGTTCCATAGGATGAATGATTAAAGACATGATTACATGATCATGTATAAGGTTAGATGGGATTGGGTAAGAACAATCTCAATGTAACTATTCTAGATAATAGTGTTGGATTATGTTTTAGTAACTTAAATACCACATGTTTAAAATAGGGTGTGTAGGTGTGTTTTTCATTGTAAAGACAACATGGATATTTTAGTGTGAATTTCATGAACCGAGTAGTTCGAGTGATGTTTTTGCTCTTTTCAAATACTCCTAAGGTATGATAGGTCATAAGGTGTGGAGAATTTAATGTCTTGAGGTTTGGATTAGTATATTTTTTTTAGAGGAATTTGGAATTTCAATTTGGTGGATGGGTATTTTTCTAAACCAAGATTTTAGATGTAAATTCAATCATTACAACACTTAAAATTGTTTGTTTTTATATAGGGTTTAAGGATACAAGGTTTTTCAAGTTTATCAATGATAATCAAGATATTCGAGCTCTAAAAACTCTATTTGTAGAGAATCTGACAATATATCACTATTGGATCATGGTCACTACTAACTGTGTGGCTCAAACCATGTGACCTAATTTCTATAGGGGAACATTTTATTAAATCTTTATAGCCACCTAGATAAAACCGTGTGACATAGTCTAGAAGACTTGAGGGTGTCACACATTTTGTTTTAACCATGAAAGAGGAGGCACATGACCATGTGATACATCTCCAAAAAAATGTAGAGACATACCGCATGTGCTACACATGGTTAGAGAAACTACATGCCTATCTCTCACCCATAATACCACTTAGTTAGTGGAACTACCTAAATGGCACATGGTTTTCTAAATAATTCATCCAAAATGTTTAGCTTGTTAATGAGATGGGAAATTTCCATTTCCCACTTACTCCTATTTCTTTTCACCTCAATATTTCTACCTCTATTCCCATAAGTAATATCCTAGATTGAGAACATCCTTGGGGTATCCTCTTATGTAGAGAGGTATCTCCTTCATCTATTGTAGGAATCAAGTGTCATTAGGTGCGCTGGATGCATATCGAGCAGTCTATAACCCCTCCTTATTCATTTCTCTATTTATCTCTCCATCTTTGGACATATCTTTATATGAGATAATTAACCTAATTTTTAGGGTGTTTTCCTATTTCTTCAATTTCTCCCTATCCTAATCAAATCAAAGCACAATATTGGATGAGTGAAGCATCATTGGTATAAGGTATATGTTCGCACACATTTCATATAATGTATAACATGTTTATAAATTTATTCATTATCCTATAAACCATATTCTTCATGCATCACCCCTTTTATGTAAAATTAATTACATATAACCCAACACCTTAATTTAAATATCCACTATGTATCAAATTTCATCATTGGAGGTTGTTCACATCAAATAGAACCACCCCCTTGGGGTGTGTCTCATATTCTACGACCCATGAGATTTAGACATGGAATTAAAATCACACTTTGAGCATGTTAATTGGCCATTCTTAAAATGAAATATTTAAATTTAATTATTCACTCCTGCACTAATTATTGAAGTAACAAATATAATTAATTGAATTACTTTTTTTGTGGTCAACTAATGAATGGAATAGACTTTACTGTGGAATACTTAATTACTTATGAATGGAGTAGCCAAAATTGCACACAGGAGTTGTGATATGGAAATTTATGGGAATTCCCTAATTAAATATACATGATTAAATTTTAAAGTGGTCTACTTTTATTGATAGACTTATATATTTTTTAAAATTTAATTAAAATAAAGGATCAAGAGAATTCATATTTTTGGAAAGGATATATCTCAGATCCTAGGCCTAATTATTAATTTCACATGATCATTTTATATTATTATCCATGACACTCGGGCATGGAATCCATAATTTTAATATATTACTCAAGAATTAAATCCCCTATTTTAATGTGATATTCATTCATGTAATACCCTATTTTAAATGTGATTATCAGCCATGCCATCCCCTATGATTTATGATGCTCAGGAATGTAGTCCCTTATGATTTATGATACTCAGTCATGGCCTCCCTTATGATTTATGATATTTGAGCATAGACTCCCTTATTATTCATATTCCTAAAGCATGGATTCCCTTCTAAATTATAATACTCAGGTATTGATTCCCTTATGATTAATGATATTAAGGCATGGTGTCCCTATTGATTTATAGTAAATGTGAATTATGTACCTTATGAGTTATGAAACTAGGGAATGAAATCCCTTATAATTTATGATATCTGGGTATGACATCCAATATGATTTTTGATATTCAGGCATGGAATCCCTTATGATTTATGATATGTGGGAATGGATTAAGATATTGATTATGATACTTCCCCATGACATCACTCCTGACATATAACACTCCGACATGATGTCCCTAATGATTTATTATCTTCAGTTATGACATCCCTTATCACCTTATGATACATTAGTGATTATGCATGGATGCTTGAGTTACGCCTCAGGTCCTGGATAATCATAGTTTATATATATATGGATACATATGTCACTATGTTTCTAGTCCATATATACATATATACATGTCTATATATGTATATATATATATATGCACACTTCTTTAGAGGTATACCATGTTAGGTCGAAGCAGGTATGGTCGGTTGGGCATCCTTTGAGGAACTTGAGCCAATTTTTTTATATATATCCATCTATTTTCTTATAAATACATACACACTCATTTATTTCATACAAAGGTACTGGATATATCTAGACACTATTGGTGGTAGCCTACTAATTTTATCTTACACCCTGTTTAGGATACTAATGAACTATGGTATCTGAAAAATCTTCTTAGTTATTGGATTAAGTTCTATATTTTTCTTGTTCAACACTTTTCTTTTCATGCTATAACTCTATACACAAGATCGTAAGAGAACAAGACTTAACCAGAGCTCACGATTCTCCTGGAGATAACCTTTGGAGTTTTTTTTGTTTTTTTTGTGTACAATAATGTATTATTATCGTATTTTTATGTACATTGTAGCATGTTCAGGCATGGTAATCCATTCATTTATTATTGATTGTTAATTATTATCATATTTCATTAATTGGTTATTTACACTCCTTCTACTCTTTATTATATCTCACACTACTATGTGGATCTCATCATGAGGGTATAGTCTCCCCAATAAATAACCACCTAACTGTCTTTTTTATCCATAAGATTCTTGTGCATAAGGAGGTGCGCTTGAGTCCATGTGGTGTCCATCATGGGGTAACATTTTAGTTTCTCATAGGATGATATGTTACACACAATACCTTAAAATTTTCTTTATAAACATTTTCGAGATTTATGTTCTAAATATATTTTTTCAATGAATAAATTCTTAAAATTATTTTTTTGTATGTAACAATATGGGAAAAATGAATTCAAATGGAAATTTTATGCCAATTTTTAAAATCATTCAAAAAATATTTAAAGGGTTATTTTTAAATATTTTATAAGATTCTTTTTTATTTATTTAAAAAATTATTAAAGGAATGTTATATTTTAATGTATATTATGTTGAATGATTTTCCCACCACTATAAAAGATTATTTTATGTTTGGTTTAATTTATAATATTCTATGTTTTTTTTTCAAATAAAAAGACTCCTTATATTTATTTTGGGTATGATTGTTTGGAAAATTGAGTTTTAATGTAAATGGGTATATCAATATCAAAAAATGTTATAATTATGGTTTTAAAAACATATTTTTATGAGTATGTTTATGGTAATAAATGAATTTATGTTTTAATGAATGTAATAGTCCTTGGATATTTTTTATGTATAATGTGTGATCATGATATAGATATGATGATATTTGAACTTGATATAGTTCACCAATTCATTAGATAATGACTATGTTCTCTAGGGAATTAGGTTAGAAGTTGACTGTCTAGATAAATCTGCTTGTAAAGGTTACTTTAAGGTCTCTTTCATATGATCTATGAATATAATTTCCCAAGGTACTCACAATAATTTAATATGATCCCTAATGATTTTTTAGGGAAATGTTTTTATTTTATAAGGTAATATGTTTTGTTAATGGAATTATTTGTCCCTTTAATGGTAAAAGGTATATTTTTATGAAAACATTTTTAATGGGTCCTCATGGGATTTAAGAAACACTCGTTATTTTGAATTTTCCTTATATTTTCTTATGTAGTGTTTTATGAAAAACTTTGTGTTATAAAGCAGATTTAATGTGTAAGAAAAAAAAATTATTTGAGTTCAGTGTTCATTATATTAAAGGAAAACTTTGTTTTATGATCCCATGGGTTTGAAATAGAATAATGAGCTTCTTAATTCTTTATATATGTCCCTTATTGAGATTTATTTTCTTATCCCATTTTTTCAAAAAAAACAATTCACTAGGATTAAGGATGATACAAAATAATGATGAAGTCAAGTCGAAAATCATAAATATATGTTATGAAAAAAATGTGTTTCTTTTTAATAGTTTAGTTTTGGTGTAAAATGGATACTAAGGGGAAGTATAATTTTTTTTTTGTAATATTTCCTTATATAAGGGAAATGAACTAACTATCTAATACTATTAACATTAAAATATCTTTTTGGAATTCAATAAAATGAATTTTTTTCTAGTGAATCAATTAACAGATTGTTTAGGGATTGGTACACATAGTTGGAATCAGATCAAGGTTTAGATTATTTTAAATTATAAAATAATGTATATAAGTACCATTAAGATATTATAATTTATGGTTATAATGATATATTATTTTAATTTTAAAATGTTTCTTCATCTAAAATATGTACATTATGACTAGTTTTTTTATAGTCGGAACATGAAATATGAATTGAGAAGACCTCAAGAGAAAAATGACCTTCCAAATTAAAAACATGGAATGATAAGAAATAGAACAAATTAGTTTTTTATTTTGGTTTATTAAATGAATTAGGATATAAATTATGGTTGTATCTATGTAACATAACAACCATGTTCACTATAGAGGAACATATAATTTCAGTAGAAAACACCCTAATGTATTCAAAAGACCATCCGAACCTATGCTAGTTAATGATGGTTTAAATCCTTGATGAATATATTCAAATTTATGGGTTGTTAAAAACATCAAAAGAAAAAACTTTATATTTACCATTTTAAATGTGAATCCGATCAGTGGTTAATAATTTAAAAGAAAGATAAGATATTGATTCCTTTAAATTGGATGAATTTAACAATATTTTCCTTGAGAAATGTTTTCCTAAAGCTATTCAAATTCTGATAAAAAACCATTCTTAAAATTGATAAAGAAAGAGGAAGATTAAATGGTTTTTTATGAAGAAAACATCAGCCTTCTATAAATGTATGCACCAAATTTTATCTTAGATATTGATAGTAAAATTAATATATTTTACTCTTGATTGGAGATAAGATATCGGAAGGAAATTGTAATCTCATTAATTTAAAAGTTATTATAATTTTTTTGGGTCAATAATGTATAAATTTAGGTTTATTATGATCATGTGTCATTTGAAAGAAAGAAAAAAAAAGATATTCATGTGGAATAAAAATTGGAAGCATCCATCAAGAAAATCTAAAAGTAAGAAAATCACGTTTTCAACTTGTGATAAGTATGAAAAAAACACCAAGGTGAATGTATTTTAAAATATCTTAAGTGTTTCTAATATACTATGTTTGGAGATTTGTATTGTTAATATAAATTAAAAATCATATAAATGATCAGGAAAATAATGAAAGGCCAAGAGTAGTATATTTTATTTTTAATAAGATGTGTCATTATGTGAGTACTTATCCAAAGAGAGAAATAAATCATATAATTCATCAAAATTTTATGCGTAAATTTTTGGTTAAATCCTTTGTGACTTCTTTGACAGATTTTGGACCATCCAACAATGTGGTGTATGATACAATAATTTTTTATTCATATTATGCCAATATCCTGTTTAATTTGAGGTCTACACATTCTTTCATTTTTAAGAAATTTACAGGTAAATTTGAAATTCAACCTCATTAAATGAAGCTACAAATTTTGTTAAAAACATTAGGGGTATAATTACGGGAAAAATATGTTATAATAATCATCCTATTATATTTTTTGGAAAGTAATTTCCTACTAAAATTAATATATTTCCCCTTATAGAGTTTGCTGTTATTATGGGAATGGATTGGGTTTCTATTTATCAAGCTAAGTTAAATTATAGTGATTTTTTTTTTTGTATTGAGTGTTATGTTTTATAAATGATTTAATTCCTACCTATGATAATATATCAAGAAGATAATAAATTTAATAACGATGGAAATTAAATTTATCTTTCATATATTGTTTAGAAGAAGGAGACTATTTAATTTATTGATTTTCCTATAGTAAATGAATATATAAATTTATTTATTAATTAATTTCCTATTATTATACCTAATAAAAATATTGAATTTACTGTTTAATTAGTTATTAATGATAATCCAATATCAAAATCTCCGTATGGAAAGGATGAAGTAATATTTTTTAATTGAAAAACCAGTTACACAAATGTCTTGATAAAGGTTTCTTCATCCTAGAACTTCAACATGGGGTTATCATATTTTATTTTTTAAAATTAATGATGGTTAAATGATGGTTTTCATTGATTATAGAACAATGAGTAACATAATGGTCAATAATAAGTATCTATTTCAACATATGAATGACATGTTTTATTAGCTCCAAGGAGCTCAATATTTTTTGAATGTCAATCTTATGTCCGAGTATCACGAGCTGACGATGAAGGAGAATGATATTACAAAAGTAATGTTTCAAAATAGGTATTATTATAATTATTTTTTGGTCATTCCCTTTGGGTTAAAAAATTGTCCATATGTATTTATGGATGTTATTAATAGAGTTTTCCATGAGTTCTTGGATAAGATTGTGGACGTCTTTATTTATGACATACTAATATATTATGGACCTTATAATAATCCTGAGAAACATTTAAGGGTTGTTTTACAAATCTTTTAAACAAAATAATTTATATGTAAATTTAGTAAATGCTAATTCTTGTTGTGTAAAATTTCTATCCTTAGATATATTTTAAATAAAGATGTAATGATTATTGATCTAAATAAAACGAAGTGGTTGAAGAGTAGGAATGACCTACAAATGTCACATATATTCATAGTTTTCTTGGTTTTGTGGGTTACTATCGATATTTTATTGATCATTTTTCCTAGTTATCTATCCCACTAACCAAGTTAACATGAAAATGAGTAACATTTATCTGGAAATAATAATGTGATGATTTTTTCCAAAAATTCAAAATATGATTAGTGAATGATCACATTTTAGTTCTACCATCTAAATATTGATATTTTTTATCTATAAATATGTTACATTGAAATGAATTGGTTGGGTTTTAATCAAGAATGATATGTTAATTTCTATGATTTTTGTTAATTGAAAAATCTTGAGATAAATTATCCTACACATGAACTTGAACTGGAAGATATAGTGTTTGATTAAAAAATTTAGATGAATAACTTATATGGAGTAATGTGTGAATTATAGATATATAATAAAACTTTTGGTATATATTAACCCATAAATAGTTTAACATGAGACAAATAAGATGGATAGAATTGATTAAGGATTATTATTTTAATATTTATTACCATTTAAGAAATGAAAACAAAGTAGATGATGCTTTAAGTTGGAAAGATAACACATCCTTAACTATGATATGTTTGGAATATGATCCATTGGTAAATTATTTGATAAATGTTGATTTAGAAATTTTGTAACCATTAAATTTTCCCAATTTGTTTTAGGTGTTAGTGCAGTTATCTTTCCCAGATAGAATTAAGAAAGATCAGAAGAAAGATCATGTTTTATAGGAAAAGGTAGAATCAGTCAAGAAGGGTAAATTTATATAGTTCAATATTGATGAAGAAGGTGTTACCATATTTGTAAAGAGATTATGTGTGACTTGTGATTCCCATTCAAATAGAAAATTGTTGATTAATGCTCATAGTTATCCATTTTCCATTAATCTTGGTAGTACTAATATTTATGGATACATTCAGAAACATTTCTGGTGGGTTGGAATGAATAGAGGTATTACTAAATTTACTATGAAATGTTGGAATTTTCAACATTTTAAAGTAGAAAAACTATTTATTAAGGGGATGATTTATCCTTTTTTAGTTCTATAGTGGAAATAGGAAAATATATCTATGTATTTCATGGATTTGTTTCCAAATACATATTGAGTTAATAATTAAATTTGGGCTGTCATTGATTGAATAAATCCCCAAATATCATTCATATTCAAGATACTATGTCCTTAGATCAATTTTTTTTAATGTACCTCAAGGAAATAGTTAGGTTATATAGATTTAATCTCCCTATTATATCTGACAGTGATCCTATATTGACCTTTATTTTTTGGAAAAGTCATCAGAAGTTGGGTCTTGAATTAATTTTTAGTACATCTTTTCATCCAAAATATGTTTTAATGTCTGAGGTAAATATTCAAACATTAGAAGAAAATATTTTATCTAAATAAATAGATTACTAGGGTACTTGGGATTAAAATATTTCATAGTTTCATTTTCTTAAAATAATATTTTTTATTATAGTATACAAATTTAACCTTTTGGGAAATTATATGGAAGGTGGTGTTTGAATACAAATTTTTTATATGAAGTAGGTGAAAGAAGGTTTTTAATAATATAATTTGTTTAATTAGAGGTTCTGAACATGAATATGATTTAATATAATATGAGGATGGTTCCAAAAATCCAAAAAAGTTATATAGATAGTCATTGGAATGTTCTTTCATTCAAGGTAGGTGATCGTGTTTTTCTTAAAGTATCTCCATTTAAAATAGGTACGTGTTTTTGGTAAAAAAGGGAATGTTATGTCCATGGTTCATTAAAATATATTAAATTTTGGAGAATATTGGATTATTTTCCTATTGAGTAACCTTTCTATTGAGTGTATCCAAGGTACAATATGTTCTTCATGATTCATTTTTAATGAATTATGTGCCAAATGAATCTCTTGTTTTGAGCCCCAAAATAATTGAATGGAAAAAACCTTTTCTTATAAGGAACAAACAATTAAAATTCTTAATCAAATAGAGATGTAGTTATAGAATAAAGTGATTTACCAGTATAATTTTTTTATGGAAAATCATTATATTTAAGAAGAATCATAGGAATATGAAAATTTTATTAATGAAAAATATTACCACTTGTGTAAGTGGTGAATATAATTATAAAAATGAAATTTTAAAAATATTGGAGAATCTAAAATCCCAGGTAATTTTAATATTAAATAAATTTTATGCTTTATTAATATTCATTAATTATGTTTTATATATTTATATTCAATATAAGAATTTTTAATAATTTTCCAATAAAAAATAAAATATTTTTTTACTATTTTTTTACATATATTATATGATTTTATTTAAACTTTGGATTTGAAAATTTTAGATTTTTAATTTTAAAAAATGAATAGAAATTTTGATATTATAATTTGAAAATTATCATACAGTAAGTATCTAGGAATTCTCTGAAAAAATTTATTTTTGGATGAATGGAAGAAAATATAGATATTTATTGAAAATTGTCCTTCCATTTCAAGAGTATACAATGTTTTATTTTTTTAAAGATGTTTTAAAAGTAATAATAGTTCTTTAATACTATTAATAATGAAATTAATTTATTTTTATTCAATTTTATGCTTGATTTTGGAATAAAATATTTTTTATACTTAAGATGGAATATTTCTTAAATATTGTTTTCCATCATGTTTTATGGGTTTATTTTTAAATTAAATTATTACAATTTAGTAAATTGAATTAAAAAAAGATATTCTATAATTTTAATCATCATAGTTAATATTATTTAACATGGTCAAATGAATTCTTGTTCATAATGAATCTTTAAAATCGTAAAAATCTTCTACCATGGTTCATGTTAAAACATGTTTATTAGGGAGTTAAACTAATTTTATAAGTGTAAAAATGACCTAGAAACTTATCTAAATACCATTTTATGTCCATATTTATACCATATATATTATAATACTATGAAATGGTCCATTTTGAAGTCATTTTTTTTATTAATATAATAATATATTTTAATCTTTTTAAAAATTCAAAGTCTGTTCTGTCCCCCACTTATAAAAGGACAACCATTATCCTCTCCCCCACACACTTAAAGGTAATTTTGGTTCAACCATGACCTTCCCAAATACCTTCAGAACATAACTAACCATATTATATAGGTATTAGTTTGGGTACAATACCAACCTTATAGGGATTAATTTATCAAAAAGGAGTTTGTATGAAGAAGAGATAGAGCTTTTAATCAAATGTTTAAGTTTTATTTTATATTCCACCTACTTAAAAAATATTACAAACATTTTAAAATAGTGACATAATATATACCATATAATTTAATATTATAATACATATTTCATAACATTTAACTATCTTTTATTTCATCAAATTGTAAATGAATCTGTCATCTGTGTGTACAATGGACTACCACCTCACAAACCGATGTAATTAATTTTCAGTCACCTCATTTCATGAATATTTATAATTATGGATTTAATATATATATATATTTATATATGATATGATATTAATTACAATATTATCAATTTAAAAATATAACATGTCATTATTTTTCTTACCTCTCTATCCATTGAAAAATGATTACACCTAATTCTGAGACTTTTATTGGGGAGCACATTCGTATGTCGAGGATACACAACTATTTCACTACATTCCCTCTTTCCAATGGATGGTGACATAAATTGCTTATTCAGGGACGTTTTCTCCTTGATCGAAACCAGATGATGGGATGTAGGATCCTACATCCATGGATTCCTCCTTGAAACTCTATGCCTAGTCCGGGTCTCCCTCATATACTTAATATGTTTTTTGTGAAACTCTTCTTAGTGAAATGTATTAATAGACGCCGGTTAATTACATTTCATCTGTTAGGACATTCCAAGTGGTCCATTTGGGGAAGTAACCTTCAGTCGAGGAGTAGTCACTTTGGATATCATTGGCGTATCTAGACGCTAGAACACCGATGCATCTGGGATTCTTCCCCATATGATAGGGCTTCTCGAGTGCGCAGACGCTTGTGGAATCCCACATTGATTACAGGGAATTTTATGCCAGAGACATGTATCTGGGGTTTTCCTCATCTTTCCATGTTTAACACAGGGTATTCCACAAATTTAACGTCTAGTGGAGATGGATCCCAATGATCGGAACACTGATAATAGGGGATTATATGGGTGAAACCCCTGGGGGAACACTGATGTTGGGGATAACATGTGGTTAGTTGCCCGATTACTGCAAGGAGTAGTGAGAAAGAAGGTGACATGATCTCACGGGGATGTGGTCTCCCAGGTAAAAATCAGTATGGATATGTATGGTTGAGTCGATGGAGAATGAGATGGAACTGTTGTGAAGATAATGGTGTTGGGATTAAACCTCAGGGAGTCTTCTTATATACCCCCATGGAAGGGAATCAAAGTCTGCATATTTTGGTGTGGGGGCATGGAATCGGGGTGTGCACAGAAGACAATGACCTGATGACATGCTAGGACTTAAGCATGGTTAGCAGCCTGAGAGTGGGCCTGACTCCATGACGGTGGACCAGAAATGTGGGTCCCAACAAAGGGGACTACAATGACTTACTACTGATTGAAGACTACAATAGATTACCATCGAATGGGGATCACAACATCTTACCGTTAGATAGGGATCATAATGGATTACCATGGGATGGGGATCACAAAGGATTACCACTGGATGGGGATCACAATATCTTAATTCTAGATAGATATTACAATGGCTTACCGCTGGATGGAGATCACAATGGCTTACCGCTGGATGGGGATCAAGAAAACTTAAAACTATACGGGGATCACAATGGATTACCGCTGGATGGGATTCCAATGGATTAATGATGGTTGGGGTTCCAATGGCATACCGCTAGTTGGTATTTCAATAGCTTACCATCGATTGGGGCATACAGTTTAAAGTCATGTAGGACGAGGGTAAACCGACATGGAGGGGCCAGAACAAGTAGGTGTTGGGATTGAACCTTAGAGAGGCTTCCTACGTACCTTTCCTAGGAGACAAGGATCAAATTCCTTGTAGTTAGGAATGGGAGATACAGTTTAACATCATGCAGGATGAGGGTGAAGCAATGTAAAGATCTTAGAACAAGTATGTGTTGGGATTGAACCTTCGGAAGGCTTCCTACGTACCTTTCCTAGGAAACGAGGATCAAAGTCCACGTAGTTCGGAATGAAGGATATAGTTTAACACAATGCGGGATGAGGGTGAACCAATGTGAAGATGTAGAAACAATTTGTTGGTGGGTTTGAACCTCAAGGATGATTAATAAATACCTTTCCTAGGATATAGGGATCAAATTCAATATTGTATTGTATGGTGGATATAGTTTAACATCATGCGGGATAAGGGTGAACTAGTGTGAAGAGGTCGGAACAAGTAGGTGTTGGGATTTAACGTCAGGGAGGCTTCCAACATACCTTTCCTAGGAGACAAGGATCATATTAAACATAGTTAGGTATGGTGGATACATTTTAATGTCTTGTGGGATAAGGGTGAACCGACGTGAAGAGGTTTGAACAAGTAGGTGTTGGGCTTGAACCTCAGGGGGGATTCCTACGTACCATTCCTAGGAGACAAAGATTAAAGTCTACATAGTTCTTTACGATTTGGGGTTGACACGCTAAGGTGGACCATGAATAATTCTATGGTCATTGCTTACTCTAAGACCATGTTAGTCATGCTCGGTGTGATAAACAAGAGGCAGCAAAGACCTGAAGATCACGTCATGAAAGGTGCGTCCATGATAAATGGAATGGGGAATACATGTTGTTAGAGGCCCAAAGAGGAAACAGGGGCTTATGCATGGTTAGCGGCCCATGGAGATGGGTTTTGAGACTTACTCTAGGATGTAGGCCCAATGGAGACGAATCCCAGAGGGAGAGTGATGGGGTAACAAAGGTCATTTTTCCCATCTCTCCTTTGGTCTTTGGCACATAAGAAGAGAGGAGGAGTATGGGGGATACCTATTGCAAGAAAGGATAGGGGATTAAGCCAGAATGGTTTCCCTTCCCCACAGAAAGACACTACTCCAAAAAAGAGGATCTCATTCCATGTGAGGAAGATCTCACTTCCATGGAGACGAGAAGGTGTAGAGAATGTGCGAGATGGGGCACCCCGCATATGATGCATAGGGATAGGCCATAGTTTAACTTCATGTGTTGAGGATGATGTTCCTTTCAGGTTAATGTCCTTTCGCTCGGATGAGCAGAGTTCACTCCACACCCCAAAGACTTACATAACTGATACCCTCCCACCCTTGGGAAAGGGATGGCATCAGCAATGCCAATGTGAGGGGGTGTTGTGGAGTGATCCATTGAGGGTCCCATGTTAGCGTGGCTATGTGAAGAAGCAATAACCATTAGCATGCCTATACAAAGAATCATGAGGCTATGAAATGCAACATGAATAACCACCCAAGGTACCTTTAAATCACTTCATACAAACCTAGAGGGACATACGAGAATGGTGTGTGTAAAGAATTTTGTCTTAGAAAGAGGTGCTTTGTGAAGAGGATGGGCTTTGCAAAGAGGATTGGCTTCGCAAAGAGGATTGGATTCGTGAAGAGGATGGCCCTTGAGAAGGTAAAATACTACCCAGAGAGGATGGGATTCGCGAAGTCAATAGACCTTGTAAAGAGGGGGGGTATTTGCAAAAGACCAAGGCTTTGTGAAGAGATTCCCTTAAAAGAGATGGGCTTTGCCTTAGCAAATAACACTGTGCTTTTATATAATTTCGTGAAGGCTCTATGATTCACGAAACTTTGATCACCCTGAAGGGGCCCCTTCCTCAGTGAAGGACATAGGCCTTTATGAAGGGAATCTCCACCATAGGAGGAGGCTGAAAAACACGCAAAGGGGTACATATCACAAAGGCCAAGTCCCCTTGACGTTCCTTTTGAGTGGTTTCATGAAGTTCTATGTGAAATGGGAGCCAGTAAGTTGAAATATTTGAGTGAAAATGGTTTGGAAGAAGGGGTGCGCCTTCTATTTATAGACAACCCTGGTTGGAGTGGCGTAGAACCTGCCATAGAGATGAGCGATGTCATGGAAATAAGTCATTACGTTGGCCCGTGTTGTCCTCACGGAGGGGGCCTCATGCTGCACAAGGATTCTTGGACGTGGCTGCAGCAAAGAGCGGTAGGGAGGGTCTTGACACTACTAAGGGGCCTCGGTCGGCGTCAGACTCCTTTGAGTCCAAGATGCCATAGATCCTCTCACGGAGGCGTCCGTGAAGAAATTCTCCTGCCGCACAGAGTGTTTCATGTCGGGCCATTTCAAGTTGGCATGGAGGTTCATTTTCGACCCATTCGAGAGGCAGCTTCCTACGATCGAATCATCAAATTTGTGGAATGATCCGGATTATTTGTTCGGTGCCAAAAAATTCCCCCATCAGAATTGGAGCCGATGAAAGGAGACAGTCGAATTCTAAAGGAAAGATGCTGAAGAAACTGGGATGATTGAACTCTCAGCAGATCATGAAGGTGGGGGCGTAGCTTTTTTTCCAAGGGTAATGCCATACCCTTCTTGTGAAGGGTTCTTCGCAAAGCGGTCACGGTCTACGGGGCGAAGGGTGTCGCAAAGTACATGGGGGCACTGTGCCAAGCACCGGGCATGCCGCAATGTATAGGGGTGCCGCGAAGAGTGCAGGGCTTTCCGTGAAGCCGGTACCTCTGGTGCCTATATATAGGGGCTCACATGTGTTTTGTCCACACCTGGATTTTTGTGAAGAATGGTGCTCACACTCTCTTCACAAACGATCTTCTCCACAAACACTTAAGTGAATGGAGGCTTCGGTCTGGTGCTTCGCAAACATTTTTTAGCGAATAGGAGCATCACAATCTAGTTCTTTCATTGCGATGTAGGCTGAATCCCACTGTTCTTTGCAAAGCAAAGGGGATGTGAAATTATATCTGTGAAGCATCTTTGAAAAGCGTCTTTGTGAAGTGTATTTTGTAAATCGTCTTTCCGAAGGATCTTGCTCGACTCTCATGCCTCAGCCCCATTTTTTTCAAATTCCTTGGATTCAATGGGCAGTTAGGAGGCTGTACGAGAGGTTCATGCCGATGCTACTTGGAGGGAGGCCATGGTCAACAACCTAAAAATAAGTGAGTACATTCTGAGAACTTATGATCACAAATCATTGATATAGTGGTTGCGAGAGGTGCAGAGTGAATATCTTCTATGCAAGAACTTTCCATTGTATGATTTATGATTGAAGGAAAAAGTTTCCATTCCTGACACCAGCAAAGATGATCCAACTTACTGGTTTAGGGGTACCCCCTAGAAATATTAGTGGCATATGACTGTGGATGGGTACATTACGAAAGACCATACCCCAGTCACAACACATCTTCGATATTATCATGTCAACAACATTGATGAAAAAGCACTGGAGTAAGAGAAATACCCACCCCTATATAAGAAGATCATCAAGGCCAAGATTGGAAATCCAGAAAAGGGGTGGATCACAAGATGGTACTTGCTCCAGGGTGGAAACATCAAAGACAACTAGACCTATGTCTATTGGGAATGTGCATCCTGTGAAGAGTTTGAGAATGTATTGAGGTAGGATGGCCTATATGGAGAGGCTTGGGCCTCCCAATTTATCATCTCCCTACTGAAGGAATTTATATCGAATTTGTTGAGATGGTGGTCGCCAGATTCCAACACTTTCCACCTGCATCATGGGGAGGTTGGCATCAGCCTCTTGGACCTCCATCAGATTTCTGTCACCCCAATCTTGGGGGGATTTATAACTAGTTTCTCCCAGCCATGAATGCCTGGGGAGACAAGAATAAAATGCCTCATTTGTCAATGGAATTTCTGAGGCTTGTGCCTGGCATAGACGAGGACAAAAAATCACCGAAGACATATAATTCAAGCAGTGGTTGGGTCACTTCATTAATTTCACCTCGGAAGAGGGAACTCTACCAGTGAGGCCCCCTATTTGTCTATGAGGAGCTCAGTTGGGTAAAGTGGGTTCGTACTAGAAGATCCTTGAAGATAGCCAGTGAAACATATGAGGATACAGTATCAAGACTGAGTAGTGACTGATAGTGAGGCTTTTCAGGTTTATCTCAGCTCTAATATGTGGATGGAGATTAACAGTAAGAGATTCCCACATGGGGGGTGAAACCAAGCACATTTATCATGGCAGCTCAACTGGACGGTGGGGACCACATCAATGTAGGCATAACCGTGAAGGAAAAGTTGTACCATCTGCTCCTGATTGTTTGTGAGGGGAAGAGGCCTATATGATTTTTCAAGACATTCCACTTTCTGTACAACTGGATCACGACACACATGGGGGGTTATGAATACCTTAACCCCATTTCTCCACCAAGGATAAATTATCACTTAGCAATTTTGAACATTGAGGGGAGCACCCCGTTGAAGCTGGATGCTATGATTGTGCTAGGTAATATGGGGCGAGTAGAGAAATTAATCTTTCATCCATTCCCCTTTCCAACCAGGGCCTATTCCGATGATGGCACAAATATGATAGAGAAATGGTCATATCTGCTTTCCTTTTGCAGTGGTGGGCTAGTGGCACAAGTAGATTGCGAACCCATATGTGAGCCATACACTCCGCACTGGTTCTCCTGACAATTCTGTTGCCTATAGAGGCTGACTCCCCAGGTGTACATGAACATGTGAAATGAGAATAACCCATGCGTGATGTGACAACTCTGGCCGGTGTTTACAAGGGAGGATGGGAAGATGTTGAGCAAGTTTCCCCCATATGATGTTGCATTCATATTGGTCCATGAGTATGCACAGAGTAGGGAGGCTACCTACCATGGTGAAATGATGAAGCAAGTGACCATTTGAGCCATCAAGGTGGTTCCAACACCATGATTCCAAAAAGTGGTGATGGGGGACATCAGGAAGGTAGTACAAACATTTTATAGGGCGAAAAATCTATAATAGCAGGGGTGGCAGGCCATGAACCAGTAAATCCTAGGCCAGTGTTGACCAGACATGAAGCGGGTGAGGGGGTAGTACGAGGCCCGGTGGCCCCATCTAGGAGGTCACAAGAGGGAGTCAAATCATCTCGGGGATTTCTTAGGATCTCCCCTAAAAATCTCGGGATGAAGCTGTATTCGGTATCGATCCCCTCTGATGTCGTCTTCCCATAGGCATGGAAAGAATAGGAAAAGGGAAAACAAAACCTCATCATCAACAGTTTATGGATGAACCTGAACAGGAGAAAGATGTTGCTTGGAGAGATTAGATTTTAAAAAGGCGTGTTCAATTCTACCGCTATTGAGGGAAGAAAATTTTTAATGGAGATAGAGGAGGTAATACATTCCCATGGAGACATGATGTCGATGTCGCATCGGGAAAGGGTGCTGCTGAATATGACTACTCCTGCAGAACCGATGACAGATCAAATAGTCGAGTGTTTCCCCTTGCCCAGCCACACAGATGAATAATGATGGGAAGAAGTTAATGTGGGATACTCCCATCATGAAATGAAGGTGACCTCCAAGGAATTATCTCTTGAAGAAGGAGTGATACCAGCCTCGAGGGGGAATCTCCTTGAGAGAATTCACTACAACTTTGGAAGTAAGTTTATTCTCCCTTTCAGCACACTAATGGAATCCCTACCTTTTTATTCTTTCTCCAATAACATGTACCTATATAGGAGAACCTTCAATCAGCCACTCTTGCTGATGAGGATGAACATTTGGTAGTCACAGAGGACCCAACATTGGGGTGCTCCACTGTGGAGATGATGGTGGTAGAGCCTAGCGATGTTGGGGAAGTAGGGGTGGCCTTTTTAGAATCCTCATATCCCACAATCATATATGGAGGGACTCACGCCAGCCTCCCAGTGATGGTAGAACCAAGGTGAGACTAAGGGGAAGACTGGGGTAAGTGTCATAATCTAGAGCTATACCCATTACATGGTCGGTCAAACTGTAAAAAACAACCTTTGAATACACAGTTTCTAGGATGGTGCGTTTTTCAATAATTAAAATGGATGGGAGACCCAAGGCTCTGCTCCAAATTGAGGGGTCGCTCCCTATCACATTGAGTACCCTAGATAACCAAGCCAAAGTTCCCTATGAATGGCTGATGGCGGCGGGCGATATTACTGGCAGGAATAATTTTAAGATTAACTAGGCATACATCATCAAATTGGAATCTAGAAATAAATACCAACCCAAGGAAGAGCCTACTTCTAATATCATGGAGGTGTTTCCCACATATAAACCTGCTTACCCATGGGATCGGGATGAAACTACTTCTGAAGAAGAGGGAAACAAGTCCGTTCATCGAAAATCATGGAAGATGATCAAGTGATTTATCACAGAGACCCCACAAGTAAAATGGATAGCTCATATGGGGAGGCTTAGTAACCAACTATGTGAACTATGTGCCTGAGGAGTAAATTACAAATGCCCACATGCATATATTTGGGACTACCTTGCTAAGAGGGTGCGGGAGGATGTGTGAAGTCTCAGTGTTTGCTGGTAGCGGAGAAGGGCCATCAATATTTGAAGTCTCCAAGAGGAAGAACATGAGATCTAGTGTTTAAGGGTGTGTGTGAATGAGCATTCTACTTTCCTCGAGGCATAATCGGGGCTCATATCGCACAGGAAGGCCCAACTAATAGAGGTCAAAGAAAAAACAAGGTGACCATATAAAGAGATGGTATTTATCTGAGCCAAGGTGGATTGGGCTCAGATCAAGGCTGAAGAACTATTCCCTATTGCCGTTGAGGAAGAGCAAGAGCTCATCAGGTGATAGAAGGCTCTGGAAACCATGATTTTGTGGGTGGCGGAGCTAAAATGCATCATTGAAGATGTCAAACCATCCATGGGATAGGCTGATCCATGGGTGTTGTAATGCATGTAAACTTTTAAATGTCTTTTCGTGCCCTGGTCATTTATGATGACTGCATGCATGAGTTCCATAATTTTTTTGGTTTTCTGCACTTCCATCACATTTGTGAAATATAAAGTGATAAATCCCTAATCTCATGTAGGTTGTGCCCAATGTGAGAAACAAGGGATGGTCGTTTCGTTATTCAATCCAAATATGACAGTGCCAACCAAGAATTGGGAATCCATGGTCTAAACAACAAATCCGGATTTCTGAGAAGAAAGAGGGAGGCCATAATAGAAGATGCATTTCTCAGAATAGTCAAATTTCCATTTTCCCAATGTGCTCTAGTGTACGATTGTGGTAACGTCTAGGGCGTTAGAATCATTCCGAACATAGGGGAGTGGAAAGTGTGAATTACGATACCCAAAATTAGGAACACTATAAGGATGTTGTGTCAGTGAAGGATAACTATTGACTATGTTTGAAACATAGTTTCCTTATTGCATTACCCTGAAATGGGGATAACAAATGAGGGCAGACTGCTGACCATGTTCGAAAAAACAATGCCTGACTCGAAATGTCATCCATTAGTCTTCCAAAACATTTTACCAAGAAAGTAGGAGATCCAGATGTCTATCATCCAAACTATTAGGGTGTTCCTTTATATGTAAAATAGGGTGAGGGTCTGAATAAAGGACATGCAAATCATGGAGGGTGGATTGATGGGTTTTTTGAATGGATTCCATCACTCATGAAATTATGCCACTGTGGTGGAAACACATTGGGTGAATGCATAAGTATGATCAAGGATCAAACTTAATTGTAAACAGGACCTATCTGGTAAGGACCTGGAATGATATATAGTTTTACGTCATACCAATAAGGATGATAAACAAGTAGTTTAAATTTTGTCTTGTGAGGATGGTGCACATAGTTTAAGATACCTAGGGATGGTCCCAAGGAAAATTTCTTGGACATCGCTACGTATCCCATGAGAATGGGAATCAAGCCAAACATAGTTCTTGAGCATAGAGTAGTTAGAGACCAACACTGTTATAGGGAATCCCCTCTAGTGAGGAAGTTGACGCATCCCATAATTAACATGGGGCATCCTGAACCTGTTCAGGGTAGAACTGCAGTTTAATATCATGCATCGAGGACATATAGAATTGTGTAGTTTAACATGATACGTTAGGACAATGAGTGAAATGGGAGATCCTGAAAAGAGAGTTTTTGATGTGGTAGATATAAACCCGATGTGAATTTGAACATAGAGAGTCTTCACCACACCACATATACTCAGAGGAAGTATTTTAGATCAAGGGAACAAAAGTGAAAGTTAGGATGGGCCCAAGGAAAAGTGGTTGGGAGTTCCTACGTATCCCATCGGGAGGAAATCAAGACACATGTAGTTCTTGGCTAACAGTTTAACATCATGAGGGATGAAAATCATGTGGGTTATAACTGCACCAGTATACGCCCCCACCAAAAATACCAAGCCCACGCGAGTCGTGCTCAAAGTGGGAAACAAGGATTAGAGATTGGATTTCCATGGTATAGGGAGGCACATATTAGGAGTGATGGGACACTAGGTGAGTGACATTCCACTATTACTGACCCACATACTTAACACACATACATGCGTGGGGGGGGGGGTAGAACCAAGTGTGTTGGGATTCCACTTAAATATATGGGAGTGGAAAGACGTGAATCATGATGCCTAAGGTCTATATCACACTAATAATGGCGTGATGATAGAGGATAATTTTTGACCATGTTTGAAACACAATATACATTTCACGTTATCCTGGAATGAGGGAAGACAAATGAGGGTCGACCAATGACCATGTTCGAAACATGGGACTTGTCGAAAATATCATCTCGGGTCTTCAGGGGTGTTGACCCAAGCGGGTAGGTGAGACAATGCTCCATGAGAATAGGCCATAGAGGGGCTGTCATGATCCATCCCAGTGGGGCCCATGTCGTGACTCCCCAAGCCTGCCTCCAATAGGCCAGGGGCTCATGACTAGCACTGAGTAGGCATATTACTAACATGGGTGGCATTGCCAAAGTACATGTACACACATACACATATCCAAGCCCAAAAATGCTGAAATGAAAAAACCACCAAGGAATAGAATTCATGCATACATCTAAACCCATCCAAATAGAGTACGACAAAAGGTAAGGTACTGAATGTAAACTGGGCCAGAATACAAACCCACCAAAAACAAGAGACTACAAACAACAATGTCTAACCTATTAGAAAAAATAGGTACTGGGACTATTGGTTGTAGCTATAGGAACACCTCAGTCTATAGGGAACTTAGAAATCCCATTCCTTCTCTAGAATCCGTCAAAAATCCACTTGTCTGAAGAAGACATGACACGTGTGGGTAAAGACCGTGTAGGGGTGATTATAACAATACTTAGTAGAGGACCCTGAAAACCACAAATAAATACAAAAATGAAAGTTACATTAATCTCTAAATAGTATATGTCTACTGAACATATAATAGGAGAGCATAAACCATATATAATCAAATCCTAGACCCGTAGTCTAGAGACAAGTGACACAACCGCATACCGCTTCTAAGGATTCAGTTTGAAGATTCCACAAAGAACTCTTTCTGGATAACTCACTCCATGTGTCTGGTAGCTCTGATAAAGTCCGCCCAAGAACTACCCTTCATCTAGAAAAGTTATGAGAGATAGATACACTTATTCTGGGAGAACACACTTCTAAGTGGGGAATGATCATGATACATAGATGATAATCACTTTCAGGGCCTTGTAGGATACCAAAACTCTTCAATATCCACCTTATAGGTAGAGGATCAGTGCCCTATTGGTGTAGTCACATTGATACCTGACTATAACAAGGGTTTAGAAAGGATAGAGGATCTCGCTTTGAGCCTCTTGGAGGGATACCTGACTCTATCTCGGGAAGTCCTGCTGAAGGGATCATATTCCTGTAGAAGCACACAATACATGACCTTCAGGGGAATGAGAAAAAGGGGGCACTAACCCACACGAAACATGTCCAAGATATGGTGGAAAATAATATCAATCCATGTACTGAGAAGTACATGACATGTAGAATTGTCACACGTCGTGTCTTCAGACCCCGGGTACTGCCCGTTTACAATGACTCGTGTCATAATGCTGGTCGTGTAGAAGAAGGTATAAACGACATGTAAAAGAGTGACACGCCATGTTCCTCTATCCGAGGAGGACTCCATGTACACTGGTTGTGTGCCCGTACATGGCTTCAATCCATATGTTACAACCCGTGTAACTGGAACATGGGGTAACCCATGCAGTCGGCCTGGTCTGGCCGTGTTGTGGAGTACACAGTCCTGTACTCCACCCCGTGTCCGTGTATCCCCTGGATACACGCTGAATCCTGGGTAGCTGCCTCTTCCATACCACATATGGTATACATGCTGTGTCCTTTGGGATACATTCTTTGTAATCGCTTCGTGCATCATAGAAACCTTTCCACCACTAATTCGGTCCCACATGATGTGTTCTTCGGGACACACGCCACATTCTTCGAGAATTTCCAAAACCGCCTGTTCTTCTTTCTGTGCCTCTTTTGATCTTATGATGTCTGTTCCGGTGATCTGATCATCACAAAACTAAAGGGTCGAGGTTTCCTGATCATCACGAAGCTAATTTCGTCAGTTTTGGGCCTCTGATCGGCCCTAAAATGTGTTTGGATCCACTTGCACTAAGAATGCTCGAAGAACGAGAACTCCCGAACCATGTTGATTCGTCTTCCTCCATCATTGTCACACCTCCGATAGGTCATCACGATGTCAGATCTCTAGTTTGGGATCGTTGCATTGTCAAATGGATGTGCAATGATCTATTGTTCATAACCATGTGAAGAACGTGAAGAACACGGGGTTGAAAGCTAGAAATAAAAATAACAAACAAAGGAGGAACACACCTCCGCCGTCGTTTTTCATGGGGTCGATCCACTCCCATTAATATGTTTAATAGGATAATGAAAAATACAAACCAAAAATCATCATAAAATCAATTCCTGAATCAAATCTCCAAAAAGAAAAAGAAAAATAAAATTAACACCATCCCGTAGGAATCCCTGATCCGTGGATCACCCTGTTAACAGGTTGATCCTCGTTCATCATTTAAACCTAGAATGGGGGAAGAGAAGAATAGGAATAAAAAAACCTACCTTGATCCAGTTGAAGAATGATCTCTGTGTCGCGTTCGCTGGAGAGGGTCGTCGAATCTGGGATGTGTCGATCAATTGCTTCGTCGTCTGCCAATGGGTTCTCCTCCAAAGCTCTAAGAGGCTCTCTCTCTCTCTCTCTCAATTTGCAGGCTTATGAGGCTAACGCTGCGGAAATTCCATAACCATGTATTTAAAAATGAGTAATTAGGTCGTTGCACAAAAAAGAAACTTTTAAATAAAATAAATTATTAATTTATTTTATTTTCATTAAAACGTCCAAAAACTAACTTTTGTAGCTGAACTAAGCCGGTCATTGTTAGGCCCCACCTAAGGTAAAGTCGCTACTCTAATGGCAATGGTGCCCTCAGATTTATGATTCGAGCACCTGTTTAAAATTTATTCCACTTTTTCAGCAAAACCACCCATGCACACTGTTTAAAGTTTAATTTATTTCAAATATTTATTCTGGGCACTTCGGGCCTCATAATTGCACGCCATCAAAAGTTTTAGTCTTGAAATAATTCCATATAATATTTAAAAAAATAACACATGGAAAATATACGACATTACAGGGGGTCCCGTCAGATGTGGGAGAGGATGAATATCTAAATAAAGGTCTCATGAAACATGGACATGAAACGAGGTAATGTCTATCAGAAAACTCCACACTTTGGGATCTTTTCCAAAATTCATTTGAGTACACCAATAAGACATGTCAAATAGAGGATGTTGAATCTATTTCTAAGGAAAAGGGTCCTGGGGTCACATGCTCATAACATAAGGTCGTAGAGTGGACCATTAAGAGGGGACCTGGTGTAATGGAGTATGCCTAGGGTGGAAAAGTAGCCACACCTGATGCATATCTCCCATATGGAGATCCTAGTTTATGGTTGTGAAATTCAGACCATGTTGAGAAAAGACAGGGGAGACACATAGTGCGGTTGACGAAAAACCTAATGTAAATGATAAACCAAGAGTTAATCACCACACCACATGCTCTTGAAAGAGTTTGGTCCAAGGGGCCGAAAAAGGGAACATGATTTAAGATTCATGGGGATAGACCTATAGATGGAATGTATGGGCGTTCCTGTGTATCCCATGAAGATGGGAATCAAGACACATGTAGTTCTAGAAGCGTCACACAGTTGGGTTTCCTAAAACAAGAATAGTCAGATCTTAGCTTAAAGGTCTTAGATCTAGGACCATATATAGAAAGGAGGTAGGGAGACACATGGTGCAATAATTAGAAAACCTGATGCAAATGAGTACAGTAGGAGTTCATATCACACCATGTGCTCCCTAGGGAGGTTTTAGGTTAAGGGAATGAAAACAAAATCTGTCTGGGCTCGGGGTCAAGAGCCCGGGAATTCCTATGTACCCCATTATGATGAGGATCAAGTCATATGTAGTTCTAGAAGTGGCATGGTAGGGTACCCATGATAGCAAAAATACTATCATGCGTGTCTGACCTATACGCCAAAATGAGGGGAATTTGATAGATCTTATTTGTTCTTTAGGATGGATGTGTATTTTTTTTGTGTAGTGATAAACCAACGATGTATAATCCAAGCATCGCTACATGAATCAAGCCATATTCAGGCATTGACAAATGGTATGGTGGATAACCATTACAAAACACGATGTCCCCTCAAGTGATGATATCATAATGCAGTTCCATTTTTTTAGTGCGTCCATGATGATAATGTTATAGTTTAGGGTCATATGGTCAGACCAACCCATGAATTTTAACTTCGTTCAACAAATAATCAACATTTAAAAGTCATGTGGGACTAGGTATCACAGTTTAAGGTTATATGGCCTGGAAACATATAGAAGAAATGAGGTTTTGAAGGGAATATTCCTGGTGTGATAAAGCATACCCGACGTGCACGAGGACATAAGCCCATACATACACCACATGAAATTCCAGGCAAGAAACTTCAGGACAAGGGGAGAAAAAGGATAGAGAATATGGGGCTAGACCTGAAGACGAAATGTCTAGGTGTTCCTATGTATCCCATGAGGATGGGAATCAATACATACATAGTTCTAATTATGTAGTTTAACATCATATAGAATGAGAGGTAGGAGAGACAAGATCCTAGAAGGGGAGTACATGGTATGACAATTGAAAACCCAACATGAATGAGGACATAATACTATACCACCACCCCACACAATCCTATTAATGTCAGGGGAAAAAGTCTGAACAAAAGAGATAATTAGGGGAAACCAGATCTGGACTCGAAGACAAGATGACTGAGCGTTCCTACATATACCATGAAGATGAGAATCAGTCAAAACATAGTTCTAAGTGATGTTGTGCACTTTAACATCATGCTACAAGAATGTGGAGAGATATTAGTTTTATGGTATTAGAGCTCAGACCATAGAGAAAAAAGACTCTTCCAAATGGGCGCAATCCTTGACCAAATTTCAAAGCCCACGTAAGCTATGCTTGATGTGGGAAACAAGGGCGGAGAAGTTATTTGAAACACAAGGGATACACACAATGGGTAAATTGATACGGAGCCCTGAATGATTCCTCACTATGGATTTTCCTCCTAATGTGCAAGAAAACACTGAGGGATTGTACCAAGAGATTTGAAATTCAGCTTGGACATGATGGAGTGGAAAAGGATGTGAATCATACCGCAAAAATTTAGTTGTTGATGGAGGTGGTATAATGATAGAGTGTAACTGTTTACCTCATTAGAAACACAACATCCATATCGTGTGACTAGAGATGGGAGAAACAAATGAGCGTCGATCACTAACCATATTCATAACACGGGACTTGTATCAATTTTCCATTTGAAATTCTCAGGGAAGTTAGCCCAAGGAAGTAGGTGAGCACTAGGTCCTATCATACATGTCGTTCGGGGGTCCTTTCGAAAGTGAAAGATGATGATAGACCAAATGGAGGAGAACATGAAGCCTGAAAATGGGTGATGACATGTCTATGTAGAATCCAACACTCTAGGTCCTAAACCAGAGTGCTCTTGGGAACATTGGTGAACTGCCAAATATGTTCGAGGGTCCCAACTTAAGAGAAGATGACTCAAAAAGATGAGTGTGGAGCATTTCTCTCAAGAGGGAGAGGTACGTGGTGTGGCTATTACAAACCTGACGTGAATGAGTACATAATCCCATACCACACCACATACCCCATCCTAGAGGAATTAGGCCAAGGGGCCATAGAGACGATGAGGTTTCTAAGAAATAGGGTTGGACCCGAAGACTAAATGTCTGGGAGGTCCTATATATCCCATATGGATGAGAATCAAGACACAAGTAGTTTTGGTGGATATTGTGTAGTTTTAAGTCATGATGTGAGAATATAGATAGGGGAAAGGTATCTGGATGAGGAATGTGTATGACATGGAGAGTAACCCGATGTTAATGTGGACATATGAACATACCACACCGTATAATCATAAATGAGAACTTGGGCCAGGGGGCGAAAAGGTTGGGGGATCTGAGACAGGAGGTCCCAACTAGTTCGCAGTTTAACATCTTGCGGTGAGGACGATGGTGATCTCGGATTAATTAAGGTCACAGGGCTCAGACCATAAACACAGGATCCTTTATGTGAGTATTTCCGTAAAAAAATCTCTCAATCCCATGTGATGAATTCTCAGTGTGAGAAATAATGAATAGGATTAGGCTCTCCCCAACATATAAGGGTATGGAAATGAGGGAAGGTGATTAGGCAGGGTCGACCCTAACCAGAATAACGCTCTTGCCTGAGGCAGAGTGATGTTTGAAGGGATAATAGGACAAAATGAATCACTACACCCAATATCTGGGAAATATAGGGGTGGTGACAATGGAGGAAAACCTTTTAATGTGTTTTAAACATAGCATCCATATCGTGTGACCTAAAATGTGAATAACAAATGAGCATCAACTGCTGACTATATTCGCAACGTGATACTTGTATCAATTTTCCTTTCAAAATTCTCAAGGATGATAGCTCAAGGAAGCAGCAGAGCACATGGGCCTAGAATCTATGTCATTCAATGGTCCTTTTGGATGTGAAAGATGATGAATACCTAAATAAAGAGGATGTGTGAAGCATGCATATGCCTGTGCAGTTTAACATCTTGCAAGATGAAGAAAGAGGTGGAGATCTCTAGGGAGAGGGATATATGGTGCGATCATGATGAAATCGATGTGAATGAGGAAAAAATCTTGCACCACACCATGTATTTTGACCCAAGGGGATATCCTGAAGTTTGGGGCTGGGCCTACGGATGAGATGTCCGGGCGTTCTTACGTATCCCATGAGAATGGTAATCAATACATACGTAGTTTTAAAAGTTCCATGTAGTTTAATGTCATGTGGTGAGGACATGGGGGTATAGAAGAATGAGTAGGGGAATATGGTGCATTCATCACAATCCCGACATGAGTGGGGGAAAAATAATCCTACAAAACACCATGCGGGATCCTCCAATAGAACTACACCCAAGAGAGATGGTCAAAGAGAATAGTTTGTAGGATGGAATCTAAGATGAAGCGTCTCAGCGTTCTTACGTATCCCATGAGGATGGGAATCAAGCAGTACATAGTTCATGAAGTTGCAGTTTAACTTCTTGCGGGAAAGTGGATATAGGGAGATCATAGTTTAATGTCATTGATCTTAGAACATCTTGTAGTTTATTGGCATCAATGAAAAATTCATGGTAGTTTTACGTCTTTCAGTTTCGACAGCTCACACATTTTAATGTCATGAGGTGAAGACGTCACAGTTTATGGCCATGAGGGACCAGATGTAGTTTAATGTCATGCTAGAAAACATATAGTTTAATGTCACGTGGGACAACAAATCATTTTAATGTCATGCATGACGTAACAGTTTAGGGTCATGTAGGAGCATAACTTGCTCATTCAAAGTACTGCTTGAGAAATTTGGCATTGGTGGGAGGATTTATATGCTCACCATCCGTGGTAACTAGGGAGTCCGTTCCATTAGGGTAAACCTTGTGAATGATGTAAGGTCATTTTCATTTAGTCTCTATCTTGTGTGGTTTCCTACCAAGTATCATTGGTGTTATATGGTCCAACACCAGGTCAGCTTTCATGAAAGAGCAGAGGTGAACATTCTTTTTGAAAGCTCCGACAATCTTATTCTGATGCCTTTCTAGATTGTGCAAGGTACAAAGACTTTTCTCATCGAGTGCTTCCGATCATGCTAGAAAGATTTCAACTACCTTATCTGGTTCTTTCTAATCATAGATAGCTGTGCGTAATGAGGGAAATTGAATCTCAATGGGCAAGACAGTCGTCGTTCCATAAACTAGGGAGTACGAGGTCACCTAGGGGGAATTAGGAGTCATTGTCTGATAAGTCTAGAGGGTGTTGGGGAGTTTTTCTAGAAAAATTATATTGTTTTGAACAACCACCTTTTACAAAATGTTAGAGAGGGTTTTGTTTAATGCCTTGATATTCCCATTTTCTAGTGCATGATAATAGGAGGTATGGTGAGAACAGATGTTGTACTTGGCGTAAAATTTCTTCAACTCGGCTACCTGGAAGTTGGTATCATTATCTTTGGGGATTGTGTGAGGGACTCAAAATCAGTAGATGATGTTGGAGCTCACAAATTCAACGATATAATATTCCATGACCTCCTTGAGCGGAACTAATTATGCCCACATGGAAATGAAATCCATAGCGGTCATGATGAATCTACACTGGAAATCCATCACCGATGGATCTGATCCCACAACATCCAGTCCCCATACTGTAAAGGTCCAAAAGTACTTGGTAGTGTGGAGTGGATCTAGTGGATGATGCAAAAAGAAGCATGGGTTTGGCATGCATGGAACCTCTAGAAAACTCGATGCATTCACAGATCATAGAGGGAAAAAAATACCCCAGTCTCCGAATCTGGTGAGATAGATTTGGACCTGTCTGATGAGCCCCATAAGAACTGGCATGAACCTCCTATATGTCCTGAGGAATCGTACCTCCTTTAATGAAATGAAGGAGGACTCTATCAAACCTACATTTTTAGAGGATATGCACTAGACTGGGGTCACTCTGGAGGGTAAACTGTAATGTGTGACGTTGGATTCACTCGCTCTCGACTCGATATTGTAGGATATTATCGTGCAAGAGGTACTCGATAAAGGGTTTCCTCCAGTATAAAGGCACTTCCATCACTATATAAGGGGGACTTGGAGGTCCTAACGTGGAGGCACCGGTGGTATGGTGGATTACTCATGGGCTATCATCGTTGTCTGGAGTTATGGGGGTGATGAATCTTTGGATCACCACGTGGATAATAAAACCATCTTGAACAGGCTCCGCAAGAGATGCAGCTAGGCTGGCCATGGTGTTGTCTAGACCATTCTGGGATTGAGGGACATGGGTAACCTCTAGCCGGGACGGAAATTGGGCTATCAACAGGCGGGTATGTTCCAATAGTGGTACGAGCTTTGGCTTCCTAAAAAAATAATCACTGTTGATCTACTTGATGACTAGTTAGAAGTCCCCTTTCAGATGAAAGTGGGGAACTCCAATATCTAGGGCCATATTGAGGACAATAATGAGGGACTGATACTCTGCCTCATTGTTGGTACAAACTTCTAAAAATAGTAATGAATATGGCAGAACATCTTGTGCTTGAGTGATGAAGACGATACCCAAGCCCACTCTGTTGAGTCTGGGGTCATTGAGACTTCTCTCGGTAGGCCTTCGAGAAGTGACATAATAGTGAATTTTCCAACACATAATGAATTGGTCTAATGAGAAGACTGACTTATCCAGAAAATCAAGGTCTAGAGACTGGTCTGCAAGAGTTGGATGGGCGACAATGAAGTCTTCCAACGCTTTCCCCTTAATAGATTTCTAGGGGATGAACCTGATGTCGAACTGCTATAGGATTAATGCCCATCATGCTAGATAGCCTATCAATATGGGAAAATTCATGATGTACTTCAGCAGATCCACTCAAGACACTAACTGTATCTCATGGTGCTGCATGTAATGTCATATTTTTTTCACTGTGAATACCAATGCAAGGAATCTTTTCTCGTTAGGGAAGTATATGTTCTCTTTATTGAGGAGCATGCAGTGGAGGCAGTATAGACTCTTCTCCATTCTCTCATTGTTCTTTTGGGATATAAAGTCATCAATATATCATTCCAGGGTGGTCACATAAAGGACCAGTGGATTTTCATAAATGGGTGGCATCAGGACCAGAGGCGGCAACAGATACTTCTTGATTTCTTCAAAAGTAGTCTGACATTCCTCATCCCATCGATAAACAATGACTTTCTTCATGATCCTAGAAAAGGTATTACACTTTCCACCCAAATTTGCGATGAATCGGCATATGTAGTACATGTAGACTTGAAAGCCCCAAAACTCCTGAATGTTGCTCAGAGGAGATATTTGATTGATGGACTTAATCTTCTCAAGATCGATCTCGATGCCTCTATATTTGAAACCTATGTCGAGAAACATTCTGTAGATGATCCATATGGAACACTTTAATGGGTTCAGCTTTAGATGACAAGAATTAAGGAAGTAGAACACTTTCTCAAGGTCTTTGAGATGGCCCTGACGCTGGCGATAATTGACCACCTGGCCTTCCACATAGAATTCCACCAATTTCCTGAGGATTGACTTAAATATGAGATTCATGTCATGCTTATATGTGGAAACTACATTCTTTATACCAAAGGGCATTACCTGGTAGAAAAAGGTACCTTGTAGTGCCTTGAAGGATGTAGAATTATCATCCAAAGGGGAAATTTGGATTTGTTTATACCCATAATACCAATCCATGAACAAGAGAGCTTGCAACCCAGTAGTGTTGTAGATCAAAAACTCTGTAATGGGAAGGGTAAAATCATCCTTCGGATAGTGACGATTGAGATCCCTGAAGTCAATGTAGACTCTGATTTGTCAGTTGTTCTTCTTAATGGGCATAATGTTGGCCAACCATCTGGGGTACTAGAACTCCATGATCAAATTGAATCTGATGATATTATCAACTTTGGCCTTGACCATGGCATCGTGAGGAGGGTTGATCTTCCTGGGATTCTATTTTAACCCGCGATGATTTGTGGGAAGGCTGAGGTGTTGGATTATGACCTGAGGATCAAGTCCTGGAATTTCTTCATAACTCTAGGATAATAAATTATGATGTTGCTTCCGGAAGTCCAGGTATTGTTGTTTCTCTTTGAAAAGAATAAAAGCATTGATCAATGTGGGTTTCAGATCTATCTCACTACCGAGGTTCACCTGTACCAGTTCATCGACCGTGGTAGAGACACCCTCTTCGAAAGATGGAGGTGCATCTTTCAAATATTATTCTTCACTTATGGAGGATTGATCCTCGGTGAGAGGGAATTCCTTTGAGTCAATAGATCCTGATGGGAAGTAGGTGTCATTCTAAGTGGCAGTAGACACTGCATCGAGAGGCTCATGTGCAGCTGAAAACATAGTGATGAAGGATGTAGAACTAATTCCATATGGTCTTTAGCCCATGGGTCCACGCTTGATGATATAAAAGAAATAGTGGTGCATCGGTTTAGCCGATTTTTCCCAGCCCATCGAAACAAGAAAGTATGACTTATTGTTGTTTCCATGGGGTGGACATCCCAATACCTTATAGGAGTTGGGGGATCTTGGAACACCTGATCCTGATTTGTGTATGAATACGAGGTGATCTTCCGACATCTCCTATACTTTGGAATGTGCTTCCCACTTCTTCCAGAAAAATATAACATTTCCCCATATACAAGCTCATAGGCTTAGATCAGTGGATTGAAAAAATGTTGTCATCATCTAGCTCTCTCCATGGGTTGGTCGTAGCCGTAGCCTATTTAGCTTCATTAGCCTGAATATGCTTGTCCTTTCTCTTTTAATGGTCGGAATCAAGATAGAGGGATTCACAAGAGGAAAAAGGGAGACACGTCACCATGGAGCACGAACACTCGACCATTAAGGGAGTTCATAAGGCACTAGAGATATGATGAAGGAACTACCACATGCAGGTGAATCCATGGCCTACCCATCAAAGCATTGTAAGCAGTGTCTTGTGAGACAACCATGAACTCGATGTTGGCTACCAGACCACCAAGCTTGGTCTACAAGAAAATATTTACAACTGGTGTTTGTTCTGTCCTATCCCAACCTTGAATTTTTAGGTCATAGGGACTCAGATCATCCTCGAACAACCCCATTTTTTGAGGTGTTTGATCGGGATTAGGTTAATTTCAGAGCCTATGTTGACAAGACAGTGAAGAACCTCCATTCCATTGAAGTGGATGGTAATGTATAGTTGGAAGATGTTCCCCCGTATGGGAGAGCCTTCATCTTCTCTAGGGAAAGAGATTATGGATTGACATTCATCATGCTCAACTACCTCATCATGGAAGGCTTCTGTAGATGCTACCTCTGTCTCAAACTGGAGGGGGCTTCTTGAAGCTTTGTCAAGGGATTAAATCATATCCACTGATAAGAGAATATCCTCAAGGTTAGAGATCCTCACAAGAATTTTAGGAATTTGATTAAGGATATTATAATTCTGTTCCAAGTGTGAACTTCGTCTTATAAGAGGTTGTTCTGTGGAAGGGGGTACGACGTGCTATTTCTATTGAACCAGCAGCTGACTGGTTCCGGGAATGTCTCGCTTCTCACTAGTCAAAGCTCATGGATCGACTACCAGATGTGGGCTAGATGATTGAGGTCATTCCATAGAAAAATATTTCTGATAATGGACCAGTCGCGGTGGCTCATCCTGGTCAAGTAGCACAAATGGCGGTAAAGGCGGACCTGATGATAAGAGATGAGAAGATTGCATGTTCTGAGCTCTATGCTGGGCCTACTGTCTAGTTTTGGAGGAATGCATAGTCGGGCTGGAATTATTGATCGAGGCACTCCAAATACCCATATAGCCACGTCTCCATAAGTACTGGTGATGACTATGGACGTTGGGAGGATCTGTCTAGTGCTTCTTCTTTTTTCAGGAATCATATAGGGGTTTACCATCTCCACGGTGTTAACTGAAGTGTACCCTTGACTGTGCCTTGAAGAATCATCCACCACTAGACGGATTCTAGGGGGAATCTACATCTCTAGGGGAATGAAGTCATTGAGAGTACGGGATGAAGATGACATTGGTGGGGGAATTTTTTTCCCATGCTTTGCCGATGCTTGCTCCTTTGAGAAGAGAGAGGCTGAGATGTCAACGTAGATGTAGTGCCTGCGGGTGATGAAAAATCTTCTGAAGTCTCAGGTTGATTCAGATGTAAAAAATTAATACCATGGGAATGGGCAACTTCCATATGAGTCATAAAATCATCATACTTTTGAGACCCTTAGTTAGGAACGTGATGCCACTCACCCTCGCTATCACTTCTGCTATTTGGATTCACAAATACACAAGCCACCTATTCCGGAGTTGGGCCTAACCTAACTATGTTGTTATCGAGAAAGTATTCAATCCAGTATTTAAACACATAGAAATGTTTGAGGGTGTTCCCTCAGAAATGGTGATTGAGGAAGTAATTGGGGTGATCAGTGAGATCCATCTCTTCGGGACTCCTGTATTTGGGAAACCGTATAATTCCCTATTCCAAGGTACTTCAGAAATAATTATGGACCTAATCCTTATTGAATGAGTAGTTATGGATTCTCCTTTTTGATAAGGGGGGTCTGGGAGCCTAGCCCGAATGAGGGGCTGGAGGATCCTCTCAAGGATGTACAACCCAATTATCTCACCTAGGTGGTGGTGGTGCGTTATGTGTGGGCACATGCCAATTCTGAGGTGGGTGCTACTAATTCGGAGGCTGTGCGTGATGTGGAGGGCCTCTGTGAGTATATGAAAGTGTATTCACCAATGATAACTCTAGTAGAATGGGGGCCCCTATTTGGGCCACCACAATGGGCTCAGCCTTAGTGACTCTTCTCGCGGGAACTGCGGGAGGTAATAGACCTGCTGCTTGGCCTGATACAAAGCAACCTCTAGAAACTAATCCTTATTAGAGAAATTCCAGAATCCTCTGATGTAATTCTGGATAATGGTGGTGGGGACCAATTTAGTTTTGAAATTCCCCACACACATTGTCAGTAGATGATCCTGAGTCAGCGACATATCCAAGGAGTAGGTGAGTCCTTTCTTCCAGGCGATGAAATATGCTACGCACTCATCAAGCCTCTTATTACACTTTAAGAGGTCTGAAATACTCATCCTCCAAGTTTTAGGGATGAAATGTTAAAGAAACATCCAATGAAGATCTTCCCAATCAGTGACCGACCCAATGGGTAGCTGTCTATACCAGACAAACGAAGGCCATTCCAATGTTTGTATGAAACACTGGAGTTTGGTGGTCTCATTTTGCACTGCAGTTCCTAGAATAGGTCAACACCTTGGGATGAAGTGGTCCAGATGGTTCAAGGGATCACCTGTCCCATTAAAGGGGGATAATGCGGGGTTTCCGAACCCCATGGGTGCTAGCATATCGTCCACCCATGCCAAATATGGATTTCTATCAGGTGGGATTTCCACCTGTTGAGTTTCCAACACCTAAAGGAAAGAAATTAGAACTACCATTAGATCATATAGTCATGGATTCTTATCTTGAAAATGGTCCCTGACCACCAGTGCATTAGCAGTTTCTTCAACAAGATAAGCAAACCCAGCGTCTCATGGAGCGACTCGTGAGATGGCATGTGGAGGGGCTAGGAGAAACTAAGCTGGGTCCAAAGGATTATCACACTATTCAGTGGTATTTGGTGACACATATTGTTCCCTCTTTCCATATGCTTCAGTATTTACCCTATATTTTTGGGCAAGATGGTTAGGGTCACTCAGAGGCAATTCTCCTTGGGAATATTGTACCTGCCCCTACTTCCCCGGATAAGGATCACAGTAGTCTAGCCATTGCTCCATGACACATTCATCAAGGAGGTCATCATCCATCTTATTGTGTTCCATGAGATATTGTTAAAGTGTGGCTTTGTTGGGATCATATTCCATATTATGAACTGAGCCATAGGGGTAAGAGGGTTTGATGGCCCCAAGGTGCTCCTTTCTCTTATTGGGATTCTGGTTGAGGAGTAATGCCTCAGTGGGTATGGGAAGACCCATTAGATTTATCTACTAGCGAGTAACCCTTCCTAATGGATCAAATTTTTGTGGAACTACCCTGGGGGTAAGTTATCTCCAAGGATCTATCTCTCAGTATCTTCCTCTAATAGATCATCCATGTTAACTGTGACTCTACCTAGAGCCATATCCTCAATATCGCCTGCAAAGTTAGGATGGCGCTGGATAGAACTAAAATAGAGGGAAGAATACTACCTCTAACCACATACCTAAACATGGGGAGAAGCCACCTTGATAATTATTCAGCGCACTTTGAAGCTCTGAATGTATTTTTGCTGGAGGATACAGTGGCGACCGGGTGACTCAGGGCACTAGGCCACAGGGAGCGTAGCCAATTTGACCATACAACATTGCTGGTCAATATCATCAAAGTGTTCTCGAATATTGGGATATTCCACTTGCTGGTAATAGATAAGGAATTCTTATTCCCAAATAGTTTGGTGAAAGCACACAACTTCCTCCTGGGTAAGCGATTCCGGTACACTGAAGTTCATGGTTGCGATTGGACAAAACATTTCTGGGAAATGATCCACTGCAAGGATGTACCAAAATCTCTTTGGCTCAGACTCGGGATTAGGCCCTTAGTTTCCCCACTCATTGATTGGGGTGGTTGTGTCACTAGCAATAAAACTAAAGAAGACCACTGAGATGATAGACTGGCCAGTGGAGAATACGATAAATGGACTGACAAGCCGCCACATCAGGGGATGTCCTATGATGAATGAAATGAATGAGCCACTATATCTCGACAAGATGGATTAGCAACCATGGATTCTGGAATGTGGGTTGCAGTTACTGGGGGTGGGGCATGTTGTTGTTCATCCTCTATCGGTTCCTAGATAAACTCTCCATGATCTCTGGTAGAGGTAGAGAATGATCCAGGTGATGACAAGGGGGATTTCATGGCCAGGCCCTAGGAAGGAGCCATATATTCCTCCTCCTGGATATTTCTAAAGAGGGAGGAAGGAATCTAGTTGACCTCAAATTCAGGATGGATGAGGCTGATATGCCTTGTTCCTACCAAAACCCTCGACACAGATGATCAAGGTGAGGGTTCCATTACCGAGTCGCATTCCGTCTTGGATTCTGAGAAGCAGGCGGGCTTAATTGCGATCTGAATATCCTTGGAGTTCCTTTTATGGTGTATACAACCCACCCTCCTACCTCAGGATGGATCTTCGGGACAGAGTAGGTTTTTGGATTGAGGAGGGCCTTCAGTCAAGCTGATATTGGGGCGTAGATGACTTCCGCCTGGATGAGATGGAGTGCATGGAGAACCTAGAAAAATGACAAAGGGAACACGGGGAGGACCTCAATATCCACTGGCTGATGCATGGAGGTAGTCTCCTTGGGAATAACTAGAGGGGGTAGGACCTCTTCAAGAGATGGTAGAAGCATGGGCAGGGTCTCCATGCTTATTTCCTTTGGTTGAAATGGTATGAGGTGGGACCTTGTAATGGTCGAGCTGAACATGGGTAGGACATCCGTGTTGGGTTCCCATGAAGTGAGGCAATCCTCTGCTTCTCTGATTACTGGGATGAGGAGGACCTTCATTGGCTATTATAAGGACATGGGGAAGACCCCCACATTGATGGTTGACTAGATGTGTATCATCCTCATATCGGTGACCTGTGGCTCCATACCTGAGGTCATGGGTGTGGAAGAAGCTTTTGTACATGGTGTCAATGTAGCCAGGAGGACCTTCGCTCAGATTGATCATGGAATGGGTATGACCTCCATGACATTCTTGGGAGTGGGGATGAACTGCACTTTCATTGGTGATGGTATGGAGAGGACCACTGTACTAGATGTAATTTTCATTGGTCGGACCATGATAGACACCACCTGTTTCGGTGACTAGGAGAGTCGACCCAACCTGCCCATGGGGTGGTTGGGGCCTTGATACGGACTGGATGTATTCATGCCCCTTATCAATATAAATATGGGGATGATGGTATTTTCTATTAGTGTAATGGGATGTGGTTTCCATCGACACTGGTAACACCCCTTGGTAGGCGTCCTCTTTAGCTCGCTCGCGATGCTAGCATCACGTTAATTGGACTGGGGCCAGTGGTGTTGGCATATATCTCACTTGGTCCACATCTCGTGGGGCCGAGTGGTGGCACCGATGTGGCCTGGTGGGATCCCTACTTGGGAGCCCCTATAATGGGATTCTAGCCAAGATGACCCAGACATCCCTCACCTCATTGGCATAGTAGAAGGAGTCATCGAAGAATTCTAAGGAGAGGCTCTTGAAAAGATTATGCGTCAGATAGGGGAGTAATAGATCTCTACATGGCCCATGGGGTAGGCGATGATGATGAGGCACATAGGCCTCTAGGTTTTTTTGGGCCATATCCTGTGTTTGGATAATCTCTTCCTCCTTGTATCGTCGAATAAGGTCATTAATTACCCTTCTATGAATGAATTTAGATGGGGAGATGGGTCGTGGGTTCCAAGTAGCCATCGCCATAGAGGCTGCCATGGGAGATATGGGGCCATGAAGGATTTCTGCGTTGACGTTGCCCCTACCCCTGCGTCAGTGGGTGGGTGGTGATTTTTTTCCTATCAAGATAGCTTGGGTCCTGTAAAGAAAGAAGATTTAATAATTAGTACTAAAAGAAGGAAAATGACTTCTAGTGCCCCAGTGACATTCTATCTTCTATGGTTGGAAAGAAATATCCACATTAAAAATGTCGCAGACCAGGATGTCCAACATTGAACTACCCCAATTTCTGATGAGTTTCATGCTAGGCCCACTATTTTCTTGGTGGAACATTGCACTGGATAATTGGATCTGGTGACCCACTAATACAATGATGTCTCGAGAACTACTAATCTTCATATTGAGGTGAAGAATTTTATGTCGGGTACACCATTTATATTTTCGATGCTTTCTACGGGGCACACATCCGTATGTCGAGGACGTGCAACTATTCCCCCACATTCTTACTTTCCAAAGGAGGGCATCATATGTCTCTTATTCAAGAATGTTTTCTCCTTGATCAAAACAGGATGATGAGATGTCATCTCCTCCTTCCGTGGACTCCTCCTCAAAAATCATTTCCTAGTCTGAGTCTCCCTCATAGACTGAATACGTTTTTCGTGAAACTCTTCCCAATACAATGTCTTCATGGATTCCGGTTAATTACGCTGCTTCTGTCAGGACATTCCAAGGGGTCCAGTGAGGGCAGTAACATTCGGTAAAGGGAGTAGTCACATTGGAAATCATTGGCATGTCTGGACACTAGAACATTGAGGAATTTGGGTTTCTTCTCCCTATGATATGGCTTTTAGAGTGCGTGGAAGCCCAAGGAATCCCATGTTGGGTGAGGGGAATTTTATGCCAGAGGCATGTCTCTATAGTTTTCCTCAGCTTCCCATTTTTAACACAAGGTATTGCCTAAGTTTAACATCTTTCAGAGACAGATCAGACATATCAGAACACTAATAAGAGTGGATCAGATAGGTGTAACCCTAGGGGGAAAATTGATGCTAGAGGAGACACGTGGTTAGTTACCCGATTACTTCTAGGAGGAGTAAAAAATAGGGTTACATGATCTCATTGGGATGTGGTGGCCCATGTAAAAATCAGGATCGATATGGATGGTTTAGTGGATGGAGAATGATATGGAATCATCATGAAGACGTTGCTATTGGGGTTGAAGCTCAGGGAGGCTTCCTACATACCCCTGTGTTAGGGAATCAAAGTCTGCATAGTTCAGTGTGGGGGAATGGAAGCATGGTGTACGCAGAGGGAAGTGACCCGATGACATGCTGAGACTTACACGTGGTTAGAATCTCGAGAGTGGGTCTAACGCAATGGGGGAAGACCTGAAATGTGGGTACCAACAAAGGGGACTACAATGTCTTACCATCGACTACAGACTACAACAGATTACTGTCGATTGGGGATCACAATAGCTTACCGCTGGATAGGGATCACAATGACTTACGGTTGGATGGGAATCACAACATCTTACCATTGGATGGGGATCAGAACAACTTACTGCTGGATGGGAATCACAAAGCTTACCTCTAGATGGGGATCACCAGGGCTTACTGTTGGATGGTGATCACAACAGATTACCGCTAGATGGGATTTCTGGCGTAGCGGAATCGTGGTTGGGACGACACCCAAAATTGATTTTTACCAAGATCAATGATTATTCCAGGATCAATATGACGATGAATTCTAGTCTCCATGGAATATAATAAAATATTTAGATAAAGTAGAAATAGGCTGGAAACCTTTAGAGAGGATCTTGCACATCATGTTTATAATTAATTTAATTAATTTCATAAAGAAAAATAATACATGGATCTTTGATATTTTTCATCAGAGATGATTTCGATATTCTGTAATGAACCTTCTAAATTATCTCATTATCCCTATTAGGATACACTAGAATCCCTATAGCTGTGATCCACACGTGCACTGATGGCCTCTGATCGACATCGCTATTCTCCTGGTGCTAGCACGGAGAAGCGAGTGTCTTGTGTTGGACATTATTGATCGCTTTTTCTTCGGCCTTGAAGAACATATCTTGTTATTTAAAGGGGAGAGAAGTGGATTTGAGAGTGAAATTTTTGGGCTCAACAATTCTCAATTCACCAGGCATGTGGTGTGGTGTCTGGAATAATATGCGTACTTGCCTATTTATATACATGGAATTTCAGTTACAATATTTAATTGCATATAAAAAATTAAATACATTCATGAAATTAGAGAAAACTCATGCATTTAATAATAATACTGCATCATTATTTATGGGGTTCCAACTTGCGCAAAATGGAATTATAAATAAAATTCTATGTCACAAAATAATAGCAACGCTATTTTAATTTGCGAGAACTAGTTAAATAATTATTTACCAACTTGCAAATAATTATTTTACTACCGGACCGACCTTGGCCCCCTCGAACTCCACATCAATTTATTGAACACTTTAATAAATAAATTAATAAATTATTCTCTTAAATAAATATTTTATTTACAAACTATTAAAAAATATTTATTAAATGTTAAATAAAATAAATAAATATATTTTATTTAATTTATGTGATCATTATAACTTGAATAAAATTATTCCACATTCTTTAGAACAATATTTATTTTAGTAATTAAATTCAAATAGATTTTAACTTAGACCACCAAAGACACTTAGTGTGTGGCCCTCTAGGATTCTTTCTTATTGGGATCAGGTGGGCTTGCCTAAAGTCCAAGAGTATTGTCTATAAACGGGTCAAGGAACCCAAGAGAAAGAACATAAAGTCACAACAAATACATCCACATATGAATGGTCATTGTGAAATATAATCCCTTTGTCTCAATATCTCATCAAGGAGGTTTCATGATTGTGTCATCAAATTTTTTTCTTCATACGCCGTTCTTTGACTACCTGAAATAAACTCATCATTACACCATGGACATGGAATTTCATGCGACGGTTCTATTTCAATCAAAGGGTCAAGATATCAACTTCCATAAATGGAAGGTAAAAATCCTTCCTCGAATTATCCATTAATAACATGCCACTCATGATGCACCCTACTTCTCACCAACAGCCTGCGTAAAGGATTTCATCAGTAAATCAAATTACACGATTCGTGACACGTATTAGTGATAATATTAAAGTCTAAGGATCATTACACACGCTCGCATATATAAATATCTGATGACACTAAAACATTCAGAATTCTTACTAGCGGGTCTATTATCATAAACTACTATCTTGGATATTACCAGGTGCGGACTTCATAAGAGGAAGTCTCATATTATTACGAGTACTCACACCTGACGGTCTGCATGCTATGTGTCCTATCATAGTATGTCATCTAACCACAGAACTATATTTAAGAATATTGTTATAACATTTCAAGGATCTCATCATTGTAGGGAACTTCCATGACCTTATCAATACAACAATTACTATAGGACATTATTACATCATAATCATGCAGAAAAATAAACAATATGTAATAATAAATTAAATATCCACGTAATCAAAGTAAAACTAGTTGGTTCTAGGACACCAACTCTTATAAAATCTCACTAGAACTAGATCCAACTACCTATGAATTTCAGTCTTCTAGACCTCAGATGATGATCATGTTTTTTCTGAGTCAAGGCTTTAGTCATGGGGTCTGCCACGTTGTCATTCTTGGAAATAATTCTCACAGTAACTTCACCTCTCTGAGAAAAATCCCTCAAGAGATGATACATCCTAAGTATGTTCTTCTTACGCTGATGTGACCTTGGCTCTTTTACGAGAGACACCACTGCATTGTTATCACAATACACTGTGATGGGATCTTTACTGCTAGGTATCACATCTAGCTCTTAGATGAAGCTTCGCATTCAAACTGCTTCTTTATCTTCCTTATAAGTTGTTATATACTTAGACTATGCTGTAGAATTTGCGACCACACTCTTATTTGAGCTTTTCTAGCTCACTACACCTCCATTCAAAGTAAATATGTATCCTGTTTTTGACTTCATGTCATCTTGATCAGTCTGGAAACTAGCATCTGCATATCCACTGATGACTAGTTCTTAATCTCCTCCATAAACCAAGATAATATCCTTAGTATTCCTCAGATACTTTAGGATAGTCTTGACTGCCATCCAATGGTGGTCACCTAGGTCGGCTTGATATCTTCCTACCACATTCAATGCGTAGGCGACATCCAACCTAGTATATAGCTTGACATATATGACTGACCCAATCACTGATGTGTATTGAGTCCTTTCCATTATCTTTCTTTCCTCATGTGTCTGAGGACATATTTTCTTGGAAAGATGAATTCCATGGGATGTTGGCAAAAATCCCCTCTTGGATTGTGACATACTAAATCTCTTCAGTATCTTATCAATGTATATACTTTGAATTAGGCCCAAAAATATCTTGGATCTATCACAATTTATCTTGATCCCAAGAATATATGCAACCTCGCCCAATTCCTTAATGGATAAGCATTTATTCAACCATTCCTTAATAGACTGTAGGGTTGGTATCTCATTTCCAATAAGTAATATTTCATCAAAATATACTATTAACAAAATGAATGCACTCCCACTAAACTGTTTGTAGACACAAGGCTTGCATTCATTCTTGATAAAACCAAATTCTTATATGGATTCATCAAAAAGAATGTTCGATGACATGTATGCTTTCATTAATCCATAAATGGATTTATGCAACCTGCATATCTTATTGGAATCCTTTGGAGTCACAAACCCTTTAGGTTGTGTCATGTAAAAATATTCCTGAAGGTTATTGTTAAGGAATTATATTTTTAAATCAATTTTCCAAATATCATAGTCATGGTAAGACACAATGTCAAGTAGAATTCTGATGTATTTTAGCATTGCAACTGGTGAGGTTTCATCGAAGTCAATTACTTGATGCTGTTAAAACCCTTTTACAACCAGTTGTGCCTTATTGGTTCTGAATTGTCCTTTCATGTCCTATTTCTTATTGAATACCCATTTTCAGACAACAGGATTTACATCAACTGGAGGATCTACTAAAATCTAGACTTGGTTTTGGTACATGGAATCCATTTCAGAATTCATGGGTTCTTTCCACTTGGCAACATCTGTGGGACTTAATGTATCCTTGTTGGTTAGAGTATCATTATTATAAACTAACAATGAGTCACCATCCTTGGTAATTAGAACACAATACCATTATGGTTCTATAACCTCTCTTGTACTCCTATGCAGTACTTGTGACTCTAGAATAGGTTCTTCTTCCACGGGGCTTTGTGGAATCTATTCCTATACCAACTCTTATGTATCTTGAGCCTTTACCTCATCTAAGTATATCTTGCTCCCACTATTTATTTTGGAGATGTGCTCCCTCTCATAGAATATTGCATGTATTTCCACTATAACATTTTTTTCTAAGGGGTTGTATAGGTAATATCCCCCTATTTTCTTGGGGTATCCTATAAAGATACACTTTGTGCCTCGGGGTGAGAGTTTTCTACCCGAAGAGGCCTTAACAAATGATTCACTACCCCATACAAGTAAATTTGATAACATGGATTTTCATCCACTATAGAACTCATATGGAATATCATTTATCGATTTAGTTGGTACTTGGTTTAGTTTGTGTGCTACTTTTTTTAACATATACCCCCAAAAGGATAATGAAATACTTACATGAATCATCATTGATCTCACCATGTCCAACAAGGTGTAGTTTCTCCGTTCACTTACACCATTCCACTAAGGTGTGTAAGGATGGGTGAGTTGGGATAGGATCCCAAACTCTCGTAATTAATCAACGAAGTCCTGATTAAGATAGTCCCTACATCATTCTGAGCAGAGTTTCTTAATCTTCTTACCGAGATGGTTCTCAACTTCATTCTTGTATTCCCTGAACTTATCAAATGAATCTGACTTATACGTCATTAATTAGATATATCCATATCTACTAAAATCATCAGTAATAGTTATGAAGTTTTGGTGCCCACCCCTTGCTTCAACTAGAAATGGTCCACACACATCGGTATGAACCAATTCAAGAAGCTCTTTAGCCCTTTCACCTTTCCCACCAAATGGGGATTTGGTCATTTTTCCTTATAAACATGCATGACATATGCCAAGTTGTTTTAGTTCAAAAGAATCTAAATATCTATCTTTATGTAACTTTGTCAAGAATTTCCCGTTTACATGACCTAGCCAGTGATGCTAAAGTTGGGTATGGTATGAGTCATGTGAAGTATCTTTATCATCGATTTCCATTACTTGGTTTGTGTAATCCAACACATAAAGACTGTTGTATAAATTTACCCTACCAAAAAAATGATATCTTTATAAAAGAATCAACATTCACTTTAAAACATGAACAAGATCCCTCTATATCTAGTCTGGATACAAAAATTATGTTTTTGGTTACAAAATCTCATATAAAAAACCCTTTAACACCAAGATCATCCTAGTTGGAAACGTGAGGTGGTATTCCCCAACAGCTACAGTAGCAAGTCTAGCTTTGTTGGCTTCTCGTAGATCTACCTCCCCTTGATCAATCTTCCTAAATCTACTTGGTTCTTGTATTTTGATACATATGTGAGCACCAAAATCTATATCTAATAACCAATTTGTAGAAATAGATAGATTGAATTCAATTAAAAATGAACCCAAAGCTTCCCCTTACTTCTTAGGATGGGTTTAGTTCTACATCCAATGTCCCTTATTGCCACACACGAAACAAATTACTCACTATTCCCTTGCCTCCCCTTTGATATTCCTTTTCTTGGAAGGCTGTGAAGAAGATTTGGGCTTAATTCTCTTTGCCTTCCATTTCCTCTTTTTCACCATAAGGACAAAAGACTTTTTGTGCTTCTTATCTTTTTCCACTTGGCTAATGAGGATAAGAATATCATATAGACACTTCTCAATGTTGTTCATATTTAAATTTACAATAATTTTAGAGAAGATATGAGGGATTGATGGAGAATGAGATCGATTCCCAGTTTTTTGGGGAGTTTAAACACTAGAACCTTATGGTACTCAATGTAGCCAATGAGCTTGACCACATGAGGCCCAGCTGGGGAACCTTCTTCAAGATTACTATAAAAGAGTTCCTTAGAGATCTCAAACCTTTCCTATATTGATATCTCATGGTAAAGACCATGGAGGTGCTCGAGCATGATATAAGCATATATGATTTCATGAGACTTCATGAGCTCACTAGACATTGACGATAACATAAAACATTGATCATTGACCGCGTCATTCAAATGTTTCTCAAATACAAGGAAATCCTCATCACTCGCCTCCTTTGAACATGAATCAGGTAATGATGACTCCCGCACGTAAGACTTTTTTTCATGGCGTAAGATAACCCGAAGGCGTCTAAACCATTCCCAGTAGTTACTACCAGTGAGGATGTTGTCTTTATCTAGAATTGATCACATGGATAGTTTGTTGAATATCTTGTCATTTTTATTCTATAATGAAAATAGAAGATCATTAGTACTTTCTTGATTTTGTTTTATGAGAAATAATAAATTTTATTTAGTCTCTCAATATTTTATCAAGTCCCAATGTCCTTCATCATTGAACTCAGAATGTCTAGTTTCCATGACATTCTAGTGGAAAGGATACATATTCCTCTTTTCATAACCCCAACAAGGGTTGGTCAAGATATTTGAAGGTATTTAGGTTAGATGGTCTTTTCCAACTGCTGAATTGTAGTTCCTTGATCTATTTAGTTGACTCCCCAATATTGAAATCCTGACTTTGGATTTCCACAGCTCTTGCCTCTAATATTACACCAAGTCTAGAAAGGGAGACTCCTCTTGATTTAATATGGTTAAGTCAACCTGAAACCTTTCATAAGGGATTCTTGTATAAAAGTAAGTGTCCCAATAAGGGTTGGTCAAAAACATAGTTTTATTGAGTTTTTCTCTTAATCAAGTAATAGAAATATTGGCCTAACTTAATATTTTATCTAAGTGATTTTTTATATCTTATGCGTGAATTTATTATTATCACATGCTTGTTAATATTAAGTGGAACTTACTTATGTGATTAACCATTTCTTGATAATATTTATGCATAAGTCTAGTTTATTATAGTTCCATCTTGCATTCTTGTTTAATTCGTTAATTATGTGATCATAACAACACATCCATAATGGTAGAACATGAAAATGAGAGAAATAAAATAAAGTAAATGGAATGACCATGAGCTTTTATAATGGTCAGTTTATTTAGCAGCTGATAAACTAACCATGTCCTAGGGGAGAAACACCTTGAACCTTTTCGGTTAGTTTTTATAGCTTCCACCTGTCCACCTATGTATCTCTTGGGATTGGTTTTGTCTCGGTTTGAGATTTAACCACATCCACTAGCTTGGGAGTTCCATCCATTACATATGACCTTTTTAACTCACATGTAGTTGAGGGGTAAAAGAGGGTTTTAAATAAAAGAATCATTGGGCGTGCATGCCCTACAAATTAATGAGGAGAAGGCTCACATGCCAAAAAACTTAATTCAAATAAATAAATTAAAAGAAACAATCCATATAAAAAGGTCATGGTATAGTTCATGATCATCCATACATGCAATGACATTTATGAATAAATAAAACTAGTAATAAATTCTTTAATTGTTATTGATTAAGATAAATCACACTCGAATAAATTAATTATCTTCTTTAATTAATAAATCCTTTTATCTTAAACCCTTTTCTGAATTTCCTTGAGATTCTCAACCATCATAATATTAATCAAATATATTTATTTAAAATTATCCTTGTACGTAACTTGTACCTTGGAGTAAAATCAGTGAATTCTTATTCATAACTACACGATGAGTAGAAATGAATGTTACACATATGTTAAATTAAAAACATATATATAAAACACCTATCATGTGTTTTGACTCATCTTTACACCCACACAATGGTAAACGTCTCAAGGTTTTGTATAATATAATAATAAATTTTTATAAATCTATATAATTTTGAGGAGTACACGACATGTAGTTAAAACTACACAGTGTTTACTATTTTTCACCGTCCATCTGAAGTACACACCAGGGGAAATGGCGTGTGAGTGTACTTTGGAAATCTTAGTAGTACACTGTGTGTCCAGTGGGCCACCCACTATGTAGTTCCTCATTAGATTGTCTCCAGCTGGGCATGACATGTATGGGGTACACGGTCTAACCCTAACACGAAGGGACTACACACTATTTCCATTGGGATACACTACGTGAAATCCAGAAACTGTGTTCCACCTGTTCCTAGTCAACGCACAGAGTCATTTAATACTTAGAAAGACTCAAACACATGACTTGGTTTGGAGGAATGTTCTGATGCATTAAATATTGACTAAACGACGTGTATTTTCTGAATACATTCTGTGTGTTCTGTTGTTGTACATCCAGGAATCTTTGCCACCTTCGGATGATATCCTCTATTTTATTCTAGTCAAAATCAAAAGAAAAGATCGTTTCTGTAAGGTGAATGGGAAATTAATGAGGAGGAATAGATCTCAATATTCAGATTTGCAGAAAAATTATCTTGAATTTAAACAAATAAATTATTAAATTCAGAAGTCATCAACGAAATATTTAAATAATTATAAACTATGATGTAACCCATCTGATACAACTTGAAGGTTCCATGGGCAGTAGAAGCGTGGTTGGGATGGCACCAACATTGATTTTTACCATGATCAATGATTTTTCTAGGATCAATATGAGGATGAAACCCAGTCTCAACAGAATATAATTAAATATTTAGATAAATAAGAAAGAGGCCCGGAACCTTTAGAGAGGATATCTCACATCATGTTTATAATTAATTTAATTAATTTAATAAATAAAAATAATACCTGGATATTTTTTATTTTTCTTCATTGATGATATTGATCATCTGAAATGAATTTTCCAAATAATGTCTTCGTGCTTGTAAGGATCCAAACTATAATCCCTCTAGCAGCGATCCACACGTGCTTTGATGTCCTTCGATGGACACAACGAGTTCTCAGGGTGCTTGCGCGGTGAAGTGAGTGTCTTGTGTCGACTGTTCTTGGTCACTTGTTCTTCGGTCATGAAGAACGTCTCTTGTTATTGAGAGGGGAGAGAAGAGGATTTGAGAGAGAAAATTTTTGGCACAAAAATCCACAATTCACTAGGTGTGTGATGTGGTGTCTGGAAAAATAGGCATACTTTAATATTTATATACGTGGAATTTCAGTTACAATATTTAATTTCATAGCAATAATTAAATACATTCACGAACTTTGAGAAAACCCATTCATTTAAAAATAATATTGGTTAATTATTTATGGTTCTCCAACTTGCGCAAAACGGTGTTATAAATAAAATTATGCGTCACAAAATAATAGCAGCGTTACTTTAATTTGTTCCAACTAGTTAAATAATTATTTACCATCTTGTAAATAATTATTTTACTACCAGACCAACCTTGGTCCGATCAAACCCCAATTCTAGTTATTGAACAGATGAATAATTAAATAAATAATTTATTCTCTTAAATAAAAAAATTATTTAAAAACTAGTAAATATATATTTATTAAATGTTCAATAAAATAAATAAATATATTTAATTTAATTTTTGCAATCATTTTGACTTGAATAAATTTATTCCACAGTCTTGAGAAAAATATATATTATATAAATTAAATTCAAATAGAATTTAACTGAGACCACCAAAAACACATAGTGTGTGACTCTAGGATTCTTTCTCATTGGAATTAGGCAGGCTTGCCTAAAGTCCAAGAGTACTATCTTGCAACAAGTCAAGGTAGCCAATAAAAATAATGTAAAGTCGCAACAACGACATCCACATACGAACGCTCACTATGTAATATAATCCCTCTGTTCCAATATCTCATCAAGAAGGTTTTATGATTGTTTCATTGACTTTTATTCTTGATACTTTGTTCTTGGATTACCTAAAATAAACTAATAATTACATCATGGCCATGGAATTTCACGCGGCTGTTCAATTACAATCAATGGGCCGAGATATCAACTTCCATAAATGTAAGGGAAAAATCCTTCCTTGACTTATCCAATAATAACAAGCCACTTGTGACACACCCAACGTACCCTACATCCCTCCAACTGCATGCGTGACAGTTTTCGTCAGTAAATCGAAGCGCGCGAGTCAGGACACATATTAATGATAATCTTAAAAGTCTAAGGATCATTACACACACTCGTAGATAAAAATATCCGATGACCCTAAAACATGAAAAAATCCTACTATCAGATATGTTCTCACAATATCCTATCATGGAGATTACCAAGTTTGAACATCAAGAAAGGAAGTCTCATCTGCTTACGATTACTCACACTTGATGGTCTTCATGATATGTGTCCCATCATAATAGGTCATCCAACCGCAGAACTATATTTAACAATATTGTTATAGAATTTCAAGGTTCTCATCATAGTGGGGAACTACCATGACCTTATCACGGAAACAAATACTCTATGACATTATTAAATCATAGTTAAGCAGAACAATGAACAATATGTAAGAATATATTAAATATCCATATAATCAAAGTAAAAATAGTTAGTTCTAGGACACCAAATATTACAGTAAGCAGCCCGAGAGTGGGTCTGATTCCCTAGGGGAAGACTTGAAATGTGGGTCCCAAAAAATGCGAATATAATGGATTTCCATCGATTTCAGAATACAACAGATTACTGTCGATTGGGGATCAAAACAGCTTACCGCTCGATAGGGATCACAATGACTTACTGTTGGATGGGGATCACAACGACTTACTGCTGGATGGGGATCACAACGACTTACTTTTGGATGGGAATCACAACATCTTACAACTGGATGGGGATCACATGGTCTTATCATTGGATGGGGATCCCAACGGATTATCACTAGATGTGATTCCCATGGATTTCCCAAGGTTGGTGTTCCAATGGATTACCACTAGTTGGGGTTCCAACATCTTACCATAGATCGGGGCATACCGTTTAACGTCATGCAAGATGAGGGAGAACTGACATGAAGGGGTCAAAACAAGTAGGTGTTGGGATTGAACCTCAGGGAGGCTTTCTATGTACCTTTCCTAGGAGACAAGGATCAAAGTCCACATAGTTTAGAATGGGGAATACAATTTAATATTATGTTGGACGATGGTGATCCAATGTAAATAGGTCCAAACAAGTAGGTGTTGGGATTGAACCTCAAGGAGGATTCCTATGTACCTTTATTTTGAGACAAGGATCAAAGTATACGTAGTTAGGAATGGGGTATATAGTTTAATGTCATGAGGGACGAGGTTGAACTGACGTGAAGAGATCAAAACAAGTATGTGTTGGGATTGAACCTCAAGGAGGCTTCCTACGTACATTACCTTGGAGACAAGGATCAAATTCCATGTAGTTCAGTATGGTCAATACAGTTTAACATCATGTGGGATGAGGGTGAACCAATGTGAAGAGGTTGGAACAAGCAGGTCTTAGGATTGAACCTCAGGGAGGATTCCTACATACCTTTACTAGGAGAAAAGGATCAAAGTCCATGTAGTTCGGTATAGTGGATATAGTTTAACATCATGTGGGATGAGGGTGAATAGACGTGAAGAGGCCGTAATAAGTAGGTGTTGAGTTTGATCTTCAAGGAGGCTTCCTACATACCATGACTAGGAGACCAATATCAAAGTCTACATAGTTTGGTATGGTTTGGGGCTTACACACTAAGGCGACCCGTGAAGGATTCCATGGTCAGTGCTTAATCTAAGCCCATGTGATTCATTCTCAGTATGAGAAATAAGAGGCATCAAAGACCAGATGATCAAAATATGAAAGTTTGACCCACGGGAAATGGAATGGGTATTACACGTGGTTAGCGTCCCAAAGAGGAGATAGGGGCTTATGCGTGGTTAATAGCTCTGGGATATGGAGATTGGAAATTACTCTAGGATGGAGGCCCAATGGATAAAAATCCTAGAGGTTGAGGGACGAGGTAACTAAGGTCCCTACTCCCATATCTCTTCTGGTATTTGGCATAGAAGAAGAGAGGAGGAGTATGGGTGCTACCTCCCTCATGAAAGGATAGGGTATTACACCAAGATGGTTTCCCTTCCCTGCAAACATGCACCCCTCTAGTAGAGAGGATCTCATTACATGTGAGGAAAATCTCACTCCCATGGAGAAGAGTGGGTGTATAGAATGTATGAGATGGGAAACCCCACCTATGATTCATGGGGCGAGACCAAATTTTAATTCCATGTGCTACGGATGATGGTTTTTTGTAGTTTAACATCCTACATCTCAGACGAGGTGGGTTCACTCCCCACCCTAGGACTTACTTAATAGATACTCACCTACCCTTGGGGAAGGGAAGGCATCAACAATTCCATGGTGAGGGGGTGTTGTGGATTGATCCATTGAGGGGTCCACATTATCATGACTATGGGAAGAAGCAATATCCATTAGTGTGCATATGTGAAAAAGCATGAGGATAAGAAACACAACGTGAAGCACCACCCAAGGGACCTTGAAATCAGTTCGTTTAAACCTAGAGGGTCGTAAGGGAATGGGGTGTGTAAAGCATTTAATCTTAGAAATATGTTCTTCACAAAGAATATGGGCTTTGCGAAGAGGATTGTATTTATGATGATGATGTGCTTTACAAAAGGAATGTCCCTCGTGAAGGGAAAAGACTACCCTAAGAGGATGGGATTCATAAAGAAAAGGGGCCTCATGAAAAGGGGGGTCTTTTAGAATGACCATGGATTCACAAAGAGCCAAACTTAAGGGAGAAGGGATATGCCTTAGAGAATACCTCTTTTCTTTGAGAGAATTTTTCAAAGGATCTACGCTTTGTAAAACCTTGAGCTCCCTGAAGGGGCCCCTTCCTCTTTCAAGAACATAGGCCTCCACAAAGGTAATCCTCACCATAGGCAGAGGCTAAAAAGAGCGCAAAAGGGTATGGAATACAAAGAACAAGTTCCTTTGACAATCTATTTGAGTGGATTCACGAATGACTATATGAAATAGAAGCTATAAAGTTGAAAGGCTAGAGTGACAATAGTTTGGAAGTGGGGGTGTGCCTTATATTTATAGGAAACCCCAATCGAAGGGGTGAAAAACTCACTATGAAGACGAGCGACATCGTGGAAAAGACTCATTACGTCGGCCCGTGTTGGCCTCGTGGAGGGTGCCTAGTTCCACACATAGATTCGTGGACGTGACATCCGCGAAGAGTGGTGCGGAGGGGCCTGAAGCCACAGAGGGGCCTCAATCGGCGTCAAACTCCCACGAGGTTGGGATACTGTGGAGCCTCTCACGGAGGCGTCCACGTGGAAGTGGGCCCTCCACATAGAGTTCTTCGTGCATGTTGATTTCGAGTTGGCTTGGAGGTTCTTTTTCGACCTATTCGGGAGGTAGCTTCCTCTGATCGCATAGTTGAATCTGTAGAATGAGTCGAGCGCATTTTTCAGCGTCAACAACGATGTTCATGTGTACGTGTGGATTACCACCTCCACAAAGAGATGTGATTTATTTTTCATCACCTCATCACATGAATATTATATATAAGTGTATTTAGAGAGATAATATTATATTTAAAACAAAATAACTCTTCATGAAATATAAAATAATACTTTCCTTCTTTCAATCATGTTTGTTAAAAATGGAAATGTTACTCATGCATACATAGGACTTGCCTTCGCCATGACTGTAACATAATAATTTTTTTAATAACCATATTTCATGGTTGGTTTTAAATGTATTATTAATGTATAAAAATGATAATTACTACATGATTAATTTTATTTAGAAGATGTAATAATGACCTATTTTTCCTCGATCATCCTACCAAATCTATTTTGGTATTATAAACAAAACATCCTCAAAACATCTGATGTAAACTTAACTGATGAAGTAACTAATTAAAAAATGGTCATAAATGATATAAAATGAATAATGATAATGAAATTAACATGAATAATGATTTTTAATAAATTAAATAATTAAAAAAAAATTATTTTTTAGGATGATAATGAACGTAAAAGATAATTCAGACTTGAGGTAAGGGGCACCTTAACATAAAAAATTAATTATATATGTTTTAAATATTTATTTTAATAATATTTTTCTTCCATTAAAATATTATTAAAATTATTTTATGGATTTAACTATATGGAAGTAAATTAATTATAAAGGGAATTTTATGTTTCTTTTTCACTTTTTTTTGAACGTTTTTCAAATTGAATATTTTTTTATATTTTATATGGAACATTTTGAATTTATTTACAAACGAAAAATAGGAATGTTCTATTTTAATGTATAAAATTACAGTGGATTTTCCCATTTTTATATCCATTATTTTATGTTAGTAATTCTTTATAATATTCCATGTTTTTTTCAAATAAAAACCCACCTTCCCTTTATTTTGGGCATTTTAGTTTTGGAAATTCAGTTTTAAAGTAAAGGAATATATAAATATCCAAAAAAAATTTCAAAATTATTTAGAAGAATATTTTTATTAGTTTGATAATTTAAATGAATGATTTTTTGTTTTTAATTCATGTTATGGTCCATGGAAAATTATTTTGAAAACCATGGGAACCTAATATTTCTCTAATGATGAATGAGTTTGATAAAATCTTCGAATACACTGGGTAATGATTATGTTCTCTGAATAATTATATTGGATGTTGACCATATATATTATTACACTTTGTAAGGGTTATATTAAGATGATTAACCAAGGAAACTATATTATTTATATATGCTTGATAATGTGTTTTCATGGAAATATTTTTTTTTCACAGAGAAAAATATTTTTTTAAAAGAAAATATTATTCCCTTTACATGTAAAAATGTGTGTTTATATGAAATTTTTTATAGATTCTCATGTTTTTTAAGAAACACTCATGATTATGATTTTTTATTTATTTTTTCTTATAAACTATTTTATGAAAAATGATGGTCATTAAAGTTAATTTCACGTGTAAGAAAATAATTTTTTATGGTCAAAATTTATTATATTAAAGGAAAACTATCTTTTATAACCTCTTGGTTTTGAAATGGACCATATATTTTATTTTTTTATATAACCATTTCTAATATTTTTTTGATTATCCCACATTTTCAAATGTTTCTCATTAGGTTTTACGATAATTTGTAACAATGATCACGTGATATTCAAAATCATAAATATTTTTCATGAAAAGATAACATGTTTTATTTTAAATGTTATGTTTTGTAAAAAAAATGGATATTGAGTGGAAGTATTCACTATTTGTGGTAGTATTTTATTATTTAAGTGGGATGGACTAATTATATAAAACCATAAACCAGAAAATATATTTGAGAATGTAATAAAATTAATAATTTTCTAAATAATAAATTTATGCATTGTTTAATGTTGGGTACTTATAATAGAAACCACATACTACGATTTATTAGTGCAAAGAGTAACTAGATTCTAATTATTTCAATTCCAACTCAAACAATTATCTCCGAGAAGGAAACTACCACTTGACTTTGAATTTCAATCATCACAATTTCTATCCCAATCATCATCAATTTTCAAAAAAACAAATTAATTCTTAACTTATTTTCACATTAGACTATAACTCCACATCCCATTAATGTATCTAAAAATTATCTTAGAATTCATCATGTTTGATTCTTTTTTCACACTTTTATATCTTACAAAAAATCTCACAACATAAACATTATCAAGTCTTTCTATAGTGTGATAAATCAGACTTCCAATAAGTTTCCTAAATTTTTTTTGATTGACACTATGTTGCGCATCATCAATACTCAAATTCTGAACTATTGTTATGGGTGTGGAGTTCTATTTAGAGTCATCCATGGTGAATTTCATCAGAAATTCCTTGTAATATTTTTATTGTTATATAAAAATATAATATTCCTTTCTCCCAAGTTTCAATCCTAGGAAGAACATCAGTTATACAAGTATTGGAATTTTAAAATTTCTATTTATTTTCCTTAAAAATCCTCTTAACCACAATAATTTTCACATATAAAAATGATTTCAGAAACATTTATAATGATAATGAGAGTACTTTCGTTCATATCATTCATATTTAAGTTTCTTTTCACATTCCCATTGGTTATATTTCTTTTTGTTTCAAAAAGTTTTCTATATTGGAATACCATGCACTATAATCTAGTTTTATCCCATACAAGGATTTCTTAAACCAAAAAACTATATTTTCATCACTGTTAAGTATGAATCATCTTGGTTTCTCAATAAAAACTTCTTCCTCAAGTTCACTATTCAAGAAGGTATACTTAATATCTATTTGATATGTTTTGTAATTCTTGTGAGATAAAGGATCCAAGAAAATTATTATAGATTCAAGTCATGTAAAAAGAAAAAAATTCTTAAAAATCAACACCTTAAAATTGAGTATATTTAGAAAACTAATATATTTTTAGTTTCTTGAAGCCTTATATTTTTCAGTGATCTTGTTTTTTAAAACTAACTTGGTTTCAATTGCATTATTGTTTTTGGAAATATATCTGAAGTGGCATTATTTTAAATTCGATTCAGCTAGTAATTCATTACATCTATCCATATATTATGTTCAATGGCCTCATAATTTCTTGTGGATCAATTTTTTATATAATATATATTTGGTTATTGAATCCCAACCATCTTCTAGTCAAAATCAGTTTTTTTCTAATTTACAACTGTATTTAATGGAAAATATGATTTTAAAAACCATAATACATAAATTTATCATTATATATAACACTATCATCACCAATAGTTTTATTTTATTCAATATAAACATTTTTTTCATTTTTATCATCATCTTAACTCATATTTCTTAGGATTTTTCATGTTTACTTCTTCAAAAAATTTAAAATCTATGTAATTTTATTAACCTTAATTGGGATTACTATTAACAATATTCACATCATATCATCAAACCAATATGTTTAGAATTTTTTCTGTAATTTATTGAATTTTTGAATGGAGAAGTATCCCATGAACACTCTTTCATCATTTTTTCATCAAAATTACCAAAATCTAGATTCATGACATTCATTGAGAATAAAGGAATAAAATATTTGGATTCATTAATAGTGGTATTATTCTTCTAAAAACATTATATATATTCATGTTTTATTTAGGCTACAATAAGAATCTATTTTTAATATGAACAACTATAATTATATCCTCAATTTAAAAGATCATTGAGTTCTTGAACTCAAAAATCATTGTTATTACCATTTCAATCAAGATTATATTTTTCATCTTTATAAATTTATCTCTTTTAGGGTGTGTAAGGATCAATGTATTGATTATTGAACATATTCTTAGAAAGATAATATTGAAATGTATTTTTAGTGACATCTATTCTAATTTCTATTCTCAACTTCTTCATAAAAACTCCCAACTCTTTTCCATCCTCTCTTCTAAATATTTTGAAAATCTCCAAAAATTTATATTTGTGATTCATAAATATATCAATAGATATACATGTAAAATAATCAATTAATTTTCTAAAATAGAGATCAAATTTAGTGTATTGATATCTCATTAGACAACATTAATCAAAATTAATTAATTAAACTGTCATTATGGAATGGATTGATACTATTTTTTGACTTCAATACATTAGTTTTTCCTTTTACCAGGTTTTACAAATATAATTCCTTTATATCTTTAGTTATGGTATGTATCCTAACATATATCCTCCTAAAATATTATTCAAAATTCTTTGAATAAGATATCCAAGTGTTTGATGCCAAACCTGATTCTTAAATTTGGAACTCAAATAATAAGGGTCAATTGAATTTCCAATTTGGAATAGATTACCACTAGTTCTTTACCCATTGTGATAGATCTTCCATACTTTAATATTTTGATGATGTAAGATTTAATTATAAAAGTTAATTCATTCATTTCATTAAAAATCCATCTATCTCTAAAAAAATTGTTTCAGGCCAAAAAAATATAACACATCTTTTGATATTAATATTTGAGCTTCAATGTAAGTGATACCAACTCCTTTAATTTTCAAGGAACTACCATTTAAAAAAGTAACTGACCATATTTTATGATCTTTTATATACTCCAAGATCTGGGTTTCTCTATTAATGTTGGATGAAAAACCACTATCCAAAATCCAAAACATTATTCATTTTGTTGCATTTTAGAGCCACCTCAACATGAAGTGATCTCCCAAACTACTCTCTTTACAAAAAATTTTCCACTTCAAAAGATTATATAACTTGTTTAGAAAGTGTTTTGATATATTATTCATCACTATTATATTATTGGGTAGATGTCCCACATATTTCTTTAAAACAATCAACTATATTTGGTAAAGATAAACTTGATAAAAATAATTTCAACACTTATTTCTTCTTAGGGTTTTTCTATTCTTTTTAGAAGTTATAAAACTTAATTTGCGCGTATTTGACTCCAAATGAAATTTTATACGATAAAAAAGTTCTTTATTCAATAAAATACATAGAACTAGCATTATCTTTTAAAACCAAATATTCTATAAAAATTAGAAGTCTGTTTATAAAAATCTGGTTTCTATTTAGGTATACCATGAGCCTATTTTTACCTTTTCTTATGAGGAATATTAATTCCCACTTTATAATATAATATATTTTATAAAGAGTATATTTTTTATATATTTTTATAATCCCAAAAATTCTTATTATTTGGATTTAAAAACTGGACTTTAGTTATTAAAATTTCAAGAACATTGGTTTTCAAAATTGTAAATTGTAACTATGTTTTTGGGCTATTAAAATCAAATGATTCCACATTTATTTTTTCTACCATTTTTTAGTCTCCTATATTATACTTTATGGTTTTTTAAACATCAAAACACCTGGATTTTTCCTTTTTTATCTTCTCTTAATTAAGAATATATTTTTCCTCAAAAACATTAATCATCATACATTAGTCAATAATTCTCACCCAGAGAAGCTTCAATTATTAAATGCAATCATATCCACTTTTAGAAAACTTTTCTTATAAAAAATTTGATGTTCTCTCGTGCCTATGATGTTTTTGCATTATTTCAGACCTTCTTTCCAATGAAATATGGTCATTAGGGTTTGTGTTGGAGATGATTCATAATGAACCTTAGTAAAAAGGATTAGTGTTCAGACACATCACACCCTTTAAGTTCGAATTATTTCATACTCATATACTCTTAAAAATTTAATATATTAATCCCTATTAAATCCTTTTGTAGTACTATTTACCCCCATTATAGTGGTATGACTAAGACTATGTACTTAATGTGAACATTTGTATATAACAATAGTTCTCTATTGAAATGACCATATTTAGGTGTCAGGTTCTCTCTAATAGTGGGACCATATATATTTATTAGACACATTTAATCTTTATCTTACTAATTATTGATACTATGGTTTAAATCCATACTGTTAGGAAGTCTAGACTTTATCATCATGCAAGAAGATAATATGTTCTTATGGTGTTGGGATTGGCCACTGGTAATGGATTCCCATATATCTGAATGAAGGTAGTCATAACACATGTAGTTCAATATTTCTTAATAGGACACATAAAAGCTTTTATGTTGTGTGATAAGGACTATAGTTATTGTAGAGACCCGAAGCTTAACGTACATGAACATTACATTACTTTTTCGGAATACTTAGTACAAAAAAAACACACACACACAAGGATTGTAATAGTTTAGTGTCTTTGGAAACTCGGAACGTATTCTTCTAATTGTGGTGAAAGATCTTCAATATCTCCCATAAAGATCTTCACCTTTTTTTTCTTACCTAAAACCTTTCTTTATATCCTGGGGAAAATAAAACATAAAAGGGTGAGCTCAAATGCTCAGTAAGGGTAAACAAAAGAAATATCAATCACATCATATACATAAGCACATAACTATTGGAAATCTTAACCTTCAAAAGAGATCATAATTTCATAACATGGGGTAAATCATGGTAGTGAAATGTAATCACAATAATCATAACATAAAACATGGAACTTTGTGGCATTCACACATAATCATATATAATCATTTCTTGTTAGTCAAGACTCATTGCCAAGACTATCTTAGTGGACAAAGTCCCTTTATGAATCGAGTAACCCTCGTTTCAGTCCTGTTTCACTGAACCGGTACAACCTACCATTCCAGCCATGTATATCTCATGAGATATAAAATCTTTACCCAATGCATTGAAGGGAGATATAGGTCCCACCCATCTTATAATGAATCATTTCTTATGTGTGCCACAAAATCTTAAATCATACATCATTGCATAACCCATGTAATAAAAATGGGAATCTTAAACATCGTGACATCATAAAACAATTCATATAAGATAAAGGAATTCATAAAAATATTTCCATCACAACATAATCAAATCCATTTAATAATAGGGATAAAAACAGAACCCTTTTATTATCTTAGATGGAAAATAATTTTGATAAAATACTTGAACTCTCTTCTTGAGGAAAATATCCTTTCTACTTCAAAAACATTTTTCCTTTCATAACATGTCATACGACTTTAAAATAAAAGAAGATAATTAAAAATAAACTTGAAAACTTGTAAAGGAAGCTTCTAGGAAATAATGTTTTAAAAATCCATTCATGCCGTATAAGTTAAAAAAACATTCTTTTCTTACTTTTGTCGGAAAAGTCAAAAAGTACCTCGTACGAAAAACGACAAAAGATTCATTTCATATCTTTTACTAAAAACTCACCGAAGGGTAAAATTGGATTTAAACAATTGTAGGTGGATGGAAATAATATTACATATTGAGGGAACATGGATGTGGATGATAAAATACACCCCAGTAAATACCAAAGTATAAACAATCTCGGATAAAAATGAGATTGTGATATTTCCCTTACCTTAGGTCCGATTTGCTTTGTACGTGTCCGAAGCTCCTGTATAATGGTTTAAATAATGTCATTGACTTATTACAGAATCATATTCATTGTTATGATATCATATATGGTCTTTTGTAAATTCCATGTTAAAGAAGCGTTTTGGGTAAAATTGTTTCATTTATCGTAGGTGTTTTGACTTGTTGTTCTTGACATTATTATTACTTATATCATGATTTACTTACTTCCAGATTATAAAATATGATTTATATATCATATATATTCAGTATATATATATATATAATAGATAGATAAATGAAATGAAAAACACCGTTCATGGAGACGGTAGTCCGTACGTACGCATGAACGCTATTTTCCTTTCCTTATTGTCTTGAATGAAACTAAGTAGATGACATACATATATATATATACATAAATCCAGTAGCTTTATAATGTCATATATTTCATTATTATTTCTTATATATACTTTATAATCATTCTTAAATGGTTAACATGGAGAATGAATCTCATCGCGTCGTGGAGACGGTAGTCCGTACGTACGCACGAGCGATGATATCATTTCCATAAATATTGAATTGAATTGGAGTGGATTATACAATATATCAGAATCAATATGATGTTTTAATAACTATGTATAGTTATTCATTACACCATTATACCCATCCATGTAAGGTGGTGGTGGAAAATAGATTACACCACGGCGTGGAGACGGTATTCCGTACGTACGCACGCGCTGTGATTTCTTTTTCCGTAGGATGGATAGATGGTGAAATAGGGTTGTTTCATACTTATAATAACATATCAGTATATGAGTGATACTGATGTTATTACTTCATAATGAAACAACCTAAGAAGAAGAAGTGGAAGAAGAAATAAAGATGAAAGAATTGGTAACGGTAATTACCTCTTCTTTGAAGCGCCTCTTTGAGACCTCCTCTTAGGGCACTAAAATTGGTCTTTGAGGAAGTCCAGAACCTCTAGGATTATTCTAGAGAAGTGGAGAAGAGATTTTGGCAGGGTTTGGCCGAGCTTGAGTGCTCAAATTGGTGTGAGGAGGAGGGGGAGGAGGTGTCATTTTATAAGGGAGGAGAGGGGCACCTTAGGAATACCTCAAAATATTATTTTATATTAATGTCAAAATCAGCTTATAATGGTTCCAAAGGGTCTTATTTAGAAGCTAAAGTGGGTATGGGTCGAAATCCTATCAACCAATAGGATTTAGACAAGTTTAGGGTATTATTTTAACCTTATCAATTAGATTTAACTCTAAGTTAAATAATTTAACTTTTACCGTGTCTTTTTTTTTTCTTTCACTATATGGTTAATACACTTACTATAACATGCCAAACTAACCCCAAATTGTATATTATTAATACATATATCCCTATCTAAGTCATTTGGCCGAACCTTAGATTTTTAGGAATAAAATAACAATTAATAATATAATATTTGATTTAAAAACTATTTTGTGTCAATTTTGACACTATTTGATATATGATTTTTTTTAAAGTCATAACAGAATTATATGTTTGAAAAAAATTGATTAAATGAACACTAATATATCATAGTAACCTAGAAAATTAGTGGAATTCATAAAAAGTCTCAAATTACATTCATTTGAGCATTTATAACATCAATTATGTTAATATTTCTTTAATAGGGTAATTACTACATCATCGTTGTGTCATAAATAAATTAATTAATTTAAAGTCTAAAAATTATAAATAAAATATCATTATGTAGGAAATCTTTTTATATTTATAATGAATATTTATAGTCGAATTTATCTTATGTATAACCCCATATTAAAAATGTTTAAGTTATTAAACTTTGATTTTAACTATTTTAACTATTCATTAAATAAAATAATATTAAATGTCATAATCTAATCCAAGTGGACCTAAATGGTCATATTATATTCATAAGGTTGTTTTTGGTCTAATTAAACTTATCCAATAGAATTAGGACATGTGTTAGGGTAATAGTAATATCATATTTACCCTTAGTTACCCTATTTACTATTAACCGTGGTAAATAAAAGTAAAAAGTTACTATTCACCAAAAATTATTTTCATCTCATTGAACCACATTTTACTTACTGACATCAACCGTGTCTCTCGGATTTTTGAAATTCCATTCACAGAAGCGGTAAAATTAAGTTTTATGCAAAATTTAGTTTTTAACCTACCACTCAGTGGTTTCACTATTCATCAAAAATTGAAAGTTTTCAGAAAAATGCCAAAATTTCATCCTAAGCTATATTTCATATTCCAAATTCAAAAATGAAGTCTATTTTACCAAATTCATAACATAGAAATTGCATTAATTAATTTTATAATTAAATCCCGCTGTTAAAACAAATAGAGTGTTTTTGAGAAACAATATCTATCAAAAGATTGAAACTTGATTATGTCTGGTTTAAATGTGAAATTACATCCAATGAACAACATTGTATTAAATTGTAAAAATATATTCTAAATATACTTTAAAACCACTCAAATTAATGATTTATAACTATTAATTATTTCGATTAAAAAAGTTGTTTTTAATTATAATTTAGTAATTTTCACTATTCATCAGAATATGAATGTTATCCGAAAAGTACCAAAATTTCACCTTAGGCTAAATTCGATACTCCGAATCCAAAAATGAAGTCCATTTTGAGAGCTAAAATTTCTATAATTTAAAAAGTGGTTATTACTATTCATAACGGCTAGTTTTAATAATATTTTAATAGCATATCGTTGTTTAGTGAAACTCAGAATTGCGTACGACGCAAGCTATCGAGGAAGGTCGTGATTGCGTGTAAAGTAAGCCATGAAAGTGTGTAGTGAAAGATTCCTTTGATGATATAAAAACAAAATATTACTCATAAAAATCTCGGGTGTTACATTCTACCCCCCTTAAAAAGAATTTCGCCCTCGAAATTCGTCACTTTGTAACAAACAGATGAGGATACTTCTCCCTCATCATATCCTCATGCTCCCACGTAGCTTCTTCAAGTTGGTGGTTCCTCCATAAAACTTTCACCAATCGAGTGGTCTTTTTTCGTAGGACTTTTTCGCTACGATCCAGAATCTCCATCGGCTGTTCTTCATAAGAAAGATCTTGCTCGAGCGGTACAACTTCTGAGCTGAGTACATGTGAAGGATCTGGTATGTACTTTCTCAGGAGAGATACATGGAACACATCGTGAACTTGAGAGAGATTCGGTGGAAGCGCCAATCGGTAAGCTACCTTCCCAACACGATCCAGTATTTCGAAAGGACCGATATATCTAGGGCTCAACTTCCCCTTCTTTCCAAATCTCATAACCCTCTTCCAGGGAGATATTCGTAAGAACACTTTATCACCCACTTCAAAATCTAGGTCTTTTCTTCGGTTGTCAGCATAGCTTTTCTGTCGACTCTGAGCTGCTCTTATGTGTTGTTGAATAGATCTGACCTTTTCTGCCATTTCATCAACGATATCAGGTCCTAATAGCTTTCTTTCCCCAACTTCATCCCAGCAAGTTGGAGTCCTGCATTTATTTCCGTAGAGAGCTTCATAAGGAGCCATCTGAATACTGGAGTGAAAGCTATTATCATAAGAAAATTCACCAAAGGTAGGTGTTGATCCCAACCTCCTTTGAAATCCATAGAGCAAGCTCTCAACATATCTTCTAGGGTTTAAATTGTTCTCTCAGACTGACCGTCTGTCTAGGGATGATAAGCAGTGCTGAAACTCAACTCTGTATCCAGAGTATGCTGAAGACTTCGCCAGAACTTCGAGGTAAATCTCGGATCCCGATCAGATATAATAGAAAGCTGTACTCCATGCAATCTTACCACTTCCTTTACATATATCCTGGCAAGCTGATCTAGAGAGAAATCCTCTCTAATTTCAATGAAGTGTGCAGACTTTGTAAGACGATCAACTATGACCTAGATAGCATTATTGCCTTTGGATGTTTTAGGAAGTCCTGTGACAAAGTCCATAGTGATGTTTTCCCATTTCCATTCGGGTATGGGTAATGGTTGTAACATCCCCTTAGACTTCTATCTCTCAGCTTTAACTTGTTGACAAACCAAGCATCGAGAGACATATTCAGCAACATCTCTTTTCATGCCATCCCGCCAGAAGTACTCTTTCAGGTCCCTATACATCTTCGTGCTTCCAGGATGAATAGAGAATGATGAACTATGAGCCTCATCCAGCAGCTCCTTCTTTAATTCGGGGATGGGAGGAACACGATCCCGATTCCTGAACTTTATTATCCCATCACAATCAAGGTTGAATTCAGGAACATTTCTCACCTTCTTTTGTAACTCGACATCTTCTTTCTGTGCCTCTTTAATCTTCACATGTATAGATGGTTGAACATTCATTTGAGAAAGATAAGATTTTTCCCCTTCCATTTTAATTCCAAGATCCATCCTTTGTAAATCCATAAATATTGGATCTTTTGTGATCCTCATCATGGATAAACTAGCATGGTCTTGTCGACTTAATGCATCTGCCACCTTGTTTGCTTTCCCAGGGTGGTAATGGATTGAGCAGTCGTAATCCTTAATCAGCTCCAACCATCTTCTTTGATGCATATTCAACTCCTTTTGTGTGAAAATATACTTTAAACTTTTATGATCAGTATAAATATCACACCTTTCACCATAAAGGTAATGCCTCCAAATCTTTAATGCAAAGATTACCGCAGCCAACTCCAAATCATGTGTTGGGTAATTTTGCTCATGGATTTTCAACTGTCGTGAGGCATAAGCTATCACCATATCATTTTGCACAAGAACACACCCCAATCCCTTCTTGGATGCATCACTGTAGACCACAAACCTTTCTCCACTACAAGGCAGTGTGAGCACAGGTGCACTGGATAACCTTCTTTTCAACTCCTTGAAATTCTCTTCACATTCCTCTGTCCAGACAAACTTTACTCCTTTCCGAGTCAACTTGGTGAGTGGATTAGATAATCGTGAAAAATCCTTTACAAAACGTCGATAATATCCTGCCAAACCAAGAAAACTTCGGATCTCAGTTACTGTTGTTGGTCTTGACCATCTTTTGATAACCTCTGTTTTTGCTGGATCCACAGATATCCCCTCTTTTGAGATTATGTGACCCAAAAATGCAACTTTTTGAAGCCAAAATTCACACTTGGTAAATTTGGCATAAAGCTTCTCCTTTCTCAGGGTCTTCAATATAATTCTCAAGTGATCTTCATGCTCTTCCTTGCTCTTTGAATAGACAAGAATATCTTCTATGAAGACTACCACAAATTGATCAAGATAGTCTCTAAAGACTCTATTCATTAGATCCATGAAGATAGCAGGGGCATTAGTAAGACCAAATGGCATCACTATAAATTCATAGTGTCCATACCTTGTACGGAAAGCCGTCTTTGGTATATCCTCCCTTTTGACCCTTAATTGATGATACCCTGAACGAAGATCAATCTTGGAAAAGTATTGAGCTCCGCGTAGTTGGCCAAATAATTCATCAATGAATGGGAGAGGATATTTGTTCTTGATAGTGATCTTGTTAAGTTCTCGATAATCAATGCAGAGTCTCATTGATCCATCTTTCTTCTTAACAAATAGAACAGGTGCTCCCCAAGGTGACGCACTAGGGCGTATGAATCCCTTATCAAGATTCTCTTGGAGTTGCTTCTTCAATTCCTGCAACTCAATTAGGGCCATTTTATAAGGTGTCTTTGAAATAGGCAAAGAACCCGGTACGAGTTCTATTGAAAACTCAACTTCATGATTTGGTGGAAGACCCGGTAATTCCTCTGGAAAGACATCATCAAACTCTCGTACAATGGGAATATTCTTAATCGTGAGTTTATCACCAACCATTTGAGATAAATAACCTTCATTTAGTGGAATCAATACCCATAAGATGGAAGAAATTTCCACTGGAAGGTTATATTCATCCTTGCATCGATAGACGATCGTAGATTGATCTGGAATATGAAATGTGACTTCCCTTCTTTGGAAATTGATATGAGCTCCATGTAGAGAAAGCCAATCCATGCCAAGAATCACATCAAATTCCACTAAAGGAAGGATCACAAGATTTGCAGGAAGCACTTTCCCACAAACTTCGATCGGAGAAGAATTATAAACTTTTGATGCGACTGTTGTGCCATTAGGTGTTGTCACAGCTAACTCAACATCTAATTGTTGAGGTAATACAGTGATTCCCTTAGAAAATTCATTAGAAATAAAAGTGTGGGTGGATCCAGAATCAAATAAAACATTTGCTACTTTAGAGTGGATGGTAAGTGTACCTTTCACCACTTCGTTATCGTACTCCACATCGCTGATAGAAATTGCATGTGACTTTCCTTTGTCTTTAGCCTTACGATTTTGTTGACGTCGACCATCATCATCAACCCTTGGATTTGGGCATTGATTGGCATAATGCCCCATCTCCTTGCACTTGAAACATTGAAGTGTAGTAGGTCCATTCTGTGTATCCCTTCCTTTGTTTGCATCATTAGACATCTTCTTCCCATTATCACGACATTCAAATGCCCGATGACCTTCCTTTCCACATTTAAAACATTTACTTGTCCCTTTAATACAACTCCCTCCATGTTTCTTTCCACACTTTGAGCATAAGGAAAAGCTCATCTTCTTTTTCGTGTGCTCTTTAGATTTTTCTTTGAATTCCATCTTCCTCTTCTTATCAAACCCATGTGACTGATGGGTTACTCCAATCTCCATCTCGACTTTGAGAGCACATCGAACGATTTCCTCGTAGCTATTGAAGTCCCTTATGGCTAACACCCTTCGAAGACTTGGTTTTAAGACACTAAAGAATCGATCGATCTTACTCTTAGGTTGGATAATAATACCAGAAGCGTACCTTGCAAGTCTTGTAAAATTTTCTTCATAGGTACCAACAGATTCATCATCCCTTTTCTTCAGTTCAAGAAACTCTTTCTCCATCTTTGTTCGGAGAATACGAGGGAAGTACTTATTGAAAAATAAGTTCTTGAACTCGTCCCATTCCATAGACTCAATTTCATCCCTTTGCCTCGTATTCTTAATAAGATTCCACCATTGATCAGCATCTCCTTCCAAACGATACACTGCTAGGATAACTTTATCATGATCAGAACATTGAAGAACTGAAAATATCTTTTCAGTAGTACTAATCCATTGTTCAGCAACTAATGGATCAGTAGACTCGCTGAAAGAAGGTGGACGCTGCCTCATGAAGGATTCAACAGAATGTTGCTCCTTCCTTTGCTTGTTTGGAAATCCGACATGATTCATAGCTTGAGAAAGTTTTGTGAGCATGGCTACAAGATTTTTCATTGCAACTCCCATATCGTTTGGTTGCTCAGGGGGACAATCATTTCATTGCCCATCGCATTCCGCATTAACACGGTTCCTTCGGGTTCCAGCCATTGACTAAAACCAAGAAGAATAGTGTGAGCAACACTAATTATAATAGGAAAACCACATAATTAAAGAATAAAATTTTCATGCTTAAGGTCTTATCCTAGGTTATTCATGGCCATTTCTAAAACACTAAGATTGTGTTCTATGCTTAGACTTATCCTTAGGGTTCTTACTAAGGCTTTCACATCCTAGTTTCCAAAGGTTGACTATACCATTCCTCTGATACCAACTATAACGACCCATACTTTACATAAATTATTAATACTTCAAAATTGAAGCACACTTATTACAACATATGACAAAACCACAAAGGAACGTATAGGTATAGTGTCTTTAGAAACTAGGAAACATAAACAACTGGTTCATAAATCTTCTATAGTGTCTCCCATTTATTTCATCATATCTAGGGTCCCTTTTAGCATATTCTACTTAATATCCACCTTTCTTTATATCCTGGGGAAAAGAAAACATAAAAGGGTGAGCTCAAATGCTCAGTAAGGGTAAACAAAAGAAATATCAATCACATCATATACATAAGCACATAACTATTGGAAATCTTAACCTGCAAAAGAGATCATAATTTCATAACATGGGGTAAATCATGGCAGTGAAATGTAATCACAATAATCATAACATAAAACATGGAACTTTGTGGCATTCACACATAATCATAGATAATCATTTCTTGTTAGTCAAAACTCATTTCCAAGACTATCTTAGTGGACAAAGTCCCTTTTCTGAATCGAGTAACCCTCGTTTCAGTCCTGTTTCACTGAACCGGTATAACCTACCATTCCAGCCATGTCTATCTCATGAGATATAAAATCTTTACCCAATGCATTGGAGGGAGATATAGGTCCCACCCATCTTATAATTAATCCTTTCTTATGTGTGCCACAAAATCTTGAATCATACATCATTTCATAACACATGTAATAAAAATGGGAATCTTAAACATCGTGACATCATAAAACAATTCATATAAGATAAAGGAATTTATAAAAATATTTCCATCACAACATAATCAAATCCATGTAATAATAGGGATAAAAACAGAACCCTTTTATTATCTTAGATGGAAAATAATTTTGATAAAATACTTGAACTCTATTCTTGAGGAAAATATCCTTTCTACTTCAAAAACATTTTTCCTTTCATAACATGTCATACGACTTTAAAATAAAAGAAGATAATTAAAAATAAACTTGAAAACTTGTAAAGGAAGCTTCTTGGAAATAATGTTTTAAAAATCCATTCATGCCGTATAAGTTAAAAAAACATTCTTTTCTTACTTTTGTCGGAAAAGTCAAAAAGTACCTCGTACGAAAAACGACAAAAGATTCATTTCATGTCTTTTACTAAAAACTCACAGAAGGGTAAAATTGGATTTAAACAATTTTAGGTGGATGTAAATAATATTACATATTGAGGAAACATGGATGTGGATGATAAAATACACCCTAGTAAATACCAAAGTATAAACAATCTCGGATAAAAATGAGATTGTGATATTTCCCTTACCTTAGGTCCGATTTGCTTTGTACGTGTCCGAAGCTCCGGTATAATGGTTTAAATAATGTCATTTACTTATTACAGAATCATATTCATTGTTATTATATCATATATGGTTCACTTATGACATTATATTACCCGTTCTTTTGTAAATTCCATGTTAAAGAAGCGTTTTGGGTAAAATCGTTTCATTTATCGTAGGTGTTTTGACTTGTTGTTCTTGACATTATTATTACTTATATCATGATTTAATTACTTCCAGAATATAAAATATGATTTATATATCATATGTATTCAGTATATATATATATATAATAGATAGATAAATGAAATCAAAAACACCGTTCATGGAGACGGTAGTCCGTACGTACGCATGAACGCTATTTTCCTTTCCTTATTGTCTTGAATGGAACTAAGTAGATGACATACATATATATATATATATATACATAAATCAAGTAGCTTTATAATGTCATATATTTCATTATTATTTCTTATATATACTTTATAATCATTCTTAAATGGTTAACATGGAGAATGAATCTCATCGAGTCGTGGAGACGGTAGTCCGTACGTACGCACGAGCGATGATATCATTTCCATAAATATTGAATTGAATTGGAGTGGATTATACAATATATCAGAATCAATATGATGTTGTAATACCTATGTATAGTTATTATTTACACCATTATACCCATCCATGTAAGGTGGTGGTGGAAAATAGATTACACCACGGCGTGGAGACGGTATTCCGTACGTACGCACGCACGGTGATTTCTTTTTCCGTAGGATGGATAGATGGTTAAATAGGGTTGTTTCATACTTATAATAACATATCAGTATATAAGTGATACTGATGTTATTACTTCATAATGAAACAACCTAATAAGAAGAAGTGGAAGAAGAAATAAAGATGAAAGAATTGGTAACGGTAATTACCTCTTCTTTGAAGCGCCTCTTTGAGACCTCCTCTTAGGGCACTAAAATTGGTCTTTGAGGAAGACCAGAACCTCTAGGATTATTCTAGGGAAGTGGAGAAGAGATTTTGGCAGGGGTTGGCCGAGCTTGAGTGCTCAAATTGGTGTGAGGAGGAGGGGGAGGAGGTGTCCTTTTATAAGGGAGGAGAGGGGCACCTTAGGAATACCTCAAAATATTATTTTATATTAATGTCGAAATCGGTTTATAATGGTTCCAAAGGGTCTTATTTCGAAGCTAAAGTGGGGATGGGTCTAAATCCTATCCAACAATAGGATTTAGACAAGTTTAGGGTATTATTTTAACCTTATCAATTAGATTTAACTCTAAGTTAAATAATTTAACTTTTACCGTGTCTTTTTGTTTTCTTTCACTATATGGTTAATACACTTACTATAACATGCCAAACGAACCCCAAATTGTATATTATTAATACATATATCCTTATCTAAGTCATTTGGCCGAACCTTAGATTTTTAGGAATAAAATAACAATTAATAATATAATATTTGATTTAAAAACTATTTTGTGTCAATTTTGACACTATTTGATATATGATTTTTTTGAAAGTCATAACAGAATTATATGTTCGAAAAAAATTGATTAAATCAACACTAATATATCATAGTAACCTAGAAAATTAGTGGAATTCATAAAGAGTCTTAAATTACATTCATTTGAGCATTTATAACATCAATTATGTTAATATTTCTTTAAAAGGGTAATTACTGCATCATCGTTGTGTCATAAATAAATTAATTTATTTAAAGTCCAAAAATTATAAATAAAATATCATTATGTAGGAAATCTTTTTATATTTCTAATGAATATTTATAGTCGAATTTATATTATGTATAACCCCATATTAAAAATTTTTAAGTTATTAAACTTTGATTTTAACTATTTTAACTATTCATTAAATAAAATAATATTAAATGTCATAATCTAATCCAATTGGACCTAAATGGTCATATTATAATCATAAGGTTGTTTTTGGTCGAATTAAACTTATCCAATAGAATTAGGACATGTGTTAGGGTAATAGTAATGTCATATTTACCCTTAGTTACCCTATTTACTATTAACCGTGGTAAATAAAAGTAAAAAGTTACTATTCACCAAAAATTATTTTCATCTCATTAAACCACATTTTACTTACTAACATCAACCGTGTCTCTCAGATTTTTGAAATTCCATTCACAGAAGCGGTAAAATTAAGTTTTATGCAAAATTCAGTTTTTAACCTACCACTCAGTGGTTTCACTATTCATCAAAAATTGAAAGTTTTCAGAAAAATGCCAAAATTTCATCCTAAGATATATTTCATATTCCAAATTCAAAAATGAAGTCTATTTTACCAAATTAATAACATAGAAATTTCATTAATTAATTTTATAATTAAATCCCACTGTTAAAACAAATAGCGTGTTTTTAAGAAACAATATCTATCAAAAGATTGAAACTTGATTATGTCTGGTTTAAATGTGAAATTACATCCAATGAACAACATTGTATTAAATTGTAAAAATATATTCTAAATATAATTTAAAACCACTCAAATTAATGATTTATCACTATTAATTATTTCGATTAAAAAAGTTGTTTTTAATTATAATTTAGTAATTTTTACTATTCATCAGAATATGAAAGTTATCCGAAAAGTACCAAAATTTTACCTTAGGCTAAATTCGATACTCCGAATCCAAAAATGAAGTCCATTTTGAGAGCTAAAATTTCTATAATTTAAAAAGTGGTTATTACTATTCATAACGGCTAGTTTTAATAATATTTTAATAGCATATCGTTGTTTAGTGAAACTCAGTATTGCGTACGACGCAAGCTATCGAGGAAGGTCGTGATTGCGTGTAAAGTAATCCAAGAAAGTGTGTAGTGAAAGATTCCTTTGATGATATAAAAACAAAATATTACTCATAAAAATCTCGGGTGTTACAGTTATTACTATTATGGTCGTGAAACCCTAACCATTTATAAGAAGTTTAAATTCATACATAGTAGACTCTTAGGTGGAACGTTCCTTGTAAGGTTGGTGCATTAATATCTCATGTAATTACATTTTCTCAAAAATTATATGATATTTTGAGGTAGGTTGGATGTTAGAAAATATATCCCTTCTAGTATGTGACCTTCAAAGGGTATATAGCTCAGTGAAAGTATTATTTGGATTTTTATGAGAAATAGGGAATAATAGAAATATGTTTTAAGGAATTATGGAGATTGAAACTCAAATGGTAATCATATATATATATATTAATAACAATAAAATAAAATCTATTTTGAGTTTAAAAATTTAATGTTGTGCGACAGGACCAAACCATATAGTTTAATCTCACATCTCACGGACATTGTTGTGAATTTTTATATCATAGGACTTGGACGTTCATGTTTTGAAATTGAAGATGGTAGAGGATTGAGTGGGGATTATACATGGGAGGCCCTTTGAAGATATTTTGAGTCTTAAATCCAGTTGTAATACCACATTGGGTTCCTATTTCCTATCATTTCCTTCTTGGATAGTGAAGAAAAACTGAACTCATAGGGGATATGACCCTATGTAGAAGTAGTTAGGGATTATGATTAGGTTTCCCATACTATACCATAGATCAATAGGTATAGGTTCCTTCCAATGTTTCTTCACTTCACCTAGCCTATTTGATGATTCCTGGAAACTAAATCATCAAAATAATCATTGATGGGTCATACACCTAAGAAGTATGCCCATTACATCATGGATCATTGAGTGGATAAGGGGTCCACTGGACACATGACCTAAAAGAGTGTTGGATATGGGTACACCAAACTATTATTCATGATTAAGGAGGGGTTTAACCGAAGTATCCCTGATTAGGACACTAATTTATACTTCCCATCTCGAATATTACTAAAATGGTGCCTTGAGGTGGATCGTTACATGGCCTCAGGTGCACCTTTCCATATAGTAGAGGTTTCCAGCTGGCAGAGTGGATTTATTAGAACATGTGGGAGACTATACCTCTTTAATTGAGTAATAAAAAGTAGATATTACAATAAATAATTAAACAATGATAAATAATAACCATGAATCATATAACCAATACTTAAATTGGTTAAATTCCCACAAACTAGTATAGTAGCAATTCTATGTCATCATAGTTTAAAGAACCCAAAAAAACCCAAAATAAAGACACATTAACAATCCCCAATGGGTCTCGAAATCATGTATAGTCCCACCATCCATGATCCATCCCATAAGACCAAATAGAAACCATGATATAAGTCACTTATCTAAACTTGTACCTAAAAAGGTAGAGTCATCTCAGGTACCCAAGTGTCATGAAGGCCCGATTAGGGTGTGAGTAATAATGAGTAATCCACCACCAACAATGTATCATGAAAATATAAAATCTAATAAATATTTTATGAAAGATATAAAGATAATAATAAAATTCAATTAAATAGGTAACATGTTTTCAACTAACCAATTATCACTTAACCTCTTCTGGGATCATCCTCTTAAAATCTAATCAATAAACTCAAGTGTTTAGCAGTTTTAAAAAAGTGAAAATTCATTTATCATTTAAATTTTTATATTCCAAAGGGTTTTCCATCCAAACTCCCACACCATTTATAGAAATGTGTTCTTAGATGATCATGTTGTCACCAAAACACGATTATGAGGCATCACACTCATCAATATAAGACAAGGATGTGTAGCATTGTGTCTGATCATCCTCATTCAAGGATTTAGAATGTCTTTCACAAAATCATTACCCATGGATCTTGGAGCTTTATGCCCCATATAAAAAAAATCATTTTAAACATTTACAAGGTATCTAACACTCTTCCTTTCAACACATGGTGGAAATAAGGTTCCACATTACTCAAAACCGCTCATTGATCATGTGGAAATTATAATTGACCCCATTTAACAAATACCCCAACAGATTTTTTTTCACTATAAATCATATATAATGATAATAAATCATTCCTCAAAAAATAACTATTGACACACATACCCTTTTCAACTCATCACATATTATGGATTCACATTTTTCATTTATCTCATCACTTGGTCAATATCACTTATCATCTTTTTCCCACTTTCATAATCAATAATAAAACCATTAATTTATATAACGCATTAATTAATGTTCCTTAAAACAATTTGACCACATAGTCAAGATGCTTTAACCATTTATCATTTCTTCCTTTTATCATATCAATAAACATTTAATTCCCAATCAAATCCATAAAACCCCTTATGAATTCTAATAAGAAAAAAAATAATTCTAATATGGTTAAAACTCATAAATTCCCAATTTCATCAATTTTAGCTAGTTATATAATTTTATAGGGTTTTGAACACCCCTTGGGTGGCCTTAGTCTTGGTTTCATAATCATTGATGGACCCAATGGGGTTTGTGAAGGATCTCACACATCAATTAAAAGTGTAATTTATTTTTCATAGTCAAGGACACAAATTCATAGAACAACATCACATTTTCACAATAACATAAATAAGAAATATAATCAGAAATATTCAATAAATCTTGTAAACCATCTCCCTTAAGCTCATAGACAACCACTTGTCCAACCTAAACTCTTCATTCAAGATAAAACAACCTCAAACATAGAAGTAATTAATTCCTAGGAAAAAGGGTCCATAAACTTAAAAAGAAGATGTGACAACCAATATGACAAATTTTAGAAAATTTATGGAAAAAGGTTTAGATACATACATAAATCCTTGAATCAGAACAAATGGAACACTAAAAAACCTATAATTATAGGAGATTCACCCATGTAAGAGCTGGTAGATGGAGGTTTTCACCCTAGACTATTGAATAAGAAATTTGGTGAAAAATCATGTTAATAGTCAATACATCTGAGAGGGAAAAATGTAAAAGTCTAGATTTTTTAATAGGTACATGGTTAGGATTCACGGTTTACAAAACCATTTTCCAACCATGTGGTTCCCTCCATCTAAGATGTAACTAAGTTACACAGTTTGTATGGCCACCTACATGGTTTGAAAAAAAATGCGGAATCCGTAAATTTGCCTCTATACAAGGGGTATTGAGACACACAATCTCCTCCACCACCTCACATGGTTATCCTAACCCTGATCAACTATATAACATGTTACATGGTCATGGTACATGGTTAGTACTTATTGTGTGCCAACTATGTTCCATGCATAGTTTAGCCCCTTCTCCCCTTTTTCCTACCCCAAAGCCTCATGAAACTATCAAAACCTCCCCCTATCCTAAGGAAAATTTCATTAACATATTTTAAAAAGGGAATTAACTATAATTAAATATGGAAGAACATTATAAAATATCAGGATCTTATAACCACCCAAAATTATAAAATCTCATCATTGAGTTTCACTCCTAGGTGTCGCTATGTCTTCAAGGTAAAAATGTCGGACCACTGGTCCCACATGTGAACTTCCCTCTCCCAAATTTCCTCATAAACATGGATATGATACCACAAAAATTCGACCAAAGGAATAGTCTTATCCTGAATAAGTTTCTCACTATGAACCACAACTTGCGTCGGATTCCCCTCAATGGATGGATCAGCCTCAAAATCAATATCATCAATATCAACCACTTGAGAAAGGTTTGGTGATACTTTAAAAACCATTACACATGAAAAACATCATTTATTTCACTATACCACTATGGAAGAGACAATAAAAAGGAATCCAGACTAATCCTCTCCATTCCTTTGAATGAATTGACTTATCTAAGTCCCAAATTACTCTGTTTCTAATTATGATAATGAACCATAAATAGAATTACTCAAAAGGAATCATATCCATCATACCACATCCCCTAACCTACTTCATTCAAGAATTTATGTCATAATGGTATCATATCACTCTAAACTCAATAATCAAAACCAAATCAAAACATTCGCCTCAAAGTGTTCAAACATGAAAAACCTACGTAAATACCCATCATAAAAAAATCACCCACATGACACTTAACCAATCCCATCCAACCAGAATTCTAATGGTGTTTTCATTTTGTTACCTTCTAGTCCAATGGTTCCCCCACCACAATATTTATCACACAACCATACACTTTTAATTTTTTACACATCCATCACCAGAATGGACCACTAGAGCCCCTATCATTCACTCTCACACCACACACGACATGGTTCCCATATTATTACGCCCAACACACATGATAATTCCAATTGACATTGGTACTTTTCATCTTCAGTGAAATCCCACTAGAATTTATGTATACCATCCATCTATGAACAAACCAATAACAATTTTTTATTTTACTCAAAATATTGATTTCAATTTTAAAATACACCCATCATTTCATATTTTACAAGATTGATGAGGTTCAAAACATAATAAATCCATTCCATATGTTATCTTAAGTCTAACTACCCCAGGATAACTCAACCCAAAAATTTTTGTTTCCCACTATCGGTGTATTTTCATCTTAACTTATCTCAATGACTTCACACACAGAGGTATTCAAAAACCACCTAAAAAATACCATTAGAGTCTATACCTGACACCCTATGAGATTCCACAATTAATACCTCCACTATCCCAAAACTATTGTCATGCCTTACCACACCCATTGACACACCCATGAAAAAGTACCCCTCATTAAATTTAGAACCACCTAAATCTCAGAGCCAATGCTTGTCTTGATCAACCACTAAATTGGATTTACTATTATAATACCCTATGGAATTTAGTCACACACCTCATCAATTCATCATTATAATACTTGTGTAACCTTGAAAAAACCATGGTATGTTCATCGTTACCTTGTCCTTTATATCATGACATTCATACCCTCATGATTGACATGTCAATCCCCCCATAAGAGTGTTATTGTCACCAACTCACTTAAGAAAATCCAACCACCAATACTCATGCTACCATCATTGTTAAACCCAATAAGTCTATGTTTTTTCATTTATCTCACTAGAGTGGAAACATGAAACATCAATTATTTCCCTTTCCTGGATTCTATGAATGACAACCATGACATTCGTCAAAATATGATCCATCATGAGGACCATTCTTATAGATAGCCTATGACATGCTTCCCACCATAATGATATACTTACTCCTATAAATGAGTGTAACCTCCAAGAAGGCACTTCATATAACCATAAGAATCACCTTTATGTAGCTTAAAATATAGCCAATACTCTCTCAGAGTACTCAAGATGATATAAAGAAGTTGGGCACAATCATATCTAAATATAGAGTATACCAAGATGTCATCAATGAATACCAACATAACTAATCCATTCCCAGTTTCTACTCTCAATATAGGTATAAATCAACCCATTAAAACCCATGGACTTCCCTTCCAACAATCATATCTTGAACCCATACAACCCCAATTCAAGAGGGATTGATTAACCCAAACTCACTAACACTATAAATATTTTCCAAATAGTTGTGGACTAATTTTCACACCACTTGAGTTATTCCACCATGAATGACATGATTCTAAATGGAAGCATAATTAACCAATAAAAAATGGCCCCACACATACCTAGCACACATCACCTTGATTTACCAAAAATTATGGGTGCTTACGCCTGGTTCACCCATTCATATATCCCAAATGGCTTCACGCATTTATAATAAATGTTTTAAACTTTGACATCATCAGAAACCCCATGTCACATTCTTTAATGTGACCATTAAATGAATCTAAATACATATTCCATTATTCATAAATCACAGAAACTAAGCTAGTATGGATAATCATGTAGCTGACTATACCTCATGGGCCTTCAACCTCATCGATCATGATGCATACTCAATATTTCCTCCCAATAATTAATTATTTCTCACATGTAATGTCCTAACACATGACCACCCATCACCCTGAGTTTCATTACTAAATCTATTGCATTAATACATTCTCTAGTGTACCTTGCCTCATCCATTAAAAGTACACATTGATTCCCATATTGAAAACATCAGAACAACAGGGCCAGTCACCTAAATGACCTTGCCTCCAAAAACCAGACTTTAAGACAACTACAAGTACTCAAGATTATTTTCATAGAAAATAATCCGAGGCACAAAAATTCCTTGGAAACATGATTTCCCCAATTGCTCATCGATTCAACATAAGAATCATCCTCTATGCTTTATATTACAATCCACTCACAAGACTAGGTTAACCATCCTCATGGTTACCCTCACATATCCAAAACCATAAACTAATTACTACAACCCAAGTATCATTACAAAAAATATGGTCTCTACCACCTATCCCCCAAGGCTAGACCCAAAAAAATCATTACCCTTTTCCCCCTACTGTAAAAATCCCAAAATCCAAAACGATGCCTCACACTCCCAAAAGATATCAAAACATGATTGTACCCTCTCATAGGTCACCATAGAAATTCATAAGGTACCAACTACCTAAATTGGATTTGCATTAAGGAAGTTAACTAGGCTCTCCCAATAAGATATGCACGTAAATACTTATGAAGGACACTACCCATGGGAAACACTCATGCCCTAAGTGAAAAAAAATTACGTTAACCATACCTAGGAAACAACTTACTATAGGCCCCAAACCCATAGCTGGACAACAACTAATAATGACACTACAAATCAAGACACCTATTTTAGGGTACAAAAAAACCTATATAGTCACAAATCACAAGGGTCACTACAACCTTGTTAATTGGAAACATCTCACAACCTCACAATCACATCCTATACAAAGAAAAAATAAGTATCATCCCACTATCCAGCATAACTAAACCCACCAAGGCCTCTCAACCCATGTACAAGGTTCTAAAAACAAGAGAACTCTCAAGGCCCAAATTACCAATATATAGGGCTTGAAGAAAATATTAAGGGATACTCATATCTTGTCTCCCTAAACATTATATCATGTATCATTTTATTTTAATTAACATTTACCATTTTGGACCTAAGGATTCACAATTCAAGACCTTTCAGGGACCAACATTTAAAAATTCATATATTTATTCGATTTCACAATTCATGGATTTAGTTAGATAGAATTTCATTCAAAAGTTGCAAACTGACACTTTATTTAACAAGAACCACCTCCTTACATTTCATGTGTACTTACCTAGTACCTATAAGTAACCTGAAGAGTTGGTTAAGTAGAGTTCCACCATACACTTATAAATAAACTATATAAAATTGTTGTAGAGACTTTAAAAAATCCCTATAAATAATTTACAACCATTGGGAGATATGAATGAATAGAAACATAGACCACATATAGAAGGTATACTAACATTATAATGAATCTCTGGAAACTATCAATAACAGGAAGAAAATGGATGACATATTACTCATATGTTCCCAACATGATGTATGAACATGAAAACTCTCCTTACATACTAATACAAGATATAAAAACCACATAAATTAGTAAAACCAAATCCCAGTACACCACTTGAGGTGGAAAATTAGTCAACCATAAAAATAAAAATCTAGAATATCAATTTCCCACCCCAAGAAACTTAGTATTACCCCCTTGTGCGGGGTTGTAGGAACCCACAAATGCATTAATTTCCAAGTTATAAAAACATAATAGTAATATATATACCATTACCAAATATTAATACAAAATAAGAACCATTTAATACAACTTATTAATATATAGACATGGATGCCACTAAGATGATTCCCAGAGTTGTTTTGTTATGTGACCCTATACACAACTCCCCATATGCTGGAGGCTCCTGACTAGAAGAAAGGATCTATTGGAACTTAGGGGGAGAATATAACTTATACACTAGATTAATCTATAGAATATATAATAAGAAATAATTAAATTATGTTAAATAAAAATAATAATTATATAACCAAAATTTAAATTGGGTAAATTACTAAAAACCAATATAGTAGATATGCCATGAATCATAGTTTCTAGAACCCAAAAAGAAACCCAAAATAATTACATAATGAGAATAAATTTTTTTCCATAACATCATGTCTAGTACCCTCATTCATTCTTCATCCCATAATCCCAAATAAAAATTAAGAGCTAGGTCGCTGCTTTGAAACTATACCTAAAAAGTAGTTTCTGCTCAGGTACCCATGTTTACAGTGACCTGAGTAGGTTGTGAGAACAACTTAGTGAAACAATAATTATAGTTTCTAAAGAAATATCCATTATAGTCAAAATAAATTTTAAATAGAAAAGGTTCAAAAGAAAATTTAAATCAATAGAAAATATGTTTTCAATTAACTAATTATAACTTAAGCTATTTTGAGTTAATCCTATATAAATATAGACCATTTACTCATGGGTTTGACACTTTAGAAAACGTTATAATTCATTTATAATTTCCTTTTTAATATTCTAATGAATTTTCCATTCATGAGCCCACGCCAGGTATAGCCATTTGTGTTGAGATCACCATGTCATCACCCAAAAAATATTATGAGGCCACATGCTTATCAATATAAACTAAGGATGCATAACACCGTGTCAAGACATCACTATTCAAGGATTTGGAACATCATTACCAACATCCTTAACCATAGTTCCTATAGATTTATATCCCATATCACACTATTTCATCAAAAAAATTACATGGGTTTTAACATGCTACCTTTCAACATACGATGGAAACAAGGATGCAAATTATTTACAACCTCTCATTAATCAAACGAAAACAATAATTAACTATGAATTTTCATTCCCTAATTAATACATTTTCACTATAAATCATATTTCCTATAAATAAATCATTCCATAAATCCATTTAATAATCGACACACTTTCCCTTTTCAACTCATCATGTATTAACAGTACACCTCTTTCATTTGTCACTTTTCATGGTTAATATCATTTAAAATCATTATCAAGATTTCATATTCAAATTTTTTTACCATTACATCATATAACACAACCATTAAGGTTCATTAAAACTTTTTAAAGACATAGTAAATGAACTTTAATCATTTAACATTGTTTGAAATGTATTTTATCAAAAAATTTCTATAAATATTATTGATTTTGATTCTCAAAAATACCAGTGTTTTTTTCTAATAACGTTTCTACAAATATTTTTTTGTAATATATATATATATATATCATGTTATATCTTTTTGATGGAATGAAAAGCTACATGATGTGTTCGGGAAATACTGTTCATATCCTACATTCAGTGAATAAATTTATGGATCATCATCCCTACTCTAATCAGTAAACATATGAATCATCCTACCTGTGATATCAATAAATGTATGGATCAAAAACCCTACATTCGGATAAATATATGTTGATGGAATATCTATCCAACGTTGAAGTCTGGAATCACTATTCAAACCCTATATTCGAAGAATGAATGTCTAGTTAATGAAGCCTTTGTTTGGAATCAACCTCACACTGGAAGGATGAACGTATGGATTCTCATCCCAACATTACTTTTGATCCCTATGTTCCACTAAGAAAAAAGTGGGGTTTAGGAAGCATACATTGAATGGAACCTTACACTACGAAATGGAACCCTATACTATGAATAGTAACCCTATGCTATTCAATGGAACCCTACTATGCAAAGGAACCCTAAAATATGAAAAGGAGCCCTATGACATGTAAAGGAACCCTACTCCATGAAGTTCAATAAAAAAAATTTCTACTCAAAAAAATATATTTAATTCCATGAATTTAACTGAGATTTTCGCAATGGTCTTGATAGAAATAAAGATTTATTGAAATATATTCTATTACCAATTCAAATGATCATTATTATTGATTCAAAGAACCGTATTCAATGGAAAAATAACTCATATTCTTAAGGGAATTTATGACTCCCATGGTCAATTAAAATTTGAATATCTACGATCTATTAGGAAACTTTATTTTATATATTCAACCAAATGAAAATTTATCTATTTATATGAATGGATTATTTTAGTAATATATGATATGTATGATACGTAAGATACAAAACTATATTATTTATTTTGTGAATCTCTACAGAACTAATGCAAATATCAATTGACTTGGTTATTTTTTAAGAAAGGATATACTTTGACGCTCTAAATTTCATCCACGTACTGTTGTAACTACTTTTAGATTTTTGCCTATATTATTTGTTGAAGATAATTTTAAAAAAGTACTTCTTAGAAGCTATTCTTACTTTAATATTCATAATGACAAAGAAGACCCATCTACTGTCAGCTGTTGCTGCTGCAACTGTGAAGTTCTTACTCGAACCATCAAGAAATCAATATCTTTTGATTTATTAGAGTAAAAAGTACTCTTAATCAGTTATGGTTAAGTGTAATCTTCTTGTAATAACATGTGGATAAAATATTCCTTGTTAAATAAATAGGCTCCTCTGTTTAGAATTTTTTTAAAGGTGTCAACTTACTGTACTCAGTTGTGCCTTTGAAGGCCTTGTTATAAGGGTACCATTATAGTGAAAATCACAAAGTTCATAGAGAGAGTGTTGGTGGAGTTGAATATGGGATATTTCTGCCCTAAACCACTATAAATTTCTTGTGATATTATTTATTATTTATCTTATTCTGAATTACTTACACTAAAAAACACTGTATATATGTATGAATCGTAAATAAAAGTAAAAAATCTAGAATCTATAAAGATTAATGAAAAGTCACATTTCATCCCCTCTTGTGCATATCCTTATTATTAGGACCTAATAATTGGTATTAGATGAGTTATTTTTGATAAATAATACAAAGATATAGAAGGGATAAAAGAATAAGTTCTATACAAAGTAGATGTCAATGAATGATCCAAAATAAGGTATGTCTATGATTTGTGCTCCATATTTGAACAGTGACAAATATGGATACCAAAAATCAAGAATGATAATATATCTAAAGAATCTTGAATTCAATGTTTATTCAATGACCATTACTCCTTATTTAATTCCTAAAAAAACCAAAAACTTGGGATGTTGTATCAAAAGATGAATATGATATGAACTCAAAATAAATGAATTCCATTATTTTTAGACTTGGACCTGATGAATTAAATCAAGTATCATAATTTCCTACTTCCTATTAAATATGGTATATAATCACTGTAACATATGAAGGAATAGATAAAATCAGACAGATGAGATATGGTTCTGTAAAACTAAAGTTTCAAACTTTTAGAATGTTCGATGGTGAAATCATCACACAAATGAATGGATTATTAATATATATTTTCAATAATATTAACACCTTGGGAGATCACATCAGTCAATTAGATCAAGCATTGAATGTTCTTAGAGTATTTCCCTCTAAATGTAATGGAATATCTATAGCTATTTGACAATATTCACCTATATAGAATTTTAATATGAAGAAATTTATTATAACATTGATTATGTATGAAGTAGAAATGAATGATGAAGTTGAAGATCACAAAATTGTAATAAGGTAAAATATTTCCCTTAAGGTGAAATCTTATAAGCCTGAATGAAAATCAAAATAATATGTCAAAATACACAAATATTACGATTCTTTAGACTCTGAAATGAAACAGGCTTAGCTAGAAAAAACATTTAGAAAATTATATAAAAAGAAAAGAGGTTTCATAAAATCTTTTAAGAAGGATGAAATAGAACCTATAGTTATAAGATGAAACAAATGAAAATATTTGGGTTACATCAGACCTAATTTCTCCCAATTTAATGAAGATAGAAGAAGGATAGAAAAAAATATTAGAAGAAAACTAATTATGAATATAAAGATAAAAGAGCTATGAAATATTTATGGAGTGAGTCTAAAGAATCCAGTACCTCTTCAAGTGTAATTCAAAAAAGAGAAAAAATATCAAAGAAAACATGTTCCTTATGGATAATGAAGAAGAAGAGATACAAAAATATTATTCTTATACATCTGAAAATGATAATTGTTTAGATAGTAAACTAGCTACCCACTACTCAATGCTAGAAGAGAAATATGAATCTTTAATAAAGAAGTACAAATCATTAAACAAATTAACAATTCTGTTTTAGGTGAAAGATACATTATGATAAAACAACATCAAGAACTAATTGAAAAATTAAATTCATCTACAACACACTATATTTTTCATAAAAAATGGTAAAATAATTACCGAATGAAGTAGAAAATTCTAAAAGTGATTCTAGTATTTTAACTAAAGGAAAAAATAATTTAAATTAAATTCATGGGAAGAATGTTTTTAAAATATAAAGGTATATAATAAGAAGTAAGGGTGAAAATAAAATATATAAAAGAATTATTTTTTCCCAATTCAAAAAATACTACCTACTTTTATTTTGGAATAAATGGTTATTACACTAAAAAATATTGTTTAAGAAATCCTCAAATAAGTTGTATTAAAAATTATTTAATTTCCAAGAAATATATCTGAATCTAGTAACATAAATGTTGTTAAAATATGGTTGATATGGAGTCTCAGATCATTGATCACTAACATAGCTGGGCCCAATAAAATATACGTATCAAAACAAACATATGTTTAAATTATTTTATAAGTAAAATAAAACATGAATAAAAATGATATATTTTATATGGATAGTGGCTCTCCCAGAAACATGAGGGGAGACTCATCAAATTTCCATCCGCTGACTCAAATGGATGGAGGTCTAGTCACATTTTGTGATAATGAAAATTGAAATATTGTTGGAGTTGGAAATATTAGAAATCCAATAACAATATCAATCAACAAAGTTTTACATATAAAAATTCTATAGAACAATCTAATAAGAATTTATAAACTTTATTATGATGGATTGTATTTTGATTTTTATAACAATTCCTGATTTGTTTTCAAAGATAAATTTATTAAATTTAGAGAACCTAGAACTAAAAATGTTTATAATTTGGATTTAAATTCCTTGTGTAAATAGAATTCTAATTTTTTAACTTCTAGGAAAAATGAGTCATATATATGACACAGGATACATGGAAATTCCAATAAATATGATTTATATAAATTTTCTAAGAAAAAAATAATTTCTTATATAACCAGTCTTAAATTTGACAATGATAGATTTTGTGATGCATGCCAAATCAGAAAACAAAAAAAATCTTCTTTAAAATCTATTAAAAAATGGATACATATACGATAATAGATCTTATATATATGGATTTGTGGGATTGTATAGGGTAGAAATTTTGGATGTTAAATTATATGTTTATGTCTTAGTTGATGATTTTTAAATATTTACTTGGGTTTATTTTATAAAACTAAAAGGTGAATTATTCACTATTTTTGATTGATTTTGAAAAAAATTTCAAAACCAAAAAGATTTTAAAATAATTTCATTATGAATTTATCATTATGGGGAATTTGGGAACCATGAATTCAATTATTTTTTCTCAAATTTAGGTATTAAATACATATTCTTTTCACCAATAACACCTCATCAAAATGGAATTATTGTAACAAGAAATAGAACTATTCAAGAAATGAGAAGGACTATAATGAATGAATATATTATTTATACATAGTTATGGGAAGAAGCTATAAGAAAAGATTTATATATCATGAATAGATTTTTAATAATATAATTTATTAAAATGGAACCCTTTGAACTCTATAAGAATAGAAAACCTAATTTAAAATACTTCAATGTATTTACATGTAAGGTATATATCTTAAATACAAAGGATAACCTTGGTAAATTGGATCCAAAAGATTGTGAAGGAATATTTCAAGGATATTATGCTACTTTTAAAGCCTAAAATATTTTTACTAAAAATTAAATAAATTTTGAAGAATCAGTTCCTGTAAAGCTTGATGAAACTGACCATTTCCTTAAAAAGAAAAATCAAAGGGATGAAAATAATGACACTTTTTACAATACGATACATTATTTACCAAAGTCGGATTTTGAAAATAAAATTAATTAAGTTTAGTCTAGTTCATAAGAACATGAAACTGAAGAACCTAAAATTTTCTTACCAAGACATTCTAGGACCTTAAAGTGCCATCCTTTAGAAACCATTATAGAAATCCTAGTCATAGGAGTTAGAACTAGAAGAAATGTAAGAAACATAGTTTATTTATTTGTATTTATATATTAGTTATAACCAAAGTATATTAAAGAAGCTTTAGAATATGATATTTGGTTGTTAACCCTAAAAGAAGAACTAAACCAATTCAAAAGAAATAAAGTTTGAGAATTAGTAGAAAGACCATCCAATTATCCCATAACAGAAACATAATGAGTCTTTAGAAATAAACATGATGATCAAGTAATAATAACTATAAAAAAAGCTAGATTAGTATATAGTGGATATAATCATGAAAAAGGGAATGATTATGATGGCACCTTTTTTCATATAGCTAGTTTAGAAGCCATTATAATCCTTTTAGCTTATGCATCTCATGTGAATTTTAAATTATATAATATGGATGTTATATATTAATTTTGGAATAGATCTTCAATGAAGAAATTTTATATTCAACAACCAATGTGGTTTGAAAATCCCCACAAAACGGATTCTTTTTTTTTTTACTTACTAATGCTCTTTGTGGCCTTAAACACGCACCTAGATCTTGGTTTTAAAGATTAAGATTTTTTTTTGGAAAATAAATTTTACATGGGATTAATAGATCCTATTATTTTTAAGAAAACTATTTGTTCTATCATTTTATTATTATAAATTTATGTTTATGATCTTATTTTAATTTCAACAAATAAAAATATCTATAGTAATTTTTCAACTCTAATGAAAAAATAATCTGAAATGAGTATGATGGGAGAATTTAATTTCTTTTTAGGATTTCAAATCTATCAAAAAGTATATGTAAATGTTTTAAATCAAAGAAAATATTTGATTGATTTATTAAAATGGTTTGGTCTAGAAAATAGTAATACTTATACAAATCAAATGTTTTCTAATATAAAACATGATTTGGATGAAGCTAGAAAACCAGTGACAACAAGTTATATAGAGGTATGATTGGTAGTTTATTGTATCTTAATACTATTAGAACATACCCAATTTTTTCTATATTTCTATGTGCTAGATTTTAGTCAAATTCTAAATAATACCATATCACTGCTGTTAAAAGAATTTTTAGATATTTTAAAGGAACTATTTTTCAATCTCTACTTTACCCCAAAACATATGATTTTAATTTAATTCCATACTCAGATACTAACTTTGGAGGATATAGATTAGATAGAAGAATAACCTTAAAAACATGTCACTTTTTAGAAAAATATTTAGTGTCATCTTTGAGTAAGAAACAACATTATGTTTCCCTATCAATATTTAATCCATAATATATATTTACTGTCAGTATCTATGCATTAGTGTTGTGGATAAACCACACTCTACTAGATTTTTATTTAAATTTTAATAATATTCATATTTTATATGATAATAATAGTGCGATAAATATTTCAAGAATCCTATAAGTCATTCTAGGACTAAGAATATTAATATAAAGAATCATTTACTAAGTGATCATTTTCATAAAAAGGATATACAATTATAATTTTTATAAAATGAAAATTAATTAACTGATAGTTTTACTAATCCATCTCCCACTGCAAGTTTTGATTTTATTAACGAGAAGTTAGAAATATTTAATTTTAAATAAATTTTTATCAATTTATTTCAATTTATTTTTTTATTTTCTGTTTTTATTCATTTGTATTTATTTATTTATTATATATTTATTTTTCAAATTTAAAATAATATTTGTTTCAATTTTTTATATTTGTCTTTTCAAAATAAAAATAATGATCACATTCTCAATCACTTTTAAATAAAACCACATCACAAACCCTTCAGACTTATCCCACTCTCATTATTACTCCTTCATGACCCATCTGGTTTTAGAGTTCCTCTCATTTCAGTTTTCTAAAACCCTAACCTTCAAACCTTAAGTTGTCAAGCTTTCAGAAATAGAACCATTAAGAAGAGTTGATGAAGTTGATCCGAGTGATCCTGTCCTTTTGCATGTGAAATATTGAAAGGTTCTTTAAGGCAAAATAATTAATTTAGATTGGTTAAATTAAACTGATATACTGTTAAAGAAATATATTATATTTAAAGGTTTGGAATTTCTCTTTGAAGATGGTAATATGACTATGGTGTTTGATGCTGAAGTAAAATAATTTTGTCAAAATTATTCATTCAGTTTTAGAGATGGTTAAGACGTTGTTTTATCTAATATTTATCACAATGAATTTTCTATTTCTTCCTTGAAAATAGTTGGGATGTTTTTTTCCCCATCAGGATGAATTTCATTTTGATTTAGGAAATATTTTAGAGGAGAATTTTAAGTTAGAGGATATAATGTGTTCTCTCTTAGGAACTCAAAATGTAAAGAAGATGACGACTAAAGACCTTAATGCTAATAAAAAGTTATTGCATATGTTTATTCAATATGAAACTATTCATAGAAAAAATGATTTGTAAAAAGTTTTGTATTAGGATATGTTTTATAAATTTTTGTTTTTGATTAATATCAATCTGAATTTCAATCGGTATATGTTGAGATACTTTCATAACTGCTGTTATAAAGAAGCAAGAATGAACTTCTTCTCTTATGGAAGGATTATTTATATCTTATTATTCAAATATAGAAAAGTAAGGGACATAAATTTATGAAATATATGTCATTATAACAATATTTTTAATTATATAATTATAAGGAATTCAGGATTATTATTGACTGAGTCCAGTGGTAGTATTTTTTCTATTGTAATAGAAGAACAACAAAGAATGATTGATACTACTCAGGGTGAGTAGACAATGGTACCAGCTATTGGTTTTGTGAGACATAGTCCTGAAGAATAATAATAGAATGAATCCATAGTTTATGAGGATTTTATTTCATAGATATGGATAACAAGACTTCTTATTTTTGATGCTGAATAAGATAATCAAGAAAGAGCTGAGCATGGGCCTCTATTGGATGACGATATTGAGCAACTTGCTCAAGGGGAAAATCAACACTGGGATGTTTTCCCTATTTCCAATAGAGCCTCCACAATTAATATATATGTTATTAAAATTTATTTTATGTATGAAAATATGTTTTTATATGAGAAAGAACATAAGGACTTGAAACTACTGTTTCAGAAGAAGATCCATGGCTGGCTATAGTGGAAGTTTATAATCAATCCAAATAACTTTATGATGATACTTCTGACTCATTTAACAGGTATTCATAAGCAATGATTTTCAATTTCAATTAGTTGAATTAATATAACTTTTCTCTGAGATAAGAGTTAGAGGTTGAAAAGAATAAATTTGAATATTTAAGAATATATAATCTTCCTAGAGATGAGTTTAAATCACTTCAGACTCAAGATAGATATATTCAAGAAAATTTTGTTTCTGTAGGTGATATTGAATATTTTATCATAACATTCATATGAGAAATTAGAAATTTAAATAAATAATCTATGAGGAAATCAAATTTTGATGAGTTGAAGCAGATGTTGAGAAAAGAATTTCAATCTATCAGAGAAAGTCATTAGGCATCAACTGCTACACAAAACATTTCACTTGATTTGAACATAATAGTTTTCTTGATAACTCATGTGTTATCTGATATGAATGACAAAATGCAAACTATTCATTGTGATAGTACTCACTTGAATATTTTTTTTTGATAATCTGAGAAGGATTATTAGTCATCTGACCTAAAGTGAATCCTGGTTAGGGCAACTTCTTCATCAAGAAAAATATTATTTATCTACATTCATTCAAATTGAAGTGTCAGCCAATTAATTTTTTAAAGTAAATTTGGTTGAAAGTTTCATAATAGTACAAGATTCAATGAAGATGTTTCAACAATGGAAAAAAAATTCAACAATCACTTTCATAGTTTTTTTGTGATGTTACATGATATTCATGGTTCTCTTTATTCAATTCCTCATCCTACTCCACCATCTCTCAGTGGAGATTAGAATCAAGCCAATCAGTCTGACCCAAAGACATCCTTTTTATAAATTTATTCAGTTGATTTTGGAATGCACTAATAATTTTAGAAAATATTCCATTTATAATTGAATTTACTTTAGATTAATTTATTTCTATATATATGTGTTTTATAATGTTTTATAATTTTATAATTTTATTATTTATATCAGCTTTTACAGTACCAGAACGTATTTTTTTCTTTTTCTAACATGTACACTACAACATTCAATTATTTTTTTATGAAATATTAAATGTGTTTTAATGCATTATCTTATATTTTTTTTGATATCACAAAAGTAGGAGAAAATTGTACAAACACAAACATTATCAATTTAAGAGTGTCTATTTATTGTCATCAGAACAATACTGTGAAATAAAAATAATAGTGTTTCATAACATCAATTGTTTTATAAATTTTATTTTATTAGTTTTTAAAATTCCTACATTTTCTGTAAATTATTTTATGGGTTTTCAGATCATCAAAGGGTGATATTTTTGGGTATTTATTGTCTCAATAGTACTCTATAAATAATGTTGATTTTGATGCTCATAGATACCCTTCTTTATTTTATAATAAAATTTCCTTAATTATTTTTTAGTAATATATATATATATATCATGTTTATATCTTTTTGAGGGAATATAATGCTATGAGATGTGTTCTGTAAACACTGTTTGTACCCTACATTTTTTGAATGAATGTATGAATCATCCCAACACTAATCAATAAATATATGGATCATCATCCCTATGATTATAAGTAAACATATGGATCTATAACCCTATGGTAAGATAAAAATAAGTGTATGTAATATATATCCAATGGTGAAGTCTGGAATCCGTATTCAATCCCTAAATCCTAAGAATGAATGTATGGTTAATCAAACATACATTTGGAATCAACCTTACTCTGGAAGGATGAATGCATGGATTATTATCCCAATGTTACTTTTGATCCCTATATTCTGATCATATGAAAGTATAGTTCAGGAACCATACTTTGAAAGGAACATTATGCTACACAAGGGAACCCTACAATATTCAAAGGAACCATACACTATGAAAAGTAACCATGCACTGCGCAAACGTACCCTACACTACACAAAAGAACCCTATGCTATGAAAAGGATCCCTATGATATGGAGTTAAACCCTAAATTTTTCTATTTAGAAATGGATATCTAATTTTATAATTTTATTCGATATTTCTTCAAATGTCTTTATAGAACTAAAGATATATTTAAATCTATTCTATGACTGATTCAAATTCTCATTATGATTGATTTAAAGAACCATATTGAATGAAGAAAATCACTCCTATTATTAAGGGAAGTTATAAATATTCTTGTTAATTCAAATTTTAAAATTTTTGATCTATCAGGTGACTTTCTAGGATCTTCTCAACCGAAAGAAAATCTATCTATTTATATGAATAGATTATTTTAGAAATATATGATACGTATGATAAATAAGATATAAAAATACATTATTTATTTTTCAAATCTCTATAAAACTACTACAAAGATAAATTGAATCTATTATTTTCTAAGAGAGGATATACTTTGAAGATCTATATTTCAACCTCATACTGCAGTAACTATTGTTATGTGTTTTTTCTAATATTTCCTAAAGTTAATTTTCAATAAGGACTTCTTCTAAGATATTCCTACATGAAGATTGTTTTCGATGAAGAAGATCCATCTACTTTTAGTTTTTTCTGCTATAAGTATGGAGCTTCAACCAGAACCATCAAAAAACAAAACACTATAGATTTATTGTAGTTCAAACTACTCATACTTAGTTGTGGTTAAGTGTCAGCTTCTTATTATTAGTTGTGGATAACCAGTTCCTAATTGAAGAACCACAAGGATCTATTTATCCTTTCTGTAAATGTGTCAAGTTCCTGTACTCAGTTATGAATTTTAAGGTCTTATGATAAGAGGAAATTTCTTGTGAAAATCAACATGATCATAGAGAGAGAGAGTTGGTGGAGTGGAATAGGGGATCTCTTTTCCCAAACCACTTTAAAGTTGTTTGTGTTCTTTAATATTTATCCACTTCAGAATTACTCATAGTAGATAACACTACATATTTGCATTAATCACAAAGAAAATAAAAATCCATAATCAGTAAAGACTACTGAAGAGACACATTTCACCCCATCTTCTGTATCTTTGTATTATTCCGACCTTAAAAATTCTTACTTTTATCAAATCAATAACCATTTAATTCCCAAGACAAGCTATAAAACCCCTTATCCATTATCCTAATCCAAACTACAATTATAACTGGGTTAAAACTCATAAATACCCAATTGCATCAAGTTCATCCAAATATATAATTTTCACAGGTTTGTAACACCCCTTGGGTGGCCTTAATACCTGTCTCATAATTATCCATGGACTCGATAGGGTTTGTGAAGTGTCTCAAACCTCAATTTAATGCTCAATTTATTTTCATAGTCATGGGAAAAAATTCATAGCAGAAAAGTACATGGGAACAATCATATATACAAGAACGACATCAAATCTATGGGATAAGTCCAATAGAATACCTTCCGTAATCTCATAGAAAACCAATAATCTAGCCTCGTTCCTTAATTCAAATAAAAATGTCCTCAAATACGAATTTAAAGGACACCCTATAAATAGGGTTCATAAACATTAGATGAAAAAGTTACACCCAATAAGGTCTCTTCTAAAAAATGGATGGAAACAAAGTTAGAGACTTACCCAAAGAATGAAATAACAACCAACTACACACCAAGTACCCTAAAATTTAATGAGAACAACCCATTGATGAGTTTAAAGAAGGATGATCTCACCCTTGGTTTCTAGGGAAGAAATTATGTGAAAAATTAGGTTATAGTGATTTAATCATGAGAGGGAAAAATTGAAAATCACACAATTTTTAAGAGGCACATGGTTTGGATGTAGTATTGGAAAAATTGTGTACCAACCATGAGGTTCCATTTTCATAACAGGAAAAAAAGTTTCATGGTTTGTATGGCCTCCAACGCTAATTGGAAAATAATGCAGAAGCTAGGTTTTCACCTCAGTCCAAAGTGGATCAAGCAAGATGGTATTCTAGTGTATATAACACTGTTCTATTAACTATTACCATCTACCTACCATGTTTCATGGTCATGGTGCATGGATAGTATAAGTAATTCACTAACCATGTTCCATGAAACAATTGGCCGATTTACCCTCTTTTGATGCCCGTAACCCTTGAGAAACTCTAGAAACCTCCCCCAATCTAGGGGAAAATTTTATTAAACAAATTTTAAAAGAATATTAACCCAAATTAAAGAGAGATTAACCTCATAAAATGACCATTATTTATCACATATTATCAAAGGGATACATTATTTTAAACCCAATAAGGTCCATATAAGTTTAGGATAAAAAGAGGGAAATGAATTTAATCAAGGGAATTCCTCACAGAAGGGGGTGCGTGCTGATGTTACTTATGGCCTGATCATGGATGTCCAATGATATTATATGAGGGATTGATAATTGGGTACCTGAGTAGGAGATATGGGTGAAGGTTTGATATACCATTTAAATTATGTAATACATGGTACCCAAGTGCGGCGGGGGAGAAGGTATTTCACCCATGTTTAACTAGATAAGAAAGTTTTCCAATATATAAGGACCTGGTGGTGATTAACCCTAATAGGGAGTTGGGTGAATGAATTTTATCTGGAAAGGGATATGTGAAAGGGTCTTATTTCCCCCTATTAGAGGGATATTTAATTTATTATACTTCACTATTTTAGTGGAATAATAGAAAGGATCAACTTCGATTGATTTAGGGTGAATTTGTTTTTCCATGTGGATGTTGGGTTAATAGGTTCACCATATTTTAGGTAGGATGGAAGGATTCTACTTAGTTTAAGTGGGGTGATGATTTTCTCTATAATTAATGTAAGGCATAAGGGTTCATTCTAGTTGAGGTAGGTTGAGGTGTTTTCCCCTTACTTAGGTAGGAAAATGGGGTTTCCCCTAGTTTAGGTAAGGTGAAGAGGTTCACCCAAGTTTTGGTAGACCAAAGTGGGGTTTTCTTGATTGGGGATGCCCAAATAAATTTAGATGGTGTTCTCCCTAGTATGGAAAATCAGAAGGGGCTAGCTATGTGGTGTGCTTATGTTGTTAATGACATGCATCCTTCACCCTTATTTAACAGGACTATGGGTATAGAGGTCAATAATTATTATTTTTTACATGACTCAATTTACCTTCCTTTTGGTTAATTTCAATGGTTTTTAGGTATAAAGGTGTAGCTCGAAGATGGAAGGAGGGACTTGGTTGAAGAGATATCTAGGGAATCCATTCATCTTCCCAAAAAGGATTCAGAGGGGGAACCAAGGTGTCTATTAAAAAAAAATATGGGACTTGTGCACATAGGATCTAAGCACGTGATTCTGTTCACACACATGAACTAGATTGAATGAGAATGGAATGCTTGTGCTTTTTCATCGGTGGTCTAGGGTGAATAGATTTGGGTGAATGTACAAGGACCTAGGAAAATTGCCTTGGGCACATGAACAAGGTGCATGAACAGTATACCATGACCTGGGTGAAAATACATAAGCTTGAGGACAGAAGTGTGAGGACCAAGGTGATCAAATATATATGTGATAAGACTTTAGTTTGATTACCTAAGCACAATGGAAAAATAAAATTGACCTTGGTGAGAATATATTTAGGTGCACTTAGACTGAGCTTGTGCATGAAAATTGTAATGTCCTGGTTCTTGGTACTGCCAAAGGGTTCCCCAAACCTCTTTGGTCACATAACATCAAACAAATTTCACAAAATTCCAGAGGATGATGACTAGCTGTGAGGGCCAAGGTCTGATAGTGGGGAAACTATTCCCTCATTGAAAGAGTATACACAGAGGAATAAACAATAATAATCAATAGCAAAAGTAGTAATACCACACAATAAAAAGTAAATTGCAGAAGAATAATAATAAATAAACAACAAGAGAATATATATAATTGATGCATGTCACATATGTCTTGTAAATCATCCAAACAAGTCACAATGTTGGATGTACAATACTAAACCAAAGTGAAAAAGAAAACAAGTAAACTCCAGCAGTATTGCAAGCCTTAGCTTGGTCCCATGCTCTCCACCTCCAACAACAATCATGTACCTGATAAAGAAGGGAGCTTGACCTTATCTATACCTGCAACAATATAATTTATGGGGCAAAAGAATGACCCAGATAGGGTGTGAGATGAATCCTAGTTGGCAACCACCAAAGTATATGTGACTAATAGTTTGTGAATATATATAGCAAGAAATATGAAAAAATAAAGAAATAAATTGGGAGGTACTCAAAAGTAAACAATACTATAGTTTTCAATTACATTCATTATCATTTATTAATTATTCAAACCATTGAATAATGTATCCTGAGATCTGGACTAAGCTATGTATCCCTCCATGTAATAGTAACAATAGACGTCTCAGAATACCATCTAAACAAACATGTAAGACCGAGTCCAATCTTGTGCTTTGGCTTGGAAGACTCTTCACAATCATTTAATCATTCACAACAACACTATGGGAAAGTTCTCATAGTATCAAACCATTGGTTTAACATAGAAATAATATAAAACAAACGAACTCCTAGGTAGTTTTCACGGTCAGTACTGCTGGGTCCACATGGCATTAATTATTATACACGACTTGTGGGTAGCTCTCATGGTCAATACCCCCTGAGTTAACATAGAATAAATAACCATAAATGGACTCTGGTAAGATATCACAGTCAATACCCCCTGGGACAAAATCTACACCAAGGCTCTAATGATCCTGTGTAAATAAACATGGAAACCCCAATAGTTTTCCTAGTCCATGGCTCTCACGGTCCTTGGAAGATCAAAACACATATCATATAAAGTAACACATGTAATCTATAACTGATACATGGATAAAATTCATAATAATAACACATGAAATTCATATAACATTTAAACTCCATCCTAACAAATCACGGCATGGAAACAAGGCATGCCTCATAGGAAACCTAGTACAAATGGACATAAAAAGTCAAATAGGGATCACACCCATGGGGTTTACCACAACAAGGTTTAAAACTTTGGCATATGTAATCAACCATTCTCAAAAAATAAACTATATAAGGTATTAAATTGCATCAAAATCCAATTACAAAATACCCTAAACATGGGTTTTTGGCACTTGATGCATATATAAGCCAAATAAAATCCAAGAAATGCACAAACCACCTACCTCAATGTTTTACAATGAACACTCTAGAACATCATCCCTTGAATTGGCCTATAAAAAACTTAGATCTACAAAAAGGGTAAAAAAAATCAATCCACGATAACTCAAGAGAGAGGAGAAATCAGGAAGAGAGGATCTAGGGAAAGAGAGAACTCACTGGTGGAAATCAAATGCACCTGGAAATGTCTCAATCAGCTCTTGGATAGAGGAATGGGAGGATATCTATTTTCATCGTTCATACATCACACACATGTATGAGACAGAGGATGAAAAAGAGTATTCTAGAGATTAGACGTGACCCCGGTCTGATTAACCAAATAAAAATAAAAGTACATGACATGTTCATTTAATGTACATGTCATGTACTAGATTCAACTATCTCCTACTTTAGGCAGTTAGGAAAGTCACCTACATGGAAATGTACTTGGGCATTTCAAATCCAGTACATGGCTACATGTTGCAACTGGGTACATGGTGTGCACTTAGAAAATTTCCAAATTATTCCTTTTTCCAAAAAAATAACCCGAAATATGTATCCATTTCTAAAATGATGTTCTGGGATCTTACAAACTTCCCTCCTTAAAACAATTCATCCCTAAATTTACCATTCAAGGGTGGTGAAGAAGAAACTTCAAATGACTCTGGACACTATGATCACATGTTGGCCTCCCTCTCCCAAGTCTTGTCATGTACTCGCCCATGCTACCTAGCCTCTATAATAGGGGAATATACCAGCCATAGAGAACCTTCATAATATGATCCACAATCTGAATAGGGTTATCCTAAAATTATTCATCCACCTCCAACCTAACCTCCTTGGGATGAAAAACATGAGAAGGGTCTGAAAAGTAACACTGTGGCTGGGAAACATGGAAGACGTTGTTTATAGACCGATACCTCTGAGGTAACTAAAACTAATAGGAACCCAGACCGACTCTCTACAATAACTAAAATAGCCTAACATATCTCTATGAAAGCTTCCCATGTCTCCTAATCCTTATGTGTCCCAACCTAGGTGTGACACAAAAGAAAAATTGATCTGCGACCTCAAACTACAGAGGAAATCTACATCGATCAACATAATATTTCTAGTGAGACTGTGTAGTACCCATCCTCTTCCAATTAAACTCCACCTACTTTATGGTCTCCTGGAAAAGAATATATCCCAGCATAGCTACCTCTCCTTCCTCCAACGAACGTAGCGGTGATCAGAATGGCCTACCATACAAAGACGCATAAGGTTTTATCAGGATTTTTTCCTGACAAATGTTATTTTAGGAAACTCCACTAGGGGTAAGTGCCTCTCGCAAGAACCCCGCAAATCCCAAACTCATGCTTGAAGCATGCCTTTAAAAACCTAAATTGTATGCTCAGATGAGCTATTTGGCTGAGGATGGTAATTTGTAGGCAGAAGTACCTATATACCCAACCCCTCTATAGTCCATTACAGACACAAGAAGTAAATCGGGTGTCTCTTTAGAAAATGATAGAGTGAGGAACCCCATGAAAACACACAATATCTTTTATATAAAACCTTCCATGCTCATCATCACTGAAGGTTTCCTTGATTGGAAAGAAATGTGAAACCTTAGTGATTATGTTAACAACAACCCAACAACATCATTCCTTTTAGGCGACCTTGGAAAACCGATCACGAAATCCATCATGACATCATTCCACTTACACTCAAGAATAGTTAGCTGCTGTAAAAGCCCTACTGGTTGCTGATGCTCCGCCTTCACCTTCTGACAGGTGGAACATCTCATAAGAAAACCAGCAACATACCTCTTTATACCTAGCCACCAATACTGATGGTGTAGATCTCAATACATCTTGGTGACACTAGGATGAACTACCCAAACTGAGGAACGAAAATCTTATATCCACTCCTCACTTATGCCCGCTGACACTCATACATATCCATGAAAAAAAAGACCTCATTCTTTCCCATGGTCCACATAAGTGTAGGGTCCTCTCCTGACACACTCTCCCGTAGGACTAGGCCTTCAGAATCTGATAGCTGCCTCATTCAAACTTGATCTATAAGAGTATAGGTAACATCTATAGAAGAAAGAAATGCCTTCCTCTATATGTTGTAAACTTGCAGATGCATCTTAGAGAAAAGAGACATAAGTTTCCACTCACTACTAGCCTCCTAAACTACCTATATTTGAGTCCTCCTACTCAATGCATCAACCACTATGTTCCCTTTCCCATGCATGTAGGCAAGCTCAATGTCAAAATACTGAAGGTAATCAACCCACCTTCGCTCTCTCAAATTCAGATCACACCAAGTAAAGATATACTTGAGACGTTTGTGGTCAGTGTATAACAAAAAATTCTCTCCCAAAAGATAATGTCTCAAACAGTGTAAAGCATTCATAACTACATCTAACTTGAGATCATGCGTCGGGTAGTTCCTCTCATGCTGTCTCAACTACCGAGACCCATACGCAACAAATCGATCCCATTTTATAAGAACTAATACCATCATGATACCTAATGAATCTCCATATACGGTGTAACTCTTTCTTGTATCTAGAAAAACTAGTATCGGTGCTAAAGTCAATCTCCCTTCCAACTCCTGAAAGGCTGAATCGCAGAAATCTGTCCACAAGTACATTTCACCCTTCCAAGTCAGGCCCTTTAGTGGCGTTGTTAAGTGTGAAATGTCTTGTATGAAGCGGCTATAGTAACCATACGGCCCTAGAAAACTCCATAACTCAAAGAAATTATTCGGATGTTCCTAGGAAAGTACCACTCTCACTTTCTATGGGTCTACTGATACCCATATCTCTGAGATAACATGACCCAAGGATTGAATCTAGTCCATCCAAAAGTGGCATTTTGAGAGAATAGAATATAACTACTTTCCTCCTAGTTTACTCAAAATGATCTCAATATGGGCGGCACTATCGTGTCAAGCGTGATACTACACCAATATATCATCTACAAAGAGTACCATAAAAGAATACAAGTAATGATGTAACACTAGGTTCATATATTCCATGAAAACTGCCATTGAATTCATGAGACCAAACAACATTACCAAATACTATTACAGACCATTCCTACTCTAAATGGATGTAGGAGGTATATCTGGTGGTATAACATGAAACTGATGATAATCAAAAATCAATGTAATATTCAAGAACAATCGGGATCCTCAAAGATGATCAAATAGATCATCAATCCTCAGTAAGGGATATCGGTTCTTAACATTCAACTGATTTAACTTCCAATAATCCACATAATGTCTGAGGGTACTTTTCACCTACTTCACAAATAGGATAGGTGAACTCCAAGGGGATGTATGGGGTCAGTTGAAACAGTTTACCTATAACTCCTATAATTTCTTCTTGAGCTACTGTAACTCTAGTGTAGCCATCCTATAAGAAGGAATAAACATCATTTCTACTCCTAGAACAAGATAGATAGGGAAATATAACTCTCTCTCTAGAGGTAAACCTAAAAAGATCTCTAAAAATACATCTTTGAAATGATCCACCACTGGAGGAAAGTCCATCTGTGAATTCCCCTAGTCATTCAGATATAAACTAGAAATTAGGGTTGTAATTCTTCCCATCCCATGATGCTCGGGTCCAATTTTTCTTGTATGTACATTTTATTTTCCCTTGTGTAGAAAAGACCCTCCCTTTGGTGATTTGAAAGTCACCCTGTAATGATAGCAGTCAACAAAGGCCTAGAATGAGTGTAACACATCTATTTAGAGAATGAAATCGAAGCCTTCCATCTCTAGAACATAGAGATCCCATAAGAAGGTATACCCACCAACCTAAAGAGGTTACTACTTCCACTGAAATACACTTGCCTTCCTAATCCCCAACATAGTTTCTAGTGTCATAACATCTTCAGAAGTGAAGATATAGAGCCCAAGGCTCTTGACAATAGTAATATATATAAAAATATGGGAAGCCCATATATCTAAAATATAAGAAGATAAAAATTAGGAAACTATAATCATACCATTAACTGTAGAGGGTCCAGGATCATTCTATCACTAGGTCTTCTCCAATAAAAAATTCTGACCTATACCACGACCCTATGACCATGCCTGAATACATTGAGCTGATCCACCCTGCTGTCACTGAAAACATGTTGCCTGACTACCATGCCCATGACCACCTCTTCTTCCTGAATGGCCTGATTTACTCTAGTTCCTTAATTTAGTAGAAATATAAGGTCCTTATCATGAATGTGGAGTCATAATAGATCCACTCTCACTTTCTAATGGTTAGAAAAAACTGGAAATAACCCTAAAGATGACCCATATTTCGGTAAGATCAGCACTCAAGTGGGTCTCTCGGACACTGAGGTATCGTCTTCCCACTCTTTACACATTATTATCACCTCACCTGACTACTGGTAGATACTTCCCTTCTACTAGAATCACAGCATGAAGGCTCCCTAAGGCGCTTCCTTCTATCAGTCGAAGGTGTACTAGCCCTGGATACTAAACTGACTTGGCTCACAACTCCCAACTCCCTCATATTACAGTCGGTAATCAGTTCTTGTTTCACCATATTCATCACTGATGTTATCCCAAATACATCCACCTATGTTCAAATGTCATACCTAAGACCATCCTCAAACCAACTAGCCAAAAATAACTTGTCACCTCCCCGAACTGGTGCGAATCACTATAGCTCTATAAAATGAGAATAGTAGTCCATCACTAAAAGAGAGCCATGCTCAAAATTCATGAACTCTTGGTCTAGATCGGCCCTCAACGTCTCAGGGTAGAAATAATCATAGACGACCCTCTATAACTCTTCCCATGCCATATCCTGATGATTTTTCTCTTGTGAGATAACATCCCACCATCTCATTGCGGAATCACATAACATGTATTTTTTAAGCTTCACCCTCCTCTCTAGAGGAGTCTCTAGATGCTCAGAGATAGAGAGAATGTCCCCCAACCACGACTCTATAGCCCATGGTCCTCTGTCCCCTTAAAAAGTTAGTGGATGCTGTTACTGGAACACCCTCGTCAACTCGGCCATAGACGGGCCAGGATGTGTTGCTCCCCGGAAAGTATGCATCATCCTAAAAAAATTCATGGAACTGTGCATCATCACCTGTGTTTGGTATAACAGTTGGATCTAAGATGGGAATGAAGGTAAGATATTCTGGTAGTCCATGATTTACAATTTTTAGTGTTCGGTCATCACCTTGCACCTGGCGTACAACTAGAGGACGTCTTAGTGACATTACTTTGCATGTTCAAGCGCACACCTCAGATCAAAATAATCTCGAACTGAAACTTTGAAGATCAAGAGTGGAACAGGAGAAGGAAAGCATTAATGTTTTACAAAACAAGGTTACACGACATGTATATCTTCCACACAACATGTTCCCTTAAATTCTTAACATGGGCGTGTACCTCTGCCAAACCAGGTCATGTGACACCCCTACACACGGCATGTTTCTCCTATAACATGGTGTGTACTTGAATTATCTCTCAAAACCAAGTACATCTACATGACTAAACCACAGGGGTTCTACCAGGATAACATAACACGGCGTGTTCACCCTAGACACAACCTGTACTAGTTAAGCCACATCCACCCATGTTGTTGGTCACATGGTTGAAGACACAGTCGACTCTACATGGGGTGCAAGAATAGGACACGACATGTATAACCTATATTTTTTCCACCTATGTCATTAGTCACATGGATGGAGACACAGTCCTTATGACACGACGTGTTCTAAAAAAGCTTCCCAACCACATGTCTCTTCTCACAGATTCAGTCACATGGTCAACAATACATGGCGTGTACTCTCAATACACGACGTGTACTTAAGAAAAGTTTGTTTCTTCCAGAAAAAAAGAACACATGGAGTGTGTTCATTAGACCACACATTGTGTTGTCTGGGTTTCCAAATAGTAAGACTCTGAAACTTCTCCAAAACCATTAAAAACATAACATTTGTGAATGCAAGTTGCAACTTCCACGCGCGAGAATCCTTGTGGGAGGAACTCATGAAGATCGACCCTGGACTCGACCCGTGGTTTGTGGGGGGGGGGATTTTAACATTGTATCTGACCCAGATGAAAGGAAAGGGAGAGGCCCTTTTAACAGGGAATCCAGCCTTGCCTTTGTCCTCTTTATGGGTGCAAAGGGCCTCTCTGATCTGGGCTTCATGGGAGACAACATTACTTGGTGCAACAACCAACGGGGGCCATACCACTCGTGGGGGCGCTTGGACTGTTGCCTGTCCAACATTCATGCCATATCTATTTTCTCAAGTACTACGGTGACCCATTTGGTGTGGGGGATCTCAGGCCACTCTCCTCTCCTTATCTCCGTGGACTCCTCCCATCAATCTCAGGAGCGGTTTAGGTATAGCAAGCTTTGGGAAGATATGTCAGGGTACCATGAACTTTTTAGTTCGGCTTGGGATGGCCCTCAACAGGATAATAAATGGTTATCCCTTAACTGTAAGCTCTGCAGGTTGAAACTTAAGCTGAAATCATGGTCGAGAAGCCTCGCTTCCCCAGAAGAGGAGTTAAAAACCGTGATGAAAGAGGTTGAACGCCTGGAGAAGAGTCTTGAGGAGGTGTGGGATGATCGGGCCTATGAGGAGCTCGTAGGAAAAAAGAGTATCATGTCGGATTTAATCCTAAAACAAGAACGCATGGCTAGGGAGAGGGCTAGGATCAAGTGGCTGAAGGAGGGAGACAAGAACACGACCTTCTTCCATGCGTGTATTAAGGAGAGGGGGATGAGATTCAAGCCGAACATCATGCTGGAGGATGGTTCCTTCACAGACGATAGGGACAAGGCGGGGCGCATGGCTTTCTCTTTCTTTCATGACCTCCTAGTCGGTCCTAAAGAAAGCATGCCAACAGGTTATCCCTCAGAGGCCACAAACATTTTTTATGTGATCCCCAACCTGGAGTCCGACCAGTTCAATGGAAGTCTGGAAGGCGTGCCGGAGGAGCCTAAGATCAAGGATGCGCTTATGCATTTGAACCCGGGCAGCGCCGCGAGGCCTGATGGGTTTCCTTCTTCTTTGTACAGAACCTCTTGGGTCATGGTTAAAGAAGATCTGATTGATTCCATTCAAGATTTCTTTTGTGGGGGGTGCCTCCCCAGAGTTGCATGTGCCACCTCCCTCGTTCTCTTTCCCAATATCAAAATCCCTTCTTCCATCTCACACTACCGCTCGGTTAGTATGTGTAACGTACCCTACAAGACCTTGGCTAGTATCATCAACTCCTGGCTGGCAGTGCATCTCCCTCGGTGGATATCCTCGGAGCAACACGGGTTTATCAAAGGCCGCTCTATTCAAGAAGCCATCGCCCTCACCCAGGAGATACTGAATGACATCAACTTCAAAATCCATGGCTCTAACTTGGTCATTAAGCTGGATATGAGCAAGGAATATGATCGGGTGTAATGGAGCTTTATTAACAGAGTATTTTCAGGTATGGGTCTCAGTTCTCAGAACGTTGATCTTATCTTTCGCTGCTTTAGTTCCTCTTGGGTCTCTGTGAACTTTATGGGCAAGTATTATGGTTTCTTCAAGTCTACCCGAGACATTAGGCAAGGAGACCCTATCTCGCCATCGTTGTTCATCATCATTCAGGACATTCTGAGCCGACTCATTCAGAGGAGCATCAATAAGGGAGACATCCTGCCGTATCTCCGCCGGTCGAGGGCCCCGACAATTTCACACCTTATGTTTGCCGATGATACCATCCTATTCTTGAACGGTAAGAGCAAATCAATTCAGAACCTGATCAGTGTGCTGGAGGAGTATTGTCGTTGGAGTGGTCAATCCATTAACAAGGGAAAGAGTGATTTCTTTATCTCCAATAGGTGCCCCGCAGAGAGAGTGCAAACTGTTAGTAGAATACTCGGCTTCCAGAAGGGCGAATTTCCGATGGTCTATCTAGGTGCACCTGTCTCGCCTGGGAGACTTCGGATCCGTGACTTCGACGCACTCTGCACCAGGGTTTCTGATAAAGTGTTTAACTGGAAAAACAAATTCTTGTCCTTTGGCGGGCGTATTGCCCTGGTGAACAGTGTTTTGGTGGAATCTCTAATCCACGGTCTATCCTCCATCATAGTCCCGAAGGGGGTTTTTAAAAGGATCAACATGATCTTTGACAATTTCATTTCAGATCTACTTTCAGAGAGGAGGAAGCAATGGGTTGCCTGGGGGAAAATGGCGCGGCCCGTGAATGAAGGAGGTGTTGACATTCTTAATCTCGATGACACCCTTTACTACATGCATGCCAGGCTGGCATGGAGTGTAATTGAATGACGGACCCTATGGGGGACTACCATGCAAGCGTATGCGACATGCCTCCGTGATTCGGGAGAGAGAAACCATTATACCCTCTGGTCGGTGATAGCTACTATTATAGATATGCTTCGTCCCGTCTCTCGATGGGTGGTGGGGAAGGGGGATCTGTCTTTTTGGCATCAGGATTGGTGCAGTACTGTGCTGGGATTCCCCGGATGCCCGGATACATATATTTTGTTCAAGGAGGCCAGTCTATTCCCCAGCTTCACCCTCTCAGTTTTGGATAAGGATCCAAATGAGTGCTTTCAACTCATTGAGCTTAATGAAGAGGAGGAAAAATGTGTATTCACGGCCTCCTCCTCGGGCCTTCTCACTTTGAAGTATTTCTATCGCATCGTTAACAGACAGATCCACGTAGAGGGTTGGGATGATCTCCTTTGGGTGAAAATCATCCCCACTAAGATCAATTTTCTCACATGTAGAATTCTTAACAGTGCCCTTCCGACTGGTGACAATATCCGCATATGTGGTATTCAGCTTGCGTCTAGGTGCTTCTACTGTAGCACCCATAGTTAGGAGAGCTCTTCCCATCTTTTCTTCGGCAGTGACTGGGCACGAGAGGTGTGTAAGGTCCTAGGGAAGTTATATGCACCCCTCCCCTCGGATGGGTGTACTCCCGCATTTCTTGTTCAATGGTTCCATGGCTCGGAAGGAGCAGGGCCGGAGAGGGTGGCCTGTGCGGTGCTACTGCATGTGGGGTGCTGGACCATATGGCAGGCACAAAATAAATTGAAACACAAGGGCACAGGGGTGTCAGCTCGCAGTATTATTTTCTGGGAGAAAACCTTGCTAATGGACCTGAACACGGCAATGGGGACCTGGAAGCTCACTCCTACTCTCCGCCAGCTCCAAGAGGCCTCCAATGTGGATGAGGCACCAAGAGGAAGGTAAGGAAAATGGGTACGCTGGAATCCTCCAACTATGGGATTGAAACTCAATACGGATGGCTCATGCATCCAAGGGAACCTACGAGGAGGAGGAGTTGTCAAGGACCACAATGGTTCAGTGTACATAGCTTTCTCATCCAGATTGGGTTAGGGCTCTTCTCTGCAGGCGGAGGCAAAGACGATTCTCACTGAGCTTAGAATCTGCATGCAAAAAGACCTGGATATCTCTGAAATCGAAACTGACTCCTTAATTGTGCAGAACTCCTTGAAAGGGTATGGTGAACCCCCATGGTCGATTAGCTATGTCATCAGGAAATGTAGAAAAATTGATGAGTGCCAATGTGAGTATCCTTCACACATGGAGAGAGGGGAACAAGGCTGCAGACCACTTGGCTTCAGTGGACTTCCATGGCACGGAGGAGGTGTTCCTTCACACAGTGGGTAGTATCCAACCCAATGGAATTGAATGTATCAAAGGGGATGCGCTCGGTCTTCACTATTTCAAACCTCCGTAGATTCCTCCTTGGATACGGGGGGGGGGGGGGAGCTCTACCCTCGTGTCTTTCTGGTTTCTTTTCTTTTCTTTTCCATCTAGCTGTTTTTTTCCTCGTCATACTCCTTTCCTTCTTTCAATAAAAAATTACATGATGATGATGATGATGAGTAATGCATCCTAAAGGGCTTGACAAGAATGAATGGAATGTGATATCTAACAGGTGACTATATGATTCATGAGATGGAATAACCTCATATCATCACATCGCAATAGAAATATAACCATAATTATATAAACAATAACTCCAAAAATCAATTGTTTCACCCAACGGTGAAATCGAATCAATTGTTACATTTGTAAAACCAAAAAAATTGCAATATTTGAGGTAACTTGGTTTTTCCCTATACAAAAGTTAGCTAATCTCGAGCATAAATTATTAATAATTACATAATCCTTCATATCCATATCTATAGGCTCCATATATTAAGAAAAATCAAAAAAAGAAAACTCCTCTGATACCACTTTGTAACGTCTCAGTTTTGGGTGCCTCCCAAGGGTTCTCCGAACCCGGTTGGTCACATAACCTCAAGCGTATTTCCCCAAATTCCAGGGGCTACTGACTATAAGAGAGATCCAAAGTCTGATAATGGTGAAATTATTTCCTCATTGGAAGAGTATAAATAATATAATAAACAATAATAATCAATAGTGGAACTAGTAACACCTTATAACAAAAGTAAAAAGTGTAAGACTGATGGTAAATAAACAACTAGAGAATGTATATAAATGATGCATGTCACGTATGTCTAGAAAAGAATCCAAACAAGTAACAATGTTTGAAGTACAATACTAAACGAAAGAGAAAAATAAAACAATTAAACTCCAGCAGAATTGCAAGCCTCATCTTGGTCCCATTCTCTTTAGGACCAACAACAATCAAGTACCTGATGAATAAGGGAGCTTTCCATTATTTATAATTGCTACCATATAATCTATTTGGGCACAAAAGCATGTCTCAAACAGAGTGTGAGATAAATCCAAGTAAGCAACCACCAAAATATATGTGTTTAATAGTCTGTAAGTTTATATAGTATAAAATATGCAAAAATTAAAAATAAACTAGGAAGTGCCCAAAAGTAAAAAATCCTACAGTTTTAAATTACATTCATTTTCAATTTTTAATTATTAAAACCATGTAATATTGTATCTTGGGATGTATCCTAATCTCTATATCCCTCCATGTAATAGTAACAAAAGATGTCTTTGAAAACTATCTAAAATAACAGGTAAGACTGAGTCCAATCTTGTGCTTTGGCTTGGAAGACTGGTCACAATAATTCAATCATTCACAAAAACTCTCTAGGAATGCTCTCATGGTCTAACCCCATTGTTTTAACATAGAACTAATAAAAAACAAATGAACACCTAGGAATATCTCATGATCCATACCCCTAGGTCAACATGGAATCAATAATTATAAAAGAATTCTAGGTATCTCTCACAGTCAATACCCCCAGAGTCAACATAGCATAAATAATCATAAATGACCTCAGGGTAGATCGCACAGTCAATACCCCATGGGTAAAAGTCTTCACTAAGGATCTTCCAATCTTGTGTAAATAAACATGGAAACCCACATAGTTTTCCTCGTCCAAGGATCTCACGGTCCTTGGCATATTAGCATGCATATCATATCATGAAGCACATGTAATCTATAACTACTACATGGATAACATTCACAAGAATAACACATGAAATTCATATAACACTCAAACTCCATTCTAACAAATCAAGGCATGTAAACAATGTATTTCTCAAAGAAAACTGAGTCCAAATGTCCATAAATAGTCAAACGAGGAATGCACCCATGGGGTGTCCCACAACTAGGTATAAACCATAGGCATAATAAATAACCCTTTCTCAAATCAAAAAACCACAGAAGGTATTAAAATGGGTCAAATTCCAATTAAAAAATACCCTAAACATTGGTATTCAGCACTTAATGCCCATATAATACTAAGACAATCAATGAAAGGAACAAACCACCAAACTCAATGTTGTACGATGAACACTCTAGAATGAAGACCCTTGAATTAGCCTAGAATGACGTAGATATGTTAAAAGGGTAAAAATGATCAACCATTGATAAATCGTGAGAGAGGAAAAATCAAGAAGAGAGACTCCAGGGAAAGAGATAACTCACAAGTGGGAATCTAATGCACCTAGTAGCATCTAAATTGGAGCTCGGATATGGGAATGGGAGGAGGTTGAAGTTCTTCGGCTATACATCACTCTCGTTTATGAGTCCCGAGAAGAAGAAGAGTGTTATGGATATTAGACACAACCCCAATATGATTATTCAAGTAAAAAGAAAATTACACAACATGTTTATTTAATGAACACAATGTGTACTATCATCAACCGGTTAACACTTTAGGCAGATAGCCAGGTGACCTATACAGCCGTGTACTTGTCTGTTACACAGTGAGTACACAACTACATTTGGAAACCAGGTACACAGCATGTACTCAAGAGTAAACGACATGTACTCAAGAGAACATGGTGTGTATAAAATTTCCAAATTATTTGTTTTTTCCCAAAAACAACATGAAATAAGGATCCATAACTGAAATGAAGATCTGTGTTCTTAAAAACTTCCCCCATCAAACAATTCATCCCTGAATTTCCCTTACAAGGGTGGAGAAGAAGAAACTTCAAGCAACTCTGGCCATTGTGATCAGACGTCAACCTCCCTCTCCCAAGTCCCATCATGTACTTGCCTGTGCTTCCATAGCACCTATACTAGGGGAACATACTGTCCATGGAGAACCTTCTTACTGTGATCCACAATCTGAATAGGGAACTCCTCAATATATTCATCCCCCTCCAACTCAACCTCCTTGGGTTAAAAAATGTGAGATGGGTCTGAAAAGTAATTTTGTAGCTGAGAAACAAGGAATACATCATTCATAGCCTGTTACCTCTGAGGTAACTGCAACCAATAGGTAATTGGCCTGACTCTCTCCAAAACCTCAAACGACCCAACTTATCTTGTTGAAATAGTCCCTTATCTACTAATCATTCTGCGTCTCAACCTTGTTGTGACACACAAGAAAACCTGATCTCCGACCTCAAAATCTAGAGACAGTCTCCGTCGATTAGCATAATATTTCTGGAAATACTGTGTAGTATCCATCCTCTTTTATATCAACTCCACATGCTCTGTAGTCTTCTAGACAAGATGAGGTCCCAGCACAGCTTCCTCTCCTACCGCCAGCCAACATAGGGGTGATCATAATGGCCTACCATACATAGCCTCATTAAGTTCCATATTTATTGTTTCCTTAAAATTGTTATTGTAGGAAACTCCACTAGGGGTATGTTCCTCTCCCAAGAACCCCCAAGATCCAGGATGCATGCTCGATGTTGGTCCTCCAAAACCAAAATTGTGCACTCAAACTGGCCATCTATCTGGGGTTGGTAATTTGTACTCAGAAGTACTGTATACCCAAATCCCTATGTAGTCCCTTCCAGACATGAGAAGTAAACTAGGAATCCCTTTCTGATATTATAGAGTGAATAACCCCATGAAAACGTACAATTTCTTGAATGAACAACCTTCAAATATCATCAACAATGAAGGTTTCCTTGATCGACAAGAAATGAAAAACCTTCTAAAGTCTATCAACAACAACCCAAACTACATCATTCCCTTAAGGAGACCTTAGTAAACCCATCATGAAATCCATCGTGACATCATTCCACTTCCACTCGGGAATGGATAACTTCTCTAAAATCCATGTTGGTCGTTGATGCTCCACCTTCACCTACTGACAGGTGGAACATCTCATAAAAAACCAACAACATCCCTATTCATACTTGGCCACCAATACTGATGGTATAGATCTTGATACATCATGGTGATAGTAAGATTAACTACCCAAACTGAGGAATGAAAATCTCTCATCCACTCCTCATGAATATCTACTGACACCTATACAGATCCATGAAAATGCAAGACCTCATCGTCTCCTACGATCCACCCAGAAGTAGGGTCCTCGCCTGACACACTCTCCTGTAGAACTAGGCCTTAAGAATTTTATAGTTGCATCATTCTCAATCGATCCATAATAGTAGAGGTAACAACTAAAAAAGAAAGAAATGTATTCCCCTTTCTTTTGTGAACCTCCAAATTCATATTAGATAACATAGCCATAAGTTTCCACTCAATGCTAGCCTCCTGAACTACATGTATCTGAGTCCTCTTGCACAATGCATCTGCCACTGTGTTTCCTTTACAAGGCATGTGAGAAAGTTAAAAGTCAAAAGACTGAAGATACTCAACCCACCTTCGCTATCTCAATATCAGGTCACGCTGAGTAAATATATACATGATACATTTGTGGTTAGTGTATACCACAAAATTCTCTCCCAAAAGATAATGTCTCCAACAACGTAAAGCATGCACAAATATGGATATCTCTAGATTGTGATTAGGGTAGTTCCTCTCATGTGGCCTCAACTACTAAGACCCATAAGAAATGAATCCACCCCCTTCAATAAGAACTTCTCCCAACTTGATACCTAACACATCGTTGTACATGGTGTAACTCTTTCTTAGCTCTGAAAAAACCAGTATCGGTGCTGAAGTCAATCTCTCGTTCAACTCCTAAAAGGCTGAATCACTGTAATCTGTCCACAAGTACAATGAACCCTTATAAGTCATTCCTTTTAGCGGTGCTACTAAGTGTGAAAATTCTGGTATAAAGCACCTCTAGTAATCATAAACCCAAAGAAAACTCAGCTCCTCAATGACGTTCTTCAGATTTTCCCAGGTAACTACAACTCTCACTTTCTCTAGGATTAATAATACTCCTACCTCAGAGATAACATGACACAAGAAGTGAATCTAGTCCATCAAAAAGTGGCATTTTGATATCTTAGCATATAAATGATGCTCTATTAGTGTAATAAAAATGATCTCAAGATGGGTGGCATGGTCGTGTCAAGTGTGAGAGTACACCAAGATATCATCCATGAAGACTACAAAAAACAAATCCATGTAAGGATGGAAAACTCAGTTTATCAGTTCCATGAAAACTGTCAGCACGTTTGTGATACCTAATGACATAACCAAATACTCGTATAGACCATACCTACCCCGAAAGAATGTAATAATTATATTTGATGGTATAACATGAAACTGATGATAACCATATCTTTATTCAATCTTCAAGAGCACTCGGGCTCCTCAAAGTTGATCAAAGAGATCATTAATCCTCAGCAAGGGATATTGGTTCTTAACCGTCAACTAGTTCAACTTACTATAATCCACACAATTTCTGAGGGTACCATCCACCTTCTATGAAAATAGGATAGGTGAACCCCAAGGAGAAGTACTGGGTCAGATGGAACATTTTACCTTTAACTCATATAATTGATTCTTGATCTCCTGTAACTCTCGTGTATCTATCCTATAAGGAGTAATGGACACTCGTTCCGCTCCTAGAACAAGATCAATAGATAAATCTACCGCTCACTCTAGAGGTAAACATAAAAAGTTTTCTAAAAAAACATCCCTGAAATGATCCACCACTGGAGGAAAGTCTATCTGTGAACTGCCCTTGTTATCTAGAAATAAACTAGCAATCTGGGCTATAATTCTTCCCAACCCATGATGCTGGGGTTTAGCTCTGCTCTCCTAGACATCCCATTCACCCTTGTGATGAAAATAATTTCCTTCTGGTGTTGTAAATGTTACCCTACAACGGTAGTGATAAAATAGTCTTGGAAAGAGACTAACCAGTTCATTCCAAGAATGAAATCGAAGCCCATCTTCTCTAGGACATAAAGATATCATAAGAAGTGGCACCCACCAACCTCAATAGGGAACACCTTTCACTAATGCACACTAGCTATCACAAGCCCCAACGGAATTTCCCACATCATAATTTTTTCATAAGTAAAGATACAGATCCCAAGGCTCTCTAAAACATCAAAATATATAAAACTATAGAAATCCCCTATATCAAAAAGAGTAGAAGATAAAACTGAGGCAACTAGAATCATACCTCTAACTGTAGAGGGTCCAGGATCCTTCTTATGCTAGGTCTGCTCCACTACAAAAGTCTGACATGTACTGTGGACCTACGACCCTACAGGACCACCCTAAGCAGATTCACCCTACTATCGCTAAAAACTTATAGCCTAACTACCACGACAATGACCACCACCTCTGCCTAAATGACCTGATGAACTCTAGTTCCCTGACTAAGGAGAAACATGTGGTCTTACTCTTGATTGTGGAGTCATAACAGCTCCTTTCTCAATCACTACTGATGAGAAAAACTGGCAATAATGCTGAAGATGACCCATCTTTCCGCACGATCGACACTCAACTAGGTGTCTCGGGAACTGAGGTCTCGGGTTTCCACTATTTCTGCACTAGTAGAACATCACCTGACTACCTACAAATACATCCCTCCTACTGAAATCACCATGCGAAGGCTCCCGATTTCACTTCCTACTATCATTCAAAGGAGTACTAGCCCTGGATGCTAAATGGCCCTGGCTCACATTTCCCAAATCCCTTAGATTACACTTGGTAATCATCACCTGGTTCACTATAGCTGTCACTAAAGTTATCCAGAAGAAATTAACGTATGATCAAATTTCATACCTGAGACCATCCTCAAACTACCTATCCAAAGATAACTCGTCACCTCCCAGAACATGTGCAAAGTGTTTTATCTTTGATATACGAGTAGATTAGTCCATCACTGAAAGAGGGAACTGCCCCAAATGCATGAACTCTCATGCTCGATCAACCCTCAACTTCTTAGGGTATAAGTAATCGTAGAAGGTCCTCTAGAACACATCCCAATCCATATACTGATGACGTCCTGCCTATGAGATAACATACAACCATATTCTTGAAGAATCATGTAACATGTAATTCCCAAGCTTCGCCCTCCTCTCTGTAGGAGTCTTTAGATTCTCAAAGATAGAGAGCATGGTTTCCAACCATGAATCTGCAATGTACGATCCTCCATCCCCTAAAAAAGTGGGAGGATGCTTCTACTAGAACGCCCTCGTCAACTTTTCCCTAGTTGGGTGATAGTCTACAACATCCTTAAAATTCCTTCATGGAACTATGCATCAGCACCTACGTCCGGTATAACAACTGGTGCCAAGACTTTCATGATGAGAGGATCTGCTGGTAGTCCTTGATTTACCATTTCTAGTGTCTGGTCATCACCCTGCACATAGAGTACAACCAGAATACGTCTCTGTGACATAAATCTACAAGTTCAAGTGAACACCTCACATAAAAATTATCAAGGACTGAAGATTAGAAGTGAAAGAGAGTAATATAAGGAAAGAATTCAAGTTTTACAAAATAGGGTTACATGGCGTGCATATCCGCCACATGGCATCATCCCTTTATGTATTAATATGGGCATGAACCTCTTCCAAACCTAGTTGTGTTACACCCCTACACATGTCGTGTTCCTCCCATAACATGGGGTGTACTTAAATTTTATCCCCTAATAAAGAACTTCTACACGGATAAACCACATGGGTTCTGCCGGCGTAACACTACACGGCATTTTCATTCCAGTCACGGCTTGTACCAGTTAATCCCCTTCCACTCATGTCATTGGTCACATGGTAAAATCTACATGACATGTAATAATAGTACACATCATGTACAAGCTATGTTTTATCCACCTGTTTCGTTAGTCACACGACTGGAGACATGGTCTTTATGATGCAACGTGTACTCCTAGTACACATCGTGTTCTACGGATGTTTCCCAACCATGTGTCTCTATTCCCAAAGTCAGTCACATGGTTAAGCATGACATGACATGTAATCTAAGTACACTACATGTACTAAAGAAAATTTGGTTCTTCCAGAACAGAAGAACACATGGCGTGTCTTCGTTATATCACAGGTTCTGTTGTCTTGGATTCTAGATAGTAAGCCTCTGAAACTTCTCCGAAACCCTTAAAACATTATATTTAGTCTAAGGAATTATAAATTCCGACTCGTGGGATCCCATACTCCCTGTGAATCAAATTTTTCATCATTGTTTCTCATAATAACTTGAAAAAAATCATTTAAAGTCCAAACAAGATCCACAAAATTCCAATCCAAGAGGCTCCATAACACTATAGGGACCAAAGTTTGGCATCCATTCAAATTTCAAATTAATTTTACCAATAACATACTAAAATAAAAGGTATTATATCACATCATATATCATGACAACATGAAAATCTATCACAACATCTATTACAAAAGAATGCAATCAATAATTCATCCTAAATAGAATTATAAGAATGCATGACATGTGATCTCTAGAAAGTGCCTATATTATGCATGATATGGAATAACCTCCTCTCATCCGGTCACAATAGAAATAAAACCACAATTATACCAACAATAACAACACAAAACAAGTGTTTCACCCAATAGTGAAATCAAATCAACTGTAACATTTCCCAAACTAGAAAAATTGCAATATTCGAGGTAAAATGGATTTTCCCTATACACGGGTTAGCTAATCCTAGGAACAAATTATTACAAATTAACTATTTATTCATATCTTTATTTATAGGTTTCAAATAGTTAGGAAAATTGGAAAATAAAACTCCTCTTATACCACTTTGTAATGTCACAGTTCCGGGTGACGCCCAATGGTGCCCCGACCCCAGTTTGTCACATAACCTCAAGAGAATTTCCCCGAACTCCAGAGGCTTCCAAATAGCAGGGACAACCAATGTCTGATAGTGGGGAAACTATTCCCTCATTAGAAGAGTATACATAGCAGAATAAACAAAAATAATCAATAGAATAAGTTGTAATACAACACAATAAAAGTAAACAGTGGAAGACTGATAGTAAATAAAAAATTAGAGCATATATATAAATGATGCATGTCACATATGTCTAGGAAAGAATCCAAACAAGTCACAATGTTGGAAGTACAATACTAAACCAATGTGAAAAATAAAACATGTAAACTCCAGCAACATCGCAATCCTTATCTTAGTCCCATGCTCTCCATCTCCAAAAAAATCAAGTAATTAATGAAGAAGGGTGCTTTCCCTTATCTATACCTAAAACCATATAATATGTTTAGTCCCAAAAGGATTACCCAAATAGGGTGTGAAATTAATCCTAGTAGGTAACCAACAAATGATATGTGACTAACAGTTGATGAATGTATATAGCAGGCAATATGCATAAATGAAGCAATAAACTAGGAAGTACTCAAAAGTAAACAATCTGTCAGTTTTCAATTACATTCATTTTAATTTACTAATTATTCAAACCATTGAATAATCTATCCCTGGATCTAGCCTATGATCTATATGCCTCTGTGTAATAGCAACAACAGAAGTCTCATAATACCATCTAAACAAAAAGGTAAGGCCACGTCCAATATTCTGATTTGGCTTTGCAGACTCATCATATTCGTTCAATCATTCACAACAACCCTCTCAGAAAACTCTCATGGTCTAAACCATTTGGTTTAACATAACACTAATAAAATAAAATGAACACATGGGTAGCTCTGATGGTAAATACCCCTAGGTCTAAATGGAATTAATAATTATACACAACTTCTGGGTAGCTCTCATAGTAAATTCCCCCAGATTCATCATAGAATAAATAATCATAAACGACCTCCGAGTAGCTCTTACAGTCAATACCCCCTAGGTGAAAATCTATACCAAGTCTCTCACAGTCCTATGTAAAAAGACATGGAAATCCCTACACTTTTCCTAGTCCAAGGCTCTCATGGTCCTTGGAAGATCAGCGCGCATATCATATATAGTAGCACAAGTAATCTATATCTACAAAATTTCTAACATTCAAAATCATAACACATGCAATTCATATAACACTCAAACTCTACCCTAACAAATCAAGGCAAGGAAACAAGGTATGTCTCATAGGAATCCTATGCCAAAAGGCCATAAATAGTCAAATGGGGAACACCCCCATGGGGTGTCCCACAATAAGGTATAAACCTTAGTCATAAGAAATCACCCTTTCCAAAACAACAAACCATAGCAGGTATTAGACTAGTTCAAATTCCAATTATGCAATACCCTAAACATGGGTATTCTACACTTAAAGCATATATAATCCAAAAAAAATCAAAGAAAGGCACAAACCACCTACCTTAATGTTGTATGATGATCACCATGGAATGACGGCCCTTAAATCAAACTAGAACAACATAGATCTATGAAAAGGGTAAAAACAATTAACCCTAGATAACTCGTGATATAGGAGGAATCAAGAAGAGAGTCTCTAGGGAAAAAGATAACCCACTGGTGAGATTCCAACGCACCTGACGGTGTCTCAATTAGAGATCAGATGGAGGAATGGGAGGAGTTTTAAGTTCTTCGGTCATATGATGCTCTCGTGTACAATACACGGGGAGAAGAAGAGAATTATGGAGATTAGACATGACCCCAGTCCAATTAATAAAATAAAAAGAAAAGTACATGGAGTGTTCATTTAATTTGCATGTTGCGTACTAGCCTCAACTTGCTCCCTCTTTAGGCAGTCATCTAGGTCACCTACACATCCATGTACATAGCCTTTACATGTCTAGTAAATGGCTAAATGTGGAAACTAGGGACACACAGTGTACTCAAGAGTAAACAACATGTACTTAGAAAATTTACAAATTCTTCCTTTTCCCTAAAAAACAAGCTGAAATAAGGATCCATACCTGAAATGAAGATCCAAGTTCTTACAAACATGAATAAATATTTATAAATACCGATATTCAAATAGATATAAATTTTGATCCAACTGTCTATTCTGGATTAATGTCAAGTAAAGTTTAAGTCTATGGAACGAACTAGACCCCAATCTATATGATTCCCCGATTAAAAGAATTTTTAAGTACAAAAAGTTCCATGAAGACCCCTAAAAAGGGGGTTTCAATTTTGATACCCATTTTGATAATAAATGAGTGAAATAAATAGCCTACTCTCATTGGGAGGTTCCCACCACCACATCACCAGACAGGGATTTTTTTTATTAATCTTAATCTCTATGTGTGTGATAAATAATATGGCACATGAATATTCCATTTTCATCTTCTTTATATATAAATATGCATTTCTACTTGTAATCAACTTATTTCATCTGAGTGAAGACCATCTCATGGATTTGATAAAAATTTGGGAGGAATTAATTTTCTAGTTCCACTCCACCTATAATTTTATTTATTAAAAACAAATAGAATCTAACTCTAAGACAATATTGGGATGTTTGTAATATAATTCAAACATATGTTCTATTTATAGAGATGATGTACTAGTGGGTGGGTGTTCAATAATAGGAGGATATCAAATCAATTTGTTTGTGTTATCTTGACTTATCATTTCATGATAATCTAAAAAACACATAGAGTATAATAAATAAAAAATTAATACCCTTGAACATTAAATGGAATAGATCAGGTAAATCATGATCTCCAAATTCGTTAGTCAATGATATTTATTCTTATATTTATTCTCAAGTATGGGTATAATAATATGTATCATCATCATAACACTATATTTGACCCATTCGAATATGGATGATTTTCCCCTCGATGTTCAGTTACTGACGAGTAGAGAAACATATATAATCACTATAATACTAGAGTTTTTCTATTCAGATATAGATGGTTTCCATCCAGTTGTGTGTTCATAGACTGATATAGGTATGTGTACCATCATTATAACACTAGATTTAGTCCATTAAAATATAAATTATTTCTTATAGATGTGTTCTCATAGATGGATAAAGGGTTATCTACCATAATTTTAACATGATAGTTGGTGTATTCAGATATGGATGGATTCCTTCTAGGCATGTTCTCACATAAGGTTATAGGATTGTATATGATAAACACAATACTAGACTTTTCCCATTTAAATATGGATGATTTATTTCTGGATGTGTTCTCAATAGTGGGAATAAGCATATATACCATCACCGTAACACTAGAGTTCACCCATTCAGATATGAATATAGATAGATCAATATATCAAGGATCATAGAGGGGGGAATTTGGAATGAGTATTCTAATGTTTAAATGGGATTAGTCAACCTAAAATAATTTCATCGTGTATTTTCAAATTCCACTTAAACCAAGGTATGGGTGAATATGAAGATTCTATAATTTTTTCCTAGGTCAAGGGTCCTAGAAGGATGGATTGACTTTTTTGGGATCACATAGTATACGTCACCAGATTGTATCTGTTATTATTTAGTCATAAATTTTACCTAAGCCTCGTATGGGGGAGACGTAGTGGTTTTAGACTTCAATTTTTATCATAAATTAATTAAATAAATTTTAGCCTAAAATTATATTTTTGTATTTTTAGTTCTAAAACTTTCCTAGATCATGTGAGGTTAATACCTAGAGAGTATAGGCTCAAATTATCCTCCCTTTATGGGTTTTCAACCCAGTGACTACTTTGTATATTTCCATTGTTAGTTTATGGTCATGAAATCTAGAACATTGTAGCTGGTGTTTAAAGTGGAATATATTTTATCAAGAGTTGAGTTAGTCTATATAACAAGAAAATAAAATATGGTATGAATGGAGAGACCACTATCATTGTTTTAGATAGATTTGAGGATAGGTGCATATAGTTTAGGGTCATGATGTGTTGACCACAAAGATGACATTTAAGGTCAGGAATATTTGAGAAAAGGTTTGGATGATCTTTGTGGAAAGCTTTTGATTAAAACTTGATATGAATAAAGGGCCACTATACTAGTATAGGACACCCTAGAAATATGGGGTACACAGTTTAAGGTCATGATGCTTGGACCATTATGTCATGAATTTTAGGGTCACGTGAGGAGGTCCACTAAAAGGTTTAAGAATAATATTTCATATTCTTTCTTGAAACTAGGTGTGATAAAAAAAATTGTAACATCAAGAGTATTCTAATCCAATTGAATATTTGGATTGTGGAATGTGAAAATCATTACTTTAGATATTTGAATTAGGGAAGGGTGGTATGGAAAATATTTGTGGGAGATGACCAGTGACCACATTAAAGTGACATGTTCCATAATTATGTTTCTAGGGAATATTAATATTATAGGGCCTTCTATTTATGATTAATAAGAAAATAATTATAAAGGATGAATATTGAAACAAAAATGATCTTTACCAAATATTGATATCCCTTGGAGTCAAATACACTCATTATTGATCGTAGTGTGTAGTTTCTGATTATTTAAACACCTAAGGAATGAAGTGGTATTATGAAAGGATGGGTATTTAATAGTGTTTTGGGAACCCCAAATGTTACATCACTGTGCATTGAATATATATACAGGAAAAATAAATATGAAAATTTTCTCACGTTTTCATGAATTTGTGGTTCTAGTGTGCATAGAATGACTTTTTCTAGGGCCAAATGGCAGGCCCCATGAACTTTATTCTTTATTTATATTTCACTATAAATATTTATTTTGTCATGAAAAGAATGAAAACGTGAATGGATACTTGAATTTTGGTCATTCCAATATTTATGGGGTTTTAATCTTATAAATTTTAGTTCATTTCCAACTATGGTTTAAGGGTCAGGAAATTTGGACCATTGGGGGCTAGTTTTTAAGGATGCACAACTTGGACCAAAATATTCTAGGGTTTTATTTTGTAAATATTTTACCAATTGATGAGATAGTGTAACTAATTTATGGATTGATGGATATCTATGTGAATTTATATTCTAATTCATGTATAGACCATCTTAAAGGGGTTTCACATTTTTTAAAATCATTTTAATTTGAAAGTGTAAAAGTGATACATCATATATAGCTATGGAAAACAAAGATTAACATGATTGGAGATCCCATCATTACTATAGAATAACCTAGGGAGAGGTTCATAATTTTTAAGGACATGATGTTTTCACCATCCATGGATTATGTTTATGGTAACATAATTTTGACTGCACATTGAGAAAACATTTCTAAAAAGGGAAAACCAAATATCAATATAGATGAAGGCCAAACACTAGTGTAGAATTTCTCAAGGAGGTGTACATAAAATTAATGGTAATAGTTCTTGGACCATATATTGAGATAATATATTTAGTAAAGGAGAGGAAAGCCCCAAAATTAATTAATGAGAAAATTTGGTGTTGATCATCCAATAGGGATGTTCACAAAGTTTAAGTTCATGTTTCATTGACCAAAAGTACGGTGTGTGATATGAAAACCCATATGGGCCCCAAGGGATAAGAGAATTATAACACCTTTAAATGGGGGAAGAAAAATATATAAACAATGATATAATGTATTTGAATTAGGAATTTGATATGGGAAAAGTATTCCAAGGATAACCATTTACCATCATTTTAATGATGGGTTCCACAAAAATGTCGTTAGAGGGGTAAAAATACTAGAGGAAATTATCCTTAGATTATATACAAAAATTGTTTGGAAGCGATAAATATGGTGGAACAGGTGATCATTACCAAACATAGGTGTTATTTAGATACATAATCACTCATTACTGATAACCCCTAAAATTTTTATGGCAACAAAAACACTTAAGAAATTGAGTGCAATATATTTAAGAAATAATTCATGAGGTGATCGGAACATACCGGTCCCAAAGTAACCATTATTAGGTTGTTTAGGGATAGATATGGATACCGATTTATGGATGGACCAAAAGAATATGGTTTGGATGTCATCACATATCCCAAGTATCAAAATTCCAGACACATGTAGTTCTTATAAAGGGAACCCCCTATATAGATCTAGTTTTGATACATGGTCGAGGCATTTTCATATCTTGATATGGGATTAATTGCAGATGAAACCCCATAATAATTCCCATAAAACTTCTATAGAGCATAAAAAATCATAGATGTCACACTTTACATGATATAAACCTTTTTATTTTGTTCATTTTTATGTAATTTTATTTCTCTGAGTTTTCTATATAATTTTTAGAGAAACGGTTATTTTCAGGCTGGTTTTTGGGTGGCACATGGTTAGTAGAAACCATGCACCATACCCTTTCAACCTATGCAGCCAATATAGTGAGTCGATCAAGACCACATAATTTTCACATGACTTTAATACATCACCAAAAAAATTGTACAACTTCCGCTTCCTTTGAACAGAGGATACCGTACGGTTGGTGCATGGTCTGACAGACTGTGTGACTAAACCATGTGATCTTCCAGGTCACATTAAAAGTGGTATTTTTTATCTTACCCACACATTTTTTTAACCCATATCCCCTATATTCTTTCCCATTTTACCCCCAACACCCCTGGAGCTCCCCCTATGCTCGTACCCTTGGTTCTTCTCCTCCTCCATGGTAAAATATTGATATTTCTTCAAGATTTGAGGTGGATCATAAAAGTTTATCCATCCTTGTCCATCATCCTTAATTTTTATTGCACCTTTCACTTATCCCACTATATATTAGAGAATATATGACTGAGGTTTCATGTTTTTATGTATAAAAGATGAGGATTTTGATCTTTTATGGTTCTACTTTGTAAATTTTACATCTTGGAGATCCTTATAGGTGATTTTGAGTTTCTATCATCGTGTGAATCATGATTTGAGGTAGTTTCTCCCTACATAAAATATTTGAACTTTATATCCATGATTTATTGATTTTTTAATGGGTTTTTATTGTTAAATGAAATGTATATCCTATGTAAGTGTTACAATCTTTGGAATTGAGGTTCACACTCATTTTCTAAAGTTATCGCTTAGTTTTCATCATGAATTGAATTAGTTTAGATAATGTTTAAAAGAATATTTTTTGTTGGAAAGAAGTTTTAATCAATAAAATGATATTCTATGGATTTAATCATTGAAGGTTGGGTTTTCCTGATGACAGGGTATGGTTTTGGAATCAGAAATGTTTTGGAAATTCATATTTTTCAAAGTGAAAGTGTTCCTTTTTAAAATAATGATGCCCAGTTAGAAATTTATACTGTTTTATGGAATTATATATTCCCTCATAAGGACTACCTCAAGAAATAGAAATAGGATGTTTGTGTATAAAATTTCTGGAATGAGATGTGTTGACGGGATATTGTCTTGTTTCTTTGGAATTAGAATGGGGATGCACTTAAGGAGAGAGACCAAAGGTTTGGAGTGGGTTCATGTTTGGTGAAAAATGTGTGTTATGTATTCATGCCATATTTTGATAAAAAAATCACGTCCCTTTGATTTTTATGGGAATACCTGCCTTGCTAGGTGGGATATTAGTCACACTTTCTACACTAGTTAAGATTATCCACCAGATAGTGGACATAAGTAGATAACCTATCTAACAATGGGATTTACCTTTTGATTGAGTTAGAGAGGGTGTAATTGAGTGTTTGGGTAGTGTTTATGGATAAATATTACATGTAGTGATTGATTTTGAGTTAGTATGAGAGATTTGTTCAATGTCGTCTCTACCAGCACTTGAGATCTGATGATGTCTGTTTTTTCTTGTACGCAACTTTCCATTATTTTATATTTTCTTTATAAAATTAAATCTATTTTAGTCTTATTAATCATGCATATTTTTTTAAACTGATTATCTTTTTTAAGGAATTTACTAAAATTCTTTTTCTATTTTGGAAAAATATATTGAAAAAGTGATGGAAAGTTTTTTTTTTAAAGATGAAGGTTTGTTACTCCATCCAAATCACTTTTTTTAATTTTCAAAATACTCTTTATAGATTAGTGGTAACTATACAATTTAGAATTAAAATAAATCAATATTCAAAATTTTAGAATTAAAATTTCAAAACCAAAATCCATCAGAAACACATTCAAATTTGAAATACAAACCACCGAATAACCTCAGTTCCTAAGATCCACCACGTGGATTGATATGACATAAGGATAACTGCATATTCCACATTGTCATCACCCTCATACATCATTGTCATCATCATCTCCTCAATTATTTCCACCTCACCATCATTCTCTATTGTAAGCGATGTTGTAATCAACAATGTCGGTCAACGAACAAAAAATGAACTCTGACCAGAAATCATCTAGCTTGGTTGATCAAAATGAACAGAAATCTAGAATTTGAATCTCCATTGTAAACACCACCATACCATACAAACATTGTTCACAAAAAAATTCGAAGAATCTTTAGCGAATCCAATATGAACTGCGTCCGTAACAAAACCCAAAAAAACCAAATAGAAACCAAACAAATATCTTAAAAATCTACTATGAAACTCAAACATCTCCTCCATAAAAGCACCATAATAAAACTTCACATAATCTAAACCTTATTCCAAGAGACAAACATCTTGGAGACCAAAATACACTCAAACTGCGCCTCCCAGAACCTCATGAAAGACCCACGCACAAGACCGAATGGGAAAGGAGCACATGAACAGGATGCCAAAGTAGGGTTGATTAGATAGTTAACTAAGATGGGGAACCAAACCAACAATAAAACATTGATCCAATATCACCAATCCATATCTACACCAATAAAGAATATGAGCTGAGATTTCTTCCAGCCCTCCACCAGCACAATCCCAAGTAGGCCCAGATCCCGAATCGATTCAAACCAAAGTGGGGTCAAAAACCCTATTTTTATATATCTTATATTTCAATCTAGAATGATTTTATTTCACTTTAGAGGTGATTATTAGGGAGTTTTTTTGTCTCTGTAACCCCTACTGAGAATATTAGTGCTCACTCCTACTTCCTTTTTCATTTTTCAGCCTCTGGTTTTTCTTAGTTCTAGATCTCTCTTGGGGTGAGAATGGTTCTTTGGTTAGTGGTAACCACAGGGTCACATAGATGTATGTCCTATTTTTATTTCTTTTTTCACTATCAGTTTGTTATTTAAGTTTAAACATGATTATTTATTTTTTATTCATTGTATAAATCATTCCAAACTACATATTCTTGATTCATGGCACTACTTTCCAGCATAAGGATATTAGTAATGCCTCTTCAGACTTGTCGTGAGATGGATCAGGTGACTTGTTCAGGGTTTACCCGGGTTGGTTTGTGAAAAAATGGTATCAGTGATGACCCTTGTTATTTGGGGATGTACGATAGTTTTGAAGATAGGATTTTTAGAATTCATGTGGTCATTCATGGGTAGGTTCTTGATCACCATCAATTTTAAAGGACATGTTAATTTCTAGGGTGGACTGGGATGGTTTTTCCAAAAAATCCATTCTTAGATCTTGGATGGTTTTGATGTTGTTTGATTGTCTCTAGTTGTTTTTAGGATTTGATCGTTATCTTAGAGGAACTAAAAATTTGTGCATGGTTGTCATTCACAGTCTGGGAAACCATGCACAGATGGTGAAACTACCTTGTTTGAACTTCACTAAGCTCACATGAATGACACAAGGTACTCCAAACTATGTGTCCCATCGATGTGTGGAAGATGTTTTTCTATGATTTGGGATTTTTGTACCATTGAGTTTTGACATTCATTTATTTATTTATGGTGTGGGTTTGGGTTGGTTTTGAGGGGTTTCTTTTGGACTCTAAAATGATGTTTTGTTTACTTAAAATGGTTTCTAAAATAAAAATTTTTAATTATGGAAATGATATGGTATTTTTATTGAAATAGAAAAAAAATAAAATTAGGTTTTGTGAGGTTTTATAAAATGTATAATGGGTTGTAAGATGGAAATTTAGAACTAGGATTGAATGTATTATTTTCGATAGTGGGGATATGTTGTTATAACCATTGGTATTATTATGAAAACACACAAATTTTGATGAGTGGTGGTATGAATGGATATGTTATATAGTTTTTAGGTATGTAAGTATGTGTGAGGATTCATGGAATACCAATGGTAGAAGTTCAGTTTGTAAATCTGGTTTGTTTTTTAATAATGTTCACAAAAGGAGGATTTAATGTATTGTTAAATGGTTAGAGAGTTATTGTTTATTTTTATTTTTTTGGATTTCTATTTTCCCCCTTTATTATATTTCCTTAGAAGTGGTGCTGATTTGGTGTTTGATTTTGGGTTTCCGATTCATGATTGATATGTGAAGTTTGGTTGTGTTGTGTTTTGATCTAGTGTTCTTATTATTGGTTTCAGTGTGTTCCCACATAAAGTTTATGGGATTTTGAAATGAATTTTTGGTTTTCCTTACCTTGTATGTCCATAATATTAATCAAGTATTTTATTAATCATCTAGCATATTCTGAAGATGGATCCTGGTGGTCCCTAATGTCATGATTTTATCTGAAATTTCGAGGAGTTGAATCCACCTCATTTCTTCATGTATCTAGAGATTGGGAAAGGCAAATAATGGTTGTGATTTATTGAAGTAATTTTCATTTGACTTGAGTTTATAAAGTAAATTAAGCTCAATTTCACTACCTTTATGCTTCATGTACCAGGATGGAAGTAGTGGATGTGTGTTTACCAGTACAAACCACAGAAGGGTCAATCATGGGAAAACTTCAAGGCCTTGTTCATCTGGTAGTATTTCCCCAAAGCTATGAGGGAACCGAAAGAGAAGGAGTTGTTCCATCTTAGGTAAGGAGACTCTTTGGTCATGGAATATTCTAGGATTTTGATTAATACGGTGTCTTATCTTATAGAATTATATGAATAAGGATACCTAAAGGACCAAATCATTGAAAAGGTAAATAGATAAGAACTATTTTCGGTGGTGTTGTCATTTTAAAGAACCTATGAAGAAGCAGTGAGGCATTCTTTTTTAGATTGAGGCCAGAATTACTGGAGGGATAGAGATGGTATATGTCTCACCTATCCCATGTAGTAGTGATTGTAGATCCAATAAATGGAAAGGTAATAGATCTACTTCTAGCATGATTAGAAGTGGTATAATGTGGTCACCATGTTTCTTCTCTCCAAAGTCATCTGATGGTGAGCTATGGGTGTGCCATCAGTGTGGGTAGAAGGAGCACAACAATTCATCATGTCCAGAATCACTAAATAACTTCCTTACTTACGGAATATTGGGCCATCTAAAATGGTTTTTCCAGGGTGTTTTCAGGAAGTGATGTGGATCCAAATACACCCCTTCGAAGAACCCTCGGTCTATTTGGATAATTTTGTTGATGATGCAGCCCATTTTTAGAGTATTTTGGAAAATGTTTTCTTGGTGGTGTAGTATTCTTTTTGGGGAATAATGGAACACATTGAATATCCTTAAATAAGCAGTTTTCTCAATGAAAATGACCTTTTAGGGAATTCCAAATATGGTGGTTGTGGAAAAGGGATGTTCCCTATTTTTTATTCATCTTTTATAACTTGGGTTTTTGTTAGAATCGAGGAGCCTATTCAAATTTTTGGAATCAATCCTTATCTAGGGGTTTAAATGGTGGGGTTGACACTATTAAAGGGGTCATCATATGCTTAGTTTCCCAGTTCTCTGGGTGGGACAACTCCTTCGCCCCATCCCGCCTAACTGTGACCATGTTAATTAGTTAAAAAATCCAGTGTTTCATGCATTATATCCTTGTTTAAATCCTGAAAAAACAATGGTGGGGTTCTTCTATAATTCATAGTTAGGGTTTTGGTGTTTCATGTCCTGAAAGTTATTATGGAATTGTGGCACCCTCAACCATTGTTCTTTTTTGATGGTTTTGTTTGTCTAGTTTCATCAGTTGTTCCTTTGGATGCACTATTGGTTCTTTGAGGTTGTTTTTATCAGATTATGTGGAATTGAATATTTTTTATTTTGGATTGAATGTGGGATTAATTTCATTTTTTCTTAAAGTGATTTTAGTTTCGTTTTTTTGGGAACTTAATATTTTCCTCATGTTTTAATTAGTAAGATTGTTTTTGGGATTTACAAGGTAAGAAAGTGTCAATTGTGGGGAGAATTGTAACACGTCGACTAGAAATAACCCTTTTATTTTGTTTTTTATTTAATTTGGTTTATTTTAGTTTTCCCGAGTGTTTTTTGGAGAAATAGTTATTTTTAGGCCAATTTTTGGGTGCCACATATTTGGAGAATGGGTAGTAGAAACTGTATTCCATCCCCATTCAAACTATGCATCCAATTTAGTGAGTTTATCAAGATCACAGGGTTGGTGCATTAATGTGTATCCTCACACAAAAAACTATGATGCTTCCTCCTCCTTTGGACATAGGCTACCAAACAGTTGGCGCACAGTCTAGATAACTATGTGGAAAAACCATGCAATCTTATTGGTCAATTAAAAAGTTATATTCTACCACTTTTCCCTCATTGGTTTTTTAAAAAACCCCCTATCCTACCCCATTCAACCCCATAAACCATGGAGCTCTCTCCATACCCCTCACTTGGTTATTCTACTCCTCCATGGTTAAATCTTGAGATTTATTCAAGGTTTTAGGTGGATATTCAAATGTAATCCCTCCTTATACATCATCCTTCTTAGTTATTCAACTTTCCTCTTGTTACACTTCCTCTTAGGGTTTCTATGACCTAGTGTTCATGTTTTTATGCTTCTAAATTGGTGGATTTATTCCTTTAGGGTTATCGTTGGTTCCTTTTACTTCATTGAGCTCCATAGAGGTGATTTTGAGTTTCTATTATCATGTGAATCATGATTTGAGTTATATTTTCCCTATGTGCAAGATTTTACATTGATTTCCATAATTTCTTTGTGTTTTCCATGTTTAAGATCCTGGTTTTTGGAAAGGTATGTTTTGTTGTGTTTTGGGTTGAACCCTTTGCTTATGGGGATTTAAAAGGACTTTTGGAAGTGCAAGAGGCCTTGGGGGTGTTCCAGGGGCTCGGGTCATGGAATAAGAGGGTGTCTAGGAAAATCAGACCAAGGCGCACGGCCTGCGCACTGTTAGCCAAACCATGCATCCTGCCCAGACTAAGTTGTGCGACCCTCCCTCCTCTGGACAGAAGCGAGCGCACGGGTTGTGCATGGTTTTCCAAACTGTGCAATTAAATTGTGCAACTCCCCCTCCTCCGGGCAGTGGCATGTGCACAGTTTGCGCACTGTTTGCCAAACCGTGCGGCTAAACCATGCGAAGACTTAAAGTTGGAAAATTTACAAAATTGCCACTCTGGGCTTTATAACCCCAACTCGGGATTTTCCTCTCTTCCTCCTCTCTTCAACTTAAGCACGAACCAAACCTCCCAAGGACTTCGAGAGATAAAAATTCTTCCATTTTAAGGCGTTTTTGGTGCCATTGGTTGTAGATCGAAGCTCCGGGTAAGGATAACCTCATCCTTGCTTCTCTTTTTGGTTTTGGGTTAGTGCCTTCCCTCCCTCTTGTTCTAAAACCCTAAAACCCTATAATTTGGGAGAGTTCTAGGTTGAATCTCCAAGGGTTGGTCGAATCGAGGTTTAAGGACTCGATTGAGGGTGCGTTCAACCGTAGATTCGAGGTAGGTGATCTACAAGTTATATCCCATGGTTATTTGGGGTTTATGTGCATGTTCACTTGTGTTCATGTTTCTATGGGTTATGTTTTTAATGACCTTGTAATGTTTGGTAATAATGGTATTGAAAATGGCAAATGGAAACCCTCACGATCTCCATGGAATGTGTTGGGATTGAATTGACCTAATTGGGCCATCTAGGGGATGTGCCGACTTTTCCCGGGTTTAGGGATTGACATTAAACAAGTGACTTGTTGTGGAAAATTTTAGATCCCTTGATAAACATGTTGGCATGATTGGTCAAACTTGGAGTAGAAGTTAGGTTATTCACTTACACTTAGCCATAACCTATGGGTTAAAGTAGAATGGGTTAAATGTTGATTCTTGGAAATGATGAACGAGTTAATTGGGTAAATGTGTAAATTCATTAAAGACCATAATGGGATAGATTATGGGTCTAGTGTTGAATGAGTAGTGAGATGGGAATAACACATGGGAATTGGATAAATTGGTAAATGATGTGAAATGGTAATGTGTTAATGGGTTAAGGCATGATGTGGTTTCCTGTGTGGGTTGTTGTGAATGATGGTTGTCGATGTGAAATGGTTGGAAGGTTTATGGTTACTTATATATATACATGTGCACATGGCTTGGTAGAGTGGGGTATGACTGAGGCTCTATTCCCACAGGTCGAGTGAAGACTGATGCTCTGAACTCCACCCCAAATTCATGAGGTAGGGACAAGACTGATGGTCTGTTTCCCTATCGGTTGCATCCACCCGGACTGAGGCTTCGTGGTGAGGTTATGGTTTCTATAAGGGGTTAGTCCTAGGGAGATAGGATGACATTGTGTTTACCCTCTTGCATGTGATTTTTGGCCTTAGACCCACGTAACATGATGAATGTGATTAACCCATGGAAATGTGATGACATGGTAAGTGATGGTAATTGTTGGGAAATGAATGGTAATGAATGTGGTAATGGATAGGCTTTGAACTAGATAATGTCACCTTAATTAATTACTTGGCATTTTCATTCATATTAATTTTGCATGAACTACCTATTTATACTAGATATTTTTTAGACACCGTTGGTGGTGGCCTACTGAGTTGTACTCACACCCTGCTCGGGCCGCCGTTGGGTACCCGAGCAGACTTCATGTTTGCAGGTCAGGAGAAGGAAAAGGGTCCTTTCTAGATAATGAGTGGCATGGGTAGCACTTGGTGGAGGATCCGGACTTGGAGTTGGGACTATTTTGGGGATTTTGGTTGTTGTCTTTATTTGGGGATTTTGTTCACTTTTTCACTTTTAGTATGACATGGAATATTTGTTGTTGAAATGGTTGTTGTACTTCTTTCTTGGTTATTGATTATTATTTCCGCTATTTCGTTGTTTCTGTTGTGTCTAACTCTGATAATGAGGGGGTATAGTCTCCCCACTTGACTACATAGACCCCACAGCTAGTCTGCAGCCTTTGGAGTACGGGGTGGTGCGCTTAAGGTCGTGTAACCATCCAGCTCGGAGCACCATTTTAGCGGCTTCTGGGTCAGGGACGTTACAAAATGGTATCATAGGAGGTCTTTCTTCTCCATATCTATGGTTTTTTTATTTGGGATTGATAGCCAAGGAATTAGCCGTGTGGGGCCTTGGTAATGAGATCGTTCTTGGGAGTAGCTAACCCAGGTACGAGAGAAAACCCAAGTCACCCTGGGTGGGAATTGTTGTTCTTGGTTGTGTGTTGTTACAGTTGATGATATTTCACCATTGGGTGATGTACATGTTGTTTGATGTGATTGTTTTATGATATTTGGCTTGTGGAATTAAAGGAACAAGGATTGACATTCATGCATCATTATAGGAACCTAGGGAGATAGGTGACATGCATTGTATGGGACACACACGGGGTGGGCGTGTGAGGTAGGAAATTAGGGTGCATTATTATGAAACTAATAAATAATGAGAAAAATTAAATAAAACAAGTGGGTAAGGGATGTTTAATGAAACCTAAGGGTTTGAAATGAAGTGGAAAATGTCTTGTAAACTGTTGTGTGATTTGGTGGTAGTGCATGGTTGTTTACCCCATGTGGACCATGGCCCGTGGTAGGGATGTTCGGGGTGGCGAGCTGAGGTTTTAATGTTGTTGAATTGGTATATTAAATGGGTTTTTGTAGATAGTAAAGATATTTTGATGGAGTTGTGAAAGTTTATGGTACGCATTCTAAATCTCATTCTAGGCATTGTAGAGAGATGCCACCACGATGTCGATTTCCAGTTGGGAAATGGGAGGATGTTGCTGAGAACACTCCTCTAGTAGAGGAACAAGAAAATGTGGTGATCAATTAAGGTGGAGAAGACTAGTTCCAAGATAACTTGGCTCGCCTTATGCAGATGATGGATCGGGACCCAGGGAGGGGTGTACCGAGAATGTTTGAGCTGACCAGGGAATTATAGCTGCAACACCCTCTGACTTTCACTGGAGAGGGTGGGACAAAGGTAGCTGAGTTCTCTTTAGAGTCCGTCCAAATGATACTAGATCATCTGGAGACCCCTGTTGAAAAGTGAGTAAAGCTGTCCGTTTATATGTGGTGGGGCCAGGCAAGGTGTTGGTGGGACATTCAGGATCAAATCAAGTAGTCTGATGGGATGTCATGGAAGGTTGTTCAGAAGAAGTTTTTTGAGAATTTCTACCCAGAGACTTTGAGGCAGGAGCAGGCTGCAGAGTTTATGAGCCTGACTTAGGGATCGCTGTCGGTGATGGACTATGTTAGTCGCTTCACTGATCTGCGACGCTTCGTCCTAGTGTTATCTGAGGATGATCCAGTGGTAGCAATACGATTCTAGTATGGGCTGAGACATGAGATCAGGTATCAAGTAAATATCTTTCACTTGAAGAGGTTTTCAGAGGTGATGGATCAGGTAATCATCTCTGAAGGAAACCTGAAGGGAGATTCGGGTAGTGGGCTTGTGGTGCTGGTGGGGCAGACGAGCGGTGCAGCTTCTGAGGGTCGGAAGCGATGCCATGAGAGCTCACAACATGGCAGTAGCATGAAATGTGGCTGGAAGAGAGGGTCAGACTCTCAGAGTGGGAACCAGGTGTGTTGTTATCAGTGCGGTAGGTCGGGACATGGGCATGGTCAGTGTCCTCGACCTCCAATTGAGTGTCGTTCGTGCGGAAGGATGGGACATGTGTAGAGGTTCTGCAGGAATCCTCAGCAGGCAGTGGAGCATGATGGTGGAAATAAGATACTATATACGGGAAGGGGATTATTTTCCCCGTATCAGGCAGGAAGTTGAAGCTCCACGGGCCGTACTGGTAGGGGCGGTGGACGTGGAACTCCGGGACAAGATCGCTCATGCCAGCATGGTAGTTCCGCACAGAGTACTTAGGCTGGGGCCCAGGGTAGAGGGGCAGGTTAGCTTCAGGCAGTTTAGTTTGCACCAGGTGATGGCGAGGCTGGACCATCAACTGTTCGAGGTACGATCCTTTTAGCTTCTAAGTTTGCTATTATGTCGTTTGAAATAGGTTCCACACACTCTTTTATCTTTGATCAACATGTGTTAGTGCTAGGTTTACATGTAAAGGGAGTGTGTGGAGTGATGTCAATTGAAACCCCGTTGGGAGTGCGGGATGAGGATATCAAACAGTGCAAGGAATGTGCTATGAAAGTTGGGGGGGGTATCGTTTTCAATGGAACTTGTTCATTCTTGAGATGTTAGGGTTTGAACTAATCTTGTTAATGGATTGGTTGGTGTTTGATCAGGAAAAAATAGACTGTTATCATCGTAGAGTGTCGTTTAGGTCACTTGAGGGTGACTCTTATGTCCACCGTGGTGAATGGGATGTTTGAGCAGGACGTGCAGGGTCGTTTTGTCAACAGATGAGTGGAATCACGACCCAAGTGGCATGTCTCATGCTTGATGATGATGAAAGAGGGGAACAAAATGTGTTCCCTCCTATGGTGGAACTGTTCCAGGATGTGTTCATGAGGATTTCTGAGGGTTTCCACCCGAGAGGAATGTTGAGTTCACGATAGAGTTGCTTCCGAGAGTGGAGCCAGTTTCTATTTCGTCATACCGAATGGCACCAGAAGAACTTTAGGAAATGAAGGTTCAGCATGAGGAGTTGGAGAATAAGGGGTTTATCAGTCCTAGTACGTCTCCTTGGGGATCTCCCATTCTTTTTTCAAAGAAGGTCGATGGGTCGTTGAGGTTGTGTGTCGATTATCAGAAGTTGAATCAGATGATAGAGAAAAACTGCTACCATCTTCCTAGGATAGATGACCTATTTGACTAGTTGAGGGGTGCATCGGTGTTTTCCAAGATCGACCTGAGGCCGGGTTATCACCAGTTGAGTGTGAGGCCTTTTGACATAACACAAACAACTTTCTAGAGTCGGTACGGGTTGTTTGAGTTTGTGGTAATGCCTTTTGGCTTGACCAATGCGCCGATAGTGTTTATGACTTTGATGAACCGGATATTTCATCCCTATCTAGATCGGTTTGTGGTTGTCTTTGTTGATGACATCTTAGTGTACTCAAAAACTCACGACGATCATGCCCAACATCTTGACATCGTCTTGGGTATGCTAAGAGACCATCGTCTATACGCCAAGATATCAAAGTGTCAATTCCGGATAGGTGAGGTACATTTTCTTGGTCACATCATCTCGGAGGCAGGTGTGTCAGTGGATCCAGAGAAAGTGCAGGTAGTGGTATCTTGGGAGCAGCCCAAGAGTGTTTCTGATATTTGGAGTTTTCTGGGTTTGGCTGGGTACTACCGAAGGTTCATCCAAGATTCTTCTCGTTTGGCAGCACCACTCCCGAGCTTGAACAAGAAGGGAATTAGGTTTGAGTGGTCGGGGGCATGTGAGGATTCCTTCCAATAGTTGAAGAAGCGGTTGACGACCGCACCTATCCTGATCTTACCTGAACCGGGTAAGAAATACATCGTGTTTTGTGATGCATCCGTAATTGCACATGGGGATATGTTGATGCAGGATGAGCGAGTTGTAGCTTATGGTTCAAGGCATTTGATACCCCATGAGAGGAACTATCCCACTCATTATCTTGAGTTGGTTACAGTGGTGTACGCCTTGAAGTTCTGGGGGCACTATCTGTTGGGGGAGCAGTTTACCGTGTTTACGGACCATAAGAGTTTAAAGAACATCTTCTCACAGCGGGATCTGAATCTTCGGCAGTGAATATTGGTTGAATATCTCCAGTCTTTTGACATTGAGTTGGTGTACATGCCAGGAGAGGGGAACAGTGTTGCAGATGCTCTGAGCTGGAAGATTTAGAATCAAGTAGTTCAGGAGTCTAGCACTGAGTGGAAGGTGATGGATTTGTTTGCAGAGATGCACCTAGAGGTGTAGGAGGAGAATGGTAAGGTCACTATTGCTTCCTTGATGATGGAGTCGACACTCTGGAGTCATGTTAAGGAAAGTCAGCTTGATGATCCTGAGTGTTTGATCATGAAGGAAAAAATTAAAGGTGGGGAGCTACCTTCTGGATGGGCCGTTGGTGAGGACAGTGTTGTTTGCGTTCGTGATCGTGTGGTTGTGACAGAATGTAAACATGAAGAGTTGATGCATGAGTTACATGAATCGAAGTGGGCTGTGCATCCTGATCTGACCAAGATGTACCGTGATCTCCGAAGGCAGTTTTGGTGGCCTGGAATGAAGAAGGAAGTTTCGGGCTTTGTGGCACGATGTCTTACCTGTCAGCAGGTGAAGGCTGAGCATAAACACCCAGGTGTTTTGTTGCATCCATTTCCCATTCCGGAGTGGAAGTGAGATGATGTAACAATGGATTTTTTCGTGGGTCTTCTGAGGATGCCATGAAAGAATAATGAAATCTGGGTAGTTGTGGATCGGTTAACGAAAGAGGCTCATTTATAACCGATTCAGGAGACCTATACAGTTGACTAGTCTGATGAGTTGTATGTTTGGGAGATCGTGAGGTTACATGGGGTGCCACAGACCATAGTTTCAGACAGAGATCCACGTTTCACATCGCGCTTCTGGAAAGGGTTACAAAAGGTGCTTAGTACGTAGGTGCTTTTGATTACGGCCATCCACCCGCATACAGATGTGCAATCAGAGCATATGATCCAAGTGTTGCAAGAAATCTTGAGAGCTTGTGTCTAGGACTTCGGTGGTTCTTGTGAGAGGCACCTATCATTAGTTGAGTTTTCCAACAACAACAGTTTTCAGGCAACAATTCAGATGGAACCATTTGAGGCGCTTTATGAGAGACCATGTAGATCTCTGTTGTGTTGGCTAGAGGCCGGTGAATCTGAGTTGATGGGGCCGAGTCTCGTGTAGGAGAATTCAGAGAGAATTCAGTTGATCGGGAAGTGAATGGCTACGGCTCAGAGTAGGTAGATGTCGTATGCAGATCGGAGGCATAGATATCTTGAGTTTGGGGTGGGTGATAAAGTATTCCTTCGAGTGTCGCCAAGGTTGGGTCACCGTCGGATTCGGAAGCAGGGTAAGTTGGTGCCCAGGTATGTGGGACCTTTTGATATTGTGGAGAGGATCGGACCAGTGGCTTACCGATTGGCTATTCCACAGTGGTATGATGGGATGCATGATGTGTTTCATGTGTCACATCTTCGATGGTATCACCCTGTCCCATCTCATGTTGTTGATGTTGAGGATGTTGAGCTTGAGTTTGATGCATCCTTTGAGGAGCATCCGGTTCGTGTGGTGGATCGTAGTGAAAAGGTCTTGCGAGGCAAGGTTGTTCCATTAGTGCGAGTACTATGGAATCATGGTAATGTTCAAGAAGAAACTTGGGAATGAGTATCGGATATGCGGGCTTAGTGGCCCGAACTCTTCTCTTCAGTGGAGAAATGAGGCTTGGAAGCTTGGCTCGAGGACGAGCCGTTATAAGGTGGGGAGGTTATAAGATCCCAAATTTTGGAAAGGTATGTTTTGTTGTGTTTTGGGTTGAAACCTCTTCTTTTGGGTGCTTTAAAAGGTTTCTTGGAAGTGCAAGTGGCCTTGGGGATGTTCCGGGGGCTCGGGGCACGGATGAAGGGGGCCTGGGCAAATCAGACCAAGGTGCACGACCTACGCACGGTCAGCCAAACCATGCGGCCTGCCCAGACTAAGTCGTTCGACCCTCCCTCCTCTGGACAGAAGCGAGCACACGGTTTTCCAATGGTTTTCCAAACCGTGTGGCCACTTAAAGTTATAAAATTTACAAAATTTCCACTTCGGGATTTATAACCCCAACTCGGGATTTTCTTATCTTCCTCCTATATTCACCTTAGGAATGAAACAAACCTCCCAAGGACTTCAAGAGATCAATCTTCTTCGATTATAAGGTGTTTTTGGTGCTGTTGGTTGCAGATCGAAGCTCCGGGTAAGGTTAACCTCATCCTTGCTTCTCTTTTTGGTTTAGGGTTAGTACCTTTCCTCCATCTTGTTCTGAAACCCTAAAACACTATCTTTTGGGTGAGTTCTAGGTTAAAGATCCAAGGGTTGTTCGAATCCAGGTTTAAGGACTCGATTGAGGGTGTGTTCAACCACGGATTCGAGGTAAGTGGTCTACAAGTTATATCCCATGGTTATTTAGGGTTTATGTGCATGTTCACTTGTGTTCTTGTTTCTCTGGGTTATGTTTTGAATGACCTTGGCATGTTTGGTAATAATGGTGTTTAAAATGGAAAATAGAAACCCTCACGATCCCTGTGGGATGTGTTGGTATTGACTTGACCTAATTAAGTCATCCATGGGATGTGCCGACTTTTCCCGGGTTTAGTGATTGACATTAAACAAGTGACTTGTTGTAGCGAATTGTAGATCCCTTGATAAACATGTTGGCATGATTGGTCAAAATCAGAATAGAAGTTAGGTGATTCACCTAGACTTAGCCATAACCTATGGGTTAAAGTGGAATGGGTTATATTTTGATTCTTGGAAATGATGAACGGGTTAAATGGGTTAATGTGTAAATTGATTAAAGAACATAATGGGATAGATTATGGGTCTAGTGTTGAATGCTTAGTGAGATAGGAATAACACATGGGAATTGGGTGAATGGGTAAATGATGTGAAATGGTAATGTGTTAATGGGTTAAGGCATGATGCGGTTTCCTATGTGGGTTGTTGTGAATGATGGTTGCCGATGGGAAATGGTTGGAAGGTTGATGGTTACTTATATATAATAATGTGCACATGGATTGGTAGAGTGGGGTATGACTGAGGCTCTACACCCACGGGTTGAGTGAAGACTGATGCTCTGAACTCGACCCCAAATGCACGGGGTAGGGATAGGACTGATGCTCTATTTCCCTATCGGTTGCATCCACCCGGACTGAGGCTTCGAGGTGAGGTTATGGTTGCTATGAGGGGTTAGACCTAGTGAGATAGGATAACATTGTGTTTACCCTCTTTCATGTGATTGTTTTCCTTATATCCATGTAACATGATGAATGTGATTAACCCATGAAAATGTGATGAAATGGTAAGTGATAGTAATTGTTGGGAAATGAATGGTAATGAATGTGGTAATGTATGGGCTTTGAAGAAGATAATGGCACCTTAATTAATTACTTGGAATTTTTGTTCATATTCCTTTTCCATGAACTAACTATTTATGTTGGATATTTTGTAGACACCATTGGTGGTGGCCTTTTGAGTTGTACTCACACCCTACTCGGGCCGCCGTTGGGTACCCGAGAAGACTTCAAGTTTGCATGTCAGGGATGGTAAATGGTCCTTGATAGATAGTGAGTGGAATGGGTAGCACTTGGTGGAGGATCCAGACATGGAGTCGGGACCATTTTGGGGATTTTGGTTGTTGTCTTTATTTGGGGATTTTGTTCTCTTTTTCACTTATAGCATGACATGGCATATTTGTTGTTGGAAATGGTTGTTGTACTTCTTTCTTGGTTATTGATTACTGTTTCTGCTATTTGGTTGTTTATGTTGTGTCTTACTCTGATAATGAGGGGGTATAGTCTCACCTCATGACTACATAGACCCCCGCTGCTAGTCGGCAGCCTTTGGCGTATAGGGAGGCGCGCTTAATGTCATGTAACCACCCGGCTCGGAGCACCGGTTTTGTGGCTTCCGGGTCGGGGACGTTACACCATAGGTGTTTTATTGTTAAATGAAATTTATATGCTATGTAGGTGTTAAAATATTTATAATTTGGGTTCTCAATCATTTTCTAAACATCTCCCACAGTTTTCATCATGAATTAAATTGGTTTTGATCGTGTTTTAAAACTTTTTTGTTGAAAAGAAATTTTAATTTATAAAATGATATTTAATGGATTTAATCATCAATGTTGGGGTTTCCTTGATTATGGGGAATGGTTTTGGAATTAGAAAGGTTTTGGGAAATTATTGTTGTTAAAGTCAAAGTATTACTTATTAAAATAATCAGGGGAAATTGGCACTTTCTATTTTGAGTACTACTAAACATGCCTTTGATAGCACTAGAATCGGCCTTTATCCGCACTAGAAAAGTGCTAACTACCTCAGTGTGGTTAAAATGCCAAGGCTTTTATCAACACAAAAAGATAATTGTTAAATGGTATATTTATCAGCATAAATAAAAGTTTTGATAATGGTACATTTATCAGTGATTGAAAAAGAACTGATAAAAGTAGGATTTATCATCACTTTTACAATTGCTTATAAATATCCCCTTTATCATCACTTCTAAAAGCCCCGATGAAGGCAATATTTATTAGTCAATTAAATATCACTGATAAATGCTATCACTGTCAGTGCATTTAGTAGCACTGATAAAGGGTATATCTGTTAGCACATTTAGTAGCACCGATAAAGGCTATCTTTATCAGTGCATTTAGTAGTGCTGATAAAAGTGAAAACTATATTGTGAAGCACCAACACACTTTATTACCAAAAATAGGTGAAATGATCTATAACAACATAATTTATCACCATTAACAATAATAAAAATTTTCAAAATAAGATTCAAATACATATTTTAAATTAAATAAAATTTCTAACTCAAATACAATTAAAATATAACACTATTATTGAGTAAATAGGTTGTCTTTTTACTAAAATTAATGTAAATTTTGAATAAAAAGGTGTATTAGGAGTCATACAAGTCTAAATGTTCATTGAATTGAGGTGAATATTATTTACAAACCTCCCAAATGACTCATGCATAATTTTCTTAAAATACCAAAACAATTAGACTATATTTTCTTGATTTTGAGTATGTCAGTTGTTTTTTTATTAAAAATAATGTCAGTTTTGATTAAACAGATTCCCCTTGAGTCATACCAGTCACACCACAAATAAAATTGAGATTTGGCTAATCGATACATATCCCAAATGACATATGGATCTTTTTCCTAAAATACCAACACAATCTGAATGCATTTTCTTGGTTTTTAGTATGTAAGTTGTTTTTTCAATAAAATTAATGTTAGTTTTGAATAAAAACATGCACTTGGAGTCATATCACTAACAAAATATTTTGGGTTGAGGTGAGGATAATTTAATCACATCCCAATTGACTCATGGATCATTGAAATAATGTTTTAAAATAATAAAGAGTTTCCTTGTTTTGAGAATGCCACATTTGTTTTTTACTAAAATTTCATTTCAAACTGGAAACGTGCACATTGAACCTTATAGGTGGAATAATGTGTGGGTTGGACATGAGACTAGTTCATACACATCAAAAATGAATTATAAATCTATTTCCCAAATTATCAAGACAATCTGAGCATGTTTTCTCAGTTTTCAATGAGTGATGTTTTTTTGTATTAAAATGTCAATTTTAAACTGATAACGGACACTTTGACACCATACCGGTCACACCATGAATTAGATTGAGGTAAATATGATTACTACACATATCGAATGACTCGTGGATCATTTAACTAAAGTACCAAAATAATCAAAATGTGTTCGATTAGTTTTGAGTATGTGAATTGTTTTTTTATTAAAATTAATGCGAGTTTTGAATAAAAAGACGCACTTTGAGTCATACTGGTCACACCATGAATCAGATTGAGGTGAATTTGATTGATACATGTCCGAAATGAAATATGGATCATTTTTATAAATTATAAAAACAATCCAAATGTTTTTTATGAATTTTTGTGTATGTGACTTTTTTTCACTAAAATTAATGTCACTTTTGAATAAAAAGATGAACTTGGTGTCAAATATGTCACACAGTGCATCAGATTGAGTTTATAATGATTTATACACATATAAATTGACTCATGAAACATTTTACAAATGTAGGAAAACAGTAATAATGCATTTACTTGATTTTTATTATTGCCATTTGTGTTTTTCTACTAAAATGTCATTTTAAACTAGAAACACGCTCTTTGAGCCATAAATGTTGAATCATGTATGGCTATGTCATTAGAATGATTCATAAAATTCAAAAATAAATTATGAATCTATTTACCAAAAAATCAATACAATATAAGCGTTTTTTCTCAGTTTTCAACGAGTGATTTTTTATATTAAAATTTCAATTTTAAACTGATAACGGACACTTTGACAATATTCTGGTCACACCGTGCGTCAGATTGAGGTGCATCTAATTTATTCACATCTAAAATAACTCATGGATTATTTTCCCAAAGTACCAAAACAATATGAAATTATTTTATCATATATTAGTATTTTATTTGTTTTTTTGATTAACATTAAAGTCCATTTTGAATAAAAAGACATTCTTGGAGTCATACCAGTCGCACTGTGCATCAGATTGAGGTGTAACTAATTTTTACACATCCCAAATGAAATATGGATCATTGTAAAAAATTACCAAAATATTATGAATGTGTTTTCTTGGTTTTTAGTATGTTAATTTTTTTCACTAAAATTAATGTCAGTATTGATTAAAAAGATGCATTGGGACTCATACCAGTCACACTGTGCGTCAGATTGAGGTGACACTGATTACTACACATCCAAAATGACTTATGGATCATTTTCAGTCTGAAATGAGATTGATTAATACACATAACAGATGAATTATGAATAATTTTGCTAAAATAGAATGATATTATAGGTGTATTACTACCCTATATAAAATAACTTAAACAAGTTGTGAAAAAATTATTTCAATAAGTCCACTGAAACACTTTCACAATGAATATTATCTTCAGTTAAAATTGTTGTGTGCACTTTGAAACAATTGTTTTAAAATAAAATCATGGTATGATTCTCATTCTACTTAATTACCCAAAAAAAATTTATTGGCATATTAGCGCTTCTTATCCTCCCCCTGGGTCTCCACCTCAGTCTTAGCCTTTTCCTCCTCCTCTACATCGGTCTCCGACTCTAACTCTACCTTTGAATCTACCTCCTCCTTCGTCTATGCCTCTGCCTTCATCTCCATCTCTGCCTCCACTCTTTCCTCTATGATCTCCAAAAAAAATTATTGTTTGCAGGTCTGTACTTTTATAAAATTGATTTCCTCCATTATTCTTCTCCCTGAGAAAGAGATCAAAAATAATATATAAGCATCCAGAAACTAATTCATTGCACCCCAAATATATTTCAAAGGTATTAAATCATACTAGATCATAAATATAGGATTTAGTCACCTAAATATATTGTTTTCATACATTGTCAAAAAATGTATGCTTCTCACTCATCTCTAAAAAATTGATTTATTCTTTTGAGTAAGTATGTTGTAGAAAATAATTATAGTACTGAGAAAATTTGAAAAAACAATTGATTATGAAATATATTTGATTAAATTATAATAAAATTCAAAAATTACCTATTGGGGTATGCCATTATTTTCATGATTTATGATTTCTCTCATAAATTTTAAAATATAGTATCTACAATCGATGTCATTATCTTGTTTCGACCATTGTAGAAACATTGATCAAAATATGTAAGTTGGGTTTAAATGTTTTCATAGTGAAATATTTATATATATACCCTAATTTTTTTCTATTTTTACTAATTCATCGGATTTATTTCATCAATAATGACTTCATTCCATGATCATTTCTGTATTGATCGACCACCCTATCATAACAATATTCTTGTTAAAACAATGACTCATCATATATTTCTAAGTTTATCTATAAAATGTTAGTTTTAGTGTATTAAATACTCACAATACACATCATGTGTGGCCGGTTGGTAACTTTTCCAAGCATTATATCCATGAAAATAATATTCAGGGTGTCTAGATTGACTGCTAGAAGCATCCATTACACCCTCAAAATAAAAACAATTAAGTAATACAAAAATTTAAAATATATTTTATGTGATTAGATTACAGATTTTTTCATTTTAATTGTAGGCATAAAAAGATATTTCATTTGATTCTTTTTTATTAAACTCTTTTAGTCAATGATACTTTTTCTTCTCAACTTCATTGTTCTCCAAAGTATATTCTTACGTACAAAAGATAAAAATATTAATGAATCGAAATCGTTATTCTCATGATCTTTGTAACACCGTGATGTTTTTATGAAATATCTTCTTTAAATAATTTTAATTCTTCAATAGCATGCATTACAAGAAATCATGAGTTTAAGTGAACCATGAGACACCCTTAGTATTAAATGTCCATTTTAACCTAACCGTTAGGTTAGCGAGAATAAATATAACTAACTTATGAAAATGTATGTTGAATTCATTCGCTACCAATTACATATGAAAAAATATAAAAAAATTATAGATTTTTATTTTTTGTATTAATAAATTGACTGAATTACTATTAGTATATGAAATTAAAGAAATATATATGTTATATACTTAATAAAATATTTTTTATTCATCCAATAGATTTTTTTTCATAGGGTATAAATAAACCCTATTTGATGTATAAAAACCTATATTTTTAAAAGGTAAATTTTCCACCTTTTAATGGAGAACCCATTTTAGATTTAGATTTTGACACATTAATTATTTTAATATCACAACATAAATATATTATTTTGAAGAAGGATATAAAAACTTACTTTGGATGAAATTTTAATGTTTTTATGATAGCTTTCAATGTTTTATAAATAGTAAAAATACAATAAATTGAAAACAACTTTTTACATAAATATAATTTATATGGTTAAATTATAATATTTAATTGGTTTAAAGTATAAATTGAATAAATTCTTATCATTCAATATAATGTATGTCATTAGTATTAATTTTACACTGAATTAAAGTGTAGAAACATTTCAATATTTTTTAATGTTTTAACTTTTAAAACACATCCTATATTTCTAAAAATGGTATTACTGTTAAATTAATTACTAAAACTTAAGTATTTTTAATCATTAGGTCTAAATTATGTAAATAGATTTATTTTATTTTTGGGAATTATGAATAATAACTTCTTTAATTTTTATTAATATGGTAAAAGGGTAAAACGAGTAATTAAGGATAAGAATATTATTATAAAATTACCCTAACACTTTTATTAATATAAATGGATGATTTTTTTACCTAAATAATTATTTGGTTGAAATTATGTCATTTCGAATCCATTTTGATGAGATTAGGACATTTAATATATTTTTACTTAAATATAAGTTAAATATGACTCACTCAAATTATAATAAATAAATAACTTTTTATATAAGTTTATATAGAATATAAATTAGATTATAAATATTAATTTGAAAAATAAAATATATTTATTTATCATGTTAATTTATTTTTTAATTTTTATGAAATAAATAATTCCTTAAAGACTTATTATTAGATGATGTAAAAATTAATTAATTGATAACAAATCAATAAAAAAATTATTAAAATTATAATAACCATAAAAGACTCAAACACTTGACCAAATATTTTGTCTCGATTATATATCATCCATAACCATCCAAGGGTTGAGTTAGTGACCATTTGGAGCCTTATAAATGACATTGTGAAACTTATATTATTTTATGTAAAGTGATGTTAATATTGTTACATTCATAATTTAATAAGTATAACATTTTAAATTTTGTATTATCCAGAAGTTAAAATTGACTAAAAGTATTCTTCAAAAATATAGTTTATTTCTATTCATCATTGTATTTTAAATTTTAATTTTTATTTAGAAATAAGTAAATTAAATAATTACACAAAATTGATGTTGTGATTATTTTATTAATAAAGATAAAAAATAAATGTTATTAAAAAAGATAAAATAAATATAATTTTGGATAATTAATATATATATTGAATTTTATAGATTAAATTTACCTCATATAAATATAATAAAATTGTTGGTTCGAAGTTAACTTGTTATATTAATATTTTTAAAAATCAATGAATTGAATAGTTTCAAAATTGATACTATTGATTGTTTATCAAGATAATGTTTTATTAATATTTTTAAAAATCATAATTTTTTTTATAAAAATATATATTCATTATTATAAAGTTTAAAATATTCTAATTTATTTATTTATGGTCTAATTGGAATCAAATAGGTAATTATTTCACCCTTTTATTGTTGAAATATTTGTTACCCTAGTTAAAAATTAGATAGAATAACCAAGTGTTAATTAAAATGATAAGATTTAAATTGACTTAAGAACTTTTTGAAAATATATTGGACGATTATACTAGGAACCTATCTCATATAATATTAAAAATTGTTCCATTTTGGATTTTTTTGGATGGGGTTTGATTTTATTATAAATAAATATTTTTTGAGATCTGAAAAATGCACCTCATCTAAATTATAAAACGGAACACCCTCCCTCTCCTCTTCACTTAAATTTAACCCTTAAAGACCAGAAATACCCTATAATTTTCCGTTATAAACTTTATTAGTTACATTCTAGAGGTTATGGTCTTCCTCAATGACCAACTTTGGTGCTCTAAGAGGAGATTTAGAGGAAGAACATCAAAGAAGAGGTAATCTCCTCTATCAATCCTTTAAAACTTACATCTTTTTATAATATCTATTCATGAGTGGTTTCATTATAAATTAATAACTACAATATCAATTATATTCTGAGATTTTATTGTGATTAGGAAAAACAATATTCCACTTTCTATCCATCCTATGAAAAATTAAATCACCACGCGTGTGTACGTATGGCTTACCGTCTCCATGTTGTGGTGTAATCTATTTTTCACCACCACCATTCTCGGATGGTTATAATTATAGAAATAATAACTATATATTACTATTATAACATTTTATTAATTTTGAAATATTGTACACCATTCAATTCAATACCATTCAATAATTATGCGAATGATATCGTCGTTCGTGCGTACATACAACCTACCTTCTCCATGATGCAATGTGATTCATTCTACATGATATTATTTAAATCATGATTATATAAATTTACATAATGAATAAATATAATATATATAATGTAAATATAAATTTTTAATGATATAATAATGACTTATGAGGGAGAACCAGAACTTATTTGCGAAAACATGCATAGAACATGAAGCAGTTAATACCAAAATAATAAGTAATAATGAAATGTTATTAACAAATTAATGATAATGTTATCATATATGATATCATAAAAATGATTATTATTCATATAAAATCTAATTAAACTATTTAAATCATTATACATGAGGTTCAAATACATACAAAATAAATTAGTCCTAAGATATGGGATAATTTCGCAATCTCATTATTATATGTGATTGTTTAATGAAATTGTTTACTGGGGTATATTTATCATCCATGTACATTTTTTCTAAATATTTAATATAATATATATTATTAGAAAAAAATTGAAAGCCAATTTTATCATTTTTTTAATTTTTATTAAATTGTATGAAGGGAATTGTTTGTCGTTTTTTGATACAAGGTACTTTTTGATTTTTCCAGAAAAAGTACAAGGAAAATGTTTTTTAACTTATACAACATGAAATAATTTTTAAGTTTACATAAAACCTTATTTATAGGAATATTAATCTACATGATATAAATTTTATTTTAAAATAAATCATTTTCATTTAAAATTGTGTGGCATTTTGAGAAAATAAAATGTTTTTAAAGAAGAAATGACATTTTCTTCAATAATTAATTTCAATTGTTAAATCAACATTATTTTCCATCTCATATGGAATTTTTTAGGAGAGTTATGTTTCAAGTATACTATCAATATTATTCTTACAGTTTTATTTTTTTATTTATGGAATGCTATTTATGAAATCCATTTGTTTTACATGGATTATATTATAATGGATTGATGTCTAAGAAACAAACTTTATTCCTCAGGTTATGCTATAATGAATGATTTATATTTTTTTGGAACACTTAAGTATTATTTCATTATGATATGGGTGGAACCTATATCTCTGTAACACATTGGGTAAAGATTTATATCTCATGGGATAGAAAATTTTGAAATGAGAAATGACCTCAGTTCAGTAATGCAGGGTTTGAATGGGGAGTGAAATCAGTGTAGTAATGGACTTTGTCTGGTATGATGGTCTTTAAAATAAGACTTGAATAATATGAAATTATTTTCTATGCTCATGTGTATTCCAAAAAACTATCATTTTTTATGTTATGAATTTTGGTATTATGTTCATTGATTCTTATAATGTTTCATGATTTATCCCATGGCATGATATCATGATCTTTAATATGCAGGATAATAATTTCAAATGTTATGTTCTTACGTCTTATAATTATGATATGATTGATATATACCTTATTTACAATTTATTTGTATCTGATCTCACCCTTTCAAATGTTTATTTTCCCTAGGTAATAAATAAGGGTATTATGTAAGATATGCCAAAAGGGGTCTAGTTATAATGAAATAATTTGGAGATAATGAAGATGTCTTCTGAACCAGTTGTTTATATTTCATAGTTTCTAGATACACTATACATATATGGTCCTATCATGGATTTGTCATATTTTTTTAATTAATATTATTCATTTTTCATGAAATATCAATGTATGTAAATTATGGTTCATTATAGTTGATATCAGAGGAAAGGTATAGTTAACCTTTGGGATCTTGGATGAGAGAAACTTAGTAGGAACCCAAAGGATATGTTTAAGTATAGATTAAATACTAGTGTTTTAGAAATTATCATGAATAACCTAGGATAAAACATAAAGTGTACTAAATTAAAATTTTATTCTTGATTATGGGGTTTTCCCATTTTGACTAGTGTTTCTCACACTATGATTCTTTGTTTTAGTCAATGACTGGAACCTAAAGGAACCATGTTAATATTGAATGAGATAGGAAATTAAATGATTGTACTCTTGAGAAACCAAATTTTACAGGATATTGAATCCAAAATCTTATATCAATGATCACACAACGTTCTTAAGATATGAATCAAGCAGGAATTCCAAAAAACCAAAAGAGGGAACAACATTCTCTTGAGTCCTTCATGAAGAAGCATCCACCTTCTTTCATCTGGTCTTCTAATACATAAGTGGGTGAACAAAAGAAATGTACCACTAAAAATATATCTTCAATTCTAGAATATTCATAACATGGTAAAGTCATCTTAACAGTCTATCATTTGGAAGGTGAAGCTGATCAATTGTGGAACCTTATCATGAATAAAAGGAAAAGAGAGGAAAATGAATCCATGTAATGGGATGAGTTCATGAACATATTTTTCAACAAGTAATTTCCTCGTATTATTAGAAAAAAGATAGAGAAGGAGTTATTTGAACATAAGTAAAAGTATGATGAATCTGTTGGAACCTATAAAGAAAATTTTAAAAGACTTAGGAGGTAATATTCTGGAATTATTTTCCAATATGAGACTAAAATTGATCAATTATTTTTTGTATTAATACCATGTATCCAAAGGGAATTATCCATAAGGTACTTTAATATCTATGAATAAATCATTTGATGTGATCTCAAGGATGAGATGGATTTTGGTGTAACCCATTAGTCCAATGGGTTTGATAAGAACAGAACAATGGAATTTGATGGAGAATCTAAACACCACACTGAAATGAAGATGAGTTTTCCCTTATGCAAAAATTTTGGAATGAAACATGGGGGAAATTGTCTTAAAGGTACTAGTAAATGTTTTAAGTGTGGAAAATAAGGTCATCATGTAGTTGAATGATGATGTGATGGGAAAAATATGTATAATGATATGAATAGAGAAAAGGATACACAGAAGGAACCTCCTACACTTCAATGTTACAAGTGAAAGGAAATGGGGAATGATGCCCATCAATGCCCTAATCTAGGGGTTATAGATGATGATCGATGTCAGCAAACTCTTAAGGCCAAAGAAAAAGGCAAGTCACTTGAGATAACTATTGGCTATGTGGTGTACAATAATGAAGCTATGAATGGTACACTTAACATCCACTCTAAAGTAGAAAATGTTTTATTTTATTCTGGATCAACCCACTCTTTTATTTCTGAATAATTTTCAATGTTTATTGTCATATTACCTAAAAAATAGGTGTTGTTTTAGTTTTGAAAACTCTTAATGGCACAATAGTCATATCATATGTTTATAATTATTCTCTGGTAGAAGTTTGTGGGAATGTTCTTCCATAAAATCTTCTGAACCTTCCTATATTAGAATTTTATGTGATTCTTGGCATGGATTACCTTTCTATATATGATGCTCATATCAATTTACAAGTAAGGGAAGTCACATTTCATATTTCTGATCAATATAGGATCATATTTTGATGAAAGGATGAATATAAAATTCTAGTAGAAATTTCTTCCATCATATGGGTCTTGATCCCTATAAATGAAGGTTATCTATCTCAAATGGTTTGGGGAAGACACATAATTAAGAATACACACATTGTATGGGAGTTTGATGATGTATTTCTGGAAGAATTACCATGTCTTCCCCCAAATCCCAAAGTTTATTTTTCAATAGAACTCATACTGGGTGGTATTCCTATTTTAAAGAAACCTTATAAAATATCCCCAATTATGTTACAGGAATTGAAGAAGCAAATCTAAGAGAATATTGACAAGGGAATCATATGCCCTATTTTTTCACCTTGGGGATAACCTTTTCTGATTGTTAAGTAGAAATATGGATCAATGAGACTCTGCATTGATTATGAAAAACTTAACAAGATCACTATAAAAAAAAATCATCTTCCCTACATTGATGAATTATTCAACCAACTACAAGGATGTCTATAATTTTACAAGATTGATATTTCTTTCACATATCATATTCGGGTTCAAGAAAGAGGATATACCAAAGAAGAAATTCCATACAAGCTATTAAAACCATGAATTTATAGTGTTGATTTTTGGTCTTAATAATTTCTTCACTATCTTCATGGATCTAATAAATAGAGTCTTTAGATACTGTCTCGATTAGCTTGTGGTAGTCTTTATAGATGATATTAGTTTTTATTCAAAGATCAAGTAAGAGTATGAAGATCACTTGAGAATTTCTCTGAAGACCATGAGAAAGGAGAATATTTATGTAAAATTTACCAAGTGTGAATTTCAGCTTAAAAAAGTTTCATTTTTGGGTCACATAATCTCTAGAGAGGGAATATCAGTGGATCTATAAAACATAAGTAATTGAAATTTGGTTGAGACCAATGAAAATAATTAAGATCTGATGTTTTCTTGGTTTGGATGGATATTATCGATGTTTTGTGAAATATTTGTCCTGATTATCTAATCCACTCACTAAGTTGACTTTTAAAGGAGTTAAGTTTGTGTGGATGGGGGATTGTGAATAGATTTTAAAGGAGCTAAAAAGTAGGCTATCCAGTGCACTTGTGCTCACCCTTCCTTGTAGTGGAGAAAGGTTTGTGATGTATAGCGATGAATCCAACAAGGGCTTGGGTTGTGTTCTCATGAAAAATTATATGGTGATATATTATGCCTCGCAACAATTGAAAGTCCATGAGAAAAATTACCCAACTCATGATTTGGAGTTAGAAGTGGTAATCATTGTACTAAAGATGTAGAGGAATTATATTTATGGTGGAATGTGTTATATTTATGCTAATCATAAAGCTTAAAGTATATTTTGACACAAAAGGAGATAAATAAGGGTCAAATAAGATGGTTGGAGTTGATTAATGATTACTACTGATCAATACATTACCACCCTAGGAAAGCAAAGAAGGTGGCAGATGCTTTGAGTTGAAAGGTCTGTGCCAGCCTATCCATGATGATGATCACAAAAGATCCAATATTTATTGACTTGAAAATGATGGATAGATAAATTTTAAAGGGGGGAAACGTTTTCTTTATCAATTGAATGATCAACCATCTAAACAAGTAAATATTAATGAGGTGTCAGAGGAAGATGTAGAGCTACATAAGATGTTGAGAAATATTCATGAATTCAATATTTATTGTGATGGAGTAATAACGTTCAGGTGTCATGACCCATACCAATGTGGCCCACACCGTGAATCCTCAAGCCCGCCTCAAATAGGCCAGGGGCTGGTGACTACCACTGTATAGGTATATTAATAACATGGGAGGAATTAACTAAGTAACTCTATACATTCACACATATCCAAGCCCACAAATTTTGAAATGTAAAAACCACTATGGAAAAAAATTCATGCATACAACTAAACCCAACCAACAGAGTACTACAAAAATTAAGGTGTAGAAATGTAACTAGGACAGAATACAATCCCACCAAAAGAAAGAGACTAAATCTTAAAAGATGAAACTATAAATAAGAAAAGTACTGGGACCACTTCTCTAGGCCAAAGGAATGGTTCGGCCAATCTAGAACTCACCATGCATTGTCTGGTCATGGTCCACCCTGGACTCCGTCAAAAAAACTGCTCGTTTGCACAAGACATGACACGTATGAGAAAAGATTGTGCAAGGGTGAGTATAAAAATACTCAGTAGAGGACCCTGAAAACCAAAATAAATAAATAAAGTAAATGTACAGTCATATCTACACAGTATATGTCTACTGAATATATAACAATAGAAACATCTAGAAATATTCTGACCCAGACCTGTGGTCTAGAGGTAAGTCGTAACTACTGTATACCGATGCTATGGATTGTATCCAAAGAATCCATGAATAACGCATCTGAGAGAACCCACTCCATGAACCTAATAGATCTGATGGTGTCTATTCAATATGTTCTATTCATCATAATTTCCATGAGAGATAGATATATGCACTGATAGATCTGAAAACAGAACATATAAACTCATTCTGGGAGAACTCATTTCTGATTGGGGAAGATCACAATACATGGATGAAGAACACTGCCATGTCCATGGGGGTGATACCATGACTCATTCAGATTTACCTTCTATTTAGAGGACCTAAATTTGGTAGGATTGGTCTCACTGATAACCATACTCTAGTTAGGGTACTAGAATGGATAAAGGATCTCACTCTAGGCCTCTCGGAGGGACTCCAACTCTATCCAAAAGTTCCTGATGAAGGAGGTCGTATTCCTATGGATATGTAATTATACCAATGACATTTAGGGTAATGATCAAATGGGAACTGACCCAATGAATATTTTCAATGGTATGGTGGACAAGGAGAACAAGCCATGTAGAAGAAAGTACACGGCGTGTAGAAGAGTCACACACTATGTCTCTTGACACTAGGTATCACTCGTGTATAATGGACCAATTCAGAAGAACATGTCATGCAGAAAAAGGATTACACATCATGTATAAGGACTTACACACTATGATCCTTGAATCGAGGTCCACCCATGTACCTTTACTGTGTGCCAGTACACAGTGTCAACCCATGTCTGCCAACCCGTGTATCGGTACACGGGGTAGCCCACGTATCCGGCCTGGTCTGGCCATGTGGTGGAGTACATGCCATATAATCCACCCAGTTTCCATGTATCATCCGAGATACATGATGAGTCTTTCATAGGGACCCAAATTCTGTGTGACATGGGTCACACGCCATGTCATCACTTCCTGTTGCGCGGAACCCTAGACACTACAGAGATGGTCCCACACACCGTGTTCTTCAGGATTCACAATGCGTTTGTCATGATTTTCCAGAAATTGATTTCCTTCCTCTGGTGCCTCATTTTATCTTCCAACCCTTGATCTATCCTCCCATTCATCTTGAAACTCAAGATCCAAGGTTGTCCTGTAATGATAACACTGATTCGGTAGGTTTCGAGCCTTTTATCGGCTCCAAAAATTCGTTTTGATCATCCGAGTGAAGAACAATCAAATAACAATTTATTCTAAACTATGTCGATTCATATTCTTCCATCATCGCTTCACCTCCAGTGGGTCTTAGTGATGTCGGATCTACAATTTTGGATCATTGTATTACGAGACGGATGCACAATGATCAGGTTTTTGTAACCCCACAAAGAACGCGAAGAACAAACGGGGTCGGGAGAATAAAATTCATAAAAAATCAAGGAATGAACCTCAAATATTGTTTGTTATAGTATTTATACACTCCCATTATAAGGATAAAGTAGATCAAAACAAATATGAATCAATCCCCAAATACAAACCCACAGAACAACCCTCCCACAAGAACAATCAAACCACAGGTCAACCTATTCGTGGGTTGATCTATGTACATCATTTAAATCCATTAATGGGGAAGAAAACAATTGAAATAACAACCCTTAACTTGAGTTAGGATCAATATTTATTGAATAGTTATTGATCTGCCATCATAAACGAGATCCTATAACTCCATCGGCACCGCGATTCTTGAATGGTCGATTTATCGTCATTCGTTGTCGAGAGTTTTGTCCAAGTGGTCTCCACTCTACACCTCCAGATAATTATAGGGTTATCCATCTAGCCCTGAATATCATTCTTAATATCTTATTTAAAATCTCTCGTCTCTGTGTTGATTCAATGTTAATAAAATAAATATTTTATTATTTTTTATTTCCTTAAACATCCAAAAAATAACTTCCGCAGTTGACACAGACCGATCAATGTTAGGCCTTTCCTAATTTAAAGTCACTACTCTGGATGCAATGGTGCCATCATATTCTTTATTGGGTAACCCATTTAATGTTATTCTAGTTTTTCATAAAACCAATCGTGCACTCTAATTAAATGTTTAAATTATTTTAAACATTTATACCAGGCACTCCGAGCCTCAGAATCACATTCCGTCACAAATATTGGTCTCAAAATAATTCCAAATAATATTTAAAAATAATACAAGGGAAATCCAAGAAATTTCATTCTACCCACCTTAGGGATTTATTTCCCCAAAAAGAAAAATCAAAAAGCTACTAAAACTGATATGGGTACTGTGCACAAATATAAGCTTCCCACTCCCACATGCTCTCTTGAAGATTCACGTGCTACCACCAGACACACACTAAAATCACACACCCACTGAGGATCCTCTCCTACCAATCCTTGATCACCATTGGGTACTCTACAAAGGACATTCCATCCTTAATGTCCATCTCACCCCAATTGATGACATGCAACATATCATGCACGTAACTTCTCAACAACAACACATGGAGGACTTCATGTACTCGTTGTGACTACAAAAGTAGAGATAGGTAGTACACCACCTTCCAAACTCTACACAGTATTTCAAAAGGGCCGATAAACCTCAGAGATAACTTGATTACCCAACCAAATCTTGGAAACCCTCGTCAAAGTTAGACCCATAGAAAGACATGGTTTCCCTCCTCAAACACCATATGTCTCCACCATCTGTCAGCATAATACTTCTGATAGATCTGTGTAGTCTTCATCTACTATTGGATGATCTGTACATTCTTCGTAGTAGATCACACGAACTATGGACCCATGAGTGCTGACTCTTCGATATCGTTCCAACAAAGCGGTGACCACTAGGGTCTCCTATATATAGCCTCGAACAGTGTCATACTGATGGTCGAGTATTAGCTGTTGTTGTATGAAAACTCAACCAATTGTAGGTGATCTTCCCAACTATGACCAAAGTCTAAGATACCAGTGCACAAAATATCCTCTAGGACCAGAATAGTCTTCTCTGTCTAGAAATTATTCTAGGTATGAAATGTTGTGGTCAAGTGTAACTGAGTCCCAAAATCCTCCTACAATCCATTCCACAACTAGAATGTGAAACGAAAATCACTATATAAGACTATCATTACATGGAATCCATAAAGTTGAACTATCTCCTACATGTAGAGGCGTCCCAAGATCTCTAATGAACTTATCCCCTCGATAGCTAGGAAGTGTGCTGACTTGTTGATTCGGTCAATGATCACCCAAAGGGAATTGTGTCCCATCTATGTTCATGGTAAGCCCATCATGAAGTCTATTGATATTTAATCCCACATCCACTATGTCACTTTCAGGGGTGAGCTAATTCCACTGAAACTTGGTGCTCATTCTTCACCAACTAGAATTTAAGACATTGAGAAATGAACTATGCTAATGTATTCTTCATTCTGATCCACTAAAACTAATGTTCGAGGTCCTAGTACAATTTTTCCACTCTAGGATGTACTGCCAAAGGGGTTGTATGAAACTCCCTTAGAACCTCCTATCGAAACGCCACTGGCACAACTGTTATAACATCCCGGCTCTTTATCACATAATCTTTCATTACATTTTACAAAACCGAGGATCTTTAAGGTTTAGTGTCTTGGAAACCAGGAACTTTAAACATGAAAACATAAAACATTCTTCTAAAACACTTGAAAGGCTTCTCCTCATGTTCATCCTAGGTTCATTACTGCATCACATAACCTGGGAGCATACATCAAAAGAAAGGGTGAGCAAAAAGCCCAGTAAGAAAAACAAGAGAAACATTTTACATGTGAACTTGAGATACTTCAATAAGGTCATGAAAAATAACTTTAAGGCATGAGAATGAAATAAGGAGGCATATCATAATAAAAATAACATTTTTAATAACTTGAAAATGTGGCTACATAATTTAACATAGACAATCATGAACATATCACCAAGGTCCATCCCCAAAGTGTCATTTTAAAATTACCAAGGTTATTCACCAAGGTATCTTGAAAATTTTAATCTCTAGTGGTTACATCATTACCCAATGCATTGGAGCGCTATCAGGGCACACCCTTAAATTTGCCTTTATTATCATGTGAGCCACATATATCATCATCAAACATTTCATAAATAACCCATATAGCATAAAATAAATGGGTTTCATCTCATAATCATAACGTTTTAAAAACTGCTTTAAAGACATGATCTTTACATCACTTTAAAACCCATAGAAAAGGAAGGTGGGTCTCATGTATGTAAATCCCAGAATTTAGAATAGAACATTATGGTATATATGTGAATACCCCTTTATAAGAAAGAGCTTCGAGTATTCACTTAATAATATAAAATAACTTTAGAAAAAGAGAGAGACATTTTGAGACGGAAATTCTACAGCATAACGGCTATGTTACGAGGTTTTAGAAGACATTAAAAAGAGAGGTAAATGGGTAAAACATTCATAAATGACCCATAAAATAGTAGAAGGACAGAATAAGAAGGATACATGATCATGGTAATGAAATTTCAAGGACATACCATTTTAAATGAAAAACATGGAAGGAAGACAAAAATTAGATTTCTCTTATGAAAGTTCGGCAGCCTAACGGTGTTACTTAAACTTCAACAAAAATGATTTGAAAAGATCAAATAGCGTTTATCATCATGTGAACATAAGAGTTCAGTATGATAGATATAGAGATAATTCCCCAACATAACAAAAAAAAACTTGAAAGAACTGGCATGAAATTAGAACTTCAAAAAGAGAAGGGTGAAGAACCACTTAAAAATTCGGCAGCCTAACGGCGCCACTTAAAACTTAAAAATACGGAATTGAAGAGATAAAATGGGGTCTCTCATCATATGATCATGAAATATCAGTATGACAAATTTAGAGATCATACCCCAACATAATAAAAAGGAACTTGAAATACTTTACATGAAAATAGATCTTGAAAAATGAGAAGGGAGAAAGAATTCGTTACAAAAATTTCGGCAGCCTAACAGGGCCACTTAAAACTTCATAAAACGAAATAATGAGAGAAAGAGGGGATATCTCATTATATGAACATGAAAAGGGCAGTAAGAGGAGTATAAAAGAACATCCTCCAACATAATAACATGGATCATAAAAGGAATGACATAAAAGAGATTACTTGAAATGAAAGAGAGAGGTCAGATCCCTTACCTTAAAACATAACTCTTAAAACTCAATGGTTGGGACCTTGAGGGCTTGGGAGCATCATGGGAAGACTCCTTGGGAGGTAATGAGACCAGAACTTCGTTGGGGGAGAGTGGGGAGTCGAATGGATGAGAGGATGGCTTGGTATTTATAGGGAAAGTGAGGGGACAAGGCATTAATGGCAAAGGGACACCTCATTAGTGGTGTTGGCAAAACCATGGGCTTGCCCATGGTATTTTCCCATGGTATTGTCCATTTGGTACACATCATACCTTATCTCACTATTCATAATTCGAACATATTGATTACAAACTTAATACATCATTTAATGATGTCATCAAACACCCGTAACTTAAAAACTGCATTTTCACTATTCATCGAAAATTCAACTTTCTCAGAATAAATCCCAAAATTTCACCTTAACCAAATATCAACGTTCTGATTACAAATATGGACTCTATTTTATAAAAATAATTTTCTAAATATTTTTAATTTAATTTTTAAATAAAAACACTATTCACCGAAAATTCATTTTTTTCAGAAAAAAACCCCAAAAATTACCATAGCATAATATCAGTGCTCTGAGTTCAAAAATGAAATCCGTTTTATAAAAATAATTATCTAAATATTTTTAATTAAATTTTTAATTAAAAAACACTATTCACCTGAAAAAACTAATACTTGAATAATAATTTATGAAACCATTATTTAACCATTTTATTGAATCACATTACTTAATCAAGGTGCCTAGATTATATTAATACTTTCTTTAAGTGAGATTACTAATCCATTTGGACACATTACTAATCATAATCATAAAATCACTATTCATAATTTACTATTCATCAAAAATTAAGTTGATCTTATTATACTCTAAATTTCGTACTGAACATAATTGTAGAAGACCATTTTTCAAAAATCATTACACATTTTTAATTATTTAAGGTTTACACAACCATTTTTAAAATATCCTTTTTCTAAAATTCATCAAAAATATGCATACTATATTTATCCGGTCATTTGAAAATTCATAAACTTCATCATAAGAAGAAATCCCAATTTTTATTTAAAACAAAGGATTACACAAGGCAGTTACGGTCTCCTTACATATCCCCTTATCACACCAGCATATGACCTAAGTGTAAGGTGTGCTATGGTGAGAGAATCTGAGGGAGGCTTGGATAACATCGCACGAGTAGTATTTTCTATTAGTTTGAACTTCTCGCAAAGGCGATTCCATTCTAGCTTCACACGATGGAGTTCGGCTTGGGTTTGGTCTAGAGCAAAGCCTAGTGGTGCTACCTCCTTCCCAAGTTCTGTTAGATGGGATTCGATCGGTCCAAGACTACTGGGTGAGGCCATCGAATCTTCTTTCTATAAATATTAACCAAGAGTACTTGTATTTAGAGGCAATAATCAAAACATTTAGTTTCCAGCGGTCATATTGACCAATGGTCATATAACCGTCTAAACCCAACTGCCTCATTTTAATTATACTCATGTTATCAAATAAAACATTTTTGTTGAGTATAAAAAATATAATAACACATGAAATTAGGAAACAAGATTTATTCAAAATTTCGGGTCGTTACAATCTTCCCCCCTTAAGAAATTGCGTCTTCGCAATTTTTTTAAAAAAAATGGGTTTTGAAATTTCATTGAAAGTTCCACATCGGAAAAAGAGTCAGTAACACTATTACTTTAAAAGAAATAAAAGGAAGTACAAAGGCCACCCGAGTTTACGCATACTAGGATTCCATGTAGGAAACATGGACATGGAGGAGAAAACAAAGGGTCACGTTCTAAAGGAGAGTGATAGAAAATATGATTAGGAGAAAGTTAACCATGAGAAAATCCCAAAATTATGATGTGTGTAAACGATCTTTGATTACCTAGTAGGAAACGTAAACCAACAACGTTTTTGTTTTACGTTCCTTTTCATAATTTTGAGGAATTCATTTACAACATAGAAGAAAAACATAAGGATATATATCTACCTTCATGTAGAGTTTCACCCTTTAATAAGTTTCTACCAAAACTAATCTTTTCTAGCAAATGATGAGCATTCAAAACTACTTGGTCTCATAAAAACACAAGAATCATCTTCTAGAGAATCACATAATCCACAAAAGATTAACTATCTATTTCTTCTATCTTTAAACATTATCCCAAAAACAGAAAGGGTAAGGTTAGACAACTCTTCAAAAAGGAACAATCCCATAGGAATGGAAACTAATTTATAAATCTTCAATGTTCCATGGTAACACCCAAAGTTCATCATAGACCATCCCATAAATAACGGTCCTTAAAATTCCTCAAAATAAACCAAACTAAGATTGAAACACAAATACAAGAAGGATTTGATAACATAGTCTTCCAAAAATAAACTTCATTGTTCATCTCTAAACAACATCAACCACTCCTAACATCTTATAACAAAATTATCTAAACTAAACATATTTTACCCAAGATAGGTTAATCGTTCCCATAAGTAACCTAAATTACTATAAGTCCACCATAAATTCATCGATTCTTCAAAATATAAGTCAACCTTAACCCTCAATGAAAATACCGTAGTAATCTATTTACCTTGATCATATAGGGTCCCTAAAATAGTGAACGTATACCAAAATAATAATCATCTTTTAATCCCCTAATCACCTCTGTCGTATTAATACGACAATCGTCGCATTTCCTATCACATTGGTTTTTGGGACATGTTCTTACATTTCCCGCCATTAACTAAGAAAAAAACTATAATTAGGGGCTTATTTACTTAGCTAATAATCATGAAAAGGAAACTTTAAGCATAAAAGGATAAACATGTAGAATAAAAGTATATCCTAACTCGTGATCCCCTAGGTTCCAATCTAGGTTATCCATGATCATATATTCTTATGTGAATCTTTATTTTGTTTTATCCTTGTTCCTTTAATAATGGTTCATAGTAAGCTTATGAATTTACCAAAGCATATCCCCCGGGAGTGTCGTAACCAAGAGTGCAGCAAGGCCCGTTGTCGTGTACCAGTTCCCATTCAAGTCTAGCTCAAAGCGGTGTTTTCAGGTTTTACCCCTATGTACATCTGTGCCAGAGCCACCTCTACCTGCTCGTATCTAGACAGGGATGTATTTGCTTGGAAACCCCTTACTCAATACTCACCAAAATACCCGGAAGATTTCTCATATTTAAACTTTTCTATAGGGTTCCTCCGAGATTTTTCATATCCTAATTTCCACAAATAACTAAACCATCCTTTGATACCAACTATAACATCCTGGCTCTTTATCACATAAACTTTCATTACATTTTACAAAACCGAGGATCTTTAAGGTTTAGTGTCTTGGAAACCAAGAACTTTAAACAAGAAAACATAAAAAATTCTTCTAAAACACTTGAAAGGCTTCTCCTCATGTTCATCCTAGGTTCATTACTGCATCACATAACCTGGGAGCATACATCAAAAGAAAGGGTGAGCAAAAATCCCAGTAAGGAAAACAAGAGAAACATTTTACATGTAAACTTGAGATACTTCAATAAGGTCATGAAAAAGAACTTTAAGGCATGAGAATGAAATATGGAGGCATATCATAATAAAAATAACATTTTTCATAACTTGAAAATGTGGGTACATCATTTAACATAGACAATCATGAACATATCAACAAGGTCCATCCCCAAGGTGTCATTTGAAAATTACCAAGGTTATTCACCAAGGTATCGTGAAAATTGTAATCTCTAGTGGTTATATCATTACCCAATGCATTGGAGCTCTATCAGGGCTCACCCGTAAAATTTTCCTTTATTATCATGTGAGCCACATATATCATCATCAAACATTTCATAAATAACCCATATAGCATAAAATAAATGGGTTTCATCTCATAATCATGACGTTTTAAAAACTGCTTTAAAGACATGATCTTTACATCACTTTAAAACCCACAGAAAAGGAAGGTGGGTCTCATGTATGTAAATCCCAGAATTTAGAATAGAACATTCTAGTATATATGTGAATACCACTTTAGAAGAAAGATCTTTGAGTATTCACTTAATAATATAAAATAACTTTAGAAAAAGAGAGAGACATTTTGAGACGGAAATTCTGCAGCATAACGGCTATGTTACGAGGTTTTATAAGACATTAAAAAGAGAGGTAAAATGGGTCAAACATTCATAAATGACCCATAAATTAGTAGAAGGACAGAATAAGAAGGATACATGATCATGGTAATGAAATTTCAAGGACATACCATTTGAAATGAAAAACATGGAAGGAAGACAAAAATTCGATTTCTCTTATGAAAGTTCGGCAGCCTAACGGCGTTACTTAAACTTCAACAAAAATGATTTGAAAATATCAAATAGGGTTTCTCATCATGTGAACATAAGAGTTCAGTATTATAGATATAGAGATAATTCCCCAACATAACAAAAAGGAACTTGAAAGAACTGGCATGAAAGTAGAACTTCAAAACGAGAAGGGTGAAGAACCACTTAAAAATTCGGCAGCCTAACATCGCCACTTAAAACTTAAAAATACGGAATTGAAGAGATCAAATGGGGTCTCTCATCATATGATAATGAAATATCAGTATGATAAATTTAGAGATCATACCCCAACATAATAAAAAGGAACTTGAAATACTTTACATGAAAATAGATCTTGAAAAATGAGAAGGGAGAAAGAATCCGTTACAAAAATTTCGGCAGCCTAACGGCGCCACTTAAAACTTCATAAAACGAAATAATGAGAGCAAGAGGGGATATCTCATTATATGAACATGAAAAGGGAAGTAAGAGGAGTATAAAAGAAAATCCTCCAACATAATAACATGGATCATAAAAGGAATGACATAAAAGAGATTACTTGAAATGAAAGAGAGAGGTCAGATCCCTTATCTTAAAACATAACTCTTAAAACTCAAAGGTTGGGACCTTGAGGGATTGGGGGAACCATGGGAGGACTCCTTGGGAGTTAAAGAGACCATAACTTCGTTGGGGGAGAGTGGGGAGTCGAATGGATGAGAGGATGGCTTGGTATTTATAGGGAAAGTGAGGGGACAAGGCATTAATGGCAAAGGGACACCTCATTAGTGGTTTTGGAAAAACCATGGGCTTGCCCATGGTATTTGCCCATGGTATTGGCCATTTGGGACACCTCATACCTTATCTCACTATTCATAATTCTAACATATTGATTACAAACTTAATACATCATTTAATGATGTCATTAAACACCCGTAACTTAAAAACTGTATTTTCACTATTCATCGAAAATACAACTTTCTCAGAATAATCCCAAAATTACACCTTAACCAAATATCAACGTTCTGATTACAAATATGAACTCCATTTTATAAAAATATTTTTCTAAATATTTTTAATTTAATTTTTAAATAAAAACACTATTCACCGAAAATTCATTTTTTTCAAAAAAAAAACCCTAAAAATTACCATAGCATAATATCGGTGCTCTGAGTTCAAAAATGAAATCTGTTTTATAAAAATAATCATCTAAATATTTTTAATTAAATTTTTAATTAAAAAACACTATTCACCTGAAAAACTAATACTTGAATAATAATTTATGAAACCATTATTTAACCATTTTATTGAATCACATTACTTAATCAAGGTGCCTAAATTATATTAATACTTTCTTTAACTGAGATTACTAATCCATTTGGACACATTACTAATCCTAATCATAAAATCACTATTCATAATTTACTATTCATCAAAAATTAAGTTGATCTTATTAGACTCTAAATTTCGTACTGAACATAATTGTAGAAGACCATTTTTCGAAAATCCTTACACATTTTTAATTATTTAAGGTTTACACAACCATTTTTTAAATATACTTTTTCTAAAATTCATCAAAAATATGCATACTATATTTATCCGATCATTTGAAAATTCATAAACTTCATCATAAGAAGAAATCGCAATTTTTATTTAAAACAAAGGATTGCACAAGGCAGTTACGGTCTCCTCACATATCCCCTTATCACACCAGCATATGACCTAAGTGTAAGGTGTGCTAAGGTGAGAGAATCTGAGGGAAGCTCGACTAACATCGCACGAGTAGTAATTTCTATTAGTTTGAACTTCTCGCAAAGGCGATTCCGTTCTAGCTTCACACGATGGAGTTCGGCTTGGGTTTGGTCCAGAGCAAAGCCCAGTGGTGCTACCTCCTTCCCAAGTTCTGTTAGATGGGATTCGATCAGTCCAAGACTACTGGGTGAGGCCATCGAATCTTCTTTCTATAAATATTAACCAAGATTACTTGTATTTAGAGGCAATAATCAAAACATTTAGTTTCCAGCGGTCATATTGACCAATGGTCATATAACCGTCTAAACCCAACTGTCTCATTTTAATTATACTCATGTTATCAAATAAAACATTTTTGTTGAGTATAAAAAATATAATAACACATGAAATTAGGAAACAAGATTTATTCAAAATTTCGGGTCGTTACAACTGTACATCCTCTAAAAAGGACGACGTGCTTCCTACCATGTAAATATCTCTCAAGGTCTTGTTCTATGTATAAATTATCATGCAAATCCTCATAGCTAACATCTCCATGTTTTGCCTCCCTAACTTGTTGCAAGAGTGGAGGGGTAACAACCATTGACTAAGGTTAAGACACATAATCTCCATCCAAAAAGGATAACTATAGTGAGGCCAACTAATCGGATGCCTCACTCAATAGAAGTGAACTCAATCTCCAACTGGGAGCATCGGCTATTACATTAACCTTACAAGGAGTATAGATGATCTCAATGTCATAATCATGATGTAACTCCATCCATCTCCTTTACCATAGATTAAAATATTGCTGAAAGAAGATGTACTTGAGTCGCTTGTGTTAGGAGTAGATGATAAACTACCTTCCCATCAGGTAGTGTCACCACATCTTCAATGAAAATACTACAGCTTCCAAATCAATATAATGGGTCGCATAATCCTACTCATGCATCCTCAGCAGGTGTGAACCATAAGAAATCCCCGCCTATCTCTGCATCATAACACAGCCAAGCCCAGTCACTAATTCACCACAGAAAACTATGTAACACCAAGTACACAATTATTTCGTCAATAAAAACTACTACAAACTAGTCTAAGTATGGCTGGAAGATCTGGTTCATGAGTCCCATGAACACTGCAGGGGTGTTCATCATGCCGAAGGGAATCACAAAGTACTTTTAGTGACTATAGAAGCATTTGGAAGCCATATTCAAAACAACCCTCTCTCATACTTGAAGATGGTGATAACCCGATCAAAGTTCAACCTTTGAGAACCACTATACCCCTCTCAGCTAATCGAATTGGTTGTAGATCCTCGACAGTGGATACTTGATCTTCATTGTTATCTGATTCAGGCGCCGGTAATCTATGCACAATATCAAAATCATGTATTCCTTCTTTAGAAACCAAACTAGGGCTACCCAGGGTGAAACATTGGGTCTTACAAATCCATTCCTCTGTAAATCATCTAACTTCACCCTTATCTTGTAAGTCTCTACAGGATCCATCTTACACGTCAGTGAGGATATCAGTTCCTTACTAGGGTGTAAGTCGATGCGAATGTTAACCTACCAATGGGTAGGTAATCCTATAACATATTCTAGGAAGACGTCCTCATAATTATCTACTACTTGTGGGAACTGAAAGCTCATAACATCCACTACTCTAAGGTTAAGGCAATCCAACTCATGAGTGATCATCTACACCCTCCTATGCATGAGACCATTCTATACTTCCTGATTTTCCTTTTCACCAACAAAGGAAAACCTCATCCCATCAATACGGGCACACTGCACCATTCACCTAAAATAGTCAATCTGAGCATGAACTATGGATAACTAGTCCATACCAAGAATGACATCGTAAGGCCTCGACATCGCTACCAAGATATCCCCAACTAAAACTCTCACCTCCAAGAGTCCGATCACACTGTAGGCACCAGTGTGTGATCATTAGGTCTCATCCCAGAGGAGTCTCAGTGTGTGAGGTTCAAGTCAATGGTTTAACCGGAATCTATGAGTCTCAAAAAAGGTATGTAGAAATAAAATGGATGATGATCACTTGTGTCTATCAATATGGTAGCTAATGTTGAAAGACATATATTTTTCTTTAATTCATAATTGCAGCTTCTAGGTCATACACCACAACCACACGCAGCAGTCCCCGCCCCTGTCCTCCAGCTCCCTGAGCCTAGCATAGAACACATGGGGGTGGTGGGGATAATAACATTGAAAATTATTCCACATCCTTCTAATCACCCAAATCCTCTACCAATTATACCCCCTTGCAGATCTTCTAACTCCACTCATTGCCATTGCCTCGGTGGACCATCTACCATGCCTTTGTCAGCATCTCAATGAGTTGGGAAATATTTAGTGACATGTCCCCTACCATCTCATGCATATCATCACCTATCCCTAGGATGATTAGATCCAGTTTGAGAGTCCAAAACAACAGGCCCCCTACTCATGGTGTTCCTCAGACATCTTCCACATCCATATCCTTGTGTCTGACGTCAAATCCCCATTTTTGATGTGTTTTCACTCATCTAATTTCTACTGGCTACCAGTAGATGTATCTTCCTAGCCAAGGACCTCTCAACTGAAAAATCATAGTCTAGAAATCCATCATAGGTAGGAATTTTTATAGAGGATACAAAAGCTTAGATGTCTCTATAAAGACCCTTCTTGAAGGTCCAAGACTTTTAGTCCGAGTCGTGAGCCATATCCATCGAGTACCTGGAATGGTTGGTGAACCTCGATGAATACTCAAACACCAACATGTTATCCTTCAAGAGCTGTAGAATCTCCTGGATATGGAATAAAATTATCATATATGGTTAGAAATGTTACAAATATATATTTTAGTGCTTGGTTTGTTAGTAAGTTAAGCCCAAGAGATAGAAGTGTAAGGATATGTTACAACCGTTACCCATATCATAATGGAAATGGAAAAACATCACTATGAAATTTTTCATCAGACTTCCCAAAACATCCATAGGCCTTTATAGATTCCAAGAAACACTAAAAGTCTAAATGAGGTTTTGGTTTGACAAAGCGAAGACATATTTTAACCCATTGATCCATTCCGGGGGACCCGGAAGGGCCATGCAAAAAAATCTCAGGAGTGCGCCAAAAAAATCACTCCCGCACGGAATGCTGCGGGATTCGAGGAAATTTTTCTCATGGGCGCAGAAACTTTTTCACCCCCAACTGTGGGTGTAGAATGTTGCGTGTGGCCGCCACCGCACAGTTGAACTTTCACGCCACCAAAACTGGCGCACAATCTTTCACGCCGCTGAAACTGGCGTGCTATCTTTTGCACGGATCCGAAGACCCCGGCGCCTAAAAATAGAAGGGTTCCCATTAAACATCAGACGATTGAAGAATCTAAAACATCTCATCTATATGAAATAAACCTCTCATACATGAAAAATATGGATTTTTGGTATGGTATTTTTTGTGACAGGTCACCCAGGGTTTCGCCTTCGCACGAGACCACTCGGGCTTAAACCTCATCTAAATCAATTTTGAGTCCCGTCCCCTACGAGAAATCCCTTCCAATTTGGTACAACCCTTATTTATTGCATTCCATACCTTCCAATTGCATGAATACCTTATTACTTACATGCAAGATCATCTAATTGCGTGCAAAACCATTTCCCCCCTTTGCGTGCGGAACCACTCCAATTGCGTGTCGACCCGGTTTTTTCCACGCAACTATATCAATTGTGCGCCGTCCATGCGTTTTCTGCACAAATATTCCATTTTGAATGAAATCCTCCATCCTTGTGCACATATGTTTTATGTCACTCTTTTGGAAATCATTTTTGGGTGCCTCTTATGCCCAAAAGATCTACATCACACCCCCTTTTCTTGTGTGACCTTAAAGATTTGATTGAAGCAATTTCAAAGTCCCTTGGAAAATACTGCCTGTTACATTGCTTCGCCTCATGCTTCATCACATAAGAACACTAACATCTATTGCTTCTTCACATAGCCACGCTAACGTGGACCCCAAATAGGATCACCTTACAACACTCCCTAGTCATGGCGTTTTCAGTGCCTTCCCTTCACCAAGGTGTAAAGGGTTCCGGTTATGTAAGTACAAGTGGTGCGGAGTGAACCCTCTTCGTCTGAGCTACATGACGTTAAACTACCAAGCACCCTCATTCTCAACACATGACGTTAAACTGTAGCTACACCCCATGTGTTGGACTTGGGGTTCCCCCACCTTGGACATTCTGCACGCCCACTGGTCTCCATATGAGTGTGACCATTCCTCACAAGGAATTACATCCTCTTAATCGGAGCGACGTATGTCCACTGGAAAAGGGAAACCTTCTTGGTGTAAGCCCCAATATTTTCTTGCAGGAGGTGGTGCCTCTACTACTCCTTTCTTCTTTCGTGCCAAAGACTAAGAGGAGATATGGGGACATGAATTTTGTTATCCCTCCCTCTCCCTCTGGGCTTTTCGACATCTGGGCGTCCAACCTGAAATAAGTCCAAGTCTCCCTCTCCCCGGGGGCTCTCCACGTGTAAGCCCCTATTTCCAATTTGGGCCACTAACCATGTGTAATCCCCATTCCACTTCCGACGGACACACCTTTCACGACGTTATCATCAGGTCATTTCTACCTCTTGTTTCACACACCGAGCATGACTCACGTGGGCTTAGAGTAAGCATTGACCATGAAATCCTTTTGGTCGGCCTAGAGTGTAATCCCCACACACCATCCCGAACTATGTGGACTTTGATCCTTTCCAACGCAAGGTATGTAGTAAGCCTCTCTGAGGTTCAAGCCCAAAAACTGATCGCTCTGACCCCCCCTCATGTCGATCCACTTACTCCTACCCGAACTACGTGGACATTGATCCTTGTCAAGGCAAGGTATGTTGGAAGCCTCTATGACATTCAATCCCACCATCCATCTGGACCCCGGGTCCTCATTCATGTCGGTTCACCGACTCCTTCCCCTGAACTATGTTTACATTGATCTTTTACAAAGCAGGGTACGTAGGAATCCTCCCTGAAGTTTGAGCCCAACAACCAATGGTCCCGACCATTTCACATCAGTTAACCCCCTTCATGCATGATGTTAAACTATACTCCCCTTTTAGGTGTCCCATCCAGTGGTAAGCCATTATGACCCCCACTCACCAGTAAGACGTTGTCAACCTAGACCCAGCGGTAAGTCGTTGTCATCCCCTCTATCAGAACCCGTATCTCTAGTTTTTCCCAGTGGCGTCAGACCATCCTTGGGCTGCTAAACACATATGATCCCTAGTATATCGTTGGGTCACTGTCCTCTGTGCACACTCCAATCCTATACCCCTTCCTGAACTACGTGGACTTTGATACCCTACCATGGGGATACGTAGGAGGTATCTTTAAGGGTCAAGACCACCGTCTTCGTCACCCCGAGTCGACTCCATCACATTCTCCATCCACTTTACATAACCATCCATCATTCATCCCGATTCTTACCTGGGCTGACACATTCTGGTGAGATCATGACAATTCACCTCTTTGATTCTCTTAGCAGTAACTGGGTAACTAACCACAAGTTAGCCCCAACATCAGTGTTCCATCAAGGGGATACACCAATTTTATCCACCCTAGTTAGTTTTCTAATATGTATGATTTGTCTCCACTAGACGTTAAATCTGCGGCATACCCTGTGTTAAACATAGGAAGCTAAGGAAAACCTCAGATACATGCCTATGGCATATAATTCCCCGGATTAGACATGGGATGCCTCGGGATTATGCACCCTCGAGAAGTCCTATAATAAGGGGAAGAAACCCAGACATGCCAGTTTCCCTGTGTCTATACACGCCAATGATGTCGAACGTGACTACTCCACTGACCGAAGGTTGCTGCCCTGACTGGACCCTTTGGAATGTCCTGACAGAAGTAGTGTAATTAACCCGTGTCCATGAAGATATGGAACTAGGAAGAGTTTCATGAACAAAATATTAAATCTATAAGGTAGGTCTGGACAAGGTGATGAGTTCTGAGGAGGAATCCATAAAAGGAAGAACCAACATCCCATCATCCCATTTCAATCAAGGAGAAAACGTCCCTGAACAAAGAACCGATGTTGCCCACCATTGGAAAGTAGGAATGTGGGGCAATAAACAGAACCATCTTCCCCAAAAATTATTAATGCATGCACCCCAATGAAAGTGTCAGAAACTATAATGGTGAACCCAATATGAATTTATTATCCTCAATATGGAGATTAGTAGCATTTGAGACATCATTAGATTAGTGTGTCACTGGATCTAGTCATCCGGTGTTGGGTCCCACTAAGAAAATATTGGGCCTGGCGTGAAACTCACAAGAAGTCGAGGCGGTCAAAATGATGGACATCCTGATCTGCTACGTTGTCAGCATGGACCCCTCTTACTAGTCATGGAAGACAGGATGGCGCTGGGGTATTGGTCATCGATTCTTTTTTTCTTTAAGCACTAATGAGTGAATCTTCTTGCTCTTCAGGAATCATGTTGCTGCACTAGAAGCTCAATCATCTCCCTCCCACCGACACAGAGGTAGGGGCAACACCAATGCAGCAATCCTGCATGGCTCTGCCACTTCTGCAATGAATTCCACCTCCATGGCTGCTTGGCGCCCACGCCCCATCTCCCCATATGAATTCAACCAGCAAAGGGTGATGAATGACCTCGTACGCCAATACGAGGAGGAGGAAATTATATTGACTAGGGATATGACACACCAGGAGCTAGATTCATCTGTTCCTCGTCGCCACTACCGCCCCAAGGGCCGTGCAGGGAGCCATTTCTCTCCACTCCGACGTACAATCATTTAAGAAGCCTCTCCCCGGAACGCCTCGATGACTCTCTACCCTACGCCAACGAGGTGGGGGATGCCTGGGCCAGCCTAGCCGGGATCCCGTTTCAGGGGCCACCACAGAGGGCTCCCACCAGGCCACGTCAGTGCCCCACCTGGTTCTCCAAATTGAAGAGTAGGTAATCTATACACTAGCACCACCGGCCCCGGTCTGTCTAACCCAACTTCAGCGTTGGGTGCAAGCTGAAGAGGACTCCCACCAAGGTGTGTCAACGTTAGCAGCTACTGTGGCATGAGCCACCACCGAAGTATGTCACCAGACCCCTACGTATGCTGAGCAGGGGAATTAATATGCCTGCCCCGGATTGAGACCTCAACTGCCCCATGGGCAGGCTGGGTCGACTCACTTGGTCACCGACAAAAGTAGTGGCCGCCGCAGACCAATCCATAGCGAAGACACCCAGTATGGAGGTCCTCCCCATACCGCCTCCACATAAAGTGTGGTTCCTCCCCATTTCCATGCTCGACATGGAGGTCCACCCCGTGCTACCTTCATTCAGAATGAGGGACCTCCCCACGATGGCGACACTCAGTATGGGAGTCTCTCCCTTGCTCAATACACCAGGTATAGAGTCATTCCTGCAGCCACAGATCGCCATGGTTGGGACATTGCGCATCCAGTCACTTTCCAACATGGGGGCCCTCTCCATGTTCTCATAGCAGTAGGAGAAATTCCTTTTTGCCCTGGAAATCAGAGGGGTGGAGGTTAGCATCAATTCACCAAAGCCCAGCAGGAAGGTCCCACCTATGTTCGGCTCGACCAGTATGAGGGACTTCCTCACACTGATGTCACGAAGAGAAATGAGCATAGAGGCCCTACCAGTTCTCCTGTAAGCTCCAACGGAGGTCCTAGCCACTCAATCACTTCCCAAGGAGGTCCTCCCCGTGTCCCCTTCGATATTTTCCCCAGTGCTCCCTATACCCCAGCTTACTCAGGCATAAATCCTCTCTGCCCCAACATCAGTACGACTGATGTTCCTCCTCATGCCAGAAGTCTACCCTGTCTTGAAGAACCATCCCAGGGAAGGAGGTTCGGTCGTCGCCACCATAAAAAAATTAATGAGAAGATTCAGAATAAAATCAAACCAGTATGCTTCTTAGATTCTGAAGTAGAGTACGACTCGGCGATGGAACCCTCCCCTCGGTCCTCTATTTCAAGGGTCGGGGCTGGAACAAGGTGCATTAGACTTGTAATCCCGGAAAGTGAAGTCCACCAGATTCTCGCCTACCTCCGCAGGTATATCCCAGAGGAAGAAAACATGGAAATACCACAGGTTATGGTCGTGAAATCACCACCATCATCACCAGAAGAACTCTCTACCTTAACTAGATGTCACAAAGAGCTATTCTGGGGAACCATGGTGGACGATCAGTAGTGTGGTCCATCTCCAGTAGCCCTAGTCCTTCCACTAGAAACTTTGGTTGTTAGCCCATACAACCACGATGTAGTGTCTAAGTCGCTACACTCTTTGGAGGATAGCCTAAATGAAGTGGCTTTTCAGCACGCTCTCCCTATTCTCCACCAGCCAGCCTACCGTCCCAGCGGTTAGCTTCGATGCCACTACCAGTTCCTTAGCTGCCTTCAGTTGACGAGTGGGGGAATGAAGGGACATACCCTAAATCTAAGCTAAGAAGCTTATGGAATATCTTTACGGTGGACCACTTCCCTGAGATGTTTTGGCCTAATGTAGCGCCAAAATTTTGTGTGCCAGAATCCCTCACCCCATAAGAAGTTTAGTGTTTCCGTCAAACCCCTTGGGCGATGAAATTCCGCCTTTTCAACCAGAAAGTGGCTTATCCGAAGAGCCAATCACACTTTTAGTACATCGGCGAACAATACCGTCTGGTTGATCTGACTGAAATCCATGTGGCCCAGCACCCTGAGTCACCAGGTCACCATAAGGCCCTCAAGAAAAGATGAATCTAGAGTTTCAAGGTACTCCGCAAGATTATCAAGGAGGCTTCCCCCAATGTGCAGATCCATGGCTTGGGAAAATATGCTACCCTCCTCTTTAGTTCTATCCATTGGTAGGCTGACCTGTCATGTGATATCAAGGACATGCCAACGTGAAGAGTCGTGGTCAACATGGATAGCATATTGGAAGAGGAGAACGAGCTAGATGTACTGGACAAGGACCTTCCCCCTGAGGGCATACCACCACTCTTGGATCCATTGAGAAGGGTTACTCACCAAAAGAGAAATCTGTTGGGTCTCCTTGCACCCCCTGAGGCATTATTCCTTAGCTGAAATCACGGTAAGGGTAAGGATAACATCGAAGCCACCAAACCCACTGATCTATCTAGCTTAATGTAGGAGACATAAGAAGACTCTAAAAAGGCCGTGTTGCATTAGCAACTTTCCGAACATAAAAATTTGGTTAACAACCTCCTAGATGAATGCGCCGTGGAACAACAGCCAGACTATAGTGATCCTCGGCCAGGATAGCAGGGTCGGGCACAACTTCTCCTTGGTGAGCTACCCCAGGTTGACCTTGATCATACTGCTCAAGCAGATAGGGTTGAGGACGAGGCCTATGGAAGGAGGGTGCGATATGTCTCGTCAAATTCTCCTGAGGGGCGTGAAAACCCTCGTGACCCAGCTCGGGCTCCCCCAGCCACTCCGCAGGTCGTTTCTCCAGCCTCTCCACAAGCCGTGGGGCCTGCTTACCATATTGAAGAACCCGAAAACACACTGGTGGTTAGGGATCCCCATCAAGATAGGGAACCCCACCTAGATGATCCATTGGTGACAGTCATTTTCCACCTCGAGGTGTTGGAGACATGACATGTGGCACTCCCACCTAATGGAATGCCATATCTAGCATAGGTGGATGATATGCTGGCACCCCTGGGTTTTGGGAATCCCACCTTTTCCCCATTCAACGAGATAGGGGACCCGCTACATCACTTGGCCCACTTCATCTCAATGTGTGGGCCTATGTTGGGGACTCCAGCAGAGTAGGAAGCCGCCAAACATCAGTGTTTTGTGCAAATGTTGGAGGGACTATCGTTTATCGGGTACAGCCAGCACCCCATCGGATGAGTAGCTGTCTAGGACGTCCTCTAGATGAAATTTCTCTACCAGTTTAGTTCTACCACCAGGAAGATGAGTATCGTATACCTCTTTAAGTGAAAGTTGAGGCCTGATGAGTGCATTGCATAATTTTTCGCCCGGTGGAAAGAGATCACATACTCTCTTGACATTCCACTAACTCAGAATCAACTCTTAATGATGTATATAGGGAACATCAAGACTAAAATTGCCCCCTCTTTGATCCCCCAGAACTACCCTGGAGCATTCTGAGACTTCTCTAACAATGACTAGTGCTAAGAGGAATCCCTGCAATAGGCTAGCCATGTAGGTCTGTTGCCTCCCGTAGTTCCTACGAGATGGGATGCTAGTGTTGAGTCCACCGTAGTGGCCCAAATAGAGGCCCCAAAGAAACTAGAATTTCTACCAATGGAGTCGGCTTCGTAGCTTCATGGAGGCCCTCCAACTCAGGCACAGCCTCCGGCCCAACAGCGCCCACCACAAAATTGGCATGTTCCCCCTCGTAATGCGCCGTCGCTGCCTTGGTGAGATAACCATGCTCCACCACATCAATAGGATCCTCAAGATCCTCATCAGGGTCAGACTCTAAGGGCCCCCTTTCCGAACAGAAGAAACCGGGCCTACTCATTTAATGAGGCTCAGGTCCCCGGTTACTTCCACAGTGCCTTAGAGTAGGGGATCGTACATTTTCCGGAGTGTAGAAGGCCAGAAGAGGCGAGCCTCACTAATCACCCCTACTACTTCACCTTATCACCAGATCCTGGGGCACACTCTCTAACGGTGCTAGGTGTTCAAAGAATGTCTCCAAGACCAGGTGGATAACAAAATAATGCGGTTAGGCCCAGCCCCGACATAGGTGGCATGCGTCATTGTGAGGCCAGACAATAGCAACGACAACGAGGGTGAGTTGCAGCAGGTTTCTAACCACGGGTCCCAGAAGTACGATGACTGGGTGGCTCGTAAAATGGTTTCCCATGCCCATGGTGACATCCGTGCATGCATGAATCATCCAGAACCTTTAAAAGCTATGGCTGCTACTTCGGCATCGTCATCTTAACCATCCTCATCCCAGAAGAGAAAATGTCAATGACGTAAGGGAAAACAAAGTCCCCCGCTAATGCCATCATCATCCCATACTCTTGATGACTAAATGCCCTCAAAGATGGCTATTCCTCCTGGAATCTTCCCAGTAGAGGATGAATTTTCATTTGATAGTCAAGGGTATGGCTCGGTTAATACTGTAGAGCTAGTAAACCCCTACACGACTTCGGATGATGAGGAGCATCAGGCAGACCCTCCCAACATCCCATGCCATCATCAGTGTCGGCGGAGCCAGGGCTATATGGGCAGTCGAAGTGCTTCAATTAGCACGTCCAACTAGTCCTTACATACTACTAAAACAAGGAAGAAGGCTTGTCACAGAGCTCAGCAAGAATAACCTTCTCATCGGGTGACATCAAGTCCGCCTTCACTACCATTCGTGCTACTAGATCAGGAAGAAACGCCCAGACCTCACCGCGATCAGTCGCAATTCTCCAAGGACCGATTATAGTTGTCAGTTCCACATCCGGTAGTCACTCCACATGCTTCGACTAGTGAGCAGTGGGACCTTCTGCTACCATGTGCCAGAAAATAGGCAGATCGATGCATTCAACAAGACCCACTCCAACATTTGGTAGAAAATGGTTGGTCAGAACAAGAAGAGTTGGCCAGAAAATCTTCCCAACTCCCTCTGGGATTATCAAACAATGAATCGTAATTCCACCTAGGTGACTCCATATTCCCTAGTATACGGAACTGAGGTCATCCTGCATATCGAGATTTAGTTACCTCCATTACACAAAATAGTCTATGATCAGTAAGCGCCAGATAAAGTAGCTAAAATTTGTCTGGCCGATTTGGAAGCACTTTATGAAAATGAGCTTTGTGCCCTGCAAAACAAGAAAGGAATTAGGATAAGTGTAACACCCGAGACTTTTATGAGAAATATTTTGTTTTTATGTTATATAAATCATCAAAGGAATGTTTCACTACACATAGCACTAGCTTGACTTTCTTTACACGCAATCATGACCTTCCTCTATAGCTTCCATCGTACGCAATACCGAGTTTCACTAAAAAATGATATGCTATTAAAATATTACTAAACTAGTCGTTATGAAGAGTAATAACCACTTTTTGAAATTTTTTAAATTTTATTTTTCAAAATGGACTTTATTTTTGGATTCAGAATATCGAAATTATCCTAAGGTGAAATTTTGGTATTTTTCTGAAAACATTCAATTTTTTATGAATAGGGAAAACACTCTGTCACTATTTAAAAACCGACTTTTTATTTAAATAATTATTTATTTTATTTAAATTTATATTAGGTAAAAATTGATACATAATACCAATATAATTTCAATGCAATTTATTTTAGTCATTTTATAATAATTTTAGATATATAAAAATTTTATTGAACTTTTCACCGTCTTTTACCCATATCCTAGGAGATTTTGGAAATTTACATAAAACTTAATTTTACCGCTTCTATGAGTGGAATTTATAAAATATGAGAGACAGGGTTAATATCAAGAACTAAAATGTGGTTCAATGAGATGAAAATAATTTTTGGTGAATATTAACTTTTTACTTTTTTTTACCACGGTTAAAAGTGAATAGGGAAATTAAGGGTAAAAATTTGTTACTATTACCCTAACACATGTCCTAATTCTATTGGATCAGTGTAATTCGACCAAAAAAAAACATTTGGAATAAAATATGATCATTTAGGCCCACTTGTATTAGATTAGGACATTTATTATTAATTTATTTAAAGAAGGGTTAAAATAGTTAAAATCAAAGTTTAATAACTAAATCATTTTTAATATAGGGTTATACATAAGATAAATTCGACTATAAATATTAATTAGGAAGAAAAATAGTTTTCCTACATAATGGTATTTTATTTTTAATTTTTATACAATAAATAATATAATTTATTTATGACACAATGATGATGCAGTAATTATCTTATTAATGAAATATTGACATAATTGATGTTATAAATACCCAAATAAATGTAATTTGAGACTTTTTATGAATTAAAATACTTTTCTAGGTTAATATGACATGTTATTATGGATTTAATTAACTTTTTTTGAACTAATCTTTCTGTAATTATTTTCAAAAAAATCAATTACCAAATAGTGTCAAAATTGACATAAAATAGTTTTTAAAAAAAATATTATATTATTAATTGTTATTTTATTCCTAAAAATATAATGTTCGGCAAAATTACTTATATAAGGTTATATATATTAATAATAAACAACTTGGGTTTATTTTGGCTTGTTATAGTAAGTTTATTAACCTCATAGTGTCAAAAAACAAGAAGACACGGTAAAAGATAAATTATCTAACTTAAAGTTAAATATAAATGATAAGGTTAAAATAGATACCTAAAATTGTCTAAATTCTATTGTATGAGAGGATTTATACCCATACCCACATTATCTTCTAAATAAATCAATTTTGAGCTATTAAAAACCGAATATGACTTTATAATAAAATAATATTTTTAGGTTTTCCTAAGGTACCCCTCTCCTCCCTTATAAAAGGGAACCTCCTCCCTCTCTTCCTCACACCACATTGAGCCTTCAAGATCGGCCAACCCATGACAAATTCTCTTCTACACTTCCCTATAAACATCCTAGAGGTCCTGGTATTCTCAAAAGACCAATTTTAGTTCCCTAAGAGGAGGTCTCAAAGAGGCGCTTCAAAGAAGAGGTAATGTCCGTTACTGATTCTTTCAACTTTATTTCTTCTTCCACTTATTCTTCTTTAGTTGTTTCATAATGAATTAATAACATCAGTATCACTCATATACTTATATGTTATTATAATTATGAAACATCCCTATTTCACCATCTATCCATCCTACGGAAAACGAAATCACGGCGCGTGCGTACGTACAAAATACCGTCTCCACGCTGTGGTGTAATGTATTTTCCACCACCACCTTACTTGGATGGGTATAATGGTGTAAATAATAACTATATATGATTATTGTAAAGTTATATTGATTCTGAAATAATATACATACACTCCAATACATTTCCACGATCATGGGAATGATATCATCGCTCGTGCGTACGTACGGAATACCGTCTCCACGATGTGATGCGACTCGTTCTACATGATATTCATTGCATAATGATTATATAAATGAATTGAATAAATTAATATGATATATATTACACTAATAGCATTCTAGAAATGATTTATCTATAACCTAAAGATAAGAATAAGAATTTATTTGACAAAACACGCATAAGAACAAAAAGTAATAAACACCCGAATAACAAGTAGCAATGAAACATTACTAATAAGAAGATAAGAATATGGCCATATATGATATCATAACAATGATTATGATTCTGGAATAAGTCAATGACATTATTTAAATCATTATATAGGAGTTTTGGACACTTAATAAGAAAATCGGAACTAAGGTAAGGGAAAATATCACAATCTCATTTTTATCCGAGATTGTTTATACTTTGGTATTTACTGGGGTGTATTTTATCATCCACATCCATGTTTCCTCAATATGTAATATTATTTCCATCCACCTAAAAAAATTTTAAATCCAATTTTACCCTTAGGTTAGTATTTAGTAAAAGATATGAAATGAATCTTTTGTCATTTTTCATACGAGGTACTTTTTGACTTTTCTGAAAAAAGTACGAGAAGAATGTTTTTTTTAACTTATACGACATGAATGGATTTTTAAAACATTATTTCCACAAATCATCCATTACAAGTTTTCAATATTATTTTTAATCAACTTATTTTATTTTAAAATTTTATGACATGTTAAAAAAAGGAAAAAAAATTTGAAGTAGAAAGGATATTTTCCTCAAGAATGGAGTTCAAGTGTTTTATCAAAATTATTTTCCATCTAGGATAAAAATGGTTCTTATTTCTATCCCTATTATTAAATTGATTTGATTATGTTGTGATGGAATTATTTGTATGAATTCATTTATCTTATATGAATTGTTTTATGATGTCACGATGTTTAAGAATCCCATTTTTATTACATGGGTTATGCAATGATGTATGATTTATGATTTTGTGGCACAAATAAGAATGGTATCATTATGAGATGGGTGGGACCTATATCTTAATCCAATGCATTGGGTAAATATTTATATCTCATGAGATAGACATGGCTGGAACGGCAGGTTAAACCAGTTCATTGAAATAGGATTGAAATGAGGAGTGAACTCGGTTCAGAAATGGACTTTGTCTGCTAAGATAGTCTTATAAATGAGTCTTGAATACTAAGAAATGATTCTCTACAATTATGTATGTATGCCACAAAGTTTTATGTTTTAAGTTATTATTATTATGATTAAATTTCACTACTATGATTTATCACATGTTATGAAATTATGATCTCTTTTGCAGGTTAAGATTTCCAAAATGTTATGTTCTTATGAATATGATGTGATTGATATTTCTTTTGTTTACCCTTACTGAGAATTTGAGCTCAAACTTTTGTATTTTTTCTTTCCCAAGGTCAGGAAGAAGGTTATTAAGTAGGATATGCCAAAATGGACTCTAGATATGATGAAATAAATTGGAGACAATGTATATGCTTTATGAACCAGTTGTTTATGTTTCCTAGTTTCCAAAGACACTATACCTATAAAGTCCTTTCCTAGTATTGTTATATGTTGTAACAAGTGTGCTTCAATTCTGAAGTAATAAAAATGTATGTAAAGTATGGGTCGTAATAGTTGGTATCAGAGGAAAGGTATAGTCAACCTTTGGAAACTAGGATGTGAAAGCCTTATTAAGAACCCTAAGGATAAGTCTAAGCATAGAACACAATATTAGTGTTTTAGAAATGGCCATGAACAACATATGATAATACCTTAAGTGTGAAATTTTATTGTTGATTATGTGTTTTTTCTATTATAATCAGTGTTTCTCACACTATTCTTCTTGGTTTTAGTAAATGGATGGAACCCGAAGGAATCGTGTTAATGCGGAATGCGACGGGCAATGCAATGATTGTCCCCCTGAGCAACCAAACGTTATGGGAGCTGGAATGAATTATCATGTAGGCATGCTCACACAACTTTCTCAAGATATGAATCATGTAGGACTTCCAAACGAGAAAAGGAAGGAGCAACATTTTGTTGATTCCTTCATGAGGCAGCGTCCACCTTCATTCAGTGGGTCTTCTAATCCATTAGTGGCTGAACAATGGATCAGTACCACTGAAAAGATATTTTCAATTCTTCAATGTTCTGAACATGATAAATTCATCTTAGCAGTGTATCGTTTGGAAGGAGATGCTGATAAATGGTGGAATCTTATTAATAATTTGAGGCAAAGGGATGAAATTGAGTCTATGGAATGGGACGAGTTCAAGAAATTATTTTTCAATAAGTACTTCCCTCGTATTCTCCGAACAAAGATAGAGAAGGAATTTCTTGAACTAAAGCAAAAGGATAATGAATCTGTTGGTACCTACGAAGCAAATATTACAAGACCTTCAAGGTACGCTTTCGGTATTACTATCCAACCTGAGAGTAAGATCGATCGATTCGTTAGTGGATTAAAACCAAGTCTTTGAAGTGTGTTAGCCATAAGGTACTTCAATAGCTATGAGGAAATCGTTCGATGTGTTCTCAAGGTTGAGATGTAGATTGGAGTAACCCATCAGTCATATGGGTTTGATAAGAAGAGGAAAATGGAATTCATAGGAAAATCTAAAGAGCACACTGAAAAGAAGATGAGTTTTCCCTTATGCTCAATGTGTGGAAAGAAACATGGAGGAAATTGTCTTAAGGGGACAAGCAGATGTTATAAGTGTGGAAAAGAAGGTCATCGGGAAATTGAATGTCGAAATAATGGGAAGAAGATGTCTAATAATGCAAACAAAGGAAGGGATACACAGAATGAACCTACTACCCTTCAATGTTTCAAGTGCAAGGAGATGGGGCATTATTCCAATCAATTCCCAAATCCAAGGGTCGATGATGATGATCGATGTCAACAAACTCTTAAGGCCAAAGACAAAGGAAAGTCACATGCAATTACTATCAGCGATGTGGAGTATGATAACGAAGTGGTGAAAGGTACACTTACCATCCACTCTAAAGTAGAAAATGTTTTATTTGATTCTGGATCCACCCACTCTTTTATTTCTGATGAATTTTCTAAGGTTATCGACGTACTACCTCAACAATTATATGTTGAGTTAGCTGTCACAACTCTTAGTGGCACAACCGCCACATCAAAAGTTTACAATTCTTCTCTAATTGATGTTTGTGGGAATGTGCTTCCTGCAAATCTTGTGATCCTTCCTATAGTGGAATTTGATATGATTCTTGGCATGGATTGTCTTTCTTTATATGGATCTCATATCAATTTCCAAATAAGGGAAGTCACATTTCATATTCCACATCAATCTATGATCATCTATCGATGCAAGGATGAAAATAACCTTCCAGTGGAAATTTCTTCCATCTTATGGGTTTTGATTCCACTAAATGAAGGTTATTTATCTCAAATGGTTGGAGAGAAACTCGTGATTAAGAATATTCCCATTGTACGAGAGTTTGATGATGTCTTTCCAGAGGAATTACCTGGTCTTCCACCAAATCGTAATGTTGAGTTTTCAATAGAACTCATACCGGGTGCTTTACATATTTCAAAGACACCTTATATAATGGCCCCAATTGAGTTGCAGGAATTGAAGAAGAAACTCTATGAGAATCTTGATAAGAGATTCATACGCCCTAGTACATCACCTTGGGGAGCACCTGTTCTGTTTGTTAAGAAGAAAGATGGATCAATTAGACTCTACATTGATTATCGAGAACTTAACAAGATCACGATCAAGAAAAAATATCCTCTCCCATGCATTGATGACTTATTTGACCAACTACGCAGAGCTCAATACTTTTCCAAGATTGATATTTGTTCAGGATATCATCAATTAAGGGTCAAAAGGGAGGATATACCAAAGACAAATTTCCGTACAAGGTATGTACACTATGAATTTATAGTGATGCCATTTGGTCTTACTAATTCCCCTGCAATCTTCATGGATCTGATGAATAGAGTCTTTAGTGACTATCTTGATCAGTTTGTGGTAGTCTTTATAGATGATAATCTTGTCTATTCAAAGAGCACGGAATAACATGAATATCACTTGAGAATTATATTAAAGACCATGAGAAAGGAGAGGCTTTATGCCAAATTTACCAAGTGTGAATTTTGGATTCAAAAAGTTTCATTTTTGGGTCACATAATCTCAAAAGAGGGGATATCTGTGGATCCAGCTAAAATAGAGGTTATCGAAATATGATCGAGACCAAAAACAGTAACCGAGATCCGAAGATTTCTTGGTTTGGCTTGATTTTATCAACGTTTTGTAAAAGATTTTTCATGATTATCTAATCCACTCACCAAGTTGACTCAAAAAGGAGTTAAGTTCGTGTGGATGGAGGAATGTGAAGAGAATTTCAAGGAGTTGAAAAGAAGGTTATCTAGTGCACTTGTACTCACACGCCCTTGTAGTAGAGAAAGGTTTGTGATCTATAGTGATGTATCCAAGAAGGGGCTGGGGTGTGTTCTTATGAAAAACGATATGGTGATAGCTTATGCCTCACGACAGTTGAAAATACATGACCAAAATTACCCAACTCATGATTTGAAGTTAGCTGCGGTAATCTTTGCATTAAAGATTTGGAGGCATTATCTTTATGGAGAAAGGTGTGATATTTATAATGATCATAAAAGTTTAAAGTATATTTTCACACAAAATAATCTGAATATGTGCCAAAGAAGATGGTTGGAGCTGATTAAGGATTACGAATGCTCAATTCATTACCACCTTGGGAAAGCAAACAAGGTGGAAGATGCATTAAGTCGACAAGACCATGCTAGCTTATCCATAATGAGGATCACAAACGATCCAATATTTATGGATTTACAAAGGATGGATCTTGGAATTATAATGGAAGGGGGAAAATCGTATATTTCTCAAATGAATGTTCAACCATCTATACATGTGAAGATTAAAGAGGCACAAAAAGAAGATGTAGAGTTATAAAAGAAGGTGAGAAATGTTCCTGAATTCAACCTTGATTGTAATGGGATAATAAAATTCAGGAATCGGGTTTGTGTTCCTCCCATCCCAGAATTAAAGAAGGAGCTGCTGGATGAGGCTCATAGTTCTTCATTCTCTATTCATCCTGGAAGCATGAAGATTTATAAGGACCTGAAAAAGTACTTCTGGTGGGATGTCATGAAAAGAGATGTTGCTGAATATGTCTCTCGATGCTTGGTTTGTCAGCAAGTTAAAGCTGAGAGACAGAAGTCTAAGGGGATGTTACAACCATTACCCATACTTGAATAGAAATGGGAAAACATCACTATGGACTTTGTCACCGAACTTCCTAAAACATCAAAAGGAAATAATTCTATCTGGGTCATAGTTGATCGTCTTACAAAGTCAACACACTTCATTGCTATTAGAGAGGATTTCTCTCCAGATAGCTTTCCAGGATATATATGAAGGAAGTGGTAAGATTGCATGGAGTACAACTTTCTATTATATCTGATCGGGATCCGAGATTTACCTCGAAGTTCTAGCGAAGTCTTTAGAATACTCTGGATACAGAGTTGAGTTTCAGCACTACATATCATCCTCAGACAGACGGTCAGTCTGAGAGAATAATTCAAACTCTAGAAGATATGTTGAGAGCTTTCTCTATGGATTTCAAAGGTGGTTGGGATCAACACCTACCTTTGGTGGAATTTTCTTATAATAATAGCTTTCACTCCATTATTCAGATGGCTCCTTATGAAGCTCTCTATGGAAAGAAATGCAGGACTCCAACTTGCTGGGATGAAGTTGGGGAAAGAAAGCTATTAGGACCTGATCTTGTTGATGAGATGGAAGAAAAGGTCAGATCTATTCAACAACACATAAGAGAAGCTTAGATTCAACAAAAAAGGTATGCTGATAACTGAATAAAAGACCTAGAGTTTGAAGTGGGTGATAAAGTGTTCTTACAAATATCTCCTTGGAAGAGAGTAATGAGGTTTGGAAAGAAGGGAAAGCTGAGCCCTAGGTATATCGGTCCTTTCGAAATACTGGATCGTGTTGGGAAGGTAGCTTACCGATTGGCGCTTCCACCGAATCTCTCCCAAGTTCATGATGTGTTCCATGTATCTCTCCTGAGAAAGTACATACCTGATCCTTCACGTGTACTCAACTCAAAAGTTGTACTACTGGAGCAAGATCTTTCTTATGACGAACAGTCGATAGAGATTCTGGATCGTAGCGAAAAAGTTATATAGAACAAGACCAATCGCTTGGTGAAAGTTTAATGGAGGAACCACCAATTATAAGAAGCTATATGGGAGCTTTAGGATATGATGAGGGAGAGTTATCCTCATCTGTTTGTTACAAAGTGACGAATTTTGAGGGCGAAATTCATTTTAAGGGGGGTAGAATGTAACACGTGAGACTTTTATGAGAAATATTTTGTTTTTATGTTATATAAATCATCAAAGGAATATTTCACTACACACAACACTAGCATGACTTTCTTTACACACAATCGCGACCTTCCTCGATAGCTTGTGTCGTACGCAATACCGAGTTTCACTAAACAACGACATGCTATTAAAATATTACTAAACTAGCCGTTATGAATAGTAATACCCACTTTTTGAAATTTTTTAAATTTTATTTTTCAAAATGTACTTCATTTTTGGATTCGGAATATTGAAATTAGCGTAGGGTGAAATTTTGGTATTTTTCTGAAAACTTTCAATTTTTGATGAATAGTGAAAACACTCGGTTACTATTTAAGAACCGACTTTTTATTTAAATAATTATTTATTTTATTTATATTTGTTTTAGGTCAAAATTGATACATAATACCTATATTAGTCTAATGCAATTCATTGGAGTCATTTTATAATAATTTTAGATATATAAAAATTTTATTGAACTTTTCACCGTCTTTTACCCACCTCCTAGGAGAATTTGAAAATTTACATAAAACTTAATTTTACTGCTTTTGTGAGTGGAATTTAGAAAATCCGAGAGACACGGTTAATATCAAGGACTAAAATGTGGTTCAATGAGATGAAAATAATTTTTTGTGAATAGTAACCTTTTACTTTTTTTACCACGGTTAAAAGTAAATAGGGAAATTAAGGGTAAAAATGTTATTATTATTACCCTAACACATGTCCTAATTATATTGGATAAGTGTAATTCGACCAAAACAACATTAGGAATAAAATATGATAATTTAGGCCCACTTGGATTAGATTAGGACATTTATTATTAATTTATTTAATGAAGGGTTAAAATAGTTAAAATCAAAGTTTAATAACTAAATCATTTTTAATATAGGGTTATACATATGATAAATTCGACTATAAATATTAATTAGAAAGATAAAAAAGATTTACTACATAATGGTATTTTATTTTTAGTTTTTATACAATAAATAATTTAATTTATTTATGACACAATGATGATGCAGTAATTATCTTATTAATGAAATATTGACATAATTGATGTTATAAATACCCAAATAAATGTAATTTGAGACTTTTTATGAATTACAATAATTTTAAAGGTTAATATAACATGTTAGTATTTATTTAATTAACTTTTTTTGAACAAATCTTTCTGTTATGATTTTCAAAAAAATCAATTACCAAATAGTGTCAAAATTGACATAAAATAGTTTTTTAAAAAAATATTATATTTTTAACTGCTATTTTATTCCTAAAAATATAAGGTTCAGCCAAATGACATAGATAAAGTTATATATATTAATAATAAAAACATGGGGTTCGTTTGTATTGTTATAGTAAGTTTATTAACCTTATAGTGTAAGAAAACAAGAAGACACGGTAAAAGTTAAATTATCTAACTTAAAGTTAAATCTAAATGATAAGGTTAAAATAGATAAATAAACTTGTATAAATTCTATTGGATGAGAGGATTTCGACCCATCCCCACCTTATCTTCGAAATAAATTAACTTGGAGCTATTAAAAACCAAATATGACTTTATAATAAAATAATATTTTTATTTCTTCCTAAGGCACCCCTCTCCTCCCTTATAAAAGGGCACCTCCTCCCTCTCTTCCTCACACCACTTTGAGCCTTCATGATCGGCCAACCCATGCCAAATTATCTTCTCCACTTCCCTAGAAACATCCTAGAGGTCCTGGTCTTCTTCAAAGACCAATTTTATTGCCCTAAGAGGTGGTCTCAAAGAGGCTCTTCAAAGAAGAGGTAATGTCTGTTTCCGATTCTTTCAACTTTATTTCTTATTCCACTTCTTCTTATTTAGTTGTTTCATTATGAAGTAATAACATCATTATCACTCATATACTTATATGTTATTATAAGTATTAAACAACCCTATTTCACCATCTATCCATCCTACGGAAAACGAAATCACCGCGCGTGCGTACGTACGGAATACCGTCTCCACGCCGTGGTGTAATCTATTTTCCACCACCACCTTACTTGGATGGGTATAATGGTGTAAATAATAACTATATATGATTATTTTAAAGTGATATTGATTCTTAAATATTATACATACACTCCAATACAATTCCACGATCATGGGAACGATATCATGGCTCGTGCGTACGTACGGAATACTGTCTCCACGATGTGATGGGACTCGTTCTACATGATCTTCAATGCATAATGATTATATAAATGAATTGAAGGAATTAATATGATATATATTACACTAATACCATTCTGTAAATGAGGTATCTATAACCTAAAGAGAAGAATAATAATTTATTCGACAAAACACACATAAGAACAAAAAGTAATAAACACCCGAATAACAAGTAGCAATGAAACATTACTAATAAGAAGCTAATAATATGGCCATATATGATATCATAACAATGAGTATGATTCTGTAATAAGTAAATGACATTATTTAAATCATTATACAGGAGGTTCGGACACTTACAAAGCAAATCAGACCTAAGGTAAGGGAAAATATCACAATCTCATTTTTATCAGAGATTGTTTATACTTTGGTATTTACTGGGGTGTATTTTATCATCCACATCCATGTTTCCTAAATATATAATATTATTTCCATCCACCTAAAAAATTTTTAATCCAATTTTACCCTTAGGTGGGTTTTTAGTAAAACATACAAAATGAATCTTTTGTCGTTTTTCATACGAGGTACTTTTTGACTTTTCCGACAAAAGTACGAGAAGAATGTTTTTTAAACTTATACGGCATGAATGGATTTTTAAAACATTATTTCCACGAATCTTCCTTTACAAGTTTTCAAGTTTATTTTTAATCAAATTATTTTATTTTAAAATTGTATGACATGTTATGAAAGGAAAATTTTTTTGAGGTAGAAAGGATATTTTCCTCAAGAATGGAGTTCAAGTGTTTTATCAAAATTATTTTCCATCTCAGATTAAATAGGTTTCTATTTCTATCCCTATTATTACATTTATTTGATTATGTTGTGATGGAATTCTTTTTCTGAATTCCTTTATCTTATATGAATTGTTTTATGATGTCACGATGTTTAAGAATCCCATTTTTATTACATGGGTTATGCAATGATGTATGATTTACGATTTTGTGGCACACATAAGAATGGTATCATTATGAGATAGTTGGGACCTATATCTCCCTCCAATGAATTGGGTAAAGATTTATATCTCATGAGATAGACATGGCTGGAATGGAAGGTTAAACCGATTCAGTAAAACAAGACTGAAACGAGGAGTGAACTCGGTTCAGAAATAGACTTTTTCCGCTAAGATAGTCTTGGCAATGAGTCTTGACTACTAAGAAATGATTCTCTATGATTATGTGTGTATGACACAAAGTTTTATGTTTTATGTTATGATTATTATGATTACATTTCACTACTATGATTTATCCCTTGTTATGAAATTATGATCTCTTTTGCAGGTTAAGATTTCCAAAATGTTATGTTCTTATGAATATGATGTGATTGATATTTCTTTTGTTTACCCTTACTGGGCATTTTAGCTCACCCTTTTGTATGTTTTCTTTCCCCATGTCAGGAAGGAGGTTATTAATTAGGATATTCCAAAAGGTACTCTAGATATGATGAAATAAATGGGAGACAGTGTAGATGCTTTATGAGCCAGTTGTTTATGTTTCCCAGTTTCGAAAGACACTATACCTATACGGTCCTTTCCTGGCTTTGTTATATGTTGTAACAAGTGTGATTCAATTCTGAAGTAATAAAAATGTATGTAAATTATGGGTCGTTATGATAAGATAGCTAGAGATTTCAACAAGAAGCTTCCCCTCCACTCTTTCATACAAGGTGATTTGGTCTTGGCCTTGAAGACGTCAATGATTCTGGGATGGAAGCCACCGAAATTGGAACCCAAATGGGAAGGACCATACATAATTTTCAAGGTTTACCCCAATGTTTCTTACTCCCTGGTAAATATGGATGGTGAGCGTATAACTCCTCCCACCAATGCCAAGTTCCTCAAGTAATACATTGCCTGATCCATCTGGTCCTGCATGACCCTAAAATGCCCGGTCCTGCGTGACCCTAAACTGCCAGGTACTGCATGACCCTAAACTGCCAGGTCCTACATGACCCTAAACTTATTGTTCCTACACGACCTTAAACTATATTGGGTCCTGTAAGACCTCAAACTTCTATAAAAAATCTCGCATGACGTTAAAATTCATTTCGTCCTGGAGGACATTAAAATACACCCTTAGAACTCTGTGTGGCTTGATTCCCATCTGCATGGGATATGTAGGAACGCTCAAGGATTTCTTCTTAAGTCCAGCCCCTCAAAGTCTTTTCTTTGACTATTCCCCCTACGCATAGTTCTTTTGGGGAATCCCACATGATGTCACACAAGCTTCTTTGGTCATACACATGTCAGGACTAAGATTACTGCACCATGTGCCCCTCCCCATTATTTTAATTCCCCCACATCTTTATCGCATGACGTTAAACTGCATGGCCCCTTTAGAACTACGTGTGGCTTGATTCCCATTCTCATGGGATATGTAGGAACTCCTAGACATTTCATCTATTGGCCCAACCCAAATGTCAAAATCATCCCTTAGGTCAAGACATATGGTGTGGTGTAGGCTTTGTCCTCAATTCATGCCAAGATCATCTCGATCCCGCCATACGTCCCACACCCCAGATATGTCCATCCCTTTCACGTCCCTGCTTGATGTTAAAATTAATGGGCACATCTATGCTTCACCCACTCCTTTTATTGGGACTCCATCATCTTTCACATCTAAAAGGACCCCTGACTGGCATGGATGCTTGGACCAAGGGCTCTCCTACCACTTCTGGCCAACGCCCTCGAGGATGTTGAGCAGAAAATTGATACAATTCCCGCATTGCAAATATGGTCAGCGGTCGATGCTCATTAGTTGTTCCCATTTCAGGTCACACTATAAGGATTATGTGTTTCGAACATGGTCCGTGGTTATCCTTTATCATTTTCACCACCCCCATAGATCTGAAACATTGAATGTGGTGGTTCATCCGGCCCGCTATATCTTCGAGTGGTAGTTCCCTTTGGGCAATGCCAGCTATCAAACCCTTATATGATAGGGAAAGATGAATTCGGATCCTTTTTTCCCAGACCGAGCACTGCTCACGTGAGCTTAAAAGTTGTGATAAGGAAGTAACAGCACAAGAGGTCATATCGCTATAGTTAGCTGGGATGCCCAGCCTCAGGTCCTTCGACCCCTTCGGGCCCCTAGCCCAAGTTCTCATTTGGGATTGTGTGATGCAGTGCAGACTCATGTCCTCATTCAAGTTGGGATATTTCTCCATGCCACACATATCCCCTTGAGATATCCCTTCTTTAATTTATCATCTGTTCTGCGAGCATAGGCCCTGCAATGTTTGGCATGACCCCTCATTTGGGTTTCCATCACCCTCTATATTTAGAAGGACCCCCGAATGGCATGGATGCTCAAACCAAGGGCTCTCCTACCATTATGAGCTAACACCCTCAATGATTGCGAGAGACAAGTTGATACACATCCCGTGTTGAGAATACGGTCAGTGGTTGATGATCAATTGTTTTCCCCGAGTTCTTGTCACGGAAGGGTGGATACTGTGTCGCGAACTTGGCCAACAATTGTCTTCAGTCATCATTCCAACTTTTTGGTCTTCCATAAGCATGAGGATTCACCCTTTCTATCCCATACATATGACATTAAACTAGACATATATGGTCTGAGCTCTATGAACCTAAAATATGATCACCTTCATCCTCACTACAAGATGTTAAACTGCAAGCTCACTAGGAATTTTTTTCCGAGACCCAACCTCAAGACCCTTGGCCTTTTCAGGCCCCTAGCCCAAGTTCTCACTTAGGGTTGTACGGTGTGGTGTGGGATTATGTCCTCATTCACGTCGGGTTTCTCATCGGGTCGTACACATCCCTGGACATGATACCTTACCCCTACCTTCATCCTTACTACAAGACATTAAACTGTAAGCTGGTAGGGGCTTTCCGTTTAAGGCCCATCCTCAAGCCCCTTGGCCTTTTTGGGCCCCCCGGATCATGTTCTCACTTAGGGTTGTATGGTATGGAATAACGTTCTTATTCACATCGGGTTACTCTCCTTGTCGTACATGCCCAACGTTGAGGTATCTGGCCCTTATTTGTATCATCCCTTTTCTAGAACTATGTGTGGCTTAATTCTCATCCTATTGGGATATGTAGGACATCCTGAACATCTCGACTATAGGTCTAGCCCCATATCCTAGAGATATCCCTATCATCTAGGCCCCTTTTCCTGAATTATTCCATGAAAGGGATATATGGTGTTGTATGGGCTTATGTCCTCATTCACATAAAGTTTGTAACAATCACGCCATGTACCTCTCCCTCCTGAGAGTTCTCTGTATTTTTGTACTATACTCATCTTTCCAAATTGGGTTCTCTCAAGTTGATCCCATTGACACTCTACAATGGTTCACCAATGTGCCCTAGAGTACTCTGGTTCAGTGCCTGGAGTGTCAGATTCTATGTGGACATGCTTTTGCCCATTTTTTAGGCTTAGTGTTCCCCTTCATTTTTGCTTCCATAATCTTTCACACCCCAAAGGACCCCCAAATGGCATAGATTCCAGGCCTAAGGGTTCTCCTACCATTACGGTCTAACGTCCTCAAGGGTTTCAGACAACATATCGATACAAGTCCCATGTTGTGAATATGGTCAGTGGTCGACACTCATTGTTTGTCCCCATTCTAGGCTAACATGATATATATGTTGTGTTTCTAACATGTTCAACAGTTATCCTCCATCGTTATGCCAGGCCCTTCAAGCCTTGAATTTTGTCTATATGATTCACATTATTTTCCACCCCATCACGTCCAAATGGAATTTTGACACTCCTGGCATTATCCCTATGTGCGCATTTGCACATTTGGAGGACAAAAGCCACGATAAAGCCATCATTAGGGGCTACGAACTGAGATCTCTTTAGCGTGAATTCTAGGTATTGCAAAAAACCTCTTCCATCCTTGTTTCCCACATCGAGTTTCACTCACGCGGGCTTAGGGGTTGGGTTGAGGTCTACACTTACCTTGAAGAATTTTTCTCTTGTATGGTCCAAGCTCTAAGACCATAAACTAAGATCTCTTTTAGAACTATGTACATCTTGATTTCCATTCCCATGGGATATATAGGAACATGTAGATATCTTGTCTTTGGGTCCAACTCATGTTCCACTAATTTATCTCTTTTGTTCTGTATTTGGGGCATTAACTCTTATGGGACTGCATGGCATGGTATGGGCTTATGTCCTCATTCACGTCGGGTTTGCATCAGCCACACCTCGTACAACCCTTTCTAGGAGTTATCCCCCCTACATCTTATCCTAGATGACATTAAACTGTATTTTGTCTCACACGACTTTAAAAGTCACCTTCAAGAACTACGTATGGGTTGATTCCCATTCCCATGGGATAAATTGGAAAACTCAGCCATCTCATCTTCGGGTCCATCTAAATTGGGAGATAGTCTCTCTTTCCACTTTTCCTCTAATCTTTCCAGGACCCTTGGCCCGAGGTTTCCTCCTTGGAATTGCGCATGGTATGGTGTGGACCTTGTCCTCATTCATGTCATGTATGCTGTATCACGCCATGTGCATCCCCTGCTGAACCTCATCTCCCCCATATACGTCGGAGCCATATGAATTTAATATATGATGCATAGCCCCACATGACATTAAACTATTTTGTATATCCCTCATGATGTTAAAAATGCATGGTTGGTCTCATCACATGACCGTAAACTGTGACATTATCGTCCTGGCTGTACGATGAAAAACGACACCGCATTATGATGTCCTCACCTGAGGGGACATCATGTTTGGTATTAGTTACACACCATACCATTTTTCAATGCCTGCATATGGATTGATTCAAATGGTGATACTTGGGCCTTCCATCCTAGGTCCTTCGCTTCAAAAAAAACACATTCATCCTAAAAAAACGAACAAGATCTATGAATTTCCTCTTCTCTTAGTGCAAGGGCCAGACCCACATGACCTTATATCTGGTACCAGTATCTTGCCATGCCACCCTAAAAATGACATGTGGCTTGATTCCTATCTTCATGGGATACACAGTAACACTCAGAAACCTCGTCTCCGGGTCCAACCCCAGGAATCAAGAATCCTTTTTCCTCCTCTTTTTTGGCCCCATGAACCGAGATCTTTCAGGGGACCCAATAACCAAATTTCTACCCTGAACAAGTTTCGGATTCCCCATGATAACATTGGGAGGTGATATTTACCTCTCAAGAGAGGTCCTGTTTAGAATAAGTAATGATTCATGATCAGACCGGTTCTCCCACCTAATGTGTTCTCACCAAGGTGGCGTAACTCCAAGAGTGTTGGATTCCATTCGAGCAAACCACCACTCCACATTCCATGCTTTGTGTTCTCTTTATTCGGACCATCGTCCTCTTTCATGTCTAAAGGAACCCCCTAATAATATGGATGCTCGGCCTATGGCTCGCCTACTATCTGGGGCCAACATTCCTGAATACTAATGGATTACATTCTGAGTCAGGCCCCATGTTTCGAACATGGTCAGTGGTCGGACCTCATTTTTCATCCCTATTTTAGGCTAATACAATATGGATACTGTGTTTCGAACACAATAAAAAATTATCCTCTATTGTCATGCCACCCCCACAGTGTTCCGAATCTGGGGTATTGTGATTCACACTTTCCACTCCCTTATGTTTGGGATGATTTCAAACTCCCCTGGCATTACCCCATTCATGAACTAGAGCACATTGAGAAGATGAAACGACGATTGATCTAAGGTCCTCATCCCCTAATTGGTCCTCTCCCTTCTCTTCCCAGGAATCTAGATTGGTTGTTCAAACCTCAGGTTCCTGAAGCTTGGTTTGCACTCATACATTCAAACAATGTAATAGTTAAAGCATCCATTTTTTTCTCACACCGGGTACGACCCACGTGAGCATAGGAATGGATTTTTACTTATTTCTGGATTGTGGTTGAATTCATTAAACCAAATGAACAAGTAAATAAATCTATCCATAAATCTATCCATACATGAAGTTCAAAATGGGAGGTAATAAGGAGAAATGAGTTTATGAATTCAACCAAAATAGGGCCCTTAAGTATCAACATCTTGGATAGATCATTCCAGCGCCGATACCTTTTGGCTTGTGGACTCCAGGATTGCTTCCTACCCACCTAAGAACCCTCTCTTCATCAAGGACCACATAGAATTGTGCACTTTCACTAGCCTATTCTTGCGCCTATTTAGTTTGAAGTTCAGTCATTTGGTGACACGCTTCCACTAGCTTCCCTTGGGCATCCGCGAGCTGGGCCCTCAATTTCTCCACATGCTCAGCACAGTTGGCAATGAATATCTCATTTTCTTTCATCTATTATTCAAGGTGTTGGACCTCTTGTTCCGACATTAGGAATGCTTCGGTACTCCCTGAATATTTCTGATATCAGGAAATGTTAGAGTGTTGGTGCTCTCGCACAACTTCTCGACCATGTAGTCACAGACTGTCAAATAAAGACGATGAGCATCCACCCCTCTAGCATAGAGAAATTACATCCAGGTGTGGAGTGATCACATCCATTTTAGGAATTCTGTATGATGATGACCGAGAAAGCTCTTGATACACTTCCACCCTTTGTGCCACATCATGCGGATCTCTTCAGCCACCTCTGAATCAGAATCATCTATCTCCTCGAGATCTGCAGGCCGATAATCAGGGAAAGTATCCAAGAGACCAGTGGTAGGGTCTTCTTCATGTATTCCCCCCCAAGGGGGTAGTCTCTTCAACACCTGCACAACCTTCCTATCTTGTCTTAGTCTCCATAGCTCCTTCACCATCATTCGGCCCCACCCCGACATTAATATCACTGATATCCACATCTCTTTGCTAACCAAGTGTTGGGGTCGGCTCAGTTTGGGAAGTGCACCCTGAGTGGGCCGACACATTTTCCATTGAATCACTCATGAATGGCATGGATTCAGCAACCTGATGATCCTCCAATGATGTGATTACTATACAAACAATGAACACCCTGATCAACTGAAATCTCCAACAGTAAATACCAATGTCTATGTAATGAACTTACAAGAGCCCAAGGAATCATCCTCCGGTGTTCCAGCTGCTACAAGAGCCGTCATTATAGGGGTTCCCTTAGCACTTGTTATCTCAATAATTGGAATAGACTCCCAACCTTGTTCTATTGGCACCTCCTCCCCCTTCAAATGGAGCCTCTAGGTCAGAGCCAATGTGATCCTGAGCAGAATATGGAGATCTGATTGAGGGTTATAAAGAAAACAAATGAAGGGGGAAGGATAGATAAGGGCTGAGACATACCTCGAGTAGCTCAGTTATGTCTACATCAGAGGCAACCACTCCCCCGAAGACTCCCTTGGTGGGATGTACCTTGAGACTTTCCACCTTTAATCTTTTCTCCTCCTTCCCCTCCTCCTTACTCTTCTCCTTCCACCTCCTCCTCTTCCATCTTACTGCCCTCCGGATCCTCGTTGGTGTCGTCATCCTCGAGTGGCATATTGTTTGGATCATGCTCCTGGCCAAGAATTACCTTCACCAGGAGGGGTGGTTCCTCACACCGACCTCGCTGGCATTCATATGCATCCATGGACATTAGGTGTGTGTGCTAAAAATGGAAGTTTACCCCATCACCATCTCAAATGAGTCCAACCTCTAGTAGCTCGATTTCTTCTCATATTATCTTTTACCAGAGGGATTAGACGCTCAGGTCCTCATTCAAATCGGTTCACTGACTCCTACCCCTAAACTACATGGAAATTTATCCTTTCCAAGGAAAGGTATGTAGGAATCCCCCATGAGGTTCGATCCCAACAACAACTAGTCCCGACCATTTCATGTTGTTTCACCCCCATCCCGCATGACGTTAAAAAATATTCCCTTTTTTTGTGCCCCATTCAGCGGTAAGCCATTGTGATCCATACTCAGTGGTAAGCCATTGTCAACCTAGACCCTGTGGTAAGCCATTATCGTCCCCTCTGTCAGAACCCATATCTCTGGTCCGTACCAGTGGCGTCAAACCAACCTCGGGCTGCTAGCCATATGTAATCCCCAATATATCGTCGGGACACTGTCCTTTGTGCACACCCCAATCCAATACTCCTTCCTCAACTACGTGGTCTTTGATCCCCTTCCATAGGGATACGTAGGAGGTCACTTCAATGCTCAATTCCACCACCATCATCACCCCGAGTCGACTCCATCACATTTTCAATCCACTTCACTTAACCACCCATTATCCATCTTGATTCATACCTGGGCCGCCACATTCCAGTGTGATCATTCCAATTAACCTATTTTCTACTCCTATCAGTAACTGGGTAACTAACCACATATTATCCCCAACATTATTGTTCCCTCAAGGGGATACACCGATCTGATCCACTCTAGTTAGTGTTCTGATCAGTCTGATCCGTCTTCGCTAGACGTTAAACCTGCAGCATACCCTATGTTAAACATTTTAAGTTGATGAAAACATCAGATACATGCCTATGGAATATAATTCCCTACATTCGGCGTGGGATGTATAGGGATTCTGTGCCCTCAAGAATCCCTATAATAAGGGGAAGAAAACCAAACGCGCCATTTTCCCCACATCCAGACACGCTAGTGATGTCCAACATGACTACTCCTATGACCCAAGGTTGCTTCCCTGACTGGACCCTTTGGAATGTCCTGACAGAAGTGGTGTAATTAACTAGTTTCCATGAGATATGGCACTAGTAAGAGTTTCATGAACAATTTCTTAAATATATAAGGGATCCCCAGACTAGGCGATGAGTTTCGAGGAGTAATCCGTGGATGGAAGAACAGACATCCCATCATCCCGTTTCAATCAAGTAGAAAACATCCCTAAACAAGGAATGGATTCCGCCCGCCTTTGGAAAGAGAGAATGCGGGGCAAAAAACAGCGCCATAGTCCCCCAACAAAATGGATGTGTGCTCCCTGAGGAAAGCGTCAAAAACAGTCTTATTGTTGTATGTGTTATAGTTGATTTCCTTACTAATTTATAACACTTCATTTATATTTTAAAGGATTTCTCTCTTGATCATCTTGTTAGGATATATGTAATAGATGTTATTATATTTCATAGAGTACCACTTTCCCTTATATATGATCAGGATCCTAGGTTTAACTCAATGTTCTGGAGAATTCTTCAGCATTATCTGGATACAGAGTTATGTTTCAACACTAATTATCATCCTCAGATAGATGGTCATTCTGAGAGTACAATTCAAACTCTAGAAGGCATGTTGTCAGCTTGCTCTATGGATTTCAAATTTTGTTGGGATCAAAACCAACCTTTCGTGGAATTTTCATCCAACAATAAATTTCAATACAGTATTTAGATGGCTCCTTATAAAGAACCATATGGAAAGAAGTGAACAACTCCATCTTTCTAGGACAAAGTTGGTGAAATAATTATATTAATACACGATCTTGATTATGAACTGGAATAAAAGGTCAAATATATTTAACAACACATAAGAGAAACTTAGAGTCAAAAAAAATGTTGTGGTGTCAACTGAAGAAAAGACCTATCGTTTTAAGTTGGTGAAAAGTTATTTCTATGAATATCTCCATGGAAACGATTAATGATATTTTGAATAAAGAGAATGATGAGCCCTGGGTATATCGGTCCTTTTGAAATTCTGGATCGTGTTGGGATGGTAACTTATCGATTGGCACTTCCACCAAATCTCTCTCAAGTTCATGATGTGTTCTATGTATCCCCTATAAGATAGTATATACATGATCCTTCACATATACCAAACTCAGAAGTCATACCTCTATAGAAATATCTTTCTTATTAAGGACAATCGATAGAGATTTTGGATCATACTGAAAAAGTTCTGCAAAACAAGACCACTTTGTTGGTTAGAGTTTTGTGGAGGAACCACCAATTTGAGGAATCTAAGTAGGAACTTTAGTATATGATGAGGGAGATATATTATCATATGTTTATTTCTAATTGATTAATTTTGAGGGAGAAATTAAATTTAATGGGGGGGGGGTGTAGAATGTAACATCCAGATGTTTTTATGAAATATTTTCTTTAAATAATTGAAATTCATAAATAGATTACATTGCATGAAATCGTGAGTATAAGAAAACCATGAGACACCCTTAGTATAAAATGACCATTTTAATTTATCCATTAGGTTTGTGGGAATAAATATTACTAACTTATGTAAATATATGGTGAAGTCATTCGCTACCAATTATTTTTGAAAAAATATAAATCAATTATATATTTTTATTTTTGTATTAATAAATTGAGTGAATTACTAATAGTAAAAAAATAATGTAATATATATGTTATATACTTAATAAAATATTTTTTATTCATGTAATAGAAATTTTTGTTATAGTGTATGAATAAAACCTATTTGATGTATAAAAACCTATATTTTTAAAAGGATAATTTTCTAAATTTTAAAATTGAACCCATTTTAAATTAAGATGTTGATACAGTAATATTTTTTATATGAAAACATAAAATTTTCCCTTGTAATTGGGATATAAAAATTTATTTTGTTTTAAATCTTAATATTTGAATGATAACATTAAAATTTTGATGAATATTAAAAATACACTAAATTGAAAAAAATATCTCATCAAAACAATTTATATAGTTAAATTATAGTATTTAATTATCTTAAAGTATACGTAGAATATATTTCTATCATACAATATAGTGTATGTCATTAGCATTAATTTTACATTGAATGCAGATTTGAAAAAATTTCCATCTTTTGCAAATTTTTAACTTTTAAAAATCATTATCTCCTTCTGATAATAGAATTAATTTAAATTAATTACTGAAAATTATGTATTTGGAATTAATAAAACCAAATCATGTAAAAATAATTATTTTATTTTTGGGCATTATGAATAGTAACTTCGGTAATTTTTATTAATACGGTAAATAGGTAAACCAGGTAATTAAGGGTAAGAATACTATTATAAAATTAACCTAAAACATGTCTTAATATCATTTTATGAGTTTTTTTACCTAAATCATCCTTTGGTCGAAATGGTGCATTTGGAAGCTACTTGGATGAGATTAGGACATTTAATTTTTTTTATTTTTAAAAAGTTTAATTTCTCTCACTCAAATTTTATTAACTAAATAATTTTTTATATAATTTTAAAGAGAAGATAAATTCAATTATAAACACTCATTTGAAATATAAAAGGTTTTTATTTATCATGATAATTTATTTGTAATATTTATGAAATAAATAATTACCTTAAAGACTTATTCTTTGATGATGTAAAATTTAATTAATTAATGAGAAATCAATAAAACAATATTTATTAAAATTATAATAACCATAAAAAGACACAAAAACTTACCGAATCATATTTTCAAGTATATATAGACCATAACCATCCTCGATTTGATTTGGAGACCATTTCAAGCCTTAGAGAAGATATTGTGACACTTATATTATTTTATTTAAAGTGATGTTAAAGTTGTCACATTCATAATTTAAAAAATATATCATTTTAAATGTTGGCTTTTCTAGAAGATAAATTTCAATAAAAATATTATTCTGAAATATAGTCAAATTATATTTTTCATAGTATTTTATTTTCTTTTTATTCAATGAATATGTATATTAAATAATTACACAAATTTTATGTAGCAATTATTTTATTAATAGAGAAAAACAAATAAATGTTATTAAAAATGTTAAAATAAATATAATTTGGTCTATTTAATATGTATAATTAATTTTATAGGTGACACTTATCTCTTATAAATATAATAAAATAGTTTTTTTGAAGGTAACTAATTATATTAATATTTTTAAAAATATATAATTTGAATAGTGTCAAAATTTACAGTATTGATTTTTTATCAAAATAATGTGTTATTAAATTATTTAAAAATCAAAAACAAATATAAAAAATATAATAATTATTATATGGCCTAAAATCTTGAAATTTATTTATTTATGGCCTAATTTACATCAAATAATTAAATATTACACCATTTTAATAGTCAAATATTTGTTACTATAGTTATAATTTATGTAGAACAACTAAGTGTTAATTAAAATGATAAGGTTTAAATTGACTTTAAAACATGTCTAAAATATATTTTATGATGATATTAAAAACATATTTCATTTCATATTCTAAATTTGTAAATTTTGGGGGTTCTTGGATGGGGTTTTATTTTATTATAAATTAATATTTTTAGAGATCCCAAAAATGCCCATCACCTAAATTATAAAAAGGCACCTCCTTCCTCACTACTTAACCTCAATTTTATCCTTTAATATCGTTCATACCCATGAATATTCCATTTTAAACTTCCATAGTAACATTATAGAGGATCCTGTTTTCTTCAAAGACTAACTCTAGTGCTCTAAGGGGATATTTAGGGGAATCACAGCGAAGAAGATGTAATCTTCTCTACCGATTCTTTCAAACTTATTTTTTCTTATACTTTCAATTCATGAGTTTTTTCATTATAATGTAATACCTACAATATCAATTATATATTGAGATTTTATTATGATTATGGGAAAAAATATTACACTTTTTATCCATCCTATGAAAAAAATCACCAAGAGTGCGTACGTACGACTTACCGTCTCCACACCATGGTGTAATATGTTTTTCACCACCACCTTGATTGGATGGGTATAATGATGGAAATAATTTCTATATATTATTATTATAACCTCATATTAATTCGGAAATATTATACACTATTCACTTTAATACCATCTACCAATTAGGGAAATGATATCATCGCTCGTGCGAACATAAGTCCAACCGTCTCCATGATGTGATGTGATTCATTCTACATGATCTTCATTAATGAATGACTGTATAAATGTATATAATGAATAAATATTATATATATTATGTTAGTATCATTTTTTAATTCTATAACTATGACCAATGATGGAGAACCAAAACTTATTCGACAAAATATGCATAAGGAAATGAAGTTGTTAATACCAGAATAACAAGTATTAATAAAAAGTTATTAACAAACGAATAATAATAAGATAATATATGATATCATAAAAAATGACTATGATTCTGAAATAATTCAATTAAAATATTTAAATCAGTATACATTAGGTTCATATATATATAAAGGAAATTAGACCTAAGGTAATGGATAAATTCTCAATGTCATTAATATCGGAGATTGTTTATACATAAGTTTTTATTGGGGTATATTTATCATCCTTGTCCAAGTTTCCTAAATATGTAATTTTATTACTAATATTGTAAAATATTTTAAATTAAATTTTACTAATTGGATAATTTTTACTAAATGGTATGAAATGAATTTTTTATCGCTATTCAATATGAGGTACTTTTTGAATTTTCCAGTAAAAGTACAAGGAGAATGTTTTTTAACTTATAAAGAAGGAATGGATTTTTACATTTTCATAATTCATTATTAACATGAAGCTTCCACTACATGATTTTATATTTATTTTAAAATAAATTATTTTCTTTTAAAATTGCGTTACATTTTTAGAAAATAAAACGTTTTTGAAGAAGAAATGATGTTTTTCTCGTGAATTAATTTCAAGTGTTCAATCAAAATTATTTTCCATCTAAGATGGAATTATTTAATAGGGTTATATACCAAGTATATTATCCATATTATCCTTATGGTATTATTTTTTTTATGGAATTTTATTTTTTATATCCATTTTTTACATGGATTACGTTATGACGGAATGATGTTTAAAAAACCAATTTTATTCCATGGGTTATGATATGATGAATGAATTTTGTGTGGAAAATGTAAGAATGATTTCATTATGATATGGGTGGGACCTATACCTCCCTCCAATTCATTGGGTAAAGATTTATATATCATGAGATGTACATGGCTAGAATAGGAAATGTTCTCAGTTGAGTAATACATGGATGGAATGTGGAGTGAACTCGGTTCAGTAATGGACTTTGTCCGCTATGATTATATTGGAAACGATCCTTGACTAATATGAATTAATTTCCTATGCTTATGCGTATGCTAAAAAACATCATGTCATTTTTTTATGACTTTTGGGTTTATGTTTATTGATTCTTATAATTGTTCATGATTTATCCCATGGCATGATATCATGATATTTCATATGTAGGATAAGAATTTCAAATGTTGTGTAATCATGTATTATGATTATGATATTATTGGTATCTCCCTTTTTTAACTTTTATGAGAATATAATCTCACCATTTCATATGTTTCTTTTTCCCAGGTCATGGAGAAGGGTATTAAGCAAGGTGTGTCAAAAAGGGGTCGAGTTATGATGAAATAATTGGGAGACAATAAATATTTCTTATCAAAAAATTGTTTATGTTTCCTAGTTTCAAAATAAACTATACCTATGTAGTCATATCATGGTTTTCTTATATTTATTAATGAATATTCTTCAACATTGAAGTAATAAAAATTTATATAAATTATAGATCGTTATAATATTCCCTTTATATAGATGTGATATAAATGCCTGTATAAAATATGAATAGTTATTAACATTAATAAACATATTATCTCACTATTTGGACCGACATATTAAGAAAATTGACCTTAAGTTTGTATTCACAATTTAGATGCCTAGCCATTCATGCTTGAGAATCTCATTTATGCTCTCAAGACCAATTACATTTGTCATGGAAAATCCACACATTTCTTCTTCATATTAAATTTAAGGCATAGTTTTATCCTTAAATGTTGTCTATATATGATGTTTTAATGATAATAAATGTTACTCTAGAATTGGTGGGGAGAAGGTACTCTTAGAAGGTCGTTTTTGTTTCTTGATCGGTTCCATAGATTTTCTTTATTCGACCTTTCGTTTCTCCACCACTTTATTCATCTATAATATCATAACTCACTTCAGACCATTTATCATCAACTATTACATGTTTTTTTGTATTAAATATTTTGATAAAGACACGCCTCATGTATTTTTATAATATTATACGAATGTTCTATGAAATATCCAATTGCAGCTTTGACCGTTGTAATATCTAGACCATCAAGTGGAACATGAAACCCCGTAGTCACCTCATAATCTACCTCAATTCCCACTTTCATGTGATATTTTGGGATGTGTTGATTGTGTAGCTGGAACTACTGCAAAATAAGGCTATAGCCACGGTTTGGAACCGTGGCTGTAGGTTAAAAAACCGTGGCTGTTATTGGTGTGGCTATAGGAAAAAACCTATAGCTACGGTTTAAAACCGTAGCTATAAGCCTATTTACATGGTTTTAAACAATGGCTATAGGGATACATCCATGGTTTAAAACCGTGGCTATATATCCCCCCATTCTATAAAAAAATATCCCCCCTTCCCCTTCCCCCTTCCCCAGCACACCCCCTGCCCCCTGCACTTCCCTCATGCCCACTGCACTCCCCCCAAGCCCACTGCACACCCCCCAACCCACTGCACTTCCCCCCCCCAGCCCACTACACACCCCACTACCCCCCTGCACACACCCTCTGCACACTGCACTTCCCCCCCAGCCCACTGCACCCCCAGCCCACATGCAGAATTCAGCAATTACCTGCAAGTATAACATATAATTCTGAAGTTAATTAAATACATACAGATTTGAATTCAGAATTCAATTGCCCTTCAAAAAAATGTCTCACATAATTCAATTCAGAATTCAGAAGTTAATTTCTTACTGGATGTTCTTTCATTAAGGTTATTAAGCTAGAACATTTACCTTTGTGTCACATAATTGGGGAATGAATTAAATTTAACTTTCTCGGTATTGATGCTGATTTTAAATTCTACTAGATTGGGCTACATGTTCTCTTTATTCTTATTTCCATCTCAATGACACTGATTTGTGGTGACTTCTAGTTTTTTGGATTTATTTAATGTAGAAAACAAGAATTCAAAGTCTGACCATATTTTTTTGATGTATTTTTCCACCACCTCTTCCTATTTCTCATGGACTACAAATGTTGTGATAGAACTATGAATTCTAATACAATAACTTCATCTTTTAGTATTAGAGGCTCTTCTTTAAAAATTTCAGCATTCCCCATACATTTCTCCTCCTCCCCTACATTGTATTCATTCTCCTTACGTTTAAATTATGTAATGACTTCTTGAATTGATGCATCCTTTTTATCCACTTTTTAAAAACTTGTAAAATCTATTTTCATGATGAAATTTCTATTTTTAGTGATTTATCATCCATTTCTTCATCCCCCTTCTCCTTTTATAGTTATTTGATGGTTTATTGTATTTAAGAAACTATTTCTTCTTCAATTGTTGGACAATAATCTTCCTTGAAGAATTCAGTTAGTCCACTGGTGTCCAACTCCCTATCCACTTATTCATCTTTTTGTACCTATTTAAATACACATATATCTTCATCACAAATGATAATCACATTGTACCCTTGTACTGATGTTCATCCGACATATTGAAGAATATATATACATAATAATTGAAAAAAAACCACCTGCACACCCCCCTGCCCCCTCCCCTGCCCCCCACACCTGCACATCCCCCCAGCAACCCCCCTCTCCCTACCCCCTTCCCCCCACCTTCACACCGCCTGCCCCTCCCCTGCCCCCTACATGCATACCCCCCTCCCCCTGCACCCCCACCTTCCCCACAACTACACACACCCCTCCCCCTGCCCCCAGCACACCCCCTACCCCCCACCTGCACACCCCCTCTCCCTGCTCCCTGCCCCCTGCCCCCTGCCCTCTGCCCCCCCCCCCCCACCTGCACACACCCCTACCCCTGCCCCCAGTACACCCCCTTCCCCCCGCCCCTCCACTTGGACACCCCTCCCCCAACAACCCCTCTTCCCCCAGCCACCACCTGCACACCCCTCCCCCTGCCCCCAGATTTAACTGAGTAATATTTCAAAAATTCTTTTTTATAAAAAAGTTTGTCCTTACTCATATCCTTCATGAATGAGATTCTCCGAATGATTTTTATATCTCTCACATTGAACCACTCATCTAATTTTTTGATATTCCATCCATTTTGGACATTATTAAATAGGGAGTGAACCATGGGATTTTCACAAATAGTGATAGATGGTGAGGATTATTTCACCCCATATCCATCAACTAGCCAAGGTTCCCTCTATAAATTGACCATACCACTATCTTTAATTCTCAAGTAAAGGCCACCGCAAAAAAGATTTTGCGAACCCCAAAGGATTCTCTAGAAAAAACCGGGGTAGGGGCCTAAAACTGAGCCACATGAATCTGAGTGAGGAAAATAGTTATCTTGGAGGATCCGAGTGCATAAGGAATCAAGGTATTGCAAAAACCGCCACCCTTTCTTTTCCAACATTTAATTGTTAAAGCATCGAAAATGCTAGAATCCCATTCCCTTTTATGTTTTCCGGAGGCAAAGTGTAACGAACCAGGCCAAGCTGCCATCCTACCTGGCACCCAACACAATTAATCATAAGGTTTGAAGGGAATTTACAATCCCTTTGGGTTGAAGAAAATTACCTAGGAATCACAGAAATTGTTTTGGGAATTGTTTTTCACGAATCATATATACAACAATGGAATAAAAAAATACAAATCGAAAATAAATTAACTTCATGCCAAATAGATCATAAATAACTTCCATGATCCAACCCATTTATATATACAAGATCAACATCCATAAAAAAATATAAATAGAAATAAAATCCAAATCCAGAACAAAACTAACTAAAAAGAAAACTACTATAACCATACAACTCGATCCAAGCTCAAAACCAACTCTATGTATCCTCTATTTTCCCACCACTTCCCAACTCACCCTATATTGTCTATAAGGAACAATAAGGATCCAAATGAAAACCTAGAACCTAAAATTTTGAATGTGTGAGATAAAAATCCAAGTAGGTCACCAAAAACTTCTAAAACTATACAATTAAATTTATAAGGAAATTAATTAATGAAAGTTTGAAAATAAAGATAGAAAGTAAAATTGTATACAAACAACTTTATAGAAATCAAAATCCATAAAACACTTAAAAACATGCATTTTTTCTCAAAGCAAACACACACAGTTTGAAAAAAATCCACCTACCAAATCCATTTTAAAACTACACACACCATCAACATTTATCAAAACAACTCACACTTGTTTTATCTAAATGAAAATGGTTACTTTAAGACATTTCACTGGCCAAAGTCATCTAAAACCCAAAACCCATTTCAAAATCCACCTTAAATTACTCACATAATAGTCATTCAAAATTCAAAATAGGTTTTAATAATAATCTTTGAAAACTCATTTTTCAAATGAAATAACCCAACTCAGATGGGTTAAGCACAACCAACATGCACCACATACCATCATGCATCTTATGATACTATTTGTGTATTTAAATAGGTTAAAAAACCACCTGCACACCCCCTGCCCCCCCACCTCACATCCCTCCCCCAGCAACCCCCTCTCCCCGCCCCCTTCCCCCCACCTGCACACCCCCTGCCCCCTCCCCTGCACCCCTACCTACACACCCCATCCCCATGCCCCCACCTCCCCCCCACGTGCACACAGACCTCCCCCTGCCCCCAGCAAACCCCCTACCCCCACCTGCACACCCCCTCTCTCTGCCCTCCTACCCCCTACCCCCCACCTGCACACACCCCTCCCCCTACCCCCAGCACAAACCCCCTGCCCCCTACCCCCCTACCTGGACACCCCTCCCCCCAGCAACCCCCTTTCCCCCTACCCCCACCTGCACACCCCCTCCCCCTACCCCCAGCACACCCCCTACCCCTCCCCTGCCCACCCCCTGCCCACCCCACACCCACCCTCCCCACCCCATGCACACCCTACCCACCCTCCAAATTTCATTCCACTTCAACCACTTAATTAAATATGTGTATAAAGGATCATTCATGATGTTTTTTTAGAAAAAAACATTTCTTTCCCTAGATCAGGATGATGGATGATTTCCAGGAATCCAATCATGAATTTGGAATGAGTAGTTTTTTCCATTATGATTAATAAATCTTGATTTTTTGGATAATCAAAAATACTTTTCAAGGATATTTATCCATTTCGTGGGGATTTTATAATTACCAATATCGTTATGAGTCAGAGAATTCAAATGAAATCGAATTTTTAGTCTCCAAGTAGTGAGAGTTCAAGAAGTGGTATTTAGAAAAACAGTCTAAGTGTTGGGATGTATCTTGAGGAGTTGTTATGACTATTTAGGTGTTTATGTGGTTCATGGGGTAATCAAGTAGAATTTATAGGGTCTCTAGTCCATTCCGCTTAATTTTAAGACCCATCAATTACCATGTCTAGGTACACTGGGTACCAAGTCTAATAAAGGTAAAAATAGTTGATTGTGAGTTTTATAGTGGGGAACTAGGTATGGCTTACTGGATATCCATGTTCTAGGTTTATGGTTGTTTTCTCTATGTATTTCATACTCCCTTACTGTATTCATGTAGGCGATGTATTGAATGAGATAGTGGTGGTACATGATATTATAAGAGACATGACCTAAAGAATAGATTGGTGATATGAGATGAGACATGGGACCTCAACCTATGTGAGTGGGTGATATAATGAGATGATCATTAATAAAGCTCTTTATTTTTCAAACATCACTCATTCAGCTCAAATCACAATGATTTAAGTTGTGATGAATAACCCAAGAATCTAATCAACATCATCTATTATTCTTAAAAACTCGTGATGTTTTTTATCAAGAAGCTCTTTTACCCCTGCCCTCCACCAGTACCCCCCTGCCCCACCCCTTCCCCCCTCTTTCACCCCTTACCCCTGCACCAATGCTCCCTGCCCCCTTTCACCCCCCCGCCCGCCCCTAACACACCCCTCTCTACCTTTCACCCCTCCCTCTGCCCCTTGCACCCCATTTCCCCCTCCGCACTGCACACCCCCTCCCCCTGAGCATTTCATGATATCATGCCAACCATATAAATATCAGATCTTGGTGTAACCCAGGCATACCAAATTCTCAAGACCAAACATCCAACTACTCATCATGAATGGCTCCATGAATATATTCCAAGCATCCTGAGAATGTTTATAGAGTCTAGTAAAATGAATGGAGAAGAAGACAACCATGGGACATGCAAGGATAATAGTGATAAATCAGAATTCAGACATCTGGGAGATGCTAACTTGTATTCTCAAGCATGAATCCCTTACTAGGAAAAGAAACCCATTCAAGAACATGGCCATGAAACACACCATCCTATGTTTTAAAAAACTTATCATACATTACCAATCCAAAAATACAATTTACATCAAAACTGAGTCTCAATATCAGTATCATTAGAATCATGATAACCCTCATCCACACCTCCTACAGAAACACCATCACCACCTCTCACACCACCAACATCATCATCGACATCTGCATCCAAACTGGCACCAGCACGAGGTCCAGCACTAGGTCTGGCTTCGGATCCGACAGAATAATCTACATTAGCATAACACATCGACATCAAAAAGGCATCAACCGTTGCAGCGGATTTTGGTGGAAGTGTAGAAGAAAGGGCAGACATAAATTTCATCATATTTGCAGTTATCGCCTTTTATGATTTTTTACTTGCTTATTTGATTGTGGAATTAATTTGTTCCACTGTGACAAAACCAGAACTAGTACTCGAAGAAACTTTAGTAGACCAGTATCGAGATGGTATAATCTTCTTCCCAGGTCGACAACACACTCTACCCTGATGCTCATCTCCTAATACCTGATATAGATGATCATTTGGGCCCAAATTGTCAGGTTCTTTTTCTGCCAATGCATCTAAAGCATTCTTTTGATTGATATATAACATAAATTAAAATGATAAAATAATATAAGGAATTAAATTCAGTAAAAATAAACGAAATTTAAATATACTTATAATCGCCTTCTCGGTGTCGGTATTTGGCATAGTACTATCTTTCTTTTTTCAGCTTGTACAAAACAAAGTAGAGTGAGGAACGCGACCCTCGATATTCAATGCCTTTTTCTGAAAAAAAAAGAAATAAATCAAAATTTGAAGATAAAAAAATTACACTAAAGAAAGCTAAATATTTTAAATGTGAAATTACCTTCGTCTGCTCATGATCTGGTAAAGAAGTGTGTCCGCGAGTATAAATGTGTTTCATTTCACTCTTGTTTGTTTTATTTATGTTTGATTTCTCATATAAACAAATAATTATATAAATTCATTAAAATAAATAAAACAAGTAATTTAAAATCTTTTTCAAATAAATAAATGAATATATATATAAATTTAACAAACACCCTAAATGATGGACTGTTCCAATAGCTGATCATGTATTTATATTGTGATATTGGGCAATATTGAATCACCAGTACTTCTTCAAGCTCTGTACCAACTCTCTTTTTCCAAAAAAGATATAAATCATACTTGTAGGCTCGCCACATTTCACCTAAATCCATTATCCTTACAGCCTTTGCAATTTTTCCATCAGGAAAATTATATCGAAGCTGGAATGGAAAAAATATTTGTTAAGAAAATATTATAAATTTATATATATATAAAAGGTGATTAACATTACTTACCCAAATCTCTGCCCAGGCTTTGTCCTTTATTTGTTGTCTAACTGCCTTCCAACTTATTGTTTGAACCAGAATGATATTGATGTTTCTAGAAAGTGTTCCCATAAAACTTTTACATTCCATGCCATTTTTATTAATTATAGCATTGCCCTCATTGTAATCAACTATGATTTGCGCGTGTCGATTCCAAACCTCGAGAATTTTTGTGCGGCCTCATCATCTGGTAGAGGCTGGAGCTAATCATGAAACCAAAAATAAAAGAAAATAATATATATGAATTTATCATTAATCAGTAACAGTAATGTTTAAACAAATACCAATATATGGGGGATCTGCTGACCCCTAAAGTGCTGCGTCTGGAGGGGGGTAGCCTCCATGGTAGGTGAGATATCTACAGGAATACTATGTATAGTAGATGAAACGTGTACTGATGGAGGCAGAAAACCTGATGGATAACCTTGTACAGATGAGGGTGGATATGGATATGGATATGGCAGTGGGATATATGGGGGCACAATACCTTGTACAGTGGATGGTGGGAATGGAAAATGAGGGATGGGAGTCTGAGAAATACCATCCGATGTCTGTGTGGGAAAAAAGGGATATGGAAATGGTGGGTATGGATAATATAAAGGAGGCATAATGGGAGGATGGCCTTATAGCATCCCACCTTTTTATCACATAAACGTTCATCACATTTTACAAAACCGAGGATCTTTAAGGTTTAGTGTCTTGGAAACCAAGAACTTAAAACATGAAAACATAAAACATTATTCTTAAACTCTTGAAAGGCTTCTCCTTATGTTCATACTAGGTTCATTATTGCATCTCATAACCTGGTGATATATATCAAAAGAAAGGGTTAGCAGAAGGCCCACTAAGGGAAACAAGGGGAAACATTTAACATGTGAACTTGAGATATGTCAACAATGTCATTAAAAATAACATTATGTCTTGAGAATTAAATCACAAGGCATATCATAATAAAAATAATGTATTTCATAACTTGAATATATGGTTACAACATTTTACAAAGATAGTCATTTCCATTTCACCAAGGTCCATCCCCAAGGTGTCAATAAAAATTTCCAAGGTTATTCACCAAGGTATCAGTCTAAGTGGTCATCTCTAGAGATTAAGTCTTTACCCAATGCATCGGACTGCTATCAGGGCGCACCCTTAAATTTGCCTTTATTATCATGTGATCCACATATATAATCATCAATAATTTCATAAACAACCCATATATCATAAAAGAAATGGGTTTCATTTCATAATCATAATGTTTTAAAAACTGCTTTAAAGGCATGATCTTTATGTCACTTTAAACCCACGGAAAGGGAAAGTGGGTCTCATGTATGTAAATACGAGAATTTAAAATAGAAAATTTTGGTATATATGTTAATACCCCTTTATAAGAAATAGCCTTGAGTATTCACTTAATAAAATAAATGAATTTGAGAATAAGAGAGACATTTTGAGATGGAAATTCTGTAGCATAACAGCTATGTTTCGGGGTTTTAGAAAACATTGAAAAGAGAGGGGACATGGTTCACCCACTCATAAATGATCCATAAAACAGTAGGGTCAAGCATATAAAGGATTTAAGAACATGGTAATGAAATTTGAAAGATATACCATATTAAATAAAGAACATGAAAGGAAGACAAAAATAATATTTCTCTTATGAAAATTCGGCAGGCTAACAGTGTCACTTAAACTTCAAAAAAAATGAATTGAAGAGATCAAATAGGCTCTCTAATAATATGAAAATAAAATAACAGTATTATAGATATAGAGATCATAACCCAACATAATAAAAAGGCACTTGAAAGACTTGACATGAAAGTAGAACTTTGAAAAATGAGAAAGGTGAACGAATCCCTTAAAAATTCGGCAGCCTAATGACGCCACTTAAACTTTCTTAAAAGGAATTAATGAGAGAAATAGGGGGTCTCTCATCATATGAAAATGAAAAGGTCAGTAATAGTAATATAAAAGAACATCTTTCAACACAAGATCATGGAGCATAAAAGAAATGACATAAAAGAGATTACTTGAAAAGAAAGAGAGAGGTAGGATCCCTTACCTTAAAACAGAACTCTTAAAACTCAAAGGTTGGGAACTTGAGGGCTTGGGGGAACTTTGGGAGGACTCCTTGGGAGGTAATGAGACCAGAGATTCGTTGGTTAGAGTTGGGAGTCTAATGGATGATAGGATGGCTTGGTATTTATAGGGAAAGTGAGGGGACAAGGCATTAATGGCCAAGGGACACCTCATTGGTGGTTTTGGAAAACCATGGGCTTGCCCATGGTATTTTCCCATGGTATTGGCCACTTTGGACATGTCATACCTTATCTTACTATTCATAATTCTACCATACTTATTACATACTTAATACATCATTTAATGATGTCATTAAACACCCGTAACTTAAAAACTGTATTTTCACTATTAATCGAAAATTCAACTTTCTCAGAAAAATCCCCAAAAATTACCTTAACATAATATCGATTCTCTGGGTTCAAAAATGAAATCCATTTTATAAATATAATTTTTTAAATAATTTTAATTTAATTTTTAATTAAAAAACACTATTAACCTGAAAAAACTAGTACTTGACTAATAATTTATGAAACCGTTATTTAACCATTTTATTAAATCACATTACTTAATCAAGGTGCCTATATTATATTAATACTTTCTTTAATTGAGATTAATAATCCATTTGGTCACATTACTAATCCTAAGCATAAAATCACTATTCATAATTTATTATTCATCAAAAATTAAGTTGATCTTATTAGACTCTAAATTTCGTACTGAACATAATTGTAGAAGACCATTTTTTGAAAATCATTACACATTTTTAATTATTTAAGTTTTACATAAACATTTTTTAAAATATCTTTTCTCTAAAATTCACCAAAAATATACATACTATATTCATCCGGACATTTGAAAATTCATAAACTTCATCATAAGAAGAAATAATATTTTTTATTTAAAACAAAGGATTACACAAGGCAGTTATGGTCTCCTTACATAGCCCCTTATAACCCCAGCATAGGACCTAAGTGTAAGGTGTGCTAAGGTGAGATAATCTGAGGGCGGCTCATCCAACATTACACGAGTTGTAATTTCTATTAGTTTGAACTTCTCGTGAAGGCGATTCCGTTCTAGCTTCGCATGATAAAGTTTGAATTGGGTTTGGTCCAGAGTAAAGCCCAGTGGTGCTACCTCTTTCCCAAGTTCTGTTAGATGGGCTTCGATTGTCCCGAGACTACTGGATGAGGCCATCAAATATTCTTTCTATATTAATTAACAAAGATCACTTGTATTTAGAGACAAAAATCAAAATGTTTAGTTTCCAGCGGTCATATTGAACAATGGTCATATAACAGTCAAAACCCAACAGTCTCATTTTAATTATACTCATGTTATCAAATGAAATAGTTTTGTTGAGTATAATAATAAAATAACACAAAAAATTAGGAAACACGATTTATTCAAAATTTCGGGTCATTACAATCTTCCCCCCTTAAGAAATTGCATCCTCGTAATTTTTAAAATTGGGTTTTGAAATTTCATTGAAAGTCCCACATTGGAAAAGGAGTCAATAAAACTATTAATTTAAAAGAATTAAAAGGAAATTACAAAGGTCACCCGAGTTAACCCACAATAGGATTCCATGTAGGAAAACATGGACATGGAGGAGAAAACAAAGGGGCAAGTTCTGAGGGAGAGTTATAGAAAACATGATTAGGAGAAAGTTAATCATAAGAAAATCACAAACTTATGATGGGTTTAACGGTATTTGATTTCAAAAATAGGAAACGTTAATAGAAAACATTTTTTTTACGTTCCTTTTCATAGTTTTGAGGAATTCATTTACTGCATAGAATAAAACACATGTAAATATACCTACCTTCATGTACAGTTTCATCCTTTAATAAGTCTCTACAAAAACTAATCTTTTCTCCAAACTATGAGCATTCAAAACTACTTAGTCTCATCAAAGCACAAGAATCATATTCTAGAGAATCACATAATCCACCAATGATTAACTATCTATTTCTTATATTATCCCAAAAATAGAATGGGTAAGATAAAATAACTCTTCAAAAAGAAATAATCCCATAGGAAGGGAAACCTCTTTAAATATTCAAAATTCCACAGTACTACCCAAAGTTCGTCATCGACCATTCCATAAATAACTGCCCTTAAAATTCCTCAAAATAAACCAAACTAACATTGAAACCCAAATACAGGAAGAATTTGATAACATAGTCTTACAAAATAAACATCATCGTTCATCTCCAAACAACAACAATCACTCCTAAAATCTTATAAAAAATAGCTAACCTAAACATATTTTCCCCAAGATAGGTTAATCATTTCCATAAGTAACCTAAATTACTATAAGTCCACCTTAAATTCATCGATTCTTAAAAGTATAAGTCAACCTTTACTCCTCAAACAAAATACCTTAGTAATCTATTTACCTCGATCAAATAGGGTTCCCAAAATAGTGAACGTCTTCCAAAATAATAATCATCTTTTAATCCCCTAATCAACTCTGTCATATTAATATGGAAATCGTCACATTTACTATCACATTGGTTGTTGGGACATGTTCTTCCATTTCCCGCCATTAACTAAGAAAAGAAAGTACAATTATGGGCTTAAATACATAGCCAATAATCATGAAAAGAAACTTAAAGCATAGAAGGATAACTTGTAGAAGAAAAGTATACCCTAACTTGTGATCCCCTAGGTTCCAACCTAGGTTATCCATGATCATATATTCTTATGTGAATATTTTTTTTATTTTATCTTTGTTCCTTTAATAATGGTTCATATTAAACACATGAATTTACCAAAGCATATCCCCCGGGAGTGTCGTAACCAAGAGTGCAGCAAGGCCCATTGTTGTGTACCAGTTCCTGTTCGAGTCTAGCTCAAATTGGTGTTTTCGGGTTTTACCCCTATGTACATCTGTGCCAGAGCCACCTCTACCTGCTCATATCCAGACAGGGATGTATTTGCTTGGAAACCCCTTACTCAATACTCACCAAAATACCAAGAATATTTCCTATATTTAAAATTTTCTATAGGATTCTTCCTAAATTTTTCATATCTTAATTCCCACAAATAACTAAACCATTCTGTGATACCAACTATAGCATCCCGAATTTTTATCACATAAACTTTCATCACATTTTACAAAACCGAAGATCTTTAAGGTTTAGTGTCTTGGAAACCAGGAACTTAAAACATGAAAACATAAAACATTCTTCTTAAACACTTGAAAGGCTTCTCCTTATGTTCATCCTAGGTTCATTACTGCATCTCATAACCTAGGGACATACATCAAAAAAAAAGGTGAGCAGAAGGCCCAGTAAGGGAAACAAGGGGAAACATTTAACATGTGAACTTGAGATACATCAACAATGTCAGGAAAAAGAACATTAAGGCATGAGAAAGAAATCACGAGGCATATCATAATAAAAATAACGTATTTAATAACTTGAATATGTGGCTACAACATTTTACAAAGATAGTCATTTCTGTTTCACCAAGGTCCATCCCCAAGGTGTCGATAAAAATTACCAAGGTTATTCACCAAGGTATCAGTCTAAATGGTCATCTCTAGAGATTAAGTCTTCACTCAATGCATTGGAGCGCTATCAGGGCGCACCCTTAAATTTGCCTTTATTATCATGTGTGCCACATATATCATCATAAATCATTTCTTAAACAACCCATATAGCATAAAAGAAATGGGTTTCATTTCATAATCATAATGTTTTAAAAACTGCATTAAAGACATGATCGTTATGTCACTTTAAACCCATGGAAAGGGAACACGAGTCTCATGTTTGTAAATCACAGAATTTAAAATATAAAATTTTGGTATATACGTGATTAACCATTTAGAATAAAGAGCCTTTCCCATGGTATTTTCCCATGTTATTGGCCACTTGGGACACCTCATACCTTATATTACTATTCATAAGTCGACCATATTTATTACATACTTAATACATCATTTAATGATGTCATTAAACACCTGTAACTTAAAAACTGTATTTTCACTATTCATCAAAAATTCAACTTTCTTAGAAAAATTTCAAAATTTAACCTTAACCAAATATCGATGCTCTGATTTCAAAAATGAACTCCATTTTATAAAAATAATTTTCTAAATATTTTTAATTTAATTTTTAAATAAATACACTATTCACTAAAAATTCATTATTTTCAGAAAAATCCCCAAAAATTACCTTAATATAATATCGATGCTCTGAGTTCAAAAATGAAATCCATTTTATAATAAAAAATTTCTAAATATTTTTAATTTAATTTTTAATTAAAAAACACTATTCACCCGAAAAAACTAATACTTGACTAATAATTTATGAAACCGTTATTTAACCATTTTATTGAATCACATTACTTAATCAAGGTGCCTAGACTATATTAACACTTTCTTTAAGTGAGATTACTAACCCATTTGGTCATATTACTAATCCTAAGCATAAAATCACTATTCATAATTTACTATTCATCAAAAATTAAGTTGATCTTATTAGACTATAAATTTCATACTGAACATAATTCTAGAAGACCATTTTTTTAAAATCATTACACATTTTTAATTATTTATGGTTTACATAAACATTTTTTAAAATATCCTTTGTCTAAAATTCACCAAAAATATGCATACTATATTCATCCGGACATTTGAAAATTCATAAACATCATCATAGGAAGAAATAATTTTTTTTATTTAAAACAAAGGATTACACAAGGCAGTTATGGTCTCCTTACATAGCCCCTTATAACCCCATCATAGGACCTAAGTGTAAGGTGTGCTAAGGTGAGAGAATCTGAGGGCGGCTTAGCCAACATTGGACGAGTTTTAATTTCTATCAGTTTGAACTTCTCACGAAGGCGATTCAGTTCTAGCTTCACACGATGAAGTTCGGCTTGGGTTTGGTCCAGAGCAAAGCCCAGTGGTGCTACCTTCTTCCCAAGTTCTATTAGATGGGCTTCGATTGGCCCGAGACTACTAGATGAGGCCATCGAATCTTCTTTCTATATTAATTAACCAAGATCACTTGTATTTAGAGACAAAAATCGAAATGTTTAGTTTCCAGCGGTCATATTGACCAATGGTTATATAACAGTCAAAACCCAACGGTCTCATTTTAATTATAGTCATGTTATCAAATGAAACAGTTTTGTTGAGTATAAAAATAAAATAACACCCAAAATTAGGAAACAAGATTTATTCAAAATTTCGGGTCGTTACAGGCCTCCTGGTGTCTCAAGCAGATTAGTAGTAGGATGACCTGTAGAATCAGTACCCCCCGCCACAATATCATCCTCAGTGGCATAATCCAAGTGTCTCCTCAACGATGCAACCTAAAATAACATAGATGATAAAATAAAACGAACGATAACAAGATAAATAATATGGAAGACCACAATATTCAAACATAATTTGTACTTACATTGTTTCTAGGAGGAGACCTACATTTTTTGTTTCTCGGTATTCTTCTACTCCTTCTAGTATCATCATAATCAAACATTTTGACCTGTAAATTCAAAATAATATTCTCAAATAAATATATATAATGAAAAATGTTAAATAATACAATTGTATCATAAAAAAATGAGATACATTTTCATGTGTGATATTTATATTGATAAAATATCAAGACTTTTCTATGTTCAATATTTACTAGAGAAGTGTTTAAACATAAATTGGTCAGGCTATTAATAGTTTTATATTCAATAATGGTATAAAATATACTATTTATTTTGATATCATGTTTGGAAGTTAAAAAAACAAATACAATATTGCGATAATATTAGGTAAATACTTACAAATGTTTCAATGCTATGTGGGGTCTGTGACAATTTCTGGTTCACAATATGTTCTAACAATAGCATCATCTATATCATCAAATGCAACAATTGAATAAATACCTACAAGTTCATCCACAACATCATTTTCATCCATGACTTCATCAAAAATATGTCTAGGAATAACATCGACAATAACACCAAATTGTGGTTGTAACGGGTCACTTACATAAAACACCTATTTAGCTTGTGATGCAAGAATATAAGGTTCATCGGTACGAAGCTGGTAGTTCATATCAATCACTCTAAATACATAGTTATCAATATGCATTCCTTTTCATGTCATTGAATCAAACCACTTGCATTTTATCATTGCGACACAACCATGTGCATAGTAATCTAATAAAATGATTCTTTCAACAACATAGTAATATGATATATTTTCTGATCGAGGCTTCCTGTCCGATGAACTCGTATAACAATCTGTTGTGGTGCTTATCGTGACACTGTCATGCTGTGTTTCTATTTCATCACAACTACTTATAACAAATTTAAATCTATTGACAACCATTGACTTACAATCACGTACCACATCGTTTGGACCAAAGTACAATGATTTTATTTCATCTGATACTTCAATCATTGGTAGAGTTAAAACCTAAAAGATACCAACATAGAATATTAAATAGAGACATGTGATTATGTTATGAGAAGAAGAAAAAGAAATCTATTACCTTTGAATTTAACCAGGTAGCAAATTATTTGCTGTGCAACAATTCCTTCCTCTTAATAGATAGAGAGCGATGTCTCTTTTTTATAATTTCTAAATGTTCTCTATAGATATGAAAACATTAAAATTTCAGAAGATATAAAGAAATAACACAATGAAAAAAATACATATTTATTAGTTTAATTACTTGATATAATCATCAAGCAAACCACAGTTGAATAATACTGTGCGATGTGCAATTTCCCACTCTTCCCTGCCTAAAGTACACAACGAGTATGATCTAGATATCCCCCCTATTTGGGGCAGTGAAGGAAATACAGGCTCAATGAGATCATATTGCTCATCTTTAGTTCTCGTTAATCGATTAAACCTCGTATTGACATTATCAAAGTACGATGAATATAAATCCATGAATTCTTGTGCTAAATAGCATTTCACAATAGAGCCTTCAGGATGATATTTTTTTCTCACATAAGATTTCAATGTAAAAATCATTATTTCGGAAGGATACATCCACCGACTTGAAACAGGACCACCAAAGAGAACATCTGTGGGAAGATGCACAGTCAAATGTAGCATACATGTGAAAAAAGATGGTGGGAAAAGTTTATCCAAGTCACAAAGAATAATCGGTACATCTCTCTGCAATTTCTGAACAACACTTATGCACAATCTTTTTGTACAAAGATCTCGATAAATCTGACATAACTTAATCCCCACAACTCTAACATTATGTGAAAGTAAATGGCGAATGGAAATGGGAATCAACTCATGTAACAAGACATGGTAATCATGTGTTTTTAGAGGTTTGAGTTTCACATCATGTGTATTCACCCTTTTCGAAATATTACTTGAATAACCATCCGAAACCTTCAAACTTTCCAAGACCTAAAGAAATTATTTTTTCTCTACATTTGTCATCGAATAACAGGAAACAAGGACTTTCCACTTATTTTGACCAATAAACTTAGGATTAAGTCTTGATCTTATACCCTAATCCATCAAATCAAGACGACACCGCAAATCGTGTTTTGTTTTGCCTTTGACATTTAAAACAGTATCAAGTAACATCTCACAAATTTTTTTCTCGATATGCATTACATCCAAACAATGACGTAATAAATTCTATGACCAACACAACAACTCAAATAATATGATTTTCTTTCTCCAATTTCTTTTGGAATTCTAATTAGCATGCTTTTGCTTTCTGATATTTGATTGACTTTTTCCAAGAACATAATTCAAATAATCAAGTTCTTTAATAATATCATTCCCTGACATTCATTGAGGTGTATCATCTGTCTCGATGGAATTATCGAACTGTCTCCTCTAATAATGGCTGAAAGTATATATCAATATCATTTCCAGGATCACTGGGTCTAGATATCAATATACTCAGGATTGTGAACGGATTCTTCATACACATCCATGAAGGAAAGTTATAAATGTGAATGAAAACAGGCCAAGTACTATGTGCCGTATGCATTTGGTGAAATGGGTTGAAACCGTCACAGGATAATCCCAATCTAACATTTCGTGGGTCGGCTGCAAAATCAGGATGTAACCTATCAAATTTCTTCCAAGCCAACCCATCTGCAAGATGCACTATTTCATCATTATCCTTATTTCTTTCATCTGAATGCCATCTCATATTCTTTTCCATTTGATCTGATATAAATTTATTTTGAAGAATGGGAATTAAAGGGAAGTGCCACATTTTGTGGTATGCAAGATTGATATTCCTCTTTATTAGTCTTCTACCTTGATGTGCCACACTTTTTTCACTGACTCAAGTCTGCATTCTCCTTCTAGAAAAAACAACATTCTTTCAGACAATAATGAATCTTACTAGATGAAAATCCGAATTTGTCAACCAAATTTGATTCCATGTAATCATTTTCTAGAATACATGCATCATCAGGTAGTAAATCATTAATAAATGTAAATATATAGTCAACCACAGTATTACTAAATCTATAAATTGTTTTCCCAAGATATAATCACATTAAAAACTCAAGCTTGATCATTTTTTCACATGCTTGATATAATGCGGTATTTTCATCTTCCATCAGCTTTCTAACACTCTCAATGTCATCATCCTGATTAATAAATGAGAATTGTGTTCTAGTATACATTTCCTCTTGCACTGGTCTACATGAGGATATAGCTTCGGAAACAAAAGGAAACCGATCAGAAATCATATTTTTCATACCAATCTTTTCCGCTGAATCGATTTCATTAAACACTTTAGCTTTTTCTCCATTGTGACACCCCACGTGATAATTTTTTTGGGAACCACTTTTAGTGATATGGTAACTCACTTCCTTATGAGTTATCCAATTTCTTCCAACACCATCAAAACACAAGCATCAAATCAATTCTCCATCTGAATCATTAGTGAATGCAAAGTCCAAAAAATATTGTAACTCCTTCTGAAATTCATCAGTGATCCGATAAATGATGTACGACCAATATCTATCCATTCTGAGGAAGATAAACATACATTAAATAAATAATCTATAAAATTACTTAACATTATATTTATTGTTTCATAAGATATTAAGTAATCATCAATAAAAAGTTAATAAAAAAATCATAAAAAATATATTAATAATATGGTTTAGGGAATTCATAAATGTTTTAAATTATAAAAATTCACAAATAGTCATACATAAGTTCCAATAATAATGATTGATTATATTAAAGAGTTTATATGAAATCTAAGATATAATAATAATAAATTCCCAAAAGTTTTTGGGTTAATTCATAACGAGTAGTGATGTTTTGTATTAAATATAAAATGATTTATTGAAATTTAGAGACATTTTGAAAATATAAACCACATCATATACCAAGCATTAATATTAAATAATTGGATGAGAATTACAATGGTAAGAAGATGAGAATAATAACTATTAGAAAGAATATATTTCTACATTAGTTTTATAATATTACGATTATATAATTGGAAATAAGATTAAATATATGAATATGAGATACAACAATGGACTATCTTAACTTGTGTGTGTTTCCCATGGTCATCCCCATGAGGGAAAACTTTGGTATTACATCCTAATAATAGGACTTTGATATCCTCTGTGGGATTAGTTTCAGATAGTGTTTTGGAATCCCTCTGTGTGACCCGGGGTGTGATCCTCTATAATTTTTTCTATTTCCTAGGTGGGTTTTGTGGAATCATTATTACCAAATTATCTATGTGTAAAACCCCATACTTAGTGGGATATTCAATGTATCGTATGGTATACCCCAGATTAACTTAGAGAGATCCCTTATCTATGTATCGAGATCTTTGGAGTTACATTGAGCGCATCTTTGGTGAGGTCTGATGACCATAACATCTTGGGAATGCACCATCAATGAAAGCATGGATCATGTTGTGAGTGCAACCAGAAGAGTGTTAAATTGTATCCTTGAGTAGAACCTAATGAATAAAATAATGGTTAATATGCCATTGAGGCATGTTTTATGTTACGAGTATATCTAATTTATTGTTCCTATTTCTATATCTCAGATTTTCAATGATGTGTCTATGTGATGATGAGATAACTACTCTCCAAATGCCCATTTTTTAGTGATTTTGGAGTTTCCTATTGAGCATTGTTATACTAAACACTACATGGGATCTACCCATATTTTGCATGTCTTATGTAGACAATATTTCTTTTGAAGGAATCCTCGGAGGACCAAGAGAAGATATAAGATAGTGATCTAGATAGTCCATGGTTCATGCTAGGTTGTGGCATATGTCAGTAGTCTCGTCCCTCATAACAAGTTAGTATTTTTTATCTGTTTTTGTAGGATTCTATTTTCCCCTTTATTATTTTCATGTGTACTGGTACCATAGGCTAAGGAAAACCTTGTGTGTGTTATTCCTACTCAGGGATGGTCACTAACCCCAAACAAATTAGAGGTTGGCTTATGGTGTCACACTTAGATTACCACAATCCAGGTGGGACCCAGTGAGTCAATTCATAAAAAAATCCACCCTAATGTTAATGAATTAAAAAAATTATTTTACATGAATGAAGAAAAATACAAAATCATAGAATAGTTATTTTACAAGTTTTTAAAATTTGGTCTCACCTTATTTGGTCATTCCCTATTTTTTCCAACTAATGAAAAAATAGTACAACTTCATTTAAACTAGCTGACTCAAAAAATGCATGTTACTATTTGTGAGCTCTCCATACTATTTTCTCTAATAAAATAATTTATTAACTCATTAACATTTTAGTCACTGTCCAACAGAATAATGAATTTAAGATGAATAACATTTATCAAATTAAAACCAATCAATAGATTGTTAAAATTATTATTATATAAATACCTATAATGATTCCATATATCGATGGTGAAAACAACATGTAATTCCTATAACGAAATTAAGAAATAATACAAGCTCTAGTAAAATAGTGAGTTGTATTTCTCAATAAAACTTCATGGACATTTTGGAAAAGTTGGAGCTTGAAACATGGAATAATTTGTGGGGTATAAACAAATTAAAATAATTGAAAGAATAAATTTTAAAATGGGTGAATTAATAATAGTTTCTTGGATATAAAAATTCAAAACTCTAGATATTCACTGTAATTATGAAGAATAAAGTGGAATATAATGAAAATTGTGGAAGGATTCCAATTTAAGATACAAAGGATGAAATCGTGTAATTTAATTGACACATCAATTTAACACCTAAAAATTCCATAAATCATCCTATGTTATGGTCCCTAATCATGATATTGTAGATCCCTCTCTAAAAGTACTGGTGGGGTGGGAATGAACCTTTTTTCTTGAAGGAAATAATTATGTGAGGCTGATGATCTAGAACACTCATAGTCCATGGAAAGAAAATAGAAAGCACTATATGATTTATCATCTACATTAAGAATGTACTTCATGCTTTGAAAATAATTATGATGGTCTATTATCACTTTCCATGAGTTATTGTTGGTGTTTCCACTATATAAATACAATTATATTCTCTCAATAATCTAACGGGTTAATTACAGGGTATAAAATTAAAAAATTTAGCTGATTCATGTGATGAATAATTAAGGATAAAAATATAGTAAATTTGAAGATGTTAATAGTGGTAATATTTCATGTATATTCATATTTCCAAATATATGTGTTAAAGGTGAAAATTAGTAGACACTAAGTAAAAGATAACAAGAAGCCAAAATAAAACAATACAGATAATGATCAAATTGAAAACTAATATCAAAGGAATAATTTAAAAGAGGTAAAACCTATAAAAAGGAGAAAAGGGAGACTGCTTGAATGTTCTTCTCACTCTCTTCTTCCCATGTTCTCTATCTTCCTCCTCCTGCAATTCCGATTCTTCATATCTACTGTATAAAAATATACAAAGTTGCCATTATCCATTTTATAAAATAAGAATGACAATTCATGTTGGTTTTGTGTTATTTTTTTATAGAACCTCACACACAATCCACTGAAGTTGGAGACTCTAAGGAGAAGATCATTTTCAAAACTCTGCACTAGTCACATTATAGGAGGTTGATGTGGTCAAGTCCCAAATTAGTGGTTACTGAGTGGTAAATTGAGGGGTTATAGCAGCGCATATCAGTGTGGAAATGGGAGTAAGTGTAGAATAATATTAAAAATAATTAAGGTTTAAAAAATTCAACAAGAATGGTGGATGGGGATGAAGGAAGAGACATGGGATTACCTCTGGTGTTGAGGGTTGTGGGGGAGAACCATCGGGAATGGAGGAGAAGGGGAGGCAGCTCGGAGCAGCTTCGTTGGAGGAGGGTCGGGGTGAGGAGGGTCACGACGAGGAGGTGTCGAGGGTTTTGAGGGTTGCTGGTGAAAAGGTGTTGGGGAGGGCGATGGGGGTGTCGACCTCGGCATTGGAAGAGAGGCATCAGGGAGGAGGCATCGGGGAGGAGGGTCGTAGTGAGGAGGGGGGTCGCGGCGAGGAGGCATCGGAGGAGCGACATTGAGGAGGATGATCAGGACGAGGAGGCGTTGGGGAGGAGGGTTGCGGCGAGGAGGCATTGGGGAGGAGGGTCGCGACGATGAGGAGGGAACGATGAGTAGGCATCGAGAAGGAGGGTCACAGTGATGAGGAGGGCGCAGCGAGGAGGCATCGGGGAGGAGGAGGGCGTGGTGAGGAGGAGGTCATGGCGAGGAGGAGGGCGTGACGAGGAGGAGATCACGAGGGTTGAGGAATCGCAAGGGTAGGAGGGGTTCGTCGAAGAATGGGAGGGTTTGAGGAGGGTTTCCAACAAATAGACACAGTCATCCTATTAAACCGTGTCTATAAACAAGCTATAGCCACAAACCGATAGAACCATGGCTATAGGTCCATGCCTATAGCCTGAATTTATAGTAGTGTGGTTCCCTAGGGTAAGATACACTTTACTCATCTCAACATGGAATTACATGGGTTTTGACATATACAAATCACATATAACTATACCCTTCATAATTTTACTAATATAAAGATATCAAAAGTTATTTGATTCACATTTAAGAGAAATAATAATGAAAAAATTTATTATCCCAGGTAAGATATGCAGTTTGGGGGAATAAATGGGCTCAAAGAAAGCAAGGTCATTTGGTTCATGTGTGGATCTTTGTTCCACTGCCGATTTACTTTAATCATTTTTATACATTGGTCGCCCAAACTAGACCAAACAATAATATGTTTTAGTGAGTCTATTTCTGTTTTCAATCATCTAATCATATTATATATATCTTCATGTGGTTTTATATTCTAGAAATATGTTCTAGGAGAGACTCCAAAACCTAATCTTCTTAAGTGACCATATTATTAAGGCTTCTACAAAGCTATTGAACGTATCTTTTCGTCTGGTATGGTCTTGGTAGATTTTTGTGTCTAAACTGTAATAAAATATAATCATAAATAGATATTTTTATGAAATATTGTTATAAATCATAAAAAATTACAATTATGTAATACATACACAGGCTTCCCATAATGCTTTTGTGTTTTCATCAACTAATTTATCCTCCTTATTTACATGATCCTCCTTCCATAGAACATGACGTAGCATGGAAGTGGCTTCAGATTTTGATTCCTCAATTTTCATATAACAAAAGAATATATGTTGTTTAATATCACATAATTAAACTATTTTTTATTTAAAATACCTACCAATTTATTCTCTAATATATCATACCTCATTCTTTCTTTGCGATAGGGGTACATTAGGTTTGATTCACATTATTAATTTTCAACACTATTTTTTTTATTTCATAAATTAACAAAATTGAATCAAGTTGGATAAAATAAATAATGGAAAATAATATATTATCGACTGTAATGAATTTGAGATTATTTATTATTATGTCGATTGATGAATGTATTCCATGTTTCATGCTTTATAACATGTTCATAACTAAGTGGTGGGTGGGTATTTTTCCCCTTAGCATTCCTAATATATAACTTCATCAGAAGAGTCTAGAAGACTTTAAGGGATTTTCTAATGAACATTAAGATAAATTTATTATTGAATATTATGAAATAAATGATTTTTTAAAGGAATATTGAAAATTAAATCAATGTTTCATTATATAATTTTTTAGTAAAATAGAGAAAGTATATTGTAACATTAATGTTATATCTTTCCAAAGTGTTTCCCTCATTAGAGGATTGACATGACAATGTGATTTAATATCCGCAGCCACATTCATCCTTATAGAGACCTCAAGATAACTAATGAACATTGACTTTTTGGGGTCAATAGGTTTTCTGTGATGATTCCAACCAACGTCAAATTTTATACTCTGACTTCTACCCTGGATAATTTTATTCAAAACAACGATGTTGCATCATGTTTTCTTCATCAACATGTTGTTGATACCCTAATAATTACTTAATTTCTTCATCAATAGTATGTTCTTCCTCAGTATTGGTAACATCATCATGTTCAGAAGACATTTTATGCATGATTATTCAAACATTTAATTTGTCTTTAATAACAACAATACAATACACTTCATGCATAAAAGTCCACAATTTAATTAATCTTGCATTAACATTGTTGCTATCTTGAATAGAGATATCATACTTCAATACTATAGTAAAACTAACTTTCACTACCCTTATTTAAACCATCCTCATATGATTGATGTCCTTCTATCTCATGATGATGGATTGGACTCACTCTTTCAAACTAACCTTCTTCCCATCATTGTGGTTCCAAATTTAATTGATGAGATACCTCTCGAATAGTTATTATTGTATTTTGATATTTGATATTTGTCTCCCATGTTTTCTATATATCCACATATTTTTCCAGAACTACTCTAACAAAAATTCATCCCATACCATGTACTGGTGATCATTTTGTATGAATACTACTCAGAGTAGTTCAAACAATATAGAAGGGATGGAGGATGAGTCTCAAGAAACACAATTCAATAATAATTTTCTAGAGATGAAATTCAAGGTTCCACTGGGGATAAAAAATAACATCAATAAAATTTTTATTATTGTTTCTAATATATTATAAAAATGTGGAGGATGAAGTGTTGTCAAAATTAACTCAGTGAGTCGTATAATAAAATGAATATCAAAAAACAAAACAAATTCATTCATTATGTTTTGAGTAATTTCTTGATGTCATTTTTTTGATCTCAGGGAGTGTAAATGAGGAGGATGAGAGGATGAAAGAGTTGAAGAATGATTTGGGAGAGTCAGTAATCAAATCCATGGTAGCATATTTTATGTATATTAATAAATACAATCCGAGCGGGATGTATTTTATCCCAAAACATTAAAACCACAATGATGGGAGGAAGAATTGGTTGAAAGAGGTAGCCCAATCCATCATCAAGAGATGGAAGACAATAAAAAATATGAGAATATATTAAATAAGGGTATTGAAGGTTAGTTTTACTATAGTACTGAAGTACTATATCTCTATTCAATAGAGTAATAATTTTCATGCAAGATTCACACAATTATGAAATTTTATGCAAGGAGTGTCCTGTAAAATATATCAATCTTACCAAAATGAATCATTATTTATAATATCTAAATTTAGAAATCTACCACATATTACATACATATTATCTAGGTGTATTAATACTCATCAACTCTCACTACTACAAAATAGGCCTCCAACAACACTAGAAATGGCCTCTACCAGTGCAAGAAAATCACTGACTACATGAGTGAGGTTAAAATCCCTAGACTTTTATCAGTGATGATAAATGGGTCCTTTATTAGTGCTAAAAAAGAAGTGATAAATTTGACCTTTTTTAGTGCTATTAAAAGTGCTGATAAAGGAATCATTTATCAACATTTTTTTAGTGTGGATAAAGACATGATTTATCAACTCTTATAAAAGAACTGATAAAGGTTATTTTATCTACTCTTATAAAAGTACTGATGAATGGTATTTTATAAAAAACTTATAAAAGAACCAATAATTTATTCCTTTATTTGTGATTATATAAGTGTAGATAAAGTAACTTTTATCAACTATCTAGGAAGCACTGATAATGTATACATTTATCAACACTTTCGACAATGCTGATAAATGTGTCTTTTATCCGTGCTTTTAAATGAGATGATAATAGGACATATTGTAGTGTGCCATAACAACACACCGCAACACTAGAAACACATCAAATTTCAACAAAAAGAAGTCCCAATACATGATTTAAAATAAAATAAATTTACAACACAAAAATATGAAAAAAACAATATATTATATACATTTTAAACATTTGTTTATACAATTATATAAAAAATATATTACATACATTAAAAACATCAATGTTACTTTGAATTTTTATCATGAACCACCTCACACTATTTAAGAATGAAACACCCCTCTTGAGAAAAATAATGCACCTATATAAGAAAACAATTCTTATGTTAGTAATAATATAAAGAATTAAATTAATATAAAGTGTTAAATTTTCTAAAATTGATGAAAATTTAAAATAAATGGACTCACATGAAGTCATATCAGTCACACCATACATCAGATTGGTGAGTTTAAGATTACTAAACATACCAAATGACTTATGGATCATTTTTATAATGTATCAAAACAATATAAATGTTTTTTTCTTAGTTTTGAGTACGTTAGTAGACTTTTTTTTTCTAAAATGTAATTTTAAACTGGAAACACAAACATTCGAATCATTATGATCGCATCATGTATCAGTTTAATGTGAAATGGATTCCTAAAAATCAAAAATAATTTATGAATCTTTTTACTATATTATTAAAATAATACGAGTGTGTTTTATTGGCTTTCATTGAGTGACACTTTTTGAACTAAAATATTGATTCTAAAATGATAACGAACACTTACATTCATACAATTCACATCGTGAATCAGATTGAGGGGTGGAGGATTCCTAAACAACACAAATGAATTATGGATCATTTTCAAAAAGTATAAAAACAATCCTAATGTGTTTTCTCATTTTTTAGTAGGAAAGTTGTCCAATTTACTAAAACAGATGAGGATTTTAAATAAAAATACACACTTTGAGTCATACCGATCACACTGTGCGTCATATTGAGGTGAGGATAATTCCTACCCATCCCAAATGACTTCTAGATTTTTTATAACGTATAAAAATAATATGAATGTTTTTTCTAAGTTTTGACTACGTCAGTTGTCTTTTTAACTAAAATGTTATTTTAAACTGAAAACATACACTTTTGAAACATTCCAATCACATCGTGTATCAGTTTGACATGAAATGGATTCCTATACACCAGAAATTACTTATGAATAATTGTCCTAAATTATTAATAAAATATGATCTTGTTTGATCTGTTTTCAGTGAATGAATCTTTTTGAAAAAAATGTTGATTTTAAACTAACAACAGACACTTTCAGTCATACAGGGCACATCATGTATCAGATTGAGGTGAATCTGATTACTACAAGTCAAAAATGACTTATGGTTTATTTTTTAAAAGTATAAAACAATATAAAATTATTTTCTCTATTTTGAGTAGGACTATTTTCCATTTTACTAAAATTGATAACAATTTTAAATAAAAAGATGAACATTGAGTCATACCGGTAACACCGTGGATCAGATTGAGGTGAAGCTAATTCCTACACATCCCTAATGAATTGTGGATATTTATAAAGAGTATCAAAAAAATCTGAAGGTTTTTTCTCAATTTTGGGTACGTCAATTCCCTTCTTTACTAAAATGTCATTTTAACTAGAAACATGCACTTTTGACTCATTATGATCACATTGTCTATCAGATTGATGTGCGAATGATTCCTACAAATAAAAAATGACTTATTAATCATTCTAATAAAGTAGTTAAACAATTTCAATGTTTTTTTTGTGATTTTGAGTTGGTCATTTAGTCTTTTTACTAAAATTGACATCAATTTTAAATAAAAATACACACTTAGAGTCATACTGGTCACATCTTGCATCAGATTAAGGTAAATATGATTCATGAACATCTCAAATCACATGTGGATAATTTCATTAAAGTATCATAACAATATAAATGTATTTGTTCAGTTTTGAGTAGTTCATCTTTTTTTACTAAAATTGATGCCAATTTTAAATAAAGATGCACTTCATGTCATATCGATCACACCGTACATATGATTGAGGTGCGGATGATTCATATATGTTACAAATGAATTATTTATTTTTTTCTACTGTATCAGAACAATTTGAATGTATTTTCTTGGTTTTGATTATGTCACTTGTCTTTTTTACTAAAATGACATTTAAAACATAAAACACACACTTTGATTCATACAGACCACATCATGTACTAGTTTGACATGATATTTATTCCTACATGTTACAAATGATTTATTAATTGATACCATAAATTATTATTAAAGTCCAAGAATGTTTTCTCAGTTTTCAGTGAGTGACACTTTTAAAATTCATCTTTTAGTTTTAAACTGATAACAGACACATTGAGTCATATCAGGCACATCATTAATCATATTGAAGTACTGGTGATTCTTACACATCAAAAATTACTTATGGATCATTTTATTCAATTATAATAATAATATGAATATGTTTTCGTGGTTTTGAGTATATCACTTTTCTTTTTTAATAAAATTAATTTCAATTTTAAATAGAAATAAGTACTTGGAGTCATACTGGTCCATTGACATTCTTTTTCAAACATCCAACATTTTATCAGTAGATTTGAACAAACCACATCAACTAAAAAAAATAAATCCACTGATATAAGTAAAAAATTATTATGAGTAATATGAAAAATAAATAAATTAAACATAAATATGAAATGATACATTAATTATATGGAAAATGATTTTACTGTACAAATATCAAGATTAACTCTACGATTGATAAGTAGATGGGACTTGAAGGAAAGTGATAAATTTCAACACTATAGGAGTCTAGGGTTTCTAGGGATAAAAAGTATGTGGATGTTTTGGTTCATAAATACCTAAAATATAGATATAACACCCTAACACAATCAAAATAATCCACTTGTATAAGAAAACAATTAGTATGTGAGTAATACTAAGAAAAATTAAACATAAATGTGAAACAATATATTAATTATATAGATAATTATTTTACTGTGAAAACATAAATATTACATATGTAACTGAAGGGAGGGAACATCATTTCTCTTCTTACAAAGTTAATGGAGGGAACTTGAAGAAAGCTGTTAAATGTCAACACTATAGGGGTGAACAGTTTTGAGGGAGACGAATTATGTGAAAGTTTTGGTGCTGAAAGGAATAAAAGATGGACAAATCACCCCAACTCAAACAAAAGAATCTACCTTTATATGAAAACAATTATTATGTCAATAATATTAAAAAGAAATAAATTAAACATAAATATGAAACAATATATTAATTCTATGGACAATTATTTTTCTATGAAAACAATAATATTACCTATGTAATTGAGAAGTGGCAGTGTATTTTCTCTTCAAGTAATGGTAATGGGGATAACATGAAAGAAAGTGATAAATGAAACACTGTAGGGGTGAAAGGGTTTTGAGGGAAGAGAAGCCTTTGGATTTTTTTTCTATAGAAAGGCATAAAATATGGATAGACCACCCCAACTCAAACAAAATAGTCCACCTATATAAGAAAACAATTATTATTATGAGTAATAATAAAATTAAATAAATTAAATATAAATATGAAAAAATATATTAATTATATGGGAATTGATTTTACTATGAAAACATCAAGATTACCTCTATAATTGAGAAAATGAAGCATTGTTTCTCGTTCTGTAAAGGCAGTGGAGATAACATGAAATAAAGTGATAAATGAAACAATGTAGGGGTGAAAATGTTTTGAGGGAGAAGAAGTTTTTTGATGTTTTGGTGTAGAAAAGAATAAAAGATGGGCTGACCACCCCAACTTGAACAAAATAATCCACCTTTATAAGAAAACAATTATTATGTGAGTAATAATAATAAAAATTAAACAAAAAAAATTAAATAATATATTAATTATATGACTATTAATTTTATTGTGAAAACATCAAGATTAACACTATGATTTAGTAGAGATAATGTTGTTTCTCTTCTTGAAAAGGCATGACACATGGATATAAATCCTCTAAAATAAATGAATTATTCTAGGATTAATGAAAATAAAATCAATGTTTCATTATATATATTTTTGGTAAAATAGGGAAAGGATATCGTAACATTACCATTACATCTTTCCGAAGTGTTTTATTCATTATAGTTTGTTCTTCCAAGGGATTGGTAACATCATCATTTGTAGAAGACATTGTCTACATGATTAGTCAAATATTTAATTTAGATTACGTTAATTTAGTATAGAGAATATAATATTGTGAGAAAAAAAAGTAATATATTAAAGAAAATTTTACCTTCTCATTAAACTCTTTTTTTAGATTTCATGTATTTAGTTACTCTATTGAGAATCCAAATACCCTCTTTATGGTCCCCTTTAACATAAAAGACATTGTCTACATTATGACTGGCATGAACTGATTATGATATCTTAATAAGAGTGAATCCTTGATTAAATTTTCATCTGACTCAACATTTTATTTAGTTTCCAGTAGAACAATCGACCAAATCTTGTTTGTTCAGTCAGAGACATAAAATACATGCACTGTCTATGATGCAATTATGAATAACGTGTCTTTACCCCCCACCCCCAACTAAAATTCACCTTCATAATTCCCATTTCATTAACTTTCACTCCATTGATATTATCAACCCATTTTCAATGGAAAAGGGGCACTAGAAATGTTGTATAAGTCAACTTTTATATCTATTTAGTAATTCCAAAATATGAAATATTTTCATAAATTTGATTTGTATCCTTAGAAAAAGATATATGAATAGCCTCATACATAATCAGTAAACCTTGGTTTTTAATCGTACAGAATTCATTGTGTTATTTTCTATAGATCATATAACCATTAATTACAAAACCAGTGTAATATACAACACTTTCATTCATTTCTCGGGCTAGCCATTAAAGTAAATTATCAATTAAATTCCTATTTTCAGATAACTCCTTTTAAATTGGATCTCTGAACCAATCTATAAATAATTTATTATGTTATTTTTATGACCATCCTTCATCCTTTGATGGATTCAAATATCTAAAAATTTATTTGTGGGATCCAATATAAGGATGAAAATCTTCAATAATATATAATATGTAAATGTTTGAATGATCCCACTCTATCAAGGTAATAATAACAAAATCTCTTATAGAAATCCATTCACCTAGATGGATTTTTTCTATGACGAGACCTTAGGAGACTGATTCATTCAACATCTGATAGGTAATTGGTAAAGAATTCAATATATTCTTAAACAGTTCATCATTTTTCAATAAATATTTCTGGAAAACAATGATTCTGGACATACCCTTTCAAAATATTCATATACCGTTCAATGGGATATATCCATATGTAATGGAAAGGACCATGTAGTTGAACCTCTCTAACCAAGTGAACCATCAAATTGACCATTATATCAAACCATGATGGTGGGAAGAACATCTATAATTCATATAATATGACTATAATCTCATTATTCATGAAGGGAAACTTCACATGTTCTATAACATTACTTTATATGTCTTTGGAAAAGACACTACCACAAAAACAGTTTTTCGCAGCGCCCCCCTTTATCAGCGCTAACGAAAAAGCGCTGATAAAGGGCCCCCTTTATCAGCAGTTGCTTAGTAGCGCTGATAAAGGGGGGTCTTTATCAGCGTTTTTTTAGCGCTGATAAAGGGTCGACTTCAAAAAAAATTAAAAATATATTAATATATTAATATATAAATATAGTTATATAGTTATATAAATATAATATATAATTTTTAAATATATTTTAGATAAGTATAAATGTACATTTACACTTATTATACTTAATATTTACGATATTTAGTGAAAATGACTTCTTAAAAAATTTAAAAAATATTTTTAATTAATATTTTGATAATAATTATGGTGTAATAGTCATTTAATAACAATTTGAGGACTAAAAAAATTAAAAAAATTAAAAAAAGATCCAAAATATGTTGAAAATGAAACTCAAACTTCAAACGGCCATAAATTTTGATCCGGGTGTCCGTTTGAGCTCTACCACATATCAAATCGAAGCCCGCGACGAGCTCTACGTCGCTGTGACTCGGGGGGACCCCAGTCAAGCGTTTGTTGAGGCCAAAAGCGGCCCAGAAGGCCTCCAAAACTGACTTTTTTGTTGGGGTACCCATATTTTTTAACATTTTGTGGATTTTCAAACTCGTTTAAGGGGGTATTATTGGCTTTTCTTGGTGGGGACTAAATTTATTCCAAGGTATTACATTCATATTGATATTATGTCTTTGAAATTTCATCCTTTTTTATAATGAACTGCTATTTATAATCAAATATATAACTATATGTACATATTTTTTATATATTCACACCTAAAAATTAAATTTTTTAAATAAATAATTAAACATATTTACATATAAAATATATTAGCTTTATCTAAAGAATAACTAATATCCATTTTATTTAAAATACTAATATATGAATATTTATATACCTATATATTAATCTAACTATATATATATTAATCTAATAACTATATATATATATTAATATAACTACATATATATATATTAGTATTACTATAAATATATATATTAATATCACCATAAATATATATATTAATATCACAATATATATATTAATATAACTATATAAATATATATTCATATAACTATATATATGTTAATATAACTATATATATGTTAATATAACTATATATATGTTAATATAACTATATATATATTAATATAACTATATATATATATATTAATATAAATATATATTACTATATGAATAAATATAACTAAATAAATATATATATATAGATATAGATATATATTAATACCACTATATATATATATTAATATTACTATATATATTATAATATAACTATATATATATTAATATAAATATATATTACTATAAGAATAAATATAACTAAATATATAAATATATATATATATATATATAGATATCATGAATTGGAAAGAAAATCAAAATAGAGTAGTGGTAAGGGCTTAGGCGCGCAGGGGGGAGGTCTGCAGTTCAAATCCTGGTGGAGGCAGGGGTGCGCGCGCATGGGGACTATTGGAGCAAGCACTGTTGAAGGGTGGAGGGGGGTGCGTGGGGTGCGTGGGGTGTTGTATAGGGGCCAAAAAGCGCTGTAAAAGGGGGGGTTCAAGCACTATAAAGCCCCCCCGATTGGCAGTATTTTTTAAATTTTTAAATTTTTTTTTAATTTTTTTAACTTTTATCAGCGTTTTTTTAAAAGCGCTGATAAAAGGGTCCTTTATTAGTTCTAAAACAAGAGCGCTGATAAAGGAAGCACTGATATAGGACCCCTTTATCAGTGCTAAAAAGCGCTGATAAAGGGGTACTTTTTTCAGCGCCTTTTTTTAGCGCTGATAAAGGGGTCCTATATCAACGCTTTTTGGAGCGCTGATAAAGGGGACCCCCCCCCCCCCCCCTTATCTATGCTGGCTTTATAAGCGCTTTTCTAGCACTGATAAAGGCCATTTTTAGCGCTGATAAAGGCCGTGTTTGTAGTAGTGAGAAGAATATTCTGTTTAATGTATATCGTACAGTTTGAGGTTGAATGCAATGGAATGAAAGATATTTTAAGCTAGCAAGGAAAGAGAAAATTTTCAATTTTTTTTGGATAGAGTGTAATCCATTTGAGGAAGAAAATTCATTCTTTTACCATTCACTATGGCCAAATATTTCTTTATCCCCATTTCAATCAACTTCAACCTAGCCTTGAATCCATATTTCATTTTTCTATGATCATTTAGTAACATTCCAATAACAATATCAAATATATTTTTTATACATGCATAATATATAGAAAATTAATCATATACTGACAATTCTAATATAGTAATTCAAGGAAAATTGATCTCTTATTCTAACCTGATTTTGTAATTTTTTTCGAAAATGGTTTACCAATAAAAATGTAAATATTTTGTAATTAATCGTACAATTGATTTCACTTTACTAGAGATAGTGTTGTACCTTGTTCAATATTTCCATTGAATGTTTTCATCCAGGATCAATATTTATGTCGTCAAAGTAAAAATTTCCAATGTCATAAAAACACATTCTTTCACGCTATCTCAATCATCATTTTCATATATATTCATATCAAATGACTCATAAAGCAAAATATCATCCCAATTATATTTCACATTTATTTTTTCCATGTGTTTAGTCCAACATTTATAGCTTTGATCTATTCTATGACAAATAAAATGTTCTTACAACTCTTCTAGACTAATTTTTCTTGAATAACAACAAAATAAATATGAGAAGAGGATTTTAAAATGGTCATCTGCATGCTCTCTTGAAAACTTTATGAACTCTTTAATTCCATCATCATACTTGTTTGTCAAAAAATTAGCATGCGTCCATATTTGATTCAAATCCATCATATTGGGTTCCTAAAATATTAATTTTGTAAAATATATAAATAAATACACATAATATATTCATTATAAAAGGTGAATGTTATAGACAATTATAATAATAGGAAATCAAATTTTATAGCATTGTTTCAAATAATTTTAGTATGTTGAATAAAATGGGTAATTGGAATAAAGAAAACAAATACTCCCCTATGAAAGGTGTTATCATATGAATTCATTCAATGGTAAAAGTTATTTACAAATGATCCTCATTTTATTTTCCATGATGCATACCCACCCTTAATATTTATAGGTAATTCACTAAACATATCTATTATTTATTCACATTCGATCATCATGAGATATATATTTTTATTAATCATAAATTAAGGAATGGGTATTTGAGAAAATGGGACTCCCTCTCAATTATATAAAAACCCCTCCACAACCCTTTCAGAACAAAAACTAAAATTATGATCCCTCGATATAATATACAAATAATTATTATAATTTTTATCCATTACACCTTTTAGAGTCCCTAGTATCAATATGATTTCTTAAATTATTCAATATGAATAAATATTTCAACATATGATATGATTTCATTTATGAAATTAACAATTTCTTATATTCATTTTCCATTTAGCTTAATCAACTACCTATTTTTAATAATAATTTACCAATTTAATTAAATCAAAATAAAATAATTATATTTCTATAATAAATATATTTCAATAAAATTAACATCATATTAATTCTTATCCATTTATTATTACTGATTAATTTCTTTGGGTAAATTTAAAAACCAAAATGATGGATGATATAAAATGATATCATGGATTGTTATGAAAAAATAATTAATTTTTTATTTGATATTTATAATTAATGGATTTAGGTTTATCGTTCTATAAATGTAACATGAAAATTTAAACCATTCTTAATAAACAATATTATGTTTTTCAAAAATTAAAAAACAATAATGTTATATATTCCATGTCATGGAACAATTCCTAAAACATCCATGGAATGAACATGGAAAATATTAACTCATAATGGATATATATTTATAATACCTTTAGTATTAAGAAGAAGATGACATCTTGATCAGGGATCAATGAACAAGAGAACTACATAGAAATAGATAAGGAATAATCATAAATATTATCAAACAATGATCAACATAAATTAAAAATAATGAATTAAACTTGCAGAGGAAGTTGGGGTACAGATATAGACATCAAAGAAAAGTGATTAAAAAAATAAAAATGACCAAAAGGGGATATACAAATAAGTAATCAATCAAAAAAAATCATAAATTTTTTTTATGTTCATATTAAAAAAGAAAAATGCTATACAAGGACCATACCAAAAATAAATCATGACTTCTTTGAACAATAAATAAAAAACAAAACAAAAAATACACAAAGAAAACACAAGGCCTACCTTTCAAGGTTGAAAAAAATCCTCTTAAAAAACCCTAATTGTAGTTGAATACTATATTTTTGATGAGTTAGAGTAACCAGCCAGTTTAGTGGTTTGATTTGAGATTCGATTAACTGAGATAGAGAACCGATAGTGGGTGGGTTCAACAGAAATCTTCTGATATCACAATGGTTTTCCAAATTGTTAGGTTTTTAAAATAGATTGTGACACTTTTATCGACACTTAAAAATAGGCCCTAATAATGGTAGGTCTTATCAGTGCTAATAAAGCACTAATGAAATCCATATTTATCAGCACTAATGTTTTAGTATTGATAATCATTCATTTTATCAGCGCTTTTTTAGTAGATAAAAAGACCTAACGTTGTCAGTGCTTATTTCTTATGCCCTGGTAAAGGGTTTATAATTATAATTATAATAATATAAATTGTAAATATATATAAATACTTATATATATATATATGTTAGGTCCACAAGGCTGAATACCCTGAGAGGGGGGCGGGGTGAATCAGGGTATGACTAATTTAAAATTAAAGCCCGTTCTGATATTGTTTTGCTGCTAAGAAAAACACTATTCTCTCTCTTTCCTGTTGCACAATATAAACAGAAAGTAAGGCAAGCATAGGACACAACAATTTTACTTAGTTCACTGCTAAGGGCTACGTCCAAGGAGCATACGCCGATAGGTTGCCGGTCGTACCAAATTCCACTATTCTTCACTAGCTTTGGATTACAATGTTCAGGCACAGTCACTTTGTCCCAGTCTCACTGCCTTTACAAGGTTTTAGGGTCAGCTCACTACTTTTCCAAGGGTCATTCCCTGTTTCTCTCTCTCTGGCTCACTGCCAGTGGAGAGGATCGCCTTCTTCCTCTTCTTTCGCTCACTTCTCTGGAAAGGATCCACTCACAGTTTATAGACCTATAGGTCTCTTCATTTTCACAAAAGAATGAATCTTCCACTTTATGTAGATGCTCTGTTGAAGTACAACATTCACCCGGAGATGAATATCTCTTTGCACCGAAGGTATCGGGGAAACTTCCAGAATCCACACAGCCCGAAAAACACTGCTGGAAATAAACCTTACATGGCGTGGAAGTCAATCTCGGCATGCAAGTATCGGCACACAAGTCACAACTGGCGCGCAAGTCTTCCTCAACTACTTGCACGGCTCAAGCTTCTGCAACTCCAAACCTGCGCAACACACTTCCTTCCTCGCCTAAAACACCTCAGGTGCGCAACTAACCCCTGGCGCGCAACTTCCAATACTGGCGTGCAAGTCCCACTTGCGCGACACACCACCACCTGTGCGACCACCACACCTGCGCGACGGGAGATCTGAATCTTCAAAGTGTTGAAATACAGTGAAGAATGGGGAGTGGTGGTCCGATATTTATAGGCAATTTGACCACCCTGCGCGACTGCGCGCAGGTCTCCCTTCAGTGTGGAAGTCTCAGCACGCAGGTCTCTTCTCTTGCAAGTCACTTGCGCGACCTAATTCTAAACTTGCACGAACCTCTTTAATTTTCTATATTTTGATCTTCTGATCTTGAAAAACCACAGGCGCGTAGGTTCTCAAGTTTCCAAGGCATCGGCGTGCAAGTCTCTTCACGGCGTGCAAGTCTCTTCACGGCGTGCAATTCATCTTAGCGACACCACCATTACTTGCGCGACACTTATCCCTTTACCATATTTTGATGATCTAATCATGAAAAACATATGGCACACAAGTTTACAAGCCTTCATGTACATGGCGCGCAAGTCCCTTTGCCAAAAACCACTTTTCTTCATTTGTCGATTTTTAGGCCCAAAAATTTGGAAAACACTGGAAAACGTCACCACCTTGTATCTGTTCTTTTGTACCGCCTCAAGATCATCCATTCCTTTTGTCGACGTTCTTGAATAAAACATGGATCGTTGACCTCAGATCTTGAACTCAACATTCCATCATGAAATCCTATTTGTCAACAAATTTGTATGTCATCGTTTTTCTTTTTCAACAATCACAGCACAATTTTCCACTTTGTCAACAAATACAATCACCTCAAAAAATGCTTCAATGATGTCTTGAGGGATTTTTTCCCAACAATATATGTAAATATATAATTTTTTAAATATATTTGTTATAATTTTATAATTATTTATTTATGATTATCAAAATATTCTTTAAAAATAATATTTATATCTAATTTTAAGTGCATGCATATGAATATATGTTAAAAATGAGTGAAATTGAATAAATTAATAATAAGTACACTTTATCAATATTGATAAAATGGTTAAGTTTTTTTGTGTGCGTTGTATATAAAAATGCATTAATTATGTATATGTGAAATCAATATAAAAAACATTTGATCTATGTTAAATTAAAAAATCAAATGATACATTCAATTATATGTCCATTGCACTATTCAATTAGTCATTGATTTAAATTCATATTAATTTTCACTTATGAACCATTAATCACTAAATATATGACTATTTAATGTAAAGCACATAAATATATTGAAATACTGAAATCTTATTTATATACATTAATATATATCTATATATTTAATATATACAATTTATTAACACTAATTATCATAATTATATAATTAATAAAATGTGTAATATTGAACAATTTATAATCAATTTATTCATTTTTATCAATAATTATTAAATTAATACATTTAGTAATATTTTTTAAATATACTCATTTTTTATTTTTTATTTATTCAGTTATTTAATTTTATTTAATCAGGCCTTTATCAGTGCTAAAAAAACACTAATAAAATATATCCTTATCAGCACTAAAAATAAAGCACTGATAAACGTTCAATTTATCAGTGAAAAAAGCATTTATAAGAGGTTAAATTTATCAGTGCATTCTTTAGTAGTGAAAAAATTCCATTTATGAGTTCTTTTTTATAGCACTAATAAATACTAGCACTATTAAACACCGGTTTTGTAGAGGTGTTTTAGGAATCATTCACTTTTAATGTAGGAAGATATACCCACTTGTGGATACCACTATTGTGTAAAATTGACACTGATTACTATTTTTCCATATGATTAATTATAGATAATATTCATGTTAATTACATTCTGAATAAGTTCAAATACTAATCCCAGATGAAACATAAGATACCCATAAATTAAGAATAGAAATATTTTGTGTCCTAAGACCATTAAAAAGTGTATAATATACTAGGATTGTACCTACCACTATAGAAGAACCCTTCCTAGCATTATCCATAGAGTACTCATCCATGAATGATCTAGAAGTCATATCTAATGACCCTGCCTAGTAAGAATAGATTAAAAGCACAATTGGTGGTTCCCCAATTAACCACGTCAATAGAAATGATTCACATCAAAGAGGCAATAAGGATTAAATAGTCCTAGGAACCCACATATATGAAATCACTCAAAAAGACTCTTCAATTGAAGTGGAATTGGAATATTTACACTCTAATGGTCTTGAAGAAATGAATCTCACCCAACCTACATTTGACATCACTTCTATCTACTCAAGGATTCCTCACCTTCCAATTTTGGATATTTTTTTAATCCACCATAAGATATCTCTAATAACATATATCCCATTAAAGGGAGTGTTTTTCAACTTATGCTTAGTACTGATCTAGAGTTTTTTTAATCTTATAAACGAAATAAATATATTCAATGAAATCCTAAATTTATTATTATGATACATTAACATAAAATCATAGAGGAACCATAGATAATTCCCATAATTGAAAATAATACCAAATAGCTTGAAGTGGATATACAATTACCTATGGGATATGACGATATATATAATTTCTAGAATACAGAGGATGTTTATTGGATACTTCCTATGGACATATATGGGTCAGAGTTGTTAAATATTCTACATTAATATAGAGAGTCACAAAATTTTTCCCATCTAAAAAACAACAATCCTTCCGAAATAGGCATAAAATAATCTATATTAAATGTGAAACCCATGCCCCTATCAATTATTCATTTCCTTTATAATAAGTATTTTAATACTTTATATATAATTTAAATTATTTAGAATCATTATTTTAAATACAAGTATAAATCCAAAAACTAATAGTATCGATAAAGGGGTTACTAAATAAACTCAATCAATTAATAAGTTATATAAACCTAATTATCACTAATAAGTGCATAAGAATTCACTGTTTATTTATTATTAATGTTTCTATTAATATAAATTTATAATTAATTATAGAAATGAAATCAAACAAGGAAACATAATAACATAACATTTCGTATATTCTTACCTATTCTTAAATGTTAACTCTTAAATAAGACGCTTGAGACTCAAAAAGATAGCTCAAGGAAAAAATAATCAAAAAATAACCTAGACTTCATAAGTTAAATCAAGTATCCAACATAATTATGCTATTATTACATGTTTATAAATTACTTATTATGTATGGAATGTTTTTTATTTTTTGGATGTAATAAATTCTAATATCCCTAGTTTCACTCTGATTTTATTTGGTAAAATTTTTGACATTGTATACCCAAATAGTTCCTAGTTCAGGTTAGTACATTACCTTAGACTCACTTCCCGATCTTTACAGTCTTGTGTCAATTATAAGGGATATAGATAACATGTTTGAGAAATGGGTTAACCACTTCAATGTTTAATTAAACTCAATTATATAATGCTATAAATCTAGAATTACATTTGAAGTATCATGCGGTTAAAAATCTATTTTATTTATCCATATAGGCTCATACACATATTTTTACTAATATTACCATATGAAAACATCATTATCCTTATTTGAACCCATTGTATATGGATAAAAGATGTAAAATAGGACCACTTTTTGTATTTTAGTATTGAGGAATTCAGATGTAGGGTTTGTCATGGTTAAGAATAGTGTAAAAATGGAAAATGTGTAACCCAAAACATCAAACAATGATAGGGGAAAAGTAGAAAGTAACATACATTGTATTCTAGCCTTGATTAATCCGAGGGTACATAGAGGAGTTTCTCCAATTGTAGAGGAGTTCTTCGAGATCTTAATAATTGTGAGTGTCTGAGTAGTGGTTAGGGTTTTTAATATAGATCAAGAACACTTTTATCCTCACTTTTAGAAACGCACTGACAAATATATCTTTTATCATCGCTAAATTGATAAGTACTTATAAAATTGATCTTTATTAGTGCTAAAACATTATCCCTGATAAAGGTTTTATAATTATAATTATTTATTATAATTTTATAATTATTTATAAATATATAATTATTTATATATAATTATATAAATACTTATTTAAAATATAATAATTATTTATTTATAATAATTATAAATTTATAAATTTATAAATTTAGTAAATATACCTTTATAGATATATTTATTTATAAATATATATTTTACATTACTAGTGGATATATAATATTAAATACATCAATTTTAGAAATCGGTGAAATTAAATAATTCAAAATGAGTAAACATTAAAAATATTGAAAAATGGATAAGTTTTATTAATTAAATATAAATTATTAATAAAATTTGGATATATATATATAAGTGGATGAATAAACATTGAAAAATATTAAAATTTACTAAATAAATAATAGAAAATGTTCAAATTCAAAAATAAAACAGAAAAAAACAAAATATATTAAAATTGAATACCCTAATTATGGTATTAAAATCAAATAAATAAAATTGACCGATTAAAAAAATAATATATTAAATGTATCATGTTATAATGAATTTTCTAAAATATACTAAAATTCGAATAAATTACATAAATATCATGTGTATGTGTTTCTATATATTGCATAAATATATTTGCATGTGCGTTTGTAAATACAAATGCATTAATTACATGTATATATATATATATTAATTTATATAGAATCAATGTAACATGACGTTTTATGTATGTTAAATTGAAAACTTAAACAACATTAAAAATGAATGAAACATTAATATGTTTTAATTAACATTTTATTCATTTTATCAATAACTATTTAATTAATAAAATGTTTGATAATTTTATTAATTTACACATTTTAAATATTTATTCTTTTAATTAGTTCATTTTATTCATTTTAAATATCTATATATTTAATATAAATTAGTTTTTAAAATTTATATATATAAATATAAAATTTATTCACTTTTAAGAATAATTATTTAAATAAATAAATTATTATTTTTTTAGTTTTTTGTTTAATTTTTTGTTTTATTTTGGACATTTATCAGTTCTAAAAGAGCACTAACAAAGGTAACCCTATATCAGTGTAAAAAATAAAGTGCTGATAAATGGCACCCTTTATTAACACTAAAAATAAAGTGCTGATAAAGGGAAACATTTATTAGTGCTAAAATAAATTATTCATAATGGATACCTTTTACCAGCACAAAAAATTTGATGATAAATGGTGCCTTTATCAGTAGTATTTTTAGCACTCATAAAGGGTTGCCTTTATCAGAGCTTATTTTAGTGATAATAAATATGGACTTTAACCTTGAATTTTTCTAGCGCTAATAAATCCCAACACTATTAAAGGAATGTTTTATAGTATCATTTTTTATAAAATTGAAAAACATTTTTTAAGGCATGCCCCATGAAATAGAAATGGGAAATTTGTATATTAATTGTGTGGTATGAGATGTGTTGATGAGCTAGTGCTTTGATTTTGTGGAATTGGAATATGGATGCACTTAAGGAGGGAGACAGAAGGTGGGGAGTGGGTTCTTGTTTGGTGAAAATGTTTGATATGCATGAATGCCATAGTTTGATAGAAACTCACCTCAATTATATTTTTAAGGGAAGCCTTGGGTAGCTAGGTGAGAGAGTAGGTACACTTGCTATAGTAGTTGATATTCTTCCCTAACCAGTGGCCCTGAGTAGATAACATGACTGCCAATGGGATGTTCCCCTTGGCTAATCTAGTGAGGGTGCCTCTAGGTTTTTGGGCATTGTTTGTGGAAAACCGATACTAGTAGTTATTGATTGTGCGTTAGTATGATACATTTGTTCTATGAAATCTCGACCAGTACCTAAGAATCCATGTTGCATGTTTTACTTGTATGATAATTTCCTCTATTTTTTAGTTTCTTTATAATGTCACGTCTATTTATCTAATCTTATTAAGACACCTATTTTTGCACTGGATATCCTTTGTAAGGAATTTACTTTATTTTTTCTCTTATTTTTGAAAACTACAGTGAAAAAGTAATGGAATGTAGTTTTTGATAAGGTGAATGTATGTTAATTATTCTCCTTAAAGTTTTGAAAAACTTATTTTCATATGTCTTATCTTAAAATCTAACACTATAAAATTTCAAGTTAGAGGTGAGTCTTGGGGTGTTAATTATCCTTGGAATCCCTACTCAGCATCTCGATGATCACACTAAATTCCTTTATCATTTTTCATCTTCAGGTTTTTTCTCAGTTCTGGATCAATCATGGGGAGAGTGTGGTTCATTGTTTTGATGCGACTGTGAGGTTACATGGAGGTATATCCCATTTTTTTTTCTTTTTTTCCACTGAAAATTTTGTCTCCTATTTTACTCTTGATTATTTATATATTATTCAGGGGAAAAATAATTCTGAAGTAGGTATTCTTGATGCATGAAACTAGTTTCCAGTCTGAGAGGAACGGTAATGCCTCTCAGGCCTTGTCGTGGGCCGACTTAGGTGACTGGTTTGGGGTTGACCCAATTTGGTTCATGACAACCAACATGGGGAGTAATAATAGTATGTTTTTCAGGGATAAAGGGTAATTTTACCCTAATGTATGATCATGTATATGGTTTAGACATACATGGATTTGGCTATCATATAGGGTAGTCAAGCCACATTGGAATGAGTTGTTTATGGTCCTGTAATATAGGCCATATTCATGTATTATAACATCATATAACAAGGATAGAGTGTTGTATAGTTTATATTCATATAGAGAGGACTTTAGTGTATTAGGACCCAAATAATTATGGATAGAGGAAGTTATGACTAGGACTAGGACATGAGACATGAGGTTCCTGCATTAGTAAGAAACCTATAATATGTGAATCATGAATTATGTTGTTTTTGTAATGTGAGGGACTTTTGAGGTCATAAATTAAGTAAAAAATAACATCTTTAGAATAAAATGAAACCACACATATAGAATCCATATAAAAAAATATCTTTTTAGAATGGAGTATTCTTCAGAAAATTTTTATCGATAGAGAAATTTATATTGAAATGCCCCTATATAGACCTACCACTTATATAGGAAAGGTGAGTTTTTTCGATGTAATATGGAACATAAATCCACGTTATGATAAGGATATCACATATATTATGATATCATGAAATAAAGTTCATACATATGTGGTAGATCACACTAAATCTTTTAATTTGTTGCACGATGGAACCTACAATGAGTAGTTTCACATCATAGGATATAGAAATTATGTGATATCATTTAACATTAGGTGACCAAGATGTAGAAAATGGGGAAATTTTGACTAATTCAAAGATCATTAAATGTCAAACCATATGCTAAGAATCCTGAATGTGGAGGACCCAAGTATCAATATGAAGTAGCGATTGGAATGCGATTCCTGGATGGGCCCAAGATAAGTGATCCAAATACTACCACATATCCTTATCTTAGAATCGAGAAAAAATATAAAACCCAACCAGGATAGAATTATGTTTATGAAACTAAAAAAGTGCATTTAGAATTTGAATTGATCTTATGGATGTGTATGGTATGTTAGACATCACTATGTTTATTGTGACAATATGAATCAATCCACAGATAGTTGTAATAGGTCATTCATCTCAATTTCAACCAACATATGGTGGCATAAAACATGCACTGATAGAGATTATGTGGATTTGGATCTTAAATAAGGATAAAAATTATAACATGTTTTTCAAAAAAAACATTAGAGGCTTCATGTGGAAAACCAAATGTGGTGTAGTTTTATTTCATATGAACTGGTCTAGGATCTTTTCTCTTAAACATGATATATCTCAATAATTATAAGTGTATTAATCTATTAAAACCTATAAGATCATGTGAATCATCAACATATTTATGACTTGATGGAGTAATCTCGAGTACTAAGATTAGGTAAGTATTTGGTTAGACTTCATAGTTAGACTGAATATAGGATATTTGGGTGTAACTCACTTATCATGGTATGGGAATCAATCCAAACATTACCTTAGGTATTCCCTATAATGATCTAGTTCATATGATATGGAAATAAAACATGATTCCATCTCAGTAAACTAGAGTGCTATGAATAGTAAAATGGATAGAAAATGGTAATTTTTACATAAAGCAAGCAGTTGGACCTAGGTTGAGGACCCTGAGGGTCTCTATTTATCTCAAGTAATGAGGAATTAATCCACACATTGTTCTTATTAAGAACCCATGTGGAGATAGAGATCTTATAGGGGGGAATTATTTTCCAATCCTTCTTGAAAATAGGTCCCAAATAATGATTCCCACCAAGTAGTTTTGGGTCATGCTAGATAAAGAGGGTGCACAAATTATGATTGGGTTCTTTTTTATTTTGAGTTATGGGGATATTTTTATCAAATATTTATGGATGATGAATTATATTACAAATAAATTTATGTTGATCTTAATCATACACAATGAATTGGGGTCATAATGAATGAAAAATTCCAAGTAGATTAAGGTTTTACATGATAGACCATATATGATGTAATCTATGTCATATGATAAGAATTTTTTGTCAAGAATTTTAATGTAATGATACTAAGATTTTTACTAATTAGTTTAAATTCATGTGGAATGGGCTTAGGTGTTGTGCATTTTAATGTAATGCCACTTATAAGAACATGATACAAAATTTAAAACATAGAAATGATATTATTTTTAACCTAATATGAAGTCACATGAAGTCATTCTTAAGAAATATCATGCTTTTCGATTACATGATGTCCTCTCCTTCCATAACGATGAGAGATTAGGTTCGATTTGAGTAGAGCTTGTGTAATGTGTAAAATCCTTCTCATTTTTGTTGAAACATAAAAGGCTTATTCACATGATTCATTAGAGTTGGAGACCCAATATTAGTTATCATCAAAGAAATAAGAACAAGAGAACTCTCTTATGGAATGATCTCTCAATCTAATTCTGATGGACTTCTAGGTTTTATAAAATACATGAAAATTTCTCATCAATCCATTCCAACATATAAAAACTATTTATGGACTATTACAGTATTTAAAAATGATTTTTTATATTATTGAAATGTGTGGGTTGCTAAATCTCAATGGATTAGACAACCTTTTTCACATATACAAGTGAATATGGGGTTTCTTATGTAACAGTACGTGTTCTAGTGTGATAAGCCCATAAAGCTTGTAGAAGTTTATTTGTCCGTGATTACTTTTCCATGTTCACCACCTACAAAAGGATATTATAGATATTATTTTTAAAATTACATATCTATCCATTATACACTTCACGATAGTGTAAAGAGAGGTTGGACTAAACGTTATATTCCCAGTAAAATATTTTCAATTCATAAGAATATAAACAAGTTCTATTATTTATCAATATTGTGTTAGGTACACCATATCTAAGGATGATTTTAATCTTCTTGAAATTCATGATAACCTTTTTTCCAACCTCTTTGATGGATATATCCTCAAACCATTTGTATAATAAGTTGGTAGAAATAAGGATTCACTTGAACTGTCTAGCTATGGATAGAGGATATTGACCCATAACATATATTCCCCAAATAGAAAAGAACCAATAATACTTAGAAATGTGAAATATATTTGGCAGTTGATGGATGGCATTATCATGTATATGGAAATCAGGGAATTTATTAGTAAAATCCATGTAGTCTTTCATCATCGATGGAAAGAGGTATCCAAACATCTAGACATGAGGAGAGAGTTTGGCTCCTGACTAATGAGAGCCACAAGAACCCGCATGGGCTTCCTATATAACAACAATATTTTCTCCTCCTTCAATTCATATGAGGATGAATCCATTAAAATATATGTAATAGTCCAATCCTTATCACACATTAATTTTTTTGAGTTTTATTTGTGGAGGTGTATGGGAAATGTTCTGAGGGAGTTATCGGCTGAAAAGAAGGTCGATATTATAAAATATAACTGAGGATGATTATGTGGTGTGGAGAACTGGGTTATACTATATTGGTGGCCACTTTTGTGTGTTCCCTTTCATTGTGTTGCAGTCCTCCTCATTTTTAGTAATTTTGAGGCATGAATATATATGGTACCTTTTGGCCTAATGTTTAAAAGAATTGTTATAAATTTCAAATTCCCCAAAAAACCCTACATTTTTTTCTAACATTTCTCTTGGGGAACCAAATGCATCACAAGGATGTCCTTTAGTCCCCTTTTAGTGGAATTCAACCCAAAACAAGAAAGATTGATATGTTGTGGTTTAGGTGAGTTTCCTTCTTATCATACCCTATTTATATTCGTATTTCTTGTCTGGTAAGGGGATGTTGTTGGGTAAACCTTTGGTTTGATTGTTCTTTGATAAGAAGATGTTGTGGGGTGTTGTTTTTTGGGTGATTAGGGTGTTACCCTTCATCAAGGTTCTTAGAGGTGGTCTTATTATTGTTCTAACCTTTCATATAAGATTGAAAATATCTATTTGAGGTAGGTGATCATTCATTTCACATATATTTGTATCATATTAGTGGGATTATGGAATTTTTAATCTTTGGGAAGATAATTTATTTTTCCGAATAAAGACAAAGTGTTGGTTTAATTTAAATTGATAGGGTAAGGGAATTTAATCACATGTTTTTATTTCTTTTGATATTATTTTGAAATTGATTTTGTATGGTCTTAATCCCTTATTAAATTTATGACTAATCAGTTATCTGTTTTCATTGTAGTTGATGTGATATGGAACCCTTGTAGTGTGGTTGTCTATTATCAACTAAATCTGAATTATATAATCACTTATATTTGGATAATAAATTGTTTACCCCCGGGAATTATAGATTGTGTGAGAATTCCCTTGAAATAAATAAATGAGAGTGATGAAAAGACACTTCCTATATCTGAAAAAAATTTAAAAATTTTATAGTAATAGTGTTTTGATTTGTGGTTGTTATGTGGGAAAGTGATATCTGGTTTTGATTTGGGGTGGTAATATGTGGTTGTGGTGTTTGTGGGGAGGATGTGATAAGAATTAGATGTGGTATATAGAGGTTGTGATGTGGAAGGTGGTTGTGATGAGGAAGTGGCTATTTTTGTGAAATGGTGGAAATTTCAGGTTTTTTATCATGAGAATTCTGGGTTGTTATTGTTCTTTGTGGGGTTTTAGTAGTTTCATAAGTTGTAAAGTAATTAATTGGTTAATAGTGAATTGAAATGGAATGGGTTGGAATGGTTAATTAATGATTGAAACAATATGGGATGTGTGATTAATTGTGGTTGATACTTAATGTCAAATAAATGGATTAAAATAAGGGAATATTTTTGTAATATGAAATACTGAAAATTGTCCTAACATTAATAAATGGTAGAATGTGTCTTGTGGCTTATGCCTATTTGTATGGTGTTGTGCATTTAATGGTGGTAGTAAATGTAGTGGGGCTTGTGCGGCTTAGTCATGATGTTGTGAGTGGGTCAGTTCTTTTATTATAAACCCATAGGTTGTTATTATTACAACCCAAACTTTTCATAAATAGATATCACATCTTAGTATATGAAAATCCATTACAAAACATAATGAACCATTCTAGAATCTGTTAGGTCTACTTCCTTTGAAAACAGGGGCACATAAAAAAACTGGTTCATAGGTGAACTACATCATCTCCCACTAAGTTCTTCATAAATACCACCCTTCATGGAAATATCATACATAATACCATTATTTATAACTTGTAGAATGTAAACATTAGAAAGGGTTAGCTCATATGCTCTGTTATAGAAATCAAGGTAGATATCAATATAACAATATCATAATGGTATAATAACATGAAAATAAAATTTTAAAACCATAACCTACATATCAAAGATCATAAACATGAGTCATAGATTAAATATTACTAGTTACTAAGTCATGAATCATAATGGAATCAAAGTACACAATCTGTAAGATCTTAAAATTGGCATAAGACATATATTTATGGCATACACATAATCATATAAAATCTTATATCAAGGCTACCCACCATGATATTAATAACATGTTAGGACAGGTCGAACCACTAGTGTACCTACTTCAGGAATGAGATAACTTACTATGTACCCTATTTCAGACTTTAGATAACCTCCCATGTACCCTCTTCTAGTATTGGTATATCTTTCTTTATACTATCTTTTAGGATTGTGATAATCTCCCATATACCCTCTATTGGGCCTGGGATAACCTCTCTGGTACCCTCTTTTGGTATTGGGATAACCTCCCATGTACCCTTTGATATCATAGAACATTAATCATTAATCAATGCATTGGGGGGAGATATAGGTCCCACCCATTATAGATTTCAAACATTATAGTTCTATAACATCATAAAACATTCATCATATCATAACCCATCAAACGTAAATGGGTTTCATAAACATTTCATCATAGCATAACCCATGGGAAAGAAAATATTTTCATAATAATTTGTTATCATGATCTTAACTTATCCAGATAAAGAATAAGGATCGTATCATTTGAATATATCCCCAAAACAATGACATTATAACATAAAACCATTACCATTATCGTAATGATTGAATTGTAATCCCTATGAAATAAATACCCATATATGGATATGTAAATCCCCAATTTTTTCATAAGAATCAACATAAAATATATTCATGGAAAAAATATACACCACACAAAATAAACAAGTGCAGACTATGGATTGTGTCCTGAAAAAATAAAAATGAGACAGAAATCCCCTTACCTTGAATATTGAATTTCTTCGTACATGTTCAAACCTCATATATAATAAATATAACTTTATTATACATATATTAAATAACCATAATCATATATATCATACCATAAATTATTTACTTTTGATATTTTATTACACATTTATTAAAAATTTCCTTGTAAAAATCACATTTCTAGTAATAAATACTTCATATTTTATTTACATTTTGGTTTGGTTTTTTCAGTCCTTTTATTTTGATCATGGCTACATAATATCAATAATTTTATCCATGATAAAAATATCATATATATTCATTATATAGGTTTTTATTGAAATCCATAAAATTTAGATATAGACAATAAATTACACCATTCATGGGGATGGTAGGCCGTACGTATGTATAAACATTGTTTCCATTTTTTTGATTGATTGAAAGAAAGAAAGGTAAATATTAATTCAAATTCCCAGAAACATTTATATATCAGATATACCATATATATTGTGACGACCAGATCATTTGTGAATAATTTTTTTCTTTAAATGTCTTATAGAAAACACATGAACTCTTTTATATTATTATTGAGATTAAATGACTATAAAGTATAATTACCTTTTATAATATAGTCGTTGAACTGTGATGACACTACTCATATAAATTTAAGGTTTAAAAAAAAAATATTTTCGACACAGAAAAAGGAGAGGATGACCTCTTCTAGTAGACTTGGGACGTACGAAGATCATTTTTTAGAACATGGAAAAGAGGTAACATCACGATTCTTCGCTGTTAACCAAGCCCATGCTAAGCTTCAACACGTTAAGCTTGAACATAATCTTCTACAAGATAAGTTCAAGTTAATAGAGATTATCACCCAGAAGATGTTATTTGAGTCCCCCCAAGTGTCTGTCACCATTGAACACCTAACCATTAGGTTTTATGCGAGTGTTATAAGGGGTTATGTAATAAGTAATTATTTATTTATTGTGCAATCCATTTTTATAAAGAAATTAATTATTCCATAAATTCTTTTATAAGAATAACATTTCATTTAAAAAATATGAATTTAATAAATTTATTTTTTGGGTAAAAATAGTAATTTTGAGAAATTTATATATTATCATATAAAGCTATGTTTTTTTTAATAATATTATAAAAAAAATTATTAACAATTATTATTATATCAGTTCCTTATCTATTAATGATTAGTTAATTAGTTTGATAAGAGTTAAATTTTTTAGACGGTAAAACAAAAAGTGTATTTTTATAGAATTTATTTTTTAAAACTAATGAATTTATGAAATAATTAATATTTTAATGACATATTATTATAAAATTAATTTTATGAATAATAAATTACTATATAATGCTTATGAAGTCAAATGTAACTTTTATTAAGGTTTGGAGACTATTTTTGTGAAAACCCGTTAATTTTCAATAAATGATGGTATTTATTTTAAAAGTGAAAATTCAAATATTTAGAAATTTATTTAGATAAAATCAGTGTGATTTTTTATATCTTGATTTCAAAATTATCCAACGGTGAATTTTTCAAAGTCTTCTGAGATAGTCGAATTATAGGGTAAAAATTATATACCATATAAATATATAATGTGTTTTATGATATCATAATGACCCAATAGTGATGTAATAAAATTCTATAAAACTTATATTTGGACAATATTTGTTTTACCTTTAAAATATTGTGAATTTATATTTTTTTGAATAATTTTATAATAAATTAGTGGGCCCTCCAAAACTTATAAAATATTTTAACATTTTAAAATGAGTTCCTTGAGAGTGTGGCTCACCTCCACATAAGAAAGCCTAATATTTAAATATGTTTGGACCCTATCCTTATAAAACAATTTTTTCCACTCATATTTGGAAAAACCATTGGAAAAACCATGGTAGGTTTTGTGGTTTTGAATATTTAATTATATAGATTCCAAAACCTATGTTTGTGAAATATTAAAGAATTTCCCTATGATTTCCTTTATAAACCCACCCAAGCTCTCACTTATCTTCAATAAAAATACTTTTAGAACATCCATAAATTTTCATACTCTCTATATAATCCTCCCAAGGATCTCTAATCTCTCAATAATCCCTTCTTCAAGGTTTTGAAGTCACACACTCAAGTAAGGGATCCTTATTTACCATTTTTATTTTTATCCAAGTTTATTCATGTTTTTATACCAATTTATTTTCAATTTCAAATGTTGTGGTATGATTTCTAACATCCTCTATACAGAAATACTTATGTTTTAATGATTATATAACACTTTATCTCCCATTAATTCCTTCCATTTACACCCGTTACCATGCCAAAATCACATAAGAGACTTCTATCTTCTTATTTCAATTCAAGTATTTCTCCCATGTTATGCATCTAAATTCGATTTCATATGTTGGTATATTATTTTAAATGATCCCTTAACTTTATATTTAATTTATAATTTAGTATATAACCATTTCTCTCTCATCAACCCAACTTATGAATTTTCATTAGACGATATTATGATGGTGAAATTGCATCGTGATTTTCCAAGCCAAAATCATTGTGTAGTGAATACCATACCCATTTCTCTATCAAGGTTATTCACCATTATTTGCATATAATTATTTAATGTTACTCACATTTATTTATTCCACATTCCTTAATCGTGTAAAAACATCTGATGTTGAATGATTCCATGTTATATGATTCATGTGGCACACTTATGCATGAAATGAAATGTTTATAAAGGGTGCACCATCATAGCGCTCCAATGCATTGTGTAATGTTTATTATCATGATATACAATGTAAAATTAGGGTGTAATCATGATAATTCAAGTGAAATGAGGGTTTACTCATGCTAATCCATGTGTAATAAGCCTTGGCTCATGCTAATAACATGTTGTATGTTGTTGCCACATTTCTATGTTATGACAATCATGTTATATCTTGCATTTTTGTTCATGTTTCTATTATGCTTCATTGATATGTCTATTTCTTAAAATATATTTTATTAGTCATGTTATGTCATGTTTACTCCATTATTGGGCTTTATAACTCACCCATTTCTTATGTATGTCCTCAGGTTATCCCATGCAGTGTAAAGTACGAAGGAATGAGTTGGTCATGTAAACAAAGTTTTTAGTAAATATATTGTATTTTCTGTTTTAATTTGTTATGTAATGTTCTTATTTTCCCAAGACACATGACCTATAAATCCTTGGAGTTTTCCTAAGTGAATTTTTATGTAATAAATCATATTTAAATGTGTAATAAAGAGAAGAGTTTTTATGCTTGGTATCAAAGGATAGGTTTATTTATTTTTTGGATTAGGATTAGAAAACCCTAGTGAATGACTTAAGGATAAGACTAAGTATAAGAAAAAAAATCCCTAAATTTTTGTGATAATAGATTAAGTGGTTTATCAATAAAATACACCCATTTCTAGATATGAACAAGTAATAGTGGCTCTAGCACAAATGTATCAAGGGGTAAAACTCCAAAACACTACATTTAGCTAGACTCGAACGGGAACTGGTGCATGATAATAGGCCTTACGGCACTCTTGGTTTGACACTCATGGGGGATATTCTTTGTTAAATTCATAATCTTAGTATGAACCATTGTTAAGGTAATACACAAAAATTTCCACTATAAATATATGTTGAGAAGTAGATTATTTATAACTTAGATTGAAGCCTATAAATTCATAAGTTAAAGAAATCAATGTAATTTATAAGTTGTCTCTTTTTGTCATTTGATTAACATTATGTGTTTAATAGTTTAAAATACATACCCCTAACATTAATTTTATTCTATCTAATAGATGGTAATAATAGGACTCATGCTAACAATCAATGTGAAGATCAATGTGATGACTATTCTAATAAGATGCCAAATCCAATGGGAGAGGGAATCAAAAACAATTTCACGATACTCTCTCAGTTAACACAAATTTTTAATAAAACATGGGTCGAGAGGAACGTACAACCCCTCTAAGAATGAACAAGTCATAATTGAGACCTTCACGAGATAAAGGCCTCCAACATTTAATGGATCATATGATCCCTCAATTGTTGAACAATGGATCCACTCCATTAAGTAGATATTATCCATCCATCAATGTCATGAAAAAGATAAGGTTATTCTAGTTTCTTATCATATAGAGGGTGAACATGATCAATGGTGAAAATTGTTCAAAAATAAAAAGCCTGAGGAAAATACCGAGGCATTGGAATGGAAGGATTTACGAAAAATGTTTTTCGATAAATATTTTCCACGCACCCACCAACAAAATATGGAAAGGTACTTCCTTGACCTCATGTAAAAAGAAGAAAAATCCATCAGATAATACAAGGAAAACTTCAAAAGTCTTTCACAATACACCTCCAAATTTTTCATTCCCACAAATGCAAGGTTCACCGCTTCTTTGGTGGGATAAAACCTAGCCTACGAAAATCCCTAGAGATTTGTGACTTCGATAGCTATGAAGATAATTTATTATATGCCCTCAAGGTTGAAATGGAGGTTGGTGAATATTAGGGGTATCATGGGGATAAGAATAGGAAAATGGACTTTAATTCTTGTGTTCTGATAGATAAATAAAATGGCGCTATGAAATTACAACACCCCACTTACAAAAGGTGTGGAAAGAAGCACCCCATAAATTGCCTAAATGGGATAAGAAAATGCTTTAGGTGTGGAAGAGAAGTGCCCATAATAATTAATTTCCAAAAAAAACACGCTATTGTGATAGAGGATAGGAATGCTCCATTCGACCCTCAACACATAGTTCATTTCAATAACTACAAATAACCAGGTCACATTGAAAACAAGTTCCCTAAGCCAATGGTTTTTAGGGGAAACCAAGAACCTCCAAGGAAGCAGGGGTTAAATTTTTCCATCACAACAGCTAAAGTGAATCACGACAATAAAGTGGCGACATGTATGATATTTATTCATTATAGAATATAAAATGTAATTTTTTATTCTGGTTCTATGCATTCTTTTATATCATAAAAGTTTAGTAGAATAATCCAAACACCACCACAAATCAAGGAAGTAGAGATTTCATTGAGAATGAAAAATGGGGAAATTATTGTGTCCCATGAATATAACTCCTCCCCTATCAAAATTTATGGATTGAACTTCCTGGAGAATCTCAACATACTCACTATGGTTAAATTTGATGCAATTCTAGGCATGGATTGGATTTCTCTATATGGAGCCAACATAAATTGCCATGAAATGAAATCAATCTCCATATCGCGAATCAACCCCCTATTCTATACAAGTGAAAGTAGGAGGATGAATCTTCTTTAGAAAAATCATCTAAATAATTCATATTACTACCCTATGGACACACATATCTTGCTCAGATGATTGAGTCTAAGGAGGAAACCATCCCCGAAGGCATTCCTTTTGTGAGGAAATTCACTGATGTGTTTCCCGAGTAATTGCTTGGTCTTCCTCCTTGAAGATACGTTGAAATATTGATTGATATTATACCTGGGAATTTCCAATATCCAAGACTCCATATGAAATGGATGTTGTGCAGCTTAAGGAAACTACTGGAAAATAGGTCTATACCCACGGGTTTACAACAAACCGTGGGTATAGGGTACCCTTATACCCACGGTTTTCCAAAACCGTGGGTATAGGGATAGAATGTGAACCTATAACCACAGTTGTGCCAAAAACCGTGGGTATTGTTTTCTTTTAAGACCTATACCCATGGTTTTGGAGAAAACCGTGGGTATAGGGTATTTTCCGAATACCTATACCGACGGTTCTTCAAAACCGTCAGTGTTGCATTTTTTTGGAAGACCTATACCCACGGTTCTCCAGAACCATGGGTATAGCTTTCCCGCATTATGGCAGGGAAAAAACATGAGGTGGGACACGGGAAAACATTTAGCGGGAAGATATTTTTTAATGGATCATATTAATATATATAGTTAGATGAATACATATATATCAAAGAACAACATTATCTCAGTTGGTATGTTACTGAAAAGCGGATTTGAGGCATACTGAGAGATGGTAGTTTGAATCCCAGTGGCTGCGCTTTTTGAATTTAAATACCCCATTATATTAATATATATATGCTGATATATCTATCTTTAACAAATAATGTTAACATATCGGCTGGTCCATTGTGGTGCGCGGGCGCGAGGCGCTGCCGGAGATGCGAATTCAAATCCCAGAAACCGCGTTTTTATAATTTAAAATCCAGACCAGAATTATATTAATATATATAAGTAGATATATGTGTATATAACAAAAAATAATAATATCCTCATTGGTCCAAGGGTGGCGTCGATCCACGGGGTAGAGGGAGGAACTGTTTCGAAACCTGGTGGGCTTGTATTTTTTGAATTAAATACCACACGGTTTGAGAACCGTGGGGTCTATTGTGTGCCACGGTGGCACAGCAGGTGTGCCACATTGAACACCCCTATACCCACGGCTCTCCAAAACCGTGGGTATAGGCTGAGACCCCTATACCGATGCCTTTCCAGCCCACGGTTCCCAAAACCGTGGGTATAGGCTATCCCCACGGTTTTGAACCGTGGGTATAGGTTGTTTTTCTAGTATTGGGAGTTAAATAAATAATTACAGGAGAATCTGGATAAAGGGTTTATATACCCAAGTGCTTCACCATGGGGTGTACCAGTCCTCTTCATCAAGAAGAAGGATGGGTCAATGTTTCTTTACATTGATTATTGTGATCTCAGCAAAATTATGACAAAGAACAAGTATCCTCTTCCATGAATTGATGAGTTATTCAATCAACTACATGGAGAAAAATACTCATCCATGGTGGGTCTTTATCTGGATTGTTATTAAGTAAATTTTAACAAGTATGATATCCCCAAATCTTCTTTTCGTATAAGGTACAAGAACTATGAATTCATAGTAATGACTTTCAGACTCAATAATGCTCCAACAATCTTCATGGATTTGATTAACAGAGTATTTAGAGATTAACTCGATAAATTTGTGGTAGTATTTATGGAAGATATTCTAATATACTCCAAAATAAATGAGGATCATGAGGAGCATCTAATCACCGTACTAGAAAACTTGTGAAAGGAGAAGCTCTATGAAAATTACAACAAGTGTGAGTACTGGTTGAAGGAACTCTCATTCTTGGGTCATATAATTATTAGAAATGGGATATCTATGGATCTCTCCAATAAATTTAAATTTAGGTATGGCCAAGGCCAACATCTGTGATGGATATCTGTATCTTCATGGTATTAGATGGATATTATCACGAGTTTATGAGAAATTTCTCATTATTTTCAAACCCTTTTACCAAGATAAATCTTAAGGGAGTCAAAAGTTTTTGTAATGTTGAATGTGAAGGGAGCATCAAGTAGTTGAAAAAGAGGATTATCACTGTGCATGTGCTCATACTACCCACAAGTGGAGAACTTTTTGGGGTATCCAGTGATGATTTAAAGAAGGGAATGTGTTTTTTGTTGATGAAAACTGAAAAATTCATTACCTATGCTCCACAGAAATTTAAATTTCATGATCAGAACCATCCAACAAATGATCTGGATTTGCCCGTAGTAATCTTCATTTTGAAAATTTGGCGACATTACTACTTTAGGGAGAAGTGGGAAATATATACAGATCACAAAATCCTCAAGTGTATATTCACACATAAAGAGTTGAATATGCTCCAAAGAAGATGGTTAGAGCTGACCAAAGACTATGACTTCTCAATCCATTACCACCATGGGAAAGCGAACAAGGTGGCAGATTCTCTAAGTTGAAAGGACCTAATGACCATATCCTTGATGAGAATTGAAAATGACCCCATCTTCTAATATTTTATGAAGTCTGACACGAGATTTATAAATAAGTGAACATCATCAATCCTTTAAAAAATGATTACTCAACCATCACTTTTGTAAAGGTTAAATTATGCTCAAAAGTATGATGTGGGAATTCAGAAGAAGGTGGAAAATATCATAAAAGGGAAATCCTTAGAGTTTAATATTAATAAAGATGGAATTGTGTGAATTGTGTCAAGACTATGGGTTCCATCTAATCCATTGTTAAAGAAATATATTTTGGATGATGCACATAGTTAGAATTTCTCCATTCACCCAGGAAATACAAAGATGTATTGAGATCTCTGAGAGTATTATTGGTGGGATAACATGAAGAAGAAGATTCCTGAATATACATAAAATTTCCTAGTATATCAGAAAGTGAAGGATGAGATGTTGAAGTATAAGGGTATGATGAAACCATCACCCATAACAATATGGAAATGGGAAATAATCACCATGGACTTTATCACTAGATGTCCGAATACATCCAATGGAAACAATGCTATCTAGGGTTTTATGGATCATCTTACAAAGACTAAACACATCATTAAAATTTGAGAGGATTTATTATTGGATCAACTAACACAAATATAAATTAGAGAAGTGGTAGGGATGAATGGAATACCCCAATCGATTGCAACTGATCGAGATCAAGGATTCACCTCTATGTTTTGGAAGAGGCTCTATCATGCTTTGAATACTGAGCTGAACTTTAGTATGACATACCATCCTCAAACTGATGTCCAATATGAGCAAACTGTCCAAACACATTGAGGACGTAGTGAGAGAATTATTAATGGACTTCAAAGGAGGGTGGGATTATAATTTTCCTATGATTAAGTTCTCTTACAAAAATAGTTCCACTCAAGCATCCAAATGGCATCTTATGAATCCCTTAATGTGAAGAGGTGCAGAACACCGACATGTTGATATGAAGGTGGGGAGAGAAAACATCTAGGTCCACAAATGGTTAATGAAATGGTGTAGAAGGTTAAAACCATCCAGAATCACATCAAAGCTGCTTAGAGTCGACAAAAGATCTTTGCTGAAAATCATCAACGAGACCTAGAGATTGATGTTGGAGAAATGGTTTCCCTCTATATATCACCCTGGAAGAGAGTTATGATATTTGGGAATAATTTAAAGCTTATTCCAAGGTACAATGACCCTTTTGAGATCCATAATCGCATTGGAGAAGTGGCCTATGAACTAGAACTCCCACTGAACCTGTCTCAAGTACATGGTGTATTTCATTCATCACTCTTAAGGAAGTACATACTTGACCCATACCATGTTCTCAATATAGAGGTGGTACCATTGGATAATGACCTCTCCTATGTATAAAATCTATTTAATCTCTTAGATTGTAGAGAATAAGTTCTATGGAATAAGACAGTGTCCCCTTTCAAAGTGTTGTTGAGAAACCACATGTTTTAAGAAGCAATGAGGGAACCAGAGGTGATAAGGAAGATTTACCCTCACATGTTTTAGTGTGGGAAAAGGAAATTTTGATGGTGAAATTTTTTAAGAGGGGAATTTTGTAATGACCCAATCATTTATGAATAAACATTCCATTTATTTTAATTCCTTATATAAAACACATGAACATTTTATTATTATTATTATTGCGATTAAATAACTGTTAAGTATCATTATCACTGATCATACAACCTCTGAATAGTGATCACACGTCTAATATAAATTTATGGTTTTTAAAAATAATCCATTTGACATTGACTATGGACAGGATGACCTCGTCCAGTGGACTTGGTTCATACAAAGATCATTTTTTGAAGCTCATAAAGTAGCTAGCATTAATAGTATTTACTCTTGACAAATCCCAAGATTAGCCTTGACATGTTAAGCTTGAATAGAATCACCTATGGTATAATTTATTGTTAATAGAGATTATCACCTAGGTGATGGAATCTGAGCCGCTCCAAGAGTTTGTCACCATCACACACCTTACCCATAGGTCTTATGCGGGTTTTAAAAGATATTATGTAATAATGAATTAGTTACTAATTTTATAATCCCTTTTTACAAATTAATGTCTTATTTAATCAAATATTTTATAAGAATAGCCTTTCTTAAAAAAATTGACGAATTTGATAAAGTGATTTTTTTGGGTAAAAATGCAACTTTTGGAAAATATATTCATTATCATATAACACTAAGTATTTTATAAATAATATTATAAAAAATAATATAAATGATGATTATATTAGTTCATTATCTTTAAATGATTAGGTAATCCATTTGATAAGATTTACATTTTCTATACGATAAAAAATAAATTGTATTTCTAATGATTGTATTTTATGAAATTAATGAATTTTTGAAATAATTAAATTTTTAATAAAATATTATTATAAAATTAATTTTATGAATATTAAATGAGTATACAATTTTTATGAAGTCAAATGTAACTTTTATTAAGTCTTGAAAAGTGTTTTTTTCGAAACTCTTCAATTTTTAATAAATGAAAGTTTTTATTTTAAAACTCAAAATTCACAAATTTAGAAAATTACATAGATAAAATGAATATTTTTTTTGGAATCAGGATGTCAAAATTATCCAATGCTTAAATATTCATAATTTTCTTAGACACTCAAATTTTTGGGTAAAAATTAAATACCGTATAAATATATAATGTGTTTTATGACATCATAATGTCCCAATAGCGATGTAAAAAAATAATATAAATGTGTTATTCAGAAAATATATATTTTAACATTAAAATAATTTGATATTAGATTTGTTTTATTAATTTTATATTTCATTATTGGACCCTCTAAGTCATATAAAATATTTTAACATTTTAAAATGATTTACTTGAGAGTGTGACTCACCTCCATATAAGCAAGACTAATATTTTATTTTGTTTGGACCTTGGAATTATAAAATAAATGTTTCCACTAAATTTTTTAAAAAAACATAAGAAAAAACTATGAGATGGGTTTTGGTTTTTAATATTAAATTATATAGATTCCAAAACTTAAGTTATCGAAATATTAAAGAATTCCCCTCTCATTTCCTATACAAAACCACACCATGATCCAACTTATCTTCAATAAAAAAATCCTTGAGCACGTTCCTACTCTTACTTACTCTCTATATAATCCTACCAAGTCTCCCCATGCTCTTATGAAGTCCCTCTTCATGATTTTTAAGTCACACACCTACGTAAGGGATCCTTACTTTCCTTCTGTTTTCATTTTTATCCAAATTTATAATTGTTGTTATATGATTAAATTTTCAATTAAAAATAATGGGGTATGATTTTCACCTCCCCCATAATTCCCATCTTAATTTTGAATGATTAGATACCACTTTATCTCTCATTAATTCATTTCGTGTACACCTGTTACCATGCCGAAATTCTGTAAGGGGTTTCTCTCTTCTTATTTACATTCAAGTATTTCTATAATATTATGCATCTAAATTCCATCTCATATGTTGGCATAATATGTTCCATTATCCCCTTACAATGTATTCCATGTATAATTAATGAAATAACCTTTTCTCCCTTATCAAACCATCTTATGAATTTCTATAAAATGATGTTTTGATGCCAAAATTGCATAATGATTTCCCAAGCCAAAATCATCGTGTAATGAATACTATAAACATTTATCTATAAAGGGTATTAAAATTTATAAACATATACTTATTGAATAGTACTTCAATTTATGTGTTCCACATTAATTAATCATGGAAAAACTTATGTTGTTGTATGATTCCAAGTTATATGATCCTTGTGGAAAACTTATACATCAAATGAATTGTTTATGAAGGCTGCACCCTGATAGCACACTAATACATTGGGTAATGTTTAGTATCATGATACACAATATGAAATGAGGGTTAAATAATGATAATTCTCGTGAAATTAGGGTTCAATGATGCTAATCCATGTGAAATAATCCTTATCTCATGATAATCTCATGTTGTATGATGTTTCCACATTTCCATGTTATGATAATCATGCTATATCATGCCTTTAGGTTCATGTTTCTCTTATGCTCCATTGATATGTCTATTTCCTAACATGTATTGTATTATTTATTTTATTCCTTATTTAATTAATTAATAGGATTTATAGATCACCCTTTATTATGTATGTCATCAGGTTATCCCATGCTGTGTTAAGTACAAAGGAAGGAGTTGGTCATGTAGACAAAGTTTTCAATAAAGATATTGTATTTTATGTTTTAAGTTGTTATGTAATTTTTATTATTTATCAAGAAAGTAGACCTATAAATCCTATGAGTATTATTAAGTGATATTTTATGTAATATATCATTTTAAATTTTTTAATAAAGAGCCATGTTTTTATATATATTGATTAAATATAACCTCAATACCGTACATGCCAGAATAAAATGAAAAATGTGTCACCTCACTTTGTGGAGGTGGTAGTCCACACATACACACAAGGGAAATTATTATTTTCCAACATATTGGGATGGAGGATATTATATTTGATATTATATTTCAAGAATAATAATTATGTCGTAAATATAACATAAATATTTTAAATTCATCAGTATAACTAGTTTTTATAGTTTGGGATGGAAAACAAATTTCATTAGTTTTTGAGGTGGTAGTCCTCCCTACACATGTTTGACAGTTAATTTACAATTTTATGAAATAAAATATTGATATAGGTTATGAAATTAAAATAATAATATCTTATTATATTGTATATACTGATTTTATTCTATTATAATAGTGGAATAATATTTTTAGGTGGTGGAATAAGATGGAAAAAATCATCTGTTAAGAATGACATCTCTTCTTTGGGAAACTTCCTTAGGTTTGCACAAAACCCTTATAAAGAGTATTTAAAAATCGAAATAATTCTTCTAGGGATTGAGTAGAGAATTATGGAAAATATTTGGGTAGTTATTTTCTGAATGAAAAGGATTGGTGAGTCTAGAAAAATGAGGGGAGGAGGTGGCCTTTTATGATTGAAAAGTGACATTTTTTTAATACCCAAAACTATTCAATAATATGAAATCACTATCAAACCATGTGACTCAAAAAATGATAAATAATAGAGTGGATGTATGATATGATAAATTCATACCTTCAAAAAAATACACATGTTTTAAAAAATTTATTACCCAATATTTTAAGTTTACTCACTTTTATCATTTTAGTTTTCACCATGGTAACTAGTCTATTTTTGTAACCTAGGTAATTTATGCTTCATGAATAAAAATAATAATATCATTATTTTTTATTTCATACCTAATTATTCCAAATATGAAACCCAATTTATTATTATTTTTTAAAGTTAATTTTTACACAAGGGTATGTAACACATAAAACCCTATTGTAACCTTAACCATATTAATTAGTTTTTTGTATTTCATACTAATATTTATAAAAAATAATTTTAATATCTTATATATTAAAAAATATTCAAATTTAAAATATGGAATCAATTTTATAAAAATTGACTTTCAAATTCGGAATAATATAAATTAAAATAAAACCGGGAATCGTGACATCAAAATGGTCTTCCAAAGAAATTGTTTTCATATATATAAAAAGATTGAATATCAAAAATCAATAATAAATTGATTACAATGAAATATAATAGATTAATAATAATACAATAAAACTAATATTAATTTAAAAACCATTTAAGAATATAACCTAACTTTGTATGTTCTTAAACAAAAGGATTTTTTCTAATAAAAAATCTATACTTTTCACTATTTGTTGAAAAAGTAATCTTTTTTTAAAATTACCAAAAAATTACCCTATGATAATTTTTATAGTTTTATCCTAGAAATGAATATAATTTTATAAAATAAATTTTACCAAAGTGGAAAAAAATAATTTTATCATTTTTTCACTAAAAGAAAGGAAAATTAGTTTTTAGAGGAAATTTATATTAAATTTTAAAAATAAATTTCCTCAAAATTAATTACTTATATGTAAATATATTTTATTTATCTAAAACCACTATAAAAGTTTCTTAATATGTGTTTATTTCTGTTCATATTACCATGTTTAATGTCTAGGTTATAATATTCATGTTTTAATAATAATATTAATAGTATATATTGGTTCATTAAAACTCGGTGTTATGTGTAACACAACCTATCAAAGAAATTAAATTTATTTGGAAAAATAATTCCATAAAAACTTGGGGTGTTATAAGAATTGTACCTTGATTTTTATCTATACCTTGTATTCCATTTGTGATTTCTATATTCACCCCACCAAAGTCGAGCATCATGTGATGAAACCCAAATATTGCAGGGGTGTTGTTTCCAACCTCGTGGTGGAAAGGATGGATGGTTGGCTACTCCCTATTTCCCACTCTCTCTTCCAATAGTGTTTAACATGCATGATTTGTTATGTACATAAGTTATAAGTTCAAATTGGTGATGTTTTATGAGATGAATTATGGTGGGGGTCATGCATGGTAGGAGGAGGGAACAAGGTTGGTGTCTTCTACGATTATGATACCATACTACACTGGTTTCAATTATGATATGATGGACCATGTGACTTTTACTGAGATGTGATCTGATATGATGGACTATGTGTATTTGTGTGAGATGTGATGTGATGTGATGGACAAATTCAAGTGGAGTGATTGGCATGATGTGATGGATGAGGTGTGTTTGGGAAGGGTAAATATACATAAGATATGTGAGCTACGAGATATATGGTGTTTTAGTGTGAGAGAATAAAAAAAGGGAAAGTGGTCTGGGGTTACCTTTAACGATCTTATTATTATTAATGTATTATACATGGATGGTTTTTTTTGTGAGTGTTCCTTCGTGCAGATGGGATTCGATAGTTAACCTACTTAGGTGTTGTTGATTCTCTTGTCTTCTCATGTGTACATTACTATAATATTTTTCACATGTGCATGGGAGTATTTGGGTATGATCTTACTTTTTATAAATCTACACTCACCATACGTATATACAAACTATTTATTTGGTTTCCAAGAGGTATTATTGGACCGTGATAGAAATTACTAGCCCAGACTATTAGATTTTTTATTGATTCACTCCTTTATAAATTTTATTCTGGGTATATATATTCAGTTATTCTTGCATTTATTACATTATATATACATTGTGGAATGGTTTTTTATTTATTTAACTTGTGTTATTTCATGGATTTGATTGATCATTAATACCTCATTTCTTGTTTGAATTATTTTATAGGGAAATGCATTCCATTTTCAATATTTCTAAACCCTTGGTGTCAGTCGAAAAACTGGGGCCTACTAGAGGAATGAATTAGGTGGCATTATCTTTTTTTCAATAATTGTCTAGTAGGGCTACATTTAGAGGGAGGAAGTCATGATAGAGTGGTGTCAAAGGATTTTGGTTGAGTGATATGATGCAGTTTACAGTTAGAAACAATGAGGATTTTATGGGTTTTTAGGGAATCATTGTTAACTGGTATTTGTTAATGGAATTGTATAGGGAATACATGCTAGGACATTGGATCTTAGGGCCCCCATGATCTGATGAATACATTTAGCCTATCGATTAACCATGTGAGGTGGTTACTCTAATAGGGTAGAGACCTAGTAGTTTTATATTCATCATGATTGACTTGTGTTGTTGTTTGAATTGGGTGGCTTTGGGAAAGATGAAATGAATAAAATGAATCTTAATGAAATTACATACTACAAGGATCAGAAAATCCTTGTTTCTATTCACTTATGTCTTTTAGTCATTGAATGTATGTGGTTAAGGTAGTGAAGGTTTAATAACTAGATCTAGTAGATCATCAGAGGATCAACCCGATGGAGGAGGATGAGGCATGATGAAGGGATTTTCATGCCTTTTAGAGGTAGAGTTTTGGGAATTATGAGGGAACTATTTTTGATCAAAAGTTAGAGAGATGGTTACAGGATCTTGAGATTTTATTTAGTTTTATCTAGTCCCTAATGGAGTATTGGGTCTCATTAGTGGTTATTCAGATACAAGGATCTGCACAATAGTAGTGGTGTTGTATCTAAGTGATGAGTAAAAGGTATATTTTTTTGGATCTACTCTTAGAAGGAGTTATGAGAAGAGTTACTCTCATCATCCATGAAGGAAGAAAAGAATTTGGAGCTACTTTCTCTTCATTAAAGAATTTTTACTATATTGGATCTTATGATAAAGTCCATGGGCCTTTTGTATTTCTACCCATATCATTTTTCTAATAATGAGTCATATGCATGAAATCATGAGGTGGAAACCCATCATTTTATCCATTAGGAAATTACCCCATTAATGTAACCGATAAATCTAGTGGGTTAGAAGAATATGGATGTGATCGAGCACATTCATATTAAAGGAGGATTACCTTGTGATGGGAAAAAAATTTCCTCTAGGATCATGTTTTTTAGTGGATGGACTCAAAATCTAGGGACATTGATGTTTCTACCAGTGGGGAGTCAAGCTCTGCAGTCCCCTTTCTAGACTTTTGGGGATAGTGGTTTCTATGATTTCCATGGGGTCTTCAAGAATGTTTTTGTTGTTTATGGTTTTTGTTGACATCATTAAAATTAGTTTGACATATTTCATTAAGCTCATTCTGGTGGTGGTGTACGTGTTTAGTGTCAACCTTTGAAGTAGCTGCCAGTGAGATCATTTTAACTATAGGGGAAACATGTTTATGCTCCACCGAGAGGGGATTGATCAACCATAGGTTGGCCTTAATATGTCCCTCATCTTTGGGGACCCAGACATGAGTGTGCCTATAAAGGTGGTCATCAACATAGAAGTAGAGGACCTAGGTGTGGTTATTTTCATGCAAGGGAGATGGAAACACCATATGGGTTAGTGATCAATAAAGGCATGATACATATTTATTATATCCATTCTTGTGATTTTCTTGATTTATTAGATTCATAATCTTTTGTTTCACTATATTTAGTCTTTTCTTTTGGAATAGATGTAGACAGGCTTTCTATTCCCATGGTGTTGACCACAATTGTCGAAGGCCATACAAACTTGTTTGATGCATGATGAGGGAGTAGAATGATGATGGGGACAGATTACTGATTTTTGGATCTATTCTTACATCATATTCAACCAAAAAAATTCATCCTCAACATTGATTGGTTATATTCCTTGCATGTTATTATTGACAGTTTATAGAGTAGAGTCGTGTTATCATATTTGGATGTCCAGTGTGCGGTTTTCATTAGTGAGTGGATATTTCAAGTGATATGTATACATATGTATCCACTTATTTATTTTATTATTGACCTATCTATAAAATCAATGTATTCTAGGATATTGGAGGTTTCTTGGGTTTTCTGGGCGTTTATGGATGTTTTTCCTAAAGATATTTTGGTGATACCCCCTCAACATGATAATGAGTTCAAGATAGATCTACCTAAAAATAATTTTATGAATTCAATGTATTCTTATCAGATGAAAACATTTGAGTGTAGGAGTTGAGAATTCAGATAGATGATTTGATGTATAAAAGATTTATCCAACCTAGTGTTTCACCATGGGGTTCTCCTATGTTATTTTCTAAGAAATAAGATTGTAGTTTAAGGTGGTATATGAACTACCAATGTTCTAATCATGTGATGATCAATAAAAATTACATTATTATTCAGATTGACATTCTTTTCAATTGTTTGTGTTTGGATAGTGGGTTTGGTAATATTGATCTGTAGTTTGGGTATCACCAGTTTTGGGTGAAGGAGGAAAGTATCTCAAAGGATGGATTTAGATATAGGTATGGGAACTTCTAGTTTGTGGTCATTTCTTTCAATGTCACGAAGACCTTGGATGTGTTCATGGGTGCTCATATATTCCATGTTCCATGAGTTACTAGACCAATTAATAGTCATGTTCATTGAGTAAATATTGATCTTCTCGACATTAGAGGAAGTGAATTTGAATCATTAAAATGTTTCCTTATAGGTTATTTATTGGTAATAGCTCTATGAAAACTTGTCCAATTTTAAGTTTAGTATAAGAGAGGTGAATTTCATTAGGCTTGTTGTGTATCTGTATGTTGTGTTCATGGTCCCATCGAAGTCTAAGGAAGTTTTTTTGGGAATCATTCAGTAGTGTGGAAGAGGTTTGGAGCTTCCTTGGTCTTGTGGGCTATTACTAGTGGATCATATCCAACTTCTCATGAATTTCAGACTTGAGGAAATATTTTATTATAAAGGACCAAGATTTTTTCTTGACTGAACATTTTTATAAATAGTTCAAAGGAAATATTTTACTATAATGGACCAAGATTTTTTCTTGACTAAACATTTTTATATACAATTCAACTACTTGAAGTGGAAATTGATCAGTGTCCCGATTTTCCAGTTACTATAGGAAGGGGTGATGTTTGGGGTGTTCCATTATTATTCCCATACAAGATTGGTATTTTTCTTGATGATGTAGATATTGGTGATCTATTATGGTTCTAAGAAGTAATTACCACACAATAATAACTATGTCACCCTTGATAAAAGGCTAGAAGCTCTTTTTTGTGTGCTGAATTTGTGGTGAAATTGCCTCACTAGGGAGAATTTAGTGGTTGTAACGACCCAAACTTTTGTTAGTGAAAATTCCTATTGATCTAATTAAATGTCTCATTTTGTAAAATTTCTATACAAAATATGCACTTCCTTGGTTTTATGTTTTTTTATTTCAAAATATCATTAAGAATTGTTACCATTGCTAATATAGCCATTGAACATTGATAACGTGATTAGTAGAAATATTGGGCTTTAACAAATCCAATTTAATTAGAAAAAGGAAGAGATGACCTCATTCAATAGACTTTCACCAAATGAAGCCCATTTTTTGGAACTCGGAATGGTGGTGGAGTCATTAGTCTTCACTCTTGACCATGCCCAAGATGAGCTTCAACATTTTAAGCTCAAGCAGAACCGCCTATGGGAGAAGTGGAAGTTAATTGAGATTACCACCCGAGCGATGTTTTTTGAGCCACCCCAAGAGTCTGTCACCATCGCACACCTAACCCTTCGGTCTAATGCGGGTTTTATATGGTTTTATGTAAAAAGGCCTTATCATGATGATTATGTGCATTGTTTTTTATATATAATAAAGAATATACATTCTTTTTATTATTTTTACGTTGTAAATAGTTTTTCAAGAACAAACAGTATTTTTAGTTAATATTCAATTAAGAAATCTATTTTGATGAAATAATTTATTTTTTAATTAAATATTATTTTAATTTAATATTATTAATAAATTACTATTTATATAATATAAATGATTGTATAATTATTATGAATATGATTGTAAGTTCTATAAAGGTTTGAAAGCTATTTTTGTCAAAACCAATGAATTTATGATAAATGTCAATTTTTATTTTAAAAGTAAAAAATCACATATTTAGAAAATTATTTACATCAAGTGAATATTATTTTTGGAATCAGGATGTAAAAATAATCCAATGGTTAATTTTTCATAATTTTCCCAGACAACAAATTTTTTGGGTAAAATTAAAATACCATTTAAATATATAGTGTGTTTTATAACATCCTAATGAGCCAATAATGATTTAATAAAATACTATAAACATTAAGTTCGACCAATAATTGTTTTCCATTAAAATAATGTGATTTTAGTTTTGTTGGATTTGTTTTATAATGCATTAGTGGACACTTCAAGACTTATAAAACATTTTACCTTTTTAAATTAATTTCCTTGAGAGTGTTACTCAGCTCCAAATAATCAAACCTATTATTTTAAGAATTTATACCATTGTCTTTATAAAATATATATTTCCACTACCCTTTGGAAAAAACCATGGGCTGGTTTGTGGTTTGATTAGTTTAATGTGTGGTGACCCAAACCTAAATAATTAAGAATTACCTCTCCTTTCCTATATAAACCCACCCAAGCTCCCACTTCCTCTTCACTCAAATAATTTGGATCTCTACTAAACCCTTCCATACTATCTCTAGAAGACTCCCAAGGTTCTTAAAGATCTCAATACACCTCTCTCATGCCCCTCCTAATCCTTTGGGATCACACTTCTAAGTAAGGGATTCCTTCCCTTATTATTTTTTATGTTTCTTTATGTTGTAATACCCTTTTACTTTCAATTAAAAATGTTGGGGTATGATTTCAAACCTCTGTTATATTCCCCTAATTATGTTTGAAATGATGATATACCTCTTTATCTCTCATTAATTCTTCCTTTGTACACCCATTACTATGTGGAAATCCCATAAAGAATTTCTCTCTCCTCAATTACAATCAAGCAATTATTTTTTGTTATGAATCTGAATTACATTACATATGTTGGGACAGGAATCTATATTACCCCCTTAATGTTCATATCATGTTCATATTATGAGACACCCCTTTCTCTCTCATCAAACATTTTTTTATGAATTCTTATGTCTCGTTGTTACACTGCCGAAATTGCACCATGATTTTCCAAGCCAATGTCATTGCGTAGTGAATACCATACCCATTTCTCTGTCAAGTGTATTCACCTTTATGAACATTTACTTATTTATTATAAATCTTCATGTATTTATTTCACATCACTTTATCATGTAATAAATGATGATGAATTATTCCAAATTATATGACCTATGTGGCACACTGATGCATGGAATGAAATGTTTATGAAGGGTGCACTCCAATAATGCTCCAATGCAATGGGTAAAGATTTGTATCATGATACATCAAGTTCAATGAGATTTTACTCGTTATAATTTAATTAAAATGAGTATTTACTCATGATAATTAAATTTCAATGATGGTTTACTCATGCTCCACGTGCAATGAGCCTTGGCTCATAATAATAACATGTTAAGTGTTGTTGCCACATTTCCATGTTGTGATAATCATGCTTTATCATGACTTTATGTTCATGCTTCTTTTATGATCCATTTATATGCCTATTTCCTAACATTTATTCTATTCTTCATGTAATTCCTTGTTTACTCCCTTACTGGGATTTATAGATCACACTTTCCTTATGCATGTCCTCAAGTTATCTAATGAAATTCTAAGTATGAGGGAATATAGTGGTCATGTAAAAAATGTTTTCAATAAAGATGTTGTGTTTCATGTTTTAAGTCATTATGTAATGTTCATAAGTTTCAAAGACACTAGACTAATCGATCTTCCATGTTGTATCTAGTGAATAGTTTATGCAATAAATCATGTTTAAGTGTGTAATAAAGAGTACTGTTGTTATACTTTGTATTAGAGGATATGTTTATTTAATTTTGGGATTAGGATTATAAAACCCTAGTGAACTAATTAGGTATAAGACTAAGTATTATAAAAAACATCCCTAAATTTTGGTGAATATTGAGTAAGTGGTTTATGAAGAAAATGCATTCCTGTATGGATACGAGCATGTTGAGGTGGCTTTGGCATAGATTTACCTAGGAGTGAAAAATCTGAAAAGGAGTTTCAGGATTGACCTGAGGTATCATGGTACACAACAACAGGTCTTTCAGCACTCTTGGTTTCGACACTTTCGAGGGATATTCTTTGGTAAATTCACAAGCATAGTAGGAACCATTGTTGAGGGAAAAAATTCCCCAAAGAATATATGTTGTGAAGTATATCATGGATAACATAGTTTGAAGCCTATAGATTCATAAGTAATGGAATTAAATGTGATTTATAAGAAATCCATTTTTTCCTTTGGATTACCATTTTTTGTTACCCATGACTTTCCTTTTATTCCATAAAATGGATAGTAATAGGATGACTCAGTCTAACAACCGATGCAGAGATCAATGTAATGATTATTCTAATGAGATGCCCAATTCAATGGGAGAAAGAATCGTGAAATTTGTCACGAAAATCTCTCAGTTAACTAAGGTATTGAATATAATCATGTGTCCAGAGTAACATTCACCCCCTTAAGAAAGAACAAGTCGTAATCGAATGCTTCTTGAGACAAAGTCCTACTTTTAATAGATCATCAGATCCCTCATTCACCGAATAATGGATCAAATCCACTGCAAAGATCTTCTCCACCCTTAAATGTTCCAAAAAAGAGAAGGTTCTTCTTTTAGTTTATCATATGGGGGTGAAGCTGATCAATGGTGAACATTGATCAAAAATAAAAATCCTAAATAGTATATCGAGGCGTTGGAATGGAAGGAATCCAGAAGATGTTTTTTGATAAATATTATTTGCACACCCTCTAACTTAATATTGAAAGGTACTTCCTTGGACTTATGAAAAAATAAGAAGAATATGTTGGATCATTGGAGGAAAAAATTAAAAGGCTTTCATGATATGCCTATAGATTTTTCATTACCCCCGAATTCAAGGTTTATCGCTTCTTTGGTGGGTAGAAAACTAAACTACAGAAAGCCCTCGAAAACTGTGACTTCGATAGCTATGAGAAATTATAATGTTCCCTTAAAGTCAAAATAGAGATCATATAATCTTAGGGGTATCATGGGGAAAATAATTGTAAGGTGGGGTTTGATGGATAAATCCAATGGTGATAAGAAGATCCAGTACCCCACATGCCCATAGTGAGGAAAAAATCACCCAAGAAATTACCTCAAGGGGATGAGGAAATGCTTTAGGTGTGGAAGATAAGGGCACCTATCCGTTAACCGCCGACAAGAAAAAAACTGCATCAGTGAAAAAGGATAGGAATGCTCCATTCATACCTCAATGTGTCATTCATTGCTTCAACTTCAATGAACCATGACACCTTGAAAATCAGTTCCCTAAGACAAGGGTTATATGAGGCAAAAAACATGCTCCATGGTAGCAATGGAGATATTTTTCCATCACTACAACAAAAGTGAACCCTGAAAATGAAGTGGTGATGGGTACACTAGTTATTCATTCAATAATAATGAAATTACTTTTTGATTATAGTTCTAGGCATTCTTTTATATCCTTAAGGTTTAGTAAAACAATCCCAACACCACCAAAAATCATGGAAGTAAAGATGTTGGTGAGTACAGAAAATGGGGAAATCATTGAATACCATGAATATAACTCCTCCCCTATCATAATCTATGGATTTAACTTCCAGAAGAACCTCTTAATACTCCCTATAGTGGAATTTTATGCAATTATTAGCATGGATTGGTTTTCCTTATATAGAGCCGACATAAATATATCTGAGAGGGAAATCACTCTCTATATGGAGAATCAAACCTTGATTCTATACAAATTCAAGGGGGAGATGAATCTTATTTAACACCATCATCTCAAAATGGATATTACTTCCCTGTGATCATGCATATATGGCTCAAGTGATTGAGTCTAAGGAAGAAACTATCCTTGAAGACATGCATATTGTGAGGTAATTCAATGAAGTGTTTCCTAAGGAATTTCACGGTCTTCCTCATAAAGTATATGTTGAATTATCAATTGAACTTATACCTGGGCATTGTCAATATCAAAGACTCCATATATAATGGCTGTTGTGGAGCTTGAGGAGCTGAAGAAACAACTACAAGAGAATCTGGTTAAAGGGTTTATAAGCCCAAGTTCTTCACCATGGGGTGATCTAGTCCTCTTCATCAAGAATAATGATGGGTCAATGTGTCTTTTCATTGATTATCGTGAGCTCAAAAAGTCACAGTAAAGAAAAAGTATCCTCTACCAAGAATTTATGACTTGTTTGATCAGATACGTGGATCAAAATACTTTTCCAAGGTGGATTTTAAGTCGATATATTACCATGTAAGGGTGAAGAAGGAGGATATCCCTAAGACTGCTTTTCATACAAGGTACATGCACTATGAATTCATATTAATGCCTTTAGGACTTACTAATGCTCTAGTAATCTTCATTGACTTGGTGAATAGAGTCTTTAAATATTATCTCGACAAATTTTTGGTAGTATTTATAAATGACATTCTAATATTATCCAAAATCAAGGAGGATCATGAGGAGAATCTAAGAACTATTCAAGAGACGTTGTGAATGGAGAGTCTTAATGAAAAGTACAGAAAGTGTGAGTTATGGTTTATGGAGGTCTCATTCTTGGGTCATATCATCACAAGCAATGGGATATCAGTGGATCCCTCCAAGATAGCTGCAATTGAGGGATGGATGTGGAGAAAATCGGTAACAGATATCCATAGCTTCTTTGGGTTAGCCAGATATTATTTCCGATTTGTGAGAAATTTATCATGATTTTCCAACTCTATTACGAAGCTCACATAGAAGGGAGTAAGGTTTTATTAGAGTTGTGAATGCAAAGAATGCTTCAAGAAGATGAAAAAGATGCTTATCACTGTGCCTTCTCTCACATTACCCCCAAGTGGAGAACTTTTTGTGGTATTAAGTGATGCTTCAAAGAAGGGTTTGGGCTGTGTGTTGATGAAAAATGAAAAATTCATTTCCTATGATTCAAGGAAATTGAAATTTACTGAGAACAAATATCTAAGTCATGGCCTGGAGTTGGTTGTAGTTATCATTGCTTTGATAATTTGGTGGCATTATCTCTTTGGGGAGAAGTGTGAAATATACATGGATCAAAAAAGCCTCAAGTATATATTCACACAAAAAAGATTTTAATATGCATCAATGAATATAGTTAGAGCTAATCAAAGACTGTGAATACATTATCCATTACCACCCTAGGAAAGTAAACTAGTCGGCAGATGCTCTAAGTAGAAAGGATAAAACAATTATATCGTTAATTTGAATTGAAAAGGATCTAATCTGCTTGGATTTGATGAAGATGGAAATGGAAATCATATAGAAGGGAACATCATCAATCCTTCCAAAAATTATTACTCAACCATATCTTTTAAAAAGGATAATGGATTCTCAAAAGGGTGATGTGGTAATTCTGAAGAAAGTAGATACTATCAGAAAATGAAAATCCTAGGATTTCAAAGTCAATGAAGAAGGAATTGTGAGAGTTGGAAAAAGTCTATGTGTTTCATCAAGTATGGATCCAAAGAAAGAACTTTTGGATGATGCACATAGTTTGAATTTCTCCATTCACCCAGGAAACACAAAGATATATTGATTTATCCGAGATAATTATTGATGGTATAACATTAAGAAGGAAATCACTAAGTATACATAAAAGTGTCTGGTATGTCTACAAGTGACGTCTAAGAGGCACAAGTCTAAGGGGATGATGCAACCATTACCTATACCAAAATGAAAATAGAAGAACATACCCTTGGACATTGTCACCGTACATATGAAGACATCTAAAGGAAACAATGCTATCTGGGATGTTTTGGATCATCTTACAAAGACTGCACACTTCATTGCAATTTAGGAGGATTTCTCATTATATCAACTATGATAGATATATATCCAGGAATATGTAAGGATGTATGGAGTATCACTATCGGCTGTATCCGATCGAGATCCAAGATTCACCTCTATGTTTTGGAAGAGTCTCCAACACACTCTGAATACTTAGTTGAAATTCAGTACGTCTTATCATACTCAAACTGATGACCAATCTGAGAGTATTATCCAGACAGTAGAGGACATGTTGAAATCAGGGACAATGGACTTCAATGGAGGATGGGATCAATATCTCCCTTTTATTGAGTTCTTATACAACAATAGTCACCACTCAAGAATTCAAATGGATCCTTATGAGGTGCTATATGGGAAGTGGTGAAGAACACCAGTATGTTGGGATGAATTTAGGGAGAGAAAACTCCTGGGTCTAGAGATGGTCGAAGAAATGGTTGAGAAGTTTAAGACCATCCACCAACGCATTAAAACTGCTTAGAGTCTACAATAGATCCATGCTGATAATATTTGATGAGACGTTAGAGTTTGATGTCAGAGACATGGTATCCCTCTTCATATCATTGTGGAGGAGAGTTATGAGATTTGGGAAGAAGTGAAAGATTAGTCTTAGGTACATTGGCCCTTTTGAGATCCTTGATCATAATGGACAAGTGGCCTATATACTAGCACTTCCATCGAACCTATATCAAGTTCATGATATATTCCATGTATCACTCTTGAGGAAGTACACACTTAACCCATCACATGTACTCAATCCAGATGTGGTTCCATTGGATAATGACCTCTCTTATGAAGAGAAGCTAGTGAAGATCTTTGATCATAGAGAAAATGTTGTACGAAATAAGACAATGCCCCTCTTCATGGTGTTTTAGAGAAACCAAAAGATTGAAGAAGCAATGTGGGAATAAGAGGAAGTGATGAAGCAGAGTTACCCACATCTTTTTTAGTGTGGGAAAAGGAAATTTCAATGGTGAAATTTCTTAATAAGGGAATATTGTAATGATCCAAACTGTTGTTAATGAAAATCCCACTCGATCTAATTAAATGTCTCATTATGTTAAATTATTGTACAAAATATGAAATTCCTTGGTTTTACGTTTTTTGATTTCAAAATACCATTAATAATTTTTACCATTGCTAATATAGCCATTGAACAATGATCACATGATTAGTATAATTATAGGTCTTTAACAAATCCAATTTTCTTACACAAAGGAAGGAATGACTGTATCTAGTAGACTTTCCCCGTATGAATCCCATTCGTCAGAGCTCATAAAGGAGGTGGCTTTATTGGGATTTCTCTTAAACAAGACTAAGACTAGCTTTAACACATTAAGCTCGAGCATAACTACCTACCGGAGTAGTGGAAGTTGGTTGAGATTACCACTCGAGCGATGTTATCTGAGCCACCCCAAGAGTCTTTCACCATCGTACACCATACCCTTCAGTCTTATGTGGGTTTTATAAGGGGGTATGTAACATGACCTTAGCACTAGGATTATTTTAAATATTTTTTTATATAATAAATAATATAATTTTTTTAATATTGTTACGTTGTAAATATTTTTTAAATCACAAATAGTATTTTAGTTAATATTCAATTAATTAATCTATTTTGATGAATTAATGTATTTTTAAATTAAATATTATTTTATTTAAATATTATTACTAAATTAGATTCTATATAATTTAAATGATCGTATAATTATTATGAATTTGATTTTGATTTCTATTAATGTTTGAAAGCTATTTTTGTCAACACCCATGAAGTTTTTGATAAATGTATGTTTTATTTTAAATGTAAAAATACACATATTTAGAAAATTATTTAGATAAATTAAATATTATTTTTGGAATCAGGGCTTCAAAATTATCTGATGGTGAATTTTTCATAATTTTCTGGGACAGTGGAATTTTTGGTTAAAAATTAAATACCGTTTAAATATATAATGTGTTTTATGACATCATAATGACCCAATAGTGATTTAATAAAATACTATAAAAATTATGTTCGGTCAATATATGATTTACCATTAAAATAATGTGATTTTAGTTTTGTTTGATTTATTTTAAAATGCTTCAGTGGACCCTTCAAGACTTATGAAACATTTTACCTTTTTAAATTGATTTATTTGAGAGTGTGACTCACATCCACACAATCAACCCTATTATTTTAATAATTTCCGCCATTTTAATTATAAAATATTGTTTTCCACTCCCCTTTGGAAAGATTCACGGGAAAAAACATGGGCTGGTTTGTGGTTTTGAATAGTTTAATGTGTGTTGACCCAAACCTAAATAACAAATAATTCCCTCTGTTCTCCTATATAAACCCACCCAAAATCCCACTTCCTCTTCACTAAAATCCTTTGGATCTCGAACAAACCCTTCCATACCCTATCTATAATTCTCCCAAGGTTCCCCAAGCTCTCAAGAAGCTTCTCTAAAGCTACTCCCAAGCCTTTGGGATCACACTTCCAAGTAAGGGATTCCATCCTTTCTTATTTTTATCCAAGTTTCTGTATGTTGTAATACCCTTTTACTTTTAATTAAAAATGTTGAGGAATGATTTTCACCTCCCTTATATTCCCCTCATTATTTTTTAAATGATTAGAGACCTATTTTTTTCTCATTAATGCCTCTTATATACACCTGTTACTATGCCGAAATTCTGTAAGGAATTTCTCTCTCCTCATTTACAATCAAGAAATTATTTTTGTATTATGAATATAAATTCCATTACATATGTTGGGATATGTATCTATATGACCCTATTACTATCTATTTCATGTATATATGATGATATAACCATTTATCTCTCATAAACCATTTTTTATGAATTCTTATGCCTCGCTGTTATGAAAATGAAATTGCACCATGATTTTCCAATCCAATGTCATTGTGTAGTGAACACCCTGCCCATATCTCTATCATGGGTATTAACCTTTATGCACATTTTCATATTGATTATAATGATTCATGTCTTTATTCCAAATACCATTATCCATGAATTAATGATGATGAATGATTCCATGTTGTATGATCCATGTGGCACACTTATGCGTGAAATGAAATGTTTATGAAGGGTGCACCCTGATAGTACTCTAATTTATTGGGTAATGATTAGTATCATGATAAGTCAAGTGAAATGAGGGTTTACTCATGATAATTCAAGTGAAATGATTATTTACTCATGATAATTCAATTGCAATTAGGGTTTACTCATGCTCCATGTGTAATGATCCTTGGCACATGCTAATACCATGTTAAGTGTTGTTGCCACATTTCTATGTTGCGGTAATCATGATTTATCATGCCTTTATGTTCATGTTCCTCTTATGCTCTATTGATATTTCTATTTCCTCACATGTATTGTATTTCTCATGTTATTCCTTATTTTCTCCATTACTGGGCTTTATAACTCACCATTTTCTTATGCATGTCCTCCGATTATCCCATGCCATGATATGTACGAGGGAATGTAGAGGTCATGTAAAAGAAGTTTTCAACAAAGATTTTGTGTTACATGTTTTAAGTCATTATGTAATGTTCCTAAACCCCCAATACACTAGACCTCTCGATCATACATGTTGTATCAAGTGAAGAGTTTATGTAATAAATCATGTTTAACTGTGTAATAAAGAGCAGGGTTGTTATAGTGGTCCTCACCAATTACAAGAGTTTTATGTATATATCTTTTTAGTGTGATCTAAATATTTAGAAATGGAGGTTGTTGATGTTTTTTTAGGACCATGAATTCAGGTTATTATACACCTAAAGAATTTCATGGATGACAAACTGATCATGAAGTCTCAAAACGATGTTTTTCAGATATATGATGATTTTTAGAGGGTGATAGAGGAGTTAGCAGCCCTACTCATAGATATAAAGATGTTTGACGGTGGTGGTTTCTCATTTCAGATGAAAATGTAGTTTTATTTGATTATTTAGGTGGATTAGAATTAATAGGGAGACTTATAGGGATAGGTGAAGTGCGGCTGTGTTGGCCTTGGTGATCCCCTGGAGGGGTAGTCATAGGATAGCCAGAACAAGACATTATTTCACTAAGAGATTTTTTCATGGTAGTGATGTGTGAGGGAGTCCTTGATGAGTTTCATATATCTACTTTGGTTGAACACCCGAGAGTATCCAATATGTAACGTGGATTCAGGGTACAGTTTTAGTGTCAAATAATGAAATGATATGTGGTAGAGTTTGTTGCTCTATGATTATTTTTCTTGAATGTAAAGGCTACGAACCATAGTTTTTGTGTTTATATATATCCTTAGGGTGTACCAAAGTGGAAATAGGATAAAATCATAGTGTAATTAATCACTAGGTTACCTTGATCTCAGGGAGGTTATGAGAATATCTCGATGATCATAGATTTTTTTAACAAAATCAGCTAACTTATTTGAAATCTTGTAGTTGGGAACTATGGATGTATTATAAAGAATGAATGTGGATATGGAGGAGTGACTAGATAGAGTTAAAATGTATATTTATTTGGTTATGGATAAAAATTTTACCTTGTGAGTCTATAGGGGATTGAAGTATGCTTCTGGCACTCAGTTACACATCAACACTGCTTTCCACCCTTAGACAGGTGAGTGGATCGAGAAAAATATTCAGATGTTAAAGGATATGTTACTAGCATGTATCATAGACTTCAACTAATATTCGGAAAATAATTTTACTTTTTATAGTTTTTTTATGACAATAGTTGTCAATCATCCATCTACATGGTACCATTTGAGGATTTTATGGGTGGACATGTCATTCTTTGTTTTGTTAGGCTATGGTTGAGGAGTTGTTGGTTCATGGTCCTAATGTTATAAAGAGTGTGATAAATAATTTTTAGTTTTTTCACGAGAGGATGAAAATAGATTAGGACTAACTGATGTCTTACGAAAATCATAGGAGGATTCCCTTGGACTTTAAGGTTGGGGATGATGTGTTCTTAAAGCCTTCCCTTAAACATGGTAAGTAGAGGTTTGGAAGGAGGATTAAGATCTGGACCCATATTTTTGGGCCTTTTGAGGTGTTGGGGCACATTGGTGAGTTGGCTTGTTGGTTTTCACTTCCACCATAGATGGAATAGATTCATGAAATCATCCACATCCCTCAGATCCTTTAGTAACTTCACAATGAATCATGTTTCATTGACTATGGAGACATGGATATTGATGATAAAAATAATCTTATGGGGTGGCTAGTGGATATCCAAGATCATCGAGATAAGTTCTTACATAGACAGACCATTCCATTGGCTTGTGTGTAGTGGAGGCATGGTGGTCTGGAGGAGAGTACTTGGGAGTGAGAAAAATAGATTCATTCTAATTACTCAGATTTGTTTATATATTTTTCTTCTTTTCCTTGGACCATTTTTCTTTATGATGGTATGTTTTATCTTTTTGTTTTATGAGATTTTATTTTTTTCCTTTCAATGATTTGGGATTTTATCTTTTATCATGTGAAGAGTGGAGAAACCTTTTGTAATAAAGGAAAATCATATTTTTACAGGTTTTAAAACTATGTGGGTGAGTCAATTCCACCCAAATAGGATAATATCTAAATGTGGGAAGTGGGTATCTTTTACTTTTTTCCTTAGGGCCTTGGTTATGTGTTGGTTGTGGTGATCATTAGTGTAAGAACATAAAATTTATTGTTAATATTTTTTCCTAAATAATATGTCTTATATTATGTATCATTATACATAAAAAATACATAGAAAAATGAACAACACATTATTTCATTATAGTATAATTTTACATTAGTCAACAATGAAACTACCAAAAATTATAAACAATACACAGGTAAAACAATATAAAATAAGAGAAGTAGAATTGAAAATTTTAGATCATTCCATTCTTCTTGAATAATCACCCCCACAAGAAACACTATAGAAAATAAAAAATAATAATAATAAACCAATAATCACCTTAGAAAATAAAAATATTGAACATTGTGAGTAATTGTAGTTAATTTTTAATAAAATAATGAAATTTTTTTAGAGGATGTAATATGGCCATTAGGATAGTAATCTGATTATTGGGAATAGTAATTTGATTCTTGGAATTGTAATATGGCCATTAAGAATAATAAAATGACTGTTAGAATACTAATTTAAAAATAAAAATAATAATAAATTATATAATTAATATTTAACATGATTAATTTCAGATAATATTAATATTACAATCCTAAAAAATAGATATCAATTTTAAAAATATAGGCATTCTTTTTAGTAAACTGTATTATAAATGTATTTCACCAAAATCATAAATATTAAAATAAATAATAAAATTAATTATGTTCAAAAACTACTATGATAAAATTAATATCATAATTGGTGTGAGAGGCTAAATTTTTTTCAAGTGTTATTTTTTTGGGTAATTTTATGAAATTCATTTATTTTTACACGAATAGTAAAAATATTGTTTTTGAAATACTGCTCGTTTTTTGATAAAATAATGACTTAATAAAATTTTAAAAGGTTATTTCAGAAAAAAAAAATTTAATAATAAAAATGGGTCATTTAAAAACATTAAACATAATTTTTAAACCTAAGAAGAATTTAAAAGTCTAATATCAAAAGTATTGCATTAAAATAACAATTTTTATGTTATTCCACTTTCCTTTTGATTAAAAAAATTAATTTTTAATATAAGGTGTTAGAAACTCTTAAAATAATTTTATTTAATCAAAATATATTTCATAAATTCAAAAAAATTACTATAAAAAATGTCTACCATGATATGATATTTTATTCAATATTTTCATTTAAAAATACCCATATGCCCAAGTATACACAACCCTTTTTCCTTCCATAGAAAAAATAATCCTCCCTGACATAAAAAATACAAATATCAACAAGAATTACGTATTTTAACCACCTTTGACTATATATGGATGTTATTAGTAAAAAAACTCCAAGAATCAAAGGAATTTAGTGTCGTAGAGAAGAAGTAACACCGAGAAGAGGGTTAGTTTTCATCAATTCTTTATCCCATTTTTCTTTATTGTTCCACATTTTCTATCTAAATTTAGAAAACAAATAATATATGGTTAATTTAGTATTATTTTAATGTTAAATTTATTATGTTAACCTACTATAATTATATGATTCATGACATATTCCAATTCAATATATCTCTTTTCCCCAGTTTTGACAATGTCAGTCAACAGTCTGTTAACAACCAATGGGGAAATTTCAAACTCTCCAGATATCAGAAATATCATGGATGTTTCTAATAAATTATATATAATATAAAAGGGATAAATATAATTTTTTTAAGGTTCTTTAATTAATCTTAATATTCTGTAAATTGCAATTAATAATTTTCATAACATCAATGAAAGATGTGAAAATCTTAAGGATGAAATCATATCAAAACGTTAAAAATTTTATGATGGGAATTTATACATATAATCCAATTAACGTAATTGATAAATAGTTAAAAGATGAACATAATTCCCTTTAGGATCCATATTTTAATAAACCTTTGTTAATTATTCAGGAAGTACAAAATTGATGAAATAAAGAGGGATTTAAGGTAAGGTAATTCCCCTATTCATCTCTTCAAAATTACCTCTTTGTAATAATACCTATAAATGTTGAATTACTTTCCTATCATACAATTTTATTTATCCCATTACTACAAAAAATGTTTTATTTATGGGATACCTCTATTCCCTCTCATTATTACCTTTCCGTAATTCATGTTGTATATGTTCATGATTCCAAATTCTTTTCTTAAATTTCACTCTTTACTAATAAATAATATTATATAGTGAATACTCAAACCCCTTTCTTACCCACGAGTACTAACCTAGATAAAATAATTATTATTTTATTCATGGATTTGCATGAATAAAACCCACATTCCCTTTCCTTGGGTTAAAAATGATGGAATTTTCAATTCTATAATCACTTATATACTCAATGATTTAATATAAAACTTGTTAATTATTTTACATGGGTTATTGATGAAATGTTTTTTATGGTTGTAATGTCAGACATGAATTAATAAATTTCTATGTTATTCCCTAATATCACTTAAATTAATTTTGTGATGAATTAATCTCATGATATGACATGTTTCATGATACCTTGGTAAATAACATTAATAATTTTGATTTTTCAAAACTTATTGATGATCATTGGTGCTATTATTATGAATGTATCAAATTTATTTTGTAGCCACATTTAAATTTTATGTACATTTTACTTATTATAATTATCTCATGTTATGCCTCAAGTATTATTCCTTATGATATTTTGTGTTCCATTCCATTTGTTTATCCCGTACTGGGATTTATGCTCACACCTTTCTTTTGATTTATGCACCCAAGATATAATATGTTGTAAATGTTAACTTAATATGGACCAATGAAGATGAATTTCATGGGGATTAAAATAATTTTTATATTATTCATGTATTATGTTCTTATTTTCCAAGAAACTAATCCTCAAAATATCCTCTGTATTTTTAAGGGTTGTACCATGAAATGGATGTTTTATGTATTAAAAAACAAGGTAGGATACCATAGTTTGTATGAGAGGTATATTTGTTATATATAGAAGTCAGGATTATAAAAATTTACTAAGAACCCTATGTATATGTATACATATTGGAAAGATTCTTAAAATTTTGGTTAAGTATTAAGATAGTGGTTTCCAAGAAATAAAATTCATCTCTAGATATTACAACTGGATGTGGATATGTAATAATTTTACATAGTGGTAGTAAACCCAAAAAGGGTGCATTGGGATTTCACTTTACCATCAACTGGTGTATGTAAATGGGCCTTGATTCACACCTCGTTTAACACACCCAGGGGATATTTTTGGTTAATCACATGATTTTTATTAACCGTTATGAACGATATATAGAAACAATAATAATTATTTGAAGAGAAAAAATAATAATGTCTTTAAAAATGTAATTTTGGAACTTAAAATCCATTAAGAACAACAAAAGTAAAAATTATGAATGTATATGTTTATTATGTTTCACCCCTTTCATATGAGGAATTAATTGGACTTATTAGGTTTTGGGTGGGGCCCTCTATACCCCCTCAATGCATTAGTAGGTCCCATGAGACATACTATTTTGGGTTTTTACAGGTTTATTTGGGGTCTTATAATGAGGTGTTTATGGTATAGTTATAATGACCTTTAATATGAATTCCCTCATTATGAATGTAGTAATTTATAGTGCATTTATATATTAAACTAGTATAATAACCATTGTTATGTTTTATTATGTCATTATTTAATCATATTTTATTGCTTCCATATTCCGTTCAAGATTATGTTTTAATGGCATGTGTACTTTTATTTATTCACTATGCCTTATAATTTATTCTTCTGTAGTATTACTTACCTTTAAAGATCATCTAAGATAACCCATTTATTATGTTTTATTTTTTCCCAATATAAGAAGATGAATATTATGAATGACTTGCATGGACAATCAAGGAGTTATGGATGTTTCCAATGGAATCGCTATATTGTTTTTTATTTAAAAGTTGCAACATAAAACTTATGTATGTACCTTATTTTCCAAAAATACTAAACTATTCAGTCATTTGTTTTATGACTTCATTGTTTATTATGATAATGTAATGAAGGAAGGTACCTTCTCCGGGAAAATAGATTTAGGGTATTTACATGGAAAATAACAATGACGGTATATGACACATCCAATAAATTCAAAAGTGTGGAGAATATTTGATTAATTAAATAAAAAGTCCTCATATGATACTAATAATATATGATTTTGATTTTATACTGGTAGATTCAACCGATTCGTGTCTTTGAGTACAAGTTATATAATTTTTTTGTTTTCCAATCCATTAAAATATACCCCTGTAGATGTGAATATTTAAAAAAATCATCATTTCAATGATTATTCCTAGAAAAAAATTCTTGTAAATGAAATTGGTGTATAATTTAATCTTCTAATTTTAGAATTATGTTATTTAAGGAACAATGGTGTTGAAATATATAATGTATCTATTGTAAAAATGTTCAAAATTGATGTTACTCTAACATGAACCACTAGTGACTTCCTTGGTATTGGGAACCTATTTTTTCAAAATGTCAACATTGGTGTTTCTTATCTAGTTTGTAAATATTAGTTTGAGCTTGAAAGACTAATTTTTAGTGAAAATTAATTCTTCTTGTGTAATTATAGATCTCTTGATGCATCACATAGATTATAGTTGAACAATTGAAAATTAATTGGAACCATTGATCACATACCACCACCAAATATTCTCATAGGTATGAAAATATTGGTATAACTAGTAAATATGGATTGAGAATTTGTGAAGTTCCTTCATTTGAATGGTAATGGGAAATGATTTAAACATATAATATCATTTGAACTTGGGATAAAATAATGGATGAAAAACTATAATTTTAAACATATATATTGATAATTAAATTTTCTATATCATAATCTTGATGGTATACATATTTATAAAAATATGTTGGATTGATTTTTTTTTCACATTTCTTAATTAGAAATAGAAAATAAATGAACATCATAATGATTTGAATGTCTTAAAAATAATGAATATAATGTTTACTAAATGGAAAAGTTAAAATTGAATTTATATTATAGCTATTTTTTAATAAAATATAATGATAATGATATATTCCATGAGATATTTAATAATGTGAAAGTACCTATTATCTATTCATGTAATATTTTCTGATGTACCGACTTAAGGAATCGTGGGGTACTTGGATTAAAAATTAATAATTTTCATATTTTTATAGAGTATTTAAAATCTTTGTAATTCCTTACATTGTTACCTAAAAAATTATATGAAGTTTTTATTGATTTTTACACATTCCTTATATAAATTTGTGAAAACAATTCTATAAATAATTGATCTTGAAAATTTTTAGGAAATATTTATGTTTATGTTTTTTCATATTAAGATTATATTTCCCCCATTATTTTTTACCATCGTGATGAATTTGAATATGTATTTGATAGAGTAAACTAAATTAGGGGACCCAAAATTTATCTATGTATTTATCCAATTGAGTGGTACATTATTTATATATTATTATTCTTAAGTAAGTCATTATTTATGAATCCTTACATGTATAATCAATCATGATTCATTCATTTTTTATAGATACATCATTGAATTGAAATCATATGAGAAAAATAAATCCCAACTAAAAGGATGAATTCTTGAAGGTTATTTAATGGAGGAGAGTCTTAGATTATTTTCTAGGTACTTGGATGATATTGAGATAAGATTAAAAAGATTTAGTCATGTTGAAAAAATATCAACTCAACATCTAGTTGAATTATTTTCAAGTCTTTTAATTTCATAGATATTATAGTTAATATATATAGTATGTTTCTATATATATATATTCTATAAATGTAACAATTTATATAAATTTTTTAGATCATAAATATTTATATTTGAATAAAATTATTTGATAATTTGATGTTTTTGGATCAGGGTCCTCTATATAATTCTAGTAAAATTGATACATAAAATTTTAATAAATTTTAATTTTAATTTTCTAGTTACAAATAATTTTTAAAACACCGAATTGTGTTCTATTTATAGATATGAAATATGTATCTTATATAAAATTTATTGATATTATAAAATAAAACTATTAATTTCATTTTTATTTGTTTTATTCAAATGAAATTGTGTCAATATTACCAAGGGTACAATGAGAGATAAACCTTTTTCAATGGTTTATATTATCAATTAGAATTTATAACTCCCTTATCAATGATTATAGTGAGATAACCCTAGGTTTTGTCTCATGAAGATCTAAGAAAAATAACTCACTACTCTTACACTTTTTCATATTTTGGTATTTATAATAAATAATAAAAAGTGAGGATCATGAAAAATGGACACAAATTATATAAAATTATGGAAGAAAAAACGAATAGTTAGTGGGGATAGGTGTTGATCCCTCATGTTCAACCAATAGATCCATCATGTTTATTATTTGTTTTCTCCCATAAATTTAACAATACACTCAATGAAATTCATATAAAGCATTTATGTAATTATATTTTTTAAATCAAAATGTCTTATATGCATAATTGACACCTCAATTCCACCTTCTCCATGGTCCTAGATAGTGAATTATACTCGGTCCATGAATTCACCATCCCAAAACCCATATCCATTTTATTTCATTCATAATTAATATCACCCCATTCCACTATTTAAGGGATGTTCCAAATGGAGGTAGGGAGAAGATATTTGGTAAAATATAGGATAAGGTTAAGAGTGATAGTGGGAAATATAAACCTTCAAATCCCTTCCTCACACCCTCAAGATATCATGTGAATTAATAGAAACTATAATCATAATGAGAAGAAGTGCCAGATTCATAATCATAATTTACTAACCTAGGGGGTAAACCCTCAGGTCATTTATCCATGATCATGGAGCTACATATTCAAGATACATGTAAACATAAGTATATATAATAGGAAAAAATTAATTATATTAATCGTTAATAAATTTTATTAATAGTTAATAAATTATAAAAAATAATCCCATTATAGGGAATCTACAAAAACATATAATTACCTCATATTTATACTCAATTCCCCCACTCAATTTAATCAAAAACAATCCTCATTACCCTTTTAAAAATAATGATAAAAATAATATCCATACCCAAAAAAATTCCAACTTCCAATCTTCTTCCATGTGGAATACTCAAGATAAATCCCTCTACTTAGTTGTAATCGACCCAACGATCTGTGCACATATCCCATGACCACGTTCTGTATAACTTCAAGTAACACTTTATTTGTGGTGAATTGGAAAGCCTCATGAAAATTGGTTTAGATTCATTGTTCTCAATGGATTTATCCTATTTGAGTATACTTGTGTACTATTATTTGTCTTGAATCTTTTAGATCATTTATCCTCACTAGGAAATTCTTATTTGAAGTTTCGAATAGGATATTCCTTTCTAAAACATTGTGTATTGACTCATGTTTACTATAAAGTGGTTTCCTATTTAAATTTAAATACAGTTGGTAAAAAAGTTAATATTATGTTAGACGAAGATCATGCAAGTTAATAACAATATAGATGGTTCTCATGAGGTTGTTCATACATAGGTATTGGGAAACCTTAGTTATTCTTAAGAGAAGGAGTATTTATTCAAACATGGGGTTATTGAATCTTATATGGGCCCTTGAATCCCATGTTTAAAATTATGTGATCTATTTTACCTTTGATTTAATCTCACATATAATATATTATGGTGAGTAATTTATATGTAGTTTCCTTTATTTTCACTATAATACTATGAAGTTGATTCCTTTCCCATTTTAATCTCACAAAGACCTTTAAATTTGATATTCAATATTACATAGTTTCAAAAAAAATTATTCTATTTGTGCCTAAAAAATGTACGGTTAATCATACTAAACTACTGAATTCTCGTAAAAAGTTTCATAACACTTAAAATTAGTGATGTATTTTTTCACATAATCAATGAAAATAATTAAATTAAAAATCATGAATTTCATCCATTTAATTCACTAAAAATTAAATATATTATTAATGGGAGAGTTCATGCCTAATCAATGTCATAGAATTTAAAAATTAATGGATCCCCAAGGAATCCTATTTTACAATAATGTTAAAATTGGGAGAGAAGGCTTCCAATTCCATAATATAATAAATAATTAAAATCATGTGTTCCCTTTGAATATAGAATGTTATCCACCCCATTTCATTCATTACAAGTGTAATACATTACCATTTAATAATTTATAGTCATCACACATGCCCTAATAATATAATCTAAAAAATAGTGGGACTAAAAGTTACCCAGAAGGATGTTGCGAACTAATGATGAATCTTTTTCCACTTCAATTGACTTTATATTGTACCAACTACACAACTATATCCTACTGTATATCATTATATATTTAGATTTAAGAGAGTCACTAGTCCCATGGAATTCACTAAAGGTGAACACCATTGTCCCCCGAAAGTATTGAATAATGAAAATTACCCTCATGATGTTTTGATTATAGGAACTATCAATATTAAGTTTGAGACCAGGCTCAGGTTACCTCCATTTCTAAATTCAATTTCAAATATTTCATAAATTATTAAAATGTGGTTAATTCCCATGAAAATCCATATACCAAGGATATATTGAAATTCTCAAGGAAAGTTTATTAGTGATTTATAATTTTATACCCATGTTGATATCATGATTCCTATATGGAAATAAACTATCTAATTACTCATTTCTCATAAAAATCCATTGAACCTATTTCTAATACTCATGCATAATTTGTACCTCCCTTCCTAGAAATGTACCTCTCTTTACATAAGGTATTTAGAATGAGGATTTTATCATTATATGGTGTAAGAATAGTTTCCATAACCATGTTTCATTTCTATATTTCCCAATTAATAAATTCATAAAGATGCATTAATCATGAGGGATTTGACATGGGTTGTTCTATTGGTTAATATGGGTGAATCTGATGTGAAAAATTGATATAGAAAGGGTTTCTTGACTCATCTATAAACAATGTATTAGTTAAACAACTATAACACTAAATAAAGGTTCATAAATCATTCCTATTCAAATTATTCTTCTATCTCATCATTTTCCATATAAATAGAGGTTTTCATATCAATAAACTATAGTTAATGATTCATCCTCTGCGCTCTTTTTTTTTAATTTTTTTTTAATTTTTTTACAATTTTTGTTGTTGTAAAAATGTTTTTTTAAAGATTATTTTTTTATATTCAACTTTATCATTGATTAAAAGATGTAAATAAAGTATTACAATTAATTTTGTGAGTTATTTTTCATAAAAAACAATGTCACCCCTAAAACCCTTCTCAATAATGAATATTTCCTCCTTTGAATTCCAAAAACGTACTCCCCCCAACATTTTATTTTAATGTAATCATACAAAGTACTCAAATTAAGGGTAGTTATGAATATTAGTATTTTAGTTTGGATACCTAAAATTATATTCATTCCTTATAGGGGGATTTATATAAATGTCATACATTAGGGTAGGCTCAAAATAAGTTGATATTTCAATAAGAATTTTTAGTATGGTACCTCAATAATTTTTGACAAAACTAATGATCAATATGAATTTTTAAAGAAATAAAATAGTAGAAAATTATTGATCAAATTGAATTAATCAATACTCTAAATAAATATGTAAATTTAAGAAATTTTAAAAGTATAAAACCCCGCTCAAGTTGGTGATATTGACATTGAAGAACACATGTGAACATGAGTTTCATATTTGATTGAAGATAATTAAATTTTTAAATTGGAATTTTGGGGAGAAACTTATTTTTAAAATTAAATTAAATACAAATATTATTAAATCAATAATTTTAACCAAAATAATTCCATGATGATTTAAATTAACCAATATATTTAGTTAAATCTCAAAGACTCTAAAAACACTCCAAAAAACCAAAACAAATCATAAAATATTATAAAATGATTCTAAAATTCCCCAAAACTTGTCTATTTACCACCCCTATTATAAGTCCATACATGATTATATCATTTAGAACATATATTAATAATTTATGAAAAAATAATTGAATGTGACAAAATGATATTACCTGGTGGTTATTTTGGATGATAAACCTTTAATTGAACCTTTATGTTCCTCGTGATGATGAAATCCATGAAAAAACTACAAAAAAAATATATAAGAATATTTATTAAAAAAAATAAAATTGAAATAGGAAAGGTAAGGGATGTCCTGGTTTATACCGCCAAGCAGGTACTAGTTTTTTATAGCATTAAGTTAGGCAGTAATGACCATTACCAAAAATCTACTAGAGGATGTGGTTTATGTAATTTGAACCACCACATTCTCTTCCTTACAATTTTATTAGCTATTCAAGTTATATGGAGAACCCCCTATAATGGATGACTTATATCCAAATCATTAAAATTATACTTTTACTGGACATCTGATGGTGGGAACAAAATTTAGGACCATTCCCTTTCTTTTACTGCTAGAATAGTGGGGTCCACTAGTAGTGATATTTTATTCATAGGATTTTTCTTAAATTTTTTTATCTTGAATAACATTTTATTTATTTGAAAATAAAATTATACAAACATCCTCAAATTATTTTGTGTTCTTCACTTCAAACTCCTCTAACTTTTCATCAAACTTAACCACCTCTTTTGTGGTATCTTCCTCAAAATACACTATAACTTTCATATAAGGTACCAAATATAAATTTATAGAAAAACGGGTTCATAATTTACTATATAATTGTAAAAATAATATAATTTTTTAGAATTATGACCTACCTATGTGGTATCGTTTTTTTCTTCTCTATCAAATTCCTATAGAAACCTATTTAAGGAGTTTTAAGTGGACACCCTATATCTTATTAAAAAATAATTACCTATATTTCTAAACCTTCTACAATAGAATAATACTGAAATAATGAATCTACATTGTTAAAAAAGGATTATTAGTTTAAAAATTAACTTCAAAAATGATAAATACAAAAGAATCAAGGGTTTTCCATGTCCCTCTAAAGTTTCATTTAGTTTCTCTTGGTCTTCATAGAGTGACATCGAGAAATAGATTGTAGTAGAAATAGGTTGTGGTGTAAAATAGTTTACTAAATTTTCCTACAATTATATGGTTAATAAGGTCAAGGGTTAAAATTCTGTTTTCTCTTCCAATGGAACTTCCTTCTCAACTACTTGTTGTCTTATCCCCACTGGAAGCATGGTAGTGATCAAGTACACCTATGACAATACCTATTTAATATCTTGTTTGGATTTGGATGTTCCATATTATTATTCTTTATCTGAAAATACTTGGAATCTATCATTATAAACAAATTATTGTAGAAATATGTGATCAACCAATATTTTGAGATCAAACCATTAAATTATTTGTGATGATGGCAGATTTTCATTATTTATTTTTTTTTATAATTTTATTAAATTAAAATTATGGAAAATGTGTGTACAAAAGTGAATGAAAAATAGTGAATTTAATTCCATGGTTCCTTAGTAGTGGTTATAAAATTGATGAGATTAAAACCATGTAAAAGGGTTTTGATAATAAATTTGAATTTATAAATCCCCCCACCAATGCATATAGGGATCTGATCATGGGTTTTCCTTATGAATAGAAAATCCATAACACTCAATTATCTTACACTTAATTATATTCTTTAATTTTTAATAAATAATGAAATGATGAAATAATTATAAAGGGTTATAAATTATTTGAAATGATGTCCTAAAAATTGGATATTTGATAATACCCCAGGTTTGTAAAATGGGTCATTCATGTCCATTATTTGTGTTATCTCATCCATTCAATCACCCACTCAATACCATTCTTTGGTATCCTTACTATAATTAATTTTTTTAACTCAAAGTGTTTCTGATACTTCCCTAACACCTGTATTCCTCCTATATGGTGTAGGAAAGTGAGAACTAGTCAAGTAGGAATTTACCTTACAAATAGATACCTCCAATGTATGTCATACATCATTCAACTAAACTAATTTCACCATTTACAGAATGATCCAAAGTAAGGGAGGGAGAATATTTTTGGAAGAAAAATGGATGATTATGATAGTTAAAGGGAGAAATAGATATGTTTAATCCATGCCCAACATCATCAAGAATTCATATTAATGAAAGGAAACTAAAATAATAAATATATGAAGTAAAGGTATTAGAAACAACATCATACATCCCATATATCAACTCTTAGGTGTGCAATCCATGACGATAGAGCTAGAGAAGTATGAGATAGAGAAAAAATAATAATGAAAAGGTAACCATAAAATCATATTAATATCTAAAAAAATTAGAGAGAAGACCCCCAAGATTGAGAGTACATAAAAAATAGAAAACCCATTATTTATACTCAATTCCTCACCACACATTAAAAAAAATAATCCCTAACCCAATTTTATAAATTATAATAAGGATAATATCTACACTAGGCATAATATTCCTACTTATAATATCTTTTTAAGTTGACTGTTCAAGGGAAATCCATCAATTTGGTTATAATAGACTCAATGAAAATTTAGAATGTGACATGGTAGATATCTATATAACTCTAGGTATAACTTTAATAATTCACAGTGAATTTAAAATCTCCATTACTAGATTATTGACTAAAACACACTCATAGTATGGAGCTGATTTGACCAACCTTGTGTACTTGGGTGGGATATATATCCCCATGTTTAATCTAACATGGATTTTTATTTAATCTTACATGTGACTGGTGAATCCAAATTGATCTTATATGAGCTAAGGATCATACAATTTAATTATAGATAGGTAGGTTCCCATGAAATCATTCACACATAAGTATTGGGATGGTCTAGTGATTATTACATGAGGGAGAATTTAATCTAAAAAGGGTGATTATTCCAATATAACATGGGATATAAGGATTCGTTACTTAAAAAATCAATAATTATGGTTTTAATAGTATGAATTTTAATTTATTACATTTACATGGTCTTTTAGGATTATAGTTTTAGATAATTAGGAAAATAATTATTTAACAAAATTGATATTTCCACACAGTGTACATTTTTCTACAAAAAAATGTTTTTCAAAATTTACGCCACTGATTCATTCAAGATTATTTTTCTTTTTTTAATAGGAGTCTCCATATAAAAAATACTAAAATTAATATAGTTCATACACATCCTTTAATCATGTTAATTTATTTTTTGAAAATATAGGATGGGGAAAATAAAATATCAGTAAGGGTTATAAAAATAAAGGATACCCATTAGTCTTTATTGGACTCATCTATTTTGATAATCACAAATCATGTTTTGATACTCCCAAATAATGTTTCATTTATGTTATAATCATTTTTTTGTTCTATGATAATCATGTTTCATTAATATTCTTAGTATTTATCAAGAAATAACTATATACTTTTAAAATCACTTCTCTCTTATTTATGTTTACTGTGCAAAATTTATCTAAGTAGGATGGTCACTGTTTAAGGTTACCGTTGAAGGATACTGATGAAAGTTCACTAATGAAGGGCATCGCTAAAAGATTAATATTGAAGGCTTCCAATGAAAGGTGACCACTGAAGGTTACCGTTGAAGGTTACCATTGAAGGATACCTGTGAAAGGTCATTGATGAAGGTCACTGTTTAATGGTTACCGTTCAAGGCTACCAGTGAAAGGTCATTAATGAAAGGTCACCGCTGAAGGTTACTACTAAAGGATATTGATGAAGGCTAATAATGCACACATAATATTGAATCCTACCACTGTGAAGGATACCATTACTAGTCTATCGATACTTACTCCTCTACTCCATACATTATCAAATTCTTAAGATTACTCTAACGGTCATATTTGGTAAATTTAATGTGTTTGACATTATTTAATGCTGATTGTAGACATATCATGAAACCATATATGGGGAAAGTATGAGGTACAAGGAGGACCTCCCGTGATCTACTTATTCCTATTATCGAACCTCAAATAATTTTTTTTCCATAAGTGAAGAGAGATATATATGAGAAAGAGTTGATCAAGGAGAACAAAAAAAGAACCATTCGACGCATATACTGTGATCCCAAAAAATTCAAGAAGATCATTTTGGGGGAAAAATTTCAAGGATTTATTCTGTTCTTAATACCATCTAGATCAACACAAGAAGCAAAACACTTAGTTCTGGAAAGCAAGAACCTGGAGTTTCAACACTCTATTTTAAGGAAACCTTCCAAAGAAAGTCTCTAACTAGAAATTCGTCACACCAAGGATTAAAGAGATGAACTATAAACACATAGAGCCTTTTAAACTCAATATTATAATATTTTATCTACTATGTTATTTTATTCAAAACTTCTGAGAAGTGTATGTTTGTGTTACACACACTGTCTCCTGTGCATGAACTGGAGGATACTAAAATCCTCACATCAAACTTAACTTACACTTTGTTTCCCACATATAACTGTGGAAGAGGTCGTGTGTGGTCTGTATTGTTTGTTTTTCCCACAAAAAACTATGTTAAAGGGCGTGATCCCTAGACGATTTGTGAAAATAGTTGTAAATCCTGATACATGTTGTGTATCAAGTTTATTGTTAATATAAACTACTTGGTTATAGGTGATCACCATGGGGAGAGGATTAAGTCTCAGATTGAGACTGAACCTCTTGTTTAACTCTACAATGAAATATATTTTCTAATACTTTGTATTATCTATTTTCTTCTACTTATAATAGCTAAAACAGAAAACTATTTTTATACATACTTTGATAGTTAGTTCTGGTTAGTATGTGTAGGTGTTTAATTCCGTAAACCTGTTTCAAAAGTTGAATAATTTTTTTACACTGATTCAACAGAGGACTAATCACACTTTGAGAAACTTGTTGACCAATTAAACATTTATATCTCTACTGCCTTAATTAACTGGGTTGTATCAAAATAGGGGGATCTTTATAAAATGTTTTTAACAAAATTTTTAAGTAGGAACTCAATTCTCCCCCCCCCCTTGAGATTCCACTCTAACCAAAATTTGGTATCAAAGGTTTTAATTTTCTATTTCTAAATTTTCAAATTATTTTAAACTGTTATTTTAGTAGTATCATAAAGATCATAAAATTGTTGTCATATCGAAATTTTTAATTCTTTAAATTTTAATTAACTATGGATACCAGAGTTGAGGGTGCCGCTACTAACAGGACACCTTTCTTTAATGGTAAATAGCTTTTCTTAGTGGAAATTGAAATTGAAAATGTATCTAGAGAGCATGAGTCCTGAAATCTGGGACACAATTTAAGAACAACATGCATTTACTGCTACTGTTAGGGAAACATGGTCTTAGTTGACTAATGCTACATATAACAATAAGTGTAATGCAATGAATGCGTTGTACTATTCTCTAGGTGATGAATAATTCAACAGAATATCTTCCTATAAAACTTCTTATGAAATTTGTGTAACATTTACTGTTTCTCATGAGGGAAAACCCAATGTCAAATAAATGAGATTAAATACTTATACTATAAAATATGAGAATTTTAAAATGAATCATGATGAACTTATATCTGAAATTTTTCTTCGGTTCAATGAAACAGTAAATACCATGAGTCTTCTTGTGAAACCAGTGGATAGGAAGGATTAGATTATGAGATTGATTTGATGCCTACCTGACAGATAGAGAGGAACTTCTATTTCTATCTGTGAATCTTGTGACATATGAAAGCTATGAGTGAAAGAATTAATTGGAAAACTTATTATGTATGAAGAATAGCTTAAAGTAAATCAATAAGAAAATGAAGAACCTAGAAATAAATCTATAGCATTCAAGACTGCTACCTCAAAGAACACGGAAAAACAAAAATCTCAAGCTCATGTAGACACATCCACCAGTGAAGACTCAGACTCTGACAGTGATGATTAGATGGCTCATCTTGTAAGGAGATTCAAGAAGTTCTACTGAAAGAATAAGTTCTTCAGAAATTCAAACTAAAAAGGATGGTATGAAATTAAAGGACAATTGAACAAGGATAGGAAATGGAATGACAACACAAATGAGATTGTATGCTACGAGTGTAAAATAAAAGGTCCTGTGAAAGCTGATTTTCCCAAGCTAATGTTTAAAAATAAATATGAGGATAACGGTATGGGATATAAAAAGGATATTGAATATACTTGGAGTGATTAAAAATATAGATCAAGTGGATATAACAATTCTGATATTGATAAGAACAAACATGAAAACCTATGTTTCATGACAAAAACATCTAAGGTAACACCCAATTCTCCAACACATAATTCTTATTATTCTGGGAATAAAGTTGAATCAAATAATGATGATAAAATGACTAAGGATGAACTCTTTGAATATTATGGAATTATTGATGATACCTTAAATGATATCAAGGAAAAATATAAATTATTAAAAAGACTACATGGTTTAAATTCCAATTATAAGTCTGATCTGGATATTGAGAAAGAATAATGTGCTCAGCTGTTAAAAGAAAATGATAAACATAAATTGTCAAATGAGAAATTAAAAAGAGACCTGGAGAAGTTTACTGAAGGTAGATAAACCTTGACACAATTACTATAATAACAAATTTCTCCAAGATATACAACTAGTCTAGGATATCAACCAGGACAGAGAAGGATTATTAAAAATAAATTTCTTCCAAAATCTGGTCAGTTACCTGCTAGTTCATGTTATGGATTATCTTTGGAAAAAAAATTCTTTAAAGAACCTAACAGATTTTTCATGTCTCAGAACATATCTTCTGATTATAGAAAACCTGTGAGAAAAGTATGGGTTCCCAAAGCTTTACTTTCTAACCTCTATGGACCCATGAAAATCTGGGTACCAAAGTTACCCTACACATAATCTATTTTTCAGGAAAATTGTATCAAGAGATCTTGTAAAACTCTATAGTACTTGGAAAGTGGATGTTCAAGATACATGATAGTAGACTACTCATGCTTCAAGAGTATAATTAAAGTTTTTGGTGGACATGTTATGTTCGGTGATAATGAAAAAGGAAATATCGTTGGCTTAGGACAAATTGGTAACCCTAATACTATATTAATTTAAAATGTACTTTTTGTTGATGGGTTAAAATAGAATATTCTTAGTATCTCTCAGTTGTGTGATAATGGTTTCAATTTTAAGTTTGAAAATGATTCATGTAATGTCTTTAATTCTATAAATGATTTAATATTTACTACTCTTATAAATGAAAATGTATATGCTATTGATTTAAACTCTTTATCTAAGTAAAATATTTCTTGTTTAAATATCTTTCATAAAGAATCTTGGTTATGGAATAGAAGATTAAGACATTACAATGTGCCCTCACTTAGGAAACTAACTAGGAAAGGTTTAGTAAGAGACTTACCTAAATTGGAACTCCCTCTTAATAAAGTTTTTAATCCTTGTCAAAAGGGAAAACAACACAATGTTTCTTACAAATCAATGAAATAAGTTTCTACTACTCACCTGCTCAGGTTGGTTCACTTGGATTTGTTTGGACCATCTAGAGTTTCATGTTAAAATGGGAAGCACTATGTTAATGTTCTTGTAGATGATATTTATAAATATAATTTGGTATGCATTATAGCTTACAAAAGTGAATCTTGTTCTTACTTAATTAAATTTTACAAGTCTATAGAAAATTTTAGTGGACTTCGAATTAAGACCTTGAGAATTGATCATGGTTGTGAGTTTGAAATTAAATAATTTGAACCTTTGTTCCCATATAATGGCTATAATCACAATTTCTCTACTCCTAGAACACCTCAACAAAATGGAGTCATAGGAAGAAGAAATAGTACTCTTCAAGAGATTACCCAGACAATGCTAAATGAGTATAATCTACCTATTTATTTTTGGGCTGAAGCTATTAATATATCTTGTTACATCATCAATAGAGTCTTAATTAGACATGTTATTAAGGAAATCCCTTATGATTTATTGAACAATAAGAAGACTAAGGTTAATTACTTTAGATTTTTTGGTTTCAAAGCCATTATCCTTAACACTATGGATAATCTTGACAAGTTTTCCTCTAAGAGTGATGAAGGAATTTTCCTAGGTTACTCAATCTCTAGTAAAGCATATAGATTATTCAATAAGAGAACCAAATGTGTGGAAGAATTAGTTCATGTCAAATTTGATGAGACTGATCTACATGAACCCAACAACTCTATTGAACATCTTGAGGAAGATATGTCAATTATGGACCTTAATGATAAAGACAGTGAACTCTTAGTAAAAACAACCAATTCTGGAAATTTTCCAGAATATGAGCATGATGAATCTGAACCTATAGACAACCATGAAGATTCCAGTTCAACTCTTTCTATAGGATTTATAACTCTCAAGAATCATACATTAGATTATTTAGTAGGTGATCTAAATAGAGGAACGCAAATTAGAGCTTCTATGAGAAAATAGGTTGAACATGAAGCCTTTATTTAATAGCTTGAACCTAAAAATATTGATGATACTATAAATGATGAATTTTGGGTGATAGATATCCAAGAAGAATTAAATAAGTTTGAATGAAATAAGGACTAGGAATTAGTAGAAATACCTAAAGACACTTTGACCATAGGAACTAAATGGGTGTTTAGAAATAAAGTTAATGAATATGGAAACATAGTTAGAAACAAGGCTAGACTAGTTGGATAGGTATATAGTCAAGAATAAGGAACAAACTATGAGGAAACCTTTTCACCTATAGCTAGACTGGTAGCCATTAGGATACTACTAGCTTATTTAGCTCATATGAATTTCAAACTTTATCAAATGGATGCCAAAAGTGAATTTCTAAATGGGTATATAGTTGAAGATTTATTTGTTGAACAACCCCTCATTTTTAAAAATCCCCATTTTTTCAAATCATGTTTTTAAACTTTCTAATGCTTTATATGGTCTAAAATAAGATCCAAGAGCTTGGTATGATTGAATTAGTTATTTTTTTAATTTCAAAAGGTTTTACTAAATCAATAGAATATCCTACTATTTTTATTAAAAGTATTTCCAAATATGTTTTAATAGTACATATTTATGTAGACAAAATTATTTTTGGATCCTCTAAAACATCTTTATCTACTGATTTCTCAAAAATAATTAAATATGAATTTGAAATGAGTTTAATAGGAAAACTTAAATTTTTCCTTGGATTTGAAAATTTTACAAATAAATATGATATTGTTTTAAATATAAGTAAATATACTAAGGATATTTTGAAATATTTTTGTTTGGACAGTAATAAAGGCAGTGATACACCTATGAGTACCACCCGTAGTTTGGATGCTGATGAAACTGGTAAACCAGTGGATCAAACCAATTACAGAGGTATGATTGGGAGTCTGCTCCATCATACTTCTAGAAGACCTGATATTATGTTCAGTGTGTACATGTGTGCTCATTTTCAAGCCAATCTCAAAGAGTCTCATTTAACTTTTGGTAAAAATATTTTTAAATATCTTAAGTATACTACAAACTTAGGACTATTTTATCCAAGAGGAAAATCATTTGATTTCATAAGTTGTTTGGATGAAGACTTTTATGGTTGCAATTTAGATAGAAATAGAACTTTTAGAACATTTCACACTTTAGACAAGTCACTAGTGTCATGGTATAGTAAGAAACATAATTCTGTTGCATTATCTACTGCTAGAGATGAATATATAGCTGCTGGTAGTTATTGTGCTCAAATTCTATAGACTAAACACACTCTAATAGACTATGGATATCAATTAAAACATGTATCTATAATGTGTGATAATAAAAGTTCAATTAACATCTCTAAAAATTCAGTATCTCATGCTAGGACAAAGCACATTGATGTGAAACATCACTTCTTGAGGGATCATTATCAAAGAGGTGATATCACTCTTGAATTCGTTGGCACTAAACACTAATTGGTGTATACATTCAAAAATCCGTTGAATTATGAGATTTTAAATTACATCAAACATGAGTTAGGTATAATAAACTGTTAAGCTGTTGGAACCTCACTGTTAGAACCTCCCCATTGGAACCTCATCATTAGAACCCCACTGTTAGAACCTCACTGTTAAAACCTCGCCATTAGAACCTCACCATTGGAACCTCACCATTGTAACCTCACCATTGTAACCTCACCACTACAACCTCACCATTGGAACCTCAGTGTTAGAACCTCACCGTTGGAACCTCACTGTTAGAACCTCACTGTTGTAACCTCACCGTTAGAACATCACCATTGGAACCCCACCTTTAGAACTTCACCATTGAAACCACACTGTTCGAACCTCACCATTGGAATCTCACCGTTAGAACCTCACCGTAGGAACCCCACCATTATAACCTCACTGTTGGAACCTTGCTGTTAGAACCTCAACATTAGAACCTCACCATTAGAACCTCACTGTTAGAACCTCAAAATTGGAACCTCACCATTAGAACCTCACTTTTGGAACCTCACCGTTAAAACTGCACCATTGGAACCTCACCATTTGAACCTCGACGTTGGAACCTCGCCGTTAGAACCTCACCGATAGTCAACTTTTCCAGGGCTTTTCATTTCCTTTCTACCGAATCTAAAACGTTTTTTGTATTACTTATTTCATTTACGTGATTTGTTTTTCGATTCATAAATGATAAAATTAAAAGAACATACAACATTTTGATCCACATCTACTCTCTCTTGAATATCCTACTCCATAACCTTAGAACCTAACCCTCTTCTGAAACCCTCAATCTGATATAGATAGAAATGGAAAGGTTTAAGCGACCGTTGGTCAGTGATGAAGGAGATTTTCCATATCCAAAAAGACCTCGAGCTAAGTTGAGTAGTTGAATCCAGACAGTGGAAAATCTAATCAACCCACATTTATCGAAGAGGGAAATCGTAGTTGAGAAGGAACTAAGCTCGGAGTGGCTCATGTTGAGAAGTTCTTTGATGTTGAAGGCACTTGAAGCTCAAGGCTGGGTCGAATTATTTTGAAGCAACAATAGACCCTATTACCTGAACTAGTAAAGGAGTTTTATTAGTTTTTGAAATTCACACAGACTCAGAATGAAAACAGAATGTCTTCTAGGGTAAATGGAGTAAGTGTGATCATATCTTATGTTTAATGGGTTGAGTGTTTGAGAGTACCAAATGAAGGGATTTTTGACTACTACCCAAGAGGGGTGCCTCCCATTAGTGAGTTCTTCTGTTATGAAGAGGCCTTAGTTGAACTGATAGGGAATGGGTTCCCTAATAAATTCATTACTGCTGAAATGGAAGGAGAATAAAAGTTTCTATTTAAGTTTTTTCATCATGTATTGAGTCCTAGGATAGGGGAGTTTTCTACCTTGAAATATCATGACATATTTCTTTTGAATCTGTTGAAGCATGGATAGAAGATAACTATGTGTAGGCTACCGATGATTCAATTAGAGAATATGAAAAAGCCCAGTTCCAAGTCCAATGCATTGTTTCCTTCCATATTGATATCCTTGATGTAGAAGGTGAAAGGATTTCCTTGAAATAAGGAGGAAACAGTTGTAGTAAGGTATAATTTCTGCATTACAATGGTGATTTTCAGGTTGCTGTAGATAAATTAGAACCCTTGTAAAAGAAGATGGGTGCATGTTGAGGATATGCTATATGAGGAATTCAACCATGTTACTCATCCTACTAGGCCTAAGGATAAGAGATATCTTGGTATAAAGCCTAATGAAGTGGAACCAGTATATTCAGATGAATAAGAAGAAGTTGTTGTTGTGAAAGAAAGAGAGGATTCTCTTATAGATGAAAGGAGTGATCCTGAACTACCCTCAAATACTCATTCTAATACTGTATCCTTTGGTGAGACCATTCCACCAAAGAGGTTTCCTAGATGGGATATAATTCTAAGGGACAGTGATGATGATGAGACTAGTGAAGAAGAAGGGGCAGAAAATTTCTTAAGAGAGATTAGAAAGACCTCAGATGAGGATGAGGACATGGAATCTAGCCATGATGACTTTGAGAGAGCTGTTGATGAAATTGAAGGGCAATGTCTAAGTCTCAGTCCTCAAATAAGACATATAGAAATGGTAGAAAGTTTAGATGAAGAGGTTGTTGATTTAGTTGAAGTTGGATTTGATTTGGCAGTAGTTGAAGAATACTTGGAGGAAGTGGTAGTGGACTCTCTTGTTGACGGAGTTGAACAAAGAGGTATGGTAGAGATGAATGTGGTTGATTAGGAGAATTCTCTAATTGAGTGGGAGGAACCTATTGCCACAGGTTTATTTTTTGTTGCTCATGGGATAGAAGACTGGTCAGAAGACCCTGGATTTGTGTTCTTGGGCTTAGATTATGGAGACTCTAATGATGAACATCCTATCAAAATTCTAATAATTCCTTCAATTATAGAGACTACAATAGTATATCCAGTAGTGCGTTTTTATCAAGACTATGTAAAGAAGGATGATTTGGAATCATTGAAGTCAGATCTAAAGAGACACTTTGATGAGATAACTACTAAGATAGAGAGAAAATTAGCTCATAATCATGGACTCATGACATATGTAGTGGAAAGACTACTTTCTACCTCTCAATCAGCCGTGCGACTTGAAGTTAAGGAATTTCAGAATCAAGTTCGGGAATTAGTAGAGTCTATGGAATCTGTAAAGCAGTCTATTTTTAGTTTATAATACTATATGGATTCAAGGGATCAGGTGGATAGAGAACTTTTATATGTTAAAAGTGCAGTTTATCAATTGGTTACTGTGTTTGAGGACTTTAAGAAGTCCATAGAGACACATGTGAGTGGAAAAGATGATGATGTGAAAAAGTTAATCAGTGGGATGACCAAATACTTTAAGAAGACAGTGGATTTCACTATGGAACCTCTATGTGCATATGCTTCCTCTTCATCTACTCCTTCTGTTGATCTAGAAGCTTTCAAATCGGTTTTCAGAGAAGTAGTGGAGAAGCTATGTTATGCAAGTACCTTAGACCCTCAGTGTATGACTCAGGTTATTTCCACTACCAGGGAAATTCACAAGCTAGTGGGATACTATTTATGGGAAACTTCTCAAGATCATAAGGCCATTAGTGAGCAAGTCGATTTCTACTACAAACGGGTGTACACTAATCATCAGAAGGATGATCACTTTAAGCTGCTATTGGAAAACTTGAAGATTCCACCTATCACTCGGGAATTTAAGAATCAATTTAGCAGGATTAGAGAGTTGAATCCTGAATTAGAGATATTCATGGAGAATAAGGATGACTGTATCTCAACCATAGAGAGAGTAAGAAGTATTATTATGGATTTCAGAAATCTTCTTTTGGCCTTACTCCATGTGGACTGCACTCTCATCATTGTTCCTCAAGCCTTACCTTCTTCCTTGGTTGCCTTAGGATCATCCAGTGCTTCTCCAGTGATGACTCCTGCAAAGGCCATCAAAAGATTGACCCCCACAATTCCTCAGAGATCTACTCACTACAAGTCTACTGATGATTCTGTTGCAGCTCCTCCAACCCTACTCATTTTTATCCCTCGGCCTATCCCTCCATCTTCAGAACCTAACTCCTCAACTTTCAAAGTCAAACCTCCCTTGGACATATCTAACGTGGATTGAATGTGGGATGTATTAGTTGATAGGGATCTTTTCAATCCTTTTGAATCTTGACTTATTGATTCATTAATATAAAATCCTCTTTTGTCTCTTTTTCTCTTACATTCTTATTATTAATCACAAAGGGGGAGAACTTTTTATGTTAACTGGACTTTTTTACTATATATAATATCTATATTTTATCCCAATAAACATAGTTCAATTTTACTTATACACACCTCTGAAGATATTAACAAATGTGTGTAACCTTGATTTATAAACTATTGACATAATTTGTGATTATCAAAAAGGGGGAGATTGTTGGAAACACCTATTTTGATAATCCCAAATCAAGTTTTGATACTCCCAAATCATGTTTCATTTATATGATAATCATGTTTCTATTCTATTATAATCATGTTTCATTAAAATTCTGAGTATTTATCAAGAAATAACTATATACTTTTAATCCCACTAATATCTTATTTAAGTTTGTAGTGAAAAATTTATCTAAGTAGAAAGGTCACCGCTGAAGGTTACCGTTGAAGGCTACCGATGAAAGGTCACCGCTGAAAGGTTACCGTTAAAGGCTACCGATGAAAGGTCACCGATGAAATGTCACCGCAGAAGGTGACTGCTGAATGTTACTATTGAAGGCTACTGATGAAAGGTCACCGATGAAGGACACCACTGAAAGGATACCGTTGAAGGATACCAATGAAAGGTCACCGTTGAAGGTTACCACTGAAGATTACCGAGGAAGGATACTGACACACACCTACTGTTGAAGCCTACCATTGTGAAGACTACTATTATCAGTCTACTGATACTTACTCCTCTACTCCATACTTTGACAAATTTTTAAGATTATTCAACTGGTCATATTTTGTAAATTTAATGAATCTGACAATATTTAATGGTGATTGAAGACATATCAAGAAACTATATTTGGGGATACTAAGAAGTATGAGGAGGACCACACGTGATCTAATTATTATTATTGTCAAATATCAAATAAAAAGGTGTGTCTAGATGTGAAGAGAGATATTTATGAGAAAAAGCTGATCAAAGAGAACAAAAATAGAACCATTCGACGCTTACACTATGAACCCAAGAACTTCAAGAAGATAATTTCAAGAGAAAAAATTCAAGGATTCCTTTTGTGTTTCATCAACTCTTGATCAACACAAGAAGAAGAACACTCAGTTCCTAAAATCCAGAACCTGTAGTTGCGACACTCTGTTTCAAGGACAATTTATAGAGAAAGACTCTAACTGCAAATTCATCATTCCAAGGAGTCAAGATCTGAACGGAAAACGCATAAAGATTTATAAACTCAATATTATAATATTCTCTCTACTGTGTTATTTTATTCCACATTTCTAAGAAGTATGTGTTTGTGTTACACACACTGTCTCCTATTCTTGAACTAGAGGATACTAAAATCTTTACATTAAAGTTCACTTACACTTTGTTTCCTATGTATAACTATGGAAGAGACTGTGTGTGGTTTGTATTGTTTTCTTTTTCACGAAGAAATTTGGTAGAGGTTGTGAAACATGGATAGTTTCTGAAATTTTTTATAAAGCTTGATACTGGTTGTGTGTCATGTTTATTGTTAATATAAACTGCTTGGTGGTAGGTGATCACCAAGTGGAGAGGATTAAGTCTCATCTTGAGACTGAACCTCTTGTTTAACTCTAATATGCACTATATTTAGTAATACTCTATTTTATCTCTTTTCCACTATTTATAATTTCTAAAACAAAAAATTGTTTTTATACTTACTTTGATAGTTAGTTCTAGTTAGTGTGTGTAGGTGTTTAATTCAGTAAACCTGTTTCAAAAGTTGAAGAATTGTTTTACACTTATTCAATTGAGGACCAACCACCCTTTAAGAAACTTTTTAACCAACTAAACATTTATTTCTCTACTGCCTAATTTAACTATGCTGTTTCAAAATTGGTGTATCTTTATAAAAAGATTTTAACAGAAATTTTAAGTAGGAACTCAATTCACCCCTGCCCTCCTCTTGAGTTTCCACTCTGACCAACAATATTGTGAAAAAACATTAAAACCTATAAAAAATGTTTAAACTTTTAATAATAAAACAGTTAGAAAATAAAAAAATATCCACATAATAATTTAAAATGTTTCTAGAAGAAACCATTTTAAACCCATTATAAATTGTAGGAAAATAATGAAGGTGTCCTAAGGAACATGATAACTCAAGAAAAACATTTCATTGAAAAAACATAGAAAGAAAAAATAGGTATCTCGTAGATTCATATTCATAAGCCATGGTCACTAATGATTAATACATTTTAGAATATATTAATCCCAGTTATTTCTGTAGGAGTAACTGACTAGGTTATCCCTCTTATTTTCACCTTCAAATAAAAATAATTATCCAATGTATTAGATAGCTTTATCGAGATCTACCCTTTTCATGAATTATATCAGGCTCACCTGTAATCATATATAATTAAAAGTATCATATAATAAATAAAAATATCATAATATTTCAAATATTTTATCGCAAAACACTTGAAAACTCATTTGAAGCCATTTAAAAAATAACTTATTATTTTCTCATAAAAATAAAGATCATATTGTTTTCATTTAAATAAATTTTAAAACTACGAAATAACAAATGAATTGGAATAAAATATTATGTGAAAATTAATGAATTATTGTATAGAAATATGGATAATGATGAATATATAGAATAGCAGGATAATCCATTCAAGTTTTAAATGTCAAATGCATTATTTTCACACTTTTTGTAATGAAACACAAATAACATATTGTACAAAAAATATTAAAGAGATAATTTTTAAAATCATTATAAATAAAGTGAAAGTTAGTTGAAACTAAAATTTAAAAATATTTTTTTGTATAAATAAGAACATTCTTGAAACATTTAAAAGAATTTGGATATGGAGGAAAAATAATTTGAAAGGTGAACTTTAAAACAAGTATTTAAAGAAAACACCCTATATCATGGATTACACTTAGTTGAACCTGTTATAACCTCATGTATAATATATTTTGGCATATTATGCATCCATATTATAACAATATTTATTTCCAAATTACTTTATACCATTCACTCAAATCTCATTTTTACATTTTACCATATAATTGTTTATTAAAATAAATTTTTATATGTTAACTATCTCATTTACCATGCATGTTTTTCATTGAATATTTTAGTCCACGCCCCATGGTTATTGTTTAATCATATTATAAATATTAAACAAGTTATTATTATCATGTTTGTACAATGAATTTACTGTTAAAATCATGCATTTTAAGTGACCTTGAAAAATGAAGTGCATTTTTTAATGGAGACGGTATCCTGTATGTACACACGAGAAACATTTCAATTTTATTAATTGATAAAAAGAAAATAAAATAGATAAAGTTTTACCTTTAAATAATCATAATAATATTATAAATATCATATTTATTCATTAAATCTATCCTTATTACCATCCATATGAGACGGTAATGAAAAAAATAATCTCATCACTTTGTGGAGGTAGTAGTCCACACATGCACAAAAGCGACATTATCCTTTTCCAAATAATTATTGGGTAATAAGGTAGTTAATATTTTATTTTTAAAAAATATTAAATATTTAATAATAAATATTATATATTCATTAATTTTATTCTTATAACCATCTATGTGAGGCGATGATGAAAAATGAAACACATCACTTCATGGAGATTATAGTTTGTATGTATGCATGATAGAAATGTTCATTTTCTATTTGATGAAAAAAATTCAAAATGGATTTTAAATAAACATAAAAAAAGTTTATAGTTGAGATACATATTTTATTATATCGTCATGTTTAGGATTTAATTTATGGAGGTAGATGAAGAAATAAACTTAAAATATATTTGTTAAGACTTATACCTCATATTTTGATATCATCCATTTAATTGAGCTTAAGGATTTCGAATGAGAGGTTTATGGTCAGTTCATTGGATTTATAAAAATATAATGGAAGTTTATATTGGTGTTTTTTTATATTTATTAGAGAAAACTAAACTTTATTTGTTTTTCAAAAGGTTTAATTGATCCCCTTTTTATCAGAAAAAATAAAATTCATTTTCATAATTTTTCAATATTTCAGTTTTGTGAATGTACTTTCAAAAATTCCATGTGTCTCATACATGAAACATTAATGATTTTTTCAAAAATAGTTCATCCACTTGATTTTTTATATGATTTTCTATGATTTTCTATTGATTTAAAAAAGTACCATTAAATACAATTTAAAGTCATTTTCGGAACTATTCACAAAATTTAACTCTAAAAATATCAATAAAAAAATGGAAATAAAATTTAAGCATATAAATAAAAAATTATCCATTATAATTATCTATAAAATTCATATAATATCCTAACACATCTAAATATTATAAATTTTAAGGACTTTAATATCAATAACTTGGTTTTTATCTTGTTTTTATAAACATTATTTTAACATGACATAATAATTTTAAACTATTATACATTTTTAAAAATTAAAGATAAATTATAAACATGAATATAATTTATTTAACATAATTATAGTCATATAGTTCCATCCATGATGTATATATACTCTTATCCTTACCATGACCACATATTTAAGACATTAAATGAGATAAGGTGTTGTTTTTTGAGAATGTAATTTTATTAATATAAAAAAGTAAGTAATATTAAATTTAATGTGGAATAAAAATGGATAAAAATTATCATGGCTAAATGACTCGTATATCAACACTCATAGTTTTAATCTTAATTAACATGTTTTCCCCATTATTATTTTGATAACTTTTTACGCAGGTAAATTATTTATATGGGTAAACAATTACAGGGATGTGTTTAAATATTTTGAAACTTATAATTCCAAATAATATATAAATTCTAAAATATTTCATTTCAATGATTTTTAAATTTTAATTTTAATGTAACTGTGCAAAACAAAATGAAAAACTACTTTTAGAAAAATACCCTTTTAAGTAAAAAAGGATTTTACACCAAAAATAATTATAATGTTGATTATAATGACATTAATTGGATTATTTTTAATAAAATTAATATTAATTTACTTTAAAAAAAATCCAAAATCATATGTAACATTATAATTAATTTTATAAAAACAAAATAAGTGACAGTTTTTTACAAAATCAATGTTTTTTAGTATTCACATACAAATCAACATTTTAAAAAAATCCAGAAATTTTATCTTAAGATTATTTTATCATTTTGAATTAAAATTTTATCTACATTTTACCAAATAAAATTTATATAATTTTAATAAAATATTAATAATATTCACCTAAAAATCACTAAAACCCATTTTTGAAGAAAATGTATTTTTGAAGTATAAAATGAATTTATACACATTACTTATTTAGTAACGAATATTAGATGAATGTTAATTTATTTTATTAAATATAAGATCAATAATTTCATTAAAATAATTCATCTATAGTGATTATCTTTTTTTACTTTTATTAAAATATTTTTTTCACATAAATATCCTTTTTGGAAAGTATATCCTTAAAAATTATATGATTTTTTTTAAAATTGAGAACTTATTTTATAAGAATTAATCAATACATTTGTTTTTCAAAAACTTTTCCACATTTATTTTTTAATTTCATTACATAAATTAACCCCCCCAACCCAACAACTAGGTTATGACAATAATATTTAAATAATAATATTTCTATAGTAAAATGTGGTTTTATTAAGTTCAATGTTCAGTGTGGTACACACTGTCAAACATAATAACAATTTAAAGGAATATAAACTAAAATATATGGGTGTTACATTCCCCCTTATAGAAATGTTTTTCTCAAAATTTTTAAAAATTTTCTTACAAAAAAGTGTGTATTATGAAATAGTCAATTAAATTAGATTTATATTTTAATATGATAAATAATTTATAAGGAAATTAAATATTTCTAAAACCATACTTTTGAATGAGTTTGAAAAATCATAAATTGATAATAGAGTGATAAGACTATATATATATATATATATATATATATATATCTTGAGTTGAGGAATTATTTTTACCAAAGAGATAGAGGATATAATATAATATACTTACTTGATTTCTTTCCAAAAATTCATCCCTCTGTTGTGTTTCAAAAATTATTTTTCACCACTATTTTATCTCATATTAAAAATTATATATAACTATGATAAATTTTTCATTCCTATATAACTAAAATTTTATTTTAATGGATCATATTCTCAATAAATGGATTAAAAGTAATTACTCATATTTTTATACCATAAAAAACCAAAAAATATCAAATGATAAGATAATATCCAATATTAATAAACCATTATATAAATAAATAATACATTAATATTCAAAATCTCATTAATGACACCCAAACTTCAATAAAAATCATTCTATAAATAATTAAAACTAAAACTATTAAAAATATTTTAGACCAAAAAATGAAAACAAAATATTAGAATGATTTCACCACATATTCTCCCAAAATAAACATAACATTTACCTCTAAAAACATCAATCACTCATAAAGTCACATAAAAAATATACCATAATCATATAATATCCAAAAATATGACAATTGTTTCCATAAATAACCTGATTCACCAAAAATATATAATAAAATCATATATTATTCCACAATTAACTAAATATTTTTTCCTAAATTTTTTTTTACCTAAATCATATAATTTTACCAATATAGGGATGTTCTTCAAAAAAATAATCACTAAGTCCCAAAATAACTTTTTTATTCCATGGTTATCTATAGAATAAAATATAATTTCCCAAAATGTAATATCCCTTTATCAAAATTAACCATATTAACATCAAATATTATATTTACCCTAAAGATCTACTTTACCTTGCTTATTTTATCCCAAATATAATAATTTTTTTCTAAATTAACCTTTATAGTAAATCATGTAACGCCCCGACCCTAGTTACCCAGAGTCGGTGCATTATTACATAACATTGGCATGATCACAAGAAAGATCAAATCTCGAAAGACCGATTGGTTTAGTAGCCTTGGAAACACTAGATATATTCATAAGTCTTACATTACATCATAAAATGAAAAAAAATACTTCAACAATATATTGTCTCCATAATCCACACTCATATCCCCACATAATATCCCTGCAGGTCATTCAGAATTTACTTCTTCACTTCCTGGGAAAAATAAATCATAGAAAAGGGGTGAGCTCAAATGCCCAGAAAGGATAACAATATAGCAGCAACTTTCATAAATAAGAATAAACATTTAAGGCAATGTATAACTAAAACAAAAGCCTTTCAAACATGAACTTTCAACATAGTATGGCATAAATAAAATGAAATAATGCCATTTACTTATTCACATAGATATTCTACTAATCGAATAATCACATGAAAAATAAATAACCACTTTCATAATGATGGAATGCATACTGCCAGACTATCATAACCACATAGCCAAGGCCTCGTGCCAATACTATAAATAATATTTTGTCAAGGCCTTGTTCCAAGACACTAGTTTGTCTCATTAGACCTACCGATGCATCGAGGAACTATAGCGGGCTCCACCCGTCACATATTATGTCCAATGCATTCCCATATGAAAAGGTTTAAACATAACATAAACATTCGTATTAAAACTAGCATACGAAATGTCAATACTTTCCCCATAAACTATGAATGGTATAAAAATAGCACATCCAAAGTCAAACATATCACAAAAAATTCAATACAATATAGAAGTTTTGTATCATAATAAATCAACTTCAAATAAGCGTAAAATCCATCAAAGGATGTTGACATAGATGAAATCAAAACTCTTTTTAGAGAAATATATCTTTTTATTTTGAAATCATTTAAGAGCAATATAAAATAAAAAATTTTCTTTTGAGATTATTCTTATAATCTTGTAAGGGATGCTTTGAAGATTTTATAACGGCAGAAAATAGCCGCACCCACCGTATAAGTTAAAAAAACATTCTTACTTTAATCCTGTTGAAAAGGTAAAAAAGGACCTTGTTTTGAAAACGACGGAAATATTTCTTTATAAACCACTTATAAAAGTCAAAAAGGGTATAAATGACTTTAACTCATATTCTAGTAAATATTAAAAATGTTTTGAAATATATTTTTAAGAAACATGGATGTGGATGATAAAGAGATCCCTGTAGATAATTATGAATAAACAACCTCGGATAATGAAGAGATTGTGAAATAACCCTTACCTTGTACTTTTCCTTGATTGGGGTAGGTTAACCTACTGTATAATGGTTAAATAATTGTTATTAAATTATACAAGAATCATATATATTAATATGATATCATATATGATCTTTTAACATTGATTTGTTAATAATATCTTTTAATTATCGTCGTTTAAGGTGTTAACTTACTCATTTTCTTTTATATGTTTTGTTACATAAGCCATGTTTGTTATGTATAGGTTGTATATTATTCATATCCATAATTATATCAAGTCCTTAAACATCATTTTTAAATCATCAAATGATAATTATACTTTAATGGATACGATGGAGAATGAATCTCATCGCGTTCGTGGAGACGGTAGTCCGTACGTACGTACGAGCGACAATATCATTTTTTTGATATTAAAATAATATATAAATAGATGGTATATCATATATAAAGAATCATTAACATGTTATATTTATTATTTACATTAGTTACACATCATTATTATACCCATCCAAATAATAATATATTGAATAACAATTACGCCACGACGTGGAGACGGTAAGCCGTACGTACGCACGTATGGTGACATGTTATTCAAAGGGTGGATAGAATACTTAATATGGTTGTAACATATTTATAATAACATCACAGTATATATAATATACTGGAGTTATTATTTTAGAATGGTTATAACAAAGAAAGAAGAAGTGGAAGAAGAAAGAAACTTGGAAAAGGGTGGTGAAATCATTACCTCTTCTTCGGGTTCTTCCTTTTTATTTGATCAAAAGGGCTCCTTAGGTTGGCTTTTGGATAAAACTAAGGCCTCTAGGTTTTAGTGAGGGAACTTGGGAGAGTATTTGGGCAGAGTTTTTCCGAACCAAAAGGCTTTGAAGGTGTGAAGAAATGATAAGGAGGAGTGCCCTTTTATAAGAGGGGTGAGGGGCTCCTTTGGAAAATCTAAAAATATTAATTTATAATAAATTAATATTCGGTTTCTAATGGATCCAAAGTTTATTATTTAAATGTTAATTTGGTGATGGGTCTAAAACCACTCAACCAAAAGAATTTAGACAGGTGTGGGTACTTATATTAACCTTATCTTTAAGTACTAACTCTTAGTTAATTAGTTTCACTTTTACAATGTCTCCTTGTATTTTTATATAATATGGTTAATAAACTTACTATATACATCCAAGAGACCCCCCAAGTGGTCTATTAATGATACAAATATCATGATATAAGTCTCTTGGCCGAACCATAGATTTTTAGTAATTTAATATCAATTAATAATATAATATTTGTTTTAAGAACTCTTTTATGTCAATTTTGACACTATTCAATAGTTGATTTTTGTGAAACTCATAACAGATTTATTACTTCGAAAAAAGTCAATTAAATCAATACTAATATATCATATTATCCTATAAAATTAGTTTAATTCATTAAAAGTTTAATATTATATTTATTTGGGTATTTATAATATCAATTATTTTGATTTTTCACAATTATAGTAATTACTGCATCATCATTGTGTCATAAATAAATTAAACTTTTTAATGTATAAAAATTATAAATAAACTATAATTATGTATAAAATCTTCTTATATTTCTAATGAATATTTATAATCTAAAATCCAACATATATAACCCTATGTAAAAATTGTTTTTCTAAAAGATATATGTTTGTGTCATTTTTGTATTCATTTTAACTTAATTAAAAAAAATGTCCCTATCACCTACAAGTGGCACCATGGGGTCCCAAAATCGACCCAAAGATGCCTATGGTCGATCATGTATCAAAAAATAAGGCTAGGACATGTTTTAGGGTAATTTAGTGTTATTATAATATTATTTTTTAACCCTTATTTACCGGATTTACCCTTAACCATGGTAAATAAAATATTTACCGCAGTAATTATTCAAAATGTCTAAAAATACAAGTTACCTATTTACAAATTTTGGACATCCTGATTACAAATATAAAATCCATTTTTCTAAATTAAAAACACAGAAGTGGCAGAAATTAATTTAAAATTAATTCTCGCTGTCAAAACAAAAAGCGTGTTTTTAAGAGATAATAACTATCAAAAGATTGACACTTGTTTATGTTCGGTTTAATTGTAAAATTATGTCCAATGAACAACATTATATTAAATGGTAAAAATATATTCTAAATATTCTTTAAAACCACTAAAATTCATAATTTATCACTATTAATTATTTTTATTTAAAAAGTTGTTTTTATTTAAAATTTAGTAATTTTCACTATTCATCAAAATATGAAAGTTATCCGAAAAGTACCAAAATTTCACCTTAGGCTAAATTAGACATTCCGAATCCCAAAATGAAGTCCATTTTAAAATATAAAATATATATAATTTCAAAAAGTAGGTATTACTATTCATAACGGCTAGTTTGATTGGTTATGGTGTGTTAGAACTCGGTGTTGCGTACAACACACGCTATCACATTATTCAAAGAGAAGCGTACCATAGAAGCTTGGGGTGTTACATTCTCCCCTCCTTCAAATAATTTAGTCCTAGAAATTTCTAGAATACTACTGCATGAAAAGACTCGGGTGGTTCTTCATCATAAGTTCCTCGGGTTCCCACGTTGCCTCTTCCATCTTATGGTTTCTCCACAAAACATTTACCAGACGCATCGTCCAGTTTCTCAATACTTGTTCTCTCGTATCAAGAATCTTGACGGGCTCTTTGCAATTAGACAGATCGGGTTCCAGTTCTAATTATTCATAAGTGAGTACATGCATTGGGTCAGGCATGTATTTCCTCAATAGAGATACGTGGAACACATCGTGAACTTTAGAGAGACTTGGCGGCATTGCCAATCGGTAAGCTACTGCCCCAATTCGTTCTTGAATTTCGAAGGGTCCGATGTACCTGGGACTCAATTTACCTTTCTTACCAAAACGTATGACTCCCTTCCATGGAGATACCTTCAGGAAAACATGATCACCGACTTGAAATTCCAAATCCTTCCTTCAATTATCGGCATAGCTCTTCGCCCTACTTTGAGCTGCTTTGATGTGATTTTGGATTACCTTCACCTTTTCCACTGTTTCCTCCACCAGTTCTGGGCCTACAAGTTTTCTTTCACCAACGTCATCCCAACAGGTTGGTGTACGACATCTCTTTCCGTATAACGCTTCATACGGTGCAATTTGAATACTCGAATGGAAGCTATTGTTATAGGAAAATTCTACGAGAGGTAAGTATTGATCCCACATACCCTGAAAGTCAAGTGAGCAAGATCTCAACATGTCTTCTAGGGTTTGAATAGTCCGTTCTGATTGTCCATCTGTATGAGGGTGGTAAGTAGTGCTCAAATGAAGTTCAGTATCCAGGGATTTCTGAAGACTTTTCCAAAATCTTGATGTAAAATGGGGATCACGATCAGAAACAATTGATAGGGGTACTCCATGAAGTCTCACAACTTCATTAATATATAGTCTTGCTAGATGTTCTAGGGTTAGATCTTCTCTTATAGCAAGAAAATTTGCTGACTTGGTAAGACGATCAACAATAACCCATATTTCATCATTCCTTCTAAGAGTCTTTGGTAGCCCCATGACAAAGTCCATCGTAATATTGTCCCATTTCCACTCCGGTATGGGAAGAGGTTGCATGACTCCTCCAGGCTGTTGCCTTCCATCTTTCACTTGTTGACAAACCATACATCTTGACACAAAATCAGCAATCTCCCTCTTCATGTTATCCCACCAAAAATATTCCTTCAAATCTCTATACATTTTGGTGCTCCCAGGATGTATAGAGAAATTGTAACTATGAGCATCATCCAGCAATTCCCTTTTTAGATCATGTATATTGAGAACACAAAGTCTCTTCCCAAATTTCAAAATTCCATCTTCATACACAAAGTCTCTCAATCTCCCATCATTCACAGCTTTAATCTTCTCTTGAAATTCTTCATCATCGGTCTGAGAACTCTTAATCCTTTCTAGTAAAGATGGTTTGGCAACCATTTGAAAAAGAATTGATGTTTCGCCTTCCCAGGTTATTCCCATGTCCATCTTCACTAGATCCATGAAAATTGGATCACTTTCAATTCTCATATTGTTCAAAACTCCATGGTCTTTTCTTCTCAAAGCATCTTCCACCATGTTTGCTTTCCCCGGGTGTTAGTGTATCGTGCAATCATAATCCTTGAGTAATTCAAGCCATCTCCTTTACCTCATGTTGAGTTCTTTTTGTGAGAAAATATACTTCAAACTCTTGTGATCAGTATAAATGTCACATTTTTCACCATAGAGGTAGTGCCTCCATATCTTCAAAGTAAAGATCACAGCTTCTAACTCGAGATCATGAGTAGGATAGTTTTGTTCATGAATTTTCAACTGTCGTGATGCATAGGCAATAACTCTTTCATTCTGCATAAGGACACAACCAAGTCCTATCTTTGATGCATCACTATAAATAACGAACCCATCATTCCCCGATGGTAGAGTCAATATAGGAGCATTGACTAATCTTCTCTTCAGTTCTTGGAAACATTCTTCACACTCTTTTTTCCAAACAAATTTAACCCCTTTACGTGTGATCTTTGTTAATGGGTTAGCCAATCGGGAAAAATTCTGGACGAAACGTCGATAATAACCTGCCAAACCAATAAAACTACGTACCTCAGTTATACTCGTTGGTGCTAGCCATTATTGGATTGCCTTGGTCTTAGAAGGATCAACAGAGATTCCATATTTAGAGACAATATGGCCAAGAAAAGAAATCTCATGAAGCTAGAATTCACACTTGCTAAACTTTCCATATAATTCATGGCTTCTCAGAGTCTTCAGGATAATGCGCAAGTGATTTTTCTGATCTTCGTAGCTTTTTAAGTATACCAAGATATCATCAATAAATACCACCACAAATTCATCGAGATACTCCTTGAAAACTCTATTCATCAGATCCATGAATACAGAGGGTGCATTAGTCAATCCAAACGGCATTACAGTAAACTCGTAATGCCTGTACGTGGTTCGAAATGTTGTCTTCGGAATGTCTTCCTTCTTTACACACAACTGATGGTATCCAGATCGAAGGTCAATCTTTGAAAATTATTGAGCTCCATGCAGTTGGTCAAATAAATCATCAATGCGAGGTAGGGGATACATGTTCTTTATCGTTATAGCATTGATCTCCCTATAGTCGATACATAACCTCATAGATCCATATTTCTTTTTAACAAAAAGAACAGGGGATCCCCATGGAGAAACAATAGGGAGAATAAATCTTTTATTACTCAATTCCTCTAGTTGTTTCTTTAGTTCAACTAATTCTACAGTGGCCATTCTATAAGGGGTCTTCGATATAGGCATTGATCCAGGAATCAAATCAATGGAAAACTCAACTTCTCATTCTGGAGGATGTCCAGGTAAATCTTCTGGAAATACATCTACAAATTCTTTCACAATAGATACATCCTCTATTTGAACATTCCTTTCCTCACCCACAGTTATTTCATTCTCTTCCTCCCCATTAATTGAATTTAGTTGAGCTATTGAGGGTGGATCTAAATAAGAATTAGGTGGTGACGATTCTGCTCTAAAGATAAGGTGTTCCTTATCATTATCATCAAGAATCGTAACCTCTTTATTCTTACAATAAATCTTCACATCATAGTCCGAAAGACAGTCCATATTGAGGATTATATCAAACTCAATCATAGGTATGAAGATGAGATCAGCAGATAATGAACATTTATGTGCTCTAATGGGGACTGATTCACAAAACTTTGTTGCAATGATACTTCCCTTAGGATTTTTAACTGACAACTCCCTTGTTAAATCAAATTGGAAATATCTAATTTTCTTCGCAAACTGGGAAGATATGAAACAATGCGATGATCCAGAATCAAATAATGCATTTTCTAAACTTGAGGAAACCATTAAATTACCTGCCACCACGTCTTTCGGAGCTTCTACCTCAGTAGTAGTGATAGCATAATCCTGGCCTTGATACCTTGGGCTTTTCTGAGGTAATTTCTCCTGACGCTTAGGACATTCATTTGCATAATGTCCCATCTCCCTGCAATTGTAGCACTGAACGTTGGTGGCTTCCTTCTTCCCTTTGCAATCACGAGCTTGGTGGCCTTTTTCACCACACTTGTAACAGACTCCCATTCCCTTCAAGAAAGTACCGGTGTGTTTCTTCCCACATTTACCACAGGATGGATATTCAACCTTTCCTTTCTTCCCCTTATTTCCATTCCCAGATTGATCAGTAGGCCTCTTCTTCTCTTACTTTGCTTTAAAGTCATAAGACTTAGAGAATTCTTTTTCGGTCTTGATAGCACATGAGATAATGTCTTCGTACGATGAAAAGGATTGTGAGACTAATGCTCGATGGAGAAATGGTTTTAACCCATAAAAAAATGATCAATCTTACTTCTTGGGTTACGTATATAATCTTCAGCATACCTTGCTAACCTTGTAAAATTAGCCTCATACTTTGCGACATTCTCATCCTCCTTCTGTCTCAGACTCAGAAATTGCCTTTCCATATCTGCTCGATGGTCGCGAGGAAAGTATTTTTCTAAAAACATTTCTTTGAACTCCCTCAATTCCATATTTGATACTTCATCATCTTCCTTCATGTTTTGAATCAATGACCACCATTGATCAACATCTCCAGTGAGGCGGTAAACTGCCATGATAACTTTTTCCCTTTCACTGCTCCCCAAAGCCTGAAATATTTTCTCTAGGGAAAATATCCATTGCTCAGCTACTAAGGGATTTGTACTCCCATTGAACGTTGGTGGTGGTTGACTCATGAATAGATCTAACATTGATCCTCCACGTTGCGGATCAGGGTGCTCCATACGGGTAAGGTTATTATTCATAACTTGAGTGAGTTGTCCCAGTATGGTGATTAGCTGATCGGCACCAGTTGCATCACCAGCTCCACTATAATTATCTTGATCAGGAGGGAAATCCCTACATGGAGTGCGTTCATTGATACAGTTTCCATTTCTTCTACTAGGCACCATTTCTAAACAATGGCATAAACTAGATCAGTTTATGAATCAAAATACATAATCCCATACTTATAAAACACTTAACATAAATTGAACTATTTATGGATATAATCCATAATCATAAAAATGTTTTCTTTGAGGAATTATATACTCATGAACCCTTCATAATGATTTATAATGAAAATGAGAGTTATCCTAAGCATATCCCCCGGGAGTGTCGTAACCAAGAGTGCAGCAAAGCCCGTTGTTGTGCACCAGTTCCCGTTCGAGTCTAGCTCAAAGCTGTGTTTTTGGGTTTTACCCCTAGGTACATCTGTGTCAGAGTCGCCACTACCTGCTCGTATCCAGACAGGGATGTATTTTTTGGAAAACTCACAAAATCTCTACGATACCAAAATTCTAGGAAGTTCTTCTATACTAATCCTCAAAGTTCATCTTAGGTCTACGTGCTCTAATCAGAGTTTATCTAAATCTAGCTTCCAAGGTTTGTACTAAACTTCCTCTGATACCAACTGTAACGCCCCGACCCTAGTTACCTAGAGTTGGTGAATTATTACATATAATTGGCATGATCACAAGAAAGATCAAATCTCGAAATATCGATTGATTTAGTAGCCTTGGAAACACTAGATATATTCACAAGTCTTACATTACATCATAAAATGAAAAACTACTACAATAACATATTGTCTCCATAATCCACACTCATATACCCACATAATATCCCTACAGGTCATTCATAATTTAATTCTTCACTTCCTGGGAAAAATAAAACATAGAAAAGGGGTGAGCTCAAATGCCCAGTAAGGATAACAATATAGCGGAAACTTTCATAAATAAGAATAAACATTTAAGGCAATGTATAAATAAAACAAAAGATTTTCAAACATGAACTTTCAACATAGTATGGCATAAATAAAATGAAATAATTCCATTTACTTATTCACATGGATATTCTACTAATAGAATAATCACATGCAAAATCAATAACCACTTTCATAATGATGGAATGCATAATTCCATACTATCATAACCACATAGCCAAGGCCTCGTGCCAAGACTATAAATAAGATTTTTCCAAGGCCTTGTGCCAAGACACTAGTTTTTCTCATGAGACCTACCGATGCATCGAGGAGATATATCGGGCTCCACCAGTCACATATTAAGTCCAATGCATTCCCATATGAAAAGGTTTAAACATAACATAAACATTCGTATTAAAACTAGCATACGAAATGTCAATACTTTCACCATAAACTATGAATGGTATAAAAATAGCACATCCACAGTCAAACATATCACAAAACCTTCAATACAATATATAAGTTTTGTATCATAATAAATCAACTTCAAATAAGCGTAAAATCCATCAAAGGATGTTGACATAGATGAAATCAAAACTCTTTTTAGAGAAATATCTCTTTTTATTTTGAAATAATTTAAGAGCCATATAAAATAAAACATTTTCTTTTGAAAATATTCTTATAAGCTTGTAAGGGAAGCTTTGAAGATTTTATAACGGCGGAAAATATCCGCACCCGCCATATACGTTAAAAAAACATTCTTACCTTAATCCTGTCAAAAAGGTTAAAAAGGACCTTGTTTTGAAAATGACAGAAATATTCCTTTATAAACCACTTATAAAAGTCAAAAAGGGTATAAATGACTTTAACTCATATTCTAGTAAATATTAAAAATGTTTTGAAATATATTTTTAAGAATCATGGATGTGGATGATAAAGAGATCCCAGTAGATAATTATGAATAAACAACCTCGGATAATGAAGAGATTGTGAAATAACTCTTACCTTGTACTTTTCCATGGTTGGGGTAGGTTAACCTCCTGTATAATGGTGAAATAATTTTTATTAAATTATACAAGAATCGTATATATTAATATGATATCATATATGATCATTTAACATTGATTTGTTAATAATATCTTTTAATTATCGTCGTTTCGGGTGTTAACTTACTCATTTTCTTTTATATGTTTTGTTACATAAGACGTTTTTGTTATGTATAGGTTGTATGTTATTCATATAGAAAATGATATCAAGTCCTTAAAAATCATTTTTAAATCATGAAATGATAATTATACTTTAATGGATACGATGGAGAATGAATCTCATCGCGTTCGTGGATACGGTAGTCCGTACGTACGCACGAGCGACAATATCATTCTTTTGATATTAAAATAATATATAAATGGATGGTATATAATATATACAGAATCATTAACATGTTATATTTATTATTTACATGAGTTACACATCATTATTATACCCATCCAATTAATAATATATTGAATAACAATTACTCCACGACGTGGAGACGGTAAGCTGTACGTACGCACGTATGGTGACATGTTATTCAAAGGGTGGGTAGAATACTTAATATGGTTGTAACATATTTATAATAACATAACAGTATATATAATATACTAGAGTTATTATTTTAGAATGGTAATAACAATGAAAGAAGAAGTGGAAGAAGAAAGGAACTTGGAAAAGGGTGGTGAAATCATTACCTCTTCTTCAGGTTCTTCCTTTTGATTTGATCAAAAGGGCTCCTTAGGTTGGATTTATGATCCAACTAAGGCCTCTAGGTTGTAGTAAGGGAACTTGGGAGAGTATTTGGGCAGATTTTGTCCGAACCAAAAGGCTTTGAATGTGTGAAGAAATGAGAAGGAGGAGTTCCCTTTTATAAGAGGGGTGAGGGGCACCTTTGGAAAAGATAGAAATATTAATTTATAATAAATTCATATTCGGTTTCTAATGGCTCCAAAGTTGATTATTTAAATGTTAAGGTGGTTATGGGTCGAAAACCACTCAAAAAATAGAATTTAGACAGGTTTGGGTACTTATATTAACCTTATCATTAAGTATTAACTCTTAGTTAATTAGTTTCACTTTTACAATGTCTCTTTGTATTTTTATATAATATGGTTAATAAACATACTATATACATCCAAGAGACCCCCAAGTGGTCCATTAATGATAAACCTATCATGATATAAGTCTCTTGGCCGAACCTTAGATTTTTAGGAATTTAATATCAATTAATAATATAATATGTTTTTTAAGAACTCTTTTATGTCAATTTTGACACTATTCAATAGTTGATTTTTGTGAAACTCATTACAGATTGATTACTGCGAAAAAAGTCAATTAAAGCAATAATAATATATCATATTATCATATAAAATTAGTTTAATTCATTAAAAGTTTCATATTATATTTATTTGGGTATTTATAATATCAATTATATTTATTTTTCACTATTATAGTAATTACAGCATCATCATTGTGTCATAAATAAATTAAATTATTTAATGTCTAAAAATTATAAATAAAATATAATTATGTAGGAAATCTTTGTATCTTTCTAATTAATATTTATAATCTAAAATCCAACATATATACCCCTATGTAAAAATGGTTTTCTAAAAGATATATGCTTGTGTCATTTTTGTATTCATTTTAACTTAATTAAAAAAAAGTGTCCCTATCACCTAAAAGTGGCACCATGGGGTCCCAAAATCGCCCCAAAGATGCCTATGGTCGAACATGTATCAACCCTATAAGGCTAGGACACGTTTTAGGGTAATTTAGTATTATTATAATATTATTTTTTAACCCTTATTTACCGGATTTACCCTTAACCATAGTAAATAAAATATTTACCGCAGTAATTATTCAAAATGTCTAAAAAAAAGTTATCTATTTACACAATTTGGACATCCTGATTCCAAATATGGAATCCATTTTTCTAAATTCAAAACACAGAAGTGGCAGAAATTAATTTAAAATTAATTCCCGCTGTCAAAACAAAAACCGTGTTTTTAAGAGATAATAAATATCGAAAGATTGACACTTGTTTATGTTCGGTTTAATTGTAAAATTATGTCCAATGACCAAAATTATATTAAATGGTAAAAATATATTCTAAATATACTTTAAAACCACTCAAATTTATAATTTATCACTATTAATTATTTTGATTTAAAAAGTTGTTTTTATTTAAAATTTAGTAATTTTCACTATTCATCAAAATATGAAAGTTATCCGAAAAGTACCAATATTTCACCTTAGGATAAATTCGATATTCCGAATCCAAAAATGAAGTCCATTTTAAAATATAAAATATATATAATTTCAAAAAGTAGGTATTACTATTCATAACGGCTAGTTTGATTGGTTATGGTGTGTTAGAACTTGGTGTTGCGTACAACACACGCTATCACATTATTCAAAGAGAAGCGTACCGTAGAAGCTTGGGGTGTTAAAAATCACATGATAATCCTAAGTGTTTCATACACTGTAATCATATATTAAAACCCAATAAATGACTCTAAAATTATCATTAATCACCTTTGAATACAATAACATAAGACCTTAAAATGGTATATATAATTTTGAAATTTTTATAATTCTTAATGATGGTAAATGATTAAATAAAATTCCACTACATCATAACTCTTGAAACCCTAAATATTGTCACATAAATCATTAATATTTATTCATAAAACTTTAACCATTATTTTTCAACTTATTACTAAATAATTCCATCCCAAAATTTGAAATATTAATCAAATACCAAGATCCAATAATCCTAATATAACATGTTTTCTACTTTAAATATAATAAAATTAATTCATAAATTTTATTTTTTATTCATAGTTTCTACATATTCATCTAAAAATATTTATTATTATCACCTTAAAAATCCTTATTTTTATCTTTTCCCTTGAGTATATAGATTTGAATAATTCTCATACACGCCATATTTAAAACATTTTCCTATTCTTTTGATAGATTCCTCTGGGTTCTTCCCACATTATTGACATTTATAAAGTTTATCTTTCTTTCCACCATGGAATATATCACCCAAAATCTAATAAAACAAAATTTTTCTCTTCTTTCGTGTATTATAAAACTCACCATGGTTCACGTTTTTAATCATAATTTGAGATAATTAGTTAGAACTAACCCTGAATTTTTTCACTCCAACTTTTATCTCATTTAGTTGCATATTCAAACAACCACTATAGTGTCCTTCAAATCCATTGCTATGTTGTTTTCTTCTAGTATGAACCATTAACTAAAAAAATAGTGTAATAACATAAAATTTAATAATAATAAACAATATTATGAGGATAAATACTAATATATCTTTAAACATATCATATTCAATTAAAATATATTGATTTAACAAAAAAATTACTATAATTATATTTAACATAAGGACCATTAATAACATAGAATAATTATAAATTATTTTCAAATAATATCATATCCTATAAAGTTATCTAAACCCTTTCTATAATACTAAATATAAGTATTTGTGACATTAAAACCACATAATTTTGAGTTTAATAACAATGATTTTATTTTTCTTTAATTTCCATAGTCTTTTAGATTTAGAGTTTTAGAGAATTACTAAAAATATTTTGTTACAAAATACAAATTTCCACCCAATGTATATTTTTCTAAAATAATAGGTTCTTAAATTTACACCCATATTTCAATAAATACACTTTTTTAATTGGCTCATTGAAACACATTATGTTTTAATAATTTCACTATTTTATTTATTTTATATCCTATAACATGATTATTTAAAAGTATTGATATTTTTAACTGTGTAACTATAATTTATTTCTCATATATGGATTAATGCATCCTTAAATTTGGTTAAATATTATTATTATTTACTTAACATATCTTTTGATTTCATGTTTTAATTGTTTCTAACACGTCATACAAGTTTCATATTGATACATTACTCTAAATACATTATTAATCACCTTAAAATATTATTTAAAAATTGTTTTATAGTTTTTTGTAAAGGTAAATTTATATTTATATGGGTCACATAAGGTTAAGTATTGTTTTATTGTTTTGTGTAAAGGTAACTATAATTTTTGATGGGTTATTTAAGGGTAGAGTGATTTTTATGGAGTTACGGAAGGGAAACCCACCTCTCCTAAGTGTTATTTAAAGGTGATTCTATATTTGATATAGGTAACTTTGAAATTTTAATATTTATGTAAAGGTATCTTGTTAACTCCAATAGTAGTGTAAATTGAACTGGGAAGATTTATTAGTTTCATAAAGTTAACTCATGAAATCTAATTGTTTTGTAAAGGTAACTCCTGAATTTTAATAATATCATAAATGTAAAAATAAAATTCTATTAGTTTTATAAAGGAAACATGAATTGTGTGTAAGGGTAAATCCTACTTTTGTAAAGGTAAAACAAACATAAGGGTTTCTCTCTTCTTGCGTAAAGGTAAATCTAATATAAGGGTACCAATACATTTTTATTACCCATGTAAGGGTAAAATAATTCTCACATAAAGGTAATCTGAGTTCTCTAATACCTTTATAAGGGTATAAACACATTTTCAATACTCAAATAATATTAAAATTTGTCTCACATAAAGGTAACTAGGGAACTATAATACCTACATATGTATAGTAAGCTGTATAAGACTTATACTTTTTTACCCCAAAACAGTGGGTATATATCATGTAAGGGTATAAAAAATTAAACTAAATTATTATGTGAGTTTTTATAGGATTTTAAAAAGCTATAAATTGTTCTCCATTTTCATATTATTTATTATTTATATTTTTCACATGATTATTATGAATATTATTATTTTTATTTATTATAAAATTATTGATTAATTATATTAAATACATGAAATTTTTTTATTATTATTTTTTTTTGGTTAATTAAATTAGATCAATTTGGGATTAATAATTTATAAATATTTGTGTATAAATTTTTGGAACTTGATACATTCAAATTCAAACAAAATTAAATAAGAAGAGTTGGTCTCAAATTTTATCAGAGATTGTTCGAGGATATTGTTGCATATTATTTACTATTATTTTAAATAGATATAATGATTAACACTGCATAGTTTTTATTAAATTTAAAAAATATCAAGGGGGTCACATGAATATTTTTCCATTTATGTGTGTAACATTATCTAGGAATTAATCATCGATAACTCAGAAGTAGTTTTTCGATTTCCCATGTGAAAAGTTTTCATCGAGAAAAAGAAAGATACAACGGTCTTAAAATTTTAAAATATTGTGTATTAAAAACTCTATATATATTTTTTTATAACCAATATAAATGAAAATTCTGTTTAGTATATTCTTGAACTATATAAGTTTTATATATTTTTGGGATCAACCACTACTCTCAACTAAACCTCAATTTTCTAATCCTTTCTCATTAATGTGTTCTTTGCTACCCTGACACTCAAACATTAATGTGTTAATCTGGTTTTGTGGTTTTAATTATTTTTATTCCTTTATGGGTGTGTGATTGTAATAGGGTATACTACCAATTTAAATGTATTTTAGTTGGTTGTAACACCTGAACAAAAGTCATGCATTGAGTACTGGATCCATGTTGTAAAAAGGTATGGTTTTTTGGGTTTTTTGATTACCAAAAAATGATAGGTATTTATCCAGTTAAAATGTAGATTTTTTCTAAAAACACATTTAAATTAATGTTATTGGTTTTCCCTCTTAGTGTTAAAAGTTAGGGTGATTTGGTCAATCCACTTATTGTTCAAAAAGATATTGTCTTTAGTAGTTCTCCCTGGGGTTAATAAATGGTTGTTGTAAAAGGGATGTGATCTCACTTCAAAATTAAATGTCATATTCAATTATAGTGGGTGAAAAATCTCTCAATTCATTTTAGGAGAGAATAGTAGATTATGATAATTTAGATTTGACCTTCAATAAAAATATCTTGGCCCAAATTTATTTTTTTCTACTACTTTAATTTTAAAACTATAATATAACATTTTAAATTTATTTAAAAATTCTAATTCACTGACATTGTGAATATTCTTCTATCATATCTCTAGGGACAATAATTAGTATCAGAGATATATCCCTAAATTGATATATATTTTTATTTACGCTAACCATTTTTTGACTTAACTATTAAGGGGAAAATACCTATTTATGATGGTAGGAAAAAGCTCGAATAATGGATGGATATATCAAATACCACCTCAATTTTATGACATTGATTATGGATACTAGATATATTAAATAAGAATTAGGGTGGGGAAGTGATGGCTCGAGTGATCATCGTTTGGGGAAAAACATGTTACTAGACTAGAATAAGGCAGTGAGGTCTTGGAGGGAGGCTCCCTCACTTCAACGTTTTCAAACAGCTTCCAGGGTTAATGCCCCTTCCAGTAGTAGGGAATGAAACTAGGTAAGTTGGAATACTTTTTTGGGTGAATTTAAACTAAATATGGATGGTTCTTGTAACCAGAGGATCATGCGTGGAGGAGGAGTGGTGTCAGATTTTAATGGCTCTGTTTACTTATCATTCTTAGCTAGATTCAGTCATATATCTTCTCTTCAAGTAGAGGCTATGGATATACTCACCAGTCTCAACCATTGTAGACAGTAGGGGTTGGACATCTCAGAAGTTGGAATAGATTCCTTGGTGGTTCATGATTCCTTTAAATGGTTTTGTGTCGCTCTGTGGTCGATATTCTATATTATTAGAAAATTCAAAAGTCACATCAATAACAACATTAGTGTGTTGCACACATGGAGTGAGGGGAATAATGTGGAATAATACCTGGCTTCAGTGGAGTACCCTGGTATGGTGGATTTTTTTCTACACATGTCTTGTAGCATTAATCCCAATTGGATTGATTTTATTAAATGGGATGCTCTCAGATTACACTATTTCAGACCCCTGTAGGTTCTCTCTTGAGGGATCAATTATTTTTGCCTCTCCTCATTTTTTATTTCCTTTTGTATCCCCTAATATCAATAAAATTACTTTATTATGATGATATATTCAATGGAATAATTCTTTAATCAAATTTGGATTGATCACTATAAAATCATGGGAAACCCATAAAAATTATGACGGTGAAACTAAATCATTAATTGGTAGTGAAGTGGTAAAGTATATATTTAATATCATGGTGATAAATATTTTGTATTTTGAAATAAATATTAATGTTTATAGTAATGTATCATCATGTGAGACTGCATATGAAAAATTTAAAATCCTAGAAGTTATATATCTTTTCTCGAAAAAACTAATTTGAACTACGTTAGGAATGTTAAGAGTTTAATATCAAGATTTTAAAATGGGTGAAAAAGACACTGTTCATAAAATGTTCAATAGATTTAACATTTTTAGAAATGGTATGTGTTCTTTAAGAGAAACTATAGAAAAACATGTTCTTATTGAAAGAGTATATAGAGAATGTACTATGAAGTGACATGAAAATAATGTTGTTATTGATGAATGTAAAATTTTTAAGGAATATACATTTGATGACCTTATTTATTCATTATTAAAATATGAGTTAGAGCATAATAATTTAACAAAATATGATAATTAAAAAAAGATTAAAATTTCCTTCAAGTAAAATGTTTCTAAATATCCATCTGATTCTGATTTATAGAGAACTTACAATACTGATATTTCATATATTATAAAGAGATATTATAAAATTAACAAAAGGGTATTCAACAAGATTTCAAAAATTCTATCCTATATATTATTTCAATTAGAAGAAGAAAGGTAATATTAAATCCATTTATTCTAAAGATATAATAAATTATGAGTGAAGAAAAAGGGGTCACATAAAACATGCTTTCTTAAGAAAAAACGAGGAAAATAAAAAATACGAATCAATATAAAAATGAAAATAAAGTAGTATAAGTCAGATGCTGTTGCATTGAGGATTCATGTTCTGAGGATGTATATAGTTCAAAAAAGGATGTGGTAAATTCTTACTTAATGAATTTATCAAATCAAGTAAGTGACCTTACATATTACCCTTCCTCAAAATTTGATTATGAAAACTCCACTATAGAGGAATTACTTAAAGAGGTTGATATCCTTGATCAAAAACATGGAAAGATCTCTAGTTTATATAAGAACCATAAGATTCAACATAAATTTGTTCTTAAGGAGAATGAAGAACTAAATAAATATACTTGGTAATATTTAAAAACTACACATACATATCCGAAATCAGGTCAATAATATCTAAAAACAACTCTTATTAAACATGAAACATTAAAAATAGAAATTGATTTAATGTCAAAATTCTACCAAGATGAAGTGTGGAATTTTGATAATGTTTGTAAAGAGAATGATAAGATAATAATTGAAATTTAAATTTTAAAGTCAAATATTTCCACTTTTTCTTAGGGTAGTTAAAATATTAATAAAATGACGATTTTCAATAAAATGAACAAAAATCAATTAGGTCTTTATTAAATAATAATTTACACAAAATGTGTAAGGCTCTATGGGTTAAGAGAACTAATGGAATTAAATATATCTATATATTTTTAAAATGTCAAATGAATGTATGTTATGTAAATGAGTGTTCCATGAGATTTTTAAAATCAGATGGACATACTACGACTTTGATTTATAAATAATTATCTTCTAGATTACTAATAAACATTTTTTTGTAATTTTTTTGTATTCCAAATAATTCATATATTAATCCCATTGGTCCCAAACATTCATGAGTACTAAAACATTCTTAATTTTTTCATTTCAAATGTGTCTTGGAAGCATCAAAATGGATATTTGGTACAAAAATAGTAGATTATCAAGGAATATTACTAGAGATATTTCATACTTTCTATCATTCAATAAATGTGATGGAGTTAATTTTACTTTTCCTAATAATTCCAAAGGAAAGGTAAAAGGTTTTAGAGAGGTTGGAATTTAAAATTATGTTATTATTTTTATAGTTTAATATGTTGAAGAAATGAAACATAATTTAATAATAATTTCAAAACAATGTGATGATGGATTGTTGGTTAAATTTAAAAATGATCAATACAGAGTTTTTAATGATAAATCTATTTATTATGAAAATAAAAAAGATAATATTTATTTATTTAATTTTTCTAAATTAACTAATGAAAATTTATAGTGATTAAATTCTATATAATCTTATAATATATTGTGGCATAAGAAGTTGGAACATGATAATTTTATATTGACACAAAAACTATCTAATAACTAATATATTTGTTAGTCGCCTGAATATAAAAAGGAAAACACTTTCTTTTTTTATTCCTTATTGAAAGTAAAAAAACAAATAATTGGGTTTAAGTATATTAAATAAGTAAAAAAATTAAGTCCTATAGATATTATTAATTTGGATTTTTTATCCTTTCAAACCTGCTGGTTTGGGTGGTAAAAAATATTTTTTCATTATTGTTTATTTTACTAGATACTCATGAGTTTATTTTCTAAAACTCAAATATAATTATTTAAATAATTTTTTCATTTTATGAAAGTGGGTTTAAAATTATAATGGACTCGTAATTAAAAAACTTCGAATAAATAAATAATTTGAATTCCATATTCTATAATTTACCCATTTTTTTAATGAAAAGGGGTATTTTTTTAACTTTTCATCTCCTATAACTCCAAAACAATTATAGTAGAAAGGAAAACAAAATGCTTTAATAAATTGATAAAACCATATTAAATGAGTTTTATCTAAGAAATATTTTTTGGATGAATATTATAATACATCTTATTATGTTGCCAATATTTTTATTTTAATACCTTTTTTAAGTAATACACTTTATGATCATTAGAAGGACAGAAAACCTAAAAAAAATTATTTTAAAGTCTTTGTGTGTCATGTTTTCATTCTCAATATTAATGATACTTTAGATAAATTTGATGAAAATACTAATTAAGGTATATTATTAGGATATTCAAATTATAGTATGGTGTAGAGAGTGTACAATATAATACCCATAGTAGTTAAATAATGAATTCATGTTAATTTTGATGATAAATATTTGAATAACATTGATGATGATATTGACCAACTTCAAGATGAATTTATATATTTTAATTTTGAAGTGTAATAATATCATTTTAAAGATAAAATATTGAGGGGGGAGTATTTCTTATCAATCTGATCCTATTAATGATAGATCCAGTAAAACTAAACAAGATCATCCTATAGATAATGTGATTATGATTTTGAGTCAGATGTACAAACTAGAAAAACTGTTATGAATACTTTTTATTACCATGATTCCATTTCTAATTTTCTAGCAATTAATATTTATGAAGATTTAAATGATTCTAATTGAATCATAATTATGAAATATGGGATAAATAAGTTGACTATAAATAACATGTGTACTTTAGTTATACCACTAAATGATTCTCAAGAAATTGTAACAAAAAGGATCTTTAGAAAAAAACATGATAAATCTACAAATAGAGTTAAAAATAAAGATAGATTAGTTTATCTAGGATATTTTCTAGGAAAAGGCCTTGATTTTTAAGAATATTTTACACCTGTAGAAATATTAAAAGAAATTATAATCTTATTATCTTATTCTTCTTTTCATGGAATTAAATTATTTCAAATGGATGTCAAAAGATCCATTGGAAGGTGGTGACATAGGCAAGATGAAAGTACATACTCTAGGATATCCAATAGTGGGCATATGGTCCATGTAATGGGTTTCATTCCCAATTTCTGTATGGGACATGTATTGAATAAATACAACTTGTAGGTGGGTTATCCCTTGGGTGGGATATGGTCTGCATATCTAGCCTGTGTGTGTGTGTTGTCTATGTGTGTTTAATATAATTACACCCCGATGCACGTCATATATGTATATATATATATATGTTAGACATATTTCCAGGTTTTGATAATTAAAATCAATGAAATCACGTTTTTAAAATATCTGAGGGTTTATATAGTTTGAAATAATATCGTTCAGTTTGTTATAAATGGTTAACTAGTTACCATAAATAAAATTTAGAAGGGAATGTTTGACTCAAATTTATTTATTAATAAAAATTATAATGATATCTTTATTGTGAAAAGTTATATTGATGAAATTATTTTTGAATATTAAACTGAAAATGATTGTTATGAATTTTAAAAATTAATAACATCTAAATTTTACATGAGTATCATCAGGAATCAAAAAAAATTCTTAGTCAGTAAATATTTCAAAGAAATGATGGAATTTTTCTAATTTAATTAAATTAGATTAAAGTTATGGTTAATATATTTGATTTAAAAACTTATACAAGTGTAAATTATCCCATGAGTACTAATTGAAACTTGGATTTAAAATAGTCCACACAAAAATTTTGATGATAAAAAATATAGAGGCATGATTGGAAGTTTGTTATATTTAACTAATTGTAGGCATGAAATAATGTCTTCAGTTTGGACGTGTACTGGATTTCAATATAATCCTATAGAAATTCAGATTAATCCTATTAAGAGTGTTATTTTATATGTTAAAGGATCTTTTAATTTTAGATTATTTTACCCACTAAATATTAATTTTTATTTTAAAATCGATTCTGATTATAATTTATTTAGATTAAAGAGAAATAGAAAATATTATTTAGGTACGTGTCATTTACTTGGTAAATATTTAGTTTCTTGGTCTTTAAAGAAAAAAAATTCCATTTCTATTTCAACTATTGAGTCTGAATATATAGTTACATCATCTTATTGTGCTCAATTACTATGGATCAAACAAACACTTTCTGATTTTGGTTCTGATTTTAATAATATTCTTATATTCTATGAGAATAATTCTATTATTTACATTTCTAAAAATCCATTACCCCACTATAGGACTAAACATATAGATGTTAAATATCACCTCATTAAAGACCATGTTCAAAAAGTAATTTTAAATAGAAATTTATTTCTATATAAAATCATCTTTCTAATATCATTACTAATCTAAGGGAATTTTCTATGTTTGAAAAAATCAATTTTGAACATAATATGATGGTAATTTAACTTTTTTATGAAAATAAGGGGAGTTTGGGTGTGTTTATTTCCTGAAACATTTAGATTTTAAATAAATATATATTAATCTGAAATATTTTTTTCATTTTACTATATTTTATTATTATACACATTTATTTATTATATTAATTTTATAATTTTTCTCTTAAACACTATTTATTTTATACTTAATGTTTAAAATTTTATTTTTCATACATGGTTATTATATTAAGGGTTTATCATAATTTTTTTACAAGTATATTTTAAAATTCTTATCAATGTATATAACTCGAATTCCAAATAGTGGAAGACTTTCTAGTAGATCCCTGAGACATTTTTTCAAAAAATAATGTCTTTAAATGTTTTATATAATATTTATATTCATTTTTATGTCATTTTATCATGAAATATTTTTTTATAAAATACAATGTTTTTTTCAAGCAATATTAAATTTAAGGAGATTTAATTGTTTACAAACAATCTAATACAATATAACACCATGTAAAATAATTATGAGAATAAATATTATCACTTTAAAGTGATAATAATTTTTATTAAAACATTATCGTTTTGATAATTTCAAAAGGGGGGATATGTTTTCAAATTATAACTGATTTTTCAATTATAAAAAATGGGGAGAATGGTTAGTGTCTCCTTGAATCACATTAGGTTTTGATAATTACAATGTTTTGCATTTTTTATTCCCTCTAACATGAGTATTTAAAAGTCATAATACATTGAATTGTGTAAATATAATTTCTATATAATGTACTGATTAAATTATTCAGAACATTGGTTATATTTTATTATTCTTTATCTAACTTATCATTATATTTCATGTCTACTTTTTTTGTTACATGTTTTACACGTTTTCTATTGTGTTTCTTGGATAAATATGTTATTTGGGACCTTTAAATATTATTTACACATTGTTTTATAGTTTTTGATAATGGTAACATTATGTTTTTATGGGTTATGTAAGGGTGTGTATTTTTTTATAATTTTTTTTTTAAATTTAAACTTAAGTTTCAATGGGTTAGGTAAGGGTATATTGATTATATTGAAATGAATAAGGGTAATGAACTTATACCAAGAATTGTGTAAAGGTAAATATATATATTCGTGTAAAGGTAATAATATATTATAATAGTTTCACAAAGGAAATTCATTAACTCTAATAGTTATGTAAATGTAACTTATTAACTCTAATAATTATATAAATCAAACTCATAAACTATAATAATTTAATAAAAGTAACATGTGAAATATAATAGTTTCATAATTGTAACCCATGAACTCTAATATTTGCATAAAGGTAACACATGGATTATAATAGTTCCTTAAAAGTAATGTGAATCTATTTTAAGGGTTCTTCCTACTCACATAATGTTAAAAATCATTTAAGTGTATCTCTCTAGTCAAGTAAAGGTAAAACTCATGTAAGAGTACCAGAACATTTATGTAACCCATGTAAGTCTAAAATAAGTCTCACATAAAGGTAAATCGTGTTCTCTAATACCCATATAAGGGTAATAAAAGTCTCATGTAAATGTAACTGGGGATCTCTAACACCCATATAAGTGTAGTAAGATGCATAAGGGTAAAATTATATTACCCCTATATGGTGGGTATAATTCATGTTAGGGTATAAAAATTTCTCTATTTAATTAGTTATGTTGCAAAAAAGATGTTATGAACCTATAAATTATGCTCTATTTTTTTGAATTTTTCCTTATTTCTATTTACTACAAGATTATTATGAATATTCTTTTTGTTTTATTTGATCCAAAATTATTTATTAATTACAAGTAATTCATGAGAACATGTTTCATAATCTTTTATGATGAATTAAATAATATTCACAGGGGATTAATAATGAATGTAAATTCATGATTATATTTTTGTAACATGAGATAGTCAAATTCAAACCCATTGAAATATGAAGAGTTAGATGCAAATATTACTAGAGAGGTTTCCTATGAAATTATTTCTTATTATTTTCTACTATATTAAATATTTTAAAAAATTTAACCACATGGTTTTTATTTTATTTATATAAAATTAAGTAGGACTCACATGAATATTATTTTTCATTTACACATGGGACATTATCTGGGAAATAAGCATTGAAAAAATTTATATTGTTTTCTTGTTTCACATGTGAAACATTATCTTCAGGAAAAAATTATGAAAAAAATATTCATATCAAAAAGATTTTATGCATGATGAAACTCTGTATATAGAGTTAACAGAATTGGCCCAAATTAAAATGGGGTTGAGGATATTATTTAATTATACATGTGATAAATATTTTGGTGATAAAATACAATAGTGACCTTATATTATCATACATAGATATTAAATCATTTTCTAAAAATATTCATTACATTAAAAAACACATGCTTGAGGACCATAATAGTTTAGTGTAATTAAAAACATGGAAACATAAAAAACTCATCCATCGGTAAACTAAGTTTTCTCCCACTATGATATTCATAACTATAACCCTTCGTAGACATATAATACCCAATATATTTCTTCATAACCTAGGGAAAGGAAACATAAGAAAGGGTGAGATAAGATGTGTAGTAATGGAAAAAGGGGAGATATGTAAGCATAACATAAACATTTGGGAATGATAACTTGAGTATAAAATTATAGAACTATACCCTGCATATCAATGATCATAATATGAATTCATCAAATAAATATTGGAAGTTCATAAGACATGAATCATAAGGGAATAAAATAACATGAGCTATGAGATAATGACATTGGAATAAGACAAAGATTTTTTGTGTACACATAAGTGGAGAAAATAATTTCCATAGTAGTCAAGGTTAATTTTCAAGGCTATCATAGTAAAATGGTTTCACTCCCCAAACCATCATAGTAGTCAAGGTTCACTCTAAAGACCATTATAACGGAAGAAGTGCCTTACAGAATCATGTTTATTCCCCATTTCATTACTTTCTATCTTATGAGATATAAATCCTTACCCAATACACTAGAGGGATATATAGGCCCCACACATTACATTGTGTAAAAATATATTTATATATTCTAAAAGATCATAATACATTCATCATATAGAAACACACGAAATGAAATGGTTTTTATAAACATTTTATCATATAATAACCTATAGAAAAGCGACCAGTTTCGTAATTATTTTATCATCAAAACATAGAATAACCTGTGGAAAAAAAAATTGGGTTCATAATAACATTATCATTGGATAAACCGTGGAAAAGAAATGGGTTACATATAAATAATTCAATCAAAATTATAAATGATTTATAGAAACAATAATAATGGTATCCTTTGATCATGTCCCTAATAAGTCATAGGTAACATCACAAGATGTCATTCTAGATAGAAAATGATTTTGATTGATCATTTAAAAAATTTCTTGAGAAAATTTCCTTTCCACTTTGAAAAACTATATTTCAAATAAAAAAATTGAAAAAAATATATTTGAAGATAAACTTAATGCTTATAAAAGAAGATTCATATAAAATAATGGTCATGACAATGGGTTGTTACATTTATTTCATATACAATAAAATAAATATTCCTTTCATATTTTTGTTAAAAGGTAAATGGGAATTTTTTGGAAAACATCATAAAGATTAATTTCAGAAATATTTGTAAAATTTAAATAATATGTAGTATTTCATTTTAAAAAATCATTACAGAATATTAAAAAAATAAAACATTTTTATTAAATATTATTTTGGAATAAAATGGATTTCTAACTGAATAAATAAATAAAATTACATTTTCTTAAAAACATTTTTTAAATTATATTAATTAAAAAAGTGTAGAAATTAGTGATATTACATGAAAATATCCTGAATAAATAGAGGATAAAAAAATTATGGTTTTTATAAAGGTATTTATTATGAGATTTTATCATTGAAAATATAATCATTTACACTCTCGATAAATGATGACATTACAACATAAAATCATTACTACTTTGGTAATGTTGAATTGTAAGCTACATAATCGAATAACATAAAATGGAACTTAAAATATCATGATGATAAATAAATTCAGAATATTACATGTCAAAGGGTATGTATATACACCTTATAAAATAATATAGGTGCATAATATTACATATGTCACCATGAAGGAAAATTGTGGAAAAATCCCTTATAACTTTGGTAACATTTGAACCATAAACCCAATGAAGGAGATATCCTAAAATTAATATGTAAATACCAATAGTTTTTACATTAATTATCATAAAATACATTCAAGGGATGTATATACACCACATAAGAACAAATATATGGGTAATATGGCATGTGTCTCACTGATGTAAAAAGTGATACAGAAATCTCTTACCTTAAGTCTTGACAGCTATCGTACACATTAAAACCTAATTTATAATAAATATAACTTTATTACACATATATTAAATATATATATATATATATATCATAACATATACTATTTTCTTATGACCTTCTATTACATGTTTATTAACAATTCCATGTTAAATTTACGTTTCAGGTATTAACCGTTTTGTTTTTTATATATGATCTGATTTGTTATAATTTTGGTCATATTAATTTGATATTGATATCATCATATAAATAATTTTAAATTTGATATAAATATCTGAAATATTCATTATATATGTATTTATATTAATCCATAATATTTATTGGTTGAAATTGAAATACACTATTTATAGAGGCGGTTGGTCGTACATACGCATAAACATTGTTTCCATTTTCTTATTGGATTCAAATAAATAATGGTAAATAATATATTAATATTAAAAAATAATTTAAATTTCATAGTTATGAATTTTTTTTATTAAAACCATCTTTAATACCTTCCATGTAAAACATGACCGAATCACATCGCTTCGCGAGGCGATTGTCCGCCGTACACATAAGCGACGATATTATATTCGCAAAAAATTGATAGTATGAAGGTATGAATGATATAATAATTTAATAAGTATAATAATATCATAAATATAATATATAAAAATTTAATACATCATTATAATACACCATGAGATGTGTTAATTAATAATTAATGGCATCGGTTCGCGAGGCGATAGACCGCCGTACAAATGAACAATGATTTCATAACCCTTTTGATAGAAGTGGAAATGGTTGTAGGTCAAGAAATTAAAAAAAATTATAAGTATATGGAATATATATATTTTATTTCATCATCATTTTATAATAATAATATAAGGATCTAGAGGAAGAAATAAAACAAAAATGCTCATTGACGAATATTACCTCTTCTAAGGATATCCTCCTTAAGTTTGCACCAAAATCCTTCCTTGGATGGATTTATATATAGATTAAGGCATATATGATGATAGGATATATGTTTTTAATTTATTTAAACATGTATTGTATAAATAAAAACGGTTTTATGGTGTGAAGAAGAGATAAGAGGTGACCTTTTATTAGTGAGATGAGTGGCACACTTGTAATTTTTTGAAATAAAAAATTCCACCAACATTTTTTTCATCTCTCATGTATACAATAATAGATAATTCTTGATACTAGAATATATAAGGTCTAAATATGGCCATAAAATGGGTGTTTTAAAAATTTTGGGCTATTTTTATCCCTTACATTTTTTGTTTAACCCCAAGTTAACCCATATTTACCTTAACCATATTAAATATATTTTACTTTTTTTACTATTTATTTTTTGAAAAAAGTAAGTTGAAATTATCATATAATATAAATTATATTTGTTAAAAATAATTAATCCGTTTTCCCAACTTACATTGACATAATTTTAAATAAATAATTTAAAATTAATATAGTTGAAATGATGAGAAAGCGGGGTTTTAAAGCGAAAAATGTTCAAAAGTTAAAAGTGTTTTTAAATCAAAATTCAATATGAAATTTATTCCAATGAACTAAATTGGATTAATATATATATAATTGAACTAGTTTTACTTTAAAACAGACATAAAATAAAATTTAACATTAAAATTATGTTAAACTAAAATATATTTCTCAATTAAAATTCGATATTTTTCACAATTCATCAAAAAATAAAACATTTCAGAAAAATACCAAGAATTAAACCTATGATAATTTATATATGATGAGTTAAAAAAAATTAAATTAATTTTATCAAATTAATTTTATAAAATTTTGAAAATTTAATCATATTACTTTTCGAAAAATAAATAAGAATCATTTTTTGAGAAAATAGTATTTTCAAAACATATGATTACTTTATCGAAAACTACATACTTTTTTATAAACATGTTTCCTTAATATAAGCTTATTTTAATTAATTTTTAAAAATTATTAATTAAAATTAATCTCAATATCTTTAATGGCTAGGATTTAATGGTCGTGTTTGAATAACTATAATTATAATATATTTTGGTTTTGTTAAAACTCAGTTTCCTGTGTAATGAAACACAATGTTTCATGTAGAAGAAGATTAAATTTGTGTTGTGTGTAGTGTAAGTTATCAAATAAATTTAAATTATTCAAAAAAATCATAAAAACATAGGCTATTATAAATATTTCACTAAACTAAATCCAAATTGTCCAATCCTTTGTTGCTGGAGAGTTCCTTGATACCATAACACTAAGAATTTTAAGTGTTCATATAGTTATGTGGTTTTAATTATTATATTAATTCTTGGGTGTGTAATTATAATGGTTTATACTACCCACTAAAATGTTGGATAATGGTTTGTTGCTCCCAAAGAATATTCAGGCATTGGGTAGTTCCTCCATGTGAGAAAATGTTAGGGTAGTTTAGGTTCTTCTATAACCACAAAACAATATAGGGATTTAGTTGTTCTCTAAAATAATAAAAATGAAGTTTTGGTTTCTACAACCACTTCAAAAGGTATGTTCTAGGTTATTCCTGCAGTTTTTAAAATTAATGGTGTTTATGTTAAGAAAACATGTGTGCAAAAGGATTTTTTATTGGTTTGGTCCTTTAGATTTTAAAAAAAGAATGTTGTAGAAGGGTGCTGATCTCCCTTCTAAAATCAGAATTAGATTCCATTATAGTGGGTTCCATCTCTCTGAGTTCACGGTAGGGGTAAATAATAGAGTGAAATAAATTATCTTTTAAGTACTATGAAAACAAATTATGATAATTTTACTTTATTTCTAATGTATTAACATTAAAAATATGATATATCCTTTCAAATTTATTTAAACAATCTAATTCACCCCTTATTGGATATTATGTTATCTTGTCTTCAGGACCAAAAACATTTTCTTCTTTTTAGATGATTAAACAACACAAAATATTGAGATTTATATAGTTCCTATAAATACTTCTATATTTTGAAAAAAGTTTCAAAATTTTTGATGATAAAGAAAATATCATTAAGGGTTATAAGAATAAAGGAACCCCATTTTTCTAGTGAAAACAATAATACCCAAGAAACTGTTCTCATTTTTCAGAATAAGACTTTTGTAACATAAAAAACAAATCCATATGTGAACATCAACATTTTCTTAAATAAAACATTTAAAACCATTAACATGCATATGAAAACCATGAAGGAATCATGAGGAACATGATAACTCATTAAATAAATTTCATTGAAAAATAAATATTTCAACTTTAAATGCTTATAAAATATCCTTACCTCAATAAATCAAAATATTTTCTAAAAAACCATAGAAATAATAAAATAGGCATCTTGGATCATCATATTCATAACATATTTTAATTCATGTTTAATTAGTTTCAGAATAATAGAATCTTAGTTTTTTCCACAGGATTAACTTACTTAGTTATCCCCCATATTTTTCCATTCAAAGACTAAATCATTACCAAATCCATTAGAGAGCTATAACAATCTCACTAATTATCATGATCTATATTGGTATCATCCATCATTATATATAATTACCAAGTATCGTATCATGAATAAAAAATTTATAATATTTCTTCTTTTAATCATGAAACTCTTGTAAAAGTTATTTGAAACCATATGTAGAATCATTTTCCATTCTCAAATAAAAATAAGTAACATTTTGTTTTCATTTTAAAACATTTTTAAAATAAGAATTATAATAATAATGGTAATAGTACACCCATTGAAAAATTATTAATACTTGAAGAGGAATATTTATAAAAAATGAAGTGCTTGATTGTGGGGAAATCTGTTCATGGAATATACATAAAAAATATTAATTTAGCAATTTTCGTAATGAAATAAAAAATATAATGTATTGTACGGAAATCCTCAAAGTGTTTATTTATAAAAAAATTATAAACAATTTCAAAATTAGTTGAAAATAACATTTTAAATTTTTTTATTTATAAATATTTTAAATGATAACTTTAAAAAATGGTTTAAAATAAAATCTATTACATTGGGACTTACACTGAGTCAAAAACATTTTCACATTATATATATTAAATATAGAATTATTATACATCTATATTAAAACTATATTTATAACTAACTTACTATATATTATTCATCCATGAATTATTTTTACCCATTTACTTATAATTCATTATTAAAATCAGCTTTTAAGTGTTAATTGTCTTGTTTCCCATGCATGTCTTGATTCCTAAATTTATATCATTACACATTTGTCATGGTTTCGTAATATATATAATATTAAAAATTTATAATTATATTTTTTATACACTAAATATAATTTTAAAACCATCCATTCATGGTCACTACAAAAATTAAATTAATCATTTTATGGAGATAGGAGTATATATTTACACATGATTGATGTATTGATTTATATAATGGATAATAAGAGAATAAATAAAATAACGGTTTAACTTTAAAAAATAATTTAAATATCATATTTATTCATTATATTTTTTATTATTTCATGCCTTGTGAGACGGTAATGAAAAAATATTGGCATCGCTTGGTCGAGGTGGTAGTTCACACATACGCACAAGTGATGTTATCATTTTCTAAGAAAAGTGCGGGTAAAATGGTAGAAAATATATTATCATTAAATAATAATGAATATTAAATAAACATCTAATATATTTATTAATTATATCATGATATCCATTCATGTGAGGTGATGAAGAAATATAAAAGACATCTCTTCATGGAGACATTAGTTCATACATATGAAAAACTGAAGTGTTCAATTTCCATTAGATGGAAAATGAGATGGAAAAGGGTTTAAAATAAACATTATATTGATTTTATTACATAAGAAATATTATTATATATTTGAAGAAGTTGGGAAAAAATAAACATAAAATATTTTGGATAAGACCTATACTCCTCTTTTGATATCCTTATTTCGATTGAGCTTAAGGATTTTCAGGTATAGTATTATGGTAACTATAAGAGATTTTTTATGAGGTAATTATATTTAGGTAGGTATACATTTATTGGATTGTGAGAAAACGAAACTTTAGTATTGTTTTTAAATGGTTGAAGTGAACCCCTTTTTATAGGAATGAATCGATAGAAATTTTGAAATGTTTCAATCTCTATGGGTCATGAATGTAATATCAAAATTTAATAGTGAAACATAAATGAAAAATTAAAGATATTATAGAAAATTTATAATTCACTTGATTTGATATAATATTTTTATGATTTTATAATTATTTATAAAATAATTATTATATATTAAATTAATTTTAAGGTCATTTTCGGAGAAATTCAAAAAAATTAATATTAAACAAATAAAGACAAAAAAGAAATTAGAATTAAAACACATAAATCATCACTTATCTCTAATTTTATCTATAAAATTATTATAATACAACAAATCATCTAAATATTATCATTTTATGTCCGTAAAATCAATAACTTGATTTATCTCTTCTTTTTATAAATGTTCTGCTAACACGACATAAGCATTCTAGACCACTATACTATTTTTAAAAATTAGAAATAAATTATAAAAATGAATATAATTTATCTAAAGTCATTATATTCATATAATTTCTCATAATGTGTATTTACTTTTATCTTTTTCCATGAAAACATATTTAATACTGCAAATGAGAGAAAATGGCATATTTATAATTATAATATTACTAATATAAGAAGGGAATTAATATTCTAGTTACGTGAATAAAACATGACTAAAACTTTACCAAGGATATTTAATTTTTTGATAAAGACTCGCAAAACCATTTTTAGATAAGGTATACTAATTTTATCACATATTTTTAACCTTAATTAACTCATTTTTTGAATTACTATGTTGAAAATTTTTTAACATGGTATATTATTTATATAGAAAAATAAAAGATAAATATTTACCTAATTTAATACAACTAATTCAAAATATTCAATCAATTTTAAAATATTCAATTTCCATAAGTGATAACAATTAATTTTAATATAAGAGTGCAAAACACAATGAAAAATTGTTTTTAGAAAAATAACATTTTAAGAATAAAAGTATTTTACAGAAAAATAAAGTATTGTATTGTTTAAAATATAATAATTTGTATTATTTTTAATAATATCAGTATTTTGTAACTTTAAAAAAAATAAAACACCAAATGAAACATTTAAATTACTTTTATTAAAAGTAAATAAATAACAGTTTTTTATTAAAATGGTAGTTTCCACTATTCAAAAAAAATCAAAATTTTCATAACAATACAAAAATAAATTCTTAAGATTATTTTTATATTATGATTTATAAAATTATTTCCATTTTATCAGATATAATTTCTAAAATTAGATAAAAATAATCATAATATTAATTCACAAATTGTAATAAAAACCATTTTTGAAGAAAATGTATTTTTGAAGTATAAGATGAATTTGTACTCATTCCTTGTATTATAATGACTGATACATGAATGTTAATTTATTTTATTATATAAATTATCAAAATGTTTAATAAAAATCACTCATCTATAGTGATTAATTAAATTTACATTGACAAAAATACATTGCGTAGATTAACAAATTTTATGAAAAATACATCCTTTAATGTTATATAATTTTATTTAAAATTGAGTTATTATTTATTATGATTTTATTTTAAAACTAAAAAAAAGTTTCTACATATATTTTGTAATTCATTTACTCTTATTCAAATATTTTTCTCCAATGGATAGGTTATATGGATCATATTTAAATAATAATTTTTCTATAGTATAACATAGTTCATTTAAGACTGATTTTGACAATGTTATATGATATCAAACATTATATATATTTAATGGAATATGAACTATATTATTAAGGTGTTATATGGGCCCTTTAATCCTATATTTAATCTTACACAATCTCTTTCCCATTTGATTCAATATCATGTAACATGTGTTGCATGTAGTTATCCCTATATAGCGGCTTGAATTTCATTTTAATCCCATATAGGTGTTTCATGATCAATTTTAATCACACACAACACTTTTAATTTAATATTTAACATCACAAAACTCCCTATAATTCATTTTATTCACATGTGATCCTAAAAAATATGAAATTAATCATACTCGATGAATGTATTCTCTCTAAAATCATCAAAACACTCAAAATTAATATAGTATTATGTGTTAATACTCTCAAAAATAAATAATTCATTTAAAATCCTGAATTTATTCTATTTCAACGTTTAATTACAAATATTACCTAAGTAACTAAACTTTCGTTAGTGCCCATTATTTTTTGGATTAAATTATAGTTTTATTCATGAATTGTAATGAAATTTTTATCAAGATGTGGATCACATCATGGTATGAAAATAAGATCCATGAAATTTACATTTTCCAAAAGACTCTTCCATGATGGATATTGGTGACAATGAAAATCACGATCCATATATCTTGGTATCATAAATATAATTCTTGTGATATGGGTGATGAAGTGGAAGAATTAACTTGAGTCATTGAGTCCCTTCAATGACAAGAGATTGAATTTTTTATCCATAAAGTAATAGTAAGTATTTATCTTTCAAAAACGAATAATGTGTAATAAGAAAAGGTAGTTCATGACACAATATAACTATTAAAGGTGAAAATGATTATATGAGTACTCATCCATTAACATATCATATAACCTATGAATTATATTAGCTTTTTGTGTTTTTTCACATAATATTGTATTTAGATTTATTTTATATATTAAGTGTTATATTTTGATAATTTAAAAGTTATACTTTTTTAAACATATATTATGAAAAAAATTTAAACTTTTTATAATATAAGAATACTGGGAATAAAATGTTTTAGTGATAGTAGTTGATCAATAAAATATATCCAACCAACAATTCAAAATTTATCAACCTTGATAATTGATACCTCACATATTATATAATTGATTCCCTCTTGATCCCTCCTAGTGGAATCCAGTATGTTTACTATAGATTCATCCACCCCATTATAGTATGGTGGTAGCCTATGAAGTTGTTTAGGTGATTTTTGATCATACATATATCAAGTGGATACTCCACTTACCTCACTTAGATAATGGAGGGTTATGATTATAGTTATGTATTTAAATATAAAAAAAATAAAAAAAATTATACTAATAGATTCATTTTTTAAACAGATACAAACAATAATGTTAAATATAAAAACATTAATATTTCATAGATTTGGAATTATCATGGTTTGAAGATAGTATCACCATTTTATAGTTTTGGAGTCACGAAAAAAATATCGGGGGCATATTTGAGTAGATCTTTGGACATTTGTCTTGTAAGTTAGTGACTCTTCCCATTACTTATTCATACCGAATACATATTTCAGTATATTAAAATAATGAAATAACCTAGTCAAAGATAAATTTAATTTAATTAATTAATCTTACTTGGTTAAATTGAATTTCATTAAATAATAAAATTATAAAAATTAAAAAGAAGGATTTTTATAGTTGTAATTCTATTTTATTTTTCCCAGTGCTATCACATATCCATATATGTAAAACAAATAGGGTAAGAAGTAGAAGTATTTTAAACTGAGGCTATGACATGAGTTCAATGATATGCCATTAACTATTCAATAGATGTATGACAATGAACCTAAAAGGGGTACCTTGGGAGTAGTGGAAGGTTTTTATCAATAGTTAACGAAATAAAAAACACATAGTACAGAATAATATATTTTTTTATATTAATATTAGTTTACAAATATGTATACATAATTTAATAAATTACCCATCATTTATTTCTAGAACTATTTAGGAAAATATATTCAAGAATAGAGAATCAATTCATCCCTCATACATCTAATTCAAAGGGTTTTTCAAGAAAAAGATCTACCATGGTTGTATTTTCATGAAATAAAATATTTATATGTTAAATAATATGTATTTAATACCATAAAATATTAATTTAAATCTTTTTAATATATTCAATAGATCTACTGTGGTGGGTTTCTATGATTAGAGTTTGTTTAAATGTCCATACCAAATCTTATAAAGTTAAATGAATGATTTACCACCAATATGACCATGATATGAAAGAACCCTTCTAGAAATTTCCTCAGGGAATTTTTTTTGGAACTTATGAATCTAGTGGTACCCATAATTAGTGTATATGTAATTGAGAATACTCATCACCATAAAATCGTACAAAATAAATACACCCTAACATAAAAATAACTCCCAAACAAGAGTAACTAAGTGAAAAAATACTCATATGGAATTAAAATACAAGATTATATGTGGTTTGGAGCATTCCCTACTCCATAGGAGAAACACTATTACATTATTAAGAAATGAAAAAAATAAAGAGTGCATAATAGGTTCTTAAAAATGAATCATTTTAAATGTGAAGCTCACTAAAATATTTATAGTTGAGATCTACTAAAAAACTAGGTTCCATAAGCATCCAAAATTGGTGATCCACCGTACACACCATAAAGGACTCTTCCTGCAACCTTATAACTAAACCATATCCCAACAACTTTTAATGAATAGTTGATCAACTTTATAAACTCATCCTTCACCCTCACCCACTTCTAGAACATATTGTTACTGCCCAGTTCAACTGCCACTAATGCATCAATTGTCATGGACATCACAGAAAAAAATAAAACCCAAGTAAAATTTAATAAAATTAAAAATCAATATGTATCTAAAGAGGAGTTTTAAGTGTATTTTTTGTATAGTGTGTGGGTTTATTTTTGTAAAAGAAAAATAGGTAAAAATTTTATTGGTGTTTTAATGCCAGTAAAATGGTATTTGATTTTTATTTTAAAATAGTGGAATAACCTCATATACACTCACACATTACCTGTTAAATCATGATTCATGCATTTTAACTCTATCTCTCACTAATATTCTCAAACCACAAACCATTACCCTCTCCTAGAAATTTTATCTCAAACTGATAAATTTAATAATCATTTCACTCCCTACACTCACCTAGAAAAGTGATAAAATACCTTTGAACACTTCTGAACAAATCCTCACATCACTAAACGTTAGGGATTATAAAGTTGTTCTAAGGATCATAAGTGTAAAACCTATACAATTGGAAGAATAATTCAAGTGCATTGAACAATGGAAAGTTCGTATTATCTAAAGTATTCAAAAAATAATATAAGATAAACTAGAAGATAATTTAATAATTAAATTAATTAATTAATTAATACGTTTTTGGGAAATCACATTGGCTCGACCATGGAGGTCCAGCGTTCCATTATTTGGGAGATTACAACATTAATGGAAAAAAATAAATATCCCATTCAAAATAGAAACCAGTCATCCCATCTAACCCATTTATAGTCAGTTTCATACTCTTTTTTATGGTATAGAATAATGTCCATGAAAGTATTCAATAACATGGATCATTATCATGATCTTATATAGGATTTTATCCCCATGAATATGGTAATAACTCCTCAAACACCATGATACCTTAATGCCATTAGAATCCATATGTGATTTACTATTTATTTTTTTATCTTCTATAATTACATTCACATATATAGGTTGAAGGGTCAAGATTACACTAACAATATTGGTCTTCAAGATTCCCCAGCTCAATGTTCTTATCATGATCTTTACCTTCTTCCACTAATGGATGAGCTCTTCATGGATAATTTGGATAGGAATTCACTTATTTAAGTGAACTAAAGAAATGAAATTTTATTTCAGGTCATCACCGAATCATTTTTTGGAATATTATATTTTAATTACCTTATAGTGAAATGAATTTTCCCATGATGTGGCCTTGATTATTCTACTTTTCTAATTGCAAAATATTACACATCTTTATAATGAATGAAAATATTTTACATATCTATATCATCCAAATTTTTAAACTAAAAAATATTACATAATAATAAGATACCTCCACATATATTACATATTCAATTTCCAAGGTAATTGTCATCCGTATCAGCTTCCCCATATTTGGTTAACTCCAATATATTATATAAAATATTCTTTTTCAATTAGTAATCTTAAAAATCATTTTCATTGGTGAAAAATATATTATTTATTATACTACTCTAAATTTTAACAAATTTCAGGATATTATAGATGAAGAATTCACATTAACAAACTTCATGTATCAGTAGATCATTTTTTAACTTTGAGCTGTTAGGTATCCATCATCCAAGATTCATAGATAAAATATTACATATTCTTCTTTTCTCTCCAAAAAATAATATATTTATTCTTTTTCATATTTTTAAAAAACCTAATATATTATACATGATCTTCCCTTGGGAGATTATCATACATATGAACATTGATGGAGAAATTATCTTATTTAAGACTTACTATTTTCAATTATCTAACTTTCCATCAAGAGAAAATGTTACACATCATAGGTATTAAGACATTATCATTTCTTCCCAGCCTACAACTCTCATAAATTACCTAAAAACCATGAAAATTAGAAAATAAGAATTTTATTTATTCAAATTAATTCCAAAAAGATTAAAGCAGTTATAATAATAAATATAATATTTTATAGTTTAATTAAATTTTTAAAAAAATTTAAAGGATTATGTCATTTATTATATATTTTAAGGAAAATGATGGTATAAATTCTATAAAATTCTAAAAAACATAAATTCATGGACTAATCACTCCCCATCATTAAAAAAACATCATTCCCTCAAGTTCACAAGTGTTCTACTTCCTCTCAAGAAAAATTTACATTTCCAAGATTGTAAATAGAATTGAATCATATGGAATTAAGATCTTAATAAGTGGTGATTTCATAAATCACCCTTCTCAAAGATCCTAATTCCAAAAATTATATCTACACTTCATTAATACTTACTATATAATATTCTGATATATTATCCACCCCTTATTTATACAAGTTTGAAATTCTAAAAAAAAATCATCCATTTTTTCAATTATCACTTATTGTATTTTTCTCATCCATGTTTATACAAATAACATATTAGAATAAGGAATTCAAACCCCTAACTAAACCATCTCAAGATAGCAGGTATCCCCTAAGACAAATTTTAATGTCTATGCATAAAAATAACAATTAGGAAGCTCACTCTCTGGTTTCTCTGGTTCTTATTTAATGGATGATTCATACAAACATGTTATTTATTCACCTATGAATATTTATATATATGTTCACTTCATATATTTTTACTCCAGTTCATATGTTCTATCAAAATTTTATTTTGGGAGGCTCCCAAAGGTGATAATCAATCACAGTGGATAAGTTTATTAATCTCAAGTTCAAAATTCTAGTTTCCCCATTTTATATTTTTTATTTCACTTAATTATTTTCTATTACACTTCTTTCACTGGTTCTATGGAAAATGATTCTATGGTTTCCACTATTACTTAGTTTTTTGTTCCATTTAGTTGGTGAATTAATTTTTAATAAATTTTTTCATTTTTAGGACAAAAATCACCCAAAAAAGGTGAAATTAAAACTATTTACATCCTATTATACTCTATCCTCCTCTAACATAGTCATCTTTGACACTGCCTCCAATTGGTTCCAATATGCAATCATTAATAAAAATAATGTTAAGATTTAAGTTTCTATACTAGTGTAGCAGAAATAGATAGCCTGATGGTTCTTATCTATAAACATAATAGAGGGGAGTGGGATCCTCCATCATATCCTTAAAAAATTCTCATAAAATTACTTTATTTTCTATTCATTCACTTTGAATAGGTTTTGTGATTTAGTTCTTCAGATCTCAACTACTCCAAATGGGAAAAAATTGGTCACTAAAAATGATATCGTCTACTTGGCATAAATCATAACAATAATAAATTTCATCATATATGATAACTACACATTATCACTTACTTATAATTATTTTATCTAAATGATCCTACCATGGATAGATAGAGAATATTATTTTAACATAAAGGAGTTCATAAAATCTTCTCTTCTCATATCTTATAATTTCATCACTGATAACGTTATATACACTAAATATTTACTGAATTCTAACTTCACTTGTTTCACATACCAATAAATACATAAGAGTGTGGAAACATCATAATTAAAGAAACAATATCACATTTCATGTTTAACTGCAAAGAATATCATATCATAGTGGATCAGGAATCACAACATGTTTCTCATATCATAGATGATCAACAATCCCTACCAATATTTTATAGTAGATTGAGCATACCAACCCATTTAATGTCATTATATTATGATATATAAGGACTTTCACAATACATTAAAGGGTTATATAATTTTTAGACCACCCGTCACATAATAAAAACCATACACATGTCTTCCACAAGATCATAAAATATTAATTATATCATAAAAGCATAAATAGTGGAAAATAAATAGGTTTTCTAAAAATATAATCATAGTAAAAAATAAAAAATATAAATAAATAATAAATATGGTATCATTGGATCACATCCCTATTATAGTATAATAGTCCGTAAATGATGATTACATAGATGAAAAATACCATTAAATGATCATTCGAACATTTATTTTAAAACATGAGAAAATAAAATTTTCATTTGAAAATATTTTAACATAAAATTATGAAAATATTTAGAAAATAATTTTCATTAAAAATAAACAAGGTAACATGTAATTAAATATTCAAATAAATTAATGGTTATAAAGGTTGGAAATTAATTCATGTCATATACATTAAAAGAAAACATTCATTTCACACTTTTAAAAAAAGTCAAAAATGAATTATTTAGAAAACTAATTCAAATATTCCTTTTAAAACCTTTTAAAATAAATTCAAAGGTAGTGAAAATTAAATTTTAAAACATTTCATTCATATTAATTAACTATTATTTTTTTTAAGAGTATGGGTAGAAAATAAATCTTTCATCAACTAAAGAGAATATAAGGTCTATTTGTCTTTAAAAAATTATCAATCATTTTAAGTACTAGATAGAGGTAAATTGTACTAATACTTTATAATTATAGAATTAAATAGTGGATAATAATATATATGGTGTTTAAAGGATAATATATATAAAATATTTCTCAATATAAATTTATCACAGATAATCCCCAAAAGAAATGACATTGTAACATGAACCCTTACTACTTTGGAAACTTTTGAATGAAAATCCCCATGAAATAAATAATTTCAAATGAAACATTAAATTCTATGAAAATAAGGATATTAGTGATAAAATATATCAAATGGGAAGTGTATAAATTCCATAAACATAAATAGGAGAAAACATCAAACATGTCTCAATGAAACCATATGAATATGAAAACCCCTTACAATATCGATAATCACTGAATCAGAGCCTCATAAAATAGATAAATATATATGGGTTTGTAAATAACTAAATTTTAAATGAATATAATCATAACATACATTCACATGATATATATACACCACAAAAAATAAAAAAAATGGTGAATATGACATGTGTCTCATAAAAATAAATGTGAGACGAGGAACACTTACCTTATGTCAACCTTTATTCATAAGCACACTATCCTCATATATAATAAAATTAGTTTATTATACTTATATAACATAAACATATTCATACTTATAATATAACATATTATCAACTTATGACATTTTAATATTTAATTATTAATAATTTTTTATTTAGATCATTGTTTCCATGTGTTAACAACATCTTTTTTCATGAATGTTTCATTTTGGAAGTTCGGGTCCTTATACTATGGTCATAGTTAAATCATATATATAATTTTAATAATTTCATAAGTATCATATGTAATAATTATGTACCCTTTTATAATTACTCATATTAAATGGCAGTGAAAAATTAATTACATCACTTCTTTGATATAGTAATATGTATAGACACATGAGTGATGTTTATACTTCTCGATTAATGGAAGAAGAAAGGTAAATAATAATTAAAATTTACATAATTATTTTTATGTGACAAATATCACAAATATTTATTAAATATATCTCTATTACTTATCATATAATGCATAAATGAAAAACAAATCACATCATTTCATGGTGGTGGTCATCCATGCGTACGCACGAGAGAGGATATCATTTTCTAACAAATAGAAATGTAATGAGGTATATAAGATATTATATTTAAATAAGGATAATTATGTTATAAATTTCATATATTAACATTAAATACAATATAATAGTCATCCATGAATGATGGTGATGGAAAATGAATCTTATTTCTATGTGGATACAGTAGTTCACACGTATACATGATAAATAATTTCATTTCTTTTTTGATGGATAGAAGGTGGAAATGGTTCTGTATATAAATCCCTATCCCCAATTTCATCTTTTATGACAAAAATTTCACTATATGGTGTATATTTTGACTTGACTATGTAAAATTATTAGCCAAAATTTTTAGGAATTAAATATTTTTACATTATAAATATTACAATCCTGATATACTTTCACCATAGTACATTATGTTACTCCATAAGAGAAAAAAAGCAGTCAGTCTTACACTATAAAATATCTTTCTATATCGATTAGTAGAGATAGAAGTGTTGAAATATAAGGAAGTTGTTATAGGGGTTATGTCCACCATTAAATTTGAAGGTGTTTTAGATTTTATGAGATGTTTTGAGGTCCTCTCAGATGGAATCAGGCCTTAGATGATCCCCTATAAATACCCTTTATACCTCTCATCAATTATAAGGATGTCTTGGTAGCCCAAATTTTCCATAGAGAAGACATATGTCACCTTACGAAGTAGTCCTGACCTCCTGTACTATGAATTTGTTACCCTGTACTATAGAGGAACACCCTGAATCGTTCTTACTCCACAAGACATGATTTTATTCCATAAGAAGCATGAAACTAATTTTATGTCACAAGACATTATTTTTCATTATAAGAAGTGTAAGGTCAGTATTACATGATAATACAAATGTTTATGATGAAACAAGAGTACTACTCTAGTTTTACAGAGGCTTTTCAACTGGCCTTAGGTAAGTTGGCTTTTCATTTGGTCATGATTTTCCTCACCTTACTCCATAAAAATTAACATGATGGTTTGGAATCCGTTCTTGGATTCTGTGGTGTATGAGCATGTTCTGATTGTGTGTAGGTGTGGTATAGTGATGAAACCACTGACAAGCATTGACATTTACATTGACATCCATGGGGTAGGAAGTTCCTTACCTCTTAGCCTCTTATTTATAGATGTTTCCATGTTATGATTTATGTGTTGGATTATGATTCCTTTCTTGATTGTGATCACATGTAGGTGTGTGTGTAGCATATGATATTTGATTCCATGAGTGTTACCAGTGTAGATTATTTCCAGGTTTGATTATTATCTCATAATGTTGTCTGTGATACTAAATAATGAGGATTTTATGCTATTCCTACTTATGTGCTCACCTAATATGTATGGTACCCTTCCTTGGTGGTTGTGGGTGGTACTTAGACAAGTGGACCATTGTGAAGTATTTATCCCATTTTGGGGGAGTATGTTGAGCCATGTCTATGGAGATACTAGACTTGAGCACAATATGGAGTCACAAGGTATCTATGATGTCGTGCTGACGATGCACTCAACGTATCCTTGATTTTACAAGTTCTACTCGCTATGAGGTAGCTAGTAGATATGAGTCCTAGATACTATTGACCTGATGATGTATGGTGATATGGTCCTCTTTATGGTTAAATAACATCAGGTTTCATGTTCACACTACATTGTGAAGATGTTGTACTGGGTTGGTTTGGTTACTACTGAATTATTCTATTATTTTCTGTCATGGAGTTGAAACAGATACAATTTGGGGTTCATAGAGGCTTTCTTAGCCCACGAACTCTCATTTTTGGATTTTGTGCTTATACTAGTTACATATTTATTACCATTATGTCATGAACTTGTTATACATAATGAAATAATGATGAGGATTCATTGGTGGTGTCCTAATGAGTCTTGTACTCACTCCCTAATCAAGAATTTTGATGGAATTATAGATTTGATGAGGGATCTTTATAAGGGAAATGAACCTATGGTGGATAGCTAATCCAAGGAAGATAGAACTAGCAGTGGATTGATATGGACTCTAGTAGACCCCACAGTTATTTTTTTTATAAACTGTTATACTCTAGACAAGATTTCCACATTGGGGGATGTTTTCCTTGAAATTTATTCCATCTACATATTTCCACATGATTACTCTAATGTTTTATTATCTTTATTTATATTTATTATCGATTATGATTATATAATAGAGAGGGTATATTCTCCCTATTGACAGACTTCAAACCTCACTAATAGTCGACAACCTCTTGCATAAGGGGAGGCACGCATGAGGTCACATAACACTCAGACGTAGGCTTTGTGGTCAGGTCAGGCTGCTATAAATTGGTGTTAGAGAATCAAGATTCACTAACTTTTTCTTATCTTTTTATTTGTTTTTATCGGGTATACATGAGATATGATATTTGTTAATTGAGTAGGATACTATTCAAGTTCCAGTCTAGCATTTTATAGTGGACCTTTGAGTTTCCATATAATTGGGAAATTATGCTTTTGCAAAAAATTGACTAAATTCACCTTAAGTGATACACATGACATTGATTTGTGATTTTTGATATTTCACATATGTTCATACATCATGAATATGCACATATGATCACACACATAAACACAAATACACACACATATATATATTTATATTCACCTGTTGTTGTTCTATATGGTAGTTCTTTGATTAAATGCATAATTTGTGCTATCTGTTTGGGATATTTTCTACTTATGTGATATGTCTATGTTTCTATTGTAATATATCATGTTTGGAATTGATTATTTGAAATTATTCTGTTGTTTAGTTACTAAATATATGATTACTATGACTAAAATTTGTGGACAAACACCATAGTAAGTTCAAGGTGGGGTTACCAGTTAAGTTATCTTATGAGTTAGTCTCTCTTGAGATACAATTGGGAATGAAAGTGGATAGTCCCTGATGAAGCCCAAATAGTCCCATAGTTTCTACATGATATCTAGATCTATGGGAGGTCATGATTTTGGAGATAACTTTATTTGATGTGATACTTGGCATTGATTGGATGACAAGAATCCAAGATCACATAGACTGCTACCAGAGGCATGTTTCATTCACTTCGGCAAAAGGATAGAGTTATGTAATAACCATAGAGTGGGATTTAGGAGCAGTAGAGTTATACCAACTATGATCCAACTTAGGATGACCACAACACAGATGGTAGGATTATCTCTCTTGATAGGATCTATAATAGATCTATTTTAAAAGCTTTATCATGATATATTTCCAGAAAAATTTATAGGAAATCCTATGGATATGGGTGAATAACTTTAGATTGAGCTATTACTAGGGGCACAACCCATTTATATACCCACGTATATTATATTTAAAACCGAGAAAAAGGACATAAAGTTATATCTATATGAATTGGATTAGAAAGGAATTATCAGGAAAAATACATTATCGTTGGGAACACATGTGTTGTTCTCTAAGAAATATAATGTTAGTCATTCACTTTGTGTTGATTACTAGATGATGAATTAGGTGATAGTGAATAACCAACATCCATTTACCCAGATTGATGATATTTTTTATCTAATAAAGAGACCTTGGTGGTTCTCTAAGATGGATATTTGATTTGGATGTCATCATCTACGAGTAATGGAGGAGGACATTCCAAAGATGATATTTCATAGAAGGTATGATTTATATAAGTATATGGTGATGTTTTTTGGGATGAATAATAACCAATTGTGTTCATGTTCCTCATGAAAAATATCATACACCCATACATAGACTCATTCATCATGGGTTTCATCAACAACATCCTCATAAACCCATCGACACCAGAGCAACATGCTAGACACCTTGATATATTCCAGAGTAGCATTGAACATATATGATATACACTACAATGTCAAATTATTAATTATAGATTCAATAGGTTAAGTTCCTAGTATATGTGGTTTCTGAGATAGTTATATATTTTTACCCAACAAAATTTGATGAATTATTTTCCTAGATAAATTCTAGAATGTGTTTTAGATCAGGAGGTTTCTTAGTTTAGCAGGATATTGCCAATAGTTTTTCTTGGACTTATCCCAATTGTCATCACATATGACAGCACTAATGAAGAATGGGATTGAAGTAACAGTGGCTAGATCATTGTGAAGATTATTTCCTTGATCTAAAGATAAGGATGATGATATCACTTATACTTAAACTCCATAAGCTTAGTGTTAGTTACATGTTGTATTTGTGATTTGTAAAAAATAGTTGGGGGAAGTTATGATATAGATAGAGAGCAGTCATGTCACGAACCGAATCTGGTCGCCACTGAATCCAGCACCAAACCCAGACTGCGAAATGGCATGAATGGCGTTCTCGATCCCCATGGGCTGGAACAAGTGCTCGGGTAACATAAAATTATAATTGGGAATGATTTACCCAGGTTCATAAATTTAAAACAAAAAATGAATCCAATAAAATGATTCTGGATTTATCAAACCAAAAAATCTTTTACAAAAATTCATAACTAAATTACGTAGTTTAGAATAACTCACTAAGACCATAAAAAAGGTAAAAAACCAAAAGTAAAATCCCAAGAACCTCCACATGGAAATAGGCACTGCCCTCAAGCCATCCCCATAACACTGCAGCAAGAAGAACCACTAAAATCCCGAAGCGCAAGCACTAAAAGTTTTACCCACACCTGCGACAAAAGAGACCAAATATAGTTACACAAAAAGGTGTAAGTAGGGTTTGAGCCAAATCTCAGTAGCATGCCACCACTAGATAATTCCATGTGATAAAAATTCAAATACGAAAAACTTGGAAGTTTTGGTAAACAAAAAATGCTAGTGAAATTTTCTAAAAGATGCAACTTTAAATAAAAAAAAATTTCTAAGTGGGATAATTTAAAGAATAAATACTTTTAAAATGATTTCCAATGCTAATGAATTTTCTAAAAAATATACCATATACTGATGGTAAGTGTAAAGGATCTAATGAGAACAAAAAATGGGAAATAAGCCCTAATCACTAGCTCACTGTGGATCCCAGGTACCTCCTATCTCGTTGAAAGTAACCATCACAATATATATTCATTATCATGTACGATCCACTAGTAGTGAAAATACCCATAACATAGTGGTCCCCTACCATCATCAGCATAGTTTAGTTAGAGTTTTAAGCGTTAATCTTGCTAAGTGAAACTGAGGACAAACCCCACGGATTCACTAGCATACTAGTACACGTCCACCCACCTAGATACCTGGGTTTTCCCCTTGTGCTCAAACAAGTTCAACAAGACAAGAAATATAATTTTCACATTAAAATATCATTTCCACATCAAAAATTCACCAAAAATCACACATGTACATCACACAAGTCACAAAATCCACTTTTTCTTTCAAATTGATTTTGAAATCAAACTCACACTAGAATAGCCCACAACACATTTTGAAAATCATTCACAATTCAACAAATCCTTAAAAAATTTATAAAATATTTCCCAAGATGATAAACATCACATGACTGCCCACTCACATGTTACATAATATTCTTTTCATAAACAATTTCCATTTTTTACATCACACTCACACAAAATAGCCCAAAAACATGTTTCGCACCCACACCACAATATCATAAATCACCTCCACAAATTAAAAAACATTACCAAAAACGTTTGACATAAAAACTAACCAATTTATCTTTCAAAAACGCATTTTAAGAACATAATACCCAAAAAATAGTACATAATCAAACATTTCACACTTTGTGTCACTCATTAAATCATTTACAATTTTCATAAAACCAACTCAATGGGTATAACGTTGTTTTCCCAAAAAACTGAATTCCAAATCCCATTTAAAATCCAAAATCATATCAATTCCAATAAAAATCAGAATTGGAATCCATAGAAATATTTATTTAACCACTAAAAATTATTATAAAACCACCTCAAATAATACCACAAAAATGCACATGAAAAACACACATTTTAATAAAACGCTTTCAAGAGGCATTACATGGTTTCACACATAAAACCTATTTAAAGACCCTATTTTAAACCCAAAGGCACCCCAAGACCCTAAATAAGTAGAATTGGCAGTCCAAAAAGATTTATTACACCAATTTCATATGTTATAAAACACACCCAAACAATACCCCAAGGGTTACACATGAAAACACCTAATTTCAAACTAAAATGAAACTATAAAATTAAATGCTAAACCAAATCCATCATAAAAAATTTTTGCACAAAAAAAAGCATATTATAAACATGAAAAATATGTAATTCAAGAAAACTAACTCATCTAGAAATTATCACACATGAAATCACCTACCGAAAGTGTCGAAACCCTCAAATATTTGTGCGAAACATCAACAGCACCACCGTCACACCTCAAAGAAGTGAAAAGAAACCTAAAAGCTCAATATTTCACCCAAAAGACATGAAGTTAGACCCTAGTCACTAACCCTAACTTCTAGACATTTTATAACTCATGAAATGGTGATGAACCCCTAATAAAATAGACGAAATGGAAGGGAGGAACACTTACTTGAAGGAATCTTGGAGAAGTCGCTCTAACTCTACTAGTATCTGAATTTTAAAATATCCAAACGTTCAAGTGAGGTTATAAAATGGAATAGGGAATCATATATGAACTAGAATGGGGGAAATTAGTGATAAATTAAGGAGTTATGAAGGAATGAATTTACCTCTTCAAATCTGGGAGATTTGTGAAATCCAGAGACTTTTCTCCAAACATCTTGATTCTATTGAGCTCCAAATTAGGGTAGGAGAAAATGGGGGAGTGACCTGAGTAATTGGTCTTTGGTGAGAGTTATAATCACTAAAAAAACATAAAAATTAAATGAGGTGTTAAAAAATTAAAAATATTATTGATGTAGGAAATGGGATTTCGGGCAGGCCCAATCACTTAAATAAAATCTCATTTTCACCATGATTATGGATTCCTAAATATTCAAAATTAATATGATGGTGTTAATAGGTCAAGTTATTCCAAGTAGAAATTAGAATGGATGAAAATTGTTGAAAAATGATGTATTTATAAAGGAATCAAAATTTATTTTTAAATATTGAATTGGGCTCACGGTTTGGCCCAAGTCATGAAAACTCACCCATTTCTCAAAAAATGCATAGAAAACCCCTAAAACAAAGAAATAATGGAAATTAAATTAAAAATAACTTTAAAATAAGTTATGTATGTGAAAATTTTACAACACTCTGAAAAATTTCCTCCCCGAAAAGTCACAGCAAGGCCAAAGAAACAACCAAACCCAACTGAGAAACCAAGAGGTACTCCCTTTCCAAGTTTCACCCCCAAAGGCCAAAACACATCCAGGGATCAATTAAGGAAGGAATACTCTCAAAAACCAATATTACACCAATTTACTGAAACAATCAAGAACATTAAGGCTTTATCTGAAAAGAAAACTCATCAAACACAATATAAACAAGAATCAAACAAATTACCCAAACAAACAACTTCGAACAAGGTTACACTTACCTTGATATAACAAATCCATTGGGTACTCTCCAATCTCAATGTTTACCCAAGGAAGATGTAGGTATTTAGATAGTTTTGAATGAGAATACCCACTTCCATGCCAAGACCATGGAAAAAACTAAGTTACTGGTATGAGGAGACACAAATGGGCTTCCCACCATAAGAGACAACTTAAATTTTTCCCGAGACAGAATCGGGACACTAACAGGGGGAGGCCTGAACGGACTCCCTAGTTCAAGGGGTATACTTCTTTGGACCTTTACAAAATAACACATATAAGACTCATAGTCAGTCTCCCCATCATAATAACCAACTATCTTAACCGACCAGTACAGGCCAGTATAGAAAGACCCCAGAATTTAAAGGGTTGGGACAGCCGCACAGTTAGTCATCATGGTTTGGAAAAATGTGCACTAACCATGGGGATCCTTCTATCTACATGGTTTTCTGGGACATGGTCACTATTAACCATGCACAAATCATGCGCTCAACCTTTCTAGCCAAACTTCAAACCTTTTTCTAAATACCCTATCAAAACCAAAGGGGGAAATTATAAACTCAGGTTATAACCTAGAAATGAGTTCCTCCCACCTATACCACCAAACGGGAACAACTGGAACAAGATGATGACACCAGAAGTTTAAAATCTTCCTATCATTCATATTGAGGATAGGTCTTCATACATGGTTTTTAATGACCTTGGGATTTCCCCTGACTAGGTTCCAGCTTCTCTCTAGGACCTATGGCTGGAGCTCAAATGATTGAAGAATCATTGACCTCATAGTTAGGCTTTGGAAACCACCTTAACATAACTTCTTGTTCTGAGGATACAAACAACTACACCACAATACCTGATATGTTTACCAAGAACTAACACATTCCAAACTCAATTTACTATAACCCAACATTTCTCTGAAACAAGGTCTTAGAAGATGCACACACATCACACCTTATTTAATCGGGTGAGAAACAACAAAAGGAAAGGACTCATATAAACACCTTCCTCTAAAATAGAGGATTTTGGCATTTTTCCAAGGGATACATACTCCCAATATAACATAGACTCTCAGAGGATTTTAAAACCTTTTCCTTTATAGTAAAACAATCACATGACATCACAAGGCATCACCGAACATGACCATTGTGACAGATAGAAATAATTCATGGAATGGGACCTTATTCCATGTTCCTAAACAACACACAAGTCCATAAAGTATCCACAATAGCCTCTCATGACCGTATTCCCAAAACTGGTGGTTTAACATTAACTCCTACTTCAATGAAACTATGAAGAACCCAGAGGCCCTTTTAGAAACCCTCAAGACACTTATCCACACTAACAACCCCATACCACTTCCACCTTCGACAGACTAGGCAACTTTAGAAACTGAGGTGTCTTTCAACCTTCCAGGAGAACTCTCCCACTACAAGAGGATCCAGAAATCAAAGAAATGATTTTTTGTAGAATCAATCAACAAATATCAATAAAATATTCCTTATATTGATCAACTGGAGGATTTTCCATTAATGAAACAATATGGGTTTCACTTCAGTTGTGCATTAACCCGTAATGGGGGTGTACCTTATCCTATAAGAAAACCCAAGGCCCAACCAAGCTGGTCCATTGGTCAAAAAATTTAACAAACCAGATCCAAACACATGAAGGGAACCATCATGAAGTTGTCCTGAAACATATCTCATAAGAGACTACTAATTGGTCCTTCAACCCAGCTTACCAACCAAACACAAACCCAAAACATGATTTGAACAGGAGGGGTTCTTGGAATCAAAACACTCCACAACAAACTTTTTACCAAAAAAACATAATACACAACATCCCAAAACAATCATCAAGACATCTGATTTTCCTTTTAAAAACATTTCCTTGAAAACAAATGGTTCAGCAGTTGGCGTATCCACCAATGGTACCCAATGGCCCCCACACATGCATGATTCTGTGCCACACTAGGAACCCTCCTTTTATCCATACCGGCATTCATCCAGTCATTCCATTAACCATCCATCATACCGTATAACCCCATACATGTGGCTTCTCATGAAAATACCAAGTGTTAAAACAAAAACTATTTCCACTTTTCAAAATCAAAACAATCAACCAATACTTCCTTTTTCTCAATATCGCTAACCACGAAATAGAACCAAAATTACCGCTTAATTTTTTTTTCAGAAATGCAAAATCATTCAAATGAAAACTCACTTTCAATTCATACACATTAATTTCAAAACATCTCATCCCATTAAAACACCTTTCAATAGTTTATAAAACTTTATTGGAAACACTTTTTCAAAACCAACTTTAACATAATTCTTGGTTTCAAAAGAGGCATAAACACACCATTTTCCTAATTCAAAAAAATATTCTGAAATTTTAGTTCCACCATTTCAAAAAAACCTTACGCTTCTTAAAACCATGTCATTTTTTACTTTGAAACCGAACTTCAAATATTTCAAAACTAAAGGACACGAGACAATGCGAGGGGGAACTAGCTTTAGTGGTTGACTTGGACATATGGTTGGAGACATATTCCAATAACTTAACTATCAAAAAGAGTATTCTAGGGAATATCCTTGGATCCACATGGCTTTCCAGGCCCAAGGAGCTCACAGAAACCATTAACACAACTCTCCTTTCATTTCCCCTAATCATCATCAAACCAAGAAAACCAAAGGGCTTAGATAAATTTTGACTTCCCCTAGCAACAGGAATCCCTTCATGAGGTGTGGTGATCAGGCACACTACCCATAAATAAAAAACCATGTTCCGAAAATCCTAACTCCAGACTATCCCGACTCTTTCCCAAATAAGATGACCCAAAGAGTTAACCTCAACATACCTCTGAAACCATTTTGTCACGAACCAAATCTGGTCTTTGCCAATACCTGCACCAAACCCAGCCTACAACATGGCCCGAAGGGTTTTCCCTATCCCCATGGGATGAAATAAGTTCCCGAGTATCATAAAATGAGAATTTGGAACGATTTACCCAAGTTTATAAACACAACACAACAAATGAATCTAATAAAATGAATCTGGATTTTTCAAACCAAACAATCTTTTACAATAATTCATAACTGAATTACATAGTTTAAAACCAATCACCAAGACTATAAAAAAGGCAAAAAACCCAAAATTAAACAGCCTAAGAACCTCCACATAGAAAGAGGCACCGCCCTCAAGCAATCCCCAAAACACTACACCAAGAAGGACTGCTAAAATCTCAAACTGCTGGCACTAAAAGTTTTACCCACACCCGTGACAAAGGAAACCAAAAATACTTACACCCAAATGTGCAAGTATGGTGTGATCCAAAGCCTATTAGGATAGTATGACTAGAGGATTCCATGTGATAAACATTCAAATACAAAAATCTTGAAAGTTTTGGTAAACAAGAAATTCTAGTGACAATTTCTAAAAGATACAACTTTAAATAAAAAACAATTTGTAAGTGGGATAATTTAAAGAATAGACACTTTTAAAATGAATACCAAAGATACTAAATTTTAATCCAAATATATCGTATTCTGATGGTAAGTGTAAAGGATCTAATGAGAAAAAACAATGGGAAATAACCCCTAAGCACTAGCTCACTGTGGGTCCCAGGTACCTCGTATCTCGGTGAAAGTAACCATGAAAATATATATATGTTCTCATGCATGAGCCACTAGTAGGGAACATTCCCATAACCTAGTGGTCCACAATTATCTTCATCATAGATTAGTTATAGTTGTAAGCTTCAAGATTACTATGTGAAACTGAGGCCAAACCCAATAGATTCACTAGCATACTAGTACACGTCCACCAACCTAGATACCCGTGTTTTCCCCTTGTGCTCAAACAAGTTAAACGATACAATAAATATAATTTTCTAATTAAAATATCACTTACACATCAAAAATTCACCAAGAATCCCATATGTACATCAAACTAGTCAAAAAAACCACTTTTCATTAAAATTAATTTTGAAATCAAACTCACACCAAAATAGCTCACAACACATTTTTCACATCATTAACAATTCAATAAATCCTTTAAAAATTTTATAAAATATTTCCCAAGATTTTAAACATCACATAATAGCCCACTCACATGTTACATAATACACTTTTCATAAAAAAAAGTCCATTTTTTACATCACACTCACAGAAAACAGCCCAAAAACATGTTTCACACCCACATCACAATTTCATAAATCACCTCAGCAAATTAAAAAACATTACCAACACGCTTTACATAAACAATGACCACTTTATCTTTCAAAAACTCATTTCAAGAAAATAATACCACCAAAATAGTACAAAATAATCCATTTCACACTTTGTGTAACTCATTAAATCACTTACAATTTTCATAAAACCATCATAATGGGTATAACTATGTTTTCCCCACAAAACCCAATTCCAAATCTTCTTTAAAAGAATAAATCACACGAATAAAAATAAAAATAATAATTGTAAGCCTTATTAGTATTTATTTAACCACTCTCAAGTATTATAAAATCACCTCAAACAATACCACAAAATATGCACATGAAAACACACATTTTCATAAAATGCTTTCAAGAGGCATTACATGGTTTCACACATAAAACCCAGTAAAAACCCTCTTCTATTACCAAAGGCACACCAAGACCCTATAAAAGAATAATTGGCATCCCAAGAAGATTTATTACACCAATTTCATACATACACCCAAATAATACCCTAAGGTTTACACATGAAAAACACCCAATTTCAAACTAAAATGCAACTATAAAATTAAATTATTAACCAAATCCATCATAAACAATTTTCACACAACACACAGAATATTAGAAACATGAAAAATATGTAATTCAAGAAAACTAACTCATCTATAAATGATCACACATGGAATCACCTACCGAAAGTGTCGAAACTCTCAAATATTGGTGTGAAGCACCAACCGCACCACCGCCGCACCTCGAGGAAGTTAAAAGAAACCTAAAACCCCACTATTTCACCCAAAATACAAGACGTTAGACCCTAGTCACTAAACATAACATTTGGACATTTTAGAACTCAAGAAATAGTGATGAAAGCCTAAGGAAATTGAAGAAATGGAATGGAGGGACACTTACTCGAAGGAATCTTATAGAAATCTCCCTACCTCTACTAGTATCTGAATTTCAAAATATCCAAACATTCAATTGAGGTTCTCACAAGGAATAGGAGATCATGTAGAAACTATAACACCCGAGACTTTTATGTTATCAAAGGAATCTTTTTCTACACAACACTTGCTTGGCTTGCTTTACACGCAATCGCGACCTTCCTCGATAGCTTGCGTCGTACGCAATACCGAGTTTCACTAAACAACAATATGCTATTAAAACTAGCCGTTATGAATAGTAATAACCACTTTTTGAAATTTTATAAATTTTATTTTTCAAAATGGATTTCATTTTTGGACTCAGAATATCGAAATTAGCCTAGGGTGAAATTTTGGTATTTTTCTGAAAACTTTCAATTTTTGATGAATAGTGAAACCACTAAGTGATAGGTTAAAAACTGAATTTTGCATAAAACGTAATTTTACCGCTTCTGTGAATAGAATTTTGAAAATCCGACAGACACGGTTGATATCAGTAAGTAAAATGTGGTTCAATGAGATAAAAATAATTTTTTGGTGAATAGTAACTTTTTACTTTTTTTACCGCGGTTAATAGTAAATAGGGTAACTAAGGGTAAATATGATATTACTATTACCCTAACACATGTCCTATTTCTATTGGACAAGTGTAATTAGACCAAAAACAACCTTATAAATAAAATATGACCATTTAGGCCCACTTGTATTAGATTAGGACATTTATTATTAATTTATTTAAAGAAGGGTTAAAATAGTTAAAATCAAAGTTTAATAAGTAAATCATTTTTAATATGGGGTTATACATAAGATAAATTCGACTATAAATATTCATTAGAAAGCTAAAAAGATTTCCTACATAATGGTATTTTATTTATAATTTTTAGACATTAAATAATTTAATTTATTTATGACACAATGATGATGCAGTAATTATCTTATTAATGAAATATTGACATAATTGATGTTATAAACACCAAAATAAATGTAATTTGAGACTTTTTATGAATTCCACTAATTTTCTAGGTTACTATGATATATTTATGTTGCTTTAATCAACTTAGTTCGAACATATAATTCTGTTATGACTTTCACAAAAATCATATATCAAATAGTGTCAAAATTGACACAAAATAGTTTTTAAATCAAATATTATATTATTAATTGTTATTTTATTCCTAAAAATCTAAGGTTCGGCCAAATGACTTAGATAGGGATATATATATTAATAATAAACAATTTGGGGTTCGTTTGGCATGTTATAGTAAGTGTATTAACCATATAGTGAAAGAAAACAAAAAGACACGGTAAAAGTTAAATTATTTAACTTAGAGTTAAATCTAATTGATAAGGTTAAAATAATTCCCTAAACTTGTCTAAATCCTATTAGTTGATAGGATTTCGACCCATCCCCACTTTAGCTTCAAAATAAGACCCTTTGGAACCATTATAAACCGATTTTGACTTTAATATAAAATAATATTTTGAGATATTCCTAAGGTGCCCCTCTCCTCCCTTATAAAAGGGCACCTCCTCCCCCTCCTCCTCACACCAAATTGAGCACTCAAGCTCGGCCAACCCCTGACCTTTTCTCCTATCCACTTCCCTAGAATAATCCTAGAGGTCCTGGTCTTCTTCAAAGACCAATCTTAGTTCCGTAAGTGGAGGATTCAAAGAGGCGTTTCAAAGAAGAGGTAATATCCATTACCGATCTTTTCAATTTCTTTCTTCTTCAACTTCTTCTTCTTTAGTTGTTTCATGATAAAGTAATAACATAAGTATTACTTACATACTGATATGTTATTATAAATATGAAACAACCCTAATTCACCTTCTATCCATCCTACGGAAAAATGAAATCACCGCACGTGCGTACGTACGGAATACCGTCTCCACGCCGTGGTGTAATCTATTTTTACACCATAACTTTACAAGGATGGGTATAATGGTGTAATGAGTAACTATTTATGATTATTATAAAGTAATATTGATACTGAAATAATATATATACACTCCAATACAGTTCCACGATCATAGGAACGATATCATCACTCGTGCGTACGTACGGAATACCGTCTCCACGATGTGATGCGACTCGTTCTACATGAACATCATTACATAGTAATTATATAAATTAATTGAATGAATAAATATGATATATGTTACACTAATACCATTCTGGATATAAGGTATCTATAACCTTAAATGAAGAATAAGAATGTATTCGGAAAAAAACGCATAAGAACAAAAGGTAATAAAGACCCGAGTAACAAGTAACAATGAAATATTACTAACAAGAAGCTAAGAATATGACTATATATGATATCATATCAATATGTATGATTCTGGAATAAGTCAATAACATTATTTAAACAATTATACAGGATCTTCGGACATGTACAAAGCAAATCGGACCTAAGGTAAGGGAAATATCACAATCTCATTTTTATCCAAGATTGTTTATACTTTGGCATTTACTGGGGTGTATTTTATCATCCAAATCCATGTTTCATCAATATGTAATATTATTTCCATCCACCTACAATTGTTTAAATCCATTTTTACCCTTCGGTGAGTTTTTAGTAATATGTATGAAAGGAATCTTTTGTCGTTTTTCGTACGAGGTACTTTTTGACTTTTCCGAAAAAAGTACGAAGAATGTTTTTTTAACTTATACGGCATGAATGGATTATTAAAAAATTATTTCCAAGAAGCTTCCTTTACAAGTTTTCAAGTTTATTTTTAATCAACTTCTTTTATTTTAAAGTCGTATGACATGTTATGAGAGGAAAAATGTTTTTGAAGTAGAAAGGATATTTTCCTCAAGAATGGAGTTCAAGTATTTTATCAAAATTATTTTACATCTAAGATAATAAAAGGGTTCTATTTTTATCCCTATTATTACATTGGTATGATTATGTTGTGATGGAAATATTTTTATGAATTCCTTTATCTTATATGAATTGTTTTATGATGTCATGTTGTTTAAGAATCCCATTTTTATTACATGGGTTATGCGATGATGTATGATTTATGATTATGTGGCACACATAAGAAAGGATTCATTATAAGATGGGTGGGACCTATATCTCCCTCCAATGCATTGGGTAAAGATTTTATATCTCATGAGATAGACATGGCTGGAATGGTAGGTTATACCGGTTCAGTGAAACAGGACTGAAATGAGGGTTACTCAATTCAGAAAGGGAGTTTGTCCACTATGATATTCTTGGCAATGAGTCATGACTAACAAGAAATGATTTTCCATGATTTTGTGTGCATGCCACAAAGTTTCAAGTTTTATTTTATTATTATGGTGATCTCATTTTCACTTCTATGATTTATTCCATGTTAAGATATTATGATCTCTTTTGCAGGTTTTGATTTTCAAAAAGATATGATATGATTTTTATTTCCTTTATTTTCCCTTGCTGAGCATTTGAGCTCACCCTTTTATGTTTTCTTTTCCCCAGGTCAGGAAGATGGATATTAAGTAGAATATGCTAAAAGGGACCCTAGATATGATGAAATAAATTGGAGACACTGTAGAAGATTTATGAACCAGTTGTTTATGTTTCCCAGTTTCTAAAGACACTATACCTATACGGTCCTTTGTGGTTTTGTCATATGTTGTAATAAGTGTGCTTCAATTTTGAAGTATTAAAAATGTATGTAAAGTATGGGTCGTTATAGTTGGTATCAGAGGAAAGGTATAGTCAACCTTTGGAAACTAGGATGTGAAAGCCTTAGTAAGAACCCTAAGGAAAAGTCTAAGCATAGAACACAATCTTAGTGTTTTAGAAATGGCCATGAATACCCTAGGATAAAACCTTAAGTGTGAAATTTTATCCTTGATTATGTGGTTTTCCTATTATAATTAGTGTTGCTCACACTATTCTTCTTGGTTTTAGTCAATGGCTGGAACCTGAAGGAACCGTGTTAATGCGGAATGTGATGGGCAATGCAATGATTGTCCCCCTGAGCAACCAAACGATATGGGAGCTGGAATGCAAAATCTTGTAGCCATGCTCACACAACTTTCTCAAGCTATGAATCATGCAGGACTCCCAAACGAGCAAAGGAAGGAGCAACATTCTGTTGAATCCTTCATGAGGCAGCATCCACCTTCTTTCAGCGGGTCTACTGATCCATTAGTTGCTGAACAATGGATTAGTACTACTGAAAATATATTTTCAGTTCTTCAATGTTCTGAGCATGATAAAGTCATCCTAGCAGTGTATCGTTTGGAAGGAGATGCTGATCAATGGTGGAATCTTATTAAGAATACGAGGCAAAGGGATGAAATTGAGTCTATGGAATGGGACGAGTTCAAGAACTTATTTTTCAATAAGTACTTCCCTCGTATTCTCCGAACAAAGATGGAGAAAGAGTTTCTTGAACTGAAGCAAAGGGATGATGAATCTGTTGGTACCTATGAAGCAAATTTTACAAGACTTTCAAGGTACACTTCTGGTATTATTATCCAACCTGAGAGTAAGATCGATCAATTCTTTAGTGGCTTAAAACCAAGTCTTCAAAGGGCGTTAGCCATAAGTGACTTCAATATCTACGAGGAAATCGTTCGATGTGCTCTCAAAGTTGAGATGGAGATTGGAGTAACCCATCAGTCACATGGGTTTGATAAGAAGAGGAATATGGAATTCAAAGGAAAATCTAAAGAGCACACTGAAAATAAGATGAACTTTCCCTTATGCTCAAAGTGTGGAAAGAAACATGGAGGGAGTTGTCTTAAAGGGACAAGTAAATGTTTTAATTGTGGAAAGGAAGGTCATCGGGCATTTGAATGCCGCGATAATGGGAAGAAGATGTCTAATGATGCAAACAAAGGAAGGGATACACAGAATGAACCTACTACACTTCAATGTTTCTAGTGAAAGGAGATGGGGCATTATACCAATCGATGCCCAAATCCAAGGGTTGATGATGATGGTCGACGTCAACAAAATCTTAAGGCTAAAGACAAAGGAAAGTCACATGCAATTTCTATCAGCGATGTGGAGTACGATAACGAAGTGGTGAAAGGTACACTTACCATCCACTCTAAAGTAGCAAATGTTTTATTTGATTCTGGATCCACCCACTCTTTTATTTCTAAAGAATTTTCTAAGGGTATCACCGTATTACCTCAACAATTAGATGTTGAGTTAGCTGTGACAACACCTAATGGCACAACAGTCGCATCAAAAGTTTATAATTCTTCTCCGATCGAAGTTTGTGGGAAAGTGCTTCCTGCAAATCTTGTGATACTTCCTTTAGTGGAATTTGATGTGATTCTTGGAATGGATTGGCTTTCTCTACATGGAGCTCATATCAATTGCCAAAGAAGGGAAGTCACATTTCATATTCCAGATCAATCTACGATCGTCTATCAATGCAAGGATGAACATAACCTTCCAGTGGAAATTCCTTCCATCTTATGGGTCTTGATTCCACTAAATGAAGGTTATTTATCTCAAATGGTTGGTGAGAAACTCACGATTAAGAATATGCCCATTGTACGGGAGTTTGATGATGTCTTTTTGGAGGAATTACTGGGTCTTCCACCAAATCGTGAAGTTGAGTTTTCAATAGAACTCGTACCGAGCGCTTTGCCAATTTCAAAGACACCTTATAGAATGGCCCCAATTGAGTTGCAGGAATTGAAGAAGAAACTCCAAGAGAATCTTGATAAGGGATTCATACGCCCTAGTGCGTCACCTTGGGGAGCACCTGTTCTATTTGTTAAGAAGAAAGATGGATCAATGAGACTCTGCATTGATTATCTAGAACTTAACAAGATCACTATCAAGAACAAATATCCTCTCCCACACATTGATGAATTATTTGACCAAATACGCGGAGCTCAATACTTTTCCAAGATTGATCTTCGTTCAGGGTATCATCAATTAAGGGTCAAAAGGGAGGATATACCAAATACGGCTTTCCGTACAAGGTATGGACACTATGAATTTATAGTGATTCCATTTGGTCTTACTAATGCCCCTGCTATCTTCATGGATCTAATGAATAGAGTCTTTAGAGACTATCTTGATCAATTTGTGGTAGTTTTTATAGACGATATTCTTGTCTATTCAAAGAGCAAGGAAGAGCATGAAGATCACTTGAGAATTATATTGAAGACCCTGAGAAAGGAGAAGCTTTATGCCAAATTTACCAAGTGTGAATTTTGGCTTCAAAAAGTTGCATTTTTGGGTCACATAATCTCAAAAGAGGGGATATCTGTGGATCCAGCAAAAACAGAGGTTATCGAAAGATGGTCGAGACCAACAACAGTAACTGAGATTCGAAGTTTTCTTAGTTTGGCTGGATATTATCGACGTTTTGTAAATGATTTTTCACAATTATCTAATCCACTCACCAAGTTGACTCGGAAAGGAGTTAAGTTTGTCTGGACAGAGGAATGTGAAGAGAATTTCAAGGAGTTGAAAAGAAGGTTATCCAGTGCACCTGTGCTCACACTGCCTTGTAGTGGAGAAAGGTTTGTGATCTACAGTGATGCATCCAAGAAGGGATTGGGGTGTGTTCTTATGCAAAATGATATGGTGATAGCTTATGACTCACGACAGTTGAAAATCCATGAGAAAAATTACCCAACACATGATTTGGAGTTGGCTGCGGTAATCTTTGCATTAAAGATTTGGAGGCATTACCTTTATGGTGATAGGTGTGATATTTATACTGATCATAAAAGTTTAAAGTATATTTTCACACAAAAGGAGTTGAATATGCGTCAAAGAAGATGGTTGGAGCTGATTAAGGATTATGACTGCTCAATGCATTACCACCCTGGGAAAGCAAACAAGGTGGCAGATGCATTAAGTCGACAAGACCATGCTAGTTTATCCTTGATGAGGATAAAAAAAGATCCAATATTTATGGATTTAAAAAGGATGGATCTTGGAATTATAATGGAAGGGGAAAAATATTATCTTTCTCAAATGAATGTTCAACCATCTATACATGCGAAGATTAAGGAGGCACAGAAAGAAGATGTCGAGTTACAAAAGAAGGTGAGAAATGTTCCTGAATTCAACCTTGATTGTGATGGGATAATAAAGTTCAGGAATCGGGTTTGTGTTCCTCCCATCCCCGAATTAAAGAAGGAGCTGCTGGATGAGGCTCATCATTCTTCATTCTCTATTCATCCTGGAAGCACGAAGATGTATGGGGACCTGAAAGAGTACTTCTGGTGGGATGGCATGAAAAGAGATGTTGCTGAATATGTCTCTCGATGCTTGGTTTGTCAACAAGTTAAAGCTGAGAGACAGAAGTCTAAGGGGATGTTACAACCATTACCCATACCCGAATGGAAATGGGAAAACATCACTATGGACTTTGTCACAGGACTTCCTAAAACATCCAAAGGCAATAATGCTATCTGGGTCATAGTTGATCGTCTTACAAAGTCTTCACACTTCATTCCTATTAGAGAGGATTTCTCTCTAGATCAGCTTGACAGGATATATGTAAAGGAAGTGGTAAGATTGCATGGAGTACCACTTTCTATTATATCTGATCGGGATCCGAGATTTACCTCGAAGTTCTGGCGAAGTCTTCAGCATACTCTGGATATAGAGTTGAGTTTTAGCACTACTTATCATCCCCAGACAGACGGTCAGTCTGAGAGAACAATTCAAACCCTAGAAGATATGTTGAGAGCTTGCTCTATGGATTTCAAAGGAGGTTGGGATCAACACCTACCTTTGGTGGAATTTTCTTATAATAATAGCTTTCACTCCAGTATTCAGATGGCTCCTTATAAAGCTCTCTATGGAAAGAAATGCAGGACTCCAACTTGCTGGGATGAAGTTGGGGAAAGAAAGCTATTAGGACCTGATCTCGTTGATGAAATGGCAGAAAAGGTCAGATCTATTCAACAACACATACGAGCAGCTCAGAGTCGACAGAAAAGTTATGCCGACAACCGAAGAAAAGACCTAGAGTTTGAAGTGGGTGATAAAGTGTTCTTAAGAATATCTCCCTGGAAGAGGGTTATGAGATTTGGAAAGAAGGGGAAGTTGAGCCCTAGATATATCGGTACTTTCGAAATACTGGATCGTGTTGGGAAGGTAGCTTACCAATTGGCGCTTCCACCGAATCTCTCTCAAGTTCACGATGTGTTCCATGTATCTCTCCTGAGAAAGTACATACCAGATCCTTCACATGTACTCATCTCAGAAGTTGTACTGCTAGAGCAAGATCTTTCTTATGAAGAACAGCCGATAGAGATTCTGGATCGTAGCGAAAAAGTCCTACGAAACAAGACCACTCGATTGGTGAAAGTTTTATGGAGGAACCACCAACTTGAAGAAGCTACATGGGAGCTTGAGGATATGATGAGGGAGAAGTATCCTCATCTGTTTGTTACAAAGTGACGAATTTCGAGGGCGAAATTCTTTTTAAGGGGGGTAGAATGTAACACCCGAGACTTTTATGTTATCAAAGGAATCTTTTTCTACACAACACTTGCTTGGCTTGCTTTACACGCAATCGCGACCTTCCTCGATAGCTTGCATCGTACGCAATACCGAGTTTCACTAAACAACAATATGCTATTAAAACTAGACGTTATGAATAGTAATAACCACTTTTTGAAATTTTATAAATTTTATTTTTCAAAATGGACTTCATTTTTGGACTCAGAATATCGAAATTAGCCTAGGGTGAAATTTTGGTATTTTTCTGAAAACTTTCAATTTTTGATGAATAGTGAAACCACTAAGTGATAGGTTAAAAACTGAATTTTGCATAAAACTTAATTTTACCGCTTCTGTGAATGGAATTTAGAAAATTCGACAGACACGGTTGATATCAGTAAGTAAAATGTGGTTCAATGAGATAAAAATAATTTTTTGGTGAATAGTAACTTTTTACTTTTTTTACCGCGGTTAATAGTAAATAGGGTAACTAAGGGTAAATATGATATTACTATTACCCTAACACATGTCCTAATTCTATTGGACAAGTGTAATTCGACCAACAACAACCTTATGAATAAAATATGACCATTTAGGCCCACTTGGATTAGATTAGGACATTTATTATTAATTTATTTAAAGAAGGGTTAAACTAGTTAAAATCAAAGTTTAATAAGTAAATAATTTTTAATATGGGGTTATACATAAGATAAATTCGACTATAAATATTCATTATAAAGATAAAAATATTTCCTACATAATGGTATTTTATTTGTAATTTTTAGACATTAAATAATTTAATTTATTTATGACACAATGATGATGTAGTAATTATCTTATTAATGAAATATTGACATAATTGATGTTATAAACACAACAATAAATGTAATTTGAGACTTTTTATGAATTCCACTAATTTTCTAGGTTACTATGATATATTAATGTTGATTTAATCAACTTGGTTCGAACATATAATTCTGTTATGACTTTCACAAAAATCATATATCAAATAGTGTCAAAATTGACACAAAATAGTTTTTAAATAAAATATTATATTATTAATTGTTATTTTATTCCTAAAAATATATGGTTCGGCCAAATGACATAGATAAGGATATATATATTAATAATAAACAATTTGGGGTTCGTTTGTCATGTTATAGTAAGTGTATTAACCATATAGTGAAAGAAAACAAAAAGACACGGTAAAAGTTAAATTATTTAACTTAGAGTTAAATATAATTGATAAGGTTAAATTAATTCCCTAAACTTGTCTAAATACTATTGATTGATAGGATTTCGACCCATCCCCACTTTAGCTTCGAAATAAGACCCTTTGGAACCATTATAAACCGATTTTGACTTTAATATAAAATAATATTTTGAGATACTCCTAAGGTGCCCCTCTCCTCCCTTATAAAAGGGCACCTCCTCCCCCTCGTCCTCACACCAAATTAAGCACTCAAGCTCGGCCAACCCCTGCCATTTTCTCCTCTACACTTCCCTATAATAATCCTAGAGGTCCTGGTCTTCTTCAAAGACCAATCTTAGTTCTCTAAGTGGAGGATTCAAAGAGGCGTTTCAAAGAAGAGGTAATATCCATTACCGATCTTTTCTATTTCTTTCTTCTTCAACTTCTTCTTCTTTAGTTGTTTCATGATAAAGTAATAACATCAGTATTACTTACATACTGATATGTTATTATAAATATGAAACAACCCTAATTCACCTTCTATCCATCCTATGGAAAAATGAAATCACCGCGCGTGCGTACGTACGGAATACCGTCTCCACGCCGTGGTGTAATCTATTTTTCCACCATCACTTTACAAGGATGGGTATAATGGTGTAATGAGTAACTATTTATGATTATTATAAAGTAATATTGATACTGAAATAATATATAAACACTCCAATACAGTTCCACGATCATAGGAACGATATCATCACTCGTGCGTACGTACGGAATACCGTCTCCACGATGTGATGCGACTCGTTCTACATGATCATCATTACATAGTAATTATATAAATGAATTGAATGAATAAATATGATATATGTTACACTAATACCATTCTGGATATAAGGTATCTATAACCTTAAAAGAAGAATAAGAATGTATTTGGCAAAACATGCATAAGAACAAAAGGTAATAAAGACCTGAGTAACAAGTAACAATGAAATATTACTAACAAGAAGCTAAGAATATGACCATATATGATATCATATCAATATGTATGATTCTGGAATAAGTCAATAACATTATTTAAACCATTATACAGGAGTTTCGGACACGTACAAAGCAAATCGGACCTAAGGTAAGGGAAATATCACAATCTCTTTTTTATCCAAGATTGTTTATACTTTGGCATTTACTGGGGTGTATTTTATCATCCAAATCCATGTTTCATCAATATGTAATATTATTTCCATCCACCTACAATTGTTTAAATCCATTTTTACCCTTCGGTGAGTTTTTAGTAATATGTATGAAAGGAATCTTTTGTCGTTTTTCGTACGAGGTACTTTTTGACTTTTCCGACAAAAGTACGAAGAATGTTTTTTTTATCTTATACGGCATGAATGGATTTTTAAAAAATTATTTCCAAGAAGCTTACTTTACAAGTTTTCAAGTTTATTTTTAATCTACTTCTTTTATTTTAAAGTCGTATGACATGTTATGAAAGGAAAAAAAATTTTGAAGTAGAAAGGATATTTTCCTCAAGAATGGAGTTCAAGTATTTTATCAAAATTATTTTCCATCTAAGATAATAAAAGGGTTCTGTTTTTATCCCTATTATTACATTGGTATGATTATGTTGTGATGGAAATATTTTTATGAATTCCTTTATCTTATATGAATTGTTTTACGATGTCATGTTGTTTAAGAATCCCATTTTTATTACATGGGTTATGCGATGATGTATGATTTATGATTATGTGGAACACATAAGAAAGGATTCATTATAAGATGGGTAGGACCTATATCTCCCACCAATGCATTGGGTAAAGATTTTATATCTCATGAGATAGACATGGCTGGAATGGTAGGTTATACCGGTTCAGTGAAACAGGACTGAAACGAGGGTTACTCGATTCAGAAAGGGACTTTGTCCACTAAGATCGTCTTGGAAATGAGTCATGACTAACAAGAAATGATTTTCCATGATTATGTGTGCATGCCACAAACATTCAAGTTTTATGTTATGATTATGGGGATCTCATTTTCACTTTTATGATTTATTCCATGTTAAGATATTATGATCTCTTTTGCAGGTTTTGATTTTCAAAAAGATATGATATGATTTTTATTTCCTTTATTTTCCCTTGCTGAGCATTTGAGCTCACCCTTTTAGGTTTTCTTTTCCCCGGGTCAGGAAGATGGATATTAAGTAGAATATGCTAAAAGGGACCCTAGATATGATGAAATAAATGGGAGACACTGTAGAAGATTTATGAACCAGTTGTTTATGTTTCCCGGTTTCTAAAGACACTATACCTATACGGTCCTTTGTGGTTTTGTCATATGTTGTAATAAGTGTGCTTCAATTTTGAAGTATTAACAATGTATGTAAATTATGGGTCGTTATAGAAACTGGAATGAGGGAAATAGTGATAAATAAAGGAGTTATGAAGGAATCAATTTACATCTTCAAATCTGAGAGATTTGTGAAATCTAGATAAGTTTCTCCCAAATTCACGATACCATTGAGCTCCAAATTTGGGGAGGAGAGAATGAGGGCGTGCCTTGTTTAATTGGGATCGGGTGAGAGTTTGAATCACTGAAAAAAGTTAAAAATTGAATAAGATATTGAATAATTAAAAAATATTTTAAATGGAGGAAATGAGATTTCGGGCAGGCTCAATCCATTCAATAAAAACACATATTCACCATGATTATGGATTCATAAATGGTCCAAATTAATATGGTGGTGTTAATAGGTCAGGTTATTAAAAGTATGAATTAGAATAGATGAAGATGTTGAAAAAGGAAAGAGTTATAAAGGAATAAAAATTTATTTTAAAATATGGAATTGGGCTCATGGTTTGGCCTAAATCTTGGAAACTCACCCATTTCTCCAAAAATTCATAGGAAACCCCTAAAACAATGAAATAATGTAAATTTAATTAAAAATACCTTTAAAATAAGATATGTATGTGACAATTCAGTAACCTAGGGTCCTCTTCATATTTTAACCCATGAGAGGGACAACCCTACACCTGAATTGGATATGGTATATGTGGTTCATGCTCTGATGTGTTCTTGAGACTATATCTTCGGTGAAAGATTTTTTTAATGGAAAAAACCCCTTCATTGTATCTTCACACAGAGAGACCTACACCTAATAATGATTCTCTATTTTGAGTATATGTTGAAAGTCAACTTTGAGATGGTGTATTCACTATGTAAGGGTAACATCATTGCAGATGCACTTATCCATATGACACTGGCTGAGAAGGACCCGGATGAGTGGACATCTGAGGAGTAGTGGCTCTTGATGAGATTATTGGGTGATTAAATGATTCATTCCTTAGAGTAATAGAGTTCTATGACATGTTCCCCCTTGGTAGACATAACTTCTCTTATGGACTGGGTAAAGTCAGGATAGGATTCAATCCCAAATTATGTTTTCATGAGGGAACAATTAGCTACATGTGATATGATAACTAGGTGGTCCTTGAGGGATGACAATGTGATTATGGTACATGACATAATATTAGTCTCTAATTACATCAAAGAGAAACTAATTATGTATCAACATACCCCTATTTTGGCATTGCATCCTAGGGAAATAGAAATTTACCAAGAGTTCAAGTGATAGTTATCGTGGTAAGGGATAACGAAAAACATTGTAGGGTTTGTCTCATGATGCCTTACTTATTAGAGGATGAAGGTTGAGCACCAGCATACTAGTTGGTTTCTCCATCAACTTCTATTTCCCATGTGGAAGTGGGAGGATGTCATGATAGATCTTATGATGGGGTTACCTAGGACTCTGAGGTGTTGAAATTCATTTTGGATGGTCACCAATTGGTTCAAAAAAGTTTCCCACTTCCCTCCAATCAGAGAGACACACATAGTGGAAGATCTTGGAATTTTATAGGTTTGAGAGGTCATAAGATTAAACAAAGTTACCTTTAGAATTTTTTTGGATAGAGACACCCGTTTTTCATCACAGATTTTGAAGGGATTTCAAAAATCCATATGGAATCAACTAATATTGAGCAAAATATACCATCCTCAAATATATATACAGTCTAAAAAGACTATATAAAGATTAGAGTATGTTCATTGAGCTTTAATCCTAGTATGTTTTGGAATGTGGGATGATCACCTAGACTTTTTTAAGTTCGCATAAAAAAATAAGAACTAGTATTTGATTAAGATGAAACCTTATGAGGCCATTTATAGGAGGTTGTGTTGTTCACCACTCTGTTTGCATGACGTTGTATTTATGGGACTAATAATGTTTAATGAGACCTTGGATAGAGTGTATCTGATTTAGAATAAGTCGTTCAATTGTCAAATAAGATAGATATCTTATACTAACCAGAGCAGGATACCTTTTGAGTTCACTATGGGTGATTATCTATTCTTGATAGTGACTCCTCTATTAATGAAAAGACGTCTGAATATGTTGGGAAATTTGTCCCCAAAATTTGTGGGACCATTTGACATCATTGAACAGATAGGGTATGTGTAATATCGTATGGAAGTTCCTCCTCAATATATAGGTCTGAATGATATGTTTCATGTGTAATAGATTTAGAGGTACATACCCAACCCTGTGCATGTTATAGATTTTTAGGATGTTGATTAGGAGCCTGACACATCTTATGAGGATCATTTGGTAAAAAAGTAGATAAGAGTAATAAATTATTTGATGGTAATTTTATGACACTAGTCCAAATTCGGTATAAACATGTATGGATCCAGGATGAGACATTGGAGTGAGAGTTGGACGTTTGAGATCAGTGTCTGGAGATTTTTAAATAGGACCCTATAGACACTTATTGAGGAAAAAAATTATTTTTATGGGGATAATTTTAAATATATGATCCCCTTGTTATCTTTTATAGCCTAAATGATACTTTACAACATAAATTTTGACTTTATGATGTAAAATTTTCATCAAAATGTTCTTAAAAAATAAATGATTTAGTATTTTAAATATTAAAATAAAAATATATTTACACAAAAATATATCCTGTTATTCCTTGAGAGGTGTGAATTTGCTGTTTTTACACTGAAACATCTCATTCTATGTCGATTACCTTGGCTGTAAGCACTGGATTCTAGGGGACTGGTCATCGGGAGTTATGGCCACCATTATAGTGGAAACTATTTTTGATTTTATAAGATGTTATTAGGTCCTCTCATGTGGATATGGGCCTCTAAAAATCCCCTATAAGTACACTACATAACTCAATATGGTTATACGATGTACTAGAAGCTAGAAAGTTTCATACACAAGACCTCCCTCTCCATGCACATCAGTCCCATCCTCAAAAACCATGAAGTCATGATCCTCTATTATAAAGGAACACCCTAAACTATTCTTATGTTGCAGACCTTTATTTTATATTGTAATAGTATCATCACTTCATTTATGTTTCAATCCTTGATTTTACACTGTAATAAACAAGAGTATGGTTTTACACTGCAATCCATATGTTTACGCTATAATCAAAGAACTCCTTGAATTTTCTATAGGCTTTCTAGTGAACCTGGGTAAGTTGGATTTTCCTTTGGTTCTGATAATCCTTAACTTACTCTATAACCTTTAACATGATTTTTTGGAACCTATTATAGGAATCATTAGTGGGTAATCATGTTTTGGTTTTGTTTAGACATGGCATGGGGATGAAACCTCCGACATGACTTGAGGTTGACGTCAACTACCATGAGGTATGAAGCTTCTTACCTCTTGGGATCTTGTTTATATATATTGGAATTGTATGAATTATGTGTTGTATTTTGATACAATGATTTATTATGATCACATGTTGGGTGTTTTGTAGCCTGTGATATTTTATTCCTTTAATTTTACTTTTGTTTCTTATTTCCATGCTTTATTATTATTTTATGATGTTGTGTGTGTTACAATATACAAATGATGTTATGTTATTCCTACTTATGTGCTCACACTGTATATATGTTACCATTACTTGGTGGTTGTGAGTGGTATATGATATAGTTGTACCATCAGGAAATAATTATCCAAATGTTGCGAATTACATTATGTTTCATCTATGGAGATGATAAAATTGAGTACAAGGATGAGATATGGGGTAGACATGGCGTAATGTTGAGGATACACTTGATGTAACCTTGATTTTCCAAGTTGGAATCACTATTAAGTATCTAATATATCTGAGAACTCTGTATTATTTACTTGAGGATATTAGTTTATATGGTTATCTTGATGGATATATGACATTGAGTTTCATGTTCACGCATCATTTTGAGGTCACCATATAGGGGATGGTAAGGTTACTACGAACTTATTCCACTATCTTCTAGTGTAGATATCAAAACGGTACATTTGGGTGTTTATAGAGGCTTTATTAGTACATTAACACTCTATTTTGGCTTTTATTTTTATGTTTTTATGCATTTATTATCATTATGGAATTCAATTTTTATGCACATCAAGTTTAGGACACATTGGTGGTGTCATACTGAGTCCTGTACTCACACCCTACTCTGGAATTTTGATGTGCTTATAGATTTAATGAGGGATATGATGAAGGGAAAATGACCTATGGAGGGTAGTTGAGAAAAGAAGGATAAACCTAATGGTGGAAAGGGATGGACTTTAGTGAAAATTTCTATTTTTTTATTTTTTTATTACATTTTATTACTTTTGATTGACTTTCCTCATTGTGGAATTATTTCCTTGACATGTATGCCATTTATTTATTTCCAAAATATTACTCAGATATTTTATTTTATTTATTTATTATTATCAATATAATGAAATTATTCATAGGGTATAGTCTCTCCATCGGTGGACTCAGACCCTCCCTGCTAGTTGGTAGCTTCTTGCATACGAGGAGGTGTGTATGGGGTCACGTAGCACTCTAGATTAAACCTGGTGGTCAGGTCTGGATGTTATTGTTCCATCATTATAATAAAATATAAATATAATTATGGTACTATATTCACCATGTTATGATGGATAAAATATTTTTACGGAAGGTATAACAAAAAATGGAATAGCTCGGCTAAAAACTATACTTCTTCTTCAGACAAAATCATTAGGTTTATTTCTAAATCCTTATTAGGATGGTATTTTGTTCAAAAAAAGAACCATAGGATATGAGGAAGAATTTTGGAAATGGATTTTGGAAGGTCTGTACTGATATAATAGACTACTTAAGTGTGGAAAATAGAGGAGGGATTTCTTTTTATAAGCAAGCGAGCCGACACATTAGAGATTTTTTAAATATTAAAATATATTAATGTCTAATTCTTGAAGAAAAACTCCAAAATTACTCATATTCGAATTGGATATGATATAGGGTATAAAAAATAATATCCAATAATATTAACATAAGTTTTTAGGTTATTTTTAACCCTTTTCATTTTCATTTTAACCCTTTTAACATGTTTTAACTCTTACCGTGGTAAATAACTTTTTCCTAAAATTGCAATTCATAATGACCAAAAATGAAAGTGATATTATTAAATAATTTTTAAATGTTGATTAAAAATATGGAGTAAAATTTATAAAATTCAATTTTTATTATTGAAAGAAATTAATTTTAAAACTCAACAAAACATGATGAGAAATGTTTTTCCAGAAAAATGTCTTTTTAAGTATAAAAATGTTTTTATAAAAAAATAATGTGTAATATTGATTATAATTAAATTGATTGGATTATGTTTAATAAAAATAAATTAATTAAATTTTAAAACTAATATAATATTTAATGTGACTTTGTATATTTTTTAAAATAAAATACATTTTTCATAGAAAAAATCTGTATTTTCTACTCTTCATCCAAAAATCAATTTTTTCAAAAAAAAATCCCAAAAAAATCATTCTAAGATAATATTATCAAGATTATCTGAAAAAGGATACTTGTTTCCTTAAAATAATTTATAAAAAATCGTATATGTTATTTATAATGTCGGTTTACAAAATGAAATAAGTCATTTTTGAAGAAACCAAATATTAAAAGCATAAAAGGACTTTACTAAAAATTGCGTATTTATTTATTATTAATTAATTAATAAATTTTAATTATATAAATCCTCTATTAAAATTTTTCATAAGTTATTTATTCTTATTCATATCGTATAATTTAATTTATAGGTTTAAATTATCACAATCAATTTATAATTTTCTTATAGTATATCACAGTTTTCTTAAAGATCAATTTTGTGACTTAAGAAATCTATCATGCCTAATATTAGTTTAAAATAAATTTTTGGGGTGTTACATTCTACCCCACTTAATTTAATTTCATCCTAATATTTTTTAATTTTTAGTATGGGGATAAATATTTGAAAATTATGTTTTTAAAACCCACATTGAACAAAGAGATAGTAAAACTTCCTTTGAAAAGTGGAATCACTAGTAGAAAAAAAGGATTTAACATCAGCATCTTACCATCCGTTCTTTAAGACTAACATTAAATGTCTTTCATGATTACTTTTAACTCTAGTTATTCAGTGATAAACATTAATAGACCACACTTAACATAATTGTAAGAAAAAAATACATTAAAAGTCCTTATGGAATACTTTTAAATGTCGGTTATTTAGTAATTAATGTTAGAATTATACTTTTCATGTCAGTTTATGAAAACCCAATGTTAAAGTCCTCATATAAGACTTTTAACTTTGGTTTTTTTTTTCTGGAATCGATGTTAAAATTCACTTTCGATGTTGGTATTTCTAAAAATTAACATTAAAAATATATTAAAAATTGTAATTTATTTTCCACAATTTGATTTAACTGGTCCTAGAGAAAAATTCCCTTACAAATCAAAAGTTATGGATGTCGAAAGTTGAACTTATCTAATAGAAGTCTTATAGAAGTCCAACTTTTAATGACCACAAATATTGATCCCTAACTCCATTTAAGTTCCACAACTGGTGAATTCAAATCATAAAAATGATATAAAATAACGGTAAACATTTTTATCATAAATATTTTGAAAAAATTAACTCAAAAGTGAATTTTAACATCATTTACTAAAAAACTATGTTAAAACTATTCTATTAAGATTTATAACCTCAGTTTTTCATGAATTGATGTTAGAAGTTGGATTTTAACATCAGTTACTAAATAACTGACATTAAAAGTTATGCGGCGATCCTTTAATGTCTGTTTAATAAAAAAATAGATGTTAAAACCCCAATGCATGAATGTTTTTAACTTTGGTTATATTTTTACCCTACATTAAATGTAAAATTTCAAATACATGAGATCTATATTTTAATTTTTTTATAATGTACATTTCAATTTTTAAAATCACACTTAAATTTTAATATAATTATGTTGTAAATAATTTAATTTACTATATATAAATCCATATTATCTTTCTATCAACATTTTTGACCTCTTTGATCTGATTTAATTTTCAATGTGTCTTCAATCAACTATTTGAACATGGTAACTATTCTAATCGTGTAATTTTGTTATTTTTTTTCCTTCAACCCTAAACTTATTGATAATTTTTATTATAATGATGATTTCATCTTATGGTGAAGATATAAATCTAAAATATCAACATGATATTTACCAATTGAGGTTTAAAATTTATTATCGATCATTATTTTCATTATCGCATGAGTTCTCCCCTAAAAATAAGAGAAACAAAAATAAAAATCATATAGATTTGAATTAAACTACTAAAAGCATTTAAATAAGTTCAAATATTTATGCTTTTTTCATTTGGTGTCTATAATTTTAAGTTCATATTTCTCATGATTTTATTGAAACTAGTTGTATCTACTGAATCTTAGAGAATTATAACTTCATACAGCCATAACCATTGATTCGTAACATTGTTTTAGCTTCACGACCTTTCAAATCAAAGCTTGGTAAATTAAATAAATCTTGGTAAAAAGTTTTAATGTCCGTATTTTTAGAAAAATGAAATTAAAAGTGACTTTTATCTCCGGTTCTGAAAAAAATCCGAAATTAAATGTCTTTTATGAGGATTTTTTGTGTTGGTTTTTCATGAAACGACATTAAAAGTAGACTTTTAACATCAGTTAACAAATAAAAGATATTAAAATACTTTAATAAGGACTTTTAATGATGGTTTTTATCAAAAACTAACATTAAAGAACTTATGGAATCATACATTCAATGACGGTTTTCCAAAAAACTGATGTCAAAAGATCCACATTTTACTTTTTGATATCAATTTATAAAATCTGATGTCAAAAGTCCCACTTTTAACATCTGCTGAAAAAATATTAGTTAAAAACTGATATTAAAATTGAAAAATGGCATGAAATTACTTTTTCACCTAGTAAAGTGAAAAACATAAGGGACTCTTAAAATAACACATAATCAAGTTCCTAGATAAGAATAACATTAGTGTGATGTTAAAATTATGGACATGGTGGTGATAAAGAACATCATAAGATAATATAGACTGATATAAAACATGATCCTAAGAAATTTAATGACCACAAAAAATACAACACTAATGGATAAATAATGGAATCAATCATCAGAAATAAAGGTAAACAGATAACATTTGTTTATTTCAATATTATTTTCAATTAGTTGAGGGATTATTTTACTATCTAGACAGTAAATAGGATAAAACATACTTAATTAATTTATTTCCATATAATAATATTAATTTCACACATTTTGTATTATTTTATCAATTTTGACTTATATCTTATCACTTAATCTATGAAATGAATATTAAAGATGCATTTTTCATGCTTGAAACCCTAAAATTAACTTTTAGTAGATCATAAGATCCATAAAATAATCACAATTCAATCATTTAATCTCTAGATATTTACAAAGAACAAAATAGTTAAAAAAAATTATACAATATGGATAAAAGGGATGAAATAATACATTAATCTCTAGAACCTCAATAATAATAGCCAAATCATAACATAAACTATTCTATAAATAGTTAACCGTAAGACTCCTCCGAAATATTTTTGACTAAATTCAAAACCCAAAAATCTAAAATATTTCATAAAATATTTTTTTCTAAGATAATATTTAACATTTTCATCAAACATGGAATTACCATGATTATATATCATCTTAAAACATGACAATCCTTTCCGAAAATAACTCTAATCACCATAAAACCTCAACAAAAACATTAATTCTTCGATAAATAAACCACATAAAAATGATCAAATATATTCCATATATCTAAAAAATGAAATAAAATTCAAAAAAGATTACCTTTTCATCAAATTCATGATTAGTTTCAAGGTCACCAATACTATCAAATTTACTTTATTAATATCTATAGACTCTTAATTCAAACTAAAAATTATTACTACAACATCAAGAAAATATTAACTTTTATCTATCATTCAATCATTAAATTTCTATAAAATATAACCTTAACACAAAATAAATTTTATATTTTGTCAGTACCATTCAATATATTCCTGAAAATCCATTAATAAACTACTGAAAAACAATCCTTAAACGTTTTGTGATTCTTATAACCATAATAGCATTGATAGAACACTTTAACGACATAATTACTGAATTACCAATACATAAACCCTTCAATAATTCCACATTAAGGATTTTCATATTATATACACTTACTAGTTCTAGTAGTTAAACCTTGGATTAAAACATTGACTTAGAAAATTCCAAAGTTCTCCACACAAAATACATTTAAATCTAAATAGGACCATAGGATGTAATTTATTTCCCCACATTGTACTCATCATTTTTTCTTGGCAATAAGTTTATTTATTCCCTTATTTTTCACACTATAATATCTTCCCATTACTTTAAGATATTCCCTTTGGTTATTCTTCTAACATTCTCAACATGTAAGAAGCTAAGTATTCTTTCCTTTATGGATTTCATGAAACTCAATTTTTATATTATCTTTTCCATTCCGAATATCACCTAATATTATGTTGTTAATCATATATCAAGATATATAAATATATATGACCATAATCCTTAACACTTCATATCATTTTTCATTTGTTTTTTTCATAATGATAATCACTTCATTATCCATCAAATTATGCATTAACAAAATCCCTCTTGGTTTAAGGCATTGACTAAAATCAAAAATCATTGTGTTAGAAATAATAATCATATTAAGAAATACTATAGTCCTAAAATATCATATATAGGATGTCTAAATCATGAAACCTAATTTTCAATCCATGAAACCTTAGGTTTATCCTAGGTTATACATGTAAATTTATCTATTTAGATCTTTCACAATGGTTTATAAATAAAATTTGAATTAACCCATGTATATCCTCATAGAGGTTTTATCTAGTTGTGGATTCTGAGACCCACTCTTCATGTATTGATGAAATCATGGTAATAACCAATCCATAACTTTCAAAGTTATTACCCCTAGTTTCATTAATACCATAATTGCATCCAATTTCTAAAATGAAAATATGGATTTTATTTTCTAGTAAAACCATATTATAATAATTTTATCACAAATAAGGATGTTCCCCTATACTTAGTATTATACTATGGGTTCTCATTAAATTTTTATAATCTTAATATCTAATAAAACAAAACCCTTCTCTAATACCAACTATATAGACCTAAGAATAACATACATATATATTAAATATTCATGATTAATATTCAATATATCTCCCAAATAAAAATTCCTAAGAAGAGTAATAGTTTAGTTTACTTGGAGACTAGATACATAAATATATTACTTATGAGGAATCTTCATCATCCAAACAGATCTTTCTTTACATAAATTACACATTTATACTCACCATACTTAATAACCTTCTTCATAACCTGATTAAAAATTAAAACACAAAAATTAGTGATAATAGGTGCTTAGTTAGGGTAAACATGGGAGATATTAATCAATGATAATTTGTTGTAATATCATGATCATAAGAATATGAGAACATATGATTATCAATTGAATACATACCCAACAATTTATAGATCATAATCATGTGTCCTGGCATAAAAAATTAGTATGTCACACGATTGGGAAATAATAAAAGAATAAACCATGATGCATGAGTTAAAATCATAAGAATATAAACATTTTATAATATTGGATCACCATCAGAGGAATATAAACTAAATAATTTGTCAAGGTTAACAACTGATACCATCATATCATAGTGGATCTATAATAACCACTTATTCCCATATCATAGAAGACTGGGAATCCATTAAAATTTACTATAGTATATAGAGATCATAAATTCATTAACCATATTTATCTCATGAGATATAAGTGTTTACCTAATTATTTATAGAGATATATAATTTCAGACCCAGACATCACATAATCAAAACCATACATATGTGTGCTACAAGATCATAAAACATTCATCATATCATTATAGAGCTACCTTTGAAAAATATATTGGTTTTATAAAAAAATAATTATTATATTAACAAAATATATGGAAGAATAATAAAGATGGTATAATTAGATTATATCCCCATTAAATCAAAAAAATTCATAAAGGATGATCACAAAGATAAAAAATTACCTTTAAAGGATTATTCAAACATTTCTTTGAAAACATGAGAAGATTCATTTTACATCGAAAATGTTTAAAACTAATTCCCATAATATTTAGAAAATAATTTAATTTAAAAATAAATATTAAAACAAACAAATTAAATTTCAAATAGAATAAAAGTTATGATGGTGGGTAAAAAATTAATGGCATATATACTAAAAGAAAACATTTCTTTCACACTTTTCTAAAAAATTAAAAAATGAATTGTTCGGGAAATTTTAAGAAAGAATCATTTTAAATCCACCATAAATAAATTCAAAGTTAGTGGGAATGAATTTTTAAAAACTTTCAAGTATAGTTAATAACTTTCATTATACAATTTTTAACATTGTGTACATGGAATAAAAATTACATTGACTAAAGAGAAAATAAGGCAGACTTTTCTTTTAAAACATTTTCTCAATAAATTTAAGTACCAAAGAGATAAAAATGGTACTAATACATGATAATTCAAGAAATAAAAAATTTAAAAGAATATATATGGGGTTTAATGTATAATATTTATTTAATTCCCCTAAATATAAATTTATCATATACATTCTCGAAAATAAGTGTGATTGTAACAAAAAACCTTCTGATTTGGTTATTTTTTAATCATAAACACCATGAAATAAATTAAATAGAATGAAACATTAAATACCATGAAAATGATTATATAAATGATACAAAATATTATGGTGGAATTATATACACCCCATAAACATAAGTAGGTGCATGACATCAAACATGTCTCAATGGAATAATTATAAGATGAAAAACACTTACAACTTTAGTAATCTATGAATAAAAAAACAGAAAAGAGGGAAACTTATATGGGTTTTGAAATCACCAAAATTTTCACCAAAATGATCATAATATACATTCATGGGTAGTATATACACCAAAAAAGTAAAACAAAAGTGGTGAATATGAAATATATCTCATAGAGATAAAAGTGAGATGAGGAACCCTAACTGTATGTCTGACTTGATTTCTAAGAACTATATCTTCTTGTACAATAAATTTGGATTTATTAAATTTCTATAATAAAACCATATAAATACTTATAATATAATATATGATCAACTTATACCATTTAAATTCCCATTTATTAATAATTTTGTATACCAATTATCATTTTCAGGTGTTAGATGTTTCATTTTTCAAGAATGCTTAATTTCTTTAGTTATAGTCCTTGAACATTAGTAATGGTTCCGTAGTACATATATTTTTATTTATTTGTTAATTATAATATTTAATCATTACATATAATTTTATAACTATTCATATAAAATGTTGATGGAAAATGAATTTCATCACTTTATTTAGAAGGAAATGCATACATACACCTGAGTGATGTTTCCACCTTTAGATAGACAGAATGAATGAAATGTAAATAATAATTCAAATTTAAATATAAATAAGTATTTCATGAATATAATATATATTTATTAAATATATCCTTATTACCATCCATGTAATGCAGAAATTAAAACTGAATCACATCACTTCGGGGAGGTGGTAGTCCGCACATATGCATGAGTGACATTATCTCATTCCAACAAATGTGAATTTAAAAGTCTTACTAAGATATTATGATTATATAAGAATAAATTTTTCATGAATTTCATATATAAATGTTAAATTCATCATAATAACCATCCATGAATGATGGTGATGAAAAATGAATAATGTTACCACGTCGTGGGGGTGGTCCACACGTATGCACGATCGATACTTTAATTTACCATTGTATAGAAATGAGATGTAAAATGTTTGTTCCCTCATCATAATAACATATAATTTTTTTATGATACTGAATTAGTCATTTTATTATGGATAGAAATTTTTTAGAGATGGTGGAAGAAGAAATAAAATTAAAAAGGCATGGTTAAGGACTATACTTCTTTAGAAAACGTCTATAGATTTATACATAAATCCTTCTCAGGTTTGTATTATGATAAAAAAAGTCCTCTATGATGTGAAGAGGTATGTTAGGAAATGATTTGGTTAGGTATTGACTAAGATAAGAGTATCTTTAATTGTGAATAGAAGCGGATATGGGGATCCTATTTATAAGTGAGGGAGAAGACAGACTTGGAATTTTCCAAATGATTAAAATATATTAATGGATCATTTTAGAATAATGGATCAAAAATGACTCATAATTTTATTTTATACTCTATAGGGTAAAAATATTACTAAAAATTATTATTCAGACATATTTTTAGTTCATTTTAAACCATATCATTTTTGTTTAAACACTTTTAACTTTTCTAAACTCTTACCATGGTAACTGACTTTTTACCAAAGTTATTATTAATAATGACCAAAACTAAAAGTGGTATTAATAAAAAATTATGAAATTATAATTTTAAATAAGGATTCCATTTTATCAATTTCAATTTATATAATTTGAATAAATTAATTTAAAAACAAACATACAGAACATAATCAAAAATGGTTTTCCTTAAGAATACATTTTTCATATAAAAATGTTATTATACAATAATTATGTGTAATTTTGATTAAAATGAAACTAATTTGATTATTTTAAATAAAAAATAATTAATTAATTTTTAAAACCAATCCATAATATAATGTGACTTTTTGAGTAAACTACAATAATAAATATATTTTTCATAAAGTTCTGTTAGTTTCTACTATTCATCAAAAAATAATTTGTTTTATAAAAAAATCATAACAATTCACCCTAAGATAATATTTTCATTATAATTTCAAAAATATTACTCATTTGATTAAATAAAATATCTTAAAAATGGAATATATTGATTATAATTTTTGGGCGCATAATATAATCAAAACATTTTTTAAGAAAATATATTTTTAAGCATAAAATGACATTACAAATAATTAAGTTTGTATTTATTATAAATTATTCAATAAATTTGAATTATATAAAATATTTATAAATATTTTTCATAATTTGATTATTTCATTTCATTTCTTCTAATTTTACTACTAGATTATAATGGTCACATTTAAATAATATTATTTTTATAATATATCACAATTTTTTAAAAGATTACTTTTGTTTCATAAGAAATATTTCATACGTAGTATTATTTTAAAATAGTTTTTAAAGGTTATACATAGAACTTACTTTCCATTCAATAATTATTTTTTTATATTGTGATGTATTCCATATCTCTTCATGAAGGTTTTCATGATTCTATTACATAACTGTGTATCCTAATCATTTATTATTGTTTGATTTATTCTAAACCTATAAAATATGTGGGAAATTAGAACCTAAATAAAAAATAAAAAATCATGTGTTCTTGTTTCTTGGTCTATAATCTATTTAGAAACACCATATACTACTAAAATAATATAGGTAAATCCAAAATAAATAGGAAATTTCCTCATGAATCCAATACAATATATATTAAATATTTCTAAAAAATCAAAGGTAGTTAGGGAATTTCTTATATTTTGGAAATAATTTTAGTGAATTGGAATTTTTTCAAGTCTTAAAAAATATTATATGATTCATTAAAACCTATTGTCTAAAATAATCCTACTTCCAAAACATTTTTAGCATTTTTTGAGTTCCAAAATGACATCTATATATAAATCTATGATAAAATTTTTGCATATAATTGACTTATTCATATGATATACATATCTTATTAACTTTATCACAGTTGTTCTCCCATATGTATGGATCCACCCAAACGTAGTATTTCGATTCAAATTTTATCATAAGGAATTTATTCATAGAAGATAAGTATAATTCCTTTTATGTTCCCTTATAGTTTACCATGTTTTCATATCATGGAACATTATGAGAGATTTAATAATGTCTCTAACCAAGAAGATCATTATTAAATTCTATTTTCATAGATGATTATACTTTATTAGTGAAAAAAATATGCTAAAGTGTTCTGAAATCAGGTTTTCATAACCCTTTTTTCCATGATCAAAAAATTTAATTCTAATAGTAGATGAATCCATATTAAAAATATTGGTTTTCAGATTGATTTATTTATCAATTATTTTATTATTTCATGATTAGAAAAAAATATTACTTTACTCCACAAAAAATATGAATATAATTTTTCTAGTGAAATAACTATTCATAACCTCCTTCTCAGTTGTTGTATAGTTGACCTGAGTTGTGTATAAGGTCTATAAAGCATAATATATCACATGGGAGCATTTATTGATCTTATGGTAAAGAACTACTCTTACTGATTTATTAGAAGCATCATACAATACTTAAAATGGTTCTTATTAGGATTATGGTATGATTACTGATGATGTGGTTAGGATCTTCTTGAGCATTTCAAAATCGTTCATACATGTTTCTATAAATATAAAATCAATATCCTTCTTGAGTAAATTTTCCATAGGTAAAAGTGTTTTTATAAAATCTCTAATAAAACATATATAGAATCTATCATTTCCTCAAAATGATTGAACATGTTTTGTAGTATTTTAGTATGGTAGTATAAAAATGATATCAAATTTGGTTTTTCAATCTTAAATTACTTAAAAATAATGTGGCACAAAACATTACCTTTGTCTTCCATAAAGTGACACTTTTCAAGAGTTTGAAACAAAATTATTTTCAATATATTTGTTAAAAAAACTTATTTTTTCTTAAAATATATTCAAAAATATATTCCATAAACATTCTTATCATGAAGAAATACCTATAGGTATCTTTCAATAAGATATAAAAAGATACTCACAATGTTTTTTTAGAATGTACTTGGGGTATTTCATAAACCAAAATAAATCATTCGGTATGAAAACAAATTTAATATACTTTTTTCTTGATCATATGATGTTATTGGGAAATTAAAATAACTATAAAATTATTTAATAAAATAATAATAAAATTACAAACTAATCTATCTATAATTTCATCTATAAAAGGAATAGGGAAGTGGTCTTTCTTGGTCACATGGTTTATAATTCTATAATCAGTAAATACGCTATAAATATTTCGAATAATAGTGGGCACTAGTTCACTATTTTAATTATACCCAATGGTGATCCTATTATTTTTAGGTATTATCTTAATAATATTAACCCACTAAGAGTCTAAATGGAAGATATGTTTCCAGCTCTTGAAGGTATTTTAATTTATTTTTTTACAACATTCATAAGGGTTGGATTTATCCTCCTTTGGTGCTATCTCATAGGTTTTTATTCACTCTCTAAGAAGATCAGGTTCATGTAAACTATTGGGATAATCCCAATAATGTCTCTTAGTAAGCCACCAAAATCATTAGAATTATGGATAAATATAGTTAACAGTTGGTGTTCCAGATTAGGTTCCAAAATATTTGAAATTATCACAGGGAATTCTTCAACAACATTAAGATATGAATATTTTAAGTTAAATAGAATCTTTTTCAACTCATGTTTAGGTGGGTGTTCCAATGATGGTTTCAACTTATTATCACTGACGTTTTCACCATACATGTGAAAAATATTATAATTAGTAATATATTAAAGAAAATCACCAGAATAATATTCATCTAGATCCTCTTAAAACATATCATAGAATATTTATTGTTGATGATTTAGTTAATTTTAAAAAATATAATTATCATATAGGATTACTGAATCTTGGGATTCTCCTATGTTTATTATTTCATCTATAAATTGAATTTCTTCATTTGAGCAAGAAGGGGTTTTAAAATGAGAAATACTGAAAATAGAATGTTCTTTTTGAGGGTATTATATAGAATAAGAAATATTTAAATTTATAGTATCTTCTCTAAAATACATTGATGGAGTTATTTAATGAATATTTATAATTGTATTATCAGTTTTTGGAAATTTCATACTTTATATGATAGCGTAATGAGTTGAACTTATTTCATATTCCATGTTTCTAATGTAAACATTAGTAAGGAACAATAATCCTTTCACCATTATTAGTAAATCCTCCAAAACTCAAACTATGTAAGCAGCGGATTGGAAATATATTTGAAAAAAAAACTTTGTTTGGATTGATTTCTCCAATATACAGGGAATAATAAATTGAATAAGGAATGATATTGATTGATTCTCCCAAATCACACAAGGCATTAATAAATTCAATATTTCTTATAGTGTAGGGTTTTGTTAAAGTACATTAATATTTAAATTTTATAGTTAATTATGGATTTATTAGTGAAGAAACAATATTATTCAAAATTATCTTTTTTATCATTGAAATTTTATTTTATTAGCGAACATTTCCTTTTCTAAATTTTTTTATACCTAGTAATTTTTTTGATTTGATTTAGTGAAGGGGCATTGATTTCCACCTTCTTGAAGGTAACAGTCACTTATTACTATAGATCCTCTATACTAGTTTTTTTTTGAGACATTATTAATGGGAATGGTGGTAGGGGTTGAGGTAGATCCTCTAAATTAGATTTTACCTTATCATTCTTCACTGGTTATGTCTCTAACAATACCTCCATGTCTTATTCCTTCATAGTTTATGGTTCTTTTTCTATTATTTTATTACTTCTATGTGAAACTAGTAGTTGTGTTCCATCATAGATTTTTACTTTTCTAACACATCACAAAGAAATAGAGTGCATATTAATTTTGGGATTAGGAATGGATTGGGAATCAAGTTTACCTAAACCTTAAATTATTAAAGGGTTAATAGTTGTGAGAATTTATCCAAACTGACTCTTTAATTATTTATGTTTATATCTATGAGTATTTAAGTTGAAATTTTTATTCCCATGAAGTTTCAATGGTTATCTTAGAAAATCCTTCATGGATGGATTTTACTTCTATCCTTTAGGTTAGTAACTGTTAGAGGGATGAAAGTTATTTATGTGAAATAGTGGGGCCTGGAATTATTATTAAAGATTCTATTAGAATAGTGGAATCTATGGATATTACTTCCTAGATCTATAATAAACTGTTGAATATTACTTAAATCCTTGGTTGCATGGTTGTTGTTGGTACTACCTCTGGTATATGGATTCATTATTTCTTGTCTCTTTCACTTGATGAAAATAATATGTAAAGTTCTCTAGGGAATGATATATATGGATGACCCTTGGAGGTGTGTAAAATTTATTCAATTCTGATTATCTCATAAGATAGTTTATCACTTGAATTTTATTTTAAATTAATAGAGTTTTATAACTATTTTTCTCATGAACAACTCTTTTAGTAGACCATTTACAAAATTATTGATTTCTTTTTTTGAGATCCTTTCTTTCAACTACCTAGATTTAGATGGAGGCTTTTCAATTAGTTCTCCCTCAATGGAAGCATCTAGTATGTTACTATTATTGTATAGAATTACTTAGTAGGAAAACACTAAATAGTGATGGTCCTTAGAGTGTGGATGTTGGAAAGATACAGTTTTCTTATTGGTACACTCCCAGAACTCAGATAATGTTTCTCCACTAAATTTTATAATTTGATAAATATCCTTCCTCAATCAAATACTTCTTGACGTAGGAGAAAATTTTTAAATAAGGCATCTTTGAAGATCGTCTTAGAAGGTTACTTCTTCGGGTTCCAAGTTATACATAAATTTTATATATGACCCTTCTAGGTATAGTGGAATTTCCTTCTAATATATGTGATCTTATCTGTCTCCAATTATATTATATTTGTTAGATGTAGTCCCAATCCATTTTATATGTATATTTAGGTCCTCTCCTTCGATACCATGAACCATATGTAACAGTTAGAATTGTCTAGGATTGTGTTGAAAACTACAGTTGGTTATTTGGTTGTCAGAGCTAGTTGTTATAAGTATTAAAATTAGTTGTGTAATGTTCTTTGTAATTTTTATTCAACTGAACCAAGTTTTCTTCCATGTTTTTACATCCTAAATAAACTCTTAAGAAAGTAGAATTGAATTTTTTTAAAATACTGATCCACTTGTATAGAGATTCTAATATTTTAAACTCAAGGAATAAATTTTTTTCAACATATGGATAAATTCCAAAGATGTGATCTGAATTAATATTAGTCATATATCATAAAACCCAATAAAAATAAAAAAAATAAAAAAAAAGAACATAAAAACTAGACTTTCTCCCTATAGTCTGTGCTTGATTAATGCTTCAGATATCATGGGCCTCATATAAATAAATTTTAACCCAATTAAAAGGTAGTAAAAGTGTGAATCATGTTTTTATAAAGTGGTATAGTTATCAGTGTTCTTATTTTGTTGTGTATGGGTCTAGTATTTTAGAGAAAATTATACAAAAACTCTGTTAGTTTTTTAATGTAATTAAAATGGTATTTAATTTAAAATTTTAATTTTTCTTCTAACCTATGATATTCCAACACCATTACAATTAAATATTTATTCATATAATTTAACTCCCTTTCCCTCTCTCACTAATTAGAAAAAAACTAAAATAGTGACCCTCAGTTGGTTATTTTGACTTAAACAAAAAAAAACATAATAATCACTATACTCTCTTCTCTCACCAAGAAAAATTATAAAATAAATTTGATCACTCATGAATAAAACCTCACTTCCCTCCACTAAATAAGAAATGAAGCAGGTCATAGGGGACTATCTATGAAAACTATAGAAAATAAAAAATAATTCTAGTTTAATGAATAATGAAAACATTTTATTATAGAAACATTTCAAACACTTCTAGTAAGATCAAGAATTATATAATTTTAACAATTAAATACAAGAATTCATTAATAGGTGTGATTTTAATCTCCTTGTCTTGACCACAGTGGTCTAGTGTGTCATCCTTGGAGAGATTATAGTAGTAAATGAAATAATAGAAATCTCCAATTCATATAATCTCCCAACCAACCCAACCAACCCAACTGACCCATTTATAGTGAGTCACATATCCTTTTATAGTGATAGAGATATATTCAAGAAAATAATTTAGAATAGGGATCATCCTCACAATATCGAGTACTCTTGATCCCCTGGGGTTATGGAATAGACTCCTCAAAAACCATATTCCATTCCATCCTTTAGAATCCTCCTTTCATTCAGTGTTATTATATACATATTATTTAATTACATACATATGTATAGTTAGAAGGGTATATATTCCACTAGAAAACATATTCTTAAAGATTCATGGGATCAACATTGTTCCCATGTTCTTCACCTCCATACTCTAATGGATGAGTTACACAAGGATTAGTTGGAGAGGCATTCCCCAAATTTGGAAAAGAAAATATATAAAATTTAATTTTAAGTTTTTCCTTAATCATTTTTTGAATTTTAAATTTCAATTATCTCATGAATAATCTAAGTATACCATGATGTGGACTTACTTATTTGATAACCCATGAAGCATATTCACTTCCCCACATCTTTTATCAGTTATGAAATTTATTAGTTTTTTTGATCATATACAAAATTAATGAACATACATAGTAAAAATTTGACATCATCCTATAAAGAGTTTGAATTTTGTACCTTTAGATATGGTTAATTTATATATTTACTTGATACTAACTATGGATCAAGATTAATGGAAACTATATAAAATTATGTTGATGACAAAATATTTATGAAAAAAATAGTGTGAGATCAATTTCAAATTATTTTAGGAAAGAAATTATCAGTTCTATTACTCATATATTAGTTGAATTAGTTTTCAAAAAATTCATACAAGAATTATCAACCTTTTATTTTAAATTTAGTTGATTATACCTAAGCTATTAATAATCCCATGGTCTTGATAGAACAAAAATATTAATTAAATTTTGATCAAAGATTAATGTAGAAAAAATATGAGTTATTTTTCACAACTTGATTCTCTCAAATATATTATTGTTCCTACCTCTATACTATTTGTGGTGAGGATAATAGAAAGGAATATGATTTGAATAAACCCCAACATAATTTACTCATCAAAGAAACTTGTTATGATTGAGATTAGGGATTCATTATCCACTCTCACTTCTATTTTTTATCTATCACCCCATAAATTTTTTATCAACACACTGCAGTAGAAAACACGATCATATGTGAAGGGAACATCTTAGAGAATAATTTTTATTGAAATAGAATTTATTTATCAAATAACAATAGATAGGAATCAAAATTACATACTTAAATATGAGTATTCTTCTACAAAAAACTATTGGAATAAAAGTAAGAAATATAGAATATAAAATATAGATAGATAAAGTGAATGTGTAATAAATGTTTTGACTCACTTTAACTATTAGAAGTCACTACTTTTTATACTTAAACATCATTCACATCATAATAGATTCTATCATGGCCTGAAGTGGAAAGGTACCTTTTCATTTAATTTTTTATCAAACAATTCACAAAATGAAAAAAGGGTTCACAATGTGATAAATACATTCCGCAAGTCAAAAACGAATCTCCATGAACTATCTAGGCATGGAGTACCTAATAAATCAGATGATCTTTCCCCCATTGAATCTGATCAAAACACCTCGTGGTTTTAATGAACTGGTTACAGAACATGTCGAAACACACAACTTCCTAGATTTCATTACCCAAATCATAGCATATATCATAACTTAGTGATGTGTTGAAATTTATCTCATATCCCATGTTGTAAAACTACTTATTAGACGCTTTTAATTTATATTAGGACACATAAATTATCTATCGATAAATCCCTTATTAATCGACCTCTCATAATGGGTTATATTCTAGCATTAATATGTTATATTCTTCTCTTAGTGTTGACCTGTATAGAGACTATAATCGATGATTGGTCAACTTATCGAATTGCCTGATATTTTTTGGCTGCTAGATGGGGTTTGCTTCATTTTTCTTATAATATTTTCAATAAAACTGTGAAGGCAATGCCACAATGTGAGGAACTTAACTTTTTATGAGATAACCATAGAACCACACTTTCACCGCAATTGATTATACCATTAATTCCATATTCCGTGGTCTCACTACAGACCATGTTTTATGACACAAACTCATTGAAATATTCTATATTGATCTTTTCTTCATCTCTATCATGCATCAAACTATCTGATTTCATTTATTTTAGTATGTATTAAACATCTTGTGCTAAAAATAAGTTCTTAATTATATTAATCACATATAATTTCATTATTTCTCCTTCAATTCCTCAAAAAAATACATAACAGAAAAAATTCACAAATTCAACAAAACATCACTTCTTTAGCCAAAAACATCATCAAGAATCACCAAGAAGCGTAATAACAGTGCATGGATGAATTACAAATATCAAATTCCCCAAAACATGAAAAATTTATTTTCCCATAGTACTAATCATATAAATAATTGTTTTATAGGATATTATTCATCAACAATATCCAAATCATATCAAGCATTTCAAAAGAACCAACTTTTAACAGGAAAAGTATAAAATTGTAATAACTCATTCCTCTTATACATCTCATCATTGCTCATTATTAAACATAAATTACAATCCTCCATTATTGGTTCTCAACCTTTGTTTAGACAGTCATTCTCATGTTTTCAATTACATTTCTAGGATATTTTCACTCAACACACAAGATCATGTGAATATATAGTTATTATCAATCAAAATTGCACACACCCTACCCATATGATTTCAAATTACCTAATACTCCACTTATAAATCAAACAATCCATATCATAAGTACATATAATTTAGTTTTTAATGACTTTGATTCTTAGGATGGGTGGATTATAAAGTGAAAATTCAACTTAGAGGCTAAAAAGTGGGCTAACATATTATATGTGCACACATGGTATTGAAAATAAATCTTAAAAAGAACCATATTTCCCCGTACATTATTTAAAATACATAATCACAAAATCATCCTCTTCAAAGCTCGTGAAAAAATAAAACTTCTCTCTAATTTTCCCAATTAATTTTCTTTTTTACTTATAAAATTTTCACAGTTAATAGTGTAAGCAAGAACCCTACACCATTAATAGTTAAACTAGGCTAATGCCTCATTCCCCACTATCAATATTACAAGACCCATAACGCCTCATTCCCTACTATCAATATTATAAGACCCTAGAACACCATGAGAGGGGAGGGGTGAATCAAGGTGTAAAATTTTTCTTACATAATGATGGATTTTTTTCCCATGTTGGTAGGAACTCGTTAAACCTGTATGATGGATATGATCATCAATAAGACATTCAAATGAAAAGAGATGACACACCACTTTTACTTGGTTCAACACTAAGGGCTACCTTCAAGGATCATGAACTGAAAATGTGTCAGTCATACCAAAATCTATTAATCTTCACTAGATGTAGAATACAAAAGTTTGGTTACAGTCACTATGTTCTAGGCATATTTCCTTTAAAAGATTTTAGGGATAGCTCATAAATTCCCTTGGAACACTTCTATCAACTCCCCCAATCTCACTACTTTGATATAAGTCTAACGTAGCTTATAGATATGATTTTCACTTCAATTAGTTATCATTAATTTCTTTATCACTTACTTATCATAGGACTCTTCTTTCACTGTAGACCTCAATTGATGCACTTTGAATGCACTGAATGAGAAAACCGGATATCAAAAGACTAATAGAAGCTCCACACTGTACTTGTGTGCAACACCTACTCTTGTGCACAAGATTTTTTATTTTTCATGCAAGATTACTTTCACACAACCCTTTTTTTCATGAAACCCAAATATTTTATGAAACCACTCCACGATGTCCACTTGGACTTTTTAGACTAAAGAAACATCTTGCACACAAGATTAACTCACTTTAAATAATTCACATGGCAAATAATCCGGATATTCGATGAAAATTATCATGTATTACATGGGGGTATCCACCTATTTATAGGCCTCTACGACCTCACATGCTTGTTTCTAATGTATATGTGACCACACACATAAGTTTATTTTCAAGCACGCAAAACCCATTTTGATGGCGCATTAGGTGTGTATGATTCTTCCACGCAACCTTATCTTTCGCGCAAATTTAAATTTTTCGTGCACTTTTTTCCATTTCTGTATTTAGATGCAATAATACCAAATTATTCCTTACATGCATGTTTCCAAGAACCCTTTAATAATGTTCCCAACTCCCTTTGACAAAAACACTTTTCTCCATATTCCAATTTTTTTACCCAAAAATTTGGTAAACACTGGGAAATGACACCACCTTCAATAATTCTATCTACCTGAACTGTAATATCCCTTTCCCTGTAAATCTAAAGATCCTCCAATGAAGGATTAACAACAGAAAATGAAAACCATTATCATCCTAGTGCAGATTAACAACAAACACAAACCAAAATCCCATTTTCAGCAATGAAGAAAATTTGTTCAAATAATTCATCCCTTTGATTTTTTTGGAATTCTCTAGATAAAATCAATAGAGCCCCAACCACAATCAAAACCAGATATTCAAGAATCATCTCTACCAAAATTCTAAGTTTATGTGAGCAGTTCTCAATGTAGAAAACAAGAGATGAATTAAGAATTGGGTTATTGTGTTTTGAAATGCTTAATTATTTCCTCATATCATCGAATTGTTTTCTCCATGATCACATCATCCCTTTAGGACTCAAAATTCTCCCACATTTAACCATTTTTAAAATTTTATTTTTTCTATCTTCCTTATAACCAAGAAAAAACAGTCCGATATTCTCATTTTAGATATTTAATTTTTCAATTATCCCTCATTGGAAATAAAACCATAGAAACAACTCTTTACTTATAGATTTCAAGAACATACTTCCCCTGGATCATATCTCCCCCATAAACCTACATCACTTACTCAAATTGATAAAAAAAGCTAAAATAATTGGTGATAGGGGAATATCAAGATATCTTCATGCACTAGGAGGTGGCTGAACACTATGGTTCAATCGATGCTTATTGAACATAGTTGTTGTCAGTGGCTTGGTCAGAATATCATCCATTTTCTCATCAATTCCCACATGATCCATTTTAATCATGTATTATTAAACTTTTTTACTTGATGATGTGATATTTGATTTTAATGTGTTTCATATGATAATGTTAAGCATGATTCTTCATACGATAAATTGTGCTCTTATTTTAATATTGAATCACCATTGGTTGTCTCACTTCATCACTAATATTGTCAAGTTGCTTCTTTATCCACAATAGTTGTGTTAAATAATTTGTAGCACAGATATACTCAGTTTTAGTAGTATTAAGGAAGTAATTTCTTGTTTCTTTCTCAACCAGCCCCCAGATTTCTTCCTGATATATAATTCTCCAAAACGGGTGGACTTTTTTCCACTACATCTCTAGCCCAGTTAGCATCAGAAAATGATAACATTTCATCATCACTTCATGTAGAAAAATATAAACCCAAATTGTGAGTACTTTGAATCTATCTCACGATTCTTTTCACTGCCACTATATGTTCTTATTTTGGAATACTTTGCAAGTGGGCTGCTAAACATGTTTAAAGAAAAAAAAATCATGCTCTTATAAGGTACAATAACCTTCCAATGATTCTCTTATTTATTGTGGGAACCACATAAGTCCCATCTTCATGTTTTCCAAGTTTTGTCCCCAGAAAAATCAGAGTCGACATTTGTTTGGAATCGTGCATATAACGACCCATACATTACATACATTGTCAATAATTCAAAATTGAAGCACACTTATTACAACATATAACAAAACCATGAAAGGACCATATAGGTATAGTGTCTTTAGAAACTGGGAAACATAAACAACTGGTTCATCAAGCATCTACATTGTCTCCCATTTATTTCATAATATCTAGAGTCCATTTTGGAATATTCTACTTAATAACCTTCTTCTTGACCTGGCGGAAAGAAAACATACAAAAGGGTGAGCTCAAATGCTCAGTAAGGGTAAACAAAAGAAAAATCAGTCACATTATATTCATAAGAACATAACATTTTGGAAATCTTATCCTACAAAAGAAATCATAATTTCATATCATGGGATAAATCATAGAAGTGAAATGTAATCCCAATAATCATAACATAAAACATGAAACTTTGGGGCATACACACATAATCATAGAGAATCATTTATTAGTAGTCAAGACTCATATCCATTACTATCTTAGCGGACAAATTCCATTTCGGAACTGAGTTCACTCCTCGTTTCAGTCCTGTTTCACTGAACCGGATTAACCTTCCATTCCAGACATGTCTATCTCAGAAGATATAAATCTTTACCCAATGCATTGGAGGGAGATATAGGTCCCACCCATCTCATAATGATACCATTATTATGTGTTCCACAAAATCATAAATCATACATCATTGCATAACCCATGTATTAAAAAGGGGATTCTTAAACATCATGACATTATAAAACAATTCATATAAGATAAAGGAATTCATAAAAATAATTCAATCACAACATAATCAAATAAACATAATAATAGGGAAATAAATAGAACCCTATATTATCTTAGATGGAAAATAAGTTTGATAAAACACTTGAACTCCATTCTTGAGGAAAATATCTTTTCTACTTCAAAAACATTTTCCTTTCTTAACATGTCATACAATTTTAAACTAAAAGAAGTTGTATAAAAATAAACTTGAAAACTTGTAAAGGAAGATTCTTGGAAATAATGTATTAAAAATCCATTCATGCCGTATAAGTTAAAAAACATTTTTCTCGTACTTTTTTCAGAAAAGTCAAAAAGTACCTCGTACGAAAAACGACAAAAGATTCCTTTCATATCTTTTACTAAAAACTCACCGAAGGGTAAAATTTTGTTAAAAAATTGTAGGTGGATGGAAATAATATTACATATTGAGGAAACATGGATGTGGATGATAAAATACACCCTAGTAAATACCAAAGTATAAACAATCTCGGATAAAATGAGATTGTGATATTTTCCGTTATCTTAGGTCCGATTTGCTTCATAAGTGTCCGAACCTCCTGTATAATGATTTAAATAATGTCATTGACTAATTAAAAAATCATACTCATTGTTATGATATAATATATGGCCATATTCATAGCTTCTTATTAGTAATATTTCATTGCTACTTGTTATTCGGGTGTTTATTACTTTTTGTTCTTATGCGTGTTTTGACAAATAAAATCTTATACTTATCTTTAGGTTATAGATACCTCATTAATAGAAGGTTATTAGTGTAATATACATCATATTATTTCATTCAATTCATTTTTATAATCATTATGCAATTAAGATCATGTAGAACAAGTCGCATCACATCGTGGAGACGGTATTCCGTATATACGCACGAGTGATGATATCATTCCCATGATCGTGGAATTGTGTTGGAGTGTATGTATACTATTTCAGAATCAATATCACTTTACAATAATAATATATAGTTATTATTTACACCATTATACCCATCCAAGTAAGGTGGTGGTGGAAGATAGATTACACCACGGCGTGAAGACGGTATTCCGTACGTACGCACACGCGGTGACTTCGTTTTCCGTAGGATGGATAAGAGGTGAAATAGGGTTGATTAATATTTATAATAACATATCAGTATATGAGGAATATGGATGTTATTACCTCATAATGAAACAACTAAAGAATAAGGAGTAGAAGAAGAATGGAACTTGAAGAAAATGGAAGAAGGTATTACCTATTTCTCGAAGTGCCTCCTTTAAACTTTCTCTTAATGCATTAGAGTTCGTATTTTGAGAAGCCCAATACCTCTAGTAGGTTTCTAAGAAAGTGGGTAAGTGAAATGGGTAGGGGTTGGCCGATCTTGATGGCTCAAATTGGTGTGAGAAAGAGAGGGAGGAGGTTCCCTTTTATAAGGGAGGAGAGGGGCACCTTTGGAAAAACAAAAAAAATATTATTTTATTATAAAGTCATATTCGGTTTTTAATAGATCCAAATTGATTTATTTCGAAGATAAGGTGGGTAGGTGTCTAAATACTCTCATAAAATATAATTTATAAAAGTTTAGGGCATTCAATTAACTTTATCTTTTAGTTTTAACTCTTAGTTAATTAGATTGACATTTACCATGTCACTTTGTATTTTTATATTATATAGTTGATAAACTTACCATATACATCCAAGTGACCCCCAAGTGGTACATTAATGGAACAAGTATCATGATATAAGTATCTTGGCCTAACCTTGGATTTTTAGGAATATAATAACAATTAATAATATAATATTTGTTTTAAAAACTATTTTATGTCAATTTTGACACTATTTGGTAATTGATTTTTGTGAAAATCATAACAGAATGATTAGTTAGAAAAAAGTCAATTAAATCAATACTAACATGTAATATTAACATATAAAATTATTTTAATTCATACAAATTCTCCAATTACATTTATTTGTGTATTTATAACATCAATTATGACAATATTTCTTTAATAAGATAATTACTGCATCATCATTGTGTCATAAATAAATTAAATTATTTATTGTCTAAAAATTACAAATAAAATACCATTATGTATGAAATAGCTTTATCTCTCTAATGAATACTTATAGTCGAAAATATAATTTATATAACCCCTTATAAGAATTATCTACTAAAAGATTTTTGTTAATGTCAATTTTGTCTTTACATTGAATTAATTAATCCAAATTGTCATTGTCACTACCAAGTGACTCAATGGGGTCCCACAATCAACCCAAGGATGTCGATGGTCAGCCACTAATCATCCAATAAGGTTAAGTCAAGTTTCAAGATAATTTTGAATTATTATAATATTCTTTTAACATTGAATTACCCTATTTACCTTTAACCGTATTTAACAAAAATTACCGTAGTTACTATTCATAATATCAAAAAAATAAAAGTAACCTATTAACATAATTTGGACCCACTGATTCCAAATATGGAATCCATTTTTAAAAAATTTAAGGCACAGAAGTTGCAGAAATTAATTAAAAATTAATCCCGTTGTTAAGAAAATGAGTTTTAAAAGTTAAAACATTGCCAAAGATTGAAATGTTTTTACCTATGAATTAAATGTAAAATTAATGCTAATGAAATACATTATATTAAATGGTAAAAATATATTCTATTTATACTTTAAAAACATTCAATATTATAATTTAACCATATAAATTATTGTGATGAAAAAAGTTATTTTTAATTAAAATATAGCGTGTTTTACTATTCATTAAAATATGAAAGTTATCAGAATAATATGAAAAAAATTTCCAAAGTAAATTTTTTTATCCTGATTCTAAGGAAGAATTTTATTTTTTCAAATTGAACTTATAAACTTGTGAAAAACTAGATTTAAATTGGGTGCGCCATCAAAAGGCGATAAAACTGCATTTTTTTAAAAAATACTTCTTTTATCCAAAAAACTGATTTTGTTTTCATAACTCATTCTAGAAAATGTATAAGATGAATTATAATGTTATAAAATTCAAAATTCAGTTAATAATATTTATAACGGCTAGTTTATAATATTATAATATATCGTTGTTTAGTGAAACTCGGTATTGCGTACTACACACGCTATCGAGGAAGGTCGCGATTGCGTGTAACGCAAGCCAAACTAGTGTTGTGGGTAGTGGAAGATTCCTTTCTGTATAACATATTACATAAAAAAATATACTTCTCATAAAATATCAGGGTCTTACATTCTACCCCCCCTTAAAATGAATTTCACCCTCGAAATTCGTCACTTCGTAACAAACAGATGAGGATACCTCTCCCTCATCATATCATCAAGTTCCCATGTATCTTCTTCTAATTGGTGGTTCCTCCATAAAACTTTCACCAAGTGAGTGGTCTTGTTCCGTATGAATTTTTCGCTACGATCCAGAATCTCTATCGGCTTATCTTCATAAGAAAGATCTTGTTCTAGCGGTACAACTTCTGAGATTAGTACATGTGAAGGATCGGGTATGTACTTTATCAGGAGAGATACATGGAACACATTGTGAACTTGAGAGAGATTCGGTGGAAGCGCCAATCTGTATTCTACCTTCCCAACTAGATCTAGAATTTCAAAAGGACCGATATATCTAGGGCTCAACTTTCCCTTCTTTCCAAATCTCATTACTCTATTGCAAGGAGATATTCGTAAGAACACTTTATCACCCACTTAAAACTCTAGGTCTTTTCTTCGGTTGTCGGCATAAATTTTTTGTCGACTTTGAGCTGCTCTTTTGTGTTGTTGAATAGATCTGACCTTTTCTTTCATCTCATCAACAAGATCAGGTCCTAATAGATTTCTTTCCCCAACTTCATCCCAGCAATTTGGAGTCCTGCATTTCTTTCCATAGAGAGCTTCATAAGGAGCCATCTGAATACTGGAGTGAAAGCTATTATTATAAAAAAATTTCACCAAAGGTAGGTGTTGATCCCAACCACCTTTGAAATAAATAGAGCAAGCTCTCAACATATCTTCTAGAGTTTGAATTGTCCTCTCAGACTGACCGTCTGTCTGAGGATGATAAGCAGTGCTGAAACTCGACTCTGTATCCAGAGTATGCTAAAGACTTTTCCAGAACTTTGAGGTAAACCTCAGATCATGATTAGATATAATGGAAAGTGGTACTCCAGGCAATCTTACCACTTCCTTTACATATATCCTGGCAAGATGATCCAGAGATAAATCCTCTCTAATAGCAATGGAGTGTGTCGACTTTGTAAGACGATCTACTATGACCCAGATAGCATTATTGCCTTTGGATGTTTTAGGAAGTCCAGTGACAAATTCCATAGTGATGTTTTCCCATTTCCATTCTAGTATGGGTAATGGTTGTAACATCCCCTTGGACTTCTTTCTCTCAGCCTTAACTTGCTGACAAACTAGGCATCGAGAGACATATTCAGCAACATCTCTTTTCATGCCATCCCACCAGAAGTACTCTTTCAGGTCCCTATACATCTTCATGCTTCAAGGATGAATAGAGAATGAAGAATTATGAGCCTCATACAGTAGCTCCTTCTTTAATTCTGGGATGGGAGGAACAAAAACCCAATTCCTGAACTTTATTATCCCATCACAATCAAGGTTGAATTCAGGATCATTTTTTCCTTCTTTTGTAACTCGACTTCTTCTTTCTACGCCTCTTTAATCATCACATGTATAGATGGTTGAACATTCATTTGAAAAAGGTAAGATTTTCCCCCTTCCATTATAATTCCAAGATCCATCCTTTATAAATCCATAAATATTGGATCTTTTGTGATCCTCATCATGGATAAACTGGAATGGTCTTGTCGACTTAATGCATCTTCCACCTTGTTTTCTTTCACAGGGTGGTAATGAATTGAGCAGTCGTAATCCTTAATCAGCTCCAACCATCTTCTTTGGTGCATATTCAGCTCCTTTTGTGTGAAAATATACTTTAAACTTTTATGATTAGTATAAATATCACACCTTTCTACATAAAGATAATTCCTCCAAATCTTTAATGAAAAGATTACCGCAGCTAACTCCAAATCATGAGTTGGGTAATTTTTGTCATGGATTTTCAACTGTCGTGAGGCATAAGCTATCACCATATCATTTTTCATAAGAACACACCCCAATCCCTTCTTGGATGCATCACTATAGATCAGAAACCTTTATCCACTACAAGGAAGTGTGATCACATGTGCACTGGATAACCTTCTTTTCAACTCCTTGAAATTCTCTTCACATTCCTTCGTCCAAACAAACTTAACTCCTTTCTGAGTCAACTTGGTGAGTGGATTAGATAATCGTGAAAAATCTTTTACAAAACGTCGATAATATCCAACCAAACCAAGAAAACTTCGAATCTCAGTTACTGTTGTTGTTCTCGACCATCTTTCAATAACCTCTATTTTTGCGGGATCCACAGATATCCCCTCTTTTGAAATTATGTGACCCAAAAATGCAACTTTTTGAAGCCAAAATTCACTCTTGGTAAATTTGGCATAAAGGTTCTCCTTTCTCAGGGTCTTCAATATAATTCTCAAGTGATCTTCATGTTATAACTTGCTATTTGAATAGACAATAATATCGTCTATAAAGACTACCACAAACTGATCAAGATTGTCTCTAAAGACTCTATTCATCAGATCCATGAAGATAGTAGGGGCATTAGTAAGACCAAATGGAATCACTATAAATTCATAGTGTCCATACCTTGTAAGGAAAGCTGTCTTTGGTATATCCTCTCTTTTGACCCTTCATTGATGATACCCTGAACGAAGATCAATCTTGCAAAAGTATTGAGCTCCACGTAGTTGGTCAAATAAGTCATCAATGCCTGGGAGAGGATATTTTTCTTGATATTGATCTTGTTAAGTTCTCGATAATCAATGAAGATTCTCATTAATCCATCTTTCTTCTTAACAAACAGAACAGGTGCTCCCCAAGGTGACGCACTAGGGTGTATGAATCCCTTATCAAGATTCTCATGGAGTTTCTTCTTCAATTTCTTCAACTCAATTGGGGCCATTCTATAAGGAGTCTTTTAAATAGGCAAAGCACCCAGTACGATTTCTATTGAAAACTCTACTTCAAGATTTGGTGGAAGATCTGGCAATTCCTCTGGAAAAACATCATCAAACTCCCGTACAATGGGAATATTATTAATCTTGAGTTTCTCACCAACAATTTTAGATAAATAACCTTCATTTAGTGGATTCAAGACCCATAAGATGGAATAAATTTCCACTGGAAGGTTATGTTCATCCTTGCATCGATAGACGATCATAGATTGATCTGGAATATGAAATGTGACTTCCCATATTTGGAAATTGATATGAGCTCCATATAAAGAAATACAATCCATGCCAATAATCACATCAAATTCCACTATAGGAAGGATCACAAGATTTGCAGGAAGCACTTTCCCACAAACTTCAATCGGAGAAGAATTATAATCTTTTTATGAGAATGTTGTGCCATTTGGAGTTGTCACAGCTAACTCAACATCTAATTGTTGAGGTAATACGGTGATACCCTTAGAAAATTATTCAGAAATAAAAGATTGGATGGATCTAGAATAAAATAAAACATTTGCTACTTTAGAGTGGATGGTAAGTGTACCTTTCACCACTTCGTTATCGTACTCCACATCGCTGATAGAAATTGCATGTGAATTTCATTTGTCTTTAGCCTTAATAGTTTCTTGACGTCGATCATCATCATCAACCCTTGGATTAGGGCATTGATTAGCATAATGTCCCATTTCCTTGCACTTGAAACATTGAAGTGTAGTAGGTTCATTCTGTGTATCCCTTCCTTTGTTTGCATCATTAGACATTTTCTTCCCATTATTTCCAAATTCAATTGCCCGATGACCTTCTTTTCCACACTTATAACATTTTCTTGTCCCCTTAAGAAAATTTCCTCCATGTTTCTTTCCACACTTGGAGCATAAGGGAAAACTCATCTTCTTTTTAGTGTGCTCTTTCGATTTTCCATTGAATTCCATTTTCCTCTTCTTATCAAACCCATATGAATGATGGGTTACTCCAATCTCCATCTCAACCTTGAGAGCACATCGAACTATTTCCTCATAGCTATTGAAGTCCCTTATGGATAACGCCCTTAAAAGACTTGGTTTTAAACCACTAAAGAATCGATCGATCTTACTCTAAGGTTAGATAACAATACGAGAAGCGTACCTTGCAAGTCTTGTAAAATTTGATTCATAGGTACCAACATATTCATCATCCATTTTCTTCAGTTCAAGAAACTCCTTCTCCATCTATGTTCTAAGAATACAAGGGAAGTACATATTGAAAAATAATTTCTTAAACTCGTCTCATTCCATGGACTCAATTTCATCCCTTTGCCTCGTATTCTTAATAAGATTCCACCATTGATCAGCTTTACCTTCCAAACGATAAACTGTTAAGATGACTTTATCATGTTCAGAACATTTATGAACTGAAAATATCTTTTCAGTGGTACTGATCCATTGTTCATCCACTAATGGATCAGAAGACCCACTGAATGAAGGTGGACGCTGCCTCATGAAGGATTCAACAGAATGTTTCTCATTCCTTTTCTCGTTTGGAAGTCCTGCATGATTCATATCTTGAGAAAGTTGTGTGAGCATGGCTACAAGATTTTTCATTCCAGATCCCATAACATTTGTTTGCTCAGGGGGACAATCATTTCATTTCCCGTCGCATTCCGCATTAAAATGGTTCCTTCGGGTTCCAGCCATTGACTAAAACCAAGAAAAATAGTGTGAGTAACACTAATTATAATAGGAAAACCACATAATCAAGAATAAAATTTCATACTTAATGTCTTATCTTAGGTTGTTCATGGCCATTTCTAAAACACTAAGATTTTTTTCTATGCTTAGACTTATCCTTAGGGTTCTTACTAAGACTTTCACATCCTAGTTTCCAAAGGTTGACTATACCTTTCCTCTAATACCAACTATAACGACCCATACTTTACATACATTGTTAATACTTCAAAGTTGAAGCACACTTATTACAACATATAACAAAACCATGAAAGGACCCTATAGGTATAGTGTCTTTAGAAACTGGGAAACATAAACAACTGGTTCATAAATCATCTACATTGTCTCCAATTTATTTCATCATATCTAGAGTCCCTTTTGGAATATCCTACTTAATAACCTTCTTCCTGACCTGGGGGAAAGAAAACATACAAAAGGGTGAGCTCAAATGCTCAGTAAGGGTAAATGAAAGAAAAATCAATCACATAAAATTCATAAGAACAGAACATTTTGGAAATCTTAACCTGCAAAAGATATCATAATTTCATATCATGGGATAAATCATAGAAGTGAAATGTAATCCCAATAATCATAACATAAAACATGAAACTTTTTTCCATACAGACATAATCATAGTGAATCATTTCTTAGTAGTCAAGACTCATAGCCAAGATTATCTTAGCGGACAAAGTCTATTTGTAAACCGAGTTCACTCCTCGTTTCAGTCCTGTTTCACTGAACTGGATTAACCTGTCGTTCCAGCCATGTCTATCTCATGAGATATAAATCATTACCCAATGCATTGGAGGGAGATACAGGTCCCACCTATCTCATAATGATACCATTCTTATGTGTGCCACAAAATCATAAATCATACATCATTGCATAACCCATGTAATAAAAATGGGATTCTTAAACATCATGACATCATAAAACAATTCATATAATATAAAGGAATTAATAAAAATAATTCCATCGCAACATAACAAAATAAATATAATAATAGGGATATAAACAGAACCCTATATTATCTTAGATGGAAAATAATTTTGATAAAACACTTGAACTCTATTCTTGAGGAAAATATCCTTTCTACTTCAAAAACATTTTCCTTTCTTAACATGTCATACAATGTTAAACTAAAAGAAGTTGATTAAAAATAAAATTGAAAACATTTAAAAGAATATTCTTGGAAATAATGTTTTAAAAACCCATTCATTCCATATAAGTTAAAAACACATTCTTCTCGTACTTTTTTCGGAAAAGTCAAAAAGTACCTCCCACGAAAAACGAAAAAAGATTCCTTTCATATCTTTTACTAAAAACTCACCGAAGGGTAAAATTGGATTTGAACAATTTTAGGTAGATGGAAATAATATTACTTATTGAAGAAACATGGATTTGGATGATAAAATACACCCTATTAAATACCAAAGTATAAACAATCTCAGATAAAATGAGATTGTGATATTTTCCCTTACCTTAGGTCCGATTTGCTTCGTAAGTGTCCGAACCTCATGTATAATGATTTAAATAATGTCATTTACTTATTCCATAATCATACTCATTGTTATGATATCACATATGGCCATATTCTTAGCTTTTTATTAGTAATATTTCATTGCTACTTGTTATTCGGGTGTTTATTACTTTTTTTTCTTATGCGTGTTTTGTGGAATAAATTCTTATTCTTATCTTTAGGTTATAGATACCTCATTTCTAGAATGGTATTAGTGTAATATATATCATATTAATTCATTAAATTCATTTATATAATCATTATTCAATGAATATCATGTAGAACGAATCGCATCACATCGTGGAGACGGTATTCCGTACGTACGGACGAGCGATGATATCATTCTCATAATCGTGGAATTGTATTGGAGTGAATGTATAATATTTCAGAATCAATATAAATTTACAATAATCATATATAGTTATTATTTAAACCATTATACCCATCCATGTAAGGTGGTGGTGGAAAATAGATTACACCACGGCGTGGAGACGGTATTCCGTACGTACGCACGCGCGGTGATTTCGTTTTCCGTAGGATGGATAAGTGGTGAAATAGGGTTGTTTTATATTTATAATAACATATCAGTATATGAGGGATACTTATGTTATTACCTCATAATGAAACAACTAAAGAAGAGGGAGTAGAAGAAGAATGGAACTTGAAGAAAATGGTAGAAGGTATTACCTCTTTCTCGAAATTCCTCCTTTATACATTCTCTTAAGGCACTAGAGTTGGTCTTTTGAGAAGACCAGTACCTCTAGTAGGTTTCCTAGGAAGTGTGGAAGTGAAATGGTCAGGGTTTGGCCGATCTTGAAGGCTCAAATAGGTGTGAGGAAGAGAGGGAGGAGGCTCCCTTTTATAAGGGAGGAGAGGGGCACCTTTGAAAAAACTAAAAAATATTATTTTATTATAAAGTCATATTCGGTTTTTAAAAGCTCCAAATTGATTTATTTCAAATCTAAGGTGGGGATGGGTCGCAAGCCTCTCATACAATAGAATTTAGACAAGTTTAGGTCATTATATTAACCTTATCTTTTAGTTTTAACTCTTAGTTAATTAGATTGACATTTACCATGTCACTTTGTATTTTTATATTATATAGTTAATAAACTTACTATATACATCCAAAATACCCCCAAGTGGTCCATTAATGATACACCTATCATGATATACGTATGTTGGCCGAATATTAGATTTTTAGGAATATAATAACAATTAATAAAATAATATTTGTTTTAAAAACTATTTTATGTCAATTTTGACACTATTTGGTAATTGATTTTTGTGAAAATTATAACAAAATTATTAGTTCAAAAAAAGTAAATTACATAAATATTAACATGTCATATTAACATATAAAATTATTTGAATTCATAAAAATTCTCAAATTACATTTATTTGGGTATTTATAACATCAATTATGTAAATATTCCATTAATAAGATAATTACTGCATCATCATTGTGTCATAAATAAATTAAATTATTTATTGTCTAAAAATTACAAATAAAATACCATTATGTAGGAAATCTTTTTATCTTTCTAATGAATATTTATAGTCGAAAATATAATTTTTATAACCCCTTATAAGAATTAACTTCTAAAAGATTTTTGTTAATGTCAATTTTGTCTTTAAATTAAATTAATTAATCCAAATTGTCATTGTCACTACCAAGTGGCTCAATGGGGTCCCAAAATCAACCCAAGGATGCCCATGTTCGGACACTACTCATCCAATAAGGTTAGGAGAAGTGTCAAGGTAATTTTAAATTATTATAATATTCTTTTAACATTGAATTACCCTATTTACCTTTAACCGTAATAAATAAAAATTACAGTAGTTACTATTCATAATATCAAAAAAAATTAAAGTAACCTATTAACATACTTTAGACCCACTGATTCCAAATATGGAATTAATTTTTCAATATTCAAAACACAGAAGTTGTAGTTATTAATTTAAAATTAATCTCGTTGTTAAGCAAACGGGTTTTAAAAGTTAAAACATTGCCAACGATTGAAATGTTTTTACCTATGAATTCAATGTAAAATTAATGCTAATGAAATAAATTATATTAAATCGTAAAAATATATTCTATTTATACTTTAAAAATATTCAATATAATAATTTAACCATATAAATTATTGTGATGAAAAATGTTTTTTTTAATTAAAATGTAGCGTGTTTTTACTATTCATTAAAATATGAAAGTTATTAGAGTAATATGAAAAATTTATCCAAAGTAAATTTTTATATCCTGATTCTAAGGAAGAATTTTATTTTTCCAAATTGAACTTATAAACTTGTCAAAAACTAGATTTAATGTGGGTGCGCCATCAAAAGGCGGTAAAACTGCATTTTTTGAAAAATACTTCTTTTATTCAAAAAATGATTTTGTTTTCATACCTCATTCTAGAAAATGTATAAGATGAATTATAATGTTATAAAATTCAAAATTCAGTTAATACTATTTATAACGACTAGTTTATAATATTATAATATATCGTTCTTTAGTGAAACTCATTATTGCGTACTACACACGCTATCAAGGAAGGTCGCAATTGCGTGTAACGCAAGCCAATCTATTGTTATGTGTAGTGGAAGATTCCTTTCCGTATAACATATTACATAAAAAAGTATACTTATCATAAAATATCAGGATGGTACAATGCATATTAAATTTATTCAGCTGCTCTCTTGCCTACTTTTCCTAAGAAATGAATGTTTAATCCTTCTTCTGAATCACCTGAAACCCTAAAAATTATGTGAGTTCCCCAATCATCAAAATTTAAAATTCTTATTTCATGTGATTGGAAAATTCATCCACTGATCTCTTCCTTCTTCCGCAACAAATAATATTAGTAACGTACACCAATTCCATGAACTGGTCCCTTTGATAATTATTCACATAGATATTGTGATCCAATCCTCCACTTTTTAATTCATGATTTTTGAGGTAAGAATTCAATTGATAGTACCATGCCTGTGGTGCCTACTTCAGTCCATATAGTGCTTTCTTTAATATGTCGACCTTCATTTCATCATTTCTGGGCAGGAAACCCACCAGTTGTTCAATGTAGACTTCTTCCTCAAGAACACCATTTAGTAAATTTTTCATGAAATCAATTGGATACACTTTATATCCACTTCATATTTCTATGGAAAAAATAGCTTGATTGACTCCAGTCTAGCCATTGGAGAAAATTTTTCTTCGACATCGATGCCTTCAATCTATGAATATCCTTTACACAACAATCACACCTTGTTTGTGATCAAATTTCCTTATCCATCGAATTTATTCCTAAAAATCCACTTTGTACCAATCTGATTGTGATTTTTGGGTCTCTTAAGTAATCTCAGGTTTCATTCTTGTCAATCTAATATAGCTCTTCATTCATGGATTGAACCCATGATGCATCCTTTGTACCTTCTTCAAATGAGGATGGTTCCACAATTGAAAGAAATATTGATTGTGAATTATTACTCATTATCCTTGTTTGTGTGGGTGAAGTCTAATCCCCAATGATGTTGGATTGATCAATTCATTCTCTTCGATTTCTACTTTGGGGTTTAGAATAATTTTCTTCTTTCATAGTTTCTGCTTCTGATTCTTCTTCTGAGTAAACATCATGATGTGATTCCTTAGTGTTTTTATTCCCTCTTCAACGTCTATATTTTGATCTACTCTATGTTCTCATTATTTTTCATTTTCTATCATATCAGCAAAATAATTACTGGATTAATTTGTGTTTTATCCTCAATTATCTTTACATAGCTTCTTCCCACAATTTTTTCAAGGTTATTATTAAAGAATTTGAAGACATTTCTATTAACTGAATATTCAATGAATATTATTTCATCTACTGCATCCCTATACTTTCCTTGATTTTCTTCTTTATTCTTGATAAAACATTTACTTTGAAGATTTGAAAATACATAAAAGAGGTCTTTCTTTCATGCCATAACTCATAGGGTGTCTTCTTTTCACCCATGGAAATACCTATTAAATTTTGAATATATATTTCATCTTGAACATACTCTTTCTAATAATGGTGGGAGATAAGGTTCTCAATCAGAATAGTTCTGGCCATACTGTTCACTTGTTAATTCTGGAGCTCAACAACTCCATTTTATTGTGGGGTTCTCACAACAGCCACCTGATGTTTAATTCCATGTTTCTCTAGGTAATTTTCAAAGTCAATTGAGGTATATTATCCTCTATTGTCATGTCATAGAACTTTGATTGTTTGTACATTATCATTTTTGGTAATTCGATGATAAGTTTTCATGCAATAAAGAACTTTTTGTTTCTTGTGAATAACTGTCACACATGACATTATACAATAATCATTTATGAAAATAAAAAAGTTCCTTTTTTTATGAGTTCCAGTAACATTTATCGGGCCACATACATCTGTATGGATATGATAAGAATATTTGATACCCTTTTCTTATTTTTCCAATAGGAACTATAGACCGTATTTCCACGTATAAAAGCATCACAATCCATTTCCCATTCAAGCTTCAGTTTGTTAATATCCCTAAAAATCATCAAGACAGATATCTTTTCCATGTATTGCTGATTGATGTGTCCCAATCTCTGATTCCACAAGTTGTTTTCTTCTACAATGGTCATTTAGCATATATTTTTTTACTGTCAACCTGATATAAGTTGCATTCAATAATGCATCCTTTCAGAAGAGAATTCCTTTCCTTTCCTTTTAAATTTCATTCTTTTTTATTGAAAGTCACTATAATACCTGAGTCACAGAGTTGACTCACACTAATGATACTGTGATGAAAAACATCCACATAGAGAAATTCCGTTTTCTTCAGCTCTCCATTTTCTAGTTCAATGCTTCCACTACCTTTTATCTTCAAAGCACCATCATTACAAAACCTTACTATCCCATTAACCCTTTTCTTAACTTCTGTAAATAAGTCCTCATTAAATGTCATGCCGGAAGAACGCCCTCTATCAAGAATATAGGTTTTTTTTCTCTTTGTTTCTTTGAGGGATACTTCTATAAGATTGGATTTCTCAATTTTCGTATTTTCTTTCCATGAGATATTGGATTGAGTTTAGGAAACCGATAGAATTTCAATTCTCTCTTCCATGTACACAAGTTCTTCATATTCATACTCTTATTCCAAAAAAGATAACCCGTTTGAGATAGAAACACCATTTGGTTGGTGAGTATTGACATGTCTTTGAGTTTTGTATGAATTTCTCATGTCATACATTTTCCTACAATACATAGAATTATGGAAAAAGTTAGAACAATGAAAACACCATCCATAGAAACTATATCTTTTATCAGATGAAGGATATAAAATCGGTCTCATTTGTTGACTTCCGAGATCTTGCCCATTCAAATAGATCATTCCCTCTTCTTAATATGACATGGTATGTAACACCCCAAGCTTCCACGATACGTTTCCCTTCGAATAATGCAATGGCGTGCATTGTACGCAACTTCGAGATTCTAACACACCACAACCAATCAAACTAGCCGTTATGAATAGTAATACCTACTTTTTGAGATTTTATAAATTCTATCTCTCAAAATGGACTTTATTTTTGGATTCAGAATATTGAAATTAGCCTAGGTTAAAATTTTGGTACTTTTCGGATAACTTTCATATTTTGATGAATAGTGAAAATTACTAAATTTTAATTAAAAACAACTTTTTTAATCAAAATAATTAATAGTGATAAATTATGAATTTGAGTGGTTTTAAAGTATATTTATAATATATTTTTACCATGTAATACAATGTGGGTCATTGGACATAATTTCACATTTAAACCAGACATAAACAAGTGCCAATATTTTGATAGTTATTATCTCTTCAAAACACGCTTTTTGTTTTAACAACGGGAATTAATTTTAAATTAATTTCTTCCACTTCTGTGTTTTGAATTTGGAAAAATGGATTCCATATTTGGAATCAGGATGTTCATATTGTGTAAATAGGTAACTTTTTTTTTAGACATTTTCGATAATTACTTCGGTAAATATTTTATTTACCATGGTTAAAGGGTAAATCCGGGAAACAAGGATTAAAAAATAATATTATAATAATACTAAATTACCTTAAAACATGTCTCAACCCTATTGGTTAATACATGGTCGACCATGGTCATCTTTGGGTCGATTTTGGGACCCCATGGATCCACTTGTAAGTGATAGGGACACTTTATTTTAATTAAGTTAAAATGAATACAAAACTGACACAAGCATATATCTTTTATCAAAACAATTGTTAGATAGGGTTATATATGTTGGATATTAGACTATAAATATTCATTAGAAAGATAAAAAGATTTAATACATAATTAAAGTTTATTTATAATTTTTAGACATTAAATAAGTTAATTTATTTATGACACAATGATGATGTAGTAATTACCAAAATAGTGGAAAATTAGAATAATTGATATTATAAATACCCAAGTAAATATAATTTGAGACTTTTTATGAATTACAGTAATTTTATAGATTAATATGAAATTTTAGGATTTATTTAATTAACTTTGTTCGAATTAATAATTCTTTTATGAGTTTTACAAAAATCAATTTTTGAATAGTGTCAAAAGTGACATAAAAGAGTTTTAAAACAAATATTATATTATTAATTGATATTAAATTCCTAAAAATATAAGGTTCGGCAAAGAGACATATATCATGATAGGTGTATCATTAATGGACCACTTGGGGGTTGGTTGGATGTATATAGTATGTTTATTAACTATATAATATAAAAATACAAAGTGACATGGTAATTGTCAAACTAATTAACTAAAAGTTAAAACTAAAAGATAAGGTTAATATAATGACCCAAACCTATCTGAATTCTATTGGTTAAATTTATTTCGACATATCCCCACCATAACCTTTAAATAATCAACGTTGGAGCTATTAGAAACCGAATATTAATTTATTATAAATTAATATTTCTAGCTTTTCCAAAGGTGCCCCTCACCCCTATTATAAAAGGGAACTCCTCCTTATCATTTATTCACACCATAAAATCATTTTGGTTGGGCCAAACCCTGGCCAAATACTCTCTAAAATTCCTTCAATACAACCTAGAGACCTTAGTTTGATCAAAAATCCATCTTAAGGATCCCTTTTGATCAAATCAAAAGCAAGAACCTGAAGAAGAGGTAATGTTTTCACCACCCCTTTTCAAGTTCCTTTATTCTTCCACTTCTTCTTTCTTTGTTATTACCATTATAAAATAATAACTCCAGTATCATATATATGCTTTGATGTTATTATAAATATGTTACAACCATATCCAGTATTCTATCCACCCTTTGAATAACATGTCACCACACGTGCGTACATACGGCTTACCGTCTCCACGTCGTGGTGTAATTGTTATTCAATATATTATTATTTGGAAGGGTATAATAATGATGTGTAACTCATATAAATAATAAATATAACATGATAATGATTCTGTATATATGATATACCACCCAATTATATATTATTTTAATATCAAAAGAATGATATTGTCGCTCGTGCGTACGTACGGACTACCGTCTCCACAAACACGATGAGATTCATTTTCCATTGTATCCATTCAAGTATAATTCTCATTTGATGATTAAAAATAATATTTAAGGACTTGATATCATTCTGGATATGAATAATATACGTCCCATTAATAACAAATATGGCTCACATAATAAAGAATATAAAGTAAAATGAACCCGTTAACACCAGAAATGACGATAATTCTAAGATATTATTAACAAATCAATGTTAAAAGATCATATATTATATCATATTAATTTATATGATTCATGAATAATTTAATAAAAATTATTTCAACATTATACAGGAGGTTAACCTACCCCCAACCAAGGAAAAGTACAAGGTAAGGGGTTTCTTATCTCACTCTTAATTTCGTGATAATTCCATTGTTCACCACTTATTTATTGCATGTGGTGTATGTGTACTGCCCATGATTGTATTAATTGTGTAATATAATTTAATTTATAGGTGTTTAAATCATCATTTTATGATCCTTCTTTCATGGGTTCATGTTTCATAAGTTACCAAATCGATAAGGGAATTTGATATTTTAATTTCCACTCATTCGGCTTTACGCATATTTCATTGATTATTTTACTCCAAGATTATGTGTGGAATCACTATTCATTTGATTATGTCATAATGTCCACTCCCCGTTCTGTGGATATACTTTTCATACACATAATCACTCCATTGATAATTTCTCAAGTCATCGATATGAATTTTATAAGAGTAATTTTAACTCATTCTCCATTTGTTGAGTTAAACATCCAATTCATTGGTGTTGTTTTTACAAGATTATGTGTGAATGTCCTTTGATTGTTTTACAGTAAATATCCAATCATATTTAGTGTATTTATATGTTTCACACATAACTATGTCGTTGATTTATCCTTAACCTAAGGATACGGCCTTTATGAGATATTTCATCTCAATTTACATTCCATTGAGACTTCTTCGTTGTTATACACCAAATCACTTTTATATGGTGTATATAATGTACTTTGACATAGTATATCATGAATTAATTTATTCTCATGATATTACAATGTTTTGATTACCTCAATTATTTTAATTCAAGTGTCTCTCTTTTGGTTAGAAACTCTAACCAAAATACCATTTTAAAGTGTTTTAAAGACTTATTCTTCTAAATCTTGCTCATTAATGTCCATGTTTTAAAAATGGTTTTAAGGATTTATTTATATGGACATTAAAGATTTAAAATTAAAACTCCTTTAAAAAGTTTCAAAGTGGTATGGGACACTTAGATTCAAAAATCTATTATTAAGCGGCTTCTTGACAATTTGTGTGACTTTTAAATGTTTTCAAGAAAAAGGGGGATATTTCTCTCAAATAGTTTTGATGATTATTTTCATCTATGTCAACATCCTTCATTATTCTTGATTGAGGTTAATGTGATACAATACATTCTTCCATATTGTATCGAATGAGTTATGTTTGACTGTGGATGTGCTATTTTTATACCATTCATGGTTTGTGGTTAAAGTATTGACAGTTCGTATGCTAGTTTTAATACGAATATTTATATTATGTTTAAACCTGTTCATATGAAGAATGATTTGGACTTAATAAGTGACAGGTGGAGCCCGCTATAGATCTTCAATGCATCGGTAGGTCTCCTGAGACAAAATAGTGTCTTGGCACAAGGCCTTGGCAAAATCTTATTTGTAGTCTTGGCACGAGGCCTTGGCTATGTGGTTATGATAGTCTGGCATTATGCATTCCATCATTATGAAAGTTGTTATTGATGTTTCATGTGATCATTCGACTAGTAGAATATCCATGTGAGTAAGTAAATGGAATTATTTTATTTTATCTTTTACATTTTATGCTGAAGTTCAAGTTTAAAAGGATTTTGTTTTAGTTATAAACTGCCTTAAGTGTTTATGCTTGTCTATGAAAGCTTCTGCTATAATGTTGTCCTTACTGAGCATCTGAGCTCACCCCTTTCAATGTTTTATTTTTCCCAGGATTATGAAGAAGTAATTTATGAATGACCTACAGGGATAGTATGAGGGTATATAAGACAAGATATTGTTGTAGTTTTTTTTACCTTATGATGTAATGTAAGACTTATGAATATATCTAGTGTTTCCAAGAATACTAAACTAATTGGTTTTTCGAGACTTGATCCTTTGTGATCATGCCAATGTTATGTAATAATGCACTGACTCTAGGTATCTAGGGTCGGGGCGTTACACTTGGTATCAGAGGAAGTTTAGTAAAAACCTTGGAAGCTAGATTTAGATAAACTCTGATTAGAGCACGTAGACCTAAGATGAACTTTGAGGTTTAGTATAGAATAACTTCCTAGAATTTTGGTATTGTAGATATTTTGTGAGTTTCCTGAGCAATACATCCATGTTTGGATATGAGCAGGTAGAGGCGACTCTAGCACAGATGTACCTAAGGGTAAAACCCGAAAACACCGCTTTGAGCTAGACTCGAATGGGAACTGGTGCATGAAAACGGGTCTTGCTGCACTCTTGGTTACGACACTCCTGGGGGATATTCTTAGGATAATTTACAATTTATTTACAAACTGATTTAAAGTAATATATATATATAAATGATAGTAAATGACCTTGGTTAATCCTAATGTGTTTCAAATTGAGAATATGGTGACATGTTAATCTCTAAATGATTTTATGACTACTATTACTGTAACGCCCCGACCCCAGTTACCCAGAGTCGGTGCATTATTACATAACATTGGCATGATCACAAGAAAGATCAAATCTCGAAAGACCGATTGGTTTAGTAGCCTTGGAAACACTAGATATATTCATAAGTTTTACATTACATCATAAAATGAAAAACTACTACAACAACATAATGTTTCCACAGTCCACAGTATAATCCCCTCATAATATCCCTGCAGGTCATTCATAACTTATATCTTCACATCCTGGGAAAAATAAAACATAGAAAAGGGGTGAGCTCAAATGCCCAGTAAGGATAACAATATAGCGGAACATTCAAAAATAAGCATAAACATTTAATGCAATGAATTACTAAAACAAAAGCCTTTTAAACTTGAACTTCAACATAGTATGGCAAAAGTAAAATGAAATAATGCCATTTACTTGTTCACATGGATATTCTACTAATTGAATAATCACATGCAAAATCAATAACCACTTTCATAATGTTGGAATGCATAATGCTAAACTTTAATTACTTTTCAAGGCCTCGTCCCAAGACCTTGGGGCTAACTGTAACCGGAACCCAACCCGGAGTGCCTCTAATAACCGGACACCAACCCGGAGTGCCTCTAATAACCGGACACCAACCCGGAGTGCCTCTAATAACCGGACACCAACCCGGAGTGCCTCTAATAACCGGACACCAACCCGGAGGGCTTAATTTTACCAGTCCCTAACCTGGAGGGCTTACTTTTACCAGTCCCCAACATGGAGGGATTACTTTAACCAGTCCCCAACCTGGAACATACTTGTCCAACACATTCATATGAAGTAAAGATTGAAATATAACATAAACATTCTTATTGGAACTAGCATACGAAATGTCAATACTTTCACCATAAACTATGAATGGTATAAAAATAGCACATCCATAGTCAAACATATCACAAAACCTTCAAAACAATATAGAAGTTTTGTATCATAATAAATCAACTTCAAATAATCTTAAAACCCATCAAAGGATGTTGACATAGATGAAATCAAAAGTCTTTTTAAAGAAATATCTCCTTTTATTTTGAAATCATTTAAGATCCATATAAAATCAAACATTTTCTTTGAAAATAATCTTATAAGCTTTTAAGGGAATCTTTGACGATTTTATAACGGCGGAAAATAACCGCACCCGCCGTATAAGTTAAAAAAACATTCTTATCTTAATTCTGTCGAAAAGGTTAAAAAGCACCTTGTTTGGAAAACGACGGAAAGATTCCCTTATAAACCTCTTATAGAAAGTCAAACAAGGGTATAAATGACTTTAACTCATATTATTTTAAATATTAAAAATGTTTTGAAATACATTTTGAAGAAACATGGATGTGGATGATAACGAGATCCCAGTAGATTATTACGTATAAACAACCTCGGATAATGAAGAGATTGTGAAATAACCCTTACCAGTTTGGTAACTTATGAAACATACAACCCATGAAAGAGGTATCATACAATGAATATGTAAGTACACATAAATTAGAGTTTATTACACAAAGAATATAATTATGGGCAGTACATACACCACACAAAAGGTAATGGTGGCAATATGGCATGAATCTCACGGGAATAAGGAGTGAGATGAAAACCCCTTACCACGTTAATCAACTGAGTCGTATGGCCAAAAGTTAATAACCACCAAATTATTTACAGAATAACATGAATATGATAATATATATCAAATTCCAGTACACAATACACCACTTTCAATAATTTAGTGGCGAATAATGGAAATCTCACGGAATTGAATGTGAGATAAGAAAATCCCTTACCTTGTACTTTTCCTTGGTTGGGGTAGGTTAACCTCCTGTATAATGGTGAAATAATTGTAATTAAATTATACAAGAATCATATACATTAATATGATATCATATATGATCTTTTAACATTGCTTTATTAATAATATCTTAGTATTATCGTCGTTTCGGGTGATAATCGATTCGTTCTTCTTAAATGTTTGGTTACGTAAGACATGTTTGTAATGGATAGATTATATCTTATTCATAATCAGAATGATATTAACATTATTTTTAACCCTAAAATGAGAATAAGACTTGAATGGATACGATGGAGGATGGATCTCACCGCGTTCGTGGAGACGGTAGTCCGTACGTATGCACGAACGCTACTTCCATTTAATTTTTATTTTAAAAGAATTGAATCCAAATGATACATAGGTATATTACTATTCCATTATAATATAATATTTTATATATGTTACTTAAGTTCATTAACACCATCCTTTATACGTTCCATGTGTGGTATGAACGAGTCATATCATTTTAAGGGGGCGGTAGTCCGCACTTCCTCAAATGAAATTATCGTATGTATATACAACATGAAACGAATAATGGTATGAAATAAAATGGAATTACAGAAGATTGTATATAAAATATATATCATTAATATCATATTTAATTATAGTTCCATCATAATGGACACCATGATAGGCGGTAAGATGTATTTGAACAATCATCGTTTCGTGAGGCGTTAGTTTGCCATCCACAGAAACATTATGTTCATCATCCATTAGATGGAGTTGTGTGTATGTGTAGTTTGAATCCTTCTTATAAAAACATCCTAGTATATTTAGGATATTGTTTTTGTTACAAAAGAAAGGAAATAAAAAGAGTTTGGGGGTTGGAGAAGCAAAATAAATGAAAATAATTTAAGAGAAATCGTTACCTTTAATTTAGGTAACCCACTTTGGTTGGAACCAAAGGACTTCTTGAAATGCTTTCTGCCTAAGGGGAAGCTTCAAGGAGGAGGAGAGGGATGTGGGGAGCTTATTTGGGCAAGTATTGGACGAGCCAAGTGGCTTGATAGGTGTGAGGAATGAGTAGAATTGGTCTCCTTTTATAAGGGTGAAGAGGGGCTCTTTAGGAAAGAGTGAAAGTATTACTTTATAATATAATTATATTCGGTTTATAATGGTCCAAAAATCATTGAGGTCGAAGATAAGATGACTCATATTCTAAATAACATCAACCAATAAGAATTGGACAGGTTTTAGATAATATTTTAATCATTATAATCTTATTTATTTAAATGATTTATTAATGAGGTAAACATTGCATCATTATTGTGTCATTAATAATTTAAATTATTTGATGTCTAAAAATTATAAATAAACTATCATTATGTAGTAAATCCTTTTATCTTTCTAATGAATATTTATAATCTAAAATCCAACATGTATAACCCTATGTAAAAATTGTTCTTCTAAAAGATGTAAGCTTATGCCATTTTTATTTTTATTTTAACTTTATTAATATAAAGTGTCCCTACCACATACAAGTGGATCCAAGGGGTCCCCAAATTGACCCAAGGATGCTCATGGTCGGGTATGTATCCACCAATAAGGTTAGGACACGTTTTAGGTTAATTTTGTATTATTATAATATTATTTTTTAACCATTATTTACCGGATTTACCCTTAACCATGGTAAATAAAATATTTACCACAGTAATTATTCAAAATGTCTAAAAATAAAAGTTACCTATTTACACAATTTGGACATAATGATTCCAAATATGGAATCCATTTTTCTAAATTCAAAACACAGAAGTGGCAGAAATTAATTTAAAATTAATTCCCGCTGTCAAAACAAAAAGCGTGTTTTTAAGAGGTAATAACTATCAAAAGATTGAAACTTGTTTATGTTCGGTTTAATTGTAAAATTATGTAAAATGACCAACATTATATTAAATGGTAAAAATATATTCTAAATATACTTTAAAACTACTAAAATTCATAATTTATCACTATTAATTATTTTGATTAAAAAAGTTGTTTTTAATTAAAATTTAGTAATTTTCACTATTCATCAAAATATGAAAGTTATCCGAAAAGTACCAAAATTTCACCTTAGGCTAAATTCGATATTCCGAATCCAAAAATGAAGTCCATTTTAAAATATAAAATATATATAATTTCAAAATTTAGGTATTACTATTCATAACGGCTAGTTTGATTGGTTGTGGCGTGTGTTAAAACTCAAGGTTGCGTACAACACACACTACTATTTTATTCAAAGGAAAGCGTACCGTAGAAGCTTGGGATGTTTCATTTTAAATTTTTTTGATGACCCAATTTATTCAGATAGTTTAAAATATTTTATTTAAAAAGGTTTCACTATTAAAGTTGATAAAAGTGCAATACTGAAAATGAATCTGTTCTTGCATTATGACTAAGAAACTCATAATAGAGATTCTAAAATTATAAGGATTATATAAAGTTCAAAATGTTGTTAATACTATTCATGACCTCTTTTAATGGCTTTTTTTGTACGTCATGGTGTGATTGAACTCAGTGTTGCATGTAGTGCAAGTTATTGAATTATTTTTAAGAAATAACACACTATGAAATCCTGGGGTGTTACATTCTCCCCTCCTTCAATAAATTGCGTCCTCGCAATTTGAAATTGTTCTTCGAAAATAAAAGGTTGAAAATAGAAAATATCTTTGTGGGAAAACCCACATCGGAAATTAGGTTACTAAAATTTAGTCTTAATATGAGGAAAAGAGAAATGAAAGAGTCACCACCAAATTATGATCTCGATTAGGAGAACATTGGTGGCAATTAGAGACATATAATTGGAGGAAAAACGTAAATATTTATAGGTAGTGATTGAGATCATCAATCACAAACAAGTGTATAATTGAGGTCCTTAAATTCATCAATCTATGATGATTTGAAATACCATCGGTTCAACAAAACATAGGGTATTAGGATAACACATTTTTGACGTTTCAAAATATCTTAGTTGAAATCCCACATCGAAAAATGAATTAACGAGGCCTCTATTTAAAATAAAGAGTCGAACGTATGAAGATTACCGAAAATAAAACATACTAGGGTTCCATGTAGGAAAATATGGATATGGAAGAAAAATCTAACCATCAATTATCTGATGGAGAGTGGTAGAGAACATGGCTATGAAAAGGCCAACAATCCCAAAGCCATTATTTAGTGATGATTTAAGGTATCATCTAGGAAAACATTTTTGTTATAAGTTTCTTTTCTTAATGTTGAGGAATTTATTTATGAGATTGGCTAAGATCATAAGGAGATATACTTACTTTATTATTATTGTTTTATCCATTAATAAATTTCTACCACAAACTCATCTTTCACTCTAAAAGATAATAGAATGTAAAAAAATTCTATTTACACTATTCGTATAGGGTTCCAAAATAAACGAATTTATAATTCATCTACATGATCTTTTAATAAAAACTACATTATTTAATCTAGGACATCTCATGGGCCAGTGGTAGGTGATACACCCTTGTCTCCCTTCGGTTGCGAGTTCAAGTCTCGCAGCCTTGCCGGACGCGACGGGTTCCCGCCCGACCTCCAGGTTGTCCTTTTATGGCAATCCAAAATAATCCAAACTAGAACTATCCAAAATACTTCTGTCCAAACTCACAGTCTAACATTTAAAAGTAAGGTAAACATAATATAGATCCTTTTTACCCCGTAATAGAATATGAATACCTTCATCATGTATTACCATATTCTTTATTGATTACATTCATGCTCCCTTATTCCATATAGAATGCTGGATATACTTCATTAATCCAAAAATGTTTTAAACCCCAACAATGATGGAATATACAAATCATTAATCAGTTCCAGGGTAGTCAAAAATATCCAATATAATTTATTCAAAACAATCACATATTATTCCAAAATCACTACCTCAGTATCAGAACTATATTATGATTTATCATTCTCTCAACCATATATTTTCCAAAAATTTATCCTGCTATTGAGTCACTTTTATTTGTTCCACACAATCTCAAGTCCTTAATGAAATAGTACTGCAGTATAATCCTTATATACTCCATGATTATTGTAACAAGTACATTGTTGATACAACACTCAATTGACATAATCAACATAAGAACTCTAATCATTCCTCTTCATCTGTGGTAGTATCATAACTTGATTATTATCCAATAACATCATTTGCGGCATAGTCTGATGACTGGGACATAGGTTCGCGTAGTGTCCAAACTCCTTGCAAATGAAGCATTGTACATTTAAAACCATTTTCTTACCCTTGCAGTCACGTACTTTGTGCCCTTTTCCTCCACACTTATAAAAAACTCCCATTCCTTTCAGGCAAGTTCCAGGGTGTTTCTTTCCACAGTTACCACATATGGGAAAATTCTTCATTTCCCTTTTCCCTTTATCCATCTTTCTCTCTTCCATCCTTTTCTTCTCTTGATTCCCTTCAAAGCCATAGGACTCAGTAAACTCTTTACTTATCTTATCAACACATGATATTATTTATTCATATGATGATAATACATGGGAGACTATTTCTCTTATAAATTCTAGCTTAAGACCATGAAAGATATGATCCTTCCTTCTCTTTGAATCATGTGTATTTCTGGAGTTCTCATTCCTTCTACTGGGCGCCATTTCTAAACAATGGCATAAACTAGATCAGTTTATGAATCAAAATACATAATCCCATACTTATAAAACACTTAACATAAATTGAACTATTTATGGATATAATCCATAATCATAAAAATGTTTTCTTTGAGGAAGTATATACTCATAAACCATTCATAATGATTTGTAAAGAAAATGAGAGTTATCCTAAGCATATCACCCGGGAGTGTCGTAACCAAGAGTGCAACAAGGCCCGTTGTCGTGCACCAGTTCCCGTTTGAGTCTATCTCAAAGCGGTGTTTTTGGGTTTTACCCCTAGGTACATCTGTGCCAGAGCCGCCTCTACCTGCTCGTATCCAGACATGGATGTATTTCTCGGAAAACTCACAAAATCTCTACAATACCAAAATTCTAGGAAGTTCTTCTATACTAATCCTCAAAGTTCATCTTAGGTCTACGTGCTCTAATCAGAGTTTATCTAAATCTAGCTTCCAAGGTTTGTACTAAACTTCCTATGATACCAACTGTAACGCCCCGACCCCAGTTACCCAGAGTCGGTGCATTATTACATAACATTGGCATGATCACAAGAAAGATCAAATCTCGAAAGACCGATTGGTTTAGTAGCCTTGGAAACACTAGATATATTCATAAGTTTTATATTACATCATAAAATGAAAAACTACTACAACAACATAATGTTTCCACAGTCCACACTATAATCCCCTCATAATATCCCTGCAGGTCATTCATAACTTATATCTTCACATCCTGGGAAAAATAAAACATAGAAAAGGGGTGAGCTCAAATGCCCAGTAAGGATAACAATATAGCGGAACATTCAAAAATAAGCATAAACATTTAAGGCAATGAATTACTAAAACAAAATCCTTTTAAACTTGAACTTCAACATAGTATGGCAAAAGTAAAATGAAATAATGCCATTTACTTGTTCACATGGATATTCTACTAATCGAATAATCACATGAAAAATAAATAACCACTTTCATAATGTTGGAATGCATAATGCTAAACTTTAATTACTTTTCAAGGCCTCGTCCCAAGACCTTGGGGCTAACTGTAACCGGAACCCAACCCGGAGTGCCTCTAATAACCGGACACCAACCCAGAGTGCCTCTAATAACCGGAAACCAACCCGGAGTGCCTCTAATAACCAGACACCAACCCGGAGTGCCTCTAATAACCGGACACCAACCCAGAGGGCTTAATTTTACCAGTCCCTAACCTGGAGGGCTTACTTTTACCAGTCCCCAACCTAGAGGGCTTACTTTAACCAGTCCCCAACCTGGAACATACTTGTCCAACACATTCATATGAAGTAAATATTGAAATATAACATAAACATTCTTATTGGAACTAGCATACGAAATGTCAATACTTTCACCATAAACTATGAATGGTATAAAAATAGCACATCCACAGTCAAACATATCACAAAACCTTCAAAAAAATATAGAAGTTTTGTATCATAATAAATCAACTTCAAATAATCTTAAAACCCATCAAAAGATGTTGACATAGATGAAATCAAAATTCTTTTTCAAGAAATATCTCCTTTTATTTTGAAATCATTTAAGATCCATATAAAATCAAACATTTTCTTTGAAAATAATCTTATAAGCTTTTAAGGGAATCTTTGACGATTTTATAACGGCGGAAAATAACCGCACCCGCCGTATAAGTTAAAAAACCATTCTTATCTTAATTCTGTCGAAAAGGTTAAAAAGCACCTTGTTTGGAAAACGACGGAAAGATTCCCTTATAAACCTCTTATAAAAAGTCAAACAAGGGTATAAATGAATTTAACCTATATTCTTTTAAATATTAAAAATGTTTTGAAATACATTTTGAAGAATCATGGATGTGGATGATAACGAGATCCCAGTAGATTATTACGTATAAACAACCTCGGATAATGAAGAGATTGTGAAATAACCCTTACCAGTTTGGTAACTTATGAAACATACAACCCATGAAAGAGGTATCATACAATGAATATGTAAGTACACATAAATTAGAGTTTATTACACAAAGAATATAATTATGGGCAGTACATACACCACACAAAAGGTAATGGTGGCAATATGGCATGAATCTCACGGGAATAAGGAGTGAGATGAAAACCCCTTACCACGTTAATCAACTGAGTCGTATGGCCAAAAGTTAATAACCACCAAATTATTTACAGAATAACATGAATATGATAATATATATCAAATTCCAGTACACAATACACCACTTTCAATAATTTAGTGGCGAATAATGGAAATCTCACGGAATTGAATGTGAGATAAGAAAATCCCTTACCTTGTACTTTTCCTTGGTTGGGGTAGGTTAACCTCCTGTATAATGGTGAAATAATTGTTATTAAATTATACAAGAATCATATACATTAATATGATATCATATATGATCTTTTAACATTGCTTTATTAATAATATCTTAGTATTATTGTCGTTTCGGGTGATAATCGATTCGTTCTTCTTAAATGTTTGGTTACGTAAGACATGTTTGTAATGGAAATATTATATCTTATTCATAATCAGAATGATATTAACATTATTTTTAACCCTAAAATGAGAATAAGACTTGAATGGATACGATGGACGATGGATCTCACCGCGTTCGTGGAGACGGTAGTCCGTACGTACGCACGAACGCTACTTCCATTTAATTTTTATTTTATAAGAATTGAATCCAAATGATACATAGGTATATTACTATTCCAGTATAATATAATATTTTATATATTATACTTAAGTTCATTAACACCATCCTTTATACATTCCATGTGTGGTATGAACGAGTCATATCATTTTAAGGGGGCGGTAGTCCGCACTTCCTCAAATGAAATTATCGTATGTATATACAACATGAAACGAATAATGGTATGAAATAAAATGGAATTACAGAAGATTATATATAAAATATATATCATTAATATCATATTTAATTATAGTGCCATCATAATGGCCACCATGAGAGGCGGTAAGATGTATTTGAACAATCATCGTTTCGTGAGGCCTTAGTTTGCCATCCACAGAAACATTATGTTCATCATCCATTAGATGGAGTTGTGTGTATGTGTAGTTTTAATCCTTCTTATAAACACATCCTAGTATATTGAGGATACTGGTGTTGTTACAAAAGAAAGGAAATAAAAAGAGTTTGGGGGTTGGAGAAGCAAAATAAATGAAAATAATTTAAGAGAAATCGTTACCTTTAATTTAGGTAACTCACTTTGGTTGGAACCAAAGGACTTCTTGAAATGATTTTTGCCTAAGGGGAAGCTTCAAGGAGGAGGAGAGGGATGTGGGGAGCTTAGTTGGGCAGAGTTTGGACGAGCCAAGTGGCTTGAGAGGTGTGAGGAATGAGTAGAAGTGGTCTCCTTTTATAAGGGTGAAGAGGGGCTCTTTAGGAATGAGTGAAAGTATTACTTTATAATATAATTATATTCGGTTTATAATGGTCCAAAAATCATTGAGGTCGAAGATAAGATGACTCATATTCTAAATAACATCAACCAATAAGAATTGGACAGGTTTTAGATAATATTTTAATCATTATAATCTTATTTATTTAAATGATTTATTAATGAGGTAAACATTGCATCATTATTGTGTCATTAATAATTTAAATTATTTGATGTCTAAAAATTATAAATAAAATATCATTATGTAGGAAATATTTTTATCTTTCTAATGAATATTTATAATCTAAAATCCAACATGTATAACCCTATGTAAAAATTGTTCTTCTAAAAGATGTAAGCTTATGCCATTTTTATTTTTATTTTAACTTTATTAATATAAAGTGTCCCTACCACATACAAGTGGATCCAAGGGGTCCCCAAATTGACCCAAGGATGATCATGGTCGGGTATGTGTCCACCAATAAGGTTAGGACACGTTTTAGGTTAATTTTGTATTATTATAATATTATTTTTTAACCCTTATTTACCGGATTTACCCTTAACCATGGTAAATAAAATATTTACCACAGTAATTATTCAAAATGTCTAAAAATAAAAGTTACCTATTTACACAATTTGGAGATACTGATTCCAAATATGGAATCCATTTTTCTAAATTCAAAACACAGAAGTGGCAGAAATTAATTTAAAATTAATTCCCGCTGTCAAAACAAAAAGCGTGTTTTTAAGAGGTAATAACTATCAAAAGATTGACACTTGTTTATGTTCGGTTTAATTGTAAAATTATGTAAAATGACCAACATTATATTAAATGGTAAAAATATATTCTAAATATACATTAAAACTACTAAAATTCATAATTTATCACTATTAAATATTTTGATTAAAAAGGTTGTTTTTAATTCAAATTTAGTAATTTTCACTATTCATCAAAATATGAAAGTTATCCGAAAAGTACCAAAATTTCACCTTAGGCTAAATTCGATATTCCGAATCCAAAAATGAAGTCCATTTTAAAATATAAAATATATATAATTTCAAAATTTAGGTATTACTATTCATAACGGCTAGTTTGATTGGTTGTGGCGTGTGTTAAAACTGAAGGTTGCGTACAACACACGCTACTATTTTATTCAAAGGAAAGCGTACCGTGGAAGCTTGGGATGTTTCATTTTAAATTTTTTTGATGTCCCAATTTATTCAGATAGTTTAAAATATTTTATTTAAAAAGGTTTCACTATTAAAGTTGATACAAGTGCAATACTGAAAATGAATCTGTTCTTGCATTATGACTAAGAAACTCATAATAGGGATTCTAAAATTATAAGGATTATATAAAGTTCAAAATGTTGTTAATACTATTCATGACCTCTTTTAATGGCTTTTTTTTGTACGTCATGGTGTGATTGAACTCGGTGTTGCGTGTAGTGCAAGTTATTGAATTATTTTTAAGAAATAACACACTATGAAATCCTGGGGTGTTACAATTACTCACACAATGCTTTCTGGTTTTAGTCAATGGCTAGATTCCAAGGAGGTCAGAGTGACTTTAAGAATGATGTACAAGGTGGTAATAGTGGTGGAAATGAGCAACAAAATGGAATGTTGATAGGCGTAAAAGATATCGTCTTTATGCCAAATCAGTTTTCCAAAAATATGATCAAAAACATATATATTAACCAACTCCTAGACTCAACAAGGAAGAGAAAGGTGATGAATGATAAGAGCTCCAGTAATGGAGACCATGGAGAAAAGAACCCTCAATTTACATTATGCAAGAAATGTGGTAGGAGACACCCAGGAAAGTGTCTCAATGGGACCAAGAAATGCTTTACATGTGGGAAGGAAGGACATAAGGTGAATAATTGCTGAAGAAAAATGAAGAGTACTATGGAAGAAGATAAAAATGGTCCCAATAGTCCATTTACAGTCATTTTCCATAAATGTAGGGGACCTGGCCATTACCCGAGTGAATGCCCTATTCTATAGGATATTTTCTTGGTCAAAGAAGAATCTATGTGGAAATAAATGGTTGGAGAAATGTTTAAAAAATATTAGCACTCCTTGTTGATGGGTTTAATTTGGAATAATTTTCTCTTTTATTTGTAACCCCGTAGTTTTCCATGTGAGAATGATATTTGAGGAAGAATTGTCTCTTCTCTTGTGGATATAGGTATAAATAACCATTTGGTTTTATATGATCATTGGGGGTTAATAGAATTATAAGTTATTATAATTTGGGATGAAAATGCAAGGTTTTATATAAAATTTGTGGTTAAATTATGTAATGGTATTTTGAGGAATTTATCTCATTTTGGTAATATTATAAAATATAGTTTTTGAAAAAGGACAACACGTAGACCGTGTGACAACCCGTCGCGTTGGACAAAGCTGTGGGAATCGAACCCACAACCAAAGTGCGATTGGGATTTATCACCTACCACTGGACTACGTGAAGTCCCTGGATACTGTGACTAATTTTTTTTAGTTAAATGATTTTATTGATCAATAATAAGTTGATTTGGGTTCTTATGTCTTATCAAATGAATACCCTTGGTATAGGAAAATGATTTGGTGATTAAGTGATAATTGTTATTTTGGAAGATATTCGCTTTGTTGGGAACAGTATATGCCCAAGGAAAATAGAATACAATGGTATTTCATTAGAGGAGTAATGGTGGATTTTTATCTATGTTTTTATTGTGGATTTATAGTGATTTGGGTTATTTATGGAAATGATTAACCTATAATAAAGAATATGTGATTAGGTTAATTATGTGACTTTAAGAGCAGATGATTTCATTTGAAGATACAATTTAACGTGGAAGACTACATTCTTATAAGTTCTGAGTTTCAATATTAGTTTGGACAATATTGAAGGATTTTAAGGACAATTTATTATTGAATGGTATTTATTTAACATTGAGGTATTGTTGGTTTAATTTTAGAAATTAAGATTAGTTTTTATTTATATCAAGGAATATCCTTTTGGGGGATCATTAGATCGTGCAATAACCATTTTGGTTTTGATTAATCTCCGAAGACAATGTAAATATATAGTTTATCTTGCATGGATCATGTGATTCTAAAGAAGTTTATTCTAGCTCTTCCAGTGTGACCAAGTCTTCTTGAATACTCCTCGTTTAAAAAAATTGAGTTAGCGGTGGAAATTTATTAAAGAATGAAAATCTACTTAAAAATTAAGTATATATCTTTATATTCTTAGTCAATATCATAAATGAATTCCTCATCCTTATGTAATATAACTTAAAACAAAAATATGTTGTCTATTTACTTTCCTGCTAGGAGACTAATGAATGTTTGTCCCAACACAAGTTTGTGGTTTTCATATTGTTAACTTTCTCGTGATCATGATTTCTATCCCTCTCCATTAGAACTTGACACTTATTTTATTGTCCATATCCATTTTTTTCTACATTGAATCCGAGTATGGGTTATCTTGGGTGACCTTTATACCTCTCTTTCTTTCTTTTAAAGTGATATTTATATTGACTCTTTTTCCGATGTGGGACTTTCCATTATATTATCAAGCCCAATTTTATAAAAAAATTGCGAGGACACAATTTATTGAAGGAGGGGAGAATGTAACACCACAAGCTTCCATGATACATTTCCCTTCGAATAATGCAATGGCGTGCATTGTACGCAACTTCGAGATTCTAACACACCACAACCAATCAAACTAGCCGTTATGAATAGTAATACCTACTTTTTGAGATTTTATAAATTCTATCTCTCAAAATGGACTTCATTTTTGGATTTGGAATATTGATATTAGCCTAGGGTGAAATTTTGGTACTTTTCGGATAACTTTCATATTTTGATGAATAGTGAAAATTACTAAATTTTAATTAAAAACAACTTTTTTAATCAAAATAATTAATAGTGATAAATTATGAATTTGAGTGGTTTTAAAGTATATTTAGAATATAATTTTACCATGTAATACAATGTGGGTCATTGAACATAATTTCACAATTAAACCATACATAAACAAATGCCAATCTTTTGATAGTTATTATCTCTTAAAAACACGCTTTTTGTTTTAACAACGGGAATTAATTTTAAATTAAATTCTTCCACTTCTGTATGTTGAATTTGGAAAAATGGATTCCATATTTTGAATCAGGATGTTCAAATTGTGTAAATAGGTAACTTTTATTTTTAGACATTTTGGATAATTACTTCGGTAAATATTTTTTTTACCATGGTTAAAGGGTAAATCCGGTAAACAAGGGTTAAAAAATAATATTATAATAATACTAAATTACCTTAAAACGTGTTTTAACCCTATTGGTTAATACATGGTCGAACATGGGAATCTTTGGGTCAATTTTGGGACCCCATGGATCCACATGTAAGTGATAGGGACACTTTATTTTAATTAAGTTAAAATGAATACAAAAATGACACAAGCATATATCTTTTATCAAAACAATTGTTACATAGGGTTATATATGTTTTATTTTAGACTATAAATATTCATTAGAACGCTAAAAAGATTTAAGACATAATGAAATTTTATTTATAATTTTTAGACATTAAATAATTTAATTTATTTATGACACAATGATGATGTAGTAATTACCAAAATAGTGAAAAATTAGAATAATTGATATTATAAATACCCAAATAATTATAATTTGAGACTTTTTATGAATTAAAATAATTTTCTAGATTAATAAGACATGTTAGGATTGATTTAATTAACTTTTTTTGAAGTAATAATTCTGTTATGATTTTTACAGAAATCAATTTTTGAATAGTGTCAAAATTGACATAAAAGAGTTTTTAAAACAAATATTATATTATTAATTGATATTAAATTCCTAAAAATATAAGGTTCGGCCAAGAGACTTATATAATGATATTTTTATCATTAATAAACCACTTGGGGGTCGGTTGGATGTATGTAGTAAGTTTATTAACTATATAATATAATAATACAAAGTGAAACGGTAATTGTCAAACTAATTAACTAAGAGTTAAAACTAAAAGATAAGGTTAATATAATGACCCAAACCTGTATAAATTCTATTGGTTGAATGGATTTCGACCTATACCCTCCTTAAACTTTAAATAATAATCTTTTGAGCTATTAGAAACGGAATATGAATTTATTATAAATTAATATTTCTTGCTTTTCCAAAGGTGCCCCACACCCCTATTATAAAAGGGCACTCCCCCTTCTCATTTCTTCGCACCTTCAAAGCATTTTGGTTCGGCCAACCCCTGCCCAAATACTCTCTAAACTTCCCTCACTACAACCTAGAGACCTTAGTTTGATCATAAAGCCATCCTAATGAGCCCTTTTGATCAAATCAAAAGGAAGAACCCGAAGAAGAGGTAATGTTTTCACCACCCCTTTTCAAATTCCTTTCTTCTTCCACTTCTTATTTATTTGTTATTTCCATTATAAAATAATAACTCTGGTATCATATATATTCTGTGATGTTATTATAAATATTTTACAACCATATTCAGTATTCTATCCACCCTTTGAATAACATGTCACCACACGTGCGTACATACGGCTTACCGTCTCCACGTCGTGGTGTAGTTGTTATTCAATATATTATTATTTGGAAGGGAATAATAATGATGTGTAACTCATGTAAATAATAAATATAACATGATAATGATTCTGTATATATGATATACCACCCAATTATATATTATTTTATTATCAAAAGAATGATATTGTCGCTCGTGCGTACGTACGGACTACCGTCTCCACGAACGCGATGAGATTCATTTTCCATCGTATCCATTCAAGTATAATTCTCATTTGAAGATTGAAAATAATATTTAAGGAATTGATATAATTCTGGATATTAATAATATACATCCCATTAATAACAAATATGGCTCACATAATAAAGAATATAAAGTAAAATGAACCCATTAACACCTGAAATGACGATAATTATAAGATATTATTAACAAATCAATGTTAAAAGATCATATATGATATCATATTAATGTATATGAATCATGAATAATTTAATACCAATTATTTCAACATTATACAGGAGTTTAACCTACCCCCAACCACGTAAAAGTACAAGGTAAGGGGTTTCTTATCTCACTCTTAATTTCATGAGAATTCCATTGTTCACCACTTATTTATTGCATGTGGTGTATGTGTACTGCCCCTGATTGTATTAATTGTGTAATATACTTTAATTTATGGGTATTTACATGATCATTATATGATCCTTCTTTCATGGGTGCATGTTTCATAAGTTACCAAATCGATAAGGGAATTTGAGATTTCAATTTCCACTCATTCGGCTTTATGCATATTACATTGATTATTTTACTCCAAGATTATGTGTGGAATCACTATTCATTTGATTATGTCATAATTTCCACTCCCCGTTCTGTGAATATACTTTTGATACACATAATCACTCCATTGTTAATTTCTCAAGTCATCGATATGAATTTGATAAGAGTAATTTTAACTCAATCTCCATTTGTTGAGTTAAACATCCAATTCATTGGTGTTGTTTTTACAAGATTATGTGTGATTGTCATTTGATAGTTTTACACTAAATATCCAATAATATTTAGTGTATTTATATTTTTCACACATAAATCTGTCATTGATTTATCCTTAACCTAAGGATACGACCTTTATGAGAGATTTCATCTCAATTTACATTCCATTGGGACTTCTTCGTTGTTATACCCCAAATCACTTTTATATGGTGTATATAATGTACTTTGACATAGTATATCATAAATTCCTTTATTCTCTTGATATTACAATGTTTTGATTACCTCAATTATTTGTATTCAAGTGTATCTCTTTTGGTTAGAAACTCTAACCAAAATACCATTTTAAAATGTTTTAAAGACTTATTCTTCTAAATCTTGCTCATTAATGTCCACGTTTTAAAAATGGTTTTAAGGATTTATTTACATGGACATTAAATTTTTAAAATGAAAACACCTTTTAAAAGTTTCAAAGTGGTATGGGACACTTTGATTCAAAAATCTATTATTAAACGACTTCTTGACAAATTGTGTGACTTTTAAATGTTTTCAAGAAAAAGGGGGATATTTGTCTCACATAGTTTTGATGATTATTTTCATCTATGTCAACATCATTCATTATTCTTGATTGAGGTTAATGTGATACAATAAATTCTTCCATATTGTATCGAATGAGTTATGTTTGAATGTGGATGTTCTATTTTTATACCATTCATGGTTTGGGGTTAAAGTATTGACATTTAGTATGCTAGTTTTAATACGAATGTTTATGTTATGTTTAAACCTGTTCATATGAGGAATGCATTGGACATAATAATTGACGGGTGGATCCCGCTATAGATCCTCGATGCATCGGTAGGTCTCATGAGACAAACTAGTGTCTTGACACAAGGCCTTGGAAAAATCTTATTTGTAGTCTTGGCACGAGGCCTTGGCTATGTGGTTATGATAGTCTGGAATTATGCATTCCATCATTATGAAAGTGGTTATTGATGTTTCATGTGATCATTCGACTAGTAGAATACCCATGTGAGTAAGTAAATGGCATTATTTTATTTTATCTTTTCCATTTTATGCTGAATTTCAAGTTTAAAAGGCTTTTGTTTTAGTTATAAACTGCCTTAATCGTTTATGCTTATCTTTGAAAGCTTCTGCTATAATGTTATCCTTACTGAGCATCTGAGCTCACCCCTTTCAATGTTTTATTTTTCCCAGGATTATGAAGAAGTAATTTATGAATGACCTGCAGGGATAGTATGAGGGGATATGAAGACGTGATATTGTTGTAGTTTTTTTACCTTATGATGTAATGTAAGACTTATGAATATATCTAGTGTTTCCAAGACTACTAAACTAATCAGTCTTTCGAGACTTGATCATTTCTGATCATGCCAATGTTATGTAATAATGAACCGACTCTGGGTATCTAGGGTCGGGGAATTACATGGTATGGCCCAGATAGCCACAAAAACTGACATTTCATGAGAAGAAATGTATTCTCACTTCAATTTCTCCCCATTCCTTGTTCCTCAGGAAAAAAGTTTGACTGCCTATCATTTTTGGAAGCTCAAGGATAATATTAAGTTCTCCTTTCAGTTTTATTTAAGGTTTTTTTCATCACTTCTATTGGATTTTTAACATAGTAAACTTTCCTATTGCCTTTATTCCAGTCCACTTTATTTGTAGCATTTTACGTTTCCACATCACAACTGAATCTACATTTTATAGCATGTGATTATTTGATCACTCAAAATCATTTCAACTCATTAGAATCAAAATTTTCCCCCCATTAGCTCAACATTAGAGAACCTTCCAAATTGTATTTTCTTCTTTACTTATTTTGAATTTGATTCACTTTTGAATTTACTCATATGTCTAACAACTTCTTCTTTAAGTCCCTCAACAGTTTTGGACATCGCTTCTAGTATTGAGGTAAGGTCATTGATGGCCTTAGCCTATTCTTCAATTACGAGCTTTAGTTCCACTACATCATTTTTTATTTAAAGTATTTATAACCAAAATTTCACTAGTTCTTCTTTTCGTTCAATTTCAACTTCAAGGTGACCAATATATTCTGATGGTTCTTCCACAACTTATTTCCACTTATTTCATCTCTTACATTTATTCTCAAGCTTACCAAACACATCCTTAAATTTATTCTTTGTATCAGCATTAGTTTTCACTTAATTATCTCCATCCTTATATTTTGATGGTTCTGACTTTTCAATGGTAGTCGTTATAGAGGCATGATTTCTCTTTTTAAATTTTGGTTCTTCTTCTACACATAATTCATTATCATCATCATCCTATTAATAGAAAAAACTTTTATCTTATAGTTGCTTTCCATATTTGAAGTATCCCTTTTTGAAAACCCTTTTCTAAGGCTTATTGATGATTTCAGCTTCTTTATCTTCACTATCTATCTTTCATGAGCACTGAGAGGAAATGTTCCCAACTCGGTCGCAATGAAAACAAGTCATAGGTAACATACCTTTAAATATCCCTTTTCCCTTCTTGAACTTCTTGACAACGAGAGAGGGAATTTTATTTTCCTCATAATCTTCATCACTACTATTTTTTCATGGATTTTAATGCTATTTCCTCGATCACATGAGTTATAACATCTTCTAGTTTGAATCTCATCTCATATTCCACCAGGCTACTCAACAGATCATCCATAGAAAGTTTAGAGATATCTCTTTCATCAAGAGCTGAAACCTTTTCATTGAATAGGGGTGGAAGTATTCTTAATATTTTATTTAAAATATTAATGTCCTTGATCTCTTCTCCAAGCCCTCTAATTTCACCTACAACTTCAATAATTTGATTGAAGAATGAATTTTCATTTTCATCAGGGTGCATATTCAGATTATCAAACCTATTGTGTAAAACATAGACTTTTTTCTCCTTCACTTTACTATCTCCTTCATATATATTTTCAATTTTCTCCAACATTGACTTAGAAGATGTGAAACTCATTATCATTATATAGATCTGATCAAAAAGTGCTTTAGTGAGAGCATTCTATTCTTTATCATCTTCATCAATCATTTTCTTGTATGTATCAATCATAGACATCCCTATAGGATTAGTGACTTGTATTCCTTGCATATTATAAAATAAGACATCCAATCCAAGAGATCTTAGATGATATATCATCTTGTTCTTCTATATTTTAAAGTTACTTCCATCAAATAGAGTAACTCCCCTGACATTAACAGTATTATTCATTTTAGCAAAGAATGATACATTTAATACCAGCAGCCTTCCTCTGATAATAGTTATAGGACCCCGCAACACCCTAAGATGGGAGGAGTGAATTAGGGTGTCAAAATTTTCTTACAGAATGATGGATCTTATTCCCATGTTGGTAGGAAATCATTAAACCTGTATAATGGATATGATCAGTAATCAAACATTCACATGAAAAGTGAAAACACAAAACTTTTACCTTGTTCACCACAAAGGACTAAGTCCTAGGAGAATACACTGATAGTGTGTCATTCATACAAAAATCTACTAATCTTCACTAGATATGTAATAAAAAAGTTTGGTCACTGTCACTCTATGCCAGGAAAACTTCCTTTACAAGATTTCAAGGATAACTTATAGATTTCCTCAAAACACTTCTGTCAAATTCCCCAAGATCACAACTTTAAGAAAAGTCTAACTCAGTTTATCAACTTGATAGTACCTTCAATGAGATGGAATTAAAGTCTTTGTCCCTGAATTAACACGAAACTCTGCCTGCACTGTAGACCTGAATTGATGCACTTTGAGATCACGGAATGAGAAAACCAGATATCAAAAGACTAATAGAAGATCCACACTGCACTTGCACACAACACCTTCTCTTGCACGCATGATTTAAGTTTTGTCACGCAATATGACTTTCACAAAACCCATGTTTTTAGTACAACCTAGATCTTTTTCACAACCACTCCAAGATGTTAAACTGGTCTTTTTAGTCTAAAGAACATCTTGAATGTAAGATTAACTCCCTCCAAATCTTTCTTATGGAATAATTCATGCGGCAGAGCACCCGGATCTTCGATGAAATTTTTTAAGTCTTCCATGGGGGTATTCGACAATTTATATTCCTCTACGACCTAGTACGCATGTTTTTATGCATCTATGTCCGCACACCTAAGTTTCTTTTCGAATGCACAAAACCCCTTTTGATGTCGCATTGGGTGCATAAGATTATTTCGTGCAACCTCATCTTTCATGCACATTTAAATCTTACGTGCAGTTTTTTCCTTTTCCATATTTAGATTCACTAATCCCAAATCAAGCCTTGCATGCAGGTTTCCAATCACCCTTCAATATTTCACGCAAATCCCTTTTCCAAAAACACTTTTCTCCATTTTCTAATTTTTGGACCCAAAAATATGGAAAACGCTGGAAAATGACGCCACCTTCAACATTGTTGTCTACTTGAACTGTAAGATTCCTTTCCATGTACACTACCAGATCATACATTGAAGGATTAACAACAAAAAATGAAAACCTTGATCTTACCAGTGTAAATTGACAACAAATATAAACCAAAATCCAATTTTTTGCAATGACTAGCCTTAGTTCTAACAATTATCTCCTTGAAAATAATTCATATAGGTAGTAAATTGAGAGGGTAAGTGGTTTTGGTCATAGATAAATCCAAGGAATACAATTTCTCACATTTTTCATTAATTAATTTTTTTCAATTGTAGAGGGATAAACTTTTCTGCATTTTATCAATATAATATTTCTCCCAGGTTTTCAAGAAGCACATTCCCCAATATTTTTAATGAATTATTACAAAATTTTACCATAATACACTATACTCCCTTAATTAAAAATTTAGATGAAAAATCATACATTTAAACTAAAAAAAAGTGCAATGGACAGATTATTAAGATCATATTTTAGCTTTCTATAAGGTATTCCATGGAATCGATATGTTTATCCAAATATCAGAAACAAGGTAGGTCTTGAGGACATAGGATTTTAGTAAATATTAGTTGATTGACTCAATAATTTAGGTGTGGTTTGAAGTCATAATGTTTGGATAATATTAGAAAACAGATTATTTTAGTGATATACATCCTAGGTTCTCCCTAGAAAGATATAATAAGGTGGAATATTAAAATTTCATTTTAGAAAACCTCCCTATAATAAAAATTCAAAAAAAATCCAATCACACTAAAAATGAATACCAATTAATGAGTTAACAAATAATTACGTTATTAATTCAAACTATATGCAAAAATATAATTTTTTAATTATACTAAATTATTCCATGGTGTAAACAAGAAATTGATATTCAAGGAATTCCACCTAAAACTTCCACATCCATTTCCATGGTAATATTTCAATTCTTATATAAATACCATTAATCCAAAATAAAATTTCTCTTACAATAATGATCATAAGACCAAATACAACTAGGGGTATTTTTTTAGCATAAAATCCCCCCCCCCCACATACACACATTTAAAATAAAAATAATTTCCTAACTATTTGAGATCATAGTGGATGAATTGAAATGAAATAATATTACTAAAATAAATATAAAATGAAAGGTGAAAAATAAAACTCTAATAGATAAAAATATTGTAATATGGACTGGTGGTGGTGGGTATAGGACTGTAAGTCAGCTATAACTAAATGTATTTGAGTCTTGAACAAAAATTCAAAACAATAAATTAGTAAGTGTAAACAAGAAAAAAAATAATTTTTATGAAGTAAGGAAAGTTTAAAAATGGGGAAATATATTTATTCAAGGAATATAAAATAGATATATAATAATATCAAGAGAAAATAAACACATGGACATCAAAAGTAGAGTTCAAAAGACACCAAAATTGAGGTAGTGGGGAAATCTAGACTCTGGCTTCTAAACCTTGGGATCCTCTGCATGAGTGGCCTGCATAATCTACTTGTGGTATCAATGGATTGAATGTTTCTATAATAAATAAGAGTTTTATACAATTCCTCTTTAATATATTCATTAGGTGTGGGAATAAAAATATTTACTAGTGGGATGTTGTAGGGAAAATATGTTTCACACTTTTTTCCTCTAGGGACCCTCCAATAAAAATAGATGTAGTGTTTATAGAAGATGGGTTTATAAAAAGAGATTACGGAACATTATCAGTGGTATCTCACTTTTCCATGTGACGTTAGGAAATCATATACATTTAATGGGTGGATGAGTCCATAATATCAATTAGAATATACAAAAATCCCTTACCATCTTGATCAGTTATATAATTTAAAGAAGGTGGAGGTTCTGTTGTAAAAGAAGTTGAAATATTGGAAAGGGTGGGTTTTTTGTGGAAGAAATATGGTAATGAAATGGGTTCACTAAAATCTCAAGGAATGTAATCCAATTTCCTATAAGATAACTTCAAGGTTTCAGATTCAAGATCATGGTTTTTCCATGAGGTGTGGATATTTAAATTTTTCAGCAAACCATCCTGAAGTATGTTTTTATTCAAATATTTTCCCTGGTAACAAGGTCTTTGGGCTGGTAATGTTGTTAGTTTCATGGAAGAAGTTTGGAAGGTGGATGATATCTAGATATAGGAAAATACATGGCATGAAGGAAATACACACTGTGAATTCAAGTTATGATGTGTATTAACAATTCACTTCATGAATTGTCTTTTCTAGAAAAATCTGAACCAAAAATTACATGACATGTAAATAGATACACTCTATGTAAATACCATGAGTTTTTTAAAGTGGTAGAACCTTGTTTTATTTTCCTTACCTCTCACTTATTTTTCCCTCGCATAGTAGATCCTCTGCTATAAGATCTACTTAAATGGCCTAATGCAAGGATTTGATTCCATATCTCCATACATACTTCGATTTGAGTGTCACCAGTCACATTAGATAACCACTAGTATGATCTATATTCCTTTAACTCTTTTATTTATGTATCATGTTGTTGATATAGTTATTTTAGTTCAACCTATTATGCACAATTTTTATGTCATTCCTTGGTTTATCCATTTTCATCCAATATGGACCAAACCAAAGGCCAATACTGGATGAAGAGAGTTATATAGGCTTAAGGTATGTGTTCTATAGATTTTCCCTCAAATTATTTTTGTTTATAAATTGATTTCATTTTTTACATACTGGTTACACCTAACATTGGTCCTATAATTTAGTTTCATTAAATCCAATAATATAAATTGAAAACTATATCCCCAGTGAGACCTTTTGATATCATTGGAGGTTGAGACCTCAATGCCGAACACCCATTTCAGGTGTGTACAATGTTATGAATATTTGACCCATTTATGATTATTTAGAACATCATTCAGGTGTGATTTATTGACTTTAATAAGTTAAGTGATTTAATTTAATAAATAAAGCATATATTGTTAAATGTAAAGTCTATATGATTTTGTATAACTATCACTTGAACATTATCCTTTATAATTAATTTGATAATTGGTTGCATTTCCTTATTTCACCTTTTCATGTATGATGAAAGGTGATAGAATAAACATATTGTAAATGTAATTAGAATGAGTATCAAATGGAATTAAATGAATTATGATATATATATATATATATTACATATATAAAATTCTTATTTCATATGGACATTTTTATTTTTTATAGGAATGGTCATACTTCATCTAGCCTTGGATGCCTTAAAGAATGCCTTAATCACTCACAGGAATCCATTCTAATTTATTGGTCCTATTTCCAAGGGAGATACCCACCTTATAACATGTCCTGTGACTATTAGATAATTCCAAGAATGATGTCGTAGGACCCCTTCACTTTCTCTCAAAAAATTAGAATACCTCAGATACACTTTATGGATTCATCTTGATGTCTATGTACATGTGACACCTTGGATCATTCAATGTGGGTCAAATCTTCCTTACCCTAAGATTTACTATACACATTCTCCAAAAAAATTATTAGAAACTATTATAGTGGAATTCCTTGACTGTGCCTCCTGAATTATACTTAGAACCTTAAGCTTTGATTCTTAGTTGTACACTAAGAGCTGGATCGACCTTCTGAATTCAAGGAATAATTGGTTTCACTGTAGATCCTTATTGTGATAATTATCCTTTATAGTACCATTAACACATTTATATTCCCTCTTTTTCATTAACTAAATCATAATTAAATAAATTAATTCATGCTCAGATAAACTAGCAGAGGCTAAAGATGGTATAGGTCGTTTACTTTCACACTGCATTACTTTCAATATAAATGCACACTATGAAATTTATATTCATAGACTGGATTTTTTATAGATTCTATTTTTGGTGGATTAATTATATTTATCTCAAAACCTATTTGGACCATTTTTGGAACTCATGTACACTATATGATCACATGTGTGCACAAAGGGAAATGTACCACTTTTTACACATGAACACTCGTATTATGATGAGATCTTGATAGAAAATTATTGTCCTAGTGCTCAAAATTCATTGATAGTTTTTTTCCATTTTTTGATTCTTTTACATATCATTTGTTGCATTATCTTCATACTTCCATGTATTCATATTTTTCCTTTTTGTAGAGACACAAAATCTTCAATTGTATATGATATAACATATTGCTTTTGATGATTATTTATTTCTTTGATGTTATCACTATTATCCCCTACATTATTTATTTATTTTTACTACTTATGTTATTAATTTATTCCTTGTTTAACACTGTGTTCTACTCTTATCATGAGGTTACAGTCTTTCTAAAATACCACCATAGAACAGTGCTGCTAATTGATAGCCTCTAGCATATGGGGAGGCACTCTTGAGGACATGGGGCCAACCAGATTTGGTTACTTATGACTAAATTGGAACCAGGATTTCACACACATGATGAACTAGATAGGGGAGCCTAGATAATTATTCCACACCACTTTAGTGGGTGATGGTGGATATGGTTGGGCATGTGAGATATTTTCCCCCTTATCAGCCAATTCCTAGGTTGTACTAATTCTTGAAGCTACCATAGTCTAATATTATCCTCTTGTAAAGGTGTATTCTTATTCCCACTAATAGTTACATCTATCTTTCCTTAGAATACCCATATTAAATAAAATATTCAATTCAATCATCTATAATTTTCCCACATATGACAATATCTTATAGGCCTTAAAGACTCTAAGGTGTTTGACTAGATGGGTGATAAAGATTACCCCAATCAGTGTACCCCATAACTCATCAGATCATAAATAGAAGGAAACCATTTTCATTCTGTGTTAATATGGGGATCATGAATCATGTAATCGACAAAGAATACCTTGAGCTAGCTCACTACCCTTTGCGAGTCACCTAGAGAAAACCAAAAATGATACAAGTCCATATGGACTGTCAAAAGAAAAGGAATCCATAGTTTCATACTCTTATTGTTCTTTAGGTTAGTATTACCAATGGGATCGTCAACTATCTCATACCATAAATTTTATGTGTTTCCATTTTTATGCTGAAAAATCACGTTCCTATACACCGTAGTTTTGATAAACTCAAGAATATGCACCCCAATCCAACTCGGAATTCCTACAATGATAAAATATAATGTTTTCAACCCAGTCAGAAACCTATAAAGATCAATTAAACTCATAATGTAGAGATAAACTATAAAAAGGCCTCTCAAAATATTTCCTCATATACCTTGAAAATATTTTCCAATTGAATAGACTATAGAACTTATAAAAATAATCATCTATTTGATTATGACACATAATTTATAGGTTTACTATTTCATTGGTTTTCATTGGATTTATATGAAATTTTGAAAGGAAGTAAAATTTATTGTAATCACTAAGTTTAAATAATGTATGTGTATGATGTTGTAGTGAAACCTCCGTAGAAGAATAATGGGAGGAACTTTGTGATAAACAGGAAGGGTAGGGAGATGGTGAATAGGGAGTTGATGATTTTTAGTTCCTCTATTTCTCAGTGGAAGTGGTATGGGTTTTATAAGGGTGTTTAGTTGTTGGGTTTTTTATCAATGTTTTATGCATGTATTTAATAAGTTGGGTTGCTGGATGGTTGTATGATGGAATAGAGGAAGGAATGGGTAGAGATAATCTTATAAAGGAGGTAAGGGTTGGATGGAAAGGAGTAATAATGGATACCTTACATGAATATGCCTCTCAAAGGATTAATTAGAGATTTGGTTTATATGGAACTACTTGTATAGTCAAATGAGGCTTGAATAAGTTATATATGTCACATAAGAAGATGAAATTATACGATGTAGGTTAGGGTTCTTCCATGAGTTTTAAATCCTATAAACCTATTGAAGATCAAATTATGTCTTTTTCAATATGAACCATTTATGAATAATCCATGTGGTTGATTGATGCATACAAAAATTGACTCACTGCAGTACAATAACATCATTAATGTAAATGAAAATAATTTTTTTAAAAGAACTAATGATTTTTTTCCATGAAGTGTCATAGAAAGATTCACTTCATACACATTATGACTAGAAGTGTAAAATATTTGGAAATAATGGTCCAGGATATATGAAATTTCACACAGTGGGTCTCATACTTCATGGAATGAATTTTGAGGTTCCTTTTGAGGCATAAAGGTTCAATTATACCATAGAGGTGTTGTGGAGAAAATTTTCTCAGATTCACCATAACCTGGTCTGAATTATCTAAATTTTTTAAGACCTCATATTTTCCCTTTGAAGGAGAAAATAATGGATTTGAGAGTGTTTTCATAGATTTTATAATCTATATAACACTTATCTTATTCCAATACAATGTAATAAACAAGAAAATATAAATGTATTTCCTCCCAGTCAATGCTTCATTTAATGTTGAGAGGTTGAATTATCTTTAGCTCACTCAATAAAACATAAACTACCAAAGACAACCTTCTTGTAAGGGTTCCATATATAGATTTATCCTTTTTGTGTTATCCATGAAGGAAAACTCATTATATATTTGGATTTCAACTGCTCTATATGGAAATAATTTAATCATTGTGAACAGTCTCAACCACCATGACATCAACATTCCTATAAAAAATTTCTAATATGAGATATATAAAACTAACTTATATTTTGTGAAAATTAACTTATAATTAGTTTTTTATTCCCAAAGTGCATTATCGATTTTTCTACTCCAATGTTTTCAGAAAGCATTAAATAAATTTTTCAAAATTTTATTTATCTCTTAGTTGGATAATTTTACTTTCCCACAAGTTTATTGGACATAAGGGATGTTAATGCTGTATAAAATTCCATATTTATTGTTAAATCACCTAATTAATTAGTATCTTAATCATTGATGATAAATAACATAATTCCAAACTGAGTAAAGATATTATTATTTAAAAATTGATTTACCACCATGTAGGTATTTAGTATTGTTTCCTCCTGTTTCACCCAATTTGACTTATGGTCAAAACACATGATTGTAGGTTTTTTTGAAGGAGTATGGGAAGGATCCTATCAATATAATTACCCATATAGACAAATTAAACTTCAATTGTTGGGTTTTATGGAATTTCATTTCAATTTAGATATTTTATGTCTTTTGACACTCATCATAACATTATAAAAGTATCTAGCATCTTGATAAATTTTCATATAATATAAAACTCTTTAGTGTATCTTGGAAACTGTAAAAATAGTATTATGATGTCCCCTATTAGGTGATGAAAGAAAAAACCCTAGAACACTTGGAACCTCCTCCTTAGGATCACATCCTCTAATAAAGTCTTCTCTTCACTATCTGAAAAATGATAAGATCATCCCAAAAAAAGTATATTTTTTGAAACAAAAACCATTTTCTCTTTTGGTAAGAGAATAGGTGGCATAGTGTTCTAGTGCAAAATTAATTTCTATTCAAGTGAACAATGGAATGGCATACAAGTAAAAATGAAAAAGAGATTCTTCCAATATTTCATCTAGAATATCCAGCTTCTCTTCTTCCCTAATGTCCATTAACAACAGACTTGAAAAATGGCTAGAAAAAACATTCTTATAGCCCTTATTATCATAAATTTTGATGTAAAACTATTTCATAAATAGGACCAACTAAATCAACCATGACTTAGAATCCATTTTACGTAAGGGTATCTTAAGACAACATGGTCAGTGAAAACAGTAACTTTATATATAATAAGATGTGAATCTAATTTTTTGAAAGTGAAGATGACCATATGTGGTTCTATATCATTAATTGTGAAATTGAACTAATAATTATTTGTAGTGTGTCTAGAAAAATATATTGGTCTAAATATGTGATAACCTCATTATCCAAAAACTAGTACCACACTGAAATGAATTTTATTTCACATTATCTAAAAATTATATTTCCAATTAAGAGATATGATGATCAAGAATACCACCCTTTTTTCTTTCAATATATAAAAAGCCTATAAAAATACTTGTTAGATTCAAATGGTACACCCTTTTACAAAAAAATATTATTAGTTGTTGAGAGATCTTGCATATAGATTTTATAAAGTGGAGGTAGAATCTATCATGGACAAGAAATCTTTTTATCCCCTTTACTGTTGTAGGTTTAAGTATAATATTTTTTACCTTGTTCTTATTTGGGGGAAACTTATATTACTTACATAGAAATATGGTGTCTTTGAATGATTCCACCATGTATCATGAAATGGAACATCTCCCAATTAATCACTATGAAATTTTATTCACACCTATTTAAGAGGAAATAAAGGTTGTTAAAAAAACATCAAAATAACTCCCATTGATAGAAAATTTTCTATAAATATTTACAATAAATCTTCTTACATATCATTGAAATTTTTTTCCACGCACTACTTGGAAGTGTTTGGTAAATTAAATATTCCAAAGGACATCATACATTAGGATAAATTTCTAAATAGTTAGGTGAATGTAGTCTTTTAGTGGTCAACTAGGTCCATCGGTATTTTATTATAATTGAAACATCCACCAAGGAAGAAATAAAACCGATTCTAAACTAACAATTATAATATTTGATCCATAAATTGAAATGGAAAATGAAATTTTTAGGTGGATTCCTTTAGTTTTTTATAATCAGCACATACTGGCCAGACCATAACAATACTTATAATGATTAAATCTGTAATATCCCATCTTTTCCAGGTAAATACTTCTTAAAGTTTTTTGTAAAACACTTTAAGATTTTCTTTTTTTCTATAAACCCTGGTTGTCAAGCCTTAGTCTACATGGGTTGATATTTGAAGAGGTGAAGAAGATGAGGGAGATGAGTTATGGATGAAGAATGTATTCACATCGTGAATTTCCAATTCATGAAGTGAATTGTTTATGAAAACCCCATGATAAATGAATAAGGAATTATTGGTTTGGGTAAACCCCATGAACTTCATTCATTCATGAATGTTTCATGGGTTGTTCATTAAATGAGAACTCATTATGTGATTTCGATTCATTATGTGAATCATTTTATTATATTTTTTAAACCAATGTGTTGGGTTTTCAGTTTAATAAGAAAACATCCCATTCACAATGAGAAGCCCTTATTCACATCATGAATGTGTCAATCTCAGCATTTTAAACTCAAGAAGCCAAAATTATGATAACATAATACTGTTACTCTCATTTTTATACCTTCTACTACTAACCCCCAATAATTGTATTCAATCCAAGAGAAATAATTTTTTGGATATTTTCTTTCCAGATCAAGATTTGAATAGTTATTGGACTTGGTCAACGGGAAAGAAAGAAGAATCCATTTGAAACCTTATATGTTGGGTAATTTTCTATATTTTCCCTTATTTTTTGGTAGGTTTACTATAAGAACTCTTTAATTTCCTTTTTAGATTATTCATTTATGGGAAATAATTATGATTGAACTAGAATTATATGTTGTGTTATTGAAAATAATATGCTTCAAACTCATATAGATCTCGTTAGGTCCATTGGTGATGAGACCAGACTTGTGGCCACCAAAGAGGTGTGTCTACCCTTAAAATTTTAATGAAATGGAAGAGTTGATAACAAGAATTTGGAATAGTATGTGAATTTTGTAACAAGGTAACCCATCCTGATTTTATTTTAATGATTATTACTGATTTAAAATAATCTATCAATTCAGAGTAAATTCATAGTTAACAGAAAACTGGATAGATTAACCAACATGGAATAATATGTGAAGTATGTTAAAAGTTCATATTGAATGGGTTGATATCGAATATATTTTATGATACAAAAGAATCTACTAGTAGAGAATAAATTCTTGGTAAATTGATAATGGGATAAATTAACCAATCTAGAATGACATATGAACTGTGGTAAATTGTATGATTGGCTTGATTTTTCTTGATATTACTGAAAATATGCCTAATTTATTGATCAACTGTCTCAAGAGAAATGGTACCGATGATTCTTCCTAATGTAATAGAATCCACAACATGATATGGTTACTTTCCCCCTGGTATGATATTATGCTCTGGGAAGATGTAAGAGACTCCAACATGGATAATTTTCGAGTATACCAGAATGAGATTGTTACTTTACCATTGGTGTCATGTTCCTTGGGAAGTTTTAAGAGACTCCATTAAGGGTAATTCTCATGGATCCCAATTTGAGATAGTTACTTTCACCTTGGCAATGTGATCCTTTGAAATCCATAAGAGACTCCAACATGGATAATTTATATAGATCCCAATTTGGTAACTGTAGAAATGATATTGGAAATTCATCATAATATAGTAGAATATACTATCATCAGGGTGAATCATCTTTATGTTGGAAGATACACCACTAGATAGAGACATATGAAATCGAGTTGAATCATGTTTGGTTGTCCTAGGGTGTCAACTCGAATCCTAGGTGTTAGAAGGGTATTTTGATGTATTGTGTCAATTTATGAATTAATACCCTTTTTAATCATATTATTTCATGCATTATATACTCATACTAGATTTGGTTAGAGATTTTTGGTGGTGGCATATTGATTTATACTCACTCTTTATTCAAGTCATTGTTTGGTACACGGGTATATTTCATGTATGAAGGTATGGGCAGGGTCAACAAGCCCTATATTGATTGATTACATCCTAGATGGGTTGGAGTTTGGAGACGAGGCTGAAATGGTGTTCAGTATGAAGGCTTTTACATCCTTTTATGTTTTCAGTTTAGTGTTTTACTTGTATGCCACTTAAAACAAAATTTCATTACATTAATAATTAAATTACATGATTTATATGATTATATGGATTTTTTTGATTTTATTTTATTCTATTGTGGTTGTTTGTTCATTATTGTATTGTTAATAATATTTCCACCACTCAATTTTTATTTATTCTATTTTTCATGTATGTAACAAAGGGTATTGTCTCCCAACTATAATCCTTACACCCCATTTCCATTTGGTAGACTCAATAATATAGGGAGGATTTCATGAGGTATAGTAGCCAACCCATCTTGGTCACATGAGGGAATACTAGTCCGGGGACGTTAGTATGTGGTATCAATTGTTAGGTTTCTTCTCTATTTTTTTTACTATTTGGTAAATTCAAAGAGAAAACTAGGATATTTTGGGTATTGGTAATGAACTTTTGTATGGGAGTATTTATCCAGTGTGTGGGAGGAAACCTGTGTTCACAGGGATGGTATTTTTTTTCCAATTGTTCACTTGTTATAGTTTTACTGTAATTTCACTTAGGTGATCCACTTATTTTGTGATGTTACTATTTATTGATATTTTACTCATGGGTTAGTATGGCATGATATGTGTATTCAAGCATAATTATTGTAACATAGGGATATATTTTGACATTTATTATTCATTCTAGGTTCATATTTACTACATGTAATATATATCCTCATGTTTAACCAAATAAAAAGAAATAAAAAAATGATTATGTTATTCCTATTCACTTATTAATACTAGATTAGTAGAACCTTGAGATAGTGGATCTCTATTTTTTACAACATTGAGGTTGACCTTGATAGGTTATTTTGTTCTAAATAGTTCACTAAACCTTTTAGAGAAAATTCCTCATTAATGTCTTTGAATTGGGAATTAAGAGAGGGGAAATTAGAATTATCCTAACAAATCTAAACTAGAAATTACTGAAAATCTAGAAAATTAGATGGATTATAAAATATGTGATAGCTTAATGAGAATCATCTGATCCATGAAGATGAATAATATTCACAACATACCTTTTATGTCTGGTCTAACGAGATATTTTCAACTATAATATATTCCTATGTTTGTTGGGGTGGGAATATGCTAGAAAGAAAAGTTCTAGATCTAGTTAGTCTAGATGATCATTAATCACCTCATGAAATATGAAAATATGAGGGTGAATCTTTCTACATACACGTTCCAAGGACTAGCCATGCATTGGGGGCATTTACGGGAAATCTAGAAAATAAGAGGAGCTATCCTAGATGAATTTTTAGGATAATTTCATGATACACTTCTATCTAGATACATTGAGGAGAAATAGGTATGACGAATTCATGAACATTACATTAGAGGGAATATTAGTAATGAACTATTCCAGATTCTTCACCGAACTAATGTGTTTTTATCTATCCATGGAAGTGGATGAGGTCCATAAGGAGAAATAATTTTAGTATGGGATTTGCTATGAAATAAAGTCATAGGTTAATTTATTTCACCTAATCAAATTTACAAACACGATGAATTTGAATTTAATCATAGATGGGAGCTTTAGGGGGCCAAGTGGTGTCCAGGAAGTTTTAGCAAGATTTTCTAGTAGCTCTTGTTTTGGTAAAATGATGTTACACTATAGTAGTTCCTTCCAGGGTACTATTTGGTAGAGTAGAAAATGAAGTAGACATATATCTTAGAATCTCAACCTGTTAGAGGTCTTTTAGTGTGGAAATTTTGGCCACATGCACCTCCAGTTTCCTTACCCTGCTATGGAGTGTCATTATTGTGATAGGATATTCCATATATAGTGGGTTTTCAAGGACCCCAGTAAAATAACAATGGAGGGGGATTAGGATAGGAACAAAATTATGGAAGGGGCTTAGCTACCCCTTGTTAGATAGGTAGTTGGAGTACCACCATGTATTTAGGATGAGGTAGGGTATGTGGTTCCCTCGTATTATAGTAGTAGTATTATCCTCCAATAACAAAAAATGGGAGTCAAACTAGATCCCAAGGCATAGGGGTGTTCTAGTTGTATGTTTCATAGTTTATTTTGGATGAAGGACCTCTTACTGTTAGAAGAAATATTCATGTATAATCTATTTTATAATAATTTTTTTGATATAGGGGAATCACATTCCTTTTTATCTTCTCAAATCCCAAAGGGTTTTGGTTTGTTTTTGGATATCATTGATAGCATTATGAAAATTGACATGCCTTCATGAGTGTGATCATAGGAAATAAAATGTTTCAAGGAGTTTCATCATGAAATTGATATTTATTTATTTCTTTTGGAGTTATTTGGGATTGAAATGAAAAGATTTTATTTTATTTCGGTATGACTTTTCTATTCCTATACTGTACTTGAATCCATTGTTATCGAATGAAAGTTACCTTTATATCTCTAGAAAGAGGCATCTATTTTCATCTAGGTGAGTGGGATCTTTAGGCTGGTCATGTATGACCAATTCCATATAGATTTTATTGTCTCATGGCTAAGATATAAATCATTTTTCTAGATTACAGTAAAATGTAACAAGAAATTTTTCCTCCAATTGTGAACTATTCTTAAGACATATTTCTTGAATAGTTCTTTAGTTTACCTCCCTAGTGAAAGACTTAGTTCATTATTATGTTTGTGTCGGGAGATAAGACACTCACCATATAGAATAGAACCAACATAATTTCAGGAGTTGAATGTTTAGTTTCCATATCTATAAAAATGGATTAATATGGCCCAGTACTCCTCCACGGAGTTCTCCCATGATTTTCCCAAAGAATTCTAGAACTTTGCGCTTATGTGTGGATTATTGGAGGTTGAACTAGATGATAGTAAAGAACTAATATTCCCTTACTTACATTGATTATCTCTTGGTAAGAGGTTCTAGTATCTTCTCCATAAGCGAATCAAGGATATGAAAGCATCAGTTAATGGTTAGACTATATAAAATTTCCAAAACTGATTTTAGGAGTAGGTATGGCTTGTATGATTTCATTGTCATATCGTTTAGTCTGAAAAAATGTATCGGAAGTATTCATGGATTTTATGAATCAAATAATACTTCCATTCATAGATTATTATGTGGTTTTATTTATCGTTGACATATTTTTTTTACTTCCAGTCTGCTGACAATCATGGTCAACATCTTGACATCATCTTAAGAAAACTGAGGAAGCATCAACTTTACATCAAGTTATATAAATGAAACATATAAAATAAAAAATTTCACTTCATTATCCATGTTGTATAAAACGATATGGTGTAGTTGGACCCATATAAGGTGGAAGCCTTAGTATATTAGGATCTAACCAATAATGTATTTGAGATATAGATCCTTTTGATACTATTAGTATATTTTAGGCACATCATCTTGGATGTATCCCCTTTGAGAGCACAAATTTTTATAATTACCAAGAATAGGTAGAAGTATGTTTGGTCAGATGATTGTGAGAGATATTTCTAAGAGCTAAAGAGAATGTTGAATTCAACACAAATAATCACCTTGACTATACTGAGTAAGGACTATACCATGTACTATGATTCATTTGGAGTAGGACTCAGAGAAGTTTTGTTTTAGGAAGATTGAGTGTTTTCTTATGGATCTAGAGTATTGAGTCTGCATGAGAGGAATTACCCTACTCATGATCTAAAGTTCATGGTAGTGGTGTATACCCTAAGATATTGGAGACACTATTTATAAGGAGAGAGGTTTCTGGTATTCATAGACCACAAGAACATAAAGTACATATTTACTCGGAAAAATATAAACTTATGAAAGAGGAGGTGGTTTATGTATTTATAGTATTCTGAATTCAAGGTTTCATACTTTTTAAGAAAAAGGAAAGATTTTTACTGATGATTTGAGATGGAAGATGCAGACAGAGGTAGATTCAGAGTCTTGCTATGAGTGGCATCTAATGACACTCTTTGCATACATGCATCTATATTTTTAGCATTTAGAGGGACGAGTATATCTGACTTCAAAATATATTGTATTTTTTTCTTTTAGACCAGTTCAAGATAGGATGGTTATCTAATCCAGTGGGATTTTCTATGAGCATTATCTTATATGGGGGTAACACCATCAGAGAAATTTCATGGAAATGGTGATTCTCATATTATTAATGGATGGGTATGGATTCATATTGTCCTGTCAAAGTAGCTAATGAGGGAATTTCATTCCTCAAAATGGGTGGTGTATCCAGGTTTGAAAGTGATGTTTCAGGATATCCATATACAATTATAGATGTCAGGAATGAAAAAAGAGATAAAATACTTTGTGGTGAGATGTTTCTTCTATAAACTAGTGAATTCTAAACACCAAAGATCTATTATGTTTTTATGACCTATACCCATTCTAGAATAGATGTGGGATGATGTCACTCAATATTTTGTGACAAAATTACCTAGGACACCTCATATGAATGATTCAGTATGGGTGATCATGGATATTATTATTAATGTGGTCCGCTTCTTACCTATTAGAGAGAAATTCATTGTTGATGATCATGGTAGTCTCTACATGTGGAAAATAGTTCAGATGCATGGTGTTCTGAGGATTAATATTTATAATTTATATTTGAGCTTCACTTATTGGTTCTTGTAGGGTATTAAAAAGACATTATGATCAAATTTTATTCTTATTACAACCTATTATCCTTATACTGATGACCAATTTGAATAAATGATTCATATTCTAGATAATATGTAATGATCCTATATATTGGACTTCAGTGTATCTTAGGAAAATATTTGAGTGCTCATGGAGTCTTCTTATAATAACATCATCCTAGAATCAATCTAAATGGATCCTTTAAATATATTGTATGGAATTTCATTTCATTATCCTATTTGTTTCATAGGGGTAGGAGAGTAAATTCTAGTTGGGCCTTGTCTTATATAGGAGATATTTGAGAAATTTTAGTTGATCAGAAAGTGTTTAGAAACTGTGTACAAAAAATATAAATCATTCTATAATCATTTGAGATAACCTCTAGAGTTTGAGGTTAGTTATTGTGCTTTCATTAAATTGTAGTATAGGGTGTGTAAATTATATATCTAGATGTAAGGGAAGCTAGCACCCAGTTTGTTCAGTCCATTAGAGATAATAGAAAGGGTTGTTTTAGTGAAATATAGTTTGGTCCTTCAATAGTGTTATAACATGTTTCATGTGTCACAAATTTAGCATAACATCCTGATCCTTATCATGTGATAGAAATTAATTATGTTGAGATATATTTTGATGTATTTTTTAAGGAGTATCCAATCCATATTATAGATCATAATGTGAAGAATATTTGGGGAAATACCATACCTCTTGTCCAAGTACAATGTGATCATGGGTGTATTCAAGAGGAGACATGGGAAGTGGTAATACATGTTCATCGATACCCACCAAGATGCATTGGATCATAACTTGAGGGAGATATTTTATATGGTAGGGATGTTGTATGATACCATATTTTATAGGTATGACTTTAAGTTTGTTGAATTTTTAGCTCGTTTTTTTGTTTATTCCTTGGTTTTTTGGACTTTTTATGGTTGGTTTAAGAGTTTTAGAGGTGCAGTAAGTGAGGTATATGGGTTATAGATGCATAAAAAATTCTAAAAAAAATTCTAAATTCCTGATGTGAATTGTTCAGGCTAGCCCCATGAACTTCATTCATGTCATGAATTTTTAAAGGGTAGTACGTGAAACGATAACTCATGATGAGAGTTATATTTATGATGGTATATTATTTTACTGTTGTTTTTAAGATGAGGTATTGGGATTTTTTATGTAAGAATAAAATGGGTAATTCACAACATTAATCCCATATTCATGTCATTAATGTTATTCACCTATCCTTTTAAGATCAAGTGGCCTAAATTTAGATAACATGAAGTCATTACTCTTGTTTTCAAACCTTCCATAGGAAACCCCCATGAATTATCTTGAAGCTAGATTCAAGACTCCATTGGATATTTAAATTCTAGATTGATATTTCAAGAGTTTTTGGACTTTGTAAAAGTGGAGGAGGTAATAATATGATGAAAAATATGGACATTGTGGAATTATCTATATATTCTATTTTTTGAGGTAGTTGGGCTTGAAAAACTCCATAAATTTATGTTTTAATTAATCTAGTATGTGAAAAAATTGGGATCGAACCACCACATCGTGTTCATGGACTACATAAATGGATAATTAACTTGTTTTTTGATAATAATAATCTTGTATATCATATATATTGTTTCATTTCTATTGAAAATAAGACCAAAATATTTTCCACCCAAGAGGTGTGCCTACCCTTGAACTTGTAATGAAATGTTAGACTTGATAACTTGAATTTTTTATAAAATTTGAGTTGTGGTAAGTGTTATCCCAATAATGATTGATTTTGGTGATTCATCATGATGCAGGATAATCTACCATTTGAGAATAAATACATAATTAATGGATAACTAGATAGATTAACTAGATTTTTATAATATGCTAAATATGAAAAATGGTAACCTTTCATGATTTGATATTGGTGATCTGTCCTGATATTAGAGAATCTACTAATAGATAATGAATTCCTAGTTAATTGGCTATGAGATAAATTAACCAATGTAGTATGAAATGTGAATTTTTGTAAATGGTTTACTTAAATTTCTTGGGATTTATATTTCTAATAGATTCCCAAGGGATTTATCCAACATCACATGAGGTGTGGCACCAAAGATTCATTCAAATGTAGGAGAATCCACCACTTGATATGGTTACTTTCCCCTTACTATGGTATTTTACCATGAAAAGATATAAGAAAATCCATCATTTGTAGTTAACATGGATCCCAATATGAGATAGTTACTTTCCCCTCAGCAACATCCACCATGGGAAGACATAAGTGAATCCAGTATGGGTATTTCTCCTTAGGCTATTATGAGATGGTAATTTTCCCATATGTGACATGTGCCTTAGAATAACGTAAGAGACACCAGTATGAGAATTTTACATAAAGACTAATTTGATTACTTGAGACATTATTCTTGATATTCATCCTGATATAGTAGATTTTTCTATTTACATGGTGATATATCCTGATGCAGTAGGATCAACCACTATATAGATTCATTTGGCATGGATCCAAATATGGTTTATCTAGCCTAGGGTGTCAACCTGGAGCCCAAGGGTTGGAAGGGTATTTTTATGTGTCGTATTAATTTATGAATTAATACCCCTATTATCATACTATTAGATAAAATGAAAACCCAGACTAGATTTGTTTAGAAACTTTTGGTAGTGGTGTACTGAGTTTTACACACACCCAATTTAGGACAATATTTTGTACCCGAGAATATTTAATCATTTTACATCTGAACAAGGGGAAAAGAACCTTAATTGATTGATTTATTCATATATGGGTTATATGTTGGATATGGGGATAACATGGGGTTTATGACTAGTGTTTTTTGAGTCTTTTATATATTCAGTATAGTATTTTACTTGTATGACATTCAGTACATCATTTAGTTACATTCAGCTTGACATTAATTGATATTTATAATTATATATATTGTTTGGTTTGTCCATTATTATTCATTTTTATTCTATTGATTATTCTATTGTTATTCTTTTTTATAAAATGTTGTTATTTCTACTTGTTTGTAACTTTTTAAAATAGGATATAGTCTTCCCACTATATATCTTACACCTCACTCTTAGTTGGATACCTATGGTGTATAAGGAGTTGCGCTTGAGAGCCTATAGACAATATGACTCAGTGAATTGAGGGAATATTAGACCATGGATGTTACAAGTTCATTCCCTTAATTATTTTACACTGTCATTCCTCCCTTCTTTCTCACCACTTTTGGAGGGCTCACCCATTCACTTTCTAAAATAGAGAAAATAATCCCAGCATCCAATAATTTCTGCACATCTTTCTAAAAATATTATTTCATGGGTGGGGTGAATCTATTTTTTTTGGTGGATCATATTTTCTACTTATCTGAGTAAAACATATGAATGAAAACTATAATATTGATTTCTTTGATATCAATTATGCTTGAAACAGTATATTTATTCTTTTTTTCTTAGACCAGCAAGCAGTTAGTACTCTTGATCATACATTAAATAAAAGTAGATGATATATGGTAATGACTCCATGTATCCTAGAATTTATTACATTAAGGTAGTCATCATTATATTTAATTCTAGTGTTAGTGGATTAATGATTAAGGGGATACACTATAGGTAAGTTCCATTATCAGCAGTTTAATCCACTAAAATACATATAAGATGTAGATGTCCTCGATTTATTATTGAGGATGATCTTCCTTGTTATATACCATGTCATTTATGAGAGTAATGATCTTCTTATCCTATTGATCTTATAGATTCTATAGTGATATCTTCTTTAGAACCTCTTATTATTTAACTATAAAATAGTTTTAAAGTCAAGAAAATATCTCTCTTTCTTTGAAACCTTCACTATGTCAAACTCCACTTGTTTTCCACCAAATATAAAGATGATTTTTCCTTTTTTTAATTTATAATTACATTATTAGTTATGAGGATGGGTCTCTATAGGAAGATTCGGATTTATCCTACTTTCTATATGTTAATAATTTTAAATTTGAACAGAAAACAAATTCTTACATCAATAAGAACTTATTACAAAATACTTTAAGGGTACTTCACTTATATGCTTGATATAATAAATACTACCCTTGTTGGTTTTTATTTGTTTATATAAGTCTCCAAAAAATACTCAATGACATTGGTTTTTCACTTTCTCCCAAATGAAAAAGTTACTTCCAAAAATCAAATGAACCAATGGTGCATAGAATAGAAAAACATACAAAATATCTCATATTCAGGGTATTTTTTAATGGAAAACTATAGATAATTACATTCTTGGATAAATATATTTATTATCCTCCTAAATTTCGTTGTAAATAATCCTTCATTTTTATTACTCACTTCCTTCTCAAAATCCTATTTTTCTTCACCTCCAGAGTTTTTTCAAGATTTTTCATCTTATAAAAGATCAATTGTTTCATAAACCATGATTTTTTTGGGATTATTCTCAAATTCGCATTTATCCTCCTCCTGTGAAAGATTTTTTGTATTATAGGGTTTGGTAACAAGTAATTGGTCGAAAGTGTTTGAGATATTTTGCCTACTTAGTGCTCATGGTTGTGGATAAATTATATTTGATTTTTCATCTCAGTAACTTGAATTTTCATTCAATTTTATACCTTATGAATGAATAATGAGAGAAAATTTTCGAGGTTGGATGTGTAAAGTTGGGATGGTGATATTTATTAGGGCTTAAATTTTTTCTATAATTGTGGTTTAAAATAGAATTAATAATTCCTTGGGGGTCCAAATGGATGGGATGGTATTTTGGATTGTATTTTTTGTGGATACCCAGATGTACCTTGCTATATTGGATACTTTTTCCCCCTTTATGCTTATCCTAGCCCATATTTGCTAATTATTGTAGCTAAATAGGTCTAAGTTGAGATTAGTTATTTTGTAACAGTTGTGGATCTTGGTTGTAGCTCACATTATTTCAATTTTGGGGATTCTTTTCCTAAAAAAACATTCATAACCATTGATATAAATTTTAACCTTCATATATCTAATAAGATTGTCCATCCATGGTTTGTTATAGCAGTGGTGTGTTTTGGGGTGGAGTTTGAAAAGAATCCATCTTATTTATGGGAGATTCTACTTATGAAGCTAAATGAGTAGTCTCTTCCACTTTACGCAAGACACATCTTAGGGGACCTCTATCTACAAAATATATACAAGCATTATGGATTATGACATATAGAATATCCCTACCAACTTTTCGTGTCTTTATCATAATCCATATACTTGCTAAGGCGTAAACCATGCATCCCGTAGTAGGAGTTAATATATAATAAAAGGATAATTTAAATTTAAATTTTGATCCAATATTTTGGAAACTTCCATAGAAAATCCTTGAATCATTCTCATGCCTCCCAAGACAATTATCTATCGATTTGAGTGAAATTTTGGTTGTTTCTCCATGGATTCCATGTTCATATAGGTGGGAAATATTTATGCAATAATTTTTTAGACATATCATTCAATGTTGTGTTTAATATAGTGGATTGGATCTTTAACCATTATTTTTCTCAATATCATAATGATGATGGAAAAAATCATATTATGGTTGCATCTAGACACACTCCATTATGATGAAAAGTGTAGTATATCAACATGAAATTCGAGATATGTTCATGCAGATCATCACTTTATAAGCCACTGAATTTATCTATATTCCGGATCATCTAAATGGGTCTAAGATTTATTTTGAACTTATTCTCCAAGATAAAAGTTCTAACAATTCTCTAGGTATCCCCATCAATGTATGTCAAGAAAAAAACTAGGATGGTTCACTCATGAGGAATCAATATACCTAGTTATATTATTCCATGTTTCCTAATTAATCATTTAATACTTAAGGAGTAGCAGGGTAGCATTAAATACATGGTTAATAAGTGTTGTACAAATAGATAACACTATATCTCATACTAAAACTTGAGTTTCTATTTATTTTCCAAGCTCCATGAATGACTGGATAGAGTCTTGTTCATGCACAAGTAGTCTTATAATGAAAGAAACAAAACATCCTTGTATGAAAAAATAAGGAAAATTAAATTTGAAAGGAGAAGGGTATAAAGTGACACAATTAATCGAATTTATTTTCCACAACTACCACTATGCCTCCCCAGAAATGACACTAAAACTTTACCACCGAAAAATCATCATTACTTCCCCAAGTGTTATATCAGTTTAAAAATTTATAATTTTTCACAATCCACTATTAACTATAATAACATAGATATTGAATCTCTGATATTTGAAAATGAAAATTTTGAATTGTGAGCCTTTTGATGTTGTTAATTATTATCACTAATACACATATTCCCTTTAATAGTGCACGAATAGGATTTTAACATCACTAAAAAAGTGATGTTAATCATATAATTGATAAACTCCACCATTATACATGCTTTAAATAACATTGATAAAGTCATAGTCAGCTGCAATGTGTTTTTAATATAACATCACACCCAAAAAAAAACCTATAATTTCAAAAAATTTTATATACAACTTCTAATTTCAAACAATTTATATAAATTTAATTAACACCATGAATACAAAAAAATTCATCCATGGTATATACAAAAAACACTACTATTTACATTTCAAATAATGTTTTATATAATTACATTTACAATTATCCAACAAACATTTTAAACCATTAATATTTCATATTTTGACAGTCATGGTCCCCTCTCAAAAATTTCCACCCATTGTACCTATTGATGAATAAATAATCTCAACCCAAGAAAAATATTATTCCTAAATAAAAAAATAAATATTATGTTAGTAATACTATATAGAAATAAATTAAACATTAATATGAAAGAATGCATTAATAAAATGTAAATATTTAATAAAAAGGATACATTTAGAGTTATACTGGTCAAATCATGGGTCGTATTGAGGAAAGGTTGACTAATACTTGTCACAAATGAGCCATGGATCATTTTCCTTAAATATCAAAAAAATACGAATGCATTTTCTTGGTTTTTAGTATGTCACTTATTCTTTTTTACTTAATTTAATTTCAATTTTAAATAAAAATACACACTACGAGTTATACTGGCCACACCATGTGTTTTATTGATATTTTTTGATTCTTACCCATCACAAATAACTTATAGATCATTTTCCTAATGTATCAAAACAATCTGAATCTATTTTTTAGGTTTCTAGTATGTCAATTGTGTTTTTTAATAAAATTTCATTTCAAACTAGAAACATGCATTAGAAGTCATACCTGTCTCATCATGCATTGTTTTGATGTGGGACTACTTCATAAACGTCACAAATGACTTTTGAAACATTGTCCTAAATTATCATGACAATAACAGCATGTTTGATTGGTTTTCAGTGAGGGCCACCTTTTAGTCTAAAATGTCAAATTTAAACTAATAATGGACCCTTTTAGTCATACCGGTCAGCCTATGCATCAGATAGAGGTTCATTGATTCCTACAGATCCAAAATGACACATGGATCATTTCCTTGAAGTATCAAAACAATATGAATGTGTTTTCTCAATTTTCAGAATGTCATTCATTCTTTTTTCTAAATTTAATGTCAATTTAATATCAAAAAGACACACTTGGAGTCATACCAGTCATACTGTGTGTCTTATTGAGTATTAGTTTATTTATACACATCAAAAATGACTCATGAATAATTTTCCTAAAATATAAAAATAATATGATTGCATTTTCTTGGTTTTCAGTATGTCACTTGTTCTTTTTGCTTAATTTAATGTCAATTTAATATAAAAAGACACACTTGGAGTCATAGCAGTCACACTGTGAAACTTATCAAGGTTCGTATGATTCCTACATATCCAAAATGCCTCATGGATAATTTTTCTAACATAAAAAATAATTTTAATGTGTTTTCCGGGATTTCAGTATGTCACTTGTTCTTTTTTACTTAAATTAATGTTGATTTTAAATAAAAAGACACACTTTGAGTGATACCGGTCACACCATGCATTATATTGAGGTTTGGATAATTCATACACTTCCAAAATGACTTAATTATCATTTTACTAAAGTATAAAAACCATCGAAATTTATTTTCATGGTTTTTTGTATGCATGTTGTGTATTTTTACTAAAATGTCATTTCAAACTTGAAAAACGCATTATGAGTCATACCAGTCACACCGTTCATCAGTTTGACATGATAATGTTTCATACACATAAAAAATTAATTATTAATCATTTTTCAAAATTATCAATACAATCAGATCATATTTTATTGGTTTTCAGTGAGTGACATGTTTTGAACTAAAATATCAATTTTAAACTAATAACGGACACTTTTAGTCATACCAGTCACACCGTGCATAAGATTGAGGTGTGGTTGATTCCTAGACATCAAAAATGACTCATAGATCATTTTTAAAAATTATAAAAAAAATATTAATGCATTTTATTATTTTTTAGTATGTCACTTGTTCTTTTTGCTAAATTTAACGTCGATTTTATATAAAAATACACACTTAAAGTCATACAGGCCACATCGTTTATCGGATTGAGGTGCGGTTGATTAATACAGATAAAAAATGACCCATGGATCATTTTCCTAAAATATCAAAACAATCTTAATGTTTTTTTTCTTGATTTTCATTATGTCACTTGTTCTTTTTAGTGAAAGTAATGACAATTTTAAATAAAAATACATACTTTGAGTGATATCAATCACAATGTACATTTTATTGAGGTGTGGATGACTCTTACATGTCAAAAATTATATATATATCCTTTTCCTAATGTATAAAAACAATATGAATAATTTTTCTCAGTTTTTAAAATGCTAATTGTGGGTTTTTACTAAAATGTCATTTCAAACTGGAAACATGCATTATGATTCATACCAGTCACATTGTAAATCCTTTTGATGTGGTACTGTTTAACACACACCGAAAATGACTTAGAAATCTATATCATAAATTATTAAGATAATTGATTTTTTTTTCTTTTTTTTCAGTGAGTGACACATTTTGAACTAAAATATCAATTTTAAACTAATAACCGGAACTTTTAGTCATACAAGTCATAGTCTACGTCAGATTGAGGTGTATTAAATTTCAACACATAAAAAATTAGTCATATATTATATTTCTAAAATATCAAAACAACAAAAATTTATTTTATTGGCTTTTAGTATGTCACTTGTTCTTTTTCCTAAATTTAATGTCCATTTCATATAAAAATACACACTTAATGTCATACCCACCACATTGTTCATTATATTGAGGTTATGTTGATTCCTACACATCAAAAATGACTAATGGATCATTTTCTTAAAATATTAAAACAATTTGAATCCATTTTCTCAGTTTTTAGTATGTCACTTATACTTTTTACTTAAATTAATGTCGATTTTAAATAAAAAGTCACACTTTGAGTGATACCAGTTACTTTTTCTCTTTTCTAGATTCTGAGTAGTTCAGTTTCTCTAATACAAATTATATTGACCCATAAATTTCATGCATTTCTATCCCATCTTATTATATTAATATTACTAAAATAACATAATGATCCATGCCAAACTATTTTAGGTCTAGTGCTTTTAGAAACATGAAAACATAAAGAACTAGTTCATAAGAGTCTCTCATTAAGTTATTCTTTATTATAATCCTTCTTAGAAATATCATTTCTAAAATAATTCTTAATAGCCTAAGGATATGAAACAAAAGAAAGGGTGGTCATAGATGAATAATAAGTGTAAACAAGGGAGATATCAATGATCATATAAGCATAACAAGAGCATAAATATGTTAGAAGGTGATATTTTAACATTGGAAATTCCTACCCTACATAGAATAGATCATAATAAATATTCATGGATAAAATCATGGTTGTTTATAAGACATCAATATTAAAGGATAAAAAAATTTATAGACTAAAAACATATACTTGGAGTCATACTGAGCACAATTTGTATCAGATTGAGGTTCGGCTGATTCATATGTGGCTTATTAGTATAATGTTTAGGAAAATATTAATGAACGTTATTTTAGGAATTAATAATTTACCTTCATCTACTGAGAATTCATACTTTTCATTCAACATGTTATCCCTTTTTTGGAATGTTGTAGTTATTTAAAAGAAATGTATAGCTCCCCAAAAGATCTGTAAAAGAACTAAATTAGTATTAGATAAAAATGATAAGTAAATTACCATACTAATAGCAGATAAAATGATGAAAAAATTAATTACATAAGTAGTAGGAATTCACCTTTATACATTCTTATCCCATTTCCTTGTTTTTATTATCTATGTTTCATCCTTAAAGTCCAATATCTCACAAGCATGAGCATCATTGAACAAACCACCCTTAATCAAACAAAATAATCCAACAATTTAAGAAAATAATTATTATGTGATTAATACTTAAAATAAGTAAACTATATATAAATATGAAAAAAATCCAATAATTCTATGGAAGTCACGTCTTCATGATATTTGTGTACATTCTTCCATTAGGTATGATGCTTATTCATTTCTGAGCACATCTATATCATATTTTGAATATGAGTCTTTTCGACAATCAAAGTATTAATAGAAAAATATAAATACATATATGATTAATTAATATTTTAAATTAAATAGTAATTATCTTCAAAAATACCTCTTCATCGATTCTAGTTTGTTCATGGAATATAATATCTCTCATGAATTAACAAACATAATAACCATTATCTTTTCCATTGGTCTTTTTCGGACATTGTGAAAACATTGATTACAATAAGTAATTTGTTTTGATATGTGTTTATATAGTGAAATATTATTATATATACCCTCATACTTGTCTAGTCTTAGTACTTGTCTTCATTTTCATCCTTATCCCTTGGCCTCATTCCTTGTTTTTCATAATAATGATGCACCTCCCTATCGAAACAAAATCCTCATTAAAATATAATATGAATTATATAACCGGGTGTTTAGTTATAAATTTTTTTGTAGTGTATTATAAATTTAAAAACACCATCACATGTGGATGGTTTTTTGGAAATTAATGCATTGAATCTAGTATATAAATCTTTAAAGTATCTAAATTTACCGGAATGATCATCAAATGCTGCCAAAAAAACAAAAATGAATAAGTAATGAAAGAAATGAATATATATTTAATATTATTAAATTGTATATTTTTATTCCTACATCATTGGTATTAAATAGATTATGTCATCTGAAATATTTCTTTGAAATTATTTGATTATACCTTCCACTATTTCATACTTTTTTATCTATATTTGGTTGTTCTATAGAGGAAAAGTGAGGACTAACATGTTCAAAAAAATCATGTGAAAATCCATTTTTTTTTTCATATATATACCTTCCAAAAATATGAAATGTATTTAGCCATAATTAACACACTATATTAGATTTTTTTAAAATCAAAATTTGAAAACATACCTCATGTATACATTTAAAACTGAGCTTCCTAGCCAATCATATTCAAGGGTTTCCATTTCACCCTCAACACCTATAAAGTCTTGAACTTCCTCTTCATACATATTTTAGTCAAAATCAACTGTGATTGTGACTATTTTTTTACTTAGTATCCAAATGAATTTTTAATGATAGAAAATGGGGATATAGAATGGGTAGGTTAATGGTGTTTTCATTAGATCTTTTTGATTAGTTGGTTGATACTTTAGATGGTTTGGACATAGTCTTTCATTTCATGTCCTTTTCTTTTTCTACCTCTAATATCATTAATCAGTTCAATCCTTTTTTCATTAATTGTTAATGTTTTATCTTGAAAAGAAAATTATAAATTAATACCTCCTTGTCAACATGTTTTTTTACATAATTTGACTGCCATGTGATGAATTTTCCAACATATTTTTCGATCGTATGAATATCTTCCTCATCAATTAGAATACGTATCTCGGCACTCATAACATGGGCTACACTAATCAACACTCTCACATTACCTATTAGGTGTGTTATATTGTGTAGCTTGCCATTTTGTATATTGAACACCATAGCCCTCGCTACAAGGCGATGGGTGGGTGTTGATAGATATAAATCACAGTAATTATCACCCTATATAATATTAGTACATGAAATATATCAATGTATGTATAATTCACATTTCACATAAACAATTATTAGAACACTAATTACCTCATCTAAGACATCTCTTTGAGGGGAATGAATCACCTCATAGATGGTGGGGGTGGGGAAGAATCTCCACATGGTGGTTGTTCTTGAGTTTTTTCTTCTATTTTCTTCACCCTCCCCCCATTAAATTGTTTTTCATCTCTTTCTTTCATAATAATTCTTATTCAAGGGTAGCTAGTCTTTCTCTCATCTATTTCATTTCTTCACTTTGATCCTCCTCGTGTTTTTTTCTCAAAATATGTTCATGGTCAGTACTGACATTTTTACCTATACCCATGGTTCAATACTGTTTCTATAGCCTAAAAAACCATGGGTATAGGTTATACCCATGGTTCTATGAACTATCGAAAACGGAGCTATCGGTATAGACCTATACCCACGGTTTGTAAAATCCATGGGTATAAAAATATATACTCATGGTTTCTAAACTATTGGGATAGGGAATTTTAATGGACCCACTTATAATCACATTTTGGTCAAGCCATGTCTATAGGTCCTTATTTAAAAAAAACTCTACTAGGATTTGAACCCTGTAACTACATCATATAAATGAACAACTCTACCACTATCCTACATCACAATTTATGTTTTTATATACACAAAAATTTATAAATAATGATATGTAAAAAAATAGTTTATGTTAATTAATTAATTTATTATTATTATTATGGAATATTAATGGGTCAACTTATACCCATGGTTTGGTTAACCCATGGGTATAGGTCCTTGTTTAAAAAAAGAACTCTGTTTGGATTTTAACCCTACACTTGTAGTATTCAGACAAAAAACTTTACCACTATATTAAAACACATTTTATGTTCTTATATTCACAAATATATATAAATATCTATATGTAAAAAAATTATTTATGTTAATTTATTTATTATCATTATTATGGAATATTAATGTGTCAACCTATACCCATGGTTTGACAGAGCCGTGGGTATAGGTTCTACCTTGATTTTTTTCCATAAAATTTATTGGCACGGTTTAAAAAACCATTGGTATAGGTGTGACCTAAACCTGTAGTTTTTTTGAATAGTGGGTATAGGTTCTTCCTGTGGGGAATTTGTTTTCTTGTGAAACATGTACCGACAGTTTTGGGAGAACATTGGGTATAGGTTTACCCTAAGAATTCTATACCCACGGTTCTCCCAAAATTGTGGGTAAAGGTTCATCCCAAATTCCCCCCCCCCGAACTCGATATAGGGGTGACCTATACCCATATCTTTTTTTTCAAAAACATGGGTATAAGGTCATTTTCCAGCAGTGGGTGTCACCCCAAAACCCGTAAATCTGACGTGTTCATACTATTCTGGCCGCTTTAAGGATACCGATAGTATGTGTTCATCTTGAATAAGTGTTGTTGATTCCTGTGACTAGGTCGAATAGAAAATATAGAAAAACAAGTAATCATTATTATTCAATATAAATTTAAATCAAAACAAATTTTTATTATGTAATACTTACACATGTTTCCGACAATTTTTTTATGTTTGAAACTATTATTATCTCGTATTTATTTATACGTGCCTCATTCCATAGCATGTGGCATATGATGAAAGTGGTTTTGGATTTGGAGTCATCAATCTATATAAAAATAAGGGAACATAATTATGGTGTTGTTTCATGTCACATAAAATTACTATGGTATATTTAAAATACATACCAATTTCTTTTCAAGTGAATCATACCCTATCCTTTCTTTACAGTAGGGGTATGCTGGTTTTTCTACTCGTTCCTTATTTTCAGTAATCAGTTTTTGTTTCATAAAAAAATTGTTAATTAAATTGATAAATACAAATATCATAAAACAACATATTATTATCCAAAATGTACCAAAAAAGGAACATCTTCACGATGTCCAGTAAACACATCCCATGCCTTTTCAGTTATCAAGTGTGTATAGATAAGTTGTGGTTGTGGGTTTATTTTCCATTTATCATATCTAAGATGATTTCTTGTTAGAATTATATGAAATACTCTAAGAATTTTTCTATAAAGAATTAATACATATTTCTTGTGGGATTTATCTACTATAATTTCACCCTACCATGTATGATGAAGAGTAAGTTAATATTTCATTATTTTATTTTTTAATAAAATAAAGAAATGATATAATAATTTTACTATAATCTTTTCTCATATCTGTGTATTGTGCATGAGAACAACATGGTTTCAAAAATATACATCAATCGGAACACATTTTTGAGTGATGATCCAAATGTAACTACTGGACATTCCCTTGTTGGGGATAACATGATTTCCCCGTGCATTCCATCTGACATTATACTTGATTCCTTTGACTTTCAACTTAATGATTTTTGCAAACAACATAAAACTATGGCCCTCATGTTTTTTTCTATGTCGCTAGTTCTTCATCACCTACCATTTACTTGGATTCAATATCGTTAATATGTTTATTTAGAGTAGTAACATCTGCATTTGCATATGGTCATTGTTCCTATGAACTAGGAACGACAATAGGTTGAGAATTCTGTTAATCCTCAAGAATGGGAGCATCATAACATGAAAAAGGTCATTTTTTCATTGCACTACAAGTAGCGGTAGGTTGAGAAACCAATTAATCCTCTATAATGGGAGCAATAACATGTGCAAAAGGTTCTTCTTATTCTACACTATGAGAAGTGGCATGTTGAGAGACCTTATGTGCCTCGAGATTTAGAGCACCAGCATGTGCAGAAGTGATTATCTGTAGAAGTGGTTTAACATTTAATTTATATTACATAAATATAGTATAAAATAGATGATAACATGATCTAATATAATGTATACTAAAAAAAATATAACCTAATTATTGAACTCTCTTTTTATTTTTTTTAATTGTTTAATGTATTTTAACCCTCTATCGACTATCCAAATACTTTCATTGGGGTCTCCTCTAATATAAAAAACTTCATCTACATTGGGAACTCTATGAAATTATTGTGATGTACCAATGAAAGGGTCATCCTCAGTTGAATTTTCATTTGACCCTTTAGTTCTTTTGGATGATAACAGAACAATTGACTACTTTCATTTTGCAGACTATAGAACCTAAAATACTTGTATTTATTGTGATTCTATTATAAACAGTTCTTCTTTGTACCCTTCCTTACTAAAATTGACTTTCATGAATCCTAATTCATTTATTTTGGCACATCTCCTGTTATCAACCCACATGAATTGATAAATCGGCACTTGGAATGTTGTATAATATAACTCCCATGTTTTTTTATGTTTCCAAATTATGAAATATTCGCATAAATTTTATTTCTATCCTTAATACCAAAAACATGTATCGCTTCATCCACAAGTGTAGCTCTACCATTTTTCATGGTACTGTATTCATAAAAAACATTTTTATAGAACATATAACCATTAATAACATAACCATTGTAAGATAATACTTACTGACTTGATCCTCCAAGTAGCCATAAAATTCATTCTAAAATTGAATCTGTATGTTCATATAACTCCTTAAAAATATGGTCTCAAAACCATCCTATAAACTATTTATTATGTGTATTTTATATCCAAATTTAATCCCTTGATGGATTCAAATGCTTATAAATTTCTTTGTGGGTTTCAACATATGGTAAAACCTCCAAACTGTTATACAAAACCAAAATGTGGGCCTGTTCCTAATCTGTAATTTCAATTATGACAACATCTCTTCTAGAAATTCCTTCTCCCACAATCCAATCAATGAGATGAGATTTTAGTAGACCAATACGTTCTACACCAGATAGGTATTCAGTACAAAATTCAATGACTTCCTCAATATTATATCTCCCTACAATAGAACCCTCTCGTTAACTTCGGTTTTTGACATAACCTTTCAAAATATTCATATACAGTTCAATGAGGTACATTAATCTATAGTGTATAGGACCACATAGTCGAATATCTATCACTAATTGAACCATCAAATGAACCATACTATCAAATAATATTGGCATGAAGAACATTTAGAAATCAAATAATATGACATTAATTTCCCTTTTCATGGTCTATAATTTTTTCAGGTCTTTAACTTTTTTGAATATAGATTTGAATAAGAAATAGATCTTGGTTATGTGTGATAGAAATTATTGGCCAAAATGAATTGTAATGGTATAGGAATTAGATATTGCATCAAAAAATGGAATTCAAGTTATTTTAGACCCTTTAAATTTAAATTGGTCATTAACATGATGTTCTTGTTATTCGATGAATAAATATTTGGATCCTTTATGTCATTCAAGATGTTGAAAAACTAATATATCTTATTTCTGAAAATAGTGTAAGAAGCTAGAGGAAGAAAAGTTCATCTTTCACCCTTTACTAGTGCCATCTCTTCTCGTATTCCCATGTCAACAATGTCCAACCTATCCTTAACTTCATCCTTTGTTTTTCTAGGTGGATTTAGCAACATGATGATAACACTATCATTTACATTCTTTTCAACATGAATAACATCAAGAAAATGTCTGACGTACAAACAATTCTTGTATGGTAATTTAAAAAAACTGATCACATTTTCCAATTGGTTATCGTAAGGTTTTTCAAAAACATTTTACCAAAATTAGTTTTTACATATTTTACTTTCTATAATAGTTTGTCACATGTCAGTAGAGATGGTGTCATACATTTTTCCAAAAATCCATGAAATGATGTTTTCTAATATTGTTACTTATTTAGTCGGGGTAGAAATATACGATGTCCTTGAAACATGGTTTTTTATTAATGTTTCAACCTAATTGACTGTGCACCTTGTTCACAAATGGGACAACCTTGATTTACTTTAATTATATATCCGAAAAAATTTCCATGAGAAGTAAATTCATTTATCATCCCATACAACATGGCTCTCAGTGTGAAATCTTTATTTCTATGATCATCATACAACGTAACACCTGAATCTCACAATAATTTCAAAACCACGATCAATGGAGCCAAAAAAAACATAAATACCATTACTCGATTGTTTTATTCCTGATATAATCATATATATAATGATTTATTTTCATTTCATTCATAACCATGGTGGAAAGTTATTATTTACCAACATAACCAACCATGTACTATGAGTGCTGCTTTGAAAACCAAAAGGATTCACTCCATCTGAAGATAATACAAGATGAAGGATTCTTGGCTCATTTCTAAATTTTGGATACTCATGATCAATTATTTTCCACTAAGGAGAGTATACTTGGTGGCATAGTTTCTCATATTTATTTCATTTATCTACATTCCATGTCAATTTTGTTTTAGTCTCCTCCCTTTCATATAGGCACCTAAACCATGGAATGATTGTAAAGTATCATAATACTTTTATAGGACCAAATTCATCTTCCTTGTATAAATAAGTTCCACACTTTGGGAATTCTATAAGTGATTTTTGGTCCATGATAAGTAGTATACATTTATGCACTCAAACATGTATTCTTTCATATATCATACCTATCGAGAATAGCATTAGTTTTGCATTCTATTTTTTGGTTCAGAGCTAATTATATTCTACGATCATGTCATTAAATAGATAAATTTGTTCCATAAAACTTGTGTCACTCTATATATTGCCTAATTTCAAATTATAAAGCTTCATTGTGGATTACAATTCTATATATTTAGTGCAACCAGTATATAATGTCGTCTTTGCAAAAAAAATTAACTTATCAAAGAATTTTGGGAAACCACAAATTTCATCTCCAAATATCGTTTTGATTTCTTCAATACCATCTACATCATCATTTTTATTTTTAATCACATCCTAAATATGGTCTTCTTCATTTTCCACACTTCTAATAATATCAGATGATCCATAAAACACAGTGTTATCCCAACCACTAGATACATTCGCTTCTTCCCCATGTTTATTCCAACGTTTATAACTTTCATCCATTACATGATATATCATGTGTTCTTCCAACTCCTCTAGACTAACTTGTCTTGAATAACAACATTGTAAACACTTACAAAGGATTTTAGAGGGATTATATACATGATATATTACAAGCTTGATGAACTCTTTCACTTTATCTTCATACTCTTTTGTCCGATGATTGACATCCATCCATTATTTATTCATATCCATCCTATTTTATTAGTTAATATTAATATTTTAACAAATAAATATAGAAAATGGTCCTTTCAAATAAGGGGAACGAGACATTTTAATGATAGTTATTGTTGCATTTTGTTTCCTAGGACTCATCCCCTTTGAATCTAACACCAAACTAGAAAGAATATTACATTGTAGAGAACTCCACTAATTTAAACCATTCATGTGATATTTGATGCAAAGTAGGTTTAGGAGTTACAATGGTGTCAAACATTAATTCACCTTTTTTGGAAGTGAGGTCATGATGGATATTTTATGGGTTGGATAGAGTTAGTGACATGCCCTTTCCATGGTGTTATTATCAATCTACTTGTCTTCCCTATAAAATATAATGGTTTTCTTAATTCTATAAAAATATGGAATAAAAAATTATGTAAAAACTACATTTCAGATGTCCTTTGAAAATTATTTATAAAATCACTCTTGAAATCCCATAAAAACCAACTATTTACACAAATTCCACTTTAAAATAACACATCTTTTTTAAAATAACCCAATCAGTTCCAAACACTCTTTCACAGACCCATAATTCATTTTTTTAATAAATGAAGGCAACTTCATGACCCAACAATCTTAAAAAATTAAAATGATTGAAAACCCTCTATATTTTAAAATTTTTCATTTAAAACTTCACACACCCCTTGTCAAAATGAAACCATCATTAAATACACTTTCAAAAAAGTCATATCCCTTTATTAAAGTCGATCGAGTGAGTTGGAAAACACTTTCCATGCAACCTAAGTCTGTGCCAAGTTGTTAAATGATTTTAAAGCTATTTAAACCCAAAAAATGGTATGTTTAACACATATAATTTTTTAAGAAACATTTAAAAACACTTGAATCGTTTTAAAAGAGACACCTAGTCATTTTTACAAATATAAATCCCAAGAGAGTCACTTAATAAAAGACACATGAAAAAACAATAACCAATATTTTATAAAATATTGAAATGACATGGAATTTCCATATTTTTTTATTATTATATGAAATTATTACGAGACTGTGAAAATTAACGGCACGTGATTCCGAGGCCCGAAGAGCCCGAAACCAAATTTTGAACTTTTCTAAGGTACATTTAGTAAATGTGCGGGCAAGAATATTTATCTTTTGAACCAGTGCTTGGATTGAAAATATGAGAGCACTGTTGAATTTGTTGCTCCGGTATTTTCTTATATAAAGCTTAACTTTTCTTGGAAAAAGTCGGATGAAAAAGATATTTTTTCGGACTTTTCGGAAAAAGGTAATAAAATAAATAAAAGTTGTTTTATTATTTCTTTAAAATAGTTGAGTGACAGTGGTAGGACCACAAAGTTAATATGTCATTAAATGAATTCATTTAATAACCTGTTACACTTGGTTGTGTAACCGCACCATCAGGAAATTAAAGGGGTCATTAATTAATTTATTAATGAACCACATTAATGAGCGGAGAATTGAACTCTTTAACACTAAAATGTTAATCAAACCATTAGAAAAAGGTATTGGACAACTGCAAGAGAACACTTGACAAAGTACTGGTGGAAAACCTCTCTAATGAAGAATGAGGAACGAAAGATGCCATTGAGGATTCAATCCGGGATCAACGAACATCAACGAACACCTTCGAATGAGGATTCTTCATCCTCATCCGTAGCATTTTCAAACAAGTTCAAGGTAGGGGAATTGAAATTTTATAAGTGTTTATAGTTTTATCATAAATCTTTCTTGAAAAATTATGATGAAAACTAATCAACTGACTAACAGGTGGATCTGCAGTTTGTACAAACTTGTGTGAGTTTATTCCACGAAATTTAGTTGGTTTTAATCATTATCTTGTGTTGAATGTTTTCTTCCCATGTCATAACACTGATGTAGAGGGTGTGGGAGAAAACGAACAAGGCTCGTAACCTCTGTCAATATTTTTTTTGGTGTGTTCTTCGAGTCAGATCAATGAACGTTTCAGCAATGTGTTTTCAAGGACTACACAGTGAAGGTGGCGTCCTGAAGGGGCCATGGGCACAAACCAGATGAAGCACAGACCACCAGAGCTTGTCTGGTGGTCTAAGGAACTTTCTGCCAGGCTGCCGGTGTCAATGCCAGCAACATCGATCGTGTGATGATCGGACGGCGGCGGCCCATGGAGGAGGCGGCCGCAGCCATTAGGCTGTCGCAAAGGAGGCATCACTGCTCCAGCCGCGATGGTAGGCGGACCTACACCCATGGGTCCCACATCTGACCGGTCCATGAAGACCGGTCAGATGAAGTGATGCTAGGATGGATCAACTTTTGGAGGACCCAAACGGACCATGTTCAATAGGGGGAGCATGGAACCCGCCCAGCTGGCAGACAACGCTCATCCAGCGGGTCGGGCTGGACCCGCGGCCCAGCGGACCGCACCCAGTTGGGTCGGTCGGGCTAGTCCCATAGGCTGGACCGAGATGGACCCAACCAGTTCGTGCCAAACCTAGTGGTCTAGGTTAGCCAAAGTCGGGTCAGCCGAGATCAGGTCGGGTCGGCCGAGATCGGGTCAGGTTGACCCGGACCCGGACCCAATTTGACCCAGTTTCGCTTAAAGGGCCATAACATGTAAAATGGACGTCCATTTGACAAACTGTTTGCAGAGCTGGAACCCTTAGGATGAGGAGATACTTTTGAAGTACTTCAATTGGGTTTGGGAGAAAGTTTTAGTATGGCTTGGTTGGATCGAGTTCGAATCCAACCGGGCCTTCGATACTAAAATGCCTATAACTTACAGATCGGGCATCCGATTGACGCACCGTTTATTGTGTTGGAACTTTAATGACATGATAGTTCATTGGGTTACTTTTTTGTGGGAATTTGTGGTAGTTTATGTATGACGGATGGCTTGAGGAGAAGAATCTATGGAAATCAAGCACACCATGTATGGGAATCCTATGGCTTGATGTCAAATGAAGAGCGAACCTGTGTGGATCAGCAGTATCATGACCCAATGAGGACCAACCTTATAGATTCCCATCATGGGTCTACAACTTATGAACCTATGTGGATTGACGACTTACAACCCTATGTGGATCGACGATTTACGACTCTGTGTGGATCGATGACTTACCACCCTATGTGGATTGATGACTTACAACCTTGTGTGGATCGATGACTTAAGACACTGTGAGGATCGATGACTTACGACCATATGTGGATTGATGACTTACAACCATGTGTGGATCAATGACTTATGAGCCAGTGTGGATCGGTCACTTATGACCCTGTGTGGATCGGCAATAAAATGTCTTCTTCATGGTTCTACAGTGGAACTTCTCAACGGAATATGATGATTTAGATTTATGAATAATCATAATTATCCCTATTCATTAAGTTATAAACCTTGTGTGAGATATATTTTACTTTGTGCTTTATGATTGAGATCATTCTTTGTGGTTTTTCATTTGTGGAATTCTGGTAGACCTTCGGGGGTCTCAAGGTCCCTACTAGGTATTGTTATACTCACCCTTGCATGGGATTCACATGAACCTTGTTGTGTTTTGTGTAGATAATGAAGAAATTTGACTGAGATTTGGCAGCGAGGACTATAAGGTGTACAGAGGTGACCAGTTGATTCAGAGAGCTGTAGTGACATGTTGTACTTACCATTCATGTAGGATCCTTGGTGGAAGACCTCAATTGATGTTTTCCACTTTTTTTTTACTTTATTGTAGTTGGGTTTGTATACTGAACCATTATTCATCAATTCACACATTTACATTCTGTAGTTATACCATGTGGTTTTCTCTTTTTGTGTACCTAGTCTGTGTGTTTCAGGTTTAAAGGATATGTCTTTCCATTTTAGGGATATTCTTTTTCGTCGCTATTCGTCAACCCCTAGCCTATGGATGGAGGTCTTGGGGTATTTACGGCATGGGCCCTGGGGGACGGGTTATGAAAAAGTTGTATCAGAGGAGTTGGTTATACCATATAACTAAGACTCTGATTTTTTTCAATGGGGTAATAGTTTTAAGTATTTTTGGTATGGTTTTTAGTTTGGGGAGTCCGGTTTTGGTGTGGTGTCCGACATATCCATACACGAGGACCCTGAATTCTAATTTATGACTCTGTAAACGGAAACACTAATTGTGTGTGTTTTTGAAATGTTTTTCTTATGATCTCTTTGGTGTCATCTCAACATGTATAACTTATTGATTGTGGCACATCTGTTTCTTTTCAGGATACCTCCACGTAGACAACCAGCTTGGATTTCAGAGAGATTTTGTGATGATGGCCCACCGAGAAAAGAGGCTTTGGTGTAGGTCCCTCTCATGGCGATGATACCTTCAGTCGGTGTACCAACAACACCAATACTCATAGGGCAGTAGTTTCCACCAGAACCACCAGCAAACACTGCACGCCGACTTAGTGCACTGCATGAGTTCCAGTGGTAGAGTCCTCCAAGGTTTCAAGGCAAGATGGATCTCCAGGCTCCTGAGGACAGGCAGGAGGCTGTGGCTAGTGTTTTCCACCTAGTTGGGATACCAGCATACCATATGTAAATCATAGCTACTAGTATATTTTAGGGAAAAGTAGGGACATGGTGGATCTTGACGCTCTAGTTGTACGATGAGGTGACCCTCACATAGTGGAATTCATGGTCCTCTTTAAGGCAGAGTTTGTTCCAGCAACTCTACGCTCTGTGCGTATTTAGGAGCTCTTACACTTACAGCAGGGCAGCCTAATATTAGCCCAGTACTCAACAAGATTCACTGGCCTCTCTTGCTACTCCACAGACATGGTACATGACTCTTTCTTCAGGGCCCATACCATTGATCAGGGTCTATGACGGGAGATTAGAGAATTGATGATATCGATCAATATACCGATGCAGGCTGGAGTGCTAGAGAGATCACATCTGGTGGAGAGCTTCCTAGCTGAGCAGGAACCGACAACAAGAGCCACCACCAGACGACACATAGTCACGTCATCTGTACCAGGAAGTAGGCAGATGACATAGAGGCCCATGTGGGAAATACCTTCTAGTGGATGACCCCAGAATTTAGGGTCGGTGGTGTAGAGCTCACGGGATAGAGGAGGTTAGTAGAGGAGCATATTGTGCTACTAATGTGGTGGGTAGGGTCACATGGCTCATGATTGCTCAATCCGCCACACCGACGATCTATAGATGGTTGAGGAAGCACTATGGAAGAAATAGATATTCGAGCGGGGAGGTCCATAGGGTGGCAGACATGGTAGAGGAACTGGTCGTGTAGCAAGTGGTGGGTGGTGATTTGAGGTTCTACCGCCACCACCTCCAGGTGGTCCACCCCGACCTCAGGGAGCAGGTGGACAGGGACGAGATAAGCTTCTGGAAGCCGAGGCCTACGACCACGACACTCTAGAGATTATTCAAGATATTATTTGTATCTACTCCACCCTAGTTTCGGTTCTTATAGACACAAGTTCCAGTCAATTTTTTTATTTCCACAGCTCTGGTTCAGAGATCAGAGATTTTGGTGGAGTTGTTGGATCAATCCTTACGAGTAGAGACTTTTACACGAGAGGATTCGACAATTGCACACTGGTTCTGGTAGTGTGAGTTTACTCTAGGAGGAAAGGGATTTGTCTAGGATCTCATAGTAGTAACGTTGAGGCCTTATGATGTCATCTTTGGTGTGGACTGGTTATCCATGATCCATGCTCAGATCGATTGTTTTTTTTTTGAAAATTTTGTTGTGTCTGTGAGAATGGTACCAGGTTCTCATTCACCAGCGAGAAGGGAACCTTTGCATCTCAATATGGACTTTCCCGGAGGAGGGTGTAGGTGATCACTCATCAATTAGATATACATACCCTCAGAGTTGTTGACAAGAGGAGTCCGAGCTATCCTATAGTGGTGGACCAGTATGCTGATGTATTTTCTGAGGATGTTTCGAGAATACCTCCTTGAAGAGAGATAGGCTTCTATATCGACCTGTATCTAGGGAAGGCACCGATATCTACAACAAAATTTCAGACGGATCCCACGGAGCTTTGTGATTTGAGGGTACATCTAGATGACTTGCAATGGAAGGGGTTCATAAGGAACAATGATTCTCTATGGGAAGCCCTGATTTTGTTCACGAAGAAGGGAGACAGGAGTTTGAGGCTTTTCATGGACAATCGGTGCTTGAAACAAGTGATAATGAAGAAAAAGTACCTATTTCTGAGGATTGATGATCTTTTCGATCAACTAAAGGGAGCTCAGTGGTTTTTGAATATAGACCTCAGATCATGCTATCATCAACTCAGGGTATGAGATCAGGATGTACTGAATATGACCTTCAAATTCCAGTATGGCCACTATGAATTCTCAGTGATTCCTTTCGGCATGACCAACACCCCAACAATGTTCATGGGACTCATTAATAGGATCTTACATCCTTACCTCAATCGCTTTGTGGTGGTCTTCATTGACGACATCTTGGTGTACTCAGCATCAGAGGAGGAGCACACCACTCATCTTCATATAGTTCTGTATACACTATGAGAGAACCAACTTTATGGTAATCTCTCGAAGTTCTAGTTCTAGATATAGGAGGTCCACTTTTTGGGACACTTTATCTTGGAGGCTGGAGTTACAGTGGATCTGGATAAGATAGAGGCAGTGCTTTCTTGGGCTCCACCCAAGAGTGTTACAAAGGTGCATAGTTTACTGGGGTTGTATGGGTACTACCGGAGATTCATACCTGACTTCTCTAGAGTAGAAACATCCTTTTAGATTTGAAGGAAGGGATGGACTTTCTTATAGACAGAGAGATGCCAACATAGTTTCCAAGAGCTGAGGTGGAGTCTGACGATTGCCCCCATCTTGAGGCTACCATAATAAGGCGTTGGGTATGTAGTCTACTGCAACACATCAGGGACCAAACTAGGATGTTTCCTTATGCATGAGTGATCGGTGATCGTCTATGGCCCACTACATTTGAGTCAACATGAGCATAACTACGTTACCCATGATTTGGAGTTAGCAGTAGTGGTTTTTTCCTTGAAGATGTGGTGGAACTACTTGCTAGGGGAATGGTTTACATCCTACTCTTATCACAAGATTCTCAGGTATACCTTATCATAGAAAGACCTGAACCTAAGATAGCAATAATGGTTGGAGTTCCTCCAGGATTCTGACTTTGAGATAGTCTACACTCCTGGGATGTGGAACCTGGTGGTAGACGCACTCATCAGGAGTTCTGGTTTACAGTTTTTGAGTGAGGCAACATAGCAGCTAACTGCATTAAAGTTATCCTTCATGGATAGTGATGGATCAGCTTACCCCCAGTCTATGACAATCACTCTCACACTCTTTTAGTGATTTAGGGAGGAAAAACATGGGGATATTGACTGCGAGACCCAATATGCTTATATATCTTCAGGACATGCTCCTGAACGATTTTCTAAAGGTAGGGTGCATGTCATCCTTTTTAGAGGATACACCATCGTATTATTGAATCTACAAGAGGAGGTTTTGAGGGAGTTTCACATATCCACTTTGGCAGTACATCCTGGTGTGGTGAAGTTGTACTAGGACCTCCAGCATTAGTACTAGTGGTCATGGATGAAAAAAACAGGGGGAAATTTCGTTTCACAATGCCTCACTTGTCAGGAAGTGAAGGTTGAACATCAAGTTCCATCAGGATTAGCATATCCACTAGAGGTTCTGGAATGGAAGTGGTATTGTATCTCCATGGACTTCAGGACTGAGTTACCATGCCCTTCCAAGGGCCATGACTCTATCTGGTTGATCGTTGATCAACTCACCATCCTGGCCCATTTTCTACCCATCCAAGAGTAGGGACTAGTAGAGGGTCTAGGGTGCCTTTATGTCCCAGAGATAGTATGGATTCACGGGGTACCATCGACGATTGTTTAAGATCGTGAAGCTCATTTTACATCCTAGTTGTGGAAGGGATTACATGATACTTTTGGGACTCAGCTACGCTAGAGCACCGCCTTTCACCCTCATACAGATGGTCAGGAAAAAAGGACCATACAGACACTTGAGGACATTCTTGGTGCTTGAATCCTTGATTTTGGCCGTAGTTGGGAGGACCACCTGTCACTGTTGGAGTTTTCATACAACAAAAACTATCACTCCACCATCGGTATGACACCGTTTGAGGCCTTGCACGAGCGACCATGCAGATCACCTCTATACTGGATAGACCCAAAGGATTCAGCACTTATGGTTCTGATGTTTTTATAGGCTACCACTGAGAAGGTGTAGATCATCCAAGAGCAGATGGAGACTATAAAAAGTACAAAAAAGTCATATGATGATAGAAGATGAAGACCCTTGGAGTTCGAGGAGGGAGACCATGTCTTCCCACGAGTCTCACCTCGACAAGGTTTACAAAGATTTGGTCAGGGTAGAAATCTATCTTTGAGATTACTCAGAGCTTTCCAGATTCTCATCAGAGTTAGCGAGGTGGTGTTCAACGTAGCTCTTCCCCCACAGATGCACAGGGTGTACAACGTTTTCCATGTGTTGTAGTTGAGGAGATATGTGCATGACTAATCGCATGTCATCAACTGGGGAGAGCAGAAATTGATGATGGGTGATGTTCGTGGAGTTCCCATTGGATATAGAGGATTGATAATATCAGGTCCTATGAGGACGGTCGATTCCTCTGGTGCGAGTTTGGTGGCGGCACACGAACTGTTAGGAGAGCACATGGGAGCGAGAGGCTCAAATTCATGCTAAGTACCCTCATTTGTTTCCTTATCTTCCATTGTGGATTTTGGCTATGTAAAGCCCTAAGGTGTGGATAATGTAAAGTACTGAAAGTTTTGTAAAAAAATTTAATTATATGGAATTATTACGAGACTACAAAAATTGATGACATGTGATACTGAGGCCTGGAGTTTCCGGAATGAAATTTTGAACTTTTGTTAAGGTACGTTCAATAAATGTGGAGGTAGGAATTTCTATATTTTGAACTGGTTCTTGGATTGAAAATCCAAGGGAACCATTGAATTCGAAGTTCTAGGATTCTCTTAGGTGATGCTTAACTTTTTTCGGAAAAAGTCAAATGAAATAGCTTATTTTCAGACTTCTCAGAAAAATGTAATAAAATATAAAAAAGTTATTTTATTCTTTATTTAAAATATTTCAGCAATGGTAGTAGGACCACAGAGTTAACAAGTCATTAAATGAAGTCATTTAATAACCTGTTACACTTGGTTGTGTAACCGCACCATCGAGTAATTAATGGGTTCATTAATTAATTCATTAATGAATTACATTAATGAGTAGAAATTAAAACTCTTTAACACCAAAATTTTAATAAAATCATTGAAAAAATGGATTGGACAACCATGGGAGAACTCTCTATGAAGCACCGGCAAAAACCCTCTCCAATGAATAATGAAGAATGAATGACGCCGTTGAGGATTCAATCTGGGATCAACGAACGTCGACGAGCACCTTTGAATGCAGATTCTTCTCCCTCATACATAGCATTTCCCAACGAGTTTAGGGGAGGATAATTAATATTTTCTAAGTGTTTAAAGTTTCATCATACCTCGTTCTAGAAAAATTATGACGAATGTAGATCAACTGACTAATGGGTGGATCCGCGGTTCGTATAAACTTTTGAGAGTTTATTAAAGGAAATTTATTTGGATTTAATCAATATCTTGTGTTGAATTATTCATTTCCATGTTATAATGATAACATAGAGGGAATGAGCCAAAACGAATAAGGCATGGATCCTCCTCTAAACTTGTTCTTAGTGCATTCTTCGAGGGGGATCAACGAACGTATTAGCAATCTATTTTCGAGGACCACACGGTGAAGGTGGCATCCCGGGGAAGTCTGTAGGTGAAGAAGAGATGAATAACGGACCACTAGAGCATGTCTGGTGGTCCGACAAACATTCTGTCAAACCACTGGCGTTGGCGGCGCCGTACATGTGTCGGTCGGATAGTGGTACACCGTGGAGGAGGCGCCATTGCTCCGGCAGCAGCGGTATGCAGACCCCCGCCCATGAGTCCCACCTGTGATAGGTCCATGGGGACCAGTCAGATGAAGTGATGCTAGGATGGCACTGTTTTTGGAGGACCTGAACATAACACATCCATTTGAGGGAGTGTGGACCCCGCCCAGCACGTCAGTCACGCCCAGCTAGTGGGTCAGGCTGGTCCCGCGGCTCGGCGGGTCGTGCCCAGCTTGGTGGGATGGACCGGTCCTATGGCCAGTGGGGTGAGCCCCGTGGCCCCATGGACTGGGCCTAGTCATTTCAGGTCAGTCCGGGTCATGTCAGCCTAGACTGGGTCGGGTCGGTCCAACTGGGTCGGACCAGACCCAAACCCAATTGGACTCAGTTTCGCATAAAGTGGCATAACTTCTAAACTAATCATATGTTCGACAAACCGTCTACAACACTTTAACCCTTGGTATGAGGAGGTCCTTTTTAAATACTCCAAACCGGTTTTGAATAATGTTGGATTATGTTTGGGTCGGATCGAACATGATTCCAATCGGGCCCTTAGTTCTAAAATGTCTATAACTTACAGATTAGGCATCTGATTGACGCGTCGTCTGTTGCGTTAGAACCCTTATTACATGGAGGTTCTTCAGGTTACCTTTTCGTGAGACTTTTTGGTATTTGTGGTATGACCGATGGATTGAGGAGAAGAATCTACAGAACACAAGTGCACCAAGTGTAGGAATAATTAGGCTGATTGTCAAGTGAAGAGCGACCCTTTGTGGATCGGTATCAGAGCAGCCCTATGTCGATCAGCAGTACTGCGACCCAAAGAGGACCAGTCTTAGAGCGGCCCTTTGTGGATCTATGACTTACGACCCTCTGTGGATCGACGAATTACGACCCTGTGTGGATTGACAAATTACAACCCTGTGTGGATCGATGACTTTCAACCCTATGTGGATCGACAACTTAAGACCCTGTGTGGATCGACGACTAACAACCCTGTGTGGATTGACGACTTATGACCTTTTGCTAATATTTGACTTAAAATCCTATGTAGATCATAAATAGAATGACCTCTTCGTGGTTCAGTAGTGGAACTTCTCAATAGAATAAGTTGATTTAGCATTACGACTAATCATCGTTATCCCTATTATTTAAGTTATAAACCTGGTGTGAGTTTTATTTTACTTTGTGCTTTGTGATTGAGATCATACTTTGTGTTTTTTCCTTTTAGGAATTCTAGGAGACCTTCGGGGTTCTCAGGGTCCCTACTGGGTATTGTTATACTCACCCCTGCATGGGCTTCGCCCGCACCATATTGTGTCTTGTGTAGATAATGGATAGCTTTGACTGAGATTTGGAAGCTAGGACTAAATGGTGTACAGAGGTGACTGATTGACATGGAGAGCTGCATCGATGATTTGTACCTACCCTTGAGGTAGGATCCTTGGCGAAAAATCTCTAAATATGTTTTTACCTTTTTTTATACTTTCTTTTAGTTGGGTTTGTATACTGTTCCATTCTTCTTCATTTCACACATTTACTTTTAGTAGTTATACTATAAGGTTTTCTCTTGTTTTGTACCTAATTTGTGTGTTTTCATGTTTAAAGGAAATTCCTTCCCATTTTGGGATATCCCTTTATGATGATAGTCACAAACCCCTAGCCTATGGAAGGCGGACTTGGGGTAGTCACTACACGAGCCCCGAGGGACGGGTCCTGACAAATATAATGCTATAAAATTTTTATTTTGACAACATGGTATAACATCCATTAAAGCATCCACTTACACATTAACACCCATAATTAAACATGATAAAATTTCAAATGTATATTAGAAAACCATACATAGAAAACACCTCGATTCAACCCAAATCAACCAGTGTAATATGATTCTATCACTTTATTACAAAGGTAGTTTTAATCATAATACTTTCCATAAATAATTGATATTGTGAACCAAGTCATTGGAAATCTTTTATCCATGTCCAGTGAGTACCGTCCTAATTAATTTTATTATCACCCATATATTGTTAATTATAAGCTAAAATAGTAAGAAACAATAAACCTATAACATGATACTTTTTGTAACTTATATAAGAATTTTTTATGTTTCATGCTCCCATTGTCCAGTTATATCAATTATCCTTCACCAAAACACTATATTCCTAATGGATATGTTCCATAGTAAGTGACCACACTCGCAAACGTGAAATACTCGTGTTCCAATTTACTAAAAACACTGTATTATCCAAAGGATAGATATCTCACCCCAAATCAATTGGTTATACACCCAAATAACAATGTATATGTGTCTCACATGAGGTACTATTAGCTCCTTCCTTTATAAGTACACCTATGAAAATCTATAATCATTAACCCATTTCATAATAACAATTTCTGAAGTGTCATTACTTTCACACAAATAATTTACCTATACCACTCAACACTAGAATAAACTATGTTATTTTCTCAATAATTTTAAAATAACAAAATAACTATGTTACTAAACTAGGAGATGGTATGATTTTCCATTGTTAATTTTCTAAAATCTTAAAAAAGATTTTGTAAATGAAATTACAAAGACTGGTCATTCTAAAATCCTCAATTGAACTCAGATTAGTACCCTCTAGAATCAAAGTGATGAGGGTATCATTATAAGTCTCAAGAGAATTATTACCTCTCCAAAACTCATTCGTGAGGTTAAAAACATCAAGTCCCAAAATATTCTAGAACCTTTTAAAAAAATTCATGAATAAAATCTAAGTTATGTCCCTTTAATGGATGCATCAACCTAAATTTCATGACCACTTCATAACATTGAATATAAATAGTTAATAATTCATTCATATAATTTGTTAAAGTTGTAATAAAATAATAATTTATATATTTTGATATAAAATTATTTTGATAAGAAAATATTATTTGATAAAAATATGTTGTTAAATTCTTAATGTCTTCATTTGTATCAACCCAAAAACCATTATGAACCTTTAACCTTGAAATATTGTTATTACTCCATCTAACTATGTATATTTGATAAAAGAATAATGTTTTTTCATATACTTCATTAATATAATCATTCCTCGATTTCAAATTCCAATTTTGTTATCTATTTAATAGATTAAAATCGAGATAATTTTGTGGGTATGTAATTCTATCTGTAGAATTATCATTCAAAATAACTCCATGAATACGATGATGATTTATCTAAAATCATTAATCTTATTAATAATGTTTTCAGATTAAGTAATAACTCGTCTATATAGTTATTTGGTAATCACTTCAGTTATATCATGCATGTTCAACTAAGAAACAATTTGATAACCTAACTTATTTTTTAAAACTGAGGTATCATGGTTTATTATCATTGTATCATATTCAATGAAAAATTCATGGAAAAATTATAATCTCCTATTATTGGGAATCCAAATTGTATGATGTTTTCAAATTCATCAAAAGTTACAAAAAAATCATTATTCCATGACCTCAACAAAACCAATCCAAAAGATAGATAATAAACTAGATGACTGTTAAAGGATTTTATTATTCAAAGTCCATAGTAGATGATTATATAATGTTCCATACACATATAATTATATAAGATTTTGAAAATAGAATATTATTCCATGAGAAAAAGCTGATGATTTCAGTAAAAAATTATTTAAGGATTTCATTAATAAAGGTTATCAATATAAATAAAATTAGATTACATATGTTGAGAAGTAAATCTATTAGATTCTGATGAAGCTAATCCATCAATTGAAAACCTATATATAATATTATTATAATTTACCATATGTTGAAAAAATATTTTTATAAGGAGAACCCAAATATAAATTTAAGACATTACAACATATATAGATGAGTTAGTCCGACCAATGCTAATGAGTTGAACAACCAGATTCATCAGATTCCACCAAAAGAAGCCTAACCAAAAAATGTATAAGAAGATGATCCACTAGATTTAAGAAAAGTTCATATGAATATTATATGAATCCAAATGGATCCAAATATAGATGATGTTGAATTTTATAGGTTTAAAATGATCTAACAACACCTATTAGACACAATAGAGATAATCCAAAAACAAATATCACCAAGCTAGATAAAAGAAACATGAATAAACTAGAAATAAAGAACTATTAATGTGTACCTTAGAGTATAGTTGTCATTACTATAGAGGCGGCAGGGTCGGGGTAGGCGACAACAGAGGCGGAGGCCGCAAAGGGGTTTGTGGTGGAGGTGGGGTTCACGGCAGAGGTGGGTTCGTAGAGGAGGAGGTATTCACATTAGAGGTGCGGTTCAACAGTGGAGGTGGGGTACGCAGAGGAGGTGGGTTCATGGAAGAGGAGGGGTTAATAGAAGAAGAGCATTTTTGCATGTGGTGGAGGTGGGGTTTGTAGAATAGGTGAGGTTCACAGTAGAGGTTGGGTTCAGCGGCGGAGGTGAGGTACATGGAGGAGGAGGGATTCGCGGTGGAGGAGGTTGGATTTCCAGTGGAAGAGGATGGATTCGAAACAGTGGAGGAGAATTCAGCAGCAGAGGATGAGGAGGAGGAGAAGGTAGGGTTCGACTTCCATGAGAGCTTGAGGTGTGTGAGAGAAGGAGGACACTGTTAGGGTTTAATTATAAAAGCGGGTAAACCTTTTATCAACGCTAGCGAAAAAGTGATGTTAAAAGGTATGTTTTATCAATTATAAAATAGAAAGTGCTGATAAAACATGTCTTTATCAGCGGTTTTTAGCGCTGATAAAGATAGGAATTTATCAGCGCTAAAAAGAACTGATTAAACTATAATGATAATAAATTATTTATATTTTTATATATATTTATAAAATTATATGTTTAGTAAATAAATATTTATTTATTTGCAATAATAACTATAAATAAATATTTATTTATATTTATATTTATATATATAATAATATATATTTATAAATTTAAAACATTATAAATAAATATTTATTTATTCATAATTATAAATTTATAACAAATATATTTATTATGTGTATAATAATATATAATTAATATATTTATTATAATTTTATTAATATTTAAATACATATAAATTTATTTATAATTATAATTATAAATATTTGTACATATTTATTATAATTTTATAATTATTTAATAGTAATAAATTTATATATATTTTTAAAATAATTATAAAATTATAATAACTATATTTCTAATATTTATGATTTTATATATAATTAATATATTAATTATATATATTTATAAGAGTATAAATATAATAAAAATTTGATAAATATATAATAAATATATATTTATATAAAAATATAATTTAAAAATTTATAATAAATAAATATTTATTTATAGTTAATATTATAAAAATACATATTTATTTATTTAAATAACTATAAAATTATAAGAACTATATTTATTATATTTATAATTTTGTAAATATGTAAATTAATATATTTGTTATAATTTTATAATTATTTAAATATATCTATATTTCTTTAGAATTATAATTATAAATATTTGTATATATTTATAAATATATTTATTTAATTATATATATATTTAACATTATAATTATAATAAATATATTTATTATAAATTTTTAATTATTTAATTATATATATATATATTTACAATTATAAGTATAAAAAAATAAATAATTATTTATAATTAAAAAACTATAATAAAAAATTAAGAAAAAAATAAATTTATAAATAAATTTTTTTAATTATATATATTTATAACTCTATAAGTATAATAAGTATATTTATTATAATTTTATAATTATTTACATATATATAATTATTTATTTATAATTATAAATATTTTTATAAATATTTTTATATAATTATAAATATATATAGATATATACATAGTAAAGTATAGATCATAAAAAAATGAGTCATCACATATATATGGACAACATGAATTGTAATGATGGTGTAATGTGTAAATGAACATTCATGATGAATACATAACATATGAACATCAATTATATTCACGCATCAATATATTTATTGAACAAATTCATTGGAAATATATATATATATATATATTTAAATATGTATATATATTTATTTATAAATATATATATATATTTATTTATTTATTTAAAAATATTTATGTATAATTATAAATATATAATTATATATATAATAAATATAATAAATATATTTATATATATATTAGGTTCTTGGGGGGGAAATTATATTAAACACACACACAGGCAAAAAAGGCAGGCTATAGCCCCCCAAGTGATAGCTCACCCATCAATCCATATTTAATCAATACATGGCATGTAGGTCCAGTAGGCATGAAAGCCCATTAGATGGCCCTGAAGGCCCAAATTATTTACCTGAATACCCATCAATTAATTTTTCTACTACAGTACCATGGGTACTAGAGTCCTATCACTGCTACAGTTCTGCTACAGTACCCACGGCCGCTATAGTTTCATCGATGCTACAGTTTTGTTGCCGCACTAGTACTGATGGAGTGCCTCTGCGGTGATGTTACAGTACCCTGCACTTAATGGGTTTTGAACACCAAACCTCAAGTAGTATTACGAGGTTTCTTTACCTCTAATCCAAACCCGAACTATATAAATATTTTTTTATTTAATGAAATTTATTATAATCTTATAATTATTTAAATATATATTTATTTAATTATATTCTTATAAATACTTTTTAATTTTTTTATATATTTTTGAATTTTAAAAAAAAATATTAATTATAAACATACTTTTTTATTTAATGTATATAAATAAAAATTATTTTTGAATATAATTATAATTAATTTATATAAATTAATAAAAAAAATTATTAAAAACATTTGTCATCGCTAATAATAGCGCCGAAAAAGACCCCCCTCTTTTATCAGTTCTTTCTGCTTAGAACTGATAAAAGTTGGCGCGCCCCTTTCCTGGATCTATGGTAGTGTGTGTTTACTCAATTAATAACCACAGATAAATATTAATGGAAACAATCTAAATGTTGTTAATAATAATTGACTTATAAAAATAAAAGTGTGGGAAATTTTGCAATGGATTTCATGAAAGAAATTATCCCCTCTCTCACTCATGGATTAAATATATCAATTGAACACAAATTTATTAAAAAATTATCAACATTTTATGTTAAAATTAATTGATTCTATATATTCTATTAAAAATAATAGGGTATCAAAATAATCTCTAACATGGGTGCATTACTCTTGATTCTTAAAGTGTAGAAAAAAATATGAGTTTTGTATCCTAACTTGATTCACTAAATTGGATTGGAGTTCATCTATATACAATCTTATTGGTCAGATTTATGGAAAGTAATATTATTTGAATAAAATAAAATCCATTTCATAGCCAATGAAACATACCATGATTGATATTAGTGATTCATTATATACTCATCCGTCTAATTTTAAAACATCATATTAAGTTATTTATCCATGCATGAATGTGGAAAACATGTTCATATGTGAATGAAACATCCAAGAGAATGATATTAGTAGAAACATATTTGAAAAAACAAATAAAAAAAGTGGACTCAAAAGAACATACTCAAATATATGAGTATAAATATATATCTAAGTAGTGGAATAAAAGTAAATAAACATATAATATCCAACAAAGAGAAAAAATTAGAAGATTTAATAAAATTGTTGAGTTTATTTAACTGTCAGCATCTAGTGCTTTTTATACATCAACTATTACGTGTCACTGAGCACGAGAGAGAAAATTAAAATTTATAAACCTATTTACTACATAGTATAGTGGTAAGATAGGGTCAAACCATAGGGATGTTAAAAGTTGTGCTTTTTGATTAATAAAAATAAAACAAAACAAAATTACACAAAACCAACAAAGATGAAATTTGATTTTTTGGGTGTAATGTGTCAGAAATAGTGACTGGGTGATGAGTTATGTGTGGGTGAGTGAAATAAGATAATAAAAAGAGGTAGACAATAAGAATGCAGAAAAAAATTATTGAAAACAACCAATGGATGATCAAGGGGGAAATCAACAAGTGAGTTTCAATTATACTTTCCCTAGTTCATTCACTTAAATCCAGGTTTCTGGATCTTATTTAATGTTATTGGATAGATTTTTCATTTGGTCAATTTTTTAAGTTCTAAGCACAGCGGAAGCGCAGTTGGGCTGGCAACCAACTTTAATATTTACCATTATCAATGATTATTCTGGGATCAATACGACGATGACCGCCAATCTCCATAGAATATAAGTAAAGATTTAGATAAAGAAGGAAGAGGACTGAAACCTTTAGAGAGGATCTTGCACATCATGATTATAATTAAGTTAATTAATTTCTCAAAGAAAAGAATACCTGGATCTTCAATATTTTCTTCCTTGATGATATTAATCATTGGGATGACCCTTTCAGATTATCTCGTTGCGCTTGCGAGAATCCAAACTAGAATCCCTCTAGTGGTGATCCACAAGTACTCTAATGTCCTATGATCGACACCACTCATTCTTCAGGTGTTAGCATGGTGAAGAGAGAGTCTTGTGTCGGTCATTCTTGATCGCTTGTTCATCGGCCCTGAAGAACGTATCTCGTTCTTGAGAGGGGTGGGGAGAGGATTTGAGAGAGAAATTTTTTAGCTCAACAATTCTCAATTCACCAAGCGTGCAGTGTGTTCGTTATGGCACAATAGACGTACTTTTCGATTTATATGCATGGAACTTTAGTTACAATATTTAATTGAATAATAGAAATTAAATACATTCATGAACTTAGAGAGAACCCATGCTCATAATAATAATATCGTGTCATTATTTATGGTTCACTAACTTGCACAAAATAGAATTACGAATAAAATTCTGCGTCACAAAATAATATTAGTGTCATTATTATTTTAACTTATGCCAACTAATAATTATTTAACAGCTAGAAAACAATTATTTAACTATTGGAATGGCCTTGATCTGCTCGAACTCCACTTCCATTTATTGAACACCAAAATAAATAAATAAATATTTTATTATTTTAAAGAAATATTTTATTTATAAACTAGTAAATAAATATTTATCAAATGTTCAATAAAATAAATAAATATATTTTATTTAATTTATGCGATCCTCTTAACTTGTATAAAAGTATTCCACAGTCTTGAGAATAATATTTATTTCAATAATTAAATTCAAATACAATTTAATCGAGACCACCAAAAACACTTAGTTTGTGACCCTCTAAGATTATTTTTCATTGGCATTAGGAGGGCTTCCCTGAAGTCTAAGAGTACTATCTAGAAACTATTCAAGGCACCCATGAGAAAGAACATAAAGTCACAACAATGACATCCACATATGAATTTTCACTGTGTAATATAATCCTTTTGTCTCAATATCTCATCAAGCAGGTTTCATGATAGTGTCATCAACCTTTATACTTGATACATCGTTCTTTGACTACCTGAAATAAAATCATCATTACACCATGTCCTTGGAATTTTATGTGAAAATTCTATTTCAATCAAAGGGCTAAGATATCAACTTCTATAAATGGAAGGGACCAATCCTTACATGACTTATCCATTAATATCATGTCACTCATGATGCACCCAATGTACCCTACTTCCCGCCAACTGCATGCGTGACAGTTTTCGTCAGTAAATCAAATTTCATGAGTTGTGACACATATTAATGATAATCTTAAAGTCTAAGGATCATTACACACACTCACATATAGAAATATTTGATGACACCAAAACATTTGAAATTTCTACAGGTGGTTCTATTCTCATAATCTCTTATCTTGGATATTACCAATTGATAACTTCATGAGAGGAAGTCTCATCTGCATACAATTACTCATACCTGACGGTCTGCATACTATGTGTCCCTTCATATTATTTCACCAACTGTAGAACTATATTTAAGAATATTTTTATAGATTTTCAATTTTCACACCATATAAGGGAACTGTCATGACCTTATCAATGCAACAAATACTCTTGATCATTATTACATCATAGTCATGAAAAACAATAAACAATATGTAATAAGATGTTTAATATTTAAATAAAATAAATATACATGTAATCAATGTACAAACAGTTGGTTCTAGGACACCAACTCTTACAAACTCCCACTTGGGCTAGATCCAACTTCCTACGACTTATAGTCCTCTAGACCTCACATGGTGATCATGTTTCTACTGTGTCAAGGCTTTAGTCAAGGGGTATGCCACGTTGTATTCCATGGAAATACTACTCACTACAACTTTACCTCTCTGAGAAAAATCCCTCAAGAGATGATACTTATAAAGTATGTGCTTAGTCCATTGATCATGAGAGGATGAATGCAGTGAAGGATAGGCATAAGTCTTATGCTGACCGTAGGAGGAGGCCCATGGATTTTGAGGTTGGGGACCATGTGTTCTTGAATGTTTCCCCCAACGCGGGTAGTAGAGGTTTAGAAGAGGGAGTAAGCTTTCTCCCTGGTTTTTTGGACCCTTTGAAGTGTTGGGGTGAGATTGAAAAGTGGCTTACCGGTTGGCACTTCCACCATGGTTGGAGAGGATCCCTAATGTCTTCAAAATCTCCCAGCTTTTTAGGTGTCTTCAAAATGACTCCCATGTCATTTACTAAGGGGAATTGGATATCAAGGATGAAATGAAATTAGTGGAACAACCATTGGATATCTAGGATCTACATGAGAATGAATTACAGGGATGGACCATTCCTTTGGTTCGTGTGTTGTGGAGGCATAGTGGCTAGGAAGAGAGTACTTGGGAGAAAAATACATGGATGTGTTCCTAATACCCAGAGTTGTTTTGAGTTTTTTTACCTGTTTTACTTTTTAATTTCATATTTGAACCCTATTTTGTATGATATGAGCTATTTTTTCCCTTGGATTGTGATCTTTGTGGTGAAGTGTGTGATATTATCCTGAAATACAAAAAGGGGAGGACCTGATTCTTAATCTAGATGCATTAACTGTGATACAATTAAACCTGTGCGAGAAAGTTAGTGCCTCCAAAATTTGATAGTATCTTTTCATGGAGAACAAAATTCCATGATTTTTAAGTTCGAAAGGTGTGGTTGTTATGCTTTTTTGGTGTGATTTTTGATTATTTGGGATGACGTGATAAGGCTTGTTTTCCGATGTCGGAGGAGGTTTCCTTAGATGCAGAGGATTCCACTTCCACTTTTGAACAACACATGGTGTTTTATCATTGAACCTTGATGTGTTTGGTTTTTAGTAGTGTTTCATGTATAGTAATATCCTTTAGAGGTATCTCACAAGGTGGATTTTTAGACCAATTTTTTCCTTCTAGGTTATGTTTTGGATTCTTGAGGATGAGAATCATTTAAGAGGTTTCATTTGTATCTGTCTGTATCCTCCCGGTCCAGTACATTAATAGTTTTTGGTTGTTGGAGTGTTTAGAGAAGGCTCAGAGAGATTTTATAGATATATAGTTACTAAATGCTGAAAGAAGGGGGATTACACATTGTAAAACCTGGTTAAACAATATGAAACCCTATTTCACTGCTTTCCCCAGAGGTCTCACATTGTGTAATAATTAGGGGTTTTAAAAATAAAATAAATCTACAATAAACATGTTTTTCGGTAGAAACCAAACCCCGGGTAATACATGACGTGAAATGAAAATACACGTTGTGTAATAACCTGACTCAGTTCTATTTTAAATTTAAGTTTGTCTAAGTTTTCATTCATTCATCCATGATCTCTACTTCCTCTCACCCTAGATGAACCCTTAGTTCTCAAATGAGTTCTTCGAGCCCTCTCCCTCCCCATTCAATCTACTGATCTTAGTGATTGATCATTATTGATCTGTAGTAATCTAAGGTGCCTTCTCCTTCTATTTTCTAGAATTTTCTCTCAGTTTAATCTCATTTTCTGCCTTAACTTCTCACCATGCTATGGGGTTTTCTTACCCATGTTCTTAATGAGGTTTCATTCAGTTCTTTCTAGTGAAGTGGTGCCGCAAAATCCTTGGATGGATGATGATGATGTGGAAGAAGTAATCAGATGCCCGTTACATGATTTGTTCTCATGAAAATAACGTTGACAATAAAAAATAATTATATTTTTCCAATAGAGGTATATCTATCGGTAAAAAAACTTTTCTTATTGGTAAAACCTTTTACCAACAAAAAATGTCATGTCGCTAAACTATTGGTAAAAACATTATCGCTAAATGTTATTGAAATAGATAAAATGGTTTTGTTGTAATTATAATAATACCAATAGATAATATATATGTTAGTAAAAAAAATTAGCAATAGATTAATATTACTAATATATTTGTTGGTAATATTATTAACATTTACAAAAAATATCAAAAATTAATATTTTTTTGTAAATTATACCCTAAATGTTGGTATTCTAATATTTATTATTAAAATTTTATTTTATATTTTTTAATATAATTATATATAATATATTATTATATTTATAATATAATAATTACAAAATTAGATTATATATAATACCAAAAAATAAGTCTTTATTTGAAAAAACATGTTCCAATATAATTTAAATACATGTTCAAACTTCATGAAAAGACAATAAGCTTCAAGAAACATGTTTAAACACTATGAGACTTTACCTGAAACTCAATAAACTTTCATTAGAAATCTATTTCTCGCAAACATCATATGTCACTATTATGGAATCCCCATAACTTCACATGAGCTATTATATACTATAGTTGATCAAGACATGCATAAAATAACTATCATCCATTTAACATCAGTGGACCACCCTTCTATGCTTGACGTGGAACCTGTTCTCACTCCCTCCACTTTATACATTCACCATTATGAGAAACGTTCTTATCACATAAACAAAACAATTGGAAAATAGTTTTCATTTAAATTCAAGATAATAAAATAATAACACATGATATAAAACTATAATACATTGATCACAATAAGAGGATAATCTAGCTAGTGGAAACAACAACCAAAAGGTAGCCTAACTAGATACCACAACCAAAAAATTATTCATCCTAGCCATAATAAGAATATTAAAAAAATACACATTTTGAGGCATTAACAACATAGAAGGTATCAACTGAGATTGATAGTAAAGATTTACAATATTAATCTCAACTATAAATTAAACACAAACTAGAAAATTCACAATAACACTTTAGAAATAAGATAGTTTCATCAAGAAGACAATGATAAAATTAAGAAGTAGGTCACAAAAATTTACTTTAGAATAAAATCTAGAAAATAAAAGTAACAAGTAAATGTATACCACCTATAGAATGTAGTTTTATCCTATGAATTTATCCACAGAACATAACCCTTACATTTAAAATGAATTCAACCATGTTACAATATGAAATTTCATGAAATGTTAACCATTAATTATAGAAATGGAGTTAAATTAAAAAAATACATAACCAGACAGTAAAAAAAATAATAGAAGAAGGAAGTGAACTCAATAACCTATAGATGTCTGGGATGAATTCATAAGTAGCCTAAAATTGATCCAAAAAGAGAGCACCATAATATTCTTATTTCCATTAATGTCCAATTTTATTATTCCAACAAAACAGAGTGATTCAAACATGATATGAATAATTATAGTAAAAAAAGAGAAGCAATATTTCTTAAATTAGAGTGTTAATGCAAAGAATCTCCAAGTCAAAATGTAGATTTTTATTTTGAATAACATGGCCTAAAATGTCCCTCAAACTCAGAGATAACTCAAGTGAAGCATGTGAAAAGACCCTTCTTCTAATGTTAAATGAATGAAATTTAGATACATAGCCCCTTGTGGTGAGAACAGATTGAGATGTTAAGACTTATCTTTAAAACTTAAGAGAGGAAAACCATGTTTTGAATAAGAATGGTGCTTCCAAAACATAATGTTAATAAGAAGGTTACAAAATAATTCCTACATAATGTAACCAGATTCATCCCTTTTGAAAGAAAATTCAGTGCACACATGGATTAGTTCATTGAAAACTCAAAATGATTTATAATTAAACACACAGAACAACATGTAAAGAAACTCTTTTAAGTAGGATAAAAGACAAATTTAGTGAACATTTAACATTATTATCAACATGAAAACTTATTTTAAGACAAATCTACCAATGATTTTCAACAAACTAGTCAATAAATATAAATTTCATAATAAACAACAAAATATATTAAATCTCAACACTCTGCATGTTTTACCAGAAGCAAGAAGATTTTCAAAAACTAGTGTAAACAGAATTAGTGAAATGAAATCATCATGAAAATTATTTCAAATACTAATCATAGACATGCATTAATAAATAACCATATAATGAAGTACATACTCAGTGAGCACAATAATAAAAAAATTATTCGAAGAACTGATATTTAGAAATAAAATTACAATGACCACATTAACAGAAGATATCTAGTGACCCTAACAAATGAAAATAAAAACACATTATATAGAAATAAAAATAATATTAACAAAAATTTGACCAAAACCAATTTTTAATGACACTAACTTCAATTAATAGTGACACACAACTCAAAATTATATAATCTAGTGTAAACGATATGAGACATGAGTTGGTTTCCCACACAATACCCTTAAAAATTTATTAAAGAAAATGAAAGTTATAGTGAATACACAAGGTAAAATTTCACCATCCAGGAATTGAAATAAATGTCAAGAATACATATCATAAAAAAACATATTAGGGAGAAAGAAAGGTCACCATTTTAGCCAATAATCATAGAAATCATCTAGAAAAAGTTGACTCAGAGTGTCCAATAAACTATACTATTCTTGTTAATCCATATCCCATATGTTAAACCCGAAACAATTCGTGAAGTGCAATAATTATTGAAGATAAGTAACCAGGACTGTAGTGGATCAGATAAAAACTTTCATCAGTATAATATATATCCATTAAGAGAATTAGATTCCATAGAGAAGAATCACATTCTAGATGGATTAGCATGTATATAAACCCAAAAATACTAGATGAATCCATGAAAAATTGGGATACTGTTGGAACATGTTGTAGTTTTGTGCTTGATTATAACCCTTCTATCAACTTTGTGGAGCATCCAGACACATGCTAAAGACTATTCTATAGTAACATATTAAGTGTATTTTTCAAAGGATCTGTAGATATGGTGTTGATAAAGGCCGAGGCAACATGGGTGCGCGACATCATTTAGGGTGATGATGCTTTATAATTGAATGAGAAACATCTCAAGCAACTTCAAGAAGAGTTACCATTTAAAGGATACAAATAACATACTTCTAAAATGATTTGGGATGTGGCATGTTCCTCAAAATACAATTGTTTCTTCCTCCACCTACAAGAAAAACACTTTCACTCTTTCATTTTTCCCCATTATGGAACAAATTTTAGAAAATATAATAATCAAAAGAAAAGAATCAGGGCTCACAAACTGTGGAAAAAATTTCTTACAAAACCACAGTTAATATGGGCTATAATTGGGGCTCACGAACTATAAGCATCAAGATTCAACAAATAAAACTCCCAAAATGGGGTAAGGGTTCAGATAGGTCATGTGAATTATTAGGAATAGAAGGAAAATAAAAATGAAAATATAAGAATAAGATAGAATGGGATAAATAATTCTAACCGAAGGATATTGCAAGAAAAATATGGAGAGACGTCCAGATTCCATTACTAGAGGAGGAGGGAGGCACACCACCGAGGTTCATCCTAGCTAAGGTGTGCAACACAAAAAAAAGGAGAGGGTGTGGGGAAATGTATGTGAGAAAGGCAGAAAGGGAGAAGGGAAATTTAAAATGTAAATAAAATAAAATAATAATAATAATAACATTTTTTACAAGAAAATAAAATTAATCGAGTCATCTATGAAAATGGAAGACATGGTAACAGTGATCTGATCAGTGTGGATCAATACTTTTAATTTAAGTAAGAGAGTGTCATATTATTGTTATAATTTAAAAAATATCATGATGTATAATAAATTTATATATAATTTATATATAATAAAAAAAGTTTTAAATTTATATATATTTTGAATACAAAATTATATTATATACATGTAATGAAATTATATATATGTGGATTTATTTTTTTAGTTTTTTCTACATTCGATCTCATTCAGGTCTCCAAAAATTGTAATCATTTATCATCAATTTTATATCATATATATATATTTATATATTATCAAAAATATATAATGTGTTAAATAAAACATATGATTATATGATTTTATTGAAATATTTATTATTTATAACATTTATTGAAAATTATATATATGTGTTTTTTTTGGTAAAATATTTTTTTGTCATTTTATTATTTACTAAAATATTTTTTTATAATGGTAAAAAATTTGTTGGTAATAACCATTAATAGTAATAGATTAATTTTTTGGTAAAAGAAACAGTTATTATTAATATGATAAATAAATAGATTTAACTATTGGTAAATGATTTATTTTGTAAAATGATCAATATAAACATATATATCTATTGGTAAAAAAAGTGTTAGTACTTAAAGACAATACCAATAAATTTTAATATCTATTGGAATTGCTCATTTTGACCAACAGATATATCATCTGCCTATATTTTTTTGGTATAAGAAACTTTTTTATAGTCTAACATCCCTTCAAGGTATAATTTACTTCGTTTCTCTTTGCTGTGCATAATGCAGGAGGGGTTTTTATTTCGATTTACCTACGTCTAATGGTTGTTCCGACCTAATTGAAGATAAGAAATCAGTTAATTGAAATTAATGGGAAATATGGTTTGTTCTCATTCTTTTTACAGTTTCATATTGTTGTGATCCTATGATTGTTCGGGCTCAATTCCCTGTTGAAAATTTTGGTCATTTTTGGCATTATTTACACACTAATAAATTATGGAATACATGTGTTCATTTTTTTTTGGGAAATTACATGTGGAAATTGGTTAATTACGTACACTCGGATAATTAATAAATGCCTCATGATTATACAGTTTATTTCATAACCCCTAAATTAGAATGTGAAATTATATAAGGAATGCCTTATTAAATCTGAAATTTTGTTTTTTTTGGTTTGTGTTGTGGTATGGTTGTGATCATGGTTTTGTGTCGTGGGATATATTGGGTGGTGTAATGGAATCTTAGTTTGAGAGATTGATTGATTGTGGAATGGATGAAGAGTTTTGTGTAGTAGGGCTGCGATTGAGTTGTGTGTGTTGTGTAGCAGGGATGCAATCTAGTTGTGTGATGATGTGTTGCTTGAAATGGTTGTGCTTGAATGGTTTTCGAGGGATGGATTTGAGGAAGGATGGTGGTGGTTGGTATGGCTAATTCAAATGTATTATCTCCCTGGATGATTTTTTTTGTGTTTATTATTGTGTGTTGTTCTTGGTAGTTTCCTGGATAGTGATGGAAAAATTAAATAAATAAATGATTTCTTAATAAGGAACAAAATATAATGGGTTGGTTTGGCGGACAAAATTGTTTTGGTAAATTAAAATGGTTGGAAATATCAATTGGGTTGTAGATTTTTGGTGTGGTGTTGGGCATTTTGAGGTAGCCACAGAGATGATGGTGTGGTGACATGGTAGTCGTTTTAAGAACCCATTGGTTGGGTATGAGTGTTTGGTATCTTATATGTATATAATTGTATTTTTCTTTTGATTTCTATATGCACCCCGCCCTTCTTGAGAACTATGTTCCAAACACCCCCAGTGTCATGGGGGATGGTGTATTTCCCAAAAATTCTGGTGAGAGGATGGATGGATGGCTACCAGATCTTCCTTACTCCTTCTTCCAGGTGTTGATATCCAAAGATTCTTCGAGAAAGTTGTGATTTGTGAGGCTCTGGTGTGTGCTCTCATGAAGTTTTCTCCAAGGTTTCTTCAAGATGAGATGTGTTGTGCTTTCTCAGTTGTCTTCGAGATGAGATGTGGTCGTGGCCTAGGTGTTTGGGGAGGGGAAGAAATGTGGTTGTGGAATAGGATTCTACAGGTGGTATGTGATGTGTTTTGTGGCCTAGGTATCAATAGGTGACATGAGATATGGTTGTGGACCAGGTTTTTGCGGGTGGGATGTGATGTTTTCGCGAGGCCTAGGTGTGTGCGGGTGGGATGTGATGTGGTATTTTCAAAAGAGGTGGGAGAACCAAGATGTTTTCCATTAGGGTGTGATAGAATCTAATCAGTGGTAAAGTGGTGCAGGGTACACTATCATTGATATTATTTTATAATATATTACTTGACTTCCATTATTTGGTGAGTTTACTTTGGTGAGTTTGGGGTGGTAGGTATACCTGCTTTGGTGTTGTTTTAGTTCTACTGTTTTCTCACACAGGCATTAGTATGATTCTTTCACATGTGCATAAAAGACTTTTTTTCCTAATAAGTATACTTTTATACTCACCTTACACATAAAAACTACTTTTAGGTTTACAGTAGGATTTTGTAGACCGTACAGGACCCTACAAGTCAGATCTGACATTTTTTTGTCACTTCCCAGCTTTACTTTTAGTATTTACTCTGGAGACTTTAGTATTTGTATGATTTCTATTTTTCACATGAATGTGGGATGTATTTAAGATTTCTATTAAATATGTATTGGAGTTTCCTTTTTGATGATCCATCATATCTCTAGATATTTTTTTCTTAAATGGGTAATTCCTCCCATATTGTGATATTTTTATACCCTTGGTGGAATTCTCCAACCCAGGTCATATTAGAGGTGAGAATTGGGGGGCGGTCATTATCTCCCTTCCTTCATTGCTATTCTAAGATGGTATATTTGGAGGTAGGGGTCATGAAATTTCTGTTCACTTCCCTTATTCCTCAACTAAAAATAAATAATCTCCTATCCATTTCTTTCTAGTTATCCTAGCCTCACTGAGGCACAAAAACACCCCATACTTTGATCGGTTGTCAACTTTGTGAGCATATCAAATATATTTTGACTTCTACATATATTTTATAATTCCAAAGCTCTAACTTATAATAGATTCTATATTATTTTATAAATTAGTTGGATATTTTATATCTATGAGTTAAATATTATATCATTTACATTATTGATTATTCTTTAACATTAGAATATCAATATTCATTTTTCCCACATCCTTAAAATATCCTCCAATAAACCCTTCAAATACATGAACTACATACCTTCTTCCATAATATAAATATACCTTTCTTCTATAGTGTAATGTAAAATTAATAGATGTATCCTTGACATTCAACTTACGTTCATCCCTCTGATGGTAAAGAAAATACCATTAATACTCTCTTGGTCATCTATATCTCCACTAATTTCTATATCAACATAACATTGTAACATATCATATATTACAAAACACAAGGATAGTTGTTATGTTAATTAAAATACCAGAGAATCCACTTTACCACTTTTCAATTATCCATTCATAGATTCAACATAAACAAATTAAAAACTCCCACTATATTTAAAATTTATACACTCATACCGACCATGGAATACATCAAGATTCCATGAACTAAGGAAAATGGAAATTTCACCATATATTTAGGTTCATATTCATGTGGTAGTTATTTTAACTTGGGAAAATTGAAATTTATATCCAATATGGTTTTTGAAGTCTTATATCTATACATTATTAATATTTACAAGACCATCTAGGTGAAATCCTTATAATATAAGATCAAGGATCAAATCACCAATCCCCTTTTGTTCCCCGTCCCTAAACATTATTAGGATTCACCAAAATACTTCATCTCAAACCAATAACTCCTTAATCTGTTTCATACTCAAACCCATGGGGTCATATAAGCTACATACAAGAGAAGTATAATTAAAATTCTACCATTATACACCATTTTATTTTATAAACAATTAACATTTCTATATAACAACCCCTCATTATCTATAAATGAATCAAAATAATAGTTCTATTACATGGTTTATTTATTTAGTACATAAAAACTATGTTTTATCATGCACACACGATTTCTATGAGATTTCTTGAATTCTCATGTTTCATTATAAATATATCTTTCTCCAAAACACTATGACTGAAAGTATTTACTTCATTTATCTATCCAATATGTAGTCCTTATAAAGTGACTAATATGATCACCATCCAAATTTTTTTATGCTTCAAACTGGAAAAAATGTTTATGATAAATTCAGACATTTTATTAACTGAAATACCTTCATAACTATCTAATCCGTTTAATTTGTTCTATCATATTCCTATTATATTAGATAATACACTCATTTATTTTGTAGTGTCTTCTTTCTCAATATTAATTTTTTTGATATAATGATTAATTTACATGTAAGGATTATATTTTATACTTAATATCAAAATCCGACATTTTTGAATCCTTCTTAATTTCTATATCTTAGGATATTGGGGTATACTCTATCTTTAATAGAGTAAGTAGTGAGGATTAGATCTGAATTTTTTTTATAAAATGTCTGATCCTAATAGACCTTCTAAATTGAAAATGAAATAATTCACCTTCCATATTGTCATATTCAAAAATTATTCCCTAAAATTCCATAGTCCTAGAAAATTATAATACTTTTTTCCATGATGGCTCTTCCAGAACATTGATACTCCTTAAAAATTTTATAAATTAAAATATTCTATTAAAATCAACTTGAGAACATTATGTTTATTATTTAATCTCAACTATATATTTGTCTAAGTTCTAACACTTTGAATAGATTTTATTTTCAATGAGATAATTATATATTTTAAAGACCTTCCATTAATTATTATCCAATAGATAAAATTCAATATTTTAATTATAGTACCCTATAAAGAAACATGCTTGGGATTTTACTTCAATCAAATAAATTTCTCTAAAATAAATGTGTATGTATTCTAGAATTCCAATAAAAATCTAGTGAGAAACATAAATGGATACTTCGGTATATATTTCTTCCATAATTGCCTTCCCTTGTGGTGTAGAAGGAATCTAATTCATAGGATATGTAGCATAATTAACAGCTTCCACCCAAAACTCATTTGGGAAATTGAAATGTAACTTCATTCCCCAATATCCCTCATTTATATACCCATTTATCCACTTTTCCACATTATTTATCTCTGGTGTCATGGGTATATAATTTTTAATTTAAATTATATTATTCTAGAAATACCTCTATAATTATCCTCTTTTATACTGACCTTTATAATCAAAACATAAGAACTTAATATTCATATTAGTCTCTTTTTCTACCATGGAACACCATCAAATGAATGTTATAAAAACATTGGATTTGGTATTATGTTAAAACACTCAAACCTTTTGTGTTGACTCATTGATGAATGAAACATATTATGATATCCCTCCATGATATTGAATTGGAGTTCACCCCCAAACATCTGTGTAAAAAGGATATTGCTTATATATCATGGATGTCCTTCTATTTATAACAAATGACAGATTATTCTATTTATCGAGGATAAAATAATCACATGTTATTATCACCATATGACTAAGAATCATTATTTTTTTAACATACAATACTCATATGGTTTTCTCACTCACATGCCTATTATAATAATTCCTTAACTTCATACTTCTAGAAGTTATGTTCTGACAATCATTACTCTACCTGTCATTAAAATTAGATATAATATTCCATATTTAGCACCATTATCAACCACTATGGATCCTTTTATATTCTTCCACAATCCATCCATAAAATTTTTATAGAAACCCACTTCATCAAGATGACCTATCAATATTATGTTATTTTGTATACCTAGTATCTGTTGAACTCCCTAAATTTCTATAAAGCCTCTGTTTTCAATTTAGACATTCCCATACACCATTCCTATAATATATATAGCATCATTTTCTTTAAGGAAAAAATATTAGGTAATTTTGATACTAACTTAATCATACATCCTCTCCCATACATAAATTGGAATGAATCCCTCAAATAAATAATCAATGATTCAAATGGAATATTGACATGTAGAAGTATATTTTATTCCACCCTAAATTTAGTATTTAAGGTAAATTAAAAATAACTTGTTCCATATTTGACTCTTTAGTCTCTACATTCATTTTTTAGGTTCCTTTAAATCTCACAATTCTATTATATGGGTCTGAGACTGGCCATTTTACCTTGAATTTCTCCCCTCATTTATTCACTGTTCTTATAACCTTTCAATTGAATTGAGTATCCTCTATATTCTACATTGAACATTGATCTAAAAGGTACCTTGAATTATCTCTAGGAAATAGAATCATTCATAATGATATTAAAAACATCCTCAAACACTATGATAGTTTTATCAATAAAATTACTTTCAACAGTAACCATCACATCTCATGATTTAGTGAATAATGAAAGAAGAATTAAATCCCACACCTGATCTATTAACTTCACTCATACTAATTCCAACTATCTCTAAATTATATTTATTTCATTAACATGATCATCTAAAGACTTTCCTTCTTAAAAATTCATATTAAAAAGTCAATACATCAGAAACACTTTGTTTATAATGGTTGTATTTTTATACATTTTGGCTAGAGTTTTCTTCATATCTTTAGTGGTCTTATCCTTGTGAATTTTAATGAAAACATTTCATTCTAACAACATCTAAACTAATCCAATTTCCTTATTATCAATTATTTCTTATTCCTCTTTATCTATAGCTCATTGTTTGAACCCCTTCAATGAAAGCTCAAGATATCATTCGAATAGGTAGTCTTCAATATAAACCCTTCAAAATCTAAATTTTTTGCCTTCAAAATTTTCAATTCAAGACTTGAATTATTCTAACATTTTTCCTTAGGAATAGAAATCCAAAAAATTATAAATCTTAAATAAAATATGTTCTACTATAAAATATAATATTTAAACCAAGTAAACCAGCACATGCTGAACCACAAGCTCTAATACAACTTGTTGTCCCTAGAAGACCACAATTCGAAAGCATACTTCCAATAATTCAGATATAAAACATACTATAGAACTTCTAGATACAATGTTTCCTAAAATTTATGTATATGAATCTAAGAAAATTGATAAACCTATCCACGCAGAAACTCACCACACCCCAACATACATAATAATCATGGAACAAAAATAACTAGTAGAAACACACTGACATGGATTGAAAGCACGAGAGTTTACATGGTTTGGAACTTTACATACTCTATGATAGGAAACCCACTTCATTATTTTGTACCATAAGAATAAAGAGTGCATAAAAGTTTCTATAAAATCAATAACAATGAAATTGAGCCACACCTAACTATTTATAGTGGTTTCTAGAAAGTAAAATAGGTTCCAACACAACTTGAAATATGTGTACTAACATACACATCATGAAAGATATTTCCAATATCTTGATAACTGAATTTCCACCCATAAAAATTCAGTGAATAGTGAATCAGATTTGGGAACTCATTCTTCAGCCTCCCCACTTGTAAAACATGTTGATTCTACTACGTTCGACTACTGAGAACTTCTTCTAGAAGTTTTTAACCCCTATTCTAGACCAAATGTATATTAACTACAAGGTTACAAAATGAAACTAGAAGTTTCATTCATATATAAAACATAACAAATTATCATGTCAATGTTTTTCGGTTAAAAAATTATCTATTTTTTTATTAATTTTTATATTAAATTAAATTTGAATTATATTTTATTTTAAATGTAAAAGTAACTGAATTATGGGATTAAATATACTATTACTTTCATCTACAAGATGATCATATTGGACAAGTCATTAAGAAGAAGAAACACAGTCATGTGTGGGGGATGGGTTATGAATCATCTCGATCTCATGTATTGGGTGGGTCATTAGGGTCATTTTTATGCTCACATATATTCCAGGTAATAGTATTTTTCTTACTCTATAAGATCATAGGGAATTTATAATAATGAAAAATAGAATCTAGGAATTGAGAGCACAATCCAAGAATAGGGGAGTCATATAAAAATTCAGGATGTGAAAGTCATTACACTATAAAATATATTATCTTTGTTATATAAGAAGATTACTCGAAATTTTCTAGATGAGATTGGATCTATGGTTGGATAATGTCAGTATAAAAATTTCAAAATTTTATATTAATTTATAACTCTAATTTGTATCAATTGGTGTTAAAATGTATAAAAATAACTTATCATAATTTTTAAATAAATTATAATTCCAATGTTAGATTCATGTAACATATATAGATAATGACTGTCTCTCATCAAGGGTTAGTCCTAATTAGGACTGATTCAGAACATCATATTTAATATTTTATAACTAAACTGGTAACTTTTTAAAATATTTTGTTTGATTAAACATGTATGTGTGTAATTATTTTTTGTCTGATTTTTTATTATTTTTATAGATTATATATTTTTAATTTTCAATATGTTTTTTTGTCTAGATTTATATATCTATATGATTCTTCTAGTTATTTCTAAATTTATTTTTGTTTGGCAATTGTTTCTTGAACTTTTTTATTATATTAAATCATTATGGTTTAAACCACTATAAAGTACAAAAAATATTTCATGAAATTTTAAACCTTCACCAAATAATATCAAATAATTAATTATAGTTTAAACAATTAATTATGGTTTAAACCAATAGTAAATATGGTTAATATTTAATAGTGATTTAAAATAACACTATCAACATCCCTAAAATTGAAACAAAAACCTACCACGAAATATTCATCGTTTTATATTTCCTGAAAACCACCAGACATATTTAAAAAGTCATTGTTATTGGAGTTACCAAAATCAATATAAAAAACAATCCTGAAATATATAAAAATATATCGAAATTTTTTATATGATACTTCTTTAAAATTACTAGAAATTTTAAAAAAATGAAAATAAATGTATGCTGACACCTCATTAATGGTGGTTTACCTAAACTACCATGAAATCAATTAGTGATGGTTTAAAACAATACTAATTAAAAAATCTACTTCTTGAGGTATATTTTCCTATAGAGGAATTATAATTATATCAATATTATATAGGATTAATCAACAAGAAAACAATCATAATTATTTTGTAACCGATTTAATATTAATAAAACATAAAACATGTGTAATATTGTAAAAATAAAAAAAACAAATTAAAACACAAAATACAATAGTTTTCAATGAAAAAAATATTATATCACATAAAACCTTCGATAAAAAATACAAAAAAAAATATTATTTTTATAATATTTTTTACTTAAAAAATAAAAAAAACATCTTCTATGAAAAATATATATATAAATAACACACCTAATTTTTTTTTTTGAATTATAAATAAGTTTCTTTAGGAAATAAAACATTTCTGTGTCATATAATATAACAATAATTAAACAAGAATATATAAAATCAAAATCTATAAGTGATTTTTGTGGTAATCCTAATTTGTTAGTGATTTTTTTTGTATCTTAACATAATTGAGATCACGCTTTTACCTAAGTGATTGTATAAGTTCTCGTTGGTGTTATGTGTATTTCTAAGAAGAATAATATTTAAATTAAAAATGAAAAAATAATTAAAATAGAAGAATTCATAATATTCATGAAAAAAGGGCCCAAAATGAACAAAACACACATATCTCTCAAACAAGATCTCATATTAAAAATACATTAACATAGTATTATTTTAATGCATTGTGTTTCATTATGGGTTAATATTTAAAATTTTTGGTTAGAACCTATAGGAGGTATAATTTTTCAATAACTAAAGATTTATTCCTTTTATTTCAGTCATTTGGAATGTTTTTCAAGAAAATTTATCTTCAGAGGAAAAAACAAGTGATGGACCCCATAAGAGATGAATATTAAATCTCAATTATTATGTCCTGTTATTAATTTTAAGGTTTTATATGAGTTATACTATATAGTTTTTAATTATTTAATATATTTTTTATGTAATAATGTTTCATTAATTTCATGATATATATGATTTATTTTTGAAATACCATTATACTCAAGTTCCTTATAATAAAATAAATAATAATTTAAAAACACACATATTAGTTAAGGGATAAAAAATGTATAAAGTCTTGATTATTATAATTAATCACTCATTATAAATTAAATGTGTAATTTTTTATATGGGTTGTTTTCTTGAATATTGTTTTGAATTAATTGTAAATTGAATATCTTTCATCTTTTTGTAAAGTATAATATTGTGTAGAAGCTTGGTATCAGAAATGAAATATTCAAATAACCATGAGGAAAGTTCATATCTACATCAAAAAAAATTAAAAATAATTTTAAAAGAAGTAGATTATTCTTTAATATAATAATTTATATTCATTTTAATTCTTCTTCAACATTAAAAATCATTATTATATTTTTATTTGTATGGGTGATATAGAAAATGATCAACGACATATATCATTATAAATTTTTTTAACAAAATTCCCTTCTTCTTTGGTTTTGATATTGTTAACAAAGAAATGAATCCTTTCTCATGTGATATCATTAATGAAAAACTATATAATAGTTCTTAGCATTGATTATTTAACTTTGCAAACAAATTAGTCTTATTTATTTTTTAGATAGGCATAGGCATTAAATTTCAAATGATTATGTCATTTCAATCGATGATAAATACATTATAAATAATCTGATAAAAAAATATAAATGGTCTTGAATTATTTATCCACTAACTCACACCCATCAAAGAACCAGTTTATCTAGACTCTCCAATTAACCCTCACACATTGGTCATACCTAGATAGGGGTAGTGTTCTTGGCATGTAGAGATGTATCAAGATCCACCTTAAATGTTTTGACATGGGAATTCCCTTGAGACTATTTTTTGGAATGTGAGCCTCTATTTAACTCTTTATACCAAAAAATATTGGACATAGGTTGTGTTTCATGGGTATACCAGTTGAATTTATCATTAATTTTCCCCAACATATGGAATAATAATTGTGTTTTCTAGTTTTGGGAGTACTAATAATCTTTAATATTTCAATTAAAGGGTCATGTACTAAGATTATTTATCATATGACTACCATTGACCTTGAAGAGAGATATACTATGATTATAGATTGATGATTATAGTTGATTGAGGATAGTATTATGGTTACGTTATGGGTTGAGATAAATCTATTATTATTTTTTATTTGAGTAATGGTGGGAACTCCATGTATCTATGTGTAAACCATCTACAATATGAGGTTTGGTGTGAACCAATAATTAGTGAGTGAGTTGGATATTGTATGACTAACCGAGCATAAATCATATACCATATTCACATTTGGTTTTAATTTTTAAGACATGAAGTACTGTTACTTGGGGGATTCTATTATTGTGTATTTTGGTAGTGTGTGCATGTTATTTCATGGGTGTGTGTGCATGCACAACGAGGGAATGTATATTCACACACATATGTGTAAATGTGTGTGTATGTTTGTTTTCCATTTGTTTCCAATTTTCTTTCTTATGGTAATTTATTGGGAAATTCAAGTCTAGCTGACCATACCATGAGTGTGAGTTTCATTTCATTTTTAGTTATTTAACATTCTTTGTGATTGCATTATAATGCATTATTCACATTTCCTATCTAAGCTTGTGATTGAGATGATCCTTCCTATTAAAAATAATCATTCCATTTTCACATAGTGTGTGGCCCTATAATATTTCATGTTTACATTTATAGGACTATGTTAGAGTTGGGATGTTACACTGACTATTTGGTAGAATATAATATATATATACCATAACGTGGAAGTACATTGGATATTTTTGGATAATATTATTTCCCTTTTCATTTATCTTAAATGGGGATATTTTGATGGGTTAAGGAGTATTTTTTACTTTTTTATATTATTTTTGTGTTTCCGAATATGTATGCATTATACATTTTAAATGATCATTGGTTGAATGATAAATTATCCATTAGCCTATGTCTTAGATCACATATAAAGGATCCCATATCATTTAAAGGCAAATTTCTTTTATTTATGTGCTTCATACCCTCAATGTTAATCATCCACCCATGATCTATTAGATGTAAACATAGGGAAATACATTCCCATCCATATCATCATCCCAAGGTGAGATCCTAACAAGTCCATGTCATGTTAACACCTATAGTAAAATAAAATTATATTTGTAACAAAGAACTAATTACATTGTACATAATAATTCATTTGAAAGTTTACTAAAAAGATACGAAATATATAATCCAAAAAAAATATAAACTCTTATGAAAAAATATCTAATAATTAATTTTGAAACAAAATTTTACAAAAACCCAAAAATATATAACATATTTAGGTCCTCGGTGGAGGTATGTAAGGGTTTTATTTGTTGAGTTTTAAATTTGGAGGTTTTAGGAAGAAATTTGGTGAAATTGAAGTATTTATGGGACTTTCACATTCACCAAACAATCATTAGAACTATGTAATGGGTTCTAATGTTATTTAACACTCTGCACAGTCACCCAAGATCATATAGCGGGACCACGTCAGTGGGAGATTTTGGGGACACTGGTATCTACATGGTCACTAAGGACCATGAAGTTGGGCCATGTAACCACATAAAACCCTCTTAAAACCCTCATTTTTTGATGTTTTCACTATCATATCATCTCCCCATCATGATGTTCACATTTTTTAGAATACCATATGGTGATTTTAGGTTCTCCTATACATTAGTATATTATATCCCTTGATTCTTGGTGTATTTTGTTTGAAGACACAAGGTAAGATACTCTGAATCATCTTCTCTCCTCTTGTTATTTATTTTAATAAATGGAAATCTTAACTAGGTAGGGTTTTGATTATTCTTGGATTAAATTATTGGATTTAATTCGGTATTTTGGTTTTATGGATTTGATCAACATAATGGGATCATGATCTGGTTTTTCATAGAACGAATTCATATTTTAACTAGATTCTATATTGGTGGATTCTCATATTTTCAAAGTGTGTAAAAACCATATTTATTTGTTGTGAATTTAATTTAATTATTTTATATACTTAAAATGTCTAATTTAGTGGATGGACTTTTCTTCTAAAAATAATGGGTTTTCTGTGTGAGTTTTTGGAGTAATCAAAAATGGTTATTTCCAAGTGTTTTTATATTTTTCAAAAAATGTTTCATTGTTTTGAATTATGTTAAAGGTTGAATATTGTAATTTTTTTCAAGGTGAATTTATTTAGTTTTTTATTTTATTTTCCTCATTCTTTTTTTGATGTTGAATTATGATTTGTGTTATTTTTTGATTTGTTTCATATATGAGGGATTTGGCACGAGTCTTAGAAACTACCAATTGGATTTGGTGACCCTGTTGATTGTTAAAATGCGATATTTGTTGGTAGTTGGTTATATCATGAGTAGGTTATAATAAATATTATTTTTTTACTCATGGATTAGGTTTTCTTCATGTTTTATTATAGCATTATATGTATGAGATAGATTTGGGTGTTATGGTTTTGATTTATTTTTTGGTAATGATACCATACAACCTTGTTTACTATTTATTCATATGTTAATGTTTTTGGTTCATGATTATTTTTATAGAGTTTTATAAACTTTCATTGATTGGGGGAAGGTTTTATTCATCTCATCTTAATTATTTTTCACATGAATGGGGAGCATTGGGGAAATATTATTGGGTAAACTACTCACACCCTAATCACCCACTCAAGTAGATGGGTAGATTGTATACAGTGTGATATAATTAAGGAAGAGGCATAAATATTTAATAGTAGTGGTTTATATAAATGTATTTTGAGCTATGGTGGGGAAGGAGTTTTGTATGGTTATATGACACAGAGAGTTTTATGGAGGTGTGGTGGAGATAATGGATGTCCTTTTTGGGGTGTTTTTTTTATGGGTCCACATAGGCCTTAATTTTGAGTTTTTTTGAGCTTGTATATTATCTTAGGTTGTTAACTAATTATTTTAGTAAATTTTATTTATCACAAACCATGATATTCTAATTAGTTTTTTCTATATTTTCATTGTGTTGTATCTTCTTTCAGTAACGGCCAACATGTGGAGTGAGTGTCTTAATGGTAAACTATCCCCCAACTGTATTTTTTAAGCACTAGGGACTTATTTCCATCCTTTAGTGATCATGTGGATACACCCAAGGTCTAGATTCACTCCAAATCAAATTGGGTAAGTTATAAGAGTGATGGATCGAGTTAGGATTCTATAAATGGTATCAGTTTTTATCTTTTGGTTTGTAGGCATAGAGATAGGTCGATTTAGGAATCATGATGTTGTTATAAAAAATCATATTTATCCAATTTATAGTGAACCATGATTCATCAGGATGTGATATTAGTTTAATTATTTAGTGAATCACTAATATATTAGTTTGAATACTTAGGGTTTATTATTCGATCTGATGGACAATAGATTCCATAATTCATCATGTAATATTTTAGGGATAGGATGTTCATGGTTTCGTGGTTTTTATAAAATTATGGTTTTTCATTATGAAATTAATTTGAAAATGCATTGTGCGAACATGGTGGTTTTCAAATAGGGTTTTAAAGTGGTCCTATTTACAAAAAACATAGGTTTCTTTTTTTTTAATTTAGCTATGAAAATATTGAGCTATACAGTACCCTTTTAGGGTGATATGATGAAATAATTGTATGGATTTGTCTTATACATGGAGATTTATTTTAGATTTGGATGTTTTTATTTAGGAAATATAAAATCTTGACACCAAGGAGATTGGTAAGTAATTAATGAATAGATGTTGTAAAAAACATTGTTACTAATGATCCACCATTGGATCAATAATTTCTAATAGATTGGGAAAGATATAATTGGGGGGATAATTCCATTATTACACCTCACCAAGCTAGGGTGTGTCATCCTAGACTTAGTTCATTCATAAGTAACTGAACCTTGTTTTATACATGGTCTCAAGTGGGCATCCCCATATGCCATAGGCTGCCAACTAGAAGTAAGGTTCTAAGGTGGTATGGGGGGAGACTATACACTCATGATCAGAGTGTAGAATATTGGTATAAAAATAAATATATAATATAAATATATAATAATTAACAATAAGAATTGATGAAGAGATAAACATCCAGGTAAGATGAATATATTGAACAGTAATAATAACCACTGTATACAAAATTATTTAAATTCCATGATGCTATACAAAATAATAATCATACATGGAATAAGTAATAAATATATTACAGGAATATCAAAAAGGAAAAAAGACTAGAACTATCTCAAATATAATCATTAGTCTAATATTGGTCCTATGCCCCAAGATCCTTGCTATAATAAAATCATGCATCCATAATCGAGAATTCTGCCTTATCCCTACCTCTATCCATGAATTATATCTGGGTAATAATCAGTGGCCCAAACAGGGTGTGATATATACCTAGTAGGACACAAAAACTAGTGTCTATAAAAAGTATAGCCTATTTATATAAATGTAAAAGTGGTAAGGTATAAGAATAATAAATGGAATAAAATTCATGAAATAATAACCATGTCATGCTCAAATGTCCATGGTATACTTGGATGACCAAACCCGCTTCAGCCTAATCCAGCTGCATATGAGCAGGTGATCTATAAATGGCCAGGTATTAAATAATATAACCATGGTTTCCAAGTAAAAAAATATAAATATGGATCTAAGGTTTTACCACAGAATAAAATTATTGATTATAGGAGGATATAATCCAAGGTGAAATCTTGGCATCCTTAACCTTATAAGGTTTATCTAGCTCATAGAAATAAACTATGCAACCTAGCTATAGGGGTCTAAGTGTAATTCAATGATAAAACCCTCATCAGTCTACTAGAAATATTTCTAAATGAGTCTATGGAACACATTCTTAGTAAATCCAGGGCTATAAGAATCACTTAAGCCTATGGAGAGAATCTATGGTGTCACGTGTTTAAGGAAATCTAGGTAAATCTAATGAGATAATACAAGGAATTTTAATTTCTATATATGATGTGATTGAGTTTTTTGTACTACATCGAGTCATTCACATTCTAATAATACAATGACATAATTCATAGGTGGGTATCTCTCTTGGAAACTAGCTCAATGAATTAGGATATAATCCTATGAGTTCTCAAGGAATACCCTCAAGAATCCAAGGTTGGCATAATTATTAACATTCTTTATATAATAAATAGTTCCATTTTAGTAGTAGACACCTTACATTTATAAATATCCAAAAGCCATGTGAAAACCATTCCAAATCACCATTACCATTTCATTCAATCCATTACCATTTCATCTATAAATGAAAATGGTTTATATTTGGTTCCTTACCTTTAAACATTTCAATTCAATTCAATAATAAAGGTTAAACACAATTTCCCCATTATTATGAAATAGTTCATGTATAAAAATTAATTAAACCCTTTTTTGAAAGTAAAACCAAACACACTGAAGGGTGTTTTGGTTTCAGGTTACAGATCCATTTTAAGGTATATTTATTTTAAGGGAGATTTGTTGTTAATTCTAAAATGTGGAAAAATGGGGTAAAATACAAATTATGAGGCTTAAGGGGAAGTTATATACCACCTACCATATGGAGTTTGATGAACCCTAATCTAGTACCATCTTTTTATTTGGAATGGAATGGAATAAAAAATTGAAACATACAAAATAACATATTAGATTATGTATAAATAAAACTGATGATGGAGAGATATATAGAGAAAAGAGGGTAATAGATCTAAGAAGTTATTTTTGGCTAAAAAACAAGATGAATGGTGGTCTAATCATATTTTAGATTAGGTAGAGGCTTTAATGTATAACATGAGGTCCAAGGGGATCTCTCAATAGAGTGAGGCATTGCACATTTGAGGGAAAGTAAAAGAGGGATGAGGTTTATAAAATAATAGATTTATAAAACAATAGGGGTGAAATAGGATTTCAACTTATTTTTATGGTGTGTATAGTTTGTCCATATGGTTTTTCCAAACTATGTTCCAACCATGTGGGATCACTACCTTAGTGGCACTAACCGTGTAGGCTAGGTGAATAGTTTGGGAAACTATGCATAACAAGTGTTCTCCTCTATAACATCTCACACGATCATGAAACCTCCTATATATGTTTAAAATAACTGTAAACCTCATATTACCAACTAACATGGATGAGCAGCATGGTTACTACTAACTATATGTCAAACATGAACTATAGGCTATTTCTCTAAAAACCGGAGCACTGGGCTTCTAAAATCCCTAGAAATTCCTAAAACCTACCTTATAATCATAGGAATTTTCATAAATAAAAGAATTATTAAACATAAATTTAAAGGATCCATACCTCCTAAGAAAATACATGATCTTACTACCTCCAACACTTAAGACAACTTGCCCCCCCCCCTCCCGATTTTCCCTTATGAGGGTGGTAAATCATCGCCTGAGAATAACTCTGACCACTAAGCACATATGTTGGCATCCCTCTCCCATGTCTCGTCAAATATAAGGTAAAGTAAATATTTTATGGTATATTTAGGGCATGTGAATCCTCAAGTGCATGTAATGAATCGTGAGATGCTATCTTCTTACCATAACAGGCCAAGGGTAAAGATAAAATCAAAAAATTAAATAAATGCTAAAATTCATATCTTCCACCCAGTGGTGAAATCAATACAACCATAACTAGAATAATACATAGCATCAAATCCCATCCTAGGAAATTTGTATTTTCCCCCACACATGGGTTAGCTACTCACAAGTATAGGTTCATTACCAAATTCAAATACTTCTTAATCTTCTTTTTATCATCCAAAATAGTATTTCAATGAAAAAGATGCTCTAATACCACTTTGTGATTTTCAGGACCCAGTTTACTCATAAGTAATAGAACCCTATTGGCCACATGTCTTAAAGTGTTCCTCCACAATCACTAGAGGTTACTAACTGGTAGTGATGGTTTAAGTTATCTTGATTGGGAGATTATACCCTGATGATTAGTGTATAGTATAAAATTATAATATTAAATAAACAATAGAAATGTATAATAATTAATAACCACAATAGAGGAAGAGATAGATACCCAAATAAGATCACTAGACCAAATAATAATAATAAGCATTATATACAAATTGATGCAAATTCCATGATTCTATACAAAATAAGTGTCATACATGGAAGTAGGAAAACATATGATACATGTATATAAAACAGAAAAGAATACCATAACTCTCTATAATAACATCACGAGCCTAAGTTGGTCCCTATGATCCAAGATCTCATGTTATAATCAATTCAAGTATTCTTGACTATGAGGTTTCCATTGTCCCTACCTTTATCCATGAGGTTTTTTTATATACCAATCAGTGGTCTGAATAGGGTGTAAGATATAATCAGTAGTCCACAACAAATGGTGTCTATAAAAAGTAAAATCCATGTTTAGAAATGTAACATTATGTAGGTATAAGAATAAGAAATGGAATAAAATGTGTGAAATAATAACCATGTTCATCTCAACTCCTCATGGTATTATTGGTTGACCATACCTACTTTATCCTAAGCTAGATGTGCCTAAATGGATGAATTATAAATGGATAGAGTCTAAATAATATAAAAATGGTTTACAATTAGAATAAATACATAAATTGGGACTGATGTTGTAACCACCACATCCAAGTAGTGATAATAGGAGGATATGACCCAAGTTGAAACCACGTTTTCCTTGAACTTAAAAGCTTTATCCAGATCACAACTATAAACTATATATACTAGATATATGGGTTTAAAGGTAATCAAAGGGGTACACCCCACATCTTATAATAAAAAAATAGTTTAACTGAGTCAGTAGAACATATTAATAGTAAATCTTAGGCTATATTCTTGACTGGAGCCCAAGGAGAAAATCCAATGCATCGTGTGTTTGAGGAAATCAAGCGGGATACAAGGAGATAATCCAAGGTATTATATTTTTTGAATATCAAGAGACATAATCATCGATACTATATTGATGAATTCACATACTAATAAGACATAGACCTAATTCTAAGGTGGGTATCTAACATGGAAATTGGTTCAATGAATCAGGGTGGTTTCCTATGATATCTCATGGTAATCTATTATTAATACGTGGATGGATCATGTCTAACCACTCCATAATCATGAAAAAGTTTCATATTTGAAAAAGGCACCTTAAATTTAAAAAAATCCAAATTCCATGTGAATCTCATGCAAAATCACCATTACCATTTCATTCAAGAAATTCCCTTTTCATATATAAATAAAAAAGGCTCACATTTGGTTTTATACCATTAATTATTTCATTACAATATAATAAGATAGTTAAAACATACATTCTCCATTACAGTGAAACATGTCAACTATTTAAATTAATTAAATCCATTTTTGAAAGTCAAACCAAACACACTAAAGGGTATTTTTTAGGATAGAAAAACAATTTAAGGTAGATTGACATTAGGAGCGATGTGTGGTTAATTCTTAGTTATGGAACAATTCCGAAAAATATAAATTATGAGGTTTGAGGGAATGTTATAGACCACCTTCCTTATGGAGGTTATGAACCCTCATCCAGTATCAACTTTTTATTTTGGATAGAATAGAAGAAAATGGAGAAATAAAAAACACCCAAAAATTAGGGAATAATATCTTTTAAAGAAAAAAATGCCGAAGATTGAGAGATAAACAGCTAAAGAAGGGAAATGGATTGAATAATTTACAATTGAAGAACTAAGGATAGTAATGATAGTCTGATTAGAGTTAGGATGAGGAAGAGGCTTCAATGCCTAACTTGAGGTCCAAGGGGATCTCTCAATATATAGACGTACAACATGTTTAAGAAAACATAAAATAGGGGTGAGAGTTATAAATGAATATGGGTAAAATTATAATTTCACGCATTTTTAATTAGTTACATGGTTTGGTCACATAGTTTGGAAAAATCATGTGCTAACCATGAATGCTCACTGCAAAAATGGAACTGACCATTTGGGCTAGGAAAACAGTTTGGGAAAACCATGTATAACCTGTGCATCCCTATGAAGTATCTCTATAGTTTATATCACATATGGTAGGGCTCCTATTCATGGTTAAACAAACTATTCACCTCCTCTTATTGGGCTGCACAATTGAGTTGCACTATTACTACTAACCATGTGTTAAGTGTGTTCCTCTAGATGTTTCTCAAAACAAATGGACCTCCAACCTCTAAATAAGCCTAAAAAATTCCTAACAAATTCCTTATACTCCTAGTAATTTTCATAATGATCAAATTTAATTATTAAACTATAATTTAAAGGAAATTTACCTTGTATGAAAAGTTAGGATCTGACATAGGGTGAATTGGACATTAGAATTTTCAAAGAAGAACCCTAAAAACATTCAAGGGGTTTTTTTCCTATAAGAAGTAGTGTGCTGGTTTAATAGGATCAACAAGATCCTACCTTTCATAGATACTCTATATGAGGTTACGTTTAAATTATTAACTCATACGTTCTAAGGGCTTGTGGTTGAGTGGTGGGAATTGATTAAAGAAGTTAATTTGAATGAATAGTTGACATGGTAAGGGTTTTAAAATATATTTAATGAAAACATACACCCTCATACATACCATTCATAAAATATTATTGAGTCACATAATCTAATGTAGTTGGATATTAGAATTTTAGAGTATTCCACTCAATTCCTTAAATTGGATCAGTTTTCACTAGATAGAGCTACTAATGACTCTTTTATATCACATAAGTTTGATTTAGGGTTTTGATATGTCATATTCATGAGAGTATTGATGTTTACCCATTGTTTTTATAATGAAATGGTGAATAATACATCAGTGGGTGAAGGAAATATTTTTTGAAACCCTCTAATGAGGACTGTGTTCACTTTGTCGAGTGGAAGTAATGGTTTGATCAGTGGGGAAGAGAAATTATGAGAATAAATTTATCATAGTTTTGGAGTATCCTATGGTCAGGATATATTAATTCATCCCTCTAAAAGTTATAAGGATACACAAAAAAGATGTTTCTAGTGTGGTTCTCAGGGACACTTGAAGAAAAAGTATTCATGGATGCCACAAAATTTTTTCTATAATGGGAAGTTCAAACACATTAAAAAGTATTGTAAGATCCTAGCTAGAGTATATATGATGGTGGGTTCGAACCATATGTAGGTATATCAAGCCCCAACATGTGTGTCTGGATATCATGGTTCACATCAAAGGTCTCTTCCAATCAGGATTAATTCCATTATGACTCAAGGATATCAACAATTGTAGTATGATGGATGAACACAATTAAAGAAGACATAGGGTTAATTTTCTTCTAGAGAAAGATCCATCATAGGTGGATATAGAACCATATATAAGATACATAATTTATTTCATGATTCCAATATACTATCTATATTATTTTATACTTGTGTTACACATTCATTTATTATAGTCTGAGGAATTGAATATTTGGTATCTGGGGTAGAGATATTGTCAAAAGTAATGAACATATATAATTCTATTGGGGAGCGGTACATCAATTGATTTAAGTGTCCATCAAGTACTATTATGACAGGAAATGTGAACATTTCATGGGATTTCATCATCCTAGATTTACGCATGTTTGATGTCATAATGGGGATTGATGGGATGGTTACCCAACATTCCCATATTAATTTTTATTGCCATAAGGTGGTGTTTTCTCCTTATAATGGGAATATTCATGCATTTAAAGGTGAATGGGTTGTAAATTATTGTACATATAGTCCAATGAAATCTGGTGTTGGAAGTCTTTCATACTAGTTAATAGTGTTGATGTTGAGGGAGAAAGAAGTTTTGGGTGAGTTTAGACTACCATTTATAGTTATCAACAACCCATATGAATTCCTAGATTAATTTTCTTCACTGAATTTAGAGAATGTGGTATAGTGATCAATTTATTTTTACCAGTACAATTCTAACATATATTTATATGTATAGTTTGAAACTGGGGGAGTTGTGGGAACTCAAGGTGAAACTGGAATACATAGATAATAAAGGTTTTATCTGGATAAATACCTCAACTTGTACAACTCTGGTACTCTGTCAAAAAGGAATATGGAAAATTTTTATCATGTTTTGATTATATAAAGTTTAACCAAGTAACCATTAAAAATAAATATCCTCTTCCAAGAATATACAATCTATTATATCATTTTAAGTGTTCCTAATGGTATTACAAGATTTACTTGATGCTGGGATTCCATCAGCTAAAAGTAAATAAATATAATATACTAAAGATAGATTTTCAAAGAAGGTGTAACCATTATTGGTATCTAGTTATTCTATTTGTTCTTAAAAATCATCCATATATTTTTATATAATTGAAGAAGCACATATTTCATCAATATCTGGAATATTTCATCATGGTGATTATTGATGATATATTGGATTATTCACAATCCATGTTCAATCATGAGTAATATTAATATATTTTCTTTGGTATATCACAAAACTATATTCATTATAATTTTTTTATTTTAATTTTAATTTAGAAAGTTAAATTCTTCATGTGTGTTATATCTGAAAAGTGTTCATAGATCAATCCTGAGAAAATATAGGTTGTGGTATAATGGAAGGAATCCAATAAAATATTTTAACTGTTTAGTTTTATGGGGTTACTTGGTTTTTAAAAACACTTTCTACATGATTTATCATACTTTTCCTCACCAATGTAAGATTTCATTAAAAAATATATTCCTTTTTCTGTAACTCAGAAAGGAATTTTTTTTTTGAGAGTTGAAGCTCACACTGACAATGTAATATATCCAAGTATTATCAAAACAATTTAGTGGGTATACAATTTATTATAATTCATCAATTATAGGAATTGGGTGTGTGTAGATTGAAGGTAATCGTATCATATATTATATTTTATGCCAATTAAGGGTGCATGGAAGGAATCATCGAACACATGACCATGAACTTAGAGTGATTGTGAATGCATTGAAAACATGGTGTCACTACCTATTTTGGAGATAATATTATGCTATTCATGGATCATAAAATTTTAAAATAAATCTTATCATAGTGAGGTATAAATCTTTTGTAGCAATGATGGATGACAGATTTTTATACTTTGATCTTAAACAATAATATATGTTGGAAAAATGTAATATGGAGGCTGACGTGTTAACTCATATGGTGCGTGGTGATATATTTTAGTAATAAAAAGATGAATGGAAACTCATGTGTTTCTTAACATAAATTATATTGTTTGTTTCCATGTGGGGTGATTGGATGGATTTATCTAGTGTTGTTGTTACACTAACCTTGTCAAATAACGTATTGGAAACTTAATTTGAAATTTCATAATGCTTTTCTATAAGATATTCAGAAAATTGTGGGGAGGACATGAATGAATTGTTGGAGAAATATCACTTGGATTTGTATATTCACAAGTGGTTGGTTGTTCCTTCCCCAATGAGAGATAGAAAGTGTTGAAATGGTTTCACCCTTTAAATTATGAATTATACCCTAATTGAATCAATATGTGTAAGACTTTGAAATACCACATTTTGTGTTATGGAATGGACATGATGTTTTATACTATGTTATAAATATATTACCTATAAAATATTAAAGACCAAACATAAGAGGTTAATGATAATGTTTCAAACATTACTTATTCCAATTTCAATGTGTAATTAGATAGTTATGGATTTTGTGGTATATTTCCAAAGACTGTTAATAAGAATAATTCCATTTGGGTATTATTTAATAGAATAACCAAATTGGATTATGTATAGTGAAATAACTGTAAAGGATACATATTTGGAATGTGATAAAGCTTTAAGGTGTGCCAACATCAATTTTATCTAATAAAGATCCTCCATTCAAATAGGTTTTGGAAATTAATGAAACCATAGCTTGAAATTTTAAATTTTTTATCGATTTGAAGACCATTATATGTTATTTAAAGTTAGGAAGATATTTGGAATCAATTTGAGATACTTAGATATAATTTGGTTATTACTGGAACAAGTCACACTGTGGGCAGACAAGTTACCCTGTGAAGTTCATACAACCTAAAATGTGGAAAATTATTGACCTAAAATACGATAGGTCAGGGTATAAAATATCATATTTAAGGGTACTCTGTAGATATTTTCCATACATAATAATTCTTACTTTTCCTAAAATTAAAGTGTTTTTCTCCATGTAGTGACATATTATCCACACCATGAAGGGACATTACCAATTTCTTGGAAGAGATTCATAATGTAATAGGTTTATAAATTTAGATAAATTCGAGTTTGATCATTTCAGGATTCAAAGGTCACACCATGATTAAAATAACAATTTTATGATGGTTAGGCCATGGAAGTTAAGATTCATGTTGTTTAGAAATATAAACATGAAACACACCATTATGATTCATTCATGCCTCAATGAAACTGGTGGTTAAATATAAAATGATGAATAAACCCACAATTCATTCCATTTTGAAATATTTCACATTGCTATTTTTTCAAAATAGGAAAATCAATTATATTCGATGACTTGGAACTTTTAATAAGGTTTGGAAATTTTAAAAACGTCCATTAGCTACTGATTTTAATTTTTATGGTGAAGTTTCACTATGAAACAATACAATAGCCAAATTTGTAGCACATTAAGTGTGAATTTTGTTAAAAATTGATTTTTAAAATTGAAACTACTATACATTAGAATGTATCACACATGGGAGAAATAGAGGGAATATATAAGATTACAAAGAAATAAATAAGAGTGAATTATGTTATGATTTTACTGAATATCTATATTTCAGGTGTGAAGTGTTATTGTATTGAATTGCACTGAATATCAAGTTAGAAAGTAAAGCGTAGTTGGGAATATTAGTGAGAATTATGAAGAAATATATATATATATATATATAATTATGAAGAATTTTTTTTTTCCAAATTGTTTATTTTAATTATTGTGAGTTCGACCTATATGTTGACATTATATCATGTTGCAACACTCTTGGAAATTAGTAAACAAAAAGGAGAAGAATTAATGGTCCTTTTATGGGTAATGATATTATCCTAAGGATTGTAAAAATAGATATTAATTGGTATATGAACACATCATTAATATGTGGTCCTTGGATATATACAAGTGCAGGTGAACCGAGTAAAATATATACGTTTGTGGTTCATTGTATTTCTATATTTAGTTGGTAATGTTTGTGATCATTGTTATAGATTCATTGAATCTTTTAAAATTAAAGGTAAATATCCAGATAAAAAATTAATTGAGAGGAAAATTGAAGACACCCTAGTTCACCCATCTCAAGCTCAAGGTGTATATTGGGACCTTATTTTTTAAAAAGAGGTGTTATGACAACTAGTTACTTCTTAGTGAATCTATTAGTGGTAGTTATCACCATTGTGAATTATGTAAATGAAATGGGAGTACCCTTATTTTATGGGTACAAGTATCATGTATGGAATAATTGAATGCAATAAAATTTATGATTTCTTGGACTTGATGTTTACTAAACATTATTTCATAGATTTCAAGTAAGTGATTATACAAAAATATCAATGGAAAAATATGACATTAAATTATATAATGATGGTTAAATAATGCCAAATTATAATTATGGAGTGTTTTCAAATCATATATACATAAAGGTGATTAATTTAACAATTTCCAAATTGATTTTGGGGAATATTTCCAAAATTTATGAAAGTGATACAAAACTTAATGAGTCAAAGTTATATGTTCTTCAAATTATATTTTCTGATTTGAATATGGGTTCAAGTAAATTTGATGATGGTTTATTTTACCTTCTTATTAAAGTGGATAGATCTATTCATTGAGTTTTTAATTATACAAAATATTTTTTTATAGTTAAGAAAAACATATTAATAATCTCAATAATTTATAATAAAAAGTTTTATTAATTTTAAGTAAATCTTAGAGATTTATCTCTTGATGATCTATAAAATATACTGGTCATATATTAAAATATAATGAATATATAATGTTCTTTTGAAAATTTACCCAATGAAATGGAATTCAAAGATATATATAATCAAGAGATTCATGAGGATAAAATTAAAGAAGATGTTAGTGATTATTTATTATCTCTTGAGGGAAGAAGTTAAATAGAGGCATATAAAAATTTGAGGATAAGCTACCCAAGCCTATTTTTACTATAGAAAGATTGGTCACATTATTGTTAGGTGTCCAAAAATAGCTGAAATAGAGGATGAAGAGTATGTGTTCATAAATAAAATAAAGAAATAATTTCTCCCCTAGAAGTAATTTTAATTTAGTAAATTCAATTGAAAAAAAATTAGATAAAGGTTATAGTAAATAAAGATGAAGAAGTTTATAATAAAGATACTTTTAAATGTGTTCATACAAATTTATCTTAGATATTATCAATGTTTTAATGTATATATTGGAGAAATATAAACCGTAAGTATAATATCGTGATAAACTAGATTGATTTGATAAAGTAATGGTCTAATTTTAAGTGGAACTTGAGGATATTGACATAAAAATAAATAATAATAGTGAGATTATAGTATTATTTAAGGAATCTTCTTTTTATGTTGATGATTTAAAGGAATAAATTGATCACCTATATATTTTTTTGGAATAATATGAAAGTGATCAAGTGAATGATAAATAATCAAATATTTATAGTTTAAAGATTATGTAACAGGCTAAGAATGTTAATAATATTAGTATTTATATCCATGAGAAAGATAATAAGATTGAAAAACTAAAATAGGAAGTTGTATCTCCAAAAAAGAATATTGAGAATGAAATTGAAAAATTAATTATGGATGAAACATTAGTTTGGATTTTTTTTGGTTGTAGTATTAAAATAAAGGGACGTTTAAGGTGAAAGAAGTATCTAGGAGGTGTTGAGGGCTCAAAGACCCAATTTAATGGGTAAAAGTGGTTTTTGATATAATATTGAAAAATAAATAGAAAATATAGAAAATAAAAAGATCAAAGGGATCCAGATTAAACGATAAATTTCTTAAACATCGAGAACTCATCATCAAATAAGGAGTTTTACAAAAATAGGGTATATGAAGAGAGATGGAAATAACAACATATTTTCTCTAATAAAGGGTAGATTATATGGTTACATAGGCTACATAATTTCTTATTATAGTGAATATTAATGTTACTTTATAGGAAAATTAATTGGATTTTAGCAGATGAGAACTGAAATTTATCCATTCTACTAGAATAGAAATCCATTTTATTGATATTATTTCACTTTCTCATAATTTAGGTATAAAGATATAAATTATATGTAAATAAGTGTAATTTTTACATTATGAGACAAAGAAGAATTGATAAAACATAATACAGTTTAATTCCTTTGAGAAAAATTTTATATCCTTTAAAGGAAGAAATATATGACCTAATTGCTTATGCTGAAGAAAATGACAATAAAATAAGAAGAATGTTGACCCCTTATAATGTTTATTGGAAAGACAACAAACTAAATAGGATATATAAATATATAATTACTAATAAATCATTATAAAATATAAATAATAGTAATAAGTTGATTCTTGATTGTGGATGCCCATCCCACATGATAGGTAATAGGAATATTCTCTAAATGTGAAAGAAAGAGTTGATGGAACACTTCAGTTTGGAAATAATACAGATATAATTATTAAAGGAAGTATAAAAGAACATTTGGATGGTAATTAATTGTATAATATAGAATTTATACATTTTCATGGTCTCTGACATAATTTTTCGAGTGTGATCTAGTTATGTGACTTAGTATTAAAAGTCATATTCAATAGAAAAGGTTGAAATTTCAAAGGAAGGTTAAAAAATCTCTTATATAGAGATATATAATGAATTTAAACATGTATCAAGTGGATATAATGGAAAATAATTGTATCATTACTATATATTATGAGAATAGTTTATGGAATTAGAGGCTTTATTACATTCATTAGTGGAGTATATAGAATTTATAAAGGTTTAAATCTATTATTGGTATTCCTTAAATAAAGATTAACAGAGATAATATTTTTGATTCTTACGTGAGTGGAAATATGGTGAGAAACTCTTTTCATTCAAAGAATAAGTGATCATCAAATCTGTTGAATCTGTCCCACATCAAGGTATGAGGTCTAGTCATTTAATCTAAAAAGTGTGGTAGGAAATATTTCATTTTATTTATTTATAAACTCAAAATGATACTTTTTTCATTTATATGGTCTAAGATGGATGTTTTTGGCTGGATCAAAAGATTTTGAAGAGGGGCATATAATTAAATTAGAAGAAAATTGAATATTATATGTTTATATAGTGGAATCGAATACACTTCCATAAAAGATTAAATTTTTATGAAGAAACATGGAATAAAGATTGAAGTTTGAGAAATAAGGGCTTCTAAACAAAATGGAGTCATAGAATGAAGAAATCATGTGGTAAATAACATGGCCAAAACCTTGTTGATTGAAAGTGGAATCTCTCACCACTATTGGAATGAATCTATAAAAGAGGTTGTGTACACTCAAAATCCAGAACTGATCATTCTTGGAAAAGATAAGACACCATATAAAGTGTTTCATGGTAGTAAACCATCATGGAAACATCTTAAATTATTAAAGAAAATATTATAATTATATTAAATATAGAAATCATGAAAATTATGATGATGTGATAGATAAAAGAACAAGTTTCAGGTTACTCATTATAAATTAAACCCTATAAATTTTTCAAAAAAGTCCCAATAAAACAGTTGTAATAAGTTGTGGTAATATTGATAAATATAAAGATAAGGATAATTAAGGATGTTTTTCCCCTAAATAAATGAATAAGTAAAAAATAATATATAGTTTTAGATTTATGAGAATCTAAAAATCCTCTATTCTTTGATGATTATGAAGTCAAAATAGATAAATATCTATTGAGTGGATCCTTGAACCACTTTTGGTTATTATGAATATAAATATTTATATGTTTTATTTCCTTTAGTTTTCCTAATAATTTTAATTTTTTATTGATGAAAGTAAGCTTAATATTGAACATTTTGTTATATAATTTTCTTAATTTAACTTTATATTTCATGTTTTTATACCTCATAACATGATTTATAAGTTTTATTTTTAGTTCCTAGAAAAAACAAGTAATTTTAGACCTTAATATATAATTTATACATGATTTTTACTATTCCCATACAAAAGAAATTCTCCACACCACATAGCGAAATGGTTATTCATGCGACTAGTTCAAAATTCATATAGCTGATTTTGGATCCACATAGTCAATTTTCTATTTTTTTCCTCTGTTTTTAGTAGATCATGAGCTACAAAACTCTAAATTGAATGATACATTTTTTTGGAAATATAAGATGATATAATAAATTTCATTTGAAGAGATAAACTACTGAATCGGTATATTTTATGTCTGAAATTAGGTTTGAAGTCACTGTATATTTTGTTTTTCTAATTTTGTTGTTTTCCTATACCTTTTTCTCTTATTTATAATCATAACATGAGTTTTATATATCGTATTATAGTGATTTTTGATTATTTAAAAATATAAATAACTTTTATAAATATAATAAAAAAGGACCCAAAGCTATTTCATAATTTCATTGGGTTTTTAGGTGTAAAACATGTAATAAAAATCTATCTACAGTCATCATGAATTCTATTAAATGAATTGCCTCGGTATTGAATTCAGATACATTATTACCTTAAGTATATAATCACTTATGTTATTTCCATATGTGAAATACCTATTTAGTGAATCTATTATATTATTTTTTATGTGTTTATTTCTCTTATGTAGATAAAAAAAACTTCATAAAAAACCCCCTTTGTAAATTTCTTGATAGAGTTCATTAAAATTCCAAATGTAAAAATGATTTGTTTTACATAATGTTTTAGATATTTTTTTCATTTTAATTTATCATGTTTAAGTTTTTATAAATAAATTTATAATTCATATTAATTATGTAGATCATACACTAAGTGTTTCTAATTTTTTGAAACATGTTTTTATGAAGATCAAAATTTGTTTTATGTTCACACATGAAACGTATATCATGAAAGTTCAAAAAAATCTTATAATTTTTTGTAGTTTCATAAATTTTATGGTTTCTAAATTCATATTAGATAATATTAAACTCTTTAAAAACCATTTTAATATTTTTACTATGATGTTATTATGTTTTTAATTTCTCCACAAATTTACTACTTGTTTTAAAATGGGTTGTTTTGAATTTCATATTTTCAAATTAAAACTTTTTATTTTCTTGGGATTTATCTTTGACCTATTATCCCAAAGATCATTTCAATTATTTATCAGATGATTTTATTTTTTTCTATCAGTATTTATTTTTTAAATGTAGTTCATGTGTTTAGTAATTAATATGCAATGATAATATCTTTTTTTCTCTGTGTGATAATCCAGTTTTGTCATTTTTATTATTTTGAATTGTTCTAATGGTTTGTTTGAGTGTGTATTATGAATAGATTTTTATTTAAAGGACTCAAGGATTCATAGAATAAATAATAAATTTTATAAAAGTGATAGCTTATTTATATGAAACTTCTTTGAAGAAACCATACATATTTCATGTTATACAATGTGATAAGTAAAGTGATGTTCTATACATATTCCACTGTAAAGAATTTCTCACTAATTTTTTATGATCTACTATGTTCTTAATGAAAAAATATATTAATTCTATTTCCTCAACAAGAAAACATTATACAATTCTCAAGAACCACTACTTTTTATTTATTTTTATATATTCTTCTTCATCGTGGTTGCTTAATTCTGTCACACTTCTTCCTATCATTCACATACAATGTGTTTTAGGTTTATGATTTTATATAAAAAATATTTTTATTCCATTGAAATGTGTCTCTTAGATTCTAAAGTCGATATTTAAGGGTTGGGAATATCTGTATTTAAATTCATGTATTCTAGGTTCTGACTACTAGATTATAATGCCGGGACCGTTCGGTTCATGACTCTTGGTATCTAAATTTAGGGTTATAATCCAGCTGGGAATCCCCATAAAAAAGTGAGGTGTCTATTGGTTATTCTTCCACTATAAAAATTATTTGGTAATTTAATTATTATTCCTTTTTAAAAATTAGGCTCTTTAAAGTATTTCTCTCAATGATTAGAGAGTTATAATAGTAGAGTAGGATCACTTTTTACCAAACTACTATAACAAAATCCTTTCAATTTTTTATTTTATTTACACTATTAATTAATTCTGCTAATTAAATTTGATAATTAATCCATATCCACAAAATTTTAATCTGGTCTATTTACCCCCTCTAGATCTTATTATGCCAAATATCTGACCTGACAATTTGTATCAAAGGTAGACCTTTCTTAATGATAGTTTACCTCTATAATTCTTTTTATTGATACCAAAAAATTGTTATCCAATTGTTTTCTTTTATAATTATCCAATAATTTTATAGATTTTGTTGTTTGAATTTTATTTTGCTAAAATTTTCCTAGACATCAACATATAAGGAAAATATATATAATATTGAAGGAATGAATTAAAATGATGGGTAAATTCCTTATAAACCTCCTCAATTTGAAGATAATGACTATGGTTAATGACGATGTTGAATGAAGGCTTGCCTCAAAAAATTAAGCATACAACATTGGCCGATGATGGAAAAATAGTACACACTACCAAAATATTACTCAGATGCACTTATAGGAAAATATATTTCTAGAAACATTTTATATTAAAATGTTGTTAATATTTTATATTATATTACTAAAAAAGTGTGTTTAGTCATGTGTCTGCATGTAGTATGGCTCATAATAATTGGATGATTTTATAAGTTACTCGCCTTGGGTTAGAAAAATTGATATGAACTAAACATGGGATGCTTCTAATTGAGTTCTAAGACATTTTTATTGGTGAATAAAAAATTATAAATCAAAATTTCCATCGATTAACAAGAATTGTGAATGGGGTGAATTTTCTAGGAGAAGCATAAGAAACCCCAATACTAGTTGAAAATTCCTAAGAGTACAACCCAAGAAACAGAATGAAAAAAAGGTTGATATCAATGAAAGTAAAAAATTCAAGGAGTATACTTTCGATGAACTCATCAGATCTATTATTTAATAAAAACTTGATTTAAAGAATATTTCATAAGAAGATAACTCAATGAATAAAGGTTTTAAATAAAAATATTAGAAAAATATTTCCTCTAACTATTCTAAATCTAAATCTTTAGAAAGTGATAAAGGAGAAAAAGAAAATATATCCAATGGAATATATAAAATAATAATGATAGAAAAGGTATAATAAGATACCCAATAAAGATCAGAATAATGATTGAAAATTAATAAAGGGTACTAAATATTGTTCAGTTGTAACATGTTATACATGTGGAATAAATGATCACATCAAACCTAATGATCAAAAGATGAAGTAAGAAGGTATAGATAAGAAATGAAAAATTTAATTGAAACATGCTTATCATGCTTGATAAATTTGGACTGAAGAACTTGATTTAAGTGATGAATCTGGAAGTAAGAATATGGAAAATAAAAATAAAAATTAGTTTAGTAATAATTATGATTCTAGTTGTTATTTTCAAAGTGATGGTTATAAATTTAATTATTTTTATGTATAAAATTTGAAGCTTCAAAAATTTTTCTTAGATTTAGTGAATTATATAATGTTTGAAAATATGAGAATAAAAATTTAATCAAACAAAGTAATAAATTTAGTAATGAGAATGATATTATCAAAGAAGAAAAAGAAAATATCTTTTTAGAAAATGAATGTTTGAAAAAAAAAATCTTAATTTGTTTAAAAGGAAAAAATATAAAATAAAGATTATAGAGAAAAATATCTCTAATGTTTAAATATCAAATTTTAGTTTATGAAATTCTACTTTATCTGAAATAGATAAAGTATATAATGATCATGAGATTGTTGAGAAAAAATTTTAATTTGAAAAAGGAAATTGTAAATTTGATTGAAATTTTATCCAACTTTTTTAAAGGTAAGTAAAATTTTGATAATATGATATCTATTATTAAACCAAATAGAGATAAATATATTGTCGGTTATAACCATAAGTTTCCTAAAATTTTCAAGACCTATTTTGTTAAGAGTTCACATGAAAGGTTTCTATTGTTACTTGTTTTAACTATTGTTTTTAAGGACATTATGATAATGAATATTCTATTATGCTCTCTTAATCTGTTAGTTTCACTAGATTTTATATCTCTAAAAATATTTCTTCTCATGTTCCTTACAATAAATGTTTTAAATCTTCCTAGGTACCAAAATAAAAAATTTACAAACCCATTTGGACCCAAAATAACATGGGTAAAAAATTGTGTTTGTGTTTGATTTCTATAGGACCCTACCACATGTGATTATTTATTTAATAAAATGTTGGATTCTATTGAAATAATATTTTATTTCATTATGATATAGTGATTATTTTAAAATTATATTTTATATGCTCTAACCCTTTTATATTGGTGGATATTTTTTTGTGAAACATAAATTCAAGGGGTTATTAACTTTTTTCCTTAATTTATATTACATTAAGGGGGATATTTACATTATATTTATTGTTTATAGCACATAAATTATAGTTTAATGTTTTAATATGTTTATGGGAATTTTTTATGTATTTATATGATTAAATTTTCAAATATGTAAAATCTAGAATCTGTTTTTTAGATTACTGTTATATAATTATTTTAAAACCTCTCAATCATCCTATATGATGTTAACATACTATTTAAACCATCAGAATTTATAAAATCATATTTTGTAAAATATTTCTGGCTATTTTGTTTCTCTCAAACCATTAAAAAATATTCTTCTCATTCCATCTAATTATAATTTTTAATAGTGTGTGAATTTTTTGTGGCTCCTTGTTATATCTTTGGAAAATTACATGTTGAGAATGAATTATATTTTTCACAGTATTAATTGAATTACCTTAAAACATAGAGTCAGTATTTTTTTATTTTATAAAACATTATATCATTGATAATTTCAAAACGGGGAACATTTTTTTTGAAATTATAATTTGTTTTTAATTATATAAATTATGGATAATGTTGAGTGGATTCTTTAAATAATACATGTTTTGACCATTATGAAGATTTATTTGTTTTATTATATTTATTTTTCTTAATAAATAGAATTATTCCTTGATTAAAGTAACATTAATCATGATCATATCATTATTTCAATATCTTAATTTATCTTTAGATTTCATGTTTTAATAGAACATACAATGATCTACATGTTTTATTTTGATTTTCAATGATAAAATAATCATTTGGGTCTATAAGATATAATTTATACATGCTTTTCACTATTCTTATATAGAAAAACATTTTTACACCATGTAGCCAATTAAAAATTCCCATTTCCAATTTTAAAGCCACACAGCCTATTTTCCAGTTTTATTTTCTCTCTGTATTTATACAATATCTTGATATAAACAACTAAAAATTGAGTGATTCATTTTTTTATAAAAGAAGATTTATTACATTTAATTAGAAGACATAAACTACTAAATTGATCTATTTCATGTCTAAAATTTTGTATGATTTACTATATGTTATTAATCTAATTTCAACTATTTCCATAACTATGTTGCTCCTATTTTTAATCATGACTTGAGTTTTAGAAATCTTATTATAGTGATTCTCGATTTTTTATAAAGATAATGAAATTTTATAAATATAAGTAAATAGGACATAAAAATAATTCATCCTTTAACTAGGTATTTTTTAGGTATAAAACTTTTAAAGGAAATATATCTATAGTTTTCAAGAATTTCCTTACATGAATTACCTACATAAGGAATTAAAATGCATGATTCTCATACATAGTGAATCAATTAAGTGATTATTTTCACATCCATGGTGTAACGTCCCGAGTCCGGAGCCCCTCCACTAGTGCCCCGTACCTGGTTCGGCACATGACCTCAAATGCATTTCCCCGAACGCCAGAGGCTGCCAACTAGCAGCGAGGGCCTTGGTGAGTCGGGTGGGAAACTATGCCCTCATTCGGTAAGGTATACAAGGTAAGAAAACAATAATAAACAGCAGAAGTGGTAACAACATGCATAACAACAGAAAACAAACAGAGGAAACAATGTATATATATAACTATGATGACAATGATGCAGCAGGTACAAGTATCTAAGGAAAATAGCAAACACAACAATGTGCTGGAATACAACTGAAATCAAGTGCAAAAGAAAAACAAAGTGATCTCCTCATCATCACGAGCCACGACTCGGTCCCATGCTCCCCAGCTCCTGGTGCAGTCAAGATCCTAAAGAAGAAGGGCGCTTGCCGTTGTCTATACCTGCAACAACATAGTCTGCTTGGGCCCAAAAGTATGGCCCAAACAGGGTGGGAGATACAATCCCAGTAGGCAATCACCCAAAGATTTGTTCCTAACAGTCAATGAATACATGGCAGTAATAAAACAAGAAGCAGTAAACATAAAAGCACAAAAAGCTACAATCCAAAGTTCTAACAAGTATAGAACACAAGTAAGAAGCCAACAAAAAACGAGGAAACAGGTAACCCTCTATGTAGCTCTCACAGTCTAGCCCCTATGGTTCAACCTCTAAGTACTAGCAACCCTCTGGGAGGCACACACAGTCTCTGGTTCAGCTACGTAATTAAACAGACTCTACGGGGAATCACTCACCATCAATTCCCCCTATAGTCTCGTATCATGCTAAAGGCTCTCTGGGGAAGCACTCAACGTCAATTCCCCCTGTGGTCTGCATCGTAATTAAAATACACTTTGAAGAAACCCTTCCGTCAATTCTCCACTTGGTCTCACATCGTGATTAAAAGACACTCTGGAGAAGCCCTTTTGTCAATTCTCCCTTTGGTCTGGTACCCTAGGTTCTCACAGTCCTGAGTAACTAAACATGCTCAGCGCATGTGTATCGTCCAGGTAAACCTCAAGAACTACTTGGCTATCATATAAGGCTCAACAATAACAAAAACAATAGTCCACAATCCTACAACTAGGCATGGTAACTGGAAAAATGCCAAATAGGAAGAACAAGCATGTAAAAGCAATCTGAGCACAACAAAAATACTATAATCACAAGCAATAACCTCTACTAAAGAAATCATGCAAAGCAGGCAAGTAATAAGGGCAAAAAAGGAAACACGCAATACCCCGTTCAAGGGTATTGGTGAAAATTGCACAAAATATTCATCAACTTTCTACGAAAAGGCACAAACCACCTACCTCGATCCTATGAGATCGATATACATGATCCTCGACGACAGATTCCCCTTAGAATGATGTAGATCTGAGAAAATGCACAAAAAATTCATCCCACGATAACTTGAAAACAAGGAGGAATCAAGAAACAAGGCTCAAGCAGAAGGAAGAACTCGCCGATGTGATTCCAATGCAATCGACCATGCTCGAATTGGAGAACAGATGGCGAGGCAGGAATCTGTCGAAGATCCAGCCGTACGGATGATCTCGGATGGATGAAAACTGATGAAGAAGATGAATATGGGGGTTAGGCGCAACCCTGGTCCGTTTAATGAAAAAAAAAGTACACGGCGTGTACTTCTAGATTACACAACGTGTACTTTAAATTTTTTCCGTACTCTAAAAAATCGGCCACCACCTCAGCCTTACACACCGTGTGTGCGACCCAGACGCGGCCAACACATGGCTTCGAGCCGAAACAGATTACACGGCGTGTACTCAAAAAGTACACGGCTTGTACTTCTGAAATTTCCAGAAAATTTATTTTCCTTAAATACTCCAGAAAAAGGAAAAACATACCTGAATGAAAGTCCGGGTTCTTACAAAATTCCCCCCTTAAAGAAATTCGTCCCCAAGTTTCCCTAACGAGGTGGAGAAGAAGGATCCCCGAACAGCTCCGGCCACTGCGATCGTACATCGGCCTCCCTCTCCCAGGTCTCATCCTGTACTCACCCATGCTGCCATAGCACTCGTACCAGAGGAACAGACTACCTGCGGAGAACCTTCGTACTACGATCGACAATCCGTATAGGATGCTCCTCGAACGATGCATCTGCTTCAAGCTCGACTTCCTCAGGCTGAAAGACGTGAGATGGGTCTGAAAAGTAACGTCAGAGATGAGGGATGTGGAAGACGTCGTACATGGCCCGATACCTCTGAGGTAGCTGCAACCGATAGGCGACTGGCCCCACTCTCTCCAAAACCTCAAACGACCAGACGTACCATGGAGAAAGTTTACCCTGTCTCCGAATCCTCTTGTGTCCCATCCTAGGTGCGACACGTAGGAAAACCCGATCACCGACCTCGAACTCCAGAGGTCGTCTCCGCTGATTAGCATAAGACTTCTGCCGAGACTGCGCTGTAGCCATCCTCTTCTGAATCAGCTCTATCTGCTCTGAAGTCTCCTGAACAAGACGAGGTCCCAGCAAAGCTGTCTATCCTACCTCAAGCCAGCATAAGGGTGATCGGCATGGCCTTCCGTACAAATCCTCGTATGGTGCCATCTGGATGGTCGCCTGTAAACTGTTGTTGTAGGCGAACTCCACCAGAGGAATATGCTTCTCCCAAGAACCGCCAAAGTCAAGGATGCAAGCTCGTAGCATATCTTCAAGCACCTGGATCGTGCGCTCGGACTAGCCATCAGTCTGGGGATGGTATGTTGTACTCAAAAGTACCTGTGTACTTAAGGCCTTCTGAAGTCCCTACTAGAACCGAGAGGTAAAGCGCGCATCTCTGTCTGAAACAATAGAGCGCGGAACTCCGTGCAGATGCACAATCTCTCTGATTTAAAGTCGTCCCAGATCATCGACATTAAAGGTCTCCTTGATCGGCAAGAAGTGAGAAACCTTCGTAAGCCTGTCGATGACAACCCAAACAGCATCATTCCCTCAAGGTGATCTCGGCAACCCGGTCATGAAGTCTATCACAACATCGTTCCACTTCCACTCTAGAATGGGTAACTACTGTAAGAGCCCCACTGGTCGTTGATTCTCTGCTTTCACATGCTGACAAATAGAACATCTCATGAAAAAACCAGAAACATCCTTCTTCATACCTGGCCACCAGTACTGGCGATGAAGATCCTGATACATCTTGGTGACGCCAGGATGAACTGCCCAAACTGTAGAATTCAAATCCCACATCAGCTCCTCGCGTATGTCTTCTGGCACCCATACGCGTCCTTGGAAATGAAATATCTCATCCTCACCCACTGTCCATCCAGGAAGAGGGTCCTCTCCTGACACACTCTCCTGCAGGACTAAGCCTTCCGAGTCTGATAGCTGCCTCATCCGTACCCTGTCAAGTAGTGTGGAGGTAACAGCTACGGAAGATAGAAAAGTTTGTCCCCGTCTGTCATGCACCTCTAGATGCATCTCAAAGAACAGAGCCATCAGCTGTCACTCACTACTGGCCTCCTGAACTGCCAGAATATGAGTTCTTCTGCTCAACGCATCTGCCACAGTATTGCCCTTTCCCGGCATATAGGCAAGCTTGAAGTCAAAAGACTGTAGATACTCAACCCACCTATGCTGCCTCAGATTCAGATCACGCTGAGTGAAGATATACTTGAGACTCTTGTGGTCAGTGAAAACCACAAAGTGCTCTCCCAGAAGATAGTGTCTCCAACAGCACAAAGCATGAACAACAGCTGCCAACTCCAGATCGTGTGTAGGGTAGTTCTTCTCAAGTGGCCTCAGTTGTCGAGACCCATACACAACGACTCCATATTCCTGCATAAGCACAGCTCCCAGCCTGATACCCAAATCATCACAGTAAAAAGTGTAGCTCTTGCCTGGCTCTGGAAAGACTAGTATCGGTGCTGACGTCAACCTCCATTTCAGCTCCTGAAAGGCTGACTCACAAGAATCTGACCATGAGAACATCACCACCTTCTTGGTCAGACCTGTCAAAGGTGCTGCTAGACAAGAAAAGTCCCTAATGAAGCCTCTGTAGTATCCAGCCAGCCCTAAGAAGCTTTGTACCTCAAAAATGTTCTTCGGTTTCTCCTAGGAAACTACAGCTCTCACTTTATCTGGGTCCACATATACTCCTGTCTCTGAGATGACGTGACCCAAGAAGTGAATCTGATCCATCCAGAAGTGGCACTTCGAGAGTTTAGCATAAAGCCGATGCTCTCTCAGTGTACTCAGACCAATCTCAAGATGGGTGGCATGGTCGTGTCGAGTGTGAGAGTACACCAAGATATCGTCCACAAAGACCAAGACGAAGGAGTCCAAGTAAGTATGGAACACTCGGTTCATCAGCGCCATGAAAACTGCAGGTGCGTTCGTGAGACCGAATGGCGTGACTGTATACTCGTAAAGACCGTACATGCTCATGAAGGCTGTCAGAGGTATATCTGATAGTCTAACGCGCAACTGATGATAACCGGACCTCAAGTCAATCTTCGAGAACACCCAGGCTCCTCGAAGCTGATCGAAAAGGTCATCAATTCGTGGCAATGGATATTGGTTTTTGACCGTCAACTGGTTTAGCTTCCAATAATCCACACAAAGTCGAAGGGTACTATCTGCCTTCCTTGCAAACAAGACAGGCGAACCCTAAGGAGAAGTACTGGGTCAGATGAAACCCTTAGCATGTAGCTCCTCCAACTACTTCTCGAGCTCCTGAAACTCAGGTGTGGCCATCCTATAGGGAGGAATGGACACTGGTGCCTCTCCTGGCACGAGGTCAATAGAAAAGTCTACCTCACGCTCCGGAGGAAAACCTGAAAAGTCCTCTAGAAAGACATCCCAGAAGCGATCCACCACTGGAGGAAATCCCAAATGTGGAGTCCCCTGATCATCCAGATGAAGACTAGAAATCTGGGCCGTCACTCCTCCTAGACCAAGATGCTCGAGTCCTGCCCGACTCTCATGAACGTCACATTCGCCTCTGTGAAGGAAAGATTCACCCTCTGGTGAAATGAAACTGAATCTGCGGCGATAGCAGTCGACGACTGCCCAGAAGGGAATCAACCAGTCCAGGCCAAGGATTACATCATAGCCTGTCATCTATAGGACATAGAGGTCCCATAAGAAGCAATACCCTAAAACCTCGAGAGGGCACTCTCTACACTGGAGTACTCTAGATGTCCTCATTCCCAAAGGTGTGTCTAGTGTCAACGAGTCAGCAGAAGAAAAGATGCAGAGTCCAAGGCTCTCCACAATAGCAACAGAGATAAAGCTATGCATAGCACGAGCATCGAAAAGGGTTGAAGATAAAACTGAGGATACTAAAATCGTACCTCGAATAGTAGAAGGGTCGGGATCCTTCTCATGATAAGTCTTCTCCACGGCGAAAGACTGGGCTGCACCGCGGCCCTGTGCCCCTGACTGACCGCTCTAAGCTGAACCTCCCTACTGGTGGTGAGGAACTGGTGGCTGACCGCCACGGCCTCGACCTCCACCTCGGCCCAAACGGCCGGAAGAACTCCAGTTCCCTAACTAGTGAGAGACTGGTGGGGCTGCTCCTGAACGAGGAGTCATGGAAGAACCCCGGTCACCTGCTGCTTGTGGGAAAACCTGGCAGAAACGCTGAAGTTGACCCATATTGCCGCAAGATCGGCACTCCAAGGGGTCTCTCTGGCACTGCGGCCTCGTGTTCCCTGCCCGGCCACACTGATAGCACGTCACCTGGCTGCCTGATGATGCGTCTCACTTCCTCGAATCACCGCGCGTAGGCTCCCTACGGCGCTTCTTGCTGTCATCTGAAGGAAAGCTAGATCTAGAAGCAGAACCGCCCTGACTCACAACTCCAGAGTCTCTCAGATTGCGCTCCGCAATCAGTTCCTGGTTGGCAATGGAAGTAATGGAAGTCAGCTGGAAGATGTTCACCTGTGAGCGAATCTCCCGCCTAAGTCCATCCTCAAACTTCCTCACCAAGAACACCCCACTCCCATCACGAAGGGTTGTAAAACACTGCAGCTCAGTGAAACGAGAGGAATACTCCATGACCGATAGAGTAACTTGCTCTATGCTCATGAACTCCCAGGCTCGATCGGCCCTCAGGGTCTCCGGGTAGAAGTAGTCGTAAAACACGCACTAAAACTCCTCCCAAGTCATAGCCTGCTGCTGACCCGCCTGTGAGATCACATCCCACCACCTCTTGGAGGAGTCTTGGAGCATGTAGGTGGTGAGATTGACTCGCCTCTCTGGAGGTGTCTCTAGATGCTCGAATATAGTTATCATGGCTTCCAGCCATGACTCTGCAGCCTAAGGTCCTCCCTCCCCCGAGAACGTGGGAGGATGCTACTGCTGAAAGACCCACGTCAAGTCTGCCATAGACGAGGAAGGAGGTGGTGCTCTGTAGAAGGACTACATCATCCTCATGAAACCCTCCCTAAACTGCGCATCGGCTCCCGTAACTGGTACAACAACCGGTGCCAAGGCTGGCTCGGCTAGGGGATCGACAAGAAGTCCCTGATCAGCCCTGTCTGGTGTCTGATCACTTCCTGAAGACAGACGTATGACCGGAGGACGTCTCAGAGGCATAGCTCTGAAAGATCAAAAGCACACCTTAGATCAGGAAAACAAGGACAGATAAAAAAAGAGTAAAACATAGGAACAGGGGAGAAAAAAACACACAAGATTGCAAAACACGACTACACGGTGTGTATAAAACTACATGGCCTGTCTACTTAATCCACTGACATGGGTGTGTACTCTCACCCTACAAGTCATGTACAATTCAAACTACACGGTGTGTTGACCCCCACACACGGCGTGTGCTTGAAAACTATTCCCTTGCCCGAGTCTCCTCACACGGCTAACCCACACGGTCCAACTCAACCCGATACTACACGGCGTGTTCGAATAAAACACGGCGTGCACTTGACGAGGCTTTGGTGGTCCGTGTTGTTGAGTACATGGTCTTCTACATGGATAGAACTTACACGGCGTGCTCCAAACAAGAATGGCGTGCATAGGCGAAGGCAACATCGTCCCGTGTTGTTCGTGACACGGCCGGGTACCTGAGCAAGACTACACGACGTGTTCCGAACAAACACGGTGTGTGGAAAAGAGGGCCACGTTGGCCCGTGTTGTTCGTGACACGGCCGGGCACCTGGACAGGACTACATGGCGTGTTCCCTATGGACACGGCGTGTTCTACCCGAGCTTCCTCAGCCTGTGTTGTTAGTGACACGGCTCGGTACAGGGCTCTGAACTCACACGGCGTGTACCAATGGTACACGGCGTGATCCCAAATTTACTCCTACGACACCGTGTTCTGCTCACACGGTCAGTGAAACGGACTGAAAACTACACGGCATGTATCCAAAAAGTACACATCGTGTATTCTGGGTTTTTCTGGGCAGTAGCCCAGAAACTGCGCAGAATTCTAGAAACACTAAAACAAGGGAAAAGGGTGCCAAATTCTGATCCGTGAGGGACCATAACACCTCAAGAACCAAAATTCGGTGTTCATTTTAATCATGGAACAAAGAAACAGTTTTCTAACACAACAGCAGAGAATCTAACAAACAACTATCACAACAACATGCATAATCTACACAAAGTCTATCACAACAGCATGCAATCGCTAATGCACCCTAGATGACATGGTAAGAATGCATTAAATGTGATTTCTATAAGTGTCTATATGATGCATGAGATGACATACCCTCATCTCATCGGGTTGCGACAGAAATAGAACCGAAATATGAAAACAATAACCGCACAAGTCATAAGAATCACTCTAGGTGAAAACATACCAACCATAAAATCTCAAAACCAGAAAACTGCAATTAATGAGGTAGTATGGATTCTCCCTGTACACGGGTTAGCTACTCTCGAGCACAGCTTAACGCCAAGTACTGAATCCTTCCTATCCCTGGATAAGGTCTCCAAACAGTAAAGCAAGAGAAAACAACTCCTCTGATACCACTTTGTAACGTCCCGAGTCCGGAGCCCCTCCACGGGTGCCCCGTACCCGGTTCGCCACATGACCTCAAGCACGTTTCCACGAATTCCAGAGGCTTCCGACTAGCAGGGAGGGCCTTGGTGAATCAGTGGGGAAACTATGCCATCATTCGGTAAGGTATACAAGGTAAGAAAACAACAATAAACAACAGAAGCGGTAAACAACATGCATAACAACAGAAACCAAACAGCAGAAACAATGTAGATATCTAACTGTGATGGCAATGATGCAGCAGGTACAAGTATCTAAGAAAAATAGCATACACAATAACGTGCTGGAATACAACTAAAACCAAGTGCAAAAGAAAAACAAAGTGTGCCCCTCATCATCGCGAGCCACGGCTCGGTCCCATGCTCCCTAGCTCCTCGTGCAGTCAAGATCCTGAAGAAGAAGGGCGCTTTCCCTTGTCTATACCTGCAGCAACATAGTCTGCTTGGGCCCAAAAGTATGGCCCAAACAGGGTGTGAGATACAATCCCAGTAGGCAATCAACCAAAGATTTGTGCCTAACAGTCAATGAATACATGGTAGTAATAAAACAAGAAGTAGTAAACAGAAAAGCACAAATAGCTAAAATCCATAGTTCTAACAAGTATAGCACACAAGTAAGCAGCCAACAACAAAAGAGGAAACAAGTAACCCTCTATGTATCTCTCACAGTCTAGCCTGTATGGTTCAACCTCTGAGTACTAGCAACCCTCTGGGAGGCACACATAGTCTCACCCATCTGGTTCAGCTACGTAATTAAGCAGACTCTCTGGGGAAGCACTCACCGTAAATTCCCCCTATAGTCTCGTATCGTGCTAAAGGCTCTCTAGTGAAGCACTCAACGTCAATTACCCATGTGGCCCACATAATAATAAAAATACACTCTGGAGAATCCCTTCTGTCAATTCTCCACTTGGTCTCGCATCGTCATTAAAAGACACTCTGGAGAAGCCCTTCCGTCAATTCTCCCTTTGGTCTGGTACCCTAGGTTCTCACAGTCCTGAGTAACTAAAAATGCTCATTGCGTGTGTATCGTCCAAGTAAACCTCAAGAACTACTTGGCTATCAACTAAGGCTCAAAAACAATAAAAACAACATTCCACAATCCTACAACTAGGCCTGGCAACTGGAAAAATGCCAAACAGACAGAACAAGCATGGAAAAGCAATCTGAGCACAACAAAAATACTCTAATCATAAGCAATAACCTCTGCTAAAGCAATCAAGCAAAGCAGGAAAGTAATAAGGGGAAAACAGGAAACACGCAATACGCCATTCAAGGGTATTGGTGGAAATTGCACAAAATATTCATCAACTTTATACAAAAAGGAACAAACCACCTACCTCGATCCTAGGAGATCGATATACGTGAACCTAGACTACAAATTCCCCTTAGAATGATGTAGATCTGAGAAAACACACAAAACGTTCTTCCCACGATAACTTGAAAACAAGGAGGAATCAAGAAACAAGGCTCAAGTAGAAGGAAGAACTCACCGCTGCGATTCCAACGCAATCGACCGTGCTCGAAAAGGAGAATGGATGGCGAGGCAGGACTCCGTCGAAGATCCAGTCTTACGGATGCTCTCGGGTGGTCTAAACCTAATGAAGAAGACGAATATGGGGGTTAGGCGTGACCACAGTCCGTTTAATGAAAAAAAGAAATTACACAGCATGTACTTTAAATTTTTTCCGTACTCCGAAAAATCGGCCTCCACTTCAGCCTTACACACCATGTGTGTGGCCCGGATGCGGCCAACACACGGTTTCGAGCCGGAATAGAGTACATGACATATACTCAAAAAGTACACAGCGTGTACTTCTGAAATTTCCAGAAAATTTATTTTCCTTAAAAACTCCAGAAAAAGGAAAAACATACCTGAACGAAGGTCTGGGTTCATACACATGTGTTTTTTGAGGTACTCTTTTGTTTATTTTTGGTTTTTCCATTATCCTTGGGTGTACCCATAAGTTTTTGGTGAAAAATAGAGATTTGGGGCTTGAAAGTAGGTTGTGTAGAGTTAGGGGAAATCGTGCACCCTAGCCCAGAAAAGTTTGTTTAAAATGTTGGTTTTGGATAGTGGAAACTGCACTCTTGGTGCATGATTTGGAAAACCATGCAAGTTTATTAAACATTTGGTCCTCCTTGGAAATGATGGATACACAGTTGCCACGCAGTTTAGAAACCCGTGTGGGAATACCGTGTGACATGTACATATCACTAAGGGGTTGAAATTTACCTTTATACCCTCTTCTTTTTTTAACACTAAATCACTTACCATCCATTCAATTTTGGATTTTAAGCCATGGTATCCTTGTCCAAGATTATTTGGACATCTTAAAAAAAATTATTTTGTTTTTTGGTGTGGTAACATCTAGTGATCATCAAATAATTCATTTTCCTCTTGATTTCTCGCTTCCTCTAGTGTTTCTCTTCCCTCTTTCTTGAGTTCTTAATTTCTATTGGGTTGTTTGACCTAAATAGGGATTTTCTATTGAGATATTGGGTGAAATCATGATGATTATTATTCATTATTTCCTTTATATGGTATTGTGGAGGTTCATTTGTGGTTTCACACCGATTTCCATAAGTTTCTAAGTGTGAGGTGGGTGTTTACATTATTAGATGATTTTGAACTGCTTTATTTATTATTTAAATGTGTTCTATGTATTTTTTCTGTTCTGTGAAACATGTTTTAGAAAGGTTTTGAGATGCACCTATGTTGACAATTGGTTTTATAAAGGAAGGTGGTTATGTTTCATGTGTTATTCATTGCGGTGTTTCTTAAATATTATTTATTCCTTGTGTAAAAGGTGTGAAATTTGTTTTCAAATATATTTAAAGGTTTGAATGTGTTGAAAGTGTACTTTCCAAGAGTAATGGGTTTTATTTAATGTTGGTTTATTTGTTGTGAAACTTAGCATGTCTTCAATTGTGAATGTGTTGTGAAGAAAGTTATAAAAGGAATTGGGGTGTGTATGAATTTGAAAGGGGCTTTCCCATGGAAATGTATGGATTCCATATGTGTTCTTCTTTTTTTCAAATTGGTTTCAAATTTTGTAAGTGTTTTGAAATGTATTTTCAAATGGTTTTGGTGTCTGTGGTGGATGGAAAGTGATTTTTTCTATGTAAAATGGTGGTTTTTATTTGAAATTTTCATCGCTGGATCGATGTGAAAATGTGAAAGAGGTTATTTCAATATTTTCTTGCAATTCTTGGCATGTGTACATGAAACTGATGATTTATGTGATATGTGAAATTGAATTTGAGCATAAATGGAATCTTTGGTACCTAGATGGGGGAACTAAATCTAGTATGCTAGTTGATTCAGAAGTGGCTGTGGCCCAGATTCATCGAGAAGGATTGATGATTTCAACACTAACTAAACAAGTGATATAATTGGAGAGCACTATAATTTGGTGATGGGATCCCCTCTAGTGTCTCATTCATTAGAACACTATTGGTATTGATTTATGATTTGGAGACCACTGTAATTTTGGGAGACATTCATCTCTAGTGGCACATGCACATGAACATTGTTGGTAGTTGAGTTGGAGGATTTTGATCACTGAGGTACTGGGTTCATAGGGTTCCACTTGTTCTAGTTACCAATAGAGACTTTTCCATAGTGATATCTTGTGACATGATGTTTATATGATTGCGTGGTATCCATTAGCATATGGTAGACCTTGTGTACATTTTTATTTCAAGAAAGATTATTTGTGAAAAAGGTCTTCTTGTAAAAGTGTTTCTTGAGAGAGTTTTTCTTAGAATGGATCTTAGAAATGTTTCAAATATTCCTTTAGAAATGTGCATATTGATTTTTATTCTAATGTTATATCATGGAATATTTATTTTGGGTGGCATCCTACTTGGATTTAGATCACACCCTACATACACCATTTGGTGTATGTAGGCTTTGTATGTATGACCTAGGTAAAGGTAAGATGTATCGTGGTGATGGTGGATCTAGTTTCTAGTGTTCCACTTCTTGCAGCTATTGATGGTGGTATATTGAAAGAGATTCCCCTCTTTCATCATGGAGGATTTTCGGATATTTTTGTTGTTCCCTTTGTGTTATTGTACTTTTAGTTTTGGTTAAAGTTGTAAAACATTGAATCTGAAAATTTTTTTACCCAGTTTGGTTGTGGTCATATATTATTGTGATATTGATTCTTGTTGTTTTTTCATGATTATAAAAAAGGGTGAAATGATTTCAAAATTATATTTTTGATGTATATGCACTATTTTCCACACCTCGGGACCTGGGAACACCCCTCAATCCATGACATGGAATGGGATGAGTGTCAGGTTTGATGGAACCCTATCTTGGTTGATGAAAAAATGGTATCAAATCCACATTATGATTTTTAGTGTCAAATTATTTGGGATGAGTCTAGATAGACCAGAACTATGATTTTTAGGGATTGAGGTTCTAGTTGAGAGTGGGGTGTCTGGACAACACACCTTGTGAAAAATCATGAGATTTCATGAGATGTTGGGAAATTTTTTTTGACTTCTCCTCCAGGTGTTATGTACATGCTGTTATCTATATATGGACACTAGATGGGGTGGAGTGGTTTGGTTGGTCTTTTTATTATGAAGGATTTGGTTATGTTCTTATTTATGGAATTTTTGGTACTTTTTTTCCTAAGATATTCAAAATGGTTGTATTGATGGTTTTCCTTGTAGTTATTTTTTGTATAAAGATACCTCCCTAGATACTTCATGTGTAACAGTGGAAAGAGGACTTAGAGAGTTCTCCCTCAAAAATTGATCTGAGATTAGTGGATGTAATGGTTTAGGTAATTCGGTATTTGTATCAAGGAGATGGCTCTAGTCCTGATTAGGTTTGGGAAACTGAACCGGGTCCTAGAAAGTAAAAATCTCATGAGTTCCCCAAGAAAAAGACTCCTTATTCCTAAGGTAGCACAAAACCTCGGGAAGTAGAGGAGTGGCTTGAGAAAATAGAGAGGATTTTTGAATTTCTTGATACTCATGAGGTAGTTATAGTGAAATGTGCTTCATTCTTGTTGTAAGGTCCTAGTTGGAAGTGGTGGGACTCAATAGTGAAAGATTGGAAGCACGTGTAGATGGGTTGGATGAATTTCAAGGTCATATCCATTGAGCAGTATTGTCCTAAGATTTTGGCATTCTCCAAGTCCTGGTAGTTTTTGAGTGTTAGCCTGGGTAACCATACCATGATAGAATATTCCAACCACTTTTCAGAATTAGTCTGGTATGTACCAGAGATCATTTCCAATGTGTATCGAAAGGATCCGAAATTTGATATGGGGTTGCGAATATAAATTGGATCTCAAGTATTCTTGTTCAAGATGAAGGCTTATGATTAGGAGGATGACGGTGCTATGATGGTCAAAATTGATCATGGAGTCATGTTTGGTTTCTATGGAGAAGTGTCAGCAGTAGGAAGTGGCAGTTCATATCAGAATAAGGGGAAGTGGGACGAGCATAGGAATAAGGGAGGTGGTAGTTCAGGACATCCTTCATGGTTTTCTTCATCTGTGGCTTCCGATTATGGGTCATTTATGTTCCATGAGTGTGGGAAATCAAGTCATATGTGACATATGTGCTCATCTCCCCCTAGGCCTTGCCACTAGTGGATTGATATGGGTAACTTGTAGTGATTTTGGTGAGTTGAACACCCATATCATAGTGGTGAAGGATATGTGGAATCTATGGTGATGTCAACTCAGTCAGACCCATCTAGGGTGGAAGGCACTTAGTTCATAGGTTGTGGTGGTAGGGATGCATCATCTTCTGGGAAGAGTCAACTTGGGAAAGAGATGCATGTCATTGGCCACTCTTAAGTTAAATCTAATACAAGGTAACTCTATGTAGTGTAATGAGAACCTATGGAATTAGATGCATGGAATGTCATAGTTTGAGGCATTGTTCTTATTGAATCATCTTTAGTTTTTTTTCTATTTGATAATGGTTCTTTAGTTTATTTTATTTCATATTATCTTGTGGATTTGTTAAAGTTAACCATCAATATTATTTTTTATGTGATGGAGTTTGTAACGTTTCTTGGTATGAAGTGAGAAAAGGATTTCAAGTGTCCGTCTTGTGAACACACCATTTCAGGGGTCGATTTCGAATGGTATTTTATTATTTTGGAGATGATCCCCTTTGACGTTATCCTTAATAGGGATTGTATGGTGAATTTTTAAGAACACATTTATTATTTTAGGTGCTGAGTGAGTTTTTTGGCACATGATGGGAGAACTTATGTTTTTCAAGGTGAATAGGATCCTTGGTTGGGAAGTTCTGGACCTCTACTTCAATAATTGGGAAACTTTATTTATAAAATATTGTTGTTTTCATTGGATGATTATTATAGTGCACCTGAGGGTGTATTAACTCATGAAGTGCACGAGTTCCTATAGTTTCTTCCATATGATTTCTTAAGTTTTCATATAGAGTGGTATGTGAGGTTATGCATTAATTTAGCACCAAAAACACAACCAATATCTCTTCCATTGAATAATTTGTCCCCCACCAAGTTGATGGAATTAAAGGTACAAATAGAAGATTTGGAATCTAAAGGATTCATTTAGTTGAGCGTGTCACCTAGGGATGCCCCAATTTTTATTTAAAAAAGGCCAATGGATCTCTCTAGTTGTGAATCAATTATTGAAAGATAAATAATATTGTGACCAAGAACAAGTATACTTTTACCTGTATTTATGAACTTTTTAATCACATTAAGGTGTTATGGTGGTTTTACAAGATATACTTGAATTGTGGATATCACCAAGTTAGAGTTAGAGAGGTTGATATTCTGATAATGACCTACCATAGTAGGTACAGCTATTTTTGAGTATTTTATCATGAAATTCAGGTTGAAAAATGATCTAGTAGTATTTTATGGTACTCATGAATAGGGTGTTCCATCAGTATCTTGACTTGTTTGTTGTGGTATTTTCAGATGACATCTTGGTCTATTTCGAGACCAAGTAGGTGTATGAGAGGCATTTGAGAATTGTTCTGGGTGCTCTTAGGAATCATCTTCTCTATGATAATATTTATAAGTGCACCTTTTGGACCAGTTAGGTGAGTTTATTGGGTCATTTGTTCTCCAAAAAAGGGGTTTTAGTGGACCCTAAGAATATTAGTGAAGTTATGTCAAGAGAACAACCAATGAACATTTTTGATAATTATATATTTTTAGCCCTATAAGGGTATTATAGGATGTTTTTTTGAGATTTATCTCAGATTTATTTGTCCATGATAGTGCTTTCCTAGAAAGGGGTAATGTTTAATAAGATACTAGAGTTTCAATAATCCTTTGAGGAGCTTAATAGAAGGTTTAACATAGCCCCAGTTTAGATTTTTTTTAAATTTTGAAGGGGATATGTGGTCTATTTTGATTCCTTGGGTATGGGGTTTTTCATGGACTGATGCAACATGTCCATGTGGTGGATCATGGTTCACATCAACTCTACACACATGAAAATAATTTCCCAACCCATGACCTGGAGTTAACAACAGGGATGTGTGCCTTGAATATATGGTGACATTATCTTTTTCGGTAGAAGTTTGTGGTTTATTATGATCATAATATATTCACCTATATTTTCTCCTAGAAAGATTTTAATTTGAGGTATCATCATTGGAATGAGTACCTTCAAGGGTTTGATTTTGATATAGTCTATACCCTAGGAAAGAGTAATGTGGATGAAGATGATTTGAGTAGAAAATTTCTAGTGAAAGCATTGAAATTGTCCAGTGATGAGTGGAATTTTATGGGGATTTTTTCTCAAATGCACCTAGAGATCAAGGTACATAGTGTCGGTGTGTTTTCTGCCAGAGTTTAGCTGAAAAATTCTCTCATGCAGTGGACTTGGAAAGATCATCCAAGCGATGAGTTCTTCCAGAATTCCATGAAGTTTCTAAATTGTGGTGAGGTGCTTTTTGAATGTTATTTGTTTCTTGACGGAGTTTTTTTACTTCAGGGGTCGCTTCACGGTGCCATTGTCTTTATGAAAGGTTATGATGTCGGATAGCCACCAGTTTCAGGGGACCATTCATTCTGTTGCCACCAATATTTCTTATGATATGTGTTGGTAGTCCGGGTGGCCTTTTATGAGGCAAGACATAGATGGATTTGTATAATAGTGTTATACATGTCAGTAGGTTAATGTAGATCACCAAAGTCCTTCTAGTTTTCTTTAACCACTACCAATTCCTACCTAAAATTGGGATGAGATCACTATGGAATTTATTTTCATCTTTCCACATACACCCTGGGGAATAATTCCATTTATATAGTGATATATCATTTCACTAAATTAGCCCATTTCATTCCCGTCAGGGATTCTGCCAAATTGGATGAGTTGGGTAAGTTATTTGTTCACGAGATAGTGAGGCTTAATGGTGTTACATTAGAAATTATTTCAAATAAGGAACCTCATTTTAAATTTTAGTATTTGGAAATCCTTAATAATGATATGGGGTCACAAGTCAAGTTGATTACGACATACCATCGTCAAAAAAATGGTCAGATGGAGTAGGAAAATCAGATTCTGGAAGATATGATCCTGGCATGTGTGTTGGATTTTGGTGGTTTATTGGATAGATATTTAGTATTGGTTGAGTTTTAATATAAATATAGTTACCAAAACTCTATTTGAATGGATAATTTTTAGGCACTTTAAGGTTAGTCATTTCAGTCTCCATTGTGTTAGGATGAGGTGGGTGCAACCTCACTATTTGGATAGAGACTTGTGCAAGAAAAATTTAATAAATTCAAGATGAACAGGTAGAATTTATTAATAGTGTAGAGTATCCATAAGTCTTATGATAATCAAAGGTGTAAATATTTTGAGTTTCTAGTGGGTGTTTGGGAGTTTTAGAAAGTTTCCTCTCATTTCGGTCATCTTTATTTGGGTAAGAAATGGAAGATAACACTATGGTAAGTTAGAACATTTTAGATTATTGAGTAGATTGGAAAGGTGTAATACATGTTATACTTTCCCTCTTAGTTTATTTCAATTCATGATGTGTTCCATGTATCTCAGATGAAAAAGTTTAATCTGGATCTGTCCCATGTGTTGAAATGGGAGGAGTTGGAGTTAGAGCCCAAAATATCTATGTTTGAGCGGCCAATGTGGATTGGGGATTCCTAAGAGAGATTTATTATGGGGATGTTTATTTTCATGGTATTAGTTATTTAGAATCATGGTTGTGATGAGAATGGGATATGGGAGTGGAAGTCTTGGGTTGAGTAGGAGTATCCATTTTTGGTTGTCTAATCGGGATTCAAATTGAATTTTTGAGGGTGGAATGTTTTCAATATGGGGAGATTTTTCACATCCATGATTTTTTTGAGGTAAAATTGTTTATTTTTGTTCTTTATACTATCCTTGGGTATCCCCTTTAGTTTTTGGTGAAAATTTTAGATTTCATTATTGATAGTAGGTAGTGTGTAGTTGGTGCACATTTAGGGGAAACCGTGAACCCTTTCCTAGGAAATCATGCAGAAAATATTGTTTTTGGATAGTGGAGACTGCACGGTTTGGAAAACCATGTGGTCTAACCTTCAATAGTAATCCTATTTCTAAGTGAGTAATGCACAATTTCCTAATGGTTTGGAAATTTGTGTGTGAAAACCATGAAACTTTTTCAATTCAATAAAAATATGGAATATACCTTTTCTTCGTTGTTTTTTAACCCCAAATCACCTCCCATCTACCCCATTCAGGATTTTTGTCCATTGGAGCCTCTTCTAATCTTTCTTGGACCTCTTGAAATATATTATTCAGGTGTTTTTGGTGTGGGAACTTTAAGGAAACATCATGTAAGTCCTTTTCCTCTCTATTTCTCCCTTATTCTTGGGTTTATCTTCCCTTTTCATGATTTATTACTTTCCAATATGTTGTTTAACATAAACATGGTCTTTTATTGAGATTTTGGTTTAAATCGTGATTATTATACTTTTATATTTCATTTATAGGGTCTTGTGGAGGTGTGTTTGTCGTTTCACACATATTTTTGGAAGTTTCCAATTGTAAAGTAGGTGGTTCCATGATTTTAAATTATTAAATGATTTTGATATGCTTTCTTGATTGTTTAGATGTGTTCTATGGATTTTTTTGGTGAAAACATATTTCAGAAAGGTTTTGATATGAACCTATGTTGAAAATGTGTTTTCAAAAGGAAATTGGTTATATTTCATGTGTACATCATTGTAGTGTTTCTTAAATATGATTTATGCCTTGTTTCAAAGGATCAAAATGGGTTTTAAAAAATATTTAAAGGTATGAAGGTGTTAAAAGTTTATTTTCAAAGAGAAATGGGTTTTTTCATGTTGTATTATTTTTTGTTCACATTTGTGTGTCTTGAATTGTGAAACTGTTTTCAATCATGTTATAAAAGGGATTTGATGTGAATACGAATTGGAAAGGGTATTTTCCTATAGAAATGGTTGGATTCCATATGTCTTCTTCTTTTTTTGTTTCCAAATGGGTTTCAAAATGTTCATGTGGTGAAAAATTTATTTCTAAATGGATTTGGTATGTGTGGGAAATAGAAAGTGATTTGGTCTATAGAAAATTGTGGTTTCCATGTGAGAATTTGATCATTAGATCAATTTGAAAATATGAAAGTGATTATTTACTTGTCTTCTTGGTATGCTTCTAATGTGTATATAAAAGTGATGATATTTGTGATATGTGAATTTTAATTTGATCACAAAGGGACTCCTAGGTACCTAGGTAGGAGAACAAGAACTACTACTCTAGTTGATTTAGAAGTGGATAAGAGCCAGATTCATCTAGTTGGATTGATGATTGCAACACTAAATAAATATGTGATATGACAGGAGACCACTATAATTTAGGTATGGGATCACCTCTAGTGAATCATTCATGGGAATGATGTTAGTTTGGATTATGATTTGGAGACCACTGAAATTTTGGGATAATTTCCCCTCTAGTGGATCATGTGTAGGAACACTATTGGTAGTTGAGTTAGAGGATTTTGATCACTAAAGTATGAGGTCCATAGGTTCCTACTTGTGCTAGTTATTTATAAGTATTTTTCCATGGTAAAATATTGTGACATGATTCTATGTGATGTGTTTTTATTTGTTGACATAAGGTAGACCTTGTGTACGTTTTTATATCAAGCAAGATTATTTGAGAAAAGGTATTACTTTAAAAGTGTTTCTTGAGAACATTTTCCTTAGAATGTTTTTATATAAATGTTTCATATATTCTTATGGAAATGAACATGTTGATTTTCCTTATAATGTTATATAATGGAATCTTTTTTTGGGTGGCATCCTACTAGGATTTGGATCAAACACTAGATACACCTTTTGTTGTATGTAGACTTTCTTATGTACGACCTAGGTAAAGGAAATATGTATCGTGGTGATAGTGGATCCGGTTTCTAGTATTCTAATTCCTGTAGGTGTCGATGGTGGTGGATTGAGAGTGATTTTCATCTTGTCGCATGGAGGTATTTGGGATAGTTCTATTGTTCCCATTCTACTGTTGTACTTTTACTTTTGGTTATAGTTATAAAACATTGAATTTAGTAATTATTGTACCTCGTTTGTTTATAGTTATCTATCATTGTGATGTTGATTAGTTTTGGTTGTTCATGATTATAAAAATGTGTTAAATCATTCGAAATCTATATTATTGATACCTAGGAACTAGTTTCCATCCCAAGGGGATTGAGAATTCCTTTTGCGCCAAGCCATGGATCAGGCCAGATGTCGGGTTGGATGGCACCGCAACTTCTTTCATGAAACATTCCATACTTGAAATTCATACATATTTAATTGCTTACATGATGTTCTAATATGGTAATTTATCTTTCATAGATAAAAATACCTAAGTAAAAAAACACATATGTAAACTTTCCAATGTAGTTCATTAAAATTCATACAATAAAAATGATCAGTTTTACATAATGTTATATATATCAATTATTTCTGGTTTATTTCTTATGTTTAAATTATTATAATTAATTATAAATTAATATAAGTTAATCATAACCTATTATAATTGTTTCTCATTGTTTTAAACATGTTTTTATGAAGATCAATTTGTGCTTTGTGTTCACGTATAAAACGTATAGTCTAAAAACTAAAAAACATTTATTATTATTTTATGTTGTTTTAATAAATTTAATGGTTTATAAATTAATATTATAAAATAAAAAACTCATTAAAACTTTTTTTCAATATTTTTTATTTTATTTTTATTATTTTTGGAATTTCTCTTCATATTTACTGCCCATTTTAAAATAGACTATTTTGAATTTCATATTTTCAAATTCGAACTTTATATTTTCATGAGATTTATCTTTGAACTATCATTTAAAAGACCATTTCAATTATTTATTGCTTTTTTTCAAATTGAGTTGAATAATTATTTATTTTTTTAAATTTTATTCATGATTTTAAAAATTAATATGCAATGATAATATTTTTTTTTCTCTCTCTCTCTGCTAAACCAGTTTTATCATTGGAATTATTTTGAATTATTTTAATGGTTTTCTATAGTGTGCAGACTGTATTGATTTGTTTTTAAAGGAACCAAGGATTCTTATAAGGGATAAACAATAGTATACAAGATAAATATTATTCATAAAATACTTCTTTGATGAGATCATTCATTGTTCAAGTGATACAATGTGAATACTAAAGTGAAGTGTTGTACATTGTGCCTTTGTGAAACATTAATCACTATTTTTATATGATCAATAAAGAGATTAATCATAGTTTATATGAATATTACTACATTTATGAGAAAAAGTGAGACATTTCACATGAATTATTAACTACTCTTTCTTTGTATATATATTTCTTCATCCTAGTTTCTTGACTCTGTAACACTTATCCCTATCTTTTACATACTCTTTATCTTATATTTATTATTTTACATACAATATAATTTTCTACATTTAGTTTTTGACTCATGGATTCTAAATTTAGGATCTAATGGTTGTGACTCCAAGTATATGAAGTTAGCTTTTTTTACTATTATATTCTAAATTCCAGACCATTCTGGTTGTGAATCTCGGTATCTAATGTTAGGGTTTTAATTGATTTTTGACTTCCCATATAAAAGCCATGTGTTTTTTTTGGAAAAGGATAAGGGTCAATCCCCATTTTATTAAAGAAAGAAAACCCCCTTTTGAAGACTAAAAGAAGAGGGATCTAATTACATTTCAAAGGTAGAATATCTTACATAAATTGAAATTAGGGGATTTTATTACAATCTTTTTCATAAAAGTGACTCATCTCATTCAGTAAATCTTCTTACCATGAGAGATAATTTTTTATTACATTATTATCAAGACCATATTATACCATGTTGTCTTCTCAATAATCATGAGTGATGATGAAGTTAATACCCATGAGGTATGATTGTAATTCCATCCATCTAGTAGTGAGGGTTCATGCCAAATGCATCATTCCATTTGGGATGGATTAGACAATATTAGTAGAGTATCTATCAATCTAAATCTTGTCCAACCCTTCTTGCTGATAAAAGGACAATTCATATATCAAATTGTACATTTCAACCTTCAAATAAGTGAAAATTACACAATTACCAAAGAATCCTCCCAGAACATTTCCATTATGGCCCCAAAAGATGCCATCATAAACAGAAGGACTTAGATTTCCTTTAGAGGACCCATCATCATTAACATTTTCCTGTACATAAAGAGGTAGTTTCCAAATAACCTCAAAGAAACATGGCTATGATTTTTAATTTCCAACCACACCATGATTTAAAATAATCATGTCGTTTTAAACATTATTATAACATTGGTCGATTTGAGCACTACTTGCCTCTCTGATTGATGTTATGATACAATTGAGAGTGGCGTGTAGGTGAAATGGAGGCTATTTGTGGACTATTTCATTCCAAATAGTCCAAATAATGTGAACGAGTTCAGTAGTAGAATTCAAGAATATATTAGCGAGTTATGGAGAAGCCTGAACTGAAGATTAGTGTTGTAACATCTTTATGGGGATAGAGGATTTATGAAAAGAAATTTAAAATATTTCATCTATATTGAAGAAGCAGTGGTGCATGATAGGAAAATATTAAGATCATCCTCTATAGGTTGATTTCATATTCTATATCTAGAACATAAATTAGCACCAAAAGAATGTAAGAAATCATTAGTAAGGACTCTATGATGAGAAAGTCTCCAAATCAGGGTCAATCTTGATGGTCTGATTCAATTCTTGTCATAATGTTTAATGTCACACCATCCTTTTTTAATTAATTGTTATATTTTTAATTCTTGGCTCTTGGTTCTCGCACAATGGTTTGGGCTTGATCCCAGATTAAAATTTTTGTCATTTAACCTTTTTAGTGAGTTTCAGACCCATACGTGGTTATCGGACAGTGACCAGTAGCCGCGCGGTCGGCCCGGGTACTAGCGTAAATGTTAAATGATTAAAAGAAATAAAAACTTTATGTAATTAAAGTGAGTTAAATGTTTAAATTTTAATAATTTTAATATTATTATAAAATTAGTTATATTATTATTAAAGAGGTGTTATTATTGTTATTATTTTTACTTTTATTATTTATATTATTTTTATTCTTGTTATTATAACTCTTATTACTGTTATCTTTATTTTGATTATTGTTATTGTCATTATTATAATAATAATAATTATTATTATTATTATTATCATTTTTATTATTATTGTAATTTTTTATAGTTATTTTTATTATTGTAATAATATTAATATTATAATAGAAAAAACTAACCCTAATTCTACCCGCAGCTGGCACCCCCCGTTCCCCTCTCCTCCTACCCGCGACCCTTCACCTTTGCATGAATCCCATGCCCAGCCATCAGTCCTCTAGTCAATCCCCATCTCTCGCGCTACACCCTCACCCTCACACCCCTTCACACCTCACTCCCATTCCTGGCACCCGAAGCACCCACTGCCTCGCCCTCGACTCAGCAGCGGTGCCCAGGCCTTGCCCTCGCTGGATCCGACCACCTTCCGCGTCCGGCCTACTACGGTGGAAACAGGCTCCCCGGATCCCGACCCTGATCGCCCCGCCTTCTTGCTTTGGCCCCGCCTCGCCCACCAGCGGCTGTCCGACCCTTTCCCCCACCGCCAGCTTCGGCCGACCTTGCCCAGCCGCTTCGGTAGCAGCCGCAAGACCCCACCTCCCTTTCCCTCTGCGTTCAACCTACTGATCAGCTCCATCACCGCCGCAAGACCCTTATTTCCGGTGACCTTAACCCCTTGTACACCTTTTTTTTTTGAAGCCCTGACCCCCTACACCACCCCTCCTAGTGCAGACTTCTCTCCTACGATATATTTGTTTAATATTTATTTACTTATTGGTTTACTTATTAATTTATTTATTTATTTGTCTTTCATTCATCTCATCAGTGGTGTTTTTATGTGTTTTGGTTGAAACCCTAACATCGTGGTTGTGCTATGTGCATTTTTCACATTGCTTTAGGTGTGCGGGAAATCTGCGGGGTGTTTTTTCCCCTCCAGTTTATGTTTCGTCGTGTTCGTGCTCAACTTTGATGTAGGCGAAGCCACATTCTCCATTCGGATAAAATCCATTTAATTCTTGATTGATTTAACTTAAGTCTTTGACCTGCTTCACATTCTTGCATTGCAATTAATTAATATGTTATATTGTTTTTAAATTTTTTGATTTTTTTAGAAACATTTTTTATGTATTTTTTTAGTTAATTTTATGTGTAATTAAATGTTGTGTTCTGTGGATTTCAAAAACTATGTTGATAATGTTTTTATATGAGAATCGTTTACACATTACTCTAAAATAGTTTATCATGGAGTTTTTTATATTTGGGTAACTTGTTTTACCTAGTTATAGAATCTTTAAAAAAGCATGTAGTTTGCTTATACAGATTATTTATGCATTGTCTGGTCTGATTATGGAAATTGTGAAAAAATTGATTTTCTTGTTCATAAAAGTATTTTTATATAGGTTGATTCCTGGTAGTATTATATAAATTGCGCAGTCAGTTTATCAAGTTGTGTGGAAGTTGTGAAACTTATTTGGTTATGGTTTTGGTGTGCGTTTGATTTCAAAAAAGGATTTTGAGTGTGTTTAATTTTTTTACAGCATGGTGGTTGTGTTAAGATATTTTGAGAAGGGATTGATGTTTCCAATATTAGGGTTAGTGTTATTTCATATAAGGGGAGTGGTTGAGTTTGATTTTAAAAATGTTTCTTGAATACCAAAGGATGGAGGTTCTTTGTGTGCTTTCAAAGAAGTGATTTTAAATGTTTTCCTTAAGGATTTGGCCCATTTGGATTTATAAATTTAAATGCAGTATTGGGAAGATGTTTTGGGTAAATTAATTTAGACATGTCGACTCAAAGGACCATTTGGCACTTTCAATTCAAAGGTGATGTTTGGGTAATTCTTTTGGATATTTTGGACTTAAATGACCACTTTTCTCTTCCAATTCATGGTTGGAGTTGTATTATATTTTAGAATGGATTGTGTTTGGAAGTTGCGTGTGTCTGGTCAGAGTTTTAAATGTTCTTAGAATAATGATTTTGACATGGGTGTGTCATGATGGCATGTTTGGAACATTCATCTTTAATGTAATGTTTGCATTGACTCTTTGAAATTATGAATTTTCGATTAGTGTATTACCATTTAACAAATTTAGTGTTTTGAGAAAATATTTCACATGGTTTTAATGTTTTTCATGGCATGATGGCCCAGTTGGCACTTTGTTAAAGTGAGACGACTTAATGTGTATTGGAGGCACCCCTGTCTAGTGTAACCCTTTATGGGTGAACGTATAGGAAGAATCTGTGTTTGGGGTAGGAAAGTGTGGTGAGATGACTCACGCATGCAAGGGCCTTCTTAATTACACAGTATTATTGTAAACACCATGGGTTCCTGGGCATCCTTTTGAGATCGAGTGATGGTTTCTGATCAACCTTTATTAGACGGGTTGGCACCCCATGGATTTTTTGTTAATCTAGGTGGGCTTTTCCATTGGATTGGTCTGTTTAGGGTGGCCAGTTGGTTATAGACATATGATCTTCACCATATGCCGGAAGGTGGTTCCAAAACCGAGTACGTCCAGGGGTCTTCTAGGGATGTTTAGGATCACCCATGGGTTTTCTTTGTTTTTCTTGTTTAATTTCTGTTATACGTGATTTCCAGCTTATATTATCACCTATTTCTTTTATCACTTCCTTGTTTTCCTTGTTTTCTTTTTGATTTCAAAATTGTAGTATGCTTTAGAAATGGAATGTGGTGTGCGCTGGGTTTTTAAAATGGGTAAATGATATTGTTTTATTAAAATATGGAAATCCTACATTTATAATTGTATGTGTTAGTGGATTGTTTCTAAAAAAGAGATGTTGGATTCTATGGTTCATCTTGAGAACCCTACTGGGAATTTTTAATGCTCGCTCCTATCTTTATCATGTTAGTTGTAGGTTTCCTTTACTCTGGTTTTTTTGGATGAGTTGCTCATTATCGGGGCAAGGTCGACCGTTGGTTGGGAGGTGAACTGGAAGGTCACATGGACGTATATTGAGCTATTCTATTTATTTATTTCTCTTTCCACTACTCAAGTTTAGTTTTATTTTTCTATTTATTCTTGGTTATTTATTTATCTTTTGTGCTAAATTATTCCCAACCATTAAACTTTGATTCCCGTTACTGGTTGCCAGCCCGTGGGGATTGGGAACGCCCTTCGGGCCATGTTGCGGACCGGCTCAGGTGACCGGTTTAGGGGAAAACCAGGTTGGTTCATGACAAAATGGTATCAGAGCGGCCTTTGTTATTTGGGGTGTACATTATATGGAGATTAGGATTGTCGGGACTCAAGAGGTAGGTATGGGAAGGACATCATGAACCCTCACCCATTCTGAACCTTGATTCACTCGGGGTAGTCCAATAATTGAGTTCTTGTCTCTTTCTTATTTGTTTTGGATTGAGGTATGACAATGGAGGCAAACCGATGTTACATTGTGATTTTACATGGAGTAGTGACCCATGTGGGGTCATCATACACGATTAATTTCTTCCTAGTCATTTACACTTTTTTTGGGCATGGCCCACTACCATGTGACTAGGTTAAGCATGACTACTACTCCCTCCCTTCGTTGATTTGATACAAGTTAAGTGTTGTCTTGGTTCTGTTTGGTTTAAGTGCATTCATAAAAATGAAAAAAGAGTTTTTAAAATGAGAATGATTTCTTTTAAATGGATTTAAATTTGTGAAATGGATTTTTTAAAATGAAATCTCTTGATCTAAAAATCCGTTGTTTGCTTGGAAGTGGTAGAGATATGGTTTGGGTGCAACCTCAGGTACTCTTTATGAACATTTTCACATGTGAGAGAATGCATGGGAAGTGCGTATTGGTGCTATGGATAGAAGCAGATGAAGACATGTGAAACATTTCATGGGATAAATGGGGTGTGCACTTGGAATTAAAATCTTGACCTTGTTTTTCTAAAGAGATTCTAAAAAGGTAAAATGATTTTTAGAAATTGAATTTGGTCTGAAAAGTGGATTTTGTATTTGGAAAGTGGCCTTGAAAAAAGGTGTTTTTGAAATATAAAATGAAAAGGGGAATTTTGGCTCTGTTTATATTGGCTTGTTTATTTTGAGCTGGTTGTTTTGGATGAAGGAACTTTCTTTTATGTTACTTCGGATTGATATTTGTTTTGGATCTGTGTTTTATATGTTGTTCAGAAAATGCCCCCCAGAAAGGTCACCAAGGTTTTTGATAATTAGTTACTAGTTTTTTGTCCTTATTGGACATTGCCTATCCTTAATGGTGATTGGGTTCTGTTAGAATCAGCGTAATGGCTTAAATGGGTCGAGTGTGTCTTCAGTGTTTTGGTAACTCTCGAAGTTTTCAGAGTGCATTCTTTTGTTCGGTCTATTTTAAGGTCCAACTCTGGATGAATGGGAGTTGGTTTCCCCACCATCAAAGTGAGTTGGGATGACATGGGATTTCTTTAAATCCATCTTCTTCTGATAGTTTATACCTGAAAAGGTAAAGACGAAGAAAAGGGAAGAGCTCATGCATATTCAACAAGTTCAACAGATGGTGAAGGCATATGCTGACCATTTCAAGGATCTTGTGTCCTTTTCTCCAGAGGTAGAATCATTGGATTTGATGAATAATTCTCTCTTCTTTGGGGGTCTTTTCCCAGTGATCAAGGAGTGGGTCCTCCTTTCTAAAGACCATCATTTTGAGAAGTTGGTTGATGAGGCGTTCTTAGCTGAAATGGTCTCTGGAGCACAGGTGCTTGGCAATCCAGCATATCCAGTTACTCATGATGGTTCCCCATTTGGAGAGAAGGATGTTTCAGGGGAACTTATTTCAAAAGAGTCATCTATAGTGATTTTGGCTTCTAGTTCATCAAATTGTTTAGTGGTGTGCCACTAATGTGGCTGGTTCGGGAACATAAAGCCATCATGTCGCATCCCTCCAAAGGGGTGTCATCATGGCGGCTATCTGGGTCACTTATAGAAGTTTTGTAGGTAGCATCACCTGAAGAAGATGTTATGACCAGAGGAATTCCAATGCTTGACTGTGAGGCAGGAGATACTTCAACCATTAGAACCCCAGCCACAGGTCTTGGGGTGAAGTTGGTGCGTAGTCAGGAGTTTCTAGGGGTGTGAAGCCTTAGTACGGGTTTTTTCTTCCATGTTGGCAGTAGAACATTACAAGTTTTTTAGTTCTTTTTTTTTTGCGGCTGTTAAAGTTTGGACATCATTTTATGTTCATTCCTTTGTCGTGGAGTTAAAATAGACATGTTCTTTTTTAATCCAAAAAATTTGTTTGTCAAATTATGGTTTACTGAATCGTGCGCATTTCCAAAAAATGTGTTTGGCACCTGTGTAGGTTGATCTTGGTTTAGTGTTGTTTGTTTGGAGGTATAAGTGCCTGTGAAGGAGTTAAGTCTTGTAGTTATACTCAGGTTCACTGTTGGGATCATGTTATTCTCAAAGGTTTTTATCTAGTGTTTGGGGTTATTGGTATGGGTCAAGAGTTCCATGTTTCAGTAGAGGTGTTGTTTTGCTCGTGCTGTAGAAGATTGTTTGGATCGGTTGGGAGTTCCGGTGTCGCCCCCCCCCCCCACTTCCCAGGGTGGTATGTATGGGTGTTAAATTTCCATGTTAGTTGAGTTCTTAGGGTGGGAAGAACCCTCTCATGTTCTCACATTCTCTTATGTTGTGGTTTCTTTTGGTTTCAATTGGGAATGATTTCTTGTTTTGTCTAGTGTTCGGCTGATTTAATTTCTGGAGGAAGAAAGTGTCTGTGGTGGGGAGAATTGTCTTACCCTCCTTCTTAAATTAGTTATTATTTTATTAATTCTTGGCTCTGAGTTCTCATGCCAAGGTCCGGGCTTGATCCCAGATTAAATTTTTTTCATTTAACCTTTTTAGTGAGTTTTAGACCCGTACACTGTCATCGCACAGTGTCCAGTAGCCACGCGGTCGGTCCGAGAACCAGCGTAAATGTTAGACGATTAGAATAAATAAGAATTTTACGTAATTAAAGTGAGTTAAATATTTAAATTTTATTATTATTATTATTATTATGAAGTTAGTTATATTATTATTAAAGAGCTATTATTATTGTTATTATTTATCTATTATTATTAATATTATTTTTATTCTTGTTATTATAACTCTTATTACTATTATATTTATTATTATTATTATTATTATTATTATTATTATACTTATTATTATTATTATTATTATTATTTTAAAATTTTTTTATTATTGTAATAAGTTTTTTATTATAATAGAAAAAAAATAACCCTAATTCTACCCGCAGCCGGTGCCCCCCCCCTTTCCCATATCCTCCTACCCACGGACCTTCCCCTTGGCGTGAATCTAGTGCCCAGCCTTCGGCCCTCTGTCCACTCCCCAGCTCCCGTGCAACACTCTCGCCCTCACCCCCTTCACACCTCGCTCCCTTTCCCAGCACCTGAAGCCCCCACCGCCCTGCCCTCACCTCGGTAGCGGCACCCCAACCTCGCCCTCTCCAGATCTGGATGCCCCCCTCCGGCCTCCTTTTACGTCTGGCCTGCTCCAATGGTGACGGCCTCTCTAGACCCCATCCCTGCTCGCCCAGCCTCCTTGTTTCGACCCCACCTAGCCGCACCAGCCGCTATCCGACCCTTGCCCCCTCTGCCAGCTCTGGCCTCCCTTGCCCAGTCGTTCTGGCAGTAGCCGCATTACCCCACCTACCTTACCATATGCCTTCGACCTGTCGATCAGCTTCGGAACCACCGCAACCCCCCCCCCCCCTTTTGTTTCCGGCAACCTTAACCCCTTCTACGCCTTGTTTTTTTGGCATCCCTAACCCCCTACACCACCCCTCCGGGAGAAGACTCCTCTCCTCCAGTATATCTATTTATTTATTTTTTTATTAATTAATTTATTTATTTATTTATTTATTTATTTATCTTTACGTCATTTAATCATTGGTGTTTTATGTGTTGTTGTTGAAACCCTACCATTGTGGTTGTGCAACGTGCATTTTCAAATTGATTTTGTTGTGCTGGTAATATGTTGGGCAGTGTTTTCCCTACTGTGGATGTTTCGTCACTTCTACACTCAACTTTGAGGTAGGCGAACCCACGTTCTCCTTTCTGATTAAATCCATTTAATTCTTGATTGACATTAGATAAGTATTTGACCTGTTTCTCATTCCGGCACTACAATTAGTTAATATGTTATAGGGTTTTCAATTTATTGGTTTTTTTAGAAACAGTTTTGAAGTATTTTTTTAGTTAATTTTAAGTGTACTTATGAAGGTTGTGTTTCGTGGATGTCAAACACTATTTTGATAATGATTTTGATATGAAAATCCATTTCACATTGCTCTCGAATAGTTTATCATGGTGTTTTCCAGATTTGGGTAACTTGTTTTACATTGTTATAAAATCATTAAAAAATTGTGTAGTTTGCTTATACAGATTATTTATGCATTGTTTGGTCTGCTATGGAAATTTTTTATAAATTTATTTTCTTGTTCATAAAAGTATTTGTAAACTAGTTGAGTCCCTGTAGTATTTTATAAATTGCATAATTGGTTTTTTAAATTGTGTGTAAGTTGGGAAACTTATTTGTTTGTGGTTTTGGTGTGTGTTTGCTTTTGAAAGGGGATTTTGAGTGTATTTACTTTGGTTTTTATGGCATGGTGGTTGTGTTAAGATATTTTGAGAAGGGATTGATGTTTCCAATATATGGGTTGGTGTTATTTCAAATAAGGGGAGTGGTTGAGTTTGATTTTAAAAATGGTTCTTGGATCCGTAAGGATGGAGGTTCTTTGTGTGTTTTCAAAGAAGTGGTTTTAAATGTGTTCTTAAAGGATTTTTCCCCTTTATCTTTATAAATTTAAACACAGTATTGGGAAGATTTTCTGGGTAAATGAATTTAGATATGTCGACTCAAAGGCCCATTTGGTACTTTCAATTCAAAGGTGATGTTTGGGTAATGCTTTTGGATATTTTGTACTTAAAGGCTCCTTTGGATCTTCCAATTCATGGGTGGAGTTGTGTTACCTTTTAGAATGGTTTGTGTTTAGAAGGTGCGTGTGTCTGGTCATATTTTTAATTGTTTTTAGAACAATGATTTAGAAATGGGTGTATTGTGATGGCTCATTTGGCACTTTCATATTTAATTAAATGTTTGCATTGACACTTTGAAATGATGACATTTTGATTACTATATTCCCATTTAAGAACTTTAGTATTTTCAGAAAAGATTTAAAATATTTTTAATGTTTTTCATGGAATGATGGCCCGGTTGGAACTTTGTTAAAATGAGACAACTGAATGTGTATTGGAGGTGCTCCTGTCTAGTGTAACCCTTTATGAGTGAATTTATAGGAAGCGTCCATGTTTGGGGTAGGAAAGTGCGGTGAGATGAGTCATGTTTTCCAGGACCTTCCTACTTATATAGTATTATTGTAACAACCATGGGTTTATGGGTGTCCTTTGGAGATCAAGTGATGGTTTCTGATCAACCTTGAATAAACGAGTTGGTACCCCCTGGATTTGTTTTCAGTCCAGGCGGGCTTTTCCATTGTATTGGTCAGTTTAGGGTGGCCAGTTGGTTATAGACTTAGGAGATTCACCATACACCGATATGTGGTTTCTAAACCGAGTACGTCTAGGGGTCTTCTAGGGTTTTTTAGTATCACCCATGTTTTGTCTTTGTTTTTCTTGTTTACTTTTAGTTATACTTGTTTTCTAGCTTATACCGTCACATGTTTCTTTTAGCACTGCCTTGTTTTCCTTGTTTTCCTTTTGATTTCAAAATTGTAGTTTGTTTCAGAAATGGAACGTGGTGTGTGTTGGGTTTTTAAAATGGGTAAATGGTATTGTTTTATTAAAATATTGAAAACCTACTTTTATAATTTCTTTTCAAACTTTTGTTAGTGGATTGTTTCGGGAAATGAGATGTTGGATTCTGTGGTTTATCTTGGCAACCCTACTGAGCATTTTTAATGCTCATGCCTATATTTATCGTGTCAGTTGAAGGTTTCCTTTCCTCTTGTTTTCTTTCCTGATTTTATAATTATCGGGGAAACATCGACCTTTGGTTGGGAGATGACCTGGAAGGTCACGTGGAGGTACGTTGACCAGTTCCATTTATTTATTTCTTTTTACACTTCTCAAGATCAGTTTTATTTTTCTATTTATTATTGGTTATTTATTTATATTTTGGGATAAATCATTCCCAACCATTAAACTTCGATGACCAACACTGTTTTCTAGCCCGTGGGGATCGAGAACACCCTTCAGGCCATGTTGCGGACCAGCTCGGGTGACTAGTTCATGGTCAACCCAGGTTGGTTCGTGACATTTAATCTAAGAGAAAACATTATTTGAATTAAAGTTAACACTATAATATATTTTGGAATCATTTATTTCATTCTGAAAAGGCTCACATATCAAAGTGTCCCTATGAAGAGAAAAGACATAATTATTCAATAAATTAAGACAATTTTTAGGTAGGTCCATGTTAATGAGATTTAGAAAACTATGAATAAGTAAAGTAGTGTCCAGTGGATTTTTTTAGGAACAAACAAATATTTAAAATGAGTTACCACCCAATCATCAAGAAAAATTTTAAATGGTACTCCCTGTAAGAAATTTATCTGGAGTGATACATAATATTGAATAAGGAAGATTTGAAAACTAGACAAATAGAACAATCAATATAAGAAGTGTTTACTATATTTTATTTGTTAATAATTTGAGCTCTAAGAAATCTTAGGGATGACGAATCATTATTGAGAAGAATCCAAGTAAGTTTGTATTCAATAACTTCATTGAACAACTTGATAATTTTAATTCCCATACCATCTTTATCGAGGGTCTTGAAACAATTACTCCATGTAATGGTAACTAATTTATTTTCAAGAATAAAACCACTCCATATAAAGTTATTTAACCAGGTATTGTGATTCTTGAGTAGAGAGGTGAACCATTTATAGATCATAATGGAATAAACTAATTTTAAAACAATAGTGAATTTAAACAGATATATTTTTTCATCCATTAATAGAGACTTCCCTTCCCATAATGATGGTTTTTTCTTGATTTAATCAGAAATATTGTGAAAAAACCTCTTTTAGGTTTCCCCCAAAATAGTGGAAATCCAAGGAATTTCAAGGGAAATAATCCTTCTTTGATGCCCAAATCCAATAAGAGTTGTGATTTTCTAGGAACTTAAATACCATTTCCAAAATTAATAAAATATTTATTCAAATTGATATCCCATCCTATGACATCCTCATAGCGAGAGAGATCCATTTTTAGGTTTTAGATGTTTCCATTTCCTCCTTGTAGAAAAATTATCATGTCATCCACATAGTGAATATGGGTGGGAACAATAAGATTCCTTGAAGCATAAATAGGTTGGATATTTCATTGTTCCACCATTTTTTATAAAAATCCTACTAAGATAGTCTCTAGCTATGGATAAAATAATTTAAAATAAAGGATAACCTTCCCTAACAACTTTTGAACATATAATGTATCTCTTGGGAGATCCATAAATAAGAACTAAAATATAAGTGGATTCAAAAAGAGATTTCACCCAATTAATGAACACGTCATTGAAACCCAAACAATTGAGAACTTTGTAAACAAAACCCCAATACATAGTGTCAAATACTTTTCTATCTTATAACTTGAGAGAAATACTCCCACCTATATTTTTTTCTTGAGAAGGTTTACACACATCGAGGTTGTACTAATACAGAAATTAATAGATCTAACTTTAATAAATCCAAACGGATTCCAAGAAAAAAAATTATTTTCAACTGTGGTGAGACCATTGGGTAGGAATTTTTTAATGATTTTCTAACTAGGTATTGATGAGGGTAATAAGTCTGAAGAGATTTATTTCAAAAGAATTTTGATTTTTGGGTATGAGAGTGAGGAATTTGGAATTAATGTAATGTGGTAAAGTACTTGAAGTAGAGAAATATTTGACCAACATGCATAAATCCATTTGAATGACATCCCAAAAAATTTTAACAAAAGAATTGGGAAAACTACCTGGTCCTGGTGCACTATCAGGATTGAGACTAAAAACTACTTCTTTAATTTAAAAATAGAGTGGAATGATGGTAAGACATTTATTATCTTCATCATTCACCATATTAGGGATGATTCCATCATTAAGGTCCTTATTATGACCTGGTCCATTGAAGAGATTTGAAAAATAGGTGACAATGTGATCAGAAAGAGACTCTTCATTGTCAATGACTATATTACCAACCTTCAACAGGGTGATAATCATATAATCCTTCCAAGATCCTAGGATATCATTGAAGAATTTGGAATTTATATCCCCATATTTAGTACATTTTACCTTTAATGTTTTATTTTAGAGTTTGTCTTTGATATATATTAAAGAATTCAGTGTGGAGGCAAGATCAATATCAATCTCAAAATCAGAATTTATAGTGTCATATTGCATATGATTAAGTTTGGATATTTATAGTGGAAATATCATTCATCATATTGTAATAATTTTATATTCACCAATATTTCAGATTTTAATTAAACAGTTTAAGCTTCATGATATGTGAAAAGGAATCCATACCACAATAATTTGAGTTCCAGATGCCAACCACCAGCTTACAGAAATTAGGGTGAGAGACCAAAGGACATTTAAATTTGAAAGGTAGTCGTGGTTTGGAGATTTTAGAGATGAGGCTGACCATGATTGGGTGGTGATCAGATTTTTTCTTTGGTAGTGTAATACTTGATATGGTATCCCATTTCTCAAGGACATGATCATTATATAAAGCTCGATCAAGTTTTCTAGAAACCATCTTATTGTTTTGTCTTTTGTGTGAGGTGTATTTTTATCCAATAAGGTTTATTTTAATCACATTATTAACTTAAATGGAAGACTTGAAATCCAATGAATATAGATTGTAATGAGATTCCCCCATTATTTCACTAGGACACAAGATATTATTGAAGTCACCTAGAACAATCCCAGAGTCTTGAATTCCTTGATTTATATAATCCATGTTTTTAGATCCTTATTCTATCTTGATATCTATTCTAGGAATAAACAAAGGAGTATGAGAGATTTCCATTAGATATTTCCATATCGCAGGTAATCATCTGCTCATCAATATTATACACAGTCGAATCACTAACAGAGTCGTGCACAAAAACCCATATGGTGTCAACATTTCCAGATCCAATGTTGATAAAAAACATTTTGTAAATTTTATTTTAAATACTAGCATAACTAGGTGAATATGAATTTTTTGGTTCAGCAATTCCTAGAATAATAGGATTATATACATAGATAAATCTATTCAAGGAAGGGATTGTGTCAGAGTTATCCACTCCTTGACAATTACAAAATAACATATTCTTTTGGAACAACTCTTGGGTCTATAGAACCCTTTTTTCTTACCCCAAAATTTTTTTTCTAGAGGAATTTATAAATGGTTTAAATTTTTTGCATCCATGCTTAGGAGTACCCTAAAATTATAAGTGTATAAGAGATGTTTCTACTTCACTACTTTCACCATTCACTTTTTTATTTTATAATGTATCTAGATAATTTTTGTTATCATGTTGGATATGTTGGGAGTCAACATTATTCCACATAACATCTTGGACCACTGATGTAGTAGGAGTATAATTAAGGTTGCGGTTTTCAATAGATAAGGAATCCTTACATGGTACTTATTTATTTGGAGAATAGGTAAAATATGGTTCTACAATATTTTATTCCGGTGGTATGATCATCGATTTTTAATTTGTGCAGACCTGTTATACAGAGTTTTAATTTTGATTGGAATGATTTATACCCTATAGTTTTTATGTGCACACATCAGGGGTTAGAACCAATTTTATAATTACATCATTAACTTCCACAACATCTAAGGATTCAATACATCCTTCTATTTTAGTGTTCTCAAAAGTATAAATACTATTACAACATTGGTTTTTACTACTAGATTGTACAGAGGTGATGAAACTCAGAATATCCTGGGCAATATGAAGTTAAAAAAATTTCTCATAATTTTTATTATCCTATTATTCCACTAGGGTATCCCATGATTTACTCTGTCCATGATTGAAAGAGGGGCCTTGTTTTTGGACCCATTTAGACTTATCTAGTCTCTTTGATGATTCCCTTGTCTCCATGACTACAAATTTTCCTTTATTTATTTTTTTCACTTATTTCAATTCATTTTCATCTAGAGGAGGTTTCACCTTCTTCTGAACAACCCTATAGTTTAAAAAATAGTTCCCAATAATTTTTCATACATCACACACGGGGAGTTTAAATTCATACTCAACTTTGATGTTAACCTTGTGATCACTGGAGATTAATTTAATGTCATCTAGAAGTTTTGAGTCTAAGTTCGCTTCCACCTATATCCTACCATAAAAACCCAGCTCACCATTTAGGTTCCTTTGTTCCAATTTTAGAGGAATACCAATACATGATGCAATATCATTTAAAATTTTTGTGTTCCAGAATAACCAGCTCAATCCATGAAGCCATATCTAGATATTGGTTATGGTATTTATTTATGAAATTGGATTATAATGGTATCCCAGTCCAAAACACTCAAGAATCCAGGATTTAGATGTCAATTTCCAAAATTCCGAGCAGTATTCGAGTCATCTCTACTTCCTAGAAGGATATGGAAATAACCTTTTCCAATCAGAATAATCCTCGAGGGCACCATTGAACTTGCAACGTTGGTAATTTCTTAATGAGACCTTCACTACAGTTGCGTTTTATCATGAGTAGAAGTCAATTTTTGGGTGTTTTTAATTAAATTGAATAAAGTAAAAGATTTAACTTTATTTTATGTCGGTGGTTGAAACCTCCAAGGGGAGGTTGGAGGTGGGGGCCACCACTCGGTGTGACGGTACATGGAGTAGATGGATGGATGAGAGTGATGAGGAGGACAATTGATACCAAATGTAAAAACTGGGCTCCACCCACCAGTTGCCCCAAAGACATGTGTTCCTTACCCTGGGGCCCATCGACATGCCCAAACGGGTCATATGACTATTGATTGTTCCAACAGGCCAACACATGTCCTTTCAAGTGTGCTTTGTCCTCACTCACACACACCCTGAGAAACTTCCAAGAAGGTCACCCATCTTAATCACTACTCCAGGCCAAGAACGCTTAACCGTGGAGTTCTAATCACACAGACTATTGAAAAGGAAGTTGCATCTTATTGACATGAGTTATATCATTTAGTCATTTAACCCTTTATCATTTGGAGATGTTACAATCACCCCCCCCCCTAGAGCACAACGCCCTCATTGTGGCCCCTACATCTCAACCCAGGAAGTGCACCGCACTTAAGGATGGGTACCACCTCTGATACCAAATTTGTCATGACCCGTCCCCAGGGGATCGTATCGTGAGTACCCCATGCCCGCCTTCCGTAGGCCAAGGGCTGGCGACAAGCACCAAAGGCGTAATCCCGATAAAAATGGAATTTATTTCCTTTAAATCTATTCTGGGAGACCTTTGGGGGAGTCTGGGTCCCTACTGAGTATTGTTATACTCATCCCTGCACGGGTTATGCCTGCACATCGTTGTGTTGGTTTTAGAAGATGGAAAGCACTCATCGAGGTAGAGAGTTGTAGAGATAGACGGTACCTGGTGGTGGACCACTTGGTGAGATGTACACGGAGTGGACGGATGGGTCTAGGGTTCTGAGGAGTCCATCTATATCCACCCTTCAGGTGGGATCCCTGAAGGATGACTCAGTAGTTTCTGTTTACCTTTTTGCAGTTGTACTAGCTTTAAATCTGTTGTACCTTACTGTTGGGTTTGTATTTTCGGCCCCTTTCCTTTCAACACTTTCTTTTATATGTAGTTTTACATAGTGTTTACTTCCAATTGTGTACTCTTCTCCTTGTGTTCAGGTTGTGTGTGTTATATAGGTTAAAAGAAAATTCCTTCCCTTTTTATTGGGATTACGCCTTTGGTTCTAGTCTACAACCCCTGGAATATGGAAGGTGGGCTTGGGGTAGTCACGGCATGGGACCCAAGGACGGGTATTCTCATATTCAAGGAGTTTGTATTGAGTAATTTTTTTCACCAATGGAAATAATAGAATCAATCATCATTTTTTTGTAATTTTATATTCAAATGAAGTTTAAAGTTTGTCAAATGGATATGAAGATAACATTTTTAATTGATTATTTAATGAATAAGTAAATATAGAAAAACTGGTAGGGTTTATTATTATAAAAGTTTATTCAAAGGTTTATAGATTTAAAATGGTGTTGTATGACCTAAAACTAGTTCCTTGTGTATGGTATGAAAGGAAGAAATTGTATTTAAGAATTTGGGAGACCTCTAAATAAAATTATTAGATAAACATCTATTCATATTGATGGTTTATATAGATGATATCAAATTTAGAAGAAAAAAAACATAATTCCACTCATTAGTCTACATAGTTTATTTGTTTAAAATTTATGATTTTTATGATTAAAAAGAATACTTAATTTATTTCCAAACAAGTACAAAAAAATGAATGAAACAAATTCATATCATAGATAAAATATGCAAGATATGTTTTAAAGAATCTTAGAATGGAAAAATATGAACCAGTTTCAACTTTATCAATAGTTTTAATGAAACCTGGAAAGAAAAACGATAAAAAGAGTGTAGTCTCAAAATTATATAGAACAATTATTGTAATTGTACTATATCTTATAGAAAAAAGTCCTAATATATTCAATGTTGTGTTCTTGGGAGAATGATTTCATAGTTTTATAAAGTAACAACATCTCTTCATAGTGAAAATGATAATAAATAATATTTATGTAAAACTAAACTATAATTTACTTTCAAATGTTGTAAATGATTAATAATTGATGGATTGTTCAAATGAAAACTAGGATGGAAATATTATTGATCAAACATACATAAGTTTTGGAGCTTTCTTCATTGGAATAAATTCTATTGGAAGGATAATTAAGAAGTGGTTTAGTGTGTACTTTAGTATAGAAAAGGAAATATCTATCATCTTCCAAGGATTGTACATAGTGAAAGTGGGTTAATCAATATTTGGAAGGTATTTGAGAAGTTATATGTCAGCTGATGTAAATTTATCATGACATAAAGAGTTCCATTTAGTTAATAAAGAAACTAGTACAACAATCTTGAACAATGAAATATTGTGTTCTATTATAACATTAAAAGGGATATGTTAGAGAAAAGTATTTTTAAATTTGAATTTTTTGGAAACCAGCATCAAGTGAAATAATTTTTTACTAATCCATTGGTTGAACATGTGTTTGAGAAGGACCAATTGAACCTTATAGTTCAACATATATCCTAAAACTAAATATTTTTGATAACCCCTCTCCCCATTTTATATAATGATTAATTTTTATATTTTCTAATCATTTATGAAATTATATTTTTGTTGGGTACAATAATATAGGGGTGAATCAATATACAGGGAATCAAAAAATATATACATCATTATATAAATAAACTCTTTATCTTATTTCCTACAATGATTTTATACTCCCATAGGATTAAATAATTGTTTAATAACTCTTTACTTATTTTTAGAAAGTGAACGTTTATGAATTATTGGTAGATATGAGAACTTGAAAAGGAAAACCTTTTAATTTTATTATCAAATAGGGAGAATTACTGTAAGTGGAGAGTCCTATGGTGGGATATCATGAATTTAATGAATGAAAATGAAGGAATATATATATATATATGAATGATTTATAACAAAATTTAAACGGGGAAATTGTTTGAACAATCAATTGAAATGTTGTATTTTCTTCAATTATAAATCCATTGGTAGTCATTTAAATTTCTGAAGAGGTTTGGATTAGAGTTGAGATGGATGAATAAAATATTCTTGTTGTAGGGTCAAGTCACATCATGGTAACATGAGTGAGGTTGTGAATTACATATAATACAAAATGTATTAGAATGTTGAACTACACTATGATATATAAAGGTAAAAAAGATAATATTTAAGGTTACTCTATATAAATGACATATACATTATAATTTTAAATTTTATAAAAATTGATGTATTTATTTATAGTAAAAGATATATCATCCATGTTGGGAAGTGATTTTACTCACAGATTTCTAAAGAGTAATCTCATAACAAAATTGGAAATATAGAATACTTGGAGTTTGATCATGTTGCGACACAAAGTTTCCATCAGGATTAAAGGAACCAAACCATGATATTTAGGCCATCAAACTTAACATTTGATCAATTTATAAGAATAAATTAGGAACAAGTTATAAATCATTCAATCACATCATGATTCAAGTAGTGGTTTAAGATAAATTGGTGGGGATCTAAATGGTCTTTCTATTTCGAAATATGTCACACTATGATTTCAATAATTTGTGTAAATTTAGTAGATTTTATGAATTGTCACTCTCAAAAAGGTTTTTTAATTTTTAGAACAACCATTAACTATGAATTTAAATTTTTATTGTGTAAATTCAATGTGAAACAATTAAATGGTTAGATTTTAGGTAGATGAAGTCAAAAGATGGTTTAAGATTTAATTTTTTATTTTAATTTTAGAAGTTCTAGGATTAATATTAACCTATTTTATATTTTAAGGAATCACACATGGTTGAGATAGAGAAAATATAAGAGTCCAAAAAAAGTAAATAAGATTGAATTAGGTGCATGTTTTATTAAATGTCTGGGTTTAAGGTGTTAAGTGTGATTGGATTAGATATTTTTGACGATTATACATGTATGTAATTATTTCTATGCATATTACTGAAGATAAGTAGGTGAAGAACATAGTATTATAAAGAATATACACTAATTTATGGTGTTATATATTTCATAATAATTCTTATAAGTTTGAATTTCTAGTGAAAATTAGATAATTTTTATCCATATTAGAAGGTAGTTAGTAGAAGAGAGGAAGATTTCATAAAACTTTTATGAGCATTGAGCTTGTACTAAATATTAAATCACAAACCAGTGGAGTAGTGAATATTAGGAATATAAATACATCATTGATATATTCCCTTGGGATGTATCCCAATGCAGGTAAACCGAGTAAAAAATGTATTTCTTTGATTATTTAAATTTATGTACATTGTTGTGTATTTGTCTAATCATGATGACTAATTAAGGTGTGTTTTAAAATTTGAGTAAAATATCCAACTAAAATTTAATTGATAATGAATTTATAGTCACCCTAATTCACCCCCAGGGTGTATAGTGGTACATTAAGTTAAAAATATCATTACAAAATGATATGGATACATATTTTATGATTAGTAAAACATATCAACTTCAGTCAAATGGTTAGTCTAAGAGAATAATATAAATATTATAAGATAATCTTAGATTATTCTATATGTATTTTTTATGGTATTAATAAGATCATCTACATTTGGTAGAATTCTCACACAATAATGGTAATTAGAGTAGGATTGTTATAGAACCCTTTGATTCACTTTATAAGAGGTCATTTCATTATACATTGTGTTGGGAATATGTAGGAGAAGATAACTTAGTGGGATTTAGTGTTTTACAAGAAACCACTGATAATATTAAATTGATTTATAAGATAATGGGTACTATTTATAGATATAAAAGAGTTATATGTTGATTGTCACTAATGATCATTAGATTTTTTTTTGTCAGTCTTGTGATTATAAAGGAATCATAGAGGTTAAGCCAAATAAATTTGGAGTAGTAGGGTGATGTGGCTTATTTTAATACATTTTTTTCACATAAATTTTAGAAAAATATAAAGACTTTTAAGATAAATTTGTATTAAATTGTAAATACTTTAAGTTTTAATAATTTTAGAATTAAAAATACTTTTCTTTAACTATTGAAATGAGAATGTATTTTTTAAAAAAATCATAAATTGATTCTTTGCCTTATTTTAAATGTTTCATTTCATATGGTTGTTTTTCATTTTTGTAAAGTTGACAAATTTTGTTATAAGGATGGAAGAAATTACATAAGGTTGGAAGAAATATCATAAGGTTCATAGAAGTCTGGTAATGTTTCCAAGACACCATTTTTTAAGGTTATGAACACCTCTATAAGGATTATAGAATCTCATAATGTTCAGTCCATTTCCCATCATAATTTTATGCCATACACTCAAAAGTTTTTTGACAATATTTCTACCTCGGTATGAGAAAATTACACAAAGGATAAATCTAAGGCATATTCAAAGTGATTGATCTAAGATTCATTAATAATGAATAATTCATAAAGGGTATCCAATCTTGATTAAAGTGAATCCATTTTCAAGAGATAATTCAGAGGATCTATGAAGATGGTGAAACTAAAAGGTTCATCCATGAAGGATCCAAGGTCATCTAGATAAAGATAAAGGATATAATGACGCACAATTTTCATACATAGACATTACATATTAATATATATATATTTTAATTACCTAATATAATTATCCATGCTATAATCATATATGTTTACTGCATTTGGAAACATGGACACGTAAAAAATTGGTTCATAAGAGAACTGCATCATTTCTCACCAAATTCATCATAACTAGAACCCTTCATAAACATATCATTCATAATACCTTTCCCCATAAAATTGGGAAATGAAACATAAAAATGGTGAGATAAAATTTATAAAAGGTTAAATAAGGGATATATCAACATAACATGAGCATAAGGGTATAGTAATAAGAGAATAACATTTGTAAACTATACCTTTCATTTCATAGATAATAAACTTAATCCATGGAATAAATATTGGCAATTTATAAGACATGAATCATAATAGAATCAAATTAAATAAGCTATGATAACATAAAATTGGATTAATACATAGATTTGAGGCATAAGATATAGATTTGAGGCATAAAATTTTGGCATAAAAATAAGTATAGAAAATCTTTTCCTTAGCTGTCAGGGATTATTGTTAAGGCTATCATGGTTGAATAGATTAACTCTCAAAACCATCGTAGTATTGAAATTTTACAACCAATACCATTATAGTGGATAGAGTACCTAAATAAATTGGTTTCAATCCTTATCCCAGTTCTACTTATCTCATGATATATCCATCTTTACCCAATGCATTGGAGATATATATAATTTCGGGCCCACCCATAAAATAAATAAAATCATACTGAAGTGTTCCAAATGATCATAAAACACTCATCATATTATAAACCATATAAATTAAATTGTTTTCATAAATATTTCATCACATCATATCTCATGCAAAAAGGATCAGGATTCATAATCATTTCGTCATTTCATCATAGCTTACAAAATAGAAAAGAAATGGGTTTTATAAACATAACTCATTGAAAAGAAATGGATTCTATAAATATATTATCATCATAATAATATACCATCAAAAGAAAAGATATGGATGGTATAATTGGATCAAATCCCCAACAATTTTTATTTAACATTAAATGATTTCATCTCAGATGGGAAATTATTTTAAAATATCACTTAGAATATTTCATGAGGAAAATATCCTTTTCAATTTGAAATAAATTACTTATAATCTAAAAAAATATTAAATAGTAAGGAAAAAACATTATTTTAAAATAACCTTCGAAACTTATGAATTAATCTTTAAGTCATTGATCTGTTTAGACTATGGGAAATATCATTCATGTTGTATAAGTTAAAATGAAGAATCTTGGAAATTTCATTAAGAAGTCAAAATAGAATTATTCAGAAAAAGAAAAAAAGATTACTTTTAAACAATTTTATAAATAAAAAAACATGGGTAATTTTTTTAAATTAACATTGGAAAATATTAAAAAATATCTTTAAAACATATTTATAAAACATGGACATGGAATATAATTAATTTTTGATCGAAAAAAATAATGTTGGTTTTCATTAAAAAGAATATTTCAAAATCATGAGTACTTTAAGAGAGTAAAATTAATGAAATACATGTAATTTATATAAATAAAAATATGAGAATAAAATTCATGAGTTTATTGAGATAAATTTCATAATATTTCATCATTATAACTTAATCATAAACAACCTCGATAAACAGTGAGATTGTAACCTAAAACCTTTACCATTTGGGTATCTTTTAAATCATAGGACCCATGAGATAAAAAAATATATGAATATATATATATATCTCATAATTTCATGATAATAGTAATAAATAAAATTCAATGGTAGTACATACATCACAAAAAGAGTGGTGAATATGGAATGGGTCTCAAAGAAATAAAAGTAAAATAAAAATAACTCACCACAAGTCTCATATTTCATTGTACACATTAGAAAGTCCTATATAATAAATAATTTCTTATTATAAATATATTATATTAAAGTATTAATATATATGATACCATATATTATTAACCTATAACCTTTTATCACCTATTCATTTACAATTCTTTGTTGAAATCACTATTTCATGTAGTAACTCCTTTGTTTATCATGTAAGTTTTGGTTTGGTAGTTTTGGTCCTTTTAATTTGAAGATAGTTACATAATATCCAATATGTTAATCATTATATAAATATAATATATATTCATTATATATATATATATTTATTGAAATCCATAAAATATTTAGATTAAGAAATGAATTACACTATTTCTGGAGATGGTACGCCGCACGTACGCATGAATGATGTTTTCATTTCTCTGACAGATGAAATAAAAGAAACTCAAAAATTAATTAAAATTAAAAATTCATTTTTCTATCATATATATCACATATATTTATTAAATCTATCCTTATTACCCTCCATGTCAAAATAAAATGAAAAATGAATCACAACTCTTTGTGGAGGTGGTAGTCTACATGTACGCACAAGTAACATTATTATTTTCCCACGAATTGAAAGGTGAGAAGGTATATGTGATATTATAATTATATTACCATATATATTTCATAAATATAATATATAAACCATAAATCCATCATTATATATTTCTATGAGAGGCAGTGATGGAATCAAATTACATCGTTTTTCAAGATGATAGTCTGTCGTACAGACGATCGACAATTTCGCTTCCAATTTTATAGAAGAGGAGATTGATATAAGTTATTAAATTAACATAATAAAATATAAGTATATTAAATATATTTAATTTATTATATCATCATATTTGAAAAATATTTTAAGTAGTTGGATGAATAAATAAAACAAAAATTTTTAGTTAAGAATAATGCCTCTTCTTCAGATAATATTCTTAGATTTACACAAAAAACTTTTTAAGAGGGTTTAATAATAAAAATAAGGACTATAGAAAATGGAGTGGGAATTAAGGAATTGGTTTTTTAGGTATTGATCAAACCAAAATTTTTTAAGTGTGTATAGGACAGGATATGGGGTTCCCTTTTATAAGTGGGGGAGAGGGCACACTTGGATTTTTTTAAAAGAAAAAAAGATATTCCCATGTTTTAAACAATTCGAAAAGGATCCAAAATGGATCATTATCAAACCCTATAAAATATAAGGTTAAAATACTTAAATAATATAAGAATTTTTAAAATTTGAGGTCATTTTAACCTATATCTTTTTATTTTAATCCCAGTTAAACCTATTTTAACCTTAATCACAGTAATTAATTTTCACTATATTTTCTATTGAATATGAAAAAAAATTAAATTGAAAATATAAAATAATATTAATTATTTTTATTTAAAATAATTAATATATTTTTAAAAATTTAATTCATATAATTGGAAGAATTTAATTTTAAATTAAACCAGTAAACGTGATAAAAAAACGGTTTTGCAAAGAAAATTGTTTTATAAGTGTACGAAGGTTTTATATCAAAATTGAATATAAAATTGATTCCAATAAACTAAATTGGATTAATAATTATATAATTTAACTAATTTCACTTTGAAAACCATATTAAAATAAAATATAACTTTTATATAATTTAAAATATGAAGTTTTTAATAAAATCAATATTTTCACTATTCATCAGGAAAATAATCTTTTCTAAAAAATATAGAAAATTCACTCTAAGATAATTTTTAAATGATTATTTAAAAAATGTTTTTATTATTTAAATTATATTTTATAAAAGTTTAAAAATTACTTTTACTACTTTTTCACCAAAATAAATAAAAACCTTTTTTGAGAAAGAAGTATTTTCAAAGCATATAAAGACATTACTAAAAATTAAGTAATTTTTTATAAATATGTTTTATTTATATAAGAAAAATTATACTTGATTTTAAAAAAAAATTATTCCTATTCATATCAAAAAGTTTAAAATCTAGGTTATAATGATCATGTTTAAATAATAATTTCATTAGTATATTGTGGTTCGTTAAAACATAGTGTTCTATTTAATGAAAGATATCAAATAAATTAAATCTATTTAGAAAAATATCTCATAAAATATCTGGGAGTTACATTAAAAACACACCAAAAATTAATTTAACACTTGAAATTAGATAACGTTGATATAAACAACTGAGTATTCTTCTTCCTCATCATATCTTTAGGTTCCCACGTAGCTTTGTCAAGTTGGTGGTTTTTCCACCAAACATTGACCAGGTGAGCAGATTTGTTTCATAGAACTATATCTGTGTGATCCAGAATCTTCTGATGTTGTTCATTACAAGAGATATCTTACTATAGTTGTATGAACTCTTAGTTTGGTACATGTGAATTATCAAGTATGTGATTCCTCAGGAAAGATACAATGAACACATCATGTAATTGAGAGAGGTTTGGTGGAAGTGATAAGCATTATGATATTGTCCCTACAAGATAAATAATCTAAAAGAGGACAATATACCTATGGATTTGTTTCTATTTCTTCTCAAATATAAAAACCTTCTTTCATGAATAAATTCACAATAAAACCTTCTCACCAACTTCAAAATCCAGATCATGTGGTTGATTGTTAACACTATTTTTTTATAAAAATCTAGAAACCTTGATGTGTTGTTTAATGGATATCACCTTATCTACAATTTCCTCACCTAGATCAGGTCTTAATAGATTTTTCTCTTTAAATTCATCCTATAACATTGGTTTTCTACACTTCATTATTTAGATGGTTTCATAAGGTTCCATATATAATTCTTGAGTAAAATCTATTGTTCTATAAAAACTCTATTTTTTTAAGGTGTTGATCCGAAACACCTTTGAAATCCATGGAACAATATCTCAGAATATTATCAAGGGTTTGGATGGTTCTCTCAAAATGACCATCTCTCTAAGGATGATATGCATTTCTAAAACACAAATCTGTATCCAAATCCATATGAATACTTACCCAGAACTTCAATGTAAACTTCATATCCTAATTAGATATAATTTATTGTAATAATATATGAATACTTACAACTTTGTTAATATATATTCTGAAATATTATCATGACATAAGACTTCTATAATGGAAATTAAGTGAGATAAATTTGTAAGGTGATTGACTACAACCCTTATAGAAATTTTCTTTTTATATTTCTTGGGGAGTCTGATGAAAAATTCCATGGTGAGTTTTCCCCATTTCCATTCTATATGTGTAATTATTATATCATCCCCTTGGACTTTTTCCTCTTATCCTTAACTTTCAAACAAACCAAGATTTGAGATACAAACTATGAAATATCTATCTTCATGTTATCCCACCAGAAATAATCATTCATATCTCAAAAATTTCTTATAATTCCCTGATTAATAGAGACTAAATAACTATGAGCATCCTATAATAGAACCTTCTTTAAATCTAGTATGGATGGAACACATAAACATTTCTCTAACATTACCATTCTATCAAAATCAAGGTTAAACTCAAGAAAATCTCTCACCTTCTTCTATATCTCTACATCATACTTCTATTCCTCATTAATATTCACTTAGATATATGGTTGAGTTATCATTTGAGAAATATAATATTTATTCCCTTACTTTAAGATTTACATATTAATCCTTTAAAAATAATGAAATATTGGGTATTTTCTGCTCCACATTAGGGATAATATAGCATGATCCTTTCGACTGAATTCCTCAACCACTTTGCTCTCTTTCCTTGGGTGGTAACATATTGAGTATTCATAATCTTTAATCTGTTCCCACCATCTTCTATGGTTCATATTCAAATATTTTTTTGTAAATATATAATTTAATTTTTTTTCATCAGTATATATCACAACTTTCTCTATAAAGACAATTCCCCAATATATTTAATGACAAAATTATTGCAACTAACTCTAAATCATGAGTTGGGACATTTTTCTCATGAACGTTCAATTTTTGTAATGTATAAGATATAATCATATCATTATTCCCGGGGATACATCCTAGTACATTATTTTATACATCACTATATATCATAGACCCTTATCCAATATAGGGTAATGTAAGAATAGGTGTGCTGAATAATATTTTCTTCATATCCTTGAGAGTTTCCTCACATTCATCCATACAAAGGAACTTGGCTCCCTTTCAAGTTAATATGGTGATTGGATTATATAGTCATGAGAAATTATCTTCAAACCATCAATAATATTCATCCAAGACAAGAAAACATATGTTATCCTTCTTAGTTTTTTTTTGTTCCAATGTTTAATAACTTTAGTATTTTATGGATCCATATATATACCCTCTCTGTAGATTATATGACCCAAAAATGAAATCTTTTGTTACTAATATTCAAATTTGGTAAATTTATAATACAACTTATCCTTCATTAGTGTATTCAGATGAATTATTAAGTGATAATCATTATCTTCATATCAGATTGAATACATAGAAATATATTCTATAAATACTACTATAAACTGATCAAGGAAATATCTGAAGACTCTATTCATTAAATCCATGAATATAGAGAGGCATTAGTAATATCAAATGGAATCACTATATATTTTTATTTTCCACACCTTATAAGAAATGTTTTTTTGTATATACTCCTTCTTGAACCTCAATTTATAATATCTAAACAATGTAAAATCTTATAAAATTATTGATCTATGCATAGTAGGTCAAATAATTTATAAATATGGGGTAGAGGATACTTATTATTGATAATCAATGAAAAGTCTCATAGATCAATCGTTATTCTTAATAGAAAGAATATATATACCCTAATATGACCCAGATTTCTTAATGAATACCTTATCAATATTCTTCTGGAGTTTCTTCTTCAATTCCCATAACTCAATTGGGGCATTATATAGGGGCATTTGAAATAAATATACGACCATGTATAAGTTCTATTATGAACTAAAATTCATGATTTGGTGGAAGACAAGGAAATACTTTTGGAAAGACATAAAAAAACTCCCACATAATAGGTATATCATCAATGTTGGGTTTCTCAAAAAAAATATAAGATAAAAAACAATTATAATAAGAATTAAAACATATAAAATGGATGTGATTTCCATTATAATTTTTTTACCATCACACTGATTGAAAATCATAGGTTGGATTTGAATATCAGACATGACTTAACTTCCTTAGTAATTGATGTGGGATTTATGTATATAAATATATTCTACACCAAGGATAATAGAAAATTTATCCAGAGTTAGAATAATGAGATTTGTAGGAAGCACATTCCCATAAACTTAAACTCGAGAGGAATCATAGAATTAAGATTTGATCACCATACCATTATGGGGTTTCACTACTAATTCAACATCTAATAATTGTTTATAGGCATTAAAATTATTGAATACTTTTCATTTTTTAATTTAATTTATATAACTACGCTCAAATAAGATGCTTCAACATTTGCACATACCTTTTCCCACCCCAACTTCATCATTTTATCTTCAATTCCACGATAAAACCAAAATGGTTAGCATGATAGTCCAGAATATTTGATAAGAGTGATCAATCATTCATAGGATGTATAAATCATAAACATTGTTTTCAATATATTAATCCTTAGGTTTAACCTAATTAATTCATAGTCACTATATATTCAAATAATTGATGATTGTTCATAATGATTTTGTAAATTTCCGGAACATATCCCTTGGGAGTGTCAAACCATGTGTGCAGCAAGGTCTATTGTTGTGCACCAGGTTACTATCGAGTCAAAGAACAATTTACCCTTTCTAGATTCATTACCCCTAAGTAAAACTATTCTAAATCTAAATCAATTTATAGTATATAGACATGGATGTAATTTCTTGTAAACCACTATCTATATACTTCACCAAAAATTTGGGCCTTTTTTATGATTTTAATTATCCCTTGGGTGCTCATAATGATATTATTTATTGATTTTACATGTTATTATTTGATTATATATAATATCCATGGTTAATGTTCAAGTACATGTGATTTTTTATATAGCATTATTTGTGTTGGGGCAACTTTTTTGTATGAGTTGTATTTTTTGTCAATAGTTGTCAATACTGGTTAAAATGAAGAGGGAGCTCCAAAGTTAATAGAAGTTGGTTGAACTGAGGATGGTTGGAGAATTGTTATAGATTTGTATCATTGGATTCCCCACTTTGGAAATCCTCTATATTGTTCAAATCAGATGATTGTTGGACTGATCCTAAGTTCAATGAACTTTTATCAAAGGTGACACAATGTTTACAACAATGAAGTATCATCCATTTTAGGATGATTGAATTAATTTTATATTCATGTTATAAAAATAAAATAAATAATATGAAAATATAAGGTAGTTTCATGGGAATGTAATTTTAAGGTGGTAGCCATGCATGAGATTTATGTTCTAAGGTGGCCATGAAATTTTAAACTAGGTAAGTATTTTTTATGTGGTTACTTAAAAAAATTGAGCAGTTAACCGACCCACCTTGCTAGGCTCGAGCAAGGGTACATGTGGGACTCTAGGTCAACTGTACCTAAGAGAATATCGCTAAGAAAGCTAGCCGCATACATGAGGGGCAATGTGTAGGCCCGTAGGATCGCATGAGGAAAAGCCCTTGAATAGTTGGATCAAATCCCGTGAGAAGGCTGGGCGTAGAGCACTCCTATATAGAACATCGAACAGGGTGGTACCATGGAGGGATAATAAGTAATATAGTGGTATTATGAAGTGGGTTGATACTTAAACCATGGCCTCCCCACTTCTCAGTTTTGATGTGGGACAAATAATTAGATACTGGTTATCGTTTAAAAAACACAGATGTGATATCGGCCATCCATCTAATCATATGTCTCACGAAACCATTTGATCACCCATGGAATATGGATCTAATCTTAGTCATCCATCATTTCGTGCCTCATAGGATTGAATGAGATCTGTCAGATGCTCACACGGTCACGTCATCTTCTTCCTCTCGCCTGTCACGACCCGTCCTCGGGGCCCATGCCAAGACTACCCCAAGCTCGCCTTCCATAGGCTAGGGGATGGCGACTAGGACCAAAGGATTAAATCCTAATAAAAAGGGAAGTCATTAACTTTATAAAAGTAAACAAACACAACAGAGTACGCAACAGAAGAAAGCACTAAGTAATACTGAATACAAAAGTAAGTGTTGAAAGGAAAGGGGCCGGAAATACAAGCCCAACAGTAAGTACAGTACAACTGAAAAGATAGTACAACGGTAGTAAAGTGAAACAGTAACCACTGAGTCATCCTACGTGAATCCCACTTGAAGGGTGGGTACAGATGTCCTCCTCAGCACCTCGGGTCCGGTCGTCTGCTCCATGTACGTCTCTCCGAGTGGTCCACCTCCGGGTACCGTCTAGATCCACAAGCCTCCACCTCGATCAGTGTTGTCCGTCGTCTGCATCCAACACAACTTCGTGCAGGTATAGCTAGTGCAGGGGTGAGTATATGATACTCAATAGGGACCCCGAGACCCCTGAAGGTCTCCTAGAATCCATGAAGGATATACCATAGAAGAAAGATACAATCACGAAGTATCAACCAACTCTACTTAGGTATATGCCCATACATATACCTAAGTTATCAATCACAGTTCGGATCCAACTCGTGAGACCAAGCACAACCCATCCCACACAAGAAAGCAAGTCAATCACATCGATGAAAATGATTGAAAGTCAAGAATCAACTCACACAGGTATACATCTTTGGTATAGCGATATAGATGATTAGTAGTCACTGATTTATCTAAGCTGTCGGACCCACATAGGATACTAGCCTAGCTAAGCTGTCAGACCCACGTAGGATACTAGACCATCTACTCTGTAGGACCCACTCAGGATACCAGTATAGAAGTCAAAATGTCTGACCCACTTAGGATACAAATACAGTAGTCATGGCTGTCGAACCCACAAAGGATTCCAGTACAGTTTTCGTCATCATCGAACCCACAGTGGATTCCAGTACGGTAGTCGTCACAGTCGCAACCAGCTCTAGGGTTCATGCACACAACACGCCCGATTCTGGGATGGTCCTCTCCTCGAGTCAAGGGGTTGATACATCAAATATCACTAAGTCAAGTTTTGATGTATACCGAAGTTCCATCTCATCAAAAGGAGACCAACGTGATAGACGGTGTGTCAATCGAATGCCTGGTCTAAGAGATATTGGATTTTCCATTCTAGGGGCCTTGTTGGAATTATGCTTGTTTCAAACCTAGCTATTTTCCAAATTCATCCAAAACTAACTTAGTGTATCACAAAAGGACTATCTCTTTACGAGGATCCCAGTGCCGCAGATGACGCGTTGATCGGACGCATTGTCTTAAAGTTATTCACGCTTAGGTGAAACAGGCGTGGCCCGTCAAGCCTAGTGGGCTGGCTGGTCGGCCTGACCTGGATCTATGGGTCCGACCTGGGAGGGGGGTCGGCTCAGCCTGGTGGGGTGCGGCCCAGCCCGGCGTGGCTTGGTCCAGCCCGGTGGGGCGCGGCCCACCCTGGTGTGGCGCGGCCTTGCCCTGCGTGGCGCGGCCCAACCTGGCGGAGCGCGGCCCACCCCGGTGTGGCGCAGCCCGGCACGCGGCTGGCCACGGCTTGACCTAGCTTACCAAGCGGTGCAGGGGGGAATGGCCCCCCAGTTTCCAGAACCGGCGGCGTCGAGCGGCGCCGCCCCTCCTGTCCGGTCGGCCGAAGCTGGACGGTCTTCCTGGCGCAAGTGGCCCGCACAGGCGGGCCGCGGTTCTCCCACATGGCACCTACGGGTGCCATGACCTCCTTCAACCTGGCTAGTAGGCGGCCGGACGATTCACCGCCAAACTATCCTGCGGACCGCAGACCGCGGTTCGCTGCAGCGTGGCGCCTTAGAGGCATCAAGGTTCTCCAGCCCGGCAGGCTGCGGCCGGCCGGTTCAGTTCATCTGCTGAACGGCCTGTAGATGCGGGTCGTGGTTTCCATCACACGGCCGGTGCGTGGTCACCACCTCTGGTCGCTGTCTCTGGTCGCCACCACCTCCCGTTGCCGCCACCAAAATATTCAAGAACCATCGGAGGGTCGTCAGGCCGTGTTTGTTCGGACCGTTCCCTCTTCGTTAGACGATATCAATTGTCCAAATACAATACAATAATTCACCAAGGATGGAATATAATTTCATTCACATAAAATTATATCAAACCCCCTACCTTGATTCTGATTCTCTCTTGCCGTGTCGCGGGAAGATGATTCAAATATGATGCTGATTCGTTGATGTCGGGACGCGTCTGAGGAGGAAGTGTAGTCGACATTCCTCACGGGCAGAGTCTTCTTCCTTGAATAGGAGGGAGAAGAATGAAGAAGACATCAGTCGCAAGCCTTGAGTTCTTTGTTGGAGAGAGTAAATGTTCTTCGTTGAGAGAGGTACACCTTCTTTTAATTCTCCAGAGGTTTCTCCACTGAAATATTTTCCATGAAAATATTATAAAAGATACCAAACTTTAATAGAATTTCCATGCAATTCAAATTTATTCAAATGAATTCCAAGATAAATTAAATGTGACATTTAATTAATCCTAGTTTTTTCATTAATTAAGAGGAGGTGAAGAGTTTAAAATTCAAAAGAGAGGAGGTGGAGAGTTCACATTAAAAGGGGGGAGTTTTCAAATTAAATGAAGGGGAGTTAATGGGGAGTTTAAGGGAAGTTGAAGGGTTAGGGGCTCATGTGGGCCCCACCACACTTTATCCTTTCATGTGAGGTTATGTCGGTGTGGGTCCCACCTCTAACTCCCCCTTGTATGAAATAACCAACTCTTAAACAATAAAATTGTGTACAATAATTTTATTTAATTTAATATAAATCCCCAAAAATTAACTTCTCCTCCCGAGAAAACGCAACTGAGGTAAATGTCCCCTTATGTGAATACCAGTGCTGTGAGTTTATTGGTGCCCTCAGATTTCAATTATTAGTACTGGTTCAAAAGATAGACAAACCCGCACGTATGTTTACTAAACGCACCCGAACAAAACTTCAGAAATTGATTTCGGGCAAACCGGGCCTCAGAATCAGGCACCATCAGAAATAGCGGACTCGTAAAATTACAAAGAATTAAGAAAAAAATTCTTGAAATTTTTGTGTCTTTAAATTACCCCCACCTCAGGGCTTTATGTCTCTGTAAATCTAAAACATACACTAGGGAAACAAAAGTGAGTACTGAGCACGCATCTGAGCCTCCCGCTCCCATGTGCTCTCTTAGAGGTTCTCGTGCTACCAGCGAATGCGCACCAGAGAAATCTACCGTCCACATAGGACTTGGTCATGTCGATCCTCGATCTCCACCGGGACCTCTGTGAATGTCTCCCGGTCATCGATGTCCAGCTCCCTGGGGTCGATGATGTTGGATGGGTCGTGCACGTATCTCCTCAGCTGAGATACGTGGAAGACATCATGCACCTGGTGCAACTGAGGAGGAAGGGCCAAGTGGTAAGACCCCGCCTATTCTTTTGAGGCCCTAGAATGGTTTGATGAAACGTGGAGATAACTTTCCTCCCCTGAAAAATATCCTTAGACCTTGTCGAGGTGAGACCCGTAGGAAGACGTGGTCGCCATCCTCGAACTCCAGTGTTCTTCGTCTCATATCAGCATAGGACTTTTGTCTGCTCTGTGCAGTCTTCATCTGCTCATGGATGATCTGCACCCTCTCAATCGTAGCCTGAACCATCTTTGGTCCTACAAGTGCTGACTCCCCTAGGTTAGTCCAACATAGAGGTGATCTGTAAGGTCGGTTGTACAATGCCTCGTATGGGGCCATCCCGATGGTGGAGTGGTAGCTGTTGTTGTACCCAAATTCCACCAAGGGTAGGTGATCCTCCCAGATACAACCAAAGTCAAGGAAACATGCACGGAGCATGTCCTAGAGATTTTGAATGGTCCTCTCAGTCTGACCACCCATCTGATGATAGAAGGCGGTGCTCAAGTGAAGCTGCATTCCAAAAGCCTCCTATAACCCCTTCCAAAACTAGGATGTGAAATGATCATCTCGATGAGAGACGATAGTTAATGGCACACTATGAAGCTGTATGATCTCCTGAATATAAAGGCGTACTAATCTCTCTACTGATCCCTTCTCTCTGATCAGTAGGAAGTGGGCCGACCTGGTGAGTCGGTCTACGATCACCCAGATAGAGTCATGTCATCTGGATATACGTGGATGCCCCATCACGAAATCCATGTATATCCTTCCCCACTTCCACTCTGGGACCTCTAAGGGTTGTACCAAGCATGTTGGTACCTGGTGCTCTGCCTTCACTTGCTGACAAGTGAGGCATCGTGATACAAACTCTGATACAACCTTATTCATGCCCAGCCACCAGTGCTTTCATCTGAGGTCCTGATACATCTTCTCCACTCATGGATGTACCACTATAGGGGAAGTGTGAGAATCCCTTACCACTTCCTCCTGTAGTAAAACCAGTACAATAGTACGTCCCCTGAAGTGGATGACGTGCTCCCCTTTTTCAGAAAATCCATCATGCGCCTGCCCTGTGGATATCTGAGCACGTCGCATCTCACAGTCAACGTACCCATGATGTACCTCCCTTAATCACTGGAAAAGTGGATGACTGACTGTGAGATACTGAAGAAAGTCTTCTCCATCTATATCGACAAAGGATATCTGCAACGCGACTAGCTACTTCGTCGCCACTCCTAGCATCTGAATGCCCAATCTTTTGCTGAGAGCATTAGCTACAACTTTCCCCATCCCAAGAGTATAGACTATCTCAAAGTCATAGTCCTAGAGGAAATCAAGCCATCGTCGTTGTCTCAGGTTCAGGTCCTTCGGTGAGAAGATTTACCTGAGACTCTAGTGTTCAGAGTAGACTGTAAAGAGCTCACCCATCAGATAGTGCCACCACATATTCAAGGCGAACACCACTACTGCTAACTCTAGTTCATGGGTAGCGTAGTTCTACTCATCATGTCTCAACTTCCATGAACCATATGTGATCACTGCTCGCTACTGCACCCGGACACACCCGAGTCTAATCCCTGATGTGTCACAGTAAACTACATACCCAATGCCCTCCTCCAGTAGCCTCAAGATGGGCGCACTGGTCAATATCTATCTCAGATCCTGAAATCTCTACTAGTATCTATCTGACCACACGAAGGGTTTCCCCTTCTTTGTCAAAACTGAAAGTGGTGCTGCAACTCTCGAGAAGTCTGGCACAAATCTCTGATAGTACCCAGCCAGACCCAAGAAACATTGCACCTCTATCGCGCTCCTGGGTGGCTCCCAAGAAAGTACCACCTCGATCTTTACTGGATCCACTGCAACTCCAGATTCCGAGATGACGTGTCCCAAGAAATGAACATCTCGAATCCAAAACTATCACTTTGAGACCTTACCATAAAGCTAGTGCTCTCAGAATGTATCCAGTAAAACCTTCGAGTGGTAGGCGTGCTCCTCTCCAGTAGTCAAGTAAATCAGTATGTCATCGATGAAAACTACGAAAAATCGATCGAGGTAAGGCTGGAAGATCTTGTTCATGAGAGTCATGAACACCACTGGAGTGTTGGTAATGCTGAAGGGTATAACCATGATCTCTTAGTGGCCATGCCGACACCTGAAGGCCATCTTCTTCACATCCTCATCTTGAACTCTGAGCTAGTGATAGCCTGACCTGAGGTCTATCTTCGAGAACCATCGTGCTCCCTTGAGCTGATCAAAGAGTTCATCAATCCTCGGGAGTGGGTAATTGTTCTTCACGGTCACCTGATTCAGGTGATGGTAGTCGACACACAGTCATAAACTCCCATCCTCCTTCTTGGAGAACAAAATTGAAGATGCCCAGGTTGAAACACTGGGTCGGATAAATCCCTTCCCCTGCAAGTCCTCCAGTTGTACCCACAGCTCACGAAGCTCGGCGGGAGCCATCCGATATGCTGGAGTAGATATCGGTGATGTCACATGGTATAGTTCTATGTATAAGTCTACCTCTCTGTGAGGAGGTAGTATTGGAATGTCGTTAGGAAAAACGTCTGCAAACTAATCCAACACGACATGAAAAATTGGACTCCGCACATCAACCGCTCTGAGGATGAGACCAGCCAACTGATGTGTGATCGACTGCCTTCTCCTCTGCATAAGTCCATCCTATGCTGCAAAGGCTCCCTTCTCGCCAGTGAAGGTGAACCTGGTCCCATCCATGTAGATGCACCACACTTTGCGCCTAATGCAGTCGATCTGAGCATGGATTATAGACAACCATCCCAAACCCAAGATGACATCGTAAGGCATCGACGCCACTACAAGAAGATCCCATCCGAAGCTCTTGCCTCCTAGATTAATCTCACTCTGCCAGAACCAGTGCGTAATAGTCTAGTCTGCTCCCTTATGAGTCTCTAGTCGTAAAGATCAATCCAACAGCTCCGTCGGAATCTTCGATCTCCGAACAAGGGCTGCGACCAAATAAGAATGAGTCACACCTATGTCTATAAGTACTGCAACAAGGGTGGAGTAGAAAAGATAGTGTCTCAAATCATCTCAGGTGCGCCGTGGTCATAGGCCTCGATAGCCTGGAGGTGAGGCTTCCCCTGTCTGCCAGCTCCCTGTGGTCGGGGTGAACCTCCTGGTGGTGGTGGTGGTGGTAGATCCTCGAAACATTGTACACCACCCGCTGCTTGGCCATCTCCTCTGCCTCGTCTGCTCGCTCCCGGTGGACCACCACGGTCGAACATCTACCTCTGCCTGGGAGGTCCCTCTACTGTCAGATCCTTGTCCACATGGTGGGTCGGGCAGTCCCGAGCCATGTGACCCTACCCACCACATGCATAGCACTGCCTGATCCTCGTATAGCTGGCTCAGTTTCGTGTTCCCCGAAAAACCGAACCTGTATCCTGAGGTCGCCCACCTGATGGCCCGGTCCTCTTGGACCTCTGCATCAACTTTCTACTGCAGGCTGTAGAAGACTCCGCTATGTGTCATCCTGTGATGGGTCTCGCAAATGGTGTCAGTTCAGCAAGAAAGCTCTCCACAAGAAGGGCTCGCTCTAGTACTCCAGCCTGCGTCAGAATACTGAGGGAGATCATCAAAGACCTGATCTCATGTCTGAGTCCCTGGTCAATGGTTTGGGACCTGAAGAATGGGTCATGTACCATGTCTGTGGAGTAGCATGAGAGGTCAGTGAACCTCGCTGAGTACTGAGCTACTATCATGCTTCCCTACTCCAGATGAAGTAACTCCTGAATCTGCACCGCACGAAGGGTGGCTAGAACAAACTCTAAGCAGAAGAGACTCTCGAAGTCTATTAAAAGTAAAGATTCATCATCATGCACCTAGACCATCAATCTCCACCATCTACTTGCTACTGTGTGCAAGAGACTCGTGGCAAGGATCACCATAAGGTTGGTTGGTGTCCCTACCAATCTGAAAAGTCTGATTATAGCCTCCAGCCAATCCACAGTTGCCTATGGATTCGTCTCACCCCGGAACCTGGGCGGCCTTTGTTCCTAGAACTCGTGCAGCGAACTCAGGTGGCATGCACTCTCTGCTGCTAGGGCCGGTGGTATCGTGGGCACATCGGGTAGTGGTACCGCTGGTTCCTCTGTTGTGATGGGGCCCTGCACCGAGGCATCATCGCTCAGTGGGATACCATCTCGTACCTAACTCGGAACCTTAGCTGGCTACCTTCATTGTGCCATCCTGAAAATAAACAGGTGAGACACGGTTAAAATAGTATACCTGGTGAGCTGACACAATGTAATCACAATGAAAACTTTTTAAAAGAAACACACGTGCAATCTGTGTTTTCATGCACTGAGTCGGAAATCAGAGGTTAGGGTCCTGGTGTATGGATATGTTGGACGCCGCACCAACACTGGACTCGCTGGACTGAAAATCACACTCAATACTCTTAACCCTATGGATTCACATTAAGATATATCAGAGTCCAAAGTTCTTCGGTAGAACCGACTGCTCTGATACCAATTTGTCACGACCCATCCTCGGGGCCCGTGCCGTGACTACCCCAAGCCCACCTTCCATAGGCTAGGGGCTGGTGACTAGCACCAAAGGCATAAATCCTAATAAATAGGGAAGTCATTTCCTTTATAAAATTAATCAAACACAACATAGTATGAAACATAATAAAGCACTAAGTAATATTGAATACAAAAGTAAGTGCTGAAAGAAAAGGGGCTGGAAATACAAGCCCAATAGTAAGTACAGTACAACTGAAAAGCTAGTACAACTGCAGTAAAGTAAAACAGCAACCACTGAGTCGTCCTCTGGGAATCCCACCTGAAGGGTGGGTACAGATTGCCTCCTCAGTACCTCGGGTCCGGCCATCTGCTCTGTGTACGTCTCGCCAAGTGGTCCACCACCAGGTACCATCCATCTCCATAAGCCTCCACCTCTATCAGTGTTGTCTGTCGTCTACATCCAACATAACTTAGTGCGGGCATAACCTGTGCATGGGTGGGTATACGATACTCAGTAGGGATCCCGAGACCCCCAAAGGTATCCCAGAATCCATGAAGGATAAACCACATAAGAAATATATAATCATGAAATATCAACCAATTCTACTTAGGTATATTCCCATACATATACCTAAGTTATCAATCATAGTTCGGCTCCAACTCTCGAGCCCAAGCACAAGCTAGTCCACACAGGAAAGCAATTCAATCACATAAATGATAATGATTGAAATTCAAGACTCAGATCACACGGGTATACATATTTCATATTGCGATTGAGATGATTAGTTGTAGTCACTGATTCATCTAAGTTGTCGGTCCCACGTAGGATACTAGACCATCTAAGCTGTCAGACCCATGTAGGATACTAGACCAGCTACTCTATCGGACCCACTCAGGATACTAGTATAGAAGTCAAACTGTCAGACCCACTTAGGATACAAGTACAGTTGTCATGGCTGTCTAACCCATGGAAGATTCTAGTATAGTTGCTGTCATCATCGAACCCACAGAGGATTCCAGTACGATAGTCGTCGCAGTCGTAGTCATCTATGGGGTTCCCCCACACAGCATTCTTGATTCCGGGAGGGTCTGCTCCTCGAGCCAAGGGTTTGATTCATCAACTATCACGAATTCCATAGTTGATGTATCTTGAAGTTTTTTTTCATCAAAAGGAACCCAACGCGACAGACGGTGCATCAATCAGACGCCTGATCTGAGAGATATTGGCTTTTCCATTCCGGGGGGCCCGGGTGGAATTACGCTCATTCCAAACTCGGTTGTTTTCCAAAGTCATCCAAAACTCTCTTAGAGTATCTCAAAGGACCATCTCGTCATGAGGATCCCAGTGCCGCAGACGGTGCGTCGATCAGACATGCAGTCTTAAAGTTATTCATGCTTAAGTGAAATGGGCCCGGCCCGTCAAGCCCAGTGGGATGGCGGGCCGGCCCGACCAGGTTCGGTGGGTCTGAACTGGTAGGGGGTCGTCCCGACCTGGTGGGGCTCGGCCTGGACCGGTGGGGCCCGAATCGGCCTAGTGTGGCGCGACCCAGCCCGTGGCTGGCCGCGGCTCGGCCCGGCTGGCCGAGCGGTGCGGGGGGGGGGGGGGGGGGGGGGGGGGTGGGGGCAACCCTCCAGTTTCTCGAACTGGCAGCACCGAGCGGAGTCACCCCTCCTGTCCGACCGGACGAAGCCAGCTGGTCTTCCCGGCAAGAGTGGCCCGCACGGGCAGGCCGCGGTTCTCCCGCACGGCACCTGCGGGTGTCGCGACCTCCTTCAACCCGGCCGGTAGGCGGCCGTCCGATTCACCGCCAAAGCGGCCTGCGGAGCGTGGTCCGCTATTCTCCGCAGTGGCGCACCTTAGAGGCGCTGCGGCTCTCTATCCCGGCCCGCTATGTCCGGCCGATTCGGTTCATCTACCGAGCGGCCAGCTGATACGGTCCGCGGTTTCCTTTACACAGCTGGTGCGCAGTCGCCGCCTCTGGTCATCGCTGCCTCCATTCGCCGCCACCTTCGGTCGCCACCGCCTCCCGTTGCCACCGCCAAAATATTCAAGAACCATCGGAGGGTCGTCAGACCATGTTCATTCAGCTCATGCCCTCCACGTCAGGCGATATCAATTGACCAAAAACAATAAAATCATTCACTAAGGATGAAATATAATTTCATTCACTTAAAATTATATCAAACTCCCTACCTTGATTTAGATGCTCACTTGTCGTGTCGCGGGAAGGGTATTCGATGATGACGTAGATTTGTTGACATTGGGACGCATTCGAGGAGGAAGCATATTCAACATTCCTCACGGGCAGAATCTTTTTCCTTGACGTGGAGGGAGAAGAATGAAGTAGAAATTGGTCGCATTCCTTGAGTTCTTCGTTGGAGAGAGTAAATGTTATTCGTTGAGAGAGGAACACCTTCTTCTAATTCTCCAGAGGCTTCTCCACCGAAATATTTTCCAAGTAGATATTATAAAAGCTACCCAACTTTTATAGAATTTCCATGCAATTAAAATTAATTCAAATGAATTCAAAGATTAATTATATGTGGAAATTAATTAATCCAATTTGTTTCTATTAATTAAGAGGAGGTGAAGAGTTTAAAATTCCAAAGATATTAGGTGGAGAGTTAACATTAAAAGAGGGGAGTTTTCAAATTAAATAAAGGGGAGTTAATGGAGAGTTTAAGGGAAGTTGAAGGGTTAGGGGCTCGTGTGGGCCCCACCACACTTTATCCTCTCATGGGTGGTTATATGAGCATGGGACCCACCTTTAACTCCCCCTTGTAGGAAATAACCATCTCTTAAACCATAAAATTGTGTACAACAATATTATTTAATATAATATAAATCCCCAAAAATTAACTTCTCCTCCCTAGAAAACACAACTGTGGTAAAGGTCCCTTTAAGCGAATACTGGTGTTACGAGTTCATCGGTGCCCTCAGATTTCAATTCTGAGCACCAGTTCAAAAGATAAAAAAACTCACATGTACGTTTAATGAACGTACCCGAATAAAACTTCAGAAATTGATTCCAGGCACACCGAGCCTTGGAATCAGGCACCGTCAGAAACTACGGACTCGTAAAATTCCAAAGAATTAAGTAAAAAAATTTCCTTGAAATTTTCAGGTCTTTAAATCACCACCGCACAACATTTCCACTAATATTTATCAGAGAAGATAACTTGATCACCATGTAAAATCACTGGATATCATATTATGATCATGTTGGTTGCTAAATCGCATCAAGATCATGCGTACATTTTCATTTTCATGCGTGCAATGAAATAGTGAATCTTGGAGAAGGATGATGATAACAAAGTTTCCAAGCCTGCGTAATTCATCAAAACTTCACGGGTGATTCAAGATTAGTTTTTAATGGAGGATTCATGTGATCCTTAAATGCATGAATTTGAAATATAAGGCCACTCGTTTGAAAAGGAAACACCCGAGATATGTGACATATCATAACATGGGTTTGAAAGTATTAAAGAACTAAATATCTCAGTTATTCAAAGGGAAGATCTCATCCAATTCAAAGGAAATATTTAGAACATAAAGAAGAACCATTCCATGACTATAAAAATAGCCACACCAATGCAAAGAGATATTTTTTCATTCATACACTAGAGAGCTCGTGTTTCTCAAAAAAATAGAATCTCTGTTCTTGGTTCGCGATGTATGACCAAAACACCGCAAACATTCAACAAGTGTTATTCACTATTGAAGTGTCTCTTAATGAAGGATAACCCCACCTTTGTGAGAAGGAAATCCATAAACACATGAATGGTTTATCCAAACACTCATTGTGCTTCATGAAGGCGATCCTGCGGGTACACAATCAGTGCATACTCACCCTTGTCGTTATTTGAGAAGACAGAGCCACAATCCATCACCAGTTATGTGAAGGAGAACCACGCGTACCCTCTGTATGAAGAAGAAGAATCGTGAGCCTATGGGATTCACAAAGAAAAGTTGATAACACCCTCCTTTTTTCACATAAATATTATACTACTTGCAGGGGATTTGAAGAAAAATGATACTGCACCAGGGAAGGGGTACTTAATCCTTACACCTATTTGGGTTTTAATAAGAACACACAATAAACACATGAACTCATTTGAATGATATAAAGATACCCGAACCAAGTGAAAATAAAGGAAGGGAATGAGAGGAAGAGGCCCGGGGATATTTGTGACCAAAGGGAAGTGCATACATGCATACACCCATGTGAATTATTTAAAGTCCATATTTATGTGAACTTGTCAAGAAGAATAAGGGGGGAGAAGAGGGTATTCATGCTGGCATGCATACGTAAAAAGGGTACAATCCAGTTGAACACATATTAATTTCATCAATAAGAGGATAAGAGAAGAATAAGAAGAAATAGAGTGTTCCCAACCAAGGATCATTTATTATTTAGGGCAGATTGATTTTGATGATCCAAGAAATCTGATATTTAGTGTTTGAATAATCAGAAAGGTGTTTGTGATTATTTCCAAAAAAGGAAGAAGTTATAGTTGAGTTGGTTGTTGCACTAAAGAAGAAGAGAGAAGAAGAAAGGAGAGTTTCTTGACTACTAATTTGAAAGTAACCAAGTAAAGAGAACTAAAATAAGATCAAGAGAAGAACTTAACCATTTGAAGAAGGAATAAGGTTATCTCTCTAGGTAGTATAAAGTACTAGAACGGAAGCTTCAAGTTAAAATCGGTCATCAGTAGTTTTGGAAGAGGCTTTTCCCCTTCGCCCTCCATTGTGTAGGGACTCACATTGGGAAGGATTGTCTCATTCCCCCGTCCAATGTGTAGGGAACCACACTGGATAGAGAATTGTTTCCCTAGACAACCCACTATAACAGTAACTGTATTATAGTGGAGAATCCATGCACTGGTCATTCCCATTCATGGAAAGGATTTCGTAACTCTTTTTGAGTAGTTAACCTTGTAAAAATATCATTTTCATATTTTTACATATTTCTATTATTGCATGTGAAACGGAAAATAGAACAAGAGAATCAAGATCCTAAAAGGTTAATAGGTGCAGGGATAAAAGTTTGGAATTGGTTTAAAAATTCCCCATCACTGATTCACCCCCCTCTTAGTGTTAGTTATATCCTAAAACGGTCTACTAAATTAGTATTATAGGGTCAGTTTCACCTCTGTTGGATTCTCTACATTGAATATATTCTCTTTTTAAGACCTTATTTTCTTTCTAGAGTCGTCAATGAACTGAAGTTTCAGTGATAATTCAGTTTTCTCTAAGTAGAAGATCATATCTACTAAGACAATGATGAATAATATATAGAAGGATAATAGAAAGTAGAAGAATAATTCCCTCTTATATAAATAAGAGGAAGTATCTAGTTCTCCACACCTTGATGACAGTGAAGAAACATTAGTCTTGGAAAGTAATGAGCAGGTGGCTCAAGTTCCCACCAATAAGATGGATAACCTTCCTATAACAAGTGATCAAGAGGTATGTGTTAGTACACTTGAAAATTATTCTCGTGAAGAAAATTATATAACAAGTGGTGATGATCAATCTAAAAATTCCCAAGAATTATCAGTTGATAGATTAAGAACGATTCTGCATAGCATTCCAGAAGAAATTTCATCCCTTTTTGTAGTGTATCTAATTGTTTGAAATAAGATATCACCCAATTGGAAGAAGAAATTGATGTTTTGGAGAAGGGATTCCAAGTAAAAAAAATTAATGTTTAAAGCTCTCTAGACAAGTTGTATCCTTGAAAGAAACAAATATGGAACTTAAAATGATTTCCTTAAAATGTCTCAAAATGTTGAAGAGAAAGATAGAGTAAATGAGACTCTGAAAGAGAAGATCCATGCACTTGAAGATGAGATGAAAAAGAGAACCGATGTCAAGGAGTTATATTTGGATGAAAATTCCAAGAAGATCAAAGAACATGACGCTTTGTTATGAAACAAAGCGAATCTGCATGAAGATGAAGTTGAAGGAATGAAGAAAGCTTGTCAATGGAGGATGATTATGATTGAAGATCAGAAAGTCATCCTCAATATGAAATGTCTAGAAATTAAAGCTTAGTTGGCCAACTTTGAGAAGACACGTATTGAGAATTCACAAAAGAGGAAAGCATTAAATTATGGTACTCAATGCTCACTAGAGGATTCTATGGGAGAAATAACTCTGACATGTGATAAAATGTTCATGACTTCACTCAATGATCTATCACTAGTAGCTGAGAAATAAAAGGTACCATCCATTCCATCTTGAACTCATGTTTCTAAATTTGTTTCTACAAAAGGATCAGGGTGGAAGAAAAATTCTAAACAAGTATGGATGATGAAAGATGATGAGATACCTACCACCATGTCTAGGGTGGATAAGAAGAAGAATGTTGAAGGTGGTTCCCCATAGAGAGCACAAAACATCAAGAAGAAGGCTTAGAAATCTAATAATGAAAATATCAAGAAGTCAATATTTGTGGGTCAATGTTGGTGTTGCAATAGATTTTGGAATTTTTGCAATGGATTTTCAGTACAATACCTTAAATATAAAAGCACAAAGGAATCCAACATCAAGGGTGAGAAATCTAGAGATAAAGAAGTAACATCCACATATCCATAAACATATGTATTCTAAAAACAAATTTGCAATGCTTGAAAACATATGTGATGTAAGAAATGGAAGTGTTAATGAGGTTGGTACATGTCTATCTCAAAATACATCCAAATATGATAAGAAAACAAGATCACAGATGCTGGCTAAGAAAGAAGAAGCCTTTTTGGGATGAAATCATAAGAATGTTACAAAAGAAAATTCTTCCCAGAAGACTCTAAGAATGAAATGAGAGAAGACTGTGGATTCTAAATCCAAGAAGGTTAAGGGAGGTGTATCCAAAAGAACTACCAAGAATGATGACACTTAGAAGAGACCATGTGTAATATCCAATCATGATGCCTCAATTCATAATTACCATTTGGTTATTTAGCCAAATGATTTGTAACGAATGAGAAAAATGGAATATGTACAACATGAGGCTAGTGAAACATGAATTAATAAGATGCCACATGAATATAAAGAGGTCATGTGTGTGAGATTAAACAAGGATAGACACACTACTAAAAGTTTCATTACATTTATTCCAGCCCAAGGAGAATTTCTGAAGAAGATGAAAGTTTCACCTGGAGATTCTAGTGCTCTAAAATCACTTCAAAAAAGAAGTCTCACACACAAAGAGATAGAAGAAGTGATAAGTTACACAAAAGTACAACCATAATTGAAGATCAATTGTGCAAGTGTGAATAGAGGAGAAAATAGATCATATTTTTCAGTAAAACCATCTCAACCAAGCTGTTCACATTGTTAAAGAAAGGATGATCCACCTTATTCCCTTAAATTTTTGTGTATTGTAGTTGTTATTATATTACAGGTAATTGAAGGTGGAGCAATCTCTTAGGGGGATAAACTGAGAGTCAATGATGAGGAGTATTCCCTTCAGGGGTAGACACATGAAGAATCTACCTGAGTTATTATTTCAATTAGAATCAACTTCAATTGGTATCAAATTCAATTACACTGGAAATTTATTGAAGAACATATCATTGGAAAAGGTATGTAATTTATTAATCTCTCATCCTTGGATACTCGTAATAAAAATAATTTTACAAGGGGGAGTAACTTAATTACTCAGTGACATAAGAAGAATGGTATTCCCCCAAGGACACTCAACCTGCTTATTGCAACTGAATGTTTTTGATCCATTTGTTGAAGTGAGTGTAAGAGTTTCAGGTTGATTATTTAAAATCACATTCTATATCTTCAGCCTGAAATGAAAGAGTATGATTTATCATATTATGAGGTATCATGATTAGTGCATAATGGACAAATTTTTTGTCTAAATCAAATCTTCTTGTTTTCTACCCTGAGCATGGATCAAGTAGACATAGAGTGAAATGATGGATGGAGCATTTATTAAGTATGGATTGATACCCTTTTACCAGGAAATTAGTATTTCTTATTAACAAGGGAGAGAGAAAGTGATATGAAAATTCAAAAGTGAGAGAAATAAAAGTGAAGGGGAGATAGAAGATTCACATTTTGATTTTGACACATTCATTGGAGAAATAACTTTGATTTATTTTAAAAAAATAAAAATCGGTGTTTTTTTGGAACACTTTTGTGTATGGGTTTTTTTGTTGTCAACAGTTATCAATACTGGTCAAAATGAAGAAGGAGATCCAAATATAATGGATTTTGGTTAAAGTGATGATTGTTGGATAGTTGTTATGGATTCATAGAATTGGATTCCATGGTTGAGAAATTCTCTTTGTTGTTCAAATCAGATGATTGATGGACTGATTTTATGTTTAATGAACTTGTGTAAAAGGTGACATAGTGTTTACAACAATGAAGTATCATCCATTTGAGGATGATTGAAGTAATTTGGGATTAATATTCCAAAAATAAAATGAACAAGAGTAAAATATAAGGGAGTGGAATGGTCTTGGCATTTGGAGGTGGTATCCATGCACAGACCTTATGTTCTAAGGTGTCCATCCAATTTTACACTAGGTAAGTGTTTTTTATGTGGTTACATAAAAAAATTGGGTAGCTAAATGAACCACCTCTCTAGCCTCGGCCAAGGGTACATGAAAGACTCTAGGTCAACCACACCCAAGGTAAGACCACTAAGAAATATGGCCTCATGCATGAGGGGCCACGTGTAGGCCCACATGAGCGCATGGGGAAAATCTCATGCATAGTTGGGCTGGAGCCCATGAAAAGTGTTGGTGTAGAGCACGCCTACAGAGAAAATCTTATATGGTGGTACCGTGGAGGGAGAGGGAGTAATCTGGTGGTATGATGGAGTGGTTTGATACTTAAACTATAGCCTCCTTACTTCTCGGTTTCAATGTGGAAAAAATAATAAGATAATATTCGTCATTTAAAAAAAATACATAATCTCAGTTATCCATATAATCCCACATTTTGCTCGACCATATGATCACCCATAGCATATTGATCTAATATTGGTCTTCCATAATATCGTGCCTCGTAGGCTTGAATTTCAGTCTTCTGATGCTCTCATAGTTACGTCATTGTCTTCCTCTCGCCACCGCACAATGCCATCGTTGCTACTCTCCAGAGAAGATGACCCGATCACCATGGACGATCATTGGATATCATATAATTATCATGTTGGTCAATGAATCGTATCGAAATCAGGCATACAACTGCAATGCATTCATGTAACGAAATGGTGAATCTCAAAGCAGGCTGAGAAAAACAAATTTACTAAGTCTGTGTCATTCGTCCAAACTTCATGGGTGATTCGAGCTTCACTTTGAATGGAGACTACATACGATCCTTAAACTCATGCATGTTACGTAGAAGGCCACTAGTTTGAAAAGGAAAAACCCATGATATATGGCATATTTGAACACGAGTGTGAAAGTTTTAAAGAAGAAAAATTCTCGGTTATTTGAAGGTAAGATCTTGGCCAATTAAAAGGCAAGATTCAGAATGCGAAGAAGATCTATTCCCCAACAATAAAAGAAGTTACACTAGTCCAAAGAGAAATGTTTACATTCATACAGAAAATAGCTCGTGTTTGTAAAAAAATAGACCATCTACCTTCTTGATTCGTGAAGAGCTAGAAGAGTAGCACATACCTTCAACAGGTGCTATTAACTCTTGAAATGTCTCAAAAAGAAAGAGAACCGCACCTCTAGGTGAAGAAAATCCACAAAGACCTAGTTTGTTTATCCAAACCCTTATCTTGATTTGTGAATGTGATCCCACATGTACACAACTAGTGCATACACACCCTTTCCATGCTTTGCGAAGATAGATCCCCAAGCCATCACCGGTTCTGTGAAGAAGAACCATGCGTACCCTCTGCGTGAAAAAGAAGAACAATGAACCTATGGGATTCACAAATAAAAGGTGAGAACACCATTCTATTTTCACATAAATACTATAGTACTTGAAAGGGATTTTAAGAAGAAGGAAACTACATGAGGGAAGGGGTAGTGCATGCTTACACCCATTTGGGTTTTAGGAAGAACACAAATGAAACACATTCACTCATGTGTATGATGTAAAGATACTCAAGCCATGTGCAAATCAAGGAAGATAAAGGGAAGAAGAGGCCCAAGGTAGTTTGTAACCAAAGGGAAGTGCATATATGCATATAATCATGTGTATTATTTAAAGGCCATATGTGTGTGAACTTGTGAAGAAGAATAAGGGGAGGTAAATAGGTTATGCATGATTTCATGTATACATAAAAATGGTTAAATATAATTGAACAAATATTAATTTCATTAATAAGAGGATAAGAGAAGAAGAAGAAGAAATAGTGTTTTCCCAACCAAAGATAATTTCTTATCCAGGACAGATTTATTCTGATGATGCCATGTAAGATAATCGTTGGTGTTTGAAAAATCACAATGGTGTTTGTGATTCTTTCTTGGAAAATGAAGAATTTATATTATAGTTGATTGTTTCACTAAATAATAAGAACGAAGAAGAAAGGATAGTTTCTTGCCTACCTATTTGCAAGTAACCAAGTGAAGAGAACAAAAATAAGACCAAGAGTAGAACTCAACTTTTTGAAGAAGGAAGAATATTATATCCGCAGGTAGTATAAGGAACCAATAAAGAACCTACTAGTTGAACTTGGTAATCACTAGTTCCAGAAGAGGATTATTTTTATTACCCCTCTAAAGTGTAGAGACTCACACTAGGAAGTATTGTTTCGTCCCCCCTCAAAAGTTTAGGGACCCTCACTAGCCAGAGGATTGTTTCCCTAGACAACACACTATAATAGTTACTACATTATAGTGTAGAGTCCATGCACTGGTCATTCCCATGCATGGAAAGGATGTAGGTGCTCTTATTGAGTATTAAACCATGTAAAAATATCATCTTCATATTTCTACTACTTTTTATTATTGCATTAGATAGGTAAAAGAGAACAATAGAATCAATATACTAACAGGTCAACATGTATAAGGATAAAAAATTGGAATTGGTATAAAAATTCCCTAACACTGATTTACCCCCGCTCAGTGTTAAGTATATCCCGAACTAGTTATCTCTATTTGATCATCATTTATTCCTACCGTATTATTATTCATGTTCAAATTACTGATTAAGTGGAATGTTATTTAGTTACTTACTTTTATGTATTTGTCATGAATTATTTATTCATGATAGCTTCCACTATGTGCATACCCTTACTACGCATTATAGATCACCGATTTCTTATGTTTCATTTCCCGAGGATTCCATAATTTGTTTTATGATTAATATGCAAGTATATGATAATGAGAGTAACAATTTACTCAAAGAAAATATTATGTTGTATTTAATGTTTTGAATTCTAATATGATATTCAAGTATGTATCTATTTTACCAATACTAGTATAATATTCGGTCCTTCATGATGTGATTCCTTATAAATTATGAAAATGTAATAAAGTAACCATGGACTCTGGGATACTAGGTTTAGGTTCTTTATAATTGGTATTAGAGGATTTTTAGTAGAAACATTGAACCTATATTTAGGAAGACATATATTAGGGAAAATAATCCTTTGATAGAAATTGAGGATAAGTATATAAAAACATCCTAATGTATGGATAAGGTAGATATTATATATTTTTTCCTAGTATGAAATCCTTTTATGGATACTTCAAGTGGACATGGTTCTAGAACATACGTACCTAGGGGTAATAGCTTTGATAATGTCACATCATGTTTAACTCGAGCATTAACTAGTAAACGATTAGAGGCCTTACTAAACACCTATTTTGACACTCTTAGGGACATACTTGGGTTAATTCATATTTTATTTTCAAACAATTATATAGTATTTGGAAATATTTTTATGATTTTAAAAATTTCACAAAAAAAACCATGTTTATGATTATGAGATTATCTATGCATAAATATTTCAATTTATGATAAGTATTTCACTAGTTTTGGGATTATAAATTATTTTTCAGAATGTTTTAATCTGTTCTAGTGTATACCATTATTTAGAAATGGATTCTAGTGGAAGTAATATGAACTCTATTAATTCATGTACAAAAGGGAGGGATTTACCATGGGAAAGATAATGAAGCTGGAGCTGCATATGCAGTAGGTACTGATCAAATTATAACTATATTTGGGTAACTATCATATGTTACGAGTAATAACCTTACCTGTATAGATAATCCTAATGATACACCATGTTTTGTAACAATATTATACCTCTTCAGGCATCACAAACCTCCATCATTCAATGGGAATATAAATCCATTTGTATCTGAGAAATGGAAAATTTTGTCAGAGAAGAAATTTCTCGCTCTGGGATGTAATGAAAGGGAGAAGGTTGTTATGATAGTTTATCATATCTTAGTAGATGTGGATCAATTGTGTTCATTGATTCAAAACACTAAGGATGAAGAAGAAATATAAAATATAGAAATAAAGTATATTCTATTCTTGGAAAAATATTTTTCTCATGAGAAATAAGCAGATATAGAAATATAGTTCTTGAGTCTAAAACAAAAGGAATAGTAAAATGTGTCTAGGTATGGAAAAAAACATTTCAAGTTTATAAATTCATTCTTTAGGATACGTACATAATAAAAATATTAATATTGGTTTTATCTTTTATGGGGTAAATTCAATCCTTTAAAGGTAACTAGTCTCCTAACATTTATCATCATATGATGACATAATATCATGTGATATCAATACATAGAAATAATTCTCCAACTATTATGAGTTTTAATGAAAGAAATATAAAAATAGTGCTTCCAAGCATGATAAAAAGGAAATACAACAATAGGGGAGAAGATAATGGTGGAATTTTCATCTTTTAATAAATGTTGGAAGAAACGACATGGAATATGCTTACTAGGAATATGAGTTTTATATAAGTGTGGAGAAAAAGGTCCCCATGATTTTTATTAATATGGAATGAAATAATCTTCCAACATGAAATAATTTAACTATAAGTACATGAGACACTATGTGAATGATTTTACAAGGTGTCAATGGAATTTTCGCTATAAAACTCTAAGGGGTTAAGGTACGTCTTATGAAATCTTAACAGTTAAGGTTGAATTTAATAATGATGTACAATAGGTAAATTAGTAATATAATCAACTTTAGCTAATGATTTATTTTATTATGTATCTTTTCACTCTTTTATATATTTAAGGTTTTCAGAGAAAATTAGATATTTTCCTAGGACATTAAGAATGGAATTATTAGTCAAGACTCCTAGTGTATGTCTCACCAAAACACAGAAGTGTTAGTCCGTTCCCATTATGATACATAAACATTCCCAAATTTTTAACTTCATTATTATACCTATGGTTGATTTTTATATAATCCTTAGTATAGACTAACATTTAAAATATGGTGGAAATTTTTAGTTCAAATAGAATTAAGTTACAATTCGAAATGAACATACTTAATTATTTATCTTTATAGGGGAGACTCCATCATCTATGTCATGTCTAGATCAACCCCCTAAATCTATTATTAATGAGACCCTTGGGGAAGAAAAGAAATAAAAAAATCTAGGTATGGGAAATTTATTCCTCAAATTGAGGACGTGCTTATTATATAGGGATGCAATGATGTATTTCCTAAGGATTTACTTTGACATCCACCAGAATGTAAAATTGAGTTTTCTATGGATTTTATTTCCGATGAATGACCAATATGATATACTCCCTATAGAATAGACACTATTAAATTAGTGGAGTTGAATAAACAACCTAATGAGTTTTTTTGATAAGGGATTTATATTCCCTTGTGTTTCACCTTAGGGATCCCTCATTATTTTCTTGAATAAGTAAGATGAATTCACAAGTTTGTGTGTTTATTATAGGGAAATGAATTATATTATGATAAATAACAAGTATCCTCTACCTCACATCGATGAATTATTCAATCAATATCATGGAGCTCAATATTTTTCAAAGATTGACCTTCTTTATGGGTATCATTAATCACAGGTAAGTAATGAATATATTCTAATGATAACATTTCATATGAGGTATTGACTTAATTAGTTCATAGCAATTCTATTTGGATTGATTAATTCACCTTCTATCTTCATTGATCAAATTAATAGAGTATTCAAGGAATATCTTGGTAATTTTAATTTGGTATTTATTGATGATATATTGGTGTAATATAAGAGATATGTGGACTATAAGAAACACTTGAGGATCATTATTGATAATATTAGAAGAAAATAATTATATGGGAATTTTATAAAGTTAGAATTTTTTCTTAATATTGTTTCTTTTCATAGCAATTTTATATCAAAGAGGGGAATATTAGTTTATTATATCAAAATAAAGGAAATAAAATAATTACCTATGCCAAAAAAACATAACTAAGGTGAAAATTTTCATTGGTTTAGAAGGTTAATATTGGTGATTGGTTTAAAATATTTCTTCATTAGATAACTTGATGACCAAGAATATTTGTAAAGGGGTTAAGTTCATATGAAAAAATGATTCTAAATAATGTTTTGAAGAATTGAAGAGGATATTAGTGAATGGTTTGATTTGGAATCTACCATTGGAAAATTATGGGTTCATAATACATAGTGATGAATCCAAGAAGGGGCTTGGTTGTTTCATAATGCAGAATGATAATGTTATTTCATATGAATTAAGTTAGTTAATTATTCATAAAAAAACTATCTAAACCATGATCTTGAGTTGGAAGCGACAATATTTTCTTTGAAGATATGTATACACTATATTTATGGGGAAGTATGTGAGATATTCATGGATTATAAGAGTTTTAAATACATCTACTCACTGAAAGAGCTCAAGATGAGGCAAAGTAGATGGATAGAACTACTCAAGGACTATGATTTATCAATACACTACCACCTTGGGAAATGAAATAAGGTAGTGTATTATTTAAACTAAAAATATCATGGAGTATTTAGATAAAATGAGGATTTAAAGGGATCTCATGTTCATGGATTTAGTAAATATGGATCTAGTAACTATTCAGTAATGGGAGACACCACACTTTCTTTAAATGGTTTCTAAAACACCATTGTTGGAAAAGAATAAATTTTCTCAACTTGATGATGAGAATTTTCAAAAGAAGATCAAAGTTATGAATAAGGGAAAATTAATGAAATTCATTTTTGAAGATAGAATTCTAAAAGTTAGAAAGAGACTATGTGTTCCATCAATACCTAGCAGAAAAGATAATTTTTAATGGTTCTCTTAGAACTAATTTCTTTATACACACTTGTAGAAATAATATATATATATATATATATATATATACTTTAAGGATAAATTTTACTAGGATAACATGAAGTGGGAAATTATTAAATATGTCACGAACCAAATATGGTTTCCACTAAAACTGGCACCAAAACTGCCCCGTGACGGAGCTCAAAGGGCATTCCCGATCCCCACGGTCTGTCACAAGTTCTTGGGTATCATAAAATGAGAATTTTGAATGATTTATCAGAGTTTATAAACTTAAAACAACAAATTAATCCATTAAAACGAATCTGGATTTTTCAAACCAAAAAATCTTTTACAAAAATTCTGAACTGAATTACATAGTTTAAAAAAAACTCCCCAAGAGTATAACAAAGGTAAAAACCCAAATGGAAATATACCATGAAACCTCAAAGAAAGGGGAACCACCCTCAAGACATATCTACAAGACTTCACCACCAAGGACCTGCTAGAAACCTGAACTACAAGCACTAAAAACTGTATCTAACCGGCGTCAAAAAAAATAACCAAGTCTACTTACACCCAAGGGTGTAAGTATGGTGTGATCCAATTCCTAGTAGGATACCACCACTATGATATTACATGTGATAAAAATTCAAAGACGAAAATCTTGAAAGATTTTATAAATAAGAAATGCTAGTTACAATTAAAAAAAGATGAAACTTAAAAATTAAAACAGTTTTCAAGTGGGCTATCATTAAGAATCAACAATTTCAAAAATAATGTCAACACTACTAAATTTTCTATCCAAACATACCGTATGATGATGGTAAGTACAAAGTAACTAAGGAGAACAAGAAATAGAAAATAACCCCTAGGCACTGGCTCACTATGGGTCCCAGGTACCTCTTATCTCGGTGAGAGTAACCATCACAATATTCATTCTCATGAATTACCCGCTAGTAGGAAACATACCCATAACCTAGTGGTCTCTAATAATCATCATAACAGCTTATTAAGTGTTGTTAGTGTCAATCTTGCTATGTGAAACTAAGACCAAACCCCACAGATTCACTCGCATACTAGTACACGTCCACCCACCTAGATACCTGGGTTTTCCTCTTGTGCTCAAACAAGTTCAAAAAAGATAAGAAATATAATTTTCACCTGAAAATATATCTTCCACATAACACATTCACCAAACATCCCACATTTAAATCACACAAGTCACAAAATACACTTTTTCATTCAAATTGATTTTGAAATCAGACTCACACCAAAATAGCCCACAACACATTTTGCACGTCTTTTACAATTCAAAAAATCCTTTAACAATTTTATAAAATCTTTCCCATGATTCTAAATATCACATAACATCCCACTCAAATTTTACCTAATACCCTTTTTCATAAACAAAGTCCATTTTCACATCACAATCACACAAAATAGCCTGAAAACATGTTTCGCACCCACATCACAATTTCATAAATCACCTCGACATATTAAAAACCATTACCAAAACTTTTGACATAAAAACTGACCGCTTTATCTTTCAAAAACTCATTTTAAGAACACACTACCATAAAAACTGTACATAAGAAACCATTTCACACTTTCTGTAACTCATTAATTCATTTACAATTTTCATAAAACTATCCCAAGGGGTATAACTATGTTTTTCCCATGAAACCCAATTCCAAATCCTCTTTAAAAGCCAAAATCACACCAATACCAATCCAAATAATAATTGGAAGCCCTATAAATATTTATTTAACCACTCTCAACTATTATAAATTCACATCAATTAAAACCACAAAAGATACACATGGAAAACACACATTTTCATAAATTTATTTCAAGAGGCATTACATGGTTTCACAAATAAAACACATAAAAATACCCTCTTTTAAACCCAAAGTCACACCAAGTCCCTAAAAAGCATAATTGGAAGCCCATAAAGATTTATTACAAAAATTTCACAAGTTATAAAACACACCCAAACAATACCCCAAGGGTTACATATTAAAAACACCCAATTTCAAACTAAAATGCAATTATAAAATTAAGTACTTAACCAAATCCATAATAAATTTTTTTTTTCACCACATAAAACATATGATTAAAATTTAAAATAAGTAATTAAAAGAAACTAACTCATATAGAAATGATTACACATGGAATCACCTACCAAATGTGTCGAACCCCTCAAATATTGGTGTGAAACATCAACTGCACCATGGCCACACCTCAAGGAAGTGAAAATAAACCTAAAACCTCAATATTTCACCCAAGATACATGATTTTTGATCCTAGTAACAAAACCTAACTTATGGACATTTTAATACTCCATAAAAGGTGAAAGAACCCCTAAGGAAAGAGAATAAATCAAAGAGAGAAAGAATTACTTGTAGAAATCTTGAAGAAATCACCCTAAATCCACCAAAATCTGAATCGCCAAGTAACGAAAATTGGTATGGAGTATCTAAGGAGTCATATTAGGTCATTTAGGGACTAAAATGGGAGGAAAAGAGTACAAATTGAAGAATTTATGAAATAATCATTTTAACTCTTCAAATATGGTTGATATGAGAAAGATTAAAAAAGATCGCCCTAATCCACGAGGGATATGAGCTCCAAAGTGGAAAAATAGCTAATGGGGGTTATCCTAAGGTGTTTTTCTTCCAGTATGAGGTAGAATCACTGAAAAAAGTAAAAAATGAATGAGATATTGAAAAATTAGCAGCATAATTTAAAGCAGGAAATGGGCTTAAGAGTAGGCTCAATACCTTAATAAAAAACCCAAATCCATCATGATTATGGATTACTATATGGTAAAAATTGATATGGTGATTCTAATATACCAGGGTATGCCAATTGGGAATTGGAATGGGTGTAAAATGTTGAAAAAATAAGGAGTTATAAAAGAAAAAAATTATTTTTAAATCTGGAAATGGGCTCTCAGTTTTGGCCCAAATTTTGAAAACCCACCCTTTCCCCGAAAATTCAGAGGAAACCCCCAAAACAAAGAAAGACTGGAAATTAAATGAAAAATTACTTCTAAAGAAGTTATGTATATGACAGATTACATATCAATCTGTTTGCTCTTTCAATAAGTGAAGGATGAGAGACATCATCCTAGAGGATTATTTCAACCTATTGTTATTCTGATATGGAAATATGATGACATTACTATGGAAATCGTCAATGGACTACCAAATAATCCTAGTATTAATAATTAAATATGGATTATTTTCCATTACCTCACCAAATATGTACATTTTCGGCAATAAGATAATATTTATTTATTGATAACCTTTCATTTCTCTATATTAATGAAGTTGTAATACCTCATGATGCACATATTTCAATTGTGTCTGATCATGATCTATGATTTACATCAAAATTCTAGAAAATTTGTCAGGATTCCCTTGATACTAAGATCCATTTGAGCACCACTTATCACCCTCTAACTGATGGAAAGTCTAAATAGCTATTCCAACATTATAAGACTCATTTAGGTTGTTCTCACTTGACATTCAAAGAATATGGGATCATTATTTACCTTTGTTGGTCTAACTTGTTAGGATCATGTTGGTGAAAGGAATTGTTTTGGCCCGAAACATGTAGAGGATATAATGGCTAAGTTAAAGGCTATTCAAACCCATCTCAAAGCATCACAAGGTTGAAAAAATATAAATGATAACGACCAGAATAAATATTTGAAATTTAAAGTGGGAGATCATATTTTCTTGAAAATATCTTCATGAAAGGGTTTTATATGATCTAGTAAGAAGGGAAAATGGAGCACTAGTTACATCATAACCTTTGAAAATTTTAAAAGGATTGGATTATTGGATTACTATTTAGCAATAATTCCATATCTCTCTAAATTACAAAATGTGTTTCATATATCTTTGTGAAGTAATTAAATACAAGACCAAACACATATCCTCACATATAAAGAAATAGAATTGGAACCTGGTCAATATTACTATGAAGTTCCCATCCAGATTCTAGACACTAGAGAATAAGTGTTGAGGAATTGGATGACTCATATGGTAAAAGTAATATGGAGAAACCATGATTTAGAAGATGTGATGTGGGAACCTGAAGAAATTGTGTTGAATAGCTATCCTAATCTCTTAAAAAGGTGAAATTATAGAAATTTTCAGGATGAAATTATTTTAGGGTGGTTAATTTAAAACCTTGAGATGTTATGATATATATCCTTTTAAATAAACTCAATATTTTCAATAGCTTGCAGAACACACAACCACAGGTCTAAAAGAACCATAATATAATATACCATTATAACCTAGCCATTAAATTGGAGAAAATTAATATCAATAAATAGATTATGAAAATTATATGTTTTACATATTTTTAAAATAAATTACAAGGTTATATATTATTTAGAAATAAATTAAGAATCATTTTAAAGGAAAAGAAATGTTTTCTGAAAAATGTATTTTTTTCTAAAAGGTTATTTAGTCATAATTTCAACACAGAATTTAGATACCTTTTTACCAATTTTATAAAATTTATTTGATAAAATTAAATTTATTTTTGAAATAATCATATCAAAATTATCTTAGGGTATTTTTTTATTTTTCTAAAATTTTTCTTTTTTTGATAAATAGTGTAAATCCTCATTTTTATTTAAAAATACATTTTCATTTAAATAATTCACAATAGTAAATAAAATTTTAAATTTTATTGAAACTAAAATTTATATATTTATAATATAACAAATATAATTTTGGTCAATATAATAAAATTAATATTAAATTTTGAAACTAAAACCTTTTATACTTATGATAATTTTTTCTTTTGAAACCCTCTTTTTCGTCGCGTCTGTGTGTATAATTTTAAATTGGATTCTAACAATTCTGTGATTGAATTTTCAAAAAATGGATCCTGTATTTTTAATTATAATAATTTAAATTATCTAGTAAGTTCAAATAAATTTTTTACCATTATAAATAGTGTAAGAACCTGAAATTAATTACTGCGGTTAAGGTAAAAATGATTTACTGAGGGGATAAACTAAAAATATAAGTGAAAATGACCTACCAACTAGTCAAAAACATATTATATGTATATATTTATAACTTATCACCTTTAATAGTCTATATTGATCCATTTTGGAGGATTTTGGAATGATAAAAATTTGGGTGTATTTTATTCTTTTTGAAAATTACATGTTTGTCCTCTCCCCCACTTATAAAAGGACACCCCATATCCTCCTATCTTCACACTTAAAAATAAATTTGGTTTAGAAACTACCTAATAAAATAAATTACTTAATCTAATCAAAACATTATATATCCTATTTTTTATCATAAATACAACCTATGAAGTATTTTTCTACAAACCTAAAGAAGTTATTCAAAGAAGGGGTAATGTTCTTAAATGATAATTTTTATTTTTTTCTTCTTCCAAATCCATAAAAAATATTAAAAAATTATTATATAATAACATAAGTATATTAAATTTACTAATATTTTATTATTTTAATTTAATTACACATATCTATATCCTCTTCCATCAAAGGGGAAATGAAACTGTCGATCATGTGTATGACGGACTATCGCCTCATGAACTGATGTAATTCTTTTTCCATCACCAATGTTCATGGTTGAATATAATTATGAATTTAACACATGTATTTGATATTTAAGTTATTATTATAATTTTTAAATTTCAATATCACATGTACTTTCTATCATTCTATTCTATTTAAAATATGATAACATCGCCTGTGTGTACGGTAGAATACCACCTCACGAAGAGATGATACTCGTTTTTCACTTTAGTTTTACTTGGAAGGGGATAAGAATAAATTTAATGAATATATGTGATATATATAACATGATATAAACTATGGAATATTAATATAACATAGAATTTATTACCCCTCCACCCGTAATGGGAATGATATCATCGCCCATGCATATGTACGACCTATCATCTCCAAGAAGTGATGTGGTTCATTTTCCATGCACATATTTTAAGAACTATTAAAATAATGTAAATAATAATTAAATATGATATTTATAACATTATTATCATTATGGATATGATTTATTTATTTCCTATGTTCTAGAACTAGAACTCTCGTGGTAAAACATTCATGAGAAAATAAGGCAATTAACACCAAAAATATTAAAAATAATGAAATATTATTAACAAATAGGTGAGAAAATTTTATAATTGGATCATATATGATATTATAGATATGATTATTATTCTTTTATAGATTTATAAAATCCATAAAACCATTATAAATGAGGTTAAATCACGTTCAACTAAAATAAATCATGAGGTAAGAGATTTTTGTCTCAATTTTTCTTCTTTGATACATATATCATATTATGAACCTATCTTATTTTATTTGGTGTATTTAAATCCCATTTGAAAATTAATGTCATGAATTTATTTATTCTCATGATATTTTTAGTTTCACTTAATGTTATTATTTCATGGGGCTTATGATTCAATGTTATTAAAGTGGTAATGGTTTTATGACAAAATATAATCATTTATCAGTATTGTTTATGTCTATGATTTCAATGATGAAATATTATGATAAATCTATCAAGAAACTCATTAATTTATTCTCCTATAGTTATTTCATGAGAATAATTTTCCAATTCATTTTCTTCTGTTTATGTACTCAAGATTTTAAATGATTTTAAGAGAAATCGTCTTTATTTATCTATTCAGTTGAAGACCCATTTTCTTCCATATTCATGTTTTATAAAAAAATTCAAAATTTTTTATCATTCCCAAAATTATTTATTAAATAAAATTTTTCCCACGTTTAATTTTTTAAAATGGGTTATAGAAGGAATATTCTAATCATTTTTGGAACAAGTTAATTCATAAATTTTTACCAATGTATGAAAGGAATGTTTTCTTTTAACTTCTATGACATGGAGGGGAATTTTTTTGTCAAGAAAATTATTTTCTAAGAATATTATTTTATAATTTTACCAGGTTATTTTAAGACAAATGTATTTTGAAAATATTTTATAAAATTTCTAGTTAAAAAATTATTTTCAAAAAGAGGTTATTTTCCATAAGAAATGTTCCAAGTGATATTTCAAAATCATTTTCTATTTAAGATGAAATAAATTTATTTTAAATAATATTTATTGGGGATATAATCCAATTATATCATCATTATTATTTTTATTAATGGTTTATGATTAGTTTTTCTAGGGATATATTATTTTGATATCATTCACCATATAACTCTTAATAGTTTATGATTATGTTTATTGATTGGGGTAATTATTAAAATTGTGTATGTCAGTTTCTAAATATTAATGTTTATGCAGATTATGCTTCACCCCTTTCATATGGATAATGAGTTGGACTTAGTAAGCGATGGGTGGGCCCGCTATAGTCCCTTGATATATTAGTAGGCCTAATGAGACAAACATGATAGGGTTTTTGGATAAGGTGTTATTCATTTATGAAAGATGTCTTAGAACAAGGCCTTCATGGTAAGATTGTGATGTATAGTGTTATTTATTCCATCATTATGATATTATTTATTGATATTACATGTGATTATTCAATTAGTTATAATATTCAAGGTTAAGTTTCAATATCATGTGATTATTTATATAGAATTATTTAATAATCATTTATTCATTCCATATTATACTTTATGTTCAAGTTATTGATTATAAAGAATGTGTTTTAGTTATTTACATTTACATACTGATTATACATTATTTATTCATGATAGATTCCACTCTAGGCATAGCCTTAATTAAAGTTAGAGCTCACCCCTTCTTATATTTCATTTTCCCAGGATTCTATGAACTGTTTTTTTATTACTATCACGGGATAATATAAAGAAATTAACGGTTAACTCGAAGAAACCATTATGTTATATTTTATCTTTTCAATTATAATATGATATTAAAGTATGTATCTATTTTACCAAGATTTATAAACTATTTGGTCTTTTCCTTATATCTTATGATAATGTAATTGAGTAACCACTGACTCTAGGATAATAGGTTCAGGGTCTTTAAAGATATCACATCTTAATAGATGAATTTTCATTACATAATATAACAATTCACACCAGAATCATATAGGTATAGTGATTTGTAAAACATGGAAACATAAACAATTAGTTCATAAGTAAACTACATCATATATCACTATGTTCTTTGTAACTAGAACCATTCATAAAAATATCATACATAATATCATTCTTCATACCCAGGGTAAAGGAAACATAAGAAAGTGTGATATTAGATTCATGACAAGGTTAAATAAGGTAGGTATCAAAATAACATGATCATAATGGTATGAGAACATGAGAATAGTCTTTGTAAAACATACCCTATATATCATAAATCATAAAATAGATTCATGTAATAAAACATAGTAGTTCATAAGACATGAATAATAATGGAATCAATGAAAGTGAGTTATAAGAACATAAAATTGGCATCAGAAATATATTTTCTCCATAATAAATTGATTTATAGAATAGTTTTGTGGCATACAGATAAGCATATAAAATCATTTTCTTATTATTAAAGGATTTTTACCAAGGATATCATAGTTGAATGGGTTCACTACCAAAATAATCATAGTATTAAAGGTTCACTCCTAATACTATCATAGTGGACAGTGTACCTTATTTATCCAGGTTCACTACACAATCATGTTCTCTTTATATCATGAGATATCCATCATTTCCTAATTCATTAGAGGGATATATAATTTTGGGCATGCAAATCACATAATTAAAATCATACATATGTATTCCATAAGATCGTAAAATATTCATCATATTATAGCTCATATAAAGTAAAAAAAATCATTAACATTTCATCATAACATAACTTGTGGAAAATAAATAGTTTTCATAAACATTCCATTATTTCATCATATTATAACCCATAGAAAAGAAATGGGTTCCACAAACATCTTGTCATGGTAATAATAAACCATCTAGAAAAAGGATATGGATGGAACCATTTGATAATATCCCCATTAAGTCTTAATTAACCTCAAATTATTTCATCTTATATGGAAAATAAATTTAAAAGATCACTTGGAACATTTCTTGAGGAAAATATCCATTCTACATTGAAATATCTTATTCAAAATCTAAAAAATGTAAAATAATAAAGAATAACATTTTCTTTGAAAATAAACTTTTAAACATGGGAATTAAACTTTAAATAATTGATTATTAATGATGGTGGGAAATATCATTCATGTTGTATATGTTAAAACAAACATTCCTTTGACATTTTCATTAAGAAATTAAAGAGAATTGTTTAGAATATTAAAAAAATACCTTTCAAACCATTTTGTAAAAAATAAAACATGGGTAAAAATATATTTAAACTATCATTTTATAATAATAAAAACTTTCTTTAAAATAGTTTTATAAAACATATACTTGGATGAAAATTTATTTCTGACCGAGAAGATAAATTAAGACGGTTTTCCTTAAAACCATTATTTTGATCTCTTTACTACATAAAGAGAGTTCAAATTTAAAGGAAAATTTTTAATTTCCAGAAATAACATTAGGATAAAAATATTCATTAGTTTCTTGGTATATATATTATCATATTTCATCATTGGAACTTAATCATAAACAACCATGATAAATAATGAGATTGTAACATAAAACCATTACCACTTTGCTATCTTTTAAATCATAATCCCTACGAGTTAAAGAAAATTATATGGATATATATATCCCATAATTTTATGATAATAATAATAAAATAAATTCATGTTTATTATATACATCACACAAAAGAAAGAAGTGGTGAATATTGAATGTGGCTCACAGAAATAAAAGTGAGATGAAAATCCCTTACATCTTGTCTTGACTTTATTTGTACTAGTTTGATCCACCTATATAATAAATATATGTTTATTATATATATATATATATATATTTCATAAATATAAAAATATATATCAATCCATATATGATTTATTTATAACCTTTTATCACCCTTTCATTAACAATTTTTTGATAAAATCATTATTTTGGGTAATAAATGCTTTCTTTCACATGTATGTTTTGGTTCAGTAGTTTTAGTCCTTATAAATTGATCATAGTTTCATTGAATAATTTTTTTAAGCATTATATAAATATATTATTTATTCATTATATATTTATGTATAGAAATCAATAAAATATAGATATTAGTAAATGAATTTTACCGTTTATGGAGATGGTAGGTTGAACGTATGCACGAATGATTTTTTTCATTTATTTGAAGGATGAAATGAAAGAAATTTATATATTAATTAAACTTAACTGAATAATTTTTATATCATATGTATAATATATATTCATTAAATCAATCCTTACTATAGTCCGTGTCAAAAATTAAAAAAAACAAATCAGATAGCTTTGTGAAAGCCGTAGTTTAGACGTATGCACGTGCAACATAATAGTTTTCCAAAAAATTAAAAGGTAAGAAATTAAGATGTGATATTATAACTAAAGGAGTATAAATACTTCATGAAAAATCAAATCTATAATTATCCTCATTTTTGATAGGTGGTGACGCAAAAAATTTATACCAATTCGTGAGGCGGTGGTATGTCGTACACATGATCGACAATTTTGTTTCCCGTTTAATGTAGTAGGTTGTAAGATCCAATGTTTTCCTATTAGGTATATATATTTTCATAGATAATTAATTGGTTTTAGAATAATATAAATTCTTAGTGAGGCTATAGAGTAAATAAGGGTTTCTGAGACTTGTTTGGTAACTAAAACCCAAGTTTTATTTGGAAAAGACAGTTAGGTCGCATGTTTTGGCCAAATCAAGCCACCAAGTCTGCACACCAATGATATCCACCTATAATTTTTAACAGAGGAAAATCACATAATTTTTATATGGTTTTACAAACCATGTGAATGAACTGTGTGAACCCCCTCTTGAGATAGAGGCATGCACACTGTTAGGACGACCATGCATCCAAACCATGCACCACTTAATTTTTTGAGAAATTGAGATTTTTAAAATTAAATTCATTAAATTTTTAAAACCATATCTTAGTTATTGTTTCCAACATACATGGGGTGGGTTATTTATCCTCCAGTTTGACATCCTTTAATATTTCTCTTATTCTTTGATCCAAATCCTATGTCCCATGTTTGATTCAAGATCTATTGGTTTCTTTGGATCCATGTTGGTGAGTTCTCTATTCATATTATTCCTTTATTAGTTTTTATTTATATTGATATTGTTATTTTGGGTAAGATAATAAGCCCTATTTCCAAGGTATTCATTTGTTTCTCTATTTTCTTCTGATCTGGGACGAGTTAAGAGTTGATACTGGATGATTGTTCTACCATGAGTATACGATAGGTGGTCTATACCTTTACCATCAAAGTCTAGTTGTTTTAAAGATAGTTTCTATTTTTCCACAAACCAGACCTCCCAGGAGTTTCTACTAAACCATATAAATTCCTTGACTAATATTTTATAACCTTGATATGTTCCCACATATTACCTTGATATGGTTAGTGGTTTCTGATCTCAAGACGGACCACCCATCAGGTGTGTTTATGTATCTTCTTCATGTTATACCACCCCATTGGGTGTGTGTGAGAGATTTATATCTTTGTGGGAGCCTTTTTGAAATAATTGATAAATTAGGAGGGGTATTATGCCTCCTTTCCATGTGATCACATTTTTTTAAATGCTTAAAATGGAAAATGTGGAATGAGTTGGACGAAATAATGGATTATATATGGTTATGAAATGATTTGTGAATTGATTAATGAAATATTTATGATTTCATTGGATTCCATGTACATTTCTACTCCATAGATCAGATTATATAGGATTCCATATACATTTCAAATATATGGATCCATTTTCATTTGTAATCCAAGGACATTATTATTACTCCAATATGGATTGCTTAGACAGCCTTAGACATGTTATGTGGACATTCTACTTGGGATCCACCCATGTGTTTATTGAGTTTGATATGGATATTCTCTATGAAATCGATGAGGATGACTTTGTCATTTATTACTCGGATTCGTCCCATAGATGCCTGAAATGATGAGAATACCTTGGTTGTTTATACCTTAGGTTTGGCCTATATAGGCTTGAAACTTTATTACACATCATAGGACATTGAGTTTTCCTTGGTCTTTATACTTTGGATCTGGCCCATTGGGTTTGACACTATATTACTCATAATAGGCCATAGGGGATGTTTATCATGCTTTATAGTAATCCCAGTTTTAAAGTATTTAGATTCAATGACCCTTATTATGCTACATTGTATCACTCTTACGTGTATTACCTTAATCCTGATAAAAATTTCACTTATAATTATTGATTATTATTATTGTTGTTATATATTTAACACTAGTTCAACTTACATACAAAGACTCAACTTGTTATAGAAATTCTTGGTGATGGCCTGCTGAGTATTATCTCACACCCTATTCAGGCCATCCTTGGGTACCTAGATAGACTTCATGGATGCATTTAGAGAGTTGGGAAAGTGGCCTCTTATCAATGCTTGATGGATTATGAATAGTAGTATGAGATCATAGGACTAAACTATGCTCTTGATTCTATCTGTAGATAGTAATTTTTTTTACTTTTGTACTTTTGATATGCGTATTTCAATGTATTTCTATTTCCATTTATTTCCTTCCATTTTTTTAGAGACAAGAAATACATAATTTTGTATATGATACTTATTTAGAAGGTTTGTTACGCCTACTTTATAGATGTTTCTTTTCTTCACCACTTATTTATATTATTATTATTCGGTTTTAATCTATTTTTAAACTGATTTGATTACTCTAATCATGACGGTATAGACTCCCCATAATACCATAATAGACCATCAATCCTAGGAAACACCCTCTATCACACATAGTGGTGTGTATAAGGCCATGTGACCCACCTACTCGGGGCACTGTTTAGTGGATCCTGGGTCAGGATGTTACAAAGTTGTATCAGAACGGTTTATTTTCTTACTTTACTATTTTGAGAAAATATACAATGGAATATAAATGAATTGGAACTTGGTTATAATCCATTCTTGAGAGTAGCTAACCCACATTTGGGGTAATTACCGTATTTTCTGTAATGTAGATTTTTTGTTCTATATTTTTTCTATTAAAGTTGATTTGATTCCATCATTTGGTGATGCACATGATATGTGATGTTATTATTGATAAGATTCAGGAATTTTATTTTATCCTTGGATTTTTATGTAAGGTAAGTATGAATCATGAATCAATTTAGGAACCTTATAGGTATCACATTCCATGTATATTTAATTCCAAATAGGTTACATTTCTTGAATGCAATAAATAATTATGTGTATCTTACATGATATAGTTTCTATCAATTGATGATTCTTGTAAGAGATTGAGAAACATAATTGGTACCTAAATTTCCATCCATACCCAAAATATATTTTTTTCTTTATAGGATAAAAAATACACCTTAAAATCCAATTATAGTGCATTTATTCATAGATCACTGGTCACATGGAATTAAATGTGTTATAGTTGGGATTAAATGGATTCCATACTAAATTTTATAAGGTGTATGTGAAATTATAAATTTTATGTGGTACTCTATATACTTAAACCATTTAAGAGAATTGTTAAATAAATGGGAATGAATTTAAAAAGATATTTAATTATGAAATTAAAAGGTCACTATTAAATGGATTTTACAATTATACTTGGTAATCCATATAATGGGATCTTTGGTATGAAATTGAGAGCTTGACCTAGACCTAACTTTAGTAGTGGATAATAGGCAGTGTCTCTGGTGCTCTTTATGAAAGTTTATGTTACCTAGTCTAGGATATAGGAGTAGGTAGAGGGGTGTGGATTAGTTACAGGAATTCTTGTTAATGTACTATGTTTTTATCTATAATATGGTTGTTATTTAATCTTTTATGAGGTGTGTGTTTGGAATTTTAGAGATATGCCACCATGATGACCTCCAATCATAATCTAATAGGGTGGTGATGAAAATGCTTAATATGTGGTGGGACCTAATCATCTAGTAGAACCTATATTATTGACACTTTCAGAATCTCCCATTTTCTTGACATGTGTGTTGACTCCCAATTTCAAGAGGGTTTTTTATGATTTATGAAGACCATTTAAGGATCCCCATACCCCACCTTGTCTATGGTAGAGTTGACATTATTGTTCTATAAGTAGAATCCACCCATATTTTTGGGGCACAAAGGTCTATAAGTTGATGAGATATGGCATGAGATAGTCTTTTCAATTTTAGATCATCTCAAGACACTTATTGACAGAAGAGTGAAGATCGTGATGTATATGTTTTGGGGATCAACCAAGTGTTAGTGAGATGTCCTACACCAAGATAATATGCTTATAGATGTGGTTAGGAGGGATTTGAAATCAAAATTTTATAATTAATTATTTCTTAAGACCTTGAGAGATTAATGGTCCAGTGAGTTTATGCATCTGGATTAGGGTGTGATGACCATTATGAAGTATTGGGATACCTTTACAGAGCTTCAGTTCTTTGTCACTATGTATCTTGTAGATGAGCCTTCCGTGGTGATATTTTTTGAGGAAGGTCTCAAGCATGCCATTAAATCATAGGTGAGCATGTTTTTTTACTAATATAACTTATATAGTTTTTCAGGCCCAAATCACTAAATGTGACATGAGGGAAGAAGGGGGCCCAGAGAATGGGAGTTCAAATTCTCGATCCAATGGTCCAGAATCAGCTAGTATTAAATGATGTTATGAGACTTCTCATGAAGATATTATCAGCTAGGGTGTGATTACTAGTTGTCCTTTCTTGTTTTATCGGTGAGGAAGGTGGGGACATATTAGTAACCAATGTGATAATGAACCATTAAAGTGCTGATCCTATAGTAATATGGTCCATATATAGTAGTTCTATAGGACCCTTCCTATATTGGTTAGTGGGAGGGGGTTGGCACCAACTCTAGATTTAAGAGCATGGTTCACATCTCCATGTCAGGTTGGGAGATGGAGTACTATTTTTCATTCAAGCCGAGGGGGTGGTCGTGGCAGGGGGTTCTAGACACCAGTTTCACCTCAAAACTAGAGTGGGTTTTCTCTAGGTAGTTAGACTATTTTTCAGGGCTGTGGTTCAGGATGGATATATTATGTATAACCTATTTCTGATGGGAAGAGTATGAGGACATCTATAATGAGTCGTACAATATTAGTAACTTCAACTATAGTATCTTCCCTTTTTGATAAAGGTGATCCACATTATTTCATATCTGAACCATAGGCTCAATGTGAAGTTTTATAATGGTTTGATGAAACTCAATAATCCTTTTGGAATCAAACCAGAGTGTGTAAACCACTGCAGGGAGTTCCCCCTTGAGATAGGTGGTCATCGCTTATTATGGAATCTCTTTATCCTCAAGATAACCAGTTTGAATTAATTCTTGGAATTTATTGTTTGTTTTCTTACCATGATCATATAAATTTCTATTATCAAAGGGTATTCATAACATCACCAAGGGGAGGTAAGTATATCCATAGGGGTGAGTGGGATTTATAGGTAGGTAGAGTTGGACCAAAGCATTGTGGGCTATGTGGCATGAAATCCTAGATTTCAAGCCTTCATCTGGATGGTCAAGGAATGCGACATGATGACTTTCCTTTAGTATTGGATATTTTCATAGATTTATTCTAGGATTAATTTTTTTTTTACATATTGAGTGTGAGATGGTGTTCTATATTGAGTTAGTTCTAGGAATTTCACTAGTATCCATTCCCCCATATAAGATGGTTACTATAGAATTTCAGGATCTTAAGAGGTAGCTATATTACACATAAGCAAAGGGGTTTATATGACCACATACTTTTTGAGGGTTTTACTAGTATTTTTTTCAAGAAGGTGGATGGAACCATTCATTTATATGTTTATTATTAGAGATTGAACAATTTAATGGTTATGATTTAGTATCCCTTACCTCAAGTAGATGATCTATTCAACCAACTTAGAGGAGATCAGGTGTTTTCAATGATCGATATGATATCAGATTATCATCAGGTGCATGTTTGACTTCAAGAAATACCTTATAATGATTTTTGTAGCAGCTATGGTATATTTGAGTATATGGTTATACTGTTCGATCTCACGAACATGCTAGATATATTCATAGAACTCATAAACTGGGTTTTCCATCCATATTTGGATTTCTTTCTGGTGGTATTCACGGATGATATCTTGGTTTATTCTCACACTCAACACAACCATGTAAATCATATTGAGATCATTTTGGATACATTGAGTGAACATCAATTATATTCTACGATCACAAAGTTCTACTTATGGATGGATAAGGTTCACTTTATGGTTTACCTCCCGAGTTTGAGGTGGTGTTCCTTATGCATATCATGTGCTTAACCAAGAAGGGGGTGAAATTTGTATGGTATTAAGTGTGTGAAAAAGGATTCCGTAGCTAAAGGGTTGGTTGAATTCATCACTACCCTAGATCATGAAAAAGGTTATATGGTTTATAGTGATGCATCAAGCTTCTGGTTGGGATTTGTCTTGATGTAGGGGGTATAGTCAGGTATTATTCTTTCCGGTCGTGACCTCATGCACGGAAGCACTCTAAACATGATCATGAGTTGGAATCTTTGGTTTATGCTTTGTGTTGTTGGAGGAACTATTATCTGGGAGAGAATTTTGTGGTGTATAAAGACAAAAAAATCCTCACGTTCATATTTACATAGAATGACTTGAACCTTTGACGGAGAATACGGGTTGAGTATCTCTAGTAATTTGATTTTGAGCTATACTATACACCTATTAAATGAATTGTAGAAAATGAAGTTCTAAGTTAGAAAACTATGACCCAAGACGTTCTAGAGGCTATTAGAGAGTGGCAGATTTTACCTTGTATTTATAGATTCACTTTTAGGTTCATGATAGTCATGGGAACAATTTTCTCATATGTGGGAGTGAAATCCACTCTTTTTATATAGGTTTAGGATGATATAGACGTATAATATGAGGGATTACTCTTTAGTGAGAGCATAGTAGGTGAGGACCCACCTATGGGTTTGACTGTTTAATAGGATAAAATCCTACATATGCTCGGACGTCTCTGGCTTCCAACATACATATGATAGGTGCTGATGTATGAGTTTATCCCTTATATTGGTAAGTAAATACCGACATTAAAAAAGATTTATTGTGACATACATTGTCAATATTGGTGGTTGGGGATGAAATGAGATGTAACTGGTTTTGTCGCTAGATGCTCCACCTATCAGTAGGTGAAGGTGTAACACTAATGACTATCTATAATCTTATATTAGTTACCCAATCCCAAAGTGTAAACAAGATTATTTTGAGATACATTTTGTGATTGAGTTTCTAAGGTCACCCTAAGGTAGTGATAGTGTATGGGTCATTGTGGATAGGCAAACGAATGTCACCCACTTCCTACCAACCAGTGATACTAATAGAAGATCTTGGGAGACATTATATCTTTGAGATTAGGATACTTCACGGGGTTCCTCATACCATTATATCAGATAGGGACACATGGTTTACATCATGGTTTTGGAAAATCATATAGAGGGAATTGGGTATGTAGGTTCTCTAGAGCATGACATACCACCTATAAAAAAATGTAAAATTAGATAGCACAATACAGGTTTTTGTAGACATGCTTAGGGCATGTTCCCTTGATTTTGGGGGATATTGGGAGAGGCATATACACCTCGTCAAATTCAACTACAAAAATAGCTATTAAGAGGCTAAATATATGGAACCTTATGCGTATTTGTATAGTACACCATGATGATCACCTTTGTGCTGGATAGAGGCATGAGAGACAACATTTCTTGGACCTCACCTCATTTAGGAGACTTTAGTGAAGGATCAAATGATTCAAAAGTTTATGGTTACTACACAGTCTATAAATAAATCATATGCTAATTTCCATTGACGAAATCTATAGTTCAAGGTTAGTGATCAGAAATTTTTACATTTCTCTCTAATTAAAGATGGGGTATATAAGTATTTGGAGACATGGTAAACATTCTTAACTATATGTCCGACCATTTATGATTCTAGAGAGAGTCGTTTCGGTAGCCTATTGGTTGCAGTTACCTCAGAGGTACTGAGTAATGCATGATGTATTTTATGTATCTCATCTATATTGTTATCACTCAGACCCATATCATATTCATTATCCAAATGAGATTAGGCTATAGGTAAATACATCCTTTGTGGATCATCCTAAACATATCGTTGATCTAATCACAAAAGATCTTATAGGAAGTTCATTTTTCTTTAGTTTGAGTGCTATGGAATCACAACCATGTGTAGGATAAGACCTAGGATATAGAGGAAGACTTACATTCTCAGTGGCCTGATCTCATTTTAGACGCTTTACCACCCATATAAGAGAAACTTAGGGATGAGTTTTCTTAATGTGGGGATACTATAAGATCATAGGTTTCCCTATGAGATACAAATATTTTATTTTTATCTAATTCATTTTTTTTAGCCTAATGTGAATTTCTAGTGAGGTTAGGGATGAAACAAGGGTATCTGGGGATTATTGGAAGCCTGAATCCTATGTTTTTTTGGAAAAGGAAGCTAATCCATATTGTTAGTAGAAATTGTGTATCCTAGGACACGTGGTTTGAGTAAACCATGTGGGGGTGGTCTATGACTTTTTCTAGAGGTACACTGTTTGGAAAAACTATATAGATAGGGTTGCACACCCATGCAATCCATCCATGATTTTTTAAGAGGAAAATCACTTTTTTCACATGGTTTTCCAAACAATGTTCATAAAACATGTGATCCCCCAATTGAGACAAAATAATGGACACAATTAGTGCATAGTTTTTTCAACGGTGCAATCAAACCACGAGCAATTTAATTTTTTGGAAAATAATTAGTTTTCCAATAAATTCTTCAAATTTTTTAAAGAAAATTTCATATTTATTATTTCTAGAATATAAGGGTATCATTATCCTCCCATTTGAGCTTCTTCAAGATTTATCTTATGTCACAAACCGGTATGAGTACCCCTATAACCTAATAACTAAGCTGGACCTAAAATAGCCTAATGGTCATTCTCAATCCCCAAGTGACTAGAACCTGGAATCCTATAACTATGCATGAGAATGGTTTTTACAAAATCATTCTGGAAGTAAAGAAATGACAATACATTATTCATAACCTAAGAAACTCTACTCGGAGTAACATACCAAAAGTCAAATAGGCATTAAATCCCAAAGTGTTACAACCCAAGTACCAAAATAGTGGAAAACAACCCAAGTACCTAAGGATGCTACTCACCAAAACCAAAGTTCAACATCTAGATTCCCTCAAAGAGATATTTTCCACTTTCTTAAACCTAGAATAAGAAAATCTACAAACACACAAGTGCACAAGTATGGTGTGAGATAAAAATCCTAGTTGGGTCTCACCAAAAATTCCATATTATATTCTAATAAAATATTAACCAAATTAATTCCTTCAGTTTTATATAAATAGGTTATTCATTTCAAATCACATTTAAACAAATTTTTCTATGAAAGTAAAATGATATAAAGAATATTTTAAGTAAAGGAATTATAAGTGATAGAATATTTCTAAAATAATGGATTAAATAAAACATTTATATAAAATAGTTTACAAAAATTATGAAGGTATACCAATTAATTTAAAAACACTGGAATATATTTATATCTCAATTATAAAACATGTGAGCAACATAGTCATCTAAAAAATTGGTATGCATGTTCAAGGCTATAGGACTCTTCACTCTCTAAGTGATCACAACAATATGTGTATACACACGTCCCTATCACACTGGCCAAAGGCAAATCATCTTCATCCCATTAGGGATGTGGTCTACTTAATTTATGTTTTGGAATGTTGTAATAGTGTAGAGTGTGTCCAAATAACTCACAAACTACTTATGTATTTCATGAGATCTTATACAATCAATGATGGGAAATTTATTTTAATACTACTTAAAATACAGTTAAATTTCATCCCCCCATTTCAAATTCCAATTTTCAATTTAAAACCAAAATAGGTTTTAATAAAAAAAACAAGCCTTTTAACAAGAGTAAACCACAGTGTTTCTATAAAAACTTCTTTAATCCTTTTTCACAGTTTGAAATCGATTCAAAACCAATTCCATAAATTTCACAATTAATTTCCAAATTAAATTCAAAAAATTTAATTTAAATTGTTCCCATAAAATCTATAATTTAAATTAAATAATTTAAATCAAACAATTTCTATAAAAACACCATATTTCAATAGAACTGGGGATTTCCCAATTTTCATGCCAAAAAAATTTAAAATCCCCAATTCACTAGAATTAGGTTTAAATAAATCAATTGAAATCAATTTTGAGCAATAGAATTTAAATCAAAAATTTAAATAAATCAAGAAATTCAAAGTTAATCAATTAGGCCAAACAAGATGGAATCACCTACCTTTTTCCTGAAACTCAACACTCACAGTGGAACATGTCAACGAGAATGAAGGTGTAGAGGTCTATGAAACACAACCTAAAAATAAGATACAATACAACAGAATAGATATCCATCAATTTAAGGATGATATATTGAAATCCAAAATAAGAGAAAGAGATAAATATGAAGAATTATAGAGAGAACTCTTACCTGGGAATCACACCACAAAAAGAATGATGATCAAATGCCAAACAAAAGGATCTGGAATAGATAGAGAACTCCCATATCTCCTGGGTATGGCTTTGGGTCCAAAGAGATGAATTTTTATTGGAGAAAAAAGAGTTATATAGGCCATGGTACCGATTTAAAAACCACATTTGGTTTTTTACATGACGTGTAATGCCAATACATGTTGTGAAATAATTAATTTCTATAACTGCCAAAAAATGTGACACCTTGAATTAAAAACTATTGATCTGAATTAAAAAGTAATATTTAATTGAATCAAAACATGTAAAGACTCATCACATCATACAACTTTCATGGAATGAACACTTGATGACATGAACCCAACAACCATTACAGGTCATGTAACCTATTTACATTGTATGTAACCCTCCGACGGCCAACATAAAGGGACAGTTAAAACTGAGAGACAAAAAAATCTCTGCTTTAACCATTACATGTATCCTCTTAATTCATTCTCAACCCTAACCTATCACTGAAAAAGAAAAACCATGACAAGGTTAAAGATGTACCTTTTATATCATTAATGGGGTTTTACAACCTCCACACTATAAAAAAATTATATCCCTAGAAATCCCATGAAGAATCTTCCATGCAAAAAAGATAAGGCCACTACTCTGTTATCAGTGACTTGTGTTCCCACATCACATGATTATCAAAACCATGCTTCCATAGAAAACAAACCAAAGATATATTCCTCTCATGAAGTACCATGGTCTCAGAATCAACTATCCCCACTAGCCACTCATTTAGAGATAAATCAGGTTCAATATCAAGATCAATCCAACATAAAACATGATATGGATCAAATAAATACTTTCTGGGATATGATACATGGAATACATTATTTATCGATGTATGTTTTTGTGGAAGTTATAAACAGAATGAAACTTTACCCACCTTCTTAGAAACCTCGAAAGGTCCCACAAAATGAGGAGCAAGTTTCTCTTACCTTCTAAGTCATCAATAAACCATATAGGGTTAGAATTTGAAGAACACATAGTCACTAACTGAGAAAATTAATGGTATATGACAACAATCAGTATAAGACTTATATCGGCTCTATTTTGTCAACATTATCTAATGAATTAACTGAATCTTTTTTGTTGTCTCATGAACCAAACTTGGTCTAACCAGGGAAGTTTCACCAATCTTCGACCAACACAATAGAGATTTATAAGGATATCTATACAAGGCATCAAAAGATGAGATTATGATCACAAACTGGTAACTATTATTATAATGGAAATCAACTAGACCTAAGTGATCATACCAATACCCACCAAAGTCAAGAACACACAGATGAAGAATATCCTCTAAAATCTGTATATACCTCTCTATTTTTCCATCTAATTATAGATGGTAGGCTGTGATAAAATAGACCAAATAACCTAGTGCCTCCTGAAGGCCTCTCCAAAAGGAATAAGTGAAATGAAGATCTCTATCAGAGACTATATAATATGTAACACCATGAAAATGAGTAATCTCTTTCATGTATAGATTTCCCAACTCCTAAACTTTGGATGTATCATGAATGGGTATGATCTGATCCAAATTAGCTAGAATGTCAATCACAGCCCATATCAAATTCTTCTTTATATGGGTATTAGGAAACCCAACCATAAAGTCAATGGAGATTTCATCCCACTTCCAAGTAGGGACTAGAAGCGGCTGAAGCGAACTTGAAGGTTTATGGTGCTCAGCCTTCACCTAGTGGCATGTATAATAATGGGAAAAAAACTCAGCAATTCCTCATCTCATATCAGGCCACCAAAATTACAACCAAAAATCATAGAACATATTATTGGTTCTTGGGTGCCCAATCCATGGGGAATTATAACAATAAACCATCACAAACTTTCTTTCTACTATTAGAAAAACAAAGCAATCTCGATAGCATAGAACACCCTCTTTAGATAATGACTAGTAGGAATCTGTATCCCCGCCATAAAGAGTGTCTATAATGATATATAATTCTTCATCAAGATCTTTCCTAAAGAATCATCTTGAGAAGAGAAAATTCGACGAAAATATGGATAAAGAAACTTCAACCCCTTTCTCATGAACTCCAATATTAAACTGTACAAAGAGAGCCATCAAATTCCACTCTTCCAAATATTATTTCACAACCTTGGTTAGAAATTTCTTGATCAATGCTTCTTGAATGACATTCCCCTTCCCTAGGGTATAGGAAATATCAAATTCAAAATATTGTAGGTACTCTACTCAATACCTCTGGTGAAGATTCAAATATTTCTGAGAGAAGATATAACTTAATATTTTCTAGTATAAATACATAGTAAACCATTCTCTAAAAAGGTAGTGCTACCAAATCTGAAGCACGTGCATCATAGCCACAAGTTCAAGATCATGGGTTGGATAATTCTTAACCTATGGTATAAAATGAAAAGATCTATAAGTTACTACATGATATCCCTACATAAGAACGTAGCCCAAGCCTGAACTGATGGATCACAAAATACCACAGATCCCATCTCGGCCTCTAGAAGTGTCAAAACTGGTGTAGTATTCAAAAGAAAATAACAATAAAAAAATAACATAGAAATTTATAATTATAATAAAAATTCACCCCCTTTTAATTCAGAGCAGTCATTGGAGAATCCAACTTTGACAATTCCTTCAAGAACCAATGATAATATGTAGCTAAACTCAAGATGTTCTAAATATGGAAGACATATTTTGGTTTCTACAATGTTATAACATCTGTAACCTTCTCAAGATCAACTGATATAACCCATTCATAAACCACTTGTAGTAAGAATTTTACTTCATGAATCTGTAAATAACACATTAAAAGCATAACATAAAGTAGGTGATTTATCAACAGACTCATTACTATTCTCAAATGATGCTCATGATCCTCTTTGGACCTAGAGTAAATGAGGATGTCATCCACAAATAATACCACAAAGGTATCCAGATATTCATGGAAAATCTTGTTTGTAAAATCCATGAAAATTATAGGGCCATTTGATTGACCAAACGACATAAAAAGGTACTTGTAATGGTCGTACCTACCCTAAGAGGCAGTTTTCGTAATATAATATTCTTTTATCCTAAATTTATGGTAACCATATTGAAGGTCGTTCTTTGAAAACCATGTCACCCCTTTCAATTGATCAAAGAAATCATCAATCCATAGAAATGTATACTTCTTATTTACCATTACTCGATTGAACTTTCAATAATCAACACATAGGAAAATAGAACCATTAGATTTCATTGTGAAGAGAACCAATGCCACCCCAGGTGACACACTCGGGTGTATAAATCCTTTCATAAGAAGATCTTCCTACTGGGACTTCAACTCTTTCATTTTAAATAAATCCATGTGGTTAGAGGGAATAAAAACTGATTGAGTGTGATGAATTAAGTCAATGGAAAAATTAACATCCCTTACTAGTGGAAAACTAGAGAAATCAGAAGGAAACATGTTGGGAAACTTAGAGACAGTTGGAGGAAGATCCTCACTCAAATATTCCTGAACCGGATCAAAAACAAATACTAATATTACTTTTTCCAAATCTAGATATGAAGTTCTTGCTCTACTCAACCTTGGGTCTCATTCTCTAGGAAATACAAGAGACACACCACTGGGTGTAGTAAGGTAAACCCATCGAAGATGACAATAAATTCATCCTTTATTGGAAATAATCCAATCCATTCCAAAAAAGATGTCAATATGTATCATATTTAGGACCAAAAAACTTTAAACTAGCTCGAAATATGATAGATAGAAGACACACGCGGGACTATGGAGACCCCACTCTATCTTTGTTCCAAGGGGTGTAGTAATATCCATTTCACAAGATAAAATCTCCATAGGAATATTTAGAATATTAAAAATAATAGTTGAAATAAACAAATGAGATGCACTAGTATCAAATAGAGTAGTCACTAATGATGAAACTATATTAATGGTACCTCCCACAGTTGTTGGACCTGTGTTTGCTTTCTCTATATACTCTTCCACTACATGAAGTATCTTTGTTCTAGATTCTTGTGGCTATAACTCTATTATACATGAAGCATCTAATTTCCCCGTAGTTTTAGTAGGAGCAAATGATCCTTTTCCACTACATGAAGTAAAAAAGATATAGAATAATCTCTGTAAGTTTCCTAAACTTCCACAAGAGAAACAATTATTGGGTGCCTCAATGAAAACTCTCATAGAATTTCTTATTTCGCTATAATGATATAAAATAAAAGGAATTAATATTGGAACTTTATAAGTTCTGGATTGATCCTACCATCAAGATCTTATATTATAATCATCATGCTTCTCCATTCCTTTGAATGAACTAATGCTGCAACTCGGAGAAAAAGGAACTCCCATCAACCCTAACATTATATACTGGTCCATCCCAACCATTATCACCTTATCCAACACATCAGTATTAATGGGAATATTTATCTAGAAATCCTAACAAAAAATATCTAATCAAATTACCATATCTAATCATTGAGCCTTCATACACTCATTGGATACAATCTCAGGTGAAAACTGCACAAGTTTGGCAAGGGGATTTGAATAATTAGTCATGTTTCTTTTGGCCTACTCAAGATTGAAAAACTCAAAAATACATGGACCACACCATAGAATATGTATATAAATGGTCTATGAAAATAACCTTGAATCCTTTCAACACTAAGACCTCATGTTTCTCTTTCATCACCGTCATGTTCACCCATCTCATGCTCGGTCCTTCATGCACGAAGGTAGCACACTTCACCGTGATCTCATCCAGTATCCCCAAGAACATAAAAAGATGTTCTATCCTTTCATACCATTCCTCATTATGTTTAGGATCATTGGAGCCTTTTAAAACTGATGGCTTCTAGATAAGGATTTCTTCAGAGTGATTTGGAAGAACCCCCCCCCCCCCTGAGGATCCACAGCTGGAGCTTGAACAGGGACTGGAGGTGGTGCATGTCCCATAGATTAGACTGTTGGCACAATAACCTTAACCTAATTGGGATCTATAATAGGATTTTCTTTTTAAGGTTCAGTATCATCCTCTTTCTATATTCCATTCTCATGTCTTCTTGGAGTCATTATGATACACAACATCAATATTTAACAAGGAAGACATTTGATTAACACTAAAACTAGGAAACAAGGGAAATTATTTCCAATAGATGGAGGTACCCTATTTTGATTCCAATATATCCAAATCAAAATAGGGTAAATACTAGAAATAATCCACAAGATATATTTCCTTAACCACTTATAGATATGTAAGGTTCATTAAAATGAGATCTTTCCAGACACTTAATCACAACTACCTCCTAGTTCTCAACAAGATTACTCAATCACATACAGATTTTAAGAAAAAATATCAACCTGCCTTCGATACAAATTTTTCACGAATAAACCTAGTTACCCTGGTAACCTGATAACTGAGATAGAACTCACATATCCTGAAGGGTGTTCCTGATCCCCACGAGTTAGTGATAATCACCTAACATCATACAACTAAGAGTGGGAACGTTTTTTTCACAAATTTTATGGAAGTAAATGAAAGACAATATTGTATGGATAATAAAAGAAACTCAACTGGGAGTAATGTAATATAAGTCAAATTGGAATTACAACCCAAATTATTACAACCAATGTACCATAATAGAGGAAAACAGCCCAAGTCCCTAAGGGAAAACTCACTAAAACCAAGGTTCAACAACTGGATCCACCTCCAAGAGATCCCTTCACCTTTCTCGATCCAAGAAGAAGATAATATAAAAAACCCGAAGGAACAGGTAGGTTGTGAGCTAAGATTCTCAGTAGGGTCTCACAAGGATTCTATATCAGGTGCTAATATTATATTAACCAAAATAATTATTCAATTTAAAAAAACAGGTTTGGAATTTCAATTAATATTTAAACAAATCATGTTATACAATTAAAATGATGTAAAAATAATTTAATCAAATAAGTGATAGAATATTTCTAAAAAAATGGATTAAATAAAATATTTATATAAAAAAATTTATATAAATTTTTATGGAAAACAAAGTAGTTTAACAACATTGGAATATATTTATATTTCAATTATAAAACAAGTGATCGACATGGTCAACTTCCAAATAGATATGTATTTTCTAGACTATAGAAATCATCACTCTCTAAATGATTATGACAATATGTGTATACGCACATGTCCCTCTGACACTAGAAAAATGTAACTTATCACCAACACATAGAGGATGTGTTCTATTTCATTTATGTTTTAGAACATTGTAATAACATAGATCATTTCCAAATAACTCACAAACTACCTATGGATTTCATGTTCTCTTACAAAATCAATGATGTGAAAATTATTTTCAGAATACTTAAAATACAATTAAATAAAATTCTCTCATTTCAAATGCCAATTTTTCATTTAAAACCAAAATATGTTTAAAAAAATTCTTTTTGACAAGATAAAACCACTAGGTTTCTATCCAAACTTCTTTAATCCATTTTCATAGTTTTAAATCTATTCAAAACCAATTCAATCAGTTTCAAAATTAATTTCCACAATTAAATTAAATAATTTATTTAAAATTATACCCATTAAATCTAAAATTTAAATAAAACTATTAAAATCATCTAATTTTCATAAAGACAGCCAAATTCAATGGAAATGGGGGGTTTTCAAATTTTTATGCCAAAACCATTTCAAATATCCTAATTAACTAGAATTGAATTTTAATAAATAAATTGAAATAAAGTTTAAGAAATTGAGTTTAAATAAAAAATTGAAATAAATCATGAAACTCAATGTTAATTAGTTTGGTCACACTGGACGGAATCACCTACCATTTTCCTGAAACTTAGTACTGGCAACAGAACCCTTCAAAGAGAACGGTGGATTAGAAGACCTCGAAACACAAACTAGAAATGAAATACAACACAAAAAACTTATATAAATCAATTTAAATATGATCTAATGAAATCATAAAGGAGGAGAATGAGATAAAGATGAATAATGATATAGAATTCTTACCTGGGAATCACACCATAATCGCAATGATGATCGAATGCCGAAAAAAAGGATCTGAAAGGGTTGGAGAGCTCCAAGATCTCATTGGGGAAGGATTTGGGTTGAGGGAAATAAATTTTCAGGGGAGATAAAGGATTTATATTGGCGAGGATACTTATTTAAAAACCACAATCGGGGAATTAAAAAATGTGTAACACTAATACATGTCGTGAAACAGATAATTTTTGTAAATACTGAAAAACACGTCACCCTGAATTAAAAATCAATGCTCCAAAGTAAAAAACATATATTTAATTCACTCATGATGTGTAAAGACTCATCACTTCATGTATCCTTCATGGAATGAACCCTTCATGACATGCACTCATCAACCATTACAAGTCATGTAACCTAGTTACACGGTGTGTAACCCTATGATAGCCTATGGAAAGGGATGGTTAAAGCTGAGAGTCCAAAAAATCTATGACTTCACCATTACAAGTATCCTCACAATTTATTCCCAACCCTACCCAGTCAACAAAATGGAAACCCCGAAAAATGTTTAAAGATGTAACTTTCAGATCGGTAATGGGACATTACATTATAGGCTTTGATCAAAATCCTTTATTTGGTGTCCAATTCAAGAGTCGTTCATCCCATTGGATATTCATCCTTTAGTTATATATTAACTTTGTTCCTTTTTTTGTTTCTCTTTATATATTTGGAGATTTCTGGTAAATATAGTGTGCTCTATTTTTAGGTTATTCATTCGTTTATCTATTTTCTTCTGATCCAGGTTGAGTTAGTTTTTGATACTCGATGAGTGTTCTACCAAGGGTATATGGTATGTGGTATATACCTTTTACAAAAAAGTATATGTCATGTCCCAAACTATTATAAATAAAATTACCCATGTGATTTTATTAAATTTATTTTAATGTACTTTGGTTATAAAAAACCCATGAACTTATTTGGTTTTATTATATCCTATCAGATTTAAAACATCTTTAAGAATCCTAATTGTTGATAATGTAGTCGTTTAACAGTTATCAAATGATTATTATAAATATAGGGTTTTGAAAAATCTAATTGACACAGACAGAGGAAGTGATGTCCTCAACTAGTAGGATCATACCCAATGAAGCCCATTTATTAGAGATTTTTAGGGATATAGAATCATTGGTATTTTTCCTTGACTAATCCCATGATTTGATCCAATAACTTGGGCATGAGAGAAATCATTTATGGGAGATGTTCAATATCATCGAGATGAGGACCAAAACCATGTATACCGAAACACCCCATAAAAGTATCATCGTCGCGCACCTTACTCTTAGAGATTTTCCAAGTGTATTAAAGGGATATTTATCAATACCATAATAATATGAACATTTATGTTGTTTTTTCAATATAATAATGTTCATGTTTTATTCTTATTGTTACATTATAAATGATTTTGATTTTTATTCAATGAAACACAAATTGTATTTTTGATTAATATTCAATGTCAATTAAGGAATTTATATTATTGAATTAATGGATTTTTAAATTAACAATATTTAATAAAATATTATTATTAAATAATTTTTATTAAATATAAATTATCATGTATATTTTTATGGTGATAAATGTAGTATTTACAAATGTCTAAAAACAATTATTATGAAAAAACTAAAAATTTCTCAATAAATAATGATTATTATTTTAAAATAAAAAATTAAAATATTCATAAAATTATACTGATAAAAAATATTATTTTTGGATTAAGAACATTAAAATTATCCAATGTTGAATTGTTCATAATTTTTGGAGATAGTGAATTTTTTGTGTAAAAATTAAATACCGTATAAATATATTGTGTGTATTAAGACATCTTAATGACCCAACAATGATGTAATAAAATCTATAAAGGTTATCCACGAACAAATTTATGTTTTAACTTTAAAATAATGATATTTTATGTTTATTTGGTTCATTTTATAAAGCCTTTATGAATCCTCCAAAACCTATAATATATTTGATGGTTTTAAATTCATTTATTTAAGAACATGACTAACTTCAACATCTGAAAAGGTATTATTTTAATATTTTTAGAACTTATCTTAATAAAATAATTAAAAAATCCCATTTTCTAGAATCTAATGGAAAAAACCATGGCATTGTTTGTTGTTTTGGTTATCTTCTTATATAGAGTCTAAAACCAAAGTTTGAAAAATAATAAAGAATTCCCCACTGATTTCCTATATAAACCCACCTAAACACCCATTTATTTTTACTAAAAATACTTGTATCGCGTCTTTAATCTAACCCAAAATCACTATAGTCCTCAAAAGGTTCCACCAAGCTCCCAATAATTTCCTCCCAATCATTTAGAGTCACACTCTCAAGGTAAGGGATCCTTCTTTTCTCCTCTTTATCTAAGTATCTTCTTTATGACATGTATTTTATCATCATTTCCATATGATGGGATATGTTATTCCATATCCCCATTGCTAGAATAGTTATGTCTAAATGATTAAATATCCCTTAAAATCTCCTCAATCCCTCCCATGAACATTCACACACCCAAGTTATGGTGCCGAAATTTCACCCCATTTTTCCATGCCAAATAATTTTGTAGTGAATACCCATACCCATTTCATTTCAAGGGTATTCACCTTTTTGAACATATACATATTTATTGGGTACTTTTATTCCTTCCAAACTCCTAAATTTTGGAATAAATTATTATGATGAATGAATCCATGTTGTATGATCTTTGTGGAACACTTAATCATGAGAATGAAATGAAAGTAACGGGTGCACCCAGAATTATATTGTGCTCCAATGAATTGGGTAATTTTTAGTTTCACAAGAATTTATGTTGGGATAGATAATAATCTTGATTTAATTATGGTATTTTCTCCATCATTATGTTTTGGAAGTTATCCTTGACCTATGTTTATAATGTAGTATTTTAAGTTGTTGTAAAATTTCACATGTTGTATTTATGTTATCATACCATATCTCTCCTCAATATTCATTTTTTTATTCTAATACTTTTTATACCCCCATTGATATGAATATTTTTTAACATGTGTTTCTTTCTTCATGTTATTCCATTTCATTCCCTTAATGGTATTTATATCTCACCCATTTCTTATTTATATCCTTAGGTTATATCATGCAGTTTTATGTATGAGCATGTTATGGAAGTTCTAAATATTTTAAGTTGTTATTTAATGTAACTAATTGTAAAATGAACTACACTTATTGATCTTATGGGGTGTATTATGTGTCATCATATGTAATAAATCATTAATTAATGTGTAATAAAGAGTAGGGTTGTTAAAGTTGTCATTGAAGGAAAAGTTTAGTTATTTTTGTGATTAAGATTATTAAAATATAGTGAAATCCTTAGGGATAGGACTAAGTATATAAAACATACCTAAATTTTAGTAAGTATAGATTATTTTTTTATCAATAAAATGCATCACTGTATTGATACTACAAGTGGATGTGGCTCTGGAATAGATGCACAAAGGGGTAAAACCCCCAAAAAACCATGTTGACCTAGACTCAGTCGAGAACTGGGGCACAACAATAGATCTTTCTACACACCTGGTTTGACACTCCTAGGGGATATCCTACGATAAATTCATAAGCTCATTACAAACCATTATTAAGGTAAAAAATTTACTATAAGAGTTTATGTTAGGAAATAGATCATGAAAAACATATATTGAAACCTAGAAAATTAATATGTTAAGGAAATAAATGTAATTTAGATGTTTTCTATTTAATTTCATTAGATTTTTATTTATGTTTTTAACAGTTTAAAAATAATAATCCCTAGTTTTACCTTTATTCTATCCAATGTTTGGAAATAGAAGGAATCACGTAAATAATTAATATGATGAGAAATGTGATTATTTCCCAAATGAGAAGCCCAACCCGATGGGAGCGGGAATCACAAAATTTGTGATGATGATCTCCCAGCTGACTTAGGTAATGAATAAAAGCTTGGATTATGAGGAGCACCCAAATCGCTTTAATAAATAACGAGATTCAATTGTGAGATTTATGTGACAAAGGCATCTGAATTTCAATGAATCGTCTAATCCATTAATCATAGTACAGTAGAACAACTCTATTGAGAAGATATTCTCCATTCTTCAATGTTATGAGTAAGAGAAGGTTCTATTGGCTGTTTATTGTATGGAGGGAGAATATGATCAGTGGGGAAATTGATCAATAATATTAATCCTAAGGAATAGATCAATGCAATGGGGTAAGGAATACTTGAAAATGTTTTTTGATAAATATTTTCATTTCACTCTCTAACTTAAAATGGAAATTCATTTCCTTTCCTCAATAAAAATGATGAAAAATCTATCAAGGTGTATAAGAAAAACTTCAAAAGACATGCACGATACACATCCATCTTGGACATTACCCTATAATTCAAGGTTGACCACTTCTTTGGTGGTATAAAACCTAGTTTATGAAAAGCCCTGGAGATCTGAGACTTTGATAGTTATGAGGAAATTTTTTGATGTCCCTTAAAGGTTAAATGGAGATCAATGAATCTTAACGTTATCATGAGGATAAGAATCAGAATGTGGAGTTTAATTCTAATGTTCTGATGGATAAATATAATGGTGCTAATAAATTTAAAAATATAACTTGTCAAAGGTGTGGAAAGAAATTCCCCATAAATTGCCGAAGGGAAATGAGGAAATTCTTTAGGTGTGGTAAGAAATGGCACCTAGCCAGCGATTTTCGGCAAGAGAAACCAACTAATGAAATGAAGGAAAGGAATGATATAGTCAAAAGTTAGGGAATTTTTAATTACTTCAACTGCATGTAACCAAATAAATTTTCAAAATAATGCACTGATCCAAGGGTTTTTGGAGACAACCAAAAACCTCCCAGGTAACAAGGGTGAGCGTTTTCAATCACAACCACTGAGGTGGATCCCGAAAAAAAAAGTTGTAACAGGTACACTAGTTATTCATTTAATAATTGAAAGCTTACTTTTTAATTCTAGTTATTCACAATCATTTATGTCACAAATGTTTAGTAGAACTATTCAAACACCACCAAAAATCATGGAATTAGAGTTATCAGTGAAAATGAAAATTGTGGAAGTTATTGGATCTTGAGTATATAACTACTCCCTTATCAAAATCTGTAGTCTGAACTTACCAGTGAACCTTTTCATACTAGCTTTGGTATAAATTTATACAATTATGTATATATATTGTCATTTCCTATATAGATCTAACATAAATTGATGTGAGAAGTAAAATCAATCTCCGTATCACAAATCAACCTATAATTTTATACACGTGTAATGATTAGGATGAATCTTCTTTTGCACCAACATATCAAGCATGGATATTATTTCCCTAAAATAAAGAATATCTATCTCAAATGATTGAGTCTATAGAAAGGATCATTCGTGAGTCCATTACCATTGTGAGGGAATATGCTGATGTGTTTTGCAAATAATTTCAGGGTCTCCCTCATATATTAGAGGTTAACTTTTTAATCAATCTTATTCCTAGTGCATTACCATTATCCAAGACTCTGTATAGAATAACTATTTTCTAAGTTTGGAATCTAATCATATAACTACAAGATAATATAGATAAATGGTTCATATACCCAAGTACAACACTATGGGGTGAACTAGTCCTCTTCCTTAAAAAGAAGAATGGTTCAATGAACCTTCATATTAATCATCATGAACACAACAAGATCACGATAAATAATAATGATCCTCTTCCAATGATTGATTACTTGTTCGATTAGTTATGTGGAGCACAATACTTCTCCAACATGGATATGCGGTCAGTATATTATCAAGTATGGGTGACGGAGGAGGATATCACCAAAAAAGCTTTTCATAAAAGGTATGGGCACTATGAGTTCATCGTAATTCCATTCATAATCACTAAATCTCCAACAATATTTATAGACTTGATGAATATATTCTTTAAGGATTACCTATATAAATTTGTGGAATCCTTTGTAGATGATATTCTAATCTACTCCAAAAGTAAGGAGGAGCATGAAGAGAATATGAGAACTGTGCTAAAGACCTTGCAGAAGTAGAAGCTTTATGGATAGTATAGAAAATATGAGTTTTGGTTGAAGGAAGTCACATTATCAGGGAATACCATCTCAATAAATAGGATATTTTTAGACCATTAAAAAATAAAATCAATTAAAGGATGGCCGAGGCAAACAACTATGATAGATATCTATAGTTTTCCTAGATTAGCTGGGAACTATCGTCAATTTGTGAGAAATGTCTCAAGCTTTTCAAACCATATTACTAAGATAACTCAGAAGGGAGTCAATTTTTCTTGGAATTATGATTGTGATGAGAGATTAATGGAGTCTTATCATTGTACCCATACTCACACTACCCACAAGTAGAGAGATTTTTATTGCATTCAGTGATTCTTTGAAGAAGGGATCTAGTTGTGTGTTAATGAAAAATTACAAAGTGATCACCTATACTTCAAGGTAGTTGACAGTTCATTAATAGAACTAACTAACACATTATTTAAAGTTTTCTGTAGTGATCTTCATATTGAAAATCTAGTAACATTTTATCTTTGGGGAGAAGTGTGAAATATATATATATCATAAAATCCTGAAGTATATATTCTCACATAAATATATGAATATGGCTTAATGAAGATGGTTAGAGATGATCAATGACTATTACTACACAATTAACTACCATCATAGGAAAACAAATAAATTTTAACATGCTATAAGTAGAGAGGATCCTGAAATTATATAATTGATAAGATTTGAGAGGGATTTGATCATCTTATATTTGGATAAGTTGGACATGAAAATAATAAAGGATGGAATATCATCAATCCTTTCAAAAATTATTTCTAACCATCCCTTCTGGAGAAGATAAAGGATTCTCAAAGAAATAATGTGGGAATTCAAAAAAACATGGAAACTATAAGAAAAAGGAAATCATAAGATTTCAATGTTAATGAAAAATGATTTGTGATATTTCTAACCATCCCTTATGTTATTATCGGTTCATTGCTGTTTTTATGTAATCTAAATTAAATATTAAACCACTTCTGCAGATAATAACTTTTGTACCTGCTGATGCGCCCAATCCCGAGGCACAAAAGGTCTCTTAACCAGCAGTCGGTGGTCCCACTGCAGAGCAACAATCGGTTTCTCAACCAGATGCCGGTGGCCCCAGTGCAGAGCAACAATAGGTTTCTCAACCTGCTGTTGCTGGTCCCAGTGCAGAGGTACAACATGTTTCTCAACCTATTGATGCTGGTCCCATTGCCGATGCTAGCACTCTGGGGGAAGATATTAATGCTACTTCTGAGGAAATTGTAGGAAATGAAAACCTGAAAGTGCAAAAAAAAAAATAAGAGCGGCGTAGTTTGATAGTGTTAGCCAAAATCCTTACAGAAAAATCAAAAGGCATCAAATTTGAGGTGGGATGGAATAAGCGAGGCTAACATGTTAACCCCAAGAGAGCCATCTTTAGTAGCTACATTGGAATCGTCACTTGGCAACATGTGCTGATTGATGTACAGTCATGGCACCATGTTGTCACCGGGTTGAAGACACTAATGTGGGAAGAGATTATGGTAACATTATGATATCATTTTATTTAATTTATTAAAATAAAATAAAATACCAAAACATTGACTTACTCTTCATTATCCATTGCAGAGTGCATTTATAGTAGATGCCTCACAGAAGGAATATGTATTAAGAGTTTCAGGAAGGATTCATAGAGGTTTCCACACAATTTTAATGAAATATCATCCTAAATATGTAGAAGAGAAAATCAAGCCGCACCCACCTCCTCTTTATGCACACTTGATATCTAAAGGAGCGTGGGATGCGTTTAGCAACTGTCGTGGGGAGCATACTTTTCAGGTACATTATGTGGGGTAATACGTTGTTTGACATTTTCTTGTATTCATCACTCTGATTGAATGTTTCTTATTTATGAAATAGCTACTGAGTTCTGAAAATAAAAAATGCGCAACAGAACTAGCGTACCCTTACCGTAAAGCAAGGATGGGGTACGCTAAATGTGAGAAAAAATTGGTACGCCTTTTAAATCTACCCTACTACTAGTATGTGACATAAAACAACACCATAACCATGTTTCTCTGTTTATATGTAGATTGATGAATCGAAATCGAAAGCCATATCCATCCCACACCATGTGCTATGGAAGGAGGCTCATACAAATAAAGGGGGGATATTGATAGATGAAAACACACAAAAAGTGTGGGAAACATGTGTAAGTATGACATAATATAAATTTGATTTTCTTTAAATCGCTATTACATTACAATAACTACTTCTTTTTCTATATTTTCTATTTGAAATATTCAAAAGAATCAACAACAATCACACCAGATGCAGACATACTTTCAGCAGCCTTCAAGCAGCTAGAAAAGTATGGTCGCGTCAGAGGTGAGAATTTTGGGGTGACACCCCGAACATATTTTCAAAAACAAAAACAAGCGAGGGAGAAAAATGAAAAAATGGAAAATCTGAAAGATCAATTATCTATTTTTCAAGAAGAATTACAATACCAGAGAGAGATGATAGAAAAATTGATGGGTGAGAGGTGAACAGAAGAAACAACTCAACAACAACCCGTGCGTGACGATCTCGCCCCACCCCCACCAGCTTTGAGGCGAGCTATTCCCCTAAAAAACTTGACTTAGATGAGGTAATCAATGTTTTAATAATTGTTTATGTGAAATGTGATTTACATAGACATTGATACCTTTCTTGTACTAATATTCCACAGGGTGAAAATGACTGTGATTTATATTTATCAACTCCCACCTATCGCCTTGTAGCGAGGGCTACGGTGTTCAATATGAAAAACGACATGCTGCACAACAGACAACTTCCAAAAGTTCATCGTATAGTTTCAATTAACCTAGATAATGAGCTGAGTGCGGAGCTACCTATTCCAAATGATGATGACGACATTCATATGGTTGAACAAGTTGTTGTAATATTCATCGTATGGCCGACAGTTCTTGTAAAAAACATGTCGACAAAAAGTTATTCATTTCCAATTTATTTTTCAAGCTGGACCTTTAATATTTAATGAAAAAAGGTCTGAACCAATGAATTTTATTACAGAATGACAAATACTATGGGGTGAAACGAAATATCAGCTCAAAAATATCTCAAGGATCAACCAACCGATTGAAACGATCTACCATGAGAACCTTCACCCCGCCTGTTCTATATCCACAATTAATATCATTGTGGGCTCATGTGGATACAAAGTTGAAAGACGACAGTACTCACATAGTTTATTTCAAAAAAGATATGTATGGAGAGGAAATATCAGATTTCATTAGTGCTGAAAATGTAAATCAACTCCTCAAGTATGAATGGCTAGGCGCCTCGGTTGTAAATGTATACATGAGGTAAGTTTTCATGATTTGATTTTACAAAAGCTGATATACTCTGATAATTTTGACTAAATACATTTTATATTTGTCGCAGATTTATATATGAAAAACAATTGAAGGGATTTCCCCATGAATTTTTTTTTCACTCGTTAGTCCTCGCACCACCTCTTCAAAAGACGAAATAGATTCTGATAAAGAGGCTGCAATAATGTCATCCCTGCTCAAATCATTTGAAAACAAAATTACAGATGACAGACTCTTTTTAATACCAATGATGCAGGGGTAAAACTCTACAATTTAATCATATCAACTATATTTTCATTTCTTTCTTTACTTATTCCTTTTTGTACTTTTAGGGAGCATTGGATGCTGATTGCAGTCAATTTGGATACTCCAAATATTTATCTTCTGGAATCAACGCATGGATATCCAACAAACCGACCACGCATGATGGTGTTTGTTAATTTTTAATACACTAGATCCAACATTTTAAAACTAAACATCTAGTTATATGATTTATGTTATCTTTTAATGAAGATTCTGTTATGATAGGGCGATGCATCAATATCGTCTAATGCATGGAATTAATCTTGGGCATAAGGATGAGCACACCTACAAGATCTACAACTGGAAAAGTATCTGGGTATATATAATAACATTTAACTATCCAAACACATATCAAAACAAATTACTTATTGTTGTCGATGTTTTTGTAGTGTCCAAAACAAACAAACAGAAAGGACTGTGGTTATTATGTTTGTAAATTTATGAAAGAGATCATATTTCATCAACAAAATACCATCCCTGGTGAGGTATTTTCGAAAATAATTATGAGTTCATTTAAAATATTTATTAATCCTTTGTGTATTTATATTTTTTTAGTACTACCATGACTGTCGCAAAAACTCATATTCAGAAGATGATATACATGTGTTTAGAAACGAATGGGCAACATACCTGATGGAAGATTGTACAAAAATAGGATAAAGGTGAATTCCTACTACTTATGTTATCTATATATGATCATTGATTATCCTCCAACCTTCTTTGGTGAATTGAGAATGCTTCGATGTATTGAAATCTTAATTTATTACTCAATGTTTTCTATCCCCAGATTCATATTATTGATCTTTGAACAAATCAATATTGAAGTAAGGCATGATGGTGTGCAGTGTGTATGGGTTGAATGATGAAACCACCGAGGATCAACAAAATCCATTTTCTGTATCTCATTTGTTTGAACTTGTATCTGAGCACATGTGTTGTTGTTTGACTTGCACAATTATTTCTAGGTAGATGCATGAGATAATCGGTATCGTTGAGGGATTTTTTGGATCCAAAATATGTGTCCCAGGATAATTCAAATAAGGGAAAGGCAGGTTGAGATGAAATCCAAGATCAAACGACCAGTACATCATCAAACGAATCAACCCTGTGATGCACCATCATGAAGAATCTGGTCCTCGTGATGTTTTCATGTGTTTATGGAAGGTATGGGGAGTCTGATGAGCCCCATGGAAACCATAAATAATGTTTACAGACATCTCCACATGTTCTTTGTGCCTCATGCCTCTTTACAAGGATCACGCCATTCACATGGTTCATCTTAGCACGTATGTCCCATTCATCCCATTGCTACTCTTGGAAGAACCTGAGAATCTGACAATGCATAAGCCCCACAAGACCCATACTCATCCAACCAAGAGTATTCCTAGTGTGAAGGGAAGCTAACCATGGGTAATACCCACAACATACCTCTTTTAAATATATGGTTTTTGATTCTTGTATTTTAAATAGGGTATGTAGGAAGCATCCATGAGGTTAAATCCCAACCAATGGTAAACCATGGTGACCCCCTCACTGGGGTACACCTTCTCTTATTTTCCCTCTTGTATTTTCATTATTGGTGTGCGAATAAGTCTTCAAAATGAGAAACCTTACCTTTATGGGATGCACCACACTTGGGTCAGACCTAATTGGGCGTTTTGATCCATCAATTAGGTAAACATTCCAGGTGCTCCCTCCTAGAGATATACCTACCTGATCCACCTTTATAAGTGTTTTGATCTACCCAGGTCTTACATCTCTGTAAGACATTAAATCATGACCCTCTATCCTTGTGGGATGTTAAAATCCTGGAATACCACAATTTAAACATGGGTTTCCATTAATATATTCAATATTAATGTTTAATCAGTCCTTATTAACGTATTGTGGAGGTGTGTTTTTATGTTTTCCAACAGATTTCGGAAGATTACAAGCTTTATGTAGGTGATTCTATGTTTTTACATTATATTATGATTTTATTATGCTGTATTTGCTTGCTAAGTGTACTATATGAAGTGTTTGTGTGGTTAAAAATGTGTTATCAAAGGAATTTGGGGTGTGTATAGACTTGAAAGTTATTTTTAAAATGAATTCAGTTGTATTTCTTGTGGATTTTCATGCTTAAGTCCATTAAATGTGTTTGAATAAATGAGAAAGTGGTGTGATGGGTGTTTTCAAATGGATTTAATGTGTTTGTGAATTTTAAAGAGGGTTTTCATATGAGATGTAGAGAGTCTATATATATTTATTTACATTTAATGAAAGTATATGAGAATGTGTTGATATATATGACACGTATAATGAAAATTGAGCACAATTTATAGACAACGTATTTTCTTTATGATGTGAAGGGGATAGGTTGAGAGGGCATGGGTGGTTTTCTGGGGGAGGGGGAAGGGGGAAAAGTGGTAGGGGGTGTGATGGGTTCATTTGAAATATGTAGGTGGTGGGAAGGGGTGTGCAATGGGAAGGGGGGGAAGTGCAGTGGGCAGGGGTGTGCTTGGGAATGGGGAAGGGGGTGTTCAGGGGGTAGGGAGTGTGCAGGGGTAGGGGGTGTGCTCGGGGGTGGGAAGTGTGTAGGGGGTGTGCTGGGGAAGGGGGAATGGGTGCTTATTTTTTATGGAATGGGGGTACATATAGCCATGGAATTAAACCATGGATATAGTTATATAGACAAGGTTTAATGTCGTTGCAAAAGTCCCATCATTGGTATCCAAAAGCATCATGATGCTGTGGAATGGAGACCAAAATTCCTAATAGTTGAAACCAAAGTTAGGGGAAGAATGAGAAGAATATAGAGGAAGATAATAGGGTTGAATATATTCCACCACTCTTTTAATGTAACTGATAATATTTGATTTATCTCAAAAGTAAGGGAGATATCCCATTGGGGAAGGGAGAAGGAGGAGAGTGCGTGTAAAGGATTTTGTTGAGTGGAATGAGGGATATATGAGGGTAACCCTCTTTAATAGTTGATAGTGAAATTTTTTTAATTCCACTCATTAATTAGGTGAATTATTAGGCCTAAGGGTAAAATAAATCATTTTCCAACAATGTGGGAATAAATATACACACACTTCTAATCTGTATAGTTTCATTGAGTGGCTTACAATCCATTATTCAACCATATAGAGATACTTCCCCAAAAACTCATACCTTACAAAAGTTCATCACATTATTTGACAAACTATTAACCATCAATGTGAGACCATCATAACCTTAGAACCAAACTATAGGTTTATCTATTCCCCCTCGAATCATTAAATAGCCCATGTTCTACTAAACATTGGGCCATTTGAATATTATAGATGATTATCCCTAACCATGCCCCAATTTCGTTAATTTGTTATTTTATGTTTTGTTCCTCACTAGTATAATTACATTTAGCAACCCCATTATTTATTTCATTATTTTATTACTAACATAATATTTGTTTTATTATGTAGGTGAAATATTTTTCCTGCTTTGTTCAGAAACCGCTGCCATGGATGACAATTTTTTAGAGCGGATGGATGCAAAAAAAATGGAACATCATTTTTTAACTGTTTGTTGGATAAATGTAATTGTAACCAAATTAAACATTGTTTTAAATGTATATAGAAGTGTGTTGTTTTTTATTCATGATTTCAATAAATGTATGTATCATTTTTGTTCTTCTGTTCTTTGTGTGTGGGTGTTGTTTGTGCTGTGTGCAGGTGTTGTTTGTGCTCTGTGCAGGTGTTGTATTGTGTGCAGGTGCTGGGCAGGTTCTGTGCAGGTTCTGGTTTTTCACAGGATCTTTGGCCTTTATCAACGCTAATTAAGCACTGATAAATGAATAATATATAAGCACTATTTTGAGTGCTAATAATGGAAATTTTTATCCATGGTCAAAATAGCGCTCATATATTATACATTTATCACCGCTGAAAATAGCACTGATAAAGGGGACCCCCTTTATCTTCGCTGAGATTAACAGTGCTTTTTTAGCACTACTAAAGGCCGTTTTTAGCGCTATTATATGCCATATTTGTAGTAGTGATACCATCAAATATGGAGTTTAAGAAGTAACTATTTGATGATGCACATAGCTTGAACTTATCTATCCATCCTAGAAGCACAAAGATATATCGATAACTCCAAGAGAACTACTAGTGGGAGAATATGAAGAATGATATTTTAGAGTATACATAAAGATGTATTTTATGCCAGTAAGTGAAGGTGGAAATGAAATTATCCAAGGGGATGATTCAACTATTACCCATACCTACATGAAAATAGGAAAACATCACCATGGACATTGTCAATAGTCTTCCAAACACATAAAGAGAAAATAATGCTTTCTAGGTTGTGGTGGATCATCTTACAAAGATTAGAAACAACATTTTGATTCGAGAGGATTTATCACCCGATAAACTCTCAAGAATATACATTAGAGAAGTGATAAAAATGAATGGAACACCACTATTGATTGTATCTGGTAAAGAATAAGGATTTAAATCGATGTTATTAAAGTATATTTAACGTGATCTAAATACTAAGTAAAAATTCATCATGGATTATCACCATAAAACTAATGTACAATATGAGAAGACTATCCACACACTTGAGAATATATCGATTCCATGATCAATTGACTTCAAAGGAGGATGGGATAAATTTATTCCACTAGTTGAGTTCTCATACAACAATAGATTCCAATAAATAATCCAATGTATCCCTAAAAATCTATTTATGGGAAGATGTGTAGAACACCTGCATGATGGGATGAAGTTGCGGAATAAAAACTAATATGTCTAGAAATGGTCTAGGAAACGGTGGGAAGGGTTAAGAACATTTTTTCAGCCCATCATGGTTTCTCGAAGTTGAAAATAGAGCTATGCTAACAATAATCAATGAGGCCTAGAGTCTGATGTTGGAGACATGGTATTCCTCTACATATCTCTATGGAATATTTTCATGAGATTTGGGAAGAAGGGTAATATTAGTCCAAGATACAATAGTGCCTTTGAGATCATTGAACGCATTAGAGAGGTGAAATATTGACTAGAAATTCCACCTAACCTATCTCAAGTACATGATATATTCTAGGTATACCTATTGAAGAAGTACACACCAGAAACCTCACATGTACCCAATCTGGAGGTGGTACCATTGGAGAATGATATCTCATATGATGAGCAGCAGTTAAATATCTTAGATCGTAGAGACGGAGTTCTACAAAATAAGAAAATACACCCAGTCAAAGTATTCTATAGAAACCACAAGTTTGAAGATGCGACATGGGAACTAGAAGAGGTAATGAAATAGAGTTACCGTAATCAGTTTTAGTGTGGTAACTACATATTTTGAGGGAGAATTTTTTGAAGTGGGAATATTGTAACGACCAAAACTATTATAAATAAAATTTTCCTTATGATTTAATTAAATTTCTTATTATGTACCATGGTTATCGAAAACACATTCACTTATTTGGTTTTATTATATCTTATCAGATTTCAAATACCAGTAAACATCATAACTATTGATAATATATATATTTTACAGTGATCATATGATTAGTATAAATATATATTTTTAACAATTTTAATTGACATAGACAAAGGTAGTAATGGACTCAACCGGTAGGATCGTACCATATGAAGCCCATTTATTAGAGCTTCTGAGGGAGATAAAATCATCATGATTTTACCTTGACCAATCCCAATTTGAGATCCCACAACTTAATCATGAGGGAAACCATTTACAGGAGAAGTTTAAGTACATCAAGATCACCACCCAAACCATGTATGTTGAACCACTCCATGAAAGTATCATTATAGTACAACTTACCCTTAGAGAATTTTCTGGCATATTAAAGGGATATGTATCAAGACCATGATAATATGGATAATTATAATTTATTTTCAATATAATAATGCTCATATTTTCTTCTTATCATTACTTTATAAATAATTTTTATTTTTATACAATGAAACAAAAATTGAATTTTTGGGTAATATTCAAAGTCAATTAAGGCATGTACTTTAATGAATTAATATATTATATAAATAAATTATATTTTGAATTAAATATTTTTATGCAATAATTTTTATTTAATATAGATTATCATATAATTTTTAAGTAGTGAAATGTAATTTTTATAATGGTCTAAAAACTGTTATTGTCAAAAAACCAAACATTTCTAGATAAATGACGATTATTATTTTAAAAAGAAAAATTATAATATCTTGAAAATTATTTTTATAAAATCAATATTATTTTTGGAATCATAATTTTGAAAGCATCAACATGTGAATTTTCCATAATTTTTAGAAACAATTGAATTTTCAGGTAAAAATTAAATACCATATAAATATATGGTTTATATTATGACATCATAATGATGAAAAGTGATGTAATAAATACTATAAATGGTATAAAATACAAAATATATGTTTCCCCTATAAAATAATTCGATTTTATGTTTAATTTATTAATTTAATAAATACATTATGAATCCTCTAAAACCTATAATATATTTTAAGGTTTTAAAATCATTGTTTTAAGAATATGAATCACTTCGATATCAGAATGCATATTATTTTAATAAATTATCCCATTATCCTTATAAAATATTTTAAACCACTCCAATTTCATAGAAACCATGGTCAAAAACCATGTGAAGGTTTTTAGTTTTGGTTATTTTATCATATAGAGTCCAAAACCTAATTTTGAGGAATAATAAATAATTCCCTAGTCATTTCCTATATAAACCCACCCATGATCTCATTTATCTTCACTAAAAAAACTTTTATCACTTTATTACTCTTCCCTCCCCTCTCTAGAGTCCTCCCAAGGTTCCCATAAGTTCCCAAGGAGATCATCCCAAGCATATGGAGTCACACTCTCAAGTTAAAGGATCCTCCCATTATCCTCTTTATTCAAGTATCTTCTTTATGTTATTTTTTTATATTCATTTTATTACAATGGGATATGATATTAAATATCCCCATTACTATACAATTTATGTATAAATGATGATATACCCCTTCCAATATCTGGAATCCCTCCCATTAACATTCATACACAACTGTTATGCTGCCAAAATTTCACCGTCATTTTCCATGCCAAACAATTGTGCACTGAATACCCATACCCATTTCCTTTCAAGGGTGTTCACATTTATGGAATTATAATTGTTGATTAAGTACTTACATACAAGTATTAAAAACTAATTTATGGTATAATAAATTAATATGATTAAGGAATCCATGGTGTATTATATATGCAGCACACTTAAGCAAGATAATGAAATGAAAGTGACGGGTGCGCCCCAAATTATATAGCACTCCAATGAATTGGGTAATTATTAGTTTAATGATATGTCATGTTGGGATATGGAAAAAACCTAATTCATTCATGGTACTTTTTCCATCGTGATTTCATTTCATTTATATTTTACCTTTGTTTATGTTGTATTGTTTTAAGTTTTTGCCACATTTCCCATGTTGTCATTATGTTATCATGCCACATTATTCATCTTTATGATTTTCACCCCTTTTATTCCACATTAATATTCAAATTATTTATAATTTATTTATTTCTTAATTTTTTACATGTTTATTCTCTTATAAGTATTTTTAGTTCAAACCTTACTTATGTATGTCCCCAGGTTATCCCATACTGTTTTAAGTATGGGCATGCTGAGGATGTTTTCAATATATATAATGTATTTCTTGTTTTAAGTTGTTCGTTAATGTAACTAATTCTCAAATACATTAGAATTATTGATCTTCCAGGTTTTATTTTTTGAAATATTATAAAATAAATCATGAATTAATGTGTAATAAAGAGAATTATTTTTATAGTCTAGTTGTTTTATAGCTAGTTGTTATTGTACCACACACCATACCATTCAATAATTGCTCCTAAATTAATTAAATTCCTTGATTAAAATTTTAAAACCTTGATAGGCTACCCACATAGTACCTTGATATGGATAGAGGCTTCCAACCTCAACCTGGACCACCTGTGAGGTGTATTTATGAATCTTCCTAATGTTGTACCACCCCATTGGGTGTGTGTGTGTGAGCTCACTATCCCAGTGGGAGCCTTGTTGAAGTAATTGATACTTTAAGAAATATATTATGTCTCCTTTAAATGTGATTTCATTTTTTTAAATTGTTAAATGGTTAAAATAGAAAATTTGGAATGAGTGGGATGAACTCGTGGCTTTTATATGCTTATGAAATGAGTTAAATTGATTAATTAAATGGTTATAATTACATCGGATTCCACAGAAATTTCCAATCATTGTATCCTGGTTATATTGGATTTAATGTACATTTATTCTCCATGGATGAAAATTTATTTGGATTCCAAGGATATTTCTACTCCTTTGATCTGGATTACTTGGACTAAATTGGACATGCTTTGTGAACATGCTCCATTGGATACATCTAATTCTTTATCAGTATTTCTATAGATATTCTCTATGGACTCGATGAGGAATACTTGGTCCTTTATACCTTAGATCTATCTAATGTAGGCCTGACATGAGGAGGATTCCATGGTAATTTATACCTTGGTTCCTGCTAATGTAGGCTAGAAACATGATTACATGGGAGTCTGTTGAGGATTCATTGGTCTTCATACCTTTGATCTATACCATTAGGTATAAAAATAAATCACTCGGAATATGCTTTGGTGGATGTTTATGATGATTTATTATTAGAATGTTTTTACAGTTACTGGTTTATAGTGAGCCTTAGTAGGCCAGATAGTATCACTCTTACATGTATCACTTTACTCCTGATATACATTACACTCCTACTTATTCATTATTATTACTTTTATATATTGAGCACTACTTTAGTTTATATACACATAATAAAATTTTTATATAAACCATTAGTTCTGGACTAATGAGTGTTATCTAACACCCTATTCAAGCCACAATTGTGTACCTAGATAGACTTTATAGATGTAGGTAGGGAAAGGGGAAAGCACCCACTTTATGATGTTTGATTTATTGTGCATAGAAGCATGGGAGCTTAGGACTGAGCTATACTCATGAGGATATCTAGATATAGTTCTTTTATATATGTTTTTAATTTTGATATATTTATTTCACTAGATTAATGTTTCAATTTATTTCATATAATTTTTATAGATACATGTCAAACATCATTTTGTATATCATACAACCTTGGTTTGTTTATTACTCCTGCTATCTGGATGTTAATTTACTGCAACTACGAATTTATATTATGATTATAGTTTTTTATTAACTTGGGATAAAACTTTGTTAATATTATCATGAGTTTATAGTCTCACAAAATTACCATAACATACCATCGCTACTAGTTGGCATCCTCTGATGTACTAGGTGGTGCGTTTGAGGCCACGTGACCCACTGACTCGGGGCACGTTTTAGTGGCTCTCGATTCATGACATTATAGAGGATATGGTTATAGGTTATGAAATTAACATAATAAAATATAAATATATGGAATATAAAGATTTTTTTATATAATCATATTTTAATCATATTTTTAGAAGATTAAAGATGAAAAAAAAATAAAAAACACCTTGTTAAGAACGATACCTCTTCTTCAGACAACCTCCTTAGGTTTGCACAAAAATATTTATTAGGAGGGTGTCATAATAGAAATAGACTATAGGATGTTTATAGGTAAGTAATAAAATTATTTTGTTATATATTGGATGAACGAAAATGAATTGGAAGTGTAAATAGGATAGGAGAGGGGGTTCCCTTTTATAAGTGGGGGAGAGGACACACTTGGAATTTTTGAAATGAAAAATATATACCCACATTTTTCACATTCCATAAGCTCTAAAATGGATCATTAGAAAACCATATATGGTATATGGTCGAACTATGGATATAAAATAATAATTTTACATTTTTAGATAATTTTAAACCCTATAATCTTAGCTTAACTCCCAGTAAACCTGTTTTAACCTAAACCGTGGAAATTAATTTTACTATTTTTACTATTTATTACAAAAAAAATCAAGTTGAAGTTATTATATAATATTAATTATGATGATTAAAAATAAGGATTATGATTTTACAATTTCAATTCATATAAGTGGTAAAATATAATATAAAATAAAACTCACATGCGTGATGAAAAAACTATTTTCCAAAAAAAAATTATACATGTAAGAAGATTTTATATCATAAATGAACATAAAATTGAATAAAATGACCTAAATTTGAATAATGATAATATAGTGGAACTAATTTCAATTTTCAAACCATAATAAAACAAAATTTTACTTTTTCAATTCTCTAAATGAAATGAATGTTTTTAATAAATATCAGTATTTTTTACTATTCATCAAAAAATTATTCTTTTCAAAAAAAATTCAAAAATTAAATATAATAAAATTTTTACATGTTGGTTTTAGAAATATAGTTTATTTTCTCAAATAAATTATATAAAAATGGAAAAATTAATTTTACTATTTGTTTACAAAATTAAATAAATAATATTATTTGAGAAAAAAAACTTTTCAAAGCATATAAATACTTTGCTAAAAATTAATTAATTTTTATCAACATGTTTTCTATATATAAAACCATTATAATTGATTTTAATTTTTTTTACAATTTATAAAATAATGTTTAATTACTAATTTTTAATGACCATGTATAAATAATAATATGAATAGCATATTATGGTTTATTAAAACTCAACATTTGATTTAAATCAAGCTATAAAATAAATTAAATCTATTTTAAATAAATATTTCATAAAATATTAGGGTGTTAAAAAAGAAGGTTGAGATTGAGGACCTCAATCGTGGATATTGTAGGTTCTAGACAAAATGGAAAACTCTATTAGGTAGTGTCCAACATAGATTTTTTTAGTCTCAATGAATAATATATGATGTAAATGATGATAAATATCAAGAACAATGGATTGAATAAAATTAATATTAATAAAGATATCAGAACCAAGGGAGATGATTATTTATATAAATTTATAATTAATTTAAATTGTAGAATTACCCCTGTATTGGGAGTTATTTTTTCATTGAAGTTTTTTGATCGATTGACCCTTGTTAGGGTTTTTCCATTATTGCGTCATCACGATCCAAGAGTATAATTCCTCTAGAGATTTTAAACACATTATCCTTTCATATCAGAGTATCATTTTCAAAACACTATGTGTTAGTGTAGAGACAATGATCATCTAATGTCATTTAGGTTTTCATAACACAATCCTTCATTGGAAGATGATTGCTCTTGTCTCTCATTCTTCATAGGTAAAAGAAATGAGTGGTGGAGTTCCTTAGGGCTTGAGAGAAAATATCAATATAATTATTCAATGGAGAGAAATATCTATGGAGAGGATTCATTGTTCCCAATTTTTTAACCCTAGAAAATGATATATGATTATAATATATATATATATATATATATATTTGGGTCATAAAATAGATAATTGCACAAAATTCCCTTATCTAATATTGTACTCTGAATATTCCTTATTCTAATAATAATAATAATACTATTATTACATGGTGTGAACAAGATAGTGCATCATTAAATATAATTTTATTAAATAAATAAATATTTATTTATTTATTTTTATTTAACCCACATATCATTTCTGTCATTGGAATCATCTTGGTCTATCCACCTTCCATGGTATTCACCAAACCATCAGTAATAAATGTTATTTATTTGATAATAATATAAATATTATACTCATCGTCTTACAAATAAATATTTATCTTAATATTCACAAAACCAAATAAATATTTATTTTTTAATAAATATTCTTTATTTTTTTTAGAATAATATATGTGATCAATAATTCATGAATAAATATTATTTCACAATGTGAAAAATATTTATTCCAACCACTAAATATTTCTAATATTTAACTAAAACCATAGAAAATTCTATGTGTATAACCCTCTAGGAATCTACCTTAGATGTATTAATTGAGTTAGCCTAAATTCCAAAATTAACATCTAGAAATATGTAAATTCACCTAAGAGGAAGGAGAAAATATCACAGCAACATCAACCACATAAGAATTACCATTTTATAATTTAATTAATTTAACTTAATATCTCAAAAAAAGGTTTCATACCCATTTCATCAACCTATACACTTGATACGACACTATTTGATTACCTGAAACAAACCTATCCATACAATTTGGCCATATAATTTAGTTTGGCAGTTTTTTCCTATCGAATGGTCAATATATCAACTTTCATAAATATGGAAGGGATAAATACTTCCTTAAATTTTCATTAATAACATATCACTCATGAAATATCAAACATAACCTAATTCCAAATAAATATTTGGAATCATAGTTTTCATCATCACATATATGTACATGACCCATTATTTGTATTAATAATAATTTTAATGTCTAAAGATATTTACAAACATTCATAAATACTAATATCTAATAACATATAATGTTTATAATTTATAGTAGTGGATATATTCTAATAATATATCCTCTTGGATATTACCATGTTTGAACTTCGTGAGATGAAGATTCGTCATCTTAATGATCCGGTCTCAGCTTGATTTGTAATATTCCACCTATTGCTTGTGTATCACATGGGTTGATTTCACATATACTCTATATTGAACCACATCCGATCACCCCATAGATCCATCCTTATATATTATTTACTCACACACAGGTGAGGGGATACCATTGGGATGGTTTTCATGGGTATATATAAATGAAACCACAAACTCACAGGTTCTTGCACAATAAGAGGAGGGGATGATACATAGGTTGTCAATCTAATTTAAAAATGAAAAAAAATAATGAAAAAAAAATAAAAATAACATAAATATTCCATTCAATATCATGATCATACACACATGAAAATAATAAACATTAAATAAACAAACTATCATTTATTTCAATCATTCTTAATTAAGATAAAATGTTGTTAATTTAATTATCTTAATTAATTAATTCATTAATTTATCTTAATATCTATCCAAACTCCCCTAAGATTCCCATCCACTGTAATATTAAAAAATTAAAATAAATTAATTTTATTTAAAATAAATTAAGTTCATGGTGTGTACTTGGAGGAAACACGGTGTGTACCTTCTAAACTATGTGGTGCCCGAAATAGTCGTTTTCATGTACTATAAACTCACATAGAATGTAGAAAACATGACTTGTAATGTAATTAAATAGTGTGTATAATAAATAAATTAAATACATATATTTTTTAATTAATGTTGAATGTACTACTTTTAAACCACATTGAGTGCGCAACATGTGACAAACATACACAACATATAGTTCAAAATTTAACACAGAATTAATTACAAATTCAATATTCATTGATAACCTATCACATGGTGTGTACTTCTAATTAATTTCATATAGAAACATGTTGATTATGTTGAATGAAAAATTTAATTTTATTTGCATGTAAATTAATTTAAGTGGTAAACACCCAAGTTAAGAATGAACTCCGCCTAAATGGGCATGACAGTGCTTTCTTATTAATTAATTATAAATTGCATGTGTATTAATTATATAAATTCTATGAATTAATTAATTATGAACCATATGAAAATTATATATGCACTATGTGTTTATTAATTAATTATATATTTCTTTTGTTGACCACATGACCACTGCATCATGTGGGGTTAAGTAATTGCAAATCAATATGTTTCATGTGGATTATATAGACCATGTGTATGTTCATTACATGATGCATTTATTTAAGGAAAAAATACATTGTATGTTTTTTAATTTCAAAACTAAAACATTGTGAGTATTAATTATAAACCATGTCTGTATTAATTAATTATATAAAACATCTTTACTAACTATACATTGTGTGTTTATTCATTAATTAATTATTTTCATCTATTAATAACAAGACCATTGTGTTGTGTGGAGTTGAATAGATTATAGGAGTGTTAAACATCATGTAACCCTAAAAACCATTTGTTACCTCCAAATTGGTTAATTTGATATTCTTTGTGTGCTATTAACTTGTTATTATTAAAATTTTATTGATCAAAGAAATAGAAAAATAGATCTTGAAGTTTGGATTTAAATAATGAATAAACTAGAAATGAAAAACTAAATTCAATTATGTAAATTGATAAATAATTAATAAATAATTTTAAATTTAACATGAATAATTTGATACCAATTTTAGGTTATGGAAATATAATAAGTTCCTATTGTGTAGTGACCAACTCAAGTTATTTGTTTTCATCAAATAATCCCTGACTTACATGACGGTAAATGTAATTTTCAAATAATTAAATCTGATGAATATTTAAAAAAATGTCAGAACCAAGTGAGATGTTCTTTTATGAAAATTTAAAACTAATTTAAATTAAACAATTACTTTACTCTTGAGAATTATTTATTCATACAATTTATTGATTTATTAACCCTTTTTGGGTTATTTCATTATCAAGATATAAGGATACAAGAGTGGAGTTTCTCTAGTGATGATACACATGTGATTTGATCTCATAGCATCACTGTTGGAACTTTGTGTTCTATAGTGGAGGAAACAATAATCTTGTGTTTTTCAGGTTGATCACAACAAAGTTTTTTATTGGTGACAGATTTTTCTTGTCTCTCATTCTTAAAAGGGAAGCGGAATGGGTGGTGGAGTTCTCTTAGGATTGAGAGAAAATATTTAGATCATTCTTCATTAGGGAAGAATCTCTAAGGAGATGATATTCATTGAGCACAATATATTAACCATAGACAATGATATATAAATAGAATATATAGAGCTAGAGTTATAAAATTTATAATTTCATAGAATTACCTTATTTAATGTTATACTCTAAATACCCTCGTGTTAATGATAATGATAATATTATTATTAAATCACATACCCAAGAGAGCACATCATTAAATATAATTTTATTAATTAAATAAATAATTATTTATGTAATGATATTTTACCCACATATCATTCTCATTATTGGAACTTTCTTGGTTTATCTACCATTCTTGATATTTACCGAATATTGAATAATAATATTATTAATTTGATAAAAATAAATTTTATATTTATGGCCATGTGAATAAATATTTATTTAAAATATTAACTAAATGAAATAAATATTTAGTTAATAATAAATATTATTTATTACCATGTGAATAAATCTATGTGATTAATAAAACCGAAATAAATATTATTTCATAGTATGAATAATATTTATTCCAACCATTAAATATTACTAATATTTAACTATGACCATAAGAAACACTAATTGTGTAACCCTCTTGGATTCTTTCTCAGTGGCTTAAGTGAGTTGGCCAAAATTCCAATAACAATATGTATAAACACATAAGTTCACTAAAGAGGAAGAAATAAATATCATAATGATGGTAACCACCTATGAACGCTGACTGTTTAATATAATCCATTTGTCTCAATATCTCAAGAAGTAATTTTCATATCTTTATCATCAACCTATATGCTTAATATGTCATTATTTTATTACCTAAAATGAACCAATTAATACAATATAGAAGTGGAATTTAGTTTGGTTGTTTAATTATAATCAAAATTTTAATATATCAACTTCCATAAATATAGAAGTGTGAAATTATTCCTAGATTTATTCAATAATAACACAACACTCATGACACAGCCAACATTCCCTAATTCCTAGTGAATATATGGCATTAGATTTTTCATTATAACATCTAAGTAAATTAATCATGATATAAATTAATAGTAATATTAATATATAAGTCTTATTAAATAGGTTCATGGATATAAATATCCAATAACATGTAACATGTGGACTTACTAAGAGTGGGTCCATTCTCATAATCTCACATCTAATAGATTACTAAGTGATAACTTCATTAGAAATATTATCATCCACATATGAATACTCTCAACTAATAGTCAACATAATATGTGTCCCATTATATAATAGTATCTAAATTTATAATAATATTTCAAAATATTTTCATATCACTTCAAGGTTATCATCATACCGAGGAACTTCTTTGATCATATCAATGTTATATATATATATTGACATTTTCACATTAATGTTTCATAGAATAATAATAATTAAGTGATAATTGATTTAAAAAATATTCAAATATATGAATATATAGGTAATATAATGTTCAAATTAGTTGTTTATAGGGCTCTTACTCTAAAAGATATCTTGATCTTAATTCAAAATATGAAGAAGATGGAATCAGTTAGACCTGAATAAATTTTAAGATTCAACTACAAGTGAGATGGATCGAGATTTATATCCCAAATTAATCTTATAACCAAGGAATGACATTAAAAATCGATGATGATGATGGTTGGGTTTGATTATTATCACATATATCTTCTAAAATAAGATTTGGGAAGAATTTTTTCAGAATTTGTTACTATTTATTTAATTAATGATTTGAAGTTATGTGTTAGCTAGTTTTAGATATTTTCAGATCAAATTTAAGGTGAATGTGATATAAGGCTCCCATTAATTGTATCTACATTAAAAAATTTAAAATCAAACCATGGAATCAATTTAATGAACCAAAGAATTCTGGGTTTTCAAATAAATAAGTGTCCTGATGGGGCACATTATTTCTGAGCTAAAACAGTGTTGACCATTGGATTTTCATTTGTTGTGGAAGAAAAAACACTCGTATATAATATTCTTAATGAAATAGAAGTATGTAGAATATGGTTATAACTAAGTTTATATGTGTCAAATTGATTTAAATTAGGATGAATAATTTATTGTTGTTGTGCCACTTGGGTGTGTCCCAGTAGCCATTATAGGGATATGCTATCTGGGACCCTGATGAGATATTAATCCTAAAATCTCAATATATTATAGGAAGACAAGGTTATATTAAAATGAGTATTATCAATTGATGTGGAACCACACCTATACAAATTTTGGATTTTTGAAGATCTGGTTTGTGCAATTGGATCTAGACATCAAAGAATTACTATGTGATGTCCTGTTGAGGTAAATACCAGCTGTAGAATTTTTGTTTCTGCATAATTGTATGAAATTGGTTTTAGAGTTATTCTATAACCATTTCAACATTTATATAATACTAAATAATACTCTCCCCTTTATCTTTAAAATAATATAATCCTTGATTTTTAGATGACAAAGGCTATTGAAAACTTCTTTATAAAGGGGAGTCCATAGAATAATCTATAAATGTTAATTAATTTTATAATTTTTCAGATGGTAGAGGGACTAATGTACTTATTGGGATATAATGATTGAGAGCTATAAAGAAGTAGTTATAGGCACAAGTTGTGCTTCATGTATGAATAAATCATAAAATAGATGGGGATGTTGAGATCCTAATTTTACAGAGAAGAACCCCCTTCTTCCTTATCTAATTTTTTTCTATATTTCTATATCATCTTATTATTTTTTCCATTATAATTTTAAATATAAAATTTAAATAAAATTCATTTAATGTAATTTATTGTTTCAAATTATTTCATTCTTTATCATTCTTGTTTGAATCCATCTAAAATGCAATTCATTTTCCTGGGGTATTAAACTTCAATATAGTTCTTGATTTTATTATTGATATGTCAATAAGTTTAAAATTAGAATTTAGACCAGTAAAATTCATTTACCCACTACTTTTAATTAATGTATTAATTAAAAATAATATAAAAACAAACAAACATATATTAATGGTAGTAAAATAAATAAATTAGTCACCATATTTGAAAGTAAGTTGAACTCATTTTCAAGAGTTTAATTATTTTAAAATATTTTTTCAACCAGACACTCTCTCAACCTTCTTTCACATGTATCCCACCCATAATAGTTTTATTTAAAATTTATAACTTCTCAAACTCACATTTTTTTCTTTATTTTTTAAAATTTTAATGCACTTTACTTCGACTAGTAATTTTCTTCCATATTTTCATTAGTTAGGTTTAAACAATTGCATTTGATGTTCACCATCATTCCATTAGGTTCAAACCTTTACTTATATACAAGTGTGGAAGATAATAGATGAATTTTTTATATTTATGAAAACTTTCAAACTTGTCAAAACATGGTGTTGTTTCCTTGTAAGTCTTAGCACTGAGTTTTGTAGGGTAAAAAAATAAAAAAACAATTAAATGAAAAGATGAATCAAAAAAACTATTATTGTCTCTACTAAGACTATTTTATTTAAACTGAAATTTCAAAATATTCTATTGTTTGGCGTGTTTCAAGTTATAAATTTTATTGTTTTATTATTATTTACCTATATAAATCTCTTGGGTATAATTTTATTTATTTTTATAACTTAAAGTCACTTATTTTTTTTCTGAATTTAGTTACTCCCTGTAATATATTATACAGAACATAAAATAATGTTTATTTTTATAAATTTTTTTAAAATGGTTCATTTTGGGGATTGGGATTAACATTATCTATATTATATTATATATTTTCAATAATATGGATATAATTTTTAGGGGTGTGTCTATAACCATATATGAAGTACCCAATGTTTTAAAGAAAACTAAGATTATTTTCACCCCAAACCTAAATATGAATTAGTTATGAGATAATTCATGATGGAAATTATTACTAAATTTGACTAATACGAAGAAGATCATGAATCTTGAAACAGAATATTACAAACTAAAATACTGGATATTATTAAAAGTTGAATGTTAAAGAAAATGAATAATTTTAAGAATACCCAAATAATGATGAAAATTATTTTACAATACTAGACACACTAAATAATGGAATTTTTTTTAAAAACAATATGAGGATATCCTAAGATAGGGTGAAATGGGGAAACGTGAGAATGAAAAATAATTTCTATCACTTTAAACCTATTCTAAAAATTTATATTCTTCATTTTAATAGTATTAATATAATAAATTGTCTCTTTGATTTTGATGTTGATGATGAAGAAGTTAAATTTTAATAGAGGTTAATTGGTAATAATTCAATTATTTATCCTGTACCTAATTATTTATTTGAATTATTTTTCAATTCCATGGAAATCAGTGTTGATGAACTTGGGGAAAATTGTTTTTCTCAAAAATATATTGAATATAGATTTCTTAAAACTGAACTAAACTCTTTCAACCCTAAAATTAAATTGAAACATTATAATAATTTTTATTTATAGGATAATTTTTTTAAAATTGAACTTTATGTAAGGGATGTGAACATACTAGTTAGTTTAACTAAAATAAATTAATCAAAATTAGTGGTTGATGGTTTTCTTTTTTCAGATGAAGAAATTTTGAAATATCATAAAAATATGGTAAAAACTGAATTTAAATTTGATCAAAAATAAATTCTCCACAATTTTCACAATATTAATCAACTTATTTAGGTGTTGACATTCACATAGAAGTTGAGATTAACTTGAAAGTGGAATCCCTTATGATTTATAATGATTCAAAAATTTCTCAAAATAGTTTTTAATAACCACTACTTACATCTATTTTTTTAAACTGACCCATTTAATCTTCTTTTAATACTTTATGATCTCAAATGAGGAATATGGATTTTCTAATCACGCCACATCACTAAGAAACTTATATTAAGTATTACCTTAATGATATATTTATATTTATCAATTATTAATCAAATATATAAGTGTAAAACTAGTTTTCCACAAATAGTAAGGTGTGATTCCAATGGTTTTTTTAGTTTTCTAATGGAGTGAAGTGTTCCCATAAAAGTATAGGTTACCAGGAAATATTTTTTCACTTAAAAACATTTAGGTTTTCCACGTGTGGTTATTTTCTGATATAAAACCACGCCCTATTAGTGGCTATGGTTAGTTATCTAGGGAAGTCTATCTGGGGGCTCGAAATATTATGTTGTATGGGTGGTGACCCATAGTTTAATAAAAAAATTGTTAGTTTTTTTTTTCTTTTAAATAAAAATCCCTCACTCTTATTTTTTTTTATCTTCCATAGTACTAATTTTCAATATAGTATGAAAAACTTGAAATTATTCCAATATAATAATAAATCAATTATCATTAGATTAAAAATGACATTAACACATCCTCTAAATTTTACATGGTTTAATGTTTTTGATATTATATAATTAGAATTAATTATTGAACTATTTTATCCTTTTAGGTTCTTTGATTGAGATACCAAGAGTAGTTTTATGTGATTTATGTTAGTGGTATTTTTAATGTGCAAAAAATAACCAATGAACCATCTACTAGAGGATTTTCATTCTCATAACTTTAATTATATTTTAACATTTAATGTTTGATTAAATAGCTACATGATTCAATAATTTTTTGGTTTAAAGTGGTGAAATTCTTTAAGTATAACTTGTTTAAAATACAATTCTTTGTTAAAATTAAGTTTGGGGATCTTCTTAACTTGTTCGTATTTGAATTAATACTAAATTTATATTTGAAATTGATTAGTGATAATATTGTTTTAATATATATTATTTAAATTCAACTTGAATCAAAATTGTAACCCTTTATTAGAACCCTAAAAATTTATTCGGTTTATTTTTAGAATTATTTCACCTATTTATAATATCAATTACATGTTGAATACATTATTTCAAAATACTAATTTTTTAGGTTTTATTTAAAATTCACAAGTCTATCCATAGAGAAAAGGCAGTTATATTCTAAAACCTTCTTTGGATTTTTTTTTCAAATTAAGGAAACATGCTTTTTTGGAATTAATTATTACCCTATATCATTCTTTGAACTGCAGAAGTTGAAAATTCCTTTTTTACTAATCAATATTTTTTTTTCTACAATTATGAAGTTTAATATTGGGGGTGATGTTAAGTTTAAAGTTTGTGAGAGGGGTAAAAAATTTGTTAAAATTTATCTCAATGAGTTTTCATCATAAATACTCTCAAATAATTTCAAAATTAACTATTTTCAATATTTATTTAGCATTTTAGTTATTGTATTTAAAAAAATTTGATTTTATTATTCCACTTTGACGGGGTTAATAATTTTTATTTTCTCATGGATATAATTTTGTAATATAATTTATATTATTCTCTAAAAAATCATGTTTTTTATAATTTTTGAGTCAGTTTAATAATCTTAATTGAAATTTAACTTTTTTATTGGATTTAAATTGACAAGCCTTTCATTAAATTAATCTAGAAATGAACTCCTAATCTTAGTTTATATTTGTATTATTTATTCAAAAACCATTGGATTAGTTACTTATGATTCATTATAATTATTAAACTCACTCATCCATAAGTGGTTTTTATTCTATATATATATTAATTGTGAGATAACTCCCTTTCATATATTAATTTCTCCTTTAATGTTTTCCCTCCAAACTACACAAAATTATTTCTAATATGGTTTTATATGATGCTTTGTTATCATTCCACCTATCATGTTTTTCACTTGCACTAGTGTGTCATCACTAGTCATCCTATCTAAAAAACTCTAGTTTCTTCATGCACTTCTCTATTACCTTGTCTCTGCCTCACCTCTACAATGCCTACATTCAAACATACAATAGTTTTCCATCCACACCACTCTCCCATATCGCACTTGAGTATTACCAGTGCCAAAAATCCAAAATTATCCATCCCTTTATTTCACATCTAATTATTTCCTAGAAAGGTTTCTATTCAAAAACTAACTCTCTTAATTTCATTAATTCATACTCCTCTCTTCATAGTTGAAATACTTAATGAAACTATAGTGTTATTATCTACATTAAAAAACACACTTACCCCTTCATGAAAGGATCCCTAAATATTATTATAAACTAAATATATTTATATAATTTATCCAAATATTTAAAATCTTTTTATATTTCTGTTATTCCTTCTATATTTTTGAAAACTAAGCTCAAATTTTCTATATTTCCATTTTTGCATCAGTATTTTTTCATAATATCTTAAAATATTATTATTTCTAAACCCAAAGGTTTTATTTATTCTACTATTTAAATATTTATACACATTATCCAATATATACATGCATTCAATTTATACATTCATCATCTTATTATAAAACTAATACACATGGTTAATCAGATAATGAAGACACATGAAAATGAAATTTGTGATTAGTACAATGGATGAATTTTGTTGAGAATATTTCAAATGGGTACATTTACTATAAGATTAAAATATTTATTTTTTACTTCTCTTTATATTATGAATTTTTAAATTATTTATAGGTATTATCCTTATAAAAATGAGGTTTATATACCATTTTATTTAAAACATACATTCAACTTATACATCCTTCAGTTATATTATCAAACATAATATTAATCTTATATATTATATTTATATACGTTATACATTTTATATATATCCATTTTAAAATAAATATATTTATAATTACATTATGATATATATAATTTCATACATAAATCAATGCTTCGATGGTCTCATTTTAATTTTGTTACATGTATTTCTATTTTTCTTACAAGTTTCAGTAGTTAAGTTTACTATTTATAACTTATTATCTATTTGAATTTGATATTTATAAGATTCTACTATGAAATGATTCTTTAAACAAATTTATTATTTATTTATTTTTTAAAATTTTTTATGAATCAGATTTTATTTTGTCATGCTATTCTTTTTATCTTTTTTTTTATTTAAAAATGATTTATAATAAAATATATTGATCATATGTCTGGATATTAATTATTTTTTAATATTTCTATCAGATTTTCATAGTTTTAAACTTATATATTATGATAATAATCTTTAATAGTGAAATCTACATTGACATGTAATTCCAAAATTAATTGTAATTTTTTTATTATATTTTTCTAATATGTTTTATAATTTTTTCTTGGGTAGTTATCTTACGAGATAATTTGTAGGGGAAAAAGTTAAATTAATTGTCCCTACATGATGATTGATACATAAGTAAACATAAATTATTCATGAAGGTTTATGATTCATAATAAAAAAGCTTTCCTATTGTTTCATTGACCTTAAATTTGTACCCAATCAGTACAAGTACAAAAACAATTTAAGTATGACATGAACATGAGACCATCATATTCTAATTTTCTACATTTTGTATTTAAAACACTCCTTTTTTAAATGTTATTCAAAGACAATTGTTGAAGAATACATGGGTTTTAATTTTAAATATTTATTGAAAATAGTTTCTACAGCCGATTATATGATCATCCATATTTTTCTGATGTACTACTTGATTCCATGATATTATTTTTAATAGAAATTATTTTCCCAGTAAGACTCAATATAAAAAAATCTAAAACCATTCTAGAATTCCTAGAAATTTATGTATAAAATATTTTAAATCTACATCGTTCTTGTTAAAAAAATACATTCAATGTCCTGTTCATATAACATAAAATAATTAGTAAATTTCATAAGTCAAACAAGCTTCTCAAAAGATTCATGTACTATCATTGTACATTTTTTATATATCATATTAATTAGAACTTAATTTTTTTGATTTAACTATATAAAATACTTCAAAAAACTTCTAACATGATCAATTTAAATTTTAATCAACAGTTTTTATAGGTTTATGTGTATGTAGAAACTTCCACTGATTCATCACATATGTGCAATAATCCTTCTCTAATCCATCTTCATGTGGTACATTAAAATACATTAAAAAAAAATTTCATACTAATATTTTTTAGTCAATAATATCCCTTTAATAATTTCAATTAAGAAACATAATCATATACACTTTATGATTTAACTCTCTCATTTTGATTGGAAAACAAATATTTGAGTCTACAATATTGAACTCATAATTCATCATATTTATCTTTGGATTCAGCTATAGTTCCAATGTATTTATTCTATTTATAATATTATTATCTAAAAAATTCATAATTATAAATCAAAATATTTCTAAATTTAAAATATATTTTCCTAAATAACATTTTACTATTTCTTATTTCAGTCTTAAATTTTTCCCTTTCATAAATTTAGATAGTGGGGTAAATTGTTTTTCATAAACATGGGTTAGAGAAAAAAGTTGGTTACATCTATTGTTTTATAATATGGTTTTCAATAGGAATTGTATATAACACATTTTTGTTAAATATTATATCTATATAACTATCAGTCTTAAAATTTTTATTTCAATTCGGTTTCCTATAAAAGACATAATATCAATTTTAAATACCATAATTCGTGTGTGTATTTGTAGTGAATCATGTTTTCTAAAAAAATTATCATTACCCATTTACATAATTCATGTTTATTAGGTTCAAAAACCAACTTTTGTATTATAAAAGTAATTTTTTTCATTACCATAGGAAATGATTTGATGGAGCAATATCATGTTTGAATTTTTTTCCTATTTTTTAAATTTTTATTTCAAACATTACCAGTTTTAGTTAACTCTATATAATTTATTATTATTTTTGAATTTTTTATTCAGATGAATTTTAATGAAATTTTTTTTCCCTCCTATACTATTTTTATAAAATTTGAATGTGATTTGTTTCAATAATAAGTAACACACACTTTGGGGAATAAATAAGTTTTTTCCATTATATTTGGTGAAACTTTCAAAACCAGTTGTTGTCCATTACCATCTAAAAACCCAGCATTAATGATCTAATAAAAGATTATTACAATTTTAAAAATCATGTCGGTAGTCATTCATGACAATAATATTTTAGATTCAAGAACTAAATTATGATATATATATATATATATATATATATATTTGTGTGTGTGTGTGTGCTTTTATGTGCTGATACACACATATATATTCTGATAATGATGTGTATTGACTATATATATATATATTGTTTATATCTATTGACTATTTTCTATACATATATGTGTGTGTGTGTATATATTATTTTTTTTATATGTTCATTAAATGTATTATTTATATTCTAACATATATATATTCTAACATATACATATATATATTCTGATATATATACATATATCATCTTCTTATAATCGCTCAAATTCTTTTGAATTTATATTATTTTGATCTTATGATAAAAATTAATATCCATTAAATTTTTTAGTGAAAAGAAGCCATCTAGGTTATCACTTTTAATTACCATGATTTTTTTAATCAGTATTTTTTTAATTTAGGTTATTCACAAGATATTGACTTACTAGGAAAGATATCATTCTCTATGATATATGAATAGATAACTCCTTTACCATTAATTTATCACCAAGTTGGAAAATTTTGGTAGCATATTTATTGCTACATTATTTATTTTAATTATTATATGTATTTATATATCTATGTCTTTAAAGGAAGTTAAGATTTTCTATGGACCCAACTTTCATTATTGATTGGTGATTTTATAGTGTTTTTCAAAAAATTATAAACAGATTGAGTTTTTTTATAGGAATTTGGAATCATGATATTATATCATTCATTGGAACTATATTTTTATCACAATATATTTTCTATGATAAAATAAATATATTTATAGAAATTAAAACATGTTTGGAGGTAGGTTATATATTCATACTTTTTGACTATGTCAATTCATTGAATTTTTTTGTAATATTAATATTACCATTTTTCATATATAGAAATTTATTCTTTATATCATTCATGGTTATATAGTGTTTCACTTTTTCAAATATATAAAAATAATGAACATAATTATAGAAAAATTTAATAATATTATTGTTGTTAATGTTTTATTCCAATTTTATTCCCAATAGCCTTTTTGTGAATAACAACTCTTAAACCTATCATTTTCATATTTTAATATATATATATATATAACCTATTATATACATTCATATTTTTATTTATTTCCATTCATTTTGATATATTTCCAAAAAGTCACTCAAATATCTATCTTTATATGGATATTCAATGGTCATTCAATGATGTTTAAATTTATTCATCTCAGCCTTATTTTGGGATATTAAACACAAGGGTATTCACTTAATCTTGATAATATAAGAACCATTAATGGAATAATCACATGCCAAATATCTTATAGAAAGGGTTATCTGAGTTTCATTGATTAGAGGTCTCTAGAGAAGACACAATATGGATTCATTTCATAACATGGTTTTGGTTTTAGTAACTCAATAAACTCATGGGGTATTACAAAAATGATTTGGGAGTAAATGTAGACATGAAAAATTATATTTTTTAGCGTAATTTTCCTATTCAAGCATTTAATTACACTGTGCATCTCATGCCAACATCATGTTCTTTTTCATACAGTTCATCAATGTTCAATACTATAATTATCGTATTTCTATAATTTCCACAAATAATATTTTTTATAATTTAAAATTTTCAAATAATAATATATTCACAAAGGTGAGTTTCTTTTTAAAAGTACCACTGGTATCTTTTTAATTAACTATAGATTATTACTCATAGAAACTGGTCACAATAAATAAAAAAATTATATGGTAATTCAATTCAATCTATATTTTATCCATGTTAGGGTTAAACCTATCATGTATTTCTTTTTAAGTGATCCCATCTTATAAAATTCAAATTGAATAATGATATAGATTTTTTATTTATAAATATTTATTCTCAACTTGATTACAAAAAACTAGTGATTTATTATTTTATACCATGGTCAAATATAATATTTCTAACCTATATGGAATTTTTATCTATATCCATAACTAAATATTGTTTCTCAAAATCCAAATAATCATGTTCCCTAGGAATTAATATCAATTAATAATAAATTATATCATTTAAATAGTTTCAGAAATATATAAGTAAGATTAATATTAAATAGTTAAGAATTGGATTTAAAAATAGGGGAATTATTTGGTTCAGTTTGAATGATTTTTTTTTTGTATTTCATAATTATTGATTGTTTAATTGGAAAATAAAATCATATTCACATATCTTCTTTATAATAACTGCCTTTAAAATAATTTATCTACTTGATAATATAATCCCAAACTTCTTTTAGTTTTTTGTAAATTTTTATTTCACTATTTTTATATTATTTTCCATTAAATGCATACCATTTCCTTTGACTTTTCACTATCATAGGTGGATCTAGATTCTATATCATAATTGGTTGTGACTAGTTATTTATACATTGATATTGGCTTATATTAGTGTGCTTGTAATGACTCCACGTGCTTCAAATAGAAATTATTTCATTCAAAAACAAGGTATTTATGGAATATTAATGATCTGTGTGACCAATTTCAAAATTATTTTTCATAATCCAATGTTTTAATCATTATTGCATATAATTTATCATTTTATTGTTCCCATGTAGAAATAATTACAATGAATAATTTTAATTTTTCTTTCCATGAGATCCCTCTTCTCAAATAAAGTATTTTCTATTGTTGAATAACTATCCAACAATCCATGAAGTATGTTTTTTTAGTATCAAATGATTTATATTTTATTTTATTCTTGGCCTACGATAAAAGGATTAATGAGTTATAGAAACTCTTATTTTTTCTTATTCTATATTCCTTCATAATATTAATTTTTAATTTTTAATGTAAATTAATAGTCAATGGTTTTAATCTTTTTTAAATAACATCTAATATTAAGAAATTTGAAAATTATTTTCCATGGAATTGAGGAGAAGTTTTTTTATTTTTATTTTTCTCTATTAATTTATTGAAAAACATAAATCCACATTTGACTATTTTATTTTTTCTATAATGTAATTATTTTATTTTTTTGAAGACCTTCTCAGTGTATCAAGGTTTTAATTGGTTGTTTGTGAACATAGATGGGGAACTAATAAATAGATAATTTCTATTTCATGTGAGGAATTGTTAAATTTAAGGTTTTTATTAGTAATTATAGCATAAGGATTTCTAATTCTATAATTTAAATGAGAAAAAAATAAAATAGTTCAAAAATATCTTTGTTAATCCTTATAATATATTATGTGATTGTAAATTTATCATATTTAACCAATCAATTGATAGTTTTTTCTATTTTTATTCCCTTGAGAATTTACAATCGAGTATTTTCATATATGTACTTTTATTAATTTTTTTTTTAAAAAAAAACCTCAGTTAGGTTTTGTTATATTTTCTCAAGTATTAATCAATGAACTTTCAAATATAACTCAATATTTATTTTATTTAATTTTTTATAAATTATGTATTATATTTTTAAAGTATTAAAAACTATTTAAAATTTCATTTTATATTATAATATTTTTTTCTAAATTTGAATTGTATACATTAATGATATATAAAAATCTTTATTGTTTTCATTTTTAGCCATTAAATTTTATTAGAAACCAACACATCGGCTAATTTGTTGGAATATTTCTTTCTGAGCACCAAATTTCTTTTCATCAAGTCTCATCCCTTGGAATAGATATATGATTTAAAACATTCTAGATAAAGTTACACAAAACTATATATATCTTAGTAATTTCGTCAAATATAATTATGATATTGTTAGATATAGTAATTCATTTTAAAATTAAATTCTATTTTTATTATAGTATTATATGTTGTCAAAATTCATAAATATAACTTTATCTCCAAATATGTTTTCTATTTTCCACTTGCTAGTAAATAAATCTTTCTTTTAAGAAAAACTAGACACTTTGATTTTTTATCTATCTACATTTTCAATTATTTGATCCATGTGAATTAAAAAAATGTTTGTACTTTAATTCCTTAAATATTAAAAAATTTATTCCATTTAAAATATAATTTTTATTAATTATTTTCAGAAATATTAACAACATATATGAAGCCACAAGTGAAATACTAGTTATGTAGAATAATAAATTATTTTTTTTGTTTACCAAGGAAAAAAATGATTTTTTGAATAACCATTTAATATAAAGTTATATTAGTTAAAATCCTTTCGAAAATTTGTAATTTTATCATATTTCTCACAATAAGAAACAAAAGTTTACCCAGACCATTTACTTTTGAGATAAAAATCAAACTTATGTTCTTTAGAATGACTATAAGGAGAAACACTTCAAAAATCACATATTAGATACCATTATAATTATTTATTTTTTAAGATAAATTAACATCCACAAAATTTTATTAATTTGTTTCTTAAGTAGAATAAATTCCTTATGTGTGGGGGAATTTGATTTTTCTTATTATAATACATGTTTGAAAAATCTATTTTAGGAAAATATAAGGTTTTTGAGTTTAACTGTGTCTTTTATTTGAAATATTTTTTAGAGTTGGTGTTCTAGAACCAACTATTTTTATTTTAGATTAAATGTATATTATAATGCTTAAATATTAATATAACATCTTTTTACATATTTTTCATTATTATTCTTGACTTTGATGTAATAATTTCATAGGGTATTTGTCACATTCATAAGGTGATACCAGTTTCCCACTATGATGAGAACCTTGAAGTACCCGGATGATATTCTTAAATATCATTCTTTAACTAGATAACATAGTATGATTGTAAAAAAAGTATATAGATTTTAAGACGTGATTATTTAATATTGGATAAGTCTTATTCTTATAAACTTTACACATGGTAATCTCCAATATGGGAGATTATGAGTACGGTCCTTCCAGTAATAATTATGCATGTTTTGGTGTCATAGGATATTCATATCTATGAGAATGTGTAATGGTCTTTAAAAATTAATATTTTCATTGATACCAATCATGACATGTGCAATTATATTTTATGACCAAAAATAGTACACTATATATTGGTGGGAAGTTGGGTATGTTGGGTTGATGATGAATGAGATGTTATTAGTTGATAAATCAAGGAAGGATTTAGCCCTTCCATATTTATGGAATTTGATATCTTGATCCGTTGATTGTAATGGAACCATTGGATTAAATTTCATGGACATGGTGTAATGATGTGTTTATTTCATATAGTCAAAGAATAGTGTATCAAGCATATAGGTTGATGACACAGATATACGACCTTCTTGAAGAGAAATTAAGATAAATGGATTATATTACATAGAAATCAATTTCATGTGGTTTCTGACATTATGATATTTATTTATTTATCTTGGGGTCCATGACCCATTGCTAGAAAGTAATCCTGGACTTTCAGTAAGCCCATCTAATTTCGATGTGAAAGAATCCTATAGGTTCACACACTAAGTGTTTACATTGACCTAGATTAAATTAAATTTGAAAATTTTTATTGTAAATAATATTATTCTCAATACTGAGGAAAATTTTTATTCAAGTTTTATTGATCACTAATATTATCAATGTAATAAATAATTATTTCTTGATAAGTAAATAATATATTTGACTACATAAATATTCAGTAAATATTTATTCACCATATCATGAATTTTTTTTATTTAATATTTAATAAAAATTTATTCTACAAACTATGAATGAAGTATTTATTTATTAATCAAATACTTATTTGGTTATTGTATAAATTTTGATGAATTCAAGCGTATCAAGATTGTTTCCTATGATAAATTTTAATTTTAAGTCGGTAAAATAATATTAATAATTGTGTCAGTCAGTATACGCTATAAAATAATAATATTATTATTATTGTTGTTGTTGTTATTATTATATGGAATGGGATTTTATAAGGATTATAACATCATTTAAGGGATGGTATGAAATTAAATAATATCTTAACCTAAACCCTACCTCTATAAATTGAGGTTTATGTCTACTATGTAATGTTAATCGAGAATTGAGAATCATTGAACATAATTCACTACTGTCTCGAATTATTACTCTCATATTATGAAGAATAATAAAAAAATTCAAGCTAGAAGGATCTTGAAGTGATTGTGAAGAAAAATACACAATGATTGATTCATTTCACTGGAACCCAAAAATAAATCAGCATCATTCGGAGGTCAAAAGAGAACATGTGGATCACCACTAGAGGGATTCTACACTTAGATCCTTATATAAAAAAAGGTACTCCATTAAAGGATTTTTGGATGATCAATTTCCTTAAAGAAGAATGATCCTAAGATAATGTGCATTTTCTTACGAACATAAATAGATTAATTATATATTTAATATGCAAATGTCTGCATCAGGTTTTGAGTTTCTCTATGTCATCATTCAATGGAAAATTTCCATTGGTAATGAAGTTAACTTCATGTACAATGTTTTAAATGATACATAGAATTGAGGAAACCTTAATGGTTATTACACCCACCAAGGTTCTTCTACTAAACCTGAAACCATCAAATGGTATCAAAGTGATCATGTTTCAAATGTATAATTATTTATTTTATTATTGATATATATGCACAATAGTGGTTAGATATTTCATTTATATATTATTCATTATTTAATATGTTTTAAATTTACATGATTTAGACATACTAATCATTATGGTTTTGTATTTTATTTTCTTAAAGGTCTATGAATATATGAGAATGAATAGAGTTTCCATCGGTAAGTACTAAGATTTCTAGCCAGTAAGACTATGTAACAAGGCATTTGGTCGGAGTACATATTGTTTACCTATATTAATTGCATCTAAATGGTTCATGGGATACATAAAACAACTAGTAGTAATTAAACATGATTCATTTATTTCACATGATTTGTAGATCAGGTCAGTCTGGCACACAACTTTTCAGATTACATGGTGTGTAACTAGCATACATGTCGTGTAGTATACATGGTTTAACAAAACAATTCACACAAACTTTGTGGTTAAAAACATGTTAAAACCATGTAATACTGATAGTATGGAGTAATATTGACATACATGATGTTTAAATGGTGTACATGGTGTGTATTTTATTATTCCTTATGTCTAAGTAACACGTTGATCCATTCAGTGTGATAAGCGGACATATGACTAACTGAACGCATGACATGTAGCTGGTGTATAGGTCATGAGGTCTTGAATATGAAGAACATTTTGAGTCATTTTGTGGGTTAGAAAGACACATATAAAGATAAATACATGATATGTAGCTAGCTAGTACACATCGTGTAGTCCATCTGAAGTACACACTAAAGCCTCGGGAATGTATCCTATGTACATATAAAATGAGGAACATGGAATTTAGCTTAATAGTGAAATATTTGTAGTATCCCAATAAAGTAAATAATTAAATTACATTGAAATACTAATATAAATATTAAAACAATATCATATTTATTATCACCTGATGTGTTTGAAAATTTAATAAAGGTTTTAAAGAATTTAAAATGCTCACTTAATTTAATGTAATAATCTCAAATTATTGGTTACATTGTTTATTTTACAAGAATAAATTTATGATGGGTATCTTCAAGATAATTTGGATGTTAATTAAGATAAAATTGAATTAATTAATTAATTAATTAATTTAATTGAATTTATTTAAATAATAAATAATTTATTAGAAATGAATGTTAACAAGTTTACTTTTTTGAATTTGTTGCATGTGTATGACCATTCATGAGATTGATCAAGAATTATGAATGAATTGGTATTTTGTAATTTAATTTATTACATGGTGTTTTAATTATTAGTCATCAAATTAAAATATGGAATTCATATCATTTCTACCACCATTATTATGTTGGACATCCATGTATAAATTGATTTATACATTTTCCCTTAACCAATCCTTTGGTTCCCCTCACCTTTATGTGAATTATAAATACATGTAACAAATAGATGATCACAAGGCTCATAATGGTTGTTTATGAAAAAAAATATGATACCAACCCAGATGAAACATAGGTAGATAGGTGGAATGTTGTGACTCATACTAAGAATAACACAATGAGTTTTTTCCTAGTTCATAGCTTAATTTATTATCCAGTAAATAAATCAACCATTGTGAAAGATTGTGAATTGGTCATTTATTTATTTATTTATTTCTATCTTATAAATTATTTATTTTATAGTTGAAATACCATGATAACATAAATAAATAAACTAATGTGCAAATATGGAATATATATAAATATATTATGTGTAAATGTTTTTTCAAAACATAGTTAATCAATTAAGTAAAATCCAATTAATATTGACAAAACGGATAAATGGATAAAATAATATTACGTTTATGCATAACAAAAAATATTCATCAACTATATATTAAATCTGACTAATACTTATATTTTTGATTAGGAATGAAAGTCGTCGAACTAAGTGTTTGACCAACCCTCATTAGGACACTTTCATTTATCATGGAGTTCTCATGAGGGTTATGGGTTAGCTTAACCATCATACATCAAGAGAAGTATCCCTCACCAATCTTTACATAACTTGGATCCATGTTTTGAGAAAATATAAGTTTGAATTTCTGGATTGGGGAGTCCACTAAACATATCAACGGGCTTCAGGCCTACGGTTGGAAAATACCTACTTACCTAAATACCTTCAGGTATCTTAACCAACCCTTGTTGGGGTTATGGGAAAGGGAATATGGACCATTTACATGAGAGTAACCTAAAAACTAGTCATTTTAACTCCAATGGTGTGGGTTTTCTGGAATTGATAAAATTGTGGGAGACTTAATAAAATTAATTATTATTATTTATTACATAATTTTTCATCAATAAAAGTACTAATAATCTGATCTGTTTGTAATTTTAGAATAAATAGAATGTTTTTCATCAACATTATCGATGCAATTAATATTGGGGAAACACCATCTCATTACTAGAAGTAACTTCTAGGAATGGTTATAATTCCATTAGGTTGCGTTTTTCCAAGAACATGGGTATTATGTTCTAGAATCCTAACTTTCATATCTTCTTATAAAGGAGGTGAGTGATAAAGATTTCTCTATCTATGATAAACACTTCAATGATGAAGTCAACATTCAATATTTAATTATTTTGTATGTGTATAGTGATCTCGGGAAGTTTCATGAAAACATGGCTTCTTATAGTATACATGATAATATCTATATTATTTAACAGAAAAGATCTTGATAGGAATAGTTTAAGATATCCACGACACTATTTTAGAGTAATCTTGGTGAGGGTGCACCAGCTTGGCCACACGTAGTCAATCTCATTGGCTACTACAGGTTTTAGGGTTTAAACTACCGAATTAACAGTACACTAATATCAATCATGCATACCTTATATATTCTACAACTTTTTTTTTAATTTTAACATTAAAAACATTGATAATCCCCCTAGATCTATTCACTCTTCTTATCCAGGTAAATAAGGAGACTAAATGAGAATATCCTTTTTTCCTTATGGGGAATAAAAGGAAAGTCCAAGACAAGAGCTCTAAGACCAAATATTCTCTGCAACGACCTTCCAAGAAGATAAATATCAGGGGAAAGAACGGGAGAATGATACTATCTATTTTATATGTGTAAAGAAGGTCCACTAGAATACAAACAACACCTAGGGAAATAAGAAAAGGTAATATTTAAGTGTGTGTTTTTTATTAATTGTAATTTATAAATGTATAAAAATTGGGTTTTATATTAAGATTTTGGTTCTCATATATGTAATCAATTACAAGAACCAAGTATGTTTATAAAAAATGACTTGGGGGAGGTAGATCTATGAATAACCAACAGATCCAAACTTAATGTTGTGGCTATTATAGACTACCAACTCATGTTGATGATGGTAATGATCTTGGACTTGAATGATTTTTATTATGTTTATCCACTTCCAAGAAAATTATTTCATTATCTAGACTTTATATGGATGGATATATATTTTAATTTAAGAATAAATGTTTCTTATTTTCTAATGATATCATTTTTTATGGAAACACTCATTTAAATAATGGTCTTTATCTTTTTTCTTACATTAACCAAGTAATGGAAATCGATAATGAAATGACATCACATAATTAATATGACACCCAACTACAACATCACTATTTAGGGCATGTAAATGAAAGTAGTTTGACTAAATTACACCAAGATGGATATCTAGATTCATTTGAACTAAAAACAATGTGTTTATGTCACAAATGTTTATAAGAAAAATGGACAAAGCCCTATTTAGTGGAAAATGTGAAAGCAGAAAAGAGATTCTTCAATTAGTTGTTACTAATGTGTGTGGACCATTTCGTATTGATGAAAGGGGTGGATACTAAAACATCATAACTTTTAGTGATGATTTTATTATATATGGATTTGTCTACATGATGATGTACAATTCAGATTCCGTTGAGATATTTAAGGAATATAAGAATAAAGTTGAGATCTGGATTGGTAAGAAGAATAAGAAACTCTGATCATACCATGGTCTAGAATATCTTAATCAACACTCCGTTTATTATTTATAGAATTTTAATATTTTATCTTAAGTATTTCCTCCATATACACCGCAGTGGAGTGGTGTAGGTGGAAGTAGGAACCACACCTTGTTAAGCATGGTGAGATTAATGATGAGTTATGTGAGTATTTCATTATAATTTAGGGTATATACCTTACAAAAAATAGCACAAATACTAAACTAAGTTTTAACTTAAGAGGAAGATGGTATTCCATACCAATTATATAATAGAAATGAACTCAATCTATCATACTTTCATGTGTGGGGTTGTGATGCATTTTTTAATGACACTTCAGGTAAAAAACATGCACCCCAAGGAATAGAGTGTACCTTTATAGGATAACCCAAGGAAACAAAGTGATATTACCTATATGAATTATCAAAAAAATATAATAGTGGAAAGACATGATATATTCTCTGAGAGTGATCACATAACTAAAAGGGATAGTAGAAGTGATATTGGATTCAAAGAATTCCATGATCAAGTTACATAAGAGTTTTTATAAGAAACTATTTCACAATGACCCGTGGAAGAATATGTTCAATAGACACAAGTATTTTGTAGCAGTACAAGAGATGTTAGAGAACAAGAATGGTGTGGTTTTCTAGTCACCAATAATGGTAACTCATTATTACTTAATAATAAAGATACTATAAACTATATTTAATAATTAAGGGGCACAAATTTTACTAAGTGGTAAGAAGAAATGAATTCTTAAATTTATTCCATATAAAAAAACCAAGTCTGTATTTTGGTAGATTCTCTAGCGGATGTAAGGAAAATTGGGTTTAAATGGGTATTGCATAAGAAACTAGACATGGATGGGAAATTTGGTACCTATAAGTCATCACTGGTTTCGAAATATTTTGAACTATTTCAAAGAACTGACTATGAAAAACCATTCCACCAATTTTTATGTTGAAATATCCCTTAGAATCCAACTTTAAATTACATCCCACAACTATGATATTTTGAAAATGGATGTCAAAATAGCATTCCTTAATGGTAAAATTCAATAATATGTATATATAACCAAAACCAAAGGATTTATAACTCAAAATTATGGAAACAACGTATGAAAATTTAAACAATCTATGTATGGATTAAAGTAAGTATCTAGGTCACAAAACATTCAGTTTGATGAGTCCATAATAGAATTTGGTTCCATATAGAATGAATTTCAGCCTTGTGTCTATAAATGGTTTAGTGGGAGTGTCATCATTTTATTAATAGTAAATGTTACTGACATATTACTCATTGGAAATGAAATAACAAACTTACATTATAATAAATTACTATTGAATTAATGATTCTATATGAATTTATTAGGTGAAGCAACATATATTATTAGGATCAACATATATCGTGATAGATCCAAGAGGCTTCTCAGCCTATGTCATGGTATTTATATTGAATATATACTAAATATATTTCATATGAAAAAATACAATATGGGATTGTTACTGATGTCACATGGAGTCCGTATTTCCAAGAAATTGTGTCCTCATACACTTGAGGAAAGAAAAATGATAGAAAGGATTCAATAAATTTTAGTGATTTTTCGATATATGTATGTTATGTTATATACTAGGATTGATGTTTCTTATGTATTATGTGTGATAGTAAGATATCCAGTTGGTCTACATGACCACCATTGGATTAAATTCAAGAATATCCTTAAGTATCTGAGGAATACTAAGGGTATTTTCATAGTCTATAGAGGAGGTGAGAAACTATTCTTTAAAGGATATATATATTATAGTTTTCAAATATATCAATATGACCTGAAACCATAGATGAGATACATCATCACTTTTAATAGAGGTGATGTGATCTCAGAGAACTCAAAAAAAGCTAGGGTCGTAGATTCTATAGTACAATTTGAGTATATTTCAACTTTTAAGGTAGTCAAAGAAGAATTTTTTATATAAAATGTTTTCCAAGGGATTTATGTGGTTCTTAGTATAAAATTTCCTACCACACACTATTTTAACAATACTATAGTGGTGGTACTTTCCAAGGATCCAAGGTCACATGAGTAGAAAAAGAATATACTTTTGAAGTTTCAACCCTTGAATAATTTTTTAGAGAGGTTAGGTTGTAGTGAGTAGAATATCCATGGAAGAAAACTTGGTGAATCCCTTGATTAAATTCTTGACTTAGAATAAACAAGATAATCATGTGAACTCTTGCAGTTTGAAAATCCTAAGCAGTTGGCTCTAGACCATGTAAGTGTTTGTTAATGTTTTCATTCATGGTAGTTCCCTGCTATAATGAGAACCTTGAAGTTCCAGGTTGATATTTTCAAATATATTTATACAGTTAGATAACATACTATGATTGGGAAAATTTTACATAGACTTTCATGCGTGGGTAATCATAAGTAGATAAGGCTGCTTCTTAAGAAGTTATCACTTGGTAATATCCAATATGAGAGATTATAAGAAAAGTCCTGCTAAAAAAATTATTTATTTTATGGTGTCATAAGATATGCCTATCTATGAGAGTGCGTAATGTTCCTTATAATTTAATATTATCATTGATACATTTCATTTCCCATTCACTTATATTTAAAAACCAAAACTTCTACTCCATATTTTGGTTGGAATTAGGGTACATTGGGTGTCTCATGAATTATATTTTATTAGTGGATAAGTTGTGGAAAGTTTTTCCCCTTTATCATTATAGATTTTAATATCTCATCCCTTTTATTTGAATAGAACTATAACCTTAAATTCCATGTTCATGGTTTAATGATGTGTTTATATTAAATAGTCAAAGGAGGACATATCAAGCATATAGGTTTATGAAATTCCTGTGAAACTTGCTTCATGACATATTGAGGCAAAGTGATTATATTACAGTTTGATTACTCATATGTGGTTGTCGATGTTGTAAAATTAATCTATTTATTTTGGGTTACTTGACCTATTACTTGACTGTAATCATCAACTTTGGGAAAGACCATCTAATTCCAAATAGAAAGTATCATAGAGGGCCACGCAATAATTTTTTTATTGATCTCAATTGAATTCTATTTGAATATAATTATTGGAATAAATATTATTCTCAAGACTGAGGAATAATTTTATTCAAGTTTTATTGATTTTTAACATTCACAACATAATAAATAATTTCTTATTCATTAGTAATTGTTTTAATTAATTATATAGATATTTAATATGTGTTTATTAACAAAATTTTGAATAAAATATTTATTTTATTTATTGATAACTGGATAAATATTTATTCTTTGTACTTTCAATGGAATATTTATTTATGAATAAAATATTTATTTAAGTATTTGGAAAATGTTGATGAATTTTTTTATACAAGGATCATGTCTGGTGATAAATATTAGTTTTCAAGCCAGTAAAATAACATTTATCATTGTTTCAGTCAAAAAATATTATAAAATATTAATAATATTCTTATTCTTATTCTTATTATTGTATGGAATGAGGTTTGATAAGTATTATAATATTATTTAATGGTAGGTGTGAAATTAAATAGGATTTTAACATAAACCCTAGCTTTATAAATATAGGATCATGTCTATTGTGTATTATTAATAGAAAATCTAGAATCAGTGTGAACCACAAAACTCTCTCTCTGATTCTTCCTCTAATATTCTTAAGAATGATAAGAACTCCTTCAAGCCCGAAGGACCTTAAAGTGGTCAAGATGAACAATTCAATATTATTGATTCATCTTTCTATCACTTGTAAATCAATCAGTATCATGCCTAGTTTAAAGGATCATGTGCGGATCACTACTTTTGGGATTCCAAACATGGATATTTATAGGGAAACATAGGTAATCTATAAAATATTTTTTTTAGATGATGAAAATTATCAACAAAGAAATACTCTAAGATAAGGAACCTATTCTTCTGATCACAAATAAATTAATAATATATTTAACATGAAAATAACTTCTTTGGTTTATGAGATTCTCTATTTCATCCTTCAATGGAAATTATTTATCAATTAAAGCGTCCAAAATATATAGAATGTTGTGAATGTTCCATTAAATAAAAAACCTTTATAGTTTTTACACCGACCAAGGTGCTTCTTTTTTTTGGAACAATCAATTTTGAGTTTTAATCATGATGGAAATGAAAATATTTTTCTTTGAATATTTGAATGAAAAATATTTTTTGTGAACTAAATTCATAAATTAATTCTTCTCATTTTTCATATCTTATAAGAGAAAATATTTTACATAATCTTAATAAAAATTAATTGAAATAGTATTTTTTTATGTGGTTTCAGAAGGGTTTTGGTGTTGGATTAAATATTTTAAAAATCCCATTTTTTATTATTATTATGATTTTTTGGAATTTATTTTATGTTATTGATGTTTTGAATTTATAGAAAATAAATTTTGTATTTTAAATGGATAAATTTTTATGTTTTTTATGTTTTATATTTTGTACATCATATATTTTTTTAGCAGGTCCATAAGGTTGGAATCAATTTCATAAGGTTCGTAGAAATCTATGAATGCTCATCGTAGTCTAATAAGATTCCCAAGATACCATTTTTGTTAGGATATTATCATCTCTGTTAGTATTCCAAGAGATTATAGGGTTCTTTTTTATTTCCCATAGTAAGGTTGATCTCCACTCCCTTGGGGTTGTTTCATGATCTTACTCCCTCAACATGTGAAAATCATACTAACATTGAAGTCAGGTTACATTCAAGGAGATTAATCTGATCTTTTTTATAATTGAAGAAATCTCAAACAGAACCTGAGATTGATCGAAGATAATCCATTCACAAGAGAAATCCAAAAGAATCTATGAATATATTAAAACTAAGAGGCTCATTCACAGAGGATCAAATGGAAACCTAACAAAGCTAAAGGAAGTATGAGATTAAAGAACTTGATCATGGATAAATTGAGATCGAATCGAATATTAATAAGAGAGAATAAATTAGAACCAAATAAATTTTAATATTCATCCTTGAGTGAGATGGATAGTGATAATGTGATCCTTTCAATATTAGAACCTAGGTGATCCATGGAAAATACATGATGATGTTGGTTGGGTTTGAGAGACGTCAAAACTCACTTCTATAACTAGGATTGGGATAAATATTTATTGGTAAGTTTGACAATTGATTTGATTAAATATTTGATGTTTTGACTTCGTTGGTTTTAGTTTTTGTATGACCAAATTGAAGATAAAGTTTCCCTCATTCACCAGATAAATAATGCAATAATAATACAAGTGAATTCATGCTAGGTGTTCAATTTATGGTCCTAGAGGAGTCTAGGTTTACAGATGAATTTTGTCCATGATGGGGTATTGTTGTCACTAAGATTGATAGTTTTGATCACAATATTTTCATTCCTATTGGATGAATATGAAATTGTATATAAATACCATGAGGAAACTAAATTAGGTCTAATATGATCATAACTGGTTTTATATAAGGTGACTTGAACCAAATAAGGATTAAGAATTTGTTATTGACATGCCACTTGGGTGCATACAAGTATCTTTTACATGGAAACTTTGTAGGAGACCTCGATGATTTGTTGATACCAAGTGCTCAATATATTCCAAGAAGAACAGGGTATGTTGAAATGAGTATTTTTTATTAAATTGGAACTAAAACTGAAGAGAGTATTAATTTTTCGATATCCATTTTGTGAAAGGGGTACATTTAGTAAAAACCTAGTGATGTCATGCCGAGGTAAATACCAACATGAGCAATTAAGTGTATGCATAGGTAGCTAAAATTATTTGGGGAGTTCTGTTATAACAACAACAGTGTTAAGAGAATACTATATAATTATCTTATATTCTATCCTCATAGAATATTGGTGGTTATTATGAGATAACCAAAGAAGTGGCAAACTTGTTTATAAGGGAAAATAAATTATTTTTGGAATTCCTCAGAAAATAGAGAAACTAACATACTTACTAGCATCTAGTTATCGAGATATATGTGGAATAATCTAGAGACATGTGTCAGTATTAAAGGATGAAGAAATAAAATAATATATGGCGAAGTGTATATCTAAAAATTAAAGAGAAGAAACCTTTTATAATAATTTATTGTTTAAAATTTTTTCATTCATTCTCATTCTTGTTTGATCCCTTCTAAACTAAAATCAATTTTTATTTGTTATTTTGTATAACACACTGGTTTGAAACATTGGGTTTGATCTAAAGTTCCTCATGCACTCCTCCTCATATGTACGACGATTCTGACTAGTAGTTAGGGTCTAAATTTTGTCATTGGGGAGACTATACCCTCAGTATCAATAAATGAAAACATAAATAATAACACATTAGGATAAATAAATAGAACTAAAACATAATTAATTACATGTATCTAAAGTCATATAGAAAACAAACCAAGGACCCAAAATGAGGTATTTCAGAAAATTGTGATCCAGATAGATAAGTAAATATTACATTGAGGCATCACTCCAGAGTTTGTCTCAATATCTCCACCAATCACTATTCTTTATCTCCTAACTCCCTTTAATTTAGGCCTTTTCCTTTCCTATATCCCTAATCATGTAGTCTACATACACATCAATATTATCATTTAGTGTGTGAATATATTCCTATTAGGATTCAACTAATTCATCCTTAACACAAGTGCACATTAATAAGATTTAATTCCATGATAATTGTTAATCCCAAGTGTTTGATTTTTTTTTAATGAGTCAATATGTGTTTGGTGAGTGTAAATGAGCTGATGATGATTAGGGAATTTCGATGGATTCATTTAATGGAATTTGATTTCATGCTTTATCAATTCTCTTTATTTATAGGATTATTTTGTAACTTTTCTTAAATAAAAAAAACATATGTCAATGGTGTTGTAGAACTGACACATTGTTTGAAAAAATGAAGAGGAAGTGAAGACCGTGAAAATATTTACTTCTATAAAGAAATGTTTTGAATAAGGTCATGAAATATTCTATTATTACATGAAGTTTTTATTTGAAGTCCATGAATATATAATTTATTTTCATGAAGGGAAATATGTATTGAAAACTAATTTTTCATCAAGAATTGAAGTTATAGAAAAAAAAATTAAATAGCTATTCAAAAGTAAAATATTTTTTCATAAGGGATATTAAATCAGGGTGACTTGATGAGGATATATTAGTGACTTGGTATATTGATTTCATTATATTCTTTAGTAGTGTCTAGAAAAAAATTGGCTATCCATATCTAACTAAGGACCAACCTCAACCATATGTGGGACTTGGGGTTAAACACTTGGGATGAAGGTCAAACTCGGAAAGCCATGGAAGCATGGGTGAGAACCTACAAGTAAGAAAACTGAATAGTGTGCATACACATTATGCACAATTTATGCCATGTGATGTGGAATGGTGGTGGAGGTGTTCCAGAATGGGTTGGTTCTAGTGTGAATCAAGAGCAAACCCCAATACTCACATTTTGCGGCTATTAGATTCATGATCTATTATTAAGTGGCTCCATATCATGTGATGAATCAATATGGTATGGAAGATATAAAAACATTGTTCCTACACTTAAAAATATACATATATAAGTGGATATATATGATTATGTGAATCTCCACCATTTGACCTAGTCAAGCAGCATATTTTTCTTTGTGATCTATTTATGCATAATCCCTCAGATTGATAACATGTGTTACCACAGATCAACCATGAGATGGATATAGATTTACTATTCCCAAAATGATCCATCTATATTTAAACACTTGGATTGACCACATCTAATTTTGAATAGACAATGACCAAGAAGATCAACCACATGATGAAAATGAAGTCACCACACCATGTATAGGATTGACCACACAACCCACTACAAATCAACCAAATTGCTTATTTAGATTGACCATTCATAATTTAATCAACTGTATGAATTTTGAGAAAAGTACCATATGATTTTGACATGATTATATTATACCTATTTAAATATTCCTTTTGAATGACTTACTATATCTAAAGATTGACTATGAAGTTAAAGTACTATATGAATGGGTTTACATGAAAAAATAGAGAATCTAAGATATAGTGTTACACGTGGTGTTCATGAGTGAGCTCAAAATTATCTTTCATGAATTAAGTGTTACTTGAATTAATGAAATTCAGTTGAGAAAATTAAAAATATCAATGGACACATATTGATAATACATACCAAGGTTGAAGCATGCTACTAACTAGTTCATTATGGAGTCATCAATTCCACCTCATGAAATAGAGGGTCATATATCATGGAATACATGAATATGAATCAAATAAGAAGAATAATACATGGAAATCAGTTTATACAAGCTTAATGTGTTTTAGAAGTTCATCCTGATTTCTTCAAGTACTTGACACAGGCCTAAGTTCATGAATATTCCATGTTTCATGCATGTATATCAAATGATATCAAGTTATAGTATTTCTTGGTTAATGATTTAAGCCTGATATTTCATGTGTTAAATATGAGGAATAATATTTATTTATTATGTTAAAAAATATAAGAGTTCAATGAATTCATGAAATGATTAATTCATGCTGATTGAATTCATGAGTTTTAAAAATACTGATATTGAGGTTACTCATTAATTACATAAAAAAGAAAATATAATACCTAGATTCCATGGATATTTAATATGAGTTATTAAGGAAGGATTTGTATAATAATTATCATGGAATGACTAATGAATTATTATGGGTTATTAATCATGAAATAATACCCATGATAATAATTAAATGATAATGATCCATGGTTTTTTATGTATAAAATTCTTCTAATGAAGGGAAATAATACTCAGGCATATAGGTTATTTGATTGATAATTTTTATGAATAATTATCTGGGGAATTTAATATTGAATTATGTCTATAATAAATGAGGATGTAAGTTTGGAGTTATTTGAATAATTAAAAAATAAAAGAAATAACTCATGTTAATGATCATTTAAATTCCTTGAATTATATAAATAATTAGAATGATAATCAATGTGAATTTATATACATGATATTTTTTAGGTACATGTCAATGTAGGTGAAAAGTAAAGGAATATTCCATCCTTGAAAATAATTTTTAGAGAATTATGTGTGTCAATAAAACCTATGTATCAAGGAGAAATAATCCGAGGAGAATTCAAATCGCACCATAACTAGATATGAGTATCAAAACTAGAAGTGTTTAATCTCTTGATAAAGTACACAATCAGACCCACTAATCTATTTTCTCATGGAGGATGATTGAATTACCAAGTTCTTCAGAAGAAACCAATGAGAGGAAGAAGATATTTTTTTGTGTTGGATCCACATTCTAAAATATATTTTTATATTTTAATGGACTAAGGAAGTATAGGAACATATTGGGACTTTATGTTGATCATACTAGGATAATATATGGATGTAATCACATGTTTTATAGTGAAGAATCTATGTTTTAAGGTCTAACCAATGCATCATGGAGTAAGATTTTTTTATTATCCTTGTAAATTGTGTGTGCTACTCTTTCTTATATTACAACTACACATGATGTGGTATTGATAGATAATATTGAGTGCATTGAGAACCTTAACAAGATTGAGATGATGAATTATAAAACAAGATAATTCATAAAACTTAACTGTTAATTCATCCCTAACCACCTTAGCGGGTCTTCAAGACTAGGAAACTTCAGTTGGTATCACATGTATGTTACCCATAAATATCCAATAATAATTTTGAGACATGTAGAATCATAACTCAGTCAATAGCTGAGGTGTTCCCAAATTCTAATTGAATAATTATCATATTTGGAAGAATATGATAATACCCTACCACCTATCACTTTTCATGGAAGTGATAGATACCATAATATTTATTTTTCCACCTAATGATGATAATACTAATACTACACAAGGTGATAAGATAAATATTGTGTTAGATGGAAAGGGTCAAAATGTCATCTATTTGTATCTATCATAGAATTTCTATACAAAGGACATGGGTCTCCAACCTACCAATGATGTTTAGGAAAAATTAAGAAGTGGTTGTGAAGGTAATATAAAATTCAACAAAACAAAGATAAGAGTATGGAGGATCTAATTTAAAGACCTAAATATATATAATGATGAGACTATAGATGAATATATTATAATGGTCAATGAGATTTCATGAAACATTTGGGATTTCAGTGAGAATCTTAAATATTCCATTATTGTCAGAACATTTATGATGAATTTTCTATATTGTTTTAATTCAGAAATTCCAACCCCTGAATAAAGAGATGATTTGTCTCTGAATGAATGACACAACATTCTAAAAAATTATAAGATGAGGAAAAATACATATTTCAAGAGTAAAGAAAAATTTTATATGACCTTTGAAGTAATAAGAAAAGAATAAGATAAATAAGAAGAGATAATTGAATTAAGAGATTCATATAGTGATGAGGATGATGATGAATTCAATAAAATTTTATCTATTATATCAAAAGGATTCATAAATTTAAAGTGAAATGTAAAGAGTAAAAACCCACCATGTTGTTACAACTAGGGTGACTCTCGTAATTTTACCATAAAAATCAAATAAAAAATGTTTAATAATAAAAATTAGAATCAGATAGTGAGGGGCCTCAGAAAAATGAGGTAAAAAGAAAAAGGACATCAATAGAAAAAATAGGAATTTAATGATCAAAAAAATTTAATATTCATCATTAAGTTATTCTTTATATGATGATTTAGTTTTAATTTTTCATGTAAATAAAGGATCTGATAGATCAAGCAGCAAATATGATGGAGAATAAATGATAGAATTTGAGTGGGAGATGAAGGAAAAAATTATATTTCTACATGGTATAGATATAATACATCATGAAAGGAAATATTAATCTTTATAAAGATAATTAAATTGGGATTGATGAGAAAGACAATCTAAGTAAGAGGGCATCTTCCTATATTGATGAGATCAAGAAACATACATTGAAGTCTATAGGGTTTGAAAAGATAGTGAGTGATATTGAAGAAAATATGACCAAAGAAGAATAATATTTGTTTGAAACATAATCCATATGGGTCACATTTCAAAAAGAGTTAAATAAGGCCATAAAAGACTTCGTGAAATCTGATGAGGTGAATGAAGAATCTTCTCAGACCAATTGGAAGATGAGTTTACATGAATAAGGTAAATATTCACGTAATTAGTTTCAAAATAGGCCTATTTTTTCTAACATCACACATATAAAAAACAAATTTGAGAATATTTAGACTAATAAAAATAAGATTAAATCTTTCACACGTAGTAAGGGAATAGTATTCCAAGTATGAAATAACCCCATAAGAAAATTGAGGCCCATTTTTCAACAGGATAGAAGCAATATAAATTTGGATATATCTAGAACCAACATACAATAATAATGAGGTTTTTATGGGTGTTTTGGTAATTATGGACACAAACCCTATTCTTTCTGATTTAATGTATTAAATAAGAATGGGAAAGGAAACTATGGGGTTTAAATAAAAATATGAGGACAAAATTTCATAAAAAATAACTTATTACTAGATCTTCTCCATAGATATCTAAAAAATAATTCATATTCTATAATAATTTTGTGGAAGATACATTGTATAAGGTCATAGGGATGAGGTATTGATGTCAAGGATGGAAAGAGAGAATCTATATGTTTTGAGAGGGAACGAATTTCAAAAGAAACCATGTTCTAAGTCCGGTGAGGATTTTTAGAAGACTCAAAATTTTAGTAAACAGTTCCTAGTTTTTTATCCAAATACATAAAAATTGGCCAAAATATTTGAGTAAACTGAAAAAAACTTATTGAGGATAAAGGCAATAAATTGGATCCATAATGTGGGGTGAAATTTTTTGGGAAGTTATCCTCAATTGGAAACTTAAATATTCAGAATACTATAGTGGAGAAAGATATTCCACATAAATAATAATTATAGGAGAAGAAAGAAAATTATCAAATAGATGAGACGTAAAACAAAGATAAAGATCCTAATAAAACTTCTCGTATTGATATTATTTGAAACAAATGGATTGGATTGAGAGAAATCTCATGGTATAAATTTTATTTTTGACCAACCTAGAGTTCCCTCCTTATTCACTATTATTTTATTTATTTTTATATAACTTGAAAGGAATTGAAATAGAACTATGAGGCTATCACTTATGGGAAAAATAATGTTATTTCCCCAAATAGATTATACTAACTACCATTAATTGAAATAAGAGGAATGCATACCTTATGGGGGATAAACTATGAGAATAATATGAAATTATTTAATTCTATTGAATCTCAAAATTCAAGATTGATTTTAGTACCAAAGATTTAAGGAACATCAATAAAACATATAATCCTATATCTTGATTATTTAAAACATATTTTTTGTTTTAAAGTGTTGATTGAATAAAATAATGAGAAAATGATGGAATTAAATATATTTCACTTGATAAATTTTATGTGTTTTTTGAGGTGTGTAGTATTTCATGATTATTGATAAATATATTTTATATAGCCCCCATTTGAGAATTAAGTAAGTTTTAAGCATAGTATCACATATGTGAGTTTTTAGGGATAGAATAAACTACATTTATTATATCACCCTTTTTTCCAACAGCGGGTTATCCCACATAGTCTCAGAGTTGAATAATAAAAGGATATTTGGTAATAAATTATTTTATATCATCCCTCTCTTGAAAACTACTCAATCCATTATTCTAAAAGGGAGGAGTATGAGTGTTTTTGAAAATATGAATGGTATCATATGTCTACTAAAATACCCATTTCATTTAATTCTCAATTATGAGGAGAAATGTTTTAGCACACATATTGAATTTAATAATGTAAAGATATATTGACAATAAATTGAAAATGGGGAGATTGTTAAGTTCAAGTGTTTCACTTGTTATCAATGAGTCAATATTTGTTTGGTGAGTGGAAATGAGTTGATTATTCTTGAAGGGTTATTATGTATTTATTTAATGGAATTATATTCCATGCATGATTAATTCTCCATATTTATCTAAATATTTTTTAACTGGTATTAAACCTAAAATACATGGGTCAATGGTGTTTTAAAACTAACACATTGTATGCAATAATGAATATGAAGTTGAGAATATAAAAATATTTATTTCTAAGAAGATTTTTTTTGACAAAGATCATGATATATTCTATTATTAAATGAGGAGTTTTTTTTAATTCCATGAAAATATTTTTTTTATATAAAGGGTAACGTGTGTTGAAAACTTATTTTTCATGTTGTATTGAAGTTTTAGAATAGGAAATAAAAAGGTTATGTAAATGTAAAATGTTTTTTCATAAGGAATAATAAATAATGAGGAGTTGATGAGGATATTTTAATGGCATGTTGGATTGAATTTATATATTTTTGAGTGGGCCTTATAATAAAATTAGTCATCTATATCCAGCAAAGAATCCACCTCAACCACATGTGGGACCTATGGTCAACCACATGGGAGAAAGTTCAAACTCGTCAAGATGTTGTGGCATGTATGATCACTTGCGGGTAGTAATATAGGAATAGTATGCACATGTAGTGAAAACAAGAGTAGTTTCACCACTGTGCAAATCTGAATGATGATGGATGATTGCCTACATGAGTCGATGCCAATGGGAATCAAGATTAGAAATCAGTACTCACATTAGGTGTACATTGGATTCATGATCATTTATTAAAATATACTAGACTGATTAATTTATCTATGTGGTATAGTAGATACATGTATATTATTATTCTACTTAAACAAATACATATATAATACCAGTTGTCTAATTTCTTGAATATACACTTTTCATTCAAGTCGAGGATCATATTCTTCATTGAAATTGTTTAGCATGTAATCTCTTGGATCGATCACATGTGTTATCATAGATCAGCCATATATTAAGTAATGAACACTAAAAGGTTACAAATTTACCATTCCTACAATTATACACCTACAAAAAAACACTCAAATTACTCACACCCTGTTTTGGATCGATCATGCCTGGGAGGATCAACTATACAGTGGCTATGAAGTGACACCACCATGTATAGGATCAACTGTATGATCTAAAACCTATAAACCATAATTCATATTTAGGTTAACCATTATTAGTTAAATCATCTACATGTGTTATGGGAAAACTACCACATGATTTTGAGATGATTCTACTATACATGGGTCAAGCTTCCATGTGAATGAGCTACTACATCTAAAGATCGATCATGTAGAAAAGGTAGCATAAGAATAAGTTTTCACTAAAAAACAGAGCATTCATGATATTGTGTTTTTCATAGTGTGTATTAGTGAGCTATAAATTATCTTTTATAAATGAAGTGTACCTTTTATTCATCTAATTCAACTGCGAAATTTAAAGACATTTTCAGACATACATTGACAATCCATCATGAGGTTGAAGCATGTTATGTATAGGTTGATGATTAAATTATCAATTCCAATCATGAAACATAGGGTTAGATATCATTTAATACATACATATGAATCTAAAAATAATAATAATACAAGGAAACTAGTGTATCCTAAGCATCATGTGTTTTATAGGTTCATCCCGAGTTCATTGGGTACTTTATAAGGGCCTGAGTTTATGCATATGTCAAAATGCATGCACGCATATCAGATGAGATCAACCTATGTTATTTCATGGATGATGGGTTAAGTCCAATATTTCATATATTAATATAATGCATGGTATTTATTTACCACATTAATAAAGGAAGGATTTTGATTCATGAATGAAATTATTAATTCTTGATGATTGAATTTGTGAGTTGATAAAATAAAAAGAACGTGGTTATTTGTTAACCACATGAAGAAGAAAAGAAAATAAATTAATTCCTTTGATATTTAATATGAGTAATTAGGGAATTATTTGGAGAATAAATAACATAGAATTAATGAGGAATTGTTAGGGTTTATTAATCCTGAAATATTACCCAGAATAATAAGGTGATAATAATGAGTCGTGGTTTTGGATGAATGTAAATTACTTGAAGAAGGAGAAGAAGACCTGAAACTATCTAGTATTTGATTGATAATTTTTATAAATAATTATTTTGTTAAATTTAACCTGCAATTATTTCCTTAATATATGAGAATACAATTTTGGATTTATTAATAAAATTAAAAAATTAGAAAAATACCTATTGTCAATGATTTTGGTATTTCTGTGAATTATAGGAATAATCACTATAATAATCAATGTGAATTTATATACATGATATTTGTTGTATATATATAAATTCATGTGAAAGGGTGTTATTTAATCTCATAGACAATAATTTTTTATAGATTTTTTTGAGACGATACGACATCTGTATTGAGGAGAAAGATGATGAGGAGAACCTAGATTTCACTAGATCTAGAGAACAGTCTCAGGGACAACAATGTTGAAGCTCTTGGCGAAGTACATATAATGACCCCATATTTTTATACATGTATATCACTTCATATTTGATGAATATTCATTACATAACATAATTTCTCACACAAGAATCATATAGGTCTCATGTCATTGGAAACTTGGATACATAAACAGCTTTTTCATAAGTGAACTATATCATCTCCCACTAAGTTCTTCATAACTAAAACCCTTCTTATATATGTCACACATAATACCTTTTTCATAACCTATAGAAAGGAAACCAAAGAAAGGGTGAGATAATATACTTGGTAAGGGTAAAAAAAGGAGATATCAATATAACATGAGCATAAGGATAGAGGAACATGAGAATAAAATTTGAAAACCATACTCTATATATCAAAGATCATAAACTTGATTCATATAATAAACCTTGGTATTTCATAAGACATGAATCATAATGTAATCAAAGAACATGGACCTTGAGAGAATAACATTGGAATAATACATAGATTTGTGTCATAAATATAAGCATATTAGAATCATTTACTTAGTATCCAAGGATCATTTCCAAACTATCACTGTGGAATGTGTTCACTCCCCAACCCATCGTAGTATCCAATGATCATTATGAAGACTATCATAGTGGAAAAAAACCCTTACATAATTTGGTTCACTTCCTATTCTGATCATATTTATCTCATGAGGTATCAATATTTACCCAATACATTAGAGTGAGATATAGCTCTCACCCATAATATAATGAAAATCATTTATATGTGTTCCAAATGATCATAAAAACATTCATCATATCAAAACCCATGAAAATAAATGAGTTACATAAATATATCATCATATAAAAACACATGGAAATGAAATAAGTTTTATAAAAATTTCACCATTTAATCATTTCATCATAGAATAACCTATTGAAAAATAAATAATTCCATAAAAATAGTTTCATAATAAACATAATATATTCATAGAAATAATAAGGATTGTGTAATTGTTTCATATACCCAATAAAAATTAATTAACATCAAAGGATTCCATCTCATATGGGAAATTATTTTTAAAAATCACTTTGAAAATTTCTTGAGTAAATCAACATTTCCACTTTGAAAAAAATATATTTAAAATATAAAAATTTAACAAATATTAAAGAAAAAAATTCCCTGGAAAATAAACTTGGAAATTTTAAAGTAATATTTAATTCATTGAGTTATCAATACAAAAGAAAATACCATTCATACATTAGGTGTTAAAAAGAGATTCCTTTAATATTTTTGGTAAAAGTCAAAAGATACATGTTCAGAAAATGACAAGAAGATTCCTTTTAAACCATTTTGTAAAAAGTAAAAAATGGATAAAAATATCCTTAAACAATAAATATAGAATTGTAAAATATTTCATTAAAACACTTTTTAAAAATATATAAAGTGAATAAAAATTATTTTCAACTGAGGAGAGAAATCAAGTCAATTTTTCTTAAAAACATTCTTTCGATCTCTTGATTACTTAAAGAGAGGAAAATGAAAGGGAAAAAGTTATTCTCAAGAAGTAACCATATGATAATAAAAACGATTTTATTGAGATTTATATCATAATTATCTATCATAAAAATTGTAATAATGAACATTACCAAAAAAATATATTATAACATAAAACCTTTACCATTTTGGTAATGATTGAATTGTAAGCCCTGTGAAAGAATGAAATATTTATGGATATATCAATCCCCAATATTTTGAACAGAAGAATAATAAAATACATTAATGTGTAGAATAAACACAAACAAATATTGGTGAATATTCCATGTTTCTTACATAAATAATCATTAGATGAAATTTCCCAATCTTTCAGTTTGGATATTCATTAGGCATGTTTGAACCTCCTCTTCAGTTGACACACTCCTTAGGTTTTCACCAAAATCCTTGTTTTGAGGATTTTATAATAAAAATAAGTCATATGGGATACTGGTAGGAAAATAAGGAAATTATTTGAGTGTTGATTTTTTCAAACAAAATAATCTTGGAGTGTGAAGAGGAGAGGATGTTGTGTTCTCTTTTATAATTGGGGAGAGGACAGCTTTGGAATTTTTTAAAATAAAAAGGTATAACTACATTTTACACGTGAAAAAAACAAAAAAAATGAGTAATTATTAAAAATTATATGAGATAACGTCAAAATATATCCATAAAGTAGGAATTGGAAAACAAAATAAGTTATTTTAACCATTATCTTTTTAATTTAACCCCCAGTAATCCCGTTTTAAATTTAACCGTGACAAATAATTTTTTTTTATTTTTACAATTCATCTTGACCAAAAATAAATTTTAAATTTATATATAATATTAATTAGGTTATTTAAAAATATATAATCTATTTTTAAGATTATATTCACGTAATTGGAGTAATTTATTTTAAAATTAAACCCGAAAACGCGACAAAAAATAGTTTTCCAAAGAAAAATATTCCAAAAGTATAAAAAGTTTTTATATAAAAATTTAACATAAAATTGATTACAATGACCTAAATAGAATTAATAATAATATAATTGAACTATATTTACTTTTAAAACAATCTTAAAATAGAATTTCACTTGTTAATTCTTTCATTGAAAAGAAATTTTTTAATAAAAATCTGTATTTTTTACTATTCATAGAAAATTTGATCCTTTTTTAAAATTATCAAAACATTATTCAAAGTTAATTTTTAAATTCAAATTTCACAAATTAATTTCATTCTTTCAAATAAATTTTATAAAATATTAATAACTTAATTTTATCATCAATAACACAAATCATTAATAACTACTTTTTAGAAAAATATAGTTTTTAAGCACAAAACCAGATTTATTCTTATCTAAGGCATAGAAAAAATATTAGATGAATAATAAAAAATTTGAATAAATATAATATATATATATATATATATATTTCATTAAAATTATTCACTAATAGTGATAAATTAAATATATTAATATATAAACACATAGTGTTTATTAAAAAGGTTTCCGAGGAAAAAATTTATTTTTAATTTCAAAATATTTATATTTCTTTATTTATAATAAATTAAAAACTAATGAATTAATTTTATATTTGTGTAATCCATAAATTTTGATAATATTTTAAATCATAATCATACCTTTATTTTCAATGGCTAATAATAAACTCTCAAATTATATAATAATAATATTTTAATAGTTTATCATGTTTTGTGTTTCATTTAAACTCGGTGTTTCAGGTAGCGAAAGCTATAGAAGAAATTAAATTTGTTTGGAAAAATCATAAAATATTAGGGAGTTATAGTACATGTGTATACCTTCTAATCCATCTGATCATTGAGGAATATTTTATTCCCAATTAGTGTTGAAATAACCAAGGAGATGAAAAGGATCTTTCTTTTCTAGATCCTCATTCTTGAAGAGAGTTTTATCTTCTAGGGGACTCTGGAAGTGGAGGAACACAATGAGACTTTTTGTTAATTAGACTATAAATATTTGAGGATGTAATAACTTGTTAGATAGTGAAAAATATATGTTTCAGGGTCTAACAAATATATAAAGAGTAGGATTTATGTCAAACCTTGTAAATATTTTTCGGTGCTCTATATTATATTAAAACTACACATGAGGTGAGATTTAGAGATAATATTGAGTGGATCGAGGACCTTAATAATTTTAAGAGGTTGAATTATAAATCAATATAATTCATAAAAGTTAACTACTGATTAACCCCCACCCACCCCCAGTGGTTTATTCAGCCTAGGGTGCTTCAATAATAAGTAAACGTTCAAGAAAAAATATACAATCATACAATGAGAAATAGTGTTCTAACCAAGATACAAAGAAACACCAACTATACCAAGTTTATCTCCATTTCTAAAATAATTTCAACCCACCCCCAAAAAAATCCCCCATTATATCATATTCTAAAAAAAATTCTAACACATCTTCATTGAAGAGACAACCATGTACTTTCCAACCAAATTTCTGAAATGTTGTCAAACCACCACCTGAAACATACCACTTAATAGATAGTCTAAAAAAATGTCAGACACATCCCACTTGAATGTATATCTCACTTATATTATAATAAAACATCATACACATCCCCTTTAGGAGAGATAGTTTATATATGGATCAACATATACACTTAATGACATAAAATAGAGGAACATCACATGAAATACATTGTTTCATGATGATAGATCAAAAATCACATCATGTTAAGAAATATCCATAACCATCCCAAATTCAAATGAAAGAAAAACAAATCACAGGTATCATGAGATATTCACACAAACATGTGATCAATAATCAATAATGGTCTAAATCATAAGCAATTAATGTGATATCATTCTAAAAATCATAATCACGGCCTCTATATAGTAAGGAACTTCTTACTTTAAGTTTTTAGTCATCAACATAATGGTTCGTCAAGGAATCATCCCCTAAACCATGTTATCACACCAACTTAAACATGATCACAAGTCAAGATCTCTTAAAACTAGTTCTAGTATAACATAACTTGGGTTGTAGAATGAATCTCAAGAAGAAATGAATCTAAGGGAAAGGATTCTCATCAACTTACCTGATGAAAATCACCACTGTAAATGGTTGGTCTCAGTCCGCTAAAATGGTGTAGAAATAATTTCTCCAGTAATAGAAAACATAAAAAATAAAAAATAATCCTATGAGTATGAATCAATGAGAACAACCACCATCATCCATGTTTTTATTCTTAAAGAGAGAAAAAGATAGGCATGATTAGAGAATCACATTTCTACAAGGCATAACTCAACGCAATTAGATTTTCCATATTTTCCTAAGGAGTATCTAAAATAAAACCAGATCAAATGAAACATCAATGGGAGGAGCTATGATTGATTAATAGAAGTAATAATCGAATTAAAATTAATTTAAGACCCCTTATTCATGTTGCATGTGTTTTCCATTTTAAATAGATGATATCCGAGAAGAAGGATGTTATTTTTATCCATTTCAAAACAAATATAGACACTTTCATAGAAAACACAATTACCATGGTGTACTTGAACACCCTGATTGAAATAGATTGCACCTATGGAATAGAGATAAGATTCTTCCCATTTTCCCTCACCATGGCCTCCACCATGGATGTGGTCAGGTCACCCAATACATGTTCCACCAATAAATTGGTAGTTCTCCATGTATATGGTTACACATAGAGTAGTTATTTCCTCTTTCTTTCTTTACATAGGGAACACCAAAGACCACCATGGCCAACACCACAACCATGGTGTTGACCATTTTAGCCTAAAAGGTTTAAATCCTCATTTTTAAGCTTCCAAAAGCTGTAAAAAGCTCGAAAAAATTCACACAAGCATGGATCCACCCATGATATTAAATGAGAAGTTTGATGCAATGGGTTTTAAACATGAAATAAAAGTCTCAAGTCATTACAATCTCCCCCTATAATGATTTATCATTCTCACGAAGCATCTCTAGCATTCATTCTCATAAAACTAATGCCATTGAGCTCAAATGTATGACTTATGCTCCAAAGTTTCCTTATAGATTTTTCCATGACACCACAAGACACTAAAAAGTGATAATATCTTCCCATGAAACACCTTCTCTCTCTTTTCTATGATCTGCATTGGGAAATCCACAAAATATGTGTCTGATTCCAACTCAACACCCTCATAGCTGAAAACATGCATAGGATCATGCATCTACCTATGATGTGAAAAAATGTGTAAGACATCATGAATGCCTCAATAACATAGAGGAAGTAACAATTAATAATTAACTAATCTAATATGTTCAATGATCACTAATTGTTTAATAAATTTTGTTTCCAACTTCCCTTACTAATGCAAATGATGATGCCCTAACTGAGGAGGACCCCCACAAACAAACAAGATGACTAACAGTGAAATAAAAATTCATCTCCTTTAATAATCTTAAAATCACTACCTAATCTGAGTGGTATGCAACCACATCCTAATCAACTACACTCTCTCAGAGGTCTCCTACTCCACACCCAACCAAACATCTACTGCCTCACCTCACCTCATACAAACAAAACGGTGAGTTGCATGACCATGCGGAGAGATCCTTAAAAGGTTCCATCTGAAAATAATCCTAGAAAATGTTGTTTTAATAAAACTACATGAAGTATATGTTCTCATCACATGCTCCACAAAATTCTAGGACACATTCCCAAAACATATCCTTAGGGATGTGAATCATCCTCTTTGAAATTCCATTGGTATGTGGATGATACTCGGTACACAACTTCAACAGAGTCCCTAAGTAATTCTATAAGCCTTTCCAAAAACATGACATAAAATTAATTCCCCAGTCTATATAATACAAAAAGAATATACATGAAGTCATAGAATCTCAAAGATTTACAACTTTTCCTATTCATCTATAGAGTGTGTGTCTCATATCGGTAAAAATTGAGCCACTTTTATTAACAAATTGACTATCACCCAAATAAAAACACAAATCCTCGAGGTATTGGGTAACCCCATAAAAAATTCCATCCTTAAATCATCTCACTTCCACATTGGAACTATAAATGTTTAAATAAAACCACGAGGACATTGATGCTCATCCTTTACCCTATGACCAGTAAGGCATTGTGAAACAAAACCAATGATATCTCTCTTTATACACTACCAATAAAACTGATATCAAATTTAATAGTATATCTTTATAAAATAAGGATTAACTATGCATTTTAAATATTGAGAGTATATCATCATCGCCTTTCTTAGGAATTTTTTTCAAAAATACTATCTCATGTATATAGCTCGTGTCATCATCATATAAAGACCACTGTGGAATAGAATCATCCCCTACAAAGTGTTCCCACATCACCATGTGCACAAGATCTGACTATTAGCGATCATTCATTCACCCTAGAAAAGAATAAATAATCACTAAAGGTGAATATTTCATTACTCAATGATCCTATGGTACATCCATTATCCAATATGACATCAATCTCGTCATATTTCATTCCTTCTATTAAGGCCTCTCACCATGCTTATTCATCTTCAATGTAGTCCTAATAAGATCATGTATAATGAGATTACTTTTTCAATGGATCATAGACCACTTAAAATTCAAATGTTTTTAGATAATCTCCCAAACACATCTGAATCATGTTGAAATCCTACTAAGAGAATATATACTAGAGGCTTTTGTGGTTTGTGTAAACAAAAAACCTCTCACTAAAGAGATATTTCCTCCAAAACATCAAAGAATATACAAAAAATACCAACTCCAAGTCATGTGTAGTGTAGTTAAACTCATGGGTTCATAGCTGACATGACCTATATGAAATTACTTGATCTCTATACATCAACATAGCACCAATACCCACTCTTGATGCATCACAATACACTATGTACCCAATCCCAAAATCTGAAAGGGTCAAAACTGGGGCTATCATTAATCTTCTATAAAACTCGAGAAGCACCACCTTAAATTTATCTATCCACTAAAACTTCACTCCTTTTATGTATATACTATTCATAGGTGTTCCAAATTAGAGAATCCATGTACGAACCATCGATAGTATCCAAAAAAGCCAAGGAACCTCCTGATACCAAAAACATTCCTAGGTCAATCCCAAGACATTTTCACCTCAAACTTCTATGAATCCACATAAATTGACACCTCATAGGTCACATGCCTAAGGAATTGAACCTCATGAATAAGAAATTTACTCTTTGATAGCTTGGCATAAAGCTGATGTAATCGAATTGTACTCAATACAATATAAATGTACTTAACATTCATGTATAATGACTTAGACTATATCATGATATCATCAGCAAACACAATAATAAATGAATAAAGATAAAATTTGAATTTCCAATTAATGATATCCATTAACATTGTGGGATCATTTTTCATCCTAAAAATCGTGATAATATACTCATATAGTTTGTATCTTCTCGTGAAATCTTTCCTACAAATATCCTTCTCTTTGACCAAAATCTTGGGGTAACCTAACCATAATTAAATGTTCGATAACCACTGGGATCCCCAAAAATAGTAAAAGAAGTCACCAATCATCATCAACAAGTATATATTTTTCATGGTTACATAGTTTAAATTTCTATATTCCACACAAAATTTAAGACTATAGTATGCTATCTTTGTCAAGAATACTGGATCACCACAATGTGATGTGCTTGGACTAATAAAACCCCACACTTAAAAAATTTCAAGTTGTACCTTGAGTTATTTCAAATAATTCAGTTTTATATGATATGTGTAAATCTATATAGGTTTCTCTCCTAGCATTAGTTTGATATCAAAGTCAATAAGCCTCTCAGAAGGGAGTCCTCAAAAGTCATTCAGAAAGATATCCCAAAATAAGTCCACCACCAGAGGAAAGAGTATATTATTGAATCGTTTTCAATAACTATTCTAGATACCTATGTTATCATATCTCCATTCTTTTCCATTTATAATCCCATTTATCTTGATCCTACATCACACTCCCCATTCAAAACAACCCTCTTACTCTTGGTCATAGTAAAGGTTACATGTCTCTTATAGCAATTGAAGTAGGATTAGAAAATAGTTATCCAATCCATGACAAAGATCAAATAGAATCTAGTAATCTCAAGATCATAAAATCCCATAGATATTCATAACCAAAAACTACTCATGGTCACCATGTTCATCTATGAAGACGATGCACTTTTGTTACCAAGGTTTTATCAAGAGATGAAATGTTAGAAGATAACTTGATCATTAACTAAATCCTAGAAACAATTTGAATAGATATAGATAAATGGGATGTACCAGTATCAAACAAGGTATTTGAAAGTGTATAGTGTTCTTAGGAGCATGCCTCGAATGGTTGATGGTCCCTCTCGGTATTCTTTTAGAACTCGGTCCATTGAATACACGTGGTCTACCTCATCTCTATGTCCGTTTCCCTAATATGCATGACTTTCCTGAGTCATCATCATATGAGAGGTTTAAACCTTTTGTTGAGGACCCTTACCTATCCCATGGGTCTATACCTATATCTAACTCAAACCTCTATAAGACCATGTCCATGATATATTCACACAAAACCACTTTAGATGATCGGCCTTTCCACACTGGTGAAAAGTATCTAGAGAAACATAAAATTCCCTACAATTGTGTCCTTTCTAAACATTCATATACAACCTAGCAGAATCAACTTGAAAAGAGGGATTAAATAACCTCTTATCTGATCTAGCTATCTATAGATACTCTATTTTGAATCCTCTTCCATACCTATCCTACTACTATATGTATCACTATAAATTCAATTGTAGGATGAAATAAAACCTACAACTCTATCCTTCTCATGAACCTTCTCAGTCATCATGGCCTTTGAAAAGAACGTCCATATATATCATCATGTCAATGTTCATAACCTAGCATCTTAAATTGGTTCTGATTATGATCTTGAGCTTCTTTTCCATCTATTCCTCATTCATAGCCAAAAGAGGAGTGAATTGTAGCAACTTTGTGAAATGTGTTGAGTAAGCATACACTATTTGTAAGGCCCCAGCCTTAAACGTTACATAATATCGAGTTAAGTCAATAATTTAAATTAATTATTATTTAGGATCTTTTACGGTTTATAGTTTTATATAATTAGGCCATAATTTTTATATAACATCTCAAATATTACAAATTATACATTTCTACTAACTATCCATTTTTTCATAATCTAAAATATTTAAAATAAAACATGATTTATTTTTCTTGATAAAAATATTCATAGCATTCATGTTGAATTTTTCCTTTATTTTACCCATCATTATACCCTGTGAAAAAAACTTTAAAAACTTGGGATAAGCACACAAATCTCATTAAGGGATATAAAATAAATAATGTAACCTTTATCCATGAATATTTTAAACTTATGAAAACATTTTCAGAAATCATACTTTTCACCCATAAAACATAAACCATTTATATTACCTCATAAACTCATAATATTCCTATAAAACTCATAGAAATAATAAACCATAAAGGTAACTTATGGGATCCATATCATTCTTATATTGTATCCTTCATAGATCCATAGGGAGTAAACTTCATGGTTATGTTTGGAATACCCATCACATTATATTCCAAAAATATCTTATGAGAAACCCAATCGGTTAACTCCATTTCATTACCCAATGAATTGGAGAACTATCGTGGGATCACCCACCCTTATTATATCATGTAACCACCTATGTACATCAAAAATTACCAATAATCAAAACATAATCATAACATATAAAACAATCATAATGGAAAAATAACATTTCCACTTTGAAATCACATTTCATCTTTACAAGCCACGAACTCATAAATAAAAACAGTTTATTTTAAAATAAAATGGTAAACATGTAATGTAAACATAAATAAAATATAGGGATATGAAATTGAGAAATTATATTCATGTCATATATGTAAAAAACATTCCAAGTTATTCAAATAATCAATCCATTTCTAAAACACAATTAAAACATTTAAAAAGAATATTTTTCAATCAAAGTGTCCCATAACACTTTGAAACTTTTGAATGGAAGTAAAATTTTATAAAATTCATGTACATATAAATAAATCCTTAAAACCATTTTGAAAAAATGTAATTTAATGATAAATATTTAGAATAATAAATCATTAAATCATTTAAAACGACCTTTTAGTAAAAGAGTCTCTTATAAGGATTCCTTTATGAAAGCATTTGAGATAAATGAAAAAGTTACCATTTTAAAACATTCATGTCCATATAAATACATTCATTAAAACCATTTTTAATACTAGAATATGTAAAAAGATAATTTGGTATTTATTTTTCTTTTAAAAACATTACAGCTTGTAGATGAATCCAAATATCAAATAATTGTCACAACGGTGGAAAAGTCATTATCACTAAATAAGTTTAAAAGATATTCCTTTTATAATTTAGTAAAATGGTTCACATAAAAATATTAATTTTGAAAAAAAATTATATTAAAATAAAATTAAAAGGGTTTTATTATACACCATATAAAATAATGTGGTGTATATTATCAAAATGTGCCTCAACGAAAGGTAGTTGAGGCAAAGTCTCTTACCTCATGTCCAAATCATCTCGTACGTTCTTTATATTCCTAAATAATAAACTTAGGTTAATTTATACTTACTTGATAAATTTTTTGTTTTTATTATTCGTTTTATATTACTTATTTACATTTTATAATTGTTACATAATTACTTAAGTTCATATCAGTCTTTTGGTCAATATTCAGTACTTCAGTCAAAAATGTATTTGGTATGATATCAATAGTTCATGTGGTTATAAGTCCATCATATCTTGAATAATATTCATGGAATAATAATCAATTTTATATATCTATTATACCTTTAAATCCATTCATTAAATATGGATATGAAAAATGAACAATGTTGCAATCATGGAGATGATAAGTCGTACGTATGCATGAGTAACAGTTTCATTTTTCAATGATCATTTTGGAAAGAAGGTAAATATTATTTTATATTTAAATTTTTTTAATAATATAATTAATATGAAATTAATAATTTAAATATACTTATATATATTATCAATGTAATGTGGTGATTAAAAACAAATCACATCGCTTCGTAGAGGTGACAGTTCACACGTATGCACAAATGATGTTTTCATTTTTATGTGCATGGAAAGTAAAAAATTAATTTATATATAATTCTATCATAATGATAAATATTTGATTAATATAAAATATTCATATTAATTCAATCAATATAACCATTCTTGAGAGGCGTTTATGGAAAAAGAATTATATCGGTTTGTGGAGGTGATAGTTCACAAGTACGCACAAACGATTAATTATTTTCCCATTTAATGGAAGTGTATACAGATTTAGGTGATGATATTAATATAAGATAATATTATGGTATTTAGGATACTGGATTTACTATTTAATCATGGTTGAATTATATTTTAAGGAATATTAATAAGAAATAAAATAAAAACACTTAAATAAAAACATTGCATTTCCTTCAGATGATCATATTTCATTACACTTCAACACCTTTAAGGAGGGTGTTCTACCTAAAATAAGGCTTCAAGAATGTTAAGTGGTATCCAAGAATGGATTAGGTTAGATATTGGCTAAACCAAATGGTTTTTAAGTGTAATATATAGATAAGAATGAGTGCCTTTTTATAGGAAAGGGGAGGTAATCCCTTCGAAACCTTTAAAATGAAAAATTAATATAAATACAATTTTAACTCCAAATGACTCCAAATTATATTAGATCAACGTTAATATGATTATGGTTTAGAATCCTCTCAACGAATAATATTTTGAAATGTACTGAGTTTATTTTAAACCTTATCTTTTTGTTTTGGCCCCTTTTAACAATTACCGTTTTATCAAGTAATTTACAATGAAGGGGTTAAAATAATTACAATAACATGCCAAATGACCAATGAATGAGTCATTAATAAAATTTTTAGAATTATATAAACTTTTTTCATAAATATTATATTTTTATAAAATTTATAATATTTAATTAAATAGTTTATATTTTATGATTTGAATTATGTCAATTTGGACACTATTCATTATTTGAATTTTTAAAAAATACTAAAAACTACATTCCTTATAAAAAATACATTAAATTATCTATTACATGTCACATTAGTCCATAAAATTCAGGTATGACCTCAAATATTTAAAATTATATTATTTTAATATTATTAATATCATTTATTTGATTCTTTCATTAATGAAGCAATTACTATATCATCTTTGTGCCAAAATCAATTTTAATTATTTAATGTCTAAAAATTATAAATAAATAATCATTATGTACATAAATATTTAATATTTAAAATGAATTTTTATATTATAATTTATATTCTATATAACCCTATATTTAAAATGATTTACTTATTAAAAATATGAGTATGACATTTTTTACTAATCTTTATATAAAATATAATAAATTTAATATTCTTACCCAAGTGGGTTAAAAATGTTATAATTTTGGCCTAAGATTGAATTTGGTCAAAATACACCAGTACAATGAATTTATTACAAGTGTTAGGGTAATTTTTTAATAATATAATATTATTTTTACCTTTAATTACGTGATTTACCCTTAACCGTGGTAAATAAAATACCAAAGTTACTATTCAAAAAAAATTTAGTTGATCCTATTACATAAATTTTTTTATAATTTTTAAAATAATTTAGTTCTATTTTTAAATATTATATTTACATAATTGGTTCAATAAGGTTTAATAGAAATCCCACAAATGTGGTGAGAAGGCGGGTGAAAGTGCCGTTCAAAATTTCCAATAAGTTTTTATATCTAATTTCAATATAAAAATTACTAAAATAATTTAAAATGGATTAAATTATAAAAAAATTATTTAATTATACTTTAAAAAGAAATTATAATTATAATTTAACTATATAAATAATTTATATGAAAAACAGTTTTGAATTAAAATGCAATATTTTCACTATTCATTAAAAAATGAATATTATCAGAAAAATACCAAAAATTTAACCAAAGTAAAAATTTTTATCCCTACTTTAAAGAATAATTTTTTTTAAATATAACTTATAAATTTTTTTAAAAATATATTTAAAATAAGTGCACCATCAAAAGGCGTCAAAACTGCATTTTTAGAAAAATATTTCTTGTAACCATAAAATTCAATTTGTTCTTATATAATGTCTCGAAAACACATAATATGAATTTTAAACATTATATTGAATTTATATTTCATTAATTTAATCCACCAAGAGTGATTTTATTATTTTATAAATAGAATTATTCATAATTAAATATTTTTTCATAGAGATATATCCTTCATATACAATTGGTTTTTAGTTTGATTTCTAGTTAATTTGGTAACCAAGGAATCATTATATAAACATTTGTAAATAATATTTTAATAATTAAATTAAAAATTTTACTTCTTTCCATTTTAACAGCTACGTAATAACTACGGCTTAAAATAATAATATTACAATATACTATTTTTTATATAACTCTGTCTTCTGTGAAACATAAGATTTCAGAGAAACCCATTGTTGCATGTCGGGTATACTATCAAACATGGAGTCCTTTAAAGGTATAATTACTATCTAATTCATAAATATTAATAATTATTAATAATTATTATTCTATAATTACCTAGTATGTTACATCCTTCCCACTTTTGGAAATTTCATCCTCATAATTTTAAATGTGGGCTTGCTAACTATGCTTTCACTTTTCCAAAATTACTTCATTGAAATCCCGCATCAGAAAAAAAAAAGCCAATAAAAATTACACATTAAAGGAAATAAAGTGAAGTAAAAAGGTCATCCGAGAGAAAAATACTAGCATTCCATCTATGAAAACATGGATATGGAAGAGAAAACTAACCATCAAGTTCTGATAGAGAGTGATCGAAAACATTTTTCAGGGAATGTTAACAATCACAAAACCATAAATTTGTGATGGGTTAAATGGTCATTGATTTTTTAGTTATAAAATTAAACAAAAAACATTTTTGTTTTAAGATAATTTTCATAATGTTAAGGAATTCATTTAATTCATAGACTAAGAACATTAAGAAATATATTTTCTTGAAAAGTATAGTTTTATCCTTTAATCAAATACACCACAAACTCATCTTTTTATCTAAATAATGATTATTTAAGTCAATTTTTTCACACCTGAAACACTAGAATCAACTTATAGAGAATCATATAATCCATAAAATATTAACTATCTATTTCTCCTATCTTGAAACATTAACCAAAAACAATATGGTTAGGATAAGATAAAAAATTCCCCAAAAATAATAAATCATTAGATGATGAAAAATTACTTTTAATATCCAAAATTAAACTATAATACCAAAATCTCAAGATAGACCATTCAACAAATAACTACCATTAAAATCCCTCAAAATAACCTAAACAATGTTTTAAACCCAAAATTCAGAATAATTTGATTACATTGTCCTACAAGATAAATATTAACATTTATCTCCAAATAAAATCAAGTTCTCTTTAAGTATCAAACCAAAAACTAATTACCCAAATCACATATTCTCCAATTTAGGTTAGTCATTTCCATAAATAACCTGAATCACCATGAAATTGCAATAAAATCATAGATTCTTATAAAACATAATTAAAAATTAACTCCTAAAATAAAATTTCATAGTATTCTATTTACCTTGATTATATAGGGTTCCCAAAATAGTGAACATATTCCAGAATAACATTTATCACTTAATCCCCAAATCATTTTCCAATACCAAGGATATCCATTTTATAAAACATAAGATCCTAAAATAAACTTATTCATATTCCACTAAATCCTTTATCTAAAATGAAAAAAATTATACTAAATAAGGACTTCACATAGGACAGTGGTAGGCGATAAATCCATGTCTCCCTTTGATTTTCAGTTCAATTCCTACATCCTTTTTTTATGCGATGGGTTTTTTACCTTTCCTATGCATTTTACTTTTTCTAAAACTATATAATTCTCATAAAATTCCAAAAATGAGGTAAAATCATCAAAAATAACAATAATATATTTTAACCTCAATTTATAACTCTTGCCTTTAATTTTGCATCTGAAAATATAATATCTGATAATTACCTCAAAATGAAGGATTATATGAACGCTAAAGGTTTTTATACCTTTATAATTTTGTCCATAGAAGAAAAGATAAATTTTCCTCTAATAAAATTTTGACATAAAATACTTCAGGGTTATAAATACTAAAAAAAATTCCAAATTAATACCATTATCAAAAGAGAATTAATAATTTTAAACATTTCATCACTATAGATATAACATAACTCTCCAATTCCTAAAATGTAGGCATCTTAATAATCCGTCATTTTTCACGTTCAGTTAAACTCAATTTTTTATCTTATTCTTTAATACTTATTTCCTACAAAAAAAACAAGAATAATGTCCTAAGATTCAATAATGTCAAAACATGAGTTAAGAAATCATCCATACCTTTCATAATTCATTTTTAGTTTCCTCCTCTTCAATTATAATGACATTAGGTATTGATAAACATATATTTATATGGTGTTGATGATCCCATTCATGATCCTTCAATGTCAGAAATTTATTTTCATAATGACCATACTCCCCATATTTAAAACATTCAATTGATAACTTGGGAAGAACCTCTTTCCCTTTCATTTAGTCAACTAGATTCTTCCTTATTTTTCTTGGAAGTTTATTTCATTATGACCTTCATAACCACATCTATAGCATTTTACCATCCCTTTAAAACATTTTCCTAAGTGTTTCCTTCCATATACTTGACGTTTATGTCATTGAATATACTTCTCTTCATGATCATTGTTACCTAAAATTTCATTGGGATTCATTTCTATCATATATTATGGATCAAATAAATCAACAAGGTTTAAGTGGTTAATCATTACTCCTAATAGTTGGTTTAGAATAACACTGAGAGTTCTCATTATAGCTCCCATTTTATTTGGTTTCTTATTTAGAGAACCACCAAATTTTCCTTCATATTTATTGTAATTTTGGTGCCTGCTGGATCCATCTATTTACTAAAACCTAAAAGGTCAGTGTGAGTAAATAAAAAAATATCATATAACATCTTATGATGAATTTAAACACTAAGATATACTTATTCATGTTATCTAAAACTCATTCAATTTATCTAAAATATCTATAACTCTTCCTACCAACATAACCATTGTGGTTACATACAGCTTGAAACTTATTCTAAAATAACACCCTAACCTATAAGCTTATCTTAATTGACCACCGATACCAATAGTAAACCCTCATACTTAAATGTTACATAATATTGAGTTAATTCATGAATTTATATTCATTCATATTTAGGATCATTTTAGGTTTGTAGTTTTAGATAATTAGGCCATAACTGTTATATAACATCTCAAATATTACAAAGTAGACAAGTATACTCACAATCTATGTTTTTTATAGTCAAATACATTTAAAATGAAACATGATTTATTTTTATTAATAAAAATATTCATAACATTCATCTTGACTACTTCCTTTCTCTTTTCCATCCATATACCCTGTGATTTTTTTTAAACATGGGATGAGAATAAAAATCTCATTAAGGGATATTAAATAAGTAATGTAGATGTTAGTCCATGAATATTTTAAACTCATAAAAACATTTTCATAAAATCACAATTTTCACCCATAAAACTTAAACCCTTTAGTTTACCTCATGAAATAATAAGATTATTATAAAAATAATAGAAATAATATATCATAAAGGTAACCTATAGAATACATATCATTATAACATTGTATTCTTCATATCTATATATTTATTATCCTTCATGGTTACGTTTGGAATACCCGTCACAGTTTATATAGTAAATCTCTTAACAGAAACATAACCAGTTAAATCTGTATCATTCACCAACGCATTTGAGATGATATCATGGGATCACCCACCCTCGATTTATCAAATAACTGCCTATATACGTAAATAATTCCCAAGAACCATAACATTATCATCACACATAAAACAAGAATAATGGAAAAAATAACATTTCCACTTTGAAATCACATTTCATCTTTACAAGTCACAAACTCATAAATGAAAACAAAGTATTATAAAATAAAATGGTAAACTTTAAAATTAAAAATCAATATAGTATAAATACATGAAAGAGATAAATTCCATTCATGTCATATATCTAAAAAAACATTCTATGTTATTGAAATAATAAATCCATTTTTAAAACACAATTAACACATTTAAAAAAGAATATTATTGAACCAAAGTTTCCCAACCACTATGAAACTTTTTAAAGGAATTAAAATTTTAAAACATTCATGTCCATATAAATAAATCCTTAAAACTATTTTTAAAACAAGTAAATTAATGAGAAGTTTTTAGAAGAAACAATCGTTATAACATTTAAAATAATTTTTTAGTTAAAGAGTCCCTTATAAGGATCCCTTTATGACATCACTTGAGAGAAATAAAAATTTTCCCATTTTAAAACATTCATGTATATAGAAATAAATTCATAAAAACAATTTTTAAAACCAAAATACCTAAAAATAGAATATGGTATTTATTTTATTCTTTGTAAACATTATGTCTTGTAGAGGAATCCAAATATCAAATAATGGCCACAACGGCGGAAAAGTTGTTATCTCCGTATTTATTAAAAAAATTCCTTCTTCCATTTAGTAAATCATTTAATATAAAAATATTCATTTTGAAAACCATTTAATTAAATTAAAAGTAAAATGGGTTGATTATACACTATATAAAAAAAGGCTATGTATATTATCAAAATATGACTCATTGAAAGGATATTAAGACGAAGACCCTTACCCTGAGTCTGAATCATGTTGTTAGTTCTTTATCTTCCTGATTAATAAAAATAGGTTAATTTCTAATATCTTAAGAAATTTTTTCAATTTTATTATTACCATTATATAACTTCTTTACATGTTATAATAATTAAATAATTATTTAAGTTCATATCGATCATTTTGTCGATATTCAGTACCTGAGTAGAAAATGAACATGGTATCATATTGATAGTCCATGTGTTCATAAGTCCATCATCTCAAGAATAATATTCATGAAATAATAATAACTTTTATATATCAATTATACCTCTAAATGCATTCATTAAATATTGATATGAAAAATTAATAATGTTATGATCATGGTGACGGTAAGTTGTATGTACACATGAGTAAAAGTTTTAGTTTTTAGTGAACATTATGGAAAGAAGGTAAATATTATTTTATATTTAAATAATGATAATAATATAATTAATATAATGTTAACAATTTAAATATACTTATATATATTATCCAAGTGATGTGGTGATTAGAAACGAATCACATAGCTTCATGGAGGTGATAGGTCACATGTACTCAGGAACGATGTTATCATTTTTATGTACATGGAATGTAAGAACATAATTTGTATATAATTCTCTTATAATGATAAATATATCATTAAAATCACATATGAACATTAATTCCATCATTAAAACAATTCTTGATAGACGTTTATGAAAATCAAATTATATCGGTTCGTGGAGTTGATATTTCACACGTACGTGCGAATGATTAATTATTTTCCTATTTAATTGATGGGGAGACGGATTTAGATGATGATATTAACATAATTACATATAATTATATTTAATATATTTTATTTATTATTTAATAATAGTTTAAAGAGATTTTATGGAAGATGAAGAAGAAATTAAATAGAAATACATAAATAAAAACATTAATTTTCCTTCGGATGATCACCATTCTTAACCTCTCAAAAAATATAAGGAGGGTGTTCTCCCTAAAATAAGAAATTAAGAATGTGTATAGGTGTTATAGTAATGGGTTTTATCAGATCTTGTCTGTACCAAATGGGTTTTTAAGTGTGAGTAATAGAGAGGAATGGGTGCCTTTTATAGGAGAGGGGAGGGGCACCCTTGGAAACCTTTAAAATATTAAATTAATAAAAATTAATTTTTAACTCCAAATGACTGAAAATTGTTTTATCTAGAATATATAATGATTATGGTTTTAAATAATCTCAAAAAATAATTTTTAGACATGTTTTTATTTTATTTTAAACCAAATTCTTTTTGTTTTAACCCCTTTAAACTCTTACCGTTTTATCAAGTAATTTACACTTGTGGGGTTAAAATAATTACCATAACATACCAAATAACCAATTAATGAGTCATTAATGGAATTTTTAGACTTATATAAACTTTGGGTATAAATATGAGATTTTTATAAATTTTATTTCATTTAGTTAATTATATTATATTTTAAGATATGAATTATGTCAATTTTGGCACAATTCATTCTTAGACTTTTAAAATAGTCATAACAACTTGATGCCATAAAAAATAATCCAAATAATAAATTAAATTTCAAATTCATTCATAAAATTCTTTTATAGAATCAAATATTTCAAATTATATTTATTTTAATATTATTAATATCATTTATTTGATTCATTCATTAATGAAGTAATTATTGCATCATCTTTGTGTCACAATTAAATTTAATTATTTAATGTATAAAAAGTATAAATAAATAATAAAGATTTATATAAATACTTATCTTTTAAATAAATATTTATAGTCTAATTAATCTTTTATATTACCCTATATTAAAAATGATTTACTTATTAAAAATATGAGTATGACATTTTTTACTTATGTTTAAATAACATATAATAGATTTCATATTCTTACACAAGTGTCATAAAATGGTTATAATTTTGGAATAAGAATTATATTGGTTGAAACTAACTCATTAAATGAAATTAGGACAACTTTTAGGGTAATTTTATAATTTAATAATATTATTTTTACCATTAATTGCTTGATTTACCCTTAACTGTGGTAAATAAAATACAAAAGTTTATATTACCCAAAAATTAAGTTGATCACATTAGATAAAAATTTTCATAATTATTAAAAAAATGTATGTAAATATTGGAAAATAAAGTTCATAGAAGTTGTTAAATTAGGTTTAACCCAAATCTCAAAAAAGTGGCGTGAAGGCGAGTAAAAGAGACGTTCAAAATTTCCAATAAGCTTTTATATATAATTTCCATATAAAAATTACCCCAATGACCTAAATTAGATAAAATTATAAAATATTATTTAATTATAATTTAAAACAAATTAAAATGATAATATACCTGTATAAATAATTTAGATGAAAATGAGGTTTTGAATTAAAATGTAGTATTTTTTACTATTCATTAAAAAATGAATATTATCATAAAAATACATAAAATTTAACCAAAGTAAAATTTTATATCCTTATTTAAAATAATAAGTTTATTTTTTCAAATATAACTAATAAAATTTTCAAAACTAGATTTAAAATAGTTGCACAATTAAAAGGTGATCAAACTACATTTTTAGAAAAATACTTCTTTTTTCTGTCAAATTGAATTTGTTTTTTATAACATATAGGAAACACATAAGATGAATTTTAAAAAATAAATTTAATTTATATTTCATTAATTTAATCCACCAATAGTTATTTTATTGTTTTATATATGTAATTATTTACAATAAAATAGTTTTTCATATAAATACATCCTTTATATTCAATTGGTTTTTAGTTTCACTTCTAGTTAATTTGGTAACCAATGAATCATTATATAAATATGTGTAAAAAATATTTTAAAAAAAATTATATCATTTTTCATCCCTCCATTCTAATTTATAGGTGATAACTACCACTTAAAATAATAATATTACAATATCCTATTTTTTCGTAATAACCCAGTCATGAGTGTAACGTAATATTTCAAAAAAACCCATTGTTTTGTATCGGGTACACTATTAGAAATAAAATACCATTATGTTAATATTAATGACATAAAAAAGAACTATTAAATATCAATTATACCTTTAAATCCCTTAATTAAATATGTATATGAAAAATGAACAACATTAAAATCATGGAGACGGTAAGTTGTACGTATACATGAGTAACGATTTTATTTTTCAATAATCATTATGGAAAGAGGGTAAATATTATTTTATCTTTACATAACTATAATTATATAATTCATATCGTGTTAATAAATAAAATATGATTATATATATTATCCAGGTGATGTAGTGATTAAAAACAAATCACATCGCTTCGTGAAGGTGATAGTTCACACGTACACACTAACTATGTTATCATTTTTATGTGCATGAAAAGTAAGAAAATAATTTATATATAATTCTATTATAATGATAAAATATTTCAATAATATCGAATACTAATATTCATTAAATCACTAAAATCATTCTTGAGATATGGTTATTGAAAATGAATTATATCAGTTCGTGGATGTAATAGTTCACACGTAGTTCACACGTACGCGTGAATGATTAATTTTTTTACCATTTAATGGAAGTGGAGATGTATTTTAGTGATGATATAAACATAATGAAGTATAAGTATATTGATTATACTGGAGTTATTATTTTATCATGGTTGAAGGATATTTTAAGGAATATGAAGAAGAAATAAAATAGTAACACTTATATAAAAACATTTTCCTTCCTTTGGATAATCAATTCTCTTAACACCTCAACACATCTAAGGAGGGTGTTATGCCTAAACTAAGGCTTGTAGAATGTGTATAGGTATTATATTAATGTTTTTTGGGTAGATATTGTCCATACCAAATGGTTTTTAAGTGTGAATAATAGAGAGTAATGCATACCTTTATATAAGAGATGGGAGGGGAACCCTTGGAAACCTTTAAAAATTAAATTAATTTAAATTAATTTTTAAATCTAAATGACTCAATTTTTTTGTGATAATATAAGATCATTATGGTTCAAAATATCACAACAAATAATTATTATACACCTATTGATTTTATTTTAAACCTTATCTTTTTTAACCCCTTTTAACTCTTACTGTTTTATGAAGTAATTTACACTTTAGGGGTGAAAATAATTATCATAACATGAAAAAGACCGATTAATGAGTCATTAATAACATTTTTAGACTTATATAAACTTTTTGGCAGAATTTTAATTTTTATAAATTTTATTTCATTTAATAAAATATTTTATATTTTAAGATATGAATAATGTCAATTTTGAAATTATTCATTATTTGGATTTTTTTTAAATCATAACAACTTGATTCATTTGAAATAACTAATTTAACTCTTATATTACATGTAAAATTCATTCCTAAAGTTCTTTTATGGTATCAAATATTTCAAATTATATTTATTTTTATATTATTAATATCATTTATATGATTTTTTCATTAATGAAGCAATTTCTACATCTTCATTGTGTTGTTATTAAATTTAATTAATTAATGTCTAAAATATTTAAATAAAAAACCACTATTTGGATAAATATTTTATCTTTAAAATTACTATTTATAGTCTAAATTATCTTCTATATAGCCCTATAATAAAAAATATTATTTTTTAAAAATATGAGTATGACATTTTGAACTTATATATAAATAAAATATAATAAATCTAATATACTTACCCAAGTTTCTTAAAAAGGTTAGAATTATGAGCCTAAAGTTTAATTTGGTAGAAAACCACCCATCAAATGAAATCACAACAAGTTTTATCGTAATTTTATAACATTTTAAAATTATTTTTACCTTTAAATACATGATTTACCCTTAACCATAGTAAATAATATACAAAAGTTACTATTCACCAAAAATTAAGATGATCATAATAGATATAATTTTTCATACTAATTACAACCATGTATGTATGTTTCGAAAAGAAAATTGGTAGAAGTGCTTAAATTACGTTTAACACTAATTCCACAGATGCGGTGAGAAGGCGGGTAAAATAGACATTCAATAATTTCAATAAGATTTTATATCTAATTTCAATATAAAAATTACTCAAATGACATACAATGTATTAAATTATGAACATTTTATTTAATTATAATTTAAAACAAATTAAAAAGGATAAACTAATTATATTAATAATTTAGATGAAAAAGAAGTTTTGAATTCAAATGCAGTATTTTTTACTATTCATTAAAAATGAATATTATCATAATAATACCAAAAAATTTGAACAAAGTAAAATTTTATTTCTAGAATTAAAAAAAGTAGTTTATATATTTAAAATATAACTTATAAAAGTATCAAAACTAGATTTAAAATAGTTTCACCATCAAAAGGCGGCAAAACAAAATTTTTAGAAAAATACTTCTTTTATCCGTAAAATTTAATTTATTCTTATATAATGTATAAAAAACACATAAGATGAATTTCAAACATTATATTGAATTTATATTTCATTAATTTAATACACCAAGAGTGATTTTATTATTTTATTAAAATAATTATTCAAAATTAAATAGTTTTTCATAGAAATACATCATTTATATTTAATTGGATTTTAGTTTAATTTCTTATTTATTTGGTAACCAGTGAATTAATTTATAAATATGTGTAAAAAATATTTTAATAATTCAATAAATATTTTTCATTCCTTCCATTATAACAACCAGGGGATAAATACCACTATAAATAATAATATTACAATATACTATTTTTTTAGTATAACTCAGTCTTTCGTGCAACATAAGATTTTGGAGAAACCCATTGTTGTGTGTTGAGTACGCTATTAGACATATCATCCCCTGATGGTGAAATTACTATCTAATTCATAAATACTAATAATTATGAAAAATTATTATTTTAATATTACCTAGGAAATTGCATCATTCGCCAGTTTTGGAAATTGCATCCTTACAATTTTAAATTTGTGCTTGGTAACTAAGGTTTCACTTTTCAAAATTACTTCATTGAAATCCCAATTCGAAAAAAAAGTCAACAAAACCTCCACTTTAAAAGAAATAAAGTAAAGTAAAAATGTCACCCAAGATAACAAATACCAGGGTTTCATGTATGAAAACATGGATATGGAAGAGAAAACTAATGATAAAGTTTCTATATAGAGTGATAGAAAACATTTTCATGAGAAAGTTAAGAATCACAAAACCATAAATTTATGATGTGTTAAACAGTATTTGTTTTTGTAATAAGAAAATTAAATTGAAAACATTTTTGTTTTAAGATCCTTTTCATAAAGTTGGGGAATTCATTTAATTTGTATACTAAGAACATAAGTAAATATACTTACTTCAAAAGTACAGTTTCATCCTTTAATCAAATTCCACCAAAAACTCATTTTTTCTAAATGATGAGTAATCAAGTTGAATTTTTCACACATGAAACACTGTAATCAACTTTTATATAATCACATAATCCACAAAAGATTAACTATATATTTATCCTATCTTGAAACATCAAGAAAAACCAACATGGTTAACATAATATAAAACAATTCCCCAAAAATAATAAACCATTGGACGATGAAAAACTACTTTTAATATAAAAAATTCAATTGTAATACAAAAATTTCAACATAGACCATTAAAAAAATATCTATTATTAAAATCCATCAAAATAATCAAAACTTTGTTTTAAGCCCAAAACTCAGAATAATTTTATTACATAGTCCTCCAAGATAAGTTTTAACAGTTATCTATAAATAACATCAAGTAATCTGGAAGTCTCATTAAAAAATTAATTACCCAATTAAAATATTCTCCAAGTTAGGTTAATTATTTCTATAAATAACTTGAATCACCATAACTCTACAATAAAATCATATATTCTTCTAAAAATATAATTTAACCTTAACACCTCAAATAAAATTCCATAATATTATATTTACCTTGATCATATACAGTTCCCAAAAATAGTGGGCATTTGCTAAAATAACATGTATTACTTAATCCTAAAATCATTTTCCAATACCAAGGATATCCATTTGATAAAACATAAGTTCCAAAAATAAACTAATTCTTATTCCACAAAATTATTTAACAAAAAGGAAAATCTAATACTAACTAGGGACATCACATAGGCCAATGGTAGGTGATAAAGTAGTATCTTCCTTTAGTTGTGGTTTTGATTCCTACTGCATTTTCCTATGCGACATATTTTCACCCTTTCTACGGGTTATCCTTTTTCTAAAACTATATAATTCTTATAATATTCCCAAAATAATATAACATCATTATAAATATCCATAACATATTTTAACCCCATATTTTATCTCATGCCTTTCATTTTTCATCCCATTATGTAATATCCCATAATTACTTCAGAATCAAGGATCATATAAACCCTAAAGGTTATTTATAACTTTATAATTATTTCCACACAATAAAATATAATTCTTCCTCAAATAACATTTTCACATAAAAAAATTCAGTGTTACACATACTAAAAAAAGTCTTCCAAAGTTATCACATCATATACATATTATTAATACTTTAAAACATTTCATTATCCATAGATCTAACATTACTATAAATTCCTAAAATGTATACATCTTAATTATTCGTCATTATTTATGTTCCCTTAACCATGATTTTCCATATTATTCCTTAATACTTATTTATAATAAACAAAAACATGAATCATGTTTTAATATTCAATAATATCAAAAGATGACTTAAGAAAAAAAATACCTTACATAAGTCATTTCAAGTTTCCTCGTCTTCAATTGTAATAGAATTAGGTATTGATAAACATATATTTGTATGGTCCTGATGATCCCATTCACAAACCTTATTTGTAGGACATTTATTTTCATAATGACTATACTCCATGTATTTAAAACATTCCATTAATAACTCGGGAAGAGCTTATTTCCCTTTCATTCAGTAAACTAAATACATTATTTTTCCTTGGAAGGTTATTGATTTATTACTTTTATTAACACATATATAACATCTGCCCATCCCTTTAAGACATTTTCCTAAATATTTATTTCCAAATCCTTGACACATATATCATTGAATATACTTACCTTTATAATCATTATTACCTGAACTTCAAAAGGGATTTATTTCTCTCATATATTATACATAATAAAATTTATAAAGGTTCAAATGGTTAATCATTATTCTTGATAGTTGGTTTAGAATAACCATGAGATCTCTCATTGTATCTCACATTTCATTTAGTTTCTTATTTTGAGAACCACCAAATTTTTCTTCACATACATCATTATTGAGTCAATAAGGTTTCCTTATGACTTGTCCATTCCTTTTTGTTTTGAAAATCACAAACACCTTATATTAAGGAAAATTTCATTTACCCTATGTTTTACTTGATAAGGAAAATTTTCCTTCCGTAAGGAAATTTATCATTACTATGTTTTTCATTCTTTGTATTTTTTCTATGTATAAAATTTCGTTTCATATCTAAAACCTTGGAATCATATAATACATAGATATAGAGCATTCGGTATTCAGGATCTGAATTTAGGATCCGAATTCTCTAAATTCAGACACCGAACTCTTCTGATTTCAGACTCCGAGTTCTATGAATTCAGACTCCAAAATCTTCTGAGTTCAGACTCCGAGTTCTCTAAATTCATACTTCAGACTCTTCTGTGTTCAGACTCAAAGTTCTCTGAATTCAGACTCCAAACTCTTCTTAGTTCAGACTCCGAGTTCTCTGAATTCAGACTCCAAAATCTTTCGAGATCAGACTCTGAGTTATTTGAATTTAGACTCCGAACTTTCTAAGTTCTGGTTTTGAATTCTTATGAATTCAAAATCCAAACATTCTAAGTTCAGGTTCTGAATTCTTGGGAATTCATATTCCAAATTTCCTTAAAATTCAAGCTCTGGAATTATATAGAATTCAGGTTCCCAATTCTTATGAAGACAAAATCTGAATACCTATTTATTATAGACACCAAATGTGTTTTTGGTTACACTCCAAACTTTCATTTTTCCTTTCACTCCGAAAAATGATTTCAGTTAAGTAACTATATTTTTAATTACTCATGTTTTTGTTATAAAACTATGTCTGGCATTCAGTTGCTAACTAACTATTGTTTGAGTGACACCTGTACAGGTCCCTCCAAAATTCAAGGAAAAATATGACAGTTGGAGGAGGGAGTCAGCCATTGAAGTTATGCCTATAAATAGAAGCTCATTTGAACAATCTCAATACTATTTTATGACTCTAAAGATTACATGATTCTAAAGTTACTTCTATAGAGAGACTCTATTTCTTTGTGTGTACTAAACGTCTTGTTCATAATTTCTTCGTGTGACTCCAAATTTTGCTCAGTACATTTGAGGGATTTCGGGGATAGGAAGACAGAGGTGTTGACTACCTTAAAGTTCGAGGACTTCCTTGCTGAGAAAGACAGAGTTGCTGACTACCTTGAAGTTGAGGGATTTCAGGGATAGAAAGAAAGATTACGATCTTCGTATTGAGGGCTTACCCTGGTGTGGGTAAGACATACTTTCTTGAAAGTATAAATCAAGGGACCTTTATCCAAGGTTGTTGGATACCCTTCTCCTTGGGTTAAAAGATTTACTTCTTGTTACTTGTATTGTTTCAAGTTTTCCTCTGCATTTTTTATTATTGAGGAAAGTATAACTATATTATACTTTCTTATACTTGTACTCTTATTAGTGAGATTCTATAGGCTTTAGGGTATAATCCTTACCTTTTTAAACTTTTGTTATGTTTCATTTCAGGAACCACTTTTCCGGAATTACATTCTCAGAATCACATTTCCGGAATCAAGAATGTTTCGTAGAACTTATAGGTTTTGTGAATTTACCATGTTTAACCTTGTTAAACAAAATAAAGGTTTCTAACAAACTTTAAAAGTTCTCAAAGAATTTTTAAAATATACAATTCATCCCCCCATGTATATTGATCATATACATCATTAGATACTACAATCAGTATCATAGATTATTTTGATCTAACAATTGGTAACAAAGGAGGTCTGTGAAATACATATATTCAAATATAAGTTTTCTTGATCAAGTTTTCATTGTTCTATATTTTACTTCCTGAGGAATATTTTCCTTGTTTTTAAAATTTTATTACTGACAAGTTTGTGTGTAATGATTTTTTCTCTTAAGATGACAGGAATCAATGTTGATTCCATTGGCAATATAAATCCTACTAGACAACCTATTTTTTATGGGAATGATTACGAATATTGGATAGATCGTATGAAGACATTTATTATCAATACTGGAGTAGAAAATTCTTTTATGCTTAATGGAGGATATAAAATCCCTAACCAAGAAGTTAGTACTTTCATCAATTAATAAAAGCAAGAATATCAACTGAATTATAAGGTAAGCGATACATTGATTTGTTATATGAATAGAAATATATATATCCAAATTTCATCTTGTAAATAGAAAATTGTATTTGGAAGAAGCTTGAAGTTACACAATTTGAAACTTCCAAAGTTATTGAAACTAGAAGAGCCATACTCAGAGCTGAATATCATGGTTTCTGCATTCCTTATAGAGAACCCATATGTAAGTTGCAACAAAGATTCATGACTATTGTAAATAGTTTTAAATCCATGGGTGAGAAAGTATTAGATGATTAATATCTTGTGGAAAAAATCATAGACATCATGCCCAATGAGTGGGAATCCAAGAGAACTATTATTGACAAGAATAGAAAAGTTACACATATTTCTCTTGATGAACTTTTTGGAACTCTTCTTCAACATGAGACTATAATGAAGAGAGATGCTGATAATGTTAAGAAGAATAATGGAAATGACAGTGTTGCTTTAACAAAAACTTCAAATCATATGAAATCAAAGACTCCTGAGAGAGTTACAAGATCTAAATCTACGAAGGTTATTATAAAATCCAAATCTAGTGGAATTGAATATTCAGAAAATGAATTAACCAATATTGCTCGAAGGATGAACAAGATTGTTGGATGGAATAACTTTAAATCTAGATACAAGAAGAAATAAAGGAATGATAAGAAAGACTCTAAAGTCACTTGTAATGAATGCAAAAGAGATGGACATATAAGACCAGAATGTCCTATGCTTAGGAGAAAGGAAAGAAAGGAAAAGAATTATGAGAGGAACATAAAGAAGTACTACAAAGCTAAAGCTAAGAAATTCTTGAAATCCAATGACACCTGGATTTCCAGTGGTGGAGACTCTTCAGATGAATTATCAGATTACAAATCTTTTGGGAAGAATAATCATAGTTTAATAGCCATACTACCTATTGAAAATCATTGATTAATGGGTAAGGTACACGATGCTGAATCCATGAAAAATGTGTCTTTGAATGCTAATTATAGTAATGATAAATATTATAACTCTTCTGATGAAGAATATTCTTCTGATGAGGATAATACTTTACCTACCTATGAAGAAGTTTCTAGGTTTTCTAAGCTTCTTGAGAATGAGAATTCTAAACTCAAGAAAAATCATGATAAGGAATATTCTAGAAATACTAATCTTAATAAGGAAATATCATATCTTTCTAAGGATCTTGATAAGAAAACTTTTGATTTTGAATGTATTATAAAAAATCTTGAGGAAGTAAATTCTGATAAGGATAAACTTTCTAAGGATCTAGAAAATCTAATTTCTAAGAAAAACGTTTTTGAGCCTATCTCTAGTTCGAAATCTAATGTTTTGGAAAATTAGAACTTAGTTATTACACTTAAATCCAAAATAATCTCCTTGATAAATTGTTGGTCAAACTTTACCTTAGGTAAGGAAAATTTTGATAAGATGTATTCTCAAATTAGACCTCTAAGGAATAGTTCTGTTTTTTGTTATACTAGTTCAAAACCGATTTTTAGTAACAATTATTTTGTTCCTCAAAGTGCTCATTTCGGCACTAAGTGTCAGTGTGGTGGGAATTGGGGAAAAATTGTTCCCTAAACAAAACCCAGTCTTTAGGATTTTAAAAGGATTATTTTTTAAGGAAAATGTGGGTTCTTAATATTTTTCTTTCTAAAGTTTATGGATCCAAGAAAGTTTGGGTTATGAAAGTCTAACACTCTTATTTTTTTAAAATATAGAAGGTACCAACAAAAATACATTGTACATGGATAGTGGATGTTCCCATCATATGATTGGTAATAAAATCTTCTTTGAAAATATTATCAAGATGAAAGGAGGAAAAGTAGCTTTCGGATATAATGATAAGGTAGAATTTATTGGTATATGTAACATCGTTCTTCTTGGAAAAACTTTGATTTCAAATGTTTTATTTGTTAAGGTTCTTAAGCACAAACTCATTAGCATAAGTCAATTATGTGATGAAGATTACCGTGTGAATTTTAGGAATAAAAAGGGCTTAGTACACAATTCCAAGGAAGAGTTTATTCTTTTTTCCCATAGGAAATAGAATGTATACACACTAAAATTATAAGACCTTAGGATCCAAGATCTACCTTGCCTTAGTATAATGGAAGATCATTCTTGGTTGTGACATAGAAGGTTAGGACACTGTAACCTTAGGAACCTTTTCAAACTCTCTAAGAAAAGATTAGTTAAGGATCTACTGGAGATTAAATTTGATTCTTCAAAATTTTTTGATAATTTTCAATATGGAAAGAAACAAAAATCAATTTTTAAGTTAGTCGGTGAAGTATCAACCACTAATTCATTACAATTGGTGCATATGGATCTATTTGGTCCAACACAAAATGGAAGCATTGGAGGAAAATATTATGTATTTGTCTTGGTTGATGATTACTCTAGATTTACATGGGTCTATTTTCTAGAAAAGAAATCTGAATATTTTTCTTATTTCAAAAGTTTTATATCCCATGTTATAAATGAGAAAAACCTTCCTTTGATGACTATTCATAGTGATCATGGAGGAGAATTTCAAAATTCTAATTTTGAAACTTTTTTAGTTGAAAAGGCATTACTCATAACCTCTCAACAACAAGAACACCTCAATAAAATGGTGTTATTGAAAGAAGAAATAGAAGTCTTCAAGAGATAACAAAAACCATGTTGAGTGAGTATTATGTAGCCAAACATTTTTAGGCTGAAGCTCTAAGTACTTCTTATTATACTATAAATCATGTTTTTATTAGACCTTTTCTTAATAAAACTTCTTATGAGTTATGGAATGGTAGAAAACCTAGACTTTCCTACTTCAAGGTTTTTGGTTGCAAGGTATTCATTCTGAATACTAAAGATAATCTACACAAATTCGCACCAAAATATGATGAAGGAATTTTCTTAGGCTACTCCACAACTTCTGAGGCTTATATAGTTTTCAATAAAAACACTTGTACTGTTGAAGAAACAGTACATGTAAAATTTGATGAAACTGATCCTTTTGTTTTCAAACAGCCCCAACCTACATCTTCAGATGTGTTTTAAAAAACTGATTATCAACCCATGTTAGAAGAACCTTCTGATAAGGAAAATGTTCAAGAAGATAATTCTAAAACATTTACCTCAGAAGATTTACTATCCTATGTTGATGAACAGGTTTTACAAAACCCAAATCAATTATTTATTAAGAATCATCCCAGGGATAGTATCATTGGTGATGTAAATCAACATGTAAGGACAAGAAGTTTCTTAAGAAATGAAGTATAACATATAGAATTTCTTTCCCAATTAGAACCAAAATGAACGGATGAAGCATTAGGTGATGATAATTGGATAAAATCTATGTAAGATGAACTAAATGAATTCAAAAGGAATAAAGTCTGGACCTTGGTTGAAAGACCTAAGGAAACTTCTATTATTGGAGTAAAATGGGTTTTCAGAAATAAGTGTGATGAAAATGGAATCATTGTAAGAAATAAAGATAGATTGGTTGCTAAAGGATATAATCAACAAGAATGAATAGACTATAAAGAAACCTATTCTCCAGTAGCTAGACTTGAATCTATTCATATTTTACTTGCCCTTACAGCATTCATTAATTTGAATCTTTTTCAAATGGATGTTAAATGTGCTTTCTTTAATGGTTTTGTACAAGAGGAAGTATTTGTTGAATGAACTTCTGGTTTTGAAGATTCAAAACATCCTGAACAAGTTTTCCAACTTAATAAAGCTTTGTATGGAATTAATAATTCCCCTCGAGCTTGGTATGATAGACATACAGGATGTTTTCTTCAAAATAATTATATTAAGGGAAATGCTGATCCAACCCTTTTTATAAAAAAATATAAGAAAAATGTTTTGATTGTTAAAATTTATGTTGATGAAATTATATTTGGTTCAACTAAACAATATTTAACTGATTCCATTGCGGATCTAATGAAATATGAGTTTGAAATGAGTATGATGGATGAGTTAATATTTTTTCTTGGTTTTGAAATTTCTCAAAACCAGAAGGAATCTATATATCCCAACATAATTATATTAAATATCTTCTTAAAAATTATGGATATGACAACACTAAGAGTATAAGTACTCCCATCGATACCTCAAATTCACTTGATCTTGATGAAGCTTGGAAACCAGTGAATCAAACATCTTTTAGAGGTATGATAGGTAGTTTACTATACTTGACAGCTAGTCATCCAGATTTAATGTTTTCAGTATGCTTATGTGTAAGACATCAATCCAATCCTAAGGAATATCATTTAAAGGCAATGAAAATAATTTTTTTCTACTTAAAGGGAACCATGTATTTAGGACACTTTTATACTTTTGGAAATGATTTTGTTTTAAAAAGTTTTTCAAATACTGACTTTGGTGGATATAGAATGGATAGAAAAATTACATCCAGAACTTGTCATTTATTAGGAGATTCATTAGTTTCTTGGTCATGAAAAAAACAATACTCATTAGCACTTTCCACTGCTAAAGCTGAATATGTAGTAGCTACAATTTGTTGTGCTCAAGTATTGTGGATGCAACACACACTGACAGACTATGGTATGAGTTTTACCAAAACACAAATTTTGTATGATAATACATGTGCCATTTCCCTATGTAAAACCCATGCACATCACTCTCGTGTAAAACACATAGATATTAGGCATCATTTTCTTAGGGATCACACAAAAAAAGGTGATATCACTCTTCAATTTATCAAATCTCAAGATCAAATTACTGATATTTTCACAAAATCTTTACCCTCCTATAGATTTGAATACATTAAACAGAAGTTAGGAATGATAACTGTAAGGTAATCTTCCTTGTTAACTTCCTGTTGAAACCAGTATCCATACAGTAATAAACTCTTTTTCATAGGGGGAGTACATTTGTTTGATGTCTAAAATTTTTCATAGTCTACAATTTTATAAATTTTAGTAATGAAGATTTTCTAACTTTTCGTAATGAAGATTTTATAAATTTTTGTAGTGAAGATTTTCTAAATTTTCAAAATAAATAGTTTTTTAAATTTTTGTAATGAAGATCTTATAAATTTTCATAATGAAGATTTTATAAATTTTCTGAATGAAAATTTTCTAAATTTTCTTAATGAAGATATTTTAAATTTTGTAATGACAATTTTCTAAATTTTCATAATGAACATTTTTTAAATTTTCGTAATGAAGTTTTTCTAAAAAATTTCCTAGTCAGTTTTTAAAACTTTTCTTAATCAAACTTTCAGAATCTAAAGCTCATCAAGAAGAATTTTCTTTAATATGAATAATCTTCCTAGCAATCTGAAATGTATGTTTCCTTTCTTGAGTTTTCGTAATCATATTTTAATTGTTAGTATTTTCATTTTTTTTATTTTTTGGATTCTCTTTTCCTTAAATCTAAATTTTTTTATTTAAAAAACCTCAAAAGATCGGATCCAAGATTTCCTTTCGGATATCATTTCAAATGTCAGATCTAATCAGAAAAATTTTCAGCCATTGGATTGAGTATGGAAGCTAAATCGTCACTTCTAACACATATAAAAAGGACCCCTGTTGGTTGTCCCACATCGAAACAAAAGCTCTTGCGTGCTAAACCTCTGCCCTCCTATATAATGTCATTCCGGATTTTCAATGTTTTCTCAATTCTGAATGTCTATCGAAGTATCTTCTCAAAAAGGCATATCAATTGTCAAGTCAATTTTTGAATGGCAGATATACAGGTAAAGGTTAGAACATCCAAATTTCCTTGCTAAGTATGATTCTATAATCTCGAAGAACATCAAGCTGAATGGATGGGAGGGTGTTTCTGTATCGAAACTAGGAGCTCAGGATCTGGTGTATCCAGACTTGTTGTAGGAGTTCTATCAGTCAGCATGATTTTTCAAGGAAGAAGTAAAATAAAAGTTTTGTTTTAAGTGCTATGGGAAGCCATATTCTTTATCTTATACCAAGGCTGCTAGTTTGATTTGAGTTCCCTATGAAGGTGAGGCAGATTTTTGTTCCCCTAATCTACAGGATGTCCAAGGAAGCTTTGTTAAGGTGAAGTCTAGAGAATTCCTTGGTATTTAAGATGTAAATACTTTGAAAATTGTTCACCTATCTACAAATTTCTGTATTCTTGAATTGTGGGTTTAAGGATTCATCATTCCAAGAAAAGGGTACAATGACACCTTGAAGAAGAGTGACATGTATATCCTATATTTCTTGTTAAATATAAGGAAGATCAACCTGGTTAAGCATATTTTGATTACAATTGAGAATATTAAGAATGGAAATATGAAGGCTCGGATTATTATGTATCCGGAGATTCTCTTGATGATGATTGTTCGGTGTCTAGAATCCTTCAAAATACATTGTAGTTCTAAGACTATAAATTTCAAAGTCATGCTAGTTAGTGATGATACTTTGAAGAGGATGAAAGTAGGTTTTTCTATAGAATCGGGAGAATTATTTGACTTGCAAGAAGAGGAAGTGGAAGATATTCCGAAGAAACAAGAAGTGGATGAACCCTCTTAAAAGGTTAGAAGTAAGAGGAAGCTGAAGGAAGTAGAAGAGAAGGTAAAATCTCTTGTGGCCAAGGAAGTTCAGTCAGCACCCCCAAAGATGAAAAGAAAAAAAGCCTATCTGGATGAGGTAGTATCTAAGTAGAGGGAAGAAAATAAGAACAAGAAATAAGTGGAGACCAAGTTTGGCCTAGACCCTACTAAAGAAAAATCTCTAATAGAGAATACAGCTGAGTATCCAGAAAGGAAAGAGAAATAAAAAAAGCCAAAGAAGAATATTATTGAAGCAAGGATTGTGCAATCTCTTCTGAAGGCTGCTGAAAAAGCCTCTGAAAATATTCTGGTACCTCAATCATTCTTAGTTGAAGATTTACCTCATACTTCGGGAAAGAAATTTTTGACTCCGTAAAAAGTACAAGGAAAAAAATTGGAGGAAGAAGAAGAGTAAGAAGAAGGTGGTGGTGATACCGAAGATCTCATCAAGAAAGTAGAATATTTTTATGAGAAAGAAAGTCCATCTGAGAAGCTTTAAATCTGAACTTATGAAGTAGAATCTTCAAAGCTTGCTACCCCTAGGAAATATGAGAAAGGAGAATATGACAAGGTTGAAGAATAATTGAATTAGATGTCTAAAAAATAAAGTTCCAATCATGATTTCATTCATACAGAAGATGTTAAGGCAAGAGCTGGGAAGGAAGAGATAGAGGAAGACAAAACTGTTCAACTATCTTATTGTTAACGTATATCTCCAAACCAAGAAGAAGTCATTCCCAATCCTAATAAGGGAAAACAAGTGGTTGTTGATACACCTAGTAAAGTTGTTGTGAAGAAGAAAAAAGTTGGATAGTCATCGAAGAGGAAGGCAGTGGAAATAGAGAAAGAAGCCTCACTAAGTGAAGTCTCAGATTTGGAATCATCATCCCTTGAAAATGATTTCATATTCCAGTCCTTGAAGAAGCTTTTTGGTACTATACATATTTTTTCAAGCATAGATTAAAGATGATAGATGCTTCAACAAACCCTAAATCAAAAATCAAATTCAGTGTCCATGGTGATGGACAAGTGTGTCAAGTTTGAAGATGATTTCAAAACTTTTTTCATTAACTATGAATCCCACAAAATATCATGTAATCAGATGAAAAGTTGGTCAAGGAAAACCATATAGGACAAGAGAATTATTGATGAGTTCCGAGATAGTTTCAAGGAGGCATTTTGCGATGAAGATGAGAATATCAAGGATCTCACAAATAGTTTTGAATAAAATTTGACTCTGGAATAGAATTCTCAGATTCAAGAAGTGAAGGATTTGAATGGGAAGTTGTATTCAATTGCCCAGAGTTCGAAGAGAGAAAGAGATCTCAGAATTCAGATAGAATAGAAGATAGTCAAGCAAGAAGAATCCTTGGAGGCTCAGGCATAAATCCTTAAGGCTCAGGAAGAAAAGATCAAAGCCTTAGAGAATAAAGTTGGGGATTAGGATCAGCTTCTTAAGCATGCAGAGGAAGATCATAAAGAACTCAGGAAGCTGAAAACAATAGTGAAGAAGCTGATTCCCAACTAAAAGAATGGATAACCTTGATTAAATCTGATATTTTGTTGAATTTTCCATGTTGTATAAATTCTTCCAATCGTAATTAAATTCTTGGTTTCTCTTCGTATATTTTGTTGTCTTGTACTAATATTTCAAGTACCATATTTTCTTTTCCATCCCCTGTATTCCTTTTTGAAAATCATAAATCGGGAGAAAGAAAAAATAATACTAAGTAAAGAAGAAATGTCCCTAAGTAAGGAGGAGTTTATCTAAGGGGGGTTTTCATCATAAAGATTTCCTTATTCAAGATAATGAAAAATCTCATTCATGAAATCAGAATACGATTTTTAGTGGTTCCAAATCCTAATAGGGAGTTAGTCGTATTCATATTTTCCCATGTGTTAGGGGATTTAAGTTTTATTTTCTAAGTCCTTATATTCTTTTTTGTAAGGATGTTTGTTCTTTCCAAAACGGGGGAGATTGTTGAGTCAATAAGGTTTCCTTATGAATTTTCCATTGCTTCTTGTTTTGAAAATCACAAACACCTTATCTTAAGGAAAATTTCATTTACACTATGTTTTACTTGATAAGGAAATTTTTCCTTCCCCAACTAAATTTATCATTAGCATGTTTTTTGTTATTCCTATTTTGTCTAAGTATAAAATTTGGTTTCATAACTAAAACCTTGGAATATTATAATACTTAGATATAGAGAATTCTGTTTTCAGGATCCGAATTATGGTTCTGAATTCTCTGAATTTAGACTCTGAACTTTTCTAAGTTCAGACTCCAAGTTCACTGAATTTAGACTCCGAACTCTTTGGAGTTTAGACTCCGAGTTCTCTGAATTCAGACTCCGAACTATTCTGAGTTCAGATTCTGAGTTCTCTGAATTCAAACATTTAACTCTTCTGAGTTCAGACTCTGAGTTCTCTAAATTCATACATTGAACTCTTACAAGATCAGACTCTGAGTTCTCTAAATTCAGATCCTGAACTCTTATGAGATCAGACTTCGAGTTATCTGAATTCAAACTCTGAACATTATATGTTCTGGTTCTGAATTCATATGAATTCAGACTCCTGACTTTATAAGTACAAGTTCTGAATTATTTTGAATTCAGATTCCGAATTTTCTTGAAATTCAAACTCTAGAATTCAATATAATTCATGTTCCTAATTCTTCTGAATATATAATCTGAATTCCTATGTATTATAGACACGGAATGTTTTTTTGGTTAGACTCTAAACATTCATTTTTCCTTTCACTCCAAAAAAATGATTTTGCCTAAGTTACTATATTTTTTCTTACTCATGTTTTGCTTATAAAATTATGTCGTGCATTCAGTTACTAACTAACCATTGTTTGAGTTACACATGTTCAGGTCCCTCTGAAATTCAAGGAAAAATATGACCGTTGGAGGAGGGATTTGATCATTTAAGTTGTACCTATAAATAAGATCTCATTTGAACGAGCTCAATACTTTTATACGACTCTAGAGATTACATGCTGCTGAATTGATTTATAGAGAGAGACTCTCATGCTTTGTGCTTACTAAACTTCTTGTTCGGAATTGCTTCCTATGACTCTAAATGTTGCTGAGTGCATTTGAGGGATTCTATTGATAGGAAGACAGAGGTTCCGACTACCTCAAAGTTCGAGGACTACTTTTCGAAGGAAGAAGAAGGTGTCGACTACCTTGAAGTTGAGGGATTGCGGGGATAGAAAGACATATTCCGATCTTCGCATCAAGGGCTTACCCTGGTGTGGGTAAGACATACTTTCTTGAAAGTATTAATCAAGGGATCTTTATCCAAGGTTGCTGGATACCCTTCTCTTTGGGTTAAAATATTTACTACTTGTTACTTGTATTTTTTCATGTTTTCCACTACATTTTTTATTTTTGAGGAAAGTATAACTATCTTTAACTTTCTTATACTTGTACTATGTTTAGTGAGATTCTATACACATTAAGGTAGAATATTTATCTTTGTAAACTTTTGTTAAGTTTCTTTTCTGGAACTACTCTTCTAAAATTACATTCTCAGAATCACATTTCCAAAATCAAGCAAGTTTTGTAGAACTTAGAGGTTTTGTGAATTTACCTTGTTTAACCTTGTTAAACAATAGAAATGTTTCTAACCAAATTTTAAATTTCCCAAATAATTTTTAAAATATACAATTCACCCCCCCCCCCTCTTGTATATTGAGCATCTACATCATTAGATACTACAATCAGTATCATCAATTATTTCTATCCTACAATCATTACATTGGTGCCTTCTGGATCCATCCATTTACTAAAACCAAAAAGGTTAGAGTGAGTAAATAAATAAATAAATATTCATATAACATCTTATGAGGAAGTTAAACACTAAGATATATTTATTCATGTTATCTAAAAATCATTTAATTTATCTAAATAATATATAACTCTTCCTATGAAGAAAACAATTTTTGTTATATAAAACTTTTAACTTATGCTTAAATAACATTGTATCCTCAAAATTCATCTAAATAGACCTATGATACCAATAATAAGGCCCCAAACATAAACATTACATAATCTTGAATTAATTACAGAATTTACATTTAATATTATTGATAACATTTTAAGGCTTGTAGTTTTAGAGAATTAGGCCATAACTTTTATATAACATCTAAAATATTACAAAGTAGACAAGTTTACTCACTATCCATTTTTTTCATAATCTAAAACATTTAAAATAAAACATGATTTCTTTTTCTTGATAAAAATATTCATAACATTCATCTTGACTTATTACTTTATCTTTCCCATTATTATACTCTGTCAACAAATGGTTAAAACTTGGGATGAGCATAAAAAATATCATTAAGGGATATAAAATATGTAATGTATTTGTTAGTCCATGAATATTTTAAACTCATGAAAACATTTTCACAGAATCATAATTTTCACCCATTAAACATAAACCCTTTAGTTTACCTAGTGAAATAATAAGATTATTATAAAAATCATAGAAATAATAAATCATAAAGGCAACTTGTGGAATCCATATCATTCTTATATTGTAGCCTTCATAGCTACATAGGTATTATCCTTCATGATTACATTTGGAATACCTATCACGGTATATTAACAAAATCTATTAAAAAAACCCAACTAGTTAAATCTGTATCATTCACCAATGCATTGGATATGATATCATGGGATCACCTACCCTAGGTTTATCACATAACCACCCATATTCATAAATAATTCCCAGGAACCATAATATAATCTTCACACATAAAACAAGCATAAAGGAAAAATAACATTTTTACTTTGAAATCACATTTCATCTTTACAAGGCGCACACTAATAAATGAAAAAAAAATTATTTTCAAATAAAATGGTAAACTTTAAAATTAAAAATCAATACAGTATAAGTACATAAAATAGATAAATTCAATTCATTAAGTATATTAAAAAACATTCCATGTTATTGAAATTATCAATCCATCTTTAAAACACAATTAAAACATTTAAAAAAGAATATGTTTGAGTCAAAGTGTCTTATACCACATTGATAATTTTGAAAGTAATTAACATTTTAAAACTTTCTTTTCCATATAAATAAATCCTTATAACCATGTTGAAAACATTCACCTTAATGAGAACAATTTATAATAATAAATCTTTAAAACATTTAAAAAAATGTTTTAGTTAAAGAGTCCCTTATAAGGATCGATTTATGAGAAAATTTGAGAGAAATTAAAAAATTTACCATTTTAAAACATTAAATTATTTATAAATACTTTCATAAAAACAATTTTTATTACCAAAATACCTATAAATGGAATATGGTATTTGTTTTTATTTTTAAAACCTTACAGGTTATAGAGGAAGCCAAATATCATATATTGGTTAAAGTGATGAGAAAGTTATTATCGCTCTATACATTAAGAAAACATTAAATTTGTCATTTAGTAAAATTATTCATATAAACAGATTCATTTTTAAAACCTTTTAATTAAATTAAAATTCCAATGGTTTGATTATACACTGTATAAAATAAGGTGGTGTATATTTTCAAAATATGCCTCAATGAAAAAATATTGAGGTGAAGTCCCTTACCTCAACTCCAACTCATCTCATACATTATTTATCTTGATAAATAATAATCTGAGGTTAATTTTTACATTATTGAGAACCTTTTTCAAGGTTATTATTCCCTTTATATCACTTATTTCCATGTTATAATAATTACATAATTTTTTAATTTCATATCGGATGTTTTGTCGATATTCGATACTTGAGACAAAAATGAATTTGGTATGATGTCAATAGTCCATGTTTTCATAATTACATAATATCTAGAATTATATTAATGAATCAATAATCACTTTAATATATCAATTATACCATTAAATTAAGTCATTAAATATGGATATGAAAAATGAACAATGTTACAATCATAGAGACGGTAAGTTGTGTGTAAGGATGAGTAACAGTTTCATTTTTCAATGATCATTATCGAAAGAAGGTAAATATTATTTTATCTTTCCATAATGATAATAATATCATTAATATAACATTAATCATTTAAATATACTTATATATATATTCCAATTGATGTGTTGATTTAAAACTAATCACATCGCTTCGTGGAGGTGATAGTTCACACGTATGCACGAACGATGTTGTCATTTGTATGGGCATGGAAATTAAGAATGTAATTTATATATCACTATATTATAATGATAAAAATTTCAATAATATCACATATGAACATTAATTCCATCATTATATTCATTCATGATAAACAGTTATGAAAAAAATTATTTCGGTTCGTGGATGTGATAGTTCACACGTACGCACGAATGATTAGTTATTTACCTATTTAATGGAATTGGAGATGAATTTAAGTGTTTTTATTAATGTAATAACATCTCAATATATTTAGGATACTAGATTTATTGTTTAATTATGGTTGAAGTAGAATTTAAGGAATATTAAGAATAAATAAAATAGAAACACCTAAATAAAAACATTATATTTTCTTTGAATGATCACCATTTTCAACACCTCAACACCTCTAAAGATGGTGTTCTGTCTATAATTAGGATTAAATAATTTTTATAGGTATTATATGAAGGGTTTTGGGTACATATTTTCTAAACCAAATGGTTTTTCAAGTGTGAGTAATGGAGAGGAATGGGTGCCTTTTTATAGGACAGGGGAGGGGCACCCTTGGAAACCATTAAATTATTAAATTAATATAAATTAATTTTTAACTCTCAATGAATCCAAATTCTACTAGTTTAAAGATAATTTGAGTATCGTTTGAAATCCTCTCACCCAATAATTTCTAGACATGTATTTATTTTATTTTAAACCTTATATTTTTGTTTTAACCCCTTTTAACTCTTACTATTTTATCAAGTAATTTACACTTGAGGGGTTAAAATAATTACCATAATATTAAAAACGACCAATTAATGACTCATTAATTGAATTTGCAGACATATCTCAACTTTTGGGCCAAATATTATATTTTTATAAATTTTATATCATTTAATTAAATATTTTATATTTTAAGATATCAATTATGTCAATTTTGGAACTATTCAATATTTTATTTTATTTTAAAAACATAATAACATGATTCATTAGAAAAAAATAATTTACCTCATCTATTACATGTCAGATATGTCCATAAAATTTATGTATGGAATCAAATATTTCAAATTATATTTATTTTAATATTACTAATATCACTTCTTTGATTCCTTCGTTAATGAAGCAGTTACTGCATCATAATTGTGTCATAATTAAATTTAATTGTTTAATGTCTAAAAATTATAAATAAATCATCATGATGTACCCTTAACCATGGTAAATAAAATAAATAAGTTATTATTCACTAAAACTTAATTTGATCCTATTATGTCACATTTTTCATACCAATTACAACCATGTATGTCCATTTTTAAAAAATTCAATTGACAAAAGTGGTTAAATTACCTTTAACACTACTCCCACAGATGTGGCAAGAAGGCGAGTAAAATAGACGTTCAAAAATTCCAACAAGATTTTATATCTAATTTAAATATTAAAATCACTCAAATTACCTACATTAGATTAAATGAAAAAAAATTTGTTTAATTTTACTTTAAAACCAATTAAAAGGATAAACTAACTATATAAATAATTTATATGAAATGAAGTTTTAAATTCAAATGCAGTATTTTTTACTATTCATTAAAAAATGAATATTATCATAAAAATACCAAAAAATTAACCAAAGTAAAATTTTATATCCAAATTTCAAGGAAATAGTTTATTTTGTCAAATATAACTTATAAATGTGTCAAAAACTAGATTTAAAATATGTGTTTCATCAAAAGGCGACAAAACATCATTTTTAGAAAATTATTTCTTTTATTCATAAAATTGAATTTGTTCTTATATAATGTCCATAAAATACAAAAGATTAATTTCAAACAATATATTGAATTTATATTTCATTAATTTAATTCACCAAAAGTGATTTTATTATTTTATAAAATTATTCACAATTAAATAATTTTTCATAGAAATACATCCTTTAAATTCAATTGGTTTTTAGTTTCATTTATAGTTAATTTGGTAACTATTGAATCCTTATATTAAAATGGAAAAATGATATTTTAATAATTCATTTTAAATTTTTCATTCCTAACATTCTAACGGCTAGGAGATAAATACCACTTAAAATATTAATATTACAATATACTATTTTTTCGATATAACTCAGTCTTGTGTGAAGCATAGGATTTTAGAGAAACCCAATGTTGAGTGTCAGGCACGCAATCAAACATAGCATCCCTTTAGGGTAAAATTATTATCAAATTCATAAATATTAATAAATTTTAAAATTACTTATTCTATAATAACCTGGGATGTTACACTTTCATCAGGTCCTACTGAATCCTCATTAACTCTTGAGGATGGTCTAACTTCAGTATACCTAGAAATAAGTCCTTGAATAAAAGTTCATGGAAGGTCATCCAAGATAGACCTTCACATATCCTTGTATAGTTCATAACACCCCACCACCTTGTGGTGATTCCCGGTATCATAAAAGCATCCAACCGTACTCATTGATTCTCTATGGTTTCTACTAGCTCAATGACCACCTCAATAACATCAACTTAGCCCTTAGTATTCTAAGGGCCTCTAGTAGCCTAAAAGGTTGGATGATGATAGATTAGAAAGTCTTGAACATAGTTGACCATAGTCTGGGAAACTCATTCATCTTGAATAAGAACAATATATAAGACCCCTAGATTATGTGGACCATCTACTTAAATCACTAGAGCGGGTAGAGGATCATTCTCTAGAGAAATAGGGGGAACTATAATTTCCTCCCATATGGGGGTGTCTTTTCCCACTTCTCTTGGTGGTCCCATATGTCAAAATCAAGGTAGAATTATCCAAATTACTAAGATATTATTAAAAAAACATATAGCATCTTAATTATATAAAAACATAAGTAGTTCATTGGAACATATAAGAAATTATAGAAAACCTATCCTAAAAGGTTATTGGTAATAAGAAAATACCACCCTCAGGGAACTAAAAAGGGCCCTTTATACATACATGTTAGTCATAGTCATATATATAACAATAATAATGATCAATCTCATGTAATAAATAAAATCATAGATATATCACAAAATAATAGAAATAGATATATCACCCAAAATAAGAACATATCAAGGTATTTAATTAAAAAAACTATCATGAAAAAACTAAAAAGGAATATATATATATATATATATACATATATATATACATATGAAATGTGATCCTATGTACCTATTCATGAAACATGAACACGCCCAAATCTCATTAAACTGTAATAATAAAATATACAATGATTAATATAAAATTAAAAAAACACCACTATAATAGTGGTCCCAACAATGGTAGCTGAAAGGTCTATTACACATGTGATGCCTAGTCACACATGAAACACTCCTACCTGATTCCCACATATCCTAACTTCTTTATATCTTTATCTAAACATAGTATAGGATAATTAAATATGGAAAACCTCAATTGATACAACTTTATAATTCCTTAGACTAAAACACCAACTACGAGACGAAGTGTCACATGGCCTCATGTGCGCATCTTTATATGTAAGAGGTTTCCGATATAATACGAGGTTCTAAATTTAATTAGTGGGTATGATATGACCTCAATATCAATAAACACAATAATAAATAATAACATGGTGGAATAAATAAATAGTACATAAACATAAGTAATTCATATATATCAATTTATATAAAAAATAAACCAAGGACCCCCAAAGTGGTAGGTAATAAAAGTATGTAAAAGAAAGATAAGTAAATAAAACACTACAACATCACTCTGGAGTCTATCCTGGTACCTCCTTAGATCAAAATTATATGTCTCTAATCCCTATATGGTTGGGGCCTTTCACTTTCCTAAATCCCTAATCATGTAATCTACTGAGGCATCAAGATACCCATGTAGGGTGTGACTATAAACCTAGTAGGACACCACCAATGTGTCTTTAACATAAGTTCACACTTATAAGAGTGTATTCCATGATAATAGTTAAACATATGAGAAACAATATATAATAATTTAATGAGTGGTCATGCATTAAACAAGACTCTACAAACCAGTATTCATAGCTACTTCAATTTCATGCTGGTAAGAATTTCATCTTACCATGACACAAAATATTTGATGGAATGATCTAAAAACATTTCTGACACATCCCCCTTGAAGTGATAACCCATGTACATGATGAAAAAAAGTATATAATGTAGTCAACCCACCACTTGACTCATCACCATCGATTTATAGTCCAAAAACAAGTCTAACACACCCCCTAGAAGGGATATCTCATATATATGTCAACCAAACATCTGAAACATCCCCATTGGGAGGGATAGTCTATATATATTAACCTTAATGATCAAATATTGAATACATAGGAACAAAAAATTAATTTTCCATGTATAGGATGGAAAATCCAACATCACTTCATGTCAAGTAAGATTTATAACCATCACAAATCTGCATGGGAGAAAACATCAAGAATAGGTGTCATGGGATATGTGCATGCACACATTTGACAAATAACTAAACATGGTCTAAAGTAGAGGCACATAATATCTTATCATGATAATAATAAACATAAACACTACATTGTAAGGAACTTCCTACCTCAAGCATGTGTTCGTTAATATCCATATTAATCAAGGCATCGTCACCCGAACCACATTCATACACCAACCAGAACAAGATTACACACTAAGATTTCATTGAACTAGTTCAATATAGGAATAACATTTGTTTTATAATGAAACTAAAGAAGGAATCAATCCATGTGAAAGGATTCACAATTACTTACCCGAATAAAACCACCAACTTCAATAGAATGTCAATGTTCATTAAAATGGAGAGAAATATTTTACTCAATAAATAATGGATAGAGAAAAGAATAAAGGATCATATGAATCTGAATCAAAAAGAAAAACCTTCATCTTCCATGTTTTTATTCTTCTATAAAAATAGAGAATTTTTTTGATAGAATAAATTGTCTCTAATGTATAAACTCAACACAAAAAGGTTTCCTAGGTTTATACACAGGAGTGATTTGAAAACATATGGATTGAAAGAATCACCATAGGGAGGATATTAAATAGATTAATAGTGGGAATAATTGAATTAAATTTCATTTAAGACCTCTAAATCGTGATCCTCAAATTTCACCATTGAAACAGATGAAATACAAGAAGAATATTGGCGGTTTCATTTGTTTTAAAATGCATGCGGAATCCACCACAACCTCGCCATGGTTATGGTATTCTTGAACATACTATGTGAAACAGGTTGTTCCTATAGTTTGTTACTAAGATTTTTCTTGTTTTCCCTCACCACAACCTCCACCATAGAAAGGTTTAGGTCTCCAAATACATGTTCTATCGTGGGGCCTATATAAATCCATGCCCACAACCACATCCATATTGTTCTTTTCCCCCATTCATGTTTCACACATGGAACACCAAGGACCACCATGACCTACACAAATGTTTTGGTATTTCCAGTTTTTTTCCAAAATGTTAAAAAATCCATTTGTAAGCTTCCAAGAGATATAAAAATCTCACAAAACACTCCCTAAGCATGGACCAACACAATATCTTAACAGAGAACAAAGAAATTAGTCTTTTAATTAATTAAACAAAAGTTATGATACTTTTCATTTTTTCAATCTATTTATTAATTTTTATATTTTTTTTATTTATAAGATAAATATGAAAATTTAGAATGATTAAATTCATTTATCCACTACATTTAGTCAAAATATTAAGTAAATAAAATATAATAATGAACATCGATAGATTAATCGAAGTTAAATATTTTATTAACTAACCATGTTTACAATTTGGTTGATCCCATTTTCATAAATTTAATTATTTCAATAGAAATTTTAATAAAACTAGTTATAAATCATATTTCACTTGTCTCCTTCCAATAACAGTGCTTTTTAAAATTTCTAAATTCTTTTACTCACCTTTCTTTCTTTATTTTTTATAATTATACACACATTTTCACTCCCCTAGCCATTTTATTCCTTGTTTTCATTGTATTTGGGTTAAATAAATCCCTTTTATATTTACCATCCTTATCTTGGGTTCTAAAATTCACTATTATGCTAGTGTAGGATATTATAAATGACATTTTGAGGGCTATGATGACCTCTGACCTTGTCATAGGGAAATTTAAGAAATGCGTATGTGGTTCCTTTTGAGATGGTTGATCATATCAAGGATGTGAAGTATTGGTTATCATTTCTTCTCTAATATAGTGTTATACATGATTTTTCTACATTTCTCAGTTACAGAAATACTTTTCCAACCCTTTCCATGTTCACAGTTTGGATCGATTTGAGTTAGATTTGGATGCATCGTTTTTTCAAAATACCATTATTATTGTGGAAACTAAGAGAAGGAGTTGTGAGGTAGAGTTATCTCATTGGTATGTATGATTTTTCAGTATGGTATGTTACATGAGAAGACATGGGAGATGGAAAACATAGTCCATAAATAGTATCTTAAACTATTCACTAAGAAAAATATAATCTAACTTCTATTTGATGGTAAGTTCTATAGTGGGGATTATTTTAGGCCCTCGATTAAGGTATATATAGGTTTTATTTTCTCTTTTTATTTTGAATTTTGGATGGTTTATTAATGGAATTAGGTGAAATTGGTTGATTCTTGGGCCTTTCATGATCTTATTATGGTCATTGAGATTGTAAAAGGGGTTAGGGGTGGGATATAATAATTTTCATGGTCACTTCATGGTTACATAGTACTGTGTAGAAGTACCATATATGTGGGGGTTTTGGGGATTGTGGGATATACATGGTCATTTTAGAATCTCCTTGGACCATCTATTTGGTTCATGCAACCACTTAAAAACCCCTTAAAAACCATCATTTATTTCTAAATTTGGTGATTTAACTCTCATTTACCCCCCTATGGTTCGCTAATTTATGGGATATATAGAGAGATATTTTGGGTAATCTTCTTTCCTTAGATCACAACTCCATTGATCCATAGTGTATTTGGCATGAAAATGCAAGGTAAGACCATCTAAATCCTTTATATCCTCTTTTTCTTGATTTCTCTTGCTGGAAACACTAACCAGATAGGGTGTAGAAATTTTTGTGTGTAAATTCATAGTTATAATTAGAGATTTTGGTTTTAGGTATTTTATAAACTTAAAGGTATATTATATCTAGGTTTTCATGGAACAACTTCATGTTTTCTCAAGATTTGAGGTTGATGGATTTTCATATATTCCAATTGTATATAAAATCTAGGGATTAGGTGTGATTTTTGTATCATTTATTTTATGTTCTTAAAAAATTTTATTTAAGTCATGGATTTGTTTTATAAAATAAATTTTTTAGTGTGTGTGTTTTTAAGTAAACAAGAAATGGTGATTTCTATGTGTGTTGCTCTTTTTGATAAAATGGGTCCATGGTATTGGATTTTATTAAAGATTGAATTTTGGAATTGGGTTTACAATTGAATTACTTTTGGGTTGTATGTTACTGAGGGAATTATGTTTCCAATGATGGGTTGTAATTTTATTTATTTGGGTATTGGTTTATTTTATGATATATTAGGCATGAGTCTTTGAAAGAGCCACTCATGAATGGGGACCTTATCGATAATGGAAAGTTAATGTGGTGGAAACTAATACTGGGGTCTAGGAACCTTATTGAATATAAAAAAGTCATTTTTGGGGGTAGTATGTCCTCTCACGAGTAGGTGGTAACCAAAATTATTTGGTCACTCATGAACTAGGTTTCCCTAGGTTTATGGAGATTTCGTCAGATGGTGATGATGAAGTGTTATGTTTTTTTAAATCACTATTTTTAATTGAAGTCGGTTATATTTAGATAAAATAAAATTAAAAATGAATGTGGATTTTCCAAAAGTTAATACACCACCTAAAGGTGTTATCATTTTTCAACCCATTAGGAGAAGGATCACATATAGATGATTTTTCTACCCCTAGTATATGTCACAAAGTAATTATTATATGAATTATCCATAATATATAATTCTCATATCATAAAAAGTAAGAAAAGTGTAGTAAATGTTGTTGATGAATGAAGAAGGAATTCATAAAATATACTTATATATGTAGGCATCAGTTAAAAGTAGATGAATGATTAAACTAATCATCAATAGATTAATTTCTAGTGATAATAGAATTTGACCTCACTAATTATGATATCTATGAAATTATAATGGAATAACGTTGAAGTTATACAGATAATTTCTGATCTCAATTCATAGAGATGATCTAATGATATTTTGAGTTGAATTCAGTATATTGAATTGTTAAAATCCTTATTTGATTATGGAATTTTGAAGAGTTTATCAAAAAAATGTTTCATCCAACTACCTGATTGTCCTAGAAAAAGAGTAAAGTTCAAGATCAAAGGAATTAAACATTGGGAGGCTATAGTGTGGAGGAGAATAGAAATGGGCATTGTGGGCGAGCATGGGCCTGAGAAAAAAATATATTATATATGGTGTAAAAATGGACCATAAGATGGGGAAGCTCCACTGTATTTTCATGGTATGTAATATTGTATCCAGATAAATTAAGGAGTCCATTCATAAGTTAACTTTCAATATAGAATTGGAAAGTGGTAGTTAAATTGATTCATAGGATTCAAATGGCATGGGTCATCTCTTACCTTCCTCTAGGGTTTCATTGAACTAACGTTATTTTCTTCAATGAAACTTGAATTTAATCACATGTGATATGTTATTCAGACTATCGATAGTGTCTGGTAAATATACCAGACAATAAATATGAGTTTCAAATGCATGTGAGAGTTTTGGGATCAATAAATATAATAATATCAGTACATACATGTTAAATATTAAATAATATGAGAATCAAGAATGATATGTGCATGCATGTAGTAGTATTGTGATTAAAAGATAACATAAATTCTGTATATTAAAGTTTAAATGAAAAAACTAGAAGTGAATGAATGTAGGAAACGCGTGTTTGATTTAATTAAATAAGAGTGATGTTTATGGAAGCAAGAGAGTTGAAAAAACATAAGGGTCTTGTCATATATGATATATCAAAATCATTGAGATGATGTTGACATAGATGATCAAAGATACAATAATCATAAAGATTGCATTTATGATTCTAGATAATATTTTTCAATTAGTTAAAGTAATTTGATTCAAAAAAAATTTGATAGATTTGAAATAAATTTTTACCATGATGTTTTCAATAGATTTAAAGTAAATTGATTCAAAATATAAATGTGAAAAAATGTCAGAGTTTAAAGATCTAAAATCAATGAAATTTTTCATGAATGGTTGAGTATAAAAGGGAGAGTCTATTATGGACTCAATTATGTTGATAACTGATAGAAGTGAAAAAATTAAAGAGACGGAGTACCCATTAAATAGCTAGAAAAACTTTATTGAGGTCAAATATTTTTATAATAATAGAACTTGATGATCCAAGGAAGAAGAGTAAGGCCCTAAAATAAAGTAAATATAAAGTTATGTAAAAGACCAATGTTAATTGAAACCTAGAAATTACTAGGATACTAAATTTCATGAATAATTGAGAGCTTTGAAATTAAGTTTATTAGAATCATTATAATATCAATGTGAAAGTGAGTTCAAAGGAATAATATTTATCATTTGAATACATGATCATGGTTTGGTGGTTCTTAAATTATAATTAGTGGTACATTATGTAAAGTAACTATTAATATGTAGTATTTTTTGTGATTTGGTGTACATTTTAGATGATAATGATACCTATCCACTGTTAATTAATAATAATATTATGGTGGAAAATTTTGTGTTTCTTGATAATAACTGAACATAGCAAGGATTCAGTTCTCACATTGAGTTTGAACCTTATAAATATCAAATGTGACTTTTTTGTTTCCATTACTATTTTTTATGTAGTAATGTGTGTTGGGAGTTCTTAGAGAGATCCATACATCTTAAACAAGATATATTTTTGAACAACTCAAAGGGGAAAAAAGTTAAGTTGAACTAATTTAATAAAAAGTGATCAAACCTAATTCACCCCCAACCTCTAATCAGTGTGACTACATAATATATTGGGAGTATAAAATGATAATTTTGTGTAGGCTACCTCTCATTAGACCTGCAATCTTATTCTTAGTTTTGTTTAACATATATCAATGAAGTGAATATCTTTGTAAGTTACATTAAAAATTATTTTAAAATATAATAAATCTACTATGATTCCACATTGAAAAGATTTTAAATTTTTTCCATAATTGAAGTTAACATAAGATACTTATATTAGTATACACATTGATGTTTCAAGGAAAACTTTTAGGAAGCAGAAGATGAAATAATCCTATAAATAATGGAAGTTATCCAGTCATGTTCAACAAAAATAGGTCACACCATCATCATAATATAATAAGGGTGTATGTTTTTCTAGTAAATTTATTCAAAATAATCCTCTATAAAAATATTTATCAAGTTTTAAAGAGTTTGAATCCATTTAAATATTTAAGGATTTTTTCCCTCTGAAATTTGGTATCATATGAAAAATATACCAATTTAAGTTTTCAGATACATTCTTGGATTTATCATGGGACTATAAAAAAGAAGAATCTACTAGAATAGAAACCTAATAAGATAGAGGATGTATTATCCAAGAAGTTGTGTGAATGTAAAAATGTCACAGAACTCATGAAAGAAGAGGGACATTTTTTTTGACTTTATGATGAATGGTTTTCCCTATTTAAAGATAATTTATGAAGATGGTTTATGAGAAATATATAATTTTAAAAGTTTTTAAAAATTAATTCAATAAACTAAATGATATGGTAGATATTAATAATTATTAATTAAAATTTAAGGCCAAGATAATAAAATTTATTGAAAAATATGTTTTAGAAAAAAGGAACATTCATGAAGAAATGGTTTTTAAGATAAAATTTTAAAAATAAGATAAAGTCAAATATCATAAAGATCTGAGAATACTTTAAATTTTGTGTGTCTTGAGTTGGAAGTAAAACTGGGAAATATGGAAGTTACTCAAGTTGAATTTTTACATGAAGATGAGAGAAGAGTGACTAATGAAATTCCTATATAAAATCTTACTCCAAAGAAGAATTATTCTAGTGAAATAAGAATATTAAAACAATCGGATGATAAATCATCCATAGAAATTAAGAAGAAGGTAACCCTATATTTTTATAAAACAATTTTCAATAATTTTGATTATTTGAATAGTGTGCGTTATAATTTTATTTCTCAACAAAGTTAGGTGAATAAATGTAAAGAAAAATCCACCATATATTTAATTTTAGATGAAATGAGGATAAGCATAAAGATTCTCCACAAGTTTCCAAAAGAATGTTATTTTCTATGGAATAAATAGTGATACTTCTACTAGCCAAATAATAATAAAAAGAAAGAAATATAAATTTCTTACATACTGTTGGTGTTGTAAACAAATTGGACACATGGCCATTAAAAATTGGAATAACATGTTAAATACTTAAAAATAAATTTGGGATACATTAAAAGGATAAAATAAAAGTTAAGATAAATCATCCAAAATTCAACCATCCCACATAAAAGATGGAAAGATTTTTTATTTCTAGAAAATAAAATAATATTGTGAACTTATGAGGAAGTTTAAATGAAATTGGTCATCAAGATAATGGGTGATGGTTTATCTCAACAAAAACTGATTAAAGTGATTCTAAAAGAAGATTTAAAAAATTGTTGATGGTAAAAAAAACTAATATATAGGTTGATTCTACCTTGATATGCAAATATAAATATGTTACCAACCCAAGGAAACCCAAGAAGAAAGTAGAGGATTATGTCACACCCAATAAAAGATGATTTATTTATAAAATAAAATGACACAATATGGATATGTGAAGGAAATACATGAGTATTTAAATTAAAGGAAGCAAGATAAAACAAAAATTGGAATAAATACAAGAATTAAATAAGTTTATTGGTTTGGTGGAAAACATAAGTGATATATAAGTTGAACCTATTTTAAAGTTTCCAATGAGAGGTAACTTAATAGAAGATAAGAGGTTGTGTGGAAGAAATAATTAGGACGAACACACACCTAAAATTTTTATGACATGCTTGTCAAGTCAGAAGAAGTTAGTAAGTAAAATGATGAAAATTATTAGAAAATAAATGGACTAAAAAATTTGTTTTAATGAGAAACACAAAAAAATAGAAGAAATTTAAACATGGTCGGAAGCTTTCTATTCCTGCGTGGCTTGATCAATTGGAAGAAGGAAGGAATTTGTAAGAAAAATAAATTCAAAATAATACTTGTTCATTGATAGAATAATTGGAATAAAAATTCCCACACACAATAAAAAATTAAATAAAGAATGATCATTTTCTTCCCAAGGAGATTATTTCTTAGAAAACCAATTGAGAATCCATGAAGAAAAATGAAGCTAAAGAGAATGGAGTTTCTAGACTGAGTAAACTTTCTCAACAAATATTCTCTAAATAACGAAAAAAATAAAATCTGCCTTATTCTCTAATGAATTACAATTATATTTATTTGACAATAGAATTTAAGGTGATATAAACCATGGAGAGACAAAGAGTAAAAGATATAAAAATTCCATACAGCCATCGAAATAAATCTATCATGGGGAACTTTTTGTGAGGTGGTATCAACCATTTTATTTTAGTTGGTATTTGGACTAATGAATAATATTTGTTAAGTTCACCCATTTGGGGAGAGTGCGGATAAGGCAAATGATTATATCTTTTTTATAAGATAGATTATAAAATATAAACTCTAGACAAAAAAAATAATCGAGAAACCAGATGATGAAGTTTAATAAAATAAAATTCTAAAGGATAAATATTCTTTCATCCTAAGGTAAATTGATATTCTTTTTCGACCATATATAAAGGTAAATTCTGATATTTAGGAGGAGATTTTTATTTTTTGATGGAATTTTTTTTTAAATGGGGAGTAAATTTATTTTTGGTTGAATGTTTTAAATCTGTATATTGAGATAAATATAGGAAATAAGTGGAATAAAAAATAATTTGGTGAAACCACGAAAATAAGTTCTCTAAATTGAAAATTACTTTTTAACTATTATGGAAAACATTAAAGTCTATGTTAATAATGCTTTTTTTCTACACTGATCTTCACTCATGTAGGCTTATATATTATTGATTTGTGGAATATTTCTTTAAGAAAAGTGATGTACACCTTCTCTCAAGGAATATATGAGTTTCATTAGTTCAATATAATTCATAAGGATAGGATAATGAATGTTTAATTATTCCCCACAATGTAAATTCATTGAATGTTTTGTCAAAAATAGGGAGAAGAAATCACTAAAAAAGAAAGGTATTTATTGAAAAAAAATTAAAAAGTGAGAGATTGAAGACCTCATTGAATGGTGATTAAGAATTATTATCTCTTTTGTTAATAATTTTTTAAATTGAATTAAATTATATTTAGATAAGAGAAAATTTTATATTCCTATGGGTGTTCCCAAAATAACTGCATTACTAAAAGGCATGATCATTGGTTAAACCATTATAAGAAGAAACATCAGTAGATGATGGTTTTAATACTAGTATAAATCACTAAAGAAGTGTTGGATTAATTATCTATATGATATAATACTCTTTTCATCAAAAGTGAGGAATTTTTATTAAGGGTTACCAACATATGAAGAAGGAATTCAAGAAAGATAATTATATTCAAAAGAATAAATTAAAATTAGATGATTTATTGAACTGATCTTCATTGGATGAATGGATAGTACTGAAATAATTTTAATACGCTGACTACAAAATCCCAGAAATTATATTGGAAGAACATTGGAGTTATACATATAAGTTTTAAAATTTATATTTTCAGAATATCTGATGAGATTTCGAGTTAAAGTTGGTATATTGGATTATTTAAATCCTAATTTTTTTATAGTATATTGATAATTTTATTATAAAAATTTATTTCAGCGTAAAAAAATCTTACTAAGGATACTATAACAATAGTGTTGGTTGAGCTGAAAGGTATCCAACATTAATAATATACAGTAAAGCAGAGCATATACATGGATAATGTGGGTAAGCACTGGACTGAGAGAGAAAACTATTATGTAGGGATTCATGATAGGTCGTATATGTAACATCCCAGGTAAATAAATAATAATAAATTTTCATATTTATTAATATTTGTGAATTAAATATTAATTTTACTTTAAAGGGGTTTCTATGTTCGATAGCATACCCGATACGCAACAAAGAGTTTCTTTGAAATCGTTTGTTGCACACTAGTAATAAAATAATATTATTTTAAATGTTAGTTAACACATAGCCGTTGTACTGGCGGGAATGGATAGAAAAAACTAAAATATGATTAGATATTTTTGTTAAATGTTTTTACATTTATCTAATTAAGGATAAAGGCTTAAAATACGAAAAGAATTCAATTTTAGGCTTATATACTCTAATTTTCACGAAAGGTCCACTTATCAAAATTTGATGGCGAACCGTCATTAAATATAGTTTTGGTCAATCTTATTCATTCTATTGGACCAAATAAAACTCTTCTTTAGAATCGGGACATCAAATATTACTTTGTGTAATTTTTTGGTATTTTTCCGATAAAGTTCATATTTTAATGAATAGTGTAAAATGTTGTATTTTAATTCAAAACCTCTTTTTAATATAATTTATTAAGATGATTAGCTTATCTTTTGAATTGTTTTTAAAGTTAAATTAGAATATATTTTTACCATTTAATCCAATGGTGGTCATTGGAATCAATTTCACTTTTAAATTGGACTTAAACTGGTGTCAATCTTTTGATACTTATTGTTTCATAAAAACACGCTATTTGTTTTGAAAGCGGGAATTAATTATTAAATTAATTAATGCAACTTATATGTTTTGAATATTTTAAAATGGACTTCATTTTTGAATTCGGAATATAAAATATAGCTTAGGGTGATGTTTTAGCTTTTTCCTGAAAAACATCAATTTTTGATGAATAGTGAAACCGCAAAGTGGTGGTTACAAAATTTGATTTTTCGTTTAAATGGGACTTTACCACTTCTGTGTTTTGAATCTCAAAAATCCAATTTAAATTATTTTCATTATTAAGTAAAATGTGGTTCAATGGGATTAAAATAAATTTTTGTGAATAGTAACTTTTATGTTTTATTAATCACGATTAAAGGTAATTAGTGTAATTTAAGTTAAACTGATATTATAATAAAATGAAAATATCTTGAAACTTGTCCTAACCCTATTTTATGAGTTATGGATGACCAAGACAACCCATGGGTCGATTTTTGGTACCCCATGGAGCCACTTGGGTATGATAATGACATTTATGCCTTTTATTTAAAGTTAAAGTAAAAATGACACAAACATGAGATGTTTTAATAAAACAATTTTTACATGAGGTTATGCAAGTCATATCTTTGACTATAAATATTCATTATAAAGATAAAAATATTTCCTACATCATGATATTTTTTTTATAATTTTTAGACATTAAATAAATTAAATTCTTTATGACATCATGATGATGCAGCGATGACCTCATTATTTAACGATTTAAATAAAATGGAAAGATAATATAAAATCTAAGACCTAAACATGTCCAAAACCCATTTTATGGGTATATTTCGAACCCTTATCACCTTATCCTCGAACCACATCAATATGGGACCATTAATAACCGAAACTCATTCTAAAATAAAATAACATTTCCTTACTTTCCAAGAGTGCCCCTCCTCTCCTCTTATAAAAGCCCCCACCTCTACCTCATTACTCACACTTCCAAATCCTTTGGCTCGACCAAACCCTGCTCATTTTGTCTCTCCACATCTCTCTATTACTCCTTGAAGCCTCACTTTGGGTAGAAGTCTTCCTAAGGAATCCTTTGAGCTCAAACCAAAGGGAGTTACCCGATTATAAGGTAATGTCTTCACTTGAGTCCTTTTGTTTTATTTTGCTTCTCCAACCCCCAAAACTCTTTTTATTCATTTATTTTGTAACAAATCCAGTATCTTCAATATACTAGGATGTTGTTATAATAAGTATTCGAGCTACACATACACACACTTACGTCTAATGGTTAAAGAACATACTGTTTCCGTGGATGGGGAATTTCTGCCTCACGAAACGATGATTGTGAGATATTCTTCTAACACCTTCAAAGGTGGCCATTAAGATGTCACTATATTTATATATGATATATAATATGTTTATGTTTTCCTTAAGCTTCTTTATTTTTCATTTTGGTCATACCTTTATGGTTTCCATTATGGGTAAATGCAATATCTTCATTTAAAGAAGTGCGGACTACCGCCCCCTCAAAGTGATTTGATTCGTTAATTCCATATGTGGGATGTATAAAGGATGTATTTAAAGTTATTATATATGATGTTGTACTGGAATTATAATATACCTCTATATCATTATTATTTCTTTCCATTAAATTATGAGATAGAAATGAAAGTAGCGTTCATGCGTACGTACGGCTTACCGTCTCCATGAACGGTGCATTTCATTTCTTATCCTCAAATGTAATGTACTATTATAAGTACATGTATATAATCGATATATATGATGAATGATACATATAAATGATGAATATAATTCTGTAATTAAAATATACATAGCTCTCATTTAGTTTTAATTCCATTAATATGACAATGAAATGAAAGTAGCGTTCATGCGTAAGTACGGCTTACCATCTCCATGATCGGTGCATTTCATTTCTTACCTCTAAATGATTATGTAATATTATAAATACATGTATATGATGGATATATATTATATATATTATATCCAAATCAGGAATGTCATTCTGGATATAAAGAACCTTTGACCACACGAACAACATGTAATTGTAAGAAGTCCACTTTCGACTTAAGAACCAAATATCCACAAAACAAACATTATTAAATTAAATGGTTACATAATGTTTATAACATGGCAATAAGTGATATAAAAGGAATAATGAACTTGAAAAATGTTCTTAAGAAAATAGAAATTAACACAAGTTTATTATTCAGGACGTTAAAGAACGATCGAGTCAAGTCGGACCCGAGGTAAGGGACTTCGTCTCAATCTCCTTTCATTGAGGCATATTTCGTTTTATACACAACTTTCTTTTATACAATGTATAAAACCCTTTGAAATTTACTTTTATACAAAAGGAATCTTTTTCTATGAAGCGTTTTACAAAACGACAGAAAGGAATGTTTCTTTTAATGTACGCGGTGACAACGACCTTTTCCGTCGCCGCGAGTATTATTTGGTCTTTGGCTTCCTCAATAAGCCATAATGTTTTTAAAATAAAATAAATACCATATACTCTTTTATGTAATTTGGTATTGAAAATGGTTTTGATAACGGATTCTATTATGTCAATATATTTAAATGATATATTATGATTGAAATGTGGATATGTTATCATTAATTTATATTGGTTTTATGTTTTATGATTTTATATTGGTACTTGGACATTTTACGGGTGGTTATGTGATAAACCATATGACAGGTGGTGTCGTGAATACCAGGATGGGTGGTTACGTTATAACCTCCAATGCATTGGGTATGGAAGTCACCCGTATGGCTATTTAATTAAGTATGTATGGAAGTTGGCCGAATGGCTATTCCATTAAGTGATATGTGTGGAAGTCGACCGTATGGTTATTCCACTTAAGTATGTTTATGTCCCAAGTTACCTTTATTTGTTATGTGTTATTTATATGGGTTTTATGGTAATATTTTGGTTACAAAAGGGTTAGTAATGATCTTTTATTCAGTGAATAGTTTTTACTACTTCATAAAGGTGAAAAGTATTACTTTGATAAAGTATACATGGTTTACTTTTTGTTTTGATAAACTAACAGTTTTCATTCTTTGTGTATCCCTTACTGAGCTCTTTATGCTCACCCCAAGTTTTTTCGAAATGTTTTTCACAGAACCTAATGTGGAATAGGGTCAAGGATGGGATCAATGGAAAGTCATGCTATATAAAACTTGGAACTAGACATGTTTCTTTTTTTTAGAGTTTTTTTTATTCTATGGAAACTTGGTAAAAGTGTCTACTTTGTAAATATTTTGAGATGTAATAGTTATGTTCTAATTCTCTAAAACACTAAACCTGAAAAGATCCTCAATGTGAATTATTCATTTAATTCAATATTAAGTAAGGTTTAAGGCCGGGGCCATATAGTTGGTATCAGAGGTCGGTTTAGAAAACTTTAGGAGTTAGAAAAGTGTAAAATTATAAGTTAATTTATCGTACGATTAAAATGATATAGCATTTAAAGATTACCATGTTGCTTCTCCTAAGATATTTCTGTGTTAAGAATGGTTTTTCATAGAGGAAACAGAACAGATTTTCTAGGAAGGAATACAGAGGGAAATGACCTTTCAAATCAGTATCCTGAGATGGTCAGAATCAGAACTAAACAGTTTGTTGTAGTGATGGCTCAGTTGACTCAGGTGAAAAATGTTGGTTGTTTTTATTGATTATATTTTGGTGTTTTCTAAAAGTAAATAGGAGCATGAGAGTCATTTAAGGGTTATCTTGCAAACCTTAAAAGAAAAGAAATTGTATGGAAAATTCAGCAAGTATGAGTTTTGGTTGCAACAAATTTCTTTCCTTGGTCACATTGTTTCAAAAGATGGCATAACTGTTGATCCGACTAACACAAAAGTTGTTGAAGAATGTCCAAGATCCACAAATGTAACCGAGATCCGTAGTTTCCTTGGTTTAGCAGGTTACTACTGAAGGTTTGTTGAAAATTTTTCACGGTTATCTAGTCTAATGACAAAGCTAACTCGGAAGGGTGTTAAGTTTATCTGGACAAAAGAATGTGATATTTGTTTTCAGAAGTTGAAAATAAGATTGGTGAATGCTTCAGTTTTGGCACTTCCTTCCAGGAATGGTGAGTTTGTTATTTACAGTGATGCTTCATTGAAAGGACTTGGCTGTTTCCTTATGCAGAATGATCAGGTAATTGATTATTCTTCACGTCAGTTGAAAACTCATGAGGTAAATTACCCTACACATGATTTGTAATTAGCTGATGTTGTTTTTTCTTTAAAAATTTGGAGGCATCATTTGTATGGAGTAAAGTTCGAAATATATACTGATCACAAAAGATTAAAGTATATATTCACTCAGAAATAATTTAACATGAGATAGAGGAGATGGCTGGAATTAATCAATGATTATGATTGTACAATTCATTACCATCCGAGAAAAGAAAATAAAGTGGTCGATGCTTTGAGTTGAAAAAGTAATGCTTCATTAACCATGCTACGTTTGGAATGAGATCCTTTGGTTTTTGATTTGATAAACTTTGGCATAGAAGTTGTTGGTGCAGGAAGTTCATCTATTTTGTTTTAGGTATCAGTGAGATCATCCCTATCAGACAGAATTAAGCAAGCACATAGGGAAGACAGTGAGTTGCAGAAAAAGGTAGAGCTGGTTCAGAAGGGTAAGTTGCCTGAATTCAACATTGATAGTGATTGTGTTTTGAGATTTTGGAAGAGATTATGTGTGCCTTTTGATTCACAGTTGAAGAATGAGTTGTTATGTGAGGCTCATAGTTCCCCGTTTTCAGTTCATCCTGGCAGTACTAAGATGTACAGAGATCTGCGGGAGTATTACTGGTGGGATGGAATGAAAAGAGATATTGCTGATTTTACTGTGAAGTGTTTGACTTGTCAGCAGGTTAAGGCAAAGCGGTAGTTACCGAAAGGGATGCTTTATCCTCTACCAGTGCCAGAGTGGAAATGGGAGAATATATCCATGGACTTTGTTGTGGGATTACCGAAGACATCTCGATATAATAATGCAATCTGGGTTATTGTTGATCGCTTGACTAAATCTGCTCATTTCCTTCCTATACGAGATAATTTTTCCCTAGATCAACTTTCCCGTTTGTATCTTAAAGAGATAGTCAGGTTACATGGATTTCCTCTCTCCATTGTATCTGACCGTGATCCTAGGTTTACTTATAACTTTTGGAAAGGCCTTCAGAAGTTGTTGGGCACTGAATTAAATTTTAGTACAGCTTTTCATCCTCAATCAGATGGGCAGTCAGAATGAACAATTCAGACCTTGGAGGATATGCTACGAGCTTGTTCGATGGATTATCAGGGAAGTTGGGACCAACATCTTTCTTTGGTTGAATTTTCATAAAATAACAGTTTTCATTCCAGTATACAGATGGCACCATTTGAGGAATTATATGTAAAGCGGTGTCGAACTCCAGCATTTTGGGATGAAGTGGGTGAAAGGAAGCTGATGGGAACAGAATTGGTAGAAGAAATGGCAGAAAAAGTTCAGTTGATTCAGAAACATATGAGAACAGCTCAGAGCAGGAAGAAGAGTTATGCGGATAACCGGAGGAAGGATCTATCTTTCGAGGTAGGTGATCATGTTTTTCTCAAAGTCTCACCATGGAAAAGTGTGATGAGATTTGGTAAGAAAGGAAAGGTGAGTCCAATGTTCATTGGACCATATGAAATTCTAGAGAGAGTTGGATCAGTTTCATACATAGTGGCATTACCTCCGATTTTATCTCTGGTACACAATGTTTTTCATGTTTCGATGCTGAGAAAGTATATGCCAGATCCATCTCATGTTTTGAGTCCAGAGGTAGTTCAGTTGGAAGAGAACCTATCTTATGAGGAACAACCGGTCCAGATTCTTGACAACAGGGAGCAGGTGTTACGGAATAATGTGATTCATCAAGTAAAGGTTTTGTGGAAAAACCATATGTTTGAAGTGGCAACATGGGAATCTGAAAATGCTATGAGGGATAAATACCTCCACTTATTTTGATAAGTGAATAAAATTGCGAGGACGCAATTCCCAAAAGGGGGGAAGGATGTAACATCCCAGGTAAATAAAGAATAATACATTTTCATATTTATTAATATTTGAGAATTAAATATTAATTTTACTTTGAAGGGGTTGCTATGTTCGATAGCGTACCTGATACGCAACAAAGAGTTTCTTTGAAATCGTATGTTGCACACTAGTAATAAAATAATATTATTTTAAATGTTAGTTAACACGTAGCCGTTTTACTGGAAGGAATGGATAGAAATAACTAAAATATGATTATATATGTTTGTTAAATGTTTTTACATTTATCTAATAAAGTATAAAGGCATAAAATACGAAAAGAATTCAATTTTAGGCTTATATACTCTAATTTTCACGAAAGGTCCACTTATCAACATTTGATGGAGAACCGTCATTAAATATAGTTTTGGTCACTCTTATACATTGTATTGTACCAAATAAAACTCTTCTTTATAATCGGGACATCAAATATTACTTTTTGTAATTTTTTGGTATTTTTCCGATAAAGTTCATTTTTTAATGAATAGTGTAAAATGTTGTATTTTAATTCAAAAACTATTTTTAATCTAATTTATTAAGATGATTAGATTATCTTTTGAATTGGTTTTAAAGTAAAATTAGAATATATTTTTACCATTTAATCCAATGGTGGTCATTGGAATCAATTTCACTTTGAAATTGGACTTAAACTGGTGTCAATCTTTTGATACTTATTGTTTCATAAAAACACGCTATTTGTTTTGACAGCGGGAATTAATTATTAAATTAATTAATGCAACTTATATGTTTTGAATTTTTTAAAATGGACTTCATTTTTGAATTCGGAATATCAAATATATCTTAGGGTGATGTTTTGGTTTTTTTCTGAAAAACTTCAATTTTTGATGAATAGTGAAACCGCAAAGTGGTGGTTACAAAATTTGATTTTTCGCTTAAATGGGACTTTAACACTTCTGTGTTTTGAATCTCAAAAATCCAATTTAAATGATTTTCATTATTAAGTAAAATGTGGTTCAATGGGATTAAAATAAATTTTGGTGAATAGTAACTTTTATGTTTTATTAATCACGATTAAAGGTAATTAGTGTAATTTAATGTAATAATGATATTATAATAAAATGAAAATATCTTGAAACTTGTCCTAACCCTATTTGATGAGTTATGGCCGACCAAGAAAACCCATGGGTCGATTGTTGGTACCCCATGGAGCCACTTGGGTATGATAATGACATTTATGCCTTTTATTTAAAGTTAAAGTAAAAATGACACAAACATGAGATTTTTTACTAAAACAATTTTTACATGGGGTTATACAAGTCAGATCTTTGACTATAAATATTAATTATAAACCTAAAACGATTTCCTACATCATGATATTTTTTTTATAATTTTTAGACATTAAATAAATTAAATTCTTTCTGACATCATGATGATGCAACGATGACCTCATTATTTAACGATTTAAGTAAAATGGAAAGATAATGTAAAATATAAGACCTACACATGTCCAAAAACTATTGGATGGGTATATTTCGAACCCTTATCACCTTATCCTAGAAACACAACAATGTGGGACCATTAATAACCGACACTCATTCTAAAATAAAATAACATTTCCTTACTTTCCAAGAGTGCCCCTCCTCTCCTCTTATAAAAGGCGCTCACCTCCACCTCATTACCCACACTTCCAAAGCCTTTGGCTCGACCAACCCCTGATCATTTTGTCTCTCCATATCCCTATATTACTCCTTGAATCCTCACATTGGGTAGAAGTCTTCCCAAGGAAGCCTTTGAGCTCAAACCAAAGGGAGTTACCCGATTATAAGGAAATGTCTTCACTTGAGTCCTTTTGTTTTATTTTGCTTCTCCAGCCCCCTAAACTCTTTTTATTAATTTCTTTTGTAACAAATCCATAATATGAAATATACTAGGATGTTCTTATAAGAATGATTCTAGCTACACATACACACACCTACGTCTAATGGTTAAAGAACATATTGTTTCCGTGGATGGCGAATTTCTGCCTCACGAAACGATGATTGTTAGATATTATTCTAACACCTTAAAAGGTGACCATTAAGATTTCAATATATTTATATATGATATATAATATGTTTATGTTTTCCTTAAGCTTATGTATTTTTCATTTTGGGCATACCTTTATTGTTTCCATTATGGGTAAATGTGATATCTTCATTTAAGGAAGTGCGGACTACCGCCCCCTCAAAGTGATTTGATTCGTTAATGCCATATGTGGGATGTATAAAGGATGTATTTAAAGTTATTATATATGATGTTATACTGGAATTATAATATACCTCTATATCATTATTATTTCTTTCCATTAAATTATGAGATAGAAATGAAAGTAGCGTTCATGCGTACGTACGGCTTACCGTCTCCATGAACGGTGCATTTCATTTCTTATCCCCAAATGTAATGTACTATTATAAGTACATGTATATAATCGATATATATGATGAATGATACATCTAAATGATGAATATAATTCAGTAATTAAAATATACATACCTCTCATTTAGTTTTAATTCCATTAATATGACAATGAAATGAAAGTAGCGTTCATGCATAAGTACGGCTTACCATCTCCATGAACGGTGCATTTCATTTCTTACATCTAAATGATTATGTAATATTATAAATACTTGTATATGATGGATATATATGATATATATTATATCCAAATCAGGAATGTCATTCTGGATATAAAGAACCTTTGACCACACGAACAACATGTAATTGTAAGAAGTCCACTTTCGACTTAAGAACCAAATATCCACAAAACAAACATTATTAACTTAAATGGTTACATAATGTTTATAACATGGAAATAAGTGATATAAAAGGAATAATTAACTTGAAAAATGTTCTTAATAAAATAGAAATTAACTGAAGTTTATTATTTAGGACGTTAAAGAACGATCGAGTCAAGTCGGACCCGAGGTAAGGGACTTCGTCTCAATATCCTTTCATTGAGGCATATTTCGTTTTATACACAACTTTCTTTTATACAATGTATAAAACCCTTTGAAATTTACTTTTATAAAAAAGGAATCTTTTTCTATGAAGCGTTTTACAAAACGACAGAAAGGAATGTTTCTTTTAACGTACGCGGTGACAACGACCTTCTCCGTCGCTGCGAGTATTATTTGGTCTTTGGCTTCCTCAACAAGCCATAATGTTTTTAAAATAAAATAAATACCATATACTCTTTTATGTAATTTGGTATTGAAAATGGTTTTGATAAAGGATTCTATTATGTCAATATATTTAAATAATATATTGTGATTGAAATGTGGAAATGTTATCATTCCTTTATATTGGTTTTATGTTTTATGATTTTATATTGGTACTTGGACATTTTACGGGTGGTTACGTGATAAACTATATGACAGGTGGTGCCGTGAATACCAGGACGGGTGGTTACGTTATAACCTCCAATTCATTGGGTATGGAAGTCGGCCGTATGGCTATTTAATTAAGTATTTATGGAAGTTGGCCGAATGGCTATTCCATTAAGTGATATGTGTGGAAGTCGACCGTATGGTTATTCCACTTAAGTATGTTTATGTCCCAAGTTACCTTTATTTTTTATGTGTTATTTATATGGGTTTTATGGTAATATTTTGGTTACAAAAGGGTAAGTAATGATCTTTTATTCAGTGAATAGTTTTTACTACTTCATAAAGGTGAAAAGTATTACTTTGATAAAGTATACATGGTTTACTTTTTGTTTTGATAAACTAACGGTTTTCATTCTTTGTGTATCCCTTACTGAGCTCTTTATGCTCACCCCAAGTTTTTTTGAAATGTTTTTCACAGGACCTAATGTGGAATAGGGTCAAGGATGGGATCAAGGGAAAGTCATGCTATATAAAACTTGGAACTAGACATGTTTCTTTTTTTTAGAGTTTTTTTTATTCTATGGAAACTTGGTAGAAGTGTGTACTTTGTAAATCTTTTGAGATGTAATAGTTATGTTCTAATTTTCTAAAACTCTAAACCTGAAAAGATCCTCAATGTGAATTATTCATTTAATTCAATATTAAGTAAGGTTTAAGGCCGGGGCCATATAGTTGGTATCAGAGGTCGGTTTAGACAACTTTAGGAGTTAGAAAAGTGTAAAATTATAAGTTAATTTATCGTACGATTAAAATGATATAGCATTTAAAGATTACCATGTTGCTTCTCCTAAGATATTTTTGTGTTAAGAATTGTTTTTCATAGAGGAAACAGAACAGATTTTCTAGGAAGGAATACAGAGGGAAATGACCTTTCAAATCAGTATCCTGAGATGGTCAGAATCAGAACTAAACAGTTTGTTGTAGTGATGGCTCAGTTGACTCAGGTGAAAAATGTTGGTTGTTTTTATTGATGATATTTTGGTGTTTTCTAAAAGTAAATAAGAGCATGAGATTCATTTAAGGGTTATCTTGAAAACCTTAAAAGAAAAGAAATTGTATGGAAAATTCAGCAAGTGTGAGTTTTGGTTGCAACAAATTTCTTTCCTTGGTCACATTGTTTCAAAAGATGGCATAACTGTTGATCTGACTAAAACAAAAGTTGTTGAAGAATGTCCAAGACCCACAAATGTAACCGAGATCTGTAGTTTCCTTGGTTTGGCAGGTTACTACTGAACGTTTGTTGAACATTTTTCACGGTTATCTAGTCTAATGACAAAGCTAACTCAGAAGGGTGTTAAGTTTATCTGGACAAAAGAATGTGATGTTTGTTTTCAGAAGTTGAAAATAAGATTGGTGAATGCTTCAGTTTTGGTACTTCCTTCCAGGAATGGTGAGTTTGTTATTTACAGTGATGCTTCATTGAAAGGACTTGGTTGTCTTATGCAGAATGATCAGGTAATTGATTATGCTTAACGTCAGGTGAAAACTCATGAGGTAAATTACCCTACACATGATTTGGAATTAGCTGATGTTGTTTTTGCTTTAAAAATTTGGAGGCATCATTTTTATGGAGTAAAGTTAGAAATATATACTGATCACAAAAGATTATAGTATATATTCACTCAGAAAGAATTGAACATGAGATAGAGGAGATGGCTGGAATTAATCAAGGATTATGATTGTACAATTCATTACATCCGAGAAAAGCAAATAAAGTGGCCGATGCTTTGAGTCGAAAAAGTAATGCTTCGTTAACCATGCTACGTTTGGAATGAGATCCTTTGGTTTTTGATTTGATGAACTTTGGCATAGAATTTTTTGGTGCAGGAAGTTCATCTATTTTGTTTCAGGTATCAGTGAGATCATCCCTATCAGACAGAATTAAGCAAGCACATAGGGAAGACAGTGAGTTGCAGAAAATGGTAGAGCTGGTTCAGAAGGGTAAGTTGCCTGAATTCAACATTGATAGTGATTGTGTTTTGAGATTTTGGAAGAGATTATGTGTGCCTTTTGATTCACAGTTGAAGAATGAGTTGTTATGTGAGGCTCATAGTTCCCCGTTTTCAGTTCATCCTGGCAGTACTAAGATGTATAGAGATCTGCGGGAGTATTACTGGTGGGATGGAATGAAAAGAGATATTGTTGATTTTACTGTGAAGTGTTTGACTTGTCAGCAGGTTAAGGAAAAGCGGTAGTTACCGAAAGGGATGCTTCAGCCTCTACCAGTGCTAGAGTGGAAATGGGAGAATATATCCATGGACTTTGTTGTGGGATTACCGAAGAAATCTCGAGGTAATAATGCAATCTGGGTTATTGTTGATCGCTTGACTAAATCTGCTCATTTCCTTCCTATACGAGATAATTTTTCCCTAGATCAACTTTCCCGTTTGTATCTTAAAGAGATAGTCAGGTTACATGGATTTCCTCTCTCCATTGTATCTGACCGTGATCCTAGGTTTACTTATAACTTTTGGAAAGGCCTTCAGAAGTTTTTGGGTACTGAATTAAATTTTAGTACAGCTTTTCATCCTCAATCAGATGGGCAGTCAGAATGAACAATTCAGACCTTGGAGGATATGCTATGAGCTTGTTCGATGGATTATTAGGGAAGTTGGGACCAACATCTTTCTTTGGTTGAATTTTCATAAAATAACAGTTTTCATTCCAGTATACAGATGGCACCATTTGAGGAATTATATGTGAAGCGGTGTCGAACTCCAGCATTTTGGGATGAAGTGGGTGAAAGGAAGCTGATGGGACCAGAATTGGTAGAAGAAATGGTAGAAAAAGTTCAGTTGATTTAGAAACACATGAGAACAGCTCAGAGCAGGAAGAAGAGTTATGTGGATAACCGGAGGAAGGATCTAACTTTTGAGGTAGGTGATCATGTTTTTTTCAAAGTCTCACCATGGAAAAGTGTGATGAGATTTGGTAAGAAAGGAAAGCTGAGTCCAAGGTTCATTGGACCATATGAAATTCTAGAGAGAGTTGGGTCAGTTGCATACAGAGTGGCATTACCTCTGAGTTTATCTCTGGTACACAATGTTTTTCATGTTTTGATGCTGAGAAAGTATATGCCAGATCCATCTCATGTTTTGAGTCAAGAGGTAGTTTAGCTGGAAGAGAACCTATCTTATGAGGAACAACCGGTCCAGATTCTTGACCACAGGGAGCAGGTGTTACGAAATAAGGTGATTCATCAAGTATAGTTTTTGTGGAAAAACCATATGATTGAATTGCCAACATGGGAATCTGAAAATGCTATGAGGGATAAATACCCCCACTTATTTTGATAAGTGAATAAAATTGCGAGGACGCAATTCCCAAAAGGGGGGAAGGATGTAACATCCCAGGTAAATAAATAATAATACATTTTCATGTTTATTAATATTTGAGAATTAAATATTAATTTTACTTTAAAGGGTTTGCTAAGTTCGATAGCATACCCGATACGCAACAAAGAGTTTCTTTGAAATCGTACGTTGCACACTAGTAATAAAATAATATTATTTTAAATGTTAGTTAACACGTAGTCCTTTTACTGGAAGGAATGGATAGAAATAACTAAAATATGATTATATATGTTTGTCAAATGTTTTTACATTTATCTAATAAAGTATAAAGGCTTAAAATACGAAAAGAATTCAATTTTAGGCTTATATACTCTAATTTTCACGAAAGGTCCACTTATCAACATTTGATGGAGAACCGTCATTAAATATAGTTTTGGTCACTCTTATACATTCTATTGGACCAAATAAAACTCTTCTTTATAATCGGGACATCAAATATTACTTTTTGTAGTTTTTTGGTATTTTTTCGATAAAGTTCATTTTTTAATGAATAGTGTAAAATGTTGTATTTTAATTCAAAAACTATTTTTAATCTAATTTATTAAGATGATTAGATTATATTTTTAATTGGTTTTAAAGTAAAATTAGAATATATGTTTACCATTTAATCCAATGGTGGTCATTTGAATCAATTTCACTTTGAAATTGGACTTAAACTGGTGTCAATCTTTTGATACTTATTGTTTCATAAAAACACGCTATTTGTTTTGACAGCGGGAATTAATTATTAAATTAATTAATGAAACTTATATGTTTTGAATTTTGTAAAATGGACTTCATTTTTGAATTTGGAATATCAAATATATCTTAGGGTGATGTTTTGGTTTTTTTCTGAAAAACCTCGATTTTTGATGAATAGTGAAACCGCAAAGTGGTGGTTACAAAATTTGATTTTTCGCTTAAATGGGACTTTAAAACTTCTGTGTTTTGAATCTCAAAAATCCAATTTAAATGATTTTCATTATTAAGTAAAATGTGGTTCAATGGGATTAAAATAAATTTCGGTGAATAGTAACTTTTATGTTTTATTAATCACGATTAAAGGTAATTAGTGTAATTTAATGTAAAAATGATATTATAATAAAATGAAAATATCTTGACACTTGTCCTAACCCTATTGGATGAGTTATGGCCGACCAAGACAACCCATGGGTCGATTGTTGGTACCCCATGGAGCCACTTGGGTATGATAATAACATTTATGCCTTTTATTTAAAGTTAAAGTAAAAATGACACAAACATGAGATGTTTTACTAAAACAATTTTTACATGGGGTTATACAAGTCATATATTTGACTAAAAATATTAATTATAAACCTAAAAAGATTTCCTACATCATGATATTTTTTTTATAATTTTTAGACATTAAATAAATTAAATACTTTCTGACATCATGATGATGCAACGATGACCTCATTATTTAACGATTTAAATAAAATGGAAAGATAATGTAAAATCTAAGACCTACACATGTCCAAAAACTATTGTATGGGTATATTTCGAACCCTTATCACCTTATCCTAGAAACACAACAATGTTGGACCATTAATAACCGAAACTCATTCTAAAATAAAATAACATTTCCTTACTTTCCAAGAGTGCCCCTCCTCTCCTCTTATAAAAGGCGCCCACCTCTACCTCATTACCCACACTTCCAAAGCCTTTGGCTCGACCAACCCCTGATCATTTTGTCTCTCCATATCCCTATCTTACTCCTTGAATCCTCACATTGGGTATAAGTCTTCCCAAGGAAGCCTTTGAGCTCAAACCAAAGGGAGTTACCCGATTATAAGGAAATGTCTTCACTTGAGTCCTTTTGTTTTATTTTGCTTCTCCAGCCCCCTAAACTCTTTTTATTCATTTCTTTTGTAACAAATACAGTATATTCAATATACTAGGATGTTCTAATAATAAGGATTCGAGCTACACATACACACACCTACGTCTAATGGTTAAAGAACATACTGTTTCCGTGGATGGCAAATTTCTGCCTCACGAAATGATGATTGTTAGATATTCTTCTAACACCTTCAAAGGTGACCATTAAGATGTCAATATATTTATATATGATATATAATATGTTTATGTTTTCCTTAAGCTTATTTATTTTTCATTTTGGGCATACCTTTATTGTTTCCATTATGGGTAAATGCGATATCTTCATTTAAGGAAGTGCGGACTACCGCCCCCTCAAAGTGATTTGATTCGTTAATGCCATATGTGGGATGTATAAAGGATGTATTTAAAGTTATTATATATGATGTTATACTGTAATTATAATATACCTCTATATCATTATTATTTCTTTCCATTAAATTATGAGATAGAAATGAAAGTAGCGTTCATGCGTACGTACGGCTTACCGTCTCCATAAACGGTGCATTTCATTTCTTATCCCCAAATGTAATGTACTATTATAAGTACATGTATATAATCGATATATATGATGAATGATACATCTAAATTATGAATATAATTCTGGAATTAAAATATACATACCTCTCATTTAGTTTTAATTCCATTAATATGACAAAGAAATGAAAGTAGCGTTCATGCGTACGTACGGCTTACCGTCTCCATGAACGGTGTATTTCATTTATTACCTCTAAATGATTATGTAATATTATAAATACATGTATATGCTGGATATATATAATATATATTATATCCAAATCAGGAATGTCATTCTGGATATAAAGAACCTTTGACCACACGAACAACATGTAATTGTAAGAAGTCCACTTTCGACTTAAGAACCAAATATCGAAAAAACAAACATTATTAACTTAAATGGTTACATAATGTTTATAACATGGAAATAAGTGATATAAAAGAAATAATGAACTTGAAAAAGTTTCTTAAGAAAATAGAAATTAACTCAAGTTTATTATTCAGGACGTTAAGGAACGATTGAGTCAAGTCGGACCCGAGGTAATGGACTTCGTCTCAATCTCCTTTCATTGAGGCATATTTCGTTTTATACACAACTTTATTTTATACGGTGTATAAAACCCTTTGACATTTACTTTTATACAAAAGGAATATTTTTCTATGAAGCGTTTTACAAAACGACAGAAAGGAATGTTTCTTTTAACGTACGCGGTGACAACGACCTTTTTCGCCGCTGCGAGTATTATTTAGTCTTTGGCTTCCTCAACAAGCCGTAATGTTTTTAAAATAAAATAAATACCTTATACTCTTTTATGTATTTTGGTATTGAAAATGGTTTTGATAAAGGATTCTATTATGTCAATATATTTAAATGATATATTGTGATTGAAATTGTAACATCCCAAGTAAGTAATGAATAATAGATATTTTTATCTATGTCTATTAATGAACTAGATAGTGTTTTAGAGGCTTAAAATGAAAATAAATCCAATCTTAAGCATGGAATACACTAATATTCTTAAAAGATTGTTTTACTGCCTTTTGATAGCAAACCATTTTTGAATCTATATTTTGACAATTTTATAAACTATGTTTGTCAAAATAAACTTATTCTTTATGATTGGGACATCAAAATTTACCTTGTGTGAATTTTTGGTATTTTTCGGACAATGTTCATTTTTTAATGAATAGTGAAAAATACTACGTTTTACATCAAAACTAATTTTTAATATAATTTATTTATATGATTAGATTATATTTTGAATTTGTTTTTAAGTGGAATTAGAATATATTTTTACCATTTAATCCAATGGTGGTCATTGGAATCAATTTCACTTTGAAATTGGACTTAAACTGGATGCAAATCTTTTGATACTTATTGTTTCATAAAAACACGCTATTTGCTCTGCCAGCGGGAATTAATTATAAAATTAATTAATGAGACTTATATGTTTTGAATTTTGTAAAATAGACTTCATTTTTGAATTAAGAACATCAAATATAGCTTAGGGTGAAGTTTTGGTATTTTTCTAAAAAACTTCAATTTTTGATGAATAGTGAAATCACTAAGTGATAGTTAAAGAAACTGATTTTCCGTTTAAATGAAATTTTTCCATCATTGTGTTTTGAATTTAAAAAATCCGACATACATGGTTGTCATTAAGAAGTAAAATGTGGTTCAATGAGATTAAAATAATTTTTTGGTGAATAGTAACTTATTAAGTTTTTAATAGCGATTAGTGGTCATTAGTGTAGTTTAAGGTAAAAATAATGCTTTAATAAAATGAGATGATCTTAACACATGTCCTAACCTCATTGGTTGTGTCATGGCTGACCAAGACAATCCATGGGTCAACTTGGGGACCCCATGGAGCCACTTTGGTTGGGAAATGACATAAATAACTTTTTATTTAATGTAAAAGTAAAAATGACACAAACATCATATGTTTTACGAAAACAATTTTTACATGGGGTTATGAAGATCCGATTTTTGATTATAAATAGTCATTGGAAATCTAAAAAGATTTCCTACATCCTAGTATTTGTTTTATAATTTTTAGACATTATATAAATTAAATTATTTATGACATCATGATGATGCAGTGATGACCTCATTATTTAACGATTTAAATAAAATGGAAAGATAATGTAATATATAAAACATACACATGTCCAAAACCTATTGGATGGGAATATTTCGAAGCCTTATAATCTTATCTTAGAAATATATCAATGTGGGACCTTAGAAATTCGAAACACTTTTGAAAATAAAATAATAGTTTCATGATTTTCAAAAGTGCCCCTCCTCTCCTCTTATAAAAGGCCCCCACCTCTACCTCATTTCACACACTCCTCAAGCCTTTGGCTCGACCATCCCCTGCCCATTTACTCTCTCCACATCCCTCTCCTCATCCTATAGGATTCCCTTTGGGAATAATCCTTTCAAAGGAATCCTTTAGGCTCAAATCAAAAAGAGTTACACTTTTAAAGGTAATTCATTCTCTCATGTTCATTTATATTATTTTGCTTCTCCATCCCCCTAAATTTTTTTTATTTACTTATTTTTTAAAAACAACAGTATCTTAAATATACTACGATGTTGTTATAAGATTTATTCAAGCTACACTCTCACACAACTACATCAAATGGTTAAAGAACATACGGTTTCTGTGGATGGCGAAATTCTGCCTCCCGAAATGATGATTGTTCAATACTCATTTAACACCTTCAAAGGTGGCCATTATGATGTCACTATTTTTATATATGATATATAATATGTTTATTCTTTCCTTAAGCTTCTGTATTTTTCATTTATGGCATACCACTATTGTTTCCATTATGGGTAAACACGATATCTTCATTTTAGGAAGTGCGGACTACCGCCCCCTGAAAGTGATTTGATTCGTTAATACCATATGTGGGATGTGTAAAGGATAAAGTTAATGATATTATATATGTTATTATACTGGAATTATAATATACTCTTATATCATTATGATTCCATTCCAGAAAATACGAAATAGAAATGGAAGTAGCGTTCATGCGTATGTACGGCTTACCGTCTCCATGAACGGTGCATTTCATTTCTTACCTCTAAATGTGATGTAATATTATAAATACATGTATATGATGAATATATATGATATATATGTTATCCAAATCATTAATATCATTCTGGATATAACCAAACATTGACCAAATTAACAACATGTAAGTGTAAGAAGTCTATTTTTGACTTAAGAACCAAATACCGACAAAATGAACATTATTAACTTAAATGATTACATGATGTTCATAACATGGTATAAAAGGAATAATGAAATTGAAAAAGGTTCTTAATCAAGTAGAGATTAACTCAAGTTTATTATTCAGGAGATTAAAGAACGGTCGGGTTAAGTCGGATACGAGGTATGGGACTTCGTCTCAATCTCCTTTCATTGAGGCATATTTTGTTTTATACACAACCTTCTTTTATACGGTGTATAAACCCCTATGACTTTTAAATTTATTCAAAAGGAATCTTTTTTATACGAAGAATTTACTAAACGACAAAAGGGAATGTTTTTGTCGTACGTATGCGGCGACAACGACTTCTCCGCCGTCGTGACCGTTATTTGAGTTTCGGCTTCCTCTACAAGCCATACCTTGTTTTTAAAAGAAAAATAAATACCATGTTTTACTTTTCTTTTATTTTGGTATTGAAAATGGTTTTCATAATGGTTTTTATCTCAATGTGTTGTATTGATATCTTGTGATTGAAAGGTGGAAATGTTATGTTTCCTTTATGCATGTTTTATGTGATATGATTATGTTGAGGTTCTTGGGCATTATTATGAAGACGGGTGGTTCCATGATAAACTAAGGGCGGGTGAGCCCGATATAGCTCTCCAATGCATTGGGTAACGCGAAGGAGTGAAACGTTAAGGTTTCTCTGAAGAGATTTAGGGAATATACTGTGATGGGTATTCCAAACGTAACCAAGAGGGTTACTCCCTACGTAAGGATGTTATGAATGCCTCAAGTTACCTTTATGTATTATGATTTCTATGATTTATTCATGATTTGATGAGGTATCTTAAAGTGCTTATGTTTTATGGGTAAAGTATGATTTCATTCTTATGTATATATGTACCCATGTTTCCTTTCCATATTTTTATATCCCTTACTGATCTTTTTATGCTCATCCCATGTTTTTTTGAAATGTTTTTCACAGGTCAAGGAAAAGGTACATGATATGATGATAGTGTCAAGGAAGTGTCAAGAAAGAATCCAAGTTTTATTTTAAATATGTTTGCATTGATGGGAAAGAAGAATATTATCTTTATGTAACCACTTTGTTTATATGTGGAATGTAATGCAAGTTTTATGATCTAATTCTCTAAAACTCTAAACCCGAAAAGATCCTCAATGTGTAATCTTGTAATAACTCAAGATTAAGTAAGGTTTAAGGCTGGGGCCTTATAGTTGGTATCAGAGGTCAGTTTAGATAACTTTAGGAGTTATAATTCTATTAAATGACTATCCAAAAATATTTTTTTTATGGTAAAATTGAAGTGATATAGTATTTTAAGATTACCATGTTGCTTCATCTAAGACATGTTTGTTCAGAATGGTTTCCCGCAGAGGAAATAGGGAAGCAGTGCTAGGAAGGCATGAAGAAGGAAATAACCTTCCGAATCAGCATGCTGAGATGGTCGGAATTGGAACTGAACAGTTTGTTGCAGTAATGGAGCAATTGACTCAAGCAATAAATGGTGGTGGTATCCATACACGAGATCATCCAGATCAACCGCAGAGGAACATGTCAGTGGTGGAACATTTCATGAGGCAACGTCCCCCATCATTCATAGGATCATCTGACCCTGTGTTAGCTGAAGGGTGGATTAAAGCACTGGAGAATATTTTCGATTTCATGGGGTGTTCAGACAATCAAAAGGTTAGTCTCGCTATTTATCGTTTGGAGGGTGAGGCAGATCAGTGGTGGTCGATGGTTAAAAATATCAGGGACGCTGATGAGATTGATGCTCTCGACTAGGATGAATTAAAAGGTATGTTTCTTGAAAAGTATTTTCCTAAGGCTATTCGACTTAGGATGGAAAATCAATTCGTGGAATTGAGGCCAGAGGAAGACTCAGTGCCTACCTATGAAGAAAGGTTCACTCGATTGGCAAGGTCTGCTCCAAATTTTATCTGAGACCTTGATAGTAAAATCAATCGTTTTTACTCAGGATTAAAGCCAAAATATAGAAGGGAATTAGCTTCTCGTGAGTTTAAAAGTTATGAAAAGCTTGTTCGATGTGCTGAGAAGGTGGAAATGGAGTTTGCGGATGACCAAGTGTTCTATAACAACCAGCAGAAGAAGAGACCGAGGTGGCAGGAGAAAGGTAAGAATTCTTCAAAAAAGTCTGATGGTAAGAAAACTAAGTTTCCAATTTGTGATAAATGTGGCAAAAGTCATGCTGGGGAATGTCTTCTGAATTCTGGAAAGTGCTACCGATGTGGTAAGATGGGACATAAGGCTCGTGATTGCACTGAAAAGGATCAAGGTGAAGGTAAGACCAAATTCGATTTACAGTTAGTGAAATTTTATAAGTGCAATGAGATGGGTCACTATGCAAATGAGTGTCCGACAAAGAGCTTGAGTGATGGGAAGCAGTTAGACTACAAGAAGAAAGGGGTGGTGAAATCATTTGCAACTACTTCAGCAGATGTCGGGCCGTCAAATGAAGTTGTATCAGGTACTTTGTTTGTTTTTTCAGATTATTCCATTGTGTTGTTTGATTCGGGGTCTACACATTCTTTCATCTCTGAAACCTTTTCTAGTAAAATGGGAATACCATCTCAAGAAATGACTCCTGAACTTGTGGTAAAGACACCTGGGGGAAATGTTGAGGAAAAATAATTTATAAGAATCTTCCTATCCTTATCTGTGGAAAGAACCTACTTGCAAATCTTATTGTTCTACCTCTAGTAGAGTTTGATGTTATCTTGGGTATGGATTGGGTCTCTATTTACCATGCTAAGATTGACTGTAGAGCTAAAGAAGTTTCTTTTCAGAAAGACTTTCAGTTTGTGTACAAGAATGAACCCTTACTGTTGATAACTTATCAAGAGGCCGAGGAACTTGTAAAAGATGGAAATGAATGTTACCTTGCACACATCATTGAAAATAAAGGAACTGTTCAAATTAATGATGTGCCAGTGGTAAATGAGTATCCTGATGTTTTTCCTGATGAGTTTCCTGGAATAATACTAGATCGGGAAGTTGAATTTACTGTTGACTTAGTTCCTGATGCTAAGCCAATTTCAAAACCCCCTTATCGAATGGCTCAAATTGAACTTTTAGAGTTGAAAGAGCAATTGCATGATTTATTAGATAAAGGTTTCATTCGACCTAGCACATCACCATGGGGTGCTCCTGTTTTATTTGTTAAAATGAAAGATGGTTCTATGAGAATTTGCATTGATTATAGGGCCTTGAATAATATCACTATTAATAACAAATATCCTTTGCCTCATATCGATGATTTGTTTGATCAACTCCAGGGAGCTCAGTTTTTTTCAAATATTGACTTGAGATCGGGGTACCATCAGCTGAAGGTAAAGGAGGTAGATATTCCGAAGACCGCGTTCCATACGAGATATGGCCATTATGAATTTGTAGTAATGCCTTTTGGGCTAACCAATGCACCTGTTGTATTCATGGACTTAATGAATAGAATTTTCCATGAGTTCTTGGATAAGTTTGTGGTGGTTTTCATTGATGATATTTTGGTGTTTTATAAAAGTAAAGAAGAGCATGAAAGACATTTAAGGGTCATTTTGCAAACCTTAAAAGAAAATAAATTGTATGGGAAATTCAGAAAATGTGAGTTTTGGTTGCAACAAATTTCTTTCCTTCGTCACATTGTTTCACAAGATGGCATAACCGTTGATCCTGCAAAAACAAAAGTTGTTGAAGAATGGCCAAGACCCACAAATGTAACTGAGATTCGTAGCTTCCTTGGTTTGGCAGGCTATTACCGAAGGTTTGTTAGAAATTTTTCACGGTTATCTAGTCCAATGACTAAGCTAACTCGGAAGGGTGTTAAGTTTATCTGGACAAAATAATTTGACGATTGTTTTCAGGAATTGAAAAGAAGATTGGTGAATGCTCCATTTTTGGCACTACCTTCCAGGAATGGTGAGTTTGTTATATACAGTGATGCTTCATTGAAAGGACTTGGTTGCGTCCTAATGCAGAATGATCAGTTAATTGATTATGCTTCACGACAGTTTAAAACTCATGAGGTAAATTACCCTACACATGATTTGGAATTAGCTGCTGTTATTTTTGCTTTTAAAATTTGGAGGCATCATTTGTATGGAGTAAAGTGTGAAATATATACCGATCACAAAAGTTTAAAGTAAATATTCACTCAGAAAGAATTGAACATGAGACAGAGGAGATGGATAGAATTAATCAAGGATTATGATTGTACAATTCATTACCATCCGGGAAAAGCAAATAAAGTGGTTGATGCTTTGAGTTGAAAAATTAATGCTTCATTAGCAATGTTGCGTTTGGAACGTGATCCTTTTTTTAAGGATTTGATGAACTTTGGCATTGAAGTTGTTGGTGCAGGATGTTCTTCTGTTTTGTTTCAGGTATCAGTGAGATCATCTCTATCAGATAGAATTAAGAAAGCACAGAAGCAAGATAGTGAGTTGCAGAAAAAGGTAGAGCTGGTTCAGAAAGGTAAGTTGCCTGAGTTCAACATTGATAATGATTGTGTTTTGAGATTTGGGAAGAGATTGTGTGTGCCTTGTGATTCACAGTTGAAGAGAGATTTGTTATGTGAAGCTCATAGTTCTCCGTTTTTAGTTCATCCTGGCAGTACTAAGATGTATAGAGATCTGTGGGAGTATTACTGGTGGGATGGAATGAAAAGAGATATTGCTGATTTTACTGTGAAGTGTTTGACTTGTCAGCAGGTTAAAGCAGAGCGGCAGTTACCGAAAGGGATGCTTCATCCTTTACCAGTGCCAGAGTGGAAATGGGAGAATATATCCATGGACTTTGTTGTGGGATTACCGAAGACATCTCGAGGTAATAATGCAATCTGGGTTATTGTTGATTGCTTGACTAAATCTGCTCATTTCCTTGATATACGAGATACTTTCTCTCTTGATCAACTTTCCCATTTGTATCTTAAAGAGATAGTCAGGTTACATGGATTTCCTCTCTCCATTGTATCTGACCGTGATCCCAGGTTCACTTCTATATTTTGGAAAGGCCTTTAGAAGTCATTGGGTACTGAATTAAATTTTAGTACAGCTTTTCATCCTCAATCAGATGGGCAGTCAGAACGAACAATTCAGACATTGGAGGATATGCTACGTTCTTGCTCTATGGAATATCAGGGAAGTTGGGACCAACATCTTTCTTTGGTTGAATTTCCATATAATAACAGTTTTCATTCCAGTATACAGATGGCACCATTTTAGGCATTATATGGGAAGCGGTGTCGAACTCCAGCTTTCTGGGATGAAGTGGGTGAAAGGAGGTTGATAGGACCAGAATTGGTAGAAGAGATGGCAGAAAAAGTTCAGATGATTCATAAACACATGAGAACAGCTCAGAGTAGGCAGAAGAGTTATGCGGACAAAAGGAGGAAGGATCTCTCTTTTGAGGTAAGTGATCATGTTTTTCTCAAAGTATCACCATGGAAAAGTGTGATGCGATTTGGTAAGAAAGGAAATCTGAGTCCAAGGTTCATTGGACCATATGAAATTATGGAGAGAGTTGGATCAGTTGCATACCGGGTGGATTTACCTCCGAGTTTATCTCAGGTACACAATTTTTTTCACGTTTCGATGTTGAGAAAGTACATGCCAGATCCATCTCATGTTTTGAGTCCAGAGGTAGTTCAGCTGGAAGAGAACCTATCTTTTGAGGAAAAACTGGTCCAGATTCTTAACCACAGAGAGAAAGTTTTACGGAATAAGGTGATTAATCAGGTAAAGGTTTTGTGGAAAAACCACATGATGGAAGAGGCAACATGGGAATCTGAAAATGCAATGAGGGATAAGTACCCCCATTTATTTGATAAGTAAATAAATTGTGGGGATGCAATTTTCTAAAGGGGGGAAGGATGTAACATCCCAAGTAAGTAATGAATAATAGATATTTTTATCTATGTCTATTAATGAACTAGATAGTGTTTTAGAGGCTTAAAATGAAAATAAATCCAATCTTAAACATGGAATACACTAATATTCTTAAAAGATTGCTTTACTTCCTTTTGATAGCAAACCATTTTTGAATCTGTATTTTGACAATTTTATAAACTATGTTTGTCAAAATAAACTTATTATTTATGATTGGGACATCAAAATTTACCTTGTGTGAATTTTTGGTATTTTTCGGACAATGTTCATTTTTTAATGAATAGTGAAAAATACTACATTTTACATCAAAACTACTTTTTAATCTAATTTATTTATATGATTAGATTATCTTTTGAATTTGTTTTGAAGTGGAATTAGAATATATTTTTACCATTTAATCCAATGGTGGTCATTGGAATCAATTTCACTTTGAAATTGGACTTAAACTGGTGTCAATCTTTTGATACTAATTGTTTCATAAAAACACGCTATTTGCTCTGACAGCGGGAATTAATTATAAAATTAATTAATGTGACTTATATGTTTTGAATTTTGTAAAATAGACTTCATTTTTGAATTCAGAACCTCAAATATAGCTTAGGTTGAAGTTTTGGTGTTTTTCTGAAAAACTTCAATTTTTGATGAATAGTGAAATCACTAAGTGGTAGTTAAAGAAACAGATTTTCCATTTAAATGAAATTTTGCCATCATTGTGTTTTTAATTTCAAAAATACGACATACATGGTTTTCATTAAGAAGTAAAATGTGGTTCAATGAGATTAAAATAATTTTTTGGTGAATAGTAACTTATTAAGTTTTTAATCGCGATTAGTGTTAATTAGTGTAGTTTAAGGTAAAAATAATGCTTTAATAAAATGAGATGAGCTTGACACATGTCCTACCATCATTGTTTGTGTCATGGACGACCAAGACAAGCCATGGGTCAGCTTGGGGACCCCATGGAGCCACTTTGGTTTGGAAATGACATAAATAACTTTTTATTTAATGTAAAAGTAAAAATGACACAAACATCATATGTTTTACAAAAACAATTTTTACATGGGGTTATAAAGATCAGATTTTTGATTATAAATATTCATTGGACAGATAAAAATATTTCCTACATCATATTATTTTTTTTATATTTTTTAGACATTATATAAATTAAATTATATATGACATCATGATGATGCAGCGATGACCTCATTATTTAACGATTTAAATAAAATGGAAAGATAATTTAATATCTAAAACCTACGCATGTCCAAAACCTATTAGATGGGAATATTTCGAAGCCTTATCATATTATCTTCGAAATATATCAATGTGGGGCCTTATAAATTCGAAACACTTTTGAAAATAAAATAATAGTTTCATGATTTCCAAAAGTGCCCCTCCTCTCCTCTTATAAAAGGCCCCCAACTCTACCTCATTTCACACACTACTCAAGCCTTTGGCATGGCCATCCCCTGCCCATTTACTCTCTCCACATCCCTCTCCTCATCCTAGAGTATTCCCTTTGGGCATAATCCTTTCAAAGGAAGCCTTTAGGCTCAAATCAAAAGGAGTTACACTTTTAAAGGTAATTCATTCTCTCATGTTCATTTGTTTTATTTTGATTCTCCAACCCCCTAAACTCTTTTTATTTACTTCTTTTGTAACAACACCAGTATCTTAAATATACTAGGATGTTGTTATAAGATTTATTCGAGCTACACTCTCACACAACTACATCAAATGGTTAAAGAACATACGGTTTCCGTGGATGGCGAAATTCTGCCTCCCGAAACGATGATTGTTCAATACTCATTTAACACCTTCAAAGGTGGCCATTATGATGTAACTATTTTTATATATGATATATAATATGTTTATTCTTTCCTTAAGCTTCTGTATTTTTCATTTATGGCATACCACTATTGTTTCCATTATGGGTAAACACGATATCTTAATTTTAGGAAGTGCGGACTACCGCCCCCTGAAAGTGATTTGATTCGTTAATACCATATGTGGGATGTGTAAAGGATAAAGTTAATGATATTATATATGTTATTATACTGGAATTATAATATACTCTTATATCCTTATGATTCCATTCCAGAAAATACGAAATAGAAATGGAAGTAGCGTTCATGCGTACGTACGGCTTACCGTCTCCATGAACGGTGCATTTCATTTCTTACCACTAAATATGATGTAATATTATAAATACATGTATATGATGAATATATATGATATTTATTTTATCAAAATCATTAATATAATTCTGGATATAACCAACCTTTGACCAAATTAACAACATGTAAGTGTAAGAAGCCTATTTTTGACTTAAGAACCAAATACCGACAAAATGAACATTATTAACATAAATGATCACATGATGTTCATAACATGGTATAAAAGGAATAATGAACTTGAAAAATGTTCTTAAGAAATTAGAGATTAACTCAAGTTTATTATTTAGGAGTTTAAAGAATGGTCGGGTCAAGTCGGATACGAGGTATGAGACTTCGTCTCAATCTCCTTTCATTGAGGCATATTTTGTTTTATACACAACCTTCTTTTATACGGTGTATAAACCCCTTTGACTTTTACGTTTATTCAAAAGGAATCTTTTTTATACGAAGCGTTTAATAATCGACAAAAGGGAATTTTTTTGTCGTACGTATGCGGTGACAACGACTTCTCCGCCGTCGTGACAGTTATTTGAGTTTCAGCTTCCTCTACAAGCCATACCTTGTTTTTAAAAGAAAAATAAATACCATGTTTTACTTTTCTTTTATTTTGGTATTGAAAATGGTTTTCATAATGTTTTTACATCAATGTGTTGTATTGATATCTTGTGATTGAAAGGTGGAAATGTTATGTTTCCTTTATGCATGTTTTATGTGATACGATTATGTTGAGGTTCTTGGGCATTATTATGAAGATGGGTGGTTCCATGATAAACTAAGGGCGGGTGAGCCCGATATAGCTCTCCAATGCATTGGGTAACGTGAAGGAGTGAAATGTTAAGGTTTCTCCAAAGTGATTTAGGGAATATACTGTGATGGGTATTCCAAACGTAACCAAGAGGGTTACTCCCTATGTAAGGATGTTATGAATTCCTCAAGTTACCTTTATGTCTTATGATTTCTATGATTTATTCATGATTTGATGAGGTATGTTAAAGTGTTTATGTTTTATGGGTAAAGTATGATTTCATTCTTATGTGTATATGTACCCATGTTTCCTTTCCATATTTTTATATCCCTTATTGAGCTTTTTATGCTCATCCCAAGTTTTTTTCAAATGTTTTTCACAGGTCAAGGGAAAAGTACATGATATGATGATAGTGTCAAGGAAGTGTCAAGAAAGAATCCATGTTTTATTTTAAATATGTTTCCATTGATGGGAAAGAATAATACTATCTTTATATAACCACTTTGTTTATATGTGGAATGTAGTGCAAGTTTTATGATCTAATTCTCTAAAACTCTAAACCCGAAAAGATCCTCAATGTGTAATCTTGTAATAACTCAAGATTAAGTAAGGTTTAAGGCTGGGGCCTTATAGAAATGTGGAAATGTTATCATTCCTTTATATTGGTTTTATGTTTTATGATTTTATATTGGTACTTGGACATTTTACGGGTGGTTACGTGATAAACCATATGACAGGTGGTGTCGTGAATACCAGGATGGGTGGTTACGTTATAACCTCTAATGCATTGGGTATGGAAGTCGTCTGTATGGCTATTCCATTAAGTATGTATGGAATTTGGCCGAATGGCTATGCCATTAAGTGATATGTGTGGATGTCGACCGTTTGGTTATTCCACTTAAGTATGTTTATGTCCCAAGTTACCTTTATTTGTTATGTGTTATTTATATAGGTTTTATGGTAATATTTTGGTTACAAAAGGGTAAGTAATGATCTTTTATTCAGTGAAGAGTTTTTACTACTTCATAAAGGTGAAAATTATTACTTTGATAAAGTATACATGGTTTACTTTTTGTTTTGATAAACTAATAGTTTTCATTCTTTGTGCATCCCTTACTGAGCTCTTTATGCTCACCCCAAGTTTTTTTGAAATGTTTTTCACAGGACCTAATGTGGAATAGGGTCAAGGATGGGATCAAGGGAAAGTCATGATATATAAAACTTGGAACTAGACATGTTTCTTTTTTTAGAGTTTTTTTTATTCTATGGAAACTTGGTAGAAGTGTCTACTTTGTAAATATTTTTAGATGTAATGGTTATGTTCTAATTCTCTAAAACTCTAAACCTGAAAAGATCCTAAATGTGAATTATTCATTTAATTCAATATTAAGTAAGGTTTAAGGTCAGGGCCTTATAGTATATGTGGGGTGGGTCTACTGGATTTTCATGACCAATAATTTGATGACTATATAAATGAAGTATATCATGCTGGAGTTAACTTTTTATGTGAGAATGAAAACCAATAGGTACTTTACAAGATAAAATAAGGAAAATGATTTAAATGAATTGGATCATATCCTACCTTATGTTAGGGTATCCATGTGTGATTTTATATCACACATCACTTAAATCATGTCATGTCTTCATTAGTTGATTGAACCCACTATGGGAAACACTGATAATCTCACACTATGTCTGGCCATTTTCACTATGAAGACAACACACCCAAATGATACATTTTCAAGACACAATGTTGTGTCTGCTATTGCTATTGGATGAGAATAATTCTCTTTTCATGGGAATGAGACTAAGATGATCAGGAATTATACCTAGGATATTAATCTATGAAGATAATTTTTTAGGAAAAAATATATTTGAAACTGCTTAAGAAAGAGAGGAAAAATGATAAATGGGATAGAGAAACATGTCATAAGACCAATTAAGAATATTTATAGAAGATGATTCCAATAGCAGAATCCTTGGAGGAAGGTGAAAAGTAGAATAATTAATCCTTAATATCACCAGATTTCAAAAAATGGAAGTGAAGTTAGAAGTAAAGAAATCAGAGGAAGGACTATAAAGACTCAGAGTCATGAAATATTATGAGCTTAGTTGGTCATAAAATAATCACACATAAAAATAAGTAAAAATTCGCAACATAATAAGTCTGTATTAGAAAAATATGATAGGATAATAAGAGGAGGATTCATCTGGGGTTTGAAAAAAGATGTCGATATAATGGATTCACATTATCAGAAGCCTAATACAGTGCAGAAGAGTTGGATTTTAAAATCTGTTAATTTATGTTATGTCTCCATGAGTATGGTATCATGAACCAAGTGTTGTGAGACATTAAAGTAGTGCCTTATTTATTTATGAGCATGATATTATAAATTGAGTTTATAGAAGAATTAACTCAGTGCACTTGAAGAGGTTGTGTAAAATAGTCATACAAAACTGGTTTGAGTTTTTTGAATAAGTAATGAAAAGCAGTGATTATTCGGATGAAATGTTAGTGTAGTGTATAAATATCACTAAAAGAACCTATATTAAATTATAATTTGTAATAATTAATGATTTTTCTGAGGTTTTAAAAGTTTTGAATATATGAATGAAGTTTTATGGTAGGTTTATCAAACATTAAAGATGTTATGGGCTTCGATGAATTAAATTTTTTACTTTAATAAAACCAAAATTTAATCAGGTATGATACACCATTCACACTTTCAAGAGTGTTTGGTAAATTTATTGGATATTTAACATGCGTTTTTCATGCATGAAATAGTTTTTTGATTGAAAGATAAAATATTTTGAGTGAATATATGAAGAATCATAGAGTATATGAGAAGAAATAATGAGTTGTGCATTTATGTAGATATAGTGTGGTTAGAATATAGAAAATAATCAGCGTAGTCAAGATAAAAAAACTGGCATAATTTTATTTTTTGGTGAAAAAATATGAATTTTTGGCATTGTGAATCATGTATAAGAATGATCCATTAGTAAAAAAATACCTTTTTATGTCATTTTTAGCGATATTTTAACATCGATTCTTGAGGTGACCTCTTTGAAAGCAACGTTATAATTTTTTAATTTTAGTTTTTATAACTTATGTTTAACATGTTTTTTATAATTTTTCATGTTAGTTTTTAAAAAACCAATGTGATATACAATCCATTTTACAAAAAGAATGTTAAAAATCTATTTTTCATGTCGGTTTATTAAAAATTGATGTCAAAAGTCATTTTTAACATCATTTTTTTTAAAACAGAATTTAAAAGACTATTTTTCACTGATGTTTTTTAAAAACTGATGTGAAAATTCTTTATCAACTGGTATATAATTTCCTAATATTTTATTTGACTGGTCGGAGATCTCAAATGATAGATCAAAAGTTATGCCCATTAGAATTTGGATATTTTTTTTTCTGAGGATAGATCGAATGAGACAACTATTGCTTTGTCTTAGAAGTAATTTTAGAATTCGAATGCAGATTGGCAGTTTTACCATGATACAAAGAATTAATCATCATTATAATAAAATAAGAATCATTAAACATTATATAAATTAATAAAACTAATCATAAATAACACAAATCCTGGAAAAATAATTACAAATACCTTGATGAGATCACATAAATAAAAAATTATGGATTCATGATGAAGATCAAATGAGTCAAGTCAGTGGAATGATGATGATTGAAATAATTGATCATTAAATTAATATATATATATATAGAATCAAAAGATATAAATTATACGGTAAAATAAAACACTAATCATAAAAAACATAAATCATGGAAAAAAATTCAAATACCTTGACGAGATTATAGAAAGAAAAAATTATGGATTCACGATGAAGATCAAATGAGTCGAATCAATAAAATGAATATGGTTTAAAGAATTGATAATTAAATTAATATATGTGTAGAATTAATTCATATAAATTATATGTTAAAATAAAAAGTGGTACAAAAAAATTTATGTAGTAATCGAAAATTTTGATGTCGCACTGTAAAAAATTGAAATTATGCATTTGCGGGATATTAAAACAATAATTCACATAGTTTTTATGATAAAAATTATGAAATAATATTAAAATTATAAATTTTCATGTTTTTAATCATAAATAAAACTTAAAAACATAACATCTCATGTCGGTTTTATAATAACCGACATGAAACACTAGTTTTTTACTTTGGTTTTTGAAAAAACCTGAATATGAAGGGACCTTTCACATCGGTTTTAAAAAAACTGACATGAAATTTTTTTAGGAAAATTTATTTCATTTACCAAGAATATATTTGAATAGTATTATAGGTCAAATGGAGTTACATATCAAAATTTTTTGTCATCAGAAGATGGACTTCTCTAAGACATCATTTACAGATGATCAACTTCTGATTGCAATAAGTTTTGATCCATAACTCTATTTGAGCTCCAAGACCATTAAAATCAATCCTTGGTAAATTAACTACATTTTTTCAAGCATTTTTTATATCTATTATCAAATAAAATATGTGAAAAATTCATGAAGTTTGTTTTTTCACATCAGTTATCAAATAACCAACGTGAAAAATGGATTTTTAATGTCAGTTATTTAGAACCAATGTGAAAAAGTCATGAAAATTAATTTTCAACATCAGTTATTATATAACCAATGTGAAAAAGTATTGAAAATGTATTTTCATGTTGGTTATATAAGAATCAATGTGAAAATTCAATTTTTAGAGATTTTCACACCATTTCTAAAAACCCAGATGTTAAAAATATTTTTTGTACTTGTGATCGAGATGTGAAAATAGTTTTCAAAATGAATTATCGAAAAAATGATAATTTTTTTAAACTTATTAGAATCCATGAAACTTGTATCTTCAATATTATGTAACTAGAGGTTTCATGAAACTACAAAATTCTAGGCATGCTAAATCCCTCTAAAATGCAAAGTCCAAAATCTCATGCAACTCTGAACTATAGGATTAAAAGATAGAACATTGATACCCCCCCCCAAGTTAAGTGATCTTGTAAGAGTTTCATTAACCAAAAAGCTTATGTTATCTAAGATTCCAATAAATTCCACATCACCCCCCCCCCCCCTATTATGGGATAGTCCTTTAGAGTTTTGAGGGTCATGCTCTCAGCTTACGTAACTCCAACTTTCATGAATTTGTGAAACAAGAGACCACCATGGATTCCTATTGGTGAAAAACAAGTGAAAAATACATCACATAGGTCCATCAATGTGTTTGATTTGGTTTAAAATGATTTTTGGAAACCCTTATTTAATAAATAACATGTTTCATGCAATAGTATGATGATTTTACCAACCCTAAGTTTCATAAAATATCCATATTCTATGAAACCCCAATCTTATCCATCCATGAAACACACTTTTTCTAAATCCTATGTCTCACATAACTCTATGTGTTGGTACAATACTAGGTTGTATGAATCTCATACCTAGGACCCTTATTTAGTGCTTCCTTTTTCTAAACATAGTTATGTGAAATTTGGCTGCTCATGGTCCCACATCCATTTGATCAAGGATAACTCATGAAAAATACATATGCATAATTTGTATTGCGGGACCCTATGTCCAATCCCTCTACACCAATCATGGTTTGGATAATACCCTCTCATTTTTCTTCTAATAATAGGCACACTCATCCCCAAATCCTTCATACCAAGAAATTTTTGGGCATAATCCATGTAAGTTGATCACAAGAAATGGATGGGTGGAAAAAAACATAGGAATAATACGCACTCATTCTTTCATAATTATAATGTATCACTTGGGCTGAATATTAGTTATAAGCCACGGTCATGGCATAATAAAGGGAAACCAACCTAGTTTAATCAATAATACATGTTTTCCCATAGGAATATTAAATCATAATCTCCACTCCATCGATTATTGTTTCCCTTTCAACAAACTGAATGTCCTTAGCACAATATGTTAAACTATAACTAGTGCCTATGAAGAAATATGTTAAATTTCATCTTTTCCTATTCAATGGACATAGGATTCCCTAAGTGGTAACCCCAGGATTCCCGATATGATGAACATGAAATACCTCATGTGAAAAGTATGAGATATCCCCAATATTTAGGGAATCTGAAATCATTATCCCCACACAATTCTTTAATACCACTCCTTTTATGGAATAAGCATCCCTACAACGTAATATTAAACTACATGGTACATCCCTATCACATGAATTTAAATAATACAAATTGAACAATGTGGGTTTTAATCCCTATTTTCCAATAGTGTATACAACCTTATTTTCATGAAACATAAAATTTATTATTATTTAAATATGATTTCATAGAATAATGTTGATCATAGGTCTTCTCTCATGAATCATTGATGATTCTTGAGTGTGTATTCATAATAATATTTTCAAACAAAAAATAGAAAATGAATGTTTTTAAATGATGATTCAAAATAAAATAACATAATTTAAAGAGTTTAATAATTTACTATAAAAGGTGGGTTTTTTAGAATTACAAGATAATTAGGTCATTTTAATTTTAATAAACATCTTGGTTAGTTCATTTTTCTGAAAATTACACATGGTTTAATAGAATCATTTGGTTGAGGGTAATCAGGATCTTCATACCTCTATTTCCTTTTAAAATAATGCACAAATAACCAATACTTGAAAAAACTATCATTTTGACAAGTTTTTAACCTATATCATAGAATTATTGATCCAAAATAATACATAAATTTCATGTTTGTGTCAAATAAAAGGAGTCTTGTGTTCTCCAATTGAAATAACATAATATTCCATCTTGAAAGATCAACTCAATTTGGATTGAAATGAAAAGTGTTTCACTGGATTATACAAAAAAACACATTAAAAGAAGAATAAAGTTATTATAAAACTTAAATGAAATGTTTTAGAAAAAAATTAAACAAAAATAGTAGAATAAAAGGTTCCATAACTCCCTATCCATGTGTGTTTAGCTCCATCAAAATGATCTCCCACAATTCAGCTCCCTATTGAGTAGAGGAGGAATAGTTTAAAGTTTTCCATCATCATTGATCTCCTTATGAGGATTGGGGGCTCTATAACTCATAGGATGAATATATAAATCATTTGGGTCTCTATAATGGTATGTATTTTTCCTCTGGTAAACCTTTAAAATGGGGTGCCTAAGGTGCCAATTTATAGGAAAACTAGAGGGTGGTTTTGGGAACTAAGATATAAATATACAACTTTCCCCATGGATTCGAGATGGAAGAAAGCCTTACATCACATTTAAGAAAACTAATTTTCCCCCACCTCTTTCTTATATGCAAAAAACAATTAGAATCATTTAGAGGACTATAGCCTGAGATATATTTGAATTGAAGAAGTGACATTAAGACTGTGAATAGTAAATATTATCTCCAATTATAGTGAATTTTGGGCATTAAAATAACTAAATTGGGATCATTGGTCTTCTACATAAATGTTTATGACACATTTTTTCATTCTACCAATAATTTTCAGACTAATTGGATTCCTTTATTAGATACGTTATAGATTTAATTCCACATATGTGCTTGGGATCTTGCACAGTTTGGCCCATTTTTCTTGAATCTCGTCATTGGCTCTCAAAATCACCTCATCATATAGGTTACTCATAAAATCAAGTAAATATTTTTTGAAAGTGAAAACCATTAAATAATTTAACTAAATTTGATGTAATTTTTTTATTATAATTGGAATTTACAATAAAAAATTAGTTTAACATAGTGGTATATGGGTGGAAATGAATAGTTAATCATTACATGATCACACCCCCACTCCCAAACATTTACACTCCCAAAAAACGAACATTTATGAAAATGATTCATGAATAAATTCCCTTAATCCTAAAGATTTAACATTTCAGTGAATTCATTTCACGATAACATAGTTAGAAAAGGAAGAATCAGACCAAAGAGTTAATCTATGTAAAAATTGAAATGATCATCTCATAAATTGTATGAGAAGAAATTCATAGAGATATGTGATACTAATCTTAGAAAGAAATTACTAGGTAAAACATGTAACTAAATATATATTTATGTGTTTTATAACCATTTCATGCTAAATTTTCCACTTTTTATACTGTAAATATAAGTTATTTTTTAAAAAAAATATCTATTTACCTGAGTATTTCCATTGAAGTTTCTCTACATAATTTACAATAACATTTCAGTACCCAATCACTTAATCATTACCATAAGTCAAACAATAAGCTCATAACCTATATATCCTCATATGTTTTATATTTCATCACTCCCTAATTATTATTAATTTCTTTTTTTCTTTTTTTTTGAATTTGAGGGAATATAATTGTTAGGTAATAGGTAAACATGCATATGTAAATCCATTATGGTAAAAAATAGATCATATTTGAAATTAATATATAGAAAAAACATTTTTTAATGATAATAAAAACTAACCTAACTTATATTTACCATCAATTATGTAAGAAATATTCACACTTAATAGTTTAGTGAAATAATGTGTGGAGATTTTAAATGACATAATTAACCTATAAAAAATAACACTTAATGTAAAAATATCTCAAATGTTTTAAAATTATATAATCATTTACATCATTGAAAAAATGACTTTTACTTAAAATCACCACTAAATGTTAAATTAATGCTCAAATTAGCATGCCATCGGTGAAAAAAAATTTCTTTAAATGTTTATATAACATGAAATTGGGAAATTCATCAAGCCTTATCAATAATTTTTAGGATGCAATGGGATATAATAATGAGTATTCCAAAAAAAGTGAAAAAATAAAAAATAGATGATGAAATAAAAAAATACAATTCAACAATAAAAAAATAGATAAAAAATAAAATATTATAAAAATCTTAACTAATCCAGGAATATAACCCCCACCTAGAGTGTGTAGTTTACTCACTATGATAAAATAGAATGTTGGAAGGAAAGATAAAACCATAGAGTTTCACTATTAGGTTTCTTCTTGAAGGTATAGTTCCTCCACAAATGACTCTAGAATGGTTTCTTAAAGGTGGTTAATTAATTTCCCATTGGTAGTGAATGTTATTTTTTTCTTCATTTTTAATCTAGAAAACACTAGTAAATAGACATTATCAATAGGGTATGGTCCAAACTAGTGGGAATGATGATTACCTGGGTGTAGATTTAGACTTTCATTAAAAAGGAGAAACTTCTTCCCAAATGGAATTGATGATGAAGGATGAGGTAGCCATGGGCAGACTTGATTATCTCATTATAGATCTATGAGCTATTATATGTGTTTATTTGCATTTACTACATCTCTTGAATCTACAAATTCCATCGAGTACATACACCATAAATATTAGAATTACTTTGTTTAATATCCCAGTAGGCTCGGTGATCTAGTTCAATAGAGAGGTAAAAAATATTTCCAAAAGCTAACCTATATGGTGACACACCAATGGGAGTTTTGAAGGTAGTATGTTAATCCCACAATGCATCATCAATTCTAGGACTCTGATGAATTCTGTTGGTTTAAACCATTTTTTCAAATGATTTGTTTTACTTATCTATTTAACACCTCATCTTGGAAATTTTTAAGGGCTGATATGCATTAGAAACTCAATGCCCATCCCCATACCCATACAAAATTTATTTCATTGTTTTGTTGAATAAATGAGAACCATGTACACTAATTATGAACCTAGGAAATCCAAACCTATATAAAATTTTGAATCTTAAAAATTTATCAATTTTTCTTGAATCATTAGTCCTTGTTTCCCATGCCTCTATATACTTTGACACATAATCTACTAATATAATAATGTATAAGTTTTTGAATGAATTTTAAAATGGACGCATAAAGTCAATTCCCCAAACATTAAAATTGTCATGGAAAATCAAGGTTTATTTTTTCATTTAACTCCTTTTGGAGAAATTTCTTATTATTTTAAAATGATGATAAGATTTAAAAATATCATTAGCATCTCAAAATTTTGTTATAAAAAATATACCAAAACTGAGGATCTTATAAGTAGTTTGTTGGGTACCAAAGTGGCCCACACATGTAATAGTGTGAAAAAACCTATGAATGAAGTGAAACTTGCTATTGGGAATATAATTCCTAAGGACTTGATCACTGTATGTGTTCCAAAGGTAGGTATCATGCAAAATATACCAAAAAAGTCTCATGTTTTAGATGATCATCTTGGATTTTATTTAAATTAGTAGGATTCAAAGATACATGCAAATAAATTACAATGTCATGATACCAAGTAATATCATCTTACACTTGATACAATTCCACATCGAGAAACATTTCATTTATGGGAATATTGGTGGGTGATTGAATTTATTAGGATAGAAGGGTCCCACTAATATGGCTATCCATCACATTATCTATTCCTTTTTTATCCTTAATTTTGAAATTAAAATTCTAAAGGAGGAGCATCTAATGAATAAGATGTGGTTTGTATTATTCTTTCTTAAAGAGATACTAGAGGGTTACATGGATAAAGACCAAATTTACTTTAGAACCTAAATGTTATGACATGGATTTATCCATGTTAAACATGATATAATGGAAATATTTGTTCAGTTGTGGTGTAGTTTTCTTAGATAGGGTCCAGTGTGCATGAAAAATAGACTATGACATGTATAGCTTGATCTACCAGTTGTGATATGACTACACCAAATGCATAGTTAGAGGAATCACACTTGAGATCAAATGGTAAATCCCACTGAGGTAGTTTGATTACTAGGGGTGATGTGAGACTTCATTTTAATTTCTTAAAATTATCCTAATAGTTTTTATCAAACAAAAATTCTTTTTCTTGATGTAAGAGTGGGAGGGGTGAAATCTTACAAAATTTACGAATTAAATCATGATAAAATCTATCATGACCTATGAAAAATCACACACTACACACATGTTTTTGGGATGGTATGGAAGAAATGATATCAACATTTTATTTATCTTCCTGGATACCATCCCAATAAATGAAATGTCTAAGTACTATACCTTGTCGCACCATGAAATGGAATTTATCATAATTTAATCCAATATTATTTTCAATATAGTTATAAGGGAATGAGATAGTACTACTAAAACACTCATAAAAAGTGGAACCAAAAATATTGAAATCATTAATGAATACTTCAATGAAAATATCTAAGTAATCATTAAAAATAAAAAACATGCATCGCTAGAAAGTACATAGAGAATTACATAAACCAAATAAAATCTTTCTATATGAAAATGTGCCAAAGGGGAATGTGAAGGTTGTCTTTTCCTAGTCCTTGGGAGAAATATGGATCTAAAAGTATCCAAATACCCATCAATAATATAGTTGTGGGACATCCCCTCTATCCTCTGATCAATGAATGATAATAGTAAATGGTCCTTCCTAAGGTTCTAGTTACTCGATTATTGTAAATATAAATAGGACAACTATTCTACACATGTATTGGATCTAATTCATTATTTTCATTTTTTATTACATTAAGACTAGTTTTTTTAGTCACTACCTACACTGTACTGACCAATTGGTTATCATAGAGGGTGTAAACTATTCTAGGAGCCAATAATTTAGTTACCATACTTTTAAAAATATCAAGGATGTTTGTGTTCAGTGGGTTGTTGTATGACACACCAATTTAAAATCATCCTTTACCAACATATTATTAATTAAAATTGATGTGATAATAAGGATAATGACAAAATGTTTCCATATCAATGCTTTCTTATACTCCCTAAAAAGTATAATTAATCATAATTCATTAAATAGATGAAGTAAAAAATAAATGATGATTTGAAACTTGTTTCCATTATCAAGATATGAATATTTTAAATTTTGAGGTAGTAGTTTGAGGTCCAATTCAAGAATATTTTGTTCATATGGGAGTCAATGTGAATGTGATAGGTCAATGGTATCATTTAAATAGTCAATAGTAACTTCCCCAAATTATGAATAAGATTTTACAAGTTGATCAGTATCATTGATGGTCATAAGATCCTTGATGCATGATAAATCGTTAATTAAAAAACATGCATGACATTTTTCTAAACAATTAAAAAATTCAACATAAGAATAATTACCAATAATTTCTATTAGTGATGAAAAATCAAATGGGGGATCAAGGGAAATAATATAATTTTCTTTGGGGAAAGGGAGTACATCAATATAATTAACTGAAAGAAAATAATTCTCTTTAGAGGGGTGATGTATCAAATCAAACATGATAAAGTGGACAATGTCACCAAAGAAATCCATAGATAATGTACCATTGTGGATATTAATTATATATTTGGAACATTTTAATAAATTTATCCCCAATATAATTGTGGTATGTCCATTCATCATATTATTTCCCATTTAATGAATATAATAATCAGAAGAAAAAATTAATTTTTTAACCCTCATAATAATATCGTCTAACACACCAACGGGGTGTGTGGTACTCCGGTTTTATAGTTTAATGACTATACCTATGGTATTTAATTCTACAACCAAAAATGAAGATAAAATAGAGTGAGGAATCATATTTATATAAGTTCTCAAATAAATCATATAATTAGAAATGAAATACTACCCTATAGTGCATGAAATTTAGAAAGTTATTGGATCATTCTATTTGGTGGGAATTAATGGATCTATCAATGATGATATGTTTCTCCCCAATCTCAAATTTTCATCACCTCATATTTTCCTTTTGTTTTTACATATCTCCTTTAAAAACTTATGATTTTGTGGAATTTTATTCATGGAATCAACCAAGGGGAATTTAAACTTCACTTTTTTGAAAATTTTCAATATTTATTTATCATATTTTATTTATGTTGATTTTTTTGGATAAGTTTCCTGTTAGAGAAATAGAAGAGTATTGGTCTGTATAGGTGACTCCTCAAAAAATACACTATTTCTTTTTTTAGGTTTTCTCTCTAGTTAAGTATTTTTTTCATTTAAATTATTTTTAGTGGTTGGAATTGTGGTTTCCTCGGGAGGGGTTGAATTTAATGGAGGGGTTATTTGTATTTTATGTTTTGTTCCAATCTGAAGCGTGATGGAACTGAAATTTTACTTGTACTTAGGGTTTATAAGTTGTTGAGAAGGAATTTTACTTGACTCTTTTATGAATCATTGGGTGGTTTTTTGGAATTAGATATTATTTTCATCCATTTGTTTTGTTATGTCCTCAATGATAGGTTTAGGTTTTGGAGGGGGTTGTTGGAAAGGGTTTTTTGGTGGTTAGGGGTTTTTGAGTGGTGGTGGAGGATGACTAATTTTCTTCTAGTGGTTACAAGACTAAAGAGTCTAGTTATAATACCCCTACCAATAGTATTGGTTTTCATTCCACCCATTGTTGGATGTCTATTATGGATCTTTCATTTTGGGTTAGTTATAGGAGAGGCCTAGAAATATTACCTCATAATTCATTTAATGTACTCTTAGAAAATGGAATTGTTTAGAATAGTGAGTTTTAGTAGCATAGATATAACAATTAATTGGAATATAAGGTTTATATTTCCATTTGAACAGATAAATTTTTTAGAGTATGATAATTACCTCTTCAATATTCATGTCCACCTTCTTCTTGAATTTATAATTTTTCACCTCATGGACTCCTACGACGGGTAAACTAGACCTTGAACCAAATTTTTGTTTTTTTTCATGTTCTGAAAGATAATACATATATTAATTGGGGTCCTTTCAACTATAAAACCTCTTATAGAATCATTAATCATGTTATTAATTATTATAAAAAAGACATTATAAAAGTATTATATAAATAGATGATCACTTATTTTTTGGTGTAGACATCTTCATTATAACCTTTTAAATCATTCCCAATATTCATGAAGTTTTTCCACTTGTAATTTTATTATTCCAAAAATTTATTACCTTATTTTTTTCATTCTGATAGGTTGGTATTTTTTTACATGAAAAGTTCATTTCATGTCCACCCAACCTCTAATTGTGGAGTTAACATAATATAATGAATGTTTTGCAATGTATTCAAATGAGAATTTGAATGATATAGTTTTTACTTGTACTTAAATCAAAAAATTTAGGATTTGATTTTTATAATATAGCATGAAATTAATTTAAATTATTATGTGGGTATTTTCTAGTAATTCCATGAAATTTTGGAAATAAATGGAACAGACCATATTTTAGTTCCAATTTTGGTGCTTCACCTTGTATCTGAAAATATGTTAGTAGGATATCAACATCATGTTAAGTTAGTTATTTTAATTTATAATTATTTTTATTTATATTATTCATGTTAACCACAATTTCAATTTTATTTTTAGAAGAGTAAGGGAATAAAGAATCATGAATGGGTTATGTGTACACCTTTAAAGGATTACTTTTTCCATATTGGTGTTGATAACGAATAATCCTTTTGGGTTTGGGATTGAATGGTGGTATTTCACCAAAATGATAACACAGTATACATGGATACTACACTATAAATAAATTATAATATATTAATATATTTAAAGGTTGAAAATAAAATAAAACAAATATTGATAAATATATTATAAAAAACAAACACTAAAAACCAAATCACTCCCTAGAAACAGTTCCAAATTTTGATTTTTTCATCATGGAACATTAAATTTATTGTGATTTAAAGACGATTTTATATCATATGGTAGACCCTAGGCCATCTATAAAGGATCGTTGATGAGTTTATAGTGTGTATTTACAATATGTTTTTCAAAAACAAAATAGAAAATGAGGGGTTCTAAATAATGATTAAAAATAAAATAACTTAATTTAAAGAGTTTAATATTTGGAAATAAAAATTTGATTTTTATAATTATGAGATATTGAGGTAATTTTATTTTTACTAAAAATATTTTTTATTTATTATTTTAAAAATTGCACATTTTTTAATGGAATCCTTTGGATGTGTGTAATTGAAATCTTGATTCCCCAATTTCCTTTTAAAATGATGCACAAAAAACCAACCTTTGACACAATAGTCATGTTTCAAATATTTTTAACTATATAATGTAATGAGGGGTTAAATATAGTAATTAAATCCCATTTATTTTAGATAGAAATATGATTCTTGTGTTGTCCAATCATAACAACCCTTTATTCTCACTTTAAATCCCAAACCAATCGTATTGAAATGAAAAACAATTTCAATGGATTATACTAAAAAATGATTACAAAGTATAATTAAATTAATATAAAATTTAAATGAAATTTTTCACACACAAATGAAACAAAATAATTTGAATATAAAGTTATGTAACTCCCTCTCCAAGTGTGTGTAGTTCCCTCTAAATGATTTCCCACCATTTAGCTCATCATTAAGAAGATGATGAGGATTGGGTGGAACTTCACCTAAATCCTTAATCTACCTATGAGGAAAAGGGCCTCTATAATTTTAGGATAGATGGAGTAATCCTTTGGAACTCAAAAATGGAAGATATTTTCTTTATGGTGGAACTTGTAAATGGGGTTCCCATGGATTCAATTTATAGGAAAAGTTGAAGGTGATTTTGGACACCTAGATTTTGAGATACCATTTGGATCCTAGATTCAATATGATAGAAAACCTTATCTCACTTTTGAAAAAACTAAAAACAAATCCACTCTTATATTATATCTCTAAATAAACTTTGTCATCATTTAGAGGTTTACATCCCAATATATAGACTAATTACTAAAGTGACATCATGACTCTGGATAGTGAATATTATCTCCAATAATGGTACATTTTTGGCATACAAATGGATCAATTGGGCTCCCTAATCTTATATATAAATGTATCCCACATATTTATTTTGCCATCCAATAATTTTCAAGATAATTGGATTCATAGATTATCCTTATTATAAAATTTAGACCACATGTGTTCTTGGGATCTTGCATATTTTGGCCCTTTTTCTTGAATCTCATCATGGTATCTCCGAATCACCTCCTCGTACAATGTACTCATCAAAAAACGTAAAATTTCATTTTTAATAGTGAAAAAAATTCAATAAATGAGTTAAATTTGAACTGGTTTTTTTATTAAATTTTAAATTTACAATACAAAATTAGTTTAACATAGTTCTATAATGTTGGAATTGAATAGTGAATAACTATAAAATTGGTACTTATGATTCCAATTTAAGGATCAATACTGAAATCATCACAATTATATATCTATCTATAGAGGTGGTATGTATAAAGGCTTATTATCATCATGTAATATTCCAGACCCCTTACCCAAACCACTCAGGTTCCCATAGTACTTTAATCCATGAGCATCCTCATATGAATTTACACCATGACCAACCATCTCCATTAGATGTTAACTTATTTCCACCATTATGATATGATCATATGTGGATTTATCCACACTATAACTAAAATAGTGAGAATCACCATAAGAATTTAATCCCTGACCACTCAAATCCCCACTAGACTTTAAAGTTTGAGCATCCCCATTAATCTTGAAATCGTTACCGACAATCTACACTAGAATTTCAACTGTGAGTATCCTCACATAAATTTAATCCATGAAAAATCATCCCAACTAGATGTTAACATGTGACTGTTATTACACGATGAGAATATGTAGAATCGTCCCCACTAGATGTTAACATATGACTAGACCAATACATGATGAGTATATATGGGAAACATCCCTATACTGTGTGATAATACAAATAGGTCCTATGTAACGAGCCTAGGATAATCCCACCTGATTCTTAGAATAATCCTAGCATTAGGTGATGACACATGGGAACCTCATGTGAAAAGCATGATATGACTTATGTGATGAGCATAATAAGACTATATGGTAAACATAAGTTCTCATATTTATTCTGTTAGATCAAAATCTTAATTTCATTCCTCGTGTGATGATAATGATAATCCTTATATCATGTTCATAAAAAAGATATGTGACATGCATGGGATCTATTCATTCTATTCTTAAGTTATGATCCTAAGATTCTTACCCCGTGTGATGAGTAAAGGGAAACTCTAGTTATGAATCACGGATGCCTTAGGTGACAAGACTATGTTCCCTTGTGTGATGAGAAATAGATTCCTCGTATGATAAGAATGAGTATACTCTAGTTATAAGCTTGGGTTTCCCCAGGAAATGGGATTTGGATGCATGATGTGATGAGTATACATTTCCTCGTGTGATGAACATGGGATTCCTTGGGTCCTAAACCTAAGATATCCTATATGGTTAACATAGGATTCCCTCATGCCCCACCCAAAGTAAGATATTTACATATTCCTAAAGCACCAAAAGATATTTGGTGGAGACCCAATACTCATATTCTCCAACATAAGGAATTCAATCTGATAAAGATACAAGTAAGATAATTAACTCGTTTCCACTTGAAGATGGTGTCAGGAATAGAATTCAAAAGAAATCCATAAATATATGAGGAAGACTTGTACTAGGAAACAATCTACAGAGGAATCCATGGAAGGATGGGCCAATATCCCATCATTATTTTCTTATCAATGAATTGACACCATCACCATTGATGGAAAAGGATGCCTACATTTAGCAAGAATGAATGTGGGGATAAATGATCATAACCATACCAGACATATATCAAGTTATGAAGATCACAAAATAAAGTGCCCTAAAATAGAATAGTGAAACCGATGTGAATCACTTCTCCTTACAAAGTTATATGATTATCATCATTGGGGATCTACCATGATTTTTCATGATATAAATCTCTTACATTAAACATGTTGGGAATTTTTAACATCAAACATGTACTCATGCTTGGCTTCAAATGTTTATTGTAGAATTATAGTAACTATTCATGACCATTGAGCTACCCCAGCTTCCAAAAAATACATGGGGGAAGGATATACAACTATTTTTAAATCCCACACACCCAAACTCATGTTATGATGGCCACCACTCTGATGCCCCATGGTCACCAACGACCCATATTTCTATCAAAACTCATTCAGTGGAGGTTGATCAATTCACTCATCCATTTGTATGTCAAGATGGAGTAATTCATACTTAGTATATATATCATGAAGACCTAGAGGTTGTGGAACCACATTGACATCATCATCGGTAGAGATCATGTAGGGGAAAAGCTCCACTCTATCATTTCCAACTTTTATGAGAGTATCTCCCTATAACACACCAATGGTACCCTCCCCTATTCCAAGGTGGTGGGGGATGTTCAAGATATGAAAAATCCAACTTCCACTTACGATTCACCAACCCCACCCAAAGTAATAACACTTCTATAGATCTCATAGACCATTGCACTATAGATGCACCACATACCATCTTCACAATAATACAGGGATATATTTTCTCCAGACTAGTACATAAACCCATTCACTCGCCAGGTGCACTGGGTAGACTCTCATGACCTCAGGCCCCATTACCATCCTTTGTGAAGGTGCCCCCCATGGTGAGAAAATATATCAAAGAGGTCCTTCCAATAGCACCAATCGTAATTAATGTGGTATAACTCCCTATGACACTTTGAATATCACACTTGGGGATCTCCCACATCAGTACCATAGGTAGGGTAGGGGCAGCAACCCTAGGTTACTCTTGATCTTACAACATTATAAAATTTTTATGATTCCAAAGAGATAATCCCACCTCGACCATTATATCTAGGTGAAGCCATTCATCAATTAAGGATATCCATTTATAAATATGATGTCCATAATGTTCTCAGGTCCCTCTAAAAATACTTTTACATAGAGTATTTTATGTCTTCTTTCTAATGACTCGTTGTTTATCTATCCCTAGCACCATCATCATCTCTCTACTCCACCTACACACTAAAAAATTAGGAGAAATCAGGATCTATAATGGTTCTCTCTAATAAGTACCAACATTTATTCAGGATTTGGGAGCTCAATGAACTCCCTCACTGGGAAGAGGTCACAAAATGTATATACAATATGGAAATGGTTATAAAGATTACATCACCTAAGTAGGAAAAATCTTTCTACCAAAAAAGGATGTCTTGGATGACACCTTTCTCGTTTGAATAAAAAAAATCATATTTGGTTTTTGTAACTTCTACCTCTTCCCTACTAATTATCTTATATAGAATCTTGGGGTGATCAGTTGTAGGACTACCCTCCCAATCATGAATATGATGATGATTGATTATGTGAAATCCTGGACACTGACTAGTTTCTAGTTTTGATATAAATACCTATAATCCTTTTTTATCTATCCCAAAGCTTCTCATAGAAAATCACATATCATACCTCTAGTAGAATATATGTGGTAAATTAAGAAACCATCAAAGTATTGGATTTATTTCTCCAGAACTAACTACTATACACATTAGATTTCCAAAATATTCTTGTTGTTTAATATTAATAAATATCTTATCACATGATGATTATTATTCTTCTCTACATATATGTAATATTTTCCTAAGAATACATTTCTCTCTAAAATATCATATCAATTTACCTCTATGAATAGAACCTAAAATTTCTTATGATGTAATTCTTAAATATATGGTCTATATAGATATGATATCATTTTATTGGATGAAAATGATATATGCATTCAATGGTGGAGACTCATAGGACTTTGAGGCACATTCTGATGGTGTATTCCCTTGGTAATTTTCAAAGCCTGAGATTATGCGAACATGGACCACTAGTAATAAATACTCATTTATATGTGTCACGAAATTTTCCTATCTAATGATGTTTGTAATGGTCCTTATACTTTAAGGTTATTATTAATTCATATCATAAGTCACATTATTTGATGTATTGATGAAAAATGTGATGACATATGCTCATGATGAGGTAATGATGCGTTGTGTGTGTCATAAGTGATATTATATTAATTAATAATGAAATTAAGGGTTTATCCATTCATAGTTTATAAGAAGTTGATATCTCAGTCCCTTTGATACAAATAGAACTATCCAGTTAATCCTATGTCCAAGGAATTCTATTGGAAATTTCATTTCTATAAAATCAAAGCAAGAAACATTAAGCATATAGGTTGATCATAACACAATCATATTACATGATTTGATATATCATGACAAAGGTACTATGTTACAAAATGTATGTTCATATGTGGTTATTATTATTGTAAAATTTAACTTATTTCTCTATGGGTGCCTTGGCATGTTGGTAGATGTTAACATTGTACTTTTTATGGTTCTATCAAATCTTACTATGAAAATTATCTAGAGGGTTACACACTAGGTGTATTCAAGACCATAGTTAAGTTAAATTTAAATTTAAAATGTTGAAAAAAATATTATTCCCTTATGTGGTTAAATAATGATTCATGTTTGGTTGACCACATATATTTATTGACAAGTGTATATTTTTATTTTCTAATTATAACTCTTTTAAAAAAGTTTTAGAGGGAACCCTTACATGAAAAGGATTACCATAGACACATAGGACTTATAATACATGAGTTATAGTACTATAGGAACAAATAATAAATTTTCAATTATGTCCCAAAATATAAAAAGAATTCTTCAAACTTATTCATTCGCTTCTACGATCCTCATGATAAAACATTGAAAAGATTTAATTAATTATCCTTTTGTTATTTTCCCACAGTAATGATTTTATGTCTAATGAAGTCATTGGTGTTAGATCTAGTCTAATAGTCTGGACCCACTTGATACAAAAACTGTTGAAAAAAATCAAAGTTCTTCTTTTTTTTGACCCACTTGAAAAATAATCAATAATTTATCTTGATGAAAATGTTGAATGCATTTTTTATCTTATTCAAGATGGTTAGTCTCTAAATTTCATTCATTAGTCCAAAAATAAATTATTTTATTTTCCTTTTTATTTGTCGCAATAACTCCTCAATAAAATCAATTCAACCTCTAATTATCAGTGGCACACCACATCCGATGCACTGATTCTAGTAGCTTCAACTTCAAAAACTACTTTCCTTTTTTGATTACAATACCAACGAACTTCTAGTAAAAAAATTATTTTCTTTTATTTTATAATTATGATAACCTCTTTATTATTTATATGAATATTTGTTTCATGTGGCTTATTTCTCTCACTAAAAACTATCATCTTCGTAACTTCATAATCTGATCCACCTTACCATCCTTTAACAACTATGTTTCCTATGTTCTTACACTGATTTATTGATACAGAAAAACTTCATATTCATAAATTTCCTTATTCTACAAAATTATACTTGTATCATGACTTACTCATGACTTTGAATACATTGAATATCAACATAGAATCATCTGAATTACATTGTAATTTATAGTAACATTTAAACTGTTTAGTATCATTTTTCTTTCCAACCAATCCTCAATATGATTGGTAGCACTCCCTTCTTCTTTCATAAGGCTTGAATCAAAATTTTCTTAAATGAATTATGACTTTTGTGAATTAAAAAATTTAAAATCATCATAAAATTTTTATTAGATCCAAGAAAACTTTAATTTACCTTCCCATTATGAGCTTTATTTCATTATGGACTTAGGGTGAGTCTGATGAACGAGTCCTTCCAAAAAACTTATTTCCAATAAAATGAACCTTTATATGCATTTTGAGTCCAATTTTATGAAAATGATGGTAGTTTATATTATAAAAACTTTAAAAAGTGAATTTAAGTTTTTTCTTATTTGTAGTAAAATACCAAAATTTTAGTACAAAAATATTTTCATCTTCTAGAAAAACTTCTATCCAACTTGGTCCCAATAATCACCCCCTTTTGATTTTGTTTTCAACCAAGATTCATAAATCACTAAACCCTTTATACTCAATCTATGTATCAATTATCAATAATTTTAATCCTATTTGGGCTAACTCATTATAAGAAATAATTATTATTATTAACAGTAAAACCATGTGTTCCAAAAGTAGTGACTCGTGAAACCACTTTAGTTTTTCTTCAAATCTTAAAATTTACTATCATAAAAAGTTTCTTAAAACCACTACAACAAACAATTAGAATATTTTACAAATTTTCATGGTGATATCACATCTTACCCACAAGTTCCCCTATTTACAGGCTTCCTTTAAAGGTTTAGCATATAAAAATAGATATATTTATGAAATAGTTCTCTCAATTAAAAATATTATCCAAATAAAAGATAATATATAGTACAAATACACATACCTCAACCATGATGAGAAAGAGGTTGGACTCCCATGTTTCACCTCAAATTTTTAAAAGGTTCCTCCGGTAAAGGTTTTGTGAAAATATCAAAAACTTGTTCCAATGTAGGAACATAATTCATCTTAAATTAATTATTTTTTTCATTCCCTTTGATGAAATTATATTTAATATCAATATGTTTTGAATGATAATTTTATACCATATTTCTGGTAAGTTTCATTGCACTTTGATTATCACAACTCAAGAGAAATCCTAACTTTACTCCAACAAGAAAATACTATAATTGAGTATTCATCCACATAAGTTTGGTAGAATATTGTTTGGAAGAAACATACTTAACTTAGACCATGATAAGAGTTACTAAATTCTATTTCTTTGTATTCCAACTAATGCAACGTTTTTACCAGAAAGAAAACTCTACTAGATGTGGATCTTCTATCATCCACATTTCCCACCAAATCAGTGTCTAAATACCCCCAGAAAATAAATATAATATGATATTTCATACCTAATTCTGAATTTTTTGGGCCTTTGATATATTTGAGATTTATATATCCATCCAATAGAAGTGATTATTTTGGAGCACTCTGAAATATTACACATAAGGTTATAGAAAAAACATTATCGAGTCTTGTGGTAGTCAAATACAAAAAAAATTAATATTAGCTTCTAAAACTATTTCTGATCAACTTACTTTCATTCACTATCTTTAGAAAACATAGTTACACTAAAATTTTTATGGAACCTTTTTTTAAATTTTCCATGTTGAACTTATTAAGAAGTTACTTAGCATACTTTTCTTGAGAAAGAAATTTGGGTTTCTTTATTTGTAATATTTTTAACCCGATAAAGTATTTCATTTATCCCAGCATAAACATATCAAAAAACTTTTTAATTTCATCAGAAAATCATTCACATGTTATTTCATTATTCCCAACAAAGATAATGTCATCAATATAAAAAATTACTATAGGGTAAAACTACTGACATTTCTTGATGTACGGATTACTATAAACTCTTAATTTCATAAAAATCATCTTCTTTAAGTAGGTATCCCATTTTTTATTCCATGAACTTGGAGATTTTTTTGTCTATATAAGGCTTTATTTGACTTGAACACATAACTTTCATATTTCCCAACAAAAAATCCACATGGTTGATCAATTTAAAATTTCTCATCAAGATCACAATTAAAGAATGACGATTTTATATCCTTCTAAAAAAATTTGTAAATTCATTATGAATAAATTGAAATAAAGATTCTGATAGTTTCTAACCTTTAAAATGGAGTGAACTTTTTATAAAATATATAACTTAAATTTTTGAGTAACCTTTACATACTAATCATTCTTTGTTTATTTTCACCTCACCATCTGCATTCATCTTTTTTCAGAAAACCAATTTTTTACTAACAAAATTTATTTCATCAAGCTTATGAACGAGTTCCCAAGTATCATTATTTTCTATCTATTAGGCCCAAAAGGGTCCCATATACACTAATTGGGGGTGAATTAGGGTATGTAAATTCTTTCTAAATTATTCCTACCACACTAGATCTTGACATATTTATTATAAGGGTCACTTTGTTTTCACTTAATTGTTAATGTTGATCTTATTCTTTTATTATTTATCTGATGATTATGATTCGAATGTAATGAAGGAAAAACAATAACAAGGAACCGATGATTTTTATTTGGTTAAACATCACTAGGGTAAATCCAAGGTGCATACAATGGAGATGTGCCAATTGTACCAAATTAACTAAGGCTCATTGCCAATAATGATAGATTGGGAAGATCTCATCTATACCCAGTCTCATTTTCTTTATAAGGTATAGGGTCTGCTCATTGAATTCTCAATGGTCACTCCCAATGTATCTTTCTATGGATCACTGCCAGTGGAAAGGATCACCTTCTTCCTCTTCCTCTACTCACTACTCTTAGAAGTGATTCACCCATAGTTTATGGAATTGTAGATCCCTTCATTTTCATGAATGAGCATATCCTCAATTGTAGTTAGATGCTCTGTTGAAGTTCCACTTTCATCCAAGTAATGAATACCACTTTACCATAGATTTACTGGAAAATTATTTCTTAACAACTTTCTCGATGCTCACAACCATCGCGAAGCTCATTATTTCATAAATCTAAAATAGCCTTCGTGAAGCTCCTACCTATCTCACAGATGACTTAGCATTCACAAAGCACCTAATTCATGAGGTTGACCTTGGCTTCATGAATCACCCCTTTCGTGAAGCTTTCCTAGCCTTCATGAAGCTCCTTTCTTTTTCAAAGCATACTTAGACTTTACAAATTTCCTTACCTTTTCAATGCTTAGAACATTCAGTTTTATTTTACAGCCTTCGGGAACTTCATCTCATATCACCTTTGCAAACTAGAATTCGTGAACCACCCTTCATGAACCACCTTCGTGATTCCAGAGCATTAATATTTTTTGTTAAGTCTCGCTTCTTTTCTGAAAAGGGTAGAGTTCTATTTATAGGCATTTCCACTAATTCCAGAACATTCCACCATATGGCATCACTGTTTTAGGAAGCCCCCTGATTTCCTTCGCAATGATACCTTTTTCGTGAAGGTCCATGTTAATTTCCCATTCGTGATGCCTGTTGAAATTGTGGAGCCTTCCATCAACACTTTCCACTACTGCGATTCTCCACTTGTGATGCTCCTCACCTTCATTGTTTATTATGCTCGTCATTGTTCACAAAGATCACTATAAGAAATATTTGATCCTTCTATAAGCACACTTCATGAATCCCATCTTCATGAAACTCATTCCTTTTCCATATTTTAATAAGGCCTTCAATTAAATCCACTTTTCCAAATTCTATACAAACTCAAAATTTTGGACCCCAAAAATTTGGCTAACACTGGGAAATGGTGTCACCTTGTGTACGCAATTTTTTATACAACATTCAGGGAATCCATCCCTTCATCTTGGATATTATTTAACATATATTTTCAATAATCTCTCAAGATTTCTACAAAAAAACCTTGTAAATCCACTTTTTCAACAAACAAAAACCACTCAAAAATGCTTTAATGTTACCTTGAGGGATTTTTTCTCAATAATATATGATCCATATCTTCATTCATAGCCTGAACCCATTCTAGATTCTCAAAATATTCATTCACATCTTTTGGGTCGACTTTTGAATAAAAAATGTATGTGTACCAACTTTTTATGTTCTTCTTGTTTGAACCTTTTGATATTGATCCCCAAAATGATCAGAGATTCCACTTGATTCCTCATCCTTGGATGGAAATTTTGATATTATTCCTCATCACTGGAAATAGATGAGTTTGATTCTGCTTCCTAAGTAGGATTAATATTTTAAGTATCTTTATGAGAACTTTTATAAATTTTTTCCTTCTGTTCATATTCTTTATCTTCATGAGTCTGGTTATCTTCCTCATATTTTTCAAAAACATTTACATCAATAGAGTCAAATAATATTTCTAACTCATCCTTGAAACATTTTTATCCTCTTCCATCTGAATCACATCCAAGAAAAATTCCATCTTCACCTCACTGATCAGACTTTCCTAGTTTTCCACCTTTTTTCTTTATGATGGATGGACTCCCAAAAAATCTAAAGTGCTTTAAACTTGGATTTTCTCCATAAAGCATTTCATATGGACTCATATCTGAACTTTGTCTATATAAACATCAGTTTTGGATATACATAGTCATAACCATGGATTGCCTAAAAAAGTAATTAGAAAGACCATTTTAAAGTAACATAGTCTGCCCCATTTTTACCAGACTTCTATTTTTTCTTTCATCAACACTATTTTGTTGAGGGGTGTAGGGTGTGTTGAACTAAATGTGAATTCTATAATTCTTGAGAAAACTTTAAAATTATTAATTTTTTTATTCACCACCATTATCAATTCTCAAATTATTAATTGAATACTCACATTCATTCTCAGCTTTCCCCCGGAAACATTCAAACATTTTCAGAGCATCTGACTTATATTTAATATACATAGCACAAGTAATGAAAGTAAAGTAATATATGAAAGTAATGAATTACTTATCTCCAAGAGTTTATTTTTTTCTCATTGGACTGTAGATATCAGAATGAATAAGTTCCTAGGGTCTTTTTGAACAAATGTCAACTTTCTTATACACATAATTAATAACTTTTCCTTTCTGGAATATTATACAGCACCAATATATTCTTCTCAACATATCAAGAATTCCATGGACATTTTTTATCTTATATAACTTTCACATGTTTCTATGAAAAATGTGTCTCGTAATTTTATACCACATTTTATTATCTTCCACTATGCCTAAGTTGCAATAGTTTTTATTTCACCAACTTACTATAAGTTTCCTTTTATACTTTTTCCTCTTGTAACAATCTTTCCATATTCCTCACTTTTCACAAACAAACCCCTTCTTTTCTAAAAATAACTATGTTTACTTCATCAAAATATTGTGAAACACTTAAAAAGTTGGGTTTTAACCCATCAACATACAAATATTTCTTGGAATTAAAATTTTATTTCCCGATAATAGCAGATCCAATACCTTTAATTCTGTGGGATTCATAATTGATAAATGTCACTATTCCTTATTTAAATTCTTTCACATTCTTAAAAAATATTAACTCTCATTTCATATGAGAACAACACACACTATCCATGATCCAAGGTTATTCTCCTTTTATATCTTTGAGATTTGTTTCTATAACAAGAGACTTTTCATTCCCTTTATCTTTCTTAACATTCGTCTTTGGAGAATTGTTAAAAAAACATTTTTTATATCAGTAAAAAAACATGTAATCCTTTTTCAAAATGTACAGGTTGTTCACATATTTTACAAATAGTTTCTAGATGCTTGAATATATTTTTAACTTTCACACTTACCTTCTCAAGTTTCTTAGAAAAATCCTTCTCAGACTTCTTCATTTGAGAAGTTTGAATACCCCTAAAACTATTCCTTCTAAATTTTTTGAAATAGTTAAAATGTTGTTGGTTAAACCAAAACTTATTTTTTGTATTCCCAAATCCACCGCAATAAGAACACTATCCATAGAAATAATATATTCCTTTGAAACTTCCATACTTTTCGTAGTTGTGACCATGTTTCTCATAAACATTCTTATTAGTACTTTGTTGATCACTATCCTTTTTTATCAACCAGAATATTTCTTTTCATGTTAGTTTTCTTTTTACCCTTATCAGAACCATAAGTATTAGAAACTCTTTCAGAATCAAGATTTTTAGAAACTTATGAACTCTCCTATTTTTTGTTTTTTCCCACAAAAATAACTTTCCTAGCTTTTTTCTTCTTAGAAACAACTTCATATTTCATCTATAACTTCAATGAAAACTTTTGATTCTTCATACATTTATCCTTTCCAGATCATTCACAAAATTTAGAGATAGAATTATTAAAAATTGTAACCCTTTGTTTATCATTTGAATTTTTTTTGACAAGTTCCTACTCTTCTTTCTATTACCTTCAACTTTACTTCCATATTTTTTTTTTACAATTATTTTCATTCTCTAGATATTTATTCAAATTATCGACAACTTTCAATAGTAGAACATTATCATCATGGAAACATTGTTGAATATTTTTTGAACATTATTCACTTTTCAACTTCTTGATTTATTTCTTAATCCTCCCAATCTTTCTCAAACATTATTTTAATTATTCTTTTAGATGAAATTATAGTTGAGTTTCTTCTTCTTCAGAACAAATGATTCTTAACACTTCATTGTTCACTATTGAAATGAATGTATTTTCTCCATCCTTCTCAAAATATTTTTTGGATTCATCCTCAATATCTTATTATTATTCATCTTTAGATAAGAAAATTCTTATTTTTTATTTGAATAATTTTTTATATTTTACTTTGGAATAATATTTATCCTTATCCCCCTATTTCTTCCCAGATCTTATCTACCTTATATAATATTCCTCATCGTCCTCTTCATTATTTCTTCAAGGATAATTAGCTACAAAGTTCCCAATGGCTCCAATAATTTCAAGGTATGTTTTCCTTTATATTTACTTGTAACCTCTTATTATATTTTTAGAAAACAAGGATAAATATTTATCAATAATTTTACATACCTTGTTTTTGGAATCAGAATCTGCAACTTATTCATCAATAATAATATTCTTTGACTTTTCTTTCATGGAATCCTTGAATTGTATTTCCCTATAAATTTTGTTTCCTTTTAAATAGATTTTTTCTTTATAATTTCATAAGTTATTAGATTTCTGTGAAAATTATACAGAGATAATATTTCATGATCTTTATCTTTCAATGAAGAAACTTTAGCATTAAACTTTTCATGAATAACTCTCAATATATTTTCAACAAATATAAAATATTATATCTTTTCACCAAGATATCTGATAGTGCTGAAAATGTCATTTACACTATTAATGAATTCACCACCAGATTCATACTCATCCATCCTGAGATATTCTTAATTCAGCCTCCATATTTCTAAGTTTTCATTTTTTTTACTTTTGTATTGCCTTCATAAATGTTTTTGAGCTTATCCCAGATACCTTTAGTAGTGGAAGAACCTTTCACTCTTAGGAAATCACTTCTAAAGAGTGATGAGAGTAAATAATTCTTGGGCATTCCATAATTGTAAATATTCTTATTGTCAACAGATGTAAGAGGAACATTATCATCAATAGGAGGAAGTCCACCTATTGCATCATCAAGAACATCATACACAAGGAACATAAGATACAGAAACATTCTATCTTTCTAGAAATGATTGTTCTTACCATTGAATACTGGAATATGATTACTATAAACATAATTGAAAGTTTCCATCACAACATCTCTATCAAAACATCAGTAAAGAGTAAACAAAGGTAACCTTATGTTATAGTACCAATTGAAAGTACCCAATCCAGATCAAGTATCACTAAGAGGGGGTAGGGTGAAACAATGATATCTTTTTATTATAAGTTTTATTACTTTTGAAAAAACCTTTATCTCCTTTAAAATATTTTTTTCTCTGCTGAGAAAAAAAACACACATCCATAAGAATACAATAATTTATAAGGTTCTCTAAAAAAATAAGAGTAGCTATGTCCTTGGTATTGGTTGGAAAAAATACAATACCACACAATCTACTATAAAAAATCCTTTTGTGTGGAATAAAATGAGTAGGATATTCCCTTACACTTGTGTATCACTATGTTCAATAAAATAGTTCATGTGATTCATGTATAATGAAATTTTGTAATGCAATTTTTGTAATAAAAATGTTATAGTGATGATTGATAAAATTTAAAAAATAATATCCTCAAAACAATTATTTAATTTATTACGGAGTAGTGGGAAAGAACTTCCTCTAGAATTCATAATGATACTCAATCTGATTTCCAATCTGATTCCCTAATTCGATTACTCATTCAAGTAATATAACTCTATTTTTATTAGGATGAAATAATTCTAAAAAACTTCTGTCTCAGTTTGGAAATCTGGGTCCAATTTGCTGGTCTGATTCTAGAAACTCTGATTATGATCTTATCTCTTCTCATCTGTTTTTCTACCCAGAATACTTCTTTAGGTAATCTCAATCTTGAAACTTATTCTCCCTATAACTTTGGATATTTCCTCTCTTATTTTATGAATAGTACTTATGTTAGAAAGTACAAAGTACCTCCTCCTTTTATAGGCAACCCAAAAGTGTTTTGGGAGGAATTTTGAAAATCATTCCTGCCCAACTAAATTTTCTAAATCTCTAAATTTACTATAAATCTTAGTTACATATTTGACTTCTTCAATGCTTCTTAAATCTTATTAAATATTTTTTATTCTTCATGCCTTCAGCTCGCTACATACTTTATTCACAAACTTCAACCCGATTCTGATTTCATATTCCAATTTTCCCATTACATTGAAGATAGCTAATTATGTTCCTCTAAACCACTTGAAAACAAACATATTTCTTTTTATTATGATTCTCGAAACCAACTACTCATTTTTATTTCTTCATTAATATAGAGAGAGATTATTATTCATTACATTTATCTACACTAAAAGAAACATATAAAAACCATTATTCAAACTTCATCAACCTCTTATATGATCCAATTGACAACACTTTGACAAGCTTCAAGAAATTATCCTTCTCTTCTTTTCCCACACCAGATATCTTGTGTCCAATGAAGTCATCACTGTCAGCTCTAGTCTGATAGTTTGGACCCACTTGATACAAAAACTCTTGAAAACAAATTAGGGTTCTTCTTTTCATTTTACACCAACTTAAAAAACAATCAACAATTCATCATAATGAAAATTGTTAACTACATTATTGATCTACATCAGGTTGATGGGTCTATGAATTTCATGAATTGGTCCCAAAAAACTTACTTTATTTTCCTTTTTATTGGTCCCAAAAAATACCCAATGAAACAAATTCTACCTTTGATAATCGGTGGCACACCGCATTTAATTTACTGGTTCTAGCTGCTTCGACTTATGCAAATTATTTTCTTTTTTATTACGATACCAATGAACTTCTAGTATGAAACTTATTTTATTTTCTATTATAATTATGATACACACTTTATCCTTTATCCAAATATTTATTTCTTGTGGCGTATTGTTCTAATTGAAAACCAACATCTTCATAATTTTACATTCTGATGAACCTTCCCGGCCTTTAATAACTCTGCATTCGGTGCTCTCACACTGATAAACTAAGACCGGAAAACATCATATTCAAAAACGTCCTTATTCAAAAAAAATATTCTTGTATCATGACTTCCTAATGACATTGAATACATTTCAGATCATTATAGCATCATCTAACCTACATTTAAAAGTATTGTAACTTTCCATCCTTCCATCATCTCTATTATTTCCAACCAAATATCAATGCGATTGGCAGCACTCCCCCTTTATTTCATAAGGATTTCATCACAATTTTCACAGATGACTTATGATTTATTTGAATTAAAAAATAGAAAATCATTTTCATATTTTTATCAGATCCATGAAAACTCTAATTTAGCTTCCTATTATAATATTCCTTTTATTACAAACTCGGGGTGATTCTGATGAACTAGTTCTTCTAGAGAACTTCTTCAAAATATGATGGACCTTCTTCATGATTTTGAGTTTGATTTTTTGAATTTTATGGTCAGCCTGATTATCAAAACATTACAAATTGAATTGATTTATTTACTTCTTTTTCAACAAAATACAACACTTTGAATACAAAATCTTTTCATATTCTAAAAACAACTTCCATCAAACTTGGTCCCAATACACCTTATGGTGTTAGTATCCTTCCATTCCACCTTCTAGAACAATGTGTGGATTATTTATTGTGGTCAAACATTTTATGATTCCTATCAGGCTTAATCCTCTCCTTTTCACCAACTTTTCTGTGTGTGAACCAAATCTTTTCATAAGTCTCTTATAACTATGTTTAGCTTGATTCCAATTTTTTGGGATAAATAGAGATACCTAGATATAATATCTCATGCCCATCAATAATTCTTTCATCTCTCCTTCCTTTCCTTGAAAATTGACACCTATATCAACCCAAGCCTTTTAAACATATTATTTCATGATTTTTAACATAAATATCCAATAAATACTACCCAATGATAGATAAGTCTAGTGTATTTGGAAGAGTAGGTTCATAATACATAAAAATGAAACTAAAATAAAAACATATTTATTTAATTCCCTGTAATTATATCTTAAATACCTTTGATATCCTAAAACTACATAGGTTAGCCTGGGGAATATATAATGGAAATGGTTGATCTAAGGAGCCTAGTAATAGAATAAACATGATAATGAAGCATGACATGTGATTCAAAAGGTATAACATGATATCATAAAAGATAAGGTTCATGAGTAATCCCATAGGATCATACCCAAAATAACATCGAATAATAAGATCATGGAATCATAGGAGTATGGAAAGAATATAAAACATGACATAATAATAAGGATAATTCAAGGCTAACTACCAAGACGACAGCACATGGTGTATAAATTCCCATAATGGATTAGGTTTACTCCCTAATATCATACATATTGTCTCATGAGATGTGACATACCAGCCTAGATAACTCAATAATAGTAGTTGAACTGGTGGACCCATGGACTCAAACACATCTCCTCATACATCAGAGGTTGTCAACTATAGGTGAGGGTCTATTAGAGAATATTGGGGAGAGTATACCTCCATGATTAGATTATGGCATAGTAGAATCATAATATGAATAAAATTTGGATGTATAATAAATAACAATTATTGGAAGAGTAAATCATGAAGAAAAGATAAATAGAATGAATAATAATAATTAGCACTGTATACAAAATGATGACAATGTCATGATGTTATTTAAAAGGGAACATACATACATAGAAACTAGAACATATATAATACTAGTATATAAAATGATAAAAATATCCAAATATATCTATAATTGAACCATGAGAATATGATCAGTCTTGTACTCAAATCTCCCATGCTATAAGAAAATCAATCATCCATAATAAATCATTTTACCTTGTCCCTACTTGCATCCATGAAGTATACCTAGGTACCAAATGGTTTCCTGAATAGGGTGTCATATATACTCAGTGGGCAACCAGAAATATTGTATAATGCTATCCAGACTTTGAATATATAAATTAGTAGTGTGTGGGTAATAGTACAAACATAGAATGTAATACAAAAATCACAAGTCATACCAGGTACCGAACCAAAAACCTATCTGATGCCGCCTGCTTCAACCTAATAAATAATTTCTATAAAATATTACCCATTTATGATTTTATTTATAAAAGAGTCTCAGAACTCTGTAAATGGAAAAGTAATCCCATGTGGATCATATCCGTATAAAGGATAAACTTTTCCTGCATTATTACACTTGATAAAAGGAAGTATAATAAGGTTTTCATGTATAAAAAGTGTTTAATAAATTCATGTATGTTCTTTTACTTGGTAGATGCATCATTTAAATCAATTAAAAAAATTACATATTGAAAACCCGAACTCATCCAAGTCATTCTATGTGATAAAACCAAGTATAACTCCATGTTAACTATGAACCCATCACCTAACAATCCCATCCAATTAATTCCTCATAGGAACCCAGGTATCCCTCTAGGAATGGTATAAAGTCATCCCCATATAATTCCTTCCTTTTAATTCCATGTATGGAACCCAAGTGTCACTCATGGAATAAAATAAAGAACTTACATTGTATTTCATCCTTGAAATTAAATTTAATAAACCCAAGTATCTCTTAGAACAAGTGAATTCATCCTCCCAAGTGTAACCATCCATGGAATTTAGATGAGAATCCATGTATTTCCTATGGTGTGATGTAAATCCATTTAATAAATCATTGTAATTCAATAAGCCTGATGAGTTTATCTATGGTGTTCTATATTACAACCCATGTATCAACATAAACATGTAATAATGAATGTCCATGGGTTCTTAGTCATACCATACCATTAATCATCAATTTTAATATAATTAAGACATATAATTAATAGAGGATAAATCTAACTCACCTCATAAGTTATTTTAATTTCATATTCTAGGATTAGATGACCTAGCATGGAATAAATCATTCTATTCAACTCAATTAATACCATTACCATTTAATTATGACCTCCCAATTATAAGGGGTAAATAAAAAATTTTAGAAGGTGAATAAAAGCAATAAGAAAAACAGTGTTGTTTTTTCTAGTTTAGTAACACACCCAAATGGGTGGTTCTATTTGGGGTATTTTACCGTCTTTGGTGATTTTGGGTCACAAGGTTCATTTAAACACATGAACACACATTTAATTTAAGAAAAATTCATTTAAGAGGTGGTTCTCAGAAGATCTGGTGCACGGTACAATGGTTTAATATATAGATAAATAGAATTTAAGGGAAAATCATGAGACTACTTACTATATCTTGGTAGTAGAATCCCCTTCCTATATCAGCTTCTAATTCAATCTAGATCCGTATAAATATATAAACATCCTGAAAATAAGTAAAAATATATCATATGGATTTATAATTCCACACATCTAGAAAAAATAAATAAAGTAATATGATTATAGATCTTACAGTTATCTATCAAATGCAATTGACGGTGAAGGAATTTGACACCGCATGAAGAATCCCTCTCAAAGCCTAGGCGATTGAGAAGAGGGATCTCCAAGTGACTAGAGGTTTTGTTCATGGAGTAGAAAGGAATGAAGGTACTAAATTTATAAATGAAGAGGGAGAAAATAGTAATTTTACCCTTATTTAAAGGGGTTCATGGTTTGGCCTCATGTTTGGCCAAACTGTGCACCAACCATGTAGGGTAACTGCCTAAGTGGTACTACCCATGTGGGCTTGGTGTATGGTTAAACAAACCATACATATCCCATGAATATCTCCTCTATAGTTTCTCTATAGTTCCACACATGGTTGTGTAGCCTCATGTGCATGATTAAACTAAATTTTTACCACCTCTTACTGGTTGCACTGTTGAGCCACATGGTTACTCCTAACATTGTTCCAAACATATTCCTCAGACAGATTCTCCAAATAATGAATCATCATGTTCCCAAAAATCCTCAAAATCTCTTGAACCCTTCCTTAATCCTTTAATCACTTCCATTATAAGAAAAAAAATATTTATACCAAATTTAAAGATTTGATACCTCATTATAAATTTTGAGATCATACAATATTTACTCCTTAAAATAAATCTTCACTGGGTTTTACTTCGGATGATGGTAAAGAATCATATAAAAATAACTATGGACACTGAGCGTAAACATCATTCTCTCATTCTCAGGAATTGTCCTATAAATGTTCATGCTAACATAACACATGTACTAGATTAACTGACCTACCTCAGAGAGCCTTCATTAACCGATCAATGATGCATATAAGAATCTCCTCAAAGGATACATCTAACTCCAACTCAACATCAAAGGGATAAATAATATGACACATGTCTAAATAGTAATAATGTAACAGAGATACATAGAAGATTTCACGCTTTGATTAGTACCTATGAGGTAACTACAACAAATATTCTATAGGTATGACTCTATCCAAAATATCGAAAGGCTCGACATAATCAATTGAAATATTAACTTGTATCTAAATATGATTATGTCCCAATCTAGGTGAAAAAACATAATGATACATGATCCTTAACCTCAAAATATATAAGTATTCTATGTAGATTAGTATAATACTTATTCCTAGAATGATTTACATCCATACGCTTCCTAATAAGTAGTACCAACTTCAAAGTCTCCTAAATGAGATGAGATACCAGAAGTGCTACCTCTCCTGCCTCTAATCAATATAGGGGTGAATGGAATGACCTACCATATAGAGCCTCATAAAGATACATCTGTATAATCTCATGGAAGTTGTTATTTTAAGAAAACTCCATGATAGGTAAGTGTTTATAACCAGAACCTTTGAAATCTAGGAAGCATTCCTGGAGCATGTCCTCTAACACCTGCATCCTATTCTCAGATCGACCGTTGCTCTAGGGGTGATATACTATACTCATAAGTATATGTGAAACCAGTTCCCTTTATAACCCTTTCTAAAACCACAATATAAAATGTTCATCTCTATCCAATATGATAGTACGTGGAACTCCATGAAGGCGTATGATCTTTATGGAATATATCCTTTCTAGATCATCCACTGAAAAGTACTCTTTGATATGTAGGAAGTGAGAAACCTTTTTCAATCCATCTAAAATCACCCATATTGTGTCATAGTCTCGAGATGGCCTAGGTAATACCATAAAAAATACATAGTGTTATAATTCTATTTCCACTAATTAATTGTAAATTATTATAAAATTTATTTTGTCCACTTTCATTCCACCTTCAGATACTATCAGGAGGAGTAACGAGTAAGGAAACTAGTTATCTCCATTATCATACCACGCCACCATTTTTTGGTGTAAATCATAGTAAATATTTATAAGTCCAAGATGCACCGCCTAAAAATATTAATGAGACTAATTAATCAACTCTTCTCATATGTCTATTGGAACCACATATACTTCTATGAATTGTCAAGACCTCATCGTCATTAATGATCCAACTAGGTGATCGTTCCTCTCCTAAAATTCTCTCTTGTAGAACCAAACCCTCATAATCAGAAAGCTTCCTTATATTCACTCTATCCATAACTGAATATGTCATTGATAATTTTGTGATTAAAGGCTTTTCATTATAGTATTGAACCTAAATATTCATCATAGAAAATTGATTCATTAGCTTTCAATCACTACTGGCCTCTTTAACTGCATGTGTTTTAGTCTTTTAGCTTAGAAAATAAGTAATGAGATTTCCCATCCCATGTGTATAAGAAATATCAAAGTCAAATGACTGTTGGTGTTCAACCCATATTCTCTACCTAAGATTCAAGTCACATTGTGTAAATATATACTTGAGGCCTTTGTGGTCTGTGTACACCATAAGATACTCTCCTAGTAAATAATGCCTCTAATAATGGAGGGCATGAAATACAACTCCTGGATTGAGATCATGCATCAGGTATTTCCACTCATAAGGCCACAAGTAATGAGACTTGTACACTATGACTTGATCTCCCATCATTAGGATGACTCCTTTCCTAATAAAATGTGTATCCTTTGCTAGGATTGGGTAAAATCCGGATTGGTTTTGAGGTAAATCTCCCTTTCATATCCTAAAAAGCATCCTAACACACTTGAAACCATGTAAAATTGACACCTTTAATGGTCAATCCAATGATTTTTGCTTCAGTATGTGACCCAGTAAATAGATAATATCGATCCAAAAGTCTGATTCTGTGGTCTTATCATATAGTTTTTTTTTCTCTCTAAGTGTGCTTAAATTGATATAAACGTGTTGGGAATGTTTATGTCGAGTATGTAAGTACACCAAGATGTCTTCCATTAAGACTACCAAAAATGAATCATGGTGTGGGTGGAAAACATTATTTATCAATGCCATGAATATAGCTGCCATATTCATAAGACGGAATGACAGTTTCAAATACTCATACAATTCATATCTACTATGGAATTTGCAACACCAAAAAAATAAATTATACAAGAAATATTAAGGAAGGATCAAGCATTTCAAAGAGATTTGGGGGCAAAATAATCCCGAAATCATAAAATGGCCTAGATTCAAGAAGTTCAATAACCTCTATAAATATTGTTGATCTCAAAGGTCCATTTCCATGTAGATTTTGAGGTTGTAACCTACACATGGTGTAAATATGATTCATGGAAGTCACCATATCATATTTAGGTTGAGGTGATAACCATAACATAGTGTTTGTATGTTCATATAATGCAAATAGAATTCATAATCTTCCATGAAAGAAACTATCTTTCATGAAACTAATGTTGTTTCCTTTGATGAGCCTATAAATACCTCCTCATATCCAACATTTAAGGGGATGTGACCTTTTAACTTCTGAAAAATTATATGAATTTTTAAAACTCTAACATTCATGAGAAAAAGAGGTGATGGATTGCAAAAGGTATCCAAATTTCATAAAAATACCTCTTGTGGGTTTTTAAGAACCTTAATCCATGGTGGAGATTCCTTTTGTGAAGTTATATGGCCTCTGTATAAGAAGAAATCCCTTTAAAGCTCTTGGAGTTTTTTGAGATAATTATCCTTCATGAAACCAACCCCATGGGAATGAAGACTTTACTCTGATGAAGGGAAAAAAAATTCATTAAAAATACACCTTCAAAAGATGAATTTCTTTTTCAAAACCTCCAACATTTATGATCCACCATCCTTTGTGGAACCCATCCACCGAGAATCTTCATTGTACCTATTTTTAGCAAACACCCCTTCTGGAAAGTTATGTTCTTAGGGACTATGTACCCCTCCAAAACTAGTTTATTCACATCCCAATACTCTATGTGACCAATATCATCAACCCTTGTGTTCTCCCCATTTTCTTTAAGAATTTACTAGACAGTACCTTTCCTTTTTCTCCTAATAATTGTCACCCTAATTCCTCATTCTTCTAAGAATAGGTACCCTAAAACTAAGATATATAATTACCACTCCTCCATGGAAGTGTGTACTCCATGCCCCACTAAGATCTACATGAGTAGTATACACGTGATCCCGAAATGTAGAATCGTCAAGGGAAATTGACCACCTTTCCTTGTAGGGAGGTCTTATATCATATCTTTATATACTGACTTGAACTAGTAATCTTAGGTGCAGGACCACCCCCACATCTATGTTTCATGACATAAAACTGCCTAACCCAACATCCTATTCATACACCATTAAACTGTATGAAAACATCCTCAGCACATGATGTAAAACTGTAGCCTTAACTTGTGTGGTGAACATATGATTCCCAATGTATTACCGGCATGGGATGACCCCATACCTCTTACTATGTGTGATAAACACAGGATGCATCTTGTACGGTCATCATGGGATGCCACCTCCTCCCCACCATGGGATGAAACTCCTACACTTTGAGTCTTCTATGTGTATGCCCCGCACCATCTTCCAACAACATGAGATGAAACTCCATGCCTATATAAACTCCACCCTAGGGATGAAACCCCCTAAAACATGGAAAGATACCATGTGTAATCCCCGCATCATTATTCCCCACCATGGGATGATCCTACTACTTCAGGAATCTTCTATTCATAAGACCCAAACCATCCCTCATTGACACTCCTTACATGAGATGAGTGTTATTACCACATGTCGTTAAAATTTATGGATTTGTCCAATCACATGACCTTAAAATGGGTCATTTAACAATGTTGGTTTTGATCCCTATATGCCAATAGGAAATTTATTGTGCCTCCATTAGGTTCAATCCTAACATCCTGACACATCGGGGGTACCTCTATGAGGTTCAATCTTTACATCCCCATCAAAACCTGAATCCCTTCTCTTTGGAAGGATGAAATCCCAAAGTGTGTTCATCTTCCCCACAAGAACACACTGAAAACCAATATGTGATTATATTACCCATACGAATAAATTTAAAACCAAAGTGTGATCATATTACCCACTATAACACACTAAAAATGAAATTGTGATCATCTCCTACGATTGAGGCACGCTTTCTCGCGTCACTATAATATCTCAAAGTGTGATCATCCCACCCCATGGGGCACACTTTATATCATACTCATCATATCACAATGTGTGATCATATTACGCATGGGAAAACATTGACAATTTATACCCAAAAAATGCTAAACATGTGACCTACCTATCTCTACAACCACTTAACCTTTGAATTAATCCCAAATCATCACCCCCATACAATAAATCTAGGATATCTGGGGTAAAAATATTTAGATTTCTTATTCACCTAGCATTAATTACCCCATGGATAAAATGGGATGCCTTTGGATTTATACTTGAGATGCCTCATATGACAGATTCTAAGAACTTCAAAAGGGGGAGACTTTATAGATTTCCAACACACCCAACATCCAAATGCTCAAATATTCCCAACAATACCTTCGCTTACAGTCGTATGTTACTACACTCTCGAGATAAAAATAGCGTAATTAACTAACATCCACCTTGATATGGTTTTGGGAATGATTTTTAAGAACATGACTTAAATATTCAAGGAAGAACTAGACTAGGCAATTATCTCTAAGTAAGAATCCAAGGATAGAGTAACCAACATCCCATCATCCCATTTTGACCAAGGAGCCAACATCGCTAACCATAGTGGAAGGGGATACTCTCATTTATAAATTGGGATTGTGGGGAAAAGAAAAGTGCATCCACACATTCCCTAGTGGAAATAATCATAAATAAATATGGAAAGCCTGATGTGAAATTATCTTCCTTCTATAGTGAGTAGATCAGTAATTCTGGGCACTATTGGATTTCAGAATGAAAAGATCCAGTCATTCAGCATTAGTCCAATACCAAAAAAAGGGGTCTTTGTGAAAAATTCTTCTCTAGTAACTGGAGAAAAGTGAAGGTCATTTGGAATCCATGGTCTGAGGAATTATTAATGTGCGCCCTCCCCCCACATTAGAGAAGTAAGAAATACATTTGGAATATTGGGAATCACTTTCATGGTGTATTTAATAAGAACTGGCTCTATATATTTCCACAAGACCCAAGAAAAAATGAATGCACAACAACCATACACCAACAAGCATGGGGGTAGGGGGACTAACAGTGCTATGATCCCTCACCACTATACTCCTTCCATAACGGCCACCTATTCCATGACTATCGGGAATCCTATCCCTATATTCTCTTCTAAGATCATCCACATCAAGTTCACCAATTCCATTGTTTATCAATACGAGAAATAAGGGGTAAACCAACCAAGGATATTTCCTATAAAGGCCTATAAGCGATGAAATTATTCCATAAAAACCTTTTTTGAGGGCCACACTAGGGGAAATCCCCCCCCCCCCAATCATGAAGACAAACCATTTCATGATCCTTTCCTCTGAAAACTCTAATATATTCCTCCCTAAAGTGACAAAGTAGGGGACATGTAGGTCACAACTATAGTGACCACGACCTAGGATCCACCCAAAAGGGATCCCACTTATACACATTGAAGAAGTCATTTGGCCCCTCAGTTTGAGGAGAAGGTCTATTTCACCCCTACTCCATTAGACATGGTCAAAAACACCTGATGTTGACTCCAGGGGAATTCCATAAATCGTTCCAATTAGGAGGCCTCTTCTCTAGCTCCAGTGGCCCTGTCCACCATCGTGACATCATACATCACCCTTGAAACTACTTCATATGGCCCTGTTTTTATCTTAATGGGATCAAGACCCTAGCCACCACTTATGAAGGTTGGGTTAACTCTCAAATCATTGGAACCACCAGAAACTTTCACAAGTTTTCCCATGATGAATAATTTCACTGCATAGGAATCCCCTCATTATCACAAACTGGTGTGGTGGTTCTCTCCATATTGAAGACATACCCTTCTCTAAAGAACCATCCTAGTGAAGGAGGATAAGAAACCAGCATGGGTTCTAATCTAGTGATGCAGGTTAAAAAGTTTATAGAAAAAAGAAAAGGGTATACCAACAACTAGATATTGGGGAATCTTATTCTATCTGAGGTAGATCCATATTAAACATCTTTTCACCATTGATCTCTCATAATCCAAGATGGTGGATGAATCATTGAAGGAGCCTTCACCTTTGCTAATAGAGTCTAGGTAATAAGCCCTTTAGGTGAGGATGATGATCCCTGAAGTTGAGGTCTAAAAAATCACTAAATTAATATATAGGTTCCTATAGGTGGAGGATGTTATAGACTTCCAATAAGTACTAACAATTCAACCATCTCTTATGCTATCAGCTTCTATCCTCTCACACACAATGCTCAAAATTGGAGATAAATTGATGTTTGGATTAATGAACTCATATAATGGTGACCACTCCAATGAGACCTAGAGAGATGTTTATACTCTGGATCATGAAGAAGTTTTGAATGCGCCATCCTATATGGACATGATCATGACCATTCCCTCACCACTGAAATACATTCCAATACTTAGTGGATGATTGGCCTCTGTGATGCCCCACCTTCCAGAAAGTTAGTAGCAATGTAGTTATGCATTATATCCACCAACAGTTTCTTTTCCAACACCAGTTGGAGTTTTTGCTGATATGGAATAAGATCATCCTTGAGAAATGAGAAAGAGGAATTGTGGGGGATCTTGGACACCAACAAGATGATAGTTTAAATTTTAACACCTAAAATCCTAAACTTTTTTATCCCGGAGTCCCTCACTAAAGAACATGCAACATGATTCTACTAAAATATTTGGGTGATGCTCAACTAGATTCAGGGTTGATAATTGATTTATCCCAAATTTCATGAAGATCTTGATGTCATCCACCAAAAATTAAAGAGGTTTGAAGTTTCATAATTCTTGGTAGCTCAGCACCCTGAATCAAATGAATACCGCCAAACCTTTCAATAGACCTACTTAAATATCCTCATTGTGATTTGGTGAGTCATGTAAGAGGAATCTCAATATGTTTGTTTTAGAGGGTGGAGGTAGTATGATTCAATAAATTTCCACCCTATCCCATAGCAATAATGATATCATTTGTCTGGTCTACCTACTGATAGTGAAGGTTCTTATCTTACCACTTATATGGTGAATGTTTTCACTATGAGTGCTCATAATGATCAGAGAAACTAGGTCACTAACATAGGGCATGATAGAGAGAACCTTCTCTAAGGTGTTTTATAGTACTAGGAAAATCCCCCAACATTCACTTACACTTATCAGCAAATACTAGAACTGGGACATGGGAGTCCCGTCAATAAGAAATTTATGCTTACCCAGTGATATATCAAAAAAATCAAGGGGATCACTGAGCTTACTAGTTTATAATAGATTTTCCTAGAAACTAAGTCGGATGCTAGGATAGCTGATTTTCTCTAGGAACTAGATTTATACAAGTGGCTTACTGGTGAGATTATTTTCAAATTGTGCATGGTATATGGAAATGTAAAATAGGGACCTCATCTCTCCTATATTTGGGAACTCATTCCTTCTTTTCCATGAGCCGATATTTCGACCAGGTGTCACCACACATCCGATACAAGTAGAAGTTAGGTCTATGGTAAATGAATAATATATGATTCACTCACTTTATCCAAGTAGCATCCTTATCCACCTTGATATTGAGTTTGTACCACCTCCCAGGCTAATGATTCAGATAGGGAACTAGTAACCACAAATCCTTACCCGGATGACATGATATATTATCTCACCGCCTACCTTAAGGCTTTAGAAATGAGACTGGAGACAATTATGCTTGATGGAAATCCATAACAAGTATTGGTAGACCAGATGTTCCCACCACTAGAATACATCAATTTAGTATTCACCCTATTTAATGGGATGGGTGATCTACTATAACATATTTCTTACTTTTCCTCAAGGTGCATCCTAATGTTAGAGACTTTGAAACAGCCGGAAGTTTACAAGCTCTAATGTTGCTTTCAAAATATGGAAGGACCTAAATTCATTTGGTATATCTAGTTTCTCCCATGATATGTTTCTAATTGGGATGATCTTTATAGGCATATCATATACCAGTTATGATCCACTATGTCCAAGAATAGTATCTCGAATCTATCTAAGGGAAAACATAGGGATGGTGAGAAAGTCACTAACTTCATTTCCCTATAGAAGGGTTCACATAATCTCTTTATATGTATCTTTCCTAGGAAAATATACTAATAATGTTTGTAGAGAATATTAAAGATGAGATGGTCCCTACCCTCATCTCCATAAATTATCTAGGAAGATTTCATGAGTTTTCCAAAAGGGCACGACATCTAGAAGAACCCTCACAGTATACCATGAGATATTCATTCCTATTACCACTTCTAACTCCTATGTAAAGGATTATAAAAGTAGAAATTACTACTTTCATGCATGTATAATCTCCTGAGCTGTCATGACCCGTCCCCCAAGGCCCATTCCGTGACTACCCTAAGCCCTCCTTCCATAGGATAGAGGTTGGAAACTAGTAACAGAAAGGCATATCCCTAAAACGGGAAGGCATGGACTTTAAAACTGTACAAACACATAGTACAAGAACACAACAAGATGAAACAATGAAGTAAAATTTCAATAGTAAAGTGTTTACTAAAAGTAAAGGGTGCTGGAATACAAGCCCAATTGGAAGATACAACTATAAAAGAAAACAGAAAACAAATCCTGAGATCATCCACCAAATATCCTACCTGAAGGGTAGGTACAGCTCATCGACATAGCTCTCCGCGTCAACCGTCACTACTTCCCACCATCAGGTCCTAGCTTCCTGAGTCTCAGTCAAGGCTGCATGTCATCTGCACAAGACACAACAAGGTGCAGGTGAAGCTTGTGTAGGGGTGAGTATAACAATACCCAATAGGGACCCCGAGACCCCCAAAGGTATCTCATAATTCCAAAAAGGAAAACCATGAAGCATGATCTCAATCTTAAATCATAAAGAAAAGACTCATCTCAAACCAGGTAAACAACTCAGAGTTCAGTAATAAAGATGATTAGCCTAAAGCTATATCATTTTATTTTGTTAGGAAGTTTCCACAACTAAACCATGAGGGAGTTGTTCCATTTACAATCCACACAGGTTCGTATAACGTTTATCCACGACAGGCTGCTCTAAGGCTTGTCCTTGCTGGGTCATGCACAACAGATCCACATTGGGTCTCTAGAATGTTGATCCAAACAGGGTAGCTATTAGGATGGTCCACACATGGTCGCTAGATACTGATCCACACAGGGTCGTTGAGATACTCATCTGCACAGGGTATATAAGATGCTGATCCACACAAGGTCTCTAAGATTATGATCCACACAAGGTCTCTATGATGCTGATCTACTCAGGATCACTAGATGTTGATCTACACAGGTTCGCTACTCAGATGACAGCCAACCACAAGTTTCCCCGCACTCAGTGTGCTTGAGTTCCGTAGTATCTTCTCCCCTAGATATCGTGCATGCCTCAACTACTATGAAGTTCCACAGAGGAGTAACCCAAAGTATCATCATGTCTTAAGGGTTCCAACAAAATAGACGGTGCGTCAATCAGACACTCAGTCTGTGAGTTATAGGCATTTTAGTGCTAAGGGCCCGGTTGGGTTTGGTTACGATCCAAACCATCCATAATCCAACTTTCTCCAAAACCCAAGTTGAGTATCTCAAAATAAATGCCTCACTCCAAGGATCCCATCACCATAGATGTTTCGTAAAATGGACATCTAGTTCACAAGATGCGGCTCTTTAAGAAAAATTGTGCCCGAAAGGGGTTCGGGTCTAGTCAGACCCAGTCCGACCTGACCCGGACTGACCCGGTTGGGCTGGGCTGTAGCAGGCTCATCCCACTAGGCTGTAGACTAGCTTGGTCCACTTTTGATGGGCATGGCCCTCCAGGAAAACTGGCCCACTATGTGGTGCGGCACCCAGCTAGTGCCCCATGCAGGGAGGGGATCTGCTCCCCCTCCTTCTCGAACAGCTCAAAGAGTCGTTTGGCTCTCTAATTGGTATCACCAGGTGGCACATCCCTAGCTGTCATTAGAACCTACAGGGAGAAGGTCCCCTTCTTCCATGGCTTCAAATCTTAGGCTGCTCACTGCAGCGCGTGACAGTGTTCCGCCTCGCCATCACCATGGTCGGTCGTTGCCGGTCATCACGACCATCCGCCATAGCACCGAGCAGTGCCACCTCTTTCTATGGTCAGTGAGTGTTGGCCACCAGTCACTGGTTCCTCTACAATGGTTCGATGCCGATAGATATTCTTCGGGACACTGGGTGAGGTCTGATGGTCAGTTTTCTCTTCTGCTCACGCCTACAGGCCTCCCGATATGCTGCCATCATTGCATGGCTCCCGAATTCAAGGTTATATCAAGTATAAAAATTCTTCCCCTGATGAACATGACAAAAACCAAGTGGGGGAGGGTCTGGGCCTAGTTCGTTTGGACCACACCCTCCTTGTTAGCATCTTAACAAGCGGTAGAAATTTTAATTCTTCAAAGATAAACTCAAATAATAAACCCCCTACCTCATGAACCATTGGATGAGGTCATGGTTGTAGAGGGTGAAGAGTCATCATTCATTGAATTCACTAGCATTTTTCAATCCTATATCGATCCCTCCAACGATGTCCAAGATTCTGTTCCTCATCGGTGGAAGTTGTTGGGTCACTTCGTCAGAGGTTCCTCACTTTTTTCTCAAAAACCAAACCCCTAGCCTCACATAAATAGACGGGTAACCAACTATGTTGCACAAAATTAATGTGGTTCATTTATGAACTACATTTAATGTTTCAACATCGTAGTTACAAAACCAACAGTCAAGCCATTAAATGGGTTGACAAGTCATCGTTCCCACCACCACCGCTCAATAGTTACAAAATAATAAAAAAATATCTTTGTTGTTATTTTTTTTGTAAAGTCCAAAAACTATATTTTTCTTCTAAACTACTATGGTTGAAGTGAAGCCTCCCTTAAATGAATCCTGGTGCTATAAATTCAATGGAGACCTCCTATATTTAATCCAATCACCGGTTCAAAAGATAGAAAACGTTATGCGAGTTTTTGGTGAAGGTACCTTAAATAAAGTTTAAAATTCCATTCCAGGCCCAGCGGGACTTGGAATCACATGCCGTTAATTTTTTTAGACTCATAATAATCTCAAATAATTTAAAAAAATTACATATAATTTCCGGGTCTTTACTTTCTCCCCACCTTAGGGATTTTCTTCCATGAAAGCTACAACAAAACTAGGGGAACATATGGGGGTACTAAGCATGTATCTGAGCCTCCCAATCCCATGTGACCTTCTGGAGATTCCCATGCTGCCAATGAACTCGCACCAGAGGAATCAACCACCCATGAAGGACCCAATCCTGTTGATCCTCTATCTCTACTAGTAATGCCGCAAACGTTGCCCCATCATCGATGTCCAGCCCGCCCCAGTCGATAATGTCCGATGAGTGATTCACGTATCTCCTCAACTACGACACATGGAATAAATTATGCACCCAGTGCATCTATGGGGGAAGATCTAGATGGTATACCACCTCTCCCACTCTACTAAGGACCTTGAAGGGTCTAATGAACCTCATAGAAAGTTTTCTGCCCTAGACAAAACTCCATAGTCCTCTTCGGGGTGAGACCCGTAGAAAGACATGGTCTCCTTACTCAAACTCCAAGATTATTTTCCTCCTATTGTCATAATACTTATTCGGGCTCTGTGTAGTCTTCATCGGCTCTTGGATGATCTGCACCTTCTATGTGGTATCTTGTACCAACTCTTGACCTATAAGTGCTTACTCCTCAGGGTCTGTCCAGCAAAGATGTGATCTACAAGGTCGCCCGTAGATGGACTCAAATGGAGCTTTGCCAATGGTGGAGTGATAACTGTTGTTGTAATCAAACTCCACTAGTGGAAAGTGTTCCTCCCAACTACGGCCAAAATCAAGTACGCAAGGACAAAGCATGTCCTCGAGTGTCTATATGGTCTGCTCCATCTGACTATCTATCTGAGGGTGAAAGGCGGTGATCAAGTTTAGTTGATTCCCAAATGCCTATTACAATCCATTCCACAAAAAGGATTTAAAACATGCATCGTGATCTAAGACAGTCGTCGATGGAATCCTGTGAAGTCGCACAATCTCCTTCACGTAGAGGTGTCCCAAGCTCTCTACAGATCCCTTCTCTCAGATGGGTAAGAAGTGGGCTGACATGGTGAGTCAGTTAACGATCACCCAGATGGAATCATGGCCCCTGGAAATATGTGGAATCCTTGTCATGCATTCCATGGAGATACCATTACACTTCCACTTCGGTACCACAAGTGGATGAGCTAAGCCTGCTGGTACCTGATGCTCTCCCTTCACTTTCTGACAAGTGAGGCATCGAGATACAAACTATGCCACTGCTTTCTTCATCCCTAGCCACCAGTACTGATGCCAAATTGGTTTTTTGGAACTCCCTCAACACCTCCTCTCTTAGCATCACTAATACCATAGTGCGCCCTATGAAGACGATTACATGCTCCCCACCTTCAGAAAATCCATCAGGAGCCTATCCTGAAGATATCTGATCACGTCCAGCCTCACAGTCTATGTCTTTAAGCCGAGCCTCCTGAACATGCTAAAGAAGTGGGGGAGTGACTGTCATAGACTGTAGATAAGCTAATCCATCTTTATCCCTAAAGGATATCTAAAACGTGGCTAGCTACTCTGTCACCTCACTTAGAAATTGTAGACTAGACCTCCTACTGAGTGCATCTTCCATTACATTCACATTCTCAAGAGTGTAGACTATCTCAAAGTCATAGTCCTAGAGTAACGTTATCCATCACCATAGTCTCATGTTCATGTCCTTCTATGAGAATATATACCTAAGACTCTTGTGATTAGAGTAAATAGTAAATTGTTCACCCAATAGGTAGTGTTTCCAAAACTTCTGTGTAAATACCACTACTGCTAACTCTAGGTCATGGGTAGCGTAGTTCTTATTGTGATGTCTCAACTTCCGTGAGACATAAGTGATCACTACTCACTCTTTCATTAGGACACAACCTACTCCGGTCCCTGATGCGTCACAGTAGACTACATACCCAATTCATTTTTCTGGTAGCCTCAAGATGGGGGCACTAATCAGTCTCTGCCTCAGCTCCTGAAAACTCTGATGGACTCTCTCTGTCCACACGAAGGGTTGTACCTTCTTTGTCAAAGCTGAAAAGGGTGTTTCAACTCTCGAAAATCCAGGTATGAATCTATGTTAGTACCCAGCCAATCCCAGAAAACTCCACACCTCAGTCACACTTTTGGGTGGATCACCAGCAAGCACTACTTCTATCTTCGTAAGATACAGTACGGCTCCAGCATTCGAGATATCATGCCCCATGAAGTGGACTTCCTGTATCTAGAACTAGAACTTCGAGAGATTTCCATAAATCTGGTGCTCTCGGAGTGTATCTAGAACTATCTACAGGTGTGTGGCATGCTCCTCCTCTAATTCCGAGTATATCAAGATGTCGTCAATTAATACCACCACGAATCGATCTAGATAAGGCTAGAAGATCTTGTTCATGATCCCCATGAACACTTCTGGAGTGTTGGTCACAAAAAAAGGATTTACTATGAACTTATAAAGGCCATACTGACATCTGAAGGCAGTCTTCATTACGTCCTCATCTTGTACACTTAGTTGATGATAACCTAATCTAAGGTCTATCTTCGAAAACAATCGAGATCCCTTCAACGGTTGAAGAGATCATCAATCCATAGGAGTGGATACTTGTTCTTCATGGTCACCTGGTTTAGGCACCAATAGTCCACACAAAGCCGCATAATCCCATCTGCCTTCTTGGAGAACAAAATTGGGGATGGCCACGGAGAAACACTGGGCATTATGAACCCCTTCCCCTGAAAGTCCTCAAATTGTACCCACAACTCACAAAGCTCCGCAGGAGCCATAAGATATGCTAGAGTAGATATTGGTGTCATCCCAGGGTACAAGTCTATGTAGAAGTCTACCTCCCTGCAAGGAGTTAGTCCCAGAACATCATCTGGAAAGACGTTAACATACTGGTCCACCACAATAGGATATCTCAGACTCCTCACATCAACTGCTCTGAGGGTAAGTCTATCCAACTGATGAGTGATCAGCTGCACCCTCCTTCGAGTAAGTCCATCTTGTGCTACAAAGGTTTCCTTCTCATCGGTGAAGGAAAACCCGGTCCCATACTCACAGACACACCGAAAATTTCACCTAAAACATTCAATCTGAGCATAGAATGTGGATAGTCAGTCCATACCAAAGATGACGTTGTAAGGCCTCGATGCTACTACTAGGAGATCCCAGCCAAAGCTCTCGCCTCATATAGTAAGCTCGCACTACCATAACCAGTGTGTAATCATAGAATACTCTCCCATAGGAGTCTCAAATCATAAGGATAGATCCAATGGCTCTACCAGAATCTCTGAGCTCCAAACAAGAGTTGTGGTAATGATAGAGTGACTGGAACCTATGTCTATAAGAACTCAAGCTACAGTGGAAGATACACATATCATACCTCTAACCATATTTGGATCTTCATGGTCATAGTCTTCCACTTCCCAAATCTGAGCCCTCCCCTATCCACTTGATCCCTGTGGTCGGGGTGGACCACCTGGGGGTGGTGGTGGTAGAACCTCAAACCATCGTCCACCACCTGTTGTACGACCTTCTCCTCTTCCACGTCCACCATCCTACGAACCTCCTCACTCAAATCTCTACCTCTACCTCAGAGGTCCCTCGACTATCAGCTGATCATCAGTACAGTGGGTTGAGCAGTCACAAACCATGTGTCCCTGCCTCTCGCACATAAAGCATAGTATGATTCCCAGCTGACCCCCTCTGCCACGCAAGCTCCGCAGCTACACCCCTATGTCCTACGATCGTCCTCCATAAGGTCTAGCCTGCTTGGGCCTCTACATAATCTACCTAATTCCTACTATAGATGACTCAGATACCTATTTCCTGGTGGTGGATCTCACCATCAGTGCCTGCTCATCTAGGAATATCTCCACCAACAATGCTCACTCGAGCACTCCAGCCTACGTCGGGATATTCAGTGATATCATCAACGCTCTGATCTCCCGCCGAAGACCCTGCTAAAAGTTCCAGGGCCTGAAGAATGGGTCTTGTACCATGTCAGTGGAGTAGCGAGAGTGGTCAGTGAATCTCAATGAGTTCTGGGTTACTGTCAGGCTACCGTGTTGTAAGTGCAGAAGCTCCTGAATACGCACAGAGTGTAGTGTCACTGGAACAAACTCTGCCCTGAAAAGGGTCTCAAAGTCCTACCAGGAAAGTGTTGCCTCCTCATACGACTGGAAAATCAGGTTCCACCATCTTCCTGTCGTGTCCTCGAAAAGACAAGTAGCTAGGATCTCCATCTAATCTGATGGTGTCCCAACTAGGAGAAAAACTTTGGCCATATCCTCCAACCAGTCCTCAGCTGCCTGGGGATCTATCTCACCTTGAAACGTCGGAGGCCTCTATCTCTAGAACTTGTGAAACATGCTCAGTTGGAGTTCACTGTTTTCTAGAGGGGATGGTGGAAACTACTACCCAAAGGGTGGTGCTGCTGCTGGTGCACCACCTGGAGGTGCTAACACAGTAAGAGGACGTTGCACCAAAGCCTAGTCGCTCGGTGGTCCATCATCATGAACTCTCTCGGGAATCCTGGCTGGCTGTCTATGTGGTGGAATCCTGAAAAGAAACAGGTGCTCCATGGTCAATAGGTTATACCTGGTGAGCTGACTCAAAAAAGATCAAGTAAAACATTTCCTAAACACACACAATCTATGTTTTCATTCACTAAGTCGGAAATCAGAATTCATGGTCATGGTGTTTGGATACATCGGCCTCCGCACCAACACTTGACTCCCCGAACTAAAAACCACACTAAAAAAACTTAACAATATTACTCAATTGTAAAGATCAGAGTTCCAGTTCTTTGGTAGAATCAAGTCCTCTGATACCAATTTGTCATAACCCGTCCCCCGAGGCCCACGTCGTGACTACCCCAAGCCCGCCTTCCATAGGCCATGTGTTGGCGACTAGCACCAAAAATACATATTCCTAAAATGGGAAGGCATTGACTTTAAAACTGTATAAACACACAGTCTAAGAAAACAACAAGATACAACCACAAAGTAAAACTGCAGTAGTAAAGTGTGTACTAAAAGTTAAGAGGCCTAGAATACAAGCCCAACTGAATGATACAACTACAAGAAAAAATAGAAAACAACTCCTGAGATCATCCACTAAGGACGCTACCTAAAGGTTAGGTACATAATATCTCCACATCCCTTCACGTAAACAATCACCACTTCCCCCCGTCAGGTCCTAGATTCCCAAGTCTTAGTCAAGGATGCCCGTCATCTACACAAGACACAACAAGTTGCAGGAGAAGCATGTGCAGTGGTGGGTACAACAATACCCAATAGGTACTCTGAGACCCCCAAATGTCTCTTATAATTCCACAATGTAAAACCACGAAGCATGATCTCAATCGTAAATCAAAAATCAAAACTCATCTCAAACTAGGTAAACAAATCAGAGTTCATAAATAAATATGATTAGCCTAAAGCTATATCATTTTACTTCATTATGGAGTTTCCAAAACTGAACCAAAAAGGAGTTGTTCCATTGTTGATCCACACCGGGTCATATCACGTTGATCCCTGATGGGCCATACTAAGGCTCTTCATCATTGGGTCATGCACTGCTGATCCACACAGGGTCACTAGAATGCTGATCCACATAGGGTCCCTAGAAGCTAATACACACAGGGTCACTAAGATGTTGATCCACATAAGGTTGCTAAGAAGCTAATACAAGAAGGGTTGCTAAGATGATGATATGCATGGGGTTTCTATGAATTCTGATACACACAGGGTCTCTATGATGATGATCCACTCAAGATCTCTAGATATTGATCCACACAGGGTCGCTACTTAGATGACAGCCAGCCACAGAGTTCCCCGCACCTGGTGTGCTTGAGTTCCATAGTATCTATTCCTATGTATATAGGTCATGCCTCAACTTCTAATAAGTTCCATAAATGAGTAACCCAAAAGACCATCATGTCGTAAGGGTTCCAACGCAATAGACGACACATCAATCAGACATCTGATATGTGAGTTATATGCATTTTAGTGCCAAGGGCCCGGTTGGATTCAGGTACGATCCAACCCTGCCAAACACCAACATTCTCTAAAACCCTATTTTATTATCTCAAAAACACCATATCACTCCAACGATCCCAGCTCTGTAGACGGTTCATCAAACAGACGTCTGGTTCGCAAGATACGTCTCTTTAAGAGAAACTGGACCCAAAAGGGGTCTGATCCAGGTCCGACCCGGCCCAGTCCGTATCGGACTGGGTTGGGCCACAGCAGGCGCAACCCACTGGGCTACGGACCATCCTGGTCCCCCTAGCTTGGCGGGGCCACGGTGGGCTCGGCCCGCAGGGCCGCGGTCGTCCCAGCCCGCTTCGTGTGGGAGCGGCCCACCGGGCGGTCCGACCCACTAGGGGGCGCAACACTCAGCTGGGGGCCCGCACGAGGAGGGGAGCTGCTCCCCCTCCTTCCCAAATGAATCAAATAGCCGTTCAGCTCTTTAATAAGCGGTTCTAGGTGGTTCTTCCCTAGCCGTCTGCGGGACTCACAGGGAGCGGGTCCCCTTTCATCGCAGCTTCGAAGTCATAGCCTACTCACTGTTGCGCGTAATGGCGTGCCGCCTTGCCATCACCACTTCCAGCCATTGTCGGCCACCCCGACCATCCACTTCAATGCCACCTCCTTCCACTGCCAATGATAGCTGGTCTCCGCCTCTACTGACGGTGTCGGTCACTGGTGCCGCATCGGCAGATCTTTCGTGGGCCACCGAGTGAGCTCTGGTGGTCCGTTTTATCTTCCTCTCACACCTACGGGCCTCTCGAGATGCCATTTTTATTGTGCGGCTCTTGGATTCAAGGATCTGTAAAGTTGGAAAATTCATCCTCTTATATACCTGATAGTAATGAAGTGGTGGAGGGTTCGGGGCTTGTTCATTTTTTCCGCACCCTCCGCATTAGCATGTTAACAAGCAGTAGCAATTTTAATTCGTAAAAGATAAACTTAAATAATAAACCCCTTGCCTCGTGAACCATTGGATGAGGTCGCAGTTGTGGAGGGTGAAGAGTTTTCATTCTTTGAAGTCACTGGCATTCGTTGATCCCATATCTATCCCTCTAATGATGTCCAATATTCTATTCCTCGTCAGTGGAAGTCATCGTGTCACTTCATCAGAGGTTCCTCGCTTTCTTCTCTAAAACCAAACCCTGAGCCTCACTTAAATAGATGGGAAAACAACTATGTTGCACAATATTAATGTAGTTCATTTATGAACCGCATTTAATGTTTCAACATCATGGTTACAGAAACAAGAGTCAATCCATTAAATGGCTTGACATGTCATTGGTCCCGCCACAACCGCTCAACAGTTACAAAGAAAAAATGAAAAAAATATATCTGTTGTTATTTTTTTTGTAAAGTAAAAAAACTATCTTTTTTCCCTGACCTACTGCGGTTGAAGTGAAGCCTTCCTTAATAAAATCCCAGCACTGCAAATTCAACAATTCCCTTGGATTTTTAATCTGATCACTGGTTCAAAAGAAAGAAAATGTCACCTGCGTGTTTACAGAACATACCTTAAATAAAGTTCAAAATTCCTATTTGGGCACACCGGGCCTCAGAATCATGTGCTGTAAATTTTCACAGGATCGTAATAATCCCAAATAATTTTAAAAAAAATTACATGGAATTTCTGAGTCTTTACATGAGTTGGTTCACCTACATACCCATTTACTAAAAGAACCTCTCCAAGTGAAACATTATCAAAAGTGTCATATCCATGAATACCCTTGTTAGGTATACCCTCGCCAAGAGAACATTTTCCTTGCACACCGTCAAGGCTAGGCTCACAGGGTTTCTTTCATGGAAATAAGGAATAAGACTTACTCCTTCGAGGATGCACAAGTGACAGATTATTTAATTTTCACCCTATAAAAAGTGATTATAAAGCTTCCAGAATGTAAGATACCCTAGTTTTATAAACTTATTGGTCGTGCCAATCATCTCTCATACCATAGGATCCTTGGAAATACAATTTAAGAATGATTTTTCTTCAAATATTGGCTCTATGACCAAGTAGACCATGACCTAGTAAAATTAAGAGATATCACAACTCAGGCACCAATTGTATTCACTAACCCCAACGGTGATAGTGAAGACTCCAATGAGTGGAAACAAACCCCTGGCCATGGGACTCAAAAATTATAATAAATGGTTATATCTAAAGATAGTCTCTCATGCCTATGGTATTTTTTTAGCAGATCCAAACCTCCTATGGTTATTGCTACTCCTCCAGTCACCACCTCTACTTCTATGTCATAGTATTCCATGTCTCATAAGAATAGGTTTCAAAATCATAAGGATAATCAGAGTCCCCCACCTATGCGAAATCTAGTTTAGACCCATGGAGACTTGGTGCCTCCCAAATTATAGGATGCACCCAACATACATCTAGTCCTAGAGTATTCCACGGATGAAGAGTAGGAATAAACCTCTATGAACATTTTCTAACTGATAGATATCTATATGATACTTTGTAATGATGAAGGTCATGTGACCCCCTAATGCTCCTCAAGATGATTCCATCAAAGGAGATGAAGGGGATGTAGCAGTGAGAAAAAGGTCTAGGGTAGTGCTTCATACCATAATGTTCATGCTACTGAGACCATACAGTAGGCCTTACTTAGGGATCTCAAAGAATAGCCTTCCCAAACTGCTCCATTGGGAGTACCTCTATAGCCGACTATGTTAGTTGACTATGTGACTCAGTAGTGATCACACTATCATCAACCACACCCAGCCTGGGCCTGACCTCAGCCATATGGTTCCCATCCATTAGTTGTTCAGATAAAAACAAATAACCAATAAAAGAATGCAGTCAGCAATAGTTGGGCCCTGGTTCCTCAACCAATGGTGCATGTTATTCTCCCTGATAAATAACAACTCTCTATAGGTATTAATATACTACTTACATGGAAGTATAATGTGTTACATCACCTCTCCAGCATACCATAAAGGCTCTCAATCCTTAATGCATTCTTCCTATAAAAATAGATTTTTTAGGCCCTTATCAAAGCCATGAAAACCCCCCTTTAGTTAGATACTGAGGTAGATCCCACAAGACCTATTATAAAGAAGAAGCTAAATGATAGGAATTTCATGCCACCATTTCATTTTCTAAATAAGTTGAGGGTGATACCATTTATGTGCACATACTCCTTTTTTACATCACCATATAGTTCAATGGCGTGAAAATACATTGCATCCTAGTGGATACTGGATCTAGGATAAATATCATCCCGAATAAAACACTTCAAAAGATGGGTCTCCTAGAGGAGGATCTGATCCCCTCTGACCTAAAAAATTAGGGGTACTACAAGGGAGGAAATAAGTTGTGTGGAATGATTTTTCTAAAGACCCAAATTGGTGTCCTAGTAGAAAGCACTGAATTTATAGAGGTTGCAGAGGATATAACCTTCAATTCCCATATAGGAATTAATTGGATCCATCTCTACACAGTGGTCCCCTCTTCATACCACTAACACCAAAAATACTCCCTCAATGGCCAGGTAGGGGTGATCTAAGGATATGCTTCTCTTTTAGACTCTTGTGAGTCCCATTACTTGGATGTTGAGTAGTATAAAAGGGAGAGAAAACAACCCCAAATTGATGAGGTCAATCATATCAACGCCCCTAATGAATTGAAAACCACTATATCAGATCCTTGGGTAGACTTGAAAGATAACTTCATTCAAGCAATTCATCAGTTAGAACCCACAACACTGGACCTAGGAAGTTGTTTCATAGTCCTTAAGAAGAATTAGTGCTCACACATTACCACAAACTTTTATATTGGATAGGACCAACCAATACCATAATATCCTACCACTGTAATCTACTGAGAAGTTCAACCCATGGATAGTTATCCATAGCATTCCTACATCTTCCTCAAAGTGGGGTTGGCTCAATGAAAGTTGGACCTTAATCAATGATTCAACATAAAGAATAGATCTTATTGTCAGAAACCATAAGGGATTTTCTCTTCATAATATTTTATTGCAGTCTCCACAAAGAAAGAGCCCCTTCTTGAAGACTCTTCTTCCATCATATCAGATTCTGATGCCATCCTCGAGTCTGTAGTTTTAGAAGAATTTATTTATATCTATGAATATCATATCTTATATGATGAAGATAATATATAGGATTACCCTCATATATTTTAAGATGGTACCACCACCATTTTTGTTGAGTGAACTCAAGTAAACCTTGGCACTAAGGTAGATCTGAGGATAACACTGATCAGTTTAGATAAGTCGCTATAGGAACAACATTGGTATGTGGATTTCCTAAAACAACAGCATGATGTGTTCACTTAAAGCTATAGAAATATTCCAAGCCTCAATCCCAAGATTTTTTTCCATCACTTTATCCTCTCAGTAGATCACTATGGGTTCAAATATCCTCCCAGAAAGATACACCCCTCCCTTGGTTCCATGGTCTGGATAAAGATGACAAAAATATTAAGTATAACTTCATTATAGAGGTCCAGTACCCCAAATGGATGGAAAAATTGTTTTGGTTAGATAAAATAATTGGCATATCAGAGTCTATATTGAATTTTTAGACCTCAACCACTATGACTAAAAAGATGAATTTACCCTTCTAGTGATAGAGTTGTTGATTGATTCTACAGTTGGGTTCCAGGACCGATCCTTCATGAAAGTTTACTCAATGTTTAATAAGATCTGGATGGTCCCTGAGGATAAGTATTCCACTGGATTTAGGAAAACCTAGGTAACTTTCTGGTAGTAGGAAATTCCTTTTAATTTAAAAAATTATATATCCACTTACCAGTGAGCCATGCAGCATATATTCAAGCCACTCCTTGGGACATTAAAAAAGTGTTATGTTGATGATTTGGTATTAAAGTCTCATCAACTCTAGGAACATCTCAAATACCTTGATAAAGTGTTTAGTAACTTTATCCCCCATCACTTGAATATGAACCCTTTGATGTGGGAATTCCATGTTACCGCTAGAAAATTACTCAGCTTCATTGTCAGATATAGAGGAATTGAGATCGATTGTGATAAAATCACGGAAATCAACCAAATTCCAGCTCCATGTAACCTTCAAAAGTTGTGAGTTTTTCAAGGCCACATATCCTATATTCACTAATTTATTAGAAATCTAGTCATAAAGTGTAATATCTTCTAAAGAATCATGAAGAGAAGTCATTTTTTACTAGTGGGGTGAGTACTTATAGATCTCCATTAAGGATATTAACTGGTATCTTCTATAGCCTCTGATTCTGATTCTACCCATCTCATGAAATCCTCTGATCCTTTATATGACCACTCTATAATAGTAAATTGTTTATCACCTAACCTAGAAAAATAATAATGTAAGGGTAAAAAGATTATATTTCCTCATCCACATGCTCCTCTATATGAATACCAGATACTCCCCCATCAAGAAGAGTTTCCTCACACTAGTCTTTGTAGTGAAAAATATGTGTCATTACTTGAAGCATCACAATATATAGCTAGTGTATCTTATTTAACCACTAAAATATATTCTCAAAAATCCCATGTTGATAGTGTGATTTCAACTTTGGTTGGTAATCCTCTAGTAGTTTGACATTAGGTTTGTCCCACATAATGTTTTCAAGGTACAAGCTCGGGAATATTTCTTATTTTCACATCCCAGCCAGTGAGGAACTACCTTTGAATGTTGATTTCCCAGATGAAGTAATTCTCTTAGTAGATATGGTTTTTCCATGTTGGAAGATGCATTTCATTGGTTCCTCTTCATGTCTAATCTATATAAGGCTCGATAACTCCAAACTTAACAAAGTAGGCCCAAGGATTATCTTCATCACTCCTGTATAGGCCATCCTACCATAATCATTCCTATTATCGTAAGGTCTCACTAATAATTAGGCATATTATCGAGACCTTATTACTGGTCTCATGTTTCCCCTTGAGATTAATGTACCTTATTTACATGTGAAGGGAGGCTCTGAGTTGGTCATCAAGTAGAACAATGGTGGCTACGACATTAAAAAGAAGAACTTGTGCCCTTATTGGCATAGACTCGTCATCTAATATTGCAATTCCCTTCCTTGAAAAAGGTGACCTAAGTTTCTTCTTCTCAAATTGGTCAATATGATTATTTGGAAAGCCAGTTTAATCCCTTATAGATCCTAAACAAGATGACTTGGTCATTAATGTGGCACACCGGAAGGTCATCACCCCCACCGCTCTAGAAGATGGCAATCAATAGGTATATCAAACGGCTACTAGAACATCTTCAACATGGCCCTAAAATTTCCTTGTGGTAGAGTAATAACCCACTTGGATGAATCCCTTTATTTAGTATTTCCATCATGGAATTCTCTCTCTAGGCTGAACCAAGCATGATTGAATCCACCAACATTCAGCATAGTTAACCCTCCAGAGTGGCCCTAACCTTGATAAAACTCTCTATAGGGATGGGTTCAATGGAATTATTCTTTGTTACATATAAGGGGATGAGATACCATAGTTCATGCAAGAGTACCATGTGGGATTATATGGATCCCATCAATAATTATTGAATCTCTCCCACCAAATTCAAGAATCATATTATTCTGTCCCACCATGGTTCACGACTGCATTGAGTTCACCAAAAGGTGTCATGCCTTCCAAATCCATTCAAATTTTGTGCACCAACCACTAGAGTCTCTTCACACTACCAAATAATCTTATCTATTCATAGTTTGGGGACTAGAAATTGTAGTTCCTTACACACTAGTGACTGCTCAATAATGAAGATTCATTCTGAATGAAAAATACTTCTTACCAAAGTAGGGAAGAATCAGCTCCCCTCAAATAAGTTAAAACCTATTTTGTGATCAAGTTGTGAACTCCCACATCATTCACCAGTTTTTAAATCCATACATTATTCTCACAAGTATTTTCACTTACTTCTACGATATTGATATGAAGAAATTATTGGGAAATTACCACATACATTCTAACTACACTTCCATCTATCATGAACAAGAAAATGGACAGATAAAGGAATTAAAAATTTTATCTAACATTCTACAGAATATAGTATTCTAGAAAAAAATATATATTTTCTGATAAACATCCTAATTCCTTATGGTCCTATCAGAAAACAACTCAATCATACACCAAGGCAAGAACATACTCTTTGTTGTATAGAACAGAGGTAGTTTTACCTATATATGTTGATTTTATATCACTCCAAATGGTTTTCTATGACCAAAAATACTAGACAGAATAACAAAATTTTATCAAGATAAGTTAGAGACACTTGAGTAAAATAGGATTCAAGAGTTTCATAACTTATGGAGGTACCATAATAGGGTAATGTGAGCATTAAACAAGAAGGTTTTCCTCCAATCCTTCCTTCAGGGTGACATGGTACTGGCTCTAGAATTCCAATGATACCTAGGACAAAACTTCCAAAACTGGATCCCAAATGGCATGGGACATTAATTATTCATAAGTTCTATTAAAATTATGCATACACATTGATCACCATGTCTAGGGATTTCATTACACCTCCCACTAACATCATTTTCCTCAAGCAGTACTATGCATGAACTCCTTGTTCTAAGAACTACGACCATAAACTAGTAACTAATCTTATGGTTCAAACTCAATGACTATAAACTAATGGTAGTATTTCTCCAAAATGTATCAATTTAAACTAAAAATTATAACTTCTTCATAATGTGATGTTAAACTGAATCCTTATTCTATGTGGTGAACATAGGATGCCTCACATGATAAATGTGGGATGACCAAAGCCAACCTCTTCAGCACATGATGCTAAAACTTATCCCTAGAATATGTTGTGATCATAGGATACCTCAAATGAAAAATGTGGGATGACAAAAACCAATTTCCTCATCACATGACTTTAAACTATATCTTTACCTTATGAGATGAACATAGGATGCCTCGTATGTAAAGTGTGGGATGTTTCCACATCCTTTCCACATTATGTAAAACTACATGATATTGTGGGACATCACTAGAGAGGATGCTATTATCCAACCTTGGAAGTAGTCTCCTAATATTCCACATTACAGAACTACATGTTGCTTGATTCCAAGATTAGTGGGATACATAGTGATACCAAGATTTATTGTCTTCAGGACTAGCCACGTGTTTCCACCCCCAAAGTGTGGTTATCTTCAACATTAAGTCCTTTATGACCTCTTACCCAAGGTGATACAAAATTGAAGTGGTACACCTTTTTAGGTGTAAGACCATATCATATTCATCAACCCATTAGTGGATTCAGATGTCCTCATGACATAACATGGGGAAAAAAGAGTGGGAGGCTCAATGCGTAAGCCCCACACACATCATCTTCAACACACAAAATTAAACTGTAGCCTTACCCTGTGTAAAAAAAAATAGGATGAGTTATATGAAAAATGTGAGATGACCAAAACATGAACCCTCAGCATGGGAAATCAAACTATATCCCAACCTTGATGTTTTATAAATGTGAGATACTGCATTTGACATATATGATATGATCTATCATCCTCGGAAGAGAGTAAACCACCCTTTCAGGCTTGGTATCTTACCAAGACATGCCCTGGAACTATGTGTGTCTTGATTAACATTCCCATGGGAAAGGTATTGATACTCAGATCTCATATCCTAGATCTAGCCCCACCACTAACTTTTTTTGGGTTCCTTCCCCCTCAGCATCAGGATTAATCCTTACCTACTATTTTTCTCAACCGGCATATTCAAGTGTAGGTGGAAGTGGTCCCTAGAGTCATTTTTTCCCTATTACATCCTCCACTACCAATTTCACTCTTCATGCTTCATTTGATTGGGATCTTCATTATCCTCCCAACTTGAATCTCCCCACTAATGGATGTGGTTCCTTTCCACAATGGCTCACATACCATCCTAGGAACATGCCTTGAATAATCTTAACTAACATTTTGTAGCCCCCATGTTTTGAACATGATCAATGACCAAAAATAATTTTCACATCCCTCCCTTGTGTGATTTCGATGTGGAACGTGTGTTTTGATCATGGTCAATAACTTTCCCTACCCATCGGTCACCCCTGTATCCAGTCAAAATTTTTAAGACGTGATTTACATTCCTTTACAACTTCCTTTACTCTGGTAGTAACTTTATCACCCTATATGTTATTCTCTTATACACTCACGTATGATGGCTATGTAAGTTGTCATTATTTGGAATTCCCCAAGTTGGCTACTTTTTTCCCTTATTGTGTTCACCCCTATAAATAGTGGGAACTGTATACCAATATTTGTTTCTCACATTGAGCATGGATCACATGGTCTTAGGAGTTGAGAAGGATTTTCCCAAATCAAGTTTGATATGCATAAGAATCACTTAAATAGAAAACTACATCTTAAATCTAGACTCTATGATATTAAACTAGGATCCCAAGTCTAATCATCGCAACATTAAATTGTGTAAAACTTTCCTTAGGAATGATCCATATGGATCTGAGCTTCCTTTGATCTTAATTCACATCAAGTTTCCACTATTGCATTCCATGCATATTCTTTTAAGACTTTCACCCCTCTTCAGTCCAAACTCTATGACCTTAAACTAGGGTCCTATATCCAAGAACCATGATCTTAAATTGTGTTCAAGTTGTCTAGAATATGTTTCATGTGACATGGATCACACTTGGTTCCCTCTTCACATTATTTTACCACACTGATACATGCTTCCCTTGGTCCTAAGTATATGACCTCATATGTTTTTCAATCTTGGTCCAAGCATCATGACCTTAAACTATGTGAAAGTTGTCTCAGAGATGTTTTGTGACCTCTTCATGTCGAGTTTATTTTCCTTCTTTCTCACAAAAACATATTGGGGACACCTTTACTCTCCCCATAGTCAAATCTACATGAACTTAAACTACATTCTCCCTTGGTCCAAGAATTATGACCTTAAACTATGTCCAACTAGCCACCTGGACCCTAATTTTTATTCAGTTGCCCACACCTCTAGTGTTTAGTAAAACTAAATCCCCTCTCTCCACATTAGTTTTCAACCCTCTCATACCACCCTCCTTTTGGTCCAAGATATATGAACATAAACTAGAAACCCCAGTTTGAATTTCATAACCTTAAATTTTCCTAGGAAAGAGGTGCATATGTCTATCAGGTTGAAACCCCATATGGGAAACCTAATAAATATTCCGACTCCCACCCACTATGATTCTCTAGAAAATTGGTTAAAAATCAAGGGTGTAAATAAAAAAAGGTACCAAGCTAGAAGAGACCACCATGAACCCCAGAAAAATAAATTTACACTTGTACCACCATTAGTTAAGGAAAAAGTTAGATCCAAATCCAAGATCCCTTTACTTCATGAGCTCCTCCATTGGGTGTCTTCCATTGTGTTTTCATTTCATGAATCCCACTACCTTGGAAAGAAGATATTTATTTACATCAGTTCACACATCCTAGTCACAAGAAGAAAAATTGTTCTATGAATGTCCTAATCACATGAAATTAAATTATATAATGCATCATCCTCATCATAAGATGATAAATATAATGTTCAATGTCCTTACCTAAAGATTTTAAATTGCATTCCCTTCATCCTCACTACATTACACAAAACCAAAAAAAAACTTAGGCCCTCGCCTGAGAAATATTTTCCCACTTTGGTGCTGGTTACCTACTGTGCCATTTGAGTTCTTTAACCATCTCTCAGAATCCAAGATGATGATCACCTAAGAAGCCAATTCAATCCTTAATTCAAGATGATATACCTACCAAATGTGATCAAAGCCATGATGGATTAATTATGAGTGTTGAAATCTATCTAAACATTCCCTAAATTCATCCCTAAACTTCATTTCTTCCATGATCTAGATACCATTATCTTTCACATTTGGAAAACCCCCTAACAAAAATGGTACCTAGCAACACTTTCTCTCCCATTGTTCTAGGAACACCCTCCAAAATACTTTTGATGAAATTTTGACAGGTCTCATTTTTTTAACTTGGTTAATGGATACCCTTATTTTTTCATCCCCATCCTTTATAAAATGATAGTATAATATGTATTTTGAACCTCGTCAGCATTCATCCTCTATCATCTTGTTACCCCTTCTTTGTTCAAGATCCTAGATGACAAAATTCATTCTCTTCATTCCCTTTTTCAAGATAGAATTCAATGCCTCTAGTGTAACATCATTTGTGAATTAGTGCATATTGAGAAAGAAAGTCAACTGTGAAAAGAGTCTCATTCTCCAACCAAACCTTTACCAATCAGCTTAATAATAGTATTTAATAAAAAATTCATACCCCAAGTGTTTGAAACCTATCTGGAACTCTCATATAAGTGATAAATATTCTATTTATCCATTGTTTCCCACACCGAACATGAATCATATGGGATTAGGGTTTTATTTTTTGTTGTCTAATTAATATGATTAATGTTCCACAAAAAGAAAAAAATTAAGAATATGCAAAATTAAAAACAAGAAACATAAAAATTTTAGGGGGTAATCCCTACACTGAAGCCTCTCCTTTATTTCAAACAAGGTAAAGCTCCCTAAGGATCAACCCTGGGGATTGAGTGTTATAACTCAGACAAATTTTTCTGAGTAGCCTCTAATCCTTGATGTCACTGAAGATTCTATTTCCCTAGGCTCATCCAACACCAATTGATTCCTTGATTTTCTGATTATTTCTTCTTGATAATTCATGATGGTTGTATGTTCCCACTCATGCTCTTCCATATGAGTGATCTCCTCCTTATCCACCTAAATTTCCTAGGTTCCCTAAAACTTATTTTTATTCCAATCAATGTTAAACTTTTTCTACTCCATCTGCACCCACTTAGAAATGAAATATCAGTCCATCACATGAAGACAATGAGAATCAACCCCACCAATCCCAAGGTTTTCCAACTATTGGTAGAGATACCCCGCTGATCTATTAAAATCATCCAATGAAGTATGGTTAATAAAATTACGCACATTACTCAATGATCTGCACATTATTACCTAGTTTTCCTCAGCCAAGTTAGAATAAGAGTCTTTAAACTCTTCAAGTTGTGAGGAATTGTACTCAGGGAAGTCCACCAGAACATCATAATCAAGGTTTTCCTCAGGTATCCAATCAGGAGGATTGAACTCCAGATCTAGGGAGAAGTTTCCTATGTCCAAACCCTCACCTATAGAGGAATCCCCCATTATCTCTTTAAAATTCCTCTACAACAAGTTCTACCACAACAGTCTCACGCAATTCCCTCAAAACATATTCAACCACCAAAATATCCTATGGTGCATTCAAATTGTTATCTACCAATTCATTCTTCTATGAAACCTCTGGGGTAGACTCATTTACATCTAACCCATCATCCACCCTGGTCAGGGGGTGCGACTTTGAGCATCTCTACTGATGGTTGAGCCACTAAGAAATGATACACTATTATCCGAAAAGAAAAGGGAGGGTTAGCAAACCCAAATACCTATTTCTTGAAAAGGGGGGGAACTAGTAGATAAGGCTTATAAGAGGTTTAAAGGAAAACCAACAACTCATCAATGTTCACCAATATCCATCTTATTTACAACGTATATAATGAGACCAATGTATCTGCAGCAAGAGGATACTCCATCGCTGGATGTGCTGGCTCTATTTAACAAACAAGTTAGAATAATAATTATAGCATGAATACCATAATAGAATATATAAAATAGAAGTATAAAAGTTATATGATAGAACTTGAGCATATGGAGTTTTCACCGCAGTCGCAGGCACCGCCTCAATAACAGATGATTGACCGCTTATGGAGACAACATTGGAAGGAGATTCAGTTCCCATATATTTAAGTATTAGGGCTCTCTCCTCCACCACCAAAATTTATTCATGAATCTCTTCCTCCTATGTGATCACTAATTCATGTACAAGTGGAAAATAATCTAGAAAATAATCATTCAAAGATCAGTAATTTATCATGTCATAGAGGACCTATTAGTGTACCTAATTGTCAATAGTATATTCTCCCACTAAGGATCCCATATAGGTTTCAATTACTAAATATTATTTATCCTATAACCCATATTTTCTATGAATGTTTTTGGATATCTTAACTACTATAATATTTAGAGGGATAGCATACCAAATAACACTTTCACTTAGGAAGTGAAGGGTAATCCACACTATAGGAATGAACTAGTTCTTCCAACTCTATGATATACTGCATCACATAAATATGGGAAACCTAGAAGCCTATCCTTTCATGGCCCCTTCTAGGAAGGTTTATCCCCTCATGGTGAAAATAATACCACTACTCATTGATAGAGTTATGTTGTCTATATATTTCATATCTCTCTCAGGCACCAGGGAAGATAACATCACTATGGATATTTGGGTGGAATAATCACTTCCCCAAGGCCTCACATTATTCCCTTGGAAACACTACATAGGTTTTACCTTCTTCTTGAGAATGCTTTACCAGAACCATTAGTCTTTTTGTGGATCCCCTCTATAAATATTCTACCTTTGTAGGACTAATAATTACAAGAGTTTCTACCACTGCTCTACCCACTGATCCAAATCAACATCCATGGGGTGCCTTGCTCACCGATCGATCCCAACCTCATGGTTTTGGTACCCTTTATTCCTTATCTAACTGATTTTTCAATCTCTTTAACATTTACCCAAGATACACTCCCTCCCATCTCAGCATTTATTCATGGATGAACCCATAAGTGTAAGTATGTGGTGAAAACTCATTTTTCCCCTTTCATATTCAAGTGAAAACATGCACCATACTTAATGAGGAATAAAGTGGTTTATCTCACTATGTTCCCATGTATACAACTTTGGAGTGATCTATTGGAGGCACTAAAACTTCCATAAAAATAAATGTGGGGTGTATGGCTTGAAAATCAACTTACAATCCACCATGACTTACAATACCCCCTGAAAGGCCAAGAGGTATGAATTTTTATCAATAGTCATCATGCCATCATCAGTCACAATTCTCAAGAGAATGGGAAATATATGGAAGAAAAATTGATCCTCCAACTCAATCCGTTCTAGAATATCAATTGGATCTAAGTCGAGAGTCCGAAACTAGATAATTTTTAGGATCAATGACAAGGATTTTTTGTTAAGAGGGTAGATCAGGTTTTGCTATTTGTATCCCCCCATGTGTGTGGATACCCAACCATATTGTAAGTGTAAAGTCTTTCACACAAGAAGGGGGTATTTCACTAATAAATCTAGTGAAACACCTTGTACAAATTCACTAGCATCAGTACCGTTAATTTGTTTCATTACTATATCTCCAATATTTCCTCCATGATGATGGTGCTTGGTCACACCCCTCATGTGAGCATCCAAACATAGATCAATGTAGTAATAAATCCCATAAACATGACTAAAGGATCCTTGGGATTCACACTATAGCCCCACATTTTTTAATGGGTGGCCTCTTGGATTCTCCAATAAAAATGTTTCCGGACTCACTGAGATTCCTCATAACACAAAAATTCCTCCTTGGTAGCTTGACCATGTTACCATTCAAGAAATTTCCAAACCATTTCTTGAAATGGATGTCCTTCATCCCTATATCATTTTCACCCATCCTCTATACCGAGCAGAGTGGATCCCTTTTGATCACCATCGTATTCTCCTAGTCATCCCATACATACTCAACTGGGATAAACTCATCATACATATCCTCTTGGACTAGGATCCCCATGATGTGATAGAGGTCCCAAAAACTGATGTCAAAATCCTCATAATATAAGTGAAACGTATTGGTACCTAATGATCACTTGATCAAAATCTATAACAAGATTTCCTGGTGATAGTTGACATGGAACTGTAGGGACTATTCTTCCTCATAAATCCCCAATTTCTCCATCTTCTCCTCAAACTCATGAAAGGACTATAATACCCAGTCTGTTCAGTCCTATTCTTATTTAATGTTTCCACCCTAGCATAGGTCTCGGTCTTCGTTCCATCCTTTGAGTTAGTCTTCCAAACCTTCCATGTGAATTATCTCATATTGAGGAGGAGATGTATTATAAACAAGTTCCTACCCATTAATGTCTTTCACATGGTTCTACAGGGTGTGGGTGGTGTGATATGTGTATTCCTTCAAAATATTTCCCATGTAAGCTCTATTTCATTGGTACTTCCCAAGCATTCTCCTGAACCAGTAAACGGGTTCATCCCTATTAGCCTTGGAGATTAAGACTTCATCCCTTATCCCAAAACCATATAGTGGAATCCTCTTACATAATGAATAATCTTGTTGTGCCTCTATTAGTATGTGAATAACTGTATCATAATCAGAATTTTTTATGAATCTATCCCCAATCCTGAGGTTCTAGACCATCTATCTCCATTGGTTTTACAAATCCCCATCACCTTAAACATATATTTCCTCCAATACTTTGAATGTTTTCAAGGTTTTTTCATTAAGATTTGTTAGTGAAGGTCAATGTTACAATATTTTTTAGGTTTTTGGAGGTACATTCACCAAAATAACTATTCATATAAGTGATTAAATTTCACAAATGGTAAGGATGTAGGTTACAAAACTCTTATGAAGTTCAAGAGTTTCACAAAAAGAGAGAATTGTCCTATCTTTCATGAAAATATTTTTCCACCTAAGGATCCCCACCTTTATTTATAGGCACAATGTGAGGACTAGTTCTCTAAATGGGGCTCACATATCACCATTTTTTGGTATTTTTCCCTCATAATAGACCCTATTCTCTCACATCATCTCCCATTCTAAAGGGGGAATTTTTTAACGCTAAAAAATATGTTCTACAAGAAATTTCAATGAAGGTGTGAGGGTTTCAAAGTGATCTAGGGCCAAAATGAGCACAAAATCCATACAAGGGACCATATTCACGAAGGATAATGAATTTAGTGAATCTCATTAATTGATAAGGTCACTGGCCACATGGAATTTGAGGCAGTAACCTCCATGCATCATATGTCTGATTCATATAATTCACCAAACCACCTGGAGGTTGAAGTGGTAACCCTCACACTGAATATTTCTATTCACAGAATTTCCCTTCCATAGAAAAAGTCATAATCTTCCATGATGGCTGATATCTTTTGAGAAACTAATTCCCTCACCTCCACTGATCCTATAAATACCTCCCCAAATCAAAAATTTATGGGGACATGGCCTTTCAACTTCTAAAAAGGATCTAAATTCATGAAACTCTATCCTTCATGAGAAAGAGAAGAGATCGATTCCCATAAGTATCCATATTTTTTAAACCACATCCCATGGGTTCTTTAAAACCTTGAACCATGGTAGATAATATCTTCAAGAAATTCCATGAACTTCACATAAGAAGAAAGTCCTTTTTGGATCTTGGGGTTTATTGAGATAATTACTAGCCAGAAACTAACCAATTGGGAACTGAGAATTTACTCTAAGGTAGGGCCACCCTTTCATGAAACATACACCTTTGTGAGACTCTTATCCTTCATGAAACCTCTTATATTTGTAAAACCCCCAACATTTAGGAAATTCATCCACTAGGCCTCTTCATGTTACCTCTTTTTAGCAAACACCCATTCATGAAAGTTGAGTGTCGAGGGACCTTATACCCCTAAAAAATAGGTTCATTCACATCCAAATACCTTATGTGACTAGTATCATAAACCCTTGTTTCCACCCCCCTTTACTTCAAGCATATCATAGACCATTACCTTACCTTTTTCTCCTAAGCATTGGAACCCTAGTTCCACTTTCACCTAAGAAAAGGAACCCTAATGTCTAGATCCCTAATTTCCACTTCTCAACGGTAGGGTGTAAGCTAGGAACCACTCATAAGTGCATGAGAATTATACATGAATGCCCTAAAGGTGGTTTCATCAAGGGAAAATGTCCACCTTTCCTGGTAGGGAGTTCTTATGATGGATATTTATATCCTACATAGAAAAGGTCTCCTTGGGTGTAGGCCTACCCCCACATTTGAGTTTCGTGATATGAAACTTGATAGCCCGATGTCATCATGCTACAAGATTAAACTTCTTGACAACATTCTCATCACACGACATAAAACTATACCCTTGTCCTATGTGGTGAATATAGGATGCCCCATGTATGACTGGAATGGGATGACCCTACAACACTTACCTTTTTTGATAAACATATGATGCCACATATATAATCATCATGAGATTCCACTTCCTCCCATACCATGGGATGAAACTCCTACACTTTTACACCTCTATACATAATTCCCACACCATTTTTCACCACCATGGGATGAAACTCCACACTTAGGAAAAAGATATTCCCCTATTATTATACCTTCAAACACTCAGGCATCTTCTATGTGTAAGCGCCACATCATCCTTCCCTGCCATGGGATGATCCTCCTGCTTTAGGTAGATTCCATGAATAATCCCCACACCATCCCTCATTGAATCTCTTTTCGTGACATGAGAATCCTTACTACATGATGTTAAACTGTATGGACCTAACCTATCACACGACCTTAATCTAGGGAATCTAACTATGTGGTTTTTTATCCATGTTTTCCTATAGTTTATGTAGGATGCATCCATGAGGTTTTTCGCAACATCCTAATACATTTGAGTTACCTTCAAGATTTTAAATCATAAAATCCCTTACATACCCATCAAAAAATGCATTCCTTCTATTTAGAAGGATGTAATCCCAAAGTGTGATCATATTCCCTATATGAACACACTAAAAACCATGGTTTCATTATCATCCCAATGATAAAAACACTAAAAACAAAAGTGTGATCATCTTCCCCACCGAAACACACTGAAAACCAAAATGTGATTATCTCCCCCAATGGGGGAACACATTCTCTAATCACAATCATATCTCAAAGTGTGATCATCTCCCCTTAGGAGAAAACTTTCTCTCATCACCATTAGATCCCAAATTGTGATCATCTTACAAATTGGAACAAACTAAAAATTTATCCCTACAAGACATTAAACATGTGAACTATCTTACTCCACAAGGCCTTAAACCTCTGACCTAATCCAGATTCCTTACCTCATAAAATAAATATGGCATGTCTAGGGGAAAAAGCCTCAGATTCCATACACCCCTAAAATTAATTACCCTATGGATAATATGAGATTCTTTTGGTTCTGCACCAGAGAGGCCCCATATGAGGGATACCTTCGACCATAAAAGTGTAAGACTTTATAGATGCCCAACACTCCCAACATCCAAATGCTCAGATATTACCAATGTTACAATATACTCCAAAAATAGGTTTATTCCCTCTAAAGAGATAAGTATTGTAATTAATCAGCATGAACCTCAAGATGGAACCATGAATTAGTTTCATGAACATGACTTTAATCATTGAGGAAGACTCAAACTAGGAAATGAGATCCAAGGTGGAATGAATATAAGTTGGAACTGACATCACATAATCCCATTTCAATCAATGAGTCAACGTCACCAAATATAGTGGTATATTTCTCCCTCCTATGGAAAGTGTGAATGTAGGGAAAAAGAAAAGTGTGTTCATGTGCGCCCTAGTGCAATGTGTTAAAAATAAGAATGTTTTATATGATATATTTGATGTAATAACTTGATAATGATGGTATCCTAGTCTCAAATCAATCTTGGAGAAAACCCTTGCTCATTAGAGCTAGTATAATAGGTCATTAATGCATGGAAGTGGATATTTATTCTTAACCATAAGCTAGTTCAACCGATGGTAATCCATGCGAATCCTAAGGGTGTCATCCTCCTTCATGGTGAAAAGGATTAGTAAACCCCATAGAGATGTACTAGTCTATATGAAACCCTTGGCTTCCAAGTCCTCTAACTGCATCTTGATCTCATGTAACTCTATAGTATACATCCTATAATTAGGAATGGATACCGGTGTTGCTTCTGGCACTAGATCAATAGAAAACTCTACCTATATCTCAAGAGGTAGTTTAGAAACGTTATCAGGGATTATGTCCCGGAATAAATCTACTACATGAGGTAAATCATCCTAACATGTTCCTTTATCATCCATATAATGGTTAGAAATTTGTATTTCAACCTACCTAGCCCACGATGCTTGGTTCCATTTCAAATTTTCTAGGAACCCTATTTACCCTTATAAATATAACTATCACCCTCTTGGGATGTGAAGGACATTGTATGATGATAGAAATAAAAATAAGCATGATAGTGAACCAACCTTCCCATACTAATAATGACATAAAAACTTATCATATTAAGGACAAAGAGGTCCCATAATAAATAATACCCAACAATCTTAAGAGGAAACTCTATGCACTTGAATACACCTTCTAATAGAATTCCCATAGGGGTATCAAGTTCCATTAAGCCACATGAATATGGAATCTTGATCCCAATAATCTCTAAATTCACCATAGATATAAAGGATTGGGATGAAACTATATCAAATTAAGAAGAAACTAGAGTAGAGGCCACTGAGATCCTACCTATGACCCTAGATGGACCAAAACTCTGATCTTCAATGATTAGATACACTACATATATCAGGCTCTTCTTTTCCCTGAGATACTGCCTGTCTACCTTGGGCAGGTTCGCTCTGATAGACCTATAAGTTTTATGTCTGGATCCCTCATCCATGATCACCTCCTCAGCCTAATCTACTGGTAGTACTCCAACTCCCTACCGGACAAGGGGTTGCTGACCCTACTTCGGGACATGGATTCAGTGAAGATCCTCTCTCATTGGCCACTAGAGTAAAATATCTGCAAAATAACTGAAGAAGACCCATATTTATTTAACAGTAGCACTAAACTAGTTCCTTAATACATTGTGTCTTTATATTTCATGGCCTACCACATTGATGGAATACCACCTAGGTACCTGAGCACACACTCTGGATACTGTTTTTCCCATGAGAAGACTCAAAATGACACTCTATATTGCCAGTCAAAGACTTTTTGGGTCCAAGAGTTGAACCTCCCTAGATCAAACTTTCAACCTCTCTCAAGATGTGCTCAGTAATGTGTGCCTGATTTACTATCCAAGATATGATAGTCAACCGTAATATGTTCACCTACGACCAGATGTCATAGTAGAGACCATCCTCAAATCACCTATTCCTAGATAACTAATCACCTAGAAGGATTTATGTGAATAACTGGATATATATGAAACATGTAGAGTATTCCATAACTAATAAAACACCATAATCTGAGTGCATAATCTTTTTGGATCTCTAATACCTCAATGTCTTGAGATAGAAATAATTGTATAAGGCTATATGAAAATCCCTTTAAACCATATGTGGATGATGGTCAATCTAGTTAATAACATCCCACTATCACTTGGAAGAATCTCATCGAATATATGTAGTTAAATTCACTCTACTATCAAGATGTGTCTCAAGATGATAAAAAATATAAATCATGGCCTCCATCCATGACTCTCTAGCCTATGGACCACCATCCCCCTAAATCATGGGTCGGTGATGCTATTTAAAATCCCATTTCAACTTTGACATAGTATGGTTAGGTCACTGGGATCCATTTACAATCTGTATAATCCATAGAAAAATCTCTCGAACTGTTCATCAGTTCCCTAGTTAGGTATAACAAGAGGTGCCACAAGTGGCACTAAATGAAGTAATACTAGGGGCTCATGTACCAACAACTCCAGAGTGTGGTCGTCACCACCCTCTTGAAACATGACTTGAAGAATTCTTGGTGGTATAACTTTATAAATTCCAAACTCATACCTCATATACATATTTGATAATGATAGGATCATATATATAAGAATAAGACATACACAAGCCTTCTTATATAATAGTCACACCCCTCTTCCTACTCCTGAATCAGGGTTTGGGTGATGTATAAGACTATAAGTATTCATAATAGATACTAACTACTACCCACTAATAGGTCGGGTTAGGATCAAGTTCAATTTTTCCTCTCATGGGTTCTGGTATACAGTGTTTCAATTGAATATTATAGAGGTAAACATCCTTTAAGTTGAAATTGGAATCCCCATTTAATAGTAACCAATTAATTTAACATTTAATAATTGATATTTAATATTCATTTATGTATATTAAATGGTCTAGTTGGATGAGTTACCATTACCATGTTATAAGGTACTATAATTTATATGTTCCAATTGGAACTTCATGTAACTATGACAAGAATTTTTACCTTTTGAATGAAAATTCAATAAGTCTATATATAATGGTTTAATTATATGGGTTACCCTTCCCAATTTATAAATTACCGTACACTTTATAGATTGTTATTTTCACCCATTTAATCACAACTATAAATGTTTCATCGCATGAAACCAATGGTTCATGGATCCAAAATATTATAATTGGTTAATTAAGGTTCCACCATAAAGCTATAAGGGAAACACCATTTAGTTTTCTCCAAACACATTAATAGCCATTATTATATCATAATTACATAAATCCATGATATCATAGGGCAACAATACTAGTAAACATAGAAATAAAAAAAACATGGTCTATAAGTAAGCATTCTGATTCTATACCAAAACATGGTATACATATAAACTTGGAACATAATCAGGAATTCAAGAAATACAACCTACATGGAATTTCATATACATGACATGCATTTGGTTTTGATAGGATGGTGGTAAGTAAAATTCTCTTGATGTAAGGCTTCTCACTTCATCCTCCATTATCATCAGATTTATTACTTTCTATTGTAGAGCATAAGTCTTCTTTGTTGGATCTAGAATGTGATTTTTTAGATCTTTTTGTTCAAATTCATTCAAGGATGTGATTTTAGGTCATTCCAATCCAACTTTTCATCTCCCGTGCATCCTTTTCATCTATTTGGAACCTCGGTGTTCTTGGTAGGGTTGATGGATGACCAGTGATGGATTTGTCAAAGGAGAAGATTATCGTATCTTATGACCATCACAATCTATCACTGGTGGCAATATTTGGTCATGATAATCTCTCCCTTTATTTTTTCAAGACTTATATTTTCTCATGGGGTCACATCCGTCCAAATAAAGTATCGTTTCCATACAATTTTACCATATGTGTCCATTTTTAGTCTAGGGAGGATTTTGTTTTGGCTTGGTCTAGGAAGGAGAGGTGGTGTGGTGCCTAGATATTATCTCTTTGTTGTCATGGGATGCTCACTATGGGAAGTAATAAAGTAGGTAAGAAGTGTGGGTCATATTTTTAGACCTTATTCATTCCTTTAACAACCCATATATTCAATAGCCAGTTGTAAATACCTTAGTTTTCTTTCTTTGTGCTAATTTGGATACCCAAAGACTCCAAGTTGCGTTGAACCCTTGCATTTTTTGTTGATATTTAACAAAGAATAAATCCTTAATTTCTTGTTATTATCAAATATGAAGGTGGTTTGTGTGGTGGAAATGAGTGTTCTATAATGCACTTCATAGTTTCTATGGTGTATGTTGTTTGTAGGGTCACTTGGAGGAGGTTTACAGAAGAAGTTGGTTGGGTTAAAAAGTCATTAATCTTGTGATTGTTCCAGTTCTTGAAATTTTATCTCATCCTTTTTCTTCAGATGAGTAGGTCCCCTTGAAAACTGATTGACTAAAGTTTCTTGTCCCCTCGGTCTTGATGGGTTGTTCAAGTCCCATCATCCTAGTGGCTCCTTCTCCTTCCTCGAGTCTGATAGTAGATCATGGTAAATTTTCTTCAGATAGGGTAATCGAAGAGGTCTTGTTTCATGAGATTCCCCATAAAAACAAAGTTAATCTATATTTGGAGTTTGGTTCTCTAGTTATTAATGTGATGGAAGAGGTGGTGCGTCTTGAAGATGAGTGTGATCTTATTCTTCTAGTGGTTCCTTCATCATCTCAGGGGTAATGCTAGAGGCTTGGTATTTCAATAAAAGAGTTCATTTAACTTCAATGAATCACATCATTTTCAGGTCTCTATTACTACTATTATAGAACCCAACAAAAGGTGAATTTAATAGAATAATTTTTAAGGAGCATGGGCTTTTCATAGTATATGAATGATAACCCATGTAATATGCACATCGAGAACTTCTCTAACCACAATGTCACAATGAAGTATGTAAATGATTTTCCACAACATATTTCTAAAAATATGAATATTAGGGGTTGAGTTTTTCTTGTTTTTTATATATGATAAGTTTGAGATTTTTGATAGATGTGATTTTTGGAAAACCATTTCTAGCTTTGATATAAGGGGTATGTCTTGGTATGTGGGTAGAGATTTTAATACTATATTTGATGCTTTTGAGAAGAAAGGTGGGGTAATTTTATCTCTAAGAGATTATAAGGATTTTAGAAATTGAATAGAGGATTCTAGTTTTATTGTTCTGAGCATCTATGGAAGTAGATTTACTTAGGGAAGTAATCATATAAGGAACATACATATTTGGAAAATACTGGATAGGTGTCTCTCTAACCATCAAGGTATGAACTCCTTTCCAAGATCTTCTTTTATAAACCAGAATCGATCCTTGTCAAATCATTCTCCTCTTGTGATGTGTTTAAAGAAATAAAATCCAACACTAGATTAGCTTATCTATTCAAGAAATTTTCCACGGATATATTATTTTATGCAGATTTTTAACATCTTATAGATGAAAATGATGGAGGGAGAGACTTGGTTTGGTTTGTCTTTTCATCTCAAGTACTTGAGAATCTATTTTTTGGGGTGTAATTCTATAAGAGAAAAGTTTGATTCCAACCTGGAGTATCAAAACATGGACATTGAGAGGCTTGAAGAAGGACTACATGATACTTGAGATGAGGCCACTTTTATCTCACTGCAGGATAAGAAAAACCTTCTAGATGAAAAAATGATGGAGATCAAGTGGTTTTTTAGGGAACAATCAAGGGCCTTATGGATACAGTAGTGGGATCAAAAAACTATGTTTTTATAGGCCTATATCAAATAAATTATGGTCTATAGGAAAATTAATTTGAGGCTTATAGTTGGGTCCTATTAGAGGGACCTTGATGTAGTTGTATCCTTGGACCTAACTCATTTTGAGGGGATCCTTACTGAAATAGGGATCTAAAATGTTAATTGGATTTTTGAGGGTAAAGGGGTGGAGAATTTCATGTAGTTATTTCCAAGGACTATGGAAGAAAAAGACAATGATGATCTAGAATTAATTTCAGTAGAGGATGAAATTCAGGAGGCAGTGTTTTCCATGAAATCCAATAGTTCTCAAGGGTCTGATGGATTCCTCGTATCTTTTTTCCAGTACCCATGGGATATTATCAGAGTGGATGTCAAGGAAGAATTTCAAGATTACTTTAATGTATGGGCTCTCTTGAGGGAGTTGTGTGCTTCTAAAGTGGTTCTAGTTTCAAATATTTATAATCCTACTACCACCAACAAATATTTTCCTATATTCCTTTGTAATATTTAATACAAGATTCTATCATGCCATATAAATAGAAGATTAAGTAGAGTGATCCTAAGATTGATATATGAGGAGGATTATGGATTTATTCAATGCAGGAGCATCCAAGGTGCAGTTGGGATAGCTAAATATATTGTGGATGATATCAAAAACAAATCTAGGGTACAATGTTATCATCAAAATAGATATGGACAGGGTATATGAAATCATACAATGGAATTTTATTTTCAAACTCAAGAGGTATATGATTTTAAATAATGTGTTTGTGACCTATGTTTTTTATTCTTTTCCTCTCCTAGGATTATTATCTCCTTAAGGGGAAAAGGTTTTTTCTTCTTTAAGATCGTTCATGGACTAATACAAGGTGAACCAATCTCTCCAAGTCTATTTATTTTTACCCAATATGTGCTCTCAAGGAACATTAAAACAAGCTTGGAGGATGGTGTTATCTTACCCAACATAACCAGATACGGGGTGGGTATCGTTTCTCACCTGATGTTAGTTGATTATTTCCTTGTTTTCATTAATGGTGGAATTAGATCCCTTAAAGGGGTCAACAATATCCTAGAAATTTATGGCTATCTAAGTGTAAAATAGGTCAACTGGGGGATGATATGTGCTTATATCTCTAAAAAATGTTCTCTCAGACATAGTAGAAGTATAAAAAAATTGGGTATTCAATGACAAAATCTCCCACTACAGTGTCTCGGTGCTCTTATATCAGATGGTAGAATTATGAAATACCTTTTTCATGGAATTATTAAAAGGATCATGGGACACATTTTTAATTGGAAAACCCACTTTCTTTCATTTGGTGGTCGCAAGACTTTGGTTAACAACATTCTTACCTTGATTCCAATGCACATTATTTCAATCATTAAGGCACTCAAAGCCACTATAGAGCAAATTGAGAAAATAATGATGTCGTTTATATGGGATGCTAATCAAAGTGGAAAATTAAATTGGGTGTTATGGAAAATAATGTAAAAGATGGTGGAAGAAGGTGGAGTCAATCTTCATAGTGTCTTTGATGTCATGAAAGGTATGCAGGCCAAGATTTAATTAGAAATTATTGAAGGAAACACTCTTTAGGAGAGGTTCATGAGACACAAAAGGGGTGATGACTAGAGATTATGGGATGGTTGTTCTCATCAGCTTCCAGGTCTTTGTTGGTGTATGATTGATCACTTAGAAAGGATGGAAGGGAATTTCCTCTAGGCGGTAGGATGTAGAGGGATCAACTTATAGAAAGATAATTGGGCTAGTTAGTAGTTATTTTTTGTAAGTTGTCCAACTCTACATATATCATTCAGGGAGGCCAGCTTATTTCCTGGATTTATTAATTCTATTCTTGATCATCAACAATAGTCCATATTTGATGACATTTTCCTAACCATTTATAAAGATAATTGTATTTTTTTTCTCTATTTATGGTCTTTTTAGCAACTTTGACTAACAAATCCTAATACAAACCAATAGTGGTCATGGTGAATGGTCAGAGAAACTAAGTGTAAGAAAATAAATTTGAAATTGAACTTCCTAGTGTGACGTTGCTATAGGCCAAGACGGAAATAAATATGGAATTTGTTCTTCCAAATCGACTTCAATGGTATTTTTTGGGGTTTAATAGAGTGGTGCACAGGTGTGGTAGGGGTGGGGAATCCTTGGAGTCTTTCTTGGAATCATAGTTTCATGGTTCTGATCGAGATAGTGCAAAGGCTCAAATGAGGGGTATGATTTCTGATTCTTTCTACTAGGTAATATGGGAAGCTCATAACAAAACTAGGGAGGGTAACTGAACTTCTCAAAAATATCTCCCAGTTCAGATTTGATCACTAGTAGAAGAGTTGGGAGTGCTCCATTTTCATGGGAGCAGATCCAGATCAATAAGACTGCTCATTCCTAGGGTTGTCTCTCCTGCATAGGACATCAGTCACCTCAATAGAGGGGCATGGGTGTGCTAGTTTCCTCCTTACCTTGGTTTGAATCTCATTGTTGATGGCTCCTAGGTTGGTGGTGTGATGTGAGGAGGAGGTCTTGTGAGGGATGAGAATCGTTCGGTTCGGTTGGGCATCAAAAACTTCAATGGATCGAGCATTTCTCTTAGAGTGAACTTAAGGGATATTCTCAGTGTTATGAAATTATGTCAATTATAAAATCTCAAGACCTTATAGGTAGAATCAAACTTCAAAATTATGGTTGTATTAATTAATGTGGAGATCAATCCTCCTTGGGAGTTCATATATTTAGAAGGGAAGGAAGTTATTGGATCCAGGCATGAAGGTGGTGCATATGTGGTGTGAAGGAAACTTTTCCATGGATGAATTAGCTAGTAGAGGTGACCCTAGGGAGGATATCACTATCTATTCTTGTTTGGTTTATTTTCATGTGGATTTTAGTAATTTTGTTAGGGGTGATTCCCTTGGCCTTCTCCATTTCCGTCTGCCCTAAACTTTGTTTGTTTTCCTACCTTTGAATAAAAAGTCAACTTATCAGTCAAAAAAGAGAGAGGGGGTTAGTGTGAGACAATTTAGGTTCATATATATTTATATTGAATACTTTTTATGGTCCTGGAAACTCCATCGTAGAAGAGTCTAGGGCTATGACTAGAAGACTGAATTTGTGTAGTCTCCAAAATTGACATCTTATAGGTTGAATTAAATTCCAAAATCCTAGTTAATTTACTCTATAGGATGGAAATTCTTCCATATGGCCTAATATATCTCATCAAAAAAATGTAGGATTCTTATTAATTAGAATGAAAGGGTGGGTTACACTTGGAAATAAGTAAATCATGTTGCTGATGTGTTGTCAAGAAAATGTGATCCAGATGAGAGTATTATTTTATTTTATTTATTTTTGATCCTTTACAAATTATTGTAAACTAATTTTTAAGGGTGATTCTCTTGGACTCCATCACTATTTTCCCCCTTAACTCTAGACAATTTTTCCACTAGTGAATAAAAATATAACTTTTATTCATCTTCATGACATATGTATCTCTCTGTGCCTACAATGATACATGAGCACAATACCTCCATGTTATAATAGGACAAGAGTGAAATTGAATCCATATCAATAATACTAAACACCACATATCATGTATGTCACCCAATAGTGAAATCAATACAACTTTAATAGGCATAATCCCAAATAATAATTCCCTTTTTAGGTAATTTGGCTTTTCTTTGTATGTGGGTTAGCCTCTACTAGGAATAGGTTCATTACCAAATCCCAACACATTCCTAGTTCCATTTATAATAAATTAAATAGTAAGATAATAGTAAAATAATATTTGATACTACTTTTTGAAATCTTGGTATGTATCACTCAATAACAGTAGCCAAATTAGTGGCCACATGACCTCAAGTGCATCTCCTTGTACGCCATAGGTTTCTGACTAACCGTGTTTTCACAACACATCAAATTGATTATGTTTTTAAAGTTGACTTATAGTATAGGGAAACCCCTGGGTCATCTCTCAAGAATCATTGTATGTTTAAAGTGTGTATTTTTATTTAAAATTACTAAAACAGGGGTTGGTTTTAAAAATAGTTTTAAAAATAAAATTACTTAATTAAAGAATTTAAAAGTTGATAAATAAAGGTTTTGTTTTCTAAATTACAAGTGAAGGAAGTAATTCCATGTTCACTACCTAAATTTTATAGTTCATTGTTTTGAAAATTTTACATGGTTTAATGGAATTATTTGGTTGAGAGTTTTCAATATCTTTATTCCCCTATTGCCTCTTAAAACGATGCACAAAGAACCAACCCTTGACACAATAATCGTGTTGCCAAGGTTTGGTCCTTAAGAACATAACAAGGGATACCAAATCAAAATGAAATCTCATGCATGTGAATCTGAAAAAGGATACATGTGTTGTCCAATCAGATCAACCCAATATCCCCACTTGAAATCTCCACCCAATTAGAGTTTATATAAAAATTGTTTCACTTGATTAAACAAAAAAAGTATTCATAGAAGAATAATGTTAAGATAAAACATAAATGAAATTATCCACACACAATTTAAAAAAAATAGTAGCATAAAAAGTGTGGGAACTCCCTCCCATGTGTGTGAATCTTTCTTGAAATGATCATCCACCTTTTAGCTCACCATCAATAGGAGGAGTAGGCTCAGGTTTAACCTCTCTTTCATCCTTGATCCCCCTATGAGAATAGATTCCTCCATAAATTATATGATGAAGATAAGAATCCTCTAGGTATCCAAAATGCCATAGATTTTCCTCCTAGTAAAACTTATAAATGGGGTTCCCAAGGTTCCAATTTATAAGAAAAGTGGAAGGTGGTTTTGGGGACACGTATTTTTTAAAACAACTTAGACCATGGTTTTTGACATACATAAAGTCTTATCTCGATTTAGAAAAAAACTAAAAATTTGTTAAACCACCTATTTAATATCTACACCTAAAATTTGGCATCATTTTGAGTTTGAAATTTCAAGATATAGATGAAATATATAACACTAATTTTGAATTCAGGAATATTCCTTTTCTTGGACATATTAGTTTATATTCTACCCTTAATGGATGAATTGGGACTGGGTGTCTTCATAATAGTCGTATCCTACTAAATTATTGATCATACCACAAAATGGAATCCCAATTGGATGAACAGATTAGTTTTAGTGTCTTTTTAATCCCACTGGTGTTCATTGAATCTTGCATAATTTGGACCATTTTTCTTCAACTTCATCATGGGCCTAAAAATCACCTCCTTCTATAATCAAAACATACAAAAAAATAAAATTCCCATATTTAATAGTTATTTAAACTAAAATAATGTATTAAAAATGAATTTCAATTTGTAATAATAATTGGGTTGATTTCCTAATACATGTGGGTCATGTAGTGTCTCTTAAGACTTCAATCCTTGTAAGGATTCCCTGTCATCCCTTAAAATGGGGATTCCCCATCATCCCTTGAAATGGGGAGTTCAGGAGATATATCTGGAATCAATCCAATGGTCTACTCTCATAGAATATTTTTTGAAATTGATTCCCAACCAGTTATAAAACCCTAAAGAAGACTCAATCACATAATCATGTAGGTTGTTAAGAAAGATATAGATAAATTTCTAGCAACTGTCATCATTTTCCCAATCTTTGATTCTCAATGGGTCATCCTCATTCATGTAGTCCCAAAAAAGACAGCCTAACAATTGTCAAAAATGAAATAAACGAATTGATTCCCTTGAGAGTAAAAAATAGCTGGAGAGTGTGTGTAGATTACAGGAAGCTAAATCAAGTTACCTGAAAAGGCCACTTCTCAATTCTGTTCATCGATCAAATGCTAGAAAGTTAGCTTGAAAACCCCATTACTATTTTTTAGATGGATTCTTGGGATACTTTCAGGTACTGATCGCACCAAAAACTAGGATAAGATGACCTTCACCTATTAATTTTGTACATTCACCTACAAAAGGATGCATTTTGGACTATGCAACGCCCCAGGTACATTTCAACAGTGTATGGCGAGTATTGTTTCGGATCATATTGAGGACTACCTTTAGATATTTCTTAATGATTTCACAATTTTTGGTGATTCATTTGATCATTGCTTAGGAAATTTGGAAAAATATTTGAAAAAATGAATTCACAATAATCTTCTCTTAAATTTTTAAAAATCTCATTTCATGGTTGAAAAGGGAATAGTATTGGGGAACGTAAATTCACAAAAAATGATTGCGGTTGATAAATCAAAAGTTGATTTAATAAATTCCTTTCCATATCCAACTTTCTTAAAACATGATAGTTCTTTTTTAGAACATGAAGGATTTTATAAAATATTCATCAAATATTTTAGTAATATTTGTCTCCCTCTCTCAAGATTTATAATAAAGGAAGATGACTTTAATATTCATTATGAATGCGAGAAATCATTTGATTAACTGAAGAAAAGTTTGATCACACCTCCAATAATGCAACCACCCAACCGGGATTACCCATTTGAATTTCTTTGTGATGCATCCAACCAAGCAGTATGAGATGCTCTGTCAAAAAGAATTTAAAAAAAGGCTCAAGTCATATCCTATGCATCAAGGACATTGGATGCCACAAAAATAAATTACACAACTACCAAGAAGTATTTCATTGTAGTTGTCTTTTCACTAGATAAATTCTGATCATATCTTCTTGGCACTAAAGTTATAGTTGTTTTTAATCATGCAGTACTCATGTATTTAATGAGGAAGGAGGATGTAAAGACCAAGCTAGTGAGATGGATGAAACTATTACAAGAGTTCAATTTGGAAATTAAAGATAAAAAAGAGAACTAAAAATCAGGTGGTTGATTATATAAGTCGACTACCCCACACTGCTGAAGGAGAAATTCTAAACCAAAACCACTTATTGATGAGCTTCCTGGAGAACAACTCTACATCATCAATAGTGAAGTTACATGGTATGCCAATATGGTCAATTATTTGGTAACATCTCAAGTCCCATATCATTTAAATTCCCACCACATTCAAAAGATGAAATCTGAATATAGATATTACATCTGAGATGATCCATTTATTTGGAAGATTTTCGATGACAAAGTAATAAGAATATGTTTACCAGAAAGCAAAATTAATTATGTCTCTGTGTTTTGTTACACATAAGCTTGTGGTGTCCAATTTGGACCTCAAATAAAAATAAGGAAGGTTTTAGAATCTAGACTTTATCAGCCCGCCCTTTTTAATAATGCTCATGAATTTTGTAAAAGGTATGAAAATGTCTATTTTCTAGAAATATTTCGAAGAGAAAAAATACACATTAGACACTTAATTTTTGTGAAATTTTTGAACTATAGGGAATATATTTTATGGTCCCTTTACCAATGAAATTTGGAAATTATTATATCTTTCTTTCAGTTGATTATGTTTCCAAATTGGTGGAAGTAAAATCCACCCAGACAGAAGATGCTAAATTTTTTTGTGATTTTGTCAGGACTAACATATTTTGTATGTTTGGAGTTCCTAGAGAAATAATTAGTGATAAAGGGAATCACTTTTTCAATAGGATAATGGAGGCATTTCTGAAGGAATATGGGGTTCATCATAAAACATCAACTCCATATCATCTACAGATTAATGGTTAAGCTGAAGTGTCCAATAGGGGAATCAAAGTAATTTTAGAATTTACTGTTAATATAAATAGGAAGGATTAGATCCAAAGGTTTGAACATGCATTATGGTTTTACAGGAAATCCTACAAAACCCCGGTTGGAATGAGTCTATATAGGTTGATTTATGGTAAAATATGCCACATACCTGTAGAATTGGAATATATGGCATACTAGGCTATGAGGAAGATAGATTTGGATCTTGAAAGTGCTAGGAAGGAGAGAAGATTATAGTTGAAGGATTTGGGAGAAATTAGAAGGGAATATTTTGAAAACTCCTAGATTTATAAATAGAGAACAAGATTGGATCATGACAAGTTGATCCAAACAAAAATCTTCCATCCTGGAGACATGGTGCTATTATTCAACTCAATACTGAAGCTGATGCCAGGTAAACATCATTCCAGATGGGAAGGTCCATTTATAGTTACTCATGTATATCCTTTTAGTGCTTTTTAGATTATGTAGGACCAAGAGAAGAATCCATTCACTATTAATGGGCATCAGTTGCAAAAATTCTTCAGAACAATGCCATCAAAGCCAGTGGAGGAGATTACACTCCTCCAACTTGTTTGTCAATAAATCTATCAGTTTTTACCTCTCCTTAAAAATTTCTTTCCTGATATGATTTAAATTAAAATATTATCACATGTTTAAATCAATTTGAATGTATTTGAGACCCTACATCATTTAACTGTGGGGAAGGGAACCTTTGTATTTTAGGGTTTTCATTTTTCGTTTCTTTTCTTATTTTAAAAAAAACTTAGTATTAAAAAATGTTTGTTTTTTCATTTTTTTCGTTTCTAAAACTTTCAAGATGAAATGATTCTCATAACCATTTTTTAAACCCATGTCCGTGAGTGGAAAAATTTATTCCATGAAACTGATCTTAAATGAATTCTGAAAATGACTTTGTTTCAATATAAATTCTTTATGAAATTCATGAAAAGTACTTCGAAATTTAAATCTCATGACACATCTCACTGTATTTATATTTTAAATCACTTTCATGTGAGGCTTCTAAACCGAATTTTCATATTCTTTTCATTCACCTCACTTCTTGAGAGAAGCATACCATTCTTGATTTAACCATAATTTGATTTATTCTTATTAAAACATGAGGTTTTTAGGTACTTATGTTTTAAATGATTGAGGAATTTATATTATTTTAAAGCCCACTTTTCATAATAATCCTTTTTATAGTGGCCCAACTTGTACATTTACTCCTTATAGCCTATATAATCCATGAACATCTTGTTAGTTTAGCCACATTACAAGCTAAGTTTTCCTATCCAACCTACTCTTGAAGTGAAATTGCATAATCTAGTTGAACTTAAGTGTGGGGGAAGGTTTAATTGTGCTGTGATACCTCATTTGGAGATAATTTGGGTGGAAAATCAAACATTGAAGAGATGTGCTTTATACTGAAATAAAAAATTATTCTGTTGAAATCTGTTCCTTTTCTGGATCTTTTATCAATGATAAGTTGTGCCTTTCTGGAGCTTCTAATGAAAAATAAATAAATTTGTGCCTATCTGAAGCTTTCAAGAAAAATCATGTTTGAGATGATTTAAACATTGGGTACTTAAATGATGAATGGTATGAAATTTCACTGATTTTCCATGTTAATGGAGCTGATTTATTAATACGAGGAGTGAGGAGGAGACCGTACTTGAGTAAAAATTAGAATAATGCAATTTTCCTTCAAAAAGAGTAAATCAATCCTTATTCTATCTCAGAATTTTTCACATCAAAATCCTACCAAATAAAATCCATAGATCAACCCTAAAATGTAATAATGATAAATATATGTCCTTGACCCATATCAGGTGTAGTTTTAAGAATTTTTCAAACCTATGGTTACCCTTTCATGTGTATTGGATGAGGAAGACACTGTTGGAAAATTGAAATTTCAGTGATGAGATAAAATGAAAGTGAGGTTAGTGTTTTATGTGCATGGGAGGAGAAACTAAAAGGAAATATATTTAATGATATTAAATGAAGAACTTTAAATAATCATTTCTTGAGTAGCTATGATATCTTTTGTTTCTTGGTTTCAAATTAGTGGATCTCATGGATATGTGTTTTACATTCAGGCGGTGTGATCACACCCCCACACATTAACGTTTTCACTCCTGGGAAAAGTCACATTTTCAAAAATGATGCATAGAGATATTCCCAAATTCATGAATATTTAATATTCATTGAAAATTTAATTCTTGGAAATAATATGATCAAATTAAAAATCACACCAAGGATCTATTCTCAGTGATCATGGAAAAAAAGTCTCATAAATTGTATTGGAACAAAATTCAATGAGATGAATGATACTAATCTGAGAAAATAATTCAAAATTTAACCATGTTAATAATTCTTCATATGTTGTGTGATAACTATTTCATGTTATTCTTTCCACATTCTATCTAGTATATGTAGGTTATTTTAAAAAATTTCTTCTTAAATGATTCTGCCCACTAAACCTGCCCTACATCATTTGTGATCAAATTTCAAGACCCACTCACTTAATCATTAAAAAATGTCAAACCTTAATCTCCAGACATAGTTATACCCATTTGTTAAACATTTCATCACTCCCCTCATTTATTATATTTTTTATTTTTTTGAAAAAGTTTATCTTGGAACAAATCTCACACTCATCACTGAACCCTTGTTTTATCTCCTCAAAACACTAATTCTAATAATTATAATAAGATCAAAGGTTGAGAAAGATTTTTTTCTGACCTACCCAAGACAAAAACCTAATTTTTTTGTTTTTTTTAAATTTTTTTTATTTTTAGTATTTACTATTGTAATTTTTCTAGGGTGTAAAACAGCCATATAACAGGTACACACGCATAGGTCAATCTAGTACAGTAATGAAAAAGATCAGATAAGGAATGAATGTATGGAAAATAATCTTGGAAAGATAATACATATTAAAATAAATTATATTTACCTACAATATAGTAATAAAAATTCACAGTTCATGGTTGGTTGAAAATATTTTTAACGATATTAAGTGACACAATTTTCCCATAAACTGCTCACAAAAGGGTATTATTCTTCTTAAAGGTTTCAAAATAATAAGACCATTTATATCATTTAAAAAAACAATTTTCTAGAAACATTCACACCTCAATGTAAAATTCATGCTAAAACACACATTCCATTAGTGAAAAAAATATTAAAACAACTTAAAAAAGGGAAATTCCTCACGCATTTTTAGTAGTTTCCCTCATTAAGTGGGAACCATTTTCCATGATTAAGTGGGAATCATTTTACATGATTAAGTGGGAATCAAAAATGAATATTCTAGAAAAAAAGTGAGGGGGATAAATAATACAATTCATTAAGAGAAAAAGAGAAATTGAAGAAATATGATGAAAATTCCTAACTATCCTAGGAAAGTGGGAAAAATTAAAAATACTATACAGTAAGAAAAAAAGAGAAAAAAGGAAGAAAGTTGATAACAAATCATAACTAACTCAGGAATGTTACCATCCCCCACACCTTGAGTATGAAATGCACTCACTGAAATAAAATATAATTTTGGAAGGAAGGATAAAACCCGGTGGGTTTCATTGGTAGGTTGCTTCTTGAACTTGGAGTTCCTCCATTGGGGACTCCAGAATGATTTCGTGAAAGTGATTCAACCGTTGCCCATTGATAGTGATGGTTTGTTTTGTTTCTTAATTTTTAACCTGAATAACACCAAATGAATAAACATTAGTAACAATTTATGGGCCAAATGAGCAGGAACAAAGATTACCTAGATCCACTTCATTCTTTCATTGAAAATGAGGATCTTCTTCATAGTGTGGAATTGATGACGAAGGATGAGATGGTAATGGGTAGCCTTAGTTCTCTCCTTATAAATATGGGAGTTATCATGTGAATCTATATGCATTTCCTCCAACTTTTAAATCTGTATCTTACTTTTAGAACCTACACTACAAAGATTATAATTTACATTGTTTAATCGACCAGTATGCCTAGTGTTATATCTCAATGGGGAGTTGAAAACTCTTTCCAAAAGTAAGCCTATAAAGTGACATTCCAATGGGACTCTTAAAAGGTAGTATGGTAGGCCCATAATGAATCATCGAGTCTAATACTCCAATATTTTCTATTAGGTTTAACCATTTTTTAAAATTTGTTTCACCTCTCTATTCAACATGTCAACTTGACCATTGGTTTATGGGTGATATGTAGTAGAAAATCAATTTCCTACTCCATGTTGATGAGAAAGTGACTACATTTTTAGGTTGTAGAAATGAAAACCCTAGTCACTGATAATGAACCTATGTAATCCAATACTATAGAAAATTCTGGTTCTCAAAAATTCTACAACTGTCTTGGAATCATCTATCCTCATGGATCATGCCTCTACCCATTTTGACACATAATCAACTTCTAGAAGAATGTACAAGTTTCCAAAGGAATTAAGAAATATCCCCATAAAGTCAATGCCCCAAACATCAAAAATTCCATAGAAGAGAAAGGGTTGTTGTGGAATTTTATTTTATTTAGAGAAATTCTCCATTCTATATAATTATGAAAAGTTTTACATAAATCATGGGAACCCCAAAATAATGTTCATCAAAAGATACCACAATCAAGGATCTTGTGAGTAGTATATTGGGGACCAAAGTGACCCCCGCAAGCGATAGTGTGGTAGAACCTAAAGATAGCCTGAAACTCACTATCAATAACACAATGCATGAGGATATGATCACTACATGCGTCACAAAGATAGGGGTCATACCAAATATACCAACAAGAATCATGTTTTAGATGATCATCTTGGTTTTTTTTAAATGGTAGTAATGCAAGATGCTACCAAATAATTTACAATTTCAGCATACCGAGGAATAGAATCTTGGACACGGTACAATTGATCATTATAAAACATTTAATTTATGGGAATACAGGGGTCTGATTCAATGTTGAGGATAGTAGTATCCTACAAATATGGTTATCCACCACATTCTATACTCTTTTTATCACTAATTTCTAGATTAAATGCCTGAAGTAGGAGCATCCAGCGAATTAGATGTGGTTTGTATTTCAGTTTCTTAAGGAGATATATGAGGGATGTATGGTCTGAGAACATAATGAATTTGAACCCTAAAAGTTATGACCTAAATTTATCCAACTGAGACACAATGAAGAGAAATTATTTTTCTTTAGTGGTGTAGCTTTCTTTGGTAGTGTCCCATGTGTGCGAGGCATAGGCAATGACAAGTGGTTCTTAATTAACCCTTTGTGATAAGACTAACCCAACTGTATAGTTAGTGGTGTCACATATGAGATAAAATGGTAAATCCCACCAAGTTGGTTGGATTACCGGGGGTGACGTGAGACTCAATTTCAAAATTTTAAAATATTCCTCACATTCATTGTCAAAAAAAAATTATTTTCATTTTATAGAAATCAGGAGAGAGGTAGTGAAGTCTTACTAAAGTCGTGAATGAAACAAAAGTAAATTCCAACATGACCTAAATATATCCCAAATCCCTTACATTTTTGGGGAATTTTAGGGAAGAAATGACATCAAATTTTGATTTCCTACTTGGATACCATCCTATGAAATGACATGTTTAAGTACCGTACCTTGCCGCACCATGAAATATAATTTCTTGTAATTTAATACAACATTATTTTTAATACATCTATGTAGGACTAAACCAAGCCTACTCAAACACTAAAAAAAAGGAACCATATATAGTGAAATCATCCCTAAATACTTCCATGCAATCCTATAGGTAATTCAAAAAAATACTAACCATGAATTACTGAAAATTACCTGGAGCATTGAAAAAGACAAATGGAATCCCCTTATAGGTAAATGTGACAAAGGGTCAAGTTAAGGTTGTATTTTACTAATCCTCATAGGAAATATAGATATAAAAGTGTCTATAATCCCCATTATGAAAACAGTAATGGGACTTCCACTATATCCTATCCAGCATATTTTAAATGAATGGTAATGGGAAACGGTCCTTCCAAGTTTGTTGGTTTGTCGGCAATAATATAAATAGACACTCCAACTATTCTTCACATGGGTTGGAACTAATTCATTATTCTAAATTTTAATTACTGTAAGACCAGTTCTCTTGAGAACTACATACATTGTAATGACCCATTGGATATTAGAGATGGGGAAAATTATTCTAATATCCAATAATTTTTCTACATCCTTTTTAACAACATCTTGTAGTTTTTGGTTTATTCTTTGTTGTTCCTGCTTCACTGGTTTTGCCAAATCATTTAACAATATATGATGTGTGAAAATTGATGGGATAATACCATGAATGTAATAAAGTGTCCATCCCAAATCTTGTTTATACTCCCTCAAAATTTACACATACATAGGTAAATGGTCATATAATAGGTACACATACATAGGTTAATCTAGTACAGTAATGAAAAAGATCAGATAAGGAATGAACGTATGGAAAATAATTTTTGAAAGGTAATAAATATTAACCTAAATTATATTTACCTTCTTTAAAGTAAGAAAAATTCACACTTCCTGGTTGGTTGAAAAGATGTGTGGGGATATTAAGTGAAACAATTTTTCCATAAACTACTCAAAAAAAGGTTACCATTCTTCTAAATGGTTTCAAAATGATACAACCATTTATATCGTTAACAAACAACCAATTTTATAGAAAAATTCACACCACAATGTAAAATTCATGCTAAAACACACATTCCATTACTAAACAAATGTTAAAAAACATGAAATAGGGAAATTCCCAATGCATTTTCAATAATCTCTCTAATTAAGTGGGCACCATTTTCCATGATTAATAGGGAATGATTTTCCATGATTAAGTGGGCATCAAAAATGAATATTCTAAAACAAAAGTGAGGGTTGGAGTAATATGATTGAAAGAGACAATATTTTCATAGTAATTAATATGTTTTTAAATGATTTAATCCCTTAAAATTAATTAATTTGAGTCTATTTACATCATTTTATGATTTTTGGTGAGTTTTGAGCTTAAATGTCAAAATTGGTTAAATCTGGAAATTGAAAATTTTCTGGACCTTCTCTTTTTCAGGAATAAATTTTAATATTATGAACAAAATTGAGTTATTGTTTTTTTATAGGTTATATATGTGTTTGGAATACAAAGTCTTATTCTGTGACAAGATCCAATTAGAAATTCCAAATGGCCAAACATTTCTCTCAATGTGAAAAGTTTTTCTGGTTGGAAGAATGGACCATAACTCATTCAAAGAGGAATATCATTGACCAATGACCTCCAAATGAATTGGTTATAGTGGGGTTAGACATAATACTAAAATGGTCATATTATAACCAAATATCAAGGATAAATTATTTATTTAAGGCCTTCATTGCACCGGTAAAAGTAGGGTTGGTGGAATAGTGTTTGGAAGCCAAAAAAAAGTTAGTTCAATTTGGGCATTCATAAGTTCTTTGAAACGGATTCAAAGGCTCTAAAATTTCATGGTTAAATTTCCAACTCCATTCCTAAAATCTTATAAGAAGAGAAAAAGGCATGATTCGGCCAGGAGTGGGGAGAACTGAAGCAATCATTCTGGTAGATAGATTCTGGAGGAGAAAAACTCTATTATTTCTTTTCATTTTTTTCTTCTTCTTATTTTTTTAATGACTTCATCTTCCTAATTATTCTAAATTACCCTTACCATGGTGGGGTAAACATCTAAGGTTATTGTGGTAGGGAAATTTATTTATTTTTAATGCATTGAGTTCTTACATCTGATTGACTATAAACTATCTCTCTTCTGCGAAGTTGTTTTCAAATTCTAATAACGTTATTTATTATCTTATGTGATCATATTAGAATTTATATTTTGTTATTATTATTTATTTTTTAAATGATAATTTTTATCCCTCAATTATGTTTTGGGCTATATTTTATAGAATAAGATCAGGTCTTAGTGGTGAAGTACTTGGCGATTGCTAGTACGTGTGGGAGGGGTGGTGAACATTATTGATTATTTGGATAACCAATACCCGATTGAGAATTGCCAAAGATAATTGGGGGTATTCACTAAAACTCTATCACACAACAAAATAAGTGTAGACCAAATTAGAATTTTTTAGGGTCCATTATTATCATAACCATTTAACCAAATAAGTGAGTTGAAGAAACTATAGAATCTCACTTAAATCAACATAACAGAATAGGATTGAATAAAATGGAATAAGGATAGTATTAAAATTATAAAATTGAAACCGAATTGATAAACCATATCATAAAATATTTTTTAAATCACATTAATTCCATATTTTTCATGAATCTATTCCTTAATTTCTTCTTTTATTCTATTTCTCTCTTTGATTTTAAAACCAAACAATTTCAGAAACACCTAACTTTTTCTCTAATTAAAAAGTTAAAAAATATTTTGTGTGCACTCCTCATCGGGAGACTATCTAGGTAGAATCACTAGAATATATTTAGGTAATTTAAATAATTTTTTTCCATTCCCATGAAAGGTGTGCATCTAACTTGGAACCGTTTTTTGGGATTAAGTGCCTCAAAACACAAAAACTAAAAAAACTTTCTTGAATTACTCATAGTTCAAATAATCCTTTAATTGAATTTGACCCTAAAATTGATCGTACAATAACCGAATTGAAGAAAAAAAATTCAACGAGAGTTTTAAGAAATACACCACATAGATTCAAGTGACACTTTTAGTGATCACTCTAAACTTACAATAATGGCTAATAATCCCAACCAAACTCTGTGTGATCTCCGTGCACCTCAATTTGCTAATCAAAATACCCAACTCACTATCCTGGCCATAGAAAATGATTTTGAACAATAAATTAATACGATTCAAGTGCTAACGAAATTTCATGGTCTTGTAGGTGAAGACCCAAATCAACACATCCACGAGTACACCTATGTATTCTCTAGTTTCATACCCCAAGGAGTCATATAAGAGAAAGTAAAGTGGAGGGAATTCATCTTCTCACTTGAGGGAGCAACAAAAGAATGGTTGTACAATCCCCAACCCGAGGAGATAAACTATTGGGAAGATCTCAAAAGAAGATTATTTTAGATATTCTTTCCTACATCTAGGAGCACAAAAATTATAAAAGATATATATGTCATACATCAATCGACTTGAGAGACTCTCTATAAATACTGTGAATGTTTTAAGAAACTTTTTACAAGTTGGTCACACCAAGAAATGGAAGAGAACCAATTACTTCTTTTCTTATACCAAGTATTGCTCGACAATCATCGAAATCTAATAGACGACTCATCTAGAGGAAACCTGATTGAAAAGTCACCTCCTAATATCTGAGTTATGATTGAGTAGATTTCACAAAACTCACAGCAATTCGGAACTAGAGGTACAAGCACTAGAGGTATCCATGAGGTAAGAACTACTGATTCATCCTCACCCTTACTTGAAACGACACATAAGGAAATGACTATTGTGATGATACAACTTTCTATGAAAAAAGTGAAGGAACAACAAGGCCCAAATAAGGTATGTGGTTTATGCACTTCTAGTTATCATTACTCTGATCAATGTCCAGAATTGTAGGGGACTGAAAGTTGTGTTGTGGCCAATCAAGAAAGGAAAATCCAGTGAAATCAACCACATCATCCCCAAAAAGGATATGGATTTAGACATAATGAGGATAAACATACATTTTCAAATCAATACCAAAATCAACACCCATTATAGCAGCAAAAATACCAGAATCCTCTACTATTCCAACAACCCTATAAACAACCATACCAGAAGAAACTATACGAACAACCTTCAAAAAGATCTCATAATAAACGCCACAAAAAATAATATTTAATATCTAAAGAAGTCAATGAAAATTTAGATAATAAATTTGATATCCTTATGGATATTCTAACCAAAAATCAAGGAAAACTCCTAGCACAAACAGTTCCAAATCCCATGGAAATCATGAGCATCATTACAACACGTAGTGGAAAAGAGCTCATGTCACCTAAAAAAGTGAGGATGATGATTCTAAGAAACCCACTGAAGCATAACACATCCATCCAAAAGAATAAGACGAAAAGAAAAAAGGATAAAGAATCGGGTTTATAAAGGAAAGTCCATACACTTATTTTCAAAAACAATAAATGGAGAAAAAGGATATACAATCACCATTCCCATCTACATTAGTTGAGTTAAAGAAGGTTGAAGAATATCTGTTTCAACAAGAAATCCATGAAGCCTTTCATAAATTTGAGATGAATATCCCACTATAAGATAAAATCAGAAAAATTCCTAAGTATGAAAAATTCATAAAGGTGTTATGCAAGAAAAGAATGAGACTAGATGGAAATGAGAGAATCAACTTAGGAACATGTATCTCAACACTGATCACACCAACAATACCCAAAAAGATCAACGATCCAGGGACATTCTGTATTCCTTACACCATTGGGTCATTAAATTTTACTAATGCATTATGTGATCTATAAGCTGTAATAAATGTTATACCTCTCTCAATATTGTCATCCTTTTATATTGGAGAACTAAAACCAACTCTAGTGGTGTCCCAATTAGCAAACATATCCACTGTTTTCCCATCTGGAGTTGTAGAAGTTGTACTCATTGGAGTAAGTGGATTGATCTTTCCAGCAGACTCTTATATCCTAACCATGGAAGAAGACAGAGCACCAGTCCACTCTCATATCAACCTGGGGAGACCCTTCCTAAAAACAAAAAGGACTATCATCAATGTCTATCAAGGAACACTCACAATGGAACTTGGATATAGTATAGTACACTTCAATATTCTTGATGAAATGAAACATCCTTTCAGTACTCACTCACTTTATGTGATATCCCATGAAGAAGGTATAGAACCAGTTAAAGATTCAGGTGTTCTTATTAACTTATTATCATTAGGAGAACATTTTTCATTTGAAAAGTCTAATTCCCATAAACCTGAATATCCAAATAGCATGTTAGAAAATGAGGTAAAATCTAAATTCTCTGATGATTTATTAAAATAAAATGAGACGATACTAGAGATTCCAGTCTTAGGAATAGGATACCTTTATTCAATGTCATCCCTTGAAAACCCCCATGTCTGGAACTTAAGCCATTACCAACTGATTTGAAGTATGCTTACCTAATGGAAGGAGAGAAATTTCTAGTAACAATTTCAAATAACATATCCCATTCCCAAGAGGAAACTCTAATTGATATACTCAAAATACAAGTAATAGGATGGAGTTTAGGAGATATACCTGGAATCAATCCCACGGTCTACTCTAATAGAATATTTTTTGAAATTGATTCCCAAACAGTTAGAAAACCCAAGAGAAGAATCAATCACAAAATCATGTAGGTTGTTAAGAAAGATATAGAGAAATTTATAGCAATTGTCATCATTTTCCCAATCTCTGATTCTCAATGGGTTATCCTCATTCAAGTATCCCCAAATAAAACCAGCCTAACAATTGTCAAAAATGAAATAAATGAATTGATTCCCATGAGAGTAAAAAATATCTAGAGAGTGTGTATAGATTACAGGAAGCTAAATCAAGTTACCCGAAAAGACCACTTCTCCATTTCGTTCATCAATCAAATGCTAGAAAGGTTAGCTAGAAAAACCCATTACTATTTTTTAGATGGATTCTTGGGATACTTTCAGGTACCAATCACACTAGAAGACTAAGAGAAGATGACCTTCACCTATAAATTTAGTACATTCACCTAAAAAAGGATTCCTTTTGGACTATGCAATGCCCCAGGTACATTTCAACAGCGTATGGTGAGTATTTTTTCAGATCATATTGAGGACTACCTGTAGGTATTTCTTAATTATTTCACAGTTTTTGGTTATTCATTTGATCATTGATTAGGAAATTTGGAAAAAGTTTTAAAAATATGCATTCAAAATAATCTTATCTTAAATTTTGAAAAATTTCATTTCATGGTTGAAAAGGGAATAGTGTTGGGGAGCGTAAATTCACAAAAAGGGATTGAGGTTGATAAATCAAAAGTTGAATTAATAAATTCCTTGCCATATCCAACTTGTTTAAAACATGTTAGATATTTTTTAGAACATGAAGGATTTTATAAAAGATTCATCAAAGATTTTAGTAATATTTATCTCCCTCTCTCATGATTTATACTAAAGGAAGTTGACTTTAATATTCATTATGAATGCAAGATATCATTTGATTAACTAAAGAAAAGTTTGATCACAACTCCAATAATGAAACCACCCAACTGGGATTACCCATTTGAGTTTCTTTGTGATGCATCCAACCAAGAAGTGGGAGATTATCTATCACATAGAATTTAAATAAAGCCTCAAGTCATATCCTATGCATCAAGGAAATTGGATGCCACAAAAACCAATTACACAACCACCAAGAAGTATTCCCTTGCAGTTGTATTTTCTCTAGATAAATTCTGATCATATCTTCTTGGCACTAAAGTTATAGTTTTTTCTAATCATGCAGTACTCAAGTATTTAATAAAGAAGGAGGATGTAAAGACAAGTCTAGTGAGATGGATGCTACTCTTACAAGAGTTTAATTTGGAAATTAAAGATAAAAGGGAACTAAAAAATAGGTGGTTGATCATCTAAGTCGACTACCCACACTGCTGAAGGAGAAATTCTAAACCAAAACCCACTTAATGATGAGATTCCTCGAGAACAACTCTACATCATCAATAGTGAAGTTCCATGGTATGCCAATATGGTCAATTATCTGGTAACATCTCAAGTTCCATATCATTTAAATTCACACCAAATTCAAAAGATGAAATCTGAATCTAGATATTACATCCGAGATGATCCATTTCTTTGGAAGATTTACAATGAACAAGTAATAAGAATATGTTTACCACAAATTGAAATTAATTATGTCTCTATGTTTTGTTACACATAAGCTGGTGGTGGCCACTTTGGACCTCAAAGGACAATAAGAAAGGTTTTAGAATATAGACTTTATCATCCCACCCTTTTTAAAGATGCTAAAGAATTTTGTGAAAGCTATGAAAATGTCAGTTTTCTAGAAATATTTCAAAGAGAAAAAAAAATTACCCAATAGAAAATTAATTTTTGTGAAATTTTTGAACTCTAGGGAATATATTTTATGGTCCCTTTCCCAATTTAATTTTGAAATTATTATATCTTTATTTCAGTTGATTATGTTTCCAAATGGGTGGAAGTAAAAGCCACCCGAACAGAAGATTCTAAAGTTGTTTGTGATTTTGTCAGGACTATAATATTTTGTATGTTTGGAGTTATTACAGAAATCATTAGTGATCAAGGGACTCACTTTTTCAATAGGATAATGGAGGCATTACTGAAGTAATATGGGGTGCATCATAAAACATCAACTCCATATCATCTAGAGATTAATGGTCAAGCTGAAGTTTCCAATAGGGGAATCAAAGAAATTTTAGAAAATACTGTTAATCTAAATAGGAAGGATTGGATCCAAAGGTTTTAAGACACATTATGGTTTTACAAGAAATCCTACAAAACCCCGATTAGAATGAGTCCATATAGGTTGATTTATGGGAAAATATGCCACATATCTGTGGAATTGGAACATATGGCATACTGGGCTATGAGGAAGATAGATTTGGATATTGAAAGTGCTAGGAAGGAGAGAAGATTGTAGTTGAAGGAGTTGGGATAAATTAGAAGTAAATATTTTGAAAACTTCGGGATTTATAAATAAAGAACAAGATTGGCTCATGACAAGTTGATCCAAAAAAAAACTTCCATCCTGGAGACATGGTGCTATTATTCAACTCAATACTGAAGCTGATGCCAGGTAAACTTAATTCCATATGGGAAGGTCCATTTATAGTTACTCATGTATATCCTTTTAGTTCTGTGTAGATTATGAAGGACCAAGAGAAGAATCCATTCACTATTGATGGTCATCAGTTGAATAAATTCTTCAGAACAATGCCATCAAAGCCAGGGGAGGAGATTACACTCCTCCAACATGTTTGTCAATAAATCTATTAGTTTGTACCTATCCTTAACACTTTATTTCCTGGTATGATTTAATTTAAAATATTATCACTTGTTTAAATCAATTTTAATTTATTTCAGACCCTGCATTATTTAATTGTTGGGAAGGGAACCTTTGTATTTTAGGATTTTCATTTTTCTTTTGTTTTCTTATTTTCAAAACAAAACTTAGTATTCAAAATTTTTTATTTTTTTTATTTTTTTTTCATTTCTAAAACTTTTGAGATGAAATGATTATCGTAACCATTTTTGAAACCCATTTCCATGAGTGAAACAATTTATTCCATGAAACTAATCTTAAATGAATGCTGAAAATGACTTTGTTTCAAGATGAATTCTTTATGAAATTCATGAAAAGTACTTTGAATTTTAAATCTCATAACACATCTCACTGTCTTTATATTTGAAATCACTTTCATGTGAGGCTTCTGAACCAAATTTTCACATTGTTTTCATTCACCTAACTTCTTGAGAGAACCATACCATGCATGATTTAACCAGAATTTGATTTATTACTATTAAAACATGAGGTTTTTAGGTACTTATGTTTTAATTGATTGAGGAATTTCTTTTATTTTAAATCCCCCTTTTCATAAGAATCCTTTTAATAATGGCCCAAATTGTAAATTTAATCATTACATCCCATAGAATCCATGAACATCCTATTAGGTTAGCCACATTAAAAGCTAATTTTCCCTATCCAACCTGCTCTTGAAGTGAAATTGCATAATATATATGATCGTAAGTGCGGGGGAAGGTTTAATTGTGTTGTGACACCTCATTTAGAGATACTTTTGGTGGAAAATCAAACATTGAAGATATTTGCTTAATAATGAAATAAAAAATCATTCTGTTGAAATATGTGCCTTTTCTGGATCTTTTATCTATGAGAAGTTGTTATTTTTTGGGGCTTCTAATGAAAAAAATAAATATGCGCCTATCTGGAGCTTTCCAGAAAAATCATGTTTGAGATGATTGAAACTTTGGGTACTTAAATGATGAATGGTGTGAAATTTATCTAATTTTTCATGCTGATGGAGCTGATTTATTAATAAGAGGAGTGAGGAGGAGACCGTACATGAGTAAAAATTAGAATAATGCAATTTTCCTTCAAAAAGAGCAAATCACTCCTTATTCTGTCTCAGAATTTTTCACAACAAAATCCTACCAAATGAAATCCATAGATAAAACCTAAAAATTAATCATGATAAATATATGTACTTGACCCATATTAGGTGGAGATTAATAATTTATCAAACCTATGGTGACCCTTTCATGTGTATTGGATGAGAAAGACATAGTTGAAAAATTGAAATTTCTGTGATGAGAGAAAATGAAAGTGAGGTAAGTGTTTTATGTTCATGGGAGAAGAAATGAAATTGAAATATATTGAATGATATTAAATGAAGAACTTGAAATAATCATTTCTTGAGGAGCTATTATATCTTTTGTTTCTTGGTGTTAAATTAGTGGATCTCATGGATATGTGTTTTACATTTGATATGATTTGATTTTGAGTTTTACTTGTCCAGGAGTCCAAGCGATAAGTGTGGTGGAATTAACATAGATAACATTTTCATAATAATTATTATGTTTTTAAATGATTTAATCCCTTCCATGTAATTAATTTGAGTTTATTTACATCATTTTATGATTTTTGGTTGAGTTTAAATGTCAAAATTGGTTAAATCGGTAAATTTATAGTTTTCTGGACCTTTTGTTTTTGGGCATAACTTTTACTATTATGAACCAAATTGATTGATTCCTTTTATTATTGGATATATCTATGTTTTTTATACAAATTATACTTCTGTGACAATATCCTATTCGAATTTTCACATGCCAAAACATTTCTCTCAATGTGAAAAGTTTTTCTGGTCGACAGAATGGACCATACCTCATTCAAGGAGGCATATCTCAGACCACCGACCTCCAAATGAATTGGGTCTATATGATTTTTACATATTACTAAAATTTTCATATTATTACAAAATATAAAGTATAAATTCTTTTATTAATGTCACTAGTGTACCTGTCAAAGTAGGGTTGGTGGAATACTGTTTGGTGTCTATAAAAATTGAATTCTATTTAGGTGAACATAACTTATTTGAAACAGATTAAAAGGATATGAACTTTCATGGGTAGATGTCCAAATCCATTACAAACAACTTATAAGATGGTAAATCTACATGATTCTGCTAGGATTGGGGAGAATAGAAGCAATCATTATGGTAGATAGATTCTAAAGGAGAAAAACTATGTTCTTTCTTTTAATTTTTTTCTTCTTATTTTTCTAATGCCTTCATCTTACTCATTATTATAAATTAACCTTAACATGGTGGGGTAAACATCTTAGGTGATTATGGGAGGTGAGTTTTTATATTTTTAATGCTTCAAGTTCTTACGTTTTATTGAATAAAAACTCTCTCTCTTCTACGAAGTAGTTTTCAAATTCTAATAACATTATTTATTATCTTATGATTTCATATTTGATTTCTATTATGTTGTTATTATTGATTTGATAAATGATCATTTTCTCCCTCAACTAGGTTCTAGTCAATATTATATAGAATAAGATGAGGGATTAGTGGTGAAGTACTTGGTGATCACTAGTATGTGTGGGAGGGGTGGTGAACATTTATGATTATTTGGATAAACAATACCTGATAGAGAATTGCCTAAGATAATTGGGGGTTTTCACTAAAACTCTATCACACACCGGAAGAAGTGTATACCAAAATATAATTCTATTAAGGTTTATTCTTATCATAACCATTTAACCAAATAAGTGAGTTGAAGCGATTGTGGAATCTCACTTAAATCAACTTAGCATAAGAGGATTGAATAAAATGGAACAATGATAGTATTTCCATTATAAAACCAACCCTGAATTGATCACTCATCTCATAGAATAGTTTTTAAATCACTTTTATTCCATATTTTCCTTGAATATATTCCTTAATTTCTTATTTTATTCTATTTCTCTCTTTGATTTCAAAACCAAACAATTTCAAAAACAACTAACTTTTTCTCTAATTGAAAAGTGACAAACTATTTTGTGTCAACTTCTCATCAAGAGACTACCTAGTGAGAATCAATAGACTATATTTTTGTAATTAAAATAATTTTTTTTTAACACCCATGATAGGTGTGCGTCAATGCCATTCATCAAGTAAAAAATAGAAAAGGAAGAAATATTGTTAAAATTCCTAACTATCCTAAGAAAGTGGGAGAAAGTAAAAATACTATAAAACAAGAAAAAAGGGAAAAAAGGAAGAAAGATGATAAAAAATCTTAACTAACTCTAGAATTTATCCATCCCCCCACACCTTGAGTATGTAGTATCCTCACTGAAATGAAATATAATTTGGGAAGGAAGGAAAAAACTTGTTGGGTATCATTTTTATGTTGCTTCTTGAACTTGGAGTTCTTCCATCAGGGACTCCAGAATGGAATCTTTAAAGTGATTCAACTACTGACCATTGATAGTAAAGGTTTTTTTTGTTTCATCATTTTTAAACTTAATAAAACTAAATGGATAAACATTTGTAATATGTTATGGGCAAAACCAGGAGGAAAAAAATTACCTAGATGTAACTTCAACCTTGAATTTAAAATGAGGAACTTCTTCCTAGTGTGTAATTGAAGATGAAGGATGAGACAGTAATGGGAAACCATGGATTGCTTCTTATAAATCTAGAAGTTATCATATGAATCTATATGCATTTCCTCCAACTCCTGAATATGAATCTTCCTTTGAGAACCTGAACCAGAAAGATTAGAATTTTCATTGTTTAATAGCCTAGTAGGCCTAGTTGTCTATCTCAACAGGGAGGTGACAACTCTTTTAGAAAAAAATCAGATAAGGTGAAATTCTAATGGAACTCTTAAAGGTAGTATGTTAACCCCATAATGAATCATCGAGTCTAAGAATCCAATATTTTTATTGTGTTGAACCAATTTTTCTCTAATTTTTTTACCTCTCTATTAAATACCTAAACTTGACCATTGGTTTATGGGTGATATTTAATAGACACTCGATTTCCTTCCCCATGCTGATGCAAAAGTGGCTTCATTTTTTGGTTACTTAAATGAGAACTCTGGTTATTTATGATGAACCAAGGTAATTTAAACCTACAAAAAAATTGTTCTAAAAAATCCACAAATTTCGTGGAATCATCGGTTCTCATGGATCATGCCTCTACCCATTTTGACATGTAATAAACTACCAGAAGAATGTATAAGTTTCTAAAGAAATATGAAAATAGCCCTATAAATTCAATTCCCCAATCATCAAAAATGCAATGGAAGAGCAAGGATTATTGTGGAATTTCATTTATTTTAGATAAATTCCCCATTATTTGATAACGAGGACAAGATTTACATAAATCATGGGAATCCCAAAATAATGTTGGCCAAAAGTGATCAAAATAAAGGACCTTGTGAGCAGTCTATTGGGGACCAAAGTGGCCCCCATAAGAAAGAGTGTGGAAAAACCTTAGGAGAGACTAAAACTCCCTATCTGGAACATGAGGTCTGAGAAATTGATCACAACATGTGTGCAAAAGGTAGGGGTCATCTCAAATGGACCAACAAGACTCATGTTTTAGATAACCTACATGGCTTTTGTTGAAATCAAAAGGAATGAAAGATACTGCCAAATAATTTACAATTTCAGTATACCAAGGAATAACATCTTTCATGTTGTATAATTTATCATCAAGAAACATGTCATTTATGGGAATACATTGGGATTAGTCATTTTCTGAGTATAGGAGGATCCTACTGATATGGTCAGACACTACATTCTCTACTACTTTTTTATCACTAATTTCTTGATTAAATTCTCGAATGAAGAGAATCTAGTGAATGAGATGTGGTTTGGATTTCTGTTTCATAAGAAGATGCTGGAGGGATTCATGGTCTGAGAACACAATGGATTTAGATCCTAAAATTTATGACATAAATTTATCCGATCTAAGTAAAATGGAAAGAAATTATTTTTTTTGTATTGGTTCAGTTTTCTTGGTCAATGTACAGTGTGCGTGGTGCATATGGAATGACATGTGGTGCTCAATTTACCCTTTGTGATAAGACTTCATCAGCTACATAGTTAGAGGCATCACACTTGAGCTCAAATGGTAAATTCTACTGAGGTGGTTGGATTATTGGGGTGACGTGAGAATCCATTTCAATTTTTTAAAACCTTCCACACATTATTTTTCAAAAACATATTATTTTTATTTTGGATTATTCAGGAGAGGGGGTGAAATATTACTAAATTCATGAATGAAACAATAGTAAAATCCATCATGACTTAATAAAGGCCACACATCCCTTATATTTTTGGGGAATGGTAAGGAATAAATGACATCCAATTTTTATTTTTCCACTTGAATACCATCCTTAGAAATGACATGTTTAAGTACTATACCTTGCCACACCATGAAATGGGATTTCTCATAATTTAATATAAGATTATTTTCAATACATCTATGTAGTACTAAAACAATAATACTCAAACACTGAAAAAATAGAAACCATATATAGTGAAATAATCCCTGAATACTTCCATGAAATCCTCCAGTTAATCCAAAAAAATATTAAACATGCATCTCTAGAAAGTACCTAGATCATTTCACATACCAAATGGAATCCTCCTACAAGTAAATGTGGAAAAGGGGAAAGTGAAGGTTGTCTTTTACTAATCCTAAAAATAAAATATAGAACTGAAAGTATTAAGAATACCCATAAATAGAATAGTAATGGGACTCCCCATATGTCTCTCCAGCATATGTTCAATGAATGGTAATGGTAAATGGTATGTCCCAGTGTTTTGGTTTAGTCGACGATAGTATATGAATAATTTCCAACTATTATACTCACGGGTTGGAACCAATTCCTTATTCTCAATTTTAATCACATTAAGACCAATTTTATTGGGAAATACTTTCACTGTACTGACCCATTAGTTGTCAGATATTGGGTAAATAATTCTAGTAGCCAATAATATTGTAACTTCGTTTTTAACAACATCTTATAGGTTTGGTTTTAGTCAACGTTGTTCCTTCCTCACTAGTTTACCAACCTCATTTAATAATATATGATGTGTGAAAATTGATGGTCTAATAATAGGAATTTTAGCAAGTTTCCATCTGAAATCTTGTTTATACTCCCTCAAAAGGCCAACAAATTGCAATTCATTGTGTAGAGGGAATTAACTAGAAATGATCATGGGAAGCTTGTTCCCATTCTCAAGATATTAATATTTCAAATTTTGAGGTAGAGGTTTAAGTTCCAATTCAAGGGAATTTTTTATTGATGGGAGGGACTGTGGAAGTGAGATTTCAATTATCTCATCTAACTACTCAATGGTAATATCCTCAGATGATAAATGATCTTTTATACGCTTGGTAGTATCATCAATGGTCATGGGATCCTCAGTGATTAATAAAACATCAATTAACAAATAAGAATGACATTTTTCTAGACCGCTAAAAGATTCAATGCATTATTTATTACCTAGAATTTCTATCAAGGATGAAAACTTAAAAAGGGTATTAGGGTAAACAAAGGAAGTTTTTTCAGGGGACGGGAGTATATCAATTTAATTAATTGAAAGTGACGAATTCTCTTCTAATGGGTATCTCATGGCATTAAAGATGTTAAAGTGGAAAATGTATCCACCAAAATCCATAGAAAATATACCATTGTGGACATAAATGATGGTTTTTGAAGTTTTTAAGAAAGGTTTCCCCAATATAATTGGGGCATGTCCATTAATCCTATCATCTTCCATTTTGAGCACATAAAAGTTGGTAGGGAAAATTAAAATTTTCACCACCACAAGAATATCCTCTAACACACCAATAGGGTGTGATGTACTCTAGTTTTCCAGTTGAAAAAAAATCATTTGGGATTCAACTCCCCAACCTTAAATGAAGAGAAAATGGAGTGATTAATCACATTTATAGAAGCACATAAATCAAGAAAAACATCATAAAAGAAATACTCCCCAATGGTACATGAAATTGAAAATGTTATAGGATCATTGCATTTGGTGGGAATTAATGGCTCTATTAATACCGATAAGCTCCTCCCCAAGAGTGACCTTTCATCACCTCGAAGTAAGTGTGTACACATATCATTTAGAAACTTGGTGTATCATGGAATTTGTTTCAAACCATAAATTAAGGGTATGTTAACCTATAATTTTTCAAAGTTTAAATAATTTATTTATCAAGTTAAATTTCTTTTTGCTTCCTAATTTGGGTGGGCCTTTGGGTTAATGGAAGAGGAATGTTTTTTCTTGGTGGTTTATCATTTGAAACTCTCTTTCCTTTGATATTTATTTTCTCATTATAAGGTTTTGCATCATTCAGACCATTCTCAGTGATATGGATAGTGGTTTCCTCAAGATGGGATGACACTAATGGAGAGTTCATTTGTATTTTAAGTTATTTCCCACTCTTAAGGTTTATGGCATAAGAATTTCAATTATCTTGAGGGTTGAATAGTGGTTGAGAAGGTATTATACCCAACCTATGACTTTATATTTCCCCCCACTGAGTTTGAAAGTTGAACTTATTGGGTCGTTATGTCTTTTATGGCTTCTTGGGTGGTTTTTTGGAATTGGATATTGTTGTAGTCATTTGTTTCATCATGTATTCTAGGCTAGGATCTGGTTTTGAAGTGGGTTCTTGGAAAGGCCTTTGTGGTGCTTGAGGATTTCTATGTGGTGGTGGTGGATGACTACTCTTCCCAGGTTGGTTCCATGGTTGTTGAGGTTTTTTTGAATACCCCCTTTCCTATAGTATTGGTTTTCATTCCACCGAGGGTTGGATTGATAGTATGGTTATTGTCTAATGGGTTGGTTATATGAGCGACCTAGAAATATTTCCTTATAACTCTAAGAAGTTTCTATTAGTTGAGGGAATTATTTAGAATAATGGGTGTCAGTATAAAAAATACTACAATGGATGGGAGGAGGAGATTTGGATTTCCCTTGGGAAATAGAAATATGTCAGATAAGGGTGGTCACCTCTTCAAACTTCATGTCCACCTTCTTCTCAAACTCATAAATTTTCACCTCATGGACACCTATAATGGGTACACTAGAACTTGAACTGAATTTTTGAGTGTTCTGTGCCATGTTCTCAATGAGTTCCCTTACAATGATTGCATTTTTATCAACTATAACACCACATGAAGTAGTATCAATAATGTTTCAATCAATAAGTATTAAACCTTCATAAAAATATAGTATTAAAATTTATTACTAATTTAGTGGTGTTGGAAACTAAAATAAATTTTTTTAAATCTTTTCCATTATTCATGTGGTGTTTCCCCTTGTGATTGTCTTATCCCAAAAATTTAGTTTCTTTTATTTTTAGTTTGAGAGGCTGGGAAATATTTTTCAAGAAAAAGGCATTTAATTTCTTCCCATTCTATAATATGGTAATCAACATAATACAACCAATATTTTTAAGCTTATTCTAATGAAAAATTAAATTACCTAATATTTAGTTGTTCTTCATTAACATTAGTAGGTTTTAAATTAGACCACATAGTATGAAATTATTTTAAGTTCCTATGTGGGTCTTCCCCTAAAAGTCTATGTAATCATGGTAATAAGTGAATTAAACTGGATTTAAGTTCATAATTTGGTCCATCTCCTTGTATTTTAATGTATGCATGTTAAATATCTACATTAGTTGAGGTCAGTTTATTTTAATGTTTGATTTTTTCTGCCTTTTTATACATGTTATGTTTAGTTTTTAGTTTGTTTCTAGAATAAGATGGGTTTATAAAAGTCTCAAGTTGTGGTTTTTCCTCTTTCAAAGAGTTTTCATATGCATCTTGGTTTACCTAACGTAGGATCCTCTTCGGTTTGGGTTTCAAAAGAATTAAATCTCCCAGAGTAAAACACATGATACATAGAACCTGCACAATAAATAAATTATAACACAAAAATAGAGGTTAAGATAGATGATAAAATAAATAAATATTCACAAAATTTACTAAAATCTTATAAAAACATGCATTAAAACCAAAATACTCCCCAGAAATGGTGTCAAAATTTGACCGTGTTGTCATGACATGTCAAATTGATTGTGTTTTAAATTTCATTTATAGTATAGGGAAGACACTAGGTTATCTCTCAATTAGAATTTTATGTTTAAAGTGTGTGTTTTTAATAAAAAATACTAAAATATAAGGTGGTTTTGAAAACAATTTGAAAAATAATATGACATTACTAAAGAGTTTAAAAGTTGATAAATAGAGGTGGTGTTTAAAGAATTATGATAGAAGGATGTCATTTCAAGTTTACTAAAAAATTTGGATTGATCATTTTTATGATTTGTTCACATGGTTTAATGAAATTATTTGGTTGGGGGTTGTCAAGATCTTGATTCTCCTCTTGCCTTTTAAAATGATGCACAAAAACCAACCCTTGACACAACAATAATGTTGTCAAGGTTTTTACCTCAAGAACAGAACAAGGGATAGAGAATTATAATGAAATATCATGCATGTCAATGTAAAAAAATGATACCTATTTTGACTAATTGGATCAACCCAATATTTTCACTTGAAATCTCAACCCAATATGGTTTGAGATAACAAGTGTTTCACTTGATTAAACCAAAACTAAGCATTAAAAGGAGAATCATGTTAAGATAAAACTTAAATTAAATGTTTCACACACAAATTACATAAAACCTATAGCATAACAAGTGTCGAACTCCCTCCCTAGTGGGTGTTGCATCCTTGAAAATATCGTCCACCATTTAGCTTACCATCGAGAGGAGGAGAAGGCTTCGTTGTAACTTCGCCTTCATCCTTGATCCCTCTACGAGGATAGAGGACAAAAAAATCTAGGATGTAGAGAGGAATCCTTTGGACCTCCAAAATTGTATATATTTTCCTACTGGTCGAACTTATAAATGAGGTGCCCAAGGTGCCAATTTATATACAAAATGGATGGTGGTTTTGGGAACACATATTTTGTAAAAACAACTTGTCCCATGGTTTTGAACATTCATATACTATTATCTCAATTTGTATAAAACTAAAAAGTTGTTACCCCACATATTGAATATCTTAACCAAAAATTATGAATCATTTAGACGTCCCCGTATCAAGAGATATCTGAAATACATAACACAGATTTTGATATCAAATAGATTCCTTTTCTTGGATAGATCGGTTCGTATAGGCCTGTTAATGAATGAATTGGGTTTCAGTGTCATCATAAGATTTTTTTCCCACTGAATTCTGGATCAGAAAAAAAATTCATCCCAATTTTATGCTTTTATTAATTGAATTGTATGTTTTACTCTACTCATGCTCATGGAATCTTTCACAGTTTTAGCTTTTTTTTTATCTTTTTCATGGGCCTCCAATTCAACTTCATCTAAAATGAAAACATAAAAACAAGTGAAATTAACATTTTTAATAGTGATTAAAACAAAATAATGGAATAAAACATGAAGTTAAGTTTTTTATAATAATTGTAATTTACAATACAAAATCAATTTAACATAGTGATGTAATGGTGAAATAAAATAGTGAATCACGGTGCGATCACACCCCCATACCTAAACATTTTAACACCTGGGAAAAGTCACATTTTAAAAAATGATTCATAGAGATATTCCCAACATCATGAATATTTAACATTCATTGAAAATTTAATTCTTGAAAGAAATGTGATCAAAGAAAATATCACACCAAGGAGATATTCTCAATGATCATGAAAAAATATGTCTCTTAAATTGAATCAGAATGAAATTAAAGGAGATGAATTATACCAATGTGAGAAAATAATTCAAAATTAAACCATGTCACTAATTATCCATGTGTGTGTGACAACCATTTCATGCTATTATTTCCAATTTCTATCTAGTAAATATAGGTTAATGTAAAAAAAATTCTTAAATGATTCTATCCACCGAACCTTCCCTAAATCCTTTGCAATCAAATTTCAAGACCCACTCACTTAAGAATTCCAATAATTCAAACCTTAATATACCAACCTAGATATATCAGTATTTTTTTCATGTCATCACTCCCCTCATTTATTATTATTTTTTATTTTTTACAAGTTGAAATTCAAAAAAATATCACACTCATAACACAACCCATGTTTGATCACCTCATGACACTAATTTTAGTAGTTATAATAAGATAAAAGGTTGAGGAAGAGTGGATTTTTGACCTACCAAAGACACAACCCAATTTTTGGTTTTTTTAAAATTATTTTATGTTTATTTTTTTTAGGTCTTACAATAATCAGATAATAGGTACACAGGCATAGTTCAATCTGGTAAAGTAATGAAACAGATCAAATAAGGAATGAGTGTATTGAAAAATAATTTTTGGAAAGATGATAAATATTAACCTAACTAATATTTACCTTCTATCAAGTTAAAACATCACACTTCATGGTTGGGTGAAAATATGTGTGAAGATATTAAGTGAATCAATTTTCTCATAAACTACTCACACTAAGTGTACCATTCTTATCAAAGGTTTAAAAATTAGAGAACCATTTATATCATTGAAAACAATTATTTATGTAGAGAAATTAACTCCTTGATGTAAAATTCATGCTAAAACACACATTCCATCAGTGAAAAAGTTTTTAAAACAACTTAAAATAGAAAAATCACTCATGAATTTTCAATAATTTGTATGATTAATTGGGAATAATTTTCCATGATTAAGTGTTCATCATTTTCCATGATTAAGTGGTCATAAAAATGAATATTCTGGCACAAAAGTGGGAGGGGGAAGTAATAATACCATTCAAAAAGAGAAAAATAGAAAAATAATAAATATGGTGAAAATTAAAAAATTATCCTAGGAAAGTGGGGGAAAATAAAAATACTATACAGTAAGTGAAAAGAAAAAAGGAAAAGGAAGAAAGATGATAAAAAATCCTAACTTACTAAGGAATTTACCCCCCCCCCCCCCACCCCCACCTACAATATGCAGTGTCCTCACTAAAATAAAAGAGAATGTGGGAAGGAAGGATAAAACATGGTTGGTGTTATTGGTAGTTTGGTTCTTAAACTTTGAGTTCCTCCATTGAAGAATCTAGAATAGCTTCGTGAAATTGATTCAACCATTTCCCATTTACAGTGAATATTTGTTTTGTTTCTTCATTTTGAAGCTAAATAACACTAAATGGATAAATATCAGTAACATTGTATGGGGTAAACCAGTGAGAACTATGCTTACCTGAATACCACTTCAGCCTTGCATTGAAAAGGAGGACCTTCTGCCTAGTGTTGAATTAATGATGAAGGATGAGACAATTTTGGTTATCCATGGTTATCTCCTTATAAATACTAGACATATTATATTAATCTATACACATTTTCTCTAACTCCCAAATTTTTATCTTTCTTTAAGAATCTTCATATGAAAGATTATAATTGCGCTGTTTAATGACCTAGTAGGCCCATTACTCTATCTCAATAGGGATGTTACAACTCTCCCTGAAAACAAGTTGATAAGGATACATTCTAATGGTAGTCTTAAAGGAAGTATTGTAAGGCCATAATTAATGATAAAGTCTAAGACTTTGTTCTTTTATATTGGGTTGAACTATTTTTTCTAGAACTCATTTTACCTATCTATTCGACACCTTAACCTAACCATTGGTTTATGGGTGATATGTAGTAGACACTTGATTACATACCCCATACTAATGTAAAAGTGAATGCATTTTTCGGTTGTAGAAATGAAACCCATGGTTACTAATGATGAACCTAGTTAATAAAAACCTATAGTAAATTTGGGTTCACAAAAATTCCACAACTGTCTTGGAATCATATATCCTCATGGCTTGTGCCTCTACCCATTTTGATATGAAATCAACTGTGAGAAGAATTTACAAGTTGCAAAAGGAATTGGGAAATGGACCCAAAAATTCAATTCCTAAAAGATAAAAAATTGCATGGAAGAATAAGGGTTGTTGTTTCATTTCATTTATTTTAGATACATTCCCCATTATTTGAAAATGAGTACAGGATTTACAAAAATCATGGGCATCCTAAAATAATGTTTTCCAAAAGAGACTAGAATTATGGACCTAGGGTGAATTATGTTAAGGACCAAAGTTCCCCCCATAAGAAAGAGTGTGGAAGAACCTAATGAAATACTGAAAATCACTATTTTTAACACAATGACTAAGGATTTTATCACAACATGTGGTCCAAAGGTAAGGGTTATCCTAAATGTACCAAAGAAACTCATGCTTTAAACTTTATGGTTTTTGTTAAAATCAATATGAATTCAAGATGCTACTAAATAATTTATAATTTTGAAATACCAAGGAGTAAAATATTTCATGAGATATAATTACTAATTAGGAAATATGTTAATTTTGGGAATATGGGGGATGAGTCAATGTCTATGGATGGGAGGATCCTACTTTTATAGTCAGACACAACATTATATACTACTTTTTTATCCCTGATTTATAGATTAAATTCCAGAAGTAGGATCATCTAGTGAATGAGATGTGGTTTGGCTTCCAGTTTCTTAAGGTGATACTTGAGGGATACGTGTTCTGATAACACAATGACTTTGGATCCTAAAAGGTATGATCTGAATTTATCCAAGGAAAACACAATGGAAACAAATTATTTTTATGTTGTGGTTTATTTTTCTTGAATAGTGTCCAGTGTGCATGAGGTATAGGTAATGACATGTGGATCTCGATCAACCTTTAATGACAAGACTTCCCTAATTTCATAGTTAAATCTACAATGCATGACCACAAAAGGTAAACCCTACCAAGGTGGTTGGATTATCGTGGGTGACATGAGAATCCATTTCAATTTTTTAAAATCTTCCTCACATTTTTTATATAAAAAAATATTTTTCTTTTCAGAGTAATCAGGATAGGAGGAGTGAAATCATACAAAATTCATGAATGAAACAATGGTAAAATCCATCATGACCTAAGAAATACCACACATACCTTACATTTTGGGGAATTTTATGGAATGAATGACATCCATTTTTTATTTATCTACTTGGATACCATCCTTATAAATGACATGTTCTTGTACTATACCTTGGAACAACATGAAATGGAATTTATACTAATTTAATAGAAGATTATTTTCAATACATAAACATAGTAATGAACCAAGACTACTCAAAAATTGATCATAATATGCACCTTATAAAGTGAAATCATCTGTGAATACTTCCATGAAATCCTCTAGGTAATCCAAAAAATACTATCCATGAATCGTTGGAAAGTACATGGAGCATTGAACAAGCCCAATAGAATCCTCCTATAGGAAAATGTACCAAAGGGGAAAGTTAAGTTTGTATTTTCCTAATCCATAGGAGAAACATAGATCCAAATGTATGTAATGCCTCGACTCCATTTACCCAGAGTCGGTGCATTATTACATAATATTGGCATGATCACAAAAGATCAAGTCTCGAAAAACCGATTAGTTTAGTAGCCTTGGAATCACTAGATACATTCACAAGTCTTACATTACATGATAAAATTAAAACTACAAAACATAGTCTCCATAGTCCATGCTCATATCCCCTTAGACTATCCCTGCAGGCCATTCATAAAATACTTCTTCACACCTTGAGAAAAATAAAACATATAAGGGGTGAGCTCAGATGCTCAATAAGGATAACAATATAGCGGAAACTTTCATAAATAAGAATAAACATTTAAGGCAATGTATCACAAAAACAAAAGCCTCTTAAACTTGAATTTCAGCATAATATGGAAAAAATAAAATGAAATAATTCCATTTACATATTCACATGGATATTCTACTAGTTGAATAATCACATGCAATATCAATAACTACTTTCATAATGATGGAATGAATAATTCCATACTATCATAACCACATAGTTAAGGCCTTGTGCCAAGACTACAAATAAGATTTTGTCAAGGCCTTGTTTCAAGACACTAGTTTGTCTCATGAGACCTACCAATGCATTGATGAGCTATAAAGGTCTCCACCTGTCACTTATTAAGTCCAATGCATTCCTCATATGAATATGTTTAAAAATAAAAAACATTCATATTAAAACTATCATACGAAATGTCAATACTTTCTCCATAAACCATGAATGGTATAAAAATAACACATCCACTTTCAAACATATCACAAAACATTCAATACAATATGGAAGTTTTGTATCATAATAAATCAACTTCAAATAAGCTTAAAATCTATCAAAGGATGTTGATATAGATGAAATCAAAACTATTTGAGAGAAATATCTCTTTTTTTAAATCATTTAAAAGTCACATTATTATAAAAGAAAAAATTTACTTTGAAAATATTCTTATAAGATTGTAATGGAAGCTTCGATGATTTTATAATGGCATAAAATATTCGCACCCTCTGTATAAGTTAAAAAAATATATTCTTACCTTAATTCTGTCGAAAAGGTTAAAAAAGACCTTTTTTGGAAAATGACAGAAATATTCCTTTATAAAAATCTTATAAAAAGTCAAAAAGGGTATAAATTGATTTAACCCATAGTCTATAAAATAGTAAGAATTATTTGAAATACATTTTTAAGAAACATGGATGTGGATGATAAAGAGGTCCCAGTAGATAATTACGTATAAACAACCTCGGATAATGAAGAGATTGTGAAATAAACCTTTACCTTGTACTTTTCCTTGGTCGAGGGTAGGTTAAACTCCATTATAATGGTTAAATAATTTTTATTAAATTATACATGAATCATATACATTAATATGACATCATATATGATCTTTTAACATTTCTTTGTTAATAATATCTTAGTATTATCGTCATTTCGGGTGTTAACTTACTCATTTTATTTTATATGTTTTTTTACATAAGTCATGTTGGTTATGGATAAGTTTTATCTTATTCATATACAGAATGATATCAAGTTCTTAAACATTATTTTTAATCATAAAATGAGAATTATACTTGAATGGATACAATGGGGAATTAATCTCATCGTGTTCGTGGAGACGGTAGTTCGTATGTACGCATGAGAGAAAATATCATTCTTTTGATATTAAAATAATATATAATTGTATGTTATATCATATATACAGAATCATTATCATGTTATATTTATTATTTACAACAATTACACATCATTATCATATTCATCCAAATAATAATGCTTTGAATAACAATTACACCACGACGTGGAGACGGTAAGTCGTACGTACGCACGTATGGTGACATGTCATTCAAAGGATGGACAGAATACTAAATATGGTTGTACCATATTTATAATAACATCATAGTATATAGAATTCACCGGAGTTATTATTTTATATTGGAAATAAAAAAGAAATAATAAGTGGAAGAAGAAAGGAACTTGAAAGAGGGTGGTGAAAACATTACCTCTTCTTCGGGTTCTTCCTTTTGATTCGATCAAAATGGATCCTTAGGTTGGATTTATGATCAAACTAAGGCCTCTAGGTTTAATTTAGGGAAGTTGAGAGAATATTTGTTCAGGTTTTGGCTGAGAAAAAAGGCTTTGAAGGTGTGAATTAGAGGGAAGTGGAAGTGCCCTTTTATAAGAGGGGTGAGGGGAACCTTAGGAAAATCTAGAAATATTATTTTATAATAAATTAATATTTGGTTTCTAATGTCCCAAAAGTAGATTATTTAAATATTAAGGTGGGTATCGGTCGAAAACAACTCAAAAATATGTTTTATATAGGTTTGGGTCACTTTATTAACCTTATATTTTCGTTTTAACTCATAGTTAATTAGTTTGACATTTACCATGTCTCTTTGTATTTTTATATTATATGGATAATAAAATTTATATAAACTTCAAAGAGACCAAAAAGTGGTCCATTAATAATAGAAATTTCATTATATAAGTCCTTTTTCTGAACCTTTGAGTTTTAGGAATAGAATATCAATTAATAATATAATATTTATTTTAAAAACTTCTTTATGTCAATTTTGACACTACTTAATAGTTGATTTTTGTTAAAGTCTTAAAAACATTATTAATTCGAAAAAAATTTATTTAAGAAATACTAACATGTCATATTAATAAATAAAAGTCTTTTATTGCATAAAAACTTTCAAATTATATTTATTTTAACATTTATAATACCAATTATTTGATTTTTCATTAATATGGAAAATACTGCATCATTATTATTTCTTAAATAAATTTAATTATTAAATGTCTAAAAATTATAAATAAAATACCATTATGTAGGAAATCTTTTTTTATTTCTAATTAATATTTATAGTCTAAAATATAACATATATTATCCTATGTAAAAATTATTTTTCGAAAAGATATATGCTTATGTCATTTTTGTATTTACTTTAACTTAATTAATATAAAGTATCATTATAACTTACAAGTGGATCCATGGGGTCCCAAAATCAACAAAAAGATGACTATGGTCAGAAATGTATCAAAAAGTAGGTTTAGGACACTTTTTAGGGTAATTTATTATTATTATAATATTATTTTTTACCCTTATTTACCAGATTTACCCTTTAACCATGGTAAATAAAATATTTACCGATGTAATTATTCAAAATGTCTATTAATAAAAGTTACCTATTTACACAATTTGGACCTCATTATTATAAATTTGGAATCCATTTTTCTAAATTAAAAACACATAAGTGGAAAAAATTAATTTAAAATTAATTCCAATTGTCAAAACAAAAAACGTGTTTTTAAGAAATAGTAACTATCAAAAAATTGGCACTTGCTTATGTCCAGTTTAAATGTGAAATTATGTCCAATGACAAACATTGGATTAAATGGTAAAAATATAATCTAATTATACTTTAAAATCACTCAAATTAATAATTTATCACTATTAATTATTTTGATTAAAAAAGTTGTTTTTATTTAAAATTTAGTAATTTTTACTATTCATCAAAATATGAAAGTTATCATAAAAGTACCAAAAATTCACCCTAAGACAATTTTGATATTCCTAATTCAAAAATGAAGTCCATTTTGAAATATAAAATTTATAAAATTTTAAGAAGTGGTTATTATTATTCATAACGGCTAGTTTGATTGGTTGTGGTGTGTTACAACTCGAAGTTGCATACAACACACACTACTATATTATTCAAAGAGAAGCGTAATGTGGAAGCTTGGGGTGTTACATTATCCCCTCCTTCAAATAATTTCGTCCTAGAAACTTCTATAATACTACCGTGTGAAAAGAATCGGGTGGTTCTTCATTATAAGTTCCTCGGGTTCCCACGTTGCCTCTTCCATCTTATGGTTTCTCCATAGAACTTTTACCAGACGAGTCATCCGATTTCTCAACACTTGTTCTCCGGTATCAAGAATCCTGGATGGATCTTTGCAATAAGACAGATCGGGTTCCAGTTCTACTTCCTCATAAGTGAGTACATGCGTTGGTTCAGGCATGTATTTTCTCAACAGTGATATGGGGAACACATCGTGAACTTTGGAGAGACTGGGTGGAATTTCCAAACAGTAAGCTACAACCCAAATTCATTCTAGAATTTCGAATGGTCTGATGTACCTGGGACTCAATTTTCCCTTCTTACCAAAACGTATAACACCCTTCCATGGAGATACCTTCAAGAAAACTTGATCTTCTACCTGAAATTCCAAATCCTTCCTTCAGTTGTCAGCATAGCTCTCCTGCCTACTTTGAGCTGCTTTGATGTGGTTTTGGATTACCTTCACCTTTTCCATCATTTCCTCTACCAGTTCTGGACCTATGAGTTTTTTTTTCACCCACATCATCCCAATAGGTTGGTGTGTGACATCTCTTTCCGTATAATTATTCATATGGTGCTATCTAAATACACGAATGAAAGCTATTGTTATAATAAAATTCTACCAAAGGTAAATATTGATCCCACATACCCTTAAAGTCAAGGGAGCATGATCTCAACATGTCTTATATGGTTTGAATAGTCCGTTATGATTGTCTATCTATTTGAGGGTGGTAAGAAGTTCTCAAACGAAGTTCAGTATCCAAGGCCTTCTGAAGACTCTTCCAGAATCTTGAAGTAAAACAGGGATCACGATCAGAAACAATCGATAGGGGAATTCCATGAAGTCTCACAACTTCATTAATATATAGTCTTTCTAGACGTTCAAGTGGTAAATCCTCCCTTATAGCATGAAAATGTGCTAACTTGGTAAGATGACCAACAATGACCCATATTGCATCGTTCTTTCTAGGATTATTTGGTAGTCCCATGACAAAGTCCATCATAATATTATCCCACTTCCACTCAGGTATGGGAAGAGGTTTCATAACTCCTCCAGGATATTTCCTTCTAACTTTCACTTGTTGACAAACCATACATCTTGATACAAAATCAGAAATCTCCTTCTTCATGTTGTCCCACCAAAAATGTTCTTTCACATCTCTATAAATCTTGGTGCTCCCAGGGTGTATAGCGAAATTGGAACTATGAGAATCATCCAACAATTCTCTTTTTATATCAGGTATATTGGGAACGCAAAGTCTCTTCCCAAATTTCAAAATTTCATCTTCATACACAAAGTTACTCAATCTCCCATCATTCACATCTTTAATCTTCTTTTTAAACTCTTAATCATCGGTCTGAGAACTCTTTATCCTTTCTAGTAAAGATGTTTTGGAAACCATTTGAAAAAGCATTGATGTTTCACCTTCCATGGTGATTCCAATATCCATCTTTACTAGATCCATTAAAATAGGATCCCTTTCAACTCTCATCTTGTTCAAAATTCCAAGATCCTTTCTACTCAAATAATCTTCCACCTTATTTGCCTTTCCTGGGTGGTAGTGTATAGTGAAATCATAATCCTTGAGTAGTTCAAGCCATCTCCTTTGCCTCATGTTGTGTTCCTTCTGTGATAAAATATACTTCAAACTCTTGTGATCGGTATATATCTCACATTATTTACCATGGAGATAATTTCTCTATATCTTCAAAGCAACGATTACAGCAGCTAACTCAAGATCATGAGTATGATAGTTTTTCTTATGAATTTTTAGCTGTCATGATGCATAGGCAATAACTTTATCATTCTGCATAAGGACACAACCAAGTCCTTTCTTCGATGCATAACTATAAATAATGAACCCATCATTCCCCGATGGTAGAGTCAATATAGGAGCATTGACTAATATTCTATTCAGTTCTTCAAAACATTCTTCACACTATTTTTTCCAAAAAAAATTAACCCCTGTACATGTGAGCTTCATTAATGGGTTAGCCAATCGAGCAAAATTCTGGATGAAATGTCTATAATAACCTACTAAACCAATAAAACCGCATACCTCAGTTATACTAATCAATGATGGACATTCTTGGATTGCCTTGGTCTTAGAAGTATCAACAAATATTCCATATTTGGAGATAATATGGCCCAGAAAAGAAATATACTGAAGCTAGAATTCACACTTGCTAAACTTCCCATATAACTCATGTCTTCTAAGAGTCTTCGGGATAATGAGTAAGTGATTTTCATGATCTTTGTAGCTTTTGGAATATACTAAGATATCATCAATAAATACCACCACAAAATCATCAAGATATACCTTGAAAACTCTATTCATTAGATCCATGAATACAGAGGGTGCATTAGTCATCCCAAAAGGCATTACTGTAAACTCGTAATGCCCGTACCTGGTTTGAAATACTATCTTCAGAATGTCTTCCTTCTTCACACACAACTTATGGTATCCATATCGAATTTAAATCTTTGAAAATTATTTATCTCCATGAGGTTGGTCAAATAAATCATCAATGTGAGGTAGGGGATACTTGTTCTTTATTGTTATAGCATTTATTTCCCTGCAGTAGATACATAACCTCATAGATCCATCTTTATTCTTAAAAAGGATAGGGGATCCCCATAGAGAAACACTAGGGAGGATAAATCCCTTATTACTCAATTCCTTTAGTTGTTTCTTTAGTTTAACTAATTCCACAGTTTCCATTCTATAAGGGGTCTTTGATATGGGCCTTGGACCCAGAATTAAATCAATGGAAAACTCAATTTCTCATTCGGGAGGATGTCCAGGTAAATCTTCCAGAAACACATCTACATATTATTTCACAATAGTAACATCCCCTATTTGAACATTCCTTTCCTCACCCACAGTTATTTCATTCTCTTCCTCCTCGATAATTGAATTTAGTTGAGCTACTGGGGGTGGATCAAGATATGAATCAGGTGGTGATGATTTTTCTCTAAAGATAATGTGTTCTTTATCATCATCATCAAAAATCGTAACCTCCTTCTTCTTACAATAAATTTTCTCATCATGGTCTAAAAACCAATCCATACCAAGGATTATATCAAATTCAATCATGGGTATGATGATGAGATCAATAGATAAAAAACATTTATAGGCCCTAATGGGGACGGATCCACAGAACATTTTAGCAATGATACTTCCCTTAGGTGTTTTAACTGACAACTCCCTTGTTAGATCCAATTGGAAATATCTAATTTTCATAAAAAATGGGAAGATATGAAATAATGTGATGATCCAGAATCAAATAATTCATTTTCCAAACTTAAGGAAACCATTAAATTACCTGCCACCATGTCTTTTAGATCTTCTACCTTAGCAGTAGTGATACCATAAGCTTGGCCTTGATCCCTTTTCCTTTTCTAAGGTAAGTTCCCCTGACACTTAGGACATTCATTTGAATAATGTCTCATCTCCCTGCAGTTGTATCATTGAACATCGATAGATTCTTTCTTCCCCTTGCAATCACGAGTGTGGTGGCCTTTTTCACCACACTTGTAACAGGCTCCCATTCCTTTAATGCAAGTACCGGGGTGTTTCTTCCCACATTTACTGCAGGATGGATAATCAACTTTCCCCTTCTTCCCCTTATTTCCATTCCCAGAGTGATTAGCAGATCTCTTATTCTCTTGATTTTCTTTAAAGTTGTAAGACTTAGAGAATTCTTTTTCTGTCTTGATAGCACATGAGACAATATCTTTGTACGACAAGAAGGATTGTGAGACTAATTATTGATGGAGAAATGGTTTTAACCCATCAAAGAAATGATCAATCTTACTCCTTGGTTTACGTATATAATCTGTAGAATACATCGCTAACCTTGTAAAGTTAGCCTCATACTTTGTGACATTCTCATCCTCCTTTTGTCTCAAACTCAGAAATTGCCTTTCCATATCTTCTTGATGGTCACGAGGAAAGTATTTTTCAAATAAAAGCTCTTTGAACTCCCTCCTTTCCATATTTGATACTTCATAATCTTCCTTTGTGTATTGAAACAATTACCACCATTGATCAGCATCTCCAGTGAGGCGGTAAACTGCCATGATAACTTTTCCCCTTTCACTACTCCCCAAGGCATGGAATATTTTCTCTAAGGAATTTATCCATTGCTCAACTACTAAGAGATTTGTACTCCCACTGAATGTTGGTGGTTGTTTCCTGATTAAGCGATCTAACATTTATCCTCCACGCTGCAGATCAGGGTGCTCCATATAGGTAAGGTTATTATTCATAACCTGAGTGAGTTGTCCCAGTATGGTGATTAGCTGATCATAACCAGTTGCATCACCAGCTCCACTATAATTATCTTGAGAAGGAGGTCAATCCCTACATGGAGTGCATGCAATGATACGGTTTCCATTTCTTACACTAGGTGCCATTTCTAAACAATGACATAAACTAGATTAGTTTATGAATCAAAATACATAATTCCAAACGTGTAAAAAACTTAACATAAATTGAACAGTTTATGGATATAATCCATAATCATAAAAAAAAATTCTTTGAGGAAGTATATACTCATAAACCCTTCATAATGGTTTTTAAAGAAAATTAGAATTATCCTAAGCATATCCCCCAGGAGTGTCGTAACCAAGAGTGCAGCAAGGCCCGTTGTCATGCACCAGTTCCCGTTCGAGTCTAGCTCAAAGCGGTGTTTTAGGGTTTTACCCCTAGGTACATCTGTACCAGAGCCACCTCTACCTTCTCGTATCCAGACAGGGATGTATTTCTCGGAAAACTCACAAAATCTATACAATACCAAAATTCTAGGAATTTCTTCTATACTAATCCTCAAATTCTATCTTAGGGATATGTGCTCTAATAAGAGCTTATCTAAATATAGTTTCTAAGGTTTGTACTAAACTTCCTCTAATACCAACTGTAATGCCCTGAACCCAGTTACCCAGAGTTGGTGCATTATTACATAATATTGGCATGATCCCAAAAGATCAAGTATCGAAAGACCAATTAGTTTAGTAGCCTTGGAATCACTAGATACATTTATAAGTCTTACATTACATTATAAAATGAAAACTACAACAACATAGTCTCCATAGTCCACACTCATATCCCCTCAGACTATCCCTGAAGGTCAGTCATAAAATACTTCTTCACATCCTGATAAAAATAAAACATAAAAAGGGGTGAGCTCAGATTCTCAGTAAGGATAACAATATAGTGGAAACTTTCATAAATAAGCATAAACATTTAAGGCAATGTATTACTAAAACAAAAGCCTTTTAAACTTGAAATTCAGCATAATATGGCAAAATAAAATGAAATAATTCCTTTTAATTATTCACATGGATATTCTACTAGCCGAATAATCACATGCAATATCAATAACCACTTTCAGAATGATGGAATGCATAATTCCAGACTATCATAACCACATAGTCAAGGCCTTGTGTCAAGACTAAAAATAAGATATTTTCAAGGCCTTGTTCCAAGACACTATTTTGTCTCATGAGACCTACCGATGCATCGAGGAGCTATATCAGGCTCCACCCATCACTTATTAAGTCCAATGCATTCCTCATATGAATAGGTTTAAACATAACATAAATATTGGTATTAAAACTAGCATATGAAATGTCAATACTTTCTCCATAAACCATGAATGATATAAAAATAACACATCTATAGTAAAACATATCACAAGACCTTAAATGAAATATGGAAGTTTTGTATCATAATAAATCAACTTCAAATAAGCTTAAAATATATCAAAGGATGTTGACATAGATGAAATCAAAACTATTTGAGAGAAATATCTCTTTTTTTTTAATCATTTAAAAGTCACATAATTATAAAAGAAAACATTTACTTTGAAAATATTCTTCTAATCTTATAGGGGAAGATTTGATGATTTTATAATGGCAGAAAATAGATGCCCCCGCCGTATAAGTTAAAAAAATACATTCTTACATTAATTCTGTCGAAAATGTTAAAAAGGACCTTGTTTGGAAAACGATGGAAGGATTGCTTTATAAACATATTATAAAACATCAAAAAGGATATAAATTACTTTAACCCATGTTCTATAAAATATTAAGAATTATTTTAAATACATTTTTAAGAAACATGGATGTGGATGATAAGGAGGTCCCAGTAGACAATTACGTATAAACAACCTCGGATAATGAAGAGATTGTGAAATAAACCATCACCTTGTACTTTTCCTTGGTCAAGCGTAGGTTAACCTCATTTATAATGGTAAAATAATTGTTATTAAATTATAAAATAATCATATACATTAATATGATATCATATATGATCTTTTAACATTTCTTTGGTAATAATATCTTAGTATTATCGTCTTTTCGGGTGTTAACTTACTCGTTTTATTTTATATTTTTTGTTACAATTGCTGTGTTTGTTATGAATAGGTTGTATCTTATTCATATCCAGAAATATATCAAGTCCTTAAACATTATTTTTAATCATCAAATGATAATTATACTTGAATGGATGTGATGGGGAATGAATCTCATCGCGTTCATGGAGACGGTAGTCCGTACATACACACGAGCGACAATATCATTATTTTGATATTAAAATAATATATAATTGGATGTTATATCATATATAAATAATCATTATCATTTTATATTTATTATTTTCATCACACATCATTATTATACTCATCCAAATAATAATGTTTTTAATAACAATTACACCACGATGTGGAGACGGTAAGCCGTACGTATGCACGTATGGTGACATGTCATTCAAAGGATGTATAGAATATTGAATATGGTTTTACCATATTTATAATAACATAATAGTATATATAAGATACTGGAGTTATTATTTTAGAGTGGAAATAAAAAAGAAAGAAGATGTGGAAGAAGAAAGGAACTTGAAAGAGGGTGGTGAAAACATTACCTCTTCTTCGGGTTCTTCCTTTTGATTTGATCAAAAGGGCTCCTTAGGATGGATTTATGATCAAACTAAGGAATTTAGGTTGAATTGAGGTAAGTGTAGAGAATATTTGTGCAGGGGTTATCTAATCCAAAAGGCATTGAATGTTTAAATTAGAGGGAAGGGGAAGTTCCGTTTTATAAGAGGGGTGAGGGGCACCTTAGGAAAAGCTAGAAATATTATTTTATAATAAATCCATATTCGGTTTCTAATGTCTCAAAAGTGGATTATTTAAAGTTCAAGGTGGTGATAGGTCGAAAAAAACTCAACCAATATGTTTTAGACAGGTTTGGGTCACTTTATTAACCTTATATTTTAGTTTTAACTCATAGTTGATTAGTTTGATATTTACCATGTCTCTTTGTATTTTTATATTATATGGTTAATAAACTTACTATAAACTTCCAAGAGACCCCCAAGTGGTCCACTAATAATAATCCTATCATTATATAAGTCCTTTTTCCGAGATTTAGATTTTTAGGAATAGAATATCAATTAATAATATACTATTTGTTTTAAAAACTCCTTTATGTCAAATTTGACACTATTTAATAATTTATTTTTGTTAAAGTTTTAAAAACTTTATTAATTAGAAAAAAAATTATTTAAGAAATAATAATATGTAATATTAATCAATAAAATTCGTGGATGGCATCAAAACTTTCAAATTATATTTATTTTAACATTTATAGTACCAATTATTTGATTTTTCATTAATAAGGAAAATACTGCATCATTATTGTGTCATAATTAAATTTAATTATTAAATTTCTAAAAACTGAAAATAAAATACCATTATGTAGGAAATGTTTTTATATTTATAATGAATATTTATAGTTGAAAATATAACATATATAAACCAGTATAAAAATTGTTTTTCTAAAAGATATATCCTTATGTAATTTTTGTATTTACTTTAACTTAATTAATATAAAGTGTCATTATCACTTACAAGTGGATCCATGGGGTCCCAAAATCGACCCAAAGATACCCATGGTCGGACATGTATCAACCAATAGGTTTAAGACATGTTTTATGGTAATTTATTATTATTATAATATTATTTTTACCCTTATTTACTGAATTTACCCTTTAACCATGGTAAATAAAATATTTACCGAAGTAATTATTCAAAATGTCTAAAAATAAAAGTTACCTATTTACACAATTTAAACCACATGATTCTAAATATGGAATACATTTTCAAAATTCAAAACACAGAAGTTACAGAAATTAATTTAAAATTAATTCATGTTGTCAAAACAAAAAATGTGTTTTTAAGAAATAATAACTATCAAAAGATTGACACTTGCTTATGTCTAGTTTAAATGTGAAATTATTTCCAATGACCAACATTGGACTAAATGGTAAAAATATAATATAATTTTACTTTAAAATAACTCAAATTCATAATTTATCACTATTAATTATTTCGATTAAAAAAGTTGTTTTTAATTAAAATTTAGTAATTTTCACTATTCATCAAAATATGAAAGTTATCAGAAAAGCACAAAAAATTCACCCTAATATAATTTTGATATTAAGAATTCAAAAATTATTTACATTTTGAAAGGTAAAATTTATAAAATTTTAAAAATTGGGTATTACTATTCATAACAGCTAGTTTGATTGGCTGTGGTGTGTTAGAACTCGAAGTTGCGTACAACACACGCTACTGTATTATTCAAAAAGAAGTGTACCTTAGAAACATGGGGTGTTACAAATTATCCATAATACCCATCAGTAAAATAGTAATGGGGATTCCAATATATCCTCCCTTACATCTTTTCAATAAATGGTAAGGGGAAACGGTCTTTCTTAGTGTATTGGTTTAGTCGGTGATAGTGTATACATACATATCCACTATTATGCACATGAATTGAAACTAATTCATTATTATAATTTTTAATTATGTTAAGACCATATTTCTTGGGAACTACCTACACTAGACTATCCCATTGGCTGTCATAGATGGGATAAATGATTCCATAAGCCCGTAATTTTGTTTCCTACTTTTTAAAAACATATAAGAGGTTTAGGTTCAGTCATTGTTGTTCCTGCCTCATTGGTTTAGTCTCATCCTTTAATAATATATGATGTGTGAAAACTGATGGGATAATAACAGTAATTTTAGCAAGTGTCCATCCCAAATCTTGTTTATACACCCTCAAAAGTTTAAGAAATTTCAATTCATTCTCTAGAGGGAGTGAACTATCAATGATGATGGGAATCTTGTTTCCATTCTCAAGATACGAATATTTAAAATTTTGAGGTATAGGTTTAAGTTCCAATTTACAGGTATTTTTGATTGATGGTAGTTAATGTCGATGTGTGAGGTCGATGATCTCATCTAACAACTTAATGGTAACATTCTTAGATAAATAATGACCTTTTACAATATTAGTAGTATCATCGATGGTCATGGGATCTTGAATTCTCAAGAAATCATCAATTAAAAAACATGCATGATATTTTTCTAGATAGTTATAGCATTCAATGCATGATTCATTGCATGGAATTTATATCAAGGATGAAAACTAAAAAAGGGTTTTAGGGGAAATAAAATATGTTTATTCAAGGGAAGAGAGTACATCAATTGAATTAACTGAAATTGAGGAAGGTTCTTCTGATGGGTGCCTCATTGAATCATGGATATTGAATTGGAAAATATCCTCACAAAAATCCATAGATAATTTACCATTTTGAACATTAATTATGGTTTTAGTAGTTTTCAATAAATGTGTCCCCAATATAATTGGGTCATATCCATTCATCCTATCATTTTAAATTTTAACACATAAAAGTTTATAGGGAAAATTAAAATTTTCACTCTCACAAGAGAATCCTATAACACACCATCATGTTGCATTGTACTCCAGTTTTCAAGTTGAACAAAAATTCTAGTGGGATTCAATTCACCATCCTTCAATGAAGATAAAATGGAGTGAGTCATCATATTTATAGAAGCACCCAAATGAACCATAGAATCAAAAATAATAATTTCCAATGCTGAAAGGAATCTAGAATGTCGTAGGACAATCACATTTTTTTTGAAAATGATGGATCTATCAATGATGATATGTTATAAACCAATCTCACATTTTCATCAACTTTAAGTCACCTTCGATTTGTACACATCACCATTAGAAACTTGGTGTATCATAGAATTTTTTTTTACATATTCAATCAAGGGGATTCCAACCTGTACTTTTTCGAAAGTTTCCAAAATTTATTTATCCAGTTCAGTTTTTTTTGTTCCCATGGTTGGGTGGATATTTTGTGAAATGGAAGAAGAATAGTTTTTCTTAGTGATTTATCAATTGAAACACTCTTTACTTTGGCAGGGTTATTCTCAGGACATGGTTTTTCCTCATTCAGACCATTCTTAGTGGTTGGGATAGTGGTTTACTCAGGAGAGGATGACTCTAATAGATAGATAATTTGGATTTTAAGTTGTTTTCCACTCTTAAGGGTGATGGTGTTGACATTTACCTTATCCCTGGGGCTAACTAGTGGTTGAGAAGGTAGTTTACCCGACCCATGAATTTGGATTTACCTCACGGAGTTGGTGAGTTATCCTAATCAGTTTTTTAGGTATTGTATGGCTACTTTGGTGGTTTATTATAATTTTATATTATTTTTGTCCATTTGTTTAATCATGTATTCTAGCATAGGCTCTGGTTTTGTAGGGGGGTTTTGGAAATTCCTTTGTAGTGGTTGTGGTTTTATGGGTGGTGGTGTTGGATGACTACTCTTCCCTAGTTGGTTCCATGGTTATCGAGGTTATTTTAAATACACCCATTTCCTATAGTATTGGTTTCATTTCCACTTATATTTGTTTGGATATTATGGCTCTTTCTTAACTGGTTTGTCATGGGGGTCCTCGAAATATTACCTCAAAACTCTCAGAAGTTAATGTCAATTGAGGGAATTGGTTAGAATAATGGGTGTCAGTATAACAAATACAATAATGGATGGGACGATGACATTAGTATTTCTATTGGGAAAGATAATTTTTTTAGATAAGGGTACATACCCGTTCAAACTTCATTCCCACATTCTTCTCCAATTCATAACTTTTCACCTCATGGACACCTCGAATGGGTATACTGGACCTTGAGCCAAATTGTTGAGTATCCTACGCCATGTTCTCAATGATTTTCCTTCCATTGAATGGGGTTTTAACGAATAAAACGCCACTTGCATCATCATTAATCATGTTTCGATTAATAGTAATTAAACCTTCATAAAAATACTATATTAAAAGTTCATCACTAATTTGGTGGTGTGGGAAACTTGAAAAAATCCTTTTATATATTTTCCATTATTCATGAAGTATTTCCCCTTTTGGTTTTCTTATCACACAAATTTCTTTACTTATAGTTTTAGTTTAATAGGATGGGATGTATTGTCAAGAAAAAGTCATTTCATATTTTCCCAGACTCTAATATGAGAAATAACATAATACAACCAATCTTTTACAGTGTCTTCTAATGAAAAAAGATATTCCCTAGGATTTATTTGTTCTTTATTCACATTATAAGGTTTTAATGTAGAACATATAGTATGAAATTATTTTAAGTTATTATGAGTATCTTTCCCCATGAGACTATGGAATCGTGGTAATAAGTGAATGAAACTGGATTTAAGTTCGATATTTGGTACCTCACCTTGTATTTAAATGTATGCAGGTTGGATATCAAAATCAGGTGTGGTAATTTCTTTTAATGTTCGAGTATTTTTAGCCATGTTATAAATTTTATTTTTAGTTTTTATTTTGTTTCTAGAATAATATGGGTTTAGAAAAATCTCATGTTGTGGTGTGTCCCCCTTCAAAGGGTTTCCATGTGTGTCTCGAGGTCACTGACATAGGATCCTATCCGATTTGAGTTAAAAATGAGGTAAATATCATAGATTAGATGTGTCATTCATAGAACCTACATAATAAATAAATTATAAAACAAAAAAAATATGAAAAATTAGATGATAAAACAAATATATATTCCCAAAATTTACAAAATTCTTATAAAAGAACACACTAAAAACCAATGCACTCCCCAGAAATGGTTCCAAAATTTGACTGCGTTGTCATGACACGTCAAATTGATTAATTTTTTAATGTTTATTTATAGTATAGGTCATACCCTAGTTCATATCTCAAGGATCATTGGATGTTTAAAGTATGTTTTTTTAATAAAATTTACTAAAAGAGGGGGTGGTTTTAAAAATAGATTTAAAAATAGAACGACTTAATTAAAGAGTTTAAAAGTTGATAAATAAAGGTGATTTTTTCAGAATTATGATAGAATAATTTCATTTAAAGTTTACAACACAACTTGTACAGTTCAGTTTTATGAAAATCTCACATGGTTTAATGAAATTATTTTATTTAGTATTTTTAAGATCAAGATCCCCCTCTTTCCTCTTAAAACGATGCACAAAGAACCAACCCTTGACACAAAAATCATGTTGTCAAGGTTTGGACCTAGAGAACGGAAAAAGGGATACCAAATCATAATGAAATATTGTGTATGTGAATGTGAAAAGGGATATAGGTGTTGTCCAATTAGATCAACCCAATATTCACACTTGAAATCTCAACCCAATCAGTGTTGAGATAAAAAGTGTTTCACTTGATTAAACCAAAAAAAATCATTCAAATAAGAATAATATTAAGATAAAACTAAAATAAAAATTTTCACACACAAATTAAAAAAAAACCAGTATCATAACAAGTGATTTAACTCCCTCCCAAGTGCATGTTGATCCTTTAAAATGACCATCCACCATTTAGCTTTCCATCTAGAGGAGGAGGAGGCTCGAGTGGAACGTCTCCTTCATCCTTGATCTCCATATGAGGATAGGGGACTATAGAACTTTTAGGATGAATAGAGGAATCATTTAGGTCTCCAAATGTTAGATATTTCCCCCCTGGTCGAAAATACAAATGGGGTAACCAAGGTTCCAATTTATAGGCAAAGTACAAGGTGGTTTTGGGAACAAAAATTTTATAAAACCATTTGGACCAAGGTTTTTGACATTCATATAGTAATATATAAATTTTAATAAAACTAATAAGTTTTACCATACCTATTTAATATCTCCATAAAAAATTTTCATCATTTATATTTCTAAAACTTAAGATATAGTGGAAATATAGAATTCCACTTTTAACTTCGAGCAGATTCTTTATCTTGGATAGATCATTTTGGATGCCCCCCTTAATGGATGAATTGGGATTGGGTGTCTTAATAAGAGTTTCATACCACTTAATTTTGGATAATTTCACAAAATATCATCCCAATTTTATGCATGTATTAGTTTTAGTGTTCGTGTGATTCCACTGGTGTTCATGGAATCTTGCACAATTTGGCCCATTTTTCTTAAATTTTGTCATGGGCCTCCAAATCACCTCCATATACAATGAAAACATAAAAACAATTGAAATTACCCTTTTTAATAGTGATTAGTACAAATAATTGAATAAAACATGAATTGAAATTTTTTATAATAATTGTAATTTATAATACAAAATCAGTTTAACATAGTGATGTGAGGGTGAAGTAAAATAGTGAACCATTGTGTGATCACCGACTAGTAGTGAGGTTATACAAGAGAATGGTGGGAAGACTATACCCCTATGATCATAGTGTGGAAAAATAGAATCATAATATAAATGAATAGAAGAATCATAATAAATAGCCATTATTAGAAGAGTAAATAATATAGATAATATAAATTGAATGAATAATAATAATCCCCAATGTATACAAAATGATTTCAATGTCATGATGCTATAAAAAGGAATTGGAATACATAGAAATATAAACATATAAAATCATATCATATCAAAATAAAAAAAAGACTAAAACTATCTCTAATAGTAACATGAGCCAAAGCTCAGTCTTATGCTCCCAGAACCAATGCTATAAGAAAATTAAGTATCCATAACCAGGTGATTTCCCATATCCCTATCTGCATCAATGAAGTCTTCCTGAGTACCAAATGGATACCTGAATATGGTGTGAGATATACATAGTAGGACACAACTAATGTTTTCTAATGTCATATAATTCATGAGCACATAAAGATCAAATATTCAGTTAATATTACAAACTAAGAATGAAATACATAAATCACATATTGGACCAGGATTCGAACATGAAACCCATCTGAAACCACCTACATCAGCCTAATCGAAAAATGTATCTAAAATATTACCAATTTATGATTTTATTTATAAAGTAGTATTAGGACCCATCACATATCCATGGGATCCCATGGGGATCATATCAGTATAAGGGATAAACACATCCCATGTAATTACACTTGTTAAAAGGAATTATAACAAGGTCTTCATGTATTAAAATTATTGACCAAATACAAATATGTTATTTGACTTAGAAGACACGTCATTTACATCAATTAATAAATTTAATTATTGGAAACCTAATCTCATCCAAGGCATTCCAAATGAGAAACCCAGTAATCATTCCATGTGAAAAATGAACCCATCTCCCTACAATCCCATCAAAGGAATTCTTTATAGGAACCTAGTTATCTATATAGGTGTAAGAACCCAGTTCTTATTTTTGAGTTATAGGTTTCTTATTTTCCTTTTTCCTTAAGTGTTTTTGAGAAAACAAGGGAAATGTGGGAAAAATCCCAAAATTTATGCGTACATGCTGTGTAATTTTGTACGCACACTGTGTACTTCGGCTATGTGGGATGAGAATACAGGCATGTAGGTTTGTCTTTAAAAACAAACTACACACCATGTACATTCATATACATGCCATGTACTTTGGCTGTGTGGGATGTGAACACAAGGTGTGTAGGATTTTCGGCGGTTTAGGATGTAATAACTAACTGCACGCCATGTACATAGTCATACACACCGTGTAATAAGTCAGCAGATGAACAGGGTGGCGGTGAAAAGTATCCACCAGAAGAACTGTTAAAAAAATAGTACACACCGTGTAGTTATTTTTTTCACTTAAAATAGGCAGTAACCTCCTCGTTTGGAAAAGGAGGAAGAAAACACGTTTGGAGCACAGGAGAGACGGTCGACGCTTGGAGGAGCTCCCGATCGCACGTCGGAACTCCGATTCTTCCACTGTCAATCTCGTTTAGACAGCGTGGGTAAGTTCTTACCTCTCCTTAAGTCTCTTCTTCCAATTATTTCCCAAAATGAAGTTATTTGAGTTTGAATGGGTGAATTTTTATGCCAAATCTACGTCGTTCTCAGTTGATTCGGGAGGCGTCATACACGTATATCGATCAGAGGAGATCGAGGTAGGTGGTCTTGTGTTTATTTCAAGCTTTCAAGTTGATTTTGTGCACTGTTGTGCCATGAGCCCATCTTCGGGGTATCGTGAGGCTGATACCTTGGCTGTTGAGATACCTAGAACTGCATAGGTGATCTAATAAATAAATTTAAACTACTGTTTGGGATCATTTCTTGGATCCCGAACCACCCCGTGGGTGCGTTTCCCTTGTTTAGCCATTTGGCCAGGATGCCTGTGGTTATGACATGATTATAAGAATGTTTTGAGTTTTCTTAAGAGGAAACATATATAATTTCTTGTTTGTATGTTAGACTCGACCCGGTTACTTGATTTTCTTATGGGATGCATGAGGGCAGTATTTTGTTTAGCCTAAGGGCAACGTTTCTTATGCATGTGGGTATGACCTTTTGTTCATGCGGTCAATATCTCGTATGTCTGAGGGAAATATTTGTTATGGCTATGGGCAATCACCTACGGGTTTCAATTATTCTTGCACGAGGGTAAGGATTTACATGTCGGAGCACAACGTTTACTTTGAATTTTCACTCTGGTGATTTCTTATGTTGTACCTTCCAAGATAAAGCACAAGCTTGGAATTGATAAATGATTATTAAAATGGAAATGTAACTGGTAGATATAGTTAATTTTGAGTACTGCCTAGTTTACTGTATTTTGTTATTGCACACTGTTGTTTCACATTTTCACTGACCGTTGGGTACGGGCCTTTGGTGGCTTCCTACTGCGATTTATTTCTCACACCCTGTTTGGGTCATGTCTTGGTCCCAAATATATTATATTGTTGTAGGTGTCAATAAGGGAAAGGGTTCCTACACAGGTACCTGATTGTTGTAGAGGAGTAAGAGAACATGGGACTGAGATTAGGCTTGCGATGCTGCTGAGTTCCTATTTCACTATTTTGGTTTGGATTTCTATATTTTTATACCTTCTGATGTATTGTATTTGATTACAGTGTATCCTATTTTGGCTGCTTTCATAGAATTAGTGAAATGTTGCATCATTATATGTATATGACTACTTTTTATCTTTTATTTCAGCTCTATCATCCATTTTCAGGTCTATATTGTTTACTGTTTCCGTTTTGGTATGTTTATATTTTTTTGCTGCACTACACTTTGACAAATGAGGGCATAGTTTCCCCACTATCATACCTAATCCCTCGCTGCTAGTCAGCTACCTCTAAAGTTTGGGGAAATTCACTTGAGGTCATGTGACCAACCGGGTCTGGGGAACCTGTTGTGTGGATTCCTGATCTGGGACGTTACAAAATGGTATCAGAGGATTTTCTTTTCTCCGAGTTATTTTATTATTTGGTGAAAACGGAAAGAGATATATTTTTAGGGGATTCGATTAAAAACTATGCCCGGGAGTAGCTACCCTGTGTATAGGTAAAGTCTGGATTTCCTCGAATTAAATTATTATTTTTTGTTTATGATTATTACAGTTGATTTGATTTCACCATCGGGTGATGCACTTGTGGTGTGTTGTTTATATTTTATACATGGGTTCTATTTAGTTGCAACCCGATGAGATGAGGGTATTCCAACCATGAATCATTTAGGAACATGTTGGAATCACATTTCATGCATAGTTTTCATGCCATGTAGGTGTATTAGAAATTTTATGTTGTTGTGATAGATGTTGTGCTAGACAGAGCATGTTGTTGTGATATATTCCTTGATAACATACCTGCTATTTGATAGGGTATTTTTAGGTATGGTTAGTGAATGAATGCCAAACTTTGGTTCCTGAGGATTATGGGCCCTCTTTAACCAGAATTTGGTGGATCATCGACTTGTTTACCTTGTTTATAACATGTATAAGATGACAAGATTTGATTCGCGGGGAGTGTGGGCCTTCACGGATCAGAATTTGGCACTTGGTGTTGGTTTCAGTGTTTTTCTGGGCTCTGTAGTAGTTTCTAAGGATTAATATCCAGAAAACCCCAGAATACATGTTGTGTAGTTTTGACTGCATGCCATGTACCCTTCTGTTTGGGAAGAATTGAAAAAAATTATGTACAGACCGTTTAGACCTTATATATGCTGTGTAGTCTCTAACCATGTCGTAAGTTGTATGGGTAGAGACATGGGATAGGGAATTTCTTGCAAGAACACACTGTGTACCGGTTGAACACACCGTGTAGCATAGACCCTGTGTCCGCCCATGTGATTGAAAACACGGATGGAGGAACCTTAAGTTATACTTGTTGTGTCTACCTTGAACACGTCGTGTAGTCTGACACAGGTACTCGGCCGTGTCACTAACAACACGGGTCGGTGTTATCCTTCCTAGTACACGTCGTGTCTATCTGGAACACACCGTGTAGCGTCCACCATGTAGCCAGTCGTGTAGCTAATAACACAGGTCGGTTGGGAATTCTTAGTACACGTTGTGTCCATCTGGAACACGCCGTGTAGTGTAACCTGGGTATGCAGGCCGTGTCACTAATGACATGGGTCGGTGTTACCTTTTCTAGTACACGTCGTGAACATATGAGACATGTCGTGTAGTCTTGAACGGTGAGAGACTGTGTTGATTTAGCCATGTGGCTGGGGAAACAAAGTGTTTTACATGCCATGTTTGGGTGTAACACGCCGTGTATCTAGGTTTGAGACACGCCCAGGCCAACATCAGAACACAACCATGTAAGGGATTAAGGGCACACATAGTGTGGACTTTATACACACCGTGTAGTTTCTTTTTCCAGTTTTGGTGTCTTTATTCCCCTTTTTGTGTGGGCACTTAAACAGACAAAAGAAACATCAACAGTAAATTAAACTAAGGCGTGTGTTTGACCTTGTAGAGTCATGCTTCCGAGATGACCATGAGTTGTTCTCCAAGAGAGTGGAGACGATTATACTCTATAGATGGTAGGCCATGGGCTGCCAGTGGATCCTCAGCAGTGCCAGATGTGGCGCCAGCCGTTATACCGGACGAAGGCATAGATGCATAGTTCTGTGAAGGCTTGATGCGGTTCATGAAAACCTTCCAGGGAGCACCGCCGATTTCCACATCTATGGTAGAGATGACATGTATATTCCAGCAGAATCATCCACCTACGTTTTTAGGGGATGGAGGACCACAGGCTGTGGAGTCTTGGTTGGGTTCTATGCAGACGATCTTCAAGAATCTAGAGACGCATCCTGGGAGGAGGGTCAAGATTTATAATTATATGCTGCATGATTTAGCCAAGAGATGGTGGGATGTTACCACCCACACTGAGCATCACTAAGATATGGTGTGGGAATATTTTTAGGTAGTCTTATATGACTTTTTCTTTCCAGTGACACGAAGGTCAGATTGAGCTTGAGAGTTTATAAATCTGCAGCAGGGCACCATATTAGTGATGGACTATTCTTCATGCTTCCCCGAGATAAAGCATTTTGCACCTGTTCTGGTGGGTGACGAGACGTTGAGGGCTAGATGCTTTGAGGATGGTCTTCGATACGACATCTGATCACTGGTGGATGTTTTTAGGTTTCCTACAGCGCATGCTATTGTGAACCAGGCATTGATTATTGAGTGGAACCTGTGGGAAGCTAGTGGTGAAAACCAGGGCGGTTCAGCACCGATATTTGGTACTATTTCTACCAGCAAGAGGAAGAGGCAGATGGATTTCTCTCATGGTGAAAATACTAGCCAAAAGAATTCTTTAGGTGGCTAGGTGATGTGCTACCAGTGTGGTAAATAGGGGCACAAGAGACCTCAGTACCCACGTGACCCAATGGAGTGCCAAGCTTGCGGCAGGACGGGTCATGTTCAACGTTTTTGCAAGGTGTTTCCACCAGTGGCTAGTGAGAGGGGTTCAGTGCAGACTCCGCGTGTAAGAGTAGGGCCAGTAGCTTCTTATCAGTCAAGAAAATGGAATATTTTAGGACAATTAGGCCAAGTTGGTGGTCGTGGTCATGGTATCCAGACACCAGGATCATAGAGACAGCAGGGCAGGTCAGCTCAGGGTAGCCAGGCGGTGTCGCAGGGCTGCAGCACTGGGTAGGTATATGCAGGGAAACAGACCCAACATGAGCAGGATCCCGGACCTTCCCTTGTCAGAGGTACTATTCTAGTTGCTTTTGTTTTATCTTCAGTACTTTTTTATACTGGTGTTACACATAGTTGTATATATTTACCCGTTGTGGAGAGCCTTGGGCTCTATGTTTCTTCTTCTTCTGATATCATGACGCTAGACACTACGTTGGGGGATGAGAACGGCTGGTGTGCATCAGTGCAAGGAGTTCCCCCTAGAGGTTGCGGGTGTCACTTTCTATGGTACCTCTATGTATTAGAGATGATAACCTATAATGTCATTCTAAGGATTGACTGGTTGGTACCCTTTCGATCCTTTGTATATTTCTATCATCGTATGGTGAGTTTCACGTCACTAGAGGGTGGAGAGTTTCTATACAAGGGTGAATGGGATGTCCAAGCGAGCTGAGATGGACCTGAGCATCATGGGTGAGGTGTAGTAACATCCAAAATTGTGAGTTTATATCTGGATGAATAGGGATCTTATCAGAAGAATTTCCTTCCAGTGGTTGATTGTTTCAAGGATGTCTTCCGGGATAAATTTTCAAGTTTACCTCTAGAGAGAGAGGTGGACCTTTCTATTGATCTCATGCTAGGAGCAGCACTGGTGTCCATTCCTCCTTATAGGATGGCTATGATAGAATTGCAAAAGATCAAGAAGTAGTTGGAGGAGTTCCAGGAAAAGGGTTTTATCTGACCTAGTACTTCTACTTGGGGTTCTCATATCTTGTTTGAAAATAAGGTAGATGATACCCTCAGGCTCTGAATGGATTATCAGAAACTAAACCAATTGATGGTTAAGAACTAATATCCTTTACCAAGGATTGATGATCTTTCTGATCAACTTCGAGAAGCACAAGTGTTCTAGAAGATTGAATTGAGATTAGGATAACATCAGTTGTGTGTTAGACCATCAGACATACTGCTTACAGCTTTTCGGAGCAGATATGGTCTATACGAGTACTTGGTCATGCCGTTTGGACTCATAAACACGCCATTATTTTTCATGGATCTGATGAATTGTATGTTCCACCAATATCTAGATTTTTTTGTGGTAGTCTTTGTCGATGATATCTTGGTGTACTCTCACACTCAACATGACCATGCCACCCATGTTGAGATCGTACTGAGTACACTGACAGATCATAAGATATATGCTAAGCTATCAAAGTGTCGCTTTTTAATGGACCAAATTCACTTCCTGGGTTATATTACCTCAGAGGTAGGAGTTGAAATATACCCAGAGAAAGTGAGAGCAGTGTTTCCTAGGAGCATCCTAAGAACATGTTTGAGATACAGATTTTCTTGGGGATGGATGGTTACTACAGGTGCTTTATACATGACTTCTCCCACTTATAAGTACCATTGACAGGTTTGATTAAGAAGGGTATGAAGTTTCTTTGGACTGAAGATTTCGAGATAGCCTTTCAGGAGCTGAATGGAAGGTTGACATCAGCACCAGTCCTGATACTTCCAGAGTAGGGGAGAAGCTATACATTTTACTGTGATGCATGAGGTATTGGGCTGGGATCAGTGTTGATGCAGGGAGATCGAGTAGTTGCGTACGGATCTCGGCAGATGAGGCCACATGAGAGGAATTACCTGACGCATGATCTCGAGTTGGCTGCAGTTGTTCATGCGTTATGTTGTTGGAGACATTATCTCTTAGGAGAAATTTTTTTGGTGTTTAGATACCACAAAAGTCTTAAATACATATTTATCGAACGTGGCTTGAATTTGAGATAGCGAAGGTGGGTTGAATACCTTCAGTCCTTTGACTTTGAGATTTTCTATACACCTGGTAAGGGTAATGCAGTAGATTATGCATTGAGTAGGAGGAATCAGATACAGGCAGTGCATGAGGCCAGTGGTGAGTGGCAGCTTATGGATTTGTTCTCTAAGATGCATTTGGAGGTGCATGATAGTCCGAGGTGAACCTATCTTTAATCCTTAACTGTGACTTCTACCCTCCTAGATAGAGTGAGGATGAGACATCTATCAGATTCTGAAGGCCTAGTTCTACAGGATTCGGTGGCAAGTGAGGACCCTCTTCCTAGTTAGACGATAGGCGAAGATGAGGTACAACGTATCCATGGACGAGTGTGGGTTCCAGGGGATATACGTGAGGTGTTGATGTGGGAATTTCATGATTCATCTTGGGCAGTGCATCTTGGGGTTACCAAAATGTATCGTGACTTGAGAAGTTGGTATTGGTGACCGGGTATGAAAAGGGAGGTGGCTAGTTTTTTTACAAGATGATTCACCTGTCAGCAAGTGAAGGTGGAGCATCATAGGCTAGATCGACTATTACAGTAGTTACCCATTTCAGAGTGGAAATGGGATGATGTCACAATGGACTTTGTGACTGTGTTTCCGAGTTCACCTTGAGAAAATGATGTCATGTATGTTGTTATGGATAGACTTATGAAGGTGGCTCACTTTTTTCCGATCAAGGAGACCTTAGGTGTTGATGAGCTCAGAAAGTTGTATATATGAGAGGTAGTAAATCTTCATGGGGTCCCTCATTCTATCATTTCATATAGGGATTCCCTTTTTATGTCTCATTTCTGGTACAGTTTTCAGAGGGAACTGGGTACACAGGTTATTCTGAGCACAACTTACCACCCTCAGACCGATATCCAGTCAGAGCATACAATACAGGTGCTAGAGGACATGCTACATGCATGCTTATTAGACTTTGGGGGCTCCTGGGAGAATCACATACCCCTGGTTGAGTTTTCTTATAATAATAGTTTTAGGGAAACTATTTAGATGGAACCTTAGACCCTTTATATGGTAGGCCATGTCAATCACACTTGTGCTGGTTGGAGGCAGGTGAGGCAGCTTTAATAGGACCATGTCTTGTACAGAAGACTTTAGAGCAGGTCCAGTTGATTCAGAAGCGGATGGCTACTACACAGTATCATCATAAATCTTATGTTCATCTCTGAATTTAACCCTTGGAGTTCATAGTCAGGGATCAGGTTTTCTTGCATGTTTCACTGAGGTTGGGACACAGGCGGATTAGGAGATAGGGTAAACTTTCACCGAGGTATGTAGGGTTGTTTGAGATTATGGAGAGAGTTAGGTCGGTTGCCTATCAATTGGAGTTACCATAGAGGTATCGGGTCATGCATGACTTCTTCCACGTATATCAGCGGCACCATTATCACTCAGACTCATCCCACATTTTTCATCCCGAGGTGGTTGAACTTCAGGTAGATGCATCCTTTTAAGAGAATCTGATTCGTTTTGTTGATAGGAGCACAAAGGTTCTCTGAGTCCATTCAGTTCCTCTTGTATGGTTGTTATGGCAGCATGGCTAAGTGCAGGATGAAACCTAAGAGCGAGAGATAGACGTACGTGTTTAGTGGCTAGAATTTTTCACAGCTTTATCTTCACCACCCTTGGAAGGGAAATTCAGGGACGAATTTCTTTAAGGGGGGAAGTTTTTAAGAACCTGGTTCTTATTTTTGAGGTATGGGTTTCTTCTTTTCCTTTTTCCTTAAGTGTTTTTGAGAAAACAAGGGAAATGTAGGAAAAATCCCAAAATTTATGGGTACACGCCATGTACTTTTGTACACACACCATGTACTTTGGCTATGTGGGATGAGAATACAGGTGCATAGGTTTGTCGGTAAAAACAAACTACACGCTGTGTATTTTCATATACATGCCATTTACTTTGGCCATGTGGGACGAGAACACAGGGTTTATAGGATTGTCCGTAGTTCAGGATGTAATAACTAACTACACACCATGTGCTTAGTCATGCATGCTATGTAATCAGTCGGTAGATGAACAGGGTGGCGGTGAAAAGTAGCCACCAGAGGAATAGTTAAAAAAATAGTACACGCCATGTACTTGAGAGTACACGCTGTGTAGTTATGTTTTTTTCTTAAAATAGGTAGTATCCTTCTCATTCGGCAGAGGAGGCAGAAAAATATTTCGGAGCACAGGAGAGATGGCCAACACTTGGAGGATCTCCTGATCAGACGTCGGAACTCCAATTCTTCCACCGTCGATATTGTTTGGACCATATGGGTATGGTCTTAATTATCATTGAGTCTCTTCATCCAATTATTTCTCGAGGGGAAGTTATTTTAGTTTGAACAGGTGACGGTTTATCCCAGATCTATGTCATTCTCAGTTGATTTGGGAGGCGTCGTACATGTATATCGGTCCAAGGAGATCGAGGTAGGTGGTATTGTGTTTATTTCCAAATTTCGATTTGATTTTGTGTGTCGTTGTACCACGAGCCCATGTTTGGGGTGTCGTGAGGCTGAGACCTTGACTATTGAGATACCTAGAACTACATAGGTGATCTAATGAATTAATTTAAACTGTAGTTTGGGATCGTTGTTTGGATCCAGGGCCACCCCATGGGTGTGTTTTCCTTGTTTAGCCATTTGGCCAGGATACCCATGGGTATTCCTTTATTATAAGCATGTTTTGAGTTTTCTTGATAGGAAACATATATAATTTCTTTTTTGTATGTTGGGATCAGCCCGATTACTTGATTTTCCTATGGGATGCCCGAGGGCAGTGTCTTGTTTAGCCTGAGGGAAACATTTCTTATGCATGTGGGCAGTACCTTTCGTGCCTACGAAAAAATATCTTGTATGCCTGAGGGAAATATTAGTTACGATTGTGGACAGTCACTGGTGGGTTTCAATTTTTCTTTCCTGAGGGTAAGGATTTTCATGTCTGAGGACAAAGTTTACTTTTAATTTTCACTGTGGTGATTTATAATGTTGCACCTGCCAAGCTAAAGCACAAGCTTGGAATTTAGAAATGATTATTAAAATGGCAATGTAAATGGTAGAGATAGTTACTTTTTAGTACTGCCTAGTATACTGTATTTTATTATAGCACACTGTTGTTGCACATTTGCACTGACAGTTGGGCATGAGCCTTTTGTGGTTGCCTATTGGTATTTTTTTATCACACCCTATTTGGCTCATGTCTTGGGCCCAAATAGATTATATTTCTATAGGTGTCGATAAGTGAAAGGGTCCCTACACAGGTACATGATTGTTGAAGAGGGGTAAGAGAGCATGGGACCAAGCTTAGTCTTGTGATGCTGCTGAGTTCCTATTTCACTGTTTTGGTTTGGTTTGATATATTTTTGTACCTTTTGTTGTATTGTATTTTATTGGAGTGTATCATGTTTTGGCTGCTTCCATATAATTAGTGACATTTTGCATCATTATATGTATATGACTGCTGGTTATCTTTTATTTCAGTTCTGTCATCCATTTTCAGATCTATATTGTTTACTGCTTCCTCTTTTGTATGTTTATATATTTTATTCCACTGCGCTACACTTTGAAAAATGAGGGCATAGTTTCCCCACTATCAGTCCATGGCCCTCACTAATAGTCGACAGCCTATGGCGTTTGGGGAAATGTGCTTGAGGTCATGTGACCAACCGGGTCCGGGGCACCCATTGTGTGGCTTTCGAAACCGGTATGTTACAATAGGTTTGATATATATTCATTTCAATTTGATTTTGACCTTTTAATTCTTTATAAGAAACCCAAGTTTCACTTGTGGCATAAAATCAAGAACTTACATTGGATTCCATCCTTGGAATTCCAAGTGAGGAACCCAAGTATCACTCATCGTACAAGTGAATCCATCTGTCTAATAGTGCTCATCCATGGAATTCATATCAAACCCATGTAACTCCCACAACATGATGTAAATCCATTTAATAATTCATTTCAGTTCAATAATCCCAATGATTCAATCTATGGTGTTTCAGGTCTGAACCCATGTATCACCCTAGGCATGGCATAACAAATGGTCATGGGATATTAGTCTAATCATATAATTTAACATCACTTTTAATCTAATTAATCTATATAATTTATAAATAATAAGTATAACTCACCTTATAAGGGAATTAAATTTCATATCAAGGACATAAAAGGACTACCATGGCATAAATCCTTCCATTCAATTCAATTAATCACCTTTCTATTTAAATATGACCTCTCTGTTATAAGGGGTGGAGAACACACCTCATATGTTGAAACAAAACCATACAAAACTCATGGTTTTTTTCTAGTTTATTAATATACCTGAAGGGGTGGTTCTATTGGGGGTATTCAACACTATTTTATGATTTTTGATCACAAGGGTCATTTAAACATAGGATCACATATTTAATTTATGAAAACATCATTCAATATGTAGCACATGGAAGGTCTGACACACAAAACAATGGCATAATATATAGACAATTGGATTTAATGGGAAAATCATGAGACCACCTACCTAATATTGGTAGTAGAATCCCTATCTAATGAGAATATGATTCAGTCTATATCGGTAGAAATAAAACAAAATGGATGAAAAACTTAAAAATATAGAAAAAGAACTCTCATTTATTTAGAATTATATATTTAAACATAAAGGAATGAATGAAGATTATTATAGAGATTACTATTAGTTATCCAATGTAACTGATGACAAAGGAATCAGACACCACATTAATATTCGAGCTTAAATCCTAAGTGATGGAGAAGAGGGAAATCTAAGATGTTGTAGGTGTTGTGAATGGAGAATAAAGGAAAGAGGAGTTTGATGTAATAAATAAACATGGTTAAAAGGGTAATTTTACCCTTTATTAAAGGGGAACATGATTTGGTTGTACGGTTTGGCCAAACCATGCAGGGTCACTACCTAAGTGGAACTACCCATGAATTCTCGTTTCACGGTTTGATAAACCATGAAGATCCCATGAGTATCCCCTATATAGTTTCTTTACAACTCCTAACATGGTCGTACGACCTCCTATGCATGGTTAAACTGATAGTGAAAATCCTATTATTGGTATGTATGGTTGAGCTACATATTTACTCCTAACCATGCGCCAACCATGTAACTCATACTGCTTCTCTAAAAACTAGAGATCGGGGCTGTGAAAAATCTATGGATTCTCCTAAACCCTTCCTTAAACCTTTAAGAACTTCTATTATAATAAAACAAAATATTTATACTGAATTTAAAGAGTTAATACCTCATTATAAAAGCTAAGATCTTACATGATAAATAATCATTACCCATGAATTAGATCAATGTATGGGTACACCCATCAAAACATAAACATACATATGTTTTCCACATAAGGAAATAAATATAAGGCATAAACAAAATGATTACCCATGGAAATAAATGGGTTATGTATTCATGTCTTATAGAATTATCAGATGGCATAACATAATTGTTTCCATAAAAGAAGATGTTAAAACATTCTTGGACATTAATAGGGAAAAATTATACCTAGATCATGATAAATGATGTATAACTAAATTGAATAGATTAAAAAAGAGTGGATAAGTAACTTTGGGGATGTACCACTTAACTGGGGTTTTAGGAAAAAGGGTTAAGAGTTTTTAAAGATGATAAGATCATAATAGATTCCATAAAACCAAAAGTGGACTAAAATGGGTTTCCATATAAAAATGAGTGTTTTTTAAAACACATAAATTTTTAAAAATTTATTTAGTGTTACCTTAAAAGAGGTAAATAAGTTCCATTTATTCATATTTTTTTAAAAAAATGAGGAAGGAACCTTTAAAAAATTTATATGCCCATAAATTAAGGGTGAATTACACTAATAATATACATGTGGAACATATATAGATAATATAAAATATGTAAATAAGAATATTATAGAGATAAAATGATTTTAATATAGAAAAATTACAACCCAATGAAAATGGGGTGGTTATGAGAGATCCATTACCTTATGGTCCAGAATCCTTCTATACTTTCACTTAACATCCTGGATAATAAAATTAAACTCCTTAATTAATTAATTCATAACCTACTCTATCTCTATTTGATTTATCGTAATTATATTATGTTCATTTAAAACTATTTCATTGATAAATAATTTTTTTTTTGTTTTTTTAGGATATTCGTTTCATGGTTATAAGGACAGATCTTGTATATACCATTATTGAATTTCTTGTCAAATGGGACTATAACCATGTGAGTAAAATAAAAATTTATTCATTTCCTTCCAAAAATTAAAATATTCTCAACAATCCATTGCAGTTTTTCATAGGGTTGATTAATTTATTAAAAATGTTAATGTTATATGATTAGTTCATGTTAGTGTATGAACTTGATTTATAATATATATTTTTATACAACTCCTCTCATGATTAATATTATCATATGCTTTAAATTTTTAGTGTTTTATATTTTTTCATCACATGTGTTAATATGTATTTAATATGATTATGTTTAAACTATTTTTATCATATGTGTATGTTACCTAATTTGATAATATAATTCTATATATCACATCTGTTGATGTGAATTATTTATACTATATTAAAAATTTTTTATTACATGTAATAAATATAGGTGATTTACATGTTTATATTGTTATATATATATAATTTACATATAAATAATATATATATATATATATATATATTATGTACACTTCTTCTCCTCGGAAACTATAGTGCTTCATAGCACACTCCCCCGGTTCTCCTCTTTATCATGCCACGCACTACAAATCCATGCATAGTGCATATACCTTGATTCATAATTTGTGCATGGATTCTCCTCTTATCTTATTCATAGATGTAGAAATGTGCAATAGTAGAATCTAGTTCTCTCCAAATTTTCACGATAGTAACCCTGTTTCACTTCATGAAACACCCTTCGTCCCCTACTTCAACTTCAGAAAACAACTCGACCATCCTCTAGTGACTCCTTTATTATTCAAGGTAGCACCATTAGATGATAGCATCATTACCTACTTCTATTAAAAAATAATAGGACCACACTACACTATTCCCCCTTCGACTATGAAACACCATGGTAGCACCTCTTTTCCCTAATAGTAATAGTACTTCAAAATAATGGTAGCACCATCACTTTCTACCATTTAGTGGTAGTGGGAGAAGCATCACAATGGTATCAAGGATCTTGTTTAGATGTTATCAGTCATCATGGAATCCATCAGTTTCATAGTAAGTGAAATGGTAGTAGTTTAATAACACAGTAGTAGAAGCAATTCTTCTATCAATGCTTCAATGGTAGCATCTCCATTGTTTTGATGGTATCACTCTTCTTGATATCTAGAGGTAGTAAAATAAATGGAAAAAAAGAGGTATCATGGTATTAAATGAAATGTTAGTAGTAAAAACATATTCCTAATGCTGAGTAATATTAATAACACCAGGTAATCTTTCTAATACCAGGTAATCTTGCTACCACCAATTATTTTTTCAACAACCACCAATTAAAAATTTCATGTTTCTGCCAATTCAAACATTTCTAATACCACCAATTTAAATTTTTATGATACTATAAGTTTAAAAAATTTAATTATTATTTTTTAATGAATTTAAAAGAAAATTCTTAACTATTATTTTATTTAATATATTTTTCTAAAAAAATAATTACATGTTTGATTAAATATTCTGATCATAAATTCTATATACATACACACATGAATTATACTTTTTTATACTCTATTTTTTAAAATTTTGATATTTTAATAAATTGAAAGTTTATTCAATTGATATAACTATATTATTAATTCTTTATATAAATATTTTTATTAATGATCATATTGGAAGTGTTTCAAAGCTATTTTATACAAGAAAAAAATCATGAAAATTCTATGATATTGAGCATGATATTTCAAATAAAAGGTAGTGGTATTATTTTCTGAATTATTATACTATAATTGATGGAATTTTGTGATTGGTGAAGTATAAACTCCTATAAGATAATAGAATTAATAGTATAGTATTAATCCATTGAAATGAGATCAAGGTAAACATGAAAAGATAAACTTCATATAGTTTATTCAAAACAAGAGATATATAATTTTCTATACATATGATCAAGAACTTATATGACTACTATTACATTGCTATGGTCATAAATAAACTTCAAATATTCCATTAAATTCTGTTGGAGAGATAAAAATCATTGAAATAGATCATCTTCAATTTCTTTTGATCTCTGCTAGTTTTCATTGTTTATCCCCTTCATCATGTTATCATTCTTGAATTTGTTTGTAATTTTTAGAATTAGTTTATGCTTTTACCAATAAAAATTAGGCTATTACTAGTTATTAAACCACTCAAATGGAAGGTTATTAGGATGTGAATCCTAATGAAAAGGAAGGGAAAGAATTTTTATGACTCCTATAAAATTTAAGGTTTCTTCCTCTAGGGATTTTAAATGGTAGATTCTGTAAAGAGGTCATCACGCCTTTAAAAGTGAGTTCTTGTTAGTGGGTAAATATCTTCTCACATATTAGAGAAGATTTATGAGTGGACTAATATCTTGGTGAGTCTAACAACTATAAAAATACTATGTTCATATATTAATTTCCACTACACTAAATCTTGATCACTACACTATACTATTGATTATTCAATAATAAAACTCTGATTGTTTAAATGTTTTGAAATTGATAAAAACACTATTTACCCCCACCCCAAATCTATTTCAACCATCAATCTCAATACAATAATTAGTATAAAAGCATTGTTTCCTTAAATTATTTTTATCAGCTCTGAAATTTTAAATATGATACTAAATAATTGGTATCATAGGTCGGTAATCCTTCTTGATATAGTTCTATTGTTTATTTTTAAATATTTTGTTAACCTGATCCTAGACCTAATAGTCTAAGGAATAATATATTATTTCTTGAAGATGGTAGGTATTAACACCAATTATGGATGGATTCCTAAAAAGCTCCCATTTTTTATGGAAGTGACTATAGGTGGTGGAAATATTGAATGTAAGAATACCTAAAGAAGTCAAGTATGAATCATTGGACTATCATAGATAATCCATTCAAGAAAACAAAAGTTTATCCAAAGAAACTTATAGGTAATGAAATATTAAAGAGGTTTTTTAATTATAAATAAAATAATATTATATACAATTTTATAAGTATAAGTGTATATAGCCATGTTTCAGCTTGTAAGACAGCCCACATAATATGGATAACTCTTCAATTTACTCACTATGGGACTAAAAATCATAAAAACCAAACTAGGAATGTTATGAGAAAACTACTCATATTTTAATATAAGAGAAGTTGAGTCAATGAACCACATGTTCCATTAGTTTAAAAGTATTACAAATATAATTAGTGAACTCGATGAAGTATTGGACAACACAACTCAAGTTGAAAGAGTACTGAGAAAATTATGAAAAATATGGCATGCAAAGATTGTGTCTATCAATGAAAGTAAGAATTTTAAAGAGTATACCTTAGATGAACTAATTTGATCTTTTCTATAGTATACGTTTGAATTGAAAAATATTTTTTATAAGGATTATACAAAGAGGAATGGTATAGATTTTAATTATAAGGTTAATTAATAGTTTAAATCTTCTAAGTCTGATTTCAAGGAAAGTGACAAAGAGAGGAAGCATTTTAAAAAGTAATTTTTCATGTTTATAAAAAACAAAGGTGGAAAGAGGAAGTTCAAGAGGAAGTATAAGAAAGGTAATTATAATAATAATATTGATCTTTCAGAATTAACCTATTATGAGTTTATAAAGAAAGGGCACATGAAGCGAGACTTTCCAAAACTCAAACATCCAAATAAAGACAAATACAAAAGTATAAAGGAAGAAAAATATTTTTTCATAGGATGGTATAGCATAGAAATTTTAGACTCTTTAAGTGACTTGGGAAGTGAATGGGATATATGGAAAATTGACTTGATGGATACAAATTGTGAGGTAACTGATTTATTTTTTAATAAATTAATTAATCCTACTATTTTTTATCATATTTATATATATTAAGATGAAAATGAAATATATTTTGATTCTTGTTCTGCTACTAATTTTTTTAATTCTAAATTCAGTAAACTTCTTAAATAAAATGTTTAATTAAGTAATTATGGTGTTATGATGATTGAAAAATATACAAATGTATAAAATAAATATAACAATTTAGATAAATAAAATGAGAAACTAAAAAATTAATGTGACAATTTTAATATTTTTGTTACCAAGAATGAATAATTTAAAATTCATTATGATTCTGGGATATTAAAATAAAAAGAAAAAAATGATCAAATTATATACTTTATAAAATTAAATAATATAAATCAATAAATAATTTTGAATTATATATTAGATTATATGACTAATTTTGATAATTAATGTTAGAATCACAAGTAAGAAAATAAGAAACTAGGAAATATAGCTTCTAGTTCTAATGAGAGAATTTATATTTATTTAGAATCTAAATATAAAATAAAATATGGATTTTCAAAATGAAATGTAAAATATTAAAGAAACTTTATCTACTTTTGTTCAATGAAAATAAAAATAGGATAAAATGATGTCTACAATGAAACAAAACTATAAAAATAATGGTTTTGGTTATAACAGTTTATAACTATAGATAAATAAGAATACTTTTGTTAAAAGGTCAAAATGAAGTATTTCAAGTGTAACATGTTTTAAATGTAGAGTGAAAGGGAATTATGCCAATTAATTTTCAATGAGATTTATACAATCATTAAGACATACTGATACATTTATTACTAAATATTTTTTTTTCTAAATAGCCCATAAATAGATGTTTTAAGACTATTTGGATTCCAAAATTTTTTACTACTAATCTGATTGGACCCAAGTTAGAATGGGTACCAAAACACTCTACTTCAGTGTTTAATTTCATGAAATATACCACAAAAGTGTCAAATATTCATGGTATTTAAAAAGTGGGTGTTCTAGGAACATAACGAGGGATATTTCAAAATTTATATATTTGATTCATGTGATGGAATCCTAGTCATGTTTGTAGACAACTATAAAGGTCACAATAAAGGTATTGAAGAATTTAGTTTTTCAAAAAGATTTATTATTTTAGAAGTATTATTTATATTTAGTTTGAAACATAATAAGTATATCACATCCTTTTTATGATTGGTTATGTGTAATTTTGAGAATGATAAATGTAATGTTTTGAAAAATAATTTTTTTTATTTTCTTCAAGTAGAAAAGACAATGTTTATACTATTAATCTTTCTGACCTAACCCCATAAAAGGTTAAGTGTTTAAATTTTGTAGAAGAATATTATTTTATATTGAATATGATACTTGGACATGAAAACTTTAAACCATTGTACAAATTTTCAAATAATGAACAGGTTCTGTAATTTCCAAAATTATATACAAGTACTTTTTGTGTTGAACATAAAGAATGATTTAAATCTATGAATGATTTTACTACTTCTAGATATCGTTAATTATTAAATCTTGATTTGTTTTTTTATACAAACTTCTAGATTATGTGGAAAGAAATATGTATTTTTAATAGTAGACAATTATATTAGACTCATCTAGATTTATTTCTTACCATATAAAAATGAAATTTTATCTAAATTTGGTACATTTTATAAACATATTCAAAATTTAATAAATATATCAATAATATCCATTAAAAGTGACAGAGGTGGTAAATTTTTTAATTTATAATTTGATAAATATTACGAATATAATGGATACAAGAATTATTTTCCTTCCCTTGGGACACCACAACAAAATGGTCTGATCAAAAGAAAGAATAGGTCAATTTAAGAAATGGCTACATCATTGCTTATGGAATTTAAAGTGAATAAATATTTTTGTTCCTAAGTTATTAGTACATCTTGTCATGTTTTAAATAGAGTCTCCATTGGACCATTTTTAAATAACACACATTTTTAATTGTTTAAATAATTTAAACCCAAAATTGCATATTTTAGGTTATTTAGTTGCAAAGTCATTATATTAATTATAAATGATAATTTAAACAAATACAATTCTAAAATTTATGAAGGTATATTTTAAGGTAATTATAATAAAATTAATATATAGAGAGTTTTCAATAACATAACTTTAGTGGGTCAAGAATCTATGCTTGTAAAATTTAAGGAAAATGATAATCACAAGTAGAATTATGATTAAAATAATGATGGTGAATTTAAGGAATTCAATTTTATTGAAGATAAAGACCAATAAAATGATGATACATCAATTTAGTTGGAAAATATAATCAAAAAATTTGATATTAAATAGTTTAAAACTCTTAAATATCATCATATTTAAAAATTAATTAGAAATATTGAATATGGAATAAAAACAAGAAAATATGTTTGCATTACTAGGTTGATTCTACTTTTTTTATGATTTTGTTCCTATTTACATTGATGATTGTTTAATTGATTCAAACTAGATTAATTATATAAATGATGAATTAAATCAATTTTAATGAAATAAAGTGTGGAATTTAGTTGAATTACCAAAATACAAAAAAAAATATTGGAACTATGTGGATTTTTTATAATAAACTTGATGACGTTGGAAACATAGTTCAAAATAAAGAAAGGCTAGTGGATCAAAATTATTATTATGAAAATGGAATTGAATTTTAAGATTATTTAACTATTTTTTATGGATATAATCTATTAGAATTTTACTATCACATTCTTGTCTCCAAAGTATCAAACTATTTTAAATGGATATAAATAAGTGTATTTTAAATGGAATAATTTATGAGCAATTTTTTGATAAATAAACCACTAGATTTTAAAATGAATGATTTTAAAATCATGTTTTTAAACATAATAATTTTTTATATGATCTTAAGAAAGATCATGGGGCTTGTTATGAAAGGCTAACTCAATTTCTATTGCAAAATGGTTTTATTAAAGGAAATATTGACCCAACCTTATTTATAAAGAGAGTTTAAAATGATATTTTAATTATATAGATTTATATTTATTAAATAATATTTGGTTCAATAAGTGATTTACTATATAATTATTTTTTATAATTAATGAAAAGTGATTTTTATATGGGTTTAATGGGAGAACTGAAAATTTTCCTTGGTTTAAAAATTAATCAAAGAAAAATGATACTCCTAAATAAATCTAAGTATACTAGAGAAATTGTTAAATTTTTTTGTATTGATTCTTTTATGTCTATGAAAAAAGTAGTATAAATTCCAAATTTTATTTATATGAGTCAAAAAAGTGTATTGATTTTAAATTTTATAAAGGCATGATAGGCAGCTTACTATATTTGACTATATCTAGACCATATATAATGTTTTCAGTCTTTTTATGTTCTATATTTCAGTCAGATCCAAAAAAATTCATCTAAAAGTAGTTATTTGACTTATTAGATATTTTTAGTGAACTATTAGTACAAGTTTATTTTATTAAAACTAGAATTGTTTTTATTTATTATCTTATTATGACTAAAAATTTGGATGTTATAAGCCTGAATAGAAAATCACAATAGTTATGTGCCATTTTCTAGGTAAGAATTTAATTTCATGGAGTTTTAAGAAACAATTATTAGTTGTGATGTCTATAGCTAAGGATAAGTATATTTCTTCTATTATTTTTTATTTTGAAAGTATTTGGTTTAAAAAAACTTTATTTGATTTTAATTTTAGTTTTTATAAAATTACAATTTTCAATGATAATTATAGTACAATTTTATTTTATAAAAATACTTTGCAACACTATAGAACAAATAATATAGAACTTAGATTTTATTTTTTGAGATATCACATAAATAAAATAGATATTAGTTTATAATTTTTACCCACTGAAAATAAATTATTTGAAATATTTACTAAACCTTTAGATTCTATAAAATTTGAGAAAACCAATTTTTATCTTGGTATGTTAGAAGAATAATATTTTGTTATAATTATTATTTTTTAAAATACTTAAATGCGTATTGTTATTAAATGTTAATTGACAGGAAAATGGTATACTTTGTTAATACCGGTTATTTGATATTGTTACTACTTGATAGAGAATTGTTTTTATATATATAATTTTTTTATCTTTTTGATAAGTTTAAAAATGGGGTGGAGTGTTTTTTAATGTTTAAAAATTATTGATTTTATAATTAAAAGGGGGGGTTTTGTGTATTAACTTTTTTTATAATCTTAGTTATGATAAATTACAACTACTCTCATGCTTAATATTATCATATACTTTAAATTTTTAGTGTTTAATATTTTTACATCAAATGTGTTTATATGTATTTAATGTGATTATGTGTTAATTATTTTTATAATATGTATGTGTTATCTAATTAGATCATAAAATTATATATATCACATGGGTTGATGAGCATTTTTTATAATGTATTAAATATTTCTTTTTTATATCACATGTAATATATATATGTATATGTTTTATATGTTTATATTTTTATATATTAATTTATATATAAATAATATATATACATATATTATACGATTCTATTCTCCGTGGAATCTAATTTGCTTCATAGCATACTCCCCTGGTTCTCCTCCTCAGTGCGCCACACATTGAAAATATGCACACAATGCACATACCTTGATTCTTCATTACTGTATGGTTGATCATATTATCCTCTCCACAGATGAAATAATGTAACATAGTATCAACTAGTTTTCTAGATCTTTGCATCAAAACAACACATCTTCACTTCATGTGACACTCATCATCCTCTGCTTCAGCTTCACACAGCGGCTCAACCATCCTCTAGTGACTAAAATATTATTCATGGTATTACCATTAAATGATATAACTGGTACATCCTTCCATTCTATGATGACTATAGCACACTACACTACACTACCTTCGATCGTGAAACACCATGGTAGCACTGCTTTGCACTAGTGAATCAGTACTTCAAATTGATGGTAGTGTTGTCACTTACTACCACTCAATGGTAATGGAAGAAGCATTGCAATATTAAAAAGAATATTCTTTTGATGATATAACTCTAGTTGAAATATAATTTTTTCACATTAATCATAGAGGTAGTAGTTTCATCGCACAACAATAGTAGAAGATCCCTTGTTTTATACTTCAATGGTAGCATCTTAATTATTTTGACTGTAGCACTCTTCTCAACATCCAATGGTAGTATAGTAAGTGGAATAGTAATAGTATCATGGTCTTCAACACAATGGTAGTGATAGAAACCTCTACTATAATGTCATCATAAAACCACTAGTTATTGTTCCTTCTACCATCAATTGAAAAAAAAATCTACATTCAATTCAAAATTTTCTACCACCACCAATTAAAAATTTTCTAATGCTGCCAATTAAAAATTTTCTAATAAAATTATTTCTTTTTTATTGAAATATATAGAAAATTATTAGTTGTTATTTTATTTATTATATTTATCTAAAAATTTAATTATATTATTGATTAAATATTCTGATCATAAATTCTTTATACATTCACACTTCCAAAAAAAATTCAATTCTCTATTTCATTAAATTTTGGTATTTTAATAAACTATAGTATTATTCAATTGAAAAGACTATCTTATTAATGTGTAATATAAATATTTTTATTAATATTAATATTGTAATTGTTTTGAATCTATTTCATACAGGAATAAAAGAGAATAAAAATTATTTTATATTGAGCATGATATTTTAAATTAAAGGTAACGGTATTTTTCTAAGTATTATTATACACTAACTTGTGGAATGACTTGATTGGTTAATTAGAATCTCCTATAGGATATTAGAATTAATAAGAAAGAATTAATCCATTGGAATGTGATCATTAGAGAACACGATAAGATAAACTTATTCCTTTTTTCAACATTGGGGATACATAATTTTTTATACATATGATCAAGAACTTATGCGACTACTGTTCCATTAATATGATCATGAAGAAACTTCAATTGTTCCATTCATTGAAACCATGAAGTTCCCATCTCCCACTCTCATAATTTTAGGCATATCATTAGGTTAATCATTACATTCTCTATCATATTTTTTTTATCATCGTGGCTTCACCTATTTCCTTCCATTAACTAAAAAAAGAAAAAATATTGACAATAATACTCAAACTAAAAATCATATTTAAAGGAAACAATGAACATAGAAGGAATAACATATAAATAACACATAAATCCTAACTTATGAGTCTATAGGTTTTAATCTATGTTATATGTCACGACCCGCCTTCACCAAAAGGAGGGAAGGGTCAGGAGACTATCAGGACCTTCCTTCTTTAAGTTGAAGGAGAGATAATGACCCCTGAAACCCGCCTTCAATAGGTCTCGGAGTGGTGACAAGCACCAAGGGTATAGAATCACACACTAAATGGAAGGCATTACCCTTTTTCTGTTTTACAAGATCGGGAGATAAGATGATGGAACCCAACAACTCCAAAACTAAAATAAAAGTAAAGTCAAAAGTAAATCATTCCCACATGCATGTTTCAAAAGTAAAAGCCACAAAGTACAAAAGGTGACTACAAAGGTAAGTACCAAAGAAAGAAAAATAGAAACTGAAACTGCCCCAAAAGTCCAAGCTAGTATGGTCTCGCGCGATCCCCGAAGTCCTCCTAGAAACCTGAAATCAGTTTTATATACGTAGGGTGAGCATACAAGTACACTCAATAGGGAAAACCAAAGACTCTCGTGCACAAGTGGGGGAACGTACTAAAGTCCCGTGAGAAAAAGGAGTAAACCAAACACCTTTCAAGGTAAACTATCCACCCAAGCCTCATCAAGGCACACTCCCCAAATAACACAAGTCAAGTAATATATATAATAAGAGCACATCAATGTTTGGGTACCCCGCGCCACTTTCCCACTAGTTATTGAGACATCCTACGCATCGAACCAATCCTGCCATTCTCACCGTAGTCCCACTGCCACACCCGCCCGCACACACCTGGGCCACAACCGTACACAGTCCCACTGCCGAATCCCGCCTTAAAACACCTGGGCCACAACTGTCACATGTAACCACACCTGCAAACACATAGTCCAGAACAACTACCACCATGCCCGAAGACACCTAGGCTAGAAGATCCACTGCCATGCCCGAAGACACCTGGGCCTCATCCCGAAGACACTTTGGAAACCACCTGCCGCACACACCTGGCCATCCATCACACTACCCCGCCCGAAGGTTCTTGGGCTAATAATGGACCTCATGCCATCACAGTCTGGCCGAAGATACATGGGCTATCCGGGAAAGGGAGCAGAAAAGGAGCTAATAACCAGCCACTAAGAATAGTGTTGGGAAAAACACCCTCCCCCATGAAATGGGGGTGTTCGGAACTAAGTGATCAACTTGGGTGGGGCGCGAATAAGAAACACAAAGCTACAAGTATATATATAGGTAACAAGCACTCACCCAAGCTAGGTTTTTCTTCAGGAAGCCTACAGATCACAACAGCACTCAAGTCTGAGTCACGACTCTCGCCAACAAAACCCATTTGTCCCATTCTTGTTTCATGTTCAGTGATAATGTTCAAATAAGTTCATGCACTACTGGGAAACTAACACCATAAGCATAACCAAGGAAAACAATCCAGTCAATATTCAATTTAAACATTCACACTCGGTTCTCTTGTAATGTTACAACAACAAGGAATATGTGAGATCCCCCGAAGTACTGGAACCAAACACAACCCTGAGACACTGCCCCGTGTCCCCTCCCCCAAAAATGTTTTTCATCAACAGAGGATCCCACCCCAATTCGTGATATAAACAAGTACCCACCCAGTCTTAAAACTCACAACCACTGAATCCATAACAACATGGGATCCCATCCCCGATTCCACAACCATCGAGAGTATAAAAACAGGGGATCTCATCCCCTCCCACATCTCCAGTAATTGGACCGTGAAAAAAAACAACCAAACCATTGCCACCAACACTAAGCAGGGCCATGCCTGTATTTTTAGATTTAAAAGATTTTACACGCTCCATGATTTCAATTACGTGTTTTGACTGGGGTTAGCACAGAAGGGATTGATCCTGATGATTTTAATTTATTCAGCCGGGTATACGTGATTAACCAAATTACTTTTCACAGCAGGAGTTTACAATTAGCAACTAGCCATTTAAAACACCACGAGGGGTTCATTAGTGCACAGACAACGACCACCAACGGCCTCAATTTTCAGAAGGCGCAAGCCGACACAAATCAGAAAGATGATCATAATTTAAACAACATCAACGATCATATCCCCCCTTCATTCCTTATAGGATTCGTTCATTATCTTTATTTAGGTCTGGTTTATCCAATTCTATAGAAACAAAAGCACGCCCACCCTGCACAATACACAAAAGAGAGAGACGAAGGAGAAATTCCCTACCTGTTGGATCAAGGATCTACGCTGAGGTCGGGGTAGGAAGTTCATGGATAGTGATGCGGCTCGCCTGAACGAAAATCGCTTCGTCTATCAATTCTTAGGTCGGGCGCGGAACTCTACGTATAACGATGTGGCTCGCCCGATGCACCAGAAGCTGTTCGTGGAAAGCCGTGATCGGGAAAAGAAGAAACCATGGCTAACCCTTAGTTTATAAGAGTCGCGGATGGTTGAGGTGAGAATGTGAAACCACGTAAGGAGCGGGGGTCGTGGGTTGACCATGCGATTGGGCAGTTACCGACGGAGGTCTCTCGGGATTTTTAGGAATTAATTATGGGCTTTAAATGGTTTTAAAAGAGTAAAAGAATTAATTTACGTCAAAACTTACGCTACGGGAGCAGAAAAGTCAGGTACTGGAAAAATAACGAAAGACTCGCGAGGGGACATGGTGCCACCGTCACGGTGCCACCCTCACGGTGCCACCATCATGGTCCCAGCGTCACGGTTCCATTGTCACAGTGTCACCCTCACAGTGCCACCGTCACGGTTCCACCGTCACGGTGTCACCCTCACGGTCCCACCGTTTTGGTGGAACCTCACTTTGGAAAAGTAATGGGCCAGGAGGGTCCAGGCCATTACATTAGATACCTCTTAAACGATTCTCGCCCTCGAGAATCAAAACAACCCAAGAAAGAAAGAGAGGTTCCGAACAACCACCTCGAAATATACCTCTTAGAAGTGAACCCATGCTAACCAAAAACACTTCCCTATCAAGAACCAAGCAACATACCATGTCAAACTGCCCTGGCATGTGGTTTGGGAAGTCCCCTCCCCCATGTCAAGATATTATCCACTTTGGGCGGAACTGACTCGCCCGCACGGGTTTAATCGCATCCACCTTAATGTGTCTTGATTAAGGGTCAGGTTCTCTCCTCCCCCATAGCCAGGGATTTTTTTTACACACAATCAGAGGAAAGAAAACCAGTGCGTTTTATAGCCAAAAGACAAAATGTTCTACCACAACAGGTACAAAAACGAACAAAACATAAAACAACTCTGGGTACTGGGTACGCATCTGTGCTTCCCTCTCCTGCGTACTCTCCTCAAGCCCACCATGTCTCCACAAAACACAAACCAATGGAATGGTTCGCCCACGAAGCACCTTCTTCTTACGATCCTAGATCATCACTGGTCTCTTCACAAAGGTCACGTCGTCCTCGATGTCCAGATCACCCCAATCAAGGATGAGTGAATCGTCGTGTAGATACCGACGGAGCTGAGACACATGAAAGACATCATGTACCCTCAGTAGCGGTGGTGGTAACGCTAGCTGATAATCCACTTCGCCAACCCTCCGTAACACTTCGAAGGGTCCGATGAACCTGGGAGAAAGCTTACTCCCCTTGTCGAACCTCCGCTGCCCACGCCGAGGGGAGACCTTCAAGAACACTTGGTCTCCAACCTCGAAATCCAAGGGCCTCCTCCTGGTATCAGCATACGACTTCTGTCGGTCCTGGGCCGCCTTCATCCTTTCCCGTATGAGCTGAACCTTCTCTGTCATGTTCTGCACCACCTCCAGGCCAAGGATGCATGCCTCTCCTGCTTCGGCCCAACACATAGGTGAACGGCAGGGCCTCACGTACAAGGCTTCAAATAGGGTCATGCCAATGGTAGAGTGGTAGCTATTATTGTAGGAAAACTCTACCAGAAGAAAGTATTGTACCCATGATCCTCCTGAGTCCAGAACACATGCCCGCAGCATATCCTCCAAGGTCTGGATGGTGCGCTCGGTTTGTCCATCTGTCTAGGGATGGAAAGCAGTGCTAAGGCGTATCTGGGTGCCAAAAGCATGCTGCAATCCTCTCCAGACTCGCGAGGTAAACCGTGCATCCCTATCTGAGACGATAGACCTCAGAACTCCATACAACCACACCACATCATCCACATACCTTTGTGCCAAAGTATCCACTGCACTCGACTCCCTGATCGCCAGAAAGTTAGTCGATCTCTTCAACCTGTCCACTACCACCCAAATGGCGTCATATCCCCCTTGGACCTTAGGTAGCCCCTTGACAAAATCCATCGAGATGTCATCCCACTTCCACTCGGGGACATCTAGAGACTGCAGTAGGCTTCCTGGAACTCGGTGTTTAGCCTTCACTTGCTGACACACTAAGCACATGGCCACAAACTCTGCCACTGCTCGCTTCACTCCGGTCCACCAAAATTGTCCCTTCAGTCCCTGGTTCATCTTGTAAACTCCTGGGTGTACCACCAGGGGTGAGTTGTGGAACTCACTAAGAACCTTATCGCACATCACTCCCTGAAAAAACAACCTTTTCTGGAAAAGCATCTGGTTCTGACCATCCTCTGCCCATCCTTCCTGAGCATTGCCCTGGTCAACTCGGTCATGCATCACTTCGCACTCCGGGTCTCCCAAATGAGACACCTCCACTTGCTGAAACAGAGATGACTTCACTACCATCTGATATAAGCAACCTCTACCACCATCCATCCTCACATCCAGGTGTAAGGAGGAAAACTTCTCCATAACTTTCTAGGCGTCCGCCGACTCTCGGACCGCATCCTTTTGCGTCCTCCACTCAAGGCATCGGCCACTACATTTCCCTTGCCCTCAGTATAAGAGATCTCAAAGACATAATCCTGGAGGAACTCCACCCATATCTACTGTCGCAAGTTTAAGTCCCGTTGGGAGAAAATAGACCTCAAGATTTTGTGATCCGTGAAGACCACAAAGCGTTCTCCGATGAGGTACTGCCGCCATAACTTTAGCGCTAAAATGACCGCTGTAAGCTCCAGGTCATGGGTGGCGTAATTACGCTCATGGGGGCATAGCTGCCTAGACCCGTAAGAGATCACCCCTTGTCGCTGCATCAACACACATCCCAGGCCCTATCCTGAAGCATCACAGAACACCTCATAGGCCGCCCCTTCTTCTGGTAATCTCAGCACTGGGGCACTAACCAACTTCTCTTTCAGATAGCTGAAGGCTGGCTCTCATAGCTCACTCCACCTGAAAACCTGGTCCTTCTTGGTAAGGGCTGTCAAAGGGGCTGCTACTCAGGAGAAGTTGGGTATGAACCTCCGATAGTAACCTGCCAGCCCAAGGAAACTACGGACCTCTGCCACATTTTTGGGTGCTGCCCAAGAAACAACCGCCTCAACTTTTGATGGGTCCACCGCTACCCCCTGCTCAGACACCACGTGCCCAAAGAAGTGCACTTCTCGTTTCCAAAACATGCATTTCGACAACTTTCCATAGAGCTGATGATGTCAGAGGACCTCCAAAACTGTCCTCAGGTGCTCTGCATGGTCCTCTTCCGACCTCGAATAGATCAGGATATCGTCGATGAGCACAACCACGAACTGATCCAAGTACTCCCAGAAGATGGAGTTTATAAGCCCCATGAACACAGCCGGGGTGTTCGTAACACCGAAGGAAATGACTAAAAACTTGAAGTGTCCATATCTGCACCTGAAGGCCATCTTCGGGATGTCTCTCTCCTTCACTCTCAACTGGTGGTACTCAGACTGCAGATCGATCTTCGAGATCCATCCTTCCCCTTTCAGCTGGTCTAAAAGATCGTATATCCTCGGAAGAGGGTAGCGATTCTTGATCGTCACCTGATTCAGCCTCCTGTAGTCTATGCACAACCTGAGACAACCATCTTCCTTCTTTGCAAACAAGACTGGAGCACCCCACAGTGACGCACTCGGCCGAACATAACCCCACTTCATCAGATTGTCAATATGAATCCGTAACTCCCGTAACTCTGAAGGTGTCATCCGGTATGGAGCCATCGAGATCGGATGATCTTCGGGCTGCAGGTCTATCCCGAACTCGATATCACGTCGAGGGGGTAGATTTGTCACCTCCTCAGGAAAGATGTCCATAAACTCATGGAAAACCTCTAGAACCCCCACTATCTCAGCATCTACTGACTCTACTGACAGCTCGGCTAACAAGGAGAGGAGGGGCTCCTCTCGCCTGCTGCCCTTCTGACCGCTCCGCTCGCCGGTGAAGGTAACGCGCCGGCCGCCCAAGTCCAAGAACACGACCCTTCTTCAGAAACAGTCGATGACAGCGCACATAGATAATAGCCAGTCGATTCCTAGGATGACATCGTATGGTTGTATCTGTAGCAGAAAAAGATCCCTAACCGACTGATGTGGCCCCATCATCAGTCTACATCCTCGACAAACAAACGGCAAGTCGGTCTGACCTCCGATTGGTGTGCTCAACACTAGGGGCATTGGAAGTCTCTCAGCATCTAGACCCAAGGCACGGGCTAGACTGGGTGCAACAAAGGAGTGCGAAGCTCCGGTATCAAACAAGGCATAAGAAAGAGTGCTAAACAAACTGATCGTACCTCGAACAACCTCCGGCCCTGCTGGAACTGCTGCCTTCGCGGCGTGTAGCTATCCACGCCCGGCTCCTCTGCCCCTTGGTTGTTGGCCACCTCCCCAACCACGCCCTGGTCGGGGTCCCTGAGGTCGGCCCCCTCCTCCCACGTCTGTCCTCAGAGGAGCGGGAGCTCGCTGTCCTTACTCCTGTTGCTAGAAAGGTCTGGCTGGAAGGTGATGTTGGGGCGGGTGTTGGGGATTTCTGCCACCTCCCTACTGCACCCGGTCCAGGAAATGACTCCGGAGATGTCTAGGGCTCCCACAAACGAAGCACTGCGGTCCCGGGCCCAAAGGAAAAGGGCGAGGACCGGGGGATCGAAACTGAAACTGTTGCGGTCTGCTACCTGCTGGTCGGAACCTGGAGGGTCCTAACGCTGGAGGCTTGGTGCTGAAGGCCTTCCCCTTCAATGGTCCCAGCTAGATCCCCTCTCATGACACACCTCCTAGAGCGTTCATCCTATCCACCACTTCAGCCTTCTTTTGGACCTCCAAGTACGTCGGCAGGGTAAAGGGGGTAACAGCATACTGGAGGGAGGGTCGGAGCACCTCCTCCAAACGTCTTGCCCGACACTCCTTGTCGGGAAAGAGGTTCGGAGAAAAACGTAGGAGGTCCTTGAACTTGATCCCTAGCTCACTCATGGACATACTCCCATGTTGGAGGGAGAGTATCTCCTGTCTCTTTTCTGCCTTCATCGTCGAGGATAGGAATTCCGCCCGGAACTCCCTCTCGAAATCAGCCCATGCCACCTCAGCCTCTCTCCTCTTCCCCAGGTAAAGCGTCCACAACTGACGCGCCGCTCCCCGCATCTGGTTGATGGCCAGAGGGACCCAGTACTCGGTCGGGGCCCGAATCAGGCCGAAAGCTATCACTAGCTCCTCTAGCCAGCCTTCTGTCTTCTTGTTAGAGGTACCTCCCTCGTACTTCTCGAGGGTCTATCGCTGGAAGGCCCGAAGAGTCTTCTGCCACCGGTCATCCTCTTCCTCTCGATCAGCTCTCTACCGATCAGCCAAAGTAGTCTCTGGGGCCTCGATCACCTGTACCACACGTGGTCACCTTCCAGGTACCATAGCTGCAAGGTAAACAAGGAATGCCTAAGCCCAAGTAGTGCAGATTATCATTCTTAAAACTTCTTAAAATTTTAATTTATTCTTAATTCCCAAGACATCCAAGAAATACGAGAACACAAGTCATTATGATGCATGTACATTTCCTAGGGTCGCTACCCTTCAATCAGCGTGGCCTCACTTGGTCGTTCGGTAGGTCCAGAGTCCTTGCATCAGATCAAGGGGGGCCCTAAAATCCCGTGTCCTAGCCAGTCTTCCCTGTTCTAATTCATGCACCAAGGTCACCCAACACTGTTGCCTTACCATCCCATGCAATCCTCACTATTCCTAACTCCAGACTCCATCCTATCTCTCAACCATCACCTCTGATACCATTCTGTCACGACCCGCCTTCACCAAAAGGAGGGAAGGGTTAGGAGACTGTCAGGCCCTTCCTTCTTTAAGTTGAAGGAGAGATAATGACCCCCAAAACCCGCCTTCAATAGGTCCCGAAGTGGCGACTAGCACCAAGGGTATAGAATCACACACTAAATGGAAGGCATTACCCTTTTTCTGTTTTACAAGATCGGGAGATAAGATGATGGAACCCAACAACTCCAAAAATAAAAGAAAAGTAAAGCCAAAAGTAAATCATTCCCACATGCATGTTTCAAAAGTAAAAGCCACAAAGTACAAAAGGTGACTACAAAGGTAAGTACTAAAGAAAGAAAAATAGCAACTGCAACTGCCCCAAAGGTCCGAGCTAGTATGGTCTCGCGCGATCCCTAAAGTCCTCCTGGAAACCTAAAAGCAGTTTTATATACGTAGGGTGAGCATACAAGTACACTCAGTATGGAAAACCAAAGACTCTCATGCACAAGTGGCGGAACGTACTAAAGTCCCATGAGAAAAAGGAGTAAACCAAACACCATTCAAGGTAAAATATCCACCCAAGCCTCACAAAGGCACACTCCCCAAATAACGCAAGTCAAGTAATATATATAATAAGAGCACATCGATGTTTGGGTACCCCGCGCCACTTTCCCACTGGTTATTGAGACATACTACGCATCGAATCAATCCCTCCATTCTCACCGTAGTCCCACTTCTACACCCGCCCGCACACACCTAGGCCACAACCGCACGCAGTCCCACTGCCGAATCCCGCCCGCAAACACCTGGGCCACAACTGTCACACGTAACCATGCCTACAAACACCTAGGCCAGAACAAATACCACCACGCCCGAAGACACCTGGGCTAGAAGATCCACTGCCATGCCTGAAGACACCTGGGCCACATCCTGAAGACACTTGGGAAACCACCTGCCGCACACACCTGACCAACCATCACACTACCCCGCTTGAAGGTTCTTGGGAAAATAATGGACCTCAGGCCATCACACCCTGCCCAAATATAGTTGGGATATCCGGGAAAGGGAGAAGAAAAGGAGCTAATAACCAGCCACTAAGAATAGTGTTTGTAAAAACACCCTCCCCCATGAAATGGGGGTGTTCGGCACTAAGTGCTCAACTAGGGTGGGGCGAGAATAAGAAACACAAAGCTACAAGTATATATATAGGTAACAAGCACTCACCCAATCTAGGTTTTTCTTTAGGCAGCCTATAGATCACAACAGCACTCAAGTCAGAGTCACGGATCTTGCCAAGAAAACCCATTTGTCCCATTCTAGTTTCATGTTCAGTGATAATGTTCAAATAAGTTCATGCACTACTGGGAAACTAACACCATAAGCATAAACAAGGAAAAGAATCCAATCAATTGTCAATTTAAACATTTACACTCGGGTATCTTGTAATGTTACAACAACAAGGAATAAGTGAGATCCCCCGAAGTACTGGAACCAAAGACAACCCTGAGACACGGCCCCATGTCCCCTCCCCCAAAAAGGTTTTTCATCAACAGAGGCTCCCACCCCAATTCGTGATATAAACAAGTACCCACCTGGTCTTAAAACTCAGAACCACCAAATCCATAACAACAGGGGATCCCATCCCCGATTCCACAACCATAGAGAGTATAAAAACAGAGGATCTCATCCCCTCCCACATCTCTAGCAATTGGCCCATGAAAGAAAACAACCAAACCACTGCCACCAACACTAAGCAGGTCCATTCCAGTATTTTCAGATTTAAAAGATTTTACACGCTCCATGATTTCAATTCCGTGTTTTGACTGGGGTTATCACAGAAGGGATTGATCCTGGTGCTTTCAATTTATTTAGCCTGTATACATGATTAACCAATTTAATTTTCACAGCATGATTTTACAATTAGGAACAGGCCATTTAAAACACCACGAGGGGTCCATTAGTGCACAGACAATGACCACCAATGACCTCAATTTTCAGAAGGCGCAAGCCAGCACAAATCAGAAAGATGATCATAATTTAAACAACATCAACGATCACAGCCCCCCTTCATTCGTTATAGGATTTTTTCATTATCTTTATTTAGGTCTGGTTTATCCAATTCTACAGAAACAAAAGCACGCCCACCCCGCATGATACACAAAATAGAGAGACGAAGGAGAAATTCCCTACCTGTTGGATCAACAATCTACACTGAGGTTGGGGGAGGAAGTTCATGGATAGCGATGCGGCTCGCCTGAACGAAAATCACTTCATCTATCAATGATTAGGCTGGGCATGGAACTCTATGCATAACAATGAGGCTCGCCCGATGCACCAGAAGCTGTTCATGAAAAGATGCGATCGAGAAAAGAAGAAACCAAGGATAACCCTTAGTTTATAAGAGCCACGGACAGTTTAGGTGATAACGCGAAACCGCGTAAGGAGCGGGGGTCATGGGTTGACCACGCGGTTGGTAAGTTACACACGGAGGTCTCTCAGGATTTTTAGGAATTAATTATGGGCTTTAAATGGTTTTCAAAGAGTAAAAGAATTAATTTACGACGAAACTTACGTTGCGGGAGCGGAAAATTCAGGTACTGGAAAAAGAACAAAAGGCTCGTGAGGGGACATGGTGCCACCGTCACGGTGCCACCCTCACGGTGCCACCCTCACGGTGCCACCGTCACGGTTCCATCGTCAAGGTTCCACCCTCACGGTGCCACCGTCATGGTTCCACCGTCACGGTGTCACCCTCACGGTGCCACCGTTTTGGTGGAACCTCACTTTGGCAAAGTAATGGGCCAGGAGGGTCTGGGCCATTACATTATACTTGGTAATTTTACTATTAGGTTTTCTAACCTAAAAATCTATATTATTCCTTAATAATAGTTTCTAAAGAGACTATGAATTTTCAAAAGCATATCCCTCAGGAGTGTTAAACATGGTGTCCAGCAAGGACTCTTTTTCATGCACTATTTGACAACTGAGTTAATAATAATAAATCCTCACTTTTTGGGTAATTACTCCTAGATACAAATTATCCATATCCACATCCACCTATAGTATACAGACATGGATGTAATTTATTAGAAACCACCCTATATATACTTCAAAAAACTTTCAGGATATTTTACTGTAATTAAAAATATCCTTAGGGTTTTTACTAAATTATTATAATCATAATACCCAAAAATAACTAAACCTTACTATGATACCAACTATATAGACACAAACATTTTACACATATTATTACATGGTTTTTAACATAAATATCCAATAAATACAACCCAAATATTGAGAGGCCTAGTGTATTTAAAATACTAGGTTCACAATACATTAAAAGGAAACTAAAAAAATATTTTATTATATATAATGAGCTCATAAATATATTTTAAATCCTAAAACTATATAGTATAACTTGTGTGGACACATAAAGGAAATGGTTAAGTTAAAAATCCCAGTAAGAGAATAAACATGATAACGAAGCATGACATATGAGTCAATAGACATAAAACAATATCATAAAAGAGAAGGATCAAGAGTAATAACATTGGATAATAAAATAAAGACGATGGAATCATGGTATATGGAATAATTGCAATGTGGATATAATATGAAACATAACATAAGAATAAGTTAAGTCCATCTTCCAAGACCACATCGCATGGTGGACAGAATCCCATTATGGATAAAGTTTACTACATAATCCCATATATATCATCTCATGATACATAAAATTTACTTGATTAATTGGAGTTTTATCTGGGTTTATCCCTTATAACACATACATGAATATGTGTTTCGCATAAGTAAATCGATCACAAGTCATAAACAAAATCATTACCCATGAAAAGAAATTGTTTGCATAATCATGACTTATAGCATAGCCAGATGGCATAACATAAAGGATTCCATGAAAAAAGGGATTTAAAAATTCTTGTATATTCATAAGGTAAAAAAACATAAATTATGATAAATTATGTCCAACTTTATTGCATATGTGAAAAATAGTGGATATGTAACTCTGGAAATGTACCACTTAAGTGGGGTTTAAAAGAGAAGGGTAAAGTGTCTTTAAAGAGGGTACGAGTATAATAGCTTCCATAAAATAAAAGGTAAATTAAAATGGTCTTACATATAAAAGTGATTTTTTTAGAAACCATGCAAGTTTTAAAACATTTCATTGATTGGTACTTTAAAATAGTCAAAAAAACATAGAAGTTCCCATTAATCAGCTTTTCATAACGAAAGTAATTGAGAAGATAACCCTTAAAACATATATATAACCCATAAAGGAAATGTTAATTACACTATTTATATATGTGTGGGAAATATATAAATAATATAAAATAAATAAATAATAATAATCAAGAGAGAAAGTGTGGTAAATATAGAAAAAGAATAACCCAAATAAAATGGAGTGTTTCGAAGAGATCTTGTTCCTTGTGTTCCAAAATTGTTTTTCACTTGCACTTAACATACTGGATAATCATATTAGATTAATTAATTAATCAATTGCAAAAAACTTACATCTATATTTGATTTAATATAATTATATTTTGTTTATTTATAACCATTTAATTGGGATATAAATTTTAATTAATCTGTTCTGAGGGTGTTTGTTACATGGTTCCAAAGTCGGATCACTAGTGAATAATTTTTGAAGTTATTATAAAATGAGAATACAACTAAAGAAGTAAATTGAAATGGTATTCATATCCTTCCATAAATTTAAATGTTCATAAATATTCATATTTTTTCTAACATAGGTATGATTCATTATGTAAAAATATTGATGTTATACAGTTAGTTCATTTAGTCTGTTTTACCCACCATCATGAACTAGATTAATTTTATTTAATTAAATGATTATTAATTAATTAAAGAAAATGAAATAAGTTATAATATAATTATTATCATCATATTTAACCATAATAACATTTTTATGACCATCCTTAAAGGTGGTGGAGAAAAACAAAGTGTGTTTTACATGGAGGTGGTGAACCAACCACATTGTGAGCAACGTTTTAATTTAACAATCAATTGAGTTGAAGATAGAAGATAAATATTAAACCATAATAATAACATATGAGTATATTTATAATACTAATGTTACAATGTTTAGGTTTATGGAGAACATATGGGGGTGTATAAAAAGAATAACATTGAAATAGGTTTAGTTGAGAATTTTACCTCTTACTTTGGTTTTATTCTCTTAGGATACCATTTAAGGATCCTTGAAATAGCCTTTCGTCACGACCCGCCTTCACCAAAAGGAGGAAAGGGTCAGCAGACTGTTAGGCCCTTCCTTCTTTAAGTTGAAGGAGAGATAATAACCCTCGAAACCCGCCTTCAATAGGTCACGGAGTGGCGACTAGCACCAAGGGTATAGAATCACACACTAAATGGAAGGCATTACCCTTTTTCTGTTTTACAAGATTGGGAGATAAGATGATGGAACCCAACAACTCCAAAACTAAAAGAAAAGTACGTACAAAAGTAAATAATTCCCACATGCATGTTTCAAAAGTAAAAGCCACAAAGTACAAAAGGTGACTACAAAGGTAAGTACCAAAGAAAGAAAAACAGCAACTGCAACTACCCCAAAGGTTTGAGCTAGTATGGTCCCGCGCGATCCCCAAAGTACTCCTGGAAACCTGAAAGTGGTTTTATATACGTAGGGTGAGCATACAAGTACACTCAGTAGGGAAAACCAAAGACTCTCGTGCACAAGTGGGGGAACGTACTAAAGTCCCGTGAGAAAAAGGAGTAAACCAAACACCTTTCAAGGTAAACTATCCACCAAAGCCTCACCAAGGAACACTCCCCAAATAACGCAAGTCAAGTAATATATATAATAAGAGAACATCGATGTTTGGGTACCCCGCTCCACTTCCCCACGGGTTATTGAGACATCCTATGCATCGAACCAATCCCTCCATTCTCACCGCAGTCCCACTGCCACACCCGCCCGCACACACCTGGGCCACAACCGCACGCAGTCCCACTGCCGAATCCCGCCCAAAAACACCTAGGTCACAACTATCACACGTAACCATGCCTACAAACACCTAGGCCAGAACAACTACCACCATGCCCGAAGACACCTGGGATAGAAGATCCACTGCCACACCCGAAAACACCTGGGCCTCATCCCGAAGACACTTGGGAAACCACCTGCCGCACACAACTGGCCAACCATCAAACTACCCCGCCCGAAGGTTCTTGGGATAATAATGGACCTCAGGCCATCACAGCCTGCACGAAGATACTTGGGATATCCGGGAAAGGGAGCAGAAAAGGAGCTAATAACCAGCCACTAAGAATGTTGTTGGGAAAAACACCCTCCCCCATGAAATGGGGGTGTGCGACACTAAGTGGTCAACTTGTGTGGGGCGCGAATAAGAAACACAAATCTAAAAGTATATATATAGGTAACAATCACTCACCCAAGCTAGGTTTTTCTTCAGACAGCCTACATATCACAATAGAACTCAAGTCCGAGTCACAACTCTCGCCAACAAAACTAATTTGTCCCATTCTTGTTTTCATGTTCAGTGATAATGTTCAAATAAGTTCATCCACTACTGGGAAACTAACACCATAATCATAACCAAGGAAAAGAATCCAGTCAATCTTCAATTCAAACATTCACACTTGGTTCTCTTGTAAAGTTACAACAACAAGGAAAAGTAAGAACTCTCGAATCCCTGAAACCAGACAACCCTGAGACACTACCCCGTGTCCCCCAAAATGGTTTCTCATCAACAGAAGATCCCACCCCAATTCGGGATATAAACAAGTACCCACCCGGTCTTAAAACTCACAACCACTGAATCCATACCAACATGGGATCCCATCCCCAATTTCATACAACCACCGAGAGCATATAAAAAAATAGGGGATCCCATCCCCTCCTGCATTTCCACCAATCGGCCCATGAAAGAAAACAACCAAACCACTGTCACCAACACTAAGCAGGGTTATGCCTGTATTTTCATATTTATAAGATTTAACACACTCCATGATTTCAATTCCCTGTTTTGATCGGGGTTAGCACAGAAGGGATTGATCCTGGTGCTTTCAATTTATTCAGCCGGGTATACCTAATTAACCAATTTACTTTTCACAGCAGGAGTTGACAATTAGGAACAATCCATTTAAAACACCATGACGGGTTAATTAGTGCACAAACAACGACCACCAACAACCTAAATTTTCAGAAGGCGCAAGCCATCACAAATCAGAAAGATTATCATAATATAAAACAACATCAACGATAACAGCCCCCCCCCCCTCTTTATTTATAGAATCCGTTCATTATCTTTATTAGGTCTGGTTTATCCAATTCTACAGAAACAAAATCATGACCACCCCGCATGATACACAAAAGAGAGAGACGAAGGAGAAATTCCCTACTTGTTGGATCAACGATCTATGCTGAGGCTGGGGGAGGAACTTCACGGATAGCGATACGGCTCGCCTGAATGAGAATCGCTTCATCTATCAATGCTTAGGTCGGGTGAGGAACTCTACGCATAACGATGCGGCTCGCCCGATGCCCCAGAAGCTGTTCGTGAAAAGCCGCGATTGAGAAAAGAAGAAACCACGGCTAACCCTTAGTTTATAAGAGCTGCGGACGGTTGAGGAGAGAACGTGAAACCGCGTAAGGAGCGGGGGTCATGGGTTGACCATGCGGTTGGGCAGTTACACACGGAGGTCTATCGGGATTTTTAGGAATTTATTTATGGGCTTTAAACGGTTTTAAAAGATTAAAAGAATTAATTTACGTCGAAACTTACGTTGCAGGAGCAGAAAAGTTAGGTACTAGAAAAAGAATGAAAGGATCACGAGGGGACACGGTGCCACCCTCACGGTGCCACCGTCACGCTGTCACCCTCACGGTGCCACCATTTTGGTGGCACCTCACTTTGGAAAAGTAATGGTCCAGGAGGGTCCAGGCCATTACATTAGATACTTCTTAAACGATTCTCTCCCTCGAGAATCAAAACAACCCAAGAAAGAAAGAGAGGGTTCGAACAACCACCTCAAAAGATACCTCTTAGAAGTGAACCCATGCTAACCAAAAACACTTCCCTGTCAAGAACCAAGCAACATACCATGCCGAACTACCCGGGCATGTCGGTTGGGGAGTCTCCTCCCCCATGTCAAGATATTATCCACTTTGGGTGGCACTGACTCGCCCGCACAGGTTTAATCGCATCCACCTTAATGAGTCTTGATTAGGGGTCGGGTTCTCTCCCCCCCATAGCTAGGGCTTTTCACACACAATCAGAGGAAAGAAAACCAGTACATTTCATAGCCAAAAGAAAAAACATTCTACCACAACAAGTAAAACAAGGAAAAAACATAAAACAACTCTGGGTACTGGGTACGCATCTGTACTTCCCTCTCCCACGTACTCTCCTCAAGCCCACCATGTCTCCACAACACACGAACCAATGGAATGGTTCACCCATGAAGCACCTTCTCCTTGCGATCCTCGATCATCACTGGTCTCTCCACAAAGGTCATTTCATCCTCGATGTCTATCTCACCCCAATCAAGGACGTGTGAATCATCATGCAGATACCGATGGAGCTGAGACACATGAAAGACATCATGTACCCTCAGTAGCGGCAGTGTTAACGCTAGCCGATAAGTAACTTCTCCAACCCGCTGCAACACTTTGAAGGGTCCGATGAACCTGGAAGAAAGCATACTTCCCTTGCCGAACCTCCGCTACCCACACCGAGGGGAGACCTTCAAGAACACGTGGTCTCCAACCTCAAACTCCAAGGGCCTCCTCCTGGTATCAGTATACGACTTCTGTCGGTCCTAGGCCGTCTTCATCCTTTCCCGTATGAGCTGAACCTTCTCTGTCGTGTTCTGCACCACCTCCGAGCCAAGGATGCCTGCCTCTCCTACTTCGGCCCAAAACATAGGTGAACGGCAGGGCCTCCCATACAAGACTTTAAACGGGGCCATACCAATGGTAGAGTGATAGCTATTATTATAGGTGAACTCTACCAGGGGAAAGTGTCGCACCCATGATCCTCCTGAGTCCAAAACACATGCCCATAGCATATCCTCCAAGGTCTGGATGGTGCGCTCTGTTTGTCCATCTTTCTGGGGATGGAAAGCAGTGCTAAGGCGTAACTGGGTGCCAAAAGCTTGCTACAATCCTCTCCAGACTCGGGAGGTAAACCGTGAATCCCTATCCGAGACTATAGACCTCAGAACTCCATGAAACCGCACCACCTCATTCACATAACTTCGTGTCAAAGTATCCACTGCAATCGACTCCCTGATCACCAGAAAGTGAGCCAATTTCGTCAACCTGTCCACTACCACCCAGATGGCGTCGTATCCCCCTTGGACCTTGGGTAGTCCCGTGACGAAATCCATCGAGATGTCATCCCACTTCCACTCAAGGACATCTAGAGACTGCAGTAGGCCACCTGGAACTCGGTTTTCAGCCTTCACTTGCTGACACACTAAGCACTTGTCCACAAACTCTGCCACTGCTCGCTTCACTCCGGGCCACCAAAACTGTCCCTTCAGTCACTGGTACATCTTGGAAACTCCCGGGTGTACCGCCAGGGGTGAGTTGTGGAACTCACTGAGAACCTTGACGGGCATCACTCCCGGAACAAACAACCATTTCTGAAAAAGCATCAGGTTCTGACCATCCTCTGCCCATCCTTCCGGAGCATTGCCCTGGTCAACTCGGTCACGCATCACTTCGCACTCTAGGTCTCCCCACTGAGACTCCTCTACTTGCCGAAATAGAGGTGACTGCACTACCATCTGATATAGCCAGCCTCTACTGCTATCCATCCTCGCATCCAGGTGTAAATCAGCCAACTCATCCATCGCCTTCCAGGTGTCCGCCAACTCTCGGACCGCATCCTTCTACATCCTCCTGCTCAAGGCATTGGCCACTACATTGCCCTTTCCCTTAGTATAAGAGATCTCGAAGACGTAATCCTGGAGGAACTCCACCCATCTCTGCTGTCGCAAGTTTAGGTCCCACTGGGAGAAGATATACCTCAAACTTTTGTGATCCGTGAAGACCACAAAGCGTTCTCCGCTGAGTTAGTTTCGCAATAACTTTAGTGAAAAAAAGAACGCAGCAAGCTCCAGGTCGTGGGTGGCGTAATTACGCTCATGAGGGCGTAATTTCCTGGACCCATAAGAGATCACCCCTTGTCGCTGCATCAACACACATCCCAGGCCCTATCCTGAAGCATCACAGAACACTTCATAGGCCACCCCTTCTTCTAGTAATCTCAGCACTGGGGCACTAACCAATTTCTCTTTCAGATAGCTGAAGGCTGACTCGCACTTCTCACTCCACCTGAAAACCTGGTCCTTCTTGGTAAGGGCTGTCAAAGGGGCTGCTACTCGGGAGAAGTTGGGTACGAACCTCTGATAGTTACCTGCCAGCCCAAGAAAACTACGGACCTCTGCCACATTCTTGGGTGCTGCCCAAGAAACAACCGCCTCAACTTTTGATGGGTCCACCACTACCCCCTGCTCGGACACCACGTGCCTGAGGAAGTGCACTTCTCGTGTCCAGAACTTTCATTTCGACAACTTCCCATAGAGCTGATGATGTCGGAGGACCTTCAAAACTGACTTCAGGTGCTCTGCATGGTCCTCTTCCGACCTCGAATAGATCAGGATATCGTCGATGAACACAACCATGAACCGATCCAAGTAATCCCGGAAGATGGAGTTCATAATCCCCATGAACACAGCCGAGGTGTTCGTAACACCGAAGGGCATGACTACGAACTCAAAGCGTCTATATCTGCACCTGAAGGTCGTCTTCGGGATGTCGCTCTCCTTCACTCTCAACTGGTGGTACCCAGACTGCAGATCGATCTTCGAGAACCATCATGCCCCTTTCAGCTGGTCGAAAAGATCATCTATCCTCGGAAGAGGGTAGAGATTCTTGATCATCACTTGATTTAGCCTCCTGTAGTCTATGCACAACCTGAGACCACCATCTGCCTTCTTTGAAAACAAGACTGGAGCACCCCACGATGATGCACTCGGCCGAACATAACCCCTCTTCATCAGATCGTCAATCTGAATCCGCAACTCCCGTAACTCTGAAGGTTCCATCCAGTAAGGATCCATCGAGATCGGATGAGCGTCGAGCTGCAGGTCTATCCCGAACTCGATATCACGTTGAGGGGGTAGAGTCGTCACCTCCCCAATAAAGATGTCCATAAACTCACAGACAACCTATGGAACCCCCACCATCTCAGCATCTATTGACTCTACCCACAGCTCGGCTAACAAGGAGAGGAGGGGTTCCTCTCGCCTACTGCCCTTCTGACCGCTTCGCTCGCCGGTGAAGGTAACACGTCGGCCGCCTAAGTCCGAGAACACGACCCTTCTTTGGAAACAGTTGATGACGGCGCACACATAGAATAGTCATTCGATGCCTAGGATGACATCGTATGGCTGTATCTGTAGTAGAAGAAGATCACTAATCAACTGATGTGGCCCCATCATCAGTCTACATCCTCAAAAAACAAACGAAAAGTCGGTCTGACCTCCGACTGGTGTGCTCAACACCAGGGTCACTGAAAGTCTCTCAGAATCTAGACCCAAGGCATGGGCTAGACTGGGTGCAACAAAGGAGTGTGAAGCTCTGGTATCGAACAAGGCATAAGGGAGAGTGCTAAACAAACTGATCATACCTCGAACAACCTCCGGCCCTGCTGGAACTGCAGCCTCTGCGGCGTGTAGCTATCCATGCCTGGCTCCTCTGCCCCTCGGCTGTCAGCCACCTCCCCGACCACGCCCTGGTCGAGGTCCCTGAGGAGCGCCCTGAGGTCGGCCCCCTCTTCCCACATCTGTCCTCATAGGAGAGGGAGCTCACTGTCCCTGTTTCTATTGCTAGAAAGGTCTGGCTGGAAGCTGCTGCTGGGGAGGGTGCTGGGGTTGTTCGCCACTGCCATACTGCACCTGGTCCGGGCATTGACTCTAGAGATGTCTAGGGATCCCACAGATGAAGCACCGTGGTCCCGGGCCCGAGGAAAAATGGCGAGGACCGGGGGATCGAAACTGAAACTGATGCGGTCTGCTCCCTGCTGGTCGGAACCTGGAGGGTCCTGACGCTGGAGGGCTGGTGCTGATGGCCTTCCACTTCGATGTTCCCAGCTGGATCCCCTCTCGTGACACACCTCCTAGAGTTTTCATCCTCTCCGCCACTTCGGCCTTCTTCTGGACCTCCAAGTACATCGGCAGGGTAAAGGGGGTAATAGCATACTAGAGGGAGGGTCAGAGCGCCTCCTCCAAACGTCTTTCCCGAGACTCCTCGTCGGGAAAGAGGTCCGGAGAAAAAAGTAGGAGGTCCTTGAACTTGATCCCTAGCTCCTCATAGTCATACTCCCCTATTTGAGGGAGAGTAGCTCCTGCCTCTTTTCTTCCTTCATCGTCGAGGAGAAGAATTCTTCCCAGAACTCGCTCTCGAAATCAGTCCATGCCACCTCAGCCTCTCTCCTCTCCCCCTGGTAAAGCGTCCACCATTGACACGCCACTCCCCGTATCTGGCTGATGTCCAGAGGGACCTAGTATTCATTCGGGGCCCGAATTAGCCTGAAATCTATAAATAGCTCCTCTAGCCAGCCTTCTGTCTTCATGTCAGAGGTGTTTCCCTCATACTTCTTCAGGGTCTGTCGCTGGAAGTCCCGAAGAGTCTTCTGCCACTGGTCGTCCTCTTCCTCTCGATCAGCTCTCTACCGATCGGTCAAAGTAGTCTATGGTTCCTCGATCTCCTGTACCACATGTGGTCGCCTTCCAGGTTCCATAGCTGCACGGTAAATAAGGAATGCCTAAGCCCAAGTAGTGCAAAATATCGTTCTTAAAACTTCTTAAAATTTTAATTTATTCTTAATTCCCAAGACATTCCAGAAACACGAGAACACAAGTCATTATTATGCATGTAACTTTCTTAGGGTCTCTACCCTGCAATCAGCGTGGCCTCACTTGGTCGTTCAGTAGGTCCAGAGTCCTTGCATCGGATCACGGGGGGCCCTAAAATCCCATGTCCTAGCCGGTCTTCCCTGGCCTAATTCACGCACCAAGGTCACCCAACACTATTTCCTTACCATCCCATGCAATCCTCACTATTCCTAACTCCATACTCCATCCTATATCTCAACCATCACCTCTGATACCATTCTTTCATGACCCGCCTTCACCAAAAGGAGGGAAGGGTCAGCATACTGTTAGGACCTTCCTTCTTTAAGTTGAAGGAGAGATAATGACCCCCGAAACCCACCTTCAATAAGTCCTGGAGTGGCGACTAGCACCAAGGGTATAGAATCACACACTAAATGGAAGGCATTACCCTTTTCTGTTTTACAAGATCGGGAGATAAGATGATGGAACCCAACAACTCCAAAACTAAAAGAAAAGTAAATCCAAAAGTAAATCATTCCCACATGCATGTTTCAAATGTAAAATCCACAAAGTAAAAAAGGTGACTACAAAGGTAAGTACCAAAGAAAGAAAAACAGCAACTGCAACTGCCCCAAAGGTCCGAGCTAGTATGGTCCCGCGTGATCCCTGAAGTCCTCCTGGAAACCTGAAATCAGTTTTATATATGTAGGGTGAGCATACAAGTACACTCAGTAGGGAAAACCAAAGAATCTCATGCACAAGTGGGGGAACGTACTAAAGTCCCGTGAGAAAAAGGAGTAAACCAAACACCTTTCAAGGTAAACTATCCACCCAAGCCTCACCAAGGCACACTCCCCAAATAACTCAAGTCAAGTAATATATATAATAAGAGAACATCGATGTTTGGGTACCCTACGCCACTTTCCCACTGGTTATTGAGACATCCTACACATCGAACCAATCCCGCCATTCTCACCGCAGTCCCACTGGTGAATCCCGCCCGCAAACACCTGGGCCACAACTATCACACATAACCACGCCTACAAACACCTAGGCTAAAACAACTACCACCACGCCCGAAGACACCTGGGCTAGAAGATCCACTGCCACACCCGAAGACACCTAGGACTCATCCCGAAGACACTTGGGAAACCACCTACCGCACACACCTGGCCAACCATCACACTACCCTGCCCAAAGGTTCTTGGGCTAATAATGGACCTCAAGCCATCACAGCCTGCCCAAAGATACTTGGGCTATCCGGGAAAGGGAGCAGAAAAGGAGCTAATAACCAGCCACTAAGAATAGTGTTGGGAAAAACACCCTCCCCCATGAAATGGGGGTGTTTGGAACTAAGTGCTCAACTTGGGTGGGGCGCGAATAAGAAACACAAAGATAAAAGTATATATATAGGAAACAAGTACTCACCCAAGCAAGTTTTTTCTTCAAACAGCCTACATATCACAACAACACTCAAGTCCGAGTCACAACTCTCGCCAACAAAACCCATTTGTCCCATTCTTGTTTTCATGTTCAGTGATAATGTTCAAATAAGTTCATGCACTACTGGGAAACTAACACCATAAGAATAACCAAGGAAAATAATCCAGTCAATCTTCAATTCAAACATTCCCACTCGGTTCTCCTGTAAAGTTACAACAACAAGGAAAAGTGAGAACTCTCGAAGTCCTGGAACCAGAAAACCCTGAGACACTACCCCGTGTCCCCCGAAATGGTTTCTCATCAATAGAGGATCCCACCCCAATTTGGGATATAACCAAGTACCCACCCAGTCTTAAAACTCACAAGAACCGAATCCATACCAACAGGGGATCCCATCCCGAATTTCACACAACCACCGAGAGCATATAAAAAACAAGGGATACCATCCCCTCCCACATTTCCACCAATCGTCCCGTGAAAAGAAAACAATCAAACCACTGTCACCAACACTAAGCAGGGCCATGACTGTATTTTCAGATTTATAAGATTTAACACACTCCATGATTTCAATTCCGTGTTTTGACCGGGGTTAGCACAGAAGGGATTGATCCTGGTGCTTTCAATTTATTCAGCCAGGTATACGTGATTAACCAATTTACTTTTCACAGCAGAAGTTTACAATTAGGAACAATCCATTTAAAACACCACGAGGGGTTCATTAGTGCACAGACAACGACCACCAATGGCCTCAATTTTCAGAAGCCGCAAGCCGGCACAAATCAGAAAGATGATCATAATATAAAACAGAATCAACGATCACAGCCCCCCCCCTTCTTTATTTATAGAATATGTTCATTATCTTTATTAGGTCTGGTTTATCCAATTATACAGAAACAAAAGCATGCCCACCCCGCATGATACACAAAAGAGAGAGACAAAAGAGAAATTCCCTACTTGTTGGATCAATGATCTATGCTGAGGCTGGGGGAGGAACTTCACGTATAGCGATGCGGCTCGCCTAAACGAGAATCATTTCGTCTATCAATTCTTAGGCTGGGAGCGGAACTCCATGCATAACGATGCGGCTCGCCCGATGCACCAGAAGCTGTTCGTGAAAATCCGTGATCGAGAAAAGAAGAAACCATGGCTAACCCTTAGTTTATAAGATCCACAGACGGTTGAGGTGAGAACGCAAAACCGCGTAAGGAGTGGGGGTCGTGGGTTGACCATGCGGTTGGGTAGTTACACACGGAGGTCTCTTGTGATTTTTAGGAATTTATTTATGGGATTTAAACAGTTTTAAAAGAGTAAAAGAATTAATTTACGTCGAAACTTACGTTGCGGGAGCATAAAAGTCAGGTACTGGAAAAAGAACGAAAGGCTCATGAGGGGACACGGTGCCACCGTCATGGTGCCACCCTCACGGTGCCACCGTCATGGTTCCACCCTCACGGTGCCACCATCACGGTCCCACGATCATGGTGCCACCGTCACGGTGTCACCCTCACGGTTCCACCATCACGGTTCCACTGTCACGGTGTCACCCTCACGGTGCCACCATCACGGTGCCACCCTCACGGTGCCACCGTTTTGGTGGAACCTCACTTTGGCAAAGTAATGGTCCAGTCCAGGCCATTACACCTTTGGTAAGACCAAAAGAAAAAGGAAGTGGGGGATAGGATTGGAAAGGTAATTAAGCTAAAATTTGGAAAGGTATAAGGCTTGGAAGATATAAAGATAAGGGGTTTTGAGGGTGGATTTACAAGGGGAGATGGGTGTTTCTTAATATTATATTCATTAGTTTATTATTTTGGATCAATACTCTCAATAGTAATGATTCCTGTGACTATATTTAGTAAATGGTTCATTTGATTTTGAACTAATGGGTTCCTACATCACCCCTTAAACAATTAATCATGTATTTAACATATAATGTTAGATACCATATTTTCCTATATTTCACTATTCTCCAAATATTAACCCTAACAATTTTTTGATGTTTAGATTCCAAAAATAAATTTTATGAAAATAATTTTCTAAATATGATATTTTTAATTTTTATTTAGAATTCTTACTTATTTGAAAAATACCATTTTTAATATTATGATCAATTTTCTACCCCCTTAAAAATTAATTATAGTGTCATAAAATTATATTATCATTATAATAAAATTTAATATTAATTTATAAACCCATTTTATGAAAGTAAAATGTCTTTTAAATCTTTATATTTGTAATAAAAATAAAAATAAAAATAAAACATTTTAAAAAAAATACAAACACTTATTTTATCATTTTCAAAACATTTATTTACTTTAATAATGATATAAATATGTCATATTTTCATTTTATAAGATATATAAATATTATTATACCCTTACATAGGCGATTATACTATTATAATGAATATTTTACCATTCCCAATGTAGTTGTGGTCCGACCTAGTGGTACGATTCCCTATAATCCTGCATCAAGGCCTGGGATAAAATCCTAGAGAAACCCCAATATTTGGGGTGGGTGGATAATTTAAACATTTTGAACACGGTGTTTATTCTTGTTAGTGGATGGAGGGTCATTTAGAATCAAAAACAGCGAAGCAGTGGTTCTGGTGTCAGGCAATGTCTATAGCAAGGAAGGGGGTCCTCATCAGTGAGACCGGTGGAAAGTTGTGATATAGAAAGGAGAACATTTATGGAAGGGTATATTCTAAGTGATGGTAGAAATTATGACTAGAAAAAAGATATTGGGAATCATCAGTGGTGGAGCTTCAGAGAATTATGGTACAATCACAATAGGGTAGTGACATCTTTAATGGGTAGAAAAAATAAGGATCAGATACCCAAGTCTACTACAAGATGAGGTTCAAAACCTAAAGAAAAAACCAGTAGAGAAAATCATATTGGATGAATAAAAGGGTATGTATTTTCCAATGGTACCAAGAACCATGAAGTACTTCATTGAACATTTCTAGCCAAGCATCTTTTCGGGTTGAATTCTTAGGAGAAAATTTAAGAAGAAACTGCTATAGTGGGATTTTAGAGGGGTGTATGGTATTTAGGACTTCATAAAGTTCATTTATTGTTCCTTATTCCTATTTTACTAAGGTACATTCAAGGTTACCCCTTAACCCAATTAAAAATGGTATTTTTCAAAAATGAATAAAAAATAATGGCCTTTGGGCTTTCAGGTAGGTTACTATTTCCAATTGTCACATTACTATTCCAACGATTAGATTACTATTCCAATGGTCATATTAATATTTCAAAGGTAATATTTGTAATGGTTATATGTGTCCCCTACATCTTATAAATACCTCATATTATATTAATTCTTAATTCACTACTATTTTTTATCCATGTTATATATTTTTTCAATTTTGAGATGATTATTTTATTACTTATATTCTGCTTCATTTATACAGTATTGTTCATAAATACATTTTCTCTGGTGGATCGAGAAGATCCAAATTTTTATATTTTTGTTACCTTAATTTCTATCTTTTACCCCATTTTAATATTTTCAATTATTATGGATATATTTATTCTATAAATGTAAATTCCAAGTCAATAAAATGTTTTCGGTTTTCATTAGGTGTTTCATGTGATTTATATAACAATACATTACTAAATATGACACAATTATATAATTAGAGGAAAATTACATTTATAAAATTCTAGTTTGTCACAACACCTCTTCATAAAGTCTCATTTTCCTTTTCACATCAAGGTGGTGCTTCACCTAAAAGAATGTATTTTAGTTTTTATGACCATAAACTCTAGATCTACCTTTAGTCCAAGAAAAATGACCTTAAACTATATGATTTCCCTCATGAGGTTTTTTTACACCAGAACATGGGTTTTAAAATTCATGTTAGGTTTTACTTTCCCTTAATATTATGTATAAAACCTCAATTTATCTATACATCATGACCTTAAACTGTGTGCGTTTGTCTGTGAGGCCTGTTTATAGTGGAATGTGGGTTTTTTCAATTTATTATTGTTTCGTATCTTCTTGTTTTATATATGGGTTGCCTCAACTATAGTCTAATATCCATAACCAAAAACTAGTATAATTATATGGTAGAAGTTATATAACATTAAACCCTATAAACCTTCTGATCAAATTTGTGTGACCTTAAACCCTATCCCTCAATGGTCTGACTGGCATGACTCTAAACTACCCCAAGAAAGAGTCACGAAATCTCATCAAAATAAAAAACTATAAATGGTGAACCAAGAATAATTCAATACTATACTCACTAAGTAATAATATTTTATGTATTTTATAAGATTTAGACCCTAAATGGAAAATTTTGAAATCTTATGAGGCTTACCATCTATCTTCAAAAATATTCTGGACATGCTAGCTAGACCCACTGGTGCAAGAAACTGTTAGTGCTGATTTTCTACCCCAGTTCCCCTTAGTCCTAGCTATATGAATATAAATTGAATAGAAAATAATATTCTATATACAACATTAAATAGCATGTTTTGGTTCTTAGTTTCATGGCCTTGAAAGGCACACCCCCATGGTCCAAGCATCATGACCTTAAACAGTGTACAGGCCATGCAAGGTTTTCTATAATATCATTAATTTTTTAATTCATGTCTTGGTTATTTTCCTTCCTATACCATATATATATCCATTATATTGTGTCCAATAATCATGACCTTAAACTGCACACATTTTCCTCTTTAGTTCATCTATACTAACATTATGTTTTTTTATTCATGTTGGTTTTTGTATTTTCCGGGTGTCGTAAAATCCATCTCCCCTTTAGTTTAAGCTCCATTACCTAAAACCAATATCAACCCATGGTATAGGATAGATGAATTTAAACTCTATAGAGTTATGGACCAATTTTATCTTCCCTAAATCATAGTGAAGCCTTTTTTTCCATGTTTCCTATGTGGTTTTAACACTCCATTAAACCTAATGTACCCCATCAATATTCCTAAAGCACAACATTGTATCCCCAAGGTAATTTGGCCCCTATTTGACCCCTTCATTCATTTCCATTCCTTTTTCCCTGAGATATTTAATTTACCCATCAATCTATCATTTCTAAATGGAATAACTTGTGGTGATCATACAACACTCTAAATTCCCACCTCCCATCTAGTGAACAAGTCCTAATGGATTCTTGGAAACAACATAATGGGACTCGTGTTTTAAAGACATGGTCTGAGGTCAAACCCTATTGTTCTAACACCATTATCAATAATAAGGAAGTTTAATACATGTTTTATATTTGGTAAATAGTTATACTTGGTATATATGTTTCTCGTCTTAAAATTTTTTTCTGAAAGGAAACATTTACCTTTATTCACTACCCTTTTCTCAAGTGGAGTCTTAACACCCTCAATATTACCCTTGTTTTTCCTTTTGGTACGTTTTTAGGGTTAACTAACTCTATGTAATCCTACCCAACTAAATATCACCATTTTCATGGGTCCTCTTAGTGTTGAATGAATCATTCTAACCCTATCCTATTTACCTTTTTTTCACTCTTGTGTGACAATAGTGTCCCACAATGTCCCCTTTTTTATCACACTAAGAATAACTCAAATAGGTTTAGGGTTTATAGATTAGTTTTCTCATTAGAAAAACTAATATTCCCTCCAATATATCCTTATCATATGATTTTAAACTTTGTATTAAACATCCTTGTCATATGATGTTAAAATTCAAGGGTTTATCCCTATCACATGACATAAAACTTTGTGATGCCTTGGTCCTCATCTGAGAGGGAAACCCTTTTGTGGAATCGGTCTCTTACCATACCACCTTATAGAAATATGTGTGACTTGATTAAAACATTATGAGGTATGTAGTTACATAATTAAAAAATTTCCTTAACCCATCCAAAAATTAAAATTTATTCCATCATAGTGCTCAGGCTCCTCAATAGACTATCCTCCTTCATTTCCATGTTATAGGATGATTATCCTCCCTCCATGTATGAGTTAGATATATTTGAGATATATTTCATGGATCTATTCTAGTGATGAGTTGTTTTATCCATTCACATAGGGTCTTCTTTTCTCCTCCATTGAATCACACATGCATTTCATACCATATATTTTGTGCATGAACTAAACTTGTATAGAGAAATATCACTCTAAGAATCATGACCTCAGACTATTTTCAATCATCTTTGTGGAAGTCTATCTTGGAATTATGGATTCTATTTCTTGTATGGTTTTTACCTATGACCAATTATTAAATATACTTTTAAAATTCCCCTTTACCCTTATCATAAAATATTAAAATTTCATAGTCTTGGTCCTCATTACATGAACCTAAACAGAATACCACTAGTCCACACTATATTACCATAAACCATTTTCTATTTTTTGGTCAAACTTTTTTGGCCATAAGATTAACTCATCCTCTAGTCCAAGAACCACAATCATAAACTATGTGTTCCTTTGTTGAGGCTATCTATGTTACACTAAGAAGCCTAATTCACATCGGAAGTTTCCTTGGACCCTCTCACTATAAAGAGTTCCTAAATATTTTGTCCTTGTGGAATATCCTTTAAAGGAATAGCCTCTTGGTCATGGTTTCACAACCTTAAAAGGAACACCCCACACTCAAAGTTATATGACTTTAAACCACTATCCCACTTTCTTAAAAGCTACATGACTATAAATCAATAAAATTTAGAGATCATCATTCTCCTTCCTAGAGAATGATCAAATCTTATTATAATGTCTCTTACATAGTTGGAACATTCAATTTCACTACTTCCCTTCATTCCTTATATATATTTATTACACAACATTTATATTCTTGATGCATGATAGTATAACACTAAGATTGATTGAACTCTTTCTAAGAATCCATATCTTCTACATGTATACTTTGTATCCCTTAATTTGGATTGAAATTCAATTTCATGTACAAATGGGCTCTCCTATAATGATGGAACAATGATCTAAATTCCCTCCCCACTTCTAGGGTACACACCTCAGAGTAACCATCCTCACAACATCTAAATAGACTCCCCCTAGTGACAACACTACAATCCAAAGTCCTTCCTCCCATCTAAGGTATACATATTAGAGGAGACATCTCCAACAATATAATAGTGTAACTTGTGTTTCAAATGTGGCCAATAGTCATCATCAACCAATTTTCCTATAAGATTTTTTATTTTATACTCTTGGATTCATAATTTATAATCTATATATATTATTAATGATCTAGTGGAATTATACCCCCATTTTAATTACATCATTGGGAATTATACACAATGATAGGGCATCATACACATTGATAGGGCATCAAACCCATGGAATCACACCAACCTGGTTCCTCGTTCTCATGGTTTTCCAATGGCGATTGAGAAAACATTTTCATCATGTCCTATATTCTCCCTATCTATTTCCCTCATATAACTAAATGATCTTATATTTATATCTTTTTTTAAATAGATCTTCACTCATTTGGGTTTATGTATTTTTAGTTCGTTGTTTCATTAATATGATTGAGATTAAAACTTAAATATAGTGAATTTGAATAAGAAGTTCCCTTTATAACTTGATGAAGAAAGGATGAGGGTTATCCACATTTTAGATCCTCTCCCTTAATATAATAAAAATATATATATACTTCCAATGGTTTATCTTGGGAGACATACTATTTGATCTTACATATCCTCTTCCACAAATAATTTTTTTTCAGAAGCACTTTTAAGGAAAAAGTGGGAAACCAACAAAGTTAAAAATACAGAAAATAATCAAACCTCATAAGAAATTATAAAGACATTCCAAAACAAATTAAAGAAATTATAATTATTAACATTAAGAAGTCTCTATTCAATAGAGGTAACCTCCATTTCCAGATTGTATTTAATGAGATCCTCGAGGTGATAATCCATTTTTTCCCATGTTTACACATGCTCCTCCATGCTTATTTTCCCCTCATTGAAACCATGGGTCAATATCATGTTCTGTTTTTCAATACATGAGTATTTTTATTCATTAAAATAAACTCTCAATAGTCTTTCAAACATTCCATGTGCATGCTCCTTTGATATCTTGATCATGAAAGACTCCTCTAACATTTCTTTATTCGAGTGCATAAGAAGCTTCTAGGTGTTATCATATTCAAAATCCTCCATATCAACATTCACCAAACTATAGGCAGATGGTTCCTCTGCTTGTGTTTTAGTTTCCTCATCATCTCCTGGATCCATTTGTATAATAGACTCCTTTCACTTATTCATTAGGTTATCAACAACTACTTTCAAACTCGCTTGGGGGGGTTACCTTTACTTGTGGACCTAGTAACAGGAGTCCTAGGCATATTGGAGTAATCATTCTATCTCCATGGCCTCCGCATATTCTAAATAAATCCATCTAAATCTATGACAGTTTTATTTCCTTTCATTGAAGAGGATTGAAGGAACTCTTCTGCAATATCCAATTCCTTGGGTTTCAAGGACCAATATTTGAAGGCAGAATCAATATCCACATCTATTTCATCCATACTACCTTGAGGAAAATGATCATCTACATAACTATCCTCTGTAAAAATACCTTCTTCAGATGGGGGATGTTTACCTTCTCCAAGCACCGCAAAATGGTTATGAGAACCATTATCAAAAACTACAACTTTACTAATACCATCATGGGAGGGAGGATTTATAGCCTCACCTATATCATGTACTTCAGGAGCCCTTGTTAGGCTTGACATGTGCACTGCTCTCCATCCAACTTCTTGTCCCACTAAATAACCCTATCCTCATGTTCATGACTATTGAAACTGGAAGATCCATCCTTACCTATTTCATATATCATTACCTCTTGAGAATAATTACAATAAGATCTCACAACCTTTGCAAATGAAGCATATTTCTTTGAGCATTTTCTCGGCACTGCACACACCCCCTCATCTTCCCCTGAAACTCATTGGACTTTCCTTGACATTGACATGACACTAAAGTCACACCTAAAACGAGAAAAACATTCTCAACTCGTGGTTCAGAAACCATAAGACTCGCCTCCTTCTGGGAAATTAAAGGACGCCCTAATTTCCCTGCACCCAGTGGATCCACTGCATGGATGTTGCACACTATACCAGTGTTCATGTTAGGACCTACCTGTCTTGCATCATGAATAAGAAGATCGTCACCCACTAGTAGAGGGATCTCATGATAATTACCAATCTCCTTCCCATTTACATCCTCCTTGATCATCGATCCATCCATATTAAATGAATTCAAAACCATCATAGTTATACCTCTACAATGACATTTCTGGGTAGAGTGAACTTGGAGGAATCATACAAAATATTAATGGGTCCACAACTCAAAAACAACCGTCTATTTGAGTTTATATTCTCCTTGTATATCAATCCAAATTAATTCCAAATGAGGTTTTGAAATGTCGACCTTAACAAAAATTTGGGGTTCAATGGAATGGCAGACCACTTTTTCCCTAGTATCTAAAACCAATAAATTACCCACAATATTTCCTAGCATCTGAAATATAGAAAGATTTTGGAAGTAGATCTGAAAATCTGGAAGACGGACCCAAATCGCCTTTGTCTTTGGGTCATGATTCAAATTCATATCAAAGGATCACTGAAGGAGAAATAAATATAATTTGTTGACTTAGCGCAAGATGCTAGACCATGCGAGGGCTAGATCGTCATTAGAGTAAAAATAGATAATCATTTTCCATGAGCCGAACTAGCCAACCACCGTGCGATGATGAATCCCCCATTGAGAGTTGATGAATCTGTCAACAACATCCACTGAAGGCCATCGTCAACCGAAGCGCATAACCAAGGTGAGGCTATGCAGGGAAGAAGCTTCAGAAAAATCTGTGAGGGAAATCAGAAGTGAAGGGGATCCAATAGAAAAGTCAGGAACTTTGGTAGGTACCGTAATACCAGGTAAAACAGGGAGTACTATCAGATTGGTAAAGGGTGAAAATCAGAGGGAAGAGCCTGCAAGAGAGTGTGAGATGAATCCATTACCTGTCTCCCCCTCAGTAAGGCGAGGGGCCAATGAAATGGCCAGTTTCACGGAACTCTAGCATGCCTGAAGGCAGGCATAGAGAAACTTTGAACCCTTTGTTCCAATTCCTTTGGCTAGCCTCTTTCTAGTTGATTCAACAACTTCTCACCATGAGGCTAGCTCTGTCAACTCCTCCTTGGTCCAAGGAAAAACTTTATCCACCAACACCCACATTGTGGATCTCTATTCATCATACCCATCCACTATAAATAGTTACTAAGTTAACACTTCATTGGGCACCACTAGTTATGAATCCAAGTGGCAGATGACCTATTCTTAGGAAGAAACAGTAGACTATTGTTGGTGTTCTCCCTACTCTAGAAAAGTGGTATTTTTCTTGACTTCTAGATTTGATTCCCTCGATGGTGGAATCTTACCAGGAATCATCAAACTATTTCCACTCCAAGCACACCCTATCAGGAAATAATTCTTAATCCAATGTATTAAGAACACAATAGTGGATACTCTTCTAACCCCCAGACTTCCTCATTCATATTGGATAACTACTTTTATTGGGCCTAATCTGCTTCCTCTTGAGAAATTATAACCATAAAGTAAGTAAAAAAAATCTTGATATCCTTTGGTGTTCTTGGTTGATTCTCTTATATATGGACCACCTAATCATCCATCATTATAAAATAATCATCTTTTAGTTAAAATTGTGATATTTTAAATGCTAAAAACATAGAAGAGGTAGTTAAATAAATTAGATAACATGAATACTCCATCCATTTAATTTTCTATCAGACGCATCAGACCTCCAAACATCTCACCCTAGGAATATTCCATACCTTCCAATAGGTCAGGGCTCCAATTTTTGGAGGATCGGTCCACTTTTGGGTATCCCTCTACATTGGTATAAACCGTGGAAGTTTTCATAAGGTTCTTTAGGAATGACTCTATCATTGGGAAACATATACCACTGACATGTAGCATTATCTTTATAATTAAAGGGTGTATCCCCCCCATAGATGACTAAGAGATCCAAATATTTAGAATATTGAGTCCTCGCATTCTCTATCATCTCTCCAATAGATTTAACCTAGGAGGACTCAGAGGCCTTTTCATATTCACATTCTAGGTTTTTTCCCTCATCACATGAAAAATGATGCACATGTCATAGGATGTGATTCAATATTACATAGTATTTAGTTATGATGTCGAACCTATAATCTTGAGATTTACCTCACTTGGAATTAACTCTCTCAATATATCCTATGGTGTGAATTCAAATCTTTCAATTGAACAATTTCATTTCTAAATATCACTACCCTAGGAGTCTTCATCACCATACTCCCTTAACTCTGCATCATCCACACATTATTTTGGGACTGGAACCTTTTCATTCAGTGTAATTTAAGGTATCCCATTGAGTATGATGCATACCTGATCAATGTCAGGGATTTCTTCACCACGATAGTGTACCAGCGACTCAATCTTAGAGATTTAGTTTAATATATCCTTCTATTCATTCTGAATTATGATTCTATACCTCTCCACAACTATCATCTCTAATCAAACCCAAATGATCTTCCACCATGGTTTCTCCATCATGAGGGGCATCCATAGTCGATCCTACTCTTCCTATAGATGGGGTAAGATTAAATTTTCTTCCATTTATATAAAGTATGATAGATACTTCCATGGATATATTCTGGATATAGTTATAGTGAACCTATATATTTAAACTTTCTCTTATAATTACTTCCTCGAGATCCCCATGCCTTCAAACACACGATCATTGGAAGCTCAACCCCAATAATGAGATGGAGGCCTTGGGGCCCCCTCTGAAGTCATCACTTCCCTAATCATGATCCCTAATTTCTACTTGATTGTATCCTCTAACCAAATCCCACATTATTCCTAGTTCCCCTTGGTATTTATCTATTGAATATACCCAAATCAGTCATCATCGCAACATCACTTAAAGATATGCTTCCACCCAGCTTTTCATGAAGTTATGGACTAGATAAACTATAGTGTTGGCTAGTTCCAACATGATTTTCTCCCAAAATAACTAACAATTAAACATCTCCTAGGGTTAAATTATAGATACAAGGTGCCTCTTTGATTTGAAACCAGTATACACATGTGGAATTATATGTTGGATACAATATTCCTATGAGGGGAACATTACCGGGGTGTATGGATTCTTGGATTTGGTGGCCTAGAAACAACTACTTTGTACTTTATTCATTAATAAATAACTTATCACATCTTGATTGTTCTTCTGCTTGACACTGCATGTGATAATGTCCTTAGGATAGTTGTTTCATTAAAGGGTCATAGAGGATCCCTGCTATGATCAGAACTTAGAAATTCATTAACATTGTTCTTGAATATATGTTCTATGGCCGAATGATGTTCTTTGAGGGACATAAATAATATAGGCCATTAGGGTTGAGGACTCATAAAACTTTGAGTCACCTTCTCATGGTGTGTTCCCTTGGTAATATCAAGGAGGATATTATGAGAATGAGACCCACCAGCATGAAATCCATATTTAACAATGTCATTGGATGTTCCTATCTGCTGATGTGTGTATTGGTCCTTAGACTTTAAGATTATTATTAATGGGAATTACAACGCATGAACTTAGATGTATTGATGAAAACTGTGATGACACACTATTTTTAGCGAGGTAGGATATGTTGTGTGCATCACGAATAATACTACATTAATAGATAATGCGAGAAAGGATTTGTCCCTTCTGTTCCATAATGGAAGTATATATCTTAGTCCCTTTGATTGAATTGATATAGCCTAAATAAATCCATGTCCATGGTGAGGAATGGGAAAGTTCAATTCTATAAATTCAAAGAAAGAATAATTCATCACGTGGTTTTATGGAACTATCATGCAACCCACTTCATTTGAGATATCAAGACAAAGGAATTACATTACATAGTAATCATTTATAGGAGGTGACACGTCATTGCGGAGTTACCTTCTTTCTCTATGGGTGACTTGGCATGTTACCAGATGTTGACCTTGGAATTTAGGTAGGCTACACCTAATGCCACTAAGAAATAGGCCTAGAGGTTCACACACTAAGTGTGTCCAAGTATCTCAGTTAAATATTAATTTAACTTGTTGAATAAAGATTATTATTGATTGTGGTTTAATAATTATTCAAGGATGCCGGATCGCATTTATTTCGACACTAGTTATTTGTGAGAATATATTGAGGGTGAAATAATATATTTATTAGCGAGTAATGCAGTGATATTTATTTGAGAAATAAATAGCCATTATTCAAGGTCTAATAAATGTGGTGGAGGAAATAAAGAGAATGGAAAAACAAAAGTACAAGCCATGTATATTAATATAAATGCCATTTATTTTTTTCTAGGAATTTTTGAGAAATAGTATTGTTTATTTAATTAAATAATATTAGGTGTAATTCATTGGGCGCATGTCAAGTAATAATAATAGTCAACTGTTATTATTAGACATGGGGTCTTACTAAGAATTAAATGAAAGGAATAAATGCTTTAGGGTAATTAATTCATTTTATTATTCTATGTAATTAAAATCCCAATTATATAGTTATCATTATCCTAGACATTTTTGGAGTTGTGCACAATGGATCTAGAGAAATTTCTCAAGACAAGAGAGAATTATTTTCTCCCAAGAATGCTCTCAAGCTACGAGAGAGAGATCCTCCTCCCTCAGATCAAGGCGATCAAATGTGAACATCGCAAGCAAAGGATCTTCTGCGCTATCACCCGGACATCCCTTCAGCGACATCCAAAGATACGTGGAGCATGTATGGATCACTGTTAGAGGAATCCTACACTTGGATTCAATGACACAATGACGGATCACATCAGATCGTGACTGAAAACATCAATAGAGAGAGAATTACATTAAGGTAATTCTTGTATTTTAATTAAATTTATTATAACCAACATATGATGATACTCTCTATGGTTCCGAGACTCCCCTATTTTCTTTTTTTATTCATTATATTCTCAAGATCCGGAATTTTATTATCATGATGGATCTATGAGTAAATGTCATTAATGGAAAAAATTAAAGTCGGGTACACCCATCAACGTTCTTCCACTGCACCTGGAACCTAAAAGTGGTATTAAAGGGGTCATATCGTTGATTATAATTATTTAGTTTTTCATTGATGATTTACGCATTTAATAATTTAGTTACTTCAATTCAAGTTAATCATTATGTAAATATTAATCTCGAGATCTATTCCTCCTCTTTCGTTTCTTGTTCACCTTACAGAAACGGTATTTTCTTTTAATTTTGATTAAAATAAAACAGAGGATCTCATCCAAAGGTTCCAAATCTTCATGGTCATACAACACCAGAATACACGGAATGTATTTGGAAGTACACACCGTGTAGTATAGGTTCCATTAACTGGGAATGTCTATCGAACCAGGTCGTGTCATTGGATCTTATCTAAGTCTTTAAGACTCCTTGTATTGACCAGGAAAAGGTGGCACACGGTTTCCAGATTACACACTGTGTGTCCCACTAAACATGGCATGTAGTCCCTTCGGGTTAGGGTTGGACCATGTACCTCATACATGGCTCTCCCGGCTAGAAACCGTGTAACACGGATACTACACGGTGTGTGTCCCACTAAACATGTCGTGTACTCCAAAGATTTCCAAAGTACATTTACATTCCATGTCCCCGAGCGTGTACTTCGGATAGATGGTGAACAAAAGTACACACCATGTAGTCAGAACTACACACTGTGTACTCATCCAAATTACGTATATTTATTAAAATTTATTATTATATTATACAAAGCCTTGATACGTGTACCATAGTGAAGACGTAAAGCTGAGGCACAACACGTGATAGGCGTTTTATATATATGTGTTTATTTTATCATATGTGTAATGTTCAATTCTACTCATTGGGTAGTTATGAACAGGAATTCACCAGGTTTCCTCCAAGGTACAAGTTATGTACAAAGATTATTTTAGATGAATTTATTTGTTTAAAATTATGATTGATGAGAATCTAAAGGAAATTCAGAAAAGGTTTTAAGATAAAAGGATTGATTAATTAAAGATAATTAATTGATTTTAGTGTGATTTATCTTAAACAAGAATGATTAAATAATTGAATGCTAATTTTATTTATGCATAAATATCATTTCATGTATAGATGATCATGATCTAGACCAAGACCTTTGTATGTGAATGGTTTCTTTTAATTTATTTATTTAAATTAAATTTGTTGTCTTGCGATCCTTCTCCTCATTAATATGTTGGGCATGTGTGCCCAAGGTTTCTTTTATGTAAAACCCCATTTTACACCTCACATGCGTGTGAGATAAAAACATATGTAATGGATGAAGATCCCAAGCTAGTGGAGGCAACTCAAGTTATAATCCAAGGTGAAACCAATCCAAGGAGATACAAAGGTGGCTAGGTGGAAAGCTATAAACACAAACCCAAAAGGTTCAAGGTGTTTATCCCCTAGGTCTTGGGTTAGTTTATCAACTAGTAGATAAACTAACCAATAGAACAAGATCATGATCATACCATTTATTTTATTTCTGTCAGTTGCATGGTTTATTTATTGTGGCTTTGTTTTCAGTATCACACAATTAATGAATTAAACAAGCATACAAGATAGAACTAAAATAATACTGGATTATGCGTGACATGGTTAATCACTTAATTATATCCCACTTAATATTAACAAGAATTTAATCAAAGATAATAAAATGGAAATTTATGTATAAGGATAAAATTCTTCAAAGAAATATTAAGTCGGTATAGCCTTCCATAATCTTGGTTAGAATCAAACCATAGTTCAAGTGCTTGACCAACCCAAGTTGGGGTGATTTCAATTATTGGGGAATTATTATTCATGGTTTTGTGTTTAATTGACTTGGTTCGCATCAAGGGTTTACTGCCATAGTAGGACTTGGTGTGACCAAGAGGCAAAGGTTGAGGAAATCCAAAATTAAAGGATTTCAGGATTGGGGATTCCACTCAGTAGATCAAGGAGCTATGGGTTAATGCATTTGGAATTGGGAATGCCAACCTAAAACCCTTCAAGTTTCTTGACCAACCCTATTTGGGGTAATGTGAAGGGAAATATGGATCTGTGTCACTAGAATATTTAGGCAACAGAATATTTTGAAGTCAATGGTGAGGGCTATTGGATTTCGATAAAATAGCAGGAGACAAATAAGTGTTAATTTATTTATTTCTTTCAATTTTTTAATGATAAAGGACTAAACCTTTTCTCATATTAATTTGTAGAAATTTCAAGAAAAATGACTTCAAACATATCATTTTGAACCATACTCGAGAAGGAAACCCTTCTCATTGACACCAATTTCCAGGAATGGAAGAGGCATTTATGTGTCATCCTTGGCCACGAGAGGAAATTGTATGTGCTGGAAGAGACTATTACATTTGCGCTTTGAAAAGAGGACAGTGATGAGGAAGTGTCTCTCTATATGAAACATATAGAAGATTCCACAGATTTATAATCTTCCATGCTATCGACCTTGTCTAATGAGCTCTTGAAGCAACATGAAAACATGGACGCATATAGCATGATGTCTCACCTTAAGGATATCTATCAAGAGAAGGCGAGATATGAGAGATATGAGATCTCAAATGCTTTGTTTACAACTAATATTAGAGAGTCTGTGCCAGCTGGGAATCATGTAGTCAAGCTTATTGGCAACATTGAACGCCTGGACATCTTAGGGGTCAAGTTCCCGGATGAGTTGCGTACAGATATCATCCTATCATCACTACCCAAGACATTCTCTAGCTTTATTTTCAATTATACCATGAGAAATAATGAGAAGAGTCTATCGGAACTTCTGACCTTAATTCTCTCGGTAGATAAGTACATGGGATGTGACCAACCCACGGTTCTTATGGTGAATAAGAAAAGGAAGGACAAGGAAAATAGGCCAAGAAATTATAAACTATCTGAAGCCCTGAGAACCATCCATCCAAGAAGGGGAATATCCAGAGGCAGGGCAAGGAACACGAGGCAGTATGTTTTTCATGTGGCAAGTCAGGCCACTGGAAGAGGAATTTCACCCAAAAGCATGGGGACACTAAAGGTGTGTTTGTTATCAAGTGTAATCTTTTTATTTCTACACATTGGGTATTAGATACATCTTGTAGGGCTCACATATGTATTCAAATGCAGGAACTAAGTAGATTTAGAAATATTTCCAGTGGAGAGGCGGATCTTGAGCTGCCAATGTCGGGAGGCTAGCTGTGTTGGCCATTGGTGATTACCATCTCTCATTGTCAAATGGGGTGATTTTGGTTTTACATAACAGTTATTATGTGCCTAGTGTTACCAAAAACATAATTTATGTGTCATGTTTTTATATGGATGGATTTATTTTCAAGTTTGGAAATAAGGGTTTCTTATTTTATAAGAAAATGTATGTTATGGTATGGCACATTTAAATAATGGTTTGTATGTATTAAATTACGAAAACCAAGTGTTGGAAATCGATAACGAAACAAACTCAAATGACTCATACATCACCCAGTTGTGGCATCACCGTCTCAGTCATGTAAACGAGAAGCATTTGAAAAATCACTACCAAGATGTATATTTAGACTCTTCTAAGATAAAATCCACTTTATAGATGTCATGCTTGTTTATAATGTAAAATGACCAGGCCGCCTTCTAGGGGACTGGGTGAAAGGGATAGAGAGCTTCTAGGATGGGTGCACATGGATGTGTGTGGACCATTTCCAGTAGAAGCTAGAGGTGGATATTCTTCCTTCATTACTTTTACTGCTGATTTGAGTAGATATGGCTATATCTATGTAATGTGGTATAAGTTAGAAGCCTTAGTGAAATTTAAGGAATTCAATAATGAAGTAGAGAACAGCTTGGTAAGAAGATAAAGAAGCTTCGATCGGATCGAGGTGAAGAATATCTGAACCAAGAGTTCATCAATCTTCTACTGGAGTCTGGGATTCTATCTCAGCTCGCTCCTCTTTATACACTATAGTGGAATGGTGTTAGTGAAAGGAGGACCTACACCTTGTTGGTTATGGTGAGGTCAATGATGATTCATGAAGATCTTCCATTATCCTTTTTGGGATATGCATTACAAACTATAGCATACACATTAAACCAAGTACCAAATAAGGTGGAAAATGGAATTCCCTCCAAGTTATAGAATGGAAAGAAACCCATTTTGTTGCACACACATGTATGGGGATGCGAGGAGTTTGTTAAGGCCTTCTCAAGTAACAAACTAGAACCCCATGGCACGAGGTGTATATTTATAGTATATCCCAAGAAAACTAAATGATATTACCTATATAACCGTTTAGACAAGAAAGTGACTATGGAAAAACAAGATGTATTTATTGAGAGGCAACACATCCTCAAAAAGGATAGTGGGAGAACGATTGACTTCAATGAAGTTGATGCTCAAGATACACAAGAGTTGGTACAGGAACAAGTTCCACAAGTCCCCTTGGAAGAGATTCTAGAAACACAATTACAGCGTAGGATCTCAATAGAGGTAAGGGAACTAGAGAGATTTGGTGAATCATTATTGTTGGACAATGATGAAACTCTCTCCTATAAGTAAGCAGTAGAAATCTCAGAAGCTACAAGATTTCTAGAAGCTGTGAATTATGAGATGGATTCCATGTATCATAACCAAGTCTGGGTTCTGGTCAATGAGCCAGTTGATTTAAAACCTATTGGATGAAAATGGGTATTCAAGAGAAAACTGGACATGGAAGGTCAAGTTATCACCTATAAAGCAAGGCTAGTGGCTAAAGGATTCAGACAGCGTCAAAGAATTGAATATGATGAAACCTTCTTTCTAGTTTCCATATTTAAATACATAAGAATCATACTTTCCATAGTATCTTACCATGACTATGAGATTTGAAAAATGGATTTCAAAATAGCATTCCTTAATAGGAACCTTCAGGAATATGCCTATATTATACAACCAGAAGATTTTCTAACACCCGGTGAAGCCAAATGGGTTTTCAAGTTGCAGAAATCCATTTATGGATTAAAGAAAGAATCCAGGTCATGTAAAATTATATTTGATGAATCCATAAAGAAATTTGGTTTCATTAAGAATGAATGTGAGACATGTATTTATAAGCAGTTTAATGGGAATGTGGTTCATATCCTAGTAGTATATGTTGATGGCATATTTCTTATTGGAAATGATGTACCAGTCTTACAGTTAGTTAAGTAATGGTTAAAAAAGTGTTTCTCCATGAAGGACTAGGGTGAATCAGCCTAAATTTTAGGGATCAAGATCATTCGTGATAGATCTAAGAGGCTTCTTGGACTAAGTCAAGGTACATACATTGACCAGATACTAAATAGAATTAGTATGAAACAATCCAAGAGAGGATTGATTCTAGTGTCACATGGCCTAAATTTTTCTAAGAATATGTGTCCTCAGACACAACAAGAGAAAGATATAATGAGTAAGATCTCATACGCTTCAGTAATAGGATCCATCATTTATTCCATGTTATGTACCAGGCTTGATGTTGCCTATTCACTGAGCATGGTAGAAAGATATCAATAAGATCAAGGATAAAAACATCGGACTGTTATTAAGACTATCCTTAAGTATCTAAGAAGAACTAAGGATATGTTCATAGTGCATGGAGGAGATGAAGAGATTTTCATCAGAGGGTATGCTAATGCTAGTTTTCAGACAGATCAGAATGATTTGAAATCGCAATCGGGATATGTTTTCTGTCTCAATGGAGGATCTGTGAGCTGGAAGAGTTCAAAGCAACCAGTTATCACCGATTCTAAAGCGGAGACCGAATATATAGCAACTTCTGATGCATCCAAGTAATCTGTCTGGATTCGAAACATTGTCCAAGATATTGATGTAGTTCCTAGCAGTAAAGATCATTTCACATTGTATTATGATAATACTGCAGTAGTGGCTCTTGCAAAAGATCCAAGGTCACATCAACGAAAAAAGCACATACTTCAGAAGTATCATCTCTTGAGGGATTTATATCAAAGAGGTGAAGTTGTCGTGAGCAGAGTGTCCATGCAAGAGAACATAGAAGACCCCATGATTAAAGTCCTATCTCAGCTGAAGAATGAATATCATGTGAGCGCTAGTGGGTTAAAGGTTGTTAGGAGTTGGCTGTATTCCAAGTGGGGGTCTGTTGGAGTTGGTGGCCTAGAACCAATTACTTTGTACTTTATTCATTAATAAATACCTTTTCACATCTTGATTGTTCTTCTACATAAAAATGCATGTGATAATGTCCTAAGGATAATTGTTGAATTAAAGGGTCATAGCGGAACCCTGCTATGATGAGAACCCAGAAGTTCCATAACACTATTTTTTAATATATGTTCTATGGCTGGATGATCTTATTTGAGGGACAAAAATAATACATGATATTAGGGGTGAGGACTCCTAAAACTTTGATGCACCTTCTCATGGTATGTGTCCTTGGTAATATCCATGAGGATATTATGAGAACAAGACCCACCAGTAGGAAATCCACATTTAATAGTGTCATTGGATGTTCCTATCTGCAGACGTGCGTATTGGTCCTTAGACTTTAAGATTATTATTAATGGGTATTGCAACTCGCACACTTAGATGTATTGAAAAAAACTGTGACAACACACTTTTGCAGCATGGTAGGATATGTTGGGTGTGTCACGAGTAATACTTCATTAATAGATAATGCGAGAAAGTATTTGTCCCTTCTATTCCATAAAGGAAGTAGATATATCAGGCCCTTTGATGGAATTGATATAGCCTAAATAAATCTATGTCCATGGTGAGGAATGGTAAAGTTCAATTCTATAAAATCAAATAAAGAATAATCGAGCACGTGTGTTGATGGCACTAGCATGAAACCCACTTGATTTGATATATCGAGACAAAGGGATTACATTACACGGTAAGCATTCATAGGAGGCGACACATCATTGAGGTGTTAAATTCTTTCTCTATGGGTGTCTTGGCATGTTGATAGATTCTAACCTTGGACTTTAGGCAAGATCAGCCAAATTCCACTGAGAAAGAGGCCTAGAGGGCCACACACTAAGTGTGTCTAAGTATCTCAATTAAATATTAATTTAACAAGTTGAAAAAAGATTATTCCTGATTATGGTTTAATAATTATTCAAGGATGCCTGATTACATTTATTTCGACACTAGTTATTCAAGAGAATATATTGTGGGTGAAATAATATATTTATTAGTGAGTAATTCATTGATATTTATTTGAGAAATAAACATCCATTATTCAAGGTCTAATAAATGTGGCGGAGGAAATAAAGAGAATGGAAAAAAAATACATGTCGTGTATATTAATATACACGCAGTGTATTTTTTCTAGGAATTTGTGAGAAATAATGTTATTTATTTAATTAAATAATATTAGGTGTAATTCATTGGCCACATCTAAAGTAATAATAATAGTCAACTGTTATTATTAGACATGGGTTTTTACTAAGAATTAAATGAAATGAATAAATGTTTTTGGGTAATTAATTCATTTTATTATTCTAAGTAATTAAAATTCCAATTATATAATTATCATTATACTAGATATTTTGGGGTTTGTGCATGACAGATCTAGAGAAAGCACTCATTCCAAGAGAGAATTCTTTTCTTCCAAAAACACTCTCAAGCTATGAGAGAGAGATCCTCCTCCACCAGATCAAAGTGATCAAAGGCAGACATTGCAAGAGAAGGCTCTTCTGTGCTAGAACCTAGAGATCCCTTCGGTGACGTCCAAAGATACGTGGAGAATGTGTGGATAACTGCTAGATTAATACTACAATTGGATTCTACTATTCAATGATGGATCACATCAGATCATGACCTGAAACATCAACATAGAGATAATTCCATCAAGGTAATTCTTGTCGTTTAATTAAATTAATTATAACCAACATATGATGATCCTCTCTATGGTTTCAGGACTCCCCTTTTTTATTTCATTCTTAATTCTATACCAAAGATCCGACTTTTTATTATCGTGATGGAACTCGGATTAAACGACATTAATGACAAAAATTAAAGTTGGGTACACCCACAAATTCGCTTCTGTTGTGCCCAAAAACTACATGGATCACATTACATATTATCACAAATCTGTTCAACTAACACCCCACCTTATAAATATTGTAGGTATAACCTTTTCTTAATAGTCTAAAACCAATAAAAGATTATTTCCCTGGATAGAATGGTGAAATGATCAAATTTTAAGTTGTCTAGGTTGCTGATATGATCCACCATCCCCACCTCATAAATCGACAAAGGTTACACCCCTATGATGTTGAGGAGTTATGGTATAAAGGGAAGCATTGGAGGAGTGATAGTATTTGGTAATTAATTCCATCTAAAATTAATAGGGATCCATTCATATAGTAATTAAAATTGTGTTTAAATAAAACGAATCATATTTCCTAGATGATATTCCCTAAAATATCATAGACTCTCTCCAGCACTAGACAACAAGGTATATATAATTTCTAGATACTAGTGACACCACCATAATAAGGGTTAATATCCACACTCCCATATGTTCAAATTAAAAAATAATTAGTAATACACTTTTAAATTCTACTAGAAGTTCTATAAATATGACATCTGAGATCCATTCCTTTACATAGTAGCTAAATTTCACCATTGGAGATCACTATGACTCTTAAATTAACACCTGGGGGTGTTGAGGACCAAACCTAATAAGGAAGAATTTGTGATAAGACCAAATAAATACATTTATAGTTGGTTTCTTAAAATATACACCATATTTCCATCAGTTAGTAGATCCAATACCATCAATTCCAAGATTGGACTCTCTTTTCCCAAAAGATCTCAAGGTTCTTAGTTATTTCCTTTTTACTTTCTATAATAGATTCGGAATCCTATCTTTCAATTATCAGTGTCTTTTTTAGAATAGAAAGGTTAGATTCATGCAATTGTGAGCTTCTTTTCACAAGTCTTCATTGCACAATTCTTTTTCATGCAAGTTCTAAATTATGGTTTAATGATGTTTGGTTCGTGAAAACTATTCTTGTCAAGACCTGTCCTCAGGACCCGTGCCGTGACTACCCCAAGACCGCCTTCCATAGGCTAAGGGCTGGCGACTAGCACCAAAGGCGTAAATCCTGATAAAAGGGAAGTAATTGTCTTTATATAAGAAAACAAACACCACAGAGTACGCAAACTGAAGTAAACACTAAGTAAACTGAGTACAAAAGTAAGTGCTGAAAAGTAAATGGGCCAGAATACAAACCCATTTGAAAGTATAGTACAACTGAAAGGAAATAACAGCAGGGGTAAAGTAAATTAGCAACCACCAAGTCGTCCTCCGGAATTCCCACCAGAAGGGTGGGTACAGATAGTATCGTTGGCTCCTCAGGTCCGTCCGTCCGCTCCATGTACATCATGCCTGATAGTCCAACTCCGGGTACCGTTCTGCTCCACAAGCCTCAACCACGATCAACGATGCCCGTCGTCTGCAACCAACACAACGTAGTGCGGGCATAGCCCGTACATGGGTGAGTATACGATACTCAGTAGGGACCCCGAGACTCCCAAAGGTCTCCCAGAATCCACGAAGGATAAACCATAAATGAAATATACAATCACAAAGTATCAACCAACTATCCTTAGGTATATGCCCATACATATACCTAAGTCATCAATTCCAGTTCTCCTCCAACTCACGAGTTCAAGTTCAACCCAGTCCACACAAGAAAGTACATCCCAATCCACAAAGGAAATCACAATCCAATCCACACAAGAAAGCAAGTCAATCATATCGAAGATAATGATTGAAAGTCAAGACTCAACTCACACAGGTATACTACTCACGAAGAGGGGTGGAGATGATAGATGTAGCCTCTAAATCATCTCCCCTGCCGAACCCACGTAGGATCCAAGTACAGAAGTCATTACTACCAGACCCACATAGGATCCAAGTACAGTAACCATCACTGCTGAACCCACGTAAGATACAAGTATAGTCATCCTCACTGTCGAACCGACGGAGGATCCAAGTACAGTTGTCCTCACTACCGAACACACATAGGATCCAAGTACAGTCATCATCATCGTCGTAGTCGCAGCCAGCTCTAGGGTTCCTGCACACAGCACACTCGATTCCGGGAGGGTATGCTCCATGAGCCAAGGGGGTAGATACATCAACTGTCATGAAGTCCAGAGTTGATGTATCCCAAAGTTCCATCTCATCAATAGGAACTCAACGCAACAGACGGCGCGTTAATCGGACGACCAGTCTGAGAGATATTGGCTTTTCCGTCCCAGGGGCCCGGTTGGTTTTTAAGTTAAAACCAACCCGACCGTACTCCAGCTGTGTCCAAACCTCGAGCAGAGTAAGCCGAAAGAACTGTCTCACTAAGAGTAATTCAAAGTGATCGACGGTAGGTCATTCAGATGTTCGGTCGTTAAGTTATAGGCGTTTCTGCTCCAAGAGCCCAGTTGGTTTCTGGTTCAAACCAACCCGTCCATACCCAAAATTTACCTAAATCTTGATTGTAATATACCGAAACGACTGTCTCGATCCAAGTATCCCAACTCAACTGATGGTAAGTCGATCGGAGGTTCTTAGCACAAGATATGTGCATCTGAATGAATCTGTCCGAAAATAGGGGTTCGGGCCCGGTCCGACCCGGCCCGATACCCCCTGGGTCGGCCCGAACCGGGTCGACCATACCTGGGTCTAGGTCCAGCTCATTTGGACGCGGCCTATCCCAGCTGGCACGGCCCATCCCGGCTGGGCGCGGCCTGCGGCCCAGCTCGGAGGCCGGCCGCGGCTCGGCTCGCGGCCGAGCGGGGTGCGAATGGGGGCGCTGCCCCCTGTTTTCCGAAACAGCCGGCCCTAATGGCTGGACTTTGTAACAGCGGGACCCTTTGGGTCCCACCTCTAGGTGGCGTCGGCGGCCGGCTCAGCCGGCCTCCCCTTTGGAAAACTTCTGCGGCCTTAGGCCGCGGCTTCTGCCTGACCGGCGCCGCGCAACGGCGCCGCGCCCCTCCACCGCGGCCCGCCCCGGCCCCGGCCCCTTGGTGTTCTGGCGCGGCGCGACGACACCACGCCACTTCACTACGGCCTGCCCTCGCCACGGCCCATTGGTGGTCCAGCGCGGTGCGACGGTTCCACGCTCCTCCGTCCCGGCCCGCTCCGGTCACGGTTCTCTTCGTCCCTGCGTGGTGCAACAACACCGCGTCGCCTCTGTTTCAAGACACATTGAAGATCAACAATAAAAGGGGAGGAGGATAGGCCATGTTTGTGCGGTCTGATCCCCTCTCATTATATCGATAACAAGCGGCCAATCATTTAACAACGAAGATCATTAAATAATACTTGAATGAAGAATTAACCTCTACCTCAACACAAGTTGTCGAACGATGAGCGTCGCGGAAAACAGCGTCGTGGGGTGAGGTTCTATAAACATCGACGGAGAGCTTCCAAGGAGGAAGTGGCATCTCCCTTCCTTTGTTGCGGAGATAAGATTATATGGCGTGACGTCGTTGGAGAGTTTCTGTGTTGGTGCCTCCTCCTTTGTCATGGAGGAAGAAGAGGATAGAAGAAATCGGATCGCCAAGTCGATGATCCTTGACGAAGCGTTGTCGTTCTTCGTTGAGGATGAAGTTATTCAAGAGAGTAGAGCTCTCCCCAAAAGTCTCAACACGACAAACCCAACCCCAAATAAAATAAGAATTAATCTTATTTTATTATAACATTCCATGTATACAAAACTTAAAATTCAAACTCTTAGTTAAATTAATTGAATAGGTTTAATCAATTAATTTAATGTGAGATGGCATGAAATAAAGAGGGAGCGAGGGTGAGTTACCATAAATTTATTATGGGAGTTCTATGGGTTAAGGGTTATGGAATGTGAAAAGATGGGTTCATGTGTGGGCCCCACCTCCCTCATAACCACACATGGGAAGTTGGGTGGTTGTGGGCCCCACTAACATCTTCCCATGAGAGAGTTTAACTTCCAAGTTTAAAAGAATAAAATTGTACAAAATTTAATTTACTTCTCACTTAAACCCCAAAATTTTACTTCTTCTCTCATGCAAACGCATCAATGGTAAAAGTAATCTTAAAAAAATACTGGCGTTGCGAGTTTATCAGTGCCCTCGTATTTCAATTCCGAGCACCGGTTCAAAAGATAGAAAAACCTGATCGTTCGTTCACTGAACGTACCCAAGCTAAACTTCAGAAATTGATTCCAGGCACACCAGGCCTCGGAATCAGGTGTCGTCAGAAACTGTGTACTCATAATATCCCAAAGAATTTAAAAAAATTCTTTGAAATTTACGGTTCTTTATATTACTCCCACCTCAGGGCTTTACGTCCCCGTAAAGATACATCATAAACTAGGGGAACAAATGAGGGTAATGAGCACACATCTGAGCCTCCCGCTCCCATGTGCTCTCCTAGAGGTTCTCATGCTGCCACCTGATGCACACTAGAGGAATTGACCATCCATGTAGGACCCACTCCTGTCGATCCTCGATCTCCACCAGGACCTCCACAAAAGTCACCATGTCCAAATCTCTGTAATCCACATCGAGGTGAGACCCATAAGAAAACGTGGACGCCATCCTCGAACTCTAGTGGTCTCCACCTCCTATCAGCATAGGACTTATGTCGGCTCTAAGTAGTCCTCATCCGATCCTAGATGATTTGTACCTTCTCCGTCGTGGCCTGTACCATCTCTGGTCCTACAAGTGCTGACTCCCCAGGGTCTGTCCAGCACAGATGGGATCTGCATGGTCGGTTGTACAGTGCCTCGTATGGTGCCATCCTGATGGTGGAGTGGTAGCTATTGTTGTACGCAAACTCCACCAAGGGTAGATGATCCTTCCAGTTGCGACCAAAGTCGAGGACACATGCACGGAGCATGTCCTCGAGAGTCTGAATGGTCCTCTCCATTTGACCATCTGTCTGTGGGTGAAAGGCGGTTCTCAGGTGTAGCTGCGTCCCAAATGCCTCATGCAACCCCTTCCAAAGCAGAGAAGTAAAACGAGCATCTCGATCGGAAATGATAGTCGATGGTACACCATGAATCCATACGATCTCCTGAACGTAGAGGTGTCCCAAGCTCTCCACTGAGCCCTGCTCTCAGATGGGTAAGAAGTGGGCCGACTTGGTGAGTTGGTCGACAATCACCCAAATAGAGTCGTGACCTATAGAAGTACGTGGAATCCCTATCACGAAATCCCTAGATATCCCGTCCCACTTCCACTCCAGGACCTCCAAGGGTTGTACCAATCCTGCTGGTACCTGGTGATCTGCCTTCACCTGCTGGCAGGTGAGGCATCATGAAACGAACTCTACCACAGCCTTCTTCATACCCAGCCACCAGTTCTATCGTCTGAGATCCTGGTACATATTCTCCACTCCTGGATGTACCGCTAAAGGGGAAGTGTGAAACTCTCTCAGCACCTCCTTATGTATTGAAACTGGTACCATGGTACGTCCTCTGAAAAGGACGATGTGCTCTCCTCCTACAGAGAATCCATCAGGTCCCTGTCCTGAGGATATCTATGCACGTCACATCTCATAGTCAACATCCCCACGTTGTGCCTCTCTGACCCGCTGAAGTAGTGGAGGAGTGACTATGAACGACTATAGAAAGGCTTCCCCATCTTTATCCATGAAGGATATCTACAAAGTGGCTAACTGCTCTGTCGCCTTTCCAAGTAGTTGAATTCCCATTCTCCTGCTGAGATCATCAGCTACTACGTTCCCATTCTCAGGAGTATAGACTATCTCAAATTCATAGTCCTAGAGGAACTCGAGCCATCGTCGTTGTCTCAGGTTCAGGTCCTTCTTTAAGAAGATGTACCTGAGACTCTGGTGGTCAGTGTAGAATATAAAGCACTCGCCCATTAGATAGTGCCACCACATCTTTAGGGTGAAGACCACAGCTGCTAACTACAATTCATGGGTAGCATAGTTCTACTCGTGTTTCCTCAACTGTTTTGATCCATAGGTGATCACTGCCCGCTCCTACATCAGGACACACCCGAGCCCGGTCCCTGATGTGTCGCAGTAAACTATGTACCCTATGCCCTCCTCCGGTAGCCTCAAGATGGGTACACTGGTCAATCTCTTCCATAGCTCCTGGAAGCTCTGTTGACATCTATCTAACCATACGAATGGTTTCACCTTCTTCGTCAAAGCTGAAAGTGGTTCTGCAAATCTGGAGAAGTCTGGCACAAATCTCTGATAGTACCCATCCAAACCTAGGAAACTTCGCACCTCTGTCACGCTCCTGGGTGGCTCCCAAGCTAGCACCGCCTCGATCTTCACAGGGTCCACCACAACTCCCGCCTCAGAGATAACGTGTCCCAAAAAGTGTACCTCTCTAATCCAGAACTGACACTTCGAGAGATTACCATAAATCTAGTGCTCTCGGAGTGTGTCCAGTACAACCCGCAAGTGGTAGGCGTGCTTCTCCTCAGTAGTCAAGTAAATAAATATGTCGTCGATAAAGACTACGACAAATCGATCGAGGTAAGGCTGGAAGATCATGTTCATGAGACTCATGAACACTACTGGAGCATTGATTATGCCGAAAGGTATAACCAAGAACTCATAGTGGCCATACCGACACCTGAAGGCTGTCTTCTGCACATCCTCATCTTGAACTCTGAGTTGATGATGGCCCGACCTGAGGTCTATCTTTGAGAACCAGTGTGCTCCCTTGAGCTGATCGAAGAGGTTCTCTATCCTCGGAAGTGGATACTTGTTCTTCACGGTCACCTCGTTCAGGAAACGGTAGTCAACACACAGTCGCAAGCTCCCATCCGCCTTCTTGGCAAACAAAATCGGGGATGCCCAGGGTGAAACACTAGGTCGGATAAATCCCTTGCCCTGCTAGTCCTCCAGCTATACCCATAGCTCTCGAAGATCAGCGGGAGCCATCCGATATGCTAGAGTAGATATTGGGGTTGTCCCGGGGTACAGGTCAATATAGAATTCTACCTCTCTGCGAGGAGGTAGTCCGGGAACATCGTCAAGAAAAACGTCCGCATACTGATCCACCACAACAGGAAAACTCAGACTCTGCACATCAACTGCTCCTAGGATGAGACTAGCCAACTGATGAGTAATCGACTGTCCTATCCTCTATGTGAGTCCATCTTGCGCTGCAAAGGCTCCCTTCTCACCGGTGAAGGTGAACCTTCTCCCATCGGTGCGAACACATCACACCTTGTGCCTAATACAGTCGATCTGAGCATGGACCGTAGATAACCAGTCCATGCCCAAGATGACGTCGTAAGGCCTCGACGACGTTACAAGAATATCACATCTAAAGCTCTCACTTCCTAGAGTAAGCTCACTCTGCTGGCACCAGTGTGTAATCGTCGATTCTGCTCCCGTAGGAGTCTCTAGCCGTAAGGATCGAGCCAACGGCTCCATCAGAATCTCCGAGCTCTGAACAAGGGCAGTGGCAATGAAATAATGACTTAATCATGTGTCTATAAGAACTGCATCAAGGGTGGAGTAGACACATATAGTACCTCGAATCATCTCAAGTGTGTCGTGGTCATAGGTCTCCATTGCCTGAAGTTGATCTTGTATCTGTCTGACAGCTCCCTGTGGTCAGGGTGGATCTCCTAGTGGTGGTGGTGGTAGAGCCTCAAAGCATCGCCCACCACCCACTGCTCAGCCAGCTCCTCTTCCTCGTCCGCCTACTCTCTGCGGACCTCCACGATCGAACCTCTTCCTCTGCCTGGGTGGTCCCTCAACCGTCTGCTGCTCCTCTGCATGGTGGGTCGGGCAGTCATGAGCCATGTGGCCCTGCCCGCCGTATGCATAGCACTGTCTGCCTCTCAAATGACCGGCTCTACTATGTGTTCCCCGCACATCTGAACCAGTGTCCTAAGGTCGTCCACCTGATGGTCTGGTCCGCTTGGACCCCTGTGACATCCGTTGACTTCCAGCTGTGAAAGACTCTGCTACATGCCGCCTTGCGGTAGGTCTCGCTGCTAGTGTAGGCTCAGCAAGAAAGCTCTCCACAAAAAGGGATCGCTCCAGCACTCCTTCCTTTGTCAAAATGCTGAGGGAGGTCATAGATGCCCTAATCTCATGCCTCAGTCCCTACTCGAAGGTTCGTGCCCAGAAGAATGGGTCTCGTACCATGTACGTGGAGTAGTGAGAGAGGTCGGTAAATCTCGCCGAGTATTGGGCTACTGTCATACTGCCCTAACGCAGTTGTAGTAACTTATAGATGCGCACCGCATATAGGGTGGCTGGGACAAACTCTGAGCAGAAAAGGCTCTCGATGTCCGACCAAAGGAGAGATGCCTCACCGTGCACCTTGAGCATAAGGATCCACCATCTACCAGTTGCCGCATGCAGGAGACTCGCTGCAAGGATCACCATGAGGTCTGTTGGTGTCCCTACCAATCTAAAAACTCGAACGAAAGCCTCCAGCCAATCCTCAGCTGCCTAAGGGTCCGTCTCCCCGTGGAACCTAGGTGGTATCTGATGCTGAAACGCATGCAGTGCACTCAGGAGACGTGCACTCTCAGCTGCTAGGGCTGGTGGCATTAGTGGCTCGGCGGGTACAGGTACCAATGGTGCCTCTGCTGTAATGGGGCCCTACACCGCGGCCTCGTCACTCGGTGGGCTACCATCATGCACAATGCTCGGAACCCAAGCTGGCTACCGTCGAGGGGCCATCCTGAAAATAAACAGGTGTGCCACGGTCAATACAGTAAACCTGGTAATCTGACACAAAGTAATCACAAAGAAAACTTTTGAAACACACATGCAATCAATTTTTTTGTGCATTGAGTCGGAAATCAGAATTCAGGGTCCTGGTGTATGGATACGTTGGCCACTGCACCAACACTGGACTCCCTAGACTGATAACCACACTCAATACGCTTAACACTATTGCTTCACGTAGAAGAAATTATCAGAGTCTTGAGTTCTGTGGTAGAACTGACTCCTATGATACCAATTTTTCACGACCCGTCCTCAAGGCTCGTGCCGTGACTGCCCCAAGCCCGCCTTCCATAGGGAAAGGGCTGGCGACTAGCACCAAAGGCGTAAATCCCAATAAAAGGGAAGGCATTTCCTTTATATAAGAAAACAAACACCACAGAGTACGCAAGCTGAAGTAAACACTACATAAATTGAGTACAAAAGTAAGTGCTGAAAAATAAATGGTCCAGAATAAAAACTCAACTAAAAGTACAGTACAACTGAAAAGAAAGAACAGCAGTAGTAAAGTAAATCAGCAACCACCAAATCATCCTCTAGAATTTCCACATGAAGGGTGGGTATAGATAGTCTCGTCGGCTCATCGGTTCTGTCCGTCCGCTCCGTGTACATCCCGCCTGATAGTCCACCTCTAGGTATTGTTCCGCTCCACAAGCCTCAACCACGATCAGTGTTGTCCATCGTCTGCAACCAACACAACGTAGTGCGGGCATAGCCCGTGCAGGGGTGAGTATACGATACTTAGTAGGGACCCCAAGACTCCCGAAGGTCTCCCAAAATCCACGAAAGATAAACCACAAAGTAAATATACAATCACGAAGTATCAACCAACTCTACTTAGGTATATGCCCGTACATATACATAAGTCATCAATTCCAGTTCTGCTCCAACTCAAGAGCCCAAGTTCAACCCAGTACACACAGGAAAGTACATCCCAATCCACAAAGGAAATCACAACCCAATCCACACAGAAAAGAAAGTCAATCATATCGAAGATAATGATTGAAAGTCAAGACTCATATCACATAGGTATACTACCCACAAAGAGCGGTGGAGATGATAGATGTAGCCTCTGAATCATCTCCCCTACCGAACCCACGTAGGATCCAAGTACAGAAGTCATTGTTATCGGACCCACATAGGATCCATGTAAAGTACCCATCACTGTCGAACCCACGTAGGATCCAAGTACAGTCGTCCTCACTGCCGAACCCACGGAGGATCCAAGTACAGTCGTCCTCACTGCCGAACCCATGTAGGATCCAAGTACATTCGTCCTCGTCGTCACAGTCGCTGCCAGCTCTAGGGTTCCCGCACACAGCACCCTCGATTCTGGGAGGGTCCACTCCATGATTCAAGGGGGTCGATATATCAACCATCATGAAGTCCATAGTTAATGTATCCCAAAGTTCTGTCTCATCAATAGGAACTCAACGCAGCTGACAGCACGTTAATCGGACGCCTAGTCTGAGAGATATTGGCTTTTCCGTCCCAGGGGCCCGGTTGGTTTTTAAGTTAAAACTAACCTGACCGTACTCCAGCTGTGTCCAAACCTTGAGCGGAGTAATCCGAAAGAACTGTCTCACTAAAAAGAATTCAATGTGATCGACGGTACGTCATTTGGATGTCCGGTCGTTATGTTATAGGCGTTTCTGCTCCAAGGGCCCGGTTGGTTTCGGGTTTGAACCAACCTAGGCATACACAAACTTTACCAAAATCTTGAGTGTAAAATACCAAAACGATCGTCTCGTTCCAAGGATCCCAATGCAACTGACGATGCAACAATCAGAGGTCTGCAGCCTAAGATATGGGCATTTTAACGAATCTGTCCGAAAATAGGGGGTTCGGGCCTGGTCCGACCCGGCCCGATACCCCCTGGGTCGACCCGAACCAGGTCCGGGTCCAGCCCATTTGGGCACGCCCTGGTTCAGAGGCCAGACGCGGCTCGACTCACGGCCGAGCGGGGTGCGAAGGGGGGGGGGCGCCGCCCCCCTGTTTTCCGAAAAGGCTGGCCTTAATGGTCGGCCTTTGTAATCGCGGGACGCTTCGTCTCCTGCCTCCAGGTGGCGCAGGCAGCCGACTCAGCCAGCCAATCCTTTGGAAAACCACCGCGGATTCTGCCCGACCGGTGCGGCGCGACGGCGTCGTGCCCCTCCGACGCGGCCCGCCCCGGCCGCGGCCCCTTGGTGCTCCGGCACGGCGCGATGGTGCCGCACCCCTTTTTCGTGGCCCGCCCCGGCAGCGGCCCCTTGGAGCTCCGGCGCAGTGCGACAGCGCCAAACTCCTCTGTCGTGGCCCACTTCTACTGTTGTCTTCTTTGTCCCCGCACGGTGCAACGACACCATGTCACCTCCGTTTCAAGCCACATTGAAGATCAACAATAAAAGGGGAGGAGGATCGGCCATGTTTGTGTGGTCTGATCCCCTCCCGTTATATCAATAAAAATATGCCAATAATTTAACAATGAAGATCGTTAAATAATACTTGAATGAAGAATTAACCCCTACCTCAACACAAGTTGTCGAACGATGAGCGTCGCGGAAAACGGCGTCGCGGGGTGATGTTCCGTAAACGTTGACGGAGAGTGTACGAGGAGAAAGTGGTGTCTCCCTTCCTTTTTCGCGGAGAGAAGATTATATGGCATGATGTCGTTGGAGAGTTTTCGCGTTGTTGCCTCCTCCTTTTCCGTGGAGGAAGAAGAGGATGGAAGAAACCGGGTCGCCAAGCCGATGATCCTTGATGAAGCGTTGTCGTTCTTCGCTGAGGATGAAGTTCTTCAAGAGAGTAGAGCTCTCCCCAAAAGTCTCAACACAACAAACCCAACCCCAAATAAAATAAGACTTACTCTTATTTTATTATAACATTCCATGTATACAAAACATAAAATTCAAACTCTTAGTTAAATTAATTGAATAGGTTTAATCAATTAATTTAATGTGAGTTGGCATGAAATAAAGAGGGAGAGAGGGTGAGTTACCATAAATTTATTATGGGAGTTCAAGGGGTTAAGGGTTATGGAATGTGAAAAGATGGGTGCACGTATGGGCCCCACCTCCCTCATAACCACACATGAGATGTTGGGTGGTTGTGGGCCCCACCAACAACTTCCCATGAGAGAGTTTAACTTCCAAGGTTAAAAGAATAAAATTGTACACAAGTTTATTTACTTCTCACTTAAACCCCAAAATTTAACTTCTTCTCCCCTGAAAACGCATCAATGGTAAAAGTCATCTCAAACAAATATCGGCGCTCCGAGTTCATCGGTGCCCTCGTATTTAAATTCTGAGCACCGGTTCAAATGATAGAAAAACCCGCTCGTTCGTTCACTGAACGTACCCGAGCTAAACTTCGGAAATTGATTCTCGGCACACAGGCCTCAGAATCAGGTGTCGTCAGAAACTGCGTACTCATAAAAATCCCAAAGGATTTAAGAAAAAAATTTCCTTTAAATTTACAGTCTTTAAAATTCTCACTAAACAAGACCTATGTAAAGAGGAATGGCATTAACACCAAGTATTTGAATCTCAAGAAGTTAGTGTATGTATTAGTTTAGTTAAAAGGGATAAATAAATAATGTTTAATGAAAGATCATGGTCCCAAATAGGACCCCTTTCCCTATTTATAGGCATGGTTCAACCTAAGTTACATGAACCTGAGATCTGAATTGCATGAACCTGCCCTGATTTATGAGAAATGAGAGGGGGGAAATTTTTGTGTTTTCATTATAATTTGATCCTCTACTTTCCTATCATATCCCATTCTAATAGGGGGTTTATTATCACCAAAAATATTCATTTTTTCATTGATAAGAATTCTAAAGAGGGGTCAAGGGATAAAATGGTCATTGAAAGGAATTTTGGAACAAAGTAAATAATTCCATACAACTTACTAGAATTAATGAAACTCTAAGTTGTGTGATCCCATAAATAGAGGAATCATGAAATTTCAAATTTCCATGAATTATAGATCCCTATAAAAAGAAAATTATATAAGATCTCATAACTCAGAGTTATGTGAATCAAAGCCGGTGCCACTCAATTCCCAAGTTACATGATCAAATAATATTTTTTTTGAATTAAAACACATACATTAGCTAAAATTCCTATAAATATTACATCACCCACTATTTTTAGGGATTTACCTCAAGATATCAACTTGTGAAACTCCTCTTTTCATGAATTCACACAACCAGATACCCATATAGATTCCTGTTGGTGATAAACTTGTACAAAATACCACACATAGGCACCTTAAATGTATTGGGTTATATTTTATATGATTTAGTGAAAATTTTATCAATGAATAACACAATTTAAGAGAGTAAAAAGCTTTACACAACCCCAGGTTTCATGAAACACCCAACTTGTGTGAAACCCCTTCCTCAGAAATTTAGGTAATACACTTGTGCAAGATCACATGTCTCACATAGAAAAAAGTGTACAGGAAAAACCAAAGTTATACAAAAATCATACGAAAAACCTCCATTTGATTCCTCCTTTGACCAAACACAGTTTTGAAAAAATCGAGTTCTCATGGGCCCCACATTCATTCGATCTGAGATTACTCCTGAAAAAATCCATAGGCACAACTGATACCATGGTCCCCTATGTCCAATAATTCTACACCAAGAATAGGATAGAAATTCCCCACACATTTTGTTCCTAAATTTAGGAATAATCATCCCCTGGTCCTTCACACCAAGCAATGGATGGGAAACATCCATGCTTGTTTTTTCAAGAAGTGCTCAAGAGGAGAGACATGTGTGTATGAATCACTCATTTTATCCCAATTCCTGAGCAACATCAAGGCCTCCCATCAAGTATAATCCCTAATTATGGCATCATTGATGGTAACTACCTAGGTCAACCCAATAATTCATGCTCTACTTTGGGTGGCATAAATTTTAATCCCCACACCATCCCTCATTGTATCTATTTTCACTTTATGAACATCCTTAGTACAAGATGTTAAACTAAAATCAACATCCTTAGTGAAAAACATTAAACTGCAGTATACCCTATTTGATGAACATAGGATTGCCTAAATGGGGATCCAAGGATGTAATAACCTAGAATTTATAAATGATATTTGAAATAAATGTGTGTTATATTATATTATATAGTATTATACACATACAATAGATAAAGAAATGAGTATCAATTTACTTCATTAACAAATATTGTTAAATTTATTAGAAACTAAACCCATGAAAATTTCGAAAATTATAATGGGACAAAAATAATGAATTAAGAAAACTAGAATAGGAAAATTCGGATCCTTCCAATATTATAGAATCATCTACCCTATGGCCACCAATATAGAAATGAAACAAAATAGTAATAAACCAATAAAAATATTATAAAATTAAATTATATAACTTTGTGATGTATTTTAGTGAATGTTTAATAAAGGAATGAATTAGTGTTTATAGGAGGTAATGTGACTGTTGCAATAGTAATGTGACAGTTAAAATAGTAACCTGACCATTGGAATAGTGATTTAACCTCAAAATAATAAAATTTAATATAAATAATATTTTTCATGATTAATTTAAGTAAATAAAAACATTATAATTACATAAAATAAATATCAAGATTAAAAACTCAAATAAGATATAAGAACATTTTTAATAAACTCTATTTTAATGCATTTGGTAAAAATAATAATTTTTATATTAAAAATTAAAAAACCTATGTTAGAAAATTATTTTGATAAAATGAATTTAATTTTTTAAATAATGATGTTGAAATTATCCAAGGGTTATTTTTTGGTAATTTTCTGAACTACTTCAATTTTAGTTGAGTAGTAGAAATATAGTTTTTTCGTAACCTGTGTATTTTAAATTACATCATTCATGATGTAATAATTAACTAATAAGTTATAGAAAATTTGGATAAAAAAACATATTAAATTTTAAATATTATTTATTTAAATATAATAAAAATGTTTTCCAAACCTGAAAATTATTTTCCCAAGTTTAATGTCTAAATTATTCCATTAAAATAACCATTTTTCGTTTTTTTCACTTTAATTTTCAATAAACTATTGAATTATAATTATAAAAGGGTTTAAAGTCATAAAATAATTATATTTTATTTATATATGATCCATAATTTCATTAATATCACAATTATAAGGTTTACCTTTGATATGGTATTTTATTTAGTATTTTATTCTAAAAATACCCCTCTTCTCAAGTATAAATAACTCATCTCCCTCCCTTTAAAAAATCACTCATACCTCACTTAATAAATCCAAAAAACTAAAAAAATACTCTCCCTAAAGATTCTTATAATCCTTAGGTATGTTTTTAAAATTAACCAACTCCAAGAATCAAGGGATTCCAGTGTCGTACAAGAGAAGCAACACTGTGAAGAGGATATGTTTTCATAAATCATTTTTTGTGTTTTTCTATTCTCTTCCTCTTTTCTCTAACCCTTATGAACTAAAATATTATAATATTAATTAATTATTATAATAAAATTATATTAATTATGTTATAATACTTAAATAATCATATCTACTATGTAATTATATATCTTAATTCTCATACCTCCTCCTTGGACAATGTCTTATTAATAGTTGGTTAACTGCCAACAAAGATGATTCCAATTTTTTTCTTATCACCAACCTTATGGATGGTTATAACAAATTATTTATGACATATAAATTTTTAAATAAATTTATTTTATTCTTATATAATTAACTCTACTAATGTATAAATGACCTTGTATAAAAAAATATAAAATCAAAGAAAAATGGGAAATGTTTTAGGAAAACATGATATCAAAACATTTTCCCTTTAATCTAGGTAATTAATAAAAATAATACAATTATTATAATTTATAAATTGTGACAAAAATTATAATAAATCACTTCTATTTCAACCTTTTACAAACCAATTTTTATTATTCAGGAGGCCGAAAAGTGATGAAATAAAGCAGAATTTAAGGAAAGGGGATTATAACACTCAAAATCTTTATTTTGGGTTATCTCCTATATAACATTGATTTTAGTATAACTATTCCTATAATATAAAAAAATTAATATTTGTTTTCTTTTATTTTAGTTATACACATGTTTATACCCTTCAAAAATGTTATCTAATCCATTTATAATTATTTTTCCAAAAGACATCAATTTCCAAAACATCTCATGAATCATCTTGAGTTTTTTTTATAATTTCAAAGAATAAAATAATATTTTTTTTCCAATTTATGATCTCCCTTATTCATTTTTTGATCCTAATTTTTATTTAATTAAGTATGATAGGTGAAATCTTTAATGAAACCCATTCCTTTTTAAGGGTCATTCCATGACTACAATTGTTGTCCTTCTATGTGGCATCCATGATTATGAGAATTTTATAATGAAATGGGTGGGAACAGAATTATATATCCATAAAATTAATCGGTTAATGTAATTTATATCATTATATAATGTTTATTATTATTGAAAATTTTAATATATTTGTTAACAATGATGATGTTATGATTTATGAACATATTTTATGCATGAACATGATGTTATCTTTGTTCGCAACTATGAGTGGTATTTGACCACTATATTATGATGTTTCATTATTATGAATAGTAAACATTCCATGGATTTATCAAAAATGTATCTCATGATTATGATGATGATAATATGCTTATCATATGATGATATCAATTATTCTCACCCATATACTATTGATTCATGTCCCTTATTCCACCCCTTACTAGGATTTTAGCTGATAACTTTATTTTATGTATATCCTTAGGTGATTACATATACTAAAGAGATTGTTATCACTTTATAAGGATAAAGAATAATTTTTTTAATAATGTTTAAGTTTTATTATGTACAATTTATGTATGACCCTAATTTTTTCAAGACACTAAACTTTTGGATCCTTGATTGTATTGTGAATATTTTTTATCTTAAAAGTAATGTAATGGGCATGTAAAGAAACTTTGGTTCTATATAGTTGGTATCAAAGTAAAGTTTAATTAATTTTTGAATTAGTATTATAAAACATTATTGAAATTGATAAGTATAATTATATGTATAGGTAAACATCCTAGAAGAACCATTTTAGAAAAAGGATAAACAAAGTAATCCTATAAGATGAAACTTTAGACTTGATTTTCACATAGAAATAAATAATTTATTCATGATTTTTTGAATTTTGATTTCTTAAAACCTTTTATATTTTATGAAATTGTGGGAATCTGGAGAAATCATACTAATAATCTATGTGAGGAACACTGCAACAACTATCAAAATGACATATGTACTACCATGTGAGGTGGAGTTAAAAACTTCATAGTGATTCTTACCCAGTTATCTCAGGATATAAATAATAGCCAGAACCGTGTTGGAAATACAAGTTCTATCAATAAGGATTAAATGGTTATCAAGTATTTTATGCATCAATTACAACCAACATTATTTGGGTCATTTGATCCACTTTTCGTTGAATAGTGACTTAACTAAATAGAGAAGATATTTTATATTCTCTATTGTTCTGAGAAGGAGAAGGTGAATCTATCCACAAATAATATTGATGGAGAGGTTAATAAATGGTGTTAATTAATAAAGAATACAATTTTAATGGATGAAATGTAAGATATGTATTGGGAATACTTCAAGAAAATATTTATTAATAAGTATTTTCCTCAAAATCATCAAACAAAGGTGGATAAGTAATTCCTTGAGATTATAAAAAATGATGGTGAATCATTAATGGATTATAATTAAAACTTCACAAATATTTCAATATATTACCCATGATTTATTATAATAATTATATCAAAATAGAAATATTCTTTAATGGTTTAAAACCGGAAACACCCAGAGATTTTGTGAAATATTGTTTTTCAAATGAATATAATCATTTTCATATTTTGAATAACACAAAACAATGAGTTTATCTTTCTTTAAATAAAAAACTATTTATAGATTTTATTACAAAAAATAGTGATTTTATTTGAATTACACACAACACTGAGTTTTTTATGAGTTACACACAATACCAAATTTATTTTGCATTATAAGCAATGCCGAGTATAAATGAAATGTGACATACAATTAAATTATTATTATATGATAGTTATCACTTAGATTTTTGAATGAATGGTATTAATATAAAAAATTATGGTTTAAACATGTATATATAATTAATTATTTTGTGACAAATTAGTTATAATTGAAAATAAAAACCATTTTAAAATAAAGGAAATCATTTTCTAAAAAACTATTTGTATGCACATAAATGTGTTTTACCCCAATAAATTAAATTAATCAATTTTGGTGAATTATTTTAATTAAATTTATATATTATATATCCAATCAACTATCTTATATTTTTTCTAAAAAATATATATGAATAAATATAATTTTACGTTTAAAACGCAATTTTTCTAAAAAATAGTTTTGTCACCTTTTTATGGCACACTTGTTTTAAAACTAATTTTTTCTAATTTTAAAATAATAATTTGATAAAATAAAAATATTTTTTATATCTAAAAATAAAAATTATCTTATGGTAAATTCTTTCTATTTTTCTAAAAAGTTTCATTTTTTGATGAATAGTAAAAAATGCTGAATTTTAATTGAAAACTGCCTTTTCATTTAATTTATTTATAAAGTTGAATTATATTTCAAATTAGTTTTAGATTTAAATTATATAAATTATAAATACATTAATCCAATTTAATTCATTTTAATAAATTTTTTATTTAATTTTGATACAAAAACATTGTAAACTTTTTAACATTTTCTCTTTAAAAACTCGTTTTCTAATCGCATCGGTGGGATTAGTTTTAAATTAATTTTTATAAATTATATGAATTTAATTTGATAAAATGGATTAAATATTTTGAATTATAATAATTCATATTATCTAATAAGTTCAACTAAATTTTTTACCAAAATGAATTGTGAATGCAGTAAAAATTAATTATTATGGTTAAGGTAAAAACGGGATTACAGTGGGCTAAACTAAAAATATAAGGGTAAAAATAAGATATAAACTTATATAAAAACTATTTTATGGACATATTTAAACCATTAAATATCTAATTTTTTATAATTTTCTAATGTTTTCCCTTTCAAAATATAAAAAAATGGGAGCACTTATATCTTTTCCCAAATACCAAGTGTGCTCTCTCCCCCACTTATAAAAGGAAACCCCCTCCTCTCTTAATTACACCTTAAAACCTATTTGGTTCTGAAAATACCTATCATAATCACTTCCCAACTTTCCTAAAATCATATTATAAGAATTATTTTGGTCATAAATTCAACTTATTATTTCTTTATTGCAAACCTAATGATAATAACCAAAGAAGAGGTAATGATCTTCAATGAGAATCTTTATTTTATTTATTTATCCACCTCCATCAATTATTATTGTAACATGTTTATATAATAAAATAAGTATATTACATATAATTGGATATTAATTTTTAATTTAATTACCCACAACCATCTTCACTTCTATCAAATGGGTTACGAAATCATCATTTGTGTGTACGGTGGACTACCGCCTCACGAACTGATGTCGTTCGTTTTTCAATTACCACCTCTCAATGTTGAAAATAATGATGGATTTATTATTTATATATATAATTTATGATTTTATTTTACTTATTTAATTATTATATCACACTTAAATTTATTCTTTTCATTTTTTGGGAATACAATAATGTTGCTCGTGTGTACGGAGGACTACCGCCTCATGAAACGATGTGATTTGTTCATGCTATACATGGAAGGTGATAAGGATAATGTTAATGACTATATGTGATATATGTGAAATTATTATGATATTCATGAAATATTTATAATTCTGAGAAAATAATATAGGTATCATTTTTTTCTTATCTTTTCATTCATTGAAAGATGATAATGTCGCTCGTGTACGAGTGGACTACCGCCTTCACAAAGCGATGTGACTCTATTTTCATCACCACACCACATGGATGGTATATATAAGTATATTTAAAATAAATAATATGGTATATGTGATACTATGATCACTCTATAAAGATAATAAATTACTTAACTTCTTTCTATAATGATCATTGGAAAATGGAAACATTACTCATGTGTATGTACGACATACCATCTCCATGATCGTAACATACTTCATTTTTTATAACCATATTTAATGATTGGTTTTAAAAGTATAATTGATGAATAAATATAATAATTATTTCATCATTATTATTCTGTATATTATTGAACCATTATCAAACTAAGATGACCAAAAATTACGAATCAATACGTATAGGAAAAACAAAGTGGTTATTACCTAAAATGTTACTCTAACATGGAATTGTCAATAAAAAGTTAATAAAAGAACATAAATAAATCATATATGGTAATATATATATAAATTTTTTTCTGTAATAGATTTATGATAAACTTATATTTATTATACAAAATTTTCTAATGAGTAAAAATAAATTTGAGACTTTCGATAAGGAATTTATGTTTCACCTTTATTTTCAGTGAGACACAAGCCATAATCACCACTCGTTTCTTTTTTGTGGTGTATATACTACCCCTTTAACATTTTATATCATGAATATAATTATTTTCATGATATTTAATGTTTAATTTTATTTTATTCTTCATTGGGGCTTATGATTCAACATATTACTAAAGTGATATGATATTTTTGTCTCAATTTTCCTTCTTTGAGACGTACATTATATTATGAACCTATATTTTTTCATTTGGTGTATATATGGACCCTTTTATATGTAATTTGATGAATTTATTTATCCTAATGATATTTTATGTTCCATTTTATGTTATTCCTTCGTGGGGATTATGATTCAAAGTCTCCAAAGTGGTGATGCTTTTATGTTACAATCCCATCATTTATTAGGATTGTTCACGGTTACGCATCCGATGATAAAATATTATGATCAAAATCTCAATAAATTAATTAATATTTGTATCCTATGGTTATACATGATATTTTCATGTAATAATACCATTTTACACTCTTTGGTACTTAATATAATGGAGAATTGTTTTTTAATAAAACCCAACATTGTTTCTCTCTTCGATCGAAAATTTATTTTCATCCAAAACCATGTTTTCTAAAAATGTTTTCAAAAATGTTTTATTAGTCCCTTATGATTTTTAAAAGATATTTTCACCCATTTTTGAATTTTTTTAAAAAATAAAAGTAATGTTCATACTGTTTTCAAAAAAAAATTGTTTGGATTTTACTAAAAATGTGAAAAAAATTGTTTCTAACATGCACGGCATGAATAGTATTTCCTAATATCATAACTGCTCAATGATTTAAATATTCCTTTAAAAATTTTCAAATTTATTTTCAAATTAAAATATCCCTATAATATTTGGTAAAAATATATTTTAAATAAATTATTTTAATGTGAAAAATATTTTAAAATTGTTTTGTGATTTAAAAAGAGTTTTTCAAAACGGAAAGGATATTTTCCACAAAAAAATGTTTTAAATCATTTTTTAAAAGATTTAATTATAAGTTTTGAAGGTTAATTTCACAGAAAATTATTTTCATATTTTTTTATTATTTAAAAATATATTTTCAAAGAAAAACTATTTTCCTCAAGAAATGTCCCAAGTAGTCTTTCAAAATTATTTTCCATATAAGATGAAATTATTTGAGGTTACTTATGCTATACTAGGGATATGATCCAAGGATTCCATTATTATTGTTTCTATTAATTGTTTATGTTTATGATTAAAATATGTTTATGAAACTCATTTCTCATCTATGGGTTATACCGTGATAAAATAATTATGAAACTCGCTTATTTTTTAATAGGTTGTGCTTTGATGAAATTATGAAATGATTATGAAACATATTTATTTTAAACAAGTTATGTTATGATGAAATGGTTATGAAACTAATTTCATTTCATAGGTTCATACATGATGAATTTTTTATGATCTTATGGCACACAAATTTATTATTTTCATTTTTTATGGTGGTTACATTATAACCAAGTATGATGGTTGTATTATAACCAATGATAGTGGTTATGTTTTAACAAAATATGGGTGGGACCTATATCTCCCTCTAATGAATTGGGTAAATATTTATATATCATGAGATATATAGTACTATAGAGAAGTGTGAACCCAGTTTAGTAAGGTATATTTTCCACTATGATAGTCTTGGGAGTGAACCTTGACTATTATGGTGTTATGCATGGACCTATATTTCATGTCCATAGTGTTATGCATGAACTTGATTACATGTTCACAATGTTATGCATGAACCCAATTACATATTCAAAATGTTATATGTGAACCTGATTAAATTTTCACAATGTTATGTGTGGATCTGTCTTTCATGTCTATAATGTTATGTATGGACCTTATTGCATGTCCATAAGTTTATTAAAGGTTTTTATTCCAAGTACTTAACCTAATGGGTGAACTTGTTTCTATTTATACATGTTCACAATGTTATAAACCGATGTTTATGCAAAAAATATATATTTTATACCAATTTTATGCTATCATGGATCATGTTCTTTGATTCCCTTATGATTCATCTCTTACAAACTTCCAATATTTATGTCATGATTCATGTTTATGATCTATGAAAGGTTGGGTGTGAACATCGTAAGTTATGTTCATTATCACATACCCTTATGGTTACCTTGTGTTTTAATATGATTATAGATTTATATATCATATATTTACCCTTACTAAGAATATAATCTCACCATTTCTTATGTTTTCTTTCTCCATGTTATGAAAAAAAGTTTTAGTAGGGTATATTTATAGAGTACTAAATGGGAAGATATTTGTGGGAAACATTGAAGATACTTAACTAGATTATAATATTATGTTCCATGTTTCCAATGGTACTAAACTATTATGGTCCTCAATAATTTTTTTGAAATGTAAATAATATTCATTTAAAAAGACATAATATCCTTATATGAGAATCCTAGTTCACTATAGTTGGTATCAAAGGAAATTTTTAGTTAACCTTTGCAAAAAAGGTTGGGGAAACTTTTGTGATATCCCTAGGGATATTTATAAGGATATTTCTAGTGATGTTTCTAATGATAAGTCAAAGGATAAGTTAAATTATATAAAAATGTCTGAGAATTTTGGTAAAGGATGGAGTGATTGGTTTCCAAGCTATTACATTCCTGTTTGGATACTATGTGTGGATGCGGATCTAGTATGAATGTGACTAGGGGTAACAAACCCAAAACACCATATTATTCTAAACTCTATTGGGAGTTGGTGCACGACAATGAGACTTATTGCACACCTGGTTTGACACTCCTAATGGATATTCTTTGGAAATTTACAAACTCTTTATGAACCATCATAAAGGATTTAAAAATAATATTAGTATGAATAACCTAGGATAAACCTAAGGTGTCATAAAATAAATAATGTGTCATGATTTATATATAATATATGTTATTTTTCATAATTATGTGGTTCCCCACTATGATTATTGTTTATTACACTATGATTTTTATTTTTAGTCAATGGATATAACCTGAAGGAATCATGTTAACATTGAATCTGATCCACAATTTAGTGACTATGTGAAACCAAATTGGATAATTATTAGAGAGAAATATATTGTGATATTTCATAATTAGATATTGCAATGAATTATTAACAATATTAACTTTGGTGTGATTCCTGACACATCGAATAAGAGGAATATATAGTTTTATGAAAGTTCATGTGGTAATGAACACATAGGAAAGAATATTCAACTTCCTATATTCCAAGAAGGTGGAAAGAAAAACCTGAAGTAATATCTCAAATAGAGGGGAAGATGTTATCTGTGTAGAAAATAATGTCATAGAGTGAAAAAATTTTGAGGAGTTCAATGTCTTATCTGTGGAGCACATGGCCATTACCCAACTCAATGCCCTAGCTCAAGAATTAACTTCTAGACTAAAGAAGGTATTATTCCATGAAAATCATTGAAGTGGAAGGAATAAATTATTTATGTATTTGGATTTATGAATTATGAATTGTGAAATATATAAGGACTATTCATTATCAGTTTTTCATTAGGTATTTGAAAATATATATTGAATGGTGTTGATGACCAAGAAAGGTGATTTAATGGAATGGTGATATTTTTATTATGAGGATTTAAACCTTAATATGTTCCTTATGTTAAGGAAATTCTATTTATCTTTGATAAAGAGATAATTGATATGGATAAAGTAAATCAGATCGTATTTATGACCTTGGAACTGATAATTGATTTGTTGACAAAGTAGTATATGATATTATTGATAAATTTTAAAACAATTTTTTGTTTAAGTAATATATCCAATAATCTCTAATTTATTTAATAATTAAGTGGAATGTATGTTTTCAATATGATTTTATGGTAATTTAGGTTATTACTATGTTTTAAGAGAATGCATGATGAAGGTATTCACATGTTTGGTATGTGACAATAAAGAAATATTTTATGATATATGGTGGATTAATGTTAAGTTTATTTCTAAAATTTGGTGAAATTATTTATAAATTTTGAATTTTATAAGGGTTATAAGGTTAACCATTAATATAATGGTTTATGTTGAACTTTGGATTAGGTTTTTGATATTATCATATTACTTCACCATATGAATATTTGTGCATATTGGATACCCTATGTTGGACATTTTGTTGTGATGATAACTAAAGATAAATGGAACAAATTATCATTATATATATGGATCTTATGAAACATTAGTTCTTTAGGAATAAAAAATTCCCCTTTATTTCTTAGAGTAAGAGATGAAGTGTAAATTGATAAAGGTACAACCAATAGATTATATTATTCTTATGAAATGGAATGAAATAGAGTAAGTATATATTATTATAAAAAAATCAACTTTAGGAAAAGGATCTTGGAATAAAAATATTTCCTTTTATCATCATTTTTTTATGATATCAATGACCTTTTTTATGACTCTTTTTTATGTTTTTTTATTTTTTAACTTTCTCTAGATCATCCACTTTTTGGTGATCAGTGATCTATATCACTCTTTATAATTATTTATACTTTCTTCCATGTAAAAATATTTACTTTCCACCCATGTTATCCTATGTGAAAACCTAGTTATGATTTACTTTAGGTAATTGTTATATTTTTAACTTTACCATTTTAATGGAATTTTTATTATTCATTTGTATGATGTCGGTTTCTAAGAAATCATTTTCAAGTTTTGAGCCTTTGATGACCAAGATGAATTTTGAGATTAACATGCAACATTAAGTTTAGCTTTCCTTACATGAAATTTTATGTTCAGACTATTTGGATTGTTTTACACATAATACCAATTTTATATTGTGTTACTTGAAAAACTAAGTTTGCATTGTGATACACACAGTACTGAATTTATCTTTTTTTACAAGAAACATTGAGTTTAAATGAAATGTAACATGCTATTAAAATATTATTATATGATAGTTATCACCTAGATATCGTAATTTTGGGTATGAATAGAAAAACATATACTTTACACATGTATATATAATCAATTATTTGGTAAATAATCAATTATAATACAAAATAAAAAACTTTTTAAAAGAAAGGAAATTTATATATCATATATTCAATCATCTATTAAAAATTCATCTTATGTTTTTTCTATACAAGAGACAAGAATAAATCCAATTTCAGGCTTAAAAATGGTTTTTGCTAAAAAGTTATTTTGCCACCTTTTTATGGGGCACTTATTTTAAAAATAAATGTTTTCACATTTGAAAAATTAATTTCATAAAATAAAGGTAATTTTTGAAATCATAATATCAAAAATAAACTTATTTTTAATTCTTTTTATTTTTCTAAAAGGTTTCATTTTTCTTGAATAGTAAAAAATACTGAATTTTAATTAAAAACTACCTTTTATTTTAATTTATTTATAAAGTAAAATTATATTTTAAATTTTTTTTAAAGATAACTTATTTGAATTCTGCATAAATTAATACAATTTATGCTATTTTAATAAATTTTCTATTTAATTTTTATATAAAAAATTGTAAACTTTTGAACATTTTCTCTTTAAAAACTCGTTTTCTCATCACATCTGCGGGATTAATTTTAAATTAAATTTTAAAAAATTTATGAGTTTAATTTGGAAAAATAGATTCCATATTTTTAATAACAATAATTTATAATATATAATAATTTTGACTTAATTTTTGACCAAAATGAATAGTTAATTAAGTAAAAATTAATTACTGTGGTTAAGATAAAAATGGGTTTATTGAGGGATAAACTAAAAAGATAGGGGTAAAATGACCTATAAACTTTTCTAAAAACTACTAAATGTAAATATTTCTACTATTACTCGTTTAAGGATTTATAATGGATAAATTTTGACCCTTGCAACATGAAAAACATGGGAGCACCTATTTCTTTTCAGAAATACCAAGTGTGTCATCTCCCCCACTTATAAAAGGCCACCCCTCTCCTCTCTTCCTCACACCTTAAAACCTATTTGGTTCATCCAAAACCTTAGAAACCCACTTATAAACTTACTTCCCCTCATTATATAATCTTTATTTTTGGGATAAATTCAACCTATAAATTTTTTATTGTAAGCCTAAGGAGAATACCTGAAGAAGATGTAATGTTCTTGAATGAGCATATTTATTTTATTTATTTCTCCACCCCCTTAAATTATTATTATACCATGATTATATAATAACCTCAGTATATTCCATATAATGATATTTTAAAATTTTAAATCCATTACCTACAATCATCTCCACTTCTATCAAACTAGTTATGAAATCACTGTTCGTGTGTACTAAGGACTACCGCCTCGCAAACTAATGTCGTTCATTTTTCCATTACCACCTCTCACTGTTGGACATAATGATGGATTTACTATTTATATATGATATTTATGATATAATTATTTTTATTTTATTATTATATCACATATAACTTTATTATTTCCATTTTTTAGGAATATGATAATGTCTCTCATGTGTACGACAGACTACCGCCCCGCGAAATGATGTTATTTGTTCACTCTTTACATGGAAGGTGATAGGGATAAAGTTAATGATTATATGTAATATACATGAAATAATTATTATATTAATGAAATATATATCATTATTAAAATATAATATATATATATATATATAACATTTTATTCTTACCATTTTCACTCAATGAAATATGATAACGCTGCTCGTGTACGTGTGGATTACTGACTTCACAAAGCGATGTGACTCTCTTTTCATCACCACACCACATTTATGTTATATGTAAGTATATTTAAATAAATAATATGGTATATATAATATTATTATTATCATTATAAAAATATAATATACTACTTAAATTCTTTCCGTAATGATCATTTAAAAATGGAAACGTTGCTCATGTGTGTGTTTGGCCAACCATCTCCATGATTGTAACGTACTTCATTTTTCATAAACATATTTAATGATCATTTTTAAATGTATAATTTTTGTATAAATATTATATTTTTTCATGATAAATATTTTTTAGATGATGGAACCATGATCAAATTAATAGGATTGAAAATAATAAATCAAAATATATCTGAAAAAAAAAGCAGTTATTAGCCAAAATGAGACTCTAACATGGAATTATTAATAAATGGGTAATAAAAGTACAGAAGAAAATAATATATGGTATAAGATATATAAATTTTGTTCTATAATATATTTATAATAAACTTATATTTATTATAAAGGAGGTTTGAATTATTACAAAGGAATATGAGACTTTCGGTTAGGGATTTTCATATTTCTTTTATTTTCTGTGAGACACAATCCATAATCACCACTCATTTTTTTGTCATATATACTTCCCATTTGAAATTTTATATCATAAATATAATTATTTTCATTATATTTAATTTTTAATTTTATTTTATGATTTATTGGGGCCTACGATTCAATAGATTACTAAAGCGGCAATGGATTTTTGTCTCAATTTTCCTTCTTTAAGACATATATTATGTTATGAACCTATATTTTTTCACAAGGTGTATGTATAGACCATTTGACAAGTAATATCATGAATTTATTTATACTTGTGATATTTATGATCCATTTTATTTTATTTCATCATTGGGATTATAATTCAAATTCCCCGAAGTGGTAAATATTTTATGTTACAGTCTCATCGTTTATCGGGATTATTCGTGATTATGCTTCCAGTGATAAAATAGTATTATAAGTATCTAAATAAAATTAGTAATTTTATTCTCCTATGTTTATTTAGGATATTTTCAATTAATATTTCTATTTTTTCACTCTTTGGTACTTAATATAATTGAGAAAATATTTTTTTTAAAACCTGACTCTATATCTCTCTTCAGTCGAAAATTTATTTTCATCAAAAAACATGTTTTCTAAAAATGTTTTATTACTCACTTGTAATTTTTAAAAACGAAATTTTTAACAATTTTTTACTTCTTAAAAAAATTAAATGGAATCTTTATATCATTTTAAAAAATAATTCTCTTTTGTATTTTACTAAAAATGTAAACAAATATTTTTTTAATATAAATGGAATGAACATAATTTTCCCTCTATCATGACCACTAAATGATTTAGAGATTTATTTTAAATTTTTTAAAGTTATTTTTAAATAAAATTTTTTCTAAATTTTTTTTTTAAAATTTATATTCTAAATAAATTAATTATATGTGAAAGGGATTCTAGAAGTATTTAATGTTTTAAAAAAAATTCAAAGAGGATATAATATTTCCCTCAAGAAATGTTTTAAATGGTTTTTTAAAAGATTATTTTATAAGTTTTCAGGTTTATTTTCAAATACAAGTATTTTTTTAATGTTTAATGTTTTGAAAATTGATTCTAAAAGAAAATATATTTCCCTCAATAAATTCCACAATTATTATTTAAAAATTATTTTCCATCTAAGATTCCATTATTTGAGGTTACTTATGATTTATTGAGGATATGATCCAAGGATACCATTCTTATTCTTTCTCTAAATGCTTTATATTTATGATGACTATATGTTTACAAAAAAAATTTATTAAATAGGTTATACAATTATAAAATTATTATGAAACCCACTTCTTTTTCCATGAGTTATGATTTTATGAAGTGATTAAATGATTATAAAACCTTTTTATTTTCCATAAGTTATTTTATGATGAAATTTTTATCAAACCTATTTCATTTAATGGGTTCTAATATGATAAATTTTTTATGATCTTATGACACACATATTTATGAGTTTCATTATGTGATGGTGGTTGTGTTATAACAAAGGATGGTGGTTACATTATAACCAAGGAGGAAGGTTGAGTTATAACCAAAGATGAGTGCGGCCTGTATCTCCCTTCAATACATTGGGTAAATATCTATATCTCATGAGATAAATAGGAATATAATGGAAATTGAACCCAGTTTAGTAAGGGAAATTGTCCTCTATGATGGTCTTGGGAGTGAACCTTAACTACTATGATGTTATGCATATACCTATCTTTCATGTCTATAATATTATGTGTTAACCTCATTACATGTTCACAATGTTATCTGTGAACTTGATTACATGTGCACAATGTTATGCATGATCCTGATTACATGTTCTCAATGTTATGTATGGACCTATCTTACATGTCTATAATGTTATGCATGGACCTGGTTACATGCCCACAAGTTTATTAGAGGGCCTGGTTTCATTCCCTTTAACTTTATTAGTTAACCTTTTTCTATTTATACATGTTCACAATGTTATATACTGATGTTTATTCCACAAATATATGTTTTATTCTAATGTTATTCCATCATGGTTCATGTTCTTTGATTAACTTATGATTCATGTCTTATAAACTTCCATGGCCCATGTTTATGATCTATGATAGGTTGGGTATGAGATTTTTATGTTATTTTCATTATCACATACCCTTGTGATTATATTATGCTTTCATAGGATCATATATTTATATCTATTATGTTTACCCATAAAAAGAATATGAGCTCACCCTTTCTTATGTTTCTTTTCCCCATGTTATAAATAAATGTTTTAGGTAGGGTATGTCTATGAAGAATACTAAATTGGAAGATATTTTTGGGAAACATTAAATATATTTTACTAGATTAGAATATTGTGTTCCAATTTTCCAAGGGAACTAAACTATTACGGTAATCATGTGTGTTTTTATACAATGTAATGAATATTCATCTAAAAATCTATAATATCCATGTATGATAATACTAGGTTTCTATAGTTGGTATAAAAGGAATGATTTAGTTAACATTTGGAAACAAATATGAGGAACATTTAGTAAGATCCCTAGGGATATTTATAAGGATATGTCAAGGGATGTCACTAAGGATAAGTCTATGGATGATTTAATGTATAGGAAATTTTCCTAGAATTTTGGTCAAGGATAGTGTGAGTTGATTCAAAGAAATTAAATCTTTGTTTGGATACTATAAGTAGATTTGGCTCTGGAATAGACGTACCCAGGGGTAACAACCCTTAAAACACTGTATTGACCTAGAATCAATCGGAAACCAGTGCACAATTGTGGGCCTTGCTACACACCTAGTTTGACACTCCTAAGGGATATTATTTGGAAATTCACAAACTCTTTACAAATAATCATTAAGGATTTAAATAGAATATGACGATGAATAACCTAGGATAAAACTAATGTGTCATAAATTAAAGAATTTATCATTATTTAGACATCTTATAAGTGATTTTTATGATTATGTGATACTCAATTGTGATTATTGTTTCTTACACTATGCTTTTCAATTTTAGTCAATGGTTGGAACCAGAAAGAATAATGTTAACATTTAATTTGATGGAAAATTTAGTGACTATGAAAAACCAAATTAGATGATGACTAGATTGAGATATACTGTTATTATTCCTAATCATCAATCATGATATATTATTAACAATGTGAACTTCAAGGAGATTCCAAACCCATCAAATAAGAGGAATATGAAATTTTATGAAAGTTCTTGTGGTAATGAACTTAGAGGAAATAATATTCTTCTTCCTACATGTAATGAAGGTGGGAAGAGAAACCTAATGGAATATCTCAATTGGAGGGGAAGATGTTATCTATGTGGAAAATAAGGTTATAAAGTGATAAATTATTGAGCATTTCATTGGAATGTCTGTGGAGAACATGGAAATTACCCAATTTAGTGCCCTTAATCAAGACTTAAATTCTAGACTAAGGAAGATCCTATTACATGATAATCATTAAAGTAGAAATAATTAAGTATTTTTGTATTTGGATTCAGGAATTAGGAATTGTGAAAGATATAAATATTTTTTAGTATAATTTTTTCATTAAGGATTTTCAAAAATATATTGAATGGTGCTGAATTCCTAGAAGAGTGATTTAATGGAAAGGTGATATTTTGATTACGGGATGGTAACCCTTAATATGTTCCTGATGTTGAGAAAAAAAATTATCTTGGATAAAGAGATTATTTATATGGATTAATTAAATTGGATAGTATTGATTACCTTAGAATTGATAATTCATTTTATGACAAAGTAGTATAAGCTATCATTGATGGAGTTTGAAACATTTTTTGATTTGTGGAATATATCCAATAATTTTTGTTTTATGTAAGTAATCAAGGGGAATGTATGTTTTAAATATGGTTTTCTGGTAATTCAGTTTATTACCATGCTTCAAGAGAATAAACAATAAAGGTATTCACATATTTGGTATATGAAAATCAAAAACTACTTTATGATATAGGGAGGATTAAAGTTAAGCTGATTTTGAGAAATTTATTGACCTTATTTAAAAATAATAATTTTTGAAGGGTTATAAGATTAACTATTTATGGAATGGTTTAAGTTGAACATTGGATGAGGTTTTATAGATTAATGTATTACTTCACTATATGAAGATTTGTGCATATTAGATAACCTGTGCTAACCATTTTTTTATGATGATAACTAAAGATAGAAGGAATGACTTATCATTCTATTTAAGGATATTATGATCCATTAGTGTTTCAGGCACAAAAAAAAATCACCATAATTAATTAGAGTAAGAGATGAAGTGGAAATTTATCAAGGCACAACTGATGGATGAGATTGTTCTTATTAAATGGAATGAAATAAAGTAAGTATATCTTCTCATGAAAAATATTAAACTTTAGAAAAAGATATTTGAATAAATTTTTTTCCTATTATCATCATTTTTCTATGAAATCTATGAAAAATTTTACACATATTTGGTTTATAGATTTGTGGTTGTTAAATTTCTCTATATCACACATATTCTAGTTTCCATTAATCTCTATCACTCTCTATTGTTATCAACCCTTTTTCTCCATGTCCAAATCTTCAATTCCCATATGTGTTCTTCTATGCATAAACCTAGTTATGAGTTACTTTGGGTAAGAATTATGTTTATAGGTTTCCCTTTTTAAAGAAGGTTTTATTATTCATTTTTATGTTGTGAGTTTATATGAAGGAATTTTTCAAATTTTGAACCTCTAATGAGTGAGATTAATTTCAATGGATAAATTAATTTTATGGAGGCTAGAATGTAACACTCCAAGATTTTGTGAGATATTTTTTCAAATAAATTTAATATTTTTTGATATTTTTTGTAACACACAACACTGATTTTAGTTTTCCTTACATACAACACTAAGTTTGGATTTTTCTACACATAGTACCGAGTTTAACTTTTGTAACACACAACATTGAGTTTTTCTTGTGTTATACACAATACCAAATTTATCTTGTGTTATAAGAAACATCGAGTCTAAATGAAATGTGACATGCTATTAAAATATTATTATATGATAGTTATCACCTAGATTTAGGAATAGCGGGTATGAATAGAAAAATATATGTTTTATACATGTATATATAATAAATTATTTAGTGACCAATTAAATATAATTTAAAATAAAATCCTTTTGAAAATAAATTAAATCATTTTATAAAAAACAATTTTTAAGCACATAAATGTGTTTTACCTTAATATATTAAATGAATCAATTTTACTGAATTTTCTTAATTAAATGTTTATATTATATATTAAATAAAATATCTATCATTCAACTTATGTGTTTTCTAGAAAATATATAAGAATATATCCAATTTTATTCTTAAAATAGTATTTTTTTTAAAGCTATTTTTTCACCTTTTTATGGAACACTTATTTTAAAACTAATTTTTTCCAATTTTCGAAAATGAATTTGATAAAATAAATATAGTTTTTAAAAATTATAATATCAAAATTATCTTAGGGTGAATTCTTATAATTTTTTAGAAATGTTTCATTTTTTGATGAAAAGTAAAAAAATAGTTAATTTTAATTGAAAAATGTATTTTAGTTTAATTTATTTATAAATTTAATTTAAATTATTAATTGGTTTTAAAATAAAATAAGTTTAATTATACATTTATTAATCAAAGTTATGTTATTTGAATCAATTTCATATTGAATTTTTTTATTACAACATTGTAAACATTTGAACATTTTCTCTTTAAAAACTCTCTTTCTCATCGTATCTATAGGATTAATTTTAGATTAAATTTTGAAAATTTTGTGAATTTAATTTGGAAAAATGTATTATATATTTGGAATCAGAATAATTTCTATTATTTAATATTTTCAACTTAGTTTTTTAACAAAACAAATAGTTAATGTAGTAAAAATTAATTATTGTGGCTAAGGTAAAAATTGGTTTACCGGCGGGTTAAACTAAAAAGATAAGGGTAAAAATAACCTATACAGTTTTCTAAAAACTATTTTATAGCCCTATTTCTACCATTAAACCTATAATTTTATATAATAGACTTATTTTTTCCCTTGTTACCAGAAAAAATTTGGAGAACTTATTTCTTCTCAAAAATACCAAGTGTGTCCTCTCCCCCACTTATAAAATCCACCCTCTCTCCTCTATTCCTCACACCCTCAAACCTATTTAGATTGGAAAATACAAACCAAAATCACTTCTCAAATTCACTTCTATCATCCTAGAATCCTTATTTTGGTTACAAATTCAACCTATGAAGGATTTAGTGCAAACCTAAGAAGAATACCCGAAAAAGAGTTAATGTTATTAAATGAGCATCTTTATTTTATTTCTTTCTCCACCTTGTTAGATTATTATTATACCATGATTATATAGTAACTTTAGTATCTTCTATATAATGAGATATTATTATCTGAATGGAATGTCTTACAGCCATATACACTTCCATAAAATGGGTTATGAAATAATTGTTCATGTTTATGGTGGACTACTTCTTTACGAACTAATGTCATTCATTTTTCCATTACCACCTCTCACAGTTTGACATAATGATGGATTTATTATTTAAATATGATATTTATGATATTATCGTTATTTTTTAATTATTATATCATTAATACCTTTATGTTTTCCAATTTTGTAGAATATGATAATGTCGTTTGTGTGTACAATGTACTACCCACTACTACAAAATTGGGATTACCCAGTACCAGGCTTTATCAGCTCTAGCTACAAGCACTTATAAATTCCTCATTTATCAGTGCCAGAAAAATCACTGATAAAGGGGTCTTTATCAATGCTAAAAAATAATTGATAAAGGGATCCATTTATCAATGAAAATAAAAAAACACTAATAAAGGGGACACTTTATCAGAGCTAATAAAAAATCACTAATAAGGGGGCTTTATTAGTGTTGATAAAAAAGTGCTGATAAAGGAGGATCTTTATCAGCACTTTTTTCAAGAGCTGATAAAGGGTGTATTTTATAAAATAAAATATATTTCATTAAAAATAATATATTAATATATTAATATATATATATATATAAATATTGATATAAATATAATATATGTTTTAAAATATGATTTAGATAAGGCCAAAAACGTATTTAAACTTAATATATAAGATATTTAGTGAAAATTTATTATAAAATAATTAAAAGGCATTATTAACTAATAATTTTATAATTATTATAAATTTATAGTCATTTATTAATAATTGGATGACATAAAAATTAAATAAATTAATAAACATTCTATGTTAAGTTAAAAATAAAACTTGAACTTCAAACAGCCATAGCTTTTGATATGTGTATCTGTTTGGGCTCTATAATATATCAAATCAAATCTTGTGAAGAGATCTAGGTCGTGTTGACTTGGGGGACCTTGGTCACTATTTTTTCAAGTTAAAAAAAGGCCTATAATGACTCTAAAATTGAGTTTTTAGTTGGGATACCCTAATGTTTTCAAATTAAGTAGTATTTCATCTTCATTTGAGGGAGTTTACGTGTCCCTTTTCTATGGGGAATGAATTTATTCTCTGGGATAAAATTCATATAGATATTGTGTTTTTGAAATTTTATCATTTTTCATAATTTAGTTTTATTTATAATTAATTATATTTATATTTTATTGTATTTACTTATAATAAATCAACTGTATAAATACATATTTACATAAAAATATATTTTTAAATATATTAACCATATAGAAATAGATTTTTATTATTAGTTTCATTTAAAATAAATAATTATCCTTTTTTACCTCATAAAAATGCATTAATATTTATATATATACCTATACAATAAAATGTTTATATATAAACATGTGGGCCAATAAAAAAATATATTTATATGTATATTTTGATATATGTAAATAAATACATATATATATATATGTATATATTTGTGTGTATATGTGAGAAATATAAATGTTAAATTGTTTGGGTAAATATGTGTGTGTGTGTGTGTGTGTCAATATTGTGTGTATACATCATTTATAAATGTATTTTTATATAAATATATCATTATCATTAAATAGAGCATATAAATGAATTTATAGTAAAACTATATGAATATATATATACAAATATATATTATGTTTATATATACATATGTGTGTGTATTGATAAACCGATATATATATATATATATATATATATATATATATTCTAATATATTTAAATAAATATTAATATATAATATATTTAAATAAATTTAAGTATATATATATCATACACGCATACACACTCACATAACCATATATTTTATAAATGTATTTAAAAATAATTATATATATATATATATATGAATAATAAATATGAATATAAATATATATAAATAAATGTAAATATCATAAAATATAATAAAACCATGTAGGGTAGTTGTAAAGAGGATTGTTTGGAACATGGATGTCATGGGATCAAATCCAGGCACGCGTGGTTGGGTGAGTAGTTATCTAGCACTAAGGAAGAGGGTCCACGAGTGTTGAGGAAGGGGTTTGGGTTTTATTGGTAAATTGGATCACTTATAAATGGGTTCTTGAGCACTAAGAAATGGTATAAATTTTTTTTAATTTTTTTTTATCACTGCTAGAAAAATTTGCTAATAAAGGTACCCTTTAACAATGATAAACAAAGTACTAATAAAGGCTGCATTTATTAGTAATTTTGTTATCACTAATAAAGCCCCAATTTATTAGTGCTGATAAAGGTTATAATTTAACATCTCTTTGGTATTAATCACTTTTTAAGCACTAATAAATCCTTTTACTATTGCTATTAAAAGTGTGTTTTATAGTGGTCACAGTCTCGCGAAGTGATGTGATTCGTTCACGTTTTACATAGAAGGTGATAAAAATAAAGTTAATGATTATATGTGATATACATGAAAGAATTATGATATTCATGAAATATTTATCCTTATAAAAATATAATATATATATATATAATATTTTCTTCTTAACTTTTCCCTTAATGAAAGATGGTAACATCGCTCGTGCATGTGTGGACTATCTCATTCACAAAGCGATGTGACTCTCTTTTCATTACCCCACCACATGGATGGTATATATAAGTATATTTAAAGAAATAATATGTTACATATTATATTATGATAATTCTAGAAAGATAATATATTACTTAACTTGTAAGAACTTGGGTTTTGAGCCTATAAGACTTTGAAATTTTCTTGATGTTATTCCAGAGCAGGGCATTCAAACGGCGTGTGATTCCGAGCCCTAGTGTGGCCGGAATTAAATTTTAAGTGATTTCACACTAGACACACCAAATAAATATAATAACTCCTAAACGGTTGCTCGGATGTGAAAACCTAGAGAACCGTTGAGTCCGGAGCCTTCTGTTTACCCTAGGAGGGGTGTAACTTTTGCGGGCACGGCCATTCTGTGGAAAACGCCACCAGGCGTGTTTTCATAAATTAGCAGCCTCATGCGTGAACTTTAAAACTCTTTAAAGGATGCTCGGATTAAAATTTTGAAACTGCAATTGCACTTAGAACGTGTATTATACCCTAGGGCGGCTTAACTCCGACCCCGTCAAAAGTTCGGGTACGGAACTACTTGTGGTTTTTTAAAAAATATTAATTAAATTTTAATTAATTCCCAACTTAAACACATCCACCCCTCCCCCTTCTTCCCCTTTCACTTCTCCCTAGAAGAATCACTCTCAACAAAGGTAGACCTATTTCAAGCTCTTCCTCCTACCCAGCAAGGCGGTGGCGGCTCCGACAGACCGTTCGTGAAGTGACGGGCTACGCCCAGTGAGGTAGGTTCGTGTGTTTCATTTTTAATTTCCACAAATATCTTCGAACCCAAATATTAGTTTTTAATTGTTGTCTATTTGTCGAGTAAAGGAAATAGATGTGTAGGGCTCGATCTGAGCTTTACAACGCTCTTTTCGGATCGCAAATCCGAGACCCGGGGCGTCGAGGGTGGCCCCCGGAAGTTTTCCAGCCAAATTTCTTGGTTTCTGGCGGTTCCAGGGTGGTCCGGCGAGTGACGGCGGCGGCATGGGCTTCCCAGGTGGCGGCGCGGCGGGATTCCCAGGTGGCGGCGCAGCGGGTCTTCAGCGGTCGGCGCAAGCGGTCCGGGACGGAGGCCCGGCACAGAGCGGCTCCTCAGCGGTCGGCAGTCCGGGTGAAGACCGGGGTCGTCGCGACCCCGGGTGCAGACCGAGAATCGCATATCACAGGTCTCGTGGGGGAAAGGCCAGACCGGATCATACCAGTTCAGGGTGATGCGGCACGGACCGCGCAGTTAACCGCAGGCCGCGTTGGACCGAGCGGTCCAGGCGGCCGAGCCGCGGACCACCGGTTTAAAGGGGGTGGACCGGCCGAACTGGTCCGGCCCACCCCGTCTCCGTCCGTTGGCATTAAAACACCCTAATTTGCAGACCGAGTGTCGTATTCACAAGACTTCCATGGCGACGTGATCCTAGGATCGGGACGGAGTTTTTGGGATGGTCTCGGGGATTTTTAATTCCCGAGACTGGGGCTCGGTGGCATGTTACGCCTGTTAAGCGTTACTTAACGCCTTGCCGAAATCCTTCTTTCAGATGGGCCGAACACATCCGGAGTCTATTTTAGGCAGCGTCAGTGGCGTAGTGACCCTAGAGTCAAGAAAAAGAAGTCCAGGGTGGTTCCAGGCATTGAATCCGGAGTTTAGGCGTGGGCCCCACGGGCCGTCTTTCAAGCTTCGTGCAACGTTCTTTGACTTTTTCATCTGACGTCTGTTCAGAGAGAATAAATAGTCGTTTTGGCATGTTTTTCTGAGAGCATTGTGATGGCGCAGTTTGCCCGACCTTTTTCTGGACCGATGTTCGGACCCCACAATACGTCGTATGGGCATAAAGCGTTGTTGAATAACTTTTTCGCCAGGAGTCCATTTCAAGCGAGTGAATAGTCTATCTCGTGTGTTTTTTCATGAGGATTACAACGGTGTAATCGGTTTGGGAATGTGGAGACTCTTTCAAGATCTCATTAAATGTGGAAACATGAAAGGGGGTTTTTCGGAGGTTCCTTTGACGCACTTCGAACCAACACATGGTAGCGATGATTAGTGACACCCAGTGATGGAACGGGCAGTGCAGAGTTATCAGACTAGTCCCGATTTTACCCTCCAGCGGGGCTAGGCAGTGGGTTACCCACCAGCGTATCAGGGTTTACCCGCCAGTGAGGCTGGGCAGTGGGTTACCCCTTGACCTTAGGGTTTACTCTTCAGCGGGGCTGGAAAGTCGGTTACCCGTTGACTTTAGGGTTTACCCTCTAGTGGGGCTAGGCAGTGGGTTACCTGATGAACTCTTAGGGTTTTCTCTCCAGGTGGGATGGACAGTGGGTTACCCAACGACTTCTTTCAGACTCAGCCCTTTCTATGAGGCTAGTTAGTGAATTTTCTCCATGATTACAATAGCGGGACCTTGGTTGTATGGTTTAGTGATTAGAAAACTTCTAGTGCGGGATTGTTGGGGCATTAGTGATGGATATCCATAGAACTGTTGGCGACTTTTCCTGGGCTGAGCTTGGATAGAAAGATCCCCTTACGCACTCATTCGGGTTTCTTATTGAGCATATATATATATATATATACACCCTACTTTTGTTCCCACTCCTTGGATTCAGTTACTCTCCTTCTAAGAGGGGTGAAGTCATGCGGGGTATGCCACGTGCTTTCTCTGTCTAGCTCCTCTTGGTTGGACGAGTCTACTTCCTTCCTTTTGTTGGGTTGAGATGCACTATATTTACACTACTCTTTTACTGTTCTTTGTTCTTTATACTGCTCACCATTTTGGTACCTCCTTTGTTTCTCCCTCGAGCCTTTAGGGCATCCTACTGGGTATCTTTATACTCACCCTTTCTTGGTATTTTCCCGCACTTGGTGTTCCCTTGCAGACGACGGACAGGTCGATCGAGACTACAGAGGATCATAAAGGACATAGAAGCTTGGGCTGCGCTTAGTGGTCGTAGTAGGACTTTCAGGTGTGAGACTCACCACCTGTTTACTTTTGTTTACATGTTGTCAGTTTGTGGCACCTTTCAGGTTGGGCGCATGTTTTTCACTTTTTCCATTCATTTATCTTGTCAGTACTTTCCAGCACTTTACTTGTTCTATTTATAAGTTGATGTATGACTTTGGTTGGGTTATATTTGTTTGTCATTTGGTTTTCTTTTTTACTCTGCACTTCTGCATCGAGTGGGCTATGTGTGTGTGTACATGTACTTAGGTGAAGACCTCCCTGAGATCGTTATGGCTTCAACACTTGTTGTCAGCCCCTAGCCTATGGAGGCGGGCCTGGGGTAGTTTCATCTCGAGACCGGTAGGGTCAGGTTGTGACAAAGTGGTATCAGATGTGGTTCGTTCCTTGAGGCATTGTCCAGACGTCCCTAAAAAGGAATTGGTTGGGATTTAGGGAAATAGTGTTGACGTGTCTCGAGAGTGGCTCTCAGGCCAGGGAGTCCAGTGATGGTATGGGCGGTCGACGTATCAATTCACCAGGACCCTGATAACCCGCTTATTGACTCGGCATGCTGAGACATTTGTTGCAGGGAACTTTGGAACATGCACCCAGTAGGATTGAGTCTTTGACTACCCTTTTGGAGTCATCTCCCCTTTTTGATTGTTGTTATATATATCTGTGTATGTGTGTACACATCTAATCATGGTAATCCTTGATAATTTTCAGGATGACCCCACGACAGCAGCCAGCCAGGTTACCCTCTCCAGTTCGTGACGACAACCTGGCGAGCAACGAGGCGTCAGTTCAGGGACCCTCACGTGATACCCTTTCACCCAGTTCTTTAGTAGTATCCCCTCCACCTGTAGAGCGGCAGTTAGTACTGGAAGCATAGGTCAAGGTTGAGCACAGGTTGAGTGCGCTCTGAGACTTCCAGCGTCAGCGGCCATAGAAGTTTTGTGAGGACCCGGATCCTCAAGCAGTGGAAGACTGGCTAGAGTCTGTGGACCAACTTTTCATACTAGTATAGACACCAGCGGACCAAATGGTAGCCCTAGCTTCCAGCCTTTTCCTCAGGATGGCTGGGTGTTGGTGGGGGTTGGTTACAGAAACCCACGACGAGTCGTCTCTCACGTGGGATAGCTTCCAGCAGCTCTTCCGGGAGGCATACTCCCCCTCTTGTTTACACTATGTTCTGATTCAAAAGCTTCTGGAGCTGAAGCAGGGGGGGATGATCATGGTGCATTACTCATCCTGGTTTACCGATATGACACGCTACTCACATGATATGGTCCGCGATAGTTACTTTCAGGCATGGAAGTTTGAGCAGGGTATTCACAGATAGATTTGTTCTAGTGTAGTGCCCCTTTGCATCCCTACTTATGTCGGGGTTCTAGAGCGGTCACTCGTGACAGAGAGCTTCTTGGATGTGGGACGCCAACTGACAGGGCCTAGTAGTGGCCGCTTCAGAGTAGAGTCTTCGATAGCAGGAAGACGGCAGAGAGCAGAGCCTCAGTTGAGGAGACCCTTCGGTGAGTAGACTCAGGGGAAGGGTCATACACCGCAGTGGCGCTGTAGAGAACCGAGGAAGTCAGGAGAGAGTCGGCGCTATTCTTGTGACGGATGGGGTCACCTAGCACGGGACTGCATGACAAGGCTTACTGAGCATCCATGGTAGGAAGTAGGTGCACCGTAGTGGCAGAGGCAGCATCGTGACTAAGGATCCCCCAGGCGAGGACATAGGGTCCTCAGGGAGGCGGCGTAGGTAGAGCAGTAGGGCCTGGAGGTGGGGGATGACGTTTCGAGGTCCTTCAAATACCACCATCGGGCGTCCCACTCCAAGCTCAGGGAGCTGGTGGTAGGGGCCACAGGAAGCTTCAGGCTATGGGTGTTCGTGACCCACCAGCACACGAGATGGTTCGAGGTACGCTTTGTGTTTACTCTATGCTTGCTTCGGTGCTAGTAGACATAGGCGTCAGCCACTCTTTTATATCACTACTTTTGGTATGGTAGTTGGAGCTTCCAGTAGAGGCACTGACACCTGTTCTTAGCCTCGAGGTTCATATGGTAAGTACCTCGTTGGTGACCTTTATCTGCAGACAGTGCGAACTTTCGTTCGGAGGTGAGAGTTTCACGTGACACCTACTCTTCATCATGATGGAACCTTATGATGTCATATTTTGCATGTATTGTCTTTCCATGGTTCACTCCTAGATTGATTGTCAGCGCAGACTAGTCAGATGCATCCACTCTGATTGGACGAGGTTCACCATCCATGGTGAACAAGACCTCATGGCAGAGCAGATGGGTACTCTAAGCAAGAGATCATGACCTTTTTCTCTCTAGTTGGAGAGCACGGATCTCAGAGCAACAGACGCTATAGGCACCTGGATCCCAACCATTGTAGAGGACTACATGGACGTCTTTCCCGAGGATGTCATGGGACTACCTATGAGGCGAGAGATGGAGTTCTGCATTGACTTGTAGCCAGGGACCGCCCCGATATCATGTGAAACATATCGGATGGAACTCACAGAGCTTCGGGAGCTACGAATTCAGCTAGAAGATCTTCGTGATAAGGGATTCATCAGGCCCAGTGTGTCCCCCTAGGCAGCTCCGGTTTTGTTTTTGAAAAAGGCAGATGGGAGCCTATGGCTTTGTGTGGATTATCATCGCCTAAACCTGGCCACGATAAAGAGAAAGTACCCTTTGTCGAGGATTGATGACCTCTTTGACCAATTGAGAGGTGAAAAGTGGTTCTCCAATATTTATCTTCGATATAGCTACCTCCAGTTGCAGGTTCATGAGGTTGACATCCCGAAGTTGGATTTCTGTTGTTGTTATGGGCATTACGAGTTTCTGGTGATCCCTTTGGCATGACGAATGCCCTCTCCATTTTCATGGATTTGATGAACCAGATCTTCCAGCTGTACATAGACCGGTTTGTGGTTGTCTTTATTGACGACATACTCATCTACTCTACGATGGAGGAAGAGCACACAGAGCATTTGATGATGGTCCTAGACTTACTCTGGGAGCATCAGCTATATGGGAATCTCTCGAAGTCTCAATTTTGGATTCATGAGGTTTACTTTCTAGGGAATGTCATTTTGGAATAGGGTTTATCCGTAGATCCCACAAAGATAGAGGCAGTGCTTGCTTGGGATCCACCCAAGAATGCATCTGATATGTGGATCTTCCTTGGTTTGGGAGGGTACTACAAGAGGTTCATGGAATATTTCTCTAGGATTTCTTCCCCTTTTACCGCATTGACATGGAAGGGATGATCATTCACCTGGACTGATCAGTGACAAAAGGCCTTTGAGGAGTTAAGATAGAGGCTGACTAGTGCTCCAGTGTTGAGGCTGCCAGAGGAGGGTGTTGAGTTTGTGGTGTATTGTGACGCTTCAGGAGCTGGGATCGGGTGTGTGCTGATGCAGTAGTGGGTAGTGATTTCATATGGGTCGAGGTAGTTGAGTCCCCATGAGCAGAATTATATGACTCGCGATTTGAAGCTGGAAGTGGTGGTATTTTCCTTGAGGTTATGAAGACACTACCTTCTAGGTGACCGTTTTGTTGTCTACTTAGACCACCGGAGCCTCAAGTGCATATTCACTCAGAGGAATCTGAATCATAGGCAGAGGCATTGGCTGGAGTTTCTATAGGACTATGATTTCGAGATAGTCTACACTCCAGGGAAGGGAAACATAGTAGCAGATGCCCTTAGTAGGAAGTCCTAGGCTCGTCTAGTATAGGAAGCTTCAGAGCAGTTGTCTTCCCTACGGATGACCATGGTGGAGGAGGAGGGTACGACTTTCCTGCAGTCAATGGTGTTGTCTCCTTCGCTCCTTGAGCGTGTGATAGAGTTGCAGCTGGGGGATGTCAACAGCGAGGTACTGCGTGATCAAATATCCATGGGCGACGCACCTGATGGGTATTCTAAAGGAGTGAATCACGATATCATGTTCCAGGGGAGATCTATAGTACCAGTGGAGATGGGAGAGGAGGTGATGCATAAGTTCCACACTTCCCCCTTTGTTGTACATCCTAGTGTGGGGGAAATGTACAGAGACCTTTAGTGGTAGTTTTGGTGGTCTGGCATGAAGCGGAGCGTAGCTGAGTTTGTTTCTTGTTGTCTTACCTGTCAGCAGGTGAAGGCAGAGCATCAGGTTCTGGCAGGGTTTTTATAGCCCCTTGATATCCCAGAGTGGAAGTGGGATGGCATATCTATGGACTTCTTCATAGGGCTTCCACACACAGTGAAGGGCCACGATTCCATTTGGGTGATAGTGGACCAACTCATAATGATGGCACAGTTCCTCGCCATCAGGGAATAGAGATCGATGAAGAGTTAAGGGTAGATGTACAATCGGGAGATCGTCCACCTTCATGGATTACCCTTGACGACCATCTCTGACTGTGATGTTAGGTTTACATCACGATTGTGGCGAGGCTTGCATGAGACATTCAGGACTCAGCTGTGGATGAGTGTAGCTTTTCACCCTCAGACCGACGGGCAGACAGAGCGCACTATCCAGGTGTTAGAGGATATTCTCAGGGTGTGTGTGTTAGACTTTGGCCTAAGCTAGGAGGATTACCTGCCCTTGGTGAAGTTCGTGTATAACAACAGTTACCACTCTACTATTAGCATGGAACCTTTTGAGGCCTTCTACGGGAGACCTTGTAGGTCACCGTTGTGCTGGACGGAGGTTAGGGAGACCTCCCTAGTGGGCCCAGAGTTGGTGTGGGTGACAACGGAGAAATTGCAGGTCATTCATGAGCGGATGAGTATGGCTCAGAGAAAGAAGAAGTCCTACACAGACTGTTGTCGCAGGCCTTTGGAGTTTGATCAGGGAGACCATGTCTTTTTTAGGGTTTCCCCACGGCGTGGAAAAAGGATGTTTGGTTGGGGAGGCAAGTTGTCCTCAAGGTTCATTGGGCCCTTTGAGATCATGCACAGGGTTGGTGAGGTTGCCTGCCATCTTGCTCTACCCCCCAGCTGGAGAGGGTGCATGACGTCTTCCACATGTCACTGCTGAGGAAATATGTTCATGACCCCAAACACGTCATCGACTAGGGAGAGATATACATTGAGGATGGATCCACCTTTGTGGAGAACCCGGTGGCGATTGAGGACCGACAGAATCATACCCTACGTGGATGGACCATTCTTTTGGTTCGAGTGTTGTGGCAGCACGGGAGGGTGCAGGAGATCACCTGGGAATGGGAGAGCCAGATGCGGGCTCATTATCCCGAGTTGTTTTTGTAGTTTTGTTTTTTGGGGAATAAAAACTTGAAGGAGTGAATGAGGTAAGAACCCGAGTTTTGAGCCTGTAAGACTTTGAAATTTTCTTGATGTTATTCCAGAGCAGGGCATTCAGACGACATACAATTTCGATCCCTAGTGTGTCCAGAATTAAATTTTAAGTGAATTCACACTATACATGCCAAATAAATAGAATAACTCCTAAAAGGTTGATCAGATGGAAAAACTGAGGGCACCTTTGAGTCCGGAACGTGCCGTTTACCCTAAGAGGGGTGTAACTTTCGCGGGCGTGACCCTTATGTGGAAAACGCCACCAGGGGTGTTTTTGTAATTTAGTAGCCTCAAGCGTGAACTTTAAAACTCCTAAATGGAGGCTCGGATTAAAATTTATAGACCACCGTTGTGCTCAAAATTTGGATTTTACCCTAGGGGCGTCTTAACCTCGACCCCGTCGAAAGTTCAGGTCTGGGCCTACTGGTGGTTGTTTAAAAAAATAATTTAATTTTAATTAATTCCCTACTTAAAAACCTCCACCCCTCTCCCTTCTTCCCCTTTAACTTCTCCCTGGAAGAAGCTCTCTCAAAAAGGGGAGAAACCTCCTTCAATATCCTCCTCTTATCCGGAAAGGCGGGTGGCGGCTCCGGCGGATCGTTCTTGAAGTGACGGGCTACGCCCAGTGAGGTAGGTTCGTGTGTTTCGTTTTTAATTTCTACACATATCTTCAAGCCCAAATATTAGTGTCTAATTGTTGTTTATTTGTTAATATAATTCCATATATGATTAAGTATTTATCCATGCTTTCCAAATTGTTTTTTGGATCTAAAATCTGAGACACGGGGTGTTCGAGGTGGCCCTGGGAAGTGTTCCGGCCAAATTTCTTGGTTTCCTGCGGTACCAGGGTGGTCCGGCGGGTGACAGCGGTGGCATGGGATTCCCAGGCGGCGGCCCGGCGGGCATTCCAGGTAGAAGCATGGTGGTTCTTCGGAGGTCGGTTCAGGCAGTATGGGACGGCGGCCCGGCACGGGGCGGCTCCTCGGTGGTCGGCGGTCCGGGTGAAGACCGGGGTCGTCGCGACCCCGGGTGTAGACTGAGACTCATGTATCGCGGGACTCACGGGGGAAAGGTCAGACCGGCTTGTGCCAGTCTGGAGTGATGCGGTACGGCCCACGCGGTGATCCATGGGCCGCGGTGGACTGGGCTGTTTGGGCGGTCGAGCTGCGGACCGCCGGTTTATAGGGGGTGGACCGGCCGAACCGGTCCGGCCCACCCCGTCTCCGTTCGTCGGCATTAAAAATGCCCTAATTTGCAAACCAAGGGTCAGATTCACGATTCGTTGGTGGAGACGTGGTCCTTGGATCAAGACGGAGGTTTTGAGATGGTCTCAGGGATTTTTAATTCCCGATACGGGGGCTCGGTGGTGTTTTATGCGCATTAAGTGTTACTTAACGCCTCATCGGAATCCATCTTTTGGATGGTGAAAACACATCCGGAGTCCGTTTTAGGCATTGTTAGCGGCGTTGTGACCCTGGCGTCGAGACGAAGAAGTCCAAGGTGGTTCTAGGAATTGAATCTAGAGTTGAGGCATGGTCCCCATGAGCCGTCTTTCAAGCTGCGTGCAGCGTTCTGTGACTTTTCAATCTGACGTCCATTTGGGGTGAACAAATAGTCGTTTTGGCATTTTTTTTCTGAGAGCATCGCGATGGCGTAGTTTTCCCGACCTTTTTCGAGACCGAGGTGCAGGCCCCACGAGAATTTTTATGGTCATAAATTGGTGTTGAATAACTTTTTTTTTTGGGAGTCTGTTTTAAGAGAGTAAATAGTATGTCTCGCGTGTTTTTCCACGAGTATTGCAATGGTGTAATCGGTTTGGGCATGCAGAGCCTCTTTTGAGATCTCATTAAATGTGGAAACATGAAATGGCATTGGTCAAAGGTTCCTTTGACGCACTCTGAACCAATGCATTGTAGCAATGATTAGTGACACCCGGTGATGGCACGGGCAGTGCGGAGTTATCAGACCAGTCTCGGGTTTACCCTCCAGCGGGGCTGGGCAGTGGGTTACTCACCGGCGTATCAGGGTTTACCCTCCAGCGAGGCTGGGTAGTGGGTTACCCGTTGACCTTAGGTTTTACCCTTCATCGGGGCTAGTCAGTGGGTTACCCGTTGACTTTTGAGTTTACCATCCAGCAGGGCTGGGTAGTGGGTTACCCGACGACCTCTTAGGGTTTACCCTCCAGCTGGGCAGGGTAGTGGGTTACCCAACGACTTCTTTCAGAATTAGCCCTTTTTGTGAGGCTAGTCAGTGACTTTTCTCCATGATTACCGGAGTGGGACCTTGGTTGTACAGTTTAGCGATGAGATAACTTCTAGTGCGGGATTTTTGGGGCATTAGTGCTGGATATCCTTAGAACTGTTGGTGACATTTTCTGGGATGTGCTTGGAGAGAGAGATCCCCTTACACACTCGTTCGGTTTTCTTATTGATCGTATATATATATATATATATACATCGTACTTTTGTTCCTAATCCTTGGGTTCAGTTACTCTCCTTATAGGAGGGGCGAAGACAGGCGGGGTATGCCATGTGATTTCCATGTCTAGCTCCTCTTGGTTGGACGAGTCTACTTCCTTTCTTTTGTTGGGTTGAGCTGCACTCTATTTACTGGACTCTTTCATTTTTTTTTGTTATATCTACTTCTCACTATTTTGGTACCTCCTTTTTTTCTCCCTCGAGCTTTTAGGGAATCCTATTGAGTATCTTTATACTCACCCCTGCTTAGGCTTTGCCCGCACTTGGTGTGCCCTTGCAGATGATGGACAGGTCGATCAAGACTATAGAGGAGCGTAGAGGACATAGGATCTTGGGATGCATTCAGTGGTTGTAGTAGGACATTCAGGTGTGAGACGCACCAACTATTTACTTTCATTTACCTGTTGCCGGGTTGTGGCACCTTTCGGGTTGGGCACATGTTTTTCCTTTTTTATGTTCAATTATCTTGTCAGTACGTTTCATCACTTTACTTGTTCTATTTCAAAGTTGATTCATGGTTGTGGTTGGGTTATAGTTTTTTGTCATTTGGTTTTCTTTTTTACTCTTCACCTCTACATCGAGTTGGTTGTGTGTGTGTGTACAGGTACATAGGCGAAGGCCTCCGTGAGATCGTTACACCTTCGGTGCTTGTCACCAGCCCCTGGCCTATGGAGGCGGGCCTGGGGTAGTTGTGGCTCGAGACCGGTAGGGTCGGGTTGTGACATAACTTCTTTCTATAATGATCCTTGGAAAATTCAAGTGTTACTCATGTGTACGTATGGCCTACCATCTCCATGATCATAATGTACTTCATTTTCCATAACCATATTTCATGATTGATTTTAAAAGTATAATTGATGTATAAATATGATAATTATTTCATGATTATTATTCTAGAGATTATGGATCCATGATCAAACAAAGAGGACCAAAAATAACAAATCAATACGTATATGAGAAAGAAAGTATTTATTACCCGAAACGTGACTCTAACGTGGAATTGTTAATAAATGGGTAATAAAAGGACATAAGTAAATAATATATAGTATTATATATAAAAACATTTAATGTAATGGATGTATAGTAAACTTATATTTATTTTACCAGAGTCTCAAATGAGTATTAAGGATTTCAGGACTTTTGGTAAGGTATTTTCGTCTCACTTTTATTTTCTGTGAGACACATTCCATAATCACCACTCCTTTATTTTGTGTCGTGTATATACTACCCCTTTTAAATATTATATCATTAATATCATTATTTTAATTATATTTAATGTTTTATTTTCTGTTATTATTTATTGGGGCTTATGATTCAATAGATTACTAAAGCGGTAAGTGATTTTTGTCTCAATTTGCCTTCTCTGAGATGTATGTTATGTTATGCACCAATATTTTTTCACAAGGTTTTTTAAAAAACCATTGACATGTAATATCATGAATTTATTTATCTTCATGATATTTTAAATTCCTTTTTTTGTTGTTCCTTCATGGGGATTACGATTCGAAGTCACCAAAGTGGTTATGCTTTTATGTTACAATATCATCATTTATTGGTATTGTTCATGATTATGATTCCTAATAAAAAATATTGTGATACATATCTAAATAAAATCATATATTTTCTTTAAATATAGTTATTAATAATATTTTTAAGTAATAGTACCATTTTTTTACTCTTTGTTACTTAATATAATTGAGAAAATGTTTTTAAGAAAACCTTACTTCGTTTCTCTCTTCAGTCATAAATCTATTTTCTTTCTAAACCATGTTTTCTAAAAAAGTTTTCAAAAATTATTTATTACTCACTTATTATTTTTATAAAATGCATTTTTACCCACTTTTTACTTTAAAAAAAATAAAATGAATCTTCATGTTATTTTCAAAAACAATACATGTTTGGATTTTACCAAAAAATTGAAAAGAATATTGGTTTTTAACATGCACAACATGAATAGTATTTCCCACCATCATAACCATTCAATGATTTCAAGATTCATTTAAAAGTTTTCAAAGTTATTTTCAAATAAAATTCTTTCTATATTATTTGGTAAAATTAATGTTTAAAAAAATTATTTCAAAGTGAAACGTATTTTGAAAGTGTTTCATGTTTTAAAAATCATTTTTTAAAGTAGAAAGGATATTTTCCTCAAGAAATGTTTTAAATTATTTTTTACAATATTCATTTATAAATTTTCAAGTTTATTTTCAAATAAAAGTATTTTAATAATGTTTTATGTTTAAAAAGTCATTTTTAAACAAAATATATTTTCCTCAAGAAATGTCCAGAGTAGTATTTCAAAATTATTTTCCATATAATATGAAATTCTATGAGGCTACCTATGAATTACTTGGGAAATGATGCAATGATACCATTATTATTATTTCTTTTAATGGTTTATGTTTATGAAAAAATGATGTTTATTAAACCCTTTTATCTTCCATGAGTTATACCATGATAAAATTATTATGAAACCTTCTTCTTTTTACATGGGTTAGGATTTGATGAAATGATTAAATAATTATAAAACCTATTTATTTTATATAGGTTAAGTTATGATTAAATTTTTATGAAACCCATTTAATTTCATGGGTTTTGATATGATGAATATTGTATGATCTTATGAAAAACATATATATTATTTTCATTATGTGATTGTCATTACGTTATAACCTAGGATGGTGGTAACATTATAACCATGGATGGTGGTTATGTAATAACCAAAGATAGGTAGGACCTATATATCCCTCCAATGAATAGGGTAAAGATTTATATATTATGATATAGAAATAATTGGAATTGATAGTGAACCTAGTTTGGTAGGGGTCATTGTCATTATGATAGTCTTGGGAGTGAACCATTACTACTATAATGTTATACAAGGAACTATATTTCATACCCATAATGTTATAAATTAACCTAATTACATGTTCACAATGTTATGTGTGATCCTGATTAAATTTTTACAATTTTATTTCATTAACCTGAATACATGTTCAAAATTTTATGATTGGACCTACCTTTCATGCACATAATGTTATGCATGGACCTGGTTGCATGTCCATATGTCTATGTGAGGACCTGATTTCATGTCCTTAACTTAATGAGTGAACTTGTTTCGATTTATACTGGTTAAAAATGTTATAAGTTGATTTAAATAATACAAATATATGTTTTATTCCAATATTATTATCTCATGGATCATTTTATTTTATTTCCTTATAATAAATGTCTTAAGAAAAGTCAATATTTATTCCATGTCTCAAGTTTATGATCTATGAAAAGTTAGGAATAAACTTCATAATTTATGTTCATTATCACATTCCCTTATTATTATGTTATGATTTCATATGATCATAGATTTATATCACTTATGTTTACCCTTACTAGGCATCTAAGATCACCTTTTCTAATGTTTCCATTTCCCATGTTATGAAGAAAGGTTTTTTGAAAGGTATGTCTATGAATAGTAATGAATGGGAAGATATTTATGTGAAACATTGAAGGTCTTTCACTGGATTAGAAGATTTTATTCCAAAATTGCAATAGCACTAAATATTAAATTTCTCAGGCACGTGTTTGTGAAATGTAATTAATATTCATCTAAAAATAAGTAAAATCCATATATGAGATGATTGGGTCTCTATAAAACCACTCCTATGAAAGGATATACCTATCTGAGACTTTGGGAGTTAAAAAGAACTAGTTCAATGTGATCTCAAAATTATAGATGGATTTTGGTGAATAGTCCCATGGTTATGGAGATAAGAAGCGAAGAATGGATTTTTAAGCTGGTGGGTAAAATGGAGAAAAGAGGATCCAACCACCCAAATATCAAAAATTTGGAAAGAAGAATCATGGTAATTTTCTCAATGGGATGGTGAAATTATTCAAGTGCGGGAGATAAGACCACCAAGATCATGAATTTTCAAGAGAATTGAAGAATCTAACCAACATTATGGAGGAAATTAAGGGACCTCATAATACAAAACCCATGGTTCAGTGCTTCAAATGTGGGGATAAAGGTACCTATAAAAGACGGTACACTAAACCATGGGTCTTTGAGTGTAATTTTCATTAGCAACCACCAAAGAAAATGGAGAAAGGGAAAGCTTATTTAATCATTGTTGTTAAAGTGAAGCATGAAAATGAATTCATATAGGTTACACTTTTTATTCACCCAATTATGGAAAATTATTTATTTTATTTAGGTACTATGAATTCCTTTATATCTTAAATTATATTTAGAACCATTGAATCAAATACCTGATACCTTGAAGTATAGATGTATGTAAAAATAGCTAGTGGTGCAATCATTACAACTCAAGTGTTGGACTATTATCCTACTATCATATGTGGGAAGATTCTTCTATTGAATATCATAATCCTTCCCTTGGTGTAATTTGATGCTATATTATGCATGGATTGGATCTCATTATATAGAGCACACATAAACTGTCATGAAAAGAAAATATCTTTCTATATATCAAACCATATCATTCCCCTATAAAAATTAAAGTAGTATCATGAATCTCCCTTGAAGAATCCCTGAATGTTTTGGTTGATGATACCTTATAGAAAATCATACCTTTCCCAAATGGTTGAGTTGAATGAAAGCATAAACCTTGAGGAAATATTCATTTTTTGGGGATACACTAATGTATTTCCAAAAGAGTTTCCCAAAATTCCACTAGATCGTGAGGGATGGTTATCAATAGAACATATACCTATATCCACTCTTATCCCCAAATACCCTTATAGGATATATCCTATTGAACTGGATGAGTTAATGAAGACACTATAATAGAATTTTGATAAAGGTTTATACACCATAGGGTATCACCATGGGTTTTTCCAGTGATCTTTGTAGATAAAAAGGATGGATCAATGTGGATATTTAAAGATTACTGGGAGCTTAATAATATCACCATAAATAAAAAGTATCCCCTACCAAGTATTGATGACTTGTTTAATTAACTAAGAGGATCTTAGTTATTCTCAAAGGTGGATCTTAATTCTAGATATCATCTACTGTAGGGTAAAAAATAAGATATTCAAAAGATATATTTCAATACAAGGTATGTAAACTATGAGTTTATAGTGATTCTATTCGGACTTACAAATTCCCCTTCAATCTTCATGGATTTGATGTATAGAGTATTTATATAATAACTTGATAAATTTGTGTAGTATTTATCTATGGTATTCTCATTTACACTAAGAGAAATAAAAAACATGTACAGTGTCTAAGGATTTTACTGGAAATATTAAGGAAGTAGAAAATGTATGATAAGTTCAGTAAGTGTGACTTTTTTATGAAACAATTTCACATTCTTATGGCACATCATCACAATTGATGGAATTTCTATAGAACCTTAAAAGAAAAAATCTATTGTGGAATGGACCAGACCCACTAGTTTCATGGAAATACAAAGTTATCTTGTATTATTTGGGTAATAATAACATTTTTTGAGATTTTTCTCATGATTTTATATCTCTCAAAAAAAATTAACATAGAAAGTTGTAAAGTATGTCTAGACAGAACAATGTGATGTAATCTTTAAAAAGCTCAAGAATAGGATAGTCACTACATCTATACTCCCACTACCATCAAATGGATATGGTTTTTTGATATACAGTTATGCTTAAAATAAATTCTTGGGTTTCATACTCATGTGCAATGACAAATCGATAGCATATACCTCACAACAACTGAAGATCCATGATCAAATTTACCCAACACATGATATGGATTTAGCAGTTGTGATCTTCGCCTTGAATATTTTATGGCACTACGTATATAGAGATAAGTGTGGCATATATACATATCACAAGTGTATAAAGTATATATTTACACATAAGGATATATACATGCATAAACGAAGATGTTTAGAGCTAATCGAGGACTACAATTTCTCTATTCACTACCATCTAGGAAAGGAGAACAAGGTAATTGATGATCTCATCAGAAAAGAACCTAAAAATTTATGCATGATGTGGATTGAGTGTCTTTATGGATATATAAAATATGGATATATAAATCATAATGTTATGGAATACATCCTACCTTTTACAAATTATTTCCAAACCATCTATCCAAGAGAAGATCAATGAGGCGCAAAGGGATGATACAAAACTTCAAAAAAGGGTGAAGGTGTAAAATATGGTAAGATTCATGAATTCTATATCAATGGTGATGGGGTGATTTTGTTTGGAACTAGGATTTTTGTTTCTTTTTCACTTGAGATAAATAATTATTTATCATATAATATGCATAGATAATATTTTCCCATCAATCCTAAAATAACCAAGATGTAATGTGATCTCTAAGAACACTTATGGTGGGAAAAATAAAGAAGTATATCACTAAGTATACCTCAAAGTTCTTGGAATGTTAACAAGCTAAATTAGAGAAACATAATTCCAATGGGATAATGCAACCATTGCTTATACTCATGTGGAAATGGGAGAACATCACCATTGAATTTTTTTACTAGTCTCTTGAAGACATACAAAGGAAATAATGCGATATGGGTTATGGTGGATTGAATCACCAAGAATTACCACTTAATAGCTATTTGGGAAGATATATTTATTTTACAACTTGATAATATATATGTAAATGAAGTAGTGAGGCTTCATGGGTAACCACTTTTGATCGTCCATGAAAATGATCTAAGGTTCATTTATGAATTCTTGAGAAGTATTCAACATGATCTGAATGCTGAATTAAAGTTCATCATGGCCTATCACCATCAAACTGATGTTCAATATGAAAGGACTATTCAAACACTTGAGGACATGTTTAGATATTAATCAATGGAATTTAAATGAGGAAAGGATCAATTTATCCCATTAGTTGAGTTTTAATACAACAAAAGATCCTGTTAAAGTATTCAAATGGTTTCATATAAATCTTTGTATGGTAATAAATTTAGAACTCCTACTTATTGGGATGAATTTGGTGAATGAAATCTACTTGAACCTAACCTTGTGCAAGAGATGATAGAAAAGGTTCAACACATATAATAGTGTATAAAATCCACTCAAAGTTGAAAAATGATATATGCTGACAAACATTGAAAGGAGTTTGAGTATGAAGTTGGTGAAAAAAAATTCCTTCGAATATCACCATAGAAGAGTTTCATGTGGTTTGAAAATAAAGGGAATATTAGCCCTATGTACATTGGACCCTTTGTGATTTTTGATCTTATATGAACAATGGCCTATCATATTTTACTCCAACTAAATATGACTCAAGTTCATGATTTTTTTCACATATCACTCTTGAGGAATTATATACTTGATCCCCCATATGTTCTAAATCCTAAGGTAGTACAAATGGGGAATAACCTCGCAAATGAGGAGTTTTTGGTGAAGATATTTAACAATAGAGACAAAGTTATACACAAGAAGAAAACTCACCTTATAAAAGTGTTGTGGGAGTACCATAAATATGAAGAGGTGGTTTGGGAACCAGAGGAAATAATGAAACAGAAGTACCCTCACATATTCTCAATAGAGAATATGAGTTGAAATTTAAAGGATGAATTTTCTAAAGGGTGGAAGAATATAACAACGAAGATTTTATAAATGATATTTGAAATAAATGTGTTTTGTATTGTATTATATAGTATTATACACAAATAGTAGACAAAGAAACCAACATCAATTTATTTCATAAATAAATATTTTTAAATTAATCAAAAAATAAACGCATGAAAATATCAAACATTTCAATGGGATAAAAAAATTAAGAAAAGTGGATTGGGAAAATTAATATCCTTCCAATATTCTAGAATCATCGCCCCTATGGATAACATTATAGAAATGAAACAAAATAATATTAAACAAATCGATATATTATTAAATAAAAGTATATAAATTAGTGAGCAATTATAGTGAATGTTTAATGAATTAATGGAGTAGTATTTATATGAGTTAATGTGACTATTGGAATAGAAATGTGACCGTTGTAATAGTAACATGACTGTTGGGAATAGTGACTTGAATGTTGGGAATAGTAACATGGTCGTTGGAATAATAATTTAACTTAAAAATAATAAAAGTCAATATAACTGATATTTATCAACCATAATTTAAGTAAATATAAATATTATCATTCCATAAAATAAATATCAATATTAAAAACTCAAATAAAATATAAGAACATTTTTAATAAACTGTATTTTAAGATTTTTTATGAAAGAAATAATTTTTAAATTAAAAATTAAAATAAATTATGTTATAAAATTATTTTGATAAAATGAATGTTATTTTTCAAATTATCACATAAAAATTATCCAATGGTTATTTTTTGGTAATTTTCCGAAATACTCTAAATTTTAGGTGAATAGTAAAAATATAGTTTTTTCATAACCGGTGTATTTTAAATTATATCATTCATGATCTGATAATGACCTAATCAATTCTGGAAAATTTTTATTAAGAAAAAACATATGAAATATGATAAGTGAGTCATTTTAATAAAATAAACATTTTTCACCTAAAAAGTATTTTCCAAAGTCTAAACTATTCCATTAAAATAAAGATTTTTTTATTTTTTTCACTTTACCTTTTAATAAACTATTGAAATAGAATTATAATGGGGTTTAAATTTCTAAAAAAATTATATTTTATTTATATATGGTCCATAATGTCATTAATATCACTATTATAAGGTTTACCTTTGATATGGTATTTTATTTAATATTTTATTCTAAAAATACCCCTCTCCTCAAGTATAAATAACCCCTATATCTCCTTGTAAACCCAATCCTCCCTCACTTACCAAAGAAAAAACTCTTCCAAAATCTTCTCCCTCAATCCCCATATAATCCTTATGGATTTTCTGAAGTAACCAACTCCAATCATCAAGGGAGACTTGTCACGACCTGTCCCCCGAGGCCCGTGCCATGACTAATCCCAAGCCCACCTTCCATAGGCCAGGGGCTAGCAACTATCACCAAAGGTTTATTCCCTAAAACTGGGAAGGCATTGCCTTTATAACCTGTAAACACAGGCAACCAAGCACACCACAAGATACAAACACAAGCAAACTGTATAAACAAAAGAGTTCTGAAAGTAAAAGGGGCTGAAATACATGCCCAATAGTAATGGTACAAGTACAACTAAAATAAAATACAACTGAAGAAAGAGAAAATACCGCCACTTGATCATCCTCTGGGATTCCTACCTGAATGGTAGGTACAGATAGCCTCCTCGGCACTCCACGTCCGTCTATCTCTTCAACATATAGACAGGTCGTATAGTCCACCTCTGGGTATCATCCAGTCTTGGTACTCTCAGCCTCAGTCAGTTCTGTCTGTCGTCTGCATCCAACACAACAAGGTGCAGGCATAGCTCGTGCAGGGGTGAGTATAACGATACTCGGTAGGGACCCTGAGACCCTCAAGGTCTCACAAAATCCACCAAGGATAGACCACAAAGTATGAAATCAACAAATAACCCTACTTAGGTATATTCATATACATATACCTAAGTTATCAAGTGATCCATCTAAATCATGAGAAAAAACACCGAGGTACTGACTCATCTCACACTAGGATTTATTCTAGAGTTAGTAACAAGTAACATTCTAAACCCTTGTCTACTGGAGAACTCTTTCTCTATCGAGTAAAGTGGGCCTTCTGTGTCACACAGAGGCTCTTCCTACTAACCTTGGAATGCTGAGTTACTCCTCCTGTCGAGTAACATGGGTCTTCCACGTCACACAGAGGCACTCCCCATCGGGGGTCCACCGCATCACACAGAGGTTCTCCCCCTTATGTCCTGTTAAGGTACTCCTCCTATCGAGTACCATGGGTCTACCACGTCACACATAGGCGCTCCCCACCATGGGTCTTCCGTGACACCAAGGCTCTCCCCACTAGGCCAGTTGAGTCACTCCGAGTCGAAATGGTCAGCAGTCGTCAAGTATCATCCAACTAGTAGGTTCCTGCACAAATGTTCGCTCATCTCCAGGAGTATCCACTTCACAAGCTACTTTTTCATTCTCTAACTGCCAAGAAATCCCATGAAGAAGTATCTCAAAGGTCCGCCACGCCATAGGGGTCTCAACGCAATAGACGGTGCATCAATCGGACGTCTGGTCTGTGAGTTGTTAGTCTTTTAGTCTCGGGGGCCCGTTTGGATTCATTCTTGATCCAACCTGACTGTATCCTATCTCAAACCAAAACTCAGTGGGGTATCACTCAAAGGGACCGACTCACTCCAAGATTTCCAGTGCCACTGACGATTCGTCAAATGGACGTCTGGTGCCAAAGTTATGGACAAAAGTAAATAAATGGCTCATAGTGGGCCCGGGTCTGGTCCGACCCGGTCGAACTGACCTGGTCCGAACCCGGGCTAGCCCAACCTGGTTCGGGTCGACTTGACCTGATATTTTAGGTCTGGCCCGGCCCGTAGGGTACCGCGAGGGCATGGACCGGTTGTGGGTACCGCGAGGGCATGGACCAGCCGCAAGGGTGTGGACTGGCCGAGAGGGCAGCGGACCAGTCATGGTTCAGTGATTCACTCACAGGTTGGTAGACCGATAGCGGGGTAGCGGTCTGACCGCAAGCTGGCGGACCGGTTGTGTGCTGGCGGTTCGGCCAGCTGCATCCTGGTGGTTCGGCCGGCCACGGGCTAGCGGTCCGGCCGCAGGTCGGCGGACCGGCCGCGGGCTGGCAGCTTAGCTGGCTACAGGTCAGCGGACCGGCCACGGGGTGGTGCCTCAGCCACGGGTTAGTGCGGAGCTGCGGACGGTGGCGGAGCCGCGGTCGGTGGTAGGGGCCGCGGTTGGCACGGAGCCCACAGGGCGGCGTCGTTACACCATCACCTTCATCACGACTGGCGGTGGTGTCGGCCGCCATTCTCATGCCTCCTCGGTGTCCAAATTCCTGCTCTGGTTACCGTCTTCAAGTTTTTCTTCTTATATCACGAAGGGTTCACCAAACAATAAGAACAACGGAGGGGTCGGGCCATGTTTGTTTGGCCCGCACCCCCCGCGTTAGAGTGGTAGCAAGCGGGTCATCAAGAACAGAAGAGATAATAATTTCAATCAACCACCCTATAACTTGCCACAAATAATCAACACAAACAAACCCCTACCTTGATCATTTGATGATGTCGACAAAGAGGGAAGAAGGTGAAGTTGTTGTCATTTGTCTCGTCTGCCATGCACCTCCAATTTTGGTCTCGTGCGTCAGTTCTTCGTAGTCAAAGTCGTTCCTACATGAAGGTTATCTTGAGGAAGAAGTTGAAGTCGGCATTCTTCGTCAGTGGATCATTCTTTGTTAGAGAGCATGTTATTTGTTGGAGAATGTGATCTTCGTTGGAGAGCGTAATCCTCCAAGTGTTGGGCATCACAACACTTTACCAGCACTTCGTTTCTTGGTGAAGTCGTCCCAAATCCTCCTCCCAATCTCCATATATATAGAAGTGGGGAGGTATGTAACGATCGTGGAATTTATGACGGTTCATTTATTAGGAACCTTCCTAAATTCCAATGATGTTGTTACTTAAAATTTAAAAAAGTACAAGCCAATTAATGTATGTTGGCACAATTTAATATGGTGAGTTGGCATAATTTAATATGGTGGAAGCTCAAGAGGCTCCTCCAAATTAATGAGGGAGTTGAGAAGTTTCTCCCTCATTAAGAGGTTCGGGTGGTCCCCACCACCATAACCTCTCATGGGAGGTTAAGGTTTGGTGGTCCCCACTACCAACTTCCACATGGAGTGGTTACAAAAAATAAAATAAAATGAAGTGTGCTTTATTTTTTTTATTTCCTCAAAAAATATAAAAACTAACTTTCACTCTCGACCAACTGTCGTCGAGTTGAAAGTCTCTTTAAGCGAATATTGGTGTTGTGAGTTCAACGGTGCCCTCATATTTCAATTTCAAGCACCAGTTTAAAAGTTAGAAAAACCCACTCGTACGTTTACTGAACTTACCTGAACAAAAGTTCAGAAATTAATTTTGGGCACTCCAGGCCTCAGAATTATGCGTCGTCAATTTTTGTGGATTCGTAAAATTCTCATATATTTAAAAAAAATACATGGAAATCACAGGTCTTTACATTATCCCTACCTCAAGGATTTACATACCCATAAGCTACAGCTCGAACTAAGGGAACAAGTGGGGGTACTGAGCATGCATATGTGCCTCCCACTCCCATGTGCTCTCCTGGAGGTTCATGTGCTTCCAGCGAATGTGCACCAGAGGTATCTACCATCCATGAAGGATCCGCTCTTGTCGATCCTCAATCTCTACCGTGACCTCCGTAAAAGTCTCCCCATCATCGACATCCATCTCACCATGGTCGATGATGTGAGAAGGGTCATGCACATATCTCCTCAGCTGGGATATGTGGAAGACGTCGTGCACCCGGTGCAACTGAGGTGGAAGAGCTAAGCGGTATTCTACCTCACCAACTCTGGTGTGGACCTGAAAAGGTACAATGAACCTCAGAGATAACTTTCCACCTCGGCCAAATCTCCATAGACCTCGTCGGGGTGAGACCCGTAGAAAGGTGTGGTCGCCATCCTCGAACTCCAAAGGTCTCTGTCTCTTGTTGGAATATGACTTATGCCTACTCTGTGCAGTCTTCATTCGCTCCTGGATAATCTACACCTTCTCTATGGTATCCCGTACCATCTCTGGTCCCACAAGTGTTGACTCCCCTAGGTCAGTCCAGTACAAAGGTGATCTGCAAGGTCGCCCGTACAATGCCTCGAAAGGTTCCATCCCAATGGTAGAGTGATATTTTTTATTGTACGCAAACTCCATCAAAGGCAAGTGGTCCTCCCAGCTGTGACCGAAGTCGAGGACACAAGCACAAATCATGTCCTAGAGGGTTTGAATGGTCTGCTTGGTCTGGCCATCCATCTGAGGATGGAAGGCGGTGCTCAAATGAAGATTCATCCTGAAATCCTCCTGCAACCCCTTCTATAGTCGAGAAGTAAAACGTGTATCACGATCGGAGACAATTGTCATGGGTACTCCATGTATCCGTACAATCTCATGCACATAGAGGCATCCCAATCTCTCTACTGAACCCTGCTCTCTGATCGGTAGGAAGTGGGATGACTTGGTGAGTCATTCGATGATCACCCAGATAGAGTCATAACCCCTAGATGTGGGTGGAAGTCCTATCACGAAGTCCATGGATATCCCATCCCACTTACACTCTAAAACCTCTAAAGGCTGAACCAAGCATGCTGGTACCTGATGCTCCGCCTTCACTTGCTGACAAGTGAGGCATCAAGAGACAAACTCTTCTATTTATTTCTTCATTCTCGGCCACCAGTGCTATCATCGGAGATCCAGGTACATCTTCTCCACTTCTGGGTGTACCGCTAGAGGGGATTTGTGGAACTCTCTCGATAATTCCTCCTGAAGTGACACTGGTACCATGGTATGTCCTCTGAAGAGGATGACGTGCTCCCCACCTTCATAAAATCCGACAGGTGCCTGTCCTATGGATATCTGAGCATGTCGTGTCTCGCAGTAAACATACCCATGTTGTGCCTCCCTAACTCACTGAAGAAGTGGGGGAGTGACTGTAAGAGACTGAAGGAAAGCTGATCCATCTCTATCCACAAAGGATATCTGCAAAGCAGCCAGCTGCTCTGTCGCCTCACCTAGCAGCTGGCTGCTTTACAGATATACTTTGTGGATAGAGATGGAGCAACTTTCCTTCAGTCACTTATAGTCACTCTCCCACTTCTTTAGTGAGTCAGAGAGGTGTAGCGTGGGGACATTGACTGCGAGACATGATGTGCTCAGATATCCACATGACAGGCACCTGACGGATTTTCTGAAGTTGGGGAGAATGTCATCCTCTTCATAGGACGTACCATGGTACCAGTGTCACTTCAGGAGTGGAAAAGATGTACCGGGATCTCCAATGACAGCATTGGTGGTCAGGAATGAAGAAAGAAGAAGCATAGTTGGTCTCTTGGTGCCTCACTTGTCAGCAAGTGAAGGCGGAGCATCAGGTACGAGCAGGCTTGGTCCAGCCTTTAGAGGTTCCAGAGTGGAAGTGGGATGGGATATCCATGGACTTTTTGAAAGGACTTCCACAAATATCCAGGGTTCATGACTCTATCTGGGTGATCGTTGAATGACTCACCATGTCGGACCACTTCCTACCGATCAGAGAGTAGGGTTCAGTAGAGATCTTGGGACACCTCTATGTGCAGGAGATTGTGCGGCTACATGGAGTACCCATGATGATTGTCTCTGATTATGATACATGTTTTACTTCCTGAATATGGAAGGGGTTGTAGGAGGATTTCAGGATGCAGCGCCATTTGAGCACCGCCTTCCATCCTCAGACGGATGGCCAGACCGAGCGAACCATTCAGACCCTCGAGGACATGCTCTGTGCTTTTGTCCTCAACTTTGGTCACAGATAGAAGGATCACTTGCCTTTGGTGGAGTTTTTGTAAAACAAAATCTATCACTCCACCACTGGTATTGTACCTTTCAAGGTGTTTTACTAACAACCTTTTAGATCACCTTTGTGCTGGACTAACCCAGGTGAGCCAGCACTTGTGGAACCAAAGATGGTATGGGCTACCACAGAGAAGGTGTTGATCATCCAGGAGTAGATGAAGACTGCACAGAGCAGGAAAAAGTCGTGTGCCGATAGAAGACGAAGACCTCTGGAGTTCGAGGATGGTGACCACATCTTTCTACGGGTCTCACACTGATGAGGTCTACAGAGATTTGGACAAGGTCGAAAGTTATCTCTGAGGTTCATCGGACATTCCCAGGTCCTCACCAGAGTTGGTGAGGTAGCATACCGCTTAGTTCTTCCACCTCAGTTGCACCGAGTGAAAGACGTATTTCATGTATCCCAGCTGAGGATATGTGTGCACGACGCTTCTCACATTATCGACCATGGAGAGCTAGAAGTCGACGATGGGGTGACTTTTATGGTGGTCCCAGTAGAGATTGAGGATCGATAGAAGCGGGTCCTTCATGGACGTACGATACCTTGGGTGCGCATTCACGGAAAGCAGAAGAACCTCCAGGAGAGCACATGGGATCGGGAGGTGCAGATGCATGGTCAGTACCCCCACTTGTTCCCTTAGTTTGAGTTGTAGCTTATGAGAATGTAAAGCCCTCAGGTGGGGAGAAGGTAAAGACCCGGGATTTCCATGTAATTGTTTTTAAAATATATGATAATTTTACAAGTCTATGAAAATTGACAGCACATAATTCCGATGTCCGGAGTGCCTAGAATGAATTTATGAACTTTTGTTTGGGTACGTTCAGTAAAGGTGCGAGTGGGTTTTTCTAACTTTTAAACTGGTTCTCGGAATTGAAATATGAGGGCACCGTTGAACTTGCAGCGCCGATATTCTCTTAAAGAAACTTTCACTATGACGGAAGTTGGTCGAGAGTGAAAGTTAGTTTTTGTCTTTTTCGTGGAAATAATAAAATAAAATAAACCACACTTCATTTTATTTTAATTGTTGTAACCACTCCATGTGAAATTTGGTAGTGGGGACCACCAAACCTTAACATCCCATGAGAGGTTATGGTGGTGGGGACCACCCTAACCTCTTAATGTTGGAGAAACTTCTCAACTCCCTCATTAATGTGGAGGATCCTATTGAGCTTCCTCCATATTAAATTATGCCAATGCACCACATTAAATTGTGCCAATGTAAATTAATTGGCTTGTCCTTTTTTAAATTTTAAGTTACAGCGTCGTTGGAATTTAGGAAGGTTCCTAATAAATGAACCATCATAAATTCCACAATCATTACATACCCCCCCCCCCCATATATATGAATCTTGAGAGGAGGATTTGGGACGGCTTCACCAAGGGATGAAGTGCTGGTAAAGTTCCGCGACGCCCAACACTTGGAGGATTAAGCTCTCTAATGAAGAAGGTATTCTACAATGAAGAATGTGCTCTCCAACGAAGAATGCTCCACTGATGAAGAATTCCAAGTTTGACTTCTTCCTCAGGACACCCTTCAAGAAAGAATGTCTTCGACTATGAAGAACCGATGCACGAGCCCGTAATTGGAGGTGCGTGGCAGACGAGATGAACGACAACAACTTCACCTTCTTCCCTCTTCGTTGAAATCATCAAATGATCAAGGTAGAGGTTTGTTTGTCTTGATTATTTGTAGGAAGTTGTAGGGTGGTTGATTGAAATTCTTCTCTCTTCTCTTCTTGATGAGTCGCTTGCTACCACTCTAATGCAGGGGGTGCGGTCCAAACAAACATGGCCCGACCCCTTCATCGTACTTCTTGTTTGGTGAACCCTTCGTGATGGAAGAAGACAACCATGATGATGGAACCTGATCAGGAATTTGGATATCGAGGAGGTACGAGAACGGTGGCTGGCACCACCACTGGCCGCGACGTAGGCGACGGCGTAATAGCATCACCCCTCGGCCTCCGCCGCTGCCCTGCGACCTCCACCGCCGCCCTGCGGCCTCCGCCGACGTCACGTGGCCTCCGCGCCGACCGCGGCCTCTGCCGCCATCTGCGGCTTCCCACCGTCCCGTGGCCAAGGTGCCGCCCCGCGGCTGAGCTGCTGCCCCACGGCTGGCCGAGCCACCTGCCTACGGCCGGTCCGCCGACCTGCGACCGGACCACCTGCCCGCGGCCGGCTGAACCACTGGACCATGGCCGGTCCACTAGCTCATGGATGGATTGCCTCCCCACGGTCGGTCCGCCAACCCGCGACCAGACAATTGAACTGCGTCTGGTCCGCCGCCCTCGCAGCCGGTCCGCACCCTCGTTGTACCCGCTGCTGGTCTACACCCTCGCAGTACCCTACGGGCAGGGCCACACTGTGGGTCGGGCTAGACCTAACGGATTAGTATGGGTCGACCAAAACTGAGTCATCCCAAGCCAGGTCAGGCTAGGTTGGTCCGACCGAGTCGGACCAGACCTGGGCCCACTACGACCCATTTACTTACTTTTGGCCATAACTTTGGCATGGGACGTCTGTTTGACGAACTGTCAGCGGATCTGGAAATCTTGGAGCGAGTCAGTCCATTTTAGTGATACCCCACTAAGTTTTGGTTTGAGATGGGATACGGTCAGGTTGGATCAAGCACGAATTCAACTGAGCCCTGAGACTAAAAGGTTAATAACTCACAGACCGAGCGTCTGATTGACGCGTCGTCTATTGCATTGAGACCCCTATTACATGGAAGACCTTTGAGATACTTCTTCATGGGACTTCGTGGTAGTTGGAGCATTGACCAGTAGCTTGTAGAGAAGATCCTCCTGGAGATGAGATAGAATTTGTGTGGTAACCTTGTAGCTGGCTGAGACTTGAAGACTGCTAACTGTTTCGACTCAGAGTGACTCAACTGGCCCAGTGGGGAGCTCCTTGGTGTCGTAGAAGACCCACGGGGGGGAGTGCCTCTTTGTGATGTGGCAGACCCACAGTACTCGATAGGAGGAGTACCTTTGTAGGCCATGAGGGGGAGCACCTCTGTGTGACGCGGCAGACCCATGTTGGGGAGCGACTATGTTTGACGTGGCAGATCGATGGCACTCAACAGGAGGAGTACCTCAGAAGTCCAAGGATAATGGGAAGTGCCTTTTTGTGACATGGTAGTCCCATTGTACTCGATAGAGAAGGGGTTCCCCAGCAGCCAAGGGTTCATATTGTTACTTTTTACTACCCCTAGAATAAATCCTGGTGTGAGATGATTCAGTACCTCTGTGTTTTTCCTCATGATTGAGATGGATCACTTGATAACTTAGGTATATGTATGAGCACATACCTAAGTAGGGTTATCTGTTTATTTCATACTTTGTGGTCTATCCTTAGTGGATTTTGTGAGACCTTGAGGGTGTCAATGTCCCTACTGAGTATCGTTATACTCACCCCTACATGGTCTATGCTCGCACCTTGTTGTGTTGGATGCAGATGATGGACAGTGCTGACTGAGGCTGAGAGTACCAGGATTGGACGGTACCCAAAGGTGGAATATACGGCGTGTCGATACGTGGAGGAGACAGACGTACATGGAGTGCTGAAGAGGCAATTTGTACCTACCCTTCAGGTAGGAATCCCGGAGGATGATCCAGTAGCTGTCTTTTATCTTTCTTTAGTTGTATAGTGTTTTAGTTGTACTTGGACTTTTACTATTGGGATTGTATTCCGGCCCCTTTTACTTTCATCACTCTTTTGGTTATACAGTTTTCTTGTGTTCGTATCTTTTTGTGTGCTTGGTTGCGTTTGTTTACAGGTTATAAAGGCAATTCCTTCCCAGTTTTAAGGAATACGCCTTTAGTGCTAGTCGTCAGCCTCTGGCCTATAGAAAGAGGGCTTGGGGTTAGTCACGACATGGGCCCCAGGGGATGGGTCGTGGAAATACTAGTGTTGTACAAGAGAAGCAACACCAAGAAGAGGGTATGTTTTCATCAACTCTTCTTTGACTTTTCTTCTTCTCTTCCTCTTTTTATCTATCCATTAAAAAATAAAATATTCTAATATTAATTAAGTATTATGTTAAAATTATATTAATTATGTTATCCTACTTAAATAATCATATCTATTATGTAATTATATTTCATAATTCTTATACCTCCTTAAATAATATCCCATTAATGATTGGTTAACTTTGAATAAGGATGTTTCCAAAAATTTTCTTATCACCAACATTATGTATGGTTATAATAAATTATTTATGATATATAAATGTGTAAATACATGTATTTTATTCTTATAAAATTAATTATACAAATGTATAAATGACCTCGAAAAAAAATGTAAAATCGAAGAAATATGGGAAATGTTAAGGAAAACAAGATATCAAAACGTTTTCCATTTAACTGAAGGAATTAATAAATATAATAAAGCTATTATAATTCATAAATAGTTACAAAAATTAAAATAATTTACTTTTTTTGAAGTTTTAATAAACCTAAGTTTATTATTTAAAAGTCACAAGCATGATGAAATAAATAAATATTTAAGGTAAGGGGATTCTCAAACCCAACCCCTTTATTTTGGGTTATCTCCTATTTCACATTTATTTCAGTATGAATGTGACTATAATATTCAAAATATTTACTTTAAATATTATTTCTATTTTTGGGTGGGGATATACATGTTTATACCCTTCTAAAATATTATATAATACATTTATAATTATTTTTAAAAAAATCTTCATATTCCAAAACATCGCTTGAATCCTCTTGAGTTTTTTCTCATTTTAAAGAATAAAGTGTTATTTTATAAGAATATAGGACCTCTATTATTCATTAGGGAATTATAAATTTCATTTTATGAAGTATTATATGTGAAATATTCTACAACCCCCATTCATTTCCATGGGTTATTTCATGACTATTATTTTTATCCTTCCATGTGGTATACATGATTATGAGCATTTTATGATGATATGGGTGGGCCCAGATAACCCTCCAATTCATTGGGTAATGTTATGTATCTCATGAGATAATTTTTATTATGTGTTAACATGATTATATATTTGTTCACAATGATGATGTTATGATTTATGCACATATTTTATGCATGAACATGATGCTAGATTTATTCAAAAATATGTGCGGTATTTGACCACTATGCTATGAGGTTTCGTTATTATGCATATGCCATATTCCATGACTTTATAAAATGTTTCTCTCTTTATTATTATGATTATATTGTTCTTATTATTTGATAATGTTGATTATGATCACCCAAGTACTATTGATTCATATCCATTATTCTTCCCCTTACTAGTCTTTTAGCTTAGCCCTTTTGTTGATGCATATCCTTAGGTGACTACATATTCTAGAGAGATCATGAAATTTTTATAATTATAAAGAAGAATTATTTAAATAATTTTTATTTTTTATTATGTAAAATCGATGTATGAGACTAATTTTCCTGAGACACTAAACTTTTGGATCCTGTATTGTATCGCTATTATGTTGTTTTTATTAAAAGTGATGTAATAATAATGTAATGAAAAATTTGTTTGCTATATAGGATTATCCATGTGATGAACATGATATGCATCATGTGATGATCATGATTTAACCCCCATCTTTTAGATATCCCAAATCATAATCCCCACACGATCCCTTATTATCACTCATTTCATGACACATACATCCTTATTGTGTGACATTAAACTATGTGGTAGGGTCCTGTAACATGACCTTAAGCTATACAAATCAAACTACATTGTTTTTAATTCCTATTTAAAATGGATACATAGGATGACTCTTTAGTTTCAATCCTAATGCCATCACAATTCTATCTACCCCTAGGGTGGAAGTACCTCTGAAGCCTGATTGTATTCCTCTAATATGACAAAAAACCATACCCAAACCACTCAAGTCCCCACTAGAATTTAAATTATAAGTGTCCCCATTCGAATTTAAATAATTACCAACCATACACATTAGATGCCAAATTTTTTTTACTCTTATGTGATGAGCATATATAGATTTTTACCCATTTGACATTAAACTGTGAGAACCCCCACAGTACTTTAATTTTGACCACCCAAGTCCCCTTTGGAATAAAAATAATTATCATACCCATAATACTTTAAACCATTACCAAACATCCATATTTTACTTTAAACTACAAGTATACCCATAGGAATTTAAACCTTGACCTACCATCCCCATTAGAAGTTAACCTATGCCAGCCCCTATATGATGAGTGTATATGGAATCATCCCCGTTTCAAATTACCATATGACTAAACCAATACATGATGAGTGTATATGGTAAGTGTACACGTTATACATTAATCCTATAACACTATTATGTGACAAGCCCAAGAGGCCCTATGTGACGATCCTAGGAAAACCCACCTCATGCATCAGAAACCGAACTCTAGGTGATGAGTTTAGGGAACCTCATGTGAATAAAATGATATATCTCATATGGTGATCATAGGACTTTAAACCATGACCTACCATCCCCATTAGAAGTCAACCTATTCCAACCTTTTTATGATGAGTGTATGTGGAATCATCCCCATTAGACATTAACCTGTGACTAACCCAATACATAATGAGTGTATATAGAAAGGGTCCACATTATAATTTAAATCTATAACCCTCTTGTGTGATGAGCCCAATAGGCCCTATGTGATGAGACTAAGATAACTCACCTGATGCATTAGAAACCCAAGTCTATTTGATGAGCTTAGAGAACCTCGTGTGAAGAGTATGAGATATCTCATGTGTTGATAATAGGATCTCTTTACCCTTTACTTAGGTACAATACTAGGTTATTTCCTCATGTGATGACAATGATATGTCTTATGTGATGATAATAAAAAGTATATGTGTTGATAATTTGTTCTCTTCATTATCTCCTTAGGTTAAGAGACTAAGATTATTACCCTTTGTTATGAGCATAGGATGACTCTGGTGATGATATAGGGATGAATTAGTGGAAAATCCAAAGTTTCCTTGTGTGATGAGCATATGATTCCTAGTATTATAATCATGAGTAACCACTAGTGATGATCCATGGTTTTTCTATGAAAATAGATTAGGATTCCTTATGTGATGATTATAAGTTGTCTCATGTGATGAACATGGTATTCCTTCAGTCTTGAACCTCAAATATGATATGTGGTTAACATAGGATTCCCTCATGTACTATCCTCAGGAATATATTTACCAATTCATAACATTCCCAAAGATGTCTGGAAGAGACCCAACACTCATCCTCTCCAATAGAATATGTTCACTCTTCTATACAATCTAATGATGTAATTAACCATTTTCCACTTATATACGGTTCCAGAAAGAAGTTTAACAATATTTTATTAAATCTATGACGAAGACTCAGACTTGGAAATGAGTTTCACTACCACAAAATAAAAATTTATCAGCGCTAAAAAAGGACTTTATCGGCGCTAAAAAAGTGTTGTTAATTGAGACGCTATTAAAGGGTGGGTCCCCTTTATCATCACTCATAAAAGGATAATAAAGCCCCCCCCCCCTTATCAGTGCTATGAAAATCACTGATGAAGTCTCCATTTATCATCGCTTCAATTATCACTGATAAAGGTGGTCCTTTATCACCACTAATTGAAGCACTGATAAAGGATTCCCTATCTGGTCATGTTGTTTAAATAATAGTACAAACCAGAAAAAACCTACAAAATCACCATATAATGTTTGGAAAACCACTCATAGTATATAGTTTCTAAACAAATCATCCCAATATAGTATATACAAAAGAACCACATTCATGATACAAATGATGAAAAAACAAGTAGCAGACACAAAAGTTTGGAAGACAATACTATATAAATTTAACTGAAATCATAAATAAAAAAATATTCACACATGGTATATACCAAAAAAACACTTCTATATACAATTTCAACAATGTTTTATAAAATTACATTTACAAATAATTCAACAAACAGTTAAAAACATTAATGTTTTCTCTTTTGATGTCTATGGTACCCTCTACAAAATGTCCTCCAATGGTAATAGTTTCTGAAAAAAAACATCCCAACTCAATAAAACGGTTCCACCAATATAAGAAAATAAATATTATGTTAGTAATACTATAAAGAAATAAATTGAACATTAATATGAATAATACATTAAAATGACATATTTGGAGTTATACTGGTCACATCATGCGTTGTATTAAGGTGGGTTTGATTCCTAAATGTCACAAATGACTGATGAATCATTTTCCTAAAGTATCAAAACAATCAAAATGAATTTCCTCAGTTTTTAGTATGTCGGTTTTGTTTTTTTACTAAAATGTCATTTCAAACCAAAAACATGCAATTTGAATCATACCAATCAAATAGTACATCAGTTTGACATGAGACTGCTTCATACACGTCACAAAGGACTTACTAATTGAATTACTTAATTTGGAATAAAATTGGAGTGTATTTTCTTGGTTTTCAGTGATTGATATGTTTTGCGTTAAAATATCAATTATAAAAAGATAGTGAACACTTTTAATCATACCGGTCACACCGTTTGTCGTATTGTGGTGGGGTTGATTCCTACACGTCACAACTAACTCATGGATCATTTTTGTAAAATATCAAAATAATCTGAATGTGTTTTCTTAGTTTTTAGTATGTCAGTTTTTTTTACTTGAATTAATGTCAATTTTAAAAAACAAGAAACACTTGGAGTCATACTAGTGACACCATGAATCGAATTTAGGTTTGATTGACTCCTACACATCACAAATTACTTATAGATCATTGTTCTAAAGTATCAAAACAATCAGAATCCATTTCCTCAGTTTTCAGTATGCTAGTAGTGTTTGTTTACTAAAATTTCATTTCAAACCAAAAACATACAATTTTTGTCATACTAGTTGCATCATGTGTTGGTTTGATGTGATACTACTTGATACATGTCACAAAAGACGTAAAAATAGTTTTCCGTAATTTGGAAGAAAATCAGAGCGTGTTTGGTTTGTTTTCAGTGAGTGACATTTTTTGAACTAAAATGTCAATTTTAAACTCATAACGAACACGTTTGAGTCATATCGGTCACATAGTGCATCAGATTGAGTTGGGATTGATTCCTAAACGTTACAATTAACTCAGGGATCATTTTCCTAAAGTATCAAAACAATCCAAATGATTTTTTTTTGGGTTTTCTGTAGGTCGGTTATGTTTTTCTACTTGAATTAATGTTAATTTTAAATAACAAGGAACATTTGGAGTCATACCAGTGACATAGTGTGTTGTATTGAGGTGTGGTTGATTCCTACACATCACAAATAAAAGATAGATTGTTTAACTAAAGTATCAAAACAATCGGAATGCATTTCCTTGATTTTTAGTATTTCAGTTGTGTTTTTTACTAAAATGTCATTTCAAACTGAAAACATGAAATTTCAGTCATACCAGTCACGTCATGTGTCAGTTTGATGTGAGACTACTTCATACACATCATAAAGGAATTATTAATCATGATCCTTAATTTGGATGAAAATCAAAGCACATTTGATATTTTTTCAGTGAGCGACATGTTTTTGAACTAAAATGTCAATTTTAAATTCATAACGAACACTTTTTAGTCATACCAGTCATATGTTGTGTCTGATTGACGTGGGGTTGATTAATACATGTCACAACTTAATCATGGATCATTTTCCTAAATTATCAAAACAATCCTCGTGATTTTTCTTGATTTTCAGTATGTCAGTTGTGTTTTAGTACTTGAATCAATGTCAATTTTAAATAACAAGAAACATTTGGAGTCATACTAGTGACATCGTGAGTCGTATTGAAGTGTGGTTGATTCCTACATGTCAAAAATTACTGATATATGTTTTCCTAAATTATCAAAACAATCGGAATTCATTTCCTTAATTTTCAATATGTCAATTGTTTTTTTTTACTAAAATTTCATTTTAAACCAAAAACATGCAATTTGAGTCATATTGGTCACATCATGAATTTTTTTGATGTTATACTGCTTCATACACATCACAAAGGACTTAAGAATCATTTTCCTTAATTTGGAATACAATTAGATTATGTTTTCTTTGTTTTTAGTGAGTGACATATTTTGAACTAAAATGTCAATTTTAAACTCATAACAGACACTTTTTAGTCATACAGGTCACACAGTGCACCAGATTAAGGTGGGGTTTATTCCTACACATCACAACGGACTCATGGATCATTTTACTAAAGTATAAAAATAATAGTACTGTTTTTTCTCGGATTTTAGAATGTCAGTTGTGCTTTTTTGCTTGAATTAATGTCAAATTTAAATAACAAGACACATTTAGAGTCATACCTGTGACACTGTGTGTCGTATTGAGGTTTAGTTTATTCCTACATATCAAAAATGACAGATAGATTGTTGTCTTAAATTATCAAAACAATCAGCATTCATTTCCTCAGTTTTTAGTATGTCAGTTGTGTTTTTTTAATAAAATATCATTTCAAAATAAAAACAATCAATTTGAGTAATACTGGTTTCATCATGCGTCGGTTTGACATGAGACTGCTTCATACACATCACAAAGGACTTATGAATCATTGTCCTTAATTTGGAATATAATCAGGGTGTATTTTCTTTTTCTTCAGTGAGTGACACGTTTTGAACTAAAATGTCACTTTTAAACTAATAGCGGACACTTTTAGTCATAAAGGTCACACCATTCATCAAATTGAGATGGGGTTGATTCCTATAAATCACAACTGACTCATGAATCCTTTTCCTAATGTATCAAAACAATATGAATTCATTTCCTCATCTTTCAGTACGTCAATTGTGTTTTTTTACTTGAATTATTGTCAGTTTTAAAAAACCATGACACTTTTGGAGTCACACCGGTGACACCGTGTATTGTATAGAGGTGCGGTTGACTCCTACAGTTCAAAAATTACTGATATATTGTTTTCCTAAAGTTCCAAAACAATCGAAATTCATTTCATCAATTTTTATTATGAAATTTGTGTTTTTTTACTAAAATTTCATTTCAAACTAAAAACATGCAATTTGAGTCATACCGATCACATAGTGTGTCGGTTTGATAGGAGACTGCATGATACACATCACAAAGGACTTATGAATCATTTTCCTTAATTTGGAAGACAATTGGACCATGTTTTTCTTGTTTTCAATGAGTGACATGTTTTGAACTAAAATGTCTATTTTAAACTAATAACACACACTTTTTAGTCATACCTTTCATACGGTGCATCGGATTGAGGTGGGGTTGATTCCAACACATCACAACTGACTCATAGATTGTTTTCCAAAAGTATCAAAATAATACGAATGAGTTTTATCAGTTTTAAGTATGTCAGTTGTGTTGTTTTACTTGAATTAATGTCAATTTTAAATAACAAGATACATTTGGAGTCATATCGGTGACATCGTGCATCTTATTAAAGTGTGGTTGATTCTTACACATAAAAAATGAATGATAGATCATTTTCCTAAAGTATAAAAATAATCATAATGCATTTAATCAGTTTTTAGTATTTCAATTGTGTTTTTTACTAAAATGTCATTTCAAACTGAAAACATGCAATTTGAGTCATATCAGTTGCATCATGTGTGAGTTTGACATGAGACTACTTAATACACATCATAAAGGACTTATGAATCAATTTCCTTAATTTGGATGAAAATCAGAGTGCATTTTCTTTTTTTCAGTGAGTGACATGTTTTGAACTAAATTTTCACTTTTAAACTTATAATGGAAAATTTTTAGTCATACTGATCACACGATGCATCGGGCTGAGGTGGGGTTGATTCCTACACATCAAAAATGACTCATGGATTTTTTTTCTGAAAGTATAAAAACAATCCTAATGCGTTTGATTGGTTTTCAGTATTCCATTTGTGTTTTTTTAATTGAACTAATGTCAATTTTAAATAACAAGAAACATTTGGAGTCATAATGGTGACATCATGCACTGAATTGAGGTTTGGTTGATTCTTACACATCAAAAATGACAGATAGATCATTTTCCTAAAGTATCAAAACAATCAGAATATGTTTACTCTATTTTCAGTATGTCGGTTGTGTTTTTTTACTAAAATGTCATTTCAAAACAAAAAAAATCATTTTGAGTAATAATGGTTGCATAATGTGTTAGTTTGATATGAGACTACTTCATACATGTCACAAAGGACATACGAATCAATTTAATTAATTTGGAAGACAATCAGAGCATGTCTGCTTTGTTTTCATTGAGTGACACATTTTGAACTAAAATGTCACTTTTAAACTGATAGCAGACACTTTTAGTCATATTAGTCACATTATTTATTGGATTGAGGTGGGGTTGATTCCTACATATCACAACTGACTCATGGATCATTTTCCTAATGTATCAAAACAATATGAATAAATTTACTTGGCTTTCAGTATGTCATTTGTGTTTTTTACTTGAATTAATGTCAATTTTAAATAACAAGACACATTTGGAGTCATACTGGTGACATTGTGCATCATATAGAGGTGTGGTTGATTCCTACAATTCAAAAATGACTGATATATTGTTTTCTTAAAGTATCAAAACAATCAGAATGCATTTCCTCGGTTATCAGTATGTCATTTGTGTTTTTTTACTAAAATTCCATTTCAAAATGAAAACATGAAATTTGATTCATACCATTCACATAGTGCATCAGTTTGACATGAGACTTCTTGATACATGTAACAAAGGACTTATGAATAATTTTATTTAATTTTAAAGACAATCGGAGAATGTTTTATTTTTTTTTAGTGAGTGACATGTTTTGAACTAAAATGTCAATTTTAAACTTGTAACGAAAACTTTTTCGTCATACCGGTCACACGGTACGTCATATTGAGGTGGACTTAATTCCTACATGTCACAACTAACTCGTGGATCATTTTCCTAAAATATCAAAACAGTATGAATTTTTTTGCTCAATTTTAAGTATGTTAGTTGTGTTGTTTTACTTAAATTAATTTCAATTTTAAATAACAAGACACATTAGGAGTCATACTGGTGACACCGTGCATCTTATTTAGGTGTGGTTTATTCTTACACGTCACAAATGAATGATAGATTGTTTTACTAAAGTATCAAAATAATCAGAATGCATTTACTCAATTTTTAGTATGTCAGTTGTGTTTTTTACTAAAATGTCATTTAAAACCGAAAACATGCAATTTGAGTCATACTAGTTGCATCATGCATTAGTTTGATATGATACTTTTTTCATACATTTCATAAAGTACTTATTAATCACTATTCTTAATTTTGAAGGCAATCAGAGCGCATTTTATTTTTTCAGTGAGTGACATGTTTTGAACAAAAATGTCACTTTTAAACTCGTAAAGGACACTTTTTAGTCATACTGATCACACGATGCATCAGACTGAGGTGGGGTTGATTCCTACACATCGAAAATTACTCATGTATTTTTTTCCAAAAGTATCAAAACAATCTGAATGTGTTTGATCAATTTTAAATATGTCATTTTTGTTTTTTTATTTGAATTAATGTCAATTTTAAATAACAAGACACATTTGGAGTCATACTGGTGACATCGTGCATCATATTGAGGTGTGGTTCATTCTTTACACATCAAAAAATACTGATAGATCTTTTTCCTAAAGTATCAAAACAATCAGAATTAATTTCCTCATTTTTTAGTATGTCAGTTGTGTTTTTTTACTAAAATGTCATTTCAAACTAAAAACATGCATTTTGAGTCATACTGGTCACATCGTGCATCAGTTTTATGTGATAATGCTTCATACACATCAAAAAGGACTTAATAATTGCTTTCCTTAATTTGAAAGACAATCATATCATGTTTTCTATATTTTCAGTAAGTGACATGTTTTGAACTAAAATATCACTTTTAAACTGATAGCAGAAACATTAAGTCATACCGGTCACACCGTTCATCATATTGAGGTGGGCTTGATTCTTACATGTCACAATTGACTCATAGATCATTTTTCTAATGTATCAAAATAATTCAAATGCATTTTCTTGGTTTTCATAATGTCAGATGTGTTTTTTTACTTGAATTAATGTCAATTTTAAATAATAAGACACATTTGGAGTCATACCGGTGATACTATGCATCGAATTAAGGTATGGTTGATTCCTACATGTCACAAATGACTGATAGATCATTTTCTTAAAGTATCAAAACAATTGTAATGCATTTCCTTGGTTTTAAGTATGTCAGCTGTGTTTTTTTACTTGAATTAATGTCAATTTTAAATAAAGACACATTTGGAGTCATAATAATGACATTGTGCATCGAATTGAGGTGCGATTGATTTCTATACATCACAAATGACTCATGGATCATTTTCCTAAAGTATCAGATCAAATTTTAAGTGCATTTTTCTGCTTTAAAATCAATGCACCCATGCCTCTAAAACCTAAAAAAGAGACCTAACCTGATCAATATGATCAATCTACCCAGTTTAAAATAATTATGGAAAAACCTTTGATCCCTATAATATTGGCATGGAATAACATCCTCCTTCTACATCATAGCTTTAGTCATCCCAGGGAAGAACCAACTATCATATATTCAGGACCTTCGAATGAATATATGACAGTTGGTTCTTTACTGGGTTGACTAAAGAGGGGAACTTCTAATGTTGCAGATTGAATCGATGTTTTTTAGATAAAAACCCTTCTCATTGTTGAAAATGAGAAGATTTAAGTAAGCTCATGTTCCCGTTATGTCTCAAGATTTCACAAAAAAACTCAAGGTATGGGGAAACCCCTTCTGGATACTCATTATCTTTTGTGGTCTATCAACAACACACATGCCATGTAAATGAGGATGACAAATTTCTTTTAAAAAACCAATAAACATGAAATTAATTTAGTAAGAAAATAAGGACCACCAATGGGAATGATTTTCAATAGGGTACTTAACCCGTACAAATCACAAAATTACCATGAAACAAAGAGAAAGATAAGGCATACAAGATTATTAAAGTAAAAATTATTTGAGAAGTTTACCATATTCATCATATATTTGTACATTATTCCATCAGGTATGTTGTCCAATCATTTGTAAGCATATCTATATCGTTTTGTAAATATGACTGCTTTCGGCATTCATGGTAGTACTGAAAAAATATAAATACATAGAGGATTAATAATTATTTTAAATGAAATAGAAATTATCTTTGAGAATAACTCTTTAAGAATGAAGGTTTTTCCATGGAATATGATCTCTTTCATAAATTGACAAACATTATAACCATAATATTTATCATTTGTCTGTTTTGGGCACTACAAAAACATTAAGAAAAATAAGTAATTTTATTTATATGTGTTTGTATAGTGAAATCTTATTATATATACCCTGAAACATATCCGGTCGTAGTACTTGTCAGGTTTCTTGTCCTTTTACCCTAGCCTCATTACACGATGTAGATGATATTCATGCACCACCCTATCATAATAGAATCCACATTTAAATATAATATAAATTATATAACTAGATGTTCATTTCTAAAATGTTGTTTGCAGTGTATTAAAAATTGACAAACGTGATCATTTGTGGTTAGTTTGTTGGATATCCATGCATTGAATCTAGAAAATAAATCTTTGTAGTATCCAAATTAACCGCAATGAGAATGAAATGCTTCCTAAGAACACAAAAAAGAATAAGTAATGAAAGAAATTAAAATATATTTGATATGATAAAATTGTAATGTTTTATGCCTGCATCATTAGTATTAATCATAGTTTTTCATCTGTAATTTTGTTGTTAAAAATTTTAAGCAGTCCTACCACTATTTCACCATGTTTCTTGAAAGTTATGTCTCCTTTTTTTGTAGAGGTGACGTGAGGACTAATGAGAAAAAAAATTTGTTCTTGGGGAAATTACTTTAAATTTTTTTCATATATACGCTTGCAAAAAATATGAAATGTATTTAGTTATAATTATCATAGTATATCATCTTTTGGAAAATCAAATCATGAAAACATACCTCATTCAAACATTTACAACTGAACTGCCTAACCAATCATAGTCTAGTATTTTAGTTGCACTCTCCACACCAATGAAGTCTACATATTCACCTCCTTCAATATTTTCTTCAAAATCATTTATTTTATTACCACCATCTTTAAACTTTGTATCCACATGATACTTTAATGATAATAAATATGGATATATAATGGGATGGGTTTAGGTGTTTTGGGTAGATCCTTTTGATTGGTTGGTTGATCCTTGAGATGGTTTTGAACCGGTCTTTCATTTTAACCCCTTCCCTTTGTTTGACTATAATAACATGCATCGGTTCAGACCTTTTTCATTAAATTTTTAAGGTTTAGCTTTAAAATTAAATTGTAAATGAATACCTTATTGTCAACATGTTTTTTTACAAGATATGACAGTCATGTGATGAATGTTCCTAGATCTTGTTCGACCGTATGAATATCTTCATCATCAATTGGAATAGGTGGCTCAGTGCTCAACTCTAGGGCTATAGTAATTGACACTCTGACATGATCTATCAGAAGTGTTCTATTATAAATTATGTCATTCTGGATATTAAACATTGTATCCCTCACTACAAGGTGATGGGTGGGTGTTGATAGATATAAATCACAGTCATTTTTACCGTATAGAATATAAATACAAGAAAGCTATTAGTGTCTAGTATATATTTGATTCACATTTCACATAAAAAATTATTATAAAATTGAATACCATAGTTAAGAATTGTTTTAAGGGGAATGGATCTCCTCAAAACTGGTGGGGGTGGGGAAGGATCTTCACACATGGGTTGTTCTTGATTTGTTTCTTCTCTTTGCCTCCCCCCATAAAACTTTCTATCAGCTCTCTGTGGTATTGTAATTATTCTTGAAACATAGATAATGTTTCTATAATCTTTTTCATTTCCTCGGTTTGATCCTCTGCTTGTTTTTTTTCTCAAAATATGTTCGGGGTGTCACCCCAAAACCCGAACCTCTGACACAGCCATACTTTTTTGGCTTCTTTAAATCCACTAAAAGTATGTTTACATTCAGTGTGGGTGTTGTTGATTCTTGTGACTATGTCTGTAGAGACCTGAAGCTTGACATACATGTACATTACATTACTTTTACAGAAAACTAAATACATGACACAAATAGACACCCAAAGACCATGTTTAGTTTAGTGTCTTTGGAAACTCGGAACATAATCTTCTAATAATGGCGAAAGATCTTCAACATCTCCCATAAAGATCTTCCCATTTTGTTTTCTTACCTAAAACCCTTATTTATATCCTGGGAAAAATAAAACATAAAAAGGGTGAGCTCAAATTCTCAGTAAGGGTAAACATGGATAACTTAAAAAAATCCTTAAACATTGGAACGCAAAAACATGAACATAAAACATCAAAATATTGAGCAATGACATAAACCTTGGTAGTACATAAGGAATAGATCATAAAGGAACATTACTCATGATAAAATGTCATGGGAATAAAATATGGAATTGTGGAAAACCATTAATCACATGATATGATTTCCATAGTAGCCAAGGCATTGCTACCAATACCATCATAGTGGAAAAATTCTATTACTGAACCAGTTTTACTTGTCGTTCCAGCCCTATATTACGGAACCGGATTCACTTGACATTACAGCCATGTTTATCTCATGAGATATAAATCTTTAAACAATTCATTGGAGGGATATATAGGTCTCACCCATCTCATAATGAGATCATTATTATGTGTGACACAAAATAAACATAAATCATTCATCATAACCCAAAGAACAAAATGGGTTTCATAAACATCATCCGAACATAACATAATCCATATAAAACAAAAGGATATCATTTTATCATAAGAAAAATCAAACAATATAAATAATAGATACATTATACTTGAAACATAAACATATTAAATAATGTCATCTTAGATGGAAAATAGTTTTGATAAAACACTTGAAATGAATTATTGAGGAAAATATCCTTTCTTCTTCAAAATCATTTTCTTTTCAAAAAATGCCATGCAATTTTAAAAGAAAAGAATTTATTGAAAATAATCATGAAATATTGTAGAGTAAGCTTCATGAAAATAAGGCATTATGAAACTATAAAATCCATTCATGCTGTATAAGTTAAAAAATCCTTCTTCTCGTACTTTTTCCAGAAAAGTCAAAAAGTACCTCATATGGTAAACAAAAGAAAGATTCCTTCCATACCATGTGGTAAAAGTCATAAAAGGGTAAAAATGACTTTAAACATACATGTATGAATAGTAAAAAATTTATGAAAACAGTTTTAGAAGATGTGGACATGGATGATAAATATAACCCCAGTAAATACTTACGAATAAACAATCTCAGATAGAAACGAGATTGTTAAAGTTACCCCTTAACTTAGGTCCAATTTCTTCTGTACGTGTCTGAAACTCTTGTACGGTGGGTTTAAACATATTATAAACTTGTAAAAAACCATAATAATATTTATGATATCATATATGATTCACTTACAACTTTATATTACCCGTTCTTTTGTCAATTCCATGTTAAAGCATCGTTTTGGGTAAAATCGTTTCATTTACCGTACGTGTTTGGGCTTGTTTTTCTTGATATTATTAATTATATCATGATTTCATTATTTCCAGAATGTAAAAAATGATTTATATATCATATATATTCAGTATATATATATATATATATAATATATATATATAGATAAATGAAATGAAATACATCTTTCATGGAGATGGTAGGTCGTACGTACGCTTGAACATTGTTTTCCTTTCCTTATTTACTTGAATGGAAGTATGTAGATGAAATTTATATATATATATATACATAAATAAATTAGCATTATTATGTCATATATTTCATTAGTATTCATTATATATACTTTATAATCATTCTTGAATGGTTAACATGGATAATGAATCTCATCGTGTCGTGGAGACGGTAATCCATACGTACGCACGACCGATGATATCATTCCCATGATTATTGAATGGAATTGGAGTGGATGATATAATATATTATAATTAGTATCATGTTATAATAATCAAATATAATTATTATTTCCACAATTTTACCTATCCAAGTAAGGTGGGGTTGGAAAAACATATTACACCACGGCGTAGAGACGGTAAGCCGTACGTACGCACGCGCGGTGATTTCATTTTTCATAGGATGGATAGAAGGTGAAATAGGGTTTTTCATATTTATAATAACATATCAGTATATTAGTGATACTTATGTTATTACTTTATAATTAAACAAAAAAAATAATAGGAAGTAGAAGAAGAAATAAATTTTAAAGAATCGGTAAAGGATATTACCTCTTCCTCAACGCGCCTCTTATTAACCTCCTCTTAGGGCACTAAAATTGGTCTTTGAAGAAGACAAGAACCTATATTAGGTTTATAGGGAAGTTTAGAAGATAAATGGATAGGGTTTGGTCGAGCTTGAAGGCTCAAAATGTTGTGAAGATGAGAGGGAGGAGGTGCCCTTTTATAATGGAGGACAGGGGCACTTTTAGAAACCTCAAAAATATTAATTTATAATAAATTCAAACCCCACTTAAAAACCTCAAAAAATGACTCAATTAAAATATGAGATGAGATATGGTTGTGATCTCATCAAAAAATAAAATTTATACATATTTGGAATTTATTTTAAACCTTATCAACTTGATTTGTCCTTATTTAATCTATTTAATTTTATTTGTGGAAATAATATTCTAAATTTGAAATTGTTATAAATAATTACTTATTGTGAATTATCCATAATTGGATACTTTATGACATTTTAGACCATATAAATTTCAATTTAAAATTTTTAATCATTTTTTGTGATTTTTAAACAATTTAATAATATGTTATTTTTATAAAATAACAATAGTATCAATTTTGACACTATTCATTTATTTTAATTTAAATAAAATCCACATAGAGGATATATTCGAAAAAAATATTTAATATATTCATAAAATGTCATATTTGTCTAGAAAATTCGTGGAGAACATTAAATAGTTCATATATTATTTATTTTAATATTTTTAAAACCATTTATTTGCTATTTCAATCAATAAAATAATTTCTACATCACTATTGTTTCATCATTAATGATAATTATTTAATCCATAAAAATTATAAATAAATTCACATGATTTAGATTATTGTATTATATTTCTAGAGACAATTTATGTTCGATGTTTTGATAATTTTATCACCAAATTAAAATTATTACACTTATAAGATATAAGAGAGTGACATGTTGTCACTTTTTTGGTTTTAATAATAATTACATCATTTTCATGGTCAAAAGTCCATGAAATGAATCTATTCTTACTCTTAGGTGATGTGGGTCGACTTTTATTCATCCAATAGAATTTTTTTAGGTGTTAGGGTAATTTTATAATATTATTGTTAACCTTAATTTCCTGATTTACCTTTAACTGCGATAAATAAAATTTACCGTAGTTACTATTCATAATGCCCAAAAATAAAAAGTAGCATATTAACATAATTTGGACCTAATAATTCCAAATATGGAATCAATTTTTTAAAATTAAAGACACATAATATGTAGTAATTAATTTAAAATTAATCTCGTTGTTGAATAAAAAGGGTTTTTATTTAAAACATTACAAAAGATTGAAATGTTTTTACCTATGAATTCAATGTAAAATTAATGATAATGACATAAATTATATTAAATAGTAAAAATATATTATATTTATACTTTAAAACCATTCAATATTATAATTTAACCATATAAATTATCTTGATGAAAAAATTTGTTTTTAATTAAAATTTATCGTATTTTTACTATTCATCAAAATATGAACATTATCAGAAAAATATCAAAAATTTATCCAGCGTAAATTTTTATATCCTGATTCACAAGAATAATTTTATTTTGTAAAATTGAACTTATAAATTTGTTAAAAATTATATTTAAAATGGGTGCGCCATCAAAAGGCAGCAAAACTGCATTTCTTGAAAAATGCTTATTTTACCCAAAAATTTTATTTTGATCTCATACCATGATCTAGAAAATGTGTAAGATGAATGATAATTTCATAAAATTAAAAATGTAGTTAATACTATTCATAACATCTAGTTCATAATAATAATATAATAATATCTCGTTTAGTAAAACTCGGTATTGTGTACAACACACGCTATCGGGGAAGATCGCTCTTGCATGTAATGCAAGCCAAGCCAGGGTTATATGTAGGGAAAGCTTCCTTTGGTGTTACATATAACATAATCTAAATATAGTTCAGTTATAAATTGATAAAAATCTATACTCAGTGTTGTGTAAAATGAATTTTATTCGAAAGAACTTGAAATTGTGTGCAACACAAGCCAAGAATAGTGTTGTGTATACTACAAGCTAATACAGTGTTGCATATAGTGAAATCTAATCTTGGTGAAGCATACAACAAAATAAATCAAATAAATTAAAAATAATACTTCTCATAAAATCTTGGGGCGTTAAATTCTACCCCCCTTAAAATTAATTTCTCCCTCAAAATTCTTCGGGGTTATAAATGGATTTCTACTTGAAAGTTTCTTTCATAGAAACCCAGATCGTAAAAAGGAATACAAAAACTAAATTTTAAAGAGGAAATTTAGAAACATAATGATCACCCAAAGTAACTCAGCACTGGTTTTCCACATATGAGAATATAGTTGAAAATATGAATATAGAGGAGAAATCTAACCATTATGTTCTGATGAAGAGTGGTAGAGAACATGGCTATGAAAAATCCAAAAATCACAAAGCCATAAATTTGTGATGATCTAAGGTACCATTTTATTCCTTGGATATGAGAGTACTAGGACAAAATTTTTGGTTTTCAAGATCATTTCCCTAAAGTTGATAAATTTTTACATAAGGAGAAATACTTACTTGATTTCAGTGTAATATCATCGTTTTTCATTCCATGAACAATTTCCACTTCATCTCTTATTTAAAGAAATGAAGTTGAATTTGTCATTTTTGAAGTATTAGCAGATCATGCGAAAGAATGATAGGTCATTCCATCTGTCTCAAACATAAGGCTAGCAAAAGTTATTAAATATACATAAGTCCATCTATGGTGAGATTAATCGTATATGGCTCAAAAAATGGACTATACTTCATCTGTCATAATGGTTAATAAAATAAAACTTGTTTCTCCTAAACAGGGACTTCCTGTAGGCCAGTGGTAGTCGATAAAGGCATGTCGCACTTCGTTTGTGGGTTCGATTCCCACAACCTTGTCCGACGCGATGAGTTTTCGTCCATCCTACAGGTTTTCCTTTTTCTAAAACTATACTATTATAACATTCTAGAAAAAAGTTTTATCCATAAACAATACTATATGATGTCCAACTTAATCCATTCCAACCTTTAGTCTTATCAAAAATACTTCTGTCCAATCTCATAGTATAAAAAAAATATTACTAGAAATGTCATCTACCGAGCATGTGAATACCATCATTTATCCCCCATATATCATACGATATATCTTGTTGGTCACATTCCAAACATGTGAATACCTTAATCATGTATTCTCTTGAAACATGAGTTACCATAGAACCTTAGTGAAAACATGAATGATGTCAAAAGTTAACTCTTTCCACATACCAAAATCCCAAAATTTCTATATACTAAAACCATGATATCACTTTGTCATTATATCAGTCATGAGCTCATTAATAATATCAAACATATTATTTTCTCCTTATCCCTTCATTATGTGCATATCATCTGCTTTCCAAAAATATTTCAATCACTTTTCATAGTTACCGGTACCATACAATTATTGAAAACCAATACATAGATATTAAAATATTCAATGATACTATAAATGAGATTCCACAAAACTATTTTGGAATCCCATTACATAAACACTTTATCATTCCACTGCATCGTTGTCATATTCAACATCACCAATAGTGATCGCATATAACTTTAATTTTTTATTTTCCTTAAGAGGTTGTTAATTTTGATCATCATTAACCCTTGGATTAGGGCATTGGTTAGCATAATGCCCCATTTCCTTGCACTTGAATCATTGAAGTGTTGGTGGAGCGTTCTCTGTAGTCTTTTCTCTATTCACATCATTAGCTACCTTTTTCCATTACTTCAACACTCAGCTACCCGATGACCTTCTTTTACACACTTAAAACATTTTCTAGTCCCTTTAAGACAATCTCCACCATGCTTCTTTCCACACTTTGAGCATAAATAAACATTCGTCTTATTTTCACCATTTTTTTGAGATTTTTCCTTGAACTCCATCATTCGTTTCTTGTCAAAACCATGAGATGAATATGTAACACCAACTTCCAATTCTACCTTGATAGCATAATGCACAATTTCTTTATAGATACTAAAGTCTCTTATAGCTAATTCCCTTTGAAGACTTGGTTTTAAGCCACTGAAGAATCGATCAACTTTACTTTCAGGTTGGATGATAAAGCCAGATGCATACCTTTCAAGTCTTGTAAAATTTTCTTCATATATACCAACAGATTCATCATCATTTTTCTTAAGATCAAGGAATTCATTTTCCATCTTTGTTCGATGAATATGAGGGAAGTACTTATTGAAAAACAAGTTCTTGAACTCGTCCCATTCCATGCATTCAATTTCATCTTGGGGCCTTGTATTATTAATTAGAGTCCACCACTAGTCTACTTCACCTTATAAATGGTAAACATCTAGAATGAATTTTTCATGTTCTAAACAGTGAAGTATGGAAAATATCTTTTCAATGGTATTGATCCATTGTTCATCAATAAGTGGATCAGAAGACCCATTGAAATAAGGTGGGTGTTGCCTCATGAAGGACTCAATAGAATATTGTTCCCTTCTCTGCTCATTTGGAAGTCCAGAATGATTCATAGCTTGTGTAAGTATAGCAATAAGATTTTTCAATCCATCTCCCATCACATTGGTTTGTTCAGGAGGACAAACATTTAATTTTCCATTACATTGATCTACATGGTTCCTTTGGGTTCCATCCATCGTCTAAAACCAAAAATGAATAGTGTGAGAGGAAAACATCATGCTAGGAAAACAACATAATAAAGGGGGAATATCTAACATCTTAGTTTTAATTCTAAGATCGTTACCGTAATTCTAGGACTATAACCTATACTTATACTTAACCTTAGGTAAATCCTTAGACATACCTTATAAATATATCTATGGATCTCACTAAATTTTTCACATCCTAGTTTCCAAAGGTTTACTAAACCTTCACTCTGATACCAACTATAGAGACCTGAAGCTTGATGTACATGGAAATTATAATACTTTTGTAGAAAACTAAATACATGACACAAAGAGACTCCCAAAGACCATTCTAGTTTAGTGTCTTTGGAAACTCAGAACATAATCTTCTAATCATGGTGAAATATCTTCAATATCTCCCATAAAGATATTCCCCTTTTGTTTTCTTACATAAAACCTTTCTTTATATCCTGGGGAAAAGAAAACATAAAAAGGGTGATCTTAAATGCTCAGTAAGGGTAAAAATGGAGAAATTAAAAACAATCCATAAAAATTTTAAAGTAAAAACATGAACATAAAACATCAAAATCTTGAGGAATGACATAACCCTTGGCAGTACATAAGGAATATATCATAAAGGAACATTAATCATAATAAAATGGCATGGGAATAAAACATGGAATTGTGGAAAACCATTAAGCACATGATATGATTTCCATAGTATCCAATGCATTTCTGCCAAGACCATCATAGTGGAAAAAGTCCATTACTGAACCAGGTTTACTTGTCATTCCAGCCCTGTATTACTGAACCAGATTCACTTGCCATTCCAGCCATATCTATCTCATGAGATATAAATCTTTACCCAAATCATTGTAGGGATATATAGGTCATACCCATCTCATAATGAGATCATTATTATGTGTTCCACAAAATAAACATAAATCATTCATCATAACCCAAAGAATAAAATGGGTTTCATAAACATCATCCCATCATAACATAATCCATATAAAACAAATGGATATCATTTTATCATAAAAAAAAAAACCATGTAAATAATAGATACATTATAATTGAAACATAAACATATTAAATAATGTCATCTTATATGGAAAATAGTTTTGATAAAACACTTGAAATGAATTCTTGAGGAAAATATCCTTTCTTCTTCAAAATAATTTTCTTTTCACAAAATGCCACGCAATTTTAAAAGAAAATGATTTTATTGAAAAATAATATTTAAATATTGTAGAGTAAGCTTCATGAAAATAATACGTTATAAAACTGTAAAATCCATTCATGCCGTATAATTTTAAAAAAACATTCTTCTCGTACTTTTGCTGGAAAAGTCAAAAAGTACCTCTTATGGTAAACAAAAGAAAGATTCCTTCCATACCATGTGGTAAAAGTAATCAAAGGGAAAAAATTACTTTAAACTTACATGTAATAATAGTAAAAATTTTATGAAAACATTTTTAGAAGACGTGGACATGGATGATAAATATAACCCCAGTAAATACTTACGAATAAACAATCTCGGATCGAAACGATATTTGTAAAGTTACCCCTTACCTTAGGTCCAATTTCTTCTGTACATGTCTGAAACTCCTGTATAGTGGGTTTAAACATATTATTAACTTGTAACAAAATCATAATAATATTTATGATATCATATATGATTCACTTATAACTTTATATTACCCGTTCTTTTGTTAATTCCATGTTAAAGTAGCGTTTTGGGTAAAATCGTTTTATTTATCGTACGTGTTTTGACTTGTTGTTCTTGATATTATTACTTATATCATGATTTCCTTATTTCCAAAATTTAAAACATGATTTATATATCATATATATTCAGTATATATATATATAATAGATAGATAAATTAAATGAAATACACAGTTCACAGAGACAGTAGGTTGTACGTACACATGAACGTTGTTGTCCTTTCCTTATTTACTTGAATGGAAATAAGTAGATGACATATATATATATATATATCCAGTATCATTATTATGTCATATATTTCATTATTATTCATTATATATACTTTATAATCATTCTCGAATGGTTAACATGGAGAATGAATCTCATCGCGTCCTGGAGACGGTAATCCATACGTACGCACGAGCGATGATATTGTTCCCATAATTATTGAATGGAATTGAACTGGATAATATAATATATCAGTATTATTATCATGTTATAATAATCATATATAATTATTATTTCCACCATTATACTCATCCAAGTAAGGTGGTGTTGGAAAAACATATTACACCACGGTGTGGAGACGGTAAGCCGTACGTACGCACGTGCGGTGATTTAGTTTTTTGTAGGATGGATAGAAGGTGAAATAGGGTTGTTTAATATTTATAATAACATATCAGTATATGAGTTATACTTATGTTATTACTTTACAATGAAACAAATAAATAGGAGGAAGTTGTAGGAGAAATAAATTTGAAAGAATCAGTAAACGATATTACCTCTTCCTCGACGCGCCTCTTCTTAACCTCCTCTTAGGGCACTAAAGTTGGTCTTTGAAGAAGACCGGAACCTCTATTATGTTTATAGATAAGTGGAGAAGATAAATGGATAGGGGTTTTCCGAGCTTGAAGGCTCAAAATTTTGTTAAGTGGATAGGGAGGACGTGCCCTTTTATAAGGGCGGAGAGGGGCACTTTTGGAAACCTCAAAAATATTAATTTATAATAAATTCAAGCCCCACTTAAAAACCTCAAAAAATGACTCAATTAGAATATGATATGATATAGGGTTGTAATCTCATCAACCAATAAAATTTAGACGTATTTGAAATTTATTTTAAACCTTATCAACTTGATTTATCTTTATTTTATCTATTTAATTTTATTTGTGGTAATAATATTCTAAATTTTAAATTGTTATAAATAATTACTTATGTGATGTGAATTATCTATAATTGGATAATTTATGAAATTTTAGAGCATATAAATTTCAATTTATAATTTTTAAATATTTTTGTTATTTTTAAACAATTTAATAATATGTTATTTTTATAAAATAACAATAGTATCAATTTTGACACTATTCATTTATTTTAATTCAAATAAAATCCACACAGAGGATATATTCGAAAATATATATTTAATAGATTCATAACATGTCATATATGTCTATGAAATTCGTGGAGAACATAAAATAGTTCATATAATATTTATTTTAATATTTTTAAAACCATTTATTTGATATTTCAATCAATAAAATAATTTCTACATCACTATTGTGTCATCATTAATGATAATTATTTAATCCCTAAAAATTCTAAATAAATTCACATAATGTATATAATTGTATTATATTTTTGGATACTATTTATTTTTGATGTTTTATGAATTTTATCACCAAATTAAAATTATTACACTTATAAGATATAAGAGAGTGACATGTTGTCACATTCTTTGGTTTTAATAATAATTACATCATTTTCATGGTCAAAAGTCCATTAAATGAATCTATTCTGACCATTAGATGATATGGGTCGACTTTTATCCATCCAATATAATTTTGGTAGCTGTTAGGATAATTTTATAATATTATATTTACCCTTAATTGTCCGATTTACCTTTAACTGTGGTAAATAAAATTTACCGTAGTTACTATTCATATTGCCCAAAAATAAAAAGTAGCATATTAACATAATTTGGACCTACTGATTCCAAATATGGAATCCATTTTTCCAAATTCAAGACACAAAATTAATCCCGTTGTCGAAAAAAATAGTTTTTTATTTAAAACATTGCAAAAGATTGAAATGTTTTTACCTATGAATTCAATGTAAAATTAATGATAATGACATAAACTATATTAAATGGTAAAAATATATTCTATTCATACCCATTAACCATTTAATATTATAATTTAACAATATAAATTATCTTGATGAAAAAAGTTCTTTTTAATTAAAATTTAGCGTATTTTTACTATTCATCAAAATATGAACATTATCAGAAAAATATCAAAACTTTATCCAACGTAAATTTTTATATCCTGATTCATAGGAAGAAGTTTATTTTGTAAAATTGAACTTATAAACTTGTTAAAAATTATATTTAAAATGGGTACGCCATCAAAAGGTGGCAAAACTGCATTTTTTTAAAAATACTTATTTTACCCAAAAAAAATATTTTGTTCTCATACCATGATCTAGAAAATGTGTAAGATGAATGATAATGTTATACAATTAAAAATTTCTTTAATACTATTCATAATGGATAGTTTATAATAATATTATAATAATATATCATTTTGTGAAACTCGGTATTGTGTATAACACACGCTATCGAGGAAGGTCGCTCTTACGTGTAATGCAAGCCAAGTCAGGGTTGCATGTTGGGAAAGCTTCCTTTAGTGTTACGTATAACATAATATAAATATAGTTCAGTTATAAATTGATCAAAATCTATACTCGGTGTTGTGTAAAATGAATTTTATTCGAAAGAACTTGAAATTGTGTGCAAGACAAGTAAGAATAGGGTTGCGTATACTACAAGATAATACGGTGTTGCGTATAGCGCAAGCTAATCTTGGTGAACCGTACAAAAAAAGACATCAAAAAAATTAAAAATAATACTTCTCATAAAATCTCGGGGTGTTACAATGTCAGATAAAAAATATAGGAAAATAAGTAATCATTGTTATGTAATATTGATTTAAAGCAAAACAAATATTTATTATGTCATACTTACACATGTTTCCCACACTTTTTGTGTGTTTTCATCTATTATTTTTTCATCTTTAGTTACATGTGCCTCCTTCCATAGTACATAGCGTGGGATGAAATTAGATGTGGATTTGGACTCTCAAAGTTTCATATAAAAAAATAATATAGTTATTGTGTTGTTTTATGTCACATAAAAGTATTATGGTAGATTTAAAATATGTACCAAATTTTTTCAATTGATGTGTACCCCATCCTTACTTTACAGTAGGGGTACACTAGTTTTGATGCTGGTTGTTTATTTTCAGCACTCAGTTGTGGTTTGATAAATAAAAAACTATCAATCGAAGTGATGAATACACATACTATCAAACAATATATTACCAGACACAATGTACCTGAAAATACTTCTTCGCACAATGACCGGTAAATGCATCCCACAATGCTTGGGTTATCAGGTGTGCATAAATAAGATGTGGGTGCGGTTTTATTTTCCCTTCAGCATCTTTAAGTTGATATTTCATTAAAAGTGTGTGAAAACCCCTGTGAATCCTTCCAACAACCCTTAATACATAGTCTTTGTGTGTGTCATCTACTATAAATGAACTTTGTAAGAGATGATGAAGTGTAATTCAATTTTTCATTATTTAATTTTTAGTAAATTAAAAAAATGATATCATAATGTTACCATAATATCTCCCCACTTCAGTGTCTTAATCTCAGCCACAACATAGTTCCATGAAGTTACATCAATCATCATGCATTGCCGAGTTATAATTCAAATGTAACTACTGAACATGGCCTTGTTGGGGTTAACATGTTAGCCCCACTTATTCCATACAATCTCGTATTCGATGCCTTTCTATTTAGCCTTAATGATTTTTTATAATACCATCAAACTACGTTGTTCCTATTTTTTCTATGTTTCCAGTGTTTCATCACCTTTCATTTCCTTAAATCCACTATCATCAATATGTTCTTCTGGATCTGGAGGGCTAGCATCGGTATGTGTAGATGATGGTTGTACCTCTGCACTGGGAGCAGCAACATGATGAGAAACTTGTTGTTCGTCTGCACTGTGAGAAACAACAGTTTGAGAAACCTATTGTTCTTGGGTATTGGGAGTATCAACACGTGCATAAGTCATTATCTACAAAAGTGGTTAAAAATTTAATTTATATAAAATAAAATAAGCAGCAAACATATATTAACATAATTCAATGGGTTGAGAAACATGTTGTTCATCTGCACTGCGAGCATCAGTAGGTTGAGAAACATGTTGTGCCAAGGTATTGGGAGCATCATCACATAAAGAAGTCATTGTCTACAAAATTTGATTAAAATTTAATTCAGATAACATAAAATCATAAATGAAAAGATATTAACATAAGGCAACAAGTTGATAAACCTATTGTTCATCTGCACTACGAGCAGCAGCAGGTTGAGAAAATTGTTGTGTCGAGGGATTGGGAGAATCATTATGTACAGAAATCATTATCTACAAAAGTGGTTTAACATTTAATTTAGATAACATAAAATCATTAGTGAATAGATATTAACATAAAGTAACATGGTGTATATTATAAAAAAAATATAACATGATTATTAAACTCTTTTTTTAAAAGTTTGAAGGGATTTGACCCCTCTATTGACTATCCAAATCCCTTCATTGTGTTCTCCTCTAACATAAAAAACACCATCTACATTGGGACCACCAAGAAATGATTGTGACTTCCAAATGAAAGGTTCATCCACTATTGAATTCTCATCTCACTCTTCAGTGGTTTTGGTCGATAATAGGAGAATTGACCAGTTTTGGTTTGTGGGATCTGGAACATAAAATAATTGTACTGCATGTGATTCCATTATAAACAGTTCATATTTATACCCTTCCTTGCTGAAATAAACTTTCACAAATCCCAACTCATATATTTTAATAGAACTACTATTATCAACCCACTTTCATCGAAAAATCGGAACTCAAAATGTCGTATAATCCAACTCCCATATTTTTTTGATAATGCCAAAATATGAAATATTCATGTAAATTGTATTTTTGTCCTTAGCACCAAAAATATGCATCATTTTAGCCACAAGTGTAACTCCACTATTCTATCTGGTACTGTCTTCATCATTTTCATTTGTATATAATGTATAACCATTAACTATATAATAATTTCAAGATAATATGTACACTCTTAGTCCTCCAACTAGCCATTGAAGTCATTCTGAAATTGAATCTGGATTTTCATTTGACTCCTTAAAAATATGGTCCTAAAACCATCCTACAAACTATTGATTATATTTATATGATATCTATTTTTCATCCCTTTATAGATTCTAATGCCTAATAATTTCTTTATGGGTTTCAACATATGGTTCAATGTCCAAACTGTTAGGAAAAATGTAAAGGTGGTCCTTCTCTCAATCTGTAATATTGATTGTGACAACCTCCTTTCTTGAAATTACTTCACCTGAAAGTCTCCTAATGTAACTAGAATTTATTAGACCAATTTTTTTCACACCTAATAGGTATTTGGTATATAATTTAATGGATTCCTCAACAATATATCGCTCCACAATACAACCCTCTAGATGACTTCAATTTTTGACATACCCTTTCAAAATATTCAGATATTGTTCAATGGGGTACATCCATCTTTAGTGCATAGGACCACATAGTTAAATCTCTATCACCAAGTGAACCATCAAATGAACCATCATATCAAAGAATATCAGTGGGAAAAAAATTTCCAATTCACATAATATGAAAAAAAAAATTCCTTCCATAGTCAGAAATTTTGTCAGGTCTATAACTTTGCTATATATAGCTTTGAAGAAGAAACATAGCTTTTTTAATGTATAAATGACATTATAGGTAAAAATCCAACATAAAGCAATAGGAATTAGATCTTTCATCAAAACATGTCAGTCATGTGATTTCAGACCTTTTAAATTTAAATCATGCATTGACACGATGTTCTTGATATTCGATGAATGCCCCTTTAGAACCTTTACGTCATTAAATAAGTTGAAAAACTGATATTTCTCATACTTGGAAAGATTATAAGTAGCAGGATAAAGAAATGTTTGTTTTTCTCCCTTCACTGGTGCCAACTCTTCTCATATTCCCATGTCAAACATGTCCAACTTAGCCTTAATTCCATCCTTTCTTTTTCTGGGTTCATTTAGAAACATGACAATGACATTATCACATACATTTTTTTCAACATGCATAACATCAAGAAAATGTCTGACATACAGACAATTCCCGTATGGTGATTCAAAAAAATAATTTATTTTTTCCACCGGTTTTCGTAAGGTTTTTCAAAAATGGTTTACCAAAAGCAATGTCCACATCTTTAACTTTCTCAAATAGTTGATCACCTATTAGTGGATATGGTGGTGTATGTTCTTATGAACTTTCATTGAATGATGTTGTCAAATATTGGTACTTATGTCGTTGGGGTATAAATATACAATGTCCAATAAACACAATTTTTTATGAATGTTTCAACCTAATTAATTGTGTACCTTTTTCGCAAACGGGACACCTAACCCTTTAATGATATATCCTGACAAAATTCAATAAACAAGAAATTCATTTATCATCCCATAAAACATGTTTATCAATTTGAAATCTTCATTTCTGTAAGAATCAAACATCGTAACACCAGAATCCCATAATAATTTCAAATCCTCAATCAATGTATCCAAATAAACATCAATATCATTACCTGGTTTTTTGGTCCTGATATAAGCATAGATAACATGATGTGTTTTTGTTTCATGCATAACCGTGGTGGAAAGTTATAATTTACCAACATAACCATCCATGTAATGTGAGTGTTTCTTTAAAAACCAAAAGTATTCACTCCATCTACATATAACACAAGATTAAGGTTTCTGGGATCATTTCCAAAGTTAGTATACTCATGATCAATTCTATTCCACTGAGTTGAGTGTACTGGATGTCATAGTTTTATATCTTTATTTCTTCTATCTGTATACCATGTCAATTCCACTTCAGTCTCCTCACTTCCATATATATGTCTAAACCTTGGAATGATTGGAAAGTACCATGAAACTTTTGTAGGAATGGATTCATATTTCTTATATCGAGAATCACCACACTTTGAAAATTCTATAAGTGATTTGCGGTCCTTGCAAAATAGTATACAGTCATTTGGGCAGGTGTTTATTCTTTAAGAAATCATACCCATAGAGCATAGAATTTTTTTGGTGTTGTATGCTCATCTTGGGAGAACATTATCTTTTAGGGGAATGTCATTTAAGAGAGTAAGTAATTCCATAAAACTGGCGTCACTCCATCCAATTCCTTCTTTCAAATTATATGGCCTCAGTACAGCTGACAATGATGTATATTTAGTGTAATCATCATACAATGGCGTATTTTCAAAAATATTTAAATGCTCAAATTTTTTTTGGCTAATCACAAATTTCATCTTCAATTATCCTTGTAATTTCCTTAATATGATCTGCATCATCATGCATATATGCAATCATGTCCTTGATACAGTCTTCTTCATTTCCCATGCTTGTAATCATATCAAATGATCCATAAAACGTAGTGTTATCCCAATCACTAGCTACATTTTTTTCCCCATGTTTATTCAAACATTTATAACTTCAATCTATTTTATAACAAATCAAGTGTTCTTCCAACTCCTCTGGACTAACTTGTCTTGAATAACAACAGCGTAAACACGAACAAAGGATTTTAGAAGGATCATATGCATGATCTTTTTAAAACTTGATGAAAACTTTCACTCCATAGTCATACTCTTTTTTAAGATGATTGGAATCCATACATTCTTTACTCATATCTATCCTATTTGATTCGATGATATTAATATTTAACAAAATAAATACACAAAACATTGATTTAAAATTTAACCAAGGCTAAAAAAATTATAGACTTTAAATCTCCTTTGAAAAATATTTTTAAAATCATAGTTTAAATCCCATTAAACAACCAACCATTTACAAAAATTCCTCTTTAAAATTAAAAACCATTTTTAAAATAAAACAATTAGTTCCAAACATCCTTTCTTAAACCAACATTTCTTCTTTTAAACCATTTTAAAGAAATTTAAAACCAAAAAATGGTATGTAGAACACATATAATTTTTTAAGAAATATTTCAAAACACTTGAATCATTTTAAAAGTGAACCCCTAACAAAATCACTACATTTCATTTTCACTTCCCTCTGTCTGGATAATGAAAATAATTGATGGTTTCATTCCTTATATGTCTCATGACACCCCCTATCTATCTCTAATCACTAGTTTTCATCGTTCCTCCCATCAACCTTATGGAGTGGCCAACCCATCACTGGTGGGTGAACTCCTTTTCTGGTGTTCCAACCCCCCAGTAGATACTAAAAATCATATTCACATTTAAATTTATGATTAGAGATTAACACCATCACACTCAACCATAAACCTAGCAACTTTCTAACTTATTCACATGTATTATTATGAGTAGATCTTAACGCAATCACACTCACCCTTTTTGAACCTATAGACTTACTAACCTATTCACATAACATTTATATATCATGATATATAATCTTTTACCCAATTCATTGGTGGTAAATATTGGTATTACCCATCTCATAATACATAAATTTGTTTTCCACTTGAATATCAAATATTCATTATCTCATAAAGAACCCATATCAAATGGAGAAAATAAATTTACAATGAAGAATGGAACCATGTGATCAAGGAACAATATAATAGTAAATAAAACCAATATTAATAGTTACACTAATAAAACAATAATAAATGGGATGTAATCAACATAATAATTTAATCATCTATATATAACCACTGATTAAAAAATAAAATTTCATGGGATATACCTTAGGTACTAGTGTGTGATGATCCAAAACTGCACTATAACTACATGGACCAACATCTGAAATATGTTTCATCCAACAATAACATGATCCACCCAATTAAACCATAATTAACTCATCATAATGGAAACTTCCCACTAGCCTTGTCTTAAACACAACTAGGGGTCCATTGAAGTGTGTGTACAAACTAGGGTAGTATGAATCAAGACCAACCACCTAGACACCCAAGTTACCATAAAAAACAACCATGGAGGTGAGAAATAAATCAAGATAATTACCAAAAAATCTCTCGCCTCACCTCCAACACCATCACATATAACATCCCCTTTTCACATTATACATCCATAATATAAATAATCAATAACCCATAACTAGTTAAACAAGTATAGGGGAAATCAATGAGGGTCATAAGAAAAATAAACCATTTACTTTTTAAAGTTTAAAAAATGGTTCTTCGCATGAAAACCATATTACTATGTAGATTCTCACTTCCCTTCTTTAAACTCTCATCATTTCAATGGTTTTGGAAACACTTGAAAAAAATCCCTTTTTCTTTCCCAAATATTCTCCAAGCACATGGAAAATTCCATTAAAAAACCAAAAAAGGCATAAGACCTAAATTTATAATAAAAAACATTTCAATAACCCTATGAACATTTTCAAATATTTTTTTCATGAGAATTAATATAATTTAAAAATAGTACATGAAATTATAATGAATAATCCTTTATGCCAAACCTACAATTGAAGAACAAAATTTATAATTTCACCCAAGAACCCATACATTACTATAATTTAATTGAAAATAAATTTATAAAGTATACACATTCCATGAATTATAAAATAAAGGAAGGTAAAATAAACACCTACTTTAAACTGAATGGTAACCAACACACAACATGTCATCTTCCATGGAAAACACTCAGAAAAACTAAAGCCCTAAATCCTCATGAAAAAATTGATATCAGTTCCTAGGAGAAGGATAAACCTATGGGAAATATAAAAGAGAAGAGGGATGGGGGAGATAAAAGAGAAAGAGTGAGAAGAATTATTGAAATGGAAAAATAATTGTTTTCTTAAATAATTCAAAAAAACACATAACACTAACTTAAGAAATCATAGAATATTATAATTATCATTTTAAAAAATTAATCATATCATAATAACATTTTAATTGTGACTAAAATATCACTACATGTAAAACAATCCTAAGATGATAAATATAAGTGAAAAAACAAACCTTTTCACAATAATTTTTTAAAAAAAAATTAAAGTGAGAATTATATTTAATTTTTTTAAGGGAAATAGATTACTATTAAAACATTATTATAAATATTTCCTAATAAAAAGTTATTAAATAGACACAAATATTTTAAAAATGGGAAGTAAAAATAATTTAAAAATGATTACTTTTAATAGAATCCTTAATAATTAAAACTTGAAAAAGACATAATGTATTCATGGGGAAAGGCCTTTGTAATGTGGTAAATAAGAGACCCCTAAGTCATGGTGTTGTAGGTTTGTGAGACAATCAGTTAGTATGGGGAATGATATATGACCTATCAAGGGATGAGTAGTGTGATGATGAAATAAAATTTTGGAAATTTATTGTGGGTGTTAGGTCATCATGATAGTTTTTAATTTGAGTAAGGATTATTTGTGGTTCATGAAAATCCTATAAATTTTTTGGTTACTAACAAGACCATGTGAGGATGTGAAGAGTCAAACTATAAGATTCATGTCTGGTTAAGTGTATGGATCCTTGAGTTATTCCATTGGGTTCAATGATATGATCATGTATGGGAGTTGTTGTAAATGATTTTGAGTGTCAATATTCAACTGAAAATGAGATATGTTCATGCTTATGTTTTGGTAGTGATGGAATTTCTTAGTGCACAATGGGAGTGTTTTTTGGGTGAACATAACATGTAGGTAGAGGTGGTTGGTTTTTTGTGTGCGTATAAGTTGTTGAGTTTCATTGGTAGATCATAGATACTCATGTATGGGTATATATTAGAGGAGATCAAGAATGAATCAATGATGTCAACCTATAGAGCGGGGCTTGGGTTGTTAGGGTAACTTGGTGATGGGAGCTTGTATGTTTTGTCACTTAGTTAATGGGTTGAATCATGTAACAAATCATAATGAAGTTTTATGTAGACATATAAACTTGGGAAAGTAAGAAAAATTGGTATTATTTAGATATTGTTTTGAAACATATACTATTAAATATTGATTGGATTGAAAAGTTATTGAGAAGGAAAACAGTGCATAGAATTTTTGTTTTTTGAATCATGGGTGTATTCAAGAAGAATATTGGAATTGGGAGTCTGATGCGTAGGCTTAGTGGCCCAAGATGGTTGAGAAAGACCTCTAGAGACACTTCTTTGGGATGATAAGTCCTTATAGGTGGATATTGTAATGTAATCAGAATTTCTAGGTGTGTTATTCCTTATTTTTATCCTTTCTTTTAAGTGATTTTATTTATTATCTTTTAGGGTAAAATTATTCCCATAGTTATGTATGTCAATACCAATTTGGTTATCGCCAACCCATGGTGATATGGAATGGGATTCAGGCCTTGTACCGAGCCATTTGGGGTGACATTTCATGTTGACCTATGTTAGGTTGTCACATATAATCACTTAAATACTTCTGGGAATGAACATTTCCATCACCATCTGAATATCATTCTCTTCTGAAACCATAGGATCAATCTTAATATATTACATAGTGTGATACTCTTTATTATAGATTGTAATTTTTAAATTCAAAATTTCATATCTCACATAGAAAAAAACATGCTATGTATAATATCTCATAATTATCCTTTTACTAGAACATGAAAACCCAAATTTTTCCATCATAGTGTGTTCACATGGACTCCAAGTATACTTAATCATTCATACTAAGATATCCTATATGTCATGGAAATCACAAAGTATGTATAACCACCAAGGTCTTCCTAAGACACTTCACGAAATTTATAAACTCCCTATGACATGAATATCTCTTACACATTTTACATAGATAAACTATGGGATAAATATACAATATGGACAAAAAGATAAATCTAAAAATAAGTAGTATATTATTTAGTAACCCATTATCCCTCAGGTTATAAGGAGAAAACCAGTCCAGCCAACATGCATTGATTCAATTCAGACATCTAAGTCATAAAATAGGGGTAAAACGTGACTTAAATTGTGGAAGGGATTCTCATCCATTATCTGACTCATAAAAGAATAAAACATCAACCTGGTTCCCTACACCTCGAATGTGGGATTCCATATCATACAATGAGAACCATACATGATAAAAAATTCATGAATACTCATTCCATCACTTACTCAGAATTTAAAACAATAGTTCTCAGAGCATGAGTACAAAACCAACTCATACATTTAAATAATAGTGAATGGGGAATTAGTCCAGTACCTTAAACCATATATATGGAGCATCAATCCACAATCCATAACAATATGGTATACTATCATGCCTAAAGAGTCAATATGGGACTCAAACCATAGATAATACTATCATCACCCAGATAATTAGTCTGATGCCTAGTCCATAGTATACAACCCATGTCTGGAGCATCAATCCAGAACCTAATCCATATAGTTTACTACTAGTTCCTAAAGCATCAGTCTAACTCTTAACCCATTTATAATTTCTCAAAATGCTAAGGTTCAACACCATGACCTTATAAATAATTAAAAAAACAAAAAATAATCACTTTTGAAACCATTTTCATTTAATAATGATTTTATTAACCTTTAACACCAAAATAAGGCCAAATCCTTTCTTTCCATCAAAACCATTAAAATAATCATAAAGGAATTTCACCAATGGGGAAACCACACACCCATTTCAAATAAACATTTTAAATCCATTTATAAACAACTTTTTATAACTCACTAGGAGCTCAACACCTAATTTTAAAACATGAACCTTTTAAAAAACACCTAATTGCTTCCCAAAACCATCCAAAACTCCAACAGCCTTCTCTATGACATCATATTCTCTTTTGGAAGTACCTTAAACATTGGTACATGTGAGCTTCATGTATCACTATATGGCTCTCCATAATTTTCCATTTCATTTATGATGTGTCTTACATAATTTTATATATATAGGGATTATTATGCATTTTTTATTTTTCTAGGAACTCTACTCATGGTGTAACACTTATACTCATTCCATGGTTTTTTCTAAAACTTCTGAAATTTATCAAATGAACTCCATCCAACTCAACTGCATTATCAAAATTCCAGAATTATTCTTTTGAACATCTTCATCCCATCTTATAGAATATATTCCAAAAAATATCAAATACTTCTTTTATAATAACTTTCAAAACAACTATATATCATTCCAGGCATCTACTTCCATAATAAAATCCAATAACCAATCATGTGTTGACAATAAATCTAACACCAATAAATAACATATGTTGAAAAAAAATTATCACTATCCATGATTATAAAATATAGTTTTATTACATTATTTCAAATAAATTCATCACCAACATGTTAACAATAAATCCAATACTAACCTGTATCCAATAAATCCAATATTAACACATTTTCAATAAATTCAATACCAAAACTAATTATCAATTAAATCCTGAAAATATCCCTTATTAATTATTTGGCACCATGGTCATGAATCCAAAACATCACCACATAATGATTCCTACTCTACATTTAAGGGACTAATAGATTTGTGGATTCATCATGATTCCTACTACACATTTCACAAAAAAATCCAAAGAAAATACTCATCATCAAAGAAAAATACAAAGTATTTGATAAATCCTACCTTATGTGAGTTGCGGAGAAGGAGAGGAGCGATGGAGGAGACCCACTAGTGGAGGAGAGGTGCGGTGGAGGAGACCCACCCAGAGAAGTACAGTTTTTGGTGGAGGACGAGTCAATGGACAAGGAGGAGGAGGAGGTAGGAGAGGAGGCAGGAGAGGAGTGGGGAGATGAGGGAGGAGAGGAGAGAGGGGAGGAGGCAGTGGCAGCGACAGTGACAGCAGCAGTGGTAGGGATTGTATTCTGTGAGATCTTGAGGGGTGCGAGGAAGGGGTAGAAAGTTAGGGTTTATTTATAAAACCCAATGTCACTTTTATCAGTGCTAGATAAAAAAGAGTTGATAAAAGTATGTTTTATCAGTGCTAAAATCGAATGCACTGATAAAACATGCCTTTATCAATGCTTGTTTAGCACTGATAAAGGCCCCCACTTTATCAGTGCTAAAGAATCACTAATAAAAGTATGTTTTATTAGCGCTACAATTGAGAGTGCTGATAAAACATGCCTTTATCAGTGCTAAAAAATTGCTGATAAATATATGTTTTATCAATACTTTTTTATTATCACTGATAAAACATCCCATTTATTCATAATTATAAAATTATAACCAATATATTTATTAAATTTATAATTTTATAAATATATATAATTAATATATTTAATTATAATTTGATAATTTAAATTATAATTAAACATATAAATATATATGTATGTTTGTGTTTTTGTATAAATTATAATTAAATATATATATATATATAATTTTATAATTTAAATTATAATTAAATATATATAAATATAAATTGATATATTTTTTTTTATTTTCATATGTATTTAAATATATATATGTATATATGTCTGTGTTTTTTTATATATTCAATAAGGACATATATTTATAAATAAACATATTCAAAAGGTATTCATAAATATATATTTATCATTTAAAAAAATTATAATTTTATAATTATTTAAACATATTTATATTTAATTAGTTATATATAATTATAATTATATATAATATATTTAAAAGGTAAATAATTATATATAACTAAATATTTATATTTTTAAATATAATAAATATACTTATTGTTTATTTAAATATATTTATCATGATTTTAAGTATTTATGAGAAGATAAAGATTTATATATATAGAAAATGAATGAATACACCAAGTATATATAGTATTATAGTATATATGGCCAATATTAGGGTAAATAATGAACATATATTCATGATAAGAACATACGCATCAATTGACACATTCATTTTGAAACATAAATTTATTTAAATATATATATTTATTAAGTATTTGTATATGTATATATATTAAAAGGTATTTATATATAATATTATAAACATATAGTATAATAAATATATAATAAATATATAACTAAAACTAATAAACATAATAAGCATAAGTAAAACATAAACATAATAAACATAATAAACATGCTTTTTTTATTTAATGTATACATATAAACATTATTTTTGAATATAATTAAAATATTTTTATATAAATTCATAATATTGTATATTAAAAACTTTCATTTGTGCAATTATTATCACTGATAAATTCTCCTTTTTATCAACTCTTTTTATCGGCTCTAATATTTGAGCTAATAAAGGGTCAAGTTATCAGCGCTTTTTTCTAGCACTAGTAAAAATCTCCCTTTTATCATCACTTTATGATTAGCACTATTAAAACCTGAGCACTTTTATTTCCCGCATTTGTGGTAGTGTTTCATGGAGGAATATATAGAAGGAGGGCCATTATACCATCATCCTATTTCGATCAAGTAGCCAACATCATCACCCCTGATGGTGAAGGTTACCCACCTTTAGAAAGTCAGGATATGGGACTAAAGGATCACAACTATCCTAAATGAATATCATGTGATAGAGGTTCTACTATAAAGTATCATAAAATAGTTTTCATAAAGTAATCATGTTTTAGTTGAATTAATTCAGAGTAAATTACGTGGTAGTTTAAGCATTGTAAAAATATAAAGGACCTTGTATCCATGTGAATTCAAAATCATTAAGATGATGCAGGTATGGATGTTTCGCTATACAATATTAATGAATATTGAGTTCATGATTATATTTGATATTTATAGAAGATTTAAAGTAAGTTTATGCTAGATTTTACTGGAGATTTTATAGATGATTTTACCCTGATGTTTGTAGTATCATTGAAGGAAAATTGATTCAAAATAAAAATTTACAGATATCTTGAAGTTCAAAGATCTCAAATCAATAAACTTTATAGGGAATGGATGAGTGTAAAAGTTTGAGTCTATTCAATACTTGATTAATTTTATAACTGATAGAAGTGAAGAAATTGAAGAGAGTTAGTAGACAACCTACACCTATCAGTAGTTTATTTGGATCAAATATTAAATAATACTAGAACTTGAAGTTACATGGAAGAAGAGTAAGGTCTCTGAATTTAGGAAACCAAAAGTTGTTATCAAGACCAACATAAAGTTTATAATATAGAAGATTAAAATTTTGAAGTACCTAAAGTTTTTATACCACCATAATTAAGTATACCATAAGAAACATATGGTCGATGTGGAAGTGAGTTCAAATAAAGGATATTTAGAAGTCAAATACTTGTGTATAATTTTTTAGTTCTTACATTATAATTTTTGAAAATAATTATAAATTAATTATCATGATTTAAAAAAAATTTAGGATTCACTGTGGGTTTTGGATAACAATGATCCCATATAACTTTTAGTTGATGATAATATTATAGTAGAAATGTAGTGAACTAACCCAGTTCGATATGACATGTCACCCAATATGGTTCACCACAAGGAGGATATCAATACAAAAACCAAAACATGCCTCAAGTGTAAATAAAATTATATATAGAATAAAATTGAAATGAATAATAAAATTACACATCTATGAGACATATAAAGACAATCCCAAAGGCTAAACCTGGAAGAAAAACTAGACAAGAACCAAACAAAGTCTCCATGTGACCATCCATCACCACTAACCCAAATCACTATTAAGAAAAAATTATCTAAGATAATACAATGAACTACGTGATTGAATTACCTTTATATGTGTCCTAAAAAATAGATCTACATATGTCTAAGTCATATAAAGGGTGTGACACAAATTCCCAATAAGATGCCACCATGAATCTATAAAATATCTATCACCGTGAAACCATTAGTTATAGATTTTTAAAAACTCATAAAGATATTTCCTTTAAAAATATTTTATATAAAAAAACATTTAGTTATTTATTTTAAAAAAATAATATATATTAAAATCTAAATAAATATGAATATAAACATCTATTACACTATAAAGGGAAGTTTTCAAAATGAAACCATGGCTTGAAAGGTAAACATGTGAGCAACCAAACATGAAACAATACCATTATGTAGTAAACCAAGAAAAAGTTGGGTTCATGTACATAGGAATAATTAATAGGACACATGAATAAAAAATAATCTAGGAATACCATTAATCTTACTAAAATAAATTCCTACCACACTATATTGATACCACCAAAATAACCTTAATGGTTCCACACTCACTAAGGATTGCATTTGTACATAACCCGATGCACCCAAGGTTCCTAATGTGCTATATTTTCCAAAACAATAATTAAATCATGCTCAAAATTTTATAAAAACATTTAAACAAGAAAAAAATCATCTATTCTATGCTTAAAAATTCATTTTAGAGTAAAAATCATCTTTGAGGCATTTCATTGAACATATGATGTTTATAAATTTGATTTTAAAGAAAAAAACCCCTTTCAAAATAATTTCCCATGACAAAAAAATATTTAATTATGAAAAATATCACTCATGTATTTAAAATAAATAAATTTAATAACCCAAAACCAAGTAATTTACAAGAATGTTGAGTAATTCATGAGATGGAACCATTGAATAGAGATACCTACCTCACCAATAGAGGAAAACTAGTCAACTTCAAAAATGGATATAGGAATCAAGGAAATATAGTCCTAATAAGCCTATATCCATAATAAAAATCACAAATTATCAATAAAACCCTCTAGATTTAGAAATCACAACCCAATAGGGTTCCAACAGAATAAGGGGAAAAGAGACCAAGGAGATATCTAGACATAGGAGAAGAGATCAGATGGAAAATGTAACATATCTTGAATATATCCAACAAGAATGAAGGGTAGTTTTCAAATATCCAAGGATATAACTCTCTAAATTATATAAGAGATTATATATTAGGATAATGGGAGTTTAGGATAAGATTATACTTAAACATTACCAAGGTAATCTTGGTAAATTTCTAATTTTGAGAATATTTCATGGGTCGCATGGTTGGGTCACAAAGTTAGAAAAATTGTGTGGTATCATCTTTCCATTGAAAATAAAAGGCCACAATTACCTGGGAAAATCCTCATAGTTAGAAAAACCGTGCTCAATACATGTGATATACTCTTACATAACCTCAATCATCTATATAGTTTTCTTTGATACTTTATTTGTTATAAAAATTAGGCAAATTTCCATTGGAACCAACAAATCCATATTGCACGATTATAACAGGGTTACTCTTAGTTGTACGCAGACCGTGTACCTATATTTGTTTCTAAAAAACCCTAAATTTTCAACCCTCAAATCCAGAAATCCTTTAAACCCTCAAAATATACAAACCAAGATAAAAATTAAACTTAACTGTGACCCATAGGGTATCACAATTCTACCCACCATGAATCCTTTTTCACCTAGAAAGCACTTAAGATTAAGGACTCACAAAAAGAGAATTTTAATGCTCCTAATCAGTGATTATCATTCCCACATCTCATGTATATCTCTTCTACACTTCCATAGTACATGGACCAATAGAATATTTTTACTTCATTTCACCTTTTCTTGATGATCAATAATCTGAATTGACTACTCAACCATAGAGATTTTAGACTCAAGATCAACATACTCCCATTAAATCAAATGGGAAGGTTCTAATTGATACCTCATAAATTTAGAAATGTGAAACATCACATGAATTGATGTTAATAGAGATGAAAATTTCAACAAATAAAACACCTTTCCAAGATGTTCAATGATCTTGAAAGGGCCAACAAACCTCAATAATACTTACCCTACTTTCCCTATCGATGGTGTCATGAAAAAGGTGAAACTTTGAGAAAAACCTAACCATCAACCTCAAACTCTAATGGGATGCAATGATGGTTCAAATTGGATTTATGATGACTCTGGTCCATCGCTACCCTCTTTAAAATCAACTATACATTTTCTGTTATCTGTTGAACATGAATTAGTCCCACTAAAGACTATTCTCCCAACTATTCCCAACATATAGGAGATGAAAAATTACATTGATACAATACTTAAAAAGGATCTATTTTAATTAAATCCTTTTAACTATTTTTATAGTAAAATTTTACCAAAGGTGGATGTTTTTCCCATGAACCACCAAAATCAAGCATGCATACCCAAATAATATCCTTAAGGGTCACTCAATTTTCCAATCCATATAAGGGTAATTAAAAGTGATTAATTTTAACTAGGTACCCATAACCTCTTTAAAAACTCTACAAAACATGGATTTAAACTGAGTGTATCTATCAGAAACAACCATAGTAGGAACTCCATGGAGCTTCACTATATCTCATAAATATAGGTGTCTAATCTCTTATATCTTCATTATATCCTTAATATGAAGGAAATGATATAATTTTGTAATTTGATCAATGATAAACTAAATCACAACTATCCCACACAAATTCTATGGTAAACTGATAATGAAGTTCATAGATATTTCATTCCACTTCTACACTTGAATGTGTAAATGTTGCAACAAATCAGTAGGTCTAAGGTGATCTACCTTAATATTTTAGAAAGTAATGCAACATGAAATGAAGTCTAAAATTGATCACCTCATCCCCAACAACCATTACTGAAGTCGCGTATCATGATACATCTTAGTAGTTCCAAGGGGTACAGACCAACTAGATCATTTCCCACTATCCATCAACTCTTACCTTAGAGATATCAGAATGACCAACCTAACTAGAAAAAACACCAATGAAAGATTGATACCAAACACCCGAGGACTCCCATACATTAATTATTTTACTAAAATATAGGAAATCAGTGTTTATTTCTTTTATGAGATGAATCTGATCATTAAATGATGATTCAGTATTCATAGAATCTAAGAAAACCTACCCAACATCCTCTTCCACATCCAATCTCATCTTAGAAAAAAATATCATTAGAGACCACTCCTCCACATATTCCTTCAAGGATTGATTTGGTAAATTCCTACTCAACATTTCTATGAACACATACCCTTTTTAGGGTGCATATGAAATATTAAAATAGAAATTCTAAAGATACTCAACCCTAAATATTTGTCTTGAGTTCAGATCCCTCTGAGTAAAAATATACTTAATGCTCTTATTATCTAAATATACTATAAATAACTCCCTAAAAAGATAGTGGCACGAGGTTTTTTAGAGTGTTCATTATAGAAAAAAACTCATGGTCATGGGTAGGATAGTTCTTCTCATAAAGTCATAATTGGAAAGATTCATAGCCCACCACTTATTTTCTCTACATCAAGATATAACCCAATCCTATTCCTAAGTCATCCAAGAAAACATTATAGCCCAAACCTAGTTCTGGAACAATAAGAACTAGATCTGAATTAAACCTCACCTTTAGTTCCTTGAAATATCTATGATAATTATCATTCCACTCAAAATTAACACCCTTATATAATAATTATATTATTGTAGATGCAACTCTAGTGAAATATTGAACAAACCGCCTGTAATAACTAGATAAGAACAAGAATATCTGAATCTCAAACAAATTTATAGGTATTTTCCACACCATCACAGATCAAATATTTTTAGGATACACTTAAATTACCCTTTTATATTTCACATGACCCAGGAAATTCAATTCTTGGATCCAAAACTCACTTTTAGAAAGATTTCCATATAGACGGTGTTATTTAGAGATTATAAGGATCACATCCAAATGATCTATGTGTTCTTATTCTAACTTTGAGTAAAACAAAATATCATCCAAAAAAACAAAGACAAAAAATTACAAAACCTAATGTAAGATAAAGTTCATAAACGATATAGATACCACAGGATAATTAGTAAGATTTAATGGAATGCCTAGGAACTCAAAAGGCCCATAAAAGTTCTTAAATATTGTCTTAAATATATCCTATACGTAGACCCTTAACTGATTGTACCCCAATCAATTTTATATATCATTCAAAAGAGACTTTCAAATATGATTGGTTTTTTAGTGATCTGTTTAAATTTTTTTAGGTTAATATTAGAGAACCATTGGGGTTATCTGAGTTAGTCAAAGAGAACTTCAATCCTGGGTAGGGATTATTTTTTCTTAATAGTCTCCTGAGTAATATTTTGGTAATCAACACAAATCCTAAGGCTTCTATATGCCTTATTTTCAAAGATTAATGGTGAATCATAAGGTGACATGTTAATAAAATTAAATCCTTTGACCTCAATATCTATAAGTTGAAATTTAATATCATTTAACTCAATGGGTTCTATATAATATGATGGAATAAAAATGGGCATCATTTAATGGAGTAGGTCAATACTAAACTCGGACTCTATCTATGGAGGTAACCTAAAAAAATCATCAATAAATACCTCTAGTTACATACTCACCACTAAAGTAAGTGGAATGATCAAATTTTGATCAAAATAAAAAATAAAAAACTACAACAACTAATATAATATCACTCTAGCATAAGGAACAACATGCCCCACTCTCTTTGATCAATCATCCCACCCTCCCAAAAATACATTTGGGACTCTATCGAGGGAATGAAACTAAACTAAACTATAGTAATAATCAATATGGGAATTAAATCCGATCATTTAATCCATTCCAATATTAATATCAGGGATATCTAGATAAATAAATATTAAATCCCACACTATTTTAAAGTCGAAAACTGTCACCCGATACTTGGAACATTTAAACCCTTTTTATTTGACCATTCCAAAGGGTGTAGAAAGATTCAACATAAATGAAATAATCTTTGATCGTAATCCCAACATTTTAATTATCTTAGATGATATAAAAAAATTATATTCACCTATATCAAATAAATCTATGGCCATAGAGGATGAAATGAAAATTGTACCTCTCATATTAGTTGTTCATGCTTCAGATTTCTTTGATGCGTACTTCTCTATATAAATACATCCAGACTCAGATTATACCTAAGATTTATTCACTGTGTAAGAACCCCCCCCCCCCCCTTGGCATTAAAATGAGATTCACCGCCCTTTGATGCATCAAAATGAGCCTAAGAGCCTTTGGTAAGAGTGAATCTAGTTATACTACCTTGGAAAATTATTTTGTAAAAATGATTAAGGTAATTTAATTTTCCACAATTATGGAATGTCCTGGGTTATTCTATATAGTTAGGTTTAGTATGACTAGGTCTCCCACACTAATAGAAAACTACACGACTTTATCCTATATAATCCCTTGAAATCGGTCCTGATATAAACTGATCACCCTTATTGTACTTATTTTCTATCCAGATGATGCACCTTGGCTACCTCCTACTGTAACAGAATTTCCACCTAAAAAAATATTTCCATATTAGTCTACCTTTTCCATAGATACTTTATTGACCACCTTATTATAGGTCATTAGTCATAAGATAATAAACATTGACCAAATATCTACCCTCAAACCCATCTCAAACCCCTAAGCTTTAAGGTAGTCATTAGAAACAAGATCAGGTAATAAGTGAACCAACTCAGTGAAATGATTTGGCATGCTCCATAACTGAATTATCCCTTTCTCCTAGGTCAAAATTCATAAATATTTTCCACTCGCAATTTTTTAGGATAAAACTATTTATTAAAGACCTTTTTGAAAGTATTCTAGGTAGGATCCTCATGTAACTTATCTTATATGATGGATTCCCACAATCTTCTTCCTGGTCCTTCAAGAATATAAGTGGTGAAACTCACATTAGAGTCCTATGGAGTCTTCAATAAGTATAAGATCCTATAAATACATTTGATCCACTCATCAGATTATTAGGTTCATTTTTCACCATAAAATATAGTTGGATTCTTCTTTGTATATTCTAAACCATGATCCACCATTCTTCCCTAGTTTCCACCACCCACCTAACCCAAATTTAAGATTGTGTGGATAACTACTTTTACCAATGAAGAATCTAATGGATTATTTCCCTATGGAACTTGTCTCAGGGATTCCTCTTCTATATTTGGAAGATCTATTCTTCTAATAATTCTCTAATAAAAACAAAATAACATATCCAATTACCGTAAGAGAAAATATTATAATAAAAATATGAATTTCAAAAATCTGTATTAAATCCGTTAAATAACAAGAATTTAATGCAGCTATTTATTCGATGGATGAGATGAAAAAACATTTTCAAATAAAAATTTAATCTAGATAAACACACACAAAAATTCAAGACCAAATCATGATGAAAATCCTTGACCACAATTGGTAACTCAAGTTCACACACAGAAGTGAGTTGGTCAGACACCCTTTAATACTTCAAATTCTGAGGGTCCTAAATCACATCTACCACAAAACCTAAACCAAAAAATAGGAAGTGTCATAACACTTTGGTATAGGTATTGTCTCTAATACCATTTTATAATGAACCAACATAGGTTGATATTACATGTCACCCAAGATGGCCCACCACAAAGAGGATATCAACACAAAAATCAAAATATATCTTAAGTGTAACTAAAAGGATATAAAGAATCCGAGTACAATGTGGCATAAAATAACACATACATGATCCATATAAGGATAATAAGAAAGTATAAACCTTGAAGAAAAACTAAACAAGAACAAAACCAAGTATTTATGTGACCATCTGTCACCACCAACCCAACTCACTACAAAGATGACATCATCTAAGGGAAGTGGAGAACTATATGAAGCCCTTCCCTATATCATTGTCCTGAAAAACTATATCTCCATATTCCCAAAGGAATGTAAAGGGTGTGATTAAAACGCCTAGTGGGATGTCACTATGAATCTATAAAATGTTTATCACTATGTATCTGTTAGTTCTAGATTTTAAACAAAACAAGTTTCATAAAGATATTTACTTTGAAAAGAATTTTCATAAAACAACCAGTAGTTATTTCCTTTAAAAAATAAATATTCAAATCCACCTAAAAATTTATATAAACATGTATGACACTATGGAGGGAAATATTCAAAAATAAAACATATCTAAAAAGATAAACATATGATAAACCAAACATGAAACAATACCATCATATATTAAACCAAGAACAAGTAGGGATCTAATAAATGGAAATAAATACTAAGACATTCATAGGAACACTAATTAAATAATACAGTTAATCCTACCAATATTGATTACTTCCATGATATATTGATATCAACATAATACCCCTAGTGTTGCCACACTCACTAAGGATTGCATATGTTGATAACCCAATGCACCCAAGGTTCCCACTGTGTTATGTTTTCCAAAAAAATTAGTAATCCATGAAAAAAAATTATAAAAACATTTCCACAAGAAAATGATCATTGCTTACAAGCTCAAAAATCCATTTTAGATTAAAAATAATATTTGAGGTATTTCATCAAACACATGATGTGTATAAAAGTGATTTTAAAGAAAACACTCTTTTAAAATCATTTAATATCACAAAAATTCAATTATAAAAAATCAAACTCATAGATTTTAAATAAATAAATTTAAAAACCCAAACCCAAAGAATTTAAATGAATGTTGAGTAATTCATGAGATAGAACTATTGAATAGAGAAATACACCTCTCCAATAGAGGAAAACTAATTTCTTTTGAAAATAGATATTTGAATCAAGGAGAACTGGTCCTCACAAGACTAGATCTATAAGAAATATAATTAATTCCATATTAAACCCTCTAGATTCAGCAATCACAACCCAATTCGGTTCCAATGGAAATAAGGGGAAAGAGATTGAGGATAGATCTATAAACAGGAAAAGGTATCATGTGGAAAATGGAACATACCTTAAAGAGATCCACCAATAATACAGGGAGATTTTATAAAGATCTAAGGAGATGATCCTATAAATAATTGAGGAGAGGTTAGGTCAGGATAATTATATATTATGTGAGTATTGGAATTAAAATGACCGAGGTGATCAGAGTAAATATCCAATTTTAATAATCTCACATGGGATATATAGTCCGCCTACCCAATTAGGTAAAAATTGTTCTAAACATATGGTATCTTCTTAACCTTGAAAACCAAAGTGCATAGTTACCTAATAAAAGCCACTCATTTTAAAAAATTGTGCTCAAACCATGTGACAGCCTCTGGACCAAACTCCACTCATCCACATAGTTTTCTCAGAGACTTTCATGATTAAAAAAACTATTCTTGAATCGTGAAAATCACCACTATAACCAAAATATACATATTACATGGTTACCAAATGATTACTCTTAACCATGTGAATACTGCACACCAGAACGTTTTTCTAAAAATCTTACAAATTTTGACCCCCACTCCTGAAATCCTTTAAAACATACAAACAGACAAACCAAGATAAAAATTAAACATACATGTAACCTAGAGGGATCAAAGGAAAAAATTGTTTCTTGGGATAATAACTGAACATAGAAAGGATTAGATCCTTTCATTAAGATCAAGTCTTATAAAAACCATGTGTGCTTATTTTTGTGTTTTCTTTACTGATTTTCATGTAACGATGTGTATTGGGAGTTATTAAAGAGATATATATATTAACTCATACAATTTTTCAAATATCTTAAAGGGGTAAAATTTAATATAACCTTATTCAGTGAAAATGATTCATACTTAATTCACCCCCTGTTAGTGTGACTGCATGGTTTATTAGGACTCCTAAGTTTAGTTGTTAACTTGGGTTTTTGAGTTGGCTTTGGGTGTTATGGTTATTCTTTGTTGTTTGGTTGTGAAAATTTTCATGTTATTTATGATTATGTTGATTATTTTAGTTCATGATTATTCTTTATGGAGTTTTATAAAATTTCATGTGTTGGGGAAATGTTTTATAAAAATAATATCATCTTGAAGGTTTTTCATATACATAGGGTGTATAGGGAGAATTGGGGAAATCCTACTTAGTCTAGTAATCACTCCTTGTTCACCCACTTCAGTGGATTAGTAGATTGTATGTAGTGTGATACTGGTAAGGGTAATTCATAATTATTTACTAGAGGTGGTTCATATCTATGGATTATGAGCTACAGTGGAAGAGGATTTTTGGTTAGCGGGATGACTCATGGATTTTTCTGGTGTCTTAGTGTAGCTGGTAGATTTCCTTTTTAGGGTGTTGTATTTTGGTGGCTCAATAGGCCTTAATTTTTATTTGTATTGAACTTATATATTTTTTTAGGTTTTTAAATACTTATTTTGGTAAAATGTTTTATAATGTATCATGAGATCCTGGTTAGTGTTGTTTATATTTTTGTTGTATTTTCTTCTTCTTATAGGTTTGGTATGTTCGTGTAACAGACACCTCATGCCAAAATTTTTGTAATAGTCAATATGATCTAGGGGTTCCTTGAGGGTAAACTCTCACAAAATAGAATTATTTAAACCATTGGAATTTATTATCAGCCTTTGGTGATCATGGGGATACACCTAAGATATAATTTCACTCTAAATTAATCTAGGTATACTTTAGGGGTGATGAGTCGGGTCAGGATGTTACAACACAAACAAACATATTTTCATTCACAAAAAAACAAGTATGTTAAAATTTTAAATACAAAAAACTATAATGATCACAAATATAAATTTATTAGATATATGTTATGTTAATAAAATAAATATACAAATAAAAATAACATTAAAACAACTTTAACAAAGACATTTAGAAAATATATTATCTTTATCCAGAACTAAAATAGATACTTTGTTTGTAATCTGAATAAAAATAAAAAACCAAACATGCTAAAAAATAAAAAAATGTAATGTTACAATATATAATTTTTTTATTTATCAATAACCAAATAAAAAAACTTTATTTAAAAAAACTAAAATATATCACATGTTTCATTATTTGTAACAATATATATCTAATAAAAAATATCATTCAATCTAATAGCAAAAAATATAAATCATAAAAAATTCATTTACCCCTAAAAATCATAATATTTTATATATCAAGCACAATTTACATATAATTTTTTAATTTAATAAATTCAAACTAAAAATATAACACTTTTTTTAACTAAAAAATCTTTAATTGAAAACTCTAAAATTTAATTGATATAAAATGTTTTTTAATTTTATAATTTTTTTATATAAAATAAGAAAACTAATCAATTAAAATGAAAAGAAAATAACAATAAAATGAAAAAAAACTAAAAATATAAATCATTAATAAGAAATTAAAAATTAAATGTTCAATTAAACACAATAAAATAAAAAAATATTAAACAATATGGGTTAAACCAATTATAAATATATATTATAAATCTAATCATATAATGATGAATTTTTGATATCTAAGTTACATGTCTTATAAATTTCATTTTAAGGAAACTCCCTTTATCAATTATGAATTTATATATTTTATTATATAATGATAATATCTGCTTAGATAAATGTTTCCTCAATTTATCCCTGATCAATGTAGATCATGTACTGTTATGGGTTTTTAAGTAATGTTAAGATTAACATGTTTTGGTTATCATATAGAGATATGGTAAGTTTATTCATAGGAATACAAGTCATGAAGTTTTATTTAGAGTCCCACCATAATTGAATTACATGAGATGTTTTATAATGATTATTTTATATTATTATCATCTACACTAACAATTTTTTATTATAAATTAAGTTATATGGATGTGAAATATGATTGTACATGTATTTTTAAATTCATATTATATCATTATTTAATTCAAATAAATAAAGGGCTATTGGATACAAAACTAATCACGTGTTATAGATTTTATAAATTAAGATGGGATTGTTCACTTATACAATAGGTAGACAATACTAAGTGACACTGATGAATTTTAAGGTTATTATTAAATATTCACATGAGATGTGAAAATATGTGTTTTATTAGTCTTTTTTTGATTAATTAATATATCATGAGTTGATATTTATGAGAATGATTATCTCATGTCACAAGTTTATATTTGAAATACCACCTACTAGATCAGTAAAATCACTAAGAGGAGTGAATAATTGATTTAGAATTATTTTATTTTATTTTTTTACCTTAGAACAAACTTCATTATATATTGGAGTAATCTGAATCTCTTATAAAACATACACAAGCACACATAGGGAAAGTGACATGGAAGATTTACAAGGTTCACTACTCAAAAAGAATATCTAATCCATAGAATGATCTAGAAAAAACCCAAGATCACATAGTACACTAGTGAAAACCTATGGACTACAGCAAGGAATATGAATGATCTTGTGTTTCACTTTAGTCTCCCTACAATGCATTTGCATCATGCACAGTTAAAATAATGACGAAATTTTTCATAAAAATAATTGAGTCCTTCGCCAATAGGCTTCAAAATGTTGTCACTATGCTGCTTCAATTATTCACACCTATACTCTTTCAATTATATTCTTCTTTATATTCAATTTATTACATAGTACAAATAAATAAATACCAAATCTTATTTATTATTCTTCTCTCTCCCTCTATGATATATTAGTTATTTTTTATATTGTGGTCTATTGGTTCTCTTCACAATTTCACAACCTAATTATTATTATTCATTTTATCCTTTTAATATTAATTGAATAATTTTGGATATTATATATATAAATTAATTATATAAATTCCATGAATATTGGATTCATTATAACTCTAGTAAATAGTTCTGATTTTCCCTCTAGCTTTCTCACATCATTGAATTTCAAATGATTTAATTTGAAATTACTTTAATTATTTCACATGATATTATCTAATTAAAATTTGAAAAAATCCTAGCATAAACATCTCATGAAATAATATTTATTTAAACTCTTTTAAAATAGAATCCATGTGTGCATGGTTGTATATATAAGACATACCAACACTCCCTTTTATAACATGGAACATTAAAACATCATCTTGAATAAAAATTTATTATGATGTCTATTTAAATGAATATCGGTTCACAATGCATCACTTGATTTGATATTTTCTGCATAATAAATATTCTGGAAATTTATATTTTCATCCAATGGAAATATCAACATTTATCCAACTGTTGATCCTTACATGGAACAAGATATATTCTTACATATATTGAATGATGTTTATTAATCCATGAATCATATTTAAATAGATAGAAAATATTATTATGTATATAGTCATCCTTAAGTAGACAAATATTTATCTTTACACAAACTCAAATGATACTTATGCAGATAAAATTATTTTTAGGTAGAGATCATTGATGTTTACATAGAGAAAAATAATTATTACACAGAATAATTATCCTTATGAAGTATCATATAATGCATACACATATCATAACTAATCCTAACACACATCAAAATTAGTCATTTTTTAATATTATGGATCATACTTTTGAAGTTCTAGACTTTTTCAAATTTACCAAGACATGTAAATTTCAGATCTCTTCTAAATAACTCCATCCTTATTAAAAATTTCCATAGATCCTTCACCTCACATATTAACCCTTGTTTTATATGAGTTTAAATATGATTAATTAATTGAAAAAAAACCCAATAATATTCACATCTTATTAAACTTATCCATACCTGATTCTCTAGAAAAATACCACATTCTAAAGGAAACTTCATGTCTCAACAATCTCTTTAGGTAGTCAAAAACTTCCAAATAGCTCTTGGGATTAATAATCTTCCCCTATAGATTTTTTTGGAAACTGAGGAACATAAATCACTATAAAACTCAATCCTATAATTAATTAATAATTATTCAATAATTATAACCCTACTTGAGTGAACTTGGTGTAGGAAACAAAAATATTGAATAATAATATCAAGTTATCCATAAAAATAGTGATTTATATTCAACTTCTTTAAACATGATCCTCATGATTCAACTTGGTGAAATGGGACCACCAGAAAATTTATGTAAGAATGGATCACTTATTCATAAATAAATACTTCATCATCACATCAAATATTTCCTCAACTTAAAAAACCATCCATGTAATATGTAATAAAAAAAATTGCTGCATTCATTTCAAAAAATTATTAGAACAGTTCAATAAAAATTAAAAAATACACACCACAACTTAAATCATAGCTTACCCATTTTAAAAAAACACCATAAATATATTATTCCACTGAATAATAGAAACACATACCTTTGGAAACTCCTCCTATAGACCTCCCCCCATGAATACATTAATGGATTAAACATGAAAATATTTATATTTTCTCTTTCTCAACCTTTTAAAACAATATCCAAATACTAGGATAATAGAGGTGATAATAAAACACCATACTTTATCCTTTTGAAGAGTGAGGTTTAAATCCCACCTCCAACCTTAGTTTCTAAAAGATTACTTCAATAATGACTTGGTAAACACATAAGAAATTTTTTTCAAGGTAGGAAAAAATCCAAATTCAAATCATTTATCTCCACAAAATCTATAATGAAATGATATTTTATATCTATGTTCTTGGAACTTGGATATTGAATAGGATTATTTAAAAAATTAATAGTACATTTATTATCACAACCCAATATAAGTGATATCTTTAATTCCACCTTAAGATCTTATAACTTTTTCCTCATCCATATCATATGTTCAGTGGCTTGAGTTACATCCATATACTCTACATTAATAGTTCTTCAAATTAAATAATTTTTCTTCTATGTGTTCCAAAAAATATGCCTCTCTCCAAGGAAGCAAACTACATTGTTTTAACACCCCAAGCTTCTACGGTATGCTTCCCTTTGAATAATGCAATAGCGTGTGTTGTACGCAACATCGAGTTCTAACACACACCACAACCGATCAAACTAGCCATTATAAATAGTAATACATACTTTTTGAAATTTTATCTCTCAAAATGGACTTCATTTTTGGGTTCAGAGTATCGAATTTAGCCTAAGGTGAAATTTTGGTACTTTTCGGATAACTTTAATATTTTGATGAATAGTGAAAATTACTAAATTTTAATTAAAAACAACTTTTTTAATCAAAATAATTAATAGTGATAAATTATGAATTTGAGTGGTTTAAAAGTATATTTAGAATATATTTTTACCATTTAATACAATTTTGGTCATTGGACATAATTTCACAATTAAACCGAACATAAACAAGTATCAATCTTTTGATAGTTATTATATCTTAAAAACACGCTTTTTGTTTTAACAGCGGGAATTAATTTTAAATTAATTTCTGGAACTTTTGTGTTTTGAATTTGGAAAAATAGATTCCATATTTGGAATCAGTATGTTCAAATTTTGTAAATATGTAACTTTTATTTTTAGACATTTTGAATAATTACTTCGGTAAATATTTTATTTACCATGGTTAAAGGGTAAATCCGGTAAATAAGGGTTAAAAAATAATATTATTATAAAAAAATTACCCTAAAACGTGTCCTAACATTATTGGTTGATACATGTTCGACCATGGTCATATTTGGGTCCATTTTGGGACCCCATGGTGCCACTTGTAAGTGATAGGGACACTTTATTTTAATTAAGTTAAAATGAATACAAAAATGACACAAGCATATATCTTTTAGAAAAACAATTTTTACATAGGGTTATATATGTTGGATTTTAGACTATAAATATTCCTTAGAAAGATAAAAATATTTCCTACATAATTATATTTTATTTATAATTTTTAGACATTAAATAATTTAATTTATTTATGACACAATGATGATGCAGTAATTACCATAATAGTGAAAAATTAAAATAATTGCTATTATAAATACCCAAATAAATATAATTTGAGACTTCTAATGAATTAAACTAATTTTATAAGATAATATGACATATTATTATTGATTTAATTTACTTTTTTTGAACTAATCATTCTGTTATTATTTTCACAAAAATCAATTTTCCAAATAGTGTCAAAATTGACATAAAAGGGTTTTTAAAACAAATATTATATTATTAATTGATATTAAATTCCTAAAAATATAAGGTTCGTCCAAGAGACTTATATCATGATATTTTAATCATTAATGGACCACTTGGTGGTCTCTTGGATTTATATGGTAAGTTTATTAACCATATAATATAAAAATACAAAGAGACTTTGTAAAAGTGAAACAAATTAACTAATAGTTAATACTTAAAGATAAGGTTAATATAATGACCCAAACCTGTCTAAATTCTATTGGTTGAGTGGTTTTCTACCCATACCCACCTTAAACTTTAAATAATAAACTTTTTATCCATTAGAAACCGAATATGAATTTATTATAAACTAATATTTCTATCTTTTCCAAAGGTGCCCCTCACCCCTCTTATAAAAGGGCACTCCCCATTCTCATTACTTCTCACCTTAAAATCCTTTTGGTTCGGCAAAAGCCTGCCCAAATACTCTCTAAACTTCCCTCACTACAACCTAGAGGCCTTATTTTGATCCGAAAGCCAACCTAAGGATCCCTTTTGATCAAATCAAAAGGAAGAACCCGAAGAAGAGGTAATGATTTCACCACCCTTTTTCAAGTTCCTTTCTTCTTCCACTTCTTCTTCCTTTGTTGTTACCATTCTAAAATAATAACTCCAGTATCATATATATACTTTGATGTTATTATAAATATGGTACAACCATATTCACTATTCTATCAATCCTTTGAATAACATGTCACCATACGTGCGTACGTACGGCTTACCGTCTCCACGTCGTGGTGTAATTGTTATTCAATAAATTATTATTTGGATGGGTATAATAATGATGTGTAACTCATGTAAATAATAAATATAACATGATAATTATTCTTTATATATGATATACCATCCAATTATATATTATTTTAATATGAAAATAATTATATTTTCGCTCGTGCGTACGTACGGACTACTTTCTCCACGAACGCGATGAGATTCATTCTCCATCGTATCCATTCAAGTATAATTCTCATTTGATGATTAAAAATAATATTTACAGACTTGATATAATTCTGGATATGAATAAGAAACAACTTATCCATGAAAAACACGACTTACGTAACAAAACATATAAAATAAAACGAGTAAGTTAACACCCGCAACGACGATAATTCTAAAATATTATTAACAAAGTAATGTTAAAAGATCATATATGATATCATATTAATATATATGATTCTTGTATAATTTAATAACAATTATTTCACCATTATACAGGAGGTTAACCTACCCTCAACCAAGGAAAAGTACAAGGTAAGGGTTTATTTCGCAATCTCTTCATTATCTGAGGTTGTTTATACGTAATAATATACTGGGATCTCTTTATCATCCACATCCATGTTTCTTAAAAATTTATTTCAAAAAATTTTTAATATTTAATAGAATATGGGTTAAAGTCATATATACCCTTGTTTGACTATTTATAAGAGGTTTATAAAGGAATCTTTCTGTCGTTTTCCAAACAAGGTGCTTTTTAACCTTTTCGACAGAATTAAGGTAAGAATGTTTTTTTAAACTTATACAGCGGGTGCGGCTATTTTCCGCCGTTATAAAATCTTTGAAGCTTCCCTTACAAGATTATAAGAATATTTTCAAAGAAAATGTTTTATTTTATAAGTATATGACTCTTAAATTATTTCAAAATAGAAAGAGATATTTCTCTAAAAAGAGTTTTGATTTCATCTATGTCAACATCCTTTGATGGATTTTACACTTATTTGAAGTTGATTTATTATGATAAAAAACTTCTATATTGTATTGAAGGTTTTGTGATATGTTTGATTGTTGATGCATTATTTTTTATACCATTCATGGTTTATGGATGAAGTATTTACATTTCGTATGCTATTTTTAATACGAATGTTTATGTTATGTTTAAACCTTTTCATATGGGAATGCATTAGACTTAATATGTGACGGGTGGAGCCCACTATAGCTCCTCGATGCATCGATAGGTCTCACGAGACAAACTAGTGTCTTGGAACAAGGCCTTGGAAAAATCTTATTTATAGTCTTGGCACGAGGCCTTGGCTATGTGGTTATGATAGTCTGGCATTATGCATTCCATCATTATGAAAGTGGTTATTAATATTGAATGTGATTATTCGATTAGTAGAATATCCATGTCAATAAGTAAATGGAATTATTTAATTTTACTTTTTCCATACTATGTTGAAGTTCAAGTTTAAAAGGCTTTTGTTTTAGTTATACATTGCCTTAAATGTTTATTCTTATTTATGAAAGTTTCCGCTATATTGTTATCCTTAATGGGCATTTGAGCTCACCCCTTTTCTATGTTTTATTTTTCCAAGGATGTGAAGAAGTAAATTATGAATGACCTGCAGGGATATTATAAGGTGATAATAGTGTGGACTATGGAGACATTATGTTGTTGTAGTAGTTTTTCACTTTATGATGTAATGTAAAACTTTATGAATATATCTAGTGTTTCCAAGGCTACTAAACCAATCGGTCTTTCGAGATTTGATATTTCTTGTGATCATTACAATGTTATGTAATAATGCATCGACTCTGGGTAACTGGGGTCGGGGCGTTACTGTTGGTATCAGAGGAAGTTTAGTACAAACCTTGGAAGCTAGATTTAGATAAACTCTGATTAGAGAACATAGATTTAAGATGGACTTTGAGGATTAGTATAGAATAACTTCCTAGAATTTTGGTATTGTATAGATTTTGTGAGTTTTCTGAGCAATACATCACTGTCTGGATACGAGCAGGTAGAGATGGCTCTGGCACAGATGTACCTAGGGGTAAAACCCAAAAACACCGCTTTGAGCTAGACTCGAACTGGAACTGGTGCACGACAACGGGCCTTGCTGCACTCTTGGTTACGACACTCCTGGGGGATATGCTTAGGATAACTCTCATTTTCTTTAAAAATAATTATGAAGGGTTTATGAGTATATACTTCCTCAATGAAAACATTTTTATGATTATGGATTATATCCATAAATAGTTCAATTTATGTTAAGTGTTTTATTAGTATGGAATTTTGTATTTTGATTCAAAAACTGATCTAGTTAATGCCATTGTTTAGAAATGGTGCCTAGTGGAAGAAATGGAAACCATATCAATGCACGCACTCCATGTAGGGATTTCCCTCATACTCAAGATAATTATAGTGGAGCTGGTGATGCAACTGGTGTCGATCATCTAATCACCATACTAGGACAACTGACTCAGGTTATGAATAATAACCTTACCCGTATGGAGCACCCTGATCCGCAACGTGGAGGATCAATGTTAGATCGCTTCATGAGGAAAAAACCACCAACGTTCAATGGGAGTACAAATCCCTTAGTAGCTGATCAATGGATAAATTCCCTAGAGAAAACATTTCAGGCTTTGGGGAGTAGTGAAAGGGAAAAAGTTATCATGGCAGTTTACCGCCTCACTGGAGATGCTGATCAATGGTGGTCATTGATTCAAAATACGAAGGAAGATGATGAAGTATAAAATATGGAATGGAGGGACTTCAAAGATCTGTTTTTAGAAAAATACTTTCCTCGCGACCATCGAGCAGATATGGAAAGGTAATTTCTGAGTCTAAGACAAAAGGAGGATAAGAATGTCACAAAGTATGAGGCTAACTTTACAAGGTTATCAAGGTATGCTGGAGATTATATACATAACCCAAGAAGTAAGATTGATCGTTTCTTTGATGGGTTAAAACCATTTCTCCATCGAGCATTAGTCTCACAATCCTTCTCGTCATATGAAGACATTGTCTCATGTGCTATCAAGACCGAAAAGGAATTCTCTAAGTATTATGACTTTAAATCAAAGCAAGAGAAGAAGAGATATGTTGATCAATCTGGGAATGGAAATAAGGGGAAGAAGGGAAAGGTTGAATATCCATCCTGTGGTAAATGTGGTAAGAAACACCCTGGTACTTGCTTGAAGGGAACGGGAGTCTGTTACAAGTGTGGTGAAAAAGGCCACCAAGCTCATGATTGCAAAGGGAAGAAGGAAGCTACCAATGTTCAGTGCTAAAATTGAAGGGAGATGGGACATTATGCAAATGAATGTCCTAAGATTTAGGAGAACTTACCTTATAAAAGGCCAAGGGATCAAGGCCAAGCTTATGCTATCACTACTGCTGAGGTAGAAGCTTCGAAAGACGTGGTGGCAGGTAATTTAATGGTTTTCTCAAGTTTAGGAAATGCATTATTTAATTCTGGATCATTGCATTGTTTCATATCTTCCCAGTTTTCTAAGAAAATTAGATATTTCAAATTTGATTTAACAAGGGAGTTGTCAGTTAAAACTCCTAAGGGAAGTATCATTACAACAAAGTTTTGTGAATCAGTCCCCATTAGAGCACATAAATGTTATCTTCTGATCTCGTCGTCATACCTATGATTGAGTTTGATATAATCCTCGGTATAGACTGTCTTTTGGACTATGATGAGAAGATTTATTGTAAGAAGAAATAGGTTACGATTCTTGATGATGATGATAAGGAACACCTTATAATTAGAGCAGAATCATCACCACCTAATTCTTATCTAGATCCACCCCCAGTAGCTCAACTAAATTCAATTATTGGGGAGGAAGAGAATGAAATGACTGTGGGTGAGGAAAGGAATGTTCAAATAGAGGATGTACCTATTGTGAAAGAATATGTAGATGTGTTTCCGGAAGATTTACCTGGACATCCTCCAGAATGAGAAGTTGAGTTTTCCATTGATTTAATTCTTGGATCAAGGCCTATATCAAAGACCCCTTATAGAATGACCACTGTAGAATTAGTTGAACTAAAGAAACAACTAGAGTAATTGAGTAATAAGGGATTTATTCGCACTAGTGTTTCTCCATGGGGAGCCCCTGTTCTTTTTGTTAAAAAGAAATATGGATCTATGAGGTTATGTATCGACTATAGGGATATCAATGCTATAACAATAAAGAACAAGTATCCCCTACCTCGCATTGATGATTTATTTGACCAACTGCATAGAGCTCAATACTTTTCAAAGATTGACCTTCTATCTGGATACCATCAGTTGTGTGTAAAGAAGGAAGTCATTCCGAAGACAGCATTTTGAACCAGGTACGGGCATTACAAGTTTACTGTAATGCCTTTTGGATTGACTAATATACCCTTTGTATTCATGTATTTGATGAATAGAGTTTTCAAGGAATATCTCAATGAATTTGTGGTGGTATTTATTGATGATATCTTGGTATACTCTAAAAGCTACGAAGATCATGAAAGTCACTTGCGCATTATCCTGAAGACTCTAAGAAGGCATGAATTATATGGAAAGTTTAGCAAGTGTGAATTCTGGATTCAGGAGATTTCTTTTCTTGGATATATTTTCTCTAAAGATGGAATCTTTGTTGATCCTTCTAAGACCAAGGAAATCCAAGAATGGACAGCACCTATGAGTATAACTGAGGTACGCGGTTTTATTGGTTTGGCAGGTTATTATCGACGTTTCGTCCAGAATTTTGCCCGATTGGAAAACCCATTAACGAAGCTCACACGTAAAGGGGTTAAATTTGTTTGGACAAAATAGTGTGAAGAATGTTTCGAAGAACTGAAGAGAAGATTAGTCAATGCTCCTATATTGACTCTAGCATCGGGGAATGATGGGTTTGTTATTTATAGTGATGCATCAAAGAAAGGACTTGGTTGTGTCCTTATGCAGAATGATAGGGTTATTGCCTATGCATCAAGACAGTTGAAAATTTATGAGAAAAACTATCCTACTCATGATCTCGAGTTAGCAGTTGTGATCTTTGCTTTGAAGATATGGAGGCACTACCTCTATGGTGAAAAATATGAGATTTATACTGATCACTAGAGTTTGAAGTATATTTTCTCAAAAAAATAACTCAACATGAGGCAAAGGAGATGTCTTGAATTACTCAAGGATTATGATTGCACGATACACTACAACCCGGGGAAGGCAAACAATGTGGCAGATGCTTTGAGCAGAAAAGACCATGGAGTTTTGAACAATATGAGAATTGAAAGGGATCCAATTTTCATGGATCTAGTGAAGATGGACATGGGAATAACCAGGGAAGGTGAAACATTAATGCTTTTTCAAATGGTTTCCAAACCATCTTTACTAGAAATAATTAAGAGTTCTCAGACCGATGATGAAGAATTTCAAAAGAAGATTAAAGCTGTGAATGATGGGAGATTGAGAGACTTTGTGTATGAAGATGGAATTTTGAAATTTGGGAAGAGACTTTTTGTTCCCAATATACCTAATCTAAAAAGGTAATTTCTGGATGATGCTCATAGTTCCAATTTCTCTATACACCCTGGGAGCACAAAAATGTATAGAGATTTGAAGGAACATTTTTGGTGGGACAACATGAAGAGGGAGATTGCTGATTTTGTGTCAAGATGTATGGTTTGTCAACAAGTGAAAGCTGGAAGGAAACATCCCGGAGGAGTCATGCAACCTCTTCCCATACCGGAGTGGAAATGGGACAATATTATGATGGAATTTGTCATGGGACTACCAAAGACTCCTAGAAGGAACGATGCAATATGGTTTATTGTTGATTGTATTACCAAGTCAGCACATTTTCTTGCTATAAGAGAAGATATACCACTGGAACGTCTAGCAAGACTATATATTGATGAAGTTGTGAGACTTCATGGAGTACCCCTATCGATTGTTTTTTATCATGATCCCCATTTTACTTCAAGATTCTGGAAAAGTCTTCAGAAATCCTTGGATACTGAACTTCATTTGAGCATTGCCTACCACCCTCAAACAGATAGACAATCAGAACAAACTATTCAAACCTTAGAAGACATGTTGAGATCCTGCCCACTTGACTTTCAGGGTATGTGGGATCAATATTTACCTCTGGTAGAATTTTCCAATAACAATAGCTTCCATTCGATTATTCATATGGCATCATATGAAGCGTTATACGGAAAGAGATGTCACACACCAACCTGTTGGGATGACGTTGGTGAAAGAAAACTTGTAGGACCAGAACTGGTGGAGGAAACAATGGAAAAGGTGAAGGTAATCCAAAACCATATCAAAGCATCTCAAAGTAGGCAGAAGAGCTATGCCGATAATCGAAGGAAGGATTTGGAATTTCAAGTTGGTGATCATGTTTTCCTGAAGGTATATCAATGGAATGGAGTCATATGTTTTGGTAAGAAAGGTAAATTGAGTCCCAGGTACATCGGACCTTTTGAAATTCTAGAACGAATTGGGGTTGTAGCTTACCTATTGGCAATGTCGCCATGTCTCTCCAAAGTTCATGATGTCTTCCATGTATCTCTATTGAGGAAATACATGCCTGACCCAACGCATGTACTCACCTATGAGGAATTAGAACTGGAACCCGATCTGTCTTATTGCGAAGATCCCATCAAGATTCTTGATATGAGATAACAAGTACTGAGAAACCGGATGACTCGTCTAGTAAAAGTCTTGTGGAGAAACCATAAGATGGAAGAGGCGACGTGGGAACCCGAGGAACTTATGATGAAGAATCACCCGAGTCTTTTCATGTGGTAGTATTATAGAAATTTCGAGGACGAAATTATTTGAAGGAGGGGAGAATGTAACACCCCAAGCTTCTACGGTACTCTTCCCTTTAAATAATGCAATAGTGTGTGTTGTACGCAACATCGAGTTCTAACACACACCACAACCGATCAAACTAGCTGTTATGAATAGTAATACATACTTTATAAAATTTTATCTCTCAAAATGGAATTCATTTTTGGATTCTAAGTATCGATTTTAGCCTAAGGTGAAATTTTGGTACTTTTCGGATAACTTTAATATTTTGATGAATAGTGAAAATTACTAAATTTTAATTAAAAACAACTTTTTTAATCAAAATAATTAATAGTGATAAATTATGAATTTGAGTGGTTTTAAAGTATATTTAGAATATATTTTTACCATTTAATACAATGTTGGTCATTGGACATAATTTCACAATTAAACCAAACATAAACAAGTATCAATCTTTTGATAGTTATTATATCTTAAAAACACGCTTTTTGTTTTAACAGCGGGATTTAATTTTAAATTAATTTCTGCCAATTCTGTGTTTTGAATTTGGAAAAATGTATTCCATATTTGGAATCAGGATGTTCAAATTGTGTAAATATGTAACTTTTATTTTTAGAAATTTTGAATAATTACTTCCGTAAATATTTTATTTACCATGGTTAAAGGGTAAATCTGGTAAATAAGGGTTAAAAAAATAATATTATAATAATAAAAAATTACCCTAAAACGTGTCCTAACCTTATTGGTTGATACAGTTTCGACGATGGGAATATTTGGGTCGATTTTGGGACCCCATGGTGCCACTTTTAAGTGATAGGGACACTTTATTTTAATTAAGTTAAAATGAATACAAAAATGACACAAGCATATATCTTTTAGAAAAAAAAATTTTACATAGGGTTATATATGTTGGATTTTAGACTATAAATATTCATTAGAAAGATAAAAATATTTCCTACATAATGATATTTTATTTATAATTTTTAGACATTAAATAATTTAATTTATTTATGACACAATGATGATCCAGTAATTACCATAATAGTGAAAAATTAAAATAATTGATATTATAAATACCCAAATAAATATAATTTGAGAATTTTAATGAATTAAACTAATTTTATAGATTAATATGACATATTAGGATTGATTTAATTGACTTTTTTTGAAGTAATCATTCTGTTATTATTTTCACAAAAATCAATTTTCCAAATAGTGTCAAAATTGACAAAAAAGAGTTTTGAAAACAAATATTATATTATTAATTGATATTAAATTCCTAAAAATCTAAGGTTCGGTCAAGAGACTTATATCATGATATTTTCATCGTTAATGGACCACTTGGGGGTCTCTTGGATGTATATGGTAAGTTTACTAACCATATAATATAAAAATACAAAGAGACTTTGTAAAAGTGAAACTAATTAACTAAGAGTTAATACTTAAAGATAAGGTTAATATAATGACCCAAACCTGTCTAAATTATATTGGTTGAGTGGTTTTCGACCCATACCCACCTAAAAATTTAAATAATCAACTTTTGAGCCATTATATACTGAATATGAATTTATTATAAACTAATATTTCTAGCTTTTCCAAAGGTTCCTCTCACCCCTCTTATAAAAGGGAACTCCCCCTTCTCATTACTTCACACCTTCAAAGCCTTTTGGTTCGGCAAAACCCTACCCAAATACTCTCTAAACTTCTCTAACTACAACCTAGAATCATTAGTTTGATCATAAATCCAACCTAAGGAGCCCTTTTGATCAAATCAAAAGGAAGAACCCGAAGAAGAGGTAATGATTTCACCACCCTTTTTCAAGTTCCTTTCTTCTTCCACTTCTTCTTCCTTTGTTGTTACCATTATAAAATAATAACTCCAGTATCATATATATACTGTGATGTTATTATAAATATGGTACAACCATATTCACTATTCTATCCATCCTTTGAATAACATGTCACCATACGTGCGTACGTACGGCTTACCGTCTCCACGTCGTGGTGTAATTGTTATTCAATAAATTATTATTTGGATGGGTATAATAATGATGTGTAACTCATGTAAATAATAAATATAACATGATAATAATTCTGTATATATGATATACCATCCAATTATATATTATTTTAATATCAAAAGAATGATATTGTCGCTCGTGCGTACGTACGGACTACCGTCTCCAAGAACGCGATGAGATTCATTCTCCATCGTATCCATTCAAGTATAATTCTCATTTCATGATTAAAAAAAATATTTAAGGACTTTATATAATTCTGGATATGAATAAGATAAAACCTATCCATGACAAACATGACTTACGTAACAAAACATATAAAAGAAAATGAGTAAGTTAACACCCGGAACGACGATAATTCTAAAATATTATTAACAAAATAATGTTAAAAGATCATATATGATATCATATTAATATATATGATTCTTGTATAATTTAATAACAATTATTTCACCATTATACAGGAGGTTAACCTACCCTCAACCAAGGAAAAGTACAAGGTAAGGGTTTATTTTTCAATCTCTTCATTATTCGAGGTTGTTTATACGTAATAATATTTTGGGATCTCTTTATCATCCACATCCATGTTTCATAAAAATGTATTTCAAAACATTTTTACTATTTACTAGAATATGGGTTAAAGTCATTTATACCCTTTTTTGACTTTTTATAAGAGGTTTATAAAATAATCTTTCCGTCATTTTCCAAACAAGGTGCTTTTTAACCTTTTCGACAGAATTAAGATAAGAATGTTTTTTTTAACTTATACGGCAGGTGCGGCGATTTTCCACCATTATAAAATCTTTGAAGCTTCCCTTACAAGTTTATAAGAATATTTTCAAAGAAAATGTTTTATTTAATAAATATATGACTCTTAAATGATTTCAAAATAGAAAGATATATTTCTCTAAAAAGAGTTTTGATTTCATCTATGTCAACATCCTTTGATGGATTTTACGCTTATTTGAGGTTGATTTATTATGATACAAAACTTCTATATTGTATTGAAGGTTCTGTGATATGTTTGACTATGGATGCATTATTTTTTATACCATTCATGGTTTATGGATGAAGTACTTACATTTCGTATGCTAGTTTTAATACGAATGCTTATATTATGTTTAAACCTTTTCATATGGGAATGCATTGGACTTAATAAGTGACGGGTGGAGCCCACTATAGCTCCTCGATGCATCAGTAGGTCTCATGAGACAAACTAGTGTCTTGGCACAAGGCCTTGGCAAAATCTTATTTGTAGTCTTGGCACGAGGCCTTGGCTATGTGGTTATGATAGTCTGGAATTATGCATTCCATCATTATGAAAGTGGTTATTGATATTGCATGTGATTATTCGATTAGTAGAATATCCATGTGAATAAGTAAATGGAATTATTTCATTTTACTTTTTCCATACTATGTTGAAATTCAACTTTAAAAGGCTTTTGTTTTAGTTATACATTTCTTTAAATGTTTATTCTTATTTATGAAAGTTTCTGCTATATTGTTATCCTTACTGGGCATTTGAGCTCACCCCTTTTCTATGTTTTATTTTTTCCAGGATGTGAAGAAGTAAATTATGAATGACCTGCATGGATATTATAAGGGGATAATAGTGTGGACTATGGAGACATTATGTTTTTGTAGTAGTTTTTCACTTTATGATGTAATGTAAAACTTTATGAATATATCTAGTGTTTCCAAGGCTACTAAACCAATCGGTCTTTCAAGATTTGATCTTTCTTGTGATCATGCCAATGTTATGTAATAATGCACTGACTCTGGGTAACTGGGGTCGGGGCATTACAATTGTATGATGATCTTATATCATTAACATAACCATTCTAATATTAATATATGTAACTAAATAGATCAAGACTCCCTTTTATGTAATATTTTAAACAAACAGATAATATACCTCTATTATACCTAATAATCCTCTTTTCATCCCTAAAATGGGACACTTATGGATCACATTGATACCTGGAACAAAGTGTAATGGAATGATCTATATCTGGTATCAAAGATATCTAGTATATCCAACTCCAAATAAGATTTTATAATTATCTTATATCCACTTCCTTTTCTTATATATCATTAGAAAACTTAGTTCCCACTGAATTGGGTGTGGAAAATAGCTTTGAACCCCCCCCCCCCCCATGAAAAACTTCTTTAGTATTTCATGAGCATACTTCTCTTGAGATAAAAAAATGTGGTCTCACTCTTGTAAAAATCCCTTAAAATGTCTTAACTCAACTAGAATAGATATTTCAAATATATTTTTCACCTACATATAAAATTCTTCACATATCCTTTATTTATTTCCATCAAATATGATATCATCTACATAGACAATGACAACGAGAGATAGATCTTTGTCATATTTTATATATAGATTGTTCCACTCATTATTTTCTAAAATTAAACTTATTAAAAATATATATATATATTATAATACCATGCTGTTGGGGATTATTTAAACCCATATAGAGCCTTCTTCAACTTAAAAACATATTCTATTCTTTATCAAGCAATAATCTATAAGTTGTTTCAATATAAACTTCTTCCAATACTCACTCATGAAGGGAGACTTGAAATCCATTTGGAATATCTTGTATTTCTTTCATGATATAATAAAAATACAAATTATAATAATTTTAATCATTTAAACCAACGAAAATGTCTCTTAAAAATCAATCCCTTATGCTTGAGAATAAATGTTACATGTAAATTTTTCCTTATTTCTCGCAAATTTTCCATTTTCATTCAACTTGTTTTATAATTGAAATTTTTTTTAAATTATGTTATTTTCTTCAGGTTTGGGTACCAAATCCCAAGTTTCATTCTTATTTATTTAGTTTAATTATTCATTAATTGAATCAATCCACTCTTGATGCTCTAAATCTTTGTCACCATCTCTAAGTTCAATTTTAGAAAGCAGTGAGGTATCGATTTTGATCCTCAAAGTTCTCCCAGTTTGAACTTATTTTACTTGATTTAAAATGATTTTTTGAACCTATAATTGTATTATTATACTTGTATGAGGTGGAATAGGTTTCTCCCCCATAAATATATTTGTATGAATCATCATCTTCAAACTTTAATTCTTCATAATCTTCACTATTTTTTCGAATGTTATCCTATTATTTAACCAAAAACTATTCACCTTCATCACTTCTAAAAATTGATACTCCATGTTTGTTCTAATTATTTTAATGTTCATAGAATTTAACATAATTATTTTCAATGATATTCCATGTCTCTTTTTTGTAACATCAATATCCTCTTCCATTTGGAGGATAACCAACAAAAATACCATAAACTCATCTTCTATCAAAATTCCTAATATTTACACCTTTTAATTTGATAATACAAAGTTTTTAGAATACCCTTAATTATTTCAAACATGGTTTATTATTATAATACATCTCATATGGTGAATTTTCATAATTTGGTCTAAATAAGTAGCGATTTTGAATGTGCACTGCTTCTTCAACAGCCTGTCTCTAAAAAATGAGAAGTTTTATTCTCTATCAACATGGTTTAATCCATATCCACCAAGATTATATTCCTTTATTTAGACACATCATTTTGTATTGGTTTTTATGTTTCCTTGATTTCATTTAAAATACCATGATTCTAAAGGTAATCTTCAAATCTTTCATTTTTGTACTCAGTACTATTATCTATCTAAATATTTTTTAGAGAGTAAACACACTCCTTTTTATCACTTATCTTGAAAATATAAAACATCCTAAGATCATTTTATTTATGTTTCATAAACATAATTAAAGTAATGTGAGTGATTTAATTAATAAATAAAATAAATTACATATCCGCATTTATTGATTAATTCTTCATGGACCCATAGATGTCAGAATGAATAATATCCAAGGGATGAGATGTATGAATATTAACTTTATTATATAAAGAGTTTTTAATATTCCCCTTATGGAACGTGGATCAAATATAATATGTTTCTCTCTTGATATTAGTAACATCTCAAATAATTTCTCTTTGAGTTTGATTTCTCATATTCCTTTGGAAATTATTACCAATCCTCATGTATCATGGTTAGTTTTATTCTTCCATACCAAGATAACATGAATCTGGAGCATCTCCCACTTGAGACAAATTCAACTTGGTTCATTTTACAATTTTAAAAAATCTATCATATTCAAGTATTTTTACCATAAATACATTTTTTATAATGTTAACCTCATTCCATTCCTCACAGGGCTAAGAAACACTTAACAGATTGTGTTTTAGCCCATCGACATATTTGGATTTCTTATACTTCATCTTTTCTTTACCAATCAAAACTACACCAAATACTTTTCTTTTGAGTGTACCATAATTACAAAATTTCAATAAACCTTCTTTATAATATTATAAATTTTTTATCACCTTTAAGTCTCCTTTCATGGGTGAATATAATCCACTATAAAAAATCTATCAAAATTCCCCTTTTAAAGATTCAAATGCAACCACTATAGCAAGATATTTTTCCTTTCATATCTTCTTATTCTCCTAATTCTTCTAAGTATTAATTTTTTTAATAATTTGGGATAGTATCATGGCATGGAAAACTTTATCAAGGTGACCTATTGTACCATATATTTTAAAAAATTCTTCCAAAGGATTAAATCTATTCTCAATCTTTAGTACATATTTTTTACGTTGTTTCTGAATTTATCTTATTTTATTGGGATGATAACCCCTTAGATTATTCATACCAAATCTTATAGACTCATATGATTGTTGGTAATTAAATCTACACATTCTTTCCATGTTCCCAAATCCTCTATAGTACTAACAATTTCCAAAAATGACATATTAATCTCTATAAATAGTTTTTTGTCTAAAATTTGGTACTTGTCTCTCTTCATTATTTTGACCAACAATATTGTATTATTTTTGTGAAAAAAATTATTATGAGCTACTGAAATATTAAACTTTATCTTATGATTATTCTCAACTATTTCAAAGTTTCCATTTGTAGTTGTTTTTGACTTAAATTTTGGGTTCACTAAATTATTAGATTTCTGAGATAAACCTATTTTATCCAAAAAATTGGTTTTCTTTACTTTCACCATTTTATCAAACTTTTGATAAATATTTTAAAAAAATATTTTCTCCCCTTGATAGTGGTTTTTTATTATCTTCATCAGCTTATTTATCCTTTGAAAATACCCAACTTCTTGAATGGAATTTCTGAAATTAGATCTGAATTTGTTCAATTTGTCTTTATTTTTTACCAGATGTTATTATACAAGGTAAAAATACATATATTTCTCATTTATTTTCCTTTCCATATTTATGTTCAAAATTTTATTATCATAAAGAATCTTATTAATATCATAAACCACTTTTATCAGTTTATATTACTTCTTTTGCGTGATCTGATTCCTTATTATTGAAAGATTGGTCGCCTTTTTAAATTCTTGTTCAATTTTTTTCAAGATTTGAAATTTTTAAGATAAATTATTTAAATTATATCTCCAACATAAAATCTATAAATATTTATTATTATTAACTTATGTAATAACTAATTTCATTACTAGTGAAATTTCAATCATTCACTTTAGCAATTAGTAGATTCTCATCAGCTTCATCTCTGGAAGTCTCGTCTTCCTCCACATTTTTACTATCATAAACTCCTTTATAATTTGATAATATGTTTCTATTTTTATAGTTAGATAACTTAAAACAATTCCCTTTAAATAAATACTTTTAATTTTCATCCTTATTCTTTGAGGATCTTCTCAATCTTTCACTTTCTTCATCGCTATCTTCTTCTTCTTCTTTAAAACTTGTGAAATTTTATACAAAGTGTTCAATGGATCTAAAATTTAACCTTTTTAGTGGAATATTACCTTTATACTTTCTAGTTACTATTATCTTTTATATAGAATAAATTTATAAGTTCAAAAAACTTTCAATACACTTCATCTTATAAGTCTAATTATCCAACTTCATTATCTTTAACATCCTTCTAGGATTTATCCTTATTTGTGGATTTAAAGGAAATTTATTTCTCTACCATTCCATTATTTTTGGTATAGTTTTCCATCTCCACATATCATATGAAATTATAATAATATGTAAGTCATATAGAAGAAGTGTGTTTGGATCTCTATTTTCAAGATCTAAAACTTTAGCATCAAAACTATAATGTAAGATGTGTAGTATCTTCTAAAAAATAGTTGAGTCCTCCAACTTATCGCCAAGTATTATGATAGTACTCATAATATAATTCACCCTTATCAAGATCCCATATATATAATCATCATCCTTTATTTTAAAATATTCATATTTCAATCTCTAAATTTTTAATTTTTCACTCTTCACTTTGGTGATACCTTCATAAATATTCTCTATAGTTTCCCAAATCCATTCCTATTTTTTTATTACTTTAATTTTTAGAAATTAACCCTCTAAAATAGATGATAGTAAAAAATTTAAATAATTTCAATCATTCTCTAAATTATTTTTATCTGATTCTAGCATAGCATCACCTTTACCAAGAGGAATAAAACCATCAATAATGTCTTCAATGACATCAAAGATGATAGATAATATATATAAAAACATTATCACACCCTAATTTTTAATTTCTATATTATTTTATTAATTTATTTATTTTTATCCTTTACCTTGAGTTTTAGGTTGTTTTATTTTAAATTTTTTATGTTTTGGAATTTCATTTATTGGTACATGGTATGTTCATGGTTAGTAAAACCTTGCAGAAAGCATATAAAACCTGTAATTCCTTGATAGTGGGGTTTTTTATGGTTGGTGTATTATTTTTCAAACCATTTAAAGTTATCTAGGTTACCATGAGAAATAATATGTGTGGGGAGTGAGCCACATAATTGGTTCATGGTTAGGAGAATCCATGCAACCCAAAACATGCAGGGTATGGTACTCAAGCTAGTGTCTCCTGCATAGTTGGTGCACAGTTTTCAAAACCATGAATCCAACCCATGTGGTCTACCCAGTTTTAAATTTTTTGGTTTTTCAAGATTAAAACTCATCAATTTTTAACCCTTAGGGGCTCCTCTTCCCCCTCACCCCCCCCCCCCCACATTCGACCCACAACCAAGAGCACCCCCCCCCCCCCCCTCTACTATATTTCTATGGATTATCCCTTAGATTCCATACATGTTTTATCTTATATTATCAAAAATAAACTTCTATAGTTCTATTACTATTACATTATTCTCTCATTTATCTTGATTATAACTTCTCATGTGAAACCTAGGTTCTATATTGGCCTATTTTAGGGTTCAAGGTGAACTTAATCTTAGGGATTTTGATTTCTATGTCACATATGCGCCATATTCACCCTTTTTGGGTTCCTCCAACGTATGTGACATGTTCCTCTTAATTACAAGGTGTGTGTTTGTATGTGATCCACTTAATTGAAATGTATTCTATTCCTGAGTTTCTTTAAAACCATATCATATTAAATTATATTTATATAGTGTTCCCATTTTGGTTGTTGAATTTTTTTTAATAAATTTATCATTTTGTATAAATGTTTCTTAGTGGTCTTATGTTTTAAAACTTTGCATTTTTATTTTATAATATCAAGTTAATACTTTGAATTGTTATTTTATAATAACAAGTTAATATTTAAATGCCTAATTAGATTTATTTAAATTAATTTATAATTTTAAAAGGGTTTTTGACATTGGTATGATTTTCCTAAGAGGTTTAGTTAATATTAAAGAGTCTTGGTTTTCAAAATACCCTATTTCAAATTGGTTTTTTCATGTGAATTTTTTTGTAAGGAGATATTCATTTAAAATAATTTCTAAATGTATTTTTAAATATTTTTGTCCAAAAATGGATCTTTAAAACTCATATTTGTGTCTTGGGATCCCAATATAAATTCAAAGGCTTTATTGGCACTTAAAAAATAGAATTTAAATTGATATTTGATAAACCCTCAACTTTAATCCCCTTGTTTAATATGCCTTGTTTAGGACTTTTCCATTTAAGTTATGTTCATTTTGAAATTATTTATGTTTATTATTGGATATTAATTGTGGTTATTTTGTATGAGGGGGTTAGAGATGAGATGTTTTTTATTTTCTGTTCTCTATTAATGTATGTGATGATCTTTGTTTGATTATTAAATCACCTTAACTTGATTTAATATATGGGAACCCTAGGCCCTAAGATAGAGGTATATATTTATATTACACTAGTTATCTCACACACTATCTATTTTTCTCTTATTATACAGTTTTCTTAGGTTAGGGTAGTGGCCTTGATGAGGCCTGTGCGGGTAATTTGGGAGGTTTATGTATTTTTGTAAGATACAATGTAGGTTGGTAGCTGGTCACATGTTATGGTAATATCTAGGGTCATATCCATTTATAACCTAGTGAGTTTCCCTTATCCCTTATTCATTTTTTATGATTCCATCTTGGGGATTTTATGATTTTCTGTATCCCCTTATTTGGCCAGATTATTTAGAACCATTGTTCTACTACTATTCATTTTATTTCTGCTTCATTGTCATATAGTTGTGTCTATATTATTATCATGGTGTGGTTTATGTTTTAAATATTTTGATAAAAGTGGGGTTTTAAGAATTATTTTGACAAAGGAAAGGGTATTTTATAGAAATTTATAATTTTCTATAAAAATCAGTGGTTTTCCTTTCATGGTTCAAAAGTGATCTCTTTTAAGGTAAGGCTTTTATTTTAATTTCAAATAGAAGGTGATTTAAAATATGTGTTTTCAAAGGAAAGAAATCTTTCATGCTTTTCCTTGTGTACTTGTATGTAAATAATATTTTTTGATTATATATCAAACTATTATTATTGAAATGTAATTTATAAGGAATTTCATAGAATCCATGGTGGGATCTTACTGGGCATGTTTAGCTGACACCCTACATGCACCACTGCATTTATACAGCTCTTATGTTTTCTTTTAGGAGACCAGTTCTTGACTCTTGTCTTTCTATAGTTAGGCATCATTTGTGATGTCGTATCATGAGGTCGTGAGTGTACATGGGACACATAGAGTTCGTTTTACTTATTTTAGTTTTATTTTGGTTTATTTTGAGATGTTGGGAAATTATTATATTGGACTATTTTATTTATATTTCTATAGTAATTTGTACCTATTTTTCTACATATTATGTATCTTTAAATTTATTAAAGTGATATTGAAATATTTATTTTAATTGTGATATGTTTGGTTGGATTCTTTTATTTAAAGTTGTTTACTTATTATGTATGGTAGTCCAATGCATGGACATATCATGATGGATTCTTATTAAGTTTTTAATTCATATTTATTTTTATTCTAGGGATAAATAATTAACATTTTATTTTATTTTTTTTGGTTCCTGGACACTATTTTCTACACCATGGGGATTGGGAATACCCTTTGGTCCCAATGGAAGTTCGGATCGGATACAGTTTCCAAGGTAGATCAATCTAGTTTTCTACAAATGATATCAGATCCTAGGTTCTTAAAAAAGAATATATTTATGTGAATCCCTATTTATATTTAGGCTATTTCTTAGTAGAAAGAGGAATATTATGGTTAGTATTCTAGAGGTAAATCATGATAAGGTTCTTGATCTCCACCTTTCATGATGATGCCAGAATTTCCATGGGTGGTCAATATTTGAATTTTGATTCTAGGATCCTTTTTTAGTTTTTCCTTTGAGTTTTGATGTATTTAGTTGATGTTGGTTGACACTTAAAGGTTTTTTATAAGTTGTTGTAGGAGTATTATGGTGAATTTAGATGAAGAATAATGGATGAACATTTGTCCTGAATAGTATGGTAAACCTTGTAGATATCATGTAGAAGGTTTTTTAGGACTTCACATGGCTTGGTTCAGGGTTGGTGCATAGTTCACCAAACCACATAGAAAAATTGTGTACACCTATTCATCCCTACCAGATTTTTTATTTTGACTTTGCTCAGTTTCGAGTTTATTATAATATAATTTCCACTCGATGTAGATGAATTAAATAAGTTTTTGATGAGGTTTTTATGTGTTTTAAATGGATTTTTCCTAGTGTTTGGTATTATGTTTTTCTTTTCCCTAATAATCTAAAGAGTTTTTTTTGGAAAGAAGAATTTTATATAATGTTGATCTCTAAATCAGTGTTTATGGGTAATTAAAAAGTTATTTTTCTTTTTAAGATGGTATTTTAAAATGGTTGATTTCAAAATTAAGTTTGGGAAAGTTTTTTGAAAGGGTATTTTATTTTATTGAAAGGTAATTTTAAATAAAACAAAAATATATTAAGTTTTATAGTGTTTTAAAAATTTGATTATGTATATGAAATGAGTTTTTTAAAATCCTTTATCAAGTAATTATACTTCTAACTTGTAATAAAGTTGTAAAGAAATTTTATTTAGCTTTCAAATTTTAATAAGTAATTTTATCAAGGTTGATTTCAAGGTCATGTTTTGGTAAGGTGAATTTTAAATTTCTTATTGGTTATGAAATATTGTTTGATTTCAATATGAAAATATTAAGGTGTTTGGGAGTGTTCAAAGTGAGAAGTGTTTATGGAAATAAAATTGGGTTTTTAAATGATTTGAACTCTCAGGTATAGGATTTGGAGTTTTGGATTGGGTTTGGATTTAAATATTCCAAATATAATGAATTTTTTCAAGATATATGATTTTTGGAAATGAATTTCAAAATAAGGGAATTCAAGGTATTTTCCTTTGTTAAGTGTAGATTTAGATTCATCCCCTAGTTTATATTAGGACTATTATTTAAATTAAGGAACATGAGTAGAATGGATTCATTATCTATGTTATCAAGATCATTCCTCCCAGGAAAGTCTTGAAAACGGATGGAAGTTCAGTCTTTGGAGATAAACTTTTGGGTAATTCTTATTGCCGCTTATAAGTAGTTATTCAAGTAGATAACTCTATTAAAACTTAAGATAAAGTGGTGGAACTAGAAATTTCATTTATATTAGACCTTATCCAAGATTTATTGAATTTTTATATTCTTTCTTTTGATTATATAACTAGGCTGGGAGAAAATTGAAACTTGAACAAATCAGGTTGGTAAGGGTAAGATTTCTCAAAGCCTTATTATTTTTATAGGAAGGATTCTTGGGTGTAGTTCGGAGCTCATATTTATTTTTCTCTTGGTATGATCCTCTCTGTTGGGGGTTTGGGATTGATTAAGACATTTTAGGTAGCTTTTATCCAGTTTTTTATTTTATGTATCTCTATTTTGGGTGCTTAGGTTATGTTGGCTATTCTTATGGTTCTGATTCCTCGATGACTATCATACTTCCCTATGAACTTTTCATTTTGTGGCCCTTTTTGGGGGTTTTGTTTTTATATATTGAACATGGAAAACTTAGATAGGTGTTTGGGGGTTTAAAATAGTTTTGGCATGGTTCATGATCATGTTGGAGTAGTTTTGATTATGTTAGATACACCACGGGTGTCATCCCATGAGTGAGGTTCTAGGTTACCATCTTTTTCAATTTTTCTAACCCAAGGTTAGAACCATGTTGTTTTGTGTTAATGTAAGATTACATTGGGTGTTTTTCTTCATTAGTTGTTGGATAATAGTGTTTTATTTATACCTTGTTTTGGATCTTTTGGTAGTATCCATTTTTTTTAATTTTTTACTTATCAAATGTTGAGCTAGTTTCTTAGATGGTTAGTGTAATTGATTGAGTGGGGAATTATAATTTTCTTTGGGTATTTTTGTGGAAGTGTGATTTTCTTAGTTTTTTGTTCCTTGGAGAGTGTGTACCCCTTTGATCCACCATTATAGATGATATCCAAATGGTTGGGATCCCTTAATAGTCTTTCATGTCCTTTGAGTTGTGATTATCATGTTTTTGGGTTGAATTCCACTTGGTGATGTTATATGGGTTTTGAGGATGTATTAGATTAGTCTTGAGGAGTAGTTTCATGTTGGTGTTTCCCTTATCTTATAGTATTTTCTAGGTTACTCGTCCCTCCCACCTCTCCTTTAGGGTGTCAAGGTTTTATCATTATATTGTATTCTCTATTTTACTAATGGATTTATTAGGTAAAAAGTGACATGGTGAGGACAATTTTCACACCTATATTTTTAATTTTCCTATTATTTTATTAATTTATTAATTTTTATCATTTCCCTTGAGTTTTAGGAGATTTTTCATAAATTTTTAATATTTTGAAATTTCATTATTAAGCACATGTTTTGCACATAAGTAGTACAAATCATGTGGAAAGTTTGAGAAACTAGTAATTCCATGACTATGGGGTTTTTCATGACTGGAACATGGTTTTTCAAACCATACATATTTCATTAGGTGACCATGAAACTTAGTTTGTGTATAAAAGTGACCCACATGGTTGAAACATAATTAGGAAAAACTATGTGGTTTAGACCATAAAGGTTTTGGTGCTCAAATTAGTGTCTCCCACACAATTGGAACATAGTTTAGATAATTGTACATCCAAACCATGTGGTATGCCCAGTTTTAAATTTTTTGGTTTTCCAAAATTACCCCTCCCAAATTTTTAACCCTTATGGTCTCATCCCCCCCAACCTTCATTTAACCCATGACTATCTTCACCAACAACTTTGATCCTCTCTATTTCTATTTATTATGCCTTATATTACCTTCATGTTTGAGAAAATATTTTCAAGGTAAACTCCTTTAGTTCTCTTCCACTTCCTCTCTTCTCTATTTTGTCTTGGTTATATCCCCTCCAGTGAGCCCTCGGTTCCATGTTGTCCAATTTTAGGGTTCTTGGTGAACCTAATCTTAGAGATTTTGATGTATAAGGCTCGTAGGAATTATCTTCACCATTATTTCAGCTTCCACTTTCATCAGAAACATGTTCCACTTGATTATAAGGTAGAAAGTTATATTTAATCCCCTTTTTGACATGTCTTGGATGATTTAGTTTCTTTAAAACCATTTATTGTCAAATTATAATTATGTAGTGTGCCATTGGTGGGTGTTGAAATATTTTTCATGAAATTTATCACTTGGTATAAATTTCTATCTATGGTATTATGTTTTAAATATTGTAATTGTTGTTTCATAATGAAAAATTAATATGTAAATTAACTAGGGGAAATTTTTAAATTATTTTGGAATTTTAAAAGGGTTTTGACATCAATTTGAGTTTTCTAAGAGTTCAATTTAAAATTGTAGAGAGAGTTGGTTTTAAAAAGACCCTACAATGGGAAAGATTCGTGATTTTAAATGGGTTTTTGAATTTGAAATATTTTTCCATGGAGATATCCATTTCAAAATGATTTCAAAATGGAATTTTAAAGATTATTTTCCTAAAATAGATCTTTAAATTTTGTATGCATATCTTGGCATCCTAAGCTAGATTCAAAGTCCCATTTTTTACCTTTTAAGGGGAATTTAAATTGATTTTTGATAAACCCTCAACTTTGAGCCCCTTTCTTGATATTCCATGTTTAGGACGTTTCCTTTTAATGGATGTTCATTAAGAAATGGTTCATTCTTTTTCATGGATATGAATTAGGGTTGTTTCTTTTGAGGTTGTTGTATGTGATATGATTTTTATTATATATTATCTATTGATGTATGTGATGTTATTTGTTTGATTATTGAATCACTTCCACTTTATTGAATGCATAGGAACCCTGGGAACTAGAATATAGGTTTATATATGTTTTTTAAGTTAGTTTACACACTAGATAGTGACACCTAGTTGTATTGTTTTCTCGGGCTAGGGGGTTCCCTTGGAGAGGCATTTGAGGGTAAGTTAGGTGGTTTGTGTTTTTCTATGATGAAATGTAGGTCGTTAGTTAGTCCCATGTTATGGTAATTTATAATAACATCTCCCTTTGGAACCTATTGAGTGTCCCATTTCCCTTATTCATTTTTGATGATTCTATCATGTGGATTTTATAGTATTTTTTATCCCTTTATTCAATTGTATTATGTGTTTTCATTGTTCTACTACTATTAATTTTATTTATACTTCATTGACTTATAGTTCCATATTTTTTTTCATGGAGTGGTTTATGTTTTAAAGGTTTTTATAAAAGTGGTATTTTAAGAAAGATTTTGAAAAGTGAAAAGGGTATCTGATGGAAATGTATGGTTGTTTCATATCTGTTCATGGTAGGTCAGTTTCTAATGGGGCTTATTCAAGGAACAAAAAACACCCAATGGCTCTAATATTCATGATGGATCATGGGACTACTTTCTAAAGTAAGGTGGTTATTGGGTACTTAACCAAAAAATATTAAGAACTCACATTGTTTGAGAGGATGGGAGGTTAGGCTAATTACACCAATTTAGTGGGAATTATTTCCTACTTCAGGACTTTATTAGAGATTTAAGATATATTCATGAATCCATTTTAAATTCAAAATTTGGAACCATTAAACCCTATTTAATAATAATAAATTATAGAAATGTGTTAATGGGGAACCATATATATATATCTAAGGTTCTCTGTTGATGAAACCATATATATGTATTTGAGGTTATTCATCAATGGAACCATATGTATGTATCATAGGTTCTTCATCTTGGTTATGTTTTTTGTTTTGTTATTAAAGTTTTAAGCCATATATTTAGGAAGTTTTGAATTTATCATTATCTAGGGAGATGGGAGTTGTTTTGATATTAGGATCAGGACCATGAGAGGGGATTCTTATGTATCCTTGTGAGAGGAATCAGAAAACACATTTTTCGGTGCCAATTAATGGGATACATTATACATTTTATGGTTATATTATAAGGAATAGGACATGTAGTTTAACATCATGTGTCAAGGATGTCAAGGTGAAAGGGGAATAGTTAAGGCTGGTGTGAAAATTTTGTTGAAACAAACCTTTTTAGTTTATTTGGTAAGTGATATGTCATTTTGATGGTATAACCCACTAGGAACATGGACCAATGAGGATGAGATGATAAGGAATTGGAAGATATAAAGCCTCCCATGTAGGGGTAATGATATTACAAGTAATATGGTACAATAAGGATAGATATGGATAAACCTGAAAGGAATATAGCCCCCTAGGTTGGATATGAACCTACTAGGAATATGGAATAAAGAATTTAGGGTGAGTTTGGGGTGTTGGGATTTCAAATAGGGAGGATTACTATGTAACATGTTTGGATATTAATAAAATCTAATATAGTTCATAAAGTTTAAGGATTACACTTACGGAGGTTGTCCAAGTGGTTGCTTCATTATGAATATAGAACTTTAAAGGTTTTTCTCATAGGGTATATGTCCCTTTCAAGGTATGATAACATGGAATGAGAATATACTAAGAGATCCATTTAGTGATATTTGATCATACAGATGACATGATCCCTACAAACCTCTAAGACCATGTGATTCATGATCAGTGTGAGAAACAAGAGGAACTGGAAGATCTATCCATCCAAACAATATTATATGTTTGTTGTTGGATGAGATAAATGTTATAGAATGGAAATATTCATCCTACATGAAATTCTAAGGTCTTACTCCATGAGGGATTTCCTTTTTTCTCCCCTTCCAATAGGTTTATGAGTGGAAGAGGGTGGTGATAAGGATGCCAAGGGGATATTTCTATCTGATTTTATTCACATTTCAGGTAACAGGTGTCGCTGCCAAGTCCAAGAACCCATCCACTACCATCTCTAAGGCCAGTATCCTCATTACCACTAGAATTTATAATCTATAAAATTTTAATCACCCTACTTATTAGGTAGGTTAACAATGAGGTATCATTTACCATGGGAATGTATGATTAATAGTATATTTTGTTATGTCCTATGATCTGATCATACATGTCTAGAGGCCTTGGATAAGGTATTAGCTTGGCCCCCATTAGACAAGGGACTAGGGTAATGAGATTACATATCATTGATGATATGATAGAGGGACTAAAGGTTGATTCTCCCAGGTAATACCTGGGTGAACTGGGATCATCTTTGATCGGGTGATACTTGGGAGAGCTGGGTGCTTCGCCCAGGTGATGCTTGAGAGAATTTGGGAGGTACCTCACCCAAGTGTTACTTGGATGAATTTGGATGTACCTTGTGCTTGTATGAATTTTGGAAACTTTGATAAATAACAACATGGATAACCAAACTAGAGAGATTCGTTTCTTGGACCTCCAAGGGTCTCCTCAACTATATCTGTAATAGTCTCATGCAAGTCATAATATTGGGAAGGGGCCTTCACCCTAGTATCTTTGGACTAGGGGTATGTGGTTCCTCATGTAGGTATTTGGTGTTTCAGACCTTGGAGGAACTATAATCCTTAGAATCTTGTTAATTCACTCTTCTTTTTAAGATTGTAGAGATTCCTAGGGGGTTTTGAGGACTTGTTTAAATGACTAGGGTGTGAAAAAAAATTAACCTTATTTTAATCTTCTATTCCTCTCAAATGGGGAACTCAAGGGTCCAATTTATAAGAAACCTCAAGAAATTGGGTGAAGGATATAGTTCTCACAAGTCTCTCACATAGGTCTCTCGTACAGGTGTTACCTTCACAAGGAGTTATCCATGCATGTTGGACAGCGTAGGTTGGACCTACGCAAGCCTCTAAGAATATAGGTGGGGCTTGCATGAGATCCACCTAGGAAAACATATGGGATTTGAGAGAAATTTTGTTTGCACCATTCATTCGTTTTCCTCCTCCCAATACTTGGGATATTTTCTATTTAAAATTTTCATCCTCATGTGAAAAGGGGAGTGTAATAAATCCCCCCCCTCAGGATTGGATCTGGTCGGAAGAAGAGGATTTGATCCTGAGGTAGAGAGAAATATGGATGTTATTGAATGCTTAATTCATTTCCCTCTACATTTTTGTGTATATTAATGATCATATTTATAAAAAATTACATCTTATGTATTACATAGGAGATAAGTGAGTGGATGGGTTTTGAAGGTTGGTCACACAGGGCCACTGCACAGGTTGGTCACATAGGGAGATTGTGTGGGTGGGTCATTTAGCGAGGCCACACATGTTCCCGTTCATTTATAAATATCATCACCTACCTATAAATCCCCCATACTCACAATTTTTGGACACTTTTATGATCTCTTCATGCTAGTAATTCTCAAAATACTTCCATACATATTCTCCTTGTGTGCTCATGGTATGCCTTCACTTGCATGATCTTTACCCTCAATGTGACCTCAGTAAGGCACCTATTCCCTATCATTTAGATGGGTGACCTATGTGAGGTCACATGGGAGAGTGAATAATGTGAGTTCATTTGGATAAGTGACCTTCATGAGGTCACTTGGGTAAGTGACCTATGCAAGGTCCTTATATTCTAAATTTTTTATTAGAATATTTTAAACTAAAACCTTGGATCTAATTAATATATTGGGGTTCATTATAGATTTCCAATGGTTTTTCATATAGTTTATGTTTCAAATTCACAATTTTTTGTATGTATCAGGGAGATGATGGATACCATTAGGCTAGCATACCGAATATTATATGACCCCATGATTCTAGACCTCATGAAACATTTGAATAAGGATCAGTATGAATATCCTGAGAGTGACCTACTACCATTGTATGGTTGTGGACTTCTGAGGGATGTGCTCATACTGAGTCCAATATATTACATGCTGAATTTATGGTTCAAGTAATATAAAAACATCACTATTTCCAAAATTTCTATAAATCAAATGTAAATCAATAAAGGAAAAATTACCGTAGTGTGTTTGATTCACCATAATTAGAGTACTCTATATTTAGAACATTATACTTATAATCCAAAACCCCACTGCTATGCATCCTTTTTCTAGCAATCAATGATATACTTATCAATGTGATATAAGGAAGACTGGGACTTTCATGTTAGTATAAGGGTTTAGCATGAATGTATGTGGTTTTATTGGATAGGAAAGACTTGTACTGAATTTGAAACCAAGCTAAAAGATGTTTTAATTTATGAATATGTTTGGGTGATGTAAATATATGTGACAAACCTTTTGATATCATCCCAGAATTTCTAAGTCATTGGATCCCACAAACCAATACATTCTTCCTGAATCATGGAGATCTTAGAATTAGTTTTTGGGATGTTTAAAATATTTCAAGAGTTCATATCCTCGTAGTGATGTATGATGAATTCATACCCCCCAAAGGATACATGTAATTGCCTTGAAATAACACCTTCATTGACCCATGAATTATTGCAAATAGATTAGGAGATAAGAAAGGAATACCCTCACATTAGGGGAAACATTCATCCTGAGTTATGGATGAACATTTTCCTGGAGCCCAATGGGTAGGTTTACATATGTAAAATTCCAACACGATGTCTAACAATTGAGAAACAAGGAATCATAGGAAAGTATTGTTCTATGTTAGTACAGAGCTAGTATAACACATGGTGGTATTATATCAAGCCTATAATTTCTACCAAGACCCACCTTGATGTCTTTCTAGCTATGTGGCTGATCAATTATATGCTACTAGTGTATGAATCCAATAGTGGGGTAAGGCCGGGAACATTTTTCATAGAGTCCAAGCTCGCATAAGGGGGGAATGTAGGGTTAAAATATCTTATTCTAGAAAATATCCATCATTACTAACTGCATGTATATATAGGGAAGGCCCCCTTCGGTATTTCAAGTTCATTCCAAGTGTTATGGGGGTGGATCGTGGTGTATTGTTTCTCTTATATGGTGATAAATAGGGTTAACATTCCTGGTTGTTGGTTCTAACCCTTTATCCAAGTTGTCTTTGGTATTGGTCCCTTGACCTTAAAATATGGTGTAGCTTCAAATACTCTGAAAATATCTAACAACTTTAACTTCTTCCCACATGGTGATCCACCTACCAAAAACAATCAATGAGAATGGCAGTAATATTTATGATCTTAGATCATACATGATAGATTTTATAGAATATATATTGGTGATAAGGATTGATAGTGAAATTATCTATGAAGCATATTTTTCATACATATTTTCACACAATTTCACATGTATAAAATAGCCTACCGTATATTCCCCTATGGATGTTCAGTCATAGAAACGTCTGATGGTTTTCAGAAATCTCTGGGTGCTCGTCGGACAAGAAGCATCTGAGGTAGTAATTTATTTTCCCTCATAAAATAACCCAATTAGTTTGAATTTTACATATTAAACCACCTATATTTCATCATATCCCCAAGGGGTTTTAGTGATTTATTTCCCTTGAGTTGAAGAAAATATTTCCAAATTAGTTCAATAGAGAAAGTGGGCTTATTCTGAGAGTGATATTGATGAAGTTACCCATGGTCCCGGTCCTAATCTACTCAATGATCCAAAATTGAAAAGACTTCCCTAACCAGAGCTGAGCCAAGTCAATCCAACTGTCATCACTAGGAGGGGACTCAGGCTCCAATTTCCCAACCTCCTTATAATGCTGAGATTCCTAGAAAACCCATGAAATCGATATATGTTGGGTTTTATTTGCAACCATTTGGGGTAAACTCAAACTATGTGTGGCCTAAGGTGGTTCAATTATATTAAGAAAATCCTTATGATGCCAAGAATTTGTGGTCATTTCTTTATGTTGGCTTGAAGAACCCGAAGATTGGGGACATTTGATAACCACCTAAACTTCAATATGATGTTAACCCTACTAGGGTGGGGAAGTATATATGAGAGTTTAAGATTCTAATTTATTCCACTAATAATCATATTCCCTCTATAAAGTAAGTGAATGATATGAGGGGCCGAGGTTCTACTGAGGGGGTGACTAGCCAATCCACCGACAACGGTATGAATTCATCGAAGTTAGTGATGTAGCTATTTTCTTCTCTATTCATTATTTTATTCAACATTTTTCTTTTAAAATAAGTAACTATTACTGAATAAGTACATAAATATAATCTATACAGGGGATAGAAATAGGAATAAATGGTGGAGTCATCAAGATATGGTCTAACATGCACCTCTATCGAGGTTAAGGGATCCACCCTTGAGTTGGGGGAATTTTCCCCAGGCCAAAGACTCATTAAGGATTATATGGTGAGGTAAAACTCTTTGTTTCCTCCTCCAGCAACAATTTTATTTGGATAAAGTTCCAGTATTTATTATTTTGAGGTGAAGTGATGGTAGAGAATAAATCCATTGGCCAAGTGCATTGCTAGTCATGGTGTGTTCTCACAACATAATTTATTCTCAATTTTTCTAGAATAAGAATATGATCATGATTCTGGGATATATAATCCACTACCCTATCTTCTATCAAGGGGATTAGATATAACCCTTCAAGAACTAAGGAGGACAACCCATATGAGGTACAGATCTTTATTGGGGAGTCTATCCTACTGACAGGAGGAATATCAAGAGATGAGACCATATCTATTCCAGTTACTTCATAGGGAGAGGAGAATCTTGGTAATGTAAAATATGCATCATAAGGCATTATGTAGAAATCACTAACTCTTTCTCCTTATGGTGTTTTAGATCAACCACATATACTGGAAGACCTTATGACAACCAGTTCTAGCCCTACCGCCATCATTTAAGAGGTTGGAATAGATCTTGGTCCATCCTATGAAGGTGCTAGTATTGATCTTGATTTGGCAAGGCTGGGAGAGGGGGTTTCTATTGAAACAATGGTGGGTGGATAAGATGGTATATATTTGGGTCTTGAACCAAATGTATCTAATTCCCCCACTGGTGAGAATTCTGCAACCCTTGAAATGATAGTTAAATAATTTATGGTAATGGAAGATGTTATTAAAAAATTAATATCCCCACATCTCTGGAGGAGTTCATGGACTTAATAATAAATTTTATGTACATGAGTTTTTCCATTTTTATGCTTTCACACACGAATGACCTCCTTGTGTCTAATTCATTAAATCAAATACCATTACTTGTGTAGATTTTTCTATATAAAATATTTCTAAGGAAATATATGACTAGGGTGTTGATGTAACTCCTCTCCCATTATGAAAGGATGAATATCTCAAGGTATCAAAGCAGAATATTATCATGATCCTTTTATAGTGGGTCCCAAGAAAACTCAGGAATATGATACTCATCAGGAGATCCTAATTAAAACCAATAAGGCTAGGGAATATAGGGAGGAATAAATCTAAGTGGATAATCCATCAATGGGTGGGTCTCATCGACCACTTTTATTGACTTTTTCCATTATCATTATTGTATTCAAATGTTTGTGACTAATTTCATTCATATTTAAATTACATTAACTCCAATGGTTGAACCTGAAGGGGAATCCTCCGCCCAAACTCAACTGATGGTGCAAGGTGAGGGTGATGTTACTCCATAAAGGACAATCCAAGATGATTATATAAGTGATTTAATACTAGAGTACACCTCTCCTATTAAGAATAAATATTTAAAAAACCATGAGGCTCAGGATTCTCTTCGGGTATTTCACTGGTTCATATGGAAAGATATCTGGGAGTTATTCTTAAAGACGCCTATGGCAGATCTACCTTCATAACTTCATTGGCTCCATGGTATGTTCTTCATGTTGGCGTATTTTGGATTTTACTACCACATGGCCTACAAGACTATGAAATAAATTGTTCTCCAATGATAGTGAGAACATGAGTTACAATAGACCATTACTAAAGAAATAATACTCAAAAAACTAATAATATCCAAACTAAATTAACCCAAGTAGAGATAAATCATTACAAAGAGTTAGAGGTGTAAAAGAACCAAGTTTATGATAAATAACTTCAAATATGACATCTCTAACAAGAGATGGACACCACTAGAGTGGATCTTGTGGAACTTCACCACTCACTGGATGAGGTCCAGATTCAGGGAAACACTGCCATTACATTCATGACGAAGGAGATACACCTTTATAAGGAGTCTGAGACTATCAAGATAACCATGATTTGATATAATATTTATAAGGCTCAATGGGGCCTTCAACAGTTCAAAAATTATGTTGATGGTATCTTGTAAATTATAAAAGAGTGACTCCAACTTGTGGATTCTCCTCTGAATTTTTCTCTATGAATGAAAAGAATTTTTTCTCAATAATCTATTACTTTCTCCCTATTTTCCAATGATAAAAACATGATGATGATCTATGTTTTTAAAAGGTCTTGTGACCCTATGAGAATAGTCCAACTATTTCTAAATCTATATGAAAGACACTACAAACTTTGTGTCCTTTCTTCCATTTTTATAATTTTTACCTAAGTCATATATTAGATCACTCAATGAGTGAGACTAAAATTTTTATTAGGCATACCTTTATAGGTTTTTAACATAAATTTTTGGTGATTTTTTAATTTCAATTTCTCAATTTTACCTAAATCGTGTGGGGTGCATGTTTAAACATGACTCTTTCCTAGGGTTACCTTTATGGGTTTTTATCCTGGTGAGCATTGTGTCTCTTTAATTGGAAGTTTAAGGTCTTACAAACTAGACCAGTGAAAGTGATATTTTAAGTCAGCCATATTTGGGAATGAGTTAAAGGGATAAAGACCCAAGTAGATTTTACAATAAAAGAATTATCCAACACTTTCTAGATATTATGAGGGGAATTTTTAAGTCATGATCTAAGAATTTTTGGATTTGAAGTGATTATATTGGAAATGTATAAAAGGAATGATCATAGACCATGTTTGAAAAGTGACTTCCATTGTGATGTTGTCAGAGCATTCAAGAATAATAGGATTTTTCCCTTGAAATTAATGTTACTTTGATTGATAAGATATATTTTGATACATATTATGCCTAGTTAAAACAAAGGTGTCCTTCAAAGTTGGACACTCTTATTACCAATGTCCATGGGAGGTTTTTGAGGATCTAAGTTTCCCAAAACCATGAACTGTGGTTTGTGAAAGGAAGGTGTCGAAGATTATGTTGGAGGCATTTAGACCGATGATGGATGTGAATGAGATAAAGATATTCTATATATACCAGGATCATGTGTAGGATATGAGTAGTGGTGTTGTGTTCATAGATAGTCCTCGAATGAATGATTCATGAACCACTATGTATTTCATTGGTATGATAATCAAGACACATGTAGTTATGACATAAAGGTGTGACAGGAGATTGACACAAGTAATGATGGTCCTCTCAGTCAAGGTACACAACAACACATATTTTTACATCATATGATCGGGACTAGAACCATAAAATTTAACATCTTATAGTGATGATGTTTCCCTTCAATTTAACATCATGTGACAAGGATGTCTAGTGTTTCTTTTAAAGGTCTTTCATCTAGGACCATCCATTTGATGGTCATCTGGCCAAAAATTCTCCAGAATTATCTAGGAATGAAGAGGGAAGGTTGTAATTCAAGTCCTCGGGGTTCCTGAGTCTAATAAAAATGATATAGGACATGTACGTAAGGGGTGAATATGGACCAAATTTTAAAAGTAACCTCCTCTATAATGTTTTTAGGGCATACAAAGATAAAAATAACTTTTCTCCTCAGGATGAAGATACCTCTATTTGAAACGACACATTTATAGTGCACATTGTGCAAGTCTATCTTTGAAGTGTATTATGAATACTCAAAGCAGTGGTACCCTTTGAAGTTGAGATCTTATGTCACAGATAACCAAGGAAAACTTATGGAGATCCTAATTTCCCAATCATGGAGTAGTTTTATAAAAGGAGTATCCATAAGTATAAAGAGAAAATTTAGGCTAAAATTAACCCAAATGGGTAGAGTGTTCCTTACATAGGTCTTACTTATATGTAATAAAGGTAAAAATTGTGGCTAGACTAATTATTTGAGATCCAGGAGTCACTACATATCCTTTGTGGTAATAAGAATCAAACCACATATAGTTCTAGAGATATTTTCCTACACTGGTCTAGTCTATATGTAGGGAGGAGAATTTTTTGTAGTTGGGCCTAGGTTGTAGAATCTAGGCATCATTATATATCGCATAGAGATGAGAATAAATCCACATGTAGTTCTAAATAAAAGGTGTGATGAGATGCCGACACCTGGAATAGTGTTCCTTTTAGGAGAGGACCACAATAACAAGAAGTTTTACATCCTACGATAGAGAAATGAACCGAGTAGTTTAAATTCATGTGATAAGGATGTTTCCCTATAGTTTAACATCATGCAACAAGAAAATTGGTTACTCGATGTAAAGATAAAGATTAAGTTATTGCATCATACAAATTCCTTTTGAATGAGATAAACATAGTTTATGGTCATGGTGCCTAGACCATAAAGTGACCTGGATATGTGAGGAGTCCCTTACCAAGATTCCTAAGCCCATGTGACTTATTATCAATGTGAGAAACAAGGAATGGTGTGGGTTTTAGTTATTTTATGGGTGTGATTCAAAGAAAGTTGGTGAAGAAAGAGACTAACACCAGCACTACTGGAAAAGGGGTTTACCCCCATGAAACTATACCCATGGTTTAAAAAAAACATGGGTATAGGTGTTTTTTTTTGTCTATACCCACTGTTTTATTAAAACCATGAGTATTCAATGCCCTAATATCTAAAATACATTAGTATTCTCCTCACAACTCATATTTTCCATCGGCCTCCCCCAGCTTGAACCCTCACCTCCTCAACCTCTGCCTCCCGACCCTCTCCTCTCCTCCTCGACCACCGCCTCCCGACCATCCGACCACCTCCTGACCCTCTCCTCCCCTCTCTGACCTCTACCTCCCGACCATCCTACCACCACTTCCCATCCATATCCTCCCCTCCCAGACCTCCACCTCCCAACTCCACCTCTTCTCCCGACCTCGACCTCCCATCCTCTACCTCAACATCCCAGCCTCTGCCTCCCTGTCCCCATCCCCTCTTGGATCCCTCGCCTCGAGCGACATCCCCCCTCCCCCATCTTGGCTCCCTCTCCTTCAGTGACATACCTGGATGATTCATTTCATCTATGTTGGGGTTTTCTTCCCATTTCTTTTTTATTCTTTCTAAACTAATCACTTTCTTATATCAATAACCTCAATAAGTTGACTACACAATTTCTCTTTTGCATTGTTAATTTAAAAAATAAGCATTCACATTAGATTTAAATTCTAATTCCTCACATTGTTATTGAAACATAATTTTCATAGATTATTCTTTGGTTGGTAGGATAGTTTGGAAATGTTTTGTTCCACGCATAGTTTTATCACACCTTTTTCACTTTTTTTTTAATCATCCATTTAGTGATGCATCCTACCTATTTATATCCTCCTCATGTAAAGGCACCTATTTTACTTTTCATTTATCATGATCTTGATTTTTCTACATTTATTTATCATGGGATAGTTATTTATGAAAATAATCAAGCATACTTTCTTCAATTTTACTTCATTTTCTTAAGGTTTCTCATTTACCATCTTATCGTATTTAATTTTTCATAACATATCTTGAGTTTTTTTAAGAATAATTTTCTCTCTCACACCATAAGGAAGTTATCCTAATATTTTTTTCATCAATACATAATATTTATGAAATTATTATCTACATATACCACACACTTCCTCTAAATGTTCAAATCTGTATTGGGTGGTTAGATTTGGTGATATTCTGGTCACATATATCTTTTATTGGGTTTCCCCCCCCCCCTTAATTGATCACTAAATCTCCCTTGGGGTTCTTTACTTTTCACTATAAAGGATATATTATACTACAAAAAAAATATTTGGGTTAATAACTTCTACAACACCAATAAAACCCTTTAAATATTTTACTTTTAGGTTGATTCAAGGTCAATCCATCTTCATGTTCTAGTTTTCATGATTTAGTGTAAGCCTACTCCACAATTGAAACAATATATTGTATCTCCATACATGGGTGGCTCTAAGATTACATCAAAACTCTGTGGCTACATGCTAATGAAAAAACTTATCATGAAGACTATATCCAAGATCCAATGACCCACATTTAATCTATATTATCCCCAAACATCCCATAAACTATACATTTCTATTCTATATTATAATCTCACCAATAATAGAGCACCATTATTGTTTCTTGAAACCATAGGTGTATCTCTATGTCAAACCATGTAAATGAAAACTCATAATATTATCATCATTTTATAATTCAACTAGAGTTCATTCATAGTCTCACCACTATTCTAAAATTTTATCTTGAGTTTATAGGGCCATGCACATAATCACTTTTCTGTTGAAAACAATAAATTATATCGAAACAAAAACTCATATAGTGTATTTATATCAAGATCACTATGTATCTCTATATGTCTAAACCCAAACTCCTCCAAGATTGTTATTACCCATGGGAACCGGACATTCTATCCACCATGAATATAGTTGTTCGACCTGACATGTACCAACGTCGCCTAGGCTAGGAATTTTAATGAGAATTCCCTTCCTGAAACCATCCATAAGGATGAAAGAACTAGAACATAAGTACTTATCTCACAGAACCCAAGTTTCCTAACATGCCTATCAGAAATACATTATAAAATTTGTGTGAATTGATATCATAAACCGAAGTTTTTACGTATACCTCACACACCTAAATATTCCTAAAAAATGTCCAACCAATCTGATGGGTTACCCTCAAAGGTCATAATGTACTAAATTTCAAACCTAGAGTCATGATAAATAAGGTAACTAGCCTCTCAAACCTACTCCACACATTATGCCTAACATTGGTCATAACTATGGGTTGCACTCATCCCCATATCAAGGTAATAGGGAATTTAACATTCCAAATACTTACTTTTATGTTTTAACCACCCATTGAAATTAATTTCGACCTACCCACTCACAGGTCAAGAATAAACCAACAGTTTCACAAGTAATCACTACACATCTCAAAAGAAGATCACTCTTATTGTGACCTACATAAAAATTCACTATAGTTTTAGATCCTCCTCATCATAGGGATACCACATAACTCTGGCACTCTAAATATTCCCAAACACTCAAACATAGGGTCCACATATACTACCCATCATCCCACCAATATATATATATATATATATATATATATAAAATTCACAACTATTTTTATTACACTTTAAAATTTCATATTAACCCAAAAATTCCACAATAATGTCTTAGATAAATGAAATTTAAATTAAATATTATATATAAAAACACTTGTTATGTTGTACTTTGAATTTTATTTTAGATGGTGCCTCATAATAATAATGTTAAGGAAAATAATAATATACTTTAACCATTTACTTTTACCCAAAACTTTATAGCTATGCCTCAGTTAAATAAGATTTCAATTGCATGTTATTTAGGAAAACATTATTTATGTAATAATTTTCATTTTGTTTAGTTAGAATCTTTTGATAGTATCTCCAAGTATCCATAGAACATGTCTTTTATAATTTATGGGATTGGATATATATTATGAAACCATACACTTATATGAAAAAAAAACATATAAATTTTCTCAAACACTTGAAATAACTGACTCAAGTCATAGTTCACATAAATAATAAAATTCCATCATGCACAAGAATGCTACATGCTAGATAAGATTCATGAACACACCCCCTCTTGTCGTACTATTCTATGCGATGAATATTATCAATCATTCACCTCATAATAAAGTGTATCACCTATGGTTAAATTATATCAATTATATAATTGAATAGTATAAATTGAAATTTATTCCTAGATAACATGGACTTTCCTCATACATGGGTTGGCTAGTCCCAAGGAAAAGCTCCATACCATGTCTCGATACATTCTTATTCTATTTTGTACCTTTACAAAATAGTGAGACTGAAAAAACCTCTAATAAAATTTTACTATGTCATACCACCACATACCACCAATCGGTACTTGGACCATTGGTATATATAATACCCCAGGAATGGCTCCCCATATGATGGATGTTGTTTACTAATAGTGAAGGTATCAAGTAGTATAGTAGGGAGACTATAAACGCATATTCGATTAAAAAATAGTATAAATAAACATACTAATATAAACATATGTAAATAATAAATTTAATGACATAATGAAATTTTTCAATAATAATCAAAATAATCCACACAATAAAAAATTAATTTTATGCAATACATTCAAGTAGACATAATATAACCTGAATACCATAAAATAAAACTATGAAAACTATGACAAATGGTCTTGAGTATCAACCTGGACCCAACACCCATGCTTATTCCTAGAAACCATTCAATCAAAAACATTAGGTGCTTTCCCAAATCTAAATATACAATATAATAATAATAACAGCTCAGGTGCCCAATTTCCATGGTAGAAAGTGCAGGGTTTTATTATAACTCGGTAAGACTACAAAAATTGTGTCCCTAAAATTAAAATTCAATTGTTTTTTCATTGATATGTGATTTAATAATCAATTATTTATTATCGTATTAATATTTATCAAATTTATAATATGAGTAAAAGTGTAATAAAAATACTGTTGATGCTCGGTCTCTACAATGACACTCAAAATCATTTTATATCTACTTTTTCCATCACTGGTGAGTCTATAGTCATGGTACATGTCAAATCGTAAATGGTAACAATGTAAAAAACCAAGGAAACCAAGGGAATATTAATATGATATAACCTAGATGTCTCAATAGAGCATTATCTATCAATAAAACTCATACAGAATATAAAGGGGTGAGCCTTTCCATTATTCCAAATCTATTCTTCCAGTATAAACTCAAGTAACCATCCATGAAATTTAGAAGAATGGTAGTATTATAACCCATAGCTTACAATAGAGGTATAGCAACCAAATAGATCAAGTATAATCTATTTAACTCATCATTAAAAACTAAATAATGGTACACCATAAGAATCCAAAACATTAATCGATGACATTTGAAACATAAGACATTATCTAAATCTCAGGGGAGATTCCCCTAGAAATTTCACTTCAATTTTCCTCATTTTCAATTCTTATGAGAACCCTAATCATGATGTGTGTAAAATTTAGTGTTCGATATTAATCTAATAATGTGTATTTGATTTTTCTATTGATTTTATATTCAATAATTTTACCATAATGGCCTTTTCCTTTTTAATATTCTTATTGTGACTTGTTCCACTTTGTATTCAATAGCTGTTTATAGGTAATTATTTTATTAAAAAAATCATTAAGTGATTTAGTTTATTAAATTTAACTTATAGAATATTTATACCAATATTTTATACCCATGATTGTTTTATATAAATTATCTAAATTATTTTTATTCTTGGATATGAAGTGGTTTTCTTTAAATTTCTTTTCCCTCTTTGAATTAAATTTTTACCCATAGAAAATATTAAATTAAATGAATATGGGGCTTTTTTGAAATATTTTTTATGATGGGTAAATGTTTTTATCTCTCCCTTGGTTTTTAAATGAAATAACTCAAGTTTAACGGTGTGTTTTAATGTTAAAAGTTAATTTTTTTTATGTTACACCTAAGGGAGGACAAAATTTTTAATCTCTCCCTTAGTTAAACTATAATGACACATACCACTCTATTATAGACATGGAACATTTCTTGGACCATTATGGTTTACCTTGTAGATCATCCCTTTATATGATAGAGTTAATAATTTTATCTCTGATGCGGAAAGGGTTGAAATTGGTTATAAAAAATAAGGCTCTTATAATACCAATGTGAATAAATTATTAAGTTTTTTTGTTCAAATATTTTTATTTTCTATATTACATGTGCCTTTTTTAATTATGGTTTATATTTTGGATTGTAAGATAACTTTTTTTCTTGTTATGGAATGGATAGAAGCTGGATGTATCATACCAATAAGATTTCAACCGCATTTCAAAATAATTTGGATAGTTTTTTAGATTTTTCATTTGACAATGCTTCAAATAAAGTTTGTATACATTTTCTATGCTATAAATGTGTTGGAATACCATGGTTAATCTAAGAATAATTTAGCTACCATATAACGAAATTTGGATTTCAAACAAACTATTATGTTTGGTATCACCATGGAGAGATGAGTGGATGTTCTATTGTTCGTGAAAAAAATGAAAGAAGTGGCATGGAGAATTTTATATTTGATCATCTTCCATTTGTGCATCATCTCAAGAGAGATAGTATGCCAGTGCAAGAATACAATGATATTAATACACATGAGTAAAATACTAAAGATGATGATTAGAGAGTGAAAAATTTATTAGATGATGAAAAAACTCCAGTATATCAGGAATGTACAAAAATGACCAATTTGTAATTTTTAATACTATTATACTATGAGAAAACCATGTATGGAATTTATAATATCACCATTGATTATATTCTTACATTTTTGAATGAATTTCTTCTTAATGGTACATATATTCTCTCAAATAAATACAAGGCATGGAAGTTAATTTAGCATCTTGGATTTGATACTAATAAAGTCCATGCTTGTCTGAAAGATTGTAGTTTATTTTGGGAGAAAATATCTGACCATAATGACTGTAAAGAATGTGGTATATCTCTACGAAAGAAAAATTCAAATGAAACACCATCTCGTGTGGCACAGAAATTCATGTTGCACTTTCTATTGATTCCCAGACTTCAAAATATATTCATGTCTGTAGAAATCTCATCCAATATGTGATGGTATGATATTGATAGAATTAAAGGTAACAATTATTTGGTTCATCCTACAAATGGATTAGCATGGAGAACATTTGATACACAATATTTTGATTTTTCAGATGAGGTGTGTAATTTTAGGTTGAGTCTATCCTGTGATGGTTTTAATTCGTTTGGTCATATGCTTACTGCTCACAACATGTGGCTAGTTTTTATTCATGTTTATAATCTTCCTCCATGGATGTGTATGAAAAAACATTTCACTTTATTGAGTATACTCATATCTGGACCTTCTGATCCTGGTAATGATATAGATGTCTACTTGCATCCTTTAATAATAGAGTTGAAACAACTTTGGTATTTAGGTGTGCAGACATTAAATGCTTCTTCAAAGAATACGTTTCAGATGTGTGTTTCCCATCTATGGACCATAAATGATTTCTATGCTTATGTAATTATGTATGGGTAGAGTACAAAGGTAAAACTATCATTTCTCATTTGTATAAAGAATATACAATCGAGAAGTCTTAAATATCATCATAGTTTCAGTTACTTTGGGAATCAATGATTCTTTCCAATGGATCATCAATACAGGATTAATCATTAGAGGTTTGATAATACCGTTGAGGAATAACAACCACCTCAAAGTATGTTGGGAAGTGATATGCTTAATGAATTGAAATATTTCAGTTTTTCATTAGGGAAAGGTCAATTGAAATCTAAAAACTGGAATTATGTTGACACTGAATCCACTTACAACTGGAAAGAAAAAGAAGTATTTTTTTGAGTATCCATATTGTTCTTAAAATTTGTTACGTCATTGTTTAGATGTAATGCATTTTGAGAAAAATATATGTGAAATGGTTCTTTCAATTATTCTAAATATCAATGTGAAGACCAAATATGACTTCCGATCTTGTCAAGACTTGTTGGATTGGGGTATTCGACCAAAACTACATCCTGTGTGTATCAGTGAAAACAAATGGAAAGTTCCTTGTGCTTCTTATGTGATTACACTGTCAGAGAAAGACCAATTTTTGGTACTATTGGAGAATATCAAGGTTCTCAATGGATATTCCAGAAACATATCTAAACAATTAAACAAAATAGATTTGAAACTAAAATCTCTAAAAACTCATGATTATCACATCCTTCTTCATGAATTGATTCCAATAAAAATTCAGTATTTACTATCCAATAATATAAGGGTGAAAGTGATTCACTTGTTCCATTTTTTAGAGACCTTTGTGCTAAAAAAATTTCCAAGTCATTCTTTATAAAAATGCAATAGGAGGAGCCATTAATTTACGTGAGATAGAAAAAAAATACACCATACTTTTTTTCTTGCATGTTGCATTTAACAGTTCATCTTCTAATTAAAACTCTTCTTGGGAAACAAGTTGCTTTTAGATGGATGTATCCTACTGAAAGAAATATGTGCACAATGAAATAATATGTCTGAAATAAGAATTATCCTGAAGGTTTGATTGTGTTGGGTTATCTGGCTCAAGAATGTATGGATTTTTGTTCAATGTATTTGTCTGATGTGACCACAATACATAACCGGCCAATGATAAATGAATATGACTAGTATGTGGAAATTGAGCCCTCGTTTCCATCTATTCCCCAAATAGGATGAATTTTGGGTCTTATACATTGGCTAAATTGAGCCTTGAAGAGAGGGAGATGGAAAATCACACAGTCTTGTTTAACTGTGGTTTGTTCAATGAATATATCATGTAAGTAATTTGATATTTATATGTTATCTCATATTATGAAATTTCACATATACCTTACACTTTTATTATCATTTTATATAGGTAACATAAAAAAATTATAATTAGAGTCCATCAATCTTTTCCTTTGAGAAAGAGAGAGGCTTTTAATAGCCTAGAGTTTCCTACTTGGTTGAAATCAAAGGTATTACCATTAATTTAATTATCTTAAAATATACAGATCCATTTAATTTTATTATTCATATATATTTTAGGTGTTGATATTACCTATTGACTCCATTTCTCAAGAATTAATAGCTTTGGATTTTGGTCCTAATTTTTTGGTCCGTGAATGAAAATATTTAATAATCAATGGGTATAAATTTGTTACAATGGATCGAGTTGTGAAAATGCGAACATAACATGATGGAATTATGTTAACTACTACAACAAGATTGTTATGCCAATGTATCAGATAGTTGGCCTCGATATGAAAATGTGTATTATTATGGACTTGTTGAGAAAATACTGTTATTGGATTACTACTCTCAAGGTAGAGTCACTATGATGAAATATAAATGGTTTGATTCAATGAGACAATGGGGTACATTTATTAATGACTATGGATTCAGAGTTATTGATATGAGTCGATTCTTGTGTACTGATGAACCATACATTTTGGCATTAATGGCTAAATAATTTTTTTGTGTGAAAGATCAATTGAGACCTGATTATGGTTTCATTAATGATTTAATCCCAAGACATATTTTCATGATGTTGGGTATGAAATTTCCACCATTGATGCCCCCATTGGTGTTGCCCAAAATATTGCATTTGATGAATCATATTTTACCATTATAGGATTTGATGTTGAACCTGAATTATTGGTTAGAAATATATAGAAGAAACCATATATTTTCACTATTCATTTAGTTTACATTTACATGAGTTTCTCAAGTTAGTATTATTTTAATTACTTTAATTATGTTTAAGTTTGGAATGATATGTTTTTTTTTGTATTTTCTAGTGTCATTTTCTTAAATAATATTTATTTCAATGTACAAAACTTGGTTTAAATATTTATTTAAAAAAATTTATTACTTGGTAATGTAATTTTAAAAATTATGTTAGTCATTTCCTTGTAATCATTTGTACAATTAGTAATTAAAAGAATTCAAATTGGTTCCTATCATGAACTTATGATAGATTTAAGTTGTATGTATTATTTTTTAAAAAAAATTCTAAAAAATTTACATTTCATTCTTATGTAAATTATGCCAAATACTACAAAAGGTCGAAGGAAGTGACTATTTGATCTCGATCGATCGGGCTGTGAGCATGTGTTGCCTCTTTCCCTTCTATCAGTTATTATAAGAATTTTAATATTTTTATTCTGTATTACATATAATTTCATGTTAATATTATTTATCAATTTTTTTAAAGACATTCAGTTCCACTTGATTTGACTCCAAATCTTGTTAGCATGGGTATTAGTGCGGATGCTCCTAGACCTAGGCGGAGCACCCATCATACCCATTTCCACATTGACCCACCAGTAGACACCCCTTACACCACACCTTTCTATCCTCTCCTTGAGTCTCTGGGTATGTTCTTAACCATGTCTCCATCATCATCTCAACTACCCTCTTATTCACATGCCATGTCTTTTTCGACTTCAGGGACGATCCCATTGATGCCTACATCATCTCATTTTGCCTCTTCTTCCCATAAAATGACTGCATAGCCTCAATCATATGATTATTTTCTTATGAAAAGTTATACATAAATTTTTTCATGCATTTACATAAAGCTAACATTATAATCCTTAGTCATGTATATGGGTAAGTGGGTGAGGAGGTTATCCTACTTCTATGTAAATGTATTTGTGATGTAGCTTGGATATAACCATATGGTGTAGCTTCCTTAGTCTTATTCATATAATGCCTATTTCATTTATACACTATAGTAGTCGATGCTCAAATTACATGTGAGGTAAATTTATTTAACACATCACAAATAATCTTGATCAACTACATGAACGGGGTGAGGTACCATGGGTGAACTGAACTACTGTGAGTTTAATGACCTAAATCATTACAGGTTGTAAAATTCTCAATGGAATTTGAATTTTCCATTTTTAGATGGTTTGTTTTTTGAGAAACAGGAGTCAAAACAATATTTTGAGAGTTTGGAATCCTTAAAATAATTTTTTTGGGTGCGGTTTATGGACTAGGAGGTGACTTGGAGGTTTCAAGAAGCACCATAGAAAGGATGGGTGGTCGGTGTGTTTTGGTAGTGATCTTAGGTATTTTTTCTATTCCTCTTTTTTGTTTAAACACACATTCAATATCCTATCATTTCACATGGATTTATTTAGGTATTCTATGTCAATTCCACCAGAGCATGGTAGAATTGACCAAAATAAATGGGGTTTCATACACCCTACTTAGAAGTCATCATGGGATGACGTATGCATGCCACCGCTATCTATTTTGGTGATATATGTCATAATTATGATTTTTGTAAGAATTATGGATTAAATTAAACTAATTCATTGAATGATTGAGTGTTTTTGGTTAGGTATTTTTCTCAGGTTGGTGTCGGGGTGTGTTGTGAACCCTTTGGTGTGGTCGGTCAAGGTCTCAGTGGTGCAATGGTACTTTGTGAGTTGTTTGGTGATTATTCCACATCAGTTTAAATTAAATAATTAATTAAAATTATTTATAATTATTTATTTATTTCATTTAATGTAAGGTATGACCTCTATTGGAGGTACGTTCTTATATGGGTCATGGACGGGCTTGACCAAGGATTGATAGAGCTTAGAGATGGTGGTAACTCCTTGATGGAGGTAGGTAGTCCCTTTAATTCAAATCCACATATGTGATCATCCATGAGTTTCCTGTTATATTATTATTCCCTGCAAACTTGCACCCCCTCCCAACTTGTTTCCCCCCTCCCTCCCAACCTGCACCCCCCTCCCAACCTATATCCCCCCACCCCCTCCCTCCCAAAATTCATCCCCCCTCCCAACCTGCACACCCCCTCCCTCTCAACCTACACCCCCTCCCAACCTGTTACCCCCTCCCTCCCAACCTGCACACCCCCTTCCCCTCCCAACCTATTTCCCCCTCCCAACTTGTACCCCCCCCCCCCACTCCCAACATGCATCCCCCCTCCCAACCTACGCCCCAACCTGCACCCTCCTCCCCCTCCCCCTCCCAACCTACAACCCCCCACCCCCTCCCTACCAAAATTCTCCCCCCTCTATATATGCACCCACTCCCTCCCAACCTGCACCCTCCTCCATACATGCACCCCCTCCCTTCTAACCTGCACACCCCCTCCCCCTCCCAACATGTTTCCCCCCCTCCCTCCCAACCTACGCCCCCCAAATCCCAACATCCACCCCCCCCTCCCAACCTGCACACCCCCCCTTCCCCTCCCCCACCCAACCTGCAACCCCCCCCCCCACCCCTTCCCTCCCAAAATTCATCTCCCCTCCCAACTTATGCCCCCTCCCTCCCAACCTGCATCCCCCCCAACCTATTTCCCCCCTCCCTCCCAACTCACACCCCCCCCCCTTCCCCTCCTAACCTGTTTCCCCCCTCCCTCCCAACCTACACCCCCCCTCCCTCTCAACCTTCCCCCACCCCCCTCCAACCTACACCCCCCCCCCCCCCCAAACTACAGCCCCCCACCCCCTCCCTCCCAAAATTCATACCCCCTCCCAACTTGCCCCCCCCCCCTCTATATACATACACCTCCCTCCCTCCCAAAATGAACACCCCCCTCCTCACTCCCAACCTACACCACCCCCCTATGTTGGCTACTATATTTATTTGAATTTTTTGACTCTTTTTTATCATTATTCCTATTTTCATACAACAAGGGCCTCATTTAAACTTTATCTTTCATATTTTGTAATATATTTTCATGAGATTTATTGTATATAGATCACCACATGTGTTTATATAACACTAATTATACATTCAACCTCTTATTCTCTCAGATCCATGAATCTATTTTCCATTTTAACATATTTCTCTTCATTCTAAAATTGTATTTCCCTTGTTGTAGAGATTATTTACTTACTTTACCCTTCACCACTATTGATGTTTCATCACCTTTCTATATGTCAATGATTTCCAAAAATAATATATCTTCTAAGTAAATTATACTTCTTATTCTAATTTCTTATTTGAGATGCTTTATAATGTTTTATTAATTTTCTTAGATCCATGGGCTCTATAAACACATGAATAGTGTATCACCTCCATTCATAGTGTCTTAGCATTGTCAAATCATAGGGGTTTCATTGGATTGACCATCTAGTTCATGCATTAATTAGTTCATGTAAACATAAATAGTAAAACCTAGCACTAACCAAAGTATATTCTTCATAAATTAATGTCAGTTATGTTTTGGTAAGAAATTTTTCATTTGTAATGTAGGTTCATTTTTGGTTTTTATCACACTATCTTGTACTTTTCATTAGTAATGCAAGTTCAGTATTGGATGTGTATGGGGTGTTATTTTATTCTTTATGTTCTAATACATGGGTCTTATTGAAACATTCATTAATAAAATTTACATTTTTTTAACATGAAATATGAATATATGTGTTATGAATTACATTTCTAATATGAAATATGCATTCTGTTTCTAATATACCATATGTATTATGTTTATTATGAGTATATGCAACATGTTTTCTCTTCCTAATACAAATTATTCTTTTTTTTATCAACATATGGATTTTTCATTATTTTTTTCGGAATGTATAAAATATGGAATATGTAATTTTTATTATGAATATATGAAATATGGAATAAAAATTCTGAATATATGTAATATGGAACATGTGTCTTGTATATATGAAATATAAAATACACATTTTATTTTGACAGGGAAATAAATTTTAACTAATATTAATTTTTTTAGATTTTAAGTTTTGAAGAATTATAGAGGATTTCTTGAACCGAATAATCAATGGAGATTTAGATGGGTGATGAGTTCTAAATTTTATGTTCTCATACCTTCATCATCAAGGTTTTAATATTTCTTTTTTCTTATATTTTTAATTGTTGTAATTATTGTATTATCATGTTCATGGGATGTTGATGATGAATTCCATAATGAATTGATTATTTTTTTCAAGGATCCAAATAGTATTCTCAGTCTGCTTATTATATTTTTTTTGCAATGTGGTATCAAATTTTATGTAATCATATAGTAATCCATGTACAAGTAAAATAATTTCTATTTATTTCTCTTTTACATTTTATATTAGGTTATTTATTGATCCTATTGATCTTCTATCTCGTAATAATTATTATAGTGTTAATTTCATGTTCTAGAAATATGGAAGCAGTGCAGATTGGTATGTAATTTTGGACTTTCATGCTCGAATTAATTATTATTATTGAAACTTGTAACATAAGTTAATTTCTATTTTATTATCATAATTTGGAAACTTCTAGCATTGTTAATGAGAATTTAATGTCAGTTATGTTTTGGTAAGACAATTTCCATTTGTAATGTAGGTTCGGTTTTGGTTTTTATCACAATTTCTTGCTGTTTTCATTAGTTATGCAAGTTCAGTATTGAATTTTATCATACTTAATCCTTGTTATCATTTGAAATTAAGGTTCATAATTATTTTCTTTCATGTTCTTGTAGTTAGTAGATGAAATGAAGAGGGTTATACAATCTCATAAATTCATGATCGGATTAATTTATTTTCTTGCAGTTTGTAATACAGGTTCTTCTCTATTTTATTATCATACTTTGGTTAGTGCTAGGTTTTCCTATCTATGTTTAGAGAATATTAGGTTAAAAAATTTGGGAGGGGGTACTTTCATCCATCCACTCAAGGTATGGATTTATTTTGGGTTGTATGGTAGTGCATTTCCCCTCCATGGTTTCTATCTATGCAGTTAAAGACTCTACAATGTTGAGGTTCTCTTGAGATACCTCTACCTGGACCATCTCCTTTGAATGAGGATTGATAAATAATTTACATGATTGTTATTATTTACTATCATACTGGTTTTTAATCTGCACTAGGTCTGTATGATTACCCTAACTAAGAGTAGGTTATCGTCTTAATGGTGTAAAGTTATGATCATTCTCAACTTCCTTATTAAAAAGAGATACCTAGGACTCCACTATCTAGAAACTTGGCCTCACTAGACAGTCGTAGGCTGGTGAGTCCAAAACCCATAGAGGGGTTTTTTTGGGAAATGGTTTACTAGTGGCCCCTCACCAGCTAGATGGTATCCCCTATAGATTTCAGAATGTTATAGGACCTAGACTTGATCATTTCTCCTTCCACCACATGTTCCACCATATTTTACTCCTCCCCATGGCACTTCACCTATAGTGAATTTCCCTATAGGTTCAATCAACTCTACATGACCATCCACCCGATCACCTGAACTTATATCCAGGCTATGATCCATGTAAAAAAAATTCCTTAAGAGGTTCAGACATTGATAACACTAATCCAATGATCATGAGAACCATTGTGAGGGGGGGTTAATTAGTGGTGAAATTTTACAATTTTAATTCTCTGTAAATTAACCCTTTTAAATTTTTAGAGTTATTATCCTTATAAACCATGTAAAATATCCACAAAATCATGCAATTATAGTAAAGTAAACCAAGGCAAAAAAATATGTACAAGGTTTTCTCCCAGTGTGGGTGACTACATATTTTCCATGGAATCTCTTATTGGTCCATGGAAATTCATTATATTATAAGTGTTAATATAATGATTCAACTCTCATTAGATTCCTTCCATGTCTTGATATGTAATATTATACTAACTCTCATTAGTTTCAAAGATTATACCAACTCTCATTAGTTACAAAAAATTTTCTTATGTTCCCAATCCAAAAAAAAATAGAAAACTTTTATGCATGACCCACTAAAATTTTATCCAGAATTTATCTATCTAATATGTCTATTTGATATTCATTATAACTTCATCTTGTATTGTTCCTCTTCTTTTCCTCACTACCTACACATGATATTTTATCTCCGTACAATGAATAAAAATATTTCACCTCTCAACCTTCTTATAATCCCTACCCAAGGTAGTCATTATCTAGTATCTTTGATTGACACCTATGTATGATGTCTCTAAACTAAATCGTTGTTCAGTGTTTCATAACTAAATCCTATTTATGTTTAATATTACCAATAACATTTATTATTTGATTAATTTTTTTTAAACACACATTGATCAAAACTCTAGCTTTTGGATCTTTATCTGGTATTTGTGTCTGATACATTTTCTACATCACTTAAACTTTGTGGTTTGTATTCTATATTGTTCTGTTCTATATTCTATTATCTTCTAGTTTTTATTCTATTCTGGTCTATTGTTTTTATAGTTGAAATATTGAAGTAATTAGGAAGGTGGGCAGCAGCTTGAAGCAAGAAGAGGTAGGAAGGTTGGAAGCTACTGCACCTAGGAGAATTATTTATACCCACGATTCGTAGAACTGTGGAAATATATACCCACAGTTTTCTTAAACCATGGGTATTATTCTAGTTCAGAAAGAATCTATGCCTATGGTTATTTAACCTTTATTATATTAGATTTCTGTAAAAAAAATATACCCACAGTTTACTTAAATTGTAGGTATTTCAAAATTTACCTTGGCTATAACCACAGTTTTATGAAAACTATGGTTATAGGGAAATCCTGACACTTAGTAGCCCATGGTTTATTAAACTATGGGTATAGCCTATACCCACGGTTTCATGGGCTATACCCATGATTTAAAATTGTGATTATATGGAAATTTTACAGTAGTGAAATAGGTATAGAGTGTATTTTTCAATTGGTAAGTTGGAATCTAGTGTGAATAAATAACATGGATTCAAAAAATAGTGAAGAAAACCATATCCATGTTTCAAATTTGTGTCTAGGTCTGATACATTAGGTCTAGGAATCACTATATATCTTGTGGCAGTGGGAATCAATCCATATATAGTTATGGGTAAAAATTCCTTGCATTGATCTGACTCATACACATGGAATGGGGAAGCATTTTTTGTGGATGGTACTAAGATGAGGGATCCAAGAATCACTCCATATATCGTTAAAGTGATAATTAATCCATGCATACTTTGTTGAAATAATGGGTTCCCTAGACCCAACTATTCAGTACTTTTGATTACAATATCATGTATACAGTTAACTATACATGATTTCATCTTACTATTATAGTATAGCCTTTTCTATGTCTATTATTTAAATGGTATTATCCAAAGATTAATCATAATATCGAGAGGTTATAGCAGATCACAGGCTATAATGAGAACCTCGAGGTACTATGACATTAATCTTAAATACATGTTATATGGTCTAGATACATCTTATGGATTGAACACAGTATATGTTTTATTATCAGGTGATGGGGTCTCATAAGCATTGAGACTTCTTCTCATGAAGTTTGCACTTGGTGATCTCTAGTAGTGAGATCATGAGAACTGACCTTCCAATAGGAACACCACATGTTTCAGGTGTCATTAGATGTTCCTATCTACGATCATGTGTAATGGTCTCCTTACTTGAGATCATTACCAATTTATGTCATTTGATTGTGTATTTTGATGCAAGATGAAACCCATGGAAGTGAAGTCATGGAAGGGTAGTTTTTGTTGGGTGTGTCATTGGTGGAATGGCATTGGTTGAATGGTCAAGAAATGATTTTTCGCTTTTGGGTTATGGAACAAATATATCTCAGACCATGTTGATAAGGATGGAAGTGCATTTATAAGACCATGACCATGGAAATCAAGGGTAAATACATCCAGTTACATCAAAAAACAATAAAGAAATAAAATGGTGATGACACATGAGTGTATCCTGCTTTATGAGTATTACAGACAAAGAGATTATATTACACAGTACGTGTTCATAGGTCGCTTGTCGCTGTTGTGACAATCCTTATCTCTTTAGGGGTCATGATGGGTTTCTAGATCCCCCTCTTGGTCTATGAATACTATTCACTACTATCGAGATAAGGTCCTAGAGGGTCACACACAATAGCATATTCAAGAATCTTCCTTATTCAGTTGAAAAAAAGATTTGTACATGGTGGGCCCCACCACTGGGGTTTTGGATTTGTCCGAGGATAAACAATCACCAATGCAATAAATAAATTCATATTACTCAAGTTTATAATAATGAGCATTGAATTTATTTATTAAATGTATTTATGAGTTTTAAGAAAATACATGAAAAATATTAATTGATGAATATTAAATTATTCAAGGATCAATTAATATTTATGAGAATGATGAGTCAAGTTTTGGACTCAATTATTATCATGTAATATATTTAATATATTACAAGAAAAATGGTAATAATATTTATGACTCGTTTTAGTGGTCATAAAATTTCGTTGATAGTGCGTTAAGTATTTGGGGTCGGTGAGGCTATACCGGGTATTTTAATTAAACACTATAAATAGAAGAGGAGGATATTTTTGTCAAGAACTATTCATTGGGATTCTCTCTCTTCTTCTCTCTCCCATGACCTAGAAAGAGAGGCATTGGATCCAAGGAGCTCGGATTGAGCTATCTCTTAGGCATCGCCAGTGAAGTAATTCGGTGATCATTGGAGCATCGAAGGCTTCATCAAAATTCTGTTCTAGCACCCAAACTTTAACGAATGGTGTTTCCACAGTTTCTTAAAGCATGTGTGGACGATCTAGAGGAGTTCGATGTCAGATTCTTAAAGTAGATATCACCAACGACGAGCAGACATCATGCGCAGCTTTAGATTTAAACCAGGTATTTTAAAGTTTATTTTTTACTAAAAACTCTTCACACGTGGTCATCAGCTAATACCAGGCTTCTATTCACCGATGTCAACAAGTTTACGCTGATCATCGGTGAAAAAAAATTTAAAATACAACCTATTTGGGGCTTCTACTGCATGCCTGGTTCCTTCAAGTAGTATCATATTGACACGTGTTGATTTTAAGACAAATAAATTAAATTTTCATTAATATTAAAAGAGGGTGTTGATACGGTTCCAACGTCGTAGATGAAATTAGATTCGGACATCAGATGACCGGTCTGTGGTCATCCAAAGTTTTGAATTCGGATTTGAGACTAAATTTCGGTGATGTTTTGTATTTTGATCGAAAATTCTGTGGTCAAAATACTCACCAAAAAATAATTTAGCATTGATATTATTTTCCTAAAAATAATTGTATTATTATAATCATAATAAAATTATTTGATTTTATTATAATAATAATAATAATTTTATTTTGATAATAACATTTATTTTATTATAAAAATATTATTATAAAAATAATATTATTATTTTTCTAAAGCCTATACATTAGGCTTGAGAAAAACAAAAAAAAAAGAGGAAAGACCTGAAAATCGGGTCTCTGATCAAAAAAAGGGTGGTGGTGGACCTACAAAGTAGGTCACACTTAAAAAAATTAAAAAAAAAGGAGTTTGGGGGATTGATCCCCCCCCCCTCGTTCATTCATCTCCCTCGTGGAGACGCGCTGCAGCAGCCGGCGAACCGACGCCGCCATGGTAGCCCACACTACGGTTGGCGATAGCCGCCCCTCCCACTGACCACTTCCCTACAGCATCACCATAGCCAGCCAGCGCCGAAGCCACTAGGCACACCACCGAAGCCCTGCCCTGGGCCGCCTCCTCCCGCTACACGGTCTCCCGAAACCCAATGTGTGGCTTCCCCTACAGGGCCGCTTCTCTCTTCTGTCACACTACAGTGGGCCACCCCGACACCCCACACCCCAGCACCACACAACACCCACAGATGCCCCCCTAGCGCTTCACCTCCCTCCCCGTGGAGCCACATCGCACCATACCGGAAAACTGATGCCTCCATCCACTCGCAGTAGCCACCCTATGGAAAACTGAGGCCATCCGCCAGCCTCCTCCCTCACCACTAACATATTCAGCCCTCCCCCGCATTGTTCTGCGGCAAACTGCACAGCGCACCAGGCCGGTGTCCCAGTGCCCCGCCTTAGACCGCCCCTCATTCCCTACACCATTCCATGGCAACCCACACCAGTCACCGACACCATGGGTTACGCCCCCTGCCAGAGTCCCTTCAATCCAGCCTCCCCCCCAGACATCAGCAGTAGGGTTCTTTCTATATTTAGCGTCCAAGGTGGGTGGCCACGGCGCCAGTCCAAAGCGGCAGCATCCTGGTTCAGTTCGGCGCATTGGAGGGCAGCAAACACTGCATCCAACCAGCCTCTGGGTGATGGGTCTTGGTGTCGTTCGGTATTCCTAGCGGACAGGTAACCACTACATGGTCTACCTTGTCCTAAAATGGATTTGGGAAGGTCTACTCAGCCCAGAACCAGCATGGGTGAAATTTCTTGACATAAAACTCCATCGCACGGGGTCTTCATGTCACGGGATGAGCGTGTGCGGGTTCGCCCCAACCCGCATAGGTCCTTCTTGGTTTTTGAGGAGTCAGGAAATTATAATTTAATCAAAAATTATTTAAAATAATTAATTTAATTTCAGTTGAGAATTAAATTAATTAAATATTAATTTTTGGTTATTAAAATCTAATGCAGTGTAATTAATTTAATTTGGTGATTAATTAAATTAATTAATTAATTTTTGTTTTAAAATTAAATTAATAAATTGGGACCTAACGACGGTATTTGTTGAATTAAAATTAGAGTGAAATTTTAGTTCAATAAATAATGCCCTCATAATTTATTTAATGTAAGTTTAATTTTTATTTTTTATTTATTTAATATACACAATTTTAATGCGTATATGACTGATCATGAGCCTTAGACTGGCCAATTCGTGTCTAGTGATTGATTATTTATTTTATTTATTTATTTATTTATTGCATGCTGGTTTTTAATAATTAGTTTAATTAAATAAAAGATGATATGTGTGTCGTCTCAAGTGTCATTATATGTATAAGGGCATGCGCACCCATTCTCAGAGTTGTATTTTTATACCCTGAGACCCCCTCACCTGCGTGCGAGTACTATTGTATAATGATGCGATAACTAGTGACATAGTTCGTGCTGAGTCATGGCGACACACCGGACAGGAGATATCATGCATTGGAGGGGCAGACGCTACAATACAAGTTGCAAGCTACGCGACTCAAGGTATTACCCCTAGGGTTTAGGTTGGTTTGTTATTCACTCAACTGATCAACCATTATTACCGGATCATGATCAGATTTTTCATTTTATTTCTACAAGGTTTATTATTTTTATGAATGTGTAGTTAGAGTGCGATCACATAGAATAATAAAAAAAACATGCAAGATAAAATGAACATGTGACACGATATATTTTTCTATTTCATACATGCTTATTTGTGAATATGATCACATAGTACGTGCTTATAAAAATAGAAAATGATTTATTTCATCACATTAAAAATAATAAAACCCCCCAAAGATATATTAAGTTATAACAGCCTTTCGTCATTCAAATTTGGACAAAACTGATTGTTTGAGGTGTCGGTCATGTCATAGCTGAGGGTACCTCTTACTACCGAGGAGTCCTTATAAGAATGATGGGTTGAATTAACTAAAATTTCATCAAATAAATATCCATATCTATATTTTTTTAATTTTAGAGGTAAGCATTGAGTAAATCAAGTTCTGATTTTAAAAGCTGGGACTTCACTCAATATATCAAGGAACCGAAAGTTAAAGAGGTCGGCCAGCCAAAAGGCTACTATGAACCCTCCAAGTAGTGGCATAGCTATAGCTTGTAGACTATGAGGGGTGGTTCTAGGATCCTTTCCACTAGAATACTCTAGTGATAGATTATTCTGATTCTAGCACAGAGGGTTCCCATAATTCAATAAAATAGTGGGATACATTAAATGATTTAAGAAATTAATCAAAATTTCTTAACTGGTAATCATGATAAAAATGATTAATCTACTAAAATTTATTTTTATAGTTAAAATGGTAAGTTAAACCACAAGTTTAAAAGCTGTGATATTATAATGGACAAAGTAAATTTCCTCACTAACACGAGTATCCATGAATAGTACATGCACGTGCACATAGTACTATGATATAGGAAACTCAAGGTGCTAGTGTCCCCAACACTATTTAACTACCTCAAGAAGTGAGGGTGAAATTGCTTATAGGATACTAATGTATATAGCATATGATAGTTATATAATTATGCTTTAATCAATGTTCAGTGTCAGTTGTGGTCGCTACACCAGGACATGGATGATATAAACATGAAGTCTCATCTCTGAGATGTTTCCAAGGAGAAATTGAAGCAATGGTATGAATAAGTAGATGGTTACACTGGCATGTGTAAATTGAAAGATTGATCATGATATTTAAATGGATCCATTTCTCATGTCATTTTCACCACATTGCTCAAGTCTCATTTTAAATTTAAAACAAACAAGTATTGGGTAAATGATTCATTACCAATATAGGTAAGGTTTTTCAAGTGAATAATAATATCAAAGACAATTTTATCTTTAATTATTATGATGAATAAATTGAAAGAAAATATAAAAAGGCCAAAAGGAAAGTAATGATAATGGAACATTCATGATGTCATTCAATTAATGAGTTATTAACAAAGGTTATTTTCATTGCATATTATAAAATACTATGGAAGTTTAATCACAATAACCTGATTTAAAATAGCAAGTTACTGCTTCTAAATCGGGCATATTCATCAATTTTAATGTTTCAGTTTTACTACTTGGGTATTAAATACGATATGCTAGTGACATATGTGTATTATAATAAGATAACCAATTTAGTATAGAAAACTTACTGAAAGTCAATTTTATTCTTCAAGTAGATTCGAAAGGGTGATACCTAAGCCAGTGTTGAGAAGTACATGACTTCTTAATTGAAAAGTAAAATATTCATGTGGAACTATTATTGAGTACAACCACAAAAATTAATCTCATGTGTCCTTGGACACAAGGATACATTCTTTCAGGTTCTAGAATGAATGTTGTTTTTGGTATTTAAAACTCAATCACTAGTTCAGTAATACATTAATCATAGGCAATTAGTGATGAATATAAATGTACGACTTATACCCAATTGTGAAAAGATAATTATTTTCGAAGTAATACTAAAAGTGTAAATCATGAATATACTAAGTATGGTATTTAGGCTTGGTGCATCTAAATAATTTTGGTATTATAGATGTCTTTAGTTTGGAAAAAGAAACCTTTAAAATAAAGGTATGTCACAATGATTTTGGAAATAATTTAACAAGTGAACATGAACTATTCCAAGTATGATCTAGAGGTATAAATACTTCATAAGATTCCTTTAAGTACTTAAAAATAATAAAGTAAATTATATGCATGGTTAGTAGATCTGAGTTTCTTCGGGTTGGGATACCGAAGAATATCTTGATCAAGCAATCATCAATCATGATAATGTAGTGTGGAGTAATTTCTAAATGCACATTACCTTATCCACATCACAACATTGATGTTAATGAGGAGTATTGATGATGAATTCTTAAATGTTAACATTGATCAACAAAATTTAACATGAATTACTTCCTAAACGCACATTTTATACATCAGAGTCATGATGTATAGAGTATCAATGTTACAACCTGCAACAACTACCATTATATTTCATGAAATGATTTTCAAATAATAGTGATATCCCATAACCATATGCCAACTATAAATGACAAATGAATTTTATATGAGTCATAGTATGATGTAAATTCATTATGTCATAAGGACATGTGTATGGATGCAAAGAGTTTGTTAGGACATAAACAAACTTGCATCAAGAAAAACACATTGTGAATTTAGTGTAATAATCCTAATGGTTGATTAGGATATTACATAAAACCCTAAGATAGGAAATTAGGTAGTCAAGTAATATACTACACTTATATATAAGGGTGCACATCTCTATTAGAGATAGTGGGAGCTATATTGACTTGTGTTTAGTCATTTCTCAAGATGCACAAATAGTTTTCATAGGAACTGGTTCCACAAGAACATGTGGAACATAGTATATTCTAGAGAAACATACTGTGTGGGAAGGATAAAACCATGGTGATGGTTTTTATATTCACCGCGGTCGTTGATCTATTATTTAATGTGAATAATATTTCCTACAAGTAAGTAGTGTATGAAAATTAGCTAAAATTGATAATACCAACTAAAATTCAATTAATGGATTCCATGTATCAAAGTGAAAAGTTTCTTATTATTTTCAATATTGTGGTGGGTATTCAAGTGATTTTATACATGGATGGTACAATTGTAGTACCAATAAGTCTCGATTGGTTTCACCAAGTCATTATGCCTAAATCTATTAGAATTTTACTTATCATAGCTAATATTTAGGATAAAATTATTTAGAATTGGATTTCATGACCACCAATCATGGATGATGTCTATATGACACAACTATAAAGGGATGGTCACGTCACAGAATGCTAATAAAGGTTGCAAGTTACTAAAATCTAGTTTATAATTAAAGTAATCAACATGGTCATAGAATTTACATTTTTAAAAAATGATTTCCATGTGTCTACTAGAGGTTAGTGGGAGCGTTAAGGTTTTCCAAGAAAAATATTTTTGACAAAATATGGAAAATAGATTAATCTTTATGTCAGCTAAGACCAAGATGAAATTTATTCTCTAGTGATTGACTTAAAGTAGAAACCTAAGTTCTAGGGAACAAGATCTACTGAGGTGGATCTATAGGTTTCTTGGACCTAGTCAATCATACATATAGTGACATATTATTGAAAAATACAAGTTGGAACAATTCCAAATATGAACTATTTCCTATGTCACAGGGCATAATCTCTTTAGGTTTGCATGTCCAGGACATGGGAAGAGATAAATGTGATGAGTTGAATTCCATACGCTTAAGCAATGGATTGATCACATAAATCATGATATGTATAAGAATTCATATTTCTAGGATATGATTTATAATAGTAAAATATCATTTATATCTAGGATCACTACAAGGGATACAGTCAAAACTATCTAATTGTACTTCGACAAGTACAAAAGATATGTACCTGGAAAGTGGAGAAGAATGGTTACTAGTATTCAGGGATACAAACTAGTCTTCCATATATCAATTTGATCTATTATCGTAGTTATTCTAGATATGATGAGTGATTCAAGCTTATAATTAGCCAGTGGTATCCATACCTACAAAGACCAAGTACGTTGCAGCTTCCGAGGTAGCTAAGAAGCAGGTATTAAATGAAATGATTTGTTCTAGTTCTTGTAATCACACCTGGTGAGAAAAGTATTATCATAATGTAAATTATGATAATATTACTAGACAAGATGTCAAGTTATGATAGTGTCCAAGTGGGATATACTCAGGATACCATCTCTTGAGAAGTTTTACTCAAGGAGGTGAGGTCACTGTAGTAGAATTGCCACGCGGCGGAACTGTGGCAGGCCCAGTAACTAAATCCATTACTCAGAAGAAACATGATATTTATCATGTGATTAGCTATAATTTTTTGTTAGAAAGTTGGCTCTAGTGCAAGTGGGAGTGTTTAAATAGTGGGTTCCCTAGACCCATCTATTCAGTACTTTTGATTACTATATCATGCATAAAGTTAGCTATACATGATTTCATCTTACCATTATAGTGTATACTTTTCTACATCAACTATTGAAATGGTATTGTCCAAAGATTAATTGTCGTATCGAGAGGTTATATCAGATCTTGGGATATAATAAGAACCTTGATATACTATGACATTAATCTTAAATATATGTTCTATGGTCTAGATACATCTTACTGATTGGACATGGTAGATGTTTGACTATCAGGTGTTGGGGGCTCATAAACATTGAGACTTCTTCTCAGGAAGTTTTCACTTGGTGATCTCCAGTAGTAAGATCATGAGAACTGACCCTCCAATAAGAACAACATATGTTTCGGGTGACATTGGATGTTTCTATCTACGATCATGTGTAATGGTCTCCTGACTTGAGATTATTACCAATGTATTTAATTTTATTACATACTTCGATGCAAGACAAAAACCATGGAAATGAATTCGTGGCGAGGTAGTTTGTGTTGGGTGCATCATTGGTGGCATGGCATTGGTTGAATGATCAAGAAATGATTTTTCCCTTCCAGTTTATGGAAGTAATATATTGCAGGCCATGTTGATAAGGATGGAATTCCCTTTATAAGACCATGGCCATGATATTCGAGGGTAAATCTTTCTAGTAACATAAAAAAACAATAAATCAAGAAAAGGGTGAAGACACGTGAGTGCATCCTACTTTATGAGATATTGAAAACAAAGAGATTATATTACACAGTATATGTTCGTAAGTTGATTGTCGTTGTTGTGTCAATCCTTATATCTTTAGGGGCCATGATGGGTTTCTATATCCCACACTTGGTTTGAGAATACTATTCACTACTATCGAGATAAGGGCCTAAAGGGTCACACACAATATCGTATTTGAGAATCTTTCTTATTCAATTGAATAGAGATTTGGACATGGTGGGCCCCACCACTGGGGTTCAGGATATGTCCAAGGATAAAAAATCACCAATGCAATAAATAATTTCATATTATTCAAGTTTATAATAATGATCATTGAATTTATTTATTAAATGTATTTATGGGTTTTAAGTAAATACATGAAAAATATTAATTGCGAATATTAAATTATTCAAGGTTCAATTAATATTTATAGGAACGATGGGTCAAGTTTTGGACTCAATTATTTTCATGTAATATATTTTATATATTACAATAAAATGATAATAATATTTATGACTTGGTTAGTAGGCATAAAATTTCATTGATAGTGCGTTAAGTATTTGGGGTCAGCGAGACTATACCGGGTATTTTAATTAAACACTATAAATAGAAGAGGAGGCATTTTTCCAATAACTATTCATGGGGATTATCTATCCTATTCCCTCTCCCATGATATAGAGAGAGAGAGGATCTAGATACAAGAATCTTGGATCAATCTCTCTCTCAGGCATCACCAGTGAAGTGATGCAGTGATCGTTGGAGCATCAAAGGCTTTGTGAAAATTCTGCGCTAGCACCCACACATTGACAAATGGATTTATTGTAGTTTCTTGAAGCATGTGTGGATGATCTAAAAGAGTTTAATGTTGGATTATTTGAGTATCAATCACCAACAATGATCAAACATCATGTGCGGATTTTTATTTAAAATAGGTATTTTACGGTTTATTTTTGTGCTCAAAACTCTTCACGTGTGGTCCTCTGCTAAGATCGAGATGTTATTCACCAGCGTCGACAAGTTTACGTTGATCATCGGTGAATTTTTTTAAATCCCATCTATTTGGGGATTCCATTGCATGCCCAGTTCCTTCATATTTCTCATTCTTAGTCTTACTTAAAAATTATTATTTTTCAGTTTTAATGTTGGGTGATCAGAATAAGTCATGTACCTTTCAATTTCATGCACTCAAGGCCATTCCATGTAGTTTAAAATCATTTGATAAGGAAAATTTTGATATGGTAGGAGTGAAAACAATGGATGTAGGGATTAATAAGTAAAATATTCGTAGGTGTTTGGAAAATCATCTCATAAGAAGAGTTTCCTAGGAGTTCATGAAATCATATCATAATAAGAGTTTCCCAAGAGTTTGATAAATCATCTCATAAAAGGAATCCCATTCTCATCGTATGAAGCTTCCTAGGATTTTCACCCAAGGCATCTTATGGATGGTGTATAGGGTAAAATTATATTTAAATTTCATGTTCTGAAAATGTTTTCATACAATTTAATTTCTTGTGAATATGATCATATTGTTTGTTCCTTTTAGGGTCTTGTGATAAGGACTGCTCCATGCAGTTTAGCATCGAATGGTAAGGAAGAATAGTGTCTTGTGGTTTTTAGTCATATGACTAGGACCATATTTCTTTAATCACATGAAATATTTATTAAGAAATATTACAATGGTAGGTATTTATTATGCTCGCCATCCATGGTTATTAACAAATATTCTAAATTTTAATAGACCTTATGGATGTAAAAAGGTCCTTCCCATTTTGGTTCATTATTTACAAGTGTCTTCCTATATATCATTGGGAACCTGAGAATCAAGACCAGCCCCCCTTGCGGGAATGAACTAAGGTGAAATTTCTTGTTGAAATCACAAGTTATTTGGTTTTGGAGAACCTCTAAATGATGAAAGGTATGCAGTATTCTCTCCTACAGTTGTACCAATTCATCCAAATAATTTTGGGACTTCTCATTTGTGAAAAATTGATCATAGATAGAAATATGAAGTAAAATAAATTATACATAAATAGAAAAAAATGCTTCTTCCCTATATACCATGGAACACGGGGTTGCCTATGTAGCAATACGAATTATGGTATGGTAGTCCCATAAGGCATGTAGATGCTTGTATGACCAGGATTTCTTGTCTTTGTTCACTATTATCTAGTTTATGTTTGATACAGTTTTGTTTAAATCCTTTATCTATCTATTTTTTATTACATTATTGTGGGATTAATGGTTGGATTCAATGTTATACTCCCCGTACAGCCTTTTCAATTTGGAAGAACGTAAGTTGGTGCCATTTTCTGTTAGTATTTTATGAGGGACACCAAGCCTAGTGATAATGTTGGACTTCATGAAATTGATAATTCTTTTTTTATCAACTTATTTGAGGGTTACTTCTTTATCCCATTTAGAGAATATGTTAGTAGAAATGAGGATATATTTAAACTTATTTTCTATAGTGGGAGGGTATGAACCCACAATATCCATTCCCTATGCGGTGAATGGCTATAATCATTTGGTGATATGCAACAACTCCATGGGTTGATGGGAAAAATCATTCAATTGAAAATTTTGATTCTTTTTGGTGAATTTTGTACAATCCTGCATCATCTAAGGACATAAATATCCAAGCCTCTTGATTTGGTGAGAAATATTGGCTCCTAGTTTATGGGATCCATAGGCACTAGCATGGACTTCTCACATACTTGTGATAGTCTCCTCTTCATAGATGAATATGAGGTGGATTCTATCAAATCCTCATTTATAGAGGACCTTATAATGACCCAGGATATCATAGATGATGAAGATAACTACCCATCATCAGATTTACTCTTTTCTATCTCTTTTTGATGGAAGAATCCCACTTTGGAGGTAGTCTAGGATGGTAATCATCCAACCATTTATAGAATTATCTGGTTCAGGGTAAGAATTCACATCATTGATATCTTCCATGCTAATGTGATCAAACGGTGATACCATCCTATTATGTGCAATGTTGATGACTATTTTTTATCTATCAGGATATACCAAAGTTGTATCCACGTTTTCTATTTCATATATTTAAACATTCTATGAGTGTGGGATATCATTCAACATTAGCTCCAACGATAATTATTCCATCAATCCTTATACATAATCAATAAGTGGGGTCGGATCTTCCATACTTATAGTGTAATCACCATTGACCTACTTGATTACCATATCTAAGTCACCTTTGATATTTATATGGGTCACTGGTATTTATAGTGTGAGCTCTAATCCTACATGGGGGCCTGGTATTATGTCTCATTGTTATTGAATCATTCTGGAAATGTAAAATAATAAAATAGAGTTGTCATTTCTAGAGAGATAAGGATGAATCCCAACCTGACTTTATTGATCTTGGGGCCTTCCATCCTTTTTTTCTATTGGGTTTTTACATATATCATAAAACTACAACTCCCATGTTTTAGGGGAGTCCTGTATAGTGAATATTTATTCATTTAGTTTCTCAATATTCATTGGAACTACTTCTAAATAAGGATGTTTTTTATGAAATATGCCAAAGATTTCACCTTTATTGCCTTCTGTGGTATGAACCATATGTCAAACTATTACAGGATGACTGCTTACCATGAAAAACATCCAGTAAACATAGAGTTATTGAGGATGTACTTGAGGGGGTTAGTTTGAGAGACTAAATGGACCTCATGATGTTGCAAGTAGTGCCTCAATTTATAAACCAAAAAGATAAATTATAGATAGTTATTCTCGATATCTAAATAATGAGTCTCAATATAAAGCATGGTTAGACTAAGATAATATATATTTTTTTTATTTATAATGTTATTATTTTTTGTGCAGAAATCACCCAGTGACCAATATAAATATATCAAATATCAAATGATCGCATTTCCTTCAATAGGTAGCATCATCACTAGTGTAGTTAGAAAATACTTCTTAATACTATTTAATGCTTCTTGATAGTCTTTATTACACTTATAAATTATCTCTTTTTATCAACTTGGTAAAGTTAAAGCATTTTCCAGTAATATTTTCTTTAAATCTTCAAATATAGGCAAGTTTTCGTTATAGTTCTCTCAGGTATTTGAGGTTTTAAGGAGGTAACATGTTAATTATAGCCTTTTTATTCTCATGATTGACTTCTATGCCATGATTGTGTACTATTTAGCTGATAAACTTTATTAAGGTTACACTAAAAACACATTTTAGGGGGTTCATTTTCAGGCTATGTTATCATAGTTTTTTGAAAACCATCTCAAGGTCAGAAAGATGGTTAGAAAATTGTTGATATTTTACTACCATATTATCAACATATCACTCAAACAACTTTCCCAAAAATAGGTATGAATATGTGATGCATGGAATGATAATATATAGCACCATCATTCTTCATGATCAAGGGAATCACCAGATATAAATACAATCCTTGGGTTACCCTAAAGGCAATGGATTCTTCATCTTTTGAGAAAATTTGGATTTTTTTTGTATCTTTAGTAGTGATCCATGAAGAAGAGGTATTGGTATCCATTTTTCACATCAATCATAAGTTCTATAATTGGAACTTGGAAGTCATCTTTTGGATAGTTCTGGTTGGGATCTCTTAAATTAATGAAAACTATGACTGGCTCGTTTTTCTTCTTAAATGGGGCTATATTGGTGATCTATTTTAGCTAATAGATTTTCCAAATAAAGTTAGCTTTGATAATCTTGTCAACTTTGACTATGAATTTGGAATCATGAGTTGGATTCATTCTTTCGGCACTCTTCTTGTAACCATGATGATCTTATGGAAGGCCTGGGTGGTGGGTGGCCACATCAGGATCAAGTCCCATCATTTCTTTGTAATTATAGTTGAAAAATGTTGATGATTCTTTAATAAGAAGTTAAATAACTATTGTTATTTTATGTTCATATTTGCACTAACTAGATTAGGTCATGGGTCTTCCTATGTTCCCATATTTACCTATCAGAGTTCATTTATGGTGGTAGATACACCTTCCTCAAATTCTAGAGAAGTGCCTTTGAGTTTATCCACCTCTTCCTCTTCCTCTTCATCTTTCTTTATGCCTATATTGGGAAGGATGAGTGAGAAATTTAAATCTTTAGACTTGGTAGAAATATTGATATTCTAAGATTCATATGTAAATATATTTACATTCCCCATTGGTGATATAAAAATTCCTTCAAATTCAGCTGATGGTGTTGGGGTTTTCCAAATTCCTAGGGATAAATAAAGGACACTTTAAACTAAAGCATCAATAATGAAGGGAGGATTAGTGACCTATTCATTATGGTTGGTTTCAATTGAAATGACTAATATCATGAGAGCTTAAGATAACATGTCAAACTCTAAACTCACATTCTCAATTTGACTAATAGGAAACACATATTCATCACTGAGCTCATTGAATGGGTTGGTCAAGGTAATTTTCATACCATTTAGGGTAGTAACCTGAGAAACATAATCATTCATGGGTTTCTTATCTTCTATCCCATAAAATATTACATTGATGTATTGAGCCTCACAAGATTCAAATGGAGATTTATCACCATATAACATCCCACTTTACCCATTGATGTGGTACTTGAGACATTGATGATATGATGAAGGGATTTTCATATTTTGGTGAAACCAAGGCCTTCCTAAAAGGAAATTTAAGTTTGTATCCTATCAGATTACCAATAATTCAGAGTCAAAAATTAGGTCCCCAAATTAAGTTCTAAGATTGATATATCTAAGTTTATTTTTTTTTTTACTTTTTCAATACCCTTGAAGTGTCATATGAGAGGGAGACAGGTTGGCTTCACTATAGCCCAACTGATGAAGTGTTCAAATTAGAGTAAGATTGAATCCAAATCTATTTTTGATAAAATATCAATGGATATCAATGTCATATAGCCTAGTATACACATATAAGGGCATGATTTTTCTATGTATCACAGCATCCTTGTCAAATTATATAAAATAAATATCCACATGACATTTCATAGGGTATATCTCTACATGGTATACCTCATCAGTAGTGACCTCATATTTGAACTCCTATAGGATTAGTTAGGCCTCTATAATCTCTTCTTGGAGATCCTTTGACAAATTAAGAGTATCCATTATTGAAATTTTCACTTAAACTATATAAAACTGCTTCAGGATGTCATATTTTTTAGTCAAAATTTTGTGTCTTCCTATTGGGAATTGTTCCCTAATAAGAACTTTAGAGGTTGAGGTCACTGAGGAAGACAAATTGGGTGGCTGAACAGATATTGAGGACACTTTTTCTATTATTGTATTAGTCTGAATATGATTTCCTACCTTCCTGGGTTGATGAGATTGTTGCATCCCTTCTAGTTGATCTTCCAAAATATTCCGTCCTATAAGATTCTTAGTGAATTTTGGGGTGATCCTTTGTTATTCCTATTCTCGTTAAAGGGCTCTTCCATGAGCCTTGGTATCATAAATGGATATGGTGGTGATGTGTCTAGAATGATGGGTTCTTCCAACATTATTTCTTCCCCTTCCTCCTCAGTTCACATGGCCTCTACCTATGGTTACAATATCTAGTTCCAAGAACTTGGGATCATAATATTTCTCATCATTTGAGAAGGGTTCCATTAAGTGTATTATATTAATGGAACCAAAAATTAGTTCTTCATCTGATGAGGATTCCTTATGGTGGGTAAATTCTCATGGTACCATTTGGTGGGATAGTTATTGTACTCTTGAGGATGGAGGCATGAAATCTAAGAGAGTCAAGAATGGATTTGGCATATATACAGGCTTATCCTCTAACACCTGATTTTTTTATTTTGTCAATGTCATTTCCTAGATGATTAGATTTTGGAGGAATGTGGTTCCAATTAAGTTGGTTGTATTATGGAAGAGGAAAATGAGGTTCCAGTTGTTTTATTTAATGGTTCCCTAGGGATATCAAGAGTTTGGTTTATTTTTTTATTCATCCAGTCATTGAAATTTTATACACTCTTTCTTGTAACTTATTTCCAATCACCTTCTTCTTTAAGAGTAGTCATGGGAACACGCTCCACTTGTGATGGGGGTTTAACCAACTTCACTTGCCCAGAATCAACCATATTTTGCAGGATGTATTTAAAAACAAAACAATATCAGATGGTATGTCCTAATTTTTGGTGAAAGGGGAAATAATTTGTGAAATCATTGACACAAACTTTATTGGGCCTCTTAGGATCTGTAAATTTTAGCAGGTCATTTTCCATCACTACAGTAAAGTAACTTGGAACTTTATCACTTCAGAAGGAATAGACTTTTTTCATCCAATATTCAAATTGAGAGAATTTAGTTTCTATCTACTAATCATAATAGAGGTATGTTTTCTGAAATTTCCATTCAGGAGGAGGTGTTGTGTGAGGAGGTATGGTCTTTGGAGCTAGAGTTGGTATAGAGGTTTATTTTAAGGTGAAAAGCATGGTTTCAACTCTTCCCATTATCTTTCCCTAAGCTATTGGAATTGGTTTGGAATTATCTTTGGTTCATAAAATATAATCCTCTAACCTTTTTGAAACTATGGAAATATCCTAGAACCCACCCAGATACTTTATCGAGATAAGTGGTGTTCGTATCTCATCATGAAGGTTCTCAATACAAAGACTCAACAAGTCCTCTTGAGGAAGTTATAGGTTTAGAGAGTAAGTAAAAACATTCCAAATAGAAATAAAATTTGAAACCCTCTTGTTCTCTGACTAATTAAAACTTGATAGGTTGAATACTTTCATTTTCTACAGTGTAAATATAAATTAATATAGGAATTATTGGTGAAGATCTTCCCACCCCTTGATTGATCTGGCCAGTAAATTGGTATACCATATGATGGTCGGTCCCTATAATATTTTCATGAAACACCTGAGTTTTCCTATCTCTTATTTCTTTAGGATTCCCATCATGGGACTACATCGAAACATGAAGTTCATCAGATGTTGTTCTAGATCCCCCAATCCATTGAATGTTGGGAATGTAGGACTCCCAAAGTTTGGAGAGGGAAGAGTTGCAGCCACCCATTTATGGTATGGATTTATTTTTTATTATACTGGTGTACATAATACTCTCATAGATTCTAATATATATTTTAGTGTCCCAATAGTTTCAATGAGCTAGGGAGGAACAACCAACTAGGTAGGATCTTGAATAGGGGGAAACAATAGTTTGGGATAACTGTGGAAGCCCTTCTTGTACTCATGACTAATAAACTGCATAGGCTGGCTCATGAACATTTTCCTGAAATTCTTCTTATTGTTTCCCTAATGGATTGAACTCTTGATATCCCTCTACCATAAGATACAAGTATATTGGTTAAGATTATTCCATGTTGAGTGGATGTTCTGACTCTACTTCTGTTATTGTGATAAATCCTACTTGTTGAGGTACATCGGCTGGAAGAGTGAGATGAGGCACTAGTTGAAAAACTAATCTATTAGGGACATTTCTATGGCGTAGTTCTATATTGAGTTTTCTTAACTCCTTCATCTCTTCCTCATATTGAGAAAATATTTCCTCAAATTGTGAGAGGTTCAACCTCTTCGGGTGGTGGGTGAGATGTGGGTGCACATTTACCCTTTTCCTTAGAAGATACTCACTGAGGAGGTGGTAGTGGAGCATTTGAGAGATTCCCAAAAAATTTAGTGAGCCTATGATTCCTGGTATTCACACATTATTTATTTATTTTAGTGTGGGACATATTTTTTATAGAATAATCCTCCTTCTATTCCCTTATATTGGTTTCATGCTTTGTAGTGCCTGCATGGGTGGTTTTAATGAAATTCATTGATGTATAATGTATTGCAAGTGTAACATTAGTATTGGAATGACAGGAGGGTCAGTTTCCCTAAGGATGTCTATAGAAATAGTTGTGATCTTTAAGAGTGGTTATAATCTGGATTGATCGATCTTGTTTGTACCCACTGCAGGGCCTCATCTTCTCTTTCAATGATCCCCTTGGATCCATATTGTGAAGGGTGACCTGAAGGGAATCTCCTGACATTTACATCATGTGTGTTCTGATTTAGTAAGTTAGGTCATAAAATGTGAAAAAATAGGAGGGTTATCCTTTTGGATCTCCTAATTTGGAAAAGATTGATCCCCATTGGGGAGGATAATTAGGTAAAAATTCCCCCATCCCAACATGATGGGGTTGTTCCCACTCCACTAATATAACATTTCAGATAGATTTTTCAGCCTTGTGTGTATATGTTGAGTTAAAAATTCCCCCAACCCTATGGGCTAGGGTTTCCCCTATATCGCTACGGCTGCAGCTACTATGGATACTCTCTTGATCTTGAGGATCTTTATTCGAGCATGAGTCGGGTGAATCATATGATCAACACATGAGATACTTTATTTTTAAGGCATTGTTTTTATATGATGATTGGCCTTCCTTAAGAAAGAATCCTACTCAACCTTCTCATATGCCTCATGTAAGAGTCTTTGAATGGATCTCCCTTATAAGGACTGACATTTATAATGTTTTTTCACAGTCCATTCTTGCTAAGCGATCCATATTTTGAGAGAATATATTTCTTCTAAGAGTTATATAGAATAAATGATGTTTCATGATGTCTATTCTGGTGGGCCCTACTGATTGGGGAGCGGGGTAAAAAACAATGGTCTATGATCGCCCCATCCCCTAATTTGGGCACCAGCTGGGAAGTTGTTGATCAGCTTGGATACAAACATTAATCAGAACATAGAAATCAAAAATTAGTTAGAAATAGTTGATTTACTCTCTGATGATGTTGTTAATATTGTTTCATCCCATGATTTCATTCATCAAGATGAAATTCTCATTTGGTACCAATTCCAAAATGGACATCTTGACTCCAAGACTTTCTATAAATACATGATGCAGGGAGAATAGAAATTGATTAAAAGATTTAATAAAACATGGATCACTCCTCCTATATTTACTTTTCTCTAGAGACTATCACTAAATAAGGTTCCAGTTGAGGTTAACCTCCAAAGAGTAGGAATTTATCCCAATTTCGGGTGTTATTCATGCCATCAACATTGTGAGGACATCGACCATCTGTTCTTGAGATGTAAAACAGACTCATCTTTTTGGAAAGCAATCTTTAATCTTTTTGAGTTGCATTCGCCCTAGGTGAACTCATTGTCTTCCCTCGTGCAGGAGGTTCTGGATTTTCAAATCTCAAAAAAAAATCACTCCCTTATCAAAGTGGCATGCGCAAAGCTGTTACATGTGATCTAGAATGGCTTAAACATGTCAATATATACCAACACTCACTTCAATCCAAAGATTATGATAGCTTCCGTCATCATGGCTATTCATAATGTCAATTTTCCCCTTACTTCCTGCTGCAGCAACTCAATCATTGATTTCATCATCCTTAGGTGACTGAACATTAAAGGTAACTACCCTAAACCTCTTGGTACTCTTGAAACATTCTAGTTACATCCCTTCATTGAATGGATTAATTGTAACACTAATGGTGCCTCGAGGGGGAACCCGGGACCATCCGACTACGGTGAAATTTTTAGGGACCCCAACAGTGACATGGTTGAATGTATTTATGGCCCATGTGAAAATGGAACTGCCTTATAAGTAGAAATATGGGGATTTATTAGAGCTATATCTCTTTCTTATCAGTGAGATTGGCATAACTTATGGTTCAAATGTGACTCAAGCATAATTGTTCAAGCCACTAGGATGGGGATTATTCATCTCTCACAAAATCTAATGAAAAAATGGGTAAACTTCCTAGAAAAGATTTCCTCAATGAATGTTATCATGACCCATACCTTCCGGGAGGCCAACCAACTCGTAGATGGACTTGAAAACAAAGGAGTATCTGAGGTAGGACACGTATTCTCTACTACCCTTCCTTCTGATATCATTCCAACCCTTGTTAGGGAAAAATGTAAAATTCCTTATTTCCGAATATTGTATTCTCTCTTTCTTTATTTTCAATAAAGATCCCTCGTGCTCACCTTTCTCAAAAAAACATATGAAATGGTCACCCTATCATTGTGTCCTCAATTATGAACATCACATATCTATAAGGAAAGATAATTCAATTTGATGATATAGTTCTTCAATTACCATGAAATGACCTTCCTATCCATCATAATGAAATAAATTTTTCCTCATGTGATGAATAGTTATACATATATTAAGTTTAATGTCATGCACCCATTCTTCTAATAATATTTCTATAAATCTATACTGAGGATTGGATAAGGGCCAAAACATGACTATTATATTATCTTTAGCCAATTTTTTTATCAAATTCAATTTTTTTTCTTTGTCTTATATAGAAGATTCCTCCACCTGATTTGACCAAATAGGTCATTTTCTAGCTTCCTTGTTATAATTTATGGGGTTATAAGGAATATCCTATCCTACGTTGAAGAGTAAGTGATACAAGGGTGGTTTGAAGAGTAATTTTTTCCTTGGACTGACTATATTTATATTGAGAAAGTATATCACTTGTAAATAAAATGGCATCAGGCATGATTGGCCTCATCTTCCCAAGTGCCTCATGATCTGAGGTATTTCTCACAATTTATTTGGAAAGGGGAGGACCTTATTATCAAAATAAAATATCACTAGGGGGAGTACCTTCACATTGAATGTCATTAAAGATATGACTACCATTAATGCTTTACATCTAATTGTAATGATAATTACTATAGCATATACCCTAGAGAGAACCTTTATCATAAACTATGGAAAGGGTAGGAACTTCTTTCCTCTTGAGATTTTTACCATTAGGAGTGTTTCCACAGTACTCATAAAGATAAGGTATCTCATGATTAATCATCTATTGACCATGAATAAGGCCTTCATGGTAAGATTTCCAAGGAGGACCTCCAAAGGTGATGGAAAAAAACATGGGGAGGACCTTCACAATTGAAACTATTTTTTCTATAATTGTGTGATAGGTTAACAGGATCTTATCCCACCATGGATAGATGTTTTTGGGAATTTATAACACTATCCTCAAGTAGAGTGGGATTGTTAACCTACTCTTGGTTTTCAATTTTCCTTTGTTGAGACTTATTTTTGGGTTATATCCATAAGGATAATGGAGTTTCATTATGTGGACAATGAAATTTATACAAATAATTATATCTAAGATAATCATGTGATATGGATAGGATTTTCCATAAAGATTCATGAATTCTAACATGGGTATATTTATTCCCTAAAGTGGCCACTGAAATGCACTGGTGGCCTCTAGTTGGAATAGGGATATGTGTCTGATTCTATTATCCATTTTTCATGGATTTATGCTGATGAACCTCCTGTATGGGAGTAGAGATGTGTTTCTAATCCTGAGTGACTATCATATTATGTTGATGAGCCACTCCAATTATAGAGGTGGGGTTTCATTCTAGACTCCTAACAACTGTTGTTGTGGTCATTATGTCATGTCAGGTTTTTATAATGTGGGAAGGGATTGTTTCCTATCTTTCCATCATTTTCAAGATGTACTAAGTAACTTTTATAGCTATAATAGGGTTATATTACCATTATATGATTGTATAAGGGATATATATCCCTACTTATATCTTCCATTTCTTACTGAGATATACTGATAATCATCATGTGTGAGGTAATATACATGGGTGTTCCCCCTATTTGTTGTCAGGGCGTACCGATAGGTTTCTCCAGTTGCTGCCAAATTGTATTGGTAGGCTTGATGTTCATGAGTAGGTATATGTTCCTTCTCATAGGTTGTCAACACATCTTGTGGGTGGGATTATCTATAAGGAGCAATAATGTTCACATGTTCCTAGTTGTTTGATCACCTCCCTCAGTATTTTTTCCTGGGAAATTGGGTTTGAGTGACTTGAGATGGATCCTACATGATGAAATACTCATCATAATGAGTACTTGGTTTCATGAGGCATTGGCGATGGTGTTTTCTAGAAGTATCCCTTCATGTAAACTCTTGTGTTGTTGATACATGGTCATCACTGACCTCTTGGTCAGATTCCTTAAGGTAAGGTAGGAAATTATAGTTGCATTCCAAGGAAAGGCTCCCAAAATAGTTTGAGATGGTAATGGGTGTCATATAATTTTTGGACACCATCTGTCACTAATCGGATGGTTGTGTGGATTTATACCTTACATGGATATGCATGTGGCCTCCAAAATAAAGATAGTACCATTGAGTTGGTACTTCTAAAAAAGTGTTTTTGAAACCCAATGTTGAAGATGATGGTTTGGTGATAGTATCCTCTAGTTATAAGAGGATTCATCTTGTACTGTAGTGGACATGTACGTTTGTTTCAATGATCGCATTGTTGAGCACATCAAATTAGTTGTTTAGTTTTTACTAGAATTTCTTCAGTATAGCAGCAACCCTAAGTTATCTCTCGATAGAGTCTTAGATCATTAATATAAAAATAGGGTTTTGATTATGAAAATAGAAAGGTAAATGGGTTATTATAATACTTTGTTTTGATTATTAAAGATAACAATAGAAAATGAAAGTGATAAAACAAAGTAGAAATAAACAAGATTAATTAAATGTGATCAACCCAGGGGAGTATCGTGATGCCCATCCTTCATCACTTCAAGATAAAGGGTATAGATATTCTAATCCCTGGTTTATAACACCTATTACCATAATTTTACTGAGTTTATACTAGGATACCTCCTAGGTTTTAGTTGAAAATACACAATGATTCACCGGACACTGGTGATGATTGGGTGATCTGTTTTTGACTTCATAACTAAAACTCACCAAGGAAACACACGAAGAACTTGATGTGTTGTCCTAGTTTGTATGTAGTTTATTGTTGATACCATGACATAAATTTACATGGCCTTGACAGTGCTTATGTGAGTTCAATTGACCAATATTAACCACACAAACACCTCAATTGAATGAGGGAGGAAAACGGGATGAACAGTGTGTGAAACATCACATGAAAGGGTACCCACAAACATGATCATTTGAGTTTGAGTATAACATAACATAATATAACTCATTTAAATAAATATAGAGAATAAATAAAAACAACATAAAACCTGGAATTAAAAAGATCATTCAAAATAATACAAGTATGAAACTCGGGATTACATCACATTCCTCCCCGAGTGATCACAAGGGGTTTAGAATCCCATGGGAGGGGAGGAAGAAGAAGATGTTGAAGTATCCCTTCCCATAGCCTCCAGAACTTTTAGAAATTATGGGTGGACACCTTTGGAAGTCCAAAATGTCAGAATCTTTCCTCCCAGTCTAAATTCTAAATGTGGTTCCCAAGGTGTTCTTTTATAGGCAAATTGGAAGGTGGTTTTGAGAACACAAATTGTGTAAAACCACTTGGATCACAGTTTTCAGCCACTAGATAGTCGAATGTGCCTTTTGAAAAAACTATAAAGTTGTATACCCACATCATAGATATCTCCACCTAAATTTTGGCATCATTTGGACAATTGGATCCTGAGATACTGATAAAATACATAACACTACTTTTGACTTGTGTAGATTTGATTCCCTGTACAGATCAGTTCGGATGGGCATTGTAGAGGCCGAATGGGGCTTGGGTTTCTTCACATGAAATGTATCCCATTAAATTTTGGACCATAACACGAAAATTTCATCCTATTTGAACACACTTTTTACTATAAGAATGCATTTTAGTCCACTAGTGTGCCTGGATCATGTGCAGATTGGTCCATTTTTCTTGGACTTCATCATGGGTCCTCCAAATCACCTCCACCTACAATATAATTATAAAAACAAGTAACATTTATCTTTTTAACAGTGTCAAACAAAAAATAATTTAATCAAACATGGACTGAAATTTGTTATTATACTTGTAATTTTTAATACAAAACCAGTTTAATACATTGGTAAAATGGTGAAATAAAACAGTGAATCGTGGTACGATCAGTCAATTGGTAGGATTCCATTAGATTGAAGAGATTTCTAGTGAGAGTGGTTAGAGGTATACATGAAAAACAAAAATAAGAAAATGTGTCAAATTAGTGTCACAATAGATGAACACATGCACAACTAATTATCTTAAAAAAACATGTATAGCCCTCTTTCATTTTTTTAGTGGTACAAAAGGGGCCTAACATGTGGGTGACATAGTCATGAAAGGATTAAAATTGGGTTCACCATTTTTTTCACACTCATTCATGGTGGGTTGGTTTCTAACAAGGATTATTCATGGAAACATAAACACCTAATGACTCTTATATCCATGATGACTTGTGGGACTAATTTCCAAAGGTAGGTGGTCATTGCAGACTTAACCAAGGATGATTAAGAACTAAAATTGGTTGAGAGGATGGGAGTTTGGGTAATCACGCCCTTTTGGGAATAATTATTTCCAAATATCATACTCTCTTACATATTTAATACATATTATTGAATCCCTTTTAAAATTTAAAATATAGAACCAATCATCCTTATGTATTAACAATCAATTATATACATGTTTTGATGGTAAACCATCTGTATGTATATGAGGTTATCCATTGATGGAACTATCTATATGTATCTGAGGTTCTCCATTGATGGGACTATCTGTATATATCATAGTTTCTTCATATTGGCTACATTTTTTGTTTTTTTACATTGGTTTTAATCCACACAGTTATGTGCTATAGAATTTATCATCATCCAATGATAAGGAAGTTGTTTTTATGTTGGTAATAGACCCATATAAGGGGATTCCTATGAATCCTTGTAAGAGGAATCAGAACCCATGTACTTTGGTGCAACTTAATGGGATGCATCATACCTTATAAGATCATGTTATAAGGATCGAACCATGAATTTTAATGTCATGTCACAAGGGAGTCTAGTAAGGGGCTTAGTCAAGGATAGTGTGGGACTTATGATGAAATGGCCCTTTATGGTTTATCTAGTAGGGGATATGACCCCATAATGGTATCCCCCACAAGGAATATGGACCGATGAAGATGATATCGCATGGAACTAGAAGAGATATAGCCTCCCAAGTATGAAGCATGATCTTACTATAAATATGACCTAATAAGGGTATTGATAAAGGGACCTAGAAGAAATATTTCTCTCCAGATTGGATATGACTCTACTGAGAACATGACCTAGATAATATTAGTGTGATTTTGGGGTGTTGGGATTTTACCTCGGGTAGGCTTCATACATATCCCATTTGGATATGAATCAAATCCCATGTAGTTTGAAAAGGTTATGAATTACACCTACAGAGGAGGCCCAAGTGGTTTCTTCTTTGGGAATATGGTCCTTTAAGGTTTTATCATAGGTGATATAGATCTTTGAGGGGGTAATAACATGGTTGGGTCTTATATCAAGTAGGATGCTCATTTGGTGATATTTTATTGTGTTGATGACATGATCACCACTAAACTATAAGCCCACGTGAGTCATGCTCGATGTGAGAACAAGAGGAAGTGGAAAATATAGAAATATGTATAATATTATTTTTCCATTAGGGGATGAGGTTAAGGGAATGGAAGGGTATGATACATCCTATAATAAATTCTAGGGGATTAATCTGAGAGGGATTCAATTTCAACCTCCTATTCTAATAGGTGGAAGGGTGGAAGAGGGTGGGGGTATGGATGACAATGGGAGGTTTCCATTCAATTTGCTTCACATTTTAGGAAAAATATATTATCATTTGGCTTGAGAATTCATCTGATACAATCCTTAAGGCCAGGAACCTCACTACCATGGGAATGTATTTTTTTATAACATTTCAAGGACCCTACTTATTAGGTAGATTAATATCAGGACCTCATTTACCATGGCATGGATGGTTTCAAAAGGCCAATCTCGGTATAATATAGTCTGACCACTATAGGAACAAGAAAAGGTGACTATAGTGGTGCCTATATTGGTCCGCCTATAGACTATATAGAAGAGTACTTGGCTAGATTATACACTATCTAGATTATATAACGAGTGGTGCAGTTGGCATTGTAGTTGTGCCAAGTGATCCATGAAACCATACCCCCAGATCCTCCAATCAACCACCATCTTAAAGAAGAGGAATTCCTAGGATGGTATGGGAATATGTGGCTCGGTATGTATGCATCCTTAACACATTTCTATCGAGGGTGAGTCTTTCGACTACTCAGCTGCCTGCTGCAGCTGCAGGAAAGCATCTCTTTCTTCACGGGTGGCTCAAACGAATCCGAAACGGAGGAAATAGCATGAGAATGTATGATTGATAGGACATGCTGGTGTGTCCTATACTCTTATCATGAATATATGGAGTCCTTGGATGAGGTCTTAGCATGGCCCCCCTCAAATGGGATACTAGGGTTAGGGGATTTTCTATCATTGATGCTATGAGAGAGGTCCCATATGTTACTTTGCCAAGGTAATACCAAGGTTAATCGGGTTTGTCTTTTCCCAGGTGATACCTGGGTGATCTAGGAGGCTACTTTTCCCAGTTGATTCTTGGGGGGTTGGGAGGTACCTATTCTAGGTTTTACTTTGGTGAATTTAGAGGTAACTCATGAAATTATGACTTGGGTGAACTTGGATGAAGAAAAACTCGGGAAATCAGATATTTGAACCGTGTTATGATCTTCCAGTCCTCTCAAATGGGGAACTCAAGGGTCCTATTTATAGGAAACCTCAAGAACCCCAGTGAAGGAGGTAGTTTTCATAAGTCTCTCATGCAGATCTCTCATGAATGTAGGACATATTCAAGGAGTTAGTTGTGCATGTTGGACCATGCAGTTCAGACTTGCGTGGGCCTCTGGGCATAAAAGTGGAGCTTGTGTGAGATCCACCTGGAATAATATATCATATTTGAGATAAAGGTTGTTGTTCAAATTTCATTGATTTTCCTCCTCTCCATACTTGGGATATTTTCCTTTGAAAAGTTCTATTCTTATGTGAAAACGGGGTTATCAACAATGGTTTTCTATAAAATGTTAGTTTTCATTTCAAGTTTCAAAAGTGATATCTTGTAAGGTAAATCTTTTTTAATTTTAAAATGGAATGTGATTTGAAAGAGGTACTTTAAAAGGAAATAAATTCAAAAAAAATATCTTATTCACTCATATATAAACAGTATTTTTTTATTATACTTCAAACTAGAATTATTGAAATGACATTTGTATGGAATTTCATAGACTCCTTGGTCAGATCACACTGGGAATGTTTAGTTCAGACTCTGCATGCACCACCGGGTGTATGTAGCTCTTATGTTTCATTTTATGAGGCTTGTTCTTACATCTTAACTTTCTCTGGTCAGGTGTCCCTTGGGAGGTGGTATCAAGAGCTGGTGAGTGGAAATTTTCCAAAAGGATTTGGTTTTACTGGTTCATGTTTTATTTTCATTTATTTTGGGATGTTGTGTATCATCTGTATCATCTAGTTGTATTTATATTCCTATATTGATTCATATTTTCTTTACCATGCACTATATATCTTTAAATTTATTAAAGTGAACTTGAAATGTGTATTTTGGTTATGATATGTTTGGTTGGATTCTTTTCTTTATATTTGTTTACTTATTATGCAAGGTATTCCAATACATGGATATACCAAGTTGGATTCTCATTAAGTTTTTTATGCCTTTTTATTTTTATTTGAGGGATAAATCATTATCATTGGTTTTTTTTGTGATGGACAAGAAATATTTGTTAACTTGTAGGGATCGAGAATGCCTATTGGGCCTAGTGGAAAATCAGCACTGGTACTAATTTGGTGGTAGCCCATGATGGTTCATTAAAACCATCTTATCCTTCCTAATATGATAATTATTTCCATAAAAAAAAAAGGAATCCTCCTATTATTCACTAGATTAAAATTATCCATTATATATAGTGAGAATCAATTTCTGAATCACTTCTTCCTCAACCTCCAAATAGCCTTGATCCAAGAAGGTCCTGGATCTAATACCACTTGAAATACCACCTACCAGATCATTGAAATCACTAATAAAGGGTTCAATCAATGATTTTTAATTCTTTTACATTTATTTTTTTTAATAATATTCATTTATAGTTAGTGTAATGTAATTTTCTTTGAAAACACACAGAAGTGCATGCAGAGTAAGGGGAATGAAAAATTTATAAGGATCACTACTTAACAAGAGTATCTAAACCTGATCATGAGCTGGAAAAACACAATATCACATGGCCCACTAGTGAAAACTTATTTATTACTAAAATTAGAGAATATCCATGAAATTTCATTTCAATTTAGTCTATCTATAGTGAATATGCATCTTATAGAGTTACAATGGTGATGAAATTTTTCAAAAAAACAAGAGTCCTTCACCAATTGGCTTCAACAGGTTGTCACTATGTGACTTTGATTCTTCCCACTTACACTTTGTCAATAATTTTTTTCTTCCTCTTAAATTTCTTACACAAAATCAATAAAGAACCACTTATTCTTATTTCTTCTTCATCCCTATCTCTTTGACACAATAGGTAGTTTTTATGCAGTAGTGTATCGGTTATCTTTGAAGGGTTTCAAATGAATCTAATAATGATTATCAAATGTTGTAGAAGAAATTTAAACCCTTTTACAAGGATCTACCATGATAGAAATATGAAATTTTAATATAAAACTAAAATAAATAACACTATTGTAAATATATATCCTTAAACTTAAGATCATTTGTAGAATTTTCAAACACCATCACATGGGTTTGATAAAGATCACAAAATGTAATGCAAAATATATACCCTCTCTATAGTGTATCCATGGGGTCAAGTAAATCATCCAATGTTTAGATGGGATATATCCTTCCTCCATTGCCTATTATATCCTTTAATGTAATAGAGAATGATAAAGAGAGTATTTAGGTACCATGGAGTTTCATCCAAGCCTTATGGAAGCACCAAATCCACTGCCATCTAATGGAAGTCATATATATGTGCTATAGAAGAAACTCCTCAATATCTTACATTTATTCATGTGTTAAAATGCATGAATAAATACTCAATATAGTATATGAATTAATCATATGAATGATTCACCTCATGTGTGTTTTATCTTCTAAAATGGTATAATTAATGATATCTTAGGTAGTGAGTTGATTGATTGTCCATCCAATACTTCAATCGTAGGAAGTATAGAATAATATATAACCCATTATGCATGAGAATCACAATTTTCATGAAATAAATAATATATATATGTGTATATATATATATATCAAATATGTGTTTGTGTGTGATAGATATAGAGGCTTTAGGTCATATATCTCCTTCAATCTCCCACTTACACTAAATCCTAAAAGACTATTATGTTCCAGATTTATATTATATCATATACAATAACTTGTGAAACCACATCCAAAAATACTTTTGGATATATTCCAAAATACTTTTGGAACTAAATCATTAACTTTACCTTGTATCACATCATATGAAATTATTTTTGAATACCTATATAAAACACTTTTAGATTAACTCCAAAACACTTTTAGAGTAGCTCTTCGATTTAAAATAAATCCTCATTCAGTCAACCAAAAAGTGTGACCCCATGGGACTTTATATCATTGAAATTAAATATGAATCTTTGGATTCATATATATAATCAAAGAGTTCCCTATAGAGAAGCATCAATGCTACCCAAGATATAAATGGATCTGGTGTGATCTCCATCAAACGCATGTATCTATATACCTATGTACACCAGTCTGCATCATATGAAAACATGTATTCTCATATTTTCCCTTTTTCTAAGACATCAAGTAACCATAGGACATGGACAATGTCAATCCCATTTAGCCAACTCACCTATTATTGATTCTCAAAGTGTATACTGATTTGATCAATGGATACATCACATTTCATTCATCATTATAGATAATCACATCACATTTATCTAATCTAGATAGATATATTATATATAATATTGGCTACAAAATCCCAAAGTATATCTCAATTGAGGGACTAGATTGCATACTCATCATACGAGAGGACTAATCCAATCTTAGTTAAGTTACAACCAATGAAATGATCATAAACACACCCAACCACCCCCATATTGGCTAAGTTAATATGTATACTTTCATAAGTAAAGTATCAAAGTATGAAGGTTCTCATTCTAGTTATCTCACCAACATCGGGCAATGGGGACTCAAATATAATTCATTGACACTAATTATCCCAAATAAATCTATATGACACTCAATGTGGTATACGTCGTAGGTAATCTAGTGAAAAAAAAGAATCATATTCTTTTTTTATGCCTCTTGAGCATATTTTATATCTCTATAAAATAATCCTACTCACACTAACCTTAAAATTTCATCATAACCTATAATACTCCATGACGAGCATCGATTAGGGATAACTCAAAGTCATACTTTGAGAGTTTAATTATCATTTCACTTTATGAAATGTATATATACATATAAATTTATGTATCTGATGTGAAATAGTTATAAAATGGAGGTTTCATTTAATATTATACATTTTAATATTCTTTAACTCTTTAATAATATTTGAGAAAAAACCAACATAAACACTGGTTTATCATATCATATATGATAAAATACCAAATAAGCCTTATGTTTCCTATATTTTTTAGGTTTTTTTAACTAGTTACATATTATTTAATTCATGTCACGTCTCTATATAACCATATGATAAAACCCTCTCACTAAAATATTTATTAGGAAATATCTATGAAGTAAGACATTTTTAATAATTATGAGAATTGGGAACCAAATTCCTAATTTTTCAACTACTTGAACATATTCAAACCTCCTAAGTCATAAAATTAAATGTTATGATGTCAAATTATATTTCCTACTTAAAACATTTTTAAGTTCATCATCATCATCCATGTAACTCTACTCTATTACAATTTTTCCTTGAAATAATGAAACTACTTATATTATTGTTTACTAGTTAATCCTAAACTGTTTTAGGTTATTAAGTAAAATTAAATTTAAACTTAGACTGGTATAATCATTTAGATTTGAAATTATATTAAGTCCAAACATACTCTCACTGTCCTATTAGACATTATATTCCTTTTATAATATCTTTCTAAGATACACAAACCCTTTTTTATTTTAGAAATAATAGTTATTTCTTTTTAATGAGAATATTTAACAAATAAACTATTGTTTTCATATGTGATATTCTATTTGTTTGGAACATTTTCATTTGAAAATAATACTTTATTAAAATATACCACTTATTGGTGGAAGAAACACACTCCCTCATATTTTAACAAATATTTGGATAAACATTTTATCCAAGATAAGACTTTTTTATCCTTATCTTCTTCTAAATACATGTCATAGAACCTAATGAATCATAAACCATGTGTATACAACTAATCATCTCATGTTATTCATAGCAAATCTTTTTTTCAGACAACTAATGTTATCATATAAGAGAAATAAGATGAAAATACACACTATTTTATTAAGATTCATCTAATCTTGACACATTCCTTTATATGTAAACTTTTTATATACCAAATTTTTTCTTCATGAATTTAAAATACAAGATCAAACAATTATTACTTTGATTTTGAACTCCTATATATTTACAATAGTTTTAAAATATATATTTAGTGTCCCATGCCATTGAAAATTGAAGAATTCATCTTTATGTGACCCATACCTGACATGTAAATTTCATGGAGCCTCCTAAAATTCTTCATGTAAATCTTGGATAATCTAATAATATTAAATTATTACTCTTCTATACTAACAACCCTAGGTTTTAATGACCTTTATTGGATTCTTAAAGGAACATTATTAAATTTTTCAAACAACTTTTCTTATTATAGTTTGAAATTTTACCTATTTGTATTTTCTATGCAATACTTTAGAATCTCAACATCATATGACTATTTCATATATATTACCAACACTTGAGAGTATTGGTTAAATGTTCTTTTAATTAAATCATATTTTCATAAAATTTCTATAAATTATAACATGATAAATTCACTAACCAGAACAAGATATTTTTAGTCTCCCCTTAAATCATTTTATAGAATTAAATAAATCATAAACAATGTGTATTAAAAAGACTCATATCATTTCATTTAAACAACTATTATTTACTTGTTTTTTCTCAAGATCTAAATGAGATAAATTTACACATATCATTAAAATTTTATCCAAGCTTGAAGTATCTGAGTTATCAATGCAGTAAATTCTTTGATCCTTTACTCAAAATCAAACTTTAATCTTTAATAATTTTTATCTTATGACCTTCTATATATTTTTAAAACTTTTTAAAACCTGCGATTGATATCATACATATATAAAAATAATATAATTTATTTTTATAACCAATAATTTTTTAAGTAAACCTTTAGTATCATTAAGTCATCAAAATATTCAATAATATGGAATATAATTTGACCTACCTAATCATATTGAGTATATGATAGTAAAATTTATTAAATCATTGACATACCAAATCATATTGAGTATATAAGTGGAGACTAATATTCCTTTGTCCATTTTTCATTTAATTCCTTTGAAACCTTGAATAAATCATGTTATGTTTTCATATGCATCTAGACTCACTCATTGAATAATTTAAATACTTGTTACTAAGTAAGGTACTATTTTGACACATAGAATTTTCCTTAAGAATTTTTCTTAAATCGCAAATATTGATTAAAAAAATTATTAAGTTACCAATATTAATAGATACTTACATTAATCTTCTTATTATCGATGATTGATCAAAAATATTATATTGATAATGATGATATTATCTACAAAAGAAGCTTTTGTCATATTATTATAATGTATTATTAACCATTTAATAAGTACTTTTATTAAATTGGATCCCAATAAATGATGACCTCTTTTGAAAACACATTATATATATTAGAGTTCCAAGATCCAAATTTCACCATGACTCACACCGATTATCACAAAAATAAGACATGACTATATATGGTATAAAATAATTGTCAAATCATATTATATATGACTCTTGGATATTTGACCAGAAAACTATTTGTCTAATTCCTCATATGGATATAATTAACTCTATTCCTATAGTATCCTAAATGTTATATATTCCTAGGTAGTGTAACCCAAATAAAACACCAAGAATAATAAAACAAAGTAAAATCAAGGTGGATTTTGAATGCCTAGAGCTTAGGCTGGAGGAGGCTTAGAATGATGATATGTTTGGAGAGATTTCTAATAGGAAGGTTGTTTTGGTAGATCTAATCCTCAGACTTGAATGGTTGGATCATACTAAATCAAGAATAAAAAGGTTATGTGAAGGATATAGAAACACGAATTTTTTTCATGCTTTTATCAAGGAGAAAAGGTGTTTCATTAGCCCTAACATCCCCCTCAATGATGGATCTTATATAGAGGATAGGTATGTGGTTGGTTCCATGGATGAATCTCATTTTAACTTTCTCATGGCTGGTTCAAACTCTCACATGTCGAATAGTTATATGAGGGGTTAGAATGAAATATTGGAGGTGATCCTCATACTATTTATAGTACTAAAAATTATTTCTTTGAAGCTGAGCCTAATGATTTTTAGATTTTTGAGGTGATGAAGAGTCTTAATCTAGAGAGCGCTCTAGGTCCCGATTACTTCCTGAGTTCCTTTTATAGGTCATCCTAGCCTATCATTAGGAGTGACTTGGTGAAGGTTTTGCAGGTCTTCTTTAGGGGTGGATACCTCCCCCAGGTCACTTGCGCCACATCACTCATTCACATCCCTAAAATCAAGGAACCCTATTCTATTCATCATTAAAGACCTATAATATTGTGAAACTTTTCATATAAAGTGTTTGAAAACATTATTACTTGAAGGCTCTCCACTCATCTTCTTCAATGGATATCTGACGAGCAACATGGATTTGTTAAGGGTCGGTCAATTCAAGGATAAATTGCCTTTTCTTGGTAAGTGGTTATCAATATTAATCTCAAGGTTCATGGATCCAACTTGGTTATCAAGATTGATATGGATAAGGATTTTTATAGAGTGTAAATTTATTATCATGGTTCTCTCAATTATGTGTTTCCCATCCTTGGCTATAGAGCTTATCTTATGGTGTGTTATTTCATCATGGCTATCAATCTATTTCATGGGGAAGAATCATGGATTCTTTAAATATTTCCAAGGCCTTAGACAAGGTAACCCACTCTCCCCCAATATTTTCATTCTTACCCAATATTTCCTTAAATGCCTCATCAACATGATCATTTTGTTGGTTATGATCCTCCCTTTTTGGTGTAGAATGAGTTCCTTTCACATCACTCATCTCATGTATACAAATGATAATTTTATAATTATGAATGCCACTAAAATATCGGTATTCGGTATTAATAATTTTATTGAAGACTACTGTAACTAGAGCAGCCAATTGATAAATCATGGTAAAAGAAATTTCTATATATCCATTAGGTGTTCAGACGTGCGGGTAAATGTTCTCAGTAGCTACTTGGGTATTCATAGAGGGGGTTTTCCAATGGAGTACTTAGGTTCTCTAATTTCATCGCATAGGATTAAAATTCATCATTTTGATCACATTTATGGGAGGATCACAATTATGTTTTAAATTGTAAAAACCAATACCTATCTTTTAGAGTATGTATTTCCTTGTTTAACAGCATTTTTTCTTCTATCCCAATTCATGCTCTATTATCAATCAGGGTTTTGAAACGGGACATCTATAATATTTAAATCATCCTAGCCTCTATCATCTAGGATTATCATCATGATGATAAAAACAATTGGGTGTCATAAAGAAGGGTGGATAGGCCTCTAAGGGATGGTGGTATCAATGTGAGGAACATCTCAGACACACTTTATAGCATGCATAAAATGTTTTCCTATGAGGTTATTGAGGAATGTACACTTTGGGGGAGATTTATGGATACTAAAAATAAATTATATTAGGGTGTGGAAAGTCTTATATCCTCCTCTGTATGGTCCATGATTCTTCCTCACATTCAGATTCTCCCGAACCACACTCACTGGATTGTGGGGAGGGGTGACAATCAATTCTAGCACAATTGGGTGGGAACCAAGCTTGGATTTCCTGGTTTCCCTACCTGTGACATTACTTTCAAACAAGCTAGTGTGTAGTTGAAATTTATTAATATTTTTCTTGACTCAAACCAATGCAAATATTTTTATTTGATTTATTTGAATTCATATCTTCATAAATGTGTTTTTATAGGAACTTCTTCAGAAATCTTCTCAACTAAGGATTATCATAGAGTCGCTACTCCTATAGGGAATGCAGAAACATGGAGGGAGGTCCTCTAGTGTAAGGATATCCTAAATAAACATAACTTTCTTGTCTAGATAATCAAAACCCAAGATTTACCATCTGATGAAAATGTCAAAAAAATAGCATCCCACTTTTCTATAGATGTTCATGCTATATGAACCACTAGTAAGAGACTACATACCACCTCTTATTTAAAAGAGAATGGGAATGATCGTTCTAGTGTTTATTTGGTCATTTTACAAGACTCGTCTCTCCAATGTCATCGTACCTTCCTTTTCTTGACTATTGGATTAAGTTTGTAGGCATTGCTGATCCTGAGAAGAAATCCCGCACCATGGTCATTTATTCTAGGTGATGGTGCATCTAGCAGGGACAGAATGCTGAATGATTTGAAAGAAATACCTTATCATGGTACATGCTTGCGGTTCATACCAAAAATATTCTGATTGAAATGATTAATCTCTTAAAATATTTGGAAAGTTCTCCTACTTTCATGCCTCTATTTTTGGGTAATAATCATCATAGTACACATCCTAGAGCCCCTCAACGAAATAGGGTTTGATAGAACCCTCTTTCAACTAACAAAAAACTTAATATCAATTAATCATGCAGCATGGGAGTCATTTTTAGAGGATGTTTGGTTCATTAAAATAAGGTCTCAAACATATTATCCTATTCATCTTACTTTGGATTTGGGCATTCACTCTAGGCATAATCTTTGTCCATGCTTATTGATCTTTATCTTTCAAATCTATTGAGAATCAGCCTAAATTCAGTGGAAACTGGCTCCTAAACCCTTTATGAATCCCTTCTTGGGTCAAGTAATAATCCCTAGTTCATATCCTACATTGTTATAAGGTTTATAGGTCACTTCTATAATCACATGAAGGTTCTTCATACTTGGTGTGAGGGAAATAAGGTGGAGAATTATCTTACTTCTATGGCGACTCATGGATCTAGCATTACTTATTTATCTAGTTCAGAATCACTACCTTTAGAGGGGAAAGACATGGTAAGAGGGTATTCCCTCAAGAATCATTACTTACCCCCCCCCCCCCATAACTATTGGCCCATTTACTTCTGTTGTTTTCATATTTCTTGTTTGTATTTTGTCCTTCTTTTAAATAATAAAATTATAATGATATGATGATGATGATGGGATAATCAAGTTAATATAGAAAATACCATCAAGTTAATATAAACTCACTTATAACTTACTTTTTTTACACAAGATAATCCAGGGGTACTTATGTTGATCTCAACAATACCTGATTGAATGATCGAGGTCTTGAAAAGTGTTTATTTGGATGGAATCTAACACTTATTATTTGAAGGGGATTTAGTCTCACCATATTACCTCATGATATTCATTTTATGTATTCTTTATTATATTAATTAATTTTTCAATCATATTCCATCCTCCAAACCAATATGTTCAAACCATATTGGTGTGTAACTCTTTACATAGCACACAAGTTTTTGTTACCCAAAATAGAAGTCAGGAATTTTCATACATATCTGAATGCATTATAAGAATAAGTTCCATAAACTCTTCATATAAAGGTTTAGAATTATATGAAATTGAAAAATCTACATTAATAATACCATAAAAATAGATAGAAAATCCCATCCACTTTCCTATTGAAGGCATAGGCCTCTAGTTAAATAGGTATTCTAAACCCAAGTCCCTCTACCTAAGGATACTTTACACAAGATATAATCTAATCCATCATAAATCTGATACCTAATATTCATAAACTATATTCAATAGCTAAATTCAAGTTAATGGGTTTAATTACAAACTAACTTCAAGGTAGATGAAAAAATAAATTCATTAGATTCATTCCTAGCATGTAATGCAAGACTCTATCCTTGAAGTAGTTTAATATTTTAAACTAAATCATACATTATTAATTATATAAAAAAATTATAATTATGGAAAAACATGGAATAACCTTTAAATAAAAAAATTAAAATATTTAAACATGAGATAAATATTTATGAACAAATCATAAATAAAAACTAATTATAAACATTTTATAATTTTAGATTTATATTATGGAAATTCCATAAATATGAACATAAAATTTTATATTCATTCCATAATTGTAAATATAAACACTTTATATTCAATATATTGTTAACTCTTTTATATTTATCATTATATGGAATAATTAGTTTAAATAAATGATATTATATGAATTATAAACAATTTTTAATTCAATTTATATTATGTAAACATGATCTAATGTGATATAATTAAAATTATTTAAACCATGATCATATCATTCCTAAGAACACTTTTGATTATAATAGCTAAATAAGGCCCTATTTTATTTTGTACAATTCAAAATAATTAATTATGAAAAAAATACTAATTTAAATATAAACTAATTTATATTTTTACCTTTCTTCATAATTTATAACCCTTTATAAATTATCACTTATGATTTCTAAACAAACACTTTTATTTCTAGATCATAAGTCATGCCATATAATTTGTTTAAAAGTTTTTTCAAATGTTAACATTTAATATTTGGTGAAAAATGTTTCATGAACATTTATTTAATTATAAACATTTTATAATTATTTAATTAATTAATTAATTAATTATAAATTAAATATTCCCAAAAATACCTTTTAATGTTATTTATAAACACTTCATAAACCATTTAAGTTTTAAAGAAAAATAAAACTTTTATTTTTACCCTTATGCAGAATCCATATTATGCATAAGGGTATACTTATTCTACCCTTGCATATATAGTCTTCAGGGTAGATATCCATGACCCTTACATAGTATATGTAGAGTAAGGTACAGTATGTCTTTCCATTTCATGAACTCTTTATATAAGGGTAAGTATTGATCTACCATTTCATAAACCTTTAAAATAATTCATTACATTTATGTAAATATATAAATCCTTTAATGTGTCTAGGTATCTCGTAGTAAACTTTACGTAATCTATTAAAACATAGTATCACCTTTACGTGAACTCCTTCATGTAAAGGTAAGTTTTTGGTTACCTTTACATACTATAATTTTTCATAAGGGTAAGTTTCATGTTAATTTTCATAACCCTTTTAAAAACACAACTACCTTTACACATCCCTTACTTTGCACAATGGTAAGTTTTAATGACCCTTACATAGCCCAATTTATGAAAAGTTAAGGCAAGATAACCCTTAAGTAGAACACTTTGTGTAAGTTTAATACCTTGGATTCCTTTACTTGTCCTATATTTATAAAGATAACTCATTTTTTACCTTTACGTAGCCCAGCTATGTAAAGGTAAACTATTTTTTAATGAATTTCCAAAAACACAAAATGATACTCTGTTTTCAGTTTCTTCTTCATTTCAGTGTAAGTATTCACATATATAAAGCATGGGAAGGACTTTGAGACCACTGAAGGGTTTTGAATGATACTAATAAAACTTATTAGATCAAGCGTAAGTGATTAAACCCATATCTAAGTATCACCCATGCATGGAAATATGAAAAAATATGTAATTAAATATAAATGAAGAAATATTTTAAATGTGTATACCCTACATCAAAGATCCACTTCTTTATCTTCAACACCTATGAACAACTTTGAATGTGCTTAATAAATATCATAAAGTGGAAGCCGAATAACATATCTCCTCTTAAGATATCCACTAGAAAATATGAATCACATGTTGAACATGTGGGACTCTTCATCCTCCATGATGTGCTAGCATCTCATGATGAAAATGAGGTAGGATAAAGAGAGATTCTGGTTTGGGGAAGTTTGGATAAGCATTGTGTGATCATCATAACAACCATTGCATGGAAATAATATAAATAAAATCACCTTAGTAAAATCCATGGGAGTTGTTTCATTTATTCACGTGTTATAATACTTGAATAAATGCTACAGACAACTTCATGCATCTAATGCATGAATGAATTTCCTCTCATACATTTAATCTAATGAAATAGAATAATAAATGATTTCATTGGTCTAATACTCACTTGAATGATATTTTTTTATCATTCAACTTCCAAGGATGTATCCCTCATGAAACAATATACCCTTATAATGCATAAAAATCATAATTTTCATGTAAAAAAATACAACTCATATATATATATATTATATATAGATATGGATTTAAGGAATATCTCATTCATGTTATATAGAGGTATTCAACGCGTCCTCCATCCATATCTCTATTGATTCAAAAGTTTATACTTTATATATTTCATTTCCTTTATTTTGAAAATCGTAAACAATATATTAAAACCATATTTCTCTAACTTTATATTTCCCAAGTATTTTTAGAATGTTTTTTTAGAAAAAAAAAATTATCAGACCAAAAATATTTCTTAACTAAATGAATATAATCTTTAAAAACTTAAGACTGATACATCGTACTGACTAGAGTTTGTCCCATAGAACTTACTAGTTTCATGTCCATTGGAATGACTAAAATCATGTCCATTGAACTAACATTAGTTTAGTTAATCAGACTAACAATAGTTAAGTTCATCAAACAAATACTAGTTCAGTTTATCATAATGGAAATTGTATAGTCCATCATATTTACAAAAGTTTATAATTTAATTATTTGACTTATTTCTATCAGATTAAATACTTTTATTAAAGAATTTTAAAGGTGTTACCAGAATGAAATTATATGAACATATAATTTTTTGAGTTGTCATGTGTATAAAATTCGAGGTCATAGAAACCAACTCCAAGATTCATGGAAATATGACTGTTGGAGGGATGCTTATAAATAGGAGTGAATTTGAGGAGCTGGGAGCTAATGTGTTTTTCAACTCAACACATCTAAAGATCACTCTACCTAAAAATCTCATTCTTACACTTTTTAATATTTAAAATACTTTGGGTTATAAGGATTCTAAGTGAGAAATTTTAAAATCCTTTAAACAGTTTTTTCATTTGTATTATGTGTCTAGCGGAGTTTTTGATCGAGGGATTCTAGAGATAGAAAGACTACTAATATCGATCAGGTTGATAGAGTACTTCTAAGGTATTACAAGAAAGAGCTGATATAAATATTTTAATCAAGGTATTATAGGGTATTGGAAGATAGAGATGATACCGATCTTCGAATTGAGGGCATTTCTGATAAGGAAAGACATACTTTATAGTTAGGTTCAAAAACATAGATATCATAGGTCATGATTCGTTACTTCCTTAACTCTTAAGGTTAAATAGTACAAGTCTTTTATAAATATTTTTTTAAGTCATTCTTACTTTATTATAAGCTTTGTTATTACTTGTTTTATCAATTTTTTATTCCATTGTGAATTTATATAAGAAAGTTTTTTTACTAAGCTTTTCTAATATCTATTTTATCGGACTATCTGTAAACCCAGAAAGTTAATCTAATTTATCATATGAATTCTTAGTATGATTCACATAATTGTTTCATCATATGATTTTTAATTCTAATCACTTTAACAAATAAGGTTTGGGTTTTTTGTTATTTTAATTTTGTAAACTACAATTCAACACCACCACCACCACCACCCCTCTTGTACCCATCATATACTCTTACGATCCCAAAATTGGTATCAAAGGAGGTTATACTACTTTACATGATGTTTTTTACTTTTTTTATTATATAACAAGTTTCTAAAAAATTTTCATATTTTTTTATAAACTGTTTGTTTATAAATTTTTATTACACTAACATGTAAATAGTAGAAAGAGTTTTTTTATAAAATGGTAGGTTTATATGTCGGTACTCTCGAATATCTAAATCCTAGAATACCACAAATCTTTTATGGTGATGATTGTGAGTACTGGAGACATGGGATGAAAATTTTTATGATTAATACTAGTGTTGAAAAAAAATTCTATTGACTGGTAATTAAAAGATCCTTAAGAAAAAATTTACAGATTGTACTAATCAATAGAAGTTAGAATATCATTTGAATTACCATGTGATAAATACTCTACTTTATTCTATGAAAAGAAATATATAGTCGAATATCATCTCGTGAAGCTGGGAATAGTATTTGGAAGATGTTGGAGGTAACTCATTTTAGAACTTCTTAGGTTATTGAAACTAGAAGACCAATGCTTCGAGATAATTATCAATAATTCAATTTTCTACCTGGTGATAATTTTCCAAATATGCACTAAGTATTTATAACTATTTTGTAAAATTTACAACCTATTAAAGAGTAATATCATACTGCTGAAATATTATTTGAAAATATTATTGAGATCATTCTTGGAGAATGGGACTCTAAGAGAACTAATTTTGATGATACTGGAATAATTACACATCTTACTCTAGATGATTTAATAGGCACTCTTTTGAAATATGAGTGAATATTGAAAATAGATACATGAAATATGAAGAAAGAGAATAGATGATTTTATTTTACAACAACTTCTAATGTTGAAAGTAAATTTCATTCTATTAAAAAGGTTTCAAAGTATTCTAAGAAGAATAAAGTGAATGTTAAAATAGATAGTATTTTATCAGAATAATGTGGAAATTAATTATCTAATCTTGTGAAGATAATGAATAAAATAGTTGGAAAAAACGATTTCCAATATAAATATAAGAAGAATCACAAGTAAATAAGTGATAAGAACGATTCTTTAGAAGTTATATGTTATGAATGAAAGAAAGAAGTTCATATAAGACTATATTATCTGAAGTTGGAAAGAAAGGATAGGAAGGACATGAATTCAAAATGAAATTCTAAGAAGACTTACAATCACAAAAATAAGAAGAGTCTGAAATATTTAGATACTTAGAGTGATAATTATGGAGATAGTTATTTAGAAATTTCTTCTGATATTTATAGTAAAGACAAAATGAATATCAAATTTTATACAGAAATTAAAAATATCAATAACTGCATCATGGAAAAGGTAACTGCTAAATAACTAAAAAATCTTACACTAAATGATAATTACCCAGATAGTGATATTAATGATAATAATTCTACATATTACGATGATGAATCCTCTTCATCTAAAGAAAATAATTACTTACCAAGTTTTGAATAAGTTTCTAGGTTTTATAAATTACTAGAAAATTAAAATTCTAATATAACTAAAAAACTTAACATTTCTCAAACAAAACTTGTGAAATAAATATCAAGAATATCTACATAAACAACTAAGATTTTAAATCTTTCCAAAAAAATAGAAAATTCTAATTTTTAGAAAAAATATATTTTCTAAAGAACTAAAGAAATCTAATTTTGACAAAAAAAATCTAATAAATTATAAAATATGAATTTTATTAGAACTACTAATGAGGATAAGAATTTAGTTATAAAATTTAATTCTGAAATTTCTTGTATGAAAAATCACTTTTCTAATTTTACCAATGATAAGGAAAACTTTTATAAGATGTATAATCTAATTAGACTTCATTTTGATATATCTGGAATGGGTTTTACAAATTTAAAACCTATTTTTAAAAATAATTACTTCATTTCAAAAGTTTCTTCATTTTTCATAGTGTCAAAGTGGAGGTCACTAGAAAAATAAATGTTCTTTGAATAAAATTCAATCCTTAGGATTTCATAAATCTTAATTTTCAAAATAATGAACGCTTTTTCAACATACTAAAGCTGTAAAATTGTGGATTCCTAAAATTTTACTTTCTAATAATATCGGACCCAAGAAGGTTTGGGTTCTAAAAAACAAATATTTTTGTTTTTAAGAAGATAATAAATGTACTAAAAATATAAATATTTGATACATGGATAGTGGTTTCTCTAGACATATGACTGGAAACAAGGATTTATTCAAGAATATTACAAAAATCTAAGGTGGAAATTTTACCTTTGGTGACAATGATCATGGAGAAATTATCAGAATAGATAACATTTTTATTTGTGTAAAATGATTAATTTAAATGTTTTATTTGTTTTAGGTATTAAAAAAACCTTATTATAATAATTCATTTATGTAATGATGGATATATTATGAACTTAAGAAATGATAAATGTACTATCCATAGGCATGAGTTTTAGAAAAACTCAAATTTTGTGTGACACAAAAAGTTCCATTGCTTTAAGTAAAAACTCATCAGATCACTCACAATAAAATCTCATATATAAAAGAAACCACTTCCTTTAGGATCACACATAAAAAAAATAGATATAATTTTAGAATTTATCAGAACTCAGGAATGACTTACTGATATTTTTACTAAACCCATTAGTTTCGATAGATTTAAATATATTAAACAGAATATATGAATGATAAATACCAAGTGATCATTCATATATACTTATTATTTAACAATATCCTTAAATTAATTAACTCTTTTTCAAAGTTATAGTACATATTTTTTGTTTTCTAAAATCTTTAGTCTTTCCTAAAATTATGGTTTTTCTAAAAAAACTATTCATTTTTTTAATGTTTTTAAAAATCATTAGTCTTAAAAAACTTAGAGTTTTAAAAATCTTCAAGAAAATAATTATTTACTAAAAGTTTTCAAACTAAAAAATATTAAGAAATTTTTTTTCAAATAATATTTTTCCTATAAATATTATCATATGCAATTTTTTTTAAAAAACAAGAATAATAGGTTACTAAACTAACTTTCATATATAAAGTTACAATTCTACTCCATGGGGTATTTTTCATAATCCTTTAAGTTATTCATTACACTTTACTTATGTTTTCTATTTGTTTTTTTCATATTTATAACTATTAAAACGTTCAATTTTTTAAAAAAAATTAAGTTTTTATTAATCAGATAATTGTTCAGTCCGATAATATTATTTCATAAAAAAAACTAAGAGTTCGGAATATATTTTTAAACATTTAAGGATTAATCTAAATCATCATATCATATAAGGGTTTTACCCTAAACCAACATATCTCTAGAATGAAAAGGGTTACCCCCTGAGCCTGTATATAAGGTGGTGGGTCACCAGATCCCACATCAATTTCTTAGAATTCTCTCTCGATTCTGGGACCTCCTTTTTGTGCTTAGTCTGATAGTTTTGGAATTCATTTATTCAAATTATTCTTAGTCTGATCTAGTTTAAGTATAATGGATTCATCTAAATATTTCACCAATTAATAATTTTTAAATTAATTAGTTGAAAAATATTGGTATGATAAGTATGATTCTTTACTGAAAAAAATCATAAAATTATAAGGATGGGAGAAAGTTTTTGTGGAGAAAGATGATTTTGATCATTAATATCTGTAGATTGTAAAAGAATTATATTCTTCTATTGAATTTATCTTAGATAATAATATATAAGTTATTTTATTTAATATTTTTAATCAAAATTGTAAATTAACTATTTATAAAGTTCCTATTTTAGTCAAAATTCCATTAGAAGGTGAAGCATATCTTCCTTCTCATAAGCATCTAGAGAATCCTGGAATTTTTAAAAAATCCAAAGTTGAAACTTCATTGTTTTCATATTTTGAAAATATAAGTAATGTTTATAATTTATCAATATATTTAAGAGTAATCACTCTTTTTATGCAAGGTAATATTATCCCAAGAAAAGGGGATAGAGATACTTTGAAGGTCCTTGATATCTTTGTACAATATTTCTTAATGGGCATGAGAAAGTTCAGTTTAGAAAATTTTGTTCTTGTTTCATTCAAATCCATGAATAAAATATTATACACTATTGTATCCTTTATTTATTAATAAAATGTTAGTCCATTTCATGGAAGTTATGAAGATAAAAAATCAAGCAGTTTTTTTAAGGTAAAAGGTATCTTTGATTGGTGAGGATAATATCTCTAGAATGAGATTAGTTTTTATGCAAAAGAAAAAGAAGTTTGTCAAAAAATAAGACAAGGATGTGTTTGATATTGAAGTTAATCAGTCAAAAAAGAAATAACCTGAAAATAAAAATTCTAATTCCTTTACACCCAAATCAAATAAGATACCAAAAACCATGTCCAGTGAAGATTTTAAGAAGTTGATGGACCATAAGTATCAGAAAATGCCCGTAGATCTAAATTTTGTTCTTGACAAAGACAAAGCTTTATATTTGAAAATAAAACCCATTGAAGAAATTTAAGAGTCCAAAAATAATAAAAGGTATAAAAAAATATTTTATCAATCAATGGTGATGGAAAACTTGATAAAAAGAGTATAAAAATCCAATGAAAATCTACCTTTATCAATTTCACTTGTTCCATTCATACAATTTGTTCCTAGTTCAAATGATCATTATTTTGTTAATAAAATAATTCTAGATCAACTAGTACCAATAGAAATATAAATTTTTGAATATTCATTCCTTCCTCTAATAGTTCAAAATAAAAAAGGGTAAATAAGTAGAAGTTTAAACTAATGTTTAAAAATAAATTCAAATATCAGTTCATAAAATTTTAAAATTTAGTTTAGAAAAGAGTTCAAAAAATTAAACATAAGTCTAGAAAGTTTGTTTAAAGAACTGACAGGAATTTATAAAAATAGTTATAAGAATAATAAGAAGAAGTTTGGGAATAAGAAAAATAAGAATAAAGTTCCTCTGAGTTATCATCATTATTTACATATATTTCAACTCAGTTCCACAAAAAAATATTTTATATGTTTTAGTGAATAAAAATACTTATCACATGAAAAATAAAAAGAACAAAAATCACATACAAAATAATCAGACAAAGTAGATACTGATAGGGATGTTAATGTGATAAAAATATCAGATAATTAATGGGAAGAATAAAAAGAAAAGGCAGATGTTGGTCCTTCAAGGCAACATATTTCTGATCCTTCATCAAAATAATCTAAATTTCCATCCTCCAAGGCTGAGATAAGATTAGATTATATTTTTATTTCTTTGAAATAGATTATAGATTCAATTTCATATCTTCTAAACATTGAATCTTGGTGCAAGAAAATAAAAAATATTTTGAATGACAAATAAAATTATTTGAAGATTTTGATAGAAACTATTGTACAAAATGAATCTAATATAAAATGTTTCAAATAAAAGTCAATTTAGAAAATAGGATATTTAATCAAATGGTTATATGGTTAAAAAAAGTTGATGGATATTTTAAATTCTATGATGAACATTTTGAAGAAGTAAAGAAAGTTTCTTTTGATATTGATAACTCATTTGAGAAATTTTCATCATATGCCTCTAACAAATTAAATTTTGTGGATCATTTTATGAATTTATCTAAGTAAAATAATTAATAAATCACTTAACGAAAAGAAAAAATTAAAAATCTAAAATAATAGAATTCCATAATCCAATCTTTTGAAGATTAGTTTTAGAGTATAAAAGAAGATAACAAAAAGATGAGACTTCTTGAAGAGGAGGTATTTAGTTTGAAAGATAAAAATAAAAAGTTCATTGTCTTAGAGGACAAGATATTAAAACTTCAGTCCATGTATGCAGAGCCTGAGAAGAACAAATTAGGATTTCTGGAAGATCAAATCTATAGACAATAAATTACACAATAAATAATGAATATTTTTTTATTAACTCTTGATGTACTAAAACCCAAATTTTTTAATGGATATTTCATTTTGAATAGATTATTCATATTATATGTTTTGGTTGAATGTTTCTATAAATTTAATTGGTTTAATGTTCTTTCTTTATTCATTGGATGAATATTCAAACACAATTGTTACTTAGTTATATTCTATAACATTTTAGGGATATATTATTACTACCCCTATTATTTTTGAAAATAACAAAGGGGCAGAATATGTTAAGGGGGTAATATGTTAAGGGGATAATATATAAAGGGGAGAATATGTTAAGTGGGAGAATGTTTTAATGGAGACAATTATTTGAAGTGGATAATTGTATTAAGGGAAAAAAATTTGATAGGGAATGTTTAACTAAATAAATATATCAAGATAGGGGGAGATAATAAGAAAAGGGGAGAAGTTTCTGTAGAAAAATATTACTTTGAATTTCTTAAATGAAGAAATGTTTTGTAATTTTTTAAAATTAAGTGGTTTTTTATTTTATGTGTTGTGTTTTGTGATTTTCAAAAAGGAGGGATTATTGAGTTGAAAGTTTATACTTTATACAATTCCTTTACTTTATTTTGAAAATCACAAACACTTTCTTAAAGCCTTAATTTAATAACTTTATATTTACCAAGAATTTTAGAATGTTTTTCTAAAAAATATTTTTCTATCAGATCAGAAATAGTTCTCAACTAAATAGATATAAACTTTATATACTTAATTTTAATACATCGGACTAACTAGAGTTTTTTTCATATAACTGAATAGTTTCTTATCCATCAGACTGACTAAAGTCATATCCATAGAAATGAAATTAGTTTAATTCATCAGACTGATAATATTTTAGTTAATTGGGATGACAATAGTTTAGTTTATCAAAGTGATAATATTATAGTCCATCATATTGTCAAAATATTATAATTTAATTATTTAAATTATTTCTATTGAATGAAATACTTTTATTAAAACAATGTAATGGTGCTACCAAAATGGCAACGGATGAAAATATAATTTTTTGAGTTGTTAAGTGAAGAACATCTGAGGCATTTGAAACCAACTTTGATATTTTCAGAAATATGACCATTGGAGGGATACATATAATTAAGAGTGTATTTGAGGATCTAGTAGATGATGTGTTTTTCAACTCAATATGTCTTAATACCACTCTACTTAAACATATTATTCTTATGATTTTTAATATTTCATAGAGTTTGTGTTTTAAGGATTCCTGGTGAGGAATTATAAAATTCTTATAATTTTTTTTTTGAATTTTTATTTTATATCCAATCGAGTTTATAATTAAGGGATTCCAGGGATTGAAATGCTTTTGATACTGATCAGGTTGATCGAGGTATTATAGGGTATTAGAAGACATAGTTGATACTGATCTTTGAAATGAACACTTTTATGATATTACAATATAGAGTTGATATCGATCTTAAAATAGAGGTATTTTTTGTGTGGAAAGACAGACCGTATGGTTAGGTTGAAAACCATGGATATCCTAATTCAAGATTTATGAATTCCTTAACTCTTGATTTTAAATAGTAAAAATCTTTTATAAACATTTTTGTAAGACATTCTTACTTTATTATAATATTTTCTATTACTTTTTTATCAATTTTTTATTCTACTATGCATTTATATTAGAAAGTTTATTTTTACTAATATTTTCTAATATCTATTTTATCTGACTGTCTGTAAGACCAATTAGTTACATTGATTTATTAGATGAATTCTTAGTCTAATTCACATACTCTTTTCATCGGACAATTTCTGAGTCTAATAACTTTAACAAATGAGGTTTGGGTTTTCTGACAGTTAAATCTTATAAACTAAAATTCAACTCTCCCCCCCCCTTTTGTATCCATTATATACACTTATGATCCAACAGTATCAATGTGTTATCCATTATCGAGAATATCATTAAAACTTAATATATTTTTTCGAGATTTAGGAGATAAAAAAAATATTTATTAAAATATTTGATCCACCAAGTAAACATATATTTTTTAATTTGGATCCTTCAATTAATTTTGCACTACTGGTTAAGGTATTCATGTCATCATTTCTTATTTTAAGGATGATAAAGTATTTCTCATGTTTAAGTATTGTATGCATTGTAGGTCTTTCAAAAAGAAAAATATTTTCAATATGAAAAGTAATTCCAATAGAGCGATTTATAATTTCCATTTTAAATAAAAAATAATAATATTTGTAAGGATTAAAACAAATAAAGAATGAATGAAACATAAAAACTCACAATATTTATTAAAATATTACAAAAATAGATAAAATCTTCTCTATGAGAACTTATAGATTATTTTTATCCTCTATACTTTTAGGATTTATAAAATAGTCAAAGAATTCAAAATTCGTGATACCATTATCATATATCATAACTTAGTCTACAATGTTTTCTTTGGTTATTCTCTATTTTCCTTTAATATATTATTCATAACATTAAAAAAATTATTCATTTTGTGACATGTATGTGACCATTTCCCCTTTATGACACATTAGAAACACTCACTATTATCATGCTTTTCTTTTTCTAGATGTGGTTTTTTATCATTTGACCACTTTTGATGGTTTCATTTTCTATTTTAGTTTGATGTATGAGCACCTTGAGAAAAGTGTTTTTTTATATCAATCATATTGAATACATTCATTATCAAAATTATGATTAGTTGCATTCATTTAAGGAAATAGATCTGAACCATCTGGTTGGGATTCATGGTTCCTTATCAAGAGTTCATTATTGTATTCCACAAAAAGGAAGATAAGAAAATAATTTAAAATATCTAGTAAAAACTTTCTTACAATATTTTTGTTGTAAAATAACATTTAAGGCATTGTAAATATATAACGTTTTCTCTAACATGTTAGTGTCAGTAATATTTTCTCCATGCAATTTTAATTATCATATGATTTTAAAAAACATGTAGTTATATTCACTAATTGATTTAAAATCCTGGAATATAAAATAACTTTATTCATATCATGGTCTTGGTAATAGTACTATAAATTGTTGGTCATGCCTTTATTTTCAATTTTCCACAAAACTAGGGTATCCTTGACCTCTAGATACTCATTTTTCAAATCCTCTTTGAGGTGATGATGGAGGAAAATCAAGTTTTTTCATAGACTTATGCTGAAGTGTTATAATTCTCCTTGATCATCCCATTAAGGCCATGGGCATCAAGTTAAATTATAACATCCAGAATTCATGACAAGAATATTTTCTAATAAATATTAGGGGGAGAATAAAGTTTCACTATATTTTTCATATAAAATATTATTTACATATTAAAATAACATTAGAAAACTTAGTAGAACTCATGTTGATAAAGTTTTGTAAAATAAATATGGAAACACTGATCGAAAATTAAATGTTGTAATGGGATCCTAAATGATTATTTTGGAAGGATCACAGTGTTGATATAAGATAAGAATAATGGAGAATGAATGAATTTATACAATCATAAAGTAAATAAGTAAAATGAATACAAGTTTTAAGGATAATAATATGGTCAAAAATTCTTATTTCATTATTATATCAAGATATATGTAAACAGCATGTATATATGATCAGTGGTAAGTGGTGTAGATTAATTTCTATTTTCTAGGAACCATCAAATGGTAATGATTGTTGATAGGTGATAAATATTGAGATATTGATGGTTATGAAACCATGACCCATGGGAATAAATTTCACAAGAATTATCATCATGAAAATTGTGACGATATTGATAGCAATTTAAAAATTATTTATTTAAAATTTAATAAATAAAAAACATAATAAATTTTTAATAAATTTTTTTTAAGAATTTAAAATAATTTTTAATTTTATATAAAACCTAATTATATTTATTTTATAATTTTAAAATAATAAAAATTTTGAAACTTATTACTAAATTCATTTTTATAAAATTATGTACCATTGGTTTCAAAAAATTATTTTTCAAATATATGGGTTAGATAATGAATTTGAAAAAAAAGGATTTATTGTAAAATATTTCTAATATACTTATAAATTATTAAATTTATCAAATAATATTTAGATAAAATATATTAAATTTTCTAATAATGGCTTTGTGCATCCTACTCACAGCTTCTGTCATGTCGTTCAGGGGAGGACAGCTCTAGGTTTTTTACATGTCTTCAAGACCCATTAATGGTCAAACCATGCAGACATGTAAAACTCCACCAACTCCCATATAAAATGATCCTCTCCAAACACAACTAGTTATTAATAATTGATGTCAATTTTATCATGCTTGAAATGGATATTGTGTCCCTTCCTGAAGGATCATTAAAGCTCCCATGAGATTAAATAATAGAACCATGGTAACTAAAACCACATCATGATGTCAGAATTATGGATATGGAAACAAGTCATATTATTCAAAGAGGTAATGAATTCTGGTTGGGATTTTATTGATTTCAGTTCACCTGATGAAACCATATTGTTCTCATTAATCAATCTGTGATTATGTGTTTTATCCATAATTTTTTTTATTCTTATCAAGATATAAAATATTTAAAGATTAATTTGGGTCATTAAACCTAACTTAAATAAAAAAAATTGAAGTTTAGTTGACCAATATATTTTATAATAAAATTTCTATTATCTGAAGAAGATCTATAATGAATATATAAATATATTAATTAATTTCTATATATGTGAAAATTTTGAAACGAACATGAAGAGAGAAACTAAATTGAATATTATAAGATTGGAAGGGACATGTGGAAGTGGAGAATTATTTATGGTTTCACATTATTGGAGACATGTTTACAAAAGAGAAGTTATGAGAACATTTTAGAGAAATAAGTAGAACACAAATTTTTGCAAGGTGTGCCTTATAATTTCCTTTATTCTTGATTGATAAGCCTATAAAAGTGAGATTAATCTTCTTTATTTTAGACAATGCACCTTGAGGGAGACTGAATCCTCTTAAATCGTGTAATTAGTGAAATTATAGTGATTCATGTGTGATCATGGTAGATAACTGATCACACACCTTTTATTAGTTTTAACATTAGATGTGAACTAAGTAAATTTTTGTTTTATCTATGTGATTTTTTTACTCTTTAAAATTGATTGGTGAGACTTGAGAGAATGAGTTTATAATCATGTAAGTTTTGTGGAGAGAAAAGAAATTTATTATTCAATTAAAATTCATCATTCCTAATACATCCCCTCTATATCAAGGTCTCTCTCTACCCCTATGATCATAACAGTTGGTATCAAATCCTGGTTTTGATATTATATATCTCAAATATCATATTATGGAAACTCTCATGAATAAAAAATGATTACCTATTTCTTATGGAAATAATTTTCAACTATGAAACTATATTTATGTTTAACTCTTTACACAACCCAAAGGTACTTGTTATAAGATCTACAATTCCTGATTGAATGATCGAGGTATTGAAAATAAATTATTTATAAGGAATAAAATTCTTAGTACACTAGTAGAAAAAAGGCCTTTAGCAACTGCCAAAAGTTATCGCTAGAGGCCTCTAGGGACCACCCAAAAACCATTTAATGGAAGATGATTTTGGCCTATAATTATTTCATATAGTGTCCTCCAATTAGTGTTCCCTATAGTACAATTATAGGACTATATAGTAACCACCATTTGGAAGCCACTATAGGGGACACTATAGAGACTTCCATATGGTGACCACTAATGGACCAGGCCTAAAGCGACTACCATTTAGCGGCCGCTAAATGGCACCTCAAACTAACCTATAATTACCACCATATGGTGGCCACAAAATTTTTTATTTTTTTAAAAAAAAATACACCAGAATTCAAAATACCACAAAAAACTATGATAATTTAAAAATTCAATAAATATATCCATGATATGTAAAATCCTGGGATTATAAATATCTTTTTCCAATCATCTTCCAAGATATACACCCATCATCAAATAAAACTAAATATAAAAAAATTAATAAAATAATTATCACAATAAAAAATCACATAAAACTTATAATTGAAATTTAGTAGTATATTTAAATTAAAATTTAGTACAACAGTCTGAGGTCATTTTATTTAGAATATATTAATAATTTATATTTATTTTTTAAAATTTAAAAAAGCATATTCAGACGTTTGAGGAATATCGCACGTCCAATTCACCTTCCATCAGCTCATAAAAGTCACAAATAATAATAACACATTTTTCTTATGATTTCATGTCATTCTGATCTTGTTTTCAATGGATTTGACTACTAAAAGCATGTTTTCATAAGTTAAAACAATAAAAGTGTGTTTCGATTAATCCTAGGAAAATAACACCTTAAATTGATTTTCCTTATGATTGACCACTTAACAATTCACTATATTGTTTTTTTCATTTGATATCATGGCATTAAAAGGTCTTTCGGTTGGTTTTGACCCCCAGATGTATGTTTTTAAAGGGTATCAACCCCTTAAAAACTACATATTTGGTCATTATGGGCACACTGCACATTTTATTGATGTTTCATCTACTCACACACATCAAAAAAATATGGTATTAATATGATTTCACATCATTTTGAACTCGTTTTCTATAGATATGACTGTTAAACGCATGTTTTGGAATTTTAAAACAAAAAAATTGTGTTTAGGGTCATCCCTTGAAAACAGAACCTCGAAATGATGTTCTATCTATTTTAACTTTCCACAATTCACTATAAAAAAAATTCATATGATTTCATAGCATTCAGAGGGTGTTTATTTGGTTTTAACCCCCGAACGCACCTTTTCTATGGACGTTAAACCCTTAAAAACCTCATATTTGGTTGTTCTGGGAAAATTACATGTCTGGTTGATTTTTATTCTAATAATACATGTCAAAAATAATAATAACATGGTTTCACTATTATTTCATGTAATTACGAGATCGTTTTCTATTGATCTAACAGTTAAATGCATGTTTTGGCATTTTAAAATAGCAAAAGTGTGTTTTGGTTCATCTCAGGAAAGCAGAACCTCATATTTATTTTTATTGTTCTCAAACATTTCAAAGTTAATTTTATGGTTGTTTTTGTCTAATTTCATAATATTAATAGGTCTTTCTATTGGTTTTGACCCCCGAACACATTTTTTAAAGGGCCTCAAACCTTTACAACTTTCATATTCAGCCGATCCAACAAGACTGCACATCTGATTGACGTGTCATCTACTTGTTCACATAAAAAATGATAATAAAACATTTTCTATATGATTTCATGTCATTATAGTCTATTTTTTATGTATTTTAATATTAAATTCACGTTTTGGAATTTTAAAACAACAAAAGTGTGTTTCATGTCAATCTAGTAAAACAACACATTGGATTGATGTTATTTCTGATTGACCATTTAATAAATTACTTTATAGTTGTTTTCTTATGATTTCGTGTAATTTGGATGTCGTTCTATTGGTTTTTACCCCCAGACACATGTTTTTTAAGGGATCCAAACCTTTAAAAATTACATATTCGGTCATTCTGGGAAGACCACACATTCAATTGACATGTAGTATGCTTGTACACATCAAAAATAATAATAATATAGTTTTTCTATGAATTAATATTATTCTAAGCTTTTTTTCTATGGATTTAACTGTTAAATGCACACTATGGAATTCTAAAACAACAAAAGTGGTAGGTATTGGATGGTGTAATTTCATGGTTCTGTAACCATGGTTTTGGAAGGATCATTCAAGCTCTCATGAGATCAAATAATAGATCCATGGTCAATAAAGGAACATTGTGATGTTATAATTATGGATATAGAAACAAGTCATATTCATCAAGGAGGCCATGAATTCAAGTTGGGATTTTAGGTTTTTCAGTTCACCTAATGAAATCATATGATTCTCATTAATCAAGATATGATTATGGGTTTTATCCATCAATTTTTTTGATTATTCATGAGATATGAAACATTTGTAGATTTTGGGTCATTAAACCTGACTTAAATAAATAATTTTGAAGAGTGGTTGACTGAGATATTTGATAAGACATTTGGAGTTATCTTAATAATATCTATAATGAATATATAAATATATTAATTAATTTTATCTGCTATGTGGAAATTTTGAAATGAATATGAAGAGAAGAACTAAATTTAATATCATAAGATTGGAAGCGATGTGGAGAAGATTAGAATTATTTATGGTTGCAAACTGTTGGATATGTTTTGATAAAATAGAAATTATGAGATGATTTTGGAGCAATAATTGGAACACCAATTTATTGAGGGCCTTCCTTATCATTGCCTTTATTCTTGATTGATAAACCTATATAATTGAGATGACTCTTATTTACTTCAGACAATATACCTTGATAGAGATGGACTCCTCCTAAATCAAGTATTCATTTCAATTATATTGATTTATGTGTGTTAGTGGTAGAGAACCAATCATACACCTTGGATTAGTTTTAACATTATATGTGAACATAGTAAATTTTTGTTTTCTCTATGTGGTTGTTTTACTCTTCAACATTAATTAGTGATACTTGAGAGAATGATTTTCTAATCATATAATTTTTGGGGATAGAAAATAAGTTTATTATTCACTAAAAATCCATCATACTTAATTCACCCCCTCTCTCAAGGTCTCTCTCTACCCTTATGAGCCAAGATATTAGTATCTAAGTAGGTGTTCACTATTATATCTCTCAAATTTCATATTATATAAAATCTAGTGAATCAAAAATGTGTTCCTATTTTTTATGTGAAAAAAATTAGCTATAAAACCATATTGATATGTAAATTCTTACATAACCCAGGGATAATTTTTCTAATCTCGAAAATACATGATTGAATGATTGAGGTGTTGAAAAGTTATTCTTTATAAGGAATATAACACTTGGTATTTGAATGGGGTTTAATATCACTATCTTATCTCATGTTATTCCCTTTATGTATTCATGCTTTTAGTGATTAATCTTGGAATCCTATTCCATCCACCAAACAAATATATTCAAACTATATTTATTTTTAACTCTTTACATAACCCAAAAGTGTGTGTTGCTCACTAAAAATAGAAGTCAAATATATCCATACATATCCAAATGCATCAAGTGCATAAGGTACATGAACACTTCATGTAAAGGTTTAGAATTATATGAGATTGAAAATATCTACATGAATAATCCCAAAGTAATAGATAACCAACCCCGTTCACTTTACTATACAGGGCACAGGCCTCAAAGTAAGTAGGTAGTCTGACCCCAAGTCCCTCTATCTGGGGAAAATTTACCCAATATAAAATCCAATTCATAATAACTATAACAACTAATATGTAAAAACTGTATTTAGTAACTAAATTCAATCTAATAACATCAATTAAAAACTAAGTTCAAGGTAAATGAAAAACTAAATTCGTTATAGAGTCATTCTTAGCATGTAATACAAGGATATATCCTTGAAGTAGTTTATAATTTTAATCTAAATAATGAATCATTCATCATATAATCAGTTTATAACTATGTCTAAAATAGGGAATAACATTTAAAAAAATAAACAATTTAAATATTTAAACATGAGATAAATATTTACAAACAATTCATAAAGAAAATTTAATTATAAACATTTTATAATATTAGGATTATATTATGTACATTTCATAAATTTGAACTTAAACATTTTATAGTCATTCCAATATGAATACTTTCATATTCATCACTGGAATATTATTTTAAATACGTGATATTTTTTAATTATAAACATTTTTCTAATCCAATATTCTATTATGTAAACATTTCACATGATCTAATATCACATATTTAATCATTATTTAATCTTTCATAAAATCAATCATCAAAAAACCCTTTGATGTGCTTTAAATAATGTTCCAAATAAGTACCCTTTAATTTGAACAATTCAAATTGATCAATTATAAATAATTCAAAATTTAAATATAAACACTTTATATTTTGACCTTATTTCATAATTTATAAAAATTTATAAACTATCACTTATGATTTCTAAATAAACACTTTTATTTCTAAATCATAAGATATGCAATATAATTTGGTTAAAAGGTATTTCAAATATTAAAATTTAATATTTCAGAATATAAATGTTTTATAAACATCTATTTAATTAATTATAAACCTTTTATAATTAATTTATTAATTATTTTATAAATTTATTATAAAATAAAATATCTCAAAATACCTTTTATAATTATTTATAAACATTTTATAAACCATTTAAAAATTTAAATGTCATAAAACAATTTTTAAAACATTTCTGCTTACCCTTATGAAGAACCCCCATTATGTGTAAGGGTATCCTCCTACCACGCTTACATAGATAGTCTACATAAGGGTAGACTTCCATGACCTTTATACAGTTCATTCTATGTAATGGAATACCTTATCATACCTATAAGTAAAGCCTTTTACATAAAGGTAAGTAACAGTTTACCTTTACTTGAACTTTTCATATAATGGTAAGCATTGATTTAACTTTATGTAAACCTTTAAAAAATTAATCACCTTTATATAAATATGAAAATTCATATCCACATCAAGATAATATAAAACAACCTTTACACAAGCCTTTAAAACACAACATTACCTTTATGTGAACTCCTTCACATAATGGTAAATCCTTGGTTACCTCTATATAGATTTAAGAAAACCTTAGATACTTTTACATAGACTCTCACATATAGGTAATTAATTAGATACCTTTACAAAAACTATATGTGTAAATTTAACACTTTAGTTACCTTTATATAGTCCTATTGTGTAAGGGTGAACCGTTTTTCTAGATTTTCAAAAAACCTGAAAAATGATGCTCTATTTTCATTTATTCTTCATTTTAATGTAATTTTTCACATATCTAAATCATGGGTTCCCTATGATACCATTTAAGGGTTTTTAATGAATCTAATAAAAATTATCATGAGCTATAAAAGTTATTTAAACCCTTTTCTAAGGATATCTAATGCTAAAAATATGAAAAGTGTATATATAACTGAAATAAATAACATGATTATAAATAGAGTACCTTACTCTAAATATCATATGAATAATATTAAAACACCATCATTGGAGTTTTATAAATATCATAAATTTTCATCCAAAATAAATCCCCCATTTTTAGTGTATCTATGGGTCGATCGAAACATATGACATTCAGATGGGATATATACTTCCTCCATGAACTGCTAGAGCCACTAATGCAAAGGAGAGGGATAAAGAGAGTATTCTGCTATCAGAGAGTTTATTTATAGAATCATTTAAGAACCACACCCACTATCATTTTAACACCCCAATATTTTATGAAATATTTTTTAAAATAAATCTCATCTCTTTGATAGCTTATTTTACATGCAACACTGAGTTGAAATGAACAGTGATATATTATTAAAATATTATTATTTATTGTGATAGTTATCTTCTATCCATTGGATTATAGGGTATTAATAGGAAAAACTAAATTATAAAAAAATAATTTTTTACACATGTATAAAATTAATTCATTGTCTATCAATTGGTTATAAATGAAAATAAAATCATTTGAAAGTAAATAGAGATATTTTTCTAAAACCTAGTTTTTACGTGCATGATATGTTTTTATCTTAGTAAATAAGATTAATTTATATTGATGGATAATTTTAATGAAATTTATATATTATATATTCAATATAATTTTTTAACATTCATATAATAGTTTTTACTATGCATGGAATAAGAATAAATCCAGTTTTATGCTTAAAATGAATTTTCTAAAAATGAGTTTCATTGGATTTTGCATGATTATTTTAAAATGAATTTATTCCAATTATAAAAATTTAATATTCTAAAATTGATTAAATTTTTTTAACCATCATAATTAAAATAATTTAGTTGGTTAAACTTAATTTTTTTCATAATTAATAGTAAAAATAGTAAAATCTTGTTACCACAGTTAGGGTTAAAAGGGGTTTTTCAAGGCGATTATCCTAAGATATATGGTTTAAAATACCAAAAAACACATGATTTAATTTGATTAGTAAATTTTATTTCTACCTTATACTTATTATATTTAAATATTTAGAATTTTTGATCCACTTAAATTGAGTAATACAATAATATATTTTAATCATTTGAAAAATTTGAAGTGCGTCCTCTCCCTCCCTTAAAAAAGGACATCACCTATCCTCTATTCATTGGACTTCATGAGCCTTCTATATCAGAAAATAACTACCCTAATCCCTTACTAAAATCCATCCAAAAATTATATAGGTTCTATTTTGAGCATAATATCATCCTTTTTAGGGATTAATATGTAAGCTAAAGGAGTTTTCTCAATGAAGAGGTATAACTCTTAACTGAGTAATTTCAATTTTATTTCTTCTTCCACCTTATCTAAATATATTGTATCCATTATAAAAAAAATTAATTAGGTATATTAAATATGTATAATTTTTATTATTATAATTTATCAACCATATTCCACCCCCACTACTGGAAACTCATGTTTTCCCAACGCTTCTTTACCAGCGGTTTAAACAAACTGTTGGTAAAGAAGACCTTTCCCAACGGTTTACTAAAACCATTGGGAAAGTGGTGTCCAAGGCACCCTTTCCCAACGTTTCTCTTGAACCATTGGGAAAGGGGTGTCCAAGACACCATTTCCCAACATTTTTATAAGAACCGTTGGGAAATGGTCACCCTTTACCAACGGTTTGTTTAAACTGTTGGCAAAGGGTATCTTGGACACCCCTTTCCCAACGGTTTTTAAAAACTATTAGGAAATATTTTCCCCAAATACACAATCGGCCGCTCTCTCTCTCATTCGCGACAGAACCCTAATCTGTCCATGGCTCCGCTGCTCTCACGACTTCCCCCATCCGAACCTGTCAAACTACATCCAAATTGTCTCAAATTAGGTATTCTATTCTTTATACACATAAAATATTTAAGTGATACCTTGTTTTTATTTTTATTCATCTCATATTTTAGTTTTAAGTTTTGATTTTGATGTGTATATCATTTTTTTGTGTTTTGATTTAATCTAGTCTTTATCCTTTCCAATCCATTTAATTAATTAAATCCTTAACCCTCCATCAAAGAAGAAGCATCTAAAATTCATTGTTGTTGGATTCTAGATTTTCTAAGTATGTTTTTTTATGATTTTTTTCCATCTTGTAATTAGTTGTTACTTGGAAATTTATTTATATGTGTTTAGTAATTTTTATCAAAGTTTTTATCAATGTTTTTTTTTAAATTCCTTTAGGAAAGTGTTTTATTAAAATGAAATTTTTTTAATAAGTCTTGTATAATGTAATTTGTTATAGTACACTATGTGACTATGTTTGGTATTTAGTAACACATGAGATAACTGGTGTGTGATAATGTATTGTGAAAGAGATTTCATGGTTGGTTCAAGATTATATTTACGTTTTGAGCCTATTAATGAGTTGTTTTAAAGATATTTTGAGATATTTACCTTATGTTTATTGCTGAAAACTGGGATCTGTAGAGGTGGTTCATGATTAAGACATATAATTACTGCTAAAAATGTGGATAAACCTTGCATAGTAGTGAATTCTTGAAATGTTTGATGTTTTTAGTCCTTTTTTATTTGGAGTTTCTTTTGATGGTGATTTTTCTTATTGTTACATATGATGGGAATTTATTTTAGTTTCTAAATCGGCTGAGACTCCCCCACCATGCACAGTGTATGCAACCTCTACCCTTATTTAATCATTCTGTTTACACAGCGTATGCAACCTCTACCCTCATTTAATCAGTGAACTCAAGTCATTAATTCAAGCATTCATTCTCACTAGCATGTAAGAAATTTAATGATGTAAACCCATCCTCACATGATTTATTACCTTAGATAGTGTCCAACATATGAAATACGAGCTTTTGAATTCATCAGTTAACCAAGATCATATATTATATTTCCCCCAAGATTACTATACTAATATAACTTTAGGGTCAATTAAATATGGTTCTCATTGTACAATGTATATTATGTGTCCTTCTTAGCCAATACTCACTTTTATGAGGGTGGGGTTCTTTTCACTACCCATTCTGGCATGTGTAGACATCCATAAAAATGTTAGATAAGTCACAAGTTTAATTTAGTAATGTTGTTATCATTGACATACTTTATTATTAATCTCAAATTTAAAAATAAATTTTTTTGTCTATACTTAATGAAATTAAATCTTTTTACAAGCCATGAACAACCTATTAGTGTAGAAGCCTAAAATTTATTCACCCATGGGGTGCACTTGACTTGGGGAAGTAATTGGGTAATGAAAGGTATAGCCATAGAGGTGCCAATAATGAGTTATTGAACATTATTGAATGATTTGGGATGCCTATAACACATGATGGTACTTGAGGCATGTGCCTCTTATAGACCTAATGAAAATGAATATAAATAAATTTTAATTTAATTTATGAGTACTTGTTCTTTAAATTATTTTAATAGTTCACTACATCGACTAGAAACTTCTTCCTTTATCATTTACTTAAATGTATTTTCTATTATAGTTCAATCCTATTAAATTGTTTATGACAAAATGACTTATATATATTCTTTTTACAGAATGGACAGAAGTTGGATGTATGAAACTGATCGGATCTCAAGCGATTTTCAAAACAATTTGGAGAGCTTTATAGATTTTTCATTTCACAATGCTTCAGATAGTGTTCACATACACTGCCCATGTTCCAATTCTGTTGGTAGACCTTGGTTGAGCCATGAAGAAGTCAGCTACCACATAACCAAAAATGGTTTTCAAGCAAACTAATTTGTGTGGTATCATAATGGGGAGAAAATGAAATCTCAAATTGGTGATGATCGAAATGAAAGGACCGGAATAGAGAATTTGTTAGATGATCGGTTTCCATTTATTCTTCATCATGAAAAAGAAAGGATTTCGACTCAAGAAGACTTCGATATGAAGAAAGTTAATGCTTCTAGTGAAAATGATGATATTTATAGGGTGAAAAAATTGAATGATGTTGCCATGACTCTAGTATATCGAAAATGCGATAAAATGAAAAAGCTGTAATTTTTAATCTGATTGTTTCATGGGAAAACTATGTATGGGGTTTCTAAAATATCAATTGATTACATTATTACACTCTTGAAGGATTTACTTCCTGATGATGCAGATATTACCTCAAACCACTATATGGCATGGAAGTTAGTTGAGGAACTTGTATTTTTAAGAAACAAAATTCATGCTTGCCCGAAAGATTGTAGTTTATTCTGGGAGGAAACCGCTGAACGAAATGATTATGTAAAATATGGCACATCCCGCTGGAAGTCAAAATCTGATAGAACACCATCCCACGTTCCACAGAAAGTAATGTGGCGCTTTTCATTGATCCCCAGACTCCAGAATCTTTTTATGTCTGATGACATATCAATAAAAATTAGATGGAATGATACCGAGAGAAAGAAGACTAATGATGAGTTGGTTTATCCTACAGATGGATTTGCATGGCAGAGATTTGATGCTCGACATCCTGATTTTGCAGCTGACGTGCGTAATGTGAGGTTGGGTCTTTCATGTGATGGTTTTAATCCATTTGGGCAGATGCTTACTTTGCACAGAACACGGCCAGTTTTTATACACATTTATAATCTCCCCCCATGGTTGTGTATGAAAAAACATTTCACTTTCATGAGTATACTCATATCTGGTCCTTCTGATCCCAGCATTGATATTGATTTATACATGCAACCTTTAATAAAAGAGTTGAAACTTCTTTGGGATGTGGGTGTGCGCCCATACGATGCATGTTCGAAAGAAATATTTCAGATGCATGTTGCGCTTATGTGGACAATCAATGATTTTCCGGCTTATGCAATGATGTCTGGATGGAGCACGAAGGGAAAACTGTCATGTCCAGTTTGTATGAAGAATACACTATCAAAAAGACTGAAACATCATTGTAGTTTCAGTTTTATGGGACATCGACGATTCTTGCCAAAGGATCATCCATATAGAATGAATCGTCAAATATTTGATAATACCATAGAGACCGATGATCCACCTCAGCATATGTCTGGAACTGATGTGCTTAATGAATTCAAAGATTTCAGTTTTTCATTCGGGAAGGGTCAAATGAAATCTAGAAAGAGAAAGAATGTTTCCACTGAAACCTGTTACAATTAGAGGAAGAGGAGTATCTTTTTTGATTTTCCTTATTGGCCAACCAATTTGTTATTCCATTGCTTAGACGTAATGCATATTGAAAAGAATATATGTGAAATGTTGATTTAGATTCTTCTAAATGTCAAGGGGAAGAAAAAAGATGATTTATGACCTCAGCGTGACTTGGTGGATTAGGGCATCATACTAGAATTACAACCTGTGCGTATCAGTGAAAATAAATGGAAACTTCCATGTGCTTCTTATGTGATGACACCTATGGAAAAAAAGAAATTTCTATAAGTATTAGAGACTATTAGAGTTCCTGGTGGCTATTTAAACAACATATCTAAATGGGTCAACATAAGAGAGTTGAAGCTAAAATCTTTCAAGACTCGTGATTATCATGTTCAACTGCATGAGTTTCTTCCAATAGCAATCCATCATCTTTTGCCCAATAATGTAAGGGTGGCTGTTATTCTGTTGTTCCATTTGTTTAGAGATCTTTGTTCTAAGAAGTTGTCCAAGTATTTCTTGCAAAAAATGTTGACAGATTCCCCATTAATTTTGTGTGAGTTGGAAAAAATATTTCCTCCATCATTTTTCACATGAATTTTGCATCTGACTGTCCATATTCCCACTGAAATACTTCTCGGAGGACCTGTTTCTTTTTGTTGTATGTATCCAACTGAAAGAAATATGTTCACATTAAATTCTTATGTCTAAAACAGAAATCATCCCAAAGGTTCTATCGTGAACGGTTACTTGGCTCAAGAATGTATGGATTTATGCTCGATGTATTTGTCTGATCTTACTACAAGATTGAACAGACCAATGAGAAATGAAGAAGAACAGTATGAGCAAATTGAACCCAGTTTTCCATCACTTCCTCAAACAGGAGGAATTCTTGGATCATATACATTGAAGACATTAATCCATGAAGAGCGGGAGATAGAACATCGCACAGTTTTGTTCAACTGTGATTTTTTCGATGAATATATTAGGTAACTAAATTTATTATGTATATCTTACATATATATCTGTTAAACTATTCATATTTTTTATCTACAGGTAACACAAAACAATGAAAAATAGGAAGCATCGTTCTTTATCTTGGAGAAGGAGAGAGACTTTTCACAGCAAAGAGTTTTCTGCTTGGTTAAAATTGAAGGTAAAAATATTAATGTTTAAAATAATTATATCAATATTTAATTAAGTTTAACAGTCATTTATATTGCAGGTATTGATTTTGTCTGCTGACTCTGTCTCTGAGGAAATAAGAGCTTTGGATTTTGGTCCTAATATCGTGGTTCGTGACTATAAATCAATTATTATCAATGGGTACAAATTTATTGTCACTGAATGAGAAAAGAACATGAGAACACAACATGATGGTGTTATGGTTACTACCACAACAGATCGTTATTCCAGTGCATCAGATAGTAGACCGCGATTTGAAAATGTGGGTTATTATGGAGTTGTTGAGAAAATAATAATATTAGATTATTACTCTCATGGACAAGTCACAATGATGAAATTCCATTAGATTGATTCGATGACAAGACATGGCACATTTATTGATGATTGTGGATTTCGAGTAATTAATATGACTCTCACTCTTGCTACCGAAGAACCATATGTGTTGGCATCAATGGCTAAACAAGTTTTTTATGTCAAAGACCAATTTTGACCTGAATTTGGTGTCATAGTTGAAGTAATTCCAAGATGTATTTTTGATGATGGTGATGATGGAATTGACACTGTCCCTAGTTCCATTGGAACCAATCCATTTATTTCTTTTGATGACTCCAATAGCTCCATTGTCAGAGTTGATTGTGAACCTGAAGTTGTGGTTGAAAATATATAGAATCATTCATCCATGTTCTCAATTATTTTGGTTTACCTCGAGTTGGGTTGTTAAGGTTGGTAATATTCAAATTGATTTAGTATTGATCACAAATATGTTTTATCTAACTTGACCGTTATGTGAATTTTCAATGTTTATTGGTTGCAGTTTTATTTGAATTGCATTTTATAATTTGGAATTGAACTGTATTCAAACCTAGTCAAACAATATTTCTAACTTGGTAAACATTACAACTTGTATGATTTATTAAATCCATTCAATCTCTTCTAAAACAATTGATAGCTAAATTACCAATGAATCCCCCTTTTCCCTCATATATTTAGTTTTTTGGGTTACACATTAGTTTCCTTTTTCTAATTAATTACATATTTGTTTTCAAAAGCAGTAAATGAAGACAATTGATAAGAGACGAAGGAAAAAAATGATGGAGAACAATCGTCGAATGAAGGAGTTGGGAATTCCATCATTAGTGCCTTTAGTGAGTAATTTATTTCAAATTGATATATTTAAAGAATATATAATGTCATGTGATTAATTTTTTTGTAAACATTTTTGTAGGATCTACCTATATGTCGACAGTTATTCGACGAGGAGCCTAGTACTGGTCCTAGTACTCAGGTCGGTGGTATGAGGAGGGTTCGTACCAGAGGTGGATGAGCAGCTGCGCGTAAACGACTAGACCATGCCCCTCCCACTGACATGTCATCCTTCCCACATTCAGATCCCAGTGTGTCGTTAGGGATACGCGGGATATTTAGGCCTCCCATGTTTTTGCTACCTTTTGCATCTTCTGGCCCATCATTTTCACATCCCATGATGATTCCCACTCCCCAGTCAGAATCTAGTCAGACAGCTATCCCATATTCTTTCCCTTCTACTTCTGTCTCTCTGAGCTTCTATATTCCATCGTCTTTGACTCCTATTCCACCACAGGGTGTTCCATCAGTTTATATGGATCTAGCGGCGCTTAGTGATCAGACCGGCATAGGTATATTTATAGAACCCTAACAAATTTTTATAGAAATATTATTTTTCATTATAAAATGTTTTGATAAAATATTTTTTTTTCTTTCATGATAGATACATCTACTGACAGGAGGCGTGGGCGGGGGTGTACACGCATGCGTTCGGTGTGGAACCGCCGCACACAGGTTATGGTGGATTATAACGAAGACAACCAAATGGTTGAGAAAACAGGGTAGCAATGTCGGAGTTTTTTGGAAACGCTTTCCAAATACTCCGAAATCATTCCCGACAGCCCGCTATCGTGGAGAAATTTGCCACATGAGGTCAAGGATAGATCTTGGGCAGAGATATGGGTAAAAAAATATATTCTATTTAATTCCATGAATTATTTTTGTATTTATATGAATTAATATTTTGATGTCAGCTTCGATTTAATTTTCCCCGGAATGTCTAAAGGATTTAGGTGAGCTTTGGAGAGCCTACAAGTATGAGTTGTATATTGGCTGGGTTTCTAGAGTTGGCACTGAGTTATAGGCGGTACTAGTGGTGGATGATTGTCCTATAGAGCAGTATCGTCAGATGATTACTCATTGGACGAGTACCCAGTTTAAGGTATTAATTACATTTGAGGTATTTAAATAATAACTTTCTTGTTTTTCATTAATAATATCTGTTGCATTTTCGAATTTTATTTAGGAATAATCTGGAAAAAATAAAAAGAATATTGATGCAAAAAAATACCTCCACGCACTGGGACGCACTACGATGCCTGATCATGAGAGGAAGTAGGTATGACAATTGTTTATAAGTTTTCTTTATGACTTACACTTTCTTTTGTTTCCTAAATTATTTAATATTTTGCTAAATTTTTCATATAACTTTAGTTTTCAATGTCATTGTAGAGGCAAATACAAAATATTTAAGGACGTGTGCCTCGAGCAAAACTGTTTTGATCGAGTAGACGGAAAAAGGATGGAAGTGTCGTCAACAAAGCGACTCAGCAGCAGATTGTAAGTTTTAATCTGTTGAATTTATATTTTAATATCTATTTTGTAAGTTAATGATATATTTATATTTGTAACAGGCTTCTTTAGAGGCCCTCAATTCCCAAGAACAAGACAATTTTGGGACAACAGATCACTTACATCAGGTGTTGGGAGAGGAGCATCCTGGCAGAGTACGCTGCTGACCTAGGATAGCCCTGACGAGGTATTGGCCCTCCTCAGGTATGAGCTTTAGTGCCACTGAGCTGAAGCAAGTTAGGGAACAGGCGGAACAGGCTTAGAAAAGGTCCACAGAGATGGAAGAACAATCTGATAGGGCAAACAGTGCGTTTATGAAATTTATTGAAGTTTTACGTCCAATAATTTCAGCAGAGGTCAGCCCAACTTTTGATAAATATATGTTGTAGATACGTTCTATATATGGTGCACCAGTTGGCAGTTCTAGTGGTGGTTAGGATGATATCCATCTTGATGATGATGATGGCGAGGAGTCTGATGCGGAAGAGGAGGGAGAGGAGGAGGGTGAGGCGGGTGGCGAGGGCGAGGAGGAGGGTGCTGAGGAGGGTGAGGACGATGATGGGGATGAGGACGAGGTTGATGATGATGGTGATGATGGTGATGGTGATGTGGGACAAATTGATCCATTACATTTTTGACTAATATTACTGGGATTTTATATTTAATCTATTCTAGTTGTTGTTTTTATCTAGACTCATAGTATATTATTGGAGTTGAGTTATTTTTATATATTATCTGTTTTTATGGATGTTGTTGTCTTTTAGTGGTTGTGTTTTTGGGAACCCTCCTCCTTCCTGGACCCTGGAAAACCCCCCACCATCCTCCTTGGACCCCGTACAGCCCTCCGGACAGCCCCCAGGACAGCCCCCCCCCCCCCCCCCACCATCCTCCTTTGTCCCCAGACAGCCCCTCGGACAACCCCCAGACAACCCCCCGGACAGCCCCCCCACCCTCCTCCCTAGACCCCGGACATCCCTCGGACAGCCCCCCCCCCCCCACCCTCATCCTTGGACCCCAGACAACCCCCCGAACACCTCTCGGAAAGCCCCCCGTATAGACCCCCCCCCCCACCACCACCCTCCTTGTTCCCCGGACAACCCCCCAGACACCCAGCAGACTGCCCCCTGGACAGCCCCCCCGGACAGCCCCCCCACCCTCCTTGATTTCATTTACTACTAGAAAATCTATAATATATATTTTATTTATTTTCATAATGATAATCAATGAAAATCACATTTACACATCTAATCAATATCATAGATTCTTGGTATGTTATAAAAGGGATGTATTCATTGGGCATGACATTGTTAGCTCTGAAATGTTTCATAGCATGATAAACTAAAATCTATTCTATACTAATAATGATATAAAAATATTCTATATGAATGTCCACAAGATTTTAAGTAAATATCATTCCACTAATAGACACATGAGGATTCTCATAAATCATGTTTACCTTAATATTTCCATAAGGATTTTTATTAAAAGTTTTATCTTCTATTAATTTTCTGATATTCTCATTTTAAATGTAAATTTTTCATAAATAAATTAATCTAAAGACCCATAGTCAAATAGTGTATTTGAATAATGTGAATAAACAACTAACATACCACTCTAAATGTGTCTCTTTTGTTTAAAATGGACAGGATTATAAGTGAAAAGAACAACTGGCATACGGAAAACCAACCAAACGCATTCGGATTCTATTTATAATTTATCACAATGATCCATGGGTCATATGTGATTTTTACGAGCCAACCCGGTCTAAATCTGAGGCACAGTGTGGCTGGGATCAGTCTAAGTGGCTCCCCTTTGTTTAAAATGGACAACATTTTAAGTACATACGGAAAACCAACCAAACGCATTCAGTTTCTATTGAAACATTAGGGGAACGATCCATGGGTCATATGTGACGTGTATGAATCAACCTCGCCTCAATTGGAGACGCGGTGTGGACGACACCACTAAAAGTGTCTGTCTTTTGTTTCAAAAGGACATCATTTTAAGTGAAAACATCAACTGGCATACGGAAACCTGACCAAATGCATTCGGATTGTGTCGATACTTTATCACAATGATCCATGGGTCATATATGACATGTACAAGTCAACCCCGCCTCAATCCGAGGTGCGGTGTGTCCGACACCATTCACAGTGTCTCTCTTTTGTTTAAAATGGACAGGATTATAAGTGAAAAGAACATCTGACATACGAAAAACCAACCAAACGCATTCAGATTCTATTAATAATTTATCACAATGATTAATGGGTCATATGTGATGTGTACGAGTCAAACCCGCTTTATTCTGAGGCACGTTGTGGCCAGAATCACTCTAAGTGTCTCTCGTTTGTTTAAAATGGACAACATTTTAAGTACATATGGAAAACTGATCAAACGGATTATGATTGTGTTGATACTCTAGGAAAATGATCCATGGGTCATATGTGACATGTATGAATCAACCACGCCTCAATCGGAGATGCAGTGTGGCCGGTACCACTCAAAGTGTCTATCTTTTCTTTCAAAATGACATCATTTTAAGTGAAAAACATCAACTGGCATATGGAAAACCAACCAAACGCATTCATATTGTGTCAATACTTTATCACAACAATCCATGGGTCATATGTGACGTGTATGAATCAACCCAGCCTCAATCTGAGATGCGGTGTGGCCGGAACTACTCAAAGTGTATGTCTTTTGTTTCAAAAGGACATCATTTTAAGTGAAAAACATCAACTGGAATATAGAAAACCGACCAAAGGCATTCGGATTGGGTTGATACTTTCGTAAAATGATTCATGGGTCATTTGAGATGTGTACGAGTCAACCCTGTTTAAATCTGAGATGCGGTGTGGTCAGCACCACTCTAACTGTGTCTCTTTTGTTTAAAATGGACAGGATTATAAGTGAAAAGAACAACTGGCATATGGAAAACCAACCAAACACATTAGGAATCTGTTGATAATTTATCACAACGATCCATGAGTCATATGTGACGTGTATGGGCCAACCCGGTCTCAATCCGAGTCACGGAGTGGCCGGGATCAGTCTAAGTGTCTCTCTTTTGTTTAAAATGGACAACATTTTAAGTACATACAGAAAACCAACCAAACGCATTTGGTTTCCGTTGAAACTTTAGGAGAATAAACCATGGGTAATATGTGACGTGTAAGAGTAAACCTTGCCTCAATATGAGGTGCGGTGTGGCCGACACCACTCAAAGTGTCTATCTTTTGTTTAAAATTGACTTCATTTTAAGTGAAAACAACAACTAGCATACAGAAAACTGACCAAACGGATTCTGATTGTGTCTATACTCTAGAAAAAATATCCATGGATCATATGTGACATGTAAGAGTCAACCCCGCCTCAATCTGAGATGTGGTGTGGCTGACACCATTCATAGTGTCTCTCTTTTGTTTAAAATGGACATCATTTTAAGTGAAAACAACAACTGACATATGAAAATATGAACAAATGCATTCTAAATGTGTTTATGATTTAGGAAAATGATCCATGGGTCATATGTGACGTACGAGTCAACCCATCTTTAATATGAGGCACGGTGTGGCCGAGATCACTCTAAGTGGCTCTCTTTTGTTTAAAATGGACAACATTTTAAGTACATACGGAAAACCGACCAAACACATTCGGTTTCCGTTGAAACTTTAGGATAACAATCCATGGGTCATATGTGACATGTACGAATCAACCCTGCCTCAATATGAGATGCGGTGTGGCTGGAACCACTCAAAGTGTCTGTCTTTTGTTTCAAAAGGATATCATTTTAAGTAAAAAACATCAAATGGCATACAGAAAATTGACCAAATGCATTCGGATTGTGTTGATAATTTAGGACAATGATTCATGGGTCATTTGAGACGTGTACGAGTCAACCCCATTTAAATCTGAGACATAGTGTGTCCAGCACCACTCTAATTGTGTCTCTTTTGTTTAAAATGGACAGGATTATAAGTGAAAAGAACAACTGGCATACGGAAAACCGACCAAACGCATTCGGAATCTGTTGATAATTTATAAAAACGATCCATAAGTCATATGTGATGTGTACAGGCCAACCCGATCTCAATCCGAGTCGCGGTGTGGTCGGGATCAGTCTAAGTGTCTCTATTTTGTTTAAAATGGACAACATTTTAAGTACATACGGAAAACCGAACAAACGCTTTCGGTTTTCGTTGAAACTTTAGGAGAAAGAACCATGGGTCATATGTGACGTGTACGAGTCAACTTAACCTCAATATGAGGTGTGGTGTGGCCGACACCACTCAAAGTGTCTCTCTTTTGTTTAAAATTGACTTCATTTTAAGTGAAAACAAAAACTAGCATACGGAAAACTGAACAAAAGGATTCTGATTGTGTCGATACTCTAGAACAATGATCCATGGGTCATATGTGACGTGTACAAGTCAACCCCATCTCAATCCGAGATGCGGTGTGGCCGACACCATTCATAGTATCTCTCTTTTGTTTAAAATGGACATCATTTTAAGTGAAAACAACAACTGACATACAAAAAACTGACCAAATGCATTTGAAATGTGTTGATGATTTAGGAAAACGATCCATGGGTCATATGTGAAATTTATGAGTCAACCTCGCCTTAATCCGAGGCACGGTGTTTCCGAGATCACTCTAAGTGGCTCTCTTTTGTTTAAAATGGACAACATTTTAAGTACATACGGAAAACCGAACAAACACATTCTTTTTCCATTGAAACTTTAGGAGAACGATCCATGGGTCATATGTGATGTGTAAAAATCAACCCCGCCTCAATATGAGATGCGTTGTGTCCAGAACCACTCAAAGTGTCTGTCTTTTGTTTAAAATTGACTTCATTTTAAGTGAAAACAACAACTAGCATATGGAAAACCGACCAAATGGATTCTGATTGTGTCGATACTCTAGAACAACGATCCATGGGTCATATGTGACGTGTACAAGTCAACCCCACCTCAATATGAGATGCGGTGTGGCCAACACCATTCATAGTGTCTCTCTTTTGTTTAAAATGGACATCATTTTAAGTGAAAACAACAACTGACATACGAAAAACTAACCAAATGCATTCTAAATTTATTGATTCTTTACGACAACGATCCATGGGTCATATGTGATGTGTACAAGTCAACCCCGCCTTAATCTGAGGCACGGTGTGGTTGGGATCACTCTAAGTGTCTCTCTTTTGTTTCAAATGGACAACATTTTAAGTACATACGAAAAACTGACCAAACGCATTTGGTTTCTGTTCAAACTTTAGGAGAACGATCCATGGGTCATATGTGACGTGTACGAATCAACCCCACCTCAATCTGAGATGCGGTGTGGCCGGAACCACTCAAAGTTTCTATCTTTTGTTTCAAAAGGACATCATTTTAAGTGAAAAACATCAACTGGCATACGGAAAACCGATCAAACACTTTCGGAATATGTTGATACTTCATTACAATGATCGATGGGTCATTTTTGACTTGTACAAGTTAACCTCTCCTCAATCTGAGGCATGGTGTGGCCGGTATCACTCCAGGTGTATGTATTTTGTTTAAAATGGACATCATTTCAGGTAAAAATATATAGAATACAAAAAACCGATCAAATTATGAATTGAATTCCAGATTCCACATATAATTTTCATCTAAATTTTAAATTTAATTCTAAATGAATTATGTATGTTTATGAATTCTAATTTAATTATGGATTTGTATAGTTCCAGGATACATTATATGTTAAATGTGTATGAATTTGTTCTCTATATGTATGTGTTAGTTGGTTATTGCAGGTAAAATAAATGTATATGTATGTGTTAGTTTATTGCAGGTACAATAATTGGATTGAAAATGAGAGGGAATTGAAATAACACACTAAAACCAACTAACACATACATATAGAAAGTGTCTCAGGTTTATTTGAAATAGACAACATTTTAAATGAAAACAACAACTGACATACATAAAACTGACTAAACGCATTTGGATTCAGTTAAAACTTTAGGAAAACGATCCATGGGTTATATGTGACATGTACGTTTCAATACAGCCTCAATCCGAGGTGCGGAGTGGCCGACACCACTCAAAGTGTCTATCTATAGTTTAAAATGGACTTCATTTTAATTGAAAACAATAACTGACATACGGTAAACCGACAAAACGCATTTGCATTCTGTTGAAACTTTAGTACAATGATCCATGGGTCATATGTGATTTGTAAAAGTCAACTACGCCTCAATCTGAGTCGCAATGTGGCCGAGATCACTCTAAGAGTCTCTCTTTTGTTTAAAATGGAAAACATTTTAAGTACATACGGAAAACCGACCAAACGGATTCTGACTGTGTTGATACTTTATCACAACGATCCATGGGTAATATATGACGTGAATGAGTCAACCCCACCTCAATCAGAGGTTCGGTGTGGCTGGCACCACTCAAAGTGTCTCTCTTTAGTTTAAAATGGACTTCATTTTAAGTGAAAACAACAACTGACATATTGAAAACTGAAAAAACGCATTCGGATTCAGTTAAACCTTTAGTACAACAATCCATGGGTCATTTATGACATGTATGAGTCAACTCCACCTCAATCTGAGGCATGGTGTGGCCGGAACCACTCAAATTTTCTCTCTTTCATTTAAAATAGACTTCATTTTAAGTGAAAACAATAAATGACATACGGAAAACTGACCAAATGCATTCGGATTCCATTGAAACTTTAGGAAAACGATCCTTGGGTCATATGTGACGTGTAAAAGTCAACCCCGCCTCAATCCTAGGCCTGGTGTGGGTGGCACCACTCAAAGTGTTTCATTTTTTTTGAAATGAACAACATTTTAAGTGAAAATAATAACTGGCATATAGAAAACCAACCAAATGCTTTTATAATATGTTGATACTTTAGAACAATGATCCATGGGTCATATATAATGTGTATGAGTCAACCTCGCCTCAATTCGATCCATGGTGTGGCCGGTATTACTCCAAGTGTACGTATTTTGTTTAAAATGGACATCATTTTTAGTAAAAACAACTGGTATACGAAAATACGAACACAAGTATTCGGATTCTGTTGATAGTTATTCATTTTTTATGTATTTTATTGATAATTGATAATTAAATTATGTATTTATTCAATTATGAATTGAATTCTGGATTCCACATATAATTTTCATCTAAATTTTAAATTGAATTCTAAATCAATTATGTATGTTTATAATTACGTTATGAATTTTGATTTAATTCTGGATGTGTATAGCTCAATAATGCATTATATGTTAAATATATATGAATTTGTTCTCTATATGTATATATTAGTTTGTTATTGCAGGTATAGTAATTGCAAAGGAGCAGAATGGAGGTTGGTGTGCAAAATTGGAGCTTAGTGTGTAAAATTGGAGTCTGCTGTACAAATTTCAGGATGTTGTGAAATTTGCACAGCAAGCCTATGCCAACGGTTTGAAACCGTTGGCATAGGCTTGTAATAAGCCTTTCCCAACGGTTTACAAACTGTTGGGAAAGATTAATATGGATTTTTTTGCCAACGATTCTCTTGAACTGTTGGCAAAAACCCTTCCCAAAGGTTCCAAACCGTTGGGAAAGAGTTTATTTTCACCACTTTTACCAACGGTTTACTATAAACCGTTGGTAAAACTTATTCCAACGGTTTGGTTAAACCGTTGGCATAGTTTAATTTTACTAACATATACCAACGGTTCTTTGTAAACCATTGGGATAGGTTTTCCCAACGGCTTACTTCCCCACAGTTTGCAGAACCGTTGGAATATGTTATACCAACGGTTCTACGGCCTTTCCCAATGGTTATGAACCGTTGGGAAAGTCCCCATTTCCAGTAGTGCCCCTTTCTAACAAATAGTAAATAAAAGTTTCACTCATCCTTACGTGTGGACTACCGCCTCCACATAACAATATGATTCATTTTCCATCACCGTCACCATATTTCATAGTTGGTATTATAATGGATTTAATATTTATATATGATATTTATGAAATAATTATTATCCTGGAATTATAACCTCTTATCTACCTTTTTTATATTTTCATCCATTGGAAAATGATAACCTCACTCATGCATACCTGTGGACTGCCACCACCATGATGTGATATGATTTATTTTTCATTTCTATTTTAAATGGATGGTAATAAGGATAAATTTAATAAATATCAATGATATTTATGATATAATTATTATTATTTAAATTTTAGTTATTATTTACATTTATTTTTTTCCAACCATTGAAAAGTGTAAACATCACTCGTGCGTGCGTACAGACTATCGTCTCCACAAAGTATTGTAAGTCATTTCCCATCACCAATTTATATAAATAATTATAAAATTATAAATTATAAATAAATATTAAAATTATGTAATAATTAATATTCTAGAGATTATAAAACCATTACCAAGGTTCAAATACCAAAACCATCAAACTGAAACATACATGAAATACAGACCAATTTTCACCTAAATGTTCATTTTAATGAATAAATTGTTAATAAAAGGTTAATTGAAATTATAAAGGAATGATAGATAGTAGTTTATATGTTAATATGATTCTATAATATATTTATAATAAATATATATTTATTATACAGGATATTTGAATTCATACGAAGCAAGATGGACTTGAGGTAAGGGTTTTATGTTACAATCTCATTTCTTTTTGGGATTTTCAACACTAAATTTCCATTTGAAGGAAATTATAAGGATATTATCCTTTAAACCCAATTTATTTTCTTCTCAGTAGTTTATTTCTATAATTTTAATGTATTGGTACCATTTTCATATCTTTGGTACTTAAAATGATCAAGTAAATGTTTTTAAAGAAAAGTATACCTTATTTCATCTTTGGTCGATGAACTTTTTATTCCATGTCCATACTCATCAAAAAAAATTTATAAAAGTTTTTAACTATACTTTATTTTTTTTAAAGGTCATTTTAAATAACTTTGAATTTATTTATTAAGGTCTAAAAAGGAATCCTTTTAAAGGAATGTTTTTCTGAAAAAGTATTTTTTGACGCTTTACAAAGGTGTCAAAGGAATGTTTTGTTTTATTATATACAACATGAAAAAATTTCCCCACTATCGTGAATATTTTTTTATTTGGAACTTCCTTTACAATTTTTCATATTTATTTTCAAAGAAAATAATTTTTTCAATATTTCATTAATTTTTAGTTAAAATTTTATCAAAAGAAAAAGATATTTTCTCATGTTTTCAGAGAAAGGTTTGAATGATCTTTTAAGGGGTATTTTTAATCTATATCAATATACTTTAAGTATTATTATGATTAATTTGGTAAATTATCTTATGATACAATCCAATTTCTTTCTCTTTATAGAATATGGTGATGATTATTTATAGATGATTCTATGAAACATGTTTATTTCCCATGGGTTAATTAAGTTATGATGAAACCATTATGAAACACATTTTTTCAGGGGTTATAATATGATGGTATGATGAAATGTTTATGAAACCTATTTCCTTTTCATGGGTTATGATATTATGATATGATTAACTTTTTTTGATCTTGTGACACCCATATGTATAGTTTTTAGTATGTGATAGGTGAGTCTATAATTATTTATCCCACCAATTAATTTGGTAATAAAATCCTAAGATATGAATGAGTTAACTATATTGAAGTTACTCCTAATATAATATTGTAAATTATTGGTTAGTAATTTCTATTATGGTACTTTGTCCACAATGATAATATTGGTAGTGAAACTTGAGGAAATCATTTTTATTTTATTTTTTTATTCCAAAAACTTTTTTATTATGTTTATGATATGTTCTCAGGGATCATGATTTATTATTTATAATTCCACACTCTTATGTGTTATGTATTTTTATTGAAAAACCCTTATACCATGATTCATGATTAAATACATTTGAATAACTAGGTATGATTATTATAATTTATGATCATGTTCTCATACCCTTATGTTTATCTTATATTCAATTATGATTATCGACTGATATCTTCTATATTTACCCTTACCAAGCATATAAGATTACCCATTATTATGTTTCATTTCCTCAAGTTATGAAGAAATGTTTTAAGTACAATATTTCTAACAATTGTACTGTATGAGAAGATATTTGTGGGATATGTTGAAGATATTTAAAGAAATAAGATGGTTTTTTATCAAGTATATAATGAAACTTAACCTTTATGGTCCTTAGGTGTGTATTATTGTGAAATGTATTGAATATTAATCTAAAAAGATTCTATGTTAATGTATTAAATGATTAGTTAACCTCAACTTTTATCAGAGTAGGGTTTGGTTAATTTTTTGGATATTAGGATTAGAAAACTTGGTTGAAAACCCTAGGGATAATTATAAGTATAGAATAATATCCTAAAGTTGTGGTAAAGTTGAGATTATGTGTTTTTCAAATAAAATACATCCCTTTATGGATACTAGAAAGTGTATATTGTTGTGGAACATATGAACCTAGGGGTGGAAACTCTGAAAGGGGTGTATTGGGTATTAACTTAATCGTTAACAATGTGTGATTAGTGGGCCTAATATTTCACACCTGGATAGACACTCTTGGGGGATATTCTTGGGTTAATTCATATTTTATTTATGAACCATTATAAAATATTTGAATATATTATGACCATGAATGACCTAGGTTAAACCTAGGTCATGATTTAGATATCCTATGAATTATTTTTTAGGATTACGTTATTACTAACTACGATTATTTTTTCCCACACTATGATTTTTGGTCTTAGTCAATGGTTGGACCTGGGAGGAATCATGGTAACTATAAATGTCATGGGAAATGAAATAATTGTACTTATGAGAAATTAAATGAAATGGGATATAGGATGTGAAATATTGTGGATATACTCAACCAAATCTATCAATCTATTAATGGAAACAAAAATCACGTTGATCTTCTAAATAGAAAAAGGAAGGAACAACTCAAAATTGATTCTTTTATATGGAAATTTATGCCTTCCTTCAGGGGTTCATCTTATTTAATAATTGTTGAGAAATGTATAAGTACTACTGAAAATATATTTTTCAGTTTCTAGTGTTTGGAAAATAAAAAAAAAATTCCTGGAATTATATCATTTGGAAGGCAAAGAAAGACAATGGAGGAATGTTATCAAGAATATGATTCAAGATAAGAAACTTGACTCCATGAAATGTGAAGAGTTTAAGAATGTAATTTTCAATAAGTATTTTCCTATAATTCCTCACACTAAAATGGGGATATAATTCCTAACAATAAAATAAAAGGATGTTGAATCCATCAGCACATATGATGATAATTTCACCAAACTTTCAAGTTATGCTTCCAATTTTATCATTGATATTAAATGAAAAGCTAACCGATTATTTAGTGTCTTGAGACTAAGTCTATTAAATGAATTTTCTATAAGATACTTTTATAGCTATAAATAAATTATTTAATTTGGTCTTAATAAGTAATTGGAAATTAGTGGCTCACACTATTCTCGTGGTTTTTGGGATAAAAAGATAAAGATGGAATTTAGAGGTAATTCTAATAATAAAACCAATATAGTAAAGAAAATCAATATTCCTTCATATAATAAGTGTGTAATGTGGCATAGAGTAAATTTATTTATGGGTTTTGGTGAATGTTTTAGGTGTGGAAAAGAAGTCCATTGAGAAAAATAATGTTAAAGTGATGTGAAGAGGATAGAATTATTTTTCTTTCATTCCCAAATATCTTTTACGTTAATAGTTTTAAAGAATTAAGACAAGCACTTACATAGCAAACCCATACATTATAAGTAGACACTTCTACTCAAAACAATTTTTTCCAACCAATAAAACTCTATAAAATAAAACATGATTTCATTTTCTGAAAAATATTCACCATTTTCTCCTTGGTCTTATCATTTTCCTTAATCTACCTTAAACCCTATGAAAAAAAATTTAAAAACTTGGGATGAGAACAAAAATCTCAGTAATTGACATAAAAATAAAGAATTAGAATTAATACATAAATATTTATATAAATTTTCCTTTTTCAAAATAAACATGGGGATCAAAATAAACATTTATTACCAAAGAAATCACATTTTCTTCCCAAAAAAAATCAATAAAACATTTCATAAGAAATATTAAAGGAAAAATAAAATCCATATAGGTTTATTCAAAAACAATATAAACTCATGAAAACATTTTCAAAAAGCTACCCTTTTCTCACTTAAAACGTAGCATATAATTTTCTTTTAATATAATCCCAATAACATAACTTGTAAGAACATGATATTTCTATAAAAATATAGGAAGCATAAATAAACCATTTGGGTAACTTGTGGTGTAATTTTATTATCATACTTACTTATGATGTAATCCTCATGACTACCATATTATTTTAACCCTCATGACTACCATAAAATAACCCTAATGGTTATACTTGGATGTAACTATCATAGTTACACTTAGAATAACTATCACGGTCAACTTCCAACATACCTAATGTATTGGATGGATATCATGGACCCACCCATATTTGGTTTATAATGGAATCACTCATAATCATGAACAATTCCCAATAACTTGAACACAGTCATAAACCATTAATAGTTTCATCATAAAAACAATTCCTTGAGGAAAATCACTTATTTTAAAAGAATATTGCACACATGAAAAAGAAAAAAAAATCTTTAAAAATAATCATGTAATATTGTAAAGGAGGATTAAAAACATTAAGGTTTCATGAAAGTGATAAAATATTCTCATGTTTTATATGATAAAAAACATTATTTTTTGAATTTTGTAAAAAGTTTCATTAAATAATATTTTTAAAGGAAATTCCTTTACATAAAACCTTAAAAATACTTTTTGAAAACATTTGAGAGAAATTAAAAAATTAACCTATGAAAACATTTATTTAAATATAAATAAATTCATAAAAATAATTTTAATATCATGGAAATGAAATATAAATTCATAGAGAATAAATATTTAAAACTTTTAAAATAATGTTTTTTAGTTAAAAAGTCTCTTACCTTATGTCTAAATGAATTATTCACTTGAACTTAAAATCTTGGATAATCAAATTAGATTCATTAATTACATAATTTAAAACCTATTAAACGTTTATATTATTTATTATAATTTTATTAATTTCATTTATGGATATTTTGATGAGTTATAAAGATCAATTTTGTCATTCTGGGAGAGTCCATTTTATGGTTCCACGGTTGTTTAATTTTTGTATATTTATGGATCATCATGTAAAATGGGAATATTACTCCAGAATTAAAATTATATGATATTTTTTTACTTCTATAAGTTTAAATGGTCTCATATATCATTTTTTATTCTTAAATTATGATGATTCATTTGATAAAACTTTAATGGCAATTGTTTATTTTATTATGGTATTTTTTATGACCATCACAAATTAGTTTCATTTTATTTGATATATTGTCAATATATTAGTTACAAAACCTGAAATAAATTATAATATAATTATTAAAAACTTATTTAACCATAATAATATTTTTTTATGAACAACATGAAGGTGGTAACATAAAATGAAAACTCTTTATACATAGAGATGGTTAATATCTATAATTTAGACAATGGTTTTGTTTCATTGAATTAGAGAAAATAAGAAAATAAATGGATAAAATATATTCTATTATCAATATAACATTACATTATATACATGATATTATATTTATTATTCTTCTATGGATAAGTTAGGTGATCCAAAAATAGAATAAGTAAAAGAAATTGAGAGGTGTGGTTTGAGAAAATTGTCTCTTGAATATCGCCTCTTTGAAGGACCCCTTAAAGAGATTAGAATTGGTCTTTTGGTGAGATAAAAACCTCTAGAATGTGGATAGGGAAGTTCAGAAGATAATTTTTCAGATTTTTTTTAATATATAAGTCTAAAGGTGATGAAATTAAGTAAAGTAAGGGGTTCCCTTTTATAATTGAGTTGAGGGGAATTTTTGGAATTTCTTAAAATGTTAAAATATAATAAGGCTATTTTAGGTCCAAAGACTTAAAAATGGACTATAAAGAATATTTTATGACATTTTAGACCATATATTATCTCTTTTTATATTATTTAATATTTTTATGATTTTTAAATAATTTTATAAAATATTATATTCATGAAATATCATTATTGTTAAATTCAATACTATTCACAACTATGACTTTAAAAACATTAAAACAAAGTTTCAAATTCAAAACAACATTTTTAATATATCTCATACATGTCATAGTTATATATATAATTCATTTATCATCTTAATTATCTCATATTTTATTTATTTTTATATTTTTAATATCATTTATTTGATTTTCCCATTAATTTAATAATTACTGCATCATCATTGTGTAAAAATTTAAGGAATTTATTTATTACCAAAAAATGAAAAATAAATTATCATTATTAAGATAAATATTTTATATTTTCAAATACTATTTATAGTCAAACATATCTTTTGTAAACCCATATATATTAAAAATGTTATACTAATTAAAACCCATAGTGTGAATAGTTTGAATTTCTTTTAAATAAAATACTATAAGAAGCTTAATGATAACTAAGTCTACTAAAAAGGTTAAAAATTATAACCAAGTATTATTAAGGTCTATAATTACTCATAAAAAATATTTAGTCAAATTTTTGGGTCATTTAATGGTTCTTATAATTTTAATTAAAATTATTTTATTGATTTCTCTTCTGCTTGCACAAGCACTGCGTCAGTATTGCATAAGCATTGAAGTTAATTATTTCATATAGAAAAAATAAAAATAAATTTATATCATAAAAAAAATTAATCAAGTTCAATATAATTTTTTATATTCATTAATTATTTATATTTACTCATTTCCATGTAAATACAGTTTATTTAATTTTTTAATTTGATTTTTCTTGCCTTGGGCAAACATTGCACAAACATTTAGATAAGATTAAGGTTATATAACTATATAATTCGAAACTATCATAAAATATAATTATCAATACATAATATTTAATAAAAAATTCTTGAAAATACTTCTTATCACTCAATTATTATCTATAAGGAACTAAATTTGACTTTTCCAACATTGTGGAGGCACTACGTCGACACTAAAAATGATTTTCATATTTATCATAAAATAAATTAAAATTTACATGTTATGAATTATTTTTTTGCAATATATATATTATAATATCATACTTTTATTCATTATATAGGTTTAATAAATTTTATATCATAATTATTTTTTGATGATATCACAAAAAAATACAGTATTTTATAAAAGAAACTATATTTTTTACTATCCACCAAAATTTAACTTTTTTAGAATATTCTCAAAATATAACCATATACAAATTTTGATATTTTTATTTAAAAAATTAAATTCATTTTATCAAATACATTTTATAAAACTTCCAGAAATTAATTATAATATTCATAAAAAGTGATAAAAATCATTTTTGATAAAAATGTATTTCTGAAGATTAAAATCAATTTACTCAAAAAATTATGTAATTATTTTATAATCATTTACCGAAGTAGGATATATTTATTTATTTCATAAATCATTTATTCAAATTCATACTCATTAAATTAACAGCTAGGTTATAACAGCTACATTTTAAATAATAATATTTAGTTATTCGTTTAATCTTGATGTGGTTATTATTTATATGTTATAAAATGTATTGTTTATTTTTTAAAACTCAGGATGTTACATTATACCTCACCCCCTTTAATAAATTGTGTCCTCGAAATTTTAACTTGAGTTTGATAACTAGGGTTTGACTTTCCAAAACACCTTTTTTAAAATTCCACATCATAAAAAGGATTATTAAAATTTCCAATTGATAAGTACCTGAGGTAACACATATTAGGTTTAAATTTAGAAAAACATGGAGATGAAATAGAAAATTAACTCTCATATACTGTTAGAGATTCATATAGAACATGATCATGATAAAGTTAACTACCAAAAAACCATAAATATTCTATAGGCTATGAAGGCTTGGATTTCTTAGTAAGAAAAGTAAACATATAACATTTTTATTTAAATATACTTTTCCTAGAGTTGAGTAATTTATTTACTTTATATACTAAAATAATAATGAAATATACTTACTTGAAATTTATAGTTTCATCCATTAATCAATCTTCACCACAAACTCATATTTTTTTCAAATAATAAGTATGAATTTTTTTTATTCCTGAAGCATTAGAATCAACTTCTATAAATCAAAAAATCCATAAAAGTATAAATATATATTCCTCTTATCTTTATAAATTAACCAAAACCAAAATGGTTATTACAATATAAGATAATTCTCCAAAAATAATAAACCTTTATATAATGAAACACTACTTTAATCTCTAATATTCAATGGTAATACCCAAAGTTCAACATAGATCATTCAATAAATAACTATCCTTTAAATTCATAAAAAATACTCTAAACTAAGATTAAAACCCAAAAATTGGGAGGATATATTCCAAGATAATATTTGAATTTATCTATAAATAACATCAATGACTCGTAAAGTCTCACTCCATGATGTATATGCCCAAATCATATAATCTTCAAAATATGCTAGTCATTTCTATAAATAACCATAATCACCATAAATACATAATAAAATCATATATTCTTACATAATATAAATAAACCATTATTAATAAAATAAAATACCATAGTATTATTTTTACCTTAATCATATAGGGTTACCAAAATATTGAATATCTTCCAAAATAAAATTAATCACATTATCACCAAATAATTTTCCAATCTCATGGTTATCTATTCATTAAAACATATGTTCCAAAAATAAACATAATCTTTATCCATCATATAATCTAAATAAAAACTATTCCATACTAACCAGGACATCATATAGGCCAGTGGTAGGTGTTACACCCTTGTCTCCCTTCGGTTGTGGGTTCAAACTTCATGTCCTTATCATACGCAATGGGTGTCACCCAACCTATTGGTTGTATTTTTTACTAAAAAAATAATTATTATAACATTCCTATAAATATGAGAAACATCCTAAAAAATTAACCATAATATATTTAACATTAAATAAAATGTTTTAACTATAAAGGTTATCTCATACATTTCATTTTTCATCCCAAAATGTAATAACCTATAATTACCTCAAAAATAAATGTCTCCAAAAATATCAATAGTCACATTAAAATTTCATAACTTAAAGCCTAAAAATGGGTTACTAATACATTGTTATTATAATTAACCTTATAATTATAAACCTTTGATAATATCCATAATACCTCACAAGAAAACATCATAATCTTCAAAGTTATCTAAACAGTGCTATGATACCTGTTGTAAGGACCCAGACTTAAACATTACATATTCTAGTGACTTCAGAATAGAATTATTTTTCTTTCATTATCAAGGATATTTTAGGTTTAGAGTTTTATAAAATTATTACAAACACTTACATTGTAAACCCATATATTACAAGTAGACACTTCTACTTAAAACCATTTTTCCTAACCAAAAAATCTTCTTAAAATAAAACATGATTTCATTTCATAAAAAATCTTCACAATTTTCTCCTTGGCCTCATCATAGTCCTTAATCTACCTTAAACCCTATGAAAAACATTTTAAAAACTCAGTATGAGAAAAAAAAATCTTATTAAGGGACATAAAAATAAATAAGGAGAACATTAATCCATAAATACTTATATAAATTTTCCTTTTTAAAAATAAACATTGGGCTCAAAATAAAAAAAAATTACCCATTAAATCACATTTTATACCTAAGTAATTCCACAAAACATTTCATAATAAATCTTAAAGCCAAAATAAAATAAATATAGGTTTCCTTGAAAACAAGATAAACTAATGAAAACATTTTCACAAAGATATAATTTTTACCCCAAGAAAATAGCATATACTTTACTTTGAACATAAGCTTAATAACTTACCTTATGAAAACATGATATTTCTATAAAAATATAGTAAGAATAAAAAACCATTTAGGTAACTTGGGGAATAATTTTCTTATTAGACTTACTTATGATGTAACCCTTGTGACTTTCATATGATTGTAACCCTCATGACTATAATAAAATAACTCTTACAGTTATACTTAGATGTAACCATCGTAGTTACACTTGGAATAACCATCACGGTCAACTTCCAACATACTCAATGCATTGGAGGGATATCATGGACCCACATATCTTTGGTTTATAAATAAACCACACATTATCATAAAAAATTCCTAAGAACCATAATATAATCATAAAATATGAATACTTTCATCATAAAAACCATTCCTTGAGGAAAATCACTTATTTTAAAAGAATAATATGCACATGGAATGGAAAAAAAATATTTGAAAATATCCATATAATATTATAAATTAGGATTAAAAACATTAAGGTGTCATGAAATTGAGAAAATATTATCATGTCGTGTATATTAAAAAACATTCTTTTTTGACTTTTTTAAAAAGATACATTAAAGAGGATTTTTAAAAGGAAATTCCCTTACATAAAACCTTAAAAAATAATTTTTGAAAAAAATTAAGAGAAATTAGAAAATTATATTTTAAAAAAATTCATGTATATATAAATAAATTAATAAAAAATATTTTAATATAATTGACCAGAAATATAAATACTTAGAGAATAGATCTTTAAAACTTTTAAAACAATGTTTTTTAGTTAAAGAGTCTCTTACCTTATGTTCGGATGTGTTCTTTACTTTCATTTAAAATCCTAGATAATCAAATTAGATTCATTAATTATAAAATTAAGAATATATTACATGTATATTTTATTTATTATAATTTTATTAAGTTCATTTATGGATGTTTTAATGAGTTATAAAGATCAATTTCCCTGTTTTGGGATAATTTGTTTTATGGTTCGAGGGTTAGTTAATTTGTGTATATTTATGGATGTTCTTGTAAAATGGGAATAGTAATCTAGAAGTAAAATTATATGGTATTTATGAACTTAAATAAGTTTAAATGGTTCTATATATCATTTTTTATTCTTAAATGAGGATGATTCATTTGATAAAACATTAATGATAATTGTTTAGTCTATTATGGTGGTTTTTTTAACCATCACAAATTAGTTTCATTTTATTTGATATCATGTATATATATTAGTTACAAAACCTAAAATAAGTTAAAATATACTTATTAAAAACATATTTAACCATAAAAATAGTTTTATGACCAGCCATGAATGTGGTAAAATAAAAAAGAAAACTCATTATCCATTGAGATGGTTAATCGTTATAATTTGGAAAATGGTTTTGTTTCATTGAATAAGAGAAAATGATAAAATAAATGGATATGAGATATTACATTATCAACATAAAATTATAGTATATACATTATATTGGATTTATTATTTTTTCATGGATGAATTATATTAGGATAAAATAGAAGAATGAAAAAAAATTAAGAGGTCTGGTTTGAGAAAATTACCTTTTGAATATCGCCTCCCTAAAGGACCCATTAAGGTGATTGGAATTTTTCTTTTTGTGATAAAATAACCTATATAATGTGTCTATATATTTGAGAAGATAATTTTGTAAATTTTGGTGGATATATAAGGCTCAAGGTGATGAAATTAAGTTAAGTAAGGAGTGCCCTTTTATAATTGAGGTGAGGGACACTTTAAGAATTTTTTAAAATATTAAAATATAATAAGGTTATTTTAGGTCCAAAGACTTAAAATGGATTATAAAGAATAGGGGGTGAAATTTTAGACCACATATTATACCCTTTTTCCTTATTTTATATTTTTATGATTTTTAAATAATTTAATAAAATGTTATATTCATGAAATATCATTATTATCAAATTCAATAATATTCATTACTATGACTTTAAAAACATAAAAACAAAGTTTCAAATTCAAAACAACTATTATATAATACATACCATGGTTATATATATAATTCATGTATCATATTAATTATCTCAAGTTATATTTATTTTAATATTTTTAATATCATTTATTTTATTTTTTTATTAATTTAATAATTACTAGATCATTGTTGTGCAAGAATTTAAGGTATTTATTTCTTCCATAAAAAATTAGAAATAAATTACCATAATTAATATAAATATTTTATATTTACAAATAATATTTATGGTTAAATATCTATTCTGAAAAACCATATATTAAAATGTTATACTAATTAAAAACCATAATGTGAACAAATAGAATACTATAAGGGACTTAATGACAACTAAGTGGGTCTAAAAGGTACAAAAATAGAACCAAGAATTATTATGGTATATAATTACTCATAAATAAATAATTAGTCAATTTTTTTTCATTTAATGGTTCTTATAATTTTAATTAAAATTATTTTATTGAATTTTCTTCTACTTGCACAGGCACTGCGTCAGTGTTGAATAAGCATTAAAAGTAATTATTTTATACAAAAAAATTTAAAAAAAAATCATAAAAATAAATCAATTATGTTAAATATAATCCATTATATTTTTTAATTATTTATATTTAATCATATCCATGTCAAGATAAATTATTTAATTTGTCAATTTGACTTTTTTTCCTTACGTAAGTATTGCACAAGCATTTGGATAAGATTCATGTTATATAACTATAAAATTCAAAATTATCAGTCAAAAACATCATCAATACATAATATTTAATAAAAAATTCTTGAAAATACTTCTTAGAACACAATTATTATCTAAAGGAGACAAATTTTACTTTTCCAATACTGTGCAGGCATTATTTCGGCACTGAAAATGATTTTCATATTTATCATGAAATAAATTATAATTTACATGTTTTGAATTGTTTTTGTACAATATTTATATTATAAAATAATAATTTTATTCATTAAATAGTTTTAATAAATTATATATCATAATTATTACTTGATGATATTACCAAAAAAAATACTGTATTTTATAAAAAATGTATTATTTACTATTTACTAAAAATTCAACTTTTTCAAAAAATTATCAAAATTTCAACATAGAATAATTTTGATATTATTATTTCAAAAATTAAATTAATTTTATCAAATAAATTTTCTAAAACTTCCATAAATTAATAATAATATTCATAAAAAGTAATAAAAATCATTTTTAAAGAAAACGTATTTCTGAAGATTAAAATGACTTTACTAAAAAATTATGTTATTATTTTATAATTACTTAACAATATATTTATATTGAGTAGGATGTATTTATTTCTTCCATGTATCAGTTATTCATATTCATACTTTCTAAATTAATAACTAGGTTATGATAGTCATATTTTCAATAATAATATTTAGTTATTCTTTTAAGCTCGATGTTGTGTATCTTGTATGTTATCGAACATAGTGTTTATTTTTTAAAACTTGGGATTTTGTAGTTTTAAGGTTTATAAATAAGTAAAAATTGATCCCTAAGTACATCGGACCTTTTGAAATTCTAGAAAGGATTGGAGTTGTGGGTTAATAATTGGCAATGCCACTAAGCCTCTCTAAAGTACATGATGTGTTTCATATCTCTTTATTAAGGAAGTATATGCTTGACCCAATGCATGTGATAAAATCTAATGAAATAGAAATAGAACTTGATATATCATACTTTGAAGTTCTTATCCATATTCTTGACACTATAGAGTAGGTGTTGAGGAATCGGAAAACTCAACTGGTAAAGGTACTTTGGACAAATCATAAAATAGAGGAAGCAACATGGGAACCTGAAGATGTTATGAAGAAGAACAATAATTATATGTTTACAAGGTTGAATTTATGAATATTTTAAGGATTAAATTTTTATAGTATGTAAGAATTTAATATTCATATTTTTTAAGAACACTTTGTTCGAAGGTGTATACAACACACAACACCAAATCTAGAAAACAATGAAATATTATTATTTAAATATAACAATTATAACTTAGTCATTGAATTAGTGGGTATGAATAGTAATAACCATATTATGAAATATATAATAATTTCATAATAAATACAAATTTATTGATAATTCTTAGGAAATAATCGCTCAATTTTTTAGCAATGTCATTTTATTCTTCAAAAATACATTTTCTTTAAAATGATTGTTATTGCTTTCGATGAGAAAATAATATAATTGATTTTATAAAATTTTAGAGAATTTATTTTATGAAAATGAATTAATTTTTTAAATTATTATATGAAAATTATATTAGGGTGAATTTTTTGTATTTTTTTGAAAAGTTTTATTTTTCAATAAATAATGAAAAGTGTTGCTTTTTATTGAAAACTGTATTTTTGTTTCAAGAATTTAAAAGGTTGAATTTTATTTTAAAATGGTTTCAAAGTAAAATTATTTATATTATATTACTAATAATCCAATTTTATTCTTTTAAATTAATTTTATACCAAGTATAAAAACATTTTTGTACTTAAAAATACATTTTTTTGAAAAAATTGTTTTTCATCACATTTTGTGGATTTTAATCTAAATTAAATTATGTCACTTATATGAATTGAATTTTGAAAAATTTATTCCATATTTAGAATAATTGGGTCAAAAAATTTTAAATAGTTCTCTTTTATTTTTGGATTATATGAATAGTAATCTTAGAGATTTATATTACAACGGTAAAGGGTAAATCGGGTAATTAAGGTTAAAAATAAAATTATAAGGGCTTGAAAATGACCCTAACACTTGACTTAATTTAATTTTGTGATTATATATCATACATAATCATGAAAAAGTTTAATATATGGCCTTTTGTTTCCATTTCACCATAATTTTGATCTTTATATTATTTTATTTAAAGAAAAATCAAAAATATCATTCACTGTTTTATTATCTTTAAATTTTTGAAATAAGGATAAATTGAGTATATGTTCATTTATAAATATTAATTTTAAGTTTAAATTATTTTTTTATCATGGTAATTTATATCTAATTTTTAGGAATGAAATAATTACTTTAAATGTGTGCACAACACCGACATAGTATTTATTCAATTAATAGAAAAATAAAATAAATATTTTTAAAAATATTTAAAGTGATATAATTTAAATGATTTATTATTTCCCATGAATTTTTTATATCTATATTATATTTTAATTCCCTCTTTGTATTTATGTATTTAAAGTCATGTTAAATTAATAGTGTCAAAAATGACATTGATAATATTTTATAATGAATAATACTTTATTAAATGATTTAAAATTCATAAAAATCTTAGGTTTGGAAAAATTAATTTTATATGGTTTAAAACATAAACCATGGTCCTTATTTTTTAATTTTTAATTTTATTGTAACATTATTAACCCTTAAAGGGTAGATAACTTTCATATTGCGGAAATTGTCAAAAGGGTTAATGAGGGGTTAAAAATAAAAGATAAGGGTGAAAACACAACTAAAACTTGTCCAAATTTTATTGTATGGAATTATTCATAATCATAATCATATTATATTTTAATTATATCAATTTTTATATTTTTACATGAAATATAATTTATATTAATTTAATACTTTAATAAATTCCAAAAAATGTCCCTCCCCTCTCTTACAAAAGGACGTCCCTTATCTTAATTCTTCACACCAATTTGAGCCATATAGATTGAAAAAATCCTACCAAATTCCCTTATAAATATCCTTATACAAGTTTCATAGGTTATTTTCATTCCAAAATACCTACCCTAGGTCCCTTAAGAAGATATCTAAAGCAAGTATGCCAAAGAAGAGGTAATCATCTTTACCGAGTCCTTCAAGTTTATTTATTCTTCTAATCCCTATTAAAGTGTTGTACCCATACTAATATAATAAATAAATTATAATAAATATATTAATATGTTTTTATTATTATGATACAACCATATTTCATCTCTTTTCCATCCTATGAAAAGTGAAAATATCTCTCGTATGTACGTACGACTTACCATCTCCGCGTAGAAGTGTAATTCATTTTTTATTACCATTTCACTTGTATGGTTATTAAGATGGAAATAATGAATATATATGATATTTATGAGATAAATATGATTTATTATTTATAATATCATATATAATTTCTTACCTTCCAATCTGTTGGAAAATGATAACATCGCTCATGCATACATGTGGACTATCCCCGATACGAAGCGATGTGATCTGTTTTTCATTTATGTTTTACATGGATGGTAATAAGGATATATTTAAAGACTATATATGATATATATGATATAATAATGGTTATTTAAAGATATATTTTTATTCACCTTTCTTTCATTCCATCCGTTGAAAATTTAAATCAGCGTTCATGCGTACGTATGGCCAACTGTCTCCATAAACTGTGTAATTCATTTTTTCTATCTCTATATTTTAGTGATGACTATAAATATATATATATATATGATAATTATATCATGATTAAAATTATGGATATGATGGAACCATAATAAGATTACAAGGACCAGATCTACTAAATCAAAACATACATGAAAAAACAAATCAGTTAACAGCCAAAATAATGATTATAATAAAATATTGTTAACAAATGGGTGATAAAATGTTATAAATGGATCACGTGTGATATTATAGATATTAATATGGTATTTCATGTAATTATAATAAATTTATATTTATTATACATGAGGTTAGATAACCTATGAGTCAATTCAAACTTTAGGTAAGGGATTCCATCTCAATTTTCACTCCATTAAGACATATTTGGTATTATGCGCCTATTTATTTTTATGAGGTGTATACACTAATCATTTGAGTTGTTAAAATGAATATCCTATTATTCATGATGATTAATTATTTAACTTAAGTTACTCTTTCAAGATATATTTTTAAAATAAAATCTGATCAAATTCCCCTTTTTGATCGTGCATATCTTTCTTCCATATCAATATTTTTTCAAAATATGACTACAAAAGTCCTTTTTATTAATCAAATGATTTATTAAGGATATTTTATATTATCTTTGAAATTTTTACATGGTTCTAAAGGAATATTTCTAAAAAAATTAAAAAGGGTTTGTTTTCAACTGTCTTTACAAAAATTTAAAATAAATTATTTTTTAACTTATAAGACATTAACGGAATTCCCCATCACCATAATAATTTTACACCCTTTAGCTTATTTTATAAGTTTTCAGTGGTTTTACATTAGATTTATTTTTAAACATTTACTTTCTTTTGATCATTGGACATTAAATTTTTCTTAAATATCCATATTCTTTTTATCATAGATATCCTTATTTCCTAAACTCTCTACAATTTCTACATACGGTGTTTTACTTTAAAAGTAATTTAATATATTGGGGAATTATTTATAATTCATATTATTTACCTCGTACAGAAATTTTTTGATAATGTATATTATTCATGAATTAAATTGATAATTCAATATATGAGGAATTCATTTGAAATACAGTGATGGTTCGGTCCAAAACTATATAGCCCCTCAATTCATCAACATGTCTCATGAGGAAAACATATTGGCCAGATTAAATGGTTCTTTACTAATAGTTATAAATTTTCTTGGCATAAGGTATTGAAGGTAGAGATATCATGATGTCTGAAATCATGATGTTCAATAGTATGAATTTCCTTCATTGAAAATTCATTATTTTTTTACATATTATTACTACATTTATATTATCCATGGATTCTTTTCATACTCAAGTTGTTGATAAAATGTCATGTGTTTTCAGTTATTTATCTTTCCATATTTATTGTTCCATATTTACTCATGATAGCTTAAATTATACATAAAAATTACTGAGAATTTGATCTCACATTTCTTTTGTTTCCTTCCCCTAGGTTATGAAGAAGAAATATTGGAATGAGTTTCAAGGATGTATAATGTTTACTTTTGTTATGTTTGAAATTTATTACCAATGTAAAATGGGTATCATATATATATATATGGTTCTCCAACACAACTAAACTAATCAATAATTTGGGATTAGGCACCTTGTATCTTTGATAATGTGATAAATTATACATTGGATATGGGTTACTAGATTTGTGGTTGTTATAATTAATTGGTTAGAAATGAAAATAAAAGCATTTAAAGGTAAATAGATATGTTTTTCTGAAAAAATGGTTTTTATATTCACAATGTGTTTTTATATTAGTAAATAAAATTAATCCCTATTGATGAATTATTTTAATTAAATATATATATTATATCTTTAATAAAAAAATAACATTCATCCAATAGATTTTACTAGGAATGGAATAAGAATAAATCCAGTTTTATGCTTAAAAATGCATTTTTCTAAAAACAGTTTTCATTGCATTTTTCACGCTTATTTTAAAATGAATTTATTCCAATTATAGAAATTGAATATTTTAAAATTATTAAATATTTTTAATAATAATAATTAATATAATTTATTAGGTTCAACTTAATTTTTTTTCATAATGAATAGTAAAAATAGTAAAAAAATTACAGAGTTAGGGTTAAAGAGGGTATTTTTGGGAAGGTTATCCTAAGAGATAAGGTTTAAAATACCACAAAAAATTGATTTAATTTTATTGGTTAATTTTATTTATACCTTATACTTCTTATATTTAAATATTTGTAATTTTTTAGCTACATGACTTGATTAATACATTAATATATTTTAATTTTAAAAAAAATCCATGTGTGTCCTCTCCATTCCTTATAAAAGGAAACCACATCTCCTCTATTCCTTATACTTAGTGATCCTTATAAATTAACTAATACCTACCCTAATCCATTTCTAAAATCCCTCCATTCATACTAGATATCCTTTTTATATCATAATATCATCCTTTCAAGGATTAATGTGTAATCCAATGGAGGTTTCTCAATGAAGAGGTATAACTCTTAGCCAAGTACTTCTGATTTTATTTCTTCTTCCACCTTATCTAAATCTATGGTATACATTCTAAAATAATGAATTAAATATATTAAATATACTTAATAGTTATTATTGTGATTTATCAACCGTATTTCACCCCCTTTAATATAAATAAGGAATAAAATTATCGCTCTTTTGCACGTATGGATTACCAACTCCACATAGCGATATGATTCATTTTCCATCACCATGACCATATTTCATGGGTGGTATTATGATGGATTTAATATTTAGATATTATATTTATTAAATAATTATAATTATTTAATTATAATATAATATCTACCTTTTTACATTTCTATTTATTGGAAAAAGATAATATTGCTCATGCGTACATGTGGTAGACTACCACCTCTATGAAGTGATATGATTCGATTTTCATTTATATTTTCCATGGACGGTAATAAATATGGATTTAATAAATATATATGATATTTATAATATAATAATTATTATTTAAAGATTATTTATTATTTACCTTTATTTCATTACAACTATCAAAAATTAAAAACGTCACTCGTGCGTACGTACGGACTATCGTCTTCACAAAGTATTATAATTCATTTATCATCACAAATTTATATAAATAATTATAAAATTGTATATGATAAATAAATATTATATTTATTTCATTATTAATATTCTGTATATAAATAAACCATGACCAAGGAGCAATTACCATAACCATCAAACTGAAACATGCATAAAATACACACTAATTTTCACCTAAATACTCATTTTAATGAAGAAATTGTTAATGAAAGAGTGATTAGAAATTATAAAATAATGATGAATAGTAATTTATATATTAATATGGTTATATAATATATGTATAATAAATATATATTGATTATATAGGATATTTGAATGTGTACGAAGCAAGACGGGGCCTGAGGTAAGTGGTTTATATTACAATCTCATTTCTTTTCAAGATTATCAATACTAAATCTACATTTGAGGGAATTTATATGGATAATATCCTTTAAACCCAATATATTTTCTTCAAATCGGGTTATTTATATATTTTTTATTTATTAGTACCATTTTCCTCTCTTTGGTTCTTAAAATTATCGAGAAAATAATTTTAAAGAAAAGGCGAACTTATTTTATATTTGATCGATAAACTTTTCCTTACATGTATATACTATTAAAAATTGTTTTATAAAAGTTATTAGATATACTTTAAATGTTTTAAAATTTTATTTTTCACTAACATTGACTTTATTTATGAAGGTTTAAAAATTAATACTTTTAAGGAAATATTTTTTCAAACAATTCGATTTTTACTTTTTATAATGGTGTGAAAGGAATGTTTTCTTTTAATATATATGGAATGAATTGATTTTTCCAATTTCATGGACATTATATGCTTTGAAAATTAATTTAAAATAATACTTATTTATTTTCAAAGAAAATAATTTTCTCAATACTCTATGAATTTTCAGTTAAAATGTTATCAAAATAAAAGGATATTTTCTCATATTTTCAAAGAAAGGTTTGAATGATATTTTAAAGGTTTTTTTCATCTATGTCAACATTATTTAAGGATTTTTATGATTCATTTGGGAAATAATCTTATGATACCATCCACTTTATTTATCTATGTGGATGATAATGTTGATTATTTAAGGATGATTTTATGAAACCCTTTTCTTTCCCATGGGTTAATTAAGTTATGATGAAACCTTTATGAAATCCATTTTTTTCACAGGTTATGTTATTATGAAATGATGAAATGTTTATAAAACTTTTTTCCTTTCCATGGGTTATGATATGATGATATGATGAATTTTTTATGATCTTACGGCACACATATGCATGGTTTCTAGTATGTGATGGGTGGGTCTATAATTATATATCCCTCTATGAATTGGGTAATGATGACGGAGTTGAGAATATCTTAAGAGATAATGGATTTAATAAAATACAAAGAGACAAAGGAGTTAACTATATTTAAGTTAAACCTAATAGAATATTTTAAATGACTGGTTAGTCATTTCTATTATGGTACTTTTTCCACAATGATAGTCTTAGGAGTGCACATTAACTAAGTAAGTGATTTTAATAAGTATGTGTGTTCCACAAACATATGTCTTGTGCTTATGATATGTTCCCATGGATAATGATTGATTATTGATAATTCCACACTCTTATTTCCTATGTATTTTGATTGTTAAAACCTTATACCATGATTCACGATTAAAGATCATTGACCGATTGGGTATGATTATTACAAGTTATGATCATGTTCTTAAACCTTTATGATTATATTATGTTCAATTATGATTATTTATTGATATCTTCCATCTTTATCCTTATTGAGCATCTAATCTCACTCTTTATTATGTTTCCTTTCCCTAGATTACAAATAAAGTTTTTAAGTATTCTATGTCTAATAAGTGTACTATGTAAGGTTATCTTTTTGGGATATGTTGAATATATTTAAAATAATAATATTATTGTGTATTAATGGGTCTGAAGGGCATCTTTATTTCCCTCAGGTATAATAAAAATAAAAATTTATAAAAACTCAAACTATGCTACATTAAAATATAGTATTGAGAAATTTCAAGGTTGAATCCATAGATATGGTGAATTAGTTTATTTAGGTTTTCAAAATAATTGATTAATTTTAATAAAGATGGTGAATAACATATGAGTTTGATTAATTTTAAGAAATACGAAGCAAAGTAGATTGAACATTTTGGAAAGTTTTGAGAAAATTAAATAAGAAAGAAAAAAGTAGAAAAAAAATTGGTTTGAAATAAGATTTTAAAGTATGCCAGGGTTTTATATTTTTAGGGTTTGAATGAAATTAGATTTTAGAAAAAAAAATTGATTAATCCATGTTTAGTGTGGGAGTCGAAAAAAGGGATATCCAATGGTTATGGTAACCCCTCCTTGACGTGAAAATCCCCTATTTCCCTTGGTTAGGTAATTTAGGGTTTCACTGAATCAAGATTATCTTGATACCATATTTAAAACTATTCGCCCTGAATGAGAAAATGGACATGCCTTGATTTAGGGTAACCAATTTCATAATTTATAATTTTTATTTCAGATTCAAATACAAATGGTCGTGATAAAATTAAAAGTAATAGAATGGAAATTTATTCAATAAACTATGGAAATATAAACACATGAATAAATAAAAGATGAAATAAATCCAATGACCCCATCCCCCTTCAGTTACATAACCCTATCACAAGCTGGGTTTTCCCTCTAGTCCTAGTGATGATATAATAAGAGGGAATGAATAAATAAAAAGAAATCGTAATAAAAAATTAGATATAGAATTGGTGAGGACCTTGCACAATGCAGCTTCTCACTCCAAGCTTTGGTCTCCAGAATATCTCTAGTAGTAGCAGCCAATCCCTCTATTTATAGGCTCTAAATGGGCTCATGAGGCATTTAATGGAATTAAGTATGGGTCAAAAATTGTTCATGGGTGGTTCAAAGGTCTTAAAACAGGTCAAAATTTCAAAATAAGTTGAATATGGCCATTTTTTTGTCATCCTGAACATTACACATCATGTATTGATTACACGACATGTAAATCTTGTACCATGTGTATTGAATTTACAACATGCATCTTTCTAGGAAATCATCGCATGTGTCACGATGTGACACATTTGTTTCATGACATAAGACATGTAAACTTCACTTTAAGATTATTTCCTCTACTTCACGACATGTATTAGTTTCTCATCTTGCACCAGTTCATAACGTGTAATGGGTACACGATGTGTAAAGTCATTTTTAGCTCTGGAAGCCTCATTTTACCTTGTTTATTCAGTTATATACCCTAGAAGTTCTCCATGATAATTATTCCTTATATAAATCCTTATTTTAAGTATATATCTTTTTTATTTCCACTCTTTTTCCTCATTTACCATAACTTATAGCATCTTGAAAAATATAAAGAATACGTCAGGTGCACATTCATTCCTTAAAAATAAAAACCATCAGAATCAATGCATTTTATTATCAAAAATGTATATAATATGTGCACTTATCAAATACCCCACCCCCTCACACTTGAATTTGTACTTTTCTTAAAGGTTGAAATTTCAACATACTATAATGGATTCTTACTCTACCATGATTTAAATTCAATGTCAACAAAAAAATGATCAAATGGAAAATTAAATATTCAAGCATCACAGGTAGAAAATTTTTCAATACCTCATTTTTCAAAGAATACAAATCAACTATGTATTTTACTTTTCCTCTTTGGAAATATACAAGCCTTTTTATTCATCCAAATTTATTTTTCAATTCATTATTAATATGTATACCATTTTGTAATTTAACTCACATGAATTTTTCTACTCAACATCAAGGTATGAATGAATAGAGTGATGGACATACCTCAAGAACATGTCACTTACAATAGGATTTCAAGGAATCTAAAATCTCCACTGCATAAAGACAAAATCACAAATAATCATGAGGACTTTACCATTTAGGATCAAATGATTCAAAGGCTTAGGGAAATTAGGTGAATGATTAAAATTAAGTAAGGTTCAAAAATGAGGTTTGTCTCTAATTTACTTTTCATGATAATCAAGAACAACTAAATGAAAGTATCCTCTTCCTTCAGTATCTCAAATCAAGATCATAAAGAGATGAAATTCAATAAATTAAAAACCCTCTTTTATTATTATATTTTTTTCTTTTTTTTTGAAATTTGTACAGGGGATAAATCTCATAGAAACCACCCAAACCTAAATTATCTCCTCATAATACTATTTTTAATAGTTATTAAAAGATCAATGGTCAAGTAATGATTATTTTTTAATTACGCTAGACACAAAAAAAAATATTTTTTTTTAAATGTGTGCAATAAATACAATGAATGTGCCTTCCCCATATCTCATGAAAATTCCCCCCACACTTATTAATTTAAAAATATGCATCCCTTAAACTAGTCACCATATCCCCCACTCTTATGTTTTATAATAATAATAAATATTTAGAGTAAGGAAGGAAAGGATAAGATGGGATTGTAACATGGATCTTCCCTATCAAGGTTGTTCATGGATTCTTCGGGCATTAAAATAGACCAATGTAAGGTGGGTATCAGAATAAAGGCTAAAAAAATATGCATCAATCATATTAAAAGTGATTCTGTTCAGTCATAGATTTGATATGATAAAAAATCAAGTTCTAGAAGAAATCATGCTCAAATTTCACAAGAAATATACTATATAAAGAATGTAAAATATTGGATCAGAGGATGCCTCTAGAATGAGATGAATGGTTGGGATAAATAATCATTGAAATGAATATTAATAATTAAATAAATTAATGAAAATATTAAAAATGAAAATAATTTTTAAATCTTAGAAAAATTTCATTTACAGCAATCAACTTGATCCTATAAATCGTGATTTTCCAAATCCTAATCCACAATATTATCTCTAATAATTTCTTTCCTTGTTTTTTTCATTCAAATCTATTGAAAAAGAAATTTAAATTTTTGGCATGGTATTTTTACTAGGTATTTTATGTATCCTGGTTCATTTGATTAAATAAATAATCAAATACGGAGATGAAATTGGTAGTTAAATCTCTAAAATAGTTAAATGTGGTTAATACAGTAAAGAAATTCTAAATTGAAATGCTTACTCACATTATAATTGGTTATTCAAACATGTATGCATAGGTTCTTCTTTCACTAGATTCACAATATGTATTTATTACATGATGTGTATTTTTTTTATTTTACAACATGAACAGGACTCACGATGTGTAATGGTCCTACAGCTTCTCTTCCTTATACCTACTGGTATCTTTTCCAATGCTTCTATCTTGGACCTAAAAAAATAAAAAACAAGTTAAAGTGCAGTCTCATCCAATAATTCTCAAAAAAATAATAGGGGGAATTGAAATTAAATAAAAATATGAAATTAAATCCTAAGAAATAAATAAATATAAAAAACCTAGAAAGTGGTAAAAATAAAGTTTCCTCCTAGAATCTGATCTTTTTTAATATTTTTTTAGCTCAACGATACCTGGTTTAGCTGATTTGAGTGTAGTATAGAGATAACTATCTCATTTTTACCCAATTATGAATTTGAAATCCACCCAACTTATCTTAACTTCTCCTTGTTGAAATTTTCATGGAACTCGAAGGTGGTAACCAGAGTATAGATAGTATGAGTTTAACTAATAGGATCTCATCATCTGTACAGAATTGGTAAAAATATTCTTTTTCAATGGAGGGTTGCATGTTTTGAGTTTCTTTAATGATCACCTCAGGTTCCACATCCATATTATCAACTTTTTTTTCTTTTTATGCTTCTTTTTGTTACTCCTTGTTGTCATCAAAGGGTGCGGCCAGTTCTTCCTTCTCTTCTTCTTCTTCTTCTTCATTTGGTTGTAGTATGAGTTTTTCAAGGGAGATTTATAGAATCTCAACAAATGAGGTCTCTTATTCCTTATTTTTTTCTTATTCTTATTCACTTTCATTTACATTTAGTTTGTTGAAGTGTGTTTCATCCCACTCAAGTACTAAATCAAGGTTACCCTTTTCATCATATTTTGAACCTAAAAAATCAAGGGCATAATGATTAGCATAAAAATAAATTTTAAAAGTGGTATATACCTCTATTTCATTATCCATGATATGGTTCTCCTTATTGAACTATGGCTCTAGGATATGGTTTTTTGTGTATTCAATTCTTGGTTATAGTTTTAAGTACTCATTGGATTGATTTTTCATTATTCTAACTTCGTTGAGTGGTTGTTCCATATCTTCTGATATGAAGGAGAACCTATCCTAGGTAGTCATCATACCATGAAGATCTTCTATCACAAAAAAAATAACCAATGTGGTAAAAATAGGAATTGAAATAAATAAACAAAGTTAAAATTAAAAATACAAACCTAAAAAATAGCTTGTAACTATCCTCGATAATGGAACCAGTTTGATGAGCCTGAAGGAAATCATTATTTCCCTTAGGTATAATCAAAATAAAAATTTATAAAAACTAAAACTATGATACTTTAAAATATAGTATTGTGAAATTTTGAGGTCAAACCTACAAAGATGGTGAATTAGTTTATTTAGGTTTTCAAAGTAATTGATTAATTTTAAGAAAGAGGGTGAAGAATGGATGAGTTTGATTAATTTTAAGAAAGAATAATAAAATAAAATTTGTTATTTTGTAAGGTTTTGAGAAAACAAAAGAAGAACGAAAAGCGTAGAAAATTGTTTTGTTTGAAATATAATTTGAAAGTGCACTAGGTCTTATATTTTTAGGGTTCGGGTGCAATTGGATTTTAGAAAACAAATTTACTAATACGTTTTTGGTGTTAGAGTCGATATAAGGGAGATCCAATGGTCATGGTAACCCCTCATTGATGCAGAAATCCCATATTTCTCTTGGTCTAGTAATTTAGGGTTTTTCCAAATCAAGTTTGTCTTAATACCATATTTAAACCTATTGGACCTAAATGAAAAAAAATTCATTCCTTAATTTATGGTAACTAATTGCACAATGTATAATATTTATTTTATATTCAAATACCAATGGTCATGATAAAAGTAAAATAAAGAAATTGAAAATTGATTCAATAAACTACAACCATATGAATACATGAATAAAAAAAGGAAATAAATCCAAACAAACCCTTACCCCTTAGACTACATAACCCTAGAAAAAAATGGTTTTACCCTCTCACCCTAGTGATGAAATAATAAGTGTAAGTAATTATCCTTAATAATTATATATTCTAGTGTTTTTAAACTAGAATTTGGATTCTTAAAATTCTGAGGATCTTTTCATTTTAAAGATTTAGAGAATTATGAAAAACTATTAAAAATTAAACCTATACAATAAAATTGTACACATACACTTATTATCCATTTTCCCACCAAACAATGGTCTTTAAAATAAAACATGGTTTCTATTTATGAAAAATATTCACATTTTTCTCCTTGATCTCATCATTATCCTTAATGTCCCTTAAACCCTATTAAAAACATTTTAAAACTTGGAATGAGCACAAAAATATAATTAAGGTACATGAAAAAAATTAAATAGACTATTAGTCTATAAATATTTATAAATCCATGAAAACATTTTCACAAAGTTATACTTTTAACCTATAAAATATAATCTATTTAGCTTAACTCATTAAATAATAAGTTTCTTGTAAAACTCCATAGCAGACATAAATTATAAATTTAACTTATAGAATAATTTCCATATCACTCTTACATTAATTGTATCTCTCATGCCTATATAGGGAATAACCTTTATGATTACATTTAGAATACCCATTGTAGTATATTCCCATAATATCTTAGGAAAAACCATAACGGTTAACTCTGTCTCATTACCCAATGCATTGGAGAGATATAACGGTCTCATCCACAATTATTTTATCACAGAACCATCCTAAATCATAAAAATTTTCTAGGAACCATAACATAATAACAACACATAAATCATGCATAAAATAAAAAAACTTTTCCACTTTAAAATCAATTTTCATTTTTACAAAGTCGTGCACTCAAAATAAAAACACTTTATTTGAAAATAAAAGTGAAAACTTTTAAATTAAGCATAAAAACATTAAATATCGAATTTATGTTCATTTTTTATAGTTAAAAATATTATTTTTTTATTTTTTCAAAATAGTATAAAAAGTGACTTTAAAGGGGGGGTTTAAAATAAAATCCCTTACCTTGAGTCTGACTCATCACGTACAATATTTATATTCCTGAATAATAAGCTTAGATTAATTATTTACTTTCTTGAGAACCTTTTTAAATTTTATTATTCCATTTATATCACTTATTATCATGTTAAAAAATTACTTAATTATTTAAGTTCACGTCATACATTTTGATGATATTCAGTACTTGAGTCCAAAATGAAATTGGTATGATTTCAATAGTCAAACTGGTCATTATTCCATCATATATAGAATAAGATTCATGAAATAATAATCACTTTTATACATAAATTATAATTTAAAATCTATACATTACATATGGATATAAAAAAATTAACTACATTATAATCATGGAGATAGTACGTCGTATGTACACAGGAGTAACGTTTCCATTTTTCAATGATCATTATGGAAAGAAGGTAAGTATTATTTTATCTTTCCAAAATGATAATAATATCATTAATATCATATTAATCATTTAAATATACTTATATATCATCCATGTGATGTGGTTTTGAAATAATAATCACATCACTTCATGGAGGTGATAGTTCATACATACGCACAAACGACGTTATCATTTTTATGTGAATGGAAAGGTAAGAGCATAAATGATATATTATATTTTAATAATGATAAATATTCCATGAATATAATATAAAAAATTAATTTCATCAATATAACCAGTCTTGAGAGATGGTGATGGAAAATGAATTTAATCGGTTCACGAGGCGGTAGTTCGCCGTACACATGAACGGTAACTTATTTTCCCATTTGATGGAAGTAGAGATAGATTTAGGTGATTATATTAAAATAATAAAATATCATTATATTTATGATACTGTAGTTATTATTTCATCATGTTTTAAGAATATTTTAAGTATGTTTAAGAATAAATAAAATAGAACCACTTAATTAAAAATGATACCTCTTCTTCAGATGATCACCTATGATTAACACCTTAATACCTATAATGAGGGTTTAATGCCTAAAAAATGCCTCTATAATGTGGGTAGGGATTATAGTAAGTTATTTGGGAATATATTTTCTAAACCAAATAGGTTTTTAAGTGTAAATAAAACAGAATAAGGGGTGCCCTTTCATAAGAGAGGGGAGGGTCACTCTTGGAATTATTCAAAATATTAAATTAATATAAATTAATTTTATATTAAAAATGGCTATAAACTGATTTATTTATAATATAATATGATTGTGGGTATAAATATATTCATAAAATGAAAATTAGACAAGTTTTTACCATTTATTATTCCATATCTTTTGACTTTAACCCTTATTTAACCTTTTTAATTCTTACTGTGAAAACATGTGTTTTTACTCCTTAAGGGTTAACATTGTTACTATAAAATTCCAAAATTACCACAAATTGATCATGTAACGTCCTAGTTCTAGAAGCCGCCTAGAGGTTCCCCGTACCTAGTTGGTCACATGGCCTCAAGCACATTTCCCCAAATGCCAGAGGCTACCGACTAGCAGCAATGGCCTTGGGTGTGATAGTGGGGAAACTATGCCCTCATTGATAGAGTAACACAGAAGAAGTAAAATAGATAACAATAGTTGAAGCAGTAATAATACCATAAAATAGTAAACAGCAGAAGACTTAAAGTAAGAAACAACTGGAGCACATATATAAATGATGCATAATACATATGTCTAGGAAAGCATCCAAAAAAGTCATAATTCTAAAATACAAAACTAAACCAAGTAAAAGGAAAATCAAGTAAACAACTACTTAGTATCACAAGCCTTGGCTTGGTTCATACTCTCCAGCTCCACCACAATCAATTACTTGAAGTAGAAGGGTGATTGCCCTTATCTAGACATGCAACAATATAATCTGTTTGGGCCCAAAAGCATGACCCAAACAGGGTGTGAGATGAATCCCAGTAGGCAACCACCAAAATATTTGTGCCTAGAATTTAGTAAATATATATGGCAGGAAATAATCAAAAAGAAGCAATAAACAAAGAAGTACTCAAAAGTAAACAATCCTACATTTTTACAGAATTCATTTTCATATATCAAGTAAGCAGCTAATCAAAAGAGGGTAACCCTATGGGAAGTACTCACAGCCTAACCCCTCTGGTTCAACCAAAAAAACAAAAGCAACCCTATGGGAAGTACTCATAGTCTAACCCCTTTGGTTTAACTTTAGCACAGACTCTCTGAGGAAGCACTCACCGTTAATTACCCCTATAGTCTCATATCGATATCTAAAAGGCACTCTGAGGAATCACTCAACATCTAATTCCATATGTGGTCCATATCAAGGAACTACAGACACTCTAAGAGAGCACTTAAACCCATCCCCCCTATGGTATCACAATGTAACAGTAAAATAGACACTTTGGAGAATCCCTCAGTGTCTATTCTCCATATGGTCTACTACACTAGGTTCTCACGATCGTGTGTAATTCAAACATGCACAGTGATATATGGTAGCCAAAGTAAACCTAAAGAACTACTTAGATAAACAGTCTACAGCATATCATAGCATATCAAATAAAAACACTCCTTCCTAATAATACTAGGCATGGAAAGTAAAGTAGTATCCTATCAGGAAAAGCTAGACCAAACGGTCAAAATAAGAAACATGGGAAAGACATTCATAGCATGTAAATATTAAACATATTCACAAACAATTAACCTCTATCCAAACAAACAAGGCATAGAAGGCAATATCAGGGCTAAAAACCATAAACACGCAATACCCCGAACAAGGGTATTAGGAACATTTGCACATATAACTCAAATACTAACTACAGAAAGGCACAAACCACCTACCTCGGCATTGTACGATCTATATACTCCGGTATCGGCCCTTGGATCGACCTAGAATGTGGTAGATCTACAAAACTGTCAAAAACGTTCAACTGAGGATAACTTGAGAGAGATGAGAAATCAAGAAACTAGGTTCAAGAAGGAGAGAGAACTCACTGATGCAATTCCAACGCAACCGACGGAGTTCGATTCGGAGAACAGGTGGCGATTCGAGGGCTCAGAGAAGATTTGTCACCGTACAGACACTCCTGGACGATTCGGACCTAGAAGGAGGTGTTTCTGCCGATTAGACATGACCCAAGTCCGCTTAATGAAATAAAAATAAAGTACATGGCATGTATTTTAAAAGTACATAATTTAGATGGCCTCTAGGTCACTGCACACGGCCATGTACTCGGCCGTTACCCGGCCAGTACACAGTCACCAGTGGCAACAGAGTACACAGTGTTTACTTATATGTACACAGCATGTACTCCTGAATTTTCCAAAAACTTCTCTTTTCCCTCAAAAACAACCATAAAAGAAAAAAATACCTGAAAATAAGATCCGGGTTCTTACGAACTTCCCCCCTTAAAAACATTCTTCCCCGAATTTCCCTAGTAGTGTGGGATAGAAGAAGAAACCTCAAACAGCTCCAACCACTGCGATCGTAAATCGGTCTCCCTCTCCCAGGTCTTGTCCTGTACTCACTCGTGCTGCCATAGAACTCGTACTATAGGAATAGACTAGCCACAGAGAACCTTCTCACTTCAATCAATAATCCAGATAGGACACTCCTCGAATGAGGCTTCCACCTCGAGCTCAACCTCCTCGGATTGGAAAACATGAGACGGGTTTGAGAAGTAATGTCGAAGCTGAGAAACATGGAAGACGTCATGCATAGCCAGGTACCTCTAAGGTAACTACAACCGATAGGAAACCGGCCCAAATCTCTCCAAAACCTCAAAAGGCCTGATATACCTCAGCAAAAGATTACCCTGTCTCCTAATCCCCTTGTGTCCCAACCTCAGTGTGACACACAGGAAAACATGATCTCCAACCTCGAACTCCAGAGGTCGTCTCCGTCTATTAGCATAAGACTTTTGTCCTGATTGTGCAGTATTCATCCTCTTCTGAATCAACTCTATCTTCTCTATGGTCTTCTGGACAAGACGTGGTCCCAGCATAGCTACTTCTCAGTCCTCTAGCCAGCATAAGGTTGATCAGCATGGCCTACCATACAAAGCCTCATAAGGTTCCATCTGAATAGTTTCTTGAAAACTATTATTGTAGGAAAAATCCACAAGAGGTGTGTGATTCTCCCAAGAACCTCCAAAATCTAGGATCCATGCTCGAAGCATTTCCTCAAGCACCTGAATCATATGCTCGGACTGGCCATCTGTTTGGGGATGCTAAGTTTTACTCAAAATTACTTGTGTACCCAAAGCCTTTTATAGCCCCTACCAGACCTGATAAGTAAAATGGGAATCTGTTGGGAAAAAATCCCTCAAGGTATCATTGAAGCATTTTTGAGGTGATTGTGTTTGTTGACAAAGTGGAAAACTGTGTTGTGATTGTTGACAAAGCAAACCATGACATAAAAATTTGTTGACAAAGGGGATTTCATGGTGTAATGTCGAGTTCAAGAGTTATGGTTAACGATTAATGTTTGATTCAAGAACTTCAAAAAAGGAATGGATGATCTGGAGGTGGTACAAAAGGAACAGATACAAGGTGGCGCCGTTTTCCAGTGTTTGCCAAATTTTTGGGCCTAAAAATTGACAAATGAAGAAAATTGTTTTTGGAAAAGGTACTTGTGCGATGAGGTCTTGGAGGATAGGAAACTTGGGCGCCATATGTTTTTGAAGATCAGATCATCAAAATATGGCAAAGGGATAAGGGTCGTGCAAGTATTGGTGTGGTCGTGCAGGTCACTTGCGTTCCATGAAGAGACTTGCGCGCCGATGCATAGGAGGTTTGGGAACTTGCGCGCCTGTTGTTTTTCAAGATCAGAAGATCAAAATATGGAAAAGTAAAGAGGGTCACGCAAGTATTTGGTTTGGTCGCGCAAGTGTCTAGAAGGACAGAAGACTTGCGCGCCGAAACTTGCGCACTGAGGGGTGACTTGCGTGCCGTCACGCAGCGTGGTCAAATTGCCTATAAATATTGGACCACCCCTCCTCATTTCTCACTAGAGTTCAACACTTTGAAGATTTAGAGCTCCCGTCATGCAGGTGTGGTGGTCACGCAAGTGGTGGTGTGTCGCGCAAGTGGGACTTGTGCGCTAGTGTTGGAAGTTGCGCGCTAAGTGTTAATTGCGTGCCTGAGGTGGTTTAGGCGAGGAAGGAAGTGAGTCGCGCAAGTTTGGAGTTGAAGAATCTTGTGTCGCGCAAGTGTTTGAGGTGGACTTGCATGCCATTTGTGACTTGAATGCCGATACTTGCGTTCCAGATTAGACTTCCACGCCAAGTAAGGTTGGTTCATGGCAGAGATTCAGGACTGCGTGAAAGCTGGAAGATTTCCTGATACCTTCGGTGCAAAGTGATATTCATCTATGGGTGAAAGTTGGACTTCAACAGAGCATCCACATACAATAGAGGATGTATTCATTAGAGATAATGAAGAGACCTATAGGTCTATAAACTGTGAGTGGATCCTTTCTGGATCAGTGAGAAAAGGAAGAGGAAGAAGGTGATCCTCTCCACTGGCAGTGAGCTAGAGAGAGAGAGACAGGGAGTGACCCTTGGGAAAGCAGTGAGCTGACCCTAAATTTTGTAAAGGCAGTGAGCCTGGGAATAGAAGTGATCTATCCCAAACCTTTGTATCCACATCTAGTGAAGAATAGTGGAATTTAGTACGACTGGAAACTTGTCGGTGTATGCTCCTTGGACGTAGCCCAGTGAGGGTGAACCAAGTAAAAATCTCTATATCTGCCTGCTTACTTCCCTGCACTGCATTTAAAGCTTCATCATCAGATAAATAAGAAAATAAGTGATCATAATAAACACACAAGTGTAAACAAAGTGATCCTTGTAATAAAGAGGTCAAGATCCAGTGGGGAAGAAAGAACTTTGTGAAAGAATATCCATACCCTGATTCACCCCCCCCCCCCCCTCTCAGGGTATATAGGCCCCTATTGGACCTAACAATTGGTATCAGAGGGAAGGTTGTTGTTATCAAATTTTTTTTCCGACTTGGTGGATTTGATCTTTGTGGTCAAAGAATCAGTCTGCTCTTATCTCGGTGTTCCATGGAAAAGGGAAAAACATCAAAGAAAAATCAGAAGTCAGGTGGTATTCCTCAGTGTGGAAGTGTGTATGGAAAAAGTGTGATTCAATTAAAAGAATCAAACAGCTTACTGAAAGAAGGCCTGGATGAATCTTATAGAGAAAATATTGATTCACTCAATCATAATGTAGGAATGAGTGAAGTAATTGAACTTCAAAGTGATGCTGAAACAACTGGTGATGATGAAGTTTCAAGAAGGAGGACACCAGTAGATGTTGTCAACATGACAAAGGAAGTGGACTGTAAGTTGGATGAAGAAGTCAAATATAAAGATATCCGGATCAAAGTAGTGTAGATTGAGTTCAACAAGCTAAGAGTCTTAAATCAAAGGCTTATTGAAGTGTCTATTGACCTAAAGGAGAAGAATGATTCTCAAAGTGAAGAACTGCAAAAGATGTCTAAAATGAAAGGAAAAGAAAAGGCCGGTGATTATGAAGAGGATCAAAAGTCATATGAAGTTCAGAATCTTAAAGCTAGAAATGATGATCTAGCAACAAAGTTGTCAGAAGAAGTTTAGAAGAATCAAAGGCTACAACAAGAGAATGAATCTGTCTCTAAATATTTTTCTGAGGAAAAATTGAAAGTAGTGAAGCAAGGTGACATGGTAGGAAAGCTCACACGAGAACTGGAAGATGAGATGAGTTGTGGAAAGAATCTCAGAAGAGAAATCAATGCCCAAATTGAATCAAGGGATATGAAGATTCAAAAGTTAGAAGAAGAGCTAGAATCAGTGAAGAAGGAAGTAGAGAAACCTAATGCTAAAGGAAAGCCCAAAATGAAGGATGCCTTACACTTTCTATTTGATTATCCTTCGGTAGGTGATGATGAAATGAAAAGAAAATTTTCTATTTCTGAAAAGAGGCAAGAACAAATTTTCTCAGCTTAAAGACCATACAGTTGGGGAACAACTGGTATTGGATTTCATGAATTCCCTCCCGTTCTAGATAGAAAGAGAGCTGTGAACAGTTCCAGATGTGAAAGAAATCCTATAGGTGCTGGAGATAGGCCTAAGAGGACAGTTACAAAAAGTAGTGATGACATGTGCTATTTCTATGAGATTCATGGCCACACATCAAGCTTCTATTCAGAGGCTCTGGAATACATTTCAGGCTGTGAAAATAGAAAGTTTGATAAATCTGAGAATAAGAAGAAGCATCATGTGAAATCAGAGAGAAGAGTCTCTCAGAGGAAAGCATTCATAAGATGCTGTTACTATAGAAGAATGGGACGCACCATGAATATGTGTCAGGAAGCTCAGGAGATCAATGTTAGAGGAAAAACTCAATATGCATCAACATCTCAACAGAGAAATGTTGAAATGAGGTATTCCTTTGATGGAAAATTTTTTATATGTTCAGATTATGAGAATTTGGCAAGAAATTGCAGCAAGAAGAATGCGAGAAAGGAAAAGAAACTCAAAAGGGGATTCTTAACTCCAGTGATGCATAATAAGAAATTCTACATTGGGAGACAACGTGGTAAGGAGAATAATAGTCTTAGATCCTCAGGGGAATCACATGGAGCTGAACGAAAGGTGTATCAGTCACCTCCTCTTTCATACTCACAATAGCTCTCAAGGAGAGAATGTGAAAAAACCTGGAATATTAAGGGAGGAAATACTATAGCTATGAGTAAGAAGAATGTATGATCAGTGGAGGACTCATCACCAGTGAATAATAGTGTGATGACTCATATATCTGATAAAATAAAGATAAACAAAGAATGCATTGAGAAATTTGCAAGTCGTGTGCCACAACAAGAAGTGGATAAAAGAGGAAGATCCCTACAATGGAGGAAGGAGCCAGGGATAATGACAAGAAGATATATTCCTGCTCAGAGAAGAAATCAAGGGAAATGGAGTTTTGGTGGAACATAAAAGACAGAAATGTGTACTAGTGGGTTTAAACCCAAAATGGTGAGAAAGGCCAGGCCTGCAGAATCATCATATCAGAAAAAGGCTCAGCATACAGGTGATGGATGCTTAGTCATATGGTGAGATCAGTTGAAGTTGGCAAGCTATCTAGAAGAAGCAAGGAAGGAGTGTGATGCTCTACAAGAAATAATCAATGGGTTGACCCATCGGGATCAACCAAAATCCTCTTCTTGAGGATTCCAAAAAGACCCCTCTCCCTATGTGTATAAATGTTGTTAACTGATTATTTAAGTGTTTCAGGTTTTAGGGAGATAAGATCCAAGGGGAATTGGCATCTAAAGATGCAAAGTGGAGAAGTGATATTCTCCAGAGTTTCAATTGATTCAAATCAGGTACCAGAGTTGAAGAAGAAAGGGATCAACAGAGCACAATAGGAAGTGATTATGTTATTAACTTTATCTCTTGTTTCTTACACCGAGTTTCAACTCAGTAGGCTTAGAGATTTGGTTAATGGATCAATGATGAGTGCCAAATTAGAATAAATGATGCATGAGGAGGAGAATGGTTGTGATTCTAAACAGTGGGACTAACCCTAGGAAGTGTTTTATAACATAGGGGGAGAATTCAATAACATAATCAGATGCAAGATCCATCAATGAAATAATCGGATGATTCGGATCAGGTGTTTTCTATAGAGGGAAGACATATTGCAGGGGAATCAGTAATAATCAAACATTTCATGATTATTTATTTTGCTCTAACAATGTGGTATCAGCTGACTGCTTTCAGGATACCAAGAATATGCGAGAGAAAATCAAAGGTGTGTCAACAAAATTTTGAGAGAATATGTCCAAAGAAATTACGTCAATAAACAATGACACAGTGAAAAGTTTTATGTTAGAAGTGAGGAAGTAAAATCCTTATCTGCACAAAATCCAAAGAGTCGAGATGAAATTGATAGGCAGAATATCATCAGTGATCATTGAGATCCAGTTCAGACAAGAAGAATGAAATCACTACAGCAAACATCATTTTTATCTCAGGTGGAGCCGAAATGTTTTTCTGATGCAGCTGAAGATGAAAACTGGGTTCAGGCTATGAATGAAGAGCTTGATCAAATTGAGAAGAACGAGATGAGGGAGATTGTTTTGAGGACAGTATAAAATAATGTCATTGGGACTAAATGGGTCTATCGTAAAAAGATGAATGAAGATGGCACAGTGATTCAGAACAAATCATGGCTAGTGTGCAAGGGATACTCCAGATAGAGGGAATAGATGTTGATGAGACATTTGCACCGGTTGCAAGGCTGGAGACAATCAGATTATTTTTTTCCATAGCAGTACAAAGGAAGTTCAAAGTGTTCCATATGGATGTCAAATCCACATTCTTGAATGGTGTTCTGGAAGAGGAGGTGTATATTGTGTATCTAGATGGTTTTCTCATTCATGAGGATGGGAACAAAGTTTGCAAGCTGAAGAAGGCGTTGTATGGGATGAAACAAGCACCAAGGGAATGGTACTCAAGACTTAATCAGAACTTGAAAAAGCTTGGTTTCCAGCATGTAGGAGTTGATTAAAATATCTATTTCAGCAAAGATAGTAATAAAAGAATGATGGTGTTGGTGTATATTGATGATATAATATTTTTTGGATCAGATGAAGCTCAGTGCAGATAGTTTTTCAAATTCATGAAAAATGAGTTTGAAATGTCAATGATTGGAGAGATAAAAATATTTCTTGGTCTACAAGTGACACAAGGAAGGAATGGAACATTCATTTCTCAATCTAAATATGCCAAGGAGGTTCTAAGAAGGTTTGGAATGGAGAATTACAAGGAAATGAAGACTCCGGTTGCTACCCAAATGAAATTATCAAAATATGAGGATGGAAAGGCAGTTAATATCACAGAATACAGAAAAAGTATTGGAAGTTTGTTGTACTTGACCGCGACAAGGCCTGATATTGTTTTCGTCACATGCCAAGCAGTGAGATATCAGAGTAATACCAAGGAAATCCACATGCTTTCAGTGAAAAGAATACTTAGGTATATCTAGGGCACAGTGGATTTCAGCTTGACATATACTGATAAGTCTCAGACAGAGTTGTTGGGATATACTGATGCAGACTGGGCGGGTTCAGCAGATGATAGAAAATCAACTTTAGGTGGTGCATTCTATCTTGTTGGATTTTGTATTTCTTGGCTAAGAAAGAATCAAGATTTCATTTCATTGAGCACCGCGGAAGCTGAGTATATTGCGGCCACTCAAGCATGCACATAGTTATTATGGATGAAGCAGTATCTTGAAGATATGGGAGTTGAAGTGAAGTCTCCGATCGGAATCCAGTGTGATAAATAAAGTGCTATAAATCTCAGCAAAAAACATGTCCATCACTCAAGGAAAAATCACATTGAGATAAATTATCATTTTATCAAGGAGAAGGTTGAGCAAGGGATTGTGAAGTTGGAGTATGTGCCTACAGAACTAAAGTTTGCAGACATTCTGACAAAGGCCTTACCCAAGGAAGTGTTTGAATGGAATCTACTAGCTCTAGGAGTTCATTCGACTCCCCGCACTTGAAAGAGTGTGGATGTGAAACACCCCCCCCCCCCCTCTTCCCGAGGTATGATGTGTTTTTCTCTAATGTTATGATATGTTCTCTACTCTGTTACAGACTGCAAAGGAGTAACCTTTGGGTTCGTTGACAAAGGGGGAGAAAATAGTGATTGATCAAGGGAGAGACAGTGTGGAGATTTGATAAATCATGAATGATATGGGGAGAAGATGATAGGTGGAGCATCCAGATAGGGGGAGTTGAAGCTAGTTGAACGTGCGTAGCCAAAAGATAAAGTGGTTTTGAAGTTGACAAGGGTTGAAGCTGTGAACAGAAAGGGGGAGCATATTAAATCAGCTGATTCTAGAAGTAATCAATCAAAGAATAGATATCACGGCAGCTGATGATCGTGATAAAATCAAAAGAGAGATTTTGGAATGTGGTAAGAAGATTTCCAAAAATTGGTATTAGTTTGGTAAAAATTTGTATTAGTTTGGTGTCAACAGTGGATGTCAGAGATGAAGTAATTCATTGATGAACTTTTCATTTACTCTTGTTTATCACGCTGAGCATTTCTCATGTGGGCTTAGAGTATGTGTTGAGTAAATCCTTGATTGCTATCAGAATTGCATGAGTATAATGGTGGCTAAAGAATCAACGATGTATCTTGTTATGAAAGAGTTGTCAACAAACCCAAAGGGGGATATTGTTGGGCAAAAATTCCTCAAGGTATCATTGAATCATTTTTGAGGTGATTGTGTTTGTTGACAAAGTGGACAATTGTGCTATGATTGTTGACAAAGAAAACAATGACATACAAATTTGTTGACAAAGGGGATTTCATGGTGGACTATAGAGTTCAAGAGCTGTGGTTAACGATCAATGTTTTATTCAAGAACTTCGACAAAGGAATGGATGATCTGGAGGCGGTACAAAAAGAACAGATACAAGGTGGCACCATTTTCTAGTGTTTGACAAATTTTTGGGCCTGAAAATCAACAAATGAAGAAAAGTGTTTTTGGAAAAGGGACTTGCGCGCCGAGGTCTTGGAGGATAGGAAATTTTCATGCCATATGCTTTTTAAGATCAGATCATCAAAATATGGAAAAGGGATAAGGGTCGCGCAAGTATTGGTGTGGTCGCGCAGGTGACTTGCATGCCGTGAAGAGACTTGCGCGTCAATGCCTAGGAGGCTTGGGAACTTGCACGCCTGTTGTTTTTCAAGATCATAAGATCAAAATATAGCAAAGGAAAGAGGTTTGCGCAGGTATTTGATTTGGTCATGCAAGTTTCTAGGAGGACAGAAGACTTGTGCGCCGAAACTTGCGCGCTGGGGGGTGACTTACACGCCGTCGCGTAGGGTGGTAAAATTGCCTATAAATACTGGACCACCCCTCCTAATTTCTCACCGTAGTTCAACACTTTGAAGATTCAGAGCTCCCGTCGCGTAGGTGTGGTGTTCGAGCAAGTGGTGGTGTGTAGCGCAAGTGGGACTTGCGCGCCAGTGTTGGAAGTTGTTCACCAAGTGTTAGTTGCACACCTGATGTGGTTTAGGCGAAGAAGGAAGTGAGTCACGCAAGTTTGGAGTTGAATAAGCTTGTGTGGCGCAAGTTTCTGAGGTGGACTTGCGTGCCAATTGTGACTTGCACGCTGATACTTGTGCACCAGATTGGACTTGCGCGCCAAGTAAGGTTGGTTCACAGTAGAGATTCAGGACTGTGTGAAAGCTAGAATATTTCCCGATACCTTCGGTGCAAAGTGAGATTCATCTACGGGTGAAAGTTGGACTTCAACAGAGCATCCACGTACAACAGAGGATGTATTCATTAGAGATAATGAGTAGACCTACAGGTCTATAAACTGTGATTGGATCCTTTCCGGAGCAGTGAGAAAAAGAAGAGGAAGAAGGTGATCCTCTCCACCGGTAGTGATCCAGAGATAGAGATAGGGAGTGACCCTTGGGAAAGTAGTGATCGGACCCTAAATTTTGTAAAGGCAGTGAGCCTAGGAATAGAAGTGACCTATCTTGAACCTTTGTATCCACATCTAGTGAAGAATATTGGAATTTGGTATGACCGAAAACTTGTTGGTGTATGCTCCTTGGACGTAGCCCAGTGAGGGTGAACCAAGTAAAAATCTTTGTGTCTTCCTGCTTACTTCCCTGCACTGCATTTAAAGCTTCATCATCAGATAAAGAATAAAATAAGTGATCATAATAAACACACAAGTGAAAACAAAGTGAACCTTGTAATAAAGAGTTCAAGATCCAGTGGGGCAGAAAGAACTTTGAGAAAGAATATCCATACCCTGATTCACCCCCCCCCCTCTCAGGGTATATAGGCCCCTATTGGTCCTAACAGCATCCCTGTCTGAAACAATAGATTGCAGAACTCCATGTAAACGTATGATCTCTCAGATGTACAAACTTCCCAATTCATCAACATTGAAGGTCTCCTTGATTGGAAATAAGTGAGAAACCTTCGTGAGTCTGTCAATGACAACCCATACTGCATCATTCCCTAAAGGAGACCTCATAAAACCTATCACAAAATCCATCATGACATCATTACATTTCCACTCGATAATGGGTAACTGCTGAAAAATCCCTACTGGTCACTGATGCTTCGCCTTTACCTTCTGACAAGTGGAACACCTCATGAAAAAACCAGCAATATCTCTCTTCATACCTAGCCACCAATACTGATAGTGTAGATCACGATACATCTTGGTGACACTAGGATGAACTGCCCAAACTAAGGAATGAAAGTACCACATCATCTCCTTGTGTATGTCTACTAACAACCCATACTTGCCCATGAAAACACAAGATCCCATCCTCACCTATGGTCCATCCAGTAATAGGGTCCTCTCCTGACACACTCTCCTGTGGGACTAGGCCTTCTGAATCTAATAGCTGCCTCATTCAAACTCGATCAAGAAGAGTAGAGGTAATAGCTACAGAAGAAAGAAGCATTTTCCCCTGTATGTCGTGCACCTCCAAATGCATCTCATAGAATAGATCCATCAACTTCCACTCACTACTGGCCTCCTGAACTACTTGTATCAGAGTCCTCCTGCTCAATACATCAGTTACTGTGTTGCCTTTCCCAGGTGTATAGGCAAGCTTGAAGTCAAAGGACTGAAGTTACTCAACCCACCTTCACTATCTCAAATTCAGATCACGCTGAGTGAAGATATACTTGAGACTTTTGTGGTTGGTGAAAACCACAAAATGATCTCCCAGAAGAAAATGTCTCCAACAGTGTAAATCATGAACAACAACATCCAACTCGAGATCATGTGTCGGGTAGTTCCTCTTATGTGGCCTCAACTACTGAGACCCGTACGCAATGAATCCTTCCCCCTGCATAAGAAAATATCCTAGCCCGATACCTGATGCATCACAGTACACAGTATAGCTCTTTTCTGGATCTGCCAAAACTAGTATCGATGCTGAATCCAACCACCCTTTCAGCTCCTAAAAGGTTGATTCACAAGAATTTGACCATAAGAACTTCTCACCCTTCTTATTCAGGCCTGTTAGTGTCACTTATAAGCATGAAAAGTCTTGTATGAAACGTCTATAGTAACCGATCATCCCTATAAAACTTTGTACCTCAAAGACGTTCTTCAGATGCTCCCAGGAAACTACCACTCTCACTTTCTCTGGGTCTACTAATACTCCTGTCTCTGAGATAACATTACCCAAGAAGTGAATATGGTCCATCCAAAAATGTATTTTTGAGAGCTTAGCATATTATCGATGCTCTCTTAGTGTACTCAAAATGATCTCAATATGGGTAGCATGGTCGTGTCTAGTGTGAGAGTACACCAAGATATCGTCCATGAAGACTACCATGAAAGAATCCAAGTATGGATGGAACACTCAGTTCATTGGTTCCATGAAAACTACAAGTGTGTTCGTGCGACCAAACGGAATAACCACATACTCGTATAGACCATACCTACTCTAGAAGTCTCTAAGAGGTATATCATATGGTCTAATGCACAACTGATGGTAACTAGATCTCAAGTCAATCTTTGAGAACACCCGAGCTCCTCAAAGTTGATCAAAGATGTCATCAATCCTCAACAAGGGATATCGGTTCTTAACCGCCAACTAGTTCATCTTCTGATAATCCACGCAAATTCTGAGGGTATCATCCGCCTTCTTCGCAAATAGGAAAGGTGAACCCCAAGAAGAAGTACTGGGTCGGATGAAACCATTTGCCTTCAACTCCTCCAACTGCTTCTTGATCTCCTGTAAATCAGGCGTATCCATCCTATAAGGAGGAATGGAAACCGGTACTTCTCCTGGAACAACATCAATAGAAAATTTCACCTCTCTCTCTGGAAGAAAACCTGAAAATTCCTCTAGAAAGACATCCCAGAAATGATCCACCGCCGGAGTAAAGTCCATCTGTGAAGTCCCTTGGTCATCCAGATATAGACTAGCAATCTAGGTTGTAACTCCTCCCAACCCACGATGGTCGGGTCCTACTCTGCTCGCATGGACATCCCATTCGCCCTTATGACGAAATGATCCACCCTCTAGTGATGTGAAACTCACCCTACGGTGATAGAAATAGAAAACTTCTTGGAAGGGAACTAACCAGTCCATTCCGAGAATGACATCATAGCCTGTCATATCTAAGACATAGAGGTCCCAAAAGAATTGACACCCACCAACCTCAAGATGGAACTCCTTGCACTGTCATACACTACATGTTCTCATCCCCAATGGAGTATCTATAATCAAGATATCAGTAGAAGAAAAGATACAGATCCCAAGTTTCATGACCCGTCCCTCAGGGCCCATGCATGACTACCCCAAGCCCACCTTCCATAGGCCAGGGGTTGGTGACTAGCACTAAAGGTGTATTCCCTAAAGCTGGGAAGGAATTGACTTATATCTTGTAAACACACACAACCAAGCACACAGCTGGATATGAACACAAGGTAAACTAAATAGTAAATATAGTTAGTATAATAAGTAAAAAGGGGCCATAATACAAGCCCAACTGGAAAGTACAAGAAACTGAAAAATACAATTAAACTGAACAGCTCCTATGAACACCCGCCAAAGATCCTACCTGAAGGGTAGGTACAGCTCTCGAACGGTCGTCTCTGTGGTATGCCTCGTCTAAGGTCCACCTCCGAGCTACCTCCAATTCTGGTACCATTTTCCTCAGTCAGCGTTTCCCATCGTCTTCACCAAACACAACAAGGTGTGGGCATAGCCTGTGCAGGGGTGAGTATAATGATACTCAGTAGGGACCCTGAGACCCTCAAGGTCTCAAAAAATCCACAAAGGATAAACCACACAACAAGAAATCAACTAACAACCCTACTTAGGTATCTATCCATACATATACCTAAGTTATCAAGTATACTCATCTCAATCATGAGGAAACACAGGGTCCAACTCAAAAGCCCAAAGCTCAACTATTCCACAAAGGAAGGAATACTAAAAAGCTAATTACCACACAGGTACGCCACATAGAAGAATACTACCAAGGTATTACCATGAAGGAAAGTACCACAAGGTACTGACTCAGCTCACACCAGGTATATCTTAGGTATAGTATTATAGATGATTAGATGTAACTACTGAATCATCTTACTCTGTTAAGAGGCAGACCCACGAATGATCCTAAATTACAGACCCACACAGGATCCTAGTACATCATCATACCCACAAAGGATCCTAGTACATCGTCATACCCACACAGGATCCTAGTATATAGCCAGACCCACACAGGATCCTAGTACATCGTCAGACCCACAAAAGATTCTATAACATCGTCAGACCCACACAGGATCCTAGTACATCGTCAGACCCACTCAGGATCCTAGTACATCATCAGAACCACACAGGATCCTAGTACATCATCATACCCACATAGGATTCTAGTACATCTTCAGACCCACACAGGATCCTAGTACATCTTCAGACCCACACAGGATCTTAGTACATCGTCAGACCCACACAGGATCCTAGTACATTGTCAGACCCACATAGGATGCTAGTACATTGTCAAACCCACACTGAATCCTAGAATAGTCCCACATGGATTCCTAGAGAAGATACATTTAGGATCCTCAAATACAAACCCATAAAGGATCCATTTCTCATGTTACAGCCAGCTATAGGGTTTATGCACTAAACTCACTTGTCTCCGATAGAGTTTGATCCTCAATCTATTGGTAGATACTATAACTGCCATGAATTCCCACAAATAATTATTCCAAATGACCTTCACATAAAAGGGGTCTCAACGCAACAGACGGTGCGTTAATTGCACGCCCAATCTGTAAGTTATTGGCCCTTTAGTTCTGAGGGCCTGGTGGGATTCATGTTCGATCCAACCCGACTATACACCAAATTTATCCAAATCTCAAGTGGGGTATACCAAAAGGAATTTCTCACTCCAAGGTTTCTGGTGCCACATACGGTTGGTCAAACGGACACTTGGTGCCAAAGTTATGGCCAAAAGAGCGTATAGGGTTGAAACTTGTCTGGGTCCGGTCCGACCCAGTCGGCCCGACCCGGCCCGCTGAGTCTGGTCCATCCCAACCCACGCTGGGTGACCCACAATGTAGGGTGGCCCACAGTGAGGCAGCCCATAGTGCGGCATCCCACCATGGCTGGCCGGATGGCTAGCCACCTTCTCTGCACGGCGCGGTCACGTGTCGCGCCTTCGCCAACGGCTGGCTCGGTCGGCCGCCCTCCCTTCACCATTGTGACCCTTGGTCACTGGGCAGTTCGGCCGTGGTGTCGGCTGCTGTACCCGAGCCCCCCCGGTGTTTGTCGCAATCCTCCTCCACCGTGAAGAACACAAAAAGAACCACAATATTTGCAAAGGGGTCAGGCCATGTTTTTTTGACCCGTACCCTCCGTGTTAGAGTGGTAGTAAGTGGCTCAAATATTTCTTAAATCACGAAGAATCTTCAAGAATGGGTAAGGGGTAAATTCAAAACAACAAACCCTACCTCGAGGGTTCCATTAGAGATCGCCCGCAGTTGAAGACGGATTGGTATTTGTTGATCCCGAAGCAAGCCTCCTCCAATGATGCCACTCATTTGACAATCCCCCTTTCTTGTTCTTCGTTGGATAAGCGTTCTTCATTGGAGAAGCGTTCTTCGTTGGAGAAGCGTTCTTCATTGGAGAAGCATTCTTCATTGGAGAAGATCTTCCACAAGTTCGCCCCTTCTCCTTTACCAACCAATCCTCTCAAAGAAATGAGGTTCCAATATAAAATATCATTTTTTTGCACAAATGAAGTTGGCATAATTAATTGTCTCAATTAGTTGGCTCAAATAATTGGCTCAATTAATTGGCTCAATTAATTGGCTCAATTAAATGGGAGGTTATTAGGGAGTTGAGATTTTTTCCACCATTAAGAGGGGTTTGGGTGGTCCCCACCACCATGGATTTGAATTGGGGGTTTTCTAGCTTGGGTGGTCCCCACCACTGAGCATTCAATTGAGCGGATAAAAATAAAATAAAATTTATTCTATATTTTATTTTTATTCCATGAAAAACATGAAAACTAACTTTCTCCCTTGACAAACTACCATCGAGGTGAAAGTCTCCTTAAGTAAATATTGGTGCTACGAGCTCAACGGTGCCCTCAGATTTCAATTCTGAGCACCAGTTCAAAATTTACAAAACTCACTTGTACGTTTACTGAATGTACCCGAAAAAACGTTCAAAAATTCATTCTGGGCACACTGGGCCTCGGAATCACACACCGTCAATTTTCACAGACTCATAATATTACATATAATTTTAAAAAAAATACATTGAAAAATTCGGGTCTTTAAATTCTCCCCACCTCAGGGCTTTGCATCCTCATAAGCCACAACTCAAACTAAGGGAACAAGTGGGGGTACTGAGCACGTATCTGGGCCTCCCGCTCCCATATGCTCTCTTGGAGGTTCTCGTGCTTCCAATGAACGTGCAGCATAGGTATCAACTGCCTATGAAAAACCCGCTCCTATCAATCCTCAATATCCACAGGAACCTCTGCAAACGTCACCCCATCTTTGATGTCCATCTCACCATGGTCGATGACGTAGGTAGGATCATCCACATATCTCCTCAGCTGGGATACATGGAAGACGTCATGCACCAGGTGCAACTGAGGGGGAAGTGATAGGTGGTAATCCACCTCGCAAACTCTGTTGAGGACCTGGAAGGGTCCAATGAACCTTGGAGATAACTTGCCACCCCGGCCAAATCTCTGCAAACCTCGTTGGGGTGAGACCCGTAGGAAGGCATGGTCACCATCCTTGAACTCCAGAGGTCTTTGTATCCTGTCGGCATAAGACTTTTGCCTAATTTATGCAGTATTCATTCACTCCTGGATGATCTACACCTTCTCTGTGGTATCTCGTACCATATCTGGTCCCATGAGTGCTAACTCCCCTGGGTCAGTCTAGCACAAAGGTGATCTGTAAGGTCGACCGTATAAAGCCTCAAAAGGTGTCATCCCAATGGTGGAGTGATAGTTGTTATTGTATGAAAACTCCACCAAAAGAAAGTGATCCTCCCAGCTGCGATCGAAGTCGAGGACACAAGCACGTAGCATTTCCTCGAGGGTCTGAATGGTCCGCTCAGTCTGGCCATCCGTCTGAGGATGGAAGGCGGTGCTCAAATGAAGCTGCATCCTGAAAGCCTCCTACAACCCCATCCATAGCTGGGAAGTGAAACATGCATCACGATAGGAGATAATCATCGAGGATACTCCATGTAGCTGCACAATATTTTGTAAATAGAGGCGTCCCAAGCTCTCTACTGAACCCTGCTCTCTGATCGGTAGGAAGTGGGCCGATTTGATGAGTCGGTCAACGATCACCCAGATAGAATCATGACCTCTAGATGTATGTGAAAGTCCTGTCATGAAGTCCATGGATATCCTATACCACTTCCACTCTGGGACCTCTAAAGGTTGAACCAAGTCTGGTGGTACCTAATTCTCTGCCTCACTTACTGACAAGCGAGGCACTGAGAGACAAACTATGCTACTGCTTTCTTCATTCCCGACCACCAGGGTTGTCGTCGAAGGTCCTGAAACATCTTCCCCACTCCTAGATGTACTGCTAAAGGTGATGTGTGGAACTCCCTCAACACTTCCTCCCAAAGCGACACTGGTACCGTGGTACGTCCTCTGAAGAGGATGACGTGCTCCCCACCTTCAAAAAATCCATCAGGTGCTTGTCCTATAGATATCTGAGCACGTCGAGCCTCGCAGTCAGCGTCCCCATGCTACGCCTCCCTAACTCGCTGAAGAATTGGGGGAGTGACTGTAAGAGACTGAAGAAAATCTGATCCATCTTGATCCACAAAGGATATCTACAAAGCGGCTAATTGCTCTGTCTCCTCACCTAGCAGTTTTATACCAGATCTCCTGCTAAGTGCATCTACTACAACGTTCCCCTTCCAAGGAGTATAGACTATCATGAAGTCATAGTCCTGGAAGAACTCAATCCAATGCCGATGTCTCATATTCAGGTCCTTCTCAGAGAAGATATACCTGAGACTCTTGTGATCAGATTAGACTGTAAAACTCTCACCCATCGAGTAATGTCGCCACATCTTCAAGGTGAAGACCACTGCTGCTAACTACAGGTCATGGGTAGAGTAGTTCTGCTCATGTTGTCTCAGCTTTCGAGAACCATATGTGATCACTGCTCTCTCCTGCATCAGGAAACATCTGATCCTAGTCCATGATGCGTCATATTAGACTATGTACCCTATTCCCTCCTCCAGTAGCCTCAAGATGGGGGTACTATTCAGCCTCTGCCTCAGCTCCAGAAAACTCCATTGGAATCTCTCTGACCAAACAAAGGGTTTCCCCTTCTTCATCAATTCTGATAAAGGTGATACAACTCTGGAGAAATATGGCACAAACCTCCGGTAGTATCTAACCAAACCCGGGAAACTCCGTACCTCCGTCACACTCCTGGGTGGCTCCCAAGAAAGTACTACCTCAATCTTCACTGGATCCACCGCAAATCCAGCCTCCGAGATGGCATGTCCCAGAAAGTGAACCTCTCAGATCCAAAACTGGAACTTAGAGAGCTTTACATAAAGCTAGTGCTCTCTGAGTGTGTCCATAACTATTTGAAAATGATAGGAATTCTCTTTCTCAGTAGCCAAGTAGATCAGAATGTCATCAATAAAGACTACTACAAAGCGATCAAGGTATGGCTGGAAGATCTTGTTCATGAGTCCCATGAACACTGTTGGGGTGTTGGTCACGCCGAACGGCATGACCAAAAACTCATAATGGTCGTACTGACATCTGAAAGTTGTCTTCTGCACATCCTCATCCTATACTCTAAGCTGGTGATAGCCTGATCTGATGTCTATCTTTGAGAACCATTGTGCTCCCTTCAGCTGATCAAAGAGGTCATTAATCCTCAGGAGTGGGTATTTGTTCTTCACGGTCACCTGGTTCAGGTTCCAATAGTCAACACAAAGCCTCAAGATCCCATATTCCTTCTTGGAGAACAAAATCAAGGCTGCCAAAGGAGAAACACTGGTCTGAATGAATCCCTTCCCCTGTAAGTCCTCTAGCTATACCCGTAGCTCACGAAGCTCCATGGGAGCCATCTGATACGCTGGTGTAGATATCGGTGTTGTCCTAGGGTACAATTCAATGTAAAAGTCCACCTCTCTGCGATGAGGTAGACCCAGAACATAATCAGGGAAAACATCCGTGTACTGGTCCACCACTATAGGATAGTTCGGACTCTCCACATCAACCACTTCGAGGGTAAAGCTTGCCAACTGATGAGTGATCAGCTACACTCTCCTCTGGGTAAGTCCATCATATGCTGCAAAGGATCCCTTATCATCGGTAAAGTTAAACCTAGTCCCATCCATGCGTACACACCACACTTTTGCACCTAATCTGAGCATGAACTGTAGATAATCAGTCCATAGCCAAGATGACGTCGTAAGGCCTCGACGCTGCTACTAGGAGATCTTATCTGAATCTCTCTCCAACTAGAGTAAGCTCACACTACCGGAACCAATGTGTAATCATTGAATCTTCTCCCGTAGGAGTCTCTAGCTGTTTGGATTGATCTAATGGATCCATTGGAATCTCCGAGCTCCGAATGAGGGTAGTGAAAATAAAAGAATGACTGGAACTTGTGTCTATAAGTACTACAGCTAAGGTGGAGTAGACACATATCGTACCTCGTATCATCTCCAAAGCGCCATGGTCGTAGGACTCAGCTGCCTGGAGATGATCTCGCCCCTATCCACCTACTTCATGTGGTCAGGGTGGACCACCTGGTGGTGGTATCGGTAACACCTCGAATTGTCGCCCACTTCCAGTTGCACGACCAGCACCTCTACCATGTCTTTCTACTCCCTACGGGCCTCCTCGGTCGAACCTATGTCTCTGTCTGGGTGTTCCTTCGACCATCTTTTGATCCTTCATATAGCAGTTCGGATAGTCACGAACCTTGTGACCCTGCCTGCCACATGTGAAACAATGCTTATTCCTCACATGATTGACTCTGTCTCCGGTACCCCGTACAACCGATCCTGAGTCATGTGGTCATACACCTGTAGGTTTGGTCCTCTTGGACCTCTGTGAAGTCTGTTTTCTTCCAACTGTAGAAGACTCTGCTACGTGTCGACTGGTGGTGGGTCTCTCTGTTGGTGACTGCTCAGCAAGAAAACTCTCCACTATGAGGAATCTCTCTAACACCCTCGCCTGCATCGGGATGCCGAGAGAAATCATCGAAGCCCTGATCTCCCGCCTGAGTCCCTGCTCGAAGGTCCTGGCTCTGAATAATGGGTCCCGCACCATATCAGTGAAGTAGCATGAGAGTTTGGTGAACCTTGCTGAGTACTGAGCCACAGTCATGCTGCCTTACTGCAGATGAAGAAGCTCTTGTATGCGCACTGCATGAAGAGTCACTGGGAAAAACTCTGCCCGAAATAGGATCTCAAAGTCTACCCAGAGAAGTTTCTCCTCATCGTGAACCTAGAGAATCAAGCTCCACCATCTTCCTGTTGCTTCCTGTAAAAGACTGACAACAAGGATCGCCATAAGATCAGTTGGTGTCCCTACCAGTCATAAGACTCTCACCACTGCCTCCAGCCAATCCTCAACCGCATGTGGGTCCGTCTCTCCCCTAAACTTGGGTGTCCTATAGCACTATAACTCATGAAATGCGCTCAAGCGTTTTGCACCCTCTACTACTGGGGATGGTGGCATCGGTGGCCCAACAGGTAATGGTATCTCCGGTGCCTCCGCTGGTGCCTCTACAGGAAGAGGGCCCTGCACCGAGGCCTCATCGCTCAGTGAGCTATCAGTGTGTACTATACCCAGAACCCTAGCTGGATGTCTGCGTGGAGGCATCCTGAAAAGAAACAGGTGTTCCACAGTCAATAAGTTATACCTGGTGAGCTGACTCAAATATATCACAAATAAAACTCTTGAAAACACACATGCAATCACTGTTTTTGTGCACTGAGTCAGAAATCAGAAGTCAGGGTCCTGTTGTATGGATACGTTGGCCGCCGCACCAACACTAGATTCTCTAAACTGATAATCATAATCACTACACTTAACACTATTTCCATTAAAAAGATCATAGTCGTATGTTCTATGGTAGAACCGACTCCTCTAATACCAATTTGTCATGACCTGTCCCTCAGGGCCCGTGCCGTGACTACCCCAAGCCCGCCTTTCATAGGTCAGGGGATGGGGACTAGCACCGAAGGCATATTCCCTAAAACTGGGAAGGCATTGCCTTATATCCTGTAAACACACACAACCAAGCACACAGCTGGATACGAATACAAGGTAAATTGAATAGTAAATAGAATGAGTACAGTAAGTAAAAAGGGTCCATAATACAAGCCCAACTGGAAAGTACAAGAAACTGAAAAGTAAAAGCAAACTGAACAGCTCCTGTGAACACCCGCCAAGGATCCTACCTAAAGGGTAGGTACAGCTCTCTAACGGTCGTCTCTACGGTATTCCTCGTCTAAGGTCCACCTCTGAGCTACCTCCAGTCCTGGTACCCTTTTCCTCAGTCAGCGATGTTCGTCGTCTGCACCAAACACAACAAGGTGTGGGCATAGCCCATGAAAGGGTGAGTATAACGATCCTCAGTAGGGACCCCAAGAACCTCAAGGTCTTACAAAATCCACAAAGTATAAACCACACGGCAAGAAATCAAATGAAAATCCTACTTAGGTATATTCCCATACATATACCTAAGTTATCAAGTATACTCATCCTAATCATGAGGAAACACAAGGTCTAACTCAAAATCCAAAAGCTCAATTGTTCCACAAAGTAAGGAATAATATGAAGGTAAGTACCACACAGGTACGCCACACAGAATAATACCACTAAGGTATTAACATGAAGGAAAGTACCACAAGGTACTGAATCAGCTCACACTAGGTATATATTAGGTATAGTTGTAGAGATGATTAGATGTAACTACTGAATTATCTTACTCTGTTAAGAGGCAAACCCACGAAGGATCCTAAATTGCAGACCCACATAGGATCCTAGTACATCATCATACCCACACAGGATCCTAGTACATCGTCAGACCCACATAGGATCCTAGTGTATAGTCAGACCCACACATCCTAGTACATTGTCAGACCCACACAGGATCATAGTACATCTTTAGACCCACACAGGATCCTAGTACATCGTCAGACCCACACAGGATCCTAGTACATCGTCAGAACCACATAGGATCCTAGTACATCGTCAGAACCACACAGGATCCTAGTACATCGTCAGACCCACACGGGATCCTAGTACATCGTCATACCCACATAGGATCCTAGTACATCGTCATACCCGCACAAAATCTTAGTACATCTTCAGACCCACACAGGATCGTAGTACATCGTCAGACCCACACTGGATCTTAGTACATTGTCAGACCCACACAAAATCCTAGTACATCATCATACCCACACAGGATCCTAGTACATCTTCAGACCAACACAAGATCCTATAGTAGTCCCACATGGATTCCTAGAGAGGATTCATGTGGGATCCTCAAATACAGACCCACGAAGGATCCCTTTCTCATGTTACAGCCAGCTACTGGGTTCCCGCACTAAGCTCGCTTGTCTTTAGGAGAGTCTTCTCCTCAATCTACTGGTAGATACTCCAACTACCAAAAAGTCCCATGAAGAAGTATCCTAAAGGATCTCCATGTAAAATGGGTCTCAACGCAATAGATGGTTCCTCAATCGGACGCTCGGTCTGTAAGTTATTGACCCTTTAGTTCCGAGGGCCCAGTTGGATTCGTGCTCGATCTAACCCATCTGTAACCCCAACTTTATCCAAATCGCAAGTGGGTTATACCAAAAGGACCATCTCTCTCCAAGGATTATGGTGTCGTAGACGGTTCGTCAAACGGACGTCCGGTGCCAAAGTTATAGCCAAAAGAGCATATAGGGTCGAAACTGGTCTAGGTCCGGTCCGACCCGGTCGGACTGACTCGGCCCGACCCAGTTCGGGTCTACTCAGCCTGCTGGGTCCGGCCCGGCCCGCTGGGTCTAGCCCGGCCCACCGGCGCGGCCCAGCCTGCGCTGGGCGGCTTGCGGTGCGGGGTGGCCCACGGTGCAACGGCCCACCGCGGCTAGCCGGATGGCCGGCCACCTTCTCCGCACGGCGTGGTCACACGTCATGCCTTTTCTGGTGTCCAGCTCAGTCGGCTTCCCTCCTTTCACTACTGCGGACCTTGGTCGTTGGGCGTCGGGGACGCGCGTCGCTGCCCCCGTCGTGCAGTCGGCCTCCGTTGGCCGCCTCCCTTGCTCTGTCATGGCCGACGGGCCACGAACCTTCTCCAGTGGTGTGGTTGCACCACCGCGGTCTTCACGGCCAGTCGTGGTTCTGACTGCCATACCCGAGCCCCACTGGTGTTGATCTCCGTCCTCCTCCACCTTGAAGAACACGAAAAGAACCACAAGATTTTCGGAGGGGTTGGGCCATGTTTGTTTGGCCCGTATCCTCTGCGTTAGAGCAGTAGTAAGTGGATCAAATATTTCTTTAATCATGAAGAATTTTCAAGAACGAGTAAAGGGGGAATTCAAAACAACAAACCCTACCTCGAGGGATTCATTGGAGATCACCCATGGTTGAATACGGATTGGCTTTTGTCGATCCTGAAGCAATCATCCTCCAATGAAGCCGCTCGTTTGATGATCCCACGTTCTTGTTCTTCATTGGAGAAGCATTCTTCATGGGAGAAGCGTTCTTCCTGGGAGAAGATTTCTTCATTAGAGAAGCATTCTTTATTGGAGAAGCATTCTTCATTGGAGAAGATTTTCCACAAGTTCTTCCCTTCTCTTTTGCCAACCAATCCTCTCAAAGAAATGAGGTGCTAATATAAAATATCATTTTTTGGCACAAATGAAGTTGTCATAATTAATTGGCTCAATTAATTGGATCAATTAATTGGCTCAATTAATTGGCTCAATTAAATGGGAGGTTATTGGGGAGTTGAGAGGTTTTCCCCCATTAAGAGGGGTTCGGGTGGTCCCCACCACAATGGATTTGAATTGGGGGTTTTTCTGTATCGGGTGGTCCCCACCACCAAGCATTCAATTGGGAGGATAAAAATAAAATAAAAGTTATTATAAATTTTATTTTAATTCCATGAAAAACATGAAAACTAAATTTCACCCTCGACCAACTACCGTCGAGGTGAAAGTCTTCTTAAGTGAATATCGGCACTGTGAGCTCAATGGTGCCCTCGGATTTCAATTCTGAGCACCGGTTCAAAAGTTACAAAAACTCACTCGCATGTTTACAGAACGTACCTGAAAAAAAGTTCAAAAATTTATTCTGGACACACTGGGCCTTAGAATCAGGTGTCGTCAATTTTTGCGGACTCGTAATATTCTATATAATTTAAAAAAAATACATGGAAAAATTTCGGTCTTTACACCAAGGCTCTCTACAATAGAAAAAAAATAAAGATATGGGAATCCCCTGTATCAAAAAGTGAAGAAGCTAAAACTGAGGCAACTAGGATCGTGCCTCAAACTTTAGAGGGTCTGGGATCTTGCTCATGCTAGTTCTTCTCCACTGAAAAAGTATGGCCTGTACCATGGCCCTGTGACCCTGCCTGACCACTCTAAGTTGATCCTCCTTGCCTTTGCTAAAAGCCTGGTGATTGACTACCACGACCGTGACCTCCACCTCGGCCTGAACAGCTAAAAGGACTCCAGTTCCCAGACTGGTGAGAAACTGGTGGTGCTTTTCCTGAACGAGGAGTCATAGAAGAACCCCTTTCACCAGCTGCTGGTGAGAAGATATGACAGAATCGCTAAAGATGACCCATCTTGCTACATGATCACCACTCCACTGGGTCTCTCGGGCAATGTGGTCTGGTATGCTCGACCTTCCCGTACTGGTAGCATACCACTTGGATACCTGAAGGTGTCTCTCTCCTCCTCATATCTCCATGCGTAGATTACCTACGGCACTTCCTGATGTCAGTAAGAGGAATACCAACTCCGGATGTCGAGCCGCCCTAGCTCACAACTCCAGAATCCCTCAGATTTCACTTTGTGATTAGCACCTGGTTGACTATATAAGTGATGGAAGTCAACCTGAATATGTTCGCTTGAGATCGGATGTTGTTCCTGATACCATCCTCAAACTTCCTTGCTAGGAATAACTCATCACCTCCTGGGATGGTTGTGAAGTGTTGCAGCTCTGTGAAGTGAGAATAATACTCCATAATAGAAAGAGTGCCTTGCTTCAGACTCATGAACTCTCGAGCTCGATTGGCCCTCAAAGTCTTTGGGTAAAAGTAATCATAAAAGGTATGCTGAAACTCATCCCATTCCATAACCTACTAGAGTCCCACCTGTGAGATCACATCCCACCATATCTTGGAGGAATCCCAAATCATATACGTAGTGAGCTTCTCCCTCCTCTCTGGAGGTGTCTTCAGATGCTCGAAGATAGATAGCATGGATCCTAACCATGACTCTACAGCCTGAGGTCCTCCTTCCTCTATGAATGTGGGAGGATGCTTCTATTAAAAACCCCGTGTTAACTCTTCCATATATGGGGCAGGATACGGTACTCCTCGGAAGGTCTGCATAAACCTCATAAAGCCCTCTCGGAACTGTTCATCATCACCTATGTCCGGAATGACGGTCGGTGCCAAGACTGGCACTATAGGAGGATCTGCAGGTAGTCCCTGATCAACCATGTCCGGTGTCTGGTCACTACCCTGTAACTAGCATACAACTAGAGGATGTATAGGTGTCATGACTCTACAAGGTCAAACACACACCTTAGATCAAGATTAACAGGGACTAAAACTTAGATATGTAATAAGGGGACAAGAGAAAGAAATCATTCAAGTTTTTCAAACATGAATACATGGTGTGTATAATTCCTATATGGAGTCTTCCCTTAAGACTTCACATGGGAGTGTGCTTTTTCCAACACAGGCCATGTAACACCCCATACACACGGCGTGTTGTCCTAACACACGGTGTGTACTTGAATCTTCTTACCCTTCTTGAGTTCTCTTACACGGCTAAGACACACAGTTTTCCTAGAACAAGACTACACAGCATGTTAGTGCCAAACACAGTGTGTACTAGACGAACTTCACCGACCCATGTTGTTAGTCACACGGTCAGTTACACGACTCACTCTACACGGTGTGTTTATTCTATACACGGAATGTACAAGAAGTTTTCCACCATATCGTGTTGTTCGTTACACAGTCGGATACATGGTTTACACTACATGGTGTGTTCAATCTTGACACGGTGTGTATAACCTATGTTTTTATCCATTTGTGTCGTTAGTCACACGGGTGGACATATGGTCTACACAACACGGCGTGTACAACCGGTACATGCTGTGTTCCCACAAGATTTCCCAATCCTGTGTATCTACCCACACATCCATTGACACAGTTAGAAACAACATGGCATGTACATACATTACACGATGTGTGCTTAAGAAAAACATTTCCTTCCTGAATAGAAGGACACATGGCATGTATTCATCATTACACACTGTATATTCTGGGTTTTTCCAGATTGTAAGCCTCAAAAACTACTCCAAAACCCATAAAAACACTGAAACAAACATTGAAGTGCCAAATTATGATCCGTGAGGGGCCATACTCCCTGAGAATCAAATCTTGGCATCTTATACATGTTATATATAAGGAATACAAGGCAATGATCCACCAAATTCTGATCCATGAGGGCCCATAACACCTCAAGAACCAAAGTTTGGTGTTTATTCAAGAAAAATGCATACAAACAATACCCTATCAAAAAGAAGATATTCTATCAAGGCATCTATCACAACAGCATGCATATCTAACACAACCTCTATCACAACAACATGCAATCTCTAATGCACACTAAATGGCATAGAAAGAATGAATGACATGTGATTTCTAGAAAATGACAATATGATTCATGAGATGGCATACCCTCATCTCATCGGGTTGCAACAGAAATAGAACCTCAATAATATCAACAATAACAGCACAAAACATGTGAATCACCCAATGGTGAAATAAAATCAACTGTAAAATTGAAAAACTAGAAAAATTGCAATAATGAGGTAAATTGGCTTTTCCCTGTACATAGGTTAGCTACTCCTGAGCACAGCTTATTACCAAGTACCTATTTCCTTTCTATCTTTGGCTATAGGATCCAAACAGTAATTCAAGAAGAAAATAAATCCTCTTATACCACTTTGTAATGTCCCGGTTCTAGAATCCGCCCAGAGGTGCCTTGTACCCTGTTGGTCACATGGCCTCAAGCGCATTTCCCCGAACATCGGTGGATTCCAACTAGTAGTGAGGGCCTTGGGTGTGATAGTGGGGAAACTATTACCTCATTGGAAGGGTAACACAGCGAAAGTAAAACAGATAAAAATAGCATAAGTATTAATAATATCATACAATAGTAAATAGTGGAAGACTGAAAGTAAGAAACAACTGGAGAACATAAATAAATGATGCATGATACATATGTCTAGGAAATCATCCAAACAAGTCACAATGATGGAATAAAAAACTAAACCAAGTATAAGGAAAATAAAGTAAACAACTCCTCATCATCACAAGCCTCGGCTTGGTCTCATTCTCTCTAGCTCCACCGCAATCAAGTACCTGAAGTAGAAGGGAACTTGCCCTTATCTAGACCTATAATAATATAATATGTTTGGACCCAAAAGCATGACCCAAACAGGGTGTGAGACAAATAACAGTAGGAAACCACCCAAATATTTGTGCCTAGAAGTCAGTGAATATATATGGCAGGCAATAATCAAAAATAAGCAGTAAATAAGGAAGTGATCAAAAGTAAACAATCCAACAGTTTCAATGCATACAGTTTAATATATCAAGCAATAAGATAATAAAAAATAGGTAAACCTCTGGGAATTACTCAAAGCCTAACCCCTATGGTTCAACCAAAAAAACACAAGCAACCCTCTAGGAAGTACTCATAGTCTAACACCACTGGTTCAGCTTTAGCACAAACTCTCTGAGGAAGCACTCACCATCGATTCCCCTAATAGTCTCGTGTCGGTAACTAAAAGGAACTCTGAGGAAGTACTCAACGTCCAATTACCCATGTGGCCCACATCAAGGAACTAAAGACACTCTTAGGGAGCACTTACATCCATCCCCCTATGGTCTTGCAACGTAACAGTAAAACAGACACTCTGGAGAAACCCTCAACGCCCATTCTCCCTAAGGTCTACTACACCAGGTTCTCATGGCCCTATATAATTCAAACATGCATAGAGATATATGGTATCCAAATTAAACCTCAAGAACTAATTGGATAAATAGTCTACAAAATATCATAGCATATCAGATAAAAACACTCCATCCTAACAATAATAGGCATGGAAAGAAAAGCAGTAGCCTATTAGGCAAATCTAGACCAAACGGTCAAAACAAGCAACATGGGAAAGACATCCGTAGCATGGAAAGAGTAACCCTATTCATAAAAAATTAACCTCTATCCAAACAAACAAGGCATAGCAGGCAATAACAGGTCTAAAAACCATAAACACGCAATACCCCAAATAAGTGTATTAGACACTTTTGCACATATAACTCAAATACTAACTACGGAAAGGCACAAACCACCTACCTCAGCATTGTACAATCAATATACTCTAAATTCGGCCCTTGGATCGACCTATAATGTGGTAGATCTAAAAAAAACATCTAAAACGTTCAACTGAGGATAACTTGAGAGATAGGAGAAATCAAGAAACAAGGTTCAATAAGAAGAGATAACTCACCGATGTGATTCCAACGCAACTGACGAAGTTTGATTCGGAGAACAGATGGAAAGTCAGAGGATCAAAGAATATTTGTCACTGTACAGACACTCCTGGATGAGTCGGACCTAGAAGGAGGTGTTTCTGCCGATTAAACGGAACCATGGTCCGCTTAATGAAATAAAAAGAAAGTACACGGTGTGTATTTTAAAATTACACAGCGTGTACTTGCCCTTACCGAGCCCTGATTTTGGCAGCCTCTAGGTCACCACACACGGCCATGTAATCAGCCATTACCTAGCTAGTACATAGTCACCCGTGGCAACAGAGTACATGACATGTACTTATAAGTACATGGCGTGTACTCCTAAATTTTCCAGAAACTCCTCTTTTCCCACAAAAATAACTAGAAAATAAAAACATACCTGAAAAGAAGATTCGGGTTCTTACAGATCGTTTATGAAATTTTAAACCTTATCAAAATAATTTGGCTGAATTTTATATTTTTTTAATTTTATATCATTTAATAAAATATTATTTATTTTAAAATTTCATTTATGTCGATGTTGACACTATTCATTACATGATTTTTTAAAAATATGATAACAAAATGGTATCGTCAAACCAAATATTCTAACTAATAGATAATATGTCAAAGTAATCTATAAAATTATTTTATACCATTAATTATCTCAATTTATATTTATTTTAATATTTTTAATATCATTTATTTGATATTTTCTTGAATTAAACAATTATTGCATCATTATTGTGTAAGGATTTAAGGTAATTATTTGTCTCCTAAAAATTAAAAATAAATTATCATGATTAATATAAACATTTTATATTTAAAAATACTATTTATAGTCTAATATATCCTCTATATAACCCCATATTAAAAATATTTTACTTGTTAAAAACAAAAGTATGACAAAATTGACTTTTCTTTCAATAAAATACTATAAATGGATTGAAGTCATCTAAGTGACTCAAAGAGCACAAAAAAATAAAACAAAGTATTATTTTGGTATTAATTCACTAATTAAATGAAATTATGTTAAGTTTTAAGTTAATTTTCTATCATTTATAATATTATTTTCACCCTTAATTACGCGATTTACCCTTAACCGTGGTAATAAAAAAAATACTAAAGTTACAATTCATATTGTCCAAAAATAAAAATAAAATATTTAATGAATTTAGACCTTATAATTCCAAATATAGAATAAATTTTTCAAAATTCAAAACACATAATTGGATAAAATTAATTTAAAATTAATCATGTTGATGAAATGAGAAAACAGGTTTTGAATGTGAAAACATTCAAAAAATTGAAATGTTTTTATATCCAAATTCAATGTGAAATTGAATTAAATGAACTAAATTATATTAAATGATATAAAATTTATCTAATTATACTTTAAAACTAATTAAAATATAATTTAACACTATAAATTATTTATACAAAAAAATTGTTTTCAATTAAAATGCATTATTTTTCACTTTTCATCAAAACATGAAACTTATCATAAAAATACCAAAAAACAACCAAAGTAAAATTTTATATTCCTATTTATAATAATAAGTTTATTTTGTCAAATTTAATTTATAAAAGTGTTAAAAATTATATTTAAAACAAGTTCTTCGTCAAAATTTGGAAAGTGTCTTTTTAGAAAAATACTTCTTTTATGCATAAAATTAGATTTGTTCTTATATCATGTCTAGAAAAAACATAGGATGAATTTTAAATATTATATTAAATATATTATATATATGTTTCATTAATATAATCCAAAAAGAGTTATTTGTTTATTTATTGGTATAAAACACACTTGTGTGCATTTAAATAGTTTTTCAAAAAAATGTTTCCTTTTATTTTAAAAAGGGTTTTATTTTCATTAATAATTAATTAGTAAAATAATAAATTATATTTGAATGTGTAAACCAAATTTTTATAATTTATTTAATCTTGTTTATACCCTCAATTATAATGGCTATGTTATAATGGTAATATTTAAATAATAATATTTAGGTGTTCATTTAAGCTCGATGTGGCATATCATGTACACTATCAAACATAGTGTTTAATTTTAAAAACTAGGGATGTTACATTCCCCCATTAATAAATTGAATCCTTTAAATTTTAACTCGGTTTTGGTATCTAGGGTTCGATTACTCAAAATATCTTTATTGAAATTCCACATTGAAAAAATGATTAGTGAACTTCCAATTTAAAATAAAGAAAGTGAAGTATGAAGGTCACATGAGATAACATATACTAGGGTTACATGTAGGAAAACATGTACAAGCAAGAGAAAACTAACTATCAAGTTCTGATGGAGATTGATAGAGATCATGGTCATGAGAAAGTTAATAATCACAAAACCATACATTTGTAATGGATTAAAATGTCATTTATTTATTAGTAAGAAAAGTAAACGGATAATGTTTTTGTTTTAAGATTATTTTCATAGAGTTAAGGAATTATTTTACTACCTAGACTAGGAACATAAGTAAATATACTTACTTGACAGGTATAGTTTCATCCATTAATCAAATACCACCACAAAATTATCTTTTTCTCCAAATGATGGGTATTTAAGATCAATTTTTAATGCATGAAGCATTAGAATCAACTTCTATGGATCAAAAAATCCAAAAAAATATAACTATTTATTCCTCCAATATTTATACATTAACCAAAACCAAAATATTTAGGATAAAATAATATAATTCCCTAAAAAGAATAAACCATTATATGATGAAAAACTACTTGAATCTCCAAAATTAAATAGTAATACCCATAGTTCATCATAGATCGTTTAGAAAATAACTATCCTTCCTCAAAACTATTCTAGGGTAATATTAAAACCAAAAAATTAGAAGGATTTGATCACATAGTCTTCTAAATAACATCAATCACTCTTAATGACTAATATAAAAAAATTAATTACCTAAATCACATAATCTCTAAGATATGTCAGCCATTTCCATAAATAACTTGAATTATCATAAGTCCACAATAAATTCATATTTGACTCCAAAAATAAAATTCAACCTTTATTCTTCATAATAATATTTTTACCTTGATCTTATGGGATTCCCAAAATAGAGAACGTCTTCTGAAATAACATTAATCACTTAATCACCAAATCATTTTCCAATACCAATATTATTTATAAAACATATTTCCCCCAAATGAACTTAACCTTTATCTGTAAGATATTTTAAATAAAGGAAAACAATTTTATACTAACTAGGACATCACTTAGACCAGTGGTGGGTGATTCACCATTGTCACCCTTCGGTTGTGGATTCAATTCCCACAGCCTTTCCATATGTGATGGGTTGTCACGTGGTCTATGGGTTATCTTTTTTAAAAAACTATATTAATAGAATCCTTATGAAAATTACAAAAATTTGAGAAACATAAAAAATAAACTTAATATTCTTTGACCTAAAAGGTTATTTTATACCTTTCATTTTTCATCAAAAAAAGTAATATCCCATAATTACCTTAAAATAAAATATCATATAAACCCTAAAGGTTATTTATACCTTTATATTTATATCCAAAAAAATAAAATATAATTGTTCCTCAAATAATATTTTCACATAAAAAACTTAAGGGTTATATATAAAAAAAACTAAAAAAATATTCCAAATTACTCCTATCATCAAAAGAGTTTTAATACTTTTAAACATTTCATCATCCTTATATATAACATAACATTTTAATTATTTATATGTAGACATCTTAATCTTTAAAAAAATTTCATAATCCCTTAACCATTATTTTCCACCTTATTTCTTAATACTTATTTCTTACAAATAGAAAATATAAATCATATCCTAATATTTAATAATATTAAAACATGAACCAATAAATAATCCATTACTTTCATATTCCATTTACAGTTTCCTCATCTTCAACTATAATGACATTAGTTGTTCCTAAATAGATATATGTATGGTCCTTCTAATCCCACTCACGAGCCTTCTTCCTAAGACATTGATTTGGATAATGACCATATTGCCCACATTTAAAACATTCAATTGATAACTTGGGAAGAAATTATTTACCTTTAATGGAGTAAAATGAATGCTTCCCTTTTACTTAGAATATTATTAATTTATTACCTCCTTTACAACATTTAAAACATCTTATTTTCCCTTTAATAAATTTCCCTAAGTGTTTCTTTCAGTATCCTTGACACGTATGTCGTTGAATATATTTAACTTTTTTATCATTGTTACCTAAACTTCCACATGGATTAATTTATATCATATATAATGCATTAGAAAACTCACCAAGGTTAAATCGGTTAATCATTACTCTTGATAGTTGGTTTAGAATAACCAAAATAGTTCTTACTATAGATCACATTCCATTCAGTTTCTTATTCATAGAACCACTCTATTTTCCTTCACATCCATTATTAATTTGGTGCTTGTTAGATCTAGACATTTACTAAAACCAAAAAGGTAATTGTGATAAATAAAATCATAATATACCATATTATGATGATGATAAACACTAAAATATCATGGTTCATGTTATATCAAATTTATTCAATTTATATAAAATAATTATGAATCTTCCTACAGTGCTAACCATTATGGTTATATACGATTTTTAACTTATGATTAAATAACATCCTAACATTTGGAGTTATCTAAACCATACTTTGATACCAACTATAAGGTCTCATCCTTAAACATTATATATTCTAGTATTTTTGAACTAGAATTAAAATTCTTAAAATTATGAGGATCTTTTCAGTTTAGAGTTTTAGAGAATTAGTAAAAACTCTTAAAAATTAAACTCGTACATTACAAGTGGACACTTATACTCAGTATCCATTTTTTCACCAAACAAAGGTCTTTGAAATAAAACATGGTTTCTATTTATGAAAAATATTCACAGTTTTCTCCTTGATCTCATCATTATACCTACTCTCCCTTAAACCTAGTGAAAAAAAAATTAAAAGATGGAATGAGCACAAAAAGATCAGTAAGGTACATAAAAAATGAAAGAAATTATTAGTCAATGAATACTTATAAACCCATGAAAACATTTTACAAAGTTATACTTTTCACCCATAAAACATAATATCTTTATCTTACCTCATTAAATCATAAGTTTCCCATAAAAATACATAGAAAATATAAATAATAAAGGTAAATTTTGGCATAATTTCCACAACACTCATACATTTACTATAAATATCACCACTACATAGGTAGTAACCTTCATGGTTACATTTGGAATACCCACCACATTATATTCCCTTAATCTCTTACATCTCATTACCCAATGCATTTGAGAGATATAATGGGATCACCCACCCTTGGTTTATCATAGAACCAACCATAATCATAAACAATTCTCAATAACTATAACATAATAACAACACATAAATCATGCATAAAATAAAAATAACTTTTCCACTTTGAAATCCCTTTTCATTTTTATAATATCACGCACTCAAAAATGAAAAAAAACCATTATTTGAAAATAAAATCATAAACTTGTAAAGGAAGCATAAAAACATTAAAGACACATGAAATTTATAAAAAAATTATTTTGTATATGTAAAAAACATTATTTTTGTATTTTTTAAAAATAGTTGAAAGAATGACTTTAAAAGAGGTTTTTTAAAAAGAAATTTTCTTACCTTGAGTCCGACGCGTCACGTAAAATATTTATCTTCCTGAATAATAAACTTATGTTATTTTTTTACTTTATTGAGAAAAAATTTAAATTTTTTTATTCTTTTTATATCACTTATTATCATGTTATAAAAATTATCTAATTATTTAAGTTCATGTCGAACTTTTTGACGATATTCAGTACTTGAGTCTAAAATAAATTTGGTATGATGTTAATATTTGAAGTTTTAATTATTCCATCATCTACATAATTATATTCATGAAATAATAATCATTTTTATACATAAATTATACTTTTAAATCCATCTATTTCATATGGATATGAAAAATTAACTATGTTGCAATTATGGAGAAGGTAAGTTGTATGTACGCATGAGTAACATTTCCATTTTTCAATGATCATTATATAAATAAATTAGGTATTATTTTATATTTACATAATGATAATAATATAATAAATATCATATTAATCATTTAAATATACTTATATATATCATCTGTGTGATGTGGTTATGAAAAACAAATTGCATCACTTCGTGGAGGTGATCGTTCACACATACGTACAAATGACACTATCATTTTTATGTGCATTGAAAGGTAAGAACATAAATGATATATTATATTTTAATAATTATAAATATTTCATTAATATCATATATAAATATTAATTTCATCATTATAACCACTCTTGATAGATTGTGATGGAAAATGAATTTAATCGATTCGTGAGGTGATAATCTGCTATACACATGAATGATAACTTTTTTCCCATTTGATGGAAGTGGAGATGGATTTAGGTGATTATATTAACATAATAAAATATACATATATTGATTATACTATATTTATTATTTCATCATGGTTTAATAATATTTTAAGGAGGTGGAAGAATAGTTAAAATAGAAACACTTAATTAAAAACGATACCTCTTCTTGAGATGATCTCCTTTGATTAACACCTTAATACCTCTAAGGAGGGTTTTATGCCTAACATAATTCCTCTATAAGGTGGGTAGATATTATAGGAATATATTTGGGAAGATATTTTCTGGAAAAAAAAATAGGTTTTAAAGTGTTAATAAAAGATAATAATGGGTGTCCTTTTATAAGAGAGAGGAGGGGCACTCTTAGAATTATTCAAAATATTAAATTAATATGAATTAATTTTATATTTAAAATGGATAAAAACTGATTTATTTAAAATATTTTATGATTATGGGTCTAAATAACTTCATAAAATGAAAATTAGATAATTTTTTACCATTTTTTAATCCTTATCTTTTGGCTTCAACCCTTATTTAACCTTTTTAATTCTTACTGTGACAACATGGGTTTTTACTCCTTAAGGGTTAACATTGTTACAATAAAATGCAAAACAAACCAAAAATGGATCATTTATGACACTTAAAATATTATCCAAATCATTTGTATAAATTTTATATTTTTATGAATTTTATATCATTTAATAAAATATTATTTATTTTAAAATATCATTTATATCAATTTTGACACTATTCATTACATGACTTTTTAAAAATATCATAAAAATATGATATAATTAAAAAACTACTTTAACTCATCACTAACATGTCAAAGTAATATATAAAATTTTTTCATGACATTAATTATCTCAAATTATATTTATTTTAATATTTTTTATATCAATTATTTGATATTTATTTAAATTAAATAATTACTGCATTATCATTGTGTAAGACTTTAAGGTAATTATTTCTCTCCTAAAAACTAAAAATAAATTATCATGATGAATATAAATATTTAATATTTCAAAATACTATTTATAGTCAAACAGATCCCCTGTATAACCCCATGTTAAAAATATTTCACTTGTTAAAAACAGAAGTATGACAAAATTGACTTTTCTTTGAATAAAATATTATAAATGGATTAAAGTCATCCAAGTGGCTACAAGAGATAAAAAAAATATCCCAGTGATTATTTTGGTCTAAATTCACTCATAAAATAAAATTATGACAAGTGTTAAGGTAATTTTTTATTGTATATAATATTATTTTTACCCTTAATTACATTATTTACCCTTAATCGTGATAATAAAAAAATACTAAAGTTACTATTCATATTGTCCAAAAATAAAAGGGAACTATTTAATAAATTTTTAACTTCTTATTAAAAATATGGAATCCATTTTTCAAAATTTAAAACTCATAATTGGATAAAATTAATTTAAAATCAATCTCATTAATGGAACGAGAAAACGGGTTTTTAAGGTGAAAACATTCAAAAGATTGAAATGTTTTTATATCTAAATTCAATGTTAAATTGATTATAATGACCTAAATTAGATTAAATGGTATAAAATTTATCTAATTATAATTTAAAACCAATTAAAAATATAATTTAACACTATAAATTATTTATACAAAAAAGCTATTTTCAATTAAAATGCAGTATTTTTCACTATTCATCAAAACATGAAACTTATCATAAAAATACCAAAAATTCAACCAAAATAAATTTTTATATTCCAATTTCAAATAAGAAGTTTATTTTTTCAAATATAATTTATAAAAGTTTCAAAACTATTTTTAAAAAAAGTGCATCATCAAAAGGCGGAAAAATTTCCTTTTTAGAAAAATACTTCTTTTATGCATAAAATTGGATTTGTTCTTATATCATGTATAGAAAATAAATAAAATTAATGTTAAACATTATATTGAATATATTATATATATAATTCATTAATATAACCCAATAAGAGTAATTCATTTGTTTATTGGCATAAAACACACTTGTGCACATTTAAATAGTTTTTCAAAAAAACATTTTCTTTTATTTTAAAAGGGGATTTATTTAAATTTTTAATTAATTAGTAAAATAATTAATTATTTATACATGTGTAAACCATATTTTTATAATTTATTTAATCATGTTCATACCCTCCATTCTAAAGGCTAGGTTTTGACGGTAACATTTAAATAATAATATTTAGTTGTTCATTTAAGCTCGATGTGATGTATCATGTATGATATCAAAAATAGTGTTTCCTTTTAAAAAATAGTTATGTTACAATAAGAGGTAATGAATAAAGAAAAATAAATCATAATTAAAAACCAAATATGGAACTAGTGAGGGCCCTGCACAACACAGCTTCTCGCTCCAAGCTTTGGTCTCAGGGATCTCTCTGACAACAGCAATCTTACTCTCTACTTATAGACTCTAGATGGGCCCATGCATCATTGAATGGAATTAAGGATGGGTCAAAAAGTGGTCATGGGTGGTTCCTAGGTCTTAAAACATGTTAAAATTTAAAAATATTTTGAATATGTCCATTTTTTCCCATCCCTGACATTACACGTCATGTAGTGATTACACAATGTGTAAATATTGCACCACGTATACCGAATTCATGACATACAACTTTATGGGCCATCATCACATGTGTCATGGTGTGACACATATGTTTCACACCGTGACACGTGTCAAATTCAATTTAATATTTTTTCATCCACTTCACGACGTGTATTACTTTCACAACATTCACTAGTTCATGATGTGTAATGGGTACACAATGTGTAAATTCAATTTTCAGCTCTAGAAGCCTCATTTTTTCTTGGTTCTTCAGTTCCATACCTTGGAATTTCTCCATGATCATTCTTTATTTTAGAAATCATTTTTAAAGTAGATATCTTTTTTGTTTCCACTACTTTTTCTCATTTCTCATAACTTATAGCATCCCGACAAATATGAAGAAAATATCAGGTGCATGCGCATTCCTTATTAATAAAAATCATCAAAATCAATGCATTTTATTATCAAAAATGTATATAATAAGTTCACTTATCATGTATCTATTATCCAAAGTCACTAAAATTTTATGGTCCTCTAGCATGTATTATTGTAAAATGTATTGAATATTCATCTAAAATAATGTAATATTAATGTATGAAATGCTCAATTCACCCTAATTGGTATCAATATAGGGTTGAGTTATTTTTTATAGATTATTATTATAGAAATTTAGTGAAAAACTTGTGGATAATTATAAATAAAATATAATATCTATAAGTTGTGGTAAATTAAAGATTTTGTGGGTTTCTAATAAAATACATCCTTTATAGATATTAGAAAGTGGATGTGGTTGTGGAACAGATGCACTTAGGGGTAATAACTATGAAAGGGGTGTGTTGGGTATTAACCCAATCATCACCAGTTCATGATGAGTGGGCATAAGACTATGTACCCAGATAGACACTCCTGAGAGATGTTATTGGGTTAATTCACATTTTCTTTATAAACCATTATAAAGGATTTGAATAGATGATGACCATGAATAACCTAGGTTAAGACTAAGGTATCAGATATTGAAAAGAAAGTTTCATGATTTAGACAAAGTTTGAATGATTTTTCATGATTATATTATTAATCACTGTGATTATTTTTTCACGCTATGTTTTTTGGTCTTAGTCAATGGTTGGACCCAGGAGGAATCATGTTAACATTGAATATAATGGGAAATTAAATGAATACCCTTATGAGAAATCAAATTAAATGGTATTTGGGATGAAAAATCTTGCAGTTATTCTCATACAACTCTCTCAGGCTATGAATGGTAACATGAATCATGTTTAACTTATAAACAAATAAAGGGACAACTCGCAATTTATTTTTTTATAAGGAAACATCCCACTTACTTTAATGTTTACTCTAATACAATAATTGTTGATAAATGGATCGGTACCATTGAAAATATATTTTTCATTCTCTAGTGTTCATAACATGAAAATTTTGTCCTATAATTATATCATTTTGAAGGAAAAAAAGACCAATGGTGGACTCTTATCAAGAATATGATGAAATAAGAATTTATTTTTCAATAATTATTTTCCTCAAACTTTTTGCACTAAAAATTATAAGTAATACTAGAACTAAAATAGAAGGATGATGAATCCATTGGTACCTATGAGGGAAAAATCACCATACTTGAAATGTATGCTTTTAATTTTATCATCGATCCTAAAATAAAAGCTAACTGATTATCTAATGGCTTAAGACCAAGTCTATAAAAGGAATTTTCTAAAAGATAATTTGGTAGTTTTGAAGAAATTTTTTGATTTTATATCAATATGGAATTGTAAATTGGTGACTCTCAGTGTTCTCATGGTTTTAGGAACAAAAATAGAAAGATGGGATTTAAAGTAAATTATAATAATAAAACCCATGTTGTAAAAGAAATTAATCATCCTTCATATAATATGTGTGGAATATGGCACATAGGAAATTACCTTATGGATTTTATAAAAAATTTTAAGTGATTAAAAGAAGGCCATCGATAAAAATAATTTCAAAGTGATTTGAAGAGGATAGTCAATGAAAGGAATGATGAAAAAACTCAATCGAATGTTTCACCCACACTCCAATGCTATAATTGTAAGTAGTATGTAAATTATTCTAATAATTTCATGAATCTGAGGGTTAATGATGATAATTGGTGTAAACAACCTCTTAAGATAGAGACAAATTAGAATTCATGAAATCACAACTACTGAAGTGAATCACAAGAATGAACTAGTGAAAGGTGAACTTACCATCCACTCTATAACTACAAATGTTTTATTTTATTCTAGATTCACCCACCATTTTATATAAAAAGAATTTTATAAGGGTTTCATTTCACTAGCTCAATGATTAGATATTGAGTTATTAGTAAAAAAATATTAATGGTACTATGATCACATCTAAATTATATAGCTCCTATCCAATAGAATTTTTTGGCAATGTGTTTCCTAAAAATCTTGTGATTCTCCCTCTAGTTGAATTTGATGTGATTTTGGGAATGGATTGCCTCTCTCTATATTGATCCCATATAAATTTCTGAGGAATTTAAGTCACATTTTATATTCTGAATCAACCGATGATATTCTTTTAATGCAAGGATTAATATAAACTTTTAATAGAAGTTAAATCTGTTATATGGGTCTCACTTCTTATTCATGAGGGATATTTATATCAAATATTTGGGGAGAAACTCAAAATTGAATATATAACTATTGTTTTATATTATAATGATGTATTTCCTAAAAAATTCATGGTCTTTCCTTGAATCTTGTAGCTGGGTTTTCAATAGAACACATACCTGGTGTAACACCTATTTCAAAGACTCCATATAGGATGGACCCAATTGAGTTGCAGTAATTGTAGAAGAAACTCTTGGAGAATACTGATAAGTGATTCATACACCCTAGTGTGTCACTGTGGGGTTCACCTATTCTTTTTGTTAAGAATAAATATGGTTCAATACATCTTTGAACTGATTATCGATAACTTAATAAGATCATTATCAAGAACAAGTATCCTCTACCCCATATTGATAATCTATTTTATCAATTATAAGGAGCTCAATATTTTTACAAATTGATCTTTGATCTACATATCATCAATTGAGAGTCAATAAGTATGATATACCCAATATAGCCTTATTTATGTGGTATGTTCATTATGAATTTATAGTAATTCCATTGGTACTTACCAATGCTTCTGTTATATTCATATATTTAATGAATATATTCTTTATAGATTACCTTGATTAGTTTTTGGTAGTCTTTATAAACAATATTATTATATATTTTAAGATAAAGGAATAGCATGAATAACATTTTAAGATTATACTGAAGACCCTAGGGAATTATAATTTGTATGTTAAATTTTCCAAGTGTGAATTCTAGATTGAGAAAGTTTCATTCTTAGGTCATATAATCTCAAGTAGGGTATATCAGTGGATCCTTCAAAGATGGAAGTTATTGACCAATGGCCTAGACCAACCATTATAAATGAGATACATAGTTTTATTGGGTTGGATGGATACTACTAGTGATTTTTTAGGGAATTCTCAGATTTATCTAATATAATAACCAAGTTGAATTAGATATCCAAGTTCCTTTAGGAAGATGAATGTAAGGAAAATTTCAAGGAGCTAAAAATAAGGTTCATCAGTTTGCATGTTCTTACACTACCCAATATTAGATAAGGGTTAATGATCTTTAGTGATGAATTAAATAAGGGTCTAGTATGAGTCCTCATGAAAAATGATATGGTGATAACTTAAGCTTCGATCCAATTGAGAATTCATGAGAAAATTTACCCATATCATGATTTTTATTTGGAAGAGTAATTTTTGAACTGAAAATATGGGGGAATTATCCTTATGTTTAATGATGTGGTGTATATAATGATCATAAAATATTTAATTATATATTCGCATTGAAATATTTGAATATGCTCCAAAGAAGATGGTTGGAGTTGATTAAAGATTGTGAATTCTCAATACACTGCCACCCTAGGAAGGCGAACAATGTGGCTATTGCTCTGAGTCAGAAAGACTATGATAGTTTTTCTATGATAAGGATTTAAATGGATCTAGTATTTATAAATTAAAAGAATATTTATCTTGAAATAATGATGAAATGGGATAGATCATATCATTCTTAAATGAATGGTCAACTATCCATCTATGTGAGTATTAAAGAGGTGCAGGTGGATGTAGAACTAAAAAAGAAAGTGAGAAATATTCTTGAGTTAAGCCATGATTTTGATAAAATGATAAAGTTCTAGAACTGAGTATGTGTCCCATCAATACCAGACTTAAATAAGGAGTTATTGGATAAAGGTCATAGTTTATTATTCTCTATCATCCTAGAATTATGAAGATGTATAGAGATATGAAAGAGTATTTCTGATGGGATAACATAAAAAGGGATATTTTAGAGTATGTATATTTATGCATAGTATGTTAGTAATTTAATTATTAGATAAATAATTATAATGGGATGGTATTACCATTACTCATACTATAATGGAAATTAGAAAAAAAATATCGTGGATTTCATCATCAGACTCCCCAAAAAATTACCATGTATATTGTAGTTGATATATTTATAAATTCATCACACTTAATTTTTATTAGATAATATTTCTATCTTGACTAGATTACTAGGATATACATTAATTAATTCGTAAGGTTTCATGGAGTACCACATTCAATTATATCTGATCAAAATCTGAGGTTTGCCTCAAAGTTATGGAGAAGTATTATAAAGGAATTTAATACATAATTTAACTTTAGATTTACATGTTATACTCAGATAAAAGTTCATTATGAGAGGACCATTAAAATACTATAGGATATCATGAGATATTGTTCTCTTTATTTCAAATGAGTTTGGTATCAAAACCTTCCTATTTTCTAATTCTCTTAAACAATATCTTTCACTTGAGAATTCATATCGCTCCTTATAAATCCCTCTATGGAAGAAAGTGCAGAACACCAACATGATTAGATGTGGTTGGAGAAATAAAGCCTTTGGAACCTGAACTAGTTGGGGAAATGGTGGATAAGGTTATATTCATTCAGCAACACATCACGGTAGTTTAGAGTTTATGAAATATTTATGCTGACAATCATCATTGAGATCTAGAGTTTAATATTGGTAAGAAGGTATTCCTGTGAATTTCTTTATAGAATAAGGTTATGGGATTTGGAAGGAAGGAAAATCTTAGACCTAGATATATCATCCCCTTTTAAATTATTGATCATATCGAGGAGGTTTCTTATCTCTTGGCACTTTCATTGAATCTATCTTAATTTTATAATGTGTTCTATATATATCACTTGAGGAAGTACATACCTGATCCTTCACATGTATAGAATTCAGAGGTCATACCATTGGATAATGATTTCTCTTATAAGTAAAAATTGTTAAATATTTTAGATAAAATAGATAAAGTTCTACGAAACAATATTACACAATTGGTCAATTTTTTCCGGAAACCCCATAAATTTGAGGAAGTTATGTGGGAACTTGAATATGTGATGAGGTAGAAGTATCCTCAGTTTTTTGTATCAAATTGACTAAATTTTGAGGTCAAAATTATTAAAAGGGGGTATAATTTAACACCCCAATATTTTATGATATATTTATCTTTAAATAAATTTGATTTCTTTGATAGTTTTTTTACATGCAACACTAAGTTTAAATGAATCATGATATACTATTAAAATATTATTAATTAATGTGACAGTTATCTCCTAGATCTTGGATTGAAGGTTATGAATAAGACTAACTAAATTATGAAGAAATTATTTTTACGCATGTATAAAATAAATTCATTGGTTATTAATTGGTTATAAATGAAAATAAAAACATTTAAAGGTAAATAGAGATGTTTTTCTGAAAAAAAATAGTTTTTATGCGCACAATGTGTTTTTATCATAGTAAATTAAATTAATATATATTGATGAATTATTTTTAATTAATTTTATATATTATATATTCAATCAAATTTTTTAACATTAATCTAATAGTTTTTATCAATCATATAATAACAATAAAATAAGTTTTATGCTAAAAATGTATTTTTCTAAAAACAGTTTTCATTGCATTTTACATGATTATTTTAAAATAAATTTATTCCACTTATATAAATTGAATATTTTAAAATGGATTCCATATTTTTAATCACCATAATTAATATAATTTAATAGGTTCAACTTAATTTTTTGTTATAATGAATAGTAAAAACAGTAAAATTGTCTTATTACAGTTAGGGTTAAAAAGGGTTTACCTGGAGATTAATATAAGATATAAGGTTTTAAATACCACAAAAGACTTGATTTAATTTTATTTGTTGAATTTATTTCAACATTATCCATCTTATATTCTTATATTTGGAATTTTAGAGCCACTTGACTTGAGTAAGACATTAATATATTTTAATATTTTGAAGAATTACAAGTGTGTCATTTACCTCCCTTATAAAAGAACACCACATATCCTCTATTCCTCATAATCCATAATCCTTCTATATAGTTTAATAAATATCCTAATACCTTCCTAAAATACCTATCTGTAATGTCTTGGGTTTCTAGAATGGTCCATTTTCTGGGTAAATTTTAATTTTTGAGTTTGGTGGTTGGACAAACTCTTTTATTGATTTAGAAACCCAATTCTGAGAGTTTTATTAAAATAAGGCCTTTTTTTAGATGTTTTTTAAGGATAATAAAGTTAATTGGGGTTTTGGAGGGATTTTAGGAGCATTGTTCTCTGAAATCCTAGTTTTGAGAAAGCGTAAATAGAGGTGCACAATTTGGAAAAATCGTGTGACCCTCTAGAAGCACTGAGCACAGTTTGGAAAACCATACAAGAGAGGGTTCATGGCCATGTGATAACCTATACAATTCTTAATAGAGGTATTTCACATGTTTTTTTCATGGTTTTAAAATCCATGTACCTAGCCTATATGGGTTTGGTTCTTAGGTTGAGGGAACCGCACATTTGGAACATGGTTAGCCAAACCATTCGGCCAAACCATGTGGGTCATTAAAGTGTGTGAAATGTCTAAAATTAACCTACCTAGTTTATCAAATTTCTCCTCTATTTCCTCCCATTTAATCCACATGTAGTAGTTCCTTCTCCCAAATCACCCTCTGCCTAGGCTATGGCCTAACTCCTTCGATCAGATTCTGATCTTAGATCCGTCGGTGGCTACGGATTTATCTTGGTAAGAAATTTAATCCACTAGCCACTTTTATTATTTTATCTCACCATATGGTGCACTAAATTCATGCAATCTGTTTTACCCTATTTTTAGGGTGTTCATATAAAACGCATATTTCTTATGAGTCAGATCGAGTTAGAGGTTGATACTAGATGAGAAAACATCTACCAGTATGAGGTAGTTGGTGCATGTCTTTATCCTTGATTTTGAGAGTGTTTTTGGGGTGAACTCTATATGAGTTGTGTGGGTAGTCTGAGTGAGACCTTAATAATTTAATGTTTACTTTAAATTTGATTGAATTGATAAAGTGATATACCTATAGGAATGCTCCTGCTACACTAAATGGTCAATCCAAGTAAGGGGATTGTACTATCTTGGGTAGTTTAGGATGAGTGTGTGATTTAAATTAAATTTAATTATTATTATAGAATTTTTTGGTTCCATGGGAACATGATGGGAAAGGCCCAATAATTGAAGTGGTGTTGACCAACTGTACTAAGGCGGTATGATTCGTTATAATAGGCTTGTCCTGGGTTACTTGGGTTATATTGATCATATGTTGAGGTGAAATGGTTGTCGGATTGAGATGACGAGGTCATCAGGATTGGGGCATGGCCAGGATGATTTATGATGGTGTTGAACACCATGTTTTAGCAACATGGTCTCAAGGGTATAATGTACTAGATGATATGGATTAGGTTTGTTTGGGTGATTTTTGCTCACTGTGATTGGCATATGAACCATTGGAGTTGTGTGCACACAGTTGGGACTCATATGAGGTGGTGCTGACCACTCATGTGAATGGAGTCCCTCATAGAACATGCGACTTAGGTGATGGTGTTATCCATCGGTTATGTTTGGGGGTGATTATTGTATAAAGTCACGTGGTTGGTGAAGGATCATTGATTGAAGGTGATGAGACCATCTATTAGAGGATTAGTCTCACCGATATGCTTGAGGTTGTTAGTTCAGGAATTGGGAGTACAGATATCATCATGCCTCAGGATGTTGGATGTTGATCTGACGATTCTTAATTATTAGAGGGAAGGTATTGTTCTACCTCAAATGTTGGGCTTCGATCTGATGAGTACTTCATATTTGAGGTCTAAGGGAAGGTACTTATTTGTTTGGGAATTCCATTGGGATGTCGAGTACTGATTGATGGAATGAGATGCTAGGTGAATTGATTATAGGTGGAACCATAGGGTTCTTCTGGGATGTTTTTCATTAAGGGATGCCTTAGTCTTTATGCCATAGATCCTCACCACTATAGTTATATATATGCATATATATTCTATATATATAATTTTTAGAATGTTTTCAGACATTACCAGTGATGTTCGAAGAAAGTGATAACTTCCTTGTAGTTGTTGAGCATAAGAGAAACGAGCTATTTATTAAATATCCATGCGCATCTTGCTAATTTGTATTTTGTAAACACCTGCATCATTAGGGATGTAATATATTCACATGTAGGTGGTGTCCTATGTATATTTATTCCCACACCCTATATGGGATTCTCGTGATGTGTGTGGAATTTATGTCTCTACGATCATGTAAGGGACTGATCTCAGGAGCTAGACCTTAGTGATCAATTTGGACCTTTTGCATGTGATGGATGGTAAGGGACCTTAGAGGTTCTTGAATGAGATAGAGTTTAATTTTTTGTTTCCCTATGTTCAACATGATTATATGTGTATGTATTGATGTTCTTACATGGGGGGCCCTTATAATTATCTATTTTTTATGACCTATTATTCCATGTTGTTTGTTGTCAACAAATAGTATGTTTTGGTAATGTTGTTACTACTGATGTTGTTATCTGTTTATGCTTTCACTATTTTATGTTATTTATTCTGTTGATTTATGGTCATTTTCTATTGTTTTATATACATATACCATTATTATTATCACCATTTGAGGGTATAGTCTCCCCACTATCACCTCTTTATACCCTCCCTGCTAGTCATCAACCTTTGGCGTATGGGGGGCGCGCCTAAGGCCCAATTGTCAACCAGACATGATCATTGTTTAAAGTGGAATACAGGTTAGGGAGATACACTCAACACATCCTAGAGGTCCTAGTTTGATCAAAATATCATATTTTCAAGGCTTAGGGTGTAAGTAAAAGGAGGTTTATCAATGAAGAGGTATAACTCTTAACCGAGTACTTTCAATTTTATTTATTCTTCTACCTAATCTATATATATGGTATCCATTATAAAATGATGAATTTGGTGTCTTAAATATAATTATTTTTTATTATGATGTTGTATTAACCATTTTCAATCTCCTTTCCATCAAATGGGGAATGAAAAGTATAGCTCGTGTGTGTGTGTGGACTACCACCTCCACGTACGATATAGTTCATTTTCCATCAACATATTTCATGGTTTGTTGTTATGATGTATTTAATATTTATATATGATATTTATTAAATAATTATTATTATTTAATTATAATATTTATCTAATTTTTTCATTTCTATCTATTGGAAAATGATAACATCACTTGTGTGTGGACTACCACTTCCACGAAATGGTGTGATTCATTCTTCATTTCCATTTTGCATAGATGATAATAAGGATAGATTTAATGAATATATTTTATATTTATTATATAATAATGATTTTATAAAGGCATATTATTTTTTACCTTTATTTCATCCCAACCATCAAAAAGTGTAAATATCACTCGTGTATATGTACGAACTACCATTTCCACAAAGTGATGTAATTCATTTTTCATCATTGCTTTATATGAATACTTATAAAAGTGTCTATAATGAATAAATGTGATAATTATGTCATTATTAATATTATTTTTATTATTAAACCATGACCAAGGCATAATTATTGGAACAATCGAACCGAAACATGAAAGGAAAATAGAAAAAATTTCACGTGAATGTTCATTTTAAGGAAAAAATTGTTAATAAAAGGGTAATTATAAATTATAAAGGAATGATACATAGTAATTTATGTATGAATGTGTATTTATAATATATTTATAATAAATATATATTTATTATACATTATATTTTAACATGTATGAATCAATACAGGACTTGAGGTAAGGGGTTTGTATTAAAATCTCTTTTTTTTCAGGATTTCATATGCTAAATTTTCATTAAGGGAAATTATATAGATATTATCATTTAAAACCCAAATATTTTATTATCCTGTAGTTATTTATATAGTTTTTATATATTAGTACCATTATCATTACTTTGGTACTTATAATGATCAAGAAAAAAAATTAAATAAAATTTGACCATATTTCCTCTTTGGTCGATGAAATTTTTATTCCATGACCATACCCTTCGAAATTGTTTTATAAAAGTTATTACTTATAATTAAAATATTTTAAATTTTTCATTTTAACTAACTTTGAATTTATTTAAAAAGGTTTAAAAATGAATCTTTTTAAAGGATTTTTTTTTTGAACAAGTAATTTTTGGCTTTTTAAAAAGGTGTGAAAGGAATGTTTTATTTTAACATATATGGAATGAATGGATTTACCCAACATCATTAATGTTATTTAATTTGAAGATTAATTTACTAGTTTTATTATTTATTTTCAAATAAAATGGTTTTATCAGTATTCTAAGAATTTTCTAATAAAATTCTATCAAAGGAAGATGATATTTTCTCATATTTTCAAAGAAAGGTTTGAATGGAATTTTAAAGGTATTTTTCATCTATGTCAACATCCTTTAAGTATTTTTATGATTAATTTTAGATATGGTCTTATGATACTATCTACTTTCTTTCTATGGATGCCTTATGATGATGGTGACTTAAGGATGATTCTATGAAACTTTTTTCTTTCCCATGAGTTAATTAAGTTATGATGAAACCTTTATGAAACCCATTTTTTCATGGGTTATGCTATGATGGAATGATGAAATTTTTATGAAACATATTTCCTTTACATAGGTTATTATATGATGATATTTTAATTTTTTATGATCTTGTGGAATATATATGTATGGTTTTCATTATATAATGGGTGATCCTAGAATTATATAGTTCTCTAATGCATTAATTAATTATGACGATGTTGATAATCTCCAAAGATATGATGGAGTTAATAAAATCATAATATATGATGAAGTTAAATAGATGGAAGTTACTTATAAAATAACAGGCATTTCCATTATGGGACTTTTTCCAAAATGATAATATTAGGAGTGAACATTTACTAAGGAAGTTATTTTCTATGATTATGTATATGTCACAAACTTATGTATTACGTTTATGATATGTTATCATGGCCTGTGATTGATTATTGATGATTACATACTCTTATGTATTCAGTATTTTGATTTTAAAATCCTTATTCCATGATTAATGATTAAAAATCTTTGACTGATTGGGTATGATATTTCAAGTTATGATCATGTTCTAATACCCTTATAGTTATCTTATGCTCACTTATGATCATTAATTGATATCTCCTATGTTTAACCTTATTGAGAATTTTATATCACAATTTCTTATGTTTTCTTTCCCTAATTTATGAAGAAAGGTTTTAATTAGGGTGGGTCTAAGAAGTTTACTATATGAGAATATATTTTTTGAAGATGTTAATGATCTTTCAAGAAATAAGATGATTATGTATCTAGTCTCTAAAGACACTAAATATTTTTTATCCTCGATCATGTATTATTATTAAATTTATTTCATATTCATATAAAATGATATAATATTAATTATTAAAAGCTCAGGTCACCTCATTAATTACATGGAAGTTGTTTATATGGGTTGTAAATGATTCTCCTCAAGAGCTTGCATTTATTCATGTGTTAAAATGCATGAATAAATGATTTGTATAGTATATGCATTCATTATATGAATGCTTCATCACTCATACATTTCATCTCATGAAAAGGTATAATAAATGATATCTTAGGTGGTGGTTCTTTAAAATCCTTGGATTTTCAAAGGAAAGACTATGTTCGATGCTTATAAGATACAAAGCATCGAGGTTAAACAAACAATGAAATATTATTATTTAAATTTGATTATTATAACATAGCTATTAAATTGGAGAGTATGAATAGTATTAACTAATTTATGAAATAAATATAAAGTTCCAACTTGATATAAATTTATTGAAAATTTTTTAGAAAATAATCACACAATTTTTAGTAGTCATTTTATTCTTCAAAAAAATATGTTTTCTTCAAAAATGAGTTTTCTTAAATTTTATGAGTTAATATTATAATTAATTTATATAATTTATAAAAAATTAATTTTAAAAAATTAATTTCATTTTTTAATTCAGCGTGACAAAATTATCTTAAAATGAATTTTTGAGAATTTTCTGAAAAGATTGATTTTTCAATGACTAGTGAAAAATAATGATTTTTATTGAAAACTATATTTTTTGTTTAAATTATTTTCAAATAAAATTTATATTTTATATTATGATTAAAATTTAATTGATTCCTTGTGATTCAAAATAATTAAATTATGGATTTTATACTTAAATTTAGCATAAAAACATTTTATATTTTTAAAAGGGCATTTTTCTGAAAATTTGTTTTTCATCACATTTTACTGGTTTAATTTTAAATTAAATTATTCCAATTATTTTTATGGAGTTTTGAAAAATGGACTCCATATTTTTAATTAGGTGGTTAAAATTTATTAAATAGGTTCCTTTTATTTTTGGTCAATATGAATAGTAACCTTATTAATTTTTGTTACCATGGTAAAGGGTAAATCGAGTAATTAAAGTTAAAAAATAAAATGATAAGGATTATAAAATAAACCCAACACTTGAATTAATTTTATTTTATTATTACATTTAATCCAAATTAATCCAAGATTATTTTATATAGCATTTTATGTCTATTTGGATATGATTATGACCTTTATTGTATTTTATTTCAAGAAAAGTCAAACATGTCATGCTCTTATTTTTTAGTAACTATAATATTTTTAATAAGGGGTGAACCATAAGATATGTTCAACTATAAATAGACTTTTAAAATATAAAAGATTAATATTCATCGTGGTAATTTATTTTTAATTTTTAGTGAAGAAATAATTACCTTAAATTCTTGCACAACACTGACGCCGTAATTATCTACCCTCATTCCATAAAATGGGAAGTGAAAGTATCGATGGTGAATACGTACAGCATACCATATCCAAAAATATATACAATTAATTTTCTATAAACATAATTCATGGATGGTTATTATTATGGGTTTAAATTTTATATATGATATTTATGAAATAATTATGCTTTTGGAATAAAAATATCATATGTACCTTATTACCATCAAAACCATTGGAAAACGATAACACCGCTCATATGTATGTGTAGACTACCACCTTCATGAAGTGATGTGATTTGTTTTAAATTCATGTATGACTTTTATGGTAATTATGATGTATTTTATGAATATATATGATATATATGATATAATAGTGATTCTAGAAAGGTTTAATTATTATTTACTTTACTTTTTTTCCATCCATTGAAAAATGAAAACAAAATTCATGTGTACGTACGGCCTACCATGTCTATGAATGATGTAATTTATTTTTATATCTATAACTTTTATAAATGACTCCAAACATGTATATAATGAATATATATTATATTTATATCATGATTAACATTCTAGAGATAGTGGAACCATGATCAAAGTATAATGACCAAAACTATCAAACAAAAACATGCATGAAAAATGAAGTAGATATCACCTAGAACGGTGATTTTAATAAGAAATTGATAAAAAACAGGTGGTAAAAGAATATAATTAAATCATATATGGTATGATATATATGATTATGTTTTTATAATTTATATATACTAAATATATATTTATTATATAGGAGGTTCCAATGTGTATGAAGAAATCTGGACCTAAGGTAAGGGATTTTTGTCTCAATTGTATTTCTATAGGACATATGTTTTGTATACCACTTGTTTACTTTGTGTGGTGTATATACTACCCATGAATAATTTTTATGATACATATTATAAATTTTATAGATATTTACATATCAATCTAGGTTTATTTCCTTTATGGGGTTACGGTTCATAAGTACCAACATAGTAAGGTTTTATTTCAAAACTATTTTTACTATTCTATGGAAATTTTTAATTTTATTTATACCCATGTTTTACTTTTTAAAAAATGATTTGAAGGGAATAATTTTTTCATTTTCCAAATGAGGTACTTTGTGACTTTTTTAAAAAAAATATGGAAGGAATGTATTTTTTAACTTATACAGCATGAGAGGATTTTCCCGCCATTATAATGGATGAATGATTTGAATATTCCTATATAATTTTACAAGTTTATTTTCAAAAAAAACATTTTCCTCTATAAGTTCACAAATTTTAAAAAAAAATCAAAATGGAAATATTGTTTTCCTCAATAATTATTCTAAGTGATATTTCAAAATCATTTTCCATATAATATTACATACCTTGATGTTACTTAAGCTTTACTAGGGATATTATCTAAGAATACCATGCTTATTATTTCTCTTAATGGTTTATGTTTATGGTGAAAAGATGAAATATTTATAAAACCCATTTTCCTCATGAGTTATGCTATGATAATTTTTTATGAAACCCATTTATTTTCATGGGTTTTGATGTGATGAATGATTTATGATCCTATAGAACACATAAATATGGTTTCCATTATATGATGGGTGGTACATATATCTCCCTCCAATTAATTAGGTAATTTATTATATATCATGAGATATTTATAGAAAAAAAGTCAAAGTACTTGATTTTTTATGGGAAATAATTTGAAGTGCTTGATCTGTTATGAGAAACAAGTTTATGTGATTGATCCATTGGGGGAAATAAGTGTTGATGTCTGATCTGATGGTCTTGGTAATTAACCTTAACATATGAAATGGTTTTTATACTTATGATGGTTCTATAAACACATTTATATAATAAAATTATGGTTTGTGATTGAGATATGATGATTTATAATTCTTATGATTCATGTATTTTAAAATGATAATGTTTTATTCTATTACTCATGTTTATTATAAGGACCCATGTTTTTTCTAACTGAATTTTTTAGCAGAAATATGAATTTTTTCTTTCAGATGTTTGTAAGGGGTAAAATAGTAATTTTCCCCTATAATATGACCTTGGATAATTTTTCTGACCACTCTGTTGGTCCCATAATAGGTTTTTTACCTTAGGATAGGATTTTGGTGGAAATATGAACCATTCAAATTTTAGAGGAATAATTAATATTTAATATTTAATAAATTAAATAATAATTATTTGCACAGGTTCATTCGGTGATATATTTTTAATAGAGAATTTTATTGAGATTATTTCTCCACCTTTGAGTCTATAATAGGTAGTTTTTCCTAGATGAGGCATAAACTCAGGTCAAGCACCGGAGCTCACCGGGTCCCCCCTCCCCTTTCTTTTTCTTTTCTTTCTTTTCTTTTTATTTTATTTCTTTTCCTCTTTTATTTTCTTCATTATTCCTCCTTTTTATCATGTACTCTCCTATATGGGATCTCCTTCACTATTACCTAAGAGATAAAGGTATAGGGAGAGAGAAGGGTATCGTAGTGGATCTCTTGACGCGTCGAATTGCCATGCGACAACCGTGGACCATAGAAACGAGTGAAGCTTTGGTAGTTTCCACCAAAAGGTGTGAATTTTTATGTTGTTTCCATAAATACCCATATATTTTATGTTTTATAAATTTAAATCCCTATTATTCTTGCTTATGGACCCTTGATCCCTGATCTGTTGATTTGGGGGTGAAAATGGGGGTTTCGGGTGATCTGGAGGTTTTCTATTCAGGAAAACCATGATACGTAGTGTGTGGTTTAGGGTGACATATTGTGTGTTCTTATTGTTTAGGAAATATGAGGTTTTCTAAGTGTATTCCATGTAATAGGGTGTATACATCATGTAATAGTACTCAACCATGTAGTCGAGTACCCGGTCAGGCTACTCGTGTAAGGGTACACGACCATGTAGAGTACACGGCCAAACCCTGTGTGGGTAGCACATCATGTACAAGTAAATGGAATATCTAAGTACATGGACAAGCCGATTGAGGTAAATAAGAAGGTACCCCATGTCGGGTATACGCCGTGTTCCCATTTTACACATCGTGTACATGGGGCATTTATACACCCAGGTCGGCGGGAGTACACGCCCATGTGGGGAATTGGGAATACACACAGTATACCAATGGAGGCATGTCGTGTACTACCCCCTTGTAACCCTTTTGGGTTTTTTATAAAGTTTCACCCAAGATTCATAATTAGACCCATTATTAGTCCATTATGAGTATATTTTCGCATAAATCACATTGGTAAGACCTGTGATGTGTTTTTAGAACTCCTAAGTGGTGTTTCAAGCCTTTATTAAATAGAGAGGTTCTTACTACTATAATCACATCCAGTGTCTCCTAAGAGAGAGACCTGATCTTAGATGTGATATGATCTATCTCCCTTGGTTGTTTCCTTTGTAGTTTTCTTTTGAGGATGTCTCCCTTGTGAGATCTTACCTTTTTTCTGAAGATACCATGAGACCATTTTCTTTTGAGGATCCCCTATAGGATTCCTCTATATAATTTTCGACCTAGGGGTCCCGTGTAGGATGCCTATATTTTCTTTTTTTAGCAAGGGTCCCCTATGGGATGCCTTTGCTTACATGTTGATCTAGGGATCCCATTATATGATCCCTTTGCTTGTATACCATTCTGAGGATCCTGTGTAGGATGTCTCTGCCTTCTTATACAGTTATAAAGGGTCCCTTGGAGGACACCTTCACCTGAGTGTTGTTTTGAGGATCCTATGTAGGATTCCTCAATCTTTCTTACCATTTGAGGATCCCTGGTAGGATTTATCCCTTACCTTCCTAGCTGAGTATCCTGATTAGGATGCCTTGGCTTGTGTGTATGCCTCAAGGATCCCAAGTAGGATGCCTCTTAGTGTTTTTATTTGAGGAACCCAGTGGGTTCCCCATTATTTTACCAACCCTGAGTTTGTATGTCTAATTTGGGTAGAGATGGTATCATGTGTTACCTTAGAACCTGTTTCGTACTTGTGAGCCCATGGGGATCTGGAAGTGGTGTTGGGTTTGGGTGTTTGGCCACCCTCACTCTTTTTTATATTTTTCACTTGTTTATTACTGATGCATAAATGTTTACTAGAGGTGCTTCATGGTTGGTAGCTATTGAGCCTGATGCGGGGCATCATTATTTCTCTTGAGATTCCTGGATGTTCTTCCCGGGATCCGCCTTGTTAGTTGGGATGCCTAGATATGCTTACTTGGGATCCAAATTATTAGCCATGTTATTTATTATGCTTACTAGTATACCTATAGGTACTACCTAGGATCTGGTTATAGATACTATATATTGGATTATTATATTTTTGGTATGTCCAAAGGTGTTTCATGTTACTTATCTATTGAGCCTACTACTATTATATGTGAGATGGACCTAGTAATGGTACTCATGGATGATTCCACTATCTTGAGTGATGAGGATGATTCCTCTATCCTATGGTTATATGTGATGAGGATTATTACACTCTCATCTATCTAATCATACTTCTGGATGACTATGCTCTCTTGAGTGATGAGGATGATTACGCTCTCCTCGATTTGATTATACTTGTGGATGATTATTCTCTCCCAAGGGATAGGGATGATTATGTTCTCCCTAATTGGTTACTTGATCATGGTGTGGTTCATGAAACATAATTGGCTACCCAAAATTATTACACTCTTTTAGATGAAGGGATGATTACAATCTCCCTTATTAGAGACTCCAGGGGTGGACATGGAATCTCATCGATGAGTTCTCCTTAAAGATCGCCTAAGGGTCAGACCCTTAAGGATTATCTGAGTTATGAATTTCATGACCACCTATGGACTGGGACCTAGGGCTTATACATTAGAATAGATTTACATGGCATGAACATCATGATGTATATCTCTATGACCATTTACAGGATGTCTAGATGTACTTCACTAGAATCCTTCTTTACAGTGATTGGAGGTGAGTACCAGTGAACTCAGGTGTAAGATGAGTATCTCCATGTGGTGGAATAGATTACTCAGATACATTTATAGCATTGGAAGAAGTAGGTACATGTTAATTTGGATTACGGACCCATAGATTGACTTAATGATACAAGGCTTGAGTGGTGCAACATCCATCTCAATGCCCTTACATAGGATGTCCAGATGATCAGGATTACGGACCCACAGATCGATTGTGGTTTTTTATGTTATTTCTTTCACTTACTCATGGATATTCATATTTATGTACATATGTATAGGTATGGGACTATATATGTATATGTAAATAGATATGGACATCCATGGTGGAACTTGCCCAGATGGTTGGGATTATGGACCCGAGGTTCAACTTTGGTTTCACATTTATTGGTTTTACTTAACTTTTCAGTTGTTTCTCAGCTAGGCTACTTAGTTTGATTTTGAATACACTTATAGTATCATATTTATAGGTTCTTTGTCAGGGTGTCCTATTGATATTATTTTTCACCCCTACACATGCACCTCGGTGTATGTATAGACCTTATGTTTGATTTTCTGACTGAGCATGGAATGCATAGTCGATAAGGCTGAGGATGAGGGTTGTATGTTCGAGTGTAGATGATTATGTGGGTTCTTCTTATTAGGATGGTGCATTTCAATAGTGACTGGAGATCGGGTACATGGTCTGGCTTGGAGTTAGTAATAGAGCCATGTACTTTTGTTTCAGTTTATTTTTTACTTTTTTATATGTATGGTTTGCCCAGTGGGTGACCAGTGTTGTATGTATGGCATAATTGTTTGGGATTTTATATAATTTTCATTTATTATTGTACCATATTCTATATCATTTTATTTATTGCTTCCACACTCTGTTTTTTACTGATTTATATGATACTTATCTATTTCTGCTATTTTCTTACTCTAATATGAGGGCATAGTCTCCAAACTATCACACCTTAGTCCCTTTCTACTAGTTGGAAACCTCTAGAGTATAGGGAGTCATGCTTTAGGTCTTTTAACCCACCATCTCGAAGCACTAGTTTAGTTTCATTCAGGTCAGGATGTTACAAAGTGGTATCAAAGCTACTCTTTTCCTAGTATTTTCTATTTAGGATATGGTAGATAGGGGTATTAGGAATGTGTCAGAACCTATGATAGATATCAGACTGGTGTGTTAAGAACACTTCTTTTGGTAAGAATTCCTGGTTTCCAGGGGTATGTGATTTCAATTCTAATCTAAGATGTTACAGTTGTATATGATTTTTTCCTTGAGAGACGCACATGTTATGTGGATGTTATTATTTATTATATATCTCAATCTATTGTCCATTTTCAAGTGACCAGTGATGGATTTTGACTCTTGGCTGGCAAAGGCAAGAGGCGTCTCATGCATCATATTTGTCATGTAACACCCCGAGATTTTATGAAAAATATTCTTTTTAATTTCATTGAAGTCTTGTGTTGTACGCTACACCAAAAGGAGCTTGCACTACACACATCCCTGAATTGGCTTGAATTACACGCAATCAAGACCTTCTTTGATAGCGTGTGTAGTATGCAATACCGAGTTTCACTAAATGAGATATTATTATAATATTACTATGAACTAGCCGTTATGAATAGTAATACCCACTTTTTGAAATTTTGTAAATTTTATTTTTCAAAATGGACTTTATTTTTGGATTCATAATATCGAAATTAGCCTAGGGTGAAATTTTGGTATTTTTCTAAAAACTTTCAATTTTTGATGAATAGTGAAAACACTGGGTTACTATTTAAATACCGACTTTTTATTTAAATAATTATTTATTTTATTTAAATTTATTTTAGGTCAAAATTGATACATAATACCTATATAATTTCAATTCAATTAATTGGATTCATTTTATAATAATTTTATATATATAAAAAATTTATTGAACTTTTCACCGTCTTTTACCCACCTCCTAGGAGAATTTGCAAATTTACATAAAACTTAATTTTACCTCTTCTGTGAGTGGAATTTCAAAAATCCGAGAGACGCGGTTGATGTCAATAAGTAAAATTTGGTTCAATGAGATGAAAATAATTTTTGGTGAATAGTAACTTTTTACTTTTATTTACCACGGTTAAAAGTAAATAGGGTAATTAAGGGTAAAAATTATATTATTATTATCCTAACACATGTCCTAATTCTATTGGATAAGTTTAATTCGACCAAAAAAAACATTGGAGATAAAATATTACCCTTTAGGTCCACTTGGATTAGATTAGGACATTTAATATTATTTTATTTAAAGAATAGTTAAAATAGTTAAAATCAAAGTTTAATAACTAAAACATTTTTAATATAGGGTTATACATAAGATAAATTTGACTATAAATATTCATTAGAAATATAAAAATATTTCATACATAATGGTATTTTATTTTTAATTTTTAGACTTTAAATAATTTAATTTATTTATGACACAATGATGATGCAGTAATTATATTATTAATGAAATATTGACATAATTGATGTTATAAATACCCAAATAAATGTAATTTGAGACTTTTTATGAATTAAAATAATTTTATATGTTAATATGACATGTTAGTATTTATTTAATTAACTTTTTTCGAAATAATATTGTTTTTATGAGTTTCACAAAAATCAATTACCAAATAGTTTCAAAATTGGCATAAAATAGTTTTTAAAACAAATATTATATTATTAATTGTTATTTTATTCCTAAAAATCTAAGCTTCGTCCAAATGACTTAGATAAGGTTATATATATTAATAATAAACAACTTGGGGTTCGTTTGGCTTGTTATAGTAAGTTTATTAACCTTATAGTGTAAGAAAACAAGAAGACACGGTAAAAGTTAAATTATCTAACTTAAAGTTAAATCTAAATGATAAGGTTAAAATAGAAACCTAAACTTGTCTAAATTTTATTGGATTATATTATTTCGACCCATACCCACCTTATTTTTTAAATAACTCAATTTTGATCTATTAAAAACCGAATATGACTTTATAATAAAATAATATTTTTAGTTATTCCAAAGGTGCCCCTCTCCTCCCTTATAAAAGGGCACCTCCTCCCTCTCTTCCTCACACCAATTTGAGCCTTCAAGCTCGGCCAACCCCTGAAAAATTATCTTCTCCAATTCCCTAGAAACGTCATAGAGGTCCCGGTCTTCTTCAAAGACCAATTTTAGTGCCCTAAGAGGAGGTCTCAAAGAGGCACTTCAAAGAAGAGGTAATGTCTGTTACCGATTCTTTCAACTTTATTTCTTCTTCCACTTCTTATTCTTTAGTTGTTTCATTATGAAGTAATAAAATCAGTATCACTAATATACTTATATGTTATTATAAGTATGAAACAACCATATTTCACCATCTATCCATCCTACGGAAAATGAAATCACCGCGTGTGCGTACGTACGGAATACCGTCTCCACACCGTGGTGTAATCTATTTTCCACCACCACCTTACTTGGATGGGTATAATGGTAAAATTAATGAATATATATGATTTTTGTAAAGTGATATTGATTCTGTAATATTATACATACACTTTAATACAATTCGACGATCATGGGAATGATATCATCGCTCGTGCGTACGTACGGAATACCGTCTCCAAGACACGATGAGATTCACTCTCCATGATAACCATTCAAGAATGATTATAAAGTATATATAATAAGTAATCATGAAATATATGAAATAATAATGCTACTGGATTTATGTATATATATATATATTTATGTCATCTACTTAATTCAATTCAATAAGGAAACGAAAACAGTGTTCATGCGTACGTACGGCCTACCGTCTCCATGAACGGTGTATTTCTTTCCATTTATCGATCCATTATATATATGTATATTCTGAATATATATTATATATAAATCATGTTTTACATTCTGGATATAAGTAATCATGATCTAAGTAATCATATTAATAATTACAAGTTAAAACACGAACGACAAATGAGACGATTTTACCCAAAACGCTACTTTAACATGAATTTACAAAAGAACGGGTAATATAAAGTCATAAGTGAACCATATATGATATAATAACAATGAATATGATTCTGTAATAAGTCAATGACATTATTTAAATCATTATACAGGAGTTTTGGATACGTACGAAGCATATCAGACCTAAGGTAAGGGATAACTATTCCAATCTCATTCTTATCCAAGATTATTTATTCGTAAGTATTTACTGGGGTTATTGTTATCATCCATGTCCATGTTTCCTAAAAATGGTTTCATGTATGTTTAAATTACTTTTTACCCAGTTTGACTTTTACCCAATGGTATGGAAGGAATCTTTCTTTTATTTACCCTATAAGGTACTTTTTGACTTTTTGACAACAGTACGAGAAGAATGTTTTTTTTAACGTATACGGAATGAAAGGATTTTTAAGGTTTTATAAAGACTTGTTTTCATGAAGCTTTCTCCAAAATATTTCATGACTATTTTCAAAAAAATCCTTTTCCTTTAAAATTGCACGACATTTTGTGAAAAGAAAATGATTTTGAAGAAAAAAGGATATTTTCCTCAAGAATTCATTTCAAGTGTTTTATCAAAACCATTTTTCATCTAAGATGAAATTATTTCATATGTGTATGTTTCAAGTATAATGTCTCTATGATTTACATGGTTTCACTTATCTTATTATGAAATGATATCCATTTCTTTTATATGGATTATGTTATGATGGGATGATGTTTATGAAACCCATTTTATTTATTGGGTTTTTATGAATGATGTATGTTTATTTTGTGGCACAAGTAAGAATGATTTCATTATGAGATGGGTGGGAACTATATCTCCCTCAAATGCATTGGGTAAAGATTTATATCTCATGAGATAGACATGGCTGGAATGGTAAGTTAATCCGGTTCAGTATTACAGGACTGGAACGAGGAGTGAACTCAATTCAGAAAGGGACTTTGTCCACTAAGATGGTCTTGGCAGCAATGCCTTGGCTACTATGGAAATCATTACATGTGCTTAATGGATTCCACAATTACATGTTTTATTCCCATGCTATTTTATCATGATTTATGTTCCATTATGATCTATGCCTTATGTACTTCCATTTTTTATGTCGTTGCTCAAGATTTTTATGTTTAAACATTATGTTCATGTTTTTAAGTTCAAATGTATATGGTATGTTTTATTTTATCCATGATTACCCTTACTGATCATTTGAGCTCACCCTTTTTATGTTTTATTTTCCCCCAGGATTAAAAGAAAGGTTTAGGGTAAGGAAACAAAAATTGAAAGATCTTTATGGGATATGTTGAAGATCTTTCACCACGATTAGAAGATTACGTTCCAATTTTACAAAGACACTAAACTATTACGGTCCTTGTGTTTCTGTTTTTGTTATGTATTAAGTATTCCAAAAAAGTAATGTAATGTCCATGTATGTCAAGCTTCGGGTCTCTACAGTTGGTATCAGAGGAAAGGTTTAGTCAAACTTTGGAAACTAGGATGCGATAACTTTAGTGAGATCCCTAGAGATATTTCTAAGGTATGTCTAGGGATGTCCCTAAGGTTAAGTGTAAGTATAGGTTATAGTCCTAGAATTATGGTAACGATATTATAATTATACCTAAGATGTTAGATATTTAAGGTACTCCCCCTTTATTATGTTGTTTTCCCTAGCATGATTTTTGAGTGGAGCTTCTCATGTGGGTTCTTCTGATTGAGATGGTGTAGTTGGATAGTGTCCAGAGACTAGGTACGTGGTCTAGATCAGAGTTAGTAGTAGAGCCCTGTACTTTTGTTTCAGTTTCTTTTGTACTTCTGTATCTATATGTTTGGCCTAGTGGGTGACCATTATTGTATGTATGGAATAGTTGTTCGAGATTTTATAGAATTTTCATTTATTATTATAGCACATTCTATTTCAGTTTATTTACTGCTTCTTCACTCTATTTTTTTACTGTTGCATATGATACTTATCTATTTCCACTTTTTTATTACTCTAATATGAGGGAATAGTCTCCCCATTATCACACTCTAGTCCCTCAATTTTATTTGGCAGCCTCTAGTGTATAGGGAGGCACGCTTGAGGTCTCATAACCCACCAACTCAGAGCACCGGTTTAGTGGAATTCAGGTCAGGATGTTACATTTATGATCTTTGTTAGATTAGGTATGAACTTTCTAAGTTATATTCATGATCTTATACCCTTATAATTATCTTATTATTTCATATGATCATCGATTTATATCTCTCATTCTTACCCTTACATATAATATGAGCTCACCCTTTCTTATGTTTCTTTTTCCCAAGATGTGAAGAATGATGCTAAATGATTTTTGTTTAGAAATATTTCATATGTGATGAATTTTATGGGATATGTTTAATACTTAACATGGAATATGAAAATCTAGGTATAGTGGGAGATGATGATGATATTTATAAAATAGTTTTTTATAAACCCAAGTTCTTAAGAGTTTGTCCAAATTTTATAAAACTCTACACCTAAAAGTTATGTGGGTATGTAAGTGATCCAATATTTCCTTTTGATGATATAATTTTTGGATCTGAATAATTAGGTCATGTTTATCGGTATCAAATCCAGAAATGTAAAGTTTATGTTTATAGAACTAGATATGGTAGTGTGTATCTCGAGCTATTATAATTGGTATCAAATCAGGTTTTAGATAACTTTAGAGATTATGATTTTTTTCATGAGAATTTATTTTAAGAGTTATGGATATCATCAGGGGTATATAATTTTAATGTTGACCATAAGTTCAGAGTCTTAGACTCCCCTTTTGAGGTTTTAAGTGATGGAATTTTAAGGATTCTAATGATATTTTGGGACAGGTATATGTAATCCATAGGTTTAACATGAAGTATTATTTGAGGAAGAATGTATTTACATTTTTTGTACATATGTTTTAAAGTTATTTATAAAATTTAGGTTTATATGATCTTTGATTTTGAGGTAAGTATGGGTTATTAAATTTTTGGTATGAAAAATGAAAGGTATGAGACAACCTTTGAGGTTACAAATTTTCTTTAATATTGAATATATTAAGGATGTTTATCATATTTTTTGGGAAAATATGTTTTATCATATAGATAACCATTATATTAGAAATTGATTTTGTGTTAAGTGATTAATGTTATTTAAGAAGATGTTCATTATTTTGGAAATCCAATATGATTAAGGTAAATAGAATATTATGGAATTTTATTTGAGGAATAAAGGTTGAATTATATTTTGGGGTATGTATGTCTTATTTTGAATTTATGTTGATTCAAGTTATTTATGGAAATGGCTAGCGTATCTTGGAGATTACATGTTTAAGGCGTGCACATTTTGGGAGATAAATGATAAATTTATCTTGGAAGATGATTTGATAAAATGCTTATAATTTTTGGGTTTAGATATTAGTTTGGAATATTTTTGAGGAATTTTAAGGATATTTATTTATTAAATGATCTATGTTAATCTTTGGGTACTACTATTTAATTTTGGATATTAAATTAGTTGTCCTCATATGAAGATTTATTATTTTTGGGAATAATATTATCATGTGATAACCATTTTGTTTGTGGTTAATGTTTTAAGATATGAGTAATATATTGTAATACTTTTATGGAATTATTTTATCTATTAGAAGTTGATTCTACTACTTTAGGCATGAAAAGTTCATCTTGAATACTCATTGTTTGGAGAAAAAGATGTGATTGTGGTGAAAATTTATTAAAGGATGAAATTATAATTTTAAAGTAAGTATATTTCCTTGTGTTGCTATTATAGATGTTAAACTAATGCATCAACTCTAGAAAAAGAATATTTATACAAAAACCTTTTTTTATAACCTTCAATTCCGATGAATTTATGGTCTTTTCCAAATCTATGGTTTACAGTTTTGTGATTGTTAAATTTCTCAAGATCATTCACTTTTTTATGATCAATGATATCTATATATTACTTTTCTTCCATATCCATATCTTCACTTAAAAATAATTTTATCCTATTTGGAAACTTATTATGTGTTATTTCAGATGACTTTCATACTTCCCTTTCTCTCTTTTTAAATGGAAGGTCTATTAACCCTTTTTACATTATGGTATTTCAACAAAGGTATTTTGAAATAGTAAAACCCTAGTTACCAAGATCAAGTTAAAATTGATAGGAAACGTTTATTAAAGGGTAATAATTTAATTTATTTATATTTTAAAAGTAAATAATATGTTCTATAGAATATAAGATATGTAACACTGAGCTTAAATGAACAGCAAAATATTATTATTTAAATGTGATCGTTATAACATAGCCATTAAATTAGTGGGTATGAATAGTATTAACTAATTTATAAAATGAATATAAATTTCCAAATCAATATAAATGTATTTGAAAATTATTACAAAATAATCACAAAATTTTTAGTAAAGTCATTTTATTCTTCAAAAAAATATGTTTTCTTCATAAATGAGTTTTCTTACTTTTTCTGAGTGAATATTATAATTAGTTTCTAGAAGCTCTAGAAAATTAATTTTTAAAAATAATTTTATTTTTGAATTCATAATTTAAAAATTATCTTAAAAATGAATTTTTGAGAATTTTTTGAAAAGATTGATTTTTCAATGAATAGTGAAAATATTGATTTTTATTGAAAACTATATTTTTATTTTAAAGTATTTACAAAGTCAAATTTTTTTTTGGATTAGTATTAAAATTTAATTAGTTAATTATGGTTTAAAATAATTAAATTATGGTTTTTAAAATGGATTTTATACTTTAATTTATCATAAAAACATTTTATATTTTAAAAAGGGCGTTTTTTTGAAAAACTATTTTTCTTGACATTTTGTTATTTTAATTTTAAATTAAATTATAAAAATTTTGTTTTTAAAATTTTAAAAAATTGATTACATATTTTTAACCAGGTGGTATAAATTTATTAAATGTTTTCATTTTATTTTTGGTCAATATGAATAATAACCTTAGTAATTTTTGTTACCACGATAATGGGTAAATCAGGTAATTAAAGTTAAAAATAAAATGACAAGTATTATAAAATGACCCAAAAACTTGCCTTAATTTTATTGGATGAGTATATTTCATCCATATTTATCTAATATTCTATTATATGGAATTTTATATCCATTTGGATAAGATTATTACCTTTATAGTATTTTATTTTAAGAAAATTCAAACATGTCACACCATTTTTTATTAACTATAATATTTTTAATATGGTTTTAACCAAAGGATATGTTTGATTGTAAATGTTTTTATTAAAGATAAAATATTTATCTTCATCGTGGTAATTTATTTTTAATTTTTAGTGAATAAATATTTACCTTAAATTCTTACACAATGCTAACGCGGTAATTATTCAATTAATGAAAAAATAAAATAAATGATATTAAAAATATTAAAATAGATATAATTTGAGGTAAATAATATGATTCGAGAATTTTATAGATTATAATGACATGTTATGGATGTATTAAAATATTTTTTTCCGAATTTCTATTGTTTTTTTATTCTATTAAAGTCAAAGTAATAAATAGTGTCAAAATTGATAATAATGATATTTTATAAAAATAATATTTTATTAAATTATTTAAAAATTATAAAAATATTAAATAAGGTAAAATTTCATAATATATTGTTAAAAATTTTATCCCATGTGCATTTATTTACCTTTTGGAAGCATTTGGCTAAAGAATAGTCTTATTATATTTTAATCTTTTGAGAAATTCCAAAAGTGCCCCTCACCTCAATTATAAAAGGGCACCTCCTCCCTCACTTTTTACACCACTTTGAGACTTATATATCAACCAAAATCTTATGATTTATCTTATCCAGTTCTCTATCCATATTCTAGATGTGATGATCTCCCCAAAATACCAACCCTAGAGCCCTTAAAAGGAGATCTAAAGGAGTTGTTTCAAAGAAGAGGCAATCACCTTAACTGATCACTTTATTTTTTTATTATCCATTTTCCTCCTATAAATAATTTATATTATTAATAAAATAATAAATTCAGTATCCTAAATTTTATGAAATTTTATTATGATTATAAAACCACCATTATTCACCCTCATTCCATCAAATGGGAAGTGAAAGTATCGCTTGTGTGTAAATACGGCTTATCGTCTCCATGTAGCGTTACAATTCATTTTTCATCACCATCATTCACGGATGGTTATTATGATGGGTTTAAATTTTGTGTATTATATTTATTAAATAATTATTTTTATTTAATTAAAATATAATATCTACCTTCTTACCTTCTAAACCATTGGAAAATGATAATGTCGCTTGTGCGTATGTGTGGACTTCCACCTTCGCGAACCGATGTGATTTATTTTTCATTTATATATTAATTATATGGTAATTATTATGTATTTGATAAATATATATTATATAATAATGATTTTGTAATGTTTTTATTATTATTTTCCTTTCTTTCATTCCATCTGTTGATAAATGAAAACAGCATTCATGCATACATATGGTTTACCGTCTCCATGAACGGTGTAATTCATTTTTCTATCTATAACTTTTATAAATGACTTAATACATGTATATAATTAATATATATTATATTTATATCATGATTAACATTATGGATATTATTGAACCATGGTCAAATTACAAGGACTAAAACTACCAAACCAAAACATATGTGAAAAATAAAGCAGATATCACCCAAAATAGTGATTTTAATAAAGAATTGATAAAAAACAAGTGATAAAAGTATATAAGTAAATAATTTATGGTATGATATATATGATTATGTTTTTTTAATATATTTATAATAAATCTATATTTATTAAACAATAGGTTCCAATGTGTATGAAGGAAGTCATACCTATGGTAAGGGATTTTCGTCTCACGTTTATTTTTGTAGGACATCTGTCTTATATACCACTTTTTTCCTTTGTGTGGTGTATATAATTCTCATGGATAATTTTTATGATGCATATTATGAATCTTATTTGGATTTAAATATCCATCTATTTTTATTTACTTTATGGGGTTACAATTCAAAAGTACCAAACTGGTAAGGGTTTATTTCACAATCTCATCATTATTTGGGATTGTTTGTTTTCAAGTATCTACTGAGGAATATTCCTCTTCCATTTACATGCCTTTTAAAAAAATTACTATTATCTTATAATTTTTAAAATTTTATTTATAACCATATTTTAATTTTTACAAAATTATTTTAAAGGAATCTTTTCGTCATTTTCCAATCAAGGTACTTTATGACTTTTCCGACAAAAATATGGAAGGAATTTTTTTTAAACTTATACATAATGAGTGTATTTTACCACCATAATTAAATCTCAATGATTTTAAGATTATTTTATAATTTTATAAGTTTATTTTCAAATAAAAATTTTTCTTTTATAAATATGAAGATTTAAAAAAAAGTAATTTCAAAATGGAAAGGTTATTTTCCTCAAAATTATTCCAAGTGATATTTAAAAATAATTTTCCATCTAAGATGACATACTTTGATGTTACATAAGATTTAATGGGAATATTATCTAAGGATTTTATACTTATTATTTCTCTGAATGGTTTATATTTATGGTGAAAAGATGAAATTTTTATGAAACTCATTTCTTTTCCATGGTTTATGCTAAGATGAAATGTTTATGAAACCCATTTCTTTTCATGGGTTTTGATATGATGAATGATTTATGATCCTATGGCACACATATGTATGGTTTTTATTATGTTATGGGTGGGACCTATTTCTTCATCCAATGCATTGTGTAAATTATTATATCTCATGAGATAGTTATGGGAAACAAGTCGAAGTGCTTGATTTGTTATGGGAAACAAGTTGAAGTACTTGATCTATTATGGGAAAAAAGTCAATGTACTTGATACACTAGGGGAAACAGGTTTTTATTCATGATATTATGGTATTGTTAGTTAACATTGACATATAAAATGGTTTCTATACTTATGATGGTGCCATGTACACATTTATGACCCGAACTTATGGTTTATGATTAAGTTATGATGATTTATCATTCTTATGATTCATGTCTTTTGAAATGATAATGTTTTATTCCATTACTCATGTTTATGATATTTTTCATATAGGTTATGAACTTTTTAAGTTATGTTCATGATCTTATACCCTTTTGATTATCTTATTCTTTCATATAATCATCAATTGATATCTCTCATGTTTTACCTTACTGAGCATTTGAGCTCACCCTTTCTTATGTTTATTTTTTACAGTATATAAAGAATGATTCTAAATTATTCATATTTATAAAGGTTTCATATGTGAGGAATTTTATGGGATATGTTGAAGACTTAACATGGAATATTAAAAAATAGGTATAGTGTTAGATGATGTTGATCTTTTTAAACCAATTGTTTATGAATACAAGTTGTTAAGAGTTTGTCCTAATTATCTAAAACTCTAAACCTAAAAGGAAATTGGGTATGTAAGTGATCCAATATTTCCTTTTGATGTTGTAAGTTTTGGATGAAAATAATTGGGTCACATTTATCAGTATCAAATCCAAAAATATAAATTTTATATTTTTAACATCAAATCTGGGAGTGTGGATCTCGAGATGTTATAGAGTTGATCGAATGTCCAACCAATAATGCCATCGTAGGCAGTACAGAATAATATATAACACATTATGCATGAAAATATAAATCACTATACAAAATTTTAGTCATTATAGGGGGATATTTTCATGATTAGAGGAGGTTTAAACCTCTTATAAATATATAAGAAATTTTTATGAGAAACCACCACTAAACATGACACTTGATAGTATTACCAAAGGTTTTTTGGGAAGTATTGGTATGGTTAGATGAAAATTAGATACTATTATTTAAAAGGAGTTTAAACCCATTCTAAATTTTTTTAGTTGAAACCACAGTAATAATTATGGCGTGTTGATAAACACCTCATATTTATATATTTGGGGAGGTTGGAAACCACCCCAAATATTCTGTGGTTTTTTTTATATTTTCCCAAATATTGTGATTTTTTTTGTGGTTATATTTTGTGTTTTTTTTTACAAAAAATGCACGCCACGTCTCAGGTTTTCGTAGATTTGATCGACTTTCCAACCAATATTGCCTTTGTAGGCAGTATAGAATAATATATAACACATTATGCATTCAAATCACAATCACTACAAAAACATTATATTCATTGGAGGGGGTTATTTTTGTGATTATAGGGGGGTTTAACCCCTTTTAAATATATTAGTTGTGGTTATAAAAAACCACCACTAAACATGCCACCTGATCTTATGATTATCATATTCTTTTATATGATCATCTTTTGATATCTCTCATTATTACCCTTACTAAGAATATTATCTTACCCTTTCTTATGTTTATTTTTCTCATGATATGAAGAATGATGCTAAATGATTTGTGTTTATAAAGGTTTCATATGTGGGGATTTTTATGGGAGATGTTTAAGACTTAACATGAAATATGAAAAGCTGGGTATAGTGGTAGATGATGTTGATATTTTTGAACTAGTTGTTTATGAACCCAAGTTGTTAAGAGTTTATTTTAATTATATAAAACTCTAAACCTAAAAATTCCTTGGGAATATAAGTGATCCAATATTTCCTTTTAATGTTGTAAGTTTTGTATGGGGATAATTGGATCACATTTATCAGTAATAAATCCATAAATTTAAATTTTATATTTTTAGCACTGAATTCGGGAGTGCATGTCTCAAACTGTTATAGAGTTGATCAACTATCCAACCAATACTACCATCATAAGCATTATAGAATAATATATAACACATTATGCATAGAAATCACAATCATTGAAAACAAATCAGTCATTAAAGAGGGGGGTTTTGTGATTATATGGGGTTTTGAACCATTCCAAATATATTAGTGGTGGTTATGAGAAACCACTTCTAAACATTTCACTTGATCTTATTAACAACATTCTTCGTGAAGTGCTAGTAAGGTTAGATGAAAATTAGAGGGGGTTTAAACTCCTTCTAAATTTATTTAGTATAAACCACTATAATAATTATGGTGTGTTGTTAACCACCTCAAATTTGAAAATTTAGAGAGGTTAAAAAATACCCCAAATATTCTATGATTTTTTTATATTTTCCCAAATATAGTGATTTTTTTATATTTATGGTGATTATATTCTGTGTTTTTTTACAAAAAAATAATTCCATGTATTGGGTTATTACAGAGTTGATTTATTTTCCAACCAATACTATCATCGTAGTCAATATAGAATAATATATAACACAGTATGCATGAAAATCTCAATCACTACAAAAAAAATTGAAGAAATTACAGGGGTTATTTTTTTATTAGAGTGGATTTTAACCCCTTATAAATATATTAGTGGTGGTTATGATAAACCATCACTAAACATGTCACTTGATCTTGTGATTATATTATTCTTTATTATGAGCATCGATTGATATCTCTCATGTCTAACCTTAATGATAATCTAAGCTCACCCTTTCTTATATTTCTTTTTCCCATGATTTGAAGAATGATTCTAAATGATTTATGTTCAAAAATGTTTCATATGTGAGGAATTTTATGGGATATATTTAATACTTAACATGGAATATGAAAAGATGGGTATAGTGGGAGATGATGTTGATCTTTTTGAACTAGTTTTTTATAAACCCAAATTATTAAGGTTTTCTCTTAACTCTCTAAAACTCTAAACCTAAAAGTTCCTTGGATATATAAGTGATCCAATATTTCTTTTTATGTTGTATCTTTTGTATGGGAATAATTGGGTCACATTTATCAGTATCAAATCCAAAAATGTAAAGTTTATATTTTTATCACCAGATATGGGAGTGTTGGTCTTTTTTTATTACATATTTGATTGAATTTCCAACCAATACCTCCATCATAGGTATCATAGAATAATATATAACACAATATACATGAAAATCATAATCACTACAAAACAATTAGTCATTAGAGAGGGGTTATTTTTTGATTATAGGGTATTTTAACCCCTTATAAATATATTAGTTGTAGTTATGAGAAACCACCACTAATAATGTCACATGATCTTATTACCAACGGTTTTTGTGAAGTGCTGGTAAGATTAGATGAAAATTAGAGGCGGTTATTTAGAGGGGGTTCAAACCCCTTCTAATTTTTTTAGTAGAAACCACAATAATAAGTATAGTGTGTCTGTAAACACCTAAAATTTATATATTTGGGGTGGTAATATTATTTCTGGTGGTTTTTAGGATGTTTTGGTAAGGTTAGATGAAAATAAGAGATGGTTATTTAGAAGGGGTTTAAACCCCTTCTAATTTTTTTTTAGTAAAAATTGCAGTAATAAGAATGATGTGTAAGATCATATTCTTTTACAGGTAAATTTACTGTTTAGTTTTCTCTTTATTATAGGTTAGTTAAGGGTTTTATTTGGTTTGGGTGGATTTGGAGGTGGTTAGGATCTTTAAAGTATAATTCTGGGCTGAAAACAGTCGGCAGAAAATTTACACACCGTGTAACACGTCGTGTAATACTATTACACATTGTGTAATATTTTAATCAGGATAAATCACCTGAGGTGATGGGTTTTTTTATGTAAACCATTAAAAATAATTACAAAACATGTAATGTAATTACACACCATGTAATTCCCCGAGAAGCAAATTAAAAGGTGTCATGTGGTTCATTTTGGTTTCATTCCTTCGTGCAGCCTTCCTTCTCTCGACCCTAAAAAGACTCTTAGTAGTTTTAGAGTGATTTATTCATCTATGATCATCGTGTATTGGTGTTTGATTCTTTATAATCATTTTTTATTTGGTTTCCTTTTATTCCACCTTCTATCGGTGAATCCGTGGAACCTTTTGACAGTTGTGGGTTTGGGAGTTGATCTTGATCCTAGGTTTTGGTCCTAGATCTCTTCTATAATTGTTGATCTGACCATTATACACCAATTGAGGGTTGTGGTTGGGTGATCATTCATCAACAATATTGAGGTCGGTGGTCTTTTTATCAATTCCCATAGTCTTATTCTAATTTCATGTATTCAATTACAATAGTGAAATTTCCATGATTGGGAAATTACATCCGAAATTGAATTGATTAAATTTGTTTGATTAATTGAATTTACATGTAATAATAAAATATTTTGAACATGTGGGAATTAAAATTGGAATTGGTAAATTTTTTGAAAATGACTATTGGTTATAATTTAGATTATGGAATTTAAAAATCATGGGTATATGCAATTGAGAATAATGGGAATTTTGAAATGGGTGCTAAATGGAATTGTGAAACAGATAGCCACCCATGGGGTGTGATGATATTTTTAAAGTATTTAATTGTTATTTGTTCTTATTTTATAAATTTAAGTTGAGAAAGTTCTATCCACCCATAGGGAGTGTCGATATTATTGAAATGAGTTTTGGGATGGGGACTGCTGCTCTAAATACACACGGGGTGCCAGAATGCCACTCTATGCCCCAATATATTTATGTATTTATATGTGATCACTAAGTTATGGGACAAGGATTGTTTCTAAAAATACCCACAGGGTTCTATACTACCACTCTAGTCCCCCATTACTTGAATGTGAAATTGAATTGAAATGATAAATGAAAACCATGAGATGTGATATGGTTTAGACTCTTACACAGGTCAAAGCAGGTATTGACGATTTAGGTGTCATTGTGAATGTGGGGAATTTATGTGGTTAATTAAATAATGATGAAATGCGATAAGTATTTAATTTATTTTACTTTATTATTTATACTACTATATACATTGTTATAGAATGGATATTGTTTTAGACGTCACTGGATGTGGCCTACTGAGTTGCAATCACACCCTAATCAGGCTTCCCGATTGGTACCTAAATAGACTTCATGTTTGCAGGATAGGATAAGGGAAAGAGCCATGTATTATATATCTGAGTTGGGATAGATCTTGGATGAGGGAATTGGAATTAGTTTCAAGACTTTCTTGGTAGTTACCATTGTGTCTTTATTTTTTGTTTTTCACACTGACACTTAACACATATATGGAATGACATGTCTACTATTTTCATTTGGATATTGTATTCTTTTTTTGGTCATCATGTGATACTGGTATTATTCTAGTTATGATTATTATCTTTAGGTTATTAATTATTTATTTAAATTGTTGTTTTTCTTTAATAAAGAGGGTATAGTCTCCCCATGTTGTATATTAGACTCTCACTGCTATTTGGCAGCCTCTGTCATACAGAGAGGCACACCTGAGGTCACGTAGTGAACCAACTCGAGGCATCAGCATGTGGTACTCAGGTCAGGACTTTATAAAGTGGTATCAGAGGAGTTTTCTTTTATTTTCTTTTGTCATGCTATTTTGGAAAGGTATACGGGAGACTATGATGATTCAGGCCTTGGTCAAGATCTCATGCATGGGAGTATCTAACTCATATACGAGGGTAAAATCCAAGTACTCAGGGCGGGATTTTTTTATTGATGTTTTTTTATAGTTGGATATTATTTCACCTCGAGTGATGCACTTGTTGTGTGATGTTATTATTTTTCTAAGATTTTTACATTGTTGATTGGAATAGCATGAGAGTTTTGTAACAATGCATCATTTTAGTCACTTAGAACTTATTATGGCATGCATATTTTTTAGGAACGCATGGAGAAGCAAGTTTTTGGTGAGTTGTTTAAATGAAAATGTTTTTCCTTACTTGTGTAATTTAAATGAAAATGGTGAATAATATGAAAATTAAAAATAGAAAAATGATTTTGAATATGGTAAATGAAATGGATAAATGGGTGTCTAAAGATAAACTTTGAAATGTGAATATGTATGACCCTATGTGAGCCATGACCCATGTGAGGGATAGTTGAGGGTAGTGAGAGCGCCTTGGTTTTGACCATGTGCGGGGTATGGGGGATGACTTGTTATGTATTTATGTGAATCCCTCTTACATAAACATGTTAATAATGTGTTATGTGTTCTAAGACATGTGTTCGGAATTGTAGAGATATGAATCCATGACAACGCTTGTTGATAGGATGATAGGAGGACATAGCTGGAAATGTGCCTCCAGCACTAGAACCAGAGGCTCTGATAGTTCCGATTAATAAATTCAGAGAGCATTTATATGATAACTTTACTTGGATTATGAAGTTTATGGAAAGTGACCCAGATTGGGTTGTGAAAAGTATGTCTACCTTGACATGGGAGTTCTAGTTGTAACACCCTTCAACTTTCACTAGAGAGGGTGGACCTAAGGCATCTGAGCTCTGGATCGAGTCTATCCATATTATCCTTGACCACCTAGAGACTCCTAATGAGAAGAGAGTCAAAATGGATACTTATATGTTATGTGGTCAGGAGAAGTGTTGGTGGTACATCCAAACTCAGGATGGACAGGTAGAGAATATGGTATGGAAGGACTTTCAAGAGAAGTTATTGGAGCACTTTTACCCTAAGATGATTAGGTAGGAGAGGGTATAAGAGTTCATAAGGTTGTACCATGGGATTATGTCCATGATGGACTATGTAGGACGCTTTATGAATTTGTAGTGATTTGATCCAGTGTTGGTAGGGGGTGAGGCTATTACAGCAAAACAGTTTCAGGATGGTCTTAAATGCAAGATTAAGTATTGGGTTAACATCTTTCGGCTGAAAAAGTTTTCATAAGTGGTGAATCAGGATCTCATATCTTAGGGGAACCTAAATCAGTATTCCATTAAAATATAGGTGGTATCTGATGGATGACCAGGAGGTACGTCTTCCAAGAGTAGGAAGTGTCACTTTGAAAACATCAACCAGGGAGATAGAAAACATGGTGGCTAGGGATATGGATCAGTTACTCAAAAAAGTAACCATATATACTACCACCAGTTTGGTAGGTCGGGATGTATTCATAGCCAGTGTCTGTGGCCACCAATGGAGTTTTGATCTTGTAGAGGGATGGTCACTTTCAGAGGTATTACAGAAACCCTCAACAGATAGGTAGTTATGGAACATCTAGGCAGAACTAGAGTACGGGTAGGATATCTTCTACCATGTACCAGTCTGGCAGTTATAGTTTTACTAGTCTTGGTGGTTGAGGTAGTGGACATGATACTTATGGGAAAGAGCACCCATATCAGTCGAGTGGTGTAGCTTAGGGGACTCAGACAGTATCACAAGGAAGAGGGGTGGGAGAGTTTCATGCAGTTCATCTTACACTTGTGGATCGTGAGGTTGTATTATCGATAATTATAGGTACTGTTCTTGTAGATTCTATGCTTGATAGTGCTTTATTTGATACCAGTGTCTCTCATTATTTTATATATGCAAAACTTGCGAACGGTTTGAGTCTATTAGTGTAGTTTTTGAGAGGGGTTATGATGATCGATGCACCTTTGGAGGTATGGTCGAGAGACATATGTTTGTGAAAGGAGTGTTCTATTAAGGTTGGGGATATCATTTTCTATGGGATATCTACATTATTGATATGTTAGGCTTTGACTTGATTATGGGTATGGACTGGTTGGTGGTGTACTGATCCCACATATATTGTTAACATAGGAGAGTTAATTTTATATCTCTTGAAGGTGAAAATTATATTCACCATGGAGAGTAGGATATCCAAGAAGACCATGCAGGTCCAATTCATCAACAATTGGGGGAGATCACCACCCAGGTTTCAAGTCTTATGATAGATGATGGGGTGTGAATCAGGATGTCTTTACACCCATAGTGTATAGGTTTCAGTACATGTTTCTTGATGGATTCTTAGGGATTCCACCTGATAGAGATGTGAAATTTATGATTGAGCTCATGTCGGGGGCTAAGATAGTTTTTATTCCAACATATATAATGGAACCAATAGATATTTGGGATCTTAAGACTCAACTAGAAGAGTTGGTGGCTGAGGGGTTTATTCATTCGAGTATATTACCTTGGGTTTATCTAGTTTTGTTTGCAAAGAAGTATGACGGGACTCTATGCTTATGTGGTGACTACCGGAAGTTGAACCGAGTGATAGTGAAAAACCTATATCCTTTTCTACATATTTATTATCTCTTTGACCAGTTGAGAGAAGCTTGTGTCTTCTGAAAGATTGACTTGAGGTTAGAGTGTCATTAGTTGAGAGTTTGACCTTATGATATACCATGGACAGCTTTTAGAAGTAGGTATTTTATTTATGAGTTTTTGGTGATATTTTTCATGCTGAAGAACACTCCAATAGTGTTTATGGGCTTGATGAACTAAATCTTTCACCCTTACCAGGATCAGTTTGTTGTTGTTTTGTGTATTAAATCTTGGCATACTCCAAGACACATGACTATCATTCCCAATATCTTAACATCATCCTGAGTATACTAAGAGGGAATAATCTATAAAACAAGCTATCTAAGTACCAATTCTAGATCGATGGGGTATATTTCTTAGGTCACATCATCTCTGAGGAAGGTGTGTCAGTGGACCCATAGAAATTGCAGGCGGTGGTTTCTTCGGAGAATCCCAAGAATTTTTTTGATCTCTATAGCTTTTTGGGGTTGGAAGATTATTATCAGAGATTCATCTAGGAATGTTCTCACTTGTAAGAACCACTTTTGGGCTTGACCAAGAAGGGGGTAAATTTTTAATGTTCTGGAGTATGTGATAATTCTTTTTAGGAGTTGAAGAAACGTCTAACCACCGCACCGATTTTGATCTTACCTGATCCAGGTGAGGAGTATACAGTGTTTTTTATGCATCCAGGGTCATACTTGGAGTAGTTTTGATGTAGGGGGATCAATTTTTGTCATATGGGTTATGAAAGTTGAGGCCACATAAATAGAATTACCCTATGTATGACCTCAAGTTCACTGAAGTGGTTTATGTTTTAAAGTTTGGAGGCATTATATGTTGGGAGAATAGTTTACTATGTATACAGGTCACAAGAGATTAAAGTATATCTTTTCAAAATAATGTTTGAATATCCGTTAGCGGATATGGATTGGTTATATATAGCCATTTGATTTTGAGATTTCATATACACTCGGGAAGGGAAACGGAGTTGCTGACGATTTAATCTAGAAAAAACTAGATGAAGATGATATCATCTATGTATGGGGGCATGTTATTATGCCTACATGTATGTGAAAAGATCTGATGTGTGAATCCCATGCCTTGAAGTGGGCATTGTATCTGGGTTTGACTAAAATGCGTCGTGACCTGCATCAACAGTGTTGGTGGTTGGGCATAAAAAAGGAGATTGTAGGGTTCATAACATAATGGTACACTTTTCAATAGGTGAAATCCGAGCATCAATAGCTTGGTGGTTTACTACAGTCGTTTCCCATTCCGTAGTGGAAGTGGGATGGCGTTAACATGGATTTTGTGGTGGTTCTCCCGATGATGCCTCGGAAGAATGACACTATTTGAGTGGTTGTGGACTGACTGATGAAAGTAGCACATTTCTTTCCTATACAAGAGACTTTATCAGTGGATCAGTTGGGAGACTTGTATGTTCAGGAGGTAATCCATCTGCATGAGGTTCCACGGAGTATGGTTTCAGACCGTGACTCATGTTTCACTTCACACTTCTGGAAATTATTGCAAAAGTTGCTTGGTACATAGGTTTTACTGAGTACGGCTTTCCACCCACAAACTGATGGTCAGTTGGAACGTACTATACTGGTTTTGGAGGAAATGCTACGATCATGTGTGTTCGTGACTTTGGTGGGTCTTGTGGGAAGCACGTAGCACTTGTAGAGTTTTCCTATAACAATAGTTATTAGGAAATTATTCAGATGGCACCATATGAGGCTCTTTATGGTAGGTCATGCAGATCACCTCTATACTGGGTGGAGGCAGGTGAGTAAGACTTGTTGGGACCAAGTCTCATGCGAGAGACGTCAGAGCAGGTTCAGCTGATTCTGAATCGTATGGCTATAGATCAAAGTAGGCAGAAGTCATATGTTTATATACGTCAACGACCCCTTGAGTTTATAGTGGGATATTGTGTGTTCCTTTGGGTGTCGCCTAGATTAGGTCACCATAGTATTTGGAGGCAAGTAAAGTTGGTTCCCAAGTTTTTCGTACATTTTGAGATTGTGGAGAGAATCAGTTTGATGGCGTACTGATCAGAACTTCCATATAGGTACAGTTTTATGCATGCTATTTTTCAGGTGTTTCATCTTTGGTGGAATCACCCCAACCCTTATCATGTGATTGATGTGGATGATATTGAGATTAAGACCAATGCATCCTTTGAGGAGTATCCGATACTATTGTGGATCGTAGTGAGAAAGTGTTGTGTGGAAAGATTGTGCTGATAGTTCGTGTATTGTGGCAACATGGCCATGTTCAGGAGGAAACATGGGGAAGAGAAGTAGATATGTGGGCTTAGTGGCCCAACCTTTTTACCTCGGAATCCTAGAGATGCTTAGGAGTATAGCTCGAGGATGGTCTATTATAAGGTGAGGAGATTGTTAGATATTTTTCTTTTACATGTACATTTCCTTTTGAGTTTTCTCTTTGTTCTAGGGTGGGAAAGGGTTTGATTTGGTTTGGGAGGCTTTGGAGGTGGTTCGGATCTTTAAAGTGGAATTTTGGACTGAAAAACAGTTTGTAGAAAATTTACACATTGTGTAATACTTTAATCAAGATAAATCACCTGAGGCGACGACATTAAAAAGAATTACATGACGTGTAATGGAATTACATGCCATGTAATTTTTTGAGCAACAAATTAAAAGGTGTTGTGCGGTTCATTTTGGTTTCATTCCTTCGTGCAGCCTTCCTTCTCTCAACACTAGGGCGACTCTCTATGGTTTTGGAACAATTTATTCATCTCTGATCATCGGATAATGGTGTTTGATTCCCAGTGAGACTTTTTTATTTGGTTTCATTCCTTTCCCCCTTCTTCCGGTGAAGCGGTGGAACCTTTTGACTGTTGTGAGTTTGGGGGTTGATCTTGATCCTAGGTTTGGTTCTAAATCTCTTTTGTCGCTGTTAATCCGACCGTTCTACATCAATTGAGGGTTGTAGTTGGGCGAGCGTTCATCAACGATCTTGAGGTAGGTGGTCTATTTATCAATTCCCACAATCTTTTTCTAATTACGTGTATACAATTTTGATAGTGAAATTTCCATGATAGGGCAATTGCATCTGAAATTGAATTGATGAAATTGGTTTGATTAATTGAATTGCCATGTGATAATGAAATGGGTTAAACTTGGGACAATTGAAATTCGAATTGGTAAATGTTGTGATAATGATTATTGGTTGGAATTATGGTTATGGAATTGATGAATCATGGAGATATGCAATTGAGAATAATGGGAATTGTGAAATGGGTGCTTAATGGAATTGTGAAAGAGATAGCCACCTATAGGGTGTGCCAATATATTTAAAGTATTGAATTGTGATTTGTTCTTGTTTGATAAATGGAAATTGTAAAAGTGCTAGCCACCCATGGGGTGTACCGATATGATTGAAATGAGTTGTGGGACAGGGATTGCTGCTCCAAATACCCACAGGGTGTCAGACTGTCGTCTAGGCCTCAATATATTTATGTATTTATATGTGATCACTAAGTTGTGAGATAGGGATTGTTACTCCAAATATTCATAGGGTTCCAGACTATCGCTCTAGGTCCCCATTGCTTGAATGGGAAATTGAATTGAAATGATAAATGAAAACCATGAGGTGTGATATGGTTCAGACTCCGACATGGGCCGAAGTAGGTATTGATGGTTCGGGTGTCATTGTGAACCCGGGTAATTTATGTGGTTAATTAAAAAATAATGAAATGTGATAACTATTTATTTTATTTTACTTTATTCTTTATACAACCGAATACACTGTTATAGACTAGATATTGTTTTAGATGTTATCGACGGTGGCACACTGAGTTGTAATCACACACTACTCAGGCTTCTCGATCGGTACCCGAATAGACTTCATGTTTGCAGGACATGATAAGGGCGAGATCCCTATGTTATATGGCTGAGTTGGGATGGAGCTTGCATGAGGGAATTGGACTTGGTGTTGAGACCCGTTTTGGGAGTTATCAGTGTGTCTTTATTTTGGGTTTTTCATATTAACACTTGACACATATATGGAATGACATATCTACTGTTTTGGTTTGGATATTGTATTTTTTGTTTTGGTCATCATGTGATACTAGTATTATTCTGGTTATGGTTACTATCTTTGGGTTATTGTTTATGTATTTTCGTTGTTGTGCTGCTTTGATAAAGAGGGTATAGTCTCCTCATGTTGTATATTAGACCCTCAATGCTAGTTGGTAGTTTCTGGTGTACGGGGAGGCGCGCCTGAGGTCACGTAGTCAAACGGCTCGGGGCATTGGTATGTGGCACCCAGGTCCGGACTTTACATGGTGTGCCAGTAACCACCTCAAATTTATATATTTGGGGCAGTTAGAAATTGCCCCAAATATTGTGATTTTTTTTAATATTTGGGGCGGTTATATTCTGTGTTTTTTTTACACAAAATAAACGCCACGTCTATATCCCACGGCCTCCAGGTTTCCCCCCTCCATGCCCCTCACTATCTTGTGGCCTCCCACGTCGCTGATGGCCCCCACACCCTATCTTACCGCACGTGCTGCGTGGAGGTAAATTTGCAACCGACGGGTTTTTAACCCGGGGAGAAAAGAATGAAACTCCAAGTTTTTCCACCACACCATTATGAATTTATGGTACATATATACACGAGTTTATATTTATATATATTAAGATATGTATACAAATAAATATAATTTTTATATTTAAATAAATTTAAATGTATAACCTTATATACACATTTATATATACATTAATGCATTTATAGCTATATTGTGTATACATTTATATTATATACTTTTATGTTATATATTAAATACATTATATTAATGTATACACAGATATAAATATGGTATATTATAAAATATAGAATATGATATATATATATATATACATATATATATATATTATACATTTATATACATTAATGTATTCATATTTATATTATGTATAAATTTATATTATATACATGTATATTATATATTAGATACAATTATATTTATGTTTACATAGATATAAATATGGTGTATATTTATAAAATATAGGATATAATATACATCAATGCATTCATATCTATATAATGTATATATTTATATTATATACATTTTTATTATATATTCTGCAAATATAAATATTTGTTGTAAAAATATATATTATGCAAATATATATATATATATATATATATATATATATATTATACAAATACATATTATATTATACAAATATATTATACGAATACAAATGTGTATATATATATATATTATTTATTTATTTTTGGCATGTGTGTGTGGTGTGTGCGTATTTAATGTAATTGTACTCCAAGCACCTAATATATATAACATAGCATAATATTTATAAATACATTTGTATCATGTATACTTACACGCACATGTTTATATAAATATACTTATGCATATATTTATAAATACATCTATATCAAACACATATAATGTTTATATAGATATACCTATACATATATTTATACATACATTCACACACACACATGAATGTGTATTTATATACTTATGTGTGTGTGTGTAATGTATTTATATATTTACTAATAGGATGAATATAATATAATATAATATAACTATATAATATATATGTGTGTGTGTAATATAATATAATATAATATAATATATGTATAATTATTTCTATATACTTAAATTTTTGTTTACATATATAAGTATTTATTTGATGTATTTATATAATGTCTATATATTATATTTACAATCCATTTAAATACATTTATATAATGTCTTTATATAACACATACACGCACACACACATATTTTAAAATTTGATATTTTTATAAAAATTAAAAAAAAAATAGAGGGGGTTAAAACCCCCTCCAATCTAAGAAATTAGCGTTTTGGCATATCAGCCACTAAAATATAAAAGATTTATTTAAAAAAACATTAGAGGAGGTTAAAACCTCATCTAATAGAAGATAGTATTGATGGTTAATAACCACTGCTAATCTCTCATATTAGAAGGGGTTTTAACCCCCTCAAAAATTTTATTTTATATTTGAGCGACGGTTAAGTTAGTATCGTCATTGAATTAAAATTTAGACGCGATTTTGACATAACATTGCTAATCTACACGGAAATTTAATTTAGAGGATGTTAAACCCCCTTTAATCAAACAAATAAGTGGCAATTAATAACCATTGCTAGTCTCTCATGTTAGAGGGGGTTTAAATGATGCTTACACGGATGAATGGTCATTACAAAGTAGCATATCATGCATACACAGATCAGAATTGATCCTTACGTACATTAAACTTAACCATTTTCTCGATATTTTGGCTCATTCTTACTAAGGTCTAGACTTTGTCCAATTCTCCAAGACATGTAAATTCCAGCTTGCTTCCGAATACCTTTCGGCCTTACTCAGACTTCCATAGAGCCTTCACCTCACATAATAACTCTTGTTTTATGTGAGTTTGAATTTGATTTATGCATTAACAACAAAAGCTTTGCATCCACTTCAACTTCTTCATGTCTTCTTCTCTAAGACAAATATCACATGCTCGAGGAAACTTCATGTCTCAACAATCTCCTTAAGTACTCGGTAGCTTCCAATTGGGCTCAACAATATTCAATGTTAATAACAAAGGAATATATGATTATTATATGTGTATAAAGTGGTTGATTAGATCAAACAAATTCTTATTATGGTTTGGGCAGCAACTATGTTTTGCTAGACATTGCTTATTGATTTTTAGTATTTATAGACTATTATAAATGTCATAAAGTGGCACACAAAGAGAGATCAAGATACAGATTCTTATTCAATATGATTTAATAAAATTGAATTAATTTATTCAATTATTGAACTAATTAAATCTACTTTGATATTATATTATTTAATTACATGCGATATATTAAATAATCATTTTTAATTAAATGGTATTAAAATAAATATATTAAATGATTATAAATATTTATATATGATTAAAATAAATACATTAAGAGGAAATTCATCACATGACCTAAAATCATGCAAAATGGTTTTTCATGTTTCTCCTTATGGTTGAACAAGTCAAACACAAATTGGCAATTCATGATCAATTTGTGAAGACCTTTCCTTTTGAATTTTTCAAATGGGTGAAAATATCTCACTCAAATCGTGAGTGGATGACTTGATCAAAAATCTCTCAGAAAATCTATAAATAGATTTGTGTGTAGGGTTTCAGTATTTTTTAACACAAACACATGTTATTTGTTGAAAAATATTAAAAACAATTATAACATTTTAGTGTTGAATTAAACCAACCTTCACTTAACAGCACAAACTCAAAAAAAAAAAACATTCATGGACATAATTAGATTAATACAACAATATACAACAATCCAAGACCTAACCAAAGGTTTAATTGTACATCCAAACATAACCAAAAAAGGCATGTCAGGTAGCACATCTTCATCTTCCCACCATGACCAAACAGAGAGCATCAGATTTCTCCCCTGTAACCTCCGGACCCAAAATAATCCCTCCGGGAGCTCGCGATGGCCACGCTCTTCTGCTGCTCCAGCTTCGGGCAGTCAATGATCCGGTGCCCCAGCCCCCCACAGTACGCACACCCATTCACACCACTCGCATCAGCAATCGCCCGCACATCCTCCATCGGGTCCCCCAGCTCCGCCAGCACTGGAGGGATCCGCTGCCTCGCCTCCTGCAACAGGTGCTTCAGGTCCAGCAGCGTCGTCTCACTCTGGTTCTTGTTGATGAACGTGGTCGCGATCCCAGTCTTGCCACACCGCCCTGTCCGCCCAATACGGTGCACGTAGTTCTCTATCTCCGCCGGCATATCATAGTTTACAACATGCTGGATGTCAGGGAAGTCTAGCCCCTTGGACGCCACGTCTGTCGCCACTAACACGTCCTTCCTGCCAGCCTTGAAGGATGAAATTGCATGCTCCCGGTCCTCCTGGTCCTTCCCACCATGGATCGCCACTGCCTCGACACCCTTCAAGAGGAGGTACTCGTGGATGTCGTCCACATCGGCTTTGTTTTCACAGAAGATGAGAACGGGAGGGGAAGTTTTTTGGAGGCACTCGAGGAGGTACACGATCTTGGCCTCCTGCTTCACATACTCTACTTCCTGGATGACGTCCAGGTTCGCCGCACCTGCCCGGCCCACGTTCACAGTGACGGGCTTCACCAGAGCGCTGCGGGCGAAAGTCTGGATCTTGGCGGGCATGGTGGCGGAGAAGAGGAGGGTCTGGCGCTGGGATCTGAAGTGGTCAAAGACTTCTCTGATGTCGTCTTCGAAGCCCAGATCAACCAGCCTGTCTGCCTCGTCTAGCGTTAAAAATCTGTCAACACATTCAGGAAAATAAATCTCATGTAACTGAACCAGACACAGCATGACGGCATGACGCAAGTTGAATGGGTTTAGATCAAACATAAATGAGTTCGAATTGTGGGACTCACTAATCTGACATGAACAATATTCAGGTCAGGTTTGGGTTAACCATCCTCGTCCAACCCGTGCAACCCGGTTAAAAATATAATGATGATATAAAATATTAAAAATATAATAATAATTAATTTATAATATATTTTATTTTTATAATCGACTTAATTTGAAACAATTCAACTCGTTTATGACCCAGTTATTTTAAATGGTTTGAGAGGGTCAGGTTGCAACATGAATAACATATGTTTCATATTAACTAGATTATGTTAAGTTTAAACGGGATAATTCAATTTGGTTAGGTCATTGAGTTTATGTGATATTAACCAATTACACATGTCATGATGCAGGTTGGCAGGTGGGGTAAGGATTGACAACTTCATAAACTGGTTTAGTCGGATCAACCCATTTAATTAAATGGGTTGGGGTTAGGGTTGAACTTAAATGGCTTCACAGCCAACCCAACAAGTGGACCTGAATTGTTACCTCTACATGAAACCACAGACACAATTCATACGGCACTTTCGCAGCAGTCATTCAACTAAAAAGTGTTGAAAGTTGATATAAATTAAGTTGGTGGGATTGCTAGTGCATACCTGCAATTGTCAAGGCTCATCTTCTTCTTCGCAAGCATGTCCTTGAGCCGGCCAGGGGTCGCAACGACTATATGGACCCCTCTTTTCACAACCTCCAACTGTGATCTCATATCAACCCCGCCAATGCAAAGAAGTGGCCTGATCTCGGGATACCCATGCTCCCTCATTGGAGCCAAAAAGTGCTCAACAACCTCAAACGTCTGTCTTGCAAGTTCCCTGGAAGGGCACACCACCAATCCAAATGGCCCTTCTCCCGGAACAATGGGCATCATCACCTCTTCCTGCAACGCTACCATGATCAATGGCAACACGAAGACCAATGTCTTCCCAGATCCCGTAAACGCAATCCCAATCATATCCCTCCCGGATAAAACAACTGGAAGCCCTTGCACCTGAATCGGCGTAGGCTGCACGATTCCCTTGGCTTTCAGCTTCGTCAAGATCGGCTCTGGGAATCTCATGTCCTTGAAATTCTTGACTGGAGGGGGAATGTCCTCTCCATCAACAATAATATGCCACTGCTTCCGAATTGATTCGCACGCTTTCCTTGGCATTCTCCGGATCGGCAGCGGTGGCTTCCATCCAGTAAACATAGGCTCCGTGTATGTAATTCCTTTCGCCAATTCACGAACAGACATGAGGGTCTTCCTGTCAGATAGGTGTTCGATCATCTCCTTCTCTTGAAGCACAATCTGCTCGGTGTGAGTGACCTCTGGGAGATCACGCTTCAGCTGTGACGCCTTTACAAGCAAACTAGGCTTCGCTTCAGCCAGTTTTAATTTCTCATTTTCGTCTTCGAGGGCGGAAACTTTCCCCTTGCGTTGAAGGATTTTCTGTGCCTCCATAGCCCTTCGTTTGTTGACCGGGATGTATTCTTGGTAGTCATCATCCTCTTCCATGTTATATGTTCCTGCAGCATCCATGTCTAAAGGGGGTTTAAAACTTGATGGAGCAAGCTAGTAATTAAATACAATATGCAGACCTAAGAGATAACAGTACGGACATGACATGATTCAAAGAAGACAATGAAACCACAGAAAACATAAAGACAGGTTTTCAAAATACATCAATGATCCATCAGATTTCAATGAAAAGGCACAAACCCCACAGTCAAGCTGGATTAAAGGTACAGCCGATGAACAAAAAAACGCACATTGTGATGGGAGAATTTACAGTGAATGAAACGCCAGGAATTGGTTCCATGGAATTTATTTGAGATATTACACAGCATAATATTGATATCATTTTGATGTTGCGTTGATATGTAAGGTTTTAGGATTTTCTCAAAATCATTGCATCACAAGATCGAGGCTTTTATGGTTGGTTCATCTCAGCAGAAATGAGAAATTAAATTGGTAATGTTAGTGAAATTTATATGAATAAAATTGAAGGACAAAAAAAAACAAATCTGTCTTCCGTAATAATTATCAAATCAAATTTACTTCAAAATATGATTGAAGAAAAAAATACAATTGGAATTTGAGAGATAAATTTGCACTGTGTGCAGCGGGTGTGTGCAGTATAGATAACACTTTGGTATCAGAGTTCAAAAAATTTGAATAATAATATGAAGATTCAGAATACCTCTTGTTCCAGAATCAGTCTGAAGTGGAGTCACCGGTAGGAGAGGCGGAGTCGGGATGCAGTCGATATGTGGCGCCAACCGTACGGAAGTGCAGGTGTGGGGCGGTGGCGGCGGATATGAAACGGATATTAGGGTTTTGGGTTGCGGATCAGGGGTGGAAAGGAAGCGGGGCGTTGGGGAGGTGTTGCTGGGGGGGTGCGGGATGCGTGGACATGTCACTGACGGTGACGGGAGGCATCGCGAGGGCCGGCATTAGCAGGGCGACGTCACGAGGATCGAGCGGCGGGGGGGACGGCGTCGCAAACAGCGGCAGCGGTGCGGCATCGCGAGCGGCGGTGGGGAGCAGGGTCGCTTACGACGACGACGGGAGGGGGGGGGGGGGGGGGCGTCGTGCGGAGATTGTCATCGTCCCACTTTTTTGTTTTTTAGAATAGTAATAAATTTATTTATCCCAATACCCCCCATGATTTAGAATGTTTTTTTTTTCGTACAATTTATGTAATAATTAGATTTTTTATTTTTTATACCAACATGTCAATAAATATATCTAAAAAATACTGATCACGCACACACGTATATATAAATCAATGAATGTGTATATATATAATACATTCTTACATAATTACGTACACATAATGTAAACATATATAAATAAATACACTGTAACATTATTTAAGATATTTCCCTTTCAAAAAAAGTTTGTACAAACATACATAAATCTATATTAATATAAGTACATAAATATATATTATTACAAATATATGTAAATATAATGAATGTAATTTCTTATAGATATTAGTGCATGCATGCATACGTACACACACACACATCGGTAATACAACTGCAAATATTTGTAGGTATATTTTAATGCATGTACAAACATGCATCTAAATAGTATCATACATACATACATACAATCATACATACAAATAAACATGAGTATATACATACACACATATATATTAATGTAATTATTTACAAATATATATAAGTATATGCATAATCTTATATACATGCATACGTACATACATATAAGTGTATACAAACACATACATAAAAACATACATACATATAAAGTACCCACATACATCCATGTGTGTGTGTATATATATATATATATATATATATATTAACGTGGTTATTTATAAATTTAATATATAAATGTAAGAATGTACAAATCTTCCAGTGAAGATTTCCTAGTGCAAATGGTCCACTACTAGAAAAGGAGACTTTGGAAAATACATACATACAATTATACATACAAATAAATATGAGTATATACATACATGCATGCATTCATGCATATATATTAATGTAATTATTTACAAATATATATAAGTATATGCATAATCTTATATACATGCATACGTAAATACATATAAGTGTATACAAACACATACATAAAAACATACATACATATAAAGTACCCACATACATCCATGCATGGATATATATATTAACGTGGTTATTTATAAATTTAATATATAAATGTAAGAATGTACAAATCTTCCAGTGAAGATTTCCTAGTGCAAATGGCCCACTACAAGAAAAGGAGGCTTTGGAGACCCCCTACACGGGCAATAGCCATTAGCGGTCGCAAGGCTTCTCAAAAAAAAAAAAATCGGCGCCCCCACCCTCACACCTGATCCCGAACTCTACCCCTCGTAGTCGCCCACCCCCTCCCTCGCCGCACCACCGCCGCCGCCCCGTCCCCTCCCTCGCTGCACCGACGACGCCGCACCGCCTCCGCCTCCGGCTCCCTGCCGACGCAGTTGCCCATCCCCTCCCTCGCCACACCGCCCGTCCCCTCCCTCGCTGCACCGCCGCCCCCTCACCGCCTCCTCCTCCAGCTCCCCGCCGCCGTCGTCACTTGTCCCCTCTCTCGCCGCACCGCCTCCGACTTCGACTCCCCTCCGCTGCCCCTCCTCTCCCTCGCAGCACCTCCTCCGGCTCCCCTCCGTTTCAAATTTGTCGCACTATCAAGTATGCTCTAATTTCCGTTTTAGGGTTTTAATTTTGGGCAATTTAGAGCACAAATTTGGCATGCATGAAGATTATATGAATATTGTGTGTGAATAAAAAGTGTGGAAATGGAAGTTCATGTGTATACGGGTTTGTATGCATGAAGAATTACGAAACAATGTGTGTTGACAGTGTTTGTATGAGAAGACTTCACACTTTACTTGAGGTTGGAAGTTACATACAATGCAGAGTCCATGTATATGTTGATTGGATTGATATTAAGTTGTGTTGTTATTTGATTTTTACCATTCTTGAGTTTATCACATCTCTCTCTCTGTGTGTGTGTGTATCCCATGAGAAAATGTTTGAGGTTTGACCACATGTGTGTGCTTGCATAGCCCATGAGACCCATGTTTGAGTTTGATCACACATGTTTCAATACTATATGTTATTATTAGTATTATATGTTGTTCCTCTATATGATATTTCACGTTTCAATGTGACATACTTTGTATATTTTATATTGTGTTGTTCTATGCATGGTACCAATGTTATTGGTGTACTCATCGTGGCTCAGTAGCCCTTAAGGGGGAGCGTGATAAGATGATGTATGTTCCATGAAGACTGGATTAAGATAGATGATGGGGTATATTGTATTTTTTTAGCCTCACATAGGGTCATGGTAGACTTATGTGATCTGAACCTTGAGGTGACAATGGGGAATGATGGTATTCAATGACATGACTTGAGACGTAGTTTTGGGAAACGAAGGCCCAAGGGAGTGTACAAATGTGTTGTCCATATGGATTAAATGAGAGAGAGATGAGGCTTGATGACCTTCTATGGTTTGACTTGATACTCTTATCCTTTTTATGTTTTGGAATACATGACGTGACATTGTGGTCGACTAAGTTCATGAATTTTGTTATAACTACATTTCCATCATGGAGCCAAAGTTTGTTTAGTGCATGACCACTCCGAACATGGTTGTGTGTTTTATTTCATGCACATTTATTTATTATCACAACATAAACTCGTATACCATTGCACATGTGTTAAGGAAAAATTGGTTGTTTCCTACTACTTTCATATTCCCACCATGCATGGGCATCTCGATGCATGTGAAGACTTCATAGCCTGGGATACAAGGGAAAGGCCCTGATGATAGGGGCTAGGATACAGAGAATGATGTTTAGAGGTAGAATGAGATGGAATTTAGAGTGATGTATCAATATTTTTCACATTCTTGTTATTTCCCACACTTTTATTGACCTGACACTTTGGGGGGTATTTGGGTTTTTACTATATGACTTGAGATACCTACCATGGATTATGTTTTTTCACTGTTTATTGACTTTATTATGTTATTGTCTATCCTTTTCTTTATTGATACCAAGGGTATATTTTTTGCACTGATGACATTCAGACCCTTACTGCTAGTAACAAACATCTTGCATAAAAGGATATCTGCTTGAGTCCACGAGGAACACTGTCTTGGACCCTATGATTCAGCATGGGGCATCACATTCATTGTCCCACATAATCTCTATTGATAACATAAGTCAAGATAGATTGGTATTTTTTTTGTTCTGGAATTGTATATATTTGATGTTATCCTTGATATAGATTAGTTAGTTTTCCATAAATTAGAGATTGATTGCTATCTTTGATGGTTAATCTTTACTGCCTTTGATGGCACAAAGGCAGTGTGAATCCAAGAGGTGGTGAGACATTATTTGTACAAAGATACAATTTCTTTGAGTTTGAGAAGACTGTTCATCACTAATTGATTTTGGGCACTTTCATCACAAATTGTATTTGTTGATTTATTGGTCAGCATTGACTTAGTCATTAAGGTTGATAGTTCAAGATTGGTATTTGATTAATTTTTTCATGTACCACATACACATACAGGTTATATGTTGTGTTTTTTTTTGATTTAGCATTTTACTTTCTATAGTTATAGTTGCTTTATATGTTTTGATTATAGTGTATCAAAATTTATGCATTATGATATTAGTGGACCACATATTCCTTATTGTTCATGTTGGTTTTCTATTTTTTACTATACCCAATATATAATATATTTTGTTTCTTAACTGATCGACTCCCCCACCCATCCGATCAAATGAGTTAAGTAATGTCATTATATATGACCCATGATCTATCCAACTCCATATTATGAAGAACAATATATTGAAGGGGACCAAAATGATCATGTTTACAGGAGGAGAATATAAAAAGTGTGAGTCACTTTATGGAAATACATTTGAGAACTAAACCTAAAATTCACAGCTCAATGCTGACAAGCTTGTTCTGGATGACCCAATCGGTTACCTTAGGATAAAAATTAACCAATGATTATGAAAAATTAAACAGTTGTAAAGAAAAATTAGTATACCAGATGTTTGAATAATGATTTTCCATAACTATAATATTTCTTTCTTGAAAAATGTTTACTCTATGGAATTATAGACCAAATTCATTCTCAATATAGTTTCTTGAATATAGAATCATTATTAGATTTACTATACCAACATGGTGGCGATGACATGGGCTTTCACTTCCATTCCATTATCTATTCTCTTGTTTATTATTCAGAGATATAAATTGTTTATTTTATCAATGGTCCACATGCAATTGGCCAGACTTTATTTTAAATATATTTGATATGAAAAATGCATGTAATATGAAGTTTTGTGTAAATGTTTGTTATACATATATTATTATGGATAAGTGTTGGATTGATCTTCCAAATCGAACGTCTATAGAATATTTCAAGGGCATTATGTAGTTTATTGAGTTCACTGGAGGATTTCAAAGTGAATATATTAGTTGTCCATGTAGAAAATGTGCAAATAGATATCAATTCACATGAGATACTATAAGGGAGCACCTATTCTTGAATAGATTTCTGAAAAATTATAAGAGTTGGACTCGTCATGGGGAAGAATATATTCGTTGTCAAAATACAGATACAGTTCAGATGGATGTTGATACGAGGATAAATGATCCAATGCATGAAATGATTACTAAAATGGTACATAGGTTGGATCCTAAAGGCATTGGCATCCAGAATGTTGAGACTGGTGAGATAAATTTGCACTCTGGTGCATATCGTGATTCGATGAGGTTTTATAAAGTTCTTTATGATGAAAAAACGGAATTATATCCTGGATGTACTACTTACAATAAATTATCATTTATCGTGGAGTTGTTGCATTTGAAGACTTTGAATCAGTGGTCAGAAACATCGTTCGACATGCTGTTGGTGTTATTGAAAAAGGTTCTTTCTGTTGATGCTAAGATCCCTGAGTCATATTACCATGCTCATAAGTTGACAGAGAACTTAGGTTTTACATATGAGGCCATAGATGCATGTGAAAACAACTGTATGTTGTTTAGAAAAGAAAATTCCCATTTGGATATTTGTACGGTCTGTGGCGCTTCTAGGTGGAAAGAGAACAGGGGAAATTAGACTCATCAAAGTCAGACTGTGAAACAGGGAAAATCTATTGTCGTAAAGAAAATGCATTACTTTTCCCTAAAGTTGAGGTTGAAAAGATTTTTTATGACATCTAAAGTTTCTAATTTAATGAGATGGAATGCAGAAAGAAATCAAGAAAGTGATATGTTAACCCATCCGACAGACTCTCGTGCATGGAAGGATTTCGATAAGAGACACCCTGACTTTGCTAAAGATGTTCGTAATGTTCGATTGGGGTTGGAAGCAGATGATTTCAATCCATTCAAGTCTATGGTTGATGCAACCCATAACACATGGCCCATGATGTTGGTTCTATACAATCTTCCTCTGTGGATTTGTATGAAGCAACAATTTATATTACTTTTCACTCTTATTGACGGACCTAGAAGTACGGGGGATAAGATTGATGTTTACCTTCATCCATTGATTGATGAGTTGAATGAATTTTGAGGAGATGGTGTGATGACTTATGACTGTGAAATGAATGAAATGTTTAAACTACATGATACTTTATTATGGACAATCAATGACTTCCTGGATTATGCAAATTTATCAGGCTGGAGTACAAAAGGGAAATTTTCTTTCCCTTGTTGCAATAAAAGTAAAAAATATGTATGTATTAAACATTCCAAAAAATGGTAATACATGGGTTACAAATGTTTTCTTCCCCCTCAACATAGGTTTAGAAAGGATAGAGTGGCATTTGATGGTTCTAGAGAGTTCAACCTAGCACCAAAGATCATGACAGGAGTTGAAAAGTTATCACAGATTGAGGAAGAAAAAATCTGCACGGTATATGAATTTCAAGATTTGGTGGTTTGTCCATTACCTAATATTCGTGGTGCGGGTAGACAACATAGTCACAATTGGAAAAAGAAAAGTATTTTTCACAGTCTCCCCTATTGAAAAACTAACATGCTAAGGCATAATTTGGATGTCATGCACGTTGAAAAAAATGTTTGTCATAATATATTGTGGACCATTTTAGGTGTTAGTGGAAAATCAAAGGACCATGTTAATACACATCGTGATTTGGAAGAAATGGGTTTAAGGAAAAAATTTCATTTATAGTTAGTTGAGGGAAACAAGGCATATATGCCTACTGCACAGTATACAATGACTACAAAGGAGAAAGATACATTTCTTTCCATTTTGAAGATGCTCAAGGTGCCTGGTGGTTACTCTTCTAATATTTCAAAGTGTGTGAATCTGACAAGCAAGAAATTGCGAGGGTTGAAAATTCATGAAAATCACATAATACTTCAATAGTTGATTCCAATCGCAATTTGTGATTGTTTATCCCCCAATGTTGTTCAACTGTTGATTGAGATGATTAATTTTTTTGGACAACTTTGTTTAAGAAATCAATGAATGAGTGATTTAAAAATTTTGCAGGACCGAATTGTACTAACGCTTTGTCACTATGAGAAAATATTTCCCCCCTCATTTTTTGATGTTATGGTTCACTTGAAAGTGCACCTAACTGATGAAGTAATGGCTACTGGTCCAGTGCAATTCAGGTGGATGTATCCTATTGAGCAGTATCTGAATACATTGAAACTATTTGTATGCAACAGAGCTCGTCTGAAGGCATCAATAGCCAATAGTTATTTTATGGATGAGTGTACTACTTTTTGTGAAGAATATCTTATGGATGTTGAAAAAAAATTAGATAAGCCATCTTAGATTTATGATGATCCAGTTGGAGAAGGAACCATATTTGATATGGACAACATCGATCAGATACAAGCACATCGATATATCTTGTTCAATACTCCATCAGTTGAACCATTAATACAGTAAGTGTCTTATCACTTTTATTGTTTAACTTTTATATGTTTTGTTTTCATAAGTTGATCATTTAAACATCGCGTTACCATTTTAAAGAAACACATTAATGATCTAAAAGAAGAGATGTCTCGTGCAACTGAGTAACAAATTCAACAATCTCATTATGTGTCATTTCATGATTGGTTCAAGGATTTTGTATGTATAAATTGATTTTCATTATGAGTGAAGTATTATACCAATTACTTTCTATAGAAATCATTATTGAATTCTGTGAATTATGTAGGTTCATAACCTGAGGGAGTTAGGTGACCCCACGCTAATTGAAGAATTTATCCAACTAGCCGAGGGTCCATCTATAATGGCTCGTCGTTATAAAGATATAGATGCTAATGGATTTTGATTTCACATTAAATATGTTGACGACAAACGAGAAACACAAAAAAGTGGAATCAATTTTCCATTCTTCGATTCTAGTTATTACTATTGTCAATTGACAGACATCACTGAAGTTGTATATGCACACGGGTTGAAGTACATATTGTTAAAGTGTAATTGGATTGATCTAGTACGTGGAAGTAAAGTTGATCAATATCAGTTTACATTAGTGAATTTTAACTATATGTTATACATAAATAAATGAGTTTATAATGAACCTTTCATTTTGACATCACAAGCGGAACAAGTATTCTTCGTTACTTTGCCTTCAAATCCTAGTTGGAAAGTTGTTGTGAAAATGTCCCAGTAAGGAGTGTTTTTATTTAAACAAGATGGACCCGAGAATGTTCCCTTTGTTTCCCAACAGTTTGATCAACATACCGTAGTTCAATGTGAAGAATATATTTATTGGGTTAGAGCGGACATTGAAGGAGAAACAGTAGATTTTCATGTTTAATGAAAGGTATAATTGTTTTCCCACTCTTCAGTTTAAATCCCTTTTTAAATTGTTTAAAACAACCCAAAACTAATTTGGTATATAAGAATTTTTATTTATTATTAGACAGAATCAACCCCCAGCCCCTAGACAACCCCACACCCCCACCGCCGGACCCCCCCTTCCCCCAGCCCCCCCTCCACCTGGACATCCCCTCCACCCCCCATCCCCGGACATCCCCCACTCCCAACCCCCCTGGACAACCCCCCTCTCGGAAAACCCACCCCCAAAACTCCCCCCAAATAGCCCCCCCCCACCTGTACAGCCCCTCCCCCTCCACCTGGACAGCCCCCACCCCCAGTCCCAGACAACCCCGACTCCCAACCCCCCTTGGACATCCCCCCTCCCAGACAACCCAACCCCCAAAACTCCCCCATAATATCCCCCACCCCCTCCACCTGGACAACCCCCACCCCCTTCCACCTAGACAACCCCTACCCCTCCGCCTGGAAAACCCCTCCCCCTCCCCCTGGATAGCCCCCCACCCCCATACACCCCTAGACAACACCCCCATCCCCCACTCCCAACCCCCCTTGTACAACCCCCCTGGACATCCCACCCCCCAAAACTCCCCTCGGACAGCTCCCCCTCCACCTGGACAGCCCCCACCCCCTCCACCTGAACAGCCCCTCCCCCTCCACCGGGACAACCCCCCCTCCCCCCGGACAACCCCCACCCCTGAACAACACCCCCCACCCCCCACTCCCAACCCTCCGTGGACAGCCCCCCCCCCCCCCCACACACACACTCACCTCAGACCACCCCCAGACAACCCCCCACCTGCACAACCCCTCCCCCTCCACCTGGACCCCCCAGCCCCACCCCCAGACAATCCCCACTCTCAACCCCCCTTGTTGCGACATTCTCCTTTCAATAACATAAGAGTTGTGTTGGATTGGTACATACTAACACTCTTCATAGCAGTGACCAAATTTTTTGCAGTAATCATAGAAGTTTCCAAAATAATAAAATCTGTTTTTTGCAAGATAAATTCTGCATTTTTTTGTTTGTAGTCATCTAATGGGTTTTCTCTTTGTTTCGGGTTTTCTTCCCCTTGCTTTAGTCCTTTGAGTTTCACATGCTAACATGTTATGTTAGCACTCCATAGCATTATGTATGAACCTCCATCAACACCAACAGTGACCAACAAATCTATTTGTCTTCTCTTTTAAAGTAGTCTGACCAGATTTACTTGCTTGATGTTTTTGGGTGGAAACCTCAATATTTTTTGTTCCATTTGGAGATTTTCTCTTCTTAAACATTCAAACATTCACCCTTGATGATGTGGTGAATTTATGGGCAATTTTATCCTTCCATATTTTTATAATTTTTTACTTTATTCATGCACTAATAGTTAAAACAAATTCAATGAAAAGAGCTTTATTAGGGTTGTGGGATACCTTCTTCCAAGGGTTGTTTGACTGTTGATCAAGAGATTATTCACAGATATTCTTACCAACATTTTGAGTTTTTTTAGGAGTAAGATTCACTTTCAAATTTTTTGTGGCAACATCCTTTATCTTAACACATTGTGAAGATCCAACTTAGGTGCTTTCCATACTTTTTTAGTTTCACATCCAACTATAGACATAGCATTTGAGAGTGTACTTCTAATATTCAAGAGATTTCACCCTATCTCCACATTCATTATTCAAATTTTTTATTTGATCTTCATGCACTTTATTTGTCTCTTGTAAAGAAATATCCAACCCTCTTGCCCTCTTGGATTTTTCCTCTAACTGAGCATATTTTTGTTTTATTAACAACTGTACAAGTTTTATTTTTTTAAAACAATCCAATATATCTTTTTGACACTTTGGATGGTCCCCTTAATAATGTTTTCTACGACTGCAAGCATGTCAGGGGAACATGCAACAGATCCACATCATCCATCTGAGCCATCTACGTCTCAGGGTCAAGGTATGTTTGAATGTAACCGTGTTTATTTTTTATGTAATTTCTAAACACACACACACACACATATGCACATATGTCAAATTATTTATAAAATTGTTTTTAACAGGATCATACTCGACCACTTCTTCCTCTCACAAGAGAGGCCCTAATCATGGCATTTCATCATGTAATTCCGACATGACCTTTGATGTTTCATTTGACAAGAGATTTCTTCCTGTGGGACTGACTGCCCCTGTATTTATTCATCAGCTGGGTCATATCATATATGAACCACATCGATTTCCATTGACCACATGTGACTGGGCTTCTATCCCTCAGGATACATTAGATTTTATTTAGAGGGAAGTTCAGGTAAGAATACCATTTTAGTTTATTCCATATGTTTAAAAAATACTAACATGTGTAATTTATTTTCTTAAATAGAATAATATGAAAGTGTGACCTGATGAGTTTCAGCTAGTGTGTATGATAAAATGTCATAATATGTGGAAAAATTATAAAGAAAAAGTTAAGAGGGAGCACTAGGTACCAAACGTGGGTGCCCAAGACATTCTGAAAAAGTCATGAGAGGTGTTCTTCCGTCTCAGTGGTGCGACTTAGTTTCATATTGGTCTACTAAGTCCATTGAAGTTATTATATTTATTTTGGTATATATATTTACAATAATGTATGATGTTATATTTGTTTTAAATTTGAATTAATTGAATGTAGGAGGTGTCAACACGCCATTCCGAGAATCGAGCATTGTAGGGACCACCTCACAGGCTCGGGACTCGCCACGTGTCTCAAATCTGACATGATATATTTATTAGTCATTTTTTAATTTATTATTTAATATGGTTTTGTGTTATATTTTTATATTTTATTGTTATATAGTTACAGGAGCAAGGTGAACTGACTGATAAAATGTCGGTGTGGATGAGAACTCATGATCGAAATGATCCAGAGGTTACAGATCTTATAGTAAGTTCTTGTACTTATTAACAATAATTAAATGCATATGTATATAAACATATATATGTATATATATTTAAATATTGCACAAGCTCAATTTGAATTTGAGTTAGAACAACTTCCATAGGACCAGCGACAGCTTCCCATGCATAGGGGTGAGATATTCCATCGCATTATTGGTCATGACGGGCATAAATATAGTTTGACCTATGGAATGGGGATTCCTTGTTCTGTAGTATCAAATTCTGAGGTTATTATTCCTGTTGTTGTTTGGATGACACAACAATTGTCAGATTTCGAGGCACGGTTACACGTTTCTGATGAGGTAAATGTGCAATTGATCACTAAGGTTAGAACACTGTGAGAATATGTGTGTCTGGTGATAGTGCAGGGGATCATACGGCACAGGTTTATAATGAATTTAGTTATTTAATTTCTATTATTTTCGTTATTAAAATCTTTATAATTTTTATTTGTTGTAGGCCCCGGCACACCGGATGGAGGTAGCAGCCATAACCACACATGACGCATCATATTCACGAGGTGTGTTTCTTTTATATTTATTATTGAATTAATGTTATATATTGATTTAGACTTTAAATGTAGAATTGTTTGAGATTAGAACAATTTATGTTTTTAAAAACTCCAAAGTTTTTTAATTTTAAGAGTATAATCAGTAATTCGATACTTTATTGTGATTGATAATTTTTTAGAATCCCCATTGGAGGATAGGAATCAGGCTAGGTGGATCAATGACCTAATGGACCAATGGATTTATGGCTCAATGGACTTATGGACCAATGGCCTAATGGGACAATGGCCTAATAGCCTATTGGCCTAAGGTCCGAATGGTGTACTAGCCTATTGGCCTAACAGATGAATGTCTGGATAGCCCAATGACTTAAATGGCCAAACGCTCCAATAGCCTAAATGAACTAACACCCCAACAACCCAACACCCCAACAACTGAAAACCCCAATGGACGAATGCACCAACGACCCAATGCCCCAATGGCCCAATGGCCCAACAACCGAACGACCAAATTCCCCAACGGCCTAACGCCCCAACGACTGAACGACCTAACGACCCAATGAAACAATTGGCCAAATGGACTAATGTCCTAATTACCTAATGTCCTATTGTCCTAATGTAATATTATCCTATTATCCTAATGACCAAATGGCCTAATGTCCTTTTTCCCAAGTGTAAAAATGACCTAATAGCCTAATGACCAATATTGTTGCTTTATACCATGATAAAAGTTTCCCTATTGTGTTGCTAGATAGTGTACTATATATATATATATATATATACTATTCTTGTTAGTATGTTTTGTTATGTAGTGGATTATCATGTTGTTCTTGATAGAAATTGGTAAAGAATGTAAAGCATGAATTGATTGATAATTAAATGGATAGAGAATTAAGAGTCATGTTTACTGAATTTGGTGTTGGTTATAATTTGATAATAATCAAACTGACACATTACAAATGTGTAACTGAAAATGAATCTGTTGTTGGGGGCTGCTGGGTGGAGGGGGAAGAGATGTGTAGGTTGGGGGGCTGTCTGGGGAAAGTTTTTTTTTTCAGGGGGGGCTGTTTGGGGGTGGGGGGAGGGGATATCCCGGGGGAGTTTTTTTTAGGGGGGGCTGTCTGGGGGTGGGAGGGGCTGTCTGGGGGGAGTTTTTTTTGGGGGGGGGGGGCTGTCTCGGGTGTGTGTGTGTGTGGGGGGGGGGATGTCCAGGGGGAGTTTTTTTTGGGGGGGGGGGGTTGTCTGGGGGGTTTGGGGGGGGGGGCTGTTCGGTGGTGGGGGGCTATCCGGGGTGTGTGTGGGGGGGGGGGGGGTCTGGGGTGGGGGGGTTTGGGGGGGGGGGTGGTCCGGGGTGAGTGTGTGTGTGTGTGTGTGGGGGGGGGGGGGTCCACAGGGGGGTTGGGAGTGGGGACTGGGGGGGGGGGGGTGCTGTTCGGGGGTGGGTGGGGGTGGGGGGCCTGTCCGGGGTGGGGGGGGGCTGTTCAGGGGGAGTTTTTTTTGGGGGGGTGTCCGGGGGTGGGGGGGAATATCCATGGATTGGGGGGTTGTCCGAGGGTGGGGGGCTGTCATGGGGGAGTTTTTTTTTGGGGGGAGGGGCTGCCCGGGGAGAGTTTTTTTGTGGGGGGGGTGGCTATCCAGGGGTGGGGGGGATGTCCAGGGGGAGTTTTTTTTTGGGGGGGCTATCTGGGGGTGGTCCGGGGTGAGTGTGTGTGTGTTTGGGGGGGGGGGGGGGGTCCATAAGGGTGTTGGGAGTGGGGTATGGGGGGGTTGGGAGTGGGGGCTGTCCGGGGGTGGGGGGGGGGGCTGTCTGGGGGGAGTTTCTGGGGGGGGGGGAGTGTGGGGGCTGTAGGGGGTTGGGAGGGGGGCTATTAAGTACTGAACTTTACTCTATATAGTTCAATGTTGAGTGAACGTAGATGAATGGTTACCAAACCTCTTTTCAAACCACCTCATCGCGTACGTGCAACACAATAGGTCCCTAATAGAGTAGAGTAGTGAGTGTAATGGTCAAATGTCAAAATTGGCCTAATGGCCAATTGTCTAAATTGAGACTTGGTCAATTGGCCAAATTCCCATATTCCCAAATGGCCAAACGCCCTAATGAAAAAAGTCCCAAACAGCCTAAGGACCTAACGGCCTAATGGCCTAACGACCTAAGGGACTAACGCCCTAACGGCCTAACGCCCTAACGGCCTAACGCCCTAACGGCCTAACGCCCTAACGCCCTAACGCCCTAACGGCCTAACGCCCTAACGACCTAACGCCCTAACCGCCTAACGCCCTAACGACCTAATGCCCTAACCGCCTAATGCCCTAACGCCCTAACGCCCACCCTAACGCCCTAACGCCCTAACACCCTAACACCCTAACGCCCTAACGCCCTAATGCCCTAACACCCTAATGGGCTAACACCCTAACGGGCTAACGCCCTAATGACCTAACCCCCTAACGCCCTAACACCCTAACGGCCTAACGACCTAACGCCCTAACAACCTAACGGCCTAATAGCATAATGCCCTAATGCCCTAACTCCCTAATGACCCAATTTGATTATTATATATATATGCTAATTGAATAAATATGTCTAATTTTAATTTTCTTTGTTTAGTTGTTTCTTTTTTATCTTATTGTAGGTTTATTGAAGCATAAGATTAGAATGGATTGGATCTGTTTGGATCACTGGATATGTGAAGAAATATGTCTGTCATTTATTATTTTTTAGGATCTTGGTGTTTCTGTTGTTTTGAATTGATTTTTTTCCTGATTTTAGCTTTGTTTCTGCTGTTTGAGAAGCAACACTATAATTTTTTTTAAAAAAAAATTTCCCAGCTTAGCGGCCGCCTATTGCGGTTGCTAATGGTTGGATTTTTTTCCAGCATCCAGCGACCGCCAATGGTGGTCACTGTAGGCTAGCCCAATAGTGACCGTTATTCAACCAAGCATTAGGTCCCCTACAAAGACCGCCATTGGTGGTTACTGTAGCCCTACAACAACGAGCCTAATAAAACCACCATTAGTAGTCTCAAGGCGGTATCTAAAGACCATTAGTGACCTCCAATGGCGGTCGCTAATGGTCCAATTTCTAGTAGTGGGTTGTAAATCTCTTAGTGGAGATTTCCCAATACAGATCGCACTACAAATCTCTCATGAGAGATTTCCCAGTACACATTGTCACGACACGACCCGTGCTAGGGCTCGAGGTGAAACTACCCCAAGCCCACTTCCATAGGTCAGGGGGTGGTGAAAAGCACTGGAGGCATAACTAAACATGGGGATGCCTTTACCTAAAGTACATGTACACACCCACCCACAAACAACTCCATACAACAATGCATAGATATAAAAGTTGAAACTAAAATGCATGCATACATCTATCCTGAGCCAGATTACAAAAAAATTACTGAAGTGAAAAGGGAAAAATAAGCGCCCTCTAAAAGAAAACTGTAAATGCGTCCGACCTGCTCAGAAAGAGGGGATCACTATCAAAAGTAACTATCGAAAATCTCCTCGGCCCATCTTTGGAAATCACCTTAGTCAGTCTAGCTTTCTAAGATCCACCTACCTTGGGTCCTCTGTGGACTCCATCAAAAGACATATGGTTTTCACAAGACACATAACATGTGTGGGAAAAACCCATGTAGAGGTGAGTATAAAAATACTCTGTAGGTGCCCCAAAAACACAAAAGAAAAGGGAGCGACTAAAAAATGACAGTCCACTCGACCTACCCAGAGGGAACCTCATTGAGAGAGAAACTCCCTTGAATCATCCTCGTTTGTACATGACTAGTCAACTAAGTCAAAGAAACCTAGAAGAATCAAAATAAGGAAAATCCCTATACCACAACACAACCCAGTAAGAAGTAAACTCATCCAAGCAAAGAGGGATCAACAAGGCAAGTAAATGGACTACACATCAAGCCTTCACCACCCTTAGAGGGAGAGTGACCTCATCCAACCACAAGAATCTAAACATAGAAATCATGTGACATACCTCACGCGTCTTCACCTCCCATAGAAAGAGAGTAACCAAAAGTAAGGCATGGGCATAGAAGTGGTAAACATACTCAATCCTCAAGGGGTGTTAACCCAGAATGCGACAACAATGCAAGGGCTCCCAAACATCTCTCTAATATACTCATATCAGAATCTAAGTCTCATGAGGTTCTGACCTCATAGCCAACAAAAATATTACATTTTAGGCTCTAAAGGTAACACAAAATAGGAGAATACACTCCATGAACTCAGTCATCCCAGATGACACTCGTCCAAGATGTATAATCCATTAGGAACAACTCACTAAGTATAGTTCTAGTGCCCAACACCAGAGGTTCTGCAATTGTTAACCTGTGCCCTGCAAAAACCCAAAGAAACCAAGTTGAGAGGCCCTCTCCTCACCATTTCCCTGCAGTTGAGGGAGTACTGCTCCAAGATATGCACTATGTGCATCCTCTCTAATGAGAGAGAACAGAGGGACCCACACCTCATCACTGCCCTGTAGTCAAGGGAGTAATGGTTCCTAACTAACCCGTGAAACATTTTTCGCTCCTGTGTAGAGGGGCCCATGCCTTAGTCTGATGAGGTAGCACTAAATCCTAACCAGGTATCACACACATCAAGTGGATGGGCCCGCTCCTTAGAACTATACTCAAAAGTTGAGGGAGATCCAAATCCAATGGAGGACCTGATCCTCGCTGCAACTCAGAGATGGGGGAGTACCACTCCATAGGTTGAGGACCCACAACCTAGGATGTCAGAGGAGGACCACTCAAAGAATGGAAGACCTACACCCTAATATAACATGGGAGTACAACTCCGTAGGTTGATGACATGCACCCTAACTCGGAAGGGGAGTACCACTATGTGTCTAGAGGACCTTCACCTTGGTACGATAGGAGAGTACCGACTATGCCAGATCATCTACTATGGGGGACGCCACCCTTGTACGACAGGGGAGTACCAACCCTAGGATAGATGACCTACTCCTTGGTATAATAGGGGAGTACCAACTCTTTCGGAACAACACATATGGAGGAACCACACCCTGAAATGACAGGGGAGTACCAACAGTTCAAAAAGTACATCAAATATGCCCAACAACCCACATGTCTACCCCGAACAATGAAGTCTAAGGAACTCAATCACCACACCTTGATACTATAAACTTTGGGTGACACTGAATTTCCCGCACAGTTTTTGGTCACATCATAAGGACACATCTCGGTGAGGAAAGTGTTCCTCTTCCTCATGAGTCTAAGGCTATGACAAACCATGTATCTTCCCAAAGAACTACCTAAAGATAAAATAACCCGCACCCATGACATGGGGAGTCTCATCTATACCAAATAAAATAGGTAAGGGAAACTCTCACCTTGATGCCATAGGGGAGTACTGGTCCCATCGTCTCTCTTCAAGAACCACATCGATCTCCAACATCGGTCAAGCGCCGCTAAGAGGAGCGTCACACTTATCATACCTTATGTAGTAACACCGCTGCGGGTAGGGGGAACACACCCTGTTCCAATGGGGGAGAACCACCTTACCAGTCTAAAGAGTCCAGGGGACCCACATCCTAAATCCGAAGGGAAGGGTACTGACCCCAACGTAAACCTAGTGATTCACCTTGATCACTGTCCATGATTTTCATTGCTAATCAAGCGTCTTGATCAAAATGTGACACCTCATATCTTATAGGTTAAAATAGAGGCCACCATCGCATTCTATACAGAAAAAAACTCAGGATAGACCACTCACAAGCCTGAACCTGAGTCATAGATAAGGAGATACAGAAGGTAGAAGATCTCAAGGATATCCCCAAGGAGTACACGACGTTCACTGGGGCACACACAATGTGTGAGCCTACTTGAGCACCTGGATGTGTACCTGGTCTACATATTTTGACAACCCATGTGGGGGTACATGGTGTGTACATGTAGTAAACGGTGTGTCCCTCTTCAACCATCCCCTGGCCGTGTAGTTTAACCTCTTTCCGTGCACCGGACCCCGTGTCCATGTACTTTGGTCGTGTAGTAGTACATGACCATGTGTTTTCACACGGATTCCCAATCCATGTCCCATAGCCACACATATTGGGGTACTACATGGCGTGTAACCTCGGTACATGGTGTTTAGTCCCTAAATACCATCTTCCCCGAATATAAAGGGATATATGGCGTGTGTCACTGGACTACACGCCATGTAGTTGATGATTCCAGTCGGGAATCACTTGCAAAAATACCCAATCCACCCCGGTTCAACCCAAAACTCACAGATCTACCTAGAAGTTATCAACAAAAAAATTAATTAGGCTCTAGAACCTTAAAACAAAGCAAAATGAATGGGGTCAGAACTAAAAATTAAAATTTCCCACCTCAAGGGAGAAACACTAAAGCTTCAGTAGAAGAATGATGTATGGATCATTTTCCTTCTCAATATAATGATGATGTATGTCAGAAACGAGGATCAGCCACACTCTGTCACTTTGATTTTGGCTTGATTACATCGTCGCTAAAGGGAGGAGAGGAGAGGGGAACTCCTCAGTTATGTCGTGCACCCAATGTGAGAGGAGGGTAAGAGAGATTAGGTTTAGGTTTTAATTAATTAATTAAAATTTCATTTAATAAATTAATTCACCACACATCACCCCACCAACTCACCTTCGTCCAAAAATCTCAATGCTGACAACTTTATTTTGCGCTTAGGGTAAACACAACGTTCTGAACTAAACTGCGGTCTTAGAAATTTGACCCGAGACTTCATATGAGAGTTATTCTTCTTCTCAAGTGAAACTATGCGCACATGAAAAAATATATTTAATAATTTTAAAATCACTGCACTGATGCTCTCTGGGCCCTGGATTCCCATGCTGACTTGGTGCCTAGATTTAGAAATATTTTTAGAAATATTCCAAAGCATTACAGGTCAAAACCTATGTCTCTACACACATTTATAGTATGAATCTCTCACGAGAGATTTCCCAGTGGAGATGGACATTATAAATCCCCCACATGTGTGTATTAATACCTATATACCTACACACATATATTCAAATATAAGTATGCATATGGATACATACATGAATATATATTTATATAAGTACATGAATATATATTAAAATAGTTATATAAAAATATACATATATAAAATTATGCATAATTAAATGTAAGCACATGAAAAAAATTGTATAAATGTGCATACATACATACATACATATAAAGTGGAATATATAGAAATATTAATGCAATTATTTACATACATGCATGTTTATTAATGTAATTATTTACAATTGTACATCTTCATAGTTACATACAAAAACAAGTACATGCATGTATTCATAAAAATATAAAACTATATAAAAATCTCCACTAGGAAATCTCTCATGGGAGATTCATACTACAAATCTACACTAAGAAATCTCCCATGAGAGATTCACTGTTCCAATCTACACTGAGAAATCTCCACTGGGAGATTCACAGTGCCAATCTGCACTGGGAAATCTCCACCGAGAGATTTTTACATTATTATATTTATATATTAAATTTTTAAATAATTGCCTTAATATATATGCATACATGCATGCATATGATTACTTATATTTATATGTATGTATGTTTTTATGTATGCATTTTTATACACTTATATATATATATGTGTGTGTGTGTATGCATGTATATAATATTATGCATATACTTATATATATTTTTAAATAATTACATTAATATATATGCATGCATGAATGTATGTATATATTGATATTTATATGTATGTATGATTGTATGTATGCGTATGTGCTCATGAATATATGTATTTAAGTATATATGCATGTATATGACTATATTAATTTGCATGTATAAATGTACCTATGTGTTTATATATTTATATATATATATTAATATTGATGCATGTATATAGGCATATATTTAACACATACATATATGTATGTATGTAAACACACATTGATTTTTATTATATATATGTGTGTCTATGATCAATAATTTCTATATGTGTGTACGTAATTATGTAAGAATACATTATATATATACATATTAATTGATTTATATATATGTGTGTGTATGTGATTAGTGATTTTTAGATATATTTATTGATATGTTGGTATAAAAAATTTAATTACTACTTAAAGTGTATTAAAAAAAATACATTCTAAATTTTATACAATAAAATTTATGTACTATGTATAATTATATATATGTTTATGTATATATATATATATGTTAATGTGATATATGTATGAAAGTATGTATATATTTGTTTTTATATATACATGTAAATAATTATATTTGTAAATGATTTTATATTCGCATTAGTGCATGCATGTACATAAATATAGTTTCATGTAATTATAGATATGTATATTTGTAAATAATTATAGTAATATATGCATGTAAGTATAAAAATATATATATATGTATGTATATTCTTGAATATATATATAGACATGTATACTCAATAGTTTTATAATATATATATATATACATGTAATTTTTTAATATATTTTGTTTGTATAAACAAATAATGAGTAATAATTTTAAAAAATATATATCATAAATTAACGGTGAAAATTCATACCTGCATATAAAAAAATTAAAATTCAAAAACATGTATCATATATGGATCTAGAATTATTCGTATTGATGTAACAATCATATTGGTGGAAAAAATTTAAATTTCGACACCATTTGAAAAGAATATATTAGACGAAAAAAATTTAGTGGGAAAAAAATGAGGGAATGAGAGAGACTATGAATTGGGGTTAGTGCTTGGGGATACGTGTGGGGCAGTTGAAATGAGGGTGTTTTGGGAAGGCTGGGTAAATGATGAACCATCCGATTTTGGGTGGCCACACGTCACAATCGTAGGTCCCAAATTCATCAACCATTTCATGTAGGAAATAGAGACAATGTTGATCTCTTGTGAGAAGGGAAGATGGAGGGAGGGGTTATGTCATGAGCAGAAGGGAGGGAGGGGGATTTTAGGGTTTTTTTTGTTTAAAATTGGGCAACCGAAAAAAATATTTATGATTATTGGGAATCCATAGCCACCTGAGGTGGACACCCACCCCAATGTCTTTGTCCCATTTTCTAGTAGTGGTGGATTTTGTAAACATTGATGAAGCCTATTTGAAATAACTATTTACTCCACAAATCCAATCATCTCCATCAAATCTCCATAAAATTGGAACTCCAGTTGTAGGGGATTAAAATGTCAGATGTAAAGGGATACAATACAGGGATGGGGTCTAATCCTCTCCTCTAAACTCTTGAAATTTCATAGGGAAATGACTGGTTTCCCTCTTTCTCATAAAACCAAAACCAAAATAAGAATCATTTTATTATATAATTTTATGAGTATATGTTGTTTTCATTTTCTCATAAAATGATAAAAATTTAAACAATTGGACGTTTTTTAAAATTAGATTAAAATATAAAAGAATATTATAACCAACTTAAGTTACCTCTAATGCCATCTCATTACCTACCTTAATCTCAAAACATTTTTTTATAAAATAGTAAAAAAATTTATATCTCAATCACTATACCATTAAAATTAAAGGTAAAAAATATTTTTATTTTTAGAAATGGTCCACAATATAAGTTAATTTTTTAAATATAATTTTTTTAAGTTCATCATGTATCATATTTGGATGGAGATTATGTTGGGTTTTGAATGTCCATCATATGGACATGACAAAAAAAATAAAAACTCAAACATCTATGATCTATATTTGACAAAATAAATGTATAATGTAAATAAATAACATAAAATATGTACTTGTATTATGGTAATATCCATATTCAAAACTTATATGGAGTGAAATTGATAAAGATCACATGAGTGGTAGATAAAAACCTCTTACCTCTGAAGGTGGTGCACCAACCTGTGGATCTTGATCTCAATCTTTATTACTTTTTTAGTATAGTTTTTTCATAGAATTCATATCATCTTTTATTGATTCTCTAAAAAATACTAACCAAGATGATTAATACATCTCATGTCATTCATATAACAAATGAATGCATCACATGCCCCTCATCAAAGTAGTTGAACACATCATATCTGAATCAACTAAGCATGGTCATGCATTTCCTCAATCTTATTCAATCAAGGTCCAAATGTATTTAATTATCATACAAATAGAAAAATATCATATTGGTTTCACTTCAACTGACAACATGATCAAAAACATTCCCAACCATCCCCTAATTAGCTAAGTTCATATTCTGATTTGCGTAAGTAGGTTATCAAATCATGAAGGTTCTCATTCTAAGTATCCCGTCAACCTCAGGTAAGAAATATTGATAATAAGAACACACCCTAAGAATATATATGACCATATGAAATTCTAGGAGATATACTTTAGTGATCCAGTCCAAGTAACAAGTCTCCACTTATTACCTCATGAATCTATTCTTCGTATCACGTATACAACCTTTGTAATGAGTGTATGAATTTATTAAAGAAAATATTAACATATCATCACAACCCATAATATACTATGATGATCATTGATTATGGAAAACTCAAAGTTTTTACTTTGAGGGAATATTTATCATTTGATTGTTCATGTAAAGTAAATTGCAACACACATGATTGAATGATAAATAAAGATCACCTTTATTATAATTACATGATATTTTTAAAACCATTACAACCAATCTATTAAGTGTTAAATATCTAGAGATTTTATATGACTCTCATGTTATTGCTTCAGTAATGGTTTTAAAAAATTACATCCATATATAATTCATGTTATATCCCTATGTGACCATCTGATAAAATAATCCCACTAAACTCTTAGTGAGTAACATTTATGAAGCAATCTAGTTTGAATAATTGTGATACTTAGAAATCATATTCCATATGTTTAACTTTTGAACCTATATCAAACTAATTAAATTAATAACATCAAATGTTATGATGTTAACTCCTATTTTCAACTCAGATTTATTTCTAAGTACATCATCATCAACCTTGGAACTCTTTCCTTTAAATATTTTGTATATAATTTAACTATTTACATTATCACTTTACCAACACATCCTAAAATCTTTTAGGATAAAGTGATATCCACTTTTTTATGGTAAATAATGAAACTCTTTACATTTATCTCTACCTCCATACCCTAAACTCTTTTAGGATACCAAATGATACACTTTGTGTATTGGTTAGTATAAACCTTTAGGGAATAGTGATGTTCACTTGTTATGGTAACTAAATGTAACTCTTTATAGTTTTCTTTACCATCACATATCATAAAAATTTTAGGATATAAAGTGAAAAAACATTTTAATATTTATTTATTAACTTTGAACTTTTCTAAGTCCAAACATACTCCCACTTTTCTCTTAGAAATTATCCTACTATGATACACAAACTATTTTGTGTTTAAGAAATAACACTTATTTCCTCTTAGTAGGAATATTTAACAAATAAAATATCATATCCATATAATATATGGTATTTTATGTGTTTGGATTTTTTTTTCTTTTTAAAAGAAGAATTTATTAAAATATACCACTAATGGGTGGCATGAACACATTTCCTCTTATCCTAACAAAATGGATAAACCCTTTATTATAGATAAAACATTTTATCCATATATTCTTCTGAAAAAATATTATAGAATCCAATGAATCATAAAACACGTGTATTCAATTAATCATATCATTTTGTTTATAACAAACTTTTATTAATCAAACACATGTTTTATCATATAAGATAAATGAGATGAAGATACACATTGTTTACTTATATTTATCTGAGATTTTCATAAATTCAAATTTATGATGTAGAAACTGTTTTCTTCATCACTTGAATGAAAATTACAAGCTCTATTAATTATTCCCTTTATTTTAAACTCACATATATTTAAAAAACATTTAAAATATACATTTTGTATCACATACCCTTCAACATCAAAGAATCACTTTCTATAACATTAATACCCGACATGGACATTCTATGAAGTTTCTTAAAACTCCTTGAGGTATTCTATATAATCCCATCATATGGAATTATTACTCCTCTTTCCCAAAGACCATAGGTTTCAATGACCTTGGATAACCATTTGAAGAATCATTATTGGACTTTCCAACTAACTTTCTTCTTTTAGTTTGAACTTCTACCTCCTTGTACTTCTTGTATAGTATTGGAACTTGGAAATCATACTCCCAATTTATCTATTCTGAATGCTTAAAAATATCAAGTGATTTTTTTGAATTAAATCATACTGTTGGAATATTTTCATAAATGAAAATAGGATATATTCCTAACCAGAATAAACCATTTTAGTCTCTCTTGAAGTATGTTATAAAATTAAACAATTCATAAACTATGTGTATTAAAATACCCATCTCATTTTATTGAAAAAAAATTGTATACATGCTCTAATTAAGAGAAAAATGAGATAATACACATCTTATGACAAGCTCATCCAAGCTTGAAGCATCCAAGTTATCAATGAAATAACACCTTTACTCCATTACTTCAAGATTTATTATTCAATTCTTTTCTATTTCTGGTCTTTTGTATATTTACAACACTTTTAAATTATACAGTCGATATCATGTATCTACTACTGGATTTTTTTGGCTACAGTCATGGTTAGAAACATTGACCATAGCTCAAAAAATTGTGACTATACACTATTGTCAACTTTTTAACAACCATGGACTGTCACACCCGTCTTTTTAATTATTTTTTATTTTATTATTTCTTGACTCTGGGTCCTCATGCCAAGGTCCGAGATGGGTCCTGAATTAATTTTTTTTGTTGTTTAACCTTTTTAGTGGGTTTCAGACCCGTGCGCGGCCACCGCAAAGTGGCCGGTAGCCGTGCGGTTGGCCTGGGTACTAGCGTAAATGTTTAATGATTAAAATAAATAAAAATTTTATATAATTAAAGTGGGTTAAATATTTAAATTGTAATGATAATTATGTTTTTATTTAATTAATAATAATATTATTATTACCAAGGTGTTTTTATTGTTATTAATTTTTTTTATTGTCAATTTACTATTATTATTATTATTTATATTATTATTATTATTATTATTATTATTATGGTATTATTATTATTATTATTATTATTACTATTACTATTATTATTGTTATTATTATAATTTTTAGTATTATTATTATAAAATGAAAAAAAACATGAAACCCTAATCTACCTGCATACCCGAAGCCCCCCCTTTCTCCTCGCAGCATGCCCGCGCAACACTCCATTCCCCTGCACCTGAAGCCCCCACCGGCCTCGTCCCGGTCCTCTGCACTCCCCCTCACCAGCACTGAGCACGCCCCTACCTCTGACCCTCTGCCGCGATCCAACCCCCAACCACCTCACCACCTCCTCCAACTTCACAGCCCCCCATCCTCACCCTCACCTTGGAAGCGGTGCCCCGACCTCGCCCTCACCGGATCCGGCCACCCCCCCTCCGGCCTCCTCCCGCGTCCAGCCTTCTTTGGCGATGATGACCTCACTGGACCCTAGCCCTGATCGCCCTGCCTAAATGCATTCCGACTCCTGCCTCCCTGCCCTCCACGCTCGTCCGAGACCCCACACGCCCCCTGCTGTCTCCGGCCAACCGCACCCCGCCATTACAGCTCCTCCCTTATGCGCCGATCACACCCTGCTATCTCGGCCATTCCCTCCACCACTATCTGCCCCCTTCTACATCCCGACCTCGCCCTTCGACCTCCCTGGCGTTCCGCATTTCCGGCCAGCCTACTCCGTACCTCACCGACGCGAGTTCTCCGGTCTTGTGACCTTACCGTCGGTATATTTCTATTCATATTTGGTGTTTTCATATATTTTGGATAAACCCTAACTCATTGGGGTCATGTTTTTCACTTTTTGCTGGTTGTCTAGAGTGAACGGTTAGTCCGCAGGATGTTGTTCTTCATTCTGCTGAAGCGATGTCATGTTTGCACGCCATTGAGGTAGGCGAATCCACATTTTTTCCTTTCCAAATGAATCTATTTAATGCTTGCATGTTTTAATAGATTCTTTTTTACTTGATTTTCTCATTTAAAAAATAATTGATTCGTTCATGAAATAATTTATACTTTGTTTGGCCTATTTATGGAAATTGCTAGAAACTGGTTACTTGTTTATAAAAGTGTTTGTAAATTGGTTGAGTTTTTTGTATAATTGTTTATAAATTATTTGGTCTGTTAATTAAATTGTTTATTAATTGTTTCGACTATTCATGAATATTTTTAATTAATTGTTTGGTTCATTATAAATTTTCAAAGGGTGAGTTTAACTGTTTTTCTTGAGGTCTTGGTCCTTTGGTCTTGAAAAGTGCTTTTGGTTGTGTGCGTGGTGTGGGTTAAGTTTTGAAATGTGCGAGAGTAGTTTTTCAAATGGTTTGATTATGAAATGATTTATAAAATGGCTTTTGCTTGTGAGCTGGTGAAATTGCGATGCAAGCCTCTATTTTTTCCTTTGAAAGGTTTTACTAAATGAATAACTGATTTATTTAATGATGCTTGAAATTCAAATCATGGGTGAAAAGTGTTTTGGTGTGTGTTTGGTTTTCCAAGAGGGTTTTGGGGTGTGTTTCAACATTGAAGCTTTAAGTGTTACTTAGAGTGGTTTTGTAAAGTGTTTAATGGTTTTTTCTGAACTGTATGATGGGTGCGAAATAGGTTTGAAGGATGTTTTGGGGTGCGTAGGGTTTTAAATGAGGGTTTTGACGTGTCGTGTGTTTTTGTTGGGTTTTGCACACCAAAATTTGGGAGAGTTTCCTGGTTGGCTCTTGTTTATGATTTAGGATCTTTGGAACTATGTTTTGATTTTATTGAGTGAAATTCCTATGCAATAAAAAAATGATGATGGTGTTTTCAAATAGTTTTTCATGCTAAGTGCTCGATGTGATGCCTCTTGGACCGTTGTAAAAATGTTTTGGAAACTTTGAGCATTTTGTGAAATGGTTTAAATGTTAAATGGTATGGTGGACTATTTGGAACCATCATGTGATATTAAATGTATGTATATTAATGTGGGGCACCTTTATAGGAGGGATATCCCATAGGGGTTATCGTATATTGGTGTCCGTGTGTGGGGTAGACAAGTGCAATGAGATGAGTCACTCGTGCGAGGGCATCCTACTTAAATAGTATTATTGTAACCACCATGGGTTCCTGGGCATCTTTTAGAGACCTAATGATGATTTTTGATCAACCCTGATTAGACGGGTTGGTACCCCCTAGATTTGTTATTAGGCCAGGCATGCTTTTCCACTAGATTGGTCAGTTTAGGGTGGCCGGTTGGTTATAGACTTAGAAGTTTCACCATATGCCGACAGGTGGTTCCGAAACTAAGTACGTCCAGGGGTCTTCTAGGGATGTTTAGGATCACCCATGGTTTTCCTTTTATTTTCTTGTTTACTTTCATCTATACTTGTTTTTTCAGCTTATACTGTCACCTGTTTCTTTTAGAATTGCCTTGTTTTCCTTGTTGGGATTTCATTTGCAAAATTGTAATTTGTTTTAGTAATGGAACGTGGTGTGCGTTGAGTTTTTAAAATGGGAAAATGATATTGTTTTATTAAAATATGGAAAATGTACTTTTATAATTGTATTTCAAACTTGTGTTAATGTATTGTTTCGGGAAAAGAGATGTAGGATTTTGTGGTTTATTTTGGCATCCCTACTGAGCATCTCGGTGCTCATGCCTATCACATTATTTCAGTTGTAGGTTAAATTATTGTTCAGGTTATTGGTTTAGCTACTCAGTGTTGGAGCAGGATTGAGTCTGAGTTGGGTGGTGACCTAGAAGGTCACAAGGAGGTATGTTCAGTTTTATTTTCTTTCCGCTTCTAGTTTTTACTTTCGTCGTCAGTTATGTTTATCTGGTTATCTTTTGTTCATAGGCCAAATCGTTCCCAATGGTTAAACTTTGATTCCCGACACTTGTTTCCAGCCCTTGGGGATTGGGAACGCCCTTCAGAACATGTCGTGGACCAACTTGGGTGACCGGTTCAGGGTTGACCCAGGTTGGTTCGTGACATGGACATACTAGCCATTAGAATAGTGGTATAGTCACATTTTTTTTGAAATCATGACTATAAAAAATTTATAGTTTTGATTTCTAGAAAAATATTACAATAGAAAACCTATTATCATGATTTTAAAAACCATGACTACTAAGGTTGAAAACATAAAAAAAACTGTCATCCAAATAACAACCTACATGCCATCCAAAACAAACAACAACTTGTAAATGACATGATTTAAAAAAATGAACATCAAAACTATGAATTGAATAAAATGAAATAAAATTAAATCAAAATAAATTAAAATGTACTAAAAAAACTGAACCAAAATAAAGTAAATTGATCCTAACCAAACATAACTAAAATAAAAACTAACTAACTCTAATAAAAATCAAACTAAAATGAATTGGATAAAAAATTAACTATCTGATAAAAACTAAAATATGAAGACATACCAAAATTGGAAAAAAATATCCAAATTGAATTAACCCATATCAAAAAAAATCAAACTACCCTAACATAAATAAAGTGAAACCAAATTTAATTATATCAACCAAACATAAGTTTACTATAACTAAACTAACCAAATTTGAACCAAATCTAATAGAGTTGTATATACATGATCATAAACAAATATAATAAAGGTAAATCAAACTAAATTGAACAAAGATAAATTTTACCATCCCCAATCAATTCAAACAATTCCCACTAAATTGAGTTAAAATATTTTGAAGATAACCCCCACAAACCAAACCATGCCAACATAATCAATTTCAAAGAAAATTTAATTAAACATAAATGTAACCAAACTTAAAAAAAGAAAAAAACTATAAATGATTCAAACTAACCAAAATAAACTTAAATTACAGTAAAATTAAATAAATTGACATGATCTAAACCATGATAATATTAATAAAACCAAACTAAATTAACCCAAACCTACCAAAATTTTATTCAATATAAAAAATAAATAAGAAAAATCATTTAGAATGGACCTGAACCAGAAAGAATCTAATTAAATCAAACTATATATACCTAAAAAATGTTGAGTAGGATCATAACCACCTTCATCATCATCACCACCACCACCACCACTATCATCATCACCACCACCAACCTCATATTGAGTGGCATAACCAACACAATCACCATGAGGTGGATCAATAGTAGCATGAAAAATATTGGGACCAAATGATGTCTGAATAATGTCCATACAAGCATCAAACTATGAGACCATATCTCTTGATATCATAAAATGAATAAACTAGAATCTAGTGGTCATTTTATTATGCATAATCTCCATCTATTTTTATACCTCAATCAAGTGTCGCTTTTTAGTGAATGAACTGGAAGAAATATTGTTGCTTGATGTTGTCCAATACTTCATTGGGGTAATTTTATTTCTTGTCCCATATCAAACCCTGTCAGGGTTATCATAACCAAAAACCTGATGGAGAGGATCATTGGGAACTAAATGATCATGTCCTTCTCTGTCAAGATCCTCAAAAGAAACCTGTGAAAATAAATTAAAATTAAAATCAGATACTTATTGCATAACTAATATAGTTATGTTTATAAAATATATAAAAATGTTTACAATTTTTTCTCATGTGGCTGTATTTACTAGATTACCGTCCTTTCTCTTATGGATTGAACAAAAAAGTTTGAAATGAGGTACCCGAACCTTGATACCTATTGTTTTTTATGAAAATTACATTTGAACCATTAAAAAAACATATATTAATATTTTATTTTTATATGTGTGTGTATATATATAAATCAAACAAAATGAATATTTAATTGATTTTTCTCATGGTCAACCATACTATTGCGCTCAAGTATGTGAAAATATTGCATGGATGACATTTTTTTGTATTATTTTATGATGAATCCTATATGAAAATATCATTTATATAAATTCAATTTAATAAAAAAATTATTTTTTATATAATAATTGAAAATTAATTAATTTCATACATGAAACACATGATTCGACCAATATGAAATCATTGCAGAATATCGACTGACCAGAAAATCAATATAGAAAGAAACACATTCTAGAAGGGTTCCAACTCTTCCCATCCACCCTTGATACAAAACATACTTATAAGATCTCCATAGTTCACCCACCTTTATAAGGTGAGCTACCCTCACATTTTCACAATTGATAAAATCATTTCAACACTGCACAAATAAAATAATTGATTAAATATAAGAACATACAATGATGTAATATAAAAATAAAAATAATATTAATTCTCTTCCCAAGATTTATCTTTGATTATAAAATCATTTATACACCATGGGTGTAACAAAATGACCCAAATACCCTCTCAATATGACACCCAACCCCATATGCCACATACCTAAAGGGATTTCTTGATCCCCATGGGCCGACGACTAGCACCTGAGCATAGAATAAAAAATATAGGGAATGATTTTGCCCAACCTAAAGCAACAACATGGAACATATATACAGCTGAGACAACAATAAACAAGATAAATATATACCCTAACTGAAAGAAAACAACGGAAACCAAACAAGTTAAGAGAAGAAAAAATATCCAAGTATAAGTCTAACCACAAAGGAATACCAAAACGGGAAAAACAAATACTCCCATGTGATAGTGTGGGAAAACCCACGCCATTTCAGCATCTAGCTATGCAAAACTAGCTGATAGAAAAACCCACTGCGTCACTACGGTTCCTTGCCTTTACCTACATCTAAAGACATACAAAGGTCTACACATCACTGAAGAAGTGCGCAAGGTGTAAGCTAACATGCTTAGTAGGATCCCACTCAGGAATTCTATAGAAAGTCTCTATACAAAAAACTCAAGTATGCTCATTTTAAATAAAACATGTCATGATAAGCAATAAAGAAGTTATATCAAAAGCTTGGTAAACATTTCCTTTTTTCCCTATCAATTTCAAAAATAAGGAAATCATCTCAATTTCAATCATAATTTCCATTATAATTCACCAAAAGTCAAAGCATTCATATCAAATCCAAATAAGTATAAATCCAAGCACAAGTAAATCATGCCAAGGAACTCAACAGGCTGGGCTAGAAGACTAATCATACCACAACAAATGACTAGTGTGCAATAAATCCTTAGAACACAAACCTAAGGAGTAGACAAACACCCCATGAGTGAAACTCCCAATAGTGTCAAGAAAATGTCCCCAGAACAACAGGCTTAGGGAGTAGATAAAATCCCCATGATAAATCTCCTAATGGTAATATGGATGATGGCCCTAAGATAAACCTTCCACCTATGTACCCAAGGCTTCCCATGTGCTTCATTTCATAAATCATTTCTATGTTTTGAAAATATCCCTTTTTTTCCATTTACCAAAAACCTAGGAAAAGTCACCTTTTATCACAAATCCATTCACACACACAAAAAAATCATTCCAAATCCATTTATAAATCAATTTATAAAAATAATTGGAGTAACATAGTTTCATCAACACATGAAACAGACAAAACCACCTACCTCAAACTCAAGGTCACACATGCCTTGAAGGATCCACTGATAAGAAGATCATAACAAAAACAACGGAGGCCCTAGAATCAATATATACATCTAAGAACTAATTAAATTAAAAAAAGAGCTGGTTAAGAGAGTAAAATACACATAGATCAAGAATGAGCACTCTTCGTACCACAACCAACAAAGGAAATGACCCCCAAAACAAGATCACACAACAAATCTAGAGAGAAACAATAAGTGACATAACCACAGGTCAACATATTTGATAATACAATGATATGATGATACCATGACCAAATACACAAAGAAGAAGAAAGTCCTACTCACCCGGAGAGATGAGGACCAACCAAAATGGTGATCAAACACTGAATGGATTAATCCGGATCAAACAAAGTCTCCCAAAATTTACAGATAAGCCTTCTAGGTCAAGATCCAAAAGAACCATGGGATAATGGAATAAAATTTTAGCTGAGTTGCACCCTAAACACCCTGATCACGATAATAACATGATGTGAATTACCTTTACATGTAATGCAATTCATGGGGATCACATAAACCAAAAAACCCATAACCTTTTAATTAAAACTTGATCTTTTAACATAATACTTTCTGTAACCCTTACATGGAATGTACTCTTTTCATGTTGTGTAAATAGTTAATGGATTGTGTCTAGCAACCAAGTACACATCGTGTAACCACTTTACACATTGTGTAATCTCCCAGAACATAGCAGAAAAATCCATAATCAACTCTAGCATTCTATGAAATCAGGGATAAACCTATGAATCTATTACACATTTATACTCGAATTCCATTAATTCAAACAAACATCCATCCCTGAACTTTAAGTAATTTTCCACAAAAAATTATCTCCATCCTCGGAAGTCCCTAGAGACACCCAATTAAAGAGGAAACCAAGAAAAAAGAAGATAATTACCTCAATGTGAGTAACGAGATGTTACAAACACCCCACCATAATACTTTCTATTCTTAGGAAGTAATGTGGAAGAGTGAAGTTTGGTAAAGAGGTGAGGCCACTTCTCCCTCATTAATGATTCACACTCCTAAGTATCATAATAATTTTATTCGTGTCTCCATAGCACTCTGACCAACATAATATACTTACCTCGCAAGACTTTCACTTGAGAGTTAATGATCACAACTGTCTGATCAACAACAGAAACATCTAGATCTAACTCAATATCTTCCCAACACAGAATGTGAGAGGGATCAAGATGATATTTCCTAAGCTGTAATATTTGGAAAACATCATGAATTCCTATCAACTGAGCCAACAATGAAAAATGATAAGAAACCTTACCAAGACACATAATGACCTCAAATGATCTAATATATCTCAAATCCAACTTTCCCTATTTTCCAAGCTGACAGTGACCTAACCGAGGAGAAACATTCAAGAAAACATAGACAACTATGGAAAACTCCAAAGGATAACATCGTTGACTCACATAATATTTCTACCGACTCTGCGCTATAAGCAGATGTTGATGTATATCCTAAATCCTTGCAGAAGTATCCTAAACCAAAATCGGTCCCACCAAAGAAGCTTCACCTATCCCTTCCCAAAAAAGAGGTAACCTACATGGATGACTATAAAAATCCTCAAAAGGACCCATTCTGATTGAAGAATAATAACTTTTTTTATAAGAAAAATCAACCAGTCTCAGATGGATATCCCATAATTCACCAAAATTCAAGACACTGTCATGGAGAATATCCTCAAGGATTTGAGTAACATGCTTCATATGACCGTTTGTATGTGGATGATACTATGCAATCAACCTGAGCTAAGTCTCCATTTCCTCTTAGAGACTTCTCCAGAACCTCTAAGTAAACCTAAGATCCCTATCTGAAATAATGGAAGAAGGAACCCCATGTAACCTCACCACTTCATGCACATACATCTTACCTGAATATTCAAACATTGCAGTGTCATTAATTGGAATAGAATGAGATGACTTTATCAACCGATAAATCACCACCAAGATAGAATTACTACCTTAGGTAATCCATGGTAATATGACAACAAAGTCCATGGATACCTCATCCCATTTCCAAATCGGTACTAGAAGAGGCTGAAGAAAACCAAAAGGTTTTAAATGCTCTGCCTTAATTTGTTGGTAGGTGTAACAACGGGAAACATAATCAGAAATGTAACACTTCATACCTAGACACTTGAACCATTGTATTATATCATAATACATCTTCATATAACCAAGATGAATGACCCACAAATAACTATGAAAATAATACAAAAATGAACTCCTCACAGATGCTAGGAAGGAAACCCAATCCCCAAAGTTGAGAATACCATTAGAAGATAGAGACTAACTAGAAAAAATCTCCCCACCATATTGGTCATCTCAAATTCCTATGAACTCATCATCCTACTACTGATTCTAAAGAATATACTCAAGGATATATCATGATAATTAAAAACTGGTTAGAACCATTCCTAAAACATCCTATTGAGCATCCAAATGCAACTAATAAAAAATCCCTATAAGGTTCTACTCTTACTTCGATTCCAAATTAGTTTACAATGAAACTTTACTTATAAGAATGTCTTTAATGAAATTCCACTTCCCCAAGGTGTAGGAAATATCAAAGTAAAACGTTTGAAATTATTCCACCCATCGCCTCTGTCTAATATTCAAGTCCTTTTTAGAAAATATATAACTCAAACTCTTATGTTTAGAAAAGACCATGAAAATTTCCCCAAAAATATAATTCCACGAGCACTTAAGCACATTAATAATTGTATAAATCTATAAATCATGAGTAGGGTAATTTTTCTCATGAGTTCAAAGATCATAAGAGATATAAGAAACCACATGATCATCCCGCATGAGCAAAAAACCCAAAATAGCATCAGAATCATCATAGAAAACCACATACCCCTTACCAGGCTCTAGTAATATCATAATAGGAGCTAATATCAGAAGTTTTTTAGATCACTGAAAGAAGACTGGAATTTTTCATCCCATGTCAATTTCCACCCTTTCCTGGTAAGAGCAGTCAAAGGTGATTCCAACTTTGAGAAATATTTGAAAAACCGTCGGTAGTATCCAACAAGACCATGGAAGCTCTGAATCTCAAATACATTCCATAGTTATTCCCATGAAAAAAAACTTTTACCTTCTTAGGATCAATTGATAATCCAAGATCAGAAATCACGTGCCCTAATAATTTCACTTCTTGAATCCCGAAGTTTTACTTTGAAAGATTTCCATACAAACAGTGACTCCTCAAGATTTACAAAACCAAGCCCAGATGGTGATCATGCTCATGCTCAGATATTGAGTAAAGAAAAATACCATCCATTAACACTACCAAAAAAGTGTCGAGATACTGATGGAATATATGATTAATCAAATCCATGAAAATTGTAGGAGCGTTATTCAGACCAAATGACATCAAAAGATATTTTTAATGGCCATACCTGCTCCTGAAATCTGTCTTCAGTATATTACACTCTCGAACTCTGAGCTGATGATAAACCTACTGAAGATCAATATTAGAAAACCACTTTCCCCCTTTATCTGATCAAACAAATCATCCACACAAGTAAAATGATACATGTTCTTAACTGTTACCCAGTTCAAATTTCGATAGTCCATACACAACCGAAGTGAACCATATGTCTTCTTGGAAAAGAGCACTGGGGATACCCAAGGAGAAATACTAGGGTGAAAAAAACCCTTTTTTACCAGATTTTCCAACTTAATCTTGATCTCTTTTAACTTCACTGGTTCCATACAATAATAATGTATCAATATCATATTCATTCCTAGAACTAGGTCAATTATAAACTCTACCTATCTCTCTGAAGGAATCTCAAAGAAATCATATGAGAAAATGTCAGGAAAACTTCAAACAATGGAGGGAGGATAAACAATAGAATAAATTTCATTAGTATCAACTGCAACAGGAGACAAAAAACTCCTAAACTATTTGTGGGAAGGTCTTGCACAACCAAAACTTAGATCCCACTCTCCCTAAAACACATGTAAGCTCCCATAGACCATAATAAATGAGACATTAATATGATAATAATAAACCTAATATCTATGAGAAACAATATAATCCATAATAATTATAAAATAAAATAGATATAGGTTTAGAATAGGAAAATCTAAGAGTAGCTCCATATTAACTATAGATAGCGTACAAGAAGGACATCGAAATTCCTGATCTTTCCTCTTCCAAAGAGGTGTATCTAAATACATAACAAAGTACATGAGTTATATTGTAAGGTTAATAATATAAACAAAATATATAGATATAAATGAGTGGGAAGAACTAATATGAAATAAAGAAACAACTAATAAAGATGCAATAAAGATGGTACCTCTCACTGTCGCTGGACCTGCGTCTGCCTACACTGAAAAATCATCTACTGTGTGAAGGTGATTCACTCCTACAGCTTTTGGATATATCCCTATAGTCTTTGAAGATTATGAATGTTCAACAATAGCCTTTAGAGTCGATGATACCAGACCATATCAAGGCATATTCATAGCTTGAAATAAGTGTTACAGATGACTGTAACTCCCACAAATATTACACATATTTGCTGGGGAAGGAAAAGAATGCCGAGTATCTCCAACATTTACAGACTAATAGAAATTTAGAGACACACTAATAGATGTAACTAGATTTTCCAAAAAGGCATATTACCGAGAACCACCTCCACCGCTCCTACAATGATCCTACCACTTCCTTTTTTCCCTGGCATGCCACTGAAGCTATCACCAGGTGGAAGATAAGGGGTAGAATATCTAACCCTATATTCCGTATTAATATTTTCCATCATATCATTATCAATTGTCTCTACATAGTTATAAAGATTAAACTAAATACCTGTGATATAATATTTAGTCACAAACACTACAGGTACTTCTGACCCTTCAGTTGGTCACTCTTCACTACCTCTGTTGCAAAACGAACCAGTTCAGCAAACCGATTGGTGTATGATAACACCTAATTCTCTCCATAATGAAAAGATAGGAACTACAAATATTTTTCTATCATCATCAACTCTAGAGAAAAATGCTGGAAGAAGAGAGTCTTAAAACCCTTCTAGTCCAATCCCATATACTTATCAGCATGTACTATGGAATCCCACCAATTCTTTCTAGGACCCTGAAGTATTAACATTTCACACTTCACCTTGACATTCTTAGGTGTTTACAATAATTTTAAGATTTGATTGATCTTTTCAATCCATTCATTTACCTCTTGAGGTTCATTCATACCTTTAAAGAACCCCTATAGAAGTGCGCAGGGTGTGAGCTAATAGGCTCAGTAGGATCTCACTTAAGTGTTCCATAACAAGTCTATGTACAAAAATTTCATGTGATAGCATGGGAAAACCTACACCATCTCACCATACAACTATCCAAACCTAATTGACATAAAACCCCACCACCTCACTATAATTCCTTTCCTTTCCTTCCATTAAAATACATACAAAGTTCTACGCACCACTGAAGAAGTGCGTAGGGTGTGAGCTAACAGGCTCAATAGGATCTCACCCAAGTGTTCCATAATAAGTCTATATACAATAACTCAAGTATGTTCCTTTTAAATAAAACATGGAATGATAAGAAGTAAAGTAGTTATATTGAAAGCGTGGTAAATATTTTCCTTTTTTTCTATCAGTTTAAAAATAAAGGTAGGTATCTCAATTTCAAGCACAATTTACCTTATCATTTACCAAAATTAAAATAATTCATATAAAATCCAAAGCAGTGTAAATCCAAGCACAGGTAAATCACTCCAAGGAACTCAATGGTTCAGGCTAACAGACTACTCATACCACAAAAAATGACTAGTTTTCAATAAGTCCTTAGAATATAGGCCCAAGGAGTAGAGAAACACCCCATGAGTGAAACTACCAATAATGTAAAGAACATGTCCCTATAAAAATAGTCCTAGGGATCATAGAAAATCCCCATGATAAAATCTTCCAACATCAATATAGAAAATTTACCCAAGATAAAATTTCCACCTATGTACCCAAGGCTTCTCATGTGCTTCATTTCATAAATCATTTATATGTTTTGAAAATACCCTTTTTTTATTTACCCAAAACCTAGGAAAAACCACATTTTATCACAAATCCATTTACACACAAAAAAAATCTTTCCAAATTCATTTATAAATCAATTTATAAAATGAATATGAGCAATAGAGTTTTATCAATACAGGTTAGAGACGAAACCACCTACCGAAAACTCAGGTTCATACATGCCAATAAAGGATCCATCGATAATAAGATCACAATAACAAAAAATAGAGGCCCTATAATCAATATACACAAATTATAATTGATTAAATTCACAAAAAAGGATGGTGAAGAGAGGAAAAGACATATACCTAAAGAACATACACTCATCACACCATAACTAATGAAAGAAACATCCCCCGAAACAATATCACACACCAAATCTAGAGATAAATAAGAATAGATGTGACCATGGGTCAATAGATCTGATAACATAATGCTACAGTGCTATCATGACCAAAGAAATAAAGAAGCAGAAAGACTTACTCACCCGAAGAGATAATAACTAATTGCAATGGTGATAAAATGTCGAACAGATCAATATAGATAGAATGAAGTATTCTAAAATTATCGAATAATCCTTTTAGGCCAAGATCCAAAAGATCTATGGGATAATGAAATAAAATTTCAGCCGAGCAACACCCTAAAATCACTGCTCGCGACAATTACATCACGTGTAATACCTTTACACATCCTATAATCCACATGGATCACATATGATGAAAAATCTATCACCTTTTAATTAAAAACCAATCTTTTAACATTACATTTCATGAAACCCTTACACGGCGTGTACTCCTTTCACATTGTGTAAATAGTTCACGACTTGTGTATGGTGACCAATTACACATCATGTAACCCATTTAAATTCCATGTAATATCCCAGTACACAATAAAAAACTCAAGAACCAACTTGGGTATTCTCTAAAAAATAAGAGAACCCCTAAAATCTATTACACATTTATACATGAATTCCATTAATTCAAGAAAACATCTATCTTGGAACTTTAAGTTATTTTCCCCAAAAAATTCTCTCTATCCTCACATGTTTTTAGATGCACCCAATTAAAGAGGTATACAAGAAAATAAAAGGTAATTATTTTAAAATGGGTAACATGATGTTACAATGGGATTTATTTCATGGATATGATATTGATGTATTTGAATATAGGGTGCTTATGAAACTTTTACATTATTTCTTATTTTTTCCAATCATTTACCAATCTTCATTATATTTTACTATAAATTGTGTCTATCAATTACATACAGAATACATCCATGCATTTCCATATAATTTGGTACTAAAAATAATCAAAACCACCTAAAAATTATAATTTTATTAATAAAAAATAACAATGAATACAAAGTACTAATATTGAGGAAATAAATCATTATTTACCTAATGAAGGATCCTGGGACATCTATATATTTTCAATATGATCATTATTTCTAATGGCCTTTGTCTCTTGGGGAGCCTCAATAACCTCATTATAGATAAGAGGAAAAAAATTCATGGGAGTAGGGGTAGAATTAGTAAGTCTCAAAGGACCAAGAGTATGAGAAAGTGGTAATGTAGATGTAGGAATCATATGATTAGGAAATTGGACCAAGGACCCAAGGGAAGAAAAGTTCCTTATGATATATAATGAGTATATAGAGATGACATTTTTAAAGTAGGTGGAGGGTTTATGATACTAGCTAGAGAATATTCCCCATACAAAGTGATAGAAGATGGAGGGGTAAGATCCCCCCTTGTCGTAGGATCCTCCCTTGATGTAGAGACCTAAAAAATGTTAATCATGATATATATATATATATAAATGAAAAATGATATTAATATTAACAATTAATTCACACATGTGTGATCAAAGGTTCCACCCCACCCTCTCATATACATTTCCCATTATAAGCAAATGTCATCCTCCTAAATTATTCATAATCTGACATTATCTAACAAAACAGTTATCATGTATATAAGTTAACACATAGTAAAAAATTATAAAATAAATTATTATAGTCAAGTGAAATTACCATCATTAATATTAATTTTTCAATAATACTTTAGATTCATAATATTTCTTAATAATTGAAATGTTTTGGTCATTATTTCTAAGACCGGTATGATCACCTACCCACATACTTTGTAGGGAAATATAATCTGGACCATTATAAAATATATATGAAGTAATTTTTATAACAACAACATCAAATTGATTATTTAATGGAACTTTTACTTAAAACATTTGTCTATTTTGAGACACCAATATGTAAGGTTCTTCAGTTTCAAGATATCAATCCATATCAACCACTGTAAATCCATTTTTATCAACATGCATTCCACATTGAGTCAATGTATCAAATCACTTACATTTGAATATTAAAACTTGACCTTGAGAGTAATATAAAATAAAAATATTATCTATACTAATCCATAACATGATACATCACTGGAGTGCAATTTTGTTTCATATATCATAGCATACTAGTCTATTTCTATGATTTACATGACACCATCATTTTGAGTTGTCATGTTTACTGAATGACTGTTAATAATAAACTTATATTCATTGAAAAAAATTTATTTAAACTCACACACCACCATATTTAGACTAAATTATAGTGCTATAAACTTGGGAGATATTTCACTACTCAGAAGACTGCTAACCTGACATATATAAATTTTTTATTAATATTATTCAACATAAGCGTTCCATTAATTTTTTTAAAAAAATGTACACTTACATGATATTTGAACCATATATTAATTTTTTTACCATTTGTAACACCTCAATATTTTATTATATATTTCTCTTTAAATACATTTGATGACTTTGATAGCATTCTTTATATGAAACACAGAGTTTAAATGAACCACGATATACTATTGAGATATTATTATTTAATGTGATAGTTATCACCTAGACATTGGATTAGAGGATATGAATAGGACTAACTAAATTATGAAAAATTATTATTTAGACATGAATAAAATTAATTCATTGGTTATAAATTGGTTATAAATTAAAATAAAACCATTTGAAGGTAAAAAGAAATGTTATTTTTAAAAAAACTGTTTTTATACATGAAATTTATTTTTATCTTAATAAATTAAATTAATATATATTAATTAATGATTTTAACAAAAAATATTAGATAAAATATTCAATAAAATATTTTAACATTTATTTAATGGTTTTTACTCAGTATGTAATAAAAATAAATCAAGTTTTATGCTTAAAAATACATTTTTCTAAAAATAGTTTTCATTGCGTTTTACAAAGTTATTTTAACATGAATTTATGGAACTTATATAAATTGAATCTTGTAAAATGGATTCCATATTTTTAATCATAAAATTAATATTATGTAATAAGGTCACCTTAATTTCTGGTCATTATGAATAGTATTCAAGGTAAAAATTCATTACTACAATAGCAGTTAAGAGGTTAACGACGGGTTAAACTAAAGAGATAAAGGTTAAAATAACCTAATTTTTTTTATAAATACTATTTTATGAATTTATTTAGATCCTATATAATCCCATATTATAAATTTATCCAATTTGGATCCAATTTCCCATTAGAGTTACTTTATTTTATTTTAATATTCTTAATAATTACAAGTGTGCCTCTCCCCTCACTTATAAAAGGGAACCTCCTCTCATCTCTTCCCCACACAACTTGAGCCCTTTAAATAAACCAATATATAAAAAAATACTCTCTTAAAATCCTTACACAATACCTTTAGGCATTTTTATTACTAAAATAACAATAAAATAACCCTTAAGGTGCTTTTCAAAAGACGATACTTGAAGAAGAGGTATATGTTCTTACTAATATTTTTCATGTTTATTCCTTATTAAACCTCATAAAAATGTTATAAAAACATATTAATATTATTAAATCAGTATGTTATATATAATTATATTTTAATATGTTAATGTTATAACCATTTTCTACATCCTTATCATCCATTGAAAAATGACAATGTCACTCGTGCGTATGTATGAACTGCCACCTCTATGAAGCGATGTAATTAATTTTTCATTTCATCTTTACATGGATAGGAATAAGGATATATTTAATGAATATATATATATATATAATATTTATGATATAATTATGAATATTTAATATTTAATTATTATTTACCTTTCTTTTGTTCCATCCATCTAAAAGTGAAAACATCACCTGTGCATACGCATAGCCCATCGTCTCCACAGAGTGATGTAATTAATTTTTCATCACTGCTTTATATGAATGGTTATAAAATTATATATAATGAATAAATATGATACTTATGACATGTTTAATATTATTTATATGATGAAACCATGAACAAGGTGTAAGGACCAGAACCATTGAACCGAAACATGCATGGAAAATAGACCAGTTTTCACCAGAAACTTCATTTTAGTGTTGAATTGTTAATAAAAGGATATTTAGAAATTATATAAAGGAATTATACATAGTAAGTTATGTATTAATTTCTTTTTGAAATAGATTTATAGTAAATATATATTTATTACGCATGAAGTTTTAACACGTATGAAGAAAGACAAGACTTAAGGTAAGGGTGTATGTTACAATCTCATTTCTTTTCAGTGTTATCTATGTTAAATTTCCATTGATTTAAATTATATGGATATTATATTTTAAACCACACATATTTTCTTCTTATTTTTTTATTCCTATAATTTTCAATTAATAGTTTCATTTCCCTCTCTTTGGTACTAAAAATTATTAAGAAAATGTTTTTGAAGAAAAGATGACCATATTTACTCTTTGGTCGATGAACTATTTATTCAATGTTCATGATCTTCAAAATTGTTTTATGGAAGTATTTAAATATAATATAATTTTTTTAAAAAGGTAATTTTCACTAACTTTGAATTTATTTATAAAGTTTTAAAAGGAATATTTTTCTAAAAAAAACCCGAACAAGTCATTTTTGACTTTTTACAAAAGTATGAAAAGAATTTTCTCTTTTAATGTATACAACATGAATAAATTTTCCCATAGTCATTCCCATTATTTTATTTTGAGATTTATTTAAAATTTTACATGGTTATTTTAAAATAAAATAATTTTCTCAATACTCTGATAACTTTTATCTAAAATTTTATCAAAAGATAAGGGTATTTTTCTCATGTTTTCAAAGAAAGGTTTGAATGATCTTTTAAAAGTAATTTTCATCTAAGTAGACATACTTTAAGGATTTTTATTCTCTAATGGGGATATGATATTATAATAAAATATAATTTATTTCTCTAGAAGAATTATTATAGTGACGATTTAAGGATGATTCTATGAAACCCATTTCTTTCCCATAGGTTAATTAAGTTATGATGAAATCCTTAAAAAACCCATTTCTTTTAAAAGGGTTATGCTATGATAAAATTATAGAATGGTTATAAAGATTATTTCCTATCCAATAGTTATGATATGATGAATTTATTAATTTTTTAGGATCTTTTGTCACACATATGTATGATTTTCATTATGTGATAGGTGGGCCCAAAATTATATTAACCTTCAATGCATTGGGTAAAGATTGATATCTCAGGATATAATATGGATTGGAATGGGGAGTGAACCACGTTCAATAAGGTACTCTTTCCAATATTATAGTATTGGGAGTAAACCTTGAGTAAGGAAATTATGGAATGAGAAGTGAACTTAATCCATTATGATAGTCTTGTTAATCATCCTTGACTAAGGAAATGATTTTATATGATTATGTGTATGCAAAAAACCTATGTTTTATGCTTTTGACATGTTCTCATGGATCATGATTTATTATCGATGATTACAAATTCTTATTAATTATGTATTTTTTATGAAAAATCCTTATTCCATGATTCATAATTAAATATCTTTTACTGATTGGGTATGCCTTTCATAATTTATGATCATGTTCTTATACCCTTATACTTTTTCTCACTTATAATAATTGATTGATATATTGTTTCACCTATCTCTATCATGGTGTTTTAATTATCACAAACACTCAATTATGTATCTAATGTTTTCATTTGAGTGTTTTTTAGTCTCTTTAATTTTCTTTAAAGTGTTTTCATTATTGGAAAAAATATATAACTTTTAATCAATTCAAAGGATGCATATTGATATTTTTAAATCCAGTAAATAAATAATTTCATAGTTAAATACCTTGGAATCATGTTTTAATATCCTTATAATCCATTAAAAGGAAGTAAAGGAGGCCATTCTTGAATATGGGTAGCAGCAGGCTACACCGGCTAGCCGGTGCCATGTGTCTAAAACGCATCATTTGTAGAAGACCCACATTCCAGCCAATAGAGTTCCATCAGCCTATCGATTATGGTTCACTAGATCTCTAGTGGAGTAATTACAGTATTAGGAAGCCCCAAGTTGGTCACCAACTACCCATTGGAGGCTACTAGTTAATCGGTGGTGTCAAAGAATCATTTATGAGATTGCATTTATTATGGTCAAAATAGACATAATGGTGCTATTCCTTAGCTTAAATGCTCCCAAATAATTAAAAAATGATCTTAAGACTCTTTTACCATATAAAATGATTCCTTTGGACTCTTGGAATATTTCATTGCTTCACAATTTCTCCCAATTATGCCCTCTTATCAAACCAATATCGAAGTGATATCTTTCTCCAAGTCTTCTAAAAGAGCCATTCTCAATCTCTCAAATCTATCAAATGATCTCAAACTTTCTCTCAAATATATCATTCAAAATTTTATTCATCTATAAAAGATATTTGTGAGAATATTTTTAATGAGTTTTCCAAAAATAAAACCTCTCCCCCATCATCACATTTTTTCAATGGGTTCTCACTCTAAAAAAGTGAGGGACAAGTTTCTTGGCTATCGACAAAGCTTAATAGGGTTCACAAAAACCACAATTATGAGGAAAACGTTTCTTATTCACCCCTAAGATCAAGGGATTAATAATATTGACCTTTTGATCCAATTTTTTAATTTTTGAATGTGATTCTAAGAATTCATGACATGGGAGACTAAAATCAATCCATATTTCTTCCAAATTTTTGAAAATAAAACCTCATGATAAGAAAATATGGATTCCTAAAACATTATTGGATAACATAAGATAACCCAAATTCGTGTTGGTAATAAAACATTTAGTTTTTAAATTTTTTAGTAAAATTATCTTCCAATAAAAGCCCAAGAATAATTATGGTACCTAGAGAGTGGTTACTCAAGACACATGGAGGCCTCTCTAAATTCAATCAAATCAATAAACTTGAATGAGGTCACGCCACTTTCAGTGATAATTATAAGAGTACGATAATTAGTGAAGTTACTATAAACATATGCAACTAAAATCTATTTAAATATGTTTTACTCATAAAATTCTTGAAACAAAATTTTCTAAAAATTAGTCAATTGTGTGATAGTGGTTTTAAAATTTATTTCGAAGATGTTTTTTTGCAAAGTTTTTGGCTCAAAAGGAAAACTTTTATTTATCATATATCAATTTAAAAAAGCATACATAATTAATTTAAAATATATTTATATAAAAAAACATCAAATTCTTGAGTTCACAAGTTAGTGATTTCTATATTTGGCATATATTACTTGTTCATTGTAGAACATGCTCACTTTTCAAAATCAACTGCTATAAACTAGTATGAGATCTTCCCAAACTATATTCCAAATATGACATGGTTTGTAAAGTATTCCAACATAGTAAACAACACAAATCCTATTTTAAATCTAAATAAAGAATTTATTCTTCAAAATCTATTGAAATAATTCATCTAGATCATTATGGAAATTCTTAAATTAAAATTATATAAGGAAAATACTATATTTTTTTATTGATGACTTTACATGATTCACTTGGGATTATTTATTATATCATAAAATTTAATCTTTAAAGGACTTCATCAACTTTTCTAAAACATTTGAAAACTAAAATGGTTTTGAAATTGTTTTAATTCAATTTGATCATGTAGGAGAATTTAAAAACAAGGAATTTGATGATTTATGTTCTTTCCGAGTCTATTATCATTTTTTTCTTCTCCTAAAACTCCTCAACAAAATGGGGTAGTAGAGAGGTGAAATTGAACTATCCAATAAATTTATCAAACTCTTTTAAATTATTTTAATTTACCAATTTTTTTTGGGTTGAGGTCATAAATTCTCATGTTTTATCATTAATACCATCCTCATAAGACCTTTTCTCAAAAATACCCCTTATGAACTTTGGTAAAATAAAAAACCTAAGGTGGTATTTTTTAATTTTCTTGGTTGAAAATGTTTTATTTTGAATACCAAATATAATCTTTGAAAATTTGATTATAAATCCGATGAAGGTATATTTCTTGGGTGCACTAACTCAAGCAAGGAATATCAATTTTTTAACAAAAGGACAAAAATGGTGGAATAATCAATCAATGTTTTTTTGATGAAAAATTTCCAAATTATTTTTCTCAATAAGTTTTTGAAAATTATTTCTTGAATAAACACTTTCAAACTAAATAAGTTAAAGAAAAACAAGAATGTATGTCAAATTATTTACCTAATGTTTTAAAAAAATATAAAGTCTATCCACTTGAAAATTTCATTAGATATTTTCAAGAGGGAAATCATACTCATAGGTTAGTCTTAAATGAGGTTGAACACCATGAATTTATCACACACCTTTAACCCTAAAACCTTAATGATGAAAATTGGGTACTTTCTATGCAAGTGTAACTAAATCAATTAACCTGAAATGATGTATGAAATATCATGGAAATACCCAATTATCATCTATTTATAGGCTCTAATTTGGGTTTTAGAAATAAATTATAAGATCTTGGTAATATCACTAGAAACAAAGCCTGTCTAGTTTCCAAAGCTTATAACCAAAAAGAAGGAATCTACTATAGTGAAACCTTTACACCCTTCGCTCAATTAGAATACATTAGAATATTATTGGAATTAACCTCTCATATTAATTTTAAAACATTTCAAATAGATGTCAAAATTATTTTTAAAAAAATTTTATTTATTAAATTTTTTTGTAGAATAACCAGTCAGTTTCAAAAATACACAAATTATATTTTTAAATTAACTAAAGATATATATGATTTTTAAAAATCCCCTCAATCTTGGTATGAAAATATTTCAAAATTTATTTTATCAAATGATTTTAAAATGGAAAAAGATGATTCAACACTCTTTTTAAAACACATCTCAAATGATTTTTTACTCATTCAAATTTATGTTGATGATGTGATTTTTAGATCTAAAAATGAATCAATTTATTTTTAATTTTATAATATAACGAAAAAGGAATTTGAGATGATATTTATGGCTTAACTTAAATTCTTTATCGGTGTTCAAATTTCTCAAATAAATGATGGTATTTTTTTAAAACAAGGAAAATAAACTAATTTAATGTTAAAACAATTTTGAACATATCATGCAAAGTAAATTAGTATTCCCATGAGTACAAAATGTAAGTTAACATTGGATAAAGCTGGTAATATGGTTGAAAACAATATTTATATAAGTATGATTAGTGCTCTACTTTATCCTATCATGAACTAACCTAACATCATGTTCAATGTTTTTCTTTGTGCTCATTTGCAATCAAATCCAAATGGATCTCATTTAAAATCCATCAAAAGGATTTTGCATTTTTTAGAAGGAACTAAAAATCTCATTTTAATTTATCTAAAAGGAACTTCTTTTAAATTAAATTATTTTCCAATTATGATTTTTGAGGATGCGAACTAGATAGGAAAATTAAATGTGGGACTTTACAACTTCTTGGAAAATCCCTCATCTCATGAAGTAGTAGGAAACAGAATTCTATTGCTCTTTTTATAGCCAAATCAGAACACATAGCCACTATGATTTATTGTTCCCAAATAATATGGATGAAACACACTATCTTAGACTTTAGGCTTATATTTTACCCTATCCCTATTAAGTTAGATAACACTAGTGCTACCAATATCTACAAAAATCCTATCTAACACTCTCACACAAAACACATTGACCTTATCACTTCCAAAAAGTGACATCTTATTCGATTATGTTCTAATGGAATATAAAATATTTGATATTTTTACTAAGCCTATTCCTCTTGATAGATTTGAATTCATTAAAGGGGAATTAGTAATGGTTCACTTGTGACACTTTTCATTTGATCTATGGATATCTTGAGTTATATTTTTAAAATATTTCCCAATATTGATCTTATTTCAAATATTTTTAAAGTTCATGTTTTATTATTTTATCTTGGATATGATCCCTTTATCTCACATGTGCGTAGAATTATCACTTTTTAATTATTAAATTTTACTTAATAGATATATTTTATTTTCAAATTAATTATTTTCAAAATTGTTTCTCTTATTTTCAAATTTTTAGATCTATTTTCTAAAATAAGTAATTTTTTAAAATATATTAGTTTTAAAATTAACTTTGTTTTTAATTTTTTTTCAAATTTAATAAGAATATAATATATTTTTTTAAAATAATTTTTATATCTATTTAAGGAATATTAATTATGAGTAAAAATATTTTATATAATTGTCTCTCTAACGTTACTCTTGAGTTGCCTTTGACAAAATGGAAATAAAAGACTGCTTTCAAAGTATGATTTCACTTCAAAAAAACTTATTAATTAATATTTCAATAAATGGAGGTAAAATCATCCCTTGAGTAAAGTAATGTCATGGAAAAGGTATTTATCTTATTTATTCTCTTCTTTTTTATCTTCTTATTTATTTTTTTCCCTTGTCTTTCTCTTCTATTTTTTTCTTCCAATTCTCATTTTATTTTTCTCTCTTATTTTATCCTTACTCTATATATATCTCAAATACACATATTAAAAATGGTATTTTAAAGTTAAGAGGTATTTTAAAAATATTTTCTAGTTCCTTAAAATCTAGATTGGTATTTTCATCGAAACTTTTTTAAGTTTATCATTTATCTCCTTGATTTCATTTTTTTTATAATCACAAAGGGGGAGAAATTTCCTAAAAAAATTATTTCACAAAGGGTGATATGTTCTTTAAATAATTATTCTTATTATAATTTTTTAACAAAGGGGAGAAGTATTAAAATTTAATCTAGTGATTTTTTTTAAAAATGAGGTTATTTTGAAATTCTTTTTTATTATTATTAACAATATGCATGATGGGTTTATTTCTTGAACTCATTGAATATATTATTAATATCTTGAATTACATTGTTATCTATTTTACTCTTATTTTTCACTTATTTTATCTCTTCATGTTAAGTGTTTATGATCATTTAAAAGGGGATATTGTTGTACCTATCTCTCTCTCATGATGTTTTCATGATCACAAAAACCCAGTTATGTATTTAACATTTTTTTGAGTGCTTTTCAGTATCTTTGATTTTCTTTAAAGTTATGTCATTATTAGAGAAAATAGATACCTTTTAGTTAATTAAAAGGTGGAATATTGATCTTGTTAAAGGCTTGGGCATATCTCTTTTCATACTTCAAGACCTTGGAATCATGTTTTAAGATCCATAAAAGGAATTAAATGGAATTGGAGGAGTACATGCTTAAATATGGGTAGTAGTAGTATGCACTGGCTAGCTGGTACCATGTGTCCAGAATGTCTCATGTGCATAAGACCCACTGGCCAGCTAGTGGAGTCACATCATACATCTGGTGGTGAAGGAAGAACCATATTCTTTCAATAGCATCCCACTGGTTAACCGATGGAGGTTCACTGACTAGATGGTGGAGGAATTCCATCAGTAAGTATCCTTAGGTAGGCCACTGACTACCCAATAAAGGCTACTAGGTATCTGGTGGCACCAAAGCAGTCTTTCTGAGATAGCATTTCTTATGGTCAAAATGGCTATAATGGAGGTAATACTTATCTTTAATGTACCTAAATAATTATAGAATGTTACCAACCCTATTGGAGCCTATAAAATGATTCCTTGGGACTCTTTTAATATTACATTACTTAACACTTACTCCAAAAAATGCTCTCTGATCAAATCAACACTGAAGTGCTAGATTTCTCCAAGTCTTCCCAAAGATACATTCTCAATTTCTTAAATATATTAAAGGATATAAACCTTTATCTCAAATATCTCACCCCAAATTGTATTCATACATCCAAGATATTTTTAGAGTCTTTATAATGAGTTTTCCAAAAATAAAACATCTCTCCTATCACCGTCTTTCTCCAATGGGTTCTCACTCCACAAAAGTGAGGAGCTGGTTCCTTGGCTACTGATGAAGCTTAAGAGGGTGCTCAAAAACCACAATTATAAGGGATGTGTTTCTTGATCACCAATAAGATCAATGTATTAATAATACTGATCTCTCAAGTTGATGGGTGGAGACATAGGGGATCACATTGAGTTATTTTCAAACTCCTTATCAATTTTGTTCTCTCTCTATTTACTTTATCGCATTGCATCATTTATCATTGAATTACTTACTTTCATAAATCCAATTTGATAATTTCCATGATTAATTTAATTTGATATTATATTTATAAATTAGATCAAATTTATTAATTATCACTCAATAAATTTCTATCTTTATTATTTCTTAATCATTTTAATTTTGAATTAATATTTTCTTACACTTTAAATTTTTTAAAGGGAAATTCACCCACCTCTTTCCATTTTTACTCGACCAATATATCTTCTATGTTTACTCTTACTAATAATTTGATCTCACCTTTTATTATGTTTTCATTTCCCTAGGTTATGAAGAAAGGTTTTCAGTAGGGTATATCTAATAAGTGTACTATGTGAAAATAAATTTTTAGTAGATGTTGAATATATTTCTTGAAATAAGATGATTATGTATCTAGTTTCCAAATAAACTAAACCCTTATAGTTTTGGAGAATTTATTGTTATAATATTTATTGAATGTTAATATAAAATGAATTAATATTTATGTATGAAATTCCTAGGTCTCTCACTATACAACTTCTCTATCCTTTTAAGAGGTAAATAAAAATGGGTTCTAGTTATAATTTCCTTATATTTACTATAATATTTATGGTTAATATATTATTAATTTATATTTAATACATAATTAATATAAAATAACCCATAATTTATCTTTTTTAATTGATATATTCATCCACAACAACTGAATTAAATATCATAATACGATGTTTCGTCTCCCTCTCCTCAAGGATCAAATTAGTCAATGCACATGAACCTGACATTCCACCAAGTCAAGGAAGTGATGAAAATATTGGTTCAATTGGATCATATTTATCATCTTCAATTATCATTTATTGATTACAACTTGTATTGACACTATTCAAATACATAGAGCATAATCACACTCACTCCTGGTCTAAATAACATTTAACAATGGATCCATTAGGATAATACTTATTTTTTAAATAAAAATTTATGTTGCATATAATTATTTCAGTGGGATACATAAAATTACAATAAATTGGGACCCAAGAAGATCATCCTTGGTAAGGTTCATAGTAAGATGCAATATACATGTGAATATAGATGGGGAAAATAATTTCTCTAATTCAAAAAGAATGATCAGTGAATCTTGTTTCATTTTATTCACTTCAGTTTTACTCAATAATTTATAATATATATCTCTATATTAGTTACATAAATGAATAAATATCACCCTTACATTATTTTTCAATTCATTTTATATAATTATGGGAAGAAAATGGTGTAACAGTATGTGATAGTTAGGTAATTTTAATGATTTTAACTTCACATATCTAGTAATCACTCATTTTAATATGTTACTTAAATAACCATATAGAACCTTGAGATTCTACAACACACATAATTTTTTTTCTCTTTTCAATGGTCATGAAATAACAATCATGATGAACCAACCACTTGTTTGTACCAATTTTCAAGGTATGATTTTTTTTTATAATACCACAATCCCGCAAGTCTCTATATTCTCTAAAGTCATCATTAATTTTTTCCTTGACATTCAAAATCACTGAAAGTAATAGTTTACATATATTTTTTTCAATGTGAATCATGTATAAAAAATGGCCTAAAAAATTTTGATGCCCAATAAGGTAAATAAAATAATATACTTTTTTTCTAAAATTAAAAGGAGTATCTTTTTCAATACTCATTCTCTTTATTGGTAGTGTATATCCCTTTCCAAAAAAAGCATTTAACCCTTCAATCTCTTCCAAGAATTTATTTCCCAATATACACAGATGTGGTTTCTATTTCTTAACAACATTATCAAAATATTATTGATCATTTCTATATGGATGTCTCATCTAAAATAAATATAGATGTTTGAAAAAACTAAAACTCCATCGATGTAGCAATATTATTGACTGCATATTTCCACATATTAGACATGGTAGTTTTCAATTCATGCTCCAACTAGACATAATTTCATAATTAGGAAAATAATTTATGGTCCACATAAGATAATTATTCATTTAAAATGACTCATTCCTTGAAGCATCATATGTAGGGACACCCTTAGTCCATAAATATTTCAACTCTATTATCAATGGCTACAGATACAAATTTCTTTCATTCCTAGGATCATTCACCCCAGAAATCAATATGGGCATGAAAGTATATTCCTTTTTCATGCACATACATGTTTTAAGATTATATATATGAATGAATATGGGTTATGTTCTATGTGTCGTATTTTCCCATACAAATGGATTAAAACACTCACATGATAACCCCTGTCTAACATTACGTATATCAGATGAAAAATCAAGATGTTGTTTATTAAAATCTTACCATAATAATACATCTATTGGGTGAACCAAATACTAACTTATTTTATTTATTTCTCTATTATATCTCATATATTATTACATTTTTTTGAAATAAACATTCTTTGAAGTCTACGTGAAAGTAAAGTTCCACATAGACATTGTGTCATATTTATTAAACTTACATTTTAATGTACCACATTTATTAAATTCATTTAAATTTTTATTTTCATTACAATATAACATACAATTTTTAGGGTATGAAATTATTTTTTTGGAAGAAAATCCAAGCAGATCAATTAAATTTGACACTGTAATGTCCTGAATTTTCTCTTGAGTTATGATCCCCTTTAATTTTTAGTGAATCTTGGTTTTCCCTAATGAATGTGCCTAATAAGATAAGGGAACCTTTGGGAGTGTTTGAGGATTGTTCAGATCCCGAATCTCTAGAATTTAGAAAGGATAATTAATCCGTATGGTCAGTGAATGGTTAGTGATAACTATGTGACTCCACCACGTGGTGTGCTGTAGTGAACTACATAGGGTGGTACAATTATTTTTAATTTTGAACCTTAGGACACATAGCTATGTGGGGTGTTCCAGTGGGATGGAAGGGGCTTCACAGTTTTCCCAAACCATGCACCCAAGGCCACACCCTTAGTTTCATTTAACCAGTGGGTGTAAATGGTTTACCACACGGTTTGGAAAAATGTGAAATAAACCATGTAAAAGGGGATTGTCTTGGGACAGAGGTGGTGAATGGTCTGGAAAACCATGCACCCAAAATGTGGGCCTCTTAAAAAGTGTGAAATTACTATTTTACCTAATTATTTTTAACCATATTCCTCTATTGTTCTTCCACACATTCAGCGACTCTCCCCTTCCACTTGATCTTTCCTTTCTCCCTCATAGGATTTGGAATAACTCCATCATTCAGACTCCGATTTGTTCACCATTGGTTGAGTTGGATAAATATCTTTAATATCTTCATTCACATTACTTCCTTTATTGATTTATCTCAACATCTTATGTGCTATTTTGGTGTGAGATAATATGTCTTATTTTCAAGGAATTTTTCTATTTTTACAATTTCTCCCATTCTACTTAAAATTTAAAATCGATAATGGATAAGGGTTCATCCACCAACCTAAGGTAGGTGGTCTAGTTATTTTACTCTAATGTATTTATGTATTTATCATACATCATTGTTCCACATTCCAAACCCCTCCAGTGATGCATCCTAAATAACTAATTAACTAAATTAAATGACATCCCCATGCTTAGTGTAGTCCTAGTAACATGAGAATCAACACTAGAGGATGACCACCTCAATGTGAGCCACCCCTAAGGGAATTCCTTCCTTAAATGCCTAAGAGCCTCACACCTTTTAATTTAAATTAAACCACCAATTGGGGTGTGTGAATTTCACATTATAATGAATGTAATATATTGTGAATTAAACCAAATGAAAATGGTATGCCATGTGTATATGACCTTTCTCCTTATATTGTAACTTGAATTAACTGTATCAAATGAATTGGATAACAAAGTTAAAATGCATTGTTTGAATGGTATGAGTTTAATACTTTCTACAACCATTATCTTTCATCAATATGAGGGTAATACATGGGTCTCCACTTAAGGACACCTTAGATGAGATCATAGAGCTTTATAATTATAAATTGTAATTGAAATGAAAATATGCCAGGAGTGTAACACCCATATGTTTTTATGGAATATTTTATTTAAATAATATTTATTATTCATTAGCTTTCTTTTCACACAATATTGAGTTTAAACGAACCACAATATATCCTTAATATAAAATTACCGTTATATCCTAAACATTAGGTTTGTGGGAATAATTATAACTAACTTATGAAAATGCATTATGAATTTAGTTAATTATTTATGAAAAATATAAATCAATTAGATATTTTTATTTTTTGAGTGAATTAAATTTGGTAATGAGATTAATGAGATATATGTATTATATACTTAATAATTTTTTTGATATTCATCCAATTGATATTTTAGTCATAGGGTATGAATAAAATCCTATTTTATGTATAAGAACCTATTTTTTAAAGGTAAATTGTATACCTTTGAATGATGAAACCATTTTAAATTAAGATTTTGACACATTGATAATTTCTATATGACAAAATAAACATGTTATTTTAAAAATGGTTATAAAAAATTACTTTGGATAAATTTTTGATAACTTTTATGTTTTTATGAATAGTAAAAATACGCTAAATTTTAATTAAAAACAACTTTTTTCATCGAGATAATTTATATGATTAAATTATAATATTTAATAGTTTTAAAGTATAAATATAATATATTTTTACCATTTTAATATAATGTATTTCATTATTATTAATTTTTTATATTGAATTCATAGGTAAAAGCATATCAATCTTTTGCAATGTTTTAAATTTTAAAACCTGTATTCTCATTTCAACAACAAGATTAATTTTAAATCAATTACTAAAACTTCTGTGTTTTGAATTTGAAAAAATGGATTCCATATCTGCAATCATAAGGTCTAAATTTTGTGAATAGGTACCTTTTTTTTTGGATATTATGAATAGTAACTTCAGTAATTATTTTATTTACCATGGTTAAAGGGTAAATCTAGAAAATAAGGGTAAATTTTTTTTTAATAATATAATACTAACCTAAAATGTGTCCTAATCATATTGGATGAAATATTTACAACCATGGGAATCCTTGGATATATTTTGGGACCCCAAGGATTCACATGGATGTGAAAATGACATTTTATAAGAATTGATTTAAAGTAAAGATAATTATAACCTAAACATATATCTTTTAATAAATTGATTTTAATATAGGGTTATATAACTGATATATATGATTATAAATATTCATTAGAAATATAAAAATATTTCCTACATCATGGTATTTTATTTATAATTTTTAGAGATTATATAAATAGTTTTATTTATGACACAAATATGATTTAGTGATTACCTCATTAATGAATGATTTAAATAAATGAATTTATAAATATTAAAACAAATGAAATTTGGTTATTTTGATGTCATATAATAATTTTTTATATTACATTGACATTTTAAATTTTATTTAATGCCTTATTTTAGAATTAATAAAGTTTTTATGAATTTTAAGAAAAGGCAAGTATGAATAGTGTCCAAAATTGACACAATTCATAACTTAAAAAATAAAATAGTTTATTAAATGATATTAAGTTCTTAAAAATATAATATTTATAAAAATAGTTAATATAAGTCCAAATATGTCATAAATAACTTTTTTTTGGTCGTGTGACATGATATGGTAATTAAATTAACCCACAATTTGTAAATAACATGATATCATGGTAAGATTAAAAAAGGTAAAATAAGGGTTAAACCAAAAAGATAAGGATAAAAAAATTATAAACATTTATAAATATTATTTGATTATGGGTATTCGAACCAAAATCATCTTATATTTGAATTAAATAAGTTTTGGACCATTTTTAGTCAAAATTGAATTTATTATAAATTAATATTTTTGAGAGTTTCCTAAAGTGCTCCTCTCCTCTCTTATAAAAGGGAACCTCTTCCCTCTTCTCTTCATTCCATTTTGAGACTTCAAGATCAGAAAAACCTTATCCATTTCTCTTCTAAACTTTCCTAGATACATTTTAGAGGTTCTGTGCTTCTCAAAAGACCAACTCTAGTGCCTTAAGAGAAAATTTAAAGGAGGCACGTTGAGAAGAGGTAATATCTTCTAATGATTCTTTCAAATTTAATTATTCTTATAATTACTGTTCTTTAGTTGTTTAATTATATAGTAATAACATAAGTATCACTCATATACTGATGTGTTATTATAAATATGAAACAACCCTATTTCACCTTCTATCCATCCTAGGTGTGCGTACGTATGACTTAACGTCTCCACGCGGTGGTGTAATATGTTTTTCACAATCACCTTACTTGGATGGGTATAATGGTGGAAATAATAACTATATATGATTAATATAATATTATTCTAATTCTTAGATACTATAAACCATCCAATTCAATACCACTCAACAATTATGGGAACAATATCGTCGCTCGTGCGTACGTACGGCTTACCGTCTCCACAGTGCGATGCGATTCGTTCTACATAATCTTAATTAAATAATAATTATATAAATGAATTTAATGAATAAATATGATATATATTATAATAATACCATTCTTTAAATGATATAACTATAAGAAAAAAATAGGAATAAGAACTTATTCTACATAACATACATAAGAACGTAAAGTAGTTAATGCCCGAATAACGAGTAACAATGAAATGTAACTAACAAACAGATGAAAATATAATCATAAATGTTATCATAAAAATTATTATGATTATAAAATAAATCAGTAACATTATTTAAATAATTATACATGAGGTTCAGATACATACGAATCATATCAGACCTAAGGTAAGGGATAATTTTTTTAATCTTGTTTTTATCCGAGATTGTTTATTCGTAAGTATTTACTGAGATTATATTTATCATCCATGTCCATGTTTTCTAAATATGTTTTCATAAAATGTTTAATATTCTTCCATGTATGTTTAAATTCATTTTAACCCTTTTTTACATTTACTACATGGTATGGAAGTAATCTTTCTTTTGTTTACTATACGAGGTACTTTTTGACTTTTCCGGTAAAAGTACATGGATAATGTTTTTTAACTTATCTGACATGAATGAGTTTTTATATATTCATAACAAATTATTTCCATGAATCTTCCACTTCATGTTTACAATTTTATTTTCAATTAAATTCTTTTTTTTTAAATTACACTAAATTTTGAAAAAATAAAACATTTTTGAAGAAGAAAGGATATTTTCCTCAAGACCTAAGTTCAAGTGTTTTATCAAAATCATTTTCTATCTAAGATTACATAGGGTTATGTTTCTATCCCTATTATTACTTTAATTTGATTAATTTTGTGATGTAATTATTTTTATGAAGTTCATTTATCTTATATGAATTATGTTATGATGACATGATGTTTAAGAACCCCATTTTATTACATGGGTTATGCTATGATGAATGATTTATATTTTTGTGGCACACATAAGAATGGTTTCATTATGAGATGGGAGAGACCTATATCTCCCTCCAATGCATTGGGTAAAGACTTATATCTCATGATATAGACATGGCTGGAATGGAATGTAAATCTGGTTCAGTAATACAAGGTTGGAATGAAGAGTGAACTTGGTTCAGTAATGGACTTTGTCTGCTACGATGGTCTTGGAAACGATCCTTGACTAATATGAAATGATTTTCTATGCTTATGTGTGTTTTCCAAAAAGTTTCTTGTCTTATGTTATGATTATTGGGATTAAATTTCACTTCTATGACTTATCCCATGACATGATATTATGATCTCTTATACCCAGGATAAGATTTTCAAATGTTATATATGATTGATATTTTCTTTGTTTACCCTTACTGAGAATTTGAGCTCACCCTTTTGTATATTTCTTTTCCCCAGGTCAGGAAGAAGGTTATTAAGTATGATATGCCAAAATGGATTCTAGTTATGATGAAATAAATGGGAGACAATGTAGATGTTTTATGAACCAGTTGTTTATGTTTCCCAGTATCTAAAGACACTATACCTATATAGTCCTATTATGGTTTTTTTATATGTTTTAATAAATATACTTCAATTCTGAAGTAATATCAATTTATGTAAAGTATGTGTCATTATAGTTGGTATCAGAGGAAAGGTATAATTAACCTTTAGAAACTAGGATGAGAAAGCCTTATTAAGAACCATAAGGATATGTCTAAGTATAGGATACAATCCTAGTATTTTAGAAACAACCATGAATAACCTAGGATAAAACCTAAAGTATCCTAAATTGAAATTTTATTCTTGATTATTTGGTTTTACTATTATTATTAGTGTTTCTCACACTATGCTTCTTGGTTTTAGTAAATGGATGGAACCCAAAGGAACCACATTAATGATGAATGCTATGGGAAATGCAATGGTTGTCCCCCCGAGCAACCAAATGTTATGGGAGCTGGAATGAAAAATCTTATAGCCATGCTCACAAAACTTTCTCAAGATATGAATCATACAGAACTTCCAAATGAGCAAAGTAAGGAGAAACATTATGTTGAATCCTTCATGAGGCAGCATCCACCTTCATTGAGCGGGTCTTATGATCTATTAGTGGTTGAACAATGGATCAATAACACTGAAAAGATATTTTTAGTTCTATAATGTTCTGAGCATGATAAAGTCATCTTAGTAGTATATCATTTGGAAGGTGAAGCTGATCAATGGTAAAATATTATCAATAATACGAGGCAAAGAGATGAAATTGAGTCCATGGAATGAGACGAGTTCAAGAACTTATTTTTAAATAAGTACTTTACTCTTATTCTTAGAACAAATATGGAGAAGAATTTCCTTGAAATTAAGCAAAAGGATGATGAATTCATTGGTACCTATGGATAAAATTTTACAAAACTTTCAAGGTACGCTTCTGGAATTATTATCCAATTTGAGAGTAAGATTGATCAATTCTTTAGTGGCTTAAAACCAAGTCTCTGAAGGGAATTATCCATAAGGGACTTCAATAGCTACGAGGAAATTGTTCGATGTGCTCTCAAGGTTGAGATAGATATTGAAGTAACCCATTAGTCATATGAGTTTGATAATAATAGGAAAATTAAATTCAAAGGAAAATCTAAAGACCACACTAAAAAGAAGATGAGTTTTCCCGTATGCTCAAAGTGTGGAAAAAAAACATAGAGGGAATTGTCTTAAAGGGACTAGTAAATGTTTTAAGTGTGTAAAAGAAGGTCATCAGGTAATTGAATGTCGAAGTGATGGGAAAAAGATGTCTAATGATGTGAACAAAGAAAAGGCTACCAAAAATTCACCTTCTACACTTCAATGTTAGAAGTGTAAGTAAATGGGGCATTATTAAAATCAATGCCCTAATCCAAGGGTTATTGATGATGATCGATGTAAAAAAACTTTTAAGGCTAAAGAAAAAGGAAATTCACATGCAATTACTATCGGCGACATGGAGTACGATAATGAAGTGGTGAAAGGTATACTTACCATCCACTCTAAAGTAGAATTTTTTTTATTTGATTCTGGATCCACCCACTCTTTTATTTCTAAAGAATTTTCTAAGGGTATATTCGTATTACCTCAAAAATTAGACATTGAGTTAGCTATGACAACTCCTAATGGCACAATAGTTGCATCAAAAGTTTACAATTATTCTCCAATTGAAGTCTGTGGGAAAGTTCTTCCTTTAAATCTTGCGATCCTTCCTATAGTGGAATTTGATGTGACTCTTGGTATGGATTGGATTTCTTTATATGGATCTCATATCAATTTCCAAATAAGGGAAGTCACATTTCATATTCCAGATCAATATATGATCATATATTAGTGAAAGGATGAATATAACCTTCCCGTGGAAATTTCTTCCATATTATGGGTCCTGATTTCAATAAATGAAGATTATTTATCTCAAATAGTTGGGGAGAAACTCACTATTAAAAATATTCCCATTGTAAGAGAGTTTGATGATGTCTTTCTGGAGGAATTTATAGGTCTTCCACCAAAGCATGAAGTTGAGTTTTCAATAGAACTCATACCGGGTGCTATGACTATTTCAAATACACCTTATATAATGGCCCCAATTGAGTTATAGGAATTGAAGAAGAAAATCCAAGAGAATCTTGATAAAGGATTCATACACCCTAGTGCATCATCTTGGGGAGCACCTATTCTCTTTGTTAATAATAAAGATGGATCAATGAGACTCTGCATTGATTATCGAGAACTTAACAAGATCACTATTAAGAACAAATATCCTCTTCCCCACATTAATGACTTATTTGACCAACTACGAGGAGCTCAATACTTTTCCAAGATTGATCTTTGTTTAGGGTATCGTCAATTAAGGGTCAAAAAGGAGGATATACCAAAGACGACATTCTGTACAAGGTATGGGCACTATGAATTTATAGTGATGCCTTTTGGTCTTACTAATTCCCCTACTATCTTCATAGATCTAATGAATAGAGTCTTTAGAGACTATCTTGATCAGTTTGTGGTAGTCTTTATAGATGATATTATTGTCTATTCAAAGTGAAAGGAAGAACATGAAGATCAATTGAGAATTGTATTGGAGACCCTAAGAAAGGATAAGATTTATGCCAAATTTACCAAGTGTGAATTTTTGCTTAAAAAATTTTCATTTTTGGGTCACATAATCTCAAGAGAGGGGATATTTGTGGATCCAACAAAAATATAGGTTATTTAAAGATGGTCGAGACCAACAATAGTAACTGAGATTGAAAGTTTTCTTGGTTTGGCTAGATATTATCGACGTTTTGTGAAAGATTTTTCAATATTATCTAGTCCACTCACCAAGTTTACTCATAAAGAAGTTAAGTTCATTTGGACGGAGGAATGTGAAGAGAATTTCAAAGAGATAAAAAGAAGATTAGTCAGTGCACCTGTGCTCATACTGCCTTGTAGTGGAGAAAGGTTTGTGATATACAGTGATGCATCCAAGAAGGGGATGGGGTGTGTTATCATTCCAAATGATATGGTGATAGCTTAGGCCTCACAATAGTTGAAAATACATGACCAAAATTACCCAACTCATTATTTAGAGTTAGCTGTGGTAAATTTTTCATTAAATATATGGAGACATTATCTATATGGTGAAAGGTGTGATATTTATACTGATCATAAAAGTTCAAAGTATATTTTCACACAAAAGGAGACAAATATGCACCAAAGAAGAAGGTTAGAGTTGATTAAAGATTATGACTGCTCAATACATTACCACCCTGGGAAAGCAAACAAGGTGGAAGATGCATTAAGTCGACAAGACCATGCCAACTTATCCACGATGAGGATCACAAAAGATCCAACATTTATGGATTTCCAAAGGATGGATATAGAAATTATAATGGAAGGGGAAAAATCTTATCTTTCTCAAATGAATGTTCAACTATCTATTCAAGTGAAGATTAAAGAGTCACAGAAGAAGATGTAGAGTTACAAAATAAGGTGAGAAATGTTCCTAAATTAAACCTTGATTGTGATGAAATAATAAGGTTTAGGAACTAGGTTTGTGTTCCTCAAATACCAAAATTAAAGAAGGATATATTGTATGAGGCTCATAGTTATTCATTCTCTATTCATCCTGGAATCACATATATGTACAAGGACCTGAAAGAGTACTTCTAGTGGGATGGAGTGAAAAGAGATGTCGCCGATTATGTCTCTTGATGCTTGGTTTGTCAGCAAGTTAAGGATGAGAGACAGAAGTCTAAGGGGATGTTCCAACCATTACCCATACCAGAATGGAAATGGGAAAACATCACTATGGAATTTGTCATCTGACTTCACAAAACATCCAAAGGAAATAATGCTATCTGGGTTATAGTTGATTACCTTACGAAGTCGGCACACTTCATTTCTATTAGATAGGATTTATCTCTTGATTAGCTCACCCAGATATATGTAAAGGAAGTGGTAAGATTGCATGGAGTGCCACTTTCCATTATATTGGATCAGCATCTGAGGTTTACCTCAAAGTTCTAGTGAATTATTCAGTATTATCTGGATACAGAGTTAAGTTTCATCACTTCTTATCATCCTCAGATAGACGGTCAGTCTGAGAGGACAATTCAAACTCTGGAAGACATATTGAGAGCTTGTTCTATGGATTTCAAAGGTGGTTGGGATCAACACCTACCATTGGTGGAATTCTCTTACGATAATAGATTTCACTTCAGTATTTATATGGATCCTTATGAAGCCCTCTATGGGAAGAAGTGCAGAACTCTAACTTGCTGGGATGAAGTTGGGGAAAGAAAGCTATTAAGACCTGATCTTGTTGATGAAATGGTATAAAAGGTCAGATCTATTCAACAACATATAAGAGCATCTCAAAGTCGACAAAAAAGTTATGCTGAAAACCGAAGAAAAGACCTAGAGTTTTAAGTGGGTGATAAGGTGTTCTTACGACTATCTCCTTGTAAGAGAGTAATGAGATTTGGAAAGAAGGGAAAGCTAAGCCCTAAATATATCAGTCTTTTTGAAATTTTGGATCATATTGGGAAGGTAGCTTACCAATTGGAACTTCCACTGAATCTCTCTCAAGTTCATGATGTGTTCCATGTATCTCTCATGGGAAAGTACATACCCAATCCTTCACATGTACTAAGCTCATAAGTCATACTACTGGAGAAAGATATTTCTTATGAAGAACAACCGATAGAGATTCTGGATCATAGCGAAAACGTTCTACAAAACTAGACCACTCGCTTGGTTAAAGTTTTATGGAGGAACCACCAATTTAAATAAGATACATGGGAACTTAAGTATATGATAAGGGAGAGGTATCCTTATCTTCTTATTTATATGTGATGAATTTTGAGGGTGAAATTCAGTTTAAGGGGGGTAGAATATAACACCCAGATGTTTTTATGAAATATTTTATTTAAATAATTTTTATTCTTCAGTAGATTTATTTGCATGAAATCATGAGTTTATAAGAACCATGAGATTCCCTTAATATAAAATTACTGTTATATCCTATCCTTTAGGTTAACAAGAATAATTATAAATAACTTATGAAAATGCATTATGAATTCATTGGCTATTAATTATTTATGAAAAATATAAATCAATTAGATATTTGTATTTTTTGAGTTAATTACATTTGGTAATGAGATTAATAAAATATATGTGTTATATAATTAATAAAATATTTTTTTTGATATTCATTCAATTGATATTTTAGCCACAGGGTATGAATAAAACCATATTTTATGTATAAGAACCTATTTTTTTAAAAGATTAATTTCCTTTGAATAGAAAAACCATTTTAAATTAATATTTTGACACATTAATAATTTCTATATGACAAAATAAACATTTTATTTTGAAGTATGATATAAAAATTTACTTTGGATAAATTTATGATATTTTTTTATAACTTTCATGTTTTGATGAATAGTAAAAATACGCTAAATTTTAATTAAAAACATTTTTTTCATCGAGATAATTTATATGATTAAATTATAATATTTAATGGTTTTAAAGTATAAATAGAATATATTTTTACCATTTAATATAATTTATGTAATTATCATTAATTTTTCATTGAATTTATAGGTAAAAACATTTCAATATTTTGCAATGTTTTAACTTTTAAAACCTGTATTCTCATTTCAACAACAAAATTAATTTTAAATCAATTACTAAAACTTCTATGTTTTGAATTTGAAAAAATAGATTCCATATTTAAAATCATAATTTCCAAATTGTGTGAATATGTACCTTTTATTTTTGGACATTATTAATAGTAACTTCAATAATTATTTTATTTACCATGGTTAAAGGGTAAATCTGGTAAATAAGGGTAAAAAAATATTAATTTAATAATATAATACTACCCTAAAACGTGTCTTAATCATATTTAATGAAATATTCCCGACCATGGGCATCCTTGGGTCGATTTTGGGACCCCATGGATTCACATGGATGTGAAAATGATATTTTATAAGAATTAATTCAAAGTAAAGATAATTATAACCAAAACATATATATTTTACTAAATTGATTTTAATATAGGGTTATATAACTGATCTTGTAACACCCCAAGCTTCCACGGTACGTTTCCCTTTGAATAATACAGTAGTGTGTGTTGTACGCAACTTCGAGTTCAAACACACACCACAACCAATCAAACTAGTCGTTATGAATAGTAATACCCACTTTTTGAAATTTTATAAATTTTATCTTTCAAAATAGACTTCATTTTTAGATTCGGAATATTGAAATTAGCTTAGGGTGATTTTTTGGTATTTTTTTGAAAACATTCAATTTTTGATGAATAGTGAAAAAACACTGAGTTATAGTTTAAAACCGAATTTTTATTTAAATAATTATTTATTTTATTTAAATTTAATTAAGGTCAAAATAGATACATAATACCTATATAAGTCCAATGTAATTCATTGGAGTTAGTTCAGAATAATTTTAGATATATAAAAATTTTATTGAACTTTTCACCGTCTTTTACCCACCTCCTAGGAGAATTTGGAAATTCAAATAAAATACAATTTTATCACTTCTGTGAGTGGAATTTTGAAAATCCGAGAGACACGGTTAATATCAATGAGTAAAATTTGGTTAATGAGATGAAAATAATTTATAGTGAATAGTAACTTTTTACTTTTATTTACCACGGTTAAAAGTAAATAGGGTAATTAAGGGTAAAAATGATATTAATATTACCATAACACATGTCATAATTCTATTGGACAAGTGTATCTCGACCAAAAACAACCTTAGGAGTAAAATATTATCATTTAGGTCCACTTGGATTAGATTAGGACATTTATTATTATTTAATTCAAAGAAGAGTTAAAAGAGTTAAAATCAAAGTTTAATAACTAAAACATTTTTAATATTAGGTTATACATAAGATAAATTAGATTATAAATATTCATCAGAAAGATTAAACGATTTCCTACATAATTATATTTTATTTATAATTTTTAGACATTAAATAATTTAATTTATTTATGACACAATAGTGAGGCAGTAATTAACTAATTAATGAAATATTAAAATAATAGATATTATAAATATCAAAATAAAAGTAATTTGAGACTTTTTATGAATTAAACTAATTTTATAGGTTAATATGACATATTATTATTGTTTATATAATTTTTTTTCGAAGTAATAATGCTGTTATAAAATTATCAAAAACAAAATACCCAATAGTGTCAAAATTGACATAAAAGAGTTTTTAAAACAAATATTATATTCCAAAAAATCTAAGGCTTGGAAAAATAACTTATATAATGATAGGTGTATCATTAATGGACCAATTTGGGGTTTCTTGGATGTATATAGTAAGTTTATTAGCTATATAATATAAAAATACAAAGTGACATGGTAAATGTCAAACTAATTAACTAAGAGTTAAAACTAAAAGATAAGGTTAATATAATGACAAAAACCTATCTAAAATCTACTGGTTGAAAGTATTTAGACCCATCCCAACCTTAGAATTTTAATAATACACTTTTGAGCCATTAGAAACCGAATATGAATTTATTATAAATTAATACTTTAAGTTTTTCCTAAAGAGCCCCTCCTCCCCCTTATAAAAGGACACCACTTATAACCAATTCTTAATACCTTCAAAGCCTTTTGGTTCGGCCAAAACCTACCAAAATATCCTATCAACTTCCCCCAATTCAACCTAGAGGCCGTATTTTGATCAGAAAGCCAACATAAGAAGCCCTTTTGATCAAATCAAAAGGAAGAACCCGAAGAAGAGGTAATGTTTTCACCACCCTCTTTCAAGTTCCTTTCTTCTTCAACTTCTTCATTATTTGTTATTTCCATTATAAAATAATAACTCCAGTATCTTATATATAATTTGATGTTATTATAAATATGGTACAACCATATTCAGTATTTTATCCATCCTTTGAATGACATGTCACCATACGTGCATATGTACGGCCTACCGTCTCCACGTCGTGGTGTAATTGTTATTCAATACATTATTATTTGGATGGGTATAATAATGATGTGTAATTCATGTAAATAATAAATATAAAATTATAATGATTATTTATATATGATATACCATCCAATCATATATTATTTTAATATCAAAAGAATGATATTATCGCTCGTGCGTACGTACGGACTACCGTCTCCACGAACGCGATGAGATTCATTCTCCATCGTATCCATTCAAGAATAATTCTCATTTGATGATTAAAAATAATGTTTAAGGACTTGATATAATTCTGTATATTAATAAGATACAACCAATCCATAAAAAACACGTCTTATCTAAGAAAACATATAAAAGAAAATGAGTAAGTTAACACCCAAAACGACGATAATACTAAGATATTATTAACAAAACAATGTTAAAAGATCATATATGATATCATATTAATGTATATGATTATTTTATAATTTAATAACAATTATTTCACCATTATACAGGAGGTTAACCTACCCTCAACCAAGGAAAAGTACAAGGTAAGGGTTTATTTCACAATCTCTTCATTATCCGAGGTTGTTTATACGTAATTATATACTAGGACCTCTTTATCATCCACATCCATGTTTCTTAAAAATGTATTTCAAAACATTGTTACTATTTTAAAGAATATGGGTTAAAGTCATTTATACCCTTGTTTGACTTTTTATAATAAGTTTATAAAGGAATCTTTACCTCATTTTCCAAACAAGGTCCTTTTTAACCTTTTCGACAAAATTAAGGTAAGAATGTCTTTTTTAACTTATACAGTGGGTGAGACTATTTTCCGCCATTATAAAATCGTCAAATATTCCCTTAAAAGCTTATAAGAATATTTTCAAAGTAAATGTTTTCTTTTACAATTATGTGACTTTTAAATGATTTCAAAAAAAGAGATATTTCTCTCAAATAGTTTTGATTTCATCTATGTCAACATCCTTTGATGGATTTTAAGCTTATTTGAAGTTGATTTATTATGATACAAAACTTCCATATTGTATTGAAGGTTTTGTGACATGTTTGAATGTGGATGTGTAATTTTTATACCATTCATGGTTTATGGAGAAAGTATTGACATTTTGTATGCTAGTTTTAATAAGAATGTTTATGTTATGTATAAACCTATTCATATGAGGAATGCATTGGACTTAGTAAGTGACGGGTGAAGCCCGCTATAGCTCCTCGATGCGTCAGTAGGTATCATTAGACAAACTAGTGTCTTGGCACAAGGCCTTGACAAAATCTTATTTGTAGTCTTGGCACGGGGCCTTGACTATGTGGTTATGATAGTCTGGAATTATGCATTTCATCATTATGAAAGTGGTTATTGATGTTGAATGTGATTATTCGACTAGTAGAATATCCATGTGAATAAGTAAATAACATTATTTAATTTTATCTTTGCCATATTATGCAGAAGTTCAAGTTTAAAAGGCTTTTGTTTTAGTTATACATTTCCTTAAATGCTTATGCTTATTTATGAAAGTTTTCGCAATATTGTTATCCTTACGGGGCATCTGAGCTCACCCCTTTCAATGTTTTATTTTTACCAGGATGTGAAGAAGTAATTTATGAATGAACTACATGGATAGTATGAGGGGATATGAAGACAAGATGTTGTTGTAGTTTTTTTTACTTTATGATGTAATGTAAACTTTATGAATGTATCTAGTGATTTCAAGGCTACTAAACTAATCGGTCTTTCAAGACTTGATCTTTTGTGATCATGCCAATGTTATGTAATAATGCACCGACTCTGGGTAACTGTGTTCGGGGCGTTAAAGTTGGTATCAGAGGAAGTTTAGTACAAACCTTGGAAACTAGATTTAGATAAACTCTGATTAGAGCACATAGACCTAAGATGGACTTTGATGATTATTATAGAAGAACTTCCTTGAATTTTGGTATTGTAGAGATTCTATGAGTTTTCCAAGCAATACATCCCTATCTGGATACGAGCAGGTAGAGGTGGATCTAGCACAGATATACCTAGGGGTAAAACCTGAAAACACCGCTTTAAGCTAGACTCGAACAGGAACTGGTGCACGACAACGGGCCTTGCTGCAATCTTGGTTGCGACACTCCTAGGGGATATGATTAGGAAAATTCTAATTTTCTTTACAAATCATTATGAAGGGTTTATGAGTATATAATTCCTCAATGAAAACATCTTTATGATTATGGATTATATCCATAAACCATTCAATTTACGTTAGGTATTTTACAAGTTTGGAATTATTCATTGCAATTCATAAACTGACCTAGTTTATTCTATTGTATAGAAATGGCGCCCAGTAGAAGGAATGTGAACTCCAGCAATACGTATGATCTAAAGAGTAAGAAGGATCACATCTTTCACAGTATTAAGCTAGCATTTAGAAGGGAAATAGTCTCCCATGTATTCTCAACATATGAAGAAATAATATCATGTGTTAATAAGATAAGTAAAGAATTCTCCGAGTCTTATGGATTTGAAGGGAAGCAAGAGAAGAAAAGTATGAAAGAGAGAAAGATGGATAAATAGAAGAGGGAAAAGAAGAATTTTCCCATATGTGATAAATGTGGGAAGAAACACCCTGGAACTTGCCTGAAGGGAATGAGAGTTTGTTATAAGTGTGGAGAAAAAGGATACCAAATACGTGACTGCAAGGGTAAGAAAAAGGTTTTAAATGATCAATGCTTTATTTACAAGGAGTTGGGACACTATGCGAACCGATGTCCAAATCATCAGAGTATTCCCCAAATTATGCTATTGGATAAAAATCAAGTTATTATACTACCACATATGAGGAGGAATGATTAGAGTTCTTATGTTTTTATTAGAGAATTATGTCATTTGAGTGTTGTATCAACAATGTACTAGTTATAATAATTATAGAGTATATAAGGATTGTATTGCAGTACTATTTCATTAAGGACTTGAGATTGTGTGGAACCAAGAAAAGTGACTCAATAGCAGGTTAAATTTTTGGAAAATATATGGTTGAGAGAAAGATAAACCATAATATGGTTCTGATACCGAGGTAGTGATTTTGGAATAATACATGATTGATTTGGATAAATTATATTGGATATTCTTGATTACCTTGAAACTGATTAATGATTTGTATATTCCATCATTGTTGGAGTTTACAAAATTTTTGGATAGAAGGAGTATATCCAGTATTCTATAAGGAATAAGGGATCATGAATATAATCAATAAGGTTTTATGGTAATTCAGGATGTTGTAGTGTTTTAAAATAATACATGATGATGGTGTTCACATGTTATTACGCGGAAAAAAGGATCTTCATTGTGTTTACCTTCCTTATAAATTTTGGACTGTGAGTTTAGACAGAAGTATTTTGGATAATTCTAGTTTGAGATTATTTTTGTATTGCCATAAAAGGACAACCTGTAGGTTGGGGGATAACCTGTCACGTCGGACAAAGCTGCAGGAATCGAACCCACAACCATAGTGTGACAAGCCTTTATTACCTACCACTAGCCTATAGGAAGTCTCTGGTTATTACAAAATAGTTTTCCTAATATAAATGGTATATGTTAATATTTGGAACCATGTACGATTAGGATAAATATAATATTTTTGAGTTCTATTATCTTTTTTAGTGAAAGATGATTTTGTGGTAGAGATTAGTTGAAGGTTCAAACTCTACTTGTAAAGTATATATATATATATATCTCTTATTCTATGAATAAATTAATTATTAAACTTTAAGAAAGGGATATTAAAACAAAAAATGTGTTGTCCTAATACCTTATGTTTTGTTAAACTGATGATATTTAAAATCACCACAGATTGAAGGCTTTGAGGCCCTCAATTTTACACTTGTTTGTGATTGATGACCTCAATCACTCCCTAAAAATATTTACATTTTCCCTCCAATTATGTGTCTCTAATTTCCACCAATGTTCTCCTAATAGAGATCATAATTTAGTGGTGACTTTTTCATTTCCCTTTCCCTCTTATTAAGACTAAATTTTATTAACCTTATTTCTGATGTGGGTTTTCCACAAAGATATTTTCTATTTTCAACCTTTAATTTTCAAAGAACAATTTCAAATTACGAGGACACAATTTATTGAAGGAGGGGAGAATGTAACACTTTAAGCTTCCATGGTATGTTTCCATTTGAATAATATAGTAGCGTGTGTTGTACGCAACTTCGAGTTCTAACACACACCATAACCAATCAAACTAGCCGTTATGAATAGTAATACCCAATTTTTGAAATTTTATAAATTTTATCTTTCAAAATGGACTTCATTTTTGGATTCTAAATATCGAAATTAGCTTAGGGTTAATTTTTGGTATTTTTCTGAAAACATTCAAATTTTGATGAATAGTGAAAAAACACCGAGTTATAGTTTAAAACCGAATTTTTATTTAAATAATTATTTATTTTATTTAAATTTAATTAAGGTCAAAATAGATACATAATACCTATATAATTTCAATTTAATTCATTGGAGTTAGTTCAGAATAATTTTAGATATATAAAAATTTTATTGAACTTTTCACCGTCTTTTACCCACCTCCTAGGAGAATTTGGAAATTCACATAAAACATAATTTTACTGCTTTTGGGAGTGGAATTTTGAAAATTCAAGAGACACAGTTAATATCAAGGAGTAAAATTTGGTTCAATGAGATGAAAATAATTTTTGGTGAATAGTAACTTTTTACTTTTATTTACCACGGTTAAAAGTAAATAGGGTAATTAAGGGTAAAAATGATATTAATATTACCCTAACACATGTCCTAATTCTATTGGACAAGTGTATCTAGACCAAAAAATGACCTTAGGAATAAAATATTCGCATTTAGGTCCACTTGAATTAGATTAGGACATTTATTATTATTTAATTCAAAGAAGAGTTAAAAGAATTAAAATCAAAGTTTAATAACTAAAACATTTTTAATATAGGGTTATACATAAGATAAATTAAATTATAAATATTCATTATAAATATAAAAATATTTCCTACATAATGATATTTTATTTATAATTTTTATACATTAAATAATTTAATTTATTTATGACACAATAGTGATGCAGTAATTACCTAATTAATGAAATATTAAAATAATAGATATTATAAATATCAAAATAAATGTAATTTTAGACTTTTTATGAATTAAACTAATTTTATAGGTTAATATGACATATTAGTATTGGTTATATAAATTTTTTTCGAAGTAATAATGCTGTTATGAAATTATCAAAAACAAAATACCCAATAGTGTCAAAATTGACATAAAAGAGTTTTTAAAAAAAAATATTATATTATTAATTGATATTTTATTCCTAAAAATATAAGGTTTGGAAAAAAGGAATTATATAATGATATTTTTATCATTAATGGACCACTTTGGGGTCTCTTGGATGTATATAGTAAGTTTATTAACTATATAATATAAAAATAAAAAGTGACATGGTAAATGTCAAATTAATTAACTAAGAGTTAAAACTAAAAGATAAGGTTAATATAATGACACAAACCGGTTTAAAATCTATTGGTTTAAAGGATTTCGACCCATCCCCACCTTATACTTTTAATAATCCACTTTGGAGCCATTAGAAACCGAATATGAATTTATTATAAATTAATACTTTAAGTTTTTCCCAAAGAGCCCCTCCCCCCCTTATAAAAGGACACCACTTATAACCAATTCTTAATACCTTAAAAGCCTTTTGGTTCGACCAAACCCTACCCAAATTTCCTCTCAACTTCCCTTAATTCAATCTAGATGACTTAGTTTGATCAGAAAGCCAACCTAAGGAGCCCTTTTGATCAAATCAAAAGGAAGAACCCGAAGAAGAGGTAATGTTTTCACCACCCTCTTTCAAGTTCCTTTCTTCTTCAACTTCTTATTTATTTGTTATTTACATTATAAAATAATAACTCTAGTATCTTATATATACTGTGATGTTATTATAAATATGGTACAACCATATTCAGTATTCTATCCATCCTTTGAATGACATGTCACCATATGTGCGTACGTACGGCCTACCATCTCCACGTCGTGGTGTAATTTTTATTCAATACATTATTATTTGGATGGGTATAATAATGATGTGTAATTCATGTAAATAATAAATATAACATTATAATGATTCTTTATATATGATATACCATCCAATTATATATTATTTTAAAATCAAAAGAATGATATTATCGTTCGTGCGTACGTACGGACTACCGTCTCCACGAACGCGATGATATTCATTCTCCATCGTATCCATTCAAGAATAATTCTCATTTGATGATTAAAAATAATGTTTAAGGACTTGATATAATTCTGTATATGAATAAGATAAAACCAATCCATAATAAAAACAGCTTATGTAACAAAACATATAAAAGAAAATGAGTAAGTTAACACCCGAAACAACGATAATACTAAGATATTATTAAAAAAACAATGTTAAAAGATCATATATGATATCATATTAATGTATACAATTATTGTATAATTTAATAACAATTATTTCACCATTATACAGGAGTTTAACCTACCCTCAACCAAGGAAAAGTACAAGGTAAGGGTTTATTTCACAATCTCTTCATTATCTGAGGTTGTTTATACGTAATTATCTACTAGGACCTTTTTATCATTCACATCCATGTTTCTTAAAAATGTATTTCAAAACATTATTACTGTTTTATATAATATGGGTTAAAGTAATTTATACCCTTGTTTGACTTTTTATAATAATTTTATAAAATAATCTTTACCTCATTTTCCAAATAAGGTCCTTTTTAACTTTTTTGACAAAATTAAGGTAATAATGTATTTTTTAACTTATACGGCGGGTGCGGATATTTTCCCCCATTATAAAATTTTCAAAGCTTCCCTTAAAAGATTATAAGTATATTTTAAAAGTAAATGTTTTCTTTTACAATTATGTGACTTTTAAATGATTTCAAAAAAAGAGATATTTCTCTCAAATAGTTTTGATTTCATCTATGCCAACATCCTTTGATGGATTTTAAGCTTATTTGAAGTTGATTTATTATGATACAAAACTTCCATATTTTATTGAAGGTTTTGTGATATTTTTGAATGTGGATGTGTAATTTTTATACCATTAATGGTTTATGGAGAAAGTATTGACATTTTGTATTCTAGTTTTAATACGAATGTGTTTGTTATGTATAAACCTATTCATATGAGGAATGCATTGGACTCAGTAAGTGACGGGTGGAGCCTGATATAGCTCCTCAATGCATCGGTAGGTCTCATGAGACAAACTAGTGTCTTGGCACAAGGCCTTGACAAAATCTTATTTGTAGTCTTGGCACGAGGCCTTGACTATGTGGTTATGATAGTCTGGCATTATGCATTCCATCATTATGAAAGTGGTTATTGATATTGCATGTGATTATTAGACTAGTAGAATATCCATGTGAATAAGTAAATGAAATTATTTTATTTTATCTTTTCCATATTGTGCATAAGTTCAAGTTTAAAAGACTTTTGTTTTAGTTATACATTGCCTTAAATTTTTATACTTATTTATGAAAGTTTCCGCTATATTGTTATCCTTACTGAGAATCTGAGCTCACCCCTTTCAATGTTTTATTTTTCCCAGGATGTGAAGAAGTAATTTATGAATGACCTGTAGGGATAGTATGAGGGGATATGAAGATAATATGTTGTTGTAGTTTTTTTAATTTATGATATAATGTAAACTTTATGAATGTATCTAGTTATTACAAGGCTACTAAACTAATCGGTCTTTCGAGACTTGATCTTTTGTGATTATTCCAATGTTATGTAATAATGCACCGACTCTGGGTAACTGTGGTCCGGGCGTTATAGATCTCTATTCTTATAAATAATCATTATAAATCTAAAAATATTTAATACATCATGGTATTTTATTTATAATTTTTAGAGATTATATAAATAGTTTATTTATGACAAAAATATGATGTGGTGATTACCTCATTAATGAATGATTTAAATAAATGAATTTATTAATATTAAAACAAATGTAATTTGGTTATTTTGATGTCATCCACCAATTTTTTGGATTAAATTGAAATATTAAATTTTATTTAATTCCTTATTTTCTAAGGAATAAATTTTTTATGATTTTAAAAAAAAGTTAAGTATGAATAGTTTCCAAAATTGACACAATTCATAACTTAAAACATAAAATAGTTTATTGAATGATATTAAATTCCTAAAAATATAAGATTCATTAAAATGGTTAATATAAGTCCAAATATTCCATAAATAACTTTTTTTGGGTTGTGTGACATGATATGGTAATTAAATTAACCCACAATGTGTAAATAACACATGATATCACGGTAAGATTAAAAAGTGTAAAATAAGGGTTACACCAAAAAGATATAGATAAAAATATATATTCTAAACTTTTCTAAATATTATTGGATAATGGGTAAATGAACCAAAATAATCTTATCTTTGAATTAAATAAGTTTTTAACCTTTTTAGTTGAAATTGAATTTATTATAAATTAATATTTTTGAGAGTTTCCTAAAGTTCCCCTATCCTCTCTTATAAAAGGGAACCTCCTCCCTCTCCTCTAAAATCCATTTTGACAATTCAATCTTGGAAAACCCCTGACCATTTCTCTTATAAACTTCCCTAGTTACATTTTAGAGGTTTTGGACTTCTCAAAAGACCAACTCTAGTATCTTAATAGAAAGTTTAAAGGAGACACGTCGAGGAAGAGGTAATATCTTCTAACGATTCTTTCAAATTTCTTTATTCTTCTACTTCCTATTATTTAGTTGTTTTATTATAAAGTAATAAAATAAGTATCACTCATATACTTATGTGTTATTATAAATATTAAACAAAACTATTTCACCTTCTATCCATCCTATGAAAAACAAAATCACCGCATGTGCGTACGTACGACTTACCGTCTCCACGCTGTGGTGCAATCTGTTTTTCAACATCACCTTACTTGGATCAGTATAATGGTGGAAATAATAACTATATATGATTAATATAACATGATTATAATTATTAGATACTATAAACCATCCAATTTAATACCACTCAACAATTATGGGAATGATATCATCGCTCATGCGTACGCATGGCTTACCGTCTCCACAGTGCGATGTGATACATTATATATAATATTAATTAAATCATGATTATATAAATGAATTAAATGAATAAATATGATATATATTATACTAATAAAATTATGTAAATTATATAACTATAACAAAAAAAAAGAGGAATAAGAAATTATTTGACACAACATACATAAGAACGTAAAGTTGTTAATGCCCGAATAACAAGTAACAATTAAATGTTACTAACAAACAGATGAAAATATAATCATAAATGTTATCATAAAAATTATTATGATTCTATAATAAATCAGTAACATTATTTAAATAATTATATATGAGGTTCAAATACATATGAAGAATATCATACCTAAGGTAAAGGATAACTTTTCTAATGTCATTTTTATCCGATATTGTTTATTAATAAGTATTTACTGAGGTTATATTTATCATACATGTCCATGTTTTCTAAAAATGTTTTCATAAAATGTTTACTATTCCTCCATGTATGTTTAAATTCATTTTCCCCCCTTTTGACTTTTACTATGTGGTATGGAAGGAATCTTTCTTTTGTTTACCATACAAGGTACTTTTTGACTTTTTCGGTAAAAGTATGAGGAAAATATTTTTTTAACTTATATAGAATGAATGAGTTTTAAAATATTCATAATGAATTATTTCCATAAAGCTTCCACTGCACGTTTATAAGTGTATTTTCAATTAAATTATTTTTTTTAAAATTACATGATATTTTGAGAAACGAAAACATTTTTGAAGAAGAAAGGATATTTTCCTCAAGAACTAAGTTCAAGTGTTTTATCAAAATTATTTTCCATCTAAGATGACATAAGGTTATGTTTCTATCCCTATTATTACTTTTATTTGATTAATTTTGTGATTGAATTATTTTTATGAAATCCATTTATCTTATATGGATTATGTTATGATGGCGTGATGTTTAAGAACCCCATTTTATTACATGGGTTATGCTACGATGAAAGATTTATGTTTTTTTGGCACACACAAGAATGGTTTCATTATGAGATGGGTGGGACCTATATCCCCCTCTAATTCATTGGGTAAAGAGTTATATCTCATGAGATATACATGGCTGGAATGACAGTAAATCCAGTTCAGTAATACAAGGCTGGAGGAGTGAACTCGGTTCAGTAATGGACTTTGTCTACTACGATGGTCTTGGAAATGATCCTTGACTAATATGAAATGATTTTCTATGCTTATATGTGTATACCACAAAGTTTCATGTCTTATGTTATAATTATTGGGATTATATTGCACTTCTATGACTTATCCCATGACATGATATTATGATCTCTTATACACAGGATAATATTTTCAAACATTATATGTGATTGATATTTCTTTTGTTTACCATTTTTAGATGCTGAAAAACGCTCAAGGGATGAAGGAGGTTTTAGAGCAACAAAGCAAAGACATATTTTGGACCTAGTGATCCATTCTAGGGGGCCTAGAAGGGCCGCGTGAAAAAATATCAGGTGTGCGTGAAAAAAATCTCTCTTGCTTGGAAAATCGTGGGATCCGGGGAAGTTTTTCCTGCAGGTGTGAAAACTTCTGTGCCCCTGACCCCAGGTGCAAAAATTTGCACATGGCCACCCCTGTGTAGTTGAACTTTCGCATTGCCAACACTAACGCACAATCTTTCGCGTGGACCAGTTTCTGCATGGATCCGCTTACCCCGAGCGCCTATAAATAGAAGGGCGCCCCTTCGACTTATGGAGGATGAAGAATCCGAACCTTCTCCTCTGTATGAAATCCACCTCTCCTACGTGAAAAAGATGACTTTCAGGTATGGGATTTTTTGCGATAGGTCACCTCGGGGTCTGCCTTCGCATGAGACCACTCAGGCTTAACCCTCACCCAAATCCCTTTGCGTTCCGTCACTTGCGCGCAATCCCTTTCTAATTTAATTCAACACGCAATCCCTTCCAATTGCACGAAACCCTTATCCCTTGTGCGCAATCCTTACCAATTGTGCGCAAAACTGTGACCCCCCTTTTTGCATGCCAAACCTCTCCAATTGTGCGATAACCCGGTATTTTCTACACAAGTGTCTCCAATTGCATGCCGACCTGGTATTTTCCATGCAAGTGTCTCAATTGCGTGCTGACTCAGCATTTTCCACACAACTATTCCATTTTGCACACAAGCCTCCCTCCTTATACGTGCGTGTTCGATGTCTCTCTTTTGGACATCATTTTCAGGCACCACCCACGCCCAAAACATCTACGTCACATAATGTTTTCCCATAATACCTTCTAGGCTTATACAAAGTAACTTTAAAGTCCCTTGGGTGTTGTTTCACATTGTGTTGATTCGACTCATGCTTCTTAGAATAGGCATGCTAACGGCTATTGCTTCTTCACATAGCCATGCTAACATGGAACCCCAATGGGATCACCTCACGACACCCCCTAGTCATGACATTACTGGTCCCTTACCTTCACCAAGGTGTAGGGGGTGCGGGTTATGTAAGTCTTAGGTGTGCAGAGAGAACTTACCTCATCCTAGCTACATGATGTTAAACTTCCAAGCACCATCAACCTCAGCACATGACGTTAAACTGTGACCTCACCTCGTACACTCTACGCATGGTGCCCCGGATCAGACATTCTCCACGCCCGCTCGTCTCCATGTGAGTGTGACCATCCCTCAAATGGAATGAGATCCTCCTTATCGGAGCGACGCCTATTCGTGGGGAAAGGGAAACCACCTTGGTGTAAGCCCCTAGACTTTCTTGCTGGAGGTAGTACCCATACTCCTCCTTTCTTCTTTGGTGCCAAAGGCTAACGAAGGGTGGGATGGGCATCAGTACCCTCCTATCTTCTTCCTTGACAAATCCCTCTCCTGTTGGGATTTTTTACCATCGAGCCTCCACTCTGGAGTAAGTTCCAGTCTCCATCTCCCCGGGGCCGCTCCACACACAAGCCCCTGTTTCCTCTTTGGGCCGCTCCATGCGTAAGCCTCTGTTTCCTCTTGGGGATGCTCCACGTGTAAGCCCCTGTTTCCTCTTTGGGTCACTAACCATGTGTAAGCCCCTTCCCACTTCCCATGAACTCACCTTTAGTGATGTGATCGTCAGGTCTATGCTACCTATTGTTTCTCACACTGAGAATGACTCACGTGGGCTTAGAGTAAGCACTGACCATGACATCCTCTATGGGTTTCCTAGAGTGTAATCCCCACACCACCACCCGAACTACGTTGACTTTGATCCTTGACAAGGAATGGTATGTAGGAAGACTCCCTAAGGTTAAAGCCCAAAATCCATTGGTTCCAACCCCCTTCACATTGGACCACCTTCGCCCCGCATGACGTTAAAATGCATGCCCCCTTTTCATCCTGCACGGCGTTAAACCGCATCCACCAATTTCCCCCCCGAACTATGTGGACTTTGATCCTTGCCAAGGCAAGGTATGTAGGAAGCCTCCCTGAGGTTCAAGCCCAATTTTCCCCCCGAACTACGTGGACTTTGATCCTTTCCAATGAAAGGTACATAGGAATCCCCCCTAAGGTTCAATCCCAACACCTGGTCGTTCCGACACCCTTCACGTCAGTTCTCCCACACCATCTTGAACTATATGGACTTTGATCCTTGCCAAGGCAAGGTATGTAGGAAGACTCCATGAAGTTCAATCCCACCATCCATATGGACCCCAGGTCCTCATTCACATCAGTTCACCGACTCCCAATCCTGGAACTACGTAGACTTTCATCCCTGTCTCCAAGACAAGGTACGTAGGAAGCCTCCCTGAGGTTCAATCCCAATAGTGGTAAGCCGTTGTCGGCCCCAGTCAGTGGTAAGCTATTGTCAAACTCATTTTACGGTAAGCTGTTGAAGTCCCCGATATACGTTAAGCCATCGTCAGATGAACTACGTTGACTTTGATCCCTGTATCCTAGATAGGGTACATAGGAAGACTCCCTAAGGTTCAGCCCCTTTCAGCGGTAAGTCATTGTTAGCCTCATCAGCAGTAAGCCATTGGAACCCCAATCAGTGGTAAGCTGCTGTCAAGCTCGATATCACCATCATCCTCATGATAGATCCATCTCATTCCCCCTCTATTTAACTTAACCATCCATCACCCATCCCGATTCTTACCCGGGCCGCCAAATTCTGGTGAGATCATGCCAATTCACCTCTTCGCAGCTCCTAGTAGTACCTGGGTAACTAACCACACGTTAGCCCTGGAATCAGTGTTCCCTAAAGGGGTTATGCCTATCTGATCCACTCTAGTCATTGTTCTGATCAGTCCGATCTGTCTCTTCTAGACATTAAACTTGCGGCATACCCTGTGTTAAACATTGGAAGCTGAGGAAAACCTCAGATACATGACTATGGAATATAATTCTCCACATGAAACGTGGGATGCCTCGAGCTTCTGCGCCCTCGAGAAGCCCTATATTAAGGGGAAGAAATCCAAACGCATCAGTGTTCCAGCATCCAGAAACGCCAGTAATGTCCAACGTGACTAATACCCTAACAGAAGGTTTCTTCCCTATTGGGACCCTTTGGAATGTCCCAATAGAAGCAACATAATTAACCGACGTCCATGAAGATATGGCACTGGGAAGAGTTTCATGAACAACGTATTAAATCTATAAGGGAGACCCGAACTAAGTGACGAGTTTCGAGGAGGAATCCATGGAAGGAAGAACCAACATCCCATCATCCTATTTTGATCAAGGAGAAAAAGTCCCTAAACAAGGAACGGATGTCACCCGCCTTTGGAAAGCAGGAATGTGGGGCAACAAACAGTACTGTCATCCCCGAAACAGATGGACGCGAGCTCCCTGATGAAAGCATCAGAAACAGAAATGGTGAACCTGACGTGAAATTATTCTCCTCAATGTAGATATTAGTAGCATTAAAGGCATCAATAGATTAGCGTGTCACCATATCCAGTTATTCGGTGCTGGTTCCCGCTAAGAAAATAACGGGCCTAGCGTGAAACTCACCAGAAGTTGGGGCAGTTAAAATGTTGGGAATCTCAGTCTACGACGTTGTCAGCATGGATCCATCTTGAAAACCATGAAAGACGGAATGGCACTAGGGTATTGGATGTCGATTTCCTTGTTTCAACACTAATGGTATAATCTCCCTGCTTCAGGAACCAAGCTGCTGCACCAGGAGCCCAATCGCCACCCGCCCACCAATGTAGGGGTAGGGTCAATGCCAACGCGGCAATCCCACGTGGCTCCGCCACTTCTGTGATGACTTCCACCACTATGGTTGCTGGGAGCCCACACTCCATCTCTCCCTCTGAAGTCATTTAGCGAAGGGTGATCAACAACCTCGTATGCCGGTACGAGGAGGAGGGTATCATCCTAACTCAGGATATGGCCCTCCAGAATCTATAGGTTTCTACACCTTGTCGCCACCATCACCCCCAAGGGCCACGCAGGGAGCCACTAATCTCCACTCCAATATACAATCTTTTCGAGAGCCTCTCCCCAGAACGCCTCGATGAATCTTTCCCCTACACTGATGAGGTAGGGGATGCATGGGCCAACCCAGCTGAGATCCCGTTTCAGGGGCCCCCAAGGAGGGCCCCCACTAGGCTGAACCAACACCACCAATGGGTCCCCCAGGCCGAAGAGCAAGTAAGATATGTACCTACACTGCCAGCCCCGGTCCGTCTGACCTGATGCCAGCTTCAGGCGCAAGCTGAAGAGGATGCCCGCCAAGGGGTGTCAACATCAGCAACTACTATGGCCCGAGCCACCACCGAAGTATATCAACATAACCCTATGTATGAAGAGCAGAGGAATTTATACACACGACCCATATCGAGACCCCAACCACCCCATGGGCAGGCTGGGTCGACTCTCTTGGTCACTGGCACAAACAGTGGACGTCGCGGGCCAATCCGCAGTGACGACACCCAGTACGAAGGTCCTCCCCGTACCACCACCATGGAAAGTGTGGGTCCTCCCCACTTCTAGGCACATCATAGAGGTCCAACCTATGACACATTCAACCTAAACAAGGGTCTTCCCCATGACGGCGACACTCAGTATGGGAGTCTCTCCCGTGCTCACTACACCGAGTATGGAGTCATTCCTCCTGCCACAGATCGTCGGGGTTGGGATGTTGTGCATCTGGTCACTCTCTAATGTGGGGGCCCTCTCCATGTTCTTGTAGTAGCAGGATAAAGTCCTCTTCGCCCCAGAAATCAGAGGGGTGAAGGTCAGCTTCACTTCACCAGTGCCCAGCACGGATGTCCTACCAGTGTTTGGCCTGACCAGTACGAGGGCCCTCCTCATACTGATGCTGCTAGAGGGAACAAGCATGGAGGACCTACCCGTGATCCTATAATCTCCAGTGGGGGTCCTACCCACTCCATCACTTCCCATAGAGGTCCTCCCCGTGTCCCCTTCGATATCTACCCCGGTGCTCCTCGCACCCCCGACTTACTCAGGTGGAAATCCTCTCTGCCCCAACACCAGTACGACTGAAGGTCCTCCTCATGCCGGAAATTTACCCCATCCTGAAGATCCATCCTGGGGAAGGAGGGCGGGTCGTCTCCACAAAAAAAAGAGCACTGAGATGATTTAGACTGAGATCAAACCAGTCCACTTCTCAGATTCTGAAGCAGAGTACGACTCAACGGTGGAACCCTCCCCTCAGTCCTATGTGTCAAGGGATGGGGTAGGAATGAGGCGCATCAGTCTCGTACTCCTGTAAAGCGAATTCCACTGGATTCCAGCCTCCCTCCATAGGTACATCAAGGAGGAATAAAACTTGACAACCCTGCAGGTCATAGTCATGCAATCACCACCATCATCACCAGAAGCACTCTCTACCTTCACTAGAGATCATGAAGAGCTATTCTGGGGACCAATGGTGGATGATCAGCAGTGTGGTCTATCACCAGTATCCCTAGTCCCTGCACCAAAAACTGTGGTTGTCAGTCCGTCCTACTGCGATGTGGTGGCTAGGTCACTACACTCTTTGGAGGACAGCTCGAGATGCGGTGGTTTGTCAACTCATTCACTGTATTCTCCACCGGCCAGTCTACCATCCTAGCGGTCTACTTCGGTACCGCTACCGGTTACTCATCCTCTTTTAGTTGATGAATGGGGCAATGAAGAGCCGGACCGTAAATTCGCTCCAATGAGCTTATGAAATATCCTTGTAGTGGACTACTTCCCTAATATGTTTTGGCTGGTTGTAGTGCCGATTTTTTGTGCGTCGTAATCCCTCAACCAAGAGGAAGTTGAGTGTTTCTACTAGAACCTCTGGGTGACTCATTTTTGTATTCTTCATCACCGAGTGGCTTACCCGAAGAGCCAATTTCACTTTGAGGACATCAGAGAACAATGCCGTCTGGTTGATTTGGCCACACTCCCCGTGGCCGAGCGCCCATAGTTTCAAGGTAATATACAATATTATCAAGGAGAATTCCCCCCACATGCAGATCCGTGGTTGGGGGAAGTACGCTGCCCTCCTCTTCAGACCTATCTGGCAACAACCCAACCATCCAGGAGATATCGAGGACATGCCCCCAGGTAGATTCACCGTCAACATGGACAGCCTATCAGAAGAGGAGAATGAGCTAGAGCTCCTTGATGGGGACCTTACCCCGAAGGGCATACCACCTTTATTGGATCAATCGGGAAGGGTTACTCGCCAACAAAGAAATCTGTTTGGTCTCCCTGTGCCCACCAAGGAATTGGTTCTTAGCCGGAATCAGAGTAAGGGAAAAGAGCATATCAGATCTGCCAAACCCTTTGATCCGTCTGGATTAGTGCAAAATATGGAAGAAGATCCGGAGAAATCCATGTTGTGTAAGAAAATTTCCAAACATAAAAAGTTGGTTGATGAACTCTTGGATGAATGCGCTGCGGAACAATGACCAGACTACAATGATCCTTGACCGGGACAGTAGGGGCGGACACAACTTCTCCTTGGTGAGCTAGCCCTGGGTAACAATGATCATCTTGCTCATGCAGACAGGGTTGAAGACAGATCTCACAGAAAGAGGGTGCAGTACATATCTCCAAATCCTACTGAATTGAATAACAATCCTCAGAACCCAGCTCAGGCTCTCCTAGAAGTCCCACAGGTCGTTCTGTCAGCCGCTCCATGAGATGCTGGGCCTGCTTACCATGTTGAAGAACCCGACAATGCACTGGTGGTTAGGGATCCCCATCAAGATAGGGACCCCCACCCAGATGACCCAATGGCAGCACTCATTTCCTACCTCGAGGTGTTGGAAACACGACAGGTGGCACTCCCACCTGACGGAAAGCTGTACCTAGCATGGGTGGATGATATGCCAGCACCACCGGGTTTTAGGAATCCCACCTTTCCCCCCTTCAACGAGACTGGGGGCTCACCACAACACTTGTCCCACTTCATCTCAAGGTGTGAACCCATGTTGGGGACCCCATCGCAACAAGAAACCGCCAAACTTAAGTGTTTTTTGGAACATTAGAGGGACCGACATTCGTCTGGTATAGCCAGCTCCCCATCGTGTCAGTAGCTGGTTAGGAAGAACTCTGGAGAAAATTAATCTACCATTTTAGTTCTACCACCCAGAAGATGAGTATCACAGACCTCTTAAAGTGAAAGCAGAGGCCTGAAGAGCGTGTTGCAGACTTTATCACCCGGTGTAAAGGGCTCACATACTCTATTGACATGCTGCTGACTCAGGATCAACTACTGACGATGTGCATAGGGAATGTCAAGACTGAACTGGTCCCCTCATTGATCACCCAAAAATACCCCAGGGGATTCTGAGACTTCTCTGATAAGGCCCAACACTAAGAGGAATCCTTACAACATGCTAGCCAGGCATGTCCATTGCCTCCCGTAATTCCTACGAGAAGGGCCGCCAGAGCCGAACCCACCGTAGTGGCCCAAATAGAGACCCCCAGACAACTATAATTGCTACCAGTGGAGCCGGATCCATATCCTCATAGAGGCCCTCCACCTCAGGCACAGCCTCCGGCCCAGCAGCGCCCACCGCAGAATCAGCATGTTCCCCCGCGTGATGCGTCGCCGCCACCTAGGCAAGATAACTAGGCTCCAACACCTCGATAAGATCCTCCATCTCCTCTTCAGGGTCAGGCTCCAAGGGCCCCCTTTCTAGACAGGAGAAACCAGAACTACTCATTCAATGAGGCTCAGGTCCCCGGTTACTTCCGTAGCGCCTTAGAGTAGGGGATCGTACGTTTGCCTGAGTGCATAAGGCCAAAAGAGGCGAACCTCACTGATCGACCCAACTACTGCCCTTATCACTAGATCATGGGGAACACTCTTAAATAGTGCTATATGTTCAAGGACTAGATCCAAGACCAGGTGGATAACAACATAGTCTGGTTGGGCCTTGCCCTGACACAGGTGGCATGCATCTTTGTGAGGCCGGACAATAGCAGTGACAGCGAGGGTGAGTGGAAGTAGGTTTCTAACCACGAATACCATAAGTATGATGACTGGATGGATTGAAAAATAGTTGCTCGTGCCCATGGTGTCATCTGTGCATGCCTGAATTGGCAGAGCCTTCAGAAGTTGCAACCACTACTTCTGCATCATCATCTCATCCATCCTCTTCCTAGAAGAGCAAGCATCGATGACGCAAGGGAAAACAAAGTCCCCTATCGATGCCATCGTCATCTCGTACTCTCAGCGACTTCATTCCCCCATAGATGGAGATTCCTCCCAGAATCCGCCCAGTAGAAGATAACTATTTAATTGATAGTCAAGGGTGCGCCTCAGTTAATACTATAGAACTGGTAAACCCCTACATGACTCATGATGATAAGGAGCGTCAGGAAGACCTTCCCAATGTCCCCAAGAATCGTCAGCGTCGGCGGAGCCATGGATATATGGGCCGTCGAAGTGCTTCGGTCAGAATGTCCAGCTAGGTTGTACATGCAACTGAAACTAGGCAACATGCTCAACGCAGAGCTCAGCAAGCGCAACCTTCTCATCTGGTGACATCAAGTCCTCCTTTGCCGCCATTCGTGCTACTGGATCAGGCAGAGCTGCCCGGACCTCGCCGCGATCAGTCGTGCTTCCCCACGGACCGATTGCAGTCATCGGGTCCCCATCCAAAAGTCACTCCACATGATTTGACTAGTGAGTAGCAGAACATTCCCAGCACCAGTCAGCCGCCGGTCTAGTCAGTAGGGCCCACCATACCTCCCGTCATAGAGTGACCTTCTGTAAGCATAATTTCGCACCTGGCATGGAAGTACGATGTTCTCAAACATCTTACCAGAATTCCAGCAAGACTCTCCATGCTCGAGGCTCTTCTCCAGTCATTAGATATGTGTGAGGTTCTCGCCGAGGCTTTAATAATCCCCCTCTAGTTTGAGACGGAAGTAAAAGCGGCAGAATCCTTCCATGATGAGGAAATTGAGAACGCTGAATGCCAGACCATTATCTTGTTCTTTGGAGAAGACGAAGGCTCTCCCATACCGAGGCACATTCTCTCACTATACACCACCGGTCAGTTCAATAGTGTGGAGGTATACCATTGTCTTGTTGACACGGGATCTAGGATCAACCTAATCCCTACTCGGACACTGCAAAAATTGGGATTTTCTGAAAATGATCTGAGCCCCTTTGACTTAAGAATCCAGGGTTATGATAGGACAGAACAGATGCTGGTAAGAAAGATCTGCTTGAAGACCCAGTTCGGTGGCCTAGTTTCCAAAACCGAGTTTATGGTTGTCTCTCAAGACACCGCCTACAATGTGTTGATGGGAAGGCCGTGGATCCACCTATATGCGGCAGTTATATCATCATATCACCAATGGCTTAAGTAATACCTCAATGGTCAGGTGGGCTTGCTTCAAGGTGATGCATCTCCCTTTGCCTCTTGTGAAACCCGCTATCTGGATTATAACTACTACAAGAGCAAGGAAAAGAAAATTCAGACCAACGAGGTCGAGCATGACATGGTTGCGACTGACCCATGGATAGATCTAGATGATTCTTACGTCTTTCCAATCCACCGATTGAAGGATACAACCCTGGACTTGGGATAATGCTTCTTTGTGTTTGGGACGAGGGGGAAACACATTCCCAAGTCTAAGCAATGAATGAAAATCACCTCTTACTCCTATACAAATCAGGATCAGGTGATCTTGGAGTCTCTTACTCCTATAAGATATTAGGATGTCTGCCCCATGGCAATGGAAATACATCATACTTAATTGTTTCTCCAAGATGGGATAAACTGGATCAAGCCAACATGCCACTACTTCTTCGACATCATCAAGCATGACCCCTTCGACTGAAGGCCATATGTGATTGGATCGATAACCTTCATCATTATGGTTGCGGCAGCATATGAGTCCTCCGATACAATATCCATTACCGCTCAAGATGGTACCAGCCTCCCATCAGGATCTACCAACTCGGAAGCAACTCCTCCGACTGAGGATCCCTCCTCTATAAGTGGAGAAGAGGATTTAGAGGATTCTCCTCCCACCTTTGAAGAGGGCATCTCTGCCACAGTCGACAAATTGGTATAGGTGAACCTCGATAGCGAGGTGGACCCAAAACCCATGTTGATCAGTGCCTCCATGCCCCCCAAGGAGAAACAACGGTATGTAGACTTCCTTAAATAGCACTGTGACGTGTTTTCCTAGAGTTATGTCAAGATTCCAGAACTAGATCCTCAGGTAACCATCCACCACCTCGGTCTTCTGGTAAATCACCGCGGGTTCAAGCATCCTCCCAAAAAGATGCACCCTTCTCATGGTTCCATGGTCGAGGCCGAATTTGAAAAGCTCATTAGATCTAATTTTGTTAAGGAGGTCTAGTATCCCAAATGGCTGGCCAATATCGTACCACTTAGGAAGAAGAATGGATAGATCAGAGTCTGCATCGACTTCCAAGATCTCAACCACCACCGTCTGAAGGATGATTTCCCCCTTCTTGTGATGGAACTCTTAATTGACCCCACAACTGGGTTCCAAGCTCTCTTCTTTATGGATGGGTACTCTGGGTACAACCAGATCTGAATGGCCCCTAGGGATGAGGAGTATACAATCTTCAGGGCATCATAAGGTACTTTCTGTTACCAAGTCATTCCCTTTGGTTTAAAGAATGCAGGTGCCACCTATCAGCGGTCCATGCAACACATATTTAAACCAATCCTTAGGACATTGGTGGAATGTTATGTGGATGATCTGGTGGTCAAATATCTCCAGCGCCAGGACCATTTCAAAGACCTTGAGAAGGTGTTCAACTTCCTCCATTCCCGTCACCTGAAGATGAACCTGTTGAAGTGTGATTTTGGGGTTACCTTTGGAATGTTTCTCGTCTTCGTTGTCAGGTACAGGGGCATCGAGATCGACCTGTAAAAGATCAAGGCCATCAGCCAAATGTTTACCCCAAGAAATATTTTGGATCTTCAAGGTTTTTAAGGCCACTTAGCCTAGATATGCCGATTCATTGAGAATCTGGCTGGAAAGTGTAAGCCCTTTTCTCAGCTCATGAAGAAAGGCACACTCTATGAGTGGGATGAAGAATTTCAGACTGCATTCGATGAAATCAAGCAGTATCTGCTCCAGCCTCTGGTTTTAATGCCACCTGTCTCTGGAAATCCATTAGTACTTTATGTGACTTCCCTAGAAAGATCTCTCGGTGCCCTTCTCGCCCATAAGAACAATGAGGGGATGGAGAACAACCTTTACTACCTCAGCCACATGATCCTCGATATGGAGACCAGATACTCCCCTATCGAGAAAAGCTGTCTCACACTGGTATTCTCAGTACAAAAGTTACGGAATTACCTGTATCACCACAAGGTACATCTAGTGTCCTGAGTAGATCCATTGAAGTACATCTTGAACCGTCCTATATTGAAAAGACATCTCGCTTGATGGGTGGTAATCCTCCAATAGTTTGACATCAGGTTCGTGCCTCAGAAGGTTATCAAGGGGCAAGCATTGTCTGACTTCCTTGCTGCCCATCCAACCCCCGTGGACTAGTCTCTGGACCTGTATTTTCCCAACGAGGCAATCCTATCAGTATATCATTCCATCCCATATTGGGAAATGAACTTTTATGGAGCCTCCCGGAGCCCCACCGGCAGGAGGCTCAATGATCCTAGACTCAACAGAGTGGGCCTAGGTATTGTCTTCATTACCCCGGCGCAAGCCTTTCTGCCATATTCATTCCTATTGTCAGAAGGCTGCACCAAAAATGAGGCGGAGTATCAGGACCTCATCACTGGCCTCATCACTGGACCTCGAGATTGATGCCCCCCATTTACATGTGAAAGGGGACTCTGAACTAGTCATCAAGAAAATCAACAGTGATTATATCATCAGAAAGCCAGAGCTCATACCATTGTTGGAGTGCAAACTCTATCCAATGGCCCAGTTCCCATCTCGACTGGAGGTTACCCATGTCACTTGGTCACAGAATGGTAGATCAGACACCTTGGAAGGCCTAGCTGCATCACTTGAAGAGCCCGAACAAGATGATCTGATTATCCACGTGGTGCACCGGAGAGTCATTGCTCCCGTCACCCTAGATGATGATGACAAACCACAAGTAAGACACCTTACTGCTGAAACCTCCACGTCAGGACCCCCAGTTCCCCAAGATGTAGTGATTGTAGTAACTCCCGATTGAAGGATACCATTGGTTGAACATCCCCAACACGGTAACCTCCCTATAGACCGGAACAAGCATGAGCGAACCTGATGCCGCATGTTACATTTCACCCTTCAGGATGGCCCTGGTCATGAGAAGATCCTTTATAGGTGTAGTTTCAATGGTGTTCTCCTCCGCTGCATCCAAGGAGTCGAGATTTCTCTGATCATGCAGAAGGTTCATGCCGGTTCCTACAGCTCCCATCTAACTGGGCCAAATTTGTCTAATCAGATCTAGATATTGGGGTACTTTTGGCCCTCCAGGATCCATGACTACATCAATTTCACCAAGAGGTGACACACGTGCCAAATTCACGCCAAATTTGTGCATCAGCCACCAGAGCCTCTCCACTTTACAAAGTACTCTTGGTACTTTTCAGTATGGGGACTTGATGTCATGGGACCATATCCACTAGTGACACCTCACCGGTGCCGGTTAATCCTGACCACTACAGATTTCTTTTCCAAGTGGGTGGAAGCGGTTCCACTCAAGGAGGTCAAGGCCCGTTCCATCGTTGACTTCGTGAGCTCCAATATCATCTACCGATTTAGAGTACCTCACGCCGTCCTTACCGATAATGGCACCAACTTCCGAGCAGCTGAGCTGAAGAAATTGTATGCTAAGTACAACATCCATTATAACCACACCTCCTACTATCATGGGCAAGAAAATGGGAAGATCGAGGCATTCAACAAGACCCTCTCTAACATTTTGCAGAAAATGGTTGGTCAGAACAAGAAGAGTTGGCCGAACAAGCTCCCCAACTCTCTCTGGGATTACCAGATGACGACTCATAATTCCACCCAGGTGACTCCATATTCCCTAGTGTATAGAACTGAGGCCGTCCTGCCCATTGAGATTCAGTTTCCTTCATTGCACACAGCGGTCTATGACCAGAAGACACCAGATAAAGTAGCTGAAATCCATCTGGCCGAATTGGAATCACTTGATAAGAATAGGATTCATGCTCTGCACAATCTAGAAAGGAACCAGAACAAGATGGATAGAGATTTCAACAAAAAAGTTGGCCTCCACTCTTTCTTGCAAGTCAACTTGGTACTGGACCTCAGGACACCAATGATACCCGATAGGAAACCACCCAAGTTGGATCCAAAATGGGAAGGACCTTACATTGTTCACAAGGTTTACTCCAATGGAGCATACTCCCTGGTCACCATGGATGGTGTGTGTATAGATCCTACCACCAATGCCAAGTTCCTCAAGAAATACTTTGCCTGATCCCACCGGTCCTGCATGACCTTAAACTGTATGGCCCCGCATGACCCTAAACAGCTGGTCCCACAAGACATTAAACTGCACCCTTAGAACTACGTGTGGATATGTGTGGCTTGATTCCCATTCGCATGGGATATGTAGGAATTCTCAGACATTTTGTCTTGATTCCATCCTCCAAACTCTTTTCTTTTACTATTCCCCCTGGGAATAGTTCTTTTGAGAACCCCACATGATGTTACACAAGCTTCTTTGGTCCTATTCATGTCAAGACTAAGATAACTGCACCATGTTCCCCTCCTCATTCTTCTAATCCCCCTAAGTCATTACCGCATGATGTTAAACTGCATGGCCCCTTCAGAACTATGTGTGGCTTGATTCCCATTCTCATGGGATATGTAGGAACGCCCAGACATTTCGTCTGTCGGCCCATCCCAAACTCCAAAATCTCCCCTCGGGTTGGGACACATAGTATGGTACAGGCGTTTTCCCCATTCACATTGAGCTCATCTCAATCCCACCATATGTCCCACTCCCCGGAGGTGACCTCTACTCTCACCACCCTGCTCAGCATTGAAGTGCATAGGCACATATGTGCTTCACCCACTCCTTTGATTGGGACTCCATTATCTTTCACATCCAAAAGGACCCCCGACTAGCATGGATGCTCAGACCAAGGGCCCTCCTACCATTATGGGCCAACATCCTCAAGGATTTTAAACAACAAAATTGATACAAGTCCCGCATTTTGAATATGGTTAGTGGTCGATGCTCGTTTGTTGTTCCCATTTCAGGTCACACTATAAGGACGTTGTGTTTCAAACATGGTCATAAGCTATCCTTTATCATGGTCACCACCCCATATGTCCTAAACATTGAGTATATTGGTTTATTCTACCCCGCTATATCTTTGAGATGCAGCCTCCCTTGGGCGATTCTAGCTATCTGACCCTTACATGATGGGGAAAACCAAGTCCCACTCCTTGTTTCCCACACCAAGCACTGCTCATGTGGGATTAGGAGTTGTGATGAGGAGGTTCTCGCATAAAAGGTCGTATGGCTATAGTCGGCTGGGACGCCCGACCTCAGGTACCTCGACCCTTTCAGGCCCCTCAGCCCAAATCCCCATTTGGGATTGTGAGGTATGGTATGAGATTATACCCTAATTTACTTTGGGTTACTCATCGTACCACACACAGCCTATGTTGGGGTATCTTGCCCTCAATCCTTGTCCTTACCGAAAGACGTTAAACTACACGACATCTTCAATAACTATGTGTGGCTTGATTACCATCCTCGTGGGATACATAGGAACACCCAGACACTTCATCTGTTGGACCATCCCCATATCTCAGAAACCTCCCTGTTATCTAGGCCCCTTGGCTTGTATTCTTCCATGAGAGGGATATATGGTGTGGTACAAACTTATGTCCTCATTCACGTTAGGTATGTTTTTCCACACTGTGCGTATTCCCCTCCTGAACCTCATCTCTCCTATATACGTCCAGACCATATGATGTTAAACTATGTCACCTTGTCCCATCACATGAATCTAAATTGTGACATTATCATCTTGGCCGCACGATGAAAATTGGCACTGCATCGTGGTGTCCTCACTCAAGGGGACATCATGCTTGGTATCAGTCACACACCATACCATTTGTCAATGCCTGCATACAACTTGACTCTTGTGGTGATGCCTGGACTTTCTATCCTAGGTCTGTCGCTTCACAAAAAACAACAACAACACCCATTCATCCTAAAGGAAAAATGAGATATATCAAATAACACTTCATTTTGTGTAAGGGCTAGACCCACAAAACCTTATTATCCCTAGCACTGGTATCCTACCGTTCCATCCTTATAACTACGTATGGATTGATCCCCATCCTCATGGGGTACCTAGGAAAGTCTGTGCACATTGTCTCGGGCCTAGCTTAACTTTCATTTTCGGTCCCTCGACCTAAAAACTCACCAAGGAACACATGGTGGTTGGAACCCCAGGTTCCCATTCACATCAGGTTGTGTAATTACATCGCCGTGTGTCTCCCTAATTTCCTTCCATCCATGGTCTAAGTTCTACAACCATAAAATAAGGCCACTCCACATCCTTGCTGCAAGACGTTAAACTGCACAACACCTTCTAGAACTACATTTGGCTTGATTTCCATCCTCATGGGATACATAAGAATGCCCAGGCATCTTGTTTCTGGGTCTAGCCCTAGGAACCTAAAATCATGTCCCCTCTTTTTTGGTCCTTGGCCTGAACTCATTTAGGAATATGTGGTGTGGCGAGTACCTCTTAGGTTCCCACTCACGATGGGTTTTTCAATAGCCGTACCATGTGCTCCCCATATCCTTTCCCAATGTGGTCTGAGTTCTATGACCCTAAGATAAGATCTCCCTTTGGGAACTGCACATCACATCTGGATACTTCACCACCCTACGCCCGTTCTATTAAATCAATCCCCCCTTAATGGTCCACCCTAGGACCTTAGGTTAAAATCATGTGACCCCAGGACCCTTGTCCTTAGGAAGGGACTCGACTCCCTCTATCTGATATGTCTCATTGTCATACCTATATACATTTTAATAAAGATCCCGAAGTGTGGAATTTCCACAGGGAAATTTCCCTCATTCCATGTCCAAGATTCATGAGCATGTTATTTGGATCCTCATCCTCTTCCACATCTGAAGGGACCCCCTTTACAACCTGGTCTCATGACACATTGGATTACCTACCATCTTGGGACAACACCCTTGAGGACCTTGGACGCCATATGAGTTAGTCCCCGTGTTTCAAACATAGTCAGCAGTCGACCCTCACTTGTCTATCCCCATATCAGGCTAACACGATATGGATGCTGTGTTTCGAACATGGTAAACAACCATACCCTATTGTTGTAGGACCCCGGGACACCCTGAGAGGGGAGGGGTGAATCAGGGTGACCACTTTTTCTTTTAAAGTGATGGATCTTGTTCCCATGTTGGTAGGAACTTGTTGAACCTGTATGATGATTATGATTAGAAAGCAAACATTCACATGCACATAGAAGACACAACCCTTTTTACTTGGTTCACTACTAAGGGCTACGTCCAAGGAGCATACGCCGACAGGTTGTCGGTCATACCTAAATCCACTATGCTTCACTAGCTGTAGATTACAAAGGTTCGGGTACAGTCACTCTGTCCCAGGCTCACTGCCTTTACAAAGGTTCAGGGATATCTCACTGCTTCCCTCGGTTCACTCCCGTTGACTCCCCCTAGCTCACTGCCGTTGGTGAAGTCCCACTTAGTTTATAGACATGAAGGTCTCTTCATCATTTGCATAAGAATGCATCCTTTGTTGTATGTAGATGCTCTATTAAAGTCCGATTCTCACCAGAAGAAGAATATCACTTTTCCTCGAATGTATCGGGTAGTCTCTCGGCTTTCGTGCAGCCCCAAACAGGCCGGTGGGATTCAGAAAAACTAGGCGCGCTTCTCCAAGACAGTCGCGCAAGTCCCACTACGGCGCGCAAGTCCAAACTGGCGCGCAAGTGTCATCAACGCACCTGCGCAATGCTTCCTTCCCCGACTTCAAACTTGCGCGGTCCACTTCCTTTCTCTTCCAAACCGCCTTGGGCGCACAACCAACAACCGGCGCACAAGCTCTACTTGCACGACAAAACTACCACCTGCGCGACTCGACCACCTGCGCGACGAGAGCTCGAGAAATATCGAAGTCTTGAGCTCCGTGAGAAATGAGAAGGGGTGGTCCAGTATTTATAGGCAAACTGGACCCCCTGCGCGGCGGCACGCAAGTCCCTCGACGGTGCGCAAGTCTTGTCTCCAGTAACCTCTGTCGCGCAACTCACTTGTGCGACCCAACCAACACTTGCGCGACCTTCTTTCCTTAGCCAAATTTTGATGTTCTGATCCTCAAAAACATATGGCGCGCAAGTCTTTTATCCTCCAAGAACACGGCGCGCAAGTAACTTTGCCAAAAACACTTTTCTTTATTGGCCGATTTTCAGGCCCAAAAATTTGGCAAACACTGGGAAACGGCGCCACCTTCACTACTGTTTTCTGCTTGAACAGTATGATCTCTTTTTGGTATATATCCTAAACTTCCACTGAGGATTGTCAACAAACACAAACCATACGCCAAATCATGCTTTGAAGACCCTGGTTCCAACAATCTCCCCCTTTGGGTTTGTTGGAAATCAGAATAAATTCAATAGATCTCCAACCATGAGCAAACCCAAAATGCAAGAATCAACTCAGCCAACACTCTAAGTCTACGTGAGAAATGCTCGGTGTAGAAAAAAAGAGAGGAAGCTTGAATTGGGTTCCGGTGTTTTGAAATTCTCCATCACGCCAGATTGTATCTTTGAAATACTTCTCATCACAGAAGCATTTCTTGCCTGGAATTTATTATTTTCTCCCCCATTGACAATAAATCCAAAGACCGATAAGTTGTTCAATGTTCAGCTCAAGCCATACTCCCCCTGGATAGTATCTCCCCCATAAAACTGCATCACAGCCATAAGAAGATAAAAACAGTTATAACAAATGGGGAGAGGGGATTTCTGGATCCTCCTTATGCAGTAGGAGGTGGTTGAACACCGAGGTTCAACCGATGATTCTCAAACACAGCCGCAGACAATGGCTTGGTCAGGATATCAGCCACTTGCTCATCAGTTCCAACATGATACATTCTAATCACGCCTTGTTCAACCTTTTCTTTGATAAAATGATACCGTATTTCAATATGATTTGTACGAGAATTCTGAACCGGATTCTTCATAAGATCAATTGCGCTTTTGTTATCACAGTAAATCACCATTGGTTGCTGCACCTTATCACCAATATCTATTAGTTTCTGCTTCATCCAAAGCAGTTGAGTGCATGCCTTTGTGGCAGAGATATACTCAGCTTCAGCAGTACTAAGAGAAGTACTTTCTTGTTTCTTGCTCAACCATCCAACACATTTCTGCCCAATATAGAAAGCTCCACCACTAGTGGACTTTCTGTCTACCACATCACCAGCCCAGTCAGCATCAGAAAATGCGGATAATTCACTGTCCCTACCTGCAGCAAAAAATAACCCGAAATTATGTGTACCTTGAATGTACCTCATGATTCTTTTTACTGCTGCCATATGTTCCTCTTTTGGATTACTCTGAAAGCGGGCCGCAAGGCATGTGGCAAAGACAATATCTGGCCTTGTCGCTGTCAGATACAGTAGGCTTCCAATGATCCTCCTGTACATGGTGGGATCAACAGATTCCCCATCTTCATGCTTTCCAAGTTTAGTTCCAACTGCAATTGGAGTTGACATTGGTTTGGAGTCTTGCATATTGAACTTCTTCAGTAGCTCTCTTGCATATTTTTCCTGAGAAATGAAAGTGTATTCCTTCTTTTGAATCACTTGCAACCCCAAGAAATATGTGAGCTCCCCAATCATAGACATTTCAAATTCTGATTTCATGTGATTGGCAAATTTATCCACTGATTTCTGCCTACTGCCACCAAATATGATATCATCAACGTAGACAAGAACCATGAATTGATCTTGCGGAGAATTCTTCACATAGAGATTGTGATCAACTCCTCCTCTTTTGAATTCCAACTTCTTGAGATATGAATCCAGCCGTGAGTACCACGCCCGTAGTGCCTGCTTCAAACCATATAGAGCTTTCTTCAATTTGCAGACCTTTGTTTCATCAGTATCCAAAACAAAGCCCACTGGTTGTTCAATATAGACTTCCTCTTCGAGTACACCATTCAAAAATGCTGTCTTGACATCCATTTGATATACTTTATATCCTCTTTGGAGTGCCATGGCAAGGAAAAGCCTGATTGACTCCAGTCTAGCCACTGGAGAAAAGGTTTCTTCAACATCAATCCCTTCAATCTGGGAGTATCCTTTACATACCAGTCTTGCCTTGTTTCTGATGACACTTCCATGCTCATCAAACTTATTTTTGAAGATCCATTTGGTACCAATCACATTGCGACCTTCCGGTCTCTGGAAAAGATCCCATGTCTGATTCTTGTCAATCTGATCTAACTCTTCATTCATGGATTTTACCCAGGATTCATCCTTTGCAGCTTCTTCAAATGAGGATGGCTCCACAACAGAAAGAAATGCAGTTTGTGTGTTATTCCTCATCATCCTTGTCTGTGTAGGTGAATTCATGTCTCCAATTATGTTAGATGGATCAATTTCTGCTCTTCGATTTTTCTTATGAGGTTCAGACGCATTCTCACCATCCAAGATTTCTACTTCAGATTCTTCGTCTGAGTCAATATCATGATGTGACCCTTGAGTATTTTGTACACCTTCCTCTATTTCTTTATTTTTATTTATTTCATGTTCACATTCATTCACATCTTCTATTTCATCAGCATAGGTACCATTTAAAGTATTTGGAGTTTTTCCTTCAATGATCTTAACATCATTGCTTTCCACAATCCTCCCCAAGTGTTTATTGAAACACTTGTAAGCTTTGCTGTTCATTGGATACCCAAGAAAAATTCCTTCATCAGCATTGTCACCATACTTTCCTTGGTTTCCTTCTTTATTCCGGATAAAACATTTTCTTCCAAAAACATGAAAGTATTTCAATGAAGGCTTCCTTCCATGCCACAATTCATATGGTGTCTTTATTTCTCCCATATAAAGCCCTGTTCGATTCTGAATGTGCACTGCAGCCTCAACAGCTTCTTTCCAGTAATGGCGAGAGATACCACTCTCAATCAGCATAGTCCTAGCCATATTGTTGACCTGTCGATTCCGGCGCTCAACAACTCCATTTTGTTGCGGAGTTCTCACAGCAGCTACCTCATGCTGTATTCCATGTTTTTTCAGGTAATTTTTAAACTCAATGGACGTGTATTCCCCTCCATTGTCAGATCGCAGGACTTTTATTGTCCGGCCTGTATCGTTCTCTGCAATCCGTCGATAAGTTTTCATACAATCAAGCACTTGTCGCTTCCTGTGGATAACCATTACACAAGCCATTCTGCTATAATCATCAATGAAAAGGACGAAGTACCTTTCTCCATAGGTTCCAGCAACATTTATTGGGCCACATACGTCTGTATGAATGAGATCAAGAAGATGTGATGCCCTTTTCTTCTTTGGTCGATATGAACTACATACCAGTTTCCCACGAATACAAGCATCACAAGACTTTTCCCGTTCACATTTTAGAATGGGAATATCCATGACTATCTTTAACTTAGATATCTTTTCCATGTCTTGTTGGTTAATGTGCCCTATCCTTCGATGCCATAAATTATTTTCTTCTTCAATAGACAAATAGCAAGAGTTCACTTTGCTATCAACCTGATATAAATTTCCATCTGTTCTACTGCCTTTCATAAGATAATTTCCTGTTTTTCCTTTTATGGTGTAGCCTTTTTGATTGAAAGTTACTATGAGCCCTGAGTCACAGAGTTTAATTACACTCAGGAGATTGTGGCGTAGACCGTCCACGTAAAGAACCTCAGTCTTCTTCAGCTCCCCATTGGCGAGAGCAGTATTCCCGCTGCCTTTGATCTTCAAAGCACCGTCATTACCAAATCGTACTGTTCCATCAACCTTCTTTTCAATGTTCATCAAAAGGTCAGCATTTCCCGTCATATGGGAAGAGCATCCACTATCAAGGATCCAGGTGCTGCTGCTTTTTGTAGCTTTGAGTGCTACTTCTGCAAGATTGGATTTATCAATCTTCTTCTTCTCTTTCCATGAGATATTGGATTGAGCATAGGATAATGGTGGCCTTTTAATACATTCTTCTACATAATCTGATTCTTCATACCCAAGATCTTCTTACAGAGGGGAAAAACTGTTTGTGAGAACAACATCATCAAGAGGATGAGCACATTCCCATCTTTGAGTTTTGTATGAATTCCTCCTATCGTACCGCTGCCTGCAATACATAGCTTTATGGCCAAAGTTAGAAAAATTAAAACAGTAACCATAAAAGATATTTCTTCTATAAGATGGAGGATATGAAATCGTTCTCCTTTGTTGACTTCCCAGATCTTCTTCATTCAAGTAGCTCCTTGCCTCTTCGCAATATGTCATGGTATGGCCCAGATAGCCACAGAACCAACACTTCATGTGAGGGAATGTCTTCTCACCTGAATTTTTCCTCATACCTTCATCCTTGTGAGAATAGTTGAACTACCTATCATTTCTGAATGTTTGAGGATAATTGTCAGTTCTCCTTCTAGTTTGGATTGAGGGTTCCTTTTTCTGCACTTCAGGCAATGCTTCGACATTTTCAACCTTCGTTTTGTCTTTCTTTTGGCTCTCTTTATTTCCAGCAGTTGATGTCTCAGTTTCATAGCCAATTCCACTCTTTCCCATGCAGGCGGGTCTTTGAACGCTCAATATTTTCAACCCTATATGAACCACATTTGGCTCTTGCCAGTAACTCTGCATCTGAGAATATTCTAAGAGGTATTTTATCCCTTGATTCTTTTGAAAATGATTCAGTTTCAAGTTTACTTCTAAGAGTAACAACTTCCTCCTCAAGAACCTCAGCAGTCTTGGACTTTTCTTCTAGTCTTGACGTGAGGTCATTGATGACCTTTCCCTGCTCCTCAATTCTCAGTTTTAGATCCACTACATCATCATTGCTTTCAAGGATTTTAGACTGAACTTTCACAAATTCTTCCAGACGTTCAATTTCAGTTTCAAGTTCATCAACATATTCTGATGATTCTTTGACCATTTCCTTCCACTTATTACATCTCTTACATTTACTCTCAAGCTTGGAGAAGGCATCCTTAATTTGAATCTTTGGATTACCAATAGTAGTAGTCTGATTATCTATGTCTTTATTGATTGAGGATTCTGATATTTCAGTGGTATCCATCATGGAATCATGGTTTTTGGTTTTAAATTCTGGTTCTTCTTCCTCACAAAATTCAATATCATCATCTTCTTCTTCACAGACAAAACTCTTCCTCTACATTTTCTTTCCAGATTTGAAGTCACCCTTTTTGAAAAACCTTTTCCGAGGGTTCTCAATGTCTTCAGATTCGCTCTCATCATCATCTAACTTTCTTTGGAACTGAGAGACAATGTGCCCAACTCTTCCACAACGGAAGCATGCAAGAGGTAGCTTACCTCTAAATTTACCTTTTCCCTTTTTCAACTTCTTGGCGATGAGGGAAAGAATTTCTTTTTCTTCATCATCTTCACCACCAATATCTTCTGAAATTTTCAGTTTGTCCATGGCTTTGAATGCCATTTCCTTTCTCACACGAGTCGTGGCATCTTCGGGTTTGAATCTCATCTCATATGCCACTAAACTACTTAACAAATCGTCCAGAGATATTTTAGATAGATCTCTTTCTTCGAGTGCTGACACCTTTGCATTGTACATGGGAGGAAGTGTTCTCAAGATTTTCTTTACGATATCAATGTCTTTGATTTATTCTCCAGGACCTCGAATTTCTCCCACTACTTCAGTAATTCGATTAAAAAATCAGTCTGCATTTTCATTGGGGTGCATCTTTAGGTCGTCAAACCTGTTGTGTAAAACTTGAAGTTTTTCCTCCTTTACCTTGCTATCTCCTTCATAAATGTTTTCAAGTTTATCCCACATAGACTTTTCTGAAGTGCAACTCATCACCTTTAGATAGATCTGATCGGAAAGAGCTGCAGTGAGTGCATTTTGTGATTTAGCATCAGCATCAAGAATTTTCCTGTCTATGTCAGTCATAGCTAGGCCTGTTGGATCAGTGACTTGTATTCCTTGCACAGTAGAAAAAAAAACTTCCATTCCAAGAGATCTTAGATGAGATCTCATCCTATTCTTCCAGATCTGAAAATTATTTCCATCGAAGAGAGGGACTCCCCTAACATTGACTGCATTCTCCATGGCGACAAAGGACAGATTCAAATCCAACAACCTTTACCCTCTGATACCACTTGTAGGACCCCAGGACACCCTGAGAGGGGAGAGGTGAATCAGGGTGACCACTTTTTCTTTTAAATTGATGGATCTTGTTCCCACGTTGGTAGGAACTTGTTGAACCTGTATGATGATTATGATTAGAAAGCAAACATTCACATGCACAGAGAAGACACAACCCTTTTTACTTGGTTCACCACTAAGGGCTACGTCCAAGGAGCATACGCCAACAGGTTTTCGGTCGTACCTAAATCCAATATGCTTCACTAGCTGTAGATTACAAAGGTTCGGGTACAGTCACTCTGTCCCAGGCTCACTGCCTTTACAAAGGTTCAGGGATATCTCACTGCTTCCCTCGGGTCACTCCCGTTGACTCCCCCTAGCTCAAAGTCGTTGGTGAAGTCCCACTCAGTTTATAGACATGAAGGTCTCTTCATCATTTGCATAATAATGCATCCTTTGTTGTATGTAGATGCTCTATTGAAGTCCGATTCTCACCAGAAGAAGAATATCACTTTTCCTCGAATGTATCGGGTAGTCTCTCGGCTTTCGTGCAGCTCCAAACAGGCCGGCGGGCTTCAGAAAAACTAGGCGCGCTTCTCCAAGACAGTCGCGCAAGTCCCACTACGGCGCGCAAGTCCAAACTGGCGCGCAAGTGTCATCAACGTGCCTGTGCGATGCTTCCTTCCCCAACTTCAAACTTGCGCGGTCCACTTCCTTTCTCTTCTAAACCGCCTTGGGCGCACAGCCAACAACCGGCGCGCAAGCTCTACTTGCGCGACAAAACTACCACCTGTGCGACTCGACCACCTGCGCGACGAGAGCTCGAGCAATCTCGAAGTCTTGAGCTCTGTGAGAAATGAGAAGGGGTGGTCTAGTATTTATAGGCAAACTAGACACCCTGCGCGGCGGCGCGCAAGTCCCTCGACGGCGCGCAAGTCTTGTCTCCAGTAACCTCTGTCGCGCAACTCACTTGCGCGACCCAACCAACACTTGCGCGACCTTCTTTCCTTATCCAAATTTTGATGTTCTGATCCTCAAAAACATATGGCGTGCAAGTCTTTTATCCTCCAAGAGCATGGCGCGCAAATACCTTTGCCAAAAACACTTTTCTTTATTGGCCGATTTTCAGGCCCAAAAATTTGGCAAACACTGGGAAACGACGCCACCTTCACTACTGTTTTCTGCTTGAACGGTATGATCTCTTTGTTGGTACATATCCTGAACTTCCACTAAGGATTGACAACAAACACAAACCATACGCCAAATCATGCTTTGAAGGCCCTGGTTCCAACAATTGTCATGCCACCATCATTGTGGTCTAGATCTCGAGCATCATGATTCACATATTTCCACTTCCTTATGTTCAAGTAGAATTCCGACATACTCAACTTTACTTCTTTGCGCATATAGGTGCATTACATGGACGTGTTAGCATCATTGGGATGACATTAAACTAGAATCCCTTCACCCCTAACATGTCCTTCCTGCATCAGGAAAGTCCCACCACTACTTCTTGTTTCCCACATCGAGCATGACTCATGTGGGCTTAGTAGTTTTAGTAGGATGTGTATTGGTGCATCCATGCCCTTCGTCCTGCATGAAGTTAAAATGCACTCACAGAACTACATGTGTCTTGATTCCCAACCTAATGGGGTACGTAGGAATGTCCGAACACTTTGCTTCAGGCCCAGCCTAATTTTCGATTTTGGTCTCTTGAACTGAATAACTTCCTCCAGGGATACATGGTGTGATACAAAATCTAAGTCCCCATTCAGGTCAGGTTTATTGCTACCGCACCACATACTCCCTTCCTGGGATTTTCCCTTTCACTCTTCGTCCTATCATATGACGTTAAACTACACGAGTCCATATGTCCTCAATACATGACGGTAAACTGTGGTTCTACCTTGAACAAGTTCAGGATTCCCTATGTTAATCATGGGAGGTGACAGTTTCCTCACTAGAGAGGTCCTGTTTAGAAGAAGTAATGATCCATGATCGGACCGATGCACCCACCTAATGTGTTATCACCAAGGTGGCATAACTCCAAGAGTGTTATATTCCATTCGAGTAAACCACCACTCCACCTTCCATGCTTTGTGTACCCTTTATTCGAACCCTTTTCCTCTTTCACATGTAAAGAAACCCCCTAATAGTACAAATGCTTGGCCTATGGCTCGCCTAATATCCTGAGCCAACATTCTAGAAGACTAATGGATGACATTCTGAGTCAGGCCCCATGTTTCGAACATGGTCAGTGGTCGGACCTTGTTTGTCATCCCCATTTTAGGCTAATACAATGCGGATACTATGTTTCAAACACGGTCAAAAGTTATCCTCTATTGTCACGTCACCCCACAGTGTTCCGAATCTGGGGTACTGTGATTCACAATTTTCACTCCCTTATGCTCGGGTTGATTTAAAACACCCTTGGAGTTACCCCGCTCATGCACTAGAGCATATTGGGAAGGTGGCACGTCGATTGTTCTGGGGTCCTCGTCCCCTAATCGTGCCTCTCCATTTTCTTCCTGGGAATACAGATTGTCTGTTTGAACCTCGAGTGCCCGAAGCTTAGTTGGCACTCCTACATTCAAACAAAGTAATAGTGTGATCATCCCTTGTTTCTCACACTGGGTATGACCCACATGAGCTTAGGAATGGATTGCTATTTATTTCAAGATTATGGTTGAATGCATTAAACCAAATGAATAATTAAATAAATCTATCCATACATCTATCCATACATGCAGTTCAAAATAAGAGGTGGTAAGGAGAAATGAGTTTATGAGTTTGACCAAAACAGGGCCCTTAAGGATCAACATCTTGGATAGATCATTCCAGAATCGCTACCTTTTGGCTGGTGGCCTCCAGGATTGCTTCTCGCCCCCTGAGGACCCTCTCTTCATCAGCGGCCATAGAGCGCAGTTCACTGACCCTAGCCTATTCTTGCGCCTATTCAGTTTGAAGTGTAGTCATTTGGTGACCCGCTTCCACTAGCTGCTCTTGGGAATCCTCCAGCTGAGCCTTCAATTTATCCACAAGCTCAGAACAGTTTGCAATGAATATATCCTTTTCTTTTTCCTGTTCTTCAAGGTGTCAAACCTATTGTTCTGCCTTCAGAAATTCTTGGGTACTCCCTAAATCTTTCCGACAACAGGCAACGTAGGAGTGTCGTCCGGTCTCACGTATCTTCTCATCCATCACTACGGGAAAAAAAGGCATTTGCGACGGGTTATTTGCGACGGGAATAAATCCCGTCGCAAATAGCCATGTTAAAAACTTATTTGCGACGAGGTTATTTGCCCGTCACAAATAAGTAGTCTTTTGCGACGGGACAGCTTTCCCCGTCGCAAAAGGACTGGCGCGGTTTGCGCGCCAAATCGCGGGAAACTTATTTGCGACGGGGGAATATTCCCGTCGCAAATAACCGGCGGCGGTAAAAGGTATTTGCGACGGGAATATTTCCCCGTCGCAAATAGTATGTCGGCAGGTGGTTATTTGCGACGGGTCCCGTCGCAAATAACTATTTACCCGTTGACCGTAATAAATGTTGGCTAAGGTATTTGCGACGGGTACCGTCGCAAATAATACTATTTGCGACGGGTATCCCGTCGCAAATGGGCCCGTCGCAAATAATCTAACCAATAAATACCCCCATCCGTTTTTTTCATTTCATTCTCATTCTCTATCTTCTCCTTCTCTTAAAATTATATTTATAGAGTTCAGTTTTTTTCCAGTTTAATTTTTTTCTCCGGAGCTGATATTAAAGTTTTGAAGAACGATCAGAGCAGATCAATTTTCAAGGTATTTATGTTCATTTTAATTTAATATTTATTTTTAATTTTTTATTAGTTTCAATTATTCTTAATTAGTTGTAATTTAATTATGTTTACATTGTTTTATTACTTAATAAATTTAAATTATTAGTATTGTTCATAGTTAATGGTAATTAGGAATAATTAGTAATAATTTTTAATAATTAAGAATAAATATTAATAATTAGTAATAAATACCAATAATTAGGAATAATAACATTATTACATTTTTAGTGTATTTTATTATTAATATTAAAATAATATAATTTTTTATATATATACAATTCTCTTTTCATCTGTGTGTTTGCTGTCTTCACATGTATTATTTGTATGTGGAGATAGAAAACGCACAGATGAAAGGAGAACTGTATATAAATTAGAAAATTATATTATTTTAATATTAATAATAAAATATATTAATAATGTTATTATTTGTAATTATTGGTAATTATTTCTAATTATTGATAATTATTCATTTAATTACTAATAATTAGGAACAATTATCAATAATTATCTATAATTAAGAATAATTAGTAATAATTTGTAATAATTACCAATAATTAGTAATAATTAGTAATAATTATCAATAATTAATAATAATTACCAATAATTAGTAATAATTACCAATAAGTAGTAATAATTACCAATAATTAGTAATATTTACCAATAATTTGGAATAATTACCAATAATTAACAATAATTAGTAATAATTAGTAATAATTAGTAATAATTACCAATAATTACCAATAATTAGTAATAATTAGTAATAATTACCAATAATTACCAATAATTGGTAATAATTAGTAATAATTAGGAATAATTAGTGATAATTAGTAATAATTAGTAATAATTAGTAATAATTAGTAATAATTAGTAATAATTAGTAATAATTAGTAATAATTAGGAATAATTAGTAATAATTAGGAATAATTAGTAATAATTAGGAATAATTAGTAATAATTAGGAATAATTAGTAATAATTAGGAATAATTACCAATAATTACCAATAATTAGTAATAATTACCAATAATTAGTAATAATTACCAATAATTAGTAATAATTACCAATAATTAGTAATAATTACCAATAATTAGTAATAATTACCAATAATTAGTAATAATTACCAATAATTAGAAATAATTACCAATAATTAGTAATAATTACTAATAATTCGTAATAATTACTAATAATTAGTAATAATTAGTAATAATTACTAATAATTAGTAATAATTAGTAATAATTAACAATAATTAACAATAATTACTAATAATTAGTAATAATTAGTAATAATTAGGAATAATTAGTATTAATTACCAATAATTAGTATTAATTAACAATAATTAGTAATAATTACCAATAATTAGTAATAATTACCAATAATTAGTAATAATTATTATTAATTACCAATAATTAGTATTAATTACCAATAATTAGTATTAATTACCAATAATTAGTATTAATTACCAATAATTAGTAATAATTACCAATAATTAGTAATAATTAACAATATTTACCAATAATTACCAATAATTACCAATAATTACCAATAATTAGTAATAATTACCAATAATTACCAATAATTGGTATTAATTACCAATAATTGGTATTAATTACCAATAATTGGTATTAATTACCAGTAATTTGTAATAATTACCAATAATTGGTAATAATTACCAATAATTAGTAATAATTAGTAATAATTACCAATAATTCGTAATAATTAGTAATAATTAGTAATAATTACCAATAATTAGTAATAATTACCAATAATTAGTAATAATTACCAATAATTAGTAATAATTACCAATAATTAGTAATAATTACCAATAATTAGTAATAATTACCAATAATTAGTAATAATTAACAATAATTAGTAATAATTACCAATAATTAGTATTAATTACCAATAATTCGTATTAATTACCAATAATTAGTATTAATTACCAATAATTAGTATTAAGTACCAATAATTAGTAATAATTACCAATAATTAGTAATAATTACCAATAATTAGTAATAATTAGTAATAATTACCAATAATTAGTAATAATTACCAATAATTACCAATAATTACCAATAATTAACAATACTTACCAATAATTATCAATAATTACCAATAATTAGTAATAATTACCAATAATTAGTAATAATTACCAATAATTAGTAATAATTACCAATAATTAGTAATACTTACCAATAATTAGTAATAATTACCAATAATTAGTAATAATTACCAATAATTAGTAATAATTACCAATAATTAGTAATAATTACCAATAATTAGTAATAATTACCAATAATTAGTAATAATTACCAATAATTAGTAATAATTAGTAATAATTAGTAATAATTACCAATAATTAGTAATAATTACCAATAATTAGTAATAATTACCAATAATTAGTAATAATTACCAATAATTAGTAATAATTACCAATAATTAGTAATAATTAACAATAATTAGTAATAATTACCAATAATTAGTATTAATTACCAATAATTAGTATTAATTACCAATAATTAGTATTAATTACCAATAATTAGTATTAATTACCAATAATTAGTAATAATTACCAATAATTAGTAATAATTACCAATAATTATTAATAATTAGTAATAATTACCAATAATTAGTAATAATTACTAATAATTACCAATAATTACCAATAATTAACAATACTTACCAATAATTACCAATAATTACCAATAATTAGTAATAATTACCAATAATTAGTAATAATTACCAATAATTAGTAATAATTACCAATAATTAGTAATAATTACCAATAATTAGTAATAATTACCAATAATTAGTAATAATTACCAATAATTAGTAATAATTACCAATAATTAGTAATAATTACCAATAATTAGTAATAATTACCAATAATTAGTATTAATTACCAATAATTAGTATTAATTACCAATAATTAGTATTAATTACCAATAATTAGTATTAATTACCAATAATTAGTAATAATTACCAATAATTAGTAATAATTACCAATAATTAGTAATAATTAGTAATAATTACCAATAATTAGTAACAATTACCAATAATTACCAATAATTACCAATAATTAACAATACTTACCAATAATTACCAATAATTACCAATAATTAGTAATAATTACCAATAATTAGTAATAATTACCAATAATTAGTAATAATTACCAATAATTAGTAATAATTACCAATAATTAGTAATAATTACCAATAATTAGAAATAATTACCAATAATTAGAAATAATTACCAATAATTAGAAATAATTACCAATAATTAGTAATAATTACCAATAATTACCAATAGTTACCAATAATTATCAATAATTAGAAATAATTATCAATAATTAGAATTAATTACCAATAATTTGGAATAATTACCAATATTTACGAATAATAACATTAGTAAATTATTTGTATATTTTATTATTAATATTAAAATAATATAATTTTCTATATTATATACAATTCTCTTTTCATCTGTGTGTTTTCTGTCTCCACATGTAATATTCGCATTCTTTTTCAAAATTATCAACCTACTCACCAATGGAGAGGTGAAAGTGAGTGCAAATATTACATGTGGAGACAGAATGTTAAACACACAGATGAAAGGAGAATTGTATATAATATAAAAAATTATGTTATTTTAATATTAATAATAAAATATACTAATAATGTAATAATGTTATTATTATATAATTAATGTTTATGAAAAAATTATATTATTATTATTAAAATAATAAAAAATCAATATAATATTAAAATTATCAATATTTGTAACATGTTTTGCTTTATTCTCAATATATTCAATCTTTACTTGAGTGTTTTTTCTAACAAATTATTCAAAACCAGTAATGATTTTATATTTTATAGAGAAATATGGAACAACGAGGTCGTCAAAAATCATTATTAGGTGACCGCATATGGATAAATCAACGTAGAAATCCAAACAGTTCTGGTTTAAATTCAGTATATGTTGAGGGTGTGGAGATTTTTTTATCATTTGCGGCATCAAATTCAAAATTTGTTTCAGAAGGCAAAATAAAATGACCTTGCAGAAAATGTGCATTGAGAACGTTTGACACGTTTGACAAAGTGGGAGAACATCTCTTGCGTTTTGGTTTTTAACCAGATTATGTTTTTTGGTATCAACACGGTGAACGCAGTTCCAGAGCAGGTGATACCAACTTGATTCCGGATCCATCCCGGTTTCAAGATTTAGTACATGATGTTGCAGGTTCATCTGTTCAACATACAGAAACTCTGGCTGATATAGCTTCAAATCTTGAGTTGGCACTGTATGAATTTTATGAGTTGTTGAAATCTGCTGAGGATGCATTATATCCTGGCTGCAAGATGAGCAAATTAGAAGCAGTTGCAAAATTTATGGCTATCAAATCAGATAACGGAATGTCAAACACCTGTTTTGACCAGATATTTTCTTTGCTGAAAACACTGTTACCCGAAGGAAATGTTTTACCTGCAAATTACTATGAGAGTAAGAGGCTGGTTCGAAATTTGGGACTTACTTGTCAGAAGATTCATGCATGTTCAAATGACTGCATTTTATATTCTGGGGAAAATGAGTCGTTGGATAGTTGTCCTACATGTGGGCAACTGAGATATAAAGAAGGACAACACGGGAAGTCTGGTTTGATTCCTGTAAAACAGTTGAGATATTTTCTGCTTACATTCAGACTTTAGCGTTTATTCATGTCTAAGAATACAGCGACAATGATGTCATGACATAAAGAGAATATTTCAACCGATAAAAGCTTGAATCATCCAGCCAATGGTGATTCATGGAAACATTTTGATAGAGTGCATCAATCCTTTGCTTTAGAAGCTAGAAATGTTCGACTGGGCCTTTCCACTGATGGTTTCTGTCCGTTTGGATCTTATGGTAGTCAATATTCATGTTGGCCTGTTTTTTTAACTCCGTACAATTTACCTCCATGGATGTTGATGAAGGAGCCATATATCTTTTTGACTTTACTAATTCCAGGACATCCGAAGAAAAATATTGATGTTTATTTGAAGCCATTGATTGATGAATTAAATTTATTGTGGAGTACTGGTGTCAGTACATATGATGTTACAACGAAAAAGAATTTCATACTGAGAGCAGCATTGATGTGGACAATAAGTGACTTCTTGGCTTATGGGATGTTATCTGGATGGAGTACACATGGTCAGAAATCATGTCCTTACTGTATGGGAGAGAACAAAGCATTTATGCTCATTCATGGAAAGAAACCTTGTTATTTTGACTGTCATCGCAGATTTCTTCCAGCTGATCATCCTTTTCACAGAAACAGATCTCATTTCAGAAAAGGAACAGTTGAAAGGGATGGACCTCCAAAAATGCTATCAGGTTTGGAGTTAAAATCAGTTGTATTTTCATTACCTCCCATCACTTTTGGTCCCACAATAAATCAACAGAAAATTTCTGGTTTTGGGAAAGAACACAATTGGATTAAACGTAGCATATTTTGGGATTTGCCATATTGGTCTGATCTATTGGTCCGACACATGTTAGATGTCATGCATATTGAGAAGAACTGTTTTGATAATTTGTTTCATACAGTTTTGGATACGCCAGGAAAGAGCAAAGACAATGTAAATGCACGTTTAGATCTTGCCCAAATTTGCAGGCGTCCAGAATTGGAACTATTTGAGAATGTCAGAACAGAAAGGTTACTAAAACCAAAAGCAGCTTATACACTGTCTAAAGAAAACCATTTATTATTTTGTCAGTGGATTGCAGATTTGAGACTTCCAGATGGCTGTGCTTCTAATTTGGGTAGATGTGTAAAGAATGGTCATATTACTGGATTAAAAAGTCATGATTTTCATGTTATAATGGAGAGACTTCTACCCATTGGATTAAGAGGTCTGTTGAATTCTGTGATTTGGGATTCCATAACAGACATGTCTCATTTTTTTCGGGAAATTTGTGCGGCTACGGCAGATTATGATGCTCTAGGAAAACTTGAAAAAGATGTTGTTGTAATTATATGTAATCTGGAAAAAATATTTCCGCCGTCTTTCTTCGACTCAATGGAACATTTGATGTTACATTTTCCATATGAATCCAAATGTGGAGGTCCGGTACAGTTTCGATGGATGTACCCATTTGAAAGATGCATGCAAAAATTGAAAAGAAAAGTACGTAACAAAGCATCTGTTGAAGGATCTATTGCAGAAGCTTATTTTCAAGAGGAAATATCTTTTTTCTGATCCCATTATTTTGAATCTGAGTATCCTTCAAAACACAACTGAATGGGACGGAACGAGAGAAATATTGATGAAATCGACAATCAATTATCTATTTTCAACCAGTCAGAGCTTGGTTTTGGTGGATTTTATGAACGCTGGCTTTCAGATGATGAACATCAGAGAGCTCATACGTATGTTCTGCTCAACTGTGAAGAGATGACATCAGTTGTACTGTAAGTGTTTATATCACTTATTCTATCATTTATGTTACAGTAAATAACTTTGGTTTTTATAGGTTGTATGATAATCATATCAAGAAACAAATTCCACAAATTACAGCAGCTGCTCTCGAAGAACGTCGACTGAAAAATTTCTCTCAGTGGTTTCAAAAACTGGTAACATAAATTATTTATCTTTTAGCAACTCATTCAATGTATAGTTTACTATATTGATAATTATTTCACAAATTTTCAGGTGTCTCGACATGCTGATAAAATTGACAAACGGCTGTGTGTATTGAGTAACCCACCTTCCAAACTTGTTAAAACTTATAATGCATATGTGGTGAATGGATTTCGATTCCACACACATGCATATGGGGAATCGAAAAAAACAATGAACAGTGGAGTTAGCTTGAGAGGATATCATCATCGAGAAAATGAAGTTGACTTTTATGGCATACTTGATGAAATCATTGAACTCTGTTATCTTGGACAACATTACATAACCATGTTCAAATGTCGGTGGTTGGATACAGAGAGAGGCGTGCGTGTTCATCCGACTCATGGAATCATCGATATTAAATGTAAAAGTGTTCTCGCAGTAAATGAATCATTCTTATTGGATCAACAGGCATATCAAGTTTATTATGCAAAGTACTGTGCAACATCAAGAGACTTGACTGATTGGTGGAGTATAATAAAAATCAAAATTCGAGACAATCAATTTAGTCAAAGTGAATGTGCTTTCACTGATGTGCAAAGAATTGAAGTTTTTCAAGAGAGTACTCAAAATCAATCTTTTTTACAAAGAGACATGAGTATCGATGACGACACCCCACATTTAAGAGTCGGTGATGACGATGATGTTAATGACGTCACATATGAATTTGAAATGGTAAGAGATGAAGAAACTGTAACTCGAATGGATATCGATGATGTTGAGGAGGAATATGAAGATGACATTGACATATATGAAGATGATGATGAAGATGAACACTGATAGCATTCCATGGTATTTATATACAATCATAATATGTATATATAATAGTAATTATCAATTATTTGCTAACATTAACATTTTCTGTTTCAGATGGACGAGGCCACATTTCGTGAGTTGGCGGATGCTGACCTGACTTTCGATGCGGATGCGTTGCTGACAGATGACCCTCAGCCTGCAGGCACTCCAGGGAGTACGCGGAGGGGGCGCGGTCTTGCACGATTGATGATTCCTGACCCCGTCCCCGAGCGACGTCCACGTCTTGGGTTTGATCCACACACACGGAGGTGTGATAACCTATGTGATAACATGTGGATTTGACTAAGATTTCATTAATCTATTCACATAATAAATGTTTATTATTTTTTCAGTTTTCCGCATATAGCAGTCGGATAGGGCAGCGCTATTTTGCGCAACTATTTCTCTCAGCCGTGGACCACATGGGAGCAGATTCCCATTGATGTGCAGCAGGCCATGTTCGGCCATTGGTTGGTACGTACGTAAATAAATAATTTTTATTTTGAAAATTATTTCATTTCTAACTTGATATTCTGATTTATTTGTAGGGTTTATGGTATCCGATCGAGGATACCATGCGTGACGCCATCCACGAGGCATGGGAGGTGGCCATGCGTGATCGCCTTCGTCAGTTTTTGCACAATTTAAGAAAAGCTGCGATGAAGAAAGCAGGAGTGTCAGATTTTGAGGAGTCATGTAGAGCACACCGACCAGAGTATATTTCATCCCATGTATGGGATGGATTATGTGCACACTGGTTGAGTGGTGCCTTTCATAGGAGATCATCGGTGGGGAGGCAAAATCGGGGGAGACAGGAGGTGACTCATCGAGCTGGGAGTCGTTCTTTCAGTACTCATAGACAACATCTGGTACGTATATTATTTATAAATATTTTATATAACTATAAATATTAACAGTTTATTTTTTATTCTTATAGGCTGTCGAGCACCCCGATATTACAGAGTACGACGTATATCGGAGGATGTATAGTGATCCTGCTATTGGGGAGCTCAGAGGTGATCGTCAGCATCACATCGTGGTCAGTATTATTTGTTTTCAAGTTTAAAAATTAATTGCATATAATATATTCACAATTTTAATTTTAAATTGCAACTATAGGAGTCATATGAGGCCGCAACGTCACAGGCCCGGCCTGAGAGTCAGGCCGAGTCATCAGATCAGACCACTGCCCGTCAGTTTGATGAGGCGGCATGGATGCAGGCCACCCAGTATGCCTTCGAGAAGGGCCGGGTAGTTGGTATCGGCTCTCGACTGACTCCCGGAGATTATTATGGCAGTGCTGCGATGTCGGCGTCCAGCTCGAGAGGAGCTCGTGCTTCTTCTTCTACTGCACAATATGAGGATCAGTTGCGATATCAGACTGCACAGATAGAGAGTCTCCGACAGGAGCAGGAGTAGATGCGTCAGCAGCATGAGGAGGAGCGTCGACACCAGCAGCAGTTGTACGAGGAGCAGACGAGTCGGTGGCAGCAGCAGCATCAGGAGCAGATGGAGTACATGCGCCGACTCACTCATGCTTTAGGGATGGAGTTTCCTCCACCACCATCTACAGATCCCCCACCTCCCCCCCCTCCCCCCCTCCTTCAGATTAGAGTTTGTATTTATGTTATAAAATTTGGGAAATCAAAATATTTTGTTTTTCTATTCTTAGTTTTTGTCTCATTATAAAATATTAATAATATTATATTTTTAAATAACAATATTAATATGAATAATAATATTATTTATATTTTATAATATTAAAATATATATATATATTAAAATTTTATAATATTATAATTTAATTATATTTTTTGTAATACTTGAATTATTTTAATATTTGAATGTAAAATAATTTATTATTTTTATATTAATTAAAATAACTTATTAATATTTTTTTTATTTATGAATTATAATTCTAATATTATTATATTAATTAAATCATTTATTAATATTCTATTATTTTTTATTTTTGAATTATAATTCTATTATTATTATATTAATTAAAATAATTAATTATTTTTATTTGTGAATTATAATTCTATTATTATATTAATTAAAATAATTTATTAATAATTTATTTTTTTTATTTTTTTTATAGTATTTGCGACGGGATACTATGCCCGTCGTAAATACTAGTATTATTAATAGTTTTTTATTTTTTTTAAAAAAAATAGTATTTGCGACGGGATACTATGCCCGTCGCAAATACTAGTATTATTAATAGTTTTTTATTTTTTTTTAAAAAATCGTTTTTGCGACGGTACCGTCGCAAAAGGTATTTGCGACGGGTCCCGTCGCAAAAACCATTTTAAAAGTTTTTTACAAAAAAACGGAATACTATTTGCGACGGGGAGAATGACCGTCACAAAAAAAGGCTTTAGCGACGGGCCCGTCGCAAATAAGTGTTGTTGCGACGGCGTTTTCAGCAACGGGCTATTTGCGACGGGCCCCCGTCGCAAAAAGCCATTTGCGACGGGATCCCGTCGCAAATGCCCCGTCACAAATACCTGTTTTTCTAGTAGTGCATGTAGTCGCGGACTGTCGAATGAAGGCGTTGATCATCCACCCCTCCAGCATAGAGAAACCGCAACCAGGTGTGGAGCGATCCCATCTGTTTTACCCATTTTTTCTAAGGCTAACCAAGAAAGCACTTGATACACTTCCACCCTTTGAGCTGTGTCATATGTCTCTCATCAAATTCCTCCAAATCAGAATCATCTATATCCTTAGGATCTGCAGGCCGATAGTTGGGGAAATCAACCAAGAGATCAACGGCAGGGTCTTCTTTGAGTATTCCTCCCAAGGGATTAGGTTATTCAACAATTGGGTGATCTTCCTCTCTCGCCTCAGTCTCAGAACCTCCTTCACCAAATTCAAGCCCCACCCCGACATTAATGTCACTAATATCCACAGCTCTTTGCTCCTCACCAAGTTCCTGGGCCGGCTCGTTTTGGGAAGTGTGCCCTGAATGGACTGACACATTTACCATCAAATCACTCACGGATGGTCTAGATTAAGTGGCCTGCTGAGCCTCCAATGCCGTGATTACTGCACAAATGATGAGTGTATAACGACCCATACTTTACATACATTGTTAATACTTCGAAATTGAAGCACACTTATTACAACATGTGACAAAACCACAAAGGACCGTATAGGTATAGAGTCTTTAGAAACTGGGAAACATAAACAACTGGTTCATAAATCTTCTACAGTGTCTCCCATTTATTTCATCATATCTAGGGTCCCTTTTAGAATATTCTACTTAATATCCATCTTCCTGACCTGGGGAAAAGAAAACATAAAAGGGTGAGCTCAAATGCTCAGCAAGGGCAAATAAAGGAAATAAAAATCATATCATATCTTTATGAAAATCAAAACCTGCAAAAGAGATCATAATATCTTAACATGGAATAAATCATAGAAGTGAAAATGAGATCCCCATAATCATAACATAAAACTTGAAACTTTGTGGCATGCACACATAATCATGGAAAATCATTTCTTGTTAGTCATGACTCATTGCCAAGACTATCTTAGTGGACAAAGTCCCTTTCTGAACCGAGTTCACTCCTCGTTTCAGTCCTGTATCACTGAACCTAAATAACCTTCCGTTCCAGCCATGTCTATCTCATGAGATATAAAATCATTACCCAATTAATTGGAGGGAGATATAGGTCCCACCCATCTTATAATTAATCCTTTCTTATGTGTGCCACATAATCATAAAACATACATCATCGCATAACACATATAACAAAAATGGGATTCTTGAAACATCATGACATCATAAATCAATTCATATAAGATAAAGGGATTCATAAACATAATTCCATCACAACATAGTCAAATCAATGTAAAAATATGGATAGAAACAGAACCGTTTATTATCTTAGATGGAAAATAATTTTGATAAAACACTTGAATTGAATTCTTGAGGAAAATATCCTTTCTTCTTCAAAAACATTTTTCCTTTCATAACATGTCATACAACTTTAAAATAAAAGAAGTTGATTAAAAATAAACTTGAAAACTTGTAAAGGAAGCTTCTTTGAAGTAATGTTTTAAAACTCCATTCATGCCGTATAAGTTAAAAAAAACATTCTTCGTACTTTTTTCAGAAAAGTCAAAAAGTACCTCGTACGGAAAAACGACAAAATATTCCTTTCATATTCTTTACTAAAAACTCACCTAAGGGTAAAATTGGATTTAAACTATTGCAAGTGGATGGAAACAATATTACATATTTAGGGAACATGTATGTGGATGATAAAATACACCCCAGTAAATACTTACGAATAAACAATCTCGGATAAAAATGAGATTGTGATATTTCCCTTACCTTAGGTCCGATTTGCTTTGTTCGTGTCCGAAGCTCCTGTATAATGGTTTAAATAATGTTATTGACTTATTCCAGAATCATACATATTGATATGATATCATATATGGTCATATTATTAGCTTCTTGTTAGTAATATTTCATTGTTACTTGTTACTCGGGTCTTTATAACTTTTTGTTCTTATGCGTGTTTTGTTGAATAAATTCTTATTCTTATCTTTAGGTTATAGATAATTCATTTCCAGAATGGTATTAGTGTAGTATATACCATATTCATTCATTCAATTCATTTATATAATCATTATAAAATGAAGATCATGTAGAACGAGTCGCATCACATCGTGGAGACGGTATTCCGTACGTACGCACGAGTGATGATATCGTTCCTATGATCGTGGAATTGTATTGGATTATATATATATATTATTTCAGTATCAATATTACTTAATAATAATCATATATAGTTACTCATTACACCATTATACCCATCCTTGTAAGGTGATGGTGGAAAATAGATTACACCACGGCGTGGAGACGGTATTCCGTACGTACGCACGCGCGGTGATTTCATTTTTCCGTAGGATGGGTAGAAGGTGAATTAGGGTTGTCTCATATTTATAATAACATATCAGTATGTAAGTAATACTGATGTTATTACTTTATCATGAAACAACTAAAGAAGAAGAAGTTGAAGAAGAAAGAAATTGAAAAGATCGGTAATGGATATTACCTCTTCTTTGGAACGCCTCTTTGAATCCTCCACTTAAGGAACTAAGATTGGTCTTTGGAAAAGACCAGGACCTCTAGGATTATTCTAGGGAAGTGGAGAGGAGAAAATGGCAGGGGTTGGCCGAGCTTGAGTGCTCAAATTGGTGTGAGGAGGAGGGGGAGGAGGTGCCCTTTTATAAGGGAGGAGAGGGGCACCTTAGGAATATCTCAAAATATTATTTTATATTAAAGTCAAAATCGTTTTATAATGGTTCCAAAGGGTCTTATTTCGAAGCTAAAGTGGTGATGGGTCGAAATCCTATCAACCAATAGGATTTAGACAAGTTTAGGGTATTATTTTAACCATATCAATTAGATTTAACTCTAAGTTAATTAATTTAACTTTTACCGTGTCTTTTTGTTTTCTTTCACTATATGGTTAATACACTTACTATAACATGCCAACCGAACCCCAAATTGTTTATTATTAATATATATATCCTTATCTAAGTCATTTGGCCGAACCTTAGATTTTTAGGAATAAAATAACAATTAATAATATAATATTTGATTTAAAAACTATTTTGTGTCAATTTTGACACTATTTGATATATGATTTTTGTGAAAGTCATAACAGAATTATATGTTCGAACCAAGTTTATTAAATCAACATTAATATATCATAGTAACCTATAAAATTAGTGGAATTCATAAAAAGTCTTAAATTACATTTATTTTTGTATTTATATTATCAATTTTGTCAATATTTCATTAATAAGATAATTACTGCATCATCTTTGTGTCATAAATAAATTAAATTATTTGATGTCTAAAAATTACAAATAAAATACCATCATGTAGGAAATCTTTTTATCTTTCTAATGAATATTTACAATCGAATTTATCTTATGTATAACCCCATATTAAAAATGATTTACTTATTAAAATTTGATTTTAACTATTTTAACCCTTCTTTAAATAAATTAATAATAAATGTCCTAATCTAATCCAAGGGGGCCTAAATGGTCATATTTTATTCCTAAGTTTGTTTTTGGTCAAATTATACTTGTCCAATAGAATTAGGACATGTGTTAGGGTAATATTAATATCATATTTACCCTTAGTTACCCTATTTACTATTAACCGCGGTAAAAATCGTAAAAAGTTACTATTCACCAAAAAATTATTTTTATCTCATTGAACCACATTTTACTTACTGATATCAACCGTGTCTGTCGGATTTTCGAAATTCCATTCACAGAAGCGGTAAAATTAAGTTTTATGCAAAATTCAGTTTTTAACCTACCACTTAGTGGTTTCACTATTCATCAAAAATTGAAAGTTTTCAGAAAAATACCAAAATTTCACCCTAGGCTAATTTCGATATTCTGAGTCCAAAAATGAAGTCCATTTTGAAAAATAAAATTTTTAAAATTTCAAAAAGTGGTTATTACTATTCATAACGGCTAGTTTTAATAGCATATTGTTGTTTAGTGAAACTCGGTATTGCGTACGACGCAAGCTATCGAGGAAGGTCACGATTGCGTGTAAAGCAAGCCAAGCAAGTGTTGTGTAAAAAAAAAAATTCCTTTGATGGTTTATATAACATAAAAGTCTCGGGTGTTACATTCTACCCCCCTTAAAAAGAATTTCGCCCTCGAAATTCGTCACTTTGTAACAAACAGATGAGGATAATTCTCCCTCATCATATCCTCAAGCTCCCATGTAGATTATTCAAGTTGGTGGTTCCTCCATAAAACTTTCACCAAGCGAGTGGTCTTGTTTCGTAGGACTTTTTCGCTACGATCCAGAATCTCTATCGGCTGTTCTTCATAAGAAAGATCTTGCTCCAGCGGTACAACTTCTAAGCTGAGTACATGTGAAGGATCTGGTATGTACTTTCTCAGGAGAGATACGTGGAACACATCGTTAACTTGAGAGAGATTCGGTGGAAGCGCCAATCGGTAAGCTACCTTCCCAACACGATCCAGTATTTCAAAAGGACCGATATATCTAGGGCTCAACTTCCCCTTCTTTCCAAATCTCATAACCCTCTTCCAGGGAGATATTCGTAAGAACACTTTATCGCCCACTTCAAACTCTAGGTCTTTTCTTCGGTTGTCGGCATAACTTTTCTGTCGACTCTGAGCTGCTCTTATGTGTTTTTGAATAGATCTAACCTTTTCTGCCATTTCATCAACGAGATCAGGTCCTAATAGCTTTCTTTCCCCAACTTCATCCCAGCAAGTTGGAGTCCTGCATTTCTTTCCATAGAGAGCTTCATAAGGATCCATCTGAATACTGGAGTGAAAGCTATTATTATAAGAAAATTCCACCAAAGGTAGGTGTTGATCCCAACCTCCTTTGAAATCCATAGAGCAAGCTCTCAACATATCTTCTAGGGTTTGAATTTTTCTCTCAGACTGACCGTCTGTCTGGGGTTGATAAGCAGTGCTGAAACTCAACTCTGTATCCAGAGTATGCTGAAGACTTCGCCAGAACTTCGAGGTAAATCTCGGATCTCGATCAGATATAATAGAAAGTGGTACTCCATGCAATCTTACAACTTCCTTTACATATATCCTGGCAAGCTGATCTAGAGAGAAATCCTCTCTAATAGCAATGAAGTGTGCAGACTTTGTAAGACGATCAACTATGACCCAGATAGCATTATTGCCTTTGGATGTTTTAAGAAGTCCTGTGACAAAGTCCATAGTTATGTTTTCCCATTTCCATTCGGGTATGGGTAATGGTTGTAACATCCCCTTAGACTTCTGTCTCTCAGCTTTAACTTGTTGACAAACCAAGCATCGAGAGACATATTCAGCAACATCTCTTTTCATGCCATCCCACCAGAAGTACTCTTTCAGGTCCCTATACATCTTCGTGCTTCCAGGATGAATAGAGAATGAAGAACTATGAGCCTCATCCAGCAGCTCTTTCTTTAATTCGGGGATGGGAGGAACACAAACCCGATTTCTGAACTTTATTATCCCATCACAATCAAGGTTGAATTCAGGAACATTTCTCACCTTCTTTTGTAACTCGACATCTTATTTCTGTGCCTCTTTAATCTTCACATGTATAGATGGTTGAACATTCATTTGAGAAAGATAAGATTTTTCCCCTTCCATTATAATTCCAAGATCCATCATTTGTAAATCCATAAATATTGGATCTTTTGTGATCCTCATCATGGATAAACTAGCATGGTCTTGTCGACTTAATGCATCTGCCACCTTGTTTGCTTTCCCAGGGTGGTAATGGATTGAGCAGTCATAATCCTTAATCAGCTCCAACCATCTTCTTTGACGCATATTCAACTCCTTTTGTGTGAAAATATACTTTAAACTTTTATGATCAGTATAAATATCACACCTTTCACCATAAAGGTAATGCCTCCAAATCTTTAATGCAAATATTACCGCAGCCAACTCCAAATCATGTGTTGGGTAATTTTGCTCATGTATTTTCAACTGTCGTGAAGCATAAGCTATCACCATATCATTTTGCATAAGAACACACCCCAATCCCTTCTTGGATGCATCACTGTAGATCACAAACCTTTCTCCACTACAAGGCAGTGTGAGCACAGGTGCACTGGATAACCTTCTTTTCAACTCCTTGAAATTCTCTTCACATTCCTCTGTCCAGACAAACTTAACTCCTTTCCGAGTCAACTTGGTGATTGGATTAGATAATCGTGAAAAATCTTTCACAAAACGTCGATAATATCCAGCCAAACCAAGAAAACTTCGGATCTCAGTTACTGTTGTTGGTCTTGAACATCTTTCGATAACCTCTGTTTTTGCTGGATCCACAGATATCCCCTCTTTTGAGATTATATGACCCAAAAATGCAACTTTTTGAAGCCAAAATTCACACTTGGTAAATTTGGCATAAAGCTTCTCCTTTCTCAGGGTCTTCAATATAATTCTCAAGTGATCTTCATGCTCTTCCTTGCTCTTTGAATAGACAAGAATATCGTCTATAAAGACTACCACAAATTGATCAAGATAGTCTCTAAAGACTCTATTCATTAGATCCATGAAGATAGCAGGGGCATTAGTAAGACCAAATGGCATCACTATAAATTCATAGTGTCCATACCTTGTACGGAAAGCCGTCTTTGGTACATCCTCCCTTTTGACCCTTAATTGATGATACCCTGAACGAAGATCAATCTTGGAAAAGTATTGAGCTCCGCGTAGTTGGTCAAATAAGTCATCAATGCGTGGGAGAGGATATTTGTTCTTGATAGTGATCTTGTTAAGTTCTCGATAATCAATGCAAAGTCTCATTGATCCATCTTTCTTCTTAACAAATAGAACAGGTGCTCCCCAAGGTGACGCACTAGGGCGTATGAATCCCTTATCAAGATTCTCTTGGAGTTGCTTCTTCAATTCCTGCAACTCAATTGGGGCCATTCTATAAGGTGTCTTTGAAATAGGCAAAGCACCCGGTACGAGTTCTATTGAAAACTCAACTTCACGATTTGGTGGAAGACCCGGTAATTCCTCCGGAAAGACATCATCAAACTCCCGTACAATGGGAATATTCTTAATCGTGAGTTTCTCACCAACCATTTGAGATAAATAACCTTCATTTAGTGGAATCAATACCCATAAGATGGAAGAAATTTCCACTGGAAGGTTATGTTCATCCTTGCATTGATAGACGATCGTAGATTGATCTAGAATATGAAATGTGACTTCCCTTCTTTGGCAATCGATATGAGCTCCATGTAGAGAAAGCCAATCCATGCCAAGAATCACATCAAATTCCACTAAAGGAAGGATCACAAGATTTGCAGGAAGCACTTTCCCACAAACTTCGATCGGAGAAGAATTATAAACTTTTGATGCGATTGATGTGCCATTAGGTGTTGTCACAGCTAACTCAACATCTAATTGTTGAGGTAATACGGTGATACCCTTAGAAAAGTCTTCAGAAATAAAAGAGTGGGTGGATCCAGAATCAAATAAAACATTTGCTACTTTAGAGTGGATAGTAAGTGTACCTTTCACCACATCGTTATCGTACTCCACATCGCTGATAGAAATTGCATGTGACTTTCCTTTGTCTTTAGCCTTAAGAGTTTGTTGACGTCGACCATCATCATCAACCCTTGGATTTGGACATTGATTGGCATAATGCCCCATCTCCTTGCACTTGAAACATTGAAGTGTAGTAGGTTCATTCTGTGTATCCCTTCCTTTGTTTGCATCATTAAACATCTTCTTCCCATTATCACGGCATTCAAATGCCCGATGACCTTCCTTTCCACATTTAAAACATTTACTTGTCCCTTTAAGACAACTCCCTCCATGTTTCTTTCCACACTTTGAGCATAAGGAAAAGCTCATCTTCTTTTCCGTGTGCTCTTTAGATTTTTATTTGAATTCCATCTTCCTCTTCTTATCAAACCCATGTGACTGATGGGTTACTCCAATCTCCATCTCGACTTTGAGAGCACATCGAACGATTTCCTCGTAGCTATTGAAGTCCCTTATGGCTAACGCCCTTCGAAGACTTGGTTTTAAGCCACTAAAGAATCGATCGATCTTACTCTCAGGTTGGATAATAATACCAGAAGCGTACCTTGAAAGTCTAGTAAAATTTGCTTCATAGGTACTAACAGATTCATCATCCCTTTGCTTCAGTTCAAGGAACTCTTTCTCCATCTTTTTTTGGAGAATACGAGGGAAGTACTTATTGAAAAATAAGTTCTTGAACTCGTCCCATTCCATAGACTCAATTTCATCCCTTTACCTCGTATTCTTAACAAGATTCCCCATTGATCCGCATCTCCTTCCAAACGATACACTGCTAGGATGACTTTATCATGCTCAGAACATTGAAGAACTGAAAATATCTTTTCAGTAGTACTAATCCATTGTTCAGCAACTAATGGATCAGTAGACCCGCTGAAAGAAGGTGGACGCTGCCTCATGAAGGATTCAACAGAATGTTGCTCCCTCCTTTGTTCGTTTGGAAATCCTGCATGATTCATAGCTTGAGAAAGTTGTGTGAGCATGGCTACAAGATTTTTCATTCCAGCTCCCATATCGTTTGGTTGCTCAGGGGGACAATCATTGCATTGCCCATCGCATTCTGTATTAACACGGTTCCTTCGGGTTCCAGCCATTGACTAAAACCAAGAAGAATAGTGTGAGCAACACTAATTATAATAGGAAACCACATAATTCAAAAAAAAATTCATGCTTATGGTCTTATCCTAGGTTATTCATGGCCATTTCTAAGATTGTGTTCTATGCTTAGACTTATCCTTAGGGTTCTTACTAAGGCTTTAAAATCCTAGTTTCCAAAGGTTGACTATACCTTTCCTCTGATACCAACTATAATGACCCATACTTTACATACATTGTTAATACTTCAAAATTGAAGCACACTTATTACAACATGTGACAAAACCATAAAGGACCGTATAGGTATAGAGTCTTTAGAAATTGGGAAACATAAACAACTGGTTCATAAATCTTCTACAGTGTCTCCCATTTATTTCATCATATCTAGGGTCCCTTTTAGCATATTCTACTTAATATCCATCTTCCTGACCTGGGGAAAAGAAAACATAAAAGGGTGAGCTCAAATGCTCAGCAATGGCAAATAAAGGAAATAAAAATCATATCATATCTTTATGAAAATCAAAACCTGCAAAAGAGATCATAATATCTTAACATGGAATAAATCATAGAAGTGAAAATGAGATCCCCATAATCATAACATAAAACTTGAAACTTTGTGGCATGCACACATAATCATGGAAAATCATTTCTTGTTAGTCATGACTCATTGCCAAGACTATCTTAGTGGACAAAGTCCCTTTCTGAACCGAGTTCACTCCTCGTTTCAGTCCTGTATCACTGAACCGAAATAACCTTCCGTTCCAGCCATGTCTATCTCATGAGATATAAAATCATTACCCAATGCATTGGAGGGAGATATAGGTCCCACCCATCTTATAATTAATCCTTTCTTATGTGTGCCACATAATCATAAAACATACATCATCGCATAACACATATAACAAAAATGGGATTCTTGAAACATCATGACATCATAAATCAATTCATATAAGATAAAGGGATTCATAAACATAATTCCATCACAACATAGTCAAATCAATGTAAAAATATGGATAGAAACAGAACCCTTTATTATCTTAGATGGAAAATAATTTTGATAAAACACTTGAATTGAATTCTTGAGGAAAATATCCTTTCTTCTTCAAAAACATTTTTCCTTTCATAACATGTCATACAACTTTAAAATAAAAGAAGTTGATTAAAAATAAACTTAAAAACTTGTAAAGGAAGCTTCTTTGAAGTAATGTTTTAAAACTCCATTCATTCCGTATAAGTTAAAAAAAACATTCTTCTTACTTTTGTCGGAAAAGTCAAAAAGTACCTCGTACGGAAAAACGACAAAATATTCCTTTCATATTCTTTACTAAAAACTCACCTAAGGGTAAAATTGGATTTAAACTATTGCAAGTGGATGGAAACAATATTACATATTTAGGGAACATGTATGTGGATGATAAAATACACCCCAGTAAATACTTACGAATAAACAATCTCGGATAAAAATGAGATTGTGATATTTCCCTTACCTTAGGTCCAATTTGCTTTGTTCGTGTCCGAAGCTCCTGTATAATGGTTTAAATAATGTTATTGACTTATTCCAGAATCATACATATTGATATGATATCATATATGGTCATATTATTAGCTTCTTGTTAGTAATATTTCATTGTTACTTGTTACTCGGGTCTTTATAACTTTTTGTTCTTATGCGTGTTTTGTTGAATAAATTCTTATTCTTATCTTTAGGTTATAGATAATTCATTTCCAGAATGGTATTAGTGTAGTATATACCATATTAATTCATTCAATTCATTTATATAATCATTATAAAATTAAGATCATGTAGAACGAGTCGCATCACATCGTGGAGACGGTATTCCGTACGTACGCACGAGTGATGATATCGTTCCTATGATCGTGGAATTGTATTGGAGTATATATATATATTATTTCAGTATCAATATTACTTAATAATAATCATATATAGTTACTCATTACACCATTATACCCATCCTTGTAAGGTGATGGTGGAAAATAGATTACACCACGGCGTGGAGACGGTATTCCGTACGTACGCACGCGCGGTGATTTCATTTTTCCGTAGGATGGGTAGAAGGTGAATTAGGGTTGTTTCATATTTATAATAAAATATCAGTATGTAAGTAATACTGATGTTATTACTTTATCATGAAACAACTAAAGAAGAAGAAGTTGAAGAAGAAAGAAATTGAAAATATCGGTAATGGATATTACCTCTTCTTTGGAACGCCTCTTTGAATCCTCCACTTAAGGAACTAAGATTGGTCTTTGGAAAAGACCAGGACCTCTAGGATTATTCTAGGGAAGTGGAGAGGAGAAAATGGCAGGGGTTGGCCGAGCTTGAGTGCTCAAATTGGTGTGAGGAGGAGGGGGAGGAGGTGCCCTTTTATAAGGGAGGAGAGGGGCACCTTAGGAATATCTCAAAATATTATTTTATATTAAAGTCAAAATCGGTTTATAATGGTTCCAAAGCGTCTTATTTCGAATCTAAAGTGGTGATGGGTCGAAATCCTATCAACCAATAGGATTTAGACAAGTTTAGGGTATTATTTTAACCTTATCAATTAGATTTAACTCTAAGTTAATTAATTTAACTTTTACCGTGTCTTTTTGTTTTCTTTCACTATATGGTTAATACACTTACTATAACATGCCAACCGAACCCCAAATTGTTTATTATTAATATATATATCCTTATCTAAGTCATTTGGCCGAACCTTAGATTTTTAGGAATAAAATAACAATTAATAATATAATATTTGATTTAAAAACTATTTTGTGTCAATTTTGACACTATTTGATATATGATTTTTGTGAAAGTCATAACAGAATTATATGTTCAAACCAAGTTGATTAAATCAACATTAATATATCATAGTAACCTATAAAATTAGTGTAATTCATAAAAAGTCTTAAATTACATTTATTTTCGTATTTATATTATCAATTTTGTCAATATTTCATTAATAAGATAATTACTGCATCATCTTTGTGTCATAAATAAATTAAATTATTTGATGTCTAAAAATTACAAATAAAATACCATCATGTAGGAAATCTTTTTATATTTCTAATGAATATTTACAATCGAATTTATCTTATGTATAACCCCATATTAAAAATGATTTACTTATTAAACTTTGATTTTAACTATTTTAACCCTTCTTTAAATAAATTAATAATAAATGTCCTAATCTAATCCAAGGGGGCCTAAATGGTCATATTTTATTCCTAAGTTTGTTTTTGGTCGAATTATACTTGTCCAATAGAATTAGGACATGTGTTAGGGTAATATTAATATCATATTTACCCTTAGTTACCCTATTTACTATTAACCGCGGTAAAAATCGTAAAAAGTTACTATTCACCAAAAAATTATTTTTATCTCATTGAACCACATTTTACTTACTGATATCAACCGTGTTTGTCGGATTTTCGAAATTCCATTCACAGAAGCGGTAAAATTAAGTTTTATGCAAAATTCAGTTTTTAACCTACCACTTAGTGGTTTCACTATTCATCAAAAATTGAAAGTTTTCAGAAAAATACCAAAATTTCACCCTAGGCTAATTTCGATATTCTGAGTCCAAAAATGAAGTCCATTTTGAAAAATAAAATTTATAAAATTTCAAAAAGTGGTTATTACTATTCATAACGGCTAGTTTTAATAGCATATTGTTGTTTAGTGAAACTCGGTATTGCGTACGACGCAAGCTATCGAGGAAGGTCACGATTGCGTGTAAAGCAAGCCAAGCAAGTGTTGTGTAAAAAAAAAAATTCCTTTGATGGTTTATATAACATAAAAGTCTCGGGTGTTACAGAGTGCCTTGATCATCTAGGTCCTCTAATAACTAATACAAGCATTAAAGTGCTAAAACTTACAAGAAATCAGTGCATCGGCCTCTGGCGTTCTCGCTGCCGCAGGAGATGTCACGATGGGGGATCCCTCAGCACTCGTAAGATCAATAATGGGTGTCGGCTCCCCACCTTATTCTACTGGAACTTCCTCCCCCCATTTGGATAGAGCTTCTTGGTTGGCACCAATATGAACCTAATTAGGATAAAGAAATCCGATTAAAAAAAAGTGGAAGAAAAGGGGAAGGTAGTATGGATAAGGAATGAGGCATACCTCAAGTATCTCAATTATGTCCACATCGGAGCCAGAAATCTTGCCACTCTCTCGAAGACTCCCTTGGTGGGACGTCCCTTGAGACCCTCCACCTTCGAGCTCCTCTTTTTCTTCTTTCTCCTCCTCTTCCGTCTCGCTACCCTCTGGCTCCTCATCACTGTAGTCATACTTGGGTGACATCTTGTCTGGATCATCCTCCTGGATGAGCATTACCTTCACTAGGAGGGGTGGTTCCGCACGCCGACCTCGCTGGCATGCATACGCATCCATGGCCGTTAGGTATGCATGCCGACGATAAAATCTTACCCTGTCATCAACTCAGATGAGTCGGACCTTTGGTAGCTGGATTTCGTCTCGTATTATCTTTTTCTAGAGTGATTCTATGCTCATCGACTGCCGTAGGGTCAACCAGGATGACCATAGAGCCGCGAAGATTGCTTTATTGGAAGTTTGAAGCAGATATCTTATTTTCTTCCTGGGAAGTTTTCTGACCGTTCCGTGATCTCCCCTCCCCCTGGGCGACGAAGGCGCGGTCACGCCATGCGACATTCCTGCTGCTGTATTCTTGGTCTGTGCGGGCCCAGTTGCCCGACTAGCATTTGGCCTTTTCTCCCCAACAACGCCTTGTATGCTCTCTCGCCACCCAGGTTCTACACTGGCTACCTTGAGCTGCCAAACTCTCTTACACAAAATTCCCTCAAGGTATACTACGACCCAATGTTAGACATATTTTTTCGAGAGGTCAACATCAAATCTGGTGGGGGAAAAGTTAATGACATCGCCAGATCCATGAGTTGTGAACATCAGCCACATTTGGCGAAGAATTTAGGGATGCCTCTCCTCCCGAACATCTATATACACTTTTTTCTGCATTCGCTGGAGGCATCCAAACTGCCTGGAAAATCTTGATGGCACGTAGGGCTCACAAAGGATCTTCCCATCAATCTGGACCACAAGCACCCCCCTCTGATGCTCTGGAAGTATTCCCTTTTCTCTAGTGAGCCTTGACCATTATCTATCATATGGACAGTCGGGGTGGGGAATGGACTAAAAGTAAAGTTGGAATGATTGCTGATTCCGATCCTTACCCTCTCCTCATTGATCGTCAACGACATGAACCCGACAATGTTCATCAGAGAAGGTCGCAGGCCGTCACCCAGAGGATGAATATAATTCAGAAAGGTATATCCGCCGTAGTGAGCTGCGATCCAACCATGAAGGATCTGGAAGGGGACACAGATCCTCCTCAGTGAGCCCCCTCTCGAAATGCTCCCTAGAATGGCATACAAATGGGCCAACACGAGGAATCCCAGATTGAACCTCTGATTAGCGGCCATGATGCCAGCCATCACCAATGTCACTAGACAAACTCCCATCCTTGTGTCCCACACTGGTAGGATCCACCCACTCAGAAAGGTTTCCAAAAATCCAGCGTACTAGAAATTCGGGTTGCGACTCTCATTTATACTGAAGCCCCATGATTGATATTCCCCTGCCTCCAGGATCCTCCAATACGATCCGCTTTTGCTTCTCTATGTCACGGTTGAACACCGCCTTCCTCTCCCCAGAATCTTGACTTCCAGATCTCAATGCAGAAAAAAGATAAAACATTTTTTGTAGGTGATGTCCTTCAAAAAGTCCTTGACCCCCATCCCCTCCTTAGCGATCTCTAACAGATTCCATGTTAGGATAGGAGTTCGTGATATGTCTCCCTAGATGTTCCTCGTTGGAAGGAATTCATCATATTGATGCCCATCCAAAGGGATAAATCTGATGCAATGAATGTCCCAAAGGCAGATACCAACTTCCCCATGGTGAAGATGGAAGGTATTGGTATCAGGGGACCATCAGGTAAACAACTCTAGCCCAATTTCGTGCTGACGGTAGAAATAGAAACGCGATGTCCACATCACCTCAAACAACCCGATGTGCAGCAGTTCGGCCCCAAACTAGTCACACGTCTGGCGTACCCAATACGCCAAGCCCATTCATTGGTGAAATTGTCTCCAGAACAAAGATCCCAATCTTTTATCCAACCTTTAGTTTCGTCAGAAACACTCTGCCAAAAAGTACTTGCGTAATGGGATGGAGAATCCTCTACAACTGGGTTGCTTCCCAAAATAGTTCTGGTCCTAGGATTCAAGACGTAAACATCCATATTCCTAGTTTCTCTATAAGGATGACCATTTTTAGTGATATTGTATCGAGGAAGGTCATCCTCGTGGGTCACCCATGACAGCGGTGTGTCGACTTTAAATCGTGGCACGAGTACCTCCTCCAAAATACCGAAGTCCCATATCAGCAAGTTGTCGGATAGTGCACACTCCTTCTAGGCCGGGGTCAAAATTTTGAAGAGAGTATGGTTGCTGGATACGATCCTTCAAGCACTATAAACCTTAGGATTTGCAACCATCTCATCCCTGCAAGCGGCGAACATGACTTCTCTCTCAGCGTCATCCCGATTAACAACCATCTTCTCCCGGTGAGGTCTCAAGGAGTCAGTGTGAAAATATTGCTACAACGCAAAAGTACAAGAGGCGGTGTGAAAAATTAGGAGGAAGCATGAAAAATGAGAAATTGGTGATAAAACAGAGAAAGTGGTGTGAAAAACCACAGGTCTGCGCATAAAATAACGGCTTAACTCGGGGAATTACGTGCAATCGAAGCAGTTTTTTCGTGCAAGACAGGGGAAGTTTTTCGCGCACGATAGCTCAGGAATTATCATGCGAGAAAAATATGTATAGACTGAGGGACCCATGAGGATTTCTATAGGCACTGAGCTATGTTTTCATGCATACGAAATGGGATTTGCGTGCCACTTCCTGGTTTTACACACATCTGTCGATTTTGGCACGCACCGACTCCAAGAAGTTATGCGTCTCGGTGTTTCCCTCAGAATCCGACCTTTTCATCCCCTCACTGATCTGATTCCAAGGGGGGGGGGATTTTTAGATGCCCAAAAATGGTCAAGGGCTGAAGGAGGTTTTGGCACGACAAAGCGAAGACATATTTTTGACCCGGTGATCCATTTTGGGGGGCCCGGAAGGGCCGCGTGAAAAAATCTCAGGTGTGCGCGAAAAAAATATCTCTCGTGCGGAAAACCGTGAGATCCGGGGAAGTTTTCCGCACAGGTGCAAAAAATTACACGCCCCCAACCACATGCATGGAAATTTTCAAGCGGCTGCCCCTGTGTGGTTGAACTTTCACACTGCCAACACTGGTGAAAAATCTTTCACGCGGAGCAGTTTCCGTGCAGATCGACGGACCCCGAGCACCTATAAATAGAAGGGAGCCCCTTCGACTTTTGGCGGCTAAAGAATCTGAACCGTCTCCTCTGCGCAAAATCCGCCTCTCCTACGTGAAAAATATGACTTTCAGGTACGAGATTTTTTGTGACAGGTCGCCCCGAAGTCCTTCTTCACACGAGAACACTCAGGCTTAACCCTCGCCCAAATCCCTTTTCGTCCCGTCACTTGCGCGCAATCCCTTCCAATTGCGCGCAACACACAATCCCTTCCAATTGCGCACAACCTTTATTCCTTGTGCGCAATCCATACCAATTGCGTGCAAAACTGTGACCCCCCTTTTTACACACCAAACCTCTCCAATTGTGCGCCAACCCGGTATTTTTTGTTCAAGTGTCTCCAATTGCGCGTCGACTCGGTATTTTCTGTGCAAGTGTCTCAATTACGCGCCGACCCGACATTTTCCATACAACTATTCCTTTTTGCACACGAGCCTCCCTCCTTGTATGCACGTGTTTGATGTATCTATTTAGAACATCATTTTCGGGCACCACCCACGCCCAAAACATCTACGTCACATACCGTTTTCCCGTATGACCTTCTAGGCCCATACAAAGTAACTTTAAAGTCCCTTGGGCAGTGTTTCACATTACGTTGCTTTGCCTCATGCTTCTTTACATAGGCATGCTAACGGCTATTTCTTTTTCGCATAACCAAAATAACATGGATCCCCAATGGGATCAAATCATGACACCCCCTATCCACAACATTACCGGTCCCTTACCTTCACCAAGGTGTAGGGGGTGCCGATTATGTAAGTCCTAGGGGTGAGGAGAGAACCCACCTCATCTGAGCTGCAGGATGTTAAACTGCCAAGCACCATCATCCTCAGCACATGACGTTAAATGGTGACCTCACCCCATTTACTCTATGTGGGGTGCCACGACTCAGACATTCTCCACGCCTGTTTGTCTCCACGGGAGTGTGACCATCCCTCAAATGGAATGAGATCCTTTTTATTAGAACGATGTCTATCTATGGGGAAAGGGTAAACACCTTGGTGTAAGCCCCTATCTTTTCTTACAGGAGGTAGTACCCATACTCCTCCTTTATTCTTCAGTGCCAAAGGCTGACGAAGGGCGGGATGGGCATCGGTACCCTCCTATCTTCTTCCTTTCCAAATCCCTATCCCATTGGGCTTTGTCACCATCGGGCCTCCACCCTGGAGTAAGTCCTAGTCTCCATCTCCTTGGGGCCACTCCATGCATAATCCCCTATTTCCTCTTTGGTCCACTCCACGCGTAAGCCCCTATTTCCTCCCGGGGCCGCTCCACGCGTAAGCCCCCATTTCCTCTTTGGGTCTCTAACCATGTGTAAGCCCCTTACCACTTGCCACTGACGCACCTTTTGTGAGGTGATCGTCAGGTCTGTGCTACCTCTTGTTTCTCACACCAAGCATGACTCACATGGGCTTAGAGTAAGTACTAACCATGACATCCTCTCTGGGAAGCCTAGAGTGTAAGCCTCACACCACCATCCAAACTACGTGGACTTTGATCCTTGCCAAGGCAAGGTACGTAGGAAGCCTCCATGAGGTTCAATCCCAACATCCATTGGTTCTGACCCCCTTCACATTGGACCACCTTCATCCCACATGACGTTAAATTGCATGCCCCCTTTTCATCCTCCACGACATTAAACTGCATCCACCAATTTCCCCCCTAAACTATGTGGACTTTGATCCTTTCCAAGGCAAGGTACGTAGGAATCCTCCCTAAGGTTCAAGCCCAATTTCCCCCCGAACTACACAGAATTTGATCCTTGCCAATGCAAGGTACATAGGAAGCCTCCCAGAGGTTCAAGCCTAATTTTTCCCTTGAACTACATGAACTTCGATCCTTACCAAGGAAAGGTACGTAGGAAGCCTCCATGAGGTTTATGCCCAACACCCGGTCGTTCCGACCCCCTTCATGTTAGTTCTCCCACACCATCCTAAACTACGCGGACTTTGATCCTTGCCAAGGTAAGGTACATAGAAATCCTCTATGAGGTTTAAGCCCACCATCCATCTGGATCCCAGGTCCTCATTCACATCGGTTCACCGACTCCCGATCCTTGAACTACGTGGATTTGCATCTCTATCTCCAAGACAAGGTACGTAGGAAGCCTCCCTGAGGTTCAAGCCCAACATAGGTAAGCCATTGTCGGCCCCAATAAGTGGTAATCCATTGTTAACCTCATTCGATGCTAAGTCGTTGAAGTCCCTGATAGATGGTAATCCATCCTCAGATGAACTACGTTGACTTTGATCCCTGTCTCTTAGATAGGGTACATAGAAATCCTCCTTGAGTTTCAACCCCTTTCAGTGGTAAGCCGTTGTCAGCCTCATCAGCGGTAAGCCGTTGTAAAGCCTGATATCACCATCATCCTCATGATAGCTCCATCTCATTCCCCCTCTATTTCACTTAACCATCCATCACACATCCTGATTCTTACCCGGGCCGCCACATTCCAGTGAGATCATGCCAATTCACCTCTTCGTTGCTCCCAGCAGTAACTGGGTAACTAACCACACATTAGCCCCAACAACAGTGTTCCCTCAAGGGGTTATGCCTATCTGATCCACTCTAGTCAGTGTTCTAATCAGTCTGATCCATCTCCGCTAGATGTTAAACTCGCGACATACCCTGTGTTAAACATACAAAGCTAAGGAAAACCTCAGATACATGCATATGGCATATAATTCCCCACATGCGACGTGGGATGCCTTGGGATTCTGCACCCTAGAGAAGCCCTATAGTAAGGGGAAGAAACCCAGATGCTTCAGTTTTCCAGCGTCCAGACACGCCAGTGATGTCCAATGTGACTACTCCCCCGACCAAAGGTTGCTGCCCTGGCAGGACCCTTTGGAATGTCCTGACAGAAGCAGCATAATTAACTGGCATCCATGAAGATATGGCACTGAGAATAGTTTCACGAAAAGCATATTAAATCTATAAGGGAGACCCAGACTAGGTGAAAAGTTTTGAGGAGGAATCCACAGAAGGAAAAAACGACATCCCATTATCCCATTTTGATCAAGGAGAAAACTTCCCTGAACAAGGAATGGATGCCACCTGCCTTTGGAAAGCAAGAATGCGGGGCAACAAACAGTGCCATCGTCCCTGAAACATACGGACGCGTGCGCCCCTGCGAAAGCATCAGAAACACCATTACTAATCATTTGAGATCACCCTTTAGTATGTTTCTTTTTCCCATTTCAAGAAGAAGAGTATTAAGTATGATATGCCAACAATGAGTATAGTTATGATGAAATAAATGGGAGACTATATATATGTTTTATGAACCATTTGTTTCTATTTCCTAGTTTCTAAAGACACTATACCTATATGGTCTTTTTATGGTTTTGTTATATGTTGTAATAAATATAATTCAATTTTGAAGTAATATCAATGTATGTAAAGTATGGGTTTTTATAGGGAGATATACATGATTTACTTTATATAATTCATAGAATGGGCTCACCAGAAGGATGCCTTACTTTACCCATGAGTGATACCTGGTTCCCTCATAGATTACCTTAGACGGGCTTGGTGGGAAAATGATAATGTACTATTCCATGAGTTATACTTTGTCTCAAATGTGGTATACCATGGATGGTATCAGAAGGTTATTCCTATATACCATCCCAAGAGTGATATCTGGGTTCCAATTACAGGTCTCCTTGGAAATATTTTTATGGTGATTTGTATTTGTAATGCTCCAAGAGCGATACTTGGGTTCCTCTTTATGGATCACCTTAGACGGGCCTAGGATACCAATTGACTAAAACCAAGGATGCATTTTCCAATAAAAAGAACATGATTGGGTTTATTCCATGGTTATTACTTGAATTTTATGATGGAACAACTATATTCCCATGCATGTATTCCATGAGAATTATGAAACCCATGATATTATGTATGGACACCTTAGGTATACACCATGGGTCCCAGTTGACATGGTGTGTGTATATATATACACATAAATTTTCTTACATGTATTATGTATACACACACACATATTATATATATAAAGGTTGAAATTAGTTCAGAGACATCCATATTAGTCCAAAGTAGGCAGTGTCAGTCAGGTATCCCATGAGGATCCTGGTCCAATGCGGTTTATTTATTTATTACATTACCATTAGTATTACCTGCACAATACACATTTTATATGCATGAACTGGATAGTTATAGTCACCGTTGGTGGTGTACTACTGAGTATATATCACACCTTATTCGAGCCACCGATTGGTACCTGAAAAAATCTCATGGTTATAGGTAGGGAAAAAAAGAAGTTTCCAACTTTGGATTCTTAACTTACTGTCCTAGGATAGAGTACGGGTGTAGAGGACCGATCGTATGCTCATGATGCTAGTGGGGATAACTTTTAGTCTTTTTTTATTTTTTGTTTAACATGTTTTATATGCCTATACCCCTATATCCTTTATAATACCCTTTTGTATAGAATCATGACATGATCATTATTTTTGTATCTCATATTGATTTAGCTTCCACCTATTTATTTATCTTGATGATTTATCATTCCACTATTGGTTATTTGTTATGGTTTCTACTACTTATCATTATTGTATGCCTTTGTATTACAATATAATCATGAAGGTATAAAATACCCACTGTACCATTGTTCACCCTCACTACTAATCATAAGCCTCTGGCATATGAGGAGGCACTCTTGAGGTCATGTGGCCAATTAGATTGGGGAACCACTTAGTGGATTCCAGGTTGGGATGCTACAAAGTGGCATCATATTTTTTTCCTTTTGTATTACTATTTGGGGTATTATACAAGATACTAAGAATGTGTCAGAATTTGGTAATGAGTATATGCTTGGGAGTATCTAACCCATGTATAGGGGAAATCCAAATTACCTGGAATGGGATATTGCTATTCTGGTTTTTTCCTATTATAGTTGAATTGATTTCACTATTGGGTGGCACACATGATTTTTGGTATTTTTATTGTTACTAATATGAAGGATTTTATTTTCCCTTATCCTGATATGGTAAGGAGGTATCACTACATGCATCATAATAGGCACATAAGGACTCATGTGTTATGAATTATGCCATAACATATAGGTGCATCTCATTGCTTGAATTTCTTGTATTTCTTGTGGCTGTTATGAGTGACTTAACTATTATATTTGTAAATCTGTTAACATTTCTTGAAAGGATAAAATAATTAGACTAATTAAAGTTTCTTAATCAACCTAAATGGTGTTTTCCCATATAAATTGACAGTGAAACCTTAATTATCCAATTATACCATGTTTGATCCATGAACCACTGGTCACATGGAATAAAATGTTAATTGTTTTGATTGATTGAATTAAAATTTAAATTTATGAAGCATGAACTTATAAAAATTGGGAATGGTGATTCAATTGATCAAATCATTTTATATGACTTGTTACATCCTAATATCAGATGTAAAGGTCAGATTGTAGTTACATGACACACTAATCACAACTTATAAATATTATGTCTTTATAACTTGGGAATAGTGGCCCATCTAATTAGACCATGACATATATATACATCTAAATGAGTAAAAATTTAAATAAATTTAAAATTTAAAATAAAATGGTTACCATTAAATGGGGATTCCAATTTAAAAGTATATCGTGTTTTCCTCTTTACCCTACAATTGAAACTCCATATACTGGGACCTCTGTTACGTAATGTGAGACCTCAACCCTGACCCAACCTTAGTAGTGGGTAGTAGGTAGTGGATCTTATAACCCTTATGAAATTCATCACCAACTATTCCCAACTTAAGGAGAAGACAGAGAGGTTTGGTTTTTATATTGGAAGGTTGAGTGAATATTTGATTATATTATCTATAGTCTTGTCTATTTTTAAATGTTATCTGAGGTGTGTGTTTGACAACTATATAGCTATGTTACCACAACATCCTTGAGTCACTATATAGGAGTGAGGTGAAAACCATACTCCAAAGATAGTGGGCCTTCAGCCACTAGTATTACTTCCTATAGTTCCACTTGAGGAACCTCCCATTGCTCCTCTAATGGGTGTTGATGATCAGTTTCAAGAGATCTTCCTATGATTTATGTAGTCCATGTAGGGAGATCTACGACCTTACCCTACTATGCCAGATTTGAAATGAGAATTTCTGCAGTAGCATCCTCCCACCTTATTAGGGGATGGTGGTCCTCAGGCTGTAGAGTATTGGATAGAGGTTATGTTATCCATGATTGAGCATTTAGAGACACCTCTATAGCAGAGGGTCAAGCTCATGACTTATATGCTTCTAGAATATGCCAAATATTGGTGGGATGTTATCACCTAAGGTGATTTTCATCAAGGTATGGTCTGAGAGGAATTCCAGATAGCAATCTATGATTACTTTTTCGCTTAGACACTAAGATAAGATTGTGCTAGGGAATTAATGAACCTACAGAAGGGTTCTATGTTTGTGATGGAGTGTTCATCTCATTTTACCTAGCTTCAGCATTTTATGCTGACACTGGCTAGTGATGAGTTAATGAATATGATATGGTTTTAGTATGGGATTATTTACACCATTAAATCATAGGTGAATGTATTACAATTTACCACCATTTTAGAGACAGTGAACCAGACCCTCATCAATGAGTGAAACCTGAGGGAGGCTGGTGGTGTGAGATAGGGTGGTTCATCATCAAGGTAGGGAGACAGTTTGTCTAGTGGAATGAAACATCACTTTGGGTATTATCATGATTATAGTGCATGTAATATGACACACACCGACAATTATGTGGCGTGTCATCATTGTGGTAGGGTAGGACATAAGAATCCCCAATGTATGAGGGACTTAATTGACCACTGAGCTTGCGGAAGGATGGGACATATTCAATGTTTCTGCCAAACTTTCCCTCTAGTTCCTAGTGAGAAGGGATTTGTACTGCCCCCATATTCAGGTATAGAATTATTAACTCCACATTAGGTAGGGAGCTAGAAAATTACTGGCCGCTCAAGCTGAGAAGGTTGAAATGTCCGAGGTAGCTAGAATCCAGAGATATAATTCCAACACAGTAGATCTGCCTAGGTTAGTTAGGTTATAACTCAAGACCGCAGATCTATCCATATCTATGTAGTGCAGCCTACTCATGAGGAGCCTAGTCCAAGGCCTTTTATAGTTCAAGATACTATTATAGTAGACTCTACTTTAGTTTCTTCCTTATTAGAAATAATCACTTTACATTCATTATTATCTGCAATAATTGTGGAGAGCCTTGGGCTTAATATAGAGTACTTTTGTGGCATGATGACTCTCGACACACCGTTGGGGATCCAGACCAAGTGCGTGCATTGATATAAGGGACTCTCAATTGAGATAGGTAGTTATCTTTTTTACATGGAATCTTTTTGTCCTCAAAATGATGGTTTTGACATCATACTCATAATGGATTGGCTAGTATCCTTCTATGCTCATGTTTATTGCTATCACCTGAGGGTGTCCTTCACATCACTTGAGGGTGGTATCTATGTACATAATGGAGAATGGGATGTCCTGGAAAATTGAGATATACCAAAGAATAATTATCTAGGATAAGTGATATACTATATGGATATTATTTTTATGAGAAATCAGGGAACATGACTTATTGAGTTCCCTCCTATGGTGGATCATTCTAGGGACGAATTCCCCTAAAAACTTCTCAAGACCCCTCCTAAGAGAGAGGTAGAATTTACCATTGATCTAGTTCTAGGGTAGAAACTAGTGTCCATACCTCTTTGTAGGTTGAAACATACTTATCTTCAAGAACTTAAGAAGTAGCTAGAGGATTTGGAAGCTAAGGATTTATAATGACCTAGTACTTCACTATGGGGTTCACCTATCATTTTATCCAAAAAGGTAGATGATACACCTATATTATTCATGGATTACCATTGGTTGAACCAGATTATGATTAAGAATTGGTATACACTGCCTTATATAGACAAACTCTTCAACTAGCTCCAAGGAGTAATGATTTTCTCTAAGATTGATTTGATGTTGGGATACCATCAGGTGTGTGCGAGACCATCATATATACCATGTATGGAATTCCATAGTAGGTATGACCTATATGAGTATTTGGTCATGCATTTTAGCCTTATTAATATGCCAACAGGCTTCATGGATATGATGAATTGGGTTTTCAACCCATATTTAGATTCATTTATGGTGGTCTTTGTAGATGAAATTGTAGTGTATTATTATACCTAACACAACCATGCCAAAAATCTTGAGATCATGATGAACACACTGAGAAAACATCAATTGTATGCTAAGATCCCTAAATTCCAATTTTGGATTGATAATTTTCACTTTATGGGCCACATAACCTCAGAGGTAGGAGTGTATATTGACCAAGAGAAGGTGAGATCTATTGTTTCTTGGGAGAAACCTAAGAAAGTTTTCAACATACATAGTTTCTTGGGGATGTATGAATATTATAAGTGTTTTTTTCTAGAATCTTCACACCTAACAGTTCCTCTTACAGGATTGAATAAGAAAGGGGTTAATTTTTTATGGTCTGAAGCCTAAGAAACAACCTTTCAAAAGTTGAAAGGGAGATTGACTTCAAAATTGATCTTGACTATTCTAGAGCTCGGTGGAGGTTATATAGTTTATTATAATTCTTTGGGAATAATTATATGAGAAGTTATAATGTAGGGAGATTGATATGTAGCATAAGAGTATCATCAATTGAGACCTCCTAAGTGAAATTAACCTACTCATGACCTCGAGCTACCAGCCTTGGTTCATGCTTTATGCTATTGGAGGAATTATCTATTTAGGGAAATATTCTTCATTTACAAAGAATAAAAAAGTCTTAAATAAATTTCCACACAATGTGACTTGAATCTCATGAAACACAGGAGGGTAGAATACCTACATTAATTCTACTTTGAGCTCTCTTATACACCTAGTAATGGAAATAAAGTAGCTAATGTACTGATCTGGAAGAATTAGACACATACAATCCAAGAGGCCAGTAGTGAGTGGTAATTAATGGATTTGTTTTCTGAAATACACTTGGAGGTTTAAGAATATCATTGGTAGCCTATTTTAGTATCCTTGGCAGTGACATATCCTATTCTGGAGTGAGTAAATATAATAAAAATTTTATATCCCATGGTAATATTACTAAGGGAGAGTGTCTTAGGTGAGGACCCACCACTTATTTGGGTTATTGATGAGAATGTGATCCCGCACTTTCGTGGGCATGCATGGGTTCTTGAAGACATACAAGAAGAATTAATGTGGGAATATCATTCCTATATTTGGGAAATACACCCTAGTATTACCAAGATGTGTTGATACATACACCATCAGTATTAGTGTCCAGGTATGAGGAGATAGATTTTGGGTTTTATCATATGATGTTACACCTATCAGTTCGTGAAGGTGGAGCACTAGAAACCTGTTATAATTTTACATCCTCTATCCATTCCAAATTGGAAATGGTATGAAGTAACCATGGATGATGGGATTGTTGATATACACTCAAGTAAATGACATGGTATGGTTGATCATTGATAGGTTAACCAAAGTCACTCACTTTATTCCTATTAGAGACACCTTATTAGTTGATGATATTAGGAGGATTTACATTTTGAATATTGTGCACCTTCATGGTGTTCCTGGTTCTATTTTATTAGACATAGATACTCAGATTACATCATAGTTCTAGAAAGGGTTATAAAAGGCACTAGGTTCACATGTGATTCTGAGTACAACATATCACCCTTAGACCGATAGTCTATTTGAGTGCATGATACAAGTGTTAGAGGACATGCTCTAGGCATGTGTTCTTGATTTTAGAGGTTCTTAGAAGAAACACCAACCTCTTGTTGAGTTTTTCTAAAATAAAATCTTTCAGGAAATTATTCATATGGCTCCATATGAGGCACTTTACGGTAGAACATGCTGTTCACACCTGTGATGGTTAATGATAGATGTGATAACACTATTAGGACCACATCTTGTTAAGAATAAATCTGTAACACCCCAACCCGACTTACCCTTGAACTGGTAGCCAGATCTGTTGCCACATAACCTCAAGCACATCTACCCATATGCCAGAGGCTGTTTACTAGTAGTGAGGGACTATGGATAGTAAGTGGGGAGACTACACCCTCATATTTAGAGTGCACAGTAGTAAAAAACAATAAACCTAGACAATAACAGAAGAATATATAAAGCACTAGTCAACTGAATACAGAAAGTGACCAACACCAGTTTATACAATGCATGCATGTCATGGTGATACATATCTAAAATTAGTAAAAAAAACATGCTTTACATTTCAATATATAAATAAGTAAAAGACTCAAACCATCAAGGGTGACCTCCATGAGCATCCTGAGATCCTACTCAATCCTTTTCTCCTAAATCCCAAGTACAAGTAAATAGCCTCAAGCAAGAGTCCACAGTCCCACAAAAAATAAAGTATACTCAGGTACCCCAGTGCAATGGTGGCTTGAATAGGGTGTGAGATATAAATCTTAGTAGGCCGAGACCAGTGGTGTCTAGATCAATCTGGATAATACAATAAAATTAAATAGAGTTCAAGTATATTGAAGGAATAAAAAAATTGAATAAATAACCAAAAACCCCTCCAGGTTCCAAAGGGACACCTAACAATGATACCTGCTTCGGCTTGTAGCCGGAATAAGAGTCTGAGAAGGAACAATATATATAAAAATAATGTATAATGAACTGTTTATCACATTATTTAATATTCCTTGTTTAACCACACAAAATAATGATCATGTTACCATTCTTATATTTCACCCATTTGAATGACGTTATCATTCCATAACTCACACACACTTCAATGTCCATGTTACCATTCCATACTCACAAACCCATGAATGTCCATTTTACTATTCCATACTCACTCACCCATTAATGTCCATGTTACCATTCCATACTCATGCACCAAGAATGTCGATATTACTATTCTATACTCACTCACCTGTGAATGTCCATGTTACCATTCCATACTCACACACCATGAATGTACATGTTACCATTCCATACTCACGCACCCATGAATGTCCATGTTACCATTCCATACTCAAGATCCCTTTAATGTCCATGTTACCATTCCATACTCACGCACTATGAATGTTCATGTTACCATTCCATACTCACACCCATGAATGTCCATGTTACCATTCCATACTCACACACCCATGAATTTCCATGTTACCATTCTATACTCACACACCCAAAAATTTCCTTGTTACCATTCACCACATCATAATATAATTAATTGATCAATTAATTATCTTCATCATTATTATTAATTCAACAATTAGTTAAAACAACAAGTCATTTAGTTAATTCAACAATTAACCTATCACAACAATTACTCTAGTTAATTCAACAATTAACTACTCATAAGGAAACCATGTCAATACCACATAATTAATTTATAAATTAATTATCTCTAGGAAACCATCTCTAAATCACATAATTTAATTCACAAATTAATTATCTCAGATTAGCCCCAAATCAAAATTTCATAATTAATCCCCTGATTAATTTTCTATATTACAATATCATAACACATAATTAATTCATAATTAATTATCTCAATTTAACCAATTAAATATCTCATAATTAATCTTTTGATTAATTATAATCTCAAAGAACATAATTAATTATCTCAACTTAACCAATTTAATATATCATAAATAATCTTCTGATTAATCATCATCTCAAGCACATAATTAATTCATAATTAATTATCTCAACTTACACAATTTAATATCTCATAATTAATCCCCAGATAATTATTATCTCAAAGAACAAAATTAATTCATAATTAATTATCTCATCTTAACACATTTTATATCTCATAACTAATTCCTTGATAATTATTATCTCAAAGCACACAATTAATTCATAATTAATTATCTCATCTTAACACATTTAATATATCATAACTAATTCCTTGATAATTATTATCTCAAAGCACATAATTAATTCATAATTAATTATCTCATCTTAACCAATTTAATATTTCATAATTAATCTTATGATTAATTATCCTACCAAAGCACCTAATTAATTCATAATTCATTATATTAACTTAAAAAATTTAATATCTCATAATTAATCTTATGATTATAACTATCTCAATTATAATTTAAAAGCACATAATTAATTTAATTATAAAAACTATCCTGCTTAATACTCATAATTACCACTTAACCCAAGTGCGTCAACATGTAAGGCTGACAATAGAAAAACACATATCAACAAGCTAAAAGAACATATCAATCTAAACATTATGATTTTAACTTGAAGGAAATACACCTCTATTAGAGGGGTTTTATTACAAAAACATGATTTTTTAATCTATCAAGACATTTTATAATAATAAGAAATTTTATCCATGATTCATTCTCAAATTTACCCAAAAGAAGAAGGTATGATGGTCCTTGTAGTCTAGCTTGGGTTGTCGAATCCTCAGAGACCTAAGAAGTACCTATAGACACGTACATTATATGGATTGTTTTTGACTATGAAGTGGAAAACTTGGGTTGATTTAAGATGGTTTTAAAGGATCACTAACAGATTTAGGTTAATTCAAATTAAGGTAATGAGTTTATCCTTGGTTATCGCTCGGGGTGGATAGGATGAATTCCTTTTTTAATAATTTCAATTTCTTATATTTGAGATGGGTTTATTTAATAAGATCAAACAAAATCATCACTTACTGGTTTAATGCCTACACACCCTAATACTAATCACCTATATAATTCAAGGATAAAATTTTTGGGCACTCCAAGGTAAAGGTTCGTATTAGCACTTGAAATGTGTGACCTTAAATTCAATAAGGATGAAGAGGTTTTAAAATAATCAAATAAAAATCTCATTTAAAAGAAGTTATTAGACATTAATTGAGTGATAAATAACATAAAATCCAGACCCTTTCTACTCCCTTGGATCAACCCATAAAAGATTTAGCCCTCCATTGATGACATGTATTCAACGGAAGTGGGAAGTAGACTTACGAAGGTGGAATTGAAGAAGTAAAAACAACAACAAAAATCGATCACTCCACCTTTGTGTGATAAATATCACAAAGTATGGTGTGAATAAATTCACACCTTGAACCAACGGTATCAATGAGATATGTAGAAGAATAGAATAAGAGTAAAGGAAGAACTTTTATTAAGAAACTAAGGTGAATTAAACAACTTACATGAGAAAGAAATGCGATTACAAACACAAAGCGACAAAATAACACTACAATGAAACCAAGAACCAAAGATAATAAATTCCTCCATCACCACTACCTTAAATAGGAATTTTGGGAGCCTTGGGTCAAGCCTACAATAGTATAAATCATCCCACATGATTATGGTAGGCCTAGAGTGGTGGAAAGCTTGTGGAACTTGGACTTTTCCACTCTTGACCCAAGGTGGAAGCCAACTTGAAAACACCTAATAGAAGTGCTTGTAAGACCTTATAGATGGCCGAATTAGAGTCCTCTATAGAAGAATAAAATGGATCACCGTATGTATCCTAACCTATTGTAAAATTTTGGTCCATTTGGAGTTGTGAATTCCGAGATATGATTATATTGGTAGGATGCTTTTTGGGCCGCAGAATCTGGCCCAGAATTTTATCTCCAAATTGGGCCGCCTTAATAGTCACAATGGAAACCGAATTAGCACTGTATCATGAATAATTATTTGTTACTATATATTTATTCTAGCATCCCACTAAATTTGGGCTTCATTGAGCCCGTATGTTGGGCCCCACATTCTCATCAATGGGATGGTGTCCAATATGACTTCTCCAGAATTGTTTGCATGAAATCCCATTTTAGTGGTCTTCAAATATGGATCTTCCAACACTAAAAAAATATGAAATGTTCCCAATATAATTATAAACCTGAAAATTAAATATGAAAATAAAATAAAGATCATTGGGTACTTTAAATGATGTTCAAATATATACTACATAATAGTGCATTTTAAGAAGGAATTACAATCATAATGTGAAATGATGTTCAAAGTGTAAAATGCACTAAAATGGTGTTTATGAATAATAAAGCACATGAATATTATATAAATTAACAATGAATATTAGCCTCATTTAGTGTCTAATCACACCCCCAAACTTGGGTTTTTCTAGTCCCGAGCAAAATATATCTCAACAATATGAAATTCGAATTCCCTTTTCCAAAAACATTTTAATACACAATGATCTACAAAAACCCTTATACAAAAAAATCATGAAACCCATAAAAATATTTTAATACATGATATTTTAATAATCATATACTAATCCCAAGCCCATTACTTTGTTCAAATTCATCGCAATATTTCATCCAATATCAATTAAGAGTGATGATGTGTTGTGCATCGCATTAGACATGAGGGTTCATCTTTATTCAAGAGGGAAATAATGGAAGCACTAGGTGGAATCAAATTTCAATATTAAGATGAGTATTCAATTTTTTTTATTATTTTATTTTTTGGTTTTTTTTTGTTTTTTTTAAATTTTCCATGGTAATTGAAATTGCACTAAAAAGAGCCAACCCCTGTAGTGAGACTTTGCCGATGACTCACAGGCTCAAAGACCTTAGGGAACCAAATTGAAGCTCACATACTCAGGCATCATCTCGAGTTAACTCAATCAAAACAAATTCAAATTACTGAAAATAGATATAAAATTATTAACTCCGGGCCAGACAACTATGGAGTCATGATCCCCAAGTGCCGAAAGCCACGCATTAGGTCATTTCATTGCTCTACGTGAAAATTTATTGTTTTTATTTAATTTTTTTATTGAATACTCATATTAAAACTAAAATTATCACCAAAACTATGATATTTATTTAGGGGACCCCATGAACTCAAACTAATACCCCACTATCCAAATGACGTGCATTGTGATTTTTTTTATTTGGATGAAAATATAAACCATGAAATATCACATTAGATAGGCACACTTTCCAAAATCAATGCTCATGTAATTATACAAGGATTAAAATCAGAATTGGTTCATGCTAAATTATTTGATATTCAGTTTCAAAGTGTGCAATGTGTATTACCATGTTCAAAGTTAAAGGAAATTTTCCTTCCATTTACACACATTTTTTTTTCAAATCATTCATTTTATTTGACACAAAAGAATTTTTTATTTTTTCTCCCCCCAACTTAAAATAACACTATCCCTAGTGTTTAAAGAAAAGAAAATTTAGAAGGGGGTATAGGTAGATAATGAGAGTTCAAAAATGAAATTGAAAATGAGGATCATGGAATGAAGTCACTTGGTGGTTGAAGTTGAAATTCTTGCTGCTCCCTTTTAATCCCTTGATCTCGATGTCACTCTGAGAATTCCCTAGTAGAGGAAAAAAAGAAAATAAAAAGAAACAAAAAAAACTATATATATATATATTTATATAATAAATAATTTAAAATATAAGTATATATAATAAAATTATATAATAAGGAAGCACAAAAATATTTAGGTCAGTGGTAAGCGTGCGCCCCTGTCTCCCTTCGGTCCCGAGTTCGAGTCCCCACGGCTTCGCCAGTTGTGATGAGGTTTTCCCCACAACCTACTATGTGGAATTTTTTTTTTTATTATATTTTTATTATTTTTTTTATTTTTATTTTAACTTAAAAACACATAAAAATAAAATGAACTGATGATACATTGTATTCTTTTTAAATTTCTGGGTAAGGTATTACTCAGGGATCACACCACGTGACACAGATGAATATGGTGCTCCCCTTTCATATCCATCCATACTCATAATAGAAGAACATGTCAACAATTTATTTTTTTTATTTTTAAATATCAAAATGATTCATTAATCCTATTTAAAATATAAATTTGATTAAAACAACAAAATGATTAGAAACTTGAAAACTATGGGTTGCCTCCCATGCAATGCTTTGTTTAACATCGTTAGCTCGACTTGGACCCCTAATTGATTATTTATTTTCATAATCTAAGGTAGGTTCACACAATTCTTCATCAAATTCATGTTTTTGGAATGGTTATATGAATGGTTTGATTCTATGACCATTAACTTTAAAGGTTTGACCATTGGTGGGATCTTGAATTTCTACAGCCCCATGGGGGTACACCTTATGCACTATGTATGGACCTGACCATCTAGACCTCAACTTTCCCAGGTGTAAATGAAGTTTAGAACTATATAAAAGAATAGGTTTACCTAGTACAATGTGTTTGGTTTTATGATTTCAATATTGGTAGGCTTGTACTTTATATTTATTGATCGTTGTATTTTCATAAGCCTCCATCCTAAGTTCCTCAAGTTCATTGAGATCTAATTTCCTTTTTGTTTCGTCCAATGAGAGGTCATAATTCATTTTCTTAATTTCCCAAAAGGCATTATGTTAAATATCCACTGGAAAATTGCATGATTTACCATAAACCAACCTATATGGGGACATTCCTAAAATGGTTTTATATGCAGTTCAATAAGCCCAAAGAGAATCCAAGAGTTTCTCGGACCAATCTTTCCTAGAAGGATTGACATTTTTTTCAAGAATATTTTTAATCTCCCTATTTGCTAACTCATCTTGACCATTTTTTTGAGGATAGTACGCAGTGGGAACTTTATGAGAAATCCCATACTTAGACACGAGTGAAGAGAATGGATGGTTGCAGAAATGGGTTCCTCAATCACTGATTATAACCCTAGGAATTCCAAATCAAGAAAATATGTGCTCTTTCAGAAATCGGATCACAAATTGATGATAATTAGACTTGGTGGGGATGGATTCAACCCATTTTGAGATATAATAAATAACTAAGAGGATGTAGAGGTATACCTTAGAGTTTGGGAAGGGACCCATGAAATCTATTCCCCAACAGTCAAAGATTTCAATCACTAAGATGGGAGTGAGTGGCATTTGATTCCTTTTTGTGATTGACCCTACTTATTGACACTTAGGAAAGCCTTGAAAAAATGTGTAGGAGTCCCTTGAGAGGGTGGGCCAGAAGAGACCATACTGAAGAATATTAGAAGTTGTTTTCTTAGAGGAAAAGTGACCTCCACATGCCTTACTATGAAATAATTTAAGGATAGACTCTTGTTCAGATTCTGGGACACACCTCCTAATGACTTAGTTAGGGAACAAATTATAGAGGTATGGATCGTCAAACACATAGTGTCTAACATCCAAAAGGAATTTCCTTCAATCTTGAGTCCCTAAGAATTTTGAAATGACTCCTGTAACTATGAAATTGGCTATGTCGGCATACCAAGGGCAGTCACTCACAGAGTATAGTTGTTCATCATGAAATGAACTAGACATATAAAAGTGATTTGAGTTGTCTTTGGATTCCATCCTAGAGAGGTGATCAGCTAAAACATTTTCAACACCCTTTTTATCATTGATTGTGAGGTCAAATTCTTGTAATAGAAGGACCCACCTAATCAGTCTAGCCTTAGAATCTTGTTTTTGGAAGAGGTATTTTAGTGCAGAATGGTCAGTGAACACAGTGATAGAGGATCCTAAGAGGTAGGACCTAAACTTCTCTAAGGAAAACACAATAGAAAGTAACTCCTTTTTCAGTAGTGGTGTAGTTTATTTGGGCATCATTTAAGGATTTTCTTGCATAAGCAATGACATAAGGAGTTTTATCACAATGTTGTCCTAACACAACTCCTATAGTAAAGTCACTGTAATCACACACAAGTTCCAAAGGAAGGTTCAAATTTGGAGATTTCATAATGGGAGGAGAGGTAAGAGAGAATTTGAGGGTTGAGAATGAACCCTCACAGCTTTCTATCCAAACAAATGGAGCATCCTTTACTAGGAGAGCACAAAGGGGACGAGAGATTGAACTAAAGTCCTTGATGAATATTTTATAGAAACCATCATTTCTTAAGAAAGACCTCACTTCCTTGACAGTTTTGGGTAATGAAAGGTGAAAAATGATGTCAAACTTGGCTTTATCAACTTCAATCCCCCTACCTGAGACTAGATGGCCTAGAACTAGTCCCTCTTTAACCGTGAAATGACATTTTTCCTAGTTTTGGACCAAATTATTTTCTTCACATATTGACAAGACTCTCTCCGCATTCCTCAGACATCCCTCAAATGTATCCCCAAACACAATGAATTCATCCATGAAGACCTTAAGAAAATCCCCTACCATGTCTGAGAATATTCCCATCATGCACTGCTGGAAGGTTTCAGGGGCATTGCATAACCCGAAGGGCATGTTTTTGAAAGTAAAGGTTCCGAATGGACATGTAAATGCAGTCTTCCCTTGATCCTCTAGGGAGACCTCAATTTGATTATACCTCGAGTACCCATCTAAGAAATAGTAGAAGGCATGACCTGCCACTCTCTCAAGGACTTGGTCAATGAATGGTAAGGGGAAATGGTCATTCTTGGTGAATGAGTTTATCTTTCTATAGTCAATGCAGACCCTCCATCCACTAATCACCCTGGTTGGAAGAATCTCTCTATCCTTATTGGTTATAACTGTGATTCCTACCTTCTTGGGAACCACTTGAATTGGGATGACCCACTCACTCTCATCTATGGGATATTTGATACCAGATTTTAACAATTTCAGAAGTTCTTTTCTCACTACTTACATGATATTAGGATTGAGTCACCGTTGAGGTTGATGACATGGCTTTGAATCAGATTCCAGAACAATCCTATGAGTCCCGATAAGTAAGCTAATCCTGGGAATATCAAACAGGGTCCAACCAATGGATTTCTTATGTTTCCTAAGGAAATATAGAAGCATCTTCTCATGATTGGATTCAAGAGAAGAAGAAATGACAATAGGATGTGTTTGATTGTCCCCTAGGAAGGCATACTTGAGTGCAACAGGAAGTTACTTCAATTCAATATTAGTTTGGTTCAAAATTTCAACAGAGGTTTGGGACATTGGATCAAGATCAATTTTATTTCCTAGAGTTTTAGATAGGATTGATTCCCCACATGTATAAGTTTCAGCTACTATATTGGCTTGATCAGATTTAGGGAAGGAAGTTGGAGTGGTCTCCATGAAAGTGGTTTCCTGAAAGGTTTCACTGATTGTTGGACGTAAGACTTCATCATAAGAGCAATTTGAAAATGATTCAAGCCAAGGATATAAACTTCCTTCATGTGAAAAAAGAAAATCAATCTCATCCTGTCTTAAACATCCATCAAATATTCCTTGATGTTATATGGATTCATTATCAATGCTTCTTATCATGTTTACTTCATGAATGTCCTCGTCATCCCCTATTTGTGAGCTTTCATTATAGATGTTCAAGTCTAGACTCATGTTCCCAAAGGTGATGGTCATGTTCCCATTTCGGACTCAGATAAAAAAGCTGATTGTTGCAAGGAAGGGACGACCAAGGATAATTGGGGTTTGTTCCTTATTTCCTAAGTTTGGATGGTTTTCAAGGACAATGAAGTCAGCAGGGTAGATGGATTTTTCAACCTTTACTAGAATGTACTTTAAAATCCCCTTTGGAACCCTAATGATACGATCAGCAAGTTGAAGTGTGACAGATGTGGGTTGGAGCTCTTATAGGCCTAACTGGCAGTACACAACATAGGGGATGAGATTGACACTAGCACCTAGGTCACACAAGGCCTTGACAACTTTTCTCTCTCCTAGTTCAACATTGATGTAAGGGTAACCTAGGTCTTTCAATGTAGGAGGAATGGTCCCTTGAATGGTGGTACTCACATTAGTAGCCAAAAGGACTTGGTTTTTATGTGAAAATTTTCTTTTAAAAGTTCACAAGTCCTTAAGGTACTTTGAGTAGGCAGGTATGGTTTGTATTGCATCGATAAGGGGAATGTTCAACTTGACTTGTGAGAAGATTTACCTCAATGTTTCACTCAATTTAGTCTTGGTTTCCCCCCTTATGCATTGAGGAAATGGTGCAGGTTGTGGGGTTGTTTGTTGAAGAGTTTTTTCTTTCACATTGTTATCAGTTTCCACAGTTTGATCTTGTGGTTCATTTGAATTTTCATTAGAGTTTGAAGCTTCACATGGTTTATGAATTATTTGTTCTGGTTTCTTAATTGATTTCCCACTTCTTAAAATAGTCACAACCTTTAGTTGTTCATGAGTTGTTTGAGTACAACTTGACTCTCCCCTTGAAGTTGAGGATGGTACCGCCTGAGTAGGCATGGGTGCCTTTCCAGTTTTGATGGTTTTAAGTTCTTGTTTTAGGGAAAATACTTCTGAGTTCATCCTTTCCATTTGTTTGCACAGTTTTTCTAGTAGGTTTTGTGGAACAGTTTGGGTTGGTTCTTGATAAGATTAGTTTATCCCAGGGGAGTATTTTGGAGGTGGGATGGTTTGTTTAAATTGGACTGGTGGTTGTTGGTATTGGATAGGTTGGGTTTGGAACTGGTTATGGGTTTGGTAGTTGTAATGGGGGTAAGGATTTTGTCCCTATGGTTGGCTAGGTTGTTGGTTATCTTTCCAGCGGAAGCCTGGGTGGTCATTATACCTTGGGTTGAAGGTGTTTTGGTATTGAGGCCTTTGAAAGTTCAAGGCATTTAATTCCGCTGGGCGTCCTCCTAAAAGAACATCCTTGATGGATGGAATGGTTGGGCAGTTGTATTTCTTATGGTCATTTTTGTCACAAATTGTGCAAACAGGGTCAATAGTTTGGATTTCATAGACTTTCCTAAGGTCTATCTCTTCAACCTTCCTAGAGAGTGCTGCGAGTTTATCCCTAAGGATTTTCTCTTCTCTAAGTGTATGAATTCCAGTAGTTCTTTGTGGATTTTCAGAATAAGGTGAAGTTCCCCATGTTTGGTTTTGTTCATCAAGGATTTCTAGATACTTGTAAGCATCATTTAGGGATTTGTTTTTAAAGGTTCCATTACACATTATGTCAATGAATTATTCGTTCCCCAAACCCAACCCTTAATAGAAAATTATCACTTATTTAGGAATATAAAAACCATGGTGTGGAACCATGTTTAGGTTCTCTTTGAACCTCTCCCATGTTTCATAGAATGACTCCCTCTTTTTCAAAACAGTTTTGGATTCTCTTTTTAAGTGCAATTATTTTGTGGTGGGGAAAGTATTTTTTGTAGAATTCTATTTTTAGTTGGTCCCAAGAGTTTATGGATGATGGTATCAAATTTTTCAGCCAATTTTTAGCTAGATCCTTTAAATAAAAAGGAAATAGCCTCATCTTAGCTGATTCTAGTTGATGTGGGGGACACATGGTTTCTACAATGTCATTGAATTCCTTAACGTGAAGGTAGGGCATCTCGGACTCCATTCCATGGAATGTGGGAAGGTGGTTAAGGACATGGGGTTTAAATATGTAGTTGGAATCTCCTAGGGAATTGTGTCTAATTATTGAGGGGGCATTGGTCCAGGAAGGTGTGAGGTAGTCATTCATGGTTTGATCAACTGCATTCCCCAAGTTTGGGGCTGCCTCATTTGGGTTTCCATTTTGGTTCCCACCCGGGTTTATGAGTTGGTTTCTTTGAAGAAATTCCATTGAAATAGGCTCAATTTTTTACTCTGGAGTATTAGGAATATTAGGATATAATGTAAAGAGTTACCTTGGTGTACTTGACTCCCCAACCCCAGGACTATCTACCCTAACTAGACGGTTTGATTGATTGCGGGTGTAGGCAGACATGCGCCAAAAGAAAAAAAACGAGAAAGGGAAAAGATAAGAAAATTTGGATGAGAAAAGAAGAAATGGGGGAGAATAGAATGGGTGTTTATATGACTTACTTGGGTCCCCAGAAATGGCGCCAAAAGTTGATTCATGCTCAAATTTACCCAAAAGAAGAAGGTAGGACGGTCCTTGTAGTCTAGCTTGGGCTGTCGAATCCTCAGAGACCTAAGAAGTACCTACAGACACATACATTTTATGGATTGTTTTTAGATATGAAGTAGACACATTGGGTTGATTTAAGATGGTTTTAAAGGATCAATAATAGATTTAAGTTAATTCAAATTAAGGTAATAAGTTGATCCTAGGTTATCGCTCGGGGTGGATAGGATGAATTCCTTTTTTAATGATTTCAATTTCTTATATTTGAGATGGGTTCATTTAAGAAGATCAAAAAAAAATCATCACTTACTAGGTTAATTCCTAAAAAATCTAATAATAATCACCTATACACTTGAAGGATCAAAGTTTTGAGCACTCCAAGATAAAGGTTCATATTAGCACTTGAAACGTGTGACCTTAAATTCAATAAGGATGAAGAGGTTTTAAAATCATCAAATAAAAATATCATTTAAAAGAAGTGATTATCCATTAATGGAGTGAGAAATAACATCCAATCCATACCCTTGCTACTCCCTTGGATCAAACCATAAAAGAGTTAGCCCTCCATTGATGACATGTCTTCAACGGAAGCGAAAATTAGACTTATGAAGGTGGAATTGAAGAAGTAAAAACAACAACAAAAATCGATCACTCCACTGTTGTGTGATAAATATCACAAGGTATGGTGTGAATAAATTCATACCTTGAACCAACAGTATAAACGTGATATTTAGAAGAACATAATAATATTAAAGGAAGAACTTTTATTAAGAAACTAAGGCGAGTTAAACAACTTACATGAGAAAGAAATGCGATTACAAACACAAAGCAGCAGCATAACACTACAATGAAACCAAGCACCAAAGATGAAAAACTCCTCCATTAACACTACCTTAAATAGGCATTTTGGGAGCCTTAGGTCGAGCCTCCAGTAGTACAAAGCATCCCATTTTATTATGGTAGTCCTAGGGTGGTGGAAAGCTTGTGGAACATGTACTTTTCCACTCTTGACCCGAGGTGGTGGCCAGCTTGCAACCACCGAATAGAAGCGCTTGTAAGACCATATAGATTGCCAAATTAGAGTGAGCCATATGAAAAGAAAATTTATCCTCGGATGTATAATAACAGCCTATAAAATTTGGGCCCATTTAAAGTTGTGGATTCTGAGATATTATTAGATTGGTAGGATGTTTTCTGGGACGCAGAATTTGGCCCAAAATTTTATCTCCAAATTGGGCCACCTTAATAACGACCATGGAGGCCAAATTAGTACTAGATCATGAATAATAATTTGTTCCTATACATGTATTATATCATTACAAGAAATTTGGGCTTCATTGGAACTGTATGTTGGGCCCCACATTCTCATCAGTGGGATGGTGTCCTATCTAACTTCTCCAGGATTGTTTGCATGAAATCCCATTTTGGTGGTCTTCCAACACTACATAAATATTAAATATTCCCAATATAATTATAAACCTGAAAATTAAATATTAAAATAAAATCAAGATCATTGAGTACTTTAAATGATGTTAAAAAATGTACCCCATATTAGTGCATTTGAAGAAGGAATTACAATCATAATGTGAAATGACGTTCAAAGTGTAAAATGCACTAAAATGGTGTTTATGAATAATAAAGCACATGAATATTATATAAATTAACAATGAATATTAGTCTCATTTAGTGGATAATAACTCCAATAATGTAGTCAACTTTATCAAAAGTAGTAGATTAACAAAAAATGTATTTTTCCAAATAAAATCAAAGTTAGGGACCCTAACTCAAGGAATTGGCCGGGGCAATACTTTCTAACTCAAACCACAACACGCTCGTTCACACGCACTTCCATAATATTTCACACACATACTAGGAATTGGTCTCATCACCCTACAATGATAACTGGCACCCAAAATTAGTGCGGTGAGGAGCAACACACCTCCAATTAATTAACCGCAACTCAAATACACCAAAAACATCTAATTTAAAGGGTTTGAAACCAATCATCGGGTTTATAGCCTTACCTGAAAATGATGGAGGTGAACCAAATCAAGCCGAACCATCATACCTTTGGTGATAGTTGTTTAAATACAACCCAAAAGGTCCCGAGACATCTTTTTCACTACCTAGGATCAGAAGAAACAAGAAATACGGATTAATCCCGAACCCAGGGTTTTGGCCCAACAGAACTCAGATGATGGAGAGTCAAGACAGCTGATACGAAGAATGAAACATGTGGATAAGGACTTACCTTGATGAAAGAGACAACTTTCGTGAAGACTCTGGGAGGAGATATCTGCGTGAAGAGGGAGTCATAGAGGAGTGCGGTGCGCCACCCATGGGTGCTGCACCATGGGTGCATTGTGTAACACCCCAACCCTAGTTACCCAGAGTCGGTGCATTATTACATAACATTGTCATGATCACAAGAGATCAAGTCTCTAAAGACCTATTAGTTTAGTAGCCTTGGAATTACTTGATACATTCATAAGTTTTACATTACATTATAAAATGAAAAACTACAACAACATTGTCTCCATAGACCACACTCATATCCCTTAGACTATCCCTACAAGTCAGTCATAATATACTTCTTCGCATATTGGGAAAAATAAAACATAGAAAGGGGTGAACTCAGATGCTCAGTAAGGATAACAATATAGAAAAAACTTTCAAAACTAATCATAAACATTTAATAAAATGTATAAGACTAAAAAAATCCTTTTAAACTTAAACTTCATCATAATATGAAAAATAAAAATAAAAATAATGAAATTTACTCATTCACATGGATATTCTACTAGTTGAATAATCACATGCAATATCAATATACAATTTCATAATGATAGAATGCATAATGCCATACTTCATAACCACATAGTCAAGACCTTGTGCCAAGACTACAAATAAGATTTTTTCAAGGCCTTATTCCAAGATACTAGTTTGTCTCATGAGACCTACTGATGCATTGAGGAGCTATAATGGGCTCCACGCGTCACTTACTAAGTCCAATACATTCCTCATACGAAAATGTTTAAACATAACATAAACATTCATATTAAAATGAACATAAGAAATGTCATTACTTTATCCATAAACCATGAATGCTATAAAATAACACATCTACAGTCAAACATATCACAAAACCTTCAATACAATATGGAATATTTGTATCAACTTCAAACAAGCTTAAAATACATCAAGGATGTTGACATAGATGAAATGAAAACTATTTGAAAGATACACCTCTTTATATTTTGAAACCATTTAAAAGAAAACATTTATCTTGGAAATATTATTATAATATTTTAAGGGAAGCTTCAAAGGTGTTATAATGGTGAAAAATTGTCGCACCCACCGTATACGTTAAAAAAATATTCTTTCCTTAATTTTGTTGAAAAGGTTTTAAATTACCTTGTTTGGAAAATGACAGAAATATTCATTTCAAAACATTTCATAAAAAGTAAAAAAAGGGTATAAATGGAATTATCCCATATTCTAGTAAATAGTAAATTTTTTTTGAAATACATTTTTAATAAAACAAGGATGTGGATGATAAAGAGGTCGCAGTAGATAATTACATATAAACAACCTCGGATAATGAAGAGATTGTAGAATTAACCCTTACCTTGTAATTTTCCTTGGTCGAGGGTACGTTAAACTCATATATAATAGTTAAGTCATTGTTATTAAATTATAAAAGATCCATATACATAAATATGATATCATATATGATCTTCTAATATTGCTTTGTTAATAATATTTTAGTATTATCATCGTTTCGGGTGTTAACTGATTCATTTTCCTTTATATGTTTTGTTACGTAAGTCATTTTTTTATGGATAGGATGTATTTTATTCATATAAATAATGATATTAAGTTCTTTAAACATCATTTTTAATCATCAAATGAAAATTATTCTTGAATGGTTATGATGGGGAAATGAATCTCATCGCGTTCTTGGAGATGGTAATCCGTACGTACGCATGAGCGAGAATATCATTATATTGATGGTGAGATCGTATGTAATTGGATGGTATATAATATTTAAATAATAATTAACATGTTATATTTATTATTTAAATAAATTATACTCATTATTATACCCATCCAAACAGTGAAGTGTTGAATGACAAACTACAGCACAACGTGGAGACGATAAGTCGTACGTACACACGTATGGTGACTTTGTCATTTATAGGATGGATCAAATAACGAACATGATTGTACCATATTTATAATAACATAAATTTATATAGGAGTTAATGGAGTTATTATTTTGGTAAGTAAACAACAAAGAAATAAGAAGTGGAAGAAGAAAAGAACTTGAAGGAGGGTGGTGAAATTATTACCTCTTCTTCGGGTGTTTCCTTTTGAGTTGATCAAAAAGGATCCTTAGGTTGGATTTATGATCAAAGTAAGGACTCTAGGTTGAATTGAGGGAAGTTGGAAGGATATTTGGGCAGAGTTTGGTTGAGCCAAATGGCTTTGGAGGTGTGAAATTAAGAGAAGGGGAAATTCCCTTTTATAAGATAGGTGAGGGTCACTTTAGGAAAATCTTGAAATATTATTTTATAATAAAATAATTTTCTGTTTCTAATGGATAAAAATTGATTAATTTCAAGGATAAGGTGGAGATGGGTCACAAACCTCTCAAATAATAGGTTTTAGACATGTTTGGTTCAATATATTAACCTTATCTTTTAGATTTAACTCTTAGTTAAATAGTTTAACTTTTACCATGTATTCTTGTATTATTATAATAATTGGTTAATAAACTTACTATAAAATTACAAGCAAACCTAAAGTGGTTAATTAATGATATAATTATAATTATATAAGTCCTTTGTCTTATCCTTAGATTTTTAGGAATATTATATCAATTAATAATATAATATTTGTTTTAAAAACCCTTTTATGTCAATTTCAACACTATTTGGTATTTTGTTTTTGTTAGTCATAATCACATGATTAATTCGAAAAAAAATTAATTTACGCAACCCTAACATGTAATATTAACCTATAAAATTAGTTTAATTCATTAAAAGTCTCAAATTAGATATATTTGGATATTTATAATATTAATTATTTCAATATTTCATTAATAAGGTAATTATTGTATCATCATTGTGTCATAAATAAATTTAAATATTTAATATATAAAAATTATAAATAAAATACCATTATGTATGAAATATTTTTTTATTTCTAATGAATATTTATAGTCAAATTTATCTTATGTATAACCTTATATTAAAAATGTTTTAGTTATGAAAACTTGAATTTAACACTTTTAACTCTTCTTTGAATTAAATAATAATAAATGTCCCAATCTAATCCAAGTGGACCTAAATGATCATATTTTATTCCTAAGGTTTTTTTGGTCGAATAAAACTTATCTAATAGAATTAGGATATGTGTTAGGGTAATTATAATATCATTTTTATCTTTAATTACCCTATTTACTTTTAATCGTGGTAAATAAAAGTTAAAAGTTACTATTCTCCAAAAATTATTTTCATCTTATTAAACCAAATTTTACTTACTGATATCAACCGTGTCTCTTGGATTTTGGAAATTAAATTCACAGAAGTAGTAAAATTAAGTTTTATGCAAATTTGCAAATGCTCTTAGAAGGTGGGTAAAAGACGGTAAAAAATTCAATAAAATTTTTATATATCTAAACTTATTATAAAATGAATCCAATGAATTAATTTGAAATTATATAGGTATTATGTATCTATTTTGACCTAAAATAAATTTAATTAAAATAAATAATTATTTAAATAAAAAGTCGGTTTTAAGCAATAACGTAGTGTTTTTCACTATTCATCAAAAATTGAAAGTTTTCAGAAAAATACCAAAAATTCACCCTAAGCTAATTTCGATATTCCAAATTCAAAAATGAAGTCCATTTTGAAAAATAAAATTTACAAAGTTTCAAAAAGTGGGTATTACTATTCATAACGGCTAGTTTGATTAGTCATGGTGTGTTAGAATCTCGAAGTTGCATACATCACAAGCTATTACATTATTCAAAGGGAAACGTACCGTGGAAGCTTGGGGTGTTACATTATTCTCTCATTCAAATAATTTTGTCCTCAAAATTTCTAGAATATTACTGCATAAAAAGACTCAGGTGGTTCCTCATCATAAGTTCCTCGGGTTCCCATGTTACCTCTTCCATCTTATGGTTTCTCCATAGAACTTTTACCAGACGAGTCGTCCGGTTTCTCAACACTTGTTCTCTGGTATCCAGAATCTTGAAAGGCTCTTCACAATAAGACTGATCAATTTCCAGTTTAATTTACTCATAGGTGAGTACATGTGTTGGGTCTGACATGTATTTTCTCAATAGTGATACATAGAACCCATCATGAATTTTAGAGAGACTTGGCAGCATTGCCAAATGGTAAGATATAACCCCAATTAGTTCTAGAATTTCGAAAGGTCCTATGTACCTAGGACTTAGTTTAACCATATTACCAAATTGTATAACTCCCTTCCATGGAGATACCTTCTAGAAAACATGGTCTCCTACCTAAAATTCCAAATCCTTCCTTTGGTTATCGGTATATATCTTTTGCCTACTTTGACCTGCTTTGATGTGGGTTTGGATAAAATTCAACTTTTCCATAGTTTCCTCAACAAGTTCTGGGCCTATGAGTTTTCTTTCACCAACATCATCCCAACAAGTTGGTGTGTGACATCTCTTTCCATATAATGCTTCATATGGTGCCATCTAAATACTTGAATGGAAGCTATAGTTATAGAAAAATTCTACCAGAGGTAAATATTGATCCCACATACCTTGAAAGTCAAGTGAGAAAGATCTCAAAATGCCTTCTTAAGGTTTGAATAGTCTGTTCTGATTGTCCATTAGTTTGAGGGTGGTAGGAAGTGCTCAAATAAAGTTCAATATCTAGGGATTTTTGAAGACTTTTCCAGAATCTTAATGTAAAATGGGGATCATGATCATAAAAAATCGATAGGGGTACTCCATGAAGTCTTACAACTTCATTAATATATAGTCTTGCTAAATGTTCAAGTGGTAAATCTTCTCTTATAGTAAGAAAATGTGCAGACTTGGTAATACGATCAACAATGACCCATATTGCATCATTCCTTCCAGGGGTCTGTGGTAGCCCCATGAAAAAATCCATCATAATATTATCCCATTTCCACTCAGGTATGGGAAGAGGCTGCATAAATCCTCTAGGTTGTTGTCTTCCATCTTTCACTTGTTGAAAAACCATACATCTCGACACAAATCATCAATCTCTCTCTTCATGTTGTCCCAAAAAAAATATTCTTTCAAATATTTATATATCTTAGTGCTATTAGGGTGTATATAGAAATTAGAGCTATGGGCATCATCCAACAATTCTCTTTTCAGATCAGGTATATCGGGAACACAAAGTCTCTTCACAAATTTCAAAATCCCATCTTCATATACAAAGTCGATCAATCTACCATCGTTCACATATTTAATTTTTTTTGAAGTTCCTCATCATCAGTCTGAGAAATTTTTATCCTTTCTAGTAAAGATGGTTTGGAAACCATTTGAACAAGCATTGATATTTCACATTCCATGGTTATTACGATATCTATATTTACTAGATCCATGTATATAGGATCCTTTTCAACTCTCATCTTGTTCAAAACTCCATGATCCTTTCTTCTCAAAGCATCTACCACCTTATTTTCCTTCCTTAGGTGGTAGTGTATAGTGCAATCGTAATCCTTGAGTAGTTCAATCCATCACCTTTGCCTCATGTTGAGTTCTTTTTTTGAGAAAATATACTTCAAACTCTTGTGATCAGTATAAATCTCACATTTTTCACCATATGGATAGTGTCTCCATATCTTTAGAGCAAAAATTATAGCTGCTAACTCAAGATCATGAGTGTGATAGTTTTGTTCATGAATTTTTAGCTGTCGTGATGCATATAAAATAACTCTATCATTCTGCATAAGGACACAATCAAGTCCTTTCTTTGAAGCATCAATATAAATAACAAACCCATTAATACCCAATAGTAAAGTCAAGATAGTATCATTGACTAATATTCTCTTTAGTTATTCAAAACATTCTTCACACTCTTTTGTCCAATCAAATTTAACACCTTTACGTGTAAGCTTGGTTAATGGGTTAGCCAATTGGGAAACATTCTAGACAAAACACCGATAATAACCTGATAAACTAATAAAAATGTGCACCTCAGTTATACTTGTCAGTTCTGGACATTCTTGGATTGCCTTGGTCTTTGAAGGATCAACAAATATTCCATCCTTAGAGATAATATGGCCAAGAAAAAAAATCTCATGAAGCCAGAATTCACACTTGCTAAACTTCCCATATAATTCATTTTTCTAAGAGTCCTTAGGATAATGCACAATTTATTTTCATGATCTTTGTATACTTTGGAGTATACCAAGATATCATCAATAAATACCACTACAAAGTCATCAAGATATTCCTTGAAAACTCTGTTCATTAGATTCATGAAAACAGAGGGTGCATTAGTCATCCCAAAAGGCATTACCGTAAACTCATAATGCCCGTACCTAGTTCAAAGTGATATTTTCGGAATGTATTCCTTATTCACACAAAATTAATGATATCCAGATCATAGGTAAATACTTGAAAAATATTGAGCTCTATGAAGTTAGTCGAATAAATCATCAATGCGAGGCAGGGGGTACTTGTTCTTTATCGTTATAGCATTGATCTCCCTATAATCAATGCACAACCTCATAGATCCATCATTCTTCTTAACAAAAAGAATAGAGACTCCCCATGGAGAAACACTAGGTCAAATAAATCCCTTATTACTCAATTCATCTAGTTGTTTATATATTTCCACTAATTTCACAGTGGCCATTCTATAAGGGGTCTTTGATATGGGCTTTTAACCAGGAATTAAATAAATGGAAAACTCAATTTCCCGTTCTGGAGGATGTCCAGGTAAATCCTCTGGAAACACATCAACATATTCTTGAACAATAGGTACATCCTCTATTTGAACATTCTTTTCCTCACCCATAGTTATTTCATTCTCTTCCTCCCCAATAAATGAATTTAGTTGTGCTACTGGGGGTGGATCTAGATAAGAATCATGTGGTGATGTTTCTGCTCTAAAGATAAGGTACTCCTTATCATCATTGAGAATTGTAACCTCCTTCTTCTTATAATAAATTTTCACATCATGGTCTGAAATTCAATCCATACTAAGGATTATATCAAATTCAATCATGGGTATGAAAATGAGATCAGAAGATAAAGAACATTTATATACCCTAATGGGAATTGATTCACAAAACTTTGTTGCAATGATACTTCCCTTAGGAGTTTTGATTGACAACTCCCTTGTTAAATCAAATTGGAAATATCTAATTTTCTTAGAAAACTGGGAATATATGAAATAATGCGATGATCCAGAATCAAATAAAGCATTGTCTAAACTTGAGGAAACCATTAAATTACTTGCCACCACGTCTTTCAGAGATTCAACCTCAGCAGTAGTGATCACATAAGGTTGGCCTTACTCCCTTGGCCTTTTCTGAGGTAAGTTTACTTGGCACTTAGGAAATTAATTTTCATAATGACCTATTTCTCTACAATTGTAGCATTCAACATTGACAACCTCTTTCTTTCCTTTGTAATCAAGAGCTTGGTGGCCTTTTTCACCACACTTGTAACAGACTCCCATTCCCTTCAGGCAAGTATCAGGGTGTTTCTTCCCACATTAATTGCAGGATGGATATTCAAATTTTCCCTTCTTCCCCTTATTTCCATTTCTAGAGTGTTCAACAGATCTCTTCTTCTTCTTATTTGCTTTAAAGTCATAAGAATTATAAAATTCCTTTTCTATCTTGATTGCACATGAGAAAATATCTTCGTATAATGAGAAGGATTGTGAGACTAATGCTTGATGGAGAAATGGTTTTAACCCATAGAATAATCGATCAATCTTACTCTTTGGATTATGTATATAATATGTAGCATGCCTTGCTAACCTTGTAAAGTTAGCCTCATACTTTGTGACATTCACATACTCTTTTTTCCTTAGACTCAGAAATTATATTTCCATATCTGCTCGATGGTCACGAGGAAAGTATTTTTCTAAGAAAATATCTTAAAAATACCTCCATTTCATATTTTATACTTCATCATCTTCCTTTGTGTTTTTGAATCAATGACCACCATTGATCTGCATCTCTTGTAAGGTGATAAACTTCCATGAAAACTTTTTCCCTTTCGCTACTCCCCAAAGCATGAAATATTTTCTCTAAAGAACTTATCCATTTCTCGGCTACAAATGTATTTTTAGTCCCATTGAATGTTGGTGGTTTTTTCCTCATGAATCAGTCTAACATTGATCCTCCACGTTGTGGATCAGGGTGCTCTATACGGGTAAGTTTATTATTCATAACCTGAGTGAGTTGTCCCAGTATGGTGATAAGCTGATCAACACCAGTTACATCACTAGATCCAATATAATTATCTTGAGTAGGAGGGAAATACCTACATGGATTATGTGCATTGATACGGTTTCCATTCCTTCAACTAGGCGCCATTTCTAAATAATGGCATACACTAGATTAGTTTATGAATCACAATACATAATTCCAAACTTGTAAAACACTTAACATAAATTGAACAGTTTATGGATATAATCGATAATCATAAAAATGTTTTCTTTGAGGAGGTATATAATCATAAATCATTCATAATGGTTTGTAAAGAAAATGTGAATTATCCTAAGCATATCCCCTAAAAGTGTTGTAATTAAGAGTGCAGCAAGGCCCGTTTTCATGCACCAGTTCCCGTTCGAGTCTAGTTCAAAGTAGTGTTTTCAAGTTTTACCCCTAGGTACATCTGTTCCTGAGCTGACTCTACATGGTCGTATCTAGACATGGATATATTTATTAAAAAACTCACAAAATCTCTACATTACCAAAATTATAGGAAGTTATTCTATACTAATACTCAAAGTCTATCTTAGGGTAGTGTTCTCTAATCAGAGTTTTTCTAAATCTAGGTTCCAAGGTTTGTACTAAATTTCCTTTGATACCAACTGTAAAACCCTGAACCCAGTTACCCAGAGTCAGTGCATTATTACATAACATTATCATGATCACAAGAGATCAAGTCTCGAAAGACCGATTAGTTTAGTATCCTTGGAAGTACTAGATATATTCATAAGTTTTACATTACATTATAAAATGAAAAAGTAACACAAAATTGTCTCTATAGAACACACTCATATCCCTTAGACTATCCCTGTAGGTCAGTAATAATATACTTCTTCTCATCTTGGAAAAAATAAAACATAGAAAGGGGTGAGCTTAGATGCACATTAAGGACAACAATATAGCAGAAACTTTCAAAAATAAGCATAAACATTTGAGGCAATGTATAAGACTAAAAAAAGCCTTTTAAACTTAAACTTAATCATAATATGGAAAATATAAATCAAAATAATTCCATTTACTTATTCACATGGATATTATACTAGTCAAATAATCACATGCAATATCAATAGCCAATTTCATAATGATAAAATGCATAATTCCAAACTTCATAACCATGTAGTCAAGGCCTTATGCCAAGAAAAAAAATAAGATTTTGTCAAGGCCTTGTGCCAAGACACTAGTTTGTCTCATGAGACCTACCGATGCATCGAGAAGCTATAGCGGGCTCCACCCATCACTTACTAAGTCCAATGCATTCCTCATATGAAAAGGTTTAAACATAACATAAGCATTCATATTAAAAATAGCATATGAAATGTCAATACTTTATCCATAAACCATAAATGGTATAAAATAACACATCCACAATAAAACATATCACAAAACCTTCAATACAATATAGAAGATTTGTATCAACTTCAAACAAGTTTAAAATCCATAAAAGGATATTGACATAGATGAAATGAAAATTATTTGAAAGATATACCTCTTTCTATTTTGAAACCATTTAAAAGAAAACATTTATTTTGGAAATATTCTTATAAGATTTTAAGGGAGGCTTCTAAGGTGTTATAATAGCAGAAAATAGCCGCACCCACCATATAAGTTAAAAAAACATTATTTCCTTAATTTTGACGAAAAGGTCATAAAGCACCTTGTTTGGAAAACAATAGAAATATTCCTTTCAAAACATTTCATAAAAATTAAAAAAAGGGTATAAATGACTTTAACCCATATTCTAGTAAATAGTAATAATATTTTGAAATACATTTTTAAGAAAAAAAGTATGTAGATGATAAATAGGTCCCAGTAGATAATTACGTATAAATAACCTCGAATAATGAAGAGATTGTAGAATTAACCCTTACCTTGTAATTTTCCTTGGTCGAGGGTACGTTAAACTCTTATATAATAGTTAAATCATTGTTATTAAATTATAAAATAACCATATAAATAAATATGACATCATATATTATATTCTAATATTGCTTTGTTAATAATATTTTAGTATTATCGTCGTTTTGGGTGTTAACTGATTCGTTTTCCTTTATATGTTTTGTTACGTAAGTCATTTTTGTTATGGATAGGATGTATTTGATTCATATACAGAATTATATTAAGTTCTTTAAACATAATTTTTAATCATCAAATGAAAATTATTATTGAATGGTTACGATGGGGAAATGAATCTCATCGCGTTCGTGGAGACGGTAATCCGTACGTACGCACGAGCGACAATATCATTATATTGATGATGAGATCATATGTAATTGAATGGTATATCATATATAAATAATAATTAACATGTTATATTTATTATTTACATTAATTATACTCATTATTATACCCATCCAAATAGTGAAGTGTTGAATGACAAACTACACCATGATATGGAGACGGTAAGCCGTACGTACGCACGTATGGTGACTTTGTCATTTATAGGATGGATCGAATAATGAATATGGTTGTACCATATTTATAATAACATAAAAGTATGTAGGAGGGACTAAAGTTATTATTTTGGTAAGTAAACAACCAAGAAAGAGGAAGTGTAAGAAGAAAAGAACTCGAAGGAGGGTGGTGAAATTATTACCTCTTCTTCGGGTGTTTCCTTTTGAGTTGATCAAAAGGGCTCCATAGGTTGGATTTCTGATCAAAGTAAGGACTCTAGGTTGAAGTGAGGGAAGTTGGGAGGATATTTGGGTAGGGTTTGTCTTAGCCAAATGGATTTGGAGGTGTGAAATTAAGATAAGGGCAAATTCCCTTTTATAAGAGAGGCGAGGGTCACTTTAGGAAAAGCTTGAAATATTATTTTATAATAAAATAATTTTCGGTTTATAATGTCTCAAAAATGATTAATTTATAGGATAATGTGGGGATGGGTCTAAAAACTCTCAACCAATAGGTTTGAGACATGTTTGGGTCAACATATTAACCTTTTCATTTAGATTTAACTCTTAGTTAAATAGTTTAACTTTTACCATGTATTCTTGTATTATTATAATAACTGGTTAATAAAATTACTATAAAATTCCAAGATAACCTCAAGTGGTTAATTAATGATATAATTATCATTATATAAGTCCTTTTTCTTAACATTATATTTTTAGGAATATTATATGAATTAATAATATAATATTTTTTTTTAAAAACTCTTTTATATCAATTTTGACACTATTTGGTATTTTGTTTTTGTTAAAGTCATAACCACATGATTAATTATAAAAAAAATTCATTTATGGAACCCTAAAATGTCATATTAACCTATAAAATTAGTGTAATTCATAAAAAGTCTCAAATTATATTTATTTGGATATTTATAATATTAATTATTTCGATCTTTTATTAATAAGGTAATTACTGCATCATTATTGTGTCATTAATAAATTTAATTATTTAATGTCTAAAAATTATAAATAAAATACAACTATTTATGAAATATTTTTTTCTTTCTAATGAATATTTATAGTCTAATTTATCTTATGTATAAATTTATATTAATAATTTTTTAGTTATGAAAACTTGAATTTAACACTTTTTACTCTTCTTTGAATTAAATAATAATAAATGCACTAATCTAATCCAAGTAGACCTAAAGGATCATATTTTATTCATAAGGTTGTTTTTGGTTGAATAACACTTATCCAATAGAATTAGGAAATGTGTTAGGGTAATTATAATATCATTTTTACCTTTAATTACCCTATTTACTTTTAATCATGGTAAATAAAAGTTAAAAGTTACTATTCACCAAAAATTATTTTCATCTTATTGACCCACATTTTACTTACTGATATCAACCTTGTCTCTCGAATTTTTGAAATTCAATTCATAGAAGCAGAAAAATTATGTTTTATGCAAATTTGAAAATGCTCTTAGGAGGTGGGTAAAAGACGGTAAAAAGTTCAATAAAATTTTTATATATCTAAACTTATTATAAAATGACTCTAATGAATTACTTTGAAATTATATAGGTATTATGTATCTATTTTTACCTAAAATAAATTTAAATAAAATAAATAATTTTTTAAATAAAAAGTTGGTTTTAAACAATAACGTAGTGTTTTTCACTATTCATCCAAAATTGAAAGTTTTCAAAAAAATACCGAAAATTCACCCTAAGATAATTTCAATATTCCAAATTCAAAAATGAAGTCCATTTTTAAAAATAAAATTTATAACGTTTCAAAAAGTGAGTATTACTATTCATAAAGGCTAGTTTGATTGGTTGTGGTGTGTTAGAATCTCGAAGTTGCATACATCGCAAGCTATTGCATCATTCAAAGGGAAACGTACCGTGGAATCTTGGGGTGTTACACGTCATGCCACCCTTAGGAGGAGGGATAGGTGGGCCTCCCTCTTCTTTTATCCCTTAAATAAATTAAAATTCTAATTTAAAACATAAGAATTAATATAATAATAATAATAATAACCATCATATTATTATTATTACCCTTTAATATTATACCGCCTTTATAAACTCCAAACTCCCATTTATAAATTATTTAATTAAATTCTCCTCAACTGAATTTAATTAAATTAATTCTCAAACTCATGATATTTAATTAAATTTTCTCAACATTCAATTTAATTAAATAAAAATCCCCCTCTCCCTGCATTAATTAAATTCACGAACCTCTAATTAATTAAATAAAACCACCATAATAATAAACATTATTATTATTATTATTATTATCATTTAATAAAATGCCTCTTTGATAAAACTCAAAAATCCCCATTTAAACATCATTTAATTAAATTATTCTAAATTTTTTAATCAAATAAAAGTCCCACTTTACATCATTTAATTAAATTATATTTAACTTAATTTAATTAAATAAAATTATCCATCTCACCTCATTTAATTAGATTCCTCAACCTCAATTTAATTAAATTTAACCATCATAATAATAATCATTATTATTATTATCGTTTAATAAAATAGTTCTTTGATAAAACCCAAAAATCCTCAATTATACATCATTTAATTAAATTCTTCTACAATGAATTTAATTAAATAAATTCTCCAACACATCATTATTTAATTAGATTCGGTCAAAATAATTTAATAAAAAAACCCTGACAACTCATTAATAATCATTTAATTAAATTTGTTCCACTGAATTTAATTAAATAATGTCTCCAATTCATGTTATTTAATCAAATTCTCTGAACATAATTTAATTAAATTAAAAACTCCAACTCATCAACATTATTTAGTTAAATTATCTCAACCTCAATTTAATTAAATAATAATCCCCCATTTCACAATGACTAATTAAATTTTTCTTAACCTTGAATTTAATGAAACAAAACCTCTATTTTTAATTAATTAATTAAATTCCTCTTTGCCTTGAATTTAATTAAATGAAACCCCAACTCATCGTTTTACACATCATTTAAATTTTACCATTTATTATTTATCTTCTTTGATAACCCCCATCTCCTAATTTACCTATCATTTAATTAAATTGCTCTCATCTCAATTTAATTAAATAAAGACTCCATCACATAATCATTTAAAATAAATTTAATTCTTTTCATATCAATTTAATTAAATAACATCTTCATCTGAAGGTAATTTAATTAAATTCTCTCAACATTAATTTAATTAAAAGAAACCTCCAACATCTCATTTAATTAAATTCCTTTTCAACCATGAATTTAATTAAATTAATTTAACATGAAACTCAAAATTGGGTAGACCATATGGTTTGACTTGGACGGTCTGACAGACTATGTGTAGACCAAGCGTCCACTACTGTACACCTACTTTATTATGCACATCTGACAAGCACGGTTTTGAATAACCATGCGTAGCCCGTGCAGACATCATTACCTAGTCCGATTCTCTTGAAACCCATCCTTCCATATGGGAAACTCCTTGAGCATTTCCCCAAGCCTGCCATTAACACTTTAAAAGAACCCAACTCGAGAAAATTATTTCTGAATCCTGGTTTTAAAACCGAACCATGCATTAAACGATGAAGTTAAAGAACTTACATATTTTAACCCAGTCTAAAAACACTAGACTGTACAATTTACCCACCTTAAAAACTTCTCATCCCTAAGAATCCATCGGGAGCTACTACAACACTATCCAACCCACCAAGGTCAAGAAGTCTCATTTGAATGATCACGTTACATTACCAAATGCCCAACACACCTTTAATGCGCCCATACACCTTACTACTGGCATTTGGCTCCCATTTATCACATCAAATTTTCATTTAAACTTTTGACTTTACTAGCCATTTTTTCAATTGTTTGAAAACACGGGTTACCCTTTCCCCAATTATAAGGAGCCCATACACCTTACAACTGAAACTGGATACCATTATAAATGAAACAAATCAATGTTCCACTCATGCAACTATTTACATATCAAAACATCTCTAGCATGTTTTCATAAGCAGTAACACAACAACATGTTATAACACAAAAACCTGAAACAACATAAAAACATGCTAATAAATATGAATCATGGAATATAAACACCCAATCATGTTATATCTATCACCGAAACATGCTATCTAAAGGGGCATGCTAAATAAAATCAAAACATAGAATTTGAAAGCATATAATCAAAATTAGTAGGCATCATACTAATGTAAGTACATGGAATGTAATGTACATGGAATGTAATGTACATGGAATGTGAATATATAGGTGCCTAAGATGATGAAACTAATCAATTTACTTTCCATATCAGGAAAAGGAAAATTTTCAAAATTTTCAAATCAATAAGCAACAGAAAATACACTAGTCACTCGAGGTGAAATCATATCAATTATAACCACAAACTGTATAAACATAAATTCCCATCCCTGTCCACTTGGTCATTTCATATACATGGGGTGATCAGTCCTAGACACAAATATTGACTGAGTGCTAACACTTTCATAGTCTCTGGTCTACCAACCCAAAAAATAAAGACAAAGGAAAAAAGAAAGTAAACCTCAACCCTATGATACCACTTTGTAACGTCCCAACCCGGATTAACCTCGAACCGATAGCCAGGCTGATCATCACATGACCTCAAGAACGTATCCCCATATGCCAGAGGATTCCGACTAGCAATGAGGGTCTATGAATAGTTAGCGGGGAGACTATACTCTCATATTCAGAGTGTATAGAGGTAACAAATAATAAACTTAAACAATAGAAAATGCATATATAAAGCAATAGTCAACTGAATAAAGAAAGTGGCCAATGCTAGTTTATACAATGCATGAATGTCATGGTGATACATATCTAAAAGAGGTAAAAAAACCACATGCTTTACATTTGAATATATAAAACATGAAAAGACTCAAATTTTCAAGGGTGATCTCTACGATCATCCCGAGCTCCTTCTCGGTCCTTTGATCCTAAATCCCAAGTAAAAGTAAACAACCACAAGCAAGAGTCCACAATCCTACAAACAAGAACGTCTACTTAGATAACCCAGTGCAATGGCGGACTGAATAGGGTGTTAGATATAAATCTCAGAAGGAAGGTACCACCTATGTCTATCTCAATCTAGAAAATGAAATAAAATTAATCAAACAAAAAGTATATCAAAGAAATAAAATAATTGAATAAATAACCAACAACCCATCTAGGTTACAAAGGGACACCTGGCAACGATACGTGCTTCGGCTCATAACCAGAATAAGATTCTGAGAAGGAACAATATATATATATATATATATATAAATAATGTATAATGAACTATTTATCACATTATTTACTAGTCTATGTTTAACCACACAAAAGAATGAGCATGTTACCATTCTTATATTTCACTAATTTGAATGACATTATCATTCTATAACTCACACACACTTGAATGTCCATGTTACCATTCCATACTCACGCACCAATGAATGTCCATGTTATCATTCCATACTCACACACTAATGAATTTCCATGTTACCATTCCATACTCACGCACCACAAATGTCCATGTTACCATTCCATACTAACGCACCTGTGAATGTCCATGTTACCATTCCATACTCACGCACCACAAATTTCCATGTTACCATTACATACTCAGGTACCCATGAATGTTCATGTTACCATTCCATACTCACGCACCCAGGAATTTCCATGTTACCATTCCATAATCATGTACCACGAATGTCCATGTTACCATTCCATACTAACGCACCCATGAATGTCCATATTACCACTCCATACTCACTCACCCATGAATGTCCTTATTACCATTCACCACATCATAATATAATTAATTCATCAATTAATTATCATCATCAATCTCATTACTAATTCAACAATTAGTTAAACACAACAAGTCATTTAGTTAACTCAACAATTAACTTATCCTGACAGTTACTCTAGTTAATTCAACAATTAACTACTCACAAGGAAACCATGCCAATACCACATAATTAATTCATAAATTAATTATATTCAGGAAGCCATATCTATATCACATAATTTAATTCAAAAATTAATTATCTCAGATTATCCCCAAATCAAAATTTCATAATTAATCCCCCGATTAATTTTCTATATTACAATATCATAACACAAAATTAATTCATAATTAATTATCTCAACTCAACCAATTAAATATATTATAATTAATATTCCAATTAATTATCATATCAAAGTGCATAATTAATTCAAAATTAATTATCTCAACTTAACCAATTTAATATATCATAAATAATCTTCCAATTAATTATCCTCTCAATCACATAATTAATTCATAATTAATTATCTCAACTTAAACAATTTAATATCTCATAATTAATCCCCAGAAAATTATTATCTCAAAGAACATAATTAATTAATAATTAGTTATCTCATCTTAACCAACTTAATATCTCATAATTAACTCCCCAATAATTATTATCTCAAAGCACATAATTAATTCATAATTAATTCATAATTAAATATCCCATCTTAACCAATTTAATATCTCATAATTAATCTTACAATTAATTAGCATCTCAAAGATCCTAATTAATTCATAATTAATTATCTAAACTTCAACAATTTAATATCTCATAATTAATCTTATGATTATTATTATCTCAATTATAATTTCAAAGAACATAATTATTTTAATTATCACAACTCTTTCCACCTAATACTCATAATTATCACTTAACCCATGTGAATAAACATGTAAGGGAGCCAATAGAAAAACATATACCAACAAGATAAAATAACATATCAATCTAAACATTATGTTTTTATATTTAAGGCAGCACACCTTTGTTAGAGGAGTTTTATTATAAAAACATGATTTTGTAATCTAAAAAATCATTTTATACCAATCAGTAATTTGCTCCAATATTGAAGTAAACTTTATCAAAAGCAATAGATTAATAAAAACTATATTTTTACCAATAAAATAAACGTTGGGGACCCTAACTCTAAGAATTGGATGGGCCAATACATTTTAACTCAAATCGAAATGCGCTCGTACACACACACTTCCAAAATATTATGTGTGCGTACTAGGAATTGGTCGACACACCCTAAAACAATAACTGACACCCAAAACTAGTGCAACGAGGAATAACAAACCTCTAATTAATTCACTTCAACTCAAATACACCATAATCATTTAATTTAAAGGGTGAAAAACCAATCATCAGGTTTATAGCCTTACTCGAAAATGATGGCGGTAAACCAAATCAAGATAAACCGCCACGCCTTCATCAAGGGTTGTCAAAATACAACCCAACAGGTCCGGAGACATATTCCGCAACACCTAAGATCAAAAGAAACAAAAAATTGTGGTTAATCCCAAACCCTAGGTTTTGGCCCAACAGAACCCGGGTGAAGGATAACCGAGATGGCCGATGCGAAGAACGAAACTCACAGAGAAGAAATTACCTTGATGAGAGAGACAAATTCATGTGCAAACTTTGAGAATATATATCTGCGTGAAGAGGGAGCCATAGAGGAGGGTGGTGTGCCACCCATGGGTGCTGCACCATGGGTGCATTTCTCCCCCTGTAGGAGGAGGGAGAGGTGTGCCTCCCTCTACTTTTATCCCTTAAATAAATCAAAATTCTAATTTAAAATATAATAATTAATATAATAATAATAATAATAATAACCATCATATTACTATTATTACCCTTTAATATTATACCCTTTGATAAACTACAAACTCCCATTTACATATTATTTAATGAATTTATCCTAAACTGAATTTAATTAAATGAATCCTCCAACTCGTGCTATTTAATTAAATTCTCTAAACATTCAATTTAATTAAATAAAACTCACCCTCTCCCCTCATTTAATTAAATTCTACAACCTCAATTTAATTAAATAAAATAGTCATAATAATAACTATTATTATTATTATCATTTAATAAAATCCCTCTTTGATAAAACTCAAAACTCTCCATTTAAACATCATTTAATTAAATTCTTATTAAAAATTTTAATTAGATAAAACTCCCACATTACATTATTTAATTAAATTTTGTTTAACTTAATTTAATTAAATAAAATTCTCCATCTCAACTCATTTAATTAAATTCCTCAACCTAAATTTAATTAAATAAAACCATCATAATAATAATCATTATTATTACTATCATTTAATAAAACGATTCTTTGATAAAACCCAAAACTCCGCAATTACACATCATTTAATTAAATTATTATCCAATGAATTTAATTAAATAAATTCTCCAGCACATCATTATTTAATTAAATTCTCTCAACATAATTTAATAAAAAAACCCCAACACCTCATTAATCATCATTTAATTAAATTCATTCCAACTGAATTTAATTAAATAATTTATCTAATTCATGTTATTTAATTAAATTCTCTAAACACAATTTAATTAAATAAAAACTTCAACTCATCAACATTATTTAGTTAAATTATCTCAACCTTAATTTAATTAAATAATAATCCCCTATTTCGTAATGACTAATTAAATTCTTCTTAACCTTGAATTTAAATAAATAAAACCTCTATTTTTCATTAATTAGTTAAATTCCTCTTTTCCTTAAATTTAATTAAATAAAATGCCAACTCCTCATTTACGCATCATTTAAATTTTACTATTTAATATTTATCTTCTTTGATAACCCCCCAACTCCTGATTTACCAGTCATTTAATTAAATTGCTTTCATTACAATTTAATTAAATAAAGACTTCATCTCTTCATCATTTAAAATAAATTTAATTCTTTTCATATCAATTTAATTAAATGAATTCCTCATATAAAGTTCATTTAATTAAATTCTCTCAACTTTAATTTAATTAAAATAAACCCCCAACATTTAATTTTACTAAATTCATTTCAACCATGAATTTAATTAAATTAATTTAATCCAAAACTCAAAACTGAGTATACCGTATGGTTTGACTTGCATGGTATGACAGACTATGTGCAGACCATGTGTCCACTACTGGACACCTGCTTTATTATGAACAGTTGACCCGCATGGTTTTGACTAACTGTGCGTAGCTGGTACAAATGTCACTGCCTAGTTCGGTTCTCCCGAAACCCATCCTGCCATCCAAGAAACTCCTTGAACCTTTAACCAAGCCCATTATCAACATTTTAAAAGAACCCAAATCGCGATATTTATTTCCAAAACATGGTTTTAAAACCAAACTATGCAGTAAATGAAAAAGTTAAAAAACTTCCATATTTTAAACTGGTCCAAAAATACTGGAATTTATAATTTACCCACCTTAAAAACTTTTCGTCCCCGAGAATCCATTGGGAGATACTAAAACACTAGATAACCCACCAAGGTAAAGAAGAATCATTTGAATGATCACATCACATTCCCAAACTCCCAAGACACCTTTAAGTCACCCATACACCTTACCGCTGGCATTTGGCTCCCATTTATCACATCAAATTTCTATTTAACCTTTTAACTTTAACAAGAATTTTTTCAATTGTTTGAAAACACGGGTTACCCTTTTCCTAGTTATAAGGTTCCCATACACCTTACAACTGAAACTAGGTCCCGTTACAAATTCAAAAAATCAATGTTCCACTCATGCACCCATTTACATATCAAAAAATCTCTAGCATGTTTTCATAAGCAGTAACACAATAACATGTTATAACACAGAATCCTAGAACAAGAGAAAAACATGATAATAAATAGGTAACATGGAATATAAACACCCAAGCATGTTATATCTATCATATAAACATGATATCTAAAGGTTCATGCTAAATAAAATCAAAACATGGCATTTCAAGGCACACAATCAAAATTAATAGGCATCATACTAATGCAACTAATGACATGTCATGTGCATGGTAGGTGAATCTCTAGGTGCCTAAGATGATGCATGTAATACAATTTCATTTCCATATCAGGCCAATGAAAATTTTCAAAATTCTCAAATCAATAAGTAGCGGAATAGACACTAGTCACTCGAGGTGAAATCATATCAACTATAACCACAAACAGTATAAACATCAATTACCATCACTAGCCACTTGGTCATTTCCCGTACATGGGGTGATCAGTTCCATGCAAAACTATTAACCGAGCACCGAAAATTTCATAGTCTTCAGTCTACCAACCCAAAAAAGAAAGAAAATGGAAAAAGAAAGAAAACCTCAACCCTCTGATACCACTTTGTAATGCCCCGACCTGGCTTACCCTCAAACCGGTAGCCAGACCGATCGTCACATGAACTTAAGCGCATCTCCTCGTACACTAGAGGCTACCGACTAGCAATGAGGGTGGATGAGTAGTCAGTGGGGAGACTATACCCTCATATTGAGAGTGAAAAAAGGTAACAAATAATAAACCCAGACAATAGCGGTAACAGATATAAAGCAATAGTCAACTAAATAAGGAAAGTGGCGAACACCAATTTATAAAATGCATGAATGTCATGGTAATACATATATGAAAGTGGTAAACAAAACAACATGATTTACATTTAAATACATAAAAAAGTAAAACAATCAAAGTCGCAAGGGTGATCTCCACGAGAATCCCGAGCTCTTAATCAGTCCTTTGCTCCAAATTCCTAAGTACAAGTAAACAACCACAAGCAAGAGTTCACTGTCCTGCAAACAAGAACGTCTACTTGGGTACCCCCGTGCAATAACGGACTGAATAGGGTGTTAGATATAAATCTCCGTAGGCCGGGACCACTGATGTCTAGATCAATCTAGACAATGAAATAATATTAAACAACATGCAAGTATGTCGAAGAAATAATATAATTGAATAAATAACCAACAACCCATCTAGGTTCCAAAGGGACACCTGACGACGATACCTTCTTTGGATCAGAACAAGAATAAGAGTCTAAGAAGGAAAAATATATATAAATAATGTTTAATGAACTATTTATCAAATTATTTAATATTCTTTGTTTAACCACACAAAAGAATGATCATGTTACCATTTTTACATTTCACCCATTTAAATGACGTTATCATTTCATAACTCACACACACTTGAATGACCATATTACTATTTCATACTCACGCACCCATGAATTTCTATCTTACCATTCCTTACCCACCCACCCATGAATTTCCATGTACCATTCCATACCCATGCACTACAAATATCCATGCTACCATTCCATACTCACTCACTCATGAATGTCCATTTTACCATTCCATACTCACACACCTGGAATGTCCATGTTACCATACCATACCCGCACACCCATGAATGACCATGTTACCATTCCATACTCATGCACCCATGAATGTCTATGTTACCATTACATACTCATGCACCATGAATGTCCATGTTACAATTCTATACTCATGCACCCATGAATGTACATGTTACCATTCCATACTCATGCACCCAGAAATTTCCTTGTTACCATTCACCACATCATAATATAATTAATTCATCAATTAATTATCATCGTCAATCTCATTACTAATTCAATAATTTGTTAAACACAGTAAACAATTTAGTTAACTGAACAATTAACTCATCATAACAACTACTCTAGTTAATTAAAAAATTAACTACTCAAAAGGAAACCAAGTCAATACCACATAATTAATTCATAAATTAATTATCTCTAGGAAACCATATCTATATCACATAATTTAATTCACAAATTAATCATCACAGCTTACCCCAAAATCAAAATTTCATAATCAATCCCCTGATTAATTTTCTATATTACAATCTCATAACACATAATTAATTCATAATCAATTATCTCAACTTAACCAATTTAATATATCATAATTAATCTTCTGATTAATTATCATCTCAAAGCACATAATTAATTAAAAATTAATTATCTCAACTTAAACAATTTAATATATCATAAATAATCTTCCGATTAATTATCATCTCAAGCACATAATTAATTCATAATTAATTATCTCAACTTAAACAATTTAATATATCATAATCAATCACTCGATAATTATTATCTCAAAGAAAATAATTAATTCATAATTAATTATCTCATCTTAAAAAATTTAATATCTCATAATTAATTCCCCAATAATTATTATCTCAAAGCACATAATTATTTCATAATTAATTATCTCATCTTAACCACTTTAATATCTCATCATTAATATTACGATTAATTATCATCTCAAAGAACATAATTAATTCATAATTAATTATCTCAACTTAAAAAATTTAATATCTCATAATTAATCTTCCAATTATTATTATCTCAATTATAATTTCAAAGAACATAATTACTTTAATTATCACAACTTATCCTGCCTAATACTCATAATTACCACTTAACCCAAGTGCGTCAACATGTAAGGGAGACAATAGAAAAACACATATCAACAAGCTAAAAGAACAAATTTCACTAAACATTATGTTTTTAGCTTGAAGGTATTGCACATATATTGGAGGGGTTTTATTATAAAAACATGATTCTATAATCTAACAAATCATTTTATACCAATAAGAAATTTGATCCAATATTGCAGTCAACTTTATTAAAAGCATTAGATTAAGAGAAACTATAATTTTCTATATAAAATCAAATTTGGAGACCCTACCTCACAGAATTGGCTGGGCCAATTCTTTCTAACTCAAACCACAATGTGCTCGTGCACATAAACTTCCATAATATTGCACGCGCGTATAAAGAATTGGGAGAATCACCCTAAAATGATAACTGACACCCAAAATTAGTCCAGCGAGGACCAACTCACCTATAATTAATTCACCGTATATCAAATACACCATAATCATCAAATTTAAATGGTGAGAAACCAATCACTAGGTTTATAGCGATACCTGAAAATGACGCTGGTGAACCAAATCATGCCGAAACACCATGATTTTGGTGTCGGTTATAAAAATACAACCCAAATAGTCTTGAGAAATCTTCTGCACCACCTAGGATCAGAAGAAACAAGAAATAATGTTTAATCCTGAACCCAGGGTTTTGGCCCAACGGAACCCAGATGAAGGATAACTGAGATGGCTGATGCAAAGAATGAAACATACAGAGAAGAACTTACCTTGATGAGATAAAAAACTTCCATGAAGACTCTGGGAGGAGATAGCTGCGTGAAGAGGGATCTGGAGAGGAGGGTGGTGCGCCACCCATGAGTGCTGCACCATGGGTGTGTCACGCCCCCTGTAGGAGGAGGGAGAGGTGTGCCTCCCTTTTATTTTTCCCCTTAAATAAATTAAAATTCTAATTGAAAATATAAGAATTAATATAATAATAATAATAATAATAATAACCACCATATTATTATTATTACCCTTTAATATTATACCCTTTGATAAACTCCAAATTCCCATTTAAACATTATTTTATTAAATTCTCCTCAACCGAATTTAATTAAATGAATTCTCCAACTCAAGATATTTAATTAAATTCTCTCAACATTCAATTTAATTAAATAAAACTCTCCCTCTCCTCATTTAATTAAATTCATCAACCTCAATTTAATTAAATAAAATCGTCATAATAATAACCATTATTATTATTATAATTTAATAAAATGACTCTTTGATAAAACTAAAAAATCCTCATTTAAACATCATTTAATTAAATTATTATAAAAAATTTTAATTAAATAAAACTCCCACTTTACATCATTTAATTAAATTCTGTTTAACTTAATTTAATTAAATAAAATTCTCCATCTCACCTCATTTTATTAAATTTCTCAAACTAAATTTAATTAAATAAAACTTTCATAATAATAAACATTATTATTATTATTATCATTTAATAAAATGATTCTTTGATAAAATGAAAAACTCCACAATTACACTTCTTTTAATTAAATTCTTCTCCAATTAATTTAATTTGATACATCATCCAACACATCATTATTTAATTAAATTCTCATAACATAATTTAATAAAAAAAAACCCCGACACCTCATTAATCAAAATTTAATTAAATTTTTTCCAACTGAATTTAATTAAATAATTTCTCCAATTCATGCTATTTAATGAAATTCTATGAAGAAAATTTAATTAAATTAAAAACTCCAACTCATTAATATTATTTAGTTAAATTATCTCAACCTCAATTTAATTAAATAATAATCCCCCATTTTGCAATGACTAATTAAATTCATCTTAACCTTGAATTTAATTAAATAAAACCTCTACTTTGCATTAATTAATTAAATTCCTCTTTGCCTTGAATTTAATTAAATGAAACTCCAACTGATCATTTATAAATCATTTAAAATTTACTATTTAATATTTATCTTCTTTGATAACCCCCAACTCCTCATTTACTAGTCATTTAATTAAATTCCTATCATCTCAATTTAATTAAATAAAGACTCTATATCATCATCATTTAAAATAAATTTAATTCTTTTCATCTCAATTTAATTAAATAACTTCTCCATCTCAAGGTAATTTAATTAAATTCTCTCAAATTTAATTTAATTTAAATAAACCCCCATTATCTCATTTAATTAAATTTATTTAAACCATAAATTTAACTAAATTAATTTAACCTGAAACTAAAAACTGGGTAGACCGTATGGTTTGACTTTCACGGTCTGGAAGACTGTGTGCAGACCGTGTGTCCACTACTGGACACCTACTTGATTATGCACGACTGACCCATACAGTTTTGACTAACCATGCATAGCCCGTGTGAACGTTAATGCCTAGTCCAGTTCTCCTGAAACCCATATTTCTATCTGGGAAACTCCTCGAGCATTTATCCAAGCCCGTTATCAAAACTTTAAAAGAACCCGACTCACGAAACTTATTTCCGAATCTTGATTTTAAATACAAACCATGCAGTAAATAAAAAAGTTCAAAAACTTCCGTATTTTAACCCAGTCCAAAAAACACTGGACTTTACAATTTACCCACCTTAAAAAATTCTCATCCCTGAGAAGGCATCAGGAGAAAATACAACACTAGACAACCCACCAAGGTCAAGAAGACTTGTTTGAACGATCACATTTCATTTCCAAATGCCCAACTCGACTTTAAGGCGCCCATACACATTACCGCTGGCATTTGTCTCCCATTTATCACATAAAATTTCCATTTTACCTTTTAAATTTAATAACCATTTTTTCAATTGTTTGAAAACATGGATTACCATTTTCCCAGTTATAAGGCGTCCATACACCTTACAACTGAAACCGGTTCCTGTTATAAAGGAAAAAAATCAATGTTCCACTCATGCAACCATTTACATATCAAAACATCTCTAGCATGTTTTCATAAGTAGTAAAACAACATCACGTTGTAACAAAAAATCCTAGAACAACAACAAAACATGATAATAAATAGGCAGAATGGAATATAAACACCCAATAATGTTATATATATCACCAAAACATTCTATATAAAGGGGCATGCTAAAGAAAATCAAAACATGGCATTTCAAGGCACACAATCCAAATTATCAGGCATCCTACTAATACAACTACATGATATGTCATGTGTATGACATGTGAATCTCTAGGTGCCTAATATGATGAATGAAATGCAATTTAATTTCCATATCAGGCCAAGGAAAGTTTTCAAAATTCTCAAATAAATAAGCAATGGAAAATACACTAGTCACTCGAGGTGAAATCATATCAACTGTAACCACGAATAGTATAAACATAAATTCCCATCCCCAGACACTTGGTCATTTACTGTACGTGGGGTGATCAGTCCCAGGAAGGACTATTAATCGAGCCCCAACACTTTCATAGTCTCTGTTCTACCAACCCAAAAAAGGAAGACAAAGGAAAAATAAAGAAAACCTCAACTCTTGGATACCACTTTATAACTTTCCGACCTGACTTACCCTCGAATCAGTAGCCGGACTGTCATTACATGACCTTAGGAATGTCGCCCTGTATTCTAGAGTCTGCCGACTAGCAGTGAGGGTCTAATGGGTAGTTAGTGGGGAGACTATACCATCATATTCAGAGTGCACAAAGGTAAAAAATAACAAAATCAGACAATAACAGAAGCAGATATAAAGCAATAGTCAACTAAATAAAGAAAGTGTCCAATGCCAGTTTATAAAATTCATGCATGTCATGGTGATACATATATGTAGCGGTAAAAAAAAACAACATGCTTTACATTTCAATACATAAAAAAGGAAAACAATCAAATCTATAAGGGATATCTCCATGAGAATCCAGAGCTCATGCTCAGTCCTTTGCTTCTAACTTCCATGTACAATTAAACAACAACAAGAAAGAGTCCACAATCCTGCAAACAAGAACATATAATTGGGCACCCCAGTGCAATTACAGTCTGAATAGGGTGTGAGATATAAATCTCAGTAGGTGAGGACCACTGATGTCTAGCTCAATCTAGATAATGCAATAAAATTAAATAGCATGCAAGTATATCAAATCAATAAAAAAATTGAATAAATAATCAACAAGCCATCCAGTTTCCAAAGGGATACCTGACGACGATACTTGCTTCGATTCACAACCGGAATAATAGTCTGATAAGGAATGATATATATATAAATAATGAATAATGAAATGTTTATCACATTATTTAATATTCTCTTTTTAACCACAAAAAATAATGAGCATGTTACCATTATTATATTTCACCCATTTGAATGACATTATCATTCCATAACTCATACACACATGAATGTCCATGTTACCATTCCATATTCGTGCACCCATGAATGTCCATGTTACCATTCCATGCTTACGCACCCATGAATTTCCATGTTACCATTCCATATTCACACACCATGAATTTCCATGTTACCATTCCATAATCACACACCCGTGAATGTCCATGTTACCATTCCATACTCACACACCATGAATGTCCATGTTACCATTCCATACCCACACACCCATTACTATCTATGTTACCATTCTATACTCATGCACCCATGAATGTCCATGTTACTATTCCATACTCATGCACCACAAATGTCCATGTTACCATTCCATACTCACGCACCCAAGAATGTCCATGTTACCATTCCATACTCACGCACCCATTAATTTCCTTGTTACCATTCACCACATCATAATATAATTAATTCATCAATTAATTATCATTATAAATCTCATTACTAATTCAACAATTAGTTAAACACAATAAGTAATTTAGTTAACTCAATAATTAACTTATCATAATAATTACTCTAGTTATTTCAAAAATTAACTACTCACAAGGAAACCATGTCAATAACACATAATTAATTCATAAATTAATAATCTCTAGGAAACCATCTCTATATCATGTAATTTAATTCACAAATTAATTATCTCAGCTTACCCCAAATCAAAATTTCATAATTAATCCCCAGATTAATTTTCTATATTACAATCTCATAACACATAATTAATTCATAATTAATTTTCTCAACCCAACCAATTAAATATCTTATAATTAATATTCTGATTAATTATCATCTCAAAGCACATAATTAATTCAAAATTAATTATATCAACTTAGACAATTTAATATCTCATAAATAATATTCCAATTAATTATCATCTCAAGCATATAATTAATTCATAATTAATTATCTCAACTTAAACAATTTATTATCTCATAATTAATCCCCTGATAATTATTATCTCAAAGCACATAATTAATTAATAATTAATAATTTCATCTTAACCAATTTAATATCTCATAATTAACTCCCCAATAATTATTATCTCAAAGCACATAACTAATTCATAATTAAATATCTCATCTTATCCAATTTAATATCTCATAATTAATCTTTAGATTAATTATCATCTCAAATTAATTAATTATTTCATAATTAATTATCTCAAATTAAACAATTTAATATCTCAAAATAAACTTCTGATTATTATTATCTCAATTATAATTTCAAAGCAGACAATAAATTTAATTATCACAACTTATTCCACCTAATACTCATAATTACCACTTAACCCAAGTGTGTCAACATGTAAGGGAATCAATAAGAAAACACATATCAGTAAGCTAAAAGAACATATCAATCTAAACATTTCGTTTTTAGCTTGAATGCAGCACACCTCCATTAGAGGGGTTTTATTACAAAAATTTGATTTTGTAATCTAACAAATCATTTTATACCAATAAGAAATTTGCTCCAATATTGCATTCAACTTTATCAAAAGAATTATATTAACAAAAATTGATTTTTTCAAAATAAAATCAAAGTTGGGGAAAATTCCTGAAGTAATTGGTCATGCTATTGATTTCTGACTAAAATCGCAATGCGTCCGCACACATGCACTTCCACAAAATTTCATGAGTACACTCAGAATTGGCCACATCACCCTACAATGATAACTAGCACCCAAAATTAGTGTGTAGAGGACCAAAAAACATCCAATTAATTCACTACAAAAAAATAAACCATAAGAATCTAATTTAAAGGGTGTGAAATCGATTATCGAGTTTATATCCTTACCTGAAAATGACGGTGGTGAACCAAATCAAGATGAACCACCACACCTTCAGCAATGGTTTTCGAAATACAACTTAACAAGTACATAGAGATCTTCTTCACCACCTAGGATCAAAAGATACAAGAAATCTAGGTTAATCCCGAACCCAGAGTTTTGGATCAACAGAACTCAGGCGAAGGAGAGACGATATGGCTTATGGAAAGATTAAAACATATGGAGAAGGACTTACCTTGATAAGACAAACAACTTCCGTGAAGACTCCATAAGAAGATAGCCACACGAAGAGGGAGCCAGAGAGGAGGGTGGTGCACCACCCATGGGTGCTACACCATTAGTGTGTCACGCCCCCTATAGAAGGAGGGAGAGGTGCGCCTCCATCTTCATTTCTCCCTTAAATAAATTAAAATTGTAATTTAAAATATAAGAATTAATATAATAACAATAATAATAACCATAATATTATTATTACCCTTTAATATTATACCCCTTTGATAAAATCCAAACTCACATTTACACATTATTTAACTAAATTCCCCTCAACTTAATTTAATTAAATGAATTCTCCAACTCATGATATTTAATTAAATTCTCTCAACATTCAATTTAATTAAATAAAACTCTCCCTCTCCTCTCATTTAATTAAATTCCTCAACCTCAATTTAATTAAATAAAACCATCATAATAATAAATATTATTATTATTATCATTAAATAAAATGCCTCTTTGATAAAACCCAAAAATACCCATTTATACATCATTTAATTAAATTATTCTCAAAATTTTTAATTAAATAAACCCCCCACTTAACATCATTTAATTAAATTCAATTTAACTTAATTTAATTAAATAAAATTCTCTATCTAACCTCATTTAATTAAAATTCTCAACCTTAATTTAATTAAATAAAACCATCACAATAATAACCACTATTATAATTATCATTTAATAAAATGTTTCTTTGCTAAAACCCAAAACTCCCCAATTATAGATCATTTAACTAAAATTTTCTCCAATGAATTTAATTAAATAAATTCTCCAACACATCATTATTTAATTAAATTCTCTCATCATAATTTAATAAAAAAACCCGACACCTCATTAATCATCATTTAGTTAAATTCGTTCCAACTGAATTTAATTAAATAATTTATCCAATTAATGTTATTTAATTAAATTATATAAACAAAATTTAATTAAATTAAAAACTTCAACTCATAAACATTGTTTATTTAAAATCTATTAACCTGAATTTAATTAAATACTAATCCCCCATTTCGTAATGACTAGTTAAATTATTCTTAACCTTGAATTTAATTAAAAAAAAACCTCTATTTTTCATTAATTAATTAAATTCCACTTTGCCTTGAATTTTATTAAATGAAACCCCAAATCCTCATTTACACATCATTTAGATTTTACTATTTACTATTTTACTTCTTTGATAACCCCCAACTCCTCATTTACCAACCATTTAATTAAATTCCTCTCATTTCAATTTAATTAAATAAAGACTCCAACTCATCACCATTTAAAATAAATTTAATTCTTTTCAACTCAATTTAGTCAAATAACTTCTCTATATCAATGTCGTTTAATTAAATTCTCTCAACTTTAATTTAATTAAAAAAAACCTCCAACATCTCATTTAATTAAATTCCTTTCAACTATGAATTTAATTAAATTAATTTTACCCGAAAATCAAAAATGGGTAGACCATATGGTTTGACTTTCACAGTCTGTACCATGGGTGCATCTCGCCCCTACAGGAGGAGAGAGAGGTGTGCCTCCCTCTTCTTTTCTCCCTTAAATAAATTAAAATTCTAATTTAAAATATAAGAATTAATATAATAATAATAATAATAATAATAACCATACTATTATTATTATTACCCTTTAATATTATACCCCTTTGATAAACTCCAAAATCCCATTTACACATTATTTAAATAAATTCTCCTCAACCGAATTTAATTAAATGAGTTCTCCAACTCATGCTATTTAATTAAATTCTCTCAAAATTCAATTTAATTAAATAAAACTCCCCCTCTCCCCACATTTAATTAAATTTCCCAACCTCAATTTAATTACATAAAACTGTCATAATAATAAACATTATTATTATTATTATCATTTAATAAAATGACTCTATGATAAAACTCAAAACTCCCCATTTAAACATCATTTAATTAAATTCTTCACAAAATTTTAATTAAATAAAACTCCCACTTTACATCATTTAATTAAATTCTGTTTAACTTAGTTTAATTAAATAAAATTTTCTATCTCACCTCATTTAATTAAATTCATCAAACTCAATTTAATTAAATAAAACCGTCATAATAATAATGATTATTATTTTTATCATTTAATAAAATGTTTCTATGATAAAACCCAAAACTCTGTAACTACACATCATTTAATTAAATTCTTCTCCATTGAATTTAATTAAATAAATTCTACAACACATCATTATTTAATTAAATTATCTCAACATAATTTAATAAAAAAACCCTAACACCTCATTAATCATCATTTAATTAAATTCGTTCCAACTGAATTTAATTAAATAATTTGTATAATTCATATTATTTAATGGAATTCTCTGAACATAATTTTATTAAATTAAAAACTCTAACTCATCAAAATTATTTAGTTAAATTATCTTAACCTAAATTTAATTAAATAATAATCCCCCATTTTTCAATGACTAATTAAATTCTTCTTAACCTTGAATTTAATTAAATAAAACCTCCATTTTTCATTAATTAATTAAATTTATCTTTGTCTTGAATTTAATTAAATAAAACCCCAACTCCTCATTTACACATCATTTAAATTTTACCATCTAATATTTATCTTCTTTGATAACCCCCAAATCCTCATTTACTAGTAATTTAATTAAATGCCCCTCATCTCAATTTTATTAAATAAAGACTCCATATCATCATCATTTAAAATAAATTTAATTATTTTCATCTCAATTTAATTAAATAACTTCTCCATCTCAAGGACATTTAATTAAATTCTCTCAAATTTAATTTAATTAAAAGAAACCATCAACTTATCATTTAACTAATTCATTTCAATCATGAATTTAATTAAATTAATTTAACTTGAAACAAAAAATTGGGTAGACCGTATGGTTTTAATTGAATGATCTGATAGAATATGCACAATCCGTGCGTCCATTACTGGACACCTGCTTCATTATGCATGGCTAACCCGCACGGTTTTGACTAATCGTGCGTGGCCCATGCGAACGTCACTGATTAGTCTGATTCCCCCAAAACTCATTATGCCATCCAGGAAACTCCTTGAGCCTTTACCCAAGTCTTTTATCAACACCTTAAAAGAACCAAACTTGAGAAACTTATTTCCAAAGATTTATTTTAAAACAAAACCATGAAATAAACGAAAAAGTTCAAAAACTTATGTATTTTAACTCGGTCCAAAAACACTGGAATTTACAATTTACCCACCTTAAAAACTTCTTGTCCCCAAGAAGCCATCGAGAGATACTACAACATAATAAAACCCAGAAAGGTCAATAATTCTCATTTGAACAACCACTTTGTATTCCCAAATTCCCAACGCACCTTTAATGCACCCATACACCTTACCGCTGGCATTTGGCTCCCATTTATCACATCAAATTTCTATTTAACCTTTTAACTTTAGAAGCCCTTTTTTCAATTGTTTAAAAACATGGTTTACCCTTTTCCCAGTTATAAGGTGACCATACACCTTACAAATGAAACTGGGTTCTATTATAAATGCAACAAATCAATGTTCCACTCATACATCCATTTACACATCAAAACATCTCTAGCATGTTTTCATAAGAACTAACACAACAGAATGTTATAACACAAAAGCCTTGAAAAATAGAAAAACATGCTAATAAATAGGAAACATAGAATATAAACACCCAAGAATGTTATATCTATCACCAAAATATGATATATAAAGGGGTATGTTAAAGCAAATCAAAACATGGAATTTTAAGCCACACAATCAAAATTAGTAGGCATCATACTATTACAACTACATGGCATGTCATATTAATAGAATATGAATATCTAATTGCCTAATATGATTCATGTAATGAAATGTACTTGCTATATCAGGCCAAAGAAAATTATCAAAATTCTCAAATCTATAAGCAGTAGAAAATACACCAGTCACTCGAGGTGAAATCATATCAACTATAATAATGAATTGTATAAACATCAATTCCAATCCATGGACACTTGGTCATTTCCCATACGTGGAGTGATCAGTCCTAAGAATGACTATTAACTGAGTATAGACACTTTCCTAGTCTCCTATCTACCAACCCAAAAGAGAAGTAAAAAAGGAAAAAGAAATAAAACTTGAACCCTCTGATACCACTTTGTAACATCCCAACCTGACTTACCCTCGATCCGGTAGTCAGACCGGTCACCACATGACCTCAAGCACATCTCCCCGTATGCCACAGGATATCGACTAGTAGCGAGGGTCTATGGATAGTCAATTGGGAGACTATACCCTCATATTCAGAGTGCACAATGGTAACAAATAACAAACTCAGACAATAGCGGAAGCAGATATAAAGCAATAGTCAACTGAATAAATAAAGTGGCCAATGCCAGTTTATACAATGCATGCATGTAATGGTGAAACATATATGAAAGCGGTAAAAAAAACAAATTTATTTACATTTCAATACATAAATATGGAAAATACTCAAAGACTCAAGGGAAATTTCCACGAGCATCCCGAGCTCTTACTCGGTCCTTTGCTTTTAACTCCCAAGTACAAGTAAACAACCACAAGCAAGAGTCCACAGTCCTGCAAACAAGAAAGTATACTCAGTTTCCCTAGTGCAATGGAGACATGAATAGGGTGTGAGATATAAATCTTAGTAGTCTGGGACCACCGGTGTCTAGATCAATCTAGATAATGCAATAAAATTAAATGGCGTGTAATTATATTGAAGCAATAACGAAACTGAATAAATAACCAACAACTCGTCCAAGTTCTATAGGGATACCTGACAATGATACCTGCTTTTTCTTGTAGCAGGAATTAGAGTATGATAAGGAACAATATATATATAAATAATGTATAATGAACTATTTATCACATTATTTAATATTCTTTGTTTAACCACACAAAATAATGATCACATTACCATTCTTATATTTCACCCATTTTAATGATGTTATCATTCCATAATTCACACACACTTGAATGTCTATGTTACCATTCCATACTCACACACCCATGAATGTACATTTACTATTCCATACTCACACACCCATTAATGTCCATGTTACCATTCCATACTCACACACCACGAATGTCCATGTTACTATTCAATACTCACGCACCCATGAATGCCCATGTTACCATTCCATACTCATGCACCATGAATGTCTATGTTACCATTCCATACTCATGCACCCATGAATTCCCATGTTACCATTCCATACTGACGCACCATTAATGTCCATGTTACCATTCCATACTCGTGCACCCATGAATGTCTATGTTACCATTCCATAATCGTGCAACCATGAATGTACATGTTACCATTCCATACTCACATACCCATGAATGTCCTTGTTACCATTCACCACATCATAATAAAATTAAATCATAAATTAATTATCATCATCAATATCATTAATAATTCAAAAATTAGTTAAACACAACAAGTCATTTAGTAGACTCAACAATTAACTTATCACAACAATTACTCTAGTTAATTCAACAATTAACTACTCACAAGGAAACCATGTCAATACCACATAATTAATTCATAAATTAATTATCTATAGGAAACCATATCTATATCATGTAATTTAATTCAACAATTAATTATCTCAGCTTAGCCCCAAATCAAAATTTCATAACTAATCCCTTGATTAATTTTCTATATTACAATCTCATAACACATAATTAATTCATAAATAATTATCTAAACTTAACCAATTAAATATCTCATAATTAATCTTCTGATTAATTATCATCTCAAAGCACATAATTAATTCAAAATGAATTATCTCAACTTAAGCAATTTAATATCTAATAAATAATATTCTTATTAATTATCATCTCAAGAATATAATTAATTCACAATTAATTATCTCAACTTAAACAATTTAGTATCTCATAATTAATCCCCTGATAATTATCATCCCAAAGAACATAATTAATTCATAATTAATTATATCATCTTAACCAATTTAATATCTCATAATTAATTACTTGATAATTATTATATGAAAGAACATAATTAATTTCTAATTAATTATCTCATCTTAACCAATTTAATATCTCATAATTAATCTTCTTATTAATTATCATCTCAAAGCACTTAATTAATTCATAATTAATTATCTCAACTTAAACAATTTAATATCTCAAAATTAATCTTCTGATTATTATTATCTCAATTATAATTTCAAAGCACACAATTAATTTAATTATTTCAACATATCCCACTGAATACTCATAATTACCACTTAACCCAAGTGGGTCAACATGTAAGGGAAACAATGATAAAACAGATATCAGTAAGCTAAAAGAACATATCAATCTAAACATTATGTTTTTAGCTTGAAGGTAATACACCTCCGTTGGAGGGGTTTTATTACATAAACATGATTTTATAATCTAAGAAATCATTTTATACCAATAAGAAATTTTCTCCAATATTGCAGTCAACTTTATCAAAAGTATTAGATTAACAAAAACTACATTTTTCCAAATAAAATCAAAATTTGGGACCCTACCTCAAGGAATTGGCTGGGATAATGCTTTCTAACTCAAACCGCAATGCACCCGCACACATGCACTTCCACAATATTGCGCACACATACTAGGAATTGGCCGCATCACCCTACAATGATAACTGGCACCCAAAATCAGTGCGGTGAGGACCAATGCACCTCCAATTAAATCACCACAACTCAAATACACCATAAGAATCCAATTTAAAGGGTGAGAAACCAATTATCGAGTTTATAGCCTTACTCGAAAATGATGGCGGTGAACCAAATCATGCCGAACCACCATGATTTCAGTGACGGTTGTTGAAATACAACCCAACACATCCCGAGACATCTTCCGCACCACCTAAGATCGGAAGAAACAAGAAATTTAAGTTAATCCCGAACCCAAGATTTCGGCCCAATGGAACCCAAACAAAGGAGAGCCAATACGACTGATGCGAAGAATGAAACATGTGGAGAATGACTTACCTTGATGAGACAGACAACTTCTATGAAGATTCTGGGAGGAGATAGCCACACAAAGAGGGAGTTGGAGAGGAGGGTGGTGCGACACCCATGGGTGTTTCACCATGGGTGTGTCGTGCCCCCCGTAGGATAAGGGAGAGGTGAGCCTCCCTCTTCTTTTCTCCCTTAAATAAATTAAAATTATTATTTAAAATATAATAATTAATATAATAATAATAATAACCATAATATTATTATTATTACCCTTTAATATTATATTCCTTTTATAAACTCCAAACCCCCATTTATACATTATTTAATTAGATTCTACTCAACCGAATTTAATTAAATTAATTCTCCAACGAATGCTATTTCATTAAATTCTCTTAAAATTAAATCAAATTAAATAAAACTCTCTCTCACCCCTCATTTAATTAAATTTCTTAACCTCAATTTTATTAAATAAAACCATCATAATAACAACCATTATTATTATTATCGTTTAATAAAATGCCTCTTTGATAAAACCCAAAACTCCCCATTTAAACACCATTTAATTAAATTCTTCTCAAAATTTTTAATTAAATAAAACCACCACTTTACATCATTTAATTAAATTTCATTTCACTTAGTTTAATTAAATAAAACTTTAAATCTCACCTCATTTAATTAAATTCCTCAACCTCAATTTAATTAAATAAAACCATCATAATAATAACCGTTATTATTATTACCATTTAATAAAGTGCTTCTTTGGTAAAACTCAAAACTCCCCAATTACACATCATTTAATTAAAATTTTATCCAATGAATTTAATTAAATAAATTCTCCAACACATCATTATTTAATTAAATTCTCTCAACACAATTTAATAAAAAAACCCCAAAACCTCATTAATTATCATTTAACTAAATTCATTCCAACTGAATTTAATTAAATAATTTCTCCAATTCATGTTATTTAATTATATTCTCTGAACACAATTTAATTAAATTAAAAACTCCAACTCATCAACATTATTTAGTTAAATTATCTCAACCAAAATTTAGTTAAATAATAATCCCCCATTTCACAATGACTAATTAAATTCTTCTTAACCTTGAATTTAATTAAAAAAAATATATTTTATATTAATTAATTAAATTATTTTTTACCTTGAATTTAATTAAATTAAACCCTAAATCCTCATTTATAAATCATTTAAATTTTACTATTTAATATTTTTCTTATTTGATAACCCCCAAATCCTCATTTACCAGTCATTTAATTAAATTTATCTCATATCAATTTAATTAAATAAAGACTCTAGCACATCATAATTTAAAATAAATTTAATTATTTTTATCTCAATTTAATTAAATAACTTCTCTATCTCAACGTCATTTAATGAAATTATATTAAATTTAATTTAATTAAAAGACCCCCCCAATATCTCATTTAATTAAATTCCTTTCAACCACGAATTTAATTTAATTAATTTAATTGGAAACTCAAAACTAAGTAGACCGTATGGTTTGACTTGCACAATCTAACAGACTGTGTGCAGACCATGCATCCACTACTGGACACCTACTTTATTATGCACGACTAACATGCATGATTTTGACTAATAGTGTGTAGCTCGTGCGAACACTACTGCCTGGTACAGTTCTCCAGAAACACATCCTGCCATCCAGAAAACTCCTCGAGCCTTTACCCAAGACCATTATCAACACTTTTAAAGAACCCAACTCATGAAACTTCTTTCCAAATCCTGGTTTTAAAATCGAAACATTCATTAAACAAAAAAGTTAAAAAACTTTCGTATTTTAGCCCAGTCAAAAAACTTGGGACTTTACAACATCAAATCTAGAACATCTAATTCAGAAGTGTATAACTAGAGATAAATCTAGGAATAATTCTTATATTGATTTACATTGTAGACCTCTATATTTCAAGGTGGGACATAGGTTATTTCTATGAGTTTCTCCTAGATTGGGACATATATGGATTCAAAGATAGAGTAACCTATTGTCTCATTACGTTGGTCCTTTTGAGACCTTGGATGGAGTTGGGGTGTTAGTCTATCGGTAGCTTTACCTTATAGGTACTGGGATATACATGACGTCATCTTTGTACTATAGATTCTCCATTATTGTTTAGACCTATCTCGTTGATTTGATCCCAAGGATATTTATTTGGAGGCAGATGCATCCTTTGAGGAGCATCCTATACGTATCATTGATCAGAGCATGAAGATACTTTGAGGCATATACATTCCTCTAGTTTGAGTGCTATGGAAAAATGATTATGTACAAGAAGAGGCTTGGGAGAAAGAAGATTATGTACATGCTCAGTTGATAAAACTATTCTTAGATGATATTGATCAACCGCCCTCATGGAAAATTGGGGATGTGTTGTCTTATGGAGGGGAGGTTGCAACATCCCAAATTTTCTCTTGAGGTATGATCCCATTTAAATTTCATAGAATCTTGATTTTTACCTAATGAATGTGCCTAAGAGGACAATATAGCCTTTAGGAGAATTTGAAGCTCATTCAGATTCTAGAGATCTAGAATTTAGAAAGGATGACTGAGCCACACAATTAGTGCATGGTTAGTTTTAACTATGTGACTCAATCACGCAACGTGCTGTAGTGAACTATAGAGGGGTGTATGGTTAGTTTTAATAATACACCTCGGGCCAGATGACCGCGCGAGGTGTTTTAATGGGATGGAAGGGCCCACATAGTTTTCCAAACAATTCACCCAAATCCGCAACCTTAGTTCCACTTAACTAGTGAGTGCACACAGTTAGCCACATAGTTTGGTAAATGATGAGATCAACTATGTAAGAGGGGATTTCCTTGGGATAGAGGTGGTGCATAGTTGGCACTTGGTTTTTAAAACCATATGTCCAAACTATGCACCTCTTAAAAAGTTTCAAATTACTGTTCTTCCCCTAATTATTTTTAACCTTCCTCCTATTTTTTTTCTTCCATGCGTGCACTAGATCTCCCCTCCCTCTTGATATTTTATAACTTCCTCATAGGATTTGGAAGAAATCCATCATATAGACTATGATTTAGTCACCTTCAGTTGCATTGGATGCATATCAGTAAGAGCTTCATTCCCTTTTCTTTCTTTCTTGGTCTTACTGTCCATCTTATATGCTATTTTGGTGTGAGATAATATGCCCTATTTTTAGATAATTTGTCTATTTTACTGATTTATACCATTATAATTTGAATATGAAGTTTATAACAAATGAGGGTTAATCTACCAACCTAAGGTATATGGTCTAGTTATTTTACCCTAAAGTCTCAATGTATTTATCATATGCCATTGTGCCACATGCCATACCCCTCAGATGACGCCTCCTAAATGAAAAATTGGATAAATTAAATGAAATTACAATACGTAGTGTAGTCCTAGAAACCTTTAAATAAATATTGGAGGATTACCATTTCGATAAGAGCCACCCATAAGGGTGTGACTTCATTAAATTCCTAAGAGCCTCGTGCCTTTTAATTTAAATTAAACCACTAATTGGGGTGTGTGAATTTCCCCATGTAATAAATATAATTTATTATGAATTAAACCAAAGGAAAATGGTAGTCCATATGTATAGGCCCATTCTCCTTATGTTTCAGCTTAAATTAACTATATTAAATGAATTTATCAACATGGTTAAAATTCATTTTTAATGGTATGAGTTTAATGCTTGCTAAAACCATTCCTTTTCATCAAACTGATGGCGATACAAGGGTCCTGACTTAAGAACGCCTTGGATGGAATTGTAGAGCTTTATAATAAGAAATTTTAATTGAATTGAAAATAAATCAGGAGAGATATATGGTTCCTTTTATAGAATTACTTGAATGGGTTCACCACAAAGATTTCTTACTTTACCCATGAGCGATACCTGGTTCCCTAGTGGATTACCTTAGATAAGATCAGATGGAAATTTCTAATGTACTATTCCATGATCTATACTTGGTCCCCTATGTGGTATACCATGGATGTGATAAATGGTTTATATAATGACCTAGGCTTAACATACATGGATATTGCATAATTTTTTATGAATATTCAGCACATTACAAAAGTACATGCCGGAGGACCGTAATAGTTTAGTGTCTTTAGAAACATGGAAACATAATATTATATCTTGGTAAAATATATTCAACATATCCCTTAAAGATATTCCACTTTTTACTTCTACTTAAAACTTTTCTTCATAATCTGGGGAAAGTAAACATAATAAAGGGTGAGATCAGATGCTCATTAAGGGTAAATAAAGGAGATACATAAGTATATCATAAACATAAGAGAATGGGAACATGATATTAATATTTTGAATATCTTACCCTGCATTTCAAAGATCATATACATGATTCATGTAATAAATATTGAAATTTCATAAGATAAGAATCATAAGGGAATAAAGAGAATAAGCCATGAGAGCATAACAAAGGAATAAGACATAAAATTTATGGTGTATACATAATCATAGAAAATCTTATGTTAAATATACCTACCATTACATTCATAACATGTTAGGCTTGGGATAAACACCCATTTATGTACTTTGGGATTGGGCTAACAACCCATGTACCCTCTTATTTTTAGGCTTGGGATACAACCTGTATACCCTCTTGTTTCTGGGCTTATGCTACAACCTATGTACCCTCTTGTTTTCGGGCTTATGCTATAAACCATGTACCCTATTGTTTTTGGGATTGGGATAAAACATATATACCTTATGAGATAATATAATATTTATCATTACCCAATGAATTGGATGGAGATATAAGTCCCACCCCTCACATAATGAAATCATACAAACATGTACCACAAGATAATAAAACATTCATCATATCATGACCCATAAGAAGAGATGGGTTTCATAAACATCATATCACAACTCATTAAATGAAATGGGTATCATAAAAATTTCATTACATAATAAACTATGGAAAATAGATAGGTTTCATAATCATTTCATCCTAGAATAACCCATAAAGGGAAGCGGGTTTCATAGCATTTATCATGGTATAACCCGTGGAAGAGAAATGGGTTTCATTTCAATCTCTTTGAAACATGATTTACTAATGGAAAAGAAAATGGTTCCACAAACATCATGCAATTGAAAAATAAACCATTAAGATAAATAATTTGAATGGTATCCTTGGATCATATCCCTAGTAAATCACAACTATATCAAAGTATATAATCTTATATGGAGAAGGATTTTTAAAGATCACATGAATCATTTTTTAATGAAAATAACCTTTCTTAGAAAGTCAGTTTTTGAAATATAAATTTTTTTCAAAATAAATTTATTTAAAAACCACTTTAAAAAACTTATAAAGTAATATTTTAAAAATCATTTAAAATAATTCTTGATAAAATATCCTTTCCTCTTTGGAAAATCTTTTTTAAATAATAAAACATTTTGAAAACCTTTTTCTTTGAAAACCACTTTAATTTTTTTTCCAGAATATGAAAAAAAGTTCTTTAAAAATAACCTTGTAAACTTTCAAATGAAACTGTAAAGAAATTACATCCATGGTGGATTATAAATCTATACACACCGAACATTCCTTTTTCACCATAAAAAGTTTAAGAAAGTTCTTTGATCAGAAAATAAAAAAGAGATTCATTTTAAAATACCTTTTTATTAAAAAGGTAAAAAATGGGTAAAAATTTATTTTACACATCATAGTAATGAATTTTTAAAACCATTTTTAGAAAACATGGCTTTGCGAGTAAAATAAATTTCGGACCGAAGAGTGAAATAAAGTTGGATTTTCTTAAAAACACTTTATTAATTATCTTAAGTACCAAAGGGTGTAAAAATGGTTCCAATACATTGATATATCATGGATAAATAGAGTAGAAGAAAATTAATTAGATTTATTGGGATATGGATCACAATATTTCATCAATTGAAGTAAAATTATAAATAATCTTGATAAAAAATGAGATTGTAGCAATAAATCGTTACCACTTTGGTAACTTTAAATCAGAATCCTATTGAAATAATAACATAAAATGAAGAATAAAATACAATTAAAACAAGTATATTCATGATATAAAATTTAAATTTGAAGCATATACACCTCATATAAAAATATAGGTGCATAACATGGCATGTATCTCAAAGAAGGAAAATTGAGGCAAAATCACTTCACCGATTTGGAAACTTTTGAACCATAAAATCCATGAAAGAAAGATCATAAAATAGATATGTAAATAAAAATTAATTTAATAATAATAATAATAGAATAAATTAATGGGAAATATATACACCACATAGAATAAATGAGTTGTGAATACGGAATAAGTCTCACAGAACAAAAGTGAGATGAAAAAGCCCTTTCCTTAAGTCTTCACTTTCTTCATACACATTAAAAACTAATTTATAATAAGTATAAGTTTATTATATATATACTAAATAACCATATTATTATATATCATTCCATATATGATTTTATTATGACTTTATATTACCTTTTTATTAACAATTTCATGTTAATGTCACATTTAAGGAAATATCCGCTTTGTTTTTCATATATGTTTTTATTTGTTATCATTGATCCTATTACTTAGATCATTATTTACTTATTTAAATAATGTAATAAATGATTTAAATATAATATATATTCATTATATAAATATTTATTATAATATATAAAATACAGAAATATGAAATGGAATACACCATTCAGGGATACGGTAGATCGTACATACGCATGGATGCTGTTTCCGTTTTATTATCGTGTTGAAAGAAAGAAAGTAAATGAAATATATATGTATATATATATAAATATATTATTATTATATTATAATTATTACTTCATATATATCATATACGTTTACTAAACTCATTCTTAATACATTCTATGTAAAGTGTGAATGAATCACATCGCTTTGAGGAGGTGGTAGTCCACACATCCACAAACGAAGTTATCGTATTAACACAAAATGTAAATCATGAAGGTATGTTTTATATAATAATTAAATAAGAATAAATAAATCATAAATATAATAAATATCACATAAAAATATTATTTCTATCATAATACCTATCCATGATAGGTGGTAAAGGAAAAATGAATGACATCATTTTGCGAGGCAGTTGTCTGCCGTACACTCGAATGATAAGTTCGTTACCCATTTGATGGAAGTTTGTATAGGTATAGGTATAAAACATAGAATAAAAGCATATCAATATATTTAGTATACTTATGTTATTATATAATCATTTAATAATAATAATTTAGGGGGTGAAGAATGAAAAAAAAATAAAAGAGATTATGGAAGGATATTACATCTTCTTTGGGTAACTCATCTTAGTTTTCACTAAAGGGTTTATTTGGTTTGATATATAACCAAATGAAGTATTATAGGATGAATTTGGGGAATTTTGGAGGATATTTGGGTAGTTTTTTTCTAAGCCAATGGGCTTTAGTGTTGTGAATAAGTGAGTGGGGTGAGTTCCATTTTTATAGTGGAGGAGGAGTGCCATTCTTATAAATATAAAACAGTAAAAACTATTGAGAGGTCTCCCTTACATCATGTGCATAAAATAATTTTCTATTCTTGATAAAAGAGGGTAATTAGTAAAAATATGAACCAAAAATGGATTTTGGAAATGTGTATAGGTTATTCGACTCTTTAAATTAAAGTTTGACCACTAAGTAATCTTGTTTTTACCTTAACTACTGTAATTAATTTTAATTACTTTCACTAATTTTTTTGGTCAAAACAAAGTTGACCATATTATAAATTATAAATTATGATGATTATAAATATGGAATAAAATTTTCAAAATTATAATCACATAAGTGGTAGAAATTAATTTAAAATTAATCCTGTAGATGTGTCATGATAATAGGTTTTTAAGCGAAAATGTTTAAAAGTTTGAAATGTTTTTATATCTAATTTCAATGTGAAATTGGTTAAAATGAACTAAATTATATTAATTAATTTAAAATTTACCTAATTAAACTTTAAAACCAAGTTAAAATATAATTTAAAAATATAAATAAATTATAAAAAAAAGTATTTTTGAATTAAAATTTTGTATTTTTCACTATTCATCCAAAAAATGAAGTTCTTTAGAAAAATATGAAAAATTCACCCTAAGATAATTTTGAAATTCTGAATAAAAAAATGAAGTTTATTTTATCAAATTAAATATCTAAAATTTTCTAAAATTAATTTTATTATTGTTTACAGAAGGACATAAAAAGAAGTTCATTTGAAAAAATAGTATTTCCAAATATATAAAAACTTTACAGAAAATTATATGTTTTATTATAAATATGTTTTATTTTTATAAAACCATTATAAATAAAATTTAAAATGTATTTATTACTATTAATATTACTATGTTTAACGGCTATGTTATAACTATCTCATTTAAATAATTATAATAATAAAATACTATTTTGTAGAAACTCAGTGTTGTGCGTAACGCAAGACAAGTCAGTGTTGCGTGTAGCATAATATTATCTTGGTGTAGTGTGCAATGAAAGATTAACTTGGTGTTGCATATAATGAAATCCTAAATTAGTGCTTTCATATATAAAAATCTATATTCAATGTTGTGTGAAATGAAAAATATTAAGTTAATTCGAAAAATCAAAATTAACAAAATCTTAGGGTGTTACATTATACACCACTTAAAATGAATTTTTCCCTCGAAATTAATCTAGGTTATCAATGGTTTAATACTTTTAAGTTAATTTTATAGAAACCCACATCATAAAAATCAATACTAAAACTTTCTTTAAAAAGGGAAAGTTAGAAACATAACGGTTACCCAAAGTAACTCATAACTAGGTTTCCACATAGGAGAACATATGTGACAAGTGAAAACATGGACATGGAAGAGAAATATAACTACCAAGTTATAATGGAAAGTGATAAAGAACATGGTTAAGAGAAAGTTAAAAATCACAAATACATAACCCAAATAGGCTTAAACAAGGTCATTTATATCATAAAAAATGATGATAATAGGACAACATTTTATTTCAAGAAACTTTTCCCTAAAGTTGAAGAATTTTTATAAAGAGACACATTTACATGATTTTAGGACAACCTCACCCTTTTTTATCCCTTGATAAATTTCCAATTAATCTCTTACTCTAATAAATGAAGGTGATTTTTTCATTCTTTAAGTACTAACAGATCATGAGGTAGAATGATAAGTCATTACAATTGTCTTTAGTTAGCATCACAGAAAAATGGTTTGCACAAGTAATCCAATATGAATAAATACTCATATGGAAAGATACTAATTTAATCTCTAGAACCTAATCCAATTTTTAATTCAAACCATTCCACAAATGGTAAAACTTATAGCCCTTTTGAATGCTGAATGTTTAAAACTTTAGAAATAAGGTCACTAAATTTCTTAAAAGCAGCTTAGCATTGATCCCCTATATATAATAAAGTATATTTTGATTGTCACATATCAAATATGTGAATAACTTCATAATGTATTCTCTTGAAACATTGTAATACCCTGAATTACCACAATTCCTTATTTAAAACATGCATGTTTCCTTATTCCAAAGTTTATTGGATATATTACTTAAATCCAATTTTTTTGTAAACTTCATCAATGATAACATAAACCACTTGTCAAGAAATACTTAATTAAATCCAAGGTAATAAGTACCATCCAATTTAATTATTCATATCCAAGACATATTTATCAAAACATCACTATCTTAACATAAGGGACATATTTAGGGTTATATTCCCTTATTCAAAATATCACCTTTCCATTAAACCACTTTACTTGTTTATCAGAACCATGAAACACATTCTTATAAATACTTAGTGAAAAAACATAAAATAAACAATCCTTACATAATTCAACAGTAATAATTATTGAATCCAATACATAAAACATAGGTTACTCCACTTCATCTTTAAGACATTAACAATGCCTTCTCATCCTATTCCTTAACATCTCTTTCCTTTCACATTTCATTTATAGTCTCATCATCATTAGTAATATTACCATCACTCATACCACCTTGATAATTCTCTTTGATAGCTTTCCACTTGGGACATTGATTTTCATAATTCCCATTCATTACACATTTAAACCATTTAATCATTAATAATGTCTTAAGAAGGCCAATATTCCCATCCATTGGATTATCCAAACTATTTATTTTTTCTTTGTAGTTACTTGATTTTTTTCCTTCTTTTCCACAGTCAAAACATCTTCCTATTCCTCTAATACATTCACTTAGGTGTTTCTTTACACATTCTTGACATAAAGGAAAACAAATATTCTTTCCTCTATGGCATACATTACCTGAAATCTCTTAAAAATCTTTAATTATTTTCTTTGTTGAGTCTAAGAGTTAGTTAAGGTAGAAATTGTTAATCATGTTCCATGAAAACTAATTATGAATGATTACAACATCCTTCACTCTAGTGATTATCCCATTTGACTGCTTATCAGAAAATTTTCTATCACATTCAATGCCTAGTTCCTTATATTTCCCTCCATTTACTAATAATAGAAATCATAGTGTGAGAAACACTTATCATAGAAAAAACCACATAATCATGAAAAATAACTTATAGGATGTCTAAATTATGACACCTTCTTTTAAATCTATGACACCTTAGGATTATCCTTAGAGATACCCCCAGATATATCCTTAGAAATATCCCAAATATGGTGAACCAGGCATAATATACATGGATATTACATCATTTTTATGAATATTCAGAACATTACAAAATTAAATTCCCAAGGACCATTATAGTTTAGTTTCTTTGAAAACTTGGAAGCATAATCTTCTATCTTGGTGAAAGATCTTCAACACCGCACTTAAATATTTTCCATTTTTTAATTCTACTTAAAAACTTTCTTCATAACCTGGGGAAAGTAAACATAAGGATGGGTGAGCTAAGATGCTTATAAAGGGTAAATAAAGGAGATATGTAATCATAACATGATAATAAGGGATGAGAATATGAGAATAAAATTTTAATATCATACTATGCATATCAAAGTTAATATACATGAGTCATGGCACAAATATTGGAAGTTCATAAGACAATAATCATAAGGGAATCAATAGAATAATCCATGAGAGTATAACATAGGAATAAGACACATAATTTTTGGTGTTCACATAATAATAGAAAATATTATGTCAAGGATACCTACCAACACCTTCATAACATGTTAGGCTTGGGATAATCACCCATTTACCTGATTTGGGCTTGGGATAAAAATTTGTGTACACTCTTATTTTCAGTCATGGGCTACAACCTGTATACCCTCTTGTTTTCAGGATTGGGCTAAAACCCATTTAACCTCTTATTTTTGGGATTGGGCTATAACCTATGTACCCTATTGTTATCGGGATTGGGCCACAACTTCTGTACCCTCTTATTTTTGGGCATGGACTATAACCTGTGTACCCTGTGTACTCATATAACATTTATCATTACCCAATTAATTAGAGAGAGATATAGGTACCAACCTTCACATAATGAAATCATACATAAATTTTTCACATGATAATAATACACTCATCATATCATGACCCATAAAAATATATGGGTTTAATAAACATAATATCATATCTCATTAAATGAAATAGGTATCATAAAAATTTAATCATATCATAACCTATGGAAAAGAGATAGGTTTTATAATAATTTCATCCTATAATAACCCATTAAAGGATGAAGGTTTCATAAGAATTTATCATGGTATAACCTGTGGAATAGAAATGGGTTTCATTTCAATCAATTTGAAACATGATTTAATCATGGAAAAGAAAAGTTTTCCATAAAAATAATTCCATCAAACATAAACCATTTAGAGAAATAATATGAATGGTATCATCATATCATATCACTAGTAAATCATAACTATACCACAGGAAGTCATCTTAGATGGAGAAGGATTTTGAAATATCACATGAATCATTTCTTAATAAAAATATCTTTTATTTGAAAATCACTTTTTAAAACATATTTTTTAAAAAATAATTTTCTTCAAAAACAAATTTGAAAAAATTATAAAGGAATATTTTAAAAATAATTTAAAACATTTCTTGATAAAATATCCTTTCCGCTTTGAAAATATAATTTTAAATCATAAAACATTTTGAAAAACACTTTAAAATAAAAATTTTCCATAATATTAAAATTTTTTTATTTACAAACAACCATGTAAAATTTCAAAGGAAGTTTCAAGGAAATTAATATCAGGACAATGGGTAAATCTATACATGTCGAACATTCCTTTTGCACTGTAAAAAGTTTAGTAAAGTGCCTTGATTGGAAAATGATAAGAAGATTAATTTTAAAAACCCTTTTTATTAAAAAGTTAAAGCATTATTAAAAATGTATTTTACACATCATAGTGATTTTTTGAGGACATTTTTATAAAAAATGGTTTTTTAAATAAAAAAAATTTTCAACCAAAGAGAGAAATGAAGTTTGATTTTTATAAAAACACTTTATTAATTATATTAAGTACCAAAGGGTGAAAAAATGGCACCAATACATGGATATATCATAAATAAATAGAGGAGAAGAAAATAAATGAGTTTTCTTGAGATATAGATCATAATATTTCATCAATGGAAGCATAATCATAAACAATCTCAATAAACGATGAGATTTTTGCAATAAATCGTTACCACTTTAGAAACTTTGATTCATAATCCTATGGAAATAATAAAATTACATAAAGATTAAAATATCATGAAAATAATTATACTCATGATATAACATGTCGAAGGGAATTATATACACCTCATAGAAAAATATAGGCGCATAACGTGGCATGTATCTCAAAGAATGAAAATTGATATAGAATTATTTTATCGATTTGAAAACTTCTGATCCATAAAACCAATGAAAGAAATATCATAAAATGGATATTAAAATAACCATAAATTAAATTATAATAATAATATAATACATTCATGGGAATTATATACACCACAAAAAAAAATTAGTGGTGAATAAGGCATAAGTATCACAGAAATAAAAGTGAGACGAGAAACCCTTAACTTAAGTCTTGACTTTCTTTATACACATTCAAACATCCTATATAATAATTATAAGTTTATTATAAATCTAACAAATAAAAATATTATTATATATAATACCATATATTATTTTATTATAACATTATATTACTCATTTATTAACAATTTCATGTTAATTTTACGTTTCGGGTAATATCCGCTTTGTTTTTCGTATATGATTGGAGTTATTATTATTGATTATCTTACTTATATAATTATTTACTTATTTTCAGAATGTAAAACATGATTTAAATATCATATATATATTCATTATATAATTATTTATAATAATATATAAAATATATAAATATGAAATGGAATACATCGTTCATGGATATGGTAGGCTGTACGTACGCTTGAATGCTATTTCTGTTTTATTGTCATATTAAAAGAAAGAAAGTAAATGAAATATATGTATATGTATATATATATAAATATATTATTATTACTTTATAATTATTATTTCATATATATCATATAAATTTACTTAACCCATCCTTAATACATTCCATGTAAAGTGTGAATGAATCACATCGCTTTGAGGAGGCAGTAGTCCACACATCCACAAATGAAGTGTTCATATCTAAAAAAATGGAAATCATGAAGAAATGTTTTATATAATAATTAAATAAGAATAAATATACCATAAATATTATATATATCATATAAAAACATTATTTCTATCATAATTCCCAACCATGATAGGTGGTAAAGTAAAAATGGACATTGTTTCGCGAGGCAATAGTCCGCTGTACACACAAATAGTAAGTTCAATACCCATTTGATGGAAGTGTGTGTAGGTGCAGGTAAAAAACTTAGAATAAAAATAACTTAGTATATTTAGTATATTTAGGTAATTATATAATCATTTAATAAGAATAATTGAGGGGGGGGGGGGGGTGTAGAATGAAAATAAAATAAAAGAGCTTGTGGAAGGATGTTACCTCTTCATTAGGTAACTCCTCTTGGTTTGCATCAAAGGGATTATTTGGATGGATTTATGTCCAAACATAGGATTCTAGGATTAATAGAGTTAATTTGGTAGTATATTTGGGTAGATTTTTTCTAAGATAAAGGGCTTGAGATATGTGAATAAGTGAGGGGGTGGGGTGAGTTCCCTTTTTATACTGGAGGAGGAGTGGAATTCTTGTAAATATAAAAAGGTAAACACTATTGAGAGGTCTACCTTATATCATGTGCCTACAATAATTTTTAATTTTATATATAATAGGGTAATTGGTAGAAATATGTCCCAAAAATGGATTTTGGATATGTTTCTAGGTTATTTGTCCCTTTAGATTAAAGCTTCACCACTAAGTAATATTGTTTTTATCTTAATCGCTGTAATTAATTTTAATTACTTCCACTAATATTTTTGATAAAAACTAAGTTAAACTCATTAGAGATAATAAATTATACTCATTCTAAATATGGAATCAAAATTTCCAAATTCTAATATCAGAATTTTTAGAAATTAATTTAAAATTAATCTCATAGACGTGTTGCGACAACGAGTTTTTTAATTGAAAATGTTTAAAAGTAAGAAATATTTTTTATATCCAATTTCAATGGGAATTAGTTAAAATGGACTAAATAGAATAAATTTATGCAAAATTTACCTAATTAAACTTTAAATGAAAATTAAATTATAATTTAACAATATAAATAAACTAGATGAAAAATAAGTTTTGAATTAAAATTCAGTATTTTTCACTATTCATCAAAAAATGAAGTTTTCAGAAAAATCCCAAAAATTCACCCTAAGATAATTTTGAAATTATGAATTCAAAAATGAATTTTATTTTATCATACTAAATTTCTAAAAGTGTCTAAAATTAATTTTACTGTTGTTCATAAAAGGGCATAAAAATTTATTCATTTGAGAAAATAATATTTTCAAACATATATAGACTTTGAAGAAAATTATGTTTTATTATCAATATGTTTTTTTATAAAATATTTATAAATAATATTTAAAAATTAGTTATTACTATTACTATTATTAAGTTTAACATCTATGTTATAACTATCTCATTTAATAATTATAATAATAAAATTTTGTTTCATAGAAACTTAGTGTTGCATATAACGCAAGCCAAGTTGGTGTTGCGTGTAGCACAAGCTTATCTTGGTGTAGTGTATAATGAAATCATAACTTATTATTGTGTATAATGTAATCCAAACTTAGATATTTAATATAACAAAATCTATATTCAGTGTTGTGTAAAATAAAAAAATATTAAATTAATTCAAAAGAAATAAAAAAATCTAGAGGTGTTACAGGTTATGAATTTATACCATGCTAAGAGTGATACTTGGGTTACAATTATGAATTTACTTGGATGTAATCTCATAGTTATGGGTATTTATAGTGATCCTAGAGTGATACTTGGGTTCCTCTTTATAGATCGCCTTGGATGGGCCCAGGATGTCAATTGATTAAAACTAAGGATGTATCTTCCAAGCTAAAGAACATGATTATGTTTAATCTAAGATTTATACTTGAATTTTATTATGGGCCAATTATATTTCCATAGATGTATTATTTGATAATTATGAAAACCCTAATATTATGTATGGAATCCTTAAGCATACACCTTAGGTACCAGCTAACATGGTATATCTATATATATACACATAAATGTTCTTATGTGTATGATGTATATATATACATACATATTATATCTATACAGATTGAAATTAGTTTAGAGACATATGACTTAAGTTGAAGTAGGAAGTTTCGGTCGGGTATCCCATGAGGAAACCGATCTGATGTGGTTTATTTATTTATCGTCTTACCTTTAGTATTACCATCACACTGATTATTTTATATGCATAAACTGGATATCTCTAGACACTATTAGTGGTGGACTATTGAGTATATCTCACACCCTATTCAGGCCACTGATTGGAACCTGATTAGACCTCATGGATATAGGTAGGGACAAAGGGAAGCATATAGATTTACATGTTTGACTTACTATCCTAGGATGAAGTACAAGAGAAAAGGACCAAGCCTATAATCACGATGATAGCGGGGATAGATTTTAGTTTATTTATATTTTTGTAGCATGCTATATATGAATATACCCCTATATCTTTTGTACTACCCTTTTGTATAGCATCATGACATGATAAATATTTTTGTATCTAATATTGATTTAGTTTCCGCCTATTTATTTGTCTATTTATCATTCCACTACTGATTATTTATTATTGTTTCCACTAATTATCATTATTGTATACTATAGTGTTATAATATGATCACAAGGGTATAGTCTCCCCATCGTACCATCTTAGACCCTCGCTTCTAGTCGGTAGCCTCTGGCATATAGGGAGACGTGCTTGAGGCTATGTGTACAACCAACTTGTGGCACCACTTAACTACTTTCGGGTCAGGATGCTATAGATTCCTCATAACCATTTTTTGGAATTATTTCACCATCAGAAAGCAAGTACTTCAAAAAGTTAGGTAGTTAATAAATCCAACTATTACTAAATCCATACAAGGTTTTCCCATGAAATTACCACAAAAATTATAATTTCTTCATCTTAACAAAACTAGGACACATCAATGTATTTTCATCCTCCATCACCTTCTTAAATTTCTCAATGTTACAATTATTTCTGTTACTGTCAAAACCTGACATTGAATTTTCACTCATTACATCCAATTCTATTCTGGTTGTATGGTCAGGTTAAAAAAAAAGTAATCCAATAAAATATCATATCTTATAAGATGTCCCCCTCACATCTTTCAATATTTTTATCTTATTGAAATCTTTCTACATTATGGTGCCATACCTCACAATTAGTTTGAAATCAAACTCTAGTGATATGATAACTTACTTCATCATGATCTAACTATGATCCAATAATGAAATTATAATAAGGAAATTGAATTATCTACCCCTATGAGGTATTTTTGATAGTAAAGTCCAAAAATATTTCAAGTTTATTTTGAAACTCTTTCAACACCTTATCAAGAGTATACATCCAAAATCTATCTATTATAAAATAAAAAATAGAAGACTCCATTTAATAAAAATAATATTTTATTATTAATCTGTATTTGTTAGAAAATAAATAATTATATAATTAAAACAAAACCTTTTGATATTTATGTCAATTAAATATAATGATTATTTAATGAATAATAAAATTAAATGTAACTCATGTTTATACACTTTGAGGTTGGTTTAAGATCTAATTTATACTCAACATTTTATTAAATTAGATGAAACAAATATTTATATATTCATTTAAAAAAAACCAATTATTACCTAATACTTTATCAAAGTAAATGAAACCCATGTTTATATATTTAAGTTTTTTTAAAGTGTTAGAAAATCCATGGTAGCAAATTTAAGGAATAACCTAATTAAAGAGGAAAGGAGGGTTGATACCACATATTGAAATCAACAAAGAGATAACCCAATCTATACTGATAGTATAAGAACCCATATTTTCTTTGAGGTATGGAAACTTTTTAGTTTTAGATTAATTTCTTTTTTTTGACCTAATATGAATACCTAGTATGGTTATGGAGGAAACAAGAGTGTTCAGGGATTGTTCAGAGCCTAGAGCCTCAACTTTTGGAGGAAACAGCTGGGCCACATGGTTAGTAGAAACCACACAGCCTAGTTCAAATGATCAAGAAAAACTATGTGGGGTAGTCCAGTGCTCTATTTGGGGATGAATAGTTTATTATAACTGTGTATCACAGGATACACACCCATGTGTGTGTTGTAGACCTATTAACATATGGGCTTTGCATAGGCAAAACATGGTTAGTTAAATCATACATCCGACCTGTGTGAGGGTCTATTGAGGAAGTGCATGGAGTACAGTCGATGCACAATTTGGAAAACCATAGAGCCAAACCATATTCCCTTTAAAAGAGGGGTAAAATTAAAAAATTTCTTTGGGGATTTCTAACTTAACCCTCCTTTTTCTTTTCCTCCCATGCATAAAATAGGATCCCCTCTCTTCTTGTTCAGAGTTCCTCCTATTGAATCTACCTAGGTTCCCTGATATATTATCCATCCAACCTTGGAATCATGATCTGTTTATCTCATTGGATTCCTACTGGTAAGATCTCCAATCCTTAGGAACCTTTAATTATTATTCTTCCTATTGATGATGCTATTTTGGTGTGATCTCTTATTCCCTATTTTTAGGGTGTTCATGTATTCTTTCTTTTCCTTCCAATTTGAGCCAAACCAAGGACTGATACTAGACGGGAAATATTCTATAGGAATAAGGTAGGTGTTCTATGAATTTTCCTTCAAAGTCTCACCATTTTCTACACTATTTCCATTATACAAAGGTTAGTTTCACCAGGAATTTATTCTAAAAGTCATACAATTTATATTAAGATGTCTAGATTATATTCTATGGCCCTAATAACACCACTTTAAATCATTGGAGGTTGATAACTCAATGTTTACCACCCTAAGTAGGGTGAATTCTTCATTATGCCTTTGGTGACCTATTTTGAGATTATTTGGGACACCGTTTGGGTGATCTCTAATTGAAATTTAATAAGGTAAGTGATTTAAGTTAAATAATTTTTTTAATTAATTGATAAAAAGGAAAGTATATGTGTATAGAAATCACTTGGACCTTACCTATGAGACTTTAATTGATAATTGGTTTCATGTGCTTATTTTACCTTGTCACATATGATGAAAGGTAATGGATGAACCTAATGAATTGAAATTGGAATGATTGTTACATGGCCTATGATGGCATATGTATTTAAATGAAATAATTATAAGGTTCCTACTTCATATGGACATTTTTCATATTTATAGGAATTGTCAGACTTAAACTAGTCTTGGATTATAGAGGGAATTATTTGAGCACTCAAAGGATTCCATTATGATTCATTGAGCTGATTGTCTTGGTATATACCCACCATATTATCTGATCTTTATCTTATTACATGAATGAATAAATGTTTTACTGATGATTCACCTGACTCTTTTCTAGATATTAGAATTCCTTGGATACACTCCTTGGATTCAGATTGATGTATTCAAACATGTAGTTCCATGGATTCACCCCATTGGGCCCAATCATACATATCTTGAGATTAATATAGATGATATCCATAGAATCAATTATAATATTTTATAATGGAATGCCTTGGGTTTACCCCTTGGATTAAACTTACACCCCTTAGGAAGACTACATGAGTTACCACTATGAGTTGGCTCAACCCCTAAGGTTAAGGATGCCTTGGTTATAACTTGGTTCCTTAGTTATTATTATTTACTTCTATATTATTGATGACACCCTTTAAATATGATCAACTTATTATGAATTGAATCTAATAATTAAATGAATACATATTTAGAGACACCATATGAGGCTGAAATAGGTATGTATTATTTATTTTATTATTTCTCTACTTTTATATACCTACACACTATTATAGTTTATAATATCATACTGGATTTGTATAGACACCATTGGTGGTGACCTACTAAGATTTATATCACACCCTATTCAGGACCCTTTTCATAACCAGATAGATTATATGATCAAAGGTGTGTACAAAGGGAAGCATCCCACTTTGGAAATATAATTTCCTTCTTTAGGATGGTAGCTTGGCAGCGAATGACTGGGCCAGTGCTTAGGGTTCTTGGATAGTTTTTCCCTTTTTGTTCATTTTATATATCATGTATTGTATTGTATTGATACTTCCATGTATTTCAATTATCCTTTTTTAGAGACATGAGATCATTATTCTATATACAATTCAGTTTATATATATTGAGTTTATTATTTAATTCTTAGATTACTATGCTTGTTTCATCCGCCTTTTCCTTATTCATTATTATCATGATTACACTGTTTATTTATCTATTTCACCACTATAATCCAATATGACACGAGGGAATAGTCTTCCCACATAAAAACTATAGGATATCACTATTATTCAATACCCTCTGGTGTACGGGAAGGTGCACTTGAAGCCACATAAACGACCATGTTCGGTTACTCAGGAGTGAACCGGGTCTGAGAGGCCACAAAGTGGCATCAGAGGTTTATTTTATTTATAGTACTATTTTGGGAATTTATATAGGATATTAGGAATGTGTCATAACTTGGTCATAATTCATGCATGGGAGTCACTAACCCACATTTGGGGTAAACACAATGTTTTTTGGGAATGGGAAATTATTGTGTTATAATTACTTTTATTACAGTTGATATAATTTCACCATTGGGTGATGCACATGAATTGTGAAATTTTTTATGCTTTATGGAAATTCTACCTTATCATAGTATGGCATGGAGAATTATTACATTCATCATTATAGGCACCTAGAATTCCCATGCCATCCATATGCCATGCCATCTAGGTTTATTTCATTGCTTGCATTACATGTGTTACTTTTGATTATTGAGTGTTCCTTTGTTGTGATATATTCTTGTGACACTAATGTATTATGAATGGAATAGAAATTTGTTGTTTAAAATTTCAGCACTAAACTAGATGGAATTTACACATATAGACTAATGCTGTCATATTAAATAGCCAATTTCGACCCATATAATCTACAAAACCCTGGTTACATGAGATGGACTTTGGTTTCAATTACATGATTACCAATTTCAATTTATAAAGTGAATGGGCCTTTATAAATTTGAATGAGTAATTAATCTAATTAATCAATTGTATTTTACCCATTACATTATGATACCAAATGTAAGGAAATATGTTGAAATTAAATGGGCATCAATTTCAATTTATAAAGTGCATGGACCTTTATTAGCTGAGAATGAAAATCCATTTTATTTATCCTTGTATTATGTATAAACTGACTTATGAAATTAATAATATAAAATTTGAATTATAAATGAAATGGTTGTCTGTAAATTAGAAGACCAATTTCAATTTAAAGAGTATTTTCCTCCTTAAATTGAAATTGAAACACCATATACTAGAACCCATATAAATAAAACTTGAACACTTACCAATAGCCTGACCCTCTAAGTGGGTATTTGGGGTAATATGTGTTGAGACTAAGTTTGATGAAGAAGGTTTTTGGATGAAATAATCATGTGTTTATTGTTTTTTATTCTGTTGTCAAGAAAAGGAAATCACATTACTTTTTAAGTTTTGGTAATCATAAAAAAGAATGAAGGGCCGCAAAGTAATCATAAAAGAATAAAATGTTTTAAAGTAATAAAAAAATAGAAAAGAAATTACATTACTTTATAAGTTTTGATGATCGGATAAAAGGAAATAAAGGTTATAAAGTAATTAGAAAATAATGAAGGGTTTGAAAGTAATAAAAAAAGGAAAATAAAATCACATTACTTTGTAAGTTTTACTGATCAAAAGAAAAGAGTGAAAGGTTTAAAAGTAATCAAAAAATAATGAAAGGTTGAAAAGTAATCATAAAATCAAACACTTTTTATAATAAAGTTCTTTGATTTTGGTTTTCTATTCCAAAAAAGTTTTGTGAAATATGTTTTTTTTTTCAGAATCACCTTGTATCATGAAAGAAATTTTTGATCAGTATGAGAAAGTGTATTGGAGTATGAAATTTTCCATACTAAATTTTACAATGGGTTTCTATTTGCTTATTTTTCATATATCGTAAGTTTTCTGAGAAACTTGTGATGAAATCCTTATAAAATAAAGGGAAGAATAAATGTTTGGTTCCTTAAGTTAGATGATTCTATGTAAATCCTAATGTTCTCAAAGTTCTGAAGAAGTTATTATACAATAAAGAGTTTTTGGAATAAGAATGGTTGGGAAGGTGGAATTCACTCCTAACACCAATTCATTGGACATAGAGTTCCACCCATCATCAAAGGAAGATAAGTATGTAAAGTTTGCAGGGATTGATATATCAGAGTGAGGAAGAAACCAATCCATCATACATAGGCTGAAACCTATATATCATCAGACACTGTACTTCATCAGACGTGGTATGAAGAAGTTGTGGATAATTAAAGGAAGTGTGTATTGTTTCAAAGATATTTCCAAAGTTTTTATCAAGGAATTCTTTAAGTTGTTGTTGAAGTGTTTCTGAGGGTGTAAAGGTATATTTAGAAGTTGCAACAATGTTTAAGGCATAAGATTATCATAATTATAAACTGATATGAATAATCATAATGATAATTCATTCATTTTTATTTAGTTGTTATGAATTATAGTAATGAGAATTTTTCAGTTCCTGTATGTTTTCATCATAATGAAGAAAATAAAAATGACATATCAGACTGAAGAATGATTAGAAAGTTTGAAGCATATTGAAGTCATGATAAAGTTTGGGAATAATCAAGATGTCAAGTGAAGTATTTAAATAGTCAAATACACTTCAAGAAATTATTAGAAGGTTTTGATGAATTTAAGTTACTTTGAGAAGTTTTTAGAAAGAGAGTTGAATGGGTCAATTGTTTTAAGTAGGATAATTTTAATTTTAAAGTTCTAAAATTTCAATAAGTAGGAATTTTTTTTCATAATCCCACATTTAACACTTTTGGAGCACCAGTAAAAAGAGTTCAAAGTATGAATGTTTTGTAGGATTTTTCATGGGTGGTAACGAGAGCGTTGTAATTTTAGAATTGGTATAGGAAGGTTTTTGAAATCACTTTTTGTAAGAAAAATTTCTAGATAGGGTTTTCAGATCGAAGTTTCTAGAATAAAACATTTGAAGGAAGATTGAAAAAGGTTTCCAAACAAAGGGTTTCTGAGTATCATCTAAAAACTGAAAAATTATAATGGAGGATAATAACCAAAGTTACTAGATCAGATCGAGTCATTAGATTGAACTTTTCAGAGAAATATTGAAGAGGTTTAGAATTGTTTCTTGAGTATTATTTCTTTTCTATTTTCCGGACTAAAGAATCAGATAGGGGAATCAGGATGCACCATCAGAATTTATTTTCATAAAAAATTACATAAAGGTTGTTTCTACCTATTTCTAGGTAAAAAATCGAATATTTTAGTTTTGAAGGCTTTCTAATGGAAGTTGATAAGGCAATACAATAACTTTTTTTTGAAACAACTAGTGAATGTTTCATTAATTTTTACACAAATTTGTTTTATATAATTTATTCTAGAAGAATAACATAAATTTTTGTATTGATCTTAATACTACACATGTTTAAGGTTATATAATACCTATTGTATCCACACAAAAGGATTATTTTCTAGTGGATTATGTGGTATTGGATTATTTCCAAACAATTCTAAGGAATAACTAATCTTGTTGAGTAGTGAACCTTGTAAATACTTTTGTTCCCATGAATGTGTGAATGTTTTTTTCCATAAAAGTGATAGATATTTAATAGAAGGTGAAGTATGTTATAAAATAAATATAATATAAAAGAAAAATATATCACTGATTCACCCCTCCCCCACTTAGTGATATATCAATCCTGGTCGGGCCTTTCCAATTGGTATCAAAGAAAACATTTCCTTCATTTACTTTTTATGATGTTTTTGAAGAGAATTTGTTATGTAGAATTTGAATTGTGTGAAAAATAAGGGAATTATAGTCTTATATGGAAAGAAACATCATATTTGGAAAGATATAATGTTGATTATCTTATGTATTTTGGGTATAATTTTTTAAAAGAAGCTACAGATGGGTTTCCTCTTATTGATGAGAAAGTTCCTATAACATATGTGGATAAGAAGAATATTGAGAATTAAAAAATAGATAAGAATGATTTACTCTCATCACTTTCTGAAAGAAAGTTTCTAATAGTTAAGGGAGTTTCTACTGCCAAAGGTATTTAAGAAAAGTTAAAGAACATTTATAAAGGAAATAAAATGGTGAAGAAATAAAAGTTACAAATCTAGAGGCTGAAGTATGAAGATCTAAAAATGGGTGAATATGTATATGTTGGTGACTTCTATAAGTTCTCTTAGTATGGAAGAGGTGACTTGAGGGGGGGGGGTGAATAGTCAATTTTGATTTATTATTGTAAATACAAATTTATCAAAGTTATGTTGGTGTTAAATGATGGAGAATAAAGAAAAAAATTAACAAAGGTGATTTTTATATAGGTTTGGATATCAATATTTCAGTCCTCTCTTCAATATTCTCTACACCTTGAGGAGACAAGTATTCATTATATCCTTACTTTTGAATGAGAGTAATAACCCGATTACAATAATTACAGACATACCTTTTTCACCTGGTGGTATAACTCCACATACCCTTTTCACATGGAGGTATAACCCTTGACATTATAAGGATTCAAAACCTTTATACCTTTTTTCTAGGAGGAATAACCCGACCATACTTTTTTATAGAAGGAATAACCCAACGATAGCTTTTGGATGGGAAAATATTAAACCAAACTCTAGAATACAAACAAAAGATTGGAAGAATTACAACAGAGATAAATAATAAAAAACAAATGAAATAGAAACTTGAGAAGATGTTGAAGAAGTTAGGTGCATCTCTTTGTTATTTGATCACATCAGGTATGGAAGTCATAAATGATTATTATATTTTATGATCCCAAAAAAGCAACAATCAGTTCAATAAGTTTCTCTTTGAATTATTCAAGAGTAGAAGGAAACGTCTGATTGTATTCTCATCGAATAAATTGTCAAATGTCAAAATATTATTTGTTCTACATATATATATTTGTTTTTATTCTTGAATCATTCTCCCAAATCATTAAATCCAATATCAATAGGAGCATTTCATTATTTAATATCTGCATGACACTTGTTAGAGAATAATAAAAATAATATCACTGTTACTGTTACCTTAATTCAGTTTGAAGACATGATGGACATTAAACATAGTAGGGAAAAAATTATTAATGAAATATTAAAAGGAATTTTTAATATATTGAAAGTAATGTTTATTAAATAGATTTAAAATGAAAATTAAATAAAATAATAATAAAATTCTATTTATAAGACATGTAGTATAATGTTGTGAAAAAAAGAGTATCATAAATAATAATTTTCATTAGTATATGTCATTGAAAAAAATGATATAATTAATTTTAAACAAAATTTCAAGTATATTTCAGCATAAAATATTAAGCATTTAACAATGTAATTAAATTTAACAAATTTAACTGAAAAAGAGAAAATAAAAATTTTGGAAATAAATTTTGAACTAATGGCGTGTCATGACTCACCGTTGGATGTTTGGCGGTTTCAAAACATAGTTTACATACTATTGTCATTTTAAGAAAAAATAAAATGATTTAAACAAACTAAAAACATTTCTATGAATAATATCATCAAATGGTTCGAAGAGAGCAATAAAATATGAATCACCATTGGATATCCAATGATGTATCATGACAAACCATTGGGTTCCATTGGTGGAGCACTACAAATTGAAGAAAACTTGTTGAAACACCATATTGAAGTTACAAAAGAATAAAACAACACTTTTATTTCCCAAATAATATTAAAATAATAATATCAAAAAACTTTAAACAAATATACTAACATGTTTTTTAATTAAAAGGAATACTGCATAAAAACTTTGAATAAAGCCACTTTTAAAGGAAAACACCAGGAAAAAAACAAGAATAAGAAATAGAGGAACAACATACTATAGGAAGTACAATGGTGTCTAAATACACATCTTTGTGAATTTAAATGGTGTAAAAAATGATATACCATTGGGTTTCCCAATGGTGTAAAAAATGACACACTATTGAATTTTCAAATGGTGTCAAAAATGAAATACCATTGTGTTTCCCAACGGTGTCAAAAATGAAACACCATTGGTTTTAAACCTATGATGTCATCCTGTGTAACCAAAAAGAAGGATTTGTTATACACAAGAACCAAAACATAGAAATAATTGAGCTTAGATGTTTTATAGAAATAATGGATGTACAATTTAATAATTAAGATAAGATCATCCGAGAAATCAATGAAGAAGAGGAATATGATCCATGGTTAGCTCAAGTATGAAATAAGAGTGAAGTTGAGAAGGAAACCAGAGAGGATAAGGTTTCTAGAGAAGATGGTGACACCAATCGAGATGGTGATGATAGTCGAGAAAGATGGAGGATGATGGAATTGTGAAGGAGAGGAAAATAAGTGTAGGAGTTCAAAATAGTTGAGTGCTAGATAGATAAAATGTTTTGTAAGAGATCAAAGGTTGAAGATAGATGCAGAGTAGATCAATGGCCAGGATTGAATCTCTATAGAAAAACAACTTCCCACATAGAAACCAATCCACAAAGAGTGTGTGGTATATAATCCAAGATGAGATCCATGATGGACAGAAAAAAACTCAACCCATACATGAACACACACTTAAGGCCTGTTGGCTGCGCGGTCGCTATTATCCTAACCTATACAGGCACTATAATCAGGCCTTATACACGGTCCTGGTATGCGTTAAACCCATACTATGTGCTAACATTACTTCATGGGATCCTTTGATGGCTATACCTCTCACAGTGTTGATCTCCTAGTCCCCTTTAAATTTGTAATAAGGTCTAGCTTGATAAGGTTAGCAAAAATTCCTAAATTTTTAAATAAAAAAATAAAAAAATATAAAGTATAAACAATTACATATCAAAATGAATAAGATATTATATTTTTGAATAGAATTGAATTTAATTAAATATTATACAATTTTAATTTATTAAAACAAAGAGATAATTAAAAAAATAAACACCCAATTACAAGAAATACCCCCTTTTTTTTAAATTAAAAAACATAATATTTATTAAATTCTCAAACAACATAAAATAAAATCTATTAAATATTCAAAAACTTTCTCCCCCTTTTTAAATTTATAAAAAAGTATATTAATGTAAAAGAAATACATTGCTACTATTTAATAAGGCAATTTTAAAACATAATGAACAAATTTTCATTTTGGAAAATAAGAAAATAGTAACGACATATAGAACTTGTAAAAGATAAATGAATAAATTCATTGTTTAAAATACATTGTTATTTAATAAAAAGTAATAAAATATAATATATAACTTTCAATTGAAAAAAATATAACAAACATTGAATATATTTATCAAAATAGAAAATATACTAAGCAATAGTTAGGCTTCTGACATGGCCAATTCAAATTTCATTTTCTCAAATTTAACAACATACTCGGCTTCATCCATTAACATTTCTACTTACAGTTGTTTTTTAGAACTCTTGGAAATTAACATTTTTCCTATAAAGTGATACATACCTAAAGTACTTTTCCTATCAAGTATGCAACCTCCAAAGTCAGAGTCAGAGTAAGATAGTAAATCAAAGAAATTCTCATTAGAATAAAACAATATAGTACTTATAGTGACTTTGATATACCTTATTAACCTTTTAACACCCTTATGATGAATTTATTTTGGGTTGGATTGATATCTTACACACATGAAGACAATAAATAAAATATATGGCCTTGAAGCAATAAGATAAAAAGTAATCCCTATCACGCCTCTATAAAAATTTTCACAAACAGACTTTCCAGATTCATCTGCATCCAGTTTAGAGTTTGTGATCATAGGGGTTATCATATTTTTACAAGAATAAAGTTTAAAATTTTTAATAATATATTCGGCATACTTTTCTTAATTTAATAAAATACCATTTTTTCTTTGTTTAATTTGAAAACCAAGGAAAATTTTTAATTCCACCATTAAGATCATATCAAACTCACTTGTCATTAATTTTGAAAAATCATTTCTAAATTTATCATTTGTAAAAAGAAAAATGATATCATCAACATAAATATTTATTAATAGTATATCATTGGAAACTCTTTTTATGAATAAGGTTGGGTCAATCTTTCCTTTAAAAAAATAAGTTTGAATTAAAAACTGAGTTAATCTTTCATACCAAGCTTGAAGAGCTTTATTAAGAATATAAATAGATTTAGACAGTTTGAAAAAAAGATTTGGAAATCTATTATTTTCAAATCTAGATGGTTGTTTAACGTAAACCTCTTATGAAATTACACCATTTAAAAATTCACTGTTTACATCCATTTGAAAAAGTTTAAAATTTTTAAAACATGAAAAAGCTAATAAAATCCAGATGGATTATAATCTTTCAACTGGTGACAAATTAATCCTCAAAATCAATAATATATTCTTGAAGATAAAATTTGTAAACTAATATTTCCTTATTTCTAACTATATTACCAGATTCATTAAGTTTATTTTGAAAAATCCATTTGGCTCCTATAGGCATTGTATCTTTTGGTAACTCAACTAAATTACATACTTTATTTCTATAAAACTGTTCAAGTTAATCATGAATAGAATTAACCCAATTAGAATATTTCAAAGTATCTTGGATATTAAAAGAAACAAATTTATCTAAAAAGGAAGAATTTTCACAGAAATATGAAATAAAATGTCTAGTTCTAATTCCAAATTCAACATTTCCTATAAAATTTTCCAGAGAATGATCTTTATGAGTTTTTAAAATTATAGGATCAGATTGAGATGATACATGCTCCCCTATAACTAATGCATAATCACTTTCAGTTTTATCTTCATTGATGTTGAATTCATTAAATTCTTCAGCATTATCAATAAAATCATTATTATGTTTATCATTGTTTTCAATGAATTTAACTTGCACAGATTCCTGTCATAGTTCTTTTTTATACACCACATAATCCTTACTATTATTATAATATCCCAAAAATATACCTTCATCAATTTTGGAATCAAACTTATCCAGGTTATCTTTAGTATTTAAAATATAGATAGTATATCCAAAAACTTTAAAATAACCAATTTTGGGTTTTTTAATTTTAAAAAGTTCATATGGAGTTTTCTTTATCAAAATTTTGATATAAAATTTATTTAAGATATAGAAAGTTGTGTTAATAGATTCATCCCAGAAATATTTTAGAATATTGAATTCATTAAGAATCATTCTTTCCATTTCTTGAATATTTTGATATTTCCTCTCTACAACACCATTCTGTTGTGGTGTTCTAGGAGCCGAAAAATTATGAAAATATCCATTCGTTTCACAATTTTTTTTCAAATTCATATTTTAAAAATTCTCTTCCTTTATCACTTTTAATAGAAGAAATTAAGTGACCTTTATGATTTTGAATTTTCTTACAGAAAGTAACAAATTTTCTCAAAGTTTTAATTTTATGTGATAGGAAAATAATCCAAGTAAATCTCATATAATCATAAAAAATTAAAAAACCATATCTTTTATAACCTATACCAGCAGTTATCATGGGTTCAAAATGATCAAGGTGAAGTAGTTCTAAGCATATAGTAGTATTGACCATATTTATAGATCTAAAAAGATTCTTTATACTGCTTACCTCTCAAACAAGAATCATATACATAATACTTATAGGAATTAATATTTGGAAGTTCCAAAACCTATTCATGTTTAGAGAGATTGTACAAATTTCAAAGATAAACATGTCCTAAACTCATGTTCCATAGAATATGATCTGTATCTACAACATTTAATCACTTTTCATTTTTATTGTTCAGTTCTGAAAAATCAATAGAATATATATTTTCTTTCCTATTAGCATAAAATAGAACTTTATTATCTTTAAAAACAAGACATTTGTTATCTTCAAATTTAACATACATTCCACCATCAAAAAGTTGTGATATGCTAATTAAGTTATGTTTTAATCCTTATACAAAGAGCACTTTAGAAATAATAACAGAAGTTAATATACCAAATTCTCCAAAACCTATAACCATACCTTTAGAGTTGCCACCAAATGTGACAGTACCTCCATCACAAGAGTAAAAAGATAAGAAATTATAAATTTTACTTGTAATGTGCCTTGAGAACCCACAATCCATGTACCATGTGACTTTGGAACTCTTCAGGAATGTTTACTACAAAAAAGATTAGGCAGATGGTTGTTTTGATACCTAGACTAGTTTGGGTCCAACTGAATTAGTAGAAAAAGATTTAGGTACCCATACAGATGTTATACATTTATTTTATGGTAATATGGAAGATTTTTTTGGAATTAAAGTCTTAGTATGGAATAAAGACTGAGTATACTTTAATAAACACTCAATTGCATAACACCCTTTCACATTAAACTTAAAAAAGTAACATTTGAAATATTCTTATTTATGATTTTAATAAAATAAGTTATATACATATGAGGAATGATATTATTATAACCAAAACACTTTTTATCATATTTGGGTTTCTTCATAGACATTATTTTATCAAATTTATCTTGTCCTTGAACAAAGATAGACAAAGTTCCTTTTAAACTAGTTATTTCCTTTTTAAGGTTTTCATTATCTTTATGAACAACTTCCAGGTCATCTCATAGTTTGTGTATTTGAACTTGATCCAAAATTTTACAGTTTCTTATTTTCATGTTTAATATGATTACATTCCTTTTTAATTTTATCTAAATCATCACAGACCAATTTAAATATTATGTGTTGATCTTATTCATTTTTAGACAAGAAATATTTTATTTTATCATTCTCATCTTTGAATTTGATCAGTTTAGAATCTAAAACCTTTTTCTGTTCTATATTTCTTAAAAAAAATAATTTATTTTGTTATTTTCTTATTTAATCTTCTTATTTTCTCATTAAAATTCCCTGTAAATTTAAACTATTTTTAAAATGTCACTTTTAAAATTTCCATTTTGAGAAGTTAATTCTTTAACTTCATTTTCAATGTCAGTTTCATATTTAGAACTTTAATAATTTTCATAGTGTACCTAATTCACAATAGAAGCTATTGAAAATACATTTTCAGACTTCTTTTCACTTTCAGAACCAAAATCACTTGAGTATGACTCTTTTATAAAACTCCATCTAGCATGATAATATTTTATTTGTTCCTTATTGTATTTTTTATCCTTTCGTTCTTATTTTAGATCTAGATAGTTTGATTTTATGTTCCCCATTTTCCAAAATTCATAGAAAATTAATTAAAAAGCATCATATTTACTGGTCTTTCCTATTTTAATACTCCTTATTCCATCATTTAGATAATCTATTATAGGAATATTCTTAAATACTCGTTTAATCTTCATGTACTTGTAAACTCCTTTGGTGAAATTTGCAATTTCATCATTACTTTACTGTAACTCAAAATAAAAAGAATTAGTAATAACATTTGCATTTGATTTAAATGATATACCTTTTCTCTTATCATGATCATCAGTATTATAATTATTCATTTCTATCTCTTATTGTAATAATGATCCTATCAGTCCATCCATGGAATATTAAGTAAATTCCTTGCTTTATTCAATAACCACTTTATTTGAATACCATTTTCTGGGTAGAGCTCATAGTAATATTTCAATGAGGACTTTATTCTTCATGGTTTCTCCCAGAGTGACCATGATTTTGATAATATTTTTGAATCTATTATACATATCATTTATACTCTCTTGAAAATTTATCATGAACTCTTGAAATTTAGCTTGATGTATACATAACTTAGTTCTTTGCAACTTTTTAGTACCTTGGTGAGTGACTTTCAAAGTCCTCCAAATGTTAGAAGTAGTTTTTTCATGATGAAATATAACTATACATATTTATTTTTAATGAAAAATATAATAAATCAATGAATTTTTAATTTAAAACACATTTAGAAGCCTCATTATCAGTAAGAGTTTATAATTCAACATTAGGTAATTTATATGGTTTAGAAATAATACCCTAATATTCAAGACCAATGTTATTAAGGAATACCTTTATTCTGTCATTATAGTTGGCATAATCACTTCCATTGAAGTGAGGTGGTATGAAAGGATTCAACATTTCAAATTCCAAATTATCCATAACAAAGAAGTTGTTATTTTCCTTAGATGTTTAAGTCTCGGATAATGGTTAGTTTAGAAATAAATAATGAAAAAAATTAAAACCAAATCCTTAAACAATAACAACCCTATGATACCAATTGTTTGTGCTCTTGGTATGGAATAAGTGACTGGGGGGGGGGTGAATAGTCTATTTTTATTTATTATTTAAAATAAAAATTTATTAGAGTTATATTGGTGTTAAATTATGCAACAGAAAGAAATTAATAAATATATACTATTTTTATAGAGGTTGAGATCTCAATATCTTATTCCTCTCTTTAATCTCTTCTACTATTAGAGGATACTGGTATTGACTATATCTTTAATTTTTACTGGGAGTAATAACCTAATTATAAGAATTAGAGACATTCCTTTTTCACCTGGTGGTATAAACCCACATACCTTTTTCACATAGAGGTATAACCCCTGAATTTATAAGGAGTCACAAACTTCCTAACTTTTTTTAGGAGGAATAAACCAACCTTAATTTTGGATGGGAGGAATAACCCAATGCCATCTTTTGGATCAGAAAATCTTAAACCAGACTCTAGAATACAAATAGAAGATTGGAAGAATTACAGTAGATAAAAACAATAAAAAACAAATGAAATAGAAACCTGAGCAGATAATGAAAAATTTTGGTGCTTATCTTTGTTCTTTGATCACATCAAGTATGAAATATATAGACGATGATGATATTCTATGATCGTGAAAAAGAAACAATCAGTTAAAGAAGTTTCTCTTTGAATTATTTGAGAGTAATAGAATATGTCTGATCGTATTCTCATTGAATGAATTATAGAATGTCAAAATATTCTTTGGTATGAACTGGTATATTTGTTTTTATTCTTGAATAATTCTCCCAAAGAATTAAATCCTAGATCTATAGGAGTGTTTCATTATAGAATCTCTACATGACACTTGTTAGAGAATAATAAAAATAATATCACCATTACTGTTACTGCAATTCTGTTTGAAGTCATGCTGGACATAAAACATAGTCGGACAAAAAATTATTATTGAAATATTAAAATGAATGTTTAATATATTACAAGTAATATTTATCAAACAAATATCAAATAAAAATTAAATGAAATAATAAAAAAATTCTATTTATAAGACATGTAGAAGAATTATGTGAAAAAAGATCATCGTAAATAATAATCTGCATGAGTATATGTTATTAAAAAAAATCTATAATTAATTTTAAACAAAGTTTTAAGTATATTTCAACATAAAATATTAAGAATTTAATAATGTAATTAAATTTTACAACTTTAATTGAAAAAGAGAAAATAAAAATTGTGGAAATAAATTTTTAACTAACAGTGTGTCATGACTCACTGTTGAATGTTTGGCAGGGTCAAATCATAGTTTACATACCATTTTTATTTTAAGAAAAAATAAATCCATTTAAAGAAAAATAAAAAAATTTCCACATATAATATCATCAAATGGTTCTAAGAGTGAAATAAAATATGAATCACCATTGGATGTCTAATGGTGTCTCATGACATACCGTTGGGTTCCAATAGTGGCTCACTGAAAACTTAAGAAAACCTTTTGAAACACCATACTGAAGTTGTAGAAGAATAAAACAACACTTATATTTCTTAAATAATATTAAAATAATAAGTTCAACCAAGTTTAAACAAATCTACTTCCTTTTTTTTAATTAAAAGGAATACCATATAAAAACTTTGAATAAAGTCACTATCAAAGGAAAATACCAATAAAAACACAAGAATAAGAAATATAGGAACAACATACCATTGGAATTACAATGGTGTCTAAAGACACATCATTTTTAATTTCAATGGCGTAAAAAATGACTTACCGTTGGGTTTCCAAACAGTGTTAAAAATGAAACACTGTTGGGTTTTCCAACGGTGTCAAAAATGACATACCATTGGGTTTCCCAATGGTGAAAAAAATGACACACTATTGGTTTTAAACCAACAGTTTCATCCTATAAAACTAAAAAAGGATTTGGTATAAATAGGAATTGAAACAAATAAAGAACTAAGCTTATATGTTTTACAGAAACACTAGATGGGAAGACAACCGATGAAGATAATATTATTTGGGAAATCAATGAAGAAGAGTAAGATGATCCATTTTTAGCTCGAGTAAGAAACAATAGTGAAGCTGAGAAGGATACTAGAGAAGAGAAGGTCACCAGAGAAGATGGTGACTCTAGTCTATATGGTGACGCTAGTCGAGCAGGACAGAAGAGGATGGAATTTTGTGGGAGTGGAAAATAAGTGCAGGAGTTCAAAATAGTTGAGTGCTGGAAAGATAAAAGGCCGTATGAGAGATTGATGGTTGAAGATATATGTAGAGAAGATCAATGCTTGGGACTGAATATCAACAGAAAAAAATATTCCCACATCAAAACCAATCTGTAAAGATTGTTTGGAATATAAGACAATATGAGATCCATGATAGCCAGAAAAAAATCAACCCATACACATACACACACTCAAGGCCTACTGGCCGCACAGGTGCTATTAACCCAACCTATACAGGTACTTAATTTTGCCTTATACACAACCCTGGTATGCGTTAGGTCCATAATATACACTATCAAGGTATTTTGAGAGCCTTTTAAGGCTATACCTCTCACGAGGTTGACCTCATGGTCCCCCTTAAAGGTGTGATGAGGTGTATCTTAATAAGGCTTACACAAATGCTTGAATTTTTAAATAGAAAAATAAAAAACATAAAGTATAAACCATTATATATAAAAATAAATAAAATATTAAATTTTTGAATAGAATAGAATAGAATAGAATTAAATATTATAAAATTTTAATTTATCAAATAAAAGAGAGAATTAAAAAATAAATACCCAATTTTACAAGGGTGAAATATATTGTGAGCACCATAATATGTCTTGGTGAAAAGCAGGAAGACTCAACTATTATTGAAAATATCTTATGAATTCTTCCTAATAAGTTTGATACCAAAGTTTAATATTTGGAAGATAGAGATCTTAAAACTCTATCTCTGGATAATCTTCATAGTACTCTCATTCATTATGAAATGAGAAGGTAAAATGTTATGAAAGGAAAAAAATGTTGATATAGAAATTTCCTTCAAGGATTCTAATCAAGGAAAGTCTAAAAAGATCCTTGAAGATGAAGAAGTTACCAAATCTGAATCTAAAATTGAGATATATACTAATCTTGATAAATTCTTATCCTTTTTTTCTAGAAATGTGAAAATTGGTATAGGAAATTATAAATGGAAACTTGATTTGAATTGTTTTGAATGTAGAGTTGTTGGACACTTTGTTTTAAATTTTACTCAAAAAAGAAATGAAGATAGTGATGAATATGATAGAATTCCAAGAAGATCTTTGAATAAATAGGGTGATAAGTCAAAATATTATTCCAAGGGGAAAGATAAAATGTTCTCCAAATCCAAAAGGAGAATATTTTTTTTTCTAAATATGCCAAAGAAGAAGACAATGAAGTTGAGGCTAAAAAGTTTACTAAATTTTCTATAGAAAATAATTTCATAGAAATAGTTAATAATGAAGAGTTTGGAATTAGTAGTTCTAAATAAGATATTGAAGTTGAATTTCATTTAAAAATATAGTTGAAATAATTTCTTAGAAAGATTGTAAGAATTGAAAGAGAAATGAAAAATTTGAATAAAATAATTCCTACAAAATAAAATCAAGAAGTTTTTCCTGAAGATAAAGTTAGGTTTATGTAAGAAATTGATTTTCTAAATATGTATTTTGAGAAGGTAAATAATTTGAATGAAAATATTTAAGTAAAGTTGAAGGCAAAGGATGAAGAGTTGGAACTTATCCAATTTTTTTTTCTAAATCCAACCAAGGAGTTACAATCTTAAATAATTCTATATATGAATTTGGTGAAAGTTCTCAAAAGGGAAAACCTAATAAGGATCAAAATATTCCTTCAAAGGTTAAAAATAAAGTTTATGTTTATTCCTAAGAATAATAAAGATAGAAAATTAATATTTGTGGTCAAAACCAATAAAGTTGAGAATTTATAAGTTTTTAAAAATTATGAATCTAAAATATAAGTTGTTATTATTTTTGATAAGGTTGAGAAGAAATCAAAATTGAAGAATAAATTTGTATCTGATGATATAAAGTTTCAGACTATAGAAAGTTCTAACACTAAATATAATAAATTTTCTAAGAAACATACTCACAATTCTGGATATAATGGAAGTTATAGAGGAAAGTATTCTTATATGGGTATTGCTATAATTATGGTGTATTTGCTCATATGAAAAATATGTGTTGGTTTAATCAACAACTTTACAACTATTCCCTGTGTTATAGAAGGAAAAGATCAAGGGGGAGTCATTCCTCTCAAAAGAATAAATTTGAGAAAGATGTTTTGAAAGTTGAAAATAAGTTCTATCCTTTGGAAACTATTTTTGAAATATGGGAACAACCTATAAACCTTGAAAAAGGTTTTCTTGTTTTTTTACTGGCATAAAAAATGTTTATAACATTTATCATAAGCTGGAGGTGAAGAGAGACAAAGGGAAAGAAAATTATCTTTTTGTAAAAACCTCTCTCAAATATACAAAAGGAGAATGACCTTGGATCTTGTATAGTGGGTGTTTTTATCATATTATAGGAGACTTTAAGTTGTTGAATAATGTTAAATACTTTAAATAAAGAACCATGACATTGGGTAATTATGAATCCCCCATAGTCGAAGGAGTTAGATATACTATTATTGGGGAAGAGAAGTTTAAATCCAAGAAAGACTTTTTTATGGGTTGAAACACAATTTTTTATGATTTTAGAAACTTTTTATGAAGTGAATAAAGTTATCTTAGAAAATATGGGTTTTTTCATGAAAATAGAGGAAATTGAAAAGTTTCTACAAGAGGCCAACACACAAAAGGAAACTTATTTCAAGTTGGTGAAAATAGAAAACTCTTGTTACTTAATCATGATTAAAGAAAATGATTTGTGGAATAAAAGGTAGGGATATATGTGTTAGAGAAACATGAGAAAGTTATCAAAGTAAGACAATGTCCATGTTATTACTGATATGTCAAGAAGAAGATATTGGCATTGAATTTTTTTTCCAGAAAGGGAATATTAAAAACTTTGTGCATAAGAAAGTTGATATTAGTTTAGAACAACCCATAAAACTTATTCATTTTGATATTTTTGGGAAAATGTTAAAACAATCAAATCAAGAAGATAAGTACTTCATTACTTTTATTGATGATTATAATCATATTACTTGTGTTATTTATTTAAAACATAAGTTAGATGATTTAAATACACTTAAAAGTTTCAGAAGAAGTATTGAGAAGGAATGTGGGAATTCTATGAAGATGTTGAGAACTGATAATGGTGGTGAGTACAAGAATGAATAATTCAAAATTTATATTAAAAAAATGTAATTCAGCATGAGTTCAACACACCATACACACCACAAAAAAATGGTGTTGCTAAAAAGAAGAATAGAAGTTTAGTTGGAATGAGATGTACTATCTTACTTGAACATGGTATTTCTCATTTCATTTAGGGAAAATATATAAGCACAAATGTTTATATCCAAAACTGATGTTTCTATAATCCATGTTCTAATATGACTCTGTATGAACTTTTTTATGACAAAACTCTAAGTTTGAAACACTTAAGAGTCTTTGGAAGTCCCTTCATCATAAAGAAAAAATGTGGAAACATTGTAAAGTTTGATCAGAGAGGTGAATATAGAATCTTTATTAGAAATTATATAGATAGAAGAGTATATAGATGCTTCAAAAAAGAGACAAGAATATTAGTTGATTCAATTGATGTAAAAGTTATTGAGAAAGCTGAGGAATATGTTTCACAATCATATAAAAATAATGATGAGGAAGATGATGAAAGAATTGTTGTTATGAAATATGACACTACTAGAAATGCAGGATTTCCCAACAGTTCTAAACCATTGGGAAAGGATGCAGAACCGTTGGTATATGTTATACCAATGGTTCTGCAAACCGTAGGGAAGTAAGCTGTTGGGAAAAGTTTTTCCTAACGGTTTACAGTGAACCGTTGGGATAGGGTGCTGAAAAATTACCTTATCCCAATGGTTCTCGAAAACCGTTGGGATACAGAGCACAAAATTATCATGTTTTTCCCAATAGTTTGGAAACCCGTTGGGAAAAACCCAACATAACTTCTTTCCCAACGGTTTATAACTGTTGGGAAAAGTGTTTTACCAACGGTTCTATGAACCATTACTAAAACAAGAACTACACATTCTATGCCAATGGGTTTGAACCGTTTTCATAGCCTCTGCTGGGAAAATTGCATAGCAGCTCTCCAATTTGACCACCGGCTCTCCAATTTGCCCACCAGGTCTCATTTTGTGGGTTCCCTCTCATTTTCAATCCAATTTTTGTACCTGAAATAAACTAACACATACATATACAATTATTGTACCTGCAATAACCAACTAACACTTACATATAGAGAACAAATTCATACACATTTAACATATAATGGTGGAACTATACACATATATAATTAAATTAGAATTCATAACGTAATTATAAACATACATAATTCATTTAGAATTCAATTTAAAAATTAGATGACAATTATATGTGGAATTCGGAAGTCAATTAATAATTTGATCGGTTTTTTGTATACCATATATTTTTACTTGAAATAATGTCCATTTTAAACATAATACATAAACTTGGAGAGCTACCAGCCACACCGCACCTCAGATTGAGGCGGGGTTGACTCGTACACGTCACGTATGACCCATGGATCATTGTGCTAATGTATCGACACAATCCAAATGCGTTTGGTCGGTTTTCCATATGCCAGTTGATGTTTTTCAATTAAAATGACATTCTTTTGAAACAAAAGGCAGACACTTTGAGTGGTGCTGGCCACACCGCACCTCGAATTGAGGCGACATTGACTCATACACGTCACATATGACCCATGGATCGTTCTCCTAAAGTTTCAATGGAAACCGAATGCGTTTGGTCGGTTTTCCGTATGTACTTAAATTATTGTCCATTTTAAGCAAAAGACAGACACTTTGAGTGGTGGCGGCCACACCGTGCCTCAGATTGAGGCGAGGTTGACTCGTACACGTCACATATGACCCATGGATCGTTGTGCTAAAGTATCGACACAATCTGAATGCGTTTGGTTGGTTTTCCGTATGCCAGTTGATGTATTTCACTTCAAATTATGTCCTTTTGAAACAGAAGACAGACACTTTGAGCGGTGGCAGCCACACTGTGCCTCATATTGAGGTGGGGTTGACTCGTACACGTCACATATGACCCATGGATCATTGTGCTAATGTATCGACACAATCTGAATGCGTTTGGTCGGTTTTCCGTATGCCAGTTGATGTTTTTCAATTAAAATGACGTACTTTTGAAACAGGAGGCGGACACTTTGAGTGGTGCCGGCCACACCATGCCTCAGATTGAGTCAGAGTTGACTCGTACACGTCACATACGACCCATGGATCTTTCTCTTAATGTTTCAATGGAAACCGAATTCATTTGGTCGGTTCTCCGTATGTACTTAAATTGTTGTCCATTTTAAGCAAAAGACAGACACTTTGAGTGGTGGCGGCCACACCACGCCTCGGATTCAGGCGGGGTTTACTCGTACACGTCACATATGACCCATGGATCTTTGTGCTAAAGTATCGACACAATACGAATGCGTTTGGTCAGTTTTCCGTATGCCAGTTGATGTATTTCACTTCAAATTAGGTTCTTTTGAAATAGAAGACAAACACTTTGAGTAGTGGCAGCCACACCGCGCCTCGGATTGAGGCGGGGTTGACTCGTACACGTCACATATGACCCATGGATCGTTGTACTAATGTATTGACACAATCCGAATGCGTTTGGTCGGTTTTTCCGTATTCCAGTTGATGTTTTTCAATTAAAATGACATACTTTTGAAACAGAAGGCAGGCACTTTGAGTGGTTTTGGCCACAACACGCCTTGGATTGAGGCGGCGTTGACTCGTACACATCACATATGACCCATGGATCGTTCTCCTTAAGTTTCAATGGAAACCGAATGCGTTTGGTCGGTTTTCCGTATGTACTTAAATTGTTGTCCATTTTAAGCAAAAGACAGACACTTTGAGTGGTGGCGGCCACACCGCACCTCATATTGAGGCGGGGTTGACTCTTACACGTCACATATGACCCATGGATCGTTGTGTTAAAGTATAGACACAATCCGAATGCATTTGGTTGGTTTTCCGTATGCCAGTTGATGTATTTCACTTCAAATTATGTCCTTTTGAAACAGAAGATAGACACTTTGAGTGGTGGCGGTCACACCGCTCCTCGGATTGAGGCGGGGTTGAATCGTACATGTCACATATGACCCATGGATCGTTTTTCTAATGTATCGACACAATCCGAATGCATTTGGTTAGTTTTCCGTATGCTAGTTGATGTTTTTCAATTAAAATGATGTACTTTTGAAACAGAAGGCGGAAACTATGAGTGGTGCCGGCCACACCGCACCTTGGATTGAGGCGGTGTTGACTCGTACACGTCACATATTACCCATGGATCGTTCTCATAAAGTTTCAATTGAAACCGAATGCGTTTGGTCGGTTCTCCGTATGTACTTAAATTGTTGTCCATTTTAAGAAAAAGAGAGCCACTTAGAGTGATTCCGGCCACACCGTGCCTCAGATTTAGGTGGGGTTGACTCATACACGTCACATATGACCCATGGATCGTTGTGCTAATGTATAGACACAATCCGAATGCGTTTGGTCGGTTTTCCGTATGCCAGTTGATGTTTTTCACTTCAAATGACGTCCTTTTGAAACAAAAGACAGACACTTTGAGTGGTGGCGGCCACACCGCGCCTCGGATTGAGGCGGGGTTGACTCGTACACATCACATATGACCCATGGATCGTTGTGCTAATGTATCGGCACAATCCGAATGCGTTTGGTCGGTTTTCCATATGCCAGTTGATGTTTTTCAATTAAAATGTCGTACTTTTGAAACAGAAGGCAGACACTTTGAGTGGTGCCAGCCACACCGCGCCTCGGATTGAGTCGGAGTTGACTCGTACACGTCACATATGACCCATGGATCATTCTCCTAAAGTTTCAATGGAAACCAAATTCGTTTGGTCAGTTCTCCATATGTACTTAAATTGTTGTCCATTTTAAGCAAAACAGAGCCACTTAGAGTGATTCTGGCCACACTGTGCCTCAGATTCAGGTGGGGTTGGCTCTTACATGTCACATATGACCCATGGATCATTGTGCTAAAGTATCAACACAATCCGAATGCGTTTGGTCGGTTTTCCGTATGCCAGTTGATGTTTTTCACTTCAAATGACGTTCTTTTGAAACAAAAGACAGACACTTTGAGTGGTGGCGGCCACACCGCGCCTCAGATTGAGGCGGGGTTGACTCGTACACGTCACATATGACCCATGCATCATTGTGATAATGTATTGACACAATCCGAATGCGTTTGGTCAATTTTCCGTATGTACTTAAAATGTTTTCCATTTTATAAGAATCCTCTGTGCGGGGGGTTGTTCGGGGTCCAAGGAAGAGGGTGGGGGGGCTGTCCGGGGGGCTGTCTGGGGGGCTGTCTAGGGGGCTGTCTGGGGGGCTGACTGGGGTCTAGAGAGGAGGGTGGGGGGGCTGTGCGGGGGGCTGTCCGGGGGGTGTTCGGGGGGTTGTCCGGGGTCCAAGGAGGAGGGTGGGGGGCTGTCTGGGGGGCTGTCCGGGGGGCTGTTCGGGGGGATGTCTAGGGTCCAGGGAGGAGGGTGGGGGGGCTATCCGGGGGATGTCCGGGGCTGTTCGGGGGGTTGTTCGTGGTCCAAGGAAGAGGGTGGGGGGGCTATCTGGGGGGCTGTTTGGGGGGCTATCTGGGGGGCTGTCTGAGGGGTTGTCCGGGGTCCAGGGAGGAGGGTGGGGGGGCTGTCCGGGGGGCTATCTGGGGGGCTGTCCGGCGGGGCTGTCCGGGGTCCAGGGAGGAGGGTGGGGGGTTGTCTAGGGTCCATGAAGGAGGGGGGTTCCCAAACACACAACCACTAAAAGACAACAATATCCATAAAAACAGATAATATATAAAAATAACTCAACTCCAATACTATACTAGGAGTCTAGATAAAACCAACAACTAGAATAGATTAAATATCAAATCTCAGTAATATTAGTCAAAAATGTAATGGAACAACTTGTCCCACATCACCATCACCATCATCACCATCATCATCATCACCCTCTTCCTCGTCCCCATCATCGTCCTCTCCCTCGCCCTCCTCCTCATCCTCGTCCTCCTCCTCGCCCTCGCCACCCGCCTCGCCCTCCTCCTCTCCCTCCTCTTCCGCATCAGACTCCTCGCCATCATCATCATCAAGCTGTACATCGTCCTGACCACCACTAGAACTTCCACCTGGTGCACCGTATATAGAACGTATCGATGACATATACTCATCAAAAGCTGGGCTGACCTCTGCTGGAAGTGTAGGACGTAGAACTTCAATAAATTTCATAAACACACTGTTTTCCCTAGCAGACTGTTCTGCCGTCTCTATGGCCCTTTTCATAGCCTGTTCTGCCTGTGCCCTAACTTGCTGCAGCTCGGTGGCACTACAACTCGTACCTGAGGAGGGCCAATACCTCATTGGGGCTATCCTAGGTCAGCAGCGTACTCTTCCAGAATGCTCCTCTCCCAACACCTGATGTAAGTGATCTGTTGGACCAAAATTGTCGGGTTCTTGGGCATCGAGGGCCTCTAAAGTTGCCTGTTACAAATATAAATATATCATTAAGTTACAAAATATATATTAAAAAATAAATTCAACAGATTAAAACTTATAATCTGCTGCTGAGTCGCTTCGTTGATGACACTTCCATCCTTTTTCCATCTACTCGAGCAAAACAGTTTTGCTCGAGGCACGCGTCCTTCAATATTTTGTATTTTCCTCTAAAATGACATTGAAAACTAAAGTTATATGAAAACTTTAACAAACTATTAAATAATTGAAGAAACAAAAGAAAGTGTAAGTCGTAAAGAAAACTTATAAACAATTGTTATACCTGCTTCCTCTCATGATCAGGCATCGTAGTGCGTCCCAGTGTGTGGAGGTATTTTTTTGCATCAATGTTCTTTTTATTTTTTCCAGATGATTCCTAAATAAAATTCAAAAATGAAACATATAGTATTAATGAAAAACATGAAAGTTATTATTTAAATACCTCAAATGTTATTAATACATTAAACTGGGTACTCGTCCAATGAGTAATCATCTGATGATACTGCTCTATAGGACAATCATCCACCACTGGTACTGCCTCTAACTCAGTTCCAACTCTAGCAACCCAACCAATATACAACTCATGCTTATAGGCTCTCCAAAGCTTGCCTAAATCCTTTAGACGTTCCGATCGTGCACCCTCACCATCGGGAAAATTAAATCGAAGTTGAAATCAAAATATTAATTCATATAAATACAAAAATAATTCATGGCATTAAATAGAACAAATTTTTTTACCCATATCTCTGCCCAATCTCTATCCTTGACCTCATGTGGAAAATGTCTCCACGATAGCGGGCTGACGGGAATGATGTCGGAGTATTTAGAAAGCGTCGCCAAAAAACTCCAACATTGCTGCCCTGTTTTCTAAACCATTTAGTTGTCTTCATTATAATCCACCATAACCTGTGTGCGGCGGTTCCACACCGAACGCATGCGTGTATGACCCTTCCCACGCCTCCTGTCAACAGATGTATCTATCATGAAAGAAAAACAAATATTTTATCAAAACATGTTATAATGAAAATAAATATTTCTATAAAAATTTGTTAGGGTTCTATAAATATACCTGTGCCGGTCTGATCGCTGAGTGCTGCTGGATCTACAGAAACTGATGGAACACCCTGTGGTGGAACAGGAGTCAAAGACGATGGAATATAGAAGCTCGGAGAGACATAAGTAGAAGGAAAAGAAGATGGGACAACTGTCTGACCGGATGCTGACTGAGGAGTGGGAATCATCATGGGATGTGAAAATGATGGGCCAGAAGATGCAGAAGGTAGCAAAAACATGGGAGGCCTAAATATCCCGTGTGTCTCTAACGACACACTGGGATCAGAATGTGGGAAGGATGACATGTCAGTGGGAGGGGCAGAGTCTAGTTGGGTACGCGCAGCTGCTCGTCCACCTCTGGTACGAACCCTCCTCGTACCATCGGCCTGAGTACTAGGACCAGTACTAGGCTCCTCGTCGAATAACTATTGACGTATAGGTGGATCCTACAAAAATGTTTACAAAAAAATTAATCACTTGACATTATATATTCTTTAAATATATCAATTTGAAATAAAGTACTCACTGTAGGCACTAATGGTAGAACGCCCATATCCGTCATTCGACGATTGTTCTCCATCATTTTTTTCCTTCGTATCTCTTCAATTGGCTTCATTTCCTGCTTTTGAAAATAAATATGTAATTAATTAGAAAAAGAAAACTAATGTGTAACCCAAAAAACTAAATATATGAGGGAATAGGGGATTCATAGGTAATTTAGCTATCAATTTTTTTAGAAGAGCTTGAATGGATTTAATAAATCATACAAGTTGTAATGTTCACCAAGTTAGAAATATTGTTTGACTATGTTTGAATACAGTTCTATTCCAAATTAGAAAATGCAATTCAAATTAAACTGTAACCAATTAACATTGAAAATTCATATAATGGTCAATTAAGCTATCAATTGTTTTAGAAGAGCTTGAATGGATTTAATAAATCATACAAGTTGTAATGTTCACCAAGTTAGAAATATTGTTTGACTATGTTTGAATACAGTTCAATTCCAAATTAGAAAATGAAATTCAAATAAAACTGAAACCAATAAACATTGAAAATTCACATAACGGTCAAGTCAGCTATCAATTGTTTTAGAAGAGCTTGAATGGATTTAATAAATCATACAAGTTGTAATGTTCACCAAGTTAGAAATATTGTTTGACTATGTTTTGAAAACAGTTCAATTCCAAATTAGAAAATGAAATTCAAATAAAACTGCAACCAATAAACATTGAAAATTCACATAACGGTCAAGTCATCTAAAACATATTTTTGATCAATACTAAATCAATTTGAATATTACCAACCTTAACAACCCAACTCGAGGTAAACCAAAAGAATTGAGAACATGGATGAATGATTCTATATATTTTCAACCACAACTTCAGGTTCAAAATCAACTCTGACAATTGATCTATTTGAGTCATCAAAAGAAATAAATGGATTGGTTCCAATGGCACTAGGGACAATGTCAATTCCATCATCACCATCATCAAAAATATGTCTTGGAATTACTTCAACTATGACACCAAATTCAGGTTGAAGTTGGTCTTTGACATAAAAAACTTGTTTAGACATTGATTCCAACACATATGGTTCTTCGGTAGCAAGAGTGCGAGTCATATTAATTACTCGAAATCCACAATCATCAATAAATGTTCCATGTCTCGTCATCGAATCAAACCAATGGATTTTCATCATTGTGACTCGTCCATGAGAGTAATAATCCAATATTATTATTTTCTCAACAACTCCATAATAACCCACATTTTCAAATCACGGTCTACTATCTGATGCACTGGCATAACAATCTATTGTGGCAGTAACCATAACACCATCATGTTGTGTTCTCATGTTCTTTTCTCATTCAGTGACAATAAATTTGTACCCATTGATAACAATTGATTTACAGTCACGAACCACGATATTAGGACCAAAAGCCAAAGCTCTTATTTCCTCAGAGATAGAGTCAGCATATAAACTCAATACCTGCAATATAAATGACTATTAAAGTTAAATAAATATTGATATAATTATTTTAAACATTAATTTTTTTATACCTTCAATGTTAACCAAGAAGAAAACTATTTGCTATAAAAAGTCTCTCTCCTTCTCAAAGATAACGAAAGATGCTTCCTATTTATCATTGTTTTATGTTCCCTGTAGATAAAAAATATTAATAGTTTAACAGATATATATGTAAGATATACATAATCAATTTAGTTACCTGATATAGTCATCGAACAAATCACAGTTGAAAAAAACTGTGCGATGTGCCATCTCCCGCTCTTCATGGATTAATGTCTTCAATGTATATGATCCAGGAATTCCTCCTGTTTGAGGAAGTGATGAAAAACTGGGTTCAATTTTCTCATACTGTTTTTCTTCATTTCTCATTGGTCTGTTCAATATTGTAGTAAGATTAGAAAAATACATCGAGCAGAAATCCATACATTCTTGAGCCAAGTAACCGTTCACGATATAACCTTCGAGATGATTTCTGTTTCGGACATAAGACTTTAATGTGAACATATTTATTTCAGTTGGATACATCCAACGAAAAGAAACAAATCCTCCAAAAAGTATTTCAGTGGGAATATGAATAGTCAGATGCAACATGCATGTGAAAAATGATGGAGGAAATATTTTCTCCAATTCACACAAAATTAATGGGGCATCTATCAACATTTTTTGTAAGAAAGACTTGGACAAATTCTTAGCACAAAGATCTCTAAAAAATGGCACAACCGAATAACAACCACCCTTACATTATTGGAAAAAAGATGACGGATTGCTATTGGAAGCAACTCATGCAGTAGAACACGATAATCATGAGTCTTCAAAGATTTTAGCTTCAACTCTCTTCTGTTGACCCATTTAGATATGTTGCTTGAATATCCATCAGGAACTCTAATAGTCTCTAATACTTACAGAAATTGTTTTTTTTCGCAGGTGTCATCACATAAGAAGCACATAGAAGTTTCCATTTATTTTCACTGATACGTATAGGATGCAATTATGGTCTGATGCCCCAATCCACCAAGTCACGCCGAGATCGTAAATCATCTTTTGTATTCCCCTTGACATTTAGAAGAACCAAAAGAAACATTTCGCATATATTATTTTCAATATGCATTACGTCTAAGCAATGACATAACAAATTGGTTGACCAATAAGGCAAATCAAAAAAGATACTCATCTTTCTCCAATTGTAACAGGTTTCAGTGGAAACATTCTTTCTCTTTCCAGATTTCATTTGAACCTTCCCGAATGAAAAAATGAAATCTTTCAATTCATTAAGCACGTCAGTTACAGACATACGCTGAGGTGGATCATCGGTCTCTATGGTATTATCAAATCTTCGACGATTCATTCTATATGGATGATCCTTTGGCAAGAATCGTCGATGTCCCATAAAACTGAAACTACATTGATGTTTCAGTTTTCTAGATTGTGTATTCTTCATACAAACTGGACATGACAGTTTTCCCTTCATGCTCTATCCAGACATCATTGCATAAGCTGGAAAATCATTGATCGTCCACATAAGCGCAACACACATATGAAATATGTCTTTCAAACATGCATCGTATGTGCGCACACCCACATCCCAAAGAAGTTTCAACTCGTTTATTAAAGGTTTCATGTATACATCAATATCAATGCTGGGATCAGAAGGACCAGATATGAGTATACTCATGAAAGTGAAAGGTTTTCTCATATACAACCATGGGGGAAGATTATAAATGTGTATAAAAACTGGCCTTGTGCTGTGCGAAGTAAGCATCTGCCCAAACGGATTAAAATCGTCGCATAAAAGACCCAGCCTCACATTACGCACGTCAGCTGCAAAATCCGGATGTCGAGCATCAAATCTCTACCATGCAAATCCATCTGTAGGATGAACCAACTCATCATTAGTCTTCTTTCTCTCGGTATCATGCCATCTCATTTTTATTGATATGTCATCAGACATAAAAAGATTCTAAAGTCTGGGGATCAATGGAAAGTGCCACATTACTTTTTGTGGAATGCGGGTTAGTGTTCCATCAGATTTTGACTTCCAGCGGGATGTGAAACATTTTATACAATCATTTCATTCAGCGGTTTCCTCCCAGAATAAACTGCAATCTTTCGGGCAATCATGAATTTTGTTTCTTGAAAATTCAAGTTCCTCAACTAACTTCCATGCCATATAGTGGTTTGAGGGAATATCTGCATCATCTGGAAGTAAATCCTTCAAGAGGGTAAGAATGTAATCGATTTCTGTATTAAAAATTCCATACATAGTTTTCCAATGAAACAATCGGATTAAAAATTCCAGCTTTTTCATTTTATCGCATTGTCGATATACTGGAGTCGTGGCAGCATCATTCAATTTTTTCACCCTATCAATATCATCATTTTCACTAGATGAATTAGTTGTCCTCATATCAAAGTCTTCTTGAGTTGAAATCCTTTCTTTTTAATGATGACGAATAAATAGAAACCAATCATCTAACAAATTCTCCATTCCAGTCCTTTCATTTCGATCATCACCAATTTGAGATTTCATTTTCTCCCCATTGTGATACCACACAAAGTAGTTTGCTTGAAAACCATTTTTGGTTATGTGGTAGCTGAATTCTTCACGGCTCAACCAAGGTCTACCAACACAATTGGAACATGGGCAGTGTATGAGATCACTATCTGAAGCATTGTGAAATGCAAAATCTATAAAGCTCTCCAAATTGTTTTGAAAATCGCTTGAGATCTGATCAGTTTCATACATCCAACTTCTGTCCATTATGTAAAAAGAATTTATATAAGTGATTTTGTCATAAACAATTCAATAGGATTGAAATTTAATAGAAAATACATTTAAGTAAACGATAAAGGAAGAAAATAATCAAGGTATCAACTACACATGTGAAAAAAACATACAAATGTGTTATTGAAAAAATTTAAAACCAACAAGAACTTAATGTGTTATATCACATCACAACATGCCTCATCCCATAACCATATTAGTAGGGTATCATGAACATGAATAACATCAACCTTGTGACATCCTCCTACCCTACATGACCCCAACCACATGCCACATCTTATTATAGCCTTATCACATCACACCTCACTGGAAAACACTAGGGAAATCATAGTACATCTCACCTGAAGACACATGGACAATCACATCGCATCTTGACTAAAAACACATGGTCAATAACTTTTGAAGGAAGATTAGGGAAGACATGGTAGCTATCCAACCATATAACCACCATCTTAGATATTAGAAAAAATACCCATAACTCAAAACCTCTGATCGTTGGTAAGTTTATCCAACTCTGGTTGGGAATGTGTAGAAATAACATAAAACTACATGATATATAGATATCACAAAATAATCAACCTATGGGTTCACATTAACTACATAATCACACACTTCACTACTACCATAAAACACATAAACCACACCACCACCATAAAAGACGCATAACATTTCTCACTTTCATTTATAATCCACTTCATTCACACTTACATTGTCCATTCATTTAATGTTAAATTAATTAAATCCATTTACCACACATCCATTTCTATTCCATCTCATTTATTTAATATCTTGTTTTTTTGTTTTAACAACATAATTTATTCCATAGATAACCAGGAAACTAATAAAACCACCACACAATAACTCACCATCTCACAATAACCATCGACACCATGTTACATCAACCAACCATCTCACCAAAAAAAGCACATATCACAAAAAAAATATTGCACATCACAAACCACCACACAACCAAAACCAACTCACCACATCATACACCACAACTTCATCACACAACACCTCCACACGACACAACACCACCACACATCATCACTATCATACAACTTCACATGTCACATCCATGCCCACTAACCATCACATTACAACCCCAGATATCACAAAGCCCAACCGGTCACCTCAATCCCCATAAAACAGCCTACAACATACAATGAAACACAACAAAAAACCTCTCATAGAGGCAACATACCCCAACTTCCACAATTTATTTATTCAAGGTCTTTTATTACATTACCCCTTTATTTAGCATGGACATTATAACACAACTGATATTCCAGGGGAAACTAATTAATTAACAAAATATTCATTCATTTCCCTATTTTTCACGGTGAAATCACTTCAAAATCCAAACTTAAAACTAAAATATTAGATCAATAACAATAAAAACAAGGTACCATATGTGTATAAAGAATAAAATACCTGATTTGAGATGATTCAGATGGGTTTTCACCTATTCAGTTGGGGGATTTCGAGAGTAGCAGAGAGATGGAGATGGATTGATAACTTAAAACTAAAATATTAGATCAATAATAATAAAAATAAGGTAGTATATGTGTATAAAGGAAAAAATACCTGATTCCAGACGGGTTTTCACCTCTTCAGATGGGGGAGTTCGTGAGATGAGCAGAGCAGTGGAGCAGGAATGAATTTAGGGCTTCTGTCACGAATGGGGGAGAGCAGCACCACAACTGTATTTGGGGGAAATCTTTCCCAACGGTTTTTAAAAACCATTGGGAAAGAGATGTTCAGGGTACCCTTTCCCAATGGTTCTACAGAACCGTTGGCAAAAGGGTACCCTTTCCCAACGGTTCTGTTGAACCGTTGACAAAAGGGACCTAAAACACCCCTTTACCAATGGTTTGAAGAAACCGTTGGCAAAGGGGTGAATTTTCCCAACGGTTTCAGTGAACCGTTGGAAAAGTCTTCCCTAATCCTACAACACCAACGGTTTAAGAAAATCGTTGGTAAACACCCGTTGGTAAAAACCAGAATTCCAGTAGTGTGATAAGGATGAAAAAAATTGTAATTACACACAAGAAGAAGAATCAGACTTAGCTATTTATATTAATGAGTAAAAATCATGAACATATCATTCTAGTATGTAGAAGAAAGTGTAATCTCAAAAATATATTTGGTGATCAACATAAAAATGTTCAAACAAGAAGAATATAAAATGTTATTACAAATAATTATGTGTATGGAAAAGTTGAGCTGAAAGATGTTAGAGAAGATTTTGAGTATCCAGAATAGATTTAGGCTATGAATGATGAGTTAGATCTAATTGAGAAAAATGATACTTGGGAACTCATAACTAAGACAAATGAAAAAAATGTTTTTGGTAAAAAGTGGGTGTTTTAGAACATGTTGAATAAATATTGTAAAGTGATAAGACAAAAATCAAGGTTAGTGTGAAAAGGTTACTCATATATTGAAGCTATTGATTTTGATGAAATTTTTCTCCAGTGAAAAGGTTATAAATAATTAGGATATTTTTTACTATTCCTTCACAATGATGTTACAAAATATTTTAGATGGATGTGAATTTGGAATTTCTGAATAGAGAACTTGATGAATAAGTTTATATTGAACAACCATGCAACTTTATTATTAGGAAGAATTAATGTTATGGGTGCGAGTTTAATAAAGACTTGTATGGTCTAAAGAAATATCTGTGGGAATGGTATTCCAAAATGGATACATGATTAAGTATGTTGAATTTAAATAAAGGGTTGGTAGTAATCTTTACATCAAATAAATTCAGGATATTTCTATCATTGTTATTGTATATGTTTATGATATTATCTTTTTTGGGAATGATAAAATAACTTTTGAAAGGTTTTCTAAAGAAATGGTTTTTTTTGGAATTTCCATGCTTGGTGAAATTAAATACTTTCTTGGTTTATAAATCTCACAAAACAAGAAACACATATTTCTTTCTCAAGAAAAGTAGGCTAATGAACTTCTTAGGAAATTTGACATGGAAAATTGGAAATTGGTTTCCACACCAATTTCAATGGGAACTAAGTTTACTAAAGATAGATAAGGAAAGGGATTTTACTCTAAAGGGTTTTGTAAGGTGATTAGAATTTTTTTATATTTTACTTCTTCAATACCATACATTTTTTATGTTGTTACCTTATGTGCAAGATTCCAAAGTGCTCCAAAAGAATCACACCTATTGTCTGGAAAAATAATTCTCAAATATATCAAAGGCATAATAGATTTTGGAATTAGGTATGACAACTAAGAAAGTATTGATTTATTTGGTTACACAAATGCTGATTGGGTAGGAAGTATTGATTATATAATATCCACATATGGTGGAATTTTATTTATGGGGAAAATTTGTGTAAGTTGGAATACTAAAAAACAAAATTTATTAAATCTTAGCACAACTAAAGATGAGTATGTTTCTTCCACTCTAGCTACAACATAAATTATGTGGATGAAGACTCAGTTGGATGAATAACTTATTAAAGTAAATTTACCCTTTCTCTTAGGTTGTGATAATTGAAGTTCCATAAACATTACAAGAAACCAAATACAATATTCTCATTCAAAACAAATTGATATAAAATATCATTTCATCAAAGACTATGTGGAGAAGAATTAATTAAAGTTAGAGTATTTTCCTATATCGGAACAAGTTTATGAAATTTTCACAAAACCATTACCAAAGGAATATTTTTTCAAATTGAGGTTATACATGGGAATAAAAACTCTTTATCTCAAAGGCTGAGGTATGTGATTTACCCCTATCTCATCTAGTATTTGGATATTGTTTTCAAGTGGTAGAATTGCTTTATAAATCTATCCATTGGTATATGCTAAACCTTTTAAAGAAAGATGTATTTAAGGGGAGTTTTTAAAAGGGGTAAGCTATGAATTCATCATGTAAGTGTGTGAAATATTCTAATAGTTTGTTGGAGTGGTTGTAGGAAACTTTTTTTTATAGGTTAGTGGAATAAGTTAAGAAATATGTAAAGAAAATTTGTAAAGATGAAGTAGTTTTGTAAGTTTCTACTTTTGGACAACATAGTTTTTCTATCAATGATTCTTGTTTCCTACAATGAGTTATATCATGTAGGATTATAATTTCTGATTAGTGATACATAGCTTGAGGTTACAAAGTTTAGTGGTTTATGAACCTTGGTAGACAAAAAATACGAAGGCAGATATTGTTGGGTCCAAGTTTTCTGAATAAGGTTTTTGGATGAAAGAAGTCTGTGTTGATTGTTTTGAATTTTTCTTCAAGAAAAGGATATCACAATACTTTTTTAAGTTTTTTTGATCGAATGAAAATAATTAAATTTTGTAAAGTAATCGTAAAATAATGAAAGTTTTCAAAGTAATAAAAAAAAGGAAAAGAAAATCAGATCACTTTGTAAGTTTTTATGATTGGATGAAAAGAATGAAAGGTTATAAAGTAATCAGAAAATAATGAACGGTTTCAAAGGAATCAATAAAATTAAAATTAAATCATATAACTTTGTAATTTTTTGTGATTGGATTATAATAATGAAAGGATGAAAAGTAATCATAAAATAATAAAAGGTTTCAAAGTAATAAAAAAATCAGACACTTTTTGATAAGAAAGTTCCTTGGTTTTGATTTTTTATTTTGAAAAAGTTTTGTGAAAGAAGTTGTTTTTTAGGAATCACGTTGTGTCCAGAAAGAAAGTTTTGATTGATATGAGAAAGTTTATTGGAGTATGGAAGTATCCATACTAAATCTAATGATTCTTTTCTATTCGGTTAGTTCTCTTATTCCATAAGTTTTATGAGAAAATTTTGATGTGAGCCTTATGAAAGGAAGAGGGATAATTTGTTTGGTGCCTTATGTTAGAGGATTATATGCCAATATTGAACTTCCCAAAGTTATAAATAATTCATGATAAAAGAAATATTTTTTGGAAGAATAAAGGATGGGAATGTGGAAGTCACTTCTGACATTGATCCATTAGATGTGGAGTACCACTTATCATTGGAGGCAGATCAGTATGTAAATTTTGTTGGGACCAATCCATCAGAGTGAGGAAGAGACCGATCCATTAAATATAGGATGGAATCGATATGTAATCAGACATTGTACTTCATCATACATGGTCTGAAGAATTTGTGTAAAATCGATGAAAGTGTGAATCATTTCGAAGAGATCCACTAAAGTGTTTGTCAAGGAATTATTGAAGTTTTTATTGAAGTGTTTCTGAGGGGGTGATGGTATCTTTAGAAGTTGCAAAAATATTTATGGTAGAAAAGTATCATGATTATCTTCTGATATAGAGAATCATAATCAGAATTAATTAATTTATCTTTAGTTAGTATATAGCATTGTAATGAGAAGTTTTCAGTTCCTATATGTTTTCATCGTAATGAAGAAAATCAGAATGACATATCAGAATGAAGAATGTTTAGAAAGTTTAAAGTAGACTAAAGTAATAAGAAATTTTGATAAGAATAAATAAGTGAAGATATGTTCTAAAAGTGTCAAAAATAATTCATAGAATTATTGTATGGTTTTTAAGAAGTCAAGATACTTTGTGAAGTTTTTGGAAGGATAGTTGAATGGGTCAAATGTTTTAAGCGGGAGATTTTGAATTTCAAACTTAAGAAATTTCATTAAGCAGGAAAAAAATTTAAGAATACCTCATTTACCACTTTGGGTGTGCCTATAAAAAAGTGTTAAAAGTACAAATGTTTTTTAGGACTATTCTTGGGTGAGAGAGAGAGAGTACTGGAATTATGGAATTGGTAGAGGAAGGTTTCCACATTAAATTTTCATAAGAAACATTTCCATAGAGGGTTTACAGTGTAAAGTTTCTATAACAGATCATTAGAAGGAAGAGAGAAAAAGGTTTCCAGAAAAAGTTTTCCCAAGAAACATCTCTAGACATAAGAAGTATAAGGAAGGATAGTAATTAGAGCAACTAGATCAGACGAAATCATCAGACTGACCTTTCCATAGAAGTTTTAAGAGGTTCTAAATTATTTATAGAGTATTATTTCTTATCAGTTTTCCATAATGAAGAATTCGATTGGGGGATCGAACTGAGCCATTAGACTAATTTTTCTTAACAAATTCTAGGAATCCTATTTCAACCTACTATTTGATAGGAAAGTGAAGATTTTTATTTTGAAGGTTTTATAATGGAAGTTGATAAGGCAGCACAAAAAAATATTTTGAACCAACCGATGAAGGGTTCATTACTTGTTACACAAATTTATTTTACATAATTTTTTCTATAATAAGAACATGCACTATTTTATTGATCATATTTCTATATAAGTGTAAGAAAATATCATAATTTTTGTATCCACACAAAAGGATTGTTTTCTAGTGGATTATGTGGTATTAGATTATTTTCAAACCATACCAAGGAATCACTACTCTTATTGAGTAGTGAACCTTGTAAATACTTGTGTTATTATGGATGTGCAAATTTTTTTCCCAATAAAGTGATAGATATTTAACAGGATATAAAGGTTGTTATAAAATAAAGATAGCATAAATGAAAAGGATATAACTAATTCACCCCTCCCCCTCTCAGTGATACATCAATCCTGGTTGGGCCTTTTCAATATGTTGTGTATTGAACCCATTTATCTTGTTTCGATTATGTTAGTGATCCTATGTTATATAAAGTATTGTTATGAGGTGAGTTATTATTATTTTTATAACTATTCCACCATTATGTCCTCAAGTAATGCGCCATGAGGGTGGTGATGACTATGCTCTATAGATGGTGGGCCCTAATCCACCAATGTTACCTATAGTAGTTCCACTTGTGGAACTGCCTACTATTATTGAATTGGGAAATGATTATCATATTCAATAGATTTTACCATGATTGAAGCAATCTATGTAGGGTGATCCATGAACTACACATAAGATGTATTATCTTAGGTGCGAGTTTCATCAATATCATCCTCTCATATTCTCAAGGGATGGCGGTCCTCACACTACTATGTCATGGTTAAAATATAGGTTAACTATATTTGATTATCTAGAGATTCCTCCAGAGAGGTGGGTCAAGATCACCACTAACATGATGTGTGATTCCTCTTAGCTCTTGTAGGATATGATTACTCTGGATGGTCATAATAAGGTAATAATTTGGGAAGACTTCAAGACAACCTTCTATGATTACATTTTCCCTAAGATGATAAGTAATGACCTATCTAGGGAGTTTATACTTCTGGAGAATGGTAATATGTTTTTCATGGACTATTCAACATGTTTCACTGAGCTTAAATTCTTTTCACCACTTCTTGCCCATGATGAGCTATCACAAGAGAGACAATTTCAGGATAGGATTAGGTATGCCATCCATACCTAGGTGAATTTATTCCTCATATATATAGTTTCTGGGATCACAAACTAATCTCTTATCATAAATCACAACACGAGGGAAGATGATAGTACATGGTATAGAGGGCCAGTGTCAAAACAAAGAAGTAATTCTTCTAGTGGGAGGAAGTGTATCCTTGAGGTTTCTCATTAGAGTAGCGGTATACAAAGTATGACAATTAGTAACACTATTTTATGCCATCAATGTGAATAGTAGGAAAATATAAATCCATAGTGCGATAGAGACCCACTGGAGTGTAGTTTTTGCGGATGGATGGGTCATCTTCAGAGGTTTTTCCAGAACTTTTCACATATTCCTAGTGTAAGAGGACCCACACTAGCTTCACCTATAGGAGAAGGATTAGTGTCTCCATGTCAGGTGGGGAGATGGAGTAGCATTAAAAAAACAAGTTGAGGAGGAGGTCATGGATGGGGTGGCCAGAATTTTTATTTTCAATTATAGTAGAGTGGACCTACTCAAGGTAATCCAACTATATCTTAGGTCCATGGATCATGCCAGTTGCATGAATTACAGAAGATACCTAAGGATAAGAGTGCTAGAATATCTACTCTATGAGGTACTATTATACTATCCTTTACTATCATATTATATTTGTTATATATAGGTACTATGTACTACTTTATCTATGTATCGATCATGGAAAGTATTGGGATTGAAATTCAAAACTTTTGTGGGGTGATGAACCTGGACACACTATTGGGTTTACAATCAAAGGATATATTCAAATGAAAAGAATGTTCTATTAATATTGGAAATTATCACTTGTCATGGGATTTATTTATCCTTATGATGATTGGGTTTTATTTCATACTTGGGATGGATTGGATCATGCCTTATCATGCCCAAATTGACTGTTATCACTGAAGGTTGACTTTCATATCTCTTAAGGGTGGTAGGTATGTACACAAGGGAAAGTGGGATGTCTATGTTGGTTGATATGGACCATAGCATCATGGGATGAAATGAGTGATATCCCAAATTTCCCGCCTTTTCTTGGATGATCAAATGGAGAATATGACATATTTTCCTCCCATGGTGGATCATTTTAGGGATGTTTTCCTAAATGGATTCTCTATACTACCTCCCATGAGAGAGGTAGATTTTATAATCAAGTTCATTCCAGGAGAAGATCGAGTATCTATTACTCCACATCTGATGGAACCTACTGAGTTCCAAAAGTTCAATATACAGTTAGAGGATTTATAATATAAGGGATTTATCCAACCCAATACTTATCCTTGTGGTTCAGGTATCCTTTTCACCAAGAAGGTGTGTAAAACCCTTAAGATTTTCATGGATTCCCAATGATTGAACCATTTTATGATAAATAACTGGTATCCATTTCCTTGAATAAATGATCTATTCGACCATCTTTGAGAAGCTAGAATGTTCTTGAAGTTCTAACTGAGATCAAGCTATTATCAAGGGAAATTTAAGACTTTAAACATACCATGTACTAATTTCCAAAGTTGGTATAGTTTATATGAATACTCGGTTATTCCGTTCGGTCTTATGAACATGCCCACTATTTTCATGGCCTTGATGAATAGGGGTTTCCACCCCTACTTTCCACCCCTACTTGGATTCCTTTTTTGTATTTTTTGTGGAAAACATCTTGGTGTATTCTCATAATCAATGTGACCATGCCAAATATCTTGAAATCATGATAAATATATAGAGATAGAATCATTTATATGATAAGATCACAAAGTGCCACTTCTAGATTGACATGTTCCACTTCTTGTGCCATATTATCTCAGAATCAGGAGTCTTAGTTGACTTAGAGAAGGTGGGTGCTGTTGTTTTCTAGGAGTGGCCTAAGAACATGTTTGATATACAAAGTTTCTTGGGGATAACTGGATATTATATTTATTTCATACATGAATTATAATTTCTTGTGAAATATCTTATATTTATGAATAAGAAGGGTTTTCAGTTCTTATGGTTTGAAGTGTAAAATAATGCCTTTCGAGAGTTGAAAGGAAAACTTACTTTAGCACGAATACTAATTCTTCTAGATCCTATAATATGTTATATTATGTTCTATGATTCATCAGGAATCGTTATGAGATTAGAATTTATGTAGGAGGATCAAGTCATTGCATATGGGTCTATCCATTTTAGACATCATGAGCATAATTACCCAACACACGACCTTGAGATTGTAATAGTCATTCATGCTTCAGATTACTGGAGACATTATTTGATGGGAGAGCACTTTGTGGCATTCACAGACCACAAAAACATCAAGTATATCTATACACATTGTTACTTGAATCTAAAATAGTTAATATGGGTTGAATAACTTTAGTCTTTTGACTTCAAGATTGCTTATATTCTTGGAAAGGGAAATGTGGTAGCTGATGCGCCAAGCTAGAAAACTCATGCACAATACATTCAAGAAGATAGAGATGAATTGAAGTTTATGTCCCTATTTTTTGAGATGCATATATAGTTTCAAGAGAGTCAGAAAATGGTATTTTCATGCAGCCTTAACTGTTACCTCTTCACTCCTAGATAGGGTGAATAAAAGTCAATTTTTAGATCCTGAAGGTTTGTTACCATGGGAAATTATTTCAGGTGAGGACCCACCTCTATATTTTTCTATCTATGGATATGAAATCCTATCTATACATTAGCATATATGGGTTATTACAGACATGAGAGAGCACCTGATGTGATAATCCCATGCTTCTTAGTGGGAAGTGCACCCATGTATCTCCAAGATGTATCATGATATGCACTGCTAGTATTGGTGGCCTTGGATAAAATGATAGATCATGGGTTTTATCACTATGTGTTCCACCTGTTAGCTGGTGAAGGTGGAACACTAGTTGCATGATAGATTTTTACAAACTTAATAATCCTATAATGGAAAAGGGATGTTGTTATGATGGATTTTGTGATTGGTTTATTAAGGTATCTTTGAGGTAGTGACATGGTTTGGGTAGTTGCAGATCGACTAATAAAGGTATCCCACTTCCTTCATATCTGGGAGACTTTATTAGTTGATGAGTTGGGAAGAATGTATGTCCATGAGATTATATGATTACATGGGAGCCCTCATACTATCATTTCAGATAGGTATTCTCATTTCAAATTGATTTTCTAGAAAGGGTTACATAAATTTTTGGGTACATAGGTGTTTATGGACATAAATTTTCTCCCTCAGACTGATGGATAGTCAAAATAGATAATACAAATTTTGGAGGACATTCTTCGAGAACACATCCTTGATTTTGGGGGTTTTTGGGAGAAACACATACCCCTCATAAAGTTTTCCAACAATAATAATTTTCATTCAATGATTTAAAGGGATCTATATGAGTCTTTACATGGTAGGCCATTATTTTCACCTCTATGCTAGATAGAGGTAGGGAAGATAATGCTACTAGGTCCTTGTATCATGCAGGAGACTTTGGAGAAGGTCCAACTAATTTAGAAATGTATGACTACTGCTTAGTATATAAGGAAATCATATGACAATCACCATCGACAACCTCTCGAGTTTGAGGTTAGGGATCATGTTTTCTTATGAGTATCACCCATACTTGGGAATAGTAAGATACAAAAGAAAGGGAATCTATCACCTCATTTTTTCAGGCCTTTTTAGATCTTGGATAGATTTGGGCTAGTAGCCTATCAGTTTCTATTAGATCATAGGTACCATGTTATGCACAATGTATTCCATGTTTCATAGATCATCCTCTACCATGTCGACCCATATCATAATTTTTATCCAAAGGATATTGAATTATATGTCAATTCTTCTTTTGAGGATTATCCCATTCACATCCTTGATCGGAGAATAAAGGATCTCTGAGGCTGGTCTTTCCCATTAGTATGGGTGTTATGACAACACAACCATGTACATGATCATACTTGGTAGTGGGAGGCCAAAGTATGTGCTCTTTGGATATATTTATTCCTCGATGAAGTTTTAATATGCTTGGAAGGTCAAATTGAGGATAAGTTCCTTTAAGTGTGGGGGGAGACTATAAGAACCTGAATTTTATTAAAGGTATATACCCTTTTTAATTTTGGTTTAATTCCTTGGTTTTAAACTAATATGAATGACTAGTATGATTATGAAGTAAACAAGGGCGTCTAATGATTTTATGAATCTTGGAGTCTCAACATTTAGAGGAAACAGTCATGGCACATGGTTAGTAGAAACCATGCCACCCAGTCTGCATGGTTAGTAAAAACCATACAATGTGGTCCAATGCTATATATGAGGCTACATGATTTATTTCAATTATGTAGCCCATGATGTATGCCCGTGTGGGTGATGCAGAAATCTTAATAGAGGAGTTTATCAGTTGTTCACAGTTAGTCAAACCATGTATCTAGGCCATGCGAGGGGTCTCTTAAGGGAGTGCATGGAGCACAGTTAGTGCACAATTTGGCTAACCATACTGCCAAACCGCATGCCCATTAAAATAGGGTTAAAATTATAATTTTTCCATTGAGGAATTATAACTTAAACCTCCTTTTTATTTTCCTCCCATGTACACAAAAGGCTCCCCTCTCCTCTTGTTTGGAGTTACTCCCATTTAATCCTCTTAGATTCCTTGATATCTTCTCCATCCAACCTCATAATCAAGATTCATTTGTCATGTTGGGTTCCTAATAATAAGATCTCCAATATTTAGGCTCCTTTAATCATTCATATTTCTATATATGGAACTATTTTTGTGCTATCTCTTATGACCTCTTTTTGGGGAGTTAATCTATTCTTTTGTTTCCTTCCAATCTAGGAAAAACCAAGGTCTGATACTAGATGAGGAATATTATACGGGCATAAGGTATGTGGTCCATGACTTTTCCATCAAAGACTCACCTTTTTATAAACTATTTCCATTGTGTTCATGCCAGTTTCACTAAGCATTGCTTCTAAAATTAATCTTATTTATTTTAAGTTGTCTATATTGTATTAAATGGCCCTAATAACATCACTTGAAATAATTGGTGGTTGAGACCTCAATGTTTACCACCCCAAGTAAGGTGAGTTATTTTTATGACTTTGGTGACCTACTTTGAGAATATTTGGGACATTGTTCTAGTTCTCTCCACTTAATATTTAATAATGTAAGTGATTTAAGTTAAATAAATGTTTTAATAAATTTTTAAAAAGGAAAGTATATGTATATAGAAATCACATGGACTTTAACTTTGAAACTTGAATTGATAATTGGTTGAATGTACTTATTTTACCTTATAATTTATGTTGAAAGGTAATGAAGTGAACCTCATGAATTAAAATTGGAATGAGTATTACATGGCCTATGATGAAATATGTATTTAAATGAAATGAGTATAAGGTGGATACTACATATAAAACTTTTTCATCTTTATAAAAATGGTCATACTTGAGATAACCTTGGATTCCTGATAGAATTATTTCATCACTTAGAGGATTCAATTTTGATTCATTGAGTTTATTTCCATGGTAGATACCAAAAAAAATAGTCTTTGTCTTATTATGTGAATGCCTTGGAATTGTATTACCTGAATATTTTTATGATATTAAAATTCCTTGTATACAATACTTTGATTCATCTTGATATCTTAGGACACACGACTCCATGGATTCACCCCATTAGTCCCAATCATGCTTAGCCCAAGATTACTATGGATGGGCTCCATGGATTCAGTTAGAGTCTTTTACAGTGGAATTCCTTGGGTGTAACCATATTATTACACGTAGAACCCTTAGCCAGACTTCATGAGTTACCACTACGAGTTGTCTTGACCTGGTCAAAGATTTCTTGGTTACATATTGAATCCTCTATTATTATTATTTCCTTTTATAGTATTTATGAAACCCTTTACATATGATATAATTATTATGAACTAAATATAATAATTAAATGATTACATATTCAGAGACACCAGATGAGGATAAATTAGGTATGAGTTATTTATTTTAGCATTTATTTAATTTTATATACCAACACACTGTTACAGTTTATAATCTCAAACTAGATTTGTATAGATATTATTGATGGTGGACTACTGATATTTATCTCACACCCTATTTGGACCACCATTGGTACCCGGGAAGATTATATGACTGTAGGTGTGGAAAAGGGGAAGTGTCCTACTTTAGACACCTAAATTCCTTCTTTAGGATGAGATCTTGGTAAAAGATGACCGATCCATTGATCAATATGCTTGGATAGTTTTTTCCCTTTTTGATCCTTTTGTATATCATGTATTGTACTATCTGCTTACTTCCATATAAGTTTCTTTTCCTTTTTGTAGAAACATGACTTCATAATTCTATATATTATGATGTTTACAACTCTTTATTTTATTATTTATTACTCGTATTATTATTCTTATTTCTTATGCCTTGTTATTATTCATTATTATTATGATTATACTTTTTATCTATCTATTTCACTATTGTGATCTACTCTAACATGAGGGAATAGTTTCCCGAAAGACACACCCTAGGACCTCATTGCTAGTCATAAACCTCTATCATATGTGGAGGTGTGATTGAGGCCATGCGGCTTATCTTTTTCAGTTATTTTGGAGTGAAACAGGTTCGGGACATCACAAATAGCCAACCCGCAACTTACAAAATCAAATAACCTAGTAAAACAATAATTTTTTAATCCAAAAAATTGATTCCATAAATAAAGAAACCTAAAAGTAAAATTTTTCTTTCAAATAAAATCTATTAAAGACACTTAACATCAAAAAAATTAAATCCCTAAAATACATAAACTTAAAATATCTAATTTAAACTAAAATAAAGGAAAATTTAATAGAAGTATAGAGAAAAAATAAATCATTATAAAAAAAATTAATGGAAATAATTTGAATCATTTTACCTTATTTAGATAGAATATAGAAAATCATAAACAATTAGAATGTTATTTCATCATGTTAGAATCCCTAACTTTTGAACTAGTAATAGAGAAGATGAAATGAATAAGAACAAAAAATTAATACCTTAATTAAATGATTCAAAGAACATATGAACCTAATGGATTGATGAGAGAAGTTAAGAATAAGTTAGTGAAGGAGGAGGGGGGATCCCGATTGACCCTTTAATCTTATTCCATGATGATTGGGAAGGAGGTGCATTATGTCTTGAGTAGAGGGGATACCAGGAGTTTTAGTGCTTGAGAAAATGGGATCATAGGATATGTGGTGACTTGAGCATCATCACACGTAGATCGTAGTTCAGAGGGGGTGAGGGAAGAGGGAGGTAACGAGTGAGGGAAGAGTGTGTGTCTGGGTGAGGGGTGAGCGGTGCATTGGGTTTTTTAGTATCTCTATTGCTACAGTTTTAGAACACTATAAAAATAAAAAAAATCTATTTTTATGGTTAAAAAAATAACAATAGCCTCTATTTTCAGGGTTTATAAAACCTTGACAATAGATATGTGGTTATAGGGTGAAATTATAATAGTGATATATTAGAAAAATAGAATTGATTTCTATAACCAATATATTTTTAAGGAAATTTTTAGTCTCATCAAGTCACTAACCTATTCAATATTATTGGGTATCACTTGGAATACCCAATCATATTAAGTATGTGAGACTAAAATTCCTTAAATTATTGTCATACCCAATCATATCATGTACATGAATAGAGAATAAGATTCATTAGGTTATTCTATATCTAATGATTTTGAAACCTTAAGTGAATCAATATATGCTTACATAAGAATCTAGATTCGTATGTCGAATAATTGAAACACTTGATTACTCAAGAATATGTATTTCTATAACATATATAATGTTTCATTAGCTTAATAATTTTCTATCAATCACTAGTCTTAGGATTTTATTAGACTAATATTATGTTTTCAAGGATTAATTTAAAATTTTATTTTGATGATGATGAAGAACTATCAACAAAAAAGAAATTATGAGATGAATATCATGTTTTTATATTTTTTTCATCAAGGGATTTTAATGATAGTTCTACCACTAAAATTTATGACCCCATGAATTAAAACCATTTAGTGGGTCAAGAACCATATTTTACTAAGTAATGAGTCCACTATAGAATTTATATTATACTTAGTTATTTAGGGAGGGAATCATCCCAATCACAATAGTTACGATTCTTAGATAGTTGAGTGGATAACTCTTTATCCAGATCCATCATATGGATTTACTCAACTTTATTTCCCTAGTATCCTAACTATTGGGGTTTCCCAGCTAGTGTAACCCAAATAAAACACTAAAAACAAGTTAACACTAAATAATATAGGGGCACCCAAGTAATCATGAAACTACCTGATAGGGCAATCCATAGTCATTATTACTTTCTTTTCTTACATAAGATAATGCAGGGGTAAACGGTTAATCTCGAAACTAATTAGTTGGATGATAGAGGTCTTGAAAATTGCTAATTTGGAAGTAATCACACACTTAGTATTTGAGGGGTTTTATTTTAAAGTCTCACCAATTTAATATATATTTTATGCATATTAAATTAATAATTATTACATTATATGTAATCATTATCTTCTCCTTTTTTATTTCCTTTTGTATAAACATGCTTCTAATGATTTTGTTTTGTAATACTTATTCCAACCACCCAATTAATGCGTTCACACCACATTAATATGAAACTATTTACACAACCCACAACATGTGTTACTCACAAAATCATACATGTTAAACATATTCATATATATCTAAATGCATCATATGCATAAGGTACATGAAATATCCATGTAAAAGTATATAAATATTTGAAATTAAAAATCTCCACATGAGTAAGCCTGAAGAGATAGATAAAAAACCCCATTCACCTTTCTAGAACAAGGCATAAGCCTCCATGCTGGCCGGTGGTCTGACCGATGTCCCTATACCTAGGGAGATTTTACTCTAGATAGAATTAAATTCATGATATCTATAACACCTAATAGTTAAAAACTATTCCTAACAACTTAATTCAATCTAAAAACTTCAATTACAAACTGAGGTCAATGTAGATGAAAACTGAATTTTATGGAATCATACCTTGTATTTAATGCATGACTCTGTCTCCTTTGAGTAGTTTAATAATTAAATTAAATCACACACATTTATAATATAAACAATTTATAAATATGAATACAGTATGGAAGAAACTTTAAATAAATGAAAAATTCAAATATTTAAACATGAGATATCCATTTATACACAATTCATAAATAAAAACTAATTAAAAAACTTTTTATAAATTAACTATCATTATTGACATTCCATAATTTTGAATATAAATTAACTAATTATAAACCCTTTTCTAAATTATCTAACATTAATTACATTCCATAATTTTTAATATAAACATTTTTATACTCAATACAATATAAAATATTTCATATTATTTATTATATGACATTTTGAGTTATTATTTAAACCTTTGACCAGTCAACAATAACAAACTTTTTGATGTAGTTTAAATAATATCTTTAAATAAGACCCCTTTTAATTTGAATAAATTCAAATTAATTAATTATGAAAAATAAATAATTATAAATATAAAAACCTTTTATATTTTGACCTTATTTATGAGATTTTTTAACTATTTTATTATTCATTTTAAAATATTTGAATGAACACTTTATTTATAGATTACAAATATACCATAAAATTTTAAGTGAAAAGGTTTTAATAGCCTTTATTATGATTTATAATATTTATAGACCATATTAATGTGAAAAAGATATTCTTAATATTAACTCTTTAATATCAAATTAATATTTTTAATAAATGCTTCAAAAACATTTAATCAATTAAACATAAACATTTTATAGTTAATTAATTTGTTAAACACCTTTTTTATAAATTATATATATATTTCATAAAACCTTTTCATTATTTATAAACCATTTATAAAAAATATTTTTGAATTATTAATTGAATTTTATTTATAAATAAACAATTTATTTATTTACCATTTTTTTTGATAATTATTCAAAATAAGGCCCTTTTTAATTTGAAAACTTTCAAATTAATTATTTATGAACTATTAATAATTTTAAATATAAACTCATCTATATTTCAATCTTATTTTATAATTTATAACCCATTATAAGTTACCCCTTATGAATCTTAAATAATCATTTTATTTCTAGATCACAAGGCATACCAAATAATTTGGTGAAAAGTATTTTAAATATTAATATTTAATATTTGTAATATTTTATTGATAAATGTTTCATAAACATTTATAAAACTAATTATAAAAAATTCATAATAAATTAATTTATAAACATTTTATAAATTAAAATACTCCCAAAATACCATCCACTATGATTTATAAACATTTTATAAAACATAAATATTTGAAAAATATTTATCAATTAACCATAAATATTTTATAGTTAATTAATTTATAAAACACTTTATAAATTTTAGAAATGTCTTTTTCATTATTTATAAACAATTTATAAATAATAAAATCCAATTCATAATTGAATTTATATCGATTAAAATAAATACTTTATTTATTTTCATAAAGAAGAGTACTAAATATGAACTTTTCATATTTAAAAAATACTAATAATTTTTTTATTAATCCTGGATTATTAATGTTATTCCCATTTTATAAATCTTTTTATAAACCTAAATAACATAAAATAATAAATAATTAAATAAAACTTTTATTAAATTATTGAATATAAATATTAATTTTCATATTTATTTATAGGCTTGAAATATCCCATTTTACATTTAGTAAAACGTGTTCTTCATTAAACAATTTAAATGAGAATGTTGATTCATCAAAGAGACTACCCTTTGATACCATTGTGGGGTTTTGAATATCCATCATATGGACATTTCAACATAAAAAAAACTAAAATATATATGATCTATCCTTGATTAAATAAATATGTAATGTAAATGAATAACATAAAATGTGTACCCAAATTATAGCAAGATCCATCTTCAAAACTTCAATGTATTATGCTTGATAAAGATAATAGTATCAGCAGTCAAACACCTCCTGCATTCAATGGTGGTACACTAGCCTACGCATCCCGATATCAATTGCAGAACTCTCGTACACTTGAAGTGGTTCCAAAATCCTCAACGAAGGTGATTCATAAGCTATGGGAAGTAATAGAGTTTAGAGAGTGTAAAACCATGAGATTTTTTTGAAATATTTCTCTTTAAATAATTTGATTTATTTGATAGCTTGCTTTACACACAACATCGAGTTTAGAAGAACCGAGATATACTATTAAAATATTATTATCACCTAGCCATTGGATTGGTGGGTATGAATATTAATTACTACATTATTAAAAATATATGGTCTATAAATTTATAAAATGAATTAATTAGTTATCAAATGACTATAATTAAAAACAAAAAAATTATTTTAAAATACAAGTGTTGTTTTTTCTAAATTTTTTTATATTAAATTGATCACTATTAGTGAATTATTATAATGAAATTTATATGTTATATATTAAATAAAACGTTTTAACATTAAAATAATATTTTTTTTTATGTATAGGATAATAATAAATCAATTTTTATGCTTAAAAATATACATGTATAAAAACTAATTTTTATCAAATTTTTCACACTTACATTAAAACCAATTTTTTTTCATTTATAGGTATTGAATTAGATAAAATGAATTAAATATTTAGAACTAGGAGTTTCAATTTTTTTAAATATGCCCCTTTTATTATTGGTCAATATGAATAGTAAATTTAGTGAAATGTATCACCTCGGTAAAGGATAAATCAGGTTTATCTAGGTTAAAAACAAGTGATAAGGCCATAATTATTCATCCTAATTCTTATTTTATGAAGTTAAATAAATTATTAACACCTTAGGATATAAATTTAGTTTTTTAATGAACACTTGTCCCTGAAAATGACTTATATAATATTTAAATCAAATAAAGTTACAAAATGTCACTCTCATTGTTTTTAATATCTCTTATGTTTACATATAAGGAAAAAAGCTATTTATGAATGAATATAAGTTCCTATTTTTAACTTAGTAAAATTACTTTCATTATATAAAATTATTTATAATTTTTATTAATAATATTACAACCTTAATTTCTTATGCAACACTGATGCAATATTTCTCCATTTAATAAAAAATATAATATATGATTTTAAAAATGCTAAAAGTTATATAATTTGAATGATTTAATGTTACCTAAGAATTTTATAGATATATATGAAATATTAAGGATGTGTGAAAGCATTATATTCTAATCCCACTTTTATCTTAATGTATTTAAAGTTAAATTAGATAAATAGTGTAAAAATTGACAATAATGATATTTTTTCAAAACAATATTTTATTAAATTATTTAAAAATGATATATATATTTAAAATAAATTAAGGATATGATATGTTCTAATGAAATAAATTGGTTATTTGTGGGCCAATTTTAGCCATATAATTAAAAATTACAATCCTTTAATATTGAAAAATTATTATTGTAGTTAAAATTAAAATTGGTAACTATGAATTAATCAAAATGATAAGGTTTAAAATGAGACAAAAACTTGTATAAATTATATTAGTTTATAGGATTACAACCCTATATTACATTATCTTCAAATTAATGGCCATTTTTTAGGCATATGTATTGATAATAAATTTAATATAAGTTAATCTTGTGAGAAATTTCAAAAGTTCCCCTGACCTCAATTATAAAAGGGCACCTCCTCCCTCACTTTTTTACAACAAATTTATCATTATAGCTTGATAAAACTCTGGAAATTTACCTTTTAAACTTACATAGACACATTATAGAGGTTTTTTTTTCAAAATACCAACCCTAGATCCCTTTAGAAGATAACTAAAGGAGTTATTTCCCAGAAGAGGTAATTTCTTTACATGATCAATTTATTTTTCTACTATTCTTTACCTCCTCTAAATCTATGATATGTATCATAAAATAATAAATTAATTATTATAAATCTGATAAAATTTTATTATGATCATGAAAATACCATTATACACTAACTTTTACATCAAATGATAAGTTAAAGTATTGCTCATGCGTACATAAAACTTACTATCTCCACGTAGCGATGTAATTAATTTTTAATTACCATATTTTATGGATAATTTTTATAATGGGGTCAATGTTTGTTGGCGCCAAAACTCGGGACAAAGCGAAGGCCCCAAGATGTCCCCACAGACAGCCTCGCGAAGCCACTTCACAGAGTTCCCCAGCACCGCGGCCGCCGCGAAGCGAAGAAGGCGAGAGGATTCGCGAACACATTTGATGTTCGTGAGCCCTCCACAAAGCCAAGGAGGCGGGATGCTCCATGAACGAATTTGACATTTGTGACGCCATCGTGAAGCAAAGGAGGCGTGATGCTCTGCGACCCCATTTGACGTTCTCAGGACCTCCACGAAGCCACCAATCCCCTCTTCATGCTGCGTGAGCTCCGTTCTGCGGCGCCTCTTACCTATTAATGCTGAGCTCCCCCTAAGCTCCATAGATGGAAAATCTGACCTTTCGTCTTCCCAGCTCCCGAATCGTGAAACGGTCTTCTTCTCGGTGAACCATGAGCTGTGTGAGGTACTTATGCTTCGTGAAGTGCCTCCCCATTGTCTTGTTTTGATCCCCTATTCCAAGAGGGATTCCCTTTGCAAAGACTAAGGGGTTTCGCGAAGGAAGGGGATCCCCAAGGGGACTCGGGTCATCATGGAGCATTTATTCTTCGTGGAACACCCTTCATGTACACATGATCCACATGCTAATCCAGGGTCACTATACTTCGCGAAGCACATTGCTTCTCGACACCTTGCTTCACGAGGTACCTTTGCTCCACGAGGATGTGCTTCGTGAATGCCCTTCCACTTCGCGAAGCACCTCCCATTTTCATCTCCGCCCATGCTAAGGCTAAGGCACCCAACTTCGCAAAGCACACCCCTTTGCAAGTTCCCTATGCCATTCATAGAAACAGAGCTCCACAAGGACCCTACCTATGGACCCCTATGCTTGGAAAATCCTTTTCCCATGCGACCCTCCAGGTTTTCACGACATGACTTCAAAGTCCCATAGACGATAACACCCGTTGCGTTGCTTTGCCTAATGCTTCTTCGCATTGGCATGATAATGGATATTGCTTCTTCGCATAGCCACGCTAACGTGGACCCCTCAATGGTTCACTCCGCGACACCCCCTCAGTATGGCCTTGCTGATGCCTTCCCTCCCACAAGGAGTAGAGGGTACCAGTTATGTAAGTCCTGGGGGTGCGGAGCAAACCCACCTCGTCTGATCTGCAGGACGTTAAACTGACAAGCGCCATAGTCCTCAACACATGACGTTAAACAATGACCTGTCCCCATGCCTTGCATGCAGGGTCCCACACCTTGGGCAATCTCCACGCCCCATGGTCTCCACAGGGGATGATATCCTCCTTATTGGAGTGACGTTTATCTGTGGGGAAGGGCAGCCACCTCGGTGTAAGCCCCAAGTCTTTCTTGCAGGAGGCAGCACCCCTGCTCATCCTCACTTCCTCAGTGACAAGGCCAAACAGTGGGCATGATAGGGAATGGGGATCCTCATTTCGTCATTCCCAAAACCCTCTCATGTTTCACTTTGTTGCCCTCGGGCTTCCATCCTGGAGAAATCACCTACTTCCTGGGCCGCTCAAAGCGTAAGCCCCACTCCATCTCCCACAGACTCACCTTTTGCGATGTGGTCATCAGGTCTCTGCTGCCTCTTGTTTCTCACACCGAGCATGAATCATGTGGTCTTAGAGTAAGAAACAACGTTTAAACAGACCATCAGAACTACGAGGACTTTGATCCATGTCAAGGCATGGTACATAGGAAGCCTCACGAGGTTCAAGCCCACCACCTGGTCGTTTCGACCCCCTTCACATCGGTTTACCCCCGTCCCACATGACATTAAACTATATCCCACCACCACCTGAACTATGTGGATTTTGATCCTTGCTAAGGCAAGGTACGTAAGAAGCCTCCCTAAGGTTTAAGCCCACCATCCACCTGGACCAAGGTCCTTATTCACGTTGGTTCTCCGACAAACCTTCCTAAACTATGTGGACTTTGATCCTTGATAGGGAATGGTACGTAGGAAGGCTCCTTGAGGTTAAATCCCACCATCCAACTAGACAAAGGTCCTTATTCATGTCGGTTCTCCTTCACGCCCCCTTCCCGAACTACGAGGAATTTGATCCATGTCAATGCATGGTACGTAGGAGGCCTCCATGAGGTTCAATCCCCAAAACCCATTTCCACCATGGGCAGCCTAGAGTGTAAGCCCCATACCTACCATCCTGAACTATGTAATCTTTGATACATGTCAAGGAATGGTACGTAGGAAGCCTCCCTGAGGTTCAAGCCCACAACCACCTGGTTGTTCCAACCCCCTTCACGTCGGTTCACCTCTGTCCTGCATGACGTTAAACTGTATCCCATTTTCCACCTGAACTACAGGGACTTTGATCCATGTCAAGACATGGTGCGTAGGAAACCTCACGAGGTTCAAGACCATCACCCATCAGACCCCCAGTCCATCTTCATGTCAGTTCACCGACACACACCTCCCGAACTACGAGGACTTTGATCCATGTCAAGGCATGGTATGTAGGAAGCCTCCATGAGGTTCAAGCCCACCCAGTCGTTCCGACCTCCTTCACGTCGGTTCACCGACCCCATCCCAAACTATGAGGACTTTGATCCATGTCAAGGAATGGTACATAGGAAGCCTCACGAGGTTCAAGACCAACAACCATTGGCCCCGACTGTCTCTGTGTCAGTGCACGAAGCCCCCATCCCAAACTACGGGGACTTTGATCCATGTCAAGACATGATACGTAGGATGCCTCATGAGGTTCAAGCCCACCACCTGGTCATTCCTACCCCCTTCATGTCAGTTCACCCTCATCCTTCATGACGTTAAACTATATTCCCCCATCCTGAACTACGTGTCCTTTGATCCATATCAAGGCATGGTACGTAGGAGGTATCTTTGAGGATCAAGCCCAAAACCATCGTCCATCCTGACTCTTACCCGGGCTGCCACATCCCGAAGAGATCATGAAACCTCATGCCCCTCCACATCATTCGGGAATCCACCCACGTGCTGGCCCCAACATCGATGTTCCCCCAAGGGGGGTTCCTCCGTCTGATCCACTCTAATTAGTGTTCCGATCAGTTCGATCTGTCTCCGTTGGACGTTAAACTTGCGGCATACCCTGTGTTAAACACAGGAAGCTGAGGAAGACCTCAGATATATGCATATGGAATATGATTCCCTACATTCGATGTGGGATTCCCCAGGCTTCCGCGCCCTTGAGAATCCCTATAATAAGGGACAGAAGAGAGAGACACCAATCCCCAACATCCAGACACGCCAGTGATGTCCAGCATGACTACTCCCCTAACCGAAGGTTGCTGCCCTGACTGAACCCCTTGGAATGTCTTGACAGAAGAAACATAATTAACTAGTGTCCATGAAGATATGGCTCTAGGAAGAGTTTCAAAAAAATGTATTAAATCAACGAGGGAGACCCCGACTAGGTGACGAGTTCCGATGAGGAATACACAGAAGGAAGAACTTACATTCCATCATCCCATTTCGATCAAGGAACATACATACCTGAATAAGGAGCGAATGCCTCCCACCTGTGGAAAGCGGGAATTTGGGGTAACAAAATCCGTTCCTGTCACACTAAAGCAGATGGATGCGCGCGCCCCGGCGAAAGCATCATAAACAGAAATGGTGAACCCAACATGAAGGTATTTTCCTCAATATGGAGATTAGTAATGCTCGGGGAATCCATGGATTTGCGTGTCACCGGATCCAGCCATCCGGTGCCGGGTCCTGCCAAGAAAATAGCGGTCCTGGCATGAAACTTACTAGAAGTTGGGATAGTAGAACGTTGGACATACTATTCTGCGACGTTGTCACCGTGGAACCCTCTTACCAATCATGGAAGACGGAATGACGCTGGGGCATTAGTCGTCAATTCCTTTTTTCCTTTCAGCACTGATGATTTCATCTCTCTGCTTCTCAAGAATCAGTTTGCTGCCACATGAACATGATCATCACCCGCCCACCTACGCAGGGGCATGGGCAACAGTAGCACAGCTGCTCCGCGTGGCTTCACCGCTTCCGCAGTGGCTTCTTCTCCCACGACCGTGGGGAGCCCATGCCCCATCTCCTTATCGTAAGTCATCCAACGAAGGGTGATTAACGACCTCATACATCGTTACGAGGAGGAGGGCATAATCCCAACCCAGGATATGGCCTGCCTGGACCTGGAGGTGTCCAAGACCCACCATCAATGCCACCCCCGAGGGACACACATGGAGCTGTTTCTCCCCACCCCAACATTCAATCATTTCGGGAGCCTATCCCAGGAGTGATTTGATGACTCCCTGCCTTATTCTGATGAGGTGGGTGACATCCGCCCCAACCTGGTCAGAGTCTCAATCTAAGGGATCCTAGAAAGTGCCCCCACCCGCCCGCATCAGCACCGTCGCCCAACCTTGCCAGAGGAGAAGGTAAGCTATGCACCTGCACCACCAGCATCGGCTCGCCTGCCCTGAAACCAACATCAGGCACGAGATGAGGACACCCGCCAAGGGGCATCAATGTCGACGTATACTATGGCCCGAGCCACCGTTGATGCATATCATCATGTCCCTACACACACTAAGTAGGGGTGCTCATACACCCAACCAGGATCGAGGCCCCAACCGCCCCATGGGCAGGCTGGGTCAACTCTCCTAGTCGCAGGCACAACCAGGTGTCGCTGTGAACCAACCCACAACGATGACACCCCGTACAGAGGTACTCCCCATACCACTACCATAGAGAGCATGGGTCTTCCCCGCTTCGAGGCTCGACATGACGGTCTACCCCGCGGTGGTGATGTTCGGTACGAAAAACTCTCCCATTCTCATCACATCGGGTATAGAGCCCTTCCTCCTACCCCTGGTCGTCGACATGGAGACGTTACCCATCCGATCTCTCTCCAATGTGGGGATCCTCCCTACATTCTCTCCATAGCTGGAAAAGGTCCTCCTTGTCCCGTCAACCGGAGGGGTGAAGGCCAGCCTCACTTTACCTGCACTAATCATGGAGGTCCTCCCCATGCTCCCGCCGACTCCAGCGGAGGTTTTTCCCTCTCAGGTTCTATTCATGGAGGTCCTCCCCAAGTCCCCTTAGACATTTGTCCCAGTGCTCCTTGCACCACGGCTGTCTCAAGTGGAAACCCCCTCCGCCTCGGCACTAGTGTGGCCGAAGGACCACATGTCGGAAATCGACCCTATCCTGAGGAGCCACCTAGGGGTAGGAAGGTAGGTCGTCTCCACCACAAGAAGAATCCCGGGAAGGCCCAGACAGAGATCAAAATGGTTCGATTCATAGAATCAGAAGTAGAGTACGACTTAGCTCAGGAACCCTCCCCTCACTCATCCAAGTCAAGGGTCGGGGAAGGGATGAGGCACATCAGCCTGGTGCTCCCAGAATGTGAGGTCCACATGATTCTTGCCTCCCTCCATAGTTTTATCCAGGAGGATGAAAATATGGTGACCTTGCAGTTTATAGTCGTACATTCACCACCATCATCACCGGAAGCACTTTCTACCTCCACAAGAGATCACAAAGAGCTATCCTGGGGACCAGTGGTGGGAGAGCGGCAGCGCGATCCACCACCAGCAGCCTTGGCCCCTAGGCCAGGAACGGTGGCCGCTAGCCCATCATATCGTGACGTAGTAGACATGTCACTACACTCTTCGGAGGACAACCCGAGAATCGGTGGCTAGTCTGCACGTTCGCCCTATTCTCCACCAACCAACCTGCCTTCACAGCAGTCTACCTCAGTACCGCTGCTAGTTCCTCAACCAACCCCTGTTGGAGAGTGGGGCAATCAAGGGTCAGACCCTGTATTTGAGCCAAGGAGCTTCTAGAGAATCCTTGTGGTGGACCACTTCCCTGAGAAGTTCTGGCCCGCAGCAGTGTAGGATTTCTGCATACTCGAGTACCTCACCCTGGAGGAAGTTGAGTTTCTCGGCTACACCCTCTGGGAAATGCATTTCAGTCTCTGTCATCAACGTGTGGTATATCCAAGGATCCAAGTGCATTTTGAAGACATAAACGAGCAGTGTCGTCTAGTCGATCTGGCCACACTCCTTGTGGCCTAGCGCCCTGACTCACCAGGCTATCGTGAGGCCCTCCAGCAGCAATGCATTCAGAGTATCGAGGTACTCCGAAAAATTATCAAGGAGGCTACCCCCCACATGCAAGTCCGTGGCTGGGGGAATTATGATACCCTCCTATTCAGCCCTATTCGAAGACAACCCGACTCGCTATGCGATATTGAGAACATGCCCTCGGGAAGGGTCACAGTCCACATGGCTAACATCATGGACAAGGAGGAAGATCTGGAGTTTATCGATGGAGATTTACCCACTAAGGGCGTTCCACCACTGCTGGACCCATCAGGGAGGATTACTCATCAGTAGAGGACCCACCTAGGTCTCCCTACACCCACCGAGGAGTTGGTACTCAGCCCGAATGCTGGTAATGGAAAAGAGCATGTCAGAGCTGTCAAGCACTCCGACCTGTCTGCCTTTGTGAAGAAGATGGAGGAGGACCCTGAGAAGGCCGCGTTGCGCTAACAACATGCTGAGCAGAAGAGGTTGGTTGACGAACTCCTGGCTGAACGTGATATAGAGAGATGACTCGACTACAGTTACCCTAGGCCGGGGCAATAGGGGCAGGAACAACTACCTCTCGATGAGATGACTCCAGGAAACCCTGATCATACCACTCCTACGGACCAAGATGAATCCGGAATTCACGGAAAGAGGGTGCGATATGTCTCACCAAACCCTCCCAGACGACATGGAAATCCAAGGAATCCATCCTGGGTTCTCCCATCTACCCCACAGGCCGTTCCACTAGTCGCTCCATGAGCCATTGAACCCATCTACAGTTTCGAAGAGCCCGAAAATGCACTCATGGTTAGGGATCCCCATCAAGATCGGGACCCCCGCCCGGACTATCTAATGGTGTCACTCATCGCCCGCCTTGAGGCATTGGAAATGCGACAGGTGGCAATCCCACCAGATGGAAATCCATACCCGGCATGGGTGGATGATATTATGGTGCCTCCGGGATTTGAGAATCCCACCTTCCCCCCCATTAATAGGACAGGGGACCCGCCACAGCATTTAGCCCACTTTAACTCAAGGTGTGGGCCCATGTTAGGGACTTCAGCGCAGCAGGAGGCCGCCAAGATCCGCTATTTCATTCAGACACTGGAGGGGCTAGCATTCGTCTGGTACAACCAGCTCCCCGTCGGATCCGTGACCAGTTGGGAGGACCTTCGCAGGAAGTTCCTCTACTAGTTCAGCTCTACCACCTGAAAGACCTACATTGTAGAACTCTTCAAGTGCAAACAAAGGCCTAATGAGAGAGTTGCAGACTTTATCTCCCGATGGAAGGGGCTCACATACTCCCTTGACATGCCACTGACTTAGGAGCAATTACTGATGATGTGCGTAGGGAATGTTAAGACAGAACTGGCTCCTTACCCAATCACTCCGAACTATCCCGGAGGGTTACGAGACTTCTCCGACAAGGCCCAACACCTTGAGGAAGCCATGTAACAGGCCAGATAGGCACGTCCATTCCCCCCTGTGATCCCAGAAAGGAGGACTGCCTGAGCCGAGCCTGTCGCAGTGGCCCAAATAGAAGCCCCGATAGAATTACTACCAGTAGCACTGGCCCCGTAGCATCATAGAGGCCCTCCACCTCAGGCACAACCTTTGGCTCCAAAACACCCTCAGAATCGGCAGGCCCTCCTACGTAATGCGCCACCACCGCCCAGGCGGGACAATTAGGGTCCACCCCCTCGAAAGGCCCCTCCAGCTCCTCGTCAAGGCCAGGATCCAGGGGCTACCGATTTGGAAAGAAGACACCATACTTACTCGTTCAGTGAGAATCAGGTTCCCGGTTACTTCTATAGCGCCCTAGAGTAGGGGATTGTATGCTTGCCTGAGTACAGAAGGCTGGCAAAGGTGAATCTCACCGATATCCCCAACTACTACCCCTATCATCGAATTCTGAGGCACAAACTCAAGAAGTGCTATGTGTTTAAGGACTGTCTCCAAGACCAGGTCGATAACAACATAGTCAGGCTGGGCCCAGCCCCGACACAAGTGGAGGGTGTCTTTTTGAGGTCAGATATTAGTAGCGATGGCGAAGGTGAGTGGAAACAGGTTCTCAGCCATGGATCCTAGAAGTAAGATGACTGGATGGCTCGTAAAACGGGTTCTCGCACCCATGGAATCATTCGGGCATTTCTGAACCATCCGGATCCTTCAGAAGCTTCGACCACCACCTCTGCATCATCATCTCATTTGGCCTCTTCCTAGAAGAGCAAGCATCAACAGTGTAAGAAAAAGCAACGCGCCTCACCAATGCCATCATCATCCCGCACTCTCGGTGACTTCATGCCCCCTGAGATGGGGATCCCTCCTAGAATCCGCCCAGTGGTGGATGATTCGTCAAGTGACAGTCAGGGGTACACTTCGGTTAACACCGTCGAGTTGGTAAACCCCTATATAACTCCCGATGAGGGGGAACGCCAGGAAAACCTCCCCAACGTCCCCAATCGACACCAACGTCGGTGAAGCCGTGACTATATGGGTCGTCGGGTCATGTTAGTCGGAACCTCTAGTCAGGCTATGCATGCCATTGAGACCAGATAGCAGGCCCAGTGCAAAGCTCATCACTCGCAACCTCTCCATCCAGTGTCAACAGGTCCGCCTACACCACCGTTTGTGCTACTGGATCAGGTAGATCCAATTCGGCCATACTGCGACCAGCTTCGCCCCACTACAGGTCAACCTCAGTCGTCTGGAACTCATCCAGTAGCTACTCTTCAGGCTTCGACTAGTGGTCAGCGGGATATGCCCAACACCAGCCAGTCGCCGGTCCAGCCGACAAGGCCCGCCATGCCTCCAATTGCAGAGCGGCCTCTTTTAAGCATAAGTTCATGCCTGGTACAGAATTATGATGTTCTAAAGAATATCATTGGCATCCCAACGAGGATTTCCAACCTTGAAGACCTTTTCCTATCGTCAGATATGCACGAGGCCCTCACTGAGGCTTTAAGGAGCCCCCTCCAGTTTGAGACGGAGGCAGCAGCTGTAGAGGCCTTTCATGATGAAGCAGTTGAGAATGCTGAATTCCAGGCTATCATCTCATTCTCGGGAGAAGATTAAGGTTCTCCCATATAGGGGCACATCTGCCCACTGTATATCACTAGCCAATTTAACAGCGTGGAGGTTCACCAATGTCTCATTGACACCGGCTCCAAGATCAACCTTATCCCCACACAGACACTGCGAAAGCTGAGGTTATCTGAGGATGAATTAACCCCCTCATATTTAAGGATACAGGGATATGATAAGACAGAGCAAACCCTGGTTGGCAAGATCTATCTGAAGACCTAGTTCAGTGGCCTAGTTGTCTACACTATGTTCATGGTTGTCTCCCAAGACACCGCGTACAATGCATTGATGGGTAGACCATGGATCCATCTACACGCGGCGGTCTCCTCATCATATCACCAATGCCTCAAGTACTCCTTTAATGGTTGAGTGGGCATACTCCAAGGTGATGCATCTCCTTTTTCCTCTTGTGATGCCCGTTATCTGGACGATGAATATTACAAGAGCAAGGATAAGAAAATTTTGGCAAGTGAGGTTGAGCCCGCCCCGGTCGCAAGTGACCCCTGGGCAGGTCTGGATGACGCCTACGTCTTCCCAATCCATCGATTGGAGGCCACGAACCCCGACATGGGGAAATGATTTTTTGTTTATGGTACAAGAGGAAGGAATATTCCCAAGTCCAAGCGATGGCAGAAAATCACCTCGTACTCCTACACAAACCAGGATCATGTGATCCCGGAACATCCTACCCCTGTACGGTATAGGGACATCTGCCCCATATCAATGACAGTACGTCATACATGTCTATTCTTTCAGGCTGGGATTAACTGGCTCAAGCCGATGTTCCACTATTGATTTGATGTCATCAAGCATGGACCAATGGGCCGAAGGCCAGATGGGATTGGATCGACTGCCTTTGTCACTATGGTCTCAGCAGTGCATGAATCTCCCGATGTGCTGTCCACTGCTGTCCAGGCTGGTAGCAGCCTCCTGTCAGGTTCCTCCAACCAAGGGGAAGCCTCACCCTCTATGAATCCCTCCTCTACAAGTGAAGAAGAGGATCTGGAGGATGATCCCCCGCCTTTGAAGAAGGTGTCTCTTCCGCGGTCAGTGAACTTGTACAGGTGAACCTTGGTAGCGAGGCAGATCCGAGACCCACATTGATCAGTGCCTCCATGTCCCTCGAGGGGAAGCAGCAGTACACAGAATTTCTTAAATAGAACCATGACATGTTTTCCTGGAGTTATGACGAGATTCCAGGACTAGATCCTCAGGTAGCCGTCCATCGCCTCGGTCTCCCGACAAACCATCGTGGGTTCAAGCAGCCTCCAAGAAAGACGCACCCTTATCACGGTGCCATGGTTGAGGCCGAAGTTGACAAGATCATCAGATCCAACTTCATAAAGGAGTTACAGTACCCCAAGTGGATAGCCAACATTATGCCAGTAAAAAATAAGAATGGACAGATCAGAGTCTGTATCGACTTTCGAGATCTCAACCGTCACTGTCCGAAGGATGATTTTCCCTTTCTGGTGATTGAATTGTTGATCGATGCTATGGACGAGTTCCAAGCCCTCTCCTTCATGGATGGTTACTATGGATATAATCAGATCCGGATGGCTCCCAAGGATGAAGAGTCCACAACTTTCAGGGAACCCCAAGGTACTTTCTGTTACCAGGTTATTCTCTTTGGCCTGAAGAATGTAGGTGCCACCTATCAGCGGGCCATGCATCGCATATTCAAGCCATTCTTCGGGACATTGGTGGAGTTCTATGTGTATGATCTGGTGGTCAAATCTCGCCAGTTCCAGGACCATCTCAAGGACCTTGAGAAACTGTTTAGCTTCCTCCATTCCCACCATTTGAAGATGAACCCATTGAAATGTGCCTTCAGGGTCACTTCAAGGAAGTTTCTTGGCTTTGTTGTCAGGTACCGAGGCATCGAGATAAACCTAGAGAAGATCAAGGAAATTGACCAGATGCCTCCCCCGAGCAATATCTAAGAGCTTTGAGGTTTTCAAGGCCACTTAGCCTATATACGCTGATTCATTGTGAATATGGATGGAAAGTGTAAACCCTTTTCTTGACTAATGAAGAAAGGATCTGCCTACAAATGGGATGAAGAGTGCCAAACCACGTTCGAGGAAATCAAGAAGTACTTGCTCCAGCCTCCAGTATTGATGCCACCCATCTATGGTACACTGTTAATCCTGTATGTGACTACCCTGAACCAATCTCTAGGTTCCCTTCTCGCCCAGAAGAACAATGAGGGGATAGAGAACAATCTATACTACCTCAGCCGCATGCTTCTCGATATAGAGACCAGATACCCCCCCCCCCATCGAGAAGAGCTACCTTGCGCTCGTATTTGCTATGCAGAAGTTGCGACATTACCTACAACACCATGAGGTACAGTTGGTCTCTCAGGTAGACCCGCTGAAGTACATTTTGAATCACCCCATGTTGAACAGATGTCTAGAACGGTGGGCAGTAATCCTACAGCAGTTCGATATTAGGTTCGTGCCTCAGAAGGCTATCAAGGGGTAGGCATTGGCGGACTTTCTAGCTACACATCCAACCTCCACGGACCAGTCGCTGGACTTGGATTTTTCTGATGAGGCAATTTTCTCAGTCGATCAAGCCACCCCATGTTGGCAGATGAACTTTGATGGTGCCTCCCAGAGCCTTACCGGTTAGAGGCTCAATGATCCTAGGCTCAACAGAGTAGGCTTGAGTATCATCTTTATTACCCCGGTGTAAGCCATTCTTCCGTACTCATTCTTGTTGTCAGAAGGCTGCACCAACAATGAATTAGAGTGTCAGGCTCTTATCACTGGCCTTGAGCTGGCTCTTGAGATCGATGTGCCCCATTTTCATGTGAAATGGGATTCCGAGCTAGTCATCAAGTAGGTCAATGGCGGATATGTTGTCAGAAATCCAGAGCTTGCACCATTGTTGGAGCGCAACCACCATCTAATGGCCTAGTTCCCCTATTGACCGGAGGTTACACATGTCCCTCATTCATAGAATGGTTGAGAGGATTCTTTGGCCAACTTATCTACATCACTTGTAGAACCTGAGCAGGATGATCTGATTATACATGTGGCACACCGGAGAGTTATTGCCCCTGTCATCCCAGAGGATGAAGACGACCTGCGAGTAAGACATATCACCACTGGATCCTCCATGTCAAGACCGTTAGGATCTTCATATGTAGTGGTTTAAGTGAATCCTGACTGGAGATCCCCTTTTGTCGAGTATCTCCAAAATAGTTGCCTCCCAGCTGGTCGGGCCGAGCGCGAGCGAATCCGACGCCGCGCGCTGCAGTTTACTCTCTAGAGTGGTTCCAACCTTGAGAAGATCCTATATAAATGAGGATTTGATGGTGTTATCCTACATTGCATTGAAGGTGTTGAGATTACACAGGTCATGCAAGAGGTTCATGCCATTTCCTGTGGTGCCCACCAGGTTAGGCCGAAGCTGTCTCACCAGATCCGGAGACTGGGGTACTTCTGGCCCTCTATGATCCATGATTGTATCGAGTTTTCCAAGATATGTCACACATGAAAATTTCATGCTAACTTCCTACATCGGTTGCCAGAACCTCTCCACTCCACCAAGTACTCTTGGCCATTTAAGGTGTGGGGACTTGATGTCGTAGGACCATATCCACCGGCGACAGCTCGCCAATGCAGGTTCATCCTAACCACCACAGATTTATTTTCCAAGTGGGAAGAGGTAATTCCACTCAAGGAGTTCAATTCCCATACCATCATCAACTTTGTGAGCTCCAACATCATCCACTGGTTTAGAGTCCCTCATGCTGTCCTCACCAATATCGGAACCAACTTCAAAGCAGCTGAGCAGAATAAATTGTACACCAAGTATAATATCCATTCAAACCATACCTCCCGCTATCACGCACATGAAAATGGAAAGATCTAGGTATTAAACAAAACCCTCTATAATATTTTGAAGAAAATGGTTGGACAGAACAAGAAGAGTTGGCTGGACAAGCTCTCCAATGCCCTCTGGGATTATCAGATGATGACTCACAATTCCTCCTAGGTGACTCCATATTTCCTGGTGTATGGGTCTGAGGTCATCCTTCCCATCGAGATCTAGCTGCCTTTGTTATGCACTGCGGTCTATGACCAGAAGACGCCAGATAAGGTGGCCAAAATCCGTCTAGCTGAATTGGAAGCACTTGATGAGAATAGGCTCCGTGCCTTGCACAATCTGGAAAGGAATTAGAATAATATGGATAGAGCCTTCAATAAGAAGGTTTGCCTCCGATCTTTTCTGCAAGGCAACCTGGTATTGGCCCTTCGAGCGCCAATGATCCCTGGCAGGAAACCACATAAGTTGGAGCCCAAATGGGAAGGACCTTACATAGTCCATAGGGTTTACCCCAATAGAGAATACTCCTTGGTGAACATGTATGGGGAGCGCATAACTCCTCCCACCAATGCCAAGTTCCTCAAGAAACACTTTGCCTGAGCCTAATGGTCCTGCACGACCTTAAACTGGACGACCCTGCATGACCCTAAACTGCACGCCGGTCCTACATGACCTTAAACTGTCTAGTCCTGCATGACTTTAAACTACACATCGTCCTACATGACATTAAACCGCATCTTGAGAAATAACTATGGCTTGATTCCCATACTTATGGGATACGTAGGAACACCCAGATATTTCATTTCTTGGCCCCACCCAAACACCAAAATCTTCCCCCGGGTCAAGACGTATGGAAGGGGTGAAAACGTTTTCCCCAATTCTCGTCAAGCTAACCTCGATCCGATCGTATGTCCCACTCTTTGGAGATGTTTACCTCTTTCATAAGATGGCTATAGCTATGCTTCACCCACTCTTTGATTGGGATTCCATCACCTTACCCATCCAGAAGGGCCCCTGAATGGTATGGATGCTAGGCCTAAGTGATCTCTTACCACTTCAGGCCAACGCCCTCGAGGATGTCGAGCAACAAGCCGATACAAGTCCCATGTTTCGAATATGGTTAGCGGTCAATGCTGATTTGTTGCTCCCATTTTAGGTCACTATAGGGACACTGTGTTTTGAACATGGTCAACAGTTGTCCTGGATCGTTAGGGCCACCCCAAGATGTCCCAAACATCAAGTGTAGTGGTTTATTTTGCCTCGTTATATCTCCAAGCAACGAACTCCCTCTGGGAAATTCCAAATGTCAGGCCCCTTGGTCTTTTTGGGCCCCCGACCCAGGTTCTCTCTTATAGGATTGTGTGGTGTGGTATGGGATTATGTCCTCATTCACATCGGGCTACTCACCATGCCGTAAACATCCTCAGATGAGACACCTTATCCTCTCCTCGTCCTCACTGTAAGATGTTAAATTGAAAGTTGGTCATGAATTCTTGACCGAGGCCCAGCCTCACCCCCTTAGCCTTTCAAGCCCCCGACCTAGGTTCTCTTAGGGGAGTGTACAGTGTGATGCAGGATTATGTCCTCATTCATGTCGGGTTATTTGCCATGCCGTACACCTCTCTTGTTTGGGGTATACTACTCCCCTCCTCATCCTCACTGTAAGACATTAAAATGAAAGTTGGTCAGGCCTTCCTAACTGAGGCCCAGCCTCAGACCCCTTGGCCTTTTAAGCCCCCAGCCCAGTTTCTCTCTTACGGGATTGTACGGTGTGGTATGGGATTATTTCCCCATTCATGCCGGGTTTCCCACCGTGCTGTACACACCCCCGGATGAGACACCTTATCCCCTCCTCATCCTCACTGTAATATGTTAAACTACAAGTTCGTTAGGCCTTCCTGACCGAGGCCCAGCCTCAGGCCCCTTGGCCTTTTTCGGGCCCCCGACCCAAGTTCTTACCCGAAGCATACAGTGTGATGCGAGATTATGTATTTATTCACATCGGGTTATTGGTCATGCCATACACCCCCTCGTTAGGGTATCCTACCCCCAGGTATCTTCAAGAACTATTTCCATCTTGATCCCCATCCTCATGGGGTACCTAGGAACGCATGTGCACTTTGCCTCAGGCCCAGATCAACTCTCATTTTTGGTCCCTCGACCTAAAACCTCTCTAAGGAACATGTGGTGGTCGGAACCCCTGATTCCCATTCATGTTGGGTTTTTATAGTTACCCCACCATGTGCCTCCCATGTTTCCTACCATCTATGGTCTGATTTATATAACCCTAAACTAAGATCTCCCTATGGTAAGTGACTTGACCCCCTCTATCTAATATGTATCGTTGTCGTATTTAGATGCGTCTGACAAAGAGCCCGAAGTGTGGAATTTTCATGGGGACATTCCCCTCGTTCCATGACCAAGCTTTGTGAGCTCTCTATTTGGATCCTTATCCTCTTCCACATCCAAAAGGACCCCAAGATGGCATGGATGCTAGGCCTAAGGGATCTCCTACCATTTAGGGCCAACTTCCCTAAGGATCTTGGACAAAATTTGTGATAGGTCCCATGTTTCAAACATGGTCAACAGTCGACCCTCATTTGTATGTCCCCATTATAGGATAACATGATGTGGATACTACGTTTCTTCCATGGTTAATAGTTATCCTCTATTGACACGCTACCATCATTGTGATCCAGATATCGAGCAACATGATTCACACATTTCCATTTCCTTATGTTCAAGTAGAATTCCGACATACTCAGCTTTATCTCTTCACGTTTCTAGGTGCACTACATGGACATGTTAGCATTATTGGGTAGGTATTCACCGAGTTTCCCTTCACCCTAACATATTCCTTCCTGTGCCGAGAAATCCCCACCACTACTTCTTGTTTTCCACATTGAGCACGACTCACGTGGGCTTGGTAGTTTTGGAAGGATGTACACCAGCGCAGCCAAGCTTCTCATCATCCCGCATGATGTTGAACTAGGCTTCCAGAACTACGTACGGCTTGATTCCCGACCTCACGGGATATGTAGATACACCCCGGTATTTTTCCCAGGGTCCAGCACCAGGAATCATAATTCCGGTTCCTCCTCATTTCCGGCCCCCTGTCCTGACCCCTTGTGGCGAACTGTGAAACTGCAACTCTGCCGTAAACAAGTTTGGGATGCCCCAAGATGACATTGGGAAGCGAAGAATCCCTCACCAGAGAGGCCTTGTCTGAAAGAAAGAATGATCCATGATCAAATCGATGCGTCCATCTAGTGTACTTCTACCACGGTGGCGTAATTTCAAGAGTGTTGGATTCTGTTTGAACAAACCCTCACTCCACATTCCACGCTTTTCATGCCCTTTATTTGGACCCTTGTCCTTTTTCACGTCTGGAGGAACCCCATAACAGTATGGATGCTCGACCTATGGCCCACCTATTGTCCTGGGCCAACGTTCTGGAAGACTAGCGAATGACATTTTGCGTCAGGTCCTGTGTTTTGAACATGGTAAACCATCGAACCTCATTTGTCTGTCATCACTATAGGATAATACAATAATAATACTGTGTTTAGAATGTGGTCAACCGTTATTCTTTATTGTCACACCCCCCATAATGTTCCGAATCCTGGGTATCATGATTCACACCTCCCATTCCCATCTATTCGGATCGATTTCAGTACCCCTGGTGTTACCCCATTCGTGCACAAGAGAACACTAGGAAAATGGTAATTCGACTGTTCTGAGAGCTTCATTATCCAGTCAGGTCTCTCCCATTTCCTCCCAGAAATCCAGACCGGTTTTTCAAACCCTGGATTCCCAAAGCTTGGTTTTCACTCCTACATTTGGATAGGATGATAAGGTGGTCATCCCTTGTTTCTCACATTGGGCCCGACCCACGTGATCTTAGGGAATGATCGCTGGACACTCCGTGAACATCACAAGGATGTAGTAAACCAATGTACACAATGGAACTCATGCATTCTAAGACATTCAGACAATCAAAGAATGAAAGTACATTAGGGGGTTTGTAATCATTACAGTACCCGGGGGTAGACTCCCCCCATGAACGGGTTGACCTCTTCGAAGGAACGTTGCAGCTCTGCCACCCTCTACCTGGTGGCGTCCAGGAGTTACTACCGCTTGTTCACCTACTTCTCCTCCTCATAGGAGAGGGGGCGCAATTCATTGGCCGCAATCTGGGCCCGCTCCAAATCGGCCCAGATGGAGATCATCTCCCTAGAAGCGCACCTCAGTCTCTCTTCGGCTTCTGCCAGCTGGGCCTTCAATCATGATATTATCTCAGATTGTGCATTGAGGGAGGTCAAGTGCTTGTCTGCCCAATTCTGCAGCCACTGGACCTCGTCTTCAGCCTTCTAAAGCCTCTTGATGTTTATCACCTTCCTCCGATGCCAGCCCACGCCAAGTCCAAGATCATACTCCTGAATATTTTCCGCCATAAGATCTTGGATGAGCATGTGAGAACGCCGGGCATCCACTCCCCTAGCACACAGTTTGCGCAGTCACAAGTGAGGTCTGTCCATCTAATTCAACCATAGAACTTGGGGGGTGTCATTGATGAAGCATGTGATCAGTTTCCACGATCAGCGATCGACTATTTTGTTGTCCTCCTCATCAGAGGCTGTCTCGTCCCAGTGGGTGTGATTAACAGGCTCGTATGCAGGGAATACCCCCAGGAACTCCTCGACTGGGTCCACGTCTAGTGTTGGATCGGGCGTGGCGGGGCCTGAATCATCTGGTTGATCCTCATCATCGGATTCCACCTCGATAATCTCAGGCGTAGTCCCACTGGCACCCCTTCCAGTGATCGGGAGCGCTGCAGTTCGGTCAGCCTGGATGTTCACCTCCACGGCCATCGGCATGCCCCTGGGAAGGGCGCTACCAGAAGACCCGACCAACATCGCCACAACATCCCAGGACAATTGAAGGACTGTACACGCCAAGAAGGGGATGTGAATGTCAGTTAATGTGGTCAGGGGATGGCTGTTGTGAATTCGGTAGAGAAGACTTACCGAAGTCAAATTGCTGGTCTCGCTCTTGGGCTGATGTCGTCAGAACCCCGAGACTCCCCCCCCCCCCCCCCGTATATGGTTGGTAGGTCTGGAGACTCCAAGGGAGCTGCCTTGACTATCCCAACCCTACCAGACACGGAAGTTGATGCAGCCACGAACAGAGATCCAGAAGGTCCCGCATCGGCACCCACTGAGGGGCGGGAATGCGGCCTATGCACAAGGTCCTCCTGCATAGTACATACGCTGATAAGGAATCCAGAGTAACCTAAGGGAAGAATCTGAAGATGGAACTTGGTATTTTAATTCGAGGGCCTCCACAAAATCCTCAAGATCCAAGGACTGGTTGTCGACTTCGACCTCCTCTGGTGGACTTTCTCTACCTGCCTCATCTCCCCAGGGGGACTCGTCTGATTCATCTGGCAGGGGGAAGTGCTCCCTCAAGTCAGTGGCTGATAGTTTCAGAGGGACCGTATGACCCAACAGCACCCTGACTCGGTCTGTCATTGGGTGAAGGGCACCCCGGGAGTGGATGAAGTCTTCTAGATTGGCTATGTATTGCTCCGCCTCTACCTGGGATACTGAAAACCTGGCCCTAATAGGGACAATTCCTGGAAAGTCCATCCCGAGGCGGTTAAGGTGCTTCCATAACTCGGATGGGCCGAGGAATTTCTGGTTGAATTCCCAGATGTCCCAAGCCTCTAAGAAGACATCATTCTTCAGCATTTCAATGTGGCACAACCGTTTCCTTTGGGCCTGAGTAGAAATCCAATGGAATCCCCTCGGTGGACACCCCTCTAGATGACTCTATTCTCTTGGGACCACCGGCTCTGCTGCCGCTGCCGGATCTACTACTACTGCTTCCCCCTCAACTGGTGCGGACCTCGCTACTACGAAAGCCCCACCACTATGGGACACCCTTGCTTCCTTTCAGCCTTGGCCCCGAGATCGTGGAAGCTCACCCTCTCCGACCAAGATGGTTGGCCGCTTCAGCATCTCCACTAAATAGGCCACCTCCCAGCTCTGGGCGTATTGTTTTACCAGCCCAAGGACAGCGGTCGGCAGAGGCAGTACATTCCACATCTTTTCATCTTCCAGTGTGAACATGAGCCACATCTGCCTCATCACACATGGGTGCTCCTCGTAGCACACCCCTAGATAGACCTGCGGGGTCAGCCGTTGTACGCACTGGAATTTCCTTGCAAACCAGTTTGGGGTGTATGGCTCGTAGAGACGCTTGCGGTCCACCCTGGCCACTAAGACTCCACCTCGAAAGGCCGGGAGGTAGGCCCGATGCTCTTATGTCCCCTGACCTTCATCAGTGAAGGCCCCCATCAGGAATGGGAATGGGTGGAAATTGAATTACTCCACCCTCCACACCCGGTTTAGAACCAATGGTGCAGTCAGCTTGGTCAGAAAGCTCCCCATGACATTCAAGATCGAGTGACGGAAGTTTGACCCTGGTGGCGAGATGGGGTTCAGATACTCATAAATCCCCCTGATGTGCACCTCCATCCATCCATACAGAAGGTGGAACGACCCACATACCCTCTTTGGCCTTTTCCCCTCGCTGATGTGCCATAGCATTTTGTATAACTTGGCGAGCATCGGGATCCCCAGGTTGAACCGCCCTCCTGTTTCCAAAGTGGATGCCATGATAAAAGTGCTTGGCCACACTCCCATGTTTGTATCCTTCACCGGCAGGACACAACCACAGATCAGAGCTGCGATGAATGCCGCCAGCCTGACTATCGGCCGTTGTTCAGTGTTGACACTGAACCCCCAGGTCTTCCACTGGCTATTCTCCAACAGCCGCTAGTATGATTTTTCCTTACTCCGGGCACCCTTCGGGAAAGTTCGAGGCCTCGCTAGGAACTTCCTGTTTTCTGGGAAGTTCAAAAACTTCATCAACCAGTTCTTGAAGTGGAAATCCCTCACCGCCTCCTTATCCTCCCCAGGCATGAGCTCTATCAATTCCATCCCCATACACGGAATATGCTCCGGATCCTCCCATGCACCCCTATCTAGGAGGAATTCATCATATATCGCCCCCAATATCAGGACCCCTGAGATCTAATGCATGTCCCATAGGCTGATTTCAACCTCCCCGTGATGCAGATGGAAGATATTGGTCCCTGGTGACCACCGACTCAACAGCTCCAACATTAACTGCTTCGGATGGTAGATATGGAACTGGGAAGCCCAAGATGCCTCATACATGCCCACTCTTCTCAGCTCCGCCCTGAAATCCTTGCATGAGGCACCTACCCAGTAGGCCTAGGACCAATCGTCCATAAAACTTTCGCCCTGGCGTAGGTCCCATTCCTTGGACCACCCCTTCTTTGGGTTCCCCAAGGCCACCTTAAGGATGGTTCAGTATAGGGGAGGGGACGTCTCTGGCTGCAAGGCCCTACCTTCGACATTGTTTAGATGATTGTATAATAAGTCGGTGATGACAGGCATGAAGTCCTCCCGGGCATGACCATCGGGCACCCTGAACCATCAGTTCCGACACGACATGCTCCGGAACCAGTAAGCTGGCTCATCCCTACCCACTTCAAGGATGAAGACATCATCCCTTAGCCCGAAGCCATACAAGGGAAAACTCCTACACATCAGGTAGTTCTTCTTAGCTCTCCAACAACAGCTCCATCAACGAAATATGTTCCTAGTGGTTCCAGAATAGCTCTCCTTTCCCCAGACTATTCACCATTTCGTCCCTCTGGGCGGCATCTACATGGACGTGCTGGGCAGCTTCTTGGTGGGCCATTCATTCTAGAGATGTGATGTTTCTTTGGCTGGTTCACGAAGATCGTTTGCAAAGCTCATTCGCGAAGGCCACTTGCGAAGACTGTTCGTGCGGGCACTGCCTCGGCTTTCAAAGCCGGATCGTAGAGTGAAAACGCGGAGTTGAGGACTCGCTGTGCACCATGAAGACCTGATTCACAGAAATTGCTCGTGAAGTATGCAGAGCTTCGAAAATCGAGAGTGCAATAAGAAAAGATCACGAATAAGGGAAAGGAAAAAAGAGATGGTAGACCCCCTATTTATAGGCGACGACCGTCCGAGCTTCGCAGCACATCCAGTCTGCACGGAGCTTCGCGGCACGCCCGACCCATGCATCCCCTATCCTCCTCGCGAGCCCTCTTTGTGAGTCACCACCACGAATGACTGAGGATTTTTGGCGATTCCCCTCAGACATCGACCCTTGATTTCTCCGAGGCTCCAAGTCTGAGGGGGGAATTTGTTGGTTCCAAAATTCAGGACAAAGAGAACGCCCCAAGATGGCCCCACAGACGGCCTCGTGAAGCCACTTTGTGGAGTTCCCCAGCACCATGGCCGCCCCAAAGTGAAGAATGAGGGAGGTTCAGCGAATTCATTTGACATTCACGAGCCCTCCTCGAAGAAAAGGAGGCAGGACGCTCTGCAACCCCATTTGACATTTGCAGGCCCACCACGAAGCCACTAAGCCCCTCTTCATGCCATGTGAGCTCCGCTCCGCGGTGCCTCTTGCCTATAAATAACGGGCTCCCCCTGAGATCCACAGACAGAAAATATGACCTTTCGGCTTCCCAGCTCCCTAATCGCGAAGCAGTATTCTGCTTGGTGAACCATGAGCTGTGCAAGGTACTTCTGCTTCATGAAGTGCCTCCCCATTTTCTTGTTTTGATCCCCTATTCCGAGAGGGATTCTCTTTGTGAAGCCTAAGGGATTTCGCCAAGGAAGGGGATCCCCAAGGAGACCCGTGTCGTCACGGAGCAGTTATGCTTCGCGAAACACCCTTCATGTACACATGATCCACATACTAAGGCAGGGTCACTATACTTCGTGAAGAACATTGCTTCCCGACACCTTGCTTCACGAGGCACCCTTTCTCTGCGAGGCTGTGCTCTGCGAATTCCCTTCCACTTTGTAAAGCACCACCCATTTTCTCCTCCACACCATTATAAGGATAAGGAACCCCACTTCGAGAAGAACACCCCTTCGTAAGTTCCCTTCACCACACAGAGCAACAGAGCTCCACAAGGCCCCTGCCTATGGACCCCTCTGCATGGAAAATCCTTTTCCCGTGTGACCATCTAGGTTTTCATAATGTGAATTTCAAGTCCCCTGGATGATACCGCCCGTTGCGTTGCTTCGCCTAATGCTTCTTCGCATAGGAATGATGATGGATATTGCTTCTTCTCATTTCCATGCTAACGTTGAACCCTCAATGGTTCGCTCTGTGACACCCCCTCAGCACGGCCTTGCTGATTCCTTCCCTCCCACAAGGAGCATAGGGTACCGGTTGCATAAGTCCTAGGGGTGCAGAGCAAACCCACCTCATCCGAGTTGTAGGAAGTTAAACTACCAAAAGACATCTTCCTCAACACATGACGTTGAACTTTGACCTAGCCCCATGCCTCGCACGCAGGGTCCCCCACCTTGGGCATTCTCCATGCCCCCTGGTCTCCACAGGGGATTATATCCTCTTTCTTGGAGTGGTGTTTGTCCGTGGGGAAGGGCAGCCACCTTGGTGTAAGCCCCTAGTATTTCTTTAAGGAGGCAACACCCCTGCTCCTCCTCACTTCCTCGATGGCAAGGCCAAATAGAGGGCGTGATAGGGAATGTGGATCCTCCTTTATTTGGTCCCAAAACTATCTCCCACTGTGCTTTGTCACCCTTGGGCTTCCATCCTGGAGTAAGACCTGACTTCCTGGGCCGCTCAATGCATAAGCCCCACTCCATCTTCCACAGACGCACCTTTCGTGACGTGGTTGTCAGGTCTCTAATGCCTCTTGCTTCTCACATCGAGCATGAATCACATGGGCTTAGAGTAAGCACTGACCTTGAAACAGACCATCAGAACTATGAGGAATTTGATCCATGTCAAGGCATGGTATGTAGGAATCCTCACGAGGTTCAATCCCACCACTTGGTCATTCCGACCCCCTTCACGTCTGTTCACCCCTGTCCTTCAAGAAGTTAAACTCTATTCCACCACCACCTGAACTACATGGACTTTGATCCTTGCTAAGGCAGGGTACGTAAGAAGCCTCGCTGAGGTTCAAGCCCACCATCCACCTAGACCAAGGTCCTTATTCATGCCGGTTATCCGACATACCTTCCTAAACTACATAGACTTTGATCCTTGCTAAAGCAGGGTATGTAGGAAGCCTCCCTGAGGTTCAAGCCCACCATCCACCTAGACCAAGGTCCTTATTCATGTCAGTTCTCCTTCACGCCCCCTTTCTGAACGATGAGGAATTTGATACATTCCAAGGCATGGTATGTAAGAAGCCTCCATGAGGTTCAATCCCCAAAACCCATTTCCACCATGGGCAGCCTAGAGTGTAAGCCCCATACCTTCCATCCCAAACTACTTGTTCTTTGATCCATGTCAAGGCATGGTACGTAGGAAGCCTCCCTGAGGTTCAATCCCACAACCACCTGGTCATTCCGACCCCCTTCACGTTGGTTCACCTCCATCCTGCATGAAGTTAAACTGTATCCCATTTTCCACCCGAAGTACGAGGACTTCGATCCATGTCAATGCATGGTACGTAGGAAGCCTCACGAGGTTCAATCCCATCACCCATCGGAGCCCCGATCCATCTTCACGTCGGTTCACCGACACACACCTCCCAAACTACGAGGACTTTGATCCATGTCAAGGCATGGTACGTAGGAAGCCTCCACGAGGTTCAAGCCCACTCGGTCGTCCCGACATCCTTCACGTCGGTTCACCGCCCCCATCATGAACTATGAGGAATTTGATCCATGTTAAGGCATGGTACGTAGGAAGCCTCATGAGGTTCAAGCTCAACAACCATTGGCCCCAACTGTCTTCGTTTCGGTGCGCCAATCCCCCATCCCGAACTACGGGGACTTTGATCCATGTCAAGGCATGGTATGTAGGAAGCCTCACGAGGTTCAAGCCCACCACCTGGTCATTCTGACCCCCTTCACATTGGTTCACCCTCATCCCACATGATGTTAAACTGTATTCCCCAATCCTAAACTACGTGGTATTTGATCCATGTCAAGGCATGGTACGTAGGAGGTATCTTAGAGGCACAAGCCCAAAAACATTGTCCATCCTGACTCTTACCCGGGCCTCCACATCCCAGTGAGATCATGCCACCTCATTCCCCTCCACAGCATTCTGGAAGCCACCCACATGCTGGCCCCAACATCGGTGTTCCCCCTAGGGGGTTCCTCTATCTGATCCACTCTAATCAGTGTTTTGATCAGTCCGATCTATCTCCATTGGACATTAAACTTATGGTATACCCTGTGTTAAACACAGGAAGCTAAGGAAAACCTCAGATACATGCCTATGGCATATGATTCCCCGCATTCTATATGGGATGCCTCGGGCTTCCGTTCCCTCGAGAAGCCCTATAATAAGGGAAAAAAGAGAGACACACCAATCCACAGCGTCCAGACAAGCCAGTAATGCCCAGAATGACTACTCCCCTAACCGAAGGTTGCTGCCCTGACCGGACCCCTTGGAATGTTCTGACAGAAGCAGCATAATTAACTGGTGTCCATGAAGATATGGTGCTGGGAAGAGTTTCAAGAACAACATATTAAATCTATGAGGGAGACCCGGACTAAGTGACGAGTTCCGAGGAGGAATCCACAGAAGGAAGAACCGATATTCCATCATCCCATTTCGATCAAGGAGTAGACGTCCCTGAATAAGGAGTGAATGCCGCCCACCTTTTGAAAGTAGGAATGTGGGGTAACAAAAGCCGCACCAGTCGCACTCAAGCAGACGGACGCGCGCACCCCAGATAAAGCATCGAAAAAAATGTTTATATATTATATATATTACATAATAATTATACTATAAATTTTAATTAATATATACCTAATTTTCTTTCTATCCATTGAAAAATGAAAACAATGTTCATGTGTACGTATGACTTACCATCTCCATTAACGGTGTATTTCATTATTCTATCTATAACTTTTATGAATGAATATATATTATATTTATATCATGATAAATATTCTATATATTATTGATCTATTATCAAATTACTAGGAACAAAACTACCAAACCAAAACTTACATGAAAAACTAAGCAATTATCACCCAGAATAATGATTTAATAAAGAATTATAAATAAAATTGTGATAAAAGGTTATAGTAAATCATAAATTGTATCATATATGAGTATGGTTCTATGATAAAATTATAATAAATTTATATTTATTATACATGAGGTTCAAACATGTACGAAGGAAGTGAGACCTAAGGTAAGTGTTTTTATGTTACAATCTCATTTTTTATCGGGATTGTTTATAATTAAGTTTATAATGATGAAATATTATGATATATATCTTAAGAAACTAATTAATTATATTATCCTCAATATATTTATTTAAAATAAATGTTTACCTTTTATTTTCTTCACCTTATATACTTAATATAACAAAAATAGTTTATAAGGAAAATTGACTTCATTTTTCTCTTCGGTAGAAAAACCTTTTTCTTATCCATCCATATTTTATAAAAAAATTTAGAATTTTTTTTAATATTAACCGATTATTCTTTAAATTAGTTTTTACCCATGTATAATTTTTTTTATAAAATAGTTTAAAAGGAATCATTTTTTTTGTTTTCAAAATGAGTTACTTTGTGACTTTTCTGACAAAAATATGGAAGTAACGTTTTTTAACTTATACAACAAGAAAAAAATTTCAATCCATCATTATGACTAAATTATTTGGACATTCCTATGAAAGTTTAAAAGTATATTTTTAAATAAAATTATTTCTTTAATATTCATGAAGTTTTTATAATTTAAAATTTATTTTCAAAGTTGAAAGGTTATTTTCCTAAAAAATGTTCTAATGACCGATTAATTTATCAATGACAATAACCTCAAATGTTGCTTATGGTTTATTAGTAATATGATCCATGGATACCATTTTTTTCTATGAATGGTTTATATTTATGATGAAAATATTCTTATGAAACCCATTATTCTTCCAAGGATTATACTATGTTGAAATAATTAAATGTTTATGAAAACCATTTCTTTTCCACGAGTTATGCTTTGATGAAATGTTTATGAAATACATTTATTTTTATAGGTTCTGATATGATGAATGTAATATGATATTATAGCACATATATGTATGATTTTCATTATATGAAGGGTGGGACCTATATCTTCCTCTAATGAATTGGGTAAAGGTTGATATCTCATGATATAAACATAAATGGAATGGGGAGTGATCCCAGTTCAGTAAGGGAATATTTTCACTATGATAGTTTTGGGAATAAACCACGACTACTATGATGTTTTTGTGAGTAAACCAATTCCACCATGGTAGACATGTAAAATATCCTTGACTACTAAGGAAATCATTTTTTATTCTTATGTGTATATCATAGTTCTAAGTATTATTCCTATATTATGATCTATTGGATCATGTTATTTGATTAATTTATGATTTAGTTATTATAAAATACTACGATTTATTCTATGGATCAATATTATGATCTATGATATGTAAGGTATGGTTTTCAAATGTTAATCTCATGTTCTCATTCCCTTTTTCTCATGTTATGCTTATATGATCATTTTTATCTCACTTGTTTACCATTACTGTTCATTATATCCCAACCTTTATTATATTTACTTTACTATTTCATGAAGAAAGGTTTTATGTTTGATATGTCTAAGAAGGGTGATAGTCATAAATATATAAGTGGGAGATGATGTAGAACTATTATGAACCAATTTTTTATGTTTCCAATTTTCTAAAGATACCACACCTATAATATTCTTGCATGGATCATTATGTTATCTAAATAATATTCATCTATTTAGATGTAATATCTATTTATGAAAATTATGGATCACTATAGTTTTAATTAGATAAATGTTTAGTTAAAAATTGGAAACTAGGATGAGAAAAATTAAGTAATAACCCTAGGGATAAGTATAAGTATATGATAAAATCCTAAAGTTTTGGTAATGATAATTAATGACCATGATAAAACCTAAGGTTTCATAGAAGAAGGTGTCATGATTTGGACGTCACATAAAATATTTTTCATGATTATGTGGTTTTCCACCTTAATTATTATTGCTCACACTATGTTTTTTGGTTTTAGTCAATGGATAGAACCCAAAGGAATCCTATTAATGATGAACACGACGGACAATGAAATGTTTTTCCTATAGGGAAACCGAATGCTATTGTATTCAGAATAAAAATTATTGTTGGTATGCTCAAACAAATTTCTCAATCCTTGAAGCACACTGAGCTTCCAAACAAGAAAATTAGGGTAAAACTTTCTCTTTAGTCCTTTATGAGGCAATGACCACATTCTTTTAGTGGGTCAAATTATCCACTAGTTTCTAAGTAATGGGTCATTACCATTTAAAATATATTTTCTATTATTCAGTATTTGGAAAATGATAATATTATTCTGGATTTTTAATATTTGGATTGAGAAGTAGATCAATGGAGGAATCTTATCAAGAACATGAGAGAACAATAAGAATTTGAATTTATGGAGTGGGATGGGATTATGTGATTATTTTTCAATAAGTACTTTCCTCATATTCTTTATAAAAAATGGATAATGAATTATTTGAGTTAAACCATAAGGATTATGAATCCTTTGGTACCTATGAGGAAACTTTTACAAGAATTTCAAGGTATGCTTATAGTATTATCATATAACCTGAAAATAAGATTGATCTATTCTTAAGTGTCTTAAAACTAAGTCTCCAAAAAGTGTTATCCATAAGTTACTTATGTAGATATGAATAAATCATTCTATGTGCTATCAATGTGGATATGGATATTGGAGTTACCCTTCAAGCCTATAGTTTTGATAAGAAAAGAAAAATGTAATTCAAATAAGGTTATAAAAACCATGGATAGAAGAAGATAAAATTTTCTTTATACTCAAAATACGTAAGGAAAAATGGGGGAAATTATATTAATGGAACTATTAAATGTTTCAAGTTTGGAAAGGAAGTTCATTAGGTAATAAAATGTTGAAGTGATGGGAATAAGTTATCTAATGATGTTAATAGAGATAAAGCTCCACAAAATGAACCATCCACACTCCATTGTTTTAAATGAAAGGAGTATGAGAATTATGCTAACTATTGCCCAAATATAAAGGTTAATGAGGATGATCAATTTGAGCAATATCTTAATCCTAGATAAAAATGGAAATATAATGAGATTACTATTTCTAAAGAGGGGTATGATAACAATGTGGTGAAAGGTACACTTACCATCCATTCTAAAACAACTAATGTATTATTTGATTATGGATCTACCCACTATTTTATATATAAATAAATTTATAAGGGTATCATAACAAAACCTCAAAAATTATATGTTGAATTAGTATCAAAAACCCCTAATGGTATGATGATTGTATCCTAAGTCTATGATTATTCATCTGTTTAAGTTTGCGGGAATGTGTTCCCTATAGATATTTTCATTATTCCTATAGTTTAATTCAATGTAATTTTGGGCATAGATTAGATTTATTTACCTAAATACTAGATAAATTTTTGAGGAAGGGAAGTTATGTTTAATAGTCTGAACCAACCATTAATCTACTATCAATGTGATGAAAAAATGAAATTTCATTGAAAATTACATCCATCTTATGGATCATAATTCCTATGAAAAAGGGAATTTATATTAGGTGGTTGGGGAGAAACTCAAAATCAAAGATATAATGATTATTCAGGAGTTTATTGATGTATTTATGAATGATTTTCCTGGCATTCTGTTGAATTATGAAGTTGATTTTTCAATATAAATCATATCTAGTGCTAGAACTATTTCCAAAACACCATGTATAATAGCCCAATTGAGTTACAAGAATTGAAAAATAAACTCTAGGATAATCTTGATAATTTATTCATTCATCCAATTACATCACCTTAGGGTGTACCTATTCTATTTTTTAAGAATAAATATGGATCAATGAGACCCTGCATTGATTATTAATAACATAATAATGTCACTATCAAGAAAAAGTCTCCTCTACCCCATATTGATGACTTGTTTGATCAATCATACAGAGCTCAATACTTTTTCCAAGATTGATCTTCATTATGGATATAATCAATTGGGGGTCAATAAGGAGAATATAACCAATACAACATTCCATATAATGTATGGAAACTATGAATTTATAGTGATTTCAGTTGGCCTTACTAATTCTCCCTCTATTTTCATAGATTTAATGAACAAAGTATTTATAGATTACCTCGATTAGTTTGTGGTAGTATTTATAGATGATATTCTTGTATATTAAAAGATCAAATAAGAGAATTAAGACCATTTGAGGATTATACTAAAGGCCCTATGGAAGGAGAATCCTTATGAAAAATTTACCAAGTGTGATTTTTGGCTTGATAAAGTTTCATTCTTGGGTCATATAATTTCAATTGAGGGTATATTAGTAGATCCTTCAAAGATAGAAGTTATTGAAAATTACTCCAGACCAACTACTATGATTTAGATCCATAGTGTTATTAGTTTGGATGGATATTATTGGTTCATTTTGGATAATTTTTCAGGACTATCTAATCCATTGACCAAGTTAACTCATAAGGGATCCATGTTATTTTAGATGGATGAATGTGAGGACTGTTTTATGGAACTGAAGAGAAGACTAGCCAACACACCTTTACTTACACTACCCTATATTAGATAAGGGTTTGTAATGTATATTGATGCATCAAATAAAGAAATGGGATGAATCCTCATACAAAATTATATGGTTATATATTATACCTCATGATAATTAAAGGTCCATGAGTAGAATTACCCAAATCATGATTTATAGTTAGTTACAATAATTTTTTCTTTAAAGATATGGATGCATTATCTCTATGGAGAAAGTTGTATCATATATACTAATCACAAAATTTTAAATTATATTCTCACTCAAAAATATCTGAATATGCACCAAATAATATAGTTATAGTTGATTAAATATTATGACTACTCAATACATTACCACCCATGGAAAGTGAACATGGTGGAAGACACTCTAATTCGAAAGGATCATTCTTGATTATCTATGACGAGGAAAAAAATGATCTAATAATTATGGACTTGAAAAGTATAGATCTGGTAATATTGAAGGATGGGGAGAAATATTATATTTCTCAAATGAGTGTTTGACCATATATCCATGTGAAGATTAAAGAGGCACAAAAAGAAAGATTTAGAGATATAAAAGAAGGAGAGAAATGTTCCTGAGTTCAACATTGATTATGATGGAATAATAAGGTTCATGAACCATGTATGTGTCCCTTCATTATATACTTGAAGAAGGTGACGATGGATAAAGATCATATTTCTTTATTCTCTATTCAACATGGAAGTGTGAATGTGTATAGATATTTGAAGTATTATTTTTTTGTCGGATGGAATGAAGAGAGATATCGAAGAGTGTGTTTCCTAGTGGTTGGTATGTCAGCAAGTTAAGGCTTAGATATAGAAGTCTAATGGGATATTATAACCATTACCCATGCTATAATATAAATAGAAAAACTTCACCATGGGTTTTTTCATCGGACTCCCTAAAACATCTAAAGGGAATAATGCTATATGGGTTATAGTCAACCAGCTTATGAAGCCATCACACTTCATTTACATTAGAGAATATTTATCTCTTGATAAAATTAACTGGTTATACATTAATGAAGTGTTAATATTTCATGGTATACTACTATCAATTATATGTGATTAGGATATGAGGTTTAACTTGAAGATTTGGAGAAGTATTCCGTAGGCTATGGATACAGAGTTAAGTTTTAGAACTGATTATCATCCCTAGACATATAGTTATTCAGAGAGGACCATTCAAACTCTAGAATAAATTTTATATCCTACTCTATGGATTTAAAATGTGGTTGAGATCAATACCGTCCCTTTGGTGTATTTTTTTTACTACAATATATTTCACTCCAATATTCATATGGCTACTTATAAATCCCTATATGTTAGGAATTTCAAAACAATAACATGTTGGAATGAAGTTGTAGAAATAAAGATATTGGGATCTGATCCAACTAAGGATATGAAAAAATAGGTTAGATCCATTCAACAACACATAAGAGCAGTTAGAGTAAAAAAAAATTATTACAAAAAACACTGGAAATATATAGAGTTTAAAGTGGGTGATAAGGTATTCCTATGAATATATCCTTGGAATAATGTGATGAGATTTGGAAAGAGGGTAAATCTAATCCCTAGGTATATTAGTCCTTTTGAAATTCTTGATCGTATCAAGATGATATCTTCTCAATTGATGCTTCCACCAAATATATTTCAAGTTCATGATGTGTTCCATACATATTTCTTGAGTAATTACATACCTGATACTTCAAATCACAAAAATCAAAGGTTTTGCTATATGGAAATATATTTCTTATAAAGAAAAACTGGTGGTCAAAATTTTTGTAGTGAAACCACTAATTTGGGGAAGCTACATGGGAACCTAAGGATGTGATGAGATAGAAGTATACTTATCAATTTGTATTAGAGTGATGAATTTTGAGTAAAATATTAATTTAATGGGGGTTGAATGTAACACCTTGATATTTTTATAAAACATTTATCTTTAAATAATTTTATTTCTTCGATAGCTTGCATTACATGAAAAAATGAGTTTAGAAAAATCACAATATACTTTGAAAATATTATTATCACCTAGATGTTGGATTAATGAGTATGAATATTAATAACCAAATTATAAAAAATATATTTTCTAAAAATTTATAAAATTAATTCATTAGTTATCAATTGATTATAATTAAAAAAATTATTTAAAATTAAAAGAGATGTTTTTTCTAAAAAAATATTTTAAAATTAAATTTATTACTATTGGTGAATTATTTTAATGAAATATATATATATTATATATTTTATAAAATGTTTTAACATTCATCTAATATTTTTATTATTCATAGGATAATAATAAATCCAGTTTTATGCTTAAAAATATATTTTTATAAAAAGCAGTTTTTGTCACATTTTGAACAATTACATTTAAAAAAATTTCTTCCATTTTAGGTACTAAATTAGATAAAAAGAATTATGTATTTAGAACCATGATTTTTTAATTTAGTTAATATGCCCCTTTTATTTTTGTTCAATATGAATAGTATCCGTAGTAAAATTTATCACCTCAATAAAGGGTAAATTAGGTTAATCTTGATTAAAAACAAGTGATAAATCCATAATTATTCATACCAATTATCATTGAATGAAGTTAATTCAAACATTAATACCTTATTCTATAAATTGAGTACTTTAATTTCCATTTTCTAGATTAAAATGACTTATATAATATTTAAATTAAAGAAAGTTACAAAATGCCATTCTCTTTGTTTTTAATATCCTTTATGTGTTCATATAGGGACAAAATATAGTTTTTAATGAATATATGTGTCCATTTTTAAGTTAATAAAATTATTTTAATGATATAAATTTATTTATAAATTTTAGAAATAATCTAATGGCCTTAATTTCTTATGAAATGCCGATTAATTATTTCTCCATTTAATAAAAAAATAAATAAATGATTTTAAAAATATTAAAAGTGATATAATTTGAATTATTTAATGTTAAAAATTATTTTTATATATTTAGATTACATAATAGGGAGTTTTTAAATCATTATATTCTATTTACCCCTTTTTATTTATGTATTTAAAGTTAAATTAAATGAACAGTGTCAAAATTGACAATAATGATATTTTATCAAAATAATATTTTATTAAATTATTTAAAAGTCATAAAAACCTTTAACTAAGACACAAAGAATATGATATGGTATAAAATCTCATAAAAAGTTCATTTATGGGCCAATTATAACCATATAATTAAAAATTACAACCCTTTAATATTGAACAAATTATTACCATAGTTTTCATTAAAATTGGTTAACTAAGGGTTAATCAAAATGATATGGTTTAAAATGGAACAAAACTTATATAAATTCTATTTTTTGTTGGGATTAAAACCCTAAATTACATTATATTAGAATCAATGTCCATTTTTAGGTATATGGATTGATAATGAATTTGTTATAATTTAATCTTTTGAGAAATTCAACAAGTGCCCCTCACCTCAATTATAAAAGGGAACCTCCTTCCTCAGTTATTTAAACCATGTTGAGTCTTATAGCTATAAAAATCTATAAACATTTCCCTTATAAATTTCTATAGACACATTTTATAGGTTCTTGTCTTCCCAAAATCCCTACCCTATTGATCTTTAGAGGATATATAAAGGAGTCTTTTCAAAGAAGTTGTAATTGCCTTGCCCAATGAATTTATTTTTCTAATATTCTTTACCTCATATAAATATATGGTATGTATCATAAAATAATAAATTGAGTATAATAAATATTCTTAAATTTTATTATTATTATTAATATACCATTATAGACCCTCCCATCAAATGATAAGTGAAAGTATCGCTCTTGTGTACGTACCTATTAACATCGCCACATAACGATACAATTCATTTTTCATTACCATATTTTATGGATTGGTATTATTATGGGTTTAATGTTTATATATTATATATATGACATAATATTTATCCTATAAATTGGAATTAACATTTACCTATTTTTCGATCCATCTGTAGAAAAATGAAAATAATGTTCATGCGTACATATGCCCTACCGTCTCCATGAACAGTGTAATAATTTTTTCTATCTCCAACTTTAATGGATGTATATAAATATATATATAATTAATATATATTATATTTATATAATGTTTAATATTATGGAGATTATGGATCTATGATCAAATTATAAGTACCAAAACCACCAAACCAAAACTTATATGAAAAGTAAAGCAAATATCACCGAGAACAATGATTTAGTAAGAAATTATTAATAAATGGGTGATAAAAGGTTATAGTAAATCATAAATGGTCTAATATATTAGTAAATTTCTTGAATAAAATTATAATATATATATATATATATTATAGGATTTTCTAACACATACAATGGAATTCGTACCTAAGGTAAGGGGTTTTATGTTACAATCTAATTGTTTATCAGGATTATTTATGATTAAGTTTAAAATGATGAAATATTATGATATATATCTATATAAAATCATTGATTTTATTATAATATAGCTATTTATTGAAAATAATTGTTCTTATTTCATTTTATTCACTTTATATACTCAAGAGAACAAAAATATGTTTTAATACAAATCAACTTCATTTTTCTCTTCGGTCGAAAGACCATTTTCTTCCAAATCCATGTTTTCTAAAAAAGTTTTAAAAAGGATTTTAATATTAACCTATGATTTTTTAAAGTAATTTTTACACATGTTTTACTTGTTAATTTTTTTTGAAAGGAATCATTTTTTTTATTTTCCAAATGTGGCACTTTGTGACTTTCTGGACAAAAATACGGAAGCAATGTTTTTTAAATTATACGGCATGAATAAAATTTCACACTGAGATGATTCTTAAATGATTTTGACCTTAATTTAAAATTATATAAGGTTTTTTAATGGTAATTATTTCTATAATATGTGTGAAGTTTTTTTAACTTAAAATTTTATTTTGAACTTTGAAAGGTTATTTTCCTGAAGAATGTTCTATTGATTTATTGATTCATCATCAACAACAACCTTAAATGTTTCGTATGATTTATTGGGAATAAGATCCATTTATACCATTACTATTATTTATCTTAATGGTTTATATTTATTATGAAAATATTCTTATGAAACCCATTCATTTTCTAAGGGTTATACTGTTATGAAATGATGAAATATTTATGAAACCCATTTATTTTCTACGAGTTATGCCTTGATGAAATGTTTATGAAATCCATTTATTTTCTTGGGTTATGATATGATGAATAGTTTATAATCTTATGTCATATATATGTATGATTTTAATTATGTTATGGGTGGGATATATATCTCCCTCCAATTCATTGGTAAAGATTGATATCTCATGAGATAAACATGTCTGGAATGGGGAGTGAACTAAGTTTAGTAAGGGACTTTATCCACTATGATAGTCTTGGGAGTGAACCATAACGACTATGATGGTTTGGGGAGTGACCCATTACACGATTATAATCTTGGGAAAGATCCTTGAATACTAAGGAAATTATTTTCTATACTTTTGTGTAAGCCACAGTTCCATGTCTTGTGACTATATTATGATCTCATGGATCATGTTCTTTGGTTCCTTTATGATTCATGTATTATAAATTTATCATATTTATTCCATGACTCAATATTATGATTTATGACATGTATCTTATGGTTTCAAAATGTTAATATCAAGTTATCATACCCTATTTCTCATGTTATTCTTATATTATCATTGATATATCACCTGTTTACCCAAACTGAGCATCATAGCCAACCCTTTCTTATGTTTCCTTTCCCAGGTTATGAAGAAAGGTTTTATGTATGATATATATAAGAATGGTGATATTTATGAATATATAAGTGGGATATGATGTAAAAATATTATGAACTAGTTTTTTATATTTCCATGTTTCCAAAGATACAAGACTTATATGATTCTATCTTAGATATCTATGTTATATAAAAAATATTCATCTATTTAGATGTAATATGTATGTATGAAAAGTATGGTTATCTATAAATAGGCTTATAGATAATCATATATACACAATAGGAGGTATCCCATCCCTTTATATAGCGATCCTTGATGCGTTTCATTTAATGAAATACATTGTCCATATTAAACATATCAAGAGATGTTAACTCTCATTATCATTAATTCATTGAACCTATTCAATGAATATTAAAGAAATTTAATACATACATAATAAATTTTTATAAATTAAACTACATGGAAGATAAATGCACCTAAATTTAAATATTTCATCATATACTCTAGTTCAAATTCAACATAAAAAATTATGAACACAATAAAATCATCAAAAAATTATTGGAATTTTCTAAATTAGATGTTACAAACAAAAAAACCATTTCTCATGTGTTATGTGTTTGAATGTGAAAAAATCAAGATCTTGAGAAATTAAGAATAATTTAATTTATGATGGTTTTAATATGAGTTACAATTGTTATATTTTTCATGGTGAAATAAAAGAAACATTAATTTTTTATTATCTAAATTCTTATATGAATGTATCATATTGAATTCAATAATTAATTCATGATGTTGAATTAGATACTATTGAGAGAATGCCAAAATTTTATAGATTTTATGATGATGTTAAAAAAAATTCTATCCATGAAATGTTAAATTCATAATTTTAGTAATGATGTTGAGGTCAATTAACTTGACGAAAATAGATGAAGCAAAAAGTGTTCCAGAAAAACACTTGAACTGTTTAAAGAGAAAATTATAGAAGGTAATGGTATTTCATATTAAAATTATGAAGCTAAAAATACCTTATATTTGAAATAGTTAGGGTATAATAAGATACTTTAATATCTTAATGATTATGTATTGTATATAATTGAGTATAATTATATGGTAAAGAGTCATAAATACATGAATCCATGGTATAAAATGAAATAAATATCTCATATTGATTCATATTCTATGAAAATTACCACTTTATATGGAGGTTTGGTATCACCTAATAATATATTTTTTGAAACATTTATGTGTAAATTCAAATAATTAAAAGGTTAAATTTCATACAGATGACATGATATATGATGAAAAACTACACCATCTATTTGATTCTATACAATGGAAGAAAATTGATTAATAATTTTTATATTTGGAAATGATAATATAAATATGAGAAAATAATTGTATTAATATTAAATTAATACCTATTGGAGGCTCATTATATAACACAATTCATGTCCATTTATGTTGTTAGTTTACAAATTCTCCACACATATTTGAATGAAACACAAATATGTTATATTCAAAATGTTGAATTTTGGACCAAAGCCACTCAAGATGGAAATTGGTGTTTATTTTCCTTCATTAATTGATGAGTTTAAATTATAATGGTAGGTAAGTGTCAATTTTTTTGATGCATATAAGAAATATTTTTTTTTCAGTCATGAGCTATAGAAATTTTTGCTATAAATTAATCCCATTCATATGGTGATATGGTTGGATAAAAAGATAATTGATATAAAACATGTAAAATTTATAAATATGAGACTTTATATAATTAAATACAAAAAGGGAGGAATAAATTATACATGAATAATCAAATATTTTTACAAATAGATCACCCATGTTGAAAAAACTATTTAATTTATTTTAAGAGTATGTTTTTCTCCACAACATTTGAAAATTGAGCAATGTTTCAAAAGGGATAAGAACATAGATTTTTTATTTGTAAATTCACAAGGACCATGTAATGAGAGAAATTCATGTAAGAAATGATCAATATTATTTTATCTTCTTTGCTGAAGATTTATTGAGGTGATTTTTTTGATGTCATGAATGTTGAGGAGAATGTGATGAGTTTCATAGATATCAAACACATCTAAATACAATAAAAAATTCCAATGACCATTTCGAAAAATATTTAGATAATACAATATATTTAAATAAAAGGAATCACAATTTGTTGTTCAACTTTATTTTGATCGAGTGGTAAGTTTGATAATGGTCACTTGAAAATATCCAAATGGTTCTTACCATTTTAGGTTACCCACTGACTAATGAATCACAATACATTATTTAAAAATATTTATATCATCCAAGGGGTGTTAGAAGGGGAGAGAAAGTGTGTCTTTTACCTATGAAGCTTCACCAATGGATGAATTTATATGAGGTTTGAAACTCCTTACATATCACTCTTACAATAAATTAAGGAGTCTCTAAGATCCTAATCATTTTATAAACACTCCAAACCAAATAGTGGTTTGTTTTATAACATTTATTTGTAAAACCATTATTATCCAATGCTCATAAAAATTATTTAAAAATCCCAAGATTAATAAACCACATTATAAATATTTATCAAAAATCCTCTTATGATTTTCCAACCAAAACATTAATAGCTTATGTAGAATATAAGAAATATACCCATATAGGGGTTTGGAGGAGACAAATCTTATCAAAACATAATGGAAATGATAAAAATTCATTTTTCCCAAGACCAATCCATTAGTTTTAAACTAAATAAAAATAAATGAATAATGTATACCTTTTATATATTGAATTTATCTATCCATGATATCAATTATATATACTAAAGATGTGTGACTTCTTCATACATGTCACCTAGTTTAACTTCCATGTCACTCAAAATCATTAAAACCTCTCTCCATACCCGTGACCCCGATCACGCAACCCACAACAAAACCTATTTACTCCTATTTTGGATTTCGCTCTCTACCTATCCTCCCATGATCCTACCTACCATCATCCTCCACTAAGGATCTCATTCTCCCTTTCTCCTCCAACATTTCGTCGACAGATCTATCTTAGGTACAGTTCCCAATCTCTGCTACTACTCCCTGAATGACCCAATCAATCTTATTCGGGTAGGGTTCCCAATATGTACTTCATCTTGTGAAAACCACCACCAGATCTTCTAAGGAATTCTATTCCCCTAGTAATCCAAGACATCCATTCCATCCACCTAATACCTTCTTCAACATCTTTCATTTTAATGACTACTTCGTTCTACGACTATCCACTCCAAAACTTTCACTTCAACACGTGACGCAATGCAAAAGAACATCAGTGGGACATCATTTGGTTAGAGATATGTATGAATAACGAATTGCATATCCATTATAGGAGGTAAACCTAAATTTATGAATCCTACTCCCGATTACTTTTGAACCTAACTAAAAAAAATAGTTCTTTTTTATATGGTAGAACCAATCTTTGTATCATGTACATGATTTCCTTCCCTCCTTAGCTACTAAAACTTGTAAATTGGCTATCTATTACAGTTAAAACTTCTTCAAAACTAAGTACTGGAGGCCCATTTACAGATAAGAGGAGGTATTCCACACCTAAAACAACTTTAGTTCACTTAAAAATTACATATACCTATTAATTGAAGAAAAGTGAACAGGTAAATCAATATGCAACTACTACTGATTACACATGCAGTTGTTCTTTCAGTTTCAGGAACTTACTAACAAATTTCCATAATTTTATACTATATTTCACCTATTCAGATTCAAAAGAGTCATATATACTACTTTTGTTCATTGAAACTATATATCTACCTACATTTTCATCTTTATATTATATAACATATTATAGTTAACCACCAGTACAAGTAATTTATTTTTAAGAATACATAGATTTATCTTTTATTATCTTCCCTACTTTATCTAATGTTCACTTAAATTAAAAAATAAATGGCTACTTACAAGGATACTGAGTAAATAATTTGTGTTTCCAATATAAATTTTACTCAATGTACCCACACATAAACATAGTATATTTTCCTTTTAAACCTTGACAATTCAACAAAAATAATACCAATACAAAGATACAATCACCAACAACATATAGAGATGCAAGTTTGCAGAGGAGAATACTAATGAGAGAACATAAAAAAGGTTGTGCCTTCTCTATTTCATTTGTTTTAAATTATTATACCATTTTTCATTATTCTAATAAATTTGTTCAATATATTTATACAATGAAATTTTCTAATTTTACAGGCAATTATCTTTTTAGTTATAGTCACCTATCTTCTACTACAACATGTGAACCACTAAAAAAATTGAATCATTGAAAGAGGAGCACATATAAAATTTTAACCTTTATCTACAAATGGTCAGTTCAAATTAAATTATTGAAAAAATTCAATTATATTTCTTAAATTACTAAGATTTACCACTATTTAGTTAAATTACTCTTCTGTTTATTTGAAAGTGCCTCATGAATGTTCAAGTTCATCAACAAGATCTAATAAATAAAGTAAGAGAAAACAAATTCCAAAAACCAATGCACAATATACCATTCCATTTTTGTAAGTATGATGTTATTGTATTCTTCTTAACAACTTGTTGGTTATATATCCCTTCTATTTAACAATAATATCTTTCTTGATTACCTTTGATAGATTTTCCAAATGAAGATAATATTTAGACTCACTCATCACTTTCCTTCTACTAAGAGTAATAATGAGTTGTACTTTTACACATTTTATGTCCTAGTTAACTCACTGTAAGTTTATATATTTTTTCCTTACATTAGATACTATTTTTATACAACAACTAATGGCAACCAAAATTCTTTTCCATGACTAGGTCTATTAGAAGCAGTAATTTTACTAATATTATCTTTAACAATTAGGCTATATATGAGCATTAATATAAGTATTCCTCCTATGGGTATTAAGTAATAATTTCAATGCAGCTTCTACCCAAAAACCACAAGTTTCAAGAACAAACACTCATATATTCTCAACAACAGATGTAAAAATACATGCTGTAACAGACCCTACTATAAAATTTTCAAGTAAGCGTATGTACATGTCTATTTTTGAAAGATTAATTTTTTTTATCATGTATTATCATTATAAATTTAAAAAAAAATTCTTCAAAAATAACAAAACTACTTCAAATAGCCTAACATAAAGCTTAGTTTAGTAGCATTACCTATCATTATATTACAATAACTTTCACAATGCATTTTGAATTTTGTTGATACTTTTTTAATAACAAATTTTATTTAATTATGATGCTCCTACAACATATTTGAATATTGGAGACCCTTATAATGTATGTCAGTATTGTGGTTCACTTTTTTGGTTAGATGAGAGAAATAAGAAATGAAACAACAAAGGAAATCCATAATTTTCACTATACTGATCACTAGGTAAAATTTATTTGGAGCTACTCCTAAAATTTCCTAAATACTTTTGATTTTTTCTCTTCAATCATACTTCAAATGAAGTAAGAACATTCCAAGAACACATGCATATATACAATTATATGTTCTCTTTCAAATCAATGGGTGAGAAGGTTGATCGGTCAGTCGACAATGGTCGAGATCCAAATATATTCAGATTAAATAGACAAAACAACCATCACATAGGAAGTTTGTGTCCTCTAGAGGTAAAACCACCATGGCTTGCACAACCATACGTATACGATACTGATAATGAGGATCACAATAGGGTTCAGGTCATCATGTAATAATTATATTGATAAGTAACCAAATTAGTGAAAAAAATATTGACTACATATTAATAATAATTTATCATGAAACTATGATGATAAAAATCATAACTCATATATTGATTTTAATATTATTGAGAACCTACAACATATGCTTCATGAAATAAATACTTTAGCTCATCAATTCATAAGTGCAATGGAATTTCTTGATCATCATGAAATTCAAATTTTAAAGCCGCGACTACTTAAAAGAAGATAAACAGAAGCGAAAACATACAACTTACCTACTACATTAGAAATTGCTATGCTTATTGTTGGTGACATTGAATATCTCAACCATGAAAGAGATATTATCATTTAGGGAAGAAGTGGTGACTTAAAACACATTGATGATCTACACCCATTGTATCTACCATTACAATATCCACTATTTTAAACTGGCAACCAAGATGGATATGTTGACAACATATTTCATCATCCTACATATTTCAATACAAGCACAAAGATCTGAAAGGTTATAATGCGAGATTACTTCTCCTATAACCTTTAATTCTGTTCCAATGACGCATTAACATTACTACATTCAAGAAGGTTGTTGCAATAATTATATATACTAAAGATGGGTGAATTATTCAAATGTGTCACCCAACTAAGCTTCCATGTCACTCAAAATCATGAAACCCTCCCTCCACACTTGCGACCCTGATTGCACAACCTGCAACAAACCCTATTTTCTTAAATTTTGGCTTCCTCTCTCTTACTGTCATCCCACAATCCTCCCTGTCATCATAATACACTATAGATATCAGTATCTCTTTCTCCTCATACATTTTGCCGATGGATCTTCCTCAGGTACAGTTCTTGATCTATGTTACTACTCCACAAATGGATCACTGTATCTTCTTCGTGTAGGGTTCATGATATCTACTTCATCTCATGTAAACCACTGATGGATATTCCAAGGCATTTGATTCCTCCCATATTCCAGGACATCCATTCTATCCACCTCACACCTTCTTTAGAATCTTCCATTTCAATGCCTACTTCATTATGTGACTATCCACTCCAAACCCTTCACTTCAGCACCTGATGCAACAAAAAATAAAATCAGCAAGACATCTTTTGGTCAGAGATAGGTGTGGCTCACGAATTTCCTCACCAATATAGTAGGTAACCCTAAATTTCTAGATCCTACTGCCAATTAATTTTTAACCTAACTACAAAAAGTTATTTTTTATCTAGTAGTGCCACTCCCTACATCCTGTACATGATTTACTTCCCTCCTTAGCTACTACATCTTGTAAATTGACTGTCTATTACAGGTAAAAATTCTTCACAAATAAGTACTAGAGGCCTAGTTACACATCTGAGCAGGTCTTATGCACTTACAACAACTTCAGTTTACTTAAAAAATAAATATACCTATTCATTGAAGAAAAGTTAATAGGTAAATCAATATGCAACTACTACTGATTACACAGATAACTGTTCTTTCAATTTTAGGAACTTACTTACAAATTTCCATAATCTTATACTACATTTCCCCTATCCAGATTTAGAAGAGTCATATAGACTTCTATTGTTCATTGAAACTGAATATCTATCAATATTATAATCTTTATATTTCACCACATCTTATATTTAACCATCAGTACAAGTAATTTATTTTTAAAAATACATAGATTTATCTTTTATTATCTTCCCTTATTTATCTAATGTTCACTTAAATTAAAAAACAAATGGTTACTTAAAAGGATATTAAGTAACCAATTTGTGTTTCCAATATATATTTTAATCAATGTACCCACACATAAACATAGTATGTTTTCCCTTAAAACCTTGACAATTGAACAAAAAGAATACCAATACAAAGATGAAATCGCCGTAAACATCTTGAGATGAAAGGTTGATGTAATGGCCCGGACCCCCTGGCCATTAATTTAAGAAAAACACGGATCCACCATGACGGTGGCACTGGTGACGGTGATACTGTGATGGTGGCACTGGTTATGGGGGCACCAGTCACGGCAGCACCATGACGGTGGCACTGGTCACGGTGGCACTGTGACGGTCACACTGGTCATGGTGTCCCCATGATGGTGGTGCCGTGACGATGGCACCGTGAGGGTGACACCATAAGAGTGACACCGTGACGGTGGCACCGTATCCCCTCGCAGAGCCTTTCATTCTTTTTTCCAGTACCCAACTTTTCCGCTCCCGTAACGTATCTTTTGACATAAATTAATCTTAATACCCTTTTTAAAGTCATTTAAATCTCAGAATGGATTCCTAAAAATCCTGAGAAGCCTCCCCGATGGGGGGGGGGGTATTAAATAACACCTTAATATCATCGTGTGTAACTACTGAACCACGTGGGAAACTGTGATCTGAATTTCCAGGCATTCAAAATTACCATATCCCGTAACAACGAGATATTATCTATATATCGCATGGGAAGTTCTTTTTCCTCTTCTTCCTTGGACCGACTTCATTCTTCTCCCTGGTGCGCCTGGAGTCCCTTCTTCCCGTGTCCTGTGGTACGCCTCTGCTGGAGATTTCTGCACCCCTTGAAGTCCACAAAACTCCTCCCCTGCAAGCCACACATCCCCTTTCCTTGGCGCGTGGAGAAACAATGTCGATCCTTGATCAATCAGGTAGGGATTTTCCTTCGCCTCTACTTTCTGTGTATCATGTGGGGTGGGTGCGCTACTGTTTCTATGGTAATGGGCTAACCAAACCTTAATAAAGATAATAAACGGGATGTTCAAGGATAATGGGGTGTGTTGGGTTTTCTGCTATACTCTTTTTAATTACTATATGTTGTGAACTGTATGAATTTATGCCTACTAAAAATAGTGGTCGTTGGTGTTCTTATTTGCGCACTAATGAACCCTTGTCTTCTGTGATGATTAAATGACGGTAAATTGGAAATTGGTTAATCACGTAAACTCGGTGGATTAAATGGATACCCAGTAAACATAAAACCCTGCGTGGTCACCTAGGATAACCCACAGAAAGAAGAAAACAAAGGATGATGTGCTTGAACCTGGAAGTTTCCCTACTCTATTTTGGTGGTGGGTGTTTTGTTCAGTTTGTTTTCCTATGGGGTGATGTGGGTGAGGATGGGATCCTCTTGGTTGTGAGACTGAAGCGTGTGGTTACTCTGCTGTGACACGAACTCGGGTGGGATCCTCTATTATTGAGAAATCGTTGGTTCCAGGTTTTGGGGATGTGGGGATGTATCTTGAAGCCTTCTTTGGTTCCAGTAATTTGAGGGACCTCACTGATCCCTTTGTTGTTGTGACTTCACAAGAGAACTGGGTGTGAATGCTTAAATTGTTGTTTGGCTGTTTCTCTTTCTCTGGCTTGTAGTTATGCCTGTTAGTTGCCCAGTAGTGCAGAATTTACTTAAATGGGATCACTTGAACATGAAAAAAAGAAGAGTTAAGTGGGGGATTGGTTTTGGGAATGAGTTGTGACTTGACCGTGAGTACTGTACCTTTCTTTTATGAATGAATAGTAACATGGTGTTTGTGCTTAGGTTTGATTTAGAAACCCTAGGTTGATATGAGTGCCTATTACTTATACATATAATATATTTCTTATGTTTCTTATTCGTGCCCCACCCAAGTTGAGCACTTAGTGCCGAACACCCCATTTCAGGGGGAGGGTGTTTTTTCCAACACTCTTATGAGTGGCTGGTTATTAGCTCCTTTTCTGATCCCTTTCTCGAATAGCCCAAGACTCTTTGGGTAGGCTGTGATTTCCTGAAGTCCATTATTAGCCCAAGAATCTTCGGGCAGGGTGGTTGTGGTGGTTGGCCCAGGTGTTTGCAGGCAGGTTGTTTCCCAAGTGTCTTCGGGATGAGGCCCAAGTGTCTTCAGGCGTGGTAGTAGTTGTTCTGACCCAGGTGTTTGTGGGTGTGGTTACACGTGGTTGTTGTGGCCTAGGTGTCTGTGGGCGGGATAGAGGTTATGGCCCAGGTGCGTGTGATTGGGGTTTGGCAGTGGGACTGCGGTGAGAATGGCGGGATAGGTTTGATGTGTAGGATGTCTTCAATAACCAGTGGGAAAATGGCGCGAGGTACCCAAATATCGATGTTCTATTACTATACTTTACTTGCCTTGAGTTATTTAGGGAGTGGGCCTTGGTTAGGCTTGGGTGGATAGTTTTCCTTGCTAGGTGCTTTGGTCTCTCTTTTCTCACAGGGCATTAGAATGCTTCCCCCACTTTTGCACGAGAGCTTTTGGTTTTCCCTACTGAGTATACTTGTATTCTCACCCTACATATATAAAACTACTTTCAAGATTCCAGGAGGACTTCATGGATCGTGTGGGACCGTACTAGCTCAGACCTCAGGGCAGTTGCTGTTGTCTTTTTTTTCCTTTTCTTGGTACTTACCTTTGGAGTTTTTGTGGCTTGTATCATTTACTGTTGAACATAAATATGGGAATGGGTTACTTTTTTGCTTTACCTTTACTTTCAGCTTTGGTGTTTTTGGGGTTTCTATCTTATCTCTCGATCCTATTAAAATAAAAAGATTAATGCATTCCATCTTGTGTGTGATTCTATACCCTTGGTTCTAGTCGCCACTCCAGGGCCTATTGAAGGAGGGTCTTGGGGGTCATTATCTCTCCTTTAACTTAAAGAAGGAAGGGTCTGGCAATCTACTGTCCCTTCCCACCTTTTGGTGAAGGCGGGTCGTGACAGTTGTAGAGGAGACTACTAATGAGATAATGACAAAAAGGATGTGCCTTATGTATTTAGTTTTATTTAAATTAGTCTACCATTTTTCATTATTCCAATAAATCTGTTCATTATATTTATACAATGAAATTTTCTACTTCTACAAGAAATTATTCTATTAGTTATAGTCACCTGTATTCTACTACAACATGTGAACCACTACAAAAAAAATTGCATCAATGAAAGAGGAGTAAGAGTACCATTTTCACCTTTATCTAAAAATGGTCAGTTCAAATTCAATTATCCACATCATTCAATTATATTTCTCAAATTACAAATATATACCACTATTTAGTTAACTTACTCTTCTGTTTATTTGATAGTGCCTCAAGAATGTGAAAGTTTGTCAACAAGACCTAATAAATCAAAGAAAGAGAAAAAAAATACCACAAACCAATGAACAATATTCCATTCCCCTTTTCAAGTATGATGTCAATGTATTCTTATGAATAACATGTTGTTTATATATCCCTTATATTTAACAAAAATATCTTTCTTGATTACCTTTTCAATATTTTTTGAATGAAGATAGTATTTTGAATGACTAATCGCTTGCCTCCTCCTCAGAGTAAGCACGAGCCATAATTTTACATGTTTTATATCCCAGTTAACTCACTATAAATTCATATGTTTTCTCCTTACATCAGATACTATTTTTCTACAAAAAATAATGGAAACTAAAATTCTTTTGCATGCCCAGGTCTGTGATAAGTATTAATATTGACTAATATTCTATTTAACAATTAGGATATCTATGAGCATTAATATACATATTCCTTCTATGGGCGATAAGCAGTAATTTCAATGCAGGTTCTACCCAATAGCCACAGGTGACAAGCACAACCACTCATATATGCTCAACAATAGATTTAAGAAGATATGCTGTAACAAATCCTGCTATAAATTTTTTAGGTATGCATATGTACACGTATATTTTTGAAAGTTTAAAATTTTTTATAATTTATTCTTATTATAAATTTTAATGAAATTTTATTTATAAAGAACACAACTACTTAAAATGTCTAAAAATACAGGTTAGTTTAGTAGCTTTACCTATCATTATATTACAATAACTTTAACAATTGGTTTCCAATTTTTTTGATACTTTTTTAATAACACCTTTTATTAAATTATGATGCTCCTACAACATATTTGAATATTGGATACCCTTCTATGGTCTGTTAGTATTTTGGTTCACTTTTTTGGTTAGACGAGAGAAAAAAGAAATGCAGCAAACAAGAAAATCCATGATTTTCACTAAGATGCTCACTGGGTAAAATTTCATTAGTGCTAATCCCAACATGTACTCAATACCTTCAAACTTTGGTCTTAAATAATACTTCGGCTGAAGCAAGGGAATTCCAAGAACACATTTATATATACAATTATATGTTCTCTTTCAAATCAATGGGTGAGAAGGTTGATAGCTAAATCAATAGCGAGAGAGCTCCAAACATATTCAGATTAAATGGATAAAACTACCAGTGTATAGGAATTTTGTGTCCTCCAGAGGGAGAACCACCAAGGTTTGAACAACTGTACATTTGTGACACTTCCAATGAGGCTCATAATAGTGTTCAGGAAATCAGGTAATAATTAGTTTTATAAGTAACCAAATCAATTAAGAAAAATATATTTACTACATGTTAACATTCATTTATCATGCAGATATGATGATACAAACAAAACTCATATATTAATTTTAATATTGTTGAGAACCTACAACATATGATTCTTGAAACAAATACATTAACTCGTCAATTAATAGGTGAAATAGAAGTTCTCAATCATCATGAAATTCCAAATTTAAAATGTGACTACTTAAAAGAAGAAAAATAGATGCGGCAACATACAACTTACCTAATACTTCAGATATTTCTATGATTATTATTGGTGATGTTAAATATTTGAACCATGAAAGAGATATTATCATTCAGGGTAGTAGTGGTGACTTACAACGCATTGAAAAGTTAGACTCATTGTTTTTACAATTACAATATCCACGGATTTACATAGGCGGCCAAGATGGATATGTTGAAAACATATTTCATCATCCTACATCTTTCAGTACGAGTACAAATATCTGAAAGGTTACAATGAGAGAGTACTTCTCCTATCATTTGTAGTTCCGTCCCAATGATGCATCAACATTACTAAATTCAAAAAGGATGTTTCAAAAATTTATTGTTGATTCTTATACAATGATAGAATCTCAAAGAATTTATTTTATTTTCTTCAATCAAAAACACTTGAGGGTTGAACTATACAATGGGTTTCAAGATGCATTTCTTCAAGGTGACCGTGATGGGTCTTCATGCAGGAAGTGTATCATTTTACATTCTACATTTACTGGTGGTCCCAAGTATATGATTCATAATTACCAAGATGCTATGTCTATATGTAATTGGGCAGAATATCCATATTTTTTATAACCATTATATGAAATCCAACATGGCCTTAAATTACAAGATTTATTACACTTTAAAATCTTCGTGCATCAGACTACCCACATATAATGTTGAGAGTTTTCAATATTAAAGTCGATCATTTAATTAAAGATTTATGAGATGAATGTTTCTTTGGGAAGTCATGGTCATTTAACTAACTTTAAAACTACCATTATTCAAATTAAACATGTTATAATTTAATGTCTATTTAAGTATTTTGTTATATTAATCTCAATATTATCCATGTAGTTGTTCGAACTCTCATGTTTTAGAAATGTGGATTTTCTTATGTACACATTTTGTTATTTCTTTGTTAGGAAAACAAAATCAATACTCTGACATGCATTGACCAAATAGTTTCTGATGAAGTCCCAAATAAAGGTAGATTCCCAAAACTTCATGAAGAAGTAAAAAACTATATGATCCACGGACCTTGTGGATATTCAAATCGTAGTTCACCTTGTATGATGAATTGAAAATGTACAAAGTTTTTTCCAAATAACTTTAAATAAAATACAACAGTCGATGATGATGTGTATGTTGTATACTAAATACGTAATTATGGAAGCACGATCATTAAAAATGGTGTTCCTTTCGACAATCAGTTCGTTGTATCATATAATCCAATTTTTCTATTAAAGTATCATGATCATATCAACATTGAATTTTTCAACCAATTAACTTCTATAAAATACATGTTCAAGTATATTACCAAAGGCCATGATCATGTTACAACAACATTGTATTATACCAATAATAGAGAGTTGTCAGGAAACAATATAGATGATATTAAGATGTATTATGATTGAAGATATGTCTCTTCTTGTGAGGATTCTTGGAGGATATATTATTATGATATCCATTATAGATATCCTCTAGTAGAAAGGTTTCATTTCCATTTACTTGGACAAAATAGTGTTACCTACAATGATAGTGATAATATTGTAAATATCTCGAGTAAGGAAAATATTTCTAAAACATTGCTTACTTTGTGGTTTGAAGCTAATTTCACCTACCCGAAAGGTAGAAGTTTAACATATGCATAATTTCCAACCAGATTCGTATTCCACTTTCAAGATAAAAAATGGTAGCCTAGAAAGATGGGGTTCTGTATTGGTAGACTATATTATGTTCCACCAACTACTGGAGAACTATATTACTTGCATATATTTATTATAAATATCAGAGGTTCAACTTCATTTGAGAACATTAAAATAGTGAACAACATTACTCATGGTACTTTTCGAGAGGCGTGTTCTACTATGGGACTACTTGAAGATGAAAAAGAATTTATTGAAGCAATAAAAGAGGTCCCATCTTGGGATATGAGTCAGTCTCTATACTGACTATTTTCCAGCATGTTATTCTCAAACAACATATCTTGACCAGACATTTTCTAGAATGAAACCTCTAACATCCTTAGTGAAGACATTCTATATGCGCAATGATGGAGGCCACAAATACAAGGTAAATAAGTTTACCTTCTTAATTATTTTATAGATATAATTCTTCTTTCATATAAATATAGCTGTTTAATTTATTTCTTACCTTTTTTATATCATCTTATATGCATATAGAATTGCTAATTTTATGTAATATCATGGAAACTTTCATATCCATATACGAAAATTATAGGAAATAGGAACACATCTTTAACATTAATATTTATAATAATTATAGTTATGGACAATATCAGTCCAGATTAAGTTATGGACAAACTTAGCCTAGATTAATATGGATAATTATAGTACAAGCATAACAATAAAACATCACATAACTGATGAAACATTTCATCAGTAGGATAATATTTTGACTGCTTTGTCATATTGCAATATAGGTATAACTATTCCATTAAATTATAGTATAGGTATAACTATTCCATCAAAATTAGTGATTTTGACTTCTTTCCATCAAATTACAGTACATATATAACTATTCCATAAAAATTATAGTACATTTATAATTATAGTACATGTATAATTATAGTACATGTATAATTATAGTATAGGTATAACAATCCAACATCAGAGAGCTTATTTCATTCTAAGTTTGTTTAAAATCGAAACTACTGGACAATCTCAGTCCATTATTTCCTATCCAGAAACTTTTTTAGACTACAATATAAACAACATAACTTTATTCATCCATTCCAAAATATAAAATGTTTAATGTCAAAAAATCTACATGAAAGAAGGTTCTTTCAGTCAAATAGTTTTCATGGGGAAATGGGAAGACATCTCTTACATTATTTCTGCATACATTAAAACTTCATCCATGATATCTTATCTTATTTCATCCGTCATGTACGTTAATTATTCAATTCAATAGCTTTCAATATGTTTATTTATCCTATAGATTATGGATGTATACTAATACAGGTTGTAACATATATTTTCTCCAAAATAGAATAGTATATGAACTTTTATAAAGTACATTTTAATTTTTAATTATATCACTATAAGAATTTCAAGAACACGCGCTATGCATCGCTACTGTAATGAATTTACAAGTTGTGTTAATATTAACTCCATATTAAAAAAATGGGATGCATGTGGTCCATATTCCTAAAGGAAGGTCTGAAACATTTATTCTGAAAATCTGATATCTATTCAACTATTATGGAAAGATTATGTGAAATATAATGACTTTTAGATTTCATAGAAATCCTAGAAAATTACTCATAAGAACTAATTGTGATTTTAGCTTCTAATTTTTCCTACACACATCAGTAAATCGGCTTAATTAAAATATGGTTAATTTTCTTCTTATATCCATATAGGTTTTCATATACTATGTACTATGCATCTTTATTATACATTAAATTATTACCACTTTGACTAATTATATTTAATTGTCTTTATTTATCTGTTATATTTTTAAGATCTCCATGTTAAAATAAATAAGATACATTGTGCCCACAATATTAAAGGGTTCTAAATAGAAAATTTCACTACTGTACTATATATACAATTATACATGTATTCATATTACTTTAAAATCACATTCATTTCTGGTATAAAAGAAACCATTTTTAATTGTACAGTCATTGAGAGTTTCTATTCTTATTACAATCACAACTCTCAGTTTATTAACAAGATTTTATCCTTATGTATTACTGTAAAATTAGTAAAATTTATATAATTTGTGCATTTTTCAAACTTTTTACCTATGGATTTTTTATTTTTCATAATGTTACTTAATGTACTAAACTTTTCAAATAGAAATATAACAGTAATTATCAATTTATTAGATTTGTTACTCACTGATCATCAGAGAAAAATGCATGATTTGTTAGAAATAGACAACATTATATGGAGAAATGAAAGATATCTTCATTATTATCCTCCAAAGGTAAATCTAGATTCTATAATTCATTTTCAAAAAAATCAGTTAGTTGTAGATGAACTAAATTATAATAGATAAAGTCTTTGAAATAAGCAATTATCTTTACATACCAGGTTTACTGCTGAATAGAAAGTGGTGATGAATATCATTATGTCTTCATTATCATTTGGGTCTAGTGGTGTCTTTTTCTTTCATGGAATTGGAGGCACATATAAGACTTTTCATTTGGAGGGTATTGACATATTTTTTGTGGTCAGAAGGTAGTATCGTTCTTGAAGTTTTTTCAAGTGGAATAACATCATTACTCCTTCCTAGTGGGAGGAAAGCACATTCAAAATTTCGTATTATGGTATCTATTTCTGAGCACTTAGTTGGAAATATTCAACAAGGTAGTGATGTTATAGAACTATTAAAATTAACAAAGTTAATCATATGGGATGAGGCGACTATGATTCATAAATATTGTTTTGAGGCACTTGATCGTACTTTAAAAGATATAATGTCAGTAAAAGGTGAAAACACTTCAAATTTACCCTTCAGTGGTGTAATAGTTGTCTCGGGTGGGGATTTTAAGAAGATATTACCTATAGTACAAGATGGTAATAGAAATGATATAGTGTTTTCAAGTATAGAATCATCATACTTGTGGAAACATTGTCATGTTTTAACATTGAAAAAGAACCTGAGATTGCATTCAACTTATTAAACAGATTCAGATGAAGTAGATTCATTTGATAAATGGATTTTGGATATTAGTGAAGGTCACATTAGAGAGCCTAATAACGGTGAACCAGTCATTCAAATTTTTTCTTCATATCTTCTTCTTGCACTAAAAACCCTATGTCTTAAATTGTTGAATACACATACCCTAATTTAACATTAAATACCCTAATGTTAATTATCTAAAAGATCATGAAATCTTAGTTACAACTTGTTATACTGTTTAAGAATTAAATGAGTACATGTTGACTCTCACAAGTTCTGAAAGTAAAGATTAAATTAGCTCAGATTCACTTTGAAATGAAAGTTTCATTAAAAATATGTCAAAGAACATCTACACATTAGATATTTTAAATGACATCAATGTTTCTAGGTTGGATGCCCACAAAATTACAATAAATATTGGCGTACCCATTATGTTGCTTCGAAATGTAGATCAATATGCTGAATTATGTAATGGAACTTTCCTGATTTTTACACACTTGGGTTACCATGTAATTGGAGAAAAAGTTTTAAGTGGTTGTAATTGTTGGTATCTTAAGTTCATTCCAAGATTAAATATGACACACTAGGATAGTCAATGGCCTTTCAAATTACAAATAAGAAAACATCCTTTGATTTTTTCGTATGATATAAGTAAAGGACAATCAATATCTTTTGTTGGGTTATATCTTTTAAATCCTATATTCTATCATAGTAAAATTTATGTTGTTATCTCTAGGGTCACATCACAAAAATGTTTGAAAATAGTACTTGATGAAAACAATACCATAGTTTGTGATTCCAAGATAAACACTCCATTTAAAGAAATATTTGATAAATTGTATTAGGTATCTTTTAAAGTATAATATTTACATTTCTCTGTTGATTACCATTTTCAATATATGTCATTTCATGGTTTCCATTTATTCTTAATATGTTTTATTTAGTCACAAATTCAAACATTATAGATTTCCAAAATGTCTCGATCAATTACCCCAATGAATGGGATTACGGTTGAGGATGATTAAACACCGAAGATACAAGTTTGTATTTTCAGCATATGGTTCAATACATTGTCTAGGTCCTCCAATGACATCGTTTCTATTGATTTGATTCTTGGAGATAAACATGTGAGTGAAAAATAATATTTTAATTATGTTCTTTTTCAATCGCACTCTGACCATGTCTACATATTGAATGGCATTATATAGTAACATTTTCTAGATTCATATATGTTTTTTATATTTTACTCATTATGAAAAAATTTAACATGCAGGGCACAAATATTCAATGCACTATTAATACCCATAAAATTATCTCTAAATACAAAGATCAGTTGCGTGAAGGATTTTTATACTTTATATACCAAATTTCCAAATAGTAGCAAATCAAGGAAGCTAATTGGAAACAAGACATGTTTGTTGAATAATGTTCATGTCAACAACACATGTTTGGCCTTTTTATGCACCACTACCTCATTTATATTTAAATTTTACTTATTTTGAAGAGATCATTAAAAGAAAAGTTCTAGAGGAATATTTAATATGTACAATATTTTTTCAATTTAGGTTACTATTTGTTAATGTATTTGGAGGTGTTATTTATAACATCTTAACACCTAATAACTCTATAAAAAAGTCTGCATTCAATGCATACAGTATAGTTTTACAATCTTATATACCAAAATTTATTAAATTATGAATGACATTGTCTTTGAAATTATTGTAACTTTTATTATATTACATTTTGTTCATCATTATATATTTTAGAAATAATTGTACATTTACATTACTCACAGCCCCTTTAATATATAGGTAATTCAAACTTCTAGATGATGATTGTCTTAGAGGATAAAAGGTGATTCACTATGTCTTTTTTAATTTATATCAACATAAAATTACATTAAAAATCAATGTGAATTTTATTTTCCTACATAGGGTTTCAACTGAACTGTAGTTTATGGGGTGACTATGAAAATCAGATGGAATGATACTTGGATGAAAATAATGGGTCATATAATATAATAATATTACATCTTGTTAGGGTGAAGAAATTGAATAATATGTTTTCTAATAAGGTTGTTCTTTTTTTCTATTTCTATTTCTCATTACTTTTATAACTTCATTTAAAAACTACTATCTCTAATTTTATTTTCATATTACTTTCATCCTCTGTTATTCTCTCAATAATCATTAATGCGACAAAAATTAGTTTCACCTAGATATTCCACTGGTAGAAAATTTTAGAAGAAGATACTCTATTTAACAAAATGCATGTGACTTTTTTATATCGATTCACCATGAAAAAATAGCTCTACTATACAGATTCTATTCTTTATATAAACTTATATCATATAATAATTAGGTTTAGGAAAATAATTTCATTAGAGTTTCATAGTCCAGCAACAATAATTCCCATTTGTTCTTTTAAATCAATGCTTTATTGGAATAAACAAAAAACTATTTTTGAATTTAAAAAATGTAACGAGGTATGTAATATATTGTTAAATTAATAATTTCATTATGCACTCCTATAGAATGGTCAAACATGTACTAATATATTATAAATATTATTATATTATCAATCTTCTAAATCCTATAAGGTGCTTAATTTCATCCATAATACAAAAAATTCAAAAGCACCCACAACTGGTTTTATGAATCATGAAACCCTTACATAAAAAAAGTGCACAATATTGATGGAAAAATTTAGCGCCACAATTGAAAAATTTCTCCTATTACCACTACTCTGAGGTTCTAATCTGTCATTTTTCTTAATAGCTTATTATTTCTCTTTTCATATAATTAAAGTATATTATTTTATAAATATCAGTTAGTATTCATATTTAAAAATGAAATAAGTATAGAGTGCAACTTCTTGTAACTGATAACAATGACTCATTTTTAGTAGTTATATTTCAAAAACAAGTCATGCAATTTGTCATTAAAATAGTAGAAAAATTGAGATACTATTTGATACAGGTATAACTATACATCTACTTATATAATGACATTATATCTTCAATTTATTTAAACTTACATTGATTTTCATTTTGAAATTAGGATGATGATGAGTACAATTTTCCTATAGATTTATATATTTTCAAAACAAAAGAAGTTCTATTGTCAATTGATGTATCAAATTTCAATATTCAAAATCATCACCGTTATGATTAACAAAACACATACAAGGTACTTTTCATTAAAAAAATGAAAAGTACATCAACAATTTTAATGAAGGATTTGTAGACAATCAGGGACTAAATTTTACATATTTTTAATTTCCTTTAATTGGATAAACTGAAAAAAATTACTCTTATTATACTTTTTATAAATGATCATCAGATCAGAGGCTGTTCACGAGTAAGTAGTGGAATTGAATAAAATTAGGTATAAGGGTTTTCAATTTCTTTATTTTTTTCTTAGCAATTAAATATAACCTTATTGGAATTATGATTTTATCCATATATTGTAGGATATTAAAGTGATAGATCTATTCGACTCAGTTCAAACATTGACATAGGTTTAGTAACATCATTTATATAATTTTCAACAACTCAAGTACCTAACTGTTATCTTACATATATTTTGTTTATATTATAATAATATTTCAACAATAATCTGAATTTTTTCACATGTTTTATTTTACAAATATCTAAAAAATAAAGTTTTTTAAATCTTTCCAAATAGGTATTTTTAACATTGTGATTTTTAATCAGTTATTTCAATTATATCTACAGTTTGTACTCAATATTTTAACTACATACTCTATGAAGAAAAACCTACTAAATGATTTTTTCAGTGAGGATTTCGTGCATTATAATCGTCAATTATCTCTGGATAGTGTGAGAAGAATAATCCATGAAACATTTCTGGACACTCGAACAAAGAAAAAGTTATTTTTTTTTGAAAAGAATGATTGAAATTTTCTACTAGATATGGGAGGTAATAGTACAATATGATACTATCATTTTTTTTCATTTATGTTTTCCTCATTAAATATTCTGATCAAAAGGGTCTTAATCTGTTCATTTTAAATATACATTCACTGAACCAGCAGGTAATATCACTATTTCTCAGAAAAATATAAAATTTCAATACACTAATAATGACTTCATGCATTCTGAACCATGCCTTTAATGACAACTTTTATTATAAAAAATGTATCAAGATATTACGATGATGTCAACTCAAAAAATACATATTATGAAGAATGAAAATATATTTGATACCATGTAAGGGATATAAACATTCGACCATAATGACACAAAGAAATTAGACATTCATATTTCAATTTTTGACTACTATTTATTCATAAATGAATATTAATGTGAGGGGACTTCATTGACTGTCCAGAACATGTAAAAAACAATATTTATTTATAGATATTATTGAATGTCTTTGTATAGATATTGAATTTTATTCCACAATGTGTATATAATACTTGTGTACAGATTAATATCTCTACACGTTCTAGACATTCAATAATAATATCTCTATATAGATATTATTATCTGTGTACAGAATAATAATTGTTTCCATATTAATATTTTTGTCCAGATTAAGGATGATGTCATATATTATTTTATTTGTACATATTGTTCATGTTCAATATTAACTATCTATATTTTTTAGTCCATTTGAAGTACTATAGTATGTATTAGTAATTTTTATTTTCAAGCTATTTAATATATTCTATATTAATGAAAAGTTTCTTTACTCCATAAAATGTAATAGGGTTTGATATAACTGGATTTTAGAGAAATAAAATATCATGAAAAAGCTAATTAGTGGGGGAATACATTAACATTGGAGAATTTTCTTTTGTCTCACTTAATACTAACTTGTAGTTTTACTATATATCACTTCTGATAAATGTTTTTAAAAACTAGATCATGTACTATGTTTCAGAAGTAGATGAGGTATTTAATTTGACCAGTGGATGTTTTTTTAAGATCATCGGAACATGTTTTATATTAGGGTTGTAGATTACTATGGAAAACAAGTCATTTTATTCTTATAATATTAGTTTTATCCTCAACTAGGTATTCCCAAATTCAAAACAATTTAATTTATGCTATTGTATTTTTTCATACTTGAATTAAAATTTCAGGTTTGATTAATTAGATTATCGTTTGTAAAATTTCAAACTTATAATGAATGCAGCAGTCTCGATTATACCACTCCTGGTAGGAAGAATCTTTCATATTATCTGAACTACAACAAGGTGAATTCTTTATCAGAAACTATGATTTATTCTTGTTTATTCCATATTCATGGGTAAATTGTTATCATTTTTTTCATAGGAAAATTTTCCCTACCTCAAATCACTAGAAAAACTGAGAACTATGAAGTACATAAGACTTAAACACTAAACACTAGCTTGGATGCATGTATTGGATTCTGGGAATCTGCATCCTAAGGCATTGTCCTCAACTGTGGACTGTCCCAAGTTAATATGGATTTCTATTCACAACCAGCTCTGAGCAGTTGTAAATGCTATTACTTATGGCCAAAAAACTATAATTTTATCCATCCTTAAGTCTCAAATTTTGAGTATCCACCCATGGGAAAATGAAGTGAGTACCTAGACTCATTGAGGTCTAGACATATTCTCTATAACAACTAAAGAATAACATTAAAATAAGAATATCATTACATTATATACTATAAAATTTAACTTTTCATCATAATGGTAATGACTTTTAATCATATTAGGGGATAAATTTTGACTTTTTCTGCTTTGTTGTGGAATTAAAAATGACTCACTATATGAATTTTGTGGTATTTAGTGATTTACTATCCATAATAACTTATGATTTCTAATCCTTCTTTGAATATATTTCCCCTGTATCAGTCCACTAGAGTTTTAAAACCTTGGAAAGTTTTCACATCTTGACATATATGTTGTTATATTTATGGGATGATTACATAATTACTAAAATTTATTTATTTTTTATGTGCCTCTTCATATATTATTAATCTATCAGTAGTAGTTAAATTAATAACATATCAGTTTTGACACCCAATGATTGGCTTGAGTGGTAGTTACTATATACTATTGTGATATTTTTTCATGAAAAATGGATGGTGTACTAAGTTTATACAGTGCATACTTGATCCTTTATTTCCATTGGGAGAGGTTTCAAGGCAACAATATTCCCTCCATAGAAGTATACCTCTCTTTCTGCATGAGGACCTTCTATCCAAAGAAGGAATTCTCATTCGTATGACTTTAGAATAGGAATATCTAAACTTATTTGGATATGATGTCTATTCATTGCATTAAGGATGTCTTTATGAACCTGATGTGATTTAAGGACCTTACATGGTTTATTTATTTTTCTTAGATGAAAAATGGTGATGTTTACTATAGTATATAGTGTTAAATTGGTTTATTTATCTTCAAGTGGTCTATTTTCTTAGCCTCATTATGTGACGTTTTTTGATGCTTATAATCTTTGGTTGACTTTATTTCTTCATGAAATAACAATATCATATGTTCATCAATATATATATATATATATATATATTGTTTCGGTCTTCTAGTTTTTCTGTTTAATTCTTATTGCAATTCCTGGTGTTTTACTGTGTTACGTCGTTGGGTGTTTACATTGCAGTGTGGTTTCTTCTATTGAAATTGAAGTTTACAGCAATTTCATCCCATACTAGGAGCCTATGGCATTGTAAAATCATGAAGGGTAGATCACACTTGCAGAACCTAATGTGGTGGTGAATTCCATATTCATTTTTGGATCCTTTAATGGTATCATGTTGACGCAAGCCATCCCTTTCTCTGTCCGTTGTCATCTATCATTTGAACATTCAATTCTGATATTTCCTTATTTATTAGTATATATTGTTAATTTTAAAAAATTTTGTATCTGTATATAGACATGTTGGCTGATTTTGTAGGTCGTGAGCTCTGAGATTATTACCTCTTATTCCACCACCAAAACTCCTCACAAAAAAATTTCAGGTTAAACAAGAGTTGTATTTTCTTTAACTTTTTTAGTTTATTCTTAAATCTTTTTTACATACATATGTCACACATGGTTATACTATACTTAAAACTCATAAATAGGAAATAAGGGAACCATTCCACTTGGGCTTAAAGGTTTTGATCCTATATACAGGGTAATAGGGTGGAGTAATAGGGTGGATAAAAGTTTTCAATCCTAATTAAGATGAGGAAGAAAGTTCATTCAATCCTCCAACATGCTCATTACCAGTTCATCATTGATGTTTTTTAGATCTGCTCCATACATCAATATGATCAATATAACCTCTAGGATATTTTAGGTCAAAATAAGGTATTCTTTCTTTTTTGTAGTTGTTAAGCTACCATTAATTATAGGGTACCCTCTAGGAGGATACAATGGCTACTTGAGTGTTGAATCTAATGAATATTCCATGTTTAGGGAATTACACACCAACTCCAACTTATTCAGAAGGATCCATTTATTTAGATTCCATCATCATTCTTGGTAGTAGAAGGATCCTCTTTCATTCTTGCCAGCAGAAGCATCCACAATTTGAGATTCCACAGTACTTCCAATGGCATCAGTGTCTCTTAATGAAACACCAACTCCAACTCATATCCTACCTATACTGCTACCATTATTCAAAGAAGAATGATCTTTGTCTTGGACCTTAGATGATACTTCTGGAGTTAGAGCCGCAACATTAATACATTCACTGGCCTTATTAATACCCTGACCAACATCCATATCATAGTGAGGGTGTAATCCCTCTTGTAATTGGTTAGAGAGTTCACATTACAATCATTTCTCAAGGCTTGATACTTTCTCCTAAAGGAAATCATTATGAACCTTTGTCTATGATGCTAATTTATATCAATTATTAGTGATCTTGATACTCACCTTAACCTTTATTGATTTCAGTTTATTGAGTTGAGAATAGGAAAGTGAGCTCGCTTCAAGTAGTGGAGGATTTCCCCTTGCCTTCAAACACATAATAGTTTGACAGAACATGTAAATATGTGAGGTCCCATGACTTCCCCCACACCCTAATCAGCTCCCAAAATCTCTTCCTAATTTGGTCATCAAATATTGGATTGTTGATCATCATCATCTCCTCCAATACCTTCTCCAACACAACCTCTGAGATAACCTTTTTTTTGTTCATGACACATGTATCTTCCTAATCTTCAACATTTAGATTCAGAATTTTCTGGATCTACTTCGCTCTTGAACCTGACATTGGTTTCATGATTTAGATAGAAGAGACTCTCAATTGATTAGTTCGAAAGATTTGTATTTTCTTCATGGGATCTACAAGAAAGAACAACTGTGGGTCTTCTTGACAATCGTCATATTATGATCCGTTTTTCTTCTAAGGAGGATCTCATCCATGCTTGGTTGAGTGCCCCTTGAAGCTTCAACGGACTCTGGTTTCTTCTGCTTTACTGGTCCTTCGAGTTCCACATGAATAGAGATTCCCCTTCCTCGGTGGTTTAGGTTAGTTTCCCATATCTCCCCTTACCTTTCAAGAGACCCTCTGTTATTCGTATGTTGGGAAATCTTGTTGGTAGGTTTTTGTGTTCTGATAGTCGTACTAAATTGGTCTGTCATCCTATTAGTTTGAGGATCTCTGTGGAAATGGATGCGTCTAGAATTCCATTTGAATTTTTCTAGATCACCATTGGTGAGGAGTATAGATTTAAACAGCGTATGGTTTACAAGAACTGGACAGATTTTTTCTCTTTCTACAATCGGTTGGGGCATTCCTCAGGCCTATGTCAAAGGGGTTCTTCAAGAAAGATGACTTTGGGTAAGGGGAACGTTCCTAGATTGGTTCTCAGGAGGCCGAGTCCCTTGATGGAGGATGACTGTCAGGATGTTCCGCCTACAGGAAGAATGGAGGATAGGGATAGTTGCAGGGATTTGTCTGCTCATAAGGAGGGAGTTGCAGGAGGAAGGATTTCAGAGGATGGTGCAGGAATGCATTTTAAGGAAGCTTAGATTCATCAGAAGATGTCTCATATGGTGAGCATGGTGGATGGGTGTAGTGAAATGGCTGAGAGAAGGCCTGAATCTCTTGGGCAGGATCTGGCCAGAGATGGAACTGATGTTGAGGCAGTGGTTGTCCACATGCCTCTTGATGGTTGTAAGATGAATAGAGGTATGAATCAAGGTGATGGTAATACTGTGAGCATTTCAAGGGTTGGTACTCAGTCAACTTTGGTTCCTCCCATGAAAAGTAAGCTGAATCCACCACTTGAGGGTGGTGGTCAGGGATGTGGGGAGAAAGGGAAGATGTAGGAATCAGTTTTATTACAAGATTTTCAGGTTGGCAAGAGTCTGTCTTCAATTCCTCTGAACAACCAGTTTGAATGATTGGATGAGGTTGATCTAGGTACAACTCAAAATATTCCAAATGTTGTAAATGAGGGGGGAGGTGATGGAAATGGGCCCGAACCCATTATTCCAACAATTGAAGTGTCAATCCCTAATAGGGATAGAAGTGGTTTGAGAAGGAAGGGAAAAAGGGATTATTCCAATTTACCTCCCCCTATGGAAACCCGGTCTTCTAGGAAAGCTAGTGACATTAAAGACTCCTTAGAAGAGGTGGTCATTCAGACTTCAAGGGTTTAGGGTGAGAAATCCTTGGACCTTTTACTGAGCAATGAAGAGGAAGTGAATGATCAAGTGTTTTGGCTCACTGCTTCAGAAGAGGAGGAAACTAAAATGATGGGGAGGCCTTTAAAAGTGACACTTAGTGAGGAGTAATATGTTTGGGTGGACAATTAGGACCTTATACTTGTTAGGGGATTTAATAAAGGGAAGATTATCATCGAGGAGTATATCCAAACTTGGGATCAGATGGATTCAGTGCTGGAAATGTTGTGGTTAGAGTCTCCAAACACTGAGGTTTCCTCCTTATCTTGGAAGCTGTTTAGGGAAGCGTAGTCTGGTAAGCTCAAATTAACCTTTAATGTTTCTAGTTAATTATTGGTCTCTATTTTTTGTGTTTGGGAGATACTGAACTGGGGTTTAGAACCCAATTGTGGGTTATTGTGTGCCTTTTGGTTTCTATTTCACAGGACATCTTTCCAGGATCGGCTTCAGTTGGGCTGGAGCACTCTGCCATCACCTTTGCAGGCCATTTGGGATTTGGTTGACTGAGTGGTATGGTTTTTCCATAGTGAGGGACCATGCATACATGGGATTGCCGAGTGGTCCTGCATGTGGGATGGTGGTTGTTGCTGTTCCTTGAAAGAGGCAGACCCTGTTTCTTTCTTTTTTTCTTGGGGTTGTTTGGGTGTTATGTTGGACTTTATAGATTCTCAATTTTCCCGCAAAAGTGTTTTTTCTTAACAAAAAAAATAATTTTCAATCATTATAATTGTACTACATATTACTTGTGATACATGTTTTTAAAACTAGATGATGTACTCTATTTGAGTAGAGGATGAAATTTTTAATTTGAGCAAGGGATGTTTTTTTAGATCATTGGAACAAGTTTTTTTCCTATAGTGGATCATGTTTTTTAATTAATTAGTGGATTATTACTTATAGCATTATTTAATATCACCATTAAAATATATGGGTGAGTACTAGTTTCAAACAATATTGATAAATATTACTGAAAAGAATCCAACAGACTCCTTCCTCCAAGGGTATCCATGGGCCGTGTGAAACTAGTACTCACCCATGCGTTGTTTATATTATAATACTATTTCTACAAGAATATTCATTTTTTCACATGTTTTGTTTCTTAAATATCTAAAATATAATTTTTTTTAAATCTTTCCAAATAGTTATTTTTAACATTGGGGGTTTTTAATTAGTTATTTCAATTGTAGCTACATTTCGTACTCAATATTTTAACTTTATACTCTATATAGAAAAAACCAATTATTTATTTTTTTAGTGAGAAGGTTGTGAATTATAATCGTCAATTATATCTAAAATTTTTGGGTAGAATAATCCATGAAATATGTCTAGACACTTAATAAAAGAAAAAGTTAAAATCAAAATTGACAATAATGAATAAATTTTTTTACTGGAAATGGGAGGTAATAATACAATTTGATACTATCATTTGTTTTCATTTTTGTTTTCCTAATTAAATATTTAGATCAAAAGATTATTAGTCTGTGAAATTTAAATATACATTCACTGAACCAACAGATAATATCACTGTTTCTCAGTAAAATATAAAATTTCAATGCATTGATAATGACTTATTGCATTATGAACTGTGCCTTCAATGGAGAATTTTATTGTAATAAATGTATCGTGAACATATGATGATGTCAACTCTAAAAATACATATTATGTGCAATGACAATATATTTGATACCATGTAAGGGACACAAACATTTGACCGTAATAACACCAAGAAATGGGACATTCATATTTCAATTCTGACTACTCTTTATTAATAAATGATCATTAATGTGTGGGGACTTCATTGACTATCCAGAATGTGTACATAAAAATATTTCTATAAATATATTGTAGAATGTATGTGTACATATATTGAATTTTATTCCAGAATGTGCACAAAATATCTATGTACAGATTAATATCTCTACATAATCTATACATTCAATAATAATATCTTTGTACAGACATTATTATCTGTGTATAGAATAATAACCGTGTCCATATTAATATTTGTGTCCAGATTAAGGATGATGGCAAATATTATTTTCTCTGTACATATTGTTCATGTTCAATATTAACTATCTGCATTCTTTTAGTCCACTTGAATTACTATAGTATGTATTAGTAATTTTTATTTTCAATCTATTCAATATATTCTATATTAATGCAGAGTTTATTTCCTCCATAAAATGTTACTGGGTTTGATATAACTGGATTTAGTAGAAATAAAAAATCATGAAATATATAATTAGTAGGGGAATACATGAGCAGTGAAGAATTTTCTTTTGTCTCACTTAATAATAACTTGTAGTTTTACTATATATCACTTTTGATAAATGTTTCTGAAAATTGGATCATGTACTATGTTTTAGAAATAGACGGGGTTTTTAATTTTACAATTGGATGTTTTTTAAGATCATTGGAACATGTTTTATTTTAGGGAATTGTATTACTGTGGCACACAAGTCTCTTCATTCTTACAGTATTATTTTTTTCCTCCCCCAGGTCATCCCAACTTCAAAACAATTTAATTTAGGCTATTTCATTTAGTCATACCTACATTACAATTTTAGGTTTGATTAATTATATTATACCATTTATATTTTCAAAATTATAATGAATGTAATAGTATCGATTATATAACTCCTGATGAACAAAATATTTCAAATTATCTAAACTGTAACAATGTGAATTTTTCATTAGAAAATGTTCTATATTCTTGTTTATTCCATATTCTTTGGTCAATTATTATCATTTTTTTCATAGGAATTTTTTTCTTCTCCAAATCCCCAAAAAAACTGAGAACTCTGAAGTACATAAGGATTCAACACTCAACACTAGATGGGATGTATGTATTGGCTTCCAGGAATATAAATCCAAAGGTGTCGTGCTCAATTGTGGACTGTCCCAAGTTAATATGGCTTTCAATTCACATCCATCTCTGAGCAGTGGTATGTGCTATTACTTATGGCCAACAAATAGTTATGTTATCCATCCTTAAGTATCAAATTCTGAGTATCCACCCCTAGGACAAAACAGTGAGTACCTAGACTCGATGTGGTCTAGACATATTCCTTCTAGAAACTAAAATATGGCATTTAAAGAAGAATCAAATTATATTATGTACTATAAAATTTCACTTTTATTGATAATTCTAATGACTTTTAATAATACTAGGGGATAAATTTTTACTTTTTGTGCTATGTTGTGGAATTATAACTTACTCACTATATGAATTTTTTTATATTTAGTGATTTTCTATCCATAATCACTTATGATTTCTAATACTTCCTTGGATATATTTCCCCTATATTAGACCACTATAGTTTTACAACCTTGGAAAGTTTTAACATCCTAACCTATAGGTTGTCATATTTATGGTATGATTACATAATTTCTACAATTTATTTATTTTTTATGTGACTCTTTATATATTATTAACCTATCTATAGTGGTTAACATATTATTAACCTTGGTTTATTTTTATGTGACTCTTTATTATTAATAACATATTAGTTTTAACACCAAATGAAAGGCTTGAATGGTAGTTACTGTATACTATTGTGATACATTTTCATGAAAACTGGATGATGTACTAAGTTTAAGATGCACATACTTGATCCTTTGTTTCTATTGGGAGAGGTTTCTATAAAACAATATTCCATCCATAACAAGATGCATATACTTCCGCACGAGGACCTTCTATCCAAAGAAGGAATTCTCATTCGTATGAATTTAGAATAGGGTTATCTAAACTTATTTGTATATGATGTCTCTTCATTTCATTAAGGTTTCCTCTGTAAACCTAATGTGATTTAAGGATGATACTTGTTTGACTTATTTTTCTTATAAGAAAATGTGTGATGTTTACTATAGTATGTAGTCTTTAATTGGTTTATTTATCTTCAGTTGGTCTATTTTTTTAGCATCACTGTGTGATGTTGTTTTAGGTTTACTATATTTGGTTGACATTATTTCTTCATGAAATAAAAATATAATATGTTCATCAATATATATATTGTTTTGGTCTTCTAGTTTTTCTGTTTAATTATCATTGCAATGCCTGGTGTTTTACTATGTTACTTCATGGGGTGTTTACATTACAGTGTGGTTTTTTTCTGTTGAAATTGAATTCTACAGCAATGCCATCCCATTCCAGGATCCTGCTACATCATCAAATCATGAAGGGGAGATCACACTAGAAAAACATGATGTGGTAGTGAAGTCCATCTTCATTATTGGGTCATTTCATAGTATCATGTTGGAGCAAGACATACCTTTCTCTCTTTATTTTAATCTATCATTTAAACATTCAATTTAGATATTTAATTATTTATTAGTATGTATTGTTAATTTTATACATTTTTGTATCTATAGATTGACATGTTTTCTGATTTTGTAGGCTGGGAGCTCCAGGATTATTACCTCTTATTCCACCAACAAAACTCCTCAAAAAAAAATTATAGGTTTAATAAGAGTTGTATTTTATTGAACTATTTTTAGTTTTGTCTTCAATATTTTTACATGAATATGTCAAAAATGGTTATACTATACTTAAACTCATAAATAAGAAATCAGTGAACCATTCCACTAGGAATGAAAGGTTTTGATCCTGCATACATGGTGACAAGGTGGAGTAATAGGGTGGATGAAAGGTTTCAATCTTGATTAATATGTGGAAGCATGTTCGTTCACTTATACAACATGTTCATCACCAGTTAATCATTGATGTTATTCAGGTATTCTCCACAAATCGACACGATTGAGATAACCTATAGGTTTTTTTCGGTCAAAATAGGGTATTATTTCTTTTCTGTAGTTGTTAAGCTAATATTACTTATATGGTACCCTCCAAGAGGATAAAATGGATACTGGAGTGTTGAATCCAATGAATATTCCATGTGAAGGTAATTACACACCAACTGAAACTGATTAATAAGGATCCACTTATTTAGATTCCATCATCATTCTAAGTAGTAGAAGGATCCTCTGTCATTATTGCTAGTAGAAGCATCCACTATTTCAAATTCCATAACCCTTCCAATGGAATTCGTGCCCCTTAATGACACACCAACTCCAAATGATATCCTTCCTATACTACTACCATATTTCAGAGAAGTATCATATTTATATTGGACCTTATCTGATACTTCAAGAGTTGTACCAGCAACATTAAAACCTTCACTGGAATTATTAATACCCTAACTAGCATCCATATCATGGTGAGGGTGTACTACCTCATGTAATTGGATTGAGAGATCACATTCCAATCCTTTCTCAAGGATTGATACTTTCTCCTACAGTAAACCATTATGCACCTTTGTCTTGGATAATAATTTATATCAAGTATAGGTGATCTAGATACTCACCATAACCTTTTTGGATTTTGGTTTCATGAGTTGGGTAGAGGAAAATGAGCTCACTTAAAGTGGTGGAGGTGTGCCCCGTGCCTTAAAACCATTAAAAGTTTTACAAAACAAGAAAATAAGCGAGGTCCTATGACTCCACCCACACCCTGATCAGATCCTAAAATATCCTCCTAATTTGCACATCAATTATCGGATTGTTGATCATCATAACCATCTACTCCAATACCTTCTCCAATGAAACCTCTGAGATACCCTTCTTACAGTTCATGATGTATGTATCCTCCAATATTTGTATCAAATTACCGATCATAATCATTGGTGGATAATTTTACCCTCTAAAATATTAGTTTCTTATACTTTTACTACAAATTACTTATGATATATGTTTTTTAAAACTGGATTATGTACTCTATTTGAGCAGAGGATGAACTTTTTAATTTGAGGAATGGATGCTTTTTTAGATCACTGGAACATGTTTTTTCCTATAGTGGATCAAGTTTTTTAATTGATTAGTGGATTATTATTTATAGAATTATTTGATATCACCATGAAAATGCATGGGTGAGTACTAGTTTTATATAATCTTGATAAATATTATTGAAAATAATCCAACAAACTCCTTCCTCCCACGGCATCCACGGGCCATGTGAAACTAGTACTCGCCCATGCGTTGTTTATATTATAATACTATTGATACAAGAATCTGAATTTTTTCACATGTTTTATTTCTTAAATATCTAAAAGAAGTTGTTTTTTAAATCTTTCCAAATAGATATTTTTAACATTTTTATTTTTAATAAATTATTTAAATTGTAGCTACGGTTTGTATTCAATCTTTTAACTACATACTCTATGCAGAAAAACCTACTGATGATTTTTTTCAATGAGGATGTCATTCATTATAATCATCAATTATCTCTAGAAAATGTGGTTATATAAATCCATACAACATGTCAGACACTCAAACAAAGAAAAAGTTATTTTTTTTTGAAAAGAATGACTGAAATTTTGTACTAGAAATGAGAGTTAATAGTAAAATTTGATACTTTCATTTATTTTCATTTATGTTTTCCTCATTAAATATTCAAATAAAAAGGGTATTATTTTGTGTAGTTTAAATATATATTCACTAAACCAATAGATAATATCATTATTTCTCAGTAAAATCTAAAATTTCAATGCAATGATAATGGATTATTGCATTCTGAACCATGAATTTAATAGAAATTTTTATTATAATAAATGTATCATGACTATATGATGACATAACTCTAAAAATACATATTATTTAGAATGAAAATATATTTGATACCATGTAAGGGACATAAACATTCAACCCTAATGACACCAAGCAATTGGACATTCATATTTCAATTTTAACTACTCTCTATTAATAAATGAACATTAATGTCAGGGGACTTCGTTGACTGTCCAGAATGTGTACATAAAAATATTTCTGTACAAATATTGTTGAATGTATGTGTACATATATAGAATTGTATTCCAAAATGTGAAAAAAAATCTATATACAGATTAATATCTCCATGCGTTCTAGATATTTAATAATAATAAATATGTACAGATATTATTATCTATGTACAGAATAATAATTGTGTCCATATTAATATTTGTGTCCAGATTAAGGATGTTGTCAAATATTATTTTCTCTATAAATATTGTTCATGTTCAATATTAACTATCACCATTGTTTTACTCCACTTGAATTGCTATAGTCTGTATTAGTAATTTTTTTTCAAGCTATTAGATATAGTCTATATCAATGCAATGTTTATTTCCTCCATACAATGTTTTCGGGTTTGGTATAACTGGATTTCAGAGAAATACAACATCATGAAAAAGATAATTAGTGGGGAAATACATGTGCAGTGGATCATTTTCTTTTATATCACTTAATACTAACTTGTAGTTTTACTATATATCACTTATGATAAATGTTTTTGAAAACTGGATCATGTACTATGTTTCAGAAGTTGATGGGGTTTTTAATTTGACCAATGGATGTTTTTAAGATCATCAGAACATGTTTTATATTAGGGCATTGGATTACTATGGCACACATGTCACTTTATTCTTACAGTATTGTTTTTCTCCTCTTCCAGGTCTTCCTAACTTAAAAACAATTAAATTTATGCTATTACATTTAGTCATACCTTCATTAAAATTTCAGGTTTGATTAATTATATTATACCTTATATATTTCCAAACTTATAATTAATACAGAAGTTTAGATTATACCACTTCTGATGGAAAAAATCTTTCAAATTATCTAAACTGTATGAAGGTGAATTCTTCATCATACACTGTGTTGTATTCATGTTTATGCCATATTATTGGGTTAATTATTATCTTTTTTATAAGAAAATTTTACCTTCCCCAAATCACTAGAAAAATAGAGAACTATGAAGTACATAAGGCTTCAACACTCAACACTAGATAAGATGCATGTATTAGATTATAGGAATCTGCATCCTAAGGCACAGTTATCAACTGTGGACTGTCCCAAGTAAATAGGGCTTCTAATTCATAGCTAACTCTGAGTAGTGGTACATACTATTACTTATGGCCAAAAAATAGTTATGTTATCCATCTTTAAGTTTTAAATTCTGAGTATCTAGCCCCAAGACAAATCAGTGAGTAACTAGACTCGATGAATTCCGGACATATTCCCTCCAACAACTAAAGTATGACATTTAAAGAAGAATGTCATTACATTATGTACAATAAAATTTCACTTTTCTTGATAACTGTAATGACTTTTAATCATACTATGGGATAAATTATGACTTTTTATAGCTATGCTGTGTAATTATAACTGACTTAATGTATGATTTTTTTTAATATTTAGTGATTTCATATTCATAATCACTTATGATTTCTAATCCTTCCTTGGATATATTTCCCATGTGTCGGTCCATTAGAGTTTTAAAACCTTGGAAAGTTTTCTCATATTAACCTCTAGGCTATTATATTTATGGGATGATTACATAATTACTATAATTTATTTATTTTTCTTGCGCATCTTCATATATTATTAACCTGTTAGTAGCGGTTACATTAATAACATATCAGTTTTAATATGAAACAACAAGCTTGAATGGCAGTTATTGTATACTATTGTGATACATTTTCATGAAAACTGGATGATGTACTAAGTTTAATTAGTGCATAATTGATCCTTTTTTACATTGGGAGAGGTTTCTAGGCAACAATATACCCTCCATAACAAGATTCCTCTCCTTCCACATGAGTACCTTCTATCCAAAGAAGGCATGCTCATTCGTATGACTTTAGAATTGGAATATCTGAACTTATTTGGATATGATGTCTCTTCATTTAATTAAGGTTGTCTCTATGAACCTGATGTTATTTAAGGACCTTACTCGGTTGATTTATTTTTATTATAAGAAAAAGTTTTATGTTTACTATAGTTTGTAGTCTTTAATTGGTTTATTGATCTTCAGTTGGTCTATTTTCATAGCCTCACTGTGCGATGTTGTTTAATGTTTACTGTCTCTGGTTTAATTTCTGATTAGCCACTGAATGAGGCTAATATTAATTGTTAATATATAAAATATTCATATTCTTTATTATTCATAAACACCATTTTAGTGCATTTTACACTTTGAACATTGTTTCACATTATGTTTGCAATTTCCTCTTAAAATGCACTATTACATGGTACATTTTTGAACACCTCCTAAAATTTTAACTGAAGATAGAGGAAATAATTTATAAAATTTCATACATTAGTTACAAGATCTAATTCATATTTTTTAATGGAGTTCCAGATGTCCCAATTTAGAGATAAATTTCTCGGCCAGATTCTACGGCCCATAAAAAAATCCCACTATTTTACACATATCTCGGACACCATAGACTATTTTGGGATGAAACCTTATGTAAGGTTAGGGGACATCCGGATATCCATTTTTTTATTCTATGTATCACTACAATTATGCCATCTATAAGTTCATATAGGCACCTCTGTTAAGTAGATTCAAGATGGATGAAACTTCGGGTCAAGGGTGGGAAAGTCTCCTCTCCCTTACTTTCCACCACCCTAGGCCTACCAAAATTAATTGAGAAGACTTGGACGGATGGGGGATCAAACCAAGGCTCCCAAAATTCCTATTTAAGGTAGTGGTTTTGGAGGATTTAATCATCTTTTATGCTTTCTTTCATTGTAATGTTATGCAGAAATTTTGTTGTCTCAAGTTTGTCTTTCACATGTAAGTTGTTCTAATTCATCCTAGTTTCTTAATAAAAGTTTTTCTTCTCCTCTTATTATGTTCTTATTCATATTATGTTGATACTATTGGATCAAGTTGTGAATTTATTCATAACAAACCTTGTGAAATTTTCACACAATGGTGGTGTGATCATTATTTCATTGTTTTCTTTTTTTACTTCTCCATTTCCTCCCTCATGAGTCTACTTACCGCTTCCATTGAAGCCATAGAATAAATGGAGGTCTAACCCTATTATGGGTTAATACAAGGGAGTATAAAGGGTATGGATTGAATTTTATTTATCAATCCATTAATTTCTAATAACTTCTTTTAATTGATATTTTTATTTGATGATTTTAAAACTTCTTCGTCCTTGTTGAATTTTAAGGCCACATACTTTATGTACTAATACAAACCTTTACCTTGGCGTTCTAATGAATTTGAAACTCCAAGTGTAGATGAGATTAGTATTAGGTTGTGTAGGAATCAAAATAGTAGGTTATGATGTTGTTTGATCTACTTAAATGAACCCATAAAAAATATAAGAAATTGAAATAATTGAAAAAGGAATGCATCCAATCCACCCCAAGTGATAACCTAGGATAAACTCATTATTTTAAATTTAATTCAATTAATAATATTAGTGTTCACTTAAACCTATATAAAATCAACCGAAATTTGGCCACTTAATAGCCAAAAAAAGTCCATAGAATGTACAGGTCTATAGTTTTCTTCTTAGGTTTCTGAGGATTCGATATCCCAAGCTAAACTACAAGAGACCGCTTAACCCTAAAACTTGGGTAAATTTGGGTGAGACCAAATTTTGGATCCATTTTTGGGGACCCAATTAAGTCATTTAAACACCCATTCTATACTTCACCATTTATTCTATTCTCATCCAAATTCTCTTTTATTTTTCCCTTTCTAGTTTTTTTTCTGTTGGTGCATGTACGCATACACTTATGACCAATCAAACTGTCTAGTTAGGGTCGATAGTCCTAGGGTTGGGGAGTCAAGCACAAAAAGGGAGCTCTTTAAATTATATCTTAATCTTCCTAATACTCTAGATTCAAAAATTGATCTCATTTCAATGGAATGTCTTCAAAGAAACCAACTCATAAACCTAGGTGGGAACCAAAATGGAAACCCAAATGAGGTAACTGCAAACTTTGGGAATGCAGTAAATCAAACCATGAATGAATACCTCAAAACTTCATGGACCAATACACCCTCTTATATTATGCATGATTCCCTAGGATAAGCCCTCTATGTTTTCAGACCTCATATACTAAACCACCTTCCAACCTTCCACTGGCTGGAGTCGGACATGTCATACCTTCATGTCAAAGAGTTCAACGACATTGTTGAAACCATGTGCCCACCACATTAACTTGAGTCAACTAATATGAGGCTCTTTACCTTATCAGTTAAAGATATAGAAAATAATTGGTTAAAAAATTTGAGACCTACATCAATCCACTCCAGGGACTTATTTTAAATAGAATTCTACAAAAAATACTCCCCTCATCACAAAACAATTTTACTTAAAAAGAGTATCCAAAACGTTTTTGAAAAAGAAGGAGAGTTATTTTATGAGACATGGGAAAGGTTTAAAGAAACACTCAACATAGTACCTCAGAACATATTTTAAATCCCAGAACAAGTTCCAATTTCCTATGAAGGGCTGGGTTCGGGAAACAAACAATTCATTGACATTATGTGTAATGGAACCTTAAAAAAAATCCCTAAATGATGCTTACGAGTATGTTGAAGGACTGGATGAACAAAACCAAACATGGGGAACATCACCTTACTATGATAATTCACCCAAATTTGTTAGAATTCACACACTTAGGGTGGAGTAAAGCCTTAGGGAGAAACTCACAACACTCACTAGGAAGGTCAAAGAGATTGACCTTTGGAAAATCCATGAAATCCAAACTGTAGACCCTGTTTGCACAATTTGTGACAAACATGACCAAAAAACAGACAAATTCCCAACCATTCCATCCATGAAGGATTTTCTTATAGGAGGAACAACTAATGAAGTCAATTCCCTCAAATTCCAAAAGGACCAATACCAAAACACGTTCAACCGAAGGTATAATGACCACCCAAGATTCTGCTATAAAGATAACCAAAAACCTAGAAAACCACATGGACTAAACCCTTAACCTACACAAAATTTCTAAAATCATAACCACTTCCAACCACAACCATCCCAATACCAACACCCTCTTTTCCAATACCAACAACCCATCCAAAAACCCATGCAAAAAACAATCCAACAACTAAAGTATCTTCCTGGGATAAACCAACCAGTACAATCCCCTACTCAATTTGTCCCTCTTCCAATACTTGATAAATTGTGTTATCAAATGGAGAAAATGAAATCAGAAGTCCCAAACCTTAAACATGAACTACCATCCATTAAAACAGGGAAGGCACTCATGCCTACTCATGCGGTACCATCCTCAACTTTAAGGGGAGAATCCAGTTACACACAAACCTTTCATGAACAACTGAAAACAATGACTATTTTAAGAAGTGGGAAATCCATTGAGAAACTTGAACAAGCCATTACAAAACCATTAAAAGATTCAAAAATTCATGAAAATGATAAATAACCAACCATATATTCTGAAAAACCCAATGAGAATGTGAAGAAACTGCAACCAAAACAATCAATCAAACAAACTTGTCCCTTCCCTCAATGAATGAGAGGAAAATCTTAACCAAAATTGAATGAAACTTTGTGGGAAATCTTCTCTCAAGTTAAGTTGAACATTCCACTTCTTGATGAAATCCAAACTATTCATGCCTACTCAAAGTACCTTTAAGACTTTGTGCACTTTTAAAAGGAATTTTTCACATAAAAACCAATTCCTTTTGGATGATAATGTGAGTACCACCATTCAAGGGACCATTCCTCCAAAGTTGAAAGATCCAGGATGTCCATACATCAATGTTGAGATAAGAGAGAACAAAGTTGTAAAAGACCTTTGTGATCTATAAGCTAGTGTGAACCTCATTCCTTACACCATGTATTGTTAGTTAGGGCTTGAATAACTATAAACCACATCTTTCACTCTTAAACTTGTTGATCGTAGTGTTCGAGTTCCTAAGGGGATCTTAAAGGATGTTTTGGTGAAAGTTGAAAATTTCATTTACCCAGCTGACTTCATTGTCCTTGAAAATCACCCGAGCTTAGGTTGTAGGGAGAAAACCCCCATCATACTTGGTCATCCCTTCTTATCAAAAATAAACTATGTTATCCGAGTCTGAAATGGGAACATGACCATGACCTTTGGAAACATGAGTCTAGACTTGAAAATCTACAATGAAAACTCTCAAATTGGGGATGATGAAGAGATCCATGAGGTTAATTATATTGGCAGTGTTGATAGTGAACATCAAGGAATTACTAAAGGATGTTTAATTCAAGAAGAGATTGATTTTCTTTGTTCACATGAGGGAAATTTGTCTTCTTGTCTTGAATCTCTTTCAAATAAATCTATTGATGATTTTATATAATCACCAATCAATGATACCATTGGTGAAATCGATAACATTGAGTACATACCCAATCATGAAACTGATCTGGACAATTTAGTGGATAAAAATTTTGTTCACAAGGTACTAATTCTATCAAGAAATCTGAACAAAGAAACTGAGTTCAATACAAAGTCCCATCCTTTATTAGAATGTTATAACCAATCTGATCTTGAATTTAAGGTCCTACCTTCATCACTAAAGTATGAATTATTAGGATAAAATCGATCCTTTAATATTGTTATTTCTTCTTCTCTTAAAGACAATCAAGAGATGATGCTTCTGGATGTCCTAAGAAAGAATAAGAAAGAAATTGGATGGACCCTTTCTAATATTCCGGGGATTAGCCCACTCATTGGAATTCATAGTATTTTTCTTGAACATAAATCCAAACCATGTCATCAACCTTAGAGGTGATTCAATACAAATCTTATGGATGTGGTAAGGAAATAACTTCTTAAGTTATTGAAAGCGGGTATCGTCTACCCCATAGATGAGAGTGAGTGGGTAAGCCCAATTCAAGTTGTCCCAAAGAAAGATGGAATCACTGTGATCACCGATAATGATTGTGACCTTCTCCCCAAAAGGTTCAGTAGTGGATTTAGAGTCTGTATTGACTATAGGAAGCTCAACTCTTGTACCAGGAAAGACCATTTCCCCTTACCCTTTATTGATCAAGTCCTCGAGTGAGTGGCAGGTCATCAATTATATTGCTTCCTAGATAGATTATTAAGGTATAATAAAACCGAGTTATCCTTAGAGGATCAAGGAAAAACGAAATTCAATTGTCCATTTGGCACTTTTTCTTTGAAGAGAATTCCCTTTGGGTTATGTAATTCCCCTGGTACCATTCAGCAATGCATGATGGAAATCTTCTCGGACATGGTGGGGGATTGTTTAGAGGTCCTAATGGATGAATTATCTATATTTGAGGATACTTTTGAGGGATTCCTTCTGAATGTTGAAAGGGTTTTTCCAAGATGTAAGGATAAGAATTTCATCCTAAATTGGGAAAAATTCTATTTCATGGTAAATGAAGGACTTGTTCTAGGCCATATAGTATCTGGTAGAGGGATTAAAGTTGATAAATCTATGGTTGAAATAATTCATCACCTTCCCTCTCCTAAACTTTTTAAGTATGTGAGGTCCTTATTAGGACATGATGGTTTCTATAAAAGGTTCATTATGAATTTTATTATATTTATTGACTACTTTGTAATCTATTGGTGAGAGATGCTATATTTTTATTGATAGAAAGCGGTAAGGAATCATTCTCTACACTCAAGTAAGCTCTTATATCTCCACCTATCATGCAAGCTCCCACTTGAAAACTTCCATTCGAACTCATGTGTGATACGAGTGACTTTTTTGTTGGAGTAGTATTAGGTCAATGGTGTGAGAAAACTCCATGTGTCATTGTTTATGAAAGAAAATCTCTAAATGATGAACAACTCAACTACACCACCACTGAGAAAGAGTTGCTTGCTGTTGTATTTTCTTTAGAGAAATTCTAGTCCAATCTCTTAATCACCCATCATTGTCTTCACTGACCATTCAGACTTGAAATAAATTTTCTAAAAACAAGATGCCAAGGCTATATTCATCAGGTGGGTCCTTCTTCTTTAAGAGTTATATTTAACCATTAAGGATAAAAATGGTGTTGAAAATGTTGTAGAAGATCACCTCTATAGGATGAAATTCAAAGATAACTCACATCACCTTTTTATGTCTGATTCATTTCCTGATGAGAACCTTTATTATGTGAGTGATTTCCCATAGTATGCTGACATAATACACCACTTGGTTACGGGTAACATTCCAAAATTTCTCAGGACCCAAGATAAGAGTAAATTCTTTTCTGATGTCAAACACTATGTGTTTGATGATCCTTACCTCTTCAAGATCTGTCCTAATCAAATCATTATGATATTTGTTCTTGAGTCTCATCAAGAGTCCATTTTAAGATTCTTTCATGCAGAGGCATGTGAAGGCCACTTTTACACAAATAAAACCACTGTAAAGTTCCTCCAAAGTGGTTTCTACTGGCCTAACCTCACTAAGTATTCCTACTAATTCTTCCAAAGTTGTCCTCAATGTCAACAATTAGGATCCCTTACCAAAAAGAATCAAATGCACCTCACTTCCCTTATTATTGGTGAAATCTTTGTTTGTTAGGGAATTGATTTCATGGGACCCTTCCCTAACTCAAAGGGATACCTATACATCCTCTTAGCCATTGATTATGTCTCAAAATGGGTTGAGGTCATTCCCACAAAGTCCAATGACCATCATGTTGTGATCTGATTTATGAAAGAGAACATATTTTCTCAATTTGGAATTCCTAGGGCTATAATCAGTGATCGAGGAACCCAAGACCGAAGGGAGATAAGGGTACATGCTTACCACTAGCCTATGACTTATAATGATTTCTTATTCTGTAATTTTTGTATATATACTTATATTTTAATTTTTTTTATTATATAAATATATAAATAAATAAATAAATAAATATATATATATAGTGTTTTGTTTTGTTTTGTTTTGTTTGTTGGTTTGGTTTTCCTTTTTCTAATAGGGAACTCTCCAAGTTACATGGATATCAAAGGACTAAATTGGAGCAACAATAACTTCAACTTCAACCACTAGCTGACTCCATTACAAGATCCTAAAATTTTAAATTCCTTTTAGAACTCCTCCCATCTACCTGTACCCCCTTCTAAATTTTATTTTCTTTAAACACTGGGGACAATGTTATTCAATGTTGGGGGGTGAAAATAATGAAAAAATATTAATTAATTAATTTTGTGTGCATAAAAAAATTTGTGGAAGGAAAAATTTCTTCAACCTTGAACATGATAATACACATTGCACACTTTGAAACTAAATATTAAATAATTTAGCATGCCCCGATTCTGATTTTAATCCATGTATAATTTCATGACCATAGATTTTGGAAAGTGTGGATGTCTAATGTGAAATTTCATCATTTATATTTTCATCCAAATAAAAAAAAGATCACAACGCATGCCCTTTGTATAGTGGGGTATTAGTTTGAGTTCATGGGGTCCCCCAAATAAATAGAAAAGTTTTGGTGATCATTTTAGTTTTAATATGAGTATTCAATAAAAAAATAAAAAAAACAATAAATTTTCTCGTAGAGAAATGAAATGACCTAACGCATGGCTTTCAGTACTTGGGGATCATGAATCCATAGTTTTCTGGACCAGAGATAGTAATTTGATCTCGATTTTTGGTAATTTGACTTTGTTTTCAACTGAGTTAACTTGAGATGATTCCTGAGTATGTGGCCTTCACTTGGTGCCCTAATATATTTGAGCCTAAGAGTCATCGACAAAGTCTCACTACATGGGTTGACTCTATTGAGTGCAATTTCAATTACCAAGGCAAAATTTCAAAAAAAAAAAACAAAAAAAAAATATACAATAAAAAAATTGAATACTCATCTTAATATTGAAATGTGATTCCACCAAGCTCTTCCATCATTTCCCCTTTGAATAAGATGAACCCTTATATCTATTGATATGCACAAAACATCATCATACTTATTTGATATTTAATGAAATATGGTGATGAATTTGAACAAAGGAATAGCCTTGGGATTGGGATATTCTTATGAAACTATCTTGTATTAATATATTTTTATAGATTTCATAGTTGTTTTATATAAGGGTTTTTGGTGATCATTGTGTATTAAAATGTTTTAGGAAAAGGGAATTCAAATTTCACATTTTTGAGATATATTTTGGTCAGGACTAGCAAAATTCAAGTTGGAGGTGTGATTAGCCACTAAATGAGTCTAATATTCATTGTTAATATATAAAATATTCATGTGATTTATTATTCATAAACACTATCTTAGTGCATTTGACACTTTGAACAATGATTCACATCATGTTTGTAATTCCCTCCTAAAATGCACTATTACATGGTACATTTTTGAACACCTCCTAAAATAAAAAATGGTCTTGATTTTAATTTCATATTTAATTTTCAGGTTTCTCATTACATTTGGAAGAATTAATATTTTTTTAGTACTTGAAGATTCATATTGGAAGACCACCAAAGTTGTCCATTAACAAACAACATTCTGGGTGAAGTGAACTAAACAAAAGCCCAATATAACTACTGTATCAGCCAATATTTAAGCCCAATGATTATAAAATTTTAACTAAAGATATAGGAAATAATTTTTAACAATTAATCCAATAGTTATAAGAGCTAATTAAAATTTTTTAAGGTAGTTACAGGCATCCCAATTTGGAGATAAATTTCTGGGCCAGATTCTACAACTCAGAAAAACAGACCACCATTTTACACATATCTCGTAAAACATAAAATATTTTGGGCTGAAACTTTACATAAGGTTAGAGGACCTCAGAAGACGAATTTTTGTCTTATATTTCACACTCCAATTCTATTATCTATAATGTCTTGTAGGCGCCTCTGCTCAGTGGATGCAAGCTGGCTGCAACTTTAGGTCAAGGGTGGAAAAGTCTCCTCTCCCTTACTTTCCACCACCATAGGTCGACCACCATTAATTGAGAATACTTGGAAATATGGGGGATCAACCCAAGGATCCCAAAATTCCTATTTAAGGTAGTGGGTTTTAGGATTTAATCATCTTTTAGTACTTTATTTCATTGTAATGTTATGCTGCAATTTTGTCGTCTCAAGTTTGTCTTTCACTTGTAAGTTGTTATAATTCATGTTATTTTCTTAATAAAAGTTATTATTATCATATTATTATGTTCTTATTCATATAATGTTGATACCATTGGATTAAGGTGTCAATTTATTCACACCAAACCTTGTTAAATTATCACACAATGGTGGAGTGATCATTATTTCATTGTTTTCTTTTTTACTTCTCCATTTCCTCCCTCATGAGTCTACTTTCTACTTCCATTGAAACCATATCATCAATGGAGGGATAACCCTCTTATGGGTTGATCCAAAGGAGTATAAAAGGTCTGTATTAGATGTTATTTATCACCCCATTAATGTTTAATAACTTCTTTTAATTGATATTTTTATTTGATGATTTTAAAACTTCTTCGTCCTTGTTGAATTTTAAGCCCACATACTTCATGTTCTAATACATACATTTACCTTGGAGTTCTCATGAATTTGATCCTCCAAGTGTATAGGTGATTAATATTAGGGTGTGTAGGCATTAAACTGGTAAGTGATGATGTTGTTTGATCTCCTTAAATAAACCCATCTAAAATATAAGAAATTGAAATAATTGAAAAAGGAATGCATCCAATCCACCATAAGTGATAACCTAGGACCGACTCATTATTTTAAATTGAATTCACTTAAGACTCATATTTTTCACTTAAACATATATAAAATCAACCCAATGTTGGCCACTTCATATCCAAAAAAGTCCATAGAATTTACATGTCTATAGTTTTCTTCTTAGGTCTCTGAGGATTCGACAACGCAAGCTAAACTACAAACGATCTCTTAACCCTAAAACTTGGGTAAATTTGGGCGAGGCCACTTTATCTCTTCATGAAATAACAATATCACATGTTCATCAATATATATATTATTTTGTTCTTCTATTTTTTAGTTTAATTTTTATTTCAATGCCAGGTGTTTTACTGTGTTACTTCATGGGGTGTTTATATTGCAGTGTTGTTTTTTATATTGAAATTGAAGTCTACAACAATGTCATTCTATTCTTGGATCCTGTCACATCATCAAATCATCAAGGGGAGATCACAATTCAAAACCTGACATAGTGGTGAATTCCATATTCACTGTAGGATCCTTTCACGGTATCATATTGAAGAAATCCATACCTTTCCCTCTCCATTTTCATTTATCATTTGAGCATCCAATTCACATATTTCATTATTAATTAGTTTTTATTGTTAATTTTAAATATTTTTATATCTGCAGATAGACATGTTAGCTGATTTTGTAGGCCGCTAGCTCTTAGATTATTACCTCTTATTCCACCACCAAAACTCTTCATAAATAAAATTCTAGGTAAAACAAGTACTACATTTTCTTGAATTGTTTTTAGTTTGGTCTTCAAGATTTTTACATCCATATGTCACACAAAGTTAAACTATACTTAAACTCATAAACAAGAAATCAGTGAACCATTCCACTGGGTATGAAATGTTTTGATCCTTCATATAGGGTGACAGGGTAGAGTAAAAGGGTGGATGAAAGGTTTAGATCCTAATTAAGATGAGACAACAAGTTCATGCATTTATCTAACATCCTCATCACTGGTTCATCATTGATGCTATTCGGATCTTCTCCATAAGTCAACATGTTCGAGAGCAACTCTAGGTTGTTTCAAGTCAAACGAAGGTATTCTTTCTTTTCCATAGTTTTTAAGATACCATTACTTATAGGGTACCCTCTGGGAGGATAAAGTGGCTACTAGAGTGTTGAATCAAATGAATATTCCATGTGCAGGGAATTACAAACCAACTCAAACTAATTCAGAAGGATCCACTGATTCAGATTCTAGCATCATTCTTGGTAGCATAGGGATCACCTGTCATTCTTGATAGCAGAAGCATCCACTATTTCAGATTCCATAACCCTTCCAAAGGCATAAATGTCCCTTAATGACACACCAACACCAACTAATATCCTACATGTAGTGCTACCATCCTTCAGAGAAGAATGATATTTATCTTGTCCCTTAGCTGATACTTCAGGAGTTGGAGGAGAAGCATTAATACCTTTACTGGCCTTTTTAATACCCTGACCAGTGTCCATATCATGGTGAGGGTGTACTACCTCATGTAATTAGATAGAGATATCACATTCCAATACTTTCTCAAGGCTTTATACTTTCTCTTGTAGGTACTCATTACGCACCTTTGTCTTTGATGCTAATTTATATCAAGTATTGGTGATCTAGATACTCACCTTAACCTTTCTGGATTTTAGTTTCTTGAGTTGGGTAGAGGAAAACAAGCTCACTTCATGTGGTGGAGGCATTCCCCTTTCCTTAAAACCCAAAAAAGTTTGACAGAATATGTAAATAATCAAGGTCTTGTGACTCCCCCCACACCCTGATAAGCTCCAAAAATCTCCACCTAATTTGTCCATAAACTATTAGATTATTGATCATCATCATCATCTCCTCCAATAACTTCTCTAATGTGACCTCTCAGATAACCTTTTCACAGTTTAGGACACATGTCTCCTCCAATATCAGTATCATATTATCGATCATCACCACTAGTGGATCATTTTATCCTGTCATATATTAGTTTCTTCTACTTTTACTACATATTACTTGTGATACATATTTTTTAAAACTAAATGATTTACTCTATTTGAGAAGAGGATGAAATTTTAAATTTAAGTAGTTGATGTTTTCTTAGATCATTGGAACATGTTTTTTCTGTAGTGGATCATGTTTTTTATTTGAGTAGTGTATTATTATTTATAGCATTATTTGATATCACCGTGAAAATTCATGGTCATGAACTAGTTTCATAGAATCTTGATAAATATTACTGAAAAGAATCCAATGGACTTCTTCCTCCCAGGGTATCCATGGGTTATGCGAAACTAGTACTCACTCGTGAGTTGTTTATATTATAATACCATTTATACAAGAATATTCATTTTTTCACATGTTGTATTTCTTAAATATCTAAAATATAAATTTTTTTAATCTTTCCAAATAGGTTTTTTTAACATTGTGGTTTTTTAATCAGTTATTTCAAGTACTCAATCTTTTAACTACATACTCTATGCAGAAAAAACCACTGAATGATTTTGTTAGTGGGGATTTCATGCACTATAATCATAAATTATCTTCAGATAGTGTGGGTAGAAAAATCCATGCAACATTTCTAGACACTCGAACAAAGAAAAAGTTAAAAAAACAAAATTAAAAAGAGTGACTGAAATTTTATATTGGAAATGGGAGGTAATAGTACAATTTGATACTATCATTTGTTTTAATTTATGTTTTCCTCATTAAATATTCAAATAAAAAGGGTATTATTATATTTAGTTTAAATATAAATTTACTAAACCAGTAGATAATATCACTGTTTCTTAGTAAAATATAAAATTTCAATGCACTGATAATGGATTCTTGTATTATGAACCTTGAATTTAATAGAGGATTTTATTGTAACAAATGTATCATGATCATATGATGATTCCAACTCTAAAAATACATATTATTCAGAATGGAAATATATTTGATACCATTTAAGGTACATAAACCTTCAACCCTAATGATACAAAATAATTGGACATTCATATTTCAATTCTTACAACTCTTTATTCATAAATTAATATTAATGTGAGAGGACTTCGTTGAATGTCCAGAACGTGAACATAACAATATTTATGTATAGATATTGTTGAATTTCTATGTAAAGATATTAAATTTAATACTATGATGTGTACATAATATCTATGTAAGGATTAATATCTCTACACTTTATAGACATTCAATAATAATATCTCTATATCGATATTATTATCTATGTACAAAATAATAACTCTGTCCATATTAATATTTGTGTCCAAATTAAGGATGATTTCAAATATTATTTTCTCTGTACATATTATTCGTGTTCAATATTAACTATTTTCATTTTTTAGTCCAATTTAATTACTATAGTTTGTATTAGTATTTTTTATTTTTGAGCTATTCAATATATTTTATATTAATGTAGATTTTATTTCATCCATACAATGTTATGGGGTTTCATATAACTATATTTCAGAGAAATAAAACATCACGCAAAAGGAAATTAGTGGGGGAATACATGAAAAGTGGATAATTTTCATTTACATCACTTAATACTAACTTGTAGTTTTTCTATATATCAATTCTGATAAATGTTTTTAAAAACTGGATCATGTACTTTGTTTCAGAAGTGTATGAGGTTTTTAATTTGACCAGTGGATGTTTTTAAGATCATTGGAACATGTTTTATATCAGTTCATTGGATTAATGTGGCATGCAAGTCACTTAATTATTATATTATCATTTTTATCATCTTCCAAGTCTTCCCAACTTCAGGAAAATTTAATTTATGCTATTTCATTTAGTCATACCTGCATTAAAATTTCACATTTTATTAATTAGATTATCCCTTGTATATTTTCAAACTTATAATGAATGCAGTAGTCTTGATTATATCACTCCTGATGGACATAATCTTTAAAATGGTCTAAGCTGTAACAAAGTGAATTATTTATCAAATAGTGTGATTTATTCATGTTTATGCCATAATATTGGTTTAATTATTATTATTATTTTCATCGGAAAATTTTTCCTACCCCAAATCACCAAAAAAATAGAGAACTCTAAAGTATAAAAGGTTTAAACACTCAGCACTAGCTGGGATGCATTTATTGGTTTCAAAGAATCTATATCCTAAGGTGTAGTTCTCAACTATGGACTATCCCAAGTTAATATGGTTTTCGATTCATTGCTAGCTCTGAGTAGTGGTAAATGCTATTACTTATGGCCAACAAACAATTATTTTATCCATCCTTAAGTCTCAAATTCTGATTATCCACCCCTGGGATAAAGTAGTGAGTACCTAGACTTGATGAGGTCTAGACATATTCCCTTCAACAACTAAAGTATGACATTTAAATAATAATATCATTACATTATGTACTTTAAATTTTAACTTTTTTTGATAACTGTAATGACTTTTAATCATTATAGAGGATAAAATAATGACTTTTTATACTATGTTGTGAATTAGAACTGACTCATTGTATGAATTTTGTGATATTTAGTGATTTCATATCCATAATAACTTATGACTTCTAATCATTCCTTGGATATATTTCTTTTGTATCGGTCCACTAGAGTTTTAAAACCTTGTTAAGTTTTCACATCCTAACCTCTAAGCTTTTATATATCTGGGATGATTATATGATTAATATAATTTATTTATTTTTTATGTGCCTCTTCATATATTATTAAACTATCAGTATCGGTTACATTGATAACATATTAGTTTTAACACCAAATGAAAGGATTGAGTGGTAGTTATTTTATAATATTGTGATGCATTTTCACAAAAACTGGATGACGTACTAAGTTTGACCAGTGTGTACTTGATCCTTTGTTTTCACTGGGAGAGGTTTCTAGGAAACAATATGCCCACTATAACAAAATTCCTATCCTTATGCATGAGAATCTTCTATCCAAATAATGCATGATCATTTGTATGACTTTAGAATATGAATATATAAACTTATTTGGAAATTATGTATCTTAATTGCATTAAGGTTATCTCTATGAAACTGATGTGACTTAAGGACCTTACTCAGTTGATTTATTTTTCTTAGAGGAAAAAGATTTATGTTTGATATAGTCTGTAGTCTTTAATTGGTTTATTTATCTTCAGTTGGTCTATTTTTTAGCATCGTTGTGTGATTTTGTTTGATGTTTAATATCCTTGGCTCACTTTATTTCTTTAGGAAAAAACAATATCATACATTCATCAATATATATATTGTTGTTGTCTTCCATTTTTTCATTTTAATTCTCATTGCAATGCCTGGTGTTTTACTATGTTACTTCATGGGGTGTTTATATTACAGTTTGGTTTTTTGTGTTATAATTGAAGTCTACCGCAATGTCATCCCATGACAAGAGCCTACTGCATCATCAAATCATGAATGGGAGATCACACTGGAAAAAACTGATGTGATTTTGAAGTCCATATTCACTGTTGGATCCTTTCATTGTATCTTGTTGTAACAAGACATCCCTTCCTCTCTCCACATTAATCTATCATTTGAATTCTCAATTCAGATATTTCATTATTTATTTTTATGTATTGTTAATTTTAAATAATTTTGTACATGTAGATAGACATGTTGGTTGATTTTGTAGGCCATGAGCTCTTAGACTATTACCTATTATTCCACCACCAAAACTCCTCACAAATAAAATTACAGGTTAAAAAAGAGTTGTATTTTATTGAATTGATTTTAGTTTGGTCTTCAATATTTTTACATCCATATGTATCACATGGTTATACTGTACTTGAACTCATAAACAGGAAATCAATGAACCATTCCACTGGGGATGAATGGTTTTGATCTTGAATTTAGGGTAATTGGGTGGAGTAATAGGGTGGATGAAAGGTTTCAATCCTGATTAAGATGAGGAATCAAGTTTGTGCACTTCTCCAACATGCGCATCACCGATTCATCGTTGATGCTATTTGGATATATTCCATACGTCAGCATGCTTGAGAGCACCTCTAGGTTGTTTCAGGTCAAAATAAGGTACAATTTATTTTATTCATTTTTTAAGCTGCCATTACTTTTAGGGTACCCTCCATAAGGATACAATAGCATATAGAGTATTGAATCTAATGAATATTCCATCTGCAGGGAATTACACACCAACTCCAACTGATTTAGAAGGATCCACTAATTCAGTTTCCAGCATCATTATTTATAGCATAAGGATCCTCTATCATTGTTGATAGTAGAAGTATCCACTATTTCAGATTCCACAACCCTTCCAAAAGAATCATTGTCCCTTAATGACACACCAACTCCAACTGATATCCTAACAATACTGGTTCTATCCTTCAGAGAAGCATCATCTTTATCTTGTCCCTTACCTGATACTTTAGGAGTTGGAGCAACAACATTAATACCTTCACTAGATTTATTAATACCCTGAACAAAATACATATCATGGTGAGGGTGTACTCCCTCATGTAATTAGACAGATAAATCATATTCCAATCCTTTCTCAAGGCTAGATAATTTATCCTGTAGGAACTCATTATTCACCTTTATCTTCGATGATAATTTATATCAAGTATTGGTTATCCAGATACTCACCTTAACGTTTTTGGATTTTGATTTCTTGACTTGGGAAGAGGAAAAAGATCTCATTTCAAGTGGTGGAGGCATACCCCTTTACTTTTAAAAAATAAAATTTTAAAGGAATAGGTAAATAAGCAAGGTACCACAAACCCCCCTACACTACGATTGACTCAAAAATTCTCCTTTTAATTTGTCTATCAACTCTCAGATTGTTTATAATCATCACCATATCATCCAACACCTTCTCTAATGTGACCTCTGAGATAACCTTCTCACTGGTCATGATGCATGTCTCCTGCAATATCAGTATCAAATTGTCAATCATCATCACCAGTGCATCATTTTATCCTCTCATATATTAGTTTCTTCTACTGTTACTACATATTACTTGTGATAAATATTTTATAAAACTGGATGATGTACTCTATTTTAGCAGAGGATGAAATTTTTAATTTTAGTTGTGTATGTTTTTAGATAATTGGAACAAGTTTTTTTCCCTTCAATGTATCAAGTTTTTTAATTGAGTATTGGATTTTTATTTATAGGATTATTCGATATCACTATGCAAATTCACAAGTGATTACTAGTTTCATACAATCTTGATAAATATTACCGAAAATAAGCCAACAGACTCCTTCCTCCCAGGGTATCCATGGGCCATATGAATCTCCCCACTCTTGGGAAGGAATTTATTCAAGGAATGATCTACTAGAACATCTGTTTAAAGTATTTTAGAAAAATGAGAGTGAGAATAAAGCTTCAACCTTGGATTTTCTATGATAATAATGATATCTATCCACCACATGGTCTTAAACTCCTTATATAAGAATCAAGGATTATCATTAAATATTTCATGTTTTATAAAAATTTATTTTTCACAATTCAACATTTATAAAAAATGTTAGAACCATGAATCAATTTACAAACCATTTGTAAATTCAACCAAAAACAATGAAACATTTAGCACTTTAAACATTTCACATAAAAACTACTCAAATCCTCATCACATGATGATCAACAAAACATGATATATTATATTAAAATAAAGTGTTTGAATCATATTCTATCAAATAACACATATAATTATATACACTAAACAATGGTTTAATGACCCTTTCTATGATATGGTTTTGACAATAGAAACCATGAAGTAGTTTATACCACCACTACATGGGTTGATATTTAATCCATATTTCTAAAAATCTCTCACTTGTACTAGAGAATCATTAAATTAGTTAACTTTCACATTATGTCACATTATATGTAACAACTTAAAAAATCATACCCAAAACTCATTTTGGAGAAGCTATCATTTATTTTCATCACCTATTACAGTATATACCAAAAATTGTAAAAATCCATCCAAAACTCATTTTGGATATCATTTAAAATAATTTTGGGTTAGCTCTTAAAGTTAATCCTAATTCACTTAACCATAAAGTGTGGCCCCATGATCCTTTATAACAATGAAAATAATTATGAATTCTTCAATCCATTGTCACAATGAAAGAGTGTCCTCTTATAAAGGATCAATTTTACTCAAGATATAGAGGGTTCTAATGTGATCTCTAATAGAAACATGTATCTCCACACTTGTTCCCACAGAATATATCATATACAAGTATACATAATCACATATTCTCATTTCCTAATAGGTCGAGTGACCAAAAGACTTTAAGTGTGTCAATATTTTATAACCTACTCTTACATTATTGATTCTATGAGTATAAAATGACTAGATACATGAACACATCACATGTTATTCATTGAAATAAATAAACACATCACTTTTCACCCATTTAAATAAAAAATCACATTATGTGTCACTTATTGAGGTATGTCCATATGCTTCCTTAATTTATCTAAGTTTAAGGACCAAATGTTATACTCTTTACATGAGAAGAAAAATCCCATATTATTTAAACCTCAACTGATGAAATGATAATCAGCATACCAAACCACACTCGATTAGGTCAGGATCAATGTTGGCATAAGAAAGTTATTTATGTATAGAGGATATCATACTTGGAATTTTATCAACCTCAAGTAATGGGGATTAAATACAAAACATGATGACATGACCCACACTATCGGAACCCCACCCTCATTGGTGGTATGTCAAGTGTTCCACCCAAAACCTACTTCCAATAGGCCAAGGGCTAGAAAATAGCACTAATAAGACATATTTAACATATAATAGGCTTTAGAATAATAAAACTGTACTTAGATACATATCCCCAGAACAAGATATAATAAAAAAATACTAACATAACCACCATTTTTAATATAAAATGAAAGTTATACACACTAAATACCCATATTGTATCATAAATTCGTCATCATTATGCTGGGGAAAATACAAAGGGTCCATCACCTAAAAATAAATACAGACTTCAAAAACTAGATAGGGAGGACTCTATAGCACCGAATCCAGGAACGCAGACCATCAACAACCATCAATACTAAACACCACTAAGCTTCAGATCCACTGGCTATACATCCACTAAAGTCACCTCTGAATTGTTCACCGTCTACATAGACACAACATCTATAGGTATAAATATAGCATATCTATCCTAGTTCACATCCTCCATGACTAAACCAAATAGATTAAAACCTCAATTGTACCTCCTAGAACATTATATATTGTTGACTAGTGGTGAGGGTTTATAGGTGATCATGGATAGAATATACCCTCATGTATTGATAACCATAAATCACAATGGAATTAATAATGATAATAATAATCACTATAAAAAATAAAAAATATGGACAATAATTTTTAAGGATAACCATAAATAAATAAAAACTATTATGGGGTTTTTTTAATGTTACACGATTCATACATGAATAAAAAAGACCTCATGTGGTATGATCACATACTGAAAGGTCCAAAAATAAACAAAATAAAAGGTAAAACCACAAAATGGTCCCAAGTTTCTACCCAGTCTCATCTTTTAGCTATAACCATGATAATCTAGAAAAAATATCACTATCCTCATGTACCTTTCATCTACATAGGACATGAATCATGAAATATGCTCAGGTACCAATGTGCCTGAGCATGGTGCGAGTATAAATCAACATGCCACCCCCAATAACGTCCCTAATCATATCTAGTAAATACAAGTGAATGTATAGTGTGATATGATCGTACGTAGATAATAATAAACAACGTCAATATTATTATCATAGACCCAAGTGATATAAAATCCAACTAATAATGACCTTACCTACTTTATCCCGTGATGGGGGTGTGTGAATATATCACAAGTAACTTAACATGTCTGATTTTTTTTCCTTATCACAACATAATATATCAACTGGTTATCCCATCCCAAGTCACAACCAATGGGAATATTTTACCATTATAAAATGGTAATAAAAGAATAGTTAGTACTTCTTGATAACCAAGAAACATCAATGGTAATAATATCCTATTGTTAACAATTAACAAGTGAGCATAACATTCTATATAATCAATACACCAATGGTAATATTTTCCCAGTAAAAATATCATAAAAAAGAATAACATCTTTATCTACTAACATGATTACAATTGGGAAAATCATCCCTAGCCTCGAGCCTCAAAATAAGAGTGGGCATCACATTCCAAATCATAATTACTATGCACATATGGACATCTCATCCCCTTTCATGGAAGTATCACATAATGGGCCATATGTACCTCTTTCGTGGGTAACAAAAAGGAAAACATCCCTCATGTATATATCACGGGGTTAATGAGAATTACATCCTATACCATACCTATCAACATAATGGTAATGTCATCCCACACAATAAGAATTTCCAATATAGATGGGAAAGCCTTCTTGTTCCATAGAAAACATTAATATAAATGGGAATATCACCTGTTTACATAGGTAATATCCAACAGAATTGGTTGATTATTCCTCTAGTAATAAATTAAATGGATGAGTATAATCTCATTCCAAATCATTAAATTTTTAACACAATTGGACATGATGTCCCACAATATGGCTAAAATAATAAAATGGAATAATTAATGACTTAAATAATATACTATGAGAAATTAAATTTGAGGTTAGAATAACATCTAAATTACATTAATCCTAAGCTAGGTTGGTCCTCATATGACAAACTTATTTATATATCCAAAACTGAGGTATAAGCCAACCATATTCACACAAGATAGTGGGGAAGGAACATTCACCACATATATCAGTAAAATAAGATAATATACTATAAAGAAACTCAAAAAATTCCATCTGGGTCAAGGATCATGTAAACGCATATTAATTTCACAAACCCATTTAATCTAAGGAGGATAAGGGAAACCATTCAAGGTCCTATATGTTATTTATTATCAATGATACATCCCTATAGGTTCCAAAATCCCCTAATTTAAACACATTAAATAAACCTCATAGATATTGGAGGCCATGGCCTCAAAATACATCACAAGATATATATCATTCACAGCCCCAATAAAACCTACTTTCACTCAAAGTGGTGGAAGAAAAAAATGTCAATTAATTTAGGATAAAGAAACCATGGTTGGCATAAAGACATAGCACACAAAGTGTGGAAACATATATAAAACATTAAAAAAGGTTAAGGACCACCTACCTCTATCAAGTACGAGCCTTATCATAAAATATCATTAGGTGAGTTGATTTCAATGTATGGTTTCCTCAAAATATTTAAACACACTAAATTAGGGAATAATCAATAGAGAATGATGAAAGAATAGAAGAATAAGATAAATAATGGAAGAAAACTATTATCCTCATATTAGGTGATATGTTGGGATATATGGTTCTTGAATATGAGCACAAATGTAGGATAAATGAATTAAAGAGGAGAGGAGGTACTGAACAGGAGGGAATCCAGATGTAGGATTCTAGAGGAATAAGGAATATCTCATTTAATGAGATTTATCAATTTAATTCATTTAATTGAAATAAAAAAGTTGTATAGAAGGGTCATTTTAGTGCGACCACATGGGTTACAGTGAAATTACTTGTCTTAGGATATGTTGTGACATGATCTTATGATTAATGACATAATACACATATTTAGGGAAAAACTAAAAAAAATTATCACCCCTTCCCATGTCACATTATGGAATGATCCTACCCATCATGGTGAAATACACCCATCATTTGGGGTTTTATTATGAAATTGACACCACTATGATGTGAAGCCTCCCCCTCCAAGTAGGAATTTATGAAACACTATATAGGATGTGGTGTGACTAGACACCTGTTGTTGATTTTCAGACTAAACATAAGGCCAAACCCTCAAATACCAACTCTTGACCCCCCACAAACACCTTTTACACCCCAGAACCATCAAAATACACATGGTTTGGAAAAAAATTAATAAAATAAATAACTCAATATAGAATAGGTGTTATATACACCAAACCATATAATAGTTCATCCTTGAGATGCATCACTAAGTGTAGCTAGTAAACAATTTCAGCCACTACACTTACAAATTATCTTCTCTATCCCATGTTTTATCCTGGATATTAATTTTCTAATGCCGCACTTGTACCTAAGGCACTATCATATCATGTAATTTATTTTAACTTCAGTCCATAATGAAAACTATTCATTCTTTGAATGATGTATCCACCAACATCTCATCGTCGTTGGTATCTTCTAAAATTATATACATGGAATACATAATTCATAGTATATAATATTTGAGGAATAACTTACTAGTAATCCATGAAACGTATTCTCTTAAAAACCTTAAATGACCCCATAAACTTGGGAACTATCTTCCCTTATCTTCAAATATGATAGTTCCCAAATCAAGGAAACACTCTTAAGAATACAAGGTCACTTAACTCAAACTCTATAAGATGATGTATATAATATTCATATGAATGTTTCAAACTCTACATATTCACCAATAAATTTTGGACCAGGTAGATATGATTTTATGTATCTTGAACTATACTTTGTCTAATAATAACTAACTCCCCTGCCTCTAACTAGCATAGAGTTGACCGAAATAGAATTTCATACAAGGCCTAAAAAGGTTCCATATAAATAATCACATGATAAAAATTATTATAGTTAAAATAATCTAAATTAATATGACTCTCCCATAAACCATTTAATTCAATGACACATGCTCACAACATGTCCTCCAAAATATAGATAGTACACTCAGACCACCCATTGGTCTGAGGATGGTATGCCATTCTAAAATGAACCTGAGTACCAAAAATCATATACAATACCTTCCAGATGTGAGATATAAATCAAGGATCCTGATTTGATAAAATACCCCAAGGTGTACTATTCACACTTATATTTCCCAAACATATAACCAAATCAACTCACCAATAAATTAAGTCTCCATGGTTAGTAGTAAATTCATAATAGCTGTCATCAAATCTATAATAAACCATACTACATCATTTACATGATGATAACTTGATATCCCTACCACAAAATCCATCATCACATCATCCCATATCCACTCAATAATAGGTCATTATTAAAAAAGATCTATGGGTCTCTAATTCCCATCCTTCACTCACTAATAGGTGGAGAATCATGCGACAAGCCCCAATACATCCTTCTTCATCTTAGGCTGCCAATACTACCTACAGATATCATGATATATCTTGGTAATACTTGGGTGAATATCCCATATTTAGGCATGATGATATTATATTATCTCCTCATGCATTATCATGGGAACCAAAAATCAACCTTGAATATATAGGATTCTATTACCATATTGGGATCAATCTAGTTATGGATCCATATTATACATACTATCACTTATAAATCTATATTATCAATTAGATAACTAATTCTTATTCACCCTCAAAAGGAGTGAAGAGGTAATATCCAAGGGAGCATGGGTAGCTCTACCCTAATACTTATGTATATTGAGATGCATCTCAGTGAAGATCCTTATCAAATTATATTTTCTAGTAGCCTTGTCAACTACCAAAGCCTAATTATTTATAATTAGTGATCCATTCATGATATTCCACTTCCCATGGATATATACCATGTTGAAGTTGAAGGACCATAAATAATAAACCCACCTTCTCTATCAAAGGTTTAGGTCACATTAGTAAAAGATATACCTAAGGATTTTTTAGTTAGTATACACCAAAAACCCATCACCCAATAAGTAGTGATACCAAAATATTATCACATTCACTAATACCATTGGATTAAAATTATGAGTAATATAATTCCACTCATGAAACCTAAACTACCCAGATCTATATGTGATAACTCTCCCATACTGCATCAGGGCTACTCCAAGGACTATGTTCGATGCATCACAATATAGGGTGTACTCCTTACCAGACTCAGGTAAGGTCAGAATCAATACATATGTTAACTTTACCACTATCTCATATATTTTTCTCTTATAAGGATCATACAACTTGAACTTTAACCCCTTCTTTTTCAGGGCCATCATCAATGGTACCAATCATGAGAAGTCCTGAAGGAATCTCCTAAAGTAGTATGCCAATCCCAGGAATCTTATGATCATAAAAAAAATCTTTGGAAACTCCCAAGAAACCATGATCTTGACCATCCTAGGGTCCATTGATAGACCATCCTAAAATATCAAATGACATAGGAATCAAACCTATTTGATCCATAACTAGAACTTTGAGAGACCAATATAAATTTGATTCTCTATCAGTGTGATCAAGATAAACTCTAGTTGTCAAGCATGATCTTACCTTGATTATAATTACACCAAAATATCATTGAAAAAATGACCTCAAACAAATCCATATATGGATGAAAGTACCAATTCTTCAAGGATTTAAATACTTGTGGTGCATTCTTCAAGAAGAATGAAATCACAAGATACTTATATAGTCCATAATTTCTATTAAAAGAAATTTAAGGAATATCAATAGGCCTCACATGAAGCTAATGATAACCCAACCTCAAATTGCTTATAGATAACCACTTTTATCCTCTCAGTTGGTAAAAAAATCATCAATAAAAGTAAGAGGATATAGGTTCTTAACTACTAATTGGTTCAACCTCAAGTAATATACTTATAATTTCAATGATCCATCACCCTTATTGGTGAATAAAATAAGGTCAACATAAGGGGACATGTTCAAGTGAATGAATCCCTTTACCTCAAGACCCTACAGCTTAACCTTCATATCTTTAAAATATACATGATCCATACTATATGGAATAATGGATATGGGATCCATACCTAGGATTAACTCAATCAGAAACTCTAACTTTCTCTCTGGTGGAAATCTAGATAATTACTTTGGAAAAACATTTCAAAAATAGGTAATTATTAGAGGAAATACTAAATGATGCATTTTCTCATCATCAAGAAAAATATTAGTGAATTGGATAAAACTGTTCCTAGCTACCAAATATCAGGTCTCAAATAATATTATTCAAAATACATCTCTCTGAAATGAGCATAACAATCACCCTCAACATACATAAATTATACCCATTAGTGATGACAATTGATATATATTTGATACTGATTTAGTAAATCCATCTGAATGATCACATCGAAACTACACCACCAAAATAAATAAATATCATAGAATCCTATAACCACCCATTATGATAACATAGTATATAAATATATAATATCCTCAAATCACACCCATAAGGGTGTATTAATAGATATATCCTGATAAAAAATATATAATGAGCCCCAAATCCTTATAAAACTTGGAAGATATATACAAATGAGATGAACTTATATCAAATAAAATAAATTCTAAGGTAGATGACACTAAAATCAGACCTTAAATGGCCAAATGTCCCTTTATATAATATTTTAAAACCAAGAAAATTATAACATAAATCATTTTTATATAAATATTAATTATATTTTATAGATTTATATTCATTATAAAAATATTAGATAATTTTTAAGTCAATAGGAAAAAGATTTATTTCTAACCCAATTGGGATTTCACACATTTTATGTTTTTATTTAAAAAATTTATTTCCAAATTATAGAGTTTTAATTTAACACAATGAACTTCATTTTTTAAATCATCATTTCAGAATTATCATAGGATTAATTTTTGATAATTTTATAAAAGGTTTTATTTTTTAATGAATACTGAACAATATTGATTTTTATTGAAAAATATATTTTATTTTCAAGTATTTACAAAGAAAAATTATATTTTGGATTGGTTTAAAAAATAATCAGTTTATTTTGATTAAAAATAATACAATTATGGTCTTGGGAATGAATTTTTTACTTGAATTTAGTTTAAAAATATTTTCCTACATAAAAGTTATTTCTTGGAAAAATGTTTTCATTGCATTTTGTGGGTTTAATTTTAAATTAAATTCTACCAATTTTGTGAATTGAATCTTGAAAAATAAAATCTATATTTTTAATTAATATTTTCAAATTTTTTAAATAGGTTAGTTTTATTTATGGTCATTATGAACAGTAACCAAAATAAATTTTTGTTACCATGGTAATGGTAAAATGGGTTAATTAGGGTTAAAACTAATGTGATAAGGCTTTAAATTCATTCGAACACTTACCATTATTTTATTGTATGAGTAAATTTCATCCATAATCATCCAAACTTTGAAATCATGACCCTATGCTTCCACTTATCTCTAATTTTGAACTTTATAATTTTTAAGTAAATGATAAAGTTAAAAATGTCACTCTCTTACTTTTAATATTTATAATATTTTGTGAAAAGGATTAAAAAAATTGTGTTTGTTTATAAATGGTTATTTTAAATATTATTTATTTTTTATCACATTAATTTATTTTTAAAATTTAGTGATGAAATAATTACTTTAAGAGCTTATACAACGTTGACTCAGTGCTTACGCAAGTGGTAAAAAAATCTTGTAAATGATTTTAAAAATTATAAAATTAATATTTTTTAGGAGAATTATAGTATTAAAAAAATTATAGATAATAATAACATATTTGTGACATGTGAATGGATTATATTCACATTTAGTTTTTTTCATTTTGTTTTCAAAGTCAAATTAAATGAATAGTTCTAAAATTAAAACTAATGATATTTTATTATAAACAATATTTTATTAAATGATTTAAAATTCATAAAAATTATATCTTAAGATAAGTGAAGATTATATGGTTGAAAATATCCACCATGGTCCATTTATTTATCACTTTTCCTTTTATAGTAACTTTATTGACCCCTAAAGAGTAAAAAACTTTGATATCATAGAAATTGTCAAAAGGGTTAATGGAGGTTTAAACAAAGAGATAAAGGTTAACACATCACCTAAACTAGTCCAAATTTTATTTAATGCAAGTATTTAAATCCACTCTCATCCTATATTATAAATATACTAGTTCAGAACCCTTTATACATGAAAAGAAATTTATATTAATTTAATACTTCAAGAAATTTCAAGATTTCTCTCCCCTCACTTATAAAAGGGTACCTCCTCTCATTTATTACTCACACATTTTGAGAACTCTAGCTCAGAAAATCCCTTCCAAAATAAATTCCTTACATACTTCCCTTAATCCTAGAGGCATTATTTGATTAGTAAACCATCCTAGGAAGGATTTTATGTAAACCTAAAGAGACTTTCCAAAATAAGAGGAAGATAAAGAATGTACATGATGATTCAACTCGATAAAAGGGACACTTTACTTTAAAAAAATAATTTTAAATATTTTAAGGATCTATTTTATAAATATTTTTATTCCATTCCCATAATCTTAAAATTATTTTATGGCTATATTTTTAGGGATATAAATGAATTATAAATGATATATTATGTCTCTTTTGACTTTATTTCAGTGGTTTTCAAGAGGAATGTTTTTACATATTTTATACATAATATTTTGGAAAAAAGGAAAAAATAATATTCTATTTTAATATGTATAGTGTTAATGGTTTTCCCTCCACCATAAATGTTATTTGATATTTGGATTTATTTCCATGTTTTCTTGTTTTCTTCAAAGAAAAAACCCCTTTCCATTTATTTTAGGTATTTTTTAAGAAGGGTTTTTTTGTGTAATGGATATTTTGATATCCATTTTTTTTTATTATGTATGAAAAAAATATTTTTATACATTTTTTAAAAGGTGGAGCCTTGGTCAAAAAACCAAGGCACATTTATTGAATAAAATAAAATAAAGGTTACAAAAGTCTAAAAGAATGGATTATTTTACAATCTTTTTCATTAAGGGGAGTCAAATCCATAGGGATGTCATCTGACCTGGTTATGTCATAGCTAACCCCCTTATTGGAAAGCCCATCCACAACCGTATTGGATTCATGAAACACATTAATAATGATAGGATTAGTCTTCATGAGTGAGTGAAGTAAATCCATCCATTGAGTTATGATCAGCCACACAAGATGCACCAAACCATTCCATAAAGCTTACAAGATGGTGGTTGAATCGCTTTCAATCCAGATATTGTTCCAAATTTTTTGTCTTGAAAAGTTTATATAATTAATAACAGTTAACATTTATGCCTCAAAAGATGAGTAAATCCATAGGTTCCATAGAATCAACCAAGAAGCTTCCCAAGGTGGTCCCTTGTAGAGACCCGAAGCTTAACGTACATAGATATTACATTACTTTTGTAGAATACTTAATACATAACAAAAACAGACACACAAGGACCGTAATAGTTTAGTGTCTTTGGAAACTTGGAACGTAATCTTCTAATCGTGGTGAAAGATCTTCAACATCTCCCATAAAGATATTCCACTTTTTGTTTCCTTACCTAAAACCTTTCTTTTAATCCTGGGGGAAAATAAAACATAAAAAGGGTGAGCTCAAATGCTCATTAAGGGTTTATCATGGATAAAATAAAACATACCATATACATTTGAACTTAAAAACATGAACATAATGTTTAAACATCAAAAGCTTGAGAAATGACATAAAACATGGAAGTATGTAAAGAATAGATCATAAAGAAACATTAAGAATGATAAAATAGCATGGGAATAAAACATGTAATTGTGGCATCCATTAAGCACATGTAATGATTTCCATAGTAGCCAAGGCATTGCTGGCAAGACCATTTTAGTGGACAAAGTCCCTTTCTGAATCGAGTTCACTCCTCGTTCTGGTCCTGTATTACTGAACTAGTTTAACTTGTCGTTCTAGCCATGTCTATCTCATGAGATATAAATCTTTACCCAATGCATTGGAGGGAGATATAGGTCCCGCCCATCTCATAATGAAATCATTCTTACTTGTGCCACAAAATAAACATACATCACCCAATAAATAAAATGGGTTTCATAAACATCATCCCATCATCAAATAATCCATATAAAAGAAATGGATATCATTTCATAATAAAAAAGTGAAACCATGTAAATCATAGAGACATGATACTTGAAACATACACATATGAAATAATGTCATCTTAGATGAAAAATGGTTTTGATAAAACACTTGAAATTAATTCTTGAGGAAAATATCCTTTATTCTTCAAAATCAATTTCTTTTCACAAAACGTCATGAAATTTTAAATGAAATGGATTTTGTTAAAAATAGTCATGAAATCTTTTGGAGGAAGCTTCATGAAAATAAGGCTTTATAAAACCTTAAAAATCCTTTCATGCCGTATACATTAAAAAAAACATTCTTCTCGTACTTTTTTCGGAAAAGTCAAAAAGTACCTTGTAGGGTAAATAAAAGAAATATTCCTTCCATACCATGGGGTAAAAGTCAAAATGGGTAAAAAGGACTTTAAACATACATGAAAACACTTTTATAAAACATGGACATGGATGATTGCAATAACCCCAGTAAATACTTACGAATAAGCAATCTTGGATAAAAATGAGATTTGCAAAATTATCCCTTACCTTAGGTCCGATATACTTCGTACGTATCCAAAACTCCTATATAATGATTTAAATAATGTCATTGACTTATTACAGAATCATATTCATTGTTATTATATCATATATGGTTCACTTATGACTTTATATTACCCGTTCTTTTGTAAATTCATGTTAAAGTAGCGTTTTGGGTAAAATCGTTTCATTTGTCGTTCATGTTTTAACTTGTAATTATTCATATGATTACTTAGATCATGATTACTTATATCCAGAATGTATAACATGATTTATATATAATATATATTCAGAATATATATATATATAATGGATCAATAAATGGAAAGAAATACACCGTTCATGGAGACGGTAGGCCGTACGTACGCATGAACGCTGTTTTCGTTTCCTTATTGAATCGAATGGAATTAAGTAGATGACATGAATATATATACATAAATCCAGTATCATTATTATTTCATATATTTCATGATTACTTATTATATATACTTTATAATCATTCTTGAATGGTTATCATGGAGAGTGAATCTCATCGCGTCGTGGAGACGGTATTCCGTACGTACGCACGAGTGATGATATCATTCCCATGATCGTGGAATTGTATTAATCTGTATGTATAATATTAAATAATCAATATCACTTTAAAATAATCATATATATTCCTTACTTTCACCATTATACCGATCCATGTAAGGTGGTGGTAGAAATTAGATTACACCACAGCGTGGAGATGGTATTCCGTACGTACGCACGCGCGGTGATTTCGTTTTCCGTAGGATGGATAGATAGTGAAATATGGTTGTTTAATAATTATAATAACATATAAGTATATTAGTGATACTGATGTTATTACCTCATAATGAAATAACTAAAAAAGAATATCTGGAAGAAGAAATAAAGTTGAAAGAATCGGTAACAGACATTACCTCTACTTTGAAGCGCCTCTTTGAGACCTCCTCTTAGGGTACTAAAATTGGTCTTTGAAGAAGACCAGGACCTCTAGTATGTTTCTAGGGAAGTGGAGAAGAAAATATTTCATGGATTGTCTGAGCTTGAAGGCTCAAAGTGGTGTGAGGAAGAGAGGGAGGAGGTGCCCTTTTATAAGGGAGGAGAGGGGCACCTCTGGAATAACTAAAAATATTATTTTATTATAAAGTCAAATTCGGTTTTTTAATATCTCAAAATTGATATATTTCGAAGATAAGGTGGGTATGGGTCGAAATACTTTCATCCAATAGAATTTAGACAAATTTAGGTCATTATATTAACCTTATCTTTTAGTTTTAACTCTTAGTTAATTAGATTGACATTTACCATGTCACTTTGTATTTTTATATTATATAGTTAATAAACTTACCATATACATCCAAGAGACCCCCAAGTGGTCCATTAATGATACAAATATTATGATATAAGTATCTTGGCCGAAACTTAGATTTTTAGGAATATAATAACAATTAATAATATAATATTTGGTTTAAAAACAATTTTATGTCAATTTTGACACTATTTGGTAATTGATTTTTTTGAAAATAATAACAGAATGATTTGTTAGAAAAAAATTAATTAAATCAATATTAACATGTCATATTAACATATAAAATTATTGTAATTCATAAAAAGTCTCAAATTACATTTATTTGGGTATTTATAACATCAATTATGTCAATATTTCATTAATAAGATAATTACTGCATCATTATTGTATCATAAATAAATTAAATTATTTTAAGTCTAAAAATTAAAAATAAAATACCATTATGTTTTAAATAATGTTATCTTTATAATGAATATTTATAGTCGAATTTATCGTATGTATAACCCTATATTAAAAATGATTTAGTTATTAAACTTTGATTTTAACTATTTTAACCCTTCTTTAAGTAAATTGATAATAAATGTCCTAATCTAATCCAAGTGGGCCTAAATGGTCATATTTTATTCCTAAGGTTTTTTTTGGTCGAATTAAACTTATCCAATAGAATTAGGACATGTGTTAGGGTAATAATAATACCATTTTACCCTTAATTACCCTATTTACTTTTAACCGTGGTAAAAAAAAGTAAAAAGTTACTATTCACCAAAAATTATTTTCATCTCATTGAACCACATTTCAGTCCTTGATATTAACCGTGTCTCTCGGATTTTTGAAATTCCACTCATAGAAGCGGTAAAATTAAGTTTTATGAAAAATTCAGTTTTTTTAACTACCACTTAGTGGTTTCACTATTTATCAAAAAATGAAAGTTTCCATAAAAATACCAAAAATTAGGCCTAAGATATATTTGATATTATGAATTAAAAAATTATGTCTATTTTACAAAATTCAAAACATATCAGTTACATTAACTAATTTAAAAATTAATTCCCATCGTCAAAACAAATAGCATGTTTTTAAGAGATAATAACTATCAAAAAATTGACACTTGTTTATGTCTGGTTTAAATGTGAAATTACATCCAATGACCAACATTGTATTAAATTGTAATAATATATTCTAAATATACTTTAAAACCACTCAAATTAATAATTTATCACTATTAATTATTTTGATTAAAAAAGTTGTTTTTAATTAAAATTTAGTAATTTTCACTATTCATCAGAATATGAAAGTTATCTGAAAAGTACCAAAATTTCACCCTAAGCTAATTTCGATATTCCAAATCCAAAAATGAAGTCCATTTTGAAATATAAAATTTATAAAATTTCAAAAAGTGGGTATTACTATTCATAACGGCTAGTTCATAATAATATTATAATAATATCTCGTTTAGTGAAACTCGGTATTGCGTAATACACACGCTATCGAGGAAGGTCGTGATTGCATGTAATGCAAGGAAATTCAGGGATGTGTGTTGTGCAAGCTCCTTTTGGTGTGGCATACAACACAGGACATTAATTAAAAAGAATAAAATCTCGGGGTGTTACATTTTACCCCCCTTAAAATGAATTTCACCGTTGAAATTCGTTAGGGTTATAAATGGTTTACTACTCGAAAGTTTTTTTTAATAGAAACCCACATCGTAAAAAGGAATACCAATAATTGGCTTTAAAAACTATAGTCTGAAATGTAACGGTTACCCATATTAACTCATCATTGGGTTTCCACGTAGGAGAACATAGGTGAAAATATGGATATGGAAGAAAAATCTAACCGTCAAGTTTTGATGGAGAGTGGTAGAGAACATGGCTATGAAAAATCCATCAATCAAAAAGCCATAAATTTGTGATGACCTAAGGTACCATCTGATTCATTGGATATAAGATCACTAGGAAAACATTTTTGGTTTTCAAGATCATTTCCCTAAAGTTGATGAAATTGGAATTAGAAGAAATACTTTCGTGATTTTGGTACAGTCTCACCGTTGGTAGTTCTTTGGACAATTTACACTTCATCTCTTAAAGAAATGAAGTTGAATTTTTCATTCGTGATGTGTTAGCAGATCATGTGATAGAATGATGGGTCATTCCATCTGTCTCAAACAAAAGGTTATAAAAGTTATCAAAAAATACATAAGTCCATCTATAGTGAGATTAATCATATATGGTTCCTAAAATGGACTTATAATTCATATATAATACTTATTAATATAATAAAACTAGTTTCTAGTAAACAAGGACTTCCTGTAGGCCAGTGGTAGGCAATAAAGGCCAGTCACACTTCGGTTGTGGGTTCGATTCCCACAGCCTTTTCCAACGCGATGGGTTGTCGCCCATCCTGCAGGTTGTCCTTTTTCTAAAACTATATTACTATAACATCCCATAAATAATATTGAAAAAACTTCTATCCTTAAACAATACTAACTTATGTCCAACATAATCCATTCCAATCTTTAGGCTTATCCAAAATACTGCTGTCCAATCTCATATTATAGTGAAAACGATTACCTATGAGTTCATACAACTAGCATGTTAATACCATCGTTGATCCCCATATATCATGAGATATGTCTTGTTGGTCACATTCCAAACATTCGAAGGCCTTAATCATGTATTCTCTTGAAAAAAATGAATACCCATTGAATCTTAGTGAAAACATGAGTGCTGTCAAAAGTTAACTCTTTTCACATACCAAAACCTCGAACCATGATATAACTATTTCCTTATATCATTCATGAGCTCATGAATACTGTCAAGCATTTCATTTTCTCGTTTTCCCTTCATTATGTGCATATCATCTTTTTTCCAATAATATCTCAATCACTTTCCATGGTTACCGGTACCATAAAATTATTGAAAACCACAATAGACCAATACATAAATATTCCAATATTCCATGATACTATATACAACATTATTTTGGAATCCCATTACATAAACACTTAATCATTCCACCACATCGTTTTCATATTCAACAACGCCAATAGTGATCGCATGTGACATCCCTTTGTCCTTTTCCTTAAGTGGTTGCTCATGTCGATCATCACTAACCCCTGGATTAGGGAATTTATTAGCATAATGCCCCATTTCCTTGCACTTGAAGCATTGAAGTGTTGGTGGTGTGTTCTCTGCAGTATTTTCTTTATTCACATCATTAGAAACCCTTTTTCCATTACTTCGACACTCAGCTGCTTGATGTCATTCTTTTCCACACTTAAAACATTTTCTAGTCCCTTTAAGACAATCTCCACCATGCTTCTTTCCACACTTTGAGCATAATGAAACATTCATCTTCTTTTCACTATTATTCTGAGATTTCTCCTTGAACTCCATCTTTTGTTTCTTGTCAAAACCATGAGATGGATATGTAACACCAACTTCCATTTCTACCTTAATAGCAAAACGCACAATTTCTTCATAGCTACTGAAGTCTCTTATAGTTAATGCCCTTCGAAGATTTGGTTTTAAGCCACTGAAGAATCGATCAACTTTACTTTCAGGTTGGATGATAAAGCCAGATGCATACCTTGCAAGCCTTGTAAAATTCGCTTCGTATATACCAACAGATTCATCATCCTTTTGCTTTAGTTCAAGAAAATACTTCTCCATCTTTGTTCAAAGAATACGAGGTAAGTACTTATTGAAAAACAAGTTCTTGAACTCGTCCCATTCCATGGACTCAATTTCATCTCTTGGCCTCGTATTCTTGATAAGATTCCACCATTGATCAGCTTCACCTTCCAAATGATATACTGCTAAGATGACTTTATCATGTTCAGAACATTGAAGAACTAAAAATATCTTTTCAGTGGTACTGATCCATTGTTTAGCAACAAGTGGATTAGAAGACCCACTGAAAGAAGGTGGACGTTGCCTCATGAAGGACTCAATAGAATATTGTTCCATTCTCTACTTATTTGGAAGTCCAGAATGATTCATAGCTTGTGTAAGTATAGCAATAAGATTTTGCACTCCATCTCCCATAACATTTGTTTTTTCAAGAAGACAATCATTGCATTGTCCATTACATTGATCAACACGGTTCCTTCGGGTTCCAGCCATCGTCTAAAACCAAAAAAGAATAGTGTGAGAGGCAAAAATCATGCTAGGGAAAACAACATAATAAAGGGGGAGTACCTTCAATATCTAACATCTTAGGTTTAATTCTAAGATCGTTACCATAATTATAGGACTATACCCTATACATATACTAATCATTAGGGACATCCCTAGACATACCTTAGAAATATCTCTAGGGATTTTACTAAAGTTTTCTCATCCTAGTTTCCAAAGGTTGACTAAACCTTTCCTCTGATACCAACTGTAGATACCCGAAGCTTGACGTACATAGATATTACATTACTTTTGAGGAATACATAGTACATAAAAAAAATAGACACATAAGGACCGTAATAGTTTAGTGTCTTTGGAAACTTGGAACGTAATCTTCTAATCGTGGTGAAAGATGTAACACCCCGAGCTTCCACGATACGCTTCTCTTTCAATAATGCAATAGCTTGGAATGTACGCAAGTTCGAGTTCTAACACACCGCGACTAATCAAAGTAGCAGTTATGAATAGGAATACCCACTTTTTGAAATTACATATATTTTATATTTCAAAATGGACTTCATTTATGGATTCAGAATATTGAAATTATCCTATGTTGAATTTTTGGTATTTTTCTGAGAACTTCCAATTTTTTATGAATAGTGAAAAATACATAAAAACAACCTTTTTAATCAAAATAATTTATAGTGATAAATTATACTATTGAGTGGTTTTAAAGTATAATTAGAATATATTTTTACCATTTTATCCAATGGTGGTCATTAGAATTAATTTCACTTTGAAATTGGACATAAACAATTGTCAATCTTTTGATATATATTGTTTCTTAAAAACACGCTATTTGTTGTTACAACGAGAATTAATTATAAAATTAATTAATGAAACTTATATGTTTTGAATTTTGTAAAATAGTCATCATTTTTGAATTCGGAATATCAATTATAGATTAGGGTGAAATTTTGGCATTGTTCTGAAAAACTTCAATTTTTGATGAATAGTGAAACCAGTAAGTGGTAGTTAAAAAACTGATTTTTCATTTAAATGAAACATTACCACTTATGTGATTTGATTTTCAAAAATATGACATTCATGGTTGTCATTAGGAAGTAAAATGTGGTTCAATGGGATTAAAATAATTTTTTGGTGAATAGTAACTTTTAAGTTTAATTAATCATGATTAAAGGTAATTAGTGATATTTAAGGTAAAAATGATATTATAAAAATATGAAAATACCTTTAAACTTGTCCTACCCCTATTGGATGTGTCATGGACGACCAATACAATCCATGGGTCAACTTGGGGACCCCATGGAGCTACTTTGTTTGGAAAATGACATAAATAACTTTTTATTTAATGTTAAAATAAAAATGTCACAAACATGAGTTCTTTTACTAAAACAATTTTTAAATGGGGTTATACAAGTCATATTTTTGACTATAAATATTCATTAGAAATATAAAAAGACTCCCTACATCATGATATTTTGTTTTATAATTTTTAGACATTAAATAAATTAAATTATTTATGACACCATGATGATGCAGCGATTACCTCATTAATTGATGATTTAAATAAAATGAAAAGATAATGTAAAATCCAAGGCTTACACTTGTCAAAAACCTATTGGAGGAGTATATTTATAACCCTTATCACCTTAGACTCGAATTATATAGGTGTGGGACTTTTAGAATCCTAAAATCATTTTATAATAAAGTAATATTTCATTACTTTCCAAGAGTGTCCCTCCTCTCCACTTATAAAAGGCCCCCACCACTACCACCTTACTAACACTTTCAAAGCCTTTTGTCTCGGCCAACCTCTTCCCAAATACTCTCCCAACTTCCCTCTATTACTCCTAGAAGCCTCAAATTGGGCATAATTCTTCTCAAGGAAGCCTTTGGCTCAAATCAAAAAGAGTTACTCGATTTTAAAGGTAGTGTTTTCTCTTGTGTTCTTATGTTTTATTTTGCTTCTCCAACCCCCTAAACTCTTTTTATTCATTTATTTTGTAACAACACCAGTATTATAAATATACTAGGATTTTGTTATGATAAGTATTTGATTTAAACTTACACACACCTTCATCTAATGGTTAAAGAACATAATGTTTCTGTGGATGGTGAATTTCTGCCTCACGAAATGATGATTGTTCAACACTCATATAACACCTTCAAAGGTGTCCATTAAGATGTCACCCTATTTATATATAATATATAATATTTTTATGTTTTACTTAAGGTTCTTTATTTTTCATTTATGACATGCCTTTATTGTTTCCATTATGGGTAAACGCGATATTTTCATTTTAGGAAGTGCAGACTACCGCCCCCTCAAAGTGATTTGAATCGTTAATGCCATATGTGGGATGTAAAAAGGATGGAGTAAATGATATTATATATGATATTATACTGGAATTATAATATACCTTTATATCATTATGATTTCATTAAATACGAAATAAAAATGAAAGTAGTGTTCATGCGTACGTACGGCTTACCATCTCCATGAACGGTGCATTTCATTTCTTACCTCTAAACATTATGGAATATTATAAATGCATGTATATACTGGATATATATGAGCTATATGATATCTATATCATGAATATAATTCTGGATATAATGGATATTTCACCACATGAACAACTTGTAATTATAAGAAGTTTATTTTTGACTCAAGTACCAAAGATCGACAAAACAACCGTTATTAACTTAAATAATTACATAATGTTAATAACATGGTAATAAGTGATATAAAAGGAATAATGAACTTGAAAAAGGTTCTTAAGAAGGTAGAGATTAACTCTAGTTTATTATTCAAAAGGTTAAAGAGCGGTCGAGTCAAGTCGGACACGAGGTAAGGGATCTTCTTAACCCAATTTCTATTCTTTGGGTTAATCTCCTACTTTCAAATTATGTCATGATATTATTATGTCCTATCTTGTATTTATACTTTCTTTATGTGTACATATAGTGAATACACATGATAGATATATATTATATAAAAATTATCTTTTTAAGGGATTTTGTCTCAATCTCCATTCATTGAGGCATATTTTGTTTTATACCCAAATTTCTTTTATACGGTGTATAAAACCCTTTGACTTTTACGTTTATTCAAAAGGAATATTTTTTTATACGAAGCGTTTTACTAAACGACAAAAAGGGAATGTTTTTCTTGTCGTACATATTTGGCGACAATGACTTCTCTGCCGCCGTGACCATTATTTGAGTTTCAGCTTCCTCTACAAGCCATAACGTTTTTTTAATGAAAAATAAATACAAAGTCTTAACTTTATTTTATTTTGGTATTGAAAATGGTTTTGAAAGTGTTTTTATTATATCAATGTGTTGAATTGATATCTTGTGATTTAAATGTGGAAATGTTATGTTTCCTTTATGCATGTTTTATGTGATACGATTATGTTATGGTTTATGATATGTTTAAACCTATTCATATGAGGAATGCATTGGACTTAATAAGTGACGGGTGGAGCCCTCTATAGCTCCACGATGCATCAGCAGGTCTCATGAGACAAACTAGTGTCTTGGCACGAGGCCTTGACAAAATCTTATTTGTGGTCTTGGCACGAGGCTTTGGCTACATGGTTATGATAGTCTGGCATTATGCATTCCATCATTATGAAATTGGTTATTCGACCAGTAGAATATCCATGTGAAAAAGTAAATGGCATTATCTCATTTTACTTTTTCCATATTATGTTTAAGTTCATGTTTAAAAGGCTTTTTTTAGTTATACATTTCCTTAAATGTTTATGTTTATTAATGAAAGCTTTCGCTATATTGTTATCCTCACTGAGCATCTGAGCTCACCCCTTTCAATGTTTTAATTTTTCTAGGATGTGAAGAAGTATATTATGAATGACCTGCAGGGATAATATAAGGGGATATGAAGAGAAGATGTTGTAGTTTTATTTTACTTTATGATGTAATGTAAGACTTATGAATGTATCTAGTGTTTCTAAGACTACAAAACTAATCGGTCTTTCGAGACATGATCTTTTGTGATCATGCCAATGTTACGAAGTAATGCACCGACTCTGGGTAACTGGGTTCGGGGCGTTACAAAAGATCTTCAACATCTCCCATAAAGATCTTCGACTTTTTGTTTCCTTACCTAAAACCTTTCTTTTAATCCTGTGGGAAAATAAAACATAAAAAGGGTGAGATCAAATTCTCAGCAAGGGTAAGCATGGATAAAATAAAACATACCATATACATTTGAACTTAAAAACATGAACATAATGTTTAAACATCAAAAGCTTGAGAAATGAAATAAAACATGGAAGTACGTAAGGCATAGATCATAAAGAAACATTAATAATGATAAAATAGCATGGGAATAAAACATGTAATTGTGGAATCTATTAAGCACATGTAATGATTTCAATAGTATCCAAGGAATTGCTGCCAATACCATCTTAGTGGACAAAGTCCCTTTCTGAATCGAGTTCACTCCTCGTTCTAATCCTGTATTACTGAACCGGTTTCACTTTCCGTTACAACCATGTCTATCTCATGAGATATAAATCTTTACCCAATGCATTGGAGGGAGATATAGGTCCCACCCATATCATAATTAAATCATTCTTACTTGTGCCACAAAATAAACATACATCACCCAATAAATAAAATGGGTTTCATAAACATCATCCCATCATCAAATAATCCATATAAAAGAAATGGATATCATTTCATAATAAGAAAACTGAAGCCATGTAAATCATAGAGACATGATACTTGAAACATACACATATGAAATAATTTCATCTTAGATGAAAAATGGTTTTGATAAAACACTTGAAATTAATTCTTGAGGAAAATATCCTTTCTTCTTAAAAATCAATTTCTTTTCACAAAATGTCATGAAATTTAAAAAGAAATGGATTTTGTTGAAAATAGTCATGAAATTTTTTTAGGAATCTTCATGAAAATAAGGCTTTATAAAACCATAAAAATCCTTTCATGTCTTATACGTTAAAAAAACAATCTTCTCGTACTTTTGTCGGAAAAGACAAAAAGTACTTTGTAGGGTAAATAAAAGAAAGATTCCTTCCATACCATGGGGTAAAAGTCAAAATGGGTAAAAAGGACTTTAAACATACATGAAAACACTTTTATAAAACATTTACATGGATGATTGCAATAACCCTAGTAAATACTTACGAATAAGCAATCTCGGATAAAAATGAGATTTGCAAAATTATCCCTTACCTTAGGTCCGATATTCTTCGTACGTATCCAAACCACCTGTATAATGATTTAAATAATGTCATTGACTTATTACAGAATCATATTAATTGTTATTATATCATATATGGTTCACTTGTGACTTTATATTACCCGTTCTTTTGTAAATTCATGTTAAAGTAGCGTTTTGGGTAAAATCTTTTCATTTGTCGTTCGTGTTTTAACTTGTAATTATTCATATGATTACTTAGATCATGATTACTTACATCAATAATGTAAAACATGATTTATATATAATATATATTCAGAATATATATATAATGGATCGACAAATGGAAAGAAATACACCGTTCATGGAGACAGTAAGCCATACGTACGCATGAACGCTGTTTTCGTTTCCTTATTGAATTGAATGGAATTAAGTAGATGACATGAATATATACACATAAATAAAGTATAATTATTATGTCATATATTTCATGATTACTTATTATATATACTTTATAATCATTCTTGAATGGTTATCATGGAGAGTGAATCTCATCGCATCATGGAGACAGTATTCCGTACGTACGCACGAGCGATGATATCATTCCCATGATCGTGGAATTGTATTAAGGTGTATGTATAATACTACAGAATAAATATCACTTTAAAATAATCATATATATTTATTACTTTCACCATTATACCCATCCATGTAAGGTGGTGGTGGAAATTAGATTACACCATGGCGTGAAGACGGTATTCCGTACGTACGCACGCGCGGTGATTTCATTTTCCGTAGGATGGATAGATGGTGAAATATTGTTGTTTCATACTTATAATAACATATCATTATATGAGTGATAATGATGTTATTTCCTCATAATGAAACAACTAAAAAAGAAGAAGTGGAAGAAGAAATAAAGTTGAAAGAATCGGTAACAGACATTACCTCTTCTTTGAAGTGCCTCTTTGAGACCTCCTCTTAGGGTACTAAAATTGGTCTTTGAAGAATACCAGGACCTATAGGATGTTTCTAGGGAAGTGGAGAAGAGAATTTGGCAGGGTTTGGCCTAGTTTGAAGGCTCAAGGTGGTGTGAGGAAGAGAGGGAGGAGGTGCCCTTTTATAAGGGAGGAGAGGGGCACCTTTGGAATAACTAAAAATTTTATTTTATTATAAAGTCAAATTCGGTTTTTTAATAGCTCCAAATTGATATATTTCGAAGATAAGGTGGGTATGGGTCGAAATCCTCTCATCCAATAGAATTTAGACACGTTTAGGTCATTATATTAACCTTATCTTTTAGTTTTAACTCTTAGTTAATTAGATTGACATTTACCATGTCACTTTGTATTTTTATATTATATAGTTAATAAACTTACCATATACATCCAAGAAACCCCCAAGTGGTCCATTAATGATACACATGTCATTATATAAGTATCTTGGCCGAACCTTAGATTTTTAGGAATATAATAACAATTAATAATATAATATTTATTTTAAGAACTATTTTATGTCAATTTTGACACTATTTGGTAATTGATTTTTTTGAAACTCATAACAGAATTATTAGTTCAAAAAAATTAATTAAATCAATATTAACATGTCATATTAACATATAAAATTATTGGAATTCATAAAAAGTCTCAAATTACATTTATTTGGGTATTTATGACATCAATTATGTCAATATTTCATTAATAAGATAATTACTGCATCATCATTGTATCATAAATAAAATAAATTATTTTAAGTCTAAAAATTACAAATAAAATACCATTATGTTGGAAATCTTTTTAGCTTTCTAATGAATATTTATAGTAGAATTTATCTTATGTATAACCCTATATTAAAAATGATTTAGTTATTAAACTTTGATTTTTACTATTTTAACCCTTCTTTAAGTAAATTGATAATAAATGTCCTAATCTAATCCAAGTGGGCCTAAATGGTCATATTTTATTCCTAAGGTTGTTTTTGGTCGAATTACACTTATCCAATAGAATTAGAACATGTGTTAGGGTAATAATAATATCATTTTTACCCTTAATTACCCTATTTACTTTTAACCGTGGTAAAAAAAGTAAAAAGTTACTATTCACCAAAAATTATTTTCATCTCATTGAACCACATTTTAGTCCTTTATATTAACCGTGTTTCTAGGATTTTCAAAATTCCACTCACAGAAGCGGTAAAATTAAGTTTTATGAAAAATTCAGTTTTTTTAACTACCACTTAGTGGTTTCACTATTCATCAAAAAATGAAAGTTTCCAGAAAAATACCAAAAATTAGGCCTAACCTATATTTGATATTATGAATTCAAAAATTATGTCTATTTTACCAAATTCAAAAATATCAGTTACATTAACTAATTTAAAAATTAATTCCCGTCGTCAAAACAAATAGCGTGTTTTTAAGAGATAATAACTATCAAAAGATTGACACTTGTTTATGTCTGGTTTAAATGTGAAATTACATCCAATGACCAAAATTGTGTTAAATTGTAAAAATATATTCTAAATATACTTTAAAACCACTCAAATTAATAATTTATCACTATTAAATATTTCGATTAAAAAAGTTGTTTTTAATTAAAATTTAGTAATTTTCACTATTCATCAGAATATGAAAGTTATCCGAAAAGTACCAAAATTTCACCCTAAGCTAATTTTGATATTCCGAATCAAAAAATGAAGTCCATTTTGAAAGATAAGATTTTTAAAATTTCAAAAAGTGGGTATTACTATTCATTACGGCTAGTTCATAATAATATTATAATAATATCTCGTTTAGTGAAACTCGGTATTGCGTACTACACATGCTATCGAGGAAGGTCGTGACTGCGTGTAATGCAAGTAAAGTCAGGGATGCATGTTGTGCAAGCTCCTTTTGGTGTAGCGTACAACACATGACATTAATCAAAAAGAATAAAATCTCGGGGTGTTACATCCCTGTACACTAATCCACACCCCGAGACCCCAAGTTACCATTAGAGGCCCCATCAACATTAAATTTAATCCAGACCAGGATCATAAATTGCCAAAAAACTTCAAACGTGAATTAAGGTTTACTATAATTACCTTCAACACCAAGTACTTGCAAGATGATGAAATCAGAAGCAGGTACCCCTGTTAAATAGTGGGAGCTTCATGTTTGGAAGGGAGTATCCTCACCCATAACGCACAAATATTTAATGAGATATTATGATGTAAATAAGAATTTATATCATACCAGATCACATGAATAATATCAACAATAATATCCATAAAAAGGTTCTTTATTTGATGAGAGGTGTTAGAAGCATCACATCACTAAATTTGAGAGCTGATTGAATCCAAAAGTAACAATCTGTAATAAAAAATATCAAGAACACATTTCCAAAGACCAGAAGTGTAACACAAAAAATAAAAATATGGTTAGTGTATTCTCTATACTGACTGCATAGACTATATTTAGAGAAAATATATACCCCAAAATATTGGAGACAATTATCAGTAGGGACCTGATTATCATCAATTCTCCAAACAAGAGTGAGTCTTGAAGGTTTTATGTAAGGCTTATCAAAAAATTTAACCAAGAAAAAACATTATCCATATTTATAAAATAGTGGCTATAAAAAAATTTTAGTCAAGCATGCCATTATGAATGGGTCATCAAATTAAAAAAAATAATTAGTGTTTTCAAAGGGATAATTATCAATGACATGATTAACATTATCAGGAATATCAATTTTGGGAGAATTTAATAAATATTTAATAGAAACATTAGTGTGCTCAGGTAAATGATTGGGATGAACCATAAAAATAAGAAGAGCACAAGACCAGTTATCTAACCAAAAGTTCATAGAAGAGTCCTTTAAAACCATCCATCTAGAATTATACATAATATTAGAGAAGGAATTTTTAATGGACTACTAGATAGATGAGTCCACGTGATTCAGGTCACCTTTCTTCATCTTATCAAGGAATTTATTTTTAAGTAACGTAAGATGAATGGAGTCATTATGAAGGAAATTAAAATTGATTCTAGCTTCTAATTCATCATTGAAAAGTCTAATGTTATTAATTTCTATACCAACCTTATTTAAAGGTTTACGATAATTGGACCAGGGGACAATCACTAATTTTATTTTGAGAGTTATCCCACTCCACACAAATGTTTTTATGCATATATTAATTTTATTGAGAAGGACAATGATCCATTTATATAACATAAAGGATTAAACCATTTTAGAGATAATTGTAGATTTCAAAAGGAAAATTGTACCTACTATAGATAGGTATTTTCCCTTCCCTACAAAAAGTAGATTTTGAATTTGGTCAACAGTCTTAGAGAAGTAACTACATTTAAATCTTCCCTAAAATATTGGAACACTAAGGTAGGTGAAATGGAAGGATACTTATTTTAGACCAATATTGTTAATAATGTTTGATTTTTTATTGGATGGTAACCTTTTTCCAAATAAAATAAAGGATTTATCCTAACTGGTGGATTGACCAGAGATCTCCTCATAATGAGATAGAGAAGCATAAATATTTTTAATATTTATTTTACCTCCTTGTAAGAAAATAATGATATCATCTGTATATAGGAGGTGCATGGGGAAGTTAGATTCTTAGAAGCATGGATAAGATTAAGTTTCCATTTCTTGACTAGGTGAGTGACCAGTCTGTTTAAGTAGTCTTTCACAATATACAAAATAATGACAGAGAGGGAATCACCTTGTCTTACAGATTTAGTGTAGTTAAACTATCCCTTCAAATATCCATTAATCATAATTGATATGTGAGTCGAGTTAAAAAGAGTTATAATTATTCCAATAAATATATTATTAAAACTAAAGTCTTGGAGGACCTTGTAAATAAAACTCAAATAAATGATATCAAAAGACTTTTTGATTTCATGTTTTATGGAAATACTACCTCCCCTATTAGGTTTTTTTAAGAGATTAGTAAATTTAGAGGCAAGAAAGATACATTCTTGAATGGTTCTACCCTTGAAAAAACCAAATTAGTTCCAAGAGAAAATTTTGTTTGTGATAGTTGCAATTATATTAGAAAGAAGCTTAGTAATGATTTTATAGAGAGTGTTGATAGGCGAACTTGGTCTAAAGATATGAATTTTATAAAAATTATCAAATTTTGGAATCAAAGTAAATAATTGGGCATTAATACCATGAGGAAGAATACCATTGAAGAATAAATTTTTATCCAACCTATAAACATCAGGAAGTATAACATCCCAGTAGTGTTGAAAAAATATGTCATTAAAACCATCAGGCCTAGAGGCACTGTCTAAATTTAGACTAAAGATGATATTCTTGATCTCATAGTCAAAAGGAATTCTAGTGAGGAAGGATTTATCGTCATCATTAACAATGAAAAGAATAACATCAAGAATAAGTTTTTTATGGATATAAGGTCCATTGAAAATATTATTAAAGTAGTAAAAAACTTTATTATAAAAACCATACTCAATATCAATGATGTTGTCCCCATATTTAAGAAAATAGAGAGGCCTACAAGAATTCCTAATTATTTAGATAAAATTATAAAACTTAAAGTTCCTATATCCATCATTTATCCATTCATATCTAATGATATTATTTTTAATGTTATCCTTAATGTATAGGAGATCATTTAGTTTTGTTGTAAGATTAATTTCTTATCGAGGATCCATAGTAAAATTAGATATATTGGTGGCATTGATTTTGGATATAAGATTAATTTATCCTCTCATTAATGGAGAGGAGATCATTTATTTTGAATTTTGTTGAGATTGAATTCCAAATAAAAAATCTAATTGTAAATTTGGTTGTATTTGGATTTACACCATCCTTTTAGATTTTTTTAAGGAATTTTAACTTTATGGTTAAAATGAAAGAATATTTTCTATATTTGATAGAATTCCAAAAATTTTTGATAGTGCTATCTCACTTAGGATTATAAATACAAGAATTATTGAATCTAAAAGTAAGAAAAAAGATTAATGTTTTTAATAGAGAGTGTGACCAAGGTCAGATGATGTTAAGAGGTAATTTTGGGGAGAGTGATGCTGGAGATTATATCCCATTTTTCAAGGGATTTTTCATTAGAGAAAGACCTATCCAGTTTACTAGGAATGAGCCTATTAAAATTCCTTTTATACCAAGTGTATTTTTCCCCTAAAATGTTTATTTCAGTTATATTTTATCCTTGATGGAGGTTATGAATTATCTAGAGGAGATAATGGAGTGGGTAGGGCCCATTTTTTTTACATGGACCAAGACTGGTTTAAAATTCTGTAACCATAATCCATGATTCATGAATGTTGTTTCATAAAAAGGAAAGATCCTTCCAAAGTGGTATTCTATACTGATACATATTCTTAGCATAAAAAATAAAAAAGGTGTGAGTTTGAGTATGTTAGTTTACAAGTGAAAGCTTGGCTAGAAATATTATAAACACTAACATTATTCAAATAAGTATGAGAAAATATCTTGAGAGTTTCAACAGGAGAGTTACTATTTTTAGCTTCAAGATAAAAATAACAAGTATGTTTAAAGTGAGAAAATATAAGTGAAAAGTTAGTTTTAGGGCCAATAAAAGAAAAAAATTTGGGTCTATGAGTATGAAGAAATTGTTTTTAAGTAGTAATTGTGTTATAGTTAGCAATACCATGAAAATTCCAAAATAATATATTCATTTAAACTTGTAATTGGGTTTGTAACCCCACTTATTTTTATTCCCAGAGCACTTCCTCCTAGAGGATATTCTAACCATTTTAGTTTTGTTGCTGATAGGAGTCAAAGTACAATTTCCCTGTTTAACCATTTAAGTAACAAGAGGAAGGGTATTAGGAGTACCTAACCTTGTATTAGTGGTGGACATTGGATCATGACCAATTTTTTGAATGGAATGATCCAAGGATGGGTGGTTCCATTATAAACCAAGTATGGGTGGTTACATTATAAACCAATGATGGGTGGGTCCTTTATATCTCTCCAATGCATTGAGTAATGATTATGTTCTCTAGATAATTATATTATAAGTTGAACATATTAGTTATTCCACTTGTAAGGGTTCTTATAAAGATAATGTCTCAAGTTACCTAAATGATTTATCTATGATTGATATGGATTTTTACTTAAATATTATGATTTTACAAGGTAAGATAATTATTTTATATTTAAAGGAAATTATATTCTACTTCTTAAGGGTGAAATGTAAAAAAATTTGAAAAAAAAATCATGAGTTTTTCATCAATTAAAATATACCATTATGACTTTTATTTTATCCTTTAATATTTACTATGAAATGTTTTATGAAAATATTTTAGAATTTAAGTTGATTTATTGAGTAATAAAATGATTATTTTGAGTCCAAAGTTTATTTTAAAAAAGGAAAATTATTATGAGTACTCATAGACCAATGAGTTTCTTTCTTTCTTTTTATATTTACCTTACTAATATTTTTTTTCTCATATCATGTTTTAAAATATTTTTCATTGGTTTTTATGGATGAATATGGACAAAAATGAAGTTAAGATGAAAACTTTAAATATATGTTATGAACAAAAAACTTGTTGTATTTTAAAATTTTTATATTGTGGGAAATGGATACTTATTAGAAGTGTCCAATTTGTAATGTTTGTGTTTATCATGTAATATTTGTGACCCAATTCTCTAAAACTCCAAAATACAAAGATCCTAAAAATATAATAAAGTGAATTCTTGACTTAAAACTCAATATTATGTAATGTTTAAGTTCAGGTCCTTATACGATCCATAAAACTTGGCTCAATGGAATGAAGTTGGATTAACCCCCCGAGCCTATGACCTAACTTCTTGATCCCTAACTACCCTAAGGAGAACTAATGTTTTATCTCTAACAAAACCAAGAAACATGACCACCTCTACACCTCAACCAACCATAATAAATGAAACTAACATCTGATGGTAAAGCACCTGATCCTGCTCCAGATCCCTGACCCAATAATTTCCATGAACACTATCTGGTTGAGAAGAAATATGACATTAAAATTACAGATGTCTATATTATTTCTTGAATGAATCTACATAGGTGGTTTGTGGCACTAAGATTGAGTATCTACTAACATGTCACATTGATAACACACCGAAGGAGTCCTCCCTTTCTTGAAAAAATGAGATCCATAGAACTAACTAGATCACCCATCACTAATCTCACAAGAATCACCAAAACACTGCTTCTAACTACCTAAAGAGCTTATCTAAAACCCATCATGAGAACTAAACTGGCTATTAGGTCTATCCTCAGCCGAATTACTCTCTTTAATAAGGGATTAGTTCAGAACCTCTGAAAAATACACAGTCCAAAAGATTTTCTCCAGATATCGACTTGAATTTCTAATCCCATCCTCAAAACAATGAACTCTAATGGTCTCATAACCAATAATCATGGGTAAAAATTGAAGAATATTGGTAAAAAATGCCACAAAGTCTATAAATGACTTAATTTCCTAAACCAAATGCATTAAAATTTAGAGAATAATTTACTTAAAAGGTATCCAAAAATAAATACGTGAAATAGAAAACCTAAAATTTATTCCTTATCATCCCTACATTTTGATCATCTTGGACTAGGACATCCCAGTAGTTCTTCATGGGTGCATAAAGAATACACACAAAAAGTTTCACCCACCTCTTAGGGGGTGTCTCAAGATGGTCGAAGATATTCTGTATAGACTAAACCCAGAACCCAACTACTTATAGTTCACCTTATTGAGAAAATATAGGTGCATGTTTCAAAAGAAATTAAATAGTCATATATGATATAGAAAGAATCACTTAATGATCCACTAATATCATATATTTAATAACCTAAAGTAGTCCCTCTTTGACATTATGATCAATGGGAGTTATAAGACAAACTGGGACATCCATCTCAGCAATTGGTGGGGCATTATCATCCCTGGACTCATGGAACTAAATTGAAGGTTTTTGTGGTGGTATATCACTAAAATTACAATCAAAATACTTAGAACACATCTATAAAATTCTTGATATCAGATATAGTATAAATAGTTACTTTCATTATATCCCAATGTTCTATACATATTCCCTATACACAAGGGTCTCACATAATTTAGGTTCTCTCTCTAGCCCCAATTACCCACTCTCATGATTAGAAATCAATATACTTATAGGATTTACAAAACCATTCACCAAAATAAAATATCATAATTAGAAATAAAATCTTAATTAAATATAATTCCACTCTCAAGTTATGTTGGAAAAGTTTATATAAGTTTTTATCAAGACTTTAAATAAAAAACCATGTATCATATTCAAGGTGATCAACCACAAACAAACACACATATTTCAAATAAATCCTATATTTTAGAAATTATTTATGAACACAAGACTCTTTCCACCCAATTACAAGGGTGAAACCAAAAATCATAAATCCCAAAACATCACACTTGAAACAAATCAATAACATAGCTATAACAATAAAATCAAGAAAAATAATATCATCATTGGTAACCTAGACATTCCTTATATATGGGTCAAATACTCTTAATCATAGGTTCTATCTCATATTATGACCACTACCTATCTTATATTCAGAATATCAAAAATATTTAGATAATAACACAAGGTTTTGATACCACTTTATAGTATCCTTTACCTAGTTTACTTCCACCATGATTGAACTGAGGATCTGCAAAACTTAATCACACCTCCTCGTATTCCATAGGCCTCTGACCATTGATGAGGGCCTATTAGTGATCATGGGGAGACTATATCCTTGGGTAAAAATAAACATAAATCACTGAATAAGAAATAATTATAAATTTCATCACTATAATAATGAAAAAAGATAAACATTATAGATAAAGAAAAGCTATAAATAAAAAATGGGTATGTTATATCAAAATAGACTACTATAATTTTACACGATTCATACATGAATAAAAAAGAAAAATTGTGGCTTGATAACATATATTAATATATAAAAAAAATAATATAGAAAAACATAAAACTAGTTATGAGTCCCTGGTCGGTCCTATCCCCCATCTCCAACTGCGCTACTTCAACTCAACCATATCTGGACATAAGGCCCTTTCCCCTATCTTGGCCACAAATCATGAGATTTTATTGGATATTTGGGTTCCCAAGTAGGATGTGAGTATAACTCAGTAGGATGCCACCATCATTTCCCTTAATCATATACAATAAATCAAAGTTCATGTATAATGTGATATACTTGTAAATAAATAATAGACAACAAAAACAGCAATAATGTCATAACCTCGAGTATTATACAAGCTTTCTAGGAATGATCATACCCGCTTCATGAAGATCCCATGTTTAATGGTTATATTTTTATCAACAAATATTATTAGATTGGTGTCTATGATAATGTTAATATGTTTATAGGAATTTAAATCTTAGATATTGGCTGGATTTTTAAGATATAAAATAAGTAAAGTTCCATCCATGTGAAGAATAAAAGAGCTAAGGTGAATATAAATGGATAATGTTGAGAAGATTTAAAAATAAAGTGGTTTTTGGATTTATTGGGATGAAAATACCATTGTATTATGAGTTTTAGGGTGTTTATTCTATCACTATGACATTTTAAGCTCATTTTTTGTTGAGATTATTTGGAAAAGGAAATGGAATATTTTTTATAAAGAAAAAATTGGACAATTGTTAGCCAACTAAACCACCCAAGAATCTTGGATATCATGAACATGGTTGGTATAATCTCAAAGAAAAGATACATACAACAATGGAATATAGGGGAAATAGTTCTTACATATGTCAATATTATAGATAAGTGGAAAAGGAGGAACACGTACATGACAAAACATGATTCGTCGGCATTTTTAAGGCCTAATTTATTTGATCAAACCATATGTTGAACATACTTGATAATTAAATAGATAATTAGCAACCATAAATATGATGTGATACAAAAAAATAATGATAATATTCATCATTTAAATGTGACGCTATTTATAATCAAAATGATGTCACAATCATTGTCTTCAACCTTGGGTACTTGACTTTTCATGTAGATATTTGTGTAGCGCCTATCTATGTATCATGAGATCATCACCATAAATAGTAAGAATTCATGATATTAAATGTAAAACCACATTGATATTAAACCACATTTTAGGAAGTTTCACCATAAATAGGTATATTTGGATTCTCACACATACAATGGAAGAAATTTAAAGAAACCATATAGAAAATCATATGATGCTTTGTTGAAATTTAAAAGAAAAATATCACAAACTATTTTTCATGATTCAAGAATGAATAAATGACGAGGTAGATACTCATGAAGTGTTTTAAGTAGTTGAATCAAAAAAATTTAATGAGATTCTATCATTTATATGTGAAATGAGTTTCACACTACATGGTGCTTTTCAAATTTCAAGGCACTGTGATTATAAACATGAATAAAAATTTATGTAATATCAGGAATATAATGTTATGAATGCATGAAAATTACTCTGGAGAACAATTTAAGGATTATTATAAAGTGTATAAGGATTATGATTATCAATATAAGGATCATCCTATAACCTTTCTGTAAGGATATAGGTACCCATAAGTATGTATTCCTATAAGCATGATTTCTCAAAAGCATGATGGCCTTTATAATCATCATTTAAACCCTATGGATAAGGATCATTTTTTTGTAACCATAAGGATTTATCATTTGTATTATTTATAAATAAATATGTAGGTTACTTGATGTAAGTATGTGATGAAAAATTAAAGGAATCACATAAAGGTGTGGGAGTTACAATTCTTCGGGAGGATAAAATGAAACTTGAAGACAAAAGATTCCAAGCCTTAAATAAAGGGATTACTATGTATTGAATGTTGATATTTTAGTGAATTTTTTAGTGAATAATATGATAAATATATTCATTCATCACTGTGAATATATTTATGATATGAGGAAAAAACTGACTTTGAGTATGGTTTCCTTTTCTTCATACACGACACGTTAAAAAAAGAGATACTTTGATTGTGAGATGAAAAATATCAACATAAATAACATATTTCAAAGAAGAAAATGAGAGAGATATTTGAATTTAGCATAATATAACATATTCTAGGATTTTAAGAAGAATTAGAACATTCCTACAATATCCAAACATCATAGAATGGGATTGAGTAGGATTTACTGTTACCGTTCTTACTATCTATATTCTACATAGATACCCTTAAAGAACCACTATGATTAAATAATCACAATGAGTTTGAGTAGAGAACAAGTCCTAACTACATGTGTCTATGATGATTATTATTTGGAAGTTGTATACCTATTTTTTGATTCATAAAATATCATTTATGAATTAGTGGTACCCATATAAATAATACCCCTGAAGAAATGGTGATTCCACTATTAACAACACCATATTTAGGAAGTGGGTGATAACTTCCCAACCATTGTGTATGACTTGAACTACACTTTTGATCAATAAAAATTTTAGTGATAATAAAATCTATGTCATGAAAGGAGTTGAAAATGGAAAGGATTAGGTTCTTAAATCAAGTCCAAACCTTGTAAAAATTTTATGTGTTTCTAATTCGTCTCTAATTTATATTTCCTGATCAAGTGAAGGCTAGGTGCAAATAAATTGATACATTCCTATTAACTAGGGAAGAGTTTCGAGTGATAAATTGGATAATTAATAAATAAAGTAAAACTTGATAAAATTTAGGTACACTGATTAACCCCCATTAGTGTCCCTACATGATCCATCGAGCTCTATAAGTGGTATTAGATCTAATCAATGTTATCCTTTGATTGGATAAAATTTTCCCTAATTGTTTTTACAATCCCCATATGAAGTGTATATTGGAAGTAAATCCATAAATTCCTCAGTTTTAAAACATAGTCTCTTTAAGTTTTATAGAAGAAAAAAAGGATTTACCACTATTTAAATATTACTAAAGTGAAAAGTGAACATCAATTTTTTTTGAAAAGAATCATTTTGATAATTTTAGTTCTAAATATGAAGGATGTAAAGAATACATATATTTGAATAAATATAAATAATTCTACCTTAAATTTAACTATTATTTAAAAAAGTTTCCCTTTTAAATAATCACTTATATACTCAGTTACATCAAGGCATAACTTGATAAAGAGACACAACTAAAGGAAGAAGATATATAAATACAATATTTTTTTCCAAGAAATTCAATGTAATCAAAGAAATTACACAACTATTTGAAGAAGAAGAAGAAAATTTGATAATTTATAATTAAAATATGTTTCTATTTAAAGAAAATTTCAATTTAGTGAGTGTGATAATGTTACAAACAAATTATTTTCTGAGGTAATACATTTACTAAAAGATGATCGTAAATTTACTATGAATGTTAAAAATTCATAGTTAGAAATCAAGTAAAAAGGTAAAATGAGATTGAAAAGGTTTTATAAGAATTATGAATGATTCATGAAGAGTATATTCATAAGATAAATAGATAACGATAAGATAATATGAGATTAGTTGAGGATGAAAAATATTCCCTCAACATGATGTGTCTTGAGATTGGGATAAAACTGAAAAATTTAGAAACTAACCATGATAAAACTTCCCTAAATTATGAAAGTAGAGGTGCTACCACAAAAGTTTATATTGAGATTTATGACCCCAATATGACTCATTTTAGTGATGATAAGATATTTCAATCATCCCCTGATCAACCCATATTAATATCTTATAAAAAGGTAATATCCAAATCAAATTATATTGGTCATGCTAAATTTAATTTTTTAGAAAGTGAAATATTCAAAGATTTTTTTTAAAAAAATATGGATGAAAAAATGATGAGGGGTTTACCACTATGTAAAAGGTAGATATAATAATGTATGTAAGATATGTTTCTCTAAGATAAGATCAAATAATTGAGAAGCCTCAAAAATAGAAATCTTATAGTTTTGAAAATTCTGGGCATCATGTAATACAAAGAAGAAAACTAAGGTTTTTTAATAATTGATGGTATTGTTATAGGATTGTTAATAGATCATTATTTTTTTTTTAAAATCTATAAATTATAAAAAATTTAAAGAAATCCAAAATTGAGGGGGATTATACCTGAAGAAAAAAAGAACCTACTATGAAAATTCTACATTCACACTAAAAGGGTAATTTTTTTACCAAACACATAATTGATTTTCTGGAAATATTATATATCTTTGTAAACATATATTTTCATAATTATGATGAGTACTGGTATGTTACAGCACAACTCAAATCATATGTTAATATAAAAAAAATTCCAAAATATAAAATATAGTAGGTAAGGGTAGGAGATGAGTCCGCCTTGATAAAATTTCAAAAGAATAATGCTGTAAAAACTATTCCCAAGAATTTTTCAAAGAATAAAAATGATAAATACTTATAAAAAATACCCAATATTTCTAATAATATTTCCACACTAAATAATATCAACTTCTTATATTTTTTAAAAATAGTACACACTATGGATCATTATAAACAGGCCACATTAATCAAGATTAAAGGAGGAAAGCTAAATTCAAAGAGGGAATAAATATTAGAGAGGAATAATAATATTGGTTTAATTAAGAAAATTGATGATAAATATTTGAATTAACTTACCATGAAAGGTATTATAAAAATTTTGAATACACCAAGTGAAAAATGAAATAAATCTATGCATGTTAAGAAGGAATGTTTGATTGTTTTATAAATCATTTTGAATATTGTATAAAGTTAGAGAAAACCAAAAATGATGCAAGATATATAGGGAAACAAGTGATTTCACATGAATATAACTATGTGCATGGTGCAACATGGTTGGACATAATTCCAAAGAGTGATTAATAATGTTATCAATATAATAAGAAGACATAAAGAAAATGGGGATTTCAGTGAGTGATATATATGGGAACTTATCACACAATGAGATTATTGTAATTAATAGTTCCATACTACCTGAAGAAACAATAGAATTGAAGACCAAATTTGAAAGCACGAAGAATAGAGTGAAAGGAGTAACTTGGTTGAGAGAATTTTCTCAACCTTTCTATTCACATTAAGTAACAAGGAGTTCTACCTTATTCATTACCATTTTTGTTGTATTTTTATGATAATTATGTAGGGAATTGAATTTGAATTTGTTTATTAAAAGGATAACAATAGAACGTTTGTAAGATTTTATATTCTAATAATAAAAATGGTTAAGAGGAGATTAGAATAATAATTTCAGACCTAAAAAAGTTTTAAATGTTCTATTTTAGTGCACTCTCAACATGAGAAATATTAAAGACAATTTAATAGGGATATCCACCATGATCAATGAAATGAAAGTGAGAATTTTAAGAGAATTCAAGGATAGTTTCTAAATTTAAAAACTTACTAATTGTACTTGGATTATTTGTATTTATGTGTTAAGATGAAGTAAAATAACATAGGTGGTGATTCCAATAAAACTAAATATATTATTTTGAATTAGTTTGTTTCAATATGATGATTATTGAATAGCCTTTAAAAGGTACCAAATAATCATTAATCATGGAATGATTACATTTTAAATAAATCCCAAAATACTAGAAGGTAATCTACCATAATTAGGATAAAAAAGTGAATCATATAAGGGTGTAAATCATGAGGAGGAGCTAAAAAATAATTACAATGTAGTGATCCTTAAATTTTGATATCCATTAAAGAATTAGAGTATGATGCATTCCAATACCCATTTACAAATTTTCATTGGTTATATCAAGTATGTTAATAAAGGGGGAGTGTTGGTTGATGGGAAAGAAAAGTAAAATAAGGAGTAACCCTTTATGCACTTGAATTGTTTTTATTGGTTTGTTGACATAAGTGTAATTATAAATATTTTGGATAAATCTGATTTTATAACCCCTAAATTGAATAATTTTATAATGAAAACACATGATTATAATTTATGGATAGTTTTAACCACATTTTTTACTCATTATTATTTTATACACTTAGTTAGCCTATTTAGACTTAGAGTTTTTTAAATAGAGTCTCACTGCTAAGTGAACACATGATTCCAATCTTCTTTCAACTAACACAAACAAAATTTAAAATCATAAGTGGAAGAATAATTATTTTTAAGAAAAGTGAGTTTCTACCCCTAAAAAACCTTACTATTTATTATTAATAAATGGAGATAAAAATATGGAATCATGCACACATATTGAAATAAAATCATTTGAGGGTATTGAAAAGAAAAAGAGGGGATATTAAATGACCCATTCTTAATGGTTATATTTTTTTTCAATAATAATGAATATCTTAGTGTGAATGATGATGTCAATATGTGATGAGGAAGATAAATATTGGATGTTTGTTCGATTTCTTAATCTAGAGAAGAAGTAAAGTTCTATCCATATTAACAATAGAAGAGTTAATATGAATATAAATGGATTGTGTTGATGAGATTTAAAAATAAAATGGTTTGTGTATTTCTTGGGAAGAAACTACCACTAGAGGCTGAGTTATATGTTGTTGCAGATATTAATCTAATATTTCAAGCTCATGTTTTTCTATGAGTATTTGGTAAAGGAAAAGGTATATACTTAATGATGAAAAAAATTAGAAAACTGTTATCCATATTAACCAACCGAGTATCTTAGATATCATGAAGACTATTGATCCAAGCTTGAGGGAGGGAGCTAGAGGAATAGGGATGGTAGAGTACCTATATGGGTCGACACATGTGAGAAGTGAAAAAAGAGGAACACATGTGGGGTAGAACGTGACTCTTTGACCTTTTTAAGGACAATGGGGTTGATTAAATGATATGAAATGCATCCTAGGTAATTAACTAGCATATTCCCAACCTTCAGTCCTATGTGAGACACGAAAATACCACTATTTTTCATTATTTAAATGTGATTCATTTTATAACCAAAATTACATCATGCCTATTATCTTCAACATCAAGAACTTGAAATTTCAAGCAGATATTTTTGTAGTGCCTTTGTGTGTATCATGAGCTCATCATCTCCAGAAATAATCATTCATGATCTTCCATGTAAGACCACAACAAGGTCATTCCATGTTTGAGGATTTTTGATTCAAATAGAGATAATCATAAACTCACTCATACAACAAAATAAATTTAAATAAATAATTTAGAAAAGTACATGAATATTTTTTAGACTTTAATAGAAAAACATCACAATAATTTTTCATGATTCAAGCATTACTAAAATAAGAGATAGATGATCACACCACATTCAAAGTAGTTCCATCATGAATTTCAGACTAGATTTCAACATTAATATGTGAAGTGAGTTTCACAACAATACTACATTATTAACATTTAACAGCAATTTTTTAGCATTGATTTAATAAATTGTTGCTATTTTTTTTAAATAAATTAGCGTTGGTTTTTAATAAACTTCCATGAAACGTGGTGTTTTTTTCAGTGATGAAACTTCTCCCCCCGACTCCCCCGACTCCCCCGACACCTCCGTCCCCAGAGATGCCTTGAAACCCTAGACCCCGACGACCCGTGTTACCCCAAGGACCCCCCAAATCCCTCACTGTGCCTCACCACTCCTTACCACACCTCGTCGCCCCTCACCATGCCTCACCATCCTTCCCGACCCCCGTGATCCCCCAAAACCCTAGACCCCCATGACTCATGCAACCCCAGTGACCTCGATGACCCCCTGAATCCCTCATAGTTCCTCGATGCCCCTCACTGCACCTCTCTACCCATAGAGACCCTTGCGACCCCCCGAAGCCCTAGGATCCTACGACCCCGAAATCTCCCACGACACCGATGACCCCCCGGAGCCCTTGACATGATAAAACTATATCATTAGTTTTGTTCATCAATATCATTAGTTTCACCAGTCTTGTTAGTGTAATTTAAATCATCAACATTATCAGTTTCATTGATGTTATAAGATTTATTAGGGTTATTAGTGTCACCCATGTCATTTAAACATTATGTTTCATTAGTTAAAACTATATTTTTTATCTTTTTTACTATCCGTTATATCATCAATGTACTCAGTGTCCTAAATTTCACCCATTCCATCATTGTTATTGGGTTAATAAGTGTTGGAGATGTAATTGGACTCCTCTATCTCATCAATATCATCAGTGTCTTCAGTCTCATTGGGTTTATTAGTTTTTTTAGAATTTATGGTTTCATTAGAGTAATAAACATCATTGATGTCATCAGTGTTGTCACATTCATTATCATATTTGGTTGTGTTTCTGTTCTCATGGTAATAAGTTTCATCATTGTGATCTGTGTCCTCAATTTATTTAGATTCATTTTTTTCAAGAGTTTATTCTGTATAGTTCATCTCATAGGTTTCACTGATGTTGTTTTTCTCATAGATGTATTCAATTTCATTGGAATTATTGTAATTATTTATGTCATAATTTTCATTGGTATGGTCCATGTCATCAATTTCATTAGTATGATCTATGCATTTAGTGTCATTTTAGTTATTATTTTTTTCATCAACATCGTTTTTTCCTTGGTTCTTTAGTTAATTGGGGTCTTCATCATCAAAGGTTTTTATTATATCACCAAAATAATTGTAATTGTTGTTGTTCTTGTAATCATTAAAATTGTTAGTGTTTTTTTCATAACCATGTCATCCATGTCATCCATTTAATTAGTGCTATTTGTTTCTTTGATGACATCCAATGCGTCAATTTTTTTAGTTTCATTTTCATCATATATACTCTCGGTTTCAGCAATGTCATTGGTTTCTTCTATGTATTTTTTATCATTCGTGTGATCAATAATGCATGAAATATTATTATCATCAGTGAAATGAGTTTCATCCATATATTCATTATATTTTCTTTCATAGGAGATATTTATTTCATCATCTTCTTAGGTGTCATCACAGAGCCTGAGCATTAGTAGTTATTTACTACCTTTTAACTAATTCTTTTTATTTGTACCACTTCTACATGTACATTATTATAGTCTAGTTATATTTAGGGATATCATTGGTGTGGAATAATTAATTATAGTAACACCTTTCTCAGGATACCATGGAACTTGGTACCAAAGTTGATGCTACTTGATTATAGGGTTGGGTTTGGGAAAGTTTCAATGCTTAATGATTGGATTACTAGGAAAAATCATTGGAGTTTGTGACTAGGATTGATTTGAGACCATATTCAAGTTTTTTCTAGTTTTTTCTTTTGGAATTTTGGTTTTTGATGTATATGATCTGCTACTGATGTATTCATTTCCTAACATGTTGTATATAGTTCATTTTTTATAGCATGGTTTGTTTTTTATTATCTCTCTATTTTTTATAAATCTTTTTAATTTGTATGCTTCGGTTTTCTAGTGGGTGGGTTCATTATTTACCACGTGTATTTATATAGGAAAAAATCATTTAACATATTTATATATTTTTTCAACTAGTATATATGAATATATTTCTTTATTTAGTAATAGTTATGTGTTTTAATTTTTTTAATATTGTGTAGGCACATTGTGATATAAAGTGACAAAATCTGGATCACATTACCAAGTAACACACCTCAGTATGCTATGGGTTTGAAGGAGTTTTTAGATTTTACAATTTCTAATCGATCTGTTGAATAGAGAATAATATGTAAATGTCCTAAATGTAAATTTAGAAGATGGTTGAAGATATATGAAGTTTATAAACATTTAATATTGAAGCATTTTCCTGCTCAATATTTGTGTTGGATTTTGTATGGAGAATCAAACATTATAGAAAGGTTGAGCACTAATGTCAATCCACGAAATGAGATCCCAAATTCATCTACAATGGAAAATGAAATGAAAAACCTTATAAATGATGCATTGAGCATTGAAAGACCCCACCATCAACATGAAAACATATTAGAACAACCACATGAGGGTTCTAAAAATAGCAATGTGACAAGTGATGTTTTTGAAACTGTAGGAAAACCATATCAAGATTGTGACATATCATTTGATACACCTCTTAATTCTGTGGAGACTAATGTAAGATAAAAATTCAATAAGGAAAATAAGTTTCATAGTCTAGTTGATGATGAAAATCAAGAGTTGTATAGTGGATGTTTAAAATATTCAAAACTTTATTTTCTGCAGATGTTGTACCATATCAAATGTCTATGTGGAATTACAAATAAGGAAATTTCCTTGATATTGGAATTTTTGTGTGATTCATTTCCTAAATCAAACATCCTAGAGTATTTTTATGATATGAAAAAAATTTAACAGGTTTGGTCTAAATTATTAAAAAATACATGGGTGTCCCAATGATTGTATGCTTTCTTGGAAAAAGAATTTAAGTAGATAGGATTAGAAAAATGTCTTCTTCCAGATGGAATTCAATGGGTGATATTGGAAATCTGAATCAACATACTACCATGAAGTAGAAGAAAAGGAACACACCTGAAAAGTTTTTACATTACTTTCCTTAAAATCCTTAATTGTAAAGATTATTCATGTCATCAAAAACTGCCAAACACATGAAGTGGAATTTTTTAGATAATAACAATGATGGGTTAATGTTACATACATAGATTCACAATCATGGAATACATTTGATTCATTATATCTAGATTTCTCAGCTGATCCTAGGAATGTTTGATTGGGATTAGATGCATTTTTTTGGTGCAGCTAAATTCAACATATTATCAGGGTATTCATCTGTTTCCATAATTTCTTTTGATATAGATAGAAAAATTCCTTGATATTGGTCATTTAGGTCATTCATGGTATTTGGTAGGTGGTCTATAACATTTTCCTTAGATTCTTGATGTTTTATAAATTGTGTCACTATGATTTCTGGTGTAAATTCCATGTGGATACTTGTGAATTTGTTGTTTAATTTTTTGAACATAGTTCATTAGGATTAGTATCCCTTGTTTATTAAATTTTCCACGTTAAGGACTATAAACCTCAAATTTGAATCACAAATAATGGTGTAATCCTTGAATGACTTAATATAATTAGTTTTTATCTAATAAAATCCCCTTTTAAGTGTATTGTTTTTTAAACTATCAAAGTGAAGTTCAAATGAATTTTGGGAGGACGTGACAACCCCCTATGTATGCTTAGGGACCAAAACCTATTTTAGGTGGTTAGGGCCTAAGTCTTATTGAGGGAACTAGATGTTCTAAAATTGAATTCATGCTAGCATGGCTTACCACATACCTTTTCAGGTATGGTGTTAAATACCAAGGGTAGTCCACATGCACCTATTACTTTTATTCAATTATCAGAAACCTTTAATTATGGAATGGAGTACCTAATTAATTAAATGAAATGGTATGAGTTATGGAATGATTAATAAATTTCCATCACGAATTTATAATTGAAATGGATTATGGGTGTGAACCTCATTAAATCCACTTGATTTATAAGATGGCATGGCTCTACACATGGAGTCATTGGTATTTAAAACTTAAAGAAAATCAATTTATTAGTTAAACCTTAAAAGATACTTGTTTTCCTCTTTATGAAATACTAATGATGGGATCATAGGTTGTTGATAATTTTTACATCAGGGGTGATACATGTTATATCATGGATGATAACACTGCTCGGGTTAATTAGCTTTATATGAGTAACACTGGTTCTCAATGGGGAACACATAGATGGGCTCAGTGGAAAAATAATTACACCATGCAATGAGTGATACTCAAACAAGTGTGTGTGGATTTTAAAGTTCTTTATGTTATGAAATTTTTGGTTTCTTTGTATTCTTTTGGATGTAGGATGTATGTATATGTGAAATTGTAATGGTTTTTTTTCAGGGAACTGGTATTGGGGCAGCAGAATCTGCTATGTTTTTTTGTAAATCAAGCCTTAGTGGTGGTTTAAACTACCTCTAAATAAATGGATCATATTTAGCAGTGGTTAAAACCGCCACTATAATTTGGTATTTTACAATCAAAGGTAGTTAAAACTGTTGCTAAATACAATAAATTAGGAGCGGTTAAAACCACTACAACATTGTTTTCATCTTCCATTATCATTTCACAAAGGTTATCTTGGTTTTAGCGGCGGTTGTCCCAGAGAAAATGAAATTATATTTTAGTGGTGGTGTAAACCACAATGAAAAAAAATCATTTTCCACTGGGGGAACCACCGCTAAAACCACAGATAACCACCGAGAAATGTGTTCCCTATGATGGTTACAATAAACCGATGCGAAATTGAAGAAACCTCAACATATTTTATGATGACACACAATTTGGTGGTGATTTCAAAAAACCACCGCCATAGTATATTGTGGCAGTTTAAACTGCCACTATATCCAACAAAACTGCCACCATGTGGTGATTTTCTTGTAGTGAAATATAAGAAGTTTTTCACTTTTCAAGAAACTATGATTATTCATACACATACTGAGTTATGAAATATCATGAATAAAATGATATGAATGCATGTAAAATACTGTATATAACATTTAAAGGATGATTATGAAGTACATAAATATTATAGTGATTAATTTAAGTACCATCCTATGATCAACCCATAAGTATGGAGGCACATAAAAGCATGAATCAATATAACCATGATCAACTAAAATCATGAAGTTATTTGTAAGTATCATTTTATCCTTATGTGTAAGGATTATTTTTTGAGACTTTAAGGATAAATACATTACAAGATTTCTAAATTAAGATGGTTGTTGCACACTATAATTGTGTGTTGGAAAATAGAAGGAAGTTTATTTAGGAATGAGAGTTCCATTTCTTCAAGAGGATAAAAAGAAACTTAAATACTAAATATTAAGATCCATAAAGAATGAGATTGTAGTGAATTAAATTCTAATATTTTAGAGAATTCAGAAGTTAAGAATGAAAGAAATATATTCATTCATACCAATGAATATATTAATGAGATGAGGAATAAAATGAATGAGGCTTTATCTCTGGTTTCCTTTAATTTATACACCGAAAGTTGAAAAAAGAGAGCCTTTGACTGTGTGAAGAAACAAATCAATAGAAATAACATTATTCAAAGAAAAAAAGTGGGATAGATATAACTCTAGTGTAATATTCCATACTCTAGGATTTTAAGAATAAAGAGATAATTCCTAAGATATACTTATATAATAGAAGAGATTGAAGATTAAAGATTGATTTTGTTCTTTCTCTCTACATTCTTTATTGAGACTCTTTAAGAACCATTGTGATTAAATAATAATAGAAAGTTTGTGTGGAGAATCAGGATAGCCTGTATGTGTTTGTTTTGATCATTATTTGGTGATTTAATACCTCTTAGTTAGTTCATGAAAAACCCTTGAAGAACTTGTGGGACTAGTATAAACAACACCATTGAAGAACCAGTGGTTCTAATATAAACAATTCAATATTTTAGAAGTGGGTGATACCTACTCAACCATTTCATGTGACTTGAAATACACCTATGATCACTAAAAATTTATAGTTATAATAAATTCCATATCTTAATAAGACTAAAATACAGTAAGGAGTAGTTTCTCACATAGATCCCAAAACATGTAAAAATATTGTATGTCTCTATTCTTGTTTATTTATTCATTACATGATATAGAGAGTTTTTATTGTGTATTAATTGATCCATTTCTCTTAATTTAAGTAGAGGTTCAATTGTAATAGGGTATAATTAATAAATAAAGTAAAACTTGGTAAAATTTGGGACCAATGATTGAACCCCTCTTAGTGTCCTTACACAATCAACCAATATAAACACTTTGACCAATACTAGAGGTGTCTGGACATATCATAAGTAACATTATAGGGTTTAAAAAGCATCCACTTGGTCATAACATAATATATCAACTGGGAATACCATCTCAAGTAAAAAATCAATGTTTATATAATACCAGTATAATAGAAAAAGTAAATCATGGGAAGTACATCTTAATAACCAAGACACATATATAGGAATAACATCCTGATATCAATAATTGATATGTTGGTATAATTCCTTATAGAATCAACACACAAATGGGTATAACATTATGGTAACAGTGTTATAAATAGTTATAATATCCCCATCCATTGGCATTATTTCAAGAGGAAAAAGCATCCCTATAATTGGGCCTCAATACGATTGTGGGAATAACGTTCCACATCATAGGGACCATGATCATATTGGAATAACACCCCCTTCTATGGAAGTATCACATAACGGGAAGTGCATCCTTTTTCCATGGGTAGAAATGGGAATAACATCACTCAAAAACATAACATGGAAATTAACACCCATACTATATCTATAAACACAACAGTCAGGTCATCCCACATTATATACATCATCACTATGAATGGAGAAGTCATCCTATTACATAGGCAACATCAATATAAATGGACATTTCATCCCATTCCAAAAGCAATATTCAATTCAATGGGAGGATCATCCCTCACATGAGCAATTACAAGTATGAGTGGGATTTTATTCCACCTCATTATATTTCCATTACAATTGGGGACAACACCACACAATATAATTATACTCATAAAATGTAATAATAAAAAAATTAAACAAAAAAATATGATCCATACAATTTGAGGTTATAATAACATATAACTCACTTAAAGTTCAACATAGGATGCTATGCACACTCCCAAACTATTTATATATATCAAAAAATAAGGTATAAACCACCCATATTCACACATGTTATAGGGGTAGGAATAATCACCACATATATCAATCAAACATGACAATAGTTTATAAGGTAAATAAAAAGTTCCATATAGGCTAAGGCTTAAGTTAACCCCTATTAATTATAAACACCACCTTAATCTAAGGAGGCTAAGGGAACCTATTACAGGTCTTCTATGTTATATATTACCAAAGGTTCATTCCTCTTGGTTCCAAAATTCCTTAATCTTAACACTTTATACAAACCTCATGGATTTCAATGTCCATGGAATTGGGATCTATCACACATTAAACCACTCATAACCCTAATAAAACATACTTTTTCTCACTTTAATTAAATAAAAAAATCAATTAATTTAGGGATAAACTCTTATGGTTAGCATGAACACATATCACATGAATCATGGAAACACAGATAAACTATCAAGAAATATCAGAGACCACCTACCTTGATCTAGAAGAATCTTTCCCATCAAATATCATTGGGTGATTCAAATTTAATCAAGGGTTTACTAAAAATCTAGACAAATATTTAAATTCAAGAATAACTGATGGAGAAAAATAAAACAAAGTAATAATTAATGAAATAATATAATAGGTTTGTTAGCCTCACTTAGGAAATCTGCTAGTATAGAAAATTCTTGAATCTGAGCACAGATGGTGGAGAAATAACTTATAGAGTAGATAAGGTATCAGGAAGAGGGTATTTAGCTATAAGATACTAGGGGAAAAGATGAATATTTCATTTAATTATATTTATAAATTTATTTAATTTAATTAAAATAAAAAACTATAAAGGAGGGTTAATTCAATTTGATCACATGGTTCATGGTGCAATGCCCTTCCTGGGGGAACATTGCAGTGTGATACTTTAGGTCACAATGCAATGAGCCTCTCTAGGGAAGTAAAAAAATGGCCACTATTACCCAGGTTATGTTGTGGAATGATCCTACCAATCATGGTGTAATGTCCCCCTCAATCATGGATTCATGGTGAAACCAAAAACACTATAGTGTGAAAAGTCCTCCTTCGAGAAGACCTTCATGGTGCAACTCCCTGGGATATAGTGTGACTAACCACTTGATATTGTTTTTTAGTATGATCATAAGGCCAAATCCTCCAATATCGACTCTTGAGACCTACCAACACCAATGACAGCCTAAAACCATCGAAATAAACACCATTTGGTGAACATTAAAATAATTTCACAACTCAGGATATGAGGGGTATTATAATAAAGATTGTGCAGGGATGAGTATAAAAATACCCCATAAGATACTCTAAAAAAGGTAAAATGAAACAAAAATTCAAATAGAAAATGATAGGAAACTCATATATTCTTTAACGAGTAACCCAACTAAGATTAAAGGAGAATCCCAATCTAGTATTAATTGTTTAAATCCAAAAAGTTCATGTACTAAGGTGAACCTAGAATAACCAGGATATTATAATACAGAAGCACATAAAATAATCACACTACATAACTCCAATTACTCATACAAAATTTAAATGGAATCATAATGGGGGGACCCAAAACTCACTAAGGAATGTGCATCAATTGATGGGGTACCGAACATTTTGGAGGACCCACACCTTAGTTTGTTGAATGTGCATCAACTTTCGAAATTACCTACTCCATAATTAGAGAACCCACACACCACCATGAATGGGGTTACTAACTCCATTAAGTGTATAAAAGATAAATTATTTGAAGTTAATGTGTTGCCATGGGGGTTACTGACCTCATGTCTACTCTAAATATCTTTCCCACTCCGAGTCATTATCTCCATGAATCTAAGGAGGAACGAACTACCCAAAACACCTTAGGAGTGTTTCCTTATGATGAATGGATATTATCAATCACATTCTATGTGAAAAAATTATTATAATGAACCATTGAAAACTTGAGTGGGAAATAAAGGGAACACCATGAAATTCCTAGTACATGATATGTAATTCTAAATACATAGTTTGTAAGCATCAAGTGGTATCTAGGCATGTACCAACATTGACTTGTCATGTGAAGTAAACCTACAAGGTGTACCCCAGTATAGTACATGGAATGTGGGACATGTAGGCTAGTTAGGCATATACTGTAATGAGAACCTGAGCTGTGTCTTTGAAAAATAGATCGTGTTCAATGACCAAAATGGTATATTGGGTTAGGGAGGGATATAGGAGTGCACTCAAGTACATACTGAGTAATGTGGTCCAATATACATAGTGCATGTCCTGTCATCGTGTGATATTTATCTTCATATGTAAACCCTAGCCTCCACTAATGACCATACACAACACATGAAATAGGGTTATATTCCATGTAATATTTAAATTCTAGGTTAACCTTAATCACCACATATAAAATGACACATGTCAAGGGGTTTTTAGACTACATTCCATGTAGTTCAGTTTTCTTGTAGAATCAAGTTTCTCACTGATTCCCTGACCTTCCCCAATGTTTCCACCTTTTATTTCTCTTGACACATCACCCATCACATACCCTACACCTTTTTCATTATTACTTAATAGGATTGTACATCTAGTGGTATTCTCCCACTATTCATGAGAACTTGGGATGATCATTCATGCTTGAACCACCATCTCCCATCAAATGATGAATCGAGGCACTCTGGGGGTCTCGGTCGCACTGACCACCAGCATGATACCCTAACATCACACATCATGCCAATAGCTTGAAAACTACATCCTCTCCAATTTACATTGATCCTCTCATCATTCTGGGCTACTGATATTGAACCAATTACTATTGAAAAGGTCAGAGGTGAACATACTTCTTGAGAAGGGTATGATGAGAGGAAGAGAAAGAAAAATAAATGGTGATTAACTCTCCTAACCATCATTTTAATTAATATTGAAATTTTTAAATGGATAAGATCATTAATTAATTGACGTAATGGAAAAAGAAAAGATATAATCAAATAATACGCACTTTAAAAAATATCAAAAATAAAAAAAAAACTATTTATGGATTTAAAACTCCATTAATCCTGACAACACCAATAATATAACAATTAGGATTTAAAAATTTTCAATTTAGATATAAAATGAATGGTCTATATTAAATACCCTAGAAATAGACATCATAATACGAATATTTTCAATAAAGTATTCATGATCCACCATGAATGAAGATAAAGGTAAAGGTGTTGAAAATAATTCCATACCTTGTGGCGTTTATACCAATGCTTCATGTATTTATATTCAATACATGATTGTTTTTGAAAACTCTATGAACAACAAAATGATACTTCAATAATCCTCTTACAATCCTCATAGGGTTTTAATTCAAAAAAGACATCCAATCCCCTTGAAAAATACTAAATAAAATTTTAAAAAGTAATTTTTAGGTCAATAAGATTTTTAAAATTAAAACCTAAAAAATCTCAGTTCGATGTTCAAAGCCTGGACAGAAATGTTATACCTACTTTTGAAAAACCCCCCATTTCAAAAACAACTTGGGTGCCAAAATTGTTATTCACAACTATATTTATAAGATATTATTTATTCATTTTTAATTATTTCTTGAGAGCTCATGACAACATAAATTCAATTAGACTACGTGAACACTTAATAAAATATTATTAAAAATATTTCAAAGGGATTATCAGAAGCACCGAGGTCACTAAAAATGAATTATTTAAACCAAAAAATTATTTGTTAGATTTTTTGAAAATTAATGGAGATGATCTTGGAGAAAAATACAAATGTATAACGAAGAAACAAGGGAATAGAGATACATAAAAATGTATTTAAACTTATATAGATGTGTATGGATAAGAATGAGATAAAAATGTAATAAGGAATGATATAATTGAATGGATTGAAGATTAATGAAGAAATTGGACTTGGTTGGAGCTTCTATACATAAATATCGAGGAGGCATGAAGTGTTTTGATGATTTTAAAAACTTTAGAATTAGATATATTAATCCAGTCTTGAAGGCATATACCAATGCATGGATGTGTTTACTCTATTATATTTAGGCACAATAATAAGTTTGAAGTAATTATAATCTTTTTGGAAGATACTTAAAGTAAAGTGGGGTGATTTATATGTAAGGAAGTCTATTATGGGTTCACATTTATTATTTTGGTTTAATGTGGATTTAAATCATGATTGAAGACATTTGGAGAAGGCTGGAGAGAAATTTGAAAAAATATGGAGTTGTGTAAAGTTGATTGGGGGTTTTCAAAGGTTACTTATGAATAAATTGATTTCCCTTCTAGTTTTATAAGAGCATATTCATATTTTGGAATGATATATAAGAGTAGATTCACATTCATAAAGGCTGTGTAATATTAAATTAGTGAAATGGAAGATATGTAAAAGTAGACACACATTTTTAAAGTCTATGTAAGATTAAATAAAGTTTCTTAAAGCTATGATTGAATATAATTTCATTAAAGGCGGTACATAAGATTAAATTAGATATCTTAAACTTCACATAAGAGTATATTTTATCTCACATAAGAGTAATCAGAAGCTTTAAAACTCACATAAGAGTAATCCAGATCCAAGTAAGAGTAACCTAAGAGTCTCAAAGGCCACATATGAGTAGAATGAGATCACATATGAGTAAATAAAAAGGATATAAACTGTTGTAAGAATAACTTAAGGACTTATATGGTGATGTAAGAGTAAGATAAATATTTTAAAACTCACATAGGATAATTTTAAAGGAACCTCATCATGAATGTGCTGAAAGAAATAATCATAGGAATTATTTGAAATATACATGGAGGATTTTCAAGGAGAATTAAATGAATATTTGTATGGAAAATTGAAATACAGATTTTTTATAGAATATTTAAATGGATTTTTTCATAGAGAAAGTCATGAAAATTTAAATATATGATAAATAATTATTTCGAGAGGACTAAATGAAAGTATTTGTTTTTATATTCAGATTCTATTAATGGAATATTTGTAGGATAAATTCAAGTGAATAATACGACATGGTTTTATGGATATATTGTTTCCATATATTCTATGATATTAAAACATATAAATTATAGGATATATGAAATTGAAATAATAGTACTAGAAGAGGGACCATTCCGTAATCTATATACATGCACTGTGAAGATGAATATAGCAACAGTTAAATAGATATTTGGATAGAATTTCAAAATGGGAAGTTTTGGATCAAAATTTAGAGAGTTGAATCAATTTTAATACAAAAATTATGACCATATTAATAATGTGAACACATTAAAGGATATTAGAGCCTTGCGGATAATGAAATTGATCCCAATATTTGGATCAATGTTTGATGTTTTGGAGAGACTATAAAAACTTCTCCAGGAATTTTTGGATAGAAAGAGAATAGAATAACATTTCTATATCTGTTTTTAGAAAGAATTTAACAAATTTAATATAAGTTTTGAACATAAGAGAAGAATAATATATTTCCATATATGATATTTGGAGAAGAATAAGTAAGGAGAGCCAATGACAATGAAAATTCTCTATTATATTCAATTTTTGAAGGAGTGAAATAATAATAATTCTAGTAAGAAATTATTCTTTATATAAGGGAGTTTTTTCATGTTGTGTTCATGTGAAAAATAAATAATTAATTTTTATGTCAAAATGTTACTCTCATATAACTTTGGGGGATAGTAAGTTCAAAAAACTGTAACTTAATGGATTATCTATTTGGGGAATAAGATTAAAGGAACATTAGTTTTTTATACTAAGTCATATTAGACCCACATGTCTATAAACCATTGAATAGACCTTAAAGTCTATTAACTAATGAATTCTTCCTTGAATAAATATATAGAGGAAAAAAGAGGGATTTACCCATGGGTGAGGAGTTACCAAGACTTAAACCTTCAAAATTTAGTACACCATGTCATAGTGTGACCATTACCAAAATTATATCCACTTAACTAGTGAAATAGTGTATTTTGACACATTAATACATTTTCATTGTGTTATGATTAGACGTAGCCATTTTTTGTGAACCTAGTAAAATCCCCATGCACTTGTGTACCTTAAATATTTGATTTTTTTTATGTTTTAGTGAGAACAACTTCAAGAGTGAGATATTGAATGAGTTACTTCAAATGAGGGAACAAGATCTGATAAAAGGGAGAAAATGATAAAAGAAAAAAGTTTCAATTGAGAAACACCTTGATTCATCCCCCATCTCGGGGTGAAACATATTCAACTTTGATCTAACAAGTGTTATCATAGCCATATGTTCTGAATATAAATTCAATCTTTAATATCTATTTTTGGATTTTTTGTATATATGGATTTGATGGCGAGACCACCTATTTTCAATGATACCAATTATGATGGTTAGAAGATAGATATGCTTGTTTTTCTATTGTATTGTGGTAAATTGATCAATGAATATATATATATATATATATATCAAGATACTAATATGAAAAATCATGATGAAAAGTTCATGATGCGGGGAAAGAAAGGATGTTGGTTAGATTTATGACAAGTGAAGTATATAAAAAAATCTATCATTGTGATACTATCTTCTAGATGTGGAAAACACGAGAATTTATTTATATAAAATTAAAAGAAGTAATTTTTTTGTGTATTCTACCATGAGGATAGTTTTTTAATCTAGTATAAAATAAATTATAATGGAAAAATATTGGGATAACTACATTATATAAAAGGGAAATAAGAGAAGGAGAAATAATAAAAATATTCCCAGGAAGATATAATCTATAATCAAGGTGATAAATTATGATATTATTGATAAATATGATATTAAAATTATTTTAAAAGATAAATATGAATATGGAATTTTAGATTCCCCTATAGAAATTGAAGTAGATTATGATTCTGGTGCATAAATAAAAATTATATCAATTCATCAGTCTAGATAATTTCCATGCATTTACCAATATGATATTCAAACCATTCTTGAAAAGGTGTATCATCTGGAGATTATGCATGTAGTTGATTACATGTTCATAAAATATTTGTTTTAGAAAAATAAAAGAATGAATCAGTAAAATTTATCCTTAAAAGAATAAATTTCTAGAATGTTTAAAAATATGAAGATTTAAGGTGACTTACTTGGATAACCTGAACATGAGTTTGGAGAACAAATGGCCACAAATAAAGAATTTATAGAAATTATTATTCCTCTGAAAAATAAACTTGAGGAGAGGATAAAATTTAGAAAAGAATCTATCTCAAGGTTGGATAATATTGTTGATCAACTAAAAGATAAGAATTTGGATATTATGGATCTTGAAATTTAGTTAAAATAATATAATGGGATGAAGGATATCCCTTCCATGGTATCCTCAATAAGTGGATAATGTAGTTTTCAAAATATGTAATTATTTAGTAAACAAAATATTGATTATAAATCAGGAGGAATAAACACATACTGAATGGTGTAATTTCACTAATAATATTGTGGAAGAATTGAAAAAACTATGGGTGTGTTTTTGAGGAAAATAAGTTAAATATAAAGATAAATCTTGTTGTATCAACTCAATCAAGGCATAATTATAAGGGTTATGATTTTGTTAGAAGATGATTTATTTGCGCTAACCATGATTATATGGAAAGTTATTACAACCTAACAAATAAAGTTGATGTTAAGAATAAAAACCCTATTATTTTGTCATGGTGGAGGCTAATATGAATATAATAAAAATATTTTTCATTTAAAAATATATTTATTGCACTGGAAGAGTAGAAGAGAAAAAGAAAAAAAATGTGAATCACTATTGGAACCAAATATATTTATTAATTACATTTTTTGTCAATATATAATTGTTATAATTATATTAAATTCATTTTAATAATTTTAAAATGGTTTTATGGTTTGATGGAGGTTGAATTTTTGATAAAATTAGATGTTTCTAGGGAACAAGATAATGGATCATGCTGTAATTTGTGTTGTGTAAGGGTAACCTATGAGATTCGTAATGTTTTTACATATTTATATGGAAAAATAAAATGAATCAAGATATAATTTGTACTATATAAGAGTAATATATGATCCACATAAAGGTTGATCTACATTTTTACATGCCACAAAAAATTTAGTCTCTTTGAAAGGGGAGTTACATAAGACTCATTTTTCATGGCCCTCACATTATCGTGGGTGATTGTACCATAATATGGTTGAAGCCAAAGGTGTTCACATTGTATAATGATACCTACAACATGAATGTTATGTTTCTTGTGATTTAAATGATTTAATATATTAATATTTATATAACCTGATTTCATAGTGGACGGGGCTATGTTGTAGTGTTGGATTAGTTGTATTGGATAACTGGTGATTTCCACACCACAATTTAAGGTTATATCCTAGTATGAATGACTTGTGTAAAGGAAAGTAAGTATATGGAGGCTACATAAAGGAAACTCTAAAATAAAAAGGCTATATAATGGTAAGATTGAAGAGTTTTTTTAGATTCTATAAGATTATTCACCATGGATAGGTATACTACATCATAGTCATTATGGAAAATATGTCTTACATGATATAGGAGAAGATTGTGCCATAGAGGTTCTATTTTTGGAAGTGAGTCAGTTATGATTATCACCAAGGATATAAGAATCTTAACTATGATGAATATCCCTAAAATAGAAACTTCATTACAATTAAAAAAATAATTATTTCAATACTTTCATATCATGCCACAAAAGGGTATGGTGCACCATAATCCATTGATTCTTGAGAATTTGAACAATATTGCTGATGTATCCATTTCTCAAAGGTTTGGTAGTTACTTAAAAATTTATTAACTACAAAATTTGAATTGAATGGAGGAGATGTAATTTGGAAAGATTAGAGAGGATAGTTTTAAAGTAGAATAAGTTGTAAGGTTATTATAGTTGGATTTTTAAAAATGAAATGCAAACTATTCTGGACAAAAGAAGCTATTGTGAAAGAGAAAAACATATCACACCAAAAAAATAGAGAAGATAGAGGATAATAAATATGATAATTGATAAACTTAAATATTATCAAATATAAATATTTTAGGTGAATATTGTTGCTTATTTGGAATTGTTAAAGGTAGGATCAGACTAAATTTTTTTGAAGACCGGTCTTGGAAGAAGTATAATACCATGAAAATTCTTAAATATTAGGATCATATGATTTAAAAATCATGGATAAATCCTTACTGGTTTATTTTTTATCATTATATATTTATTTATTTGATCATATGACCTTTATTTCATAATATTTATAAATCTATCTTGAAAGTTATGAGTGGAAGATAGGAAGAGGTTATAAACCTTGGTGGATCTATGAGCTCTTACTAAAGATCTAATAACATACTAGTTAAGGAGTAGTTAATTGGAATATCAACACATTGTTGATATTTGATCATTATATTAAAATTTTATAGGAAAAAAGTAAAATTAGAGCATTCATTATCTTTAAATTTCAACACTTTATTGAGTTTAAGAATCAAATTCAAGTTGTCTTTACCACCATGAAGACAAGATCCAATTTTTGTAAAGAAACAAAGAGGTTTTCTTCACCCTAATTCTCCCCTTATTAGTATTTATAGTGGGAATAGGTCAAAAATGGTTGTATTAAATCCATTGGTTACTTTATTGAATATATTGAGAGATTATTTAAGTCATATATAACATAGAAAATACAAAGGGAGTGACCTTATTTGATGGGTGAAATTACTAAATATGGAATAATATGATCAAATCACATATATGATCTCTTATGATGGATGTATACTTTGATGTTTTATATAGGATACAATTATGTGATACCATAGGAATGTCAATGATAAAATTTGGTAAAATTTTGTATAATATTGATGCTAAAGATTATTTTGATTTTTCATGATCTCTTTTTAATTGAATATGTATGAAGGTGACCAATTTATTAATCACCAAAAGTATTTGGGATAAATTTTGTAATATATTTGAATGTAATAAAAAAGTGAAGGAGGAAAATAATAAGGTCTTAAAAAATATATTTTATTATCTAAAGATGATTTCCAATGAAAACATATATGCTTTCTTCAACCATTTTATTGAAGTTGTTCGTTCCATTCAAGTGTTTGGTCAAGAAATCAAATATTCTGACACAGTTAACATTATTATCATAAGGCTACCTTCTATAAAATATCTAAAAGTACCAACTATTGAGGAAATGAATATCAATGAGTTATATATTAATAACTTCTATATAAAATGGATTGTTTTTAATATGAATATGAAGCTGAAAATATATTTAAAACAACGATCTAAAGAAACTGTATTCAAATATATTTAGAAGAATAAATTTAAAGAATCTAAAAATTAAGATGAATTAAGGACCCAAATCATATATTTGTGAGGGATTATTGTAGAGACCCAAATATTGATGTAAATGGACATTACATTACTTTTTAGGAATACTTAATACATGACAAAAACATATGCCCAAATAGCGTATTAGTTTAGTGTCTTTGGAAACTCGGAACGTAATCTTCTAATCATGGTGAAAGATCTTCAACATATCAAATAAAGATCTCCCCCTTTGGTTTTCTTACATAAAACCTTTCTTTATATCCTAGGGAAAAGAAAACATAAAAAGGGTGAGCTCAAATGCTCAGTAATGGAAAGCATAGATAACATAAAACAATCCATAAACATTTGAATGCAAAAACTTGAACATAAAATCTAAACATCAAAATATTGAGAAAAGTCATAAATCTTAGAATTACGTAAGGAATATATCATAAAGGAACATCAATCATGATAAAATATCATGGGAATAAAACATTTAATTGTGGAAAACCATTAATCACATGATATGACTTCTATAGTAGCCAAGGCATTGCTACCAAGAACATCTTAGTGGACAAAGTCCCTTTCTGAATCGAGTTCACTCCTCATTCTAGTCCTGTATCATTGAACCAGATTAACTTACCGTTCTAGCCATGTCTATCTCATGAGATATAAATCTTTACCCAATGCATTGGAGGGAGATATAGTTCCCACCCATCTCATAATGAAATCATTCTTACTTGTTACACAAAATGAACTTAAAACATTCATCATAACCTAAATAATAAAATGGGTTTCATAAACATCATCCCATCATCACATAATCCATATAAAACAAATGGATATTTCATCATAAGAAAAGTGAAACCATGTAAATCATAGAGAAATTATACTTGAAACATACACATATGAAATAACTTCATCATAGATGGAAAATGGTTTTGATGAAAAAAACATGAAATGAATTCTTTAGGAAAATATCCTTTCTTCTTCAAAATCATTTTCTTTTCAAAAAATTACATGCAATTTAAAAAGAAAAGTATTTTGTTGAAAATAGTAATAAAATATTGTAGAGTAAACTTAATAAAAATGAGTAGTTATGAAACCATAAAAATCCGTTCACGCCGTATAAGTTAAAAATAACATTCTTCTCATACTTTTATCAGAAAAGTCAAAAACTTCCCTGTGTGGTAAACAAAAGTAATATTCCTTTCATAACATGTGGTATATTTTAAAAATGGGTAAAAAGGACTTCAAAAATACATGAAAACATTTTTAGAAAACATGGTCATGGATGATAATAATAACCCCAGTAAATACTTACGAATAACAATCTCGGATAAGAACAAGATTGGAATAGTTATCCCTTACCTTATGTCTGATATGCTTTGTATGTATCCGAACATCCTCTTCTTCGACACACCTCCTTTAAGCTTCCTCTTAAGGAAGTAGAGATTGTCTTTTGAGAAGACCATAACCTCCAGAATGTTTCTAGGGAATTGGAGAAGAGAAATGGGCAGGGTTTGGTCGATCTTCAAGGCTCAAAATGGTGTGAAGAGAAGAGGGAAGGGGTGCCCTTTTTATAAGGGAGGAGAGGGGAACCTTTGGAAAAACTTAAAATATTATTTTATAATAAAGTCATATTCGGTTTATAATAGCTCCAAATTGATTTATTTCGAAGCTACAGTGGGGATTGGTCGAAATCCTCTCAACCAATAGGTTTTATACAAGTTTAGGTTACTATTTTAACCTTATATTTTAGATTTAACTCTAAGTTAAATAATTTAACTTTTACCGTGTCTTCCTGTTTTCTTACACTATATGGTTAATAAACTTACTATAACCAGCCAAAAGAACCCCAAGTGGTTCATTATTAATATATATAACCTTATATAAGTCATTTGGCTGATCCTTAGATTATTATAAATATAATTACATTTAATAATATAATATTTGTTTTAAAAACCATTTTTTGTCAATTTTGACACTATTTGGTAATTGATTTTTGTGAAAATCATAACAGCATGATTAGTTCAAACAAAGTTAATTAAATCCATACTAACATGTCATATTAACCTAGAAAATTAGCGGAATTCATAAAAAGTCTCAAATTACATTTATTTGGGTATTTATAATATCAATTATTTTAATATTTTGTTATTTAGGTAATTACTGCATCACCATTGTGTCATAAATAACTTAAATTATTTAATGTCTAAAAATTAAAAATAAAATACCATTAGGTATGAAATATTTTTATATTTCTAATGAATATTTATAGTCTAATTTATCTTATGTATAACCCTATATTAAAAATGTTTTAGTTATTAAACTTTGATTTTCACTATTTTACCTCTTTTTTAAATAAAATAATAATAAATGTCCTAATCTAATCCAAGTGGACATAAATGATAATATTATATTACTAAGGTTGTTTTTGGTCGAATTATACTTATCCAATATAATTAGGACACGTTTTAGGGTAATAATAATATCATTTTTACCCTTAATTACCCTATTTACTTTTAACCGTGGTAAATAAAAGTAAAAGTTATTATTCATCAAAAATTATTTTTATCTTGTTGAACCAAATTTTAATCCTTGATATTAACCGTGTCTCTCATATTTTTGAAATTTCACTCACATAAGCGGTAAAATTAAGTTTTATGTAATTTTCAAATTCTCCGAGGAGGTGGGTAAAAGATGGTGAAAAGTTCAATAAAATTTTTATATATCTAAAATTATTATAAAATGAATCCAATGAATTAAATTGAACTTATATAGTTATTATGTATCAATTTTTGACCTAAAATAAATTTAAACAAAATAAATAATTATTTAAATAAAAATTTGGTTTTTAAATAGTAACCCAGTGTTTTCACTATTCATCAAAAATTGAAAGTTTTCGGAAAAATACAAAAAATTCACCCTAGGACAATTTCGATATTCCGAATCTAAAAATGAAGTCCATTTGGAAAGATAAAATTCATAATATTTCAAAAAGTGGGTATTACTATTCATAACGGCTAGTTTATATAATATTTTAATAGAATATCGTTGTTTAGTGAAACTCGGTATTGCGTACAAGACACGCTATCATGGAAGGTCTTGATTGTGTGTAATGTAAGCCAAGTCAGGGTTTCATGTAGTGCAAGACTCATTTGTTGTTGCGTATAACAGAATCCAACCATATTTCATTTATACAATGAATATATATATATATATATATATATACACTCAATGTTGTTGAGAATAAATACTATCAAACGAACTTGAAATTGTGTGTAACACGATCCAAGAATAGTGTTGCGTATACTGCAAGCTAATATAGTGTTTTGTATAGTGCAAGATAATCTTGGTGTAGTATACAAAAAAAGACATCAATGAAATTAAAAATAATAATTCTCATAAAATCTCGGGTTGTTACAATTATCGAATCCATAATTCATATTGGAAACCCATGTCCTATCATCAAAATGTCTCCAAGGGAGTATTGACCTCATGCTTACTCTGAACATCTTACCCAAACCCTATCAATATCTTTTTAGATATATGAAACTCAATCTTCCCCAAAAACATAAAAAATTGTCACTAATAGAAAATAAAACCTTATAATTATGTTATATAAGAAAATAATTCCCAAAATAGACTATTTATTTTTATATTTTGATACCTAGGTGATAAGATACTAATAGTACCATAGGAAGGATAATAAACAAGATATAATTCCACTCAATAAGGTATGGGAATAATTCAGGTTCATTTAAGAGTGTACCTCTATTTCACATCTATGTCATTTAGAAATACATGGAGTGCCTTTTTATTAGTTTTTACATGTGAAGCTTGAGGGTTGGTCATCATGTACTATTGAGACCGAAGTCATGTCATCTTAACCTAGAAAACATTCCCTTTTAGTACCCATGTCATGTCATTTATCTAAAATAACATGTTCTTACTAGATACACTCCATTTGTGACATACAAGTTGATTGGGCATGTATTTTTATGCACCATGGGTTATGTTAAATTCAAAAAATCATGGTGTGTACTAGAAGGATATACACCATGTGATATTTAACCACTCTTCAAAAACACTATCAACTAACCAAATCAAGACATTAAATGTCCTCTAAATCTACATGTTGTGTGATCACTATATATTTGTTATACACTATATCCTCCATGAATTCCACCGATCTCATCACTATCACTTCTTGGTCGGCTACCAAGACACCTTCACCACACCGCCCCTAGAATTGTCCCTTCTCCATCACTAGTGTACCATTTAATATTCTTATAATCATATCACATTAATAATATTCCTTCTATCCTATTTTTTCATCCTGATCCACACTAGCTTCCCTCACAATTTTTTGTGCTAGATCTCAACATGGTTGTTACCACTGTCGATCATGAGGGTTGGAGATATACTTCTATCTAGACTCTATACACAAGAAGGGTATATATAGGATAGGGTATATATGAGTGTGGATGACTGAGGTTAGACCAAACACCCCACATGTTTTACCACTAACTAATGGTGTAATTAAAAATTAAACATGTAGCCTGTAATAGGGGGGATGGTGGATGGTGAAGATCTAATTTTTTGATTCTCTATCTACAAATTCATTCTTTGGAGTATTAAACACAAAAAATATAAAATCTGTAATGATAATAGTTTTTAGTAATTCATGGAATGAATAACAATAATGATAAGTTTAAACAAGTTAATAATAGAGAATTAAAAGTAATAAACTCCCACCTTGATGGTGATTCATTTTCACTTCAAAACCCAAGCTTGATCCATGATCCAACACCATATTATTCAAATAAAAAAAAATCAAAACCCCTATATTTTAGGGTTTTGTTGGTGAATGTGTCTAATAACCTAATTATTTATATTATCATGATATTTATATCACTAGGTTTAGGTTTAGAAGATATTTTTATTAAATTCCTGAAATGGGATCAGTCTAGAGCTTGACAGCCAAATGAAAATTGTACATCTCCTAGGTAAAACCCCTCATCTCTAGTCATAATGTGATAATGGGTTTTCCATATATGGTTCTATTTAGGATAAATTAATGATTATTTTTCTAACATGCATGTGATTTAAAAAAAATATATTTTAAAATATTAAATATTTTTCAAGGGCCCATGATAGTATAAAATTAATCTGACCACTTGTAAACTTATTAAAATATTATTAACTTTTTAAAGAGTTAATAAAAAATATAGATCATTAAATCCTCCCCACCGTAAATGATTTTGGTCATGAAAAGTATATATCACTTAGATAGGTGAGGGCTCTAAGTTCAAAATTCGGTGATCATGCTCCTATGATATATTTTAATGGTTTTGATGTCGCTATAAGATGTGCACCAATGGTATCACTCACCTAAAATGGGACTTCTCCTATCAGTCCTAGATTTACACCAGGCACTCCATAAATTTGGTGACATCCTCAATATCTAGCTCACCCTATTGATAATGATCAATGAATCTTACACATACATATCATATATGATACATGGAAGAAATTATAAAACCAGTATAATTATATGGGTAATAATAAGAGATAGGTAACCTTTTCTACCTTGTTTTGGATCTAGAATGTGTTTATGAGCCTCATAGATAGATTACTTCTCCAACCAAACCTCATTAACCCATGTTATAGTGATAATTTTAGAATAAAGATTTATCCTTCTTAGAACTATAAAGATCTAAATATTTGGTTCATATAAGAATTTTGATGGCTCTAGGCTATACTCTTACACTCCAAGATCACGTACACTGTCTTCATTGTCAAGAAAACCCAATCATGTCCCATAAGTGTTGAATCCCCAATATTTGACCAAAAAATATGTGACTTATAGGGTATCCCATACATTTTTTTTAAAATATCCTTGCCAATGGTGGGGTGGTATCTATTGTTTTATTTAAAATACACCAAGGGTAGTTGATCAACCCAAATCCTATGAAAATAGAGCATTAAATCCCATAATATGTCCTCAAAAACCAGAATGGTTATCTCTATCAAGATATATATTTGGAGGTGTAACAAGATATTAAACCCAAAAATAGATTTTCAATTCATCCTTCAAACTACTTTAATACTAGGATACAAAATGAGTATCTTAATCATAGATTACCTTTAAGGGTACCCTACAAAATTGTATGATTTCATCCATGTACTATTGTATAAAACTCTATACCAAACTATGATCTATTATAGGAGGAAGTGTTCTTTACTAGTGAATTGTTTGATGATCACCAGATAAAAACATGTACCTTCATCAAGAATGGTATCCAAATAACAAAATCAATCAATATACTATCATAATTCCTCTTTTGAACCTCAATGGTTTGGCTCAAAACAACCGAGACATGGTGCTTAACCTTTACCTATTAATAGGTGGGGCACATAAACTCTGAAATACTCTACTTATTTGTTTTCCATAGATACCATTGCTTGATATCCTGATATATATTCATCAAATGAGTATATACCTCTAAATAAGAAGTGTGAAACACCCTCAACATATCCTCACATAATATAACTAGAACTACTATCTTTCCCTGAAAGAGGATGATATACTCCCTCCTTCAAACAATCTTATAATTGTATCTCCTAAGAATATATGGTCATGAAAGATCTAATAATCAATATCTCCATGATAGGACACCCTAACTCATGAAGAAGTGTGTGGTCCAACACCATTGATTAAAGGTATGTGATGTCTCCTTCCTCCACCAAAATCAACTAGATTAAGCCTAGCCACCCAAAACTCACCTCCATTAGATAAGAATTAGATTTCTTTATAGGGTCATCATATACCATGATTTCTTTCCCTATAGTATAGACTATCTCTAAGTAATAATCTTATTAGAACTCTATCCATCAACTCTATCTAAAATTGAACTATATTTGGGGAAAGATATATATGACTCTTGTGATTATTATTGAACAAAAATCACTTACTGAAGAAGGTAATGTATCCAGTTATTTAAGGGAAATACTTCAACCATGATCTCCAAATCATGGGTCATGTAGTTTTTATCATGAGGTCTCAGTAACCTAGACCCATAGGAAATCACTTCCCACTCCTACATTAACACACTTCTAATCATGATCCTAGAGGAATCATAAAACACCACATAATTGAATCTTTCCTCTAGAAAATGTAAAATATGAGAATTTGTTAACCTCTAATCCATATCCTAAAAATCACTTTGTTAATGGTTACACTATATGAAATACTACCCCTTTCAGGTAAAGGATGGAATAAGAATTGAAACTTTAGAGAATTTCACCATGAATTTCCAGTAATAACCTACCGACCCAAGAAATTTTTGCACCATAAAAAAATATTAGTTGGATCCCAAACAAAAAAAACTCAATATTTTAGGGTTGGATTTCTAATCTACTCTCTGAGATTATATGACCTAGGAAACAAACTTCCCAAATCTATAACTTTCACTTTGAGAATTAACCATATAACTAGTTCTATTGAAGTAAGTCCTAGACTATCCCAAAATACTTGGAATTATGATCCTAAATCCTTGAATAAATTAGGATTTCATCAATTAAAACCATTAAAAATCATTCCAATAAGGAAATAAAGATTCAGTTCAGGAATCCCATGAACACAACAGGTGAATTTTTCACACCAAAAAACATAAATATGAACTTGTAATGTCTATAGTGGAACCTAAATTCCATATTCAGTATGTACTCATCAAAAAAATGAATTTGATGATATTTATACCTAATGTTAATCTTAGAGAACCAAATTTAGTTGGTTTAAGAGGTCATTGATCATTAGAATATGGTATTTATTCTTAATCATCACCCAATTTAAGTGATGATATTCAATACAAAACACATGATCCTATTCACTTTATTAGTGAATAAAATTGAATATTCCCATGGAGAAACACAAAGTTAGATGAAATAATTCTATAAAAGACCATTCAATAACAGCTTTGGCTCCCTAATCTCATCCAAGGTCATCTGATAAGCTAAAGATAAAATTGGCTTGGACCTTTGGTATAAGTTTATTTTTAAATTCACCTCTATATGAGGGTTAAACCTTTGAAATATATATATATATATATATATATATATATTACTCCACTAATTCAGGAATATTATTTTTTGAATCATCGACAGTGTACGAGGAGAATCTTACTAATCGGTGGAGAAGTAGTTGTAACTTTCTGATATTTTCCCAACTTTCCCTCCCTGAAGGTCTCAATAACCAATAAAGTTAAACTATAAACATCATCTCAATAGAATAAAACCTTGTAGTGATAGAAATATACCCAATATTATATTGTCTATAAAAATTAAATTACAAAAAAATGTAAAAAAAATTATCTATACCATGAAGAGGTCTAAATAAAACCTCTCTTTATCAAGAGTAATATCACACTAACAAAAAATATGGGAAAGAGGTTGGTTTCCCTAAATACAAGTCTCTAGACAAAAGTTTTGAGCTAAATGATTCATTGAAATATCTAACTTATGAAAAAATAAATGGAGAAAAAAATAACAAATCACACAGTTTTAGATAATTACAAGTGGAAGTGTATAAAATATATGAATCAAAACTCTAAAAAATCAGATATTTATAATTTAAAATCTTCATTTCATGAAATTTATTTGGTCCTAACTATTAACACTCTATGCTCGATGAGTAACTTCTAGAGGTAGTGGTGGTGGGAGTGGATGAAAGCACATTCAACCTCTAGATGTTCCTAATATACCAATGCATTATTTGCTAAAACTACTTCTTAAAGGGCCACCCTTTCTACTATTTAGAGGCCCCTGATCTCAATGTTGTCTCTAAAAAAAAGTTACATCCATGGTGCCACCTAGGATATGATTTTCTACACACCTAGTTAGACATATAGATCTAAGTTTCTACTTCATCTATAAGCATAACAAGTATTTTCACTTGACTAATAGGTACCTCTATGAGATGAATATATCATTGAGCCTCAATATATGGTCTATTCATGAATATGCCTATGATGATGATATCTTATGACTATCATCAGATAACAATAGCTTATAAATTTTCTCTAGGAAAATCTGGTCGTTCTCTAGCACCATGATACACCTTAACCATAAAAATATCAATCACCAATTCTTTATCCAAAACTCCATATTAGGTGGGGACGAATAGGTGAATAACCCCATATTTAATTTATCTCTAAAGGCCTCACTTAAACTTTTGAGTTTGAATATATTTATCACGATTAATGTACAGGGAGTACCACATGAGTTTTACAAGACTAGATATTTACTCATTCATGGTCATGCTTCCCTATTAAAGGTTTAACAACTCATAAACTTATAACATCCTAAACATCATCATGAAATACTCCCCTATGAATAATCTTTTAAACTAATATCTAGGTAAGGTGGCTTCTTCATGGTCCTAAGTAATCAATATGCACAAATGACTTACAACACCATGAATAATTATTTATGAAATAATAACAATATGTTTAGTGAATGTTAGAACCAAATGAAATATTCAATTCATCGACTGAAACCAACCCTCTACTACTGGAGGATCGATATCACCTTGGAACTTAGGAGGCCTCTGGAACTGGAACACATACAATGCACTCAATTTTCCGATAGTCTCATCTGATTCAGTATATAATACCATAATATTCCTAGGTAGAGGGTCTGATATCTATATACCAAGTGGGGGATCAATCATATACTCATAGGATAGAGATAACTCCTAAAAAAGGCCCTAAATGGAAACCTTATCACTCAACTAATAAAATATTATAGGATAAGGCACATACACAATTTCATCTTGAACCCACCTATGAATCTAATATGGCTATATATGGGGTCAGATACTATATTTTACAAGGTGGAACCACAATTATTATATCATATATGTTTTATAAAACTTAATAAGTACATATAAAAAATACAATAAACCACTACATGATACATTTACCATCCTAATTGTACCATGTTATCTATATCTTAGAGTTTCGAGTAGATTAGTATATTATTAGATCCTTGGTGAAAGGATACATTTTCTACTCAAAAAAATCACTAAGTTCCTTGTATTGAAATCATAAATCAATACCCAATGAAAAAATTACCTTAGATCTCAAAAAACAAAGCCACATAAGACTCCTAACCCCAACTCCATACCCAAGTCAAACCTAGATATGGTAGAACTTTGATAAGACATGACCTATTGAGGTCCTGTATGGATTGTAATTTAAGATAGATGAGCCACCCCAAGCCTAAATCTAATAATATAGGTAATGGTGATTATCATAAAGAATTAATATCACACATGGGAGGACTTAACCTAACAAAAACATTCCATAAATTTAAATCTCCAACACAATTAAATATAACAAATGAATAAAGATAATATATGAATAACCAAACTATAAAATAATATAAATACAAGAGACATCAAACATATAAGAAAATAACATATTTAGGCTATAGGATAAAGCAATACATAAGTAAATATTCTCATGTTATGAAAAAACTATAATAAAATGGGTAAGATACCACTTCACTATGATGAATCCGGGTATGCTCTATCTCAGCAACCATTAACGTTAACACCACCAAGCACCACTAAAAACCAAATTCACCAGCTATACATCTATCATTGTTATATCAAATATATGAATTTACTACACTAACATAACACATGTGGGTAAATGTGTATATATAGGGGTGAGTATAAAAATAACCAGTAGGATGCCTAAAAACTTACAAAGGAATGACATAACAGTAAGTTTGTTAAAAATCTAAAAAAGAGGAAAGTACAAGTAAAACAAATAAATTGGATATACTTTAATGATATAGAGCCTAATTATATATGAAATTATCAATTATTACAACTCAAATTTACAAAGATCATATATCATAGGAAACCTAGGATATAAAATAATTTATAAGACTATTAAAACAAAACTACCCATCTTTTATAACTTTTATGTCACCTCTCTGAAACCGTAGAGGGGTACCCACACCTCATAGAGATAAGAGTATCAGTCAAGAGAGTACATATCCCTATGAATGACCCATACCACATTTATGGAAATATATCAATTTAGGGAGTGATAAATCTAATGGATAAAGGACCCACACCCCATCTCATGGGGCAGTACCATCTCATATAGATGGAGGACCCTTTCTGGATATTTTATGGGATTACCTATCACATACATAACTTATTTTAAATTTATTTTTAATTTATTTTCCATTAACACTTTGTTTTTGGGGTTTCCCAAGCTTTTATGGAGGAATGGGTGAGTTTTCATGAATTGGGCCAAACTGTGAGCCCAATTATAGATTTAAAAATAAATTTTGATTGTTTTATAAATAATTCATTTTTTAAAATTTTTCATCCATTAAATTTCTTACTTGGCCTCCCCTAACCTATTAACACCACCATGTAAATTTGGAGCCTTTATAAATCCATAATCATGGTGGATTGGGGTTTTTATTTAAGGATTTGGGCCACCCCGAAAGCCCATTTCCAGTTAAAAAAAACATTTTTCTATTTAATAACTTATTTAATGTTAACTATTTTTTGTAGATTACACCTCCAACCTGATCTCACTGAACCTAGGTGCGCCCCTAATCTCTTCTCCCCATCTTTGGAGCTCTTTTTCGTCATAGAACAAGTCGAAACTTCTTAATATTTATCAATTCGAGAAAATTTATAATGGTAATTTTTTTCCTTCATAACTCCTTCATTTCTGACTATTTTTTCCCATTCAAATTCCTACATGGTCCCCGTATCCTTTTTCAAACCTCCCTTGAATTTTTGGTTGTTTTCAAATTTAGCTACGGGTTATTTGGGGTGATTTCTACAAGATTTTTCAAGTAAGTTCGTCTTCTTCATTCTTCTTTCAATTTTCTTAGGGTTACATTCAACGAGATTAGGTTTTCTTCCCTTATACATGTGGTTACTAATGTAAAAAAGTTAGGGTTAGAATATAGGGTTTTATTTCTTGTCTTTTGGGTGAAATCTTGTGGTTCTAGGTTGGATTTAACTTCTTTGAGGTGCAGCGGTGGTGCGGTTTATGTTTTGCACCTTGTTTTGAGGGTTTCAACATAAAAGGTAGGTGGTTCCATGGGTAAACAATTATTGATGAGTTAGATTTCTATACTTACTCAATTTTTATATTCCTTATATTTTGGGTGTGGTGAAAAACCTTTTTATGATTTATTTGGTTACATGTTTAATTTTATGGCTGAATTTTAACTTGAAATTGGATGTTTTCATGTGTAACTCATGAGGTATTATTTGGGTGTATTTTACAACTTATGTAATTGGTTTACTAAATCTTTTTTGGCCTTCCAATTCTGGTTTGGTAATGTATTAGTGTCATGTGGGCCTAAAAATAGGGTTTTTAATAGGTTTGATGTGTAAAACATTGTTATACTTATTGAGAGCATTTTATGAAAATGTGTGTTTTCATTTGTATATTTTGTGTTATTATTCAAGGTGATTTTATAAAACATGAAAGTGGTTTTATAAATGTCTCTAGGTATTCCAATTCTGTTTTGGATAGGAATTGTTATGGTTCTGATCTTAAATGGGGGTTTTGAAATGGGTTTTGTGTGCAAGACATATTTACACCACTTGGGTTCTTTTAATGAAAATTGTAAAGGTTTTAGTTGGTTAAAAAAAGTGGGAAAAGGGTGAATATGTACTATTTGTTGTGTGTGTTCACCTATTATGGGTTTTTGAAAGGTTAATTTATGTTTTAAGATATCAAACAATTTTAGAATTTTTTTTTATTTTTGAAATGTTTTATTAAATTGTGATGTTGGAGCAATACTTGTTTGTGGGCTTGTGTAAGTTTGATGATAAAATGATTTTGAAGGTAAAAAGGGTAATATGTGGAATGTGTATGTGAGATGTTATGTGATGTGTATCACCTTGTAAATGTTTTATAAAAATGTTTAAAGGATGTGTTGAAGTGTTTAAGTGATGTGAAAAGTGTTGTGGGCTATTTTGGTGTGTGTATGATTTCAAAATGCATTTAAATGAAAAGGTGGATTTTGTGACTTGTGTGATGTAAATGTTTAATTTTTGGTTAATATGTGATGTGGAAATGATATTTTCATGTGAAAATTATACTTCTTGTCTTGTTGAACTTGTTTGATCACAAGAGGGAAACCCGAGTATCAAGGTGGGTGGACGTGTACTAGTATGCTAGTGATCCTGTGAGGTTTGGCCTCAGTTTCACTTAGCAAGATTGATGCATACAAATCCAACTAAACTATTATTATGATGATGGGGGACCAATATTTTATGGGTATGTTCCCTAATAGGGGATCGTTCATGAGAACAGATATTTATGATGGTTACTTTCACCGAGATATGAGGTACTTGGGACCCACATCGAGCTAGTGCCTAGGGGTTATTTCCTATTGCTTGTGGTCATTAGATGATTTTTGTTTACCGTCAGTATATGGTGTGTTGGGATGTAAATTTTAGAAGCTTTGGAATTTATTTTAAAAGTGTTGATTCTTTAAATTATCCCACTTGAAAACTATTTTAATTTTTAAGTTACATCTTTTAGAAACTGTAACTAGCATTTAATGTTTTTTTTAAAACATTCATGATTTTTATCTTTAAAAGTTTATCACATGGAGTCTCATAGTGGTGGTATCCTACTGAGATTTTTCTCACACCCTACTTACACCTTTGGGTGTAATTATACTTTCTTATTTTGTGTCACAGGTTTGGGTACCGTTTTAGTGCCAGTGGTTTGGGTTCCAAGAAGTCCTTCTTGGCACGTCTTCATGAAGATGGCTTGAGGGTGATTACCCTTTGACTTGAGGTGGTTCTTGGCTATACATTTTTGGTTTTTTATCTTTGTAATGTCCTTTTGACATTGTTTCAAATCATGTAATTTAGATATGAAATTTTTTAAAAGATGGTTTTAGTTGAAAAATCCAGATTCATTTTATTGAGTTCGTTTGTTGTTTAGTGTTTATAAAATCGGGTAAATCATTCCCAAACCTCATTTTAAGATACTCGGGCTCTTTTTCCAACCCATTAAGACCGGGAACGCCCTTTGGGCCTTTTAATGGGAAAGTTTTGGTACAAGTTTTGATGGTGACTAGATTTGGTTCGTGACAAAATGGTATCAGAGGAGGTTCGGGTTAAATCCTTTAGTCATGTTATTTGGGGAGCAGTCGAGATAGTCTGGAGTTAGGGTTCTCAGGACTTTGAATTTTAGTTATGGTTAGTGTACTTGATAACCACACCTCATGATGGGATTCAAGTAACTATGGGAGTTGGGACTTATCTGAGTCCTTTGGTTTTCTTGGTTTGATGATGATTAGGGGAAATGAAAAGAGGGTTGGGTTAATGGTCTCAGTGAGATCATAGGGCCTGGAAAGGCTTGTGGAGCCAGATATATTTACCTAGAACAATCTCTTTGATGGTGAAGTGATTTGTGTATAGCTGCCAAACATATTTCCATGTCACCCACTTAAGCTAGTTTCCCCTCACACTGCCTTGTGTCCTTTAGTTTTGAAACCATGGAAGTTTGGTTTTAAAGGAAGAATTTCATGGTTTTAAGAAGCATAAAGTTTTTTAGAAATGATTTTATAATAAAGTGGGAATGGATTGATTTGTGAAATGTTGGAACTTAGTTTTCAGAATTTTTGTTTGAAATGGAAAATGGTGTGTTTACACTTCTTTTGAAAGCAGAAAATTGTGTTAAATTTGGTTTTAAAAACATGTTTCCAATAGAGTTTTCTAAATTGTTAAAAGGTGTATTAATGGGATAAGATGTTTTGAAATTAATGAATATGAATTAAAAGTGAGTTTTTATTTAAATTATTGTTCCTTTATAAAATTTTTGTTAATCTGTAGTTTGGGTTTGATTTCATGGTTAGCGGTTTTGAGAAAAAGGAGGTATTGGTTGACTGTTTTGGTTTTGAAAAGTGGAAAGAATTTTTTTAAAGATTTGATATTTATATTAGATACCACATACATGGGGTTTTATGGGATGATGGATGGTTGATGGCATGGATGGATGAGTTCTGGGATGGATATGAGGAGGGTTCCCGGTGTGGCATAGAAACATGCATGTGTAAGGCCCATGGGGTACCATTGGTGGATACACTAACCGCTGAACCGTTTATTTTCAAAAAGATGATTTTAAAGGAAATAAATTAATGTCTTGATGAATAGTTTATGATGGTGTGTATTATGTGTTTTTGAAAATTTTGATGTTGTGGGATTTTTTGGGTCCAATAACCCCTCCTATTTGAACTGTGTTTTGGGTTTGTGTTTGGTCGGTAAGCTGTGTTGAAGGGCCGGTTAGTGGTATCTTCTGAGATATGTTTTCGGATGCCTTTACAGTGGTTCCCTTTATGTGTTGGGATCTGGTTTTTGGTATGTCTTGACCAATATATTATATTGGTTGGGTCTTTGGGTTTTTTCGTTGGATAAGGTACGCCGAATTAAGGGTTAGTGCACAACTGAAGTGCAACCCGAATTATTTTGTCGTTTGAAGACCCTCCAGTTGATCAATATAAGGAATCTTTTTCTCAAGATTTGTAGATTGAGTCTACAACCATTAATTTATTTTATTTTTGGATCCTCCTGTAGTGGGAGAGTGCTTGTGGAAGGTTTAAAGAGACCTTAGTTTCTTAAGTTTCTTGATTCATCGAATGTGGAAGTGGTCTGGGTTTGTTAGTGTGGATGAGTATCTAGATGGTTTCTAAGAGGTCCTCTTGGTCCTTTGTATTCTCTTCGAAGAAGGAGTTCATGTTAAACTACCAGTGTGGGAAATATGGTCACAATAGGATATTGTGGACACTTTATAGAATTGTTTGTTGTTTGGGGATGTTGTATAAGGTCCCTCTCCATGCATTGTTTATATTAGTCGTAATGGTCATGTTCAGTGACGCCTTGTGATGTCATTTGCTCAATTGACTGTAAAGGTGAAAGTCGTGCAATCCTCTGGGAGTCTCTATAATGTTGGGAGAATGTATCACTTGGAAAACATCAAAATCATCCATTTTAGTGGAAGGTGAGTATATGTGTTCTTTATTTCTATTTTTTCTCACTCAAAGAAACAAGGTGTGATGTGTGTGCATCTTCTAAGCCCTTGTTTCAGGGAAATATCAGGTTAGGGTAAAGTGAGTTTGGAATGTGTTATGTCTTGGAAACCTTATCGGGGATCGAGGTATAGTTGTTGGTGGCACCAAAAGAAGAATTCTCGTTCATTAGGTTTCAAAATCCTAACTGTGAGGCCAAAGATGCTTCAATCATTTGATCTCCAGCCATAGGTCTCGGAGAGAAGCTAGCTCATAGTCAGGGGAAATCCCAGGGTTATTTAAAACCTTCTAAAAATTCATATCCTCAGTATGGAATACAGGAAAAGTTTAAACCTTTGGTGTCATCATCTTTCTTTTGTTGTTCCTGTTCAGTGGAAATAGGTGGAGGGCCTCATACCCATGTCATCGCCCAATGTTATTCCCTCCGCCATTGGTTTCCATTGAGTATTTGGGGAAAGGTTTGAAGTTTGGATAAATAGGTTGAGTGCATGATTTTTTCTTGGTTGATAGTGAACATTCCCCATAAAACCATGTAGATATAAGGATCCCCATTTTTAGCACATGGTTTCCCAAACCGTGCTGACTAACCATGTGGTCTTCCCAACTCTTTAAATTTTGGGGCCATTCTATACTGGCCCGTGCTGGTCGGTTAAGATGGTAGATTCTTATGGTGGGGAGACCCACTATGAATATTATATAAGTTATTTTGTAATGGTCCGATGAAAGTATACCCCTTGAACTAGGTATTCTGTTCAGGCCTCCCCCTGTTAGTGTCCGGATTTTGTCTCGGGAAAAATTTAAGTTGTCTCTTATGGTGGGGAGCCCATTTGTGTCTCCTCATACCAGTAAATCAGTTTTATCCTTGTTCTTGGCATGAAATTGTGTAGTAACATTCAAAACTATCTAACTACCAACATATTCCTTGGGTAAATGTTGGGATTGGAGAGTACCCAACAGTTTAGGTATATCAAGGTAAATGTAACCTTGTTTGTTGTTGTTGTTTGTATGGGTAAATTACTTGAGACTTGTTCAGATTGTGTTTTAGGGGTTTTCCTTTGGGATAAATCCTGAATGTGATTGATTGTTTCAGGAAAGTTTTGTAAGTTTTGGTTGTGAGATTAATACTGTCTTAATTGATAACTGGAGGTGTTTTGACCTTTGGGGGCGAAACCTGGCAAGAGAGTTCCTCTTGGTTTCTTAGTTGGGTTTGGTTGTTTCTTTGGCCTTACTGTGACTTTATGGAGCGGAAAGTTTTTATGGTGGGTAGAATTGTCACATATATAACTTATTTTAAATGTAATTTTAATATATTTTCCATTCATGATTTGTTTTGGGGGTTTCCTAAGATTTTATAGAGGAATGAGTGAGTTTTCATGAATTGGGCCAAACCGTGAGCCCAATTCCAGATTTAAAAATAATTTTTTTTTCTTTTCTAAATCATTCATTTTTTAACATTTTTCATCCATTCAAATTCATACTTGTCCTAAACTAAACAATTAACACCACAATGTCAATTTAGAGCCTTTATAAATCCATAATTATGGTGGATTTGGGTTTTTATTTAAGGATTTAGGCCACCCCAAAAGCTCATTTCCAGTTTTAAAAAAACATTTTGTTTATTTAATAACATATTCAATTTTAACTATTTTTCGGTGATACCACCTCTAAACAGTTCCCAATGAACCTAGGCACGTTACAATCTCTTATTAACTTATTTGGAGCTCCTTTTAGTAGCAGAACAAGTTGAAATTTCTTAAATATTCTCAATTCGTGCAGATTTATAAAAGTAATTTGTTTCCTTCATAACTCCTTCATTTCTCACTATTTTCCCCATTAAAATTCCTACATGGTATCCTTATATTTTTTCAAACCTCACTTAAATTTTTGGATGTTTTAAAATTAATCTACTTGTGTATTTTGGGATATTTATACAATATCCCTCAAGTAAGTTGGTCTTCTTCATTATTCTTTCAATTTGCTTAGGGTTACATTCAATGTGATTAGTGTTTCTTCCCTTATCCTTGAGGCTCATAATGTCCAGAAGTTAGGGTTCAAATATAGGGTTTGATTTATTGTCTTCTAGGTGAAATATTGTGGTTTTAGGTTGGATTTAACTTCCTTGAGGTGCGGTGGTTGTGTTGTTTATGTTTCACACCATGTTTTGAGTGTTTCAGCATAAAAGGTAGGTAGTTCCATGTGTAAACAATTATTTATGAATTAGATTGATATATTTACTAATTTTTCATATTTCTAATTTGTTTGGTGTGGTGTGAGAACTTTTTATTATTGATTTGGTTACGTGTTTAATTTTATAGTTGAATTTTAACTTTAAATTGTGTGTTTTCATGTGTAACTCATGGGGTATTATTTGGGTGTATTTTATAACTTATGGAATTGGTTTACTAAATATTTTTTGGCCTAAAAATTCTGGTTTGGTAATGTATTAGTGTATTTGGGCCTTAAAATAGGGTTTTTGAATAGGTTTTATGTGTGAAACATTGTTATACTTCTTGAGATCACTTTATTAAAATGTGTGTTTTCATTTGTATCTTTTGTGGTATTATTCAAGGTGATTTTATAACACTTGAAAGTGGTTTTATAAATGTATATATGGCTTCCAATTATTTTTTTCATTGTAATTGGTATGGTTCTTGTTTTAAATGGGGGTTTTGAAATGAAGTTTGTGTGCACGACATATTTGCACCACTTAGGTTCTTTTTATGAAAATTATAAATGTTTTAGTTGGTTAAAAAAGTGGGAAAAGGGTGCATATGTACTGTTTGGTGTGTGTGTTCAACTATTATGGATTTTTGAAAGGATAAGTGATGTTTTAATATGTAAAAAAAATTAGAATTTTTTGTAAAATTTTGAAATGTTTTATTAAATTGTGATGTTGGAGAAAAACTTGTTTGTGGTATGTTTTGTGTAAGTTTGATGATAAAATGATTTTGAAGGTAAAAAGGATATTATGTGGCATGTGTGTGTGGGATGTTATGTGATGTGTATCACCTTGAAAATGTTTTATAAAAATGTTTAATGGATGTGTTGAAGTGTTTAAGTGGTGTGAAAAGTGTTGTGGGCTATTTTGGTGTGTGTATGATTTCAAAATGCATTTAAATGAAAAAGTGGATTTTGTGACTTGTGTGATGTACATGTGTTATATTTGGTAAATATGTGATGTGGAAATGATATTTACATGTGAAAATTATACTTCTTGTCTTTTTTAACTTGTTTGAGCATAAGAGGGAAACTCGAGTATCTAGGTGGGTGGACGTGTACTCATATGCTAGTGATCCTGTGAGGTTTGGCCTCAGTTTCACTTAGCAAGATTGAAGTATAAAACTATAAATAAACTATGATGATGATGATGGTGGAACACTAGGTTATGGGTATGTTCCCTACTAGTGGATCGTGCATGATAATAGATATTTATGAGGGTTGCTTTCACCAAGATATGAGGTACCAGGGACCCACATCGAGCTAGTTCCTAAGGGTTATTTCCTATTGCTTGTGCTCATTAGATGATTTGTGTTTACTGTCAGCATATGGTGTGTTGGGATGGAAATTTCAGTAGCTTTGGAATTTATTTTAAATTTTTTGATTCTTTAAATTATCCCACTTGAAAACTATTTTAATTTTTAAGTTGCATCTTTTAGAAATTGTAACTTGCATTTAATGTTTTTTTGAAAACTTTCAAGATTTTTGTCTTTAAATGTTTATCACATGGAATCTCATAGTGGTGGTTTCCTACTATAATTTTTCTCACATCCTACTTACACCTTTGTGTGTAAGTAGACATTATTATTTTGTGTCATAGGTTTGGGTACAGTTTTAGTTCCAGTGGTTTGGGTTCTAAGAATTTCTTATTGGTGCGTCTTCATGGAGATGGCTTTAGGGTGATTACCCATTGACTTGAGGTGGTTCTTGGATATAAATTTTTGGTTTTTTACCTTTGTAATGGACTTTTTAAATTGTTTCAAATCATGTAATTCAGTTCTGAAATTTTGGAAAATATGGTTTTATTTGAAAAATCCAGATTTGTTTTGTTGAGTTCGTTTGTTGTTTAGTGTTTATAAAATCAGTTAAATCGTTCCCAAACTTCATTTTACGATACTCGGGAACTTTTGCCAATATATGGGGATCGGGAACACCATTTGGGCCTTGTCATGGTCTGGGTTTGGTTTCAGTTTTGATGGCGACCAAATTTGGTTCGTGATAGTACCGAATCAATTCCTTATCAAGATCAACAGAGTAACAAACCCATGATTTAAATATATGACTTATTCACCAGATCCTTGGAGGATAATTGACACTAAATTTTTTATGGGGGACCCATTCCATTTTTCCAAATAATCTTTAGGATAGTACTGAACCCATGCATAATCCAAACATATCACCAAAACCCTTTCATTATATCTATAGAGATAATAATCTAAATCTTCCCTAAATAACATCATAAATGGTCTTTAATATCAAATAGAACCTTACCATTATGTTTTACATGGAAAATGTTCAAAATTTACTATTCATTTATCTGATTCTAACACCCAAGTGAGAAGTTATAAAAAAATTTGAGAAAGGATAATATACAAAATGTACTGTCACTCAACACATCATGTGCATAGTGTGGGGTTATCTATGAATATGGTTCTATCTTCCAACCATGTCATTTATATATAAACAATATACCATTCCATTAGACATGAAATTTAATGCTTGAGGGTTAGTCAACATATAATTCCAAGAACCAATGCTTTTTATATCAATCTACAATACATTTCCTTTAAGTGACACGACATGTGTTCCCCAACAGATATCCTGAGAATGTATTCTCAACCCATTTCATTTCCTATATCAGACATAGTGTGCATTTACCGTCTACCCACTATGTATGACATAAAATGTGGCTAGGCATTTACTTCATCGCTCCCTGGGTTGTGCAACATTTATAAAAACATGATTTGTCTTAAAAGGCTACACACTGTGTGATATTTAACAACTTTTTGGAAACTCTTTATAATGATAACATCAAGAAACAACATATAACCAAAGGATACATGTTGTGTGATCACTATCGCCTTGATAAACCCCTATCTATCATGATTTCACAGATCCTGTCACTGCCAACACATAATTGGCCACAGATTCTCCTCCACCACCCTACCCCCAAAATCACTACCTCTACATTTTTAGTGGCCTATAGTTTTTACTAATAACTTCCCCAAACTAATATTAAGCCTTATATTCATCTTTTTCATCCCATATATGCAAGCCACACTCATCATTTTTCATATTGGAGCATGACCCCACTATTTTTCCTTGACCCGCCACCATCCACTACAAGGGTTGGAGATTCTCAAATACCCTGATCCCTTGTGTAAGATAGATATATATATATATATATAAAGAGAGAGAGATAAGTAGGGTAGAGATATGTTAAAATTACCAAGGGTATCCTAACTGACCCTCACATTCAACTATCAACCCATGACAATTGATGTTATAATGATTCACAAGACATGAAATATTTAATAGGGGGGACGATGGTTGGTGAAGATATATATACTTGATTAATCATAAAAAACTCATAATTTATAGGATAAAAAAACCATAGAATCATTGTTTTTGTGAATAAATTAAACAAAGAATAATATTAATAAGTTCAAATAATAAAATAACAGAGTGATTGAATGTAACAAATCCCTACCTAATTGAAAATTCACTATCAATTCAAAGCCTAGACTTGATACACTACCCGATGTAATATTCTCTAAAGAATAAAATAAATAAACACCATATTCCCCATTTATATTGGTGAATGTGGATAACCCTATTATTATAGAAACTAACATGATATTTATATCACTAGGTGGTTAGTGAAATCCTTTCACAGGGATCCACTAATAATTTTAAATATTTTCAAACTCCTATAATGGTATCATAGTGGTTGACCTTAGGGTTTTTTTCTCAAGGTGGATGCAAGTATCTCTATAATCCTCAATATCACATATTATATTTTTGGGTTTTTTATATTTGATATAGTAATTAATCTATATGGGTGTGTTGGATGTGTAGTGAAAGGAAAAGTAAAAATGGTTATGAAAATGAATGAAGTTATAGAGAATCTATGGATTTCCCTCAATTGATCATCGACTTAATACTATAATTATTTTAACAAATAAATGTAATCCTACTCCTATACTCATCATTGTCTCAATGTCACCTTATCCACCTATAGTATGTAATTATAATAGATTTATGTATTACATTAATAATTCAAAAATTACTTTATTCTTAAAAAGTTTGGTCTACACTCCTTGGGTGTGTAAAGGTATATTTCTCTCACTTATCCACATCCTCCCTCAAGGCATGCTTTGACTAGGGGGAACAATACACACTTCATATCACTTGGCCACTATCATGGACCATTCACTCCTGAACCACATAGATTATTTATTAAACTGTATGATTGAGGAAAGGATTAATTATGAGATCCATAGTATAAATAATAAATAATAGTAATAAACAATGGTGGGAAGTTATTATAGATCCCCATAACTCAAAATATTAATTCTCAAACTGATTTATAATATTTAAAAATTAGATAGAAATATTACTAGAGACTTGTGCACAACATAGATGATCTCTCTTAGACTAACTACATGAGGTTAACCTTCCATGGACATTGAATTGAGAAAAAAAATGGAGAGAAAATGAGTAAAAATGATAATTAAGATTATTAAAAATGAAATATAGTTATCCCCCCCCCCCAAGTTGGAACACTAATTTCTTAGCCATAGCTTACAATTTATATCCTTAATGTCAAGGTTTGGGTGATGATATCACTATTATATAGACTTGATATCTTAATTGGGACTCTTACCTGTGATAGTGGGATCCCTTCATTGATAACCATAAACATGAGGGAATCAATTATCATAATCATTATTCTTATATTTCCTTGATTATCTACCACATGTTTATTTATTATACCCTTTCTTATTTTTGTTAGTAAATTGGTATGGGGGAATATTTTATGGTCCCCTCAAACTTTCATGTGTTCTACATGGTTATCTCCATCATAAAAGACCATGTATTGATTGAATTAAACCTATAAAACATAATACACCAATCTTCATTAATGTAATATGTGTTATAGTATGAAATATCATTATCTTGTGAATATATTATACATTGGAAGATCAGGTTATGTTGAAAAGTGGATGGATCACATGATGACCCTTATGGCCTCATTGGCACACTTGGGGTTATGTTGATATGGAACTTTAAATTCCACAAATATTGAGTGTCTCAATACTTAATACACTAGAGTAACTTTACAATGGGTTGATGCAAATAAACTTATGATCATTTGAAGTGGAATAACCCCATGAACAAGTCAAATCCCTCTTTTTAAAATTAAATGTGTTGTAAAATAAAGAATAGCATGGGCATACCTAAAATTCATTGACTACCATCTTAACTTTATGATAAAATAAATATTGATGAAGACCAGTAAAGAAAAAAAAAAGTTTCCTTCCTATATAGGTGGTATACTAACCTTTTAATCATAGAATGTATCATGAGGACCCTAAAGAACCAAAGTGGTGATAGCACATTTACCTAGTGAAGAATTGTGTTTCACGAAAAAGAGAGATTCGACTAACTTGCATGTATCTAGAGTACACCAATAGAAGGGATCAAATCCCATATATATATATATATATCCATTATTATATTCATTAAATGAAGAGTGTTTGATATATCAGTCGTATATGGTTCCATATCATAGCATCCATAAGTTACTTCTAGTTTATTTATTCATTGAACTCCTTCAATGAATTCTCAATCCATGAATGAATCAATATTCATTGATTATAAATAAATGAAACCATGTGGGAGGTGGTGTATATAAACATGAAACTGAATCCCATGTATTTTTAATTTCTATTATATGATATGATATAATAAACAAAAGCATCCCATGCTTCATTATTAAATAAGATAATCATAAGATATGATTTAAAATAATGCATATTGTGTCTCATGATTCATTAAAATAATAAAGTATGACATGAATCTAATGCATTTCATGTATTATAGATCAAGGAAATAATAAAATATGACACCTTAGTTTTAGTCCAAATCCGTAAATCTCTCACTTGCACTAACATCCTAAATATAACTTTGTATAAAACTTTACAACTCTTTGTGAATCTATCTAAACTTATTTTAGATAAAGTTTGTAAAAATATATTCATTTTGGAACAAATGGTTTATCCAAAATTTATTATTTATTGAAAGTAATAATGATGTGAAATTTTTGGATTTCATAGAATTAAAGATAATATGAAATCCATATTTTATAGATGTACGAAAAGAGAAACCTCTTGGAAATCATAAGTCCTACTAAATTTACTATGGGGTTTGGTGTGATATTTATCAAACATACTCATATCTCATATATAAATGCACACAAAAATATGTATCATATATATCATATGTATACCTATAAAATCCATTTTTTCCATGACATTGAGTGACCATTAAACACTAAATAATGTCAAAATAGTATAGGAAATCTCAAAATTTCTTGATTCTCTAAAAAATAATGACTTCATCGATGAATACATCACATGTATTCCATCTAATGGATGAGAAAATCACATGACCCTCATCCAAGTAGCTGAAAAAATCATATGTTTATCAATTAAGCATATTCATACAGTACCTCAATCTAATTAAATCATGGTCTAGATGTCTTTTCTCAACATATGAGTGGAAAAATACTATCTTGGTGGATATCTAATTGAAAAAATGATCAAAAACATACCCAATTACCCCTTGATTATCTAAGAATAAAAAGAATGAATAAGAAATATATTAAAGTATGAAGGTATCATGCTAGGTATCTCACTAACCTTATGGAAAAAAGGATTAATAATAAGCATATAGTCCTATGTATATCGAAGAATTTATGAAATTACATGGGATATACTTGGTGGGTTAGTCTAAATAATAATTTCTAATTATTATATCAGGAGTCAACTAATCATTATAATATTAACATATCATCAAAAACCATATTAATCTTTTATAATATTTGATTATGGACAAATCAAATTCATACTTTGACGGTATATTATCATTCTACAATTCATGTAAAGTAAATCATAACACACTTGAATTAATGATAAATAGAGAGTGCCTTTTATTATAAAATCATGATATATTATAAAACCATTACATAAATATCTTATATATGATATACCAAGAGAATCAACATGAATTTAATGCTTCTTCTATGATAATAGTTTCACTAGTGGATTCACTATATAATTTTTTTTATCCAACCAATAAATCCCAACATCACCCTTCTCTATTATCTCTCAAATAAGATAATATTTTTGAAGGATTTTTTTATAATTTGGTGACTCTGGGGTTCCTTTTTATAATTCATAGATTTGTTTCTACCAAAATAAAGCTATATTTATCCCTTGGGGATAGGAATCACCTCTAGTTCAGAAATGAACTTTCTAATCTAAAAAACCTCCTTTATAGCATCTGATGAAACAATTCACTCCGCCTATATTTTTGAGTCCTCAATTATGGCCTATTTGGAACTCTTCCAATTGATAGCTCTAATATTTTGGCAAGAAATGAAACTATATTGATATTTTATATTGTATCTATTTGATTAGAAACTATCATTAGTGTAACTATTTACACAGAGCTCATCCTCTCATCCAAAGACCCAGAACATATCCTTAGTCTTTATAAAGTACAAAGGGATGTTATTAATAGAAATCTGGAGACTCTCACTAAGACCAGATCAATATCTACTTGTTATATAAAGAGAATAGTCAACATCAAGTCAAGTACACAACATGGTATATGTAACATCCCAGGTAGATAAAGAATATGAAATTTTCATATTTATTAATATTTGTGAATTAAATATTAATTTCACTTAAAAGGGGATGAAATGTTTGATAGCATACTCAACACGCAACAACAGATTTCTCTGAAATCTTACGTTGCACACAACTTTGAGTTATTCTGAAAAATAATATAATATTATTATTATTTTAAATGGTAGTTAATTCCTACCCATTTTATTAGTGGGAATGAAAATAACTAACTAGAATATGATTATAAATGTTTGATAAATGTATTTTAATTTATTTGATAAATTTTAGAGGCTTAAAATAAGAATTAATTTGATTTTAAGCATAAAAACTCTAATATATTTAAAAGGTAGCTTTACCACATTTTAATGGAAAACCCTTTTTAAATATAGTTTTTGAGACTTTTATATATTCCATTTGACAAAATAAACTTATTATTTAGAATTGGGACATCAAAATTTACTTTGGATGAAGTTTTGGTATTTTTCTGATAAAGTTCATTTTTTTAATGAATAGTGAAAATTACTGCATTTTAATTCAAAATGTCCTTTTAATATAATTTATTTATATAGTTATATTATACTTTTAATTATTTTTAATGTTTAATTGGATTATATTTTTATCATTTAATCCGATTTTGGTCATTGGAAGTAATTTCACTTGAAATTGGACATAAACACTTGTGAATCTTTTGGTAGTTTTTACTTCCTAAAAACACTCCTTTTGGTTTTAACAATGGGAATTAATTTTAAATTAATTTCTGAAAATTATATATTTTGAATTTGTAAAAACGGATTACATATTTAGAATCATGAGATCCAAATTTTTTAAATAAGTAACTTTTATTTATATATTATGAATAGTAACTTCAATAAATATTTTACTTACCATGGTTAAAGGGTAAATCTTATAAATAAGGGTAAAAAATAATATTATAATAATATTAAATTACCCTAACACATATCCTAACCATATGTTATGAGTTATTTACCACCATGTTCATCCTTAGGTCTATTTTGAGAATCCATGGAGCCACTTGGGTGTGATAATGACATTTAATTACTTTTAATTTAACGTTAAGGAAAATATAACCTAAACATGTATCTTTTAGTAAAACAATTTTTATATGGGGTTATATAAGTGATAATTTCAACTATAAATAGTCATTATAAAGATAAAAATATTTCCTACATCATGGTATTTTATTTATAATTTTTATATTTTAAATAAATAAATTTATTTATAACACAATGATGATGTGGTGATTACCTTATTAATGAATGATTTAAATAAATGAGATTATAAATATTTAAATAAATTTATTTTGAAACTTTTTATGTCATAAAAAAATTTTATGGATGATTATTAATTGTTATATTTTAATTAATGAATTTATTTTTTAAATAATAATTTTTTTATGAATTTTTTAAAAGTCATGATATGAATAGTATAAAAATTGACATAAATAAGTTTTTAAAGCAAATACTATTTTATTAAGTGATATGATAGTCCTAAAAATATAATATTCATAAAAATAACTTAGATAATGTTTTAAATGTCATTAATGAACCACTTTAGGTTCTATTATCATTTTATAGTAACTATAATAACCATATAGTTTGAATATACAAGAAGACATGGTAATTGTTAAATTAATTAACTAAGGGTTAAATCTAAATGATTAGGTTAAATTTGAAACCAAAACTTGTCTAAAACCTATTTTTGAGAGTGTTTAGAGAAATAATCATTTTATATTCTAATTAAATTAGTTTTTGAGCTTTTGAAAATCTAAATCTAGTTTATAATAAAATAATCTGTCAAGACATTCCTAAAGTACCCCTCCCCCTCTTATAAAAGGTCAACAAATCTAACCCCTTACTCACACCTATAAATACCCTTGGACAATCCAACCTATGCTCCAATAATCTCCCAACATCCCTTTATTTCTTATAGAAGCCTTAACTTAGGCATAAGGAAATTTAAGAAAGCCTTTTGGCTCAAATCAAATGGAGTTACTTGTTTTAAGAGGTAGCGTCTTCTCTAAAGTTCCTTTCCAATATCCTACTTATTCACTTACTATTATATTATTATTATTTTATTAACTAAAAACACTAGTATCCTCAATATAATATGATTTTTTTTATGATATGGATTAAATAAAGCTTACACACAACTCTATCTAATGGATTCAGAACATACTATTTCTATGGATGGTGAACTACTTCCTCACGAAACGATGATTGTTCAATTATATCCTACCACCTATTATATTATCCATTATGATAAAACTATAATTATATATGATATTTATGATATTTATTTTATCTCTATGCTTCTGTAATTCTAATTTATAACATACCTCTATGCTTTTCATGTTGCATAAATACGATACTTTCATTCGAGGAAGTGCATACTACCGCCCCCTCAAAGTGATATGACTCATTCATTCCATACATGGAATGTATAAAGGATAGAGTTAATGAACTTATATATTATATTATATTGTAATTATAATATACCTATGTTTAATTTATCTTTAATTTATTTAAATATGAAAAATAAATGAAAGTAGTGTTCATGCGTACGTACGACTTACCGTCTCCATGAACGGTGCATTTCATTTCTTATATCCAAATGATATGGATTATTATAAATAAATATTTACTATATATATATGATATATATGTTATCTAAATCATGACTATCATTCTAGAGATAATTTAATTTTGACCACATGGACAATTTTTAATTATAACAAGTTTATTTTTTACTCAAGTTACGAACATCGACAAAATGTCTGATATGAACTCAAATAGTTAAATAATTGTTATAGCAAGGTAATAAGTGATATAAAAGGAATAATAAACTGGAAAGAAATTTCTAAATCAAGTATAACTTAACTTAAGTTTATTATTCCAGAAGAACAATGAACATATGAGACAAGTCAAACTCGAGGTAAGGGACTTCATCTCAATCTCCTTTCATTGGGGCATATTTTGATAATATACACCTCCTTTTTTTACACAATATATAATAAACCCATTTGGATTTTAATTTTATTCAAAAGGAATCTTTTTCTATGAAGAGTTTTACTAAACAAAAAAAAAGAAATGTTTTTACCGTATTATGGCGACAACAAATTTTCTATCGTTGTGACCGTTATATGATATTTGGCTTCCTCTATAAGCCTAAATGTTTTTAAAAGGAAAAAAAGAAACCCCTTATTCTATTTTTAGGTATTTTTGTATTGAAAATGGGTTTTAAAGTGGATTTACTATTTCAATATCTTGAAATTATTTCTTGTGATTAAAAATGAAATTTTATGATTGAAATATTGATATTTTAAATCATTTATGTGTAATGATTATATAATAGTACATGGATATTTGATGGGTTGTTAGGTGATAAAAAATGATAGGTGGTTCCGTGATAAACCAAGGATGGTTAGTTACATTATAACTTCCAATGCATTGGGTATGGAAGCCTACCATATGGCTATTCAATTTAGTGATATGTGTGGAAGTCGACCATATGGTTATTTAATTTAAGTATGTTTATGTCCCAAGTTACCTTTATAAGATATATGTTGTTTTCTATGGGATTTATGGTAATATTTTTGTTACTAATAGGGTAAGCAATGAGATTTTATTTAGTGAAGTGTTTTTGCTGCTTCTTTAAGGTGAAACATATTACTTTATGATATTGTATTCATGGTTTACATGTTATTTTGAAAAACTAATAGTTTTCCTTCTTTATGTATCCCTTACTGATCTTTTTATTCTCATCCCAAGTTTGGAAATGTTCTTCACATGACTTAAAGATGGATTGGTTCAAGGATGGGATTAAGGAAAATTTATGCTGTTTAAAACATGGAACTAGACATGTTTCTTTTTTAAGAGTTTTTGTTTTAGGGAAAAAATGGTTAGTGAGTATAAGTGTATACTTGTAATATTCAAGATATTATGTATAAATTATGACCTAATTCTCTAAATATGTAAACCTAAAAAGATCCTCAATGTAAATTATTAACTTAATTCAAGATTTTGTAATATTTAAGGTTGTGGCCTTACAGTTGGTATCACAGGTTGGTTTAGATAACTTTATAGGTTAGGGTGCTATTTAAGCATAGGTGACATAACCATAATGGTTAGAATATTAGAGAGAGTTATAGTTATTTTAGATAAATTGAATGATTTTAAGATTTCATGAATAAGAATATATTCATAGTTACCCTCCTCATAAGATATTACTAATATACTCACACTGACCTTTTTGGTTTTAGTAAATAGCTAGATCTAGTTGGAACTAAAGTAACAATGGATGTGAAGAAAACTTTGACGGTTTTCTGAATAAGAAACCAAATGAAATGGGATATGCAATAAGAACTCTTGTGGTTATTCTCAACAAAAAATCTGGAGTCATGATTGACCACCTGAACCTCAGTGATTTTTATAAGGCAATATATATGCGAGAAAAAATCCCTAAAGAAGTTCAGGAAATAATCATAAAGGTAACCTATGTGTCAAGGATGTGGAAAAGAAAACCTAGTATAATGCTTAAAAGGGATGGTAATATGCTATAGATGTGGTAATGAAGGTCATAAAGAAATAACCTTCCATAGAAAAAGGAAGCATCTAGTTGACTCTAGGAAAGGGAAAGAATTTATTTCCAATGGATCAATTGAATGTTTTATATGTGGTGTTCATGGTCATTATAAAAATAGATTTCCTATAAAAAAGGTTTAGGAATGAGATCAGAAAGTCCGTAAAAATATATGTTTACCAATACTTAATTCCATTAAAATCAAGGATGAGGAAACTGAAAATGACCAATGATAGGTATGGATTATTTCTTAGCTGATGTTTTGACATTATTGAATCTTAGGATATGATTCATGATTTTGATTTTAGGAAAGAAGTATTATGGAATAAGTTGGAAAATAATGGTTAATGGATCATGAATAATGTTGAATGAGTAATAATTATACATATAAGGTATTCAAAAGTTATGGTAGTTTTTAGGATGATGAAATGCTTAAAAGTATTAAGGCTCTTTTGATGATGAGATTAATTTGGAAGACTTTTTCTAGTATTTGTAACACTGAAGTTTGATATGTGAAAATTTTATTCAAGAAATAATTATCATTTCTTGTGTGGACATAATGGATAACCTTATGGGTTCATATGATCTCTTGTTTTTTAGGTGATAAATGGTTATTAAATTTTGGGATGAAAAATGAAAGGAATTAGATAACCTTTGAGGATAAAATAGGTTATGGTTATTTTTTAGGAAATTATCTTATTTTTGAGAATGTTATAAGAATGATATGGCTTTAGAAAAAGGGAAAACCGTAGGATGGGTGACAACCCATCGCATCTAGAAAGAATGGGGGAATTGAACCCACAACCGAAAGGCGAGAAGGGTGCATCACCTACCACTGGCCTACTTGAAGTCCCTAGTTAATATGACTTATTCTTTTTAGTTAAATAATATTATTGATCAAGAATAAGTTGATTTGGGATATTATGTTTTATCAAAGGGGTATCCTTAGTATAGGAAATTGATTTGGGGATTAGGGGATAATGGTAATTTTGGATGATGTTTGTCTTTTCGGAACACTATATGCCTAAGGAAAAAAGAATACTTTGGGATTTTGATTGAGGAGTAATGGTGAAATTTTATTTTGGAAGAATATATGTTTTTATTGTGGACATATAGAGATTTGGGTTATTTATGGAAATTATTAACCTATCATAGAGAATATTTGATTAGGTTAATTATTTATTAGTATGATACTCTAAGAGTAGCTGATGTTATTTGGAGATAAATATTAAGATTTTTTTTGGAATACTATGTGATCAAATCCATTTGAATTTTGGTTTTCAAACTTAGTTTGTATTTTTTTTAATACTTTTAAGGACAATTGTGTATTGAATGGTCTTTTTTTAGCTTTGGGTATTGTTTGTTCAATTATAGAGATTAAGTGTAGTATTTCCTTTTATAAATATTATCCTTTTTGGGGATTATCTAATCTTGTACTAACTATTTTGAAATTGGTTAATGTCTAAAGATATGGGAAATATATGGTTCATCTTTTATGGGTCATGTTATTCTATAGAAGCTGATTCTAGCACTTTATGTGAGACCAAGTCATCTTGAATACTCATCGTTTTGAGAAAAGATGAGTTTTTGGTAGAAACTTATTAAAGGATGAAACTATACTTGAAAAGTAAGTACATTTTCTTATATTCTTAATCAATATCATAAATAAATTCTAAAACTTTATGAAAGAGAACTTAAAACAAGAAATTTTGTTTATTTACATTTCCAACTGGGGGATCAAAGACCATTTAACCTATCACAAGTTTGTGATTTTTTGGTGGTTAACTTTCTCCTAATATTGTTTTCTATCTCTCTATATCAGAACTTGATGGTTATATTCTCTTCAATATCAATGTTTTCCTACATGGAATCTTATTATGGGTTATCTCAGGTGACCTTTATACTTCTATTTATTTATTTTAAATTGTTATTTTTATTTACTCTTTTTCCGATGTGGGACTTTCAATCAAGTTTTTGAGCCCAATTTTAAAATTGCGAGGATGCAATTTCCAAAAGGGGGGAAGGATGTAACATCCTAGGTAAATAAAGAATATGAAAATTGCATATTTATTAATATTTTTAAATTAAATATCAATTTTACTTAAAAGTGTATTCTATATTCGATATCGTACTCAATACACAACAACTGATTTCTCTGGAATCTTACATTGCACGCAACTTTGAGTTATACAGAAAAATAATATAATATTATTATTATTTTAAATGGAAGTTAACGCCTAGCCAATGTATTGGAGGGAATGAGAAGAACTAACTAAAATATTATTATACATGTTATTTAAATGTCTTTACATTTATCTAATAAATTTTAGAGGCTTAAAATAAGAATGAATCTGATTTTAAGCATAAAAAGTCTTATATTTTTAAAAGGTAATTTTACCGTCTTTTGATGGAGAACTCTTTTTAAATCTAGTTTTTGTAACTTTTATAATTTCCATTGGAGAAAATAAACTTCATCTTTAGAATCGGGGCATCAAAATTTTCTTTGGAGGAAATTTTGGTATTTTTCTGATAAAGTTCATTTTTTAATGAATAGTGAAAAATACTACATTTTAATTCAAAACTACCTTTTAATATAATTGATTTATAAAGTTATATTGTACTTTTAATTGGTTTTAAAGTTTAATTGGATTATATTTTAATTATTTAATACTATGTTTATCTTTTTAAGTAATTTCACTTTGAAATTGGACAAAAATGCTTGTTAATCTTTTGGTAGTTTTTACTTCTTAAAAACACGCTTTTTGGTTTTGACAATAGGAATTAATTTTAAATTAATTTCTGAAACTTCTTAATTTTTAATTTTGGAAAATGAATTCCATATTTGGAATCAGGAGGTCTAAATTTTTTAAATAGGTATTTTTTTTAGACATTATGAATAGTAACTTCAATAAATATTTTATTTACCATTCTTTAAGGGTAAATCAAGTAAATAAGGGTAAAAATAATATTATAATAATATTAAATTAATCTAAAACATTTCATAAACCTATTATATGAGATATTTAAGACCATTTGAATACTTTTTTTTATTTTAGAAACCCATGGATCTACTAGTGTGTGAAAATGACATTCAATTACTTTTAATTTAAAGTTTAAGGAAAATATAACCTAAATATGTATCTTTTAGTAAAACAATTTGTATATGGGGTTATATAAGTGATATATTCGACTATAAATAGTAATTATAAATATATAAATATTTACTATATCATGGTAGTTTATTTATAATTTTTAGAGATTAAATAAATAAATTTATTTATTACACAATGGTGATATAGTGATCACCTTATTAATGAACGATTTAAATAAATGCGATTATAAATATTAAAATAAAGTTATTTTGAAACTTTTTTTGTCAAAAAATAATTTTATGTATTATTATTACCTTTTATATTTGAATTAATGAATTTATTTTGAAATAATAAAGTTTTTTTTTAAAAAGTCATGATGTGAATAGTATAAAAATTGACATAAATGAGTTTTTTTTAAATACTACTTTATTAAATGATATAATAGTCCTAAAAATATAATATTTAGATAAATATATAAGATAATTTTGTAAATTTCATTAATGAACCACTTTAGGTTTGATTTTCATTTTATGGTATCTATATTAACCATATAGTATGAATATACAAGAAGACATGGTAATAGTTAAATTAGTTAACTGAGGGTTAATGCTAAATGATAAGGTTAAATTTGAAACTAAAACTTGTCTAAAACATATTGGTTGAGAATATTTATAACAATAATAACATTATCGTATAATTAAATTGGTTTTGGACCTTTTTAAAATCGAAATTCATTTTATAACAAAATAATCTTTCAATACATTCCTAAAGTACCCCTCCTCCCTCTTATAAAAGGAAACCACTTCTAACCCCTTACTTACACCTATAAATCCCCTTGTCCCATCCAAAAACTCCCAAAATAATCTCAAAACATCCCTCTCTTACAACTCAAAGACTTACATTAGGCATAAGGCAATTCAAGAAAGCCTTTTGGCTCAAATGAATGGGAGTTACCTATTTTAAGAGGCAGCGTCTTCTGTAAAGTTACTTTCCAATATTCTACTTATTCACTCCATATTATTTTATTATTATTTGATTAAATAATAAAATTATCCTAAATATAATAGTATGTTTTTATGAGAAATATTCGAACTACACTTACACATACCTCCATCTAATGAATTTAGAACATATTGTTTCTGTGGACGGTGAACTACTGCCTCATGAAACAATAATTGTTAAATTATCTCCTACTACCACTTATGGTGGAAATTATGATGTAAATGTAATTATATATTATATTTATGATATTTATTTTATCTCTATTATTTTTTAATTCTCATTTATAACATAACTTTATGCTTTTGATGTTTTATAAATACGATAATTTCATTTGAGGAAGTGCGGACTACCGCACCATAAAAGTAATATGACTAGTTCTTTCCATACATGTAATTTATAAATTATGGTGTTAATAAAATTATATATGATATTTTACTGGAATTATAATATAATTATGTATCATTTAATTTTCATTCCTTTAAATATAAAAAAAATGAAAGTAGCATTCATGCGTACGTGCCACTTACCGTCTCCATGAACGATGCATTTAATTTATTATATATTAATGATATGGACTATTATAAATAAATATATAGTGGATATATATCATATATATGATATATATATCATTAATATCATTCTGTAGATAATGTACTTTTGACCACATGGACAATTTGTAATTATAACAAGTTCACTTTTTACTCAAGTTCTGAACATCGGCAAAATGTCCAATATGAACTCAAATAATTAAATAATTGTTATAGCAAGGTAATAAGTGATATATAAGGAATAATAAACTTGAAAAATGTTCTGAAGAAATTTGAAATTAACTAATGTTTATTATTCAGGAATAAAAAGTAACATATTAGACAAGTTAGACTCGAGGTAAGGGACTTTGTCTCAATCTCCATTCATTAAAGCATATTTTGATAATATACACCTCATTATTTTTGCATAGTGTATAATAAACCCCTTTTACTTTTAATTTTATTCAAAAGGAATATTTTTCTATGAAGATTTTTACTAAATGAAAAAAGGAATTTTTTTAACATATTACGGTGACAACGACTTTTCTACCGCCATAACCATATCTGATATTTGGCTTCTTCTATAAGTCTTAATGTTTTTAAAAGGAAAAAAGAAACCCCTTATTCCCTTTTGGGTATTTTGGTATTGAGAATGGTTTTGAAAGTGGATTTTCTATTTCAATATCTTTAAATTATTTCTTGTGATTGAAAATGAAATTTTATGATTGAAATATTGATATTTGAAATATTTTGTGTGATGATTATATAATAGTACTTGGGAATTTGATAGGTGGTTATGTGATAAACCAAATGACGGGTGATTCCGTGATAAACCAAGGACGGGTGGTTATGTTATAACCTCTAATGCATTGGGTATGAAAGTTGTCCATAAGGCTGTTACATTTAGTGATATGTGTGGAAGTCGACTGTATGGTTATTCCATTTAAGTATGTTTATGTCTCAAGTTACCTTTATATGTTATACATTGTTTTCTATAGGCTTTATATAAATATTTTGGTTACAAAAAGGGTAAGCAATGAGCTTATATTTAGTTAAGTGTTTTTTCTACTTCTTTATAGTGAAAATTATCACTTTATGATAAAGTATTCATTGTTTACATGTTGTTTTAAAAAACTAAAAGTTTTCTTTCTTTATGTATCCCTTAATGAGCTTTTTATGCTCATCCCAAGTTTTGAAATGTTTCTCACAGGACTTAAAGATGAATAGGGTCAAGGATGGGAATAAGGAAAATTCATTCTATCTAAAACATGGAAATGGACATGTTTCTTTTTTTAAAGAGTTTTTGTTTTATAAAAAAATGGATAGTGAGTAGAAGTGTCTACTTGTAATATTCAAATTGTTATGTATAAGTTATGACCTAATTATCTAAATATTTAAAGCTAAAAATATCCTCAATCTGAATTATTAACTTAATTCAAGATTATGTATTCTTTAAGGCCATGTTCTTACATTATACAAGATAATACCTACGGTGGATATATGTGGAATTATATCCATTCTTTCTAACTCCTTAAAAAGATCCCGAAGCATCTTAAGATTCATTCCATGCAACAATAGTAATGCAAGATCCTGAAAATTTATGTAGATGTATAGATCTTTATTATAGGAACCATTTTAACTTTTTTGAGTATATCTTGGTTGGGTTTTTCCTTGTGTGTGTTTTCGTGAAATTTGGAAAATGTTGGAAGGGTTTTGGGTAGTGCACAGTTGACACATGGTTTTCCTAAACTGCATGCCCTACCCCAGCAGATTGTGAACCCTCAAAAAGAGAGGTATTTCATGGTCAATGCATGGTTTTTTAAAACTGTTTTCCCTCTTATGAGTAATCATGAATCCCCTATAAGAGTCTCATGGTTGAGGAACATAGTTTAAAAAAATGTTCACCCCTACACAAGAAAATGTGCACATGATTTTAATTAATCTGGAATTTAGTTTTAAAACTACTGAACCCCGTCATATTTACCCCTAATAGACTTATCTCAGTCCTAAACTTATTCCTCTCATTTTTGAATCTTATGGATGGATTCTATTCCATTTAAACCACTTTTATTGAAGATTTGAATCCTAGAATGAGGATTTACACCCCTCTCGATAAGAGAATCTCTACCTGTGCGGTTTCCTCCATCTCTCCAATATCCTCTCATACATTAAAAGGATGGTTTTATTATGTTCGTTTTGGATATAGATATAGAATTAGATATATCTAATCTATTTTATCTTAGATTTAGGTTTTAGATCTAGATCTCATTCTTCATCACATTTTGGTTTGTTCCACTTCAATTGGGGATACCCACTGGAGAGTGTTCATTGTCAATCTTGAGGTAGGTGGTCCTAATTCAATTCCCATAGAATTTAATTCCAATTTCATTTATGTGTTGTTTAATCTCAATTGGATAAATTTCCAACTGGATATTTAATTTAATAAATTAATAAATCAATTAATTTATGGAATCAAAGAATTTATTTAGTGTAATTTCCATGTGATAATGAATTAGATTAAATTTGGGATGATTTGAATTGGTTTAATTGGATTAATTAATTAGTGAATTAATTAATAGAATATTTTGATTATGGAATTTATGAGGTATTTGGATTGTGGAAATTGGATTAATTAATTTTTGAATTAATTAATTAGTGAATTTTTATAATTATGAAATTGGATTAATTAATTGTTTAATTAATTAATGGAATATTGTGGTTCTGGAATTGATGGTAAGTTGGGTTTGTGTAATTGGCCAATTAAGGTGATTATAAATTAATTAAAATTGGGGTTATGAGATGGTTGAGTTGGTCTTAATGGGTTAATATATGAATTGAATGTGGAAAATGGTTTAATGGTGAATTGACAATATTATTACATGTGGTTAAAGTATTGCACTATTATTTGTTTTGATAGTTGAAATGGTATAGCATGATGTGAAATGTGATAAGGTGGTTATTTTTTATTATCCTTGATGGATGTGATATATTTGATATATTTTTGATTGATTGTTATAAAAGTTTGGGACATAGACTAAGGCTCCAAATACCCATATGTGATAAATGTGTGTGGAATAGGGACTTAGGATCCAAATAACCATATGTGATAAATGTGTGTGAGATAGGGAATGAGGATCTAAATTCCCATTTGTGATAATTTTGTATGGGACAGAGACTAAGGCTCCACATACCCATATGTGTAATTGAGGTGTGGGATAGGGAAAGAGGATCAAAATTCCCATGGGGTGTTAGACACAATGTTATGCACCCATGATTTAGGAATTGGAATATGGTTCCAATTGGATGTAATATGAATTTAAATGGGATGATAAATGATAAAAATGGTATTATGATATGTAATATCCATTGGGAATAGTTCAGAATCTGTTACATGCCAAATTAGGTATTGAGAGTTTGGGTTTCCACAGGAACCCAAGGTTTTATGTGCTTAAATAAAGAATAATTGAATACAAGTAAATTGTTTTCTTTATTTCTTATATTTGATTATCTACACAACTGCATACACTATTTTGACTAGATATTGTTTTACATTCCATTGGTGGTGGACTAATGAGTTGTAATCACACCCTACTTGGGATGTCAGATCAATACCCAAATAAAATTCATGTTTTCTGGACAGGATAAGGGAAATGGGTTTATGTTAGAGGGATAAGCCAGGATGAAGCATGGATAAGGGAACCATACATGGAGTTCGAACCCACTTTGGAGTGTCAGTGTGTCTTTATTTTGTTTTTTAAATTGAAACTTAACATGAATTGGTATGGAATATCTACTATTTAGTTTGGATATTGTATTCTTATTTTGGTTATCATGTTATATTGATATTTTTCTAGTTGTTGGTTATCTCATTTGGTTATTATTGTTTATTTCCACTATTGTGTTACTTGGATAAGGAGGGAAGGTCTCGCCATGTTTTATATTAGAACCTCACTACTAGTTGGTAGCCTCTAGAATATGGGGATGCGCACTTGAGGTCATGTAGTCAATCATCTTGGGGAACTAGTATGTAAAACTCTAGTCAGTATGTTACAAAGTGGTATCTGAGCCTAATTTTCTTTTATTTTCTTTTGTATTTCTATTTGTGAAAGGTAGAAATAAGATTAGAAAGAGTCAGTCCTTGGTCATGATCTCATGCATGGGAGTACCTAACCCATGTATGAAGGGAAACCCAAGTATACAAGATGGTATTATTGTTATTGGTATTTTTTTGTTACAGTTGAATGTTATTTCACGTTGAGTGACACACTTATTGTGTGATGTGATCATTGTTTCTGAGATTTTATGAGATTTTACTTGTGGCCTAGTATGGAATGAGAGTTGGGTAAGAATGAATAATTCCAGACACTCGGGATTATTAGGTGAATTACATCATTTTAGGCATGCATAGGGAAAAATAAAGTTTTGAAATGAGTTATTATGTGAATGTAATTTTATTTCTTGTATTAATTTTAAATGAAAAAGGTGACTAATGTGAAATTAAAAGTTTTAAAATGATTAAAAATTTAAATAATCAGGTTTATAATGAGAAATTGGAAATGAGAATGTTTTTATCCTTTACTAACCATGACCTAGATGTATGATGGTTAAGGGTAGTGATATCAGCTTGGTTTTTACCATATGACAAGGTTTGGAGAAATTATTTGTTATAGATTTATGTGAATCCTCATAAATGTGTTAATGCTATAAAATGTTTATTAAGGACTATGTTTGAAATTTTAGAATTATTCCTCCATAACAATTATTTTTAATAGGATGAAAAGAGGACATGACGGGTGATGATCCTAAGCAGTGGAACCTGAGGCACCAATATGGCTAGGTGAGGAAGTAGGAGAAAAGTTCCATGAGAAATTTTCTTGGATTATACAGTTTATAGAAAGAGAACAAGAGTGGGTAATGAAGAGTATGTATGACTTAAAATGGGAGTTTTAGTTGTATCGCCCTCTTATGTTTACCGAAGAGGGTGAACTTAAGGAAAAAAGTTTGGGATCAATTCCATATAGAATATACTTGACCATTTAGAGATTACTATTTAGAAAATGGTCAAGTTGGATGCTTAAATATTACAAGAATCAGTGAAGTGTGTGTGGGATGTTCAGGCTTAGACTGGTCAGGACGAGGGTATGGTATGGAAGTACTTTCTGGAGAAGTTCATGGAGCACTTTTTTTTAGAGAAACTAAGACAAGAGAGGGTAGACGAGTTCATGTGGTTGAATTAGGGAAGTATGTCCATGATGGACTATTCTAGTCACTTTACTGACTTGCAGCACTTTGCTACAATACTGGTAGGGGATGAGACAACTATAGAAAGGAATTTTCAGGATGGTATTAAATGTGAGATGAAGTCCTAGGTGAATATATCCAGGATAAATAATTTTGCAGAGGTGGTGGATTAGGCTCTCATAACTAATGGGAACCTGAAGGAGGATTCTAGTGGAGGATAGGTGGTTTCTGTTGGATGATCAGGAGGCACCTCTTCCAAGGCTAGGAAACATCTTTATTATAATGTTGACTGGAGATTTGGGAAGAAAAGTGTCCAGGGGGAAGGATCAGTTTATCAAGATCTTACATGAGTTCTTTTCCACCAGTGTGGTAGGCTGGGCCAATTTTGTACACATTTTCTCCAACCAACGATTGAATGTAGATCTTGCAGAAGGATGATACATCTACAGAGGTTCTGCAGAAACCCATAAAAGATGGGTATTTATAGGGAATCTAGATAGAACCAGAGTACGGGAAGGGGATCATCTACACCATACCAGTATGGCAGTTAGAGTTCTACTGGACATGGTGGTAGAGGAAGTGGATGTGGTGCTTCTTGGAAAGAGCGCTCGTATCAGTAGAGTGGTGCAGTTAAGGGGGCTCAGACTAAATTAAAGGGAATAACTAATACAAATATGTTTTCTAGAAATTTTGTTATTTATTAGCGCTAAAAGAAAATGATGAAAAATAGAATATTTATCAGTTCTAATGAAAGCTCTAAAAAATCTCACCTTTTATTATCACTTTTATTTTAGCACTATTAAAAAACCTTTATCAGTGCTTTAATTTTAGTGCTGATAAAGGGTATCCTTTATTAGTGCTTTGTTTTTAGCACTGATAAAGTGTACGCTTTATCAGTGCTATATGTTTAGCACTAATAAATATTTGTTTCATTAACACATTTTTACTACTGATAAAATGAAATAATGAAATAAATAAAAAAATAAAAAATGGGTTTATTAAAAAAACATTTCAAAGTTTTATTAATTAAATAATTATTAATAAAAATGAATTGATTGATTATATATTATTAAATATTAAACATTTTATTAATTAGATAATTATGATAATTAGTGTTATTAAATTGTATATATTAAAAATATAGATATATATTAATGTATATAAATATGATTATATATTACAAAATATTAATGTGCTTTACATTAAATTGTCATATATTTATAGAATAATGGTATATAATTAAAAATTAATATGAATTAAAAATAATAACTAATTTCATAGTAGTCGACATATAATTTAATGTCATTTGATTTTTTAAATTTAATATAGATCAAATGTGTGTTATATTGATTTCACGTATACGTATAATTAACGCATTTTTATATACAATACTAACACACACATAACTTATCTATTTTTTCAATATTGTTAAAGTGTACCTATATTCTTAATTTATTCAATTTCACTCATTTTATACATATATGCATGCACTCAAAATTAGATATTCATTAATTATTTTAAAAATATATTTATAAAAAAATATTTATAAATAAATATATTTATAAATGAATATAATTATAAATGTACATTCACTATATTTATATAATTATATATTTATATTTATAAATAATTAACTATTTTTAAATGTATTTATATAATTATAAATAAATAATTATGTATATTTAAATAATTATTAAATTTGTAATAAATTTACATAAATAATGAATATGTTTACTATATCTATATTTATATATATTTATTAAATATATATGTATAATTATATAAATAAATATAATGATATAAATAATATTTTTTAAAAATATTTCTATAATTATAAATAAATAATTATAAATTTATAATAAATACATTTAAAAAGGAATATATTTACTATGTTTATATTTATATATATATTTATTAAGTATTTATAAATATTTAAAAAAATTTATTTATAATTATAATTATAAATCCTTTAACAGTGATTCAATAATAAGCACTGATAAAAGAATCTTTTTCATCGCTTTTTTCACACTGATAAAGATGAGGATTTATCAGCGCTATAAGTTTAGCGCTGATAAAAGTGTCCCGATCTATTTTAAAAACCCTAACCATTTGCGAACCTGTTGCGATATAGAATCTTTTCGAAGAAGCCTCCCACTATCGACGCTCCTCCTCAGTGAATTGAAGGTTGAATCAGACCACTCGATTTCCTCCAAACATCTCATCCGACATTCTAAGAGAGTCTAGGATTTTCTTCAACTTAGCGAGGTACGCCTTCCAATTTTCTTTGTGTATTTTTGGTTTCATTTTTGATTTCTTCTTCTACGATTTGTTTATGATCCATTATTTATGATTTGTTTTGGATCTGTTGTTTGGGGAATAATTTGTGGTTCGTTGCTTATATTGACTACCAATTTATGATCCATTGTTCATATCTGACACTGAAACTTGAATTTATTCATTGTTGTTTTACTGCTATGTTTTGTATCTTCTTACTAAATAAAATTTTCATATATGTATATAAATGTGCAGAAATTTTCAGGTATATTCTTTTTTATTGACAACTGATTTGAGGAACATTGTCAGTTCCCTAATTATTATATATATGCTAACACCTTTCATGGACACCTCATTGGAAATGCAGCTTCAGATGCTATTTTTATGGAACCAAGTTAGTGGAGTGATGTATGTTCCTCTATTGGTTATATGTATCATAGGTTCTAGTTACTCTTAGAATTCACTATGATCCTTAGTTTTCTTATATAGAAAATTCAAAGGGGTCATCCCCAGTTAAGCACATGAGGTTTTATCACACCAACCCTTCAATTTTTGAATCATTATGGTTCCTTTAGTTCATGTTATGTTTGAATATCAGGTTTTTATCTATTTGATATTTCTTATAGACTATAAGTGAGTGAGTTTTTATACTAGCGTGACATGTATGTGTGGCTATATATCTATTACATCATTTATTTCCATAGTTGTCTGTCTAATAGGTATGCCTATATCAGGTAATGATGATTTTGGGTCTGTATGTCCATTGACCCCAAGGTCCATGCTAGAATTTTGTTTGACCTCTGGTAATAATTGTTTCTCTTTGGTGGGGGGACAACCTCCCATTTATGGTTTTTTTACACCTAAAGTTTAAACCATCCTTTAGTGACTTTGGGGTGTGTTAGAGGTTATAAGATGATCTGACCTGGTGTTGTTTGGGTAATTCAGGCTTGGGTCGTTACACTATCCATATTTTGGTTTACACCTATAAAGTTTAGTGATAATATCATTTATTATATACCTTTATCTCCCTCTATTTTTTCAAATTCCAACATCCCATATTATTGGATTTGGAATATATAGGAGCTCAAGTATTCTATTAAAAATGATCCATATTTCCCTTATTATAATTGTCTATAAATTTGAATTTTGATAATGAATATCTTATGTGTATTTATTTATATATTTTATAAAATTAATATTTTATGAACCCAATAGGATGGATATGAATCTAAAATGGATTCATGCTAATCATTTGACAAATGAATATAAAGATGAAGCTAAAGAGTTCATCAAGTTTGTAAGAGAGCATGCAGAAGAACATTCTAGAATCCTATGTATGTGTTTACATTGTTGTTCTTCAAGACATATTATTCCAGAAGAGTTTAAAGAACATTTTATTTTTCACAAAATAGATAAAAGCTATAAATGTTGGACTAAACATGAGGAAAAATTGAATGTGTGCATCAATTGGGATGATACTATGGTTTATGAATCATTTGATATGAATACCTTTGAAAAAGATTATGGAGATCGCATGAAAGAAATGAAAATGGAAATTGAAGATGACCTTCATGATTGTACAATGTTTTTTGAAGAGATAAATAGTTATTCCAAGAAACCATTTTATATCCGTTGTACTAAATACACAACATTTTTAGTTGTATTGAAGTTATATAATTTGAAAGCTTGAAACAGATGGAGTGACACCACCTTTACAAAAATACTTGGTCTTTTGAAATATATTCTACCAGAAGAAAATGATATACCATGACAAATATATGACATTAAATTAATGTTAAATTCAATGGTCATGATCTCTAAAAAATACATGCTTGTCCAAATTATTGTGTATTGTTTCATAAGGACCATGAATCACTCATCAAATTCCCTAATTGTGGCACATATCAATATAAGAAAAATGAATAAAGTCCTTTAAAATATATATGGAACTTTCCTATCATTAAACAGTTTAGAAGACTATATATATGTTAGGAAACTACAAGATAATTAACATGGAATGAAGATACAAGAATTAAAGATGGGAACATACATCATCTAGCATATTCTCCCCAGTGGAATAAAATTGATTATGAGTTTTTTGAATTTAGATACGAGCCAAGAAACTTTGGTCCTTAATTATCTACATATGGAATTAATCCTTTTGAACGGTATATGATGATTTTGAAGGGGTATGTTAAGAATTGAAGTTGTCCAGAAGGTTGTATTACTGAATGATATATTGTTGAAGAATCTATTGTATTCTATACTGATTACCTATCAGATGTTGAAAGCATTGGTCTCCCAAAGTCTCGTCATAGTGAACACCTTATGGGTGAAGGTATTTCTAGAAGATATGTTGTTATAATTACCTTTATAGAGAGGGATAAAAAAATATTTACATATTATATAATAGTGAATATGTTGATCCATACATTGAATCCCACAAAGAAATTATTAGAGATTTGAATCTAACAATGGGTGAAAGATGGATATCAGATACACATAATCAATAGTTTATAGGATGGTTTAGAGATCAAATTTATAAGGAGTTATCTGAAAATCTGAATTCAATTACCTAATGAATTCAATGTATATCTATAGGACCAAATGAAAATGTCATATCTTGCACTAGGTTTGTAATAAATAGTTATACGTTCTACACAAAAAACATGCTGAATTAAGCATGATGCAAAAGAGTGGGGTTATGCTTGTGGATGAAGTGATTCTCATATCTAGTTCCAAGGATAGAAATCCAATTTATAAAAGTATTTCATATTTTTTCATTATCAAACAAATATAAGAGTTGTATTATACAACTTTTCAAGTGCTTCTTTTCTGTTTCAAATGGGTTGAAAATATCATTGGAGTGAAAGTTGATGGAATGGGATTTGTAAAGGTGAATTTCAATGTAGAAGGGGAAAAGACAATCCGTTCATAATGTCATAATAAGCAGTGTAAGTATTTTATATCTCTGATCCAACAAACAAGAATTGGTTGATTTCCCAGCTGGATACTAAAACAAATGTTGAGTTAGATGAAAATTCAATCAAGGATAACCCTTTCATTGGGACATTAAAATTAGTTCATGTCGATCCCACTGTAGACAATGTATTATATGTTAGAGGGGACCACAAAGATGCTATTTTTATTCTCGAAAGAGGAACCAAATCCTTGAAAACATTAAAAAAATAAAGAGAGATAAATGAGATGGTAAAAGTTTTTTTTAATATATTATGTTTTTCCTCGCAATATTATATTTTCTCTACTATATAAACATAATATAAATTAATGTTTGACTAATCATTAAGACAACATCTTCTACACATGATTATATTACCAATACCTCTAACGAATAAACTATAATGAAGGAAACACATTGGATAGATGTAATGGTAATTTTATGATATACTTTCTCTATTTTATTGAAAAATTATATAATGGAACATTGATTTAATTTTCATTATTCCTTGCAGAGTTTATTTATATTAGAGTATTTTTATCCATGTTTCATGCCTTTGAAACAAAAGAAAAGACATTATCTCTACTAAATCACATATTTAATCTTGATGTTTTCATTGTAAAATCATTTTCCATAGAATTAATGTAATGTTTTATATTTATGATTAATTTATTTCTTTTTAGTATTACTCACATAATAATTTTTTTCTTATACAGGTGGATTATTTTGTTCGATTTGGGGGTGCTCTATCCAACCTTCATGCTCCTTCTCCCTTAAAACGTTTTCACCCATACTGTGGTGCATTTATCACTTTCTTTCGAGTTACCTCCATTTCATTTTCAAGAGGAGAAACAATGCTTCCTTTGATCAATTATAAAGGTAATTTTGATGTTTGTATAGTAAAAGCATTGCCCATGGACTTAATGTATTCTTTCATATGTATGTTTATCTTATTTATTTTTAGTATTACTCACACAATAATTGTTTTCTTATATAGGTGGATTCCTTTGTTTGAGTTGGGGGTGCTCTTTCCAACTTTCATGCTCCTTCTCCTTTAAAACATTTTCACCTATATAGTGGTGAATTTATCACTTTCTTTCAGGTTACCCCCACTACCTTTGTAAGAAGATAAAAGACTCTACCTCTGCTTAATTACCAAGGTAATATTAAATTTTTCATAGTAAAATCATTGTCCATGGAATTAATGTACTGTTTCATATGTATGTTTAATTTATTTCTTTTTAGTATTACTCACATAATAATTATTTTCTTATATAGGTGGATTCTTTTTTTCAAGTTGGGGGTTCTCTATCCAACTTTCATGATCCTTATCTCCTAAAACATTTTCACCCCTACAATGGTGAATTTATCACTTTTTTTCAAGTTACCCCTGCTGCCTTTATAGGAAGAGAAATGATGCTGCCTCTTCTCAATTACAATGGTAATCTTAATGTTTTCACAATAAAATCATTTTCCATAGAATTAATGTATTTTTTAATATGTATGTTTAATTTATTTCTTTTTACTATTTCTCACATAATAATTTTTTTCTTATACAGGAGGACTATTTTGTTCAATTTTGGGCGATCTTTCCATATTTCATCCCTTTTTGCACCAAAAATTCCCATAGACTTCATCTCTCACAAAAACCTTTCACTCATGTAGTGTTGAAATTTATCACATTCTTTTATGTTCCCTATAAAACTCAATCACAGAGTTAATCTTGATATTTACACAGTTAAATCATTATCCATAGAATAAATTTCCTATTTCCTATTTATGTTTAATTTATTTATTTTTATTTTTACTCATTATAATTGTTTTCTTATATCAGTGGATTATTTTTTTTGAGTTGAGGTGGTTTGTTCAAAAATACTCATGCAATGTTGGAAGTTAGAAAAAGAGAGTCAATGTAAATTATGGTAAAATTGATAGTTTGTATTGTTTTTGAATGCATGTAATAATTTGTTTTTATGTAACTGTATAATCCATTGTTTGGAATGTATATAATATAGTGTTTTTTTAGTATTTGTGTTGTAAATTCCATTTCATTTAAATTTATGTATTGGGACTTTTTTTATTGATATTTGATGTGTTTCTGGTGTTATAGTGAGTTGTTACAGCACGCTGTAATGGTATTCCAGTGTGCTGTAACAACATACTGTAGTATGGAAATTTATCAACACTTTTAAAAGCGCTGATAAAAAAAAATTTTGTAGTCCTTCTAAAAGTGTTGATAAAGGGTTACTTTAGCGGTGCTAAATTAAAGCACTGATAAATGAGCCTTTTATCAATTCTTTTAAAAGAATCGATAAAGGTACTATTTATCATCACTTTTTTTAGCACTTCTAAATGACCACTTGGTCAAAACTTTTTCAGCACTGATAAAAGTCTGGGGCTTTTAACATCTCTCATGTTCTAAGAACTTTTATAGCACTGATAAAGTCTATTTCTAGCACTTATAAAGGCCAGTTTTGTAGTAGTGAATAGGGGAAGAATAGTTTCATATAGTTCATCCTACACTGGAGGATAGATAGGCTAGAACTTAAATAGTTAGAGTTACTATTCTTGTAGCTTCTACAATTTTCAGTACCTAATTTGATATTGTTCTTCCCATTCTTTATATCTACAATACTTGTGAATGGTTTGAGTCTAGAAGTGGAGTTTATGAGTTGAGTTATGATGATAGATACACCTTTGGGAGTATGGTTGAGAGACACATATTTATGTAATGGGTTTTCTCTCAAGGATAGGGAGTATCATTTTCTGTAGGATCTTTACATCCTTGACATGTTAGGATTTGAACTAATTTTGGGTATGGACTAGTTAGTAGAATGCCAAAACCACATAGATTGTTACCACATGAGAGTGAATTTTACCTATCCAAGGGCTGAAAATTATGTTTTCTTTGCAGAATATGATATCTAGGAGAGCCATGCTGTTCTAGTTCATTTTCAATTGGGGGAGCTCACCACCCATGTTTCTAGTATATTGTTGGACGATGGTCATATAAGGAATGATGTCTTTACACTAGTAGTGGATGGGTTCCAAGACATATTTCCTGAGGATTTATTAGGGCTTCCACCTGAGAGATATGCTGAATTTACCATTGATATTATGCCATGAGATTATCCAGTTTATATTTCACCTTATATAATGGAAAAAATAGAGCTTCAAGAGATCAAGAATCAACTGGAAGAGTTTATAAATAAGGGGTTTATCCTTTCGAGTACATCACCTTCGGGTTCACCAGTTATTACTGAAAAAAAGGATGATGATAATTTTCTCTTGTATGTTGATTATCATAAGTTGAACCAAATGATAATGAGGAACTATTATCCCATTCTGCATATCGATGGTCTATTTGGTTAGTTGATAAGAGCTTATGTTTTATCCAAGAGTGTATTGAGATTAGGGTATCATCGACTAAGATTTTGACTATCTGATATACCTAGGACCACTTTTAGAAGCATGTATGTCCTATATGAGATCATCATAAGGCCATTCGGTCTAACGAACACTCTTACTGTGTTTATGGCCTTGATGAAATGAATCATCCATCTGTACCTCGATCAGTTTGTGGTTGTTTTTTCGGATGACATCTTGATGTACTCCAAGACTTATAAAGATCATTCCCAACATCTTGACATCATCCTGAGTACACTGAGAGAGAATCAGCTATATTCAATGATATATAAGGGTTATTTTTGGATTGATCAGGTACACTTTTTTGGGTCACATCATCTTAGAGGAAGGTGTGTTAGTGGACCCAAATAATTTTTAGGTAGTGGTATCTTAGAAGAAGCCCAACAATGTTTTTTATATCCATTGGTTTATGGGTTTGTCTATATATTATCATAGGTTCATCCAAGACTTTTCCCATTTAGACGAACCTATTTCTAGATTGACCAAAAAGGGGATAAATTTTGAGTAGTTTGGAACATGTGAAAATTCTTTCTAGGATCATAATAATCATTTGACTACAATAACTATATTGATCATATCTAATCCAGGTGAGGAGTATACAGTATTTTTATGATGATTTTAAAAACAAGTATTTGAGTGGTGTTGATGTAGGGATATTGAGTTTTAGTGTATGGGTCTCGATAGTTGAGGCCACATAAATAGAATTACCCTATTCACGACCTCAAGTTGGCTATAATGGTATATACTTTGAAGTTTTGTAAACATTATCTATTGGGAGAAGAGTTTATTATGTATATTGATCATATGATTTTAAATTATATCTTATAACAGTGATATTTGAATCTCCAGAAGTAGAGGTGTGTTGAGTATATATATTCCTTTGATTTTTAGCTATCATATACACTTAGGAATGGAAATGGTTTTCCTGACACTTTAAGGATAAAAACAAAGACTTAGGAATTTTAGGAGTCTAATGGTGAGTTGAAGATGATTACTCTACTGGCTGAGATGCATTTTGTGGTTCAAGAGGGTCAGGAGAAGATGAATCTCATATCAATTTCAATTGAACCTACACTTTTGATTCAGACTAGGGAAAGGAAGTATCAAGATCCAAAGTGTTTTTCCTTGAGGAAAGTCCTTAAGGGTGGGCAGTTACCTTCCAACTAGAAAATAGATGGGGTGAGATCATCTATGTTATAAATCGGGTTTTTAATCCTCTGAATATGCGGGATAAGATGATGTGAGAATTTCATGCCTCAAATGGGCAGTACATCTGGGTTTGACCAAAATGTATCATGAACTATGTCAATAATTCTGGTAGTCCAGAATGAAAAAGAAGATATTAGGGTTTTTGACATGATGTTTCACCTATCAGTAGGTAAAGGTGGAGAATCAATGACCCAGTGGTTTAATGCATCAATTTACCATTATGGAATAGAAGTGGGATGATTTTACCATGTATTTTGTGGTGGGTATCCCTAGTATTCCTTATAAGAATGATTCTATTTGGGTGATTTTAGACTGTATGACCAAGGTAGTTCATTTCATATCGGTATGAGAGACTTTCTTAGTGGATCAATTGGGGGATATTTACATTTAGAATATATTATTTATACACAAGGTTCCACAAAACATTGTTTTATACCATGAATCATGTTTTACCTCATGCTTATGGATGGTCTTGTAAAAGGTGATTGGTACACATGTATTACTAAGTAAGACATTCCACCCACATATAGATGGACAGTCAGAGTGTACTATACATGTGCTTGAGGATATACTATGAGCATATGTTCTAGACTTTGGATGTTCTTGGGATAATCACTTGATATTGGTGGAGTTCACCTATAACAATAATTATCAGGAGAAAAATTAGATGGAACCATAAAAGGATTTGTATGGTAGGCCATGTCGATCACATATATGTTGGATAGAGGTTGGTGAGTTAGATTTTTTGGAACCAAGTATCATGAAAGAGACATCATAGAAGGTTTAGTTGATTCAGAAACATATGAATACATCTCAAAATAAAAAAAAGTCACATGCTGAAAGATGTTGATGAACCATAGAGTGTTCAGAGGGTGATCATGTATTCCTTTAGGTGTCACCTAGATTGGTTCACCATAGGATTCAGATATTGGGTAAGTTGGTTCCCAGGTTTGTTGGACCATTTGAGGTTGTAGAGATAATCAGGGCAGTGGAATACTGATTGTCTCTACCACATAGGTATAGTGATATGCAAGACATTTTTCATGTGTCACAACTTTGGTGGTATCACCCAGACCCTTCTCATGCGATCAATGTGGTTGATGTTGATCTTGAGACTGATGTGTCCTTTGAGGAGAATATAATATGTTTGTTGGATCATAATGATAAAGTGTTGCAGGGAAAGACCATGTAGATAGTTAATGTATTGTGGTGACATGGGCATGTGTAAGAGGAAACATGGGAGGGAGAATAGGATATACGATCTCAGTGGACTGATCCCTTTACTTCAAAATCTTAAAGATGCTTGGGAGTACAACCCAATGATGATCTATTATAAGGTGGGGATATTGTAAGATCATGACCTATTCTAGAGATGTCTCGATATTGGTTATAGGTAATCTTCTTTCTTGTTTTTTCTATATCTTGGTTGGGTTTTATCGTGGGTGTGTTTGTGTAAAATTTGGAAAATATTGGAAGGGTTTTGGGTGGTGCATGGTTTTCCCTAACCCTATGCCCTGACCCAGTAGAATGTTCAACCCCAGACAGAGAGGTATTGTATAGTTGGTGTATAGTTGTTTCACACGGTGCACCCTCTTAGGATTAACCAGACCCCCCCAGAAGAGTCACATGGTTTGGAAAACCATGAACCCCTATCTAGGAAATTGTATGTGCGGTTTTAATTAATATGAAATCTAGTTTTAAAATTCATAAACCCCCCTTGTTAAACCCTAATCAACCTATATCAGACCTAAACTAATTATTATTGTTTTTTGAGGCTCCTAGATGTATGAAAATCTATTATAACCTCCATTTTTTATTATTTGAATCTTGGATTGAAGATCTACACCCTTCCCAGCAAGTGAATCTCTACTTGTGCGGTTTCCTCCCTCTCTCTTATGTTCCCTCATCCATTGAAAGGATGTTTTTACTCTTTTTTTATATAGATCTAGTATTTAATAGATCTAATCCATTTTATCTTGTATTTTTGTTTTGAATATAGATCTCATTATTCATCATGTTTGGGGTTTTTCCACTTCAATTAGTGATTCCCATTAGCAAGAATTCATCATCAATATTGATGTAGGTGGTCTAAATTAAATTCCCATAGTCTTGAATTTTAATTGTGTGTATGTGTTGAGGAATTTAAATTGGAATTATTTATAATTAAATCTTTAATTGAAAAAATTAATTGATTGATTAATTTATGGAATCATGGAATTGATTTAGTGTAATTTCTATATTATAATGAATTATATTAAATTATTGATGATTAGAATTGGTTTATTTAGATTAATTAATCGATGAATTAAGTAATAGTATATTATGATTATGTAATTTATTAGGTATTGGTATTATAGAAATTATATTAATTAATTATTAATTAATTAATTAATTAATTGTTGTGATCATGAATTTGGATTAATTAATCAGTTAATTAATTAATTGAGTGTTGTGGTAGTGGAATTGATGAAAAATTGGGTTTGGGTAATTGGACAATTAATGTGATTATAAATTAATTGTTAATGAGGGTTATAAGATGGTTGACTTGACCTTAATGGGTTAATGGTTATATTAATTGAATGTGAAAAATGGTTTAATGGTGAATTGGTAATATTATTCCCTGTGATTAAATTATTGAACTATGATTTGTTTTGATAGTTGAAATGTTATATCATGTTTTGAAATGTGATAAGAGGGTTATTTTTTATTAACCTTGATGGATATGACATATGTGATATATGTGTTATTGATTGCTACACTAGTGTGAGACACAAACTGAGGCTCTAAATACCCACATGTGATAAATGTAGGTGGGATAGGGGTTGGGACTCCATTTACCAATATCTGATAAATGTGTGTGGGACAAGGACTATGTCTCAAAATACTAATATGTGGAATTGAGTTGTGGGATAGGGATCGAGGATCCAAATACACATGTGGTGTTAGACATGACATTCTATGCCAATGAGTTGGGAATTGAAATATGGTTCAGATTTTACATGATATGAATTATAATGGGATGATAAATGATAAACATGGTATTGTGATATGTAATATCCCTTTGGAATAGTTCAGACTAAGGCATGGGTCAAAGTAGGTATTGAGAGTTTGGGTGTCCTCGGGAACTCGATGGTTTATGTGTTTAAATAAATAATAATTGAATAAATGTAAATTTTTTACTTTATTTTTTGTATTTTATTATTTACACAACTGTATACAATATTTTAAATGGATATTGTTTTATACGCCATTGGTGGTGACCTACTGAATTGTACTCACACCCTACTCAAGCTTATTGATTGGTAGTCAAATAGACTTCATGTTTACAAGACAAGATAAGGGAAATGGCCCTATGTTAGAGGATCGATTCAGGATGGATCGTGGAAGAGGGAACCCCACATGGAGTTGGGACCTCCATGGGAGTGTCAATGTGTCTTTATTTTGGGTTTTCATTTGAAACTTGACACATATTTGTATACCATATCTATTATTTAGTTTGGATATCGTATTCCCTTTTTCGTTATTATGTGATATTGGTATTGTTCTGGTTATTGGTTATATCATTTAGTTATTATTATTTATTTCCTCTATTATGTTTTTATGATAAAGAGGGTATAATGTCTCCATCTTTTATTTTAGACTCTCACTACTTGTTTGTAGCCTCTAACATATGGGGAGGCATTCTTGTAGTCAAATAGGGAAATGGACTGGGGAAACGGTATGTGGAACCTGGGTTGGGACATTACGGGTAAAGACCCTATTTTAGAGTTCTCCATGCTAAACCTTATTAGAAAGCTACCAATGTATGTGTCATGAATTATTCCAAGAAACCACTTAGATATATCTCTATAAATCTTTAAACCAATTACGTAGGTTTCTTCACCCATTAATTTTATTGAGAACAATTTTCTTAAGGATGTATTTACAAAATTTAAATTCAGGATGCCATTTCTAATAAGAAGTATTTCATCCACATTAAATCTCATAAAAAACACTACATTCCCACCAATTTTATTCCATAAATTATAATTGTATGCATATTTAATGAAATAAAATTTTTTGATTACATAATTAAATTGAATATTCCAACTATGATAAGATTGATTCAATCCATAAATGGACCATTATAAATTTCATACCTTAACAGATTCATTTGGAACTTCAAAACCTTCATTTTGTATTATATAGACATCCTCGACTATATTACTATTCAAGAAAGTGGTTTTTACATCCATATTGTATATCTCATAATAAAAATGAGCTACTATGTAATTTCAATATCTGAATGGACTTTATCACCGCTATAGGTGAAATGGTTTCTCTATAGTTAATACCATGAATTTTATTATAGCCCTTTTCCACTAGAAATTCTTTATTGGTAGATACTCTAGCATAAATAACAGTTTTATTATGGAAAAATTACTTTATAATCATGGGTATCACCCCTTTAGATGATTACACCAAGTTCCAAAAATTGGTTAGTATATATAGATTCCATCCAAAATTCCATGGATTTTAACCATTTATCAAAATCAAAACTCTAAATGGCCTTCCATTAGATAGTAGGTTCATCCCCTATGAATATTACCTAATAATAATTTTATATGAGAAATCCATATCTCATGGGATCTTGATGAATCCCCTTATACCTTTATGGTTCTTGTGTATCTTGAGATAGATCTTCTTCCATTACTCTTTATGGAACCAATTTAACTTACATATCAGGAAAATTTCATGTTTATTTGTCTTGAACTGCAATAAGTTTTACTTTCCTAGCACTGAATTCATGATCAATTTGTTTTTCCCAAGAAAAACCCCAAATTGGGCCATAAAAACTTTGTGTTTGGAAGGATTATAAAAAAATATCCAATATTTTCCTTTAGATAACCTTCAAAATAAATTTTTTCTAACATTGGGCTTAACTTGTTAGAATCCAATCATTGTATAAGTTACTCAAAACCTAAAATACTAACAAAATATATAATGTTTTGTTTCCAAATTCATATATGATATAGTGAATTTATGAATGATTTAAATGGAACATATCTAGGTAGGAATGTAACAATCTCTAGAGTATAAACCAAGAATGAAATAATAAGGTCACACCAACTCATCATTGATTTGACCTTGTCTAACGGGGTATGATTCCTACTCCCCAATACACCATTTCATTATTGTATTATAAGAGGAACATTTTTCAAAAAAATTACACAATCTATCAAATGATAATTGAATTATTGGATCATTTAGTCACCACCCTGATCTAATTAGTGGATCTTAATACTTTTTCCTAGTTGATTTTGTATTTTTTTTGAAACTCTTTGAACGTTGGAAAGATTTTATACTTATGTATCATTAAAAACATATATACATACTAACTAAAATACTCAATAAAAGTAAAAAGTTTCCTAAAATCATCACTTTCTTGAGCACTCATCGGTCCACATACATCACTATGAATGAGATCCAATAATCCACCAGCCCTTTCACAGTTTCCACTAAAAGGTTCTTTGTCCATTCTTAAGAATAAAAAATATTCACATGTATAAAATGATTTATAATAAAATGGTTTTTATATTCCATCTATATGGAGTCTTTAGATTAATTTATTATCTCTATAACCAAGGAGACAATGTTAAAGGAAGGTGGGATAAAATCAACCCTGAACTTATTATTATGAATTCTATAGATAGGATTATCCATATCTAGAATGTATAAACCATTTAATACATTCAATATTCCATAATTATTTTATTCTTATATATAGAATAAATATTTTTCAAAATAATGAATGAAAATACCATCTTTTCCAAACAAGATACATAAATCAAATTTATAGTTATGATGGAAACATAATAAAAGTTCACCAATTCTAGTATAAATCTACTTTGTAAAGTCAAATAATAAGTTTCAAATTTTAATAAAGTAACTCTTACACCATTAATTATGCATAGATCTATTTCAACCCTTTCAATTCCCTCATATATCTGATTCAATGTTTACCGTTAGAAATGTGTAATGCACACCTGAAATCCAATACCCATGAGGCAGAGTTTATGAAATTTACTTCTATAACATTCAAATTTAGATTCTCATAATTCTTATATGAAATAACACTTATCAACCTTAAATATAAATTTAAAAATTTTCTATAGGTCATACATATAAGGAATGTTAATATGATAATCATAAATTATTTCATAATCTATAACAAAGACATATTTTTGGATAATTATCATGTTTTATATCTTTTTAAAAATCACTTTTAATTATATTACTCCCTCAAAAAATGATGACCCCATAAGTCATATATATTTACTAATACAAGATTCATATTTAACTAAGTTTTGAGTCCAAGTTAGTTTTCATCTCATTAATTAGATATTTAGGTAGAAAATCATGATAATCAAAATAGTTTCAATTTATGGATATTTGAGTGGATAACTCTTTATATAAACCTATCATATGGATTAAATCAATTTTATTCCTTTGGTATCCTAACTTTTAGGGTTTCTAAGCTAAATTCTAACCAAATATCATAGTGGGATTTGGTAACCTAACCTTTAGGAAAATCCATTTCCTCCATCCCCTACACAAGATAACCCATGGGTACCCTTCTATAGTAGAAACTACCTAGTTGAATGAATGAAGTATTTACATGTGATAATTTTGAAGGAATATCACACTTTATATTTTAAGAGATTTTCTTTTAAAAATATCAGTATTTTAATATACATCAAAAGCATATTAAACTCGTTGCATCTCATATAATCCTTATTATCTCTTGTTTTATTACTTTGTGTATTAATTATTATAATAGTTTTGTTTTATAATATCTATTCCATAAACCAAATTAATGTGTACATATTACATTAATGTGTTACTATTTACACAACTAACATGTTTTTATTACTCATAAAAAATAGAAGTAAAAAATATTCACATATATCCAAATGCATCACATGTATAGCTAACACACCTTTCTAAAATAAGTCATAATCCCCCAATGTAATGGGAATTCAGACCCCAAGTCCCTCTCCCTAGGGATACTTTACTCAAGAGTTAATTCAATTCATGATATCTCTAAAAACTAATATATATATATATATATATATATATACTATATTTAACAACTATATTCATGCTCATAACTCTAAAAACAAACAGATGTCAAGGTAGATAAAAACTAAATCTTATGATGTTATACATAGTATGTAATGCATGGAACTATCTCCTAAAATAGATTTATCTCACAAATAAAGCATAAAAAATAACCATAATTCATAAACAATTTATAAACATGAAAATTATAATGGAATTTAAAAATAAATAAATAATTTATTTATTTTCAAAAAATATGTGATATCAGTATGGATTTTTTATATTTTATTTATGCATGAATAAACTATTTTTATATTTCCTAACACTTTTAATTTATAAAAAAATTATAAACCATAAGTAAATTTATCAAAATATAACTTTTTAACTTTTTTTCAACTATGTTGTATTTTATGACTGTTAATCTTTTTATTAGTTGTGAAATATTATTGATATAGGATAGAATAATCCCACGAATCTATCAAATTCTATGATATATAATTAAATCATAGGCTAAGATTAATATTTCCACCTATGATAGGTAATATCGTAATATGTCTATCATATTTTATAATATTCAAAAAAATCATAATTACAGTATGATACTTATTTTTTTTTCAAACCCTAGTTTAATAATGGATTATGATGTCATATATCATAACCTATGATACTAAATAAAACCAAGAATTTAACCTATATCATATTTATGATATATATCTTACATATTCTATGACTATGACAAATAGAATATTGATGAATAACATTCATCCACGTTATATCATATTTTATGGTATGACCAAAAAATTAGTACAACATCAATTTATTCATAAGATCAGTAGAATAAAAAATTGAATCAATGAAGAATAAGAAAATGATACAACTGATGGGTTTAGGGAGGTCATTGAAAAAAAAATTATTTGAATAATACTAATATATATTCAACAAATTAAACATAAAATAAAATGAATAACACCATGTAAATACCTGAAATTCAGTGACTACCAACTTCTCCTTCTTGAAAAAGAAAAATTAATAAAGATCCCTGAAGAAACAAAAAAACACTTCCTGAATTTTTAGGTGGTACACCAGCCTTTGAATTCCAGGTCATATCACAAGGACCCTGAATCACCAAAGTAATTATAGAACCTCAACTAAGTGATTAATTGTGTTTCATGAGGAAGATAGATTCAACTAGCTTACTTATATACATGATACACCAAAAGGAGGGATCAAATCCCATATATATCCATCCCCAAGACTCTTCATTAAATTTAGAGCATTGAATATATTATTTGTATCGAGTTCCATTTCATGAAACTCATACTCTACTTCCTATTGATTTATTAATTGATCTCCTTAAATTAATTTACAATCCCTGAACAAATCAATATTCAATGATTTTAAACCGTTTAAATTGTGTTGGAGGTAGTTTATAGATTCATGCACTCACATACCATGAAATTTTAATGTATATCATATGATATGATTTAAGATATATAAATATATGATGCTTCATTATGATATAAGATAATCATATCATATGATATGCATATCAAGAATATTGTGTCCTATGACTCATTTGAATCATAAGTCATGATATTCATTTCATAAATTTCATGCATTACAACTAAAGTTAATCATAAAATAAGTCACCTTACTTTTAGTGAATATCCATCACTTTATGATTTGTTATAGGGATTATGAATATGTTGGAGGTATGATATAGTTTAAAATCATCAATAAAAGTTTTGTTGGTGTGGATTTAGTTTCAATCCCTTCCATGTGGAAATGCTTTGACTAGAATATATTATGAGGGATCTATATGAGGCTTTATTGGGAGTAGATATGATTTTAGGGACTAATATATGTTATATTGTCTCTTCAGTTCCATCTTAAGATAATGGATCAAGAAAAAAATTGTGAGGTGGTATACTCTTAGCCTCCAACATAAGATACATTGGTATCCCAATAGAGTATTAACCTACCAATGTTAATCATATAAAACCTTTTTATTTTTTATTTAATCTTCTATTATTAGTTTTACTATATTATTTGACATAAAAAATAGATGAATTTCTTATCCATAAATATTATTTCACATAGTATTATATTTTTTATAAAATCCATAATTTTAGAATGAGTTGGAAAATTAATCTCCCTATACTACACAATTATTATTTCTTATTATATTAAAACAAATTTTCACAGAAAAAACAAAAAAAAATATGTAAAACAATGAAAAAAATATTCTATGCACATACCCTCACACTCAAGTGATTTATGGTCATCAAGTAATTTATCTTAATAAAATTTGAACTCCTATTTCAGTTCTTATCATGTTTATTCCTGATTCATTGAATGTTAATTCATAATTAATTAATTGAATTTAATTTAATTAAGTAACAAAATTTTAAATTCCTCTTTCTTAATCTCTTTAGTGAAATTTTCAACTTCACACTTCCTTGATTCATATTATAAGAAATTATAATAACTAATACTCCACTTCTTTATTTGATTTTAGCATTCCTATTACTATCTATATCCCTTAATAACTAGGCACATACATTGTTTTTTATTTTTCTCATTCCATATTCTATGGAATTAACTTATTTATTATGTTTGACTAATCTATAACTAGACCACCATAAAATAAAAAATAATCCCCTAAGTCTAATTATAATGTTCATGGCATGAAAGGAAAGTTTGGGTAGATGATTCTCAAATTTACATTAAATTTTATTTATGTATTTAATTTTCAATCAAAATACATGTGCCTAGAAACCCTAGAAAACTTCTAGTCAAATACCAACTAAAAATTTTATTCTAGTTCATATGAATTATCAAATTTTAATTTAAGGTGACTCCCTGAGGTGTTACATTTGTTGAGTACACAATTAACCCAATATTAATTTCATTAATCTAGTGTATTTATGCTCAATTTCAATTCACCCAGATATTATTCAATTATATTCATCTTCCCAAGTGAAAAAAAAATGGGTCTCAAAGTCTTCTAGGTGAGAATTTCTCAAAGATAAATGATGGATAGTTTTCACACCTGTAGGGTGACACACAATCCTACAATAGGATGACATCTCTCCTGTACACTTAGATGTAACTATCCATCTTCAATAAGATTATAAAAATTTGTAAAATAGAATAAATGAATAAAACAACATATGGGTAGGATATATATAACCTTATTATTTTACAGTCGAATATGATCTAAGCTCTAAAATATGGTCAACTTTAAACCTATAAAAAATACAACTATATAATAATTTTATTCAAAAAATAAGTAAATTTAAAATGAAATAGGAAGTGGAAATATAATTGTGTTAAACCTTCCAAAATGAGTTTAATTTTCATTTCCTATAGCTAGGCGGTGATAGTGGGTTATCTTTGATCCAATAGTGGATGTGGTTTGTGAGATTTTAACCACCACATACTTTTTTTCCAGTGATATTAAGGATACATTGGTCCTTAGGGTACCATATTTTTATTTTTTTCTTATCTACCCCTCTCTAGTGAAATATAGATCAAATTATATGGGTGAGATTAGGTATGGGTCATATTTTCCCCTATAATGAGGAGTAATTATATCCAATTTTGTTCTTTTCACTTCCATGGAGTTTCTCTTCTTATGTGTACTGAGAGATATGTTAATATAATTCTTGTAGCCTTATCCCATCTCCATCTCCATAATTTGTGGATGACCAAACTAGCTCATCAATCACCTCTTCAACCTTTTCAACCTCCTTCAAGGATTCATCTACAAAATCACCCTCAGAAAGCATACATAGTGATGAATCTACACTATAAATATAGGGGGAATAAACATAATTTCTTTTTAATAAAATTATAATGAAATGAGTTCATAAAAATAAACCCCCCAATATCTTTATATTTTTTTTCTTCCACCATCTATATTACCTCTAGTATACATCCTTAAGTAAGTAAATTAGTGGGAATTACTATTCAAGTTCCCTTAATATCTCCTCATCTTCATCCTTATTGTAGGAATGGTAAACTTAAAATAATAGTATATTTGTCCTAAGATTCCTTCATGTAATTATTAGTCAGCCACCTCCAATGCAACACTCACTTCTTCTTCCTCTTCTAATCGAGTGGCATGACCTTGTTCTTTAATGTCAAAGTCCCATAGATAATAACCATAACCCTCCTAATTTATACAGAAAATTAATTTAGTTTTCCCAATGAATTTAATTTTTAGGATTAAAAGGTGACATTGAAAAATAATTAAGAAAAGGAAAAAATTAAAATGAATAACAAATTGAGAATATTATGGTGAAATGGATTCCTCCCTTGTGAAAAAACTATTTTTTTGATAAAATCCTATCTAATATATTTAAAATCGTTTTTAAATTTTTAAACTTAAAATATGTTAGAATAGAGGATAACCTTAGTTTCATCTCTCATGGATGATTTAAGTTTCCATGTAATCCTTGGTTTCACTTATAATTTTTTTGGGATTTTATTTTTAGGAAAGTAACTGAATTAAGAGGGGTGTATTGGATGTGTAGTAAAAGGAAAAGTAATAATGAATGCTCAAATGAATAAATTTTGGGTGAATCTATGGATTTCCATATATTGATCACTAGTTCGATCATATCATTATTTAAATAACTGATTATAATCCCACTTCTATAATACTCAATGGACCATTTTCATCTAGTCCATCTCTACTATTCAATTATAGTATATTGATGTCTTACTTTCATAATTTACCAATTCATTTATTCCTAGGAAGTTTTTTAAACACTCCTTGTGTGTATAGAGGAACATTTCTCTCACCTATCTATATCCTCTCTCAAGGTATGCTTCGATTATAGAGAGACCAATGTACACTCTAGATCAACTGGCCACTACCATGGACCATTCAATCCTTAAACACCTAGTTTATTCCTTACATTTTATAACTAAGGAAAGAATTCATTATGAGATCAAAAGTATAGAGAAGAAATCATAGTGTTGAATAATAGTTTGAAAATATAATTGACCGCCAACACTCAATACTATTAATTCATAAAATGATTAATAATATTATAAAAGTAGATAGAAATATTATTTTAGACTCAAGAACTCCAAAGGTAGTCTCACTTAGACAAACCATATAAATTTATCCTTCCATGGATATAGAAGTGAGAAAAAAAGGAGTGAACATGAGTAAAAAATGAAAATGTAGAAAACTAAACATAAACTATAAATAATACCCCTAAAGTGGGAACCCATAATTCCCCATCCCAAGTTTACATTTCATTGACTCAATGTCAAGGTTCGGGTGCTGATATCAATGTTATGTGGACTTAGCATATTTAGCGGTATTATTCTATCTAGCAGTAAGTATTGAAAGGTGTGAATTAGTTCCCATGATCCTTATTATTCTCTTTCCTTGAGTTTATACCATATTTCTTGCTCATTAAATAGTTTCCTAATTTGGTTAGGCAATTAGTATTGGGAGATATTTTATTTCCCCCTCAGATTTGAATTTGTTTCATGTGGATATCTTTATTATCAAAAACTATGGATTTATTATAATACACCTTAAAAAATTAATATAGTGTCTTCCCTTGACATAATTTGTGTTATAGGATGAGAGAACATTATATGGTAGATGTATTCTATGCTGGAAGTTCCAAGTATGTTGTCCAGTGGATGGAACTTTCAATGGACCTTAAGGATCCATAAACACAAATAGAGTAACATTATTGTAGAATATAAAATTACACAAATAAATAGTTTTATAATGAATAATAAATTTAAGTATATTAATAATTTTCATTGGGGTCCATAATACATTGTAGGAATGATTTCATCTTTACATGTTATTGAAAGTGTCGTTGATGTCGATTTAGTGTTAAGCTCTTGCAAGGGACAATGATGGTGCTGGAATGTATTGTAAGGGGTCTCTGTGAGGATATTTTGGGAGTGAATGAAATATTAATGGATGAAACATGATATGTTGGATCCTTATTACCTTATTAAGATGTAGTCTTAGACAACATTAGTGGGATGGAATATGCTTAACCTCCAACACATGATATGTTGGCCTCCCAACATAGTCATAACATACCGATTTAATCTTATGAAACATTTGTATTTTTATATTTAAAATTTGAAAAAACTACCCCATATTATCTAAAACCCAAAAAATTATTTATCTTCCATAAACATTGTTTCAAAAAGTTTTATATTTTTAATAAAATTCATCACTTTAGGTCAAGTAGGAAAATTAAGCTCCTAAAACTAAAAAATACATATTTATTACTATATTACTATATGATTAATAATAAATAACATTAAAAAGATTAAAAAAAATGAAAAAAGATAAAATTTTGTTATACACTAGGGTTAGGGTTATCGAGTATTTTTATTAATGTTCTGAAATAAGCATATTACACAATCTGAAATCCGAACAAAAATTATATCTCTACCAAGTAAACCTACTTTCTTGAGTCCAATTGCAGAGATGGATCTTCAATATTAGTCCTCATTTAGGGTATAATAATGATTCCTTTCATTCATGTTCATAGGGGTTTAAAATATTATATTTTAAAATATTTTATATTTTTTACGGTTCGTGACACTATAAAATTAATCTGCCCATGCGACCAATTATGAAAATATTATTAAAAATACTTTAGAGGAATTTATAAAAATACTGGGCACTATAACCATATTTCTTGAACCCACCTTCTTTGTACAATACTTTATAATTGTTTTAGTAATGCATGGAAATCTTTCCATGATGAATCTCGGTCTTGAAACTGGTATATTAAGAACTAGAGGACTCGACTCAATGTTTTCACTTAGAGAATCATGTACTAAGTAAGGGGACTTAATACATAGAAATACCCTATAATATTTTTACATTGGAAAGAGTACACAACTCATTATAACCCCATATAGTGAATGAAATACCCTAATAATTTATAATTTAGTTTCTTTAAATAATATATTTGATAGCATGTGGTACACGCAACATTGAGATTAAACGAATCATTATTTACTACAGAAAATAATATTATATATAAATATGAAAGTTATAAACTAACCATAAGTTTATTAGGTTTTAATATAGATAGTTGTATAATGAAATATATGTATAATTTTTTTAATTAATAAAATGAATATTAAATTATGCATTTATTATCAATTATTTGGAAATGAAGATAAAATCTTTTGAAGGTAAAAAAGATCTTTTTAATAAAACAATTTTTATGTACGTAATGTATTTCATCCTAATAGATTAAATTAATAACTATTTATAAATGAATCTAATGAAATAAGTATGTTATATATCCAATTTAATGAATTAACATTCATTTAATTATGGTTATTAGGAAAGGAATGAGAGTAAATTCATTTTCTTCTTCAAAACTACAATTATTTTCAAAAATGGGTTTTGTTGCATTTTGTGCAAGAATATTATAATTAATTTATAGAAATTTTAGAATTTGTGTTTTCAAAATCGAAAAAAATTATAATTAAAAATTTCATAAAAGTATTAGGTTGAATTTTCGGTATTTTTATGAAATGATTTATTTTTGAGTGAATAGTGAAAATGATGTTTTTTGAAAAACAATCATTTCTTTTCATTAAATCATGTAATTTTAAAGCCCAATTATATTTATGATTTTATTGTAAAGTAAAATAATATCTATTTGATTAAAAATAATATAATTAATTCTATATTAATTTAAATTATATTTTATTTGGTATGAGTACATTTTAATGCTTAAAAAAGATTTTTTCTAAAAATAGTTTTTCATTGCATTTTGAAAACATATATTAAAATTGGGGTCTTCCACTTCTATAAATTGAATCTTTTAAAATGTATTTTAAATTTGGAATCATCATGTACAAATTAGGTTATAATTTTAACTTTATTTTTTATTCAAAAAATGATTTACTATGTTAAAAAATGAGTTATAATGGTAAAGGTAAATTAAGGTAAAAATTTGATATTAAGTAGAAAGAAATTCCTAAGAACTTACCAAATATTATTGCTTATGTGAGTTAGATCGACCTAGAATCACTATAGGACTATTTTTGGGGGATTCCTTTGAAATATTGGTTGCCTTCTAAGAGAAATAATTTTTATATTTAATAAAATTTCATTTTATCTCATTTTATATCATAAATGTTGTGTCATAATTAGGATAAGAATAAATATAAATTTTAAAATAAACAATCTTAAAATAATTATTTATAATAATTTAATTTAAATTTAATAATTTATTTTTATTTTTTCAATATATTATAATTATTTAAATTTCTTATGAAGGGTCAATACAGCGCTTGTTCAAGCATAGGAAAAATAAAAAAATGGTTTTACAAATATTAAAAGTGAAAATATTCAGATGAGTTATGGTATTAAAGAAATTTATAGATAATTATGAAGGATAAGTGTTGATTTAAGTTTTTTAATTCGAATTAAATTTTTATGTAGATGCCTTTATAGTAAATTTTTTTAAATATTCCAAAAAATAAATTTGAATGGTATTTAGTGTATAAAAATAATTTTTAAATAATAATAAAATCATAAATAATCCTATAATAAAAACATTTGGCATTAAATCATATATTATATCATTAATATTCCATGTATTTTTCAATTTTAATTTTTAAACTCACTTCCATGACTCTTAATGATTGAAGAATTTGTTACAAAGGTTAAGGTTAAAGAAAGTTAACTAGGGGTTTAAACAAAACATATATGGTTTAAAGTGATACCTAAGCTTGTATAAATTTTATTCGTTGATTATAATTCAAAATTATAATAATTAAATTATAATATATAGATATTTGGATAAATTTTAAATTAGTTAGACACATATTATATATTAATATTTCATGTATTAAAAAGATATCCACCCACCTCACTTACAAAATGACATATCCTCTCCTCTCTTATTCACATACTTTGAGCCATTTTTTTTGAAAAATACCATCCCAAAAACATTACCAAAATCCATCAACACATAATATACGTTTTTATCACTAAAAGAAAAACCTATATGGCTTAAAGTGAAAGACAAAGGGGGACTATAAAAGAAGAGGTATAACTCTTAGTTTAGTATTTTAATATTTATTTATTCTTTTAACTCCATAAAATATTATATGATAGTGATAACATGATAAAATAAGTTTCTTAAATACATTGAAATGTTATTATATTTATTTAATGTAATTTTTTATCTCCACTTTTATCTTATGGAAAAATCAAAACATCACTCGTGAGTATGTGTGGACAACCACCTCCACCAAGCGATGCATTTAGTTTTTAATCACCACCTCACTAGTATAGTTATTATGAAGGATTTAATGAATATAAATTAAAATAATGAAAAAATTATTATTCTTGAAATATAATATGTATTTTATCTTCTTACACTTCAGTCTCTTATAAAATTATAATGTCTCTCGTGTGTACGTGTGAACTACCACCTCTACGAAGCAATGTGATTAATTTTTCATATCCACATTTAATAATTGGTTTTAAAATTTTCTTTAATGTATAAAAATTATAATTATTTGATGAATAATATCCTTGATATGATTTAAAAATGAACTATTTGACCATGTTCAACCTACCAAAATTGTTTTTGGATTATGAACAAAATGTCCTCAAAACGCCTGACATGAACTTAACAGATTTAGTAACTATATAATATAAGGTAATAAATGAGAAAATGGATAATAATAAGAGAATAAATATTAAAAAGGTTTTTAATCACGTAAAAATTTAGTATAATATTTTATATATGATTTAAATAACATACGTGTTGAGTCTGGCATGAGGTAATAGATCTTTCTTTAAAACCTTGTTTAAATTATTCGTTTCAAATATTTTTATTCTAGGACCATGTTATTTTAATTTTTTTTCTTATTTATGAATCAAATATTTTTCAAGGGAAATTTTAGCTACATTTTTAATTTCTTTACAAAGGTTTAAAAAGGGATCTTTTTGACATTTTTCATATAGGCCACTTTTGACTCTTTACCAAAGTGATTTTTTAACATATATGGCATGAAAAAAATTCTTGTATTCATTAGAATTATTATTTAATAATATCAATATATAATTTTTAAAATGTTTTCAAATAAGATCTATTACAAATTCTTCTAGGAATTTTGCTAATAGTTTTCAAAGAAAAGTGTTTTTTATCTTTATTTTTACATGAAGCGCAAAATTGTTTCTGCATATTTATTAAACTAAATATTTTATGATATTTTATTATTTAAATATAAAATTTTTTTTATGTTATTTTAGTTTTAAATTGTTCATTATTATGGGTGATCACAATATAGTTCTCCAATGTATTTGGTAATGATTTTGCTCTCTAGAAAATTATGTGTGAATTAACCAAATATGTTATTCCATTTATAAGAGTTATTTTAAGAGTGATGTGAATATTATTTACCAAGATAAATAAATTTTAATACTATAATATTTTAAAATAATTATATTTTTTATAAAATATATGATATGAAACACTGAGCTTTAACGACTGCAGAATATTATTATTTAAATAAGAAAGTTATAACCAAGTCATTGAATTAGTGGGTATGAATATGGGTAAATTAATTATGAAATATATATATATATATATAAAGGTACTACTCAATAAAAATTTATTGATTAATTATAAGGAAATAAGTACAAATTTTTTTTAATGTCATTTTATGCTTCAGAAATATGTTTTCTTCAAAAATGATTTTTATAGATTTTTTGTGAGAGTATATTATAAATAATTTATTCCAAATTTAGAAATTTAATTTTATATAAAAAATATATATATTTTTAAAAATCATATCAAAATTATCTTATTATTAAATTTTTGGATTTTTTTGAGAAGACTAATTTATTTGTGAATAGTGATAGAATATCGATTTTATAGAAAACTGTATTTTCCATTAATGTATTTTAAATGTACCATTTTTTTTAATTTATTTTAAAAATTAGTTATTTCTTATTAATTTAACATATTCTAAACAATGTCATTGGAATCAAAATTATTCGTAATTTTGGTATAAAAACATTTTTATACATGAAGATGCATTTTTCTAGAAAACAATTCTCATCGCATTTTTTATGTTTACTTTAAAAATAATTTATTCTACTTATAAGTATTAAATTTTATAAAATGGATCCCATATTTTGAATCATAGTGTCCAAATTTGATAAATATTTTATTTTTATTTTTTAACATAATGAATTCTAACCTTGGTAAAAATATTGTCATCACGGTACGGCTAAAACGAGTATAACAAGGTTAAAACTATGAAATAAGGCTTCAAAATCATCCATACACATGAATATATTTCATCAGATGAGTGTAATTATAATAAATACTTATTTTATTTTAAAATAATTAATTTTGGTTCTATTTTTCTTTGATGAAGACTTTTATACTGTTTTACGTAAATGAAAATTCAAAATGTCTCTTTTTTACTTTTAATATCTATAATATTTTGTGATAGGATAAAAACAAGTTATGAAGAGTTATAAATGTTTTTTTTAAATATTAATAAATTTATTTAATTATTTTGATTTCATTTTAAATTTTATTTATTAAAAAGTTACTTTAAATGCATAAGAAACACCGACACAGTTCTTGTGCAAGCAGTAGAAAAATATAGTAAATTATTTTAAAAACATTGTAATTAGTATTATTTTTTTGATTTATGATGTAACATGAATTTTTTCGATAAATATATTATATTAGTAATGTCTTAAAAGTTTACATTTGAATTATATTACTTTGTTAATATTTATTAAATTCAATGAATTTAATAGTCTTGAAAATGACTTTAATGATATTTTATGTTGAGTAATATTTTATTAAATGAATTAAAATTAATTAAAATATTATATTTGAAAAATATAATTTTATATGGTCTATAATATCTACCATTTCCCACTTATGGTTAAATTTTCCTTTTATATTAACTTTATTGACCCATAAATTGTAAAGAAATTTGATATCATAGTAATCATCAAAAGGGTTAACAAAGGTTAAAACTTAGAGAAAATGATTAAGACATCACCTAAAATTATATAAATTTTATTTTATGATATTATTTTACTTATATACATAATATATTATAAATATATCAATTTTTTCACTTTAACATAAAAATTAATTTATATTAATTTAATACTTTAAGTAAATTCAAAAGGTTCCCCTCTCCTTTCTTATATATGGAAACCACCCCTCCTCTCTTATTCACAATTATTGAGGAACTTAGCTCAATAAAAACATGAAAAACCCCTTGTTAAATTCATTAGATACATTATAGAGTTTATTATATTATTAAAATACCATTCATAGGGTCTTTAAGGAGAGATCCAAAGAGGGTTATTCAAATAGGAGCATCTCAACTGAGTATTTTCATTTTACTTCTTCTAACACCTACTTCAATTATATACTAAACATTAAAATATTCTAACGTAAGTGTCTGAAAAATATTTGGATTTTATTATGTTAATGGAATGACCTTATTAATATCCTTTTTTCATTAAATGGGAAATGAAACCATCGTTCGTATATACATGAGGACTACAACCTCACAAAATGATCGATTTTGTTTCTCATACCCGCATTTAAAGGCTAGTTATTATGATTTATTTAATTTATATATATATACATATATATATATATTATTACTAAAATAATTATGATTCTGTAAATGTAATATATCATCTATATTCATACCATTCTAATGGTTAAAAATGTAATCCTCAGACGTGCGTACGTATGGACTACCATCCCCATGTAGAAATTGTAAAGACCCGTAAATTTCAAGGAAATTTTTTTCTCTCTTAATTTTCTTTGGAATTTTAGAAGAACGCAGTTTCTGACGGCGCCTGATTCTGAGGCCCGGTGTGCCCGGAATCATTTTCCGAAGTTTGGCTCGGGTACATTCAGTGAACGGACGAGCGGGTTTTTCTAACTTTTGAACCGGTGCCCAGAATCGAATTCTGAGGGCACCGATGAAATCGTAGCGCCGGTATTCGCTTAGAAACGCCTCTTCCGGAGTTGCGTTTGCTCGGGTGTGGTTTTTAATTTTCGGGCTTAAAGTTAAGAAATAAAATAATTTTGCGACAACTTTATTTTATTTCACTTAAGCCACTTGGAAGCCACTTGAAGCCACTTAAAGGCGGCTTGAACTGAGTTGAACTGGATAGGATGCTATCCAGAAATATCCTACCCCTTGGTAGGATATTTGTGAGGTGGGGCCCGCACGAGCCCCGCCGTTTCTTTCCGCTAAGAAACCAACCCGTGAAAACCCGTCTTAATGAAGGTCAACCGACGCGTTTTCTAAATTCTTAACAAACCATTTAATTGGGCTTTTTCTTTCGTGAATTAAATGGGCTGTTTCTTTCGTGAATTAAATGGCCTGTTTCTTTCGTTGAATTAATTCAACGAATTAATTCAATCGTTTCTTAACCGGTTTTCGTGTGTTGGCATGTTAATAAAATAAGACCAACCCAAAATCTTTTGAAAGGATTTGAGAGGATCCCTGTTTCTTCAGCTCCCTCGCGAAGAACGCGAAGAACGCGAAGAACGCGAAGAACGCCGAACCCGGAAATCGACGACGCCTTCGTCCGAGACGTTCTTCCGACCTCCGATCTCCGATCTCTGATCACCGACCATTTGAGGTGAGTGATTTCGGATTTCCGCTCAAGGTTCTTTTCTTTGGGTTTAAACACAGATTTAATTAATTATAATTTAAATCTGTTGTTCTTGGTTCGTTGAGCTCGCCGACTCAACGCCGGATTCCGCGACGATGCGACGCCTCCCCGCGACGACGCGACAATCCCTCTCTTCCGCGACGATCTTATCCGTGAAGAACGCCCGCGCGCGACGATCATCAAGGTAGGGATTTTATATTATGGGATTTACCCCCTTTTTAATTAAATCCCGTCAATGTTTCTTTAAAGAAATTAAAGAACCGTTTTTGTGAACAATTTTAAATCTTATTAAAATTGTTGTTTCCTGTGTGGAATAAAATTCTCCTGGTTGTTTATCTCTAACGCGGAGGGTTCAGGCCAAACGAACACGGCCCGATGACCCTCCGCCGTTCTTCGTTTTGTGCGGTTTTGACGGACGACGACGGAACGTTCCGTAGCGGACGTTTGACGATCCCGCAGTAAAGAACGGATCCCGGGAGGAGCAACGGCGCAGACGGGAAGGAAAACGGGCCACCGGAGCGACTCCGGCGGCCCGTGGAAGTTGCCGGCGGTGCGGGTCGCCGGCGGCGCCCCGGTGCGCCGCCGGACGATCCCGCCGCGGCGGCGGCGGCCGACGGACCCGCGGCCGCGCGGGTCCGGTCCGTTCAGGCGGGACGCGGCAGAGCCGCGTCCGCGGTTCACCAGAGCGGGCCGCCGTTCTTCCTCAGGTCGCGGGTCGGCGCCCGCGGCTTCCACCCGCGCTGCTCGGCCGAGCCGGACCGGCCCTGGCCGGGCCGGGCCGGGCAAACCGGGTCGGACCCGGGTCGGCCCGGGCCCGTACCCCCCTTCTTCGGACGTTTTCGTTCAAACGCCCGTAACTTGAGCTTCGTGCCTCCAAACGACTCGCCGTCAGCGGCAACGCGATCCTTGGATCGAGACGGTCGTTTCAGTATATCGCACTCAAGGTTTCGGAATACTTTGAGTTCGGCCGGGTTGGTTCGTACACGAGACCAACCGGGCCCTCGGAGCGGAAACGCTCATATCTTGAGCTACGGACGTCCGATTGACGTGCCGTCAGCTTTGTTGAATTCCTATAAGTGAGAAGGATCTTTTGGCATACTCCGCCCGAGGTTTGGACGCAGGTGCAGTGAGGTCGGATTGGTTTTGCCTTAAAAACCAACCGGGCCCCTGGGACGAAAATGCCAATATCTCTCAGACCGGGCGTCCGATTGACGCGCCGTCTGCGACGTTGAGTTCCTGTTGACGATACGGAACTTTTGGATACATCAACTTCGGACTTCGTGTCAGTTGATGTATCAGCCTCTCGGCTCGTGGAGCGGACCCTCCCGAACGAGCTTGCTGTGTGCGGGAACCCTAGGCTGGCTGCGACTGCTACTTCGACAGCGACGACCGTGCAGAGATCCTCAGTGGACTGCGGCGACAACTGTGCAGAGGTCCTCCGTGGACTCCGACGACGACCGTGCAGAGATCCTCCGTGGACTGCGGCGACGATTGTGCAGAGATCCTCAGCGGACTGCGATGACTACTGCACTCAGCGATCCTCTGTGGATCAGTGCTACCGGTCATGTGTGGGCCCGATCCTGTGTGGGTCCGATCCTGCGTGGGTCAGCGCTCAGCGGTTCTGTGTGAGCCAGCGCCTACAGGTCCTGCGTGGGCCCGATCTTGTGTGGGTCCGATCCTGTGTGGGTCACTGCAAGGTTAGTACCTAACGATCCTTCGTGGGTCAGACGACTTAGATGGTTCAGTGATCATCTTTATCGTCATCCGAAGAAGTATACCTGTGTGAGCTGAATCTTCCGTTTTACTCGATAGAGGTGGTGCGCTTGGTTGTTGCGGCAGACCCGCGATACTGGAGACGAGCGTACGGAGTACGGGACCGTGTAGCCGGCTGAGACCTGAAGACTGCTTGACCGACTCGACTTGGAGTGAGTCGACTAGCCCAGTGGACGGAGCGCCCAGTATTTGGTGGCAGACCCACGGCGGACGGAGCGCCTGGTAGTTGGCAGCAGAACCGCGGTACTCGACTGGAGGAGTACCTCTGTAGGCTATTTGGGTGAGCGCCCGGTATTTGGCAGCAGACCCTCAGCGGACGGAGCGCCCGGTAGTTGGCAGCAGACCCGCGGTACTCGACAGGAGGAGTACCTCAGCAGTCTTAGGTTAGTGAGAAGTACCTCAGAGTCGTGACAGGACCACTGTACACTTCAGAGATGGGGCTCTTCAGCAGTTATGTTTTTGATAATGAAAATCCTGGTTTGAGCTGAGTCAATGATCCTTGTGTTTCCTCTTGATTGAGATGGGTTTTCTGATAATTTCGATATATGTTTGGGCATATACCTATGAGAGTTATCTGTTGAGTTTTCCTGTGTGGATTACATTTTCCTCTCCTTTGTGGATTGTGTTGAGTTATCCTGTGTGGATTTACTGTTTACTCTCCTTTGTGGATTGTGTTGTTCTATCCTGCGTGGGTATGCGTTTTTCTTTCCTGTGTGGATTGGGTTGTGCTAGGGCTCAGATGTTGGAGCCGATCGGGGAATTGATGACTTAGGTATATGTATGGGCATATACCTAAGCCGTGTCAGATGTTACTTCGTGATTGTATCTCTCCTTCGTGGCTTATCCTTTGTGGATTTTGGGAGACCGTCGGGGGTCTCGGGGTCCCTACTGAGTAGCTTATACTCACCCCTGCACGGGCTATGCCCGCACTTCGTGGTGTTGGTTGCAGACGACGGACAGCGCTGATCGTGGAGGAGGCGTGCGGAGCAGGACAGTACCTGGTGGTGGACCACTGGGCGGGACGTACTCGGAGCGGTTAGGTGGACCCGAGGAGTAGTGGAGGCTATCTGTACCCACCCTTCAGGTTGGACTTCCAGAGGACGGCTCGACGCTGCAGTTTTTCCTTTCAGTTGCTGTTTTTCCTTTCAGTTGTACTTTACAGTTTGGCTTGTATTTCCGGCCCCTTTTACTTTCAGCACAGCTTGTACAGTTTTTACTTAGTGTTTAATTTTCCGCTTGCTTACTCTGTGGTGCTTGTTTACTTTTCAAAGGCAATGCCTTCCCTTTTTTTTGGGATTTACGCCTTGGTGCTAGTCGCCAGCCCCTGGCCTATGGAAGGCGGGCTTGGGGTAGTCACGGCACGGGCCCCGAGGACGGGTCGTGACAGAAATGTACTTCATTTTTCAAAAACCACCCCTCATTCACGGTAATGAGGAAGAATTTAATGAAGGTATTTTATTTTTATAACATGATAATTATTTTAAAAATATAATATTTTATTTTCTATTCAAATAAAATTAAAAAAAATCGCTCGTGTGTGCATGCGGACCACCACCTCACGAGCTGATGTATTTTGTTCTTTCATAACCAATTTTCATGGATGAATATAAAATTTTATTTTATGTGTAAAAATAATAATAATTTCATGATTATTATTCTTGAGATGATGAAATAATGACCCATTTGACCATGATCAACCTACCAAATTCATTTTGCAATTATGAACTGAACATCCTCAAAACACCCAACGTGGACTTAACCAATAAAGTAATTAAATATGTCATTGAAATGAAGTAAATAAATTTTTTAATGATAAATTAATAAAATTTTATAAATTTATTAAAAAATTATATAATTAATATAGTTTTATTATACATGAGTTGAAGGACATACATAGAAAGTCTAGACTAAAGGTGTGGGGTTTCTTAACTCAATTTCCTTTCATTGGGTTATAAAACTTCTTCATTGACTTTTTCATGAAATGATTACGTGTGAATTGATATATAAATGGTTTTATTATATATTTTAACTTTTTTATGTGGATTTAAATATGTTCAAATAATCAATTCATGGATTAATTATCACATCAAATTTCATGATTTCTGCAAGATTATTATTTGTCTCAATATCATTTTATTGAGTCGTGTTTCATGTCATGCACTATGATTTATTTTTATGGTGTAATTAATAACACATGAAAAAAATTTGACATATTACTATATGGTATTTTTAGATCCATATCATATTCTTTATTTCAATGACTTTTTATTCAAAAGTTACCAAAGCGATAAAGGCTTTATGTCATAATCTCATCTCTTTTCAGGATTATTTATGTTCAAAGTTCCTTTAAGGAAAATTTTATGATATCAATTTACTAAAAAACAAGTCTATAATTCATATCTAGTTATTTATGAGGTTTTCATGATTTTATTTTATTTCCTATCATTTTAACTAAGAATACTGAAAGAACATTTTTAAGAAAAAACTGACCTTATTTCTCTTTTTAGTCGGGAATCCTTTCTCTTCCATATCCATGATCTTAATTTTTTTAAAGAATGTTGTTTTATATAAATAAACTGTTGATTAAATTAATTTATAAATTTATTTGGATTACATTACAATGGTTTAAATGGAATATTTTTTTTCATTTTCCGAACATGGTACTTTTTTTTACCATAAGTGTGAAAGGGATCTTTGTTTTAACATTTACTAAATGAATGGATTACCCACTTTCATAAATATTTTTTTATTTAATGTTTAATTTAAAATTTTCTATTTTAATTGTCAATGAAAATCATATTTTTAATATTCTTGAAATTTTTACTTAAAATTTTATCAAAAGAAAAGGATATTTTCATATTTTTAGAGTAATGTCATAAATATTGTTTTAAATATATTTTTCATATATATAAATATAATTTATTATTTTACTATGCCTAAATGGGGACATTTTTCAATGATACCATAGATATTATTTATATATATTACTTATTATAATTTTAAAGAGATTAATGTGGAACTCAATTATTTTCCATGGGTTAATCAAGCTAAAAAGAATAATGGTTGTTTTCAATGGTATAATATTTAAAACTGAAAGATTATAAATGTTTTTTTCATTATATATTACTTTGAAATATGTATATTTGATTGACATGTGGTTGAATTATAAAACAAGTATGGGTGGTTATGTAAAAAATTATGGACATGTGGTTATGTTATAAACCAAGGATGGGTGTGTCATTATAGCCCTCCAATGCATTGGGTAAAGTGATAGAGTTAACTAATTAAAAGTCAATACTAAGAGATTATGGAGTTTAGTGGATAAAGGTTACTCCTAAGAGATATGGGAATTATCCAATTAGGTGGTTCCATAATGAATTTTTGATGTTCCAATATACATGCACAAAATTTCAATGTTTTTATGAGTTATAATGGATAATTTTCTCAAGGATTGTTTTCACATGGATCATGATTGTTAAATTATATGAATATATATTATATTATCGATTTATTACATGTCTCATGATTTATGATCTATGGTTTTATGGGTATGAATTCTATTATATTATTCCCATTCACTTTGAATATGTACTCATACCCTTATGCTCATTTTGTTCTCACTGAAGATATTCAATTATTAATACCTATGTTTAATCTTATTAATAATTTTAGATAAACCATCTTATGTTTATTCAAAAAACATTATAAAGAAATATTTTATTTAAGATATGTGTAGAAGGGTTTCATATGGGAGATGATGAAGGCTTAATATAAAATAATAAAAGACGGGTATAGTGAAAAAAATTCTCACTTAAAGACATGGGTAATGTTACGTAATAGTTTTTCCTAATTATATAAACTTTAAACCTAAAAGGTCCTTGGGTATATACTTCATCCAATATTTTTATTTTATTTATTATTTTTTAGATGGCTAAAATTAGGCCACGTTTATCGGTATCAAATCCCAAAAATGTAAAGATTATTTTTAGCACCAAATCTGGGAGTGCTGGTTCGAGGATGTTATATACATGATTTTTTATTCTTATAAAATATTTATTATAGAAATATTTTTAGATCATAATTAAACCAAACCATATTTTGTTTTAAGAAACTTTATAAACCTTTTAAGTGTGAAAGGTATGTTTTTTAAAGAAAAGGGTTTTCTCAGGTTCTCATGTTTTATAAGAAACCCTTATGATTATGTTTTTTTACTTTATAATTTGTTATTAGATGTTTTAAGAAATATTTTAATCACTAAGATAATTTCTTGGGAAGTTAAATCATTATTCATGTTAAATGTTTATTATGAAAAAGGTAATCTTTATTATGATTTTTCATAACATTTTAAATGGACAAAAAAGATTAATTTCTTTTTATATCCCTTACCGAGATTTGTTTTCATCATCCCATGTTTTCAAATGTTTTTTACATGGATTAAGGATGATTATAAATTATAAAAATATTTATATTTCTACTATGGGAATTGGTATTAAGAGAATAAAATATGTTTTGAATGAAATTGGAGATTAAATTTAAGAATCCTATTTTTTGTGGAAAAAATGGACATTGTGTGGTAGTGTTAATTTTGTATTATAAGTGTATTATATATAATTTTTCAATTAATTTTTCTAAAACTCTAAACCTAAAATATCATGATAATTTAATAAAATTAAATCATTTCTATTATAATCATTATTATAGGTTTTTTAACGTATAAGAAAATATAGTTGGTATAATAGAAAGGATTTAGAAAACCTTAGAGTTTAGGATGATATTTGATGATAAAACATTAGGGGTTAATATAATGGTTAAGTATGTCTTAATGTGTATCCTCTTAATAAAATGGTTTATTATTATTTTTTGATGTACTCACACTAACTATTTCTCATTATACAAGATGGATGGAACCACTATTAATGAAGTTAACAATTAGTGTGAGGGATAATGTAGTGGTTCTTTGAATAAGTAACCAAACAATATAGGATCTAGATTGAAAACTATTATTGTTATTCAAAACTATATATCTCAATATATGATTAATAACTTGAACCTAGGTGATTTCCCTAATACACTACTTAATAAAAAATGGAGTTTTAATGAAGTTTAGGTGATAAAGAGCATGGTGTATAAATGATTCAATTTCAAACATGCCAAGAATTTGGGATGAAATACCCAAGTAAATGACTCAAATTAAAAGTAAAGTGTTTTAAATGATGGGAGTATAGTAATTATAAAATTTATGTCCTAGGGTGAAATATTGAGAAGGGTATTAAAAATATCATGTGGATAATTGTTTTGAAATTTATAATGATATTATAGTTGTAGATAAGAAAAATGAAGATAACATATAAAAGGTAATGGTTATTTTATAAAAATTATTATATTAAAAATAGGAAACATTATTAGATTGATATTGATAAATCTTAATACATGATTCATATTTTTTAATTTAGTAAGGAACTATTAAGTAATAAGATGGAAAATATTTTTTGAAGGATTATGAAGAAAAATGAATGAATGAAGTGTCTATATATAGTGTTTCAATAGTTATGATGTAGTGATATTTTTTAAGGGTTGATAAATTTAAGGATGATCATACATTTATAGTAATTAACACTCTTTCTAATTTTTATGTGATGAGAGTACTTTAGGAGGAATTTATTGAGTTTTAATAAATGTTTAAGGTATATGAAACCCATACTTTTAACCTGTTTTTTAGTAAAAAGTTATTTTAGAAAGGATGTTTTTATATTTTTTGGACATAAGTTGAAATTTATTGATAACCATTAGGGTTAATATAGTCTTTGATGTTAAGGTAATTATGGTTAATTGGTATAAAATTGTTATAACTTTTTTGGAACATAAGTTTTATTCTATATATAACTATGATATTGAAAAGTGATTTAGTGACTAAGTTATTAAAAACATTCAATATATTGGGAAAATTATATGATAAAGGTAAATGGATTTTTTTTTGGAAAATATGATATTTTATTTGTGGAATAAAGGTTGAGTTATCTTTTGGAAGGATATATGATTTTGATTGGGGCTTTATGGTGATTCTGGTCATTTATGGAAAAAAATTAGCATATTTTAGAGATTAAATGATTAAGGTATATGCAATTTTGGTATGTGATTTTATGAGTGATTAAGTTTTCTAAGAGAGAAATATTAAATTGATCTCGGAAGAATATGTGATCAAATCTTTTTGATTTTTAGGTTTTGAAATTTGTCAAGTTTATTTTGAAGGCTTTTAAGGTTAGTTATTTATGAAATGATTTATATCAAACTTTGGGTGTTATTAATGAATATTTGGAGATTAATTTATTATTATTCCGTATGATGGTTTATTAATACTGGATTAACTTATGATAACCATTTTTGGATTTTATTAATGGGTATAAATAGAAGAAATAAAATTTTATCCATTTTTGGAACTTGTGATCCATTATAAGTTGATTTTAGTGCTTTAGGATTGAAAAATTATTCTTGAATATTCAATTCTTAGAGTAAGAGATGAGATAAAAGTGGAAACCTATCAAATAACAAATGAAGGATAAAATACACATATGAAGTGGAAATAAATAAAGTACACATATTTCTTAAAAATATTCATCTCATTGGTAAAACAATTTCTCAAACATATCGAGTACTATATGGAAAGTAACACTAAACTATCAAGGTAAAATTTTAGAAACTCATATGTAAGTATGAGTCATATGAAGATATATGATTTTATGAAATAATAAGTTTCCCTATTTTTACCTAGAAATTAAATTTTAGGGTAAAATATATATATCTTATTCTATTTCTATGATATGATAAATTTATTTCGAGAGAATCAAATTAAAATTATGTGGAAAAAATATCTTTATGGTGGTAGAATATAACACACCAATATTTTTGAATTTATTTTATTTAAATAATATATTCAATACCGTGTGGTATAGACAACACCGATCTTTAACAAACCATGATACACTATAGAAATAATCTTATTTAAATATTAATATTAGGAAAAATTAGTTGGCTTAGAGGGTATTAATAGGAATAACTATATTATGAAATATATGTAGAAATTTTTTCTATAATAAAATTAACCATCAATCATGAATTTATTATAATTTGGTAGGATATGAAGATAAACTATTTTAAGATAAAAGAGATGTTTTTCATTAAACTATTTTTATGTGCACAATGTTTTTTAATATTAATAAATTAAATTAATCACTATTGATAAATTATTATAATGAAATAATTATATTATATATTCAATTTAATGAATTAATATTCATTTAATTGTGGTTTTTAGTCAAGGAATGAGAATAAAGTCATTTTATGTTTCAAAACTACATTTTCTTCAAAAATGGGTTTTATTACATTTTGTGTGCATATATTATAATTAATTTATTCTAATTTCGGAAATTTTTATTGAAACAGTGGTCATAATTTTTGAAATTATCATTTCATAATAGTCTTTGGATGATTTTTTTGGTTTTTTTTAAAAATTGATTTTTGAGCGAATATTGAAAATGTTGTTTTTTGCAAAAATATCAATTATTTCCTAAACATCATGTAATTTAAAAGTACCATTATTTTTTTATTTTTTTAAGTAAAATTATATCCCTTTTATTAAACATAAAGTAAATAATTACATAGTAATCATCATTATATTTTATATGGGTATAAGTTTATTTTTATTCTTAAAAATACATTTTTCTAAAAACTATTTTCATTGCATTTTTTGCACTTATATTAAAATTAATTTTTTATACTTTTATAAATTAAATCTTGTAAAATGGATTTAAAAATTTGAATTATAATTTCCAATTTTGGTTATATGTTCAATTTTTTCACAAAAAAATTTACCAAGTTAAAAAACGAGTTATCGTAGTAAAGGTAAATTAAGGTGAAAAATTAAATTAAGTATAAATGAAAAAAAAACTCAAAAATTATCACATATTTGTATATATGAGAGTATTCTATAATTATACTCCTTCATTCACTATTTTTAGTGGCTTACTTTAAAATCATGGGTTTATTCCAATAGAATGAAGTGTTATATTTAATAAAATTTCATTTTTCTCATTTTATATCTTAAATATGTTTTCATGAGTAGGATAAGTGTAAATATATAGTATTAATAAACCAATATGACTATAATTATTTATAATAATTTAAATTATTATTATTATTATATTTTTTATTTTTTTAAATATAGTATAATTATTTAAAACGGTTATGCAACTCTAATACAACACTTGTTCAATCATAGGAAAAATAAAATAAACGGTTTGAAAAATATAAAAAGTATAATATTTAGATTATTTATGGTATTACATTAAATTTATAGATATTTATGAAGTATAAGTGATTATTTAAGTATTTTAATCTAAATTAAATTGTTATCTTGATGTCTTTAAATTCAAATTTTGAGAATAGTCACGAAAATGACTTTAAATGGTATTTAATGTTTAAAAATAATTTTTAAATCATTATAAAATCATAAAAAATACTATTATAACTCAATTTAATATTAAATTATCTACTATATCATATAATGTTCATGTATGTTCCACTTGTCTTTTTTAAAATTACTTTAATAAACCTTAAATATTAAAAAAAGTTACAACGATTAAGGTTAAATAAGGTTAATGAGGGGGTTAAACCAAATTATGAGGTTTAAAATCACACCTAAACATGTATAAATTTCATTATATGATTATATTTAGACCTTATACTTCTTATAATCTAATATATTTTACTTTACATCCTCTTTATATGAGTGAGACACATATTATATATCATCGTTTCATATATTTAAACGATTTCTACCCACCTCACTTATAAAATGAAATATCCTATACTATATTATTAAGATACATTGAACTATTTATATGTATCAATTCCTACCCAAATAACTTCTCAACATCCCTACTAATGTCCTAGAGGTTCTTGTCTCACCAAAATACTAACCTGAAATTCTTAAGGTGTAAGCCAAATGAGGTTTCTTAAAGAATAGGTATAACTCTTAACCGAGTGTTTTCATGTTTATTTATTATTATACCTCATTAAAATCTTATATTACCATGATAATATGATAAAATACCTGTCTTACATATACATAAATGTTATTATGTTGATGTAACAACCTTTTTTATATCTTTTTCTATCCTATATGAAATTAAAACATCACGTGTCCGTACATGTGGACAACCACAAAAATGAAGTGATGTGTTTCATTTTTCATCACTACTAATAAGGATGGTTTACATAATTATTATTAAGTAGATATAAGATATTACTTACATTATTACACTTCCATTTTTCAAAAAATGATAATGTCACTCGTGTGTATATGCAGACTACCACCTCCATAAAGGGACGTGATTCATTTTCCCTATTCGCCTCTCATGTATGGTTATAAAATTGTATTTAATGCATAAAAATGATAATTATATAATGATTAATATTCCAGATATGATTTAAAAATTACCCCATTGACCATGGTCAACCGACCAAAGTTGTGTTGGGATTATGAACCGAGCATCCTAAAAATTCCCAACATGAACTTAATTGATTTAGTAACTTTATAAGGCTTGGTAATAAATGAAATTAAAGGGATAATAACAAGGTAAAAAATGAAAATGTTTCTTAAGCAAGTATAAAATTTATATAATTTTATTATAAAATATTTATAGTACATATGTGGTGAGTTAGAATCAAGTTAAGGGGTATTTATTTAAAACCTTATTTTAAAGTACTCCTTAAAAAAAATTCCTCCATGTTCATGTTACTTTAAATGTTTTAAATAATGTTATTATTTTTGTTTAAAATATTTTTAAATTTCACTTCAAATTAATTTTTAGTTTATTTATAAATTTTTAAAAAGAATATTTTTAATGTTTTTCATATGTTCCACTTTTGTCTCTTTTTAACAAAGTGTAAAAATTATATTTTTTAATGTATACATCATGAACATATTTTCCCAAAATCACAATAAGTAATTTTTAAGAATCTTTATTAATAAATTTTCATGTTTTTAATGAAAATTTTACCTCTTATTATACTGTAAAATTATTTTTAAGTGTTTTTAAAGACAAATTATTTTTATCAATATTTGTACATGAAGATTACAATTATTTATGGATTGGTATTAAATAGAATATTTATAAGATTTTATGATGTAAATTAAATATTTTATGTATGTTATGATCCTTTTACATTGATCATGATGTTGAGTAAGATTGAATAGATCTCTAATTAATTGGGTAATGATTTTTTTCTTTAGATAATTATGATGGAATTAACTAAAAAGGTTATTCCATTTGTATGAGTTATTATAAGAGTGATTGTAAGAGTGATATGAATATTATGTCCCAAGATACCTATATGAATTTTTTATGCTTAAAAAATATTTTTTATAGATTTTTTTGATTTCATAAGGTACGTACACAAGATTATGTTTAAAGAAAGCTTATGACCCTATTTAAGGGTGAAAGGTATGTTTTTCAAGAAAAACTTTTCTCAGGTTCTCATGTTCTGTAAGAAATATTGATAATTATTATTTTTACTTTATTATTTATTATAAAAATTATTATGAAATATTTGAACAATGAAGTTGATTTCTTGGGTAAGTAAATTATTATTTTATTTCAATATTTATTTTGAAAAAATAAAAATTTCTTATGGGTTTTCATAAATTTTCAAATGGACTCACAAGTTTACTTTATTTTTACATTCGTTATAAAGATTTTTTTTGATCATACAACATTTTAAAATTTTTTCCATAAATATTAAGGATAATTAGGGACTATAACAAGGCTAATATTTCATCTACGGTAACTAGTCTTAAAATAAGTGAATGTATTTAGAATTAAAAACGAGTTTATATTCAAGAATTTTATTTTTTTTAGAAAAAATATAAATTCTATGAAAGTTTCCACTTTGTATTTAAAGGTTTTATATGTAAGAGTTTTTTCTAATTATTTATAACTTTAAACCTAAAGAATCATGGTAATGTAATAAAATTCAATCCTTTCTATTGAACTCATAATTATGGGTTATTTAAGGTACATGGAATTATTGAGAAGATACAAAAACATGGAATTGTGATGATTTTACTTTTCTCAAAACTATACTTTGATGCATCCCTAAAAAGTCACAAAAAACATGATAACCAAATCCCTTCGATAATGACTAATCCTATTCTAATACAATGTATATCGAGCCCGACTAACTAAGACATCGGTCTTTCAAATCGAAAATCATTATCTAGATGATCACCCAAACCTCACACAATAAAACATAATTCTAATATCTTGAATTCCATTTTAAACTAAGATTTATAATTATGAAACACATACTACTATAGGTAGGTTATCTCACCTAGTCATGAAATACCCACTCAGTTTCTTTGTCATCCACTTTTCACCGCTATAGTGAAATTCCATGCAATAAGCTTCCTATATAACATACCACACCCATATCCCCTTAAATAAACCACTCTATGAACATAAACCAGTAGTCCACTCTAAGTGGAATAGTCTTGTGGGTTAATTACATACTAGCATAATTATTGGTCTACTTATAGTGGAATATATTTTATGGAAGGAAAATAAGAAATATATACCTGTACACCCCTAGTTTCAGCTATGTTACCCTTGTTTTGTATATTATCATGTTATTTAATGATTTGGATTTGTTTTGAGAGTTTTTGGATGGTTTTTGAGTGTTTTGGGAGTTTTTTTATTGGTTTATAGTTTTATAATGGTTAGTACAATTCGTGCACCATCTTCAGGAAACCATTCAACATGGTTTAAAAGTCACTGGGTGGGGACTCATTTAGTGAAATTTTTTACCAAACCATGTGAGTGACCAAGTTAAAAAGGGAAAGGAGAAATAGATATAAAAACATGATTGGTCCATTGTTGGTCTTACCATGTGATCCAACTATGCGAGGGGATAACTTAAGGCAGTATCCCTACTGGGTTGGAACATAGATTGATAGAACATGAATCATAATCATGTGTCTCTCTATTTAAGAAATAGTGTAATGAACATGGTTGGTGCATGGTTTGACAAATAGTTTAACATAATTGTGGAATGGATATTAATTAATTTTAAAATTAAATTTAACCCATATTTAGGCCTCAAAACCCAAATTCTCCCCTATCATTCTAGGTTATTGAGATATCTTTCCTCCCAAGTCTTCTTTAGTGATTCCATTTTATTTAGAGTAATATTTTGGAAAATTAGAGTGAGTTAGAGATTTGGATTCATTGGTAAGTCATGGTTTCTCTCTCTATCCTCAAATTTTCTCATTTCTCTCACCTAAGTTTTTAGATTTAGTCTACCATGGATAGATCTATGTTCCTTATTGAAGATATTGATGATATATTGTTTTATCTATTAAGATGAAGAAGATTTATGGCCGTATCTAGAAGATCAAAGTGTTGTTCTTTGTTTTTTCCATCTATTGAGGGGTAGGTAGAATCTCTCTCATCTCCACTATTCAAGAACTTAGTTTTGATGAATTTTTTTTCTTGTTTTTTTGTAGAAACTTGGTGTGATTATGGAAGAGAAACCATTTTTATTTATTCTTTGAAAATTGGGAAAATTGGATGTCTCTTGGAAAAACCCCGTTATTATAATTTTTAAAATGATAATTTTAAAATTATGGTTTTATTTTAATACAGGAAAAGTGTTTGATAAATTTTTCCAAGAAATAAGCATGAGTTCATTGTTTTAACATAACCCTTGATAAGTGGAATGTTCAATTATGATACACAAATATTGGTCATCTTTTGAAAACTTAGTAGATCAAAGAGAAATTTCTTATGAGTATGGAACCATCACATGGAATTCGTGTGTGTGTGTGTACAATAATGGGTGTGAAAAATCATGAGAAATGGTTATAATACTTTTTTTCTATGTAACTTACTTATGGTTTTGATATAAACTAATTTAACTACTTTTAAATATCTTTATATAAAAAAATTAACTTGTTATTATTCCATTGACATGTATTGTGAATTAATTTTAGAATTTATACTAATTTTATAATCACCCCCTAATTGGTAACTTTAGTGCATTTACATATGTCAGATACGAAGATAAAGGGAAGGGGAAATTATTTTATTCTCTAGTGATTCACTTTGATACCATGGTCATGGCATGTGTAGTTGGAGCATGGACCTAGTTCATGAGTGGCTTGGGATGATTCCACTTTGATTTCTTTAAAAAAATTGTCTTTTAGTTCTTTTTGGTTACATATCTTGTATACATTATCTCACTAATATTATTTTATATTTTGGTTTTTATCTTTGGTTTTATTTTTTAATCTTGCATTATATATATGGCTTGTATGTTTATGTTCAAAATTTCTACTTGTTTTATTTTTAATGGTAAAATAATCCACCAATATCCTCTTAAGTACATGGAATTTATTTTTATCCTTTATTGTCTTGGAGATGTCACCTAAGGCTGGTTATACTTCCAATACTTATCTAGCCAATGAGGGGGGTCAATATTTTATAAATGATATTAGTCTTAGTTAGTATGTTTGCCTCTTGGGCTGGTAACAAAGAGATAGGAATGCTAGAACTGGAAATGTATAGCTTAAAAATACATATCTAACCTTTTTAAACTAAAATTCAAGTTACCATGGTAGTTTGGGGTAAAAAGGTGTTCTAAGACACTTCTAGGTGTCAACATCTCATATTCATGGATTTATCCAATAATTGTTTCTTACCTTTCATTGTAAATGAGACTTCTCACTATGAGTCAATTGTTTATTTTGAGTTTAATGATTTATACACAAGGTTAAAAATATTGAATTTTAAAAACTTTGGTTGAAATACTTGTTTTTTATGGAGATTTAGAATTGAATAATCCTTCAGTTTCTAGTGAGTGATTAAAAAATGGATTTTATTCTTATGATTATAGAGAATGGAACCTGAAATATCTTTAAATATTCATCAATAAGAGGTTTATGAAAATGTAGTTTCACTTGAGCCATGAGTAAACCAAGAGCTAGTCCAAATAATCCTATAATATTTAAGCCATAGAATGTGGTAATCATAATAATGATCCTTGAAAAGTAGACCATTAAATTCAGTTTCAAAAGAAGAATCCACTCTTCTTTCATGTAATATCCCATCCTAGGTTCCACTATCTGATGCCCCAATATGGTGGGTCACATGGCCTAATGCACACCTCCCCACATGCTAGAGGTTTCTGACTAAAAGCGAGGGCCTAGGGTCTGTTAGTGGGGAGAATAACCCCTTATTTTATTTTGTGTCATAATGGTAGTAAATGTAATATTCCATAGTGGAATTAGTAAATCATATAGACAGAAGATAAATAACCAAGACAGGAATAAATAAACAATGCCAAAGGTAAACTCATATACAATAATGTGTCATGTAAAGTCTCTACACAACTAGAAAACAAGTATACAAGCCTCCAATAAAATACATGTATCAAAATACCCAAAAGATTGAAAATACTATCCCAACTATCATCATGATCCTAGCTCAGTCTTGTGCTATCATACTCCTAATAATAACCAAACAAGTCAAGCATTGTGTAGTGGGTGCTTGTTGTGGTCCCTACCTTCATCCATTAAGTCTATTTGGGTATCCAACGGTGGCCCAAATAGGTTGTGAGATAAAACATAGTAGACCACCACCAATGGTGTCTATAACAAATATAGTATATTTATAAAAATTTAGGAAGTGTTCAATATATACAATAGGTATAAAAGTAGTGCAAGTAAAAATTCTAGGGAAAATATGATAACTAAAAAGTAATAGTGTCCATCCCAACAAGGATCCCTACAAATAATAGTCAGTCTCCCATAAACAAGGTAAATGGTAAAATAGAAATAAATATGCAACCTTATCTAGTCTGGCCTATAGAATCCAATACCTATACTAGGGATATTTGTAAAACATAGAAAAATACCAATAATGGACATGACGTATAACCAAGTGTATAGAATCCATCATGGTCATATCATATAATATAGTGTAAATCATTTTCCATGGACACACCATATAATAATTCACCCACATCATCCTCACTATGTAATCAAAAGTCTCAGGCCATGAAGGGATTGATTCAAGGTATAGAAGATAAAGTAATCCTTGTCGATTCCCCGGAGTATCTTGATGGAAACTCAGTAATGACTTGGTTGGAGTCTTAGAATCATGTCAATAGACCATGTTCTATGAGAGTACAAAAAATCTAGATCAAAGGGGTATCAAGGCCCTTGGAATCCTACAGAATCAATACCCAAAGAGGAAACAAGTCCAAGGCATCCACTTCCATAAATAAGAACCATTGGAAAAGCATCTATTAATTATATGGAATCATGATATAAGGTATAACAACCAAGGAATCCACTACTATTTCAATTCATCATCTCACTACCTTTATAATTCATAAAACTTCACATTCCATGAGTTTACCCACTCATTTCCATAATTTATCTAAAACCCATTTAAATAATTAAGTCAATCAACATCATGTTATCACATGGAAAAGGAGGAAAACCATCTCCTCACAATACAATTCAATTCATTAAATTTAAAAAGATCCCAAAATAGTGGTGAGCTAACATGCACCTAACGGGGTAGTATAAAATAGGGAAAAAGAATGGGTGCACCCCATGGGAGGCATCATTTGAGGCTAAACAACCTCAAACCAATAAATGGAACTCAAGGGGAAACCTAAGAGGTTCCACTTTGTTAACTTTAAATATTGATGGTGAACATGTGGTGTCACTCACAGCTTACTGGTGCCCCATGTAGGGTCCATATAGGTCAATTCATGACAAAAAACCCCATGGTTTTCTCCAATACCATAATCTCTATCTAACCCCATCTATTATAGGAAAGTCTATACCCTTTTCCAAATCTCACATCATGACCTAATCCTACTGACCAAGGATTATTCTATGTTATCTATCACCAAACTAAGGTCTTATATTACTTATCCATACAATGATATCTTAAGCCTATAACATATATGATAACCCCTATCTAGCAGACCCTCTTTTCGATTAGTATCCTCTTGTTTTAACCTTCTTGGTTAGAGCTCAATCTTGATGTGTTGGGTGATCTCCCTTTTGGGAGATTTTTGTGTTCTATTCGTGCATAGAACCTATTTTTTTATCTCTGTATTATTGTTATTGGATATATCATGGGAATTTAATTAGGTAACTTGAACTATGTGGATTCTTGTAGGAATAGGCACATAGAGGCATCTATGTTTTTTTCGTGATCTCATCAAGGGGTAGGATCAGTGTTAGAAGTACTAGGATTTCGTAAAGTTTTTACCCATTGTATAAATCTAAGTCATTTTTAATCCTCACGTGTGGAAGTTTAGATTATTTATGGATATTTAGGGTGATTTATATTTTGGATAAGCATTTCTTATTGATTTTGAATAATTAATGACCCTTTTGATGAAAATGGTATTCATGATGGATGGTTTCATATTGAGAATTATTTCTTTGTCATTAAATTAATTTATTTTGTTTGTAATTTTGGTGGATTTAGTTTAAATATGTGAAGCCTCATTTTAATGGAAGTAAATTGATTCTTTATAGATAGTTTTAGACGAATTAAATTTAAATTTTCCTTGGAAATTTGTTGTGTAATAGTTTACGGAATTAACATACTTTCATTGATAAATTCATTGAGAAATGTATTTATTCTTTCAATGTATTGATAAATGTGTTGATTCATTCAATTTATTGAGAATTTTATTATTGATTCTTTTAATGTGTTGATTCTTTAAATGTATTTATTTATTATTGATTATTTTAATGTGTTGTGTCTTTTTTTATTATTTCAATGTATTATTTCTTTCAATGTGTTGTTTTCCATGGTCAATGTATAGATTATTATTTTTTTGGTGAGAATCAACGTATTTTGATTCTTCAGTATTAACATGTGTTGTTTTCCTTGTACATTGATGATATTTTTGATATTCTGGTAAAATTTTCAGTGTTACTATTGTGTTGTTCTAGCTGCAGGTTCTGGGGCAGCATAACCTGCAACTTGTTTTTTTTATAATTCATGATTTAGCAGTGGTTCAAACCACCGTTAGATATAGTTTTTTTCACGGTGGTTTTAACCACTTCTATATTATGGTATTTTCCAGTTATTTGGTTAAAACACCACAAAATATGACAAGATTTTAATTAGTTTGTTTTTTATCAATTTTAGTGGTAGTTTTTTAAGTAAAAATTTAAAACTTTAGTAGTGGTTAAAATACACCACTAGATTGTAGTTATTTTTTATGGAAAAACCATTGATAAAACTAAAAAAACCACCATGAAATATGCATTATATGACACTTTACATAAATCACTATTAAATGGAAGGAACCAACACATGTTGAATGCCGACACCAATTTTAGTGGTGATTTTTTGAAACCGTTACATAACCATCTAGTGGCGGTTTAAAATACTGCTAGATAAAAAAATCTTTACTGAGAGTGACCCCACATGACTTGACCATAGGGAACCTACTTGGGACACCAGTAAGTTGAGAGTAACACCACATGTTCACCCCAAATAGTTGAAGGTCTAAAAACAAGCACATAGTAGTAAAATCACTAAAATGGAAGGCTTTATCTTATTATACATTAACACACTCACATACACTCAACTCCATGAAATATTGCGTAGGTATAATAAAATAAATCCTATCGGTGTAAAAAATCCATGTCGTAACCTCTATAAAATATATCAGAATGAGATAGATAAATATCCAATAAAGGAAAAGGGTAAAATACATTCCTAACCAAGAAAAAGGAAATTAGGTCCCAATCTAGAAACAACTGAAAGCTAAAAGAAGAGGAGTTCCCAACTCAAGATCCCTAAGTCTGACAACCAAACATGGTCAGTTCCTCTACTTACCTCAATATTCCATAGATACTAGGTCCACTAAGGAAACCATCAACCGGTTTTCTGTATAAGAAAAAAATCATGCATGAAAATCCTATACTGTTGTGAGTATAAACATACTTAGTAAGGAACCATGAAAACAAGTGGGAAATAGTATAATATAATAGTCAGCTAGACCTATATGTAAAAGAGAGACAAGAAAATAAACACCATATATGATCATAAAGAAATTTCATTCTCCATAGCCATTTGAAACACAACATATAAACACATGGTTATACACCACATACAAAGGTCACCCATTATCCCGATCTCATATAAAATATAAGAAAAAGATAAAAAATACCCACATTGGACATATTGATACATGAAAAAACCATCTCAACTGATCATCACCCAATGATGAACTATGCTCATCACCCTATCTATCTACATCTCTACTTCCTACTACCGGCACCTGTAAGACAATTATGTTGAAAATTAAACAATGTTGTATATTTATATTTAAACTTATAATCAAAAAAAGTTTTCAAACTAAATGATTTTGAAGTTGTGTGATTTACCTTCTCACCACCAGTCATCACTTGAAATCCATATTTTCCTGTCAAAGACCTCATATGGTAATGATCCCAAACCCATCCCATGCACTAGACCAGGATGCTCCTTCCTAAGAACTTTACCAACTTGGTCATCCTGTGAGATTGAGTAGGACTGTGTGAGATTGAAATCCCATTGTTCTTTAATTTTTACCTATAAATAAAATATCAGTCATATTAGAAGCAACATGTATTAACATAATGACAATTTATAAAAATTTATTATAATGAAAAATAAATTCATATCCCAACTTCTTTGGCAGACTCATTAACAAAAATCCCATCATATAATTTATGAACATTTTACCACACTTTTGTTCAGGATACTTGGTGGACTAAACTCTATGAATACACTAAACAAAGATAAATCGACAATTTAATATATTATATAGATAAAATTATCTGATAAATATTTAAACTAATGAAAATATTACGATATTCGATTATATTCTAGAAGAACTCTTTGACCACACAGTGTGAGTATATTTCTTCCTTAATGGCATCCATATTATTTAATCAAATATAATTAAGATCAAAACATATATTTTGAAATTTTCATGAAAAAAAAAGAGAAATGATAACATATGAACTATACTAAAAAAATATATAACAATGATATGTAATGACTACAAAAATGAAATAAGTGGTTGATAAATAAATGGATAACAACACATAAAATCATTTTATCCTTTAATCATGTTAGTTGCATGCTCCATAGTCACTTCATCTACTTTATCCAATCTTTCAAGACTAATATTTTTAATTTCATGATGGAAAAATAAGTCTCATTCTTGTTGTTGATGGGATTGAATGTTAGAGGTCAAATCTTCCACTTCATCACCCATATCATACAAGTCTCTTTGTTTTAGGTGAGAAACTACACTCCACCATTCATCCGTGACATCTTTCACATAATATACCATTTTCACTTGAGATTATAAGATATACAGATCATATAGTTCATGTTCACTAATATTCATCAAGTGATAGAATTTCACAAAAGTAAATTGCAAGGAATATATTTTAATAACCTTGATAATATTCACAAAGTTGAATTTGAATAAAACAACTGAAAAATGTCTATGGTAGTTTAATTTGATAATATTAGTAAACTTTCCATAGTATTCCACTTCAAAAAACATAAATATTCCACTATTATATTTTTTCAATCCCTCTTCTCAATCAAATGTACAGAATCTAAATCCATTCATGTTGTAAGAGTCGAACTTTCTAGCTTGTTTTAGAGGATCTCGAGCAAGAAACTTCAAATATTCTGAAAACTATGCTCGAGTATCAGTATTCATGATCTAAAAAAATTAATATAAATTATTATATTTACAAAATATATGTATCAACCTAATATCCTTATTGACTGTAATATTTATAAACCTACAGATCATGAAAACCATTCTACAAGATCTTTATTAATAACCTTTTTATATATTTATCATTTCATGTCCTTACTATCATTATTCAATTTATTTTTATCCTCAACTCTTTAATAAATTAATCTAAAATTTTAATATTCAGTAGCACATATCTATGTTCTTGTAAAAATTCCATTTCTGTTAGTGTAACATTTGAGATCCTCCCAACTGATCGGCCAATAGCAGGAAAGTTTTTCGATTTCCCATTTATTTTAGATTGAGTTGATGTGTTGTAAAAATGTTCAAATTGATTTAATCTTGTCTCAATGTCATCCAATTATCTAAAAAAAAAGTTAAGACACTCCTCTTCCAAATATCCTTTAGAAATAGAGCCTTTAGGTTGAGATTTATTTTTCACATATGATTTAAAATGACCAAGATATATTTGAAAAAGTAATAATTATGTATTTAATGAAGTTCCAATAATTGTTTAATGAAACTAAAAACATATAAATAAAGTACCTCTCAATTTGATACACCCATCGATAATGTACAGGGCCTCCTAATTTAGCTTCCTCAACCAAATGAACAGTTAAATGCATCATGACAGTAAAAAATAATGTAGGAAAGATCATATCCATTTCACAAAGTGTCAATAAAAATCTCTCCTGAAGGTTTTTAAACTAAAATGGATATAGAGTTTTCCCACATATTTGTCTAAAAAATGTGCATAATTGGATTACAATAGTAGTAACCTTTTCAAGTAATAATATACACAATTCCCATGGAAGTAACTGCTATAAAAAAATATGTGAATTGTGGATTTTCAATCCATGTAATATATGATTATTTAAGTCAACACACCTTCATATGTTACTTGAATACCCATAAAATACCTTCTCATGTTTTAAAATTCATAGGAATGTATATTTATCCCAATTTTTCATTGAATAAATTTCTGAAGCGTACTTTCCATTCTCATCTGGCCAGATATCACTCTTTATGTTCATTTCTTGTAATTTGTTCCAACCCTTTAGATAATCCTTCAAATTTCCATTATCATTAAAAAATGTAAAGATAAAATTGTCACAAACATTCTTCTCAATATTCATCACATCAAGATTATTCCTCAATAAATTAAATTCCCAATATGGAAGTTTGAGAATATACTTTTTTTCTTCCATTGTTGCATTCTAATTTCACTTGATTATTCACTTTAAACTCGTTTCCCACTATCATTAAAATGATTCACCTTCCCTAATTATGTTTCAACATTTCCAAGTTGTTATGGTATTTCAGAACCTATTAAAAACATTGGAGGTGGTATACGATCAATAAAACCATTGAATTTTGACTTGTTCAGCTAAAATATATGAGATTCATTGAGAAATATTCAATGAAACAAGAAGAACCATTTTCTATTGTGAGGTAGTCGTTCGAGCTCAAAATAAAAGCTAAAAATAGGACAATCCAAACCAGTGTAAGTGTTCCAAAAATCTAAATTCCCAAGTCCAGGGATGTCACTAATGGTCCACATTATAGTAGCTTGCATTTTGAAAAATTTTCTAGAAGATTCATCATATGTGTCAGCGTCGTTGCTCCATAACTCTTATAATTCTTCAATTAAAGGAAACAAGAATACATAAATATCATATCCATGCATTTTATTTCTAGGAATAATCATAAAAATGATAAAATACATTTTTTTCATACACATCCATAGAGTAAGATTATAAGGGAACAAAACAACCATCCAAATGCTATAACTAGTACACAAAGTCCCAAATGGGTTGAATCCATCGAAAGTTAATCCCAATCGAGAATTCATAGGATTAGATGAAACATATAGATGTAATGAATAAAATGTATTCCAAAATTATTAATACCTTTGATTTCATATTAAACCATCATTGTTATTATCTACAAAATGTCACTTCATGTGTTCGACAATTTTTGATGACATGAATAATATTTACAATCGAGGCTTTAAAGAAAAGTAACGCAAAACCTTTGCACATGTGTTCATTTCCTTCTTATTCATGGTAGTATATTGATTCAAACTTTCAACATAACCCATAGAATTCCATCTATAAGAAGTTAAATTTTTTCCATCATGCCTACTTGAATCATCTCTCCAATAAAGTATACAATCATTGGGGCATGCATGAATTTTTTTATAATTCAGACCAAGCTTGTTAACAACTTTTTTCAAATCATAAAAAGACTCAGGGATCTGGGATTCAGGAAATGTATCATGAAAAAATTATAATATCATGGAAATCACTTATTTGTAATTCTACATAGTCATTTGATATGGTACAACTTTAGCATAAAATAATGTTTTGAATATTTTAAACATCCACTATACAACTCTTGATTTCAATTATCAACTAAACCACGAAACACATATATCTTCTTTGTGAAGTTTTCTCTTACATCAATCTCTATATAATCAATAGGAGGATCCAATGATATGTTACAATCTTGATCTGGTTGTACTACACTCTCAAAAATATCACTTTTCACATTTTTATTTATAGCACCATCGATTGGTTGTTATAATATGTTTTGATGTTGATGTTGGTGTCTTGAAATAAATAATGTATCATTTATAATTTTTTTCATTTCATTTTCCATTGTCAAAAAATTTGGGTGCTCATTTTGTGGATTGACATCAGTTCTCAACCTTTCTATAAAGTTCAATTCTTCATTCCATATCCAACACAAATATTGAGCAGTGAATTGATTTAATATCCAGTGTTCATAAACTTCGTATCTCTTTAACCATTTTATAAATTTACTTTTAGGACATTGAAATCTTATTCTCCTATTTATTGATCGATTGGAAATTGTAAAATCTAAAAAATCCTCCAAACCTTTATCATACTGAGGTGTGTTCCTAATTAATGTGATCCAGCTTTTATCCATGTATATCACAATGTTCCTTCACATTATTAAAAAAATTAAAACACATAACTATTATTAAATAAGAAAATAGATTCATATATACTAGTTGGAAAAATATGAATAAGTTAAATGAGTTTTTCCTATATAAATACATATAGTAAATAATGAAGCATTTTAAATATGATAATTGGAATCCATAAAGTCTAGTTGGGAGGAAAATGATGTGTAAAAGAGTTACATTTTTCATTTACAAATCATTAATAAACCTAAGAAGAAAAATAAATGTTGAAATCTCTTTCTAATAAAAATATTTTTTAAGAAATCATTGAAAAAGTATCACAATCTAGTGTCAATAATTGATTAAAGGACCAGCATGATGACAACATTGAAAATTATGTTGAGAATGATCATGACTTCATGGGACATGCTAATGTGGCGTTTAGTTGAGAAATGAACTGCTCTAAAGATGACAACATGAGTTCATGAAATCAAAGTAATTATAATAATCTGGAAACTATAATGAGGTACCAGGTACCACCGACATAATGTTCCTTAGACAAAGTGAAATAAAAATGTTTGACTACATCCATTGCTCACTTGCTACTTAAGGAAATTGAAACTGTTTCACAAAAATATATTCAACCAATACAAAAATGAACTAGAATAATTGAGGAAGATCAATTTTGAATGAATAATTAGATATATTCTTTTTGAGAATATTTTTCAGGAAAAACCAATTTCTCTCATAAAATATACATTTAAATATACACAACCACATAACCCATAAGAGTTGAGAATGCTCATCCCACCACCTCTTATTCTTAGCTAATAATTTATGGAAACTAAATAACATAAGAATACTAATAATCTATAGTTAAAAAATAATACACTTTATTAGGACACTAAAAAATTTCATCAATGTCATCCAAACCAACTTTTATATGTGCTCATTATCTATATAGTATACTTTTCTACCATCATGGACCTTTCAATCAAGTATTTATTTCAAAACCCATTCTCTATAGGAAGATGTATATATATATATATAAACATATCAATATCTTTGTGTGTGTTTCTATAATCATTCTGGCTAAGATATTACATCTTACCATGTGATGGAATTTTTTGAATATTATTCTTATGTAGTTGGCCTCATCTTCTCATATGAAGGAACTATATGTTTATCATCCCTACTTTGGAGGCCCCATAATAACATATGATAGAAAATATTTATGTATAACAAATATATATCAATATTCTTATAAATATATGTAATCCTTCCTCTATAGAATTTCATGAATTTTCATAGGGAGGAACTTGATATACATATATATATATATATACCTCTATGTGTATTTAGTAAACAAGTTTCAAGCTAAAACCTATAAGATAACTCCCAAATGTTTCATATGACATTCCTAACCAAACCAAGGTTATACATGTGAAATTTAAAATAAGGAAACCTAAGGTAATCACAATGAAATCAATTAATGATAGAGAAACACAAAGTTTTCCATATTTACACACTAAACATTCTCTATATAATAAATATATACATGTTTCATATCAAAACAATAAACATTCCCTGTATTAAATGATTTTACATGTTTAATATAAAAATAATATTTTATTATAATTTATTCATATAAAAAATAAACATGCTCCAGAGGAAAACATAATGCACCTTCTCACACTTCATTGTTGTAATACTACAATATCATGATAGAAACCAATAATTTGTATAATTATTTAAAATACTTTCAAATTTTCATAAATAAAATATAGTAATTAAGTATTCAAGAATAAAAATCTCATTCCAAATAATATATAAGTTATAGAACACTCAATGATTAATACAAATCCAAAAGATTCCAAATAGAGAAAATTCCTAGTACTGGCAGCGAGGGGAAAGGGCTTGTGAGGGTCAGGGGGTGGGGGCGAGGGTAGGGACCAGTGATGAGGGGTGGTGTAGCGTGGCATGTCTTGAGACTAGCGGTGAGGTACGACGAGGCTCAGGACTACTAGTGAAGCATGATGAGGGGTGACGAGCCACGGGACCAGCAGCGAGGCATGGCGAGGGTAGGGCTTCGGGGGGTTGCGGGGGTTGGGGGAGTGGGGGGGTGGGGTAGAAGTGTCTAGTTTATGTAAAAATAAATTTTTTTGTAGTGATTGTTAATAAACCACCACTAAAAACTGATTTTGGTGTAGTGTATATGGGAAGAGGCATAAAACACCTACCGTAGGTCTGTAGTGGAGCCCTCATCTGGTATCAAGATATGATTCCATCCAGATCGAGTTAAAAACAAATAATGGATGAAAATCGTATATATAGGGAATATTATCTTACAACTAAATAAATATATCAAGACTATAATAAATTAATAATGACACAATATGACTGTTTCACTTAGTGTTAGAAATCAAATGAGACGATTGATGCTCGGATATGAGTCCAGACAAAGAATCGGGAGAAAAAGCTATGGAATTAGCTTCAAAGGAGCTCCCTAATGTTCAAGGCTATCCAATGGAGGATAATAGAAAATAGTTTTAGGTTATAATATTTTTTAAGTGAAAAATGGTAAATTACCCAAGAAATACTAGGTTGTATGGTCTGGGCACACGGTTGGTTAAACTGTGCACTAACAATATGCCCTTAACTACTTTAAGGGAAACCACTCATGGTTTCATACTCATAGTTTAATTTAATGTGCACAAAATTTGAAAATCCCTTTGCTAAAAAGTCAACAGTTTTTCATGGGCATGTGACTGAGGTTGAACGGTTTCCTAAAATTGTGAAAACTCCTACAACCCACTATTAATACATGCATGATTAGAGGTAAACATGAAACATGTCATGCATGGTTTCTAATAACTGTGAAGTCTGCCTTTTTTTAATAAAAAAAAGCAGGGATGTGGGCTTTGAATAATCTCCACACACCCCTGATACACCCATTATATATCATTGGGTACTCACATTAGTCCATAAAAAAACATTTAAATCTAAAAAATATTCAAACCAAAAAGTAAAACATGGGATCTTACAATATCCCCTTTAAAAAAATTCATCCCTAAATTTCCCTTCCAAGGGTGATCAGTAATCACTAAATAATAACTCTAGACACTAAGCACGTGCATCAGCCTCCTACTCCCAAGTCTCATACTATAAAAAGACATACTTCCTATCACATCCATGACTTTTTTTAAAGGTAAATTTAATTTAATTTCCATTCATGCTTTGTATTGGGTGTTTCACAAGCTTTTTTGGAGGAAAGGGTGAGTTTCCATGATTTGGGCCAAATCCTCAGCCCATTTCCTGATTTAATAACAAATTTTTTTTTCTTTTATAACTATTTCATTTTTGGGTATTTTTCACCCATTCAAATTCCTAAATGGCCTCCCTAGACATATTAACACCACCATTTCAATTTTGTCCCATTAGTAATTCATAATAATGGTGTATTTGGGTATTTGTTTAAGGAATTGGGCTAGCCCAAAAGTCCATTTCCAATTTTAAAAGAAGAAATCGTTTAATTAATAACTTATTCAATTTTTAGGATTTGTCATTGATTCCACCTCTAACCTAATCCAACTAAACCCAGATATATTCTCATACTCTTCTCCCTATATCTGGAGCTATTATTCATCATGATTTAGTGGAGAACGTCATAGGGTTTCTCAAATCGACCAGATTTGAAGAGGTAACTTCTTTCATTCTTAACTCTCACAATTCTCACTCTTTTTCCTCTATTACAGTTCCTAATTAGACCCTACCTCCTCCTATTAGAACCAAAAATCCATGTAAGCCCTCTAAATCATTCAAAACCTCTTTGGAACCCCATTTGAAGGGGGATTTGGTGGAGTAACTTCAAAGAATATCAAGTAAATGTCTCTCCTTAGTTCCTCACCTTTCCATGAAGTTTATTTCAATTTAATTGAAGTTAAAATGACCAGAGGTTATGGTTTTTAACCTAGGTTTTAACCTTGGGTTTTATTAATCAATTATTATGGTTTTAGGTTTGATCTAAGTCCCTCTTGTTGCGGTGGTGGTGCGACTTGATTTTCTTAGGGTGATTCAAGGGTTTCCTTTGTTTTGGTAGGTGATTCCAATGTTTATGAAATATTTGTGTATTATTATACATTATTTATCATATTTTAAGGTTTATCTAGTTTTATGATTTCTAAAAAAATTGGTTTTAATGGTGTTTCTATTACAATTGAATTTTAAATGCCAATTTGGTGTAAAATTGGTGGTTTTCCCAAGAAATGTTTTATTGGTGTATTTGGGGATTCCCTATAAATACTTAGTTGTTTTTATTGATCTATAATAGGACATAAAATACCGATTTTAATGTTTAACCCCTTTGTTTTTTTCTGTAAAAAATTATTTTTAATGGTGTTTGTAAAGAAAGTGAAGTTTTTGTGCCACTTTTATGTGAAAATTGAGGTTTTACAAAGTTATAAGTCCTTGTTTAACATGGGGATGCCATAAAATTGATTTTTTGTTTTCATTAAAATTTATTGGTCTGCCTTTACTATTTTGGAAACTTAAAAGTGTAAACATGGTGAACAAGTGGGATTCTTAAGGGGTTTTGTGTGAAAAAAAATACGGGATTTTGAGAAATTGTTTCATTTAAAATCAAAGTGTTTGTTGTGTGTTTTAAGTGGTATAAAATGTGATAGCTATTGTACTGGGTGTATGTGACCAGTAGTGGACTTTTACATAAAAATGGATATGTGTTGCATACTGAAATGTTTTGAGCACAAAGGGGGAAGCCTGGGTACCTAGGTGGGGCGGATGTGTTCTAGTACGGCTAGTCGACCGGATGGGTTTTGTCCCTGTTCCACCTAGAATTTGGATAAAGACAACTCTAACTAAACTATGTGGATTATGATTGGGGACCACTAGGTTATGGGTATGTTCCCTACTATTGGATCATGCATGGGAATGGATTTTACTTTGGTTACTTTACACAAGGTATGAGGTGCATGGGGCCCGAGACTATCTAGTGCCTAGGGGTGTTCTCGATTTTATTGTTCATTGTATTTGTGGTATTTTCCCTTGTCTTAGGGTGTTTTGGAAGTACTTTATAGTAAATAAAATTTCTATTTAATTGTGTGAACATTATGAAAATTTTAGTTTGAAAACTTTTTTCAAATGAATGTTTCATTTCTTAGAATTTATCACTGCTTTTCTTTGCGTATTAAAACTGCTTGATTTTTCACATTGTATTGCTTGATATTTGGAATAATTTGGTGGTATCCTATTGGTATTAGGATCACACCTTACTTACACCCCTTGGGTGTAAGTATACTTTATTATTCTTGACTCAGGTAAAGGTAAGGCAATGGGTGATGACGGTTCAGGGTGTTAGTTCTCATCCCTGGTGCGGAGTTGTGGAGAAGGCTTGTGGGTGATGACCCCAGGTCATGTGGAGTCCTTGGGTATATTTTTATGTTATTTAATTGTGTATTTGGACCCTTTTTAGTGCATTTTAACTTATGTATTCAGTTCTGGATTTTTTTTAGAAACCTTATTTAGTATGAATTTTTCAAATTCAGTTTATCAAATATTTTTGATGTTTTATGTATATGTATTTAGGTAAATCGATCCCAAACCATGATAAATGATACCCAGGAACTTGTTCTATCATGTGGGGATAGGGAACTCCCTTACTGACATTCCACAGTCTAGGTTTGGTGCCAGTAATAGTGGCGACCAGATTCAGTTCGTGACAAAATGGTATCAGAAGAGGTTAATGTTTTTGGATTATGTTACTATTTTGGGATGAGTCGGGATAAACATGAGCTTGGAATGTGGGGGCTTGGGGTTTTGGTCACGAGTATGGTACCTAGACCGCACCTCTCATGGAAGACCTTGAGTCACCAGGGGACGTTGGAATTGTCTGATTAACTTCACTTCCAGGTGAGACGTGTGGGCTGCAGACCCCACGTCGACATTGGGCGGGGGTAGAGTAGCTATTTCTTTTCTTAATAAAATGTGTTTAGTTTATTTATATTTGATGTATTAGATTAAAATTTTTAGAATTTTGGTATTGAATATTGCTTTGTTACTTTTGCATTTTTGTAGCAACACGCCTCCCCAGAAAGCTCCAACGCACCCACGGGAGGAAGCTAGAGAGAGTTCTCTCACACCGATTGATTAGAGGATAGTCGAGGATGGGGTATAGGCTATCCAAGATTTAGGACAGGGACAATATACTTCTCTTATTACTATAAGGGCATAAGAGACGGGTCCTAGAAAAGATAAATCATAGGAGTTTCTGGAAAACAAGGCTCTTACCTTCTGAGGCAGCTCAGAACCATAGGAAGCAGAGGAATGGCTCAAGAAGATCGAGTATATGTTTGAGTTATGGGAGACACCTGAGGATCTCAAGGTGAAGTGTGCCTCATTTCTGTTAGAGGTTCCCAGCCGTAAGTGGTGGGAGTCAATGCTTTAGAATGGGAAGAATGAGTAGATGCACTTGGGAGATTTCAAGGTCGTCTTCAATGAACTATACTGCCATGAGGTGTTGGCTTATGCTAGGTCCAGAGAGTTCATGGACCTTGTTCAAGGGAATCTATATGTGATGGAGTATGCCAATTGTTTTGCTGATTTGGTTTGGTATGCTCCATAAATCGTCTCTAATCAACAGGCGAAGGCCTAGAGGTTTGAGAAAGGCTTGCGACCAGAGATATACTCCCAGGTGTTCTTGTTTAAGATAAGGACATATGATGAGTTCATTGATCGAGAGTTCATGGTGGATATTGATATGAAAAGAAGGTCTAGTTTATGTGGTTCAGTACCAGTAGTGGGTAGTGGCAGCTTCTCAGAGAAGAAAAGCGGAAGGATCATGTGAAGAAAGGAGGTGGCAGTTTAGGCCACTCTTCAAGGCAGTTTTTGTCTGCAGATTCTGATGTGAGATCAGTCATGTGCCACCAATGTGGGAAGCCCAGGAACATATGAATAGAAATTCCACTTCCTATGAGTCCTTATTACAAGTGTGGAGGTATGGGGTATTTTTAGTGCTTCTGCGGTGTGGCACGTCCACTTCCGAGTGGGGCAGGGTCAGTGGCTTCAAGAGGAGTGCCAGCACAGTTCAAGCCATTGAGGACTGGGGGGTATTGATATGGTGGTCATAGTGGTAGGGTTGGGTCATCTTCTGGGTAGATCCAGTTAAGGGAACATCCAAATACTATCAGTCATCCTCAGGAAGACACCAGACATCTCCATGCGGTGGATCAGGTACTAGTAGGATCAGAGGCGGGACCGTCAACTGTTCGAGGTATCATTTTGATTGCATATTCTATAGTTGCTGATATTTTCGATATTGGTTCCTCTGTTTCATTCATTTATTCCCATTTTTTTGACACACTAAATTTACCAATTGAGTTGCTATCTTTTGCGATGGATTTTGTTACGTCGCAAGGAAAGAAGAAGGAGAAGGGTAGAAGGTGCCCATCGTGTGTGCTTTTCGGGTCAGGGGTAGAGATGGAGTGGGACCTCTTGGTCTTATAAATGGATCAATTTGAAATCATACTTGGTATGTATTGGATAGTATACTTCCAAACACACATCTATTTCTACAGGCAGTGAGTGAGTTTCACAGCACCTGATGGGAGTATTCAGGTTTTTCAGGGAGAATCGGATCCTCGGTCAGGTCGTGAAAAACCTTCACTCCCAGGGTTGGGAAATATTTCCTTCCATTTATCATCGCTCACACTAGATGATGATGGTATTTTTCTTGAAGGTGCACTACCTCATGTAGTGAATGAGTTTCCAGAGATATTCGCAGATGATTTCTCAGGTCTTCCCTCGGAGCGGGATGTTGAGTTTTCGATTTATCTGGCACCGGGAACATAGCCAGTATCTCTTCCCCCATATCATATGTCCCCTACCGAGATGAGTGAATTAAATATACAGTTGGACTACTTATAATCCAAAGGATTCATTTTCCCAAGCGTCTCTCCTTTGGTCGCTTCTATGTTGTTCGTGAAAAAGGCTGACAGATCCCTCTGGTTGTGCATTGACTACAGGAAGTTGAATAAGGTAACAATTAAGAAAAAATACCATTTTCCCAGAATAGATTATTTATTCAATTTGTTGAAGGGGAAAAGTATTTTTCAAAACTATACTTTCATTCGAGATACCATCAACTCAGGGTGAAAGAAGCTGATAACCCAAAGACAGCCTTCCAAAGCAGGTATGGCCACTTTGAGTATTTGTTCATTCCCTTTGGATTGACCAATACTCCAGTGGTTTTTATGGAACTCATGAATAGGGTGTTCTATTAGTACCTATATTCCTTCATTTTGATGTTCATTGATGACATTCTAGTATACTCTGGATCTGAGGGGGAACACGAACAACACGTGAGGATCATCTTGGGAACTTTGTGGGATCACCAACTCTATGAAAAGTTGTCAAAGTGAACTTTCTGGATGAGGGAGGTAAATTTTTTTGGGCATGTGATCTCAGAGAAGGGGGCTTCATTGGACCCTGAGAATATTAGTGCATTTATGTCATGGGAGTAGCTGAAGAATGTGTTCGAGATCAGAAGTTTCCTTGGTCTGGCTGGTTATTACAGGCGATTCATTCAGGATTTCTCTCGGCTTGATTCATCGATGACCGCGCTCACCCAGAAAGGGGTGAAGTATGTATGGGGACTAGAATGTCAAGAATCATTTGAGGAGCTGAAGAGGCAGTTTACTACCACCCCCGTGATGATTTTTCCAGAGGCTAGAAAGGGATATTTGGTCTATTGTGATGCTTCAGGTATGGGTCTTGGGTGCGTTCTTATGCAGGATGACCACATGGTGGTGTATGGATCTCGCCAACTATGACCACATGAAAAGAACTACCTAAACCATGACTTGGAGTTGGTAGCAGTGATGCATGATTTTAAGACTTTGTATCACTACCACTTTGGGGAGAAGTTTGTGGTCTATTCTGATAACAAAATCTTGGCCTATATCTTCTCGCAGAAGGACCTCAACTTGATGCAGCGTCGTTGGATTGAGTACTTGCAAGGGTTCGACTTTGACATTGTATACACTCTAGGAAAAGGTAATGTTGTGGCCTATTCCTTGAGTATAAGAGTTGCAGTTTAGGATTTGAGGAAGTCCAGTGATGTGTGGACTTTGATGGGACTCTTTTCTAAGATGAATATGGAGACCAAGGAGCACAGTAGAGGTGCGTTCTTGGCGAGAGTTCATTTGATTCCTTCTCTCTTGGAGTTGATTCAGCAGGAACAACCTAGTGATGATATTTTTCAGCAGTCGAGGTAGTTTATTCATGGTGGGGATATTTCTACTGATTGGTCATCATCTCACGAGGGTATCTTGTGATTTAAGGGTTGTTTAGTAGTGTCGTTATCTCTGTGGAATATGGTGATGGAGGACAACCACTGTTCTCAGTGGGCTATCCATCAGGGTGCCACTAAGCTGTATTATGATGTTTGTCGGAATTTTTGGTGTCCTAGTATGAGACAAGACATAGCGGACTTTGTGTTGAGATGCTACACATGCCAGTAGGTGAAAGCAGAGCATCAAAGGCCCTCCGGTTTGCTCCAGCCATTACCCATTCCTACCTAGAAGTGGGATGAGGTCTCCATGGACTTAATTGTTGGATTACCTCGTACACCTCGGGGCAATAATTCCATTTGGGTGGTGATTGATCATCTGACCAAATCATCCCACTTCATTCCGATCAGAGATACAACTAAAGTGGATGAGTTGGGCCATTTCTATCTTTAGGAGGTGGCGAGACTCCATGGTGTGCCATCAGTAGTTGTCTCAGATAGAGACCCCTATTTCACTTCTTAGTCTGGTAAGGCCTTCAAGAAGGCCTTGGGGTCTTAGATTAAGATGATCACGACATACCATCCTCAGACTGATGATCAGACAGAGCAGGAAAATCAAATTTTGGAGGACATGCTCCGTGCATGTGTCTTGGACTTTGGAGGTTCCTAGGATAGCCATTTGGGATTGATTGAGTTTTCTTATAATAATAGTTATCAATCCTATATTCAAATGGGTCCTTTTGAGGTGCTCTGTGTCCGGCCTTATCGGTCCCCCCTGTGTTGAGCTGAGGTAGGTGAGACCTCACTACTAGGGCCAAGTCTGGTGTAGGAGATGTATGAGAAGGTCAAATTGATCAGGTAGTGCATGTTGATAGTTCAGAGTCTTCATAAATCTTATGCAGACATGAGGGGTTGAGGCCTAGCGTTTTCTATGGGTGATATGGTATTCTTGAACGTGGCACCTCGTCTAGGCCATCGTCGATTGGGGAATAAAGGGAAGCTGATGCCGTGATATTTCAGCCCTTTTGAGATCACCAAGCATATTGTAAAGGTGGAATATTGGTTGGATTTACCTTCTCAATTTACATACATCTATTATTTCTTCCATGTCTCCCAGTTGAATAAATACAACTCGAATCCATCTCATGTACTGAGTTGGAAAGAACTAGAGATAAGATACTGACTTCTCAGTCTCTGATCGGCCAGTGAAAATAGTGGACTCCCAAAAGAAGGTGCTTCGATAGAAGTCTATTCTTTCGGTCTGGGTTCATTGGCATCATGGTAGTGATGCACATGAGACCTAGGAGTGGAAGTCATGGGTTGGGGAAGAGTACCCGTTCTTGTTTTCCAATCAAGCTTCAGGTTGAATTTCTGGGGCAGAAAGTCATTCATGATGAGAAGAATTTTCACATCCATAACTTATTTTAAAGGTAAATTTCATTTAATTTTCATTAATGATTTGTTTTGGGGGTTTCCCAAGATTTTTTGGAGGAAAGGGCGAGTTTTCATGATTTGGTACAAACTGTGAGCCCATTTCCCGATTTAAAACCAAATTTTTTTTCTTTTATAACTATTTCTTTTTTTGATATTTTTCACCCATTCCAATTTCTAAATGGCCTCCTCGGACCTATTAACACCACCATTTCAATTTGGTCCCTTTAGTAATTCATAATAATGGTGGATTTGGGTCTTTATTTAAGAAATTGGGCTAGCCTGGAATCCCATTTCTAGTTTAAAAAAATTGTTTAATTAATAGCTTATTCAATTTTAAGGATTATTTGGTGATTCCACCTCTAAACCAAGACCACTGTACCCAGACGAATTCCAATCCTCTTTTACCTCTCTTTGGAGCTCGTATTCATCAAAATGTATTGCAGAACATCATAGTGTTTCACAAATCCACTAGATTTGAAGAGGTAACTTCTTTCCTTATTAACTCTCACAATTCTTTCTCTTTTTCCCCCATTATAGTTCTCAATTCGACCCTTCCTCCTTCTATTCGAACCTAAAATCCATGGAATCCCTCCGAGTCATTCAAACCCTCTTTGGAACTCCATTTGTAGGGGGATTTGGTGGAGGAACTTCAAAGAATCTCAAGTAAGTGCCTCTCCTCCTTAGTTCCTCCCCTTTCCATGAAGTTTATTTCAATTTCATTGAATTTAAAAATGAAAAAGGGTTGGGTTTAGAACATAGGGTTTAACATTGGGTTTTCTTGGTCAATTATTTTGGTTTTAGGTTCGATCTAAGTCCCTCTTGGTGCGGCGGTGGAGCAACTTGATTTTATTAGGGTGATTCAAGGGTTTCCTTTGTTTTGGTAGGTGATTCCAATGTTTATGAAATATTTGTGTATTAGTATACTGTATTTATCATATTTTTATATTTATCTCGTTTTATTATTTCTACAAAAATTAGTTTTATTGGTGTTTCTATTATAATTGAATATTAAATTCCAATTTGGTGTGAAATTTGGGGTTTTCCAAAGAGATTCTTTATTGGTGTATTTGGGGATGCCCTATAAATACTTAATTGTTTTTATTGAAATATAATAAGACTTCAAATACTGATTTTAATGTTTATCCCCTTTGGTTGTTGCTTCAAAAATGAGTTTTAATGGTGTTTGTAATGAAAGTGAAGTTTTGGTGCCACTTTTATGTGAAAATGGAGGTTTTACAAAGTTATCACTCCTTGTTTAAAATGGGGTTTCCCTAAAATTGATTTGTTGTTTTCATTGAAATTTATTGGGCTGCCTTTAATGTTTGGGTAACTTAAAAGTGTGAAAATGGTGTACAAGTGGGGTTCTTAAGGGGTTTTGGGTGCAAAACAATACGGGATTTTGAAATTTTTTTTTATTAAAAATCAAAGTGTTTGTTGTGTGTTTGAAGTGGTATAAATTGTGATAAATACTGTACTGGGTGTATGTGAACAGTAGTGGTGTTTTACATAAAAATGGATATGTTTTTAATTCTAAAATTGTTTGATCACAAAGGGGGGAGCCTGGGTACCTAGGTGGGGCAGATGTGTACTAGTATGGCTATTGGACTAGATGGGTTTTGTCCATGTTGCACCTAGAATTTGGATAAATAAAACTCTAAATAAACTATGTCGATGATGATTGGGGGACACTAGGTTATCAGTATGTTCCCTACTAGTGTCTTGTGCATGAGAACAGATTTTACTATGGTTACTTTACACTGAGGTACGAGGTGCATGGGGCCCGAGACTCTCTAGTGCCTAGGGGTGATCCCGATTTTGTTGCTCATTGTATTTGTGGTATTTTTCCTTGTATTGAGGTGTTATTTAAAGTAATTTAAAGTAAATAACATTTATATTTAAATGTGTGAACGTTCTGAAAATTTTTACTTGAAAATTGTTTTCAATTGAAAGTTACATTTCTTGGAATTTATCACTTCTTTTATTTGGGTATTAAAAGCACTTTCTTTTTAAAATTGTGTTACTTTATCTTTGGAATAATTTGGTGGTATCATATTGGGCTTAGTATCACACCATACTTACACCCCTTGGTTGTAATGAGACTTTATTATGATTGAATTGGGTAAAGGGAAGGCTATGGGTGATGGCGGTTCAGGGTGTTAGTTCTCATCCCTAGTGCAGAGTTGTGGAGACGGATTATGGTTGATAATCCTAGGTTTTGTGGAGTTCTTAGGTTTTTTTTTCTATTATTTCTGGGTGACTTTGGAACTTTTTTAGTAAATTTTAACTTATGTATTCAGTTCAATATTTTTTTGTATAAACCTTATTTAGTATGAATTTTTCAGATCCAGTTTATCAAATGTTTTTGATGTTTTATGTATATATATTCGGGTAAATAGTTTAAAAACCATGATAAATGATACCCAGGAACTTGTGCCATCCTATGGGGATATGGAACTCCCTTTGGACCTCGCCATGGGCCGGGTTTGGTGTTAGTAATAGTGGAGACCAGATTTGGTTCGTGACACTTCCATAACACCCATACTCAAGTAATTGAACAGCATTGGAGAACCTTCATGCTCCTATCAAAAATACGAATAATGTAGTATTCAAAGGACAAATCTACCCATAGGTCAAACTCATCTAGATACTAAGTGTGAGATGGGTTTGAGTGATAATGGCACAATTGATATATATGGAAGATTCTGTGCATGACCCGGTACCTCTGAGGTAACTGCAATCGATAGGATAGTGGACTGACTGTCTATGTAATCCCAAAAGGCATGAAATATCACGGTGAAAGCTTATTATCTCTCCTGATATGTCTATTTCCCAACCTTAGTGAGACACATAAAAAACCTGATCCCAGACCTCAAACTCTAGAGGTCTTCAACAGTGATCAACATACGATTTCAGTCAAGACAATGCAGTAGCTACCCGTTTTTGAATTAAATGAACCTGATTCGAAGTTTCCTACATGAGATGTGGTCTTAGTAGATCTACCTCACCTACCTCTAACTAGAATAGGGGTGATCAACATGGCCTACTTTACAAATCCTCATAAGGTACCATCTAAATAGTCTTTTGATAACTATTATTGTAGGAGAACTCAACCAGGAGTATATGCCTCTCCCAAGAGCCTCCAAAATCTTGGATCCATACCCACAGAATGTCCTCAAGCACCTGAATTGTGTGATCTAAATGGAAATCCATTTGAGGGTGGTATGATGTTATTAGAATCACCTGTGTACGCAATTCCCTTTGAAAAACATTCAAGAAACAATATATAAACCACGAATACCTATTCAATACCACAGTCTAAGGAACCCTATAAATTCTTACTAACTCATTAATATTCAACTTCCCAATATCATTTACTGATAAGGTCTTCTTGATTGAAAAAATAAACAAGAATCCTTTTTGAGCCTGTCAAGAATAAACCAAAATACATCATTTCCTTATCGTGACCTTGACAACCCAATCACAAAATCCATCACAAAATCTTCACACTTCCACTCAAGAATGGGTAACTACTATAAAATACCATTAGGTTACTAGTTTTCTACCTTCACCTACTAACTGGTGGAAAACCTCATAACAAAGCTAGCTACATCACTTTTCATACCTGACCACCAATACTAGTGATGTAAATCACGATACATCTTAGTAATGCTAGGATGCACTGCCCAAACTAAGGCATGAATTTCCCATGTAATATGCTCACATATATCAGCTAGAGCCCAAACATGACCATGAATATGAAATATTTCATCCTCAAAAATAGTCTTACTAAGAGGTAAGTCCATATCTTCCACACTCTCCCATAGCACTAGGATCTCAGAATCTGATAACTACCTTATCCTCACTATATCCATAAGGGTATCGGTCACAACTAACAAAGAAAGAAAATTCTTACCATTAACATCTTTCACTTCCAAGTGCATCTCTAAAAATAAATCCATAAACATCCACTCACTGCTAGCCACTGAATTTCCTGTATCTGAGTCCTCCTACTTACTAAATTGAAAACTTTATTTCCCCTTCTAGGATTATAAGTAGGCTCAAAGTCAAGAGACTATAGGTACTCAATCTAGTTTTTTAACCTCAAATTCGAGTCATGATATTTGAATATATAATTGGGGATTTTTTGTTCTATGTACACCACAAAATGATCTCCTAGTAAATAATGTCTCCAACAACATAAAGAATGAACAACTATAGCTAACTCAAAATCATTTTTTGGTTATTTCCTCTTGCGTGGCCTCAACTAAAGAGACCCGTACACTAGTACTCTATGTCCCTATATAAAAAATACAATAATCTGGATACCTGACACATCATAATACACTATGTAGCTCATGTCTATCTATAGATGAATCCGGACCGGTGTTGAAGTAAGTCTACCTTTCAACTCCTGAAAATATATCTCATAGGTATCTAACCATAAAAACATCAAAATCTTCTGAGTTAATCCATCCATATATGTTTCTAAGCATGATAAGCCATGTATAAAATACCTTTAATATCCAACTATCCCCATGAAACACTATATGTCAAAAACATTCTAGACATACTCCTAGGAAACTATAGCTCTCACCATCTCTAGGTCAATTGATATTCTTGTATCTTAGATAATATGACCCATGAAGTGAATATTATCCATATATAAGTGGAACTTTGTGATATTATCATAAAATTTATTCTCTCTCAATGTATCCAAAACAATCTCAAGACATTTAGCATGATTTTTTTTATTGTGAGAATACCCCAAGATATTTTCCATGAATTTTACCACAAAAAATCGAAATAAGGATAGGAAAATTGGTTCCTTAGCTCCATGAAAGTAGTTGTTGAATTGAAAATAACAAACAAAATAACTAAATTCTCATATATATCATATCTTATACAAAAAATATTTATGAGGTATATCTTCATCTTGAAGACACACCTCATGAAAAACTGACTTCAAATAAGTTTTCAAGAAAACCCGAGATCTTCAAAGTTGATCAAAAAGGTCATCTATCAATGGTAAGGTATATGGTTTCTTAACTATGAACTGGTTAAATTTCTAATATTCCACACATAACATGAGGGTATTATCCTACTTTTTCATAAAAGGACCGGAAAACCCCAAGGAGAAGTATTGGGTCATACAAACCCATTTTCCTCCAAATCATCTAGTTGTCTCTTGAGATCCTACAACTTCATAGTATCCATACTGTAAGAAGAAACAGAAAAAAACGTAGCTCCTAGTACTATTTAGGAAGATAAATCCACCTCTATCTTAGGAGGTAAATAGAAAATTAATCTGGAAAAAAATCCTTGAAATGATCAACCACTTGATGGAAATATGCCTAACATGATCCTTGATCATCTAGATACAATCTAGTAATCTGAGCGATCATCCCTCCAAACCCACAATTCTCTAGTTCAATTCAGCTCTCTTGGACATCCCATTCACCCTTTTATGTGAAATTCACCCTCTTGGTATAATAATAAAAATGGGATCGATGAGAAAATAGAATATCCATCCTAATTATGAAGTCAACCCCAGTCATATCAAGGATAAAAAGATCTCATATGAAGTGACACCCACCAATATCAAGGGGAAAATACCTACACTAGTGAAAACCCTCTGTTATGATCCCAAAAAGTGTATCAAAGGTCACAATGCAATTACAATACTGAACAAAAAGCCCAAGTATTTCTACCATAGATCCCGATATGAAACTATGAGATGGACCTATATCAAAAATAAAATATACAAGTGTATAGGCTACTAAGATCATACCTCTCATAGGAATACCATACATATACCATTATTGACTCGGATTGAAAAAAAATGCTCAATGGTCTGGTGCTCTCGTCGCTGCCACCACACCTACTAGGGTTTTCCAGATCTGAAAATTTTGTTGGCCTTGGTTTGCTTCGATAGTTCCTGATCGATGGACACCGGCTTTGATTCTGAATGAAAACTTGCATTCAAACCTAAAATCCTGGTCCAACAGGATGATACCCTCACAAAATTTAAGCTGAAAGTCATTTCCTTCATCGATGCTCTCAAAGGCATTGATCTTTGCAATTCCTCTAAGATTCATGTGGCTCGATGAAAGAAACTCAATGATGGTAGATTTGCAGTTGAAGATGATCCAGATGTGCTTCAATAGTGGTCGCTTCTCTCTAAGTTCTCTGTTCTGGCCCGTATTTCCTATCTAAAAGGGGACAAGCCCTGGTCGAACCTAGAGCTCAAAACAAGAATTGCTAGTATTTGGGGTTTTTCTAACTAGAAGCTCATCCCTCTCAGTAAGGGTTATTTCCATCTCGTTCTGAAATCTCAAGAGGATTTGAATAGATTCTGGAAATCTGGCAATCTACAACTCAAACCGGGTGCCCTACGTATCTCAGAATAGGACCTCACCTTCAACCCATATAACACAAATAATTCCTTAGTTCAAATTGGGTGTGTTTGCATGGTTTGAATTGGTACTTTTGGAACCCTCGGATTCTCAATGACATAGATTCATGTATCGGAACACCGCTAAAGATAGACCAAAGGATGCTTAATATAGATCTTGTTATGTATGCTTGAGTTATGGTGGAAGTTGACATCACTGAAAAAGTTCTGGAATCCATCGTCTTTAGTGCCAAAAATTATCGTGCTGAAATTTGCATTTAAGTGAAAACATATGTCGACCTATTGTGAACTGTGTAAAATCGTCAGCCACTCCTTAATGAAATGTCATGTGATCAAAAATCAGGTTGCTCAACCTGCGGACAACAGTTGGACTAAAGAGAAGAGGAATAAAACTGGTAAGACTGTGATTCCTTCCATCCCCGACACCCCGAAGAAAAAACCCGATATTTGGGTGAAAAAAAATCTCTTCTAGGTGAGAGATCCAGATTCACTTAGGCTGACCAAGTTGAAGGAGAGGAACTTTCTGAGCATGATCATGACACTTTAGAGGACAATGAGCAGCTTGTGATGGACACCTGTGCCTCTAAACATAGCCTCCATGAGGGGCAAGGTGATGCTACACTGGTCTCACCCGTCTCTACTCCAGTGCCTCACACGGACTGCCATAAGGATGTCACCTAGGTTGTTGTCAATTCTCGAGCTCCTCATCAATACATTGCAGCTCTGACACAATATTGTTCTATGGAGATTCCAATTCTAGCGTAGACTGACTCGTCACATTGCACTGCCTCTAACGGTAATTCTGGTATGCATTCATCTGGTCTGGTTAAACTAGAAAATTGAATTGCAGTGAACTCAACTACTCCCTCTGAAAACTCCCCTATCCCACTAACCTTACAGGATTTCAAACCCAGCCTACAACACTCACCTATGCTGCCTATGCCTTCTGGAGCAGTAGACACACTGGTTTCTCCAGTGCTGACTACTGCACCCCAGACCCCAAACTTAAAGGGAAAATCATCCCCTACTATGATGGATTCTTCTGATTCTTCTAAATAACTGAATGTTTGAAAAGTGACCAACATATTATTTTCTTCTCCTATGAGCAAATAGGATATGAATACTCCTTCAGCCTCACCCTCAAACCTCATAAGATCTAAGAGGAACAAGGGCTCAAATGGATCCAAAAAGGAAAAAAGGAGCTTGGGCTCCAAAAAAAGGTTTTAATGGATGTGTTTTTTTTGGAATTGTCAGGGTCTATCTAACTCTGACACTATTTTGGTTCTTAAAAGACTCGTTGCAACTCATAAACCCAAAATCTTAGCACTTGATGAGCCCAAAACCAATTTCTATCTAAACTTTTTTCATCACTTTTCTGTTGGTTATAAGTTTCTTAGTGCTTGTACTAATGATAGTAATGTTGAATCTCTTTGGATTCTTTATCACAACTCCTTGCATGATGTTAATATTAGTATTTCCTATGATCAAATTATCACTTGTGATTTTTTCTATGATAGAAAGCACATTTTTTCACCTTTTTTTATGCTAAAAACATATATCAGGATCGTAGGCCTCTGTGGAATGTCCTCTCTTCCTTAGCTAACTCCATGCATGACCCTTGGTTGGTGATAGGGGACTTGAATGTCATTCTCTGTCCCACTGAAAAGCTGGTACCATCCCATTCACCCATATCATCTAGAGAATTTAGAGCCTCAATTAAAGAATGTAATCTGGTTGAATTCAATCTCATAGGTTCTAAATTCACATGGTATCGTAGGCATTATAATCAGGTTGTTGCTAGCAAACTTGATAGGGCTCTTGTGAATGTCCCGACCCTTGATGCTTGGGACACCATCTCTAGCATCACCTTACCTAAAATTAATTTTGATCATCATCCTATTCTAATTACCTTTCATTCAAAAAAATTCAATACTAGTATACCCTTCAAATTCAATAACGCTTGGTCCCATGATCAGGATTGTTCTTTCAAAGTTGTTAGAATTCTATGAGCCATCAATCTGATGATTTTTTCTGTATCACCAAGCTCAAACATCTTAATAATTTTCTCAAAGGTTGGTGTAGTGCTAAATCTAAACATATTGACCAAGACATCTCCAACCTTGAGAATGATCTCAATAAAATTCAAATCACCTCCACTAACTCTGACCTTTCCTCTAACCCCCAAGACGAAACAAAAATTTTCGTTAAGCTCAACTCCCTTTTAGCCCTCAAAGATAACCTTCATAAACAGGTTTTCAAAATGAAATGGCTCACCGATGGGGACAGAAACACCAAATTTTACAATGCCCTATAGAGGATTAGAAAATTCACTCTCCCTCTATCTTCTCTGAAAGATAATGAAAATATCCTATCCTCTAAAACTACCATTTCAAATCATGTTGTCACTTACTTTGAAAACATTTTTAATAGTCCTCATATTAACAAGAATATTCTCTGTGGGATCATCCCGACTTTGGTCAATGAGGATGACAATATTTGTCTCTTAACTACTCCCCTCAACCATGAAATTAAAGTCACGGTCTTTAGTCTGAATCCTGACAGTGCTCCTAGTCCGGATGGCTTCAAAAATGGTTTTTTTCAACATCACTGGGAGGTTATCTACCCTGATGTCTGCAAACTTGTTAAATATTTTTTTAAGACTGGCTCTCTTCCTTATGGTCTAAATTCTCAATTCCTCACCTTAATTACAAAGGTGACTAGTGGCTCTAAAATCCATATTTTTGGACCCATTGACCTAATAAACTCTATTTATAAAATTATTACCAAGATTATTGCCAATAGGATTTCCTCTCTATGTAAAAAAATTATTTCCTGGAATCAATTTGGTTTCATCAAAGGTAGATCAATTCAAGACTGAATTTTCCTTGCTTCAGAATGCACCAACTCTCTAAATAAAGTCTCCTGAGGAGGCAAAATTTCCATTAAGATTGATGTTAGGATGTCTTTTGATACTATTGATTAGTATTTCATTTTTAAAGTTCTCAAAGACTTTTAATTTAATGACATCTTCATTAATAGGATTCACTCTCTCTTCAACTCTGCCTCAATCTCAATCGTTGTTAATGTCTCTCCCAAGGGATATTTTAAATTCTCTAAAAAAGTTCGTCAAGGTGATCCTCTCTCTGCCATTCTCTTTGCGATTACGGAAGACTACCGTAGTAGATTTCTATCCTCTCTTGTTCATCAAGGTAAACTTAAACCCATCTCGGCGTCCAGGAATCTAGCTGTCCCGAACCGTCTTTTTTATGTCGATGACATAATCCTTTTCTTCAATGGAAGTAAATGTAACGTCCTTAACCTTAAAAAAGATTTATCCCACTATGAAGAGGTTTCAGGTAAGTTCATCAGTTGGAATAAATCCTTTATTTTCATTGTGAACTCCTTACCCCTCTCTCAGAAAGGTCACATTATTTAAACTCTTGGTATCAAGGAAGGTTCTTTTCCTTTCACTTATTTGGGAGTTCCCATTTTTTGGGGTAGGTCTAAATCTATTTATTTTAATGTTGTTGTTGATCAGGTAATTAACCCAAATTTTTTCCTAGAGAGGGAAATCCCAGTCCATGGCTGGCAGAATTTGCCTTGTGAAATCGACCATTATCTCCAAGTTGGTTTATTCCCTCATGATCTACAAATGGCCTCTTGGTCTTCTCAAGAGAGTCAATACGTATATCAAAAAACTTTTCTGGGCCAGTAGCATCATTGAGAAGAAACTTGTTACCATCCCCTGGTCGACCTACTACACCCCTCTTAAGAAGGGTGGCCTTGGTATTAAAAATATCAAATTGTTCAATGAGGCCCTCCAAGCTAGGCTCACTTGGAGACTAATCAATAATACCTCTGACTCCCTTGATTTCCTTAGAAATAAATTTCTTATATGTTTAAAAAATGGGAATCTTAACTATGTTCAATCCTCTCTTTGGCCCTCCTTAAGAAATTTGTTTGTCTGCATTATGAATAAATCTAGATGGTTGGTTAGCCTGGAATCCACCATTCGCTTTTGGCTGGATAACTGGATGGGCTCCCCTCTTATCTCCATGCTTCCTCCTAATACTTTACCTGATAGCATTGAATGCACTATAAAGGAAGTGATGAAATCCAGAACCTTGGAGCTACCTGATTCTATCATGCAGGTGGTTGATGGTTACCCTTTCTCCACTGATGAGGACTTTCTAGTTTGGGAACCGGCTCACAATGGTATCCTTAACTAATTTTTTTTTCACAATCATTGTTCTTCGAACCTGGAATCTGGCTTTTTTGTTGAAGTTTTTAAAAAAACCTTTGATTAAACCTTCTAGGCTTAATCTTATTTGGAGCTTGGTGCAAAATCGTATCCCTACTGAGACTTGTCTATAATCTTTTGGCATTCATCTCTATTCTAAATTCCCTTTCTGTCATCGACACCGAGAGGATATCAACTATCTATTTTTATCTTGTTCTACGGATTTTTCCATGTGGAATTTTATTGCTGACATCTTTGATTCCAGGTAGCCTTCTTCTGACAATATTCTTTTCCACCTAAAGCATTGTGTGAAGTTTGAATTCTCACCAAAAGTCAAAAATATATTCTTATATATTGTGGCGGAGCTTCTACACATTATCTGGTATGATAGAAATGCCATTATTCACAATAATCACTCACCCAATCTCATTGAAGGCCGTACGAGAATCCTGATTGCCATTAAAGATGCTGCCTCGATCAAGAAAGATAATTGTGACAACTCGATCGGTAACTTCATGATCTTGCGGCGTCTGAAGACTGGATGCATTTTTTCTCATCCAAAACATTTTATTGAGGCAAGCCCCGCTACCTGGATGGATCAAGATCAATATAGTTGGAGCTTCCAAAGGAAATCTAGGTCTTTCAGGTTGTGGAGAAATCTTCAGAGACTACAAAGGACACTGCCATGGTTGTTTCTATGGCAGCAATGGGGTCACCTCCTCCCTTGAATTTGAGATGTTGGATCTCATCCATGCCATCCAATTTGTTAAGATTAAAGGCTGGAATGACATCTGGATCTAAAGAGACTCCTCCACCATTGTACAGGCAATTTGGAATGGGGATGTTCACCTCTCTTGGCCCCTTAATGCGAGTTGGAAGATCTGCCTGAACTCGCTTATGAAAATCAGATATATTTCTACCCATGCCTACTGTGAAGCTAATATGGTGGCAGATGGTCTTGCCAACAAGGGGATCAGCCTGGCCATTATGTGGTCTGATGAGTTGCTGAATAATCTCCTCCATCTCCTTGCTAATGATTGTAATAAAATACCATCTTTCATACTTTTGTAATTTTCTTGCTTGTCTTTAATAAATTCTATCTTGGTCGTTGACCAGGAAATTGCCTTTAAAAAATTGTACCTCTCACTATAGACTGCCTTACACTTTTCTTCTTAGGGGATGATAGTACAAAATATATATAGACAGAACCATGATCCTGTGAAACAACCTCACTACCTGAATTAAGCCCACTATTCTATCTATGTACAATTGGTGTTTGTATTCCTTGGTTGTGAACACCACCTCAACCTGAATGATTTATATTTTTCAAGCTTCCATCCTGACATGCAGCTTTGTATACCACTCCTGAATCTAGATTCAGTGGTGACCCCCTTCCACTAATATCTGGAGGGAAGGTCCTATAAAAACACTATACATGGCCCATCCTACCGCAAAATATATACTCAAATGGGTCCCTATCACACCTATTTTCAAGTGACCTATCTCCCACACTGGTGACAGAAAACAACACTACTAGCACTAAAATTATGGCTAGTACTCCCCTCATGAGAGGCCTCAAAAAGAAACTTCCTACTAGAATTCTCTGAACCATTTGGTCGAGAGGAAAAAATAACCTACTCTATTCCCCCATCTTCTCTTAGGTTTTACTCTGTAGTTAGTTCCTGATTCACTATTCCATTAATATTTTTCATCTTAAACATGTTGACCTATGATCAAACAACATTCCTGAGACCTTCCTTGAAGAATCTCACCCTCAATAGCTAAACAGTTTGGCATATCAATGCACAACACTATAGCTATTTAAAGTGTGCTTAATACTCCATAACCATCATCACTCCCTACTCTAGATGCAGGAACTCACGAGCCCTTTTAGCTCACAGGGTCTTAATAAAAAAATAGTTGTAAACCTGGATTGTAAATCCCTTAAAACTGTATCTCACAGTGCATTATCCTGGTTCAAAACATCCCAACATCTCTTAGATACTCCTCAAAGTTTATATGTTTAAATATTCACTCTTCTATCAGGAGGTACCTTCAGATTCTTGAATATTGAAAAATTATTCTCACGTCATAGCTTAACAACCTGTGGTCTGACATCCCCTGAAAATTTGTGAAAATTCTACTTCTAGAACAAACATGTTAGCTCCACCATAGTTGTGGAAGGTTGTGGGGTTCCTGGAAAAGTATGCATAAGGTGCAAGAATCCCTCATGGAACTATTCCTCATCACCAACATCTAGAACAACCTCTATTACCATAGATGGAACTACAATAGGATCTAAAAGTATTCCATGGACCACCACTTTTGAAGCATGGTCGTCTCCACCCTCTTGACGTATGACTGGAGGTTGTCATGGTGGAATGTATTTACAATGCCAAACACAGACATTAAAAAATATTGATAACCAAAAGGTAAAAATTCAAAAACATAGGACTAGATAAAAATCATAACCCCTCTTATTAAAACATTATTATTAACAATCCACACCCCTCTTCTGTTCCTAAATATAGGACTAGATAGAAAGTAATAGTTGTAAAATGTTTTAGAGATGCTTCCAACTACCCACTCTAAATCCAGGTCTAGGTCAGGTTCTCTATTTTACCAATTCAATTTCATTTTAAACCACATTTTTATCAAAATTATCTTTTAAATGGTTGAACCAAATGGTTCACCACTTCTGATCTAGAAGGTCCCATGCTCCTCATGAACCGAAGTGTGGTGTCTACTTAATCCATACCATAACAAGTTCTAATCCATGATACCAATGGTCCATGACTCAATGTTCCATAGTTGACTGCTTTGGGTTTCTACTGTAGCCAAATAAGGAAAACACTTTTTAGGTTATGGTAGGCACTCTAAGTATAAACAATGGTTTTCAGGTCCTACAAAACACTATTAGGATGACAAATATATCACACAAGGCACATATCACAAAAGTCACACAGTCAAGAAATTCACTCTATATGGATTGGAATAATTCATTTCATGTGAATCTTATAAAGTGCCTAAAATGATGCATGACATGAATGTCCTCATCCCATCATGAAATGGTAGAAAAATAATCAATCATATTAATGGTAACATCATTCCTCAATGGAATCACCCAAAAGTGGAATCCAATCAACTGTAATAGGAAAAATCCATAAAAGAAAAATTTCCATTGCATGAAATTTGACTTTTCTAGTGTGTGGGTTAGATACTCCTAGGAAAAACTCATTACCAAGTCCTATTTCATTCCTAATCCCTATTTATTGTCTCAAAATAGTAAAGAAATAAAGTAAAACATTCTTATACCACTTTGTAACATCCTGACCTGGGTTCCACTATCTGGTGGCCCGATCCAGTGGGTCACATGGCCTCAATCACCCTTTCCATATTCCAAAGGCTGATGAATAGTAGAGATGGACTAGGGTGCATCTATGGAGAGACTATGACCTGAGGTCTGAGTGTATCAAAATGGTAGTAAACATATCAGTCAAAAGAGTAAGCAATAAATCATCAATATAGAAGATAAATAACGAAGACAAGAATATATAAACAATGCCAAAAGTAATATCATATATAATGATGTGTCATGTAATGTCTCTACAAAGATAGAAAACATGTATACAAGAATATAGCAAAATACATGTATCAAAATACTAAAAATACTACCCCAACTAACATCACAAGCCTAGCTCAGTCCTGTGCTCTCCTTCACCTAAGCACAACCAATCTAGTCAAGCATCATACAATGGGTGCTTTTGTTGATCCCTACTTGTATCCAAGAAGTCTATCTAGGTACCCACGACAGACCATATAGGGTGTGAGATAACACTCAGTAGGACACCAACAACACTATTTATAATAAATCCAGTCCATGTATAATAAGTTAAGCAGTGTGAAATATATATAATAGGTTTAACAATACTACAAGTGAAAATACCATGGAAAAAGTGATAATTGTAATGTGATAATATCTATCCCTACAAGGATACCTACAAACAATAGTCAATATCCTATAAAAAGGGTAGTGGTAAAACAAAAATAAATAGATAACCATGTCTAGTCTAACCACTATAATCTGATACCATTACCAGGGCTATCTTTAAAACCTACCAAAACACCCACCACGGTCATGCTATATAACCAAGTGTATAACATCCATCTTGACCACCCCATATAATATAGTGTAAATAATTTACCATCATTATTTCATACAACAAGTCACCCACACTGACCTCACCATGTAATCAAAAGTGTCATACCACAAAGGGTATTATCCAAGGTATAGAAGAAAAAGACATCTGCATCATGTCCTAGAAGAGTCTTGATGAAAAATTGGTAATGACTTAGTTGGAATCCTAGGATCATATCAAAAGACCATGTCCTATGTGAGTTTAAGAAAGTCGGATCCAAGGGTTAGAAATGCCCTTGGAATCCTACAAAAACAAGACCTAGGGAGGAAAAAAGTCTAAGGCATCCGCTAGCATAAATAACATACATGGGAGAAACATCCATAACATATTTGGAATCAGGATCCAAGGTATAACAACCAAGGAATTCACTACCATTTCAATTCATCATCTCATTACCTTTTTAATTAATAAACACTCACATTCCATAAGTGTTCCCACTCATTTCAAAAATTTTACTAAAATCTATTTAAATAATTATATCAATCAATATCATGTTATCAAATGGTAAATGAGGAAAACTTTCTCCTAAAAATACAATACAATTCATTCAATTTACCAAGCTCCCAAAATAGTGGTGATCTAACACACACCCAAAGGGGTGGTATAACATAAGGAGAAAATCAAGGGATCACCCCATGGGTGGTTTTGGTGAGACTAAAAAACCTCCAACCAATAAATGGTACTCAAGGGTCAACCTAACAGGTTCCATTTCATTCAATTTAAACATTTAATTAATTTTTGAGGTAGCACTAGAATGTTTGGCATGTGGAACAATGGAGATACGGCTTATAAAACACAAAACTGTATGGTAAAAGGTATAGAAAACCTACCATAGGTCCATGTAGATCAATCATCCAACCTTGAGCTCTTATTTTCTCTAGATCAAGAGAAAAAAATATTGAAAGAAAATCCTAATATAGGGTATATTAGTTTGCACCTAAATAACTCTGTTGAAACTACAACAAACAAATAATAACACAAGATGATCTAAGCACTTACCAGTAGGAATCCAATGAGATGATCAATGCCCAAATATGAGTCCGGATGGAGAATCAGTAGAAAAATATATGAAATTAGATTCAAATGAGTTCCCTTATATCCAAGGATTTCCACCAGAGGGGTATAGAAAATAGGTTTAAGTTATAATATTTTTTAAGTGAAAATGGTAATTTCCCCAAGAAATACTAGGTCGTATGGTTTTACTGCATTGTTGGAAAAACTATGCACCAACCGTGTTCCCTTCACTGAGTTAAGGAGAACCTTGCATGGTTTCACATGAACAATTTTACTAATTGGGCACAAACCATTAAAAATCCCTGTTCTAAAAAGTCTGCAATTTTTTCTCAGTCATGGGCCTAAGGTGGCATGGTTTCCTCAAACCATATGACCTCTTACACCCCATTATCAATCCTTTTATGGTTAGAGGTGACCATACATCCCATCTCTCATGGTTTATCCTAACCATGTGGCCTATCTTTTTTTAAACAAAAATCATGGATCTAGGCTCTGAACAATCCATATACACCCACAATGCACCCATGATCTCATTAGGTACTCATATTAGGCCATAAAAGTTTTAAATGTAAAAAACATCCATACCTCAAAGGAAACCTAGGATCTTACATTTTAGGGGGATTATGAATTTTAAAAAGAATAATTATAGTTGAATAGGATAATTCTAATATTCATTTTCATTGGAATAACAACTGAGATGAATGTCAAGTTGGCAATGTATATGTTGGGAGATCTTGTGCACTGATGGTGGAGTTTATCTATTCGAGCTATAGTTTACCCAGGCATTACATGGGCGGACATGGAAGAATTTTTTAATTAACAATTCTATCCTTACATTTTCAAAATTGAAAGAACAAATGACTTATTTAGTTAAAAATAAGAAAATCTATCCATCATAGAGTATGCGTCCAATTTTATGAATTTGGTTCTCTTTTCCTCGTAAGTTGATGTTAGTTCATCCTTGAAGGCATACATTTTTTAGTCGGGGATACGATAAGAAATTCGTTCAAGGATGGTTTTTCTTTGTACGACAAACTATATAGGAATGGTAAATAGAGTGAATGTGGAATAAATGGATATATGTGGAAATATGGTGGGAGGGAGCATGTTTATCTATAGAAAAACAATTAGAAACTCAAATGCTTGGAATAAATGTAAAATGTAAAATCACTTCCAAAGTGGTTTTATATCTTTGAATCATACTATGTAATTGATTAACCACCCTCCTCAACCACAAAGTAAGTAGGTATACTTCTAGTGTATTTCCTTCGAGAATATTAAGAGAGATTGTTCGAAACCACCTTGATCATGTCAAAACTATAACCTGATGAAAAATATCTAGTGTTATTGTCTTAATTCTCCAAGTTATGGTGCTAGAAACACATCTCATGATTCTCATACATACACTTCTTTGATAGGGTGATCTTTTCAGAATAATTTTTTCCCATATAACATAGAAAATTGAGGTGATTCTAGGAGCACCACGACTCCTCAACAAAGAACATCTTAGCAGGGAATCAAAGAACAAGGGGGAGTAAGTAATAAATTTCACAGTGATGAGAAAATGATCAAGGAATATCAACCTGGTCATTCGATGGTGCGAGATAGAATTTTTTATAATTCTAACTTTATTCAAGACTTGATTGATATGGATACATCCCACTCTTTTATTTATTCTTATATTAGTCATCATATAGGTATATATATTGATATGATTCCTTCTATTTTGAATCTTCAATCACCTATGGGAAAATGGGAAACCTTTAAATGTGAAATGTGTTTAATAACTATTGATGGGGTTGAATTGGTTTGGGGTATATTAGTTCTATAAATGGATGTTTAGGACCTAATTTTGCGAATGGATTTGACAAAATTAATCAAAGACCACATCTACTGTTATATGAAGCAAGTGAGTTTCATATATTCTAATGGTGTTAAAAAACACTTTAAAGGATATTGGTATATGGATGAAAGAAATATAGGACCTTTAGTAATGGTGGTTAGAACCATGTCCTATTATTTATAAGTAGTTACTTTGGCATTTGTGGATGAGATCTGAAATAGAGATTTTAAAAAATTTGTTGAAAAGTTTCATGATGTTTTTATTAACAATTTAGCAGGGGTTACTTGCAAAAGAGAAGTGTAATTTATTATTGATCTCATATCAAGGCCTAGTACTTTTTTAATTCCATATTATAGGATATAACCAACCAAATTGAAGGAATTGAAATTCGGATTGGATGAGTTTAAAAGAAAAGGATATATTCATATAATCATGTCCTCATGGGAAGAACATGTTCCTTTTTTAAATAAGGTGGATGGAAATATCATTATTTATGTAGATTATATTATGTTTAATCAATTTATGATAAATAATCATCATCCAATTCCACAATTCGATGATTGGTTTGATCAATTGTGAGGAACTTAGTGGTTCTCTAAAATTGAATTATGTTCAGGGTATCACTAACTACCAGTTTTGGAAAGATGATATTCTAAAGGAAGCATTAATGTATAGATATGGACATTATTAATATATATTTATTCCCTTTTGTCTTATAAATTCACCAAGAATCTATATGTAATTAATGAATAAGATCTTTCATAGGTATCTTGATTCCTTTGTGGTGGTGTTTTTTGATGATATTCTAGTGTATTCTAGAACTAAAGATGATCATGAAAAAAACTCAGCTAGAATGTTTGGTATCTATTGGTAACATCACCTTTGTGATAATATTTTAAAATATTATTTTATTATACAAGAGGTATGTTTCTTTGGTCATGTCATTTATAAAAAAGGGGTTTCAGTTGATCCTAAAAAATAGAATCTATTATCTCTTGAAAAACACTAAAAAACTTCTTTTAGATATGAAATTTCATTGGATTAACAATATAATATAAATGATTTGTCTGTAATTTTTCATGTTTGGCCTCACCGATGATAGATTTTATGAGGAATGGAATTTATCTCCAATGAAATTATGAGTTCCATAAATATTTACAAAAACATAAAGTTTAGAACACATCATTACTTACCCTCACAATTATAGATTCAAGACTCGGTTGTGAGGTCTATTATGTTTCTTTAGGATATATGTTGGGTTCTATTCTCATGTTGGGAAATCACGTTTTTTCTTATGGATCAAATCAATTATGGGTGTATGAGAATAACTACCCAACACATGATTTGGAGTTGGAAGTCTTGGGAAATAACACTACTCAACTGTTATTTTTTCAGATTCAAAGAAGTACCTGATTCTTACATTCGAAGAAAAGGGAGTATTGCTCATTTCGAAGCTGAACCTGATGTAGTTTAAAATAAGCTCAAAATGGGTGATTTCTCAATCATTGTTCATTTATTTTTGCCTAAATGATCTCAACCTCAGAAAATTGATGAAATCAAGGAGCGGATCTCATTGATTTGGGGGTTTTCATCCTAGAAGTGTGTATCACTAGAACGAGGATAGTTCCGTATTCTATTCTCTACAAAATAATTGAAGGTCCGAGCCTAGGTATTTGGTTCCATAGTGCTCAAACCTAGGATTATTCATCTGCATGAATGGGATAAAAAATTAAATCCATTTGAGGTTGGAAATAACACTACTCAAATTTGGGTAAGGGTTTATGGGTTAAATTGGATACTTTGGCATCCAAAAATATTTTATGATATTGCACTGTCCATTAGTATCCTGATTAAAATTGATAATGAAATAGAAGTGGATCGTTATGGAAACTTTTCCAGGTTCTTGGTTGAGGTTGAACTGGGATCAAATCTTATTGAAAAAGTAATGCATACAACTGATGATGATATTATCGATATGAAGATCATTTATGAAAAAATTCCTAAATTATACAAGGAATGCAATATTATTAGTCATGAATCATCTTCCTATAGGTGGTCTTTAATTTTCATCTTATATGATTTGTGTGGTCATGATGTGAGCAAGTGTCTCAAAAAAAAAGTGCATCTGAGCAGAAATCTAACGCATTGTTGTAGCATGAGGATTGGAAAGATCCTTGTAAGAGTGATGATGGACTAGGAATTGTTGCTAATGAGGTTGCACAAAATATAAAGTCACAGAGTTTTGTTCTTGGGAAGAGAGATCACCCAAGTGTATATGACTCCACCTCTTAGAACAAGTCAAAGTATTAGGCTGCTAGTGAATGTTTACATTGATGATATTCATAATATAGGAAAATGTGATTCTTCACAACAAATTAAATCTAATTTAAAGACTAATCAAGTGAATGAAGAAGAAGTCAAACTTGAGGTGGATCATAAGATCTCACAGGAAATGATGGCTTCTTTAGGTAACAATAAGGGTAATAAAATTTTAGAATTTGACTCTAAATCATTTATAAAACTTTTAATTCAAATCCTGCTTTATATAATGAATAATTTCATCTTGTCTCCTATAAAAAGACAAAGTCCCTAGTTTCCACTCTAGTGGTGGTTGAGTAATCAATTACAGGTAAAACTGTTCCTTCCTATGAGCAGAATGACAGTTCCATTAAGAAGAAGGATACAATTATGAACTCTCCTAATGATAAAAATCACCAAGTGATTGTGGATCCGGCTAAATAAATGGCCACCAAGGGGATGATGATGCTAGTGATAAGAGATGAGTCCCCTAAAAAATGCAAGGAATGACAAGAGGATAACTCTGATTCTGAAACCACTAATGCTGATATGCTTTACAGAATACTTCAATATCTTACTTAAAGTAGGGGGAAATCAAGAGGTCAAGGTTTTGGTCATGGAAGTGTCAATTGGGATTCACTTCAAGAAGAATAAAGGAGGATAAGTGCATGACTGTTGAAAAATATAGGTAAGTAGTTCATGTTGTGGGTTTTGTATTTTTTTCCCATACTCTTCTCAGATCCTATCTTTTATTTTATTTCAATAAAAGAGGCTCAGCCTCCATCTTTCTTTCAAAAAAAGGTAAAGGAAATTCTGTAGTAGATTCCTTGATTAGTAAGTCATATACTTAGTTGGATAAAGATTCTTTAGATCAATGGAAGCTTGTAGAAGTTATTATAACAACCCAAAAATTTATAAATGAAATTCCATTTTAAAATGAATATTTTTTTATTATGAAATGTAGTTATAGGACACACATACATTACTTTGGTTATTTTAGACCTTTATAAGTTGCATCATTTTGGATTTAAAAGACCATTAAGAATCATAACCATTGATTATATAGATGTTATACAGTGACTATTATGATTAGTATATATTAAGGGTTATGATAAATCCAATTTACATAGACAAAAGAAGCAGTGACCTCGACCAATAGGATTTTACCCTATGAAGCCCATTTATTAGAGCTTCTAAGGGAGGTGGAAACACTAGGATTTTACCTTGACCAAGTCCAATCCAATATTCAAGAACTAAATCATGATCAAAACCATTTACTAGATAAGTTCAAGCTTATAAAATAATGACCCAACCCATGTTTTCCAAACCACCCTAAGAAAGTGTCTCCATCACACACCTTACCCCTAGGGAATATGCTAGTGTGATAAGGGGTTATATATCTATACCCAAATAGTATGAATTATATATATATATATATTTAATAAAATAATTATTATATTTGTCCCTTTTTATTATTACTTTATAAGTGAATAGATTAATATTTTCATAAAAATTAGATTTTGATATGATGAAACTCGAATAGTATTTTTGGGAAATATGTAGTTTCAATCCATAAAATCTTTTTTGATGAATCAAATATTTCTTGATATAAATTTTATTTTAATAAAATATTATTATTAAATAATTATCATGACCTAAACCATTGGGGATAGATTTGATTGTGGTACATCTAGTATGACTCCCAAAGACCACCTCTAATCAGCCAGGGGATAACGATTAGCGCCAAGTAAGAATATCACACACATGGGGGTAATTATCCTAGGATACCTGTATGCATGAAAACATCTCCAAATACATATAAAATTTTGAAAAGTAAAGTAAAATTGATACCAAATGGATTCATACATCTATATCCCACAATCATAGTACAAAAAAGTATTGGAAAGCATAAATGTCCAAATATAAGACCAATAAAACTGTAAAAGAGTCCAACTTGCTAAGAAGGAGAAGACTGATGTCAAATTCAACACCTGATATGAACCATGATAAATAATCACAGACACCATATATACTGAATATAGAGAGTCAGTCACAAATAGTTCTCAACCACATTTCCGACCATAGGATTCTTCTTGAGCCTTCAGGGTAACACTCATCTAGGAGAACACACTCCCTGAGCCATGCTATCATAGATGGTGCTCATCAAATAGGTCTTTATTTTTGGGAATAACCATTAAGTACTCACTGAAACTCCAATGATCATAATACACAAATAGAGGATCACACCCAAGATAGTTGGGGGACATCGCAAACTCTGTCGACATAACCTTATATGTGGGGAATCATATTCTCACGTAAGTTGGTCATGGTGGTTCCACACACCCTGCATAGGGAAGGTGATTAAATAATAGAGTATCCCACCCTAGTCTCATAAAGATATATAAAAACTATATCCAATGAAAAAACCATATAGTAGATCATGATCCTATGATACAGACATAATGCCATATTATACCCTCATAGGAATGGACCATGGGATCACACTCAACTGATACTAACCCACACTGAAGAAATTGTGGACCTCAAACTGTCTCATAGTAACTGCAAAATGTGTAGTGAAAGTAAATTTTGTGCTCCACAAACCTTGGACCTACCCATGTCCATTCATATTTACCTACTCTTGTTGTGTACAATGTCTATACTTGGGTACCTAGTCATGCCCGTATACCCTAGCCATGACTATGTTCTTGGACATGTCCATGACCATATAATCTCAGAATACACATTGGGATGCCAACAATGGGTCACATGGAATGTGTCACATTTCACATAGTGCATAATATTTAATTCTATGCATAAATCCTAGTGCTGTATAAGGGGCCACACAGTGAGTGTTCTTCCATAGTACATTCCATGTAGTCAAGAATTTTCTAGAAATCCCATAAATCTTCACATGTCATATCATGTTGCTGTCACCAAAAGTTTCACTACAAACCTAAATATGGCATGTGAATTTTAGTTGTTTGAGCCTCTCTATCACTAATATCCAAATTTTAACCATCAAATCTAATTGGGAAACTCCACTGTCACACCTCATTGTTGTCGCATGCTGAACTGCAAATGAGTATCCCAAATCTGATCAGAATCCACCTTCTATCACCCACCATTTTATAATCATCTCAATATCTATGTATAAAATGAATATAAACCTTTAGTATTGATATCTTGTGCTCTATAATGGTTTCACAATGATCGAATACCTGGTATTTTTCAAAACACTAACCAAAGGGGTTTCCGATGCTACTAATCCAAAGAAATATGGAAGAAAATCCCAAATCAAAAATAATGAATGATCCTCGACCATTTTTATTATTTATCTCGATCCATTTACATTATAATTATGAATGAAGAAACAATAATAATAACCCAAATATAAAAATTCCCCAAAACCTAGGAAGATAAACCCATACTCGCATAACTGGATCGACCTAAAAATCAAATTGTTAGAAGAATTGATTCATGTACATCATAGGATAAATAAATAAGGTTAAATCCATATAAAAAACATCCTACCTTAATTTTGGATTGATCACTGATCAAGAACAAATCTACATTGTCTTCATTGATGAGATCCATGAACTCTGTTGCCATTGGTGATCCTTGTAGTACTTCGATCATCGATCAACAATCCCGATGTCTGCCAAAACTCCACTATGATATCCTCTAAAATCCCAAGGTTTATATATATAACCATAGGAATTTCACATAATTGGGTTTAAATGGAGTATGATTAAGGTTTGGGATTAATTATAATAATTAAATAAATTAAATAATTTAGTTAATTATTATTTCACCCATGATGGATCTCAAACCAGACACCAGACACGTATAGAGACTATATCATTATTAGGGTAAAAACCATATTCTTAACTCAATGGTGGTATCTTATTTTCTATACAAGTACCAATTTTGGAGTTATTTTATTATTTCAAAAAAATTGATTATGTGATATAATATATTTCATATTTTAATTATATGAATACTGAGATCACCAGGTATTTGAATATCACATTGTCTCAGTGCTTGGATCTAAAAGTATTTATTTAAATATTCTAAATTATTATAAGGGAAAAAATAGAAAGTTAAATTATCCCCACATTATGGATTTTAATCCAAAAAACCTAAAAACCTGCTAAAAGGATGAGGGCACTAGGCTAGTATTTGGGTCTCCTGCTCCCAGGTTCTCTCCTAAAGGTTCTCATGCTGTCACTAGACACACACCAAGGGAATTTCTCAACCATGAAATATCATCTCATTCTGGTCATAGATCTCTACTGGGAACATGGAAGAGGCATCTCCATACTTGACGTCCATCTCTCCCTAGTTGATAACATGTGACAGGTCAGGCACGAACCTCCTTGGATGTGACACATAGAAGATGTCATGTACTCGGTTTAACTATGGATGTAGAGATAAGTGGTAAACCACCTCACCAACTCTATAAAGTATCTAGAATGGGCCAATTAATCATGAAGATAACTTTCCACCCCTAAAAAATCTATGAAATCCTCACTGAGGTGAGGCCTTATAAAAAAATAGTCTCCCTCATCAAACTCTAAAGGCCTCTATAATCGGTCCACATAAGACTTATGAAGGATATATGTGGTCCTCATATGATTATAGATGAGTTGAAACTTCACTTTTTTTGTTCACACCAACTATGGGTCCATGAGTTTAGGCTCACCTGGTTTAGTCTAACACAGTGGTGACCTATAAGGTCTCCCATAAAAGTCTTCGAATAGTGTCATACATATGGTGGAATGGTAGCTATTGTTAAATGAAAAATACACCAAAGTTAAGTGATACTACTAACTATGGACAAAGTCAAACATGTAAGCTAAAATCATGCTATCTATAACAAAAATGGTCTGCTCAGTCTGGCCATTAGTCCGTGGGTGAAACACTATTCTAAAATAAAATGATATCCCAAAAGATTTATGCAATCCTCTTTATAATTGTGGAATGAGGTAAGTATCATTGTTTGAAATAAAAATTTAGGGAACTCTATAAATTTGGATTATCTCATTCATGTAAAGAAATCCCAAGATATCTGCTGAACCCTTCTCTTAGATAGCTGGGAAGTGGTACGACTTGGTGTGTTGATCTGTCACCACCTAGATGGAATTGTGTCCTTGAGATGATTATGGAATCCCTGTCATGAAGTGAATGGATACAATATCCCACTTACACTCTAGAACCTCAAGGGGTTGAACTAAACCTATTGAAACCTGGATCTCAACCTTCACCTACTAACAAGCAAGGCTTTAAGAGACAAAATTTTCTACAAACTTCTTCATCCCTAGACCCCAAAAATTAAACTGAAGGTCTTGGTACATATTTTACATACCTGGATGTACCAACAAGGGGGGTGAATGAAACCCCCTCATAAAATCCTCCCGAAATGTCATAGATACCATGGTCCATCCTCAGAAAAGAATTACATGCTCCCCAACTTCAAAAAAACATCAGGAGCATGTACAATGGATATCTAAGTACACAAGGTTTCACAGTTAGTATCTTAAATATGGGACTCATTGACACACTAAATAAGTTGATAAGTAACAAACATAAACTGGAGATAATCTACACTATCCTCATCCACTAAGGAAAATTGTAATGAGGCTAACTACTCTAACACCTCGATCGACAATGATGAACAAGATATTCTGCTGATATCATCTTCCACCATGTTCCCTTTTCCAAGAGTATATATAATATCAAAGTCATAATAATTGAGGAAATTTATCCACCAACTCTACCTCAAGTTAAGATCCTTTTGTGAGAATATATACTTGAGACTCTCATGGTCAGAATAGTGGACAAACCACTCACCTAAAATATAGTGTCACCACATATTTAGGGTGAATACCACCACTGCCATCTCTAAATCACAAGTCATATAGTTATACTAATGCGGTATCGTCTTCTCAGGCCAATAGGTAATCACCACTTCCTTATTCATTAGAACTCAACCAAGTGTGGTCCCTCAGGTATCACAGAACACTACTCACTCAACACCATCCTCTAGCAGTCTCAAAATGGGGGCGCTCATCAATGTATTCTAAAACTCCAAAAAAATCCTAGTAAAAGATAAACTTCCACATGAAAGGATTCCCATTTCGAGTCAAAGTATTCAAGGGTTCCAATATATTGTAGAAATCAAGAAAAAATCATCGATAATAGCCTACCAACCCAAAGAATCTCTGCACCTCCATCACATTATTGGGTGGCTCCCAAGCTAATAATGACTCAGCCTTTGTTGGGTCCACTACTAATCCTACCTTTTAGATGACATGTCTCAATAAGTGTATCCATTTAATCTTTAACTAACACTATATTATATTCTCATAAATCTAGTTCTCTAATATTATGTATAGAACTATACTCAAGTTCCTCGTTTGATCCTCCTTGAACACTGAGTATACTAGGATATCATTTGTGAAGAGTACCATGAACTATTCTAGGAATGGATGAAAGATTCAGTTCATGATACCCATGAATATTGATGAGGAGTTTTTAATGCCAAAAGGAATCATCAATTAATCATATTGACTATAGCAACATCAAAATTATATCTTTGGTATATCCACGTCTCATACTCAAAGACTGTGATAGCTTGATTTGAAGTCAATATTCAAGAATTAGCTCTCCCCTGTCAAATAATCAAAGAGGTAAATGATCATAATTTTTGGATACTTATTATTTATGGTCACCTAATTCAAGATATGATAATCTACACACAACATCAATATCCCATTTTACTTCTTGAAAAACAGTACTAGGGTTGTCCCAGATGACACACTGGGTCTGACAAAGCCCTTCCTCTACAAGCCCTTCAACCTCTCCTTCAACTCAAGAAGCTCGATGGGAGAAATTGTAGAGACCCAAAGCTTGACGTACATGGACATTACATTACTTTTGCGGAATAATTGATACATAATGAAAACATACACACAAGGATCGTAATAGTTTAGTGTCTTTGGAAACACAGAAAATAATCTTCTAATCATGGTGAAAGATCTTTAACATCTCCCATAAAGATCTTCCCCTTTTGTTTTATTACCTAAAACCTTTCTTTAAATCCCGGGGAAAAGAAAACATATAAAGGGTGATCTCAAATGCTCAGTAAGGGAAAGCATAGATAACATAAAACAATCCATAAACATTTGAATGCAAAAACATGAACATAAAATCTGATCATCAAAATCATGAGCAACGACATAAATCTTGGAAGTACACAAATCATAGATCATAAAGGAAAATTAGTCATGATAAACTAGCATGGTAATAAAAAATTTAATTGTGGAATCCATTAAGCACATGTTATGATTTCCATAGTAGCCAAGGCATTGCTTCCAACACCATCTTAGTGGACAAAGTCCCATTCTGAATCGAGTTCACTCCTCATTCCAGTCCTGTAACACTGAACTGGATTAACTTACCGTTCCATCCATGTCTATCTCATGAGATATAAATCTTTACCCAATTCATTGGAGGGAGATATAGGTCCCACCCATCTCATAATGAAATCATTCTTACGTGTTCCACAACACAAACATAAATCATTCATCATAACCCAAAGAATAAAGTGGGTTTCACAAACATCATCCCATCATAACATAATCCATATAAAACAAATGGATATCATTTCATCATAAGAAAAGTGAAATCATGTAAATCATAGTGAAATTATACTTGAAACATAAAGATATGAAACAATGTCATCTTAGATGGAAAAATGGTTTTGATAAAACACTTGAAATGAATTCTTGAGGAAAATATCCTTTCTTCTTCAAAATCAATTTATTTTCAAAAAACATCATGCAATTTTAAAAGAAATATATTTTTTTGAAAATAGTCTTGAAATATTTTGGAGGAAGCTTGATGAAAATAATTCTTTATAAAACTGTAAAAATCCTTTCATGCCATATAAGTTAAAAAAACATTCTTCTCATACTTTTTCCAGAAAAGTGAAAAAGTACCTTGTATGGTAAAAAAAGAATAATTCCATACATACCATGTAGTGAAAGTCAAAAATGGGTAAAAAGGACTTTAAACATACATAAAAACATTATTTAGAAATCATGGTCGTGGATGATAACAATAACCCCAGTAAATACTTACGAATAAACAATCTCAGATAAAAACGAGATTGGAAAAGTTATCCCTTACCTTATGTCTGATATGCTTCATATGTATCTGAACCTCCTGTATAATGATTTGAATAATGTCATTGACTTATTAAAGAATCATATTCATTGTTATTATATCATATATGGTTCACTTAGGTATTTATATTACCCGTTCATTTGTCAATTCCATGTTAAAGTAGCATTTTGGGTAAAATTATTTCATTTACCGTACGTGTTTGGACTTGTTGATCTTGATATTATTATTACTTATATCATGATTTATTTAATTACAGAATGTAAAAATGATTTATATATAATATATATTCAGTATATACATATATATATATATATGATAGATCGATAAATGGAATGAAATACACTGTTCATGGAGAAGGTAGGCCGTACGTACGCATGAACGCTATTTTCGTTTCCTTATTGAATTGATTGGAATTAAGTAGATGACATACATATATATATATATATATACATAAATACAGTGTCATTATTATGTCATATATTTCATGATTACTTGTTATATATAGTTTATAATCATTCATGAATGCTTAACATGGAGAATGAATCTCATCGCGTCGTGGAGACGGTAGTCCGTACATATGCACGAGCGATGATACCATTCCCATGATCGTGGAATTTTATTGAAGTGTATGTATAATATTTAAGAATCAATATCACATTAAAATAATCATATATAGTTATTTATTTACACCATTATACCCATCCAAGTAAGGTGGTGGTCGAAAACAGATTACACCACGGCGTGGAGACGGTATTCCGTACATACGCACGCGCGGTGATTTCGTTTTCCATAGGATGGATAGAAGGTAAAATAGGTTTGTTTCATATTTATAATAACATATCAGTATATAATTAATACTTATTTTATTACTTTATAATGAGACAACCAAAGAATAATAAGTTGAAGAAGAAAGAAACATGAGAGAATCGGAAGAAGAGATCACCTCTTCTTCGACGCACCTCCTTTAAGCTTCCTCTTATGGAAGTACAGTTGGTCTTTTGAGAAAACCATAACCTCCAGAATGTTTCTAGGGAAGTGGATAAGAGAAATAGGCAGGGGTTGGCTGAGCATCAAGGATCAAAAGGGTGTGAAGAGAAGAGGGAAGGGGTGCCCTTTTTATAAGGGAGGAGAGGGGCAGCTTTAGAAAAACTTAAAATATTATTTTATAACAAAGTCATATTCGGTTTATAATAGCTCCAAATTTATTTATTTAGAATCTAAAGTGGGGATGGGTCTAAATCCTCTCAAAAAATATATTTTAGACAAGTTTAGGTTACAATTTTAACCTTATCATTTAGATTTAACTCTTAGTTAAATAAGTTAACTTTTACCGTGTCTTCTTGTTTTCTTACACTATATGGTTAATAAAATTACAATAACAAGCCAAACGAACCCCAAGTGGTTCATTATTAATATATATATCCTTATATAAGTAATTGTTATGAACATTATATTTTTAGGAATAAAATAACAACTAATAATATAATATTTGTTTTAAAAACTATTTTATGTCAATTTTGAGACTATTTGGTAATTGATTTTTAAAAAAATCGTAAAATAATTATTAGTTCGAAAACATTTAATTAAATCAATAATAACATGTCATATTAACCTAAAAAATTTGTGGAATTCATAAAAATTCTCAAATTACATTTATTTGGGTATTTATAACATCAATTATGTCAATATTTCATTAATAAGATAATTACTGCATCATCATTGTGTCATAAATAAATTAAATTATTTAATGTCTAAAAATTATAAATAAAATACCATTATGTAGGAAATATTTTTATCTTTATAATTAATATTTATAGTCTAATTTCTCTTATGTATAACCCAATATTAAAAATGTTTTTTTATTAAACTTTGATTTTAACTATTTTAACTATTCTTTAAATAAAATAATATTAAATGTCCTAATCTAATCCAAGTGGGCCTAAATGGTCATAGTTTTTTACTAAGGATGTTTTAGGTCGAATTAAACTTATCCAATAGGATTAGGACATGTGTTAGGGTAAAATAATATCATTTTTACCCTTAATTACCCTATTTACTTTTAACTGTGGTAAAAAAACGTAAAAAGTTACTATTCACCAAAAAATATTTTCATCTCATTGAACCACATTTTAGTCCTTGATATTAACCGTGTCTCTCGGATTTTCGAAATTCCACTCACAGAAGCTGTAAAATTAAGTTTTATGTGAATTTTCAAATTCTCTTAGGAGGTGGGTAAAAGACGGTGAAAAGTTCAATAAAATTTTTATATATCTAAAATTATTATAAAATGACTCTAATGAATTAAATTGAACTTATATAGGTATTATGTATCAATTTTTACCTAAAATAAATTTAAATGAAATAAATAATTATTTAAATAAAAAGTCAGTTTTTAAATAGTAACCAAGTGTTTTCACTATTCATCAAAAATTGAAAGTTTTCAGAAAAATACCAAAAATTCACCCTAGGCTAATTTCGATATTCCGAATCCAAAAATGAAGTCCATTTCGAAAGATAAAATTTATAAAATTTCAAAAAAATGGGTATTACTATTCATAACGGCTAGTTCATAATAATATTATAATAATATCTTGTTTAGTGAAACTCGATATTGGGTACTACACACGCTATCGAGGAAGGTCCTGATTGCATGTAATGCAAGCCAAGTCAGGGATGCGTGTAGTGAAATCTTTGTTTGGTGTTGCGTATAACATAATAAAAACTTATTTCATTTATACATTAAACAAAATATATACTTAATGTTCTGTATTATAATTTCCACAAAACGAACTTGAAATTGTGTATAACACGAGCCAAGAATAGTGTTTCATATATTGCAAGCTAATACGATGTTGGGTATAGAACAAGATAATCTTGGTGTAGCGTACAACAAAAGACATCAAAGAAATTAAAAAGAATAATTCTCATGAAATCTCGGTTTGTTACATTCTACCCCCCTTAAAATGAATTTCTCCCTCAAAATTCATCAGGGTTATAAATGATTTTCTACTTGAAAGATTTTTTAATGGAAACCCACATCGTAAAAAGGAATACAAAAAATTATCTTTAAAAACTAAAGTATGAAACATAATGGTTACCCAAATTAACTAATCACTGGGTTTCCACGTAGGAGAACATATGTGAAAATATGGATATGGAAGAGAAATCTAACTGTCATGTTCTGATGGAGAGTTGTAGAGAACATGGCTATGAAAAATCCAAAAATCACAAAGCCATAAATTTGTGATGATCTAGGGTACCATCTGATTCATCGGATATAACGGCACTAGGACAATATTTTTGGTTTTCAAGATCATTTAGCTAAAGTTTAAGAATTTGAATTAGAAGAAATACTTACTTTATTTTGGTAAAATCTCACCATTATTTGTGCCTTGAACAATTTCCACTTCATCTCTTTAAGAAATAAAGATGAATTTGTCTTTCGTGAGGTTTTAGTAGATCATGCGATAGAATGATAGGTCATTCCATCTGTCTCAAACATAAGTTATCAAAAGTTATAAACATAAGTCCAACTATGGTGAGATTAATCAGATATGGTTCCAAAATGGACTTATACTTCATCAATCATCCTGAATAATAAAATAATACTAGTATCTACTAACCAGGGACCTCCTGTAGGCCAGTGGTTGGAAATAAAGGCCTATCGCACTTCGGTTGTGGGTTCGATTCCCACATCCTTGTCCAACGTGACGAGTTGTCACCCGTCCTGCAGGTTGTCCTTTTTTCTAAAAATATATTATTATAACTTTCCATCAATAATATTGAAAAAGTTCAAGCCTTAAACAATACTAACTTATGTCCAACATAATCCATTCCAATCTTTAGGTTTATCCAAAATACTGCTGTCCAATCTCATATTATAGTGAAAACGATTACTAGAGAGTTCATATTACAAGCATGTTAATACCATCTTTGATCCCCATATATCATAAGATATGTCTTGTTGGTCACATTCCAAACATTCTAAGGCCTTAATCATGTATTCTCTTGAAAAATGAATACCCATTGAACCTTAGTGAAAACATGAGTGTTGTCAACAGTTAACTCCTTCCACATACCAAAATCCCAAAATTCTGTATACTCAAACCATGATATCACTTAGTCCTTATAACAATCACGAGCTCATGAATACTATCAAACATATTATTTCCTACTTATTCATTCATTATGTGCATATCATATTCTTTCCTAAAATATATGAATAACCTTTCATGGTTACCAGTACCATTCAACATATACTTTCAAATACTTTAGGAAAAACAATAGTGTAACAGTCCTTAGATGTTTCTTTATTCCATAGTACCATTAAATTACCTATACACCATAAATCCTGATAAACATACAATAATTCCACTACCTTCTTAAACCATTGACCAAGATTCAATACTTTTTCATCTCATTTATCATTTGTAGTCTCCTCATCATAATCCACATAAATACTACACATATGACCATGCTGATTATCTTCATGAGATTTTCCCTTAGGGAATTGGTTTGCATAATGCCCATACATTCCACATTTAAAACATCTAATCACTATTGATGTTGTAGCAATACCATTATCCTTATCCATGGTGTTAACTGAACCTTTTCCTTTTCACTTACTGGATTTGTGTCCTTCTTTTCCGCACCCATAGCATCTTCCAGTTCCTTTGAAACATTCTCCTTGATGCCTCTTCCCACATGATTTACATGAGGTAAATTGAACTTTCTTTCCTCTAGGATCATCATGAAACTCCATCTTTCTCTTATTAGCTGAGTCAGGAAACTTACCAAAGTGGAGATTATTGATCATATAATGAGATTTCTGATTAGGAATAATAATGATGTTTCGCCTTCCAAATCCCATTTCATTTGCTTGATCATGAATAATATCATTCCATTGTCCATCATATTCTTCATTAACATGAATCTTCTGGTTTCCATCCATTTTCTAAAATACAAAAAGAATTGTGTGAGAGGCATAAATCATGCTAGAAAAACAACATAATCAAGGGGATTACTTTCAATCTCTAACATCATAGGTTTAATCCTAGGTTATTCATTATCATTATCATAATTCTAGGACTATAACCTATACTTATACTTAACCTTGGTGACATCCCTAGACATACCTTAGAAATATCTCTAGGGATCTCACTAAAGTTTTCGCATCCTAGTTTCCAAAGGTTAACTAAACCTGTCCAGTGATACCAACTATAGAGACCCAAAGCTTGAAGTACATGGACATTACATTACTTTTACAGAATACTTGATACATAACGAAAACAGACACACAAGGACCGTAATAGTTTAGTGTCTTTGGAAACTCGGAAAATAATCTTCTAATCATGGTGAAAGATCTTCAACATATCCCATAAAGATCTTCCTCTTTTATTTTCTTACCTAAAACCTTTATTTAAATCCTAGGGAAAAGAAATCATATAAAGGGTGAGATCAAATGCTCAGTAAGGGTAAGTATAGAGAACATAAAACAATCCATAAACATTTGAATACAAAAAATTGAACATAAAATCTGAACATCAAAATCATGAGCAACGACATAAATCTTGGAAGTACACAAAGCATAGATCATAAAGGAACATTAGTCATGATAAACTAGCATGGTAATAAAACATGTAATTGTGACATCCATTAATCACATGCTATTATTTCCATAGTAGCCAAGGCATTGCTACCAAGACCATCTTAGTGGAAAAAGTCTCATTCTGAATCGAGTTCACTCCTCGTTCCAGTCCTGTAACACTGAACCAGATTAACTTACCATTCCAGCCATGTATATCTCATGAGATATAAATATTTACCCAATGCATTGGAGGGAGATATAGGTCCCACCCATATCATAATGAAATCATTCTTACGTGTGCCATAACATAAACATAAATCATTCATCATAACCCAAAGAATAAAGTGTGTTTCACAAACATCATCCCTTCATAACATAATCCATATAAAAAAAATGGATATCATTTCATCATAAGAAAAGTGAAAGCATGTAAATCATAGATTCATTATACTTGAAACATAAAAATATGAAATAATGTCATCTTAGATGGAAAAATGGTTTTGATAAAACACTTGAAATTCATTCTTGAGGAAAATATCCTTTCTTCTTCAAAATAAATTTCTTTTCACAAAACATCATGCAATTTTAAAAGAAAGATATTTTATTTAAAATAGTCATGAAATATTTTGGAGGATGATTCATGAAAATAAGGCTTTATAAAACCGTAAAAATCCTTTCATGCCGTATAAGTTAAAAAACATTCTTATCATACTTTTGCCGGAAGAGAAAAAAAGTACCTCTTATGGTAAAAAAAAGAATAATTCCATACATACCATGTAGTAAAAGTCAAAAATGGGTAAAAAGGACTTTAAACATACATAAAAACATTTTTTATCAAACATGGGCTTGGATGATAACAATAACCCCAGCAAATTATTACAAATAAACAATCTCAGATAAAAATGAGATTGGAAAAGTTATCCCTTACCTTATGTCCGATGTGCTTCGTATGTATCCGAACCTCCTGTATAATGATTTAAATAATGTCATTGACTTATTACAGAATCATATTCATTTTTATTATATCATATATAGTTCACTTAGGTATTTATATTACCCGTTCATTTGTCAATTCCATGTTAAAGTATTGTTTTGGGTAAAATTATTTCATTTATCGTACGTGTTTGGACTTGTTGTTCTTGATATTATTATTACTTATATCATAATTTACTTAAATAAAGAATGTAAAACATGATTTATATATAATATATATTCAGTATATACATATATATATGATATATCGATAAATGGAATGAAATACACCGTTCATGGAGACAGTAGGCCGTACGTACGCATGAACGCTATTTTCATTTCCTTATTAAATTGAATGGAATTAAGTAGATGACATACATATATATATAAATAAATCCAGTATCATTATTATTTCATATATTTCATGATTATTTATTATATATACTTTATAATCATTCATGAATGATTAACATGGAGAATGAATCTCATCGCGTCGTGGAGACGGTAGTCCATACATACGCACGAGCGATGATAACATTACCATGATCGTGGAATTGTATTGAAGTGTATGTATAATATTTCAGAATCAATATCACATTACAATAATCATATATAGTTATTTATTTACACCATTATACCCATCCAAGTAATTTGGTGGTCGAAAACAGATTACACCACGGCGTGGAGACGTTATTCCGTATGTACGTACGCGCGGTGATTTCGTTTTCCGTAGGATGGATAGAAGGTAAAATAGGGTTGTTTCATATTTATAATAACATATAATTATATAATTAGTACTTATTTTATTACTTTATAATGAGACAACCAAAGAATAATAAGTTGAAGAAGAAAGAAACATGAGAGAATCGGAAGAAGAGATTACCTCTTCTTCGACACACCTCCTTTAAGCTTCTTCTTATGGAAGTAGAGTTGGTCTTTTGAGAAGACCAGAACCTCCATAATGTTTCTAGGAAAGTGGAGAAGAGAAATGGGTAGGGTTTGGCCAAGCTTAAAGGCTCAAAAGGGTGTTAAGTGAAGAGCGAAGGGTGCCCTTTTTATAAGGGAAGAGAGGGGCACCTTTGGAAAAACTTAAAATATTATTTTATAATAAAGTCATATTCGGTTTATAATAGATCCAAATTGATTTATTTAGAAGATAAAGTGGGGATGGGTCGAAATACTCTCAAAAAATAGATTTTAGACAAGTTTAGGTTACAATTCTAACCTTATCATTTAGATTTAACTCTATGTTAAATAATTTAACTTTTACCCTGTCTTCTTGTTTTCTTACACTATATGGTTAATAAACTTACAATAACAAGACAAACTAACCCCAAGTGGTTCATTATTAATATATATATCCTTATCTAAGTCATTTAGACAAACCTTAGTTTTTTAGGAATAAAATAACAATTAATAATATAATATTTGTTTTAACAACTATTTTATGTCAATTTTGAAACTATTTGGTAATTGATTTTTGTGAAAATAATAAAATAATTATTAGTTCTAAAAAAGTTAATTAAATAAATACTATCATGTCATATTAACCTAGAAAATTATTGTAATTCATAAAAAGTCTCAAATTACATTTATTTGGGTATTTGTAACATCAATTATGTCAACATTTCATTAATAAGATTATTACTGCATCATCATTGTGTCATAAATAAATTAATTTATTTAATGTCTAAAAATTATAAATAAAATACCATTATGTAGGAAATCGTTTTATATTTCTAATTAATATTTATAGTCTAATTTATCTTATGTATAACCCTATATAAAAAATGTTTTAGTTATTAAACTTTGATTTTAACTATTTTAAATATTCTTTAAATAAAATAATATTAAATGTCCTAATCTAATCCAAGTGGGCCTAAATGGTCATATTTTATTCCTAAGGTTGTTTTTTGTCGAATTAAACTTATCAAATAGTATTAGGACATGTTTTTGGGTAATAATAATATCATTTTTACCCTTAATTACCCTATTTACTTTTAACTGTGGTAAAAAAAAGTAAAAAGTTATTATTCACCAAAAATTATTTTCATCTCATTGAACCACATTTTAGTCCTTGATATTAACCGTGTCTCTCAGATTTTCAAAATTCCACTCACAGAAGCTGTAAAATTAAATTTTATGTGAATTTGAAAATTCTCCTAGGAGGTGGTGAAAGACGGTGAAAATTTCAATAAAATTTTTATATATCTAAAATTATTATAAAATGACTCCAATTAATTACATTGAACTTATATAGGTATTATGTATCAATTTTTTACCTAAAATAAATTTAAATAAAACAAATAATTATTTAAATAAAAAGTCGGTTTTTAAATAGTAACCTAGTGTTTTTACTATTCATCAAAAATTGAAAGTTTTCAGAAAAATATCAAAAATTCACCCTAGGCTAATTTCTATATTCTGAATCAAAAAATGAAGTCCATTTTGAAAGATAACATTTATAAAATTTCAAAAAAATGGGTATTATTATTCATAATGTCTAGTTCATAATAATATTTTAATAATATCTTGTTTAGTGAAACTCGGTATTGCGTACTACACACACTATTGAGGAAAGGTCTTGATTGCATGTAATGAAAAACAAGTCAGGGATGCGTGTAGTGAAAGCTCCATTTGGTGTTGCATATAACATAATCAAAACTTATTTCATTTATACATTAAAAAAAATCTATACTTAATGTTGCGTAAAATAATTTCCACAAAATGAACTTGAAATTGTGTGTAACACGAGCCAAGAATAGTGTTGCGTATATTTCAAGCTAATACGGTGTTGCGTATAGCTCAAGATAATCTTGGTGTAGCGTATAAAAAAAGACATCAAAGAAATTAAAAAAGAATAATTCTCATAAAATCTCAGGTTGTTACAGAAATATAATATGATATAATAGATATTGTTTCAATATTGGGGTGAAATTATATATATAATTCAATCTATAGGTGAGGAGTTAATCCTGACACATCCTTAGGGAAAACATCCTTATAATCCACCACCACTGTTGGAAACTGATAGCTCATAGCATCTGTTTCTCCAAAGTTAATACTATAAAATTAGTGAGTAATCAGATATATCATTCTATGAATGATCTCATACTAACCTTCCTATAATTCCTTCTAACCAATGAATGAAAACCTCATCCCATTACCATGGACATTCTACATCCTATTCCTAAAATATTCAATATTGACATGCACTATAGATAAATAGTCTATACCTAATATGAAGTTTTAAGGCCTCATTATTTATGAAAAATAGATCCCATAAGAATATCTCTCCTCCAAGAGTGATGTCACACTTCAAGAAGAAGTGTTTGATTGATGAATCCCCTCTATTTGATGTCTCTAATCACAAGGGTGATCTAAGGGCTCAACCTGAACCTCTAAGTCTCAAACTAGAGAAGTGTAAAAAAATGAGTGGATGGAAATTATATCTATAAAAAATATAGCTAAGGTATAAAATACATAAGTCATACCTAAAATCATCCCTGGAGTCTTTGGATCATATGACTCCATGGCCTATAGTTATCCTAATCTCTGAACACCCGCTCCCTGAGTCTAGCTTGGACCACCTAGGGGTGGTGGTGGAAACATTTCGAACCGTCTACCACCTCCGACTACTCTCTTATATCCTCTACCACATATTTTATCCTAATTAAATCCCTCGTACTATCACTATATCTACCTAGGAGGTCTATCAACCGTATCTCTATTAGTTGTACGACAGGTCAGACAATCCTGAGTGAGATGCCCCTGACCATTATAAGAGAAACAATTCCTCTCTATCAGCTAACTAAAAATAACCTGAGAGTCCCGAATTGCATAACTTTTGTTCTGAGATTCTATCCTAAAGTATATCTATTTCCCAAATCCTTATCCCAACCATCAGGTACTAGATACTGAGGTTTCATTTTCTATGTGCCCACTACCATTACCAACTATCGATGTCTGCTCTGCTAGAAAGCATTCCTATACTAAATACTGCTCAAGCACTCCATCATAAGTGGGAATGTAAAGAGGTTTCACTAAATCCTTAATATCTTAGTTTACTACCTTAGAAAATGTCTATGATCATAAGAATGTATTTTTTTTACCATATCTATATAGTATCACGAGAAGTTGGTGAACTTCACCAAATACTGTGCCACAATCATGATTCCCTCCTGAAGCTTTAGGAGCTCCTATATGCACACCAATCATAATGTGGATAGATATAAATCATCCTTAATGATAAGACTTAACTATGGAAAATATATATCCATATCATCATGTTTTTGAATCAAACAACTCTACCATATCCCCTTTGATCCTTGAATAAGACTTGCTTCTTAGAATACTATCTGATATAGGGATCCCCTCACAAGGCAGAAAACTTGGGTAATTGCCTCAAGCTAGTCCTCAGTTTCTTTGGGGTCTAGATCACCTCGAAACCTATGAGGTATCTTTCTATAAAATTGATGGAGTGTGATCAACCTACACACATACTCATCTGATACTTCTGACGTAACTTGCTGCTTAATCGGTGGTGATAAGACTGGAAAACCACACATAGGTACTTCCCCCTGTGTAAGGCCCTCTATTGAATCCTGATCACTAAGAGGATCATCCTCATGGTCTTGATATAGACTCATAACTTGATGTATTCTTGGATGAATCCTAAAATAAATTCATGATATAAAATGATCAAAAATTATATCTGGAGAGTTGACTCAAGAAGGACATAGAAACCATAACCCATTCCTATATGATGCATGTGCCAATGTTTTCCCTGCAACCATTTTGTATATGTATTGATTCAACAACAAGGTTTTCATATTCCTAGTGAATGGATATATTGTATTCCGTAGAATCACTAGAAATATTTTCCTGAGAACCAGTATCAAAACATTTTAATACTATATCCATAAATCCCAAACAAAAACATCACATCTTGACAATAAAAAAACATTGGTCCTAATGTATATCTGACTCCTCTAATAAATTTTTTTCATAACCCGACCCACCGGATCCCACATGGTAGTATGTTGAGTGTGAATCCTTAAGTCTGACTCTAATAGGCTATGGGTTAGAAAATAGCACTGAGTAGGCATTTCACACACATGAGAGGCATTAGCCTAAGGAACCTATATTCACACACATATATACAAATACCCATAGAATATTGAAACCTAATGTAAAAAAATGATACCAAATTCCAGAATACATCTATATCCCACAATTAGAGTGTGAATAAATTACTAGAATAAAGAGATAAATTAGACCCACTAAATATGTAAAAGAGTCCAACCTTCTTAGAAGGATGAGACCACTGTAAAATGGAACACATGGTACAAAATATGATTTGTTTAGCTCACTATGATCTAACTTATTTTGGTTCTCCTAAGACTCTATCAAAATTTCTATCGTCTACATAATACATGACACGTGTGGGAAGATCCCATTCATGGGTGAGTATAACAATACCCAGCAGGACACCCTAAAATTAAATAACACAAATCATCAAGTGATAAGTCATCTCAACATCATAGAGGTATATCAACCATAAATATGAGACATAATGATAATAAAAAACACCAGATATATTCAAGATAGTCACTAAGTATAAAATAAGTCTCAACTACACTACCAACCATAGGATTTTTCTTGAGGCTTCAGGATAACACTCATTTAGGATAACATACTCCATGAGCAATGCTATCACTGATGGTATGTGTCCTACATGTCATACTAATTGGACATATCCAAGAAGTACTCACTATAACTATGAAGATATCAATAGTTAGATAAGGGATCACATCTAGGACAATCGGGGGACACTATAAACCCTATTTTCATAACCCACTAAGTAGGGGATCGTACTCCCATGTAATTTGGTCATAAACATTCCATAAAACCCACATAGTGAATGTGATAAAATGATATAGGATCCCAACCTAGTCTAATGAAGATTTACCAAAAAAACTCTATTCAAGATAAAACCCGTAGTGGGGATCATGATCCCATTCCTAGGATGTAATGAAAAACTATACCCTCATGGTAATGGACCAAGGGATCACAATCAATCAATATTGATTCATACTAAATAAATAGAGGATCTCAAACTACCACATAAGAACTAAACCATGTGTAGTAGTAGTAAATGAAATATCATACAAACCCTACACCTACCCATGTATATGATTGTGTTCCTATACCTATTCCCATGTACATATGGATATGCCTATGTACATATCCATGCCATGTACAGTGTCCATTCTCGAGTACCTATCCATGCCCATATACCCTAGAAGTGTTTATGTGCATGGTTGTGTCGGTGCTCATGTACTCCCAAAGTACATGTTAGACCAATAAAAATGTGTTTCATGAAAAGTGAAACATGTCACATTATGTGTGATGTTTAATTCTTCATTTGAAACCTAGTGTCATAGAAGGGACTACATGGCATGTGTTCTTCTGTAGCACATGTTGTGTATCCAATAGTTTTCTAGAAATTCCAGAAAGATTAATATATCTTTCTATTCCACTTCCACCTCATATTTCACCACAAATATTTCCATAACCTATATATATGAGTTTATTGAGCCTCACTATCACTAGTTACCAAATTCCATCTATAAAATCAGACCGGGAAATGCAATCATCACATCGCGTCATCGCCAGACACTGAAATGAATACAGGTTTCCTAAATATGAATACTATCCACCACCAATCAGAAATCATTGTCATTACAACTAAATATATTTATTGATCACAAATATGAACCCTCAGTATCAATCCATTTCACCAATGAATGGTTGAACAATGGTTGAATACTGGGTATTTTTTGAACTAATGACCAAAGGGGTTTCTAGCAATGATCATGCAAAGAAACGAGGAAGAAGAGAAAAAATAAATAGGAATAAACCTAGGTTATTTTTTTATTTGGTCTAAATACATTTATATTTTAATGATGAATTAAGTACTAATAATAATAACAAAAATATATCAATTCCCCAAAACCTAAGAAGATAATCCCACACACATATAACTTGATCTACCCACAAATCAAAATGTTACAAGAATTGATTCATGTATAAAATAGGATAAATAAAAGGGTATAAATTCATATAAAAATATCATACCTTGACTAAGGATCGATCACTAATGAAGGATGAATCTATATTGAAGTTTTTGGAAAGATCCATGAACTCCATTAACATTGGTGATCCTTGTGGTACTCTGATCTTTATTCCACTATCCCAACGTCCTCCAATGATCCTCCATGATCTCCTACTAAATACACAGGGTTAAGTATATAACCATAGTATTTAACCATAATGGAGTTTAAATAGATCAGGATTTAGGTTTATGTTTAATTATAACAATTAAATAAATGAAATAATTTATTTTATTATGTTTTCACCCACGATGGCACTCAAGATGGACACCTGACACACTCAAAGATTCTATCATTCCTATGGTAAAAACCTATATTCCAGACCCAATGATGATTTCATAATTTCCATCTGACTCTCTATTCAGTATTTATTTCATTATTTTAGAAAAAATGTGTGTGCATGATTTAATATATTTAAAATTTTTATTTTACCAATACAGGGCTCACCGGGCCTTGGATCTTTCACTTTCTTAGCACATGACTCCAAATATTTCTTAAATATTCCAAAGTACTAAAAGGTAAAAAATAGGATTTTATAATAACATTTAATTAAATATAAAAGATAATATAATTCTATGAAGTCAAATGTAATTTTTATAAGGGCCAGAAAACTATTATCATCACAAAACCCATATTTTTCAATAAAAGGTAACTTTTGATTTAAAACTGTAAATTTTATTATTTATGTAATCATTTTGATAAAATAAATATTATATTTTAAATCATCACATTGAAATTATCCAAATATTAATTTTTCTTAATTTTCAAAGACAATCAATTTCTTTGGTTAAAAATTAAATACAGTATAAATATACAATATGTATTATGAAATCCTAAAATCCAAAAAGTGATGTAATAAACACTATAATGAGTCTCTTAACCTCAAATTATGTTTAACATTTAAAATAATTTGTATATGATGTTATTTTATTAATTTTACAAACCCTTAATCAATCCTCCAAAACCTATATTATATTTTATGGTTTTAAAATTAATTATTTATGAATATCACTCACTTCCCCATCACCAATGGTATTATTTTAATGATTTAAGTTCCAAAAATTATAAAATAATTTTAAAAACTCCTATTTTTCAAAAACCATGGGAAAAACCATGGGAATGTTTTTTTTGGTTTTGATTACTTTATCATATAGATTCCAAAACCTATGTTTTGAAATTAATAAAAACAATACCCTCTCTTTTTATATAAAAACCCACCCAATATCCTATTATTCTTCACTAAAACCCCTTTTATAACTAATTTACTATGAATTTCATTTTCTCTATCCTTCCTAATGTGTCCCCATTCTCTTAAGAAACTCCTCCCAAGATTTTAGAAGTATCCTATCAAGGTAAGGGATATTTATCCCTTATTTTCAATTCAAGCACCTACTTCATATTTGGCCTTTTAAATATCAATTTATTATGTTTTAATGTATTTAAAAAAAATCCCTTTACTTTAAAATTTTTGTTTTAATATTGAGATATAATTTATCCCCTCTCACTATAATATTTACCTATGCTATTACTATGTTGATGTAAGGGATCCTCACTTTCTCTGCTTTAATCAAGTAACTTCTTTATATTATGAATTTTTATTTCCAAATTTTTATATTGGGATATATTTTCAAACATACCTATCATTTCAAATGTTTTATATAAGTGATTATATACCCATTTCACTATCATTAAACCCTTTCATGACTCTTTATGAACACTCGTTATGCTGCTGAAATTATCCAGTGATTTTCCATAACAAATTTTGTGTAGTGAATACCCATCCTGATTTATACTCAAGGGTATTCACTTAGATGTACCTATCCTCATTTATTTTTTAATTCTATGTATGTAACCCACACTCCTTAATCATGGTATTAAAAGTGATGAAATTCATTCTTATGCTTTTGGATCTATGTGGAACCCAAATTCATATACATGATATAAAAGTGATAGGTTGAACCATAATTATATATCCCTCCAATTAATCGGGTAATGTTTTTATCTCATGAGATAACATTTATGGTGTATGAGAGGTTATACTAATCACACTCTTTTATGATTTCTAGGAATTTATCCTTGAATTATGTTAATGATGTCATGTTTTATATTGTTGCCACATTCTTGTGTTGACTTGTTGTTATCATGTTAGACCATTCCTTGTAGTTATATATTATAATTATCACCACTTTTATGTCATATTGATATGCCTCTAGAATCACATGTATTACTTTCATCATGTTATTCTTATATTATTTCTTTATTGAGATTTCCATATCAACCCTTTCTTATGTATATCCCCAGGTTATCCCATGCAGTTTTAAAAGATCAATGAATATTAAGGGAAATCTATAGATTTTTTAAATAATGTCATTGTATACCTATTTTAAATTATGATTTTATGTACTTAATTTCCCAAATAAACTAGTCCCCATGATCTTATTAGATTTTATTAAGTGTGTTATTATATAATAATTCATAAAATAAATTGTATTAAAATATGATTTTTCATATTTGGTATCCAAAGAAAGTCTAGTAATTTTTTGGGATTTGTATTGGAAAAAACTAGTGAAGTAATTAAGGATGACACTAAACATAGTAAAAAATCCCTAAATTTCAATATATTATAGAGTAATTGGTTTCCAATAAAAAAATCCTTTCTTGAATAATACATGTGGATGTAGCTTCGAAATAGTTTTACCTTGGGGTAACAACCCCAAAAAGGGTGTATTGGGATTGACTTGATTATCACCTGGTGTATGACAATTATTACCTACTATAAATCTATTTTGACACTCCTAGAGGATATTATTTTTCAAATTTACAAGCTCTTTACGAACCATTATGAATGGAACAAAAATTAATAAAATATTTTATATCCCGAAAGAGATCATGGAAAACTTAGACTGAAACCTATAAAACCATAGGTTAAATAATACTTGTAATTTATGAGTTATCACTTTAATGTTAATGGTTTAATATTTATCTCTTTATTAGGTTAAATATTATCACCCCTAATTTCTCCTTTATTTTAGTCAATGACTATAAATATGTGGAATTGAGTCCACAATCAATGTGAGGGTCAATGTCATGACTGCCCAAATTAGATTCTAATCCCCATGAGATTAGTAGTTGGGAACTTCATGAAAATGATTTCCAAATTTACTCATGTTTTGAACCAAAACTTGAATATAGAGGAATACTCAAATCACCCCAATAAATATTAAGTTTCAGTTGAGACCTATAGGCAATAAAGGAATCTAAATTTTAGTGTATCTTCCAGTCCTTCAATCATGGAACAATGGATCAAATCCATTGAAATGATCATATCCATCCTACAATTCTATGACAAAGAGAAGGTCCTAAAATCTATTTATCTTATAGAAGGGTAAGTTTATCAATAGTGGAAATTGGTAAAAAAAATATGAATCTCAAAGAGGATATCAAAGAGATGGAGTGGAATAAATTCCATAAAATGGTTTTTGATAAATATTTTCCTCTCAATCTATGACTTAGAATAGAGAGGGATTTACATACCCTAAAGAAAAAGGATTAATAATCCTTTATTGTAACGACCCAAAATTTCATTAATGGAAATCCCTACTGATCTAATTAAATTTCTCTTTATGTAAAATGATTATATAAAATGTCAAATTCTTTGGTTTTATGTTTTTGGATTTTAAAATACTGTTAAGAATTGTTACCATTTCTAATATAGTCTTTGAACAGTGATCACATGATTAGTATAAATATAGGGCTTTAACAAATCCAATTTACTCATACAAAGGAAGTGATGGCCTCATCTAGTAGACGTGCCCCATAAGATTCCCATTTGTTAGAGCTCAGAAAGGAGGTTTCATCTTTGGGCTTTGCTCTTGACCAAGCCCAAGATGAGCTTGAATATGTAAAGCTCAAGTGGGACCGCCTACAAGAGAAGTGGAAGTTGATAGAGATTACTACCCGAGCAATGTTATCCGAGCCACCCCAAGAGTCTGTCACCATCGCACACCTTACTCTTCGGACTTATGCGGGTGTTATAAGGGGTTATGTAACAAGACCTTAGAACTATGGTTATGTACATTATTTTTGTATATAATATTGAATATACATTCCTTTTATTATTGTTACCTTATAGATGGTTTTAAAAGCACAAATAGTATTTTTAGTTAATGTTCAACTAAGAAATATATTTTGATGAATGAGTGGATTTTTGAATTAAATAATATTTTAATAAATTATTATTATTATTATTAAATTAATTTTTATTAAATATAAATGATCGTATAATTTTAGGAATGCAATCGTAATTTTTATTAAGGTTTGAAATCCATTTTTTTCAAAACCCGAGAATTTTTTATAAATGTTAGTTTTTGTTTTAAAAGTTAAAATTAACATATTTATAAAATTATTTAGATAAAATAAATATTATTTCTGGAATTAGGATGTCAAAATTATCAAACGGTGAATTTTTCATAATTTTCTAGGAGTCAAATTTTTGGGTAAAAATTAAATATCATTTAAATATATAATGTGTTTTATGACATCATAATGACCCAATAGTGATGTAATAAAATACTATAATAATTATATTCAGCCAATATATGTTTTACCATTAAAATAATGTGATTTTGGGTTTGTTTGACTTATTTTACGAAGCATTAATGGACCCTTCTAGACTTATTAAACATCTTTTATTTTTAAACTATTTTCCTTGGAGTGTGACTCACCTCCACATAAGAAACCCCAGTATTTTAAGAAGTTATTAATTTTTCCTTATAAAATATTTTTTTACACTTCCCTTTTCCAAAAACCATGGGAAAAACCATGGGCTGGTTTTTATTTTGAATTATTTTAATGTGAGGTGTCCCAAACCTGAATAATAAATAATTCCCTCACCTTTACTATATAAACCCACCCAAGCTCCCACTTCTTCCTCACTCAAAGCCTTTGGATTTCATCCAACCTCTGACCTCCTCTCTCTAGAATCCTCCCAAGGTGCCCCAAGATCCCAATAAGGCTCTCTCAAGCCTCTCTCAAGCCTTTGGAAGCACACATCCAAGTGAGGGTTTTTTCTTCCTTTCTAATTTTTGTCCAATATTCTTTAAATTGTTATGCCATTTTAATTTAAATTATAAATGTTGGATTATGGTTTCTCACATCCCAAATACTTCCCTATTTATTTTTAAATTATGGGAGACTCCTTTCTCTCTCATTAAATGCCTCCCATGTACACCTGTTACTATGCCGAAATTCCGAAAGGAATTTCTCTCTCCTCTTTTACAATCAAGAAATTAAATTGTATCACGACTCTAAAATACATTACAATTGTTAGGAAATGTATCTATATAACCCTAATACTTCCCTCTTCATTTCAATATTATTAGAAACCTTTTTCTCTCTCATCAACCTTTTTCTCTCTCATCAACCATGTTTTATGAATCCATGTTATATGATCCATGTGGCACACTTATGCATGAAATGAAATGTTTAAGAAGGGTGCGCCCATATAGCACTCCAATGCATTGGGTAAAGTATATTATCATGATACATCATGCGAAATTGGTGTTTACTCATGATAATTCAAGTGCAATGAGGTTTTACTTGTGCTTCATGTGCAATGAGGATTTACTCATGCTCCATGTGTAATGAGCCTTGGCTCATGCTAATTCCATGTTAAGTATTGTTGCCACATTTCCATGTTATGATTATCATTATTTATCATTCCTTTATGTTTATACCTCTATTGTGCTATATTGATATGCGTATTGTCTAACATTTATTGTATTCCTTGTGTTATTCCATGATTATTCCCCTACTGGGCTTTATAGCTCACCCTTTTCTTATGCATGTCCTCAGGTTATCTCATGCAATGCTAAGTACGAGGGAAGGTAGTGGTCATGTAAAGGAAGTTTTCAATAAATATGTTGTATTTCATGTTTTAAGTTGTTATGTAATGATCCTAAGCCCCAAATACACTAGACCTCTTGATCTTTTATATTTTATCAAGTGAAGTTTATGTAATAAATTATGTTTAATTGTGCAATAAAAGACCAGGGTTGTCATAGTTGGTATCAAAGGATAGGTTTAGTTATTTTTGGGATTAAGATTAGAAAGAACTAGTGAAGCCTTAGAAATAAGACTAATTATAGTAAAAACATCCCTATGTTTTGGTGAGTATTGAGTAAGTGGTTTATCAAGAAAATACATCCCTTTCTGGATATAGGCAGGTAGAGGCGACTCTGGCATAGATGTATCCTAGGGGTAAAACCCAAAACACCGCGTTGAGCTAGACTTGAATGGGAACTAGTGCACGACAATGGGACTTGATACACTCATGGTTACGACACTCCTGGGGGATATGCTTTGTTAAATTCACAAGCTTAGTATGAACCATTATCAAGGGACAAAAAAATCCCTAAGAATATATGTTAGAAAGTAGATCATGGATAACATAGACTAAAGCCAATAGATTCATATGTTAAGGAAATAAAATTTATTTATAAGTCATTAGTTTTGTCCTTGGGTTACCTTTTATGTGTTACCCATAATTTTCCTTTTATTCCGGCCAATGGCCGGTAATAGGATGACTCGAGCTAACAACCGATGTGAAGATCAATGTGATGACTGTACTAATGAGATACCCAATCCAATGGGAGTGGGAATCGTGAACTTTTTCGTGCTTCGTTCTTATCTAACTCAATCTTTGAATAGAAACATGGGTCAAGAGGAATGTTCAACCCCCCCCCCCAAGAAAGAACAAGTCACTATCGAGAGCCTCATGAGACAAAGACCTCCTACTTTTAATAGATCATCTGATCCCTCAATCGCTGAACAATAGATCAACTCCATTGAAAAGATCTTCTCCATACTTCAATGTTCAGAACAAGAGAGGGTTCTCTTGGTTGCTTATCATATGGAGGGTGAAGTTGATCAATGGTGGGCATTGATCAAAAATACGAAGCCTGAGGAGGAGATCTAGGCGTTGGAATGGAAGGATTTCTAGAATATGTTTTTCGATAAATATTTTCCGCGCACCCTCTGGCTTAAGATGGAAAAGGGACTTCCTTTACCTCAAGAAAAAATACGATGAATCTATTGGAGCGTACAAGGAAACCTTCAAAAGTCTTGCATGATACGCTTCCAGCTTTGTCATTACCCCTGAATGTAAGGTTGACCACTTCTTTGGTGGGATGAAACCTATCCTGTAGAAAGCACTAGAGATCTGTGACTTTGACAGCTATGAGAAAATTGTCCGATGTTCCCTCAAGGTCGAGATAGTGATCGTAGAATCTCAGGGGTATCATGGGGATAAGAAGCATAAGGTGTACTTCAATTCTAGTGGTCTGATAGATAAATCCAATGGTGCTAAGAAGATCCAGCTCCCCACTTGCCAAAAGAGCGGAAAGAAGCACCCCTGAAATTTCCTGTAGGGTACGAGAAAATGCTTTAGGTGTGGAAGAGAAGGGCACCTGGCTATTAATTTTCGGCAAGAAAACCCACAGTTGCGACAGAGGAGAGGAATGCTCTATTCAACTCTCAACATTTTGTTCATTGCTACAACTGTAAAGAACCAGGGCACCTTGCAAATCAGTTCCCTAAGACAAGGGTTTTCGGAGGCAACCAACAACCTCCAAGGCAGCAAGGGTGAGCTTTTTCCATCACTAATGTCGAAGTAAACCCCGAAAATAAAGTGGTGAAAGGTACACTAGTTATTCATTCAAGAATAGCGAACATAATTTTTGACTCAGGTTCTACACATTCTTTTATATCTTGAAAGTTTAGTAGAATAATCCCAGCACCACCACAAATCATGGAAGTGAAGATGTCTGTGAGTACGACAAATGGGGAAATCATTACATCCCAGGAATATAAATCCTCCTATGTTATAATTTGTGGATTAAACTTCTCGGAGAACCTCGTCATACTCACTCTAGTAGAATCTGATGAAATTATTGGCATGGATTGGATTTCCTTATATATATCTAACATAAATTGTCATGAGAGTGAAATCACTCTCCTTGTGGAGAATCAAACCCTGATTCTTTACAAGTGCATGGAGGAAGATGAATCTTTTTTAGATCTATCATCTTAAGAGTGGATCTTTTTTAGATCTATCATATCAGGCTCAGATGATTGAGTCTAAGGAGGCAACCATCCTAGAGTACATTCCTATTGTGAGGGAATTCGCTGAAGTGTTTCCCGAGGAATTGTTTGGTCTTCCTCCTAGAAGAGAGGTTGAATTCTCAATTGATCTTATACCTGGGGCATTTCCAATATCCAAGACTCTGTATAGAATGGTTTTTGTGGAGCTTGAGGAGTTGAAGAAACAACTATAGGAGAATCTGGATAAAGGGTTTATATGCCCAAGTGATTCACCATGGGGTGCACCAGTCCTCTTCGTCAAGAAGAAATATGGGTCAATGCGCCTTTGCATCGATTATTGTGAGCTCAAAAAAATCACGATAAAGAACAAGTATCCTATCCCATTAATAGATGACTTGTTCGATCATCTGCGTGGAGCACAATACATATCCAAGGTGGATTTTCAATCGGGATATTATCAAGTAAGGGTGAAGAAGTATGATATCCCCAAGACTGCTTCTCGTACAAAATATGGGCACTATGAATTCATAGTAATAAATTTCGGACTCACTAATGCTCCAACAATATTCATGGACTTGATGAATAGAGTATTTAGAGATTACCTCGACAAGTTTGTGGTAGTCTTTATAGATGATATTTTGATATAATCCAAAACCAAGGAGGATAATGAGTAGCATCTAAAAACTTTACTAGAGACCTTGCAGAAGGAGAAGCTCTTTGAAAAGTACATCAAGTGTGAGTTTTGGTATAAGGAGGTCTTATTCTTGGGCCATATCATCAGAAACAATGAGATATCTGTGGATCCCTCCAAAAAAGATGCAATTGAGGGATATCTGAGGCCAACATCAGTAATGGATATCTGTAGCTTCTTGGGGTTAACTGGATATTATCGACGATTTGTGATAAATTTCTCACGATTTCCAACCCTCTTACCAAGCTAACTCAGAAGGGAGTAATGTTTTCTTGGAGTGATGAATGCGAAGAAAGCTTCAAGTAGTTGAAAAGGAGGCTTATCACTATGCTCATGCTCACTTTAGCCACAAGTGGAGAACTTTTTTGGTATTCGGTGACGCTTTAAAGAAGGGCCTAGGGTGTGTGTTGATGAAAAATGAAATATTCATTGCCTATGCTTCAAGGCAATTGAAATTTCATGAACAGAACTATCCAAAACATGACCTCGAGTTGGCTGTAGTGATCTTCACTTTGAAAATTTGTATGCATTATCTCTTTGGGGAGAAGTGTGAAATATAAACAGACTATAAAAGCCTCAAGTACATATTCACACAAAAAGAGTTGAACATGCACCAATGAATATGGTTAGAGCTGATCAAAGACTATGACTGCTCAATCCATTACCACCCTAGGAAAGTGAACAAGGTGGTAGATGCCCTAAGTAGAAAGGACTCCACAATTCTATCATTGATGAGAATTGAAAAGGATCCAATCTTCTTAGATTTGATGAATATGAACATGGGAATCATAAATAAGGGAACATCATCAATCCTTTCACAAATTATTGTTCAACCATTACTTTTAGAAAGGTTAAAAGATTCTCAAAAAGTTGATGTGGGAATTCAAGAAAAAGTGGAAGCTATCAAAAATGGAAAATCCTTGGAGTTTAATGTTAATGAAGAAGGAATTGTAATATTTGGTAAAAGACTGTGTTCCATCAAGTCTGGAGCTGAAGAAGGAACTTTTGGATGATGCACATAGTTCAAATTTCTCTATTAACCCAGTAAACACAAAGATGTATTGAGATCTCTGAGAGCATTATTGGTGGGATAATATGAAGAATGAGATCGTTGAATATACATCAAAGTGCCTAGTGTGTCAGTAAGTGAAGGTAGAGAGGCAGAAGTCTAAGGGGATGATACAACCATTTCCCATACTAGAATGGAAATGGGAGAACATCACCATTGACTTTTTTACCGGACTTCCAAAGACATCCAAAGGAAACAATGAAATCTGGGCCGTTGTGGATCCTCTGACAAAGGCTGCACACTTCATTGCTTTTTGGGAGGATTTCTCATTGGATCAACTGGCACAGATATATATCAGGAAAGTGGTAAGGCTTCATGGAGTACCACTATTTATTTTGTATGATCGAGATCTAAGATTCACCTCTATGTTTTGGAAGAGTCTTCAACATGCTCGGAATACTGAACTAAACTTCAGTACGGCCTATCATCCTCAAACTGATGGCCAATCTGAGAGTACTATTCAAACACTTGAGGACATGTTAAGAGCATGCTCAATGAACTTTAAAGGATGATGAGATCAATATCTTCCTCTGGTTGAATTCTCTTATAATAACAATTTCCACTAGAGCATCCAAATCGAACCATATAAAGCCCTTTATGGGAAAAGGTGCAGAACACTAGCGTGTTGGGATGAGGTTGGTGAGCGTAAGTAGCTTGGACCAGAAATGGTTGAAGAAATGGTGGAGAAGGTGAAAACCATTCAGCAGCATATCAAGGCTGCATAGATTCGACAGAAGAGTTATGAAGATAACCGTCGATGAGACCTTGAGTTTAAATTTGGAGACATGTTATTTCTATGCATATCTCTGTGGAAGAAGGTCATGAGGTATGGAAAGAAAGAAAAGTTAAGTCCAAGGTACATCAGCCCCTTAGAGATTCTTGATCGTGTCAGGGATTTGGTCTATCAACTAGCACTTCCACCTACCATGTCTAAGGTTCATGATGTCTTTCATGTATCCCTCTTAAATACGTACATACCAGACCCTTCACATGTACTCTCTTCACAGGTGGTACAGTTATAGGATGATCTTTCTTATGAGTAGAAACCAATGAAGATCTTAAATCGTAAAGAAAAAGTTCTACGAAATAAGACAATGCCCCTCTTAAAGGTGTTGTGGAGAAACCAAAATTTTGAAGAAGAAATGTGGGAATCATAGGAAATGATGAATCAGAGTTACCCAAATCTATTTTAGTGTTGGAAAAGGAAATTTCGAGGGAGAAATTTCTTAAGGGGGGAGATTGTAATGACACAAACTTTCATTAATGGAAATCCCTCTTGATCTAATTAAATGTCTCTTTATGTAAAATGTTTATACAAAATTTCAACATATTTGGTTTTATGTTTTTGGATTTTAAAATACTGTTAAGAATTGCGACCATTTTTAATATAGACATTGAACAGTGATCACATGATTAGTATAAATATATGGCTTTAACAAATCCAATTTACTCAGACAAAGGAAGTGATGGCCTCATCCAGTAGATGTGCCCCATAAAAAGCCCATTTGTTAGAGATCAAAAAGGAGGTTGCATCTTTGGGCTTCTCTCTTGACCAAGCCCAAACCGATCTTGAATATTTAAAGCTCAAGCGGGACCGCCTACGAGAGAAGTGGAAGTTGATAGAGATTTTCACCCGAGCAATGTTATCTTAGCCACCCCAAGAGTCTGTCACCATAGCACACATTACTCTTCGGTATTATGAGGGTGTTATAAGGGGTTATGTAACAAGACCTTAGCACTATGGTTATTGACATTATTTTTGTATATAATAATGAATATACTTTCATTTTATTATTGTTACCTTGTAGATGGTTTCAAAAGAACAAATAGTATTTTTAGTTAATGTTCAACTAAGAAATCTATTTTGATGAATTGATGGATTTTTGAATTAAATAATATTTTAATAAAATATTATTATTATTATTAAATTAATTTTTATTAAATATAAATGATCGTATAATTTTATGAATGCAATCGTAATTTTTATTAAGGTTTGAAAGCTATTTTTGTCAAAACCCGTGAATTTTCAATAAATGTCGGTTTTTGTTTTAAAAATAAATATTTAAATATTTAAAAAATTATTTAGATAAAATAAATAGTATTTATGGAATCAGGATTTCGAAATTATCCAACAGTGAATTTTTCATAATTTTCTGAGATAATCAAATTTTTGGGTAAAAATTAAATACCGTTTAAATATATAATGTGTTTTATGACATCATAATGACCCAATAGTGATGTAATAAAATACTATAAGCTTTATTTTCAGCAAATATATGTTTTAACATTAAAATAATGTGATTTTGGGTTTTTTTGACTTATTTTACAAAGCATTAAGGGACCCTTCAAGACTTATTAAACATATTTTCTTTTTAAATTGTTTTCCTTGGGAGTGTGACTCACCCCCACATAATAAACCCAATTATTTTAAGAAGTTTGGACTTTGGCCTTATAAAATATTGTTTTCCACTTCCCTTTTCCAAGAAAAAACAGGCAAAAACCATGAGCTGGTTTGTAGTCTAGATTAGTTTAATGTGAGGTGTCCCAAACCTAAATAATAAATAATTCTCTAACCTTTCCTATATAAACCCACCGAAGATCCCACTTCTTCCTCACTAAAAGCCTTTGTATTTCATCCAAACTCTTACCTTTTCTCTCTAGAATCCTCCCAAGGTGATAAAATCTCCCAAGAAGGCTCTCTCAAGCCTTTGGAAGCACACTTTTAAGTAAGGTTTTTTCTTCCTTTCTCATTTTTGTCCAATATTCTTTAAAATGTTATGACATTTTAATTTCAATTATAAATGTTGGGGTATGGTTTATCACCTCCCCAATAATTCCCTATTTTTGTTTTAATGATGGGATACCCCTTTCTCTCTCATTAAATTCCTCCCATGTACACCTGTTACTATGCTGAAATTCCGAAAGGAATTTCTCCCTCCTCTTTTAAATTCAAGAAATTATTTTGTATCATGACTCTAAATTACATTAAAATTGTTGGGAAATGTATCTATATGACACAAATACTTCCCTCTTCATGTAAATATTATGAGACACCCCTTTCTATCTCATCAACCATTTTTATGAATTCTTATGTCATGCCATTACGCTGCCGAAATTGCACCGATTTTCCATACCAATGTCATTGTGTAGTGAATACCATGCCCATTACTCTATCAAGGGTATTCAAATTTATGCACATTTAATTATTGATTATAAAGTTTCATGTATGAATTCCACATTTCTTTATCTTGGAAAAAATGATTATGTTTTATGAATCCATGTTATATGATCCATGTGGCACAGTTATGCATGAAATGAAATGTTTAAGAAGGGTTCACCCTTATAGCACCCCAATGCATTTGTTAAAGTATAGTATCATGATACTTCATGTGAAATGGGTGTTTACTAATGCTAATTCAAGTGCAATGAGGTTTTACTCGTGCTTCATGTGCAATGAGTATTTACTCATGCTCCATGTGCAATGAGCCTTGGCTCATGCTAATTCCATGTTAAGTGTTGTTCCCACATTTTCATGTTATGATCATCATGATTTATCATGCCTTTATGTTTATGATTTTCTTGTGCTCTATTGATATGACTATTTTCTAACATATATTTTATTTCTCATGTTATTCCATGATTATTCCCTTACTGGGCTTTATAGCTCACCCTTTTCTTATGCATGTCCTCAGGTTATCCCATACAATGCTAAGTACGAGGGAATGTAGTGGTCATGTAAAGGAAGTTTTCAATAAATATGTTTTATTTAATGTTTTAAGTTGTTATGTAATGATCTTAATCCCCAAAGACACTAGACCTCTCAATCTTATATATTGTATCAAGTGAAGTTTAGGTAATAAATTATGTTTAATTGTTTAATAAAAGATCAGGGTTGTCATAATTATGACATACAGATAGAACTTCCCAAGACTTTTAGATACACCTATGACTTTATTATATCCCAACAAATTAAATGTTACTACTTATTTGGTGGGATAACTCCAATTTTATGACAATATTTGTAAATTCAAGATCTTGATAGTTATGGGGAAATTTTATGATGTGACCTCAAAGTTGAAATGGTGATTAGTGAATCCCATGGGCCTCATGGTATAAGATATTAGAAGATAATGTATTTTAATCTTGATAGTGTGATGGAGAAAACTCATGGTGGAAAGAAATTCCAATATACCACTTGTAAAAAATTATAGGAAGAAGCATCCTAGAAATTACCTGAAGGGGATAAGGAGATGCTTTAGGTACAGGAAGGAATACCACCTAGCTAGAGATTTCCAATGAAAGAAACCTACCAATGTGATGGAAGATATGAATGTTCTGGTCAACCCTAAACCTATTGTCCAATGTTTTAATTACAAGTAATATAGAACTATGAGAATAAATGCACTAATCCAAGGGTTTTCAATGATAACCTATGATAACAAACTCCAAGGTCTAGAGATAAAGGTAGAACTTATGCCATTAAAATTGATGATATGAATCATGAAAATGAAGGTGTGATAAGTACACTAGTTATTCATTCCAGGAAAAAGAACATACTATTTTATTTTGGTTATACTCATTATTTCATATCAAAAAAATTTATCAGATCTTTTAAAACACCACCTAAAAACATGGAAGTCGGGTTATTAGTGAAGATGAAAAATGTGTCAATTGTTTCATCCCAATTATATAACTCACCCCAGTCAAACTTTGTGGGATTAATTTCCCATAAAACCTTGTGATACTCTATTTAGTATAATTTTATGATATTTTGGGCATGGATTATATTTCCTTGTATAGAGATAACATAATTTCATGATATAAGGAAATCACCATCCATATCACAAATCGCCCTTCGATTCTATATAATTTCATGTAAGAGGATAAATATATTTTGGTATCATAATATTAAGCATGGATGTTATTTCCCTATTATAAATAATATCTATCTAAAATGATTTATAATAAGGAAAATATCATCCATGATGACATTCCCATTGCGAAGGAATTCACCGATGTGTTTCCTAAAGAATTGCCTAATTTTCCTCTTAGATGTGAGGTTGATTTTTCAGTTGAACTTATATGTGGAGATTTAAAAATATCTAATACTCTATATATAATGGCTATTTTTGAACTTTAGGAGTTTAAGAAACCATTTTAGAAGAATCTAGATAAAGGTTTTATATGACTAAGTACTTCACCATGGGGTGCACTGGTACTTTTTGTCAAAAATAAGGTTTGGTTGATGAATCATTGCACTGATTTTTGTGATCTCAATAAGATCATGATAAATAAAAAGTATCCTCTACCAAAAATTGATTAATTTTTTTTATCTATGTGTATTATAATAATTATCTAATGTGGATCTTCAGTTAGAATATTATCAAGTAAAGGTGAAGAAGGAAGATATCCCCAAGGCTACTTTTCATACAATGTACAAGAAATAAAAGTTCATAGTGATTCCATTTGGTGTCATTAATTTCCCACCTATATTCATGGAATTTATGAATAAAGTATTTATGTATTACTTTGAAAAAATTATGGTAGTATTTATAGATGATTTTCTTATCTACTCTAAAAGAAAGGAGGAACACGAAGAAATTTTTAATGTTTTACTGAAGACCTTGAAAAAGGAAAAGTTATATGTGAAGTACAAAAATTGTGAGTTATGGATGTGGTAAATAACATTATTGGGGAATGATATCACTAGTAAATGGATATATGTAGATCCTATAAAAATATATGTAATTTAATGATGACCCTAACCAACATATGCAATGGAAATATATAGTTTCCTAATATTATCTAGGTACTATCATTGATTTATGTGAAAATTCTCTTGATTTTCCAGCCCACAATCCAAGATAACTTGGAAGGGATTCAAGTTTTTTTGGAATAATAAATGTGAAGAGATGTTTAAGGAGTTAAATATGAGGTTAATAACTACACTGATTCTCACATTACCCACCAGTGGGGAAGGATTTTTTATTTATAATGATGCATCAAAAAAGGGATTGGGTTTTGTACTTATGAAAGATGAAAAAGTTAAAGCATATGCCTCCTACCAATTAATTACCCCTAAGTAGAAATAACTATAACATGATATAGAATTGGTTTTAGGGATATTTACATTGAATATTTGGTGACATCATCTCTACAGGGAGAAGTGTTACATATATATGAATCATAAAACAATAATTATATTTTCAAATAAAATGTGATCAGCCTGAACCAACATATGTGGTTATATCTGATCAATTATTATAATTGTTCAATTCATTATCATCCTTGTAAAGTGAAAAAAGTGGAAGATTCTCTGAGAAAAAAGGATCCTGCAAACCTATCCCGGATGATGATTGATAGGATCTAATATTATTTTACATGAAAAGGATGGACATGGGAATAATAAAAGGATATTTATCAAACATTGATCAAATAAATTCTCAACCATGAATTTTTGAGAGGATCAAGGTGGTCCAAAAAGATGATGTGTTCTACAAAAAAATCAAATATTCTAGAGTTCAATTTTTTTGAAGATAGATAATAAGGTTTCAAACTCGGATATGTATCCCATAAAAACTAGAAATCAAGATCGAAATTTTGGATGCTGCACATAGTTCATAATTCCCTACTCATACATCAACCGCTAATATATATATATATATATATATATTTGAATAAAAACTTTTGGTGGGAGAAAATGAAGAGGGGTATTGCAGAATTTGTATTTCTATACTTAGTATGTCAACAAGTAAATGTTGAACAATAGAATTATAAGGGTATGATTCAAAAATTTCATATACCATTATGGAAATGGGAAAAAATAACCATGGATTTCATTATAAGACACCCCAATACATCTAAAAGAAATAATTTCATATGGGTGGTATTCAATCACCTTACAAAGTTAGTTAATTACATTGCTATTAAATATGATTTCTATATTTACCAAATCACAAAGATTTACATAAGAGAAGTAGTAATACTATATGGTGTTCCAATATTCATTGTATATGACCGAGATCCTAGGTTTTCCTTGAGGTTCTAGAGAATCCTTCGACAATTTTTGGATAAAGTGATAAGTTTTAGTACTTCTTATCACCCTTAGATGGATTAAAAGTTTGAAAAAAAATCAAACTCAGAAGGATATATTGAGATCATGTTCAATAAATTTCCAAGGATGTTGAGACCAACACCTTCCCATACTAGAGTTCTTTTATAATAAAATTTTCCATTTTAAAATTAAAATGGAAACTTATAAGGCTCTGTATGGGAAGAGGTGTTGGAATCCGACATGCTGGGATAAAGTTGGAGAGCATAATCTGATGGGATATTGTATTACTCCCAATTTCAAGTAAGTAACCATTTCTTTATGATTTTTAAGCATGTAAAGTATATGGGTGAATTATGGGTGAGTTTGGAGAAATATTGGAGTGTTTTTTTGGATTTTATATAGATTAAAATTTGTTACATGGTTTGGGAAAACAATGCAACACATATAGGAAACCATGCATAGTGAGATAGAGTTTAAAGGGAAGGCTCACGAGTAGGGAACAGGTGGCGCACGGTTTGACCAAACCATTATAAAGAGGGAAATTTTTATAAAATGATATTTGGAATGGTTTTCCCATAGTTTGGTAGATGTGTGAGCTAACCATGAAATATTCATCCTTAAGGTAGTGGATGACGCGCAGTTAGCGCATGATTTTCCTAACAGTGTGACTAAACCATGAACATGTTAAAAGTGAGATCCTAAAATTGTGGATCTCACTCATTTTCCTCTATAACTCACTTTTATTTTATCATATGTGTCCCTAACTCAATTTTCTCTCTTTACAAAGGTATAGGATTCTTCTCACATCAATTCAGAGGTGACCCAAAGGCTTATCTTGGTGTTTTGAAGAAGGATTCTCGCAGTAAGTGGTCATTTTTTTGTCATTATTGATGGGTTTTCTTAGATATTATTTTTTATATATCTAGGTTTCTTATATCTATTTCTTTTTTGGATAGATATAAGATATTGGATGCCAAATATGATTATATTTGGATTTCTTTTTGATGGAATAAGATATATAAGGTGGGTTTTTTGAGTTTCAATCTGGTTTCGTTGGCTTTTGATTGTTGTTCTTCATTTTCTTTATAAATCCTGAGGTAGGTGGCTTCACTATAAACTAATATTTATATAATTGATTTTATTAGTTTCAAATTGTTTAAATTGATTTAAATTAATTGAGAATTTTTTTTGAAAAGCAAGGTAGAAACCCTCTTTAGTCATGGTTTGGGTATTTTTATGGAATTATGGAATTATTATTCAAAGTGCTCTGATAAATGATTTTAAAATGTTTATTTTATAGTAGTTTCTTGGTTCAATTTATGAAATAATTTTTTTTAATGTTTGTTTTATTGAAATGGTTTTGTCATGGTTTTTGGGCATACTTGGTGGTGTGTGTTCATATTGTATTTACGAGTCTTGGTTGAAATATGGCATTGTGTTTGGTGTCAAAGGTGTAATGGAACATGGGATTTAATTACCCTACGATGACTTGGTAGATCAACAAGAAACGACTCATGAGTATGGAACTATCATAATGAAACATGCATGTGTAGATGTATGGATTTTTGTATTGGAATGAGATATTCCAATAGGAAATATGAAATGGATTTGAATAACTTGTTTTTTTTTCTTTCTATGGAATTTTTTATTATATGAGAAAACTATTTTATAATGGGAATTGTTTATATTTAGTTATAAACTGATTGTAAAAATTATTTTATATAAACTATTTTATAAAATGTTCTAACCAGTTCTATCCCAATATCGTGAGTGGGGAAGTCATTTGGGGAAAACTTAATGAGTTTTAGTATTCACCATTACTTTGGCACTTTGGTACTTTCACAAATCCGTTTTATCGATACATGGTCAAATCTAAAATATCACACATCTTTAGAATTACTTCATGATACTTGGGATGTTTTGTGGAGTGGAGCATGAATCAGGTTGGAGCTTTGGAGTTGTGGTTGTCTTTGAGTTTTTTTTGTCATATTCTTCTATAAACTTGGTTGTTTTGTAGTCTTCCAATGTGGTACTCTTTGTGGTGGTTTTGATATAAATAAAATGTTAAGTTGTCTTTTATTTATATCATGCATCATATAATGGGTTTTTGGTTATGTAATGTTTGGTCAGTTGATTTATTTTGAATTGTAAAATCATCCCCCATGTGTATCGAAGCCCTCCGCCATTTATTTCAAGACTTTGGCGCCTTGGGGATGTCACTTAAGGCCAAGTAGAACTTATGCCTCAACTCAATCCAATGAGGAAGGGTGGTATGTTACAAGATATATCGGTTTGTTCAGTAAAAAATCTATTTGAGACAAGTGGTATCAGTTAGATTGGTCCAAAAATCTATTTGAGATAAGCAGTATCATCTTGGTTCTTCCTTTGTGGAACAAGTAATCATTAGTTCTTCTAGTATTGGAGTTGATATTCATTCTGGTATATTCCTTATGTCGGGTTGGTAAAAAGGAGTAGGATCATCAGGAATTGAAATTTAGAGCATAAAAAGACGTATATAACCTTTCAATGCTAAACTTCAAGTTTCTAGGGAGTTGGGTACATAAGTGTTTTGGAGACACTTATAGGATTTGGACTCTCATTGTCAGGGGTTTAGCTAATGATATGATCATGATATGCATTATAGAAATTAATTCCCACTAGAACTGCATATTTAATTTTTAGTAACGATATATGCAATGTCCTAGATTTCATTTGTATCATTTTTAAATATTACATGGATTAATTTTGAAACCAATCACTAAGACATCGTGCGATTCCAAGGCCCGGTGTGCCAGAAATAAATGTTTGAAATATATTGAAATATTAAATAGCATCCATGTGTGGTTTTCCCAAAAAAAGTTTAATAACTTTTAAATGGGTTCCCAGGTCAGAAATCTAAGTGAACCGTTGAGTTCAGAATGGTAGCTTTACCCTATGTAAAACCTTACATTGCTCGACATGGTCCATTTTTAGAAAAGTAGTCATGAGCATAGAAATGAATAAAATTATTTGAATAAAATTATTTTATTACTTTCATCGATGCATCGACTATTTAGTATTTCAATAGACTATTATGTTAGAATTCTAGGTTTATCTGTGTAACCCTATAATCCTCTAAAGAGTCATTGGAGGGAGATTTGGAGAATCCTACATGATGAACGATGACAAAATCACGGATCGACAATCTTCACACACCGATTTTGAGGTATCTTGCCAACAACGATGACACAATGATTGTTCTTCCTCAGTGACTAATCCAAATTGAGGTAGGGAATGTTATTTTGATTAGATTTTCTCCATTCTTTATTTATACGATGAACACAGATCAATCAATGAACAGATTATCCTATGGATTGATCATTTTGTAGGATGTTTTATTTTACAGTATTTATCGAGAGTTTGATGTTGAGATTTATTGGATTTTTTATCGTTTTAATGATGATGAAACAAGATAGACACAAACATCGATTGAGGTTCATCCCTCTCAATTTGGTTTTTTATTTTCTCCCCTGATTCACCAATATTCATTGTATTTATCATTATTCCCCATAGTTTCACTTTTCTTGTATGATCAATCATTACTTATCTGATTTTTTGTACAATGATCAGAAATTATAGATTCGACATCGGTACGACTCAGCAGAAGTGAGACAGTGGTTACAATAGTGGATCGAATGATGGTGGGTTCCATTTTTGTGTTCTTCAGTGGTAGTGAATAATCAATAAGATCTCTCTTTTCTGAGAATATTGAAGGCCTGAATCTGGAATTACTGAATGAACTCAGATCCAAGGTTTCATGAAAAACTAACCACTAGAATAGAAGCTGAATGTATGATCAATGTGAGTGGGAGGAAGATACAGTTTCTGGGAAAACCCAATACACACGACGTGTATTCCTTGACTACACAACGTGTAACCCCCTTGAATGACTTGATGTGTGCTTAAAGAAGTACATGGACATATGTTAGAGTACACGGGTTTCCTACAAGACATCTACTACCCCACACAACATGGCTTTGACCATGTTCATGGGATACCCCATATATTGGTACACGAGAATATATACATGGTCTGACACCATGTGTTGGCACATGGTCGGAGTACAAGGGTGGACCCCAGATATATGGACACGACATGTAACCCATTCACATTCCATGTAATCTTCTACAAGACATAGCTTGAATGACATGAGTCGTTTGATATGGGTGGTACTCGGGGTCAAGGGACATTGTGTGTACCATTACTACACACCATGTACCCCTTTTTACATGTCTTGAATCTATTATCCACCATATCATGGATAAGTTTTATTGGGGTTCATTCCCTTTATCTTTTCCTTGAAGGTTGGTTCAAATCATTTTCTACTCCTAGGACTATAATCCCTTCAGTAGGGCTTCCTGGATAGATTTTTTGGAATTCCCCCGAGAGGCGTAGAGTGGGGTGCTTTATTCATCTTCATTCCCTAGTTGGAGTTATTATTATCAACGTGACTAATACTGCATGGGTTCTGATACACTAATTAGTGGGTTAATATAGATTGAGTTGTTGGTATCACCCCATGAAACTGTTGGTGATCCTCATTTGTGAATAGTAATCTCTTCAGATCTATTAGTGTATCTCTCTCATGATATTACCTAATGAACTATACCTCTTGAAATAACATCATCGGTGCTATCAGACTCAAGAGTGTGTTCTTCTTGATGAGTGATTTTTTAATCTCTGAGCTACAATCCTAAGGCTGGTATACTATGGTTGTGGTTTACCTCTAAACGGTGTGTCTTTATTTGAGTATATCTAGATATTCTTATTATATGTGTTGTAGACATATACCTATGTAGATATGACTGTACTTTCCTTTTTTATATTACTTTGTGGTTTTGGGGTATCCTACTGACTATTTTTATACTCACCCCTACATGGTCTTTTCCTGCATGTATCATGTCTTGTGCAAATGATCAACCTTTTGATGAAGTACAAGGTAGACCAGGACCAGACGGTGCTTTGTGAGATTGAAATAATTGAGGTGTGTTCTTGTGTCTTTCATAAAGAAGTCCCAATACCTTTACTTACGTGTTGGACTTGTGGTTACAGAATATTTGTGGTGGGATTGTATTTGGCCCTATTTTACTTTTCTTTACATCCTATCATACTCTAGATGTGAGATATAGATGTATGAATGCTTCAGTTTAATATTGGTTTTTAAATTTCATCATTTTGTGGGCTTGGAGATGTGTGTGTGTGTGTGTACATGATCATAAAAAATTACTCCCATGTTATTGATATGCCTACTCGATGCTATTCACTGGCCCCTGGCCTGTTGGAGGTGGGCTTGGGGAGTCGCAACATGGCCCTCACTGGGATGGGTCATGACATAGTGGTAAAATAGGGGGTTTGTTCTACTTTAGTATTGGGAGTCTGTGAGACTAGTTTGGGGAATCAGTGCTAAGTGTTTCGATCTTGTCTTTCAGGCTAGGGACTCGAGTGTTGGTGTGGAAACAGACGTATCAGTACACTAGGACTCTCATAACATAATTTTTGACTTGGTACATGAGAACATTGGTTGTAGGGAAAACAATGGTACGTTAATCATATAGGAATGGTTTGGGGGTTCCATGCCCTTATTGAGTAAGCTCTCTAGATATACTCACTAACCGTGGTACATCATGTTTTTTTAGGATTCCTCCAAGATGCATACCAAATTGGATTCAATAGATTAATCATGAGGATGACCCCATCGGTGACGATCCTTCGATATAGGGACCAGTTTTTTAGTTGTTATCTTCAGTTAGCGCACCATCCGTACCACCACCTGTAAGTAGCACGTGATACCCATAATACTAGCAAATAAGGTGCGCTGGCTGAGCATGCTTCATGAGTTTCAGCAGAAGAGACCCCTTAGGTTCTGAGGTAAGGCTGACCCATAGGTGGATGAGGACTGGATTGAGGTAGTGACTCAAGTTTTTTTTCTAGTCAGGACACTAGTAGATCAAATGGTTGTCTTGATAGAAAGAATTCTTTATAGATTAGTAGGAAGACGGTAGAGTTTGGTTACCCAAAATTATGATGAGGTGACTCTTTTGTGGATAGAGTTCAAGAACCTCTTTAGAGAGGAGTTATCCCTAGAAATGATGAGGGTTGTGCATATCTAGGAGATTAATAAGCTCCAAAAGGGAAACATGTCAGTATATGAGTGTTCATAGAGGTTTACAAACCTCTTGAGGAGCTCTATGGATATGGTTCAAGATTAGTTCTTCTGGGAATGTACCTTTGAGCAGGGTCTACGTACATAAATCTTATCCAGTTTTATCCCTCTGTGCATTTCTACTTATGATGGGGTGCTTGAGAAATATTTGGTGGTTGAAAGATTCTTGTATGAGAAGATATAGCCGGTTACTGTCATCAGTGGCCCCGTAAGAGAAGAGACCTTAATAGAAGGGATCTGACGTTAGTATTAGGGACCTAGGTGTGGGGGAAATTTCTGAGAGAGGTCCCAGGACAGATGATACATAGTTCAAGGCTCACAGGGTTGGTACATTCATCCTCAAGATATGCAGTGGTATTCATATGATGACAGGGGACATCTTGATCAATATTTTCCGACCTTCCATTCTACTGATAGGAAGACTGTGGATGGACCGCCAAGGAATAGGCCATGACAGGAGTAGGATGATCTGTAGAGTGGAGAATGTGGAAGAGGATCTAGGAAGAAGTAGGTGGTGGTTGATATTTTTACTTGTTACCACTACCACCCCAATGTGGTCTATTCCATTCTTAGAGAGTTGGAGGAAATGGTAGGGGATAGCTGCTGGTGGTTGAGGCATATAAACCAAGGGATCTATGAAAGATTCTAGGTATGATCTATATATTTTTTAATTTATCTGAGGTATTGATAGACACAGGTTCTATCCATTCCTTTCTTACCACAAACCTTGTACGATACTTAGTGATTCAGGTTGAACCATTGACTCAACCCTTACACTTGGATATTCCTACTGAAGAAGACTTAATGATCACGCACTCGTGCTGATAGTGTGACCCGACTCTTAGAGGTGAGAGTTTCAGTTGTGATATCTTGGTAGTGGCATCGAGGCATTACGATTCCATTCTTGGAATGGATTGGTTATCTAAAATTTATTACTAGACCGTCTTTTTGAGGAGAAGGGTGTGGTTTTTCCAGGGTGATGGAACCAAGTTTTCCTCTGTTGGAGAAAATGAAACCTAAGAAGTGCAGGATGGACCCATAGATTGGATGGTGTAGCTGATTAATCATCAGTTGGCTAACCTAACCATTGGTGGGGTGGATGTTGTGACTTCCTAGTTTCCTACAGTAGTGGCAGAGTACAATGACTTCTTTCCTAAATATGTTTGAGGTGTACCTCCCCACTGAGAGATATAATTTTTCATTAATCTACACCCTGGGAGAGAATTGATATCCATACCAGCATATCAGATGGATCCCACAGAGCTTCATGAGCTGAGGGTGTAGTTAGAGGGATTTTATAGGAAGTGATTCTTGAGACCCAGTGTTTCACCCTGGGCAGCCCCAGTTTTGTTTTTCAAAAAGATAGACAGGAGTTTGAGGTTGTGTGTGGACTATCGGTGCTTGAACCAAATGGACATGAATATAAGGAGCCGACCTCCGAGGGCCCAGAGCCGGTGCCCATGAGACACGATGTAGAACAATAATTACATTACATTTACATTCATCACATCATGTCTCATGCTACAGAGGATCGTGAGGTTCTGGTTCTAGGAAACCAGCTGCATTCTGAAACTTCATTGAAGACATGACTCATACCTGAAAAATTTTCATTCAAAACGTAGGGTGAACATTGAAATACTCAGTAAGGGGGTTTTGAAAATACTTAATACAACTTTTGAAAACTTCCTTAGAAAATAATTTCACATACATCAAAATTATTCCTTTGAAGAAAACATCATGACATTTCAAAGGTTTCTATAAAACAATTAAAGCTTTTCATACACAAGTATTTGAACTTTTAACTGAAAGCTGGTAAGCATGTTTGTACAAAAGTGTATGAATTATACCATGTAAATTAAGCATAACATGCAGGGTATGCAAGAACTACTAAGCATGAACATTATCCGAGTTGTGCATAAAGAATTTCACTATAACTTATAAAAATGCACATTATGACATGATTAATGTAATGCTAACATTTGAATTAAAATTCTAGAATGGTAAACTGATCATGCATCATCACTATCTCATCATATTCCATGTTCACTTTAATCTCATACTTATAAGTAATGGTTCTATAACCAAGGATATTTCTCTAGTCAAAATAATCACTTGGTTGGTCATATACTGAAACATAATGAGAAAATGTATACTGAAAGACTCATGGTATCTGTGTCAAGGCCTTGTGCCATGGCCTACGGGAAAAAACCCAATCTGACTGTCTCGAGAACTATCGATGCATCAAAGAGCTTACTTTTACCGGTCTCCAACCCAGAGGGCTTACTTTTACCAGTCTCTAACCTAGAGGGCTTACTTTAACTAGTCCCCAAACTGGAGAGATTTCTTTTAACTGGTCCCTAACCCGGAAGTCCAATACATTTCTCATATGTAAATATGGTCTAATATTCAAGGTGTCCCATACCACTTTGAATATTTTATTTTTATTCCTCATTACCCAAGGTGTCCCATACCACTTTGGGTAATTTAGTTCTTAGTTCATTAACATGGTATGTCATATGCATGCATTATGTACAATAATAAATAAAAATGAAAACATTATGCATTTAGTTTCCAAATGATTGACATAACATCAAAAATATAGAAATAAATAATCAAGGGCATACATAGTATGGTAAACATTCTTTGCACACATAAAATTATGGGTGATTAGGGTTTTCCACATGAAATGGTAGCTTCATAATTAAAGAAACTTATCTATGGAAATGAATTCTTACTAAAAAATACATGTCGTCCATTTTGATGATAAAAGTGTCAATGAACATGAAATTAGATTCAAACATAGCTTGATTTATCAACAACATTCACTGTTTCTGGAAAAGGACCATATGGACATGTTACATTAAATCATTTTTAACCGAATCTCACGAATTCAAAACATATGAAGTTAATATAATTAAAACTTTTTAAATTAATGTATGTTTGACACATACATTTTAATTTAGAAAACACCAAAATTAACATTTATTAAATAACCTTTAAATACTAATTACATTAAAAACACCAATTATATTTTTATGATCATCATATTGAAATTAAGGTTTGGTAATTATACAAATATTTATATATATACATATATCTGAATATACACAAGTTTTATACTTTTATAACCAAATAATTTATTATATTTAATAAATACTTAAAAACATAATTAATCATTAATACTTCTTGATTGAAATCTAAACCATGTAAGGTATATAACTTGTGTGACCGAATGTATATTAATGTGTAAAAATTAGGGTTTCGCATACTAAATATAAATCCAAATGAACCCAAATGACATTTCACATCTAAAACATTACCTAAGGATTGGAAATCATCTTTTAAAAATTATAAAATGGATTTTTATTGTGATACATATATATATATATATAGGTTTTAGAAACACAATTCCATTTAACCCAAAACATGGCTCGCACATAAAATATTGTTTAAGGATGGATATTCAAGTCTTAAAAATCATAATTTGATTTGTATTGAATTACATATGTATATACAAGTATATAATTTCATATACCAAGTTTATAAAAGGGATTTGGCATGATGAACATATTCAAAATAACCTTAATAAATATATAATTTCTGGTAAAGAATACCTAATCATTTTTGGAAACCTTTAAATGGATTGGACTTGGGTTATATATTTATATACTTTTGTACTTGATTATACACATAGTATATATATATATATTGGGTTTTTCTTAATGGTGACCTTTCAAGTTAAACCCTTATATAGATTATACCTCTATGAACCTTAATAACATTTCAATGACCCAAATTGAAAATCATTAAAACAGAGAAGGGTTGATATATATATATATAAATACACAAATACAATATACCCGATTATACACAGAGCATGTATTATTGGTTTGTGTAACAAAATAGGTAAAATGGTCCCTTACATAAATAGACGAGGAGGGTTTCGGCCAGGGAGAAGATTGCTGGAGGTCTTGGAGAGCTTGAGGGAGAGGTGAAGAGGGATTAGAGGATATGAACTCGTAGGGTTTGTCCACATGGGAGGGGTGTTTTAAAAGGATCCCCATGCCTCGTATTAATCCCCAAGAGGGTCCATATTCTTGACTTATGAAAGAGAAGACATGCATTTGAGTTGGAGAAAATAAAACCACCGAAACAAGACAGAGACATAAATATGTGACATATTCATCCGAAAATAGAAAAATGAAATTGACATATTTAATATATAATTACAGAGAGAAAGACATTTTCGGACCAAAACCAGTGGTACGATGTTCATGAATTGATAAAATAAGATTAAAAATAGAATAGTACTTCGAAAGAGATCCAAATTGAATCTTAAGGAACATGAAAATAAAAACCTACAACCCTAACCCGCATGGCTCGAACCCCTCACCTCTTCTCGTGGCGCACGGTTATAGCAGCGCACGCCGTGCCTCCCTGGCCTCGGACTTGGACTAGCACCCTGCTCTGGCTACGCCTCACCATAATGCACAGACACCCGGAAGAACCCACAAGCTCGCCTGAAATAAACTCAGACCATGACAGTGTCACACATTCCATGCTCGACCTACTTGAGATCTCTGGCACCGCGACACCACTCGACGTCACCTTCATGCACGATTCACCCCTACACCTCAGCCGAAGCCCGCACAACTCCGATGAAACCCTACCCAGGTCACGGACTCACGACCTACACTCGAGGCGCGGACCCCCTGATGAGTGAGACCGTAGAGACACCTCCTCTCCCCCTCAAAGCGGCGTGACACCCTAAAACCGGTACCCTCACATCCCATTACGGGATTCTCAAGTTTTTTTTGTTTTATTCATTTTATTATATGTTTATTATTTTATTAGTTTATCATTATTATTATAAAATTATTATCTTCACTATTTTTATTCTATATTTCTTTTAAAACCCACTACCCAACACACCCGCGAACACTACCCCTAATCACAGTTTTCCATTGTCTTTTTATTATTATTATTATATCTCATTATTTTATTATCTTTTATTACTTTTATTATATTATCATTTTATATATAAGTCAAAAATTATAATAAAATTTCAATACTTTATTAAAAGTTTTAATTACTTTTTTAAAAGAAAAGATAATAATATATTATATTTTTTTATTAGATTTATAAACATATATATATTTTTATTTATATATAACTCATAACATAAATAATTTTATTAAAAGGAAACTAATTATATATATATATATATATATACATTTATAAAACAAATATATATATTTATAATTCATATCTTAATATAATTTTGATTAAATGACATTCCAATTAATTTTGAAACCAATAAAAATGTGTTTATTATTATTAAGTTTATTTATAAACATATATCTATATGCATGAAATTAATAATAAAATTTTTATTATATTTATTTATTTTGATAAAACATAATTATGTCATATTATTTTAACTTAATAAAATTTTATAAAACAAATAATGAATTAATTTCTTTTATAACCAAAATAGTTAAATTGAATAGATATAATTTTTAAAACAAAATACATATTATTAATAATTTTATAAAACGCTAACAATAATTATGATTTCATATATATATATATATATATATATATATCATTTTTTGAAAGTGTACGAAACCCACATAATTTTTTTCATTCGTTTGCATAATGTATTTCTCTAAATAATGTCATATAATAATTTCAAATTGACATGTCTGATAAAATTATAATAAGATTAGTTCTATTAATAATTTTATAACAAATCAATCTAATCATAATTTTATAATGATAATAGTTCAAAAATTAATATATAAAACAATTACAAATATAAAAAACATTGCCTATTATTACTACTAAATATATTTTTTATTGGTAAACATATTACACACATTTATAACATATTTACTTAAAATTATTATTTTTGCAACTGCGACTCGGGGCATCACAATATCCACCCCTTAACAGAATTGCGTCCTCACAATTCGATTGGCATACTCCTAAAGACTCACTGACATAACCTCCCTGGCATCCTAAGTGAAGTCCCTACTCAAACACTCTTGGATTTAACAACTAAAAAGGAAAATAACATAAAGTAGTGAGGTTGTACCTTTACAAAGCCCACTTCCGTAACCAGTTTGTTGATGTCCTCAACTCTATTCTCGGGGTAGTTCCTAGTTCCTCGATCTCTCTTTCCCAGATACACCTTGGGCAAGTGGAGTTAAAATCCCACATAAAACAGTTGGGCTTCCAGATAGAGGCATGAGTGGTGTAAAGCTCAGTGATATCCAGATGAACTTGGTTCCTACAGATTCTTCATACTGCCTCAAAGTCGAGGGGTTTGATGTTAAAGAGTCTCCCGTACAGACTAAAACTCAAGACTTGAAAAAGATATGTTGCACAAATATTTCCCTCCTCTACAGCTTCCCATAAAACCCTTAAAGCTAGATAGTTTGTAGATAGGGTAAAACATAGGAAAATAACCTTATAATATTTCCCCCTATTCATATTGTATGCAAGTTGTGCATAAGTTATAAGATAGTAAACATAACCCAATTCTTGGAAGAGTTGAAGGATATTTGAGTTGTTCAACACTTAGTAAAGGAGCTTGCATGATAGTCGGAGGATCCCAAAGGGTTCATAGTCTTCCATACACGACTTAACAATTGTAGTCTCGAGGATTTTAGTGGGAAGGGATAAAAGACTTGTTAGTGATATTTTGTATGCCATATAAAAATTATAATAAAACCACTTAGTAAGGTTTAGTCATAGCTATATTACCTGGTTTTCCAGAATTGTCTGAACCTATCCTCTGATACCAACTGTAAGGACCCGGCCTCTGAGTGCCCGGAGCTGGTGCCCATGAGAAACGATGTAGCACAATAAGTACATTACATTTACATTCATCACATCATGTATCATGCTACAGAGGATCGTGAGGTTTAGGTTCTGGGAAACCAGCTGCATTCTAAAACTTCATTGAAGACATGACTGATACCTGAAAAAATTTCATTCAAAACGTAGGGTGAGCATTGAAATACACAGTAAGGGGGTTTTGAAAATACTTAATACAGCTTTTGAAAACTACCTTAGAAAATACTTTCACATACATCAAAATTATTCCTTTGAATAAAACATCATGACATTTCAAAGGTCGCTATAAAAAAATTAAATCTTCTCATACACAAGTATTTCAAATTTTAACTAAAAGATAATAAGCATGTTTGTATAAAATTGTATGAATTCTAACATGTAAATTAAGCATAACAAGCATGGTATGCAAGAACTACTAATCATGAACATTATCAAAGTTGCACATAAACAATTTCACTACAACTTATAAAAATGCACATTATGACATGATTAATGTAATGCTAACATTTGCATTAAAATTATGGAAAGGAAAACTAATCATAAATCATCATTGTCTCATCATATTCCATGTGAACTTTAATCTCATACTCATAAGTAATGGTTCTATAACCAAGGATATTTCTCTAGTTGAAATAATCACTTGGTTGGTCATATACTGGAACATAATGAGAAAATGTATACTGAAGGACTCATGGTATCTGTGTCAAGGCCTTGTGCCATGACCTATGGTTAAAAACCCAATCTGAATGTCTTGAGAACTATAGATGCATCGAGGAGCTTACTTTTACCGGTATCCAACCCGAAGGGCTTACTTTTACCGGTCTCTAACATCGAGGGCTTACTTTAACAAGTCTCCAACCTATAGGGCTTTCTTTTAACCGGTCCCTAACCCAGCAGTCCAATACATTTCTCATATGTCAATATGGTTTAATATTCAAGGTGTCCCATACCACTTTGAATATTTGATTTTTATTCCTCATTACCCAAGGTGTCCCATACCACTTTGGTTAATTTAGTTCTTAATTCATTAACATGGTATGTCATATGCATGCATTATTTACAATAATAAATAAAAATGAAACCATTGTGAATTTAGTTTGCAAATGCTTGACATAAAATCAAAAATATGAAAATAAATAATCAAAGGCATACATAGTATGGTAAACATTATTTGCATGCATAAAATGATGGGTGATTAGGGTTCTCTACATGAAATGATAGCTTCATAATTAAAGAACCTTATCCATGGAAATGAATTCTTAAAAAAAATAAATTTCATCCATTATGATGATAAAAGTGTCAATGAACATGAAATTAGATTCAAACATAGCTTGATTTATCAACAACATTCACTGTTTCTGGTAAAGGACTATATGGACATGTTACTTTAAATCATTTTTAACCTAATCTCACGAATTCAAAACATATGAAGTTAATATAATTAAAACTTTTTAAATTAATGTATGTTTGACACATTCATTTTAATTTAGAAAAAACAGAAATTAAAATTTATTAAATACCCTTTAAATAATAATTGCATTAAAAAAACCAATTATATTTTGATGATCATCATATTGGAATTAGGGTTTTGGAATTATACAAATATTTATATATATACATATATCTGAATATACGCAAGGTGTATACTTTTATAACCAAATAATTTCTTATATGTAATAAATACTTCAAAACATAATTAATCATTAATACTTTTTGATTGAAATCCAAACCATGTATGGTATATAAATTGTGTGACTGAATGTATATTCATATGTAAAAATTAGGGTTCCGCATACTAAATATAAATCCAAATGAACCCAAATGACATTTCACATCTAAAACATTACCTAAGTCTTGGAAATCATCTTTTAAAAATTATAAAATGGATTTGGATTGTGATACATAAATATGTATGTATATGTGTGTGTGTGTGTGTGTGTGTATAGGTTTTAGAAACACAATTCCATTTAACCCAAAACTTGGCTCGCACATAAAATATTGTTTAAGGATGGATATTCAAGTCTTAAAAATCATAATTTGATTTGTATTGAATTACATATGTATATACAAGTATATAATTTCATATACCAAGTTTAGAAAAGGGATTTGACATGATGAATAGATTCAAAATAACCTTAATAAATATAGAATTCCTGGTAAAGAATACCTAATCATTTTTGGAGACCTTTAAATGGATTGGACTTGGGTTATATATTTATATACTTTTATACTTGATTATACACATAGTATATATATATATATTGGGTTTTTCTTAATGGTGACCTTTCAAGTTAAACCCTTACATAGATTATACCCGTATGAACCTTAACAACATTTCAATGACCCAAATTGAAAATCCTTAAAATAGTGAAGGGTTGATATATATATATAAATACAAAAATACAATATACCCGATTATACAAAGAGAATGTATAATCGGTTTGCGTAACAAAATAGGTAAAATGGTCCCTTACATAAACAGAAGAGGAGGGTTTCAGCCTGGCAGAAGCTTGCTGGAGGTCTTGGAGAGCTTGAGGAAAAGGTGAAGAGGGATTAGAGGATATGAACCCGTAGGGTTCGTCCGCATGGGACGAGTGTTTTAAAAGGATACCCATGCCCTGGATTAATCCCCACGAGGGTCCTGCTACTTGAATTACAAAGGAGAAGACAGGCATTTGAGTTGGAGAAAATAAAACCATCGACACAAGATAGAGACATAAATATGTGACATATTCATCCTAAAATAGAAAAATGAAATTGACATATTTAATATATAATTGTAGAGAGAGAGACATTTTTGGATCAAAACCTGTGGTTCACTGTTCATAAATTGACAAAACAAGATTAAAAACAGAATAGTACTTTGAAAGAGATCCAAACTGAATCTTAAGGAACAAAAAAATCAAAACCTACAACCCTAACCCACATGGCTTGGACCCCTCACCTCTTCTCGTGGTGCACGGTTGCAGCAGCGCACGCTGCGCCTCCCCAACCTCGAACTCGGACCAACACCCTGCTCCGGCCACGCCTCGCCATAATGCGCAGACACCCGGAAGAACCCACAAGATCGCCTGAACCAGACTTGGACCATGACAGTGCCACACATCCCACCCTCGACCTGCTTGAGATCTATGGCACCGCGACATTGCTCGACGTCACCTTCATGCACGATTCACCCCTACAGCTCAGCTGAATCCCGAACGACTCTGATGAAACCCTACCCAGGTCATAGACTCATGACCTGCACCCGAGGCATGGACCCCCTGCTGAGAGAGACCACAGTGACACCTCCTCTCCCCCTCAAAGCGGCGTGACACCCTAAAACCGGGACCCTCAAATCCCATTACGGGACTCTCATGTTTTTTTTGTTTTCATTTTATTCGTTTTATTATATGTTTCTTATTTTATTCGTTTATCATTATTATTATATCATTATTATCTTTACTATTTTTTATTCTATATTTCTTTTAAAAACCACTACTCAACACACCCGTGAACACTACCCCTAATCACAATTTTCCATTGTCTTTTTTATTATTATTATTATTACATCTCATTATTTTATTATCTTTCATTACTTTTTTTATATTATCATTTTATATATAATTCAAAAGTTATAATAAAATTTCAATACTTTATTAAAATTTTTAATTACTTTTTTAAAAGCAAAGATAATAATATATTATATTTTTTTATTAGATTTATAAACATATATATATTATATATATATATATAACTCATAACATAAATAATTTTATTAAAAGGAAACCAATTATATATATATATATACACACATTTATAAAAAAAATATATTTATAATTCATATCTTAATATAATTTTGATTAAATGACATTCCAATTAATTTTGAAACCAATAAAAATGTTTTTATTATTATTAGGTCTATTTATAAACATATATCTATATGCATGAAATTAATAATAACAATATTATTATATTTATTTATTTTGATAAAACATAATTATGTCATATTATTTTAACTTAATAAAATTTTATAAAACAAACAATGAACTAATTTTTTTTATTAAAAAAAATGGTTAAATTGAAAAGCTATAATTTTTAAAACAAAATACATATTATTAATAATTTTATAAAATTAAAACAATAATTATGATTTCATATATATATATATATATATATATATATATATAATTTTTTGAAAGTGTATGAAACCCACATAATTTTTTTCATTCGTTTACATAATGTATTTCTCTAAATAATGTCATATAATAATTTCAAATTGACATGTATGATAAAATTATAATAAGATTAGTTCTATTAATAATTTTATAACAAATTTATCTAATCATAATTTTATAATGATAATAGTTGAAAAATTAATATATAAAACAATTACATATATAAAATACATTGCCTATTATTACTACTAAATATATTTTTTTATAGGTAAACATATTACATACATTTATAACATATTTACTTAAAATTATTATTTTTTCAATTTCGACTCGGGGCGTCACAATGGAGAACAAGTATCCACTATCGAGGATCGATGGCCTCTTTGATCAGTTGATATTTTAATGATGTTTCTCAACAGTTGACCTCAGATCAGGCTATCACCAACTATGAGTATGGAACTAGGATATTCTGAAGAAAACATTTCAATGTCTCTATATTCAAAATGAGTACTTGGTTATGCCCTTTGGCATGAAGAACACCCTAGCAGTGTTCATGCGACTCATGAACTAGATCTTTCAACCTTATTTAAACAAATTCATAGTGGTCTTCATCGATTATATCCTTGTGTACTCAGCATCTGAGGAGGAGAATGCAAGATACTAAAGGATGGTTTTGGATGTACTTTGAGAGCACCAGCTTTATAGGAAGCTCTCAAAGTTCTAGTTCTAGATTCATGTGGTCAAATTTCCGGGACACGTTATCTCAGTAGACTAAGTGACAGTGGACCCAATGAAGGTTGATTCCGTGTTAGCATGGGAGCCACCTAAGAGAATTATGGAGGTGTGGAGATTCATTGGGTTGGTAGGCTATTATTAGAGATTCATACCTAATTTCTCTAGGATATCAGTACCTGTGATATCTTTGATGTGAAAAGGGAATCCATTTGTGTGGAAGGAAAGGTGCCAATAGGCTTTTCAATAGTTAAGGTAGAGTTTGAAGAGTGCTCCCATCTTGAGATTTCTGGAGGAAGGTGTCAATTAAGTAGTGTTCTATAATGCATTAGGGACTAGGCTTGGTTGTATTCTAATTCATATGAAATTGGTGATTTCCTATGGTTCATTCTAGTTGATACCACATGAGAAGAACTACGCAAGCCACAATATTCAATTATTAGCTGTAGACTTCACTTTGAATATGTGGAGACACTGTCTAGTGGGAGAGTAGTTTATCATCTAATCTGATCAAAAGAGTATCGAGTATATATTCTCTCATAAGGATCTCAACTTGAGATAAAGGTGATGGATAGAGTTACTTCGGGACTATGACTTTGAGATTGCCTATACTCCTGAAAAGGGGAACATGGTGGAAAATGATCTTAGAAGAAGATCTAGTTCGCAGTTTCTAAAAGATTCGTCAGAGAAGTTGTCTTGTTTTATTTATCCACTATGGATGGATATGGATCAACTTACCTCTAGTGGATGGTTGTCACCACTCCACTCTTATAGCGAGTCAAGGATGCACAACTTGTGGATACCAACTACGAGACCCTACATGCCCAGATATCCACAAGGAATTCTTTTGATGGATATTATAAAGGTGGGGAGCATGTATTTCCTTTTAGAGGACACACGATGGTACTAGTGACATTTTTAGAGGAGGTTTTGAGAGAGTTTCATGTGTCTCCTTTGGTGGTACATCTAGGTGTAGAGAAGATGTATTGGGACTCCTCATTTTCCACTTTATTCAAGAAACTCTTTACATAATGCATTTTTATTTCCAAATGTTTGTTTTGGGATATTTTTTTTACACATACCTCTTATTTTCCTTATGAGATCCATGTTATGATATAACCATTTAACTATCATTAAACTCTTCCATGAATATTGATGTACACCCATTATGTTGCTGAAATCATCCTATGATTCTCGATGCCAATCTTTTGTCTAGTGAATACCCATCTACATTTGAACTCAAAGGTATTCAAATGGATATACATTTCCTTAATTGATTGGGTAATTCCATGTATATGACCCACAATTCTTGATAGTGGGATTAAAATTTGTTAAATTCATTCTTATTTTGTTTGATTTATGTGGCACACAAATTCATGTACATGATATGAATGTGATAGGTGGACACGAATTTATATTTTCCTCCAATGCATTGGGTAATGTTTTTATTTCATGTGATACCATATATGGTGTATGTGATGTTATCCTAATAAATTTATGTTATGATGTCTCAAAAAGTATCCTTGACTTATGTTAATGATGTCGTGTTTTTTTTGTTTCCACATTCTTATGTTGACTTGATATTCTCATGTAATACCATGTGACAATTTTCATGATTATGATTCTCATCCATTTTGTCATCTTGATATTCATCTTGACTAAACTTTATTACTTTCAACTTATTATTATTTGAATATTACCTTACTATACTTTATAGAACACCCATTTCTTAGGTGCATCCCTTGGTTATCCAGTGCATTTTTAGAAGATCAATGAATATTAAGGGCATGATATGGAGTTTTTAAATAATTTCATTATATCCCTATTTTAAATTATCATGTTATATACCTAATTTCCCAAATACACTAGGCCTCATAGTCTTTTGGGATTATGTTTAGTGTGTTTTGATGTAATAAATAATGAGACAAAGTGTATTAAAATATGGGTTGTCATATTTATAAATGATATGAATCTAGATTATTCTAAGCAAGATGATGCTATAGTTTTATTTCCTATATATCTCATTTCTGATTTTGTTGAGTAGGTGAGAGATTCTAAAATATATGATCTTAAATGTTTAACCATGAGGTGAAAGCTCAATATTGTGGAGACTATTAAGGGATGGAAGTAAGATAGGAGATCTCTCATATGGATTAGAGATTCAATTGTGGTTTCGCCAACCTATTGGGAACAAAATCTTCTTACGTTCAACTATTCAAGATAGAATATTCATAAAAGCATCAAGAATATGTATAAATTATGAGGAACATAGTTTGGGTGGGGTGACATGAAAAAATTAGAGGCACAGTATATCCTAAGATGCCTCACCTCTAAGTAGGTAAAGGAAGATCACCAATATATAGCAGGTATGTTGTATTATTTACTGATTCCTATGTGGAAATGGGAGAAAATAGTTATGGATTTTGTGATAGGTATACCAAAAATAGTTAGGAAACATGATTACATATGGATGATTTTGGATCGAATAACAAAGTTGGACTGCTTCATCCATATTTTTTAAACCAATACCATGGAAGAATTATCCAAAAACTACATTCAGAAAGTTGTAAGGATGCATGAAGTTCTATTTTCAATTTTATGTGAATAGGACCCCAAGTTTACCTATCAGTTTTGGAAATCTTAGCAACAATCCCTTAGAATAAAATGGAATATGAATAGAGCTTATCATCCTCAAATGAATGGACAATGATAATGAATGATCTAAACATTAGAAGGAATGCTTTGAGATTGTGTGATGGATTTTGGTGGATCATAGGAGGTGTATATATCTGTATTGGATTTCTCATACAATAGTATTTATCAATCCTTGATAAATATACCTCCTTTAAAAGTGTAGTATGGTCATCATTATATTTATCCATTGTGTTGGGCAAAAATAGGTGAAACTTTACTTATTGGACCTATTCTTGTGCAAGAGACAATGAAAAGTATTCTAATGATCGGAAAAAGTATGGAGGTAGATTGGAGTCAATAGAAATTGTATGAAGATCATCATCCATGACCATTATCATTTGAAATGATTGATCAGGTTTTCTTGATAGTATCTTTGTGGTTAGAGAATCCTCATTTCGATAAATAGGTAATGTTTTTGTAGAGACTCTAGTTTTCTCGTGTAAGACTTGGAAGTTTTCCTAGTAATATTTTCGGAGCCAGGTGTTGAGATGCCAAGCATTTCCGAGCCTTTATGGGGACAAAATTATGTTTGAAAAAATATTAAATATATTTTTATTGCGTGTGCATAGTTTTCCTAAAAAAGGAGATAATCTCATAAATAGCATCTCATATTGGAAATCTGAGACCACAGTTGAATCCAGAATGTGGAATTTACCCTAAGTATAACCTAAAGTTGGTCGACACAGGACCTTTGGATGTGGAAGCTGTTGGTGGGTGAATTGGATAAATTAATAAATTAAATTAATTAATTTAATAACCCTTACCTAAATTACTCACAAACGGAGACTCAAATCAGAAATCTGAAACCACCTTTGTGTTTGTAATATAGTGTTTACCTTAGGCGCGACATAAAATGACTCGACACCGGACGTTCGGACCCCTCGCTCGTTGGCGGTGAGTTTAATGAGTTAATTAATTAGTTTTTTTAGCACAATAGATAACTATATAAGAGTTATTCCAAAGCTCTTCCTCCCTACCCCGTTAGCAAATTGAGATCAGATGATAATGAACAAGTAGATCAAGCTGAATCAAAGCACAAAAAATACAAAAAATCTTCCTTCATCATTGGAGAGTGCGTTATTCATCGGCGTGTGATCCAATATTTAGGAAGATCTTGTTATTACTTGGTTTTTCCTCCATCGTGAGTTATTTTTACTACCATCGATGTTTATTCGATTTTTTCCTTCCGTGAAATGGATTTAGAAAAAATTGTTTTGAATCAATAAATCATCCCCTTATCGGACCCCATCGATGATGACCAAACGAACATGGCCTTCGATCGAGACTTACATTGTTGTTTCTATATTAGTTTTCTTTCCAAATTATTCATGCATTTATCATTGGTGTCTTGTTTGACCAACAATTCGCGGGTACCAAACAGCCTATTAATGCACTTCTAGAAATTCTCACAGAAGATCATATTTTACAAGATCAGGGGTGTGATTGAACTATAATGATGGGTGACTAAAGTTCAAACATGTATCTGAGTTGGATTTGGCGGGGGAAGTCCCAGATATGAGTTATCAGCATCGAAAGCAGAGATGGAGACCAACCAAAGGTGGTGTGACCCTCCTCCGGCGTGCGTTCGATGGTCCCTGGTGAACAATAATGGCATCATGCAGCAGACCAGGAAACAGCAGGCGGCGGTCCTAGTGGCAGCGTGAGGCAGTCCAAAAGGAGGCGTGGAAGGTCGTTGGGGAGGTTATGGGGCGGTGCGATCTGGGATCCATGTTCATAGGTGTTTTAGTTTGAAAATAGTGGGAGTTAGGGTTTCCAGGCGAGAGTAGATAGGATTAATTCATGGGAAAATTTAGTGGCAGAATAATAAGATAGAAGAGAGAAAATAAAAAGGGATAAAATGATAAAGTAATTAAAAAATGGAAAAGAGGAGATGATGTTGCGTGAAGGGAGGGAAATGTGCCTCTCCTTTTGTTTCCATATGTGTATTAAAAAAATAAATATAATAATAAAAATATCATATTATTATTATTATTATTATTATTATTATTATTTTATTGTAAATCCTTAATCCAGTCTTTAATTTTTTCATATTGACAAACCATCAGTGGAAACATGACCCTGAAATTGAGATAGTCATTTAAAGACATATATTGGGTACCTTTTTCAGACTCGTGCCTTGAGTCAATGAAACACTTAATAGTAATAAAATTATTATTATGGAATATTGTATATTTTACCAATCCATCATGACCCAACCCAAGTCAGTGTTCGAGCCACAACTACCCCTGACCTATCTGACACAACCTGACCCATGTCGGGGCTCAAGTCACAACTACCACAAGCCCACCTTCATAGGTCAGGGAGTATTTGTGGATCAATCCCTGACGTAGGTTGGGTCATGAAGTATTGGTATCACATAAAATATTCCATAATAATAATAATTATATTATTATTGAGTGTTTTTTTCACCTGAGGAACGAGTCACAAAATGTACCCAACGTCAGTCTTAAAATGACCGTCTGAATTTCAAAGTCACGCTGCTACTGACGATTAGTCAATCCGAGGTCTTACAAAAAATTTATGACCAAATTTAGGATTGACGACCAAAAATTAATAATAATAATATATTATTATTATTATTATATTTCTTTTCTTTAATACACCTTATTGAAACAAAAGGAGAGACGCATGGCCCGCCCTTCATGTGGAACCATCTCCTCTTTTCCATTTTTTTAATTCCATTATCATTTTATCATGTTTTCTTTTCTCTCTTCTATATTCTTCTTCCCCACGAACTTATCCCACGATTTTATCCTATCTACTCTCTCCTACAAACCCTAAATCCCATTATTTTCACGTTGAAACACTGATGAACATGGCTCTAAGGTCGCACTGCCCTACAGCCTCTCCGAAGATCTGTATCATTCACCGTGATTCGATTCTCCTTGATCCAATTTTTTGTTGTTTCCTAATTTTGATTCTTCAATGGAGGAGGGTGGAAGAGATATGGATTTATCCTAGGGTTTATGTAGATGAACCGGGAGAAATTGGCCTATAAGAAATCTTATAGAGTTATCTATTGCACAAAAAACAAGAAAATTAATTAAATTAATAATTAATTAACTCATTAAATGCACCACCAACGAGAGAGGGGCCGGAACGTCCTGCAACTCATATTATGTCACACCTAGGGTAAAAACCGCATTTCGAACTCGATGGTGGTTTCATATTTATGATCCAAGTCTATGTTTGTGAGTAATTTGGGTAGAGTTAAAAAATTAATTATTAATCCAATATACCTACCAACAACTACCTAATCCGAAAGTCCTGCACCGACCAACTTTAGGTTGAGATTAAGGTAAATTCAACATTCTAGATTCAAGCATGGTATCGGGTTTCCGATTTGAGACTTCATTTATGAGATATTCCACTTTTTCAGGAAAAACGTCCATGAATAATTAAAATATATTTAATATTTGTATAAAATTAATTCTGGGCTTATTGGGGCTCAGAAATGTGCACCGTCTTAGTACTTAAATCCGAAAGTATTACTAGGAATATTCCAATGTTTTACATGACAAAACCAGTCTCTATATTATTCCCTTATTCAAATATTTTTGTTCCCATGAATCACTAATTAAGAAGAAATGTGGGGTTATTGTGCCAGTATCCAACTCATGCATAAATCTTCCCTACATCAGGATTTATATTCAAAGGAGAATTGGGATACTCCATCATCACTTCCACTCATAATGTGAGAAGAATCATTGTTCGTCCCTAAAAATTGATGATGTGATTCCCTTCTCTAGAAAATCCAACAGCTGAAAGTCCTAAGGATATCTGGTCACACAAGACCTCTCAATAGATGTATCCTGAAAGGTAGTTCATCCATATCCTCAAGGAGAAGACTACGACTACCAGATCTAGGTAGTGAGTCACGTAGTTCTGTTCATGGGGTCTCAACTGCCTCGACTCGTATACAATAACTATCTGCTTCTGCATCGAGGTTGACACCAAGCACACAAAATTACCAACAAACTAAGTAGGCGAGTAGACTCATCCAACCATGAGAATCTAAATAGTAAAATAACATAGAATACCCCATGTGGATTCACCTCTATTGGAAGAAGAGTAACTACAAACCAAAAACACCACCACACCCATTAGTGGCATCCCAAGAAAAAAGGGTCAAGAATAAAAACTCCACCAATAATGTTAGGACGTCGTTCGACACTCCATCACACAACCTTTCACTGAACACAAAAGTCTAAGAAATTTGTTCACCACACATCAACACTATCCACTTTTGGAAGAACAGAATCACCCATATAGTTTTGGTCGCATCACAAAAACACATCTTGGTGGGGAATGCACCCCTCTTCCTCAAGAGTCTAAAGCTAGGTCAAACTGCATCATGTCCTTCTTGAGAATCTTTCATATAAACTGACACCAAGTGCACGAGGGTACTAATGAACAACAAAGGTATTCCCAAACACTCAATTGGGTCTTACCACACCCTCTACTTTCCAACACTAACATGTCACCCAGCTCTGAACACACAAGTCAGATGGACTCATCCACCACACCTCAATACCATCTTATTTGAGCGGTAATGAATTACCCTCATAGTTTTATATATCATCACAAGAACAAATATCCATGGGGGAAGATTCCGTTTTACTTACATTTACAAATCCATGTCGAACATCAACAACCCAGGGCTCTGCTAATGCCCCACATCTATTGTCACGAACTAACCCGGGTCGACCCTAAACCGGTCACCTGAGCCGGCCCGCAACATGGACCGAGGGGCATTCCCGATCCCCATGGGCTGGCAACTAGTGTCGGGAATCAAAATTAAACATGTGGGAACGATTTGGCCCAAAAGAAGATAAACTAAACAGCAGAAAATAAATAGAACAAAAGCAAATAAATAAAGAACAACCAACAACGCTACTAACCCGACTACGACCAAAAACATCTCGTGACCTCGAGAGTCACTCTCCAAACCACAACCAAGTCTCACCCACGGCGAACAAGCTTGTGCCAACCTACAGCAGAAACTAAAAACAAGAAAACACTATAGGCATGAGTATTAAAACTTAGTATATAGGCCCGACTAATTCTATTCCCAGCGCACAATCCATTAAATAAAGAATTCACTAATTTCAAGTTTGAACTACAATTTATAAAAGTAACTTTTTCTAAGTATTTTTCTCAAAAGAAAAGTACCAACCATTTCCCTTAACTAATTTCAAATCTAGATTCATTTCATTAGTGTAAATGGCTTTTTAGGAAGGGAAAGTGATGTTTATATTTTTTTAAATTTGTACAAAGAGGATTAAACACTTTCATTTGAAACCCAATTTTAGAAACCTAATTGAAATCTGTTTATCACTTTCCAAGGAGAACAATACACTAGAAATGCATAAAAGAAATCACACAGGAAGGGCATTGTGGGTATACATATAAGCATCATAATCTCCACTCCAAGTAAAAAAACCGAATAGACATGAGTCGAACCTAGGAGCTCGTGAACAATCTAGAACATACCATACATGTGACTCATCCTGAAGGCATGCCCTAACTCGATGACGTCATAACACCCATACTACTTGTAACACCCCAGGTAAATAAAGAATATGACATTTCATATTTATCCATATTTGTGAATAAAATATTTAAATGACTTTAAAGGGGATGCTATGCTCGATGGCGTACCCAACACGCAACAACGAGTTTCTTGGGAATCTTACGTTGCACTCTAATAATAAAATAATATTATTTTAAATGGTAGTTAACATGTAGCCGTTGTAATGGCGGGAATGGATAGAAATAACTAAAATATGATTATATATGTTTTTAAATGTTTTTACATTTATCCAATAAAGGACAGAGGCTTAAAATATGGAAAGAATTCAATTTTAGGCATATATGCCCTAGTTTTCACTAAAGGTTCACTTATCGCCTTTTGATGGCGAACCGTCATTAAATATAGTTTTCTTCACTTTTATACATTATATTGGACCAAATAAAACTCTTCTTAAGAATAGAGACATCAAAATTTACTTTGTGTAAATTTTTGGTATCTTTCCGATAATGTTCATTTTTTAATGAATAGTGTAAAATGTTGTATTTTAATTCAAAAACTCTTATTAATCTAATTTATTTATATGATTAGATTATATTTTGAATTGGTTTTAAAGTGAAATTAAAAAATATTTTTACCATTAAATCCAATATTGGTCGTTGGAATTAATTTCACTTTGAAATCAGACTTAAACTAGTGTCAATCTTTTGATGCTTATTGTTTTATAAAAACACGCTATTTGCTCTGACAGCGGGAATTAATTATTAAATTATTTAATGTGGTTAATATGTTTTGAATTTTGTAAAACGGACTTCATTTTTGAATTCAGAATATCAAATATAGCATAGGGTGAAGTTTTGGTATTTTTCTGAAAAACTCCAATTTTTGATGAATAGTGAAACCACTAAGTGGTAATCAAGCAAACTGATTTTTTAGTTAAATGAAAGTTTACCACTAATGTGTATTAAATTTTGAAAATCCGACATACATGGTTGTCATTAGTATGTAAAATGTGGTTCAATGGGATGAAAATAATGTTTTGGTGAATAGTAACTTTTTTTCATTAATCGCGATTAGAGGTAATTAGTGTCATTTAAGGTAAAAATGATATTATAAGAATGTGAAAACACCATGACACTTGTAATACACCTATTGGGTGAATCATGGCCGACCAAGACAAGCCATGGGACAACTTGGGGACCCCATGGAGCCACTTTAGTTGGAAAATGACAATAATATATTTTTATTAAATTGACACAAACATGGGTTGTTTTACTAAAACAGTTTTTAAGTGGGGTTACACAAGTACAAATTTTGATTATAAATAGTCATTGGAAAGCTAAAAAGATTTCCTACATCATAGTGATTGTTTTATAATTTTTAGACATTAAATAAAATAAATTATTTATGACATAATAATGATGCAGCGATGACATGATTATTTGACGATTTAAATAAAATGGAAAGATAATGTAAAATCTATGAACTACACATGTCCAAAACTTATTGTATGGGTGGATTTAGAACCCTTATCACCTTATCCACGAATTATATCAATGTGGGACCTTTTAAAACCGAAACACATTTTCAAATAAAGTAATATTTCTTACTTTCCAAAAGTGCCCCTCCTCTCCTCTTATAAAAGGCCCCCACCTCTACCTCATTTCACACACTCCTCAAGCCTTTTTCTTGGACAAACCCTGCCCATTTACTCTCTCCACATCCCTCTACTCATCCTATAGGATTCTCTTTGGGCATAATCCTTTCAAAGGAAGCCTTTAGGCTCAAATCAAAAGGAGTTACACTTTTAAAGGTAATTCATTCTCTCATGTTCATTTGTATTATTTTGCTTCTCCAACCCCCTAAACTTTTTTTATTTATTTCTTTTGTAACAACACCAGTATCTTCAATATACTAGGATGTTGTTATAAGATTTATTCGAGCTACACTCTCACACAACTACATAAAATGGTTAAAGAACATACGGTTTCCGTTGATGGCGAAATTGTGCCTCCCGAAACGATGATTGTTCAATACTCATTTAACACCTTCAAAGGTGGCCATTATGATGTCACTATTTTTATATATGATATATGATATGTTTATGTTTTACTTATGCTTCTTTATTTTTCATTTGTGTCTTACCTTTATGGCTTCCATTATGGGTATACGCGATATCTTCATTTTAGGAAGTGCGGACTACCGGCCCCTCAAAGTGATGTGATTCGTTAATGCCATACGTGGGACGTATAAAGGATGGATTTAATGTTATTATATATGATGTTATACTGGAAGTATTATTTACCTCTATATCATTATTATTTATTTCCTTTAAAGTATGAGATAGAAATGAAAGTAGCATTCATGCGTACGTACGGCTTACCGTCTCCATGAACGGTGCATTTCATTTCTTATCCCCAAATGTAATGTACTGTTATAAGTACATATATATAATGGATATATATGATGTATGATACATCTAAATTATTAATATAATTCTGGAATTAAAATATACATACCTCTCATTTAATTTTAATTCCCTTAATATGAGAAAGAAATGAAAGTAGCGTTCATGCATACGTACGGCTTACCGTCTCCATGAACGGTCCATTTCATTTCTTACCTCTAAATGATTATGTGATATTATAAATACATGTATATGATGGATATATATGATATATATGATATCCAAATCAGGAATGTCATTCTGGATATAAAGAACCTTTGACCACACGAACAACATGTAATTGTAAGAAGTCCACTTTCGACTTAAGAACCAAATATCGACAAAACAAACATGATTAACTTAAATGATTAAATAATGTTTATAACATGGTAATAAGTGATATAAAAGGAATAATTAACTTTAAAAATGTTCTTAAGGAAGTATAAATTAACTCAAGTTTATTATTCAGGAGATTAGAGAACGATCGAGTCAAGTCGGACCCGAGGTAAGGGATCCTACACCTCTCTTTATTTTTAAGTACACTCTTTTATGTCATTCCTTTTAAAGATAATCTTTATTGTTATTGGGATGTTCTTTTATATTAATCTTACTGTAATTTTTATGTTCATGTGATGAGAGACCCTATTCTCTCTCATCAATCCATTTTGGATGTTTTGAGTGGCGCCGATAGGCTGTCGAATTTTCGTAAGAGATCTAACTTCTCTCTTTCTTTTAAAGTACTCTCCTTTATGTCACTTCTTTTAAGATCCTATTTGTTATGTTGGGGGATGTTATTTTATATTCCCCTTTCTTTAAAAATTATGTTTATGTAATGAGAGACCCTATTTCCTCTCATCAATCCATTTTGGAAGTTTTAAGTGGCGCCGTTAGGCTGCCGAGTTTTCGTAAGAGATTTTTCATCTCACTTTTATTCCCGTGAGATTTATGCTACATTTTCCACAATTTAAATTGAGTGGTTTATGTACTGCCCACTATTAAAATCCTATTTTAATATAATTCCATTTATGGGTATTTACATATTCATTGTATGACACTTCTTCAATGGGGTGTACTTTTCAAAAGTTACCCAAGTCGGCAAGGGAACCTTTCACCCTCCTTTTTTTAAAAGACTTCTTTTGTTGGGTCTTTTAATTTACATATTGTTATGTTGGGATATGTTATCATATATCCTTATTGATGTAAATTTTATGTCCAAGTGATGAGATACCCTTTTTTTATCTCTCATCAACTCATTTTGATGTGACGCCGTTAGGCTGTCAAGGGAACTTCTTAACCCAATTTCGATTTCTTTGGGTTCAACATGTTGTTATTGAATATGTAATCCTTTGAATATGTGTGAATGACCTTTGATTATTTTACACTTAATATCCACTTATATTTGGTGTATTCATTTGTCACACATAATTATGTAAATTGATTTATCCTTAAACCAAGGATACCGTCTTTGTAAGGGACTTCGTCTCAATCTCCTTTCATTGAGGCATATTTCGTTTTATACACAACTTCCTTTTATATGGTTTATAAACCCCTTTGACTTTTACTTTTATACCAAAGGAATCTTTTTCTACGAAGCATTTTTACTAAACGACAAAAAAGAATTTTTTTTAACGTACGTGGTGACAACGACCTTTTCCGCCGCCGTGAGTATTATTTGGTCTTTGGCTTCCTCAACAATCCGTTATATTTTTAAAATGAAATAAATACCATATACTCTTTTATGTATTTTGGTATTGAAAATGGTTTTGAAAAAGGATTCTATTATGTCAATATATTTATGATATATTGTGATTGAAATGTGGAAATGTTATCATTCCTTTATATTGGTTTTATGTTTTATGATTTTATACTGGTATTTGGACATTTTAATGGGTGGTTACGTTATAAACCATATGACGGGTGGTGCCGTGAATACCAGGACGGGTGGTTACGTTATAAACTCCAATGCATTGGGTATGGAAGTCGGCCGTATGGCTATTCCATTAAGTATGTATGGAAATTGGCCGTATGGCTATTCCATTAAGTGATATGTGTGGAAGTCGACCGTATGGTTATTCCATTTAAGTATGTTTATGTCCCAAGTTACCTTTATATATGTTATGTGTTCTTTATATGGGTTTTATGGTAATCCTTTGGTTACAAAAAGGTAAGTAATGATACTTTTTTTTTCAGTGAAAAGTTTTTACTACTTCATGAAGGTGAAAAGTATTACATTGATAAAGTATTCATGGTTTACTTGTTGTTTTGAAAATCTAACAGTTTTCATTCTTTGTGTATCCCTTACTGAGCTTCTTATGCTCATCCCAAGTTTTTGAAATGTTTTTCACAGGACATAGCATGGAATAGGGTCAAGGATGGGATCAAGGGAAAGTCATGCTACCTAAAACATGGAACTATACATGTTTCTTTTAAAGAGTTTTTATTTTATGGAAATTTAGTAGAAGCGACTACTTTGTAATCTTTTGAGATGTAATAGTTATGTCCTAATTCTCTAAAACTCTAAACCTGAAAAGATCCTCAATGTGAATTACTCATTTAATTCAATATTAAGTAAGGTTTAAGGCTGGGGCCTTATAGTTGGTATCAGAGGTCGGTTTAGATAACTTTAGAGGTTAGGGTATTCTTTAAGCATAAGTGACATTACCATAATGGTTAGGATTTCAGAAAGAGTCCTAGTTTTAGATAAAGTGAATGAGTAAGTGTATCTTAGTGTTTACCTTCCTCATTAGTACATGATGGTTTTGTTGATATAATCACACTGACATTTCTATTTTTAGTGAATGGATGGATCTAGCAGGCACCAAAGAGACAACAGGTTTGAAGGAAACTGTGGTGGTTCTCTGATTAAGATACTAGATAAAATGGAGGATTCAATGAGGAAACTCGTGGTTGTTCTAAACCAAATATCAAGGAGTCATGATCAACCACTTCAACCTTGGTGAGTTCTCTAATTCATCATGTACGAGATGGCCAACCCGATGTGGAAATTCAGGTAATAATTAATAAGGTAACCATTAGGGTTTATATGATACTTAATTTTTAGGTAATTATGGGTTACTCTATGATATGATGGAAAATGAAAGGAATGAGATAAACTTGAGGTTAAAATATGTTATGATTATTCTTGAAGATTTTATCTCATTTTGGGGAATGTTTTAAGAATTATATTGTTTTGGAAAAAGGACAACACGTAGACCGTGTGACATCCCGTCGTGTCGGACAAAGCTGCGGGAATCGAACCCACAACCAATGTGCGACTGGTATTTATCGCCTACCACTGGACTACGTGAAGTCCCTATTTAGTTTGACTGATTCATTCTAGTTATATGATTTTATGAATTAAGAGTAAGTTGATTTTGGGTTATTTATGAAAATGATTAACCTATCATGGAGGATATGTGATTAGGTTAATTTCTTTTCAAAACGAGACTTTAGGAGCAACTGATATTGTTTGGAGATAAATGTTATGATTTATCTTGGAAGACTATGTGACTAAATCCTTCAAATATTTGGGTTTCAATCTTATATTGGTTTACTTTGAAGAATTTTATGGACAAATTGATTATAGAATGGTCCTCGTTGAACTTTGGGTTTTGTTGGACAAATTTTGGAAATTAAGAATAGATTTTCTTTTTATAAAGGGTTATCCTTTTCTGGATTATCTGATCTTGTACTATCCTTTTTTGTTTTGGTTTTTGTTAAAGTCTAAAGACATGGGAAGTATATAGTTCTATTTTGTGGATTAGGTGATTCTCTAGAAGTTGATTATAGTACTCATAATGTGAACAAGTCTTCCTAAATACTCGTCTTTTGGAGAAAATATGAGTTTGTGTAAGGAATCTAATAAAAGTTGAAAGTCAATATGATAAGTAATTATGTTTCCTTATGAATAAATTCTTTAATAAAAAGTAACTTAAAACAAAAATGTTGTTTATTAACTTTTCCTACTGGGGAATCGAATACCGTTTAACCCATCACAAGTTTGTGATTTTCTCGTGGTTAACTTTCTACTAAACATGTTTTCTATCACTCTCCATCAGAACATGACCCTTTGTTTTTTCCTCCATGTCCATATTTTCATACTTGGAATCCTAGTATGGGTTAACTCGGGTGACCTTTGTACTTATCTTTCTTTATTTTAAAGTGTTTGTTTTACCGACTTTTGTTCCGATGTGGGACTTTCAAGGATGTTTCCAAGCACAATTTTAAAATTGCGAGGACGCAATTCCCAAAAGGGGGGAAGGATGTAACACCCCAGGTAAATAAAGAATATGAAATTTCATATTTATCCATATTTGTGAATAAAATATTTAAATGACTTTAAAGGGGACGCTATGCTCGATGGCGTACCCAACACGCAACAACGAGTTTCTTGGGAATCTTACGTTGCACTCTAATAATAAAATAATATTATTTTAAATGGTAGTTAACATGTAGCCATTGTAATGGCGGGAATGGATAGAAATAACTAAAATATGATTATATATGTTTTTAAATGTTTTTACATTTATCCAATAAAGGATAGAGGCTTAAAATACGGAAAGAATTCAATTTTAGGCATATATGCCCTAGTTTTCACTAAAGGTTCACTTATCGCCTTTTGATGGAGAACCGTCATTAAATATAGTTTTGTTCACTTTTATACATTCTATTGGACCAAATAAAACTCTTCTTAATAATCGGGACATCAAAATTTACTTTGTGTAAATTTTTGGTATCTTTCCGATAATGTTCATTTTTTTAATGAATAGTGTAAAATGTTGTATTTTAATTCAAAACCTCTTTTTAATATAATTTATTTATATGATTAGATTATATTTTTAATTGTTTTTAAAGTGAAATTAGAAAATATTTTTACCATTAAATCCAATAGTGGTCGTTGGAATTAATTTCACTTTGAAATCATACTTAAACTAGTGTCAATATTTTGATACTTATTGTTTTATAAAAACACGCTATTTGCTCTGACAGCGGGAATTAATTATTAAATTAATTAATGTGGTTAATATGTTTTGAATTTTGTAAAACGGACTTCGTTTTTGAATTCGCAATATCAAATATAGCTTAGGGTGAAGTTTTGGTATTTTTCTGAAAAACTCTAATTTTTGTTGAATAGTGAAACCACTAAGTGGTAATCAAGCAAACTGATTTTTCAGTTAAATGAATGTTTACCACTAATGTGTATTGAATTTTGAAAATCCGACATACATGGTTGTCATTAGTATGTAAAATGTGGTTCAATGGGATGAAAATAATTTTTTGGTGAATAGTAACTTTTTTTCATTAATCGCGATTAGAGGTAATTAGTGTCATTTAAGGTAAAAATGATATTATAAGAATGTGAAAACACCATGACACTTGTACTACACCTATTGGGTGAATCATGGCCGACCAAGACAAGCCATGGGCCAACTTGGGGACCCCATGGAGCCACTTTAGTTGGAAAATGACAATAATATATTTTTATTAAATTGACACAAACATGAGTTGTTTTACTAAAACAGTTTTTAAGTGGGGTTATACAAGTCCAAATTTTGATTATAAATAGTCATTGGAAAGCTAAAAATATTTCCTACATCATAGTGATTTTTTTTATAATTTTTAGACATTAAATAAAATAAATTATTTATGACATAATAATGATGGAGCGATGACATCATTATTTGACGATTTAAATAAAATGGAAAGATAATGTAAAATATATAAACAAAACATGTCCAAAACTTATTGGATGGGTGGATTTCGAACCCTTATCACCTTATCCACGAATTATATCAATGTGGGACCTTTTAAAACCGAAACACATTTTCAAATAAAGTAATATTTCTTACTTTCCAAAAGTGCCCCTCCTCTCCTCTTATAAAAGGCCCCCACCTCTACCTCATTTCACACACTCCTCAAACCATTGGCTCGGCCAAACCCTGCCCATTTACTCTCTCCACATCCCTCTCCTCATCATAGAGGATTCCCTTTGGGCATAATCCTTTCAAAGGAAGCCTTTAGGCTCAAATAAAAAGGAGTTACACTTTTAAAGGTAATTCATTCTCTCATGTTCATTTGTTTTATTTTTCTTCTCCAACCCCTAAAATCTTTTTATTTATTTATTTTGTAACAAAACCAGTATATTCAATATACTAGGATGTTTTTATAAGATTTATTCGAGCTACACTCTCACAAAACTACATCAAATGGTTAAAGAACATACGGTTTCCGTGGATGGCGAAATTGTGCCTCCCGAAACGATGATTGTTCAATACTCATTTAACACCTTCAAAGGTGGCCATTATGATGTCACTATTTTTATATATGATATATAATATGTTTATGTTTTACTTATTCTTCTTTATTTTTCATTTGTGTCTTAACTTTATGGCTTCCATTATGGGTATACGCGATATCTTCATTTTAGGAAGTGCGGACTACCGCTCCCTCAAAGTGATGTGATTCGTTAATGCCATACATGGGACGTATAAAGGATGGATTTAATGTTATTTTGTATGATGTTATACTGTAATTATTATTTACCTCTATATCATTATTATTTCTTTCCATTAAAGTATGAGATAAAAATGAAAGTAGCGTTCATGCGTACGTACGGCTTACCGTCTCCATGAACGGTGCATTTCATTTCTTATCCCCAAATGTAATGTACTATTATAAGTACATATATATAATGGATATATATGATGTATGATACATCTAAATGATTAATATAATTATGGAATTAAAATATACATACCTCTCATTTAATTTTAATTCCATTAATATGAGAAAGAAATGAAAGTAGCGTTCATGCGTACGTATGGCTTACCGTCTCCATGAACGGTCCATTTCATTTCTTACCTCTAAATGATTATGTGATATTATAAATACATGTATATGCTGGATATATATGATATATATGATATCCAAATCAGGAATTTAATTCTGGATATAAAGAACCTTTGACCACACGAACAACATGTAATTGTAAGAAGTCCACTTTCGACTTAAGAACCAAATATCGGCAAAACAAACATGATTAACTTAAATGATTAAATAATGTTTATAACATGGTAATAAGTGATATAAAAGGAATAATGAACTTTAAAAAGGTTCTTAAGGAAGTATAAATTAACTCAAGTTTATTATTCAGGAGATTAAAGAACGATCGAGTCAAGTCGGACCCGAGGTAAGGGATCCTACACCTCTCATTATTTTTAAGTACACTCTTTTATGTCATTCCTTTTAAAGCTCGTATTTATTGTTATTGGGATGTTATTTTATATTAATCTTACTGTAATTTTTATGTTCATGTGATGAGAGACCCTATTCTCTCTCATTAATCCATTTTGGAAGTTTTGAGTGGCGCCGATAGGCTGTCGAATTTTCGTAAGAGATCTAACCTCTCTCTTTCTTTTAAAGTACTCTCCTTTATGTCACTTATTTTAAGATCCTATTTGTTATGTTGGGGGATGTTATTTTATATTCCTCTTTCTGTAAAAATTATGTTCATGTAATGAGAGACCCTATTTCCTCTCATCAATCCATTTTGGAAGTTTTAAGTGGCGCCGTTAGGCTGCCGAGTTTTCGTAAGAGATTTTTCATCTCACTTTTATTCCCGTGAGATTTATGCTACATTTGCCACAATTTCCATTGAGTGGTTTATGAACTGCCCACTATTACAATCCTATTGTAATATAATTCCATTTATGGGTATTTACATATTCATTGTATGACACTTCTTCAATGGGGTGTACTTTTCAAAAGTTACCCAAGTCGGTAAGGGAACCTTTCACCCTCCTTTTTTTAAAAGACTTCTTTTGTTGGGTCTTTTAATTTACATATTGTTATATTGGGATATGTTCTCATATATCCTTATTGATGTAAATTTTATGTCCAAGTGATGATATACCCTTTTATTTATCTCTCATCAACTCATTTTGATGTGACGCCGTTAGGATGTCAAGGGAACTACTTAACCCAATTTCGATTTCTTTGGGTTCAACATGTTGTTATTGAATATGTAATCCTTTGAATATGTGTGAATGACCTTTGATTATTTTACACTTAATATCCACTTATATTTGGTGTATTTATTTGTCACACATAATTATGTAAATTGATTTATCCTTAAACCAAGGATACCGTCTTTGTAAGGGACTTCGTCTCAATCTCCTTTCATTGAGGCATATTTAGTTTTATACACAACTTCCTTTTATATGGTTTATAAACCCCTTTTGACTTTTACTTTTATACAAAAGGAATATTTTTCTACGAAGCGTTTTACTAAACGACAAAAAGGAATGTTTTTTTAACGTACGCGGTGACAACGACCTTTTCTGCCGCCGCGAGTATTATTTGGTCTTTGGCTTCCTCAACAATCCGTTATATTTTTAAAATGAAATAAATACCATATACTCTTTTATGTATTTTGGTATTGAAAATGGTTTTGAAAAAGGATTCTATTATTTCAATATATTTATGATATATTGTGATTAAAATGTGGAAATGTTATCATTCCTTTATATTGGTTTTATGTTTTATGATTTTATACTAGTACTTGGACATTTTAATGGGTGGTTATGTTATAAACCATATGACGGGTGGTGCCGTGAATACCAGGACGGGTGGTTACGTTATAACCTCCAATGCATTGGGTATGGAAGTCGGCCGTATGGCTATTCCATTAAGTATGTATGGAAATTGGCCGTATGGCTATTCCATTAAGTGATATGTGTGGAAGTCGACCGTATGGTTATTCCATTTAAGTGTGTTTATGTCCCAAGTTACCTTTATATATGTTATGTGTTCTTTATATGGGTTTTATGGTAATCCTTTGGTTACAAAAAGGTAAGTAATGATACTTTTTTTTTCAGTGAAAAGTTTTTACTACTTCATGAAGGTGAAAAGTATTACATTGATAAAGTATTCATGGTTTACTTGTTGTTTTGAAAATCTAACAGTTTTCATTCTTTGTGTATCCCTTACTGAGCTTCTTATGCTCATCCCAAGTTTTTGAAATGTTTTTCACAGGACATAGCGTGGAATAGTGTCAAGGATGAGATCAAGGGAAAGTCATGCTACCTAAAACATGGAACTATACATGTTTCTTTTAAAGAGTTTTTATTTTATGGAAATTTAGTAGAAGTGACTACTTTGTAATCTTTTGAGATGTAATAGTTATGTATTAATTCTCTAAAACTCTAAACCTGAAAAGATCCTCAATGTGAATTACTCATTTAATTCAATATTAAGTAAGGTATAAGGCTGAGGCCTTATACTACTACCCGGTATAGCCCTGCATGGCCTAACCGAAGGGCCCAATCCCCATAGCAGCAATAACAAAGTATTCCCCTGTTATGGGGCCACTAGCCAGTGCATAATCTAAACTAGTGCAGCATCGTTCACAAAAATTCACTTACTATGTCAGGTTCACATGTCAACCTGTGTAATAAAAGGATGGGGGTGAGTCAACAAAGTCAATCAATCAGTACAAACATCACACATAAATCATGCAGTCAACGTACATCAAATATCACATCTGAGTCACCCCAAATAGAGTTTTCCAAAATAATTTATTTTATTAAAGTTCCAAATGGGCCTTCACCAATTTTTAAGGAAAATCCTTATTTCTCAAGTGAACCAAAATACTCGTTTGAGCTTCAAAATAAATCATTTACCAATAAACCAAAACTACATTTAAAATTCCGTGAATTATGTTTAAAGACCAAACATGCATTCTTTCACTACTGAGTGTCCGCTCATCAAAAAAAACCTTTCAAGTGTCGTTTATAAAATAAACGGCTCTTTTTACATCGAGTGACCATTTAAAAATTTATCATTTAATACTATTTCTTATTTATTAAAATTTATAAAATATCAAGCAATTAATAAATTCTAAATTTAAAGGCAAGTGCAGTGGGGGACCTACCTCGACTCGCCGCTCGATCGTGACAACACGACTCGCTTCACACTTACACATAAGCATGCACAAACCAATAACCGTAGTGTCGTGGACTTTCGTTGACGACACGCTGCAACAACCGCAAGACATTAAATGCCAAAAACCATTACCCAATTCGATTAAAAATAATTTTCATCCTTAATAATTATTTAATAAAACATTTTTAAAATTTTATAAATAAAATTTTAAAGACCATTTCCACGGATAAACAAAACACTAGAAAAATTTATTAAAAAGTTTTCAAAATATTTCGTATGGATTTAAATGCCAGAAACTTCACTCAAAAAATCCTTATAAAACTAAACGCACCTTGGCGCAACACCAAACCACCTTCCAAACATGTTTCGCACCAATAATATAATTTAATAAACCGTTTAAAAATTTTATAAAACAATTCCTGAGAGGTATCACAAAACATTTAATACAAAAGACCACCCAAAAACCCCTTTTGAGGCCAAACGCACACCACATACGTGTCAAAACAGAATTCGCACCACTTGCGTGCCATAATAAATTAATAGAACAGTTTAGAAAACACTACAAATTGATCAACAAATGTTTTCATAAAATCAAAACATTTATATCACATAAACACGTTACTAAACACTTCAAAAGAATATATATACATCAAGAAAAACCATATTTGAACAAAGAAGATTAATCAAATAACATACTAAATTGATTAAACATGCAAAATAAAACACCAAATAAAGATTATGTACGGAACCCCTACCTTTGGTGTCGAAACCCCCAATTTCGGTGCTAAACTTCAATTGCTGGCCAATCGCACAACAAATTCGAATTGAACCCTAAAATCAATATGTTGAACTAAAAAAACAAACATCGAACAAAAAACAACACAAAGCCCTAATCCATTAAACTTTAAAATAATGAAATCAACCCAACAAAGAAGAATGAACCTGCGGCGATGGAGAGGATGGCCAATCAGGCAAGGGGGAAGGAATATCAGAGGTGCGTCGCGCCGAAAAACAGCTCGATTTGGGAGGCGGTGCGGGTTCAGGAGGCGCATGGTCGTCCGGGAGAGGGAGGAAGGGGTGCGGGTCGCTGGTCGCTAGTCGGAGTAGCCGGAAGGGGGGGGGGGGTCGCTGGACGTAGTATCGGCCGAAGGGAAGGGCGATCGGAGGATAGAGGATGCGCAGGAGGCGCGTACAGGTAGGGTTTAGGGAAGGGGGTCATGTGCACGACAGGAAAGAGGGGAAAATGCGAAGGGAGGGGAGAGAAAGAGAGGGAGAGAAGAAAGAGAGAGGAAAAGAGGAAAAGAAAAAAAAAACGAAAATAAAATAGAGATAAAAAAACAACAAAATAAAAATAAAACCAAAAAAAAATATAGAACTTAATTAATTAATAATAATAATAACAATAATAATCAGTTAATAAATTTTTTTCATTATAATTATAAAAATAATTTAACATTCACAAAGAAATTAAAATATTAACTGAATTGATAATAATATTGATAATAACTTAATTTAAACATTAACTTAAATAATAACCATATGAATAATAAAACTAAAATAATAAAACCCACCAAAATAATAATATCATTACTAACTGAGGTTGCGGTCGCGTGCGCGGTCGCATACACGGTCGCACGCCCGGTTTCACGCTCATGTAATAATAAATTTAATAATAAAATGTCATCTTATTAAAGTTGGTCTATACACATGGTCACACGTAAAGTCATGCGCCCGTATAAGATCCCAATTTTTTTAAAATTAAACCCAGTTCAGACTGAAGCCCAAAAACACATCCCAAAATAATTAAATTAAAATAATGTGTCGGGTCGGGGTGTGACAATTCTCCCCACCATGACACTTTCTGCCCCTAGAAAGTCTCAAAAGACTTTACCAACCCAAGATTCAAAATAGGACCGTGAGGGTACCTAAAATAAAAACTCAATCACCATAAGGACGAGCATTCAAAACGCCCCTGACTTGAAACTTTATAGACCTCAAAACTAGAATAACCAACCAGAACAGCCAACAACAAGGAATTAACCTCCAAACACAACTACAACATGGAATACCCTGACCCCTAACTTAGGGATCACGAGGGTCCCTCGATATCTCCAAGAACCACTACTGGAAAATAGACTTATACCCACGGTTTTGATTAAAACCATGGGCATAGGTGTGCCTTATACCCACGGTTTATGACCTATACCCACGGTTTACCTAAACTGTGGGTATAGGTGTTTCTTTGAAGGTTTATACCAACGGTTTTAAAACCGTTGGTAATAGGGTTTTTTTTTCGAAGACCTATACCCACGGTTTTACAAAACCGTGGGTATAGCTTTGGCGGGGGTGGGGGGGGGACATCAGTGGGAAACAAAATAAATTTGGCAGCAAAACCTATACCAATGATTGAAATTAATATATTAAATATATACAAACATTTTAACAAATAAAATTCGTAGTCCAGTTGGTGATGCGGTCTTCCTTATTTCCCGTGGTCCAAGGATCGAATCCCACCGAGTATATTTTTTCTGATACAACAACATAAATTAATATATTAAACTAAATTTAGGTTTATATAGTTGTCTGGATGGGTTGGTTAGTCATGGAAGAATTTGGGAGAAGGCTCGGGATCGAATCCCGTGTGATTCGATTTTTCCCTCTTACGTAATTAATTAATATATTTAACAAAATGGTGATATGCATATAAACAGAAGTATTGTAGGTTAGTGGTGCGGCATGTCGGGCATAAGGTGTAGGAACGAGATGTTGCAGGTTCAAAACATGCTATTTGCAATTTTGCATAATTAATACCCACAGTTTTAAAACCGTGGGAAAACCTATTGACAACGTGTATGAGGATGTTACAACGTGGAAAAGAACCTATACCGTTGGTATAGGCTCGGGACGGCATATCCTATACCCACGGTTTTGGGGGCTATACTCACGGTTTTAAACTGTGGGTATAGGTCAATTTTTCAGTAGTGAACGCTCGTCAAGCAACCCACTACCCAAGATAACTAGTTTCCATGGTCAAGGTCAGGCGGAGCAGGACCAAGGGATTGTCCTGCCATGCGCACTTTGAAGACAGAGTTTTCCGCAAGTTCATTCGATGGTGGTCTACCCACCATATTAGGATCCTTGTCAAGTATTGGTTCTCCAAACCAAAACGATTCACAAAACCCAGACAAAACCTCTAACACTGGCTTGACCCTCTAAGCTCCCTAAGTTGAACCAAACCGACATAAGAGGAGACGTCGGCGAGACCCGCAATGGGTCTCCCCACCATTTTAGAATATGCATAACACCACGGGACCCGCGCGACATTCCCAATTTACTTTGAGCAATACTAAATAAACCCTTCATCACGAACCTACTAACACGACCGACCTAAACGGATGATTTCTACACTGGACAAAACTCCACCACATGAGATGGTTTTGATAGCATAAACCCCTAACCTAGAGGGAAACTAGATAGGCACACGTTAAACCCCCAAGACAAAAGCATCTCTGAAACGAGTATAATTTCGATCCATAACCAACCACAAGAAGGTTCACAGAGCACGTCCGCTGGCTGTACAAGAGTACGGGTTCTCTGAACCTCTTTAAGGGCCAAGAGGGACTCCCGCCAATGAAGACCATAATAAGGAGACAAGGCCTTTAGGCCCTTCACAACAAAGATGAAGATTTCAGAGGCAATACCGCAATATAGAAATTTAAGCTGTCCTCATCCCATAACTGCAGACTCAAATCGGATCAAGCTCACCCCACATCCGACGAGTTTTTGACTGTGTGCAAGCTTCACCCCGAGACCTATGGTTGGAGCCCTGATGTTTGAAGCATCTACCGCCTCACAGTCATAAGCTGACCACATCTGACTGGAACTTCCTCCGTTGAAAAGGCAACCTGCATACTTCTCCTTGTGTCCCAAACGACAACGCCGTCAACATACCAACTGAGAATTGCAGCGAACATCTTAGAGTGTCTTACTGACCACACTAGAGATAGAAGATTGAGCGGTTTGTCTGACACGCAACACGAATTGACAGAAGGAGCGCTCCAAGAATATTCCACTTCGGTTCACACTATTCATTGCATGAGGAACCTTCACTTCCTTGGGCACAACTGTGGGATGAGGTTAGTCTTAATGATCGCTCAAGACATCCTTATTCGCAACAAGAATGGAGTGATCGCTATTTACTGGTTTAGTGCCGCTCCACCGAGCGTACTCGATACAACTTACACAACACAACTTTCGGAGCTCCTCCAAAGTCGATGACACTTTCGACTTTCCCAAGGCACTCAACGATATTCAATCGACCTCGGCATCCACAAACAGTCAACACAATCGAGCAGAACCCAAATCTGCCACTCCACTGGAAGTTTGGGCTGAGCCAAGAATCGAGAGACCTGCTGGAAACCCATGGGACATTTCTAGGGGGAATATCCCAAACAAGGGACACAAAATAGCCTTCCACAAATCCAAACACATCACAAAGCAAACATCCATCTTCTAAACACAAATCCAATAATTCCAATCTAAAACATCAATTCATCCTTAATGAAAAACACCCACCTGAGAAACCAAACACAGTACAATAAAACCCAACAACTCTTTTTAATTCATCACTTTCACTCCGGACTCAAAACCATTTTCCATTTTCCAAAACAATTTAAGCACAAAAACTCATTTTAGAGAAAACCCCACTTTTCAGCAAACAAGATGCAAATTTAAAAATCAATCACTCACCACTGATATTCCTGGATGCCTCGCAGATTTTCATTTTCGTGCCTCCCAGGCACCCATCCACCCAATCCACAAACAATCCGTTAATCACTTCCACATGCACGTGCGAGCACCCATAGGAATAACACTAGAAAAGAAACAAGGATCTTTCGCTTTCAAAAAAATACATTCCCAATTTTTCCAAAATACCTTTTTATAACTATTTCAAAAACTCAAGACAAATTTCCAAAATGATTTCCATTTATAAAACCACCCACTCCAATTTCAAACAACCCAAGACATTCTTTAATAAATTCAACTTCAATAAATCAACATCAAATTCCAAAACTAGGTCCAAGAGAAATGCACCCCAAATATCATGTCAACCACACACCAAAATAAAATAAGAGCAGCACAAAAGTCCTCTTCCTTTTTTAAAGGAAAACAATCTCACGTCAATCCCAAAATTGAAGCAAGATATCACAAACATTAAAGCACCTGGGCAGAGGACTAGTGGTCGTGTCTAACCCGACTACATGGTTTAGCAGACCATGCCCTAGGCAAGCACCAACTGCTAGGAGTGTCGAACTGTACTCTCGGGCATCACATGGGTTTCAACTCTATGTGAGACCGTGCACAGTACCTGTTTACTCCCATTATCATCCCCCATTCACAAATACCAAGGCCAAAACTTAAATCCTGGACTACCCCTCGTTACTCGAGGATCAAAACGAGTAAGAGTTCACGATGCTCTTCTCACGCCTATCCCTCGAGTACCAACAATCCTATATCCAATCTACCTAACACCCCAAATAACAAGAAAAAACCCCCCTATGATACCATTTTGTCACGAACCAACCTGGGTCGACCCTGAACCGGTCACCTGAGCCGGCCCGCGACATGGCCCGAGGGGCGTTCCCGATCCCCATGGGCTGACAACTAGTGTCGGGTATCAAAATTAAACTGGTGGGAATGGTTTGGCCCAAAAGAAGATAAAATAAGCAGTAGAAAATAAATAGAATAAAAACAAATAAATAAAGAACAACCAACAATGCTACTAACCTTACTACAACAAAAAACTCCTTGTGACCACAGGAGTCACTCTCCAAACCACAACCAAGTCTCTCCCATGATGATCAAGCTCATTCCAACCTACATCAGAAACTAAAAACAAGAAAACACTATAGGCATGAGTATTAAAACTCAGTAGGTAGGCCCGACTAATTCTATTCCCAATGCACATGCCATTAAATAAAGAATTCACTAATTTCAAGTTTAAACTACAATTTATAAAAGTAAAATTTTCTAAGTATTTTTCTCAAAATCAAAGTACCAACCATTTCCCTTAACCATTTTCAAATCTAGATTCATTTCATTAGTGTCAATCGATTTTTAGAAAGGGAAAGTGATGTTTATATTTTTTCAAATTTGTAGAAAGAGGATTAAACATTTTCATTTGAAAACCATTTTTAGAAACCTAATTGAAATCCATTTACCAATTTCCAAGGAGAACAATACACCAGAAATGCACAAAAGAAATCAAACAGGAAGGGCAATGTGGGTATACATATAAGCATCATAATCTCTACTGCAAGCAGCAAAAACCGAATAGATATGGGTTGAACCTACGAGATCATGAACAATCTAGAACGAACCATACTTGTGACTCATCCTAAAGGCATGCCCTAACTCGATGAAGTCATAACGCCCATACTACTACCCGCTATAGCCCTGCATGGCCTAACCGAGGGGCCCAATTCCCATAGTAGCAATAAAAAAGTATTCCCCTGCTATGGGGCCACTAGCCATTGCATAATCTAAACTAGTGCAGCATCGTTCACAAAAATTCACTTAATATGCCAGGTTCCCATGTCAACGTGTGTAATAAAAGAAAGGGGGTGAGTTAACAAAGTCAATCAATCAGTACAAACATCACACACAAATCATGCAGTCAACGCATATCAAATATCACATCTGAGTCACCCCAAATAGAGTTTTCCAAAATAATTTATTTTATTAAAGTGCCAAATGAGCCTTCACCAATTTTTAAGGAAAATCCTTATTTCTCAAGTGAACCAAAACACTCGTTTGTGCTTCAAAATAAATCATTTACCCATAAACCAAAACTACATTTAAAATTCCTTGAATTATGTTTAAAGGCCAAAAGGGAATTCTTTCACTACTGGGTGTCCGCTCATCAAAAAAAACCTTTCAAGTGTCGTGTATAAAATAAACGGCTGTTTTTACATCGAGTGATCATTTAAAAATTAATCATTTAATACTATTTCTTATTTATTAAAATTTATAAAATATAAAGAAATTAATAAATCCTAAATTTAAAGGCAAGTATAGTGGGGGACCTACCTTGACTTGCTGCTCAATCGCGACGACACGACTCGCTTCACACTTGCACATAATCACATGCAAACCAATAACCACAGTGTCGCAGACTTTCGTTGATGACACGCTGCAACAAACGCAATACATTAAATGCCAAAAAACTTTACCCAATTTGATTAAAAATAATTTTCATCCTTAATAATTATTTAATAAAACATTTTAAAAAATTTATAAATAAAATTTCAAAGACCATTTCCACGGATAAAAAAAGCACTAGAAAAAATTATTAAACAGTTTTCAAAATATTTCTCATGGATTTAAATGCCAGAAACTTCACTCAAAACATACCTATAAAACCAAACGCACCTTAGCGAAACAACAAACTACCTTACAGACATGTTTCAAATCATTAATATAATTTAACAAACCATTTAAAAATTTTATAAAACAATTCCTGAGAGGTATCACAAGACTTTGAAGGAAAAAAACCACCCAAAAACTCCTTTTTAGGCCAAAAACACACCACTTACGTGTCAAAATAGAATTCGCACCACTTGCGCGCCATAATAAATTAACAACACAGTTTAGAAAAAAATACGAATGGATCAAAAAATGATTTCATAAAATCAAAACATTCATATCACATAAACATGTTACTAAACACTTCGAAAGCATATATATACATCAAGAAAAACTATATTAGAACAAATCTGATTAATCAAATAACATACTAAATTGATTAAACAAGCATAATAAAACACCAAATAAAGATTATATACAGAACCCATACCTTTGGTGTCGAAACCCCCAATTTCGGTGTGAAACTTCAGTTCCTTGACAATCACACAACAACAAATTCGAATTAAAACCTAAAATCAATACGTTGAACTAAAAACATCAAAATCGAACCAAAAACAACACAAATACCTAATCCATTAAACTTTCAAATATTGAAATCAACCCAACAAAGAAGAATGAACCTGCGGCGAGGGAGAGGATGGCCAACCGGGCAAGGGGGACAGAATATTAGAGGTGCGTCGCGCTGGAAAACCACTCGATTCGGGAGGTGGCGCAGGTTCGGGAGGTTCACGGCCGTCCAGGATAGGGAGGAAGGGGTGCGGGTCATTGGTTGGAGTATCCAGGGGGGCGTGGTCGCTGGACATAGCATCGACTGAAGGGAAGGGCGACCAGAGGATAGAGGGTGCACAGGAGGTGCACGTAGGTAGGGTTTAGGGAAGGGGGGCCCTGTACACGATGCTAAAGAGGGGAAAACGTGAAGGGAGGGGAGAGCAAGAGAGGGAGAGAAGAAAGAGAGAGGAAAAAAAAAGAAAATAAATAAAGGAAAATAAAATAGAGATAAAAAACAACAAAATAAAAATAAAACCAAACAAAATATGGAACTTAATCCATTAATAATAATAATAATAATAATAATAATAATTAGTTAATAATTTTTTTTCTTTATAATTAAAAAAATAATTTAACATTCAAAAAGAAATTAAAATATTAACTGAATTGATAATAATATTCATAATAACCTAATTTAAATATTAACTTAAATAATAATCATATGAATAATAAAACTAAAATAATAAAACCAACCAAAATAATAATATCATTACTAACTGATGTTGCGGTCGCGTGCGCGGTCGTGTGCACGGTCGCACGCCTGGTTTCGCGCTCATGTAATAATAAATTTAATAATAAAATGTCATCTTATTAAAGTTAGTCTTTACACACAGTCACACGTAAGGTCACACACCCGTATAAGATTCCATTTTTTTTAAAATTAAACTCGATTCAGACTGAAGCCCAAAAACAAGTCCCAAAATAATTAAATTAAAATAAAGTGTCGGGTTGGGGTGTGACATCTATCTAAAGAATTCTCACAGTGAGGACCACCATTTAAAGGGGTCCCATTTGAGCAGGATATCTAAACCACAAGATTGGGCCTGACCTCAACCACCTAAAAAGGGAGTCTGCCTCAACACAATACTGGGGTGATATCAGTCTCTATAACCTTAAATTCACACTTAGTACTGGTACATCATATGATAGTACAACCATAACCAACTGATGATCTACAAAGAGCATTGGTTATGAGTTCAACCATCTAATCAGTTGGGATCTACACAATCTTGAGATCTCGGATCACCAAATCAATCCAATATTTTGCTTCCTATGGATTTTGGATCATTATGGAACCTCAACAACCACTAATGCTAGAACTCACAGAGTCTTCTAAGCCTACAATCATCATCATACTTCTATGCTGGTAATAACTTCTCTCGACAAGTAAGGGTGCTACTACCTACCCTCCTAGAGGAAAATATCTCATGGGATGGACCCTTAACTGTGGCCTCATTGCTCATAGGATGGTCATCATGATCCAAAATTCAATAACATGACTGGATTTCTTCACGAAGGCATCTCGAAAATGATCGAAACATACCATGATAAATTTAGCATATATATATATATATATAATGGGGATCTTACTCGAGAAGGAAAATAAAAGACTCAATCCTATATTATGAATGCATCATTGTTCCCTACAACAAATGTCTCGACATGCTGAGTTGATAAGAAGGTAGTTAGGGTTCTGGTGAATGGATGCATTGAATGTCGCACCATCACTGGATTCTCTTCCCTAAGAGCCGCACTAAAGTCACTTTGACACTATTTTATTAAACTGATCCAAATAATTTTAAGTGGATACATCCAAAAAATTTCCCACATAAAGAACATTCTCGGATATCATTCTATCATGACTCGACCCAATCTGGGGATCGAGCCGCAACTACCCCATAGCCCATAGAGGTTTTCTTGGAGTAGTTACAGCTCAAAAATTGGCTTAGATTAGGTCATGATAGTTTTCTCCATGGTATATTGGTCCTTAAAATAAACATTAATGAGTTAGTGATGTGGATTTTTAGTTGGACTTACCAAAAAAGTTTAGTTTGGTTCATAATAAGTTTCATGTATCTCAATTGAAGAAACACCAGCCTAATCCAGACTATGTGATTCAATGGGACCATATTGATCTTGAATAAGATTCTATATTGATTAATGTTCCATTATATATTATGGATACACAGGAGAAAATATTGTGTGAGGAAAGCATCAATTTAATATGTTTTTTTGTTGAAGCATGGCCATATTTAGAAAGAAACATGGGAGCATGAAAAGGAAATGTCAGAGCAATGAATCGAGCTCTTACAATTCAACACTGGTTTTCTATTTTATAATAATGAAATGAATAATTTTTGGGATAATTTGACACCATTTTTTCAATTAATTTAACTATTTTTGTATATTTTTAATTTATATGATTATTGGGTTATGTTTATAGAGTTTTTGGAAGGATTTAGAGTGTTTTGTGATTTTTTAGAGGTGCATAGTTTGAGAATGGTTAGTATAAATTATACACCATCTCCATGAAATCATGAATCATGGTTTGGAAATAACTAGGAAGGTGCATAACTGGTTCGTGGTTTTTCCAAACTATGCGAGTGATCAGGGGAGGCCATGAAAAGTGAAATAGAGGGAAATTCATGTTTGTCACATAATTTATCTATCTATGTGATCCAACCATGTGAGGTATTTTATTAAGGTAGTATCATTGCACAATTTAAAAAACTATTTGGCTCTTTGTTTAAGAAACAATGACATGTGCTTGGTTGAAACACAGTTTTCCAAACCGTGTGACCTACAAGTGTTAAATAATTCAACAAACTAACTTTCACCTATATTTAGGCCCTAGAACCCTCATTTCTCCCATATTATTCTACAATCTCAAACTCCCCTTCCTCTTAAGTCTCCTTTGGATATTCCATTTTATCTAGAATCATATTTTTGAAAATCAATGTGCATTGGAGATCTAGATTTATAACGACCCATACTTAACATGCATAGAATTTACATCATTTTAGATGAATATTCAGAACATTAAAATAATAAATTCCAAAGGACCATAATAGTTTAGTGTATTTGGAAACTAGGAACAAATTATTATAATTTATTGAAATATATTCAATATCTCATATAAATATCTTCCCCTTTAATACTCCTACTTAAAAACATTTCTTCATAACCTAGGGAAATGAAACATAAGAAAGAGTGAGATCAGATGCTCACTAAGGGTAAATAAAATAAATATGTAAGCATAACATGATTATAAGTTTATGAGAACATGATAATAACATTTTAAGATCATACTATTTATATAAAATGTCATAATCATGAGTCATGACATAAATATTGGCAGTTTGTAAGACATTGATCATAAGGGAATCAAATAACATTATCCATGAGATAATTACATGTGATTTTGACATGAAATTGTGACATAAAAATAAGAATATAAAATCATATGTCAAGGATACCTACCAATACCTTTATAACATATTAGTCTTTAGAAAATCACCCATGTACCTGCTTCGGGCTTGGGATAACAACCCATGAATCGTCTTGTTTTTTGGGCTTGGGTTGTGTAACCTCTTGTTTTTGGGCTTGGGCTACAACCCATATACCCTATTGTTTTCAGGCTTGGGATAAAAATTCTATACCCTCTTATTTTTGGGCTTCAAATACAATTCATATACCACCTTTTTCGGTCTTGGTCTACAATATGTATACCCTATTGTTTTTGGGCTTGGACTAGAATCCATTTACCCTCTTACTTTTGATTTTGGTTTACAACCCATCTACCCTTTGATCCCATATACCATTTATCATTACCCAATGCATTTGGGGGACATATAAGTCCCACCCATCACCTAATAAAATAATACACCCATGTTCCACAAGATAATAAAACATTCATCATATCATGACCCATAAAAAGAGATGACTTTTATAAACATCATATCATAACCTCTCAAAAAGAGATAGATTTTATAATCATTTCATAATATAATAACCCATGAAAGCAATCATGTTTTATAAGTTTTTTATAATAGAATAACCCATCTAAGAGACTTGGGTTTCATAAATAACTTTCCAATATAAACATAAACCATTTGAAGAAATAATAAGAATGGTGTACTTGGATCATATCCCAAGTAAATAATATACTAAATCACAAGATATCATATTATATGGAGATAGATTTTGAAAATAACTTGGATAATTTCTTAATGGAAATAAAATTTCTTTGAAAATAAGTTTTTAAAACATAAAACATTTTCAAAAATCATTTTCTTTGAAAACCATTTGGAAAATTATAAATTGGTATTTAAAAATAATTTAAAACATTTATTGAGGAAAATATACTTTTCACTTTAAAAAAATTACTTTTAGAACATATTTTTTTTAAACCATTTTTTTGAAAATATATTTTAAAAGATGAAAAATAAGATTTGAAATAATCAAATCATTTTCTTTGAAAATAACGTTTTGAAAACTTATAAAGGAAGCATTGAAAATAATTTAAAACACTTTTTAAACATAAAAAAATTGAAATAATTTTTTTCTAAAATATATTTGAAAAAAATATAAAGGAATATTTGAAAAATATTTAAAAAAATCTTAAATATACATCATTTTTTTAAAAACTAGTTTTGGATGAACACAAATTTCCGACCGAAAAGAGAAATAAAGTCATATTTTCTTAGTTTTTTTATTAATTATCCAAAGTACAAAATAGTAGAAACATGGTACCGTCACATAAATATATCATGAATAATTAGATGATAAAAAATTTCAAGATACTTCTTGAGATATTTATCATAATATTTCACCAATGAAAGAATAGTCATAAACAATCCCGATAAATAGTGAAATTATAACAATAAACTATTACCACTTTGGTAAATTTTAATCATAATAAAAAGGAATTAATAATATTACATGAAACTTAAAATATCATGAAAAAGTATATTCATGATATAACATGTCAAAGGTCAGTGTACACACCTCTTAGATGAATATAGGTGCATAACTTGGCATGCATCTTAAAGAAGAAAAATTGAGACTAATTACTTTACTAAATTGGTAATTTTTGAACCATGAAATACATGAAATAATTACATCAATTGAAACTTAAAATATCATTAAGTAAAGTAAATCCATGATATAACATTTCATAGGATAATATATACACCACACAATAATAATAAGTGGTGAATATATCATATATCTCACTGAAATGAAAGTGAGATGTGAAAACTCCTACCTTAAGACTTGAATTTATTCATACATGTTAAAAACATCTATATAATAAATATAAGTGTATTATACATATACCAAAGAACCATATTATTATATAAAATACAATATATGATTTTACTATGACCATATATTACCTGTTTATTAACAATTCCATGTTAATGATATGTTTTGGGTAATAACTGCTTTTATTTCATACATGTTTTGAATTGTTCTTCTTGATACTCTTACTTAGGCAATTATTTAATTATTTACAAAATTTAAACCATGATATAAATACCATACATATGTATTCATAATAATCTATAATAGATATAAATCGGAAATGAGATATACTATTCATGGATACGGTAGGATGTACATATGCATAGATGTTTTTTCCATTTTCTTGTCATGTTGAATGAAAGATAATTAAATGATATATATATATATATTATCACATTATAATTATTATTTCATAAATATCACATATTTTTAATAAACCCATCCTTAATACACTCCATGTAAAGCATGAATGAATAACATAACTTTGAGGAGGTGGTAGTCCACACATCCACAAATGATGTTATCATATTCCCAAAAAATGAAAAGCATGAAGGTATATGTTATATAATAATTTAAAAAGAATAAATACATAATAAATATCATATATATAATATAAAATAGTAAGTCCATCATTATTACCAAGATTAAGATGTGGTAATGGAAGTAATAATAAAATCAGTTCGTGAGGTCCTAGTCCTCCGTACACATGAATGATGATTGCATATCCCATTTTATGGAAGTGTGTGTGAGTGTAGGTAATAAAATTAACATAAAAACATATTATTATATTGATTATACTTATTTTATTATATAATTATGGAATAAAAATAATTTATGGGGTTCATAATGTAATAAAACAAAAGTTCTTTGTGTTGGATGTTACCTTTTCTTTAGGTAACTCCTTTTGGTTTACACCAAAGGGATTACTTGGATGGATTAATTCTCAAAGGGATGATTCTAGGATGAATTGATGGAAATTTGGAGTTTATTTGGGCATGAGTCGGATGAAATAAATGGATTGATATGTTGGTAGGTCTCTCTTATATCATGTGCCTCCAATAATGGTCCATTTTGGAGAAAAGGGATGTTATGGTCGAAATAGAGAAAAAAATTATTTTTGAAATTTTTCTTGGTTATTTATCCCATTAAGTTAATGTTTAACCACTAAGTGAATTTATTTTTACCTTAATCAATGTAATTAATATTAATTACTTTCACTAATATTTTTTTTGTTAAAAAACTATGTTGACTTTACTAAAAATTATAAATTATTATGATTCCAAATATAAAATCCATTTTTTCCAATTCCAATCATAGAAGTGGCAGAAATTAATTTATAATTAATCCCACATACGTGACAGGAAAGTAGGTTTTTAAAGTAAAAAGTTCAAATGTTTGAAATGGTTTTATATCCAATTTCAATGTGAAATTGATTCCAATGACCTAAATTGGATTTATTATTGTATAATAGATCTAATTATACTTTAAACTCAATTTAAAATATAATTTAACCAAATAAATAAATTATAATAAAAGTAGTTTTCAATTAAAATTCAGTGTTTTAACTATTCATCAAAAAAATGAAACTTCTTAGAAAAACACAAAAAAATCACTAAAAGTAAATTTTGATATTTCAATTTTAAAAAATAAAGTTTATTTTTTAAATTAGAAATTAAAAAGTGTCAAAAATTAGTTTTAACGTAAGTATTCCTTTAAAAGGTTGTAAAACTACCTTTTAGAATAATACAACCTTTTATGATTAAAATCATGTTTGTTCTTATTTTATGTCTATAAAAATTATTGGATGAATGTAGAAAAATTTGGTTTATTTTATAATATATTAATTTCCTTAAAATGACTCACTTATAGTGATTAATTTAATTTATTAAGATAAAACGCCTTTTTGGGAACAAAAAATGTTTTTTTCATAAAAACAAATCCTTTATATTTGATTGGTTTTCATTTTCATTTATAATTATTTGATAACAAAAGAAATAATTTTTTAAACATGTGTAAAACATAGTTTCATAATTTAGTTAATCTTATTCATATCTTCCATTCCAACATCTAGGTGTTAACTATAACAATATTTTAATAATAATATTAATAGTATATTGTAGTTTAGTAAAACTAGGTCTTGTGTGTAATGAAAGATATAAAAGGAATTTATAATTTTGTGTTACACAAGCCAAACATAGTGTTTCATGTACCACAATATAATCTATCTGTTGATTATAGCACAAGCTTAACATGGCATTTCTTATAAAGAAATATTAATTTGGTGTATCATGAAATGAAATAAATCAAAGAATTTTTATTTATAAAAAAATTAATTCATAAAAACTTAGGGAGTCACATTATAATTCCCTTAAAATTAATTTCACCCTCAAAAAATATATTAGGTTGTTAGAGGTTTAATACTTTAAATTTTTATTCATAGAACCCACATCATAAAAATGAATTCAAAAAATTCCTTTAAAAAAGTAATGTTAGTAACATAATGGTTACCCAAAGTAGCTTATAACTAGGTTTCAACAAAATATAACATAGGTGTTAAGTGAAAATATATGTATAAAAGATAAAAATAACACCCAAATACTTATGAAGAGTGACAGAGAACATTAATTCGCAGAATTGGGTGATCCATAGAAATTTAATGATCAAAAAACCGTAAATCTGTGATGATCTAAGGGACAATTTGATTCATCATAAATAAAGGTACCTGGATAACATTTTTTGTTTAAAGATCCTTTTCCTAGAGTTGAAGAATTTTTCACAAGAAGAAACACTTAATTGATTTCATTCCTTTTCATATGGACAATATCAACCTTTGGTTGTTCCTTGATCAATTTCCACTTAATCTCTTACTCCATGAAATAAAGGTGAAATTGTAACCCCTAAATCCCCAGTGGATCATTATATCTATTGGTAAAATTATATGTCACTCCATATATATTTAGTTATCATCAAAAAAATGGTTAGCATCAGTTATCCAATATACACAGATCATCATATAGCGAAGTAATAAATTAAAATCTAAAACCTTATTCAAATCTCAACATAAATCTTTTTATAAATGGTTAAAATTTTGACCTTTCTAGAAGATTAAAATCCAAAAATATAGAAAAATATTCACTAAATTTATCAAAATCTGCTTAATATTGACAACCCATATAAAGTATATATTTACTTTCACATACCAAACATATGAATACTTTTATCATTTATCCCATTAAAACATGTAACTACCATAAATCCTTATTGAAAACATACATGCTTCCAAAATATAATTCACCCTTTATTTCTTAAGCAAGATATTATCTTATAAAAAAAATTTATTTGAAGATTGGGTCCATCCTTGCAGTGGTATAATATTAATGTGATTAAATTTAAACCAAAATCCATGTAGAGATAGATAATAAATTATTATAATCCTAACAAGTTACATTAAAGGATGAACAATAATATTTTCATAGGGATTATTTTCACCAAATCCCTCATGAAATTCCCCCACTAGGGAGTGCCCCAATTACCAGATTCACTTCATCCATTATGATTTCATAATATTTTCATTTTTAATTTTTCTTCAGATATTGTTGTAATTTATCACCATTATTAACCCTATGATTTGTGAGTTTATAGAAAAATGTACAAACTTTAAAAAATTGAAACACTGAATTGTGGGAGGTGCATTATGTGGGGATTTCTGATTATTATCATCATTAGATAACTTTTTCCATCAGTTTGGCATTAAAATATGCAATGAAATTCTCGTACACACTTAAAACATTTATTAGTTCTCTTAATAAAATTACATCCATGTTTCCTCCCACACTCTATACATAAATTAAGGCTCATTTTATTTTATCCTTATTTCTTTAATTTTCTTTCGAACTCATTTTTCCTTTTCTCTTCAAAACCACGAGATTGATGAAAAACTCAAAAATCCATTTCCACCTTGATAACCCATAAAAAACTTCATTATAGATACTAAAGTATCTTATAGACTATGAATTTTTAGGACTTGGTTTCAGACCGCTAAATAATTGATCAATTTTTTCTTTCAGGTTGGATGATAATACCTGAAGAGTACTATATAAGCCTTGTTAAATTTGCTTCATATAAACCAAAAGATTCACCATCCTTATTCTTAAGCTATAGTAACTAATTATCCACATTAATATTAAGAATAAAATGAAATTAATTATTGAAAAATAAGTTCCTGAAATCATCCCAATCCATGGAGTCAATTTCATCTTGTCACCTAGTATTCTTGATAATATTCAACCATTTATCCACTCACCTTCTATAAGGTACACATCCAAAGTGTCCTTTTCATTATATGAACATTGGATGAAGGAACATATCTTTTCATTGGTACCAATAAATTTTTTAGAAACTAGTGGATCAAAATACACATTATAAGAAGTTGGGAATTGAACTATGAACAACTCAACAGAAAATTGTTCTCTACTTTACTAGTTTGGAAGTTCAATATGATTCATATATTGAAAAAGATGTGTAAGAATATAAATGAGTATTTTCATTCCAATTCACATAATATATGGATTCTTGGGAAGATAATATTTTCATTTTTTATTTTACTCAACATTAACATGGTTCCTCTGGGTTATAATCACTGACTAAAACCAAAAATCATTGTGTAAGAAACAATAATCATAGTGGGGAACTACATAATCAGGGAAATCAATTATAGGATGTCTAAATTATTAAACCTTATTTAATCTATGAAAACATAGGTTTATAATAGGTCATTAATAGTCATAATCTATTTAAATATTTTATGACGGTTCATAATGAGTTTTTGAATTCTTAAAGAACATCCCCCATGAGTGTCAAACCAAGGGTGCATTAAGTTCTGTTGTCATGTTCCAGTTCCCAATCAATTCTAGATCAATACAGTTTTTTGTGCTGTTACCACTATGTAAATATATGCTAGATACACATCCATTTATAGTATCCCAACATGGATGTATTTCTAGGAAACCACTTGGTCTATCCTTTAAAAAAATTACAAGACATTTTTTTATACTTTAACTCATATTTCGACCTATCCTTATAGACATACCTAGACACATCCTTAGAAATATAACTATGGATCTCAATAAATTATCTCATCCCAATTTCTAAATCTTGACTAAAACTTTCCTCTAATACAAATTATAGCGACCAATGATTAACTTACTATGATATTGGAACATTTTAGATGAATATTCAGCACATTACAAAAGTAAATTCCTGAGGACCATAAAAGTTCAGTGAATTTGGAAACTAGGAGCACATTATTATCATTTGATGAAATATCTTCAAAATATCTTGCAAATATATTCCCCTTTATTAATAATACTTAAAAACCTTTCTTTATAACCCAACGAAAAGAAACATAATAAAAGGGGGATCTCATATGCTCAGTATTGGTAAAAAAAGGATACAGGTAGGAATAACATGATCATATGGGTATGAGAACATGAGAATAATATTTTAAGTGGTGAATATAGCATATATCTCAGAGAAATAAAAGCGAGACGAGAAAAACCTTACCTTAAGTATTGAATTTATTTTTACACATTCAAAAATCCAATATAATATATATAAGTTTATTATACATCTACCATAGAACCATATTATTATATATAATACCATATATTATTTTAGTATGCCCTTATATTGCATGTTTATTAACAATTACATGTTAAGGTTATGTTTTGGGTAATAACTGTTTTGTTTTTTATACATGGTTTGAATTTTTATTCTTGGTTATCTTACTTAGATCATTATTTTATTATTAGAATAATTTAAAAATTATATAAATATCATATAAATTCAGTATATATGTATTTATAATAATCTATAATAGATATAATTAGGAAATAAAATACACCATTCATGGCCTTTTCCACTTTCTTTTCATATTGAAAGAAAGAGAAGTAAATGATGTGTGTGTGTGTATATATATATTATAATTAAAATATAATAATTATGTAATAAATACCACATATTTTTAATAAATCTATCCTTAATACATTCCATGTATGTTGTGAATGAATCACATCACTTTGAGGAGGCAGTTGTCTACACATCCCCAAATGATATGATCATCTTCCCAAAAAATGGAAAGCATGAAGGTCTGATTTATAAAATAATTTCAAAATCATAAATAAATAATAAATTTAATAAATATAATATAAAAAAATTAATTAAATCATTATTACCGACCTTACATGTAGTAATGGAATAACAGAAGACATTAGTTCATGATGTGGTAGTCCGCCGTACACACAAACGATGATTGCGTATCCCATTTAATGAAAGTGTGTATGATTTTAGATCATAAAAATAACATAATAACATATAATTATATTTATTATACTGAGTTTATTATATAATTATGTAATAATATTAATTTATAGGGTGGATAAATAAATAAAACAAAAGTTTCCATTGAAGGATGTTACCTCTTCTTTGGGTAACTCCATTTGCTTTTCACCAAAGAGCTTCCTTGGTTGAATTTATACAAAAAGGTAGGATCATAGGATAAATGGATGGAAGTTGGGAGATTATTGTTTTAGTTTTTGTATGATCCAAAGGTCTTTATATGTGTAAATAAATTATGGGGGTGAGTACACTTTTTATAGTTGAGGAAGAGTGACATTCTTATAAATATAAAAAGGTAAACACTATTCAGAGGTCTCTCTTACATAATGTGCATCCAATAATGGTATATTTTATAAAAAATTGATTATATGGTCTAAATATGGCCATAAAATTTCTTTTAGACATGTTTCTAGGTTATGTTTCCACTTAATTTTAACTTTAACGATTAAGTTAACTCGTTTTTACCTTAATCACAGTAATTAATTTTAGTTACTTTCATCAATATTTTTTTTGGTAAAAAAATAAGATGTCCTTAATAGAAATTATAAATTTTTATAATTTCAAATATTTAATACATTTTTTTTAAATTAAAGTCCTATAGGTTTCTGAAATTAATTTAAAATTAATCCAAGAGACGTAACAGGAAAGTGGGTTTTTAAAGTAAAAAGTTCAAAAGTTTGAAATGTTTTTATATCCAATTTCAATGTGAAATTTATTAATATGAAAAAATTGGAATTATTTTTTTCTAATTTAAGGAATTATACTTTAAAACAAATTTAAAATATAATTTAAATATATAAACAAATTAGATAAGAATCATTTTTCAATTAAAATTCAATGTTTTCTGTATTCATACAAAAATGAAACTTCTCAGAAATGCACTTAAAAATTAACCAGAGTAAATTTTAATTTTCCACTTTCAAAAATTTATTTTATTTTATAAATTAAAATTTATTAAAGTTTCAAAACTTATTTTAAAAAAAATTCAACAATTAAAAGTTTGCAAAACTACCTTTTCGAATAACAAAACCTTTTATGCATAAAACTGGATTTGTTATTATTTTATTCCTATTAAATTTAATGGATGAATGTCAAAACATTTGTTTTAATTTTTAATATATAAATTTCTTTAATATATCTCAATAATTTTGGTTAATTTAATTTATTAAGATAAATTTCATTTATGGTCATAAAAATAGTTTTTTAAAACAAATCCTTTATATTCAATTGGTTTTAATTTTCATTTATAACTAATTGATAAAAATCAATTAATTTTATAATCATTTTTAAATCATATTTTCATAATTTAGTTAATATTATTCATATCTACAATTAAAATATCTATATGTTAACTATAAAAATATTTTAATAATAATATTAATAGTATAATTTAGTTTGGTAAAACTCAATCTTGCATGTAACACAAGATATCAAAGGAAGTTAGAATTGTGTGTAACACAATCCAAACACAGTTTTGCACATACTAAAATATAATTTATGTGTTGTGTATAGATAAATCTTAACTTTTGGTTTTGTATCAATAAATATTAACTTGGTGTATCAGGCAATGCAAGCAATCAATGAATTTTAATTTATCTGAAAAAAATAATTCCTAAAAACTTGGGGTGTTACCAGATTCGCCAATAAGTCACGGTTTCTATTTCTACTTAGATTCTCTCATGTAATCTCACCCAAATTATTAGATCTAGTATTACATGGATATACCTAAGTTTCTTATTGAATATGTTGATGAGATCTTGTTAGATATATTGAAGGGAATAAGATCCATGGCCAGATATAGAAGATCTTAGTGTCATTCTTCATTTTCCCCATCTTTTGAGAGGTATGTGGTTTCACTCTAATGTACACCATTATATAACTCAAAGTATTAGTTTTGATAAAAAAATTTCTTAATTTTTCTATGGAAATTTGGTGTGATTCTTAAACTAAAAATATTTTTCTTTATTCTTTAGAAATTGGGAAAAGTGGACGTCTCTTAGAAACCCCTCTTTATTATAATTTTTAAAATGATAGTTTTAAGATTATGGTTTTGTTTTGATGAAATATATTTTTTTGATTATTTTTTAATAAATAATGGTTTAATGTGAAACGGTTCGGTATACATTGTTAACATGAGATCATTATTCCGACATAAACCTAGATAATGGGCATATTCCATTGGGGCACCTGGATATTGGTCACTTTGTGATGACATGGTTGGTTAACAAGAAACTACTCATGAGTGTTGAACTATCACAAATAATTAATGGTTGTGTGTGTATGGAAACATAATAATGTTCATAAAAAATCATGAGAAATATTCTAAAGAATTTGTTTATTATTTTCCATGGAAATTTATTAGGGTTTTGATATAAACTGATTTAACTAATTTTAAACTATTTTATATAAAATGTTCTAATTAGTTATTGTCTTAGTGGAGTATATTAGAAAGTATTTGGGGAATTTATACTAATTTTATACTAACCCCCTTATTGGTAACTTCTCTTTGTTTTTAGATTTCATATAGTAAGATATAGGTAAGGTAAATGAGACTTATATCTCTAGTGATACACTTCAATACTGGGGGTATGGCATGTAAATTTAGAGCTTGGAGCTAGTTTGAGAGTGTCTTGTGATGATGCAACTTTAGTGACTTTGAGTTTTTTTCGTTTAGTTCTTATTGATTATGTCTCTTATTTCCGTTGTCACTTAGATATTGTTGTCTATTTTCAGTTGTATATTTTATTGTATGATTTACTATTTCATCATATAGATGGTTTGGATGATTATCAATGGTATTTCTAGTTATTTTATTTTTAAAAAGATTTTTTTTTTAAAATGTCCTCTTAAGAACTTGAAATTTATTTATAGCCTTTGGTGTGTTTGATATGTCACCTAAGGCCAGTGACACCATTGTCACTTCTCATGATAACGAGGAGGGTTGGGATTGGTACAATATCCTTAATCAACATTTGGCCTTATATGTCCCCTCATAATCCAACATGTGATACACTAGAAAACCACCCATAAGGTATTTTATATGGACACATGACTACTATAGAACCCTCACATAATGATATTACCATCATGAAATTGATTCTCATAATCAGCTCCCTGCAGACACCATTATCATTATCACAAGAGACCAACCTAGGGCCTTTATATTCACTTAACCCTTTTACACATTTTTAGTTCCATATAACACTAATAAATCCATTTTAACAAATTTTCATACTCTCTAAGTGTTTCAAAAATACTAAAAATTAGGAATGAAACATTCATTCTATATCTAATAGTTATTACCAATTATTTATATTCATGAGAACCCTATCAGTTTCCACTCAAGTAACCTTTAATTGAGTACCCCACTCAATCCACCTTGACTTAATCACCCATAGTAATATATCACATCATATAAAAACACATAATGTTGATAGATTAATAATTTTATTACCACGTTTTATTCAATGGAGCTACCCTTTTCATGTTGTTTGTCTATTATTATCCAATGCCACACTAACCATCACCCATGTCACGAGATACAATCTTATTCCACAAGACCCATTATAATTAATTATAAAACTTGAACTTAATTAACCAATTTATACCATAATAATCATAAATACATAGACTTAATAGGTGGAACAATTACACAAAATTGTAATAATTAGTGTTAAAATGGTCTATTTCATTCCCCTAATAATCCTATGAGAAAACACCCTATGATTCACCCCAAAATCAATCATTTATTTGGAAAGAAATTAATTAAATATATAAAAAAAATACATTAAGAAATTTACATTCATCAAAATGTTGAGAAATTAGGTGTGTTAATCACCATCAAGCCTTATATAGATATTTTAGGGAAAATCCCATCTATAAAAAATGGATTTCACCATGATTCAGTGAAATCCATAGAAAATCCCTGGAATTGCCAAAAATCATAGAGAAAAAAGAAATAAAGGGGAAGATAATGTAGGAATATCCCAACAAAATCTATTAAAAATATCCATCTCGAATCTCCTTAGATCATTAGAGGATAATGGAATAGAATGAGAGGTTAATGAAGAATTCTTCCCTTTTATTCAAATACCTAACCACTAAAACTATCAAAGTGGGTTCAAGGAGACTTCCATAAAATATGAAAAATCACCACACTTAAGTGTGTGTGTGTGTGGGGGGGGGGGGGGGTTGGGGTAAAGAATTGGACTCTAAATGGACCCCCATATGAATTTTGAGGGGCCATTGGAACCTCGATGGACTACCATAATGTTCCTAGTGGAAGGGGTAGATGTACTGAAGCCCATTCCATCCCACTGAACTCTTGATGGGATACCACTATGAACCTGGTTGGACGTATTATATCTTATAATGGTCCAACCCCTTATTTTATCCTTTTATATTTCAGTTAGTATTTTTTCTACATGAACTTCCACAACTAAAACCTCTATTTTAACTTCTAAAACATATGTTAAATACCCTCCCTCTAATCCATTTACCAAAATTAAAAATTAACCAAGATTCAAATGTATTTAGTCCTGAATCCACCTATTTTGACTACATGTTAAAATATATGTCATTTAAAACTCCCCACAATATAGATTCTTGTCTCTGGGAAATAACATCATGCCTATCTCATGAAGCACTCCATCTATTGTGACTTGATGCCTACCTTCAACCATGAAGTTCCTATTGGATACGTGCATGGCATCACTACACCCAATCCATAAGAACTATACACATAACATTATTTGATACTCACATCCCACCCTATATCCTATTCATGATCCCTTCCAAATTCCATGAGTAATTTTTTTTTTATATTTTATGTTCCTCAAGAACTAGATATAGTTCACCCATCCTCGCCCATATTTTTTGAGATACCTTAGCCATCCTTATTCAAGTAATTAAACCCATAACATAACCAAATATTATACATAGATATAGAATAATTATATAGTTCAGTAACATAGCATTATTTTTTGACCAAACCATCCCACTCCTTTAACAACTTATTATAATTCACACCCATAAGGACCATACCTTTAGGTGATCGATATGGTACTAACTGTTTCACACAAATATATTTATAAAAAGAAAAACATTATGTTCAATTGAGTATATGACACAAAATAATGAACTTATATGATAATATAAAACCCTGAGACTTTATGATCTTTTTCATTTAATAGAAACTCAATCTCTTTAATAGATTGCGTAATACACAACACTGAGTTTTAACTAACTATGGTATACTATGAATATTATTATCTAAACAAGGTTGTTATAATCTTTCCATTAAAATTATAGGTATGAATATGAATAATGTTTTTTGAAAATTAAGTATAATGGTTTTCTATAAATAATATATATTGATAAATAAGTACTTAATTTTTTTGTAAAGTTTTTATTTTCTTTGAAAATATTTTTTTTCTAAAATAATGTTTTTATTGATTTTGTGAAAAATAATAACATTAATTTTTAATAATTTTATAAAGTATATTTTAAAAAATGATCTTAATTTTTGGAATCAACATATCAAAATTACCTTAGGGTAAATTTTTGATATTTTTTTGAAAATATTATCCTTTCGATAAAAAGTAAAAAATTCATTTTTTTATTGAAAAATGACTTTTCATTTAAAGAGTTTATATGGTTATATTATTTTTCAAATAGTTTTAAATGTAAAATTAGTAAAATTATATATTAATTAATCTAAATAATTTCATTTTAATTAGTTTTATATTAAATTTTGATATAAAAACTTTTTCCACTTTTGAAAGTTTTTCTTTTAGAAAATATTTTTTTCGACATGTTTGTAGGTTTAATTTTAAATTAATTTCTTACACTTATATGAGTTAAAGTAAGAAAAAATTAATTCCTTATTTTGAATCATATTATTATATATTTTATAATAATTTCAACTTAATTTTTTACCATAATGAATAGTGAAAATAGAAAAATTATTTATCACAATTATGGTAAAAATCAGTTTACTGGGGGGTTAAACTGAAAAGATTGGGGTTAAAAATTACCTAAAAATTGTCAAATAACTATTTTATGTTAATAATTAAAACCTATAACTTCAATATTTCTAAAATTTTCCATTTTAATAATAATTTCAACTTAATTTTTTACTATAATGAATAGTGAAAATAGTAAAAATTAGTTATCACAATTATGGTAAAAATCAGTTTACTGGGGAGTTAAACTGAAAAGATTATGGTTAAAAATTACCTAAAAATTGTCAAATTACTATTTTATGTTAATAATTAAAACTTATCACTTCTATATTTCTAAAATTTTCCATTTTTAGTTATTTTTTATGATAAAAACATGGGTGGGATTCTTTCTTTCTAAAAATTACCAGTGTATCATCTCTCCCACTTTTAAAAGGGCACCCATCTCTTCTCTTTTACAAACATAAAAACCCATTTTTTTCATCCAATAAAAGACCAAATAAATTCCCTAATTCCATCAAATCATCCTATAATCCTTGGTTTTTTATAAATCCAAACTAGGAATGATTTTAAGGAAAACCAAAAAATAGTTTCTGAAGAAGAGGTAATATCCTTAACCGAGTGTTTTGTTTTATTTCTTCATACACCCCATTAAAATATTATTAAAACATTAAAATATAATAAATTCAGTATATAAAATATAATAATATATTTTTTATGTTAATTTCATGACCTACAACTATATCCTCATCTCTCAAATTGGAAACACAATTGTTGATCGTGTGTACGGTGGACTACCTTCTCGCGAATAAATTTAATTTGTTTTCCATTACCACTTGCCACAGATGAATATAAAAATTTATTTAATGTTTATATATGATATTTTTGATATAATTATAATTAATTAATTATAATATCATATATACATTCTTACTTTACATTCTGTAGGAAATGAGATTACATCGCTCGTGTATACAACATACTACCTCCTCACAAAGCGATGTGATTCATTTTCCACTAACGATTTACATGAAAAGTAAAAAAAAGATAAATTTAAGGAACATATGTGATATATATTACATGATATTTATTATTTAAAATAAATATAAAATCCACTTACTTACCATTTCACCAATTAAGAAAATGATAACGTCGCTCGTGCCTATGTACGATCTACCATCTCAACGAAACAATGTGATTCAGTCCCCATGTTCAAAATTCAATAATAATTCTAAGTATGTATATAATGAAAAAAATTATATTTATAAAATTAATATATATATCTAGATACGATGAAACTATAACCTCTTTTCATGTTCTAGAACCTTTATGATGAAACATCTAAGAGAAAACAAGGCAATTAACACCCAAAACAATATTGTAAATGAAAGATTATTAACAAATGTTTAATAATACATTATAAATGGATAATATATGATATATTAAATAATAATATGATTATTTAATAAGTTAATAAATTTTTTAAAACCAATATATAGGAGGTTAAAGTGTACTCTACTAAAGGTATGAGTGAGGTAAGTGTTTTCTAAACTCAATTTCCATTCATTGGGTTATACGACTACTTCATTGATTATATTATGCCCAAAGTGATGTGTAAAATGAATTTTGATTTATTAAGTTGTATTTAAACTATTAATTGTGTGGATATACATTTTTTACACAAAATAACCCCATTTATTAACTCTCACATCAGTGATATGAACTTTTTAAGGGTTTCTCAATTTACTTTTACTTCCACAAGACATATTCCATATTAACCACTTATTCTATTGTGTGGTGTATATAATGACCATTTTGATATGTTATATCATGAATATTTTCATCTTCGTGATATTTAATATTTCATTTTATGGTATTAATTTCATGTGCATTATGATTCAAAATTTACAATGGTATGAGATTAATGTTTCATTCTCATTTTAATCAGTTTTTTATACATGAATTTAAATTGAAGGAAATTATTTGATCAGTGTACAATTTTTTTCATTTTCTTCTCCTATGGTTGGTTATTCATAAAAGTTTAAATTTATAGTAACCTTTTCTTCTCTTTGGTACATAAAATTATTGTGATATTTTTATAAAATTAGAATTCATTTCTCTCTTCGCTCGAAAAAACCTTTTCCTTACAAATACATGTTTTCTAAATATATTTTCTAATTTTTTTACTATGATTGTTTAAAATAAATTTTACCCTAAATTTTATTTTTTATTATATTTAAAAGCAATCTTATGATAATTTTCAAAAAAGGAACTTTTTACACTTTTCTTACAAAAATGTGAAATGAATCTTTATTTTTTTTAACATATTCATCATAAACAGAACTCTTCTGCTATTGTGAACAATGAATTTTTTAAATATTCATTTTTAATCTTCAAAGGTGATTTTCTAAAAAAATCTTTAATTTTTGAAATATTTATATATTTTAAATAATAATTTTAAAAATGGGATGGGTATTTTCCTCCATAAATGTTATATGTGATATTTCAAAATAATTTTACATCTAAGATGACATCCTTTGATGGTACTCAAGTGAAAATGTTATTCTCCTCATGAAATATTTTAATCTTTGTAATTTTTTTTAATCACTGAAAATAATAATTGATGTTATGAATTAATTATAAAATATGTATATATGCATCTCACATATATACCTAGTTTATTCTACATTCCTTTTACGGGGTAATATATTCCTTATTATCATTTTTCAAATTCCTTCACTATGAAATTTCCTTTTAATATGATACAAAGAAATAATATAAAACCAATTTTTTTCCATGATAAATTCTTATGTTGTGAATTATGATCGATTTCCTTTATGTGGAACACATCGATCATGAACATGTTATGATGGGTGCACCTAGATAGAACTATAATTCATTGGGTAATGCTTTAGTCTCATTATACATCAAGTTTCAGACTAGGGAGTAAGCCTAATCCCTTATGGAACCTTTTCCATAATTTGATATTTTCAAGGTAGTTATCATTGAATCATGTTTATGTCATGTTATATGTTTCTGCCACATTTCCTATGATTACATGATCTTATGATACCATGTTATTTATGATATGTTTCCATGTAATTACTCAAGAGACTTCTCTTTTATGATATCATATTATACCTTTGAATAATGTGTTATGTTTACTTATCCTATTTATACCCTTACTAGAATTTTTAGCTCATCCAATTATTTTATGTATTCCCCAGGTTATCCTATGTAGTTTTAGGGGATCCAAGTAATTTTGGAGATCGCTATAGATAATAAAATAATGAAGTTTTATTTTTATCTCACTTTGATGTATTATATACCCATTTTCCCAAAGGCAATAGGAATTTTTTATCCTTAGTTTTTATATAATTGATACTTATGTTAAAAATCATGAAAAAATATGTGTAAAAGTCTTGGGCCACTATACTAACCACTAAATGATTTCCCAAATTATTTTCTAACCAAATCTATATTTTATAAAATCCAACCTCCCTATGAGGAACCTCACTCCGGATCCCCACTTAATACCCATAAATCTAGGCCCATGATTAATGCTCTCATATGTTATGATATCAGGGTTCTCCAAAAAACAATTATCGCCACCAACCTTTATTCATCACCACATATCATAACCTGCCTTCTTTAAGATGAGGGAAGGGATAATGAGATTTCGAGACCTTCCTTCCTTGAGATGAATGTGAGATAATTACCCCAGAGTCCCACCTCCATTAAGACCCAGGGTGGCGACCAACACCAAGGGTATAACAATCTCAAAAAAAATGGTAGGAATCGCCCTTTTTATTGTCACCAATATCAGGATATTAGATGTGTCAAACACAAACATCTTCAAAAAAGATATATATAAAGAAACCAAAATCCATCCCACATGCATGTTTAAATTAAAACTAATAGAAATACAAAGAAAAATCCAAAGTAAGCACCGAAATATAACTAAACAACAATATAGAAACCATACCCAATGTATGAGCTAGTAAGGTCTAGTATAGTCCATGTAATCTCCTTAGAAACTTGAAAATAGATTTATATAAATAGGGTGAGCATAAAAGTATATTCAGTAGGGAAAAACCAAAGTCACCCATGAATAAGTGGGAGAATAAAACTAATTCCCCTATGAGAAAACATAAAATACTCAAAATCACTTAACAAGGTATAATATCCACCCCATCCTCACCAACACACGCTCACAAAATAACGCAAGTCATGTAAATTAAAGTAGTAAGCACATCGATATTTGGGTACCCCATACCACTTCCCATTGGTTAACTACTCATACCAAATAGTGAATGTCCTGATGCTACCATGATCTTCCACAAGACCCGCTGTCACAACCTACCCATACACCTAATCCACACACCACATCACATCCTTCCTACAGACACTTGGGCCACAACCACCACATGTCTCACCCAAAAACACCTCTACGTCATCCCAAAGACACTTGGGAAACAAACCACATCTCACAATGAAAATACCATAAGTCTGTTATTAAACCTCAAGCCATTACAGACTGCCTGAAGAGACTTGGGTGAGAAATTTATAGAAGAGGGTGTAGGGTAAATTCATTAACCAACCATCCCTCCTCCCACCAGGATGTTGGTAAAGACACCCTTCCCCACAATAATGAGTGTTTTTTGAACATAGTGCTCAACATGGGTGGGGAGCATATAGAAAACATAAGGAAATAAAAGTTTATGTATATATATATAGGTAAAAAACACTCATCCCATCCTATGGGATTCCAAACATACAACTAGCCCAATCAAAACCACATTTTCTGCTACCCCTACAAGAACATACCACCACGAATAATGGTCACTTGAACACTTCTATACCACAAGCCCCAACTCGAAACATACCCCCAACCAATTCATTTAACCAATTATCATTCTGCATTTTCAAATCATTAATTTATTTATTTCCATCCCCACTCAGGAAACTAGAAAACATTGCAAACATTATAAGGTGAAGAAACCATACCAACCACTACCAAGTCAATCAAGAAAAAAACTTCCAACAACCTTCTTCAAAGTTATCCTGCCCAATGAATCCTCTCACAACCAAACTTGACAGCCCTTCTACACAATAACACCACACCTAAACATGAAATCATGAAACAACCCAGTACTATATCCCCACTACCCAACAACTTCCCAAATGAAATCCTACTACATAATAAGTCCATCCATTCCACAATCAATAAATCTTTCAACCCGAGATTCCATCACACCTCCTGCACCACCTCATACACAAATCCCACATCAACCACCACTAAACCACAACCCCGTTGTACACACATACCACACCCTTCTTATAGAACCAACTCTTCTTCCCACCCATGTTCCCACAACCATGATACCAACATCACAACCATATAACCCTCATAAATCAAAAATCCCAACAAGTCTCACACAACACACATCCACACCCAAAAAACTTGAGTGTATTTGGATTTATCCAAAAAAGGTTCTTTAATTACACTTAGACAAACATGGGTGATCAAAAATCAAGTTTGATCCCATCACATCCATTTCATTTAACCGGGTATACATGATTAATCAGATTTCTTATTTAGATTCATTTCAAGAGAGAATCAATAATAAGAATGAAGCATCATGGGTGCGCAAGAGAAGACCACCAATAACCATGATTTTCATAGGGATACAACCCATACAATTCACATTATATATCAAATATAATAGATAAAATCAAGTCATTATCAACATCTTCCTACCCCCTTATTTATTTCTTCTTATTATCTTCGTTAAATTTTGATTCAGACATTCTCACAAGGATACATCATTATAACCACCCCACGTGATACAAAATTAATAGAGAGATGAATGAAATCCCTAATTAGAACAACATGAGACCAAAAATCCTCTTTTCACCAAAACAAGGGGGTATCATGAGTAGGAGACTCCATAGAAAACTGAACAGGGGGTGCAGGGGGGTTACAACATAGGCGGATGGATCATCTGGGAAGAAAAGTTCTCTGCGTACCAAGAGAAAATATAAATGCACTGGGAAGATAAGGTATCATCTTAAAAAAGATAGTTCCTATATAAATGGAAGAGGGAACAGTTTCGAGGGCCATTAATGTTAGATCGTGGCCAAAACCATGTGGTTCGACTATTTCAAAGTCACCCGAGCATTAGGATATTAAATAAATAATTAATATACTTTTTAACACCTTTGGAAACAACCAAATAATGATTTAAAGTTGATTTACGTCAAATAAAATTTAATAGAGGAGAAAATGAAAAAACTGGAAATGATTCACCGATGGGTAGTCCCCGATAGCAAGCCACCGATAGTAAGCCAGCGACAGTGAGTCACCGATGCTGAGCTACCAATGTTGAGCCACAGATTTGACCTACCGACACCAGAATCATTGACGTGCTGACCCACTGACACCTTGACAAACTGAATTCCTGACTCACTGATTCCCTTTCTCACCGAAGACCTTTCTCACCGACTCCTTAACTCATCGACATCCTGACTCACCAACGCCCGAACTCACCGACGCCCTAACTCATCGATGCCCCGACTCACCGACACCCCAACTCACCGATGCCCTGAATAACTGATTCCCTAACTAACTGATGCCCAGACTCACTGATGCATTGACCTATCGACACCCATGACCTACCAACACCTTTGACCTGTTGATTCCATGACCTACTGATGCGTTCGACCTACCCACAAAAAACTAGAAATTAGAAAACTCTTGATATAAGCTATTGTAGCCTCCCAGAACACCCCAAACAATGGATTTTGACAATGTAATGGACCATGGAGGTCTGATCCATTACATCAGATACCTCTTAGACTATTCTCTCACTTGAGAATTTAAAACTGAACCTAGAAGAAAGAGGGGTCCGAACAACCATCCCATAAGGTACCTCTCAAGGATAAACCACCTCATTAGAGTGAAACCACAACATCTAACAACACCTTCTCTAAGAAATTACAACCATATAACCACAAGACATTCCACACAAGCACCAAAATTAACACCACCCTGATATATGAATCATGAAATTCCTTCCCCATTTCAAGATACTGTCAAATTTGGGCGGTACTATTTCACTTGCACAAATTTACTCACATTCGCATTAATGTATCTTGATTAGGGATATGGTCCTCCCATCCTCATATGTCAGGACTTTATCATACACCACATAACAAGTAAACAACTTATCTCATAGAAAATAAGGTTCAATAATTACATCACACATAAAAAAACATGAGAAAAACTTAGAAAAACTCTGGGTACTATGAAAAAATATGCGTCTCTTGGTTCCAAGTACTCTCCTCTAGGCGACCATGCCTCCACAACCCAAAAACCAAGGGAATGGCCCTTCCACATAGTACCTTCTCCTGACAATTTGGGATCTCCACTGGTCACTCCATGAATATTGGGTCTTCATCAACATCCATATCTCACCAATAAATGACATGGGAGTCATCATGTAGATACCAACGAAACGGGGATACATGAAAGACATCGTGGACCCTCTTTAACTATGGTGTAAATTCCAGTTGATATGCCACCTTTCTAACTCATCCCAACACCTTGAATGGTCTAATGAACATGGGAGAAAGCTTACTCCCTCTACCGAACCTCTGCTTCCCATGATGAGGTGAAACCTTCAAGAAAACATGGTCCCCAAACTCGAACTCCAAAGTACTTCTCCTCTAATCATCATACGAATTCTTCTTGTCATGTGCTACTTCATCCTATCATGGAAAAGCTTCACCTTCTCTATTGTACTCTGCACCACGTCTAGAACAAGAACAGTTGCCTCTCCAACTTCCGTCAAGCACAAGGGTGAACAACATAGCCTCTTATATAGATCTTCTAACGGAGCCATACCAATGGAAGAGTGATATATATTATTGTAATAAAACTATACTAAGGTAAAATATCACACCCAATACCACTAAAGTCTAGAAAACATTTCCAAAACATTTCCTCCAATGTCTGGATGGTCCTCTCTATTTTTCTATCCATCTGAGGGTGGAAAGAAGTGCTGAGACATAACTAGCTTCCAAAGTAATGCTGCAATCCCCTACAGACTCGTGATGTAAAAATTTTATCCTGATATGAGCTGATGAATCTAGGAACTCTATATAGCCACACCACCTCATCCACATACCCTCGTTCTAAGGAATCCATTGCAGTTGACTCCTTGATCACTTAGAAGTGCGCTGATTTCATAAAATTATTCACTACTACCCAAATAGAAACACACCCTCTCTAAGACCCAGGTAATCCTATGATTAAATCCATAAATATGTCATCCCACTTCCACTTGGGTAAATCTAGGGGCTGAAACAAATCACCTGGAACATGGTGCTCAAAATTTACTTGCTGGAACACTAAGCACTCTGCCACCAACTCTACCATTGCCCGTTTCATCCTGGGCCACCCAAACTGTTCCCTCAAGCCCTGATACATCTTGTAAACTTCTAGGTGTACCACTAGGAATGATCTATGAAACTCATGGAGAACTTCCTTGCATGTTTCCACTGGAACAAATAGCTTCCCACAAAACAACATCTGATTCTAACCATCCTCCGACCATCCCTAGGGAGTATCAACCAGGTCAAAGTGATCACGCATCACCTACGCCTCTAAGTCTCCCCATTGAGACCCCATGACCGTCTTCCTTAGAGATGAATATACCATCATTTTAAATAGATGGCCTCTACTAACATCGATTCTAGAATCTATGTGAAAGGAAACCAACTCCTCCGTCACCCCCAAGCATCTGTATATTCCCAAACAACTTCCTTATGTGACTTCCTAATCAATGAATAGGCCACAAAATCTCTATTTCCTAAGGTTTAGGAGATATAAATATCATAATCCTATAGAAACTCCAACCACCTCCGCTGCCGTAAGTTCAGGTCTCATTGGGAAAAGATGCACCTCAGGCTCTTGTGATCCGTGAAGAGCACAAATCACTCCCCAATGAAGTAATGTTTCCATAACTTTAGTGTGAACACGATCGCTACTAGTTCTAGATCATGGGTGGAATATTTAGGTTCATGGGGACATAAATGAATAGAACTATAATATATCACTCGTCGTTGCTACATCAGCACACACCCTAAGCCTAGATGAGAAGCATCAAAAAAATCCTTGAACATCACCCCTTTAGAATCCTTAGCACAGGAGCACTGACCAATTTTTACTTTATATAGACTAACGCTTCCTGGAACTTCCATCCCCACACAAAATCTTGTATTTTTAGAGTTAGATCCATAAACAGCGTTGCTAGCCGATATAAATCAGGTAAAAATCTCCGGTAGTATCCTACTAAACCAAGAAAACTACAAATCTACACCACATTATTGGGTGCTTCCCAAGAAAATATGGCCTCAAAATTCGAAGCTTCCACTGCTACACCCTGTTGAGACACCACACACTAGTGAAAAAAACATTTTTTACATCGATTATTTTTTATTTTTTACGTCGGTTTTTAGCTGACGTTAATATGGATGACATTATAAATATTGTTTTTTTACGTCGGTTATTTAAAAACTGATGTAAAAAATAGAACATCATGGTTTTTATCACGTCGGTTATTAAATAACATACGTGAAAAAACAGGGGGGAGAGTTTATCACATTAGTTATTATATAACCGAAGCGATGAAACGTGAGGGGGGTGTTTATCACATTAGTTATTAAATAAACAATGTGATAAACTAGGGGGGAGGGTTTATCATGTCGATTATTATATAACTGGCATGATAAACCAGTGAGAGGGATGTTTATCATGTCGGTTATTAAATAACCGACGTGATAAACCATTTCCCAGGCCTTCATCATGTCAATTATTTAATAATCTAAGTGATAAACCAGTGCGGGGGGGGGGGGGGGGTGTTATCACGTCAGTTATTAAATAAACGACATGATAAACCCCTGGGAAATGGTTTATCATGTCGGTTATATAATAACTGATGTGATAAAGCATTTCCCAGGCCTTTTATCATGTCGGTTATTAAATAATCGACGTGAAAAACCATTCCACAGGTGTTTATCACGTCGGTTATTCAAATAACCGGCGTGATAAACCCTTCCCCATTACTTTATCATGTTGGTTATAAAATAACCAATGGGGAAAACCAATTTTTTTTAAAATATAAACCATTCCTCTTCTCTCCCTAGAAACAACCAGAAACCAAATCACGAATTTGTACCAGAAAAATAGAAGTAGACCAAAACAAGAACCAAAGAAAAATTAAGCATTTACATTAATAACATTTAAAACTTACCCCATTGGACAGCCCCCACCACCCCCTGAACAGCCCCCTTACCCCACTGGACATCCCCCACCACACCCCTGGACACCCCCCACACCCCTGGACTGCCCCCCGACCCCCTGGACAGCCCCAAACACCCCTAGACATACCCACTATCCCTTGGACAGCCCCCCACACCCCTGGACAACCCCCCACCCTCATGTATACCCCCACCCCCTGGACAACACTCCCACACCCCTGGACAACCCTCCCCCACCCCTGAAACAGACCAAAAAGTTACAAAAAATAGACCAGAACCCCCTTACCCCACTGGACAGCCCCAACCACACCCTTGGACACCCCCACACCCCTGGACATCACCACCACCCCTGGACATCCCCCACCCTTCTGTATACCCCCACCCATGTAAAACACTCCCACGCCCCTGGACAGCCCTCCCACACCCTTGAAATAGACCAAAAAGTAACAAAAAATAGACCAAAACCCCATCACCCCACTGGACACCCCCACCACACCCCTGGACACCCCCCCACACCCCTGGACTACCCCCCGACCCCCTGGACAGCCCCAAACACCCTCGGACATCCCCACCACCCCCTGGATAGCCCCCACACCCCTGGACAACCCCCACCCTCATGTATACCCCCCACCCCCTGGACAACACTCCCACACCCCAGGACAACCCTCTCACACCCCTGAAACAGAACAAAAAGTTACCAAAAACAGACCAGAACCCCCTCAAACCACTGGACTACCCCCACCACACCCCTGGACATCACCACCAACCCCTATAAATCCCCCCACCCTCCTGTATACCCCCACCCACTGGAAAACACTACCACACCACTGGAAATACCTCCCACAGCCGTGGACAGCCCTCCCACACCCCGGAAACAGACCAAAAAGTTATCAAAAAAAGACCATAACCCCCTCACCACACTAGACAACCCCCACCACACCCCTGGACACCCCCACACCCCTGGACCACCCCAACCCCCTGGAAAACCCCAAACACCCCTAGACATCCCCACAACCCCCTTGACATCCCCCCACACCCTTGGAAAACACCCCACCCTCATGTATACCCCCACCCCCTGAACAGTACTGCCACACCCCTGGACTGCCCTCCCACACCCTTGAAATAGAAAAAAATGTTACAATAAACAGTCCAGAACCCCCTCACCCCACTGGTCTGCCCCCACCACACCCCTAGACAACCCCACACCCCTGGACATCACCACCACCTCTGGACATCCCCCCAACCTCCTGTATACCCCCCAACACCTGGACACCACTCCCACACCCCTGAACAACCCTCCCACACCCCTGAAACAGACCAAAAAGTTACCAAAAACAGACCAGAACCCCCTCACCCTACTGGACAGCCCCCACCACACCCCTGGACACCCCCACACACCTGGAATACCCACCAACCCCCTAGACAACCCCAAACACCACTGGAAATCCCCACCACCCCTGGACATCCCCCCACACCCCTGGACACCCCAACACCCCTAGACATCACCACCATCCCTGGACATCCCCTATCATCTTATATACCCCCACCCCCTGGAAAACACTCCCACACCCCTGGACAGCACTCCCACACCTTTGAAACAAACCAAAAAGTTATCAAAAATATACTAGAACCCCCTCACCCCACTGGAAAACCCCCACCACACCCCCAGACACCCCCACACCCTTGGACTACCCCGACCCCTTGGACAGCCCCAAACACCCCTAGACATCCCCACCACCCCCTAGACATCCCCACACCCCTGGACAACCCCACCACCCTCACATATACCCCCACCCCCTGGAAAGCACTCTCGAACCCCTGGACAGCCCTCCTACACCCCTTAAACAGACAAAAAAGTTACCAAAAATAGACCAGAACCCCCTCACCCCACTAGACTTCCCCCACCACACCCCTAGACACCCTACAACCATGGACATCACCACCACCCCTGGAAATCCCCCCACCATCCTGTATACCCCCCACCCCATGGAAAACACTCTCACACCCCTAAAACAGACCAAAAAGTTACCAAAAATAGTCCAGAACCCCCTCACCCCACTAGACAACCCTCACCACACCCCTAGACAACCCCCCAACCTCCTGGACACCCCCACCCCTGGACTTCCCCACCACCCCCTGGACAACCCCCCACACCCCTAGACACCCCCACACACCTAGACAGCCCCCACCCCCTGGACAACCCCCACCCTCTTAGACTACCCCACCACCCCTGGACAGCCCCCCTCACCCCACTAGACAGCCCCCACCACACCATTGGACAACCCCCCACACCCCTGGACTACCCCCCGACCCCCTGGACAGCACCCCACACCCCTGGACATCACCACCAACCCCTGGACAACCCCCACACCCCTAGAAAACCCGTACCCTCCTATATACCCCCACACCCTGGACAACACTCCCACTCTCCTGGATAGACCCCCACACCCTGGGACTGCCCCCACCCTCCTGGACACCCCCACCCTCTTGGAAACCCTCCCGGACACCCCCTTAGGGGGTGCACAACTGGAAGGTACTCATCACTCCCACATGCAAAGCTTGAGCTCTCAAAATGTTTCACATATGGGAGTGATGAGTACCTTCCAGTGGCGTTCAGCCCCCCCCCCCCCCCCACCCCGAGGGATGGAGGCGCCTCCTCTCCCACCCCCTGGACTACCCCCCCTATCCCCATGGATACCCTGGACCCCCGCACCCCACTGGACAGCCCCCCACCCCACTGGACAGCCCTCCCAAACACCTGGAAACCCCCCCCCCCCCCGCCCCCACCCCACAGGACTACCCCACACCCCTGGACACCCCCTAGACAGCCTCCCACTCCCCTGGACATCCCTTCCACCCTCCTAGAAATGCTCCCACCCCCTGGACTGCCCCCCACACTCTCATGGACACCCATGACCCCCACCCCACCGGACAACCCTCCCACACCCCTGGACACCCCTCACACCCTTGGAACCCCTCCCCCCAGACCAGAATCCATACCATAAAAACCATCATAAGTTGACCAAAACAATAAGTAGAGAAAAATTAAACATTCACCTATATAACATTCAAATCTTACACTGTCAACTTAAAAAAAAACTAAATCCAACCTAAATGACTACCAAATACACAATTACAACGAAAGTATTCAAAATTACATTTTACATTACAAACAACTAAAATTCAATCAAACCTGTAAAATAATTTGACCATTACACTTGTAAGTGTTTGATGTCTTGAACAGTATAGGGTTGAGGGTCATCAAATACCTACAATTTAAAAGGATATTAGTTATCTTATATAATGAATAAATCAAATTGAAATATTATGGAAAATTTTAAAAGTAAATATTACTAGGTCAAAGTTCACAACTGTCCTAGTTGTTATTATTTCATACATAAATATTAACATATAATATACACATTCGATGACTCCTTGTTGTTCATGAAAATTCTGTTTGAATGCGTGTAAATTCAATATATAATTTTTATGTAATAAATCAAAAAGTACAAATTATAAATGGATATTTACCTTCATATTTACATATTTGATCTTCTCACTCTTTTTCTTTGTGTTTTTTTTGAAATTATACCCATCCCCTGTTATAAAATAATACGAATGGGGTAAATTTAAAATTAATTATAATATATAAAACTATTGAGAAATTAAAACTTACTTTTCCAATATTTTCTTAAAACATTCCCGCATATCATCATGGACAGAGTATATCCAATAAAGTGTTTTCTCCCTTGGGAAAAAAACCCCTAACATCCAATGATCACTGATAAAATAAAATTTAAGGTTAGTGGTTTTTTATGTTAAAAGATAATGAACTCTTTTAGAGAGATGTGTTTCATACCTCTCACAAAAAGGCACCATCCAACATTGTGTGACTATATTATGTTCAAGTCTTTCAGCAATATAAAGCATTCTTTGTTCCTCATCCAATGCATATACTTCAAGGGAAATCAATTGAGGGTCCACGAATCCATATACATCTGTTCTCTCATTCTTCTCACAAATTTTATAAAGATACCTAATACAAAACAGACATAAGTATACATTTTTAATAAATATAATGCAGGGAAAAGGTGTTAAGACTTACATGGAAAAAATTTACACCACATTTATGCCCAACTTATCTCCAGTAACAAGATCCATGATATCAGTTTTCATAATCCCCACAGTTATTGCACATCCACAAACATGAGCTTCCATTGGAAACTAATAATGACCCGCCAAAAAATTTGAATATCTTGACAATCTGTCAAGAATACTAGAATCTATATCTGATGTCATAGCCATTTGTCTTTGTTATTGTCTATACAATATTTATTTACCTTTGAAGTATTCTTGTAAAAATAAATATAAAAATATATTAGTTTTCAAATGATAAAACAACTTTAATAAAAAAATAAAATAGAAGATATAACATTCATACCTCTATGGTAATGAGTCAAAGAAGTCTGGATGGCCAAATTAAACAATGAACGATACTATGTCCAACTGTCATCACCTCATCTGTAGATAATGGTACTCGAGCCGATCTATCTATAATATCCTGTACAATGACCCTATGATTCTCTACCTCTAATTGTTGATGATGAACTGTATCTCCTATAAAATATACCAATTCATATGAAACTATATGATGTTGAAGATCATCAACATATAACTCGCAATAAGTAGGAAGCTGCGACGGAGGAGTAAGATAAAAAATGGGGTCCGTAGGCTGAGGTGGGGGAGTGGGAGCTACTAGTGGAGGTGGAGGATAAATAATTGGGTCTTTAGGGGGAGGTGGAGGAGTGGGAGCTATAGTCTTAAATTGTCTTTGCATGTCTGCAAACATAGACTGTACCGACACTCTAATCTTTTCATCCATCATCACATTAATATTATGAACTTCAGCCTCCAAGGATTATATTTTTTTTATAAACACCCTCAACGTTAGAAGTTAAAGAACATGGAAACACTTTTCTTACCGATACACCTGCCAGATATCCTCATACACGACCAGGATGTTCGGGCTTTCCCAATGATACAAATAAAATATATTCCCTCCCAGTAGCTGTAAATACCCCCTATGAGCTCTGCTCCTCAAGAGAGTCCTGTATTAATTAATTGAACATTTCTATAATGATTGAAATTATATTAAGAAAATAGTTAACTTAAATAAATAAAATAGATATCTTACAATCCTCTCATCTACGATTCTCGATTATTCCAAAATATATTTCCCTTTTTTGCCCACCCAAGCTCTCTTCCATTTTTCATGTCTAGATGGAGGGGATGGAGGGGCCACCTTTCAAGAGCTTTAAGACATACCTCTTAGTTTTTGTAATTTTTCCGCCATCATTTGTTCTTCAAAAAATGCATACCCTCCCCGAGATAAACTATAAGGGTATAAATTTTTATATTGGATCTCTTGATGAGCTTTCCTTGTTTTTTATAAATTAAGAATAATAAATCATTAATAAAACATTAATAAGATCATTTATATAATAAAGCTTATAAAAGTTTACATTTCCCTTACAAAAAATGACTCTTTTCTTCTACTTTCAACAAACTGTCTCCATGCGTATTCATCTATAAAAGGATATATACGACATGGATTGTCATGACTCCTATGACCAAAAACAAAATCAGATGAGAGGGTTGATTTGAAATCCCTCCATCTCCTGGCAGCCATCGATAAGCATTTCTTCCTGACTCCACCAGTGTCAGGAATATCAAATATCATCTGATAAAGAAAAGGTTAAACATATTATATATAATAGAAAAATTTAAATAAGTCAAACAATAGCAAAAGATCTTTCCAAAATAGTCTCCCACAACTGAGATATTATCACTTTATCCACACTTATCCAGTCATCATACAAAATGCTTACTTTTCTCTTACCCTGAGTTGATAAAAAACTCTTAAAATCTTTTGCATTTGGACCTCTAGGAATATCATCCTCATCAAACTCAACAAGTATCCTCTTATCCTACGTACGGGAAAGTGCTAATTTTGGTAAACATGTGCACCCACGTTTACCAACTCTTGAACTCTTTGTCATAATAGGAGCACATGAGGAAGATTGGGGAACATCAAGAGGAGCATGTGAATGTTCCTCCCCAGAGGTATGACCAATATGCTCATCTCCAGAATCATGTAGTTGATCAACAGATTGATCTGTCATTATCCTTCATATAAAAAAAACAAACATTAGTTCACAAATGTACAAATTAAAATATTTTAATACTACTGTAATCAGAAAATAGAAAATTGTACTAAGTTACATAATAGTAAACATTGTTAATATGGTAAGCATGTTAAACAATGGTAAAGATGGTCAATATGGTGAATATGGTAAACATGGTAAACATGGTAGACATGGTAAAGTAATTGTCACTGAAGAAAAATAATAGATATATAATTTATGTAATGGTAAACATGATAAAGTAAACCAAACAAACTTAAAACAAACAAAAAGTTATACTTATTTTGTTTTAATACATGTTTTAATAAAGAAAAAACTTACAATATCTAACATTTTATTAAAAACATAAATGTAAACAAGAAATAAACAAATGTTACCTGTAATTTTAGGAATGTACAAATGGATTGTTTTCCCAAATTCCTTCATCGTGATCATTCCTTATGGAAAAAACCATGTCTTCAACATGATCATCATTATGTTCTATTAATATTTCCATGGAAGTAGGGATCTCACATAAATCAGAATCTTCATCAAGTTCATCCTCACCAACATTTTGTTTTTTCCCTTGTAAAACAGTAGCCCACTGCATATCTGATTGATCTACTACATAGAAAATTTGTTTTTCATGTGTTTCCATTATAAAAGAATCAGCTGTGTCTTCCAATATATTCAGATTAATAAGTGCCATTCCAAATTCATTGTGTTTAACACTGTTGTTACCGATAAACCATTTATAGTTAAAAACATGAACTTTAATTTTAAATTAATCAACCTCCCATATGTCTTCAATCACTCCATAATATGCACTTGATGTAGAAATTGGGTTTTTGTTCTTAACACTCAAAAAATGAATTGATTCTGCAAATACCAATACACCACTATTCTGAAATGCACTTCTGTTGTCCTGAGATTTTTTATGAAATGTATAGCCATTAATGTCATAACCGGACCATGTTATCACATTTAAACATGAACCACCCACTATCCATTTTAATTTCTCTGATACATCTGATCTACCAAGAAATGTCTTTTTAAACCATGACAAAAATGTTTTGTTGTGCTAATTAAAAATCCCCATTTCTTTCTTATTTAGATGACATTGTTTCAACTCATTAATATACAATGTGATATATGGTTGAGCATAAGCTATGTTATTCAAGATGTATGATTCTAACTTCTTTATCTATTCAGCTAACAACTATTTGACTTTCAAGCCACAAATCCCCTTTACCTCATTATTAACTCGTTCATGGTGAGATGGAGGCAAACCTATGTGCTGCACTGCATCCAAGTAGCTCATACAAAACTTTGCAAACTCCTCAGAAATATACTTTTCAATAATGGAGGCTTCAGGTAGATATGGATTCCTAACATACCCCTTCAATATTTTCATATACCTTTCAAAAGGATATATCCAACGAAGATATATAGGTCCACAAAGATTTATTTCTCTAACCCGATGAATCATCAAATGCACCATTATATCAAAAAAAGTTGGAGGAAAATACATTTCCAATTGAAAAAGTATAAAAATTGAATCCTTTTCCAAAATGTTCAAAGAATTCACATCAATCGCCTTATTACAAATTGAATTGAAAGAATAACACAAATTCATTATAGTCTTTCTGACACTGATGGGAAACATTCCACGCAATGAAACTGGTAGAAGTTGCTTCATCATGACGTGACAATCATGAGATTTCATACCTATCAACTTCAAGTCCTTCAACGAGACAAATTTTTTTACATTTGATGAATAACCTTGAGGCACATTGATATCATGAAGACACTGACAAAAGTTAATTTTCTCCCTCTTTGATAATGTATGAGAAGTCGGGGGGAAGAAATGTTCGTCTTCCTTTAGGAGTGAGAGCTAACTCTAAACGTATTCCCATTGATAGTAAGTCTAATATTGAATTCAACCCACCTTTTTTCTTTCCTTTAATATCTAATAATGTTCTAATCAAACAATCATAGATATTCTTATCCACGTGCATGACATCAATATTATGTTTAACTTCATGATATCTCCAATATGGTAGCTCAAAAAATATTGACCTTTTCTTCCAAATATGTCTATCATTACCAGATTTCTGTGTCTTTCCAAATGTCACATCAAGTTTTTTCACCATATCAAAATACAGATCAAGGGATAATGGTTTTGGAGAAATATCAAATTCTTGTGAGCCATTGAATGACTTTTTTACTCTTCTATAAGGATGATCCATAGTTAAAAACTTTCAATAACCCATGTACACTATTTTCCTCCCATGATGAAATTGACAATATGACGTCTGTTGTTCACAAATTGTACATGGTTTATGCCCTTTAACACTATATCCAGACAAATTTACATATACTAGGAAGTCATTTATAGTGAAAAAAATCACTGCATGCCGTTGAAAATATTCCATTTTATAAGAATCATACACCCTAATACCATCCACCCATAAAAGTTTCAAATCATCAATCAACGACGACAAGTAAACATCAATATCATTGACGGGTTGCTTTGGACCAAAGATCATTATACTCAACATGACATATTTACGCTTTATATAAACTTCAGGAGAGAGGTTGTAAATTACCAATAAAACAGGCCATGAACTATGTGTGCTACTGAGGGTTCGGTATGAATTCATTCCATCTGTGAAAAACTATAGTATGAGATTTCTAATTTCATTTCCAAATATAGAATACTGCTCATCAATTTTCTTCCATTATGGAAAATCAGCAGGATGGCGTATTTTTCCATCACATAACTGCTCATCATCATGACATATTAACCTTTTTTCATCATGTGAATTAGCAAATAAACATTTGAAATGATGAATTATAAGAAGATACTAAAATACCTTTGAAGGGATCTTTGTAATATCCACATCAACCTCTGATTTTTATTTCACCGTATACCGTGATGTCCCAAATTTAGGACACTCTGACAGAAATTCATATTACTTCCTATATATAATACATTCATTCGGGCAGGCATGTATTTTCTTGTATCCCAATCCCATCGGGCATAATATTTTCTTGGACTTATAATGTGAATCTGGAAGATTGTTATCTTTTGGAAGAATGTCTTTCATCAATTGTTGAAGCTCTGTAAAACTTCTGTCACTCCATCCATGTTTCGTCTTCAGGTTAATCAATCATGACATCGCTGAAAAAACTGTAAAATCTGTACAACCAGAATATAATGGTTTTTTAGCATCACCATATAGACGTGCAACTGTTGGTTCTATCTCAATTTGTTCTGATTCAATATCGTGAATCATTTCTTCAATTCCATTGGAGTTACCATCTTCTGAATAATCATAATCAGTGAAATTCTATCCAGTTTCACCATTCCAAATCCAAGGGATGTAACTCTGATTAAAACCATGACAAATCAGATGATCTTTTATCTCTATACTTTTCAAATTCTTCTTATTCAAACATTTCTGGTATGGACATAAAAAAATGTCACTACTTGGAAAATTTCATTTAGAAAATTCCAAAAAGGCATCAACACCTTCCTCATATTCATTGCTCATTTGATGTGCTGTAATCCAACTTCGACTCATTATTACCTATAACAAATATCAAAATTATAAATCTTTTTAATATAAGACAAATATATGTTTATATAAAAAAAATCATAATTTGAATGTAAAACAATTTTGAAATATAAAACAAATCTATGCGTATTTAAAAAAATATGCTTGAATATGATTTTAAAAAGAAAATATAGTTAGATATAACAGTTTTAAATTCCATGGAATCAAAGAAAACCATGGGGCCTCCAATGGTTGATAGAAAATTGGAGAAAATGGAGTAAACTTGAGAATCAAATAAAATTTAAAATAAAAACTCAGATGGAGAAAATCACAATGTAAAGCCAATCATCACGGCACAATGGGGTCAGGATAACTACGCATATTTGAAAACCACTACAAGGTCTCCCCCATAACCCATAATTTTCTCATAATCGATGACTGGTAAAAATATATATAACCAAATAGAATCATATTTCAACACTAATATCCATGAAACAATAAAACCATCATGTCATAATCTCACAAACCACGATGTAGTAGTCAATCCCAATTGACACTTATCCCCCAACCCCTTGGACACCCCCTGGACACCACCACCCCCTGGACACCACCCCCACCCCCTTGGACACCCTCTGGACAGCACCACCCCCTTGGACAACCCCCACCCCATAAACACCACCCCCACCCCCTTGGACACCCCCTGGACACCACCATACCCTTGGACATCCCCCACCACTCTTGGACCCCCCCACCCCTCCTGGACACCACCACCCACCTCCTACCCCCTTGGACACCCCTTGGACACCCCCAAATCTCTGGACAACCCCCCTGGACAACCCCAAAACCCTCTGGATAGGCCCCCACCCCCTTGGACAGCCCCCACCCCCTTAGACACCACCACCCCCTTGAACCCCCCCTCCCCACACACACACAGACCCCTGGAATACCCCCCCCCACATCCATGGAGATCTTGGACACCCCCAACCCTCTGAACAACCCCCTGTACCCTCTGAACACCACCCCACCCCCTTGGACACCCCCTAGACACCACCACCCCCTGGACAACCCCACCCCTCTGGACAGCCCCCCACCCCCTAGACAGCCCCCACCCCTCTAGACAGCACCCCCACCCCTCCTGGACAGCACCCCCACCCCTACCCACTTGGACACCCCCCTGGACACCCCAACCCTCTAGAAAACCCCCAGGACAACCCCCCAAACCCTCTAGATAGGCCCTCACCCCCTTGGACAGCCCCCACCCACCCCTTGGACACCCCATCCCCTTCAACACCCCCACCCCCTTCGCCCCCCCACACACACACCTGGACGGCCCCACCCCCCCACCTCCATGGACACCCTAGACAATCCCCAACCCATTGGACTGCCCCCAACCCCCTGGATATCCCCCAACCCTCTAAACAACCCCCCAGAACCATGAGATTTTAACCTCAAGCTACTAGTTTTGGTATATCTAGGGATTTTAACCACAAGCTACAAGTTTTAGTATCATGCCATTATTCAAAATGAGAACCATGAAATATATCTCCTACTAGTATAAAATGATCTATTGTTCAATGAATCGGGATTTAATAGCCTATAAATACTTATAATAGTCCACGAAAATAAGCGACGTAAATAGTTTATGGAACAACAAAAAGTGATACTCAAAATAGAAACAACCAAGGATCCAAAACAAACATTCCACCATGAAAAACCATATATACTTATAAAATAAATCACACTGGTACATAGAATGGGTGTATCACAATGGTTTAGATATAAATTGCAGTAATATAGGTGAATGATATCATTATTTTTCAATGACAACAAAAATTACCATCAATGTAGAGCATCCACGAAACAAAAACAAATGAAATAGAAGTAGGTGAGGCTTACTTGAATATTGCTAGTCGATATAATAGATCTGGTGATAATAAATAATATTATTATGGAAAAATTAGGTAAGAGGGTTTTAAATCAAAGAATATTACCTAGTTTAAATAGAAAAATTACAAAACGTAAATATAGACTATCCGAAAAAAACGAACGAAATAAAGTCGCGGGAGGCTTACCTGAGTGTTGCGAGTGGAGATGATAGATCTGAGGAGAGTACAGATGATAAAAAATGATGGAAAAATGAGTTTAATGAAATGAGATCAAAGAGTCGATTCAAGGTTTTCCACGCGAGAGAGATGAGTCACAGGTCTGTCAATCGAAAAATCAGCAATGACAATCCACGGGGCATGATAATTTTTTTAAATGTTTTATAATGTCGGTTATTTAATAAACGACATTATAAAATATTTTTATTACATTTATAACATTGGTTATTATAATAACTAACAATATAAATGTATTAGATACCACATTTTTTACGTCGGTTATTTTATAACCGACGTAAAAAAAGCCGCGTGTTGGTTTTTTATGTCAGTTATTTTATAACCGATGTAAAAAACACATTTTAAACCACAGTTTTTTACATCGTTTATTTTATAACCGAAATAAAAACTATAGTGTATTGGTTTTTTATGTCGGTTATAATATAACTGACGTAAAAAATTATGCGGGTTGGGTTTTTACGTCGGTTATCAAATAACCGACGTCAAAAAGGCCTCAGATGCTCATTTTTTATGTCGATTATCAAATAATCGATGTAAAAAATTTAATCTCAGTATTTTTTATGTCAGTTATAAAATAACTGACGTAAAAAACCACATATCACAAGTTTTCACGTCTGTTATATATAACCAATGTAAAAAATGGTGACGTTAAAAACGTTTTCTACACTAGTGACATGTCCAAGGAAGTGGACCTATTGTGTCCAAAACATGCACTTGGATAGCTTTCCGTAGAGATAGGGGTGTCAAATGACCTCTAGGATAGTCCTAAGATACTCGTTATACTCCTCCTATGAGTTTGAGTATATTAGGATGTCATCAATGAATACAGTGATGAACCGGTCTAGGAACTCATGAAATACATAGTTCATAATCCCTATGGATATGACTGTTGCGTTTATAACACTAAATAACATTACCATGAACTCGAAGTGCCCATAAATGCACTTAAAAGTAGTCTTTGGGATGTCACCCTCCTTCACCCTTAACTCATGTTACCCAGAACATAAATCAATATTAGAGAACCAACCTACTCCCCTCAGATGGTCGAAATGATCACCTCTTCTTAGGAGAGGGTAATAGTTCTCGACCATTACCTGATTTAGTCTTCGGTATTCTATGAAGATCCTCAGAACATTGTTTTCCTTCTTTGAAAACAAGACCGAAGCACCCCACGATGACACACTGGGTCAGATGAAACCCTTCTTTACTAGATCATCAATCTGAATCTGCAACTCCCACAACTCAGAAGGTACCATATGATAAAGATCCATTGAGATCAGATGAACACTAGGATGTAAGTCTATCCCAAACTCAACCTCACATCGAGGGGATAGATTCACAACCTCATTGGGGAAAAAATAGAGAAAATCTTTGAAAACTATTGAAACCTCCACCATCTCAGTACCTATTGATCCCACTGATAGCTTGGCTAACAAGGAAAAAAGAGGCTCCACGTGCTGGCAGCCCATCTGTCAGCTCATCTCGCCAATGAAAGATACATGTTGGCCTTTAATATCTGAAAACATGACTCTTCTACAAAAGTAGTCTATAACAACACACATGGAGTAAAACCAGTCGATGCCAAGTATAACACTGTATTGGGGTATCTATAGCAGATAGATATCCCCAGTGGACTGATATAGCCCCAACATTAGTCTACATCCCCAACAAACATCAAATAATCTTTTTTGACCTCGGAATGGTGTACTCAACACCAAGGGCATGAAAATTATATCAATATACAATACTAGAGAATGGGATAGTGAGAGTTCAACAAATTAGTGCGAAGATCCTGAATCAAATAAGGCACAAGCAAGCATACTAAAAAAACTGATCATACCTCGAATGATCTCCGACCATGCATGAACTGCTTCCTCTACAGTGTGTAACTTCCCATGACCTTCTCCTATTCCCCTTGGCTATCGGAGGCCTCCCTAACCATGCCCTGGTCGAGGTCACTGAGGAGCACCCTAAGGCCAGCATCCTCCTGCACCGTCCACCATTGGTGGAGTAGGGGCCTGATGTCCCTACTGCTGAAAAGGTATTGCTGTAAACTACTACAGAGGCAAGTGATGAACCTTCCCACCTCAACCATACTGGGTTCGAGTCGGTAACTGTCTCTAGAGGTTCCCACGACCTCTGTAAGAAAACACCTTGACCCCATGCCTGTGGGAAAATGGAAAGGACTGGAGGGTCAAAACTGAAACTTTTGTGGTCAGCTCCCCGCTGGCCAAAACTTAAAAGGCCTTGACACTAGAGAATTGTTGCTAATGGAATTCCCCCATTGAAGGGCTCAAGTGACATACCTTCTATGGAATAACTCCTTGAGATTTCATACTTTTCACTACCTATGAATTATTCTAAACCTCTAAGTATGTTGGTAGGGTGAAGGGAGTAACCATATACTAAAGAGAAGGAAAGAGTTCCTCCTCTAAGCGCCTCTCCTGAGACTCCTCATCTAGAAAGAGATCTAGAGAAAAATTTAGTAGATCCTTAAACTTGATCCCCAATTCCATCACTGAAAAACTCCCCTACTGTAGGGAGAGTATCTCCCACCTCTTCTTAGCTTTCATCGTGGAAGAAAGGAATTCCACTTGGAAATCCTTCTGAAAGTCATCCCACGAAACATTGGTCTCCTTAATCTCCCTAAGGTAAATCATCCACCACTGATACACTTCTCACCTCATCTGAATCACCAGCAGAGGAACCCATTACTCTATTGGAGCCCGGATTAAGCTTAAAGTGATCACCAACTCCTCTATCCAACTCTCCATCTACATGTCTGAGACACCACCATCATACTTTCCCAAAGTTTTCTACTGGAAAGTACAAAGTGTCTTCTTCAACTGATCATCCTACTCCCCTAAGATGACCATATTCTGGTCAACTAGGTTAGTCTACTGACCCTCCATTGCTCGTACCACATGCGGGAGAAATCTAGGATCCATAGATGAAAGGAAAAAAAGGAACTCCTAAGCTTGGGTAGTAAGGAATTTTCTCTTAAGATTCATTTTAACCCTTTATTTATTTTAATTTCCCAAAAATTCCCAAAAAAACAAGAAAAAAAGTCATCCTGATGCATGTACATTTCTTAGGGTCTCTACCCCACAAACAGTGTAGCCTCACTTGGTCATTTGGTAACCTTAGAGTCCTTGCATCGGATCACAGGGGGGGGGGGTAAATCCTATGTCCTAGCTGATATTTCATGGACTATGTCACCCACCAATATAACCTAACTTGATTTCCCTATCAACCCATGCAATCCTCACTGTGCATAACTCCAAACTCCATCCTACCTCTCAGCCATCACCTCTGATACCATTCTATCAAGACCCACATTCTTCAAGATGAGGGAAGGGATAGAAATATTTAGAGGCCTTCCTTCCTTAAGATAAAGGAGAGATAATGACCCCCCTAGTCCCACCTCCAATAGGCCCCGGGCTAGTGACCAGCACCAAGGGTATATAAATCTCACAAAATAGGAGTAATTTCCCTTTTATAGTAATCAAGTTCCGGATATAAGATATATCAACCTAACAAAAAAAACTCCAAGATAGATATATATAAAGAAACCAAAATCCATCCCACATGCATGTTGAAAGTAAAACTTCTAGAAATACAAAAAAAACTCCAATGTAAGTACCAAATAAAACTAAGCAGTGACATAGAAACCGTCCCCAACAAATGAGCTAGTAATGTCCAGCACAGTCACTTTGATCTCCCTCAAAACATGAAAATAGATTTATATACGTAGGGTGAGCATAAAAGGATACCCAGTAGGAAAAAATCAAAGTCACTTGTGCACAAGTGCGAGAAGAATACTAATTCCTCTGTGAGAAAATAACAGAAACTAAAATGAACCTAACAAGGAATACTATCTAGCCCAACCTCACCAAGGAACACTCACAAAATAATGAAATTCAAGTAATGTAAAGTATCAAGCAGATAGATATTTGGATACACCGCACCACTTCCCACTAGTTAACTGCTCATCCCTAATGGAGAATGTCCTGACGCTACCACACTCTTCCACAATACCCACCGTCACAACCTAACTGCATACACATGATCCACACACCACATCACATCCCACCCATAGATACCTAGGCCAAAAACCCCACACATCTTGCCTGAAAACACCAAGGCCTGATCTCGAAAACACCTGGGAAACAAACCACCTCTCACATAGCCAATACCATAAGTCTTGTATTAATCCTCGATCCATTAAAACATACCTGATGAGTCTTGTGAAATCAATTCCTAGAAGAGTGATCATGGTAAATTCAGTAACCAACCATCCATCCTCCCACCAAGATGTTGGGTAAGACACCCTTCCCCATAACAATGGGGGTTTTCGGCGCATAGTTCTCAACATGGGTGGGGAGAATATTGAAAACATAAGGAACTACAAGTTTATATATATAAGTAACAAACACTCAGCCCATCCTATGGGATTCCAAAAATATAACCAACCCACTCAAAACCACCTTCACTACTACCCCTACATGCATGTACCACAATGAACAATAGTCACTTGAACACCACTTCACTAAAATCCCCAACTCAAAACATACCCCTAGACAAATCATTTAACCAATTATCATTCTATAGTATCAAATCATTCATTTATTTATTTTCATCCCTACCCTAGAAAATACCAAATACTGCAAACATTATATGGTGAAGAAACCATACCAACTAATTCAAAGTCAAATAAAGAAATAAACTGACAAAAACCTTCTTCAAAGTTATCCCGCCCAATTCATCCTCTCATAACCAAAAATGTTATCCCAACTGCACAAGAACACTAGACCCAACACACACATAAACATGAAATCATGACACAACCCAATCTTGCAGTCCCGCTACCCAACCACTACCAAGATGTAGTCCAACTACATAACAAGTCCATCCATTCTACAATCAATCAATCTCTCAAACTGAGATTCCATAACACCTCTTACACCACCTCATACACAAAACCCATAACAACCAACAACAAAGCATAGCCCGCTACACACACATACCACACCCTTCTCACATAACCAACTCCTCTGCCTACCCCTGTTCCAACAACCATGATACCAACACAACCACTATATAACCCTCATAAATCATAAAACCCAAATAGGCACACACAGCACACAACCACACCAAAAAAAGATGCGTGTATTTGGATTTATCTAACAAAGGTTCTTTAATTCCACATAGATAATCCAGGTTGATCAAAAGTCAAGTTTAATCCTAGGGAATCCTTTTAATTTTAACTGGGTATACATGATTAATCAGATTTCATTTTTACAGTCATTTCAAGAGAGAATCAACAATAAGAATGAAGCATCATGGGTACACAAGCAAAGACCACAAAGAGACATGACTTTTAGAGGGATAAAACCCATAAAATTCACATTATAGATAAAAGATAAAAGATAAAAGCAGGTGATCATCAATAACTTCCTAGCCCCTCATTTAAAACTTCTTATTATCTTCATTAAATTTTGATTCATCTATTCTCACAAGGAGGCATAATTATAACCACCCTGCATGATACAAAATTAAAATAGAGTCGAAGGAAATATCTACTTGGAAAAACAAGTGTGAAAAATGCATATTTGTGTCAAAATAGTAGGTTGCATGAGTAGGATACTCCAAATAAAATGGAATAGGGGGATACAACATAGGCACATGACTCTTCTAAAGAAAAGCTCTCCACTCACCAAGAGAAAATAGAAACACAATTGAAAGAGAATGCCTCAACTAATAAAATCCAGATCCTATATCAACGAAAGAGGGAACAGTTTCAAGGACCATTAAAGTTTGATTGTGTCCATGACCATGTGGTTCAACTATTTTAAAGTTTCTAGAGAATTAGGATATTAAATATATAATTAATATCCTTTGAAACACCTTTAGAAACTCCCAAACAAGGCTTTACACTTTATTTACATCAAATAAAACGTAAGAGGGGTGAAATTGAAAAAACTAAAATGATTCACCGATGGGTGAGTCACCGACAGTAAGCCATCGGTAGTGAGTCACCAACAATGAGTCACAGATGCTGATATACCAAATATGCGCCACCAAATTGACTTACAAACTCCTGAATCACCGGTGTCCTGACTCACCGAAGCTCTGACTCATTGATTCCCTGACTCACTAAAACCCTGACTCACCAACACCCTGATTCGCCAATTCCCTGACTCACCGATGCCCTTACTCATTGACTCCTAGACTCATCGACACCTAGAATCACTGATGCTTGGACTCCCTGATGCCCTGACTCACTAACACCCTGACTCACCGATGCCCTGACTCACTGATGCCTTGACCTACCGATTCCCTCGACCTACTGACACCTTCAACCTACCGATTCTCTGACCTATATAAACCTCCGACCTACCTATCCCCTGACCTACTAATGCCTTCGACCTATGGATAGAAAAACTAGAAATTGGAAAACTCTTGAAATGAGATACCATTTCTTCCAAGAACACCGCAAAAACTAGATTTTGACAAAGTAATGGATCATGGAGGTCTTTTCCATTACATCAGATACTTCCAAAACTATTCTCTCCCTCAAGAATTCAAAACGAAACCTAGAAGAAAGAGGGGTCCAAACAACCATCCTGTAAGATACCTCTCAAGGACAAACCAACTAGTTGGAGTGAAACCTCAACATTCAAGAACAACTACTCTAAGATTTTCCAACACAACAATCTCAAAATATACCACACAAAAACCAAAAGTCACACCACCTGAACATAAGAATTAGGTAATTCCTTCCTCCATGTCAAGATGCTATCTGATTTGGGTAGCACTGACTCACCTACAAAAGTTTAATTAAATCTACATTAATGCATCTGGATTAGGGATCAAGTCCACCCCTCATCATACATTAGGACTTTATCATACATCACATAATAAGGAAACAACTCATCTCAAAGAAAACAAGGTTCAATCATTAGATCACAAAAAAAAACACTAGAAGAACTCAAAACAACTCCATGTAATGGGAACAAATTTGTTTCTCTCACTCCCATGTACTCTTCTACAAGACACCAGGCCTCCACAAAATGAAAACCAAGGGAATGGTCCTTCCACGCAACACCTTCTCCCGAAGATCCTGGATATCCATTAGTCGCTGCACAAACATTGTATCATCCTCAACATCCAACTCTACCAAATCAATTATATGTGAGTCATCATGAAGATACCGATAAAGCTGGGAGACATGAAAGACATCATGGACCCTTCCTGACTATGGTGGAAATTCCAACTGATATTCCACCTCACCAACTCATCCTAACACCTAAAAAGTTCTGATTAACTTGGTAGAAATATTACTCACTCTACCTAACCTACACTTCCCACATAAAGGGGAAACCTTAATGAATATGTGGTCCCCAACCTCAAACTCCAAAGTCATTCTTCTTCAATCAATATACAAATTTTTCAGGTTCTATTCTACCTTCATCCTCTCAGGGAGAGGCTGCACCTTCTCTGTCGTACTATACACCGAGTCTAGACCAAGAATAGATGCCTCCCCAAATTATGTCCAGAACAAGGGTGAACGACACGACCTCTCAAATAGAGATTTTAATAGATCCATACCAATGGAAGAGTGATAAATATTATTGTAAGAAAACTCTACCAAGATAATGTGTCACACCCAAAACCCCTAAAGTCCAGAACACATGCCTTTAACATTTCCTCCAATGTCTGGATGCTCCTCTCTGTTTTTCCATCCGTATGAGGGTGGAAAACCATGCTGAGGCACAACTTTGTCCCAAAGAAATGATGTAATCCCCTCTATAATCATGATGTAATTTTTTTTCCCAATCTGAGATGATGGATCTTGTAACTTCATGCATTCGCACCACCTCATCCACATACCTCTGTGTTAAGGCATCCACTGTGCTTGACTCATTGATTGCTAAGAAGTGAGCCAATTTCATCAACTGATAAACTACTACCCAAATATCATGTCATCCTCTTTGATCCATGTGTAATAATGTAATTAAATCTATAGATATTTCATCCCACTTCAACTTAAGGACATCTAGGGGTGAAAAAAACCACCCGGAACACAGTGCTCAACCTTCACATGTTGGCACACTAAGTAATTTTCCACAAAATCCTCCAATGTCCACTTCATCCCAAGCCACCAGAATTGTTCCCACAATCCCCAGTACATCTTGGAAAATATTAGGTGCACCACTAGGGGTGATCTGTGAAACTCACAGATAACTTCCTCACTCATTTCCACTAGAAAAAATAACTTACCACATAACAACATCTGTTTCTGACCATCCTCTGTCCACCACTCCAGAGCATCACCCAAGTCAAAGCGATCAAGAATCACCTCCGCCTCTGAGTCTCCCCACATTCTACCAAAGATATGACTATACCATCATCTGAAACAGATGGCCTCTTCCACCATCCATTCCTATATCTAAGTGCAGGCAGACAACTCCTCCATCACCCTATAAGAATCTTCATATTCTAAAACCACTTACTTATATGACTTACCACTCAAATAATCAGCCACAACATTCCCCTTTCATGAGGTGTAAGAGATCTCAAAATCGTAATCTTGGAGGAACTCCATCCACCTTCACTGCCGTAAGTTTTGGTCTAGATGGGAAAAGATGTACCTCAAGCTATTGTGATCCATGAATACCACAAAGTGATCCCCAATAAGGTAATGTCTCCACAACATTAGTGAAAACACGACCTCTGGTAGTTTAAGATCATGGGTGGCATAGTTACATTCATAGGGATGTAACTTACTAAACCCACAAGAGATCACTCCCCATTGTTGCATCAGCACACACCTCAAGAAAGGATGGGAAGCATCACAAAATACCTTGAACATCACCCCTTCCTCTAGAAGCATGAGTACTGTAGAAATAACCAACTTCCTCTTCATATAGGGAATGTTTCTTGACACTACTCACCCCACACAAAATATTTTCCTTTTCTGGTCAGAGCTATCAATAGATCTGCTACCTAATAGAAATCATGTATGAATCTACAGTAGTAGTCTTCCAAACCAAGAAAATTGTGATCCTTTACCACATTCTTGGGTGGTTCCCAAGAAACGACTGCCTCAACCATTGATTGGTCCACTTCTACACCCTATTGAGACATCAGATGTCTAAGGAAGCAGACCTCTTGTGTCCAAAATTTGCACTTGGATAGCTTTCCATAGAGATAGTGGTGCTGAAGGAACTCTAGGATATTCCTGATACGATCGATATTCTTCTCCTATAAATTTGAGTAGATTATGATGTAATCGATTAATACTATGACAAACTGGTCCAAGAACTCAAGAAATATGGAGTTCATAAGGTTCATGAACATGGTCAGTGCATTGGTAACACCGAACGACATAACCATGAACTCTAAGTGCATATACCTGCACTTAAAATCAGTCTTTGAGATGTCACCCTCCTTCACCCATAACTGTTGATACCCATACTGAAGATAGATCTTAGATAACCAACATTATCCCCTCAGTTGGTCAAAAAGATCATCTATTCTCAGAAGAGGGTAATAGTTTTTGACCGTTACCTAATTCAGTATTTGGTAGTCTTTGAAGAGCCTCATATCACCGTCTAACTTTTTCACAAACAATACCAAAGTACCCCATAGAAACAAACTAGTTTGGATGAAACCATTATTCATCAGATTGAAAATATGAATCTGCAACTCTCATAACTCATAAGGCTTCATCTGATAAGGATCCATTGAGATCAGATGAGCACCAGGCTGTAAGTCTATTATGACCTCAATATCACATCAAGGGGGTATAGTCAAAAACAACTTGGGAAAAAAATATAGAAACTATAAAAAACTCCAAGAACCTCCACTATCTAAGCATCTATCAATCCCAGTAATAGGTCAGATAACAAAAAAGAGGCTCTACGCACCAAATGAACATATTACAGCTCCACACACCAACGAAAGTTACACACTGGACTTTCATGTTTGAACACATGACTCTTCTCTAGAATCAGTGGACAATATAACACATGATGTACAACCTATAGATTCTAAGGATAAAATCATATGGATGCATTTTTAGTATATAGATATCCCCACTGAACTTATGTGGCCCCAACATCATTCTACATCCCCTAAAACATCAAACAAGCTGTTCTGACATCAGATTGGTGTACTCAACATTAGAGGCATGGAAATTCACTTTATGTCTAATCCCAGAGTATGGGAAACACCAGGTGAAACAAAGGAGTGAGAAGATCCTGAATCAAATAAGGCAGAAGAAAGTGTACTAAAAAAACTGATCATACCTCCAACGATATCTGTCCCTGCTGGAATTCATGCCTCTGCTATGTGAAACTACCTGTGTCCATATTATCTTCTCATCATCTATTGATCACCTCCCCAACCATGCCTTGATCGAGTTACCTAATGATCACCCTGAGGTAGACCTCGTCCTGCAACATCTGCGATTGGTGGAGCATGGGACTGCTATCCCTGATGCTTGAAAGGCCTGGCTGGCAACTGCTACCGAGGCTAGCGATGAACCTACCCAGCTCCACCATACTGAGATTGAGTTGGGCACTATACCTGTAGGTTCCCATGGCCTCTGTAAGAAAAAGACCTTAGCTCTAGGCCCGTGGGAAACGGGAGAGGACCGGAGGGTCAGAACTAGAACTTCTAGGGTCGGCTCCCCACTGGCAGAAATCTAGAAGTCCCTGACACTGTAGACTTGTTGCTGATAGCATTACACCTTTAAGAGATCATGTGAATTCACTCCTATGGTAGAACTCCATGTGATTTCATCCTTTCTGCTACCTTATTCTTCTTATGAACCTCTAAGTATGTAAATAAGGTGAAGGGAGTAACTGTATACTGAAGAGAATGAAAGAGTGCCTTCTCTAAGCACCTCGCCTGAGAATCCTCATCTGGAAAGAGATCCAGAGAAAAACATAAGATATCCTTGAACTTGATCCCCAATTCCCTCACCGAGGAACTCCCATTTTGGAGGGAGAGTAGCTCTAGAATCTTTTTGGCTTTCAACATGGAAGAAAAGAATTCCACCCAAAACTCCTTCTCAAAGTTAGCCCACGAAACATCGGTCTCCTTCTTGTCCACTAGGTAAATAATCCACCCCTGATGCACTTATCCCTTCATATGAATCACTACTAGAGGAAACCCGTAATCTATTGGAGCCTGGATCAAACTAAAATTGATCACCAGCTCCATGAGACAACTCTCTATCTCCACGTCCGAGAAACTGCCCTCATAATTTCCCAAAGTCTGCTTCGGGAAATCACGAAGTGTCTTATGCCACTGATCATCCACCTCTACTGGGTTGAACCTCTTTCAATCAACTAGGTCATCCTACTGACCCTCCACTTATCATACAACATTCATGTGACATCTAGGATCAATAGATGAAAGGAAAACAAGGAACTCCTAAGCCCGAGTAGTATATAATTTTCTATTATGATTAATTTTAACACATTATTTATTTTAATTTCCTGAAAAATCTCAAAAAAACATGAACAAAAGTCGTCATGATGCATGTACCTTTCCTAGGGTATCTACCCAACAAACAGTGTAGCCTCACATGGTTGTTCGGTAAGCTCATAGTCCTTGCATTGGATAACCAGGGGGCTTAAAATCTCGTGTCCAAGCCAGTCATCCCTGTCCTATGTCACACACCAAGATCACCTAAAATTATTTCCATAAAAACCCATGCAATACTCACTGTGACTAACTCCAAACTCCATCCTACCTCTCAACCATCACCTATGATACCATTCTATCGCAACCCACCTTCTTCAAAAGGATGGAAGTGACAATAAGATAACAAGAACTTCCTTCTTCAAGATAAAGGGGAGATAATGACCCCTGAGTCCCACCTACAATAGGCCCCAGGGTGGAGACCAACACCAATGGTATAGAAATCTCTCAAAGTGGGAGGTGTTACCCTTTTTATTGTAGTCATGATCAAAAGATAAGATCTATTAACCTAAAAAAAATCTAATAAAAATATATATGAAGAAAAAAAAATCCATCCCACATTCATGTTTAAAGTAAAACTACTAGAAATACATAGAAAACTCCAAATTATGTACCAAAATCAAACTAAGAAGGGACATAAAAATTTTCTTGAACATTCGATCTAGTAAGGTCTAGCACAGTCTGTGTAATCTCCCAGGAAAACTAAAAATGGTTTTATATACGTAGGGTGAGCATATAAGTATACTCACTGGGTAAAAAAAATTTCAACTATGCCCAAGTGGGGGAAGCCTACTAATTACCCTGTGAGAAAACAAAATAAAACTCAAAAGCACCTAAAAGGTATAATATCCACCCCAACCTCACCAAGGCAGGCTCACCAAATAAGGCAAGTAAAGTAAAGTAAAGTAGTAAGAACATTGATATTTGGGTACCCATCACCACTTCTCACTGGTTAACTGCTCATCCCTAATGACGAACATCCTAATGCAACCACGCTCTTTCGAAAGCCCTAGTTTAAAAACCTTCCTACATACACCTGAGTCGTACCCCACAACACACCCTGCCCATATACAACTAGGCCACAACCACCAAAAACTTTCCCAAAAACACCTGGGCCTCATCCCAAAGACACCTGGGAAACAAAAAACCTCTCACACAACTAATACCATATATTTGGTATTAAACCTCAAGCTATTACTACCTTCCCAGAGAGTCTTGGCTAGTAAATTCCTACAGAGGGAGTAGAGTAAATTCAGTAACCAGCCATGCATCCTCCCACTAGGATATTGGGAAAGACACCCTCCCCCCATAACAACGGGGGTGTTCGACACATAGTGCTCAACACAGGTGTGGTGCATATAGAAAACATAAGGAACTAAATGTTTATATATATAGGTAATAAAAAATTATCCCATCCTCTGGGATTCCAAACATACAACTAGCCCACTCAAAACCACCTTTTCTGCAACCACTACATGAACGATGGTCACTTGAATACCACTTCACTACAAACCCTAACTTGAAACATAACCCCAACCAATTCATTTAACCAATTATCATTATGCATTATCAAATCCTTCATTTATTTATTTCAATCCCCACCCGGAAAATTTCTAAACACTAAAAACATTATATAGTGAAGAAACCATACCAAACACTTCCAAGTCAAACAAAGAAAGAAACTACCAACAACCTTTTTCAAAGCTATCCCGACTAATTCATCCTCTCACAACCAAACTTGGAATACCCACTATACAATAACACCACACCCAACACTCCCATAAATATAAAATCATGACAAAACCCATTCCTAAAGCCTTGATGCCAAAATACTTCCCAGATGCAGTCCCATTGCATTACAAGTCCATCCATTCCACAATAAATAAATATCTCAACCTGATATTCCATCACACATCCTACACCACCTCATACACAAATCCCACACTAACCACCACTAAATCACAGACCCATTGCACACACATACCACACCCTTATCATATAACCAACTCCTCTACCCACCACTGTTCCCAAAACCATACTATAAATAGAACCACCATATAACTCTCATAAAGCAAAAAACCCAAAAAGGACCACATAGCATATAACCACACTAAAACAAGTTGAGTGTATTTGTAATTAAATAAAAAAGGTTCTTTAATTCCACTTAGATATATAGTGGTGATCACAAATCAAGTTTGATTCTGGGGAATCCTTTTCATTTAACCGGGTATACATGATTAATCAAATTTCATGTTTATAGTCATTTCAAGAGAGAGTCAAAAATAAGAACAAAGCATCACGAGTGAACATGAAAATAACACCAATGAGAATGATTTTCATAGGGATATAAACCATACAATTCATATTAAATATCAAAGATAACAGGTAAAAGAAAGCTATCATCAACATCTTCCCAACCCCTCATTTATTACTTATTATTATATTTGTTAAATTTTTATTCATAAATTCTCACAAGGATACATCATTATACCCACACCGCATGATACACAATTAAAAGAGAGATGATGGAAATACCTACTTGGAATAACAAGTGACCAAAACTCTTCTTTGTGCCAAAACAGGGGGGTCATACGGGAAGGATACTCCAAGGAAAACCAAACATGGGGGGGATACAACATAGGTTCACAACTCTTCAAACAAGAAAAGTTCTCTGTGCACTAATAGAAAAGATAAATACACTTGGAAGAAAATTTATCGTCTTAGAAAATCCATATCCTATATCAACAGAGTAGGGAACAGTTTCAAGGGCCATTAAACTTGGATCGTGGCCAAGACCACTTAGTTAAAATATTTCAAAGTCCCCCGAGCCTTGGGATATTAAAGATATAATTAATATCCTTTGAAACACATTTATAAATTCCTAAAAAAGGCTTTAAACTTGATTTATGTCAAATAAAATGTAAGGGGGTTGAAACTGAAAAAACTGGGAAAAAACTAGAAATGAGTCATCGATGGGTGAGTCACCAACAACAAGCCACCGACAACGAGCCACTGACAACAAGTCACAAACACTGAGCTACCAACGCTGAGAAACTGATGTTGATCCACTAATGTGACCTACCGATGCCTGACACACCTACGCTCTGACTCATAGATTCCCTGACTCACCGACTCCATGACTCACCGACGCCCTAACTCACCGACACCCTTTATCACTAACTCCCTTTCTCACTGATGCCCCAACTCACAGATTACATGACTCACCAATTCCCTGGCTCACTGACATCCTGAATCACTAATTCCCAGTCTCACCGATGCCCAAACTCATTGATGCCCCAACTCACCGATTCCCTGACTCACTGACGCCCTAACTCACCAACGACCCAAATCACCAACGCCCTGAATCACCGATGCCCTAAATCACTGATTCCCTAACTCACTTATGCCTTGAATTACTGATTCCCACAACCTATGGACACCTTCAACATACCAACATCCTGACCTACCGATGCCTTCGACCTACTGATGATAACATTTAAATTTGAAAAATCTTGAAATGAGCTAATGTTGCCTCAAAGAACACCCCAAACACTAGATTTTGACAATGTAATGGACCATGGAGGTCTAGGCCATTACACCATCAAACATAACCACACTTGGGTTGCTAATGGCATGACACATACCACCCATCAAACCAAGATGAACATAAAATGGTATCCCCTTATGTCTCACCTCTTTCTTCTCATTTAAAACCCAGTAAAACCTCCATACATTCCTTTGTAATTTCTTGAAAATATCTACCAATATCCCAACTCTCCCTAACCGATACATCCTCTTATCAATCCCTTATGGTTTGAGGGTCCTCAACCATAAGAAATTATTACTTTCATTTTTATAGAGAGGCTACACGACCATCATTTCTATTTTTATCCAATTCACTCAACCATGGATTGAAAATTATATTCGAATTCTAAACATCCTCTAATTCCCGTGGATATGGTAGGATTACTCTAGAAATTAAAATAACTTATACCATCATTATCTCTATATTTTTGATCTTCTAATAAAGAGTCTCAAAGATAAAAAATGACATCTTAGAAGTTATTTTGTTCTAGGTACTTTCCATTAGAGTTCTGTTATTATGTTTTTTATAAGAAATTATCACTCAAACATCACTCAAAAATATAAATACACTAACATGATGTCCATTTATTAATTATCCATCTATAGAACTACATCCAATTAGTTACAACCCAATCATAATTTATATCTAACATAAACCCAAGGGTTATCATCTACACTGTTCATATTAATATGAAAATCACCAAGAATATCACTAAACAATCCACTCACTCCACCTCATTCTATATACCAATTACATTTCATAACCACACAATCCTTTAACTCCAAATTTTAAAATATCATATACTTCCCATCCCAATAAATTTCCATAACTCATCCTTATACCATGAATGATACTAATATTCCCACCCATAAAATCAAAATACTTATAACCACCTATGATCATATTTAAAATCATATAGGTCACAAAAATCCACCTTTAATCACCCCTATGGAAAGTGAGAATCAACTATCCCATACCGAATCGAAGACCTTGGATCTTATTCACAAGTGAGCACATGATTCAATACAATCCAGCTGTCACGTTGACCCATATTACCATGAGAACTACCACATAATGATAGGTATCACTTACCTAATCAAATAGGCTGGGATCCTTCTGATTAAACCTTTTATATACCTAATCTATATCCCATGAAGCACTATCAATGCTATTATTCCCAGAAATACCCAAGGCAGACCACATTCCTTACTCTATCCACTCTAGATTTACCAATACATCCAAGCATACCATGACCATATCTACCTATATTATAAGCCTACAATACCCATGCTCACCCATATCTAAGAGAGTCTATGAATCCCCTGAAACATACCCCAAATATTCAATTCTAGTAATATCCTGTACTAATGTCAAGGATGCCCATACCAAGCCGAAATACAGTTGTTATTGTAACACATGAACATAGTGACTTTATTATTTTAACTAATTAATAAGTACTCTAAAAAACCATCACTAGTGGTTTAAGATATTTAACATTCCCAAAAAAAATTATTCAAAACATTGAATAATTTATTATTGACATTTTAATTAACCAAAACCCTATTTATTTTCAAAAACCATTTTTAAAAAAATTTATTTAAAAATAATTTTCCAAAATAAATTCTATAAAATCTCTTTTTGTAGTCATAAACTATCATTCACCAGTTATGCGAACCTACTTATTGGGTATAATTTCTAAGCACACGGTCACTTTCCACACCATGTAAAAATTAAAAGATTAATTTAATAAAAACAGTATACAAATCTAAAAAATAACTCAATTTTAATGGTAAAAAGAAATAATGACAATACAACCACTCTAGTAACTTGGAATTACATAGTACACATGTTCTCAAGGTACATGGCTGGTGTCCTCCCCATGTTAAAAAAATTCAATATCCACCACCATACCCAAAATCATAAAAAAATGAATATGGATTTGATACAATTTTTAATATACCTAGTCCATTCCACTCAAATAATAATCAATTTTGGTCACCCCATCACCACAAGAATTATTCCATGTATTTCAGAGGCTTTTTTATAATGGTGAATTTCTAATCAATACCATGAGGTGACTATACCCTATGTACTATATCCATCCAATCATGGTAAATATCATAAAATAGAAACCACACATTAAAACATAATATAAAATTATAACGATAAGGAAACTATTTCAAAAAACACATATTGTGTCAAAACTGAACTCATGCTATACATAGACCTGTTATACAACACAATATTACCCTTTACCTATCAATCGTATACATGTAAGATGTAAAAATAAATATTTAAATATAGTAACACCATAGATAACTAAGTTCAAAATTTCATCATAGTACCCACTACCATCTCTACCATTTCTATTAGAAAAATACCTATCATTGGGTCCTTTACATTGCCTATAACTGAACCAAAAGTGTTATAGATGGGCCAAAGTGCATGTTTAGGGTGTGAGTATGAAACTCAGTACATCAAAAAAAAATGGTTCCCTTATAATATACTATTATATATATATATACATATATGTTATTTCATGCACAATTAAATACACAAAACTACAATACTTAGTATGTAATACACACAGGTTGAGTTATTATATTATAACCAAACCAGAACAATGCATAAACCTACTCACTTCTACCAATATATGAGAATAATGTTAGTCATTTAGGGGAATACATACTTTGGTGTGTCATGATATCTAAACTTGTGCACTTAGAACTAGTTGACTAAGCTCAATTTTATCTGATAAATAATTGTGCACTAAGAAAGAGGAATCTACTAAAAATTATCCTTGAATCATTCCATAGGAAAGAGGAAATAAGTCCTAACTATACTCTATAGAATCATTCCCCAGGAAAGAGGACCAAAATAATTACCATCCCTTAGATAGATAATATAGTAACCTTTTTATTATACCACATGTATGTAGCTCAAGACTATAGTCTAAAACATCCCTTGCATCTCACTACTCACATCAAAACCCTATCACCTGACTAACAAATAATCTCATTACAATGCCATGTACACTGAGATTGACTGTCCAATACAGTGGTATTACTAATCCAATATCATCATCTGGATGATCAACCTACCCTTATGCATTAATAAGTCAATCCAATACCTCAATTTCCATGTCACAATTAGATGAATATTAACTACCCCATCCCATTATAGGCATGTTATCTTACTTATCCATGAAGTACCCACCCGATTTCTATTTCTTTCCCTATTTACCACCAAGGTGAACATCTAACCCATAGTATTAAAATATAAACATACTATACCCAAATCCCCTTAGGTGAACCATTCATTGGGCATCATCCTTACAGTCAACTCTATAGAGATTGTTCTACTTGGTTAATTACCTATTAGTATAACTATTGGAAAATACCCTTAACAAACATTTTTACTTAAAAGTACCTTAAAAACCCAACATATTATATATTATCCACCCACCCATAAGTAATTTTCCAAGGCCTTAAGTCTACTAAAAAACCCCTAGAAAATGATACCATCATCCTAAAATTGATTATTATTCCCTTCTCCTTAAAGAAACCCTTCTCATCATCATAAGAGGCAAACATAGTTCCTTTAGACACACTTTATTCTCAAATAATTTTTTGGTGTACTTCCTCACAAAACACCATACACAATAAGTAATTACAAGATTATTTTATTAGGAATGGAACATTTGTTCCAGATATAATGAGACCTATCCATTATTTTTACTCACTTGAACACTATCAATTTCAAATCAAGTCACTATGATTCGAACAACCCACTCAAGTACCCTTGACTTAGGCACCCATAGTTTCGTATAATATCACACACAAACACATAATATGCATGGATTATTAATTTTGGGACCACTTATAATTCAATAGAATTACCCCTTGAAATCCATTCATCCATTATTATCTAAGAATCCAGTGTCCATATCCCATATCCCAAGCTCTAATATTAAACTATAATTCCAAATATAATTAATCATAACATGTATAAATAATTATCCAATTTAAAACATATTATACAAAATCCCATAGACTATATAAATGATGTAATTAAACCAAAACCTCATCCATTGGTGTGTGAATGGTCCATGGAATTCCATTTTTACTCATTTGAGTAAACAAACTATGATTTTCTACCCAATATTTTTTTTTGAAAATAATAAATCAAATTCCAAGTGAACCTCATTGATAAAATTTCCTTCATTGAAATAAAGAGTGGTAATATGCATTCACCACCACTAATAATCCCATAGAAACTGTATAAAAAACCCTTGGTAATAGAAATACTTCACAATACTTTGGTTAAATATGCATCCTTAACTGAAATAATTACAAATAAGTGGGAAATAAAAAGATAGAAAGAGGGAGAGAACTGAGGAAGCACCTACCACAACCTATAATTAAGAATCAACTTGAATCACATTATATTAATAGAGGATAAAGATAATAAGAGGTAAGGGAGGACCTATACTATCCATTTGGATTCCCCAAGAACAAAACCCATAAATACGGTTTAAATAAACCACCTAAAAATATAAAATACCTCCACATAAATGTGAGGCTAGGGACAACCAACAATCTACCATTGGACTACCATTGAGTTACCTATGGATGGGGTAGGAATACTACACCCTTGGATAAAACATTATACTCTCACTGAGATGAAAAAAAGAATTTGATGGGGCCTACTATATCCCACCAAGGCTCATACCTTTACCCAACTATAAAGATTTACCTTAGGGTATTTCTACCTATTTCAACACCTAAAATATCTACATTACATTCAAAACCAGGTCTTAAAACACATTATTCAATAATTTTTTCCCAAAATTAAAAATTAGTAGGATTATAATTCATTGGTAATTTCCTTTTTTTTCTAGTTCCATCTATATGTAATGAATTGGGTTGTTACATTCATGATCATCATCTTTATAACATTTATATTTAAATTATTCTTTGTGATCATTTTGTAAAAAATTTGAATATAACTCTTTAAATTATGATCATTATTTACAAACATATCCTAAACACTTTTAGGTTATACAGTGAAATTACAATTGAATTGACTGGTATATTAATTTATTTTTTATATTTTTAGTTTATCTAATTTCAATCATACCCCAACTGACCTCATAGAAACTATATTTTATCCAAAAAATATTTCAATGGCACAAAATCCTTTACGCTAGGAAATAAAAATTATTTATTTAAGGGAATATTTATTGAAAAATATATTAAAACTATATCTTATATAGTATTCAATGTTTTTGAAGAAATATTTTGAAAATATGATTTTATTCATTTTAAATTTACACTTGTGGGAAGTGGAAACAATTTCCCTTATATTTTAATAAATATCCTAGATAAAATACTTTATATATTGGATAAAAGTATTTTTATCTTAATATTAAATTTAAAAATTCTATATAACATGATTAAAAATATCCCATTTCTATCAAATGAATCACCTCTTATTATTAATAATAACCTTTTATTTATGAATAACTCATGTATCAAATAAGAGGAAGCAAAATGAAAAGTACACATTTTTATTTGAAATTCATCCAAGCTTTAAATTTATCTTTTGTATCTAAATTTTTGATAGATTAACCCTTGGATTCATCATTTGAATACATTCTCCAAACTCCATCCATAAACTCTTCATTAGTTTTGACATAATTTAAATATTTATAGCATTTATATAATGAATAATTGTTATCATATACCTTTTAAAATAGAAGAATCAATTTATATAAAATTAGAAACTAATGTAAACTTTCCAAAAAGTTTCTTTCACCACTTTTGGTATTTTGGAAAATTTTGTATCTAGTTTTTAGGTTTCACAAAATGGAAACATTGAAATTCCTTGTAAAACCCTTTCTTTGGATTAAAAGATATTGGGGTGAACTCTATATGACCTCTCTTATTCTCCTTCTATCAAAAAAATTAACTCTCTCCTTTTTTACCTTCATCACATCAATTCATCTTATACCTCCCATGTCCTACTCAGTAATCCTTAATATATTTACAAGATCATTTAAAAGTTCATTCAAAACTATATATTATAATTTATGATAAACTATCAAAACCTTTTTGAAAACAATTACATAATGAAGTCAGTGGCTAGATCAAGCTTGATTTGTAACCCTAGATGATCTAAGACATTTACATGCGCAATTATATTGATAAAAGGAGTTGATATAGACGTTCCCTAAAGCATATTACATAGAAATAGTGATTTTTAAACTTTATATAACTACTATTTAGATTTTTATTGATATATAATTTTTTCAATTGTCTATCATCCCAACAACATCCATATTATCATGTTTATTTTAAAGCTTGTGATCTATAGAAACAAGCCTCAATGTATAGAAATAAAAAAATATATTTTCTATGATTATTATAATAATATTTCTATTCTTGATTATATTTATCAAAATTATATTTCTTAGGGATGTTTTTCTCCATAACATAGAATTTTCCTTATTGTTTAAGAAAAATTTAATTTTTTATACCATTTTAGAAGGTTTATTCTATTAAGATTTTATTACTTCTAAATTTTCTAGAAAGAAAATTTTAATTATGATGGTTTCATTTTATATACAAAAACGTTTTTATTAGATGAGTACCATGTTTTAAAATTATTTAATAAGAAATTTTATTAAATTTTCTCTCACTAAAATGATTACCCCTTTGAATATACATCATATCCATTAGTGGGACAAGATCCACATTTAAACTAATATTTGAGTCTAATTTATAATTTCTATAATCCCTTATTTATTTAGGTATATCACTATGACAATCATATCATATATTAATCATGGATAATTGAGTAGAAAAATCCTTTCAAAAATCCATCATATAGATTATTCTAACTATATTCCTATGATATACTAAACATTATGATTTTGTAGCTAATTGTGACCTAAATCACATGATATATAGATGCATATAATTTTATTTAGGTGAATTATAAATTTCTTATGGAAAAAATTCTTTGGAAGAACCTACTACTTTTGATGATCGAGGTCTTGATAATCATTTTCTCTATAATGAAAATGAAACTTAGTTTTTTGAAGGTTTTTTAAAATCTCACCATCTTATCTCATACATTACATTCATATATGAATGATTATAATGTTTTGGTTTTGTATCATATACCTTCAAACAAATTAATAACATAAACTAAATCAATATGTTCAAAACATTTTAATATATAGATCTTTATACAACTCATGATTTGTGTTACTTAACTAACAATAAAAGTCAACCCTCACTTTTATAAATAGATAATGATCCTTAAATCTAGTGAGAAGTACAACATAAATTCACACTATCCATGGATCACTTGTAACAACCTGTATTTTCACGAAGGTATAGATTTTATTTTTTTCAATTTAAATCCTTTGTTTAATCATGGTAAAGGTGTACTTCGAACTAAGGTCCCAGGAGTGTATGAGGCTTGTTCAGAGTCTGGAGTTTAGGAAAATGGGATAAAGAAATGGTCCACAAAGTTTAATCAAAATATACAACTCATGACACACATTTAGTTCTAACTATGTGGTTGAAGACAATGGGAAACTATAGGCCACACAGTTTGTCTGAAACTATGTGACTTGAGGCACACGACCATGCTAGAACTATAGGGTTTTGGATAGTGGGTTTCTGCACGGTTTTCATAGGGTTTAAAAATTGTGCACCTAAACCATGTTACCCCTTATTTAGAGTGAAAATTTCAAAGTTAACCTCATTAATTATTACAACCCTTTATCCTATTTCTTTTCTTCCTCCTATGTATGAAACACCCCTTCCACCTCCCTTGAGATAAAAAATCCCACAATATTTGAATCCAAGAAACTCTCACGTCCAATGTCTGATTCATGATTCGTCAAGAGCATCAAATCCTTCTCAATATTTTATTAAATACTCTCCCATACTATTTTAGTTTTACTTTGAATCCATCACACTATTTTATGGAAAGTTCATTTTCCCTATTTTTAGAGAATTGGAATGTTTCTCATATTTCTCCTAACCTACTCTAAATCTAATGTAGTTATCGAGTGATGAGTCATATATGGCATTGAGGTAGGTGATAACATCGTTTTCCCATTGAGTTTTGAGGTTTCTTAATTAAAATTTTGTGTTTCACACTAGCTTTTTTCAAATGTTCCTATTTATTCAGAAAATATGGCGACATGGATGGGTTCTGCTTGATGGTTTTTATTGAAGGGATGTTTAGGGCCTCGCTCAATACCTCGCATAAGGTTTTTTCACTTTTTGAGTCTTCCTTAGAAACTCCAAATGGTTCCCCCATCTGCAACTGTATACATACCTTCTTTCCCAAGGTAAGAGGTCACCTTGGTTTTCAAGCTCGATAGAACTCAGGGACTCACATTGGTCAAGAGGATAGGAGGATGGGCTCATCACACCCTTTTGGGGGGAATTGTTTCATACTCTAGAACACTCTTATAGATTTAAGATATGTTCAAGAATCTCTTCTTAATCCTGATACATGATTGGTTACCCTAACAAAATGATTATAGGTTAATTCTATCGATTTATATAGAATATTTCAATATCATCTATGGATCTATCTGTATGTATCTGTGGTTCTCTATCTATTTCTAGTAATGGATGGCTTCCCATGTGCTAATGTTTTGTAACCAATATATTTGAAATTTACTACCATGCACGGAGGTGGTTAATATTTCAAGGATGCGATTGAGCCATTATAAGGAACCCTACATATCATGGTTATTATAGGAATAAAAACCCACATAGTTATTTATACCCGTGTAGTTTAGCATCATACAAAAAAGGATATATATGAGTGATCTGAGGCACCAAGTATTCAAGCTCGAGTCCCTGAGAGACGTTCTACATATCCCAAATATAGAGAGAATTAGAGTGGTCATATTTTGTCAATTGAGCCTTACACATTGAGGTTTATCTTTTCTTTATAGACACTTATAATGAAAATGATAAGATTATTGCATCTCCCTAAGTCCACATGAGCTATGATCGATGTGAGAAATAAGGGATGGAAAATGATCAACATCATCACTTGGTGGGTGAGGGACATATGTATTGGGACACCCCTTTGGATATTTTATATAGACCTTAGGACTCAGAGAGGCATCCAAAATATCCTGGTTATGGAAAGAATCTAAGTCATCATAGTTCGGTTTTGAGATGCTTAATTGGATTTTGGGCCTCAGGGAGGCGTCTTATGTTTCCTGATTATGGAAGGAATAATAGTTATCATCGTTTAATAGATTAAGGATTAAAAAAAGATTTTGAACATGAATTCATGTCTTACACACCAATTATGAATGAGGTTATCAAATCCTGATATTCCCTTTTGAAATAGCTTTCTTTCCTTCCTAGCATGTGATAATTATCTACTCATCATGTTTTGATTGTTTGCTTGATATGTAGTAGAGTATCTACCCAAAATATCCAAAGATAGTCAAATGATCCAGTTGGATTATCAAGATGAATTCTCATAACCTAGATGGAATTTCCAAAGGTTATTTCATGATCATGGATTACTTTTCCAGAGGACATCACAAGACCCAAATGGTTTGTCCTAAAAATAATCGCATCACCTGGCTTTCTTGTATAGAGGGTGTCACATGACTTAGCTGAAATTCCCTAGGTTTCATTGAAATAGATGAATGAAACAGATAAAGGGTGTCATGAGAGTTAGTGTGACATGTCTCATAGGATGTTTCATGTCTTCTCTATGATGTATGGATGGTATCACATGTCCTTACTGACATGTTTGGAGGGACACATGAGTATCAGATGACTTTCTAGGAGGTTGTTGTGAGAGCTAGTTGACATGGCCAAATTATTCTACGAGATGTGAATGACATGAGTGGGAGACATTATATGGGTTAAGAAATGTAAATTAAGGAAATATTAAGGATTGGGTGATGATTCCAGAGGGCTTCATGAGACTAAAGTGGCAAGCCCATGGGAACCACCTGTCCTGCTATGACATGTCCAGAGGACTTCACATGAACAAAAATAGCATACTGAAGGATCATTGTGAGAAATGGGTGACATGTCTTGGTGATAATGTGTGACCTAGATGGTTCACTCAAAACCTACGAGTTTCATCAAATATGTTCTTCATATAAGTCTTCCACCTTTAATTTTTGTTCTAGAGTTTATATTGCAAATGAATTAGATTTATTCAGTTTTAATTTATTTTAATTCATGCATGATATAGAATATGTGTGGGATGTTCCTTGTATGTCCTTCCATAATTCCTTCACATGATATATGAGTGATAAAAAAAATTCTTTATGCATGGTACATGATCGCTCTGGCTTTTCATCGGTATATTACCTGATAGAAGACTTGTTGGTCACAAGATTAGCCACTCTGAAAAATATACTCTAGTACTGATGTGAGGTTCTGAGATTTATTCCTCTTTATAATGATAGGTAGTCATCCATTCCATTTTTCATTATAGGGGGGGGGGGGGTGAATTTATAGGACTTTCCACCCCATTTGTTATCCTCTTTTCATGGATTATCTCAAATAGATCCAGGCTAGATTCGGAGAAGGATTTTAGTGTCACCTGTCTTCATGAGTCTTTGTCATGGATCGTAGGGTATCACATGACTATAATTTATTTATTTTATTAATATAAAGATAAAGATAAATCCCCTTTTAATGGTAAGGGAAAAAACCAATAGACTTTACAGACATAAAACAAAAAAAAACCCACAGACCAATGTACGATGGCCAGAGACAATCCAATAGCTACAAAGAAGATCCCCTCCCTAGCATCAAAATAAATAAGACCAGATTCCACAATCTCATCAATGTCCGGAAAGAAGTCCTATTAAAGGATGCATGGGCACAGAACTGATGGCTAATGCCATACCCTCTCAAACAACCAATTTCAGAATCCATGATCTGTGGAAGCTCCTGCTCTGTACCTCTTCTGAAATCATCCCTTAGAAGTGAAATGGATGAATTGTACCCTTGACTAAAAACTATAGGGCCGAAAAACAGAGAACCGATTCACACATTCAACCAAAACAAACTCAATCCAAAAGAACACCAAAATCTCCACCACAAAATCATCAAAGAGAGAACCACCATACTAAAGCCATCATTATTTTGCACCTCCACATAACCTAATCACACATCAAACAAAAAAAATCCAAAAACAACAATGAAAAATCATCAAACTGAGAAACACCATCCTAAACCCATCACGATTTCACCAGAACCAAATCAGACCTCTAGAGAGACACCACTGTGGGGCTTCAAGAACATCGAATAATCAAAACAAAAGCACAATCAAATATAAATACGCAAAACAAAATATAAGGGGGACCTCCCAAATAGATGTTCTCCCGAAAATAAAACCTTCTCAAGCCATGGGATAGGATCCTATCACCGCAATCATCCTCGCACCCGAGTACCAAATCAACCCAAATACCTACATATGGCATGGAACGTAATGCCATCCTTAGTATGAGACATGAAACTCGCACCTGGAACAACACCGTGCCACCGAGAGAAACCCCAACCAGTTTGAAAGTTAGGGTGAGAATACATCCAGGATGCGAAGTAATTCTCCAAATACAAGCCCTCCGATGCCAGCACTAGATGAAACCATGCCATGAACATGCAGAGTGAAGTGCTGAGGAGAGATCTGGTCGACCCATAATGGTGTGGAGGAAGGTGGCGGTGGGGGAAGACCGAGCGATGTGGATCCCTTTACGGGATCATCCCCAACCTCCACGTAGGGCATCACATGATTTTCAAATACCATAATATTACTCTATCAACATATATATTTTTGAATTATCTCCAATTAATGGGGACTTTTTGATCATTAAGACGTTTCTAAGGACTTCCTTACTGTTATATTGACATGTCCAAGGGCCTTCTAGAGATCATGGTGTCTATTGAAAGGCATTCGAAAGATCTAAGATGAATTTTCTAAGACATTTTGAGAGACAAGGATGTCTTTTACAGAGTATTCTCAAGATTAGGGGGGTTGTCTAGGAGTCTCATGAGACTATAATGTGGATTTCCTCAGCATGTTGCAAGAATTTTATGACCATGAGATGCTCCCGCTTCCTCCCATTTTATATTTCCATTATCTATTTTTAAAATGTTGGGAGTCATGTGATATTACATAACTAATATAAAAGACAATTACTCTACCTCTTGATGATGTATCGCATGACCAATAAAGTTCCTACAGATATGTGCAAGAATTTCACGAAAAAATACATCTATTTTTCCTTAAGGATTCAAAGGGGGGAATGAGGTTGTGTGTATATACCCCTGGCCCATCACACGATGAGTCTAACAATCCAAATGGATTTTATGAGATGAGGCCAACATAATTCTAGGGACTCACAGTGTCTTTTTGATCTCCAGTGTTATGTCACATTTCTTTTATGACTGTGAGTATCTCCCACCTCTTATTTTATTTCCTTTATTTTTATTCTATAAAATTTTGTGGGTATTGAAAGACTTCTTGAATATTTTCAATGAAATTTCACCTTCCCATTATTGATATGTCGTATGAGATTTTATGACCACAAGATGCCTCTTCATTTTGTACATTTTCTCCCATTTTGAAGGATTTTTTGATGGGTTATCAGGAGCTCACCAATGAAAAACCACTTGGCCAGGGGGAGCTTATCCAGCTACCGCCTCAAGACCATCGAATTTCTGAAGTTCCTTTATGAGAGCATAAGGAATTTTTAAAGAGGGGATTTCCAGGTCCTTATGCAGACTATTTGCTACACCCATTTCCTTCGCATCACCCTATGATGGTCATGCGATCTTAATTTTATTTGTGGCTTATACGATCTGTGAGTTTCAGGCACCTCATCCTTATTTTTATTTTTTAGGGTAAATGATACCTATATTTTGATATTCCTTCCTTTTTGAATTTCTCGATTCACATTTGGTGGGTATCAACAAATTCCCCCCTTAGTAGTCATGTTTGTAGGGACAAGGGCTCAGTTAAGAGGGAAGTAAATTCTTGCCTAAGTATTTGGTGGTGTCACAAACCAGTGTCTTGGTTGATATTTGGTCTGCCAAGAGATGCATGGTATTCTGTGAAATGAACTATATATAGGGATAAATCCATTAATTTCACCAGATACTCCTTTTCCAGAGCCCTCTCTCTTCACTTATATTCCGTACCCTCATCACAAGACCCTTCCGTGATACCTGATCATGAGATCTATTTGTGATCATTTATGGGGAGCCCATTTTGTGATAATTACTTCACAAGACCACTTTTGCTCATGTTCCTATCAAATACAACTATAAAATAGAATTTTTTAATGTCATTAACTTTTACCATGAGGACTATGGTTGTCTTAGGGGTTTCTCGAAATCCACTAGATCGATCATTTGTTCGACTTATTATCATGTGATACGCATGGCCATGTTCTATTCACATGATCATGAGTCTCTAAGGGGTCATGCAATTTTGATATGACTTGGGGGATTATGCGACCCATGAGACCTTAGAGGGTTAGATGATTCATGAAACCCTTATGAAATTCACAAATCCCTTACTGATTCTTGTGATTCACATGATGCTTCTAGTTTATTGTATCTTTAATTTTTCCAGGATTTTATTTTATCCCTGTATGACATATACCACTTACTCTTATTCATATGGCTTGTACTTTCCCTCAATTATCCTCTTATGCATCCAATCAAAGGTCCATGATTTCCTTAAATCACAAGTCCAACCCTTTATATCACGTGTATTGTGATAATGAGTCTATAAAAAGGTTACTCATATTTGAGCATCAAGACTATCCTCTATCTCAATGAATTACTCTATATGGTTTCAGTCTACTACATGTTGTTATCATCCCTCCATCAGATTTCAATATGTCCCCTCAATGGGATTCAAATCATTTTATATGAGTTCAGATGAATTTTTTCGAGCAATTCCAGTTGGTAGTATTTCTACACTGGAGTTTGCCTTATATGCTGGAAAACTATCCTTTAGGTCTGGATGCATATGATTTCTATGATCATCCTATCACTCAGAATTATTTGAGTATTTTTTATTCCTCTCTAAGAAATCTTGGTAGTAATTGGGACTCTAAGTGGGATCTATGTCCTAGTGGAAATTTCTCTGATGAATGGGCAGGAACTTTCTGGGTCAGACAGAGCTGCATAGAGTTTTCTAATCAACAATACATGTTTTATCTTTATAAATCCATGTGGATTTCCTAGTTTATTGTTTTTCACCAACCTAACCTTATTCAAGATATGATCATCCATTAGTGACCTAGCACCAAAAAATTCCATCTTTCCTATGGTTAAGTGGGCATTGACCTATGGGAAATATACCAACTGGGTGGGATTCTCCCTTTTAGAGAGATGTATGATGAATTCCTCCATCCTATAGATTTTTTGGATGATCCCTTACCAACCCCAGTTTTTGTGAACGTGATGTTTATTATTGTGAAGGATAAATTAAGGAATGATCTTACAATGCGTTTTCTCAATTCTTTCAAAGATTGGATCAATATTTTTCTTTACTGTACCAGAGACAGGTCAACTACCATACACCCACTTCAGTCCCCTTCTCAGAAAGTTTGTGATAGTATTGGATCATAATAGGATATTTGGAAGCTGAAAATTATACTTCATGGGTCTACCGAGTGTATTAAGATATCTCCCCATACCCTAGGTTGGCAGGCTTTATAGCCATGTTTTTGAATGGGTGGCTTTTCCCAGCTGGGGATACATGTTTAGGGATCCAAGTTAGAACATTGGTGAAGGAGACACGACTTGAATAAGGATAATTCCTTAATTTGGAAGTACTAATCCTTATGCATCTTTATCATCTCCAAGGATACATTCAATAAGGAAACACTCCTTAAAATAATCAGTTCTCCTCTTCATATTTTGTTTGGATGTATAAGGGAGAAACTTTATTGTTATGAATATTATAATGCCACCTGGATCCCCAATTATTAATCTCACCCCAGACTGTTGAATATATCGGGGGTTGGGACTATGTCACTAAGCCCTGCTAAGGTTAAAGATAATACTAAACCAATATTAAAGTTTCAAATTTACTTCTTTCTGTGAACCAACAAAGCCGATTATCTATAATGGAAGTGGTTCCCTTTATGAAAGGTCGTACACGATCTCTCTTCACAATAGGGTTATCGAAGCCAGACTGGATAAGCTAATTATTTCCGAACCTTATACGCCCTATCGATTTTATTTTCAATTTGGTTGCACCCAAAGGGTATCCCTACTTCCCTTGGCTAATGTTCAAGGGGAACGATGTCCTTGGGTTATCCACCAATTTTGGAAGATGCTGGAACGTGAAGATACTAAGGTTGAGATCATACTTCCACCTACATATTCTTCCACCTTCCTTATCCAAGATTATTCCTAGGCTTGTTTAGCATCTTATATGGGTGTCGTGCTAAACTAGTTGGTCCATCATGTGTAGAATCTTTTTGCCTCACCAATCCCTCTATCTATGGCAATGATGGAATTGATTGAATATCTGGGCGAGACATCATGAAATTGACCTCATTCGAGTGATGACTACCCTAGTGGTGAAAAAGACCTTTTTGAGGAAATTATTCCTCCACTATGGGCTACAGATGATGTGCCTATTGAGATAAGGGAATTAAAGGCTACCTCTCATGTTTCCTCATTAGATCGAATGAATATTACTCTTCCTGTCATGCCTACTCCGCCAGTCGTAGAGGCATAGGTGCAATGTGAGATGATCTGGTGAAAGATTAATGCCTTGATAATTGATACCCCCTTAAGAATATTCCATGAGAAATGGGATCATCTTCATCAGTTATTTCATGATTTAGGAACATGTTCTTTTTACCAACACACTATGTATGAAATCATGAAAGAAATTATTCTGACTCTGGAAGATCTGTCCACAAGTGAAATATATTTTCATGATCTTAAGGATTAGGATCCTATTTCTAGGAAGATGAGGGAGACATCAGAGGTATTGGAGAATGATTGTTAGTTTATATCTAAATTGTAAGCCTATAGATATTCTTGGACTACATAGATATAGATATGTGAGGAAATCATAAATCATTTGACTTGTGATCTTTTAGCATCATCATCTTCAATAGAAAATACCCAAAATAGGATTGATGAGTTAATGAATTTGGTTCAGAATCTTCATCCCAGATTAGAATCTTAATAAGAAGAGTGAGTATAACTTTGGTGTTCGATTTATTCTTCTATATGAACCCTTTCCGACCTTTCTAGTATGTATGATCTACTTTATCATAGTTTTAACCTTTTAGTTTATTCCTTTTTCAATGATAATTTAAAGAGATTACAAAATATGGATATTCCTCCCCTTTTTTCACATTATAAATGAATGAATTTTCTAAACCTTTCACATTACTATCTAGTTTTCTTTCATTCATGACATGGATGATGTTTTTATACTATGATATTACATGCCAACAATACCCATACCTTGAGTTATATCAAATAAATATGAGTTCGTGGAATTGAATGTTGAAATTTGGACACATTCCCCGTGAGAGATGTTCATAAATGCCCACCAACATGGGATTATTTTTTGATTATCTGTTCCAGATATCTTGAGATCACTTGATTTGTAAAAGGATTTCTTGGTCAGGATGCATGTCCTAGATGAAGAGTGATCTTCCTTTTCCAAATATTATAGTCTTTTCTAGAGAAACTTAATTTTACAAATTCATATGATGGGAATTATAAGATTTTTCATTCATACTGGCTAAATCACTACCATGATATAGATTATGGTCATTTTAGTTTCAACATGATATCACTTTAGTTTAACGTATTTTATATGAGACCTTTTATTTATTTAGTTTAGGGTATTTTAGATCGTACCAGATACTACTTTATTTTATTGTCTTTTAGCTCAGACCTTCTATTGCATTAGTTTGTGGTCTTTTAGCTTGGAAATCATACTGATTTAGTTTATAGTCTTCTAGATTGGGTGTTCTATTGCATTAGTTTAGGGTATTTTAGCTCCAACCTGATACTGATTTAGTTGATGGTCTTTTGACTAGAACCCTATATTGCTTTAGTTTAGGTTCTTTTAACTCATACCTAATATCACTTTAGTTTAAAGTTATTTAGCTTATAACATATATTAATTCAGTTTTCGGTATTTTAGCTTAGAACATATATTGATTAAGTTTAAGTTATTTTATCTCAAAACTTATCTCTATTTATTTTAAGGTCTTTTAGGTCGAACCTAATATCACTTTAGTTTTAGGTCTTTTAGCTTGAAATTGATATTTCTTTAGTTTAAAATCTTTTAGCTCATACCTTATATTTATTTAGTTTATGGTATTTCATCTTGGAAATTATATTTCTTTAGTTTAAGGTATTTTATTTTGGACTTTATATTTCTTTAGTCTATGGTCTTTTAGATCAGATCTTATATCACTTTTGTTTATGGCCTTTAAGATCTGACCTTATATCACTTTAGTATAAGGTCCTCTAGGTCAGACCTGATATTTCTTTAGTTTATATTTTTTTATCTTATACCTGATACAACTTAGTTTAAGGTATTTTATCTTAGACACTTTATTTATTTCTTGTAATACGGTGAAGACATTCTAGGAGTGACCCAAAACACACGTAGGCATTGGGTTTTGTTGTTGTGTTGTTAGAACTCATGAGTATTGAAGTTCCTTTCTTTCAAGGAGGATATTACTTTAACTGGTGGGTTAAATCCCTTATTCATCAATATCATCGTAAATAAAATTTGATATCTACTCTTTTACAAGGGTCATGGAAGTTTTATGGAATTAATATTAGCTTAGGGAGAAATACTAGGGATACTAGGTATGCCTGGATAGTTGAAATATGGGTAATGTAAATCATAACCCAAAATTTTGAGTTTGTGAAAATGGGATCGAGAAGTCATACTGGGGATGAACCATAACATATTAAGGTGATATGTACTATTGTGACATTACTAGGGCTCACAAGGATTGAATCTACTTTCTTGAAAGGAGGATATTTTTTTAGTTGGTAGGTCAAAGCCTTGATGCATCAATTGAATGGAAAAGTAAAGCTAATATAAAATTATTTTTGGGGTTCATGGAAGACTTTTTAGGACTCAAATATCTATATGATAAGGTTGGGTATGGAAAGAAATCTATCTATGAAGGGTTCTGGCACCCTAGGGCAGTTCAACTCTTGATTTTGAAGTTTGATCTCTACACCTTGTGGTTTTTAACCATGAGGTGTGGGCCATCAAAGGTTCGAGAGTGAATTTTCACATTACTACTTTGATAAAGGGTACAGAACATGGTGATACAATTTTGAGGATTTTGAATCCACTTGGATAGTTTGGTATGGGGATTGTAAATCATGGTACAAAGTGATCAAGTCATGAGTATGATATTGTGTAATCATACGAGGAGAGGTTTAGATCACACTAAGGTGTTGAGTTATTCCTTGATAATGTCAGGCTCACAGGGATTGGAAAGAACTTTATACCAGTTTAAGATGTATATATTTGGTGGGTCTAAGACAGTCAACATTAATATCATGGAATAATTGAGTGATCTATTTTTATTTACCAAGGTCTATGGGGGGTTTTTTGTGACCCAAAGTGCTCAAATAATGAAGTGTGATTTATGGAGAATGTTATATCCAAGAAGGGTTCAATCACCCTAGAAGTTGTGTCACCTCCTAGAGAACATTTTCTCAATGTGAGGAGATTTGAAAAATCATTTCTCTAACTTTTTTCTAGACAATGTAGTCCAATGATCATATCTAGGCTTTTACTAGGGCTAAAAAGTAGAACACATGTTATTTATTCCTTATTTGTTCACGCCCTTATTTTTTTCCCTAAATTTTAAGGATGAATAGTTTTGAAGGCGAAGAATTTATATTTTCCCAAGACACCATTTATGGGTTTTCAACCTGAAAAGTATTATGTCTCTTTCATTAGTAGTTTAAGGTATTGCAATTGTACCATAATAAGATCAAGCTTATGTTCATACAATATTGAGCAATGTGCTGGTATTTTAAATTCAAGACACACGTGGACTTGATATAGGGGTGTTACGCTAGATCCCATTTAGGATACCCAGGGTCAAGAGCACACCAAGAACCTTCTAAAAGTGAAATATAAATGTGATAAATAATAGATCAAGGTTATTAGGTTGTTAGTGATGATATGGGATACTCATACTGGGGATGAACCAAAATAGGATAAGGTTCTAGGTTCCACCAGAGTGATTCCATGATCACAAGAAATAAGAAGCAATTTATATTGGTCCAAGATATATCTAGTTGGTGGGTATTAATCTCTTCTACATCAATAGAATGGATTAAACGAGAGATCTATTTTATTTTATAAGGGATAAGAAAGTCTTTCAGAAACCTGTGGTACTCAAGACATGAAGTGTGTTACATGGGTTGGGGTGATTTTAAAAGATGTTAGAAGAACCTAGTACTCTGGTTGACCGAGGTATGTCTCCTGTGGCCCTTTGTTAAGGAATGAAAAATGGGTGATGTCTAGTATAGTTTATCATCAGGTAGAGGGGACATTTTGAATGTAGTTTAACATCATGTGGTAAGGAAAATTTCATTGAAGTTTAATGTCATGTGGTAAGGATGAAATTCCATGAATTTAATAATCACACAATAAGGATATACTCCCATGCAGTTTAACATCATGTGGTAATGATGTGGGAATCTATGTGAAAAATTTATGCATGATATATCATGTACACAAGAAATCCGTACGTAGATCTGGATCATTCGTGGGAAAATTGAGCTTTTGTGACTTCATTTCTATGAATTTGGGGTGAATTTATTATCTATTACTACATTTGGGTCTAGGAATGGAGATTAAAATGTCACTAAATATCTTATTATGAAAGGAATCAAGCCACACATATTTCTTGAAATGCCGTGTAGTTTATCATCATGCGGTGAGGATGAAGATGAACCATCATGAAAGAATAGAAATGTTATGGTTGGGCACAAGGGTGGAATTTCTTTCATCACTACATATATCAAAAATATGATAATAAGACCATATTTAGACTTGAAGGGTCTCGCAGTTTGACATCTTGCAGCGAGGATGTGGATCCCTTGATGTAAAATGGTGCTATCGCGAAAGGGCCCATGAATGAAATTATGGGTGTCACTATATATCCCATGGTGATGGGAATCAAGAAACATGTAGTTATTAATGAATTTACCTATGAAGGTCTCACCCATATGCAAAGAGGGGGAATTTTTATACTTACCTATTGTGATTGGGCCCAGAGTTGGAAATCTGGGTGTCACTATGTATCCTATGAGGATTGGAATAAAGTCACCTGTAGTTCTTGAATGATCAAATCTCTCTTCACTGCGTTGGTATATATGGAGAGGTGGTAATTTTTTACATTGATTATTGTATTTAGGCCTAGGATTAGAGATCTAGGTGTCACTATGTATCATGTGATGACAATAATCAAGCCATACATAGTTATTGAGGGACCATGAAGTTTTATATTAGGTGGAAAGGACATTGACCATGCACTTTAACATAATGTAGTCAATGAATCTTGGATTAACTTTTATAGTCTTTCATTAGGATCATGATTGACCTATCATGTAATTTCATTCCCTGTTCATGCTAGGCATCCCTTACTGCAATTCCCAAGATCACGTGATCCATACACGTTGTGAGACAAATGGAATAGCATGGGTTCCTCTCACCATACAGAGGAAATTGGGACATGATAAGGGAATTATGTATCATGTGGTGGCTAGACCAAGATATAGGATTGGTTCATACCTACGTATCTCATTAAAAATGAGAATCAATCCATACATATTTCTATGAAAACCTTTTTAGTTTAACTTCTTTTAGTAAGGACATCATCCATGTGGTTTAACATCTTGCGGTAAGGACATGGATCAACTGAGGTGAATGAAAATGAATATTGTGACTAGACCCAAGACTATAGGTTTGGGTGTAACTAAGTATCCTATGATGTTAGGAATCAAGACACAAATAGTTATAGAAAACCCATGCAGTTTAATTTCATGCAGAGAGGACATCATCCAGGTAGTTTTAGCATCTTTTAATAAGGATGACTTTGTATAGTATAATGTCATGTGATCATGAAATTTTCTATAGTTTAACACCATATAATTAGTATGAAGTATACCATGTAGTTTAAAGTATTTCTGTTAAGACTTCATATGCCACAAATTTTTTCATGTTTCTTCTGATAAGAATAGAAAGACTTACACTAATATGGATTACCATATTATGATAACTACGTAATGTATTTCTTATGAAATCACATAGTGGTAAGGGTTGTAACATACTCCCCATCCATTATGGATAGTGAGTAAGATCCATTATAATAGAGCTTGTGTATAAAATAAGGCCTCTCCCACTTGGGTTCTAGTTTCAGAGGATTATTAACTGGTATCATTGGGGTTATGAGAACTAACACTAGTTATACTTAGAGGAATTAATATAAGAGAAAATTATTATTAAAGGATAATAGGATCCAATTCTGACAGACCACCAAGTTGTGTAGTGTGTGCAACCTTCTCTCACCAATCCACTTTTATTCATTCAACCACTTTTGTGATTTCTCATCATCTGAGAGGTGTCCAAAAATGGCTATTTAGAGTGAGGGAAGTTGTACTTATATGGAAAACACTACCTCAATCCCGTACACTTATTAGTATGGAATTTCCTATGTGTTAGTATGTGTGGTAGTATGATAAGAACATAAATCATGGAAAAAAGTTTCTGTCCAGGACACCATATTCTTGTTCACCACCTTCTAGAGTATATTTGATAGAGTCTTATTAAAGGAATATATATTTACATTTGCTGCTACATGAAGTTAGATGAGTGATTAGACTCGATATTTTATTCTTTTAATAGTCTCTTTAACTATGTAGAACAAAATTTGGTGTCTTTGTCCATCAATATTGTGTGAGGGACCCTAAACCAGGTGATGATATGAGACTTCATGAAGTTGATGATATTTTTCATCATGACTTAATTGAAGAGTATTGCCTCTGCACATTTGTAAAAGAAGTTGGTAGCAGTAAAGATGTACTTGAACTGCTTAGATATGGCTCGGGGATATAGAATCACAACATTTATTCCCCAAATGGTAAATGACAAGGAATATTAAGCTACATGTACCAATTACTAGGGCTGATGGATGAAGTTTTCATGATTCTGGAACACATGAAATTTCTTGGTGAATTCCATGTAGTCATGTATCAGGGTTTTCTAGTAATATTACAACCTACTAATTTAGTGGGAGAGCCAAGTCCTGGATTTATGGGCACCATGAGAGAATACAAGGACTTCTTCCAAGATGGTGAAAATATCTCTTTCTGCTATGCACCTAAGGAGGATTCTACAAAAGCCTTATTTTATTGTACTTTATATTCATTTGGGAAATCCCATAGAGTGAATTTTTCTATAGTGTTGAATATATTCCCTTTTAATTAGTCTATTGGGAGGATCCCATTTTAGAGATAACTGGTTATGGGATCCATCCATCCAGGGGTGGTCATTGGTCCATTATGATATGGGGTGGTGTTGACCTAATTGATTTCTTCCGCATCACATATGATGATCAATGAGACCATTCTTAAATGTGTGATAAAGATGATTTCTTCCTCTTGACCAGGGTTAGATAAGATGGTGGCTACATTAACTAGTGCATCTGTATGAACATTTTGTGATTGGGTAACATGATGCAGTATGGGATAAAAAGAAAACTCTACCATCATTCCCATGATGTAGCCATTGAGAGTGGTCAAATATTCATTTTAAAATAATATTCACCATTGATATAATTTATCACCAATTCTAAATCCCCTTTGATATTTAGGTAGTCTATGTGTAGCTTTAGGACTAGTTCCAACCTAGTGATGAGGGCTTGATATTTGGCCTCATTGTTTTTGCAGCCTCTAGATAGTGAGAAAAAGTAGGGAAAAACTTATATGATTTGAGAGGTAAATAAAATCCCTATACATACAAGGTTAATATTTGGGGTTTCCATCCTTGTGTCGACATGAATCTAGGAGGTTCCATAAAAATACATCTCCCATGTTTGGAGAGTGTCATGGGAGTAGAATACCTCCTCATCTCGAAGATTGGTGTCTCCTGATGTATTTTCAGGGGCAGGATGTGCTGTGAAGCAATAATCCATAGAATTATATTTCACTAACTTCTGTGACATGATCTGAATTATATATTTCTATATAATGACCACCCATCAGGACAACCACCTAGTCAACATAGGGAAGCCAAGAATTACTTGATTGGATCAATACGAGAGACCATATAGGCTTCATGGTCCTAAAAGTTATGCCTCTTATTTTTCACTATGAATATGTGTGCAAGGAAGTTATTCTTGACATCATAATATATAGTCTCAGTACCTAGCATCATCTAGTTGAATTAGTAAAGACTATTCTCACCCCCACATTATTTTTCTGTGCAAGGAGGGAATGTAGTGAGTGTTCCATAGTGTACACATGTAAGATGAGTGGCCTCCCTTCCACCAGAGGAATCAGAACCAGTGGGTGTAGTAAGTACTTATTGAGACTTTCAAAGGATTCTTTCCATTAGGCATCCCATTAATAGGCAAATCTATTCTTCATTAGCCTGGTGAAGGGGAGAGATTTTTTGTCTTGGTTTTTTATGAATCATCAAATGTAGATGAGGTTCCCTTGGAGTACCCTTAGTTTGTTGAGATTTCTGGGGGGGGTGACATTGCTAAAATAGAACTAGTCTTCTCTAGGTCAACTCAATATCGTGGTGGCATACCATAAAGCCAAGGAAATTTTCTGATGCTACCACAAAAGTGAATTTTAGTGGATTCATCATTAGAATATTCCACTATAGCTTATTGAATGTTGTTTGGATATCCGTGAAGTGGTTATATAGATATAAGGTATTAAGGACCAGATCATCTACATAGCATTTAGTTATCATTCATAGGAATAGATTAAAGATTTAACTCATGGAACGTTGGTGTATACCACCAACATTATTTAATCTAAAGTGAATGAGTTGATAGAAAGAGATCCCCTGAGGAACCCTGAAGGCAGTGGATTATCCATCTACAGGGATTTTTGTTTATTGTACCTTGAGTACCCATCCAAGAAGAAAAGGGCTTGGAAGCCAACCGTTGCATTGATCAAGAGTTCTATGATCAGTAATGTGAAATATTCCTTTGGGAAATGCCGATTAGAATCTCTAAAATAAATTTATACCATAATAAACCTATTATTTTCTTTATAGGGATGATTTTTTCAAGGAAACTTGGGTATTTCACTTCTCGGAAAAAAATTTCTTTGATAAAATTGTCAACTTCTCCCTCTACATTGGTGGAATGAGAAGACTAAATCCTCTTTGATGATTGTTTAAATCCTTGATGCTCATAATGTAGGTCGAGATGGTGCATAGCCACATCTTGATTTAGTCTGGGTATTTCTGTATAGTTAAAAGTGAACACATATTGGTAATAATTTAGAAATATAATGTAAATATCTTTATCTTCAAGGGGCATGGACACACTAATTAGAGTAGGCCATGTGTCTTATTATGTTCTTATATTTATCTGTCTGATCTCATCGATAGTGGTCGATACACCTTCATCAAATGTGGGAGGGTCATTCCTGAGGTTATCCTCATCCTCTTCCACTTCTGAGTATGTGGAGACATTTTTAGGTGAAGATGGAAATATAGGGACTTCTCTATCACTATCGGGGTGAAGAAGGCCATGAGAAGAGACATTATCATCTCATTATTTCTAAGTTGTTATATAGAGACGTCAAAAATGATTGAATTTTACATTTTCACTAGGGATAGGATGGGTTCAGACCTATAGGATTAGATCTATTACATTGAACCAATTTATGGGGAGAACATTTTCACTGTCGAGCATACTCTATGGATTTGAAGGGGCAATCCCCAATATATTAGGGGATGCAAATAATATATTATAATCCACTATTGGTTTCTTTCCTCCATTCTTTTAGAAATATTATTCATCATACATGGATCCATAAGTCATGATGGGGGCGTTTTAACTATGTTTTATGCCAACTCTTCCATCAATGGGATACTTCAGACACTCATGGAATGTTGAAGGTACCGCTATGTGGCTATAGAGCTTGGGACTTCAAAGCAAGACATTATATGCGGTTTCTTATGGAATAACCATAAACTCAGCATTATATTTGAGGTCCCCAAACTGATATTGAAGTTTTTTATTCCTGATAGGTCTCTAATCATACTTTTCATAAACATGAATGGTCATCTTTGTGGAAGATATGTCCCCTTCTCCATATCCAAAACTTCAGAGGGTTCGAACTAGGATGAGGTTGACCCTATAACCATTATAAATTAGAGATCATTAAAATTTGAAATTATTGAGTGTTCCCAAAACATATAGGGGCACATTGTTCCCTTGGATGGCCTCTTCCTAATCCTGGTTAGTGAATGAGATGGTGACATGGCATTATGAGGGCATGGTATCCACTCGATAAACCTTATCAACAACGAATTCTATCTCAAACTCCTGTGGGATTCCAAAGGATTCAACAAGTTCCTCCCTATGTTATTTTTAAATATTTAGTGAATCCAAGACTGAGATCTTGGATGGGACCAAAACTAACTATTTTATAACTTCATACTTTTTTCCCTTAGGTCGGTTCTTCCCGATACAGGTTTTCTCCTGGATATGCTGCTCAGGAGCCAAGGCATTTGAGGTGGATGAGGCTCAAGCTTGTGTAGAGGTTGTGGGAGTATTTACTTCCAGTGGAACTATTCATGCCAAACTTACCTATTGTCTGGGTTGATTGGATAATTTAACCCCCACCAAGTGGTCATGCATGACAATTGTGTGTGGATGATTGTTGGAGGGCTTGAGATGACTCTTTGACTTTTCTGGGTTTTCTGTAGTGTCTTTCCATGGGTCTTAGTTGCATATATTTCCTCTATGGGTACTTGACCAAAATATTGGGTCTTACCATTCCCATACTATCCCATGTATCCTTGGTTCCTTTTCATGTAGCCTCCCATTCTCCAACTATATTTTGGGAACTCATACTCTAAGGCATGTTCATCATCAGAGAAGGGGTCTTCCAAGTGTATCACATTGTAAGAACCAAATATAAGATCTTAATCTGATGAGGATTGGGTTTGGTGGGGTAGTTTCCACACTTAATATGTTGCAGGGAAGAAATATTCAAGGTTTAGAGCTTTAATTAGATCAAAATATGATTCCACATCTTCTATTTCTTCCTACTTTTAGTGGTCACACCCATCTTTTGGAGGTGTATTTTATGTTTCTTCCTTGGGTGGGGGAGCTATTGCGGGTCCACACAACTATTCTATTAGGGTTTCATGAGCTCGATCAACCATTTTTTGAGTCATATAGTTGTTAAAATTTTGAGCATGCTTGGTCAGAACATTCCACCATCCATCTTCTTCTTTTGACCAAAAAACAATTATGCAGGGTACCTAATCTAGGGAGTTGTCTAACACCACCTGTCCAAAATTGACCATGCTTTTAAGGATGTCATTGAATAAAAAGAAGTCCTGTATATTATGACCGAGACTTCTACAGTAAGGGTAGTATTCGGTATTCTTAGTGAGTTTGACCTCAACAGGATTCCTAGGCTATGGAATCTTGAGAAAGTTATTATCCATGGCTATGAAGAAATAACTGGGGAATTGTTAGTTCAAGAAGAAGTATGTCCAGTTCATCTGTTCCTCAAATCCTAGGCAAACCTACTTTCTCAATTCTTCTAGATGAGGGATATTTCGTGGTTTTCACCACTCAACAAGATGTTCTAGTTAGTTCGGTCCCTACCTAGGTGCCAAAAAGAGAACTACTTCTAGCTTGAGAATGATAGTTGCAACTTCTACATTGTCTGGAATTTTACCTTATTCTAAGGGAGTGATTTGTGATTTAGATTAGGTTCACTAAATGGATTCTTCTAAACATTTTAATGTTTTAGTGAACTCACAAAATCCACCTGGATACTTCATCGGAATTAGAGGTGTCTACAAATCATCCCTGAAATGTTCAGCATAGGGTTCCAACAATTTCTCTTGAGAGAGAGGGATGCATAATGGGTAGGTTAAACCTTTTAACCTCACTATGAAGTATACACTATATAATTTTCACGTTTCCAATAGTTTTTAGGTTAAAAATTTTCTATTTCCTTAGTGTGGAGTCGAACCATTAAAGTAACTGACAACAAAGGTCTTCCCACCCTGCAAAAGATCCTGCTAGTATATTGTTTCACGAAATAAAGGTTGGATCTATCAGATTATGTATGAAACACCTTATATTTTTGGAATCCTTTTGATCTCGAGGGCCCATAATTGGCCTAAATTAGGATATGAAGTTTTTGAGAAGTTTTTTGGGGTCTCTTGCACCATTAAAGGTAGAGAAACTAGGATTGCTGAAATTGGGTGGAGGCAAAGTGTCATCCACCCAATAGGGATATGGATTCCTCTAAGGTTGAACATGTTCACATCAACCTTTTATGGCTTCCATTTGAGTATATAGGGATACTGTGGTGTTAAGTAGCTTGAGGGGAACTTCTATCTAAGACGTCTCCCGTCTATAGGGAGTGGGTGGGGGTCGATGAGGTGGAATTTCCTTAATCTTACATTAATTATCAATTTTTCCCAGAACCGAATGATTACTGTGGTGGGGGAGAGGCTGTCACCACAGCAGAGGGAAGTACTTATCATTTTTTACTTCCTCATATTTGTAGACTGGATTCTTAGATCCGTAGACAGTATTATGCTCAGATGCCACTTTTCCTAGAAGATAGACTCTTATGGGAGGAGGTATATTTTCCTTAGCCTGAAGACAATACCCATCAAGGATATTTACACTCAGTGGATCCACATTGAGTTATTGGAGAGTTTTTATTTCACTTTAATATTCGAAAAAATGTTCCTCTATGGAAGGAACCTAAACTCTTCTAGGAGAATATTGGGATACAACTGCACCTTTTCTTCTTTTCTTTGAAAATATTTCACTGGAGAGTTGGTAGCTCATCATTTGGAGGCACCATATTTTGGAGCCTTATTTGGTTCTGGGTACATGCAGTATTTATTGGTGCATCCATATAACCCTTATATGGAGGTAGATTTTCCATGTTATGATGCTGTTCATTTGTGTCTTGATTCACAATGTCTTCCATATTGATATTGATCACATTTATTGGAACATATCAGGAAATGGTGGTCACGCCATTACCTTAAAGGTAATATGATAATTCTTAACTACATTCATTAGGGTCATTATTTGAACCCTTTTCCATTTTTCTCCATGAAGGTTTATGACCTCAGTGGAGTATGATCACCTTTTCCATACATTCCTCCTATCTTGGCATACAAACAGTGACCTTGGTGGAGTTTCAGGTCATTATTGCTGAACGGGCATCCAATAACATAGTTTTGTCTTGCGGTGGGAGGAATGGGTGGGATGATGAACATTTATTTTTCCTTCCCAACCTAGATAATATTGATTCCCTCTATGGTGGTGATGATGATGAAAATTCCCCCATCCCTGAGGACTGGGGGTTATTCAGGGCCACAATTGGAATTGAGTAATCCTATTATTAAGGATCCAATGATTCTATATGAAGATTTAATGATTCCCAAGATGGAAGATGAGATATAAATTTCTCTATCCCAGTGGGATGAGGGTGATCTAAAATCACCTTTGATTTCCCCAAGACCCTCTCAGGGGACGATGAACCTGGAGATGGTGATTGAGATATAAATTCCCCCATCCCAACAGCCTGGTGTTTACTTGCAGTTATTGAGGATATGTAATGATTCCTCTCAGGAATTTATTATTTAAGGGGTGGAGGCGGTGGAAGATATTACCCTACCCAAATGTTTAGGCCTTCTCCTAGATGGATAATATATCAGCTACTACTATGACCCTTGTGACCTATCTTTCTTTCATGCCTAACATGCATTAATTATCCGCCCATCATGGAACCTGGTGTTTACTTACAGTTATTGAGGATATGTCATGATTACTCTCAGGAATTGATGATTTGAGGGGTGGAGGTGGTGGAAGATATTACCCTACCCAAAGGGTCAGGCCTTCTCCTAGATGGATAATATATCAGTTACTACTATGACCCTTGTGACCTGTCTTTCTTGCCTGCCTAGCATGCACTAATTATCTTCCCATTATGTTTTGATTATTTTCTTGATATGTAGTAGAGTATCTTCCCAAAATATCTATATATAGTAGAATGATCCAGTTGTCTTGTATGAATTAGTTTACATAACCTGGATGGCATGTCTGAAGGTTATCTCATGATCAAGGATGAGTTGGCGAGAGGACATCACAAGAACCATATGGTTTGTCCTAGAATCCATCACATGACCTGACTGGCTTGTCTAGAGGGCGTCACATTATCTAGATGACTTTACCCAGGTTTCATCAGAAGATATGTATAACATATATGGATGGTGATTCAAGATTCAGTGTGACATGTCTTAAAGGGTTTCACATGTCTTGAATAACATGTCTGGAGGGTATCACATATCATGGTTGACATATTTGGAGGGTAGCGTGAGTCTATGATGATTTTCTTAGAGAGTGTCATAAGAACTAGTTAACATGTCCACTTACTACCATGACACTTGACTGGAATGAATGGGTGATGTTATATGAGTCAGGAGATTAATCTGATGGAAATAAGAAAGAATGGGTGATAAGCCCGTAGGGATTCATGTGACTAATGTGGCATTCCCATGAGAACCACATGGTTTTCTATGACATACCAATGGCTTGTCTGGGTCTTCATGAGATTAGGGAGGCTTGTCTAGGTGTCTTGAGAGACCATATTGTGTACTTCCATAGCATTTCACAAGTGTTTTAAAACCGATAGAGGCTCCCACATCCTCCCCTTTTATATTTAATCTGTATATTTTTCAACGGTTTGGAGTCATGTGATATTGAATAAGTAATTTCAAAGAAAATTACTCTACATATTGATGATGAATCACATGACCAAAAAATATCCTATAGAGATGCCTGACAATTTCATGGATAATGACATCCATTTTTCCTTGAGGAACCAAAGGGGGAGTGTGAGGTTTCCTGGACATAGTGGGGCCTTTCATGTGATGAGGATAAAAAAACAAAGGATTTTTCGAGACAAGGAGGGCATATCTCTAGGGACACACAATGGATTTTAGATTGTAAATGGTGCGTTTCATGTCTTTTATGACTGTTTGAAGCTCTTACCTCCTCTTATTTTATCTACTTTGTTTTTATTCTACAAAGGTTCGGAGGTCTTGCAGGTCCTCTAGAATGTTGTAAAGGAAATTTGCCCTCCCCATCGGTGATGTGTCACATGAGATTTTATGACTAAAATTGGACTCAAACTTTTGGAAAATTTAGCCTCATTTTAATAGGATTTTGGATGGGTTGTTGGGAACTCAACGATGACAAACCGTGTGGCTTGGGGGAGCTTATCCAGCTACTGCTGCATGAGCATCGAATGTATAAAGTTACTTTGTGAGAGAAGAAGAAGTTTTTTAAGAGGTAATTTTCTATTATAATCATCACCCAGTTCCTTCACTTGACCCTATGATAGTAACAAGATCAAATGTCTCTTGGATTATTACGTGATCCATGAAATTCGAACAACTCTAAATTTTCTTTTTTTGGGGGGGGGGAAATAATACACATATTCAGGTATTTCATCCTTTTTAAATTTGTTGATTATTGTTTGGTGGGTGTCAACAGTCCCCTTTATATTGAGTTATTTATATAAATTTGATCATTTCACTCTAACACATGCCTATAGAACCTTGGTTATTGGGTTTTAGGTGGTTGATCTAATTTATGGACACCCCATTGGTGTGACAAGTTAAATTTCTCCTTATGGTTAATTGTTCTAAATGCCCGAAACACCTAATTATATTCAATCTTGGTTTTAAAATGGAATTGCCCTTATAATGTGAATGCTTAATTAGAACAGGGGTACCACCTATGAGTTTGAAAAACCAATACATTGAATTTCCCAAGTAGCAAATTCCATTAATGTTTATGTCACTTTCTTAAATGGCTCGTTGAGCCTTATGAACTAAATTTCCATGCTTGGGTAAATTGAATGGCTTGAATTGAATTGAAGGTAATTTTCATCATGAATTTACATATTTTAAATGAATTAAATGGATTAAATGAATGAAATATCAATGATGGTGAGACCATGAATTTTGTTATGATTAATTTAAATTCTCACTTTGAATTGAAAATCCTTGGTGTAATTGAGCTTGTCTATTTCGTTACATGAGCTGTTATGCCTCATGTATTATTTTATAATAATGATCATGCCTTATATATATATGTATGTATTTGGATAACATTATATGATATATATTACCTAATGTTTTACATTATAAATATGAACACACCTTCAAACAAGATAAGATATAATGGTAAGAGATAGTTGAGCATGATGATATCATGCTCCCTTACATCAGGTGTTGAGCAAGACATCTTTAGTCATTGACACTAGTTGGATGTTGGTATTTACATGAAATGTAGCTATTTACAGTGATGAAATGATGTTTTACTCACCATCCTGAGTTTCGTGCATGACATATCACACTCTTATTAGGATATATGGAATATACCCTTTGTCTTGAACTTATAGGCTCATTAGATAGGTCACGAATGTCTGAGTTTCACCCTGGTTCAGCTAGCACTAGTACTCCAGACATGTGGCCACTCAAGTCCACATGTAATTGGTTCATATAGGTAGATGAAATATATATAATTATTCTATATATATATATACTATTACTATATATATATATATATGTGTGTGTGTGTGTGTTTGTTATGTGATCAGACTTCCATTCCAACCATGATCTGAAGTAGGTAGAGCCGTCAGGTGTCCTTTAGGAACCCGAGAATCCTAGTTGTTTATTTATTTAGTATTTTTTTACTATTTTTTATACATGAACACTATTTAGTTATGATCACTACTTGGATTACATGTAGACATCATTGGTGGTGGCCTATATAGATTTATACCCCACAACCCACCCAAACATAATTTGGCACTTGAGAAGATTATCTATCTACAAGTAATGATATAGGAAAATACCTTACTTATAGTCTTTGACATGCTTACCTATAGTTAAATCTTAGGAACAGAGGACCAGGCATAGGCTCGAGATGCTTATGGAGCTATTTTTTCCTTTTCTCTTTTGTACTGTTGTATAGAAAGATTTTATATTTATAACCAATGTTCCCATTTTTATTATCAGCATTCCCTGAATCCATGTATTAGAGACATCCTAGTGGATTTTCAGATATCTATTTAGTTGTTCTGTTTATTTTCACTTTGAAACTTTTCTATTATATCAGTTATATTTATCCTTCCACTACATTATTATTTTTTCTATTTATATTGTGCTTATATTATTGATTTTTTTGATTTTATCCACTGTGCCACAATTACATGATGTTATAGTATCCCCACTGTACCACCTTTACACCCTCCCTACTAGTTAGAAAACTCTAATGTATGAGGAGGCGTTCTTAAGTCCATGTGACCCACCAACTTAGGGAATTGGTTAAGTGGATCACAAGTCGGGATGTTACAAAGTGGTATCATATGGTTTCCTTTATTAATTTACTATTTAGAGACAATATATTAGAGATTGGGAATGCTTGTAAATTTTTCATAAGCCAGGATTTGGCATTAAAAACCCATGTTCTGGGTAAAGGATTAGTTTCCTGACTTATAATTGTTTTTCTACTTTTCTCTTATTACTATTTATATCATTTCACTATTGGGTGACACACATTCTATGTTGTGGTTGTTATTATTATTATTGATAATTTATTTCATCCTTGCCCTGATGATATGAGGTTAAAGAGAATTATTACATGAATCATTATTAGACACACTAGGACTAGTATTCCATGCATTTTTATATATCACATCTATTTTCAGCATGATATTTCTTATTGCATATTGACAGTTCCTTGAAGAAATCCTATCTATATTCAAGCTAGAAACCTATATACTACATGATTCTACTAAGAACTGGAGGGATGTTATCACCCAAGAGGATCATCATAGAGATATGGCATGTGAAGATTTCTAGATGATCTTGTACGAATAATTTTTTTCTCAGACTCTGAGGGATGACAAAGCCAGAGAATTCATGAACCTACAGTAGGGGATCATGTTAGTTATGGAATAATCTACTCATTTCATTAAGAAGCAATGGTTTGATCCTACTATAGAAGGGGACGATCTTATGACCTCCAAGAGATTCGAGGATGGGATGGTTTACTCCATATGGTCACAGGTGAATGTGTTCAGTTTGATGACTATTTATGAAATCATTAAATAAGCCCTTATTATAGAGAGGAATCCAAGGGAAGATTATGGTATAAGATAGGGTGGTTTGGAACCTAAATCTAGTAGGATTTATTCTTTCAAGTGCATACATTGCTTTAAGGTTTCTTGTGGGGGTAGTAGTATCCAGACTCCTCACATTGAAAACTTCTTGATTTTTCACCAGTGAAAGAAGATGGTACACACAAAGCCTCAGTGACTGCTAGATCTTGTAGAGTGCATATTAAGTTGAAGTATGTTCCATATCCAACATTTATGATGGAATTTTTCAAAAGTTCCTAGTAACTGAGGATCTAAGCCTAGTCCATGATCAGGAGTGGGGCTAGTGGGATCCCGGCAGGCAGGTAGCTGGAATACCACTGGTCGATCAGGATGAGGTGGTGGTCCAGGAAGTGGTAATAAGAATTATGATTCTCAGCACTAGTAGAGAGGGATTTCTCAGGGTAGTTAGTTAGTGACTGAAGGTCGTGCTCATTTCAGTAACATGCATTCTATCCTATGCCTAAGGAGTAGAGTGCCAAACCTTCCACTATACAAGGTACTATTCCAACAACCTCTACTTCAATGTCTCCTTTATTTTACATAGGTGAATACCATTCTTTTATATCGGAGATAATTGGTAAGAGTCTGGCCCTTAAGATCAAGAAATACTATGGAATTTTAATTCTAGACTACCCTTTGGGTATCCGTTCTAAGGGTGTTCATTATTGTAAGAATTGTCTTGTTGAGATGTTCAGTTAACTTTTGGTGTGGAATATTTATGTCCTAGACATGATAAGCTTTGATGTAATCATCAAGATGGACTTTTTAGTTATTTATCAATCCCATATTGACTTCTATCATCTAAGAGTTATGTTTAAATCACTAGAGTGTGGTAGTCACATACATAATGGAGAATGTGATGTGAAAGGTACATGATCAGGACCCGATCAACAAAGGCTGGGTAATGTGATATCTCAGATAGCCTGTTTTTTTAGATGACCAGGGGTTATGACCCACTATTTTTTCTCCTATAGTGGATAATTTCAGGGATGTATTTCCTAATGACTTCTCTAGTTTACCTTCTATGCGAGAGGTATAATTCACCATTGATCTTGTTCTAGGAGAAATACTAATGACCATTACCCATTATATTATGAAACCTAAGGAGCTTATAGAGTTCAATAAGTATTTACTGTATCTAGAGGATAAAGGATTAATTTTACCCATTGCTCATCTTTGGGTTCCACTAGTTCTTTTTTTCATGAAGATGGATGATTCCCTCAGGCTTTGTGTGAATTACTGTCATTTCAATCAGCTTATTATAAAGAATAAATTTCCATTTCTTAGAATAGATGAACTCTTAGATCATCTATGAGGAGTGAAATAGTTTTTAAAGATAGATATGAGGTCATTCTATAATCAGGTGCATGTCAGGACTTCATACATACATTGAAAATATTTTATGATCATCTATGGTCTATAAGAGTTCCTAGTTATGTCGTTTGGAATCACGAATTCACCTGTTGTCTTCATGGATCTTTTGAATCAAGTTTTCCACCAATATATGGATCCATATGAAGTATTCTGTGTTGAAAATATCTTGGTGTATTCATGCTCTATACATGACCATGAAACCCATCTTGAGATCATGATGAATAGATTAAGAGAGCACCAAATATATGATAATCTCAATAAATTCCACTTCTAGATCTAAAAATTCAACTTCATAGGTCATATCATCATGGTTTCATGATTTTCACTAGACCCAAAGAAAGTGAGAGATTTAGTTTCATGGGAGTAGTTGAAGAACATCTTCAACATCAAGAGTTTATTTAGTTTATCTGAATATTTCAGACGTTTCATCCATAATGTATCATGCCTTGCATCTCTAATTATAGGAATGTCAAATAAGGGTGTGAAATTTGTATGGTTAGAATATTGTGAATCATCATTTCAAAATTTAAAATGTCATTTTAATTTCTCACCAATAACGATTCTTCCAAATACAAGAAAGATCTATTCTACATGTTGTGACACATAATGTATCAGACTTGGAGCTATTCTAATGTAGGAAAAGTGATTCTTTGCATATGAGTCTCTTTAGTTGAGGCCTCATGATAGTAATTACATGACACATGTGCTTGAGATCCCTATTTTAGTTTATGGATTACACTATTGGAGACACTATCTACTTGGAGAGTGTTTTGTGGCATTCATAGATCACAAAATACTCAAGTGAATATTTACACAGTGATATATTAATCAGATATAGTGTAGGTGGGTTGAGTACCTACAGTATTTTTATTTCAATCTTGCTTGCACGCCTAGGAAGGGGAATTCAGTAGGCGATGCTCTGAGTCAAAAGACTCATGAACAGGAAGTTCAGCAATCCTGTGGTGAATGAAAACTTGTGGACTTATTCTCAAAGATGCATGTTGAGGTTTAGGAGGACCATGGAAAAACTATCCTCTTGTCCTTACTAATGAATTATACTCTTCTAGAATAGGAGATAATGAGATAGTTATATGATCTTGAAGGCCTTGTACTAAGGGAAATCATTTTAGATGATGATAAATATTCAGGTTGGACTCTGGATGGGGACGAAACTTTACTATTATATGGGAATGTATGGGTCCCATAAGAAATAAGAGAGGAGTTAATGTAGGAATTCCATGCCACAACATGGTCATTTCACCCCGGTGTCACCAAAATATATCAGGATCTTTAGCCCTAGTACTGGTGGTCTGGTATAAAACATTAGATTTCCATATTCATCACTTGTTGTTCCACTTGTTAGCAGATGAAGGTGGTGTACCAGCAACCGATGGGGATTTTGCTGCCATTTTCCATTCCTAAGAGTAAATGGGTTGATGTATCAAGGGATTTTGTGACTGGTTTACCCTAATCACCTCATGGAAATGATACAATGTGGGTTTTAATTGATCATCTAAAAAAGGTCACAAACTTCTTTGTTGTGGTAGAGACCTTCATGGTAGACAATTTAATATGGTAATACATCAATGATTCTATATGTATTTATGGAGATCATTGTTTTATCGTTTCAGACAGAGATGAATGTTTCATTTCATGGTTTAAGCAGGGGTTTTATAAGGCCTTGGGTACGCAGGTGCTTCTGAGCATGACCTATGCACCGAAGATTGATGGATAGACCAAGCGTATGATTCAGGTGCTAGAAGAAATGCTTTGTGCTTATGTCCTTTACATTGGGGATTTCTGGGAGAAAAAAATTCCCCTCATTGATTTTTCCTATAATAATATCATTCAATATACCATCAAGATGTATCCTTATGAAGCCTTATATGGTAATCATTTACATTCACCTCTGTGATGGCTAGAGGTAGTGTAAGAATCTATTCTTGGACCATGTCTCAACCAGTAGACTAAAGAGTAGGTCCAACTGATCAGAAAGTGCATGTTGACAACTCAGTCTAGATATTAGTCATATGCCAATAGATGTCAATAACCTCTTGAGTTCGAGGGAAGAGACTGATTTTTATTGTGAGTCTCACCCAGGTTAGTGCATATACATATTCATAAGTAGGGTAAGCTATCACTAAGGTTTGTTAGAACCTCTGAGGTTGTGAAACAGATGGGACTAGTGGATTACCAGTTGGAGCTTCCTTATAGATATCATTCAATGCATGATTTATTTCATGTATCTCAGCTTCACCGATACTATTCAGACCCATCACATTTCTTTCATTCTAATGTGGTTGAATTGAATGTAGATGATTTCATCATGGAGTATCTAGTGTGTATTGTTGATCGGATCATAAAGAAACTCTGAGGCAGGAATTTTCCTCTAGTATGGGTACTATGGAAGTACAAACGAGTAAAAGAAGATAACTGGTAATGAGAAGAATATATATGATCTTAGTGGATGGAACTCTTTTCATATGATACATCTTTACCTTTAGAAGGCCAACTCTGGGATGAGTTGCTTTAAGGAGAGGAGGTTGTAATGAATTGTATTTTCAATAAGGTATTGATTATTTGTTTTCCCATTTTAATCCTTTGTTTAATCATGGTAAATGTGTACTACGACCTAAGAAAGGTCCCAAGAGTGTCTGGAGCATATTTAGAGCCTGGAGTTCTAGAAAATGGGATAATTAATTCAGGTGCATGGTTTTGCAAACCATGAAACCTAACCTGCATTGTTAGTTTTATCCATGAAGTTGTAGAGAGTGGGTACCTGTTGGCCAAATGTTTTGTTTGAAATTGGGTGACTTGAGGTTCATGTCCTTGTGAGAACTATACATTTTTGTAAAATGGGTTTCCACACGGTTTTGGCATGGTTTTCAAATTATGCTCCTAGACCATCCACCCCCTTATTTTGGGTGAAAATTCCAAAGTGCCACTAATTTAATATTATTACCCTTTATCCTTTTTATCTTGATCCTTAAGTAGATAAAACACATATTCATACTCCATTGAGATAAAAAACCCCTAAATAAAAACATCTAATAAACTCTCACATTTGGTATCTAATTCACGATCTGTCGGAAGCATTGAATATGTCTTGATATGTTCTTCAATCCTATCCAATCCTATTTCTATTTTCCTTTGAATCCATCGTACTGTTTAGGTGCAATATCATTTGACCTATTTTTCATGGTGTTAGACTGTTTCTCATATTTCTCCTAACTTACTTCGAATCTAAGACCGATATCGAGTGAGGAGTTGTCTATTTCCTTGAGGTAGGTAGTCACATCATTTTCCCTTTGAGTTTTGATGTAACCTAATTAATTCATTGTGGAACACACACGATTATTCCTATCATACCCTTTATATTTTTTAGTCATATCAATTTGATCATTTCACCCTAACACGTTCCTATGGAAACTTTTTAGTGGTTTTGAGGTGGTTGATCTCATTTATGGACACCCCATGGGTGTTCCAATATAAATCCCCCTTTATGGTTAATTTTTCTAAATGCCTGAAACAACTAATTATCTATCATCTTGGTTTTAAAATGGAATTTCCCTTATAATGTGAATACTTAGTTAGACCAAGGGTACCACCCATGATTTTGGAAAACCTATACTTGGAATTTCCCAAGTAGAAAAGTCTTTTAAGGAGAATGTCACTTTCTTAAATAGATCCTTGAGCCTTATGAATTTAATTTACATGATTTGGTAAATTGAATGGATTGAATTTAATTAAAGGGAATTCTCATGTTGTATTTCCCTATTGTAAATGGATTAAATTAATGAAACATCAAGGATTGTTAGACCATGACTTTTTTATAATTAATTTTAAATGATAACTGTGAATTGAAAATCCTTGGCGTAATTTAGCTTGTGTACTTAGTTAGATGATAGGTTATGCCTCATGTCTTATGTCATAAGAATTATCATGTATTACTTATATATATATATGGATAAAATTACATGAGAGGTATTTACTCATGTATTACACTATAAATAGGAATACGCCTTCAAACATTTTTTGATATGATGGTAAGGGATCGTTGAGTATGATGATATAATGCTCCCTTACATTGGGTGTTGAGCATGACATATTGCGTCATTGAAACTAGTTGTATGTTGGTATTTAGGCATTGTGTCTCTATTTCAACTGATAACATGATGGATCACTCACCATCCCAAGTGTCATACATGACATATCACACTCTTATTGGGATGTAGGGAATGTACCCTTTGGCTCAAGCTTATAGGATTGTTATGTTGATCATGGATGTCTGAGTTAAGCCTTGGTCCAACCAGTACTTGTACTCCAGGTATATGAACGCTTACCTCTGCACATACTTAGTTCATATAGGTGGATTAAATATATATAATGATTTCATATAAGTATACTATTACTATATATATATATGGCATGTGATCAGACATTCATTCCCTCCATGAGCTGAAGAAGGTAGATTCCTCAGGTGTCCTTTAGAAACTTGAGCTGCCTGGTTATTTATTTATTTATCATTTTTTTACTATTTTTTTTATAACTACACAATATTTTTTTATGAGGACTACTTGGATTACATGTATACACCATTAGTGGTGGCCTACTGAGATTTATATCTCACAACCTACTTAGGTATCCTTAGGTATCAAAGAATATTATTTTTCTGTAGGTAATAATAAGGTAAATCACCCTAATTATGTTCATTGAAATGATAACCAATAGTTGGATCTTAGGAGTAGATGACTTGGCATAGGGCTGAGATGCTTATGGGGCTGTTTTTTTCCTCTTTGTCTTTCATATTGATATATATCATAGTTGTATCTATATGACCCATGTTCCCCTTTTTATTATCAGCATTCCATGAATCCATGTATTAGACACTACCTAGTGAATTTTGATATATTTATTCAGTTTTTTAGTTTATTTTTTGATTACGTACTTTTCCATTATATTAGTTATATTTATTATTCCACAGAATTGTCATTCTCTCTGTTTATACTATGTTTCTTATATTTATTTTTGTTGATTGTATCCACTATGCCACTCTAAAAAGAGGGTATAGTATCCATAATATACCACCTTTACACCCTAACTTCTAGTAATCATCCTCTAGCATGCGAGGAGGCGCACTTGAGGCCATGTGACCCACTGTCTCAGGGCATGGGTTAAGTGGATCTTGGGTCAGGATGTTACATCACTACTCAACAGAGGCCTAAAATTCAATATAATCTAAGCACCAAATTTTTATAAATCATAATAAAACTTTACTTTTGAGTTTATAACACAGAAATAAATCACAATCATTGTTTTACATAACTAAATTACATTTCATTCTTATCATGAAACTGCATATATGCACATAATTGAATTTATAATAAGAAATTTAAATCATGAAACTAAGGAATATATACATTCATAATAAATATATATATGGATAAATAATTAAAATATTAAACTACATAAAAAAAAATTCATAAATAAAAAATTATAAATATTTTTTAATTTATACATGTTTTGTGGACCTTTTATAACTAAATAAACATGAACATTACATATTTATTTCAATATTAATTCCTTAATATTAGAAATTTACATGGAATTTTAATATTAATGTTTTTATACTCAAAATATATTATGTTTATGATAAATTTTATAATCATATAAACATTTTATATTTTATGTAAACACTTTACATAAATTAAATATCACATATTTTTTTTTAAACCTTGATCAAAATGAATTAAATCACCTTTTTTATATGGTTTAAATATATTTCCAAATATGTAATTTTAATATGAACATTTTATATTATTATTTATTAATATTTAATAAACTAATATAAAATTTTTATATCTATATTTATCTTATAATCTATAAACATTTTATAAATTAATTTTCCATGTAAATCCAATTTAACACAAGATCATGTCCACCAATTGTTTTACGGTTTAAATCATATGTGATGTTTTTTTATATTTTTATGAATTTATTTCTTTAGAAATGAAAAAAGTGATCATTTTATAAATAAACAACAATGTGTATTCCCCCACATGAAAACAATTTCCAAGTGAAATCACAACCGTTTTCTCTAGGTGTAACTATCTTGGATAGAGATTTAAAAAATCATACTTATGAAACCCTAGAATGGTTTTAATTGGATACTTAATGGTTTTCTTATGAAAATCACATTTTTATACTAACCACAATTTTTTAATAATAAAACCATAATGTTCAATTATCATTTTATAATTTCATATTTTTAGAAAACTATTTCTGCACTTATTTTTTCATAAATAATGACATTTATTTGTAAATTTTATAAAAACAAAATAATTTTATTTTTAAAATACTTCATGGTAATAAAAAAATTAATAACTATGATTTTTTTATAAAACACATAACAGTTCAAGAAAATCATATTTTACAAGTTTCCACGTCCATCTAAAACTATAAACCAAATGATATGGAAGGTTATTCGATAACAATAAAGGGTTTGGAGGGTGAAAATACTTGTTTAAACATAGTATAAATAATCAACCAAAACATGTTTTACTTACTATTCATGCATTAATTTTGTTAAGAATAAAAATAAATGAATAATGAGAACCTTTTCTTTATTGATTCAATCTATTCATGCTCTTCCATGTGAGTTAAATAAATATCATTGAGAAGTATCTAATGGACTCATTAACCATAAGGTATAAATGGAAAAAGTGAATCTCCCAATTCTTGGGAAATACTTCCTTGAAGACACTATTTTATAGAAACTTTTGAAAAATACCTAAAGAAAAAATGATAGTGAAAAATTAGTCTTTGACTATGTATTTTCTATGAAAATAATGCTTTTCATCCATCTCATGATCTTTTCCACCTTATATTGGATTCAAGGATGCTCCCTGATGATTGATTTTTTTAAAATTTTATTATCCATCATAAAAAATACTTCACAAATGTTAGAAATATGAATCACATTGCAAACCATTTGAAATATTTAACCAACAAAAATGGAAAATAGAACTCTTTAAAAATTTCTTATTACATCATTAAAACTCCTTAAATAATCATCACATGATGATTAACTAAACATGAAAACTTACATTGGTATAAATATGATTTATTATCTCATAATCTATACACTTATAAGAATAAAACCACAACATAGTGGACACTACGACATTATTGTTTGGACCAACATGAATCATGCCATGGTTTGTACCACCAAGCCATAGTTTTAGATTTAGTATATAATTCCAATACACATATAACATGACTTAAATTGTATATCATTAGAGATATATAATGGATATAAAATTTTATATTAAATGTTCTTTAATTAATTTTTTTTAATCTCTATATTAAATTAACACCTGATAGAATTTACGTACACTTCATAAGTATTTGTGAAATAGAAGCCTAACTATTTTGAAAAACATATCATGTAAACTCTATTATATATGTGATTAAAATTTTTCACAAAAAATAAAACCAAATTTATATATATTTGTGTGTAACCTTATCAGCATTTGTAAGATTGAAAGTAATTTTTAATTCTTAAAATATAACTATAATTAAATAGTTTTATTTAGTAAAATATCATTTCTACTCAGTGTATACTCATATAATATCTTTTTATAATACACCAAGAATAAGCATGATAAATAGAACTTCTCTATCTCATATATATATAATAATTTATTCTCAATTATCTAATTATACTGACCAAAATAGATAAATATATCACATGTTACTCATCCAAATAGATGGACACACCACACGTCACCAAACTAAGAATGACCATCCATTTCCTCAATCAAACCCAATAAAGTTCCCTAATATACCAGTCCTATAGGATAAAAAAATCCTATCTTGGTTAAGAAAACCTGATTTTATGATCAAATACACCCATCTAATTTCACTATCATTAAGTATATCACAAGAAACATATATGTAATGTCCCAACCCGACTCACTACTAAGACAGTGGTCGGGCTGGTCACCACATGACCTCAACCATGCCTCTCCATATACCATAGGCTGCAGAATAGTAGTGAGGGTTCAAGTATAGTTAGTGGAGAGACTATACCCTCTTATCAGAGTTTCACAATGAAATAACCTAATAAATATAAATTAGTAGTGGAAGCAGTAATATAAATAATAATGCATCAGAAGACAGATTTCATATAAATGAACAAAAGTAACCAACTCCAGTTTATACAATAAGTGAATTCATGACATGGTATTGATACATTAAATAAATTAGTAAACAGTAAAACATTCCTTTAAATATAATATAATGTAGTACTCAAGTAATGAAAAGAACTAAAATCCCAAAGGTGATCTACATGAGCATCCTGAGCTCTAGCTCATTCCTTTGCTCCTAGCTCCCGAGTAAAAGAAAACTTCAACAAGTAAGGTCCAATTCCTTGTGAAAAAGAAAGGTCAACTCAGGTACCCCAGTGCAATGGAGACCTGAGTAGGGTGTGAGATATAAATCTGAGTAGGCCGGAACCACTGATGTCTAACCCAATCCTAACAATGTAATATAAATTAAACCGGGTGCAAGTATACATAAATATAGTAAGCAGTATAATGTAACTAAATATCCAAGTACTTGCTTCATACCTCAGATGGTTTCTGGACATGTAACGAGTTCATTATTTATTTATTTTCCCTTTATTTATAAGTCACATAGGAATAAGTTTCCCACCAAGTCCAAGGATTTTCCTCTAAGGTAAAACGAGGCTACACAATGATAGGGTCCGATGGGATTTAACCATGGAACCCTACTTGTCAATGCTGGACCCAAGGAGTGTATCCAAGGCATCCTGTGGTGGTATTTAGTAATAAAGTCCCAATGTAATAACCAAGGAAACAACCTCGTGATAGTATAAGTAGTGAAGTTTCCATGACGTGACAAGGCAATCTGACAAAGATATCCAGTGAGGGATTTCTGGGGTAAAAAGTAAGGTAAAATAAATCTCAAGGAATTCTAACCCAGTAGTATCTGAGTCTAGAAAAGGGATAAGAGTGTAATAAAAGAATATTAATCCAAGTAATTCCATAATAAGGTGCCTATCGAGTCTAAGGAGTGCATCCAATGTAAAATGGGGCTAAGTAAGGACTGGGTCCAAGGAGTGTATCCAAGGAACCTACTTCTCAATGCTATATCCAAGGAGTGTATCCAAGGAATCTTGTAGTACTACATGGGGGAACCAATGGAAGTATACCTATAATACAAATATAAGACACAAAACATGATGTAGGCAAGTATGAACCTTATCAACCCATCCTTGAATTTGGAATGGGTCACACAAGTACTAGTGGTATTCTCTGATCAGAAACCATGACAATCTCGAGTATAACCATTCCTATTTAATAAAGAAGTCATGTAATGATTCATTTTTTTCCAATAATTTCCATACATTAGTGTGGAAAGGTCAAGTAACATTGCAACCATTTTTTTATTGGTTCAAGCCTTGCCTTCCATTAGTGTGGAAAGGTCAAGTAGCATTGCAACTGTTTATTTAATAAAATCCATTAAGGCGTGTTCATTAAGTAAGGTTCACTATGTTTCCTTCCATAAACATGGAAAGGGGTTCTATGGACATGTAACCTTTATTAAATTACTCTTAGTAAGGCCAAGTGATATACTTAGATTATTTTTCGATTTACATTTCTTATTTAATTTTCATTTCAAAAAACTTAACTTAGGCGGGTAAAGTGATGAGTATACATGGTACTTGTCATGATGAAATTCATAGGATAACTGAACCATTTGATATATAAGGTCTTACCTTTATAAAGGTCAAGACAAGTCACACCCTAACGGTGGAAAAAATGTGTCAAAACACTAAACAACAATTATGGAAAACATCACACATGGTTAAATCCAATTCCAAAAAACGGGCCAAGAACTTAGGCAGTGTCTTGGACCTTTTATTTATTTCAAAAAGGTAACTTTGTTTTTATAAGTCCATTAGGGTCATTTCCTAAACATGCCATATTTAAACATAACATCGAGGCACAATAATTATAAACACGACAAGTCAATCAAGTAAGTTCTTACCACTACTTTTTATCATGAAGGCAGCGCACCTCCGTTGGACGAGTTTTATTATAAAAACATGATATTTCTTATCACACAAATCATTTAATACATTTAGAATTTTAAATAAATCATGATAAATTCACATTTAAGAGGTATTCAATATAATTACTTTAGTGCATGGAGTTAATTTCTAATAAAATTGCATTAAGAAATTTGTTAATGCATTTGTAAAAGTGAGGATGTGGAAAGGGAACCTACCTCAGGGTGGAACCAAGCCATCAACATCGGCTCTTATAGATTTATAACTCAAGCAGAAAAACCACTCGTGTGCATATAAATATATATATGTTTTTATACCCTTAAACCAATTTTATGTATTCTCGGTACTGAGGGAATATGCACAAGAATGATATACACATATACATATATATACACACATACCTCCGTATAAGCCTGTGAGCCTTTTGAAGGCACGAAAAATCACTACAACAACACCTAAAATCCAAAAAACATATAAGATACTAAAAAGGTAGGTGCAAAACCAACCAATGGTATTATACCTTTAAAAAAACCGATGGAAAGAAATCACCCGAACCGCCTTGCCTTTGACGACAGTTTCCGGAATACGCACCCTCAGGTCCTAAGAGACTTTCTGCACCAACCTAGACCGAAAGAAAACCTAAATTTAAGACACCCCAAACCCTAGGGTGTTCAGATGAACAAATAATAGTAAAAATCAAGTCTGAAAATCGGTCATGGAAAAGAGGATAGGAGTGTACGGAGCTTACTAGGAAAATTCGGACAAATATCGGATAGAGATCCGGGTAGAAATGATAGAAGATAGGAGAGGCCGAAGGAGAGGGGCTGTGCACAATGAAGGGGGAACCCTTCCCTTGGGTGAATCGTGTTTGAGAGAGGGTGATGACGAGGGTCACTTTAGTATTTTAATTTTAGTTTAATTTTTAAATAATTAAAATTCAAAAATAGGGTGTTGCACACAGTTAAGACTCCACGGTTTGTTAAACTGTGTCCAAACTGTGCGGTGCCTACTGCCTCCAAGACACACTGTGCACGTGATAGATGCACTATTTAGGAAAATTTGTGCAACTCGTGCAAAAATACATTTCCCCCTTTTAAAACAGACTTCATGGTTACCTGCAATGGGTTATAAGGTTTGGTAGACCGTGCAAAAACCATGCGCCCTATGATGCTTCTTAAAACACTTGCAGTTTTTCACATCCAACACTCCTAAAACTTCTCGAGACACTCGAGAAACTTATTTGGAATTCTATCATTACCAAAACATCACTTATAATTGATAAAACTCTCGTAATTAATTTCTGAATCTCAGTTTTAAATCCGACCCGACCAGCAAATGAAAAAGTTCAAAAACCATAATACTTTTGTCCGGTTCAAAAACACGGGATTATACAATAGAAAATTATGAATTTTAATATGTAGGTAACCTTTTAAAAATTAGGTATTGGAGAATAATATGAATTTAAAACCCTATTATACCAATAATACATATGTTGAATATTCCATATAGTATACTCAAAGTAGAGCATTCTAGAAAACAAGTCATACTCAAGTCTCACGAGTGGACTCTATATCTACATGTGATCCACTACTCATAAAAATCTTAAAATATCTTCAAATAACATTTATTTAAATGATTATTATAGATTAAGGAAAAATAAAAGTTTTCCCTTGATAGGTTATTTATCATTTAACTCTAATACAATAAATATAGCCTATATGAATGAATGATAATGTGAAAATTTTCATTTACACTAAAACCATGATATATTGTACATTCCCAAAATTTATATCATATGAAACATATTTTGGATTTATATAAAAATAAAACCAAGTATATTGGAATCATTTTACTGTGTATTTAGTATTAAAGGACATAATATGATCCTTATGTTTTTGTTATGCTAGAAGTTATTTTAAAGTATCAACTACATAATCTTTTTTAGACAATTAAAAAACTCCTCCCATAATTAATTACACAAAACACTTTAATGGGATTAATCCCATATAGATTTTTTTTAGAAATCAGGGGAGACTAAATATCCTTATCATGTTAATATCATGTTATACCTAATTAGTGAGATAGTAAAGTTATTAGGATATTAATTGGGATATTGAATTATCTTTGTTAATGAGATATTAGTTTTAATATAATTTATTATAATGAGATTCATCTTACTTTCAAATACAATTATTGAACCCTTAATACTTCCCAGCTATCATAGTATATAAATAATTTAATTAACTATATTGGTACATACCAGTTTCATAACTCTATAAAACCAACACATTCCATATAAAACATAATTTATTTTTATTGTTATTGAAATTAAATATTATCAATTGTTATTCCACTAATTATTTAAGAAAAAAATATTCCTTATTAATTAATATATCATTTTGAGATATAAAATTAATTTTTAATGACTCATGCCTTTATGGGTTGGGAAATTCCTATGGAATTTGAATTTTTAGTCTTGAAGTAAGGGAAATTTAGGAATTGGGACTCAAATTGGGATTACAATGATTGGGAAATCCCAAGGTGAGTTTTTTACATGTTCTTTGTTCTTTCAGTTGTTTTTAGAGGATTTAGGTTGAATTTGGAACAGATAGTCTCAGTATAGGGATAGAATTATACAACATGTGGAAAATCATGTCACAATGATGGGAATGTTATGTGGTGTGTGCATTGTGTACAATTACATTATAGATAAAAGAAGATAAAACCAAAACCTAGGTGTTTTTCTATGTGGGATACTTGAAAGGGATGTGCCAGGCCATAACCACAGGGTTATGACATGAAGGGAACTTAAGTGAAGGAGTATCAGGTTGCCTCTAGGTGGTCAGTTGTAAAGTAAATTATCAATCAAAACACAATGAGTATTCAAGGTGTTCTAGGGATATTTGTTATACTGTGGACCATTGGGTCACACCCCAATACAACCCTGGATGGGGGGAATTATGTTATGAACCATTGGGTTATTCAATAATGGACCACTAATCCAATTTTTTTAAATAGGAATACCCACCATTTCAGTCCTGACCACCTTATTTCTTTAGTGGGGTAGGTTTCTGATAGAGGGAATTTAACTGAACCTCTCCCTGTTATTTTTCCACTTTGAATCCCCTTTGTCCCTCCTTTGATTCAAGGTTGATCAAGATTTTCTTCATCACATTCAGTGGAGGTAAGTCTTATACTCATTCCTCTTCTATTCCATCCCATTATCTCCTCTAATTTCTTAGTTTTCTAGGCTAGGGTTTATATTAAATTTCACCAAGGAATATTGAAATATGATTTATATGACATTGATTCATAATTTGGTGGATTTAGGATACTAAAATAGGATAAATGTTTCACTTTTATCATTTTTTGACAAAGGTATGTCACTTGGTGGACTTCTATAGTTAATCGTTCAATTTTGATATTAATTGGAGATCAGTTGGGAATTAGTTCATGGAGATTTTGGTTAATCAAGTTCCAAAGACGTGATGCAATCCTTCCATAAATTTTTGGTCGTGGGATCAGTGTTTCAAAATCACTTGGTTATTTTTTAGTGATTATTCCTCATTGAATTAAATAGGATAATTAATTATAAAATTATTATAATGAATTGTATGGGACTTGTAGTTTTAGATAGTGAATTGTAGATATATTTTTCTTAATGTGGGATTGGATGAGGGTTGATTGAGTGTGGATTGGAATGGTAACTTTGATATTTAGGTAGGTAGTACCTTAAATAATTAACTATTTTCTTGTATACATGTGCATTTAATTTGTGTGCCTTTAGGTTTAGGTTCCAGGTTTAGTAACATTATAAATAGGGACAAATTAGTTCTTATATGTGAGTTAGGCTAGAGCTAAGACAATGAATTATGAATTATGTGTGTCATTCATGAGTTAAATTTTAGAGTGATGAATGGTGTCTAGTGAAGAACAAGGCATGATGTATTGAATTTATTAATGGACCCTATAAATGTATTGGGTTGTGTGGTAAATTGGGGTAGGCTTTTAATGAGCCTTGGTGAGATGATAAAATGGATTACAAGTGGTCGTAACTTGAAGAACGTACTAGTTGGTGTCAAGAATGAGGAATTTAATGGGATAATCTAGTGAAATATCTTTGAGATATTGAAACTCATTATGTAAGAGAAGTAAAATGCATGAATGGATCTATTGAGCTTTTAATATTGAGGTAACCATGTAATTGGGTTTTGGGAGATAATAGTCACTATTTTAAGATGTTCCTAGTGCCACATAATGATGGTAATATAAGGGAATGGTCTCTATTGAATAAGAACTCTATTTGGAGTGAGGTTATAACCTAGGATATGTATGGACCCATTAGAGGAATCCTTGAAAGGTATTGGATAGGGAAAGGAATGTGATATTGATGGGTAAATCTGAGTGGGGTTTTAGTAAGTTTTCATATGGTATTGGTGCATAAGAAGTGTTAGAAAGGTGACCAAGTGTTCAGTGAGTAACCTATAGGTGCATATGTCTTCTCTCAATGTACTAGAAATCATGATAGTTCTAGTTTTTATAGGATTATAATATCGATACAAACTTAGGGATGAGTTAGGATGAATTTATATCTTAAGGGACTTGGATCATTTTGGATGTTGTGTAGTTATTGTTTTCCTTATGATCACACATTATAAGGTTGGTTAGTTTGGTTTATGATGAGTTGTATAGGCTACCCTATAGTTGAGTTCTAGGGTGGGTTGTATGGCTAGTTGTTGACTAGGGTATGGGATATAATTTCTGTGATTGTTGTTTTAATTATTACTTTACCATGTTCTAATCATAGAAATTTTGGATTTTTCATGGGACCTAATTTGTTTCTATGGTTCAACTCATTCAAGAGGTTGAATTTGTTATTTCCCTCATTAGGACCCACTTATTATATGGTATAATGGTGATAAGGTAGTTTGGGATGGGGATTGTCATGGGACCTGAGAATCCAGGTGTAGATATTACATCACCTAGATATTCACTTTTCTTGAGTGATGGGTTCATGTCATAGGATTCCTAGTCATCTCAACAATCTATAATGGTTATTTATTCCTTTCCCCTAAAGGGTTTCATATATTCCTTAGATTGGATATGTTATTCCTTTCCCATGATGGGTTTCTAATATGACTAGGATGGGATATGTTATATCTTTCTTCTGATGGGTTTTTCAAATACACAAGACCGACTTTGCTATTCCTTTCTATTGATGGGTTTCTGATATCCCTGGATATAGATATGTTATGCTTTTCTATAATGGGATTTGTATTTGGTGTGTCCATGATGAATGTGATTACTAGTATTGGATGATGTATGTAGGGTCAAGTATTGTGGTGGATTGGTTATAAAACGACGCTATGACATGATTAATTTCAATTTTTATGCTGTTTTTTAATTTATTTACCATAAATTTATATACTATATATTATGATGTATATAAGGTATGGTTGGTGGATCCATTTGAATTTTATGTTCACAACTTGGATAGGCACTCTGGTGTACGTGAAATCCTTATGTTTGGATTTCAGGTGATGACCTGTATGAGGTATATGATGGGGTTATCCAGATAGATTTAAGAGACTAGTTTGAGGTGGAACTGAAGTTTTATAGTGTAGTCTCCCCATATGTTTTAGTCTATTTTGTACGTAGTCATACCAATGGGAGACCCTTTTTATATGTATTTGTGCGGATAATGGGTATCATTTATGTTATAACATGTTGATGTTATATGTTATTGCTGGTTAAAATTTAGTTGTAATTCCATGAGCTTCATCTAATGGTTTATTTGATGATTATATTATTTATTATTATTATATGTGATAGAATCAATAGTATAGTCTCCCCACATTTTTGAGAGATTATTTGCACTGGTCGATAACCTCTGGTGTATGGGAAGACACGTCTGGGGTCATGTGGTACTCTATCTTAGGATAGAGGATAGATTTCAAGGTTAGGGTCCTATTTTTTTTTGTTTAAATCCAACTAAAAATTATTTCCCTGAGATATCCAATAAATAATCATAAAATTGATTTAGGTTAAGGACAATTCCAACCATATTTCATATATATGCTTCAAAACTCATAATCCCTATCAAATACAATTCAAAAACATTTTTTTATCCATACCACACATGGTGTATTTATTTTTTTAGATTAACAATAATTATACATGATATATATTTCTAGAACACCATCACATAGAGAAAAAAAATATTTAATTAATTAAGTAAAAAATAAATTTCACATTTTTAGATAATTAATAAAGTTTAATAGGTCAAGTATTCCTTACCACAATCTAATTGTAATATCTTATTACATTTCCTGTATTCTTCTTATTTTTCTATGATATATATTGGATTTATAAAAAAAATTAAATTATTTTTTCTATAATTAGATTTTTAAATATTCCATTCAAAAGAACAACACTTGTTTTTTTTAATCAAAAACCCACTTTCAAAGATAGTGATAAAGTGATAAGTTTCATCAATAAAAACAATAATTTACAAACATAAAAAATCCATGATGAAGAACATATATTCCTTTTAAAATGAAATAGTTCTACTTTCATTATGTATATATAGATATATAATTCCTTCCATTAATCTTCCCATAACTTCCAATTTCCCCATACTTATTCGCACATGATGTTATCAATGGATTAAAATGAGTTATTTTAAGGGGTGAATCAAGGCGTAAGCATCCTAGACCAATTTTATGTTTCTTTAAAACCTTATCTCTTAATATCCACTTTGATCATGATCTCTTAATGTTAAGGGACACTTTTATAACCATTTGCCAATTTCTCTTACTCCTAATACCACATGCATTCATAGCTCTCTCACATAAATTGATATAAAAGGAAGCACATAATAGTTAGTTTCTGTACCCAATACTAACTACATCTTAGGTTAGAGGGACTTCACCATTCACTATATAAATTAATTTTTTGGTGGTTTAATATATTTTAAAAACAATTTAAACTACTATTAAATTATTCACACCAGTTTCTAAAAACCATCACATATACCAGTTTTGAGAATTATTTTACACTACTTTTTTTCAGTTTCAATGTGGTTTATTAGAATTGGTTCTTTATTTAAAAGATTTTTTTATTTTAATAATTTATTTTTATTTTTTTTATATTTAATTAATATATTTTGTTTAATTTTTTAACATAATATTTTTTAATAAATTTTACATTTTTTTTCTATTTTATTCTTTATCAATATATTAAAATTGAATTTTTATCCCTCTACAACTCTCCCACACCTCACCACTTGCCACCACACTACCTTGATCCCTACATGTTTGTCGTTTTCCACCTACACCAGCCTAGAATCCAGCCTTGATCCACTCAGCAAAGTTCTTTTCCACCACAATACTTGGCCTCACTCACCACAACTAACCAACCTTGTGAAAATTCTCACAAGCATCACCCACCCCTAACTGTGGCAGAGCATCTGATCCAACAAGTCAGGGTGCTCCACCTTTTTATTTAGGTATATTTTTATGTATTTATGTATTACACACACATATGTTTCGATATATATATATATTAGTTTATATTTATTTATTATTTACTAATTACATTGTGTACAAATTATATATTAAATATTAATTTATATATTACACACAGATGCATTTATTTATTTTTTTATTAATATTTATTTATTTATATATTTATATTTATATATATATTTATATACATTTATATATATTTATATATATTTATATATTTATATTGTTTAAATATTTATATATTTATATTTATTTGTATATATTTATTTAAGTATATATATATATATAATTATATATATATACTTATAATTATATATATTTATATTGTTACATGTATTTATATATTTATATAAATTAATATAAAATCATATATTTATAAATATTTATATTTTTGAGATATATATATATATATATATATATTTATACATATGTGTATATATATATATATTTATATATTTACATTTATTTATATTTATTTATATATTACTTGTATATAAATATATATATATCTATATTTACATATATTTGTATCTATTTATATATTTATATGTATTTATATATTTAGATTATTTATATCAATATATATTTATATTGACATGTATGTATTATTTTATTTTATTTATATTTATGGGTTTATGTATTTATATTTATATATTTATAATTGGATCCTCTCATATATCACTAGAACTAATAGTTACAAACATAGTCCATGTATACCTCTTAGGGGTTACAACCTTTTCCATGTGTGGATCACTTCCACTTATAAGATAAACTCAGTTTCCTATCAAAATGATGGTCCTCTGTTTATTAACACATTGCCTAGTCTTGGTCAACCGTCACTAGTATCTCTTGGATGTCAAATGACTCATCCTTTATTCTCCACTCAATCACACAGAGTAGTAATGAGACACATAATTAATTTTCCATCTCTCTTCTCCTACAGTCATGGTGGGTATCTTCCATATATCGTAATGAGTCTTGTCTTCTCTGTCCATCTATTTGTGTCTCATCCCTCCCATATTTTATCCCCCTTATTCATGATATCATATTAAAACCCAAAATGATAGGATATTTAAACATGCTAACCATATCTCCTAAATGGGTTCCCACTCATAACTCAGCCAACTCATTACAAGTATCATATAAACTTTCAAATACTCATGCCCCACCACGATCATCATTATGATATTTTTTATCAACTAGATAAATTTAAATTTATCCAACTTCTTCTCCCACAACGACCTATATGGACTTAATATATTATAGTACAATAAAAAACTTGATAATTTTTAGTGGGTTACCACGATCACAACATCTCCTCTGTGGTGCTCCCACAATCTCTTTCTGTCATATATGTCATCAATATAATCATTTTTCTTACTATACTTCTTTGCACACAATAAATTATCAATAATATTCATACCCCATTAATAATAATAATTAAAGTACATGATCCCATTAACATTATCTATTCATTTATAAAATCCATTTTACCCATGTTATTAGCAGTTTATCTTTTACAACATCATGTTATACCATCACAAATATTCTCTACATGTGAAAATTATGCACCTCATTTATGAAACTCATGATCTCTAATTTCCTTTATACTTTCCATGTGGCATCTCATGATTCCTATAATACGCATGAATTTTTTATATATTCCGTGGTATTTTACAAGAATCATATGGTGGATCTTGACTATATAATGAAAAAATGAATTCAAAAAAGATCTTTTGTAAAAAGAATTCATAAAAAGAGTCAAAACTATGATATATTTATATTTATATTTATGATATGTATATTTATAATTCAGATAAATATTTTCAATCAATAATGTAAAATGATATTCCCTAATCATTTTATATGATATAATTTTGAGTAGTGTTATGCCTATGTTTTTTCCGTGTTATATTCCCACATCCTATGATACCTTCTATTGCTACATGTGATAGATCAATACCATATATTTGACTCTATATTTATTCACAATTCATCCTTTTACATGTAAAAAATTGAAAAATTTATATGTGTTATGTGTTTTCAAATCCTATAAAACACCATGGCTTATATTACTTAGTTCTTTTTTCCTAGGGAACATCCGAACATTAACCATGAAATCCATAATTGTGTTGTTCATGTGAAATAGATTTTCATTATGAAAAACCATATTTAAATAAACCATAATTATTGATTTATTACATAAAGGTAAAAATAATACAATTACAAAACATATTGAGGTATAGTGAATTTGGGAAGTTAGGTACATATCACAATTAATTGAACATGGATACAATAAAATTATTTAAAACTCCACAACAAGCCCTTATATATTTTTTTCTATTCTAAAACTCCATAGGATAGCCTAGGGAAACGAATAAGAAAGAGGTGAGATATAAAGAAAAGTAATATAATAATAAAATCATATCCTAAGGTAATGTAGTACATGTGAGTCAAGAGGCATATCAAGGTAACATAAGGGGGTGATAGTAATAAACTTTACCATGAAAGAATGATATAATTTGATAACATAAAGGAAACATGGGAATTTCCAAAAAATATAATACATGACATCATAAACACAATTCAAGGACAAATATTGAGACATAATAACATAGAGTGTTTAGGATAAACTACCATGCCTCGTACATGGAAAATCATGAGATAAAAATATTTCCCAATGTATTGGAGGACTATATAATCCTGGGCCAACCCGTCACATTCATATCATGTACATGCATAAGTGTGCCATATAGATCATACAAAATAGTATGCATTTTATAAATTTCAATCCTAAAATTAAGGAATTTGGTTTACATATATATAAGTACCAAATAAATTATGGATAAGTGCATCTAGGTGAATACCCTTGAGTAGAAATGGGGATGGGTATTCACTACAAAATTGTTTTCTATGGAAAATTGCAGGATAATTTTGGTAGTATAATAGAGGTATGTAAGTATTCATGGAAGAGTTTAATTAGAGTGTAAGGGATATATCATAACATAAAAATAATTAGGATAGTAATAGAGATTTATAAAAATTTATTCCAACATGGAAAATTAGAAATCAAAAGGCATAATATGATAAAGGTTCTCGAATAAATAGGAGAACGTGAGGATCCCTCACCTTGAGAGGGAACTTCAAAAAGCATGAGAGTAGCTTATTTAGAGCTTCGAAAAACCTTGGGAGGGATATAGATGGGTAAAGGTAGAGTAAATTCAAGATAAAAGTATTTAGAGTAAAGAGTAATGAGAGGTTGGGTGGGTTTGTATAGAAAAAGGGAGGGGAATTCTGTATTGAATTCTAAACTTAGGGTTTGGACTCTATATGATACAATAATCAAAACCACAAACAATACCATGGTTTTCCCCATATTTTCTCCCAAAAAGAAGTGGTTGTCAATATTTTATATGTCTTAGAACCCAAATAATTAAAACAATACCTTTGGTAATGTGTAAGTCAGTTATGTTCATAAAAAATTAATTTCAAAACCTAAAAATATAATATAGGTTTTGTGGGATTAATTAAGGGTTTATAAAATTAATAAAATAAAATAAAAAAAATTATTTTAAAGGGGAAAAATAATTTTGGTATTTTATAATCTTTATAGTCTTTATTACATCACTTTTTGACTTTAATAATGTGATAATACATGCCATATTTAATTTTTACCCAAAAATTCAATTGAATTATAAAATTATGAAAAAATATAAAATTGGATAATTTTGATTTTTTTATTTCAAAAATAATATTTATTTTATAAAAATAGTTCTATAAATATGAATATTTTTATTTTTTATTAAAAATACTTACTAAAAAAATATTATATTTTTTGATACTAAAATCTTTCTAACACTTGTTAAAATTTTGTTGGAATTAATTAAATTATATTATCATTTATATTTAAATAAATATTATTTAATAATATTATTTTATTAAAATAAAATTTATTTAAAAATTCCATGAATTTATCAAAAATAGTGTATTGATTGTTACTATATATTTCCCAAAAATACAATTTGAGTTTCATCATATCAAAATCTATTTTTTATCAAACTCTTTTTTTAATAATTTATAAAGTAATAATAAAAAAGTATAAATAGAAAAATTATTTTATTAAAATTATAATTTAGAAATTCATATTACTTTTTTATAGATACATAACCCCTTATTACACCAGCATACTCCCTAAGCGTAAGGTGTGCGATAGTGACACTTTCTTAGGGTGGTTCGGTGAACATGGTTTGGGACATGATCTCAATAAGATTTAAAGCATTAAATAAATGGGTTAAATCATGATTTATTTAATTAATATCATACTAGGATTGTTCAAGGAAAAAAAAAGAGTGATTACACCCCCCTTAGAAGCTATTATAAATTATCTTTATAGGTTACAATCATACTTGTCGAGGACATCACTTCTTTTGTCTGTGATAATTTTATTTATCATAACCCTTAATATATACTAACCATAATGATAATTTTAAAATGGATATATTATTAACAATTATGATGCATAATGATATTATAAATATGAATAACTTTAACAACCCAAAATAACCAAGGTAGTGAATGTGTTTTCTTTAACTACATTTTTTATAGGAAATTTATTCATTTAAAGTGTGAATTTCATTTATAAATTTTTGGGACTTTAAATTATTCCCCCCTACTTAAATTTCATCGATGATATTTCATTTAATACACTAAAAATGATGAGGATACTTCAATTTCATCACCTCCTCAAGTTCCCATGTTGCTTCCTCAAACTTGTGGTTTAACTAAAACTCTTTGATTAGGTGAATTCTTTTGTTTCATAGAACCTTTTCTCTATGATATAAGATCTTCACTGAATAATACTCATATGAATTATCATTCTCCAAGGGTACCACCTATGTATTTAGTATATGTTAGGGGTATGACATTTACTTAATCAAGAGGGCTACATGGAACACATCATATACTTGAGGTATGTTAGGTGGGAGTGATAGTCGATAAACCCCTACTTCGATGCGATCAAGGATCTGAAAGGGGCCAATGTATACAATAACATGATTTCCCTTCTTCCCAAACCTTATGAATTTATTCCTTGGATATATATAAATGAACACTTTATCTCTAACCTTAATCCATAGGTTACTCAATGATTTTCTACATTACTTTTTTGTTGACTTTTTGAAGATTTCATATTTCATTGAATGGTTTGAACCTTATCTATAATCTCATGGATAAGTCAAGGTCCTATCAATTTCCACTCTCCAACTTTATCCCATCATGTTAGAGTCGGACACCACTTCTCATACAGATTCACAGAAGGTTCCATTTGAATGATATAATAAAAACACTTATTATATGAGAACTATACCAGGGAAAGGTGTTGATACAAACATCCTAGGAAATACATTGAAGAAGATCTCAATATAACCTCTAGATTTTTTATGGTACTCTTAGGATTACCGTTTATATGAGGGTGATATACAATATTAAAACTTAGCTATGTATCCATTGCTTGCAGAAGGATTCTCCAGAACATTGAGGTAAACTAAGGATATCAATAAAATAAAACAGAGAGTGGAACTCAATGAAATATTAACACTTATATTATATATATCTTGGTGATTTTGTCAAGAGAGAAATATTCCAATATATTAATTAAATGTGTTGACTGTGTTAAGTTATCAAATACCACCTAGATGGTGTTATTTGCTTTATATGTCCTGGGGAGTCCTATGAAAAAACCCATGGTTATGTTTTCCCATTTCCATATTGGTATATGAAGTGGTTTCATCATAACCTTAGATTTATTTTATTTAGTCTTGAATTCTTGGTATAATAAGCATCAATATACAAATTGTCTAATATCTATCTTCATGTTATCCCACCATAATTGTTTCTTTAGATCTATATAAATTTTTCTTCTTCCTAGAATAATAGAGAAGTATAAGCTATGAACATAATCCATAATTTCCCTCTTATGTTATGGTTTTCATGGGACACATATTCGGGTTCCAAACACTATAAATCCATCTTAAGAAATGTCTAACTATAAAATATTTTCTACCTTTATTTAAATCACATCATCTTATTTTTTCACCTCCTTATTCCTCTCAATAATGGATGGTTGAGTATTTTTTTGATAAAGGCAGGATGAAGATAATTTTATTATTCCCATGCCCATCCATTTCATGTTTAAGAAGATTTAATCCCTTTTAATCCTCATTATTAATAGGGTTGCATGATACTTTATTCCCAGAGTATTTTCCACATTGTTCGTCTTCCCAGGATGGTAATTGATTGAACAATCAAAATCCTCAATAAAATTTAATGAACATAATTGGTTCATATTGAGATAATTTTCTGTGAATATATAATATAGGATTTTATGATCTTTATATATATTTCAAACTTATCCCCATAGATATAATGTCACAAAATATTTATTACTAAATAACTATATCCAATTCTAGGACATCTGTTAGGTAGTTCTACATATGGATCTTTAATTGGTGGTAGGAATAGGCTATCACTCTATTATCTTGCATGAGTATACAACCCAATACATTTTCAGATGCATCATTATAGATCAAAAATCCTTCATCCTGGTAGTTAATGTGAGAATAAGAATAGAAATTAGCCACTTTTTTAACTATTTAATGCTCTCTTAAAATTCATCAGTCCAAACAAACATCACTCCATTTAAAGTTAGCTTCGTTAGTGGGATTAACAATAATGATAAGTTTCTCACAAATTTATGATAGTACCCAAATAATACAAGGACACTATAGATATATATCCCAAATATTGGTTTTGGACATCCTTCAACAACCTATGTTTTTAAAGGATCCATAGATATCCATTTAAATTTGATAACATTCCCTAGTAATTTTACTTTCTCAATCTAAATCCCAAATTTTAAATAATTTCTATATAAATTTTATTTTCACAAGTAATTTAGTACAATATTTAAATTCTAATCATGTTCCTCCTTAATTTTAGTGTAGATACGAATATCATCTACAAATACTCCAAAAATTTATTGTGGTAATTACTAAAGACTCTATCTATCAAGTCTATAAGGATAGGTGAAACATTTGTAAGTCTAAATTTAATCACTATGAGCTCATAATATCCATAAATTGTATGAAAATAATTCTCAAGGGTATCCCCCTTCTTCCCATTTAATTGATAATACCATGCCTGAATATCCATCTTAGAGAATTAATGGTATACATGTAGCTGAGAAAACAAGTAATCAATATGCAATAGAATATACTGGTTTTTTATCATAATCATTTTGATTCATGATAATAAATTTATATACACATTGAACAATACTTTTTCTTGATGAAAATGATTGATAAACACCACCGTGAAGTACCTGGGTGTATAAACACTTTATCTATATTCTTTTATAGTTTCTTCTTTAGAGCTTAAAAATTAAACAATGGCCCTTTTATATGTGATCTTGGATATTGAAAATATTTGGGTATATATTAGATTGAGAAATAGGCCTCTCAACTTGGAGTAAGATGAGAAATTTCTTAAGGAAACACGTTATAGAATTCCCTTATAATGAGTTTGTATTCAAGGATGATATTTTATGTAGTCTAAATAAATTTAGCTAGATACACTTTCTCATAAGACAATAATATCCATGACTGAAATGATGATACTAAAATAGATTCCTCCTCCTCCTTACACTTGTATATAATTGGAGGGTGATTTTCAATACAGAGGGTTATTTCATTATCTCATTATTTTTTGTTGGATCTATATAAGGAAACATAATCCATACCCAGAATAGAATAAAATTACACTATATGGAGAATCATAAGGTAATCTAGTAAACTCAATACATATTTTTTAAAAATGGGATGAGTTATATGCTTTGTATGAAATAATTGACCCATTTATCTTCTTCACCAATAACTCAGTGACCATGTTTTGAGGTGGTGTTTGAAAAGTTCCCCTAAACATATATGATATGAAAGAATGTGTAAAAATAAAATAAAATATTAAATTCACTATACTTTAATGAATAACTATTATACCTATCACCACTTAATTTCCAGGATCCACCAGAGCAGTTGTGATGGCATAAGCTTACCCTTTCTCTTTAAGCCTTGGAGGTTGTTTTCATCAGTTATCATAAAAAAACTTAGCTTAATGAATTGATTTACACAATGTCATTTCTACTTATGGTCGAAAAATTGAACAATTGGTTGAGGTTTGACCATGTAAATACATTCTTCCATCATATTTTTGGGTTTTGTCTTGTCATTAATTTCTAGATAGGTGTTATTCCTACCTAAACTGAATGACTTTTCTTACCCCATTTAGGAAATTTCCATGTCGCTTATTCCCATACTTTTTAAAAGTGGGATGTTGTAATTTCTTTCTACCATCAGATTATTCTATCACACCACCAAAATTAAAATCCATCATCTACTTCCTATCTCTAGACCCATGGAACCCTTGAGATTATATGATCTCCATTTCAACTTATAAGACACATAACATAATTTCTTTGTAGATGTTAAAGTATATAATCACTAATAATTTTCTTATAATTGAATTTATCACACCAAAAAAGTGTTCAAATTTAATTTCAAGGTCAATGAATAACCCAAAGGTGTATCATGTAGGTTTTAAGAAGTTCACCTCATACACCTTGATGGGTTCATCATCCTTTTTCTTGAGTCTAAAGAAATCCCATTTTATTTTATGTCTGTTCTTGTGTGTAAAATATTTATTTTAAAAAAATTGATGAATTATTTTCACTCTATTGCTTTGATCTCTTCCTTGGTCTTTATATTATTGATCAATATCCACCATTGATTAGGTTCTACCTCCACAAAACAAACAAAAAAACTAACCTTATCTTTCTCAAAGAAATGATGGGTGGAGAAGATATTTTCAATGGATTTGAATTAATATTCAATGATTAAGGAATTGAAAGATCCACTAAAAGTATGAGGACTTTTTTAAACAAAGTTCTCAATTGGAACTTTCCCTTTATTAGGGAGATGTGGGTGTTTCTTATAATTCAATTTTATATTAAAAAATTGAGTTAATTGAGAAAGTATTGTCATAAATTTCGTGATTCATACTCCCATTGAGTTGGGAGTCACATTTGGCCAGTCATCACATTTTCCCTCACATTGGTTGTTGACATAGTTCCTTCTATTTCCATCCATTAACTAAAATAAAAGGTAAATTAGGGATGAAAATTTATAAACTATTAAACATATAAAAAGGAAACTATGAACATTGAAGGGATAACTCATAAAGAGAATATATTCCTTAACAAATGAATTTTTATGTTTAAATACATGTTATTCATGATATATTTCCTAACATAAAATATTATGGTTATTTTTGTTCCCCTGATAATGGTTTTTAAGGAAATTTTGAATTTACCAAATGATATTCATCTGAAGTGTTAAACAAGGTGTGAGGTAAGACCACTCTGTCATGCACAATGTAACAATTGAGTCAATACCAACATACCCTTTTTTGGGTTATTACCCCTTGGTAGAAATATTCTAGATCCACATCCACCTATAGTAACCAGGTAAGGATGAATTTTCTTAGAAACTACTTACTCTATTCTAAAGCAAAATTTTTGGATGTTTTCCAGTTTTTTGTCTTACCCTTAAGGCTTTCTCTAAGGTTTTTTATTCCTAACAATCAAATATAACCAAACTTTTATATGATACCAACTATGATAACCCATATTTTAATACACATTAATTCATTATTTATTAAATAATGGTACATATAATACAATATGAGAAGAGCGTGAGGACTAGTGTCTTTGGGAAATTAGGTACATAGAACAATAACATGAACATGGATGATTTTTTTTTATAAAAAATCCAAAACATTCCCTTAAAATTCATTTTCTCATCTTAAACTATATGGGATTAATTAGGGATATAAATAATAAAGGGGTGATCTATAAATCTCTGTTAAGAAATAGTCCTGGTATATCATAAGTTAAAGTAGTCCATGTGAGTCAAGAGGGATATCAATGTAACATAAGAGTGGTTAGAGTCATAAAATTAAAAATAAAATAATGATATAATTTGATAAAATAATGGAAAAATGGGAATGCTGATACAATATAAAACATGACATCATAAACATAATTCAAGTATAACCGATGAGGCATCATAACATAGTGTCCTTATGATAACCTCCCACGTACCATACATGGTATATAGGTTGATAAAAAATTACCCAATGCATTGGAGGGTTATATAATTCTAGTCCCACTTGTCACATTCATATCATGTAAAATGATATATGTTACACATATATCATACAACATATAATGTATTTTTTCACTTATAATCCTAAGATCAAGGAGTGTGGGTTATGTAACACCCCAGAATTATAAAATAAGGATATTGTATTTGATAGCATGTATGAAAAAAAATACCAAGAATACAAAGGAATAAAAATCCTGATAATTTATGATATATTTAATATTTCAAATAAATTCAATCTATTCAATATCTTTTAATTCATACAATACTGAGTTAGATTGCCATAAATGCAATAATGACTTTCTTTAATGGCTTGTGTTACAAGCAAGACTCCGTTTTACCAAATACTGTTAATATTATTATTTAAAATTAATTTGTGGTTATAAATAAGATTAAATGACTTATGAAAATATATGGTTGAATGCATTTGTAACTAATTAATTATAAATGAATAAAAAAACTAATTATATATAAAGGAAATATTTTTATAAATAACTATTATTATGTTCAAAAGGATTTTTTATTAATAAATTAAATTATTTACTATTATTTAATGATATTAATATATTAAATCAATTTTTTTACATTCATCCAATATATTTGATAGGAATAGGATAAAAAAAAAATCCAATTTTATGTATAAAAATTGTATTTTTCTAAAGGTGGTTTTCCTACCTTTTAAAGACACACATGTTTTAAAAACAATTTTTGACACTTTCATAAATTTTATTTTAAAAATTAAACATCATTTTTGAAATATTAATGTTATAATTAGTTTTGGGTAAATTTTTAGTATTTTTATGGGAAGTTTCATTTTTCGATGAATAGTGAAAAGTACTGAATTATAACTGAAAAAGAAATTTTAATCAGAATAATATTTAATATTAAATTATATTTTGAATTGATTTTCAATTAAAAATATTTTAATTATACATATATTAATATAATTTTGGAAATTTTAATCATTTTATATTGAATTTAGATATATAAACTTAGTAATCTTTTGAACATTTTCACTTACAAAACCTGTTTTCTCGTCCCGTCTACAGGATTAATTTTAAATAAATTTATTAAAAGTATGTGATTTGAATTTTGAAAAATGGATTCCAGATTTTTAATCATCATAATTTATTATTTATAACCATTTAAACTTAAATTTCTCCAGAAATGCTAAGTCAAATTAGTTAAAATTAATTACAGTGATTAACAGAACAATGAGTCTACCAGGAGACTGAAATTTAATCATAATGGGAAAATGGCCTAAAAACATGTAAAAAACCCATTTTATGGAAATATTTATACCTTATAACTTATAGGATATATAGTTTTATATTATTTGAGCCTCTTGACATGAAGAAAATATGAGTGGAATTCCTTCTTTTAAAAATTTACATGTTTTCCACTCACCCCACTTATAAAAGGCCTCCCACTCTCTCCCTTATTCACACCTCTCAAAACAATTTGGTTCATAAAATATTTTTCCAAATAAATATCAAAATTCCATACTATAATCATATAAAAATTATCTTGGGAATAAAGAAAACATTGGAAGTTATTAGTACGAACCTAAGGAGGATACCCGGAAGAGAGGTAATGATTTTTTCTAAAAGCATTTTTATTTTATTTCCATATCCAACCCACTAAATTATTATTATATCATGATTATATAATAACCTAATTATAATAAATTTAAATATATTTATTAATGTTATGGTTATGACATAATACTTCACATACATCCATCAAATGGGTTATAAAATCATTTTTAGTGTGTACGAAAGAATATCACCTCATGAACCAATGTCTTTCGTTTTTCCTTTACCACCTTTCAATACTGGTAATATTAAAAAAATAATACTTATATATATTATATATATTATATTATATATTATTATCAAATTATTATAATATGCATACCCTCATGGTTTCCATTTTTTGGTAATGCGATAACATCATTCGTGTGTACGATAGACTATCGTCTCGCGAAATGATGCGATTCATTCACACTTTACATGGAATGTATAAATGATGAGTTTAATAAATATATGTTATATATTTGAAATAAAAATTATAATATAATAATAATATTCATAAATATCATTTACTTTTGTCTATTTTAATATGTTAAGAAAATGGAAGTAGTGTTCATGGGAACCTATGGTCTACCATCACCATGAACGGTGCAATTTATTTCCTATCACTAAATTTTATGGATTAATATAAATATATATATAATTAATATATATAATATTTAAATTATTTATATGATAAAATCATGTTTCACTTTTGAGGAACAAAAAATAACAATTCAACACATACTTGAAAAACAAGGCAATAAACACCCGAAACAGTGAAAATAATGAAATATTATTAAAAAATAGGTGATAATATGTAATAAAAGGATTATATATGATATTATAAATAAAAATATGGTTCTATTATAAGTTAATTAAATGATTAAAACTATTATACAAGAGTTTAAGGAATGTTCAACCAAAATGAAGTGTAGGGAAAGGGAATTCTTAACTAAATTTCAACTGATTGAGTTAAACATCTATTTCATTGATTATTTCATGATAAGAATATATGTGTAATGAATTTGTATTATCTTGTTTTGTGTTTCAAAAAAAATTATTTGGATTTATAGAGGATACACATAATCCATTCATTTATTAATTCTCACTTCAATGTTATGATCATTTAAGGGGTTATTTTCTAATCTCATTCTAATAGAGATTATTTATTCTTGAATATCAGTTGAAGAAAATTACTTGAAATTTTCATAATAAAACCTTTCATTTTAATATCCTATAGTTATTAATTAACTCTTTAATGTAATAGTACCATTTTACACTATTTGGTACTTAAAAACTTTAGAAAATGTTTTCAAGAAAATATGACTTCATTTCTATCTTGAGTAGGAAATATTTTTTCCTTCAAAACCATGTTTTCTAAAAATGTTTTCAAAAAAGTTTTATACATTTCAAAATTATTCATTAAATTTTTTTTCACACATTTTACCCTTTAAAAATATTTTAAAAGGAATCCTTTTTTTTTTTCATTTTCAAAACAATTCATGTTTGGATTTTACTAAAAAAGTGAAAGGAAAACTTTATTTTAACATGTACAGTATGAATGTAGTTTTCAGACATCATGAATACTCAAATGTTTTAAATATTATTTTATAAGTTTAAAAGGTTATTTTAAAGTGAATTTATTTCCAAATTTTTTTATGAAAATTTATTGTTAAAATTTATTTTAAAATTAAATTATTTTCAAAATGGAAAGGATATTTTTCTCAATAATGTTTTTAAATATATTTTTATGGTATTTACATTCATCAATGACATAAATAATTTATTATTATTCCAATGGGTATATATTTTATTTATTCCATAATTAATATTTATATGGATGGTTTATGAACAATTTGACAAAGGATATCATTGGCATTCACTCCCTTGAATCCATTTTTGCAGTCAATAAGTTTCCCTTGAAATTTTTACTTTATAATGATCATTTGAAATTAAATTTTAGATTAATATACATATTATTTATAATGTATATTATTATTTCTTAAACGGTATTTTATTTTTACATACGGTATTTTCTTTGATAGTTATTGATTATGTGGTAAAATATTGATAAACCCGTATCCTTTAATCAATACAGGTAATTGATAAGGCATGTAGTTTATAGATTAAATAGACTATTAGATATATTAGGAATTATATAGACTTGTATGAAATGGGTTGGCGACTGTTTAAATTAATCCCCATGATGCATCAATAATCTCATGAGATGAAATTAGTTTGAATAAAACCCATCATGATTTTCACCAAGCAGTTTAACGTGTCCTTTGAAAGGTCTTGATAATAGTATGTTTTAATCCATCTTGTGAAAGGTCTCAATGGTTAATGTTATGTGTACCTAGAAAACATGAAATCAAATATTTATAAATTTAATACATTTATAATTTTTTTATTATTATCCATGATATTTTCACTCTGACAAAATCTATGGATGCATTTCATTCTCATTTTATTGATTAAATGGAAAGTGTTTTCATTTATTTACCTTAACAAATTGAAACTAACTTATATTATCATGATATTAAAGTTATTTAAATGGAATTTGTTTTTAGTTATTTACCTTGATATATTATTTATATATTTCCTCCTTAGGTATTTATTACATGAAATGTATTATCATCTATTTACCTTTCTATATTAATTATGCTCATTGATTCATTATTGCTTCCACAGTAATTAACCCATACTAATAATTTGATCTCAACCTTATTTTTTTACTTTCCCTAGGATTCCAGGAAGTTCAGTATGATTGATATACATGGATACACTAGATGGAATAAAGTTATTATTGTCAAAAGAAAAAAAATCTAATGTATATTGTGTATTCCAAATGTAATGTAAGACTCATGTATGTATCTAGTTTACCAAGAACGATAAACTAATTAGTACTTTTGGATGTGTTTCATTATATATTATTCCCGTGTAATGGTTGCAGGAACTAGATCTGAGCTTCTGGGGTCGGGGTTGATATATTTGGTATCAAAGGAAGTTTAGTAGAAAACTTGGAAACTAGATATAGGAAAACATAGATTTAGGAACCTAACCCTAAGATACAATTTGCGGATAAGTATATAAGAACATCCTAAAGAAATCATGTTTATGATTATGAGATTAGATATGCATAAAATTTTCAATTTATTTAATTATTTTACTTGTTTTTGGATTAGACATTATGTTTCATAATGATATGACCTCATCTAGTGTATATCATCATTTATAAATAGCTCCAAGCATAAGTAATGTGAAAAACAATGCACATGATACAAAGAGTAATAACGATCATGTATTTTATGCTATTAATCATATATTTTGAAGGAAAATAGTATCTAAAACATTTTCATTGTATGGGGGAATAATATCATGTTATAATGAGATAGAGAAAGAGTTATCTAAATATTATGGCTTCAGAAAGAAGTATAAGAAAAAGATGATAGATGGGAAAAATATGGATAAAAGGAAGAAGGGAAAGAAGTATTCTCAAACATGTGATAATTTTGGAAAGAAACACCTGGTAAATTTCTTAAATATATTGGGAGTTGGATACCAATGTAGAGAGATATGCCACCATGATTTTGATTATAACGAAAAAAACAATTATGATGTACAACGCTTCAACTATATAGATATCAGGCACTATGTAAATAAATTCCCCAAGAATCAAGGGAATATACCTTAGAATAAGCTAATCAATCATGGTCACGATTATGTTATCACTACATACAAAGATGAATAGTTAATTTGCATGTTTTAGGATTAAATAATTATGTTATTTGAGTATTTTTTTCAATGATATACTGGTTATGAGAATCATGAAATATATAATTATCATACTGCAGTATTATTTCTTTAAGGATTCAAGATCACATGTTGAAAAATATCTGTAACCAAGAAAAATGACTTAGTGGTAAGTTGAACTTATTGGAAAATATATTATTGAGGTAAATATAACCCTTAATATATTCTTGATGTTGAAACAATTATTGATGGATAAAGATATTATTGATATGGATAATGTGATTGGATATTATCGACTACATTAAAATTGATTAAATATTTATAAGAAAAATGGTTCTTTATGGATACTAAAACATTTTTGGATTTAAGGAATATATCCTATAACCTTTGTTTTACATAAAAAATTAACAATAATTAATGTTTTCAATAAGGTTTTAAGGTATTTAAATTTTTACCATGTTTCAAGAGATTACATGATGAATGTATTCACATATTAGGTATGTGATGATTAGGAGATACTTCATATTATTTGGGGGATTACAGGTAAGTCAATTTTGGGAATCCAACAACATTATTTCTAATCTTATGGATCTTAATATTGTAGAAGGGTCATAAGGTTAACCATTTAGGTAATAGTTTATGTCAAATATGGTACATGGCACTAGAGAATAATTTATTATATTGGATAAATTGGGATAAATATATTAGTTTTGGAAAATAGTTAGAGACAAACATAAAGTATTGTCACTCTTTTATGGGACTTACAATCTATTAAAATTGAATTTTAGTGCTTCAGGCATAAACAATTATTTTCTAGATATTCATTATTATTTGGGTAATCGAGGAATCAAAAATAAATTGAAGAACAACCAAAGGATAAAATTTAACATATGAAATATAAATGCATAATATAAGTGTATTTACTTGTATTCTTAGATAATAATGGAATTCATCATCTCTAGTAAAAGGTTCTTGAAACAAAAATGTTTTCATATTATCATCATTTTTGAAAATATCAATGGCCTTTTTTAGAACTCTGGTTTATGACTTTATGGTTGTTAACATTATTCTAAACATGTTATTTGTTACTCTCCCTCAGTATTTGATTGTTATTTTTCTCTTCCATGCCCACATTTTCATTTCTAACCTATCACCGTCGATCGAGAAACCTAGTTATGTAATTATTCCAAATTAATTTTTTACATCCTTTTTCTCTTATTAAAAGGATATTTTATTATCCCTTTTACAATGTGTATTTTTCAACAAATTAATTTCCAAATATAAAACCTTATATCTTCATGATCAAGTTTAAATTTTAAGGATATAATTTAATTATTGTGGGGAGAATGTAACACCCCCAAATTATAAAATAAGGACATTGTATTTCATAGATTTTATGACACACAAAACCTAGTGTTGAAGAGAATAAAATAGCATGAAACTTAACAACATATTTACTATTTTAAATAAATTAAATCTATTTTATATTATGAAATTCACACAATACTTATTTACCTTTCATTACATGAAATAATGACTTTCTTCGATGGCTTGAGCAACTTGTAAGATTGAGTTTTACCAAATACTATTAATATTTTTATTTAAAATGAAAATTATCTACTAGAAATTAAATTGGAAGTTATAAATAGGTTAAATTAACTTATGAAAATATATGGTTGAATTCATTGGTTTCTAATTAATTATAAATGAATATAAAAACCAATCTAATATAAAAGAAATGCTTTTATAAAAAACTATTATTACAACCAAAAGAAATTTATCCTAATAAATTAAATTAATTAATATTATATAATGATATTAATATATTCAATCAATTTTTTTTACATTAATCCAATATATTTTATAGTCATAGGATAAGAATAAATCTAATTTTATGCATAAAACCATTATTTTTTTAAAGGTAAATTTTCTATCTTTTAATGTTGTACTTGTTTCAAAACCAAAATTTGAAACTTTTTTAAACGTTATTTGAAAAAATGAACTTAATTTTTGAAATCATAATATCAAATTTATCTTTGGGGGAATTCTTTTTGTTTTTATGAGAAGTTCAATTTTTTGATGAGTAATGAAAAATACTGAATTTTAATTAAAAACCGATTTTCATATAAATAATTTATAATGATAAATGATATTTGGAATTTTTGAATTTTTTTTCAAGTAAAAATATTTAAATTATATATATATATATTTATCCAATTTAGTTTATTGGAATCATTTTTATATTTAATATATATATATATATATATATAAACATAGTAAACCTTTGATCATTTTAACTTACAAAACCATATTTCTCTTCCCATCTTTAGGATTAATTTTAAATTAATTTCTACCACTTAGGTGATTTGAATTTGAGAAAATGGTTTAAATATTAGTAATTATAAAAATTTATAACTTTAATAAGTTAAAATTAATTTTTGAGAAAAATTATTAGTAAAAGTCGTTAAAATTAATTACAACAATTAAGAGAAAAATGAGTTTATCAAGGGACTAAACCTTAAACTTAAGGATCCAAATGACATATAAAATTATATGAAATCAATTTTATATACATATTTTGACCTTATAAATTATATTATAGAGTTTTTTGCATTATTTGAGACACTTTACATGAAAAAAAGTGAATGTAATTCTCTCTTTCAAAAATTTACATGTTTTCCACTCACCCCACTTATAAAAGGCCTCACACTCCCCCCTTATCTACACCTATCCAACCACTTTATATAGGAAAATACCTTCCTAAATAACTCCTCAAATTACCTAACCTCATCCTATAATTATTATATTTAGTATTAAGAAAAACTTTGAAGGCATTAGTGCATACCTAAGGATGATACCTGCAAAAGAGTTAATGATTTTCTAAAAGAATTATTATTTTATTTCCTTATCCACTACCCTAAATTATTATTATAACATGATTATATAATAACTTAAGGATCCTAAATATAATTATATTTTTTATGTAAATTTTATGACCTAAAAATTCACACACATCAATCAAATGGGTTATGAAATCCTTGTTTGTGTGTATTATGAACTACCGCCTCACGAATCGATGTCGTTAATTTTTCCATTACCACAGTTCAAGGTTGTAAATAATTATGTAATTATTGTTCATATATGATATTTATTATATTTATGATGTATTTTTTATTCTTTAATTATTATATATAACATACCTTTAATCTTTATATTTTTTTTGGGAATATGATATTGTTATTCATGTGTGTGGCGGACTACCACCTCACGAAGTGATGTGATTCATTCACGCTTTACATGTAATGTATTAAGTAAGGTTTAATAAAAATATGTGATATATATGACATTAAAATGATACTATAATAAAAATAGAAAAACAAATCATTTAATTTTCTTTCTTTTAATATGATAATTAAATGGAAGTAGCGTTCATGCGTACGTATGACCTATAATCTCCATGAACAATGCACTTCATTTCCTATCACTAAATTTTAAAGATTACTCTAAATACAAATATAATGAATATATATGATATATAAATCATGGTTAAAATTCTATATACGATGAAGTAATTATATAATTTATAGGAATAAATAATAACAAGTCAAAACGTAGTCAAAAAACAATATAATTAACACCTGAAACAATGAAAATAATGAAAGATTATTAACAAATGGGTGATCATTTTTTATAATAGGATAATATATGATATTATAAATATTAATATGGTTACGATATAATTTAATAAAATTATTAAAACTATAATATGTGGGGTTAAATAATTCTCAACCAAAATGAAGTATACAGTAAGAGATTTCTTAACTAAATTTCCACTCATTGGGTTAAACATCTACATAATTGATTATGTCATGATAAGATTATCTGTTTAATGATTTTTTATTATATTATTTTGTATTTAAACTTTTTATGTGTATTTATAGTGGAATAACATAATCTAATTATTTATTAATTCACAGTTAAACATTATGATCATTTTAAGGGTTTATTTTACAATCTCATTATAATCGAGATTATTTATTCCTGAATATCAATTGAAGGAAATTACTTTACCATTTAATAATAAACCATTTTATTTTATTATCATATATTTATTAATGAAATATTTCAATTAATAGTACCTTTCTTCCACTCTTTAGTACTTAAAAATTTTGAGAAATTTTTTTCAAGAAAACCCAACATCATTTCTCTCTTCAATGGTAAATATGTTTTCCTCCAAAACCATGTTTTCTGAAAATATTTTCAATTTTTTTATCCTTTAAAAAAGTTATTAAATTAATTTTCACCAATTTTTATTATTTTAAAATGTTTTCAAATTAATCTTTTTATCATTTTCAAAACAATTACCACTTGTATTTTATAGAAAAAGTGAAAGGAAAACATTGTTTTAACATTTATGATATGAAAAGAATTTCCTGCCATCATGAACAATCAAATATTTTCAATATTATTTTATATATTTCAAATATTATTATAAATGAAAATTATTTTCAATTTTTTTTATATGAAATTTTAGTTTTAAAAGTTATTTTCAAAGAAAATAAATTTCAATATTTTCTTCGAAATGAAAAAGATATTTTTCTCAAAAATGTTTTTAAAGATATTTTTATGATATTTCCATTCATCAATGAAAAAAACCCTTTATTCTTACTCCAGTGTATATATATTATATTTATAATATACTTAATATTCCTCCATATGTTTTATGATTATTTTTACTAAGGAAGGTATTGACATTCACTCCCTTGAATCCATTTGTGTAGTCCATAAATTTCCCCTCAAATGTTTACTTTCTTATGATCTATGAACATTAAATTTAACCTAAATATCAATATTATTTATCATGTATATGATTAGTGTTTAATCCATATTCCATTTTTCATATGGTATTTACATTGGATGTTATTTATCAAATGGGAAATATTAATAAATCCACATCCTTTAATCAATGTAAATACTAGATAAGGAGAATTTTTTATGAATTAAATTGTTTATTAGATATATAAGTATTTCTTTGGACTAGTAAGACATGAGTTTGGGAATATTTTAAGTAATCCCATCAATTTATTAGTAGTCTAATGATATTAAATGAGTTAGAAAAAAACCCTTTGTGTTTTTAACCAAGTAGTTTAAACTATCTTGTGAAATTTCTTGACAATAGGGTGTTTTAAACCATCTTGTGAAAGGTTTTTACGGTAAAGGTTTAGTGTACCTAGGAAACATGAAAAACAATATTTAAGAATTTACAACATTTAAAATTTTGTTATTATAAACCGTGAGATTTTCACTATGAAAAAATATATGGATGCATTTCATTCTTAGTTTATTGACTAAATGACATGCGTCTTTAGTTATTTACCGTACCATATTGATTTTGATCATGACAGTAAGGTTATTTAAAAGGAATTTATTTTCATTTATTGTACTTTAAATATTGTTTAAAAACTTTATTTTTAGTTATAAATTACCAATAATGCGTTCTCTGTTATTTATCTTTCCATATTAATTGTGATCATTGATTCATTATTGATTTCGTTTTACTCAACCCTTACCAAGAATTCGAGATCACCTATATTTTATTTCTTTCTCTCAAGATTACATGAATTTTTCTATGACTAATATTAAGGGATACTATACATGGAATAATGTTATTATTATAAAAATAAAAAAAAAATATGTTGTAATTTTTTTATTCCAAATGTAATGGAAGAATCATATATGTTTCTAGTTTACCAAGATCACTAAACTGATTAGTCCTTTAGGATGATTTTCCTTTTATCTTATTCTAGTGTAAGGGTAGTAGAAACCAGCTATGGGTTTTTTGGGTTGGGGTTTATATAGGATAAATAAATGTAATTTTCAAGGAAATAAAGGATACGTACATCTAGGTTATTACCCTTGAGTGGAAATGGGGTTGGGTATTCACTACACAAATGTTTGGAATGAAAAATCATTGGATAACTTCAGTAACATAAGAGGGGTACATAAAGATTCATGGAAGGATTTAATAAGGTTGAAATATGTCTAACATAACTTGGATTTCATATAATCAATAATAGGGATGTTTAAAAACATATCCCAACATGATAAATTTTAAATCAATAGGCATAATGTAAAGAATCTTCGTGAATAAAGAGAATACGAAGAAGATATCTTACCTTTTGAGGGATATTATTAAATCTTGGTAGGAGTTTATTTAGAGTTAAATAACACCTTGGGAAGGTTATATAGAGGTAAAGGTAGAGTAACTTCATTCTCAAAGGGTTTTGAGTGAATAGGAATGATAGGTTGGGTGGTTTTTTTAACATAAGAGAGGGTAATTATTTATTAATTTCTAAACTTATGTTTTAGACTCTATATGATACAATAATTAGAACCAAAATAATTACCATGGGTTTCCCTTGTTTCCTACCAAATATAATTGGTTTAAAATATTTTACATGGCTAAGAACCAAACTCATTAAAATAATAACCTTGGTGATGTGGAAGTGACAAATATTCATAAAAAATAAATTTTTATACCTTAAATAAAATATAGGTTTCGATAATTTATTAAGTTTTTATAAAACTAATCAAATAACTTAAAAAATAATTATTTTAAAGGGGAAACATAATTTTGTTCATGGATACTGTTTATATTATTTGTTACACCACTTTTGGGATTTTATAATGTCATAATAAAAACGATATTTAATTTTTACCCCAAAATTCAAATGTCTTAGAAAATTATAAAACATTCAGAATTGGAAATTTAAATGTGATAATTTTAAAAATAAAATATATTTTACCAAAATAATTCTCTAAATATGATAATTTTTACTTATAAATAAAAATTCTTATACACTAAAAAATAGTAGTTTTTACGATTCTAACATATTTCTGGAACTTACAAAAATTTAACCATCCTTCGTTAAATTATATTATCATTATATTTAAGTACATATTATTTAATAATAATATTTTATAAAAATAATATTTATTTCAAAATTTCTTGAAATTATAAAAATTATATCTTGATAGAAACTATATATTTCCCAAAAATACAATTTGAGTCACATCATATAAAAAACCAATTTTTATCACAATCATTATCTAATCATTATAAAGTAATAATAAAAAAGGATAAATATAATAGTTATTTTATTAACCATAAAATGTACAAATTCATATTACTAGGGTGTATATGCATAACCCCTTATTACACCAACATATACCTTAAGTGTAAGGTGTGTGATGGTGAAACTTTCTTGGGGTGGTTTCGTAAACTTGGTTTGGGCCGTGATCTCGATAAACTTGAAATTATCCTATAAACGATTTCCCATGTACATTATTTATTGAATATAATATTGGGATTGGTTAATGGAAAAAACCAGTGATGTAAACTCCCTTGGAAGCTCTGATAAATGGGCTTCATAGGGTACAATCATACCGGTTGAGCCCACTACTTCTTTTTATTATGTTAATTGGATTTATCATAAATGTTAGTATACACTAATCATAAAGATCATTGTACAAAAACTATTTTATCAATGGTTGTGGTGATTATTGAAAAATTAAATCTGATATGCAATAAATATAGAAAATATTTAAAGTAGTTCATGTGTTTTTTAAAATTACATTTCTTAATAATAGATTTATTTCGTCAAAATTGAATTTCATTTATAAATGTTTTGGTCATTACAGTGATAACATGTACTAAAACATACCTCAATCCCTATTAATGATATATCATAAATCACATAATTTTTTATAATTACCTATAAGGAGATAATTTATGAGATTTAAGAATATCATTTGTGAAATTACCCACACCAGTTTACGTTTATAAAGTAGAAGAAAACCCATGTTCTAATGGATGTAGAACTGGAGTTGATTTTTATTATTAGATTCTAATCGAGAATATAAAAATTTAGGTGCATTTGAAATAATGTAGGGGATGTTTCCAAGATTATAACTTATTTAGGAAGGACTTAGAATGAGTTTTAGGGGATAGGGAGACTAAATGGTGTAGGTCAACGGCTGTAAGGAGCCATCAGGTACCTAGTCTTATGGTATTGGGTACTTAGTGAGAAACCAAAGGTGGATACCATTTTGTTGCGTCCATATAGTGGTTGGTGCTCTACACCAAGTACCCAATAGTTCCTAGGTATATTTTTTTAATATGGTGTCATTTCAAAATCCATTTTCTTATACCCCTAAGAGGTTCCTTGAATTAGTTGGATGGAGATATTGGCGGTGGTTCTCTTTTACTTCCCCTCTCCCTCTTTATTGGGTGACCAATATTGGTTTAAGAAGAGATTGATTATCAAATTTGATGTGTTATATTATATTATTACTCCTATTGTTGACTATGTTCATCTATTTTTATTATAGTAGTGTCGTGTGACATCCCAACCTAGGTTCCACCAAGTGATTCCTCGAATTAGTGGGCCACATGGCCTCAAGAATAGCTCCCCTCATGCTAGAGAATATCGACTAGTAGCGAGGGCCTAGGGTGCGTGCATTGGGAGACTGTTCCCTCTATTTAGAGTAGCACAATGGTGTAATCCATGTATAAATATAGAAATCATATCAATAATGGAAAAATGGTGTGGGCAATAATAAATATCCAAGAACGGAATAATAATGAAAGAAGAAAAATGAATGATATATGATAGATGATGATGTCATGTCTCTACAAAATAGGGAAAACATATACACATGGAATAAAGAAGTTAATACACCACATGATAAATAGAAGGTACAAAAAGGACAAAAATGACTATCCAAACATCCCATGCCCTATCTTGATGATCTAATACCAAGCTCCCATCCTATGTGTTGCAAGAATTCATGCATCCAAAAGTAGACATTTCACATTATCTATACCTACAAGCATATAATCTTCCCTAGTAGTATAAGTGGACCAAATATCATGTGAGATAAACTTAGTATTCCACCACTGAATACATATATAAATATCATGTTAATGTATATAATATGGTAGTGTATAGATATAATAATCAGCAATGAAAACTGTAAATGGGCCAGGTTTAGTACCAGAAGCACACCTGGATGACACTACCTTCTTTGGAATATGCTAAAATGTCTCTGAACAAGGATCATGGGACACAATGCTCAATATCACAGTAGTAGGGGATTCCATACCCAATATCAAAGTATAGGTACACCATTCCTAGTATCCCAAAATAGGGACGACATGCCCAGTATCACTGAATAGGGTCACCAAGCCTGAAATCACATTCATATAGGGATGTTATTCTTGTATCACATTCATATAGGGACTTCATGCCCATGTCAAAGAATAGGGTCTCCATGCCCTATATCTTAATAAAGGGCCTTCATGCCCTTGTCACATTCATATAGGGACATTATTCCCATATCACATTAATATAGGTATGTCATTCCCATGTCACAGTATATGGATGCCATTCCCGTATCACATTTCATATAGGGATGTCATGCCCATGTCATAGACTAGGTTTTCCATTCCCATTATCACAATATAGGGCTGTGATGCCTTAATCACATTCATATAGTGATGTCAGGCCTATATCACATTCATATTGGGATTCCATTCCCATGCCACATTATAGGGGCATCATGTCCATATCAAATGTATAAAAGGTCTCCATGCACTTATATCACCTAGAAGAAGGGATTCTATTCCCATATATACATAGAATGCATAAGGTTCATCATGAAAATTTACCATAATTTACAAGTTTCATCATTTAAATACATTATTAAGGATCAATAATCATTGATTTAATACGATTCAATGCACACTTCATAATTCATTAGCATTTAGTAATGACAAGGGAATAACCATTGTTCCATTTAATTGGGAGATGTGGTCTTACCACTCACCTACATTCATTACAACTCAAATTGATAAGAGCATTAGCTATGATACAACAATATATTCAAACATTAACAAATATGATCTCACCATTTATAAGTAAAACCAAACACTCCAACAGGTATTGTGACCATACACTCAATAAAACCAACTAGGCATGTAAGAGGGCACACCAAAAGGTATTGATCACTTTTAGGTTGATGATATCAATATGAATTGGGTTCTAACAAGACATTAAGTTCCCATAAGGATTTTTTTTAATAAAAAATAAATTTTGGGGAAATGTATGGTGAAAATGACGTGCTGAACAATGACACATATTATAAAAAAATTCAACTTTGAGGGATAAGGACTAAACCACCTACCATAGGTCTGTGGTAGATCACTAGTCCAGTATTGAGCTCTGATTTAGTCTATATTGGGAGAAAATGAATAATAGAAAAAAATACTTAAAATAGGGTATATTAACTCACACCCAAATAGTGCATCTGATACCAAGATGAATTAAGAACAACACAAGAAGAATATAAAACTCACCGGTGTGAATCCAATGATACTGTTGGTGTTTGGTTCGGAGTATGGAATATGAAACGGGAGAAAGTTCTACCTAAAGGATTCAATGGGAACTTCCATGCATGAGGTCTATCAACTATAAGAGAAATGAAAATTATATTTAGGTTTGAAGACATGTTAAGGGAATTTTGGCCACTTCAACCAGAAATAATGGAACGCATGGTTTGGCTGAATAGTAGTCCAAAATTTGTTCCCTTCACTACTTCAAATGGAACCTCATATACAAATGGAACATAGTTTTGAAAATCATGCACCCACAGTGGATTTTGTCTTTTCTAAAAATTGTAGGTGCCTTGCATGAGAGTGTGCTTGTGGTTACACAATTTTATTAAATTATGTGGAATCCTGCACCCCACTATCAAAACACCCATAGTTAGAGGGAACTGTGTGGCTTGTCCCACATTGTTTCTTCTAACCATTCAACCTATATTTTTTTCTCCAAATGTGGGGCTTCAGGCATTAAAAAAGCCCCAAAAACCCTTGATACACCCATGATATCCTCAAGAATTTAAATTAGTCCAAAAAAATATTTCAACCAAATAAAAAATATCCTTACCTCATAGGAAAACCAAGTTATTGCAGTCCTCCCCCTTAATGGAACTCATTCCTGAGTTCACCATCTAAGGGTGGTGAAATACTATTGAGAATAACACCGACCACTGATCAAGATGTCAAACTCTCACTCCTAGGTATCTGTTTGTAAATGGAAATTCTAACAAAGAACCCAAACTAGAGGAATTAACCAGTGTTTGAAAACCTTCATGCTCCTGTAAACTATGCGTATATGATACTCCTCAAAAAATAATCAGCATCTAACTCCACCTCAACAGAATCAAAAGTATGCGATAGGTCAGCATGATATTGGTGAAGCTGTGAAACATATAATATGTCTTTCTTGTCATGGTACCTCTGAGGTAATAACAACTGATATGCAATTATCCTGACTATCTCCCAGATCTGAAAAGACCCAACAAAGTGTGGTGACAACTTCCCTTAACATTGTATCTGTCTATTCCCAAGTATGGTTGATACCCATAGGAAAACATGAACCCATACCTCGAAATCCAGAGGTCATTGATGGTGATCAACATAAGATTTTTGTTTAGAATGAGCAGTAGAAATTCATTTCTTGATAGGATGAACCTAATATGAAGTCTATGGAATGAGATGAGGACCCAGTAGTACTGCCTCTCCTACCATTAGCTAGGATAGGGGTGAATGACACGACCTACTATATAAGGCCTCATTAGGATCCACATGAATAATCACCTGAAATATATTATTAATGTGAAATTGATGAGAGGTATATGATTCTCCCAATAAATATTTAAATCAAGGACACATTATTAGAGCATGTACTTTAAGACCGGTATCATCTGATCAAAATATGAATTGGTATGAGGGTGAAAATATGTTCTCTGAAGCACCTGTGTACCCATAGCTCTCTATAACCTCTTCTATAACCTTGATGTAAAATGAGAATACCAATATGAAATGATAGTATGAGGGTCCCTGTGTAGATGTATATCTTATGGGAATAAAATCTTACCATATCATCAAATGATAAAGTCTTCTACATAGGAAGGAAGTGGGAAACCATTTTCATTTGATCCAGGACTACCCTAACTGCATTTCTACCTCGAGGAATACATAGTAAGAGAACAAAATATACATTGCAACATCAAACCATTTCTATTCTAGTACTGGTAATGGATGTAAAATTCATGTAGGTTTTTGGTGTTCTTCCTTCACATACTAATAGGTGGAACACCTAGTGATAAAACTTTCTATATGAATCATTATCCGTAGACACCAATACTTTCAGCACATATCGTGACACATCTTGGAAATACCTAGGTGAACTGCCAACTAGGAAACATGTGATTATCACATCATCTCCACTCTCATATCTGTAGGGACCCAAATATTCCCACGTATATTTTGGATGTCATCATCATTGATATACTAATCCAGAGGCGGGTCCACACAAAAAATAATCTCATAGAGAACCAATCCTTCATGATCAAAAAACCACCTCATCTTCACCATCTCAAAAAGTGAATAGGTCATCAATATATATTAGAGTAAAAATTATTAATGATGGTCCTACAACTCTATGTATCTCATAAAATAGAACCATAATCTTCCATTCACTACTGGCCTCTTGAACTACCTTTGTCAGATGTAAGGTCCCAACCTGAAATCCACCTAGCCTTTTCCCCAAGATGGTGGGTCAAATTTCCTAAAGTGAACCTCCCCATACAATAGAGGTTGTCAACTAGAAGCGAGGGTGTAAATGTGATATACTGGGGAGACTATACCCTCAAGTTAGAGTGACATAATAGATACAACAAATAATGTTAAATAACGAATGAATAATATAAACAGATAGAATAAAAATGCAGTATAAGAATAAATATAACTGATATAATAGATAAGTGTAGTAGAAAAAATAAATAGAAAAACTGAACAAAATATATAAAATCTACTAGGAAGTGTCTAATACATGAATTCATGGAATTATTATAATAAAAATTGGAACATGGGTCAAATAGATATTAGCATGATATACAAAATACAAAAACTTATCCACTAGCATCTCAAGCTTATTCCCAATCATATTCTCCTAAGATCCAACTATAGGCAATCATATCAAAGACCAAATGTAGGGTTATTTCTCTTATCAGTACATGTAGGTAGATAATACTATTAAGTACCAAAGGAAGCCTGAGTAAGGTGTATGATATAAATCTCACTAGGACACCACCAATGGCATATAAATGTAATTTATGAAGTGCTCAAAACTAAACAGTGTGAAGGTATAAAAAAATAGTAAATAATATCAAAATAAATAAATAACTAGGCCAGTTAGGTTCCTAAAGGACAACTAAGGGCTCTACCTGCTTCAGCTCATGGCTTGAATAGAGTCTGATTAGTCACTATATATATAGTAATGGTGTATATATATATATATATCATAATGAAATATATTAAATCCACATATTTTAACCAAGTAAATGTGGACATAAGTGGCCATATACCTAGAGTACTAGTGCTGGATGGACTGGGGAGTAACTTAGTCATCCATGAATATTATAATGAGCCTATAAGATCATCCAAAGGGCATATACCCTATATCCTAAGAAGAGTGTGAGACATCATACACGAAATCGAGATAGTGGGTGAGCCATCATGTCATCACTTGAACAAAGTAATGTGGCACATCAATACCAACATCTTAATAATGTTAATAATGTAATACATCATGCTCAAAACCAAATGTAAGGGAGCGTGATAATGATATTATCAACAATCCCTTACCATCGTATCAAAACCTACCACAAGGTTTATTATAATTATAACTGGCATGGGGAATTACCTCCCATATATTTAATTTATCAAGCCCATATATACAAGAAAGGCATAATCATATTTACATATATATGAATTTGATAAGGAATAAATAATGTAAATGTCCTTGCTACCCTATAATCATCTCACTTAAACCATTCATTTCATCAAGGAATAGGAAACCAACGTTCATAAGACATTCTATTTTAATTAATTATTTAATTTAAGAAAGGGTAATCCACTATGAAAAAACCACAATATTTAACACATGCCATTCAATTTATATTTAATTCATTAAGCTAAGAAAATTCTAGGTATAAGGTTCATTGGGAACTTCAAGGTTCTATAGTCAAATAATGAAATTTCATAAATGGGAAATTACAACTACAAGTGGTCTAAAAACGCACGTTGGGTTCTGTTTGTTACACATATCTCAAGGGAAATTTCATTTAAAAGCTAATCCAGAAGTAAAATAGGTATTCCATGCAATTGGAAATTTAACTATTAAGGAAAAATGACATGGCAGACCAATGGAGTATCCATAATTGATGAAATCCACTTCTAAATTACAAAAAAAAATGATCAATAAATTTTTAACTAGGTCCAATGATCAATTTAACATGAAGAACTTGACATAATGGAGATGCTCAAAAAAATCTGGCATGAGGCACAAAGGCTTAATTACAAAACATCAAAACTCTATGAAAAATTGATGTGACCACCTACCTCAAGGCTTTATATGACACCTTGATCGATATTATTCTTTTTTTTGAAGAATGATCAATATTATTCTTATATTTGAAGTAGACTAGGATTAATCCAAGAAACAGTCCAATGCCTTTAAAATAGGGAAAATGAGCTTGTAGATAAATAAAACAATAGATTTGAAGGAAAAATAAAGTATTATGGGATAGTATTGAAGAAAGTACCAAGTAAGATTCAAGCCTTTTAAGGATTGTGAAACGCACACCAGATCAAGAATTTATCTCAAATCCTAACTTTGGGAGGACATGATCTCAAAAGAGGAGGATGGTCAGTTTCATCCACTGGAGGAATAATATGAAAAAATAAATTGTTTTAATGTTTAATTAAGGGTAATAAAATTAATTTAACCTCAAAATAAAAAGTATCATGGTTTAGGTTCAAAGTTTTCAAACTGTGTGCAAATAGTTCATAATTCAATATTATAGAGGGGTACATCGCATGGTTAAGGCACATGAATCGACTAACCAAGCATTAACCATGTAGAAAGGCTTTTTCCCGAAACTCTGAAATCTCACATATCCATGCACCTAGATTTTTAAAATTACAAACAAAGCGTGAAGCTTTTACTGAACCTTTATTTTCCCCAGCACAGTTTACAAAGACCATGAGACATGGTTTGTATAGTTTCAACAAACCATGCGTTCGATGTCTTTTTTCCCCATTTTTGGAACTCTAAGTTCTGAAAAATCCCCAGATGTTCCTAAGATCTTCATTAGGTTTTAGATCATGTTTACGATGCTAAAAAAAGGTATGAAAATTGAAAAAAAAAACATTATGAACATTAATGAAAAGATGGGTCATTACAACCTTCCATACATAAAGAAACTCTTCCCTAAGATGGCCCTATGTGGGTAAAGATGTATTGTTGGAAAAGAGTTTTGGCCATTGAGTTTGTTTATCCACCTACCATTCCTAGGCCTCATCCTATACTTGGCCATGCTACCACTATAGGTTCTGGGCACAGTGGAAGCACATGATGGGCGTGTACCCAAATTTTCAAATTGTCATAATTGATGATTAATTCGGGATAAATATGAAGATGAACAGCACTATCCAGAGAACTGAATCAAATATAAAAGAAAAAGGGGGATAACCCAGAACCGAGAAGAGAGTATTAATATATTTTGTTTATAATTAATTTAATTAAATTATAGAATTACCTCAAAGGTGATTCTTTCTTTTTTGATGCGTTCAACCACAGGTTTGAGTTACAGCTTTTTTGTGATGTATAATCCAAGGACAATAATGATCCAAATGTGCTCCACATATCTTGAGACATCACTAAAGGAGTCTATGGGTGCTAGCATAGAAGATCCTTTCCCTAGCGATGTCAACCTTCGATTATCTTGATAATTGCCTCCAAAGTGTTCTCCTTGATCCAATGGAGGAGGATCTATGTCATTATTGAGAGCATTCTTGGAGAGTGAAGTGTTCTCTATGCTCGAGAGATTTTATCCATGGATGTTGTGTGCACAAATATTGGTTAGCTGGTCAAATGGACCCTTGGCTAAGATAGGTAATAATAACATAATAGGGAATTTAATTCACCAAGTAACAATAAATAATCATCACAGTTGTCGTTACTTAATTTATTATTCCATGTGAAACCCCATGTCAAATAATAATACAAATGATATTATTTCCATGAAATGTTCTTTACTTTCACATTTTATTTAAATATTATTTAACCAAATAATATTTAATATTATTTCTCACTGGACCCATAACTTGGTCCTCCAATCTCCCCATATTTACTGGGCCATGAATAATGAATATTTATTTATTAAATAAATATAACTGCATTATTCACCGATAAATAAATATTCCATCCACAAAATATTCTCTCGAATAACTATAGATGAAATAAATGAAATCAGGCATACTTGAATAATTTTTAAACTACAATTGAGAAAAATATTTATTCAACTTGTTAAATAAATAAATTATTTAACTGAGATATTGGCTACACTTACTGTGTGACCCTCTAGGCCTCTTTATTGTTGTCATTAGGTGGGATTGCCTAAAGTCCAAGATTACCATCCAACAATAGTTCAAGTCACCCTAAAGAAATAAGTTGATATCTCAATGACATGTCACATCATATGAATGGTTACCATGTAATTTAATCTCTTTTTCTAGATATATCCAATTAAGCGAGTTGCATGCAAGTTCCATCAAACAATGTACTTGATTTCTCTTTATTTGACTTCCTAGAATTGATCTTTCCTAGAGAACAACATGGCCATGTATTTAGTAAGGATATATCATTTCCATAAAAGGGGATAAGATATCTACTTCCATAGAAGTGACAAATCCTTTCTCGCATTATTCGTTACTGTAGTATTACTCGTGATGCACCCAATATATACTAACTCACCGCAAACATATGTCATCATGATTTTCTTCAATACATCTAAGTATGTGAGTCATAATAACCATTAATAATAATATTAAAGTCTAAGGACAAATACACACATTCGTAGATACGAACATACAATGACACTTATGAATGTGGATTTCCTACTGGCATGTCTTGTTCTCATAATATCCTCCTAGATATTACCAAGGGCGCCCGTCATGAGAAGGTGACTCAAAGTTTCACGAGTCCCCCCCCCTAATAACTTGTGTTATTAGTGTCCCATCAAATTATATCATCAAGATATAGAACATATGTTCAAGAATAGTGTCAGGGCACTTTCGGGTTCTCGTCATAGTAGGGATCCTCTATGACCGTTTAGTTCGATGGATATTCTTAGGACATTATCACATACTATGTCACACAAAAGAGAAATAATGATGTGATAAAGAGTTTATTAATATGGATCCAATGAATACATGTATATCATAAAGCACAGAGAATTTGGTTTCTAGGGACCCAACTCCAACAGACTGCCGCTTACACTAGAGCCAACTGCTAATAACCTTTAGTCCGCTAACTCTCACATGATATTCATGCTTCTACTGAGATAGGTCTTTAGTCAAGGGGTCTACCAAGTTCTCTTCCATGGAAACTCTTGTAACACACCAAGATTTCATAGTATGTTATCTTTTTAAAATATTTCAATAGCTGGCACCACACAAAACACCGAGTTCAATCGCACGACGTCTTGCTAAACTAGCCGTTCAAAAAGCGGTTATGAATAGTATTAACTAGATTTTGAATTTTACATACTCCATATAATTTTAACTTCCGTATTATGTGTTTCTCTGACATATTATAAGAATAAATTCAATTATTCAGATAAAAAAAGTATTTTTCAAAAAAAATCAATTTTACCACCTTTTAATGGCGAACCATTTTTAAATCCAATATTTTAAACTTTAATATATTAAATTTGACAAAATAAAATTCTTATTTAGAATCAGAACATCAAAATTGACTTTGGATTAAATTTTGGTATTTTTCTGATAATGTTCATTTTTTAAGGAATATGGATAAATACTGTATTTTAATTCAAAACTAACTTTTAATATAATTTATTAATATGGTTATATTATCTTTTTAATTGGTTTTAAAGTTTAATTATATTATATTTTTACCATTTAATCCAATTTTGGTCATTGGATGTAATTTCACTTTGAAATTGGACATAAACCAGTGTCAATCTTTTGATAATTATTATTTCTTAAAAACACATTTTTTGTTTTGACAACGAGAATTAATTTTAAATTAATTAATGAGACTTATATGTTATGAATTTGGGAAAATAGACATCATTTTCTAATTCGGAATATCAAATATATCTTAGGCTGATTTTTTTGTATTTTTCTAAAAACATCAATTTTTGATGAATAGTGAAAACACTGTGTAGTAGTTTAAAAAACCGAATTCTTCATTTAAATAAAAATTTACCTATTTTGTGAATTGAATTTAGAAAATAAGACATACATGGTTGTTATTAGTAAGTAAAATGTGGTTTAATAAGATGAAATCAATTTCGGTGAATAGTAACTTTTGACTTTTATTTACCGCACTTAAAGGTAAATAGGGTAATTCAAGGTAAAAATAATATTATAATAATATTAAATTACCATAACATGTATCTTAATCCTATTGGATTATAAATTTCAGACCATGGGAATCGTTGGATCTATTTTGGGACCACATGGAGCCACTTAAGAGTGATAATGACACTTTATATTAATTAATTTAAAGTAAAGACAAAAATGACATAAACATATATGTTTTAGTAAATAAATTTTTTCATAAGATTATATAAGTACTATCTTAAACTATAAATATTAATTTGAAATATAAAATGATTTCCTACATCATAGTATTTTTTTATAATTTTTAGACATCAAATAAATAAAATTATTTATGACATAATAGTGATGTAGTGTTTACCTCATTAATGAATGATTTAAAAAAATAAGATTATAAAAATTAAAACAATATATAAAATCTGTCCAATTCTTATTGAAAGATTTTATTTAGAACAATAGTCATATTAAATTATAATTTAATAAGTTTTGGACCTTTTTAAATTGAAAATAATTAAATAATGAAATAATATTTTCACACTTTCCTAAAGAGCCCCTCCTCCCACTTATAAAAATCCGTCACCTCTAACCCAATACTCACACCTCTCAAGCCTATTGTATCGTCAAAACTCTGCCCAAATAAGCTCTAAATATCCCTATATTCCACCTATAAGCCTTACCTTAGGCATAAATCACTTAAAGAAATCATTTTGGTTCAAACTAATAGGAGTTACCCGATTTTAAGGTAACATCTTCCCTAAGTTATCTTCTTTTATTTTACTTCTAAAACCACCATAAAATCTTTTTACTACTTTATTATATAACAACACTAGTATCTTAAATATACTAGGTTATTTTTATGAGAAGTATTCAAGATACACTTACACACACCTCTATGTAATGGGAAAATAACATACTTTTTCTATGGACGGTGTACTACTACCTCATGAAACGATGATTGTTCAATTATCTTCTACCGCCTCTCATGGTGGACATTAAGATGGAACTATATTTACATGTGATATATATTATATTTATAGTATATCTATACTTATGTAAGTTTTCATTTATATCATACCTTTATGGTTTCCATAATGGGTAAATACGATAATTTCATTTGAGGAAGTACAGACTACCACCCCCTCAAAGTTATATGACTCGTTCATGCCATACGTGGAACACATAATGTGTGGAATTAATTAAATTAAATAACATAGATATTATACTGGAATTATAATATACCTATCTATTATTATTTTTACGTTCCTTTAAATATAAAATATAAATGAATGTAGCGTTCATTCGTGTGCACGACTTACCCTCTCCATGAACGATGCGTTTCATTTTTTAACTCCAAATGATATGGAATACTATAAATACATATAAAATGAATATATATGATATATATTAGATCTAAATCATTAATATAATTCTGGAGGTAATAGAAGTGTGACCACATAGAAAATTGTTAATTATAACAAGTTCATTTTTTACTAAAGTTCTGAACATCGATAAAATGTCCGGTATGAACTCAAATAATTAACTAACTTTTATATAAAAGTAATAAGTGATATAAAAGGATTAATAAACTTGAAAAATTTTCTTAATAAATTAGAGTTTAACTAAAGTTTATTATTCATGAATAACCCAAAACATATGAGTCAATTTGGACACAAGGTAAGGGGTTTCTTATCTCACTTTTAATTCTATAAGATTTCCATTGTTCGCCACTTATTTATTGCATGTGGTGTATTTTGTACTGATATTTGATATATATTATCATGATTATATTTATATTAATGGTATTATATGATTAATTTTGTGGTTATTAACTTATGGTCATATGACTCGATTGATTACAACGTGGTAAGGGGTTTTCATCTCACTTTTTATTCCCGTGAGATTCATGCTATATTTTCCACTATTTACTTTTGTGTGGTGTATGTACTTCACATGATTGTAATATTGGTGTAATATACTCAAATTTATTGGTTTTTACATATTCATTGTATGATACTTCTTTCATTGGGTGTATGTTTCACAAGTTACCAAATCGGTAAGTGAATTTCAAATTTCAATTTCCACTCATTGGACATTATGCATACTTCATTTATTATTTTACTCCAAGATTATGTGTGGAATCACTATTTATTATTTATGTAGTAATTTAAATTACACTTTGTGTGGATATAGTTTTGATACACATAATCACTCCATTGATAAATTCTCAAGTCATCGATATGAACTTGATAAGAGTAATTTTAACTCTATTTCTATTCATTGAGTTAAACATCCAAGTCATTGGTATTGTTTTTAAAATAAAATGTTTGAATGTCCTATGATTGATTTACAATGAATATCCAATCATATTGAGTTTATTTATTTTTTTAACACATAATTATGTCATTGATTTATTTTTAACCAAAGGATACGGTCTTTATAATGGATTTCATCTCAACTTACATTCCATTGAGACTTTTTTGTTATTATACGCCAATTCACTTTTATTTGGTGTATATAGTGTACTTTGACATAGTATATCATGAATCCATTTATTCTCATGATATTATAATGTTTTTATTACATCTATTATTTTTATTCAAGCATCTCTCATTTGGTTAGGAACTCTAACTAAAATATCATTTAAAATGTTTTAAAGATTTATTCTTCTAAATATTTCTCATTAATGTCCATGTTTTAAAAATCGTTTTAAGGATTTATTTATATGGACATTAATATTTTAAAATTAAAATTCCTTTTAAAAGTTTAAAAGTGGTATGGGACACTTTGATTCAAAAATCTATTTTAAACGACTTCTTGTTAAATAATGAGACTTTTAAATGGTTTCAAGAAAAAGGGGGATATTTACCTCATATAGTTTTGATGATTATTTTCATCTATATCAATATACTTCATTATTATTTATTGAGGTTAATTAATTTTAATACAATATTTCATATTGTATTTAATGAGTTATTTTTTACTGTGGATGTGATAGTTTTATACCATTCATGGTTTATGGTTAAAATATGGACCCGTCATGTGCTAGTTTTACTAGGAATGTTTAGATTATGTTTCAACATTTTCATATTAGGAATGAATTAGACTTAGTAAGTGATGGGTGGAGCCATCTATAGCTCCTCGATGCACCAGTAGGTATCAAGAGACAAAATAGTGTCTTGGCACAAGGCCTTGGCAAAATCTTATTTGTAGTCTTGGCATGAGGCCTTGACTACGTGGTTATTATGTCCAGAATTATGCATTCCATCATTATGAAATTAGCTACTGTTATTACATGAAATTATTTGACTAGTAGAATATCCATGTGAGTGATTAAATGGAATTATTTGATTTATCTTTTCCATATTATGCTAATGTTTTAGTTTAAAAGGCTTGTGTTTTAGTCTTATACATTTCCTTAAATGTTTATGCTTATTTATGATAGTTTCCGCTATATTGTTATCCTTAATGAGCATCTGAGATCACCCCTTTCTTGTGTTTTGATTTTTCCAGGATGAGAAGAAGTATATTATGTTTAACTAGAAGGAATAGAATAAGGGATATAAGAGTGTTAAAAGGGGACACAATGTTGTTTTTTTATTTTATGATGTAATGTAAAACTTATATATGTATCTAGTACTTCCAAGGATACTAAACTGATGAGTATTTCGGGACATGATTCATTGTATCATGCCAATGTTAGGTAATAATGCACCAACTCTGGGTAATTGGGGCGAGGGAATTATAGTTGGTATTAGATGAATTTTAGTACAAACCTCGGAAACTAGATTAGAAAAACTCTGATTAGAGAACATTACCCTAAGATAGACATTGGGGATTAGTATAGAATAACTTCCTAGAATTTCAGTAATGTAGAGATTTTGTGATTTTTCCAAGCAATACATCCCTGTCTGGATACAAGCCGGTATAGGCAGATCTGACACAAATGTACCTAGGAGTGAAAACTCCGAAAATGAGTTTTGGGCTTGACCTGGGGTATCCTAGTACACGAAAATGGGCCTTGTTGCACTCTTGTTTACGACACTCCCATGGTATATTCTTAGGATAATTCACATTTTCTTTATAACCAAATTTAAAGTATTTTAATATAATATGAGAATAAATAACCTTGGTTTATCCTAAGGTGTTTCAGATTGAAAATAAGGTGTCATGATATTATCAAAATGTTTTTATGGCTCAAACTATGCTTTCTAGTTTTAGTCAATGGATGGATTTCAAGGAGGTCATAGTGACATCGAACATGATGTACAAGGTGGGAACAATGGTGGAAATGAGAAAAAAAATAGACTATCGATAGGCATAAAACATATTTTGTTCATGTCGAAACATTTTTCCAAAAATATGATCAAAAATATATACATTAACCATCTCTCGCACTAAAAAAAGTAGAGAAAGGCGGAGAATGATAATAGATATGTTAGTGGAGACCATGGAGAAAAGAAAGCTAAATTTCCATCATGCAAGAAATGTGGAAGGAGACACCTGGGAAAGTGTCTCAATGGAACAAAGAAATGCTTTATGTGTGGGAAGTAAGGACATAATGTAAAGAATTTCTGAGGAAAAATGAAGAGTACTATGGAATAAAATAAAAATGATCCTACGAATCCAATTACAGTCATTTTCCATAAATGTAGGGGACCATGGAATTACCCAAGTTATTGCCCTATTATATAGGATAACCTCTTGGTTAAGGAAGAAACTATGTGAAAATAAATGGATGGAGAAATGTTAAAAGGTATTAATGATATTTTTTATGGGATTATTTTTTGAATACTTTTCCATTGTATGTGTAACCATGCAGTTTGTTATGTGAAAATTCTATTTTAGGGAGAATTATATTTTCATTTGTGGATATAATTATAAAGAACCATTTTGGTTTATATGATCCCTGAATTGAGGAAATTATATGTTATTAATTTTTAGGATAAAAATACGAGGTATGAGATAACATTTATGGTTAAAATATGTTAGGATTATTTTTGAGTAATTTATATCATTTTTTGGAATGTTATAAAATTATATAGTTTATGAAAAAGACAATAGGCCGACCGTGTGACAACCCATCACTTCAGACAAATCTACATGAATCGAACCCACAACAAAAGTGCGATTGGGATTCATTGCCTACCACTAGACTACGTGAATTCCCTTGTTAGTATGACTAATTTTTTTTGTTAATTGATTTTATGGATCAAGAATATGTTGATTTTTGGAACTTATGATTTATCCTTAGTGTAGGAAAATGATTTGGTGATTAAGTGATAAATTTTATTTTGGAAGACGTTCTCTCTTTTGGTAACACTACATTCCTAAGGAAAATACAATACCATAGGATTTCATTTGAAGAGTAATGGTGGATTTTTATTTTGGAATAATGTATGGTTTTATAGTAGACTTATAGTGATTTGGGTTATTTATGGAAATGATTAACTAATCATAGAGAATATGTGATTAGGTTAATTAATTTTAATTATGTGACTTTAAGAGTAGTCTATGTTATTTGGAGATAAATGATAAGACTTATCGTGGAATACTATGTGATCAAATACTTTTGAATTTTGGGTTTCAAACATAGTTTTTATTATTTTGAAGAATTTTAAGGACAATTGTTTTTCTAAATGGTCTTTATTGAACTTTGGGTATTGTTTGTTTAATTTTATAGATTAAGAGTAGTATTTATTTCTATAAAGGATTATCCTTTTGGGGATCATCTGATCTTGTACTAACCATTTTGGTATTGTTTAATGTCTAAAGACAAGGGAAATATATAGTTCATATTTTGTGGATTATGTGATTCTCAATAAGTTGATTCTGGCGCTTCAGGTGTGACCAAGTCATCTTGAATACTCATTGTTTGGAGAAAAGATGAGTTTATGGTAGAAATTTATTAAAGGATAAAACTCTACTTGTAAAGTAAGTATATCTCTTTATTATCTTAGTAAATATCATAAATAAATTCCTCAACAGTATGAAAAGGAACTTAAAAAAAAAAGAGTTGTCCGTTTAATTTTCTTACTGGGTAATCAAAGACCTTTCAACCCATCACAAGTTTATGGATTTTAGATCGTCAAATTTTTCCTACTAATATTCTCAATCACTCTCCATCAGAACATGATGGTTATATTTCTCTTCCATATCCATGTTTTAGTACATGGAACCCTAGTATGTGTTATTTCCAATAACCTTCATACTTACCTTTATTTATTTTAAAATAGACGCCTCATTAATCCATTTTCGATGTGGGATTTCAACTAAGATATTTTGAAATGTCAAAACCCAAGTTTTCAATCCCAAGATTAAATTGAGAGGACACAATTTATTTAGGGAGGGGAGAATGTAACACCTCAAGATTTCATAGTATGTTATCTGTTTAAAGTAATTCAATAGCTTGCACCACACACAACACTGAGTTCAAGAGCACGTCGACTTACCAAAATAGCCGTTCAAAAAGCGATTATGAATAGTATTAAATGGATTTTAAATTTTACATACTTTAGATAATTTTAACTTCCGTATTATCTTTTTATTAGACATGTTATAATAACAAATTCAAATTTTTAGATAAAAGAAGTGTTTTTAAAAAAAATGAAACTTTACCACATTTTAATGACGAAGCCTTTTTAAACCCAATATTTGACACTTTTATATATTCAATGTGACAAAATAAAATTATTACTTAGAATCGAGACTTCAAAATTTACTTTTCATGAAATTTTTGATATTTTTCTAATAATGTTCATTTTTTAATGAATAGTGATAAATACTGTATTTTAATTCAAAACTTCCTTTTAATATAACTTATTTATATGATTAGATTATCTTTTTAGTTTGTTTTAAAGTATAATTAGATTATATTTTTTCCATTTAATCCAATTTTCTTCATTGTATGTAATTTCACTTTGAAATTGGACATAAGAAAGTGTCAATCTTTTGATTGTTATTTTTTCTTAAAAACACAATTTTTGTTTTGACAACGAGAATTAATATTAAATTAATTAATGAAACTTATATGTTTTGAATTTGGTAAAATAGATATAATTTTTGAATTCGGAATATCAAATATATATTAGGCTGAATTTTGGTATTTTTCTGAAAAACTTCAATTTTTGATAAATAGTGAAAACACAGAGTAGTAGTTAAACAACCGACTTCTTCATTTAAATAAAATTTTATTGATTCTATGAATTTAATTTTAAAAATCCGACATACATGGTTGTTATTAGTAATTAAAATGTGGTTCAATAAGATGAAAATAATTTTCGGTGAATAGTAATGTTTGACTTTTATTTACCACAATTAATAGTAAATAGGGAAATTCAAGGTAAAATAATATTATAATAATATTAAATTACCCTAACATGTGTCTTAATCCTATTGGTTGATACATTTCTGACCATGGGCATCCTTGGGTCAATTTCAGGACTCCATAGATCCACTTAAGAGTGATAATGACACTTTATATTAATTAATTTAAAGTAAAGACAAAAATGAAGTAAACATATATCTTTTAGTAAATCAATTTTTAAATGAGGTTATATAAGTTATCTCTTTGACTATAAATATTCATTTGAAATCTAAAAATATTTCTTATATCATGGATTTTTATAATATTTAGACATCAAATAAATAAAATTATTTATGACACAATAATGATATGGTGTTTACCTCATTAATGAATGATTTAAATAAATAAGATTATAAAAATTAAGACAATATCCAAAACCAATACAATTATTATTTTATGATTTTATTTATAACAAGAGTCCTATTATATTATACGTTAATAATTTTTGGACCTTTCGAAACTAACAATCATTATATAATAAAATAATATTTTCACACTTTCCTAAAGAGCCCCTCCTCCTGCTTATAAAAATCCATCACCTCTAACCCATTACTAACACCTCTCAAGCCTCTTGGCTCATCCAAACTCTTCCAAAATAATCTCTTAATATTTCTATCTTCTACATATAAGCCTTATCCTAGGAAGAAGGCACTTTAAGAATTCCTTTTGGTTCAAACCAAAAGAAGTTACTCGAATTTTAGGTAACGTCTTCCCTAAAGTTATCTTCTTTTATTCTAATTATCAAACCCCCTAAACTCTTTTTATTCTTGTATATTATAAAAAAAAGTAACATAAATATAATATGTTGTTTTTATTATAAGTATTCAAGCTACACATACACACACCTCTATCTAATAGGAAAAGAACATACTGTTTCTGTGGACGGCGAACTACTGTCACACAAAACGATGATTGTTCAGTTATCTCCTACCGCCTCTCATGGTAGCTATTAAGATGGAACTTTATTTAAATGTGATATATATTATATTTATATTATCTCTATACTTATATAATTTTTCATTTATATCATACCTTAATGGTTTCCATAATGGGTAAATATGATAATTTCATTTGAGGAAGTGCGGACCACCACCCTTCAAAGTGGTATGACTCATTTATGCCATACATGGAACATATAAAGAATGGAGTTAATTAAATTAAATAAAATAGATATTATAATAATATTATAATATACCTATTTATTATCATTTTTACATTCCTTTAAATATAAAATAGAAATTAAAGTAGCGTTCATGCGTACGTACGCCTTACCGTCTCCATGAATGATGCATTTCATTTCTTAACTCAAAATGATATGTAATATTATAAATACATATAAACTGAATATATATGATATATATGATATCTAAATCATTAATATCATTATGGAGATAATGGAATTTTGACCACATGGACAATTTGTAATTATAACAAGTTCATTTTTTACTAAAGTTCCAAACATCAACAAAATGTCCGATATGAACTAAAATAATTAACTAACTACTATAGCAAGGTAATAAGTGATATAAAAGTATTAATAAACTTGAAAAATGTTCTTAAGTAAGTATATTTTAAATTAATTTTATTATTCAGGAATAACCCGGAACATACGAGTCAAGTTGGACACAAGGTAAGGGGTTTCTTATCACACTTTTAATTCGGTGAGATTTACATTGTTCATCACTTATTTATTGCATATGGTGTATTGTGTACTGCCATTTGAAATATATTATAATTTTTATCTTTATATTCATGGTATTATGTGATTTATTTTGTGGTTATTATCTTTTGGTCATATGACTCGATTGATTACAACGTGGTACGGAGTTTTCATCTCACTTTTTATTCCCATGAGATTCATGCTATATTTGCCACTATTTCCTTTTGTGTGGTGTATTTACTGCCCATGATTGTATTCTTGGTGTAATATAATTTAATTTATGGTTATTTACATCTTAATTTTATTATCCTTCTTTCATGGGGTGTATGTTTCGTAAGTTACCAAATTGGTAAGGGAATTTCAAATTTCAATTTCCACTCATTGGACTTTACGCATACTTCATTGATTATTTTACTCCAAGATTATGTGTGGAATCACTATTTATTATTTATGTAGTAATTTAAAATCCCATTTGTGTGGATGTACTTTTGATACACATAATCACTCCATTGATAAATTCTCAAGTCATCGATATGAACTTGATAAGAGTAATTTTTACTCGATTTATATTCATTGTGTTAAACATCCAAGTAATTGGTGATATTTTTACAAGAATATATGTGAATGTCCTCTGATTGATCTATACTTAATATAAAATAATATTGAGTATATTTATATTTGTCACACATAATTATTTCATTTATTTATCCTTAACCCAAGGATACGGTCTTTATAAGGGATTTCATCTCAACTTACATTCCATTGAGACTTTTTTGTTGTTATGTGCCAATTTAATTTTATTTGGTCTATATACTATACTTTGACATAGTATATCATGAATCCATTTATTCTCATGATATTATAATGTTTTTATTACCTCAATTATTTGTATTCAAGCATCTCTCATTTGGTTAGGAAATCTAACTAATATATCATTTTAAATGTTTTAAAGATTTATTCTTATAAATATTTCTCATTAATGTCCATGTTTTAAAAATGGTATTAAGGATTTATTTATATGGACATTAATGTTTTAAAATTAAAATTCCTTTTAAAAGTTTCAAAGTGGTATGGGACACTTTGATTCAAAAATTTATTTTAAACGGCTTCTGGATAAATAGTGAGACTTTTAAATGTTTTCAAGAAAAAGGTGGATATTTCTATAATATAGTTTTGATGATTATTTTAATCTATGTCAATATCCTTAATTATCATCGATTGAGGTTAATTTATTATAATACAATCTACCATATTTTGTTTAATGAGTTATGTTTGACTGTGGATGTGCTATTTTTATACCATTCATGGTTTGTGGTTAAAATATCAACATTTCATATGCTAGTTTTAATACGAATGTTTAGATTATAATTCAACCTTTTCATGTGAGGAATGCATTGGACTTATTAAGTGATGGGTGGATCACACTATAGCTCCTCGATGCATCGGTAGGTCTCGTGATAAAAACTAGTGTCTTGGAACAAGGCCTTGATAAAATCTAATTTTTAGTCTTAGCATGAAGCCTTGACTACGTGGTTATGATGTTTAGCACTATGCATTCCATTATTATGAAGTTAGCTATTGATATTACATACGATTATTCGACTACTAGAATATCCATGTGAGTGAGTAAATGGAATTATTTGATTTATATTTTCCATATTATGCTGAATTTTATGTTTAAAAGGATTGTGTTTTAGTCTAATACATTGGCTTAAATGTTTATGCTTATTTATGATAGTTTCCGCTATATTTTTATCCTTAATGAGCATCTGAGCTCACCCCTTTGTTATGTTTTATTTTTTCCAGGATGGGAAGAAGTATATTACGTTTAACTAACAAGAATAGGCTAGGGGATATAAGAGTGTTAAAAGGTGACACAATGTTGTTTTTTTATTTCATGATGTAATGTAAAACTTATGTATGTATCTAGTAATTCCAAGGATACTAAGCTGATCGGTATTTCAGGACATGATTCCTTGTATCATTCCAATGTAATGTAATAATGTACTGACTCTGGGTAACTGGGGTTTGGGCGTTACAAACCTCCTCACTAAAACTTCACCCATTTGATAAAAATATCTAAAGAGGTGATACTTTCTGAGTATGTGCTCTGTCCGTTGATGTGACCTTGGCTCTTTTGCAAGATCCACCTCTACAGTATTATCATAATACAATGTAATGGGATATTTTCTTTTAGGCACCACATCAAGATCCTAGAAAAAGTAATGAATCCAGACAGCTATCTTGGCTGCATCATAGGCCGTTATATATTCTAACTCCTCTATATAATTAGTGACAACTGGCTGGATTGAACTCTTCCAGCTCATAGATCCTCCGTTGAGATAGAAAACATATCCTGATTTTGACTTTAGATTATTCTGATCAATCTGAAAACCAGCATCATCATACCCTATGATGAAAATATCCTTGTCTCCTCCATATACAAAGAACATATCCTTAGATCATCTTAGATACTTAACGATAGTCTTGATAGAAATCCTATGATGTTCTCTTGGATCTGCTTGATATATTACTTCCATGCTCAGTGTATAGGCAACATCAAGTCTAGTACATAACATGACCTGCATGATAGATCCTATTTCTAAAGAGTATAGGATCCTACTAATTCTATATTTCTTCTATTGTGTCTGGGGAAAAATTTTCTTAGAAGGATGTAAGCCATGTGACACTAGAACCAATCCCCTCTTGGATTGTTCCATGTTAAATATATTTATAATCTGGTCAATTTAAGTACTTTTACTTAGTCTAAGAAGCCTCTTGGATCTATCCTGAATTATCTTGATCCCTAGAATGTAGGATTCTTCACCTAATCCCTTCATAGAGAAGCACTTGTTCAACCAGTCCTTGACTGAATGCAATCATGGTCTGCCATTTCCAATAAGTAATATGTCATCAACATACACTACTTGGACAACAACTGCATTCCCATTAAACCACTTGTAAAAACATGGATCACATTCATTATTAATGAAACCAAATTCTCTTATGGCTTCATAAAATAAAATTTTCCACGATCTGGATTCTTTATTTAATCCATAAATGCATCTCTACAACTTAAAAACCATTTTAGCATCACCTGGTGTCCAAAAAACTTCTTGTTGTGTCATATAGACATCTTACTAAAGGTTTACGTTAAGGAATGTAGTTTTTACATTCATATGCCATATCTCATAGTCATGGAAATATTTTATGGAAAGTATGATTCTTATGGATTTGAACATGGAAACTGGTGGAAATGTTTCATCAAAGTAAATTATTTGATGTTTTTTAAAACCTTCAGCCACTGGACTTGATTTATAGGAACTAACTTGACCTTCTATGTCCAATAACTTTTTGAGTACCCATTTATGACCAACATGCTCTATATCAACCAACACATCAACCAGAACCCATAAATGGTTTTGATACATGTAATCCATATCAGAATTCATAGATTCTAGCCATATTTCAGCTTACGAGATCTCTACTACTACCTTATAAGAGAAAGGTTTATCATTGTCCATCAATAATGAGTCGCCATCCTTGATGATAAGGAAATCATATCTCTCTGGTTCCCTTACCTCTCGTGTTCTCCTATGTTGTACTTGTGTTTCAGGAACTACCTCTTCCACAGGGACCTGTGGAAGTTGTTCTTGAAACAAATCTTGTGTATCTTGTGCATCAACTCCATTTAAGTCAATCTTGATCCCACTACCCTTTTTTTAGGATGTGATCCCTCTAAAGAATGAAAACCTATCTAGAAACAATCACTTTCTTTTCTGAAGTGTTTTATAAATAGTATCCATTTTTTTCCTTGGGATACCCTATAAAAATACACTTCATACCCCATGGTTCTAGTTTGTTTCCTGAGGAATCCTTAACAAACACCTCACATCCTCATACACGTGTATGCGGAAAAGTGGGTTTCCTTCCACTCCATAGCTTGAAGGGAATCCCATTTTATGCCTTAGTTAGTTCTTTATTTAATGTGTATGCCACATTTTGCAATACATATCCCCAAAAGGATAATGAAATATTTTCATGACTCATTATCAACCTTAAAATGTCCAAAAAGGTATGGTTCATCCTTTCACTAACACTATTCGACTGTGGTGTATAAGGTGGAGTCAGTTGAGATAGAATCCCAGACTCCTGTAAAAGGTCGATGAACTCTTGGTTAAGATATTCTTGACCTCAATCCAATCAAAGCTTATTTATCTTCTTACCAAGATGATTATTTACTTCATTCTTGAACTCCTTTAATTTATCAAAGGACTTGGACTTATACCTCAATAACTAGACATAGCCATGTTTACTCAAGTCATCAGTGAAATTTATGAAGTAAGAATATCCACCTCTATCTTCTACTATAAATGGTCAACACACATCAGTTTGTACCAATCCTAGAAGATCTATGTCCCTTTCAACCTATCCACAAAATGGTGTTTTGGTCATCTTCCCTTGTAAAAAATCATGACATCTATCAAGTTGTTTTAGCTCGGAAGAGTCTAAATAACTATCTTGACAGAGATTTTTCAGGTGCTTCTCATTTACATGACCAAGGTGGTGATACCATAAATGGGTGTTGTGTGAGTCATGTGAACTTGGTTCATTATCAATTTTCAACACTTGGTTCTTGTAATTTAATATATACAGATCATTATTTAAATATGACATACCATAAAATATGTTTTCCTTATAAAAGTAACAACATTTATTTCCGAACATGAAAAAAATTCATATATATCTAAAATCGATATAGAAATTATATTCTTGGTAACACTAGGTACATAATAATAGTCATGTAAACCCAAAATAAATCTTGTAAGAAATGTGAGGTGGTATTCACCAATGGAAAGAGGAGCTAACCTCATACCATTAGCAGCTCGCAGATCCACCTCTCCTCTAGAAATTTTCTATAATCTACTTGGTTTCTACATTTAAATAAATATTTGATCCCCACAAGCTATATCTAAAACCCAATGTGTAGAAATGGAAATATTTCACTTGATAAAGAATGCAACTTTGGATTCCCCTTCCCTTCGGGTGTAGTTCCTCTTCCAGTGGCCTGACTTTCCACATGCAAAGAATACTGCCTCATTTTCCTTGCCTTTCCTATGTATCTTCTTCTTCTTGGTCGGATGGTGATCAAATGCATTAGATTGTTTATCAATCTTAGGCCCCCTTTATTTTTTCATTCCTATTCCTATTCACCATATGGACTACAGTTTTTTCACACCCCATGTCCTTATCATCTTTTCGAATCAGGTTAAGAAGCTCTGATATAATCTTCTCATTACTCTTGATATTATAATTCACAATAAAATGAGAGAATTCCTTAGGTAGAGATGATAATATGAGATCTGTATGAAGCTCATCTAGGAATTTAATCCCTAAGATGTCTAGACGCTCAATGTAGAAAATAAGATTGACTACATGTGGTCTAGTTGGTGAAGACTCTCTAAGCTTAATAGTGAACAAAGAGTTGGAGATATCATACCTATCGTGTATTTCATTTTCTTGATAGAGATTCTAAAGGTGAGATATCATGATATAATAATCCATTTCCTCGTGTTTCTTCAAGAGCTCATTGGCCACAGATGATAGCATGAGGCACTGAACATCCATAGCATCATTCATATGTTTCTTTTACATAGATAGTTCCTCATCACTCGCCTCATTTCCAGGCGCAACTAGGAAAGGGTCTTCTGACACACAAAGTTTCCTCTCATGGAGAAGGATAACCTGAAGGCACCTTTTACACTCCTATAAATTAGTGCTAGTGATAAGGTTTTACTTTTCTAGTATGGATCACAATGATATGTTTGATTTCATTTTGATTTTTTTTCTAAAAATTAAGATGAATATATTTTTAGTAATTTATCTTGATAAATATAGACAAATAAATATATTAATATCTATTAGTCTCCCACTATTTTGTCAAAACCCAATAACCCACACCATTGGCTTAATAATATCTTATTTATTGGACATTCTAGCAGTAAGGATCCATATTTCCATTCAAATTACCCCAAATAGGGTTGGTCAAGAAAATTGAGAGGTTTTAGGAAAAAATTCCAAATTCCATCTACATTAACTCATAGCTCATTGATCTGTTGAGTGGACTCCCCAATCGTAAAATCCTTAATTTTGGATTTTCTTAACCTTTTCCTCACAGTTACACCAATTACTACTAAGGCAGTCAACCGTTGATGTAAACTAAGTTAAGTCAACCTAAAACTTCAAATTAGAATTCCCAGATAAATGAAAGTACCCCAACTAGGGTTGGTGAAGAACTTTGAGCTATGGTATGATTCTAACCAAAGTAATGGAAGGATATACTGACTTAATATTTAATTGAGGGATTTTATCCATTATGAGTAAATTTCAACTTATTATCTTTTCATATAATTTTTAATATAAAGTGGGATATAATTAAGTGATTAACCATGTATAGATAATGTTTACAAATAAGAAATTTAATTTTAGTTCCATATTCTAGGATTTTTAGTTCATTAATTATGTTACCACATCAAACATCCATAATGAATAACCATAAAACTAACCAAAATAAATAATGGGTATGATCATGAGCTTTACTATTGGTTATTCTATCTAGCAGTTGATAAGCTAACCCTGGCCTAGGGGAGAAATACCTTGAACTGTTTAAGGTTCATGTTTACAGTTGTACACCTGTCCACCTTCATATCTCCTTGGATTGGTTTCTTCTCGGCTCCTAACTTAAATTGCCTCCAATAGCTTGAGAGATCCATAAATTATCTATTCTTTTAACTCACACGTAGGTGAGGGGTAAAAGGGGATTTACATAAAAGAAACCATAGGCATTCATTCTCTACATATTAATGAGGAGAAGGCACGTAAGGCAATAATTTTAATTTAATAAATAAATTTAAATGGAACCAATCTCCTAAAATGGTCTCGTCTAGCTCATGATCATCCACATACATGAAACAAATTACACATTTAATAAAACTAGTATTCAATTATTTACTCCTTCTTATTATGATAAATTACTCTCAAATCGATTAATCATTATCTATAATTAATCAATCCTTTTTATCTTAATCATTTTTTCTGAATTTCCTTGAGATTCTCATCCATAACTTTGTACATAACTTGTACATTGAAGGCAACCCAGTGAATACGCATCCAAAACTACCAAGCTTGTATTTATACTTGTATACACTTTATTTTTTTGTGACATGTAGAATTCATGCAAAATTATAATTGTAATGAAACTCATTCATGATGTGTAGATCAATGGACATCATGAATATTTTAATTAAACACACACACACACACATATATATAAAAACTATCAAATGTTGTGTCCCAGGTTTATGACCACATGAAGGTACATGTCTTAGGGGTTACATAATATAATAATAAATTTTGAAATCTTCATAATTTGGTAATAATACACAACATGTAGATCTGACTACATGACATGTAGCCTCCTCACCATCCATACGAAGTACACACCTAGAGAAATGGCATGTGAGGTGTACTTCAGATATCATCAGAGTACACTACGTGTCCAGTAAGTGACATGCAGTTTAGAATCTTCATTGCATGGTCACCAGTCAGAAAAGTTGTGTATGGGATACACAACTTGACCCTGACCCGAAGGGACTACACGCCGTACCCAGTGGGACACATGATGTGTTTTCCGACTGACCATGTGCCAGTCTATCCTATTAAACATGAGGTGTAAGAATTAACTACACCGCATGTCATTAATGCACATGGATTGAGTAATTTATGAATTACTCATGATGCATTGAACCCAAATACAAGTCATGTATATCTAATTACACGATGTGTATTCTTGGCGCCTCTTTATGATATCCTCGATTTAATTTTAATCATAAAATTATTAGTTTCTATTATATCTGCAACAAATGATAATGGAGGAATAGATCTCAAAATTCATATTATAAGAATTATTAAACATGAATTGACAAAGTAAATTATTAAAGAATAAATCACCAAAAAATTGTTTAAATAATTATAAATGAAAATATGACCGCTCTGATAACACTTGTAGGTTCTGAGCGCAACATAAGTGCATGATGGGAATGTATCCAACTTTGGAAATTTTCAAAATCGATGATTAATTCGGGATAAATATGACGATGAATGTTAGTATCCATAGAATTGAAACAAAGATAAAAGAAAAATTATAGAACCCAGAACCGAGAAGAGAGGATCAACATATTTTGTTTATAATTAATTTAATTTAATTACAGAATTACCTCCAAGTTGATTCTTTCTTCATTGATCCGTCTAACCATGGGTCTGTGGTGTGGCTTCTTTGTGATGTAGAATCCAAGGATAGAAATGCTCTATCCATGATCCATAAGTGATCCATGTATCTTTGGAGTTCGCCAAAGAAGTATCCAAGTGATAGTATGTAAGATCCACACACTTGTGGCCTCTTCCATCAATCGCCTTGATAGTCACTTCCAAAGAATTCTCCTTGATCTGGAGGAGGAGGATCTCTCTCATTCTTGAGAGCGTTCTTGGAGAGGGAAGAGTTCTCTTGGTTCAATATATTTTCTATGAATAGGTTGTGTACACAACGATTGGTTAGCCGATCGAATGACCCCTCAGCTAATATAGGGAATAATAATATAACAGGGAATTTAATTCACCATGTAATAATAAATAATCAGTACAGTTGTCGTTACTTAATTTATTATTCCTCGTGAAACCCCATGTTAAATAATAATAGAAATGATATTATTTACATGACATGTGATTGACATGAAGGTTATATATAAATATTATTTCTCACCAGACCCATAACTTGGTATTCCAATCTTCTTCAATATTTAATTGGCCTTGAATAATGATTTTTTATTTATTAAATAAATATAATTGCATTATTAATGAATAAATAAATTTTCTGTCTGCAATATAGTCTCTCGAATAACTAGTGATGGAATAAATGTGATCATGCATACTTGAATAATTATTAAACCATAACATTGAATCATATTTATTCAACTTGTTAAATAAATAAGTTATTTAACTGAGATACTGGATACACTTAGTGTGTGACCCTTTAGGCCTCTTTATCATTGGCATTAGGTGGGCTTGCCTAAAGTCCAATATTTCTATCTAGAAATAGGTCAAGTCACCTAAGAGAAATAATTTGACGTCACAATGACATGTCACCTCATATTAACACTTACCGTGTAATATAATCCCTTTGTCCCTATATCACCAATAAAGCGGGTTGCATGCAAGTTCCATCAACCCGAGTGCTCGATTTCTCATTATTTGACTTCCCAAAATTAAACATTCCTATATAACACCATGTTCATATATTTAGTTAGGCTCTACCATTTACATCAAAGGGCATGAGATATCTACATCTGTAGAAGCGAAAAATACTTTCTCACATTACCCATTAATACAGTATTACTCGTTATGCACCCAACATATCCTACGTCTCTGTGAACATCTGTAGTCATGTTTTTCATCAATACTTCTAAGTTTGTGAGTCATAATACCCATTAATAATAATATTAAATTATAAGGACCAATACACATGTCTGCATATGGGAACATCCAATGACACATATGAATGTGTATTTTCTACTAGCGGGTCTTGTTCTCATAATATCCTCCTGGACATTACTAAGGGCACGCACCGTGATAAGGTGCCTAAAATTTTTAGGAGTCCCTACCCCTAATATCCTGTATCATTTGTGTCCCTTCAAATGATATCATCCTTACATAGAACTTATATTCAAGAATAATGTCATGGAACTTCTGAGTTCTCATCATAATAGGGATCTTCTATAACCTTTTAGCACGACAGATATTATTAAGAAATTATCACATACTGTGTCACGTACAAGGAAAATCATGATGTGATAAAGAGTTTATTTATATTCATCCAATGAATACAGTTTTATCATAAATTACAAAGAATTTTGTTTCTAGGGCACCAAATCTAATTGCCAAAACACCCATTCCAAAGGAATGAACCTTCATCGATGTGTATTCATGCTCCGTTCATCAATATAGATGGGATACTCTTAGATAGAAGCATCCATATATAGTTCAACCTCATCTGTATGAAATACATGTGACCATTTTGGATAATATGTGCAATGGTGACATACATGAAGATATTGTGCGTTGATCAATATCTCTGAGGAAGTTCCAACTGGTAATCCACTGGTCTGATCCGTTTCAAAACCTCTAAGGGTCCAACAATTCTTAGTGATAGCTTACCCTACTTTTGAATATGTCTATTCCATAACATGGGAAATAATCATAAGAAAACATGATATCCAACCTCAAACTCAAGAGGGAACCAACATTTGTTGGCATAAAACTACTATCTGGACTCAGTTTTCATCATTCACATTCTGATCAGCTGGACCTTTCATGTAGTATCATGAACTAGATATAGTCCAATCATAGATAATTCCCCTATCTCTATTCAGCACATAGTTGACATGTAAGGCCTACCATATAAGGATTCATAAGGATCTATCTTGATGGTATTATGAAAGTTATTGATATAAGAAAACTCGATTGGGGGAATGTGTTTCTCCCAGGAACCACCATTGTGATGGACACATTTATAGAGAATTTCCTCAAGCACTTGAATAGTATGATCTATTTTTACACCAGTTTTTGGGTGAAGGGATGTGTTCAGAATCACATATATACCCAAAAACCTCTTCAACCCCTTCTAGAACTGTGATGTGAAACTAGCATCTCTTTAAAAAATGATAGAATGAGGAGATCCATGAAGACATACGACCACCCATATGTAAAAACTTCATATATCATCTACCGATAAGGTATCTCACATAGGCATGAAGTGTTTGACCTTCATCAAGTGATCAAAAACAAACCACAATATATCATTTCCATGAGGTGATATGGGTAAACCAGTTACAAAATCTTTGGGGACATCACCCCATTTCCACTCAGGAATGGACAATGGATGCAAAATCCGTACTGATCGATGGTGCTCTGCTTTAACCTGTTGATACGTGGGACAACAAGTTATGAAGCTAGAAATATTGAATTTCATACGAGGCCACTAGTACTTGTGCCGAAGATCCCAATACACTTTGGTGACACCAAGGTGAACTTCCCATACCAAGGTGTGGAATTCCCACATCATCTTCTCTCTGATGTTTGTTGGGACCCAAACACACCCATGTAATTGTAATGTTTTATCCCCATCCATGGTCCAACATGAATATGTATCATCATATGAAACTATTTCCCATAGGATAAGGATTTGAGGGTAATATATTTTCATCATTATTACCCATTCTAGAAGAGTAGAAGTCATTTCTAATGATAAGAGGATAGTGTAACTATGGTCCTCCTTAACTTCAACTTTCATATCTGAGAATATGTCCATAATCTAACCTTCACCATAGGATTCCTAAACTGGCTATTTTTGAATCTTTTGTCTGAGAGCATCGGCTAATGAATTTCCCCTCCCATGAATATAAGCAAGCTCAAAATCAAAAGACTATAGGTACTCAACCCACCTACGCTATTTGAGATTAATATCTCACTGTTTAAATATTTACTTGGGACTTTTTTTATCTTTAAACACCAAAAAATTATCTCAAAGTAGATAGTGTCTCCAACAATCTAATGGATAAACTACAATAGTGAACTCAATGTCGTGCGTTGGGTAATTCTTCTCACAAGGCCTCAACTGACGAGACTCATATGCAACAACTCACTCGTCCTACATAAGTATAAATCCAAGCCTGATACCTGACATGTCATAGTATACAATATAGCTTCTATCTAGATCTGAATGATTCAGTATCATCACTGAAGTCAAATAACCCTTCAACTCTAGAAAGGATACTTCACAAGCTTCCAACCATATGAATTTCACTCCCTTATTTTTCCATCATGTAAGAGGCGCTCCAAGGAATACAGAATCCTAGATGAAGAATATGTAATATCTGTATAGCCCCAAGAAACTACGGATGAAAAAATATTTCTTGTTTTCTCCCAGAAAACCATAGCTCTCACATTCTATGGGTATATTGAAGCTCTTAATTATGAGATTATATGACCCACGAAGTGAACTTTGTAGATATAGAATTGGTATTTACTGAGTATAGCATAGAGACGGTGCTCTCTCAATGTATTCAGAATGATCTCAATATGGGTTCTATAGTCATTTATAGAGCATTAATACACAATGATATCATTAACTATGACTTACAAAAATGAATCCACATACATGTAACACCCCGTGATTTTGTGAAATTTTTTTTCTAATTAATTTAATCTTTTTGAGATTTTTCATTTCATGCGACAATAAAAATAGTTTATTTTATTTAAAATCACTCTGTTTGGATTTATTTATAAATAATACCATGTTAATCGTGCACTAAACAGAACATAAATCTTAGCTTCCTCTACATGGGAGAGTGAGCTTATCTTATATTACACACAACAATGTCATTCCTTGATGGATTGTGTAACACACAATACTAAGTTTTACAAAATAATGATGTATTATTTAATATCAGATAATAGTTAAATTAGTATTTATGAAAATGGTTAAATAAATTATGAAAATATATGGTTTTAAAAAATATAAAATGAAATCATTTGTTACAAATTAATTATAAATGAATATGAAAACCTATTGAATATAAATGATAATATTATTATAACCACAATGTTATTTTACACTAATAAATTAAATTAATTAAAATTAGTGGGTGATATTAATTTAATTTATATTTTATATATTCAATCAAATATTTTTAATATTCATCAAATAGATTTGATAGACATAATATAAGAACAAACTCAATTTTATGCTTAAAAACTTATATTTTTATTAAGTAATTTTTACTACCTTTTAATGGAAAACCATTTTAAATAAAATCATTGAAACTTTTATAGATTTAATATGTAAAAATAAAATTAATTTAAAATCATAAAATAATAATTATCTTAGGGTAAATATTTGGTATATTTCTGTGATTTTTTATATTTTATTGAATAGTGAAAAATACTGAATTTTAGTTCAAAACTTCTTTTTCATCTATTTTATTTATAATGTTAAATAATATTTTAAATTAATTTAAAAGTATAATTAGATAATATTTTTATCAATTAATAAAATTTAGAAAATTTAGATAAATTTCACTTTGAAATTGGGTATAATAATTTAGCAAACCTTTGAATGTTTTTACTTTAAAAACTCGTAGTGTCGTCCCTTCAGCGAGATTAATTTTAAATTAGTTTTTGCCACATATGTGATTATAATTTGAAAAAATGGGTTAAATATTTGGAATAATAATAATTTATAATGTATAATAAGTTCAACATATGTTTTTGACCAAAAATATTAGTGAAACTGATTAAAATTAATTTCAATAGTTAAGAGAAAAATTTGGTTAATAATGTACTAAACCTTAAATTTATGACCCAAAACGACCTATGAAATTTCCAAAAAAAAAATTATGGTTTTTATTTGTACATAAAACTTTAATTATTATGTTTTTTTGGGTTTTTATGATTTTTAGGTAAAAAAGTGGGTACACCAAACTTGTTTTCGAAAATGTCAAGTGTGTCCTTTCTTTTACCTATAAAGGCCAATGCCTCTCCCTATTCTTGAAACCTATCAAAACTCTTAGGTTTGGACATGATATAACCAATAAAATTCCCAAACTCCCTCCATAAATCATTGAATCATCCCTTTGGGAATACATCAATCAAAGGAAGCCTTTTGGCACAAACTAATAGGAGTTACCCGATTAAGAGGTAATGTATTCTCTTATGCTTTTTTTATTTTATTTATCCACCCCATACACTATATTTATTCCATGATTGTATAAAAAATATTATAAATATATTAATATTATTTTATGCTAATGTTTCATCCTACCATTACACACACCTCCATATAATGGGAAACGAACATATTGTTTATGTGTATGAAGAACTACTGAATCACTAAACGATGATTATTCATTTTTCATTTACCACCTCTCATGGTAGAAATTATGATGGACGATCTATTTACATATTTAATATCATATATTTATTATGTATTTATTCTTAAAGATTTATTTTACAACACTTACCTTTTTTACTTTCCATTTAGTGTAAATGCGATAATCTCATTTGAGGACGTGTGGACTACCACCCCCTCAAAGCGATGTGATTCGTTCACACAATACATGTAATGTATTAAGGATGAGTTTACTGAAAATATTTGATATATAGGATATAATAATTATAAATTAATAATTATATATATAGATAGGTATATTTCATTTTTTATTTCTTTCAATACGATAATAAAAACCAAAACATCATTCATGTGTACATACAACTTATTGTCTCCATGAATAGTGTATTCCCTTTAATACTTATATATTATATAGATTATTATAATAAAAATATAATATATATAAATTTTATATTATATCATGGTTTACGTTCTTGAAATCATGATATAAGTATAAGGACCAAATATATAACAAATTAAGAAACATTCGAAGAACAAAGCAAATATTACCCAAAGTGAAACCTTAACATAATATTGTTAACAAGTGGATAATATAAGGTCATAATAAAACCATATATAGTATTAGATATAATAATATTATTCTTTAAAGTGTGTATAATAAAATCACATTTATTATATAGGAATATTTTATGAATATGAGGAGATTTATGACACAAGGTAATGAGATAATTATCTCACTTTTTACATCCATGAGATAAATGCAATGTTCACCACTTACATATTTGATGTGATGTATCTAATACCCCTTTTTTATATTATATCATTAATCCTTTTATCTTCATGGTATTTTACACATTAATTTAATTTTTTTTCCTTCATAAGGATTATGATTTTAAATGTTTCAAAGTTATATGGGACACTTTGGAACGTTTAAAGATTATTTTCCTCAATAATAACTTTAATGATATTTCAATGGTATTTCTATTCGAGGAAATTATATGAACATTGTTCAATAAAACCTTCAATTTTATATCCAATGGTTATTAATTATATATTCATTTATTAGTACCATTTACCACTTTTTGGTACAAAATATAGTTAGTAAAGTATTTTTAAGAAATCATGACATTAACCTATATTTGTTCAGAAAGCTGTGTTCATTAAAAAACATGTTTTCTAAAAAGGTTTTACATGAATATTATAATAATCATATATGGTCATTATAAGAAATTTTTATAATTTTTTTACCAATTATTTAAAAGGAATCTTCTTTTCTCTTTCTGAATGAATCATTTTTCTAATGTTTTTACCATAAAAGAGGAATGTTCTTTTTACCTTTTACGATATGTATGGATTTAAACGCTATCAATTAGTTAAAAAAATTATGATTTAAAAGATAATTTTTAATAATAATTTTTAACTATATTTTCAATGAAATGGTTTTCAAATGGTTTTCAAGATTCTTTTATATGTTTTTAAGGAAAATGGTTTTCATATGGTTTTATGTTTTAAAGAGATTTTTCCAAAGAAGAAATGATATTTACCTCAAGAAATGTTTTAAAAATATCTTTACAAGTTATTTTACATATAATATTACATCTAATGATGTTACTCATGAACTTATAGAAAATTAAACAAAGGATCCATTCATATTCTATCATGAATGATTTATGTTTTTATGGAATAATTCTTATAACATCGGGTTCACTTCGACGTTTTTTATACTTTTTCAACACACTTATTTTCATGGGTTATGATTTCATGAAGTGATTATGAAACCTATATATTTTAATGGATTATTATGTGATGAAATATTAATGACACCAATTTTATTTAACGGGTTATGATTTTATGCTTATAAAACCTATCTCCTTTTAAGGGTCATGATATGATGAACGTTTTATTATATAGTATCACATTTATGAATGATTTTATTATGAGATGGGTGGTAGATATATATCCCTCTAATTCATTGGGTAATGATAATTTTTATATGATCCCAAAGTGTACTAGGGTTTTAGAACAATCCTGAAAACAAGAAGGTACATGGGTTGTAGTGCAAGATTGGAAACAATAAGGTACTTTGGTTGTAGCCCAAGCCTAAAAGTAAGATGGTACATGAGTTGTAGACAAATCCCGAAGACAACAAGGTACATGAGTTTTATCCCAAGCTTAAAAGTAAAGGGGTGCATGGGTTGTATCCCAGGCCCAATAACAAAATGGAACATGGGTTGTAGCTGAATCCTAAAAGTAAGAGGGTACCCGAGTTGTTAGCCTAGGCCCATAGAAGGTACATGGATTGTATCCAAAGACTAACATGTTATAAAGGTCTTGGTAGGTAGCCTTGAATTTTTTTTATTCTAATATGCATGGAACAATTCCATGTCTTATTCCAATGTTATTCTATCATGACTTATGATCTTTATTCCCTGATGATATATGTCTTATGAACTGCCAATATTTATTATGATCTCTAATATGTATATAATTATCTTCAAATGTTATGCTCAAGTTTCATGCCCTTTTTTTCATGTTATGCTTACAAATATCTGTTATAAACCCTTACTATGAATCTGAGCTCACCCCTTTCTTATGTTTTCTTTCCCCAGGTTATGAATAAAGGTTTTAGGTAGAACTACTAATGGTGGATATCTTTAGAAGAGTTTTTAAAGATCTTTCACCAGGATATAATATTTTGTTTCCATGTTTCCAATGGCACTAAACTATTGTGGTCCATGGTCATGTATTTTTGTAATGTATTGAATATTCATCTAAAATGATGTAATATCCATGAATTCCAATCCCTGTTCTCTATAGTTGGTATCAAAGGAAATGTATAGTCAACCTTTGGAAACTAGGATTATAAAACTTTAGTGAGATACCTAGGGGTATTTCTAAGAATATTTTTAGGGTTGTCTTTAAGGATAAGTCTAAGGAAAAAAAATTGTAGGAAAATGTCCTGGAATCCTGGAAAAGGATAGAGTGATTAGTTTCCTAGAAATGAATCCCCTTGTGGATAATAAAAGTGGATATGTATATGTAATAGATGTACCTTGGAGTAAAAACTCCGAAAAAATGTTCTGGTCCTGGATCGAGGTAATCCGGTACATGAAAATGGGCCTTACTACACACCTGGTTTGACACTCTCAGGGGATGTGATTTGGAAATTCATAAACTATTCATGAACCATTGTGAAGGATTCGAATAGAAGATTTATATGAATAACTTATTATAAAAATATCATGAGATATATTATATAAGTAGGTTCCCTGATTTAGACATCCTATAAGTGATTTTTCATGATTATATGGATTTATTCTATGATAAGTGTTGCTCACATTATGCTATCTGGTTTTAGTCGGTAGAGGGAACCAGAAGGATTTGTATTAACATTGAATATGATGGAAAATTTCCTAATGATCACTCAAATGGGATGATAACCTGAGAGAAATATATCATGATTATTCCAAATAAGCTATCACGATATATAATTACTAATGTAAGCTTTGGTAATATTCCTAATACATCTAATAAGAAGAAAATGAACTTTTATAAATGCTCATGTGGTGTGGAACATTGAGTAAATAATATTTGTCATTACACATTTCATGAAGAAGGGAATAAGAACCTTGAGGAATACCTAAAATAAAGGGGAAGATGTTATCTATATAGGAAAAAGGGTAATATAGTGATGAATTATCATGGTGTTAATTGTATTATCTGTAGAGAATGAGGGAATTACCAAAATAAATGACCATAACTATGAAATTACTTCTAAACCAAGGAAGAATCTATTACATTCCAATAATTAAATTGGAAGTATTGAAGTATTTTTGTAGTCGGATTCCAAAATTATGAATGATGAAATATATAAGGAGTTTTTTAGTTTAGGATTTTTCCAAGGATTTACAAGAATATGTTTAATGGTTCCTATGGACTAGAAAAGTGATTTAATTGTAAGGTGATTTTCTTGGAAAAGACCTAATTAAGGGAAAGATAAACCGTAATGTATCCCTTATGTTAAGATAATGTTTTTTGGATAAAGTTATGTTTTATATGAATAAGTAAATTAGATGGAGCGGATTACCCTAGAGCAGATAAAGGATTTGTTGACAAAGAAGTTTGTGCTATATTGGATTGATTTTATATCATTTTTTGATTAACTTAATATATAAAATAAACATTGTAATAAGGAAACATGCATGTTTTCATGAATTATTTATGGTAATTCAGGTAATTAGCATGTTTCAATATAATACATGTGTAAGGTATTCAAATGTTTGGAATATGTCAACCTAGAGCTAATTTGTGTTATATGGGGAATCAATGCCAATTTGATTTTGTGACTTCTTTCAAAAGTTTTGAATTTTAGTCTTTTGAAATGGTTATATGGTTAACGATTTATATAAATATTAGGTTAATGTTTGGATAAAGTTTGCGAGAATAAAGTGTTATCTCGCTATAAGAGGATTTCTATATATTGGACAGTCTTTTATGAAAACTTGGTGTTGATGATAACTGATGACATATGGGATATTGTATCATGGATCTCATGATCTTTTAGTTCTTTAGGAATGAAAAATTCACCTTCCTTTTTACAGAAAGAGGTGAAGTGGATCAAGGAACAATAAAGGGTGAGTTTGTCCTGAAATCATGCAAGTATATGTTTTCATGAAAATTATTTAACTTTTGAAAGAAGGATATTGAAACAAAAAATGTTGTCCTAGTAATTTCGTTTCTGATGAATCAAAAGGTCCCTTAGGTCATCACATATTTATGGATTTCTGATTGTTAATTTTCTCCTGAACTTGTTTTCTATCACTCTCCATAAGAACTTTATGGTAATATTTCTCTTCCATGTCCAAGTTTTCACTTCCCACCTATGTTCTCCTATGTGGGAATATTATTATGAGTTACTTTGGGTAATAGTTATGGTTTTAAAGTTTCCTCTTTAGGGATGTTTTAGTATTCATTTTTCTAATGTGGGTTTCTATGAATGAAACTTTCATGTATTAAACCTTTGATAACCCCGATGAATTTCGAGGGGAAAATTAATTTTAATGGGGGTATAATGTAACTCCCCAATATTTTTTGAGATATATGTTTTGAGTTAATTTAATATTTTTTGAGATTTTGTATTTCACACAATACTAAAAATAGTTTATTTTATTGTAAAGCACTATGTTTGAATTATTTTATATGAAAAACCATGTATATAGTACACCAAATGGAATACAAATATTATCTTTCTCTACGTGGCACACCAATTTTAACTTGTGTTATATGCAATAATGACTTTTCTCAATGGCATGTAGATCATGTAATACTGAGTTTGACCAAATAAAGATGTTTTATTTAATATAAAATAGTTGTAAAATTAGTAGTTATTTAAATGATTAAATAACTTAAGAAAATATATGGTTCAAAAAAATATAAAATGAATTCATTGTTTAAAAATTAATTATAAATGAATATGAAAACCAATTGAATATAAAGGAAAATATTATAATAACCACAAAGCTATTTTTCAAAATTAAATTAAATTAAATTAAATTATTGATTTATATTAATGTAATATATATTTTATATATTCAACAAAACATTTTTTATATTCATTAAATATATTTTATAGACATAAGATAAGAACAATCCCTATTTGATGCTTAAAAACATATATTTTTATTAAGGAAATTTTACCACCATTTAATGGAGAACCAATTTTAAATCCATTTTTTATAAATTTTATAGATTTAATATGTCAAAATAAAATTCATATTTGAAATTGGAACGTAATAATTAGTTTAGGTTAAACTTTGGGTTTTTTTTATGAAGTTCTATTTTTAATGAATAGTGAAAAATACTGAATTTTAGTTCAAATATTTTTTTCATCTATTTTATTTATAAGGATAAATAACATTTTAAATTGGTTTAAAAGCTTAATTAGATAATATTTTTATAAATTAATACAATATAGATCATTTGAATCAATATCACTTTGAAACTGTGAATAAAGACTTATAAAACTTTTGAATGTTTTTATATTCAAAACCCGTAGTGTCGTCTCATCAGCATGATTAGTTTAAAATTAATTTCTATCACTTATTTGATTAGAAGTTTGAAAAATGGATTCAATATTCTGAATAAAAATAATTTATAATATTTAATATGGTCAAAATAGGTTTTTGACTAAAAAGTTTAGTGAAATTGATTAAAATTAATTACAACAATTAAGAGAAAAATTAGGTTAATAAAGTACTAGACCCTAAATTTAAGCCCCAAAACGAACTATAAAATTTTACAACACCCATTTTATGGAAATTATTCGGACATTAACCTCAAATTATTGAATTATTTTGTTTTTTATGACTTTTTTAGGTAAAAACGTGGGTAAACCTATCTTGTTTTCAAAAATTTCAAGTATGTCTTTTCCATTACCTATAAAAGGCCACTATCTAACCATATTCTTCACACCTATCAAACCAGTTATATTCTGAAACAATATACCTAATAAAACTCCCTAGCTTCATCCTTTAATTCTCAATTTTTTCATAAATAAATACAAAGAATCTATTTGGCACAAACCAAAAGTAGTTACCCAATTAAGAGGTAACGTCTTCTCTCAAGATCCTTTCTTTTATTTTCTTTCTCCACCCAATCGACTCTATTTATTACATGATTTTATTAAAATAACCAGTATACTAAATATACTATGATGTTTATATTTTATGTTTTAGACCTACCCTTACACACACCTCCATCTAATGGGAAATGAACATACTGTTTATGTGTACAGAGAACTACCACCTCACTAAATGATGATTGTTAATTTTTTCCTTTACCACCTCTCATGGTGAACATTATGATGGAAAATATGTTTATATATGTAATATATTATATTTATTATGTATTCAGTATTATTTATTTATTTTAAAACACATTCCTTTTCACTTTCTATTTAGCATAAATACGATAATTTCATTTGAGGAAGTGTGGACTAGGGCCCCCTCAAAGCGATGTGATTCATTCAGACACTATAAGAAATGTATTATGAATGGGTTTATTGAAATTAATTTATATATATAATGTAAAAATTTTACTAGAATAATTATATATATATATACATATATTTAATTTTATTTCGTTCTTTCAATATGATAATAAAAACGGAAACAACGTTCATGCGTACGTACAACTTACCATCTCCATGAATGGTGTATTCCATTTCATACTTATATATTCTATAGACTATTATAATAAAAATATAATATATATAAATTATACTTATATCCTTATTTACATTATGTAAATAATGATATAAGTATAAGGACCAAAGATATAACAAATTCAGACACATACAGAGAACAAAAAAAAATATTGCTCGAAGTGAAACCTTAACATAAGATTGTTATCAAGCAGGTAATATAAGATCATAATAAACCCATAAATGGTATTATATATAATAATATTATTCTATAAAATATTTATAATAAACATAAATTTATTATATATTAATATTGTATGAATACGAAGAGATTCAAGATATAAGGTAAGGGGATTCTCATCTCACTTTTTTTCATCCATGAGATAAATGTCATGTTCACCGCTTACATCATTTGTGTGGTGTATCTACTGCCAATTTTGTTATATTATATCATAAATAATTTTATTTTCATGGTATTTTATAGTTTAATTTAATTTTAATCCTTAATGAGGATTATGATATTAAATCTTTCAAAGTGGTATGGGACACTTTGGAATGTTTAAATATTATTTTCCTCAACAATAACTTTAATGATCTCTCAATGTTATTTATATTAGGGAAAATTATATAAAAAACTTTTAATAAAACCTTTAATTTTATCTCCTATGATTATTCATGTATTGGTACCATTTTCCACTCCTTCATACAAAAGATAGTTATGAATGTTTTTTTAAGAAATCCAGGAATTACCCTCTCTTAAGTCAGAAATCTATGTTCATTCAAAACCATGTTTTCTAAAAAGGATATAAAAGAATATTCTACTAATATCCTATTCTAATTAAAAGAAATTTTTACCAATTTTTTCATTTAACAATGTTTTCAAAGGAATATTCTTGTCAATTTTTTAATGATTAATTTTTTAATGTTTTTACAATACAAAAGGAATGTTCTTTTTACCTCATATGAAATGTACATATTTACCCACTATCGATTCTTTAAAGATTTATTTTCATCTTTAAAAAGATAATATTTATGAAATTATTTTTAAAATATCTTTTCAAGGAAATGGGTTTCAAAAATTTTTGAAGATTATTTTATAATTTTTATGAAAAATGGTTTTCAAATGTTTTTATATTTTAAAGATAAATTGTAAAATAAGAAAGGATATTTAACTGAAGAAATGTTTTCAAAATATCCTTACAATTTATTTTATATCTAAGAAAAAATCTATTGATGTTACTCATGGACTTATAGGAAATTATAAAATGTTTCCATTCATATTATTTCTTTAATGGTTTTTGTTTCAATTTAATGAGGCTTATGAAACCTGTTTCACTTCCATGGGTTTTATGCTTTTGAAATCGACTTATTTTTATGGGTTTTTCTTTTATGAATTGATTATGAAACCTATATATTTTCATAGGTTATTATGTGATTAAATTTAAATTGTACCCATTTCATTTCATGGGTTATGATTTTAGGTTTATAAAACCTATATCTTTTTATGGGCCATGATATGATGAATGGTTTATTGACTTGTGGAAAATTTATGAATTATTTTATTTTGAGATGGGTGGGACCTATATCAACCTCAAATTCATTGTTTAATGATAAGTTATATATGATATCAATGGTTACATGGGCTGTAGCCCGAGCCCAAAAATATGATGGTATATGGGTTATAGCCCAATCCTGAAAACAAGAAGGTACATGGGTTGTAGCACAAGCCTAAAAGTAAGAGGTACACAGGTTGTAACCCAAGCCTGAAAACAAGAAGGTAAATGGGTTGTATCCCAATCCCAAAATTAGGTGGGTACATGGGTTGTATCCCATGACTGAAAACAAGAAGGTACATAGGTTATAGCCTAAGACAAAAAGTCAGAGGGTACACGAGTTATTAGACTAATCCTGAAGTAGTAACATGGGTCGTAGCCCAATCCTAACATGTTATATAGGTATTGGTAGGTAGCCATGACATAAGATTTACTGTTCTTATATGATTTCCAGAATTCCATTTCTTATTCCTATGTTATTCTATCATGAATTATTCTCTTAATTATCTTATGATCAATGTCTTATGAACTGAAAGTCTTTAATATGATCTCTAATATGCAGGGTATGATATTCAAATGTTATGCTCAAGTTCCATAACCGTTTTTCATGCTATGCTTATGATATTTCATTTATTTCCCCTTATTGATCATCTAAGATCATTAATTTATTTTGTTTTGTTTACCTAGTTTATTAATAAAGGTTTTAGGTAGAAGTACTAAAATTGGAGATCTTTATGGTATTTGGTGAAGATATTTCACTAGGATTGAAGATTTTGTTACCAAGTTTCCAAATAAACTAAAATATTACGGTTCTCATACATTTATTTTTGTAATGTAATGAATATTCATCTAAAATGATATACCATCCATGTATTATAAGCATGGTTCACTATAATATGGGTGGAAAACTTGATTCATAAAATACTTGAAGTTAACAGCTATGTTTTTGAATCCGAAGAACATAATGAGGTACTCATATAAACCATACCTTCTCCTAAAATCTAGGAAAGGTTTGTCCAAAGTCCTGAAATGAAATTGATGATAGCCTAACCTCAAATCTATCTTTTAAAACAATTTTGATCTTATAAGATGATCAAAGAGGTTTTCTATTCTAGGAAGTGGATACCAATTATTTATTTTAAGTAAATTTAAACGATGGTAATCTATGTAGAGCATGAAGGAAACATCCGCCTTCTTGGTGAAAAGGACCAGTGAAACTCAATGATAACTTCTAGGGTTTATGAATCCATTTTCCTCTATATCCTTCAATTTCTTCCTGAGTTTCAGAATCTCCTTAGGTGTCATACTATAAGGAGGAATGGTCACTTGTGCTGATCTTAGTACTAGTTCAATAGTAAACTCTACCTCTTTCACCAAAGGTAAACTAGAGAAGTATTTAAGAAGTATATACTTGAAATGATATAATAAAGGAGAAAAAAATATAGGGTCATAACCCCTATTCATCAAGGAAAAGACTATAAATCTAAGCTGTCACATTTCTCAGCCTCTGATGCTCGAGTTTAGCTCGAGTCTCATTGACATCCCATTTTATTTTATGCATGTTCCTGATGACCTATTGTAATGACCCAATGTTTTATAAATGGAGATTCCTCTCTTAAAAAATATAATCACATGAAATCACAAAATAATGAACTAAAAAGTGCTATGTGACCTTTAAACATATGTTTTTCACTTCTGTGATTTGATTTTTGAAAATCTAACATACACAGTTGTGATCAGTAAGTTATTTGGAGTCCGATAAGGAAAACTTAATTTCTTGTGAATGGTAACCTAACCTTATGAATAGTAACATTAGGAATAGTGATGCACCCTAATGAATAGTAACCCAACTTATGATATTGTAAAAATAATATTCAATGAAAGTATGATGTACCTATATTTTAGAATAAGTAAATGAATGTTTTAAAACTATTTTTTTTAATAAATTACGAGTTTAATTAAATATTAAAATAATAATATTTCATTTTTGGATTCTACACATAAAAAAATGGTTAGGGTGATATTTTTTTGATTTTTCTAAAATACTTGAATTTTTTATGAATAGTAAAATACGAAAATTTACGATAAATGCTAAATATGGATTTATTGAGTCATTGATGATGATCTGTTGATGTAAGCCCAATTGGTTTTAAGTCACATGAATTTATTACTTTTCTTGGTCATGGAATCATCACTATTTCTAGTCTTGAGGGAAATTAATAAACTAATGATTAAAAAATTATGAAAATCCTCCTCTCCTCCACTATAAAACCCCCCTCACTCCCTCTTCTCTTCGCTACTCTCAAGCCTTGTGTGTTTCTAATATTCTTCCCAAATATCACCCCAATATCCTCCCCCATGTCCAACATCCCCTATCGCTTAAAAATTCCAAAATATCCCCCTTTAAGAGGTTCTCAAAGGAGATAAACTGAAGAGGTAAATTCCTCTTTCAAATTCTTTTACTTCTTTTAAGTTATTTTCTTTTCTTATTTCTTTACTCACCTCCCTTCACCCAAATAGTATGACAACTCTAGTAACATATTGTAATGTAATGTTTTTATGGTAATGGGATATTTTATTATCATATATCCTTTACCCATATTTTATTTGAAAGAAGTGAAAACACCGTTTGAGATGTGTAAATTTAACACATTCAAGGACAACAATTTATCAATTTCTTTTATCATCGTTAATTCTGGAAATGAAAGAATTTTTGTTATGGTTGAACCAGATTATTATATATATAATATATCCTATTTATGTTTCTACAATCCTTTTTTACAAATGGTATTAAGTTATAAATCAAAAATTTTTTATTGTAATCAAACCAACCGATTAACCAAAACAGTTATCATTAAGGTTTTATATAATAATTCAACTTCTATCTAAGTAAAAAAAATTAAATTTGAAACATTTTAATCTCCAGGATGTTCACTAATATCATATAACTTCAATTATCGACAACCAATTTCATATTTCATGTGTATCTAAACATGAATATAAGCGAACCGATTATTAAAAACCTAGTTGGAAAACGATCCAAAACAATGAAGTTGAACCTTATAACCAATCCAAAACGTCTTTAATGAACCAAAAGGGGTATAATAAATAAATTGAATATATAATAGGATTTTTAATTGTTAATTAATAAACCTAATTTGTTTATTCAGGTCATTAATAACAAGTGAATAACACAATCGGATTTAAGGTAATGGATCCTCTCCATTTCCATCATAATCAAGATTGTCCTCTATGCTATGCCTTTTTATGTGTAAACCCAAATGATGGGGTATGTTTTTTCACCTCCCCCATACTACCCTAATTATGTATAAGTGATGATAAAACCATTTTCTATCTCATAAATCCCTCTTAGGTACACCCAACACTGTGCCGATAAACTGTAACGAATTCTACCAGAACCTTCTTTGTTCTTTTTCGGGTAGCCTTATCTTTCTTGATATCAAAGTGGAGTTATAATATATGATTATTTAAATATTATAAATTATGTTAGTTTTAGAAAATTCATTTATGAATAAAATTTCATCACATTATTTTAGGTATATACATGTTTTTAAAATATTCCCTCTTTAAAACTTTTCAATAAGAAAACCAGTTTTAAGGGAAATTCCCAAATTTTTACCCAATTTCAAGTTCAATCTCTCCTCTGTTTTGAGCCACCATTGTCTTTATAAAATCAGTATTTTTATTATGAAAACCATCTTGGTTAAATTCTGGTTTTATATAAAAGATTATCCTCTTTTATATTTTAAAATCTCTATAGTATTTTCCTTAAAACTGCACAAAAATGTTTTAATGCTAATGTTTCTCAAATACATTTCTTATATGTTTTCACTTATGTTTGAAAACACATACCATGTTATATTCGTATTTTACCTTATAAACTTCCATATATTTTCTAATCTCTTTCTTTCATGGAAACTTTCATGATATGCTCATTGGTTATGATTTATTTCATGATTATGGTAACCAATTCTTTCCATGGATATCCTTATGTTTATGTATGGTTGATTATGTATGGTTATTTATGTGGTAAGAATACTCATGAAAATTTTGAGATGGGTGTTCCTAGATAGTGCTCTAATTCATTGGGTAAAGTTAAGTCTCATGAGATGTGATGCGAAATGAGATTGGCGGTTAGCCTTGACCCATACTAAAATGGGAATCGGGATTGGTGGTTAGCCTTGACCCATACTAAAATGGGAAACAGGATTGGCGATTAGCCTTGACCTATACTAAAGACAAGTTATATGATTCTACCACATTTATATGATTCCATGTTTATACTATCCCATGCTTATATGATATTATTTCATATGTTTCGTGCTTTGGATATCATTATGTCATGACTCCTAACTCATGTGCCTAATATGCATTCTTATGATCATTCCCTTACTGGTCTTTTTAGCTTATCCCTTTGTTCATGTATTCCCCAGGGTACCCTATGTAGATGTAAGGGCTCGAAGGAAGTTATGATATTTTTATGGAGATTGAATAAAGAAGTGTTTTTTATCCCCATGTTTTATGTTTTATGTACCCAGTCTTCTAAGAAACTAGACTTAACAATCCTTGGATTGTACTATGATGTATAATAATGATTAAAATCATGTAATTTTATGTGAAACATTCTAGGGTTTCTAAAGTTGGTATCGAAGTATGGTCTATTTATTTTTGGATATTAGTAATAGAGAACCATAGTGAGAAACTTAAGGATGATACTAATTATAAGAAAACGTTCTTAAATTTTGGTGAGTATTGAGTAACTGGTTTATCAAGAAAATGCATCTCTATCTAGATACAAGCAGTTAGAGGTAGCTCTAGCACATATGTATCCAGGGGTAAAACCAAAAAACACTACTTTGAGCTAGACTCGAATGGGAACTGGTGCACAACAACGGGCCTTGCTGCACTCTTGGGAAACATACAAAATACAAGGAACATACTCTCATGGGTAGTGTCCCATCAAAACATGGATCGTATGCCTAAACAACATACATATGATCATATTTGACACCCAAACATTTTTGGAAATATAGAAAATAATATATTTACACCTTGTATCACTACTTGGAATTAGCTCTCAGCTAGCCTCTCAAGGCATCAATAAGCCACATACATAGCTCAAAATTTAGAGGCGTGTTTATAATTAGGTGTGTTTTTTTAGAATTCATGTATGATATTTATAGTGGAAGATAAAATCCTATCCACGCATGATTTTTGGAGGTGTGTTTACAATTAGGTGTGTTGTGATTTATATGTATGATATTCATGGTTTACACCAACAGTCATCTGGTTCATCTATAAAAGGCTTGAAGTCATAATACAATTGGATAGATATTGGATTCTACAACCCTAGTTTGGGGGTGGACACTCCCAACCCCTTCAACACCCCCACCCCACCCCCACCCCCTAGAAACCCCCACCCCTGGAAAACCCCACCCCCTGGACACCCCCACCCCCTAGACATCCCCCACCCTGGACACCCCACCCCCTTAGACAACCCCCCTGAACACCCCCCCAACCCACCCCTGGACAACCTCCCCTAGACACCACCCCACCCCCTAGACACCCCCACCCCCCTAGACAGCCCCCACCCCCAAGGCAGGCCCCACCCCCTGGACAACCCACCGCCCTTGGACAACTTCCCCACCCCCTTGGACAACCCCTCTTCCCCCTGGACACCCCCACCTCCTAGAAAGCCTCCCTGTACACCCCCACCCCTTGGACACCCCCACCCCCCTAGAAAGCCCCCCTGGACACCCCCACCCCCTTGGACACCCCCACCCCCTTGGACACCCCCACCCCCTTGGGTGGTGTATGTGATCACTCGAATAATCTACTAAAATATAAAACTTCTTCGATCTAAAATTTACTCAACTCCTGAATAATTCTCCTCCACAGGTGTACATGATATTATACACTCATGTATAGTTCTTCAAAGATATTTTTTTATAAATATAGTATTTGTTGTCTTTTATATTATGATTCTTATATAGATTAGTGTATCATTTATGGTTTCATATAAAGTGAAAAATTATCATTTACTTAAATATATTTTAGATGAAACTTCAATCTTATTGAATTTCTTTTGAAGAAATGACTTATAAATTTTTTTACAGAATGGATAGATGTTGTATGTATGAAACTGATCAGATCTAAAGTGATTTTCAAAACAATTTGTAGAGATTTTTAGATTTTTAATTTTACAATGCTTCAGATAGTGGTCACATACACTGCCCACGTTATAATTGTGTTGGAATACCTTGGTTGATCCGTGAAGAAGTCAGTTACCACATAACCAAATATGTTTTTCAAGAAAACTACTATGTGTGGTATCACAATGGGGAGAAAATGAAATCCAAAATTGATGATGATCCAAATGAGAAGACTGTATTGGAGAATTTGTTATATGAATGGTTTTTATTTATTTTTCATCATGAGTAATAAAGGATTCCAAACCAAGAAGACTTCGATATAATCAGACATGATGTGTATAATGAAGATGATGATGTTATCAGGGTGAAAAAAATGATTGATTCTTCCACGACTCCAGTAATCGACAATGCGGTAAAACGAAAAGGTTGGAATTTTTAATCCGATTGTTTCATGGGAAAACTGTGTATGTGATTTCCAATACTTCCATCGATTACACTCTTAAATTCTCGAAGGACTTACTTATAGATGGTTAAGATATTCCCTCAAACCACTATATAGAATGGAATTTAGTTGAGGAACTAGGAATTTCAAGAAAAAAAAAATTCATGCTTTCACGAAAGAATGCAGTTTATTATGGGAGGAATCTATTGAATGAAATGATTTTATAAAATGTGGCACATTCTGATGGAAGCCAAAAGCTAATGGAACACTATCCCGTGTGACACATAATGTAATTTGGAACTTTCCATTGATCCCTAGACTCCATAATCTTTTAAAGTCTAATGAAATATCAATAAAAATGTGATGGCATGATACCGAGAGAAAGAAGACTAATGATGAGTTGGTTTACCCTACAGATGGATTTGCATGGAAAATATTTGATGCTCAATATCCTAATTTTGCATCTAATGTGCGTAATGTGAGGTTGGGTCTTTCATGTTATGGTTTTAATCCATTTTAGAAGATGCTTACTTCACACAACACATGGCCAGTTTTTATACACATTTATAACCTTCCCCCATGGTTGCGTATGAAAAAACCTTTCACTTTCATGAGTATACTCATATCTATCCCTTTTTATCCTAGAAATTATATATACATATACATGAAAACTTTAATAAAAGAGTTGAAACTTCTTTGGGATGTGGGTGTGCGCACATACAATGCATGTTTGAAAGACATATTTCAGATGCGTGTTGTGCTTATGTGGATGATCAATGATTTTCCTACTTATGCAATGATGTTTGGATGGAGCATGAAGGGAAAAATATCATGTCTTGTTTGTATAAAGAATAAATGATCTATAATACTGAAGTATCATTGTAGTTTCAAATTTATAAGACATCAAAGATTCTTTCCAATGGACCATCCATATTGAAATAATCATCAATGATTTGGCAATACCATGTAGTATGATGATCCACCTCAGTATATGTCTGGAACTAATGTTTTTAATGAATTGAAAGATTTTAGTTCTTTATTAGAGAAGGTTCAAATGAAATATGGAAAGAGAAAGAATGTTTCCATTGAAACCTGTTACAATTGGAAGAAGAGAAGTATCTTCTTTGATTTTCTTTATTGGTCAATAAATTTGTTACGTCATTTCTTAGATGTAATGAAAATTGAAAAAAATATATGTTAAATGTTTCTTTCAATTCTTATAAATGTTAAGGGAAAGACAAAAGATGATTTATGGTCTTGGCGTGACTTGGTGGATTGGGACATCAGACCAAAATTGTATCCTATGTGTATTAGTGATAATAAATGTAATGTTTCATGTGACTATTATGTGATGACACCTACACAAAAAAATTATGGAAGTACTATAGACTATTAAATTTCCTAATGGCCATTCAAGAAACATATCTAAATGGGTCAATAGTTGAGAGTTGAAGATAAAATATTTGAAGACTCATGATTATCACATCCTTCTTCATGAGTTGATTACAATATAAATCCATCATATTTTTTCTAATAATGTAAGAGTGGTTGTTATTAGGTTGTTCTATTTGTTTAGAGATCGTTTTTCTAATATGTTTTCCAAGTATTTTTTGCAAAAAATGATGGCAGATGCCCCATTAATTTTGTGCGAGTTAGAGAAAATATTTGCTCCATCATTTTTCACATTTATGTTGCATCTGACTGTCCATAATACAACTGAAATACTTCTTAGAGGAGCTATTTATTTTCTTTAGATGTATCCAACTAAAAGAAATATGTACACATTAATGTCTTATGTCCGAAACAGGAGTCATCCCAAAGGTTCTATCATGAATGGTTACTTCGCTCAAAAATTTATGGATTTCTTCTTTATGTATTTGTTTGATCTTACTACAAGAATGAAAAAAACAAAGCGAAACAAATAAGAAAATTATGATAAAATTGAACCTAATTTTTCATCCCTTCCGTAAACAGGAGGAATTCATGGATCATACACATTGACAACATTAATCCTAGAAGAGTAGGAGATAGAACATCACACAGTTTGTTCAACTGTGATTTGTTCGATGACTACATCAGGTAAGTAAATTGAATATATGTATATCTTACATATATATCTATTAAACTATTCCTATTTTTATCTACAGGGAACATAAAGTAATGATAAATAGAATGAATCGTTCTTTATCTTTGAGAAAGAGGGATACTTTGCATAGAAAAGAGTTTTCTTCTTGGTCAAAATTGAAGGTAAACATTTTACTATTTAAAATAATTAAATAAATATTTAATTAAGTTTAATATTCATTTGTATTTCAGGTATCGAGTTTTCCTGTTGACTCGGTCTTTGAGGAAATAAGAACTTTGGATTTTGGTTCTAATACCATGGTTCGTGACTATAACTAAATTGTTATCAATGGGTACAGATTTATTATCACTGAATGAGAAAAGAACAAGATAACACAACATGATGGTGTTGTGGTTATTTCCACAACATACTATTATTCTAGTGCATCATATAGTAGACCGTGATTTTAAAATGTAGGTTATTATGGAGTTGTTGAAAAAAATAATAATATTGGATTATTATTCTCATGGGAGAGTCACGATGATGAAATGCCAGTGGTTTGATTTGATGAAAAGGCATGTCACATTTATTGATGATTGTGGATTTTGAGTAATTGATATGACTCACACTCTTGCTACTGATGAACCATATGTATTGGCATCAATGGAGAAATATTTTTTTTATGTCAAAGACCATCTTCGACCTGAATTTGGTGTCATTATTGAAGTAATTCCAAGACATATTTTTGATGATGGTGATGATGAAATTGATACCATCCCTACTGCCATTGGAAATGATACATTTATTACTTTTGAAAACTCCAATATCTTAATTTTCAAAGTTGACTATGAACCTGAAGTTGTGGTTAGAAATATATAAAATCATCAATCCATGTTCTCAATTCTTTTGGTTGATCTCAACTTGGGTTGTTAAGGTTGGTAAAACTCAAATTTATTTAATATTTATTAAAAATATATTATATCAGACTTGACCATTATGTGATTTTTAATGTTTATTGGTTGAAATTTTATTTGAATTACATTTTCTAATTTGAAATTTAACTCTATTGAAACCTAAGAAACCAACATTTATAACTTAGTGAAGATTTCAATGCTTTATTGACCATGTATAAAATTAGTATAACTCTAAAACAACCCTTTAACATTTCACCAGATAATGAACTTGATGGTTTGTCTTCTTCTGTAAAACATGTATAGAAACCTACATCATCTACTTGAGCTAATGAAATTAAATTTTTCCTTAATTTTGACAAGTGCTTTACCCCTTATGAGCATGATGGTTTGTATTCTTAGTAAATAACTATCCTACTAAAAAAATTAAATTTCTTTATTAAATTTTGTACGATTTATTGAATTTACTATATATCTATTCAATCTCACCTAAAACAATGGATAGTTAAATTATCCATGAATCCCTCTATTCCCTCTCATTTATTTTGTTTTTTGGGTTACACATTAGTTATTTTTTTCTAATTACTTCAATATTTATTTTCAAATGGAGGAAATTCAACTAATTGAAGAGAGGTGACAGAAAAAGATGATGGACAACAATCATTGCATGGTTGAGATGGGAATTCCACCACTAGTGTCTGTAGTGAGTATTTTATTTCAAATATATATAACTAAATAATATAAAATGTCATGTGATTAATTTTTTGTAAACATTTTTGAAGGATCCATCTATTAGGTGACAATTATTTGATGAGCAGCCCAGTAGTGGTCCCAGTACTTAGGGTGTTCATATGAGGGAGGGTGGTAGGAGAGCTAGCCGATCTGGTTGGCATACCCAATTAGACCCTGCCCCTCCCACTACCATACCATCTATCCTTTATTCTGATCCCGGTGTATTGTTAGGGAAACACATGATATTTAGGACTCCCATGTTTTCCCCACCCTTTACATATGAGTCTCCTCACCCATATTTACCATATCCGATGATGATTCCCACTCCCCATCCGGCATTTGGCCAATCATCTGTGCCATCTTCTTTTACTTCTACTTCCTTCTCTCTGAGCTTCTATATTCCATCTTCTTCAACTCTTGATCTGACGAAGTTTTTCCCTATAGAGCATACATTGGGACCCACTCCACTTGTACAGGGTGTTCCTTTAGTTTCTATGGATCCAGCAGCTCCCATTGATCAGACTATCGCAGGTATATCTATTGAGCCATAAAAAAAATTTATACCATTTTTTATTTTTATTTTAACATGTATTGATAAAATATTAGTTTTTATTTTATAACTGATACATCTACTAATAGGAGGAAATGGTGGGGACGTACATTCCTGTGTGTAGTGTGGAACCTCTTCACATAGTTTATGTTGGACTACAATAAATATAGTAAAATGATTTCAAAAATAGGGCAGCAATGTTAGAGTTTTTTGGCAACGCTTGCCAAATACTCCAACATCATTCTTGTCAGTAGGATCTCATGGATATAGTTTCCAAATGACGTCAAGGATGATTCTTGGGTAGATATATGGGAAAAATAATATGTTCTATTTAATGAAATATTTTTTTTATTTATATGAATTAATATTTTGGTGCCAGATTCAGTTTAATTTTCTTGATGGTGAGGGTGAATGAACATCACATCTAAAGGATTTAAGTGAGATTTGAAGATCCTATAAGCAAAAATTGTATACTGGATGGCATGCTAGAGTTGGCACAGATTTAGAGGTGGTCCCTATTGTTTATTATTGTTCAATAGAGCAGTATCGACAGATGATTACTCCTTGGATGACTGCCCAGTTTAAGATATTAATCACATTTGAGGTATTTAAATAAAAAATTTAATGTTTTGCGTTAATAATATATTTTTTAATATTAATTTTTAATTAGGAATCATCCAGAAGAAATAAAAAAAATTATTCTAAAAAATACCTCCAAACACTAGGATGTACTACAATGTCAGATCATGAGAGGAAGCAGGTATGACAGTTGTTTATAATTTTTCTTTATGACTTTCACTTTATATTGTTTCCTCCATAATTTATTTTATTTATAAAATTGTTATATAATTTTAGTTATGAAATTAATTATTTGTAACATATTTTTAATTATTGTTTTCTACATTCAATGTCATTGTAGAGGGAAAAATTGAATATTGAAGGATGGGTGCCTCAAGCAAAATTGTTTTTCTCAAGTCGAAGGAAGAAAGATAGAAGTGTGGTTAATAAACTGACTCAGCAAGACATTGTAAGTTTTACTTTGTTGATTTATAATTTTAATATATATTTTTTAACTTAATAATCTATTTATAATTGTAACATGCTTCTTTATAGGCCCTTGATGCCTAGAAACCTGACAATTTTGGGCCAAATGATCACTTACATCAGGTGTTGGGAGGTGAGAACCCATGCAGAGTACGCTGTCAACCTGGGAAGAAAATAGTACTAATGAGGTATTGGACCTCCTTAGGTATGAGTTGTAGTGACATCGAGTTCCAGTAGGTCAAGGAAGAGGCAGAACAAACTGAAAAAGGGCCACAGAGATGGCAGAGCAGTCTGCTAGGGAAAACACTGCATTTATGAAACTGATGGAAGTTTTATGTCCAAAACTTCCACCATAGGCCATCAAATATTCTGATGAATATATGTAATCGATGAGTTCTATATATGGTGAACCAGGTGGAAGTTCTAGTGGTGGTCAAGATGATGGCGAGGATGAGGTTGAGGCGGAGTATGGGGGTGAGGATGAGGGTGTTGAGGAGGGTGGAGATGATTATTGGGATGATGATGAGGACGTGGGCGATACTGATGATGATGGTGATGATAGTAATGGTGATGAGGGACAGATTGATCTGTTACATTTTTGATTGATATTACTGACATTTGGTGCTTGGTGATTTGTTGTGTTTGAATATATGTGAGATTAGGTAAGTCACATTATCTTTATTTCTTTATCTAGAAATAATAAAACTTGACTTGATGATTTGTTATGACTGATTCACCTGAACCCCCTTGGACACCCCCACCCCCTAGACACCCTCTGGACACCACCCCACCCCCTGGACACCCCCACCCCCTGGACACCCCCACCCCCTGGACACCCCTTTGGACCCCCACCCCCTGGACACCCCCACCCCCTTGGACAGCCCCCTCCGCTCCTACAGTACCCGCCGCTACTACAGTTCTACCATTACTACAGTACCCGCCACTACTATAAGGTGCCTATAAGCTATTTATTCTTACATGGGTGAGTTTAATATTCATAAGGGTATATTACTATTCATATGGGTCATGTTACTATTAATAAGGGTGTATTACTCTTCATAAGGTTCAAGTTACTATTCTCCAATAAATTATGTTGATATTAGACTCTAAAAAAATTACTGATCGCAATGGTGTATGACCATTTTTCGAAATTCCAATCACAAAAGTAGAAATATTATGTTCATTGACTTGGTTATAACAATGTTTTATTTCATAGTGACTCAGTTTTTTGTGCATATAAGCTATCTAATGAATTGAAATAATTTAATAAGAACGTTCTATAAAATATTGGGGTGTCATATTAATAGTGAATATATTCATAACATAATTTATTATTTATCAAAATAATTATAACAGTCAATATATGTATTATTCATTAAAACATTTAATTAAAATAATCTATTTATCAAATACCTATATTCATATTAAAATATTATTTTATGCAAAATAATAGTTTAGAATAGTATTTTTTTTAGAACAATAATTAAATAATTTGAAATCTATAAATTATAATTATTTTTAAGTATTATTATTAATTAAAAAGTTAATTTGAATTATTTATAATTATTAAACAAATTAGTAGGGTGTTACACTTCCACATTTTCCTCTATGGGTACTCTACCAACAGAGACTTCACCTCTATGCATAAAATCACTCAATAGATGAAACTTTCGAAGTATATTCTGTTTCCTCTAGTGTGACCTAGGATCCTTAGAAAGCACTACTACCACAATGATATCACAATAAACCAGAATATGTTATGTACTTATAGGATGAGACAAAGTTTCATATCCATTCATCTTACTTTGCAGCATCAGAATCAGCTATATACTCAGATTCTGCTATAGAATCTGTGACCACATGTTCCTACAAGCTTCTTCAGCTCACAAAACCACTATTCATGAAAAATACATAGCTCGACTATGATTTCAAATTATCATGATCTGTCTAGAAACTAACATCAATGTATCCTATCACTAATAGTTTCTCATCTCCTCCAAACAATAAGAAAAAAATCCTTTGTATGCCTTAAGTACATTATAATAGTTTTGACAGCTTCCCAGTGCGGCTCCCCTAGATTAGCTTGATATCTTCCCACCATTATTAAAGAAAGGAAAACATAAAACCTAGTACATAACATAACATATAAAATATATCCCACTATCTAGGTACAATGAATTCTACTCATTGTTTCAATTTCCTCCAGTGTTTGTGGACACATTTTCTTAGAGATATTGATACGATGTGACATCGGAAACAAACCTCTCTTGGATTGTTTAATATTTTACCATTTAAGTACCTTGTAAATATATGTACTTAGAATTATCCCAAGTAGCCTATGAGATTTATCATGATATATCTTTATCCTTAGTTTTTTGGCTACTTCACCTAAGTCTTTCATGGAGAAACATTCATTTTACCATGTCTTAACTAACTGCAAGATTGAAACTTAATTTCCCATAATTAATACATCATCAGCATATAATACTAGGAAAACTACAACATCCCCATTAACATTATTATATTCACAAGGATTGGTTTTGTTTTTAAAAAAAATTCTCTTATGGAATCGTCAAAATGAACATTCAATTATCATGATTTCAGCTTCTACCCATAAATGGATCTATGTATCTTTTACACTTTATTGGAATTTATTGACCTAACAAACCCTTCAGGTTGAATCATGTATATATCTTTAACAAACTTCACATTCATAAAAGTAGTTTTGAAATCCATTTTACAAATATCATAATCCTGGAAGGATTCTATTGTAAACAATATTCTAATGGATTTCAGGACTGATACTTGTGAGAATGTTTCATCATAGTCGATGCCTTGACATTGTGTGAAACCCTTTTATACTAGTATTTTCTTATAAGTATTGACCTTACCATCCATTTATATCATTTTATTGAATACCCATTTTAAATCAATTAGGTCCACATGGTACTTGTGTCTCAGGAACTACTTCATCTCCCACTATCACTTGTGGATATGGTTGCCATACTAACTTTTGTGCATCTGGATAATTAAATTCATCAAAGTTAGTATTTCTCCTATAATTTCCATTGAAAATGTGTTCCCTTTCTAGAAATATTGATTTTATTTCCACAATAACTTTTCTATCTTAAGGGTTATATAGTTAATATCCAATGGTTTCTTTAAAATAACATATATAGATAAACTTTGTACTTCTAGATGATAATTATTCACTAGGTATGATCTTGAAAAAAATACATGCATCCCCCTTCATGTTAGTGTCACGAACCGCCTTCACCAAGATGAGAGAAGGGACAACATATTTCCATGCCCTTCATTCTTCATGTTAAAGGAGAGATAATGACCCCCGAGACCCGCCTTCAATAGGTCCCAGAGTGGTGACTAGCACAAATTACACACAAGATGGAAGGCATTACCCTTTTTCTTTATTAGGATCGGGAGATAAGATAGTGAATCCCAACAAAACCAAAACTGGAGGTAAAAGTAAATCTGAAGAAAACCATACCCATATGCATGTTACAAAGTAAATACCAAAAGTACAAGGAGACTACAAAGGTAAAGTACCAAAGAAAAGAAAAACAGCAACTGCAACTTCCCCAACATCTAAGCTAGTACGACCCAGCATGATCCCTGAAGTCCTCCTGGAAACCTGAAAGAAGATTTATATACGTAGGGTGAGCATATAAGTATACTCATTAAGGAAAACCAAAGACTATCATGCACAAGTGGGGAGGCATTCTAATTCCCTGTGAGAAAAGAGATAACCAAAGCACCTAGCAAAAAAAAAAACAATCCACCCAAGACTCACCAAGGCACATCCCCCAAGTAACGCAAGTCAAATAATATATAATAACAACACATTGATGTTTGGGTACCCCAGGCCACTTTCCCACAGTTTATTGAAGACATCCCACGCATCTATCCATCTCGCCATTCTCACCACAGTCCCACTGCCACACCCCACCCGCACACACCTGGGCCACAACCACACATCCCGCCCAATAACACCTGGGCCACAACCACCACACAAAACCATGCCCGCAAACACCTGGTCCAGAACAACTACTACCACGCCCGAAGACACCTAGGCCTCATCCTGACGATTTTTGGGAACAACCTACCTGCACACACCTGGGCCAACCACCACAACTACCCTTCCCGAAGAATCTTCGACTATAATGGACCTCAGGCCATCACAACCTGCCCGAAGAGTCTTGGGGTATTCGGGAAAGGGAGAAGAAAAGGAGCTAATAACCAACCACTCATAGGAGTGTTGGAAAAAACACCCACCCCCATGAAATGGGGGTGTTCGACACTAAGTGATCAACTTGGGTGGGGTGCGAATATGAAACATAAAAACTACAGATATATGTATGGTTAAAAAGTACTCATCCCATCCTAGGGGTTCCAAAACATAAGCACAAACACCCTTGTTAATATTAATTCATAAAAGAACATCACATCACTCACGACCAAGTCACGACTCATTCCCAAAACCAATTCCCCATTTAAATCATTCTTGTTTCCATGTTCAAGTGATCCCATTTAGGTGAATTATACACTAATGGGAAACTAACAGGCATAACCACAAGCTAGAGAAAAAGAAACAGCCAAACAACAATTTAAGCATTCACACCTGGTTCTCTTATAAAGTCACAACAACAAAAGGGTCAGTGAGATCCCTCAAAGTACTGGAACCAAACTAAGCCTCAAGATATAGCCCCACACAACTTCATATTCACAACCAAAACTTGTACCACAATAGAGGATCCCATCCCAATCCAAATCACCCCATATGCATCAAGCAGATCAAACAGACATGCCACCAAGACAGAACAAGGAAGTTTCCAGACTCAAGTACTTCATTCACTAAGTTTTTATTCTTTCTGTTGGGTTAACCGGGGTGATCAAACAAGGATTTTTTTTTCAATGGACATTAATTTAATTGGATGATTTTACATAATTAACCAAGTTACCATGTCGGAGTCATTCAATTATCAAAAAATACAAGGGTTCATTAGTGCCCAAGAAAAGACCACAGACGACCACGATTTTCAGTGAGATTGAGCCCATACGGTTCACAACATAAAGAAATAATAAAAGTACAGAAGAATTGTCAAATGAAACCCATAATTATTTAATTGTCTTTTTATTATCTTTGTTAAGTTCAGATTTCATCCATTCCCACAGAAACAGTAGTGTACCCACACCGCATGATACATAGTAAGGAGAGACGAAGGGAAAAACCTACTTGGATGATCAAGGATCGAAGTTCTCATCCAAGTTCCAAGAATGAGGGATGTGATACTTGCAAGGGAGGAACGTCAGGGACACCAAGGGTGAGCATAAAAGCTTCGGCACATGCGCACCACTTGCCTTGGGAAGGGGGAACTCAAAACACACCAGGAAGAAAGGAGAGGAAAAAGAGGAAAGAAGAAGAAGAGATTCCCGTACGATATAAGCTTGATACCCAGTTGTCACGAGATATGGAATATTGAACGGCTATAAGGTCGGATCGTGGTTTCACCACTTGTTTGAGTGGTTACACACGACTAAATAAACTGTTATTTAATGATTCCCACCGGAAAAAGGGTGGTAACAGCTGTGAAATTTAAAGGTTTTTATATAAACAGAGGGGCACGTTACGTGGACATACATCTGGGTCCGTTGATGGTTGCCCCACTCTTAAGAATTTGAACATCGATTACAGGCTCAAAATAAAATGGCCTTGAACCACTTCAAAAGGTTAAAAAAGACTAAAAGTAGTGTTATGGGAGAACTGTAGAAGAAAAACCTGACATGGCTGGGTGACACCGATCGCATCGCACTGATCGTGCCACACACCGATCGGTCGCACTAATCGGTGAGGTACCAATCGACCACCCCGATTGTGCCACACATCGATCGGTCACCCCGATCGTGGCACACACCGATCTGAGAAACACCGATCGTGGAACGCCGAACGGTCGCACGCCGATCGGTCACACGCCAATTGGTCGCACACCGATAGAGCATACTACCACTGAGAAACCAACTTTATGATCCATATTTTGGAAAAGGGATGAACCATGAGGGTATGGGACATTAGATCAGATACCTCTCAAACTATTCTTTCCCTCGAGAATTAAAACCAAACTAGAAGAAAAAAAGAGGGGGGGGGGTCCGAACAACCACCTCAAAAGATACCTCTAAAGAGTGAACCTCATCGACATCTAGAAACACATCTCCCTCAAGAAACCATGCAACATTAAAGGGCCAAGCTTCCCCGTCATATGGGTTAGGGAGTTTCTTCCCCCATTTCATGATACTATCCTCTTTGGGCAGCTCTGACTTTCCCGTAGGGGTTTAATCGCATCCAGCTTAATGCGTCTTGATTAGGGATCGAGTCCTCCCCTCCCCATAGTCAGGAATCTTCATACACATCCACATAATAAGGAAAACTGCACATTCGATAGCTAATAAGGTAAGGCGTTCCATCACAAACAAGTACAAACAAAACAAAACAAAACTCAAAACAGCTATGGGTACTGGGCACCCATCTGCATCTCCCATTCCTATGTACTTTCCTCGATCCCGCCATGCCTCCACAACACACGAAACAATAGAATGGTTCATACACGGAGCACCTTCTCCTCACGATCCTCAATCCTCACTGGTCTTTCCACAAAATTCACGTTAGCCTTGATGTCCAGCTTTCCCCAGTCGAGGACCTGTGAATTGTTGTGCAGATACCATCAGAATTGTGAAACATGGAAGACGTCATGTATTCTCAGTAGCGGTGGTGGTAACACTATCTGATAAGCCACTTCTCCAACCCGCCACAACACTTAGAAGGGTCCAGTGAACCTTAGAGAAAGCTTACTGCCCCTGCCAAACCTCTGTTGTCCATGCTGAGGGGAGACCTTCAAGAATACGTGGTCCCCAACCCCGAACTATAGGGGTCTCCTCCTATTATCAGCATACTGCTTCTGCCAGTCCTGAGCTACCATCATCATCTCCTGTATAATCTAAATCTTCTCCGTCATGCTCTGCACTGCCTCCTGGCCAAGAACACTTGTTTCCCCAACCTTGGTCCAGCACACGGGTGACGGACCTGGCCTTCCATACAAGGATTTTAACGGAGCCATGCCAATGGTAGAGTGATAGCTATTATTGTAGGAAAATTATACTGGAGGAAAGTGTCTCACCCACGATCCCCCAGAGTCCAGAATACATGCCCGTAGCATGTCTTCCATTATCTGGATGGTGCGCTCTGTCTTTCCATCTGTCTGGGGGTGGAATGCAGTGCTAAGACGTAGCTAGGTTCCAAAAGCATGCTACAATCCTCTCCAGACTCGTGAGGTAAACCGTGCATCCCTATCCGAGACTATGGACCTCAGAACTCCATGAAACCGCACCACTTCATCTATGTACCTCCGTGCTAAGGAATCCACTGCACCTGACTCCTTGATCTCCAGAAAGTGAGCCGATTTCGTCAACCGATCCACCACTACCTAGATAGCATCATAGCCTACTTGGACATTGGGTTACACTGTGATGGAATCCATCAATATTTCATCCCACTTCCACTCGGAGATGTCCAAAGGATGCAACAATCCACCTGGAACATGGTGTTTAGCCTTCACCTTCTGACACACTATGCACCTAGCCATGAACTCTGCCACCGCCTGCTTTACCCCGGGCCACCAAAACTGACCCCTCAGACCCTAGTACATTTTGGAAACTCCTTGGTGCATTGCTAGGGGTGAGTTGTGGAATTCACCAATAACCCTTCCACACATCTCCTCTGGGAAAACCATCTTTCCTTGGAAAAGAATCTGATTCTGACCATCCTTTGTCCACCCTTCCAGAGCATCGCCTTGGTTAACCTGGTCATGCATTACTTCACTCTCTATGTATCCCCACTGAGACTCCTCCAGCTTCCGCAGTAGAGAATATTGCACCGTCATCTGAAATAGACAACCTCTACCACCATCCTCCCTCGCATCCAGGTGTAGGGAAACCAACTCCTCCATTGCCTTCTATGCATCTGCCCACTCTCGAACCGCATCCTTTTGCAGCTTCCTACTCAAGGTATCGACCACCACATTCCCCTTTTCTGAGGTATAGGAAGCCTTTAAGTCGTAGTCCTGAAGGAACTCCACCCACCTTCACTTTCGTAAGTTCAGGTCCTACGGGGAGAAGATATACTTCAAGATTTTGTGATCTGTGAAAACCACGAAGCGCTCCCCGATGAGGTAATGCCGCGACAAATTTAGTGAAAAAACGACCTCCACAAGATCCAGGTCGTGGGTGGCATAATTACACTCATGAGGACGCAACTATCTAGACCTGTAAGAGATCACCCCTTTTTGTTGCATCAGCACACACCTGCGGTCTTGTCCTGAAGAATCACAAAATACTTCATACACCGCCCCTTCTTCTGGAAATCTCAGCACTGGGGCACTTACTAACTTCTCCTTCAGATAGCTAAAGGCTGCCTGACACTACCCATTCCACACAAAAGACTGGTCCTTCTTTGTCAAAGCTGTCAAAGGTGCCGCAACTCAAGAGAAGTTGGGAACGAACCTCCGATAGTAACCTGCCAGTCCAAGGAAACTACGAACCTATACCACGTTCTTGGGTGCAGCCCAAGAAACAACCTCCTCAACATTTGATGGGTTCACCGCTATTCCCTGCTCGGACACCACATGCCCAAGGAAGTGCACTTCTCATGTCCAAAACTTTCACTTGGACAACTTCCCATAGAGTTGGTGTTGTTGGAGGACTTCTAAAACAGTTCTCAGGTGCTCAGTATGATCCTACTATGACCTTGAGTAGATCAATATGTCATCAATAAACATGACTACGAACTGATCCAGGTATTCCCGGAAGACAGAGTTCATGAGCCCCATGAACACAGGTGGAGCGTTTGTAACACTGAATGACATGACCACAAACTCAAAGTTCCTATATCTGAATCTGAAGGCAGTCTTCAAGATGTCACCTTCCTTCACCCTCAACTGGTGATATCCCGACCATAGGTAAATTTTGGAGAACCACGCTTCCCCCTTTAACTGGTCGAAAAGGTCATCTATCCTCGGGAGAGGGTAACAGTTCTTGACCGTTACCTAATTCAGTCTCCGATAGTTTATGCACAGCCTGAGACCACCATCTGCCTTCTTTGCGAATAATAATGGAGCAACCTAGGGTGATGCACTTGGTCGAAAAAAACCCTTCTTCATCAGGTTGTTAATATGAATCCGGAACTCCCGCAACTCAGAAGGTGATATCTAGTAGGGAGCCATCGAAATTGGACGGGCACTAGGTTTCAAGTCTATCCCGAACTCAACATCACGTTGAGGGGGTATAGTCACCACCTCCTAAGGGAAGATGTCCATAAACTCACTGATGATCCTTGGGACTTCCACCATCTCTGCATCCACCGACTCCACTGATAGTTTAGCTAACAAAGAAAGGAGGGGTTCCTCTCGCCTGCGGCTTTTCTGGCAACCCCGCTCACCGATGAAAGTTACACATTGGCTGCCCAAAGCTGAAAGCACGACCCTTCCTCAGAAGAAGTCAATGACGTAACATATAGAGAACATCCAGTCAATTCCTAGGATGAAATCATAAGTTTGTATCTACAATATTAGAAGATCCCTGATTGACTGATGTGACCCTATCATCAGTCTACACCCTCGACAAACATAGAACAAATCGGTCTGACCTCCGACTGGTGTGCTCAACACCATGGGAACTAGAAGTATCTCAGCATCTAAACCCAGAGCACATGACAAGCTAGGTTCAATAAAGGAGTGCGAAGCTCCTGTTTTGAACAAGGCATATGCAAGAGTACTAAACAAGATGATCATACCTTGAATGACTTCTGGACCTATAGGAACTACTGCCTCCGTGTCATGCAACTGTGCACACCCAGATCCCCTGCCTCTCAGCTATTGGCCGCCTCCCTGACCACGCCCTTGTCGAGGTCTCTGAGGGGCGTACTGAGGTCGGCCTCCTCCTGCAACGCCTTCCCTCGGAGGAGCGTGAGCTTGCTGCCCCTACTGCTACTGCTGAAAGGGTCTAGATGGAAACTGCTACTGCTGAGGTGGGTGCTGAACCTTCCCACCCTCTCTGTAGTGTACTCTGTCCGGGCTCTGATTCCAAAGGTTCCCATAGCTTCCACAAATGAATCATCTCAGCCCTGGTCCTGAAAATAAAGGGCGAGGGCCAGAAGATCAGAACTGGAACTGCTGAGGCCTACTTTCTGTTGGTCGAAATGTAGAGGGTCTTGACGCTGGAGGCCTGCTGCTGATGGCTTTCCCCTTCGACGAGCCCAACTGGATTCCCTCTCATGATACACCTCCCAGCATGTGCATCCTCTCCACCACTTCAGCCTTCTTCTGGATCTCCAAGTACGTCGGAAGGGTGAAGGGAGTAACAACATACTGAAGAGAAGGTCGAAGTTCCTTCTCCAAACATCTCACCCGAGACTCCTCATCTGGAAGGAGGTATAGGGAAAAGCAAAGGAGATCCTTGAACTTGATCCCCAATTCTTTCACTGATATGCTCCCCTGCTGGAGGGAGAGTAGCTCCTGCCTCTTCTCACCCTTCATCGTGGAAGAGAGGAATTCCACCCGGAACTTCTTCTCGAAGTCTGCCCATGTAACCTCAGTCTCCCTCTTCTCCCTAAGATAAATCTTCCACCACTGACGCGATACTCCGTGCATCTGGCTCACAGCCAGAGGAACCTAGTACTCCGTCGGAGCCTGAATCAAGCTGAATGCTATCACCAGCTCCTCTAGCCAGCTCTCTGTCTCCACATCTGAGATGCTACCCTCGTACTTCCCAAGGGTCTACCGCTGAAAGGCATGAAGCATCCTCTTCCACTGATCATCTTCCTCTTCTCGGTCAGCCCTCTGTCGATCAGCCAAGTCAACCTCCTGGGCCTCGATCACCCTCACTACTCAAAGTCATCTCCCAGGTGACATAGCTACAAGGTAAACAAGGAAACCCTAATCCCGAGTAGTGTAAAATATTGTTCATAAATTTTCTTAGACTTCTCATTCATTTTAAATTCCCAAAATACCCATGAAACTCAAGAACACAAGTCATTATGATGCATGTACCTTCCCTGGGGTCTCTACCCTACAATTAGTGCAGCCTGACTTGGTCGTTTGGTAGGTCCATGGTCCTTGCAATGAATCACGGGGGACCTTAAAATCCAGTTTCCTAGCCAGTCTTCCCTGATCTAATTCACGCACCACGATCACCCAACACTATTGCCCTACCATCCCATGAAATCCTCACTATACCTAACTCCAGACCCCATCTTATCTCTCAACCTCTGCCTCTGATACCATTCTATCATGACCCACCTTCACCAAGATGAGAGAATGGACAACAGATTATCATGCCCTTCCTTCTTCAAGTTGAAGGAGAGATAGTGACCCCCGAGACCCATCTTCAATAGGTCCCAGAGTGGCGACTAGCAACAAGGGTATTGAATCACACACAAGATGGAAGGCATTACCTTTTTTCTTTATTATGATCGGGAGATCAGATAGTTAATCCCAACAATTCCAAAACTAGAGTTAAAAGTAAATCCGAAGAAAACCATACCAATATGCATGTTACAAAGTAAATACCACAAGTACAAGGAGACTACAAAGTTAAAGTACCAAATAAAAGAAAAACAACAACTACAACTACCCCAACGTCTGAGCTAGTACGGCCCAGCATGATCCATGAAGTCCTCCTGGAAACCTGAAAGTAGTTTTATATACGTAGGGTGAGCATACAAGTATACCCAGTAAGGAAAACCAAAGACTCTCATGCAAAAGTGGGGAGGAATTCTAATGCCCTATGAGAAAAGAGATAACCAAAGCACCTATCAAGGAAAAATATCCAACCAAGCATCACCAAGGCACACTCCTCAAGTAACACAAGTAAAATAATGTATAGTAATAACACATCGATGTTTGGGTACCCCGTGCCACTTTCCGACTAGTTACTGAAGACATCATACGCATCGAACCAATCCATCCATTCTCACCGTAGTCCCACACCCACACCCTTCCTGCACACACCTGGTCCACAACGACACATCCTTCTCGAAAACACTTGGGCCGCAACCACCACATGAAACCACACTCGGAAACACCTGGGCCAGAATAACTACTACCATTCCCGAAGACACCTCGGCCTTATCTAGAAGATTCTTTGGAACAACCTGCCTTCACACACCTGGGCCTACCACCAAAACTACCCTACCTGAAGAATCTTGGGTTATAATAGACCTAATTCCATCACAACCTGCCCGAAGAGTCTTGGGATATTCGATAAAGGGAGCAGAAAAGGAGCTAATAACCAGCCACTCATAGGAGTGTTGGGAAAAACACCCTCCCCCATGAAATGGGGGTGTTCAGCACTAAGTGCTCAACTTGGGTGGGGCACGAATAAGAAACCTAAAAAATACAGATATATGTATAGGTAACAAGCACTCATACAATCATAGGGGTTCAAAAACCTAAGCACAAACACCCTTGTTACTATTCATTCATAAAAGAACATCACATCACTCACGACCAAGTCACAACTCATTCCCAAAATGAATTCCCCATTTAACTCATTCTTGATTCCATGTTCAAGTGATCCAATTTAGGTTAATTCTACACTACTGGGAAACTAACAGGCATAACCACAATCTAGAGAAAAAGAAACAGCCAAACAACAATTTAATCATTCACACCCGGTTCTCTTGTAATGTCACAACAACAAAGGGATCAGTGAGATCCCTCGATGTACTGGAACCAAACCAAGACTTGAGATACATCCCCACAGAGCTTCAGATTCACAACCAACAATTGTACCACAACATAGGATCCCATCCCCATTCACATCACCCTATAAGCATCGATCGGAAAAAATAGACATGCCACCAAGAGAGAACAGGGATGTTTCCAGACTCAAGTACTTCATTCACTATGTTTTTCTTATTTCTGTTTGTTTAACTGGGGTGATCACACAAGGATTTTTGTTCATTGGACATTAATTTAATCAACCGATTTTACGTAATTAACAATGTTCCCATGTTAGAGTCATTCAATTATCATAGAAGACAAGGGTTCATTAGTGCACAAGGAAAGACCACCAACGACCATGATTTTTTGTGAGCATGAGCCCACAAACTTCAAAACATAAAGAAATTATAAAAGTATAGAAGAATTGTCAAACGCACCCTGTCATTATTTAATAGTCTTTTTAATATCTTATTTATGGTCCAGTTTCGTCCATTCCCACAGAAACAGTAGTTTACCCACCCCGCATGATACACAGTAAGAAGAGACGAAAGAAAAAACCCTACATGGATGATCATGGATCGAAGCTCTCCTCCATGCGCCAAGAACTTGGGATGCGCAACTTGCAGGGGAGAAACATTGGGGTCTACAAGGGTGAGCATAAAAGCTTCATCATAGGCGCACCATGCGCCTCAGGAAGGGGGAACTCAAAACACACCATAAAGAAAGAAGAATAAAAAGATAAAATAAGAAGAAAATATTATCATTCGATATAAGGATGAGATACGGTTGTTACAGGATATGAAATTTTGAACAAATATATGGTCGGATTGTGGTTTCACCATGCGGTTGGGTGGTTATACATGACTGAATTAATTTTTATTTAATGATTCCCATCAGAAAAAGGGTGGTAACAGCTGGAAAATTTAAGGGTTTTTATATAAACAGAGGGGAACATTACGCGGACATACAACTGGGTCCGTTGAGTGTCACCCCACTCTTAAGAGTTTGAACATTGATTATGGGCTCAAAAGAAAATAGCCTTGAACTAATTCAAAAGGTTTAAAAAATGCTAAAAGTGGTGTTACGGGAGAACTGTAGAAGAAAAACATGACAAGGCTGGGTGACACCGATCGCGTCACACCGATCGTGCCACACACAGATCAGTGACACACCGATCGTGGCCCACCGATCAGGAACACTCTGGTCGGTCGCACGCCGATTGGTCGCATGCCGATCGGTCGCACGCCGATCGGTCACACGCCGATCAGTCACACGCCGATCGGTCCCATGCCTATCGGTCACACGCTGATCAGTCTCACACCGATAGAGCGTCCTACCACCGATACTCCACCCTTTGGATCTAAATTTTGGCAAAGGGATGGACCATGAGGGTATGTGCCATTACAGTTAGTGTGGAATATTGGATTTCTTTCCTCACTATAACTCATATATAATTCCATATGTCTCTTTAGTTGGTACTTGGTTAGTAGTATATGATGATGTTTACACAAAAAATATCTCAAAAGGATAATAGAACCGTTTTCTGACTCATCATTGATTTTACCATCTCAGAAAAGGTCACATGTTCCCTTTCACTAACACCATTACAATATGGTATAAGTAACATCCCTCCCCTTCCCATTGGCTTCAGAGGGTAGAGAGATGCTACTTGGACTTAAGCGACGTTCCCAAGGTGCCAAAGGTTGGAAATAAATGTTGAGGGATTTGAGAAACAATTGGGGAACAATTTTCCCTTGAGACAAAACCAACCAATCAAACGATCCACTCTCAACAAACTACATGATGCATGTCAACAAAACAAATAAATCATACATTACCAAAAAGGAACCATGCTATTACATAATACAACACACAAACCAATACAAAAAACACAATATCAGAGTACTATGCAGAAGATTAATCATGAGACCCAAAATAAACCAAGACACACTCCATGACTCCACACCAAGCTCCATGCTCCAAGAACCACCAAATCTACCAAGCATCACCATGAACCACTAGCCATGAGATGCCTTACCTTTACGTGTGTCCTGAAATATGACATCTGAAAAAGTACCAAAGTTCCAAAGAAGGGGGTGAGTACTAATACTCAGTAGATTTTACTCAAACGATATCCCTAAACATGACACTAGGATATAACCATTAGCACATTAATATAAAGTAGTATATATAAAATAATCACAAGTGCAACCATTACCATAAGCCAAACACACTCTTAACAAGACACCTCACCCAAACCAATCAGCCAAGGGAAAACCAACAAACATGACACAAGACATTTCATCATTTATACATTAGCACAACAATTTCCATCTTACAAAGTAATGAACAACAAGGCACCCAAAACAGTGGAACTTCCATCCAACCCATTCAACCATTCCTACTAGTGGTACTTCCTGACCACTTATCCGTCGATGGTGATCCTTCCATCCACTATCCATCCCCTTTTTTATAGTGGTACTTACCACCCACTTCCACACAACATTCCCACAAAACATAACCAAGCATATAACCCACCAAGACCACACAACATGAAAATAATCACTTCCATCACATGTCAATCAACTTCAATAAATCACTCATTTATTGAAATCACCATTTACATCATTTTTCATGCCAAATAGTATTTCAATAAAACAAAATCTTTATTGAAAACCATTTTCATCAACCATTTCCAAAAATCAATCCAAGAAACCCATTTTAAAATCCATAACCAGATCATTTCACCTCAACACCCCTTTTCCCAAAAATCACCAAAAATCACCAAAGAATTGACAACCAATTTTTCACATCAAAACAGAATTAATATTAATAAAAAAAATAATTGTAACTAAAAACCACTAGTTCTAACTAAGTGGAGTCGAGATACAAGACACCTACCTTTTGGATTCTCATGAAATTGACTCACAAGCAATCACACCTCAAATCCAGAGAACACACCACTGAAACCATTCTAGATCCCCTTCCCTAACATAAAAAATCCTTAAAATCAACACCCAAGGCAACCAAAACCCTATATCTACATGAAATGGATGTAGATCTATAAAACCAAGAATGAGGGGAGAGTAGATCTACATAGAAACCAAAATAAGCCAAGAGGAGAGACTTACCCGGGAGAAACCACCTTCAAACCACCATAAAACCTCTTCAAATCACTTCCAAAATGAGTTGGAGAGCACCTACAATATCTAAGAACAAAAAATACTGAGTGAGGCTCGAGTGGGAGAAGAATTGGAGTGAAAAGAGGCACCCTCGAGGGAGTCAAGATTTAAAAAACCTATTTTTAAGTGGTTGCACGGTTTACCCACACAGTTTGGAAAACTGTGCGCTAACCGTGCGCAAGCCACTGCCTCGAGAGAGGGGGGTCTGTATGGTTGCCTCACATAGTTTGGAAAACCATGAATAGGTCGTGTGAAGGCTAATGTCTCCCCCTACACGATTTCCTGGAGAATCCGCACAGTTTCCCCTAGCTGTGATCAAACCGTGCACCCTTAGAAAATCCTCCAAACTTATTCAAAACCATTCCAAACTCTCCCAACCTATTCCCAACTCATTCCATGAACTTTAAACACATAAAAAGGCATAAATAAAGGCTAAATAACTAAAAATAGTGGTGCTACATTCTCCCCACCATATGAATTTCCGTCCTTAGAAAGTAGGAAACCATTGCTTTGCTGAAAGAGATCGGCCCATTGCTCAGCCATCTCATTCTCCTGCTACCAAGTATCCTCTTGAATCTGACCATGCTTCCACAAAACATGAACTAAAATGATGATTTTACTACACACGACTTTCTCTTTCATATCCACAACCTTCATTGATACGTGCACCAAGGAAGCATCTAGTTCTAGCTCAACATGATCCGAAAAAATCACATGGTCATGATTCGACTGATACTTTTTCAACTACAACACATGAAACACATTTTTCACCGCACTGAACCATGGTGGAAGAGACAAACAGTAATTCACCTCTCTAATCCTCTCAAGTATCTCAAAAGTCCCAATATAACTCAGAGATAACTTACCCTGCTTCCCAAACCGATGATGTCCTAACCTAGGAAAGATTCTCAAAAACACATGATCACCCACCTCGAATGGCAACAGTCATCGAAGATGGTGCACATACAATTTCTAACAACTTTGAGCCATATCCATCCTCTTCCTAATCAAATTGATCTTTTTCATAGTTTCTTGGACAAGGCTTGGTCCAATCATCGAAGTCTCTCCTGTTTCCACCCAACATAATGGAGAATTAAAAAGACACCCATACAAAGCCTCAAACGGAACCATTTTTATTGAAGCGTGGTAACTATTATTATAGGAGAACCCCAACCATGGTAAGTGATCCTCCCATAAACCAGTAAAATCCATCACAAAATCCTTTAACATATCCTCCAAGGTTTGTATCTTCCTCTCAGATTGTCCATTCATCTGAGGATGATACGTCGTGCTCATAGTCAATTGTGTCCCAAGGGCTTGTTGTAAGGATTTACAAAAAATGAGATATGAACCTCGGATATCTATCTGATACAATAGAAATTGGAACACCATGCCTCTTTACCACTTCTTGGAAATGGATTTTGGATAGATCCTCCACTGTATGAGATTCAAAAATCAGGATGAAATGGGCCAACTTTGTGAGTCAATCCACAATCACCCATATGTCATCGTGTTTCTAGAACATTCTTGGGAGAGCGTCACAGAATCCATTGGTATCTGCTCCAATTTCCACATTGGAACAGGTAAAGACTGCAACATGCCTGCTGGACGTAGATGCTCTGCCTTGACTTGCTGACAATTCAAGAATCTCTAGACAAACCCGACCTCATCCCTTTTCATACCAGCCCACCAAAACTGCTCCTTCAATGCCTGATACATTCTTTGAATTCTAGGGTGGAAATCCCACATGGAAGGATGATAATACTTGAGAAGTTCCTCCAAAAAATCCACTAGTACCACTATCCGATTCTGAAAACACAAGACTAAATTCCCATTAAGTTCCTAGTTCTCAATGGTCACCCACCATTGAGTTTTTTCCTCATCACCACACATTCAGAATCAGATTCTTGTGCCTCTTTAACAAAACCAACCAAGTCAGTGACCAAAAAAACTGGAAAGAAGGTCTCTTTTTCAGCCTAGTCCTCACATTTCAATCGCATGTCGGCTATGACTGACATCAACTGCAACTAATTCGATGCTTGTTTCACCACTTGAGCATATGATTTCTTACATAATGCATCCACCACCAAATTTCCCTTACCCAGTGTGTACATTATGTCTAAATAAAAAATCTGGAGATATTCCATCCATATTCTTTTCCTCATGTTCAAATATCTTTGTGAGAAGATATGCTTTAAGCTCCTCTGATTGGTAAACACTATAAATTTCTCACTGAAGAGATAATAACACCACATTTTTAAAGCATGAACCACTTCTACCAACTCCAAATCATATGTTGGGTAGTTCTTCTCATGAAACCTCAATCGTCGTGATCCATATGCAACTACATGATCCCCCTGCATAAGAACACACCCCAACACTGATCCCAATGCGTTAAAATACACCACGTACCGTTTCCCTAGTTCTAGAAAAACCAAGATTGGTGCTAATGTAATGATTCCCTTTTTCTCTTAAAAACATTTTTGACACTTCCCATCCCATTGAAATGGGACGTTCTTCCTTGTCAAAGTTTTCATCAGCGAATATAATCGTGAAAAATCACTAAAAAAATGTCGATAATACCCAGCCAGACCAAGAAAGCTTCGTATCTCAAAAAAATTCTTTGGTGGTTTCCATGAGATAATAGCCTCTATCTTTTCCAGATCAACTGAAACACCCCTCTTAGAAATACCATGGCCAAGGAAACAAACCTCCTTTATCCAAAAGTCACACTTTGACAATTTGGTATGCAACCAATGATCCCTCAAGATCCCCAATACGATCGCCAAGTGCTTATCATGATCTACCCTTTTCCTTGAATACACTAGTATATCATCAACAAATACCACCACAAAATCATCCAGATATCTATGAAATATCCAATTAATCAATTCCATGAACACCGCTGGTGCATTCTTTAGACCAAAGGGCATAACCACATACTCGTAATGGCCATATCTACTTATGAAAGTTTTTTTTGGAATATATTCCTTCTACACCTGCAGTTGATGATACCCTAATCGCAAGTCAATATTAGAGAACCACTGAGCTCCCCTCAACTGGTCAAAAAAGTAATCAATGTGTTGATGTGGATATCGGTTCTTTATCATAACCTGATTAAGTCTACGATAATCAAAACAGAGCCACAAGGTTATATACTCCTTTTTAACAAACAACACCGGTGTTTCCCATGGATATGTACTAGGTCGGATGAACCCTTTGTTCTATAACTCTTAAAACTGCACTTTTAGTTCCCGTAATTCTTTTGGTTCCATTTGATAAGATGGAAGTAAGATTGGAATGGTCCCTAGATGGAGATCAATCATAAAATCCACTTATCTCACCGGTGGTAACCCTGAGAATTATTCGGGGGGAAAAATCCATAAACTGATACAAGACTACTAGAAGAACACTCTACTCTATACCTTCCACTGTTTCCAATGACAAAGCTTCTAACTGATATGATATCATGCCAACCATTGGTGCCAATAAGCTTGTTTCACCCTGATTCTCATTCTTCTCCCCTCTAAAGAGATGTCTCATGCCATCCTCTATCACAAAACTAATTATTTGTGCATAACAGTAAATGTGAGCCTTAAACATTTTCAACCAATCCATTCCTCAGATTATATTGTACACATCCATCTCAAGCACTGATAAGTACCACGTCAATTCAATTTCTTCCACAACTAATCAACATGCTCTGTAGAGGAAATCTCAACAATCTCTTTGACCTAGAGGAGTTTGTAGTTTCAAAAAAAAAGAATCATTTCCACCGTAAATCCCATCAAATCAATGATGCACGAATCAATAAAAGAATGTGAAGCACCCATATCAAATAAATCTTTCATCAACATGGAATTTAAAAGAACCGTACCTCGAACTATGGATGGTCCTGACTGATCATCCATCACAACATGTTCAGCTCCAAAAAACTGCTTGCTTGCTACACTCTGTTCTTTATTTCCCTGTTGAGGCATCATTGTATTTCGAGAATCACCATGACCCACTTTACTCTGCTGTTGTGGGGTATGCTGCTTCCCCCATCCTCTCGAGGTATAAGACCCCTGCGACCCCTGAGGAGTGTTATGGAAACTTGACCTCAGAGCATTCCAACAATACCACTAAAGGTGCCGCATCTTCTTACAATTATGACATGCCCGAGGTTGTGCAATACAATCCTGCTTGATGTGGCTCATACAACCACACTGAAAACATCCTGATATACTCTGAGGCGTTGAAGGAATATTCACCGATCCTATAGTTGGATTTTGAGTCATACTCCCACCCTGAAAATATGTGTCCCTCTTCCGCTTGAACCCAGCGTTCGAGTTCCCACTACGCCCAATGGGTACTAATACACTTCAACCACTTTCAGCCCCCAAGAGTTCCCTTTCATCCACCAAGGCTCTATTCCCCATCTTCGTATAATCATCTATACACAACATTTCTATCTTGGACCGAATGTCTTGCCTCAAACCAGATTTGAAGATATAAGCTTTCAACGATGTACTACCTACCACCTCGGGTGAAAACCTCGCTAAGTTCATAAACTTAGCTGCATAATTCATTATTGAAAGGTTCTCCTATTTAAAATGGAAGAAATATGTTGTGCACAGAATTCTGATGTATGAGGGTAGAATTATTTGTTAAACAATTCCTCAAATCCTTCCCATGTCATACTGTGGTCTGTTCCAGCTTGGACCGCCAAATCCCACCACTAAAGGGAGATATCTTCCAAATATACGTGGCCAACTTCACTTTCAACTCTACATCTGTTCCCAATAATTTGAAGATCTTGTTCATTCTATTCAACCATGTTGCTTCCCTTTCCGGATCCGAATCACCCCTAAAGATGGGTGGATTCTACTTTTAATCTAAACCATGTGATCCACATGCCTTAGTTCATATGCTTTATTATCACTTTCTATGGCTTGGAAAGATTGCACTATACTATGTACTAGCTTGTAGTTAACCTAGGGCTCAGGTGAAACCGCATTTTCAACAGCCTCCTCTGGTTGGTCTCTACGATTCCTACCCGGTTCCATTTCTATCAATACAAAAACAACAATAAGTCCTTCTATTTTAGCAACACATTATTCAAAAATTCCTGTTCAATTACACCACAACTATCACAACCAGTATTTCCACAAGTTCACATTTCCCATATTGCACTATTTTGAAAAATACACCATGTTTTGAAAATAAACCCATTTTCAAAATAACACCAGTTTCAATGTTTCAAATCCTTCTATTTTGAAACCCGATATAGATTTTCAAAATCAACACATTCATGTCACACCATAATTCATTATACCCCAATAAAATATGCATCCTAGTGGGAGGTCATTTCTACCATGCATGTCTTGGTCATCTCATTAGATACATCCACGAAAATGAGATATCCAATGTCTATAAGTGTCTCCAAACACTTATGTACTCAAATCCTTGGTAACTTTAACTTAAACATAAAAGGGTTATCTATGCCTTTTTATGCTATACATTCCATGTTCCGACAATCCTACATCTTTCTGCCATCCTGAATCAAGGAACATGCCAAGATGAGTGTCAACACCAAGACCAACAATCGACACCAAGGATCGTACAACTGCTCTCGCTTGAAATCCAATGACCGAACAAACTGATACCACTTTTAACATCCTGCCCCATACCATAGGCTGAGAGGTAGGAGTGATGCTACTTGGTCTTAAGCGACGTTCCCAAGGCTCCAAAGGCTGGCAATAAATATTGAGGGCTTTGAGAAACAGTTGGGGAACGATTTTCCATTGAGAAAAAACCAACCAACCAAATGATCCACTGTCAATAAACTACATAATCCATGTCAAAAAAACAACCAACTCATACATTACCAAAAAGGAACCACACTATTCCACAATACAACCCACAAACCAATACAACCAACACAATATCATAGTACTATGTGGAATACTAAACAAGAGACCCAAAATAAACCAAGACACACTCACCTACACCACACCATACTCTATGCTCCAAGAATCACCACATCTCCCAAGCATCACCGTGAACCACTAGCAATGAGATGCCTTACCTTTACCTATGTACCAGAATACGACATCTGCAAAATCACCAAAGTGTCAAAATAGGGGGTGAGTACCAATACTCAGTAGGTTTTCCCCAAATTACTTCCCTACACACTCCACTAGGATAAAACCATTCACACATTTATATAAATAAGTTTATATAAAATAATCACAAGTGAAACCATTACCATAAGACAAACACAGTCTTACCAAGCCACCTCACCAAAACCAAGAAACCAAGCAAAAACCAATAAAAATACCACAATACATTTCATCATTTACACATTAACACAAAAATTTTCATCTTTCAAAGAAATGCACAACAAGGAAACCAAAATGGTGGAACTTCCATCCAACCCGTTCAACCATTCCTACTAGTGGTACTTCCCGCCCACTTATCCTTTGATGGTGGTCCTTCCGTCCACTATCCATCCTCTTTTTTATAGTGGTAATTCCCACCCACTTCCACATAACTTTCCAAAAATTCATAACCAAGCATATAACCCACCAAGGCAACACAACATGCATATAATCACTTCCATCACATGTCAATCCACTTCAATAAATCAATCATTTATTGAAATCACCATTTACACCATTTTTTCATGAAAAACAATATTTCAATAAAACAAAATCTTTATTGAAAACAATTTTCGTCAACCATTTCCACAAATCAATCCCAGCAACCCATTTTAAAATCCACAACAGGAGTGTTTCACCACAACACCCCTTTCCCCAAAAATCCCCAAAACATCACCAAAGAATTTCCAACCAATTTCACACATCAAAACACAATTAATTTTAATAAAAACAAATTAATTGTAACAAAAAACCACTAATTATAACCAAGTGGAGTCGAGAGAGAATCCACTTACCTTTAGGGTTCCTAAGAAATCTACCAACAAGCAATCACACCACAAATCCGGCGAACACACCACTGAAACCAATCTAGAACCCCTTACCTAACATCCAAAAGCCTTAAAATCAACACTCAATGCAACCAAAACCCTAGATCTAAATGAAAGGGATTTATATCTAGAAAACCAAGGAAGAGGGAAGAGTAGATCTAGAGAGAAACCAAAAGAAGCCAATAGGAGAGACTTACCAGGGATAAACCACCTTCAAACCACCTTGAAACCTCTTAAAATCGCTTCCAAAACACGTGGAAGAGAACCTCCAATCTCTAAGGACCCAAAATACCAAGTGAGGATCAAGTGGACGAATAATTGGATTGAAAAGAGGCACCCCCGAGGGAGCCTAGAAATAAAAAACCTATTTTTAAGTGGCCGAATGTTTAGCCCGTGCAGTTTGGAAAACCGTGCGCTAACCATGCGCAAGAAACTACCTCGAGAGAGGGGGGTCCGCACAGTTTCCTTGTATGATTTTTAAAACCATGTGTAGGCTGTGAAAAGTCTACTTTCTCCCCCTTCATAGTTTTCTAGAGAATCTGCAAGGTTTCTTAAAGCTGTGCTCAAACCGTGCGCCCTTGTAAAAGCCTCCAAACTTATTCAAAACCATTCCAAACTCCCCCAACCTCTTCCCAACTCATTACATGCACATTAAACACATAAAAATACATAAATAAGGTCTACATACCTCAAAATGGGGGTGATACAGTATATAAGGTTGAGTGAGTTGGGATACTATCCCACACTCCTTTAAGTGATTAATTAAATCTTGATTAAGATACTCTCTACCTTGGTTAGGTTGGAGTTCCTTAATCATCTTACCAAGTTGGTTTTTATCATTCTATTGATTATCCTTAAACATCCAAGAGTAATTCAACTTATACCACATTAAGTACATATATGCATACCTACGATAGTCATCAGTAAAAGTAATGAAGTATAAAACCCTACCCATTACCTCTACTATAAATAGACCACATATGTCAATAGGAATTAATTCCAATAATTTAGTGGCTCTTACTCCCTTCCTAGAGAAGGGTGATTTATCCATTTTTCATTTTAAAAAAGCATGACATACATCCATGGGTTTTAACTCAATTGGTAGACTTTCACCATTTGTAGCTCGAAGATCCACTTCATCCTTTTCGATATTTTTAAATATACATGGTTACTATATATGAATACAAATGTGTGAACCACATGCCATATCTAATACCCATCTTATAAATAATGAAATATTAATGAAAAAAATACCTAAAGTAGATGCATCACCTTTCTTCTTCTTCTGGACTCTACAATTCATCTTCTAGTAGAATTTCTTTCCATATATAAAGAACACAACCTTCTTCTCATTGTCCCGCCTTTATATCCTTGGATTTTTGGAAGGATGATGCACCAATTTCTTTGGCTTCAACTTAGCTTTAGACCCCTTTTGCTTTCCCTTCCTCTTCTTGTTCACCATAAGGACTAAAGAATTGGTATTCTTTATATCCTTATCATCTTGGACAACTAAAACCAAAAGATAAAGGAGTGTATTTTTCATGTTACCCATGTTGTAATTAACAATGAATGTCAAAATATTGACGGTATAGAGGTAAGAATGAGATATGTAACTAGTTATTGGTTCAAATTGAACCCAAGGGCTTGAAGTATCTCAATGTACCCGATCATATTGAGTACACGAGGTCTGGCTTGATTCCTTTCTATAATACTAAGACTATATAGTGCATTTCATATCTTATTACCTAGTCGTCTCTTGATATAATTCTTATAGACAAATTAGTATCTTGTAGGAATCTTTTTCCACATCAATTTTATAAAATGGACTATAAATAGATCACAACATGATACAATCCATGTCTAGTGCATCATCTACACACTTCTTATAATTTTATTAATCCTCTTTGCTTTCTCTATGAAGAGGCATAGTAGGAATTGACGACTCTAGCACATAAAGCTTCTATTCTTGGTGTAGTACTATGCACAAGCTCCTGTACGACTCCTAGAAGTTATGTTTGATTAAGATATTTTCTTAATCCAATATAGTTCATAGTGATAATGTTTTGATGGTGCTAATTATTTCCATTTTTATCTACAATAAATATATTTTATCATTCAGTACATAATCTTGATTACCTTTTATATTTTTTATTAATTAAATAATTAAATGTCTCCTGCCATTCTATTTCACCTCAATGAACCTCACTATTAGATTTGTAATATGTTATTTCTTGAGTATTCCAGTGGAAAATATCCATGAAACCTCTCCTCATTGTCTACAAGCACTGCCTACACCACTACATGGAGAGTTTCTATGTTGGATCTCAGCTGGACAACCACAATAACTCACAAATCCTTGATATGTTGAGTCAAGTCTCTGCTTTTTCGGAATCGTAACCTTGATTTCCTCAACTCTTTTCCTCTAAAGTTATAGCAAGTTAGCTTTGGATGCTTTTTTTCTACCATATTTAGTTAAGGGAACCCATTAATCTTATAAGAACTCCATGGTAGAAGGAGGGACCCTTAACTTTGGTTAACAACCACCCCGAACACCCTATTTTGTTCAATGTTGAGCAACATAAGACATTTAGAACTTATTTATCATTGTGGGATTTTATTATTTTCTTGATGAATGAAATAATTTTTTATTAATATGTTTCATTTATTTTGTCACACTCACAACTGAACATGTATTAATAGAAAAAATAGACATCACATCCTTATTTATTTTTTTGTTTATTATTTTATGTGATCTTGCAGTAAACATGACCTTGCATAAAATAGAAAACGATGCATAAAGAAAAATATTCTACCCAAGTGTTCTTGAGCATCTAATATTGGGATTGATCCATTTCAAAATGATGGATCAATCTTGACCTAAGGGGTTTCAAACATGAGTCGAGACCTAACTCATCTAGCATCTCTCCCCCAATCCAGTGTATTTACTTCTCGTCTGGTGTACTGCCTTTTCCTTGTGAGGTCTGCATATTATAGTATCATCATCTAATGTATGAAAATACTCACTCACATGTGAGGGGTTATAGGGGCCCAAAATATAATAGATAAATTAGACACACATTCCATTATATATATTTAATGAAAATACGATACACAAACCATCATTTAATTATCTACTTATTACAAACATGACATGGACGTAATAAAAATTTAGTAAATAATCCAGACATGTATCGACTCGGTAAATTTTTTCAAGACCAGTGAGTTTATTAAATCAATGCATGATAACAAAAATTAAATTGAAATAAATTTAAAATTATGAGAGAATTTAAATAAATTTAATGAATTGTATAAATTCAAATAAATTATTTTATTTGATACCATTATTAATTTAATTTTAAATTGATAAATTAAATAAAATTAATTTAATACTAATATTAAATTAATCTATCAGAATATTAAAATATTAATTTCAAAACAAAAAAAATAATAATTACAATTTATTTAATTTTAAAATAAAAGGTCGGTGGGGACCTAGTGCATCTCGAGCTCGTGGTCCGTGTGAGCGGCGGCTCGACCCCGCGAATCGATCTTGATAACAATAGAGGGTAGTGTCCACTGGTGGTACGACTACCACAGACACAGAGGGAAGGAGGGAGGGTCGCGGGTCACTGTGGACTCACACTAGGGACGGATAGGGGCTGCTAGGTGTGTCCCGTGGGGACCAGGCAGAAAAGAAACACATATTAAATGGAATTTTTGTCATAAATCTTTTTTTGTCTCGATATGAGTAAATCAAGCAGCTCGTGGGTGAAAAAATGGTGCCACCTTTTTTTTTTCAAATTCCACCCTCGATTGGTTTTATGTGAGAAAAACCACAGAAAAACTTAAGTATTATAAATAATATAATATTTCCAATTCCTCTTAGTGGAATAATGGGTCACCGATCAGATCGAAGTTTGGCCACCAGATTCCCTCCAAATATTGACTGGAATAAAAACAGTGTTACCAGAATCATTTTTTATGCATGAAAAATTAATACATATATAAAACACGCTCTTTATATATTTTAACATCCAAAAAATATAATACCTTATAAATATCATGTCGATCCATAATAATTTTTGGATGACCGTAACTTGTCCATCTGATATTGGATCGTCATGTGGTTGGATTTTGTTGGGACTTATTTGCAACTCTCTACTTAATTTTTAAATAAAAATATTTTTCTTTGCTCGGACAAGACACATGATCTCTCTGATACCAATTTTTGGTATCAAGGTGCGCAGTGTAATCCAGTGGGATGAGAATTTTAAAATTTTTATCATCAGAGTGATGAAAATTCATCTTTTCTAGTCGTCTAAGCCCTGGTACGGTTTGAGGATCTCACATAGTTTAATCGGAGAATGAGAAAAATAAGTAAACAAGTGCCTTATTTTGATTTGAAGCGTGTATGTCTATCACATGTCACCAGTGACCGTTGCTCAAAGGATTTGAAACCAAATCCATCTATATTATCCACACATTCTTCTCAAATATGTTCATATGATATTAATTATATTCTAGGTTCTAACACGGTGCTCTGAAAATCTCTTCAATGCCGTGATGATCACCACTATCTACTACTTCAGACCCTTGAAGGCATTCTCAGATCATTCACTCAGATTGAGCGATTATCTCTCTTGGATTTTAGAGGATAGAGAATCTGTCAATTCTGATTGATGAATCCCCCATTTAAATGAGCTTCTCTCCACTTATATAGTGGATGTTCAAAATAAAAATTTAGGGTTTCGTGACCCCTGTATATTTAATTTCCACTAAATAAGTAATAAATAATTAATTATGATGGGAAAAATACATCATACATATTATTTATATTCTATCACATACATGATATATATATTAAATATATTACATGATAATCCTGAGTCATTAAATTGACTCATAACCCTCAATAATATTAAATGAACATGGAATATTAAAATAATACTCATTCATTTTATATTAATACTTGTATTTAAATAACCAATTATAGATAATTTTAATAAATAAATTCAACTCATTTATTCATTAAATGAATAATAATGAATTTAGTTGTTTATCAGTGTCAATAAAACTTGGACAGCACTCAGACACCATGGTCGGGGCCACCATGTCATATATACCTATTTAGCTGAATCAGGAAGATTCTTGAATATGATATTGTGTGTGACCCTTTAAGCCATTATCTCAATAGTAGTAAATAGTATTCACAGATCAAAATTAGAGTCTAGAAACCCATCAAATAGCCTAAAGAGATAAGGAATAGTCATAGAAAATGAAAAAAAACCTATGAACACACACTTTTTTCATCGTCCTTCTTGATTTATTATTTGTTTATCTAACCAAATTTATTTTCCTTGGACTACCATGTCCATTAATTTATGAAGGTACTGCCATCTGAATTAGAAAGTATAGAGATATCAATTCCCCCATATGGAAGTGAAAAAAATCCTATCTTGATCATTCAAACAATTCCATACCAACAAATACAGAACCCAACACATTGTACCTCACCATGAATTCATTATCATGGTTTTCACCTTTCATAAAAGGGAACTATAAAATGGAACCCATTTATAATGATATCATATCAAGATACCAATAAATATTTTTGTAGATAAATGTAACCAATAACACCCAAAATATGTGGTGTTTCTATTGGTGGATCAATCCTTATGTTCTAAATTACCAGATATCACCAAGTATGAAATTCATAAGAAGAATTCTAAATGATTATGATCCCCCAACATTTGATAGTCACACATCATCTGCGTCCTATGAGTATGATATATCCAGACCACATGAAATTACTTTAGGATTAATGTCATGATATCTATGGGTTCTCATTATATCCTAGGAACTACTATATCTCTTTGACGTGAAACGTAATCAAAGGGAATTACCATAAATACAGTGGACACAGAAGTATCAACACTATTATGGTAAGATAAACACATCTATATATATCAAACTATATTAATTTAATGGTAATGAAAGTACATCACAAGTTAGGTCTAGGGAACCCACTTTCAACTAGAATTTGATTCTTTCAATTGGTGACAAAATAAATATAGTAAAAAACCATTCTATTAGGAATAGGATTGGAAATTTCAAACCTTTAAGAAAAAAAGCTTATGGGTTGAGAAATATATCTCTTCACTGTTTCTTAAACTGAGGGTTTTTTTGGAAGATCCCCCTTATTTATAGATCATTTTGATTACGTTTAAATAGAGGGAATTAAAGGTAGTGAAGGGTGGAGAGAATCCCTTGAGGGGGATCTATTGAAAAGGTATATGTTTCAAGAATTTTATAAAGTTTTTTTAAAATATATAAATCTAGACATCCCCTTCAAAATCTGAAGTATAATGTATGACTTCAATCTCCCATCGCTATTTTGACATATATATATATATATATGTTACAGTCACCAAAGGTGGGGTGATTATCTAACCATATGGGGAAAACCTTTCAGTTGAAATATTTTGACATGCGTGTTCAAGTGACACTACTACAAAAACGGGAAAGGGAAGAGCTACCCTTTTATCAGCGCTAAAAAAAGCGCTGATATAGGGGGCTTTATCAGCGCTAAAAAAGCGCTGATAAAGGGGGGGCCTTTAACAGCGCTAAAAAAAGAAATGTTAATGGGGACCCTTTATCAATACTTTTTTTAGCACTGATAAAGGCCCCCCTTTATCAACTCTTTTTTAGCACTGTTAAAGGGGATCCCTTTATCAGTGCTTTGTTTAGTAGCGCTGATAAAGAGGGGATTTATTAGCGCTTTTCCTAGCGCTGATAAATTTTATGTTTCAAAAAAATAAATTTTCATGAAAAATAATATATTGTTATATAAGTATATTTATATTGACATAAATATAATATATATTTTTTAAAAATGTTTTAGATAATTTTAAATAGACTACTAGATTTTAATATATAAGAAATTTAGTGAATATGGCTTTAAAATATTTAAAAAATATAATTAATTAATAAGTTTCTAATTATCAGCAATTAATAATCATTTAATAATAATTTGAAGACACAAAAAATCCCAAAAAATAATAAAAGATCTAAAATAAGTTGAAAATGTAACTCAAATTTTAAACGGCCATAACATTTGATCCGGGTGTCCGTTTGAGCTCTAAAACATATCAAATCAAAGCATGCGATGATACCTACGCGCCAGAGAACCTGGAAAATCCTCTGTCACATTTTTCAAGGCCAAAAAAACTCAGAAGTCCTCCAAAACTGAGTTTTTAGTCGGGATATCTCGATTTGTTAACAGTCAAACAGGTATAACTTCTGATCCAGATGTTCTTTAGGCCTTTACCACATATCATATCGAAGATTATTTCATTTTCTTCGATTTTACTATATGTGGAGTTAAAACGGGATTCTGGATTATAATTTATGATCGTTTTAACATTATATGGCTTTTCAAATACACATATATATGTATTTATTCGTAAATATATATATGTGTGTGTGTGTGTCTGTGTGTGTCTTTGTGTGTGTTGTATATATGTTTGTATGTATGTATTTATTTATTTATAAACTCACCTAAAAAACATATTTCATAAATGTATTTAAAACTAATATTATAAATGTATATTATTATACAAATAAATATATGGATAAAAATTATAACTAAAAATATATAAATAAATAAAAATAAATATAAGTTAATATAAGAATAAATAAATATATAAAGATATATGAATAAATATATATGTATTAATAAAACTAAATATATTTATATTAATATGAATATATATTATTATACGGATAAATATAACTATATATATATAAATAAATAAATATTAATATTAATATATGAATAAATATATATGTATTAATATAACTAAATATATTTATATTAACATGAATCTATATTAATATACAAATAAATATAACTATATATATATATATATATAAATAGATATATCATTAAATAGAAAAAAATGAAATGGCATAGTTGTAAAGGTGCCGATGCGCAAGGTGGAGGTCGCAGGTTCGAGTTCTAGTGGAAGCAAGGAGGTGCGTGCGGGGGGCATGTGATGGATGCACGGGCAAGGGCAGAACACCGGAGTGGTCCACCTAGCACTGATAAAGGGGGCCAAGTTCTGTTAGAAGCTCCCCCTGAATTATATATTCTTTTTTATTCTTTTTTATTTTTTTGGCTTTTATCAATGCTTAGAAAATCGCTGATAAATGGGTCCTTTATCAACACTTTTTTTAGCACTGATAAATGACCCCTTTATCAGCTCTTTTCTGAGTGCGGATAAAAGGGAACCCCTTTATCTTTTCCTCGATTAATAGTGTATATTCATCACTGTTAATTCCCTTTTCTAGGACTGATAAAATCCATATTTGTAGAAGTGTGAGTATAGTTTCCAATGATTTCCTGATAATCTATAAGTGAAACCCCCAATAATTTAAAGATAGAAACTAATATCACATGTGGTGAAAACATATATATCCTTGTTGTATAAAATTGTCACCCTTGTTTCCTACAAAGGGATAGCCCATGTATACTTAAATGTTATTATTTGGTGACCCATTTCTATGAGAAATGTGATTACAAGTTCAAATCATTCAATGATTTTCTACTCTAAAGTTCTTACTATCACTTGAAAATGATGAGAAATTGTTCTTGCTAAATTCCTTCTCTCATGGAATAATTTAATTTTAAATTACAGGTGGAATCTTAAATTTTTATCAATAAGAGAAATCACATGTATAGAAGATTATTTTCTTAAATTTAAAATTGTTTATTGTGGAAACCCTCATGAAAACTCATGAGGTCAATAAGGGGAGAATTTTTTGTTGAAATACTCATAGATGTAACATATAAGTGGGAGAGAAATTTAAATAAGAACCTCCCCTTACGTTCCAAGTGGCATGAAATATTTAAGAGGGAGAAGAAACTGAAGCATGAACCCTACTATTTCAATAATGGAGAGAAAATTTTAACTTTTTATTTATTTTCATAAGGTAAAGATAATATCATTGAATTAATAATGATGTGTGTTTTGAAAAAAAATGGTAGATATTTTTGTGGAAATATAATACTTGTCTTATATTTTTCATTAAATATCAAGTAAAGGCTATGTCAATGATAATAATCTAAATTAGTGATATATTCATAGGTGAAGAAGTGATTTGTGATGTATTTATTGTCAAAGGTCAAGTAAATATCACATCAATTATGTGATTCAAAGTCAATGAAATGTTCATTGGTGAAGAAGTGAGTATCCCCCCATGAAAGGAGGTTAAGATACTACCATTATGTTTACAAGAAAAAGGATAAGACCACGACCCTTGGAATAACTATATATATATATATTACTTGGTGCATATCACATTTGATGATTGTTTAATAGATCATCATGTTAATGAAAAGTGATAAATCTTGGATAAGAAGCATTTATAATATTAATTTCCAATGTTAAATAGTCGAGAGAATATGATAAGAAGTAAACCATTTCACCTATATTGGACTTCTTGAAGAACAATAATTTGAAAAGTGTCTAATTTTTTTTATTGTCATGAAGGATGAATTGGATCTGATTTAAATATATATGGCTTAGTATTGATTTAAGAAGAGGTACACCTGATCTGATAGAAGAATTTGTTAGAATAACTTAATTTGAGTAGCTTATATAATACAACACATCAAAGATATTCTTGAAGAAGTTTGTAATTACTTTAATAATCACCATAATTATTTGAAGAAGTTATGAGATTATTTTATATGTTTTAAAAGGAATAGATTTGATTTTAATAAGAACATATTTCATTTGAAGTTGATCGAGAATCATTGTAATCGATTTAGAATAATGAAAAAGGTAAATATAGTTTATTATATTCACACTACATGTAAGATAACTTATTTATGAAGAAGAAAATTATACACGAAATTTATCTTAAAGAGACAATTATTAAGTAAATTGAGTTACAAAAAAATGGTTGTCTAACACGTAAGTAAAATGAGACACCTGACTTTTAAAAAGGTAAAATCATTTTAAATACTCATGAGATAAATTAGTTATGCAAGAAAATTCATAAGTAAATACATCTCTAAATTTATAAAAATAAAAAATAGATTTTAGAACATATAAAATAATTGAGAACCATGTAAGATAATTCATTTATGTGAATATGAAAGGTGACTCATGTAAGATAATTCATTCACATAGAATACAAATTTCTTATTAGAAGATAAATGACTTAGTAAAAATTATAGATTGTTACAGACTAAAAAATCAAGTTTCCAGAATTCTTATATTCTAAAAATGTTTAATATGAATATTTTTATGCTATTAAATTATGATAAAAACATCATAAAATATATTTTAGACATGATTTAATCCTGATTTGAATTACAAAAAAATGAGATACTGATATTGAAAATAAGGGAAAATAAGATGAAATAATGAAGAATTACTGTAACATTTAAATGAGATAAAATGAATTTATATGGTTTTAAGAATAATTAATACGTTTGCAAGTATATTTTTGTGTTTTCATTAATTAATTGATACATTTATGAATATATTTGATATAGATGAAGAAAAAAAAAAGTTTTTTTTAAGGTTTGAGAAGCATTGTTCTCCATACTGAGTTCCATGCCACAAATATGAAGTGCGATGTAATATTTTAACATAACTATGAATATTTGAGCTAAAAATATTACAATTGTATCATTAAGGAATAAAAATACCACCTTAGAGCATAATAAAAGAACATTTTTCTTCATTTTAGTTTCTATAATGATCGATATTAAATGAGGGTATTCTTAGAATACTCTATGAGTTGAAAAGGTGGTGCATGGAAATATATGTGAACCTCAAATAGGTATTTTATTATGGTGATTTTGGAGGAATATATGTTAATAATTGACACATTTTATTAATTGAATACTAAAAATAGAGTATTCGTTTAATGATATTCCTATTAAAGCGAGGAGTTTAGATCTCTAGAAGAGTATAAATAGATCATCCATGTGATCATACAATAAAATAAGAAGGATCTGCTGTTGTAAAAAAATTTAGTTGGAAATTTCAGAGGAACTGAGAAGAAATAGGTATCATGATGAATAAGAGGAAGAAGAAATAAATGTTACTGCAACCTATAGATATGATAAAGTAGAGTGTTAAGCTTATACAAGCTGTTGAGTTTCTAATAATAAGAAAGGAGAATTGAGGAGAGACCAAACTGAAGTGAATGTCTTTATATTTTGTGTCAAGCCTTTAAATATTCAATAAAATAGTTGAGTTTCTAGAAAAAGATTACATAAATAACTGGTCGCTATAAATAAGTAAAAATACTGAGTTTCATGTGATGAGTTTGTGAAGAGTTTAAGGTAGTCAAGGCCTCTATGAATTTAAGGAATCCAATAAGTATTGTGAGTGAAGATTCGTCACTGGAAAGATTGTGGTATACTTTAGAGAGAGGAAACAAGTTTATTCTAGTGGGAGATGAAGACTGTGTGATGCTATATAAAGATCCATTCACTTATGCAATATAGTGGAGTCTTTTTACCCATGTAACATGGTAAAACCACCTTTATAATATGGTGGAATTGGTTTAATTATAAACCCAATAAATCCATTATAATTGGTGATTCTATTTTAGTAGAGAATCTAGGAATTGGACATCCCAACCATGATAAAGAGTAGCTTTCCCTCCTTGGGAATGAACCTTGTAAATACAAAAATGTTATATTTAATTTCATTATTTGCCTTGAATATAGGTGTTATGAAAATAGAATTATCAGAGTTCCATTTATATCTTTATAGGTGATATAGGTTCAAAGAAAAAAGGGGGTTGAAATAACTTAGAAGAATTAATTTAGTTTGGTTAAATTTGGTCACACTTGATTCTCCATCTCTTAAATGTGTCTGCATGGTCTATTAGGACACAACATCTTAGTGTAGAGGATGAGAATTCACTTTGGTATTAAAGACCTAGTCACCTTATAAAAAAGAGTATGATGATATTGACTTGAGAAGTTTTTTTAGAATGTTTCAAATATAAAAAATGGTTAGGATCACTTTATGTGAGACATGTCATATATCGAAAATTATTAATTGAAGTCATAAATATGTTAAAATTATAACAAAATTTCCACATGAGCTAATTCATTAATATGTTTTTGACCCAATGAGTAAAAAAATGAAAAATTAAGATCATCATTTCATTAAATTTATTGATGAATTCTCTCAAATGACTTGTGTGATATTTTTTTAAAATAAATCCAAATATTTTCCATTATTAAAATTTTATAAGATATAATGAAAAATAAATCGAGAATGAAATCAAGAAGTTTATTATTTTTAATGTAGTAGAGTAAACCAATGATATAATCTTTTAATATCTTGAAAAAATATAAATTTTCATGATTTTATTTTAAAATATACTATATAATAAAACATAGTTTTTATAAGAAGAATAAAATATTAGAGGACATTAAAATAACTATATTAACTGACCATATGTCTTCGAGATACTTTTAGAGACAAGAGATATTGAAAATGAAAAATATTAAAAATAATTTTTCTTTGAGTCCAAAATCCAAACTTGTATCCATATGAAATTTATTTTAAATTGAATCCAAACATGAAACATTTTTGAGTACTTGGAACCCTATGTTTGATCAAAGTGAAAGGAAAAATATTGAATAATATGATGAATGAGAAGATTATGACATATTCCATTCATAAAAACCTAATATAATATCTTACCACCATCATATGTACAAATTATAGAATATTTTTGATTGTTAAGACATAATGGTCATTGAGTTAACTTAAAATGATAAAAAATAGAACGATGATAATGATGAAATTGAAGAGATACATGTTTTAAATTCCAAAAAAAATATTTAACATGAAGATTAGGCTATGAGGAAAAAATTAGGGCTTATAAATCAAAATAATACAAAATATATTATTGAAAATGTGAATGATATATTACAAAATAAAAAAAATCTAGAAAAAGTCCATTCTAGATTTATTTCACAGGCTATGTCAAAGTTTATGGAAGAAGATTTTTAATTCAAATAATGGATTGATGTGATGAAGGAGGAAATTAAAAAAATAAATAAGAATGAGACATGGGATCTCATTACTAGGCTAAAATAGAAGAATACCATTTTCATAAAGGTTATTTTTCAAAATAAACTCAATGATAAAGGATAATTTACATGAAACAAATCATTACTGAAGTTCAAATACTATCCAAAATTTGAAGGATGATAATTTTTCTCCAATTGAATGAATGGTATCTATTAGAATATTTCATACAATAATACTTAAAATAATATATAAATTGTTTCAAATAGATTTTAAATAAAGATTAGTAAATAGATATCTTTAAGAGGAGGGATACATTGAGAAACTATAGGGGTTATTTACTTGATAGTGATGGTGATGAGGTGTGAAAATTTAAGATGTTAATGGTGGAAAAATACCTCACCCATTATGATCATGTATATTAATAAATAAAGATAAATAATATATAGAGTTTTATTCTCAAATATAGTAGTTTGAGATGTCAATTCATGGTGAATAAATTATATTTTTGGTTTTAAAAATTAATCAAATGGATGAAAAAATATTTTTCTCAAAATAAAAAAACTATGATCATGATAATTTGAAATAATTTGGAATAGATAATTCAAAGGAGGTCTCTATTAAATTAATTTTAAAACAAAAATGACAAAATATGATAAAGGAAATTATATGAATTAAAAAGATTTCAGAAGTTTGATTTATATGTTGTAATAAATAAAAATTCATTACATGATATATTATTTTTGATGACATTATATACTAGTTTTCAATGAAATACAAAGGAATCATATCATATGGATTTAAATATAATTATTTTATATGCGATATGATTACATTAGTTTTTTATTATGTATGATATAGATGAAAAAATTCACTTTCATGGATTTACTAATACAGATCTACTCAGAAACTTTTATATTCTCAAGTCTACTTCGGTTGGTGTTTTCATTATTAGAGGAAAATATGAATCATAAAATTGTAGGAAATAATATTTCATTACCTTAATCAAAAATGAGGCCGAGTATCTAGAAATGTTAGAAACTACATTTTTGAAATGAATTAAATCTCAACATGAATACATGAGATCAAATGTCAAATTTTTATTAGTTACTGGATATAATGATAAAAATATATTCTATTGATCAATTTTTTTAATCACACTGATATCAAATACCACTTCATTAAAGAGAAGATCAAGAAAGGATACATAAAGATATATTTTTTTCTAATAAATAACATGCAATAGAATTTATGACAAATATACTATCCGAGGAATTATTTTAGTAAATGAGGTTGATGTTTGGAGTACCACCTATCCCAAAAAGCGATGTAAGTTTTTCCCTTACTATCATATATTGTTAAATTATTTAAATTATATTGGAAAAGGTTTTTAAAAACATATATACATTGAAGAAATATATTTTACACCTTTATAAAAATGTGTGGAAAAGGTGTAGAAGAAAAATGTATGATTAAAGGTGGAAAATTAGAGAGAATGGGAAATAATTTATTAATTAAATTTCATTTAATAGACTTATGTTGAGTAAGTGTATAAAAAATATAATAAGTTATAATGAATATATAATATTTGAAATATCACTAAGGTGTTTCAAAAGTAAATAAATTCCTATTAATAAGTGTTAGAGATCTCTAAAAAACATCATTCTACCCTCCAGTGTAGTATCAAGAACCACTTCAAGGTGAGTTTTCAAGGGAAATGATATATATGTCATATTACATCGATATATAACATATATTTGGTTTATTAATTATTTTTGATGATAATTATTGTGTTTTTTATCATGAAACAATTTTTAAGGAAGCATAGGATAATGTTTAAAGTATTTGAAAGTTTTTGGAGATGTTTCTACAGTAGAAGGTAAAATCATGCCTTAGAAGAAGGGAACCCAATCACGGTGGAGAAAATATTTATCATGAAATCCTATCCATTTTATATAAATAGGATGTTGGATTATTTATCTATAATGATAAGAGATATAAAACTATTTCATGGTCAAATACATGATTGATTGAGGCTCATGTTGCTCACACTTTTTTTCACGAGGCTCAATAGGAGACAAAACCATGATGGAATATCCCTTATAGTGGTTCAACTAGAAGAATAAAAACCAAACTGAAGTGTTTTATCATTTTAAGAAGTTGTGGTGTATGGTTGTAAGTTACTATTTTCCAAGAATAGCTGTAATGATCTTAATGGAATTTATTGTAAAGGATGTTAAATTTACTATCTTTAAATAAAATAGAATTGAGATGATGACTAAATTTTTTTCTAAAGTCATGATTTTGAAGTTGATTCAATTCATAATGGGTGTGATGAGATGAATAATGATATCACATCATTGAAATTTTGTCGTTTTTGGTGGCTATAGTTAAAGATAAAAAACATGTTATATTTATGTTAAAATAATCATCATGAGTATTTTAGAAGGATTTAAAAGATTTGAGAGTAATTGTTTTTTATATGGAAATAAGATGTAATACATGATTCAATAAGTATTACATTTGAATTGAGATACACTATATTAGGTGATGAAAACCACACTGTGGTTTGGGAGATATGAATTAAAATAAAATGTTTCCATATCATTAATGTTGGGAAAATAAAGGAAATATTTGGGGAACTTATTTATTTTTTAATAGATGACTTTGAATATAAATCATGTAGAAAACACATGGAATAATAATAAATATTTTTTGTAGATATATATGATAATATCTTTCAATACTAGGCTAACTAACATTTTAAAAGGTGATTTTATATATAGATAGGATGTTCATATCTCTTGAGATTAAACTATTATATCTTGGAAGAGAAAGTAAAATATACATTTAAGAAACTATAATTCATTAGAGGTTTCTTAATCAAATATTAAATAATAATATATATAAATTGTACATGAATACTTATATATGATTGTTACTCATCTTTAAAAGATTATAATCACATTCATTTTTCCGTAATCTATGCAGTAGATATAATAGTGATTAAGAGACACATTGTAAAGGGTTTGTAATGCCCCGACCCAAAGTCCACTCCATGTTTCCTTGACTCGGTTCACCACTTGACCTTAGTCATGACTTCCCATATTCCATTAGCTATATACAAATAGTGATGGTTAAAGGTGTTGCCATGGGGAGACTATACCCTCATATCAGAGTGAGATAAAAATGGAAATAACCAAGAATCATCTAAAACATTATTCAAAGAATACATGATAAATCAACCAAAATCATAAATAATAAATGAAACATAGAAGCATTTAGTTATACAGAGTCATGGTCTGGCCATTATACATCTTCCAATCACCCACTAGGACAGATATACAAATATAATAAAAGAATAAAGTACAAGAGGCTCTACCACTACCAATGAGCCTCAATATCCTAGTATCTAGAATCCCTTTGTGAAATCCATCTTGATCCCAAACCACTAGGCCTATATCTTACCTAAACCTATGAACACTGAATATTTTCTAGTTACCAAGTTCCATGGACACCCAAAAAAGTTGGGAGTACAATTCAACAGAGAACACGAAATGTGGTCCTTGACATAATCAATAATGCAATGAATGTGAATGAGTTATTCTTAGATAAATTAATAAATATTTTATATAATAATAAATAAATAACATCCATCATTCCATGAATTCTAATTGGACACATAGAATTAAATTATACCTACTTTGGTTAATGATAGGGTGTCTCTATAAACATGACATCAACCACAAAGGGGGAACCACCTCCTACCCTATAACCTTTTTAAAACTTCACCCATGGGGCCAAATGCAACCCCATAACAAGTACTTGTATATCATACCTTATTACATCCAGAGTCAGATATCACTAAACATAAATGAAAACACATTGGGGGAGCCATATCCAAACCCATAACCATATAAGTAACACCCTGGGAGAAACCATATTCCAACATGGATCCATAATTAACATACACATGGAGGTATACTCTCCCTAAAACCTGATAACATATCTACACAAGGCAGTAGCTTTCCTAGAAGCATATCTACCGCAGGTCATAGCTCACCAAGAACCATTATATCCTATCTAAGATGATACACACCCAAATATAGAACCCTGAGAATCTTACATAGGGTGAAGCCTACCCTATATCCATATCTAACATATGATTAGGGATGTAGATCACCTAGAACCATCATATCTCATACCCCCGGGGGCCACATCACCTACTTGGAATAAGTATCAAGCCCTCATTACCCAAAGATACACATCTAACCTCATTCCTAACCCACATTAGTATATATAACACACATGTATATATATTCTACACACATATACCCAAGAAAAAATCCTCTCTATAACCTCGTACCACACTTCACATATACTAATGGATACATCCTTCCTATAACACCATGTCATAGAAAACATATTAAATACTCACTCAAACATTGAATACATATCATAATAATAATAATATCATTGGTTATATACCTACCCAACCCATCTCATATAACTAAATTTGGACTCAGAAGTGAATAACCTATCCCTTCCACTATAAACCTACTAGGATTACATCATTGATTAATATTCTATGGTGATACCTAAAATGAACACCAATTAATCTCACACCGACCCTTTTACAGGTTACAAAACATTAGGGAACCCACCAAGGTCCCATATAAGACACCAGAAAATGAACACTTTATATAGATTACTATCTATCACTTTCCCAAATATTAGGATTGAGGACCATAACTCATAGGGAATACCATCCCCCAGAATAGTCATACTCATATCCATGTCACAATGGACTCTTATGTAATCCATAATGACCTCACTCACGAGTGATGACATAATGAACACCACTCTTCTCATGGTCATCCTAGGTTTTTACTCTCACCCAACCTTAAATAAATTTAACTAGGGCATGTACACCTAGGAAATCAATGGTTAGTGAGTAAGGTATAGTCTCCACACTCTTTAATCATCCATCAAACTAGATATATGGGTCCTCTGAGTCCTATCACGACATAATAATACCACTCATTCCAATTCACAGACTATCCATACTGAAGGGAACTAGGTCACCCATCACAATTTCTAACATGTCTTGTTTATTTCAATTAATTTAAACCCTTAAAGGCCCATAAATACTAATGAATAAATTTATAATCAAGGCCTCAACCATTGATGATTGGGGAATCAAGGTCATGCCTAAGGGACTATCGTGGACCTCAACACTTTGTCTATTTCCACGAATTTCATTTTAGGGAACTAGTTTATTTTAAATAAAAGGTTGATCAAACTCAATGGAGAGGCCAAATATTACATTATTATAAAAAATTCATAAATTAAAGGGTTATTCTTAATAGACCACCTACCTAAAATGATATATATTTTTTTAAAGTAGTATGTTCACCACCTAAGCTCATCTAAGCCTGGAATAACCTCTTGAGGCCCTAACTGATGATAACACATCATGTTTAATTAATTATAAAAACATAAAATTAATTTACCAATATAATATAAATTGGAATAAAGTTGAAAAATTCACCAAACCACACTAAATAACCAAAATTGTGACCAATCCCCTATATGAGGTTTATGGTGCACTATAAAAATCATCTTGTGTAAAATCCCTAAGAACTGACACTAATTCATCAGTTAATTAAACTAAATTTAGACAAAAACACTAAGAAAACTTATACAGTGATGTAACTCCAAAAAACTATGTGAACTGATATGCATACGTTGTCTTAGGATGTCATCTAGCCACAATGTGAAAAAGATACACTATTATCCCTTGATTACACCATGCTCTAGTGGAAACAGTGCCACAACCCTAACCGGTTTGCATAAAAAATCAGTGGCTATTAATAAGGGAGCAGAACAGAAAATTAAACATGTGTTCTTACCTAAAATTATAGTCAAAATGGACCTAGAAACACCCAAAACCATGGGGGATTAAAATAGGATAAAGGAGGGGAGAACTGGTTGGAATGTCCTCCCCACACAACCCATTTTCCCTAAAACCCATTTCAACCTTGACCCTAAAAAATATAAATGTTACACTTCTATAAATAATTTCCAAGATAGATCAAGATGTGACAATATGGGTCACAATACAATGAGATCCCTTTCTAGATAGTACAATAGTGTTACCATATGTTGTGGCATGAACACCCCATGTAGAGGGCCTGGTCCTAGACCATCATTCCTCAAGAAACAACTCCCCTTGGTCCACAAAATGATTTTCTATAACATAATTTCAACCAATTCATTAAGCTATTTTGGTGTGACTTATGAGTTATAACATGAATTTCCAAAATTGTAGAATATCATTATGGACTCTAGGAATTTATTCATCCCACTTTAGCATGCGTCTAACAACCTAGGCCTTAATACTCATCCAAGAACATTCTATTGAAATGTTATGGTGCCTAACATTTAAAAACATATCCCAATTCCCAAAAGTAACCACTTAGCAAAATAAAAATTCAAATTCAATATGATATTTACTACATGAAAAGAGTGAGTCTTTACAACCTCCCCACCATAGAAATTATCATGCCTAATAATCCCCAATGATACATAAGAAAAAACCTTGACCTGTCCTATTCATTAATTCATAAATATCTCATCAAGTTCCACTCAAGAATGAAAATCAAGCATTCAATATTAAAATCCAAACACAAGACACACTATTAATGGAAAAAATCTAATTGACATTTTCATCATCACCACCAACACTACGATGAAACTCTACATAACCCGTTTATCTTGAGACACAATAGTGTTGTTAATAAATTAATTCCCAAACTTATAGAATTTTACACCATAAGAATCAACTTTTAAAGGGTTGATTATGAGACATAATGCTCTCCACCATCATAATAAACTACTAAAACACAATTCCACTGGTCCAACTATTAGATTAGTGTATCCCGATATTTGGATGATGTTAGTCCAATCACTGGTGACCCATACTTCACACAAAGCCATAACTCCCACTATTCTAACAATGTCAGAGCTGACCAGAGACACAAACTAGGCTTTGTAACACAACATACATATTGTAGAGGCTTGTAAAAGTATTATTGTAGAGACATAAACTCCCTATCCTCAAAACGGTAGTATCTTGGGATTGGGTGGCTATTACACTATACCATAGTGAACATACCATGTGAGAAATATAGATACATGGGTTACTATTCATCACATTGGTTTAAGATGTAATAACCTGAGATTTTATAAGATATATTCTTTTTAATTTCATTCATTTCTTCTGTTGTACGATACACTGAGATTATCTTGCGCTATACGCAACACCGTATTAGCTTGCAGTATATGCAACATTATTCTTGGATCATGTTACACACAATTTCAAGTTTGTTTGATAGTTGTTATTATACGCAACATTGAGTGTGTATATATATATATATATTCAATGTATAAATGAAATATGGTTTTATTTTGTTATAAGCAACAACAAATATGTCTATCACTATACACAACCCTGATTTGGCTTGCATTACACACAATCGCGACCTTCCTCGACAGCATGTGTTGTACGCAATACCGGGTTTCACTAAACAATGATATATGGTTATAATATTGTCACGAACTAGCCGTTATGAATAATATTAACTAAGTTTTAAATTTTATAACATTATTATTCATCTTACACATTTTCGAGAACATGCTATGAGAACGAAATAATTTTTTTGGGTAAAATAAGTATTTTTCAAATAATGCAGTTTTCCCGCCTTTTGATGGAGCTCCCACATTAAATCTAGTTTTTGACATGTTTAAAAGTTAAATTTGACAAAATAAAATTCATATTTGGAATCAGGATATAAAAATTTACTTTGGATAAATGTTTCATATTATTCTGATAACTTTCATATTTTAATGAATAATAAAAACACGCTATATTTTAATTAAAAATAACTTTTTTCATCGTAATAATTTATGTGGTCAAATTATAATATATAATGGTTTTAAAGTATAAATAGAATATATTTTTACCATTTAATATAATTTATGTCATTAGCATTGATTTTACATTGAATTTGTAGGTTTAATCAATTCAATCTTTTGCAATGTTTTAAACAAAAACCCGTTTTCTTTCGACAATGGGATTAATTTTAATTTAATTTCTGCAACTTATGTGTATTGAATTTGAAAAAATGGATTCCATATTGGGAATCGGTGGGTCCAAATTATTATAATAGAATACTTTTTATTTTTGGGCATTATGAATAGTAACTACGGTAAATTTTATTTACCATAGTAAAAGATAAATCGGGTATTTAAGGGTAAATATAATATTATAAAATTACCCTAACACTTGTCTTAATACAATTGGATGATCATATTTCGTCCTAATTCATATTTGGGTCGAAATGGAATCCATTAGAACCCACTTGGAGGTGATTAAGACCTTTAGTTTATTTTATTTAAAGGAAAGTGAAATATGTCTCACTCAACTTTAACAATTAAAGTATTTTTAATATAAGTTTATATAGAATATAAATTAGGTTATAAATACTCATTTGAAAGGTAAAATGTTTTTATTTATAATGGTAATTTATTTATAATTTTTAAGAGATATTTAATTATCTTAATAGCTTATACATTACTGATGGAGAAATTATTTATTTAGTGAAAAATATGTAATATAGTTTTTATTGAAATACTAATACCCATTAAAAGGCCCAACAACCTGACCAAAACTTATTGTAAGTGTAAATATACACCATAATCATCCAATTACTGAATATATAACCGTTTGGAGTCTTATAAAAGTGATTATGACACTTATATTATTTTATTCTAAATGATGCCAAAGTTGTCACCTTCATAATTTAATAAATATAACATTTTAAAAGTTGGGTGTTTTAGAAGATAAATCAGACTTAAAGAATTATTATGAAATATGTAATATTTATCTTCATCCTAGTATTTTATTTTTAATTTTTATGCAACAAATAAGTATATTAAATATTTATACAAAAATGTTGTAGTAATTATTTGATTAAGGGAAATATCACATACATGGTTTTAAAAATATTAAAATAAATATTATATGAACTATTTAATGTTATACACTAATTTTATAGATGCATATAACATGTTAGGAACCTATTAAATATTTTATTTAGAATATATCCTCTTTATGGATTTTATTTAAATTCACATAAACTAATAGTGTCAAAACTGACACTGTTGTTATTTTATAAAAATAACATATTATTAAATTGTTTAAAAATCACAAAAATATTTAAAAATTATAAATTGAAATTTATATAGTCTAAAATTACATAAAGTATCCAATTATGGAAAATTTACAACACATAAGTGATTATTTATAACCATTTAAAATTTAGAATTTTATTACCACAAATAAACTTAAATAGATTAAATAAGGATAAATAAAAATGATAAGGTTTAAAATAAGATTAAAACGTGTATAAATTTTATTGGTTGATGATATTACAACCCTATATCATCTAATATTATAATTGAGTCATTTTTGGAGGTTTTTATATGGGGTTTGAATTTATATTAAACTAATATTTTTGAGGATTCCAAAGGTGCCCCTGTCCTCCCTTATAAAAGGGCACCTCCTCCCTCTCTTCCTCACACCATTTTCAGCCTTGAAGCTCGGCCTAAATCTGCCCATTTAACTTACCCACTTCCCTATAAACCTTATAGAGGTACTGGTCTTCTAAAAATTCCAACCCTAGTGCCCTAAGAAGAAGTTTAATGGAGGTGCGTCGAAGAAGAGGTAATCTCTTCTACCGATTATTTCAAAATTATTTCTTCTTCAACTTCTTATTCTTTAGTTATTTTGATTATAAAGTAATAAAATAAGTATACCTAATATACTGATATGTTATTATAAATATGAAACAACCCCATTTCACCTTCTATCTATCCTATAGAAAACAAAATCACCACAGGTGCGTACGTACGAAATACCGTCTCCACGCTGTGGTGTAATCTGTTTTTCCAACACCACCTTACTTGGATGGGTATAATGGTGTAAAGAATAACTATACATAGTTATTATAACATAATACTGATTCTGATATATTGTATCATCCACTCCAATTTAATTCAATAATTATGGGAACGATATCATCACTCGTGCATACATACGGACTACCGTCTCCACGACGTGATGAGATTCATTCTCAATGATTAACCATTCGTGAATGATTATAAAGTATATATAATAAGTAATCATGAAATATATGAAATAATAATGATACTGGATTTATTTATATATATATGCATTTCATCCAATTAATTCCATTCAATTCAATGAGGAAACGAAAACAACGTTCACGCGTACGTACAGCCTACCGTCTCCATGAACAGTGTATTTATTTTCATTTAGCGATCTATTATATATATGTATATTCTGAATATATAATATATATAAATAATGTTTTATATTCTGGAATTAAGTAATCATTATCTAAGTAATCATATGAATAATTACAAGTCAAAACACGGATGACAAATGAAACGATTTTACCCAAAACGCTCTTTAACATGGAATTTACAAAAGAACGGGTGATATAATGTCATAAGTGAACCATATATGATATAATAACAATGAATATTATTATTTAATAAGTCAATGACATTATTTAAATCATTATACAGGAGGTTCGGATACGTACGAAGCATATCAGACCTAAGGTAAGGGATATCTTTTCCAATCTCATTTTTATCCGAGATTGTTTATTCACAAGTATTTACTAGGGTTATTGTTATCATCCATGCCCATGTTTTCTAAAAGTGTTTTCATGTATTATTAAAGTCCTTTTTACCCATTTTTGACTTTTTGAATTTTACTACATGGTATGTAAGGAATCTTTCTTTTGTTTACGTTAATGGGTACTTTTTGACTTTTCTGACAATAGTACGAGGAGAATGTTTTTTTAACTTATACGGCATGAAAGGATTTTTACGGTTTTATAAAGACTTATTTTAATGAAGCTTCCTCCAAAAGATTTCATGACTATTTTAAACAAAATCTTTTTCTTTTAAAATTTCATGACATTTTGTGAAAAGAAATTGATTTTGAAGAAGAAAGGATATTTTCCTCAAGAATTCATTTCAAGTGTTTTATCAAAACCATTTTCCATCTAAGATGACATTATTTCATATGTGTATGGTTAAAGTATAAAGTATCTATGATTTACATGGTTTCACTTTTCTTATGATGAAATGATATCCATTTGTTTTATATGGATTATGTTATGATGGGATGATGTTTATGAAACCTATTTTTATTCTTTGGGTTATGATGAATGATTTATGATTATGTTGTGGCACAAGTAATAATGATTTCATTATGAGATGGGTGGGACCTATATCTCCATCCAATTCATTGGGTAAAGATTTATATCTCATGAGATAGACATGGCTAGAACGGTAAGTTAATCCGGTTCAGTGTTACAGAACTGAAACGAAGAGTGAACTCAATTCAGAAAGGGACTTTGTCCACTAAGATGGTCTTGACAAAAATGCCTTGGATAGCATGGAAATCATATCATGTGATTAATGTTTTTCCACAATTATAATTTTTATTCCCAATATATTTTATCATGATTAATGTTCTATTATGATCTATGCCTTATGTACTGCCATGTTTGACGTCATTGCTCATGATTTCTATGTTTAAACATTGTGTTCATGTTTTTATGATCAAATGTATATGGTTTATTTTATTTTCTCCATGCTTACCCTTACTGATCATTTGATCTCACCCTTTATATGTTTTCTTTTCCCCAGGATTTAAAGAAAGGTTTTAGGTAAGAAAACAAAAGGGTAAGATCTTTATGGGAGATGTTGAAGATATTTCACCATGATTAGAAGTTTATTTTCCGAGTTTCCAAAGACACTAAACTATTACGATCCTTGTGTGTCTTTTTTTGTTATTTATTAAGTATTCTGAAAAAGTAATGTAATGTCCATTTACGTCAAGATTTGGGCCTATACATAAGAGCTCCATTGATATATGGTTTTATGTACTTTTAAAATTTACCCTATAATATTTCTCCCAAAAATAGTTAAGAAATTATGCCTCTTTGTGGATGTCAGAATTATTTCCGAACCATGTAAATTATTATGATCAACTTATTCTTAATATTTTTTTCTTTTTTCTATATTTTACACTTATTCTTTTAATCATTTCTCACTTGTTTATTTTAGTATTTCTATAACACTAAATACCCACTCGTTGTGGTTTATATCTCACCGTACCCATTTTTTATGAAATCACCCATTGGTCCTCATATAGGCGACCATCCTCTAAAACACTCAACTATAGCTACCAATGTGTTATTAAATTTCCCAATCATGATTTCAATATCCTTGGAGGAATCACATGATCATATGACACCTACAACAGATTATGAACATGGGAATAAGTGTAATTTTAGGGTTTGGTCCTCAACTAATCAAATCCACTCTTATGATCTCACATGAGAACATAAATCCATCGATTTTCCCCATCCTTGGATCATATTGAAATCATCTCAATCCAAATTCCAATGCACATACCCCATTCAGTACCACACTAGAACACAAAATATGATTTTCATCGATGAACTAGATAAAACTAGATCCTCTTGATCACCAACATCAAAACTCCAAATCAACTATCAAACAATCAGTATCATCACACCCATGCCCCCAAAAACACAGGTTTATTACGTCTATATCATATACTCAAAATATTACCGCACCTAATGATTATATGTGACCATCCCACTCATACATTAGTGCCAATGGAAAACATCAGTTACTAACCATCCCAAACCCAACAGGAATGTCACCCTAGAAACCTACAAAAATTCATCCATAACGAGTGAAAAAACATAAAATAGAAAATGGGGTACTCTCTACCATATGGATTCTCTCATACATATGCAATATTACAAACTCAATGGGTTTTTTATCATACACATGTTGCTCCTCCAGACCAACTATCATCGACATTTTCAATACCTTACTTGGATCAGACCTAAATCGACCATTCCATCACCTCCCAATCCATTTTCAACATATCCTATACTATAAAGGTAAATTTACCATTTCATAAAACCTCATAAGCAGTGATTCCTTTAATTATTACATTAATTCCACTGTTCCTCATCCAACACACTACCATTCACCGGTTGAAAACCCAACATGCACCACATGTAAACAAAAATATATACCTCGATCTCATCCAAACCCAATAGTTATATTCACATATACCACTAATTCTTGTAACCAGACTCACATCCCAATACCAATACCATCTACCTATGCTCTAACCAATCTAAATCCTTCCATCTAGGATTACGATCCACCATCTCATTGGGAACCACACGTGAAATCACCATGGTTAGGCATCCCACCTATTACAACCCAAATAATGTTTATAATAAATTAGTTTCATGTCTTATTAATATTTATAATTATATTTTATGGTTTTATATTCACTATTCTTATTTTAAGAAATGGTTCAGTTTAAAAATAAATAGCTTTTTAAACTATTTTTTATTCATGAAATATTTTTTTTAAAATAATAAATTTATAAATTTTAGCAATTAAATTTAATAAAATGGAATTAATTTTGTATATTATAATATTAAATATATTTTAGGGTGATTTTTGTATATTTTTCTAAAAATATTTATTTTTTGGTGAATAGTGAAAATGTCTATTTTTGAAAAATTGTCATTAATTTTTGTTAAAAAAGTAATTTAAAAGTTCGATTTTTTGTATTTTATTTTAAATTAACATCATTATTAAATATAATCTAATTAATTCCACAGGAACTAAGATTATATTTCGTTTTGGTGTATGTTTATTTTTATGTTTAAAAACACTTTTTTTTTGTAAACATTGTTTTTCATTGTGTTTTTAAAACTTATATTGATATTAATTTATGAAACTTATAAAAATGGAGTCATATTAAATGGATTTAATTTTTTTAATCCGGAGGTTTAAATTTACTAATGTGTTCAACTTCATTTTTGTTCATTATGAATAATAATCGTGGTAAAAATATTGTCACCATGGTAAACGAGTAGAATAAGTTAATTAACGTAATAACTACGTGACAAGGTCATAAAATATTATATATAATATTATTGGATGAGATTATTTTTAACCTTAAAAACTAAAATTATAACAAGAATTTTTAATGTTCAACATGATCATGAGAGAGACTTAACATTATTTTTAAAATATTGAATAATTACAATTGTGCCACTCCCCTCACTTATCAAAGGGAACAACATATCCTATCTTATTCACATAATTGGATACTTTTATCTCAACATATTCCTACCTAAATACCTTCCCAACGTCCATACCCATGTATTAGAGATTCTTGTATCACCAAAGGACTAATCCTAGAATACTTATGGTCGAATCGAAAGGAGGTTTCCCAAGGAAGAGGTATAAATCTGGATCAAGTGTTTTCGTGTATATTTCTCATCATAAAACATTAAAATATTATTTATCCATTATAATATAATAAAATAAGTATCTTAAATATAATTAAATTTTATTATGTAGATGTAAAAACCCATTTTCATCTCTTTTATCCTATGGGAAATGAAAACATCTCTTATGTGTACGTGTTGACTGTCGTCTGAATGAAGTGATGTGTTTAATTTTTCATCAATGACTCATATGGTTAGTTAAAATGTTGGATAAAATAAATATTTTTGATGTTTAAAAAATAGGTATGATTATTTAAATATAACATGTTACTTAACTTCTTACCCTTACTTCCATTTAAAAATGATAATGTCGCTCATGTATATGTGTGGACTACTACATCTACAAGGTGATGTGATCCATTTTCATTATATCATAACTTGGATGATCATAAGGATGGAATTAATGAAAAGATATTACATATAATAAATATTTATGATTCTTAAAAATTAAATTGTTATATACTTTATTTCTTTTCCTCCAAATACAAAAACAAAAATGTTATTCATGCATACGTATGAACCACCGTCTCCACGAAATAATGCGCTTCATTTTTCTTGAAAAACATACATGGAGTGTTATAAAATTATATTTAATATAGAAAAAATATAATTATAATTCTTTTAATCCTGTGGATGATGGATAAATAAAGTGTTTGACCATTTCCAATGCATTAATGTTGTTTTGGTGTAATAAATCAAACGACCCTAAAATAAACAATGTGAACTTCAAAATTTTAATAATTAAATAAAACATGGTATTAAATGAAAAATGGATAATTATAATGTAATAAACATGAAAATGGTTCTTAAGTAAGTAAATAACTAATATAATTTCATTATTCAAGAGTTACAGAATATAAGAAGCTAATCTAGATTTATGATAAGATATTTTTCTTTAAAACCTTGTTTTAAATTATTCCTTTCAAATATTTATCTTTCATATCTATGTTATTAGTTTTTTGAAGAATGTTGTTATTTATACATAAATTTTTTTAAGGTAATTTTCAACTACTTTTTTCTTTCTTTAAAAATATTTAAAAAATAATCTTTTTAACAATCACAATATGAGTTTTTTTTATTTTTTTACCAGAATAAAAAAGAATGTTTTTTTAACATATAAAACTTAACATTGTTATAGACACTATTAATTATAAATATTACTCTATTTTTTCATGATTTTCAAAAACCATTATGTTATTCCCTTTTTCTGGCAATTTTTAGAAATTTTTTTAAAGAGAAAGGGGTTTCTTCTAATTTTTATGAGATAAATGAATATCCTTTTTCTTATGGGTTGAAATGATTTTTTCAAATTTTCTTTGATAAAAAGTTCAATATTATAAATAATTTCTTCATGTTTTAGTACTTGTACATTATAGATGATGAAGAGTGAGCCCGATATATCTCATAACTATGGGTGATCCCGATATATCTCTCTAATGCATTAACAAATGATCAGTATTTGAAGGAGAAAATTGAGGGAGATAACCCAGTTGGTAACTTCTATAGAAGAAACATAGAATCAGTTATTCTAAAATAGGTTATATATAGTGAACAAGGGGTTGAATATGAATTTTTTAGAGTTTGTACATGATTTTCAATTCTTTTGATGAGTTTTAATTGAAATATATTGATTTAAAAAAGTATGAATTTGTTATTTTTAAATCAAAAGGATTTATATTAAAAGAAATATTTTTATTAGTTATCATGTTTCACATTATTACTCCATAGTGTTACTATGATTTCTAATGGTTTTATAAGGTTTAATTTGAGAGAAGGTTGATTTTATCATGACTATATATTTATTTATATACTCAATGGTTTAGTTTGAAAATGGGAAACATTTTCTTGTGTTTTTTCTTCTCACTCTACTAATAGGTTTCTATTATTTTTATGTCCCTTACTAAGATTTTTTTTGAAAATAACACAATTTAAATGTTTTTCACAGGATCAAAGGATGAGTAGAATCTATATAGAGGTAAATATTTATGCTATAATGAATCATACTAAATGAAGGAAAAGTGTCTTGAATGAAATAGGTGTGTGAATTCAAGATCCTATTTTTATGGAAAAAATGTACAGTGTGTGAAGATGTAAACTTCATTAAGTAATTTTTTACCTATTTTTTAAAAAACTCTAAACCTAAAAAGGTTCTAAAAATGTAAAATAGTGTAACCCTTTTTATAAATCATGTAATTATGAGTTCATTATGAAACAAGGCATTATAGTTTTTATCAAAGTTAAGGTTAATATAACTATATGTGTTAGGGTGATGTTAAAAGACACTTTAATGAGATTCTAATTTATGGTTACATTATCATGACATTGTTTTTTAGGATTTTAATTTCTCTTGATCTAATATATGTGTGTTTGAAATAGTTTTATATAGAGAAAATAAGGCATATAAAGTAGGAAGGAATCAAAGGGACAATAACATTCCAAATTAGCAACTTGGAATGATTTGAAGAAAGAAATTTTTGGATGTGTTGACTCGGTTGACACATACTGTTAATGTTGGAAACTATGAAATAGAGAGTCTGAATTCTCTATAGAGGAACATGTTTATAGTGGATCATTTCCTGAAACAACACCCTTTTAATTTCAGTGGATCTTTATATGTAATTAAATATGAAGGGTAGATTAATTCATTGAAAATGATATTTTATGTTTTAGGAAGTATGGAACATTATGAGGCCACTCTTTGTATTTATCATTGTGATTTTGAAGTTGATCGATGATAGTATTTTATTAAGAAAAGTAAGGAAAAGTATGAGATTAATTCCATAGAGTATACATAATTTTAATATCTTTTTCTTGAGATGTATTTTTTAGTGTTATTCACCTTATAATAGTAAGTCATTTTCTTGAGTTGAAGTAAAATGATGAAGACTCAATGGATGGTTAAGAAGAAATTTTTTCAAAAATTAGTCACGTATGAGTTAAATTTCATTATTTTCCAGGATTTTAAAATGGATAGAATTTATAGAGTTACAAAACAAATTTTAATAATATCATTGACATCTCATAAATTTAAAAGTTGTGAGGGGGTTTTCATTGTTCTTAGAATGTTGCGATATATTTTTTCAACACTTTTGTACTTCGTGAAAATAAGGGTAACAAACAGTCAAGTTGGAAACCAAAGGAGAATAAATCAAAAAATATATCTGTAACGCCATGACCCCAGAAGCCCAGAGTCAGTGCATTATTTTAATACATTGGCATGATTACAAGGAATCAAGTCTCGAAAGACTGATCAGTTTAGCATTCTTGGAAAATATATTAAATACATGAACGTTACATTACACATTATAAAATGAAACACAACATAAATTATCCTTTGAGAACACCATTAATCCCCTATCTTAAACCTGATAATAAATCATAATACACTTCTTGGAATATTGGGAAAATAAAACATAAGAAAGGAGTGAACCCAGATGCTCAGTAAGGATAACAATATAACGGAAACTTTCATAAATAAGAATAAACATTTAAGGCAATGTATAAGACTAAAAAACAAGACTTTTAAACTTAAACTTCATCATAATATTTAAAATATTAATCAAATAATTCCAATTACTTATTCACATGTATATTCTACAAGCCTAATAATCACATGTAATATCAATAGCCAATTTCATAATGATGGAATGCATAATGCCAGACTTCATAATCACATAGTCAAGGCCTTGGGCCAAGACTACAAATAAGATTTTTTCAAGGCCTTGATCGAATAAACTAGTTTGTCTGATGAGACATACCAATGCATCTAGGAGTTATAGTGGGCTATACCCATCACTTACTAAGTCCAATGAAATCCTCATTTGAAAAGGTTGAAACATAACATAAACATTCATATTAAAACTAGCATACGAATTGTAAATACATTAAACATAAACCATGAATGATATAAAAATAGTACATTAAAAGTAAAACATATCATAACTAATTAAATACAATATTGAATATTGTATTTATAATAAATCAAACTTAATCAACAATAATATCCAAAAAGTATGTTGACATAGTTGAAAATGATTTGTCAAACTCTTTGAGAGAAATATCTATTTTTTATAAAAAATTTTAAAAGTCACACAATTTAGAAAAGAATAAATTTAATGAAATTTTTTAATCAAATATTCCCATACCAATTTGAAACGTTGGAAAGAAATTAACATTTTAAAACATTCATGTCCATATAAATAAATCCTTAAAAACCATTTCGAAAGCATGAAAATTAATGAGAATGATTTAGAAGAATAAATATTTAAACTATTTAAAATTATGATATAGTTAAAGTGTCCCTTATATAAAACCTTAAAACATTCCCTTTGAAAACATTTTTATGAAATATGGGCAGGGATGATAAATATGTCTCAGTAAATACATACATATAAACAATCTTGGATAATAATGAGATTGAGGAATTAACCCTTACATTATACTTTTCCTTGGTCGAGGGTACGTTAATCTCCGGTATAATAGTTAAATCACTGTTATTAAAATATATAAGAACCCCATACATAAATATGATATCATATATGATCTTATAATATTGTTTTGTTAATAATATTTTAGTAGTATCATCATTTCGGGTGTTAATTGATCCGTTTTCCTTTATATGATTGGTTAAATAAGCCATGTTCATTATGTATAGGATCTATTTGATTACAATAAAGAATTATATTAAGTTATTAAAAATTATTTTTAATCATAAAATGAAAATTATTCTTTAATGATTATGATAAGGAATGAATCTCATCGCGTTTGTGGAGAAGGTAATCCATACATACGCACGGGCGACAATATCATTATATTGATGGTGAAATCACATGTAATTGGATGGTATATAATATATAAAGAATAATAAACATGTTATATTTATTATTTACATTAGTTATACTCATTATTATACCCATCCAAATAATGAAGTGTTTGAATAACAAACTACTCCACGACGTATAGACGGTAAGTCGTATGTACGCACATATGGTGACTTTGTTATTTATAGGATGAATAGAATAACAAATATAGTTTTACCATATTTATAATAACATCACTATATTTATAAGGTACTGGATTTATTATTTTGGTATGTAAACAACAAAGAAATAGGAAGTGGAAGAAGAAAAGAAGATGAAAGAGGGTGGGGAAATTATTAACTCTTCTTCGGGTGTTTCTTTTTTGAGTTGATCAAAAGGGTTCCTTAGGTTGGATTTCTGATAAAAGTAAGGACTCTATGTTGATTTTAGGGAAATTGGGAGGATATTTGGGTAGGTTTCAGTCGAGCCAAATGGCTTTGGAGGTGTGATTTTGAGAGAAGGGGAAGTTCCCTTTTATAAAAGGGGTGAGAGTAACTTTAGAAAAGATTAAAAGATTAATTTATTCTAAAATAATATTCGTTTTATAATGGCTAAAAATGAATTTATTTATAGACTTAAGTGGTTATGGGTAGAAATAATCAAAACCAATTGGATTTAGAAAAGTTTAGGTTGCCATTTTAACCATATCTTTTAGATTTAACTCGTAGTTAAATAGTTTAACTTTTACCATGTCTTCTTGTATTCTTACACTATATGGTTAATAAAATTACTATAAACTTCCAAGATAACCTCCAGTGGTTCATTAATGGCATATATAATATTTTTTAATCCCTTTGGTAGAACCTTTGATTTTTAGGAATATTATATCAACCAATAATATAGTATTTGTTTTAAAAATTAATTTATGTCAATTTTGACACAATTTGGTATTTTGTTTTTTTAAAAGTCATAAAAACCTTATCACTTAAAACAAATTTATCTAATCAACCCTAAAATGTAATATTAACCTCGAAAATTCGTTTATGGAATCAAAACGTTTAAATTATATTTATTTTAATATTTATAATATAAACTATTTTAATATTTCACTAAGAAGGTAATTACTGCATCATCATTGTGTCAAAAATAAATTTAATTATTTAATCTATAAAAATTATAAATAAAATACTATTATTTATAAAATCTATTTATCTTTCTAGTGAATATTTATAGTCAAATTTATCTTATGTATAACCCTATATTAAAAATGGTTTAGTTAATGAACTTTGAATTTAGCACTTTTAACTCTTCTATAAATAAAATAATAGTAAATGTCCTAATATAATCTAAGTGGACCTAAAGGATCATATTTTATTCCTATGGTTATTTTGGGTCGAATTAAACTTATCCAATAGAATTAGTACATAGTTTAGGTTAATTATAATATCCATTTTATCTTTAATTACCCTATTCACTTTTAAACGTGGTAAATAAAAATCAAAAGTTACTATTCACCCAAAATTATTTTCATCTTATTGAACCAAATTTTACTTACTAATATTAACTGTGTCTCTCGGATTTTTGAAATTCAACTCACAGAATTGGTAAAATTATGTTTTATGAAAATTTTCAGATGCTCCTAGAAGGTGGGTAAAAGACGGTAAAAAGTTCAATAAAATTTTATATATCTAAACTTATAATAAAAATACTCCAATGAATTAAATTGAACATATATATGTATTATGTATCTATTTTTACCTAAAATAAATTAAAATAAAATAATTAATTACTTAAATAAAAAGTTGGTTTTAAACAATAACATATCATTTTTAACTATTCATTAAAAATTGAAAGTTTTCATAAAAATACCAAAAATTCACCCTAAGATATTTTTTATATTTTAATTCAAAAATGAAGTCTATTTTAAAAAATTAAAAACATAGAAGTTTCATTTATAAATTTAAAATTAATTCCCATTGTCAAAACCAAAAAGTGGTTTTTAAAAAAGTAGAAACTATCAAAAGATTGACATGTGTTTATGTCAAATTTAAATGTGAAATTACTTATAATGACCAAAATAGTATTAAATGATAAAAATATAATCTAATTATACTTAAAAACCATTAAAATGTATAATTTAACACTATAAATTATTTTTATTAAAAAAGTTGGTTTCAATTAAAATTTAGTATTTTTCACTATTCACCCAAATATGAAAGTTATCATAGAAAAACCAAAAATTTATCAAAACTAATTTTTTATATTTTGATTCTAAAGAAGACGTTTATTTTATCAAATTGAATATATAAATGTGTCCAATATTGTATTTAAAAAGGGTTCTCCAATAAAAGGCAGTAAAATTGTATTTTCTGAAAAATACTTTATCTAAAAAAAGTAAATTTGTTCTTATATTATTTATAAGAAACAAATAACATGGATGTTAAAATTATATGGAATATATAAAATTAAAAATTTAGTTAATACTATTCATAACCTCTTTTGAACGGCTAGTTTGGTAAGTCATGGTGCACTTGAACTCGGTGTTGTGTGTAGTGCAAGTTATTGAATTACTTTGAAGAAATAACATATTATGAAATCTTGGGGTGTTACATTCTCCGCCCTTTAATAAATTTCATCCTCACAATTTTAAATTGTTCTTAGAAAATAAAAGGTTAAAAATAGAAAAAAAAACCTTTGTTGAAAACCCACATCAGAAATTGGGTTAATAAAATTTAGTATTAATAAGAGGGAAAGGAAAATGAAAAGGTCACCACCAAATTATGATCTCGATTAAGAAAACATTGGTGGAAATTAGAGAAACATAATTGTAGAAAAAACGTAAATATTTATAAGAAGTGATTGAGGTCATCAATCACAAACAAATATAAATTTGAGGGCCTTAAAGACATCAATCTATGATGATTTAAAATATCACCAGTTCAACAAAACATAAGGTATTAGGATAACACATTTTTGGTTTTGAGTTCCCTTCCTTAATGTTTAAGAATTAATTTATTCATAGAATAAGAGTAAAAAAATACTTGACAAGTAGAGTATCATCCTTCAACTAATTCCAACCACAAAATCATCTTTCACTCTAAAAGATAATATAATTCAAAAATATTCTATGTATCCTAATCATATAGGGTTCCAAAAACAGTGAATTTATAACTCATTTGTCAGAATATTTAAAAAAACTACATTATGCAAACTAGGAAATAACGTATGGCAATGGTAGGTGATACACCCTTGTCACCCTTCGGTTGCGGGTTCAAGTCTCATGGCCTTGCCGGGCGCGATGGGTTGTCGCCCGACCTCTGGGTTTTCCATTTTATGACAATCCAAAAATAATATCAATAAATTAATTAACCTTAAAAATAGTATCCAATGTCAAACTTAATCAATTACAACCTTTAGACTTATCCTAAATACTTCTATCCAAACTCACAATCCAAAATTTATAAGGAATGTAAACACAATGAAGATCCTTTTTCCACGTAATAAAATGGGAAATCCTTCATCATGTATTCTTTTAAAACACTATAACACCATGAATTACCATAAAACCTTATTGATTACAATCATGATACCTTATTCCTTATATAATACTAGATATACTCCTTCTACCAAAAAATGTTGTAAACTCCAACAATGATGAAATATACAAATCATTAATCAGTTTCAAGGTAGTCAAGAATATCCAATATACTTTATCCAAATCAATCATATATTATTCTAAAATCACTACCTCAGTTTCAGAACCATATTATGTTTTATATTTCTCTCAACCATATATTTTCCAAAAAATGTAACCTGCTATTGAGTCACTTTTCTTGGTTGCACACAATCTCAAGTCCTTAATGAAATAGTACTACAATACAATCCTTATATACTCTATAACTCTTATAACATGTACATCATTAATACAATAATCAAATGACACAATACTTTAATAAAAACATAAGAAATCTAATCACTCCTCATCATATTCAGTAGTATCATAACTTGATTATTATCTAATAGTAGCATTTGGGGTATACTCCGATGATTTGGACATTGATTTGCATAGTGTCCCAACTCCTTGCAGATGAAGCATTGTACATTTGAAACCTTTTTCTTACCCTTGGAATCAAATACTTGGTGTCCTTTTTTCTCCAAACTTATAACAAACTTTCATTCCCTTCAAGCATTTACCATGGTGATTCTTTCCAAAGTTATCACATATGGGAAAATCCTTCTTTCCCCTCTTCCATTTATCCATCTGTCTTTCTTCCATTCTTTTCTTCTCTTTCTTCCCTTTAAATCCATAGGAGTAAAAGAATTATTTACTTATCTTATTAACACATGATATTATTTCTTCATATGATGAGAATACGTGGGAGACTATTTCCCTTTTAAAAGTTGGCTTAATACAATGAAATATATGATCCTTCTTAATCTTTCGATCATGCGTATTGTTGGAATTCCCATTCCTTCTACTAGGTTTCATTTCTAAATAATTTCATAAACTAGGTTAGTTTATAAATCTCAATGCATAATTCCAAACTTGTAAAATACCTAACGTAAATTGAAAAGGTTATGCATATAATCATAAAATGCTTTCTTTGAAGAAGTATTTAATACTGAATCCTTCATAATGGCTTGTAATAAAAATGTGAATTATCCTAAGCATATCCCCCAGTATGGTCGTAACCAAGAGTACAACAAGGCCCATTGTAGTGTACCAAGATACCCTAGGTCAAGACCAAAAATCCTTATTGGAGATTTCACTCCTAGTTAAATCTATGCTAGAGCCATATCTACCTTATGGTATCCGGACAGAGATGTATTTCTTGGAAAATACAGAAAATATCTACATTACCAAAATTCTAGGAATTTCTTCTATAATAATCATTAAATTATATATTAGGGTAATGTTTCTTAATCACATTTTATCTAAATCTAGTTTACAAGGTTATTGCTAAACTTCTTCTGATACCAACTGTAACGCCCTGACCCCAGAAGCCCAGAGTCAATGCATTATTTTAATAAATTAGAATGATTACAAGGAATCAAGTCCCAAAAGGCTGACCATTCAAGCCGTCTTGAAAAATATCTTACATACATGAATATTACATTATACATTAGAAAATGAAACAAAACATAAATTATCCTTTGAGAACACCATTAATACCCTAGATTAACCCTGCTTATTAATCATAATACACTTCTTAGAATCCTGGGAAAATAAATCATAAGAAAGGGGTGAGCTCAGATGCTCAGTAAGGATAACAATATAGCAAAAACTTTTATAAATAAGCATAATCATTTAAGGAAATATATAAGACTAAAAAACAAGCCTTTTAAAATTAATCTTAATCATAATATGGAAAAGATTAATCAAATAATTCCATTTACTTATTCACATGGATATTCTACTAGTCAAATAATCACATGTAATATCAATAGCCAATTTTATAATGATGGAATTCATAATTCCAGAATTTATAACCACATAGTCAAGGACTTGTTCCAAGACTACAAATAATATTTTTTCAAGGCCTTATGCAAAGAAACTAGTTTGTCTCATGAGACCTACCGATGTATCTAAGAGCTATAGCGGGATCCACCTTTCACTTAATAAGTTCAATTCATTCCTCATATGAAAAGTCAGGAACATAACATAAACATTCATATTAAAACTAGTATATGAAATGTCAATAAATTAACCATAAACCATGAATGGTATAAAAATAGGACATTCACAGTCAACTATATCATAACTTATTCAATACAATATGTAAGATTGTATTTATAATAAATCAACCTCAATCAAGAATAATATCCAAAAATGATGTTGACATAGTTGAAAATGATTAGTAAAACTCTTTGAGAGAAATATCACTTTTTCATCAAAACATTTAAAAGTCAAACAATTTAGAAAGGAATAAATTTAAATAAATTTTTGAATCAAAGTTTCCTATACAACTTTTAAACTTTTGAAAGGAATTAACATTTCAAAACATGCATGTCCATATAAATAAATCCTTAAAAAAAATTTGAAAACATGGACATTAATGAGAATTATTTAGAAGAATAAACATTTAAACCATTTAATATGTTGATATAGTTAATGAGTCCCTTAGATAAAACCTTATAATATTTCTTTTGAATTTTTTTTATGAAACATGGACATGGATGATAAATATGTCCCAGTAAATACATACATATAAACAATATCAGATAATAATGAGATTAAGGAATTAACCATTACCTTGTACTTTTCCTTGGTCAAGGGTACATTAACCTCCTGTATAATAGTTAAATCATTGTTATTAAAAACTTTGGGCAAAAATCCCTCAAGGTATCATTGAAGCATTTTTGAGGTGATTGTGTTTGTTGACAAAGTGGACATCTGTGATGTGATTGTTGACAAAGAAAACCATGACATACAAATTTGTTGACAAAGGGGATTTCATGGTGGAATGTCGAGTTCAAGGATAGTGGTTAATTATCCATGTTTGATTCAAGAATGTCGACAAAGTAATGGATGATCTAGAGGTGGTATAGAAAGAGAAGATACAAGGTGGTGCCATTTTTTAGTGTTTTCCAAATTTTTGGGCCTGAAAATCGACAAATGGAGAAAAGAAGCTTTGGAAAAGGGACTTGCGCGCCGTTGAATTGATGGAGAATAAAATTGCATGCCATATTTTTTCCAAGATCAGAACATAAAAATATGGTAATGGGAAATAGGGCGCCCAAGTTCTAGGGTTGGTCGCACAAGTGATTTGCGCGGCAGAGACTTACGTGCAAAAACCTACGCACCGTGGGGAGACTTGTGCGCCATCACACAGGGTGTCCAAATGCATATAAATAGAGGTCAAACCCTCCTAATTTTGTACAAGTTCAACACATAGAGAAAATCATAGATCCCTTTGCACAGGTGTGGTGGTCGCGCAAGTGGTGTGTGGTCACACAAGTAGAAGTTGCGCGCCAGGTGATAGCTGCACACCTAAGGTGGTTTGGGCGAGGAAGCAAGTGAGTCACCCATGTTTAGAGTTGAAGAAGGAGGTGTCGTGATAGTGGTTGAGGTGGACTTGCGCACTATATTTGAAGAAGCGTGAAATTTGTTGGTTGCACGCCAAAATTGGTTTGGGTGAAAAAGGGTGTGCGTCGTGCAAGTTTGGAGTTGTAGAAGCTTGTTTCGCGCAAGTGGTTGAGGTGGACTTTCCCACTAGTTATAACTTGCATGTTGATACTTGCGCACCAGCTTAGAGAAGGGTTCCAGGTAAGGTTGATTCATTTTTGTGATTCAGGGCTACGTGAAAGCTGGAAGATTGCCTGATACCTTCGGTGCAAAGAGAGATTTATCAACAGGTGAAAGTTGGACTTCAACAGAGCATCTGCATACAACAGAGGATGTATTCATTAGTGATAACGAAGAGACCTATAGGTCTATAAACTGTGAGTGGATCCTTTCCAGAATAGTGAGAAAAGGAAGAGGAAGAAGGTGATCCTCTCCACCGGTAGTGAGCCAGAGAGAGAGAGACATGGAGTGGCCCTTGGGAAAGCAGTGAGCAGACCCTAAACTTTGTAAAGGTAGTGAGCCTGGGCATATAAGTGATCTTTCCTGAACATTACTGGTAGTGAGCCTTAGTGGATTTCGTACAGCAGCACATCACTGTTGTATGCTCCTTGGATGTAACCTAGTGAGGGTGAACCAAGTAAAAATATCTATGTCTGCCTGCTTACTTCCCTACATTGCATTCAAGGCATCATCATTAGATAAATAAGAAAAGAAGTGGTCATAATAAACACACAAGTGAAAACAAAGTGACCCTTGCAATAAAAAGGTCAAGATCAGGTGGGGAAGGAATAATTTAGAAAAGATTATCCATAACCTGATTCACCCCCCTCTCAGGGTATATAGGCCCCTATTGGTCCTAAAAAAATTATAAAAGAAGCACATACAAAAATATGATATCATATATGATCTTCTAATATTGTTTTCTTAATAATATTTTAGTAGTATCATCGTTTCGGGTGTTAACTCATCAGTTTTTCTTTATATGCTTGGTTACATAATCCATTTTTTTTATGGATAGGATGTATTTGATTCATATACAAAATGATATTAAGTTGTTAAACATTATTTTTTATCATAAAATGAAAATTATTCTTGAATGATTACGATGAGGAATGAATCTCATCTTGTTCGTGGAGACGGTAATATGTACATATGCATGAGCGACAATATCATTATATTGATGGTGAAATCATTTGTAATTGGATGGTATATAATATATGTAGAATCATTAACATGTTATAGTTATTATTTAAATCATTTATACTCATTACTATACCCATACAAGTAATGAAGTGTTTGAATAACAAACTAAATCATGACATAGAGATGGTAAGCCGTACAGATGCACGTATGGTGAATTTTTCATTTATAGGATGGATATAATAACAAATATAGTTGTACCATATTTATAATAAAATCACAGTATGTTTAAGTTACTGGATTCATTATTTTGGTATGGAAAAAACAAATAAATAGGATGTTTAAGAAGAAAAGAACTTGAAAGAGGGCAGTGAAATTATTACCGCTTCTTTGGGTGTTTCCTTTTTGAGTTGATAAAAAGGGTTCCTTAGGATGGATTTATGATCAAAGTAAAGAATCAAGGTTTATGTGAGGGAAATTTGGAGGATATTTGGGTATGGGTTGGCCGAGCCAAATGGCTTTGGAGGTGTGATTTTGAGAGAAGGGGAAGTGAACTTTTATAAGAGGGTTGTGGGTCACTTTAGGAAAAGATTAAAATTTTAATTTATTATAAAATAATATTCGGTTTATAATGGCTAAAAATGAATTTATTTCGAGCCTTAGGTGGTTATGGGTCGAAATCCTCTCAACCAATTGGTTTTAGAAAAGTTTAGGTTACCATTTTAACCTTATCTATTAGATTTAACTCGTCGTTAAATAGTTTATCTTTTACCATGTATTCTTGTATTCTTACAATATATTGTTAATAAAATTATTCTAAACTTCCAAGATAACCTCAAGTAGTTAATTAATGACATATATAATATTATTTAATCCCTTTTCCCGAATCTTAGATTTTTATGAATATTATATCAACCAATAATATAGTATTTGTTTTAAAAATTAATTTATGTCAATTTTGACACCATTTATTATTTTTTTGTGAGAGTAATAAAAAAATTACCAGTTAACATGTCATATTAACCTAGAAAATTCGTGGGCGGCATAAAAACTTTTAAATTCTATTTATTCTAATATTTATAATATAAACTATTTTAATATTTCATTAAGAAGGTAATTACTGCATCATCATTGTGTCATAAATAAACTAAATTATATAATCTATAAAAATTATAAATAAAATCCATTAGGTAGGAAATCTTTTTATCTTTCTAATGAATATTTATAGTTGAATTTATATTATGTATAACCCTATATTAAAAATGTTTTAATTAATAAGCTTTGAATTTAACACTTTTAACTCTTATTTAAATAAAATAATAATAAATGTCTTAATTTAATCCAAGTGAACCTAAAGGATCATATTTTGTTCCTCAGGTTTTTTTGGGTCTAATTAAACTTATCCACTAGAATTAGGACATGTTTTAGGGTATTTATAATATCATTTTTACCCTTAATTACCATATTTACTTTTAACTATGGTAAATAAAAGGCAAAAGTTACTATTCACCAATATTTATTTTCATCTTATTGAACCACATTTTACTTACTAATATTAATCGTGTCTCTCAGATTTTTTACATTCAACTCACTGAAGTGGTAAAATTATGTTTTATACAAATTTTCAAATGCTCCTCGAAGGTGGGTAAAAGTTGGTAAAAAGTTCAATAAAAGTTTATATATCTAAAATTATTATAAAATGACTCCAATGAATTAAAATTAACATATTTAGGTATTATGTATCTATTTTGAACAAAAATAAATGAAAATAAAACAACTAATTACTTAAATAAAAATTCGGTTTTAAACAATAACACATTGTTTTTTACTATTCATCAAAAATTAAAAGTTTTCAGAAAAATACCAAAAATTCACCGTAAGATAATTTTGATATTATGAATTCAAAAATGAAGTCTATTTTACCAAATTCAAAACATAGAAGTTACATTTATTAATTTAAAATTAATTCCCATTGTCAAGACCAAAAAGTGGGTTTTTAAAAAGTAGAAACTATCAAAAGATTGACATGTGTCTATGTTAAATTTAAATGTGAAATTACTTATAATGAAAAATATTGTATTAAATTAAAAAAATATAATCTAATTATACTTCCAAACCCTTCAAATGTATAATTGAACACTATGAATTATTTTGATTAAAAAAAGTTGTTTTCAAATAAAATTTTGAATGTTTCCCTATTCACCCAAATATGAAAGTTATCAGAAAAACACCAAAAATTTATTGAAACAAAATTTTTATTTCCCAATTCTAAAGAAGATGTTTATTTTGTCAAATTTAATATATAAAAGTGTCAAATTTTGGATTTAAAAATGGTTCTCCATTAAAAGTTGGTAAAATTGTATTTTTTTTAAAAATACTTCCTTTATCTGAAAAAATAAATTGGTTCTTATATTATGTCTAATAAATAAATAATATGGATGTTAAAATTATATGGAATATATAAAATTCAAAATTCAGTATATAATATTCATAACCTCTTTTGAATGGCTAGTTTGGTAAGTCGTGGTGTGCTTAAACTCAGTGTTGTGTGTAGCGCAAGTTATTGAATTACTTTGAAGAAATAACGAACTATGAAATATTAGGGTGTTACACAATATATATATAAGCCTCTAAAATGTTCCAATTGTGGTAATTTTTTGAAATGTTTCATAGGATTATGAAAGTATTATCAATATAGTAAGCTCTATCATTTGGCCCACGATTTTAAAGAAAAGAGTTACAATAAGACCAATAATGGGAAAACACATAGATATATAGTAGTTAGATGTTTTAGTTTCAATATGTTGGTTCATTATGATAATGAATATATGATTTTAGTTACTCAATATGGGAATAATTATTACTAAAATCAAAAAGTGGTGGAAAAGTATTTTTATTATACTACAATGGATGTTGAACCATCAAATGAAGTGGTTTTAGGTAAATTACAAATTTATTTAGACTGTAAAAATGTATTATATGATTTGGGATCCAATTTTTTTTGAAATATCATTTTAAATTTAAATACTATATCAATATGTGATGTTAGAAATTTTGGTAAAAACTACTAGGGGTAGTATCAAGGGAACATAGATTTATTAGAATATTTCAATTATCATCCATGGAATTTTTTCTCCTAAAAATATTATTGTATTTACTATTATAGAGTTTGATGTTATTTTGGATATGTATTAGCTTTAAATTTATCATTTTAAGAAATATTTTAGAGAAAAATATTTTATTTTTGATAATGAGTTCAACTTTTATATGTAAATTAATTCATAACTTTTATAACAAATTAATATGTTGAGAAGCTGATTAAATTTGGGATTGAATGTTTTCTGGTACATATTATGTAAAATAAATAATCTATTCATATTAGTAATGTGTTGTTATTAAATCATTATATGGATGTATTTCTTGATGATTTTCCTAAAATTATTTTTGATCGTGAGGTTGAGTTTATTATTGACATTGTACTTGATTCAAATCCATTTTTAAATCCCCATTATCGAATGGATCCAATAAAACTTTTTGAATTTATAATGTAGATACAAGAGTTTTTTGATAAGGGTATTGTTAATCCAATAACATCACCTTGGTGTGATCCTTTTTTTGTTAAAAATAAGGATGGTTCCATTATGATTTTTATTGATCATAGAGAACTCAATAACATAATAGTTAAGAATAAGTATATGTTTCATCATATTAATGATTTGTTTGTTCATCTCTGTGGTTATTATTATTTTTCAAAGGTTGATCTAATATATAGTTATAATTAATTGAATGTGAAGGATAAATAAATTCACAGGATGATGATCTGTACTAGTTATGATCATTGTGAGTTGTTTGGTTATGAATTTAGGGTTAAAGAGTTAATTAACTACATTTATAGATTTTATAAATAGAGTTTTCCATTAGTATTTAGATATAATTTTCATGGGTTTCATTCGTTAAATTCTATTTTATTCTAAAATTTATGAAAAAAATGAGAAACATATAAGGATTTTTTCTAGTATACATTAAAAGGGAAGAAATTGTATGTAAAATTTAGAAAATGTGATTTTTGGTTACAAGATATTTATTTCCTTTGGAATATTATTTCTATATATGACATAACTATTGATCTTGATAAACAAAAAAGTAGTGGAATAATGGAAAAGTTATATAATTTCAAATAAGATTTGACATTTTCATATATTACTGGGTTACTCCTAAAGTTTTTTTGAAAACATTTCTATGTTATCTATCCCATTAACTATGCTAAGTAAAAAAGAGTTAAATTCATATGGGAAAAATAATGTGATGAATTTTTTTAAATTAAAATAAAATTAGTTAATAATCAAGGGTTAGCCTTTCCGATAAGAAATGTTAAATTAGTTATTTGTAGTGATGATTATTTTAAGGTACTTGGGTTTTTCTTGATGAAATATGATCTGGTAATTTCATATACTTTAATTCAATTGAAACTCCATAAGTATAATTACCTTACACATGATCTTGAGCATGAATTGGTGATTTTTTTACTTTATAAATTTTATGAATATTTTATATGGGGTAAAATGTGAAATATGTACTGACTATAAATTTTTAATGTATATATTCACCCAAAAGGAGTTGATCATGAGTTAAATAAGATAGTTGGAACTAGAAAAGGATATTATTGCATGATTTTCTAGAATTCACGTAAGGAAAACAAGGTAGATAGTTCCTTGAGTTGAAAATATAAAGTATAATTAATCATGAAATGTTTGAAATTGATCCTTTGATGAATTGTTTAATGAAATCTAGAATAGAAATTATGCATTTATAAACTCCTACTCTTTTCTTGTTGTTAGTGTAGTCATCATTTTCATAAATAATTAATCATGCTCAAAAAGAAGATGATGGGTTGTAAGAAAAGTATAATTGTTCAAGAAGGTTATGTCTCCTTAATTTAAAATTTAAAAAGCATTTGTTATTGTATTTGGAAAGAGGTTGTGTGTGGTATGTGGTTGTTAGTTAAATAAGGAATTACTAAGTGAAGCTCATGGATCTCTATTTTTTATTCATCCATATAGCACTAAAATTTATAGTGACCTTTAGAAATATTTTTGTAAAAAACGTGGTAATGTTTGAATGAATAATTTTTAGCTCTTATTAATATTAATTAATTATATTTCATAGAGATATACTCACTATAACAATATAAATTAATTTTTATATAAATAAGGAAATATTCTTCTTTATATAAAATTAATTTATATATATTATATTATATTATTAAAAGGATAAATTTATATATTTTATAATTTTAATTTGAAAAAATGATATCATTTTTTAATTTATCACATAAATATTATCTTTGGCTGATGTTTTGATAATTTTCCAAAAAGTTTGATTTTTTGAATTAATAGTGAAAATATTAATTTATATTGAAAACCACATTTTCATTTCAATAATTTACAATGTTACATTTTTTTAAATTAGTTTAAATGTAAAATAATTTCATATATATTTTTTATGATAAAATTATGTTATTCCGAACAAATTATATATATATATATTTCTATAAAAACCAATTTTATACTTAAAAAGGATTTTTTTTTGAAAAAGTGTTTTCCATCACGTTTTATGGATTTATTTTTAAATTAAATTATGAAAATTATGTTATTTTAATAAGATAAAATGGATTCTATTTTTGGAATCCACATAGTTAAAATTAGGTAATAACTTTAACTTATATGTTCCTCATAATGAATAGTTCAACAATAAAAACCGGTTTCCTTATTTAAGGTTGAAATAAGTTTATCAGGGGGTTAGACTAAAGGGATAAGTGTTGAAATGACTAAAAAATTTCCTAAATCCTATTTTGTGGAAGAATTTTTACCCTATATCATTTAATATTCCTAAATGTCCCATTTTGGATCCATTTTTCTTGGGTAATAAATTAATATATTTTAATCATTTTAAAAAGATCAAGTCTTTCCTGTCCCCAACTTATAAATTTCCACCCGCTACTCTCTTATCAACACTTCAAGAGAATTTAAGATCAGAAAATAAATACCTAATTACCTTTAAAAAATAATTCCACATTCCCTATAAGTATTATTTTAGGTATAATTTGAACCTTAGAGGTCTTAATGCGTAAAGAAAAGGAAGTTGTATGAAGAAGAGGTATCATTCGTAAACGAGTAATTTTTTTTTATGTCTTATTCTACCTCCTTAAAATATTATTTAACTGAGTTGAAATAATAAAATATTTATATTTCATATACCAAGATAATATTATATTTATTTCATAACATATATCTATATACTCTTCCATAAAATGGGTAATGAAAGCATCATTTGGGACTACCGCCTCGTGAACCAATGTAATTCATTTTCCACCACTACTCTCATTATAACTTATAATGGTGGAATTAATATATATATATATATATATATATTATTCATGAAATAATTTTATTTATTTAAATATAATATATCATCTACTGTATTTTCATTCCTTTTACTAAAAAATCATAAAATCGTTCGTGCTATGTGTGGACTTCCACTTCCATGAAGCGATGTGATTCATTTTTCATTACTGCATTAGATGAATGGTACATATAAGTTTATTTGAAGATGTAATATGATATTTATAAAATAATCCATTTTTTTGATAAAATAATACTTACCTTTTTTCCTTCATGTTTTTAAAAAATGTAAATGTTACTCATGCATGCATACAAGCTATCGTCTCAATGATTGTAACATAATTCATTTTCGATAACCAAATTTCATGATTTTTTTTAAATTTATTTAATCTTTTAAAATGATAATTATATCACGATTATATTTTTTAGATAATATAATAATGACCACTTTTACCACATTCATCCCACCAAAGCTATTTTGTGATTATGAAACGAATGTCCTAAAAACGTCCGATGTAAACTTTACCAATTATCTAAATAAATAAAACATGTTTATAAATAATAAAAAAGGGATAATTATAATGGAATGAATATGAAAAAATAGATCATAAAAGTAAATAATTAACATAAGTCTATTATTCAGTAAGATAATGAACATACATGACAAGTTGGACTCAAGGTAAGGGATAATTTAAATTAAAAACAATGCTTTAAATGTTTTGAAGACATATTTTTTAAATAATTTTATTCTATGTACATAATATGGAAACCTCGAACCTAGTAGCTCAGATATGGTGCCTTATTTTATTAAATGTTCATAGATATAAAATTTAGATTTCAAATGAAAGATCAATTTAGTAGTCTTGGTAACTAGATACATAGATGAGTGTTATATTACAAATGAACACACAAATTAATTTTTTTCTCTTATCTAAAGGAAGTTTATTACCTATAGAATATCCTTTAATATATTTCTTAATACACTTCAGGGAATCTAGTGGAATGGAAAAAAATAAGGTTGAGATCAATTTCTAAGTAAGGGTTAAGTACAATTGAATAAATTATAAATCGATGATCATAATCAATATGGGAAGATAAATGAATGATAATACATTACATGAAATAAATTATTTAGAAGGAAGTGTGAAAATAATATGGAATGGTAAAAAACTAAAACTACATGCATTTTAATCAATAAACTGAGAATTAAATACATCCATATATTTTTCATAGTAAAAATCTCAAGGACAACAATAATTATAAATGATTTCTCAATGAATACAATACTTAATTTTTGGATTTCATGTCTGAGGCACATGAAAACCTATAACATCATGACCATTTACATGATTATTTAAAACTATAGGTATAAACCCATTTAATTTTTCCAACCAGATTATATAATGAGATGTATCTATACATTGAAAGTATACATAAATTTTAGGCCCCGATCATCACTTATGATCCAAATAATTACTCATATATTGAATAATAGATCCATTTTTTGAATAATATTCCCTATAAAAAATCTATATTAATTAGAGGATACATATTTTTCAATATTTACCCAAGTAATCAAATAACCTTTAAGGTAAACACCATTTTTAAAAAGAGTTATACAGTTTATGAAATAATCATATCCATCACCCAATAATATGTATATTTAGGGTAAATGAAACGTGTAATGAAAAATTATTTCAATAAAGTGATTGTTTCAAGATAAATAAAATAATCAAAAAATAATGCGAGATTTCACTAGAACTTTCATCACCTGGTAATTTTCAAATTAAATCCACTTGGATAAAATAATACAAATTTAAACTTAAAATAACACGAATAATTATTTATTCATGATATTACATGTCAAAGGAGTAGTATATGTAAGACATAAAAGTGAATTGGTTTATAATAACAAATATGTCTCAATGGAATGTAAATTGAGATGAAATCCTTTACCTTACAGTTATTTTTGGTTGAAAGATATTTATAATATTATATAATGGTTTAAATCATTTTAATGAATTATAATGGAAACTTATTAAAATTTATAATATCATATATGTTGGTTTTATAGCATTTTATAACCTGTTAGTTAATAATCTTTCATTTGTTTCATTATTTAAGGTGTTAATTGCCTTGTTTTTCGAGTAAGATTGGATTGTTATTTTTGGTTATTCTTACATAGATCATGATTTAATAATCACAAGAATTTAAAGGATTATGTGAATATAATATATATATATATATTATATGTATTTTTGGTAATCCATAAAATTTGGTGATATGAAATAAAATACACCGTTCATATAGACGGCAGGCCGTACATATACATTAACTTTGTTTCCATTTTATTATCATATTGAATAGATAAAAAGTAAATTGTATACATATATATATATAAATATATTATCATTATAGTATCATTATATCATATATATCACATATTTTTATTAAAACCATCATTAATACATTCCTTGTAAATCATAAATGATTCACATCGATTCATGATGCGGTAGTCCATCGTACTCATGAATGATGTTATCGTATTCCCAAAAAATGGAAAGCCTGAAGGCATGTGTTTTGTAATAATTAATGAATTATAAAGAAAATTTAAATATCATATATATCATATATAAATATTATGCCTTCTATTATTCCCATCCTTGAATGATGGTAATGGAAAAAACTAATGACATCGGTTCTCGAGGCGGTAGTCCTCCGTACACAAGAATAATTATTTCGTAGCCCATTTTATGAAGGTGTGTGAAGTTTTAGATAATAAAATTAAATTAAAAACAACTATTTATATTTAATATACTTATTTTATTATATAATAATGATATAAAAATAATTTATGTAGGTGGAGAAGGAAAAAAAATAAAAACACTTTTAGAAAAACATTATCTCTTCTTCAGGTATCCTACTTAGGTTTTCACTACCCCTTACTAGGATATCTTTATTAAAAATATAAAGCTTTTATGATGAGTATAGTAAATTTGGATATTTATTTGGATAGGGTTTTTCAAAATAAAATTGTTTTGAGAGGTGTGAAGATGGGGGAGGGGGAGGCCTTTTATATGTTGGGTGAGTGTAAAAATTGTAAATTTTTAAAAGAGGGAATTCGACTAATGTTTTTTACATCTCAAGTGAATATAATAATTCCCAAAAAACTATAATATGAGGGATAAAATCCATATATGTCCATAAAATGGGTTTTGTACAAGTTTTTAGTTCATTCTTTTTCTTAAGTTTATTGTTTAGTCCCATTGTAAATTCATTTTTCTCTTAATCAATGTAATTAATTTTAATTTATTTCACTAATCATTTTTGTCAAAATTACATTAAAATTTTTATGAATTATAAAATATTTTTATTAAAAATATGAAATCCATTTTTCAAAATTCAAATAAATGAATTGGGATAAATTAATTTAAAATTAATCCCACAGACATGTCGAGAAAATGAGTTTTTTTTAAATTAAACTTATTCAATTTTTTAATTTTTTTATATCTAAATTAAATATAAAAATTATTCTAGTGAGATAAATTAGATTAATAAATGTATAATTTATCTAATTTTACTTTAAAATCAATTTGAAATATTATATAATATTATACATTATTTAAATGAAAATTTAGTTTTCAATTAAAATTCAGTATTTTTCACTCTTTATCAAAAAATAAAACTTCATAGAATAATAAAAAAAATTCATCCCAATATAATTTTATAATTAAGCTATAAAAAATGAAATTATTTTGTCAATTTTTATATATAAGTGTTAAAATTTATTTTTGAAACAAGTACGCCATTAAAAGGTTGAAAAACTGTCTTTAGAAAAATACTTCCATTTATGGGAAAAATTGGATTTGGTCTTATCTTATGACTATAAAATCTATTGGATGAATTTAAAATCTCTTTTATAATATATAAATTTCATTATTATCATCCACTAAAAGTAATTAATTTAATTTTTTATGATAAAATACCTTTGGTGCCTAAAAATTGTTTTTTTAGAAAAAGATTTTCTTTATATTAAACTAGTTTTCATATTCATTTATAATTAATTGGTAAACAATTAATTAAACCATGTTTTTCGTAAGTGATTTAATCATATTTATAACCTGAAATTTAATTTATATGAAGTATGTTTTCTTTTAAATAATAATATTAATAGTATTTGATAAAAATCGCTATTGTGTGTAACGCAAGCCATCAAAAAAAGTCATTGTTGGGTGTAATATAATCTAAATCAGTATTTCTTTAATTTTGAGCAATAGAATATATTAAATTTATTTAAAATAAAAAATATATCATAAATTATTGGGATGTTAAATTCCTTTCTACACATGGTGTTCCATGTCACACAAGTTATCGCATATGGGGTTCATATTTTAAACATTATGAGTGTTTAATTTTTCCCACCTTAAATAAATTCCATCCTCACAATTTAAAATTGATCTTGGAAATAAAAATTTAATATTTAAAAAGCCATTAATTAAAATCCTAGATCATGAGAATGTTTAGAAAAAAATCTTCTTGAAAAGAGATAAGGGGATGTACCATGATCATTTGAAACGAAACATTACTTGGTTTAAAAGTAGGAGAACATCAGTGGAAAGTGAATATATGAAAATGGAGGAAAAACATAAATATTTAAAGGCTGATTTAGTTCATTGATCACAAAGGTGAATTATCAATTGAATGTTTAGGGGATTAAAACCATAAATCTAATTTCTTTGAAAAGGTCACTAAAATCATCATAAATGACAGTAATAAGATAGAATTTTATTTATAGATCCTTTTTGTAATGTTGATAAATTATTTTACTATCTTGATACATTTCTATGTCATAAGAAAAATTTAATCCTTTGGTCTTTATTTGATCAATTTCTAGTTCATACATTTCTTCAAGAAATTAATATCCAAAAAATATTTTTTAAATTTTTGAAACACTAAAATTTACTTTTAACAGACCGTAAGTGTTAGTTCACATAGTTCAGAATGAATATGATGAATATAAAAAGTTTGGTGGGTGGGGGGGGGGGGTGAATTGGGGTTCTATAATTCCTTAAAAAGTTCAAAACAATCCTCCTGATATGTAGTGATTATTTCCTTCTCTATTAAATAATACTAAGAAATAGAAATAAATTTGGAAAAAAACACAATGATGTATAGTGGTTTGGGGAAAAAAGATACCATATTCCACTGCACCAACACACTTTAAACAGGCTTCATTATTTTCAATAAAGATGTCCTCTTATAATAATAACATAACAACTGAGTACAATTAGTTGAAACCATTATAATATGTCTTTTATAAGGCCTTATGGTTCTTTTATAGGGAACCTATTTGTCCACAACATAGTATAAGAAGATAATACTATACCATGATTGAGTCTGAGCAGCCAATAATCCAATAAATCAATATAGATTAAATTAATTGAGAATCAAGTTTTCTTATAAATATAACGGAAACTGGTAGTTGTGTTTTGTCTTCAATAATGTAGGGTAGTAGAAAATATATCTTCAACATCGTACATTAATTCCTTAAACAACAATATATAAAGCACTAGATAGATGAATAAATATGTTTGTCTCTAATGTTTAACTCTAATTAATGATTTGTTGATCTTGTAGAAGATTATTTAGGAATAAGATTTAGTAGTAGTGATATCAATAATAGTGATTCAATCAGCTAGATCAAATCATATATATCTCCAAAGTAAATAACACACTATAATTTATAGTCAAACATAATTTTCATTATAATGAATATATATATGTTGTATTCTTTTAGAATATGAAAATATCATAATTTATATTACAAGTCATACAACTATAGGTTAAAAAATTATAGAAATACAACATAATAAATCCTGAATATTTTAATTAAAATTCATTCAAAGAGTGTCCAAATTTATATTAGAAATGGGAATTATTTAAATCCATTGAATATGATCCTTTGAATTAGTTTTAAAATAGATTTATAAAGATATTTACTTCTTGAAGTATCATTGATGAAAACATGGGTAATAAACTTAATTTAATATTCCTTCATCGACTATTCGAATGTAGGGTTCCTTTATGTGGTGAAATACTCTAAAATTAGTGTCGAAAACTTATGTTTTATTACAAAAGTAGGGTTGATTAATAATACATTTATTTCTTTAAACATATTTTTTCTCCCAAATATAGGGTTTTCCATCCATAATTTTCCTATATTGTGGGGTACATGATCCATACATTTCACTCCAAATGCAGGGTTTCTAAACCAGAAGTTATGATTACAAACATAGGGTATGGACATTGTTTCCTCACTAATTTCAAATACATCCAAAATAATTTATAGAAATATTTTCCCATAGATCAATGACTCGTGTATGCTTTTAGAATAAAGATAAATATTCTAAGGAATATTATTTTCCTAAAATTCACTTTCAAGTAACTTCATCAGTGAGATAAATATGGGTGTTTTTAAGCACCAAAACCAAAAATAAATTAACAAAATTGTTAAAATCAACACATAATCAACATCATCCCCCATTTATATAATCACAAAAGACATAAAATAAGTATTAAAATTAAAAAAATAAGATCCTTTCTTAAAGAAAAATTATTTTCTTTCATAGAAACATTAATAAGATTTTTTTTAAATTCTCAAAAATTTATCCCCAAGAAAATTTTCCTCATTTTGTGAAATAAAAAAGATTAATATAAAATATAATAAACACATGAAATTGGATATAATTAAATTTTTTTTGAGATAATATAAAATATTATTCAATGAATTATAATGGTTTTTAATAAATGTATTAAATCATTTAATTCAACCCAAAATAGTTTTTAAATATTTAAAATAAAACCCCATAATATATAGCATAATTCCATAAATTAAAAAAATTATTTTAAAATGAAAATATATTTTACAAATGCCATGATTGAGAAAAATATTTAATATAATTTTTTATTATTTAATAGGATAATTTACCATATGATTTTTAAAAAAAATAAATAGTAAATACATGCTTATATATAAGATAATCAATAAAAGTATAAACTTCAATAATGTATAAACTTCAAAAATAAATTATGAAACAATTTTTAAAACATATTATTACTAATAAAAATATACAAAAATATATATATGATATTTTAATAAAATAAAAATATGAAGATAATTTTGGGTTATAATAAGGGTTAGATGAGTCATCTTAACTCTCCGAACATGAAAATTTGTCATTCAAATATACTAAAACTATTGAAATTTGTCCTATTTTTCTTTGAACATTTTCAGTTCTTTGATACAATGAAGTGGATGAAAACTATTTGACTAAATACTCCATTAGATGATCAAGATATAACAAAGTAATAACTTATTTAATGAGTAAATCCATATTATATAGAATTTATAGTTTAAACACTTCAAATAATTCTTTTGAAATTGAACTTTCTTTCAACTTCAGATTCTCACTTTGAAGTTTATAAGAAATGGATTTTTAAATAGATAATATATCTATCTATTTATATGACTTTATATATACATTGAAATAAACATGGACCTTTAATATTTCTTTATTCAATGTTTTCACCAAAAAAAATCTCTTTAGAAGACATTTCACACTTAATCATTTGGGATTATGGAACTTTTGTTTCTTCAAAACCACGAACTTCCATATCACATTCAAAATATTTTTCAAACGAATCCTTAACATAAGAAACTGACTATTATTTGAACAAATTCAAAGAAAGATTACCTTTTGTTATATTTTTGGAAATAATTTTTTCTAAGCTTAATGTTCTTGATCACTTCATCTTTCTCATAATTATTTTTCATAACTCTTCTAAAAAGATACTTTGAAGAAGAAGAATAAAAAATTTAAAAGGTTTTGAGAATATATTTCTATATTTTCAAGATAAAAAGATATTTTATGTTTTGAAAATTTACATACAACTCTCACATTCTCAAGACAATAATATAGATTAATCATTTTGAATTTTGAATTTTGAGAAGACACTTTATATAGAAAAGATATTCTAAAATAAAACATTATAAAAAAAAATAAATTTTCTATAAACATGAAATTTAATGATAATACTAGCTTTAAAGGATTTGATAAATAATATAATTTATCATAAACCTAATTAAAAATAAATAATTACTCAATTTCATATGGATTATTTTATTTTTAAATAGAAATATATAGAAAACTATTTATGGAAATTTGAATAATTCACTTATACCATTATATTGGCTATGTTTTAACATTTTGATTTAGAGAGTAAAGAGGTATTTAAAAAATTAACATAAAATACCTCTATACCCATATATAAAACAATTAAAGTAATAAAACAAACATATGATAATATTGGTGAAATATTTCATCGATTATTAGTTCATGTTCAAATGATTTTTCGATAATGATCTAATTCAGAGTTGGTTGATCCTTTTTTAAAATAGAGATTTTCATATACATTTCTCATAATCACTTATGATTTAATGACTAATATCAATGGTTTATTCCTAAAAAAATAAAATAACAGTGCCTTTTGTTACCCATATGATTTTGGGTCTCTGAGTGTTTTCAATTTAGTTTTTAAGTAACAAAATATATTTATTTTTATTATATATTATATTATTAAAGTTTGATAATTCTTTTAAACACTAGAAATTTTTACCAAATTTTTTTTGATTGTTTTAAAAGAATCATTAATTATCATAATATCCATTAATAACATAATAAAAACATTTAATAGTTTACATTCTTATTATATTTTAGAAAGGAATAAAATTATTCCTATATAATTTTGGTCTTTCTCCTTTACTACCAATTCCGAATTTTCATTTGTGATTTGTTTTTTCAAAAAAATTGTTTCAAATAATTTTACCCTTCTATAATCATAATAAAATCTTGTTTTAAAGTATCAAATTCATCCAATCATTTATTATTTTATGTTTCATGTAGATCATAATAAATATTGGAAGAATTAGATTTTAAATCTATAATATTTCTGACAATATTTATTTATCTAATAAAATATCTTGATAATAATTTTTTTGGTTTTATATAATCATTACTTAATGATTAAAATTTATCCTTTATCATAAAAAAGACTTATTTATTTCATTATAATAAATATTTTCATAATTAGAGTTTTGGGAGTGAGAAGATTGTACCGCATCTGTATGATCCATAAGTCAAACCATTCTATTTTTATACTCATCCTTAGAATTTTTAAATATTCATCATTTGAACTAAAAGAATCTCTCCAATTAGCCATCATAACTTTACTAAATTTTCTTTTTTATAATTGGATTTTCTTTGAGCTTTAAGTAAAGGATAATTAATATTTTTATGACATTTCTCTTCACAAAATTTATTCCTCAACATCTTTTTCATTTTTTGTATAGTTTTTCAATAGTTTTAAGAATATTTGATAAATATTTGTTTTATATGGATGACTTGAATAGTATGATTCATCCAATGTACTATTGAGATAATATTCTTCATATTTGGTAGGATTTTTAGGTTTGACCGACATCTCAACTTTATACATCATCAAGATTTCAATTAGTTCATTCATTTATAAATATTTCACTAATGTATATTATCATATAAAAAAGATAATATATTCAACTTAGAGGGTAAAACACTAAATAATTTTAATTTTTGATAATATTTCATAATTGGATCGCCCAAATTAGCAACATTTTTGAGAATTTCTGTCAATATCCCATTCATTTGAGTGATATTTTCATCATCATGCATTATTAATGTATCAAAATTTAACTTTAATGTATTTTATCTCAATTTTATGAAATTAGCAGTTCCTTAATTTTTGAAAGAAATAGTCTTCCACATCTCATATGTAGTAGAAAATTGAGAAAATTGATTAAACTTATCAGTCCCTAAACCATAAACAACAAAATTATTTTTTCTTGAATTAAGATCATATTATTTTTCTTGATCATCATCCAATTATTCCAAACCTTCCTTAGGAATATCATGAGTATTTATAATCATTAAATAAAATCTTATTCAATGATTTTTTAAATAAATTATCATTTAAGCTTTCCAAAATCCATAATTTTCACCATTAATGTAAGGAGGACAAGTCATTGACACACCTCCTCCAAGATCATCCATTTCATGATTTTTCTTAGTCTGAATATTTATCTCAGGATTGTTAGAGCCATTAGATACTTTTAATCTTTAATAAGAGCATAATGTTTTATGTACTTGGTATTATTAAAAAAATAATCATGGGTTTACGTAATAGAGAAAAAATTGATATTACTCTTTCATATTGGATAAAAAGTTGAGGAATTCCCAAAAAGGGAAATATACTAATACAGACGTGAACCTAAAACCACTTTTTAGGTCAGATAGATTGGAATGAATATAAAGAAAACACAATAGGGGGGGGGTAGTTCTTTAAAATCATCAACTTATTTATAATAATCCCCTGGATATGCATTGATTCTTTCCTTCTTGCTTAAAGACAAGTATGAATTAGAAATAAATAAAGAAAATAAAACATTATATATATTGGTATAGGGAAAAAGTTCCATTAGTACAATCCACAAACACTCTTTCCACAAGATTGGGGATTTTCACTAAACACGTCCTCTTATCATAGGACCTTAGAAACTGAGTACACGAATTTGAAACCTTTAAAATAAGGCTTTTACAAGGCCTTTTAGTTATTTTTTAAGGAACCGAATTATCTACAAATTAGATCAAGAAAATGATAATCCACCATGATTAAGTTTTATAAGATTATACTCCAATAAATCAATAGAGATTTATTTTGTTCAGGAAATAGGTTTTTTCCTCCCACTATAGTAGAAACTGATAGATGTGTTTTGTAACGACCCAAACTATTATAAATAAAATTCCCCTTTTTTTGATTTGATTAAATATTTTATTATGTGTTATGGTTATAGAGAAATATATTTTGTTATATTAAATCCAATTGGATTTAAAATACCATTAAATATCTCTACCATTGAAAATATATTCGTTTAACAATGATCACATAATTTGAATAAATATAGGTTTTTAACAAATCTAATTGACATAGGTAAATGAAGTGATGGAATCAACTAATAGAATAATAACATATGAATCCCATTTATCTAATATTCTGAGGGATATATAATTTTTGGTCTTTTCCCTTGAACAACTCAAAATGAGATCCAACAACTTAAGCATGAGAGAAACCATTTATGGGAGAAGTTCAAGCTCATCAAGATCATGACCCATACCATGTTCGCCGAACCACCCCATGAAAGTCCCACCATTAAACACCTTACTCTAAGGGTGTTTACTAATTTCCTAATAGAATATGTATCAATATCCTTGCAATATGAATATTTACATTTTTTTTCTATATAGAATAATCAACATATTTTCATCCTATTATTGTTAATTTATAAAAGATTTTTATTTTGATACAATAAAACAGAAATTATATTTTTGGTCAAATTTAAAGTTTAATTAATGAATTTATAAAATAATGTATTTTTTAAATAAATAATAATTAAATATTATTAAATATTTTTTTATCTTATATAAATTATCATATAATTTTTATGGGTTCGAATGTAAATTTTATAAGGGTTCAAAAAATGTTATTATAAATAAACCCAGCATTTCTTAATAAATATTGGTTTTATTTTAAAAGTGAAAATCCAAATATTTATAAAATTATTTAGATTAAATGAATATTATTTTTTAAATAATAATGTTGAAATTATCCAATGGTTAATTTGTCATAATTTTCTGAGACAGTCGGATTTTTGGGTAAAAATTAAATACCGTATAAATATATTTTGTATATTACAAAATCATAATGAACCAAAAGTGATGTAATAATTACTATAAATGAGATACATGACCAAATATATGTTCTCATTTTAATTTAATTTTGTTTTAAGTTTATTTTATATATTTTTTAAATCCATTATTAATCCCTTAAAACTTATAATATATTTTAAGGCTTTAAAATCCTTTCTTTAAGGGTCTGAAAGACCTCCACATAAGAAAGTGAACTATTTTAATATGTTCGGACCTTAAACATATAAAATAATTTATTCCAATATAATTTAGAAGAAACCATGGGAAAAATCATGAGATGGTGTGTGGTTTTGAATGCTTTATTATGTAAAGTCCAAAACCAAAATAATAATGAAATCCCACTCTTTTTCTACATAAAACACCCAATACCAATTTATCTTCACTAAAACTACTTTCAGTAAATACATATCATTACCTAAAATCTCTATAGTCCTCACATGGCTCAAAATAAATCCCTTAATAAGCCCCTCCCAAGATTTTTGGAGTCACACACTCAAGTAATGTACCACCCTCTCAATCTTTCAATTCAAGCAACTTCTTTGGAATTTTTATTATTAATTTAAATTTTTTATGTTTTAATTTATTTATAAAAATATACAAATATCCATTTTATTTTATTTGAATGGGTTATCAATTATTATTCGTCATTTTACTTTCAACTAATCTATTACTATGTCGAAATTTAGTAAGGGATTTCTTTATTATCATTTCCACTCAATAACTCTTTTAATGTTCAGTCTATTGAATTCCATTTTATTTTTTTGGGATATTTTCTTCCATATTTCTCTTAATTCCAACATAATGTATAAACTATTATATCCCCAATTTTTCTATCATTAAGCCTCACATAATCACTTATGTACACTCGTTACCATGCCAGAATTTCGTAAGGGATATTTTCCTTTCTCCCCTTTATTCAACTATCTTATTTACCTTATGTATTTTATCTTCATTTCCATATGATGGGATATTTTATTACATACCCACTTTACAGACCAATTGGTGTCCAAATGATTAGGTAACCCTTTCTCTCTCATCAATCCATTTTATTAATTTTATGTAACACTGTTATTTTGCAAAAATTTCACCAATATTTTCTATGACAAAACAATTATGTAGTGAATACCATACCCATTTTTCTATCAATGGTATTCACATTTATTAAACTAAAATTATTTATTATTTACTTATATATATTTATTCTATAGCCCATGATCATGAAATAAATTATGATGATGAATGAATCTATATTGTATGATCTATTTGGAACACTTAAGAATAAGAATGAAATGATTATGATGGGTGCACCCAGATAGTACTAAAATGCATTGGGTAATGTTTAGTATCATGATACATCATGATAGGATAAATATTTAACTTGATTCCTTTATGGTAATTTTTCCACCATGATGTATTGGATGGTTTATCCTTGACCTATATTTATGATTTAGTGTTTTAAGTTGTTGCCACATTTCCCATGTTATGATTATCATTCTATGTCATGAATTATTATTAATGTTCTTTTTATTCCTCCTTAATATTCCTATTTTATAACATGTATCACTTATGCCATGTTGTTTCCCTTACTGGTATTTATAGATCGCCCCTTTCTTATGTATGTCCCCAGACTACCCCATGCAGTTTTACATTCAAAGGATTATTTTGAGCATGTTAAAGAAGTTTTCAATAAAGATTTTGTGTTACCTATTTTATGTTGTTATGGAATGTAATTAATTCTAAAATTTTATAAACTTATTGGTCATATGGGTTTTATTATGTGTAGTCTTATGTAATAAATCAAGTATTAATGAGAAATAAAGACATCAATTGTTATATTTGGTATCAAAAGAAAAGTTTAGTTATTTTAGGGATTAAGACTAGAAAACTCTAGAGAAAGCCTTAAGGATAAGACTATGTATAAGAAAAAATCCCTAATTTTTTAGTATAGAGTAAGTTTTTTGTCAATAAAATACATCCCTATCTAGATAATACAAGTGGATGTGGTTATATCACAATTGTCCCTAGGAGTAAAAACCCTGACAAGGTGTTCCAGGCCATAGTTGGGGTAACCTAGTAAATGAAAACGAGCCTTACTACATACATAGTTTAATACTCTAGTGGGATATGATTGGTCAATTCATAAGATTGTTACAAAACCTTATTAACGGAATAAAAAATACCCATAAGAATATATATTCGTAAATATATCATGGATAAAAAAGATTGAATCCTAGAGATTCATAAGTTAAGGAAATAAAATTCATTTATATGTTGACCATTTAATGTCATCAGAATACAAATTATGTTTCTAATAGTTTAAAAACAATCATCAAGAATTTTCCATTTATTCAAGCCAATGTCTACAAATTAGAGGAATTAGGTAAACAATCGATGAAATAATAATGTGATGACTTCTCCAATGAGATGGCCAACCTAATGGGTGATGGAATCAAGAACATTATGAAGAATCTATATTAGATAAATCAGTTTCTGAATAGAAACCCATATCATGAGGAGCGCCCAAACCACCATAAGAGAGAACAAGCATAAATCTAGAGATTTATGAGGAAATGAATACAAATTTCAATGGATCATCCGATCCCTTAATCAAGGAGAAATAAATCAAATACATTCAGAAGATCTTCTCCATTCTTCACTGTTCCAAATAGGAGAAGCTTATTTTGAATGTTTATCTTATGGAGGGTGAATATGAACAATGGTGGATATTGATGAAGAATATAAAGACTATATAGTGATCAAAGAAATGGAGAGGAAGGAATTCCAAATTCTTTTTTGATAAATATTTTCCTCACACTCTCCATCATAAAATGGAAATGGATTTCATAGAACTCAATCAAAAAGATAAAAACTCTATTGGGGAATATGAAGAAAATTTCACAATACTTGTACAGTACTCATTCAATTTTGTTGTTACCCCTAAATTAATGGTTTACCAGTTTTTTTGTTGATAAATTTTATTTTCAACTATGCTTTTGGATATAACCATGTTTATATTATTTTCAATGAAATGGGAGATACAAAAAAATCATAAATAAAACAACATGGTCAAAATCAAATGAACCTAGGGCAGAGGCCCTAAAACCTCCCATCAAGGTGGTGTGAAAAAATTTATCCCCATCATGTAATATCTGACAAACTTGGGTCCCAATGTAGAAAAGTATCCAATGATAGAGTAGAGAATTATCTGTTCATTGTGCCCTCAATGTTGAGATGATGATAAATGAACCTCAAGAGTATCATAAGGATAAGAAATTTAAAGTGGAGCTTAATTACGACATTCCAATGAAAAAATTTAATTGTGCCATAAATTCCAACATCCAACTTGTAAAAGGTGCAGAAAGAAGAACCCCAAAAATTGACTAAAGGGAATGGAGAAATGATTTAGGCATGGGGAGGAAGGACACCTGGATAACATTTGATGATAGGATAATCCCACTAATTTTATGAGGAAATGAATTATACAGTAAACCCTCAGAGCATTGTTAATTGATTAAATAATAAGGAATGAGAGAACTTTTCAAACCAATATCTGAATCAAAGGGTTTTTGGAGACAAACAAAAACCTCCAAGGTCACAAGGGTGATCTTTTTCCATCACATCCACTAAGGTGGATCCCAACAATGAAGTGGTGATAGGTATTATAGTCATTCATTCAACAATAGGGAATATAATTTTTGATTATGGTTCTATGAGTTTTTTAATATCATGAAATTTTAGTAAAACTCTTCAAACAACACCAAAAATCATGAAAGTAGATATATTGGTGAAAAAAACTAGGGAAATTTTTACATAACAAGTACGTAACTCCTCCCCTGTCAAAGATTGTGGGATGAAATTCCCAATGAACCTTTTCATTATTCCACTGGTGTGATTTGATTCAATTATGGGCATATATTGGTTTTCTCTATATATATCCAACATAAATTTCCGTGAGAATGATATCACTCTCAGTGTTATGAATAGACCCATAATTTTATACATGTGCATGGAGGAGGATGGATATTATTTAGCACAATAATCTTATGATTGGATATTATTACCCTATGAATAAGAATATCTTGCTCAAATGATTGTGTCTAAGGGAATAACCATCCTCAAATACATGCCTATTATGAGGGAATACAATGACATGTTTCCCAAGAAATTTCATAGTCTTCCTCCTAGATTAGAGGTTAAATTTTCAATCAATGAGTAACCCGATGCATTTCCATTATCCAAGAATCTATATAGAATAAATGTTGTGGTAATTGATGACCTATAGAAAAAACTAAAAAATAATCTAGATAAAGGGTTCATATTCTCAAGTGATTCAACATTGGGTGAACCTATCATCTTCATCCAGAGAAATGATAGGTCATTGCACCTCTGCAATGATTATCATGAGCTCAACAAGATCATGGTAAAAAACAAGTACCTTCTACCTCACATTAAAGACTTGTTTGATCTATTACGTAGAGCACAATACCTCTCCAAGGCAGTTCTTCAGTCGGGATATTATCATGTAAGGGTGAATAAGGAAGGTATTCCAAAGAATGCATTTCATACAAGGTATGCAGACTATGAGTTCATAGTCGTGCCATTTAGACTCAGTAATTATCTAGATATATTCATGGAATTGATGAATAGATTATTTATAGATTACCTTAAAAAATTTATGGTAGTAATTATAGATAATATTCTAATATAATACAAATGTAAGGAGGATCATGAGGAGAATCTGAGAACTATGCTAAAGACCCAAAAAAAGAGAATCTTTATGCCAAGTATAGAAAATGTGAGTTATGGTTGAAAGAAGTATCTTTATTGGGGAATATAATCACAAGAAATAGGATATCAGTGGACCCATAAAATATAGAATCAATTTAAGGATTTATAATACCAACATTTATGATAAATATATATAGTTTCCTTTGGGTAGCTAGGTATTATTATAGATTCATTAATTATTTATCATGATTTTCAAACCCTATTACCAAGATAACTCAAAAGGGATTCATGGTTTTTATAATGATGAATGTGAACATATATTCATTTAGTTAAAAGGAGGTTCATCACTGCACCGGTGCTCACACTACCCATAGATGGAGAACTCATTATAATATTCAGTAATTCTTGGGACAAGGGATTGTGTTGTGTGTTAATGAAGAATAAAAAAGTCATAGCCTATGATTCAAGGTAGTTTAAAGTTCATGAGAAAAAATATCCCATGTATGATATGAATTTGAAAGATATGATATTTGAATTGAAAATACAGAGATATTATCTCTATAGGGAGAAGTGTTATATATATATATATATATACAGATCAAAATATCCTCATGTATATATTCACCCAGAAAGAGATGAATATACACCAAAAAATATTGTTAGAACTGATCAAGGACTATGAATTCTCAATCCACTACCATCCTGTTAAATTAAATAAAGTGGTATATGCTCTAAGTATCAAGGATATTACATTTTTATCAGTGATGATAATTGATAAGAATCCAATCTTTTTAGACCTATAATGGATAGACATGTGAATCATAAAGGAAGTAACACCACCAATCCTTTCAAAATTGATTGCTCAACCATCTCTTTTGTAAAGGTTAAATGAATATCAAATAAATAATATGAAAATTTCAAAGAATGTGGAATCCATGAGAAATGAGAATTACTCAGAGTTTAAATTTGATGAATAAGGAATGTTGAAATTTTGCTCAATACTATGTGATCCATCAAATAATAAGTTAAGGAAGGAACCTTTTAATGATCCACATAGTTCAACTTTCTCCATTCAACCATGAATCAAAAAGATGTATCAAGATCTCTATGAGCACTTTTTGTAGGAAAATATGAATAAGGAGACTGCTAAAAATAAATAAAAATGCCTATTATACTAGTGAGTAAAGGATGAAAGGTAGAAGTTTAAGGGGATGATGTAACCATTAACCATACCAACATGGAAATGGGAGAACATCACCACATACTATCATTAGACTTTTAAATAAATCTATGGGAAATAATGCTATAGGGGTTGTTGTGCAACAATTATAAAGACGACAGACTTTATCAAAATTTGAGAGGAAATATCCTTGGATCAACTTTAATGAATATACATGAGGGAAGTTGTAAGGCTACATGGAGTACTAATATGGATTTTATCTGATCGAGATATGAGATTTACATCAATGTTCTTGAAAAATTTCCTACATGCTCTAAAAACTGATATAAACTTTGGTACAACATATCATCCTCAAATTGATGTCTAAAATTCGAACAATATAAGGCATGTTATGAGAATATTATATTTACTTCAAAGGAGGATGTGACCACTATCTTCCTCTTCTTGAGTTCTCATAAAAAATAGTTTCCACTCAAGAATCCAAATGGTTCCTATTAATCCATTTATGTGAAGAGGATCAGAACACCTGAATGATGGGATATGTTGGGAAACAAACTACTAGGCCCTAAAATTCTTGAGGAAATGATTGAAAAGGTTAAGACCATTTAATACCACATCAAAGCCACTGAGAGTCAAAAGAAGAGTTATTTTGAAAATCATCAATAAGACCTAGAGTTTGATGTTAGAGACCGTGTATTCCTCCAAATATCTCCATGTAAGAAAGTGATGATACTTCTGAAGAAGGGAAATTCTTAGTCCAAGAGACATTTGGCCTTTTGAGATCCTTGATCACATCAGAGTGGTGGCCTATCGACTAGCACTCCCACCGAACCAATATTAAGTACATGATGTATTCAATGTATCCCTCTAAAGGAAGTACATACTAGAACCCTAACATGAAATCAATCCATATGTGTTAGCATTGGATAATTAACTTTCCTATAAGGAGATGATAGTGACGTTATTAGATCATAGAGAAAAATTTCAATAAAATAAGACAATGGACCTTGTCAAAGTTCTGTGGAGAAACCACAAGATTGAAGAAGAAATATGGGAACCAGAGGAGGTGAAGAAGTAGAGTTACCCTCACATGTTTTAGTGTGGGAAATAAAAATTTAAATGGAAAAATTTATTAATAGGTGAATATTGCAACAACCCAAAATATTATAAATAAAATTCCACTTTTTGATTTGATTAAATGTCTTATTTTGTATTATGGTTATAAAAAAATGGTTTTTTTTCTATTACATCCAATTTGATTTAAAATAAAAATAAGTAACTTTACCATTGAAAATATATCCATAGAATATTGATCACATTACTAGTATAAAAATAGGGTTTTAATAAATCCAACTAACAAAAAATGAAGTGATGGATTCAAATAGTAGGATTATACCATATAAATCTCATTTATTAGATCTTTTTAGGGAAACAAAATTTATAGGTTTTCTTCTTGACCAATCCCAAGATGATATCCAAGAACTTATGTATGATAGAAATTTTTTACAAGAGAATTTTAGGCAAATCGAGATCACGACCCAAACCATGTTTGCTGAACCACAACATGAATGTCTCACTACTATGCAACTTACTCATTGTGAGTTTTTTGGTGTATTAAATGGATATGTATCAAGACCCTAGAAATATGAAAATTTACTTTTTAAATAAATAATAATGAATATATTTTCATTGTATTATTTTTAATTTGGAAATAATGTTTTTGATACAATAAAGAAAAAATTGTATTTTTGGTTAATATTCAATTTCAATTAATGAATTTACGAATCAATGTATTTTTGAAATAAAATATATTGTAATATTATTAAATAAATTTTATAAAATTTAAATTATAATATAATTTTTATGAATTCAAATGTAATTTTTATAAGCGTTTGAAAACTCTTATTGACAAAAAACCCAACATTTATTAATAAATGTTAGTTTTATTTTAAAAGTGAAAATTAAAATATTTAGAAAATTATTTATATAAAATGAATATTCTTTTTCAAATCAGAATGTCTAAATTATACAATATTGAATTTTTTATAATTTTTGGAGATAATATATTTTTTGGGTAAAAAATAAATACCATATAAATATACATTGTCTATTATGACATCATAATGACCCAAAAGTGTTGTAATAATTTCTATAAATTGGATAAAGAATTAAATATATTCTTTAACTTTAAAATAATTTTATTTTAAGTTAATTTTATTTATATTATAAAGCCACTATGAATCCTTCAAAACTTATAATATATTTTAAGGTTTTAAAATCCTTTCTTTAAGATTGAGACTAACATCCACATAATTAAGTGAATTATTTTAAAAATTTATTTCATTAACCTTATAAAATAATTTAAACCACTATTATTTTTTAGAATCTGTTGAAAAAAACCATTGGATGATCAATGGTTTGAATATTTTATTATGTAGACCCCAAAACCAAAACAATAAAGAAACCCCCATATTTTCATATATAAAACAAAACAAGATACCATTTATCTTCACTCAAACTCCCTGGAGAACATCCATAATCTGCCCTAAACTCTCTAGATTCATCCCAAGTCTCCCTAGGCCCTCAATAATCCCCTCCCAAGCTTTTATATTCATATACTCAAGTAAGGGACCCATCTCCTTCTTTCAATTCTAGAACCTTCTTTAGATTCTGTCTTTTTAATTGTAATTGTTTATGATGTAATTTATATATAAAAATAACCCAATGTAAAATAGATGTTATTTTAATGATGTATCATTTTCTATCTCTCAATTTTACTTTCAACTAAGCTATTAATATGCCATAATTTCATAATATATTTCTCTATTTTCATTTCGATTCAAGAAATCCTTTTATGATAAGTATATTAAATTCAATTTGATTTAGTTGGGATATATTATTACATATTCCCATTACTGTAAAATTAATGTATAAAGTATTATATTCATATTTTCAATCTCATTAATCCTCCCATGATCGTTTATGTGCACACATTACCGTGCCGAAATTTCGTTAGGGATATTTTTCGTTCACCTATTTATTCAAGTATCCTCTTTACCTTATCTGTTTTATCTTCATTTAATTATGATGGGATATGTTATTCCATATCCAATTTATTTTCCAATTTATTTTCAAATGATAAGAGACCCCTTTTTCTCTCATCAATCTCTTTTATGAATTTTTATGTAACACTGTTATGCGGCCCAAATTGCACCATGATATTCCATTCCAAAATAGTTGTATGGAGAATACCAAACCCATTTTTCTATGAAGGGTATTAACCTTTATTCACATATAATTATTTATTTTGGAATTAAATGTATTTATACCACATTCCATGATCATGGAACAAATTATGATGATGAATGAATCTATGTTGTATGATCTATGTGGAAAACTTAAGAATGGGGATGAAATGAGTATGATGGGTGCACCCGGATAGTGCTCCAATGCATCAGATAATGGTTAGATTCATGATACATCATGCTAGTATAGGGATCAAACCTAATTCCATTATGATAATTTTTCTACCATGATGTCTTGGAATGATTATCCTTGACCTATGTTTATGATTTAGTGTTTTATGTTGTTACCACATTTCCCATGTTATGATTATTATGCTATATCATGCCTAATTTTTAATATTACTTTTATCTACCATTAATATTCCGATATTTTAACTTGTATCACTTATGAATTTTTTATTCCCTTATTTTTATTTATAACTCAAACCTTTTTTGTGTATGTTTTAGTGTTATCACATGTGGGTTTGAGTTTGAAGGAGTATTTTGAGTAGGTCAATGAAATTTTCAATAAAGATGATATATTCTGTATTTTATGATATTATGTAATGTACCTAATTCTAAAATAAGCTATAATTATCAATAATATGGGTTTTATTAAGTGTATTATTTTGTAATAAATAATGTATTAATGATAAATAAATATAATAGTTGTTATATTCATGATCTTTAATAACGCACTTTATTAGCAAATAGATATTCAATGTGACACCTGATTTATTTAAACAAAAATATAGAAAACACCAGACATATAAATAAACATGTATCTCTATAAAGTTTAACTTTAACCAATAATTTTTTCATCTTGTAGATGAATATTGAACAATAGGATACAAAAAAATTGACATTAATAGTAGTGAACCAATCAGCTAGATCAGAACATGTATGTCTCTAAAGTGTACCTCTGAAGGAAATGACACACTATTATTTACAAGCACACAAATTTGTATTTATAATTCATATATATCTATTGTATTATTTCTAAATATGAAAATCATGGTATTTATACTTTTGGTTGAATATCTTCAGGTCAACTGATTTCAGAAATACCACATAATAGAGCATTAATATTTTAATTCAAAATCATTATAAGAGAGCCATAACCTCAATTAGAAATATAAATGATTTAAATCCATTGAATTTGAGACTTTAACCAGTCATAAAATATATTTAAAAATATATTCAATTATAGAAAGACTATTGAAGAAAACACTAATAAAAACGTTAATTTAAAACTCCATCCCTGACTAGTCTAATATATGGATCCATCACATAGTTTCAAACTACAAAAATACGGTTGAAATCATATGGTTGATTACAAAATTAGGGTTTATTAACCATTCATTCATTATTATAAGTATAGGGTTTATTCGAAGCATAGTGTTGTTTATCCATACTTATCAAATAGTTTATGGTACACGGTCCATATTTTTCATTCTGAATGTAGGGTTTCTAAACCACACATTACACTTACAAACATAGGGTATGAAAAATATTTCCAAAATATTTTCAAACACATCCAGAATACTTTAAACAAATATCTTCTTATAGATCAATCACTTGTGTACACTTCCAGAATAAAAATAATTATTCTGATTAATATCATTTTCCTATAATCTACTTTAAATAAACTTCATTAGTAACATAAATGTCGGTTTTTTCAAGCATAAAAGTGAAAAAAACTTATGAAATTTTTTAATTGACAAATTATTAATAATAATATCCATATAACAAGCCTTTATATCATTGTCTAACTTTTTTCCAAAACCAATATGGTAAATAAATTAATCTCTAAACCTAAAAATTAACAGTATGGGTTCATCATTAATTTTTTTTTGAATAATTTTCCTGAAACAATGAAATTTTAACCAGGACATTATGTAAGCTTTTGGTAGTCACGAAAACCTTATCGTCCTTCAATCACATGTCCATAACCCACAACCTTTATAGATGAAACGAGTTATCATCATGTTTGCTAGTTTTCCTTCTTATAAAATATAATAATATAATTCCTATAATGTTTCCAAAAATGTGATGGATATTATTTAAATAAAAGTAATTATTAAATAACCTTTTCACCAGTATTTTCAGTTCAATTTTTTAACAATTTATAATAATCTGATTTTATTATTACTAAAATGTCATTAATGACCATATGTAATGGCCATAAATACTTTTAAACCTATTTATATAAAATTTAAAGGAATTATTCCTCAAATAAATTTTCCTAAAAAACATATAATTTTCTATAAATTTATCTAAAATGCCATCAATCATGGTAGGCTCTGATAACTTAAAACCCAAAAATAGGTTTTAAGACTTTGTGCATACGATAAATTTTAAATTCATAACCCATTATGGTTTCCATAAATCTTATGTTAATAATGAAACATATGATTCTAAAAAGTAACACAATCATTAGATGTTTCATAATTATGATCACCAAAATACCATTACTAAAATAATTCAATAATTTAATTATTGAATCCCTATAAATACTTCAAACTTTTTTTGAACATTTTTCCTTCATTAGTCCATGGTTTATCCTAGTCCATTCATTTTAATAGTGTATTAAAATTCAATATAATGGTTTGTATAGAAAATTTTAATTATCCAAAGAATATTCACCAGGAGTGTCCAACCAAGTGTGTAGTGAGGACAATTATTATATACCCAGTTTCACTTGAGTTAAGATGGATGAGACATTTTCCGATTTGTTACTCATCGACACATTTTTGCCACAACCACACCCACATGTAGTATCCAAACATGGATTCATTATAAGAAAAATCCACAAAATTTATTCCTTACCAAAACTTTAGAATATTCTTATATAATTATCCTCAATGTCTAATATAGGGTTATGTTCCCTAATATATGTTTTAAAACATCTATCTCCTAAGGTTTCTACTAATCTTTCTCAAATACCAACTATGGAAACCCTGAAGCTATTATTATTGAGACAGTTACTTACTTTATTACATTGGAAAAATTACAAGATTCTGATCCCAAATAAGCGAATATTTTAGAAGTATTGGTAAACTAGATTCAAAAATGAGTTATATATTATAAATGAAAACACAAATCACAAAATATTTTTTTTCATTTATAATAATAATTTTATTCCATCTACCATATCCTTTGATATATTTCCTAGTACACTTCATTGAATCCTAGAGGAAGGAAACAAAATAAGGGTGAGCTCAAATGATCATTAAGGGTTAAGAAAAATAAAAGAAATAACAAATCATTAATAAAAATAAAAATAGAAAGGTAAATAACTGGAACATATTCCATGTAATTAACAACTTAGAATGAAGTGTGTAAATAATATGGAAAAGTAATTAACTAAAAACACATGCCATTTAATCTATAAACTAAGAATGAAAGGAATATAGAGAATTTTTCATTGTGAAAATATAATAGATAATAATAATAATAATAGCTAAATTCTCGATGATATAAATGTATAATTTTTGGACATCATGTATGAGGAACATGAAAAACTATATCTTAAAGACATTTCACAAGATAGTTTAAAATGATATGTAGAAAACTGTTTTATTTGGTCAAATAATTTGTCTCATGAGACCTATCGATGAATAAAGGGGTATATAATGTACATTCCCCAAAAATTATTACTAGTACAAACCATTAATCATATATCAAATAATCTATTTAATTCAGGAAAAATATTTCTTATAAAATATCTGTAATGAGGAAAGGGTATAGATTTATCAATATTTCCCTAATTAATCAAATAATATTTCAAGTAAAAACCATTTGTAACAAATTATATAAAATTCAGGAAATAATAATACTTATCACCCATGAATGTGAATATCTAAGATAAATTAAATATCTAATGAAAAATTATTGCTACAATTTTTCTTTTCAATAGAATGTTAACAATCAAAAATTATTGTGAGATTTCACAATAACATTCTTCAATTAATAATTTTTTAATCAAACACAATAGGATGAAATAATTAAAATTGAAATGTAAAATACCATTATAAATGATGTATTCATGATATTTCATCTAAAAGTAGGAGTATATACACCACATAAAAGTTAATATTTAAATAATAACAAATAAGCCTCAATGGAATGTATATTGAGACAAAATACATTAACATACACTTCCTTTTAGATGAACGATATCTAAAACCCTATATAATGGTTTTATTCATGTTATTAACTTATATCAGAACAATATTAATATTTATAATATCATATATTATCCTTTTATAACAACTTATCAAGTTTTTGTTAATAATCTTTCATTATTTTCATTATTTTGGGTATTATTTTCCTTGTTTTTCGAGTATGTTTTGACTTCTTATTTTTAGTTAATATTAATTATATTATGATTCAATCATCTAAAAAATGTAAAAAATGATGTAAATATCATATATAATTGTTATACATGTTTTTATATTAATCCATAAAATATTTTGTAAGGAAATCAAATACACCGTTCATAGAGATGGTAAACCAAACGCACGCATGAACAATGTCTCCAACTTCATGTCGTATTGAAAGAATGAAATGTAAATGATATATATATATATATATATATATATATATTATCACTATAGTGTAATTATTATTTTATATATATCACATATATTTATTAAAACTATCCTTAATACATTTCATGTAATGTGTGAACGAATCACATCTCTTCAAGAGACGGTAGTGCACCGTACACACGAACAATGTTATCGTATTCCCGTAAAATAAAAAGCATTAAGTTATTTGTAATATAAAAAATAAATAATCATAATACATTATTAATATACTATATATCTTATTTAAAAAATATTTCCATCATTATTACCATCCTTGAAATGTGGTAATGGAAAAATGAATGACATCAGTTTTTGAGGCGGTAGTCCACCATACACACAAACAATGATTTCCTAGTCCATTTGATGAAAGTGAGTGAAGTTATATATAGAACCATTAACATAAAAACACATTATTATATTCATGAAACCTAGGTTATTATATAAGTATGATATAAAAATAATTGGGGGATGTAGGTAAAGAAATACAATAAAAATGATTTTAGAAAAACATTACCACTTCTTCAGGTATCCTCCTTAGGTTTGCACTAAAACCATACTAGGAAGGATTTATACCCAAGATAATGATTCTATGATGACTAGATGGATGTTTTTTAGTTATTTTGGTAGGTATTTTATGAACCAAATTGGTTGGATAGGTGTGATGAAGTGGGAGAGTGTGAAGAATTTTACAAGTGGGTTAAGTGGGAAACTTTTAAATATTTGAAAGAAAGAATTACACCAATTTTTTTCAATGTAAATTAGATCCAAAAAATCAAAAAAATATATAATATCAGGTATAATGTATAAATATATCCATAAAATTTGTTTTCAAAAAGTTTCTAGGTTATTTGGCCCTTAAGTTTAAAGTTTAGTCTCTTGGTAAATTTATTTATCTTTTAATGATTTTAAATAATTTTATCTTCTTTTACTAATATTTTTTGTAAAAAATAAAATTTTACATTTGATAAATTATAAATTTTGATGATTCAAAATCTGGAATCAATTTTTTAAATTTCCAATCAACTAAGTGACAAAAAATTAATTTAAAATTAATCCCCCAGACATGTCGAGAGAAGATGTTTTTAAAGTGAAAATCATCTAATGTTTACTACATTTTTATCTCTAAATTAAATGTAAAAATAATTAAAATTACCTAATTTGAATTAATATATGTATGATTGATTTAATTTTACTTTAAAACCAATTAAAAATATAATTTATCATTATAAGTCTTTTAGATGAAAAGTCAGTTTTCAATTACAATTCAGTATTTTTCACTATTCATGAAAAAATGAAACTTCATAGAAAAATGCCAGAAAAGTCACCGTATTATAATTTTGACATTAATATTTCAAAAATTATTTTTATTTATTTAAATAAAAATTTTAAAATAGTAAAAATTTAGTTTTAAATAAAGTGCTTCATTAAAATCTGACAAAACTACCTTTAGGAAAAATACAACTTCTTATGCATGAAATTAGATTTGTTCTTATATTATGCCTATAAAATTTATTATATTAATGTAAAAAAAATTAATATATAAATCTCATCATGAATATACAATAATATTAATTAATTTAATTTATTAATGTAAATCACCTTTTGTGATGAAAAATATTTTTTTTAAAACATTTACTTTATATTCAATTGGTTTTTATGTTAATTTATAAATAATTTTTTACCAAAAAATTAACCATATATTTAAAAAGTTAGTTAATGTTATTTATAAAATCTAATTCGACATATAGGAGGTAATTTTGAATTTAAATAATAATATTAATATTATTCAGTAAAACTCTATCTTGCATGTAATGCAAGCCATCGAAGAAAGTTATTGGAGCATGTTATGAAAACTAACTCATTATCACATTTATTAAAATCTATATAAAAGAATAAATTTAATTAAAATAGTAACAATTTTTCAAAGTATTGGGATTTTATACTCCTTTTTTTTCATTTCATAAATGCTATCAAATATTATGTTCATATTTTAAAATTTCGAGGTGTTACAAATAATATTTTAATTATTTTATAGATGTATTTATATGGACATAAATGAATTATAATTTATAATTTATATCTCTTATAGATTTTGTTAAAAGGTTTTTAAGAAGAATATTTTTATGTATTTTATACAGATTTTTTATATATTTCATTATAGAAGGGTAAATGAATGTTCTATTTCAATTTCTACGAAGTTGATCTCTTTTCCTTCCACCGTAACAATTATATGATATTTGAACTTTTTTATAACCTTATATATGTTTTATTAAAATAAAAACACTATTTCCCTTTGTTCTGGGTGTTTTAGTTTTGAAAAATGGCATTTAATTTAAAGGGATATATCGATATCCCAAAATGTTTTGATTATGGTTTTAAAAGTACATTTTTATGAGTTCGATGATGAAAATGAAAGTATTTATGTTTTACATGTTTTATATGGTCCTTATAAATTATTTTGAATGAAAATTGATCTCTATATATCTATCTAATTCATTAGTAAATGATTATTTTCTATAAATAATTCGGTTGGATGATGATCGTGTAGGTTATTCCACTTTTATGGGTTCTTATAATGTTTTTTATAATGGTTCTATGAATACGAATTCCCAATACACCTATATGATTTTTTAATTCCTTGAAATGGGTTTTAATAGAAATATATTTTTTCTATTCTGTAGTATATTTTGTTTAAAGAAACAATTATACCATTTAATGGTAGAAAAATTTCTGTTTAAGAATTTTTTTTTCATGGGTTCTCATAATTTATAAGAAACCCTCATGATTATGAATATTTCTTTATGTTTTATTAAAAAGTGTTTTTATAAAAACAATTACTATATCATAATATTATCTTATCATGGAATACATAAAATAGGGCGAGGGGGGGGGGTGGGCTTGTTTTAATTAAAAAAATTAAACTAAACAAAACACAATTCATCCTAACGTAATAATGTTGGAATCAAATATCGTCTCATGATCATAGTGTTGAAATTAAAATCAGAATGTTTTTGATATTATCAGAGTATTATAATCAGATTCAAAAATTTTCCAATTAAATCATAATTTTTTAAATAATAATAATAGATATAATGATAAAAAAATTAATAATAATTTTTTTAGAAAAAATTTCTATCATAATACGCACAATAATATAAATACTTGTAAAAAAAAAAGAAATAAAATAGCTAGTAAAAGTAAGAATGACTGAAATGCTGTATTTAAAAGATTTCACTCTTTTAAACATAAGAGTAAAGTTATTAAATAACCATGTCTAATGGTATACATAGTTTTATACCTCTTGTAAAGGTTTGTCATTCCTTATCAGGAAATCCCTTAATGCGTTGTTCATAATCTATCTTCCTATCCCCGAAAACCCTCGATACAATTATCAATATCTATCTTCTTATACCTAAAATCCCTCAATATTATGGATTAAATTCACCGTATTAATATCCCTAAAATAAATTGATCATAACAATGACCATAAGCAGAATAAAAAATAAAATTTGTTTTAAAGGAAACAACAATAATAAGGATTCCTTTGAACCTTAAATCTCAAAATAAATTCAATGATTAGGAACAATATGTTCATGGATAGAAAAAAATTATAAGTCTTGACTTGTAAAAATGTATTGGATTTAAACTCTTAAAATATCTAGATATTTATAGGTGAAGATCCAACGGTCATGTTTCTGTGTTTGTTATAATAACCCCGGGCTGCTGGCGCTTGACAAATCATCTATAACTGAAGGCTTGAAATCATTTTTTAGAACCATTATAATGATAAAGTGTATTACTTAATATTGAAACAATTATGTGGTAATAAAATTATAATTTTTAGTTAATTTGACAGAATTTATCATTGATTATTAATATGATGAATTAAATTAGGTCTATTCCATTGTATCTATACCATTTTTAATCTCATAGTCATTACTTTAGTTAGCTATGCAGATAAGACATAAGTTTAACCACTAGTCTGAACAAAAGTTATTATGATGGTTCAAACATTCCTTTAGTCTGATGGATTCAATTTTTTAATATACACCTTCTATTTTTAATACATTATAAACATTTCTATATATTTTATAAATTAATGGTTTCTAAAAAAACATACTAAAACACATGGGACATTAAATGTTAATAAACATAGTGGTAAGAAGGTGTTTGTGATTTGAAAAACAAAAGGAATGGTAAAGTAATAAGTAAGACTTCAAACTCAATAGTCACCCCATTTCTGGAAGTCACAAATCACAATAGTTAAATGTAAAATAATAACTTTATAAAATCATAGTCCTTTTTTCTTTGAATAACATTGAAGTTATATATTTCTTATAACTCCCATTGAGTTAATAACTACTTCAGAATAAAATGAAAAGTATTTTAACACCCCTATAGAAATAATAATACCTTTTTTATAAAAACATACACCCCTCTATAGAAAATTTTCCCCCTTTATAGAACATTCTTCTCTTTTTGATTTTCAAAAATAATTGTAAAGTATGCATAGTTTACTGAAATTTTTTAATAAAAAATAACATACCAATTTTTTCAACATTTGAACTAATTAATCATCTAATAGAAATAATTAAAGAGAATTTAAATAGTACTAATTAGAAAAAATTCAACCATAAATAATTTTCATGAAAAGTAATTAACAATAACGAACCATTTAAATGTTTTACAAATCATAAAAAAGAATTAAAATAAAAAAATCATTATTTCTTCATGAGGTTTTTACAAAAATCTTTCATCCTTTTGGACTTAAGTCTATCCTTCCCAAGATTCTGGATGTTTTCTTCAAGAATAACTTTATTCTAAAATTTATAATTTAATATTTGAATATCCTCATAATGCTTTTTATTTTCTTCCTTCATCAAAAAAATTTCATCTTCACTTGAAATTAGTCAAGAATTATATAGCTCCAAATTCTAAACTTTTGGTTTCAATAATTTTACTTCCTCTATTAGTTAATCAGTTGTATCTATGGATTCCTCTATGAAATTCACAAGATTGGATATATAGGATGATAAATAGTTAAAATAATTTGATTATTATATTAGAAGATTATTTATATCCACAAATTGATCATCATGATTCTTGATATTAGAATCTAATTGGTTTGACCACTTAACAATATGATTGTATGATCTTTTTTGATTCATTTATTTTTTTAAAGGTTTTGAAATAAGATTTATTCTAATTACAAATTCATATAGATTTTTTGATGACTCTATTTTTTTATCGAGACTGTTTTGAGTAAGACGAAGCCTTGCTTAAAGTTTAGGAAAATATATAATGGTGTCTTATAAAATTTTCAAATCTTGTAAAATATAATGAAATAATTTTTGATCAATCTTGTATTATGATTCAGATTGATTAATAACAACTTGAGGAGTTTTTATTCTACTGGTTCTGACATAAAATTATTTCTATTTCTTTTCATATTTCTTTGAAACATTATTTGATACTTTCTGTGGAACATTTGTTTCCTATGAAAAATTCACAATATCTAAATCCTTATTAGATTCTACATAATAACTGATTTTGGTATTTAAATAGTTGGCTAATTCTTATTACTTAGAGGATAAAACTTATTTATTTAATGATAAATATTTTTCTTCTTGAGATATTTCATATTTTTCATTCTTAATAGATTGTGAAGGTAAAGGTAATTAGGATGATTAAGACTCAGATGATTTATGTTTATTCAATTATTATCTATATGAGTATTTTATTTTTGATATTTTTCCTTATATTCTTCTTATTCTTCCTCTATTTCTTATTCAAATACTTTCAAAACCTCTTCTTCAATTTATTCTTCAAATTATTCATCAAGATATTCTTCTAATTGTTTAACTATTATAAAAATTACTTCTAAAAAATATTTATAATTTGATTCTTTCTTAGGTAAGTTAGAAATAGATTTTTTGACAACATGTTTCCCCTTTTCCTGATCAACCACTTAAGGAATATTAGAAGGGATAAAAAAAGTATCTTCAAAAAACAAGTCAAGCTTCTAGAATGACTTTATCTCTATGAGAAACTAAAAGAAAAGGATTATAAGAAGCTCTTCCCACATATTTGATCAAACTTTATAGAATTATCATTTTAGATAAAAATTTATTCTTATTTATTCTTTTCTATTCCTCTTATAATTATTATACTATCTAGATTTTCAAATCTTTGAGTCAATAGAATCAAGACCAAACTCCAAATGCCCTAGTTTATTTTGTGCCTTATGTAATGTTAACTTCATTAATTATTAATAAAACATTTACTTTTGTTTTGTTTAAAAGGTCTGGAATATTAACCCTTTTTATTCTTCTTAATATACTCAAATTTATTTAAAGGTTCATCATTGGATACAATTGCATCAAATTTTTAATAGAATTTCTTACTTTAGAATCAATGACAAATTTCATTCTCAAAATTGTGTCTTCGCCAGTGAATTTTTTTTTCTATTATTGTTTAGGACTTATTCACAATATTTAAAAGCTCCATAACATTAAAAATAAACTTAATGATGAAGGAAAGAAACATTATAATCTATGAATTGATAGACTAAGTTTTTATATTATCAACCATGATGAAAAAAAAATTTACTAAGTATATTTTTCTCATATTGAACAAGTAATCCTGAACAAAATCATCTAATACCATGAGATTATCTGGATCACCTTTCCTGGGAATTAAAAATCCATTCATCTTGAAATTTATTACCCTATTTTTCAATCATATATGTGAGGCTTTTCTTACTTTCTCATAATGTGAAAAAAAGAATCATTATCCTTATTCTTCATGCATTTTCTAAGAGAGTCAAATAACTTATGTGAAGGTAAATACGTTTTACTATCATATGGATGACCAAAACGTTCTACTACTACATTAAGTGAATGCTTAAATTTTTCCCAAACATTGGAAAGGAAACCTTATCCCTAAATTATTGTATATAAAATTGTATAGAAGAAAAAAAATTCTCTAACCATAATAGGAAAATAAAGACTGAAATATTTATTTATTTTTAAACACAAACACTTTCCAAAAAAATGGAAGAAAATTATCCTTTTGAGAGTAGTATAAAACTTATCAAAAAAAGATCTTTTAATAATTATTTCCCTAGAAACATTCAATCTCTTGTAAAATTATTTATTTTTTATCAAAATGATAATTGAGACATAGATTAGACAAAAAGAAAAAGAATCAAACTAACTAATTTGAAGGGTGGTGACAGGTGGAAAAAAATACCAAAAATGCAACGTGGGTTGGGTTTTTCCCACCCTTATATAGGTATATTAAAATGAAACTTCATATTTAAAAAAACATTGAATGACTGAGATTAATACTTAACTGATCTGACTGCCGAGATTTAATAGAATAAATAATTTATCTATAAACTTGATCTCTTGAATATTTAAAAATGTTTTATCAGATTGAGAATCATTCCGATTAGAATTTTTTTTATTTTTTTAAAATAATTAAAATTTTTCATAAAAAATAAAATAATAACAACAAAAATTATAAACTAATGTGATAAGTATGGGAAAAAACTAAAATAATAGATTAATACCTTTAATAATAAAAATTTTCATCAGCTTTATTAACATGTTATTCTTGATTTTTTTAGAATAATAAAATTACGATAGTCTAATAATACCACAAGATTATTATAAAACATGATTATGATAGTTTTTAAATAAAAAAATATTATAATAAATTTTGATTATGGTAAATTTGAAATAAAAAAGATTATGACCAAAATTAATTTGGATAGTTTTGAAATAAAAAATGTTTATGAATAAAAACTGATTATGATAAAAATTTATTATAATTTTTTTGAAATAAAAAACATTATGATAATTGTTTTTTATGATAGTTTTGAAACTGATAAAAAAATTTGAATATGAAAATTTTCTAACAATTTGTTAGTCCGAAAAGAAATATACAAATTCTAACTCTGCAATGGTTTATAAAAGTTTGAGTTTGAGAAGATCATTATGATTTAATATTTTAAAATGAAATTTATAAAATTGAATTTTTTAAGATAAAAAAAAGGTATTTGAAAAAAACTCAAAAATCATATGTACCCAAATTTGAAAAGATTATATTAATTTAAGAATATGGGTAAAACGGAATTAAATATGAATGATTAGTTATTATTGACCAATCTGAGCTTCTATTAAATGTATTAAAATCTATCAGAAGTAATGGGTTTTGTAAAAAAATCAACAAGTTATTATTGCAATATAATGAATTGTAAAATTACATCTCTTTTTAGTGAATAAACCTGAAGGAAATGGTGTATTTTATCTATGTGTTTATCATGTGAGTGGTGTGATGAGTTTTTTATTAAGGTAATGACAATTTTATTATCACAAATCATTTGAGTTTTTGTAAAACTCATTCTATTATCTATGATCATGTGTTGCATCGACAAAACATGAGCATAAAAACTTCCATCATACACATATTATTCTTTAGTGGTGGAAAGTGATACTGATTTTTATTTCATAAATTTAAACAAAACTAAATAATATCTAAGTAAATAATGCGTTATAGATTTAATTTTCTATCAATTCTATGTCCACTAGATTCAGCATCCGAAAAACGTTTTTGTTCAAAATTGTTTTTATAAGAATATAATAATAATAAATCCACAGGTCTATTAAGATAATGAAATATTTGTTTTACAGATTATATATGAGATTATTTGGGATTATATTTACATCTATCACATAATAATATAGAAAACATTAAATTTGGATGACTAATAGTTTAGTAAAGTAAGATTCCAATCATACCTCTAAATGTTTTCTGATCAACTAGTTTCCTAACTTTATCAAGATATAAAGTATTTTATGTACCAATGAGAGTAATAATAATTTTAGTGTTTACATATCCAAATTTCTCAATAAGATCTTTTATATACTTATATTGAGATATAAATGTTCCTTATAGTATTCTTGAAATTTGAAAACCAAGAAAATATGTTAACTCATCCATCATACTGATTTAAAAATCAGATTTCATAAGATCCATAAAGTAATCTATTAAATATTTTTGAGTTAAAAAAATATAATTTCATCAATATAATTTTTTAGAAAAATAATATTTTTATTAACTTCTATTATAAAAAGAGTTGGATCTACAACTCCCTTAATATAATTGTTGAGTAAAGAAAATCTTGTTAACCTGTCATATCAAGATCTAGTGGATTATTTAAGTATATATAATTCTTGGGTAAGTTTAAAAACATGTAATGGATGTATTTTATTTTTAAAAATAGGTGGGTTTTCTACATAAAATTCCTCTTGTACATATATCCATTAAGGAATTAAAATTTCACATCCATTTGAAATAATTTGAAATTAAGAAATACTGCAAAGGATATAATAATTCAGATGGTATCTTGTCTTGCTACCGGTGCATAGGTCTCTTCATAGTCTATTACATCTTTTTTATTATATACCTTAAAAAAATTATATCTTTATTTATAACTATTATTTCATTTTAATTATATTTATTCCAGAAAACCCATTTTATTCCAATTATAGAAGTTACTTTAGGTCATTCAACTAAATTTTAGACTTGTTTCCTTTAAAAAAAATTTAGTTCATCTTGTATTTATTTTATACAATCCCACTATGATAAATTCGATTCAGTATTCTTAGGTTCAAATTGTGATAAAAATGATAAATATTCAATTTTATTTCTCAAATAACTTCTAGTCCTAACCGACTGATCTACATCACCAATGATACATTCACTTAGATGATTCCTAAGAAACAACTGACTTCATGGGATTTCAAAAATCCATTATTCAATAATGTGTAGAAAATATTGATGAGGAATAACTTAAGAAATGTATTCTTGATTTATTTCTTTATTAGAATAAATTTATAAAAAGGTTGAAAACTAGTTTTATAAATATCATTTGAGGATGTAGGATGGGGTTATTTGAAAACAAAAGGGTCAGTTCCATAAAATTTATCACATACTCGTTCCTCAATAACAACTTTATTTTTATTAAATACTATATAATCCTTATAGGCAATGGAATAACCTAAAAATTATCCTTCATCAGATTTTGGTGCAAAATTATATAAGTTCTCTTTAGTATTCATGATCAATAATTTTCATCCAAAAACATTGATGTAAGAAAATTTTGGTTTTATTTCTGTCTACAACTCTTAAAAAAAATTTATTAATGAATGTTTTAATTAAAATATGATTTATAGAATAATAGGTTGTGCAAGCCACTTCAGCCCAAAACATTTCAGCAACTGAGTATTCATTCATCATTGTTCTAGTTATTTATTAATAAACACTATTTCTTCTTTCCATTGCATAATTTTTCTAGGGAGTTATATTTACTAAAAAGGTATGTTAAATACCTTTCTTATTAAAAAAATTTTCAAATCCATAACTTTAAAATTCTCCACCATGGTCACTACGAACAGTTATCAAAGAGTGGATTTTTTCATTTTTAACTCTTGAAATAGAAGTTTTAAAATAACTAAATCCCTTGCATTTGTTTATAAAAAAATTAACCCAAATCTATATACTATAACCATAAACTAAATGATTTAAAAAGTATTTTCCACAAATAATTTCAGTTTGTGTAGGACCAAATAAGTTAATGTGCACTAAATATAAAGCATAAAAATTTCTGACTTCACTAATAGTTCTAAAAATTCAAATATATTGTATAAAATATTGTAAAGGGTCACTAAATTTTGAAGTATCACACCTAAGTTAAAGTATATCCTTAATAAGTCATTTCTTATTCAAATTAGATAAGTTTATAAAGTTATTATTCCATAACCTTATATTCCATAACCAATTTTGAGCTTCCATTTCACTAAGTCATAGTAAGTCTTCGATCATAAGGTATTCTATGTTTAGTATGTAAATATTCTCATCCAAATTGAAAAAATTAATTAATTCACTCTTGGAAGTATGTACTTTACATTTATCATTCGTAAAGTTCAGAATATAACTTTCATAAAATAATTTACATATTCATATAAGGTTTTTATTAATTCCAAAAACAAATAAAAAATTTTAAATAAGAGATTTTCCTAGAATTACAATATAACATATACCAATGAAATAACCTTGAGTATTATCTCATAATTTTACTTTACCACATTTAATCTTGATAATATTCACAAAAAAATATTTATTTCTAGTTATATTCATTGAACATCCAAAATCCATGTACCAAATAATTTTGTTATTGGTACTTTATTTCTTTTACTGGAAACAAAAAAATTAGTTTTTTGGAACCCAAACCTTATTGTGTATGGTATAATCAAAAAATAAAATTTTAGGTAACAAAATTTTTAGAATTTTATTATTTTTGAAATATGTAATTTCCTTAGAAAAATAACCTTTTTGATAACTAAGAGACTGAAATATATTCAAAGATTTTTTTTCTTCTAATGTCCACCACTTTGACAATTAGAGATAATATGGTGCACTCTTTGGAACCAAGTAGTTATTAATAGAAAAGGTTTTTTAAGAGTATAACCAATTCTAGAATTTTTACCATGATGTCTAATTTAATTATAAATTTTTTCCAAATTTTTTTCAAACTTTAAAATAAGATAATTGTTTCTATAATCTTTAAATTTTATACTTTCTTTTTACAACTAAATTATTATCCTCATTAGAAATATGATTGTAACTAAGTTTATCAAAATCATTTCCAAAAAAAATTTTCTCAGAAATAATTTTCACAATACTTTTTGAAATAATAACCTTTTCAATGTTAGTTTTATCCATAAATTTAGAATGTTACGATATTTCATTATTGAAAATATTTAACCTTGAATATTCCTTAGAAAGTTATACTTTGTAAGTATCAATTTTTTATGAACTTTACAATATTCATTTTCCAATAGTTTAGAAAACCTAGAAACTTCTTCAAAACTATGTAAAATATTATCTTCTTCTAAAGAATAATCTTCATCAGAAGATATATAATTTTTATTGACATCAGGAAAATTTTAATTTAACAAAATATTTGTAAGATATTCATCTTTGTGTAACTTATCCATAAGACATTGATTTTCCATAGGCAATGTTTTCAAATAAACTGATATTCCTTTGTCTCAAACTATCATTATCAGAAGAAAATTCTGAATAATATTTAGCATTTGAAATCCAGGGTTCAAAAGATTTTATACTTTTATTTAATTTAGAATTATAAAACATATATTTATTTATGTCTATATTCCTTTCCTTCCATTCTTTTATTTTCAACTTAAGATATTATGATCTTACGTTTCTAGCCTTCTTGCATTCATAACATGTAACTTATTTTTTTTTCATTCTTATCTTTGTTACTTTTATTGTAGCTATACTAATAATCTTTATTTCTAAATATATTTTTCATCTATATTGAAATATTTTATAATTTATTTTCATAAGGATCTGAATAACTAGAATCAAATTCAATAAAAAATTTATTTTTCATTCTAGACATAACCGATTTCTCTGTTGACTGAACTTTTGTTATAATAGTAGGTGTAGTTGAAAAGAAACACCACCATTTTGGATTTTTATCCTTTTCGAACATCTATCTTCGATATTAATTCATATTTCCTGAGGGTTTCAATAATATCATCAAGAGTTAGATTGGTAATATTCCTTGTGTCACTCAAATTAGTTCCTTTAGATTCCCACTCATTGGGAATTATATTAATATTATTTTTCAACCAAAATATCATCCTCAAGACCTTTTTTTCCAAGAGAATGTAAACTATTGATAATATTCATGATCCTTTGGTGCATCTTGGAAACTGTATCTCCATATAAAAAATAAAAGGCTTGGTAATAATCTATAAGAATGTATCTTCTTGTTTAAATAACTTTGGATGTACAAAAATGTGTTACTTACAACTTAATCCAAATAATATTAGGATCTTTATAAGATGATATCTGAATATAAATATTCTTTATCCTAGAATATAATAAGTATCTCTAAATTTTTATTTAAAATGATATTATAAATTATCAGTGTTATTAAAATCAAAAATATTATTTTTAATAATATTGTACTTTCTAGTAAGTTTTATAAAATTATCAAATCCATTGTTGAACATGAACTTTTTCATTATATATATCTAATATTCATAGTCATTCCCATAAAAAATGGAAGTCCACTAGGATTAAAATTATCAAGTGATCCAATATATATTCCTTCCATATTAGAAAAAATAGAAATTTCTTTTTTAAAAATACAAGTTAGTGTAGTAAGTTTTATAAATAATAATTTTATATCAAAATAAGATAAATTTTGAAAATATATAAGAAGTAAAAACTCATCAAGATAAAGTAGTAAAAACTACTATCATAATATTTTTTGGATTGTAAGAGTAGAATATAATGGATATAATTTAAATAGGGGGTGAATTAGAGTTAAAAAAACATTAAACTAAACAAAAAATAATGACTCTTAAATTAATAAAATCAAACTCACTGATCATATGATGATAAGAGTATTGAAATCATAATTTGAATGTTTCTGAAAATGTCAAAGTATTGGAATTAGATCCAAAAAGTGTATGATTAAATAAAACCATTTTAAAATCATTATAATATATATAAAAATAATAAATTGTCTAAAAATATTTGTAAAGAAAAACTTATTTTATAATATGCACAACGGAATTAAAACTTGTAAAAAAAGCAATACAACAGCTAGTAAAAGTAATAATGAATTATAAGATAGATTTAAAATATTTATATCTTTTAACCATAAGAGTAAATTTATTCAATAAAATTGAATAAATGTATCTATAGTTTTATACCTCATGTTAAGTTAAATCTTTCCTTACCAGGAAATATTTATTAGGACTTCAACTCTCTAAAGAAATAAGATGACTAGGAATGATATGTTCATGGAGAGATAATGTTATAAGGATTGATTTATTAAAATATATCAATTTAAAACTATTAAAATGATGGGATATTTATAGGTTAACCACCAATGGGCAGACTTTTGAGTTTGTTTTGCGATGGAATCAGACTATTCATTCTTGAATGATCATATCTAATTGAATGCATGATTTTATTTTGTTTAGCACTATTACAATGATAAAGTATATATCTTGTGATAAAAACAATTATTAGGTAATATTATTATAAAATTTAGTTATTATATTGAAAATCCTTATTGATAATAAATATGATGAACTGAATAAGGGTTAGTCTATTTTATTAGTACCATGGTCAGTAAAATGGTCATTAATTTTGTCAGATAGAAGTATTGGAGATAAGTTTTACCATTAGTCTGGACGAAGGTCATTCTGATGGTTTGGACTCACCTTCAGTCTCATGGATCAAATTGAGTAATATATAGTTTCGTTTTTTAGTATGTATGAAACATTTCTATGTATGGTAGAAATTAATTTTTTATACAAAAACATACATAAACACTTGGGAAATTTTTTTTAGTAAACTTAGTTTTAAGAAGGTATTTGTGATTTTAAAAACTAAAGGATTGGTATAGTAATAATTAAGGATTATAACTCAAAAAACATTAGGGGGGGGGGAAGCTAATTTCATGTTTGAGTAAAAAAAATTCATCTAAAAGTTATTATGAAAAAGAAGAACTCTTTTATATGATACCATGGTTGTAAAATGGACTAACTAGTTTTTTTGTTATTTTTTATTTCCCTTAGTGATATTTTTATGCTCAAACAACTTTTTAAAATGTTTTTCCTTGGGTCTAGGGATGAAAAAGAACAATGATGAAGTCATGTTTAAAATCATTATAATATTTCATGAAAATAAAAGTGTTTCATTTATGTTTTTTTCTATTATGTGAAAAATGGATAGCAAGAGTAAATGTAAAAATTATAATTTATGGGTTTATTAGATAAGATCTATGAACTAATTATCTAAAAATACAAACATTAAATGATATCTAGGAATGAAAGAAAATGAATCCTTGTTTAAAATTGAAATTATGGGTTGAATAAGTATTAGGTCCTTATAATTATTGGTGTCGTAGAGTGAAGAAATGTAATTCTTATTTAACTATGAAATTTTTGAATATTTAATAGTTTAATGCCATGTGAAAATTAAAAAATGGGATGCTATATCATTTTCCAGTTCTTAAATGGAAATGAGAGAATAATTATATAGATTTTATGGTTGGATTAAGAAATAAATATTTAGATAATAATGTTTTTATTATTATTGGTGATTTATTGACTTTTTATGCACATTTTCATCCATTATGAGATACTATGTCCTTAAATCAACTTTCTTGAATTTATCATAAATTGATAGTTAGATTTGATATATTTCCTATCTCTATTATACTTTATTATGATCCCATATTTACCTGAAATGTTTTTAATGTATTCCATAGGTGGTTGGTTACTGAATTAAATTTTTTATATCATTTCAAACTCAATTCGATGGATAGTCGGTGCGAAAAATGTAGAATTTGGAAGATATGCTTCAGGATTTTTCATAGGATTATTATGGAATTTGGGATCAATATATTTAATTTTTGGATTTCTTTTATAATAATAGTTTTTATTCTAGTATATTTATGACATATCTTATAGCATTATTGGTAAATCGATGCCAAAATGAATCATGTTTGGACAAAGTCAATAAAAGGATGTTATTTGGAATAAAATTGGTAGAAGAGATGATTGAGAAGGTAAATATGATTCAACACTGTATGAGGCTAGTTCAGAGTTATCAAAAAATTTATACATATAACTAGAGGAAAGATATCTTCATTTTGGTAGTGGATCATATTTTTCTTAAATTATCTCCTCAGAAAAGAATAATTAATTTTAGAAAGATAAGAAAAATAATTCTAGTGGATATTGGTCAATATGAAAATTTGGAAAAATTAGAATCAGTTTAATACCTAGTGGCCTTACCTTTGAGGTTATCATAGGTACATGATGTGTTTAATTTTTCATTATTAAAGAAATATTTACCTAATTAATCTCGTGTATTTTACCTAATGTACTTCAGTTAGAAGAGAATATTTATTACGAAGAACAAGTGGTTTATATTTTGGATCATAGAGAGAAAGCTATATAAAATAAGATGATTCACCAGGTAAAGGTTTTATATAATATTTATAAGGCTTAATTCGCATCATTTGAATAAAAATAAATAATGAAAAAATACCCTCACCAATTTATGAAATTAATAAAGTTGTGAGGATGTAATTTTTAAATGGGGAAGAATGAGACGACCTAATAAATGTTAATAAAAAAAGGTTTATATCTTAGTAATATTCATGATTATATTTTATGGATTCAAATTCACTATATATATTATATGAAAAAAAATTTGTCCAAAAAGAAATAGAATTTTCTAATTAATTTTATTCAATGAATTATATTGTTTTATTTAATATTAAATTTATATATTATAGGAATTTAATTTTATAAAATTTAATTAATTTTTATTTAATCATATAAAATATATCATAGGGTTAATGTTGGGTATTTTTCTTAAAAGATTTATTTTTGAGTGAATAGTAAAAAATAATTATTTTTACAAAACATTTACTTATATTATTTAAATAATGTAATTTAAAAGTTCCATTATATTTTAAATTTGGTTTTAAAGCATCATTATAGAACGTTCAAGAAACATTATCTATTTAGTTCCATAATAATCAATATTATATTTGATTTTTGTATAAGATCATTTTTATGTTTAAAACACTTTTATTTTAAATAATGTCTGTACATACATTTTTCACACTTATATTAATAGTTATTTATTCCACTTATAAAAATTTAATCATAAAAAATGGATTTTATATTTTTGATTATGAGTTTTAATTATTTTTGTGAGTTTAATTTTATTTTTCTCATTATGAATAATTACAATTATAAAAATATTATAACCATAGTAAAAGAGTAAACAATGTTAATTAAACTAAAAAATTAGTGATAAGGAAATAAAATATTATATTTAATAGTATTTTTTGTTAGGATTTATACCAATATCACATTATATTTTAATTATAGATTTTTAAATTCCACTTAAACATGAGAATGAATTAATATAATTTAAAATATTTGAATAATTATAAGAGTGACACTCACCTCTTATATAAAAAAGAACATATTATACTCTCTTAGACACATAAATTGAGCTTATTAGATTGACCAATATTTTCCCAGGTAACTTCCTAACATATATCCCCATTTTATAGATGTTATGGTCTCATTATAGGACTAATCCTTGTTGGATTATAGTGTAATCCAAAGGGGGTTTCCCATGGAAGAGCTATTACTCTCAATTGAATGTTTTTAGGTTAATTTGATACTCAAACCCCTTAGAATATTATTTAAAAATTATCATATAATATAATTAGAATATTATATATAATGAAATTTTATTTTGTTTTTGGAAAACCCTTTTTTATATATTTTTACATCATATGGGAAATGAAATCTTCATTCATGCATACGTGTGGACTACCACATCCACGAAGTGATGTGATTAATTTTTCATCACTAGTTCATGTGGTCGGTTAAAATGATGGATTAAAGAAATATATATAATATTTATAACATATTTATGACTATTTAAAAATAATTAATCACTTAACTTCTTATCCTTCCCTTCATTGGAAAATGTTAATGCCACTTGTGCGCACATGTGGATTACCACCTTCACATAGTGATGTGATTCATTTTCCATTAACACCTCACATGGATGGTCATAAGGATGAAACTAATTAATAAGTATGGCATGTATAATATATTTTTGAATCTATAAAAGTGAAAAATTATCTAATTTATTTATTTTCCACCCAATAGAAAAATGAAAATGTCATTGATGTGTACGTATGAATTACCGTCTCCACGAAATGAAATGTTTCATTTTTCTTGAAAACCATACATGAATTGTTATAAAAGTATATTTAATTTTAAAAAATAATAATTATTAGAATTTTAATACTCAATATATGCTGGAAATATAATACCTTTGACCAAGGTCAACAAATTAATGTGATTTTGAGGTTGTAAACAAAACGACCTCAAAATGAACAACATGAACTTAACCATTTTAGTAAAAAAATAAAAAATATTAATATGTGAAATTAATGGAATAATGATAATAAAAGAAAAATATTTTTTTAAGAATGTTAATGAATACTAAAATATTTCTATTATGTGTTTAGAGAATGTACAAATCTAGATGAGACTTATGGAATATGATTTTTCCTTAAAACCTCGTTTTATGGTATTCCTTACAAATATTTCTCCTCCATACCCATGTTATTCAATGTAATCCATAAAATTTCTTATTTATACATGTAATATTGTTAAATTTTATTTCCATATACAATTTACTTTGTTTAATATGGTTTATAAATTAATATTTAAAAAATTTACAGCATATTAAAATTTTAATTATTTTTACCAAAGTGTAAAATAAAGTTTTTAATGTATATAAGATGAAAACCTTTTCTAATCATCATAGAATTTATTTTTTATTAATAATTATATATATTTTTCATGGTTTTTAAAACCCCCTATTAAATTTCTTTGGGGAATGTTTAGAAAATGATTTCAATAGAAAAATGGTTTTCTTCTTATTTTATGACATAATTGAATGTGATTTTTCTTATAGGTTTAAATTAGTTTTTCAAGGGGTTTTTATAAAAAACTGAATGATTATAATGGTTTTATTGATGATACAATAATTATTCATTACTTAGGATGGATAAATATCCTAATATATCTTATGAAGATGGGTGAGGTCGATATAACTCTTAAATGGATTAGGTAATGAATAGTCTTTAATGGTGGAAATTCGGGAAGATAACATGTTAGGTTACTCTTATGGAAATAATTAGGAATTAAATATTTAGACATAGGTTAATAATGATCCAAAAATGATTCTGAATATAATTTTTCAAGGCACCAACATTGTCTTTAAAATATTACAATGATTTAATGGAAATCTATTGATTAGAAAAAGATGGTATATGAGATTCTAAATGTTAAAGTATTATTTTTCAGATAAATGTTTTCTTGAGTTCCCATGTTTCTCATGATGCCTTCATAGATTTATGATGCTTGATAATGGGTTGAAAAGGATTACATTGAGTAAACATTGATTTTATCATGTGGTAATGTTTATTTATATGATCAATTTTTAATTGTGAATAGGGTAATAATTTTATTGTGTTTTCCTGTTTTTACATGGAGAAATGGGTTTCAATTATTTTTATATCTCTTAATAAGATTTTGTTTATCATCTAAAATTATCCATTATTTTTTGTAGGATCTAAATATTATTCGAAAATATATAAAGGAATATCTATCACCTATGTTGAATCATATTAAAGGAAGAAAAAGTGTCTTATATGAAATAAGAGTGTAAATTTAAGAACCTATTTTCATAAAAAATATACACTTTACAGAAATCTAAATATTATTATGATTTTTTATTCCAAATTATCTAAATATTATAAAATGAAAAATATCCTCAAAATGTAATATATTGTAACCCTATTTATAAATCATTAAATTATTGATTTTTTATAAAAAATGTCATTATACTACATATCCTTCAATTTTAAACCAAACCATGATGCCAAAGAACCTCATGTTCTTAAAATAATGAAGTCCCAAGGCATCTATATGCCTATACATTATATATAATAAAACCTCCTATGAATCCATCCCATAAAAAGAATCTATTAATGCTTTTTATATCTAAGGCACTCACCAGACTGGGTAAAACCTTCTCTTAGGTCATCCTCACATATATCAGTCATGTTAAAAATTATGTGAGAATTCCTTAATACTTGATAACATCACTCAACCCAAAAATATCCTAATCCATATATCAATTCCACTAGGATCTCCCACATAGCCCATAAATATCATCTCATATAAGTCATATCTCATCGGGCACATCCTTACTTCTATCCTAATATCATTAGAAAATGAAGTACCAAAACACCCCCTACAAGGTTCTTATTTACAGATAAGTATCTAGAATCACATGATAAGTCATCTTCTTATTAAGGAACTAATCGTAATTGGGGATTTGGATACTAAAATTTCACTCCCGATGACCAAGTCTCACCCATGATCCCATACACAGATATGATGATATCACTCAATGACAACCCATGTAGAGTATTCCATAGTCACATGGTTTGGTTAAGTAAAATGATATCAAGAAGATATTTGGAAAAAACTATGAAATTTTTTGTTGAAACATTATATAATCAAGACTTTTTTCCTTTTTCCAGAACCAGAACCAAAATCACCCACATGGGTTTCACCATGAAAGAATCCAAATGCCAATACTAACCTAAAAACAGTCACTATATATCCCTTAAATAGAGAGATTATATAGTTTTTATTATGGGATATCCTATATAAATTCCACATGACGAATCATATGAAGGAAATATATTGTGGACTAATTGAATATAATTACATGAAAAATTTATATAGGAAATATCGTATTAGTTATTTCTAACACTTTAAACAACTAAAAAAAATTTCATCCCTAATATCAATTGTTCCCCGGATGGAACATGTCATGTAAGTCCTATATGCCAAAATGATACATGGACAAAATCCTATTACCAATGGGTCAATATCCAAGAACCCATAAATCATAACTGATAAATATAAATGTGTCATGAAAAGTGAAAATTATAATACCTTAAAAGTGGAAACTAATAACAGATTATCCCATATCCTTTGTAACTAGGAAATTCTATCGAAAAAGGTGTTAATAAAAAACTATTTTGTGGTCCATAATAAGCTTTCATACATAAGTAATACATATCCAATATGTCCACAAATTTTAAGGAAAATAAAAATCTGACTAGATACCACTTTGTAATTCCACAAGATGGAGGAAACTCATCGTTTCCCCTAAATAGTTATTCATAGGTCCTCAGATACACCTCTCTATATTATAAAGGCGGACTAATAGAATAAAATTTTGAAAGTGTTATCATGGAGAAAATATTCCCTCATATCAGAGTGTAATCACAATCAAAAAAACCAAAATTAATCCATAACATTCATCAGAGTACACAGATGTAGTAAATTGGGGTCATAAATAATAGATGAAATATGGAAGCATCCATCTATATAGACACATAGTAATTCCAATATTCATATATTAATCACCCACTGTGATCAACAAACATACCAATTGTAACAGCCCGAGATTTTATGAAAAATATTCTTTTTTATTTCACTAATGTCTTGTGTTGTACGCTACACCAAAAGGATCTTGCACAACACGCATCCTTGACTTGCCTTGCATTACATGCAATTGCAACCTTCCTCGATAGCGTGTGTGGTACGTAATACTGAGTTTCACGAAACAATGATATGCTATTAAAATATTATTAAAACTAGCCGTTATGAATAGTAATAACCACTTTTTAAATTTTAGAAGTTTTAGCTCTCAAAATGGACTTCATTTTTGGATTCGGAGTATCGAATTTAGCCTAAGGTGAAATTTTGGTACTTTTCGGATAACTTTCATATTCTGATGAATAGTGAAAATTACTAAATTATAATTAAAAACAACTTTTTTAATCGAAATAATTAATAGTGAAAAATTATTAATTTGAGTGGTTTTAAAGTATATTTAGAATATAGTTTTACAATTTAATACAATGTTGGTCATTGGTTGTAGTTTCACATTTAAACCAGACATAATCAAGTGTCAATCTTTTGATAGATTTTGTTTCTTAAAAAACACGCTATTTGTTTTAACAGCGGGATTTAATTATAAAATTAATTAATGCAACTTTTATGTTATGAATTTGGTAAAATAGACTTCATTTTTGAATTCGGAATATGAAATATAGCTTAGGATGAAATTTTGGCATTTTTCTGAAAACTTTCAATTTTTGATGAATAGTGAAACCACTAAGTGGTAGGTTAAAAACGACATTTTGTATAAAACTTAATTTTACCGCTTCTGTGAATGGAATTTCGAAAATCCGATAGACACGGTTAATATCAAGGACTAAAATGTGGTTCAATGAGATGAAAATAATTTTTTGGTGAATAGTAACTTTTTACTTTTTTTACCGCGGTTAATAGTAAATAGGGTAACTAAGGGTAAATATGATATTACTATTACCCTAACACATGTCCTGATTCTATTGGACAAGTTTAGTTCGACCAAAAACAAACTTAGAAATAAAATATGACCATTTAGGCCCACTTGGATTAGATTAGGACATTTATTATTAATTTATTTAAAGAAGAGTTAAAAGAGTTAAAATCAAAGTTTATTTACTAAAACATTTTTAATATAGGGTTATACATAAGATAAATTCGATTGTAAATATTCATTAGAAAGCTAAAACGATTTCCTACATAATGGTATTTTATTTGTAATTTTTAGACGTTAAATAATTTAATTTATTTATGACACAATGATGATGCAGTAATTATCTTATTAATGAAATATTGACATAATTGATGTTATAAACACCAAAATGAATGTAATATGAGACTTTTTATGAATTCCACTAATTTTATAGGTTACTATGATATATTAATGTTGATTTAATCAACTTGGTTCGAACATATAATTCTGTTATGACTTTCACAAAAATCATATATCAAATAGTGTCAAAATTGACACACAATAGTGTTTAAATCAAATATTATATTATTAATTGTTATTTTATTCCTAAAAATCTAAGGTTCGGCCAAATGACTTAGATAAGGATATATATATTAATAATAAACAATTTGGGGTTCGTTTGGCATGTTATAGTAAGTGTATTAACCATATAGTGAAAGAAAACAAAAAGACACGGTAAAAGTTAAATTATTTAACTTAGAGTTAAATCTAATTGATAAGGTTTAAAATAATATCCAAACATGTCTAAATTTGATTGGTTGATGAGATTAAAACCCTATCTCATCTAATCTTCGAATATGAGTCATTTTTGGAGGTTTTTAAGTGGGGTTAGATTTATTATAAATTAATATTTTTAAGAATTCCTAAGGTGCCCCTCTCCTCCCCTATAAAAGGACATCTCCTCCCCCTCCTCCTCACACCAATTTGAGCACTCAAGCTCGGCCAACCCCTGCCAAAATATCTTCTCCACTTCCCTAGAAACATCCTAGAGGTTCTGGTCTTTCTCAAAGACAAATTTTAGTTCCCTAAGAGGAGGTCTCCAAAAGGCGCTTCAAAGAAGAGGTAATTACCGTTACCAATTCTTTCATCTTTATTTCTTCTTCCACTTCTTCTTCTTAGGTTGTTTCATTATGAAGTAATAACATCAGTATCACTCATATACTGATATGTTATTATAAGTATGAAACAACCCTATTTCACCATCTATCTATCCTACGGAAAAAGAAATCACCGCGCGTGCGTACGTACGGAATACCGTCTCCACGCCGTGGTGTAATCTATTTTCCACCACCACCTTACATGGATGGGTATAATGGTGTAAAGAATAACTATAAATAGTTATTAAAACATCATATTGATTCTGATATATTTTATAATCCACTCCAATTCAATTCAATATTTATGGAAATGATATCATCGCTCGTGCGTACGTACGGACTACCGTCTCCACGACACGATGAGATTCATTCTCCATGTTAACCATTTAAGAATGATTATAAAGTATATATAAGAAATAATAATGAAATATATGACATTATAAAGCTACTGGATTTATGTATATATATATATATATATGTATGTCATCTACTTACTTCCATTCAAGACAATAAGGAAAGAAAAACAGTGTTCATGCGTACGTACGGACTACCGTCTACATGAACGGTGTTTTTCATTTTATTTATCTATCTATTATATATAAGGAATATATATGATATATAAATCATATTTTATATTCTGGAAGTAAGTAAATCATGATATAATTAATAATGATGTCAAGAACAACAAGTCAAAACACCTACGATAAATGAAACGATTTTACCCAAAACGCTTCTTTAACATGGAATTTACAAAAGAACGGGTAATATAATGTCATAAGTGAACCATATATGATATCATAACAATGAATATGATTCTGTAATAAGTCAATGACATTATTTAAATCATTATACAGGAGGTTTGGACACATACGAAGCAAATCGGACCTAAGGTAAGGGAAATATCACAATCTCATTTTTATCCGAGATTGTTTATTCGTAAGTATTTACTGGGGTGTATTTTATCATCCACATCCATGTTCCTTCAATATGTAATATTGTTTCCATCCACTTACAATATTTTAAATCCAATTTTACTCTTCGGTGAGTTTTTAGTAAAGAATATGAAAGGAATCTTTTGTCGCTTTTTCATACGAGGTACTTTTTGACTTTTCCGACAAAAGTACGAAGAATGTTTTTTTAACTTAAACGGCATGAACGGATTTTTACGGTTTTATAAAGCCTTATTTTCATGAAGCTTCCTCCAAAAGATTTCAAGACTATTTTTAATAAAATCTCTTTCTTTTAAAATTGCATGATGTTTTGTGAAAAGAAATTGATTTTGAAGAAGAAAGGATATTTTCCTCAAGAATTCATTTCAAGTGTTTTATCAAAATTATTTTCCATCTAAGATAATAAAGGGTTCTGTTTCTATCCATATTTTTACATTGATTTGACTATGTTGTTATGGAATTATGTTTATGAATTCCTTTATCTTATATGAATGGTTTTATGATGTCATGTTGTTTTAAGAATCTCATTTTTATTACATGGGTTATGAAATGATGTATGATTTATGATTTTGTGGCACACATAAGAATGGTATCATTATGAGATGGGTGGGACCTATATCTCCCTCCAATGCATTGGGTAATGATTTTATATCTCATGAGATAGACATGGCTGGAATGGTAGGTTATACCGGTTCCGTGAAACATGACTGAAACGAGGGTTACTCGATTCAGAAAGGGACTTTCTCCACTAAGATAGTCTTGGCAATGAGTCTTGACTAACAAGAAATGATTCTCTATGATTATGTGTGTATGCCACAAAGTTTCATGTTTTAAGTTATGATTATTGGGATTACTTTTTCACTGCCATGATTTATCCCATGATTATGAAATTATGCTCTCTTTTGCAGGTTATGATTTCCAAAATGTTATGTTCTTATGAATATGATGTGATTGATATTTATTTTTTTACCCTTACTGAGCATTTGAGCTCACCCTTTTATGTTTTCTTTTCCCAAGGATATAAAGAAAGGTTTTAGGTAAAAAAAAGGAAGATCTTTATGGGAGATTTTGAAGATCTTTCACCATGATTAGAAGATTATAGTCCGAGTTTCCAAAGACACTAAACTATTACGATCCTTGTGTGTGTTTTTTTTATGTACTAAGTATTCCGCAAAAGTAATGTAATGTCCATGTACGTCAAGATACGGGTCTCTACAGTTGGTATCAGAGGAAAGGTTTAGTCAACCTTTGGAAACTAGGATGCGAAAACGTTAGTGAGATCCCTAGAGATATTTCTACGGTATGTCTAGGGATGTCTCTAAGGTTAATTATACGTATAGATTATAGTCCTAGAATTGCACTAACGATCTTAGAATTTAACCTAAGATGTTAGATATTGAGGGTACTACCCCTTTATTATAACGATCTTCTAATTTAACCTAAGATGTTAGATATTGAGGGTACTACCCCTTTATTATGTTGTTTTCCCTAGCATGATTTTTGCCTCTCATACTATTCTTTTGGGGTTTTAGACGATGGCTGGAACCCGAAGGAACTGTGTTAATGCGGAATGTGATGGGAAATGCAATGATTGTCCCCCTGAGCAACCAAACGATATGGGAGCCGGAATGCAAAATCTTGTAGCCATGCTCACACAACTTTCTCAAGCTATGAATCATGCAGGACTTCAAAACGAGCAAAGGAAGGAGCAACATTCTGTTGAATCCTTCATGAGGCAGCGTCCACCTTCTTTCAGTGGGTCTACTGATCCATTAGTTGCTGAACAATGGATTAGTACTACTGAAAAGATATTTTCAGTTCTTCAATGTTCTGAACATGATAAAGTCATCTTAGCAGTGTATCGTTTGGAAGGAGATGCTGATCAATGGTGGAATCTTATTAAGAATACGAGGCAAAGGGATGAAATTGAGTCTATGGAATGGGACGAGTTCAAGAACTTATTTTTCAATAAGTACTTCCCTCGTATTCTCCGAACAAAGATGGAGAAAGAGTTTCTTGAACTGAAGCAAAGGGATGATGAATCTGTTGGTACCTATGAAGCGAATTTTACAAGACTTGCAAGGTACGCTTCTGGTATTATCATCCAACCTGAAAGTAAAGTTGATCGATTTTTCAGTGGCTTAAAACCAAGTCTTCGAAGGGCATTAGCTATAAGAGACTTCAGTAGCTATGAAGAAATTGTGCGTTGTGCTATCAAGGTAGAAATGGAAGTTGGTGTTACATATCCATCTCATGGTTTTGACAAGAAACGAAAGATGGAGTTCAAGGAGAAATCTCAGAATAATGGTAAAAAGAAGATGAATGTTTCCTTATGCACAAAGTGTGGAAAGAAGCATGGTGGAGATTGTCTTAAAGGGACTAGAAAATGTTTTAAGTGTGGAAAAGAAGGTCATCGAGCAGCTGAGTGTTGAAGTAATGGAAAAAGGGTTTCTAATGATGTGAATAAAGCAAACATTGCAGAGAACGCACCACCAACACTTCAATGCTTCAAGTGCAAGGAAATAGGGCATTATGCTAATAATTGCCCTAATCCAAGGGTTAGTGATGATCAACATGAGCAACCACTGAAGGCAAAGGACAAAGGGAAATCACATGCGATCACTATTGGCAATATTGAATATGACAACGATGTGGTGGAATGATTAAGTGTTTATGTAATGGGATTCCAAAATAATGTTGTATCTTGGAATATTGGAATATTTATGTATTGGTCTAATGTGGTATTCAAAGTGATTGAGATATTATGCGCATAATGAAGGGAAAACGAGAAAATGAAATGTTTAACAGTATTCATGAGCTCATGATTGATATAAGGACTAAGTGATATCATGGTTTGAGTATATAGAATTTTGAGGATTTTGGTATGTGGAAAGTGTTAACTTTTAACTGCATTCAAGTTTTCACTAAGGTTCAATGGGTATTCAAGAGAATACATGATTAAGGACTTTGAATGTTTAGAATGTGACCAACAAGACATATCTTATGATATATGGGGATCAACGATGGTATTAAATCTCTGGTAATAATTTTCACTATGTTATGAAAGTGGACTGCAGTATTATGGATAAGCCTAAAGAAGTTCTTTTTTTTGATATTATTGATAGGATGTTATAGTAATGTAGTATTAGAAAAAGGACAACCTGCAGGACGGGCGACAACCCATCGCGTCGGACAAGGCTATGGGAATCGAACCCAAAACCGAAGTGCGACTGGCCTTTATCGCCTACCACTGGCCTACAAGAAGTCCCTGTTTAGTAGAAACTAGTTTTATTTTATTAAGCAGTACGATATGTGAAGTATAAGTCCATTTTAGGAACCATATATAATTAATCTCACTATAGATCGACTTATGTATATAATTTTTGCTAACCTTTTGTTTGAGACAGATGGAATGACCCGTCATTCTATGACATGATCTGCTAACACTTCACGAATAACAAATTCAACTTCATCTATTTAAGAGATGAAGTGGAAATTGTTCAAGGCACAAACAACAGTGATATTGTACCAAAATAAAGTAAGTATTTATTCTAATTCAAATTTTCAACTTTAGGGAAATGACCTTGAAAACCAAAAATGTTGTCCTAGTGATCTTATATCTGATGAATCAGATGGTACCTTATATCATCACAAATCTATGGATTTGTGATTACTGGCTTTTCCATAGCCATGTTCTCTACCACTCTCCATCAGAACATGATGGTTAGATTTCTCTTCCATATCCATATTTTCACCTATGTGGAAACCCAATGATTAGTTTATTTGGGTAACCATTATGTTTCATACTTTTGTTTTTAAAGATTGGTTTTCATATTCCTTTTTACGATGTGCGTTTCTATTAAAGAAACTTTCGAATAGTAAACCATTTATAACCCCGACGAATTTCGAGGGCGAAATTCATTTTAAGGGGGGTAGAATGTAACAGCCCAAGATTTTATGAAAAATATTCTTTTTTATTTCCCTAATGTCTTGTGTTGTACGCTACACCAAAAGGAGCTTGCACAACACGCATCCTTGACTTGCCTTGCATTACACGCAATCACAACCTTCCTCGATAGCGTGTGTGGTACGTAATACTGAGTTTCACGAAACAATGATATGCTATTAAAATATTATTAAAACTAGCCGTTATGAATAGTAATAACCAATTTTTAAATTTTAGAAGTTTTATCTCTCAAAATGGACTTCATTTTTGGATTCGGAGTATCGAATTTAGCCTAAGGTGAAATTTTGGTACTTTTCGGATAACTTTCATATTCTGATGAATAGTGAAAATTACTAAATTATAATTAAAAACAACTTTTTTAATCGAAATAATTAATAGTGATAAATTATTAATTTGAGTGGTTTTAAAGTATATTTAGAATATATTTTTAAAATTTAATAAAATGTTGGTCATTGGTTGTAGTTTTACATTTAAACCAGACATAATCAAGTGTCAATCTTTTGATAGATTTTGTTTCTTAAAAAACACGCTATTTGTTTTAACAGCGGGATTTAATTATAAAATTAATTAATGAAACTTTTATGTTATGAATTTGGTAAAATAGACTTCATTTTTGAATTCGGAATATGAAATATAGCTTAGGATGAAATTTTGGCATTTTTCTGAAAACTTTCAATTTTTGATGAATAGTGAAACCACTAAGTGGTAGGTTAAAAACGGAATTTTGTATAAAACTTAATTTTACCGCTTCTGTGAATGGAATTTCGAAAATCCTATAGACACGGTTAATATCAAGGACTAAAATGTGGTTCAATGAGATGAAAATAATTTTTTGGTGAATAGTAACTTTTTACTTTTTTTACCGCGGTTAATAGTAAATAGGGTAACTAAGGGTAAATATGATATTACTATTACCATAACACATGTCCTGATTCTATTGGACAAGTGTAGTTCGACCAAAAACAAACTTAGAAATAAAATATGACCATTTAGGCCCACTTGGATTAGATTAGGACATTTATTATTAATTTATTTAAAGAAGAGTTAAAAGAGTTAAAATCAAAGTTTATTTACTAAAACATTTTTAATATCAGGTTATACATAAGATAAATTCGATTGTAAATATTCATTAGAAAGCTAAAACGATTTCCTACATAATCGTATTTTATTTGTAATTTTTAGACATTAAATAATTTAATTTATTTATGACACAATGATGATGCAGTAATTATCTTATTAATGAAATATTGACATAATTGATGTTATAAACACCAAAATGAATGTAATTTGAGACTTTTTATGACTTCAACTAATTTTCTAGGTTACTATGATATATTAATGTTGATTTAATCAACTTGGTTCGAACATATAATTCTGTTATGACTTTCACAAAAATCATATATCAAATAGTTTCAAAATTGACACAAAATAGTTTTTAAATCAAATATTATATTATTAATTGTTATTTTATTCCTAAAAATCTAAGGTTCGGCCAAATGACTTAGATAAGGATATATATATTAATAATAAACAATTTGGGGTTCGTTTGGCATGTTATAGTAAGTGTATTAACCATATAGTGAAAGAAAACAAAAAGACACGGTAAAAGTTAAATTATTTAACTTAGAGTTAAATCTAATTGATAATGTTTAAAATAATATCCAAACATGTCTAAATTTGATTGGTTGATTAGATTACAACCCTATCTCATCTAATCTTCGAATATGAGTCATTTTTGGAGGTTTTTATGTGGGGTTATATTTATTATAAATTAATATTTTTAAGAATTCCTAAGGTGCCCCTCTCCTCCCCTATAAAAGGACATCTCCTCCCCCTCCTCCTCACACCAATTTGAGCACTCAAGCTCGGCCAACCCCTGACAAAATATCTTCTCCACTTCCCTAGAAACATCCTAGAGGTTCTGGTCTTTCTCAAAGACCAATTTTAGTGCCCTAAGAGGAGGTCTCCAAAAGGCGCTTCAAAGAAGAGGTAATTACCGTTACCAATTCTTTCATCTTTATTTCTTCTTCCACTTATTCTTCTTAGGTTGTTTCATTATGAAGTAATAACATCAGTATCACTAATATACTGATATGTTATTATAAGTATGAAACAACCCTATTTCACCATCTATCTATCCTACGGAAAAAGAAATCACCGCGCGTGCGTACGTACAGAATACCGTCTCCACGCCGTGGTGTAATCTATTTTCCACCACCACCTTACATGGATGGGTATAATGGTGTAAATAATAACTATACATAGTTATTAAAACAACATATTGATTCTGATATATTTTATAATCCACTCCAATTCAATTCAATATTTATGTAAATGATATCATCGCTCGTGCGTACGTACGGACTACCGTCTCCACGACGCGATGGGATTCATTCTCCATGTTAACCATTTAAGAATGATTATAAAGTATATATAAGAAATAATAATGAAATATATGACATTATAAAGCTACTGGATTTATGTATATATATATATATGTATGTCATCTACTTACTTCCATTCAAGACAATAAGGAAAGAAAAACAGCGTTCATGCGTACGTACGGACTACCGTCTCCATGAACGGTGTTTTTCATTTTATTTATCTATCTATTATATATACTGAATATATATGATATATAAATCATATTTTATATTCTGTAAGTAAGTAAATCATGATATAAGTAATAATGATGTCAAGAACAACAAGTCAAAACACCTACGATAAATGAAACGATTTTACCCAAAACGCTTCTTTAACATGGAATTTACAAAAGAACGGGTAATATAATGTCATAAGTGAACCATATATGATATCATAACAATGAATATGATTCTGTAATAAGTCAATGACATTATTTAAATCATTATACAGGAGGTTTGGACACATACGAAGCAAATCGGACATAAGGTAAGGGAAATATCACAATCTCATTTTTATCCGAGATTGTTTATTCGTAAGTATTTACTGGGGTGTATTTTATCATCCACATCCATGTTCCTTCAATATGTAATATTGTTTCCATCCACTTACAATAGTTTAAATCCAATTTTACTCTTCGGTGAGTTTTTAGTAAAGAATATGAAAGGAATCTTTTGTCGCTTTTTCATACGAGGTACTTTTTGACTTTTCCGACAAAAGTACGAAGAATGTTTTTTTTAACTTAAACGGCATGAACGGATTTTTACGGTTTTATAAAGCCTTATTTTCATGAAGCTTACTCCAAAAGATTTCATGACTATTTTTAATAAAATCTCTTTCTTTTAAAATTGCATGATGTTTTGTGAAAAGAAATTGATTTTAAAGAAGAAAGGATATTTTCCTTAAGAATTCATTTCATGTGTTTTATCAAAATTATTTTCCATCTAAGATAATAAAGGGTTCTGTTTCTATCCATATTTTTACATTGATTTGACTATGTTGTTATGGAATTATTTTTATGAATTCCTTTATCTTATATGAATGGTTTTATGATGTCATGGTGTTTTAAGAATCTCATTTTTATTACATGGGTTATGAAATGATGTATGATTTATGATTTTGTGGCACACATAAGAATGGTATCATTATGAGATGGGTGGGACCTATATCTCCCTCCAATGCATTGGGTAATGATTTTATATCTCATGAGATAGACATGGCTGGAATGGTAGGTTATACCGGTTCAGTGAAACAGGACTGAAACGAGGGTTACTCGATTCAGAAAGGGACTTTGTCCACTAAGATAGTCTTGGCAATGAGTCTTGACTAACAAGAAATGATTCTCTATTATTATGTGTGTATACCACAAAGTTTCATGTTTTACGTTATGATTATTGGGATTACTTTTTCACTTCCATGATTTATCCCATGATTATGAAATTATGCTCTCTTTTGCAGGTTATGATTTCCAAAATGTTATGTTCTTATGAATATGATGTGATTGATATTTATTTTGTTTACCCTTACTGAGCATTTGAGCTCACCCTTTTATGTTTTATTTTCCCCAGGATATAAAGAAAGGTTTTAGGTAAAAAAAAGGAAGATCTTTCTGGGAGATTTTGAAGATCTTTCACCATGATTAGAAGATTATAGTCCGAGTTTCCAAAGACACTAAACTATTACGATCCTTGTGTGTGTTTTTTTTATGTACTAAGTATTCCGCAAAAGTAATGTAATGTCCATGTACGTCAAGATACGGGTCTCTACACCAATATAATAAAATATTAAAGTGCATGATGATCTACCACTATTACCAACATTGAAAATCAAAGTCCTTAGAATCCCTTTGAGTTATCCAGCTTAATCATGCAACAATTTACATATCCCCTACATGATCCCATGAAAAAAGAATTCTACACAGGTGCTCAAGTTCTATGGCCTATTGAATAGGGTGTGCATACAACTCAATATGGTACCACTAATGTGGTCCCTAACATACCTAATGATTTTTTGCGTATGCATGATTTATTCTTAGCTATAAAAATAAATATAGTGTATAAGAAAAAATAAATAGCCACAATCAATCCTTAGATTCTAAGGATACATAGGATTGAATTACATAGGTTTAATACAGTGCTAATTTTTCTTTTATCTTGTAATGTAAACTAGTAAGGGGGACCACATCATTATCAAGAACCTCTTTAGAACATCAGTATAGTGACCATGTCCTACCCCAACACAATCACATACACATTAAACATGTTTTGTTTTGTTCTAGATGTATCTAAGTATAATGTGAACCACCTAAGGGATCCATCTATGACCCTAAAACCGTATAAATAAAACCAAGGGGAATCCAAGGTCCGCCATGAAACTATAAATAACATACACATAATGGGGAACTCTCCCCATAACCCTGTATCATATCTATCATAAACCCAGTGTCATAAATCACCCAAAATAATCACATTTTATACACATGGGGGGTCACATCCCCTACTTATAACATGTATCGGGTTCTATTTACCTAGATACACATATTCACCCCAGTTCGTTACCCCACTTTCATATATATAACACACATTTATATGTATACACCTCACATAAATCACATATACTTGAGGTCACATCCTAACTGTAACCTCACGCCACACCTCACATAAAACTGGGGGTATATACTAAACATAACATAATTTCATTGCACAATAGTTATCTAATCACTGGATCATGACATATGTATCATAGTATTAACAATTACTTGGGTCAAACCCTTTCCCAACTAACTCTTATAACCAAGGTAGGCCTATCATGTGCCTAAATTGTCCCTTTTAATACAACCCTTATATGATCACATTATCAATTTGGGTTATCTAGTGACACTAAAAATCATTACCACTCAATCTAACACTAATCCTATCAAGTGTTACATAACATTGGTGTGCCTATTAGGGTCCCCTAGACCACACCATAACACCAACGCCCTACACAATTTCCTCTACCCCTCCATTAAAAATCCTAGGTTTTAGGGTTGTTACTCAGGGGGAATCCCATTCCATAGCAGCATCATAATCTTATCAAGGAAAAAATTGTCTCTTAAGAAAGACATACTGGAATCACTCATGAGATATGGATTAATTTCCACTTCTCCTCCCAAGGACATCCTAGGTTGGTCCTCTCACCAAGATAACATAAATCTACCTTGGGTATACCCACCTAGGTATTAAATGGTTATTGGATGAGGGACATTTATCCCGCTCTCTAATCATCTAACCCAATGAATATAAAGTGTATCATAGTCCCATAAATTTCTACTCAGACCCCTCAATCCAATTCATTTCTCCTCCTTGATAAAAGGAACTAAGGAACCATTAAAATATCCAATATATAATGCTAAATTCATTTTATTTACAACCCTTATGGCCTATACATCTCAAGTAATACATTTATAATCAAGGTCTCAACCATCAATGTATGAGGAATAAAGATAGTACACAAGTTACCATGTCCGTCCTTAGTGCTTTGTCCATTTCCAATAATTTCATTTTACAGAAAAAATATATTTTAAATATAGGGTTGATCACCCTTACTATAGAGAACACATGTTACATGAATATAATAATATTAATAAATCAATATTTTATTCTCAATTAACCACCAACCACATATGATTTAATTTCCTATATATTTGATCAACAACCTCCCAAGAACATCAAAGCCTTGTATCACCTCCTATGGCCTTTACTCAATCCAACAAATAAATTTTAAATAATTATAAAATTTTGTAATTTAAATTATATAATAATAATGTATAAAAAATAATGAATCCACACATTAAAACAAAAACCATGAACAACCCCCTATGATAGGTCCATAACATACTCTTAACACCATTTTAGAAAAAATACCTATTAAAAAGTGGTTTCACTGTATTTGTTTTGAATTTATGGAAAAACCCTAAGAAAACTCATATGATGATGTAACTCTAAACAATCCACACAAAACCTTATCTAGAAAATTTTAAAATATTTCCCTTATATACGTAGATAAAAATAACCATTTTTATCTATTGATTCCACTATGATCTCGTGGAATCATTTCCCAAAACCCTAACTAATACACACTAAAAATCAATGACATTCGAAAAGGAATAAAAGTAGAAAATTAAACAAGATGTATTACTTAAAATAACCATAAAAATGAACCCAAAAAATCCACAAACCTTATGTGATAAATGGAATATATTTTAGGGTGGAACCATTTGAAATATTATCCTTACATCACTCATTTATATATAAATTTAAGGCAAACTTAACTGAAGGACCCCGGGACACCCTGAGAGGGGAGGGGTGAATCAGGGTGACCACTTTTTCTTTTAATGTGATGGATCTTTTTCCAACGTTGGTAGGAACTCGTTGAACCTGTATGATGATTATGATTAGGAAGCAAACAATCACAAGCACACAGGAGACACAACTCTTTTTACTTGGTTAACCACTAAGGGCTACGTCCAAGGAGCATACGCCGACAGGCTGTCGGTCGTACCAAAATCCACTATGATTCACTAGCTGTAGATTACAAAGGTTCGGGTACAGACACTCTGTCCCAGGCTCACTGCCTTTACAATTGTTCAGGGATAGCTCACTGCATCCCTCGGGTCACTCCCGTTGACTCCCCCTGGCTCACTGCTGTTGGTGAAGTCCAACTCAGTTTATAGATGTGAAGGTCTCTTCATCATTTTCATAATAATGCATCCTTTTTTGTATGTAGATGCTCTATTGAAGTCCGATTCTCACCAGAAGAAGAATATCGCTTTTCCTCGTATGTATCGGTTAGTCTCTTGGCTTTCTTGCAGCTCCAAACAGGCCGACAGGCTTCAGCAAAACCTGGCGTGCTTCTCCAAGCCGGACGCGCAAGTCCCAATACAGCGTGCAAGTCCGAACTGGCGCGCAAGTGTCACCAATGCACCTGCGTGACGCTTCCTTCCCCGACTACAAACTTGCGCGGTCAACTTCCCTTCTCTCCCAAACAACCTTGGGCGCTCAGTAGACAACCGGTACACAAGCTCTACTTGCGCGACCAAACTACCACTTTCGCGGCTCAACCACTTGCACGACGAGAGCTCGAACAATCTCTCAGTCTTCAACTCCGTTAGAAATGAGGAGGGGTGGTCCAGTATTTATAGGCAAACTGGACCCCCTGCACGGAGCCGCGCAAGTCCCTCAGCGGCGCACAAGTCTTGTCTCCAGTAGCCTCTGTCGCGCAACCCACTTGCGCGACCCAACCAACACTTGCACGAACTTCGTTCCTTAGCCAAATTTTGATGTTCTGATCCTCAAAAAACATATGGCGCGCAAGTCTTCTATCCTCCAAGAGCTCGGCGCGCAAGTACCTTTTCCAAAAACACTTTACTTTATTGGCCGATTTTCAGGCCCAAAAATTTGGCAAACACTGGGAAACAGTGCCACCTTCACTACTGTTTTCTGCTTGAACGGTATGATCTCTTTGTTGGTACACATCCTGAACTTCCACTGAGGATTGACAACAAACACAAACCATATGCCAAATCATTCTTTAAAGACCCTGGTTCCAACAATATCCCCCTTTGGGTTTGTTGGCAATCAGAATAAATTCAATAGATCTCCAACCATGAGCAAACCCAAAACACAAGAATCAACTCAGCCAACACTCTAAGTCTACGTGAGCAATGCTCGGTGTAGAAAACAAGAGAGGAAGCTTGAATTGGGTTCTGGTGTTTTGAAATTCTCCATGACGCCCGATGTTATCCTTCTTATACTTCTCATCACAATCTTATACTTCTCATCACAGAAGAATTTCATGCCTTGAATTTATTCCTTTCTCCCCCATTGACAATAAAACCAAAGACCGATAAGTTGTTCAATGTTCAGCTCAATCCATAATCCCCCTGAATAGTATCTCCCCCATAATTCTTCATCACAGCCATAAGCAGATAAAAACAGTTAAAAAAATGAGGAGAGGGGATTTCCGGAGCCTCCTTATGCAGTAGGAGGTGGTTGAACACCGAGGTTCAATCGATACTTCTCAAACACAGCCACGGACAATGGCTTGGTCAGGATATCAGCCACTTGCTCATCAGTTCCAACATGATCCATTCTAATCACGCCTTGTTCAACCTTTTCTTTGATAAAATGATACCGTATTTCAATATGTTTTGTACGAGAATGCTGAACCGGATTCTTCATAAGATCAATTGCACATTTGTTATCACAATAAATCACCATTGGTTACTGCACCTTATCACCAATATCTGTTAGCTGCTGCTTCATCCAAAGAAGTTGAGTGCATGCTTTTGTGGTAGAGATATACTCAGATTCAGCCGTACTAAGAGAAGTACTTTCTTGTTTCTTTCTCAACAAGCCGACACATTTCTTCCCAATATAGAAAGCGCCACCACTAGTGGACTTTCTATCTACCACATCACTAGCCCAGTCAGCATTTGAAAATGCGGATAATTCACTGTCCCTGCCTGCAGCAAAAAATAACCCAAAGTTATGTGTACCGTGAAAGTATCTCATGATTCTTTTTACTGCTGCCATATGTTCCCCTTTTGGATTACTCTAAAAGCGGGCTGCAAGGCATGTGGCAAAGACAATATCTGGCCTTGTCGCTATCAAGTACAGTAGGCTTCCAATGATCCTTGTGTACATGGTGGGATCAACAGAGTCCCCATCCTCATGCATTCCGAGTTTAGTTCCAACTGCAACCGGAGTTGACATTGGTTTGGAGTCTTGCATATTGAACTTCTTCAGTAGCTCTCTTGCATATTTTTCCTGAGAAATGAAAGTGTATTCCTTTTATTGAATCACCTGCATCCCCAAGAAATATGTGAGCTCCCCAATCATAGACATTTCAAATTCTGATTTCATGTGGTTGGCAAATTCATCCACTGATTTCTGCCTACTGCCACCAAATATGATATCATCAACGTAGACAAGAACCATGAATTGATATTTTGGAGAATTATTCACATAGAGATTGTGATCAACTCCTCCTCTTTTGAATTCCAACTTATTGAGATATGAATCCAGCCATGAGTACCATGCCCGTGGTGCCTGCTTCAAACCATACAAAGCTTTCTTCAGTTTACAGACCTTTATTTCATCAGTACCCAAAACAAATCCCACTGGTTTTTCAATGTAGACTTCTTATTCGATTACACCATTCAAGAATTCTGTCTTAACATCCATTTGATATACTTTATATCCTCTTTAGAGTGCCATGGCAAGGAAAAGCCTGATTGACTCCAGTCTAGCCACTGGAGAAAAGTTTTCTTCAACATCAATTCCTTCAATCTGAGAGTATCTTTTACATACCAGATGTGCCTTGTTTCTGATGAAACTTCCATGTTCATCAAAATTATTTTTGAAGATCCATTTGGTACCAATCTCATTTTTACCTTCAGGTCTCTGGACAAGATCCCATGTCCGATTCTTGTCAATCTGATCTAATTCATCATTCATGGCTTTCACCCAAGATTCATCATTAGTAGCTTCTTCGAATGAGGATGGCTCTACAACTAATAGAAATGCAGATTGCGTGTTATTCCTCATTCTCCTTGTTTGAGTGGGTGAACTCCTCTCCCCAATTATGTTGGATGGATCAATCTCATCTCTTCGATTTCTCCTGCGAGGTTCAGTAGCATTTTCTTCAGCCATAGTTTCTTCTTCAGATTCTTCTTCTGAGTCAATATCATGATGTGACTGCTGAGTGTTTTGAACAACTTCATCTATTTCTGCATTTGTATTTTCTTCTCGTTCACATTCTTCCTGACTTTCTATCACATCATTATATGAAGTCCTTGAAGCATTCATGGTTTTATCTTCAATTATCTTAACATCACTGCTTTCCACAATTCTTCCCAAACGCTTGTTGAAGCATTTGTAGGCTTTGCTGTTCATTGAGTAACCAAGGAAAATTCCTTCATCTGCATTGTCGCCATATTTCCCTTGATTTCCTTCTTTGTTCCTGATGAAGCATTTACTTCCAAAGACATGGAAGTATTTTAGAGAAGGATTATGTCCATGACACAATTCATATGGTGTCTTAGTCTCACCCATATAGAGTCCTGTTCGATTCTGAAAGTATATTGCATCTTGAATAGACTCTTTCCAGTAATGTCGTGGAATAGCACTCTCAATAAGCATAGTTAGCACCATGTTGTTAACCTGTTGATTCCTACGTTCAACAACTCCATTTTGTTGTGGAGTTCTCACAGCAGCTACCTCATGCTGTATCCCATGCTTCTTTAGATAATTCTCAAATTCAATAGACGTGTATTCTCATCCATTGTCAGATCGCAACACTTTGATTGTTCGTCCAGTATCATTCTCGGCGATTCGCCGATATGTTTTCATGCAGTCAAGGACTTGTCGTTTCCTGTGAATGACCATAACACATGCCATTCTACTGTAATCATCTATGAAAAGGACAAAGTACCTTTCTCCATGTGTTCCGGAAACATTTATTGGACCACAAACATCTGTATGAATCAGATCAAGAAGGTGAGATGCCTTTTTCTTCTTTGGCCGATATGAACTGTAGACCAGCTTCCCACGAATACAAGCATCACAAGATTTTTCACGCTCACACTTCAGGTTGGGGATGTCTATGACAATTCTCAATTTTGATATTTTCTCCATGTCTTGTTGATTGATCTGTCCCAATCTCCGATGCCACAAATTGTTTTCTTCTTCAACAGTCATGTAACATACATTTTCTTCATTATCAACCTGATACAAGTTGCCTTCTATTCTGCATCCTTTCATAAGTGAATTGCCGGTTTTTCCCTTGATAGTGTAGCCTTTCTGATTAAAAGTAACTATAAGTCCTGAGTCACAGAGTTGACTCACGCTAAGGAGATTATAATGTAGGCCATCTACGTAAAGGACTTCAGTCTTCTTTAGTTCTCCATTAGCTAATTGGGTACTTCCACTCCCTTTGATTTTCAGAGACCCATCATTACCAAATCTTACTGTACCATCAACATTCTTTATGATATTCGTTAGTAGGCCGGCATTACCCGTCATATGAGATGAACAACCGCTATCCAGAATCCAGGTACTATTGATCTTTGTAGCTTTAAGGGATACCTCTGCAAGGTTTGATTTCTCAATCTTCTTCCTTTCCTTCCATGAGACATTAGATTGAGTATATAGAACTGATGACCTTTCAACTATCTCTTCCACATACCCAGGTTCTTCATAGTCAATGTCTTCTTTGAGAGGTGAGAACCTGTTTGAAAGAGAAACACTATCTTGCTGACGAGACTCGACTTGTCTTGAACTTCGGTATGAGGTGTCTATGTCCCTTCTCTGCCTACAATTAACGACCTTATGACCAAATTTAGAACAACGAAAACAATATCCATAGAAATTATTTCTTCTATGAGAATTAGGATATGAGATTGTTTCTTTTGTTGAGCATCTATATCTTCTCCATTCATATAGCTTCTTGCCTCTTCACAATAAGACATGGTATGGCCCAGATAGCCACAGAACTGACACTTCATGAGAGGAAATGTCTTCTCACTTGAATTTCTCCTGATATCTTCTTCCTTGGGAGAATAGTAAGACTGTCTGTCATTTTTTAATGTTTGAGGATAATTTTCGGGTATCCTTTTAGATTGGATTGAGGGTTACTTTTTCAGAACTCTAGGTAACATTTCATCATGTTCAACTTTCATCTTATCTTTCTTTTATATCTTTTCACTTCCAGTAGTTGATGACTCAACCTCACAGCCAATTCCACTCTTTCCCATGCAAGCGTGTCTTTGATCACTCAAGATTTTTCCAACCCCATCTGAACCACACTTGGCTCTTGCTAGTAATTCTGCATCTAAGAATCTTCCGAACTGTATTTTCTTCCTCGATTCTTTTGGAATTTATTCAGTCTCCAGTTTACTCCTTAGAGTAACTACTTCCTCCTCAAGACCCTCAGCAGTCTTGGATTTTTCATCCAGTCTGGATGTGAGGTCATTGATGACCTTTTCCTGCTCTTCAATTCTCAGCTTTAGATCAACTACATCATTATTGCTTTTAATTATTTTAGACTGTACCTTCACAAATTCTTCCAGTCGTTTAATTTCAGCTTCAAGTTGATCAACATATTCAGTTTATTCTTCTACAATTGATTTCCACTTATTGTAGCTCTTACATTTAATCTTAAGATTATTAACTGCATCCTTAAGTTGCACCTCAAGATCTACACAGGTTCTCAGTTGTTTTTCTCCATCAGTATCTTCTGACTTTTCAACAGTGGCCATCATAGAAGCATGGTTCATAGTTTTGAATTCTGGTTCTTCTTCATCACAGAATTCATTCTCATCTTCTTCCTCTTCACAGACAAAACTCTTCCTTTGAATTTTCTTACCAGATTTCAAGTCTCCCTTTTTGAAGAAGCTTCTCTAAGGCTTCTTGAATTTTTCATCTTCACTGTCATCATCATTGATATTTTTCAAGCATTGAGAGGCAATGTGCCCAACCTTTCCACAATGGAAACATGCGAGAGGTAACTTCCCTTTGAATTTCCCTTTCCCCTTCTGGAACTTCTTTGCAATGAGAGAAAGAATTTCTTTCTCTTCGTCATCATCACCACTACTATCCTTTGAGATTTTCAATTTATCCATGGCCTTGAATTCCATTTCCTTGCTCACCCGAGTCGTAGCATCTTCTGGTTTGACTCTCATTTCATATGCTACCAAGCTTCTCAGTAGATCATCTAGAGAAAGTTTAGAAAGATCTCTTTCCTCAAGGGCTGACACCTTCACATTATACAGAGGTGGAAGTCTTCTTAATATTTTCTTTACAATATCAATGTCTTTGATTTCATCGCCTAAAACCCGAATTGCTCCAACCACTTCACTAATTCGATTGAAGAAAGAGTCTACATTCTCGTCTGGATGCATCTTCAGATCATTAAACCGATTGTGTAGCACTTGTAGTTTTGCCTCCTTCACTTTGCTATCTCCTTCATAAATATTCTCAATTTTATCCCAAATGGATTTTGCTGAGGTGAAATTCATCACCTTCAGGTAGATCTGATCAGAAAGAGCTGCAATGAGAGCATTCTGTGCTTTAGCATCTGCATCAAGATGTTTCCTGTCTGTTTCAGTCATAGCCTGACCTGTTGGATCAGTGACATGTATTCCTTGCACAGTAGAAAAAAGAACTTCCATTCCAATAGATCTTAGATGAGATCTCATTCTGTTCTTCCATATCTGGAAATTTCTTCCATCGAAGTGAGGGACTCCCCTGATATTGACTGTGTTTTCCATGATGAAAAGGGTTAGATTCAACACCAGCAACCTTTACCCTCTGACACCACTTGAAGGACCCTGGGACACCCTGATAGGGGAGGGGTGAATCAGGGTGACAAATTATTCTTTTAATGTGATAGATCTTGTTCCCATGTTGGTAGGAACACGTTGAACCTGTATGATGATTAGGATTAGGAAGCAGACAATCACAAGAATAGAGGAGACACAACTCTTTTTACTTGGTTCACCACTAAGGGCTACATCCAAGGAGCATACGCCGACAGGCTGTCGGTCGTACCAAAATCCACTATGCTTCACTAGCTGTAGATTACAATGGTTTGGGTACAGGCACTCTATCCCAGGCTCACTGCCTTTACAATTGTTCAGGGATAGATCACCGCATCCCTCGGGTCACTCCCGTTGACTCCCCTTGGCTCACTGCCGTTGGTGAAGTCCCACTCAGTTTATAGACATGATGGTCTCTTCATCATTTTCATAAGAATACATCCTTTGTTGTATGTAGATGCTCTATTGAAGTCCGATTCTCACCAGATGCAGAATATTTCTTTTCCTCGTATGTATCGGGTAGTATCCTGGCTTTCTTGCAGCTCCAAACAGGCCGACAGGCTTCAGAAAAACCTGGAATGCTTCTCCAAGCCGGACGCGCAAGTCCCAATATGGCGTGCAAGTCCAAACTGGCGCGCAAGTGTCACCAATGCACCTGCGCGACGCTTCCTTCCCCGACTAAAAACTTGCGCGGTCAACTTCCTTTCTCTCCCAAACCTCCTTGGGCGCTCAGCAGACAACTGGCGCGCAAGCTCTACTTGCGCGACCAAACTACCACCTGCGCGGCCCAACCACCTGCGCGACGAGAGCTCGAACAATCTCTCAGTCTTCAACTCCGTTAGAAATGAGGAGGGGTGGTCCAGTGTTTATAGGAAAACTGGACCCCCTGTGCGGAGGCGCGCAAGTCCTTCAACGGCGCGCAAGTCTTGTCTCCTGTAGCCTCTGTCGCGCAACTCACTTGCGTGACCCAACCAACCCTTGCGCGACCTTCTTTCCTTAGCCAAATTTTGATGTTCTAATCCTCAAAAAACATATGGCGCGCAAGTCTTTTATCCTCCAAGAGCTCGGCGCGCAAGTACCTTTGCCAAAAACACTTTAATTTATTGGCCGATTTTCAGGCCCAAAAATTTGGCAAACACTGGGAAACAGTGCCACCTTTACTACTGTTTTCTGCTTGAACGGTATGATCTCTTTGTTGGTACACATCCTGAACTTCCACTAAGGATTGACAACAAACACAAACCATACGCCAAATCATGCTTTGAAGACCATGGTTCCAACATTAACCACAAAAAATATATAATTTTCACTGCTAAATAAAATTATCAATCTAGGTCATGATGAAACTATAGGGTTTATGGTGTGATGATCCCCTCACCTAACTTTATTGTGACATGACTAGAGGTCATGAAATAAACACCCCAAGAAGATGTCTTCTCCCTCAACTATTATTCATCATGGTGTGACCCCTAATAGTTTACAATGTGGCTTGATATAACAGAATCTTAACCACCTCATTAATGAAAGTCACAACACAACCTGATGCCATTATATAATTTTATTATGGACTATAGGCCTTGATTTGACTTACATGAGGACCTATACCACCACCTGGTTCTAGATCCTCATCCATAAACATCCTCTTGAGATTTTCTAACAACCTAAATTTTAATATGAATCAAAATTGTTAAATATTTCCTACTCAATAGAATAAAAATTCAAATTCCCTATGAAATTGACAACCCAAAATGGTAAGGTCTTTATAGGTTTAAATTTTATCCCCTTTCCAAATTATTTTACAATTAATATAAAATTATATCCATGAGAACTAGGTTAATATATATAATTAACTAAGGAATATTTTTTATTTTTTTATTGAGTTCTTTATATAATAATGAATTATATAGAAATACATTAATACTAATAGATGATGAGTGAAATATTACTCTCCAATGGAAAATTTTGAGGCATGATTTACCCTTGCTCCATTATTCTCAATTATAAATATATCTAAAAACATTATCACATATGGAAATTAATCTACATCATTTTTAATGTATTATATCAAAAATCATAGTATGAATTGTGTTATTTTAAAGTTTTTGTATTTCAATAAGTATTACCTACAATTTCTACTTATATTGTCCAATTAGGTGAAAAATATATTATGTAATTCTTTACATCATTAAAAATATTTTCCCATGATTCCTTACTTTAAATCCACTTCCTAAAACTCAATCACCATGGTAATGTAATTCCCATGAATTATTTATCATGTAATCATGAGAAAATGTCAATGTACATCTCCAAGTGATCTTCTTGTATGGGTATTTCATATCCAAAGCCAAACTTCCTTGAACCCATCTTGGAATATAAGTTGAATAATTAATAGTGTCAAATTACATTTTAAAAAAATATCTCCATAAATTTCTATAATATATATTTCTATATATAAATTATTCCATTATCTTCTATATTTCATAGAGATATATGGGAACTACATTTTTTATAACTAATTTCATAAATTGGAATATCCACTATTTCCACCGACATTAATTAATTATTCTTTAGTTCCTTTACCCATTCTTAGTGATATTCCTTATATCATTATGTGATACACATTTCATTATATTATTCTTATTCTATATTTGAGATATTCATGACTCCTTTTGTAACATACCTAACCCACATGGTTGAATATCCTAATTAATCGATGTGATACATAATTCATTATCATAATCTATGATATCTTGATGTTATATATTTTGATATTTAATGTAGTTCACCTCTCTTCTTCATATATTCTTATTGTACCTATGATATTGATATATTCCCTCCAATGATATACCACATGAACATTTTCTCCTATATCCATCAATCCAATAATTATAAAAATATTCTAGTATTATTCAATATGCTTCCAAAAATGAAAAACATCATAAATATATATATGGTATCTTCTATGGATTGTCAAAATAATTCGTCAATCCCAAAATTATCCTCAACAATTTATCCCATTTTTTATATTCTCATTCATGTTATTATATATAATTATCATTGATATTCATGATTTTTTAGTTCATATCTATCAATAAACCTCCCAGTACAAGAGATACTATATTTCACCTTTTGTATTCTCCATGGATCTACTAAAACAAATATCTGATGCACATCACTTCATAAAATATTAAATTTAAGTCAAAATATAATCACATACTTTCAGCTATCCAATCATTGAATATGATCATTTTTTATATAAATTTATATAAGTAACATATTTATCTTAAACATGTGAATATTTACCATGTTTAGACATTATATCCCTCTTATGTTATATGAATTAATGATCACCTCCCACCATTATCAGAATTCCATGTGATTTTTAACTTGCTTCCCATATATTCTCCATGGAATGGATATATTCATGTATTTTTCACTAACATCATAGAGAGTTTATAACCTCCTATCTATATATTATCCATGGCATAATTATCTTCATGTGTTATCCAACAATTTCCAATCGTCTATGGCCATAACAGTATTCACATTTACTATGATCAAGAATCATATATATATATATATATATATATATATATTTAATGTGGATCGATTCCCAATAAAATCATTTCATCCAACCATCTTCTATATAATCACTTTACGATGTTATTAATTTTTCTTTTTCTTCATAAATGGATACATTAACTTTCTTTTGATGAACTTATACAACATAACCATATGCGATGCTTCATTTTTACTAGTTTTTTTCATCATAAATAGTTGAAAAAATCCTACCATATCCAAACTCATGGGGTCTAAAAATATGCCCCATTTATTTTGTTATCAAGCAATGATAATCATTCACAAAATTTGATCTATAAAAAACTATCACCATAATATCTAAAAATCTCACACACATCATTTGATTATACATATTCATAAGATCCTCTATTTTTTACACACAATATACTTCCCTTTATCATATGATTATTTTAATTAAATACACCCTCCTCATTAAAGGAACTAAAATTTATAGGAAAATATATGGGGTTAACTAAGGATAATCTTTTCTTATAAGGGATATCATTTAGACCTAATCATTACATCAATAACACCTCTAGACATCCCTAAAATCTTTTAAATATTCTAAAAATACATATATTATTGTCTATATATATATATTAATTTTAAGGGATATATACATTGGTATTTTGGATTCCTTAAGTTGTTTCATTTTCCAAGTGGTGAAGACATTAAGTCGATACTCCATACTCATTACTCTCTTCTGATGTTTCCTCCTCCTCCAACATCATCACTAGTTTCATCTATTTCATTTTTTGTGACCTAATTATTACTTGGTTTTATCATTTATATTTCTTATCATAGTGTGGGTCCATCCTTGGATCATATCTATTCAGATTACATCCCATATAGGTGATTCGCAGTCTGATTGTCTTGGATCGATTCACTAGTGATGTTATTTTGATGTGGTTATTGGATATTCTATCCCTAGGAGGAATTAAATCATATTATCATAACTTGGAGATTCTACTTCAATAAGAGTACCCCTCATTGAAATTTTTTATTATCCCATGGTGTTGGAAGGATCTATAATTGGATATTGGGGCATTGATTGGTCTCTGTGTCTCTATGTAGTAGTCTCATCCACTCCTACTTTACTACTTTTATTCCGATCTATCCTAACATAGTATACCCAATTATGGGAACATTATTTGGTGATTTATGGTGTTTTGTGACTATGGATGTAGGAATGGTGTTGGAGATATCTTCTTTGGTAAGTCTTAGATCTAGGTAGGTCATGGTTTCATCTACGTAGAGGTCTTGACATGCATGTTCAGTTTGTCTGTTGCACTTTTCCTATGAGTTGTTTCTTTCTGTCGTTGTGATTTAAATACATATTTGTATACTATGGTTCCAATATTAAATAATTATTTCAATTTTTTTTGTTTTTCTTCCTCAAAAAATAAGAATTAATTTCATTAGTTTTGGGTTCATGGATGTCTTGGTATTTTATCAAACGTTTTGAAGTGGTTTTATAGATGTTGTACCTAGGTTTGTTGTTAATGAATGTTTTGTTATTTAAATTCTATATTGAATTTTTTTTTATCTTTTCTTCTTTAGGAATCAGTTCTGATGGGTTGATTTCCCAGGTACCTGATTGTGGTTCTAATGATATTTTGGAAATCTATGGTGACAAAGTCTTGATTTCGGTGATGATGATTTCATGTCATTTATTATATCAAGAAATGAAAACTCAGATACAAGGTTTAGAGTATTTTATAAGGTTAAGGATCAATGATCTAGATTTATGTGAGGATTAGGAATATCTCTAGGATTAGTTTTTTGAATTTAAAATTTGAATTTTATTTCTATTTTGTTTTAAAATATGGTATTGTTGAGTGGTTTTTATTCTTACCACTCACACTAAATGTGTCATTATTTTTAAATAAAAATTACATTAGGAGTATATGAATATGTTGAGCTTTTTAAGTATACATTTTTTATAATGTGTATCATCTTCACCCAAGGATTATAATCAAACTTCTTAGTGTCTATAATTTTACTTATGCCACTGGTTTCATTTTGTCCACTTCCCATGTCCAAGGAATCCATATTATGATCTTTATTTAAACCTTTTGATTCCCCTTGAAACACATAACTACTAGATGTTTTTTCAGATTATCATTATGATTACCTCACAAATTTACCTTTATATTTAATAATATTCTAATATCATTATTTGATTTCATGCATCTCAGGTATTATACCAACAATTGTGCATCAAAATTATTGACATACATGTTCACTTCTTATACCATAGGTTGGAAAATTACATTACCATTACCTTAAACTTACTCATTTTATTCCTATTTTGGACTTTTTTATTCTCAAGTATTATAATCAACTTATGATTTTATCCTATTCTCACTAGGTGGTAAATTCTCATATTTTATCTCCACAGTTCTCCAAAATTAAAACTTTTCACTAGATTCCATTTCTAGTGGCACACCATGCTAATTGAAGAATATTTTTTCTCTTCCAAAAATATCTTAAAACCCTTTAAAATAACACATACACATAATTTTATCTTGGTTAAACCTAACTTAATTAAACATATTCCCTCTCTAAAACACCTAGAATAACTTCAAGAGATAGAAGAGAGGTTACATACAATTACATAAAATTATTACATATATCATTTTCACATTAAAAATACATGAGTTTCCTATATACCTCATTTTTCAATATAAAACATATAACCTTATATTATTCACTATAAAATCTATTTTCCATTTACCATTGATATAAATTTTTTACAAAACAATGGTGAGCATTATATCATAATAATTTTGAACCAAATAATGAAATTTTATTTTCAAAGTATAATATTCCAGGATAAAAAATATAGGAAATTTTATACTTTTCTATGATGAGAAAAATGTGCAATGAAATTATAATATAAAAATATGGAAGAATTGATTAAGAGGGAAAACCAAAAGTCTATATACCAATTGATGTTTGAAAGGTCTTACAATGAAGCACCCTGACTGGGGGATTGAATCAAGTTCTGAGTAACTTATAGAGATTTTAAATTATTTTAATTCTTATCCACATATACCCACTAAAATATTTTTATGTTAGTGTTAAGGGTTTTTATACACATTTACCAATTTATCATTCTCTTTACACCACATGAATTCATAAATCACTTAAATAACTGATATTATTGGGTTGATATTATATTTTATAGATTTTATCAATGTGGGATATGTTTATGGGGATAGAGAGTTTATTAATAATCATATTTATTACAATAAATCATAATTTTATATATTATTTTTGGATGATACCTAGTTATTTGAGTCTTGAAACCAAAATGAGGTTCTAGGGAGATCTTTACTATGGTGACAATGGGGATTATAGATCCTTCGATTCAATGTGCTTCCATGATAAATTGATATTGAACTCCTGGTGGGGGTATTTCTATTTCAATTTTCTATGACGAGTACTCTTATAAAGATATGGAAGAGAATTATTCAGAAAATATAAAAAGATTAGTTTTTTATTTTTATAGTTTCCAGTGAAGGATTGTTTCTTACTCTGATGATTGAGTTCTGAATTGATTATTCAAGGATGAAAACACTATCATTATTACTATGAATTAGGATACTATTTTAGAGATATTAAATATCTATATGTATTCAATAATTTCTAGTTTGGTTCTTCTATATGGAGGCATATTATAGAAAATGCAGGATTTGGTTAGTCTATTTTCAACTTTTTTGGGTTTTATAGATTTCAAATATAATCCTATGGGATACGGAAATTTCCACAATGTATTTCCATCTAAAAATATTAATAAAATGTTAGGAGGCTTTGGATATATTTTATTAAATCTAGGAATGGTTTGATCACAATAGTGGGATCATATATTCAATCCTTTATAGGTGAAGAACTCAAGGGATAAATTTTGGGTGAATTTTTTAGTCATAGTTAGATTTTTTGGATTCATATAATTTTATATTACATTGATTATACTTTGGGAGTTCCCTTTAAAATATATTGAGAAACTGAATTATGCAATTTTTTTATTATAGATTCCATATAGAAGTTTATATAAGACATCTTCTCATAAAGAATGTTGCTATCTTTGAATTAGATAGTGATATTTGTTTGACAATTGAATGTGATAAGCCTATATATTTTTTATTTAGATGTTAATCTATTGGATATGATAAAGAGAAATTACATAATGGTTTTTGTGTGATATAATTGTTATATAAACGTTTTGGAAATGATGTATTATCTTAAGAATAATAATGTAATTGAGGGGTCTCTGAATAAATCCTTTGGGAGGCATATTTCCCAGGATGATGATGATAATTATCAAGGAATAAATATATATTTCCTATTTGAGGAGGGGTGGTACTTTAGTTTCTCAGAAATATCATGAATGCTTATTATAGGTATACGAGAGTGTTGTAAAGGTTCAACCTTTAAAAATAAGGGAGGTTCAATCTCTGGTTACTAGAGATGGATTGGTTGATGAAAATCAAGTGAATGCTACTTTGGTAGATGGGTATTATGGTATTATTTTGGGTTATCCAGTTCAAAATGGTAAATTTCTTATTTCAGGAGGAGATACAACCTAATTGGATGAGTGTTTGAACTGTTATGGTGAATTTGTTCTTGGTAACTAGTCTAGTGTATCATCTTGTTCAGGTGGTATGTTTAAGTTTCTACACGTATCTTTTGAGAAGGGATTGTTTTCTAAGTGACTATAACTAGTACATAGTCTATGTCTAGTGATCACATGTACTCCTTCTATTATGTTTCAGGTGTAAGACGTTAATACCTTATAAAAGAGTCTTGCTAATGGTTTAGTTTTTGGTCATAAAACGGTGATGTGAATGATTGTGATGATGATAATTAAGGGTGAATTGGGGATGACACATCATTATCCAATTATCATTATGAAATTAATAATTTAATTTAGACCCAATGTTTTGAATGAAATTGACAGGATGTTGAGGATGACTCCCAAAAAAATTCTACTTATAAAACCACTTTTTCAAAGGGCAAGAAAGTTGTGATTGATAAGGAAGGGTTTCAATTAGTTCATCATAATAAATATATGCATCATAATGTAACACCCTAATATTCTATGATATAATTATCTTTAATTAAATTTAATTTTTTCAATAGTTTGGGATACATACAACCCGAAGTCTAAATAAACCATAATATAGAATATCATTATATCTTAGATTAAATTTGTATAGAGATAAAAAATAACTGAATTTTGAAAAAACAATTGTAAAGGTTTTAGATAAATAAAATATACTGATAAATAAATAATCATTTTTTAGTGAAGACTTTATATGATTTAAAAATACATTTTCATTAAAAATGGTTTTTATTACCTTTTGTGAGTAAATAAAACAATTAATTTCTTCCAATTTTAGAAAATTTTATTTTAAAAAATTAAATTATTTTTTTAATCATCATGTAAAAATTATCTTAGTTTGAATTTTTTAAATTTATCTAAAAAGAATTATTTTTCAATAAATAGTGAAAATACTAATTTTTAATGAAAAATAGACTTTTCATTTAATGAATTTACAAAGTTATCTTTTTTTAAAACGGTTTTGAAAGTAAAATTATCTCATTTTTATTATTCATAATCTAATTAAATTTATTATATTTAGTTTTATGTCATATTTTGTTATAAAATTTTTTATACTTACGAAAATATTATTTTTGGAAAATTACATTTCTTCAAATTTTGTGGGTTTAATTTTAAATTAAATTTTATTAATATTTTAAATTGAATTTTAAAAAATTTATTCCATATTTTTAATCACAATTTTCATTTTTTAATGGTTATAATTTCATATTTGATTATAAATAATTTTAAAAATCGCAAAAATTTATCATTCCAGTTTATGTTAAAACTGGTTTACCATGGGAACTAATAAATAAAGGTATGTTTTCCAATTAAAATGTTATGAATCCTAATAGATAGACATATTTATACTTCATTATATCCCACCATTGATTTTTTTATTTGGATGAATTTTTCTTGAGTATGACCTTATTATATTTCAATATTTTATTGAATTCCTAGTTTTTCCTCTTCCCCAATTATAAAAGGAAACCAACCCTTCATTATATTTACACCACATTGATCCATCCATATCAAAAAATACATGAAAAATTATCTTCAAAAATTACATATCCATGATATATATTTTTATTCCTTCTTAAAAAAAACATTCCATGGGTCCTTATGAAATGATCTAAAGGATGCCAACCAAAGTTGAGGTAATCATCCTGCCCCAGTTCTTTCAAATTATTTATTCATATAACTAATCTAAATATTTGGTTCTACAAATAAAATAACAAATTCAGTGTCCTAACATTACTGAAATTTTATTATGATTTTTAACCCTAATTATTCACCCTCTTTTATATCAGATTTATGTGAAAGTATCGCTTGTGTGTATGTGTTGACTACCACCTCCACATAACAATACAATTAATTTTTCATAAAAATATTTCATGGTTGATTGTTATTATAGTTTTCATTTTTATATATTATATTTACTATATAATTATTATTTTTTAATTAAAATATCATATCCACCTTCTTACGTTATGATTCGCTGGAAAATGATAACATCGCTCATGCGTACGTGTGGACTACCACCTCCATAAAGCAGTGTTATTTATTTTTCATTTATCAGTTACGTTATGGTAATAAGGATATTTTTAATTGTTATTTATGTTATTTATTATATAATTATTTTAATTTAATTATAAAATAATGTTTAACTTTATTTCTATCTTTTCTTTAAAAAATTATAATAATGTTCTTGCGTACGTATGACTTACCGTCTTTATGAACAATGTAAATCATTTTTCTATATCTATATTTTATAGATGATTATAAATATTTATATAATGAATATATAATATATTTTATCATGAATAATATTCTGGATATGTTTAACCATGATCAAAGTACATGTATTGGAACTTCCATACTAAAACATCCATGAAAAATGAAACAATTAACACCCTAAAACAACAAATTTAATAAAGAAATATTAATTAATGGGGGTTGAAATGTTATAAGTGGACCACATATGATATTATAAGTTAGTAAATGATTATGGTATATTTTTATAATATATTCAAAATTATCACAAAGGATGTTATATCACTTTTAAAGTTTGTTGAACTTGAGGTAAGTGGATTTCTCATCTCACTTTTATTTCTATAAGATATATGCCATATTAACCACATTTTTGTGTGTGTGGTGTATATAAAACCTATTATTGTATTTTATTATTATTATTATAAAAAATAGGGGGATTTAAAAATCCATATCTTTTTCTCTATTTCAGGAGGTTTTGATTCAGAGATTACCAAAGATATAATGGATTTATGTTTCAATCTCATTTTATTTAGGATTATCTATGCATTAACTTCTATTAAGAAAAATTATAATATAATTATCTAATAAACCAATTTATTTTTAATACCCCTAGTTAAATCTATAGAATACATGTTTTCTTTTTCTTTTTTTATTTTTATTACACATGATATTGAATGAATGTTTTTAAGGAAAATCGACTGTGTTTTACTTTTTGGTTGGGAATATTTTTCTTCCATATCCATGTTTTATTTAAAATAATTCAATTATATTTTTTTATATTTTCATATTATTTTTTAATTTAATTTTACTCATGTTTTAATTTCTATAAAAACCATTCAAATGAATATTTATATCCTTTTTTAAGGTGAGGCATTTTAGTCTTTTTACCAAAAATGTGAAAGGAATATTTGTTATAACACACACGATGTGAATATAATTTACAATCATCATGACCAATCAATAGTTTGAAAATTTATTTAAAATTTTCTAAATTTATTTTCAAAGGAAATGTTTTACTTAATATTATTGCTATTATTAGATTTTAAATAAGTGATTTCAAGATGAAAATTGTATTTTTCTCAAGAAATGACTCATTGATATTTTTTTTAAAAAGTAATCATTCATAATGTCATTTGAAATTACTCATTATTTATCTAGGATATGATCATGTAGTATCATCCTTATTCTTTATATATAGGGTTTATGATTATGATTATGGGATGTTTACGAAACCCATTTATTTTTCATAGGTAATGATATGATGATAAAATGATTTTTTTTTGATTTTATGGAATACATATGAATGTATTTTAAATAAGTGATGGGTGGGAAAAAAATTATAAAAACCTACAATTTATTGGGTAAATTTTAATATTATATAAGTTCAAAGTTTACATAAAAGGTTATCCCAAGCCTAGAAGAGGGTGTACATGAGTCTATCACAATACCTAAAGAGGGTACACATGAGGTCATTCCTAGACTAAAGCAGGTACACATGCAGCTATCCTAACCCTAACATGTTATTAATGTATTTGGGAGTAGCCATGAAATAATATCCCTATGATTATGATTATTCCAATTTTTATGACACACTATTATAAAAAATTTATATTTTTATGGATCATATTCATTGATTCCTTTATGTCTTAGGAATTTCCATGATTTATTCTATGACTAATATTTGTGATGTAATAATTGTTGGGTATGTCTTTCAAAGGTTAATATAATGTTCTCATCCCCTTATACTCATATTATATTTAAATTATCATTGATTACTCCCTTTTTTAACTTTATTTAGTATTTAAGATCACCCTTTATTATGTTTTATTTTCCCCCCGGATATGAAGAATGGTTTTATGTATGATGTGTATATGAAGGGTTCTAGTTATGATGTATTAAGTGTGAGATGATTCATATTATTTATGTACTAGTAATTTATTTTCTATGTTTCCAGTAACACTAAAACATTATGGTTCTATAATGGATAACAATGTTATGTAATGAATATTCATTTAATATGATGTAATATATATGTATGAAAAATATGGGTCACTATAGTAGGTATCAGAATAAGGTTTAGTTATTTTTTGGAAACTAGGATGAGAAAAATGTAGTGAGAACCCTCAGGATAAGCCTAAGTATTGGGAAATAACTAAATTTATAATAATGAAATAATTATAGTTTTTCTATAAAACACATCCCTTTATTGATACTTTCATGTGGATTAGGATGTGTCATAGTTGCATCTTGGGGTAATAACTCTGAATATAGTGGATTTGGTATTACATTGATCATCACTAGTGCAAGATAAGTGGGATTAATGTTGCACAAACAGATAAAAACTTTTGGGGGATATGATTGGGATAATTCACATGTTCATTATGAATAATTATGAAATATTTTTATAAATGGTGATCATGGATAATTATGGTTAAACCTATGGTGTAATATATTGAACATACAGTTTCACAATTTAGATGTTCTAAGAATTATTTTTCATGATTAATCCCTCATATTAATGTTTTTTGATGGTCATGATAACCATATTGTCTTTAGTATGGATTTAGTGACAGAATGATGAATTTGAAGTAGTGATAGATACATTATATATTAAAGTATAATATTTGAGTTTAGTCATTTGAATTACCTTTTATCATGAAAATTATATAGGAAAATTATATCTTATCCTCAATAATCAGATGTTAAATTAGTAGTAAAAACACCTAATGGATTGATGATTGTATATAATGTCTATTATTTTTATCCAATTGAATTTTATGGGAATGTTCTTCCAGTAACTCATTACTCTCCCTTTAATTGAATTTTATATTATTATGGGAATGTATTGGACTTCTTTATACAAATCACACAACTTCTTCCAAGGAAGGGATATCACATTTGATATTATGAACCAAATAGTGATTGACTATTAGCGGGATGACAAATATGAACATCCAATAGAAATTGTATCCATTCTATGGGAATTTATTTATACTAAAAATATGTTTTTATGTATAATGTTTAGGGAGAAAATCAACATCGAAGATATGCCTATTGAATAAGAGTTTTTTGGTGTCTTTCCAGAATAATTTCCCATTTTCCCACCAAATTATGAAGTTGAGTTTCAATATATATCATACCTTAAGATACACCTATTTCAAAGACTCAATATAAAAGGACCCTGATTGAATTGTATAAATTAATGAAGAAACTCTAAGATAATATTAATAATGGATTAATTTGTCCAAGTGGATCCCCTTGGGGTGACATTTTCCTTTTTATTGATAATAAATATGGATCAACATGACTCTTTAATTATTATATATAACTTAAGAAGATTAAAATTAATAATAAGTATCCTATTACCTTTATTGTTGATTTTTTCAACCAATTATTCGGAGGTCAATATTTTTTCAAGATTGATCTTCGATATGGATACTATCAATTGAGGGTAAAAAGTGAAGAAATACCCAAGAAAACATTCCATACAAGGTACATATATTATGAGTTTCTAGTGATTCAATTTTATCTTACTAATTGCCCCACCATTTTAATGGATTTATTAATTATAGTGTTTAAATATTACCTTTATCAATTCTTGGTAGTATTTATAGGTGATATTCTTAAATATTACAAAAGTAAAGAAGAGAATTAACATGTCTTGAAAATTATAGTAAAGACCAAAGAAAGGACTAGTTGTTTGAAAAATTTTCCAATTGTGAATTTTGGAATCAAAAAGTTTTATTTTTGGGTTATATAATCTTAGGAAATGGTATAACAGTGAATCCATAAAAGAAATAAGTTATCGAATGATGAACTAGAATACCACAATGACTAAAATATTTATGTTTACTGGTATGTATGGATATTATTGATGAATTGTGAATAATTTCACATGGCTATCTAATCCATTCACCATGTTAACTTGGAAGGGATTAAATATCCTTTGGATATATGAATATGAATAAAATTTCATGAAAATAAATAAAATGTTAGTCAATGAACCTGTAATCATATTACTATAAAATAGAGAAGTGTGTGTGATCTATAGTGATGCATCGATAAGGGGTTGTGATGTGTTTATTGGATTTGGTGTTTTAGAACCAACTCTTTGTACTTTGGATCATTTGAATATTCAAATAAGTGAATATTAATTAGAAATATTACAATATACAATTCATTTTTAATCAAGAAGTTAATATAATAATGTACTAGAATATTTTCACATTAAAAAGGGAATAAAAATTCCCCACTACGATGAGAACCTTGAAATACCATGATGATATTCTTAAACCTAGTACAATAGTTGGATAACATTATATAATGGTGCATATAGCATATTGGATATTTTTTGTGAGTAATAATAAATATATGGGTGTTTATATCATAAAGTTCACACTTGGTAATTTATAATATGGAAGATTATGAGAACAGATCCACCAATAGGAATTATATAAGTTTATGTGTCCATAGATATTTCTATATGTGAGTGTGTGTAATGGAAATTGGACTTCATGATTACTGTTAATTATTTTCATTAACCATGAACATAGAATTACTTACTAAAACCATGATTCAATTTGTTTGTAGGAAGTAGGGTATGTTGGGTTCTTCACAAATTACATGTTATTAATAAATATGTCAAGGAAGTTTCTATCCCTTCCATATTTATATAATTTGATATCTCAATCATTATATTTAAATAGAAAAATCAAATCAAATTCGATGGACATGGTGTAAGAATGAGTTTATTTTTGATAATCAAAGAAAGTGATATCAAGTATATATGTTAATGACATGGGTGTGTAGCCGGCTTGATGAGATATTATGAAAAAGGGATTATACTACACAGATATCACACATATTTCGTTCTTGACATTTAGATATTAACTTATTTATCTTGGGGGACTTGAATCATTTTTAGATAGTAATCTTGGACCTTAGGAAATCTTAGTTAATTCATGTAAGATTGAAGCATATAGGGTTGCACACAACGTGTTTCCATTGCTCTAAATTAAATTATATTTGAATTTAATTATTAGAATAAATATTATTCACTATATTGAGTAATACTTTTATTGAGATTTAGTTATCAAATTAATTAAATGATTATTTATTCAAATTATAATTATTTAAATACATAGTTATATAATATTTATTTATTTAATATTTACTAAATATTTATTCTCGATAATAGGACAAAAATATTTATTTATGAATAAATATTTAATTAAATATTTATTTAGGTATTCGATAAATACCATGAAGGATGAGTAGACCATGATTGTTTTTAGTGATAAATATTAATTTTCAAGTAGGTAAAATAATATTTACAATTGCATTAGTTAGTAGATGTCATGGAAGAAAAATAATAATATTATTTTAATACATGGTATGTGGTTAGACAGGGGTTTAACATTTTATTAAGGTAACTTGTGCAATTAATTAAACTACATACCCAAATCCTAGGTCTATAAATAGTTCTCTTATACATTTTATGATTGGTTAATCTTGAATCATTGTGTATAATAAATTCACCTATAGAATCGTCATATTAATTCTCACAAACTCTCAAGAATGAAAATATCTATCTAACTTCCTCAAGAACAAAGAAACATGATGTTATCATGGTGAAGAAAACAAAACAATCAATCGACTGCGCAACAACCCAATGATTCATTGATGTCTTTCAGAGTTCATTGGTGTTTTTTTGGATCACCACTAGAGATATTATACACTGGGATCCTATAGAAGAAATGATATATTATTGAAAAATGTTTTATATTATCAATATATACTATGAATAAATATCTATAAACAATCAATTTTTTATTTTAATTTATTTAAATTAATTATAAATTTAATGTGAAATGATATTTTCATGGTTATAGTGTCGTTTATTATTAATGATCAATTGGAAAATTTTCATTGGTCATGATGTTCACGTATTGTACAATATGTGAATTACCCATAAAATCTAAAACTTTTTGAGTCAGGAATGGCCCCAATACATGCTTTCACTACACTTAGAACCCTAAAGTGGTATCAGAGAAGTCACATTAAAATTTATAATTTTTTATTTGATTTTTTATCTTTGAAAATTTAAAAGTTAAAATTCATTTCATGTTTTTATTCTTCCTTGATATGTCCTAAAATTATCTTCTTCATCTTCTTAATTTATCCCTTATATTACCTTGATCAAATATTAATTATTGAAGATCACATACAAAGAAACCACCTAGAGTTTCCATGAATTCAGGTTGGAAAATACAAAACTACATGGTCTGTAATCCTTTATTACATGTCGTGTATCCTTGCTCATTTAACAATGAAAATCGTGTAGATTGCAGGTCTTTATGTAATTAGAACACACTATATTTAGAAAACGCATTGTGTGTGGACCAACTAGGGAGGAACATAACTTTTCTAGACTATATTCCTGGTAGATTGACTATATGTCATAAAGTCAAAACGTTTAGAGGGTGGAAAACATAGGGATAAATCACATAATGTAATTAATACAAAATGTGTATTTAAAACAAAATAAGTATTGGTTGGAATACATGAAACTCGAAGTATGCTTCATGTTTCTTTTATATATTACATATACTTCACAAATCTATATGAGAAGTAACTATTGAGTTCCTAGGTGTGTACTATATATATCTGATGAAGAGAATTACATGTTGTGTAGTTGGATTTCACATGACATGTACACTACTTGTTTATCTGAAAATATTAAATTTATTTAATTAATCCATTAAATATCATCGAACTGAGTTTTTGGTTCATTATGTTGATAGTACACACTAATCCTTCAGTTTTATATTATATTAATTGCTTAATTAATTTCACATAATATTTGAAACCATGAATAATTTATGATTATTGTATATTAAATACTCAACACATTAAAATATACATGTTATGTCATATTCATGTGTTCAATGTTGCATTAAATTTGTAGTTCACAACATGAAATTATGACACATTACATGTACATTATATGTCATATAAATGAATTGTTTATAATTAAAATGATAATGAATAGTTTAGATAGGTAATGTTTGAGTTACTTCCATGTATAATTTTGGAACTATATTATTGAGTTTTAAATAAATTAGAATAATTTATTTTATTTAAAATCATAATATATGAGAATTTTATGATGACTTGATGAAATAAGTTATTACAAATTAATTTTTTAATATGATAATTAATAAGATTAAATTACGTGTGTTTTATATTATTAGAGAATGAATTGAAATGAATGTTTCTAGTTGTTTAAAATTCATAATAGTTGCTAGTGTATGACCGACCATGAGCTTGGCTAGACCTATGTATATGTTTTTTTATTTAATTTAATTTTATTCATGGGTTTGAAATAATTTATTATTAAATTAAACATGATGGTATATGATTCATCCCTCCCTATTTTATTATGTATGACCTTCATGTCCAAATTTGGTTTATGAAATTCCCCTTAACCAATTATTTTTTCCCCCTCACATGTGTGTGAGTTATAAAAAAACATTAATAAAAAGAAGTTACCAAAGGTACATGGAGTCGATTCAAGATGTATCTGAGGGTGGAGGCGGTTCAAGATGGAACCAAGTTTTAAACAACATGGGAAATACATAAGTGGAAAAGTTGGATACTATAACTTATTCCAAGAAATACAAAATGTGTTTATCCTTATGGTCATAAGTTGATTTATTATCTACTCAATAAATCAACTATTAGTTAGAGATCATGATGGTGTTATTTTTATATTTATTTTATTTCTACCTTATCCATGTTTTATTTTATTGATGTAAGTCTGTAATTAAATAAATAAATTAATTAATATGAAAATATAGAATTAAAATAAAGAGTTTGAGTGTAAATGTATTATCAAAACATGGATAATTACTAAAAGTAAAATCTAATTTATATTAATAGGACATATAAATTATAAAAAAATAAAAATTTAAGCATAATAAATAAAAACCCTCAACCTAATAGTAAGTAAGACTAATCCCTTCATTACTTGATTAAGAATGAAAGCATACAAAAGTGTTTGATCAAACCTTATCTTGATACCTTCTTTTATGGTGGAGTTTTTATGAATTTTTTGGGTTGACATTAACAATTTACATTAATATAAATATCCCTCGTTAGAATTGATGTATCTTGGAGGAAAGTGTTGAGGAAATTTGAATAAGGGTTTTGGGATTGGGGAGTCTAATCAAAAAATGAAGGAGTTTCCAGACCATAGATGTAGAATAACTTAATACATAAATAACTTTATGTAATTAAATTATTCCTTACTTAGGTTCCGAGAAGGGGCCCATAAATCCTTTCCAAAATAATTTTCGAGAAACTAGGAATTCTAAGTGCAATGGTTAGGGAAAATGGGACTTGATAAAATATAAGTATACTTCATAAAATAAAAATTATTTTTTTTTCTCACATAAGTTGTAATAAAGTGAACTTATGATGATATACCATTTTATAATTATAAAATAATGTAATGTTAGTAAACTAAATTATTCCTACAATCAATTTTGGAGAAAGACCATCTCCTTACTGAATATAACTTCTAAGAATGGCTCAGATTACTATGAGTAGATTTTCACTAGGAATAGAAATATTATGCTATTAAATCCTCTCTTCCTAATAAACCTACTAAGGATATGAGTGATGAAGAGATCACTATTTAGGATAAAAAATGTGTGACATGGTCAATATTCAGTGGTCAATTTTTAATCCATGTCTAGTGAACTAATGAAGTCAAATGAGGGAATTTATTCTCATAGAATGATCTTGTATCTTTATAGTCCATATAAGGAGAGATCTTGATATGAAAAAATTGATATATCCATATAAATCATTAATATTAAATTTGGAGAATGTGTACTACCTTGGACTTATGTAGTAAAACTCATTGTCTATATTGAGTGCCTATAGGTTCTAGGGTTTAAGATGCACAATAAACGATGAACGATGAACCAATATTATAATTTCATTTCTCCCAAAGAAATTATCCATTTTTGTTTCAATTTTAATATAAACAACCTAGATAATCCTTTCACTGATCTTCTTATTCTACTCCACCATGTTGACAGTGATCTGAAGTGTGAAAATATTTTCATCCTTTTGGTGAATAAAAGGAAGGCCAGGTGAATATATATTTTTCTAAATCATAGTCACAACTTCTTTCCCATAAGATAACGATTAAAGGTCAAACAAATAATCTTGATGATATTAGTGTCTCATGTTTCAAGAAGATCCACTAGAAGAAAAACTGCATATATGAAAAGAAGCAAGGGGAAACTTCAAGTGTGTTTATTATCGAGTGAAATTTATTTTTTATCTAAAGTTGTTATTAGATACATGATGTGGTTCTCAAATATGAATTAAAATATAATAACCAAGTATATTTTTGATTATTATCTAGGGTGAGGTAGATGTGAGAGGATCCAATGGAGCCATAGTTTATGTAGTTGATATTGGGGACTAACTCCTCATGTTCCTGACTGAAATGATCTTGGTTTTAAAAGATTATTATTATGTTTCTATAGTAACCAAGAGAATTAAATATATATCCAAACTTGATACAAATAGATTAACTTTCAAAATTGGGAATACATGTTTATATTTTAGAAATAAATCATTTGTTATGGTAAGGAATTTTTAAATAACAGTCTTCACATTCTAGATTATACAAACCAAGTAATGAAAATAAACAATGAAACAAGTTCAAAAGGATCATACCATACCCAAATATCAAAGGTCTGGATAGGTCATGTAAATGAAAATTATTTGACCAAATTTAACCAAGATAGATATTTAGATTCATTTTAAATAAAACCAAATGGTATATGTCACACATTTTCACAAAGAAAAATTATAAAATCTCCATTTAGTGTAAAATATGAAAAGGAAAAAGAACTTCTTGGATTAGTTAATAATTCTGTGTGTTTAACATATCTAGTAGAGAAAATGGGTGGGTACTCATACTTCATAACATTTTATTTTTATTTGATATATATGTATATATTTACTTGATGAGGTTTGAGTTAGATCGATTTGATAAATTCATGGAATATAAAAATGATGTTGAGAACCAATATAGTATGATGATTAAGAAACTATGATCAGACCATGGTAGAGAATATCTTAACCAAGTATGCATTTATTATTTACCATAGTTTTATATTATATCCCAACTCACTCCTCTTAATACACCTCATTGTAATGGTGTATTTAGAGACCCAACCCCAGAAGTCCGAGAGCCGGTTTCTGCTATCAATTACATTGATATGATTACAAGGAATCAAATCATGAAGGGATGAGAGTTTATTAGTCCTTGAAAACTAGATATATAAATGTTTCTTATATTAAAAATTAATACACTAATTACAACATATTGTTTTTCTATTTAAATAAATAAATTGAAGGATAACTCTAATTTATATATTATATCTCTATATTTCATTCATAGAGAACTTCATGGATTCATGGGGAAAGGAAACATAATAAGGGTGATCTCAAATACTCAGTATGGGTAAATTATAGAGGAAGAAATAATTAATCAATGATAATAATAATCATGTAATGGTAAAAAACTAAACACAAATACTATGTAATCGATAAATCGAATAAAATAGCGTAAACAATTTGAAAAATTAATAACTGGAAACCCATGACATTCAAATAAATGGATAAGTAAAAATAAATATTGAAAGGTATTAAACTAAAACACATCCCATTTAATCAATGAATTGAAAATGAAATGTTTCCAAATATATTTCTATGAAAAATATCATGGATGAATAATAACTAAAACTAAATGAGGGAAATTATTGATTATTAGACATAATGTTTCAGAGGTACATGCCACCTTTACCATCAAGACATTTCACAATACGGTTTCTAACATATCATGTAAAAACCCATATAAGGCAGCTATGCAAATAACTCTTCCCATGAGAATACAGATACATTGAAGGGATATCTACAACTTGGCCCCACCCATGTTGTACCGGTCCAAAAAATTCCTCATATATCAATCAATCAATTAAATCGTGTGCCTTATCAAATTATAGTTAGAGTAAAAGATATGGATTTATAAATATTTACCCCAAAAATCAAATAACATTAAAATTAAACATCATATAAAAATAATACATGAATTAGGAAATGAACATATCCATGATAAATGATATGGTACATTAGGGGAAATTAGATGTTCAATGATCATAGGAAATTGAATATTTCAAGGGGAAAAAAGGAATCAAGGAAGTGAATGTGAAATTTATCCTTAGAAAAATCAATCATAAACCACCCAGTGGAAGATTAAGGATGGTATCAATTTAACATACCCCATGAGCAGTAAAATAAAGTCTAATGCTGTTAATGAATGGAAATATTATTAAAATATCATTTAAAAAAATTCTTGATGAAAATATCATTTTGTTTTAAAAAACCATTTGAATAAAAAATTGTTTGAACATCAATTTAAAAAAATATTACATTAAAAATTAACCTTGTCGACATGAAAAGGGAACTTTTAAGAAATTATTGTGGGTAATTTCATACATTCCATATTAAGAAAAAAAATATTCTTTTTTCATTGTAAAAGGCTAGAAAAATGAATTTTTTGGAAAGTGACAAAAATATTCCACTAAAAAATAATGGTAAAAGAGAAAAAGGGAAAACATTTACTTAATAAATCCTTTTAAATACATTTTTTATAAAACATTTTAATAAAACATGGTTTTTAGAGTAAAAAAAGTTCTCCGAATAAAGAGAAAAATTATGTCGGGTTTTCTTAAATGAATTTTCTAAAACACCTTGAGTACCAAAGAATAGAAAGATGGTATTAATACATGAAAAAAGGTCATGAATAACCAGAAGAAAGGAAAATGAAAGGTTTTATTGAAAATTTTTCATATAATTTCCTTGAATAGAAATTCCATTGTAATATCATTAAAATTATTCTTAAATTAAATAATCTATAAACATTCAAAAGTGTCTGTACCACTTTGAAAAGTTTTAAATCATAAAGCTCATGAAGGAATAAAATGAAATGAAAATTATAATATCAAAAGAGTAATTATATTCATTATATTTAAATAAAAATTCTGTATATTCACTATATACAAGAATATAAGCGCAGAACAACAAATAAGTCTCAATGGAATGGAAATGGAGAGAAATCCCTTAATTTTAGTCCAAATTTACTTGTGTGTCTTTATATTAATTAATAATAAACTAATGTTAATTATTTAATTTTTTAAGAAAACTTTTCAGGTTTATCAAAAATATTATTTTATTTATTATTATGTCATATACAACTACATAAACAATTATGTTTATGTCGGGTGTTTTGACCAAATTCAGTTTGCGTGTCAAATTTTTTTTGGTAGATCATATATGGTCAAAGGGGTCATTATGAAACATATCCAGAATAATAATCATCACACAATTATCATATTTATACATTAATTATAATTTTAAAATAAATCATTAAATATGGTTTTGAAAAATGAACCAACATTACATTCATGGAGATGGTGGGCCCTACATACGTATGAGTAACGATCCCATTTTTCAATGATCATTGTGGAAAGAAGGTATGTAATACTATATCTCACATAATGATAATTATATATTAAATAACATATTATTTATTCATATATACTTATATATATAATTTTTGTGAAGTATAAGTAATCACATATTGTCGAGGAGGCGCTAGTCCACACATCCACGAACGATGTTAATGCTTTGTTTGTGAAAGAGTAAAAAAGAAAAATGATATATATATATATATATATTATATTTTCATAAAATTAATAATGTCATTAATATAATATTTTTTTATTCTACATATCTTTAATTAAAACCATACTCTATACATTCCATGTATAGTGTGAACGAATCACATCACTTTGGGGAAATATCAACACATGTATCAATGGAAAGGGGTGTCATACACACCATCAGATATTATATATATTCCCTTACGTGCTTGGTGTTTCGTGTCATACATTCCATAAGACATAATGTTCCAAATTTATATTTTTTGTGGAACTATATTCTCCACACCTTAATTAAATTTCAACCTCAAAATTTAAACTTGATATTGGGGATACATTTCTTGATATTTCTTATGTTGAGATCACACATTGTGAGAAGGTTTCGTAAAACATCCTCTATAAAAGATAGAGTGGGAAGTATAAATATAAAAAACCTTCTCTTTATTTCACACTTAAAAATAATTTATTACATTAAATATTCACTTGATAAAACATAGAAGATCAGGTGTTCTAGTGTATTTGGGGATTAGGAACATTACATGACAACTTAAACCATGAAATACACATCATTATTGAAAACTTCTTTTACATGACCACACACATTACTTTATACTTAGCATTGCATGGGATAACCTAAGGACATGCATACGAAAAGGGTGAGCTATAAAGGCCAGTAAGGGTGTAAAAAGTCATAAAATGAAGAATATAGTAGATTTTAGGCAATAGTCATATCAATGGATCATAACATAAATATGAAGATAATGGCATGATATATCATGATTATCATAACATGGAAATGTGGCATCCACATTTAACATGATATTAGAAAAATACAAGGCTCATTGAACATGGGGAACGAGTAAACCAAAATTTTACTTGAATTAGAATGAGTAAACAATAATTTCAACTGATGTATCAGGATACTAATCATTACCCAATGAATTGGATCACTATCAGGGCACACCCTTCTTAACCATTTCATTTCATGCATAAGAGTGCCACATAGATCATACAACATGGATTCATTATTCATCCTCATTTATTCCGTGATAAAGGAATGTGGAATTCATACATGAATCTATATAATCAGTAATTAAATGTGCATGAAGGTGAATACCCTTTATAGAGAAATGGGTATGGTATTCACTACACAATGAATTTGGATTGGAAAATCATGGTGCAATTTCGACAGTATAACGACGTGACATTAGAATCCATAAAAAGGTTGATGAGTTAGAAAGGGGTATCTGATCATATTTACATCAAATGGACAGTATGAGGGTCATATATATTCATGTACCAACATATGTAATATAATTTAGATTCACAATATAAAATAATTTATTGAATGTGATCCTGGAGAGATAAATCCCTTATGGAATTTTGGCATGGAAACAGGTTTACATGAGAGGAATTAATGAGAGATAAAGGGGTATATCATCATTAAAACATAAGGAGGGAAGTACTAGGGAGGTTATAAATCATTCCCCATCATTTATAATAGTAAATACAAGGTTATAGCAACATAAATAAACATGGACAAAAATGAGAGAGGAATAAATCCCTTACTTGGAAGTGTGATCCCAAAGGATTGGGAGAGGCTTGAGAGAGGCTCCTCGTGAGATTGGGGAAACATGGGAGGACTTTAGAGAGATTAGGGAAGAATAGGGCCGTGATACAAGATTTTTTTGTTGAATAGTAATGAGATATTGAGTGGGTTTATATAGGAAAGGAGAGATAATTCTTTATTATTTAGGTTTTGGACAATACACATTAAACTAATCAAAAACACAAACCATACCATTATTTTTTACCATGGTTTTTTCCAAAGTGGAGTGGAGAAAATTATTTTATAAGGCTGATGGATGAAATTATTAATATATTAGTTTTTCTTGTGTGTAGGTGGGTCACACTCTCAAGGAAATCATTTTAAAAAGTTAAAAAAATTTATAAGTCTTAGAGGGTCCACTAAGGCCTTTTAAAAAAATAAAAAAAAAACTAAAATCAAATTATTTTAATGTTAAAACATATATTTGCCAAACTTTGCCTTTATAGTATTTTATTACATCACAATTGGGTCATTATGATGTCATAAAACACATTATATATTTAAATGGTATATAATTTTTACCCAAAAATTCAACTATCTCAGAAAATTATGAAAAATTCACCATTAGACAATTTTTAAATCCTGATTCCAAAAATAATATTCATTTTATCTAAATAATTATATAAATAAGTGTATTTTTACTTTTAAAATAAAAACCATAGTTTATCGAAAATTCATGGGTTTTGAAAAAAACAAATTTCAAACCTTAATAAAAATTACAATTTTATTCATAAAAATTATACGATAAATATTATTTAATAAAAATTAGTTTATTAATAACATTTTATTTAAATATCATTTCACTAAAAAATCTATTAATTCATCAAAATAGATTTCTTAATTGAATATTAACAAAAAATACTATCTGTTCTTTAAAAACTATTTGCAAAGTAACAATAATAAAATGAATGTATATTTCTTATTCAATAAACATATAATGCACATAATCGATGTGTTAGGGTCTTGTTACATAACCCTTTATAAAACTAGGATAAGACCGATGGGTAAGGTGTGTAATGGTGACAGACTCTTGGGGAGGTTCAGATAACATTGCTTGTGTGGAAATCTCTATTAACTTCCACTTCTCCCGTAGGAAGTTCCATTCAATCTTAACGTGTTGAAGATCGGCTTAGGATTGTTCAAGAGAGAAGCCCAGTGATGCCACCTCCTTTCTGAGCTCAGAAAAATGGGCTTCATATAGAGCAATTCTACTGGATGAGGCCATTGCTTCCTTTTTCTGAGTAAATTGGATTTGTTAAAGCCCTATATTTATACTAATCATGTCACACTATTCAATGGCTATATTAGAAATGATAACAATTCTTAATGTTATTTTAAAATCCAAAAACATAAAACCAAGGAAGTTCTTATTTTATATAACAATTTTACATAATACAACATTTAATTATATTAATAGGAATTTTAATTAATAAATGTTTCGGTCATTACAATCTCCCCCCTTATGAAATTTCTCCCTAGAGATTTCCTTTTACAACACTAAACTAGATGAGTGTAACTCTTCTTCATCACCTCCTCTAATTCCCACATTGCATCTTCAAACTCTTGGTTTCTCCACCACACATAGATGAGGGTATTGTCTTATTTCGTAGAACATTTTCCCTATGATCTAAGATATTCACCATATTCACTTCAAAGGAGAGGTCATTCTCCAATGGTACCACCTCTGGATTAAGTATATGCAATGGATCAGGTTTGTACTTCCTCAAGAGTAATACATGGAATACATCATGTACTTGAGATAGGTTTTGTGGTAGTTTGATTCAATAGGCCACTGATCCAATGCAATCAAGGATCTCAAAAGGGTCATGGTACCTTGGACTAAGCTTTCCCTTCTTACCAAATCTAATAACTCTCTCCCACGATGGTATGTGGAGGAATACCATGTATTCAACATCAAACTCTAGGTCTCATAAATGATTATTAACATAGCTCTTTTGTTGACTCTAAGAAGATTTAATGTGCCATTGTATGGTCTTAACATTCTACACCATTTCTTTGACCATTTCTAGACCTAAAAGTCTTCTCTCCCCAACTTCATCCCAACATGCTGGTGTTTTGAATCTCTTCCCATAAAGGGATTTATAAGGAGCCATTTGGATGCTTGATTGGAAACTATTATTGTAAGAGATCTTAACCAAAGGAAGTTCTTGATACCATATTCCTTTTAAGTCCATTGAGAATGATCTCAACATATCCACAAGTTTTTGGATAGTCCGCTATGATTGGCCATCAGTTTGGGGATGATAAGCTGTTCTGAAGTTCAACTCAGTATTCAGAGCATGTTGAAGAATTTTCCAGAACGTAGAGTTGAATCTTGGATCTCGATCAGATTGAATATATAGTGGTACTCCATATAGACTTATTACTTATGTGATATATATCCATTCAAGTTTATCCAATGATAAATCCTACCAAATTTCAATGAAGTATGTAGTCTTTGTAAGATGATCCATAACAACCTAGATACCACTATTTCCTTTGGATGTCTTTAGAAGTTCGGTGACAGAGTCCATGGTTATGTTCTCCCATTTTCATGATGGTATGGGTAATGGTTTCATCATCCCCTTAGACTTATTCCTCTCAGCCTTCACTTGCTAACATACCAGACACTTTGATGTATACTCAGAGATATTCATCTTCATGTTATCCCACAAATAATGACCTCAGAGATCTCTATACATCTTTGTGTTTCCTGGGTGAATGGAGAAATTTAAACTATGTGCATCATTCAAAATTTTATTCTTTAACTCTAGATTTTATGGAACACATAGTCTTGTCCAAAATCTTACAATTCCTTCTTCATTAAAATTGAACTATTGGGGTTTCCCTTTTCTAATAGTTTCCACTTTGTTTTAAATTCCCACACCATCTTTTTTTATCATCCTTTAACTATTCCAAAAGAGATGGTTGAGAAATTAGTTTTGAAAGGATTGATGATGTTCCCTTATTTATGATTCCTAAGCCCATCTTCATCAAATCTATGAAGATTGTATCCTTTTCAATTCTCACCAGTGATAGAATTTCTGGGCCCTTTCTAATTAGAGCATCTTCCATGTTTTTTGCTTTCCTAGGGTGGTAATGGATTGATAATTCATAGTATTTGATCAGATCTAGCCATAATCATTGTTGCATATTCAACACTTTATATGTGAATATATACATTAGGCTTTTGTGTTCTGAGTATATTTCACACTTCTCCCCAAAGAGGTAATGCCGTCAAATTTTTAAAGAAACAATTACTGCATCCAACTCCATATCATGTGTTTGAGAGTTTTGATCATGGAATTTTAATTGAATTGTATCATAGGCGATGAATTTTTCATTTTTCATCAACACACAACCCAGTATCTTCTTTGAAACATCACTAAATACCCCAAAAAGTTATCCACTTGTGGGTAGTGTGAGCACAGGCATAGTGATAGGCCTTCCCTTCAACTCCTTGAAGCTCTCTTCGCATTAATCACTCCATGAAAACTTTACTCCCTTCCGAGTTATCTTGGTAAGAGGGTTAGACAATCGTGAGAAATTTTTCACAAATCAGCAATAATATCTAGCTAACCCTAGGAAGCTACGGATATCCATTACCAATGTTGGCCTTGACCATCCTTCAATTGCAGCTATCTTGGAGTGATCCATAAATATCCCATTTCTTGAGATGATATGATATAATAATGAGACCTCCTTCAACCAAAACTCACACTTGCTGTACTTTTCATAGAGGTTCAACTTTCTCAAGGTCTCTAGTAGTGTGCTAAGATTCTCCTCATTCTCCTACATGGTTTTGGAGTATATTAGAATATCATCTATAATGACTACCACAAATTTTTAGAGGTAATATTTAAAGGATATATTAATCAAGTCCACTATTATTGTTGGAGAATTATTGATTCCAAAAGGCATTACTATGAATTCATAGTGCTCATACCTTGTACGAAAATCAGTCTTGGGGATATCCTAATTATTCACCCTTATATGGTAATATCCCGACCGAAGATCCACCTTGGAGAAGTATTGTGCTCTACATAGCTGATCGAACAAGTCATCAATTCGGGGAAGAGGATACTTGTTCATTATTATGATTTTCTTGATCTCATAATAATCAATGCAATGGTGCATTGACCCATCCTTATTCTTGATGAAGAGGACTGGCTCACCCCATGGTGAAGCACTTGGGTGTATAAAAATTTTATCTAGATTCAATTATAGTTGATTCTTTAGATCCCCAAACTCCATAACAACCATTCTATATAGAGTCTTGGATATTTCCAACATCCTAGTTATAAGATCAATTTATAATTCAACATATCATCTAAGAGTATGACCGTGAAATTCCTAAGGAAACACTTTAGTAAATTCAATTACAATAGGTATGTATTCAAGGATTGTTGCTTCCTTAGAATCAATAATCTGAGTAAGATAGACATTCTCATAGGGAAGTAATATCCATGCTTGAAATAATGGTGCTAAATAAGATTAATCCTCCTCCTTTCACTTGAACAGAATCAAGGGTCGATTTTCCATATAGAGAGTGTTTTACCTCTCACAGAAATTTATGTTGGCCCTATATAGGTAAAGCTAGTCCATGAAAATAATTTAATCAAATTACACTGTAAGGAGTATAATGAGATTCACTGGGATGTTCAATCCACAAATTATGACATGGGAGGAGTTATATTCACTAGTTTCAATAATTTCCCCATCTTTCGTTCTCACCGATATCTTTACCTATATGATTTGTGGTGGTGTTGGGATTGTTCTAATAAACGTTCAGTATATAAAAGAATGTGTAGAACCAGAATAAATAAGTATGTTCAATATTATTGAATGAATAACTAGTGTACCTATTACCAGGTAGTGATGGAAAAATCTCACCCTTGCTACCTTGAAGGTTGTTGGTTGCCTCAAAAAACCTTTGGATTAGGGCCCTGGTTTTCAAAGCGCCCTAGTTCTTTGATGTTCAAGCAATAAATAATGTGTTAAGGGTTTAATGGAGTGTTCCTCTCCTCTGTCGCAATAGTGGGTTTTTTCTTACTGACAGTTAATAACTAGGTTCCCTTCTCTTCCACTCCTAAAGAATTTCTTCATATCCTTCAGGAAATTTATGGGGTTCTTCTTTCCGCGCCTTTGGAAAGTGGCCTGCTGAATTTTCTTAGAACCATTGGATTTATCCATTGGACCACCAGAATTAAAGTCAACCTTATTTTTTTATCCCCATGATACCCTTGGGAATATTCGATCTCCATTTTGACTTTGAGGGAACATTAGACAATTTCCACATAGCTATCAAAGTCACAGATTTCTAGGGATTTTCGTAGGCTAGGTCTTAGCCCACCAAAGAAGAGATCAACCATGCATTATGGGTAATGACAAAGCCAGAGGTGTATCATGCAAGTCTTGGGATGTTTTCTTCGTATGATCCAATTGATTCGTTATCTTTTTTCTTGAGGGAAAGGAAGTCCCTTTTCATCTTAATTCAGAGGGTGTGAGGAAAATATTTATCAAAAAACATTTTTCATAAATCATTCCATTCCAATGCCTCGATATTCTCCTCATTCTTTGTATTTTTGATCAATGTCCACCATTGATCAGCTTCACCCTCTATACGATAAGTATCCAATAGTACCTTCTCTTGTTGAGAAAATTGAATGATGGAGAAGATATTCTCAATAGAGTTGATCCATGGATCGACAATTGAGGGATGAGATGATCCATTAAAAGTTGGAGGCATTTGTATCATTAATATCTAAGTTACAACTTGTTCTTTCTTAGGGGGGGGGATGAAATTTCCTCTTGTCCCATGTTTCTACTCAAAACATGAGTTAACTGAGAGAGTATCATGACAAAGTTTTCAATTCCCATTCCCATTGGATTGGGCATCTCATTAGAACAGTCGTCACATTGATCTTCATATCAATTGTTAGCCTAAGTCCACCTATTACTGGCCATTATTTGGAATAAAAGGAATGTTAGGTTTAACACATAAAATGAGAATATGAAGACAAAAAGGTATAACACATAAATTAATTTTATTTCCTTAACTTATGAATTTATAGGCTCCAATCTATGTTATCAATGATCTACTTCCCAACATATATTATTAGGGTAATTTTTTTAATTACCTTAATGATTTTTTATAATGAGAAGATAAATTTACTAAAGCATATCCTCTAGGAGTGTCATAAACAAGAGTGAAAGAAGTGTTGTTGTCATGCACCATTTCCCATTTGATTCTAGATCAAAGCGGTGTTTTCCAGTTATACTCCTAGATATATTTGTTCTAGATCTACATCTACCTGCTTGTATCCAGAAAAAGATTTATTTTATTCATAAACCACTTACATAATACTCACTAAAATTTTGGGATGTTTTTATTATAATTAGTCTTATCCCTAAGTATTTCACTAGGGTTTTCTAATCCTAATCCCAAAAATAATTAAACCTATCCTCTAATACCAACTATAACAACCTTGCTCTTTATTTCACACTCAAACACAATTTATTACATAAAATCATCACTTGATTCAACATAGAAGATCAAGAGGTCTAGTGTCTATGGGGATTAGGAACATTACATAAGAACTTAAAACATGAAATATACATCTTGATTGAAAACTTCTCTTACTTGAACGTACACATTCATTCATAAATAACATTGCATGGGGTAACCTGAGGACATGAATAAGAAAAGGCCGAGCTATAAAGCACTATAAGGGAGTAAAGAAGTTATAAAATGAATAATACAGTACATGTTAGGAAATATTCATATCAATGGATTATTATATAAACATGAACATAAAGGCATGATATAGAATGATTATCATAACATGGAAATATGGCATGAACATTTAATATGATATTAGAATGAGACAAGGATTAGTGCACATGAAGCATGAGTAAACCCTCATTGTAATTGAATTATCATGAGTAAACCCTCATTTCACTAGATGTATCATGATACTAATATTTACCCAAGGCATTGGAGCGCTATCGGGGTTCACCCTTCTTAATCATTTCATTTCATGCATAAGAGTTCCATATAGATTATACAACATGGACTCGTTTATCATAATCATTTATTACACGATAAAGGAATGTGGAATTAATACATGAAACTATATAATCAATAAGTAAATATTCCTGAAGTTAAATACCCTTGATATATAAATGATAATTGTATTTACTACACAATTACTTTGGCTTGTAAAATCATGGTGCAATTTCGGTAGCATAACAACATGACATAAGAATTCAAAAAAACTGGTTGATGAGAGATAAAGGGTTATATCATTATATTTACATTAAATGGAAAGTAAGTGGGTAATATAGATATATTTCCCCAAAAATTCATTCAAATTTAGATTCATAATATATAATAATTTATTGAATGTAATTGAGGGGAGAGAAATCCCTTACTGAATTTCGGCATGGTAACATGTGTACATGGGAAAAATTAATGAGAGAGAAAGGGGTATCACATCATTAAAACATAATACAAGAATTATAGGTGATATGGGTAATCATACCCCAACATTTTTAATTGAAAATACAAGGCTATATCAATATAATGAAACTTGGAAAAAAATGAGAGAGGAAGAAATCCCTTACATGGAAGTATGATCCCAAAGGCTTGGGCGAGGTTTCAGAGAGGCTCATTGGGAAATTGAGGCACCTTGGGAGGATTTTATAGATAAGAGGTCAGGGTAGGGGCGTGATCCAAGGGTTTTTAGTGAATAGGAATGAGATATTGAGTTGGTTTATATCGGAAAGGGGAGGAAATTCTTTATTATTTAGGTTTTCGACCCTACACATTAAACAAATAAAAACCAAAAACCATAACATGGTTTTTGCCCATGTTTTTTTCCAAAGGGGAGTGAAAACATTATTTTATAAGTCCAATGGTATAACTTATTAAAATATTTGTCTTGTTTATGTGGAGGTGAGTCACACTCTCAAAAAAATCATTTTAAAAAGGTAAAATGTTTTATATGTTTTGGAGGGTCTAATAAGGCTTTGTAAAATAAATAAAATAAACCAATAATCAAATTATTTTAAAGGAAAAACATATATTTTCCAAAATTCCCATTTATATTATTTTATTACATCACTATTTAGTCATTATGATGTCATAAAACACATTATATATTTAAACGATATCTAATTTTTACCCAAAAATTCAACTATCTCAAAAAATTATGAAAAATACACCATTGGATATAATAAATATCCTGATTCAAAAAATAATATTCATTTTATCTAAATAATTTTCTAAATATGTGAATTTCTATATTTAAAATAAAAACTGACATTTGCAAAAAATCCATGGGTTTTGACACAAAACAACTTTCAAACCTTAATAAAAACTACAATTTTATTCATAAATATTATAAGATAATTTATATTTAATAAAAATTAAATTATTAATAATATTTTACTAAAAATTTATTTAATTAAAAAATACATTAATTCATCAAAATGAATTTCTTAATTTAATATTAACTAAAAATAATATTTGTGATTTAAAAACAATTTTCAAATTAAAAATAATAAAATAATTGTATATTATTTATTATATACAAAAATAATGCACATATTCATTGTGTTACGGTCTTGTTACATATCCCCTTAAAAAACCTACATAATACCTAAGGTTATGGTGTGTGATGGTGACAAACTCTGGTGGAGGCTCAGATAACATCACTTAGGTGGTAATCTCTATTAACTTAAATTTCTCCTGTAGGTGGTTCCTTTCAAGATTAACGTGTTGAATCTTGTCTTGGGCATGGTCAAAAGAGAAGCCCATTTATGACACCTCCTTTGTGAGCTCCGACAAATGATCTTTGTAAGGATAAATTCTACTGGATCAGGCCATCACTTCCTTGGTCTGAGTAAATTGGATTTGTTAAAGCCCTATATTTATACTAATCATGTATTCACTGTTCAACGACTATATTAGTAACAGTAACAATTCTTAATGGTATTTTAAAATACCAAAACATAAAACCAAGGAAGTGCATATTTTATATAACCATTTCACACAATAAGACATTTAATTAGGTCAAGAGGAATTTTCATTAATAAATGTTTGGGTCGTTAAAATAAAGGTCACATTGACTAACATATAATTAGGTCTCTAAGTAGTAGAACATTATTGGAATGTAGAGACATGTACTTAGAGAAAAAGTGTAAATATTTATAGGGAAGGATTTAGGTCATCAATAAAAAAGTGAATTATCAATAGAATGTTGATGGCCTCAAATCCATAAATCTATGATGATTCAGAAGACTATGAGTTCCATAACAATTAAGGTATTGGGTCACCATTTTATATCTATGTAATTATATGAATGTTGAGAAATTAGTTTACTATCTAAGAATATTAGGAAATAAAATTACTTGATATATTTTTTTAAACAAAATTTCATCATTTAGGTTTTCTTCGATCAATGTCTAATTGGTCCATTACTTTAGGAAATGGATATCCAAAAATTAACTTTGATGGTTGAAGCATCTAAATTAAATTTCTAATGGATCTTAATACCCATAAAATAGTGGAAAGCCAAACTATTTATCTCTGACTATTTTAAAAAACTTATATGCTAAATACATTAATATCTATGCCTATTAAAAACACTACCAGTTTATCATTAATATTTATTTAGAAAATTGTTTGACAAGAAACAATGTCCAATTAAATAGGACAATGTGTAGGTTAGTGGTAGGTGAAAAAAACTTACCATCCTTAGATCAGGGGTTGAAGTCCCATGACCTTGCTGGACTTGATTGGTTGTCACCCAACATATATGTTGTCCTTTTCAAATACCATATTATTATAATTTACAAAACAAATATGATGAACATCCTTGAAATAAGGTTAATCACAAAATATCCATTTAATAATGGTTATCAATAAAACTTTTATATATTAATTATTCATCTATTTATTTTCACATGGGCCATTCCTTGGTATAATTATTATCCTTTCGAATATAGGAATTTCTTAAAACTAAAACCATAATGTGAGAAATAATAGTTATAGTGAGATAATCATATATTAATTTATAGGATATCTAAATTATGACAACTTATTCTCAATATAAAACAAATAAGTATTAACGAAATTAATTTATTTTCACTATCTATTCAAATCCTTCATAATGGATTTTAAAGGAAATGTGATTTATCATAAGAATATCCCAAAGGAGTTTCAATCCAGCTGTACAGTAATAACCATTTTTCTATTCCTGGATACACTGAGTCGGATCCGAGACACATTATAATAGTTTTTACACCTAGGTAAATCTATTCTAAAACCACACCCCCCTGTAGTCACCAAAAGGTATGTATTACTATGAATACCCACATAATTAATACCTTAGAAGAGTTCTAGGAGGTTATTCTATAATTTTACCCAATGTTTATCTTAGGATTATGCTTCTTAATATAAGTTTTCCTAACTATATTTCATAAGGTTTATACTAAACTTCCTCTAACACCAACTTTAGTGACCCAACCCCACAAGCCCTCAAACCATTGTCTTATATAAATTACATTGGAATTATTACAAGGAATAAAATACCAAAGGACCAAGTGTTTAGTAGCATTAGAAAACCAGATACATAAATGAGTCTTGTATTGCATATCAATACACTAATTACAACATAATTTTCTTTCTCTTTAAATAAATAACATTGAGGATAACTAAATCAATCTATTATATCCCCACATATCTTTAATAGTAGACTTGCATTATTCCTATGGAAATTAAACACGATAAGTGTGGGCCCAAATGATCAGTAATGGTGAATTATAGAGGAATAAATAATGAATAAATTATAATAGTAATCATGGAATAGTAAACAACTAAACAAAAATACCATATAATCAATAAAATGAATGGAAGTGTGTAAAAAATATAGAAAAGTAGTAACTAGAAATACATGCCATTAAAATAATTATATAAGGAAAAATCAATATGGAAAGGTATGAAACTAAAACACCTTCTATTTAATCAATGACCTAATCATTAAATGTTTCCATAGGTATTTCCACACAAATCTCATGGATGAATAATAACTTGAAATTAAACGAGGAAAATGAATGATTATTTGAAGCCATCTTTCCTAGGTACATGGTACCTTTATAGTTAAGAGCATTCAAAAGACAGTTTAAAATATACTGGGTAAAAACCCATATAAGGCGAGTAGCTAAATGACTCATCCTATGAGACTACTAATGCATCAAGGGGATATATATAACCGGGCCCTACCCATTTCATACGAGTCAAAAACATTACAAATATATCAAATTATTGATTTACCATGCACCTTATCAAATATACACATAGAGTAAGAGATACAGATTTATCAATATTTACCCAAATAATAAAATAACATTCATACTAATCAACATATGAAAATCATATACTTTTTTAGAAATGAATATATCCATGATAAATGATATCCTAAATTAGGGGGATTTCAATGTTCAATGATCATAAGAAATTGAATATTTCAATGGGACAAAAGGAATCGTGGAAGGGAATTTGAATACTTTCCTTGAACAAATAAATCATATACCATCCCGATGAATATTAAAGACAATATCAATACAACATAACACAAGTGGAGTAAAATAAAAGGTTTTTTTGTGGACAAATGTAAATATTATAAAAAGGTATTTTAAAATTATTCTCGAGGAAAAAATCATTTTGTTTTGAATTTATTCAAAAATGATTTATTTGAAAATCATTTAAAACAATTTTTTAAAAATTAAACTTTTAAATATTCAAATGAAACTTCACTGGATTGATGGAAGGTAAATCCATACATTCCTAACAAGGTAAAAAAGAACGTTTCATTTGCACTGTAAAAAGGATAAAAAATGCATTGTTTATAAAGAGAAAAAAAGATTCCATTGAAAAAAAATTTAAAATAAAAAGGAAAACATTTATTTACAAAAACTGTTTGAAAACATTTTTGAAAACATTTTAATAAAACATGTTTTTTTAAGAAAACAGGTTCTCCAACTAAATAGAGGAATGAATTCGAGGATGCAATTTTTTTTTTCTAAAACACCATGAGTACCAAAGAGTGAAAAAATGGTACTAATACATAAAAAGGTCATGAATAACTAGAGAATATGTAAATGAAATGTTTTATTGAAAAATGGTAAAATACTTTTCTTTGAATGGAAATAGTATTGAAATATCATTAAAATTATTCTTGAGGATAATAATCATTAAACATTTCAAAGTGTCCCATACCACATTGAAACCTTTTAAATCAAAATAATAATGAATAAATAAAATTAAAAGATTGTTATAATATCAAGAGAGTTAGTATATTCATGATATTTGATAAAAAGGTCAGAATATGCACCATATAAAACAATCTATGTGCATAACAATAGATAAGTCCCAGTGGAATATTAATTTAGACAAAATCTCTAACATTGAGCCCAACTTGTCTCATGTGTTTTTATATTCCTGAATAACAAAAATATGTTTATTATTTAATTTATTGATAAAGTTTTTAATGTTTATCATAAATATTATATCAATTTTTACAATTTCATATAAAACAAATTAAATAATTATGTTGACATTCTGTTTTTTGACCAAACTCGATTTATGTGTCGAAAGAAACTTTGGTATATCTACCATGGTCAAAGGGGTTATTATGTAACTCATCCAGAATAATAATAATGAAATAATTATCATATTTATACATTAATTAAACTTTTAAAATCAATCATTAAATACGGTTATAAAAAATTAACCAACGTTATAATCCTGGAGAAGGTAGGTCATACGTACAAATGAGCAATATTCCTATTTTTCAATGATCATTGTTGAAAGAAGGTAAGTAATAATATATAATAAAAATAATAATTAAAAAATTAATAAAAAATTATTTAATAATATTTAATTATATGAATTATTCTTGTTATGTAAAAGAAATCACATCATGTTGAGGAGGTGGTATTCTACAGATCCACGAACGAAGTTATAATTTGTGACTAAAAGGGTAATAAAGAAAATGATATATATATATATATATATAATATTTTATAAAGTTAATTATGTAGTTAATATCATATTTATTTTTATGTAACTTATATTTAATTAAAACTATACTTTATACATTCCATGTATAGTGTGAACGAATCACATCGCTTTGAGGAGGCGGTAGTTTGTAGTTCCTCAAACAATGTTATCGCACTTAAAAAATTTGGAAATTATAATGATATGTGTTTTAAAAGAACTAAATATGAATATATAAATAATAATTGTTATATATATCATATATTAATGGAGTTTTTATCATAATAGACTCCATGATAGGTGGTAAAGGAAAAATGAACAATCATCATTTCATGAGGCATTAGTTCAATGTACACGGAAATATTATGTTTTTTACCAATTAGATGGATGTGTGCGTTATTATATGTCTAAACCTTAATAAAAAACAAAAAAGTATATTGAGAATAATTGTGTCATCATATAAGAATGATTTTAAAAAATTTAAGGGGTGGAGGAATAAATTAATTAAAAGAGATGGTTGGAAAATGTGACATTAAAAATTTGGTAACTCTTTCCGGTTTATAACAAAGAGATTCCTTGGACAGATTTATGCCCAAATATATGATTAAAGGTATAGGGGAGGAATTTTTAAATTCTATTTTGGTAGATATTTTTCTAACCTAAGTGGTTTGGGAGGTGTGAGTAATGGGGAGAAGTGGTGGCCTTTTATAGCGGAGTAGTGGCAGTCTTCTAATATTTTGAAAAATAACATCATACCACGTTTTTCATGTTGAATATCGATCCAATAATGATCAAATTTTGATCCAAGATAGGATAGGGTATAAATTTGGCCTAAACATAGATGTTGGACAAGTTTATAGGCCGTTTTGGGCCTTAATATTAAGGTTTTGTCCCTTATTAACTTTAATTTAACCATAATCATTGTAATTAATTTTAGTCACTTTCCCTAATATTTATGTTAAAAAATAATGTTTTTATTATTATAAATCATGAATTTTTATGATTCCGAATATGGAATACATTTTTCCAAATTTCAATCATATATGTGGCTGAAATTTATGTAAATTAAATCCCGTAGGATGGATGACAATACAGGTTTTTAAAGTAAACATTTCTGAAGGTTTGCAATGTTTTTATAATAAATTTCAAATTGAAATTGATTAAAATGACACAAATTGTGTTATTTTATAAAAAACTAATATAATTATACTTTAAAACCAATTTAAAATATGATTTATCTATATAAATCACTTATACGAAATGTTAGTTTTGAATTTAAATTCAATATTTTCTCTATTCATTTTAGAAAATGAAACTTCACAAAAAAAATAAACAAAATTCACCGTAAAATATATTTTTTATCTCAATTAAAAATATGAATTATATTTTGAGGTAATAAATTTATAAAATTTGAAAATTTATATTTATAATGGGTTCCCCATTAAAAGGAGGTAAAAATACCTTAATAAAAATAAAGGTTTTTATGTGTCAAATTGGGTTTGTTCTTATCTTATGGATATCAAATCTATTGGATGATTATAAAAAATAGTTTATTGAATAATATATATATATATATATATTTAATTAATATCACTCAATAATTATAATTAATTTAATCTATTAGAGTAAAACAATTGTTTGAGCATAAAAAAGAGTATTCTATAAAAATATTCATTTTATATTCAATTGCTTCTTATATTAATTTTTAATAAATTTTTAACAAATTATTACATTTTATATTTGTGTAAACCATAATTTTCATAATTTAGTTATTACTATTCATAATTACTAAGTTAATATGTATGTTATATATAATAATATTTTAATAATATATTATTGTTTAGTGAATTTTAGTCTTGTGTGTAATTTAAGCCATTGTATAAGGTCGATCTTATATGTAATGTATTCTAACTCATCATTTCATGCATTGAAATATATATAATATATTGAATCAATTTTAAATAAAAAAAATATTATAAAGTCTTTGGATATTATATTCCCTTACAGGCTTGGTGTTGCGTTTCATACACACTATCAGATAAAATATTCCTACTTTAGCTTTTTTGGGGCGTTATAGTGTATTTGAAATGTGGAACCACACCTTATTAGAAATAGTGAGATAAATGATAAGTCATACGATTATTACATTATATTTTAGGGATACACATTATAGATATATTATAAATACTAAAATAGGAGTAAACTAGAGTGGTAGATAAGATTCCATACGAATTGTGGAGTGTAAAAAACCTATGTTTTATACATAAATGTGTGGGGGTGTAAACCATTTGTCAAGTCCTATATAAGAAAAAAAATTCACCCTGAGCCAGAAAGTGTACCTTTATTAGATACCCCAATGAATAAAGGGTATATTACCTATATAAAACCTAAAAAAGGAAATTATTTAAATACAATCCATATTCCATGAGAGGGATCACATCTCTAAAATAGATAGTTGGAGAAAGAGAAAATTTGATGAAGTGAAACCATAATTTACACAAGATTTGGAACAAGAACAGATTCTAAAAATCCCAATGGAAGATGATGTTCTAGAGAAATATGTACTTTATTAGATTACAAGAGAGGGTAGAGAGCCTGAAAGATATGGTTTTATAGTCACTGAGGATGGTGACCATTATTAGTTGATAATAATGATCTAATAAAATACTAGTACTATGTAAGTAGAATTGATGATTCCTAATAGAAAGAATACATGAATTCTAAAATATATTCCATGATCTAAAACAATTTTTGGATTTTGGTAAATCCTCTAATTGATATAAATCTTTTGATTTTAAATGTTTATTCAAGAAGAAACTAGATCCGGGTGGATGATTTAATACTTATAATGTTGGACTGGTCGTAAAAGGGTTAAAAAAACACCAATCATTAAATATGATAAAAACATTTCACCATTTTCTATGTGGAAATGTATCATAATTCTATTTTCCATTTCGATATACCCTGACATTGAAATTTATAAAATTAATGTAAACAAAATTTCTTTAACAACAACCTTCATGAAGATTTACATATGACACAACCTGAAGGGTTTTTGACCCCAGAGAATTCCAATAAGGACTGAAAGTTGAAGAGATCCATGTATAAATTAAATAAAGAATCCAAGTCATGTAACATTTTGTTTTATGAGTCTATAATTGAATTTAGTTTCATAAATAATGAATTTTGGGCTTGTTTCTATAAACAGTTTAGTGAGCATGCAGTCAATTTCATAATAGTTTATGTCGATGACATACTACAAATTTGAAGAAAAATATTAGTCTTACAGTATGTTAAAGCATGTTTAAATACATGTTTATCTATAAAGGAACTTGGTGAAGCATCTAATTTCTTGGGATCAATATATATCATGATAGATCTAAGTGACTAATTGGTCTATATCAAAGTACATATATTGAAAATATACTGAAGAGATTTAGTATAGAACAATCCAAGGGGGATTGCTTCTAGTGTCACATAACATTTATATTTATAGGAAAATGTTTCCTTGTATAAATGGAAATGTACAAAGGATATAAATGATTTCATAAGTTTCAGCGATTGGTTCATTAATTTATTTTATTCTATGTATTAGGATAGATTTCACATATTCATTAATTAAATAGGAAGATATAAATTTATCCCATGTGAATTCCATTAGATGATAGTCAAAACCATCCTTAAGTACCTACGGTGAAATAAGGATACGTTCCAACTTTATAGAGTATACAGGGAATTAGTTATCAGTGGACATGTAGATGATAGTTTCGAAATAGATCAAGTTGATTTGAAAAAGAAGTCAGGATATATTTTCACCCTCAATGTTGGTGCTGTGAGCTAGAAGATCTCAAAGAAATGTATGGTCTAATATTCTATAGTAGAGTATAATTATATTTCATCTTTTAATTTTTACACACTTTCTTCTCATATATATAAATTACATCCCAATATATGAATATTCATTACATTACACAAATATAGTCACACGGAACATTTTAGTTTAGTGTTTTTAGAAACATGGGCATATAAACAATTGATTCATAAGTGAACTCCATCATATCCCAATAATTTCTTCATAACTAAAACCATTAAAAGACATGGCATGCATAATATCATTTTTCAAAAAAAATGATAAAGGAAATATAAGAATATTTTAGATAATATTCTTAGTTTGGGTAATCAAGAGAGATATTAATGATCACATAAGAATACCATGAGAATAGAGGAATGATAACACAAACATAACATTGAAAAAACATACCCCGTATATCAAAGATAATAATATTGAGTCATGGTATAATCATTGGCAATTCATAATACATGATTCATAAATGAATCAAAGAAAATGTTACATGAGATCATAATGTTGGAATAAGACATAGAATTATTTCTTAGACATAATCATAGAAAATAATTTACATGGTATTTAAGGCCCACTTCCAAGGCCATCATAGTGGAATGGGTTGACATGAAAAACAATAATATTAGTCAGGGATCACTCCCAATTTCAACATAGTAGAAAAAGACCCTTACTAAACCTGTATTACTCCCCATTATTGTCTTTTATATCACATAATATATAAAAATTTACCTAATACGTTGAGGGGAGATATAGGTCTCACCCATCACATAATTAAAATCATACATATGTGTGCTTCAAGATTATTAATTATTCTTTATATTACATCCCATGAAAATAAATGGGTTTTATAAACATTTCATCATAACATAAACAATGGAAAAGATATTAGTTTCATAATAATTCATCATTTCATCATATCATAACCCAAGAAAATAAGTGGGTTTCATAATCATTTCAACATGGTATAGCCAATGGAATAGAAACTGGTTGCATAAACATCGTATCATCATAAAAATAAACCATTTAGAGAAGAAATAATAATGATATTATAATATCATATCCCCATTAAAACAAACGTAACATCAATGGATTTCCTCTTAGATCAATAACGATTTTAAAATATTATTTATAACATTTCTTTTGGAAAATAGCCTCTCAACTTTTATGAATTATTATTTTTTAAATGAATACAATTCAAAAATCAATTTATTTTAAAATAAACATGGAAACATAAAACACAATCTTAAAATATATTATTGGCTATTATGGGGGAAAATTACATTCATTCCGTACAAGTTAAAATAAATATACATTTGACATTTTCAGTAAAAAGTAAAAAGAGCCTTGTTTAGAAAATTAAAAGAAGGTTTATTTTATTTTTTTTGTAAAATTTCAATCATGGGTATAAATTATTTTATAAAATCCTAATTTTTTTGAAAATATTTTTATAAAACATGGATATATATGAAAAATAATATTTTAAGAAAGATAGAAATAAAGTTAGTTTTCATTAAAAAAAGGTTAGATTATTGAGTGGATAAAAAGAGGAAAAAAAGGAAAAAAATTATTATATAGAAATTATAATAGGATAAGAAAATTAATTATTTTATTGATATATATATCATAATATTTCATCAACAGAATCACAATCCTAAAAAATCTCGATAAACAATGAGATTGTAACATAAAATCATTACCTATTTGGTAACATTTGAATCATAAACCCCATTAAAGAGAGATCAAAAAATGGATATGATAATCCATAAATTTTTGATGATAATAATCATAAAATACATTCATGGTTAATATATACACCATAGGAAATAAAAAAATGGTGAATATGATATGTGTGTCAAAAAAATAAAAGTGAGATGAAAATATCATACTTTAAGTCTCGAATTCCTTCACATACATTCAAAAATATTATATAATAAATACAGGTTTATTTTAAATATATTCTTTAACCACCCATATATATATAATACCGTATATTAATCACTTATGTCCTTTTATTACCCATTCATTAACAATTCCTTGTCAAAATTACATTTTAGATAATAACTGCTTCATTTTGGTTTGGTATTCTTGATATGTTTACTTTGATCATGGTTCCCTCATTTTTAGAATATTAAACAGGATATAAATATCATATATATCCATTATAAATTTATTAATATTTATTCCTTAATTTTTGAGATATAAAATTAATTACACCATTCATGGAGACGGTAGTCTATACGTACACATGAATGTTATTTCTATTTTTTCTCAACAAATGAAACGTAAGAAAGGTAAATAATATATAAAACAAAAAGAATAATTATTATGTCATATATAAAAAATATATTTCTTAATTTATGCTTATTACCTTCTCTGTAAATTGTAAGTGACAAAAGAATCACATCACTTCGTGAGGGGATAGTCCACCGTAGGCACGTACGACATTATCATGTCTCCCAAGGAATGGAATGTAATAAAGGAATATGTGATATTATTTTTATATAAGTATAATAATGTTACACATATCTTGAATATAAATTATATCCATCATTATACCCAACCATTATAGGTGTTTATGGAAAATGATTAACATTGGTTTGCGAGGCGGTAGTCTATCATACACACGATCAATGTTATCATTTCCCATTTATAGTAAGAGAAGATAGATATAGTTCATAACCTTAATATAAAATCATCTCAGTATATATAATATAATGAGTTTATTATATTAGTTTGGTATAATAATTTTTGAAATAGGTGGAGGAACAAATAAAATAAAAATATCAAGAAAATTAAATCTTTTTCGCGTACTATATTTAGGTTTACACAAAAAGCGTTCATAGGTTGGATTTATAATCAAAATAAGGATTTTAGGATGATAGTGTGGACATGAGTAAGGTATTTGTTCTGGTATTGGGTAAAACAAATGGTTTTTTATGTGTGATGAGGATAAGATAGTGGGTGTGATTTTATATGTGGGAGATAGGTCACACATGGAATGTTTTAAAATAAATATGTGTAGTAATGTTTTTGTCTTGAAATGTAACCTCCCAAACTGGGCACCATATAATGAATCTATAAGCTTTTTGATCACATGAATTCTGGTGCAAAGTCCCAGTTCCGGAAGCCACCCAGAGGCGCCCCATACCTGGTTGGTCACATGGCCTCAAGTGCATTTCCCCAAATGCCAGAGGCTGCCGACTAGCAACAAGGGCCTTGGGTGTGATAGTGGGGAAACTATGCTCTCATTAGAAGAGTAAACAATGGAAGAAAAATAAACATGAAATAGCGGAAGCAGTAATAACCAACAATGTAAACAGCGGAAAACTAAATCAACAAACTGGAGAACATATGTATATATATGAAATGATGCATGATACATAACTAGGAAAGTAGCCAAACATGTCACAATACTGGAATACACTACAATACCAAAACAAGTACAAAATAAAAGTAAATGTCTCCTCAGCATCGCAAGCCAAAGCTTGGTCCCATGCTCCCATGCTTCCAGAAATCATGTTCCAAAAGTCGAAGGGTTCTTTCCCTTGTCTATACCTGCAACAACATAGTCTGCTTGGGCCCAAAAGCATGACCCAAACAGGGTGTGAGATAAAATCCTAGTAGGCACTCACCCGAAGATCTGTGCCTAACAGTTAGTGAGTATATGGGAGGTTAAAGTTAAATAAGCAGTAAATAGCAACAACAAGCAATAGGCAGTAACCATAAGCAGTAAAACATGACGATACATAGCAGAAAAACAATCCACAACTAATAAACAGTAGTGAAACAAATATCTAAGAAGCCGGAAACCCTCTGGGAAGTACTCGTAGCCATCCCCTCTGGTCCTATCCAAGAAGTACCACAACCCTCTGGGCAGTGCGCTTAGCCTAACCCCTCTATCTTGGTCATACATATTTATGAGACTCTCTGGGGAAGCTCACTGCTTCAATTCCCCATAAAGTCTAGGGTTTTCAGGGACTCTCTTGAGGAAGATCATGCGGTCTAACCCTCTTATCCCTAAGGTCTAGAGACACTCTGAGGAAGCTATCTCGGTCAATTCCTCCTATAGCCTCAGGTATACCACAGACTCTCTGAGGAAGCTCAATCGGTCAATTCCTCCTCTAGCCTGGGAAGGTTATTAAAGAGATTCAAACAAGGTAAGACTCTCTAAGGGATATCACTCGGTCTAACCTCCTATAGTCTATAAAATACCAGACTCTCTGGGAGCTCACTCGGTCCATCCCCTCTGTAGTCTGTAATATCTAAGACTCTCTGGGAAGCTCACTCGGTCTATCCCTTATAGTCTATAGCACCAAGTTCTCTTAGCCCCATTCCAGTCAGTGCATAATAATTCTATAAGGACAAATTACACCTATAGAGCCACTTGTGTAACCAAAGTACACCTATAGTGATACTTGGCTAAATAGTCTACCTGGCATCAAGCATGTCATGAGTTTCACTTCACCATATTACCGCAAGGCATGAAACTAGTGTAATAGCCAAAGGAAAACAAGACCCAAAGGTCGTAAACAAAACTAAGTAAGGAAAATATATCCAAGAACAACAATTTATCCTCTTACATGGTCAAATTACCTCTACACAAGCATACATGCAAGGCAGGAAATCAACAAGGGAAAAAAGGGGGTAACACGCAATACCCCGTTCACGGGTATCAGATGGAATTTCACATAAACTCAAGGACTTTGAATGGTAAGGCACAAACCACCTACCTCGATCCTAGGAGATCGATAAAATTTAACCATGACGGATAATTCTCCCTAGAACATCATAGATCTGAGAAAACGAAAAAAAAAAATTCAACCTTAGATAACTTGAGAAAGAGAAAGAATTGGAAAACAAGGCTCAAGCAGAAAGAAGAACTCACCACTGAGCTTCCAACACAATCGACCGTGATCGAATCAGAGAATGGATGGAGAAGTGGGGGCTCAGGGAAGATCCGGCCGTACGGGTCGCTCTTGGGCGAAGAACCTAGAGAAGGGGTGTGTTCTGTCTGTCAGGCGTGAACCCGGTGCGTTTAGTAAAAAAAATTACAAGGAATGTACTTTTAGAGTGCATGACGTGTACTAGGTTTTTCTTTACTCAACCAAAAGCGGCCTCCACATCACCCCTACACACTGAGTGTGTGGCCTGGGCATGACCAACACACGACTTCGAACCGGAGAGGAGTACACGATGTGTACTCAGAAAGTACACGGTGTGTACTTCGAAATTTTCCAGAAACTCCATTTTTTCTTAAAAACTATAGAAAAAGGAAAAGAGTACCTGAAATGAAGATCTAGGTTCTTAAAAAATTCCCAACATAAAGAAATTTGTCCCCGAATTTCCTTAGATGGGTGTAGAAGAAGGATCCTCGAACAGTTCCAGCCACTGTGATCGAACCTAGGCCTCCCTCTCCCAAGTCTCGTCCTATAATCGCCTGTGCTGCCATAGCACTCATACCAGAGGAACAGAATAGCCTCGTAGAACCTTCGTACTGCGATCGACAATCAGGATGGGATACTCTTCAAATGACGCATCCGCTTCGAGCTCATCCTCCTCGGGCTAAAGGACATGAGACAGGTCTGAAAAGTAATGTTGGAGCTGAGAGACATGGAAGATGTAATGCATGGAATGATACCTCTGAGGTAGCTACAACTGATAGGCAATCGGCCCGACTCCCTCCAAAACCTCAAACGTCTCGACGTAGCATGGTGAAAGCTTACCCTGTCTCTGAATCCTCTTGTGTCCCAACCTTAGTGCGACACGCAGGAAAACCGGATCCCCAACCTCGAACTCCAGAGGTCATCTCCGCTGATCAACATAAGACTTCTGTCCAGACTGTGATGTAGCCATCCACTTCGAATCAACTCTATCTACTCTGAGGTCTCCTGAACAAGACGAAGTCCTAGAAAAGCTGCCTCTCCTGCCTCTAGCCAGCATAAGGGTGATCGGCATGGCCTACCGTATAGAGCCGCGTACGGTGCCATCTGAATGGTCTCCTGAAAACTATTGTTGTAGGCGAACTCCACAAGAGGTATATGCTTCTCCTAAGAAACACCGAAGTCTAAAATGAAATATCAAATCATATCCTAAAGCACCTGGATTGTGCGCTCAGACTGGTCATCATTTTGGGGATGGTATGCTGTACTCAAAAGTACCTGTGTACCCAAATCCTTATGGAGTCCCTGCCAGAACTGAGAGTTAAAGCGCGCATCCCTGTCTTAAACAATGGAGTGTGGAACTCTATGTAGAAGTACAATATCTCGGATGTACAATCGTCCTAGATCATCAACATTGAAGGTCTCATTGATCAGTGAGAAGTGTGAAACCTTCGTAAGCCTATCAGCAATAACCCAAACAACATCACTTACTCGAGGTGACCTCGAAAACACGGTCACGAAGTCCATCACGACATTGCTCCACTACCACAACGTAATGGGTAAATACTATAAAATTCCTTCTGGTTGATGATGCTTTACTTTCACCTGCTGACAAGTAGAACATCTGATGACAAAACCAGCAACATATCTCTTCATACCTGGCCACCAGTACTAGAGATGAAGATCCTGATACATCTTGGTGATGCCTGGATGAACTAACCAAACTGAGGAATGGAAATCCCTCATTAGCTCCTCGCGTAAGTCTGTTGGCACCCATACACATCCCTGGAAATGCAAGATCTCATCCTCTCCCATTATCCATCTAGGAAGAGGGTCCCCTCCTAACACACTCTCCCGCAGGACTAAGGCCTCTGAATCTGATAGTTGCCTTATTCGTACCTGATCATGAAGTGAATAAGTAATAGCCACATAAGATAGGACAGTCTGTCCCTGCCTATTGTGCATCTCTAGATGCATCTCAGAGAACAGAGCCATAAGTTTCCACTCACTGCTGGCCTCCTGAACTACCTGAATCTGGGTTCGTCTACTAAACGCATCTGCCACTGCATTAGCCTTTCCTGGCTTATAGGCAAGCACGAAGTCAAAGGACTGAAGATACTCGACCCACCTGCGATGTATCAGATTTAGATCACGCTGAGTGAAGATTTACCTAAGACTCTTGTGGTCGGTGAAAACCACAAAGTTCTCTCCCAGAAAATAGTGTCTCCAACAGCGTAAGGCATGAACAACTACTGCCAACTCCAGATCGTGCATAGGGTAATTCCTCTCGTGTGGCCTCAACTTCCGAGACCCAAATGCAACGTCTCCATCTCCCAGTATGAGCACAGCTCCTAACCCGATACCTGAAGCATCACAGTAAACTATGTAGCCCTTGCCCGACTCTGTCAAGACTAGTATCGATGCTGACGTCAGCCTCCCTTTCAGCTCCCGAAAGGATGACGCACAAGAATATGACCATAAAAACTTCACCCCCTTCTTGGTCCGACATGTAAACGGTGTTGATAGGCATGAGAAGTCATTAATGAAGGGTCTATAGTATCTGGACAGCCCTAGGAAACTCCGCACCTCAAAGACGTTCTTCGGTTTCTCCCAGGAAACTACAGCTCTCACTTTCTCTGGGTCCACTGACACTCCTGTCTCTGAGATAACATGACCCGGGAAGTGAATATGATCCATCCAAAAGTGGAACTTAGAGATTTTAGCATACAACTAATGCTCTCTCAGTGTACTCAGAATGATATCAAGATGTGTGGCATGGTTGTGTCGAGTGTGAGAGTAAACCAAGATATCATCCACGAAGACCACGACAAAGGAGTCCAAGTACGGATGGAACACTCGGTTCATCAGTGCCATGAAGACTGCAGGTGAATTCGTAAGACCGAACGTCATGGCTGTATATTCATAAAGACTATACCTTCTTCTGAAAGCTATCACAGGTATATCTGATGTTCTAACACACAACTAATGATAACCGGACCTCAAGTCAATCTTCGAGAACTCCCGGGCTCCTCGAAGCTGATCAAAGAGGTCATCGATCCTTGGCAAGGGATATTGGTTCTTGACCATCAACTGGTTCATCTTCCAATAATCCACAAAAAGCCGAAGGGTACCATCTGACTTCTTTGTGAATAGGACAAGTGAACCCCAAGGAGAAGTACTGGGTCAGATGAAACCCTTCGCATGCAACTCCTTCAACTGCTTCTTGAGCTCATGCAACTCAGGTGTAGCCATCCGATAAGGAGGAATGGACACCAGTGCCACTCCCGGCACGAGCTCAATCGATAATTCTACCTCAAAATTCGGAGGTAAGCCTAAAAAGTATTCTGGAAAGAAATCCCTGAAACGATCCACCACTGGAGGAAAGTCTAACTGTGAAGTCCCCTGGTCATCCAGATAAAGACTGGAAATCTAGGTTGTAACTTCCCCTAGCCCATGATGCTCTGGTCCAACTCTACCTTCTTGGACATCCCACTCGCCTCTATGATGGAAGGATCCACCCTTTGGTGATATGAAACTCACCCTGCGGTGATAGAAATCAACGACTGGATGGAAGGGAACCAACTAGTCCATACCGAGAATGACATCATAGCCCGTCATTTCTAGTACATAGAAGTCCCATAAGAAATGAGAACCCGAAACCTTGAGAGGGCACTCTCTACACTGACGTACGCTAGATGTACTAATTCCCAATGGTGTGTCAAGAGTAAAAAAGTCGGCAGACGAAAAGATATAGAGCCAAAGGATCTCCACAACCACAACAGAGATTAAGCTATGGGAAGCACCAGTATCAAAAAGAACTGAAGATAAAACTGAGGCTACTAAGATCATACCATGAACTATAGAAGGGATGGGATCATGCTCCTGATAGGTCTGATCCATGGTGAATGACTGGCCTACACCACGGCCCCGCGCCCCTGGCTGACCGCTCTGAGCTGATCCACTATGCCGTCACTGATGACCTGGTGAATGACCACCATGGCTGTGACCTCCACCTCGGCCTGAACAGCCGGGAGAACTCCAGTTCCCTGACTGGTGGGAAACTGGTGAAGCATCTCCAGAACGCGGGGTCATAGAGGAACCCCTACCACCAGCTGAAGGTGAGAAGATGTGACAGAAACGCTTAAGATGGCCCATCTTGCCGCAAGACCGGCACTCCATCAGATCCCTCTGGCACTGAGGCCTAGTATGCCCACTCCTACTGCACTGGTAGCATACAACCTGGCTACCAGAAGACGCATCCTGCGAACCTCGATCTCCTTAAGAAGAATCTCTATGACACTTCCTACTGTCCGTATGAGGAACACCATCTCTAGATATCGAACCACCAAGGTTCACTGCTCTAGAATCTCTCAGATTGCGCTCAGTGATTAGCGCCTGGTTGACGATGGAGGATATTGAAGTCAACTGGAAGATATTCACCTGGGAACAGATCCCCTACCTGAGACCATCCTCGAACTTCCTAGAAAGGAACAACTCATCACCTTCTAGGATCGGTGTGAAATGCTGCAGCTCAGTGAAGTGAGATGAGTACTCCATAACAGAGAGAGTACCATACTGCAGACTCATAAAATCTCAGGCTCGATCGGCCCTCGGGGTCTTCGGATAGAAGTAGTCATAGAAGGTACATTGAAACTCATCCCAAGACATATCTTTCTGATGCCCTGACCATGAGATCACCTCTCGCCGCCTCTTGGCAGTGTCCCAGAGCATATAAGTATCCATCATTACCCTTTTATCCGAAGGGATCTCTAGGTGCTCAAATATGGTTAGTGTGGCCTCTAACCATGACTCTGCAGCCTGAGGTCCTCTATCCCCTGAAAACGTAGGAGGATGCTACTGCTATAAAACCCGCATCAAATCAGCCATCGACAGGGTAGGAGGTGGTTCTACCTAGAAGGTATGCATCATCCTCAGTAAGTCCTCCCTGAACTGTGCCTCGACGCCTACAACGGGAATGGCAGCCAGTTCCAAGGCTGGCTTGACTGGAGGATCGACAGGAAGTCGCTGATCAGCCATATCTGGTGTCTGATCACTGCCTGACGACAGAGGTAAAACCAGAGGACGTCTCAGAGGCATAGCTCTGAAAGATCAAAAGTATACCTTAGATCAGAAAACAAGGACAGAGAACACAAGAGTACAAAATTGGAGCAAGGGGAAGAAACTATCAATTTTTACAATACACGACTACACGGTGTGTCTACTTAAGCCATTAACATGGGCCTGTACCCTTGCCCGTCAGGTCATGTAACATTCCAAACAACACGACCTGTTTTTCCCACACACGACATGCAATTGAACTCCAAACCCCTACCCGAGTCTCCTTACACGGCTAACCCACACAGTTCAAACTAACCCCATACAACACGGCGTGTTCCCTAGGGACACAGCATGTACCAGACACTGACTCGACGAACCGTGTTATTGGTTACACAACCGTCTACATGGATGGCTCTTACACGGTGTGTTCCGAACAAACACGACATGTATAGGAGAAGGTGACACCGTCCCGTGTTGTTCGTGACATGGCCGGGTACCTGGGAAAGACTACACGACGTGTTCCAAAAGCAACACGGTGTGTCTAAGAGAAGGTCACGCCGACCCATGTTGTTCATGACATGGTTGGGTACTTGGACAAGACTACATGGTGTGTTCCAAAAGAAACATGGCGTGCTTAAGAGAAGGTCACGCTGACCCGTGTTGTTCGTGAAACGGCCGGGTACCTGGACAGAACCACACGGCGTGTTCCTTTACAGCACGGCATGTTATACTCGAGCTTCACCGACCCGTGTTCTTAGTGACACGACTGGGTAAAAGGATCTACACTACATGGCATGCACATACCGTACACGACATTCTCCTGATGTTATTTTCACAACACCGTGTTCCTACACACACAGTCAGTAACACGGCCTAAAAACTACATGGCGTGTAACCAGAAAGTACACACCGTGTACTCTGGGTTTTTCTGGTTAGTAGATCAGAAACTGCACAGAATCCTAGAAACATGGAAAACAAGGACAATAGGTGCCAAATTCTGATCCGTGAGGGTCTATAATCCCCGCGAATCAAATCTTGGCATCCCCTACAGTCATGTACAAGAGAAAACAGGATCATGATCCACCAATTTCCGATACAAGAGGGCCCATAACACCTTAAGAATAAAAATTTGGCATTCATTTAAACAATGTAAAATAAAAAAATTCCATAACAAGAAGAAGAGATTCTATTAAGCATCTATCACAAAAGCATGCATAATCGACACAACGTCTATCACAACAGCATGAAATCGCTAATGCACTTTAAATGGAATGGAAAGAATGCATGGAATGTGATTTCTACAAGTGTCTATATGATGCATGAGATGGAATACCCTCATCTCATCAGGTTGCGATAGAAATAGATCCATAATATCAAAAAAATAACAGTACAAAGAATGTGAATCACTCTAGGTGAAATCGTATCAACCGTAAAATCTCAAAACCAGAAAACTACAATAACCGAGGTAGTGTGGATTTTTCCTATACACAGGTTAGCTAATCCTGGGCACAACTTATTACCAAGTACCTAATCCGTCCTATCCCTGGCTAATGTCTCTATATAGTAAAGCAATAGAAAAGAATTTTTCTGATACCACTTTGTAACGTCCCGGTTCCGGAAGCCACCCAGAGGCGCCCCGTACCCGGTTGGTCACATGGACTCAAGCGCATTTCCCCAAATGCCAGAGGCTGCCGACTAGCAGTGAGGGCGTTGGGTGTGATAGTGGGGAAACTATGCCATCATTGGAAGATTACACAGCGGAAGAAGAATAAACATGCAATAGCGGAATCAGTAATAACCAACAATCTAAACAACGAAAGACTAAATCAAAAAACTGGAGCACATATTTATATATATGAAACTATGCATGATATATAACTAGGAAAGCAACCAAACAAGTCACAATTCTGGAAAACACTACAGTACCAAAACAAGTACAAAAGAAAAGTAAACGGATCCTTAGCATCGCAAGACAAATCTTGGTCCCATGCTCCCCTGCTCAAAGGAATCAAGTTCCAGAAGTCGAAGGGCACTTTACCTTGTCTATACTTGTAACAACATAGTGTGATTGGGCCCAAAAGCATGGCCCAAATATGGTGAGAGATAAAATCCCAGTAGGCATTCACCCGAAGATCTATGCCTAATAGTTAGTGAGTATATGGCAGGTGAAAGTACAATCAGCAGTAAACAACAACAACATGCAATAGGCAGTAACCGTAAGTAGTAAAACAGGATGACAGATAGCAGAAAAACAATACACAACCAATCAATAGAAGTGAAACAAACAGCTAAGAAGCCGACAACCCTCTAGGAAGTACTCGGAGCCATCCTCTCTGGTTCTATACAAGAAGTACCACAACCCTCTGGGCAGTGCTCTCAGCCTAACCCCTCTGGCTTGGTCATACGCATTTATGAGACTCTTTGGGGAAGTTCACTCGGTCAATTCCCCTTATAGTCTAGGGTAGTCAGGGACTCTCTTGAAGAAGATCATGTGGTCTAACCCTCTTATCCCCAAGGTCTAGAGACTCTCTATGGAATCTATCTTGGTCATTTCTTCCTATAGCCTTAGGTATACCACAGACTCTCCGAGGAAGCTCACTCGGTCAATTCCTCCTCTAGCCTGGGAAGGTACTTAAAGAGATTCAAACAAGGTAAGACTATACGAGGAAGCTCACTCAGTCTACCCTCTTGTAGTATATAGAAACCAAGACTCTCTGGGAGCTCACTCGGTCCATCCCCTTTGTAGTCTGCAATATCTAAGACTCTTTGGGATGCTCACTCGGTCTATCCCTTATAGTCTATAACACCAGGTTCTCTCAGCCCCGTTCCAGTCAGTGCATAAAAATGATATAAGACCAAAGTACACCTATAGATCCACTTGGCTAACCAAAGTACACCTATAGAGCTACTTGGCTAAACAATCTACAAGGCATCAAGAATGTCATGAGTTTCACTTCAACCTATAACCGCAAGGCATGAAACAAGTGTAACAGCCAAAGGCAAACAAGACCCAAAGGTCGTAAACTAAATGAAGCAAGGAAAATACATCCAAGAAAAACAATGTATCCTCTAACATGGTCAAATTACCTCTAAACAAGCATACATGGAAGGCATGAAATCAATAAGGGAAAAATGGGGGTAAAACGCAATACCCCGTTCACAGGTATCAGTGGAAATTCACACATAAACTCAGAGACTTTGAACGGTAAGGCACAAACCAACTACCTCGATCATTGGAGATCTATATACTGGAACCACGACGGCTAATTACCCCTAGAACGTCATAGATCTGAGAAAACACACAAAACTTTCAACCTTAGATAACTTGAGAAAGATGAAGAATTGGAAAACAAGACTCAAGCAGAAGGATGAACTCACCTCTACGCTTCCAACGCAATCGACCGTGATCGAATCGGAGAATGGACACAGAAGCAGGGGCTCGAGGAAGATCCAGTTGTACGAGTCGCTCTCGAATGAAGAACCAGGAGAAGGGGCGTGTTCTGTCCATTAGACGTGACCCCGGCGAGTTTAGTGAAAAAAATAAAAGTACACGGTGTGTACTTTTAGAGTACATGGCCTGCACTAGGTTTTTCTATACTCTGCCAAAAACGGCCTCCACATCACCCCTACACACAGTGTGTGTGGCCCAGGAATGGCCAGCACACAGCTTCGAGTCGGAGAAGAGTACACGACGTGTACTCAGAAAGTACACAGTGTGTACTTCGAAATTTTGCAGAAACTCCATTTTTTCTTAAAAACTCCAGAAAAAGGAAAAGCGTACCTGAAATGAAGATCCGAGTTCTAACATCAGGTGCACCACCCCATACACTATAGAATACCAACTAGGAGGGAGGGTTCAATATATAAGATGGGGAGACTCTATCCTCTTTATCAAAGTAGAACAATAAAATAAATAAATAAACAATAACCAAATGTTATAATCCATAATTAGAATGATAGCGTAAAAAATAAAAACCCATATCACAAGTAAATAAAAAATAGGTAAACAATATCCAAACTAGATCAGTAGATATTTCATTCCATATATTTTTCAAGTTTCAATATACAAAACCAAAAATAAATACACACTAAGAACTCCCCAAGAGGGACCCAAAATAATGTATGATTCCCTCATCAATGCTCCATTTAACTCAAACATCTATCATAGGGATATTTTTATTATCCTATCCTTCAAAAATGAAATTTATTAATGTGCTTACCAAGATCCTGAGTAGGGTATGGGTATAAATTTTCATGCCACCACCAACAATGTCTAAAACAATATCTAGTTTACAATAGTGTATGCAATTCTATAAAGAATAAAATAAAATATGGTAAAAAATTATCAAATTTAATTATTTCTTAATGAACCACATAATTTTCTATGTTAATGATGACACCCAAAAATCCAATAACTTTTTTGGACCTTTCCAGAGTTTGAACCATCTTCAAAGGGATATCACATTTCATTACAACATGGGTTTCACTAATTCAATTCATTCAATTTTCTTGTCATAAAAACATGAAACCATAGTCCAATTCCAAAGTCTTGGGCCTATAATTCCATATCTAGAACTCCATGGGTATTTGGATCATCAAACCCTATCCTACACCTCATCATTAACACATAAAGGATATTGAAGTATCATTCAATTCCCTACACTCATATATTAGTCAATAACATATGGGATTTTAAATCATCAATTTTTATACCAAACTCATATATCAAAAAAATCAGAATATCACATATATCACATATTTGAAGGTTAATCATCATTAACATTATTATAAAACATTCTCAACATGGTGTACCATTTCTATTTTAAAATAAAACAAGGTTCTACACTTTAATCACATGGAATAATATAAACAATTCACTATTTACTCATTTATCAACATCTTATAATATGAACCCTTAAACATTAAATGTGAAGAGAACCATCACTCAATTCCCATTATCAATCATTTCATATTCACATTAATTAACGAAATTAATCATCCCTTTATTTCCCTATTCCATTATCAAATAAACAAACTTTTCCACTTCCACAATATTCTATCAATTACATTAATTAATTATCAAATTAATTAATTCAATTAGAATTAAATCACCTAATGTGTAAATTTAATTTGAAAAACTCAATACATGAAATTATAATCATGACTATGGGAATTTTACATTTAGAATAGCTACCTCAAGATCATTTACTGGTGTTCAAGAACAAAATTCCCCAAATTTATTTAGAAAAATCAATTGTATAATGATGGAAGATACTTATAACTAAAACATAGATCAAGATAGAATGGAATAAGATAGATCAAAACCTAGATATAAACCCATAACCAATGGAGGATAAATTATTTATCTTAATATATAAAAAGATATGAGAGAGAGATAAATCCAAATAGGAAGAGATCACAAACTTGATGAGGATCCAATCCATCAATAATATCTTCAATTAATAATGAAAAATGTTTGTGGAGCCTTGGAATCCATATAGGATCTCCCAAAAATGATGTAAAAAATGATAGGGTCAAGTTAGGTTGAATTCGAGTTAATATCGAGGGAGGGGGGGGGGGGGGTTCAAAAATCTTAGAATAATTTTTTAGGGAATTAAAAACCGCTCGCATAGTTTCCTGTGCTGGGGTGCACAATTTTCCAAATAGTTCTCCCTAACTATGCTCCTCTCCTATAGGTCACATGTTCAATACTAGGAGGTCTCACATTTTAACAAACCATGAACCAACCATGAAAATAACCTTTGTTTTGTTTTTCATAGTTTGTTGGGGGTAGGTACGTAGTTTGGGAAATATGTGTGCCAACTGTGCACTACCCCCTTTCTTAAAAAATACTCTATTTTTACCTAAAACAACCCCAAACACAATCCCAACAATGATATACTCAAAAAAGGAAAAAAGGTGTAACTAAATATGATCACAAGACATCACCAAAAGGTCAAGATCTTACAATATCCCCACATTATAAAAGATCGTACTCAAACTGTACTCTTAAGCATCTATAAGATTCATGGTAAAAGGATTAGGCCACTGAGCTCACATTTCTGCTTCTCTCTCCCATGATTCCTCCCTAAAATTCCCAAGTTTCTACAATAATCGAACTGTCAACATGATATTTCCCCACAAAACATTATAGTTGTGATCTGAAACACATATTTGATGATCCTTAAAGGTTGAATTTGTCTCAATATCAAGATCATCAATATCAATCACATGAGAATGTGAGAGTGATACTACTGAAGCTATGACACATGAAAAATATCATTCATAGCACCGTACCATTTTTGAAGATCCAATTTGTATACCACTGGCCTAACTATCTCCAAAAACTCAAAAGGTATAATAAACATTGATTCTAACTTTCCCTACCTCTGAATACTATGGTGAATAAATATATAAGACACCTGAAGGAACACCCAATCACCCATTATAAACTAAAAGGGTCATCATTGTCTATCTACATATGAATTCTTCCTATTCTTAGACATAACCATGTGTTTTTAATCAACTTGACCTACTATGATGTCTCCTTCAGGAGACTCGGTCCCATAAAATATGACTCACCTCCTTCCATCCAACATAGAGGTGATCGACATGGAATACCATAAATATCCTAACATGGTTCCATTTAAATAGAAATTTGACAACTATTATAATAGGTGAAATCAATGAGTTCTAGGTGATTCCCCCAAGAACAACAAAATTCAAGAACACATGACCATAACATATCCTCCAAAACATGTATAGTATGTTCCAAATACCCATCTGTCTTCGGGTGGAAATCAATACCTAGATATACTTGCATAATAAGTGCCTTCTGCAATCCTTTCCAGAAGCATAAGGTGAAACCTAAGTCACAGTTTGAAACAATGCTATTTGGAAACCCATGTAGGTAGAATATATATCAAATTTACATGTCACCTGACTGATCCACTGGGAAATTATCTCAAATAGGAAATAAATGCACTACTTTCTTCAGTCGGTCCACAATAACTAAAATAGAGTCACTATTCTAAGGATTCCCCAAGATATCCACCATAAAGACCATGGTAACATCACACCACTTATATTTTGGAATGGGAAATGACTATAATAAACCACCAGGTCAATGATGCTTGGCCTCCACCTGCGTAAAAGTGTAGAATCATGATATGAAACCTTCAATCTTCTTTTTCATGATTGACCAGAAATACTTTTGATAAAGGTCATAATAAATTTTGGTCAAACTAGGATACACCACCCACATCGAGTCATGAAATCCACAAATTCCATCTTCCTACATAATCATAGGTATAAATACAAATTTTTTTAAATTGATGATATCATTATCATTTATAGTCCAACTGAAAGGTGACTTTACACCTTCAAGGATTTCCCTCAAGGAAAGAAATCTAGACCAACATATTTCCTCTCACAGATCCAACTTAGATGTGTGAATATAACTTATATAGATACAGGTTTCATTTACTTCTGACCCAATAGAATTAAAATACACATATCAAGAGAAAAGACATCATCTTTCACTTAGAACATGACTCCCAAACTGCCCGAATCTATGTCTTCCTTTGCAAAGCATAAAAAATAATTTTTCCCTTCCCAAGAATATGTACTAGATAAAAATATTCTACATTTACTCAACCCATATCCACTTCCAAAGATTCCATTATTATTGTGAAAAGATGTAATTTAATCTCTTATGGTCGGTAGACATGGGAAACCATTATCCCAACAATTAATGCTTCCAACACATTAAATAATCAACCACCATATCTAAATCGAGATCATGAATAGGGTAATTACATTCATACAACCTCATCTATCATGACCCATATTCTACATATTGATTTACCTACATCAACAATGCTCCAAGACTAGCTCTGAAGTCATCAAAAAACATCATAAAATCCTTACTCAACTCAAGAAAAATCAAGAGAGGTGTAGTATTAAAACACTTCTTCATGTATTGTAAAGAATTACCACACCCTTTAGAGCATTCAAACTTAACCACCGTATCTTGGTCAAGCATGAAAGAGATGCTTCTAAGAGGGAAAATTTATGGAAGACCCTTCGATAATGTCATGCTAACCCCATAAATCTACATATATCAAAAAAATTAGTGGGATAATTCCAAGAAACCACTACCTGAAATTTATCTAGGTCCACTAACATACCTTCCTCCATGATTATGTGACCATGGAAATGCACCCTATCAATCCATAAATTACACATAGATATCTTATCATATAGTCGATGCTCTATTGGTGTACTCAGGACAATATCAAGATGTTGGGCTTGATCATCATGAGTCTTAGAGTACCCCAAGATTCCATCCATAAAAACAACCACAGAATTATCTATGTAAAGTTTGATGATTCAGTTCATTAAGGCCATAAACACACCTGAAGCATTCTATAGCTGAAAGGACATCAAAATTAACTCATATTGGCCATAAATTCTTTTGGAAGTTATCTAAGGCATATAAGAATGTCTAAAGATAATCTGATGAAACCCCAACCTCAATTAGACCATGGAGAAGACACAAAATCCTCCTAACTCATCAAATAGTTTGTCGATATGTGGAAGAGGATACCGGTTCTTCACATTTATCTTGTTAAACTTCCAATAGTTCACACATAAGAATAAAGTTTCATCATCCTTCTTGGAAAATAAGACTAGAGAACCCCAAGGTGAAGTACTTTGATATATAAACTCCTTATCTATCATCACTTCCAGTTGAATCTTAAGCTCTTAAGTCCCTTTTGGTTCCATTCTATATGATGTAATAAAAACCATCTCAACCCTTGGAATGAGTTCAATTGTAAATTATATATATCTCTTAGGTGGAATCACATAGAGGTTCTTTGGAAACATTTCATAGAACTAGTCCACTATAGGTGAAAATACATCATGCTTCACACCACTTTTATCCAACAAAAGACTTATAACATGGGCGGTAATCACCCCTAGTAACTGATGAACTGGCCTAGTATTTCCAACCTAGATATCTTAATATTCATGGTGCACATAACTATTACCTATAAGAGACGTAAAGATTACTATAATATTAAAAAAATCAATATGGGATTGGTATGTTACCAACCAGTCAATACCAAAAATCATGTTCAAACCAAAAATCTCAAGGATGTAATGATCCCAACTAAAATGGTACTCCCCAACCTTGAAAGAACACCCCTTACATAACCAGATGTCACTTGACCATACCCCCAATGATGTATCGATCTTCATCACCCCACTCAAAAACTCCTCCTTCAGAATGAAACCATTCCCATGTTTTTTAGATATAAAAGAATTAGAGGCACTAGTATTGAATAAAAGAAATACAATGTTTATAATCTATAAGAATAGTACCTCTAACTATCGGTGGAATAAAATCTCCATCCACAAGTACATAAAGAACTACAAGAAACTATCCAACCCCTCTTCCTTATTCTATAGTATATTATCCTTGAGTTGCACCACTCTATTGATACAGGAACTCTTAGACTATAGTACCATGTATAATGCCTCATCCACCATGAATAGTCGAACTCTAACTATCAGACTGATATGGGGTTGAAGGCCCCATTCCAGCACTATTATTTTTCCTAGATCCTCCCTCATTACCCATCTATTCTGGGTTCTTGTAGAACCATTGTAGATATACTATAATTCTGTAATATCAACACTCTACTTGTGGTCAATGACACTATATAATAAGGTCACATAGCCAACCACCCAAGTGTTAGATCACTTGGGTAGGGTCCTAAGTAACTGAACCTCCCCCTGGTCACTCTTCTTCCCACTACTCTGGTTAACGTGCTCAAAGAAACACTTCCTACTATCAAAATATGTTCATCTTTTTCTCCTTTAAACAATAATCTTCATGGAGGATTTTTTTTCTACAATTCAAAACACACATCTTAGGTTATATAACACAACATTAACACATTCAATTAAAGGATATTCACTTTCAGTCATAAAAAGTCATCCCCTCTACCCTACCACATGGTCAAAATTGAGGCACTATCACCACACTCTACCATCCATTACATGGGTCATGTTTAATATAGGTTGAAACATTCACATTATTCACTTTTATCATTAGACACCCATTTTAACATTAAAATCACCACATTTAGCATCAATTATAATTTTCAATTTCATATTAGGAACCATTTTCATTTAAATTACATAAGAAAGAAAAACATTTTCATTTAAAATACTCACCCAAAAAAATTGTTTTTCCCTGCATGCCTAAAATGATACATATAAAAACAAATCATGATTTCCTAGAATGATTCATGTATGCTCAAAACAAATTTCATACTATTCTAGGAAAAAAATATCATAAAAAACTAACATCACACAATAATTGATTCACTTGAGGATAAATAACATTCAACTATAATAGAAAACATCAATAACAATAATCCCACCTTGGGTACTTGGGTTTTACCCTATAAATGGGTTAAATAATCCCATTCATGATCTTATAACCAAGGAACAAATAATCCTAATATCTTGTATACATTTCCCAAATAGTAATGTAAAAGAAAAGAAATGATAATTTATATGATACCACTTTGTGATGTCCCGACCTGGGTTCCACATACCTATGCTTGAGCCATTTGGTCACATGACCTAAAGCATTCCTCTCAGTATTCCAGAGGATGTTTAATAGTAGAGAGAGTATAATATATAACATGGGGAGACTATACCATCTTTATCAAAGATGAAAAACAATGAAAATAAATAAACAACAACCATATGTTATAACAAATAACTAGAATGATTCCATAAATAATATAAACCAGTATCACAAGACAATAAAAATTTGGGAAAATATATCCACACTAGAGAAGTATAAATGTCATTCCATATATGACTCATGTTTAAATATGAAAAAACTAAAGACACAATAAAAAATAACTAAGCAGTTCATGACATCATTTTGGGTTCCCTCGTCCATGATCCATCCCAACTCAACCATAAATCATATGGCTATTTACCTTGTCTTGTCCCGCAAAAAAAAATATTCCTGTACCGCTCATGTATCCCAAGTACCATGTGATTACATCTCAGTAAGACACCATCAAAAATGTATAAATGAACATCCAGTATATAACAGTGGATTTAGTTGTATAAATAATAAAATACAATATGGTAAATTGTTTTCACATTTCATTATTTCTTAATAAACCATGTAATTTCCTGATTTTGTGATGACACTTGAACCATAAATACCTAATTTGGCCTATGTAGGTGTCTGGACCATCCCCAAGGGATATCACATTTCATTACAAAATGAATTTTATTAATTTGAATCATTCCATTTTCATATCATGACTACTTGGAATCATAGTATAATTAAAAAGTCATTGGCCAATAATGTTATGTATAGTACCCAATGAGTATTTGGAGCATCAGTCCCTATCCCAAAACTCATAGTTATCAAATATAGGCTTTTGGAGCATCATTCCATGTCCCACACTCGTATATCTGTCAATCATGTATAAGATTTTGAATCAGCAGTTTGTGTCATAAAATCGTATATAAAAATATCACAAAATCACAAAATCACATATATCACATATTTCAAAGTTAATCTTCACTAACCTTCTTATCAAACATTCATAACATGGTGTACCATTTAATTTATAAAAAGAAACATGGTTCTTTACTTTAATCACATGGAATAATATGTACAATTCACCATTTACCCATTTATCAACAGTTAATCATACGTACCCTAGACCCTTTAAGGTCAATTAAACCATCCATTAATTCCCATTATTAATATATTTATATTCACATTAATTAAGAAATTTCATCATAATTATATTCCTCAATTTCGTTATCACATAAACCAATAGTCCCATTATCATAATATTCTACAAATTACTACTATTAATTAATAAATCAAGTAGTTCAATTAGAATGGAATTGACCAATGTGTAAATTGAAATATCACAATTCTATACCTGAAATTACAATCAAGACTATGAGAATTTGGAATTTAGACCATATACCTCAAGATTTTTGATGGGAGCTCAACAATTAAAATCCCAAAATTGAGGTGGAATGATATATCACATACTGGAAAAAGTGACTTTGAACAAAAACCTAGATCAATATCAAACATATTAAGATCTATCAAAACCTAGATCTAAACCCATCACATATAAAGGATAAATGGTTCCTATTTTATATCAAAAGAGAGATAAGAGAGAATGGAATCAAAATGAGAAGAGATCACATACCAGAAGAGGTGAAGATCCATCAATGGGATATTCAATTCATAATGAAAAAAGTTCACAGAACCTTGGAATCTATCTATAATCTTCCAAAAATGAAATAAAACATTGGGGGTTAAGAAGGGTCGAATTAGGGTTAATACTAGGTGGTTCTTGAATTTTAAAATAATTTTTTGTTGAATTAAAAATAATGTACATGGTTTCCTGGGATGGGGAACAAGGTTTTCAAAGTAGTTCCCTCTAACCATGCACCTCCCCATGGGGTTTCACAGTTAATTCTAAGAGGGTGAACAATTTGACAAACTGTACACAAACCGTGAAAATCCTCACTATTTGGGATTGCATGATTTTTTGGGGGTATGAGCATAGTTCTCCCAAACCATGCACAAATAAAGAACCACCAATTTTTATTTAAAAATTATCCATTTTATCCTGAGAAAAAATGAAAAAACCCAACAAATATATAATGAAAACATATCCAAAGGATCACCTAAAAATGAGCACAATACATCTCTATAAAACTCAGAAAATTACATGGAATGAGTCTCCAAAATGGAAACATTCTGAGATTATAATAGATAAGTTATAAATATTTTTAGAAAATAATAATTAGAAAATTTTTCATGTGATTTTTTCCAATATCTTTTTACTTTGGTCCCTAGTAATCCCAATTTAACCTAAACCGTGGGAAATAATTTTTACTGATTTTACTATTCATAATGTTAAAAAAATAATTTAACGTTATTAGATAATATAAATTTCTATTTTTAAAAATAGTGAATCTATATTTCAAAATACCTTTAATACAATTGGAAATATTTAATTTAAAATTAAACACATAGATGCGAAAAATAATATATTTTCCAATGATAAATGTTTTATAAGTATTGAGTATTTTAATTTCAAAATTCAATAAGAAATTGACCCCAATAAAATAAATTGTATTGATAAATATACAAATTATATAATTTTAATTTTAAAAAATAATTTTAAATTTTAAATTAATTAAAATAAAATTTAGGTTTTAATAAAAATTAGCATTTTCAATATTCATTAAAATATTAATTTTTTTTTGAAATTTTCCAAAAAAATCCAATCTAACCTAAATTTTAACGTTGATTACAAATATGAAGTTTATTTTTTCAAAAACATTTTCTATATGTTGAAATTTTTCTCTCTCTCATAAATAATATTTTTTAGAAAAAATTTATTTTTGAAGCATATAAAAAATTTAGTTAAATTTATGCACTTTTTTATCAATAGATTTTATTTATATAAAACCATTATAATGGATTTTAAGAATATGTTTATTTATATTCATATCACCATATTTAATATCTAGGTTATAATAGTAGTTTATAATAACAATATTAATAATATATTTATATTTTTTAAAATTGGTATTGTGTGTAATAAAAGATATCAAATAAAATAATTGTTTCACATAATAAAAGATATCAAAGAAATTAAATTTATTTTAAAAAATCAATAAAATATCATAGTTTTACATTAATCCATCATAAAATGAATTTTTTACTTTGAATATTTATCATTCTACTATAAACAATTGGGGAGACTTCTACCTCATCACATCCTCAGGTTCCCATGTTAGTTTAGGGAGTCAGTGATTTTTCTAGTAAACATTGACCAAGTGGGTGGTCCTATTTAAAAAAGTTTTTTCTATATGATTTAAAATATCTATTGAATTATGCTGATAAGATAAATCATATTTCTATGGTATGAATTATGAGATTAGTATATGTGATGGATTTGGTATGTATTTTTTTGGCCGAGATACATAGATCACATAATGGACTTGATAGAGGTTCAGTGAAAGTTTCAATTGATAATATACTATCCTAACAAGATCAATAATTTTTAATTGGACAATATAACTAGGGATCATATTCTCTTTCATTTTGAACATCATATTCTTATTCCATGGATAAATTCATAGAAAAACCTTCTTACCAAATTCAAATTATTGATCAGATTGATGATTATCAACCTAAATTTTCTATCGAAATTTTTATGCCCTTATGTGTAGCTGAATAGTTCTAACCTTATCTATAATTTCATCAACCTATTCTAGTCCCAATATCTTTATTTCTCTAAAATCGTCCCAACACGTCAGTTTTCTACACTTTTTTTCGTATAGGTCTTCATAAGGATCCATCGAAATACTCAAGTGAAAGATATTGTTGTATAAAAATTCAACTAGAGGAAGGATTTTATCCAAAAAAACTTCTCTTAGAGTTTCTTCTTTAATTACTAAAACTAAATCAAGTCCATTTTATGAGGATATTTTTTAAATAGGTGGGGCACCGGTTATGAGTTCTATTGAGAATTCAAATTTACAATTTGGTGGAAGACTAGGAAAATATTCCATAAATACGTCATGAAACTACCAAACAATAGTTATATCATAAATATTTAGTTTCTACCTAAACATTTAAGGTACACACCCCTTTTTTAGGAATCAAGACCCATACAATGGATGTGATTTCCAGCAGAAGTTCACATTTATCATCTCTCTGGTAGATGATCAAATGTTTGTTTGGAATATCAAACATGACTTCCCTTTCTCATAAATTGATGTGGTATTTTTATATTGAAATCCAATACATGCCTATGATATCATCAAATTTAACTCATGGGAGAATAAAAAGATTTATAAGAAGTACATTGCCATAAAATTCAACCAGAGATGAATTATAGACTTGAGATAAAATCATCACACGATTATGTATTTTTACTGCTAGTTAAATATCTAATCATTTAAGTTCAACATTGACACCTAGATAAAGTTATATTAATATATAAGAATTGGTATATCCAAATTTAAATATGAGATTATTTTTTCTACAATGGATGGTAAGTGTACCTATCACCACACTGTTATCATACCAATCGTCAGAAATAGTGATCGCATGAGATTTACCATTTTATCTCAGAGTAAGAGGTTTATAACATCCATTATCTTCCTTAATCCTCATATTTGGGCACTATTTAGAATATTAACAATTATCCTTGCAATTGAGACACTGGAGTGTGGGTTATGAATTATGTTGAGATTTTTCTCTATTTACATCATTTTCTGACTTTTTCTTACCACTTCTATAGTCGATTGCCCGATGACCTTCCTTCTAACACTTCAAACATTTAATTTTCCCATTAAGAAAATTTACACCATGTTTCTATCCTCACATTGATCATGAATGAAATATTACTTACTTATCTCTAGGGTTTTTAGAGTTTCCTTTGGATTCCATCTTACCCTTCTTATAAAAATCATGAGTTTTATGAATAACACCAAACTCCTTTTCCATCTTTATTTTAGATTTAATGATTAATTATTAACTATTGACATATATTTTAGATAACCTCATTAAGAGACATAAATTTAAGACACTTAATAACCAATAAAACTTACTTTTATGTTGGATGATAATACCATAAGTGTACCATACAATTTTGTAAAATTTTATCCATAGGTATCTACACATTCATCATCCCTTTTCTTTAATTAAAAAAAACTCCTTATCTATTTTTGGATAAATAATATGAAGAATATAATTATTTAAAAATAAAACCTTTAATTCAAACTAATCAATGGATTAAATTTCATACCATTTAATTATATTAACGATAAGATTCCACCATTTATGCACATCAACTTACCATTGATAGATATCCAAAATTACATTCTATTGTTTTGAATACAGGAGAATAGAAAATATATTATCATTGGTACTGATCCATTAATAAGTAACTAGAGGATAAAATGACCCATTGAAAATGGTGGATGTTTCCTCATGAAGGACTCAAAAAATGTTTTATCTCCTTTTCTCATTTTTATGTTCTGCATGATTCATAGATTAATAAATTAGTGAGAACATAGAAATAATATTTTTAATTTTAGATCCCCTAAAAAAAATTTCTATGGAGGAAAATAATTTCATTGTTCCTTACACTCATCATTAACATATTTTATTCAGTATCCATCCATTGACTAAAACCAATAAGTATATTGTGAGAGACACTAAACATAGAGTAAAACCACATAGTTAGGAAAAATCAATAAGTATATCTAAATAAAAAAAATTATTTTAAATATATGAAAACTTAGGTTTAACCTAGTCTATATATGATCATACTCTATTCAAATAATTCAGGATTTATTGTAATGAAAATGTGATTAACTAAAGCATTTACCCTACGAGTGTCAAACCAATAGCATAGTAAGATCTGTTTTTATGTACCGGTTAATGTTCAAGTCAACCAAGATATTCCTTTTTCAATATTAAAACATCTAGGAACCTCTTTACCATAACCACATACACTTTTAGTATCCATAGAATAATTTATTTATAGAAAAAAACTGTTTTCTTTTCCATATAATAATATGTTTTCCTATAGTTATGATTATTAAAAGGGTTCTCACTAATGTTTTCTCATCATAGTTTCTAATATTTTAACTAAAACTATCATATTATTAAAAATGTGGAGAAACTATATTCCCATATAGATAAATTACATCATAATAGATGAATATTCATTACATTACATAAATAGAAACCCATGGTTCATATTAGTTTTGTTTACTTGGAAACTTGGATACAAAAACAATTGGTTCATAATTGAACTACATCATCATCCACCATGTTATTTATTACTATAACCCTTATAATTCATAGCATATATAATATCTTTATTCATAACCTAGAAAAGGTAAACATAATAAAGAGTGAGTTCAGATGCTCAGTATGGGTATTTAAGAGAGATATGAGTAATCATATAAGTATAACATGAGTATAAGGGCATGGGAAAAATATAATAACATAAGAAGAAAATACCCTATATATCAATGATAATAATATTATGTCATGAAATTATTATTGGAATCTGATAAGAAATAAATCATAAGGGAATCCAAGAAATCCATTCGAGCGTAAAATGTTCTTATGACATGGAATTATGGCATGTAATAAGCATAAAAAATATTTTCTATAGTAGTCAAAGATAAATTCTATGAAAATAATAGGGGAATGGGTTCACACCCCAAACCATATTAGTAGTAAATGTTCACTCAAAAGACCATGATAGTAGAAAAAGTCCCAAACTGAACTGGATCTACTACCCATTCCAGTCTCGTCAATCTATGGAGATATAATTCATTTCCCAATGCATTGGTGGGAGATATAGGTCCCACCATTCACATAATTAAAATAAAAAATTTGTGTGACAAAAAATTGTAAAGAATTAATAATATTAGAACCCATGAAAAGAAATGTGTTTCGTAATTTTTTTTTCATATCATAAATTTGTAAATGGGATAGGTTTTATAATAACTTCATTGTTTCATCATAAAATAAGCTCTAAAAAGAAGGGGGTTTAATAAGCATATGATCATGGTATAATACATGGAACATAAATGGGTTTTGTAAAAATATTTTCATTATAAATAATTTTTTTGATAAATAATAAGAATAATGATATCTTTGGATTATAACCCCATTAATTATTAGGTAACATCAAAAATGTCATCTTACCTGGAAAATGTTTTTGGAAGATTATTTAAAACATTTCTCAATGAATATACCATTTACAATTTGAAAAAAACTTTTTAAAATATGAATACATTTTCAAATTCATTTTCATTGAAAAGAATCTTTTAAAAATTTAAGGGAAACATCAATTCAATAATTATTCTTAATGGTATAAAATTCTATTCATGTTATACTTGTTAAAATAATGATTCCTTTTACATAATTAGTAAATTTTAAAAAGATAATTGTTTCAAAAATGAAAAGAATATTAATTTTAAACATTTTTTTTAAATTAAAACATGGGTTAAAATTTCATTAAACCATCTTAAAAACATATTTTTAAAACATTTTTAGAAAACAATGGTATATAAGAAAAAAAATTTATATCCATGTGAGAAATAAAGCTAGTTTTCCTTTGAAATATTATTTTATACTCTTAAGTTTATAAAGATAGAAAAATGAAAAGAAATATGTATTATATATAAACAACTATATTATAATAAATTTCAATCATTTCATGAGATATTTATCAAAATATTTAATCATCCTAAGCACAATCATAAACAATCTCGGTAAACAATGAGATTATTATATAGAATCATTATCACTATGGTAACATTATAACTATAAAACCCATGAAAGAGAGATCATAAAATGGAAATAAAAATACATATAATTTTTTATAAGAATCTTAAAATAAATTCATGGGTAGTGTTACACCACATAAAAGGAACATGTGGTGAATATTACATGTCTCCAATAAAAAAATAACGTTGGAGGGAAGAAAAAATATAGGTATGGAAGAAAAAATTACTATAATAATAATTAGAATTATTCTTAAAAAAATTCATATTTTTATGGGGCTAAAATTCATCAATTAAAAATATTTAAGTCAAAATCAATATATTTCCCCAGATAGAGTGAACAAGTATAATATAAAATCTCCTCTTTTAAGAAACCATGAATAGAAGTAATAATGTCAAGATGAAACAATATAACTCACTAAAATGGGGTTTCATTTAACAAAATCACTTACAAATTTAAAATTAATTTAATCAAAATACAATGTAAAGATAAATTGTGAAGGATTTTTTAACCCCATAGATTTCATAAAATTTTACCATAAAAGAACCCCATGAAAAATATATACACCAAAAAATTAAATAATTTGTGGATACACATCATATCTTAGTGAATCGAATTGAGATGAAAAACATTACAATTTAAGAAATGATTTAATATCAAACCCTTGAAAGGGGTATATCAAAATTAAGTTTTATATACCATTAATTATAGAAAATTCCTTATATATATCCAATTTTTATAAATTAAACTAGTTTTATAAAACAAATAATATCTCAATGAAAGGAAATTGAGATGAAACACCCTTACGTTACAATTATCTTTCATATTGAAAAAACACAAAAGGTAGATAATGAGATGGATTTTTAAATGTATAATATTTCTAAATTTTTTTTATAATATAATTTAATGAATAATATATATATACCAAAAAAATTAAACAAGTAGTGAATACACATTATATCTTAATATAGAAAAATTTGAGATGAAAAATCCCTTAACTTAATTCCTAAATGACATGAAAGAAAATTAACCTATTATATAATAAATAATTATTTTAATCACCTATTTCATAACAATATTCATGATTATAAACTTTTATAACCTTTATTTATAATCATTTATTAAAATATGTCAGAGAGACATATATATTTTATCAAAAAATTTTCATTTGTTTTGATTATTTTGTTTTAGTACGAGTTAAAAATAGCGGTTTCTAATTATAATTACATATTTGAATTTAATAATTTTTAGATGATTAAATATTTTTAAATATATATTTTATAATTATATATAATGTTATAATTTCATCTCATAAGTACTGTAGTTATGATTTGTGATGACGAATTTAGAGACAGACTTGTTTTGTTAATTTTATTGAATGAGGGGTTATATTATAATAGCATGTTAGATATTACCATTTCCATTATAGAACTAAAAAATTACCATTTAATTATTATTATATATCACATGTAATTATGTTTCCCTAGTTATCAATCATTCAAATTTACATCACTGTTCATAAATGTGGTTAAACAGACCGAAACTAGACCAAACAATAATCGTTGGGTGAGTATGGTTAAGAAAGTGACCCCTTTAGAATAATATAGTAATTATATTAGAATAATGATATTATGTATATTTTTTTAATTTTTTTAAAAAATTTATAAGATAGTTTTTTATATTATAAATGTGCATAGTGAAAAATGAAATACACAACTTTCATGGTGGCAGTAGTCCACATGTACTCATGGGAACACATTTTTTACATGTATAGAAAGTAATATATTGAATTATTCATAATTTTAGTATCATAATAATGTTATAATATCATATTAATCCTATATATATACTTTAATAACCTAGCATGTAATACGATGATGAAAATTCAAGCATGTTGTTCATTGACGTGGTAGTCCACACACACGCATGACGACATCTTTTTTTTTTGATTCATTTATAAAGATGGTGGAAATGGATATTCCATTATACAAATAACATTGAATAATATTAAAATTACTTATGTTATCATAATTTAATTTATGGAATTAATCTTATAGGGTAAAATAATAAGATAATCAAGAGAGCTCATTTGATAATAATACATCTCTCTCTAGATGTTCCACCATAGGTAACACCTTAAGCCTCATTATCTTGTAATTTTGAAAATAAAAATACTTATTAATTGTGGGTATATATTTTTGGATATATTATTATAGAGTTTTTTTAGCTAATTATTTATAATGAGTGGATAATTTGGGTGGAGGTGAGTGTCGCTTATAACTGAAGGGAATGAAATTTCTGTAAATATAACTTCTTAATATATATAGGTCATATGTTTCACAAGTCAAGTGGATAAAAAGGGTTAAAAAATATATTGGGGCATTATTTAAGGTTTATAATACCATGACCATTAATTTTAAAAAATAAAATTCAATTTTTAATCTTATAATCTTAGACTTTCTACTTTTATCATTTTTTTTGTTTTTCCATGGTAATTAATTTTTATATCCATAAATTAATTTTAATGAAAAAAATAAAATGGAATTTACTATATAATTTTGAATTACTAATTCTAAATATTTAATCCATTTTTCATATAAAAGTCATAATTTTGATGAAAATTAATTTTAATACTAGTGTGAATAACGCATACAAAGCAGTTTAGAAAGTGTATTTTTAATAGTGAAAATAGTTTCTTGGATAAAATTGTCCAAATTGTTTATTAAAAATACTTTAATAAGTTTATTATTAAAAATTAAGAGTTATATGGATTAAAAACCAATAAAAAAGTTCTATCTTGTGATATCATAATTAAAGAAAAATGGAAAAACAATTTTGTATTTGAATAATGGATTATATAAGTTTCAAAAAATTATACATGGGATTTGTAAAATAAAAATAGTATTTTAGATTAATAATATAGTTCCTCAAATACATTATTTGTTATTATTTTTTTATATAAGTTTAGGGTTATTTATAGATCATAATAATGTCGAAAATGTTGTGGTATTAATAAAAAGATTATTTTTGACTATTCACATCATAATAAAATATATAAAAAAATACATCCTAGGTTAAATTTTTTATTCAAAATAAAAAAAGTAAGTTAATTTCATCTTAAGAAAATTATAAAATTTTATAATTAATCTTTTGACATGGAGCATAGAAAATAGTGAGAATTATTTTCATAGTAAAATAACATTTAAAAAGTAAATTATACTTATTCTAATTTCATTTAAATTGATGAATAGTATTATCATATTATTTATAAAAAAATATTTTATCCTTTTTTATCCATATCATATTTAGTTTCTTAAAATGAAAATGTATAACACAGAAATTTTAATTTTAGAAAAAATAAATTTTTATGAATAAAATGAATGTATTCATATAACTTACCTAGTAATAACTATTAATTGATTTTTTATTTCATTAATTTTAACTCTTTTTAAATAAATTTCATTAAAATAATTCTTGATATAAGAGTAGTTAAAAACATAGAAAACTAAAACAATGTTCTTTGAAAAATATTAATATTATAATAAATAACATTCACTCAATACCATTAAAATTAATTATTTAAAAACAAATTATTTTTACTAATACATTAATATATTTTTTTATTTTAAAAATAAAAAATATCATAATTTAATAAATATAATATAAATTGTAATATGTATCATATAAAAAAATAAATAAATAAACAATTAAATAAATATTTAAAATATTTTGATACAATATTTTTATTTCATTAATTATTATAACAGAGTTATATTATTTTAAATTTACTACTAACCATACACAACCTTAGTATACCAGTTGGACATATGTATATCTTATGAACATATTTCAATGACCATATTTATAAAATCTAGATTTTCTTCCTTTATATTTCCTTATTATACTTATTCATTCCATTGAAACATCTTACAAATCACTTCTCATTTCCATTGTTTTCAATTTATATCACATAATATACATTATTCATTCATGATGTTCTTCTACATTATATGTTATATTTATATATTAGTGATCCTCAAGGGTGAAGATGATATAGTTGATCACCTAGTGTTGTGGATTTTATTATTTTTTATTTTATGTCTTATTATAATTTACGCACCTTTAACGGGTGTAAGATTCCATGGTGAGTAATAATCCATGGTCTGTAATACATAGATTCATGTATTTTTATTTTAATGTTTTACTATGAATGAGTAATTTTTTACATTAATTCCCATATTCAATTAATTATTACTAAATATATTATGATTCTATTGAAAAATAGGAGAAAATTGTTTAGAAATATAAAAATAAAATTTATAGAAAGAATACGATTCCTTGAAACTCATGGTGTTATGTTCTCACCCCTTAAATAAATTTCATATCTATAATTTTAATTATCACATAATAATAAAAATACCTAACATTATCTAAAAGATAATCATAACTCAAGATATACGTTCTAAATGGATAAAAACCATACTATTGTAGTGAATAATAAGTGACATATATTTCCCCTAATAATAAGAATATATTAATATTCTAAACAATTTAGTCCAAATATGCATCTATAGTAATGTATTAAGAGTTTTTATATACATAAATTTCATACCTTCATTGTCAATATCCAATTTCCAATCAAATATTAAAACTGAAATGATTTAGAAAATATAAAATAAAATCATAATATGTGATCATATGAACATGAAAACTCAATCATAAGTTGTATTCTCCTATGAAACATTGATTTCAAGATATAACACAATCAATCCAACTATGTCACTCATAGTTCATCCTCAAGACCTATGTAGTGACCTTGAAATCTCTATTTTACATTTTGTAATATGTCAAATAATATTTTTTGAGTAAGGTGAAATGTTATCATTGAATTATGAGGCCCATGGAGCCTCAATGTTAATATATTAAAAATATTAAATTTATTTTGTCACATGTGTGTGATTTTTTAGAAATAATTGAACAACTAACAAACAATGACTCATATAGTAAAACCAAGATTACCATTAAATATGGAATGTAGGTTTTTCCATTGGTACGACATAATATTTTTACTCAGTGTCTGTTTTGTTAATGTGCAGTCGTAGGAACATTAAATGGATTAAATTAATTTATTAATTTAATTATCAATAAGTTTTCCAACCTCGGAGGCTTCTATATTTAATCCCACCTTGGAAAATTCCCTATTGTTAGCTATATAAACATATATAAAATTATATTATGGAGAGAGAAAGATCCAATATTGATCATTCTAGTGGGAGATATTGGGATCAAATATAAAAAACAAATGAACATAAAGTTTTTTGGAGACAATGATGATCTTGGTGGATCATGTAAATGACATCGATAGAGATTTGTTCTACACCAATGATTTATCCAAACTTATGGTAGGTTATTTGATTTTGTTGGATTATTTCCAGAATCATGTTTTCCATGATGAATGTTGATTAATTCATTTGAAATTGATTAATATATCAACAGATATTAATTGAAGGTTGTAATTTCTCTTCTTATAATTAGGAATTTGGGATTTAATTTTGAAACTTAGGTTTAGAAAATCTTACTTTTTTCATTAATTCCCATTGAAAATGGTCAACGAAATAATGGCCAATGTTCATTCTCAATTTTTTGTTTTATGTTTCTATCCCTCTATTATACCATCATCATTAATATTTCATTTAAAGAGTGATTTTAATTTATCCAAGAAACCAATTTGATGGATTATTCTAAGGATTCTTGGATCATTATTGCAGAAAAAAACATGGATTTTGGAAATAAAGGATAATAAATGATGATAGGAGGAATAACTAAGAGGTTTAATGGATTATAACTACATGTGTTTTGATGTGAGGTACTTTGGTGAACTAGTGAGGAGGTATGTTTTGAGTTAAAGGTTAATAGAGTCTATCCACTGACATCATTGTGGGCTGAATCAACTAATATATGATATTTTAGGTGAAGATCATAGAATAATTGAAGTCGGTGAGGACATGGGAAAAATATGTGAAAAAATATAGTTCCAATTAATCTTGATATGCATAGGGTATATTCAAAAGAACAAACACAATGTGGACACCTATGTGTGTTGGATGTGGTTTATGTGGTGATATAAATATCACACGGTATGTGGGGGACCACATACTATGTGACCCTTATCTATCCAGCTCGGTGTGTACAACAGGTACAAACAAAAGATTCTATGTGACACCACATGCTATGTATGATATGGAACCCCACATGTACTTTGAAAATTGAATTTTAATGGGTAGAAAAAACACATTGAGTGCCAACCCAAACACTACACACTGCTTATCATAATAGCACACCATGTTTGTAGGGAAATACATGTTGTGTATGATGAAAATAAATTGAAAGATTCATACATAGTGAGACACACCATGTATCCTAGAATAAACACCATGTACTCCATTTAAGGATTGTTAGATCCCTTATACTTATTAGACTAATGTTGGTATGAGCTTTGATGATTTACCTCAAACCATGTTAGTGTGGGTGCATTCCCTTGTTCCATCCCTAAGAGGGTATGTTGAGGTATCTGATCTTAAATATTGGATGATTGATCCCCTCTATGGGTTAATTATTAATAGATTTAGGTATCCATCCATGTGTCTCAGGGTGTGATCCTCTATCATTCTTTCCTATGTTGTTCATGTATCATATTTCCAACATCTATGTTGAGTGATCCCTTACATAGTGGATTATCCTATATAGGTTTAAGTATTCCTCATAGGCCCTAGGAATAATACCTTATCTATGTATTGATATTAGTCTTATTTACGTGCGGCGTTTTCCGAAAAAGAGAGTGCCTCAGATGAGTGCTCTCAATTCTTACATGCTTCTTCATGGAAATTATTGATGAGTACAACATCTTGGATGAGTTTTATTGACATAGAAAGACATGAGGAGATAGTTCTATTGAGAAAAATGACTCCTTTTTTCTTATAATAGAATCATAGGCTGGCGGTTAGTACATGACATCTCTTAAGAAATAGATTATTCTTCTAGTAATATTTGGATTATCTTGTACATTCCCATGTCTTGGAGATATATTTGCGAGTCCCTCTTAGATTCTTTTTGTTTGATAATATCAGGGTGTCCTACTTGGTATGTTTATACTCACCTTAACTTAGACTCTTCCCACACATTTCATGTCTAATATAGAAGAAATGGCTTTTTACAGAGTCTTATGATGACCAGAAGTAGGTAGTGAATAGTTGTGATCAATTGATGACAGATAGTTTGAGGAGTTTTCATCTTGATAGTATTCCCTATTTTTTAGAACATGGACTCTTACAATTTTGATGGTATTTTATTTTACCATTTTTTTATTGTACTTCTTGATTTACTCTGATGTGGGATATCTATTATTTATGCATTTATAGTATGAGTTATTTATCGTTTTCCCTTTATTATAGAGTATGGATACGTGTTCAATTATAAAGGTATTTTAGGATAAGTCATCCAATATGTGTAACATGCTAACTCGATGCCAGTAATAATCACAGAGCACACTGAATTTGGGATTATGGTTTCATTATTATATTAACTCAATGTATGTAGATCCTTGTGGGTCGGTTCATGATAGAATGGTATCTAATGAGGTATTCCTAGGATCATAGTTTGGTGATAGTATAACTATGAGGATTCAGTTTGGGAATTAGAGAAATAGTGAAAAATAGTATTGAGATCGACACTAAGGATAGGGAACCCGGTGATGGTGTGGTGACCAATGTGTCTATTTACCAAGACTCTAATAACATTTTTTTGACTGGGAATGTGTATGTTTTTTTATATGTAAATATTTGGTATATTAATTAGATAATAATGGTTTGTGCTTTCAATTTCCTTATTGATTCAGTTCCCCTAATATGTGCTTTTTACTATGGTATGTCTCATCTATTTCGAGATGCCCCGAGGATGAAAATAATATATGATTCCAAAGTATGATTTCAATTTTTATCTATTTAGTAATGAGGTGTTAGTCTAGAGTCCAATGATAGATGTGGTTCCTTCTGGTGGATAGTGAACAATGCCCCCACCCATTGAGCACCATACTAACACACTTCTTATTGTTTAGGTGGATGATCCATGTCGGTTTAAGTAGTAGTTAGTTATGGTAGTACCAGTATACGATGAAACTATGCCAAGTGAATTTCATGAGTTTCGTGTATTGATACTTCAAATGTTTTGGGGTGATTAATAATTACATGCAGTAGAGAACATTCTCATGTGGTGAGAGTGTTATCCCCAGTTAGGACCCCTCTCCATGGAAATCATGTTCTAAATAATTCTACATAGAGATGTTGGGAATTAGTAGAGTAATATGCTAAGGATTTTTGATGTGGAATCAAGTATAAAGAGAATATGACTACTTTCCACACCATGATTTATTCCCTTATAATGTGTTTTGAAGTCATGTAGGAAAGCTAGTGATACCAAAATCATACAATATCAAGATGTAGATTATGAGTTCCTTTAATTTTTTTGTTGGGGATGTTTTTGATATACTTAGGTGTCATAGTTTTCCCTATTTATAGATACTATATGGGAAAGAAGAAATATAAATTTAGGTAGTAGAGGCTAGTGACCCGAAGTCTCTAGGATTTATTCAAGGTATGACCTATTTCTTCACTACTTTATAATCTATTTTAGTACAAAGTTGCAACCAAAATTTTCTTGATGTCGTTCATTTTTTGAGACATATAGATTCTAGTAGAGCCTTTTAACTTGACCCTTGAATTTGGAGGATCCTATCGGGGGTGATTCTGTGATCACACACTTAAGCTAATAGTGTAGAAGACAATTTGACAAGAGATATTCATGTGGGATATCTCCATGATAGTAGTTATTACCGATGATTTTTTACTCAGTAGGGACTAATTAAATGCTACTCGTACCAAGTATGATAGTTTATATTATGGGATGAAGTGTAACTGAGTCGGTGGGATGATTTTTTACATCACGTATTAGAGGGAATCTCATGAAATGCATGATAATCTCGTATGTAGGAGGATACTATCGATTCCTATTTAATTGGATAAAATAAACCATGGAGTGTAAGAAACTATTATCTTTTAGTTCCTGTAGTTGTGGAGGAGTATGAGGAATTAATCCTTGAGGACCTTTCTAGCTAACCTCACCATTATAATATTATCTTTTTCATAAGGCCTACACCTAAGTATGACCCTAATATTTATACCAACATATCAGATGACTCCCAATGATCTTTGAGAGATGTTGATGAAATTAAAAGTCCAATAAAAGAAGGGATTGATTAAAAAAATGTTTTTTCTGGGGAATAATAGATTTTTAACTAAGAAAGTGTATTAGAGACTGAATTTATACATGGATTATCATGTCATTAACCTGGTGAATGTCAGGATTACATATCCATTTATGAGAATGAATGAACACATATATTATTTAAATGGGTCAAGGTGGTTAAAATGTTTAACTTCACGTTAATTTTATAAACATTTTTTAGTTATTGGTGATTCCCTTTAGCAGGGAAAACACCCCAATCGAGTTCATGGGACTCATAAAACAAATATTTATTCCATTCTTAGATCAGTTATTGATAGTCCTCATAGATGAATCCTCATGTACTCAGCATCAGTGGAGGATAATGTGATATATTTGAGGATTTTTCTAGACTTATTATGAGATTTCCTTTATTATATGAATATATCATTGTTTTGGTTATGGATTTTAGAGTTCCACTTACTGGGACAAATCAACATATAATAGGAAGTACTTGTTGACTCAGTAAATGTTGATGGAATGCTTTCTTAGGATCCACGAAAGAGCATGGTCATGGTTTGAAGATTTCTTGGATCAAAAAGCTACTTTAAAGGGTCACGATCAATTTATCTAGGATTAGAGAATGTATGTATGATTTGAGACAAAATGTGTATTCTTTCATGTGGGTAGATAAGTTTAAGTAGGCTTTTTAGAAGCTACAAAAGATGTTGATGAATTATCGAATATTAAGACTGCTCGATGATGGTTTTGAGTATGAGGGATTCTAAATTTCCTACATAAATGGATTTGAATCGATTCTTATGAAAATTAAAGAAGTGATGATTATGGGTCTTGGTATTTGATACCCCATGAGAATAATTATGTGACTTGTGATTTAATATTGGCAGTGGTAGTTGGGGGCATGAATTCTTACCAAAACGATCTTATGGGAGATAGATTCATCATATTTTATGACCACAAAAGGAACATGTATATAATTTTTTATAAATATATTAACCTGGGGTAGAGGTTATGGCTAGAATTCCTATGGGTTTATGGATTTTAGATATTCTATACTCACAGGAATGGGAACATGGTAGAAAATGATCATAGAATGTATTTCTGTTCATAATTATTGATTGAGGAGAAAAATAAGTTGCCCTACTTATTGTTTAAACTTATATATGAGGATGATGTAGTGTACCACTAGTCAATTGTTTCCACCACTTTATTTATTCAACATGTCAAATATGAAAATCTTTTGTATATTAGTTGAAGGATATTGTGTCACTAGATATCCATTGGACATGTTTCTGAGGGATTTTATGAAGGTGTGGAGAAAATCATCATAGTTCAAGGATCGAAGTTAGTACCAGTCAAGTAATGATATGAGGTGCTGAGGGAGTTTCGAGTTTCACACGTATCAATAAATCTATGTTATGTTAAAATGTACCAAGATCCTTAATCATTAGTTTGGTTGGCCAATAATGTAATTGAGTGTTGATCAGTTTATCTATCACTGCATCACCTAAAATTTAGTGATAGTCTACGAGTTTAGATTTATGTGGAAAAGGGATGGTATCTTCATGGATTTTAGGAATTAAATTCCATGATCACTAGAGTTCACATAACTGTCTCAGAGATCATAGGATAACCCACCAAATAAATTCACTCCCTACCCATCTCAGGGTGGAGTTTATTGGTGATTTTTGGACACCTTTTCATGAAGAATATTTGTGGATGCATGGAATATACTTAATGACAATTTCAGGATATGATACCTTCCTTAAGCCATAATTACGAAAATTATTAGAAGAGTATTTGGGACTAAATTTCATTTTAGAATAGTGTTCCACCCTCAGAAAAATGACCAGAAAGAGAATACCATTCAGTTTTTAGAGGGAATGCTTTGGGTTTTCTTATTGGGTTTTGGTCATAGCTGGGAAGATCATCCATACCCTCATGGAGCTATGTTTAATAACATCTACAACTCCACCATCAATGTGGAACCATTTTAGAACTCACACAAGAGACCCTTTAAATTACCACTGTATTGATTAGAGCCAGAGGAAAATACTTATGGGACCAAAGATTTTGTTAGAGATTAAAGGGAGAGTGAAAATAATCTAAGAAGAGATGAGGACTACTTAGATACATATAAAGTCTTATGAATATTGATTATAAAGGACTTTGTAGTACAACTAGGGGTAACCTATGCTCATAATTGTCTCACCTCAATGAGGTCTAAATTTATTTGGAAAAGTGGGTAAGCTATATCTAAGATTCATTGTTAATTTTTCTATATCATACCGGGTTGGAGATGTTTCATACTGCATAGTATTACCAAAAAAGTTACATTGTCCACATGATGTATTCCACTTTTCACTACAGAGGTGATATGTTTAAAACCTTTCACAAGTTATCGACTAAGGTGATTTGGACCTTAAGGAGGGAGTTTTTATTTTGTGTTCTTAGTGGTGTTAAAGGAATAAAAATTATAAGATACTTTATGGGAGATTTCTTCCATTAGTTTATATTCATAGACATCCTGATAATTTATAGGACTTATCATGGGAAAAGAAAAACCAAATGTGATCTTAGTTTTGTCAAATTTTCTAAAAGGTTTTCACTTTTGGGATGAAAATCAATGATGGTGGGGAGAATATAATGACTTCAAAATTTATATTTGACACTTTTGAATATTTTAAATAATATCTTCAGTGTAAGGATCAGAGTCGGTGTATATTTTAGGGGGCCATTTAGGTTCATTATTGAAATATTAAAAAAATAAATTCATTATGTTACATGAATGATTTTTTTAATAAATAACTGAATAACTCTAGAATAGTGTCTCAGATAGGAAAACCAAGACATCCATTAAATTTTTACAATATATTTTACCCCAATAATGAAATAATATTTATAAATATCAAGTATTTTGTTAGAGTTCAAGCATGGGTAGATTAAATAGATTGAATTAATTTATTAATTTAATGATTATTAATTTTCCTAACCCTAATTTATTCCATATTTAATTAATCATTGGAAAATTACCTAGGGGTTTCCCCATATATCAAGAGGAAATGAGGGGATAAATATATATCTATAGTAGAGAGAGTGTTGGTGGGTTATATCGGGATTGAATATCAATAAAGAATGAATATGGAGTTTTTTTGGGGCCAAAGATGATCTTGGGGATCCCATCGAAGAGATCAATACCGATTTATTCTTCACCAAAAACTAATCCAAAACTGAGGTAAGTAATTTTAATTTATTGTATTATCACCCCATTCTTATTTTTACATGAAGAGCATGAATTATTTCATTATAAAATTAATACTTAGATCAATATTGTGCAATTACCATTGGTTATTCATCATCCTAGAATAAGGAATTTGAGATTTTTTTATTTAATGTTTTGATAATACTCCATTGTTCTTTGGTTTCCATCAATTATGTTTGAATGAATAATGATCAAAATTAGTTCCCAATTTTATGTTTTTTGGTTGTATGCCTCTATTATTCATTTGTAATTGAAACTTTATTTTACATGTTACTTAACTTTATTTGGGAACCTGATATAATGCATGATTCTCATGATCCAAAAATAATTCATGTGGGATAAGAACACAGAGTTTGGAAAATTTGTATTATATATAATAATGATGGAATATTTATTTGGATAAATGGTTTAATATTACATGGTTATTGACATGTAGGACATTGGAATATTGGTTAGGGGGAATATTCCTTGAAAAAGATGGATGGAATCTAACCACTGGAATCATTGTGGGTTAGGTCAACATAGATTCAGTATTTTGGGAAAATATTTTTGTAGGAATGAATAAATTAGTGGCATACATGATATGTATGAAAAAATTGGAGTTCCTATGAAAACCTTGTATACTCTTTATGTATCTTGGGTGAATACACAACATGCTGACCCCTCTATGTGGATTATAGTTTGTATGTGTTGGATTAAAGATCATGTTATCTATAGGGGACCTACACACCATGTGACCCTTATCCAGCAAGCTTAGGGTGTATAGGGTGTAAAATACCTAGGATCCATGTGAACCCACACACCATATGTGATGGGGAGCACTTTGTGTACTTCATAAGTGCAATGTCATGGGAGGACGACACATGCTGATTGTCAACACATCCTATACAAACCGTGAATCATAATATATTGTTATTTATCATGAGAATGAAATTCCACATGAGGTAGTATGATATTGGTAGTTTTATACTTACTGACATATTCTATGTATCCTATTAGAAATGTTTTGTACTTCTTAAAAGGTTGGTTAGATCCCTTAATCTTCTTAGGATGGATACGATATTAGCTTGTGTGAGTTCCCTAAAAATGTATCAGTGTGGTTGTGTTTCTTTGTCCATCCATAAGATGGTAAAGTGAGGCATCTCATTCTATGTATAAAATGAGGGATCCTCTATATGGGTGATTTCTGAATAGATTCAGGTATCCCTCTATGTGTACTAAGGTGTGATCATCTATGATTCTTCCCTATTATAGATCAGGTATACTATTTTCAAATCTAGGGTGTGTGATACCCTTGACTTTTTATTATCTTGTATAAGGTTAGGTGTCTACTAAAGGACATAGTTGTTATCCCTTATCTATGTATTGACCTATTTTGTCTTATGGTGTGGTGTAATATGATCGATAGAGTACCTCAGATGACCCATATCAATTCCTACATGATTTTTCATCCAACGAACTGACAAGTGTGATCTCTTGGATGATTTCCATTATCATAGCATGACCCAGTGAGTGAGGTATTTTTGATGAATGTTCCTTTTGATCTTATAGTATAATCTTAGGCTAGTTGTAAGGATATGACCTCACCTTGAGACTTAGAGTATTCATTTGATAATATATTGGTTATCTTTTCTATTCAATTGGATTTGTGATATAGTGGTGAATCTATCATTTATGATTTGTGTTTATAGATTTATTGGTGTCCTACTTTGTATATTTATAATCATCCCTGCAAGGGATATTACTAAACATGTTGTGTCTTATTTAGAAAACAAATCTTTGAATGGATTCCAAGGAAGACTAAGAGCATGTGAAGTGTAGTAGCTCTAGAAGTATCACGAAAAACTTTAGTAGTTTGCGTCATTAAAACATCCCATTCTATTAGATGGTTAGAATATTTTTTATATTTAGTTTTCTTTTATTTGGAACTTTTTTATTTTACTATAATTTTTGATATACTCTAATTTGAGATACTTTATTTATATGAATTTAAAGTATGTATTATTCATATTTTATTATTTATATTGGAGTTTGGTGATGTGTGTATGTGTACATTTATATTAGTATGAGAAATATAATGGGCATGATATACCCACTCAGTTCTTGTCACCATCCCTTGGCTGTTTGGACACTGGATTGGGTTGTAATTCTTAGTTTACCATGGGCTTGGTGGGCCCTAGTGGGTAGGGTCATGACACCCTCACTATTTAAAATCATTTAACTATGCTCATTTTCTTAGTAGGTACTCTAGCCTTACTAGGTATCTATTAAATCCTCAAATTTAATTAAAATACTTTTTAATAGTGTATAATGGGAAAGATTATTAACTAAAGAATATCCTACAAGAGTGTCTATCAGGTGTGAAACATTATTTACACTCTTCGCGCACTCGTTTAATATTTGGTTAATACTCAATAAACCATTTTCAGGGTGAATACAACTTGGTGAATATCAAAAAAAATCACACACACTTTATAATATCCATCAAAAGGATGAAATTACTTACGAAACTGTATACTCAAAACTTCACCGAAACTTTTATGATTTTATCCTATACATAGACTTTTCCCATTGACTTATCCATTGGTTTTTATTTATATTTATATTTTCTTAAAACCAAAAAATAAATAAACCAATCCTAAAAAACTAAATGCTACTATAATACCAACTGAGGTGACCTAGACCCATACTCGCACATTCAATGCTAAAAACACATATTTTACACATAGGATTTGATACCAAGTGAGATAACCCTTTCTAATCATATATTTATTTTACTTAGTTTCTATTAATTTAAACATTATATCTCACAAATACTCTCAATTTCAAGAATAGAATATTTAGTTTCTTTGAAGTTTATATATATAAGAAAATTATTTTACAATACATGTAAACATTTCTCCATGATTGAGCCACAATAGACTCCCTTTTATAATTCTCCGAAGTTATAATCATCTTCAAAACACAGGGAATGGAAACATAATAAAGTGGTGATCTCAAACAACGATTTTGAGAAGAACACATCAACAAGTAATCAATGGCTAGATCATAATAATACGAGAAAAACTTATTAGGGGATGAAAATATTATTAAAATAACACGGAACAATAACAATTTTCTATAAGTCTTAATAGAGGGACATATACTATCAAATGAATAAACTTGTACCATCAAAAAATTGTGTGTGATAAGAAACATGATCCATATTGATTAATCATAGGTATAAATTTTTGGAATGACTTAGAAGCATAAAAAATTATGAAATATTGAACCAAAATAATCCTAGGGAATTTATAACCTTGAAAATAATCAAAATTTATATAGTTAATTTTGTGAAAAAAATTTCCACACATCATGGTGTGAACAAAAAAAGTACATGGTTCATGTTGTGGCCTAAAAAAATTCTGCACTTCTTGTTCTGAACAATTTTTATTTATTTATTCCTGTTGTGAAAAAACAAAATCTAAACACGTAAAATCCTTATATATTTAGATATAAATCATTAGCCACTGAATTGGGGGCCTATATTAGAGCCCACACAATAATAATATTATTCCATACATTTTTGTTTCAAGGAAGAATGAAAATATATATATTTCAAACATCACTTAATTAACTAATACAGAGGAGATTTTTTAATGAAAACTTACACATAAAATTTCATAATCCAACTATGGATATAATATGGATGGTGGTATAAGAAAATTACCCCTTTATAACATAAGGATCATTAAATATGTTGATAGAGATGACAAATACCTTTTCAATATCACTAGGTAAATCACAATGAAAAAAATAGGAAATATCCCTTTTCAATTTAAAATCACAAAAAATTTGGAATATGTGGAATACCATTTAAAAAAATTACATTTATTAGTTTTTCCAAAAATTTTAGTAATGGGGGAATAAAGAATTCACATAGAAAAAAATTAAAAAGAGATTTTAGAAAACATTTTCAACATTACTATAAAAAGATGATGTTTGTGGTCAGTTAAATTTTTTTTTTTGAAAATTTTATGAGAAAGTAGTTGAAATTTTTACTTTTTAGAAAAATAAACTTCAATAATGGATTCCAGAGAAAGAAATAAAGACTATAGTTAGTAAATGTGGAGTTGCCAAAAAATAAGATCATTAAAGGAAAACTATGTTAATATTTTAAAATAAAATCATTGATGTAACTCTAAAATATTTTATAATTAATTTTAATTAAATAATATATCTGATAGAGTGTGGTATATGTAATACCGAGCTTCAATAAACCATGATATACTATGGAAATATAATTACATAAATATTACTCTTATGAACTATAAATTGGTTAGATGGGTATAAATAGGAAAAACCATATTATAAAATATATTTATAATATTTTCCTTAATAAAATGAATAATCAAACATATGTTGATTGTAAATGTGTTAGAAATGAAAATTAAATCTTATATATGTAAATGATATATTTTTATTAAAACGATTTTTTATTTCTAAAATAATTTTTTTATCTTAATATATTAAATTAATCAGTATGTATGAATGATTATAATTAAATAATTATATTATATATCCAATTAAATTAATTATAATTATTATAATTATTTTTATTAATTTAGTAATCAGTATAAAGTCATTTTATAAAGAAAAAGTACATTTTCTTCAAAAATGAATTTTATTGCATTTTATATTTATCTATTATAGTTAATTTCCTCCATATTTATAAATTTAATTTTGATAAAATTATATAATTTTGGATTTAATAAGGTCATAAAGTTATTAGAATGAATTATTTAGATTTTTAGGAACTAATGATTTTTTTGTGAATTCGGAAAAATATCAACATTAGAAAAACCATAATTTCTTTTCTCCAAATCAAGTAATATAAAAGTTCCATTATATTTTGGATTTTGTTTTAAATAAACATAATATTAATTTGGTTAAACGTAATATAATTAATTTTATAGGAATTGACATTATATATTTTTTTCATTAGCTTATTTTTAGGAATAAAACCCCATTTTTCTAAAAATGGGGTTTCATTGAGTTTTAAAATTTGTTATTAAAATTTATTTACTCTAATTATAGAAATTGATTCATAAAAAATTTATCCCATATTTAGAAAATAGGGGGTTCAAGTTTGAGAAATATTCAACTATTACGTTTGGTAACTATGGCAAATACTTGATACCTTTGTAAATATAAAACTCATGAAATAAGGTCAAAACTATGAAATATGACCCAAAAAATATTCTTGACACTTGTATTTAATTTATTTGATAGTGCTTTTTTGGAATACAAAAATCAAATATTCAAAACAATGGGAATTTATTTCCACATTAAATTCATTATAATATTTATATTATTTTATGTAATGGATAATTATAAAAAATGTTACTCTCATAATTTCAAATTCTATTATTTGTTTTTATTGGAATAAAATGATATTATGAATGTATATAAAATATTATTTGGACATAAATAAATTATTTTTATTATCTAATTTATTTTTTATTTTTAGTTATGATATAATTCCCATAGACCCTTACGCAATAGTAATATAGTTCTTGTGCAATAAGTAGAAAAATCAATGAAAATGACATAAAAAATAATATAATTAATATGTTTTGGATGAATTGTGGAATGAAAAAAAATTTCATAATAAATTATAAAGTATAATTAATTTTAAATTTGGTTTTATTTTAATTATAGTTATATTTAGATTTCTTTAAAGTCAAATTAAATGAATAGTCTCCAAAATGACATTAATGATATTTTATGATAATCAATTTTTTTTGTGAAATGATATAAAAAATATTAAAGAGGACAATTGGGAAGTGAAATAAACTAATATGTCAACAATGTACCATTTTTGAGTCACTTTCTACCTTATAATTAAATTTTTATTCCTTATATAGTGATAAATGTGGTACCATGGTTAAGGTTAAAACGTTTTAATGAGGAGATTAAACAAAATTATAAGGATAAAAAATGATAGTTAAAAATGAATAAATTTTATTAGTTTAGGGTATTTTTACCATATATTTTACAATAATAAATATTATTTCCATTTTTTCACTTTCATAAGAAAATAAATTTTTATTAAATAAATCATTTAAGTAATTCTATGTGTGTCTCATCCCTTAATTTTAAATGGGCACCACTTATCATCAATTTTTAAATAATTTTAGAAATCTAGATAAAAAATCCATACAAAAAAACATCCCAAATTCCTTGGAATTATTCTAATTATATTGGCATTCTCTAAATACCATTCTATGAAGTATTAAGCTGTAAGACATTGGATATATCTCAAAGAATAGGTAATCATCTTTATCGACTCTTTCAAAGTTTTATTATTCTTATAATTATTAAAAATATAATTATCCTTAATAAAATAATATTAATTGTACCATAAATATACTTATATTTTATTATTATTATGGGTCAATCAATTTACACCTATTTTCCCTCAAATGGGGAATGAAAGTATTGCTCATGGGTACAGGTGGAAAACCACCTCTATAAAGAGATGTGTTTCATTTTTCATAATTACCTCACCAAGATGGTTATTATATTGAATTTTAATGAATATATATGATATTAATTAAATTATTTTTTTAGGAAAATATATTTCTTACCTTCTCACCCTTAGACCTGTTAAAAAATGATAACATCGATTGTGTGTGTGTGGACTACCACCTCTGCAAAGCGATGTGATATTTTTTCAAGATCATCATTCATGGATGATTATATAATTTTATTTAATGTATAAAATTTATAATTATATAATTATTAATATTCTATATATTATGTAACCATGAATCATTTTACCACTTTAAACCTAATGAAGTTGTTTTTCAATTTTGATCTTAATGTTCTCAAAACTCATGACATGAATTCAACTAATTTAACCATATATAAGGTCGGAAAATAAATGAAATAAAAGTGATAATAATAAGGGAATAAAATTTAATCAGGTTATTTGGGAAGAGTTTAATTAATATATGTTATTTATAATGAACATTAAGTATGTATTTTTCTATTTGGATTTGAGGTAAGAGATTTATTAACTGAATGAATTTTTATTGGGATATATTAGAAATCCATTGTCTAAGTTATGCCAAGATATAAACTATGTTTATTTTATGTTTTATTTTCAATTTTTTATTTGTATTTACATTCATTAAACATAATAACTTCATTGATTACTTTTCAATTCAATTTTATGATCTTTGTAAGGTTTTCTTGACTCACTTTTGTTTCTATGAGACATATTCCATACTGGCCAATTATTTATTTTTTAAGGTTTTTATACTATGAAGATTATATTTTATATTATTCATATATTTATATTAATGGTATATAATGATTAATATAAAGTCTTATATTTCAATGGTGTTTTGATTCAGAAGTTACTAAATTGGTAAGGGCTTATTTCGTAATGTCACCCTTATTTCAGATTTTTATGTTTAATTTCAAAATAGAGTGATTATATAATATTTATATATTTAACACCATATATTTTCTTTTATTATAGTTTTTTATATGGTTCTAAAGTATTAGTTTTATCTCTACCTTCTTTTATGTATTTTCATATACATCAAAATCCATTGATGAATCCATTAATTTACTCAATATACAATCTAATTATTTAGTCCACCTTAATTCATTGTATGAACTATGATAATGTTTTTCTATTGATTTATTGGGGATTATAGTTTTTCAAATACAAATGTTTATAATGATTATGTATTGTATTAATTTTTTTCTCATTCCATATGATGTATGTATTACCCATATTAAGTGATGGGAAGGGACCATTGTAGTCCCAAAATGCATCAATAAGTCTCATAACATCGGAATTTGGTGTATGCCTACCCAATTATTTATGATTCCTTGGAATGAGGCCTTTATAGTATGATTATTATGTCCTGGCACACAACCATGATAGTATGATTATGATTTAAAGAAATATACATTATATCATTATGAAATTAGTTATTTTATCCATGTTATTATTAATATTATCATGTTATCCAGAGATGTATTCCACTTTTATGATATTAGTCATATGATTTTTTATTTATTTATCCCTTTCATATTTTTCATACTATTATTTATTCTGTTATAGATTGTATTGTATGATTTATCTTACTAAGAATATGATCTCGGACTTTATTTTTTTCTTTTCCTTGGATTCCAAGAATGTATATATGAATGATTCCATGAATATACTAGAATAAATAATAAATTCTCACTATAATATTAATTTTTATTTCATGTATTTAAATAAAATTTGAGAATCATGTAGAAAATGGTCTCCCAAGACCCCTAATATATTAGATCCATTGGGATGATATATCTTGTATATTGTAACATTATAGTTAGATAAACACTGCATTAGGATTAATGGATTTGGAGTGTTAAAGTTGGTATCAAAGGAAGTTTAGTAGGAACCATGGGAACTTGATTAAGGATGACATATACTAGATAATATAACACAATGATTGATTTTATGGATAATAATATGTGTAGAATACTAATATGAATATTTAGTAAAGTGTATATTGTGTGGTTTTCCAAGAAAATATATCATTGTCTAGATACTAGAATATAGATGCAGCCATGGAACAGATTCAACTAAGGGTAAAAAAAGTGGAATATTGGGAATTAAGGGAGCTGTAAAGGCTACCGGTGATGGCATTGTAGGAGTATTTGTTTCAAATGAAAGTGTGGAACATTCGAGCACCCTGACTCATAAAGGTTCTCCATATGGTGAGGTTTAATCTTGAAATAATTGTATCTTTGATGTAGAATTTAGAATGGAGGATAAGGGATTATTTAGAACTCCAAAATTTTCTTCATATGATGAGGTAGTTTGGTTTGGGATGGGTACCTCCAATAGGGGCTATACAGAGGTTCATAAGGAACCAATCAAGTTAAGTCATAAAAGGTAGGTGGTTGATATCTCACTGGGTAACCATTTTGATGGTTTTTCTAATGATGATCAGGTGTATTAACATGAAACTGACCTAGTTAGGTTCTCATTGGATGAGAAGAAGGCCCCTGGGAATGAGTCCAGTGATGAGAATTCCAGATAATTATCTGTCAATTAAAATAAATATGGTTATGTAAATAGACTTCCAAGCCTGAGAAGAAGAATTAGTCATAGAGGAATTCACAAATATATAAAGGAATAATCATATTTTACACTATATATGGATACTAGATACATGAAAAAGTCTAAAGATAAGTTGGTTACCCAAGGATATCTTCCAGCTGGAGGAATCTATTATAGTGCATGGGAAATCTTTTGAATTGCATTTGCATTCAAGAGAAGGGATGGTGGAATATTTGTTGATGAAAACATCTATTGATGATGATTCTAATGGGATGATGAGTAGGTTTTTAAAGGTATCTCCTAATGAGTATTAGTGTTATTGGATTGACAAGAATGATTTTATAACGATAAGGGAGTTCAATGATGGGAAGATCAATGTAGAGGAGTATATCCAGTCATGGGACAAGATAACATTCATGTTTGAAGATATTTTAATTAGTGAACCATATATATAGGTAAAATCTATCTCATGGAAGTTATTTAAATATTTAAAATTTGGTAGGATTATGTTTTCTTTTAATGGGTTTGTTATTTCCTTTTGTGGTTGAAGTTTTCCTTTCTCACTTTTTCGAAAAAAAATGTTTGATAATAAAAAAGTTAATTTTCAGTCAGAAATGGAATAAACGAAAATAATCATGGATTGATAAGTAAATGAATTTTCATAACTTTATAGGCATTTATATCCCTTTTTAAATTTTATGTGATGTGATTTAAAGATTATTAAGGATAATTTGGGAGACCTTTATGGGAATAAAACCCATTGGTTTAGTATGTGTTTTAGTGAAAATGTTTTCTAAGGAAGAATGAATTTATATTATTTAGAAATAAGATGAAATGTATTGAAAAAAATTTAAGATTAATATGATCATTGATATTAATATGCTAAAAATGGATAAAAGAATTATTTATTTTTTGGAAAATATGTTTTATCATATAGACAATGATGCGATTACAATGTGATTTTGTGACTATGTGACAGATTTTTGTTTTAAAGAACTACAATATATTAGGAATATTATATGATTAAGGTAAACATAATTTGTTGAATAAATATTGAGTTAATTCATGGAAGAGCATATTATTTTATATTGAATTTATGGTGAATCATTTTATTTAGGGAGAATATTAGTATATCTTAAAGATTATATTATTAGGATATAAATATTTTTTTATGACAATCATTGTTTGGACATAAATTTTATGTTTATATTGGAATAATATGTGATAAATTTATTCTAAAATTTGGTTTTCAATTTGGTTTGGCATATTTTGAAGATTTTTAAGGTTATTTATTTATGGAATTATTTAAGTCAAACATTTGGTGTAATTAATGAGGATTTGGATATTAATTTAGTATTTCTATATATAAAGGTTTATACATACAATATATTATCTCATATTGTGCAGATCATTTTGGTTTTGGTTATTAGAGAGAAGCATGATGAATAAATTTTAATCCTTTTGTGGATCTTATGATCCATTAAAATTTAATTTTAGTACCTTTGATAAGAAAAAATCATCTTTAATAATCATTTCATGGAGTAAAAATTGGGATACAAGTGGAAATTGATGAAATCAAAAACAAAAGAACAAAATGTGCTTACAAAATAGAAATAAATCAAGTAATTACATTTTTATGTGTTCTATTTCTTGATTGTAAAAAAACACTTAACTCTTTGAAAATGATATTAAAATAAATACGTTATCCTTTTAAAATAATTTCTAATTAATTGATGGTCTTACTTATTCTTACAGGTTTATGGATTTTTGGGCATTAAATTTATCATGATCAGGTTCTCTATCACTCTCTATTATTTCTTTGATGTTATTTTTCCCCACTATATCTATATTTTCACTTCCCACAAATGTTATCATAATTTTTGAACTCAATTAGGTGTTAATATTGGTGACCTTAATATTCCCCTTGTCATTATTTTAGGAGGATTTTTGATTATACCTTCATGTAATTTGGGTTTCCAAGAAATGTATCTTTAAATTTGAATTTTTTTTCCTTTCATGATCATATGTTTTATATTACACTTTCTAGAATTAATTTTATAAAAAATATATATATTTTTTATTATATATGAAATAAAATTTAATAGATGAAATTTTTATAAGGGGGTAGTGTAACAAAAAAATTATTTCTAATTTTTTAAAATAAGTAATATTTTCTATAGTGTGTTGTATATGAAACATTGAGCTTAAAAAAATTATGAGGTATTGTGGATATATTAGTATATAAATATGAATATTAGGATCTAGGAATTGGTTCGACAAGTATGAATTGGAATAAAAATATTATGAAATATAATTATAAAGTTTTCTTATAATTAAATTAACTATCAATCATAAATTAATTATCAATTAGTTAAACATAAATAAAAAACATATGTAGGTAAAGTATATACTTTTATTAAAACTATTTTTTGTTCATAATTTATTTTTTATATTAATATATTAAATATGATAGTAATAATAAATGATTATAATGAAATAATAATATTATATATGTAATAGAATGAAATAATAATATTATACATCAAAACAAATAGATTTTTCCTTCATATCAAATCACAACATTTTTTTAAATGAAATTAAACAATGAATTTTTTTTCTCCCTTTAATTTACTAAATATTACCTTCGTTGAAGCCATGAATCATGATTTATTCTTAAAGAGTATTTAATTGATCACTTGAATAAACCTCTAGTTTTACTTTTCATAAAAACAATGTTATCCATTTCAACCTATACTATTTTAATAGAAGGTACCCGCAACATAACGATAGGGTAATTAGAGATATTTAGGTTAAGGTTGCATAATATATATCACATATAATTTTATAAATTTTATCAATGATAAGTATAAAAACCACCCCGGTCTGATAGAGATTTAATAGTATCCCTTCCATGGCCTTCCAAAGGGATATCAAATTGAGATATGAAATCCCCCTTTACATGGGTTTCTAATGCCGAATTGGGAAAAGATATGATGCTAATTCCTGCCCTACCCTTACCACACCAACGATGATAAGTGAGCTACACTGCTATAGGATCAAAAAAGATTTACGTATGGGTTGAGGAATATTTATTGTTATTTTTTCTCTTATTTGTAGAGAGTAAAGCCATATTTATCAACCATCATTTGTTTAACATTTTTCAGTAGATAGATTTGTGGCCCCTTAGTGGTTGAAACTATAACCATAGAAACCAGTGAGGGGAAAACATGACAATCCCATACTTGAATCCTTCCCTGTAGACACCTAGGGGATGGGAAAAACACACTTCTAATTTGAAGAGGAACCGCTGGACACCATACTGAAACCCCCCATAAAACATCATCCCATAATCTCTAGCAAAATAGTGAGAATTTTAGGAAACCTACAGAAATATGATTGCCTCCCTCAAATAAAATATATCATATCATAACTTAGGAAATACTAGAATAATTTTTAATGTATAACTATGGGATATAATGGTCTTTGAGAGACGATATTTCCAAAACCATTTGGTATAAATGCATTTTAAGGATTAAAACAAATATTTTTCTAAAAATGGGCATTTGTTTCATTTTTCACTACTATATTAAAATTTATTTCTACCACTTATAGAAATTGAATATTTAAAAATGGATTCTTTATTTATAATCATAAGGTTAATTATTTTTAAATAGGGCCCTTTAATTTTTTTTCATTTAATATAGTAACCATAGTAAATATTTGTCACATCAATTTGGGTTAAATAGGAAACAAAGGGTGAGAAATAAGAGACAAGGCCTAAAAATCTCCTTAAAGATTCTATTTATTTTATCATATAGATTTTTTCAACCATAATAATCATGAATTAAAACTTTTTTCAATTTATTTCGTCTCTCATTTTATTATATCATTTATATTATTTTACGTAAAGGATAATTATAAAAATGTAATTATTTTGATTTGAATTTCTATTTTATATATATTTTTTGGATAAAAAGACATTATGAATGAATATAGAAGATTATTTTTCAAACAAATAAGTTATTTTAATGATTTTAATTTACTTTTAATTTTTTATTTATGGCTTAATTAACTTAAATGCTTACAAAATGATTATACAATTCTTGTACAAGGAGTAGAAAAATATTGGTATGTTTTTTAAAAATAATAAAATTAATATGTTTTGGATTAATTTTAGTATTACATTAATTTATTAGTTTTTTATATAGTATAATTAATAGTTATTTTTTATATTCTAATTCCATTCATATATTAATGTTTTTAAATTATTGTTATGTGAAAAGTCTAAAAAATGACATTAATTATATTTTATGATAAAATATATTTTATTAACAGATTAAAAAAATCATGAAAGAGTATATTCGGGTTGTGTAATGGTCTAAAATTTCATCCATGGAATGTTTTTTATCCAACTATCACCTTATAAATAAATTTATATCCCTTAAAGAGTGAAAAATGTTTTACCATAGTTAAAGTTAAAAATGGTTAATGAGGGGTTAAAAAACATATCATTTAAAGTGAAACATAAAAATTTATAAATTTCATTGGATAAAGTCATTTCTATATTACCATGTCCTAACTTAATGATTTTATCCAATTGGTTCCAATTTAACAGGAAAATTTCAATATATTTTTTAAAAGCATTTAATTAAATCCATGTGTGTCCTTTCCCTCACTTATAAAAGGGATCATCTTGTCCTACCATTGTCAAGAAAATTGAGCACTATAAATCATACAATACCTACCCAAAACATTTATATATTTTTTCCCATCATTATTTATTTTATGTTCTTCTCTCAAGATCTATCCTATGAAGGCATAAGGTGTAATCCAAAGGAGGTATCTCAAAAAAGAGGTAACCATCTTTACCAACTCTTTCAAATTATATTTAATATTATTCTTCCACTAAATACATATTATCCATACTAAAATAAAAAATGTATTATAAAAAATATACTTTTATGTTATTATTATTATTTTAAAACAATTTTCACCTCAATTCTATCAAAAATTTAAATGAATGTATCACTTGTGCATATGTTTAAACTAACACATCCATGAGGCGATGTGTTTTGTTTTTCATAATCACCTCACACAGATGGTTTTTATAAGTAATTTAATGAATATATATGATATTAAGGAAATAATAATGATTTTTAAATATATTATATTACTTATCTTCTTACCATTTTCACCAATTAAAAAATGATAATGTCACTCGTGCATACGTGTGGAATACCACCATCACCAAGTAATTTGATTTGTTTATCTTATATACCATTAATGGATGATTATAAAATTGTATTTAATTAATAAAAATTATAATTATATCATGATTAATATTATTAATTTGATGGACCCATGAAACCAACCATGGTCAACCTACCGATGTTTTTTTGCGATTATAAACAGAACAACCTCAAAATGTATAACACGAACTTAACTAATTTAATAAATATATAAGGGCTGGTAATAAATGAAATAAAAGGTATAATAATAAAATATTACATCTGAAATATGTTATTATACAATTATAAAAAAATTATATACTTATTATACAAGAGATAATGTATGTATGTGTTGAGTCAGACTTGAGGTAAGGGGGTTTTAACTCAATTTCATTATATTAGAAAATATTACTTCTTCATTGTCTATGTTTTTACGTGATTATGAATGAAAATACCTATGATTATTTTATGTTTTATTCAAACTTTTATTTGGATATCAATCTTTTACAAATAATTAATTCATTGAATAATTCACACTTCAATATTATTATCATTTTATGTGTTTTTCATCTCACTTTTTAATATAAAACATAATCCATATTCATGACATATTTATCTTATGTGGTGTTTATAAAAAATATTTTATATTATAAACCTGGAATATATTTATATTAATAGTATATGAAGTTTATTTTGATGTTATTTCTTTCAAATGGGTTATGATTTAAAAGTAAATAATGTGGTAAGGGTTTATTTCACAATCCCACCCTTATTTACGATTCCTTATGTATAATTTTCAATTTGAGAAATTATATGAAATATATATCATAAAACACACATATTATATTCTAATATGTTTAATTATATGATTTTAATTTTTTTTCTCATTTTTACCTTCTTTTTTACTAAAAAATTTCAAACATAGTTTTTAAGGAAACCTGATTTTGTTTTTTTTATTCTGTCGAGAATAAATTTCTTCCATGTCTAAATTTTACATAAATTGTTTTAAAAAATTATTTTAATTATTTTAATTTTTTTAATTATTGTCATTTTTACCCATGTTTTGATTTTTATAAGAATTTTTAAAAGCTAAATTCTTATCATTTTCCAAACAAAGTTATTTTTAAAAAAGGTGTGAATAAAATATTATTTTTAACATATGCCTTTCACATGAAATTTCCCAAAATTATGACTTTGCACCAAAAAAATTACAAGGGAGGATAAATTGGTATGGATATGTAATTAAATTATATTTAATGGAAAATTATGGTTAAATAAATCCATGAATAATATATGCACCACAAAAATGTTACATGTGGTGAATATGCATCATATCTCAATGAAGAAAAATTGAGACGCAAAAAACCCTTACAACCCATAACAACTCAAAATTACATCTTCTTACTTATTTTGATGTAGTAAATTTACACCATTAGTTTACGGTATACCTAGGATAAATTTTGGTGTTTCTTGAACTTTATTAGGGTTACATAGTTTGGGATTCCTTGTTGAGGAAACATCGGTCTGCCTGATGTTTTGGAAAGGGATAATGACACAATCACCACATGATTTGGTAAACTATGTGGCTAATCCATGTGGCTTGGGTTGTTATATAAATTTGTGATCACATAAATTGCACATGGTTTTATAAACCATGTAAGGAAACCAAACAAACTGATCATATTTCGTAATTTTAGAATTTTATCCTTATTTTTATCCGGGGGTTCTCCCATAAGACATCCCATTTGGAATACTTAGACGTATGAGAATCACCAGGGCTTCTCTAATCCTCATAATCCCCTACATTGTAGTTTATTTATGTTTTATTGGCAGGATATCATTCAGATCGAAGGGAAAGGTTACCACCTTCCATTTCTTGTAAGTTTCTTTCAGTTTACATAATCCCCTCAAACCCAAGCGGCCTTAGGTATACAATTTTGTTATATAGTGTTGTTATAATGGGGGGTTTTGGACTGTAATGGTTGTAACCCATCTCTTTATTCCTTTTTGGTAGTTTCCATTATAGGTGATATCGTTAGACCAATTGTGTTAATTGTTTCAATACCATTTATTTTTATTAAATCGTTCCTTGGTTTCATGATTCCTTAAAAGTGATTTGGACTAAATTAAATATTCATAAGATAACTAGTTTTGTGTTACAATAGTCTCTCAATTTTTTAAAATTGTTTCCTTTGGGAAAATTGTGAGTTTTTTAGTTTAATTGAACCTTTTCTAAATAGTATTTTATGCATTTAATGTATTTGATAAAATTCCATTGATGGGTTTTTATAAGAAAAGTGATTGGTTCATTATGATTTGGGAAAATTAATATTTTTATAATGGTGTGTTTGTGTTTTAAAGGTCTTCCATGTTTTTAAAATTGGTGTGTGTGTGTAAAACTTGAGTTGGATATTTTATATTAAGACTTGGGTTGATTAGGAATTATGATGATTTTATATCATTTATGTGTTTTTTTTTGAGTTTACATTGTTTTAATTTTTATTTTGACAGAGGTTTCATAATGTTATTACTTTGATAATGATTTTGTGTTATGTGTGATTATCCCTGGGATTATGTTTGGGTTCTAAAAGTTTTTTAAAATTAATTTCCAAATCATGTCATTTATATTTATAAAGGTATGGCCTTGATGGAACCCTGTGTCATGATAATTGAAAGATTGATTATTTACACCATAGTTGATCCATGTTTTTACCTATTGTCTATGCTTGTGTGCATGTGTTATTAGTTGTATTAATTTTTATGCATGGTTATACTATTTGGGTCGCAGGATCATTTTTTAAGTGGATGTGTTAGAGGTTTAAATTAATTTCTTATTGTGATATTATACATCTGGGATATACAATTTCCATGAAATTGACATTGGATTTACAATGGTCAACCTCTATTAGATATAAATTATTGAACCAAAGGATACTAATTATGAATCCAAGGGTAGTTTTCTATGGAATTTGATATTACACACTGGCTAGAAGCCCATAGTTGAATGTTATGACATGTAAATGGGATTATTTATGTTGAGACATGATAGAGTTAATTGAGGGATGAGTTTGTGATCCTTAACCTATTAATAGTTTGTTCAAACTTTTCACAACTAGTACTTGAAAAATTAGTGTCTAGGTTTTTTCCTCAAGATATGTATTATATGTTATTCTTATTTATTTTTTTGTTAAAGTTTGTTTCTCATTGATATTTTTTTATTATAATTTGATGTATTTTAATTATTGAGCATCATTAACTTTTTAAGGATTTACTTATGTTACTATAGATATTTTTATGGATTTTAATTTTATCAAGATTCCCTTTACTTTATCCACATATTGTGTGTATATTTGTGTTAAGTTTTTAAAAGGTAAAATTTGGGGTAGATTTAATACAATCCTTATGAAATATTTATTTATAGAATGTATTAAACCATGCAAGGTTTTATTTTCTAAAGGGATGTTTTAAATTAAAATAGAACAGTTTAGATATTTCTGTTTTAAAATTTTTTAGAAGGAAATAGTTCATTTTTTTAATGATATTTCCCTGGTAATTCCTCATTGAGGCTTTATTTATAAATTGTAAATTTTAAGAAAATTGATATGTTGTATTTTTTGTTTATTTAATTTTTTATTTGAAAAATTAAATGAAAAATTATTTTGATATTATATTCAAACTAGTGGAATTAGTTTCTTTATAAAAACAATTTAATGTACCCATTGTGGGATTCTCCAAGACTTTGTCTCACACCCTAAATACTTACATTAGAGGGTACAAAGTATTCGTGTTCCTTTGAAGGTTCTCAGGTTATATTTTAAAGGTTTTTTTGCTACCACTATCCATTGGGACATATATGATTCATTTTTTAGGGTGGTGACTTGAGGGTCACATGGAGATGTTAGGTTTTGTCTCCTAGGATAGTTCAACAAGTTCGGTTCATATGGTGTGTTGGCCTCTCCAGCCACATGATTTTATTTTTATGTTTATTCCTTATTTTTGGATTTTAAATGATTTTTCAAATGTTGTATCTAATATATGGAATGATATTTTATGAAAAAAATTATTCATTTGGAATTTATTTTTATATCTGGTAATTTCATTTGGAATGGTTTTCTAGTATAATAATACCTTATGTTGTGTTCCTGATTGAAAACACAATTGATCTTGGTGTTTCATTAGGGTGAAATAATTCCTACACATTCACTTTTAAAACCTTATTTTTTATATCCAGCCTAGGGTAACCGAGAACATGCCTCATTCATTGAAGAGGAATAACTCAGGTGACATATCAGGTCTTCTTGGGACTATTTTTTTCAAAATAGAATCAAATATCTTATTCTTTGGGGGTTAGTTTAAGATACAAGTTAGTAATATAAGATATTGAATAGTGGGTGCCTAGGGGTGTCTTTGTAACTCTAAATCATGATATTTTTGGAGTTTCCCTGAATATGTGGGAGTTATATTTTAATTTTTTTTTATTTTTTAAGTTTATTCTTGACATATTTATAACTGGTGTGATACTACTATAAGTTGTAAGATGACCCTATGATAAATATCAAGAAGTTTATTTTTTGGGTGAAATTAGAGGTAATATAGGGGTAACATGGATAAGGTGTTCAATCTATCAAACAATTCATAGGTTATACAAGTAATTTTGGATAACCTCTACTAAAACTCACATGGTTAGTTCATAATTGGAAACACATATGACCAAACTGTGCGTAGTGGAGAATGTTGGGAGTTTTTTTTCTTCCGTCCTTTGATTATTTTATCCATTTTTAGGATTTATGTTTCTTTATTATGAATAATAATATTTATTTTTCTTTTTTTTAATGTTTGTTAGATAAAATTTTAAAGTAGTGTATTATACTTTAGTTTTTAAGTTTGTTTCTAAACCAATGTTTTGGGTGCTTGAGTTAAAATTTATAGTTTTTTAAATCAATCAAATTTGAATTTTGAGAATTAAATTAATTTTGGGTTTTAATTTCTTTCATGGAATTAATTTCATAGATTTTAATCTTTGAGTGATTTTTGAAATATATTTAGATTCAGGATATTTTATGAAGTTTGTGTTTCTTTATGAATGGTGAATTATTTTTCATATGTGTGGTTAAAAGGAAAAAATTATCTTTAAATAAATGGAATTATTTTATTTTGGTATTGAAATGATTTATTGTTTATGAAGTGGAACCTTGAAGGGAATTTTTATAAACCCTGATGGAAATTTAAAATGAAATGTAACGCCCCGACCCCAGCTACCCAGAGTCGGTGCATTTCTTCGTAACATTGGCATGATCACAAAAGATCAAGTCTCGAAAGACCGATTAGTTTAGTTGCCTTGGAAATACTAGATACATTCATAAGTCTTACATTACATCATAAAGTAAAACAAAACTACAACATCTTCTCTTCATATCCCCTTATATTATCCCTGCAGGTCATTCATATTATACTTCTTCACATCCTGAAAAAATATTAAAACATTGAAAGGGGTGAGCTCAGATGCTCAGTAAGGATAACAATATTGCGGAAGCTTTCATAAATAAACATTAACATTTAAGGAAATGTATAACTAAAACAAAAGCCTTTTAAACATGAACTTCAACATAATATGGAAAAAGTAAAATGAGATAATTCCATTTACTTATTCACATGGATATTCTACTGGTTGAATAATCACATGCAATATCAATAACCACTTTCATAATGATGGAATGCATAATGCCAGACTATCATAACCACGTAGCCAAGGCCTCGTGCCAAGACCACAAATAATATTTTATCAAGGCCTCGTGCCAAGACACTAGTTTGTCTCATGAGACCTGCCGATGCATCGAGGAGCTATAGCGGGCTCCACCCGTCACTTATTAAGTCCAATGCATTCCTCATATGAATAGGTTTAAACATATCATAAACCATAACATAATCGTATCACATAAAACATGCATAAAGGAAACAAAACATTTCCACATTTCAATAAAAAGATATCAATACAACACATTGATAGAGTAAAAACACTTTCAAAACCATTTTCAATACCAAACTAAAAGAATGTTAAAACTTTGTATTTATTTTTTATTAAAAAAAAGGGATGGCTTGTAGAGGAAGCCGAAACTCAAATAATGGTCACGACGGCGGAGACGTCATTGTCACCACATATGTACGGAAAGAAAAACATTCCCTTTTTGTCTTTTAGTAAAACTCTTCGTATAAAAAATATTCCTTTTGAATAAACGTAAAAGTCAAAGGGGTTTATACACCGTATAAAAGAAAGTTGTGTATAAAACCAAATATGCCTCAATGAAATGAGATTGAGACGAAGTCATTAAAAAGATCATTTTTAAAATAAAATAGATCTATTATGTGTATTCACTATAGGTACACATTAAGATATTAAAAATACAAAATAGGACATAATAATATCATGACATAATTTGAATGTATGAGATTAACCCAACGAATGGAAGTTGGTTTAAGAAATTCCCTTACCTCGTGTCCGACTTGACACAACCATTCTTTAACCTCCTAAATAATAAACTAGAGTTAATATCTACTTTATTAAGAACCATTTTCAATTTCATTATCCTTTTTATATCACTTATTACAATGTTGTGAACATTATGTAATTATTTATGTTAATAACGGTCGTTTTGTCGATCTTTGGTACTTGGGTCAACAATAAACATCTTATAATTACAAGTTGTTCATGTGGTGAAATATCCATTATATCCAGAATCATATTCATGATGTATATATCATATATATCATATATATCCAGTATATACATTTATTCATAAAATTACATAACATTTAGAGGTAAGAAATGAAATGCTCCGTTCATGGAGACGGTAAGCCGTACGTACGCATGAACGATACTTTCATTTATATTTCATATTTAATGGAATTAAATCATAATGATATAAATGTATAATATAATTTTAGTATAATATAGAATATAATACCATTTACTCCATCATTTATACATCCCACATATGGTATTAACGATTCAAATCACTTTGAGGGGGCGGTAGTCCGCACTTCCTAAAATGAAAATATCGCGTTTACCTATAATGGAAATCATAAAGGTATGCCATAAATGAAAAATAAAAAATCATAAGGAAAACAAAAAAATTATATATATCATATATAAAAATAGTTTCATCATAATGGCCACCATTATAGGTGTTATATGAGTGTTGAAGAATCATCGTTTCGTGAGGCAAAAATTCGCCATCCACAGAAACCGTATGTTCTTTAACCATTAGATGTAGGTGTGTGTAAGTGTAGCTCGAATACTTATTATAAAAACATCCTAGTATATTGAGGATACTGGTTTTTTTACAAAAGAAATGAATAAATAGTTTTTAGGGGGTTGGAGAAGAAAAATAAAACAAAACAACATTAGAGAAGACATTACCTTAAAATTGGGTAACTCTTTTTGATTTGAGCCAAAGGCTTACTTGGGAAGACTTCTTCCCAAAGTGAGGCTTCTAGGAGTAATGTAGGGAAGTTGGGAGAGTATTTGGGAAGAGGTTGGCCGAGCCAAAAGGCTTTGAAAGTGTTAGTAAGGTGGTAGAGGTGGGGGCCTTTTATAAGTGGAGAGGAGGGGCACTCTTGGAATGTAAAGAAAAGTCACTTTATTATAAAATGAGTTTCGGATTTTAGAGGTCCCAAACTTATATAATTCGAGGCTAAGGTGATAAGGGTTCGAAATATACTCATCCAATAGTTTTTTGACAAGTGTATGCCTTGGATTTTACATTATATTTTTATTTTATTTAAATCGTTAAATAATGAGGTCATCGCTGCATCATCATGATGTCATAAATAATTTAATTTATTTAATGTCTAAAAATTATAAAAAAAATACTATGATGTATGAAATATTTTTATCTTTCCAATGACTATTTATAGTCAAAACTATGACTTGTATAACCCCATGTAAAAATTGTTTTAGTAAAACATTTCATGTTTGTGTCATTTGTTACTTTAACATTAAATAAAAGGTATTTATGTCATTTTCCAACCAAAGTGGCTCCATGGGGTCCCCAAGTTGACCCATGGATTGTCTGGTTCGTCCATGGAACATCCAATTAGGGTAGGACATGTGTTAAGCTCATATCATATTATTAAAACAATATTTTTACCTTAAACTACACTAATTACCTCTAATCACGATTAAGAACTTAAAAGTTACTATTCACCAAAAAATTATTTGAATCCCATTGAACCACATTTTACTTCCTAATGAAAACCATGTATTTTGGATTTTTTAAATTCAAATCATAGAAGTGGTAATGTTTCATTTAAACGAAAAATCAGTTTTTTAACTACCACTTAGTGGTTTCACTATTCAACAAAAATTGAAGTTTTTCAGAATAATGCCAAAATTTTACCCTAAGCTATAATTGATATTCCTAATTCAAAAAAGATTTCTATTTTACAAAATTCCAAACATATAAGTTGCATTAATAAATTTTATAATTAATTCCCGCTGTCACAACAAATAGCGTGTTTTTAAGAAACAATTTATATCAAAAGATTGGCAATTGTTTATGTCCAATTTCAATGTTAAATTAATTCTAATGACCACCATTGGATAAAATGGTAAAAATATATTCTAATTATACTTTAAAACCACTAAATAGTATAATTTATCAATATAAATTAATTTGATTAAAAAAGTTGTTTTAATGTATTTTTCACTATTCATAAAAAATTAGAGGTTCTCAGAAAAATACCAAAAAGTCAACATAGGCTAATTTCGATATTCCGAATCCAAAAATGAAGTCCATTTTGAAATATAAAATATATATAGTTTCAAAAAGTGGGTATTACTATTCATAACGGCTACTTTGATTGGTTGTGGTGTGTGTTAGAACTCGAAGTTGCGTACAACACACGCTACTGCATTATTGAAAGAGAAGCATATCGTGGAAGCTCGGGGTGTTACATTCTCCCCTCCTTCAATAAATTGCATCCTCGCAATTTGAAATTTTTCTTTGAAAATAAAAGGTTGAAAATAGAAAATACCTTTGTCGAAAACCAACATCGGAAATAAGGTTAATAAAATTTAGCCTTAATAAATGGGAAAGAGATATGAAAAAGTCACCACCCAATTATGATCTCGATTAGGAGAACATTGGTGGCAATTAGAGACATATAATTGGAGGAAAAACATAAATATTTTTAGGGAGTGATTGAGGTCATCAACCACAAACAAGTGTCAAATTGAGGGCCTCGAAGCCTTCAATCTATGTTGATTTAAAATATCATCAGTTCAAAAAGACATAAGGTACTAGGATAACACATTTTTTTGTTTTAATATCCCTTTAATAAAGTTTAAGAATTAATTTATTCATAGAATAAGATATAGATATAGATATAGATATATTTATTCTTGACAAGTAGAGTTTCATCCTTCAACTAATTCTACCACAAACTCATCTTTCACTCAAAAATATAATAGAACTCAAAAATATTCTATTTATCCTAATTGTATAAGGTTCCAAATATTAACACATACCATTTAGATTAGTAAAACTATTTTGTAATAGCCAGGGACTTCCTGTAGGCTAGTGGTAGGTGATAAAGGCCTGTCGCACTATAGTTGTGGGTTCGATTCCTACAGCTTTGTCCGACGCGACGGGTTATTCCCCACCCTGTAGGTTGTCCTTTTCGTAAAACTATAGTATTATAATATTCCAAAAATAATCTTCAGAATTGTTTTGACCTTAAACAATACTATCCAAGGTTCAACTTAATCCATTCCAACCTATATAGTTATCCAAAATACCTCTGTCTAGACTTTTTCTAAAAGGTCTCTAAATTCCAAAATCAATTGTAACATCATATTCCCCAAACAAAGTAAAGCTTCTCTTATTGTCACATACTTAAAATATGATTACCTTCATCATATTAAAACCTTAATGAAAACAAAATGTACTGTAGTACAATCCTTATATATATCACATTATTCTTATAACCATAATATAATCCTTGAGTCCAAAAGCACCAATACATAAATTATTCAACTTCAATTGTAGTAACAACATAAGCTTGTCCTTGATCCCTTGGCCTTTTCTGAGGTATGTTTTCCTGACGCTTAGGACATTCATTTGCATAATTCCCCATTTCCCTACAATTGTAACATTAAACATTGATAGCCTTTTTCTTTCCCTTGCAATCACGAGCCTGGTGACCTTTTTCTCCACATTTGTAACAAACTCCCATTCCTTTTAGGCAAGTACCATGGTGATTTTTCCCACAATTATCACATACTGGAAAATACTTCTTTCCTTTTTCCCTTTATCCGTCTCTTGTTCCATCATTCTCTTCTTTTCTTGCTTTACTTTAAAGTCATGAGACTTAGAGATTTTCTTTTCCGTCTTGATAGCACAAGAGACAATATCTTCGTATGATGAGAAGGTTTGTGAGACTAATGCTCGACGGAGAAACAGTTTTAACCCCTCAAAGAAACGATAAATCTTACTTCTTGGGTTACGTATATAATCTGCAGCATGCCTCGCTAACCTTGTAAAGTTAGCCTCATACTTTGCGACATTCTCATCCTCCTTTTGTCTCAGACTTAGAAATTGTCTTTCCATATCTGCTCGATGGTCATGTGGAAAGTATTTTTCTAAGAAAAGATCTTTGAACTCTCTCCATTCCATACTCGATACTTCTTCATCTTTCTTTGTATTTTGAATCAACGACCACCACTGATCGGCATCTCCAGTGAGGCGATAAACTTCCATGACAACCTTCTCCCTTTCGCTACTCCCCAAGGCATGGAATATTTTCTCTAAGGAGTTTATCCATTGCTAAGATACTAATGGATTTGTACCCCCATTAAATGTTGGCGGTTGTTGCCTCATGAAGCGGTATAACATTGATCCGCCACGTTGTGGATCAGGGTTCTCCATACGAGTAAGGTTATTATTCATAACCTGAGTGAGTTGTCCCAGTATGGTAATAAGTTGATAAGCACCAGTTGTATCTCCAAATCCACATTAATTATCTTGAGTAGGAGGGAAATCCCTACACGGTGTTCGTGCATTGATACAGTTTCCATTCCTTCCACTAGGCGCCATTTCTAAACAATGGCATAAAGTAGATTAGTTTATGAATCAAAATACATAATTCCATACTTATAAAATACTTAACACTAATTGAACTATTTATGGATATAATCCATAATCATAAAAAATGTTTTCTTTGAGGAAGTATATACTCATAACCCTTCATAGTGGTTTGTAAAGAAAATGAGAATTATCCTAAGCATATCCCCCGGGAGTGTCGTAACCAAGAGTGCAGCAAGGCTCGTTGTCGTGCACCAGTTCCCGTTCAAGTCTAGCTCAGAGCGGTTTTTTCGGGTTTTACCCCTAGGTACATCTGTGCCAGAGCCGCCTCTACCTGCTCGTATCCAGACAAGGATGTATTGCTCAGAAAACTCACAACATCTCTACAATACCGAAATTCTAGGAAGATCTTCTATACTAATCCTCAAAGTCTATCTTTGGGCTATGTGCTCTAATCAGAGTTTATCTAAATATAGTTTCCAAGGTTAGTACTAAACTGCCTCTGATACCAACTGTAACGCCCTGACCCCAGCTACCCAGAGTCGGTGCATTACTTCGTAACATTGGCATGATCACAAAAGATCAAGTCTCGAAAGACCGATTAGTTTAGTAGCCTTGGAAACACTAGATACATTCATAAGTCTTACATTACATCATAAAGTAAAACAAAACTACAACATCTTCTCTTCATATCCCCTTATATTATCCCTGCAGGTCATTCATATTATACTTCTTCACATCCTGAAAAAATATTAAAACATTGAAAGGGGTGAGCTCAGATGCTCAGTAAGGATAACAATATTGCGGATGCTTTCATAAATAAACATTATCATTTAAGGCAATGTATAACTAAAACAAAAGCCTTTTAAACATGAACTTCAACATAATATGGAAAAAGTAAAATGAGATAATTCCATTTACTTATTCACATGGATATTCTACTGGTCGAATAATCACATACAATATCAATAACCACTTTCGTAATGATGGAATGCATAATGCCAGACTATCATAACCACGTATCCAAGGCCTCGTGCCAAGACCACAAATAATATTTTGTCAAGGCCTCATGCCAAGACACTAGTTTGTCTCATGAGACCTGCTGATGCATCGAGGAGCTATAGCGGGCTCCACCCATCACTTATTAAGTCCAATGCATTCCTCATATGAATAGGTTTAAACATATCATAAACTATAACATAATCGTATCACATAAATCATGCATAAATGAAACATAACATTAACACATTTTAATAACAAGATATCATTACAACACATTGATATAGTAAAAACGCTTTCAAAACCATTTTCAATACCAAAATAAAAGAATGTTAAAACTTTGTATTTATTTTTTATTAAAAAAATGGATGGCTTGTAGAGGAAGCCGAAACTCAAATAATGGTCACAATGGTGGAGAAGTCGTTGTCACCGCATATGTACGGAAAGAAAAAAATTTGGTTTTTGTCTTTTAGTAAAACACTTCGTATAAAAACGATTCCTTTTGAATAAACGTAAAAGTCAAAGGGGTTTATACACCGTATAAAAGAAAGTTGTGTATAAAACCAAATATACCTCAATGAAAGGAGATTGAGACGAAGTTATTTAAAAGATCATTTTTAAAATAAAATAGATGTTTTATGTGTATTCACTATAGGTACACATTAAGAAAGTAAAAATACAAAATAGGACATAATAATATCATGACATAATTTGAAAGTAGGAGATTAACCCAAAGAATGGAAGTTGGGTTAAGAAATTCCCTTACCTCATGTCCGACTTGACTCAACCGTTCTTTAACCTCCTGAATAATAAACTAGAGTTGATATCTACCTTATTAAGAACCATTTTCAATTTCATTATCCTTTTTATATCACTTATTACAATTTTATGAACATTATGTAATTATTTAAGTTAATAACGGTCGTTTTGTCGATCTTTGGTACTTGAGTCAACAATAAACTTCTTATAATTACAAGTTGTTCATGTGGTGAAATATCCATTATATCCATAATAATATTAATGATTTAGATATCATATATATCATATATATCCAGTATATACATTCATTCATAATATTACATAACACCTAGAGGTAAGAAATGAAATGCACCGTTCTTGGAGACGGTAAGCCGTACGTACGCATGAACGCTACTTTCATTTATATTTCATATTTAATGGAATGAAATCATAATTATATAAATGTATAATATAATTCCATTATAATATAGCATATAATACCATTTACTCCATCATTTATACGTCCCACATATGGTATTAATGATTCAAATCATTTTGAGGGGGGCGGTAGTCCGCACTTCCTAAAATGAAAATATCACGTTTACCCATAATGGAAACCATAAAGGTATGCCATAAATGAAAAATACAAAATCATAAGGAAAAAAAATATATCATATATAAAAATATTGTCATCATAATGGCCACCATTAGAGGTGTTATATGAGTGTTGAACAATCATCGTTTCGTGAGGCAAAAATTCGCCATCCACAGAAACAATATGTTCTTTAACCATTAGATGTAGGTGTGTGTAATTGTAGCTCAAATACTTCTTATAACAACATCCTATTATATTTAGGATACTGGTGTTTTTACAAAAGAAATTAATAAAAAGTTTTTAGGTGGTTGGAGAAGAAAAATAAAACAAAACAACATTAGAGAAGACATTACCTTAAAATCGGGTAACTCTTTTTGATTTGAGCCAAAGGATTCCTTGGGAAGACATATGCCCAAAGTGAGGCTTCTAGGAGTAAGGGAGGGAAGTTGGGAGAGTATTTGGGTTGAGGTTGGCCGAGCCAAAAGGCTTTGAAAGTGTGAGTAAGGTGGTAGAGGTGGGGGCCTTTTATAAGTGGGGAGGAGGGGCACTCTTGGAAAGTAAAGAAAAGTCACTTTATTATAAACTGAGTTTCGGATTTTAGAGGTCCCAAACTTATATAATTCGAGGCTAAGGTGATAAGGGTTCGAAATATACTCATCCAATAGGTTTTTGATAAGTTTAAGCCTTGGATTTTACATTATATTTTTATTTTATTTAAATCCTTAAATAATGAGGTCATCGCTGCATCATCATGATGTCATAAATAATTTAATTTATTTAATTTATAAAAATTATAAAAAAAATACTATAATGTAGGAAATCGTTTTATCTTTCCAATGACTATTTATAGTCAAAACTATGACTTGTATATCCCGATGTAAAAATTGTTTTAGTAAAACATTTCATGTTTGTGTCATTTTTTACTTTAACATTAAATAAAAGGTATTTATGTCATTTTCCAACTAATGTGGCTCCATGGGGTCCCCAAGTTGACCCATGGATTTTCTTGTTTGGCCATGGCACATCCAATTAGGGTAGGACATGTTTCAAGCTCATCTCATATTATTAAAACAATATTTTTACCTTAAACTACACTATTTACCTCTAATCGCGATTAAGAACTTAAAAGTTACTATTCACCAAGAAATTATTTTAATCCCATTGAACCAAATTTTACTTCCTAATGACAAACATGTATGTCGGATTTTTGAAATTCAAATCACAGAAGTGGTAATGTTTCATTTAAACAAAAAATCAGTTTTTTAACTACCACTTATTGGTTTCACTATTCAACAAAAATTGAAGTTTTTCAGAATAATGCCAAAATTTCACCCTAAGCTATAATTGATATTTCTAATTAAAAAAAGATTTCTATTATACTAAATTCCAAACATATAAGTTGCATTAATTAATTTTATAATTAATTCCCGCTGTCACAACAAATAGCGTGTTTTTAAGAAACAATTTATATAAAAAGATTGGCAATTGTTTATGTCCAATTTCAATGTTAAATTAATTCTAATGAGAACCATTGGATAAAATGGTAAAAATATATTCTAATTATACTTTAAACCCACTAAATATTATAATTTATCACTATAAATTAATTTGATTAAAAAAGTTGTTTTAATGTATTTTTCACTATTCATAAAAAATTAGAAATTCTCAGAAAAATACCAAAAATTCAACATAGGATAATTTCGATATTACGAATCCAAAAATGAAGTCCATTTTGAAATATAAAATATATATAGTTTCAAAAATTGGTTATTACTATTCATAACGGCTACTTTGATTGTTTGTGGTGTGTGTTAGAACTCGAAGTTGCGTACAACACACGCTACTGCATTATTGAAAGGGAAGAGTATCGTGGATGCTCGGGGTGTTACATTCTCCCCTCCTTCAATAAATTGCGTCCTCGAAATTTGAAATTTTTCTTTGAAAATAAATTGTTGAAAATAGAAAATACCTTTGTCGAAAACCCACATCGGAAATAAGGTTAATAAAATTTGGCCTTAATAAGTGGGAAAGGTAAATGAAAAAGTCACCACCCAATTATGATCTCGATTAGGAGAACATTGGTGGAAATTAGAGACATATAATTGGAGGAAAAACGTAAATATTTTTAGGGAGTGATTGAGGTCATCAACCACAAACAAGTGTCAAATTGAGGGCCTCAAAGCCTTAAATCTATGTTGATTTAAAATATCATCAGTTCAACAAGACACAAGGTATTAGGATAACACATTTTTTTGTTTTAATATCCCTTCAATAAAGTTTAAGAATTAATTTATTCATAGAATAAGATATAGGTATATATATATATTTATGCTTCACAAGTAGAGTTTCAACCTTCAACTAATTCTACCACAAACTCATCTTTCACTCAAAAAGATAATAGAACTCAAAAATATTCTATTTATCCTAATTGTATAAGGTTCCAAATATTAACACATACCATTTAGATTAGTAAAACTATTTTGTAATAGCCAGGGACTTCCTGTAGGCTAGTGGTAGGTGATAAAGGCCTGTCGCACTATGGTTGTGGGTTCAATTCCTACAGCTTTTTCCGACGTGAAGGGTTATTCCCCACCCTGCAGGTTGTCCTTTTACTAAAACTATAGTATTATAATATTCTGAAAATAATCTTCAGAATTATTTTAACCTTAAACAATACTATCCAAGGTTCAACTTAATCCATTCCAACCTATATAGTTATCCAAAATACCTCTGTCCAGACATTTTCTAAAAGGTCTCTAAATTCCAAAATCAATTGTAACATCATATTCCCCAAACAAAGTAAAGCTTCTCTTATTGTCACATACTTAAAATATGATTACCTTCATCATATTAAAATCTTAATAAAAACAACATGTACTGTAGTACAATCCTTATATATATCACATTATTCTTATAACCATAATATAATCCTTGAGTCCAAGAGCACCAATACATAAATTATTCAACTTCAACTGTAGTAACAACATAAGCTCGGCCTTGATCCCTTGGCATTTTCTGAGGTATGTTTTCCTGATTCTTAGGACATTCATTTTCATAATGCCCCATTTCCCTACAATTGTAACATTCAACATTGATAGCCTTTTTATTTCCCTTGCAGTCACGAGCTTGGTGACCTTTTTCTCCACATTTGTAACAAACTCCCATTCCTTTTAGGCAAGTACCAGGGTGATTATTCCCACAATTATCACATACTGAAAAATCCTTCTTTCCCTTTTTCCCTTTATCCGTCTCTTGTTCCATCGTTCTCTTCTTTTCTTTCTTTGCTTTAAATTCATGAGACTTAGAGAATTCCTTTTCCATCTTGATAGTACAAGAGACAATATCTTCATATGACGAGAAGGTTTGTGAGACTAATGCTCGACGGAGAAACGGTTTTAACCCACCAAAGAAACGATCAATCTTACTTCTTGGGTTACGTATATAATCTGCAGCATGCCTCGCTAACCTTGTAAAGTTATCCTCATACTTTGCGACATTCTCATCCTCCTTTTGTCTCAGACTCAGAAATTGTCTTTCCATATCTGCTCGATGGTCATGTGGAAAGTATTTTTCTAAGAAAAGATCGTTGAACTCTCTCCATTCCATACTCGATACTTCTTCATCTTACATTGTATTTTGAATCAACGACCACCACTGATCAGAATCTCCAGTGAGGCGGTAAACTGCAATGACAACCTTCTCCCTTTCGCTATTCCCCAAGGCATGGAATATTTTCTCTAAGGAGTTTATCCATTGCTCAGCTACTAATGGATTTGTACCCCCATTAAATGTTGGCGGTTGTTGCCTCATGAAGAGGTCTAACATTGATCCTCCACGTTGTGGATCAGGGTTCTCCATACGAGTAAGGTTATTATTCATAACCTGAGTGAGTTGTACCAGTATGGTAATAAGTTGATCAGTACCAGTTGTATCTCCAAATCCACAATAATTATCTTGAGTAGGAGGGAAATCCCTACACGGAGTGCGTGCATTGATACGGTTCCCATTCCTTCCACTAGGCGCAATTTCTAAACAATGGCATAAACTAGATTAGTTTATGAATCAAAATACATAATTCCATACTTATAAAATACTTAACACTAATTGAACTATTTATGGATATAATCCATAATCATAAAAAATGTTTTGTTTGAGGAAGTATATACTCATAACCCTTCATAGTGGTTTGTAATGAAAATGAGAATTATCCTAAGCATATCCCCCGGGATTGTCGTAACCAAGAGTGCAGCAAGGCCCGTTGTCGTGCACCAGTTCCCATTCGAGTCAAGCTCAAAGCTGTGTTTTCAGTTTTTACCTCTAGGTACATCTGTGCCAGAGTCGCCTCTACCTGCTCGTATCTAGATAAGGATGTATTGCTCGGAAAACTCACAACATCTCTACAATACCAAAATTTTAGGAAGTTCTTCTATACTAATCCTCAAAGTCAATCTTTGGGCTATGTTCTCTAATCAGAGTTTATCTAAATCTAGCTTCCAAGGTTAGTACTAAACCGCCTCTGATACCAACTGTAACGCCCCGACCCCAGCTACCCAGAGTCGGTGCATTACTTCGTAAAATTGGCATGATCACAAAAGATCAAGTCTCGAAAGGCCGATTAGTTTAGTAGCCTTGGAAACACTAGATACATTCATAAGTCTTACATTACATCATAATGTAAAACAAAACTACAAAATCTTCTCTTCATATCCCCTTATATTATCCCTGCAGGTCATTCATATTATACTTCTTCACATCCTGAAAAAATATTAAAATATTGAAAGGGGTGAGCTCAGATGCTCAGTAAGGATAACAATATTGCGGAAGCTTTCATAAATAAACATTAAAATTTAAGGCAATGTATAACTAAAACAAAAGCCTTTTAAACATGAACTTCAACATAATATAGCAAAAGTAAAATGAGATAATTCCATTTACTTATTCACATGGATATTCTACTGGTCGAATAATCACATGCAATATCAATAAGCACTTTCATAATGATGGAATTCATAATGCCAGACTATCATAACCACGTAGCCAAGGCCTCGTGCCAAGACCACAAATAATATTTTGTCAAGGCCTCGTGCGAAGACACTAGTTTGTCTCATGAGACCTTCCGATGCATCGAGGAGCTATAACGGGCTCCACCCATCACTTATTAAGTCCAATGCATTCCTCATATGAATAGATTTAAACATATCATAAACCATAACATAATCGTATAACATAAAACATTCATAAAAGAAACATAACATTTCCACATTTCAATAACAACATATCAATAAAACACATTGATATAGTAAAAACGCTTTCAAAACCATTTTCAATACCAAAATAAAAGAATGTTAAAACTTTGTATTTATTTTTTATTAAAAAAAGGGATGGCTTGTAGAGGAAGCCGAAACTCAAATAATGGTCACGGCGGCGGAGAAGTCATTTTCATCGCATATGTATGGAAAGAAAAACATTCCCTTTTTTTCTTTTAGTAAAACTCTTCGTATAAAAAAGATTCCTTTTGAATAAATGTAAAAGTCAAAGGGGTTTATACACCGTATAAAAGAAAGTTTTGTATAAAACTAAATAGGCCTCAATGAAAGGAGATTGAGACGAAGTCATTAAAAAGATCATTTTTAAAATAAAATAGATCTATTATGTGTATTCACTATAGGTACACATTAAGAAAGTAAATTTACAAAAAAGGACATAATAATATAATGACATAATTTGAAAGTAGGAGATTAACCCAAATAATGGATGTTGGGTTAAGAAATTCCCTTACCTCGTGTCCGACATGACTCAACCATTCTTTAACCTCCTAAATAATAAACTAGAGTTAGTATCTACCTTATTAAGAACCATTTTCAATTTCATTATCATTTTTATATCACTTATTACAATGATATAAACATTATGTAATTATTTAGGTTAATAACGGTCGTTTTGTCGATCTTTGGTACTTGAGTCAAAAAAAACTTATTATAATTACAAGTTGTTCATGTGGTGAAATATCCATTATATCCAGAATTATATTCATGATTTAGGTATCATATATATCATATATATCCAGTATATACATTCATTCATAATATTACATAACATTTAGAGGTAAGAAATGAAATGCACCGTTCTTGGAGACGGTAAGCCGTACGTACGCATGAACGCTACTTTCATTTCTATTTCGTATTTAATGGAATGAAATCATAATGATATAAATTTATAATAAAATTCTAGTATAATATAGAATATAATATCATTTACTCCATCATTTATACGTCCCACATATGGTATTAATGATTCAATTCATTTTGAGGGGGCGGTAGTCCGCACTTCCTAAAATGAAAATATCGCGTTTACCCATAATGGAAACCATAAAGGTATGCCATAAATGAAAAATACAAAATCATAAGGAAAACAAAGAAATAATATATATCATATATAAAAATAGTGTCATCATAATGGCCACCATTAGAGGTGTTATATGAGTGCTGAACAATCATCGTTTCGTGAGGCAAAAATTCGCCATCCACAGAAACAGTATGTTCTTTAACCATTAGATGTAGGTGTGTGTAAGTGTAGCTCAAATAATTCTTATAAAAACATCCTAGTATATTTAGGATACTATTTTTGTTACAAAAGAAACGAATAAAAAGTTTTTAGGGGGTTGGAGAAGAAAAATAAAACCAAACAACATTAGAGAAGACATTACCTTAAAATCGGGTAACTCTTTTTGATTTGCGCCAAAGGCTTCCTTGGGAAGACTTCTGCCCAAAGTGAGGCTTCTAGGAGTAATGGAGGGAATTTGGGAGAGTATTTGGGCAGAGGTTGGCCGAGCCAAAAGGCTTTGAAAGTGTGAGTAAGGTGGTAGAGGTGGGGGCCTTTTATAAGTGGAGAGGAGGGGCACTCTTGGAAAGTAAAGAAAAGTCACTTTATTATAAAATGAGTTTCGGATTTTAGAGGTCCCAAACTTATATAATTCGAGGCTAAGGTGATAAAGGTTCTAAATCTACTCATCCAATAGGTTTTTGACAAGTGTAAGACTTGGATTTTACATTATATTTTTATTTTATTTAAATCGTTAAATAATGAGGTCATCGCTGCATCATCATGATGTCATAAATAATTTAATTTATGTAATGTCTAAAAATTATAAAAAAAATACTTTGATGTAGGAAATCGTTTTAGATTTCCAATTACTATTTATAGTCAAAACTATGACTTGTATAACCGCATGTAAAAATTGTTTTAGTAAAACATTTCATGTTTGGGTCATTTTTTACTTTAACATTAAATAAAAGGTATTTATGTCATTTTCCAACTAAAGTGGCTCCATGGGGTCCCCAAGTTGACACATGGATTTTCATGTTCGGCCATGGCACATCCAATTAGGTTAGGACATGTGTCAAGATCATCTCATATTATTAAAACAATATTTTTACCTGATACTACACTAATTACCTCTACTCGCGATTAAGAACTTAAAAGTTACTATTCACCAAAAAATTATTTTAATCCCATTGAACAAAATTTTACTTCCTAATGACAACCATTTATGTCGGATTTTTGAAATTCAAATCACAGAAGTGGTAATTTTTCATTTAAACGAAAAATCAGTTTTTTAACTACCACTTAGTGGTTTCACTATTCAACAAAAATTGACGTTTTTGAGAATAATGCCAAAATTTCACCCTAAGCTATAATTGATATTACTAATTCAAAAAAATGTCTATTTTACAAAATTCCAAACATATAAGTTTCATTAATTAATTTTATAATTTATTCCCGCTGTCACAACAAATAGCGTGTTTTTAAGAAATAATTTATATCAAAATATTGGCAATTGTTTATGTCCAATTTCAATGTTAAATTAATTCTAATGACCACCATTGGATAAAATGGTAAAAATATATTCTTATTATAAATTAAAACCACTAAATATTATAATTTATTACTATAAATTAATTTGATTAAAAAATTTGTTTTAATGTATTTTTCCCTATTCATAAAAAAATAGAAGTTCTCAGAAAAATACCAAAAATTCAACATATGCTAATTTTGATATTCCGAATCCAAAAATGAAGTCCATTTTGAAATAAAAAATATATATAGTTTCAAAAATTGGGTATTACTATTCATAACGGCTACTTTGATTGGTTGTGGTGTGTGTTAGAACTCGAAGTTGCGTACAACACATGCTACTGCATTATTGAAAGAGAAGCGTATCGTGGAAGCTCGAGGTGTTACATGAAAAGAAGGACTTGTTATGTGATTTTGAAATGGATTTAAAAATGGTTATTTTTGATGTATACTTTTATGATAATGTGATTATGTATTCCTTATTTTTAAACTTGTGATGGTTCGATTAAAATTTGTGTTTCAAGTAATGTTTTGGAAAATGAAATAAGGAAATGAATCAATGAGTAAAAAATAGAATCTCTTGGGTAATCATTCAAGTAATTCAACTATTTTATTACCAATAATTGACTCGACCTAGACCATGGATAGAGTTGAATGGACTTATTCTTATTGAGTCTTGAATCATGTGCAAGATTTTTTTAATTTGAATCCACTAGAGTTTAGTGGTAACCATGTCTTTTAAGAGGTTATAATGTGGCTAACTATGTCCAAATAAATCATTAATTTATTTAAAACGCCTAACACCTCTAGGATGAGGTACACCACTCTATTTTTTAATGTATGGGGTTAGAATTAATGCAATCATGCTATCCATGAACACCCATTCGAAGATTTTTCTTTAGTATATTTCCATTAATTTTTCATGTATTGGTTTTTTATGATGATGTGAGGTTTTAAATGGTGATGGGATTATAAAGAATTCATTAGGGTGAGTAGTCAGTGAAAGATTAAATTTATCATTTCATTGGATTGGTTTTATTTTTTTAAGAGTTGGAAATTGATAAATAAAATAAGACCTGGTTATTTTCTAGAGAACATCACCTATATCTCAGTTCAGGGGTGTTTCAGTCTATCCTGAATACCTTTTTAGAGGTGATTTATATGTTTATAATCACTTAGGGTTTTTCTGTATGGAAACATGTGACTTGTGATGTTGTGATCTCATATATTGTCTGTAAATGTGATCTATCTGGTGTAGAGAAGAAACCAATTGCGTGATTTTAGTTTTGTAATTCTGGGGATTGTTATCCCTTATTGTATGATAGCTCTGAATACTTATCGTCAATGTGGCTATTCGGGTCATTGTCATAGGTTTTTCAAGTTTAATGGACGTTTATAGAAGTAGTATCATACCTAGATTTTATTTGAGTATTATTTTATAAGATTTATTTCATGTGAGAGTTAGAAGTTATTTTATGGTTTTGAGAGTACTCCCTTTTTAGCCTCTATTTATATTGGACCTTATTTCATATCTTCTTTAAACTCTATATTTTTTATAATAGATGATAGATATTTTTTTAGGTTCTTGTTCATTTGGGATGTTCATGCTACTTTTTTTCTATGACTCATTGATTTGTGGTGATTGTTATCATTGTGCATGTTGTTGACCATGTTTTGAGGTCTTCTAGATGGATTCCATAGAAATGGTTTGGAAGTGGGTTGAGGTAGCAGGATAAGATTTTTTTTTCAGGTAGACCATGAGAGGTACATAGTAGATTTTTTTTCTATATCATTGATTGTGTGTGTTCTAAGAGTATGGTATAAAGTTTCCCTTTGGGTAGTTTCATGACTTAATGTCTGAAAAATGAAATTCTAGGTTGAATCGTGATCAGAATGGTTTTTTTTCTATAATTTTGTTGAGTGAGTTATTTTGTTGATCTATTCAAACAAAATATTTGTGTGATTCTTGAGTAAGTTATATCTTGTGGTATTTTGAGCTAGTTTTCTATGGTTGGAGTAATCTTTCTAATATCTATAGTGAGTAGGAGAGACATGTTTTATTAGTAATGATCATTCTTTTTGGTTTGGATATCATGGTTTCACTATTTTCGATTAATTCTTAATGGTGGGGAATCATTTAGATGGTATAAATCTATGTCTACCATGTTTATGGGATATTCCTTCCCTGATGTTTTGTCTGGGAAATTCCATTTCATGTAGACCCTTATGCCATAGATGATCTGGTTGTATTGTTTTTGTTTTTCCAATGGCCTAGTTTGGGATTGAGGATGAACATTTTGGTTTTGATTGGTGTGTTTGTTTTTATTCCCTAGTTCAATGTATAACACAGGATTGGTCATCTCAATGTATATTTTTATGAGGAATATTATTTTAAGATACATAGTTCCATAATATTTGGTTGATAATAAAGAACATGTGTAGGTTTCCTTAGTAGTTGGATTATTATGTTTTGTGTTCCTAGTTTAACATCTATGTAGTTTTTTCAGTGGTTTGACCCTTTCTATTAGTGAGTTAGACTTAACATTTCCTTTCACATAATTTGTAATGAAATTTATAGCTGAATAAAGTTACGTGGTGAGGATAATTATGACACTACAAAATTATATATTCTTTCTTATATTTATGCAATTAATTTCCCCCATGAGTTTGGGCTATCTGGTGGGGAAATTTTTTGATATTTTTGAACATTTCCAATGATAAATGGTTACATTAATGTTTTGGGAAATCATTTAGAGGAAACCATGTTCCACGTATTTTTTTGGTATTTGAAATCATATGATTCTCATACAAATTTTTAAATGCATTTGGTAAGACATAGGAATTGGGATGTTCTGGACAATGGTTATCACATGGTCTTCTCGCGATTTGGTAAACTATGTGATAAAACCAAGTTAACTAATCATGTATATCTATTTTGATCTTTAATAATTATTTTTATTTGGGGATTATCCCATAAGACACCCCATTAAGGCTCCTTATACCTATTTTCCTCATAAGGTATTCTCGCCTCCATCCAGGCCCCTTCATTTTGGTATCTTGGTGGGAACTCATCTTGATCAAAGGGTAAGATCTTCTCTTTCCATCTTGTATAAGATTATTTCATTTTATTTAATTCTATAAAACCCCATTGGCCTTGGGTGGATGATTTTATTAAATCAGGTTGCTAAAATAAGGGGTTATAATTTTTAAGGGTTGTAAGACACCACTTAAAAACTTTTCGAGTGGTTTCCATTATTGGTTTTATGGTTACACACGTTTTGGTGGGTGTTTTAATTTCATTTGTTTTTATTAAATAGTTATTTTGTTACATAATTCATTAATTTTTTTAACTAATGTATTGTTGTATATGATGTATAGATTTGTTTCATAAATGGTTCTATATTTTTGATGATTTTTCTTCTTGAAAGAATGGTTGAGTTGTTTATTTCATTGGATTTTTTTAAATGTTATTTCAGGAAATCAAGGTATTTGATAAAATTACAATGATGGTTTCCCAAACTAAAAATGATTGGATTATGGTGATTTAGGCCAATTCACATTTTTAATGTGGTGTGTTAATTTTATAAAAGCATTACATGTTTTGAAAAGAAGTTTTTTGTTTCATCTTTAGTTAGTTTTTTGGAAGATGCCTTTATTTTATTTGGTACGTTGATTATTTAATATTTTTATGTTTTTATTAGATTTCCTTATTTTTAATGATGACTTTGATATAGAATTTATAATTATATTATGTTGAATTTTATTTAGTGTTATATGTGATTTTCAATTGGATTTTGTTTGCATTTTAAATAAGGTATGAAGGTACTTTTAAAAGAATATCATTTTTTGTCTAAAGAGAAGGCCCAATTAACACCTTACATGATGTTGTTTTACTGATTGACTATTTAAATCCTAGTTGAGCCCATTATTATTCATTGTATATTCTTATGTACATGTTCTGTTAGTTATATAAATTATGATTCCTGGTTATGCGGTTTGGGTTGGGGGATTTTTAATGAAGGGAGTGTGTTGGAGGTGGGAAGTATTTGATTATTATGATTTATTTCCTCTCTGAAATTTATTTTTCATGTAAATTTACATTAGAAATATAATGGTCCACTATGTTATCTATAACATGAGGAACCCTATGATAATAAATTGATATTTAATGGATATTGGATATGCTATTTGAGATAATGAAATGGATATAATCCTCAAATTTAATCTTATGGCCTGACTATGTGGTTTATCTGATGAGACTAGTTAAAGTGATTCAGGGGATAAATATGTGACCATTAACTGGACTGAAGACTATTTAAATATTATATTTCTAGTACTTGTGAAATTTCGGCCCTTTTGGCATCCTAACTCTATGTACCATATGTTAATATTAATTATTTTTTATGAGAATTTGATTTAAATATCCCTTTTTTGATCTTACATCGATGTACAAGTAATTTATTATTGAGTATCACTAAATTTTTAAGAATTTCATTGCATTATTTTTTTCATTTTCTTATTAATATTCATGTATTAATTTTTACTTCCATAGTTTTATACTATGGTGGAGTTTGAACTTGTGTTATATTTTAAAAAGGGGAAATATGTGGTTTATTTAAATTCCATCCTTTAGAAATTTTTATTTTGAAAACACCTTAAACAATGTGAATATTTGTATTCAAATAGGATGTTTTAAATTAAAAAGACTAGATTTAACTTTTTTATTTTTGAAATATATGTTTTTATATGGAAATGGATATTTTTTGAAATGAAATTACCATGGTATGTCATATTTTATGTTTGTTTTTTAAATGGCGTGTTTTAAGAAAAAATTATACAATATGTTGTTTATTTTTTACAATTTGTTTTTAAAAAATGAAATGAAAACTTATTTTTATATTACACTCAAACCATTAGATTTTTTTTATTTTTAAAATTAATTTATTGGAATCATTGTGGTATGATACTATACTTTGGATCACACCCTATATAATCATTTTGGTGGGTATATAATCTTCATGTTTTCTATAGATTATATGGTTATGGATTATAGGTTGGTTTGATTCTTATCTCTATTGGGATGTGGATGATATTTTTGATATGGTTGTTACTTGATATTCACATGAATATTTTGGGGGTTTTCCCCTTAGCTTGATTCATCCATTTTGGGTCGTGTGGTGTATCAGTCTCTCCAACCTCTTATTTTTGTCGGTATATTTGTTCCTTGTTTTTTTGTAAATGATTTTTATAAAAATAGTATCCTTTATCTAGAAATATTTTTTAAAAATATTTTTTTATTTTATTATTTTATTATTTCATGTTCAGTTGGCATTTATTTTTACATCTACTTATTTATATTGAAATGACCATTCGGTGTAAAGTTTCCTCATACTAGGTTCCATGTTAGAGCTGTTATTGATACTGGGGTTTCATTAGTGTGAAATCCTATCTATAACCTTTTATAGTGTTGTTTTATATTTATTTAATACTATATGTCAGTTAGATATATTTTAATTTTATTATAAGATTTTATTAGTTTCGATTATTTTGTTTAGTACTTATTTAACAATGAAGGTTTCAATTCATACTTAAATATTCAATGACAAGAATTATTATATCATTAAAGCCCCTATATTATATGTTTTTTAAATTATTTGTAATGTCATAATTTCATTTCATAAGTACTTTAGTTATTATTCACGATGATGAAGTCGGTGACAAGCTTATTCATGAAATTTTTATATATTTCGTGTGGAATCTCAATAAGATGTTTCATATTACCAATACCATACTAGAAAGAAACAAAACAAATATTTAAATATTATTACCCAATATCACCAATAAATTTTTACCTTATTTTCCCATTATAAAAATTCAAATCATTGTTCTTGTTGGTGGTTAAACGAACCCAAAAAAGAACAAACAGTAATATCTGGGCTAATATGATTAAGAAAGTGATTACATTCACATAATATAATTATTATAGAAGAATAATGATATCATATATTTTTATAATATGTTGAATGTGGATATATTTGAGTTGGATAAATAAGAAAATGATATATTTTAAACTGAAATATGTTACTTTCATAAAGGCTACAGTCTGCATGTACACACAATCAACACATTCAATTTCCATAAACTGATTTGAACATATGGAATGGTTTATAATATCAGAATATTAAAAATTATATAAATATCATATAAATAATTGAAATATAATTTTAGAAATATAAAATTATATAATTATTGAAAGACCAACCACACTATTCATGGAGGTGGTAGTTTGTACCTAAGCATGGTGACGTCTTCATTTTTCAAATAGTTTTAGAGTAAGTGAAAAAATGGAAATTAAAATAGTATAATAAAAATTATAAATATTAAAAATATTGGTGTTTTATAATATTCTTTTTAGAATAGGTTTTATGGGGTAATAGAAGAAAATATGTAAAAGGTATTGGTTGAGAACATTACGGCTCACATTCACTACTAGAAAAGAAGGTTATACCAACGGTTCTAAACGGTTGGTATAGGCTGCAAAACCATTGGTATATCCTATACCAATGGTTTTCCAAACTGTTGGGTAGTAAGCCGTGAGGAAAGACTTATACCAATGGTTTGATCTAAACCATTGGTAAATTATTTTATTAAATTTCTCCCAATGTATACCAACAGTTTATAACCGTTGGTACTGCATTTTTTTAGAATTATTATACCAACGGTTTTCAACCGTTGGTAATGTGATTTTCCAGAACACTAATACCAACAATTTAGAACCATTGGTATTGTGTTTTTCTAGAATTACAGAACACCTATACCAATGGTTCTAAACCATTGGTATTGTGTTTTTCCAGAATTCCAGAACACCTATACTAACCGTTCTAAACCATTGGTATAGTTTTTTTCTAGAATTTCAGCACTTTTATACCAATGGTTTAGAACCGTTGGTATTGAGTTTTTCCAGAACTACTGCACAGTATCCCCCCTCCAGTAGCCCCTCCACTATAAACCTGCATAAAAAATATCACAAAAACCACATACATACTTAAAACAGTATAAAAACACCTAAAATATCACAAAAAAACACATAAAACCATCAAACTCTTCCAACCATGTCATGTACTACAATTCCCTATTTCATTTTTTATATGACAACAATCATCCAGTAGTAATTCACCTCACCCCTGCACAATCCCCCAACCAGTACAGCCCCCCCACCTGCCCATCAAATTCTAATAGGAAGAATATTATGAGAAATACCTATTAGAGTTGAATAAGAGTTTGAAATTGGCTTATATCCCTTTTTTCTGATACTAGATTTGGGTATGTAATGATTTGTGATGAATTTGGCATTGAACTTGTATTGTTTATAATATATGGTGAAAAGATATTTTCTTAGGAATCTCGTCACTTATGACCCCATGATTGAAACTACCCAACTCATGAAAAGGAGTTTGCGACTATCGTTGATGAGTGTAAATTTCAGTTGTATACACTTAAAATGATGTCATTTTCAAAAAAAAAATAGAGACTTTGAGCGGTGCCATCCACACTGCGCCTCAGATTGAGGCGGGGTTGACTCGTACACGTCACATATGACCCATGGATCGTTTTCCTAAAGTTTCACAGAATCCAAATGCGTTTGGTTGGTTTTCCGTATGCTAGTAGTTGTTTTCACTTAAAATCATGTCCATTTCAAATAAAAGTGAGACAGTTTGAGTGGTACTAGACACACCATGCCTCATATTGAGGCGGGGTTGACTCTTACATGTCACAAATGACCCATGGATACATGTCCTAAATTATCAACAGAATCCAAATGCGTTTGGTCTGTTTTTCGTATGTCAGTTGTTGTTTTGAGTTAAACTGTTCTCCATTTCAAAGAAAAGTGAGACACTTTGAGTGGTTCCAGCCACACCGCACCTCAGATTGAGGCGGGTTTGACTCGTACATGTTACAAATGACCCATGGATCGTTTTACTAAAATATCAACACAATCCAAATGTGTTTGGTCGGTTTTCCGTATGTCGTTTATTTTACTTAAAAGTTCATCCATTTTAAGCAAAAGAAAGACACTTTGAGTGGTACCGGCCACACCGGCCCTCAGAATGAGGCGGGGTTGAATCGTACACATAAAAAATGACCCATGGAAACTTTTCAAAACGTATCAACAGAATCTGAATGTGTTTGGTCAGTTTTATGTATGCCTGTTGTTGTTTTCACTTAAAATCCTATCCATTTCAAATAAAAGTGAGACAATTTGAGTGGTACCGGCCACACTGTGCCTCAGATTGAGGCGGGGTTGACTCCTACATGTCACAAATGACCCATGGATACTTTTCCTAAAGTATCAATAGAATAAGAATGCTTTTGGTCCGTTTTCCGTATGTCAGTTGTTGTTTTGACTTAAACTGTTGTCCATTTCGAAGAACAGTGAGACACTTTGACTGGTTCCGGCCACACCGCACCTCTGATTGAGGCAGGGTTGACTCACACACGTCAAAAATGACCCATGGATCGTTTTAATAATGTATCAACACAATCCGAATGTGTTTGGTCGTTTTTTCATATGCCATTTATTTTACTTAAAAGCGCATCCATTTTAAACAAAAGAAAGACACTTTGAGTGGTATCAGGCACACCAGCCCTCGGATTGAGAAATAGTTGACTCGTACACGTCACAAATGACCCATGGAAACTTTTCCTAAAGTATCAAAAGAATCCGAATGTGTTTGGTCGGTTTTCCGTATGCCGGTTGTTGTTTTAACTTAAAATCATGTACATTTCAAATAAAAGTGGGATAGTTTGAGTGGTACCGGACACAACATGCCTCATATTGATTCGGGGTTGACTCTTACACGTCAAAAATGACCCATGTATACTTTTACTAAAGTATCAATAGAATCTGAATGTGTTTGGTCCATTTTCCATATGTCAGTTTTTGTTTTGACTTAAACTGTTGTCCATTTCAAAGAAAAGTGAGACACTTTGAGTGGTGCCAGCCACACCGTTCCTCAGATTGAGGTGGGGTTGACTCGTACATGTCACAAATGACCCATGGATAGTTTTTCTAAAGTGTCAACACAATCTGAATGCGTTTGGTCAGTTTTCCATATGTCATTTATTTTACATAAAAGCGCATCCATTTTAAACAAAAGAAAGACACTTTCAGTGGTACCATCCACACTGACCCTCTTATTGAGGCAGGGTTGACTCGTACACATCACAAATGACCCATGGAAACTTTTACTAAAGTATCAACAGAATTCGAATGTGTTTGGTCAGTTTTCCGTATGCTGGTTGTTGTTTTCATTAAAAATCTTGTCCATTTCAAGTAAAAGTGAGAGAGTTTGAGGTACCGGCCACACCGTGCCTCAGATTAAGGCGGGGTTGACTTGTACACAACACAAATGACCCATGGATACATTTCCTAAAGTATCAATAGAATCTAAACGTGTAACAGTCTATAAGGAAGAAAAGTTATAGAAAGACTGACTGTGTGGGAACTAATGATAGGAATTTGAGGAATGATAGTTACATAATGTACAATATCAACTGTAATAAGATGTTATAGAACCCAAAACTAGATTTTTTTGTCTAGTTTATGGAAATACAAACAACCTAAGAACTTTTGAATCCCTCTCTTACTACACCAGAACCATCAAATTAGCATAACATCTAATCCTGAATGCATCAAAATTAATTTACATTGTTCAGGATCAATTTCATAGTACAACCTATCTCTGTCATCAATGACATAGTGATAATACAAGAAGCATTAGATGAAATATCTGAGTAGGTACCATTTAGGGAGGTACATGATTTCCTTCATTCTTGGTATCACTTTATAAGCACTGACTTTGAGAACTTTGACTCCATGGTCTACATCAAAATATTATAAACCATTATCCTCCTCTCCCCGACCCTCCCCTCCCCCCTCCCCTTCCCTGAACACCCCTCAAACTTGCCCAGCCCCAACCCCTCCCCTCCCCTCCCCCCTGCCCACCCTTTCCCCCCTGCAGCCCCATCCCCCCTACCCAACCTTTTCCCCCAGCAGCCCTCCCCTCCCCTCCCCTCCCCTCCCCTTCCCTGCCCACCCATCCAACCTTCCCAGCCCTTGCCCCTCCCCTCCCCCCTGCCCACCCTTTTCCCCCAGCAGCCTCCGCCCCCCTGCCCATCCTTTTCCCCCAGTAGCCCCCCCTCCTGCCATCACCCATCCCATCCCCTACCCTCCCCTCCCCTCCCCCCTTCCCACCCTTTTCCTCCAGTAGCCCCTGCCCCTCCCCTCCTGCCCACCCTTTTCACCCAGCATCCCCCTCCCCTCCCCCTCCCCTTCCCTCCCCTCCCCTCCCCCTGCCCAACCTTTTCCTCCAACAGCCCCCTACCCCTCCCCTCCTGCCCACCATTTTCACCCAGCAGCCCCCTCCCCTCCCCTCCCCCCAACCCAACCTCTTACCCCAGCACCTGCTCATTCATGAAATAAGTTTACATGCATATATAGTAATATTTAAAAATAACAACACATACTATGTACGACTAATAGGGAAACACTTTAATAAGAAATTCATAATTATGTATAAGAAATCTGTTAAAACAGTATGTATGATAAATTTGGAAACACTTCAATAATCATTCCATAATTTATTTGGCATCCCCAAAATTCCTAGCAAATCCACCATTACTAAAACACAAACCATCCCCTGAACAGAATGGAAATTCAAAAACAGCACGATTCATTTCAAAAACACAAAAATAAGAACATAATCAATAATATTTCGAGTGATTTTTTTTGAACATTAGGATGACCATATTAACTTATCAAACCAGATAACATACAGAAATCATTTAGTTCATTCTAATTCTATATATAAATCTATTCATATTAACTTACAATGGTGACCATAATAAATATGGAAACCATTTTTCCTAATCATTATGGAAACATTTATTCATAAGAAGTCATTTAAAACACTATGTATGAGAAATTGGGTAATAATTGTATAAGAAAGTGGAAGAGATAGTTTGGATGAAAGGTAACATAACGAAATGTGTATAGAAAAGGAATTATATCTGAAAATATTGTTGATTTATTCCTAAACATGGTCTAATTTTAAATGAGAGTACATGTAAATAACACAATATCATATATAAATCTTAATAATGAATGGAAAAAATGTATAGGTGATACTTGAAATCATTGAAGCAAAAATATGATGTTTAATAGTTGCAGGGTTTTAATATACCTGCACTAAACAAAATATTACTGTGGATTTTAAACTTTATATATACAATAAATAGTGTTGGTCCCAAGTAATGTTTTCATAAATCATTAATACTTAAGTACAATTAAATGTTTTTTGCAACTACAACCAAGAAAAGACAATATTTCTTGTGATAAAGTATCCAAACCAAGTGCAGAAGGATCCTTGCTGGAAATTTTTTATTACCAACACAGCTCCCCAAAATAGTGAAGCATGAAGGCATTAAGGACAACGTGCATTGGGAGAACACGTGAGACCTGAACAGAGGACGAAAAAAGGCTACTATCATGACCTTGGTATGATCAAAACAATAATGTACAATTACTACTTGCAAAAGTACATTTATTTTCACGTGATTATTCCATGCATGTTACTATAAGGCATAAAACTATCAGGCATAAATGATATAAAATGCCCTTCTATGGGAAAATGACATAAACATGAAATACATGGCTAACTAAGAAAGCTAAGTAATACAAAATAGAAAAATGGGTATCATAGTACCAAGGAATACTAAAGGTATAGGTAGTAGACTAATCATAAAATAAGAATCAAGAGAAAAAAAGATATCTGATAACAAAATCCCAATGAAGGAGAGGAAAAACCCAAAGTGGAAAACTAGGTTCAAAAATAAATAGTTATACAGAATTCAAAAATGTAATGGATCAATCTGTCCCTGATCACCATCACCATCACCATCACCACTGTCATCATCGGCCTCATCCTTGTCGCCATCTCTGTCCTCATCATCGTCCTCATCATCATCCCCATGCTCATCATCGGCCTCATCCTCGTCCTCGGCCCCATCCTCGTCCTCAGCCCCATCCTCGCCCTCGGTCCCATCCTCGCCCTCATCCTCATCCTCATTCTCTCCCTCGTCCTCTTCAGAATCCTCTTCATCACTAGGAATGTCATCATCTCGACCACCACTAGAGCTTTCACCTGGTGAATTGGATAATGCACCCATCGACGACATAAATGTCTGACAAGCCGCGCTAGCCTCTGGTGGAAGTGATGAAGATAAAGCTTTGATCAGTTTCATAAATTCTTTGTCCCTCATTTGAACTTGTACTCCCAAATTTGTGACCCTTTTATCAGACTATCTTGCATGCCCCTTGACCTGTTCCAACTCAGTGGTACTAGAATGGATACATGGAGAGGACCAATACATCATCGGGACTATATTCTTACCAGGTCGGCAGCGTACTCGACCAGAGTGATCCTCTCCCAAAACATGATATAAATGATCGTGTGGCCCACAATTGTTAGGCTCCTGGGAATCAAGAGCCTCTAAAGTAGCCTGTTAAAAATATTAATAGATTAATAAATATCAAAATAGATATAAAACTTTTAAATAAACAAATTAAAACTTACAATATTTTCTTGGGTTGATTCATTTACCGCAGTTCTATCTTTTTTTCTTTTACTCGAGCAAAACAATTTTGCTCGAGGGATACATCATTCAATATTCAATTTGTGCTTCTACAATGACATTGAAACAAAATAATGTTCAAGTATAATCATATATTAAATATTCAATAAATCCCATAATTTATGTAGGAAACAATAAAAAGGGAAAGTCCTAAAGAAAAATTATAAAAAACTATATCGTACCAGCAGCCTCTCATGATCTGACATAGTTGTGCGCCCCAAAGTGTGGAGGTATTTCTTTGAATCAATGTTTTTTTGTTTTTTTTCAGAATATTACTAAATAATGTTTAATAATAAATAAGATTATATTAATGCAAAATATGAAAACTCTCATTTAAATAACCCAAATAAGATTAATACCTTAAATTTGGCAGTCACCCAATGGGTAATCATTTGGCGATTTTGCTCTATCAAGAAAGTCATCCATGATAGGTAATGTCTCTAACTCCATGCCCACTCTATCACACCACCCAACATACAGGTCATGCTTATAAGCTCTCCAATGATCTCCTAACTCTTTTAAACGCGCTGGTCGTGCACCTTCACCATCAGGGAAGTTAAACCGAAGCTGAAACCCAATAGATTAGTTCATATAAAAACAAAAAAATAATAAATTAAATCCAATATATTTTTTACCCATATTTGTGCCCACACATTATCTTTGACTTCGTGTGGAAGATTTCACCAAGAGAGAGGGCTGACCAGAATGATATCGGAGTATTTGGCTAGCGTCGCCAAAAAACACAGACATTCCTACCCAGATTTCTCAATCATTTTTCCATCAATATTGTATTCAACCATCAACTGTGTCTGGAGGTTCCACACCGCACGCAAGTGAGTACGCCCCCTCCCCTGCCTCCTATCTGTAGATGAATCTGTTATTTAAGAATAATAATATTAGTACAAGTTATAATAAAATATATTTTGGTATAAAAATTTGATAGAGTTATATAAATATACCTGTTGTAGTCGGATCAATGGGTGTCACTGGATGCGCCGAAGCTGAAGGAATATCCTGTACAGTTGGAGTGTCCCTCAGTGTATGCTCCTCAGCCACATACTGTGTCGCAGCAGGAGTCGAAGAAGGTGGAATATAATAGATCGGAGATAATGGACCAGAAGAAAAAGATGATGGCATAGACATCTGGCCAACTAGTAGTGTAAAAACCAGAGGTCTAAATATCTCGTGTGTCCCTGAAGACACGCCAGGATCAAAATGGGGCGAAGAAGATATGTCTGTGGCAGTGGATCATCTAACTCTCGCCTCACGAGCCCTCGTACCACCGACCTTTGTACCAGGACCACTAGATGATCGTCCATCTCTGACACCACCTCCCCTCCTACCACTAGCCTCTCTACTGGGAGCAATATCAGGCTCCTCGTCCGATATCTCTCGTCTAGGGGGTCGATCCAGAAAAAAAATTTAACACAAAAGCGAACACATGATATTATAAGTTATTGAAATATTTATATTTGAAATAAAATACTCACAATAGGGATGAGTGGAGGAACACCCATCTGTATCATGCGACAATTATTATCTGTCATCTTTTTCCGTTGCCTCTCTTCAATGGGTGTCATTTCCTACAATGAAAAAAATATGGGAGTAATTAGAAACAGATAACTACTGTGTAACCCAAAAAAAGATATATAGAAAACCCATTCTGATAAAAAAACATAAAGTAAAAGAAGATTTATGGTGGTTTGAAGGAATGTACTATGATACAAACTCTGAATGATGTTGGTGAAACATGTCAATGAGAACACGACGGTATGATTATATATATTTCCCACCACAACTTCGGGTTCACAATCAACTCTGAAAATTGAGCTATTGGTTTAATCATATGTAATAAACAGATTGCTTCCAATTGCAGTAGGGATAGTGTCAACTTCATCATCACCATCATCAAAAACATGTCTAGGATTTACTTCAATAATTAAACTGAATTTAGGATGATGATGATCTTTGACATAAAAAACTTGTTTCACCATTGATGCAAACACATATGGTTCATCGGTGGCAAGAGTGCGAGTCATGTCAATAACTCGAAATCCAAAATCATCAATAAAGGTGCCTTGACTCATCATTGAATCAATCCATTGAAATTTCATCATTGTGACTCGACCATGTGAGTAGTAATCCAAAATTATTATTTTCTCCACGACTCTATAATAAGAAACATTTTCAGAATGAGGTCTAGTATCTGATGAACTGGCATAACAGTCTGTTGTGGAAGTTAGTATAACACCATTATGCTATGTTCTCTTGTTTCTTGCTCATTCAGTGATAGTAAATTTCCTTCCATTGATCACAAGTGATTTATAAGCACGAACCGTGTTATTAGGACCAAAAGACAAAGCTCTTATTTCCTCAGAAATAGAGTCTGCAGGAAAACTCGATACCTGAAAAATAAACAAATAGTAAACTTAATTAAATATTATTTTTATTTAGTTATTACAGAAATATTTTTACCTTCAATTCCAACAAAGTAGAAAACCCTTTGCTATGAAAAGTCTCTTTCCTTCTCAAAGATAAAGAACTGTTCTTTCTATATATCAATTCATTATGTTTCTTGTAGATAAAAATAATAATAGTTTAACAAATATTTAAAATTATAAGAGATAAGATAAGAGATACATGTACAATTTACTTACTTGATATAGTCATCGAACAAATCACAATTGAAAAACATTGTGCGATGTTCCATCTCTCGCTCTCCAAGGCTTAATGTCATCAATGTATATGATCTTGGACTTCCTCATGTATGAGGATGTGATGGAAAAATGGGTTCAATTTTCCCATGCTGTTCTTCTTCATTTCTCATTGGTCTGTTTATTCTCGTAGTAAGATCAGAAAAATACATTGCGTAGAAATCCAATAATTCTTGATCCAAGTACTGTTCATAATAGAACCTTTGGGATAATTCTTGTTCCGAACATATGATTTAAATGTTCGCATGTTTCTTTTAGTTGGATACATCTAACGGAAAGCAATGGGTCCTCCAAGAAGTATTTCGGTCAGAAGATGGACAGTCAGATGAAACATGTATGTAAAAAATGATGGAGGGAATATTTTCTCTAACTCACACAAAATTAATGGTGTCTCTGCCAACAGTTTTTGCAAGATGGATTTGGACAACCTCTTAGCACAAATATCTCTAAACAAATAGGACAACCAAATAACTGAGACTTTAACATTATTGGACAAAAGATGACGGAATGCTATTGGAATCAACTCATGCAAAAGGACGTGATAATCATGAGTCTTCAAATATTTCCGCATCAACTCTTTTCTGTTGACCCGTTTTGATATATTTCTTGAATATCCATCATGAACTTTAATAGTCTCTAGCAGTTCCAGAAATTGATTTTTTTCAGCAGGTGTCATCACATAAGAAGCACATGGAACTTGCCATTTATTTTCACTGATACAGACAGGATGCAATTCTGGTCTGATCCCCCAATATACCAAGTCACGCCGAGATCGTAAATCATCTTTTGTCTTCCCCTTATCATTTAGAAGAATCGAAAGAAACAATTCACATATATTCTTTTCAATGTGCATTAAGTCTATGAAATGACGTAACAAGTTGGTTGACCAATACGACAACTCAAAGAATATACTCTTCTTCTTCCAATTTTAACAGGTATCATTGGAAATTTTTTTCCTCTTTCTAGATTTCATTACACCCTTCCCAAATGAATAACTGAAATCTTTAAATTCATTAAGCACATCAGTTCCAGACATACGCTGAGGTGGATTGTCATTCTCCATGGTATTGTCAAATCTTCGGTGATTGTTTCTATAAGGATGGTTCATTGGAAAGAATTGTCGATGTCCCATAAAACTAAAACTAAGAAAATATTTCAGTCTTATCGATCAAGTATTCTTCATACAAACAAGACATGAAAATTTTCCTTTTGTGCTCCATCTAGACAGCATTGCATAAGTAGGAAAATCATTGATCATCCACATAAGTGCAACACACATCTGAAATATATCTTTCGAACATGAATCATATGTGGGCACACCCACATCCCAAAGAAGTTTCAACTCTTTTATTAAAGGATTCATGTGTACATCTATATCATTGCCTGGATCATAAGGGCCAGATATCAGTATACTCAAGAAAGTGTAAGTCTTTTTCATACACAACCAAGGGGGAAGGTTATAAATGTGTATGAAAACCGGCCATGTGCTGTGCAAAGCAAGCATCTGCCCAAATGGATTAAAACCGTCACATGAAAGACCCAATCTCACATTACGCAGGTCTGCTGCAAATTCAGGATATCGAGCAACAAATCTATGCCATGAAAATCCATCTGCAGGGTGAAACAAATCTTCATTATTCTTTTTTCTCTCGGTGTCATTCCATCGCATTTTTATGGATATTTCATCAGACATGAAAAGGTTCTGTAATCTGTGGATCAATGGAAAGTGCCACATTAATTTTATTGGCACGTGAGATGGTGTTCCATCATCTTTTGGCTTCCATTGGGAGGTTCCACATTTTATACAATCATTTCTTTCAGCATTTTCCTCCCAAAATATGCTGCAATCATTCGTGAAAGCATGATTTTTTTTGAGAATCCAAGTTCATCCACTAACTTCCATGACATATAGTTGTTTGAGGGGATATCTGCATCATATGGAAGTAAGTCCTTCAAAAAGGTAAGAATGTAATCAATTTTAGTATTTGAAATCCCATACATTGTTTTCCCATGAATCAATTGGATTAAAAATTACAACTTTTTCATTTTACCACATTGCCGATATACTGGAGTCGTCGCAACATCATTCAATTTTTTCACGCTATCTACATCATCATTTTCATTGGACACATCATGTGTGCCTATATCAAAATCTTGTTGGTTGGACATCATTTCTTTCTCATGATGTAGAATAAATGGAAACCGATCATATATCAAACTCTCCAATTTAGTCCTATCTTTTGGATCATCAACATTTTGAGATTCCATATTCTCTCCATTGTCATACCACACATAATAGTTTTTTTGGAAACCATATTTGGTTATATGATAGCTAACTGCTTCACGACTCAACGAAGGTCTTCCAAGATAATTAAAACATGGGCAGTGTATGCGAGTACTATCTGAAGCCTTGTCAAATGAAAAATCTAGAAAGATGTTCAAATTATTTTGAAAATAGGTTGAAATCCGATCAGTTTCGTACATCCAACTTCTATCCATTCTGTAAAAAAATTGAAATAAGTCATTTCAAAGAAATTCAATAATATTGAAGTTTAATCAAAAAAATATTTATGTAAATGACAATTGTTTACATTATATAAAAGCATAACTGAAATATTACTCTATATGAGAATAATATTAAGAAATACAACAAAATACAGGGTATATAAGAAAATAAGATACAAAATTTCTAATGCCTATATTCAAGGATTACCCAGTAAGATATTGGAAGTGGATCAAGGAATATATAATCCTTAAGGATCATGTTGGGAGTACATGGGTTTTATACTGTAACTTCTTAAGGGAGATCAGGATGAGGAGTAGGGTGAGGATCAGGGGAGTGGCGGGACGATCTAAGGGTGGTGTGGGGTGTCCAGGGGGTGCAAGGTGTCTAGGGGGTGGTGGGGCCTTCCGGGGGGTCGGAGGTGTCCATGGGGTCGGGGGATGTCTAGGGGGTCGGGGTGTCCAAGTGGGCGGGCTGTCTGCGGGGGGTGGTCAGGCTATCCAATGGGGTAGGGGGAGTCCAGGGGGGTGGGCGGGTTATCCAAGGAGGTGAGCGGGGTGTCCAGGCGGTGGGTGGGGCTGTCCGGGGGGGGTATGGGGTGTCCAGGGGGTGGGCGGGCTGCCCATGGGGGTGGCGGGGCTGTCCAGGGGGTCTAGAGTGTTCAGGGGGTGGGAGGGTTGTCCAATGGGGTGGGCGGGCTTTCCAAGGGGGGTGGGAGGGCTGTCCACAAGGTGGAGGCGCTCTCCGGTGGGGTCGAGGGTGTCAAGGGGGTGGGGGGGGGGCTTTCTAGGGGTTGGGGGTGTCCGGGGGGATGGGGGTGTCCGAGGGGTGGTGGGCGGGTGTCCGGGGGTGGGGTGGGCGGGCTGTCAACAAGGGTGGGGGGGTTATCTAGGGGGGCACGAGTTTTTCAAGGTGGTGGGTGGGTGTTCGGAGGTGGGGTGCGTGGGCTGTCAACAAAGGTAGTGATTGGTGTGGAAATTTTACACCTAGATATTGATGAGGAAATACTTATGAGGATGGATTGGACTCTTGGTAGGTTCTTAGAGTGGGATGGTCCCTCTGAGTATATAAAATGTATTGTGAAATGTTTTAGGGAAATATAATTATCACACAAGGCACATGTCTATAAGGTGATAAAATTATATTTTCATAGATGTAAGATGGTATTTTATGGATTTTTTGACTAAATGTATCCTAATTAGTTAATATAGACGAAGAAGTTCTCTATAACAAGTATTTGGAAAAATTGATCTGTTATAGGACATTTTGTTTCTTTCTATGGATTAATATCCTTAAAAATACCATTATTAGTGGGTCATATAAAGAATCATTCCCAAGATTGAGTTTAGGAGTATATGGTTTTTATTATTTTTCCATGACTTTTGGGTTGATAAACACTATAATTTTCTTCATAGATATCATGAATATGATTTTCCATCCATATAATGTCTCTTTAATCATTATATTTATAGATGAAATGACAATATAGTTTATGAAAATATTTTTTAATGATTGAAATTGTGACATATTAATGATTTCAATTCAATAAAATTTTATTTATAAAAATAATTTTGTGTGTCAATATTGGATACAACAGACTAAGAGATATTGAAATTAGAGAATCACCAGGATTTTGGTCTATCTCAATCTCAACATCATGTTAAGGGAGTATCATCACAACCACCTCATAAAAAAAACAACAACCATAACAACCTTGGTATCCTCCAACATAATATCTTTAATCTATTCTATAAAAGAATGAACAATCACATAAACTAGGTGATCCACATATCAACTTCCCACCTAAAATTCCCACTCAATAACAAAAACTACATTTTTTCTATCCCCATATGATTACACAACCCTCCTTCAGAATCATTTGATAAAAAATTTATAAGGAATATAACTAGTTGATTCGTTTGATGACATAATATAGGTGTATTTATAAGAAAAGAATACCCCCACAATAATCATGCATCCCTGTCCTTAGTCTGAACCCCTAGAACACATAAAAGAATCTAGTATGGACATTTACTAAAATATTGAACACCATAAGAATAAAAATACACTCTAAATATACTTTGAGAGGATATAATGGTGTGTGTGAAAAAAATGATATTAAATCAATTTAAATGAATATGGACTAAATGAGGGTTTAAAATACACTAAGAGTACCTCAAACAATCCAAAACCACTATAGCGCCACATATTCAAATTCATGAAACAGGACCTGGAAATCTTACCTACGTATTTATTGATGACCACCTAATTATAACGCTCTTTTTATGGTTCTTGAACACAAGGAACAAACTATGTTTGGTCTCTACGAACTCAATCACCCCCTTGTAGATCATAATCTTGTTTCCCCTTATACTAAAATAGTCTCACTGGAAGCTACTTCTAATGCTGGTCCTAAACCATTCATTCTCCACAAAACAATGATCAAAGAACCATTGGACGCATCTTAATGACGATACAAGCTCATCACATATAGGTTAAATCAAAACAGAAACAAAAACATATACACATCAAAATCAAAACTAAAAACTGAAATATTAGATAAATTTCAATAAAAATAACATACCAGTTCAGAAAATAAATAATTTAGGATGGGTATGATAAGATTTGGAAGAAGATTCAACACCTTGGATGGGATGGAGGAAGAGGAAGCCGAAGGAGCTCCAAGATCTCCAAACTGCTCCCGCCGAAGGAGCTCCAAGATCACCTGTTGCTCCCGTTTAGGGTTCTGTATCGCGAATGGGGGAGAGGATAGGCCGCTAGTAATTTGGGGGAAAATTTTACCAATTATTTTTAAAAACCGTTTGTATATACCTTCAGTCCAAACATATACCAATGGTTCCTTAGAACCGTTGGTAAAATCTTCCCCGAACCACACCTATACTAACGGTTCTCATTGAACCATTGGTAAAACTCCCCTAAACTACATCTATACCAACGGTTCATTAGAACCGTTGGTAAAAGTTCCCACAAACACACCTATACCAACGGTTCTAAGGAAAAATTGGTAAAAGCTTCCCTAAACCATCCTTTACCAATGGTTTCATGAAACCGTTGGTATGGAAGTGTGGGGAAAATCCCACATTCGAGTAGTGTTTGGTTGTTTTCCCTTGTGTTACAACTTGAGTCACCATAGATTAGTATGTTCGAAAGAAAAAAACTTCTATGATGTGTGGAGATATATTATGAGAGACTAAGGTTGGGTGTTTTCAAAATAATGATTTATAATGAGTGTTGAAATGGGGCGATGGTGAGATCCTTTTATAGGATAAGGGAATGATTTTTTTGTAAATATAAAATTTCAATATAATAGAGAATATATTTCACATAAAAGTGGAACCAAATTGGAAAATAATTCACAAGAGAAGAGTTAATAAATATCACCCCTAAAATATTCATTTTAACATACTTTTTAAACATGATTTTAAATATTTAACTGTTATATATTTTACTTTTACCATTTTTGTTTTATACCGTGTTAATAAATTTTTAGCTATGAAATTTACTTTTAATGAAATAAAAAAAATGGGAGATAACAAACAATTTTTACCTATTAATTTAAAATGTGAAACCCATATTTTCAAATAAAATTTCTATGGGTGATACAAATTAATTATAATTTTAGCACACATAGCGTGTAAATACCATTTAAAAAAAAGTATATTTTTAAGCATAGGAATAATGTTTGTGATAAAATTATAAATAATGTCGATTTAAAAGATATTAATAATTTCTTCTACTATGAAAATAAAATTTAAATTTCTTAAAAATAAATCCAAAAAATTATACCCTGTGATTTCACAATCAAAGAAGAAGATGAATAACATTTTTTATTAGAACAAAAAATTCCCTATGTTTGAAAATGTTAAACATGGGTTTTATAAAATAAATAACACATTTTTTATGAAACATTAAATTTTTAATAATATAATTGTTAATGGATTTAATTAATATTTTTTCTAGTAATTTAAAGATTATGATAAAGTCAATAATGCTACGGTTTTAATAAAAATAGTGCCTTTCACTATTCACCTACAAATCCACTATTTCAAAAAAATACAAATATATCATCCTAAAATTTTTTGTTATTATTAATATTAACAATATGTCAATTCATTAATATTATAATTCAAAAATTTGATGTTTTAAATTTTAATAAAATCATAAAAACACATAGAATATAGTTTTCATAGGAAAACCACTTAAAATATTAAATGTTCTTATTCTGATGTCCTATAAATTATTAATTAGTATTAACATATTATTCATAAAAAAAATATATTTTATAATTATTTAACCATAGTATATTTATTTCATTGAAAAAAAATTCTATAGCACATAAATATTCAGTTTTATAAAAAATATATGTTTAAGAATAAATGAATTTATTCTTTTACATGTTTAAAAATACCTATTGGAAGATTTTTTTTATTTCCTTATATATATTATAAATACATATATGTAAAATAATTCTAGAGTGAAGAGTTTTAAAGAATACATAACACTTAAAAAACTATTATTCATAAAACATTACTTTTATATTAAATAACCTTCACCAAATAGCATTAAAATTTATTATTTATAAAAAAATAAATTTTTACTAATGAATTAATATATTTATTTTACCTTTATAAATAAATTATATCATTGTTTAATAATACTATTATTAATAATAATATGGAACTCACACACATAAAAAATATTTTTTATATTATATTTTTATTTCATTTATTATTATCAATGTGTTATGTTATTTTAAATTTACTACTGACCATAAAAACATTTAGTATTCCAATTGGAAACATGTATATACCAAACAAATATTTACAAAATCCATATTTATCAAGAAAAAATTTAATTTACATATATATCCTTAATAAGCTCATCCATGCCAATGAAACTTCATCCATAGTTTTCATTTCTGATCTAATAATATGATTTCTTCTTTCAGGATTTTCATGCACATTATAGGTTTTATTTGGATATTGGGATCCTAAAGGGTTAATAATGTCCATAATATCCCCTAGTGTTGAATATTATATTATTTCATTTTTATTCTCCCATTTAATGTTTTCACTTTTAATGGATTTGATAATACATGCCTAGTAATAATTCATGGTGTGTAATAGTTAGTTTTATGTGATTTTGCTACAATGTTTTACTATAAATTAACTATAGCATCTAAAGATATATAAATATTTATATCATAAGTAATACTATGTGCTATATAATTTCCATTATAGTATCCATATATTAATTTTCTAATCCATTTATTCTAATTAGGCCTCTATTAAGAAGTCTTATGTGTTTCTCGATACATATCCTTCATATATTAATTTTCAAGATCGAATTTCCATGAAAATATTAAAACCAAAACAATTATCATAATATCTAATAAAATTTATTTAAATAATAATATGGATATGAAAACTGAATCATAATATGAACTATCCTATGAACCCTTTATTTCAGACTAGGACACTTTCTGTTCAACATTATCACACTTGGTTCATCCTATAAATTCCATTATTCTACCTAGGTTATGTATGATCATTTTATATTACATTATCTATCCTTTTTAGTTAAAATTTTAATCCTATAATTATATTTAAATACTATAGTTTTTAAATAAAATTTTAATTAATTGAATCATGTTCTAATGATTGTCTTTCTAGGTCTGAAATCTTAATAAAATTCATCATGAACATAGTGAATTTATATTTAGTATATAAACGTCCTTTTTAGGGGTGTTACCCCTAGGTGAATCTATTCCATTATATATCCCATTTATTGTAACAATAGAGAGTAGTAATTTATAAGAAAACCACATTCTAAATATTTTTTAAAATCAGATGTTATCCCACACTTACAATTATCCCTTTAGATTTCACTAATGATATCATATATGAATCCAAAAAATAACTAATCTAATCCTATAATATAAGTAAACCCTGATATGAATCTAAAAGATTCACCCCAAACCCTCAATCCTATATCCTATGCAAAATACACATACTTTATTTGTAGGGTTTGATAAAAATTGACATTCTCCTTTCTAAACACATATTTTTTTACAACTTTTATATAATTTCAACATTATGTCTCAAAAATAGTTACAATCTCAATAATGAAAGGTTTAGTGTATTTCATTAATAAATACATAAGAAAGTTATTTTACAATAGTCCTAAACTTTTCGCCACAGTTGACCCACAAATACTCCCTTATAAACATATCATAATTTATTCCCATCTTCAAATCCTATGGAATAGAAAAATTAAAAAGGTTTGAGTTTAAATAATGAAAAAGAGAAAAACTAATCAACAAGTCATAAAGTTTTAGATTATAAAGATATGATAAAATATGAGTAGTGGAGTAATATCTTATTAAGAGAACATAGAATAATAATCTTTTTCCATAAGCTGTGATAAAAGAGAAAATAATATCAAATGATAAAAAATATAAATTGGAATAACTATTTAATAAATAAAAATTATCCACGATGACTAATCATTGGTATAAATATTTGGCATGACTTAGGAAACATAACATATCAATTAATACGTCCCAAACATAAGAATATGGATTTTCTAAAATTATGAACAAAAAAATATCATACTTCATGTTTTGAATAAAAAAATTTATATACTTTATGTTTTGAACAAAAAAATGTCCATATTTCTTTTGTCAACACAAAAATATAAATTCTCCATGTGATGTACAAACAACATGTCTATGATTCATGTTGTGTAAAAAGAAAATGTTAATACTTCAAATCTTTATCTCATGAGATAAATATCCTTAACAAATTCATTGGAGTATATATAGAACCCAGATAATAATAATAATTGTTTATACATTTATGTTCTTGAGAATAAAAAAAGAATAATATTTAAAACATCACTCAATTAACCCATTAAAAAGAGATTGGTTTCACGAAAATTTCCATATAAAATTTAATAATCCATCCATATAAATAAGTTGTATGGTGAAATTAGTCCATATCCCTATTGTAACATAATGACTATTATGGATGTTTATATAGATAAAAAATAAATTTTCATGATCATTGTGTAAATCACTTTTCAAAGTAAAATTAAATACCAATTTCTATTTTAAAATAATTACTAATTAGGTTTATTTTGGAAAGAATTTTAAAACTTGTAAATGAAGCATCATTGAAAGTAATAGTCATCATGGTAAAGAATGTGTTTACATTGGAATACCAAAAATATAGAATTTGTATTTTTTTTAACATTATCATAAAATGATGAAATAATGCATCACTTTAAAAAGTTATTTTCAAAAAGGTGAAGTGAGTTTTTAAAAATAATTTAATTTTTTAAAAAGAAACGTTCAATAATAGATCTTTTAAAAGGTTATAAATACTATTAGAGAAAATTTTTAACAGAAGATAAATAAAATGATCATGGAAGGAAACTCATTTTAATATTTTAAAATACCTTTCAATAAATTCCACTTCATAAAACAGGATAATAAAACTAACTTTTTGTACACCCTACGATTTTATGGTATACCTCTTCCTAAATTTAACTTCTTCAATAGATTACCAATTTTAACAAATGATTTAAATATCAATTTTTAATTATTCTTGTTATCTCTTATATATTGGTAATGGAAGGAATGAATGATATTAAGTAGACTATGATAATATAGAATACAAATTTTTATAAAATTAACTCATTTTTTACAAATTAATTAAAAATGAAAACAAATTGAACATAAATGATGTATTTTTATAAAAATCATTTTTTCCCAAAATTTCATTTTATATTTGTAAATTAAATTAATCACGAACTAGTGAATGATATTAAAGAAAAATATAAAGATTATATTCAATCAAATATTTTTACATTCATCCAAAACATTTTTAGAGGAATAAGATAAGAATAAATCCATTTTTTATATAAAAGACTACATTTTTCTAAAAACGATTTTATCAACTACTAATATAGACCATGTTTAAAATTTAAATTTTGACACTTTTACAAATTATATTTTATAAAATTAACATTATTTTTGTAAGTGTATTGTCAAAATTTTCTTTGGTTAACTTTTTTATATTTTTCTGATAAGTTTCATTTCCGATCAATAATAATGTGACCATGGGAAAAATTATGTGACCTTTAGAAATTTTAATATGGCCATTAGAATGATAAAATAGCCTATAAAATTATTAATAAAGTTAAAGTATATTATATTTAATAATATGTTATAATTATATAAGAGTATAAGAAAATATATATTTTAGAAATTATTAATTAATTGTTTCTTTTTTTGAAAGTCATAAAAATTTAATTTAAATTTTATAAATAATAAAATGATTTAAATGAAAATTTATTCTTTAAGAATATATTCATATATAAATATTTTGTTATCTTATGATTTTATTATAATTTAATGAGACCTTAAATTTTTTTAGAGTGTTATAAAATTAGTAATAAATTAAAAAACAATGTTTTTTGAGTAAATAATTATTTTTGTTAAAAGTTAAAATTTTCATATATATAAAATAATTTTCATAAAATAGAGTTAATTTTTTGATTCTATAATTTGAAAGAGGGTTGGGGTTAATTTTTGGGGATATTCTAAAATATTTGAATTTTTTGTTAATAGAAAAATGTTGTAATATACTATAATTATACATTATTAGTTAAATAAAAAATTAATAAAATCATGAATGATGTGAAAACCCATTGTATGAAATAACATTCATCTATTACTATAATTAGTCACAATAATCAACAATATTTCCTATCTTAAGAAAAATTATAAAATAATGAGAAGTGACCCCTCTCCTCCACTATAAATACCACCCCTCACCACCAATTATACTCACACCTATAAGACTTTGAGACTTGTCAAATTTCTGACCAATATTATCCCCAAGACTCTCGCCAATGTCTAGGAGATTTTGGTATCACAAAAAGAACAAAGAAATTCCTTAAGGAGGTTCCCAAGAAGGAGTATTCAAGAGGTAAAATCCTCTTCCTTTTCCTTTTAATTCCTTTTCAAGTTCTGTTATTTTATTATTATCTACTCAACTCCTCCACAAAAAATGTTCCTGATAACTATATTATCATATATATAATGTAATGATAACATGTTCATGTAATTTCCTTCAATAAATTCCTTTCTCTCTCACTCCCGCTGTTTTATTTAAAACCAAAATCATCATCCATGAGGTTCCGATTTACAACCTTTCTGGAAGATGAATATTCGTTCTTATATTTATCCTTAAAGTCTAGTTATGAAACTAAATTTATGGTTCAAGCAGATCGTAAAATATGTATCATAATTTATGTAAGGTTCTAGAACCATTTTATATAAAAAAAATATATAATAAAATAAAACTAGTTGATTCTGATCGAAAATATGCAAAAATTAAGCTAAAAAATTATCATTAACATGTTATCTAATGTTTCAACATCATATATGGAAAAAATAATAAATAATACCAACTAAATTTTTTTTCATTAATAACATTTAATAATAATTCTATATAATTATACCCATTTTACAAATACTCCATTACAAATAAATTAGTGAACCGATACTGGAAGCCAAAAATCTGAATGCTCCTGAATAATAAAATTGTATCATGTAACCCAGAAAATAGACCCAAAATAAACACAATAAAATTATAGAAAATAAATTAAATTTATAAAATATTATGAATTAATTAATTAATAGATTTAATTTTATTATATTGGTCATTAAGGTCAAGTGAAGAACACATCAGAGATACGGTAAGGATTTTCTCATCTCACTTCCATTTTTTTGAGATATTACTTATTCACAACTATTTATTGTGTAATTTGTATGTATATTTCCTATTTCTATGTCATATCATGAATATATTTATTATTCATGGTATTCAATTTACCATATAATTATTATTAATATTGAGGCATATGATTCGATTGATTACAAACTGGTAAGGGATTCAACTTGAACCCCCCATTTTTCCTTCGGGTTACTCTTTCACTGCGTTTACTCAAATATAACGCTTCATTATTTTTTTATATTTCTTCTAAATTTAGTTTATTTTTTCCAATATCATATATCAAATCATAACAAACTTCTTTTACGGGTATATACATGTTTTAAAATGGTTCCCTTCTCAATTCTTCTCTATAATCAAGTCGGATTAAAAGGAACATCCTGAATTCTAACCCATTTTCAAGTTCACTATATAATATATTATAATCCATAATTATTTTTCTAAAATAATAAACTTTATCATAAAAAATATATTGGTTTATTTATGTTTTTATGAAAAAATATTTCTTTTCTCTTTAAAATATTTTTAATATTTTTCTTAAACTTCAATAAAATGTTTTATTTTTAATGTTTCTTAAAAACTACTTTTACATGATTTCACTTATGTGGAGAAAAAATAATGACTTAAATATAATTTAAATGTAATTAAATTTTATTTTATGAGATATAAATATTATAATAGTATTTTACGACAAGTAAAAATGATTCTCCCAAAGAACTCTTTATTCCAAAGATAAAAGTGTTTTTCTCGTCTCACTTTTACTTCTATGAGATATGTGGATTGTTCAACACTTATTACTTGTGTGTGTAGTGTATGTAATGATATTTGATATATCAAATTGTTTCGCGGCACATGAAGGGGTCAAGGGGATGAAACATGCGCTACTTGATGGTTTATTAGAGAAGGTTGAATTATACTTAATCACTCATATCGGGTGCACCGTTTTCCGCCTCGAAATGCCCAAAAATTCTATATCCAGTAATACATGGACCAGCTTTCCAAAGGCAGGAGTTTGCTGGGTGGTTTGACCAACGACGCTTATGAACTCACATTGGTCAAGTGGATGGGAATTCAGGATCATCACACCCTTTTGGGGGGAATTATGGCCTATTCTGGGACTCTCTTATAGATATAATATGTATTAATATGTTTGCAAATCTTTGGTTTATACCCAAGCATAGTATCCACGGAATTCTCCTGATTGGAAATGGCCAACTGGATGCAGTGATTAAGAATCATTTATGCCCTAGTTTTACCATCCCTCATTGTATTAATGACCCCGAGGAGTCAGGACTCATTGTGGCGACACCAGGGTTGGTGCGGTGAACCGACATGAAGATAATCGGATCAGACAGTTGTTGGGATTGAACCTCAGGGAGGCTTCCTACGTACCATGCCTGGGAGATAGGGATCAAAGTCCACATAGTTCGGATTTGAGTGTTGAAGAACCGACATGAAGGTGGACCCGAGGGAAGGTAAACCTATAGGGTCCGCTGGTGATCGGGCTTGAACATCCTGGGAGGATTCCTACGTACCCTTCCTAGGAGAAAGGGATCAAAGTCAATGTAGTTTGGATGAGTGGGGATTATGCTCTGAGGCAGCCCATAAGAGGATGTCATGGTTGACTCTTACTCTAAGCCCATGTGAGTCATGCTCTGTGTGAGAAACAAGAGGCGGCAGGGACGAGACGATCATGTCATGAAAGGTGCATCCGTGAGAAGTGGAGTGGGCCTTACGCATGGAGCGGCCCATAAGTTCATGGCTTACTCCGAGATGGACGCCCATGGCGACAAAGCACAGCGGGAGAGGGAAAGAGGTGCTCATGTGCCCATCACCTCTCTTTTTATTGGGGGATGTTCGGAAGTGAATGGGGGATTCCTTGTGATGGGTATTTTACTACCCCCCAATGAAGGGAGAAGTACCCCAGCCCCAACAAGTGGAGGGGCAGAAAGGGGGCTCCCGAGATCAGACTCCACATTACCATGGGAATGTGAACCCAGGAATGCTTCGAAAATCCACTCAAGGGTCGGAGAAACCCCTTCACCCCTGATTACCGTGGGTATGTGAACTCAGAATGGCACGCTGATGTGCCTGAAGTTTACATCACGTGGGTCAGGTAGCTCTGGTGGAGGCCTCGGCTCAGGGCTGACAAGTGGGAAAATGATATAGTCACGGAGGATCAGGCTGGATTGGAAGGATTTTATCTGGCTCCGGGAATGGGAACTCCAAAGGATTTGGTGGGCCACCCCGGGGTATGGGTGGTGGCGCCCTTCGCATAGGAAGGTGCTACGTGGCTGGAGATGCCATCTGCGAACCAGGGTGGTTTGCAGAATGGTGATCATCTCGCGAACTAGGATGGTTCGTGACTTCATATTCGATCGGCAAACCAGGGTGGTCTGTGGACTGATGGGAATCCCACGAACCAAGGTAATTCTCAAGTTCGAGTTCAATCTGCAAACCATGGTGGTTTGCAGAGGGTTCCATACGAGCAGTGGCGGCCCAGGGTGGTACCGGTCAAGGGTTCGTCGGTCGGGGCTTCGCCCGCATAGGAGGGTGCTACGCAGTACGATGGATCAGAAAAGATGCATAAACTCCTTGGTCCATGGGGAGTGCATCTACAGAGGGTCCATGGTTCACAATTTTCTCATATTTTTTATTTTATGTTTACGGTTCACCAAGTTATTATGTGTTTTTGGTTCCTTATTAGTTTGTTCCCAAGTTCGTACCTGCTCTGGCTCGAAAACTGGAACTTCTGAAATCCTAAGCCTTCCTTCGAAATCCTTCTACCAGAATCTGATTGATGTTCTCTGAGTCCCTAAATCCCCCTCTTCTCTTCCCATCTATCTCATTTTATAGCGAAAGTAAAAGGATTTATCTATGGTTATGTGGCACCTTTTGCGGAGGCCCATGGCCAAAAACCCGATTCACGGATGACCCGGTCAATTCGCAACTCGCGGGGGGCATTGAGCGCATCTCCCCCATGAACCAAACAATCTCCCCCACAAACCAAACGAGCCCAGAGAGTGCTTCGCGGACGCGGAGGGTTCCTCCTCCATTCCATGAACGACAGTGGATGCGGCTTGGACCGGTCGACGTGGTCCGCGGCTGGGGCGGTTCATGACAGTGGACCGGTTCAGCGCCTGTTCTGCTTCACGTCTACAAAGGATCTCCATCTCCATCTCATGAACGAGGCTAGTCTGCAGAGGGGAGCAGTTCACTGAACCGACCACGTAACACTTGGGCCAGTCTGCAGACCAGTTCGGCATTGTGCATCCTTTGATTTTTCTCTATTCTTCCCTCCAATTATTTGGTGGAATTGGGTAGAATTCCCTTTGCAGATTTTTCAAGACCCTAAAAATTCCCCCCATCAAAATGGGGTCCGATCGGAATGAAGAGGAGGCCATTCTGATGTAGAGTGGTCCTGAAACTTGAATGGTTTGTAGTATAGGGGTGGACCCAGTAGGGGACCACACCTATAAATAAGGGGGGGCTTCCTTTTTATTTTTCTGGATTCATTGTAAAACCAGAGACCTCTCTCTTTTTATTCTCCACGTGATCATTCCTTCGCGAAACACCATGGCCATGAAACAGCTGCTATTTTTGCGAACTATTCCTCCTTTCCAATTGTCTTCACCCGTGGACCAATCTCCCGCCGTGAACTAATACTTTTAATTAATTACAAAGTAAGTCCCGAAGGGCCGTGGAGGAATTCACTTCACGGTTTCGATGCTTCGTAGACTAAGGTCCTGCTAACTTTGAAAAATTTCCTAAGTCCTTCGAACTTAATTACTTAAATTCGGGATAAGGGCTCTACGGAGCAACTTGGTTCGTAGTTTTCTGGCCAACGCTCCGCAGGCCAGGGTACCGCGGACTGCTTCCACATAGGGTTGGTTCGCAGGATGCAGTCATTGCGAACCACCTTTTGAGGCCTTCTCACAAAGTCTTCTCGATTCTTTTGTCTAGATTTTATTATTCCGGACTAACCATTTACTGATCTTCATGATGCAGGGAGAAAACATGGTCCCCCCTCACCCTGTACCCAGACCTTCCACAGAGCCTATCCCAACTGGTTCAAAAAGATGTCTGGCTATGATTTGGAGAGTGAAAAACTTCAAATATGACCCTAGTCAAACCATCATTCCTGAAGATGGTGTCTTGAAGGACTTACTCTCTCCTGAGCTCCTGGGTTATCCACTATCAAATCGGCTTCCTCTTTATGACTTCAGTCTTCAAGATGACGTCCCTATCCCACCTACTTTATCAGGTCTTCCATCTCCTTTATTGGAAGTTCTACCAAAGTGCGTTCAGGAGAACCTTACCACATTGGGGGAGATAACCTTTGATTCTGATCCAAAAGACACTTTAATTTTGAGAGGCTCAGTTTGGACCCAAAGAGATCAATACAATCAAGACTTCTATCAAAAAGTAGTCTTCAAGAATTATCCCTCCATAACAAACCTTACTCTGGTGGATCCAGACGTAGGGTGGATTCCTAGGTGGGATCTTCGGTCTGGTGGGATTTTCTTGAACGACTGGGCCTGGGCCTTTTGGGTCCATCATCATTGCTGGGAATCTCCCGAGTCACTAGAACCAGTTAATTTGTACCCCGCAGTATGGGCTTCCCAGTTTTATATCTACCCACCATCTTTGATCCTGCCTGACCTGCTCAGTCGCTGGTGTTCAAGCACAAATACTTTTCACCTTTTCCATGGAGAAGTTGGCATTAGTTTTTGGGACATCTATCAATTGTGAGGGATCCCAATTATTGGTGAGAAGTACGAAAAGTTTCTGCCCAATCCTGGTGCGTGGGACGACGTCGAAGAAGTGCCTTCGTTGGCAAGGGATCTGCTAATTTTGGCGGAGCAACCACTGGTTCAGGCCTTATGTTCCCACTCACTTATTCCCTATAGCACCTGGATAGGGTTATTTTTGAATATCACTGGTCCTGTGCCGAAGATCAAGCGCCCCGGGACTCATCCTTCTCAACAGTTACGAACCATCCCAGGTTCCTACTGGGCGATTCTAGAGGCTAGTGACTACCTTTCATGGGGTTATGAGGTGTGCCCCGGTGTGCCGCCTATGCTCAGTCTAGAAGGTCTGTTTTCTATGTTTCTGAGTGCGTGGATATTCCCTTCTCGGGATATCAACCCGGGCGTCAGTGCTTGCACCTTGATGATGGTAGTTGAGTTGGCAGAGGTACGCCCGGTTAACTTAGCCATGCCCACATTGGCCCGTATTTACGAACTGACGAGTCAATGCAGGAGGGAGGGTCACCCTACCGTCTAAGTGGTCCATTTCAATTTTTATATGGCTAGATCAAGAATCATTGTCGTGGTTATGAATATCGTCATTACACGGTCATCCCGCTTCCTACTTTCCGGCCTACCCTACTTGATATAGCTAGGGTTAGCCTAAATCCATTTAATTCTGAAGAAATCATCGAGCTCTTGAGTGAATACTCCAAGTTAGATTTATCTCCCTACTCCACTCCTTATTGTGTGGTGGTTGACAACCACAGGGGGGGCCTAGAGGAGCATTCTTTCACGATTTCGCTGCGGGATGGGTTTCTGGCCATGCAGATTGACAATGATTCTATGTACAAGATGTATGCCCCACATCATTTTTTCCACCAGTTTGGGTGTATGCAACTCCAAGTTTCCCTTCCACCTCCTCGGGCTCGAGTACTGTACCCAGCCACTCTTCGTCGATGGTCGTTGATGCTAACACAGGAGGGATCTGATAAACGCTTTCCCTTTCCTGGTATGAGAGAAGCTACCAGCCTATCCTTGGAGTATGCAAGGATTTGGGTAAAACATTACCCTAATTGGATCCAGGGGAAGGCTATCTGGAAGGTTCCCAAGTCAAGATTCATTGTGGCTACTATGCCTACTGCACCTTCCTCATTGGCTCTGAGGGAGGACAGACCGATGGCTCGTCAGTCAAAACGATTCAGGAGAATTTCTCCTCCCACCCCCTATGTGGCCGAAGTTCAAAAGGACCCAACCTCCTTGGATGTGTATGAGGATGAAAATGTGTCTTCGGGTCCCATAGAGACAATTCCTGAGGTCTTTCCGACCGATACCGGTCTTAGAAACTTGTCTCCCAAGCTCGAACAAGGGTTAGAAGCTTCAGGTCTTCCAGCTTCAGAACCATCGTCTTGCGTGCACATGACTGCGCTGGTTGCAATGCCAAACTTCATTCTCATGCCGTCTAGTGAGGATACCAAATATCCTCACATCATGGCGGATCACCGAGAAATGCACAGGTGGGCATGGCCCCAGATTTGAGAGATTTTCACCGAAACTCCCCTGGCCGAAATGGTAACTAAAACTGAAGCACTACGACAACTCTTCCTAGGTTAGGGGTCATGTGGCTTTGACTATCGGCAGTTTCATTTTCTTTCCTACCATGTTTTCATTTCCCGTGAGGAAGTTTCTACTAGTGAGTGCAAAATTTCTCATGTTGTTGCCTCTCATTGCGGGACTCGATCCCCGGAGGGAGCCATGATAAAGCTCTATCAACTGATAGCACATGATGTGAGCTCTCGAGATCAGGCGGCCGTCTTATCTTCCAAGTTGCATGAATGTGATGAACAGGTAGTGATGTTGAGGGATCAATTATCAACAATGACTGGTCTCCTTGAAGCCACCAGAAATGGGATCAATGATCTTCAAACAACAATGGAGCATACTCATTCGGTGGCTGAGGTTGAGGCCAGGGAGAAGGTCGTGCTGGAGCAGACATGAAAGGACCTCCACCGCACGGTTCCTGATTTGGTGGAGAGGGTGAACCAGGCTCCTCTTTGATGATCAGAGCCATTCCTGTGCATTCCTCTTTTACCTCTTTTTTCGTTGTGAGGGAGAGGCCCTAGCTTGTGGATGTCGTTCCTTTTTTTCTGAATGGAATTCAATCTATGTCAATATTCCTTGCCATAAATTTTGATATTTACTATAACTATTATTGCTTAAATAACAACTCACTGAATCAGAATTGATCATAATTCAGGAAAGTTACAAAAGATGAAAACAAGCTCTGACTTTTTCCCGGACCATGGGATCCAGCAAGCATAGTTTGACTATTTCTAGGGTTCTATAGAAAAACCCCACAAACTTTTTGTCTTTTCTTTTAATGCCTTGATTTTTCTTGGGCTCATTTAGTGTGATCCCAGCGGGTATAGACCGACTTTTTCTTAGGTCGCCCTTTTTGGGTTTTCGGCCTAATAGGCTTTGTGCATCTTTTGTGGGCGGTTTAAAGTACCACCATCAAGACTATCATTACTGATGTTTTAGGTTGAACATATTTGACCAAATATAGTGGGGAAGTGGCCCTAATGAGGATTGGTTGATTAAAAGATGTCTCGGTGTCCTTCAGAAGCATGTGGAGGGAGTGTGTTTAGATTTGAATGACATGCAGGGAATGTCTCAAGGCATGGGAGTCATATACGCTTGTAGAGGTGGGAAGAGCATCAGTTAAGGAAATATTACCTTCAGTAGACGGGCCAGGGGTGATCAATATGCAGAGCCGCCAAGGGAATGGTATGGATAGTCGTGAAAAGGTTTCCTTAAGTCAATGTCTCTCCATTTGTGATGGCCATAGAACTTCATGAATGTCCGACTTATGGAAACCACCATGGGTGGCTCAGAGAAGTACGAAAACCACCAGGGGTGGCCCAGAAAGGGTATGTAACATCTGAAGGGGATTCAAGAATATCTATATGAACCAAGAGTGGGGACGCAGGGTCCCTGTCCCACACATTTAGTTAGCGCGGCGGATGGTTGGAGCTTGTCGCAGTTTCGAGTCATGCAGTTGGGACATTTCTTGAAGTGGGATGACCTTCCCTGGTTTTTAGTAATCTTGTCAAAGAAGTTCCATTGCATTCAGGTAGGGTTATGGAAGAAGTTAGTAAACTGTAGCTCAGATAGTTTTCGAATGGATATGGGGGGCTCAGAGGCCAGCAAGAGTATGAAGAGAGGCATTGCCTAAAGATATCTTTCCCTTGGTAGACGCGCTAGGGGAAATCAATATGCAGAGATGCTGAGGGCATGGTATGCATAGTCATGCAAAGGTGTCCATAGGTCAATGATTTTATTCTTCTGATAGCCAATAAACATCAGGGAAGTTGAGATTCAGGACCACCAGGGGTGGCATACAGGGGTTCGTCTCTTTCTCGGTGCAGAGTATGGTTTATGAAAAGAGGATGCTTGGACACGGGAGAAACGTCCTGACTAAATTTCCGAGAATGGGTGAAGTCATACCTCCCCATGCTGATGTTAGGAGGTGGTTTGTGCTGGTCTGGACCTTGCACTAGGGAGGGGAGGAAAACCCATATCCATGGATGGACTCATGAAGAGTTTGACTGTGCAGTTTGATGTCATGCGGTAAAGATGGAGTCCGTGGATTTTAACGTCAAGCGGTATGGACGGGGGGAAATATTTACATTCTGTGCAGTTTAATGTCATGCGGTAAGGATGAAGTACTCTTAGTTTAATGTTCATAGAGCTCAGACCATTGGGTGACTATTTCTACAATCACTCGGAGGACAATTGAGTTAGGATGCTCTGGCATGCTCAGAACAAGTGTATTGGAATGAAGGTGTAAACTACAACTCAGTGGTTTCTTGGATCAGGAGAGATGACATGGGGGCTCTGAGGTTGGTAAGCATACGGGGCTAGGAAGAGTATCGCCTGAGTAAATCTTTCCTTTGATGGTCGAGCCAGGGGATATCATTATGTAGAGCCGCTGAGGGCATGATATGAATAGTCGTACCAAGGTGTCCACGGGTCGATAAATTTCCACTCCTGCTAGCCAAGAATGATTATGAAAATCCAGGATTTCTCATAGCACAGAGTTCGGAACATGGGGATACTGGTGTCCCGAGCACAAAGGAGGCATCTTCACGGTAGTGGACCATCGATTCATAGTTGCCCAATTCTGGCTTGATGCTTGTAGATGAAAATTGTCGTGTGAACCGAGGGCGGATACATAGGCTCATCAAGCAGGGGTGCCCCGACAACACTTGGATGCACGTGAGGAATGAACTTGTAAACCACTGCTCCATAAATTTTTGGATTGGGAGATATGACATGGGGGCACTGGGGCCGGTGAGTGTATGGAGATAGGAAGAGTATTGCCTGGGGAAATCTTGCATTTGATGGAAGAGCCAGGGGATATCATTATGCAGAGCCGATAAGGTCATGGTATGAATAGTCCTACAAAGGTGTCCATGGGTCGACGACCTTCCACCTCCGATGGCCATGAGTGGTTATGGAGACCTGCAATTATCCGGGTCGTGGAGTCTGGTGTATTAATAGGATGCATCCAAATGTGCCAAGAGTATCCCTTTCCCATTTCACCGTATATCTGTAACACCCCGAAATTTTATGAAAAATATTATTTTAATTTCATTAATGTCTTGTGTTGTATTCTACACCAATATTTCCTTGCGCTATACGCAACACCGTATTAGCTTGCAGTATACGCAACACTAGTCTTGGACCGTGTTACACACAATTTTGATAATAGTTATTCTACGCAACATTGAGTATATATATATATATATATTAAATGTATAATTTAAATGTGGTTGGATTATGTTATACGAAACAACGAAGGATTCTTTCACAACACGCAACCCTGACTTGGCTTGCATTACACGCAATCGCGACCTTCCTCGATAGCGTGTGTTGTACGCAATACTTGGTTTTAATAAACAATGATATATTTTTATAATATTGACATGAAATAGCCGTTATGAATAGTTTTAACTAAATTTTGAATTTTATAACATTATTATTCATCTTACACATTTTCTAGAACATGGTATAAGAACAAAATAATTTTTTCGGGTAAAATAAGTATTTTTAAAAAAATGCAGTTTTGTCGCCTTTTGATGGTGCATCCACTTTAAATCTAGGTTTTGACATGTTTATAAGTTCAATTTGACAAAATAAAATTCTTATTTTGAATCAGGATATAAAAATTTACATTAGATAAAGTTTTGATATTTTTCCGATAACTTTCATATTTTAATGAATAGTAAAAACACGCTATATTTTAATTAAAAACAACTTTTTTCATCGTAATATCTTATGTGGTTAAATTATAATATTCAATGGTTTTAAATTATAAATTGAATATATTTTTAACATTTAATATAATGTATGTCATTAGCATTGATTTTACCTTGAATTCGTAGGTTAAATCAATTCAATCTTTTGCAATGTTTTAAAGAAAAACCCGTTTTCTTTCGACAACGGGATAAATTTTAATTTAATTTTTGCATATTTTGTGTATTGAATTTGGAAAAATGGATTCCATATTTGGAATTAGTGGGTCCAAATTATGTTAATAATCTACTTTTTATTTTTGGGCATTATGAATAGTAACTACGGTAAATTTTATTTACCATAGTTAAAGGTAAATCGAGTAATTAAGGGTAAATATAATATTTTAAAATTACCCTAACAAATGTAAAAATCCTATTGTATGACTAAAAGACGACCCATATCACCTAATTGTCAGATTATATTCATTTAATTAAATTTTTTCAATGAAAATAATTTAATTATTATTAAAACCAAAAAATGTGACAACATGTCACTTTCTTAAATCTTATAAGTATAATAATTTTAATCTAGTGATAAAATTCATGAAACTTCGAACATGAATAGTATCCAAAACGCTAATACAATTATCTACATCCTAGAAATTTATTTAGAATTTTCAGGGATTAAATAATTATCATTTATTATGACACAAAGATGATGTAGTAATTGTCTTATTAATGAAATATTGACATAATTGATGTTATAAGTGCCCAAATAAATGTAATTTGAGTCTTTTTATGACTTACACTAATTTTCTAGGTTAATATGACATGTTATTGTTGATTTAAGTAACTTTTTTCGAACTTATCATTCTGTTATGAATTTCATAAAAATCATGTTCCAAATAGTGTCAAAATTGACATAAAATAGTTTTTAAAACAAATATTATATTATTAATTGTTATTTTATTCCTAAAAAATCTAAGAATAGTCCTAATGACTTAGATAAGATTATATATATTAATAATAAACAACTTGGGGTTCTTTTGGCTTGATATAGTAAGTTTATTAACCATATAGTGTAAGAAAACCAAAAGACACGGTAAAAGTTAAATTATTTAACTTAGAGTTAAGTCTAATTGATAAGGTTAAAATAGGAACCTAAACTTGTCTAAATTCTATTGGATGAGATTATTTCTACCCATCCCCACCTTAGACTCGAAATAAATCAATTTGGAGCTATTTAAAACTGAACTTGACTTTCACTACTGGAAATGCTGTTTTTTCCAACGGGTGTTTACCAACGGTTTGCTAAAACCGTTGGGCTTGAAGGATTATGAAAGAATTTACCAACAGTTCATTGAAAACATTGGGAAAAGCCACCCCTTTTCCAACGGTTTGAAGAAACTGTTGGTAAAGGGGTCTGTTAATCACGCTTTCCCAAAGGTTCTGTTGAACCGTTGGGAAAGGGTCACCCCTTTTCCAACGGTTTCCTCAAACCGTTGGTAAAGGGGTCCTTAGCATATTTTTCCCAACAGTTCTTAAAAACCTTTTTGAATTATTTCCCCCAAATCCAGCCACGGGGCTGCTCTCCCCCATTCGCACAGAAACCTAATTTCATCCGCTCCACCGCTCTCCTCTCGCGAAATCCCCTATCTGAAGAGGTGAAAACCATCTGAAATCAGGTATCTTTTCATTTATACACATAAAATTCCTTATTTTTATTGTTATTGCTTTAGTATTTTAGTGTTAAGTTATCAATCCACCTCCAGCTCTGTGCTACTCTCCAAATCCCACATCCGAATAGGTGAAAACCCATTTGAATCATCTCAAATCAAGTAAGTTTTTCTTTATACACATATGGTACCTTGTTTTTATTGTTATTGATCTAATATTTTAGTTTTAAGTTTGGATTTTGATGTGATTTCACCGTTTAAAATATGGAAATGAATAAATATTTTTTTAATTAATTAGTTTCCCCTGGAATATCAGTTGTGTTATAATGTCCATGCTAAATAAAGGGGTAATGTAATAAAAGACCTTGAATAAATAAATTGTGGAAGTTGGGGTATGTTTCCTCTATGAGAGGTTTTTTGTTGTGTTTCATTGTATGTTGTAGGCTGTTTTATGGCGATTGAGGTGACCAGTTGGGCTTTGTGTAATGTGGGGTTGTAATGTGATGGTTAGTGGGCATGGATGTGTCATGTGAAGTTGTATGATAGTGATTATGTGTGGTGGTGTTGTGTCGTGTGGATGTATTGTGTGATGAAGTTGTGGTGTATAATGTGGTGAGGTGGTTTTGGTTGTGCGGTGGTTTGTGATGTGCAATATTTTTATTGTGATATGTGGTTGTTTTGGTGAGATGGTTGGTCGATGTAACATGGTGTCGATGGTTATTGTGAGATGGTGAGTTGTTGTGTGGTGGTTTTATTAGTTTCCTGGATATCTATGGAATAAATTATGCTGTTAAAACAAAAAAACAAGATATTAAATAAATGAGATGGAATAGAAATGGATGTGTGGTAAATGGATTTAATTAATTTAACATTAAATGAATGGACAATGTAAGTGTGAATGAAGTGGCTTATAAATGAATGTGAGAAATGTTATGCGTCTTGTGTGGTGGTGGTGTGGTTTATGTGTTTTATGGTAGTAGTGAAGTGTGTGATTATGTAGTTAATGTGAACCCATAGGTTGAGTATTTTGTTCTATCTATATATCATTTATTTTTATGTTATTTCTACACATTCCAGGGGGTGGTATGTCTAGGTGGTGGTGGTGGGGTTGCAGGGGAGGGGGGTGTGGGCTGTTTGGGAGGGTGGGTGGGGCTATCCAGGGGGTATGGGGTGTCCAGGGGGGTACGGGGGTGGGCGGGTTGTCCACAATGGTGGATGGGCTGTCCACGGGGGTGGTCAGGCTGTCAAGGAGGGGTGGGCGGGCTGTCCAGGGGGGGTGGGTGGGCTTGCCACAGGGGGTAGGGGTGTCCAGGGGGGTGGGCGGGCTGTCCAAGGGGGTGGGGGGCTGTCCATAGGGCGAAGGGGTGTCGAGGGGGGTGGGTGGGCTGTCCACGGGGGTGGTTGGGCTGTCTAGGGGGAAGGGGGTGTCCACGAGGGTGGGCGGGGCTGTCCAGGGGGTGTGTGCTGTCCTGGGGGTCTGGGTGGGGTGTCCTGGTGGGGGAGGGGTGTGTGGGGTGTCCAGGTGGGGTGGTATGTCTAGGTGGTGGTGGTGGGGTTGTAGGGAAGGGGGGTGTGGGCTGTTTGGGAGGGTGGGCGGGGCTATCCATGGGGGGTACTGGTGTCCAGGGGGGTACGGGGGTGGGCGGGCTGTCCACAAGGGTGGACAGGCTGTCCATGGGGGTGGCCGGGCTGTCAAAGAGGGGTGGGCGGGCTGTCCAGGGGGGGTGGGTGGGCTGGCCATAGGGGGTAGGGGTGTCCAGGGGGTGGGCGGGCTATCCAAGGGGGTGGGGGGCTGTCCATAGGGAGAAGGGGTGTCGAGGGGGGTGGGTGGGCTGTCCACGGGGGTGGTTGGGCTGTCTAGGGGGTAGGGGGCGTCCACGGGGGTGGGTGGGTTGTCCACGGGGGTGGGCGAGGCTGTCCACGGGGGTGGGAAAGGCTATCCACGGGGGTGGGCGGGGCTGTCCAGGGGGTGTGGGCTGTTCTGGGGGTCTGGGTGGGGTGTCCTGGTGGGGGAGGGGTGTGTGGGGTGTCCAGGGGGGTTGGTATGTCTAGGTGGTGGTGGTGGGGTTGCAGGGGAGGGGGGTGTGGGCTGTTTGGGAGGGTGGGCAGGGCTATCCGGGGGGGGTACGGGGTGTCCAGGGGGGTACGGGGGTGGGCGGGCTGTCCACAAGGGTGGACGGGCTGTCCACGGGGGTGGTCGGGCTGTCATGGAGGGGTGGGCGGGCTGTCCAGGGGGGTGGGTGGGCTGGCCATAGGGGGTAGGGGTGTCCAGGGGGGTGGGCGGGCTATCCAAGGGGGTGGGGGCTGTCCATAGGGAGAAGGGGTGTCGAGGGGGGTGGGTGGGCTGTCCACGGGGGTGGTTGGGCTATCTAGGGGGTAGGGGGTGTCCACGGGGGTGGATGGGTTGTCCACGGGGGTGGGCGGGGATGTCCACGAGGGTACCCTACTAATATGGTTATGGGATGAGGCACGCTCTGATGTGATAACACATTAAGTTCTTATTGGTTTTACATTTTTTCAATAACACATTAGTATGTTTTTTTCACATGTGCAGTTGATACCATGATTATTTTCTTCCTTTATCGTTTACTTAAATGTATTTTCTATTAAAGTTCAATCCTATCGAATTGTTTATGACAAAATGACTTATATGAATTCTTTTTACAGAATGGACAGAAGTTGGATGTATGAAACCGATCGTATCTCAAGTGATTTTCAAAACAATTTGGAGAGCTTTATAGATTTTTCATTTCACAATGCTTCAGATAGTGGTCGCATACACTTCCCATGTTCCAATTGTGTTGGTAGACCTTGGTTGATCATGAAAAAGTCAGCTACCACATAACCAAAAATGGTTTTCAAGTAAACTACTTTGTGTGGTATCACAATGGGGAAAAAATGAAATCTCAAATTGGTGATGATCGAAATGAAAGGACTGGAATGGAGAATTTGTTAGATGATCGGTTTCCGTTTATTCGTCATCATGAAAAAGAAAGGATTTCGACTCAAGAAGACGTCGATATGAGGACAACTGATGCATCCAGTGAAAATGATGATATTGATAGGGTGAAAAAATTGAATGATGTTGCCACGACTCCAGTATATCGACAATGCGATAAAATGAAAAAGCTGGAATTTTTAATCCGATTGTTTCATGGAAAAACTATGAAAGGGATTTCTAATACAAAAATCGATTACATTCATACCCTCTTGAAGGATTTACTTCCAGATGATGCAGATATTCCCTCAAACCACTATATGGCATGGAAGTTAGTTGAAGAACTTGAATTTTCTAGAAACAAAATTCATGCTTGCCCGAAAGATTGCAGTTTATTCTGGGAAGAAACCGCTGAACGAAATGAATGTATAAAATGTGGCACATCCCTCTGGAAGTCAAAATCTGATGGAACACCATCCCGCGTTCCAAAGAAAGTAATGTGGCACATTCCATTGATCCCCATACTCCATAATCTTTTTATGTCTAATGACATATCAATAAAAATGAGATGGCATGATACCGAGAGAAAGAAGACTAATGAGGAGTTGGTTCATCCGGCAGATGGATTTGCATGGCAGAGATTTGATGCTCGACATCCTGATTTTGCAGCTGATGTGCGTAATGTGAGGCCGGGTCTTTCATGCGACGGTTTTAATCCGTTTTGGCAGATGCTTACTTCGCACAGCACATGGCCAGCTTTTATACACATTTATAATCTTCCCCCATGGTTGTGTATGAAAAAATATTTCACTTTCATGAGTATACTCATATCTGGTCCTTCTGATCCCAGCATTGATATTGATGTATACATGCAACCTTTAATAAAAGAGTTAAAACTTCTTTGGGATGTGGGTGTGCGCACATACGATGCATGTTCTAAAGACATATTTCAGATGCGTGCTGCGCTTATGTGGACGATCAATGATTTTCCGGCTTATGCAATGATGTCTTGATGGAGCACGAAGGGAAAACTGTCATGTCCAGTTTGTATGAAGAATGCACGATCCAGAAGACTGAAACATCATTGTAGTTTCAGTTTTATGGGACATCGACGATTTTTGCCAAAGGATCATCCATATAGAATGAATCGTCGAAGATTTGATAATACTATAGAGACCGATGATCCAACTCAGCGTATGTCTGGAACTGATGTGGTTAATGAATTGAAAGATTTCAGTTTTTCATTCGGGAAGGGTCAAATGAAATCTAGAAAGAGAATGAATGTTTCCACAGAAACCTGTTACAATTGGAGGAAGAGGAGTATCTTTTTTGATTTTCCTTATTGGTCAACCAATTTGTTACGTCATTGCTTAGACATAATTCATATTGAAAATAATATATGTGAAATGTTGCTTTCAGTTCTTCTAAATGTCAAGGGGAAGACAAAAGATGATTTATGATCTCGACGTGACTTGGTGGATTGGGGCATCAGACCAGAATTGCATCCTGTGCGTATCAGTGAAAATAAATGGCAACTTCCATGTGCTTCTTATGTGATGACACCTACTGAAAAAAAAAACAATTTTTGGAAGTATTAGAGACTATTAGAGTTCCTGATGGCTATTCAAGCAACATATCTAAACGGGTCAACAGAAGAGAGTTGAAGCTAAAATTTTTGAAGACTCATGATTATCACGTTCTACTGCATGAGTTGCTTCCAATAGAAATCCGTCATCTTTTGTCCAATAATGTAAGGGTGGGTGTTATTCGGTTGTGCCATTTGTTTAGAGATATTTGTGCTAAGAAGTTGTCCAAGTCTTTCTTGCAAAAAATGTTGACAGATGCCCCATTAATTTTGTGTGAGTTGGATAAAATATTTCCCCCATCATTTTTCACATGCATGCTGCATCTGAATGTCCATATTCCAACTAAAATACTTCTCGGAGGACCTGTTTCTTTTCGTTGTATGTATCCAACTGAACGAAATATGTTCACATTAAAGTCTTATGTTCGAAACAAGAATCATCCCGAAGGTTCTATCGTGAACGGTTACTTAGCTCAAGAATGTATGGATTTCTGGTCAATGTATTTGTCTGATCTTACTACAAGAATGAACCGACCAATGAGAAATGAAGAAGAACAATATGAGCAAATTGAACCCAGTTTTCCATCACTTCCTCAAACAGGAGGAATTCCTGGATCATATACATTGAAGACATTAAGCCATGAAGAGCGGGAGATGGCACATCGCACAGTTTTGTTCAACTGTGATTTGTTTGATGACTATATCAGGTAACAAAATTGAATATGTATATCTTACATATATATCTATTAAACTATTCATATTTTTATATCTACAGGGAACATAAAACAATGATAAATAGGAAGCATCGTTCTTTATCTTTGAGAAGGAGAGAGACTTTGCATAGAAAAGAGTTTTCTGCTTGGTTAAAATTGAAGGTAAAAATATTACTGTTTAAATTAATTATTTCAATATTTACTTAAGTTTAACTGTCATTTATATTGCAGGTATTGATTTTGTCTGCTGACTCTGTCTCTGAGGAAATAAGAGCTTTGTCTTTTGGTCCTAATACCGTGGTTCGTGACTGTAAATCAATTGTTATCAATGGGTACAGATTTATTGTCACTGAATGATCCAAAAACATGATAACACAACATGATGGTATTATGGTTACTGCCACAATAGATTGTTATGCCAGTGCATCAGATAGTAGACCACGACTTGAAAATGTGGGTTATTATGGAGTCGTTGAGAAAATAATAATATTGGATTATTACTTTCATGGACAAGTCACAATGATGAAATTCCATTGGTTTGATTCGATGACGAGACATGGCACATTTATTGATGATTGTGGATTTCGAGTAATTAATATGACCCGCACTCTTGCTACCGAAGAACCATATGTGTTGGCATCAATGGCTAAAAATGTTTTTTATGTCAAAGATCAACTTCAACCAAAATTTGGTGTCATAGTTGAAGTAATTCCAAGACATATTTTTGAAGATGTTGATGATGGAATTGACACTGTCCCTATTTCCATTGGAACCAATCCATTTATTTCTTTTGATGACTCCAATATCTCAATTGTCAGAGTTTATTGTGAACCTGAAGTTGTGGTTGGAAATATATAGAATCATTCATCCATGTTCTCAATTCTTTTGGTTTACCTCGAGTTGGGTTGTTAAGGTTGTTAATATTCATATTTATTTAGTGTTGATCACAAATATGTTTTAGCTATCTTGACTGTTATGTGAATTTTCAATGTTTATTGGTTGCTGTTTTATTTGAATTGCATTTTCTAATTTAGAATTGAACTGTATTCAAACCAAATCAAACAATATTTCTAACTTGGTGAACATTACAACTTGTATGTTTTATTAAATTCATACAAGTTCTTCTAAAAAAATTGATAGCTAAATTACCAATGAATCCCCTCATTCCCTAATATATTTAATTTTTTGGTTTACACATTAATTTTCCTTTTCTAATTAATTACATATTTGTTTTCAAATGCAGGAAATGCAGCCAATTGAAGAGAGACGAAGAAAAAAATGGCGGAGAACAATTGTCGGATGGAGGAGATGGGCATTCCACCATTAGTGCCTACAGTGAGTACTTTATTTCAAATATATATATATATATATATATATATATATATATATATATTTACAGAATATATAATGTCATGTGATTAATTTTTTTTGTAAACTTTTTTGTAGGATCCACCATTACGTCGACAGTTATTCAACGAGGAGCCTAGTACTGGTCCTAGTACTCAGGCCAGTGGTACAAGGAGGGTTCGTACCAGAGGTGGACGTAGAGCTGCGCGTGCCCGACTAGACCCTGCCCCTCCCACTGACATTTCAGCCTTCCCACATTCTGATCCCGGTGTGTCGTTAGGGACACACGGGGTATTTAGGCCTCCCATGTTTTCGCTACCTTCTGCATCTTCTACCCCATCATTTTCACATCCCATGATGATTCCCACTCCCCAGTCAGCATCAGGTCATACAGCTGTTCCATCTTCTTTTCCTTCTACTTATGTCTCTCCGAGCTTTTATATTCCATTGTCTTCGACTCCGGTTCCACCAGAGGGTGTTCCATCAGGTTCTGTGGATCCGGCGCCACTCATTGATCAGACAAGTTCAGGTATATTTATAAAACCCTAACAAATTTTTATAGCAATATTTATTTTCATTATAACATGTTTTGATAAAATATTTGTTTTTCTTTCATGACAGATACATCTATTGACAAATGGCGGGGGCGGGGCCGTACACGCATGCGTTCAGTGTGGAACCGTCACACACAGGTTATGGTGGAATATAATGAAGACAGTCAGATGGTTGAGAAAACATGGCAGCAATGTCGGAGTTTTCTGGCAACGCTTGCCAAATACTCTGACATCATTCCCGTCAGCCCGCTGTCGTGGAGACATTTTCCACATGAGGTCAGAGATAGAGATTGGGCAGAGATATGGGTAAAAAATTCTGTTTTATTTGTTGCCATGAATTATTTTTGTATTTATATGAATTAATATTTTGATTTCAGCTTCGATTTAATTTTCCTGATGGTGAGGGTGCACGACTGGAACGTTTAAAGGATTTAGGCGAGCTTTGGAGAGCCTACAAGCATGAGCTATATATTGGCTGGCATGCTAGAGTTGGCACTGAGTTAGAGGCGGTACCAGTCGTGGATGATTGTCCTATAGAGCAGTATCGTCAGATGATTACTCATTGGACGAGTACCCAGTTTAAGGTATTAATTACATTTGAGGTATTTAAATAATAAATTTCAAGTTTTGCATTAATATTATCCTTTGAATTATCGAATTTTATTTAGGAATCATCTGGAAAAAATAAAAAAAACATTGATGCAAAAAAATACCTCCATACACTAGGACGCACGATGATGCCGGATCATGAGAGGCAGCAGGTATGACAATTGTTTATAAGTTTTCTTTACGACTTACCTTTTCTTTTGTTTCCTCAATTATTTAATAATTTCCTAAAGTTTTTATATAACTTTGGATTTAAATGTCATTGTAGAGGAAAGTACTAAATATTGAAAGACGTGTGCCTCGAGCAAAATTGTTTTGCTCGAGTAGACGAAAAAAGGATGGAAGTGCTGTCAACGAAGCGACTCAGCAGCAGATTGTAAGTTTTAATCTGTTGATTTTATATTTTAATATCTATTTCGTAACTTAATAATATATTTATATTTGTAATAGGATGATTTAGAGTCCCTCGATGCCCAATAAGCGGACAATTTTGGGCCATCTGATCACTTACATCAGGTGTTGGGAGAGGATCATTCTGGCAGAGTACGCTGCCGACCTAGGATAGCCCCGACGAGGTATTGGCATGCCTCAGGTACGAGTTTTAGTGCCACCGAGCTGCAGCAAGTTAGGGCACAGGCAGAACAGGCTGAGAAAAGGGCCACAGAGACGGCAGAACAGTCTGCTAGGGAAAACAGTGCATTTATGAAATTTATTGAAGTTCTACGTCCAACATTTCCAGCAGAGGCCAGCCTAGTGATTGATGAATACATTTCATCGATACATTCTATATATGGTTCACCAGGTGGTAGTTCCAGTGGTGGTCATGCCGATGTCCAGCTTGAAGATGATGATGGCGAGGAGTCTGATGCGGAAGAAGAGGGAGATGAGGAGGGCGAGGAGGAGGGTGAAGGCGAGGAGGAAGGCGCTGTGGAGGGTGAGGACGATGAGGAGGACGATGACGAGGGTGATGATGATGATGATGATGACGGTGATGCTGATGTGGGACATATTGACCCGTTACATTTTTGACTTATATTATTGAGATTTGATGTTTAATCTATTCTAGTTGTTGGTTTTATCTAGACTCGTAGTATAGTATTGGAGTTGAGTTATTTTTATATATTGTCTGTTTTTATGGATGTTGTTGTCTTTTAGTGGTTGTGTGTTTGAGAACTCCTTGGACAACCCCCCTCATTCTTGGAGCCTGGACAACCCCCCCTCCCCCTTGGACCCCGAACACCCCCCAAACACCCCCCGGACAGCCCCGTGGACAGCCCCCTGGACAGCCCCCCGTAAAGCCCCCAACCCTCCACCCTGGACCCCGGATAGCCCCCCGGACAGCCCCCCGGACAACCCCCCCACCCTCCCCCTTGGACCCCGGACAACCCCCCAAACACCCCCCCCGGACAGCCCCCTGAACACCACGGACAACCCCCTGAACAACCCCTGAACAACCCCTGAACAACCCCTGAACAACCCCCTGAACAACCCCCGGACAGCCCCCTGAACAACCCCGGACAACCCCCTGAACAACCCCCAAACACCCCCCGGACAGACCCTGCACAGCCTCCCCACCCTCCTCCTTGGTCCCCGGACAGCCCCCCAGACACCCACCGGACAGCCCCCCCCGGACAGCCCCCATGGACAGCCCCCTGGACAGCACCCCGTACAGCCCCCAACCCTCAACCCTGGACCCCAGATAGCCCCCCGGACAGCCCCCCGGACAACCCCCCCACCCTCCCCAGTGGACCCTGGACAACCCCCCAAACACCCCCCGGACAGCCCCCTGAACAACCCCGGACAACCCCCTGAACAACCCCTGAACAACCCCTGAACAACCCCCTGAACAACCCCCGGATAGCCCCCTGAAAAACCCCGGACAACCCCCTGAACAACCCCCAAACACCCCCCGGACAGACCACGCACAGCCCCCCACCCTCCTCCTTGGTCCCCGGATAGCCCCCCGGACACCCACCGGACAGCCCCCCCGGACAGCCCCCCGGACAGCCCCTCCACCTTCCTTAATTTCATTGGCTCTGAAATGTTTCATAGCACAATCAACTAAAATCTAATCCATACTAAATATGATATAAAAATATTCTATATGAATTTCCATAAGATTTTAAGTGAAAAAAAAGTGACATACGAAAAACTGACCAAACGCATTCGAAATGTGTTGATGCTTTAGGACAACGATCCATGGGTCATATGTGACATGTACGAATCAACCCCGCCTCAATCCGAGGCGCGGTGTGGTCGGAACAACTCAAAGTCCATGTCTTTTGTTTCAAAAGGACATCATTTTAAGTGAAAAACATCAATTGGAATACGGAAAACCGGCCAAACGCATTCGGATTGTGTTGATACTTTAAGACAACGATCCATGGGTCATTTGAGACGTGTACGAGTCAACCCCGCCTAAATCTGAGATGCGGTGTGGTCGGGACCACTCTAAGTGACTTTCTTTTGTTTAAAATGGACAGTATTTTAAGTACATAAGGAAAACTGACCAAACGCATTCGGTATCTGTTGAAACTTTAGGAGAACGATCCATGGGTCATATGTGCCGTGTACGAGTCAACGCCACCTCAATCCAAGGCGCGGTGTGGCCGACACCACTCAAAGTGTCTCTATTTTGTTTAAAATGGACTTCATTTTTAGTGAAAACAAAAAATGACATACAAAAAACCGACCAAACGCATTCGGTTTCTGTTGAAACTTTAGGAGAACGATCCATGGGTCATATGTGACGTGTACGAGTCAACTCCATCTCAATCCGAGGCGCGGTGTGGCCAACACCACTCAAAGTGTCTCTATTTTGTTTAAAATGGACAGTATTTTGGCAGTTTATGACACCAGAACTGCGTTTTCGGTCACCGCGGGCACATGGCACGTCCCATTGACGTTCCGTCTGCGCGTACACGTCATTAATAATAATTAAAATGTTGCACAGTGGTTTCAGGTCAATCCGAGGTCGTCCGCTATGAATTTGACCGTTTGACGCCTGTTTTGGCCGTTTATGACACCAGAACTGCGTTGTCGGTCACCGCGGGCACACGGCACGTCCGATTGACGTTCCGTCTGCTCGACCACTTCGTAAATCACTCACCCGTATTTTTCGTCTGATTTCAGGTCATTCCGACTTCGTTCGGCCCGTTTGGACCCCCCTCACGCGCGTTTACGAAGCGCATGCATCACTTAAAATACGAATATTGAGCCGTACCGCGCAAACCGCACGTCCGATTGAGGTGCCGTCTACGCGTACACGTCACGAATAATAATTTGAATGTTTCACGGTGTTTTCAGATCAATCCGAGGTCATCCTCTATGAATTTGACCATTTGACGCCCGTTTTGGCCGTTTATGACACCAGAACTGCGTTGTCAGTCACCGCGGGCACAGGGCACGTCCATTTGACGTTCCGTCTGCTCGACCACTTCAGAAATAACTCACCCATATTTTTCGTCTGATTTCAGTTCATTCCGACTTCGTTCGGCCCGTTTGGACCCCCCTCACGCGCGTTTACGAAGCGCGTGCATCACTTAAAAGACGAATATTGAGCTGTACCGCACAAACCGCATGTCTGATTGACGTGCCGTCTGCGCGTACACGTCATGAATAATAATTAGATTGTTTCACGGTGGTTTCATCTCAATCCGAGGTCGTCCGCTATGAATTTGACCGTTTGAAGCCCGTTTTGGCCGTTTATGACACCAGAACTGCGTTGTCGGTCACCACGGGCACACGGCACATCCGATTGACGTGCCGTCTGCTCAATCACTTCATAAATCACTCACCTGTATTTGTCGTCTGATTGCAGGCAATTCTGAAATCGTTCGGCCCGTTTGGACCACCCTCACGTGCGTTTACGAAGCGCACACATCACTTAAAACACGAATATTGAGCCGTACCGCGCAAACCGCACGTCTGATTGACGTGCCGTCTATGCATACATGTCACGAATAATAATTAGAATGTTTCACGGTGGTTTTAGGTCAATCCGAGGTCGTCCGCTATGAATTTGACCGTTGGACGCCCATTTTGGCCGTTTATGACACCAGAACTGCGTTGTCGGTCACCGCGGGCGCACGACATGTCCGATTGACGTGCCGTCTACTCAACCACTTCATAAATCACTCACCCGTATTTTTCGTCTAATTTTAGGCCATTCCGAAATCGTTCGGCCCATTTGGACCACCCTCACGCGCGTTTACGAAGCACGCGCATCACTAAAAACACAAATATTGAGCCGTACCACGCAAACCGCACGTCCGATTGACGTGCTGTCTGCGCGTACACGTCACGGATAATAATTAGAATGTTGCACGGTGGTTTCAGCTCAATCTGAGGTCGTCCACTATGAATTTGACCATTTGACGCCCGTTTTGGCCGTTTCTGACACCAGAACTGCGTTGTCGGTCACCGCAGGCACACGGCACGTCCGATTGACGTGCCGTCTACTCGATCACTTCATAAATCACTCACATGTATTTGTCGTCTGATTTCAGGCCATTCCGAAATCGTTCGGCCCATTTGGACCACCCTCACGCGCGTTTACGAAGCGCGCGCATCACTTAAAACATGAATATTGAGCCGTACTGCGCAAACCGCACGTCCGATTGACTTTCCGTCTGTGCATACACGTCATGAATAATAATTAGAATGTTTCACGGTGGTTTCAGCTCAATCCGAGGTCGTCCGCTATGAATTTGACCGTTTGACGCCCGTTTTGGCCGTTTATGACACCAGAACTGCATTATCGGTCACCGCGGGCACACGACACGTTCGATTGACGTGCCGTCTGCTCTAACACTTCATAAATCACTCTCCCGTATTTTTCGTCTGATTTCAGTCCATTCTGACTTCGTTCGGCCCGTTTGGACCCCCCTCACGCGCGTTTACGAAGCGCACACATCACTTAAAACACGAATATTGAGCCGTACCGCGCAAACCGCACGTCCGATTGACGTTCCGTCTGCGCGTACACGTCAAGAATAATAATTAGAATGTTTCACGGTGGTTTCAGCTCAATCCGAGGTCGTCCGCTATGAATTTGACCGTTTGACGCCCGTTTTGGCCGTTTATGACACCATAACTGCGTTGTCAGTCACCGCGGGCACACGGCACGTCCGATTGACGTGCCGTCTACTCGACCACTTCATAAAGCACTCTCCCGTATTTTTTGTCTGATTTCAGGCCATTCCGACTTCGTTTGGCCCATTTGGAACCCCCTCACGCGCGTTTACGAAGCGCGTGCATCACTTAAAACACAAATATTGAGTCGTACCACGCAAACCGCACGTCTGATTGACGTGCCGTCTGCTCGTACACGTCACGAATAATAATTAGAATGTTGCACAGTGGTTTCAGCTCAATCTGAGGTCGTCCGCTATGAATTTGACCGTTTGACGCCCGTTTTGGCTGTTTATGACACCAGAACATCGTTGTCGGTCACCGCGGGCACACGGCACGTCCGATTGACGTGCCGTCTACTCAAACACTTCATAAATCACTCACCTGTATTTGTCGTCTGATTTCAGGACATTCCGAAATCGTTCGGCCCATTTGGACCACCCTCACGCGCGTTTACGAAGCGCGCGCATCACTTAAAACACGAATATTGAGCCGCACCGCGCAAACCGCACGTCCGATTGACGTGCCGTCTGCGCGTACACATCATGAATAATAATTATAATGTTTCACAATGGTTTCAGGTCAATCCGAGGTCGTCCGCTATGAATTTGACCGTTTGACACCCGTTTTGGCCGTTTATGACACCAGAACTTCGTTGTCGGTCACCGCGGGCACACGGCACGTCCGATTGACGTGTCGTCTGCTCGAACACTTCATAAATCACTCTCCGGTATTTTTCGTCTGATTTCAGGCCATTCCGACTTCATTCGGGCCGTTTGGACCCCCCTCACGCGCGTTTACGAAGCGCGCGCATCACTTAAAACATGAATATTGAGTTGTACTGCGCAAATCGCACGTCCGATTGACGTGTCGTCTGCGCGTACACGTCACGAATAATAATTATAATTTTGCAAGGTGGTTTCAGCTCAATCCGGAGATGTGGTGTGGCCGGCACCACTCAACGTGTCCGTCTTTTGTTTCAAAAGGACGTCATTTTAAGTGAAAAGCATCAACTGAGATACGGAAAACCGACCAAACGCATTCCGAATCTGTTGATAATTTATCCCAACAATCCATGGGTCATATGTGACGTGTACGAGCCAACCCGAGATGAATCTGAGTTGCGGTGTGTCCAGGATAAGTCTAAGTGACTCTCTTTTGTTTAAAATGGACACCATTTTAAGTACATACGGAAAAACGACCAACAGATTCGGTTTCTGTTGAAACATTAGGAGAACGATCCATGGGTCATATGTGACGTGTACGAATCATCCCCGCCTCAATCCGACATGCGGTGCGGCTGACACCACTCAAAGTGTCCGTCTTTTGTTTCAAAAGGATGTCATTTGAAGTGAAAGGCATCAACTGACATACGGAAGAACGACCAAACGCATTCGGATTCTATCAATACTTTAGTACAACGATCCATGAGTCATATGTGACGTGTACAAGTCAACCCCGTCTTTATCCGAGACGTGGTGTGGCCGACACCGCTCTAACTCTGTCTCTTTTGTTTAAAATGGACATGATTATAAATGAAAAGAACAACTGGCATACGGAAAACCGACCAAACGCATTCGTAATCTTTTTATAATTTATCACAACGATCCATGGGTCATATGTGACATGTACGAGCCAACCCGGGATGAATCTGAGTCGCGGTGTGGTCAGGATTAGTCTAAGTGTCACTCTTTTGTTTAAAATGGACAACATTTTATGTACATATGAAAAACCGACCAAACGCATTCGGTTTCCATTTAAACTTTAGGAGAGCGATCCATGGGTCATATGTGACGAGTACGAATCAACCCCGTCTCAATTGGAGACGCGGTGTGGTCGGCACCACTCATAGTTTCCATCTTTTGTTTCAAAATGGCGTCATTTTAAGTGAAAAACATCAACTAGCATACGGAAAACCGACCAAACACATTCGGATTGTGTCGATACTTTAGCACAACGATCCATGGGTCAAATGTGACGTGTACGAGTCAACCCCTCCTCAATATGAGTCGCGGTTTGGCCGAGACCACTCTAAGTGTATCTCTTTTCTTTAAAATGGACTACATTTTAAATTCATACGGAAAACCAACCAAACCCATTCTGATTGTGTTTATATTTTAGCACAACAATCCATGGGTCATTTGTGATGTGTACGAGTTAACCCCGCCTCAATACGAGGCGCGGTGTGGCCGACACCATTCAAAGTGTCTCTCTTTTATTTAAAAAACACTTCATTTTAAGTGAAAACAATAACTGACATACGAAAAACTGACCAAACGATTTTGGAATATGTTGATACTTTAGGAAAATGATCAATGAGTCATTTGTGACGTGTACGAGTTAACCTCGCCTCAATCCGAGGCACGGTGTGACCGGTATCATTCTAGATGTATGTATTTTGTTTAAAATGGATATCATTTCTATTAAAAATATATGGTATATGAAAAACCAATCAAATTATGAATCGAATTCCGGATTCCACATATGATTTTCATCTAAATTTTAAAATGAATTCTAAATGAATTATGTATATTTATAATTATGTTATGAATTCTACTTTAATTATGGATGTGTATATTTTCAGGATGGATTATATATGTTGGTTGGTTGGTTTGCATTATTTGTATGTGTTGGTTTGGTCTCTATATGTATGCATTATATGTGTTACAGGTACAATAATTGGATTAAAAAATGAATTGAAAACGAGGGCATCATTGGATTGAAAATTGAATTGAAACCGAGGGTGAATGACAAAAAACCAGACCTGCTGTGCAAATTGCAGGCTGCTATGCAATTTGCATAGCAAAGCCTATCCCAACGGTTTAAAAACCATTGGTATAGTCTCTATGTAGCTGTTTTTACCAACGGTTCAAGAAACCATTGGTAAAAACACCCTATCCCAATGGTTTCAAACCGTTGGGATATCCTGTTGAATTGTTGTTTTTACCAATGGTTCTATGAACCGTTGGTAAAAACCGTTGGGAAATAAATTCTCTGTTGATTTCCCAACGGGCCAAACCGTTGGGAAAGGCCTTTCCCAACGGTTTGGCAGAACCGTTGGGATAGGTTGATTTTTTCTAAACTTCTCTGTAAATCGTTGGGAAAAGCCTTTCCCAACGGCTTACTTCCCCACGGTTTGCAGAACCGTTGGTATAACATATACCAATGGTTCTGCAGCCTTTCCCAATGGTTCTAAACCGTTGGTAAATGCTGGATTTCCAGTAGTGTTTATAATAAAATAATATTTTTAGTTATTCCAAAGGTGCCCCTCTCCTCCCTTATAAAAGGGCACCTCCTCCCTCTCTTCCTCACACAACTTTGAGCCTTCAAGCTCGGCCAACCCCTGCCAAATTCTCTTCTCCACTTCCCTGGAAACATCCTAGAGGTTCTGGTCTTCCTCAAAGACCAATTTTAGTTCCCTAAGAGGAGGTCTCAAAGAGGCGCTTCAAAGAAGAGGTAATTTCCGTTACCGATTCTTTCACCTTTATTTCTTCTTCCACTTATTCTTCTTAGGTTGTTTCATTATGAAGTAATAACATCAGTATCACTCATATACTGATATGTTATTATAAGTATGAAACAACCCTATTTCACCATCTATCCATCCTATGGAAAACGAAATCACCGCGCGTGCGTACGTACAGAATACTGTCTCCACGCCTTGGTGTAATCTGTTTTTCCACCAACACCTTACATGGATGGGTATTATGGTGTAAAAAATAACTATACATAGTTATTATAACATCATAATGATTCTAATATATTGTATCATCCACTCCAATTCAATTCAATAATTATGGAAATGATATCATCGCTCGTGCGTACGTACGGACTACCGTCTCCACGACGCGATGAGATTCATTCTCCATGTTAACCATTTAAGAATGATTATAAAGTATATATAAGCAATAATAATGAAATATATGACATTATAAAGCTACTGGATTTATGTGTATATATATGTATGTCATCTACTTAATTCCACTCAATTCAATAAGGAAACGAAAACAGCGTTCATGCGTACGTACGGCCTACCGTCTCCATTAACGGTGTATTTCTTTCCATTTATCAATCCATTATATATATATATATATGTATATTATGAATATATATTATATATAAATCATGTTTTATATTCTATAATTAAGTAATAATTTTCTATGTATTCATATGAATAATTACATGTCAAAACACGGATGACAAATGAAACAATTTTACCCAAAATGCTCTTTAACATGGAATTTACAAAAGAACGGGTAATATAAAGTCATAAGTGAACCATATATGATATCATAACAATGAATATGATTCTGGAATAAGTAAATAACATTATTTAAATCATTATACAGGATGTTCGGACACTTACAAAGCAAGTCGGACCTAAGGTAAGGGAAATATCACAATCTCATTTATATCCGAGATTGTTTATACTTTGGCATTTACTGGGGTGTATTTTATCATCCACATCCATGTTTCCTCAATATGTAACATTATTTACATTCACCTACAATTTTTTAAATCCTATTTTACACTTCGTTGAGTTTTTAGTAAAAGATTTGAAAGGAATCTTTTGTCGTTTTTCGTACGAGGTACTTTTTGACTTTTCCGACAAAAGTACAAGAAGAATGTTTTTTTAAATTATACAACATGAATGGAATTTTAAAACAAAATTTCCAAGAATATTCATTTACAAGTTTTCATGTTTATTTTTAATCAACTTCTTTTAGTTTAAAATTGTATGACATGTTAAGAAAGGAAAAATGTTTTTGACGTAGATGGGATATTTTCCTCAAGAATGGAGTTCAAGTGTTTTATCAAAATTATTTTCCATCTAAGATAATAAAGGGTTCTGTTTCTATCCATATTATTACATGGATTTGATTATGTTGTGATGGAAATATTTTTATGAATTCATTTATCTTATATGAATTGTTTTATTGTGTCATGTTGTTTAAGATTCCCATTTTTATTACATGGGTTATGCTACGATGTATGGTTTATGATTTTGTGGCACACATAAGAATGGTATCATTATGAGATGGGTGGGACCTATATCTCCCTCCAATTAATTGGGTAAAGATTTTATATCTCATGAGATAGACATGGCTGGAATGGTAGGTTATACCGGTTTAGTGAAATAGGACTGAAACGAGGGTGACTCGGTTCAGAAAGGGACTTTGTCCACTAAGATAGTCTTGGCAATGAGTCTTGACTAACAAGAAATGATTCTCTATGATTATGTGTGTATTCCACAATGTTTCATGTTTTAAGTTATGATTATTGTGATTACATTTCATTGCCATGATTTATCCCATGTTAAGAAATTATGCTCTCTTTTGCAGGTTAAGATTTTCAAAATGTTATGTTCTTATGATGTGATTGATATTTCTTTTGTTTACCCTTACTGAGAATTTGAGCTCACCCTTTTATGTTTTATTTTCCTCAGGATATAAAGAAAGGTTTTAGGTATAAAAAAAGGAAGATCTTTATGGGAGATGTTGAAGATCTTTCAATAGGATTATAAGATTATATTCCGAGTTTCCAAAGACACTAAACTATTACGATCCTTGTGTGTGTGTTTTTGTTATGTACTAAGTATTCCGCAAATGTAATGTAATGTCAATGTACGTCAAGATTCGGGTCTCTACAGTTGGTATCAGAGGAAAGGTTTAGTCAACCTTTGGAAACTAGGACGCGAAAACGTTAGTGAGATCCCTAGAGATATTTCTAAGGTATGTCTAGGGATGTCCCTAAGGATAAGTATACATATAGGATATAGTCCTAGCACTACGGTAACAATCTTAGAATTCAACCTAAGATGTTAGATATTGAAGTTACTCCCCCTTTATTATTATTTTTTCATCTCACACTATTCTTTTTGGGTTTTAGAAAATGGCTGGAAACAAGATGATTCACGATAATGGAGGATATGATGGAAAATGGAATGATATTCTTCATAAGCAATCAAATGAAATGGGATTTGGAAGTCCAAAAATCATTATTATGTTGAATTAGAAATCTCATAATATGATCAATAAAGTAAAATTTGGTAAGTTTCCTGACTGGGCTAATAAGAGAAAGATGGAGTTTCATGATGATCATAGAGGAAAGAAAGTTAAATTTCCCCTATGTAAATCATGTGGGAAGAGGCATCAAGGAGAATGTTTCAAAGGAACTGGAAGATGATTTGGGTGTGGAAAACAAGGACACAAAGCCAGTAAGTGCAATGTATAAGTTTTAGTTAACACCATGGATGAGGTTAATGGTATTTCTACGACATCAACAATGGTTAAATGTTTTAAATGTGGAATGTACGGGCATTATGCAAACCAATTCCCTAAGGGAATGTCTCATGAAGAGAATCGGTATGGTCGTATGGGTTGTATTTTTTATGATGATGATGAAGAGACTACAAATGATATGTGAGATGAAAGAATTGTTGAATCTCGGTCAATGGTTTAAGAAGGTAGTGGAATGATTACATGTTTATCAAGTGTAATGTTGTACTATAGAATAAAAAGACATCTAAGGATTGTTACACTGTTGTCTTTCCTTAAGTTTTGAAAGTTTATGATGAATGGTATGAGTAACATTGAAAAGTTATTCAGATATTGTTTGGAAAGTGGATGATATGCGCATAATGAAGTGATAAAGAGAAAATGAAATGTTTGAAAGTATTCATGAGCTTATGATTGATATAAGGACTAAGTGATATCATGGTTTGAGTATATAGAATTTTGAGGATTTTGGTATTTGGAAGGTGTTAACTTTTAACTGCATTCATGTTTTCACTAAGGTTAAATGGGTATTCAAGAGAATAGATGATTAAGGACTCTGAATGTTTGGAATGTGACCAACAAAACATATCTTATGATATATGGGGATCAACGATGGTATTAAATCTCTGGTAATCATTTTCACTATGTTATGAGAGTGGACCGAAGTATTTTAGATAAGCCTAAAGATTGGAATGGATTATGTTGGACATAAGTTAGTATTGTTTAAGGATAGAACTTTTTTTGACATTATTGATGGGATGTTATAGTAATGTAGTTTTAGAAAAAGGACAACATGCAGGACGGGCGACATTTCATCGCGTCGGACAAGGCTGTGGGAATCGAACCCACAACCGAAGTGCGACTGGCCTTTATCGCCTACCACTAGCCTACAGGAAGTCCCTGGTTAGTAGAAACTAGTTTTATTTTATTAAGCGGTATGATATATGAAGTATAAGTTCATTTTTGGAACCATATACGATTAACCATAAGATGTACTTATAACTTTTTCTATCCTTTTGTTTGAAAGAGATGGAATGACCCATCATTCTATCACATGATCTGCTTACACTTCACAAATAACAAATTCAACTTCATTTATTTAAGAGATGAAGTGGAAATTGTTCACGGCACGAACAACAGTGAGATTGTACCAAAATAAATTAAGTATTTATTCTAATTAAAATTCTTCAAATTTAGGGAAACGATCTTGAAAACCAAAAAAATGTTGTCCTAGTGATCTTATATCCGATGAATCAGATGGTACCCTATATCATCACAAATTTATGGCTTTGTGATTGTTGGCTTTTTCATAGCCATGTCCTCTACCACTCTCCATCAGAACATGACGGTTAGATTTCTCTTCCATGTCCATATTTTCACCTATGTTCTCCTATGTGGATACCCAGTGATTAGTTAACTTGGGTAACCATTATGTTTTATACTTTAGTTTTTAAAGATAAGTTTTGGTATTTCTTTTTTACGATGTGGGTTTCTATCAAAGAAACTTTCAAATAGTAAACCATTTATAACCCCGAAGAATTTCGAGGGAGAAATTCATTTTAAGGGGGGTAGAATGTAACACCCTGAGATTTTAGGAAAAATATTATTTTCATTTCATTAATGTCTTGTGTTGTATTCTACACAAATATTACCTTGCGCTATACGCAACACCGTATTAGCTTGCAGTATACGCAACACTAGTCTTGGACCGTGTTACACACAATTTTGATAATAGTTATTCTACGCAACATTGAGTATATATTTATATATATATATTAAATGTATAAATGAAATGTGGTTGGATTCTGTTATACGAAACAACGAAGGATTCTTTCATAACACGCAACCCTAACTTGGCTTGCATTACACGCAATCGCGACCTTCCTCGATAGCGTGTGTTGTACGCAATACTGGGTTTAAATAAACAACGATATATTATTATAATATTGTCATGAACTAGCCATTATGAATAGTGTTAACTAAATTTTGAATTTTATAACATTATTATTCATCTTACACATTTTCTAGAACATGGTATAAGAACAAAAAAAAAATTTCGGGTAAAATAAGTATTTTTCAAAAAATGCAGTTTTGTCGCCTTTTGATGGAACACCCACTTTAAATCTAGTCATTGACATGTTTATAAGTTCAATTTGACAAAATAAAATTCTTATTTTGAATCAGGATATAAAAATTTACATTAGATAAAGTTTTGATATTTTTCTGATAACTTTCATATTTTAATGAATAGTAAAAACACGCTATATTTTAATTAAAAACAACTTTTTTCATCGTAATATCTTATGTGGTTAAATTATAATATAGAATGGTTTTAATGTATAAATAGAATATATTTTTACCATTTAATATAATCTATGTCATTAGCATTGGTTTTACCTTGAATTCGTAGGTTAAATCAATTCAATCTTTTGCAATGTTTTAAAGAAAAACCCGTTTTCTTTCGACAACGGGATAAATTTTAATTTAATTTCTGCATCATTTGTGTATTGAATTTGGAAAAATGGATTCCATATTTGGAATCCGTTGGTCCAAATTATGTTAATAAGCTACTTTTTATTTTTGGGCATTATGAATAGTAACTACGGTAAATTTTATTTACCAAAGTTAAAGGTTAATCGATTAATTAAGGGTAAATATAATATTTTAAAATTACCCTAACAAATGTCAAAATCCTATTGGATGAATAAAAGACGACCCATATCACCTAAGGGTCGTATTAGATTCATTTAATTAAATTTTTTCAATGAAAATAATTTAATTATTATTAAAACCAAAGAATGTGACAACATGTCACTTCCTTAAATATTATAAGTATAATAATTTTAATCTTGGGATAAACTTCATGAAACTTCGAACATGAATAGTATCCAGAAATCTAATACAATTATCTACATCATAGGAATTTATCTAGAATTTTTAGGGATTTAATAATTATCATTTATTATGACACAACGATGATGCAGTAATTGTCTTATTAATGAAATATTGACATAATTGATGTTATAAGTGCCCAAATAAATGTAATTTGAGACTTTTTATGACTTACACTAGTTTTCTAGGTTAATATGACATGTTATTGTTGATGTAAGTAACTGTTTTCTATCTTATCATTCTGTTATGAATTTCAGTAAAATCATGTACCAAATAGTGTCAAAATTGACAGAAAATAGTTTTTAAAACAAATATTATATTATTAATTGTTATTTTATTCCTAAAAATATAAGGTTAGGCCAAATGACTTAGATAAGATTATATATATTAATAATAAACAACTTTGGGATCTTTTGGCTTGATATAGTATGTTTATTAACCATATAGTGTAAGAAAACAAAAAGACATGGTAAAAGTTAAATTATTTATTTTAGAGTTAAATCTCATTGATAAGGTTAAAATAGGAACCTAAACTTGTATAAATTCTATTGGATGAGATTATTTAGACCCATACCCACCTTAGACTAGAAATAAATCAATTTGGAGCTATTTAAAACCGATCTTGACTTTATAATAAAATAATATTTTTAGTTATTCCAAAGGTGCCCCTCTCCTCCCTTATAAAAGGGCACCTCCTCCCTCTTTTCCTCACACAACTTTGAGCCTTCAAGCTCGGAAAACCCCTGAAAAATTCTCTTCTCCACTTCCCTAGAAACATCCTAGAGGTTCTCGTCTTCCTCAAAGACCAATTTTAGTGCCCTAAGAGGAGGTCTCAAAGAGGCGCTTCAAAGAAGAGGTAATTTCCGTTACCGATTCTTTCACCTTTATTTCTTCTTCCACTTCTTCTTCTTAGTTTGTTTCATTATGAAGTAATAAAATAAGTATCACTAATATACTGATATGTTATTATAAGTATGAAAAAACCCTATTTCACCATCTATCCATCCTACAGAAAACGAAATCACCGCGCGTGCGTACGTACGGAATACCGTCTCCACTCCGTGGTGTAATCTGTTTTTCCACCAACACCTTACATGGATGGGTATTATGGTGTAAATAATAACTATACATAGTTATTATAACATCATAATGATTCTAATATATTGTATCATCCACTCCAATTCAATTCAATAATTATGGAAATGATATCATCGCTCGTGCGTACGTACGGACTACCGTCTCCACGACGCGATGAGATTCATTCTCCATGTTAACCGTTTAAGAATGATTATAAAGTATATATAAGAAATAATAATGAAATATATGACATTATAAATCTACTGGATTTATGTATATATATATTTATGTCATCTACTTAATTCCACACTATTCAATAAGGAAACGAAAACAGCGTTCATGCGTAAGTACGGCCTACCGTCTCCATGAACGGTGTATTTCTTTCCATTTATCGATCCATTATATATATATGTATATTCTGAATATATATTATATATAAATCATGTTTTATATTCTATAATTAAGCAATAATTATCTAAGTAATCATATGAATAATTACAAGTCAAAACACAGATGACAAATGAAACAATTTTACCCAAAATGCTCTTTAACATGGAATTTACAAAAGAACGGGTAATATAAAGTCATAAGTGAACCATATATGATATCATAACAATTAATATGATTCTGGAATAAGTCAATAACATTATTTAAATCATTATACATGAGGTTCGGACACATACAAAGCAAGTCGGACCTAAGGTAAGGGAAATATCACAATCTCATTTTTATCCGAGATTGTTTATACTTTGAAATTTACTGGGGTGTATTTTATCATCCACATCCATGTTTCCTCAATATGTAATATTTTTTACATTCACCTAAAATTGTTTAAATCATATTTTACCCTTCGGTGAGTTTTTAGTAAAAGATATGAAAGGAATCTTTTGTCGTTTTTCGTACGAGGTACTTTTTGACTTTTCCGACAAAAGTACGAGAAGAATGTTTTTTTAACGTATACAGCATGAATGGACTTTTAAAACAAAATTTCCAAGAATATTCACTTAAAAGTTTTCAAGATTATTTTTAATCAACTTCTTTTAGTTTAAAATTGTTTGACATGTTAAGAAAAGGAAAAATGTTTTTGACGTAGAAGGGATATTTTCCTCAAGAATGGAGTTCAAGTGTTTTATAAAAATTATTTTCCATCTAAGAAAATAAAGGGTTCTGTTCCTATCCCTATTATTACATGGATTTGATTATGTTGTGATGGAAATATTTTTATGAATTCCTCTATCTTATATGAATTTTTTTATGGTGTCATTTTGTTTAAGATTCCCATTTTTATTACATGGGTTATGCTACGATGTATGGTTTATGATTTTGTGGCACACATAAGAATGGTATCTTTATGAGATGGGTGGGACCTATATCTCCCTCCAATGCATTGGGTAAGGATTTTATATCTCATGAGATAGACATGGCTGGAACGGTAGGTTATACCGGTTCAGTGAAACAGGACTGAAACGAGGGTGACTCGGTTCAGAAAGGGACTTTGTCCACTAAGATAGTCTTGGCAATGAGTCTTGACTAACAAGAAATGATTCTCTATGATTATGTGTTTATACCACAATGTTTCATGTTATAAGTTATGATTATTATGATTACATTTCATTGCCATGATTTATCCCATGTTATGAAATTTTGCTCTCTTTTGCAGGTTAGGATTTTCAAAATGTTATGTTCTTATGATGTCATTGATATTTCTTTTGTTTACCCTTACTGAGCATTTGAGATCACCCTTTTATGTTTTCTTTTCCCCAGGATATAAAGAAAGGTTTTAGGTATAAAAAAAGGAAGATCTTTATAGGAGATGTTGAAGATCTTTCAACAGGATTAGAAGATTATATTCCGAGTTTCCAAAGACACTAAACTATTACGATCCTTGTGTGTGTGTTTTTGTTATGTAATAAGTATTCCGCAAATGTAATTTAATGTCAATGTACATCAAGCTTCGGGTCTCTACATTATCTTGGGTGGGTCTCGACAAAGCCCATGCAGTTTAACATCCTGCATTAAGGATGAAATCCATGCAGTTTAATGTCATTCGGTGAGGAGGAAGGTGACCCGACATGAAAGGAAAGGGGGGTCTGCACAATTTATCATCGTGCGGTGAGGAAAACATCCGTGCAGTTTTAACATCGTGCGGTGAAGAAGAATTCCGTGGAGTTTAACGTCATGCAGTAAAGACCGGGAGCATTTTTAGAGGATGTTGTGTAGTTTTACGTCATGCAACGAGGACATGGGGCATTTTTAAACCAGTGAAAATTCTTGTAGTTGAAGGAATTTCCCGGGACGGTTAATGCTTGGTCTCTACAGTTTTATGCCAAGCAGCCAAGATGTTCCGTGCAGTTTAACGTCATGCGGTAAGGACGTAGTGGCAAAGGCCTCTCTTCCTCAGCATGCAACTGGGCTCGAACATCTCGGCATGCCCAGACGTGGAGAGGGGTTTACTGGTGTAAATCGTGGTTCTGAGGCTTCTTGGATCAGGAGAAATGATATAGGGATCCTGAGGCCGGTAAGTGTACGGAGCTAGGAAGAGTGTCGTCTGTGGAAATCTTGCCTTTGGTAGACGGGCCAGGGGCTATCAATATGTAGAGCCACTGAGGGCATCAGATGAATAGTCATGAAAAGGTGTCCATGGGTCTATAACATTCCACTTCCGATGGCCGTGAATGGTTATGAGGATCCGAAATTATCCGAGCCACGACGTCTGTCATTTGGGAAGGAAATGTCTGTGCATGTCTCGCATGCTCGACCCTTGTTGTTTTTAAAGCTTAGAGAACTCCTTGCAATGATTTATTTTGCACGTGGGGGTGTACCATAACTCCATGCAGTTTAATTTCATGCGGTAAGGAAAATGTACTCCTAGTTTAGAGGTCATAGAGCTCAGAACACTAGGTGACTATTGCTGCAGTCCCTTGAAGGAAAACTGAGTTAACATGCTCTAATATGCTCTGAACAGAGTAGGGGATAATGTTTGTAAACTGTAACTTTGAGGTTTCCCTGTTTAGGAGATGTGGTGTAGGGTCTCTGAGGCCAGTAAGCGTACGAGGCCAGGAAGAGTACCGCCCAAGGAAATCTTTCCTTTGGTAGATGGGCCAGGGGATATCAATATCCAGAGTCGCTGAGGGCATGGTATGCATGGTCATGTAAAGTTGTCCCCAGGTCGATAAATTTTCTCTTCCGATGGCCATGAATGATCATGAAAATTTGAGATTTCTCACAGTACATAGTTCGGCCTTTGGGGATAGTGGTGTCTGAGCATACAAGAAAAATCTTCACTACAATTGTCCGTTGAGTCACAGTAGCCTAGTCCTGGCTTGATGTTCATAGATACAGGTCATCATGTGAACCACAAGCGGATACATAGGCTAACTGTGTAGGGAAACCCTGGCGATTTTGGATGTGAAAAGGGGACGAACTTGGAAACCACTCCACCATAAACTTCTAGATCATGAGGTATGGTATGTGGGCTCTGAGGATGGTAAGCGTACGGAGCTAGGAAAAGTGTCACCTATGGAAATCTTGACTTTGGTAGACGGGAAAGGGGATATCAATATACAGGGCCGCTAAGGGCATGGTATGCATAGTCATGCAAAGGTGTCCACGGGTCGATGACTCTCCACTTCTGATGGCCATGAATGGTTATGAAGATCCATAATTATCTGGGCCGTGGAGTCTCATGTATGGGGGGGATGTATCCAAATGCGCAAGGAGTATTTCCACCTCATTTCTCCATAAATATTAGGTTGTTCGTGACGAAATCCATGCAATTTAACATCGTGCGGTGAGGACAAAAAAAATACACCCCGTGCAGGTCTAGTCAATACGCGGGGGAAAGGGGCATTTTTAACATTCATCATCCATTCAGTTTAACATCATGTAGAGAGGATCTAAAAAATACACCCCTTGCAGGTCTAGCCTATACACGGGGAAAAGGGAGCATTTTTTTAATCATTCTATCCGTGTAGTTTAACGTTGTGTGGCCAAGATGATGAGCACACCCCATACCGGTCTAGTCCGTACAGTGGGGTAAAGGGCATTTTTATCTTTTATTCAAGAGCTAGGACAGGACGGGGAACCATGGCGTCACTACATTTCCCGCGAGGGCAGTAATCAAGCCGCACGTAGTTATCTGGAAGAAGTACACCCCGTGCTGGGCTGGTCCATACACGGGGGAAATGGGACATTGTTAAATTTTATTTTATTTCATTTGGGAGTGGCTGGGCCAGGATGGGATTCCGGTGTCGCTACATATCCTGTGGAGGCAGGAATCAAGCCGTGCATATTTCTCTATTAAATACACCCCATGCAGGTCTGGTCCGTACATGGGGGAAGGGGGCATTTTTTTAATTTTAGAGGTGGCTGGGCGAGGATGAGGAACCCTGGAATCGCTAAGTATCCTGCGATGATAGGAATCAAGCCGTACATAGTACTTTGAAATAAAATACACCCCATGTAGGTCTGGTCTATACACGGGGGGATGGGACGTTTAAGAAAAAAATCTTGTCCGTGCAGTTTAACATCGTGCGGTGAGGACGAAATACTCTTAGTTTAAGGTCAGGGAGTTAAGACCATTGGGTTCTTGGCATTTTAACATCATGCAGCTTGGACTATCATTTTTTTCTTTTTTTTCGTATCTGTGCAGTTTATCGTCATGAGGTAAGGACAAAATACTCTTAGTTTAAGGTCATAGTGTTAAGACCGTTGGATGCTTGGCAGTTTAATGTCATGCTGCTCGAACGATCCTTTTTTTGTGTTTTTCTTATCCGTGTATTTTATCTTTGTGCGGTAAGGATGAAGGAAATTTTTGGTTTCTATGCGAAATACTTCTTCAGGAATCTCGCATTTGTAGGAGTAGTGGTGAATTGCCCATACATGGAGATCAAGGCATATGCTCCGTTGGAGTATACCTTATGTATAACATATGGTCCCTCCCACATGGGATCTAGTTTTTGAGGTTTACTTCCGGGTATCATTGGGATCCGGAGGAAAAATACCAATTATCCTTCCAAGAAAGATCGAAGGCAGACCTTTTTATTGAAGGCTCATGCAATCTTGTTCTGGTATACTTCTCAGATGGTGCAAAGTGTGCAACCACTTCTCGTCTAGTTGTTCCAATTCACCTAGCTGCTTTTATAATTGCTCATCGTTGGATAATTGATCACAGATGGCAATGCGGAGAAAGGGTAATTGGGACTCAATGGGCAGGACCGCTTCTGTTCTGTATACCAATGAGTACGGAGTGGCCTGAGTAGTTGTGTGGATTGTGGTTTGTTAGGCCCACAATGCATGAAAGAGTTTATCCGGACATGAATTCTTTTCTTTTTCCACCATTTTCTAGAGGATTTTAGACAGGGTCTTATTAAAAGCCTCTATCTATCTGTTTCCCACCGCATGGTAGCGGGATGAGTGGTTAACCTTGATACCATACTCTTGGTATAGTTTCTCCAATTCAGCAGATCATAAGTTGGTGCCGTTATCCGTTAATATGGTATTAGGTACACCAAATCTTGTGATGATATTAGTTTTCACAAAGCTAACAATTTTTCTTGCCCCGACTTCCTTAAGCGGTACATCTTCTGCCCATTTGGAAAATAAGTTGGTTGATATGAGGATATAATTAAGCTGTTTGGTTGTGGCGGGGGGATATGGTCCCACAACGTCCATTCCCCAGACAAAAAATGTCCAGGAGTACTTTTCCTGATGAAGTAAATCTGGGGGTTGGTGTATGAAGTTGGCATGTATTTTGCACGAGTGGAATTTTGTGGTAAATCGCTCTCAATCTCATGCCACTGTGGTCCAATAGTACCTGAGTCTTCTAACCTGATGGGAAAGCTTGAACCCTGGATGATGTGCTCCACATACTCCGACATACTTCCGTCATGACAGCGACGGTTTATTCTCCATCAATGCATCTGATGAGGACTCCGTCAAGACCTCATTTGTAGAGGACCTCTTATTGACCTGTGCCATCATTTATGACAAAGTTGATTTCCCTTCTCCATATTTGCTCTCGCTCAGCCCTTTCTGATGGAAGTTCTCCCTATTGTTGGTAGCTTGCAATGGGGGTCATCCATATGGTGGCGGGAGCATATGGCTCAGGGACATGACTGATTTCTTGGATCTCTTCCATCATGGTCTGGACAAATGGAAATACCATTTGGTGGTGAGAAATACTGATTAATGTTTCATCCCGGTCTAGGTCATCCAGGGATGTTGCCGCATCGGCTAATGCATCAGCCTAGGCATTCTGAGACCAGGGAATATAGGTTAATGTGGGTTCTATAGAGAATTCTTCCATTAAAACTCAGACATGGTTAAACATGGGAATCAACTCCTCATTTTTGATAGTATAGTTACCATTGACTTGCTTAATAACCAGTTTTGAGTTTCCTTTTACCTTAAGGTGTTGTACTTGTTCCTGGAGCGCGAGTTCCAGGCCTGCAATGCGGACTTGATACTCCGCTTCATTGTTCGTAAATCCTTTTGACAGGAGGAAGGAATACGGAAAGACTGCCTTCTCTAGGGAGATGAGTATTATCCCCAAACCCACCTTGTTGACTTTGGGATCTTCCATCCTTTTCCCAGTTGGGCTCCCGGATGCGCCGTCGAAGTACATTTCCCATATTGGGGGATCCCCTTGAACTGAGAGGATGTATTCATCCAGTAGTTAGATGTCTGGTACGATGGTCCCCACTGAGGGGTGATGTACCATAAAGTCTGCTAATACCTGGCCCTTGATGTCCTTCTGAGGCACAAACCGGATGTCAATCTGCTGCAGGATGACTGCCCATCGGGATAGGCGCCTGGTCAGTATTGGGCGGCTGAGGATGTACTTGAGAGGGTTATTACGTGAGACCAAATGGACTTCATGATGCTATATATAATGTCACAAATTTTGAACCGCAAAGACCAAGGCCAAATAGATCTTCTTGATGTTTGAGTATCGAGTCACATCATCAATCATTGTTCGGCTGAGGTAATAGAGATCGTTTTCACTGCCGGCGTCGTTCTTTTGTGCGAGGAAGGCTCCCAGTGACCGCTCTAGGGATGTCATGTATAGGAGGAGAGGTCTTCCTTCAACAGGGGGCATGAGCACTGGTGGGCTTAAGAGGTACCTCTTTAGGCTGTGAAACACCTCTTGGCAGTCATCTGTCCATTGGTATGTGACTCCCATCTTCATTAAACTGGTAAAGGGAAAACATTTTCCTGCCAGGTTGGCTATGAACTGCTTGATATAGGCTAGGTGTCCTTGGAATCCTCTCAACTCAGTAAGATTTCGGTGAAGATGCAGGTCAAGGATAGAATTTTTCTTTTCATGGTCGACTTCGATGCTGCAATGGCGTACAATGAAGCCAAAGAATTTCCCTGAGGTAACATTGAAGGCACACTTCCAGGGGTTTATCTTTAGACTATGTTGTCAAAGTTTATTGAAGATGGTGTCATGTTCTGATAGGTGATCTAAGCGCGGCCTTGATTTGACCACCAATTCATCTACATAACATTCGACGAATTTCCCCACAAATGGATTGAAAATACATTGCATGGAGCGCTGATAAGTGGTGCCAGCAATATTAAGAACAAAGGGCGTGACCCTATAATAGAATATTTCTTGAGGGTCCCTGAAGGCAGTGGCTTCTTCGTCTTCTTGGGCCATCCTGATTTGATTATAGCCAGAACAACCGTCCATGAAGGACATAGTCTCAAACCCGGCCATTGGATCGATTAATAACTCGTCGAATGGGACCAGGAAGTCATATTTTGGGAAATGCCGACTGAGATCCCTGAAATGCATGTAGAAACAGATTTTCCTGTTCTTTTTCTTGACGGGGTAGATGTTGTCCAACCATATAGGGTACTGGACTTCCCGAATGAAGCCTGCTTTAATGAGATTATAAACATCAGACTCTATTTTGGCAGCATGTGAGGGATGTGTCCTTCTGGCAGCCTGTGTATAGCTCTGGTGGTCTTTTGGAAGACCCAAGTGATGCGTCACCACTTCGGGATCGAGTCCCATCATTTCTTTATAATTCCAGGCAAAAACATCCCAATATTGCTTGAGTAAAGAGGTATATATCTCGTGCTCCTCGGGGGACATGGCTGCACTAATGAGAGTAGTCCTCAGATCATCCTCAATACCCAGGTTTATTTCCCTGAGCACGTCCACCATGGTGGAGATACCTTCCTCAAATGCAGGAGGTGCATCCCTAAGATCTTCCTACTCTTCTTCTCCCAAACCCTCATCTTCTGGATCTGATGGGGGGAGAGCCCCCAGCGCAGGTTCTTGGGAGTCTGGCGGTGAGGGCGAGGCATCGTGGGCATCCCCGATCGAGTATTCGTCCCCAAATTGTGGGTTGGTGGACATTCTCACGCTGTCATGCTCAGCCGTTGTGGCGGAAGTCATGAAGACAGCTGAGTGTGTGTCCGAACTTGAACCCCTACTCTCAATATGGTTGATGGGAAGTACATAGTCTTTTCCAAGATGCCTGATGGGATCGTCAGGAACCACTTACAGACCATTTGGATGGGGGATCCATTCAACACCATCAGCCAAAGGCTTCTTCCTATTTTTCTCGTAGAACCCGGCGTCAATGTAGTGTGACTCAGAGAGCTCAAAAGGGTCCTTGTCAGTGTGCAGTGTCCCACTTTTCCCATTGTTTCAGTACATAATAAACTGGTGGTAGGATGAATTAATAGTCATGTGCTTATGGATCCATGGCCTCCCCAGCAGGGCATTTAATGCTATGTTCTGTGGGACCACTAGGAATTCCGAATAGGCCACAAGGTCGCCAAAATGGGTCTTTAACTTAATTTTTACTACTGTCTTATGTACACTCTTGTTGTAACCCAACAGAGTTGTAGCTGAGGGTATTAAATCATCCTCACTATAGCCCAACATACGGAGTGTCTGTAGGGGAAGGAGGTTAACTCTAGAACCGTTGTCAATGAAGAATTTGCGGATCTCAACATCATCTAATGTGATGGAAACATATAGTGGTTTGATGTGTCCTTGCATGATGGAATCTTCATCCTGATTGGTGAAGGAAATCACCGCATTACATTCATCTGGGCATGTCTTTGTCCAGTAAACCTCGGTGGTAGCTACCTCGGCTTGAAACTCCTGGGGGCTGAGCAAGGCTTCAATAAGTGCCTCCCTGAGGTCGGCTGACAAACTCAGGAAATCCAAGATGGAGAACTTGGCTGGTACTAATGCTAGATGCTTGAGGATATCATATTTTTTCTCTATCATCCGACGCTTCTCCGCTGGAGGGAGGGTTCTAGTAGGTGGCTTGGGAGCTAAAGTATGTGACGAGGAGGGACCCACTATGGGGTCAGATGCCGACGATGTTCCCACGTTCTGGGGACTCGGCCCGACCGGTCTGTTTGTACGCACTAGGCGACTAGATGCTTGTTCCTCCTCTGGTGGGTATTGTAGAATAACGGGGCCAGGGTGGCCTCCTGTGGAGGTGGGGCGATATTCTTTCTCCTGTTGAGTCTGGTGAAGAGACCTCCCACAGGTTTCCATGATATTGACGGCTTGGGCTGAGGTCCTACCGTAGGGTTGGTTTCGGCCGCGACTGAGCCTCCCCTAGTATCCCCTACCTCTATGATTCCTCCCCTCAGTCTCTTGTGTCTGTAACTCAGGTTCATAACTGTACCCTCCGTCAGGGGATGATTCAATAAGATGGATGACGTTTATAGAACCAAATATTGGCTCTTCATCCTCTAACAGGTCAACCTGGTAGGTTGTCCCTGATGGTGTTGTTTGGTGGGTCAGTGCCCGTGGCACCAAGTTTTGGGGCATGAAATCTGACAGCGTCAGGGCTAACTTCAGCCTTGTTTTGGATTTCTCTTCCTGCGCTTGTCTCCTCCCTTTTTGATTACGCCTAGATGACCAGATCGTGGAGGGTTTTGAGGCCGATACTGTCGGTTGTGCAGCATCAGGGGCTGTTGGTGGCAACACTGGCTTCCGTAGCTGAGCTCACAGTATACCCTGGGCTCGGTTGATAATCTTCCAACTCATCTAGTTATCAAATTTCTTCCCCTTTTTTCTGGTGACTTCCTGCCACCCCTCCCCTTTGTCGGAGTTAGTGGTAGAAATATACATCACTTGTGATCGGGATGGTCCCAGCTCAACCTTCCCGGATTCTACTATCCTTTGCAGGAGGTCTTTGAAGATTAATCATTCCCGAATATTATTCCCCAACATCTGATGGTAAGGACAATAGTCTGGTCTGTCATCATGGACAACTTCTTCAGGTTTCCTCGGCTCTGGGAGGCGGAGCATGTTGCAATTCATGGCAGTGATGAAATAGTTGTGGACTTTTTCCTCTCAGAATGAGTATGTTTTATATCTTCATTCCTCAAACTGGTTCTGCTTCAATCCTCTTTGATTGTCCCACCTAGGCAGTGGCAACTACTGATGTACAGGGGGGCCTTGATGATTTGGTGTAGGCCTGAGCGGTGGAGCAGGAACATGGGCTGGCTTGAGTGTGACAGAGGATGATTCCACTCTAATTGTTCTCTTCTCAAGAGTCTGTGAGGCTATTTGGGACTTCAAATTGGTCCACTAGAGGGATTCCTCAATTCTATGGGAAATGGATGAGAGATGGCTGAAGCCACTGGTGCACTCCACCTGTATGAGTGGTGTTCACAGCTCATCTCGGAGATTGTCGATGCATATGGAAAGCAACTCATCTTGAGGCATTGGCATGTTCAGAGAGTAGGTCGAACCTTTCTATCAAGCGATGAAATCTGAGACCCTCTCGTTCTCTCGCTTCTTATAGTTCATGAGGTCGCTGACCATTGTCTTAGGAAGAGTTGAGCTGAATTGGAACAGGAACTGCTACCGAAGGTCTTCCCAGCTTTTGATTGATTGGGCTGGAAGACTCGTATAACAGACGAAGCCAGATCCTTGCAGGGTCCATATGAAGCATATGAGTTTCACTGCTTCTTGTTGTTCCAGAGATCCCATAATAGGGTCACAATAGAATTCGTAGTGCATCAAATGCTGTTATGGATCGCCTGATCAATTGATGATAGGGAATACAAGGCTCCCATAATTGGGTGGGGGAGGCGTGTTGCTTACCCAATCTGGGTAGGGCTTCCAATCTGGCTGTATCGGAGCGCGTCAGCCATCCATCTCCTCTAATCGAGCTGTCAGTGCCTCGATGGTGCTGGTGAGAACCTGGTTTACATCCTGATGGGCCTGGTCCTGGGCAGGTGTAGTATGAGGCATTACTTGAGGACCCGGATCAGCTGGGACCAAGGGTGAATATTCCTTTTGGGACACCCTCAGAGGGTTTGAGCACACTTTCTCTAGTTTCTTCCTATGTGGAGGGAAGTCATGGTATTCATCCGGATCCATATTAAGTTAGTTGGATGGACTAGGCACCTCTTTGGGCGGGAGCCCTGACCGTGCTTCATTTGCTGGGGTAAACCTCGGTTTTTGAGGTGCACTTACTGGGAGTGCAGGATGTGGCTCCTCTTGGGACGTTCTTTCAATAATATGGTTCCTTTGGAGTAGCTCGGTGTTAAGATGCCTCAATTCCTTCATTTACTATTCCTGTCGAGCGGACCTCTATTTGAGCGTGAGTGACTCATTTTTTTCAAGAGGAGGGGATAAATTAAGGGTAATCGGTCTTTCGTTCTTATCCTTGTTGGAAGATCGTAGGGTAAGTGGAGGAAGGTCAGCTGAAGGGGCTGCCATGTTTAAAGTATCCCTCTGGTTCCGGGTGTGGACACCTGTTGGTTAGTTGTGAGTCACAGCCTAACTGGAACCATCATCTCCCAATCCATCCTGATTTGCATCATCTTTGGTGTCACCCGTGGGGTTAACATCTATGACGTTGATAAGTGCATATTGTGGGGCAGGGAATATTTCATCTTCCAAATAGGAAGAGGATCTCCCACGTCTTTTACCGGCCTTCCCTTTCGTGTGTCGAGATTGCCTTCTGATTTCATGACTAAGGGTGATGCATAGAGTTCTTTGATTCGACCTTACGATGTGCCTTCCTCTCGGAGGGAATGATGATACAAATAATGGGATAGGATGAGAACCTCCTCTTCTAACTATTCTCTCTAGACGAGATAATACTTACTCTCATGGGGGAGGTTGTTGTCGAGGGGGTAATAATGCCCCCAGCCCTGAGGGCTGGGTTTGGCTCTCTTCCCCGGACATTGGATCTCTTCCCGTTTTTATTGGTCTTACGGGGGCATTTGTTGTTGAAAATGCCCCCAGCCCTGCAGGATGGGGTTGACCCTGGATTGCGGCAGTTTCTACGGCTAGTGCTACCATCTTGATCTTTCATGCTCCCATTTGGGGGTGAACTGGGTTTGGTGTTGAGTTCTTCGGTGAGTCAATACCTTCTGGGGAGGTAGGAAAAGATCGTTGATCGACCTCTCTTAGGCAAGAAGCATGTTGTATGCTCTCGGTGGCCTAATTTAGGAGTTCTTGAATATCTTGTTCCCATCGGGCCTCACGCTTCTGGGACTTACTCAAGGCCCGACTCTATTGGGTTTATTTCCTTTTGCGAACAGGGAGACCACCCGATTTCCATCTTGAAGTGATGTCGTTGCAAGAAACCATGCCGAACGGGTTCTTCTGGGCAGGGAGAAGAGTGAATTGCAAAGCTCCATGTTCCCCCATCCTCTGGTATGGACTCCTGTCAGAGCGTCACCGATGAGGTGGCACAGCTGGTGCAGCGCACGGAGGCAGACTATCTCCATGTTACCTTTGTGCCTCTCAGATCACTATTGTCACACCAAAGGAAGAGCTTCCAGGTCGATGTGACACAGGAGGGCTCCTATTGTCTTGACATGGTCTACATACCCATCATATGGTGTGAAACATGATTTCAACCGATGGAGGGTCGTCCATATATTGTGGCGGATGCCGTTGATGAATTCTTACGACAACTCTCTGGGTATGTCGAACTGAGAGGTGGCCGTAGGCCAAAACATAACTGGTATATAATCCCTAGACAGTCTTTTCCTTAGGTACAACATGTCGACATACTCCTCCACCAGTGATTCCTCTACCTTTTCAGCCCAACTGAGACGCCCGCTGATAGTGTGGTCGGAGGTAGTGGGACTGGTAGGTGCAGAATCCTCATTTGGGCGATTCCAAGGCGGTTCAGAAGATGAACGTTGCCCCAAAACATCTCCCGATTGAAGCAGGATTTCATTGGTGACTAACTGGGAATCTAACATGCTTGATCCCGTCCTTCTGAGTGCCTCGACATACGAGGGATTTTCTGTTCTTGATTCGGCAGGGGGAGGGCCTTCCTGTCGATATGATTTTCCATTGCGGGGAGGACCTTCGCAATGGTGGCGACAATGGTGAGGACTGCCATCATAGCTCGACACCTCACTACATAGAGGAATTTTGTAGTGCATACCCTGGGGAGGACCTCCAAGGCATGTCACAACAAGGGGAGGACCTTCTGGCTTCACAACGTTGTTACAGAGAGGGAATTCGCAACAACTGCCATCATGGTGAAGATGACCATCATGGTTTAACGTTCGGTGTGTATACTATGGAGGACCTTCAATACACACTCTGACAAGGGGAGGACCTTCTTGTTTCTTGGGGCCACTAGGGGGAGAACCTTCGCAACGGCGGTTGTGGTGGTGAGGACTACCATCACAGCTACTGCAATGGCGAGGACTACCATTACAGCTGCCATAGGGAGAATATCTGTGGGGAACACCCTAGGGAGGGCCTCTTGAATGTTCCTCAATGAGGGGAGGACCTTCTCGTTGGTTGACGTCTCTATGGGGAGGGCCTCTGTTATCAGGGTGGAAAGGACTACCACTGTGATCTAATACCCGGTTGCACAGAGTGTCGTTGCAACGTAACCCCTGGGGAGGACCTTCAAGGCTGGCCACGACAAGGGGAGGGCCTTATTGTCGTGATGAGACGTCACTGCGGGGAGGGCCTCTGTAGTTACGACTTTGATAGCGAGGACTACTATCATAATTTGTGGTCCCACTACATGGAGAGTGTTTGCAGCGTATTCCCCGGGGAGGACCTTCAGGGGGGACCATAGCAAGTGGAGGACCTTTTTGCTACTCGATCTTCCGGTCATGTGAAGGGTTTCCGTGACTCGTATCAAAAGAGGAGCTCTCATGAGGGATCATTATATGCCCATGGGGGAGACCCCCACGAGTTCTCTGGGGAGGACCTTTAGAGCTGCTGGTAGCAACATTGCGGGGAGGACCTTCACAACTGCTACTGCAGCTCCCATAATATGGTAATGGGTGGGCAGGGTTCTAAGCCTGCGATGTGTGTTTAGAGGCCTTGGGAACCCCACCTTCTAGTAGAGAGGATTCATGTAACCTCTCTTTATTTTCCGGATGCCATTGGCTCATTCGGGGCACTCTCTTGCGGGATGCAGGGACCGTCTGCTGTTAACAACGACCTTCACCTTTGGGTCCCTGTCTAATTGGGTCCTGTGATGCTGCCAGGATATTCTGACGAACATATTGACTTTTAGCAAGGATATATGCCTACTCTGGAGCATCCACCATGATGGACAGGTGTCCCCCAGTTGGGACGATTGATGTTTCCCGATCCGGCTGCCCTTGCATCGTGGAATATAGCCGGCGATCCTCCTGGGTGGGAGAAAGGATGTTGATCTGCTCCGAGGCGGCTATCTCGTCTCTTAGATGAGTCGCCTCAATTGGGGAGACGGGCTCACAGGCCCGAATCCTTCTTGTTTCCGCTGATGAAATTACATTCTGGAAATTCTGCAAGATATGATTTGGGATCGATACCCTCTCCATAATTTTCAGGATATGCAGAGAGACATCTTTGGCTGGAACGCGTATGAAGGCCCATTCCGGTATTGGAGTAGGAATATCTTGCTCCGGTCCTCCAGCGGTCAGTGGGTACTGAGAATTTTGCTATGTCGGTGTAGGCGAATGAATCTGCCCCTATACCGGGATACGCCTGTTTATCTCTCCATTTTCCGCCACATTGGGATGGCAAACATTACTTGCATCCGTAGGGAGTTGGCCTTGCATATATTGGTTTCCCACCGTATCAAGTCGGTGGACTTTGTTGGAGGGGAGATGTGCCTACCTATGCTTTTTCGCAACATCTGGGTGGCGGGCTTTTTTGATCGCCACCATGCTAGTATGGTAGTCATCAAGGGGATCTACTAGGAGTTGGCCCTGCAGACGTTAAGTCGCCACCACATTGGGTTGGTGGGCTTCATGACCCTGGGCAGGGAGAGGTTCCTGCCCAGTAAGTTGCATCTTGTGTGAGTGACAGGCTTGATGGAGCTCGATGGGGATGCGTGCTTTCTCACATGATTCTGCCATATCTGGATGGCGGGCTTGGGTGGAGTGAGCAGGTGCATGTGCCTGTTTGTGATGCATCTCCGTGACTGGGTAGTAGAGCTCCTCCTCGGGGATAAGGGTGATGACCGGTCCCCAATTGTATGTTTTCTACCCTCGTCGGGCAGTCTGAGGGGCAAGAGATTTGGGAGCGTGGGTCTGGATCCTTGGGGTTACATCCTCCTGAGTGTGAGGATGTTGAGTCGTAGCGTGACTATGATGTCGTCTTCCAGCGGGGGCCCTGGAACGGAACCCCCATTCAGTGGGGATGAGGTCCTCAGCATCGACCTCATCTACCTCCCTAAGAAAAGGGAGGTACGCGTTGTCCTGTTCCGGGGATAGACTCCCGAAACGGTGGGAGACAACAACATGGGCTGTCTGGATCAGCTTCTTCGGCCACTGCTGGGTAGGCGACCGGCGAGTCCTGGCAGATTAGAGGGCGTGCATGGCCACCTCCACCATCAGAAGAGTACCGTTCTTGTGGTACTCTTGGATCAATGCGTCTGAGACCCAGCGTTGAAGTCGCTGGGTTGGTTACGGGGTCCTCCATCGGTGAGGAAGTCCTGTAATTGCATAGTTGGAAGCATGCGCTTGTGAGTTCCTTCGGGATTCCATTAGATCGAAGGGAGTTCTCTGTGGTACCTGTAAAATATTTTAACAAATACAAATAGCAAACCCGTCAAAGTAGCATCTCATGATCCCATGCATATTTAATGACCTTTCTTGGACCTCCTTGAGAGTATAGGGGGGAATAGGGTGGGATTAGGTTAAATCTATCATGCTTGGTTAAAAATTCACATCGGGTTCACCATTTTTGTTTCGCGGTGCACGACGGGTTCATGGGGAAGAAATGTGAGTTACTCGATGGTTGATTAGTGAAGGTTGTGTTCTACTTAATCACTCATATCAGGTGCACCGTTTTCCGCCTCGAAACATCCAGTGGTTCTATATCCAGTAATACATGGACCTTCTTTCCAAAGGTAGGAATTTGCTGGGTTGTTTGACCGGCGACGCTTAATAACTCACATTGGTTGAGAGGATAGGAAGTCGGGCTCTTATCACCCTTTTGGGTGGAATTATTTCCTTTTCTGGGACTATCTTATAAATTTAATACATATTCATATGTTCGCGAATCTTTGGTTTATACCCAAGCATAGTATCCATGGACTTCTCCTGATTGGAAATGGTCAGCTGGATATAGGGATTCAGAATCATTTATGCCCGAGGTTTACCATCCCTCGGTTGATTAATGACCCCGAGGAGTCTGGACTCATTAAGGTGGCACTAGGGTAGGTGAGATGAACTGACATGAAGATAGTCGGATCATCCGGTTGTTGGGATAGAACCGTAGGGAGGCTTCCTACGTACCCTTCCTGGGAGACAGGGATGAAAGTACATGTAGTTTGGATTTGGGTGTTAGAGAATCGACATGAAGGTGGACCCGAGGGATGGTAAACCTCAAGGGTCCAACAGTGATTGGGCTTGAACCTCCTAGGAGGCTTCCTATGTACCCTATCTAGGATACAAGGATCAAAGTCTATGTAGTTCGGATGAGTGGGGCTTACGCTCTGTGGCATCCCATAAGAGGATTTCATGGTCGATGCTTACTCTAAGACCACATGAGTCATGCTCGGTGTGAGAAACAAGAGGCGGCAGAGATCAGACGACAACGTCGCGAAAGGTGAGTCCATGAGAAGTGGAGTGGGGCTTACACATGCAGCAGCCCATAAGGCCGGGGCTTACTTCGAGATGGATTCCCATGGAGACAAAGCGCAGTGGGAGAGGGAAAGAGGTGCTTCTATGCCCGTCACCTCTCTTGTTCCCGGGGGAAGTATAAAAGTGCATGGGGGCTTCCTTCTGATGGGTATTTTACTACCCCCTGAAGAAGGGAGAAGTGGCCCAACCCCAACAAGTGGAGGGGAAGAAAGGGGCCTCCCGAACTCAGACTCCACATTACCATGGGAATGTGAACCGAGGAATGCTTCAGAAATCCGCTCAATGGTCAGAGAAACCCCTTCACCACTACTTATGTTGGGTATGTGAACTCAGAACGGTGCGCTGATGCTCCTGGAGGTTACATCACATGGGTCTGATGGCTCTAGTGGAGGCCTTGGACCAGGTCCGATGAGTGGGCCAATGAGGGAGTCACGGAGGATCAGGCCGTATTGGAAGGATTTTATCTGGCTCGGGGAACAGGAACTCCAAAGGATTCGGTGGGCCACATCGGGGTATGGGTGGTGGCGCCCTTCACATAGGAAGGTGTTATGCGTCTGGAGAGGCCGTCTGTGAACCAGGGTGGTTCGCAGAATCGTGAGAATCCTGCGAACCAGGATGGTTTGCGGCTTCAGGTTCGATCCACGAACCAGGGTGGTCCACAGACTGATGGGTATCCCGCGAACCAAGGTGGTTCGCGGCTTCGGGTTCAATCTGCGAACCAGGGTGGTTCATGGAGGGTTCCATGCAAGTAGCGACAGACAAGGTCGGCACCGGTTGGGGGTTCATCGGTTGGGGTTTCACCTGCGTAGGAGGGTGCTACGTGATGTAGTGGATTGGAAAAGAGGCATAAACTCCCTGGTCCGCGGGGAGTGCATCTGCGGAGGGACCATGGTTCGTGGTTTTTTCTTCTTTGTTATTTTAGGTTCTCTGTTCACCAAGTTATTATGCATTTTTGGTTCTTTATTAGTTCGTTCCCAGGTTCATACCTGCTCTGGTTTGCGAACTCGAACTTCTAAAATCCTAAGCCATCCTTCGAAATCCTTCCACCTGAATCTGATTGGTCTTCTCCGAGTCCATGAATCCCCCTTTATTCTCCCCTCAATCTCCTTTTATAGAGTGGGGAAAAGGATGTATCTATGGTCATGAGACACCTTTTGCGGAGGCCCATGACCAAAAACCCGATTCACGAATGACACGGTCAATTCAAAACTCTCGGGGGGCTTTGAGCGCAACTCCCCCGTGAACCAAAAGATCTCCCCTGCAAACCAAATGGGCTCGGAGAGTGCTTCACGACCACGGAGGCTTTCGCCTCCATTCCGCGAATGACAGCGGATGCAGCTTGGGCCGGTAGACGCGGTCCACGGCTGGGACGGTTCGTGACGGTGGACCGGTTCAGCGCCGGTTCTGCTTCACGCATGTGGAGGATCTCCGCCTCCATCTCGTGAACGAGGATAGTCTGTGGAGGGTAGCGGTTCACTGAATCGGCCACGTAACACTTGGCCGGTATGTGAACTGGTTCGGATTTGTGCATCCTTTGAGTTTTCTCCATTCTTCCCTCCAATTATTTGGGGGAATTGGGTAGAATTTCTTTTGCGGATTTTTCAAGGCCCTACACATATAAAAAGTATCTTTATTATAATTATGTTATAAGGTATTATTATTTGAATGATTCAATGTGTTATGGGAACTTTTGAATGTTTAATGATTAATGTCATTGAGAAAATTTCAATGGTATTTCCATCTATATCAAATTTCTTTGTTGAATCTTGTACTTAATTGAGGTTTATCTCTTATGGTACCATATACCATATGTTGTTGATCGGTTTATGATAATTTTGACTATAGATGTACTATTTTATACCATTCATAGATTATGGCTGAAGTATTCACATTTGGTATGATAGTTTTTTAGTATGAATGTTCATGTTTTTTAAGTTTCATCTGTTCATATGAGGAATGTATTAGACTTTTTAAGTGATGGATGAGCCCTTCTATTTCCCCTTGATATATCGGTAGGTCTCATTAGACAAAATAGATTGGGGTTTTATCTATTTACATATGGTCTTGGAATGGGGTCTTGAAGGTATGGTTGTGATGTCCCACATTACACATTCCATCATTATAAAAATATTAATTAGTAATCCATGTGATAATTAAACTATTGTAAAATTCATGGTTATAATTTTTTATGGAATTATTTATTCATATGTTATTCCTTCCATATTATGGTCATGATTATGTTTTAATAGAATGTGTACTTTTATTTATTCATAGTGCCTTATTACTCATGCTTCTGCTATACTATTTACCCTTACTGAGCACCTGAGCTAGCCAATTTATTTTGTTTTATTTTTCCCCAAGAATAAAGGATGAATATTATGAATGACTTTTAGGTATAACCTTGGAGTATTTATGTTTCCATTGGAATTTATATATTTTATTTCTTTTCATTATTTTATTATAACAATTATATAGGTATCTGGTTTTCCAAAACTACTAAACTATTCTGTCCATTGGGATGAAATTCCATAAATTCATACCAATATAAACAAGTAAGGTACTGACTCCAAGAAGCTAGGGTTATGGACCTTATAGTTGGTATAATATGATTTTTAGTAGAATCCTTGAAAACTAGATTTCGAAAACATAGATTAGGAACAAAAATCAATGATAGACTTTGCAGATAATCATACAAGATTATCATATATTTTTGGTAAGGTAGATATTATGTGCATATCCCTAGAAATAGGTACCTATCTAGATATTACATGTGGATGTGGTTTTGGAACAAATATACCTAGGTTTAATAACTCCGAAAAGGTGTCTTGAGCCTGACTCGAGGTAACCTGGTCCACGACAACATGCCTTACTGTACACCTAGTTTAACACTCCCGTTGGATATGCTTAGGATAATTCACATTTTCTTTATAAATCATTATGAAGTATTTTAATATATAACCATGGTTAAACTTAAGGTGTTTCTATTGAAAATAAGGATTCATGATATTCTATATGTGATTATAAGTTTTTCTTAATATTACAATTATTACCGACAATATGCTTTCTAGTTTTAGTCAAAGGAAGGAACTTGAGGGACTCATGTTGACATTGAATATTATGGAAAAGGTTGTTTTAATGACCAACAAAATAGGATATTAATAGGAGTGAAATATATTGTGATCATTCCTAATGATTTTCCCAAAATATTATTAACAACATATACCTTAACGAACTCAAAAACCGATCAAATAAGAGAAGAATATAGTTTTCTAAGAGCTCCAGTGATGGAGATTATAGAGTTAAGATGGATCAATTTTTATTATGAAAGGAATGTAGAAATAGAAACCTAGAAATGTGTCTCCCCAAAATATATAAATTCTTTATGTGTGGGAAGGAAGAACATAAAGTAATGAATTTTCAAGGAAAAATGAAGAGTATAATGGAAAGAAATAAAACTGATTCGATGAATCTATTTTTAGTTATTTCCCTTCAATATCAAGGACCTTTGCATTACCCGATTCAATTACCTATTCTACAGGATAACCTATATACTATGAAATGAACTTTGTGGAAATAAATGTATGATGTATTTATATATTGAGGTTGTATATAAAATACCAGTTAAAGTAATGTTTAGTGGTTGACAGTATTTCATCGACGCCAGGAATATTTATTGTGGAAGTTATATGGTTTTATAAAGAGGACAACCCATCAAATCTGGTAAGGCCACAGGGTTTGAACACACATCTGATTGGTGAAAAGTGTGAATCTTCTTCCACTAGCCGACATGAATTCTTGGTTATCTTGTTTTATTAATTAAAAAATCTAATGGATAATTGTTATTTTGATATTAGGGACATTTTTTATAAAATAGATAAATTTGGGGTTTAAAAATTAATTTTTGATTTAGTGATTAAGGATAATTTAGAACAAGTTTTTAATTTTTAGAATACTATAATATTTTGGTAAATAAAATATTTTGTAGAATAAATGTTAAATTTTATTTTTCAATCAAATATGATTTTATTGTGCACTTATGGTGATCCAAATTATTTATTCTAGTGATTTGAATATATTGAAGAGTAATTGATTTTTGAAATTAAATTTGTGGTATAAAACTTGAAGAGTTATATATGTAATTTTGAAGAATATATGAAAAAATATTCTGATTCTGGTGTCATAGTATAAAATATTTTTTGAGGAATGATATAATTTCCAAAATGATATATGTTGAACTTTATGTTTTAAATTTTAATTTTTTAGATTAAATTTGTTTTTCATCCTATAAATTTTTATTATATTTTTCGAAATATCTTATCTTATCCTAACCTTTTTATATTTGGTTAATGTATAAAGGCCATATGAACAGACAATTGTAATTTTTTGGGATCTTTGGTTCATAGAAGTGGATTTGAATTCATCAGGAAAGAAAAATTTAAAAAGGATGTTCATTTCCAAGAATAAAGATTGATGTGAAAATATATAGAAGCGTAACAAAAGGATGATATTATTCTTATGACATGAAAATTAATCAAGTATGATTAATTTCTCATGATATTATTTATATAGTAAAGGAATCCCTCAACTATGGGGAAATTATTTTTAAAACAAAACATTATCTGTTAACTTTATTTACTAAGAGTTTAGTGGTCTTTTAACCGATCACAAGATTTATGGTTTTGTGGTGATTAACACTCTAATGACCATGTACTCTATCACTCTCCATCAAAACAAAATGGTTATATTTCCATTTCATGTCCATGTATTGACTCTAACTAATATTATCATATTCGAAAGGACTAATATTATGATGACCTTATCATTTTATTTTTTCCTCTTATTTAGAGTATGTTTTATTAACCCTATTTCGGATGTGGTTTTCCCACAAAGTAATTTTAAAGAAATCAGCCACTCATTTCTTTTTCACGTACAATTTCAAATTGTGAGGATCTAATTTATTGAAGGATGAGAGAGTGTAACACCCACTGATTTTACAGTATATATCTTCTAAATATAACTTCTTCAATAGATTTTCAACTTAAAAAGTGATTAAAATATAATTATTTAATTAATATAGTTATCTCTAAGATTTTGGGAATGTTTGAAAGTAAATATATTAAGTAAATAATGATAATATAGAATAAAAATGTTTACAAAATTAACTCATTGGTTACAAATTAATTTGAAATGAAAACTAATTGAACATAAGGGATATATTTTTATAAAAATCATTTTTATGCCCATAATGAAATATTATATTAATAAAATAAATTAATCACTAATTAGTGAAAGATAACAAATGAATTTATAAATATATTATTCAATAAAGTTTTTTTACATTCATCATAAACACTTTTAGAGGAATAAGATAAGAATAAATCTAATTTTCACATAAAAATCCTATATTTTTCTAAATGCAGTTTTGTCTCTTTTTAAAGAGAACTTGTTTCAAATTTATATTTTAAAAAATTTATAAAGTATATTTTTTAAAATAAACATTATTTTATAAATCATAATATCAAAATTTACTTTGGATAAATTTTTGGCATTTTTCTAATAATTTTCATTTTTGATGAATTGTAATGTGACTATTAGAATAACAATGTGACCTTTAAAAATAGTAATATGGAAATCATAAATATAAACTCACCAAATAATATATATATATATATATAATTAATTAATTTATAATATAAATATTTATGATATAATTATATAATATTAGAAGTAAATAAATATTTTAGAAATTATTAATTAAGTGTATGTATTTTTGTAAGTCATAAATATTTAATTAATGTTTTATAATTAATATGATGATTTAAAATAATATATATTTTCATAAAATATATTCATATATTAAAATTTTTATGTCTTCTGATTTTATGATAATATAATGAGACATTAGTTAATTTTTCACAGTGTTATAAAATTAGTTATGATTTTAAAAACTGTATTTTTCGAATAAATAATGATTTTAATAAAAAATTAAATTTATCATATATATAAAATTATTTTATAAAAATGGAGTTCAATTTTGGATTCTAAAAATTTAGAAATAGTTAGGGTGAATTATTGGTATTTTTTAAAAAATAATTGATTTTTTTGGAATAGTAAAGTACGATAAGTTGCGGTATTTATAAATTACAAGTTAAATACACTATTAATAACATCATTAATGATGTAAGAACCCTTGGATAGAAATAAAATGAACTTATTACTGTAATTAGTCACAATAATCAACTCTATTGCTTCTCTTGATCAAAATAATAAAATAATGAATAAAATAATGAGAAATCACCCTTCTCCACCACTATATATACCACCTCTCACCACCTCTTATCCTCACACCTATAATCCATTGAGACATTTTAAATTTGTACCCAATATTCTTCCCAATATTCTACCCCACTTCTGGGATAACTTGGTCTCATAAAAAGTACAAAACAATTTCCTTAATGTTGTTCTCAAGGAGTAGTATTTAACTGGTAAAATCATTATCATTATCCTTTTAATTCATATGCATGTTCTTTTATTTTATTATAATCTCCTAGCACCATCTATCAAAATGATCATGATAAATTTATTATCATCTACATTATGTAATTATAGAATTTTAGTGGAATATCTTTAATCAAACACCTTTATCTCTCTCAGTTATATTAAAAATGAAAACATCATCCAAGAGGTGCTGATTTACATCCTTCATGGACACCGAACTTTAATTCTTAAATTTGTACTCCATATTTGGTCATGAAACTATATTTATGGTTTAAACAAATAAAGAAATATTTATTATATCTTATTTAAGGTTCTTGAAACTTTTTATATACATAATATTAAATAATAGAACAAAACTAGTTCATTGTGATCGAGAAACTATAAAAATTAAGATAAACAATTATCATTAACATTATACCTAATGATTCATCCTAATATATAGAATAAATTATATAAAATACCAAATAAAATTATGTTTTCTTATTAATGACATTTAATTCCAATTCTAGATAAATATTACCATTTTACATGAACTTAATTACTTATAAATAAGCAAACCGATAATGAAATCCAAAAAAATGAATGCTCCTCAATGATAAAATTGTATCGTATAACTCTTTAAAACCACAATAAATAAACATAATAAAGATATAAGAAATAAATTAAATTAATAAAATGTTATTAAATAATTTATTAATGGATTAAATTTGATTATCTTTGACATGAAGGTCTAGTAAAAAACACATTTATATATAAGGTAATGATATTCTCATCTCACTTCCAAATTTGTGACATATTCTTTATTTACCAATATTTATTTTTTATGGTGTATGTATACTTACCATTAGAGTAGGGGAAGGAGGTTAATTCCAGAACAGTTGTCAATGAAGAATTTTCGGATCTCAACATCATCTAATGTGATGGACACATATAGTGGTTTGATGTGTCCTTGAATGATGGAATATTCATCCTAATCGGTGAAGGAAATCACCGCATTGCATTCATCTGGGTTTTTCTTTGTACGGTAAACCTTGGTGGCAGATACATCGGCTTGAAACTCCTAGGGGCTGAGCAAGGCTTCAATAAGAGCCTCCCTGAGGTCGGCTGACAAACTCAGGGCATCCAAGATGGAAAACTTGGATGGTACTGATGCCAACTGCTTGAGGATATTGCATTTTTTCTCCAGCAGCCGACGATTCTCCACTGGAAGGAGGATTCTAGTAGGCGGCTTGGGAGCTGGAGTATGTGACGAGGAGGGACCCGCTGCGGGGTCAGATCCCGACGATGTTCCCACGTTCTGGGGACCCTGCCCGACCAGTCTGTTTTTACGCACTAGGCGGCTAGACGCTTGTTCCTCCTCTGATGGGTATCGTAGAATAACGGGGCCAGGGTGGCTGCTTGTGGAGGTGGGGTGATATTATTTCTCCTTTTGAGTCTGGTGAAAAGACCTCCCACGAGTTTCCATGATATTGACAGCTTGGGCCGAGGTCCAACCGTAGGGTTGGTTTGGGCCGGAACTGCGCCCCCCCTGGTATCCCCTACCTCTACGTTTCCTCCCCTCAGTCCCGTGTGTCTGTAACTCAGGATCATAACTATACCCTTCATCAGAGGATGATTCCATAAGATGGATGACATTGATGGAACCAAAAATTGGCTCTTCATCCTCTAATAGGTCAACCTGGTTGGTTGTCCCTTATGGTGTCATTTGGTGGGTCAGTGCCCATGGCACCAAGTTTGGGGGCATGAAATCTGGCAGCGTCGGGGCTAACTTCAGCCTTGTTTTGGATTTCTCTTCCTGTGCTTGTCTCCTCCCTTTTTGATTAAGCCAGGATGACCAGATCGTGGAGGGTTGTGAGGCCAATGCTATCGGTTGTGCAGCATCAGGGGCTGTTGGTGGCAACACTGGCTTCCGTAGCTGAGCTCAGAGTATGCCTTGGGATTAGTTGATAGTCTTCCAAGTCATCCGGTTATCAAATGTCTGCCCCTTTTTGCTGGTGACTTCCTGCCACACCTCCCCTTTGTCGGAGTCAGTGGTAGCAATATACGTCACATGTGATGGGGGTGGTCCCTGCTCGACCTTCCCGGATTTTACCATCCTTTGCAGGAGGTCTTTAAAGATGACGCAATCCCAAATATTGTTCACCAACATCCGATGGTAAGGAAAATAGTATGGCCTGTCATCGAGGCCAACTTCTTCGGGTTTCCTCGACTCCGGGAGGCGAAGCAAGTTGCAATTCATGGCGGCGATGAAATAGCTGAGGACTTGGTCGTCTCGGAACGAGTATGTTTTATATCTTCATTCCTCAAACTGGTTCTGCTTCGATCTTCTCTGATATTCCCACCTAGGCGGGGGCGGATGCTAATGTACATGGGGCCCTTGGCGATTTGGTGGAGGCCTGAGCGGTAGAGCAGGCACAGAGGCTGGCTTGAGTGTGACAGAGGATGCTTCCGCTCTAATTGTTCTCTTCTCAAGAGCTTGTGTGGCTATTCAGGACTACAAATTGGTCCACTAGAGGGAGTCCTCAATTCTATGGGAAATGGCCGAGAGATGGCGGAAGCCACTGGTGCACTCCACCGGTATGAGTGGTGTTCGCAGCTCATCTTAGAGATTGTCAATGCATATGGAAATCAACTCATCTTGAGGCATTGGACTGTTCAGAGAGTAGGTCAAACGTTTCCATCTGGAGATGAAATATGAGACCCTCTCATTCTCCCACTACTTGCAGTTCATGAGGTCGCTGACCGTAGTCTTAGAAAGCATTGAGCTGAAGTGGAACCGGAACTGCTGCCGAAGGTCTTCCCAGATTTTGATTGACTGGGCTGGCAGACTCATATACCAGATGAAGGAAGATCCTTTCAGGGTTCTTTATGAAGCATATGAGTTTCAATACTTCTTTCTGTTTCGGAGTTCCCATCATAGGTTCGTAATAGGATGCGTAGTGCATCAAATGCTATTCTGGATCGCCTGATCCATTTAAGATAGGGAAAACAAGGCTCCCATAATTGGGTGGGGGAGGCGTGTTGCTTACCCAATCTAAGTAGGGCTTCCACTCTAGCTGTATCGGAGCGCGTCAGCCCTCCATCTCCTCCAATCAAGATGTCAGTGCTTCGATGGTGTTGGTGAGACCCTGGATTGCATCCTGTTGGGACCGGTCATGGGAAGGTGTAGTATGAGGCATTTCTTAAGGACCTGGATTAGCCGGTACCAAGGGTGCATATGCCTTTCGGGACACCCTCGGAGGGTTTGAGAGAACTTGCTCTGGTTTCCTCCTAAGTGGAGGGAATTCTTGGTATTCATACGGATCCATATTAAGTTAGTTGGATGGACTAGGCACCTCGTTGGGCGGGAGCCCTGACCATGCTTCATTTTCCAGGGTAAACCTCGGTTTTTGAGGTGCACTTACTAGGAGTGCAGGATGTGGCTCCTCATGGGACTCGCTTTCAATAAGATGGTTCCTTTGGAGTAGCTCGGCGTTAAGATTCCTCAATTCCTTCATTTCCTCTTCTTGTCGAGCGAACCTCTCTTTGAGCGTGAGTGACTCATTTTTTTCAAGAGGAGGGGACAGATTAAGGGTAATCGGTCCTTTGTTCTTATCCTTGTTGGAAGCTCACAGGGTAAGTAGAGGAAGGTCAGATGAAGGGGATTCCATGTTTAAAACATCCCTCTAGTTCCGGGTGTGCACACCTACTAGTTAGTTGTGAGTCACAGCCTGACTGGAACCATCATCTCTCGATCCATCCTGATTTGCATCATCTCTGGTGTCACCAGTGGGGTTAACCTATATGACGTTGATAAGTGAATATTGCGGGGAATGGAAGATGTCAACTTCCAAATAGGAAGAGGAAATCCTGCGTCTTTTACTGGCCTTCCATTTCATGTGTCAAGATCGCCTTATGACTTCTTGACGAAGGGTGATGTAGGGAGTTCTTTGATGCGAACTTACGGTGTGCCTTCCTCTCAGAGGGAATGATGATTAAAATGAATGGATAGGATGAGAACCTCCTATTCTGACTGTTCTCTCTAGATGATAGAATACTGACTCTCGTGGTGGAGGTTGTTGTCGAGGGGGTAATAATGCCCCCATCCCTGAAGGCTGGGGTTGGATCCATTACCCGGACGTTGGGTATCTCACCTTTTTGATTGGTCTTATGGGGGAATTTTTTGTTAAAAATGCCCCCAACCATGAAGGATGGGGTTGACCCTGGATTGCGGCAGTTGCTGCAGCTATTGCTACTTTCCTGATCTTGCATGCTCCCATTATGGGGTGAATTGGGTTTGGTGCCGAGTTCTTCTGTGAATCAATCCCTTCTGGGGAGGTAGGCAAAGATCGCTGATCAGCCTCTCTTAGGCAAGAAGCATGTTGTATGCTCTCGGTGGCCTAATTTAGGAGTTCTTGAATATATTTCTCCCATTAGGCCTGACGCTTCTGGGACATACTCAATGCCCGACTCTGTTGGGTGTATTGCCTCTTGCGAACATGGAGACCACCCGAATTCCATCTTGAAGTGATGACGTTGAAATAAACCATGTCAAACGGGTTCTTCTGGGCGGGGAGCAGAGTGAATTTCAAAGATCCATGTTCCCCCATCCTCTGATATGGACTCCCGTCGGAGCATCACCGATGAGGCAGCGTAGATGGTACATCGCACAGAGGCAGGATATCTCCATGTTACCATTGCACCTCTCGGATCACGGTTGTCGCGCCAAAGGAAGAGATTCCAGGTAGATGTGACGTAGGAGGTCTCCTATTGTCTTGACGTGGTCTACATACCCATCATAGGGTAGGAAACTTGATTTCAGCCGATGGAGGGTCGTCCATATATTGTGGCGGATGCCGTTGATGCATTCTTACGACAACTCTCTGGGTATGTCGAACTGATAGGTGGACGTAGGCCAAAACATAACTGGTATATCATCCCTAGCCAGTCGTTTCCATAGGTGAAACATGTCAGCATACTCCTCTGTCAGTGATTCCTCTACCTGGTCAGCCCAACTAAGATGCCTGCTGATAGTGTGGTTGGAGATAGTGGGACTAGTAGGTGCCGAATCCTCATTTGGGCGATTCCAAGGCAGTTCAGAAGATGAACGTGGCCCCGAAACATCTCCCAATTGAAGCAGGATGTCGTTGGTGACTAACTGGGAATCTGACATGCTTGATCCCGTCCTTCTGAGTGCCTCGGCATATGAGGGATTTTTTGTTCTTGATTCAGCAGGGGGAGGGCCTTTCTGTCTATATGATTTGTCATTGCGGGGAGGACCTTCGCAATGGAGACGACAATGGTGAGGACTGCCATCATAGCTTGATGCCTCACTGCATTGAGGAATTTTTTAGTGCATACCCTGGGGAGGTCCTCCAAGGCGTGTCGCAGCAAGGGGAGGACCTTCTGGATGTGCAACATTGTTACAAGGAGGGCCTTCGCAACAAAATCCATCATGGTGAAGATGAACATCATGGTTTAACATTTAGTGTGTATAGTAGGGAGGACCTTCAAGACACACTGCGATAAGCGGAGGACATTCTTGTTTTTTGGGGCCACTGCGGGGAGGATCTTCGCAATGGCGGTTGTGGTGGTGAGGACTACCATCACAACTACTGCAATGGCGAGGACTACCATTACAGCTGCCGCAGGGAAAATATCATCAGGGAACACCCTAGGGAGGGCCTTCAGAATGTTCCGCAATGAGAGGAGGACCTTCTCGTTGCTTGACGTCTCTACGGGGATGGCCTCTATTATCAGGGTGGTGAGGAATACCACTGTGATCTGATGCCCAGTTGCGCGGAGTGTTGTTGCAACGTAACCCCTGAGGAGGACCTTCAGGGTTGGCCACAACAAGGGAAGGTCCTTATTGTCGTGATGAGACGTCACTACGGGGATGGCATCTATAGTTGTGACTTTGATAGCAAAGACTACTATCATAATCTGTGGTCCCACTGCATGGAGAGTGTTTGCAGCGTATACCCCAGGGAGGACCATTAGGGGGGACCACAGCAAGTTGAGGACCTTTTTGCTGCTCGATCTTCTGGTCACGTGGAGGGATTCCGTGACTCGAATCAAAAGAGGATATCTCATGAGCGATTATTATATACCCATGGGGGAGACCCCCACGGGTGCTCCGGGGAGGACCTTTAGAGCTGCTGGTAGTAATATTGCGGGGAGGACCTTCGCAACTACTACTATCGCTCCAATAATATGGTAATGGGTGGGCCGGGTTCTGAGCCTGCGATGTGTGCTTTGCGGCCTTGGGAACCCCAGCTTCCAGCAGAGCAGAGTCATGTACCCGCTCCTTATTTTCCGGCTGCCTTCGGCGCATTCGGGGAGCTCTATTGCGGGAAGCAGGAACCGTCTTCTATTGAAAATGACCTTCACCTTTGGTTCCCTGTCTAATTGGGTCTCGTGATGCTGCCGGGATATTCTGATGAACATCTTTATTTTTAGCAGGGATATATGACTACTATAGAGAATCCACTGTGATGGACGGGTGTCCCCCAGTTGGAAGGTGTGAAGTTTCTCGATCCGGCTGCCCTTGCATCGTGGAATATAGCCGGCGACCCTCCTGGGTGGGAGCAAGGATGCAGATCTGCTCCGAGGCGGCTATCTCGTCTCTTAGATGAGTCGCCTCAATTGGGGAGATGGGCTCATGGGCCCGAATCCTTCCTATTTCCACTGATACAATTACATTCTAGAAAGTCTGCAAGATATGATCTGGGATCGATACCCACTCCTCCATCTTTTCTAGGATATGCAGAGAGACATCTTTGGCTGGAACGGGTATGAAGGCCTATTCTGGTATCAGAGTAGGAATATCCTGGTCCGGTCCTCCAGTGGTCAGTGGGTACTGACAATTTTCCTATGTCTGTGTAGGCGAACGAATCTGCCCCTATACCGGGATACGCAGGTTTATCTCTCCATTTTTCGCCACATCGGGATGGTGGATTTTACTTGCATCTGAAGGGAGCTGGCTCTGCATATATTGGTTTCCCACCGTATCGAGTCGGTGGCATTTATTAGAGGGGAGACATGCCTGCCTATGATTTGCCGCCACATCTGGGTGGTGGACTTTGTTGATCACCACTATTCTGGGATGGTAGGAATCAAGGGGATCTGCTTGGAGATGGCCCTACAGACATTGGGTCTCCACCACATTGTGTTGGTGGGCTTCACGTCCCTGGGTAGGGAGAGGTGCATGCACGGTAAGTTCCATCCTCTGTGAGCGACGGGCTTGATGGAACTCGATGGGGATGCGTGCCTTCTCACATGATGTCGTCATATCTGGATGGAGGGCTTGGGAGGAGTGAAAAGGTGTATGTGCCTGTTTGTGATGTGTCTCCGTGACTGGGCAGTAGATCTCCTCCTCGGGGACAAGGGTGATGAACGGTCCCCTAATGTATGTTTGCCACCCTCGTCGGGCGGGCTGAGGGGCCAAAGCTTAGGGAGCATGGGTCTGGATCCTTGGGGTTACATCCTCCAGAGTGTGAGGATGTTGAGTCACAGTGTGACCGCGGCGTCATCTTCCAGCGGGGGCATTGGACCGGAACCCCCGTTCATGTAATACCCCGAGATTTTATGAAAAATATTCTTTTTAATTTCATTAATGTCTTGTACCAAAAAGAGCTTGCACAACACGCATCCTTGACTTGCCTTGCATTACATGCAATCACGACCTTCCTCGATAGCATGTGTAATACGCAATACCGAGTTTCACTAAACAACGATATGCTATTATAATATTATTAAAACTAGCTGTTATGAATAGTAATAACCACTTTTTAAAACTCTTTAAATCTTATTTTTCAAAATGAACTTCATTTTTGGATTCGGAGTATCGAATTTAGCCTAAGGTGAAATTTTGGTACTTTTCGGATAACTTTCATATTCTGATGAATAGTGAAAATTACTAAATTATAATTAAAAACAACTTTTTTAATCGAAATAATTAATAGTGATAAATTATTAATTTGAGTGGTTTTAAAGTATATTTAGAATATATTTTTACAATTTAATACAATGTTGGTCATTGGATGTAATTTCACATTTAAACCAGACATAATCAAGTGTCAATCTTTTGATAGATATTGTTTCTTAAAAACACGCTATTTGTTTTAACAGTGGGATTTAATTATAAAATTAATTAATGCAAATTCTATGATATGAATTTGGTAAAATAGACTTCATTTTTGAATTCGGAATATGAAATATAGCTTAGGATGAAATTTTGGCATTGTTCTGAAAAACATCAATTTTTGATGAATAGTGAAACCACTAAGTGTTAGGTTAAAAACTGAATTTTGCATAAAACATAATTTTACCGCTTCTGTGAATGGAATTTTGAAAATCCGACAGACACGGTTAATATCAAGGACTAAAATGTGGTTCAATGAGATGAAAATAATTTTTGGTGAATAGTAACGTTTTACTTTTTTTTACCACGGTTAATAGTAAATAGGGTAACTAAGGGTAAATATGATATTACTATTACCCTAACACATGTCCTAATTCTATTGGATAAGTGTAATTCGACCAAAAACAACCTTATGAATATAATATGACCATTTAGGTCCACTTGGATTAGATTATGACATTTAATATTATTTTATTTAATGAATAGTTAAAATAGTTAAAATCAAAGTTTAATAACTAAAACATTTTTAATATGGGGTTATACATAAGATAAATTCGACTATAAATATTCATTAGAAAGCTAAAAAGATTTCCTACATAATGATATTTTATTTATAATTTTTAGACTTTAAATAAATTAATTTATTTATGACACAACGATGATGTAGTAATAACCCTTTTAAGGAAATATTAACATAATTGATGTTATAAATGCTCAAATGAATGTAATTTGAGACTTTTTATGAATTCCACTAATTTTCTAGGTTACTATGATATATTAATGTTGATTTAATCAACATGGTTCGAACATATAATTCTGTTATGAATTTCACAAAAATCATATATCAAATAGTGTCAAAATTGACACAAAATAGTTTTTAAATAAAATATTATATTATTAATTGTTATTGTATTCCTAAAAATCTAAGGTTCGGCCAAATGACTTAGATAAGGATATATATATTAATAATAAACAATTTGGGGTTCGTTTGGCATGTTATAGTAAGTGTATTAACCATATAGTGAAAGAAAACAAAAAGACACGGTAAAAGTTAAATTAATTAACTTAGAGTTAAATCTAATTGATAAGGTTAAAATAATACCCTAAACTTGTCTAAATCCTATTGGTTGATATTATTTCGACCCATCCCCACTTTAGCTTCGAAATAAGACCCTTTGGAACCATTATAAACCGATTTTGACTTTAATATAAAATAATATTTTGAGATATTCCTAAGGTGCCCCTCTCCTCCCTTATAAAAGGGCACCTCCTCCCCCTCCTCCTCACACCAATTTGAGCACTCAAGCTCGGCCAAACCCTGCCATTTTCTCCTCTCCACTTCCCTAGAATAATCCTAGAGGTTCTGGTCTTCCTCAAAGACCAATTTTAGTGCCCTAAGAGGAGGTCTCAAAGAGGCACTTCAAAGAAGAGGTAATTACCGTTACCAATTCTTTCATCTTTATTTCTTCTTCCACTTCTTCTTATTATGTTGTTTCATTATGAAGTAATAACATCAGTATCACTCATATACTTATATGTTATTATAAGTATGAAACAACCCTATTTCACCATCTATCCATCCTACGGAAAAAGAAATCACCGCGCGTGCGTACGTACGGAATACCGTCTCCACGCCGTGGTGTAATCTATTTTCCACCACCACCTTACATGGATGGGTATAATGGTGTAAAGAATAAAAATACATAGTTATTACAACATCATATTGATTCTGATATATTGTATAATCCACTCCAATTCAATTCAATATTTATAGAAATGATATCATCCCTCGTGCGTACGTACGGACTACCGTCTCCACGACGCGATGAGATTCATTCTCCATGTTAACCATTTAAGAGTGATTATAATGTATATATAAGAAATAATAATGAAATATATGATATTATAAAGCTACTGGATTTATGTATATATATACATATGTATGTCATCTACTTACTTCCATTTCAAGACAATAAGGAAAGGAAAACAGCGTTCATGCGTACGTACGGACTACCGTCTCCATGAACGGTGTTTTTCATTTTATTTATCTACCTATTATATATATATATACTGAATATATATGATATATAAATCATATTTTATATTCTGGAAGTAAGTAAATCATGATATAAGTAATAATAATGTCATGAACAATAAGTCAAAACACCTACGATAAATGAAAAGATTTTACCCAAAACGCTTCTTTAACATGGAATTTACAAAGGAACGGGTAATATAATGTCATAAGTGAACCATATATGATATCATAACAATGAATATGATTCTGTAATAAGTCAATGACATTATTTAAATCATTATACAGGAGGTTCGGACACATACGAAGCAAATCAGACCTAAGGTAAGGGAAAATATCACAATCTCATTTTTATCCGAGATTGTTTATACTTTGGTATTTACTGGGGTGTATTTTATCATCCACATCCATGTTTCATAAATAATATTATTTCCATCCACTTACAATAGTTTAAATCCAATTTTACCCTTCGGTGAGTTTTTAGTAAAGAATATGAAAGGAATCTTTTGTCGTTCATTTTGTACGAGGTACTTTTTGACTTTTCCGACAAAAGTACGAAGAATGTTTTTTTAACTTATACGGCATGAATGGATTTTTAAAAAAATTATTTCCAAGAAGCTTCCTTTAAAAGTTTTCAAGTTTAATTTTAATCAACTTCTTTTATTTTAAAGTTTTATGACATGTTATGAAAGGAAAAATGTTTTTGAAGAAGAAAGGATATTTTCCTCAAGAATAGAGTTCAAGTGTTTTATCAAAATTATTTTCCATCTAAGATAATAAAGGGTTTTGTTTTTATCCCTATTATTACATTGATTTGATCATGTTGTGATGGAATTTTTTTATGAATTCCTTTATCTTATATGAATTGATTTATGATGTCATGATGTTCCAAGAATCCCATTTTTGTTACATGTGTTATGCGATGATGTATGTTTTATGATTATGTGGCACACATAAGAAAGGATTCATTATAAGATGGGTGAGACCTATATCTCCCTCCAATGCATTGGGTAAAGATTTTATATCTCATGAGATAGACAGGGCTGGAACGGTAGGTTATACCGGTTCAGTGAAACAGGACTGAAACGAGGGTTACTCGATTCAGAAAGGGACTTTGTCCACTAAGATAGTCTTGGAAATTAGTCTTGACTAACAAGAAATGATTCTCTATGATTATGTGTGTATGCCACAAAGTTTCATGTTTTATGTTATGATTATTGTGATTACATTTCACTGCCATGATTTATCCCATGATTATGAAATTATGCTCTCTTTTGCAGGTTGTGATTTCAAAAATGCTATGTTCTTATGAATACGATGTGATTGATATTTATTTTGTTTACCCTTACTGAGCATTTGAGCTCACCCTTTTATGTATTCTTTTACCCAGGATATAAAGAAAGGTTTTAGGTAAAAAAAAGGAGGAAGATCTTTATGGGAGATTTTGAAGATCTTTCACCACGATTAGAAGATTACGTTCCGAGTTTCCAAAGACACTAAACCATTACGATCCTTGTGTGTGTGTTTTTGTTATGTACTAAGTATTCCGCAAATGTAATGTAAAGTCAATGTACGTCAAGATACGGGTCTCTACAGTTGGTATCAGAGGAAAGGTTTAGTCAACCTTTGGAAACTAGGACGCGAAAACGTTAGTGAGATCCCTAGAGATATTTCTAAGGTATGTCTAGGGATGCCCCTAAGGATAAGTATACGTATAGAATATAGTCCTAGAACTATGGTAACGATATTAGATTAAACCAAAGATGTTAGATATTTAAGTTACTCCCCCTTTATTATGATTTTTGCCTCTCACACTATTCTTTTTGGGTTTTAGAAAATGGCTGGAAACAAGATGATTCACAATAATGGAGGATATGATGGACAATGGAATGATATTCTTCATGAGAAACCAAATGAAATGGGTTTTGGAAGTCCAAACATCATTATTATGCCGAATCAGCAATCTCATAATATGATCAATAAAGTAAAAATTGGTAAGTTTCCTGACTCGACTAATAAGAGAAAGATGGAGTTCCATGATGATCATAGAGGAAAGAAAGTTCAATTTCCCCTATGTAAATCATGTGGGAAGAGGCATCAGGGAGAATGTTTCAAGGGAACTGGAAGATGATTTGGATGTGGAAAATAAGGACACAAAGCAAGTAAGTGCAAAGGAAAAGGGTCGGTCAACACCATGGATGAGGATAATGGTATTGCTACGACATCAAAAATGGTTAAGTGTTTTAAATGTGGAATGTATGGGCATTATGCAAACAAATGACCTAAGGGAAAGACTCATGAAAAGAATCAGTATGGTCATATGGGTAGTATTTATGTGGATGATGATGAAGAGACTACAAATGATATGTGAGATGAAAGAATTTTTGAAGCTCGGTCAATGGTTTAAGAATGTAGTGGAATGATTACATGTTTATCATGTGTAATTTTGTATAAGTAATCTCATGATACTATGGAATAAAGAGACATCTATGGATTGTTACACTGTTGTCTTTCCTTGAGTTTTGAAAGTGTATGATTAATGTTACCAGTATCCATGAATGGTTATTCAGATATTTTTGGAATGTAGATGATATGCGCATAATGAAGGGATAAGGAGAAAATTAAATGTTTGATAGTATTCATGAGCTCATGACTGATATAAGGAGAAGGTTATTTCATGGTTTGAGTATATAGAATTTTTGGATTTTGGTATGTGGAAAGTGTTAACTTTTAACTGCATTCATGCTTTCATTAAGGTTCAATGGGTATTCAAGAGAATACATGATTAAGGACTTTGAATGTTTGGAATGTGACCAAAAAAAACATATCTTATGATATATGGGGATCAACGATGGTGTTAAATCTCTGGTAATCGTTTTCACTATGTTATGAGAGTGGACTACAGTGTTATGGATAAGCCTAAAGATTGGAACGGATTATGTTGGAAATAAGTTAGTATTGTTTAAGGATCAAAGTTTTCTCAATATTATTGATGGGATGTTATAGTAATATAGTTTTAGAAAAAGGACAACCTGCAGGACAGGCGACAGCCCATCGCGTCGGACAAGGCTGTAGGAATCGAACCCACAACCGAAGTGCGACTGGCCTTTATCGCCTACCACTAGCCTACATGAAGTCCCTGTTTAGTAGAAACTAGTTTTATTATTTTAAGCAGTATGATATATGAAGTATAAGTTCATTTTAGATGGACTTATGTATTTTTTGATAACTTTTCTAACCTTTTGAGACAGATGGAATGACCCATCATTCTATCACATGATCTGTTAACAAATCACGAATGACAAATTCAACTTCATTTCTTTAAGAGATGAAGTAGAAATTGTCCAAAGAACGACAAATAGTGAGACTATACCAAAATCATGAAAGTATTTCTTCTAATTCCAATTTCATCAACTTTAGGGAAATGATCTTGAAAACCAAAAATGTTGTCCTAGTGCTCTTATATCTGATTAATCAGATGGTACCTTAGATCGTCACAAATTTATGGATTTGTGATGGCTAGCTTTTCCATAGCCATGTTCTCTACCATTCTCCATCAGAACATGATGGTTAGATTTCTCTTCCATATCCATATTTTCACCTATGTGGAAACCCAGTGATTAGTTTATTTGGGTAACCATTACGTTTCATACTTTTGTTTTTAAAGATTGGTTTTGGTATTCCTTTTTACGATGTGGGTTTCTATTAAAGAAACTTTTGAATAGTAAACCATTTATAACCACGACGAATTTCGAGGGCGAAATTCATTTTAAGGGGGGTAGAATGTAACACCCCGAGATTTTATGAAAAATATTCTTTTTAATTTCATTAATGTCTTGTACCAAAAAGAGCTTGCACAACACGCATCCTTGACTTGCCTTTCATTACACGCAATCACGACCTTCCTCGATAGCATGTGTAATACGCAATACCGAGTTTCACTAAACAACGATATGCTATTAAAATATTATTAAAACTAGCCGTTATGAATAGTAATAACCACTTTTTAAAACTCTGTAAATATTATTTTTCACAATGAACTTAATTTTTGGATTCGGAGTATCGAATTTAGCCTAAGGTGAAATTTTGGTACTTTTCAGATAACTTTCATATTCTGATGAATAGTGAAAATTACTAAATTATAATTAAAAACAACTTTTTTAATCGAAATAATTAATAGTGATAAATTATTAATTTGAGTGGTTTTAAAGTATATTTAGAATATATTTTTACAATTTAATACAATGTTGGTCATTGGATGTAATTTCACATTTAAACCAGACATAATCAAGTGTCAATCTTTTGATAGATATTGTTTCTTAAAAACACGCTATTTGTTTTAACAGCGGGATTTAATTATAAAATTAATTAATGAAAATTCTATGATATGAATTTGGTAAAATAGACTTCATTTTTGAATTCGGAATATGAAATATAGCTTAGGATGAAATTTTGGCATTGTTCTGAAAAACATCAATTTTTGATTAATAGTGAAACCACTAAGTGGTAGGTTAAAAATTGAATTTTGCATAAAACTTAATTTTACCGCTTCTGTGAATGGAATTTTGAAAATCCGACAGACACGGTTAATATCAAGGACTAAAATGTGGTTCAATGAGATGAAAATAATTTTTGGTGAATAGTAACGTTTTACTTTTTTTTACCACGGTTAATAGTAAATAGGGTAACTAAGGGTAAATATGATATTACTATTACCCTAACACATGTCCTAATTCTATTGGATAAGTGTAATTCGACCAAAAACAACCTTATGAATATAATATGACCATTTAGGTCCACTTGGATTAGATTATGACATTTAATATTATTTTATTTAATGAATAGTTAAAATAGTTAAAATCAAAGTTTAATAACTAAAATATTTTTAATATGGGGTTATACATAAGATAAATTCGACTATAAATATTCATTAGAAAGCTAAAACGATTTCCTACATAATGATATTTTATTTATAATTTTGAGACTTTAAATAAATTAATTTATTTATGACACAACGATGATGCAGTAATTACCCTTTTAAGGAAATATTAACATAATTGATGTTATAAATGCTCAAATGAATGTAATTTGAGACTTTTTATGAATTCCACTAATTTTATAGGTTACTATGATATATTAATGTTGATTTAATAAACTTGGTTCGAACATATAATACTGTTATGACTTTCACAAAAATCATATATCAAATAGTGTCAAAATTGACACAAAATAGTTTTTAAATCAAATATTATATTATTAATTGTTATTGTATTCCTAAAAATCTAAGGTTCGGCCAAATGACTTAGATAAGGATATATATATTAATAATAAACAATTTGGGGTTTGTTTGGCATTTTATAGTAAGTGTATTAACCATATAGTGAAAGAAAACAAAAAGACACGGTAAAAGTTAAATTAATTAACTTAGAGTTAAATCTAATTGATAAGGTTAAAATAATACCCTAAACTTGTCTAAATCCTATGGGTTGATAGGATTTCGACCCATACCCACTTTAGCTTCGAAATAAGACCCTTTGGAACCATTATAAACCGATTTTGACTTTAATATAAAATAATATTTTGAGATATTCCTAAGGTGCCCCTCTCCTCCCTTATAAAAGGGCACCTCCTCCCCCTCCTCCTCACACCAATTTGAGCACTCAAGCTCGGCCAACCCCTGCCATTTTCTCCTCTCCTCTTCTCTAGAATAATCCTAGAGGTTCTGGTCTTCCTCAAAGACCAATTTTAGTGCCCTAAGAGGAGGTCTCAAAGAGGCACTTCAAAGAAGAGGTAATTACCGTTACCAATTCTTTCATCTTTATTTCTTCTTCCACTTCTTCTTCTTAGGTTGTTTCATTATGAAGTAATAACATCAGTATCAATCATATACTGATATGTTATTATAAGTATGAAACAACCCTATTTCACCATCTATCCATCCTACGGAAAAAGAAATCACCGCGCGTGCGTACGTACGGAATACCGTCTCCACGCCGTGGTGTAATCTATTTTCCACCACCACCTTACATGGATGGGTATAATGGTGTAAAGAATAACTATACATAGTTATTACAACATCATATTGATTCTGATATATTTTATAATCCACTCCAATTCAATTCAATATTTATAGAAATGATATCATCGCTCGTGCGTACGTACGGACTACCGTCTCCACGACGCGATGAGATTCATTCTCCATGTTAACCATTTAAGAGTGATTATAATGTATATATAAGAAATAATAATTAAATATATGATATTATAAAGCTACTGGATTTATGTATATATATACATATGTATGTCATCTACTTACTTCCATTTCAAGACAATAAGGAAAGGAAAACAGCGTTCATGCGTACGTACGGACTACCGTCTCCATGAACAGTGTTTTTCATTTTATTTATCTACCTATTATATATATATATATACTGAATATATATGATATATAAATCATATTTTATATTCTGGAAGTAAGTAAATCATGATATAAGTAATAATAATGTCAAGAACAATAAGTCAAAACACCTACGATAAATGAAACGATTTTACCCAAAATGCTTCTTTAACATGGAATTTACAAAAGAACGGGTAATATAATATCATAAGTGAACCATATATGATATCATAACAATGAATATGATTCTGTAATAAGTCAATGACATTATTTAAATCATTATACAGGAGGTTCGGACACATACGAAGGAAATCAGACCTAAGGTAAGGGAAAATATCACAATCTCATTTTTATCCGAGATTGTTTATACTTTGGTATTTACTGGGGTGTATTTTATCATCCACATCCATGTTTCATAAATAATATTATTTCCATCCACTTACAATAGTTTAAATCCAATTTTACCCTTCGGTGAGTTTTCAGTAAAGAATATGAAAGGAATCTTTTGTCGTTCATTTTGTACGAGGTACTTTTTGACTTTTCCGACAAAAGTACGAAGAATGTTTTTTTTAACTTATACGGCATGAATGGATTTTTAAAAACATTATTTCCAAGAATATTCCTTTAAAAGTTTTCAAGTTTATTTTTAATCAACTTCTTTTATTTTAAAGTTGTATGACATGTTATGAAAGGAAAAATGTTTTTGAAGAAGAAAGGATATTTTCCTCAAGAATAGAGTTCAAGTGTTTTATCAAAATTATTTTCCATCTAAGATAATAAAGGGTTTTGTTTTTATCCCTATTATTACATTGATTTGATCATGTTGTGATGGAATTTCTTTATGAATTCCTTTATCTTATATGAATTGATTTATGATGTAATGATGTTCCAAGAATCCCATTTTTGTTACATGTGTTATGTGATGATGTATGTTTTATGATTATGTGGCACACATAAGAAAGGATTCATTATAAGATGGGTGGGACCTATATCTACCTCCAATGCATTGGGTAAAGATTTTATATCTCATGAGATAGACAGGGCTGGAACGGTAGGTTATACCGGTTCAGTGAAACAGGACTGAAACGAGGGTTACTCGATTCAGAAAGGGACTTTGTCCACTAATATAGTCTTGGAAATTAGTCTTGACTAACAAGAAATGATTCCCTATGATTATGTGTGTATGCCACAAAGTTTCATGTTTTATGTTATGATTATTGTGATTACATTTCACTGCCATGATTTATCCCATGATTATGAAATTATGCTCTCTTTTGCAGGTTATGATTTCCAAAATGCTATGTTCTTATGAATACGATGTGATTGATATTTATTTTGTTTACCCTTACTGAGCATTTGAGCTCACCCTTTTATGTTTTCTTTTCCCCAGTATATAAAGAAAGGCTTTAGGTAAAAAAGGAGGAAGATCTTTATGGGAGATTTTGAAGATCTTTCACCACGATTAGAAGATTACGTTCCGAGTTTCCAAAGACACTAAACCATTACGATCCTTGTGTGTGTGTTTTTGTTATGTACTAAGTATTCCGCAAATGTAATGTAAAGTCAATGTACATCAAGATACGGGTCTCTACAGTTCAGTAGGGATGAGGTCCTCAACGTCAACCTAATCCGCCTCCCTAAGATAAGGGAGGTACACATTGTCCTGTTCCGGGGATCGACTCCCGAAATGGTTGGAGACAACAACATGGGCTGTTTGGATCTGCTTCTGCGGCCACTACTGGGTAGGCGACCAGCGTGTCCTAGCAGATTAGAGGGCGTGCATGGCCGCCTCCACCATGAGGAGAGTATCGTTCATGTGGTACTCTCGGATCAATGCGTCTGAGACCCATCATTGAAGACGTTGGGTAGGTGATGGGGTCCTCCATTGGTGAGGAAGTCTTTTCATTGTGTAGTTGAAAGAATGCACTTGTGAGTTCTTTCGGGATGCCATTGGATCGAAGGGAGTTCTATGTGGTACCTGTAAAATATTTTAACAAATACAAACATAAAACCCATCAAAGCATCATCTCATGATCCCATTCATATTTAATGACCTTGCTTGGACCTCCTTGAGAGTATAAGGGGGCATAGGGTGGGATTAGGTTAAATCTGTCATGCTTGGTTAAAAATTCACGTCGGGTTCACCATTTTTGTTTTGCAGCACATGATGGGTTCATGGGGAATAAATGTGCGCTACTCGATGGTTTATTAGAGAAGGTTTGGTTCTACTTAATCACTCATATCGGGTGCAGCGTTTTCTACCTCTAAATGCCCAATGGTTATATATCCAGTAATACATGGACCTTCTTTCCAAAGGTAGGAATTTGCTGGGTGGTTTGACCAGTGATGCTTAATAACTCACATTTGTCGATAAGAAGGGAAGTCGGGCTCATATCACCCTTTTGGGGGGAATTATTGCCTATTCCGGGACTCTCTTATAGATTTAAGACATAATCATATGTTCACAAATCTTTGGTTTATACCCAAGCATAGTATCCATGGACTTGTCCTGATTGGAAATGGTCAGCTGGATGCAGGGATTCAAAATCATTTATACCTGAGGTTTACCATCCCTCGTTGTATTAATGACCCCGAGGAGTCTAGACTCATTGAGGCAGCACTAGGGTTGGTGCGTTGAACTGACATGAAGATAGTCGGATCAGCCTGTTGTTGGGATAGAACCTTAGGGAGGATTCCTACATACCCTGCCTAGGAGACAGGGATCAAAGTCCACATAGTTTGGATTGGGGTGTCGGGGAACCGACATGAAGGTGGACCCGAGGGATGGTAAACCTGGAGGGTCCGATGATGATCGGACTTGAACCTCCTGGGAGGATTCCTACGTACCCTTCCTAGGATTCAAAGATCAAAGTCCACGTAGTTCGGATGATTGGGGTTACGCTCTGAGGCAGACCATAAGAGGATGTCATGGTCGATGCTTACTCTTAGCCTACGTGAGTCATGATCGTTGTGAGAAACAAGAGGCGGCAGAGATCAGATGATCACGTCACGAAAGGTGCGTTCGTGAGAAGTGGAGTGGCGATTACAAATGCAACATCCCATAAGGTCGGGGCTTACATCGAGATAGATACCCCTGGTGACAAAGCGCAGCGGGAGAGGTAAAGAGGTGCTCCTATGCCCTTCACCTCTCTTGTTCCCGGGGGAAGTAAATAAGTGCATGGGGACTTCCTTTTGATTGGTATTTTACTACCCCCCGAAGAAGGGATAAGTGAACCAGCCCCAATAAGTGGAGGGGAAGAAAGGGGGCTCCTGATCTCAGACTCCACATTACCATGGGAATGTGAACCCAGGAATGCTTCAGAAATCCGCTCAATGGTAGGAGCAACCCCTTCACCGCTGCTTACCATGCGTATGTGAACTCAGATCGTTGCGTTGATGCACTTGGAGGTTACATTACGCAGGTCCGATGGCTCTGGTGGAGGCCTTGGCTCTGGTCTGACGAGTGGGCCAATGAGGGAGTCACAGAGGACCAGGCTGGATTGAAAATATTTTATCTGGCTCGGGGAATGAGAACTCCAAAGGAGTTGGTGGGCCACACCGAGGTATGGGTGGTGGCTCCCTTCACATAAGTAGGTTCTATGCGGCTAGATAGGCCATCTGTGAACTAGGTTGGTTCGCAGAATGGTGAGAATCCCACGAACCATGATGGTTTGCCGCTTCGGGTTCGATCTTTGAACCAGGGTGGTCCGTAGACTGATGGGAATCCTGCGAACCAAGGTAGTTCGTGGCATCAAGTTTGATCTGTGAACTAGGGTGATTCACGGAGGGTCCCATGTGAGCAGTGATGGCCAAGGGCGGCACCGGTCGGCGGTTCGTCAGTCGGGGCTTCGCCCACGTAGGAGGGTGCTACGCGGTGCAGTGGATCAGAAAAGAGGCATAAACTCCCTGGTATGCAAGGAGTGAATCCACGGAGGGACCATGGTTCATGGTTTTCACTTCTTTTTTATTTTAGGTTCGCAGTTCACCAAGTTATTATTCATTATTGGTTCCTTATTAGTTCGTTCCCAGGTTCATACCTGCTCTGGTTCGCGAACTGGAACTTCTGAAATCTTAAGCCTTCCTTCAAAATCCTTCCACCTGAATCTGATTGATCTTCTCTCAGTCCCTAAATACCCCTCTTCTTCTCCCCTTTATCTCCTTTTATAGAGAGGGGAAATGGATGTATCTATAGTCATGCGACACCTTTTGCGGAGGCCCATGACCGAAAACCCGATTCACAGATGACCCGGTCAACTCACAACTCTTGGGGGGCATTGAGCGCATCTCCCCCATGAACCAAAAGATCTCTCCCACAAACCAAATGAGCTCGGAGAGTGCTTCATGACCGTGGAGGGTTCCGACTCCATTCCGCTAATGACAGAGGATGCGGATTGGGGCGGTTCATGACGGTGGACCGGTTCGGTGCCGGTTTTGCTTCACGCATGCGGAGGATCTCCGCCTCCATCTCGCGAACAAGGCTAGTCCATGGAGGGTAGCGGTTCGCTGAACCAGCTGCGTAACACTTGGTCCAGTCTGCATACCGGTTCGGCTTTGTTCATCCATTGAGTTTTCTCCATTCCTCCCTCCAATTCATTGGGGGAATTGGGTAGAATTTCCTTCGCGGATTTTTCAGGACCCTATACATATAAAAAGTATCCTTATTATAACTATGTTATAAGGTATTATTATTTGAATGATTCAATGTGTTATGGGAACTTTGGAATGTTTAATGATTAATTTCGTTGAGAAAATTTCAATGGTATTTCCATCTATATCAAATTTATTTGTTGAATCTTGTACTTAATTGAGGTTTATCTCTTATGATACCATATACCATATGTTGTTGATCAGTTTATGATTATTTTGACTATAGATGTACTATTTTGTACCATTCATAGATTATGGTTGAAGTATTCACATTTGGTATGATAGTTTTTTAGTATGAATGTTTATGTTTTTTAATTTTCATCTGTTCATATGAGGAATGTATTAGACTTTTTAAGTGATGGATGAGCCCTTCTATTTCCCCTTGATATATCGGTAGGTCTCATGAGACAAACTAGTTTTGGGGTTTATCCATTTACATATGGTCTTGGCATGGGGTCTTGAAGGTATGGTTGTGATGTCCCACATTACACATTCCATCATTATAAAAATATTAATTGGTAGTCCATGTGATAATTAAACTATTGTAAAATTCATGGTTATAATTTATTATGGAATTATTTATTCATATGTTATTCCTTCCATATTATGATCATGATTATGTTTTAATAGAATGTGTACTTGTATTTATTCACTGTGCCTTATTACTCATGCTTCTGCTATACTATTTACCCTTACTAAGCACCTGAGCTCACCAATTTCTTATGTTTTATTTTTCCCCAAGAAGAAAGGATGAATATTATGAATGTATTTTATGGATAACCTTGGAGTATTTATGTCTCCAGTGAAATTTATATATTTTATTTCTTTTCAATATTTTATTATAACAATTATGTAGGTATCTGGTTTTCCAAAACTACTAAACAATTTGGTCCATTGGGATGAAATTCCATAAAGTCATACCAATATAAACAAGTAAGGTACTGACTCCAAGAAACTATGGTTAGGGAACTTATAGTTGGTATAATAGGATGTTTAGTAGAAACCTTGAAAACTAGATTTTGAAAACATAGATTAGGAACAAAAGACTATGATAGACTTTGCAGATAATCATACAAGATTATCATATATTTTTGGTAAGGTAGATATTATGTGTATATCCCTAGAAATAGATACCTATCTAGATATTACATGTGGTTGTGGTTTTGAAAAAAATATACCTGGGGTTAATAACTCTGAAAAGGTGTCTTGAGCATGACTCGGGGTAACATGGTACACGACAATAGGCCTTATTGTACACCTAGTTTAACACTCTCGTTGGATATGATTAGGATAATTCATATTTTCTTTATAAATCATTATGAAGTATTTTAATATATAACCATGGTTAAACTTAAGGTGTTTTTATTGAAAATAAGGTTTTAGGAAATTCTATATGTGATTATAAGTTTTTCTTAATATTACAATTATTACCGACAATATGATTTCTAGTTTTAGTCAAAGGAACTTGAGGGACTCATGTTGACATTGAATATTATGGAAAAGGTTGTTTTAATGACCAACCAAATAGTATATTAATAAGAGTGAAATATATTGTGATCATTCCTAATTATTTTCCCAAAATATTATTAACAACATATACCTTAACAAACTCAAAAACTGATCAAAGAAGAGAAGAATGTAGTTTGCTAAGAGCTCAAGTGATAGAGATTATAGAGGTAAGATGGATTGATTTTCATTATGAAAGGAATGTAGAAATAGAAACCTAGAAATGTGTCCCCCAAAAATATAAAAATTCTTTGTGTGTGGGAAGTAAGAACATAAAGAAATGAATTTTCAAGGAAAAATGAAGAGTACAATGGAAAGAAATAAAACTGATTCTAAGAATCTATTTTTAGTTATTTACCTTAAATATCAGGGACCTTTTCATTACCTGAGTCAATTAACTATTCTACAGGATAACCTCTATACTATGAAATGACCTTTGTGGAAATAAATGTATGATGTATTTATGTATTGAGGTTGTATAGAAAATACCAGTTAAAGTAATGTTTAGTGGTTGAAAGTATTTCATCGACGCCAAGAATATTTATTGTGGAAGTTATATGGTTTTATAAAGTGGACAACCCATCAAATATGGTAAGGCCACAGGGTTGGAACCCACAATTGATTGGTGAAAAGGGTGAATCTCCTACCACTAGCCTACGTGAATTCCTTGTTATCTTGATTTTTAAGTTAAAAGATCTAATGGATAATTATTATTTTGATATTAGGGACATTTTTTTATAAAATAGATAAGTTTGGGCTTCAAAAATTAATTTGTGATTTAGTGATTAATGAGAATTTAGAATACGTTTTATGTTTTGAGAATACTATAAGATTTTGGTAAATAGAATATTTTGTAGAATACATGTAAAATTTTATTTTTTAGTAAAATATGATTTTATTGTGCACTTATGGTGATAAAAATTATTTATTCTAGTGATTTGAATATATTAAAGATTAATTGATTTTTGTAATTAAATTTTTGGTATAAAACATGAAGAGTTATATATGTAATTTTGAAGAATATATGAAAAAATATCATGATTTGGTGTCATAGTATAAAATATTTTTTTTGAGGAATGATATAATTTCCAAATTGATATATGTTTAACTTTATGTTTTAAATTTTAATTTTTGAGATTAAATTTGTTTATCATCCTATAAATTTTTATTATATTTGTGGAACTATCTTATCTTATCCAAACCTTTTTATATTTGGTTAATGTATAAAGACCATATGAACATACAATTGTAATTTTTTGGGATCTTTGGTTCATATAAGTGGATTTGAATTCTTCAGGAAAGAAAAATTTAAAAATAATGTTCATTTCCAAGTATAAATATTGATATGAAAATATATAGAAGCGTAACAAAAGGATGATATTATTCTTATGATGTGAAAAGTAATAAAGCATGATTAATTTCTCATGATATTATTTATATATTAAAGGAATCCCTAAACTCTAGGGAAATAATTTTTAAAACAAAACATTATCCGTTAACTTTATTTACTAAGAGTTTAGTGGTCTTTTAACCGATCACAAGATTTATGGTTTTGTGATGATTAACAATCTAATGACCATGTACTCTATCACTCTCTATCAGAACAAAATGGTTATATTTCCATTTCATGTCCATGTATTGACTCCAACTAATATTATCATATTCTAAAGGACTAATATTATGATGACCTTATCATTTTATTTTTTCCTCTTATTTAGCGTATGTTTTATTTAACCTATTTTGGATGTGGTTTTCCCACAAAGTAATTTTAAAAAAATCAGCCACTCTTTTCTTTTTCACGAACAATTTCAAATTGTGAGGATCTAATTTATTGAAGGACGATAGAGTGTAACACCCATGGATTTTACAGTATATATCTTCTAAATTTAACTTCTTCAAAAGATTTTCAGCTTAAAAATGATTAAAATATAATTATTTAATAATTATAGTTATCTCTAAGATTTTGGGAATGGTTGAAAGGAATTATTTTAAGTAAATAATGATAATATAGAATAAAAATGTTTATAAAATTAACTCATTGGTTACAAATTAATTTGAAATGAAAACCAATTGAACATAATGGATATATTTTTATAAAAATCATTTTTATGCGCATAATGAAATATTATATTAATAAAATAAATTAATTACTAATTAGTGAAATATAATAAATGAATTTATAAATATATTATTCAATAAAATATTTTTACATTCATCATGAACACTTTTAGAGGCATAATATAAGAATAAATCCAACTTTCACATAAAAATCCTATGTTTTTCTACATGCAGTTTTGTCTCTTTTTAAAGAGAACATGTTTCAAATTTATATTTTAAAACATTTATAAAGTAGATTTTTTTAAATAAACATTATTTTATAAAGCATAATATCAAAATTTACTTTGGATAAATTTTTGGTATTTTTCTAATAATTTTCATTTTTGATGAATTGTAATGTGACTATTAGAATAACAATGTGTCCTTTAAAAATAGTAACATGGACATTATAAATATACACTCACAAAATCATATATATATATATATAATTAATTAATTTATAATATAAATAGTTATGATATAATTATATAACAGTATAAGTAAATAAATATTTTAGAAATTATTAATTAAGTGTAGGTATTTTTGTAAGTCATAAATATTTAATTAAAGTTTTATAATTAATATGATGATTTAAAAAAAATATTTTCATAAAATATATTCATATATTAAAATTTTTATGTCTTCTGATTTTATGATAATATAATGATACATTAGTTAATTTTTCACAGTGTTATAAAACTAGTTATGATTTTAAAAACTGTATTTTTTGAATAAATAATGATTTTAATAAAAAATTAAATTTCTCATATCTATAAAATTATTTTATGAAAATGGAGTTCAATTTTGGATTCTAAATATTGAGAAATAGTTAGGGTGAATTATTGGTATTTTTAAAAAATAATTTATTTTTTTGGAATAGTAAAATAAGATAACTTGCGGTATTTATACATTACAAGGTAAATAAACTATTAGTAACATCATTAATGATGTAAGAACCCATGGGTAGAACTAAAATGAACTTATTAGTATAATTAGTCACAATAATCAACTCTGTTTCTTCTCTTGTGAAAAATAATAAAATAATGAATAAAATAATGAGAAATCACCCCTCTCCACCATTGTATATGCCACCTCTCACCACCTCTTATCCTCACACCTATAATCCTTTGATAATTTTAAAATTTGTACCCAATGTTCTTCCCAATACTCTACCCCACTTCTGGGATAACTTGGTCTCATAAAAAGTACAAAACCATTTCCTTAAGGTTGTTCTCAAGGAGTAGTATTTAACTGGTAAAATCATTATCCTTATCCTTTTAATTCCTTTGCATGTTCTTTTCTTTTATTATTCTATCCTAGAACCATATGTCAAAATGATCATGATAAATTTATTATCATCTACATAATTTAATTATATAATTTTAATGGAATATCTTTAATCAAACACCTTTATCTCTCTCAGTTATATTAAAAATGAAAACATTGTCCAGGAGGTGCTGATTTACATCCTTCGTCGACACCGAACTTTAATTATTAAATTTGTCCTCCATATTTGGTCATGAAACTATATTTATGGTTTAAACAAATAAAAAAATATTTATTATATATTATTTAAGGTTATTGAAACTTTTTATATACATAATATTAAATAATAAAACAAAACTAGTTCATTGTGATCGAGAAACTGTAAAAATTAAGAAAAACAATTTTCATTAACATTCTATCTAATGATTCATCCTAATATATAGAAAAAATTATATAAAATACCAAATAAAATTATGTTTTCTTATTAATGACATTTATTTCAACTTCTATATAATTATAACCATTTTACATGAACTTCATTACTTATAAATAAGCAAACCGATCATGAAATCCAAAAAACATGAATGCTCCTCAATGATAATATTGTATCGTATAACTCTATAAAAATAAAATAATTAAACATAATAAAAATATAAGAAATAAATTAAATTAATAAAATGATATTAATTAATTAATTAATGGATTAATTTTGATTATCTTTGACATGAAGGTCTAGTGAAAAACACATTCAGATATAAGGTAAAGATATTCTCATCTCACTTCCAAATTTGTGAGATATTACTTATTCAACAATATTTATTTTTTATGGTGTATGTATACATACCATTTGAGTATCATATGATGAATATATTTATTTTCATTGTATTAAATTTATCATTTTATGATTATTAATTTTGGGTCATATGATTTGACTGATTGCAAACTTGTAAGGGATTCTAACCAAACACCCAATTTTCCTTTGGGATACTCGTTCACTACCTTTAATCAAATTTAATTCCTCATTTTTTTTGTATCCATTATGAATTATGTTTATATGTTCCAAAATCATGTGTTCATATCACACCATAATTATTTTATAGAGATATAAATGTTTTAAAATGGTTCCAATATTAATTATTCCGGATAAACAAGACTGATTTATGATAAATTACCAAATTATTTCCCATTTTCAAGTGCACTATATAATCAATTTTAATCCATCATTATTTTTCTAAAACCAAAAATTTTATCATAAAAAATTATCTTGGTTAATTTATGGTTTTATTAAAACAAATATGTTTTTTCTCTTTAAAACCTCTTTAAAAATTTTCTTAAACCACACTAAATTGTTTATTTCTAATGTTTCATAAAAACAATTTTGTCATGATTTCACCTCAGTGGGGCATAATTTGTGCCTAGAATATAATTTCAGTGTCCTAGTCTTTTATTTATGAGATATACATTTTCAGAATATGATTTTATGGCAAATAAAAATGATTTTTCAAAAGAACCCTTCTTGTTGGTCGAAGTGGATACTCAAGAGGGGGTGAATTGAGTTCCAATTAAAATTTCTGTTTTAAAATCCTTTACCTAAATCCCCCAATTTAAAATACTAATTGAATTGTAGTGAATATGAACTAAAGTAAACATTTAGTTAGGTTCTCATGGGATTGATTAATTCCCAGTTAATCAAATCAGAAGATCAGGTTAGCTTTTGAAACTAACTTAATTATTTACAAATAATGCAAACACTTGCTAATTCAATTATCAGAGTAACTTTGAAAAACAGTTTAAGTTTTAAAGCACTTGGCAGTGGAATAAAAGGTCTTAGATAAAACTAAATAAAGCACATCAGATATGACCAAGAGTTTCATTCTCAAGCCGAGACTTAGTCCTCTCAACAATTTATATAAATTGGATCCACACCCTGGATCGGGGTTCACAACAGTTTACAACTGTCTAGGTCAAAGACCTCTACCAATGTTCTACATGGGAAACAAAAACAACTGCAAATATAGGTTTCCAGGTCACACACGACTTCTACCACTATCCACAGTGGGAAATAGAAGATGTAAGGAGTTTGAGTGAGGATTTACAGATCCTCCAGCTAAGGTTCAGGAGACAGTGTGTGTGTAAATTAAAACTGATGACACAAACTGCTCGTAATGTAAATAATAAATCACGGAGTAAGATATAGAGTTTAGAATGGATCAAGTGATTTCATTGTAGCTTTGGATTCCTTCGGATTTGATCAGAAATGGTTTTGAGCCCCCTTCTGGTTTTTGTCTGAAAACCAGAGTGTCGTCTGCTTGACATCTAGGTTCAGAGATAGTGAAGATGCAGTCGATGAAGTTCTTCAAAGTTCTTGTGAATGTAATGAACTCTTCTTGAGTAAGCTTGAGTGTGTATGAGCTTCTGTTTATTCTTGGTCATGCATGTATATCTATATGATCTCTTCTTCTGTATGTCACTTGTATCACTTCTATATATCCCTTGTATATTCCTCGTGTCTTTCACATGTGTATCTTTTCAGCAATAGGGACTTCTTGTATTTATTGCATGAGCTCCAGCAAAATAAATGATTTCTTTTTTCAGGTACGAGGTATGGTTCCCTGACATCCAACAAACTTCATTAAATAAATCACAGAGCATTAAAATATATTTGATATGACCGTTGGGTAGATTAAAAAAATATAAAAAAATTAAGGCAGTGCCGGATTCTCTGGAACGGTAGCTTTGGATATCGGTAGCCTTGTGTATCGGTAAGTCTTTGTTTCGGTATCCTATTGTGTAATGGTATCCTTTCTATCGGTAGACTTCATGTCTGTCGGTAGACTTGATCGGTAGCGGTAGACTTAATGTACCGGTGACCTTTCGTGTAACGGTAGCCTTCATGTACCGGTAGCTTCCTTAATGTATCAGTAGACTCTCCTCGGTAACTTTTATATAACGGTAGAGTTGATGTAGCAGTGACTTGTCTGTATCGGTGACCTTCACGTATCGGTAGACTTGATGTATCGGTGACCTTCACGTATCGGTAGACTTGATGTATCGGTGACCTTCACGTATCGGTAGACTTGATGTATCAGTGACCTTCACATATCTGTAGACTTGCATAATGGTGACTTGTCTGTTTAAGAATTCTATTGGCATAATGGGTTAAGTTAGAATATATATTCATCCAGTGACCGAATTCTCTGAAGATAACATAAATATTATAATATATGAATATGTGCATGGTGTACAGAAATACAGAAATAATTAATTAACCATTAATAAATATAGGGATTATCAAACCATAATTGAGCATAATTGTAATTATCATAATACGAGTGAGCATAATTGGGATTATCAAAATATAAGTGAACATAATTGGGATTATCAAAATATGAGTTCAACTAATTTTCCCAAAGGGTTCAAAAATCTACCCCATTTTGATAATCAAAACTTATGTCAAAGTATTAGGAAAATTAAAATAGTGTTAGAGGAAAAATTTCCTAAGAAAAACTTTTTAAAAAAAGTTCTCATTTTTCTCCCCCTTTCAATTGCACTCACAGTTCTCATTTGGTTCATTTTCTCCCCCATTGTGATTAATAAAAAGAAGGGTAGAATCAGAGAAATGTATAGACAAAAAGAGAAAAGATTGCAAGGAAACATAAACACAGTAAAGTGGATAATGTAAGAGTAAATATCCATTAAGTCACAAAAGATACAAACTGAGAAAGTCAGTATTACAAAAATAAAAGTGAATCCTATCAAAAACATCCAGAATCACTCAATCGTCCTCTAGAACAGGAGTCTTTCCCTTAGGAGCATAAGAGGGTGCATGGTCAGATTGAGTATATGGCTTGGGAATAGATGAAAGAACAACTGGAGGGTCAACCACTGAAACTATACCAGATCTGAAATATGTGCTCTTCAGTGGGATCATAGGTGTCAAGCTTCGAATAGCCTGAACTGGAGTCAACTGAGGTGTACTCCCAGAGGTAGAGGCAGGAAGTGCAGGAGGTACAATCACAGGTCTGGCATCCACATGCAAGAATGGTAGCAATAAGTTCCTGAAATCCATAATAATACTCCCTCCTCTCTCCATTGCTGACACAAAATCATCTCGATTTTCAATGAATTTATCCAAGGCAGGAGTAAGATCCCTGATCTTGCTAACCTGTTCTCTAAAATCTTGAGTCACTGGAGGCAACTTCAAATTCTCCATCAAGAGCTTGAAATGGTTTGTCATTTGATGCTTGGTATAGACCTTCTCAAAGTAAGCATCCACCTTATTTTTAATTGCCTCTTGAGAAGCAGTAGCTACCCGTAGGTGATCACGAAAAAAACTACTATCTTCCATAGTGGTAGAAAGGATCTGAGTATCCGAGGAACCACTGGTACTGGCCTTAGAAAACTCTTCCTGGATAACAGTTCTGATCTGGTCAAGGTTCACAGTGGAGCTGGATGAGGGAAGGGTTTTAACTGAGAAAGCTACTGTCTCCTTGAAAGATTGTGTCAGATTACTAACCACCTTCTGAACAAGTTCATCATGACTGTTCAAATGTTCTTTGGCTGATTTCTTAAAATCCTCAAAAACATCCACAAACTGCTTGACTACTTCTTTGATATATCTGATATCAGTATTCACTTGGGTTTGAGAGCTGTTCATGGCAATCAATTAAGCAATAGATTGTCTTAGAGCCACCACAGCTCCTATCCAACTCTCAATTTGAGTATGGAATACTTTAACTTCATCCATCATTCCCTTCACTAGACTAGAAACATCACATCCCAGAGATATCTCCAGGGATTACTCCACACTTCTCATTTCATTAAATAGGTTTTTCTTCAAATCTGCCACTGATTCTCTCAATGTTTCTTTCATTTCAGCCTTTAAGGACTCAAGGTCCTCCTTGGTTGGCAAATTTTCAGACACAACAGGTAGGATAACTGAATCCCTTTGGGGATAGTCTTCCTCATCAGAATCTCCATAATTAAGTCCAAGTACCATATATTCTGGATCTAATGTCCATCCTTCAATGTCATACAACACAGTAACTGAACCAAGATGCCCCCCTCACTTAGAGAATTCTCCCGAGGAATCTCCCCTAATGGTTATGCTCGAGGTAACTCTACAACCTCCTCTGCAACTTCAGCAGATTCAATAACCATTTGCTCTGATAGTTCAATAGTTGGATTAGTCCTATCCTTTTCTGAGTCATCAATGACTCTCTCTGTAGTGGCAGTGGGACCCACTGCTGCTTTCTGATCAGGCACTATATGGACTGCACTATCTATCAGAGGGCTCAAATTGAGCACTTCTTCATCATTTTCCTCATCATTTTCTTCATCAGTAGCCTCTTTTTCTCTATTAACAAAATGATCATATTCGGTTGCCTCATCCTCTTCAGAGGTGTCCTTAACAACATATTGATATGATTCATCTTCTTCTTCTGTGGTCTCAGTATCATTGTCCTTCAGAATAGTTTCTCTCCTTGGTAGTTCTTGTGGAGGGCTAGCTGCTCCATAGGAAATATTTTGATGCACAAGACTAAAAGGTAAATCTGGGTCTCCTCCTTCCTCAACTGATGTTTCTTCCTCCTCAGCTTCGGCTACATTATCACTGTAGACCGGTTCTGGCTCATCTGGTCCAAGACCAGGATCCCTCACATCCTTTGGTCTAGAAGGATGGTCCACATGAGTGTACTTGTCATATATTTTACCTTCATCATTAACCCATTATTTCTTCCCAGGGTTCCAGCTAACTTTCATATACTTACAAACAGTCCTGGTGAGATAAAAGCTATCCTTAACCACAACAGTTTCATCCTGAGGTCCAGCTACCTCTTTTGCCTTCAACAAAATAGAAATCAACTTAGTAAAGAAAAGTTCATTGGACTTAGACTTTGGTCTAGTCATATCCTCAATCTGAAACATTAGCAATCTGCACAAATTCACCTTTACTCCATGATTTAACAGATACAACAAATAAATATCCTGAAATCTGAGGGTAGAAAAATCTCCTCTCATTGGACTAATCACATGATGGATGAACTTGAAAAGTAGTTTATCCTCCCCTTACATTTCTACAGCAATGACCTTTCTAGGGTTTCCATTTCCTATCAATTCCAACAAGGAATCCTCATATTTGAAAAAGTCACTAGCAGTAGGTATGGATTTTGAATAAAATCCCTAATCACCACTATGAGGAACTCTGAGGTTCTCAGCCAATTGAACTGATGAGAACAAAAACTTTTTACCATTCACAAAGGAAATCATCCTATTATCCGCTATGATGTCTCAAAACAGAAAAACTCATAGAACTCTTTTACCAGTAGAGGATAATGCAGTCCATTATTGTTCGTGAAGCACTCAAGCCATCCTTTCTCTTTTAAGATCTTCAGAATCGAGGACTTGCTTTCCAACATCCATTCCGCACATAACTCCTTTTCTACTACAATTTCTCGCTTTGATAAATGCGGATTCATAGGATTCCTTCGAACAACACATCTACTGCTTCCACTATCACTAGCATTGGTTACTTTCTGCTTCTTAGCTTGCGGCGCATCACTCCCTTCATCTACTGAGGGTAGCTTCACATATGCCATTTCAGATTCTGAGGCTTAGGGCTTTGTGAGCTTGAGAGGTTTAGGTAGGAGGGATTCGAACAGACGGGTTCACGGTGATTGAGTGAAGTCTAGAGTCGGGTTTAATATCATTTAGGATTCACATATAAAATAAATAAAAAAAATTCGGAGTCTTGGACTTAATACGAAAATTTAAAACAGTGCAAGAGATGTACATGTGAGGTGTCCTTAAACGGTGAGGTCTATCCTAACGGTGAGGTTTTATCTAACGGTGAGGTCTATCTAACGGTGAGGTCTATCCTAACGGTGAGGTTTATTTTAACAGCGAGGTTTATCTAATGGTGAGGTCTATCTAACGGTGAGGTCTATCCTAAAGGTGAGGTTTATCTTAACGGTGAGGTTTATCTAACAGTGAGGTTTATCCTAACGGTTTAAGAGTAAGTTATCATTCCTAATTCGTGTCCAATAAAACTTAATCTTTTTGAATTTAATGACTTAGTAAAAATATCATCTAATTGGAGTTCAGTGCCTATAAATTCAAGAGTTATATCAACTCTTTGACAATGATCTCTTAGAAAGTGGTGTATAACATCGATGTGTTTGGTTTTAGAGTGAGAGACAGGGTTCTTTGAGATGTTGATCGCACTAGTGTTATCAGAGTTAATTGAAACATGTTTAAAATCAAATCCATAGTCCAATAAAGTATTTTTCATCCACAGAATCTATGCACAACAACTACCAGCAGCTATATACTCTGCTTCAGTAGTAGATAAAGCAACCGAGTTCTGTGTCTTACTACACCATGATACTAGGGACTTTACATGTAAATGACATGTTCCAGATGTTCTCTTTCTTTCTAACTTTCATCCAGCAAAGTCAGCATCTGAATAACTTATTAAATCAAATGATTGTCCTTTTGGGTAAAACAGTCCCAAATTAACAGTATATTTATGATATTTGAATATCCTTTTAACATCAAGTAAGTGCGACTCTTTAGGGTTAGCTTGGAATCTAGCACACATACATACACTAAACATAATATCAGGTCGACTAGTAGTAAGTTAAAGTAAACTCCCAATCATACCTCTATAATTAGTTTGATCTACTAGTTTCCCAGTTTTATCGATATCTAATTTATAGGTGGTACTCATAGGTGTAAAACTTCCCTTAATACTATCCAAACCAGAACATTTTAATAAATCCTTAGTATATTTACTTTGATTTAAAATAATACCATCTTTAGTTTGAAATATTTGAAATCCAATAAAGTACTTATTCTCTCCCATTAAGCTCATTTCAAAATCATTTTGCGTATCCTTTGAAAATTCAGTACATAGAGAACTTTTAGAACATCCAAAATAATATCATCAACATATATTTGTTCTATTAAAACATTTTTTGAAATTCTTTTTATAAAAAGAGTGGGATCAGCAATTCCATTTGTAAATCCTTTCGAAATAAGTAAATTTGTAAGTCTTTCATACCAAGCTATTGGAGCTTGTTTTAAACCATGTAAAGCTTTAGAATGTTTAAAAATATGATTTTGAAAGTGAGGATTTGAGAAACCAGGTGGTTGTTCTACAAAAACAACTTCAACAATAAAACCATTTAGAAAATCACTTTTCACATCCATTTGATATAACTTGAAATTCAAATGTGATGCAAAGGCAAGTAAGATCCTAATTGCTTATAATCTAGCTATAGGTGCAAAGGTTTCCTCATAGTCAATTCCTTCTTCTTGATTGTAGCCTTGTGAAACTAGTCTAGCTTTGTTTCTAATGATGTTTCAAGATTCATAAACTTTGTTTCTAAATACCCATTTTGTGCCTATGGTTAAAGTGTCTTTAGGTATTTCTACTAATTCTCAGACTTTATTTCTTTCAAATTGATTTATTTCTTCTTGCATAGACATTACCCAAAATTCATCATTGATAACATCATTGATATTTTTAGGTTCTAACTATGAAAGAAAAGCTTGATGTTCAACCTGGTTTCTTAGAGAAGCTCTAGTCTGTGTTCCTCTATCTAGATTACCTACAACAACATCTAAGGGATGGTTCTTTAGAATCATAGTTGGTCTCAAAAAGGTAGGGATAGAGATTTTAGGTTCATCAATATGTTGGGAATCAATAGAAGCAGGTTCTTGAAAATTTCCAGAACTGGATGTTTTAACTACAGGTCCACTGTCTTTATCATTAAGTTTCAAAACAGAGAGATCATCTTCAAGATTTTCAAAAGAGGTCTTAGGTTCATGTGGATCAGTTTCATCAAAATTTTATGTGAACAGATTCCTCCACACATTTGGTTCTCTTATTGAAAACTCTATAGGCTTTACTAGAGATAGAGTAACCTTGGAATATTCCTTCATCACTCTTGGATGCAAAATAATCAAGATTACCTTTGTTATTAAGAATAAAGACTTTGCAACCAAAAACTCTGAAGTAGTTAACCTTAGGTTTCCTATGGTTCCACAACTCATAAGGGGTCTTCTTAAGAATACCTCTGATCAAGACTCTATTGATAATATAACAATTTGTATTGACAGCTTCAACCCAAAAATAAATAGGTAGGTCATACTCATTGAGCATGGTTCTGGAAATTTCCTGAAGGGTTATATTCCTCCTTTCTACTACTCCATTTTGCTGAGGTGTCCTAGGGGCAGAGAAATTGTGACTATAGCCATTGTGTGAGTAGTAGGATTCAAACTCATGATTTTCAAACTCACGACCATGATCACTTCTCAAGGTTTTAATCTTAAGTCCACTAAGGTTCTCTACAGACTTGGAATATTTAACAAAGTAAGAACAACCTTCACTTTTGTGAGCTAGAAAATATACCCAAGTATACCTAGAATTGTCATCTAATAGAACATAGATGTAGTGCTTCCCATTTAAACTAGAAACTCTAGAAGGTCCAAACAAATCCATGTGATCCAACTTGAGAGGCTGAGAAGTTGACACTTATTTCTTTGATTTGAAAGAAACTTTATGTTGTTTTCCCTTTTGATAGGGATTACAAACTTTATCTGCTGGGAATTCAAGTTTTGGTAGGTCTCTAACTAAGTTCTTACTAGTAAGTTTTCTAAGTGAATGTACATTGAAGTGTCCTAATCTGCTATGCCAAAGCCAAGAATCTTTATGAAAAGCATTTAAACAAGTTATATTTTTCATAGCTAAAGAATTTAAATCAACAACATAGACATTTTTATTTCTCAAGGTAGAAAATAATAAATCATTTTTAGAATTAAAAACATTGCAAGAATCATTTTCAAATTTAACATTAAAACCATCATCACATAACTGAGAAATACTTAGTAAATTATATTTAAGTCCATCAACAAGTAGAACTTTAGAAATTAATACTAAGTCAGTGTTACCAATCTGGCCTAAGCCGGTGGTTTTCCATTTAGATTTTGCACCAAAAGTGACAAAACCTCAGTCAACTCTGACTATGCATTGGAAGAATGAGACGTCTCCTGACATATGTCTTGAACATCCACTATCCAAGTACCAGGACTCTCTATAGGATCTCTTTAAGCAGGTTCTCTACAAAATATATTTAGATAGGAAATGATTTTGGTACCCAGATTTTCTTGGGTCCAGAAAGGTTAGCCAATAAAACTTTAGGTACCCAAATTTGTCTTATGGGTCTTATAAGATTTTCAGAATCAATAGATTTAGATAGATAAACCTTATTAGATCTGTAACTATGAATATAACTAGTTGAAGCATATGAACTTCTAGAACTATAGATTTCTACATTATGTCTAGATTTAGGAATAAATCTAGTTTTGGTAATTTTTATTTTTCCATGTTGGTATCCTATACCAGTAGTATATCTAGGTGAAATATGCTTACCTAGCATTTGAGTAAGATTATATTTACCATTTGTGAACTTTTCTAAATCCTTCCTAAGTTGCTCATTTGACAATATCAGTTAAGTGTTTTATTTAAGTAACTGAGCATTCTTTTCCATTTCTATGTCAAGATCAGATTTATGTTTAATAGTTAAAACATACTGTTTCTTTAAAGCTTTGTATTTTCCTTTCATCTCATTACAGGTTTCTTCCAACATATCACAGTATTCAAACAGTTCAGATTTTGACATATTTTCATAATCAAAATCATATCTAGAATAATATGTATTTAAAGCAGGAGTTTCAGATGTTACCTCAGAAGTGTTTTTCATAAAACACATGTTTTCTTTATTTCTGTTTTCAGTCTCAGAAGCTTCAGATTCACTGGATCTATCCTTAGAAGCACTCCACGTAGCCTTCATGGATTTCTTAAACTTATTATCTTTATACTCATATTTCTTCTTGTATTTCAGCTTTGGACAGTCCACTTTTATATGTCCTTTTCTTTTGCATTCATATCAGACAACTTCATCAGATTTCTCAGATTTCTTCTAGTTCTTTTTCCAGTGTCCCTTGTTTTCATACTTACCTTTGTAATTAGATTTTCTGAAGAACTTATTCTTCCTATAAAACATCTTAAATCTTCTGGCTTTGTGAGCCATTTCTGCATCACTGTCAGATACACTTTCACTTTCTTCATAGCTTGAGCTATCACTCACATCTTGAAGTTTCTCCTTGTCCTTATTCTTCGAAGTAGATGTATTGAAGGAAACTGACTTCCTTTTTGGTTCATCTTCTTCTTCTTTGTTTACCTTATGTTCTTCTTCATACATCATCAACTTACCAATAAGTTCCTTAACTGAAAGTTCACCAATATCACAAGATTCTCTAATTGAAACAGAAGTGCCCCTCCATCTTTCAGGTAGGCATCTCAAAATTCTCATGATCTTCTCCTTTGATGGAACATACTTTCCCTGTGAGATCATTGTGCTAACAATTTCATTAAACCTAAGATACATATCAGAAATGGGTTCATCAGGCTTCATCTTAAAAGTATCATATTTAATAGTATAGGTGTTCAATCTCATTTCCTAAACGCTAGTTGTTACTTCATGAGAAACACTTAAATTATCCCAAATTTCATGTGCATTCTTACAAGTAGGTATTCTATTAAATTCCTCATCCCCTAATGCACAATACAGAGCATTCATAGCTTTGCAATTTTTATTGTAAGCTGTCTTAGTAGCTTCATTCCAAGTTGATCTAACAGTAGTGGGAATTTTATATTCTGATTCTATGGCAGTCCAAATATAAAAACCCATGCTTTATAAATGAATTTTCATCTTAATCTTCCGCTGAGCATAGTTTTTTCCATTAAAAAATGGTGGTCTATTAGTAGCAACACATTCAAGTCTGTTATCCATGACACCCAAGTTAAAACAAAACTTTTAAAGAGATAAAAATTTAGAAATAACAGAAATCTTAAGAATTTTAAAATACAACTAGAATCACAGGTGAAAAACAGATTACTTCAGAAACTATTTTAAATCCTCTAATACCAAATGTTGGTTGGAGTGGATACTCAAGAGGGGGGGTGAATTGGGTTCCAATTAAAATTTCTGTTTTAAAATCCTTTACCAAAATCCCCCAATTTAAAATACTAATTGAATTGTAGTGAATTTGAACTAAAGAAATCTTTCAGTTAGGTTCTCAAGGGATTGATTAATTCCCAGTTGATCTAATTAGAAGATAATATTAGTTTTTGAAACTAAATTAATGATTTACAAATAATTCAAACACTTTCTAATTCAATTATAAGAGTAACTTTGAAAAACAATTTATGTTTTAAAGAACTTGGCAGCGGAATAAAGGGTTTTAGATAAAACTAAATAAAGCACATCAGATATGACCAAGAGGTTCAGTCTCAAGCCGTGACATAGTCATATAAACAATTTATATAAATTGGATCCACACCCTGGATCGGGGTTCACAACAGTTTACAACTATCCAGGTCAAAGACCTCTTCCATAGTTCTACGTGGGAAACAAAAGCAACTGCAAATATAGCTGTCTAGGTCACACACGACCTCTACCACTATCAACAGTGGGAAATAGAAGATGTAATGAGTTTGAGTGAGTATTTAAAGATCCTCCAGTTATGTTTCAGGAGACAGTGTGTGTGTAAATTAAAACTGATGACACACACTGCTCGTAATGTAAATAATAAACCACTGAGTAAGATATAGAGTTTAGAATTGCTCTAGTGATTGCAGTGTAGCTGTGGACTCCTTCAGATTTGATCAGAAATGGTTTTGATTCCTCTTCGGGATTTTTTCTGAAAAACAGAGTGTCGTCTGCTTGACATCCAGGTTCAGATATAGTGAAGATGCAGTAGATGAAGTTCTTAAAAATACTTGTGAATGTAACGAACTCTTCTTGAGTAAGCTTGAGTGTGTATGAGCTTCTGTGTCTTCTTGGCCGTGCATGTATATCTGCATGAGCTCTTATTTTGTATGTCACTTGTATCACTTATATATATCCCTTGTATATTCCTCATGTCTTCACATGTGTATCTTTGCAGCAACAGGGACTTCTTGTATTTATGGAATGAGCTCCGGCAAAGGAAAGGATTTCTTTTTGCAGATACGAGGTACGGTTCCCTGACATACAATAACCTTCATTAAATAAATGACAGAGCATTAAAATATATCTGATATGACCGTTGGTTAGATTAAATAAAGATAAAGAAATTAAGGTTGCGTCGGATTCTTTGGAACGATAGCTTTGGATATTGGTAGCCTTCTGTATCGATAAGTCTTTGTATCGGTAGCCTCTTATGTAATGGTATCCTTTCTATCGGTAGACTTCATGTATGTCGGTAGACTTGATCGGTAGCGGTAGAATTAATGTACCAGTGACCTTTCGTGTAACGGTGGCCTTCATGTACCGGTATCTTCCTTAGTGTATCGGTAGACTCTCCTCGGTAACTTGTCTAAAACGGTAGACTTGATGTAGCAGTGACTTGTCTTTATCGGTGACCTTCACGTATCAGTAGACTTGATGTATCAGTGACCATCACGTATCGGTATACTTGATGTATCAGTGAACTTCATGTATCGGTAGACTTGATGTATCAGTGAACTTCACGTATCGGTAGACTTGATGTATCGGTGACCTTCATGTATCTGTAGACTTACATATCGGTGACTTTTCGGTTTAAGCATTCTATTGGAATAATGGGTTATGTTAGAATATATATTCATCCAGTAACTGAATTCTCTGAAGAAAACATAAATATTATAATATATGAAAATGTGCATGGTGTACAGAAATACTGAAATAAGTAACTAACCATTAATCAATATAGGGATTATCAAACCATAATTTAGCATAATTGGAATTATCATAATATGAGTGATCATAATTGGTATTATCAAAATATAAGTGAACATAATTGTGATTATCAAATTATGAGTTCAACTAATTTTACCATAGGGTTAAACACTTCATTTTAAAAGAAAAAAAGGTTTTTATCCTCTCACTTTTACTTCTATGGGATATATGACTTCTTCACCAATTCTTCCTTGTGTGTTGGGTGTATGCACTACCTTTTGTAAAATAATATCAAGTCTCTTTATTCTAATGATATTGGAAGTTATTATGATTTGAATGTTTCTATGTGGTATGTGAAACTTTGAAATGTTTAATGACTAATTTTATTAAGAATATTTCAGTGGTATCTACATATATATTAACTTCCAATATTGAATGTTATACTTCATTTCAGTTTGTCTCTTATGATACTATATACCATATATTTTTGAAAGTTTTTTTATAGATTTTTACTATGTATGTACTATTTTACTGTATTCATAGATTATGGTAGAATTATTGAAAATTTGTATACTAATTTTTTGGTATGAATACTTATGTTGTTTATATTTCATCCATTCATATGATAAATTTATTGGACTTATTATGTGATTTGTGGTGCCTTTTGTATCCCCTTGATGTATCGATTGGTATCATGGGACAAACTAGTTTGAGTTTTTACCCATTCATTTATGATCTCGGAATTAGGCCTTGGAGATATGGTTATGATGTCCCTTATAGTGCATTCCCTAATTATGAAACAATTTATTGATAGTCCATATAATTGTTAAACTATTTTCATATCCATGGTTATGTTTTATTATGTAATTATTTATCCAGATTTTATTCCAACCATATTATTATCAAGATTATGTTTTAATGGAATGTATAGTATTATTTATTCACCATGCCTTATTACTTAAACATCTACTGTACTATTTAACCTCACTGAGTACCTGAGATAGCCTCTTTATTATGTTTTATTTTTCCTTAGGATATGAATTTGAATATTATGAATGACTTTCAAGGATAATATATGAGTATTAATATTTACAATGGAATTTATATTTTTTATTTCCATTCAAAGTTGTATTGTAAATTTTTTTTATGTATCTTGTCTTTTTAAAACTACTAAACTATTCAGTAATTCAGGATATGATTCCTTATAATCATTCCAATATAATAATGTAAGGCATTGACTCTAGGATACTGGGGTCGGGGACCTTACACTTTTTAAAATAGGAGAAGGTAAATATGAAGGTTACATGAGATAAAAAATAATTCAATTTCCAAATATAAAGTAGGGAATTATAAGGAAATTAAAATATGGGCATGTAAAAAAATTATTCTTTACAGAGAATGAAAATTATTCTTAATAATGTCATATTTTTATGGGATAGAAATTTATATAGGAAGAAGGTTTGAATAAAAATTTTCATTTCCACCATAGATAAAGAGAAATTATAATATAAAATCTTAGGTTGGAAAAAACCAAGCATAGAAGTTAGGAGTTCATGATGAAACATTATAACTCATTGAAGGGGGGGGGGGTGAGTTAACTAAATCTATTACAACTTTAATATCACTTAAATAGAAAAAACATGGAAAAACTAGAGATGGATTTTTAAATCCCATAAATTTCATGGAAAATTATGATAAGTGAAATATATAACCAATATTGACACCAAGAAATTGATGAAAGTGGTGAATATTGATAATATATCAATAAAGAAAAATTATGATGCAAAAATCCATTAATACATATAAATAATTTTAATTAAAACCTTTTAAAGGGATAAATTGATATTAAACATCAAATAACATGAAAGAAATATAATTTATTATTTATCCAATAGGTAGTATACACACTATTTAAATGAAACTAGGTTATTAATACAAAACATATCCCAATTAAAGTAAATTGAGATGAAACACCCTTATATTTTTAGTATTTATGGAATTAAAAACCCATGAAAGGTATAAAATGAGTTTTATTTGTAAATAATATATATTTCAAGAAAAATTTTGATAATAAAATACACAAATAATATATATATATATATATAAACACCACAAAAAAGAATAAATTGGTTATTACACATCATATCTGAATTACAAAAAATTGATATGTAAAATCTATTATATTAATTCCCAAGTTTTATAAAATCCATATAATATCTTATTTTGAAGAAAAAACTATCTTAACAACATATTTGATAACCATATTCATATCTATAAAATATTTAATATTCATTTATCATCTTTTATTATAATATATTAGTTAGTTTTATTTTAGTTTAATATTATGTTGTTATTAGTTCTGATATTTTGTTGTTACTAATTTCATAATGGTGGTATAGATTATTATTTAAATTCACTAATTTCACCATTAAAATATCTCTAAAGATACTATAATAGATTTTTTATAATTTTTATAATATTCCAATTTCATTTTATAATTATTTTACATATGATTCGCCGTGATGATGTCAGTTATGAGATTGTTTTGGTAACTTTCATGAATGAAGATTGATGTCTTCATATGGGGTTAGATATTTCCATTACCATTATAGAACATAAATATAAATATATAATTATTAGTGTAATATATAAATAGTGATTATGTTTCCAAAGATACATATGATATAAATTTATACCATTGTCAATGTAAGTGGATAAATATACACACACTAGAATAAACAATACTCTATAAGTGAGTATGGTCAAGAAATTTATTCATTTGGAATAATATCATTATTAAAAAATCATAGTATTACTATTTATATATTTTTAATTTTATTAATCATGTTATAATAGAGCTAGTTAAATAATTAAAGTCCATAAAGAAAAAGAAAATACATCACCCTCATTGAGGTACTAGGTTGCACGTTTGCTAGATCATCAAATTCATTTTCCATGTTTTAAGAGGATTTTTCATAATGGTTTATAATTTGATAATTTTAATAATTTTATAAAAATCTCACTAAAAATATATCATTATTTTTAAACCATCAATGTAAGATGGAAATTAAAAATTGAGCATGTTGTTAATGGAGGAGGTAGTCCACATGTACGCATAATGATGTCTTCCTTTTTCAGATGGATTTGAAGAAATGTTAATGATTTATATTAGTATAATAAAATTTAAGTGTATTAAAATTACATATGATATCATAATTTCATGTATATAATACATTTTATGGGGTAAAATAAGAAATGAATTCTAGGAGCTCGGTTGAGAACATTACCTCTCCCTTTGGAATTTCTCCCTTGGGTAACACCATAAGGGTCCTTAGGTTAGTATTTTTTCAATGAAAATGATTAGACGATGTTGGTAGACATATTATAAGTTCATTGGTTAGTTTTTTGGTTGATGTAATTATTTATAATGAGTAGAGAAATATTGTAGAGGTGAGATCCTTTTATATGTTAAGGGATGGATTTTTTTAAATATAACATATTAATATAAATATATCACATTTTACATGTCATTTGGAGTTAATTTGGAAAATAATGGATTGGTGGAAAAGTTATGTTAGATAATACATCAACCATTCATTTTCAAACATGCTCTAATTTTTTTAAGAATTTTAATCATCGATTTCAACTTGTACATTTTTTTATTGTGGAAATTAATATTTACCTATCGAGTAGGAATTAATATATAAATTTGACACAATAATTCCAAATATTGAATAAATTTTCTCAAATAAATTTTATCAGGGTGATAAAAATTAATTTTAATATTAGTAGACAAAACATGTAAAAACTATTTCTAGAAAAGTGCTTTTAAAATTTTATAAATAAATTTTTGGATAAAATTATCAAATGATATTTATTTAAAATACATAATTAAGTTTATTATTAATATTGAAGAGTCACGTGGCTTAAAAATAATTATAAAATCCAATTCTATATTGTGATTTCATAATTAATGAAAAAGATGAAAACATGTTTTTATTAAAATAAAATATTACATAAGTTTTAGAATGTTAAATATGATTTTTATAAAATCAAAATAGTTTTTTAAAAAAAAATAATTTAATTAATTAATGACATTATTTTTTATGAAAAATGTTTTATAAAAGTTTTGTGTCATTATTAGATCACGATAATTTCAAAAAATTTATGGTATTAAAAAAAATTCTGTTTTTCACTATTCACCTAAAAATAAACTACCTTAAAAAATATCAAAAAAATAAACTTAAAATAAAATTATTACTATAAAACCATAAATTATGTTATTTATTTTATTTGAAAATTATAATATTTTATACTTGAAATTTTAAATAAAATCATAAAAAAAATTGAAAACTAATTTCATAGGTAAATAAATTTAAAAATATTAATGGTTATTATTCTTATTTTCTATTAATTATGAATTATTATTAATATATTATTGATAAAAAATATATCATATAATTATTTAAACATAGTATATTCAGTTTCATGGAATAAAAATTCAATGCCCATAAAAATGAAATTTAATAAAAAATATATTTCAAGAAAAAATGAATTTATTATTATTACACACGTTCTAAAAAATATTTGAAAATTTTAATTTATTTCATTTGAAATACTATAAATAATTTTCCATAAAAACTTTATTTAGTGAAGATTTTTTAAAAATACTAAACACTTAAAAACATTTCTTTGAAAATTATTACTTTTATATTAAGTAACCTTCACTAAATACAAATAAAAATATTTATTTATAAAAAAATTAATTTTAAAAATCTTTTAAAATTTTTATTCAAATTTTTTAAATACATAATATTATACTTATATAACAATAATACTAACAATAACACATAAAAAATATAAGCATAAGTTTATAATATTCTGATATAATATATTTATTTCATTATTAATTATTTTCTATTTATATTATTTTAAATTTACAACCAACCATAAACAACTTCAGTATAAAAATTGAATACATGTATATCCAATGACCATATTTACAATGAACATAGTTTTAATGACCAAATATTTTTCCTATATACAACCTTACTAAACCCATTCATTCCATTCGATCTTTTTTACATTAAACTTATCCTTTCAATAGATCTCATTTTATATATCATATTTTGATTGATTTTTAATGATGTTCCCCCTCATTATATTTTTTCATTGACTTCTAGTTATCATCAATGGTGAATATGATCCATGATAAATCATAATATTTAATATTTTATTCATTCAATTTATTTTTCCTTTTTAAATTATGCTATTTTAATGTAGGTAATAATACACGGTGAGTAGTAATCCATAGTGTGCAAAACATAGTATAATGTGAATTTGTTGTAATTTTTACTATAAATTCAAAATGTGTTTTTAGTTTAATTACAACATGTTATAAATTATTTACTAATTTACTATAATTTGTTTGAAAGAATAGAAAAAATAGTTTAGATTTATAACCATATAATTTATGAAATGAAGATGTTCCAAAAAACTTAGGGTGTTTCAAATTAAGTGTGTGACCATCTCACATTAGGACCTATGGAGTTTCCCTGATTCTTAATCATTGATGATGGTATTATATTCTGAATTAACATTTCATAGATTAATTGTATATCCTATATTAATTTAAATGAGTGGCACCATTTACATTTTTTAGTTGTTTATATTATGTTTCCTTGATATGATGGTTCCAACTTGTTATATTCAATAATTCTTTGTTATGTAATTTACTTTTGTTCTTTTTTTTGAAAATATGACCTATAAAAATGTTTTTAAATAGGGGTAATTATGTTACAAATTTTAGGATTATATTTTTCATGAAATTTTCAATTTGTGTTTGGTAATGGAATGTGGTATTTATTAAATTATTATTACGGTTCAAACCTTATAAGGCTAAAAAGTGTGAGATTTATTTGGATTTTATTCTTGATAGGTAATCCAAGATCACAAATATGAGAATTATGAACGATATATCTTGATGAACTCAAGTGGGGAGGATAATGATAAGGTGGGAAACTAATTTTAATGATTGTAAAGATGTTATTCAAGGAAATAAAGTCAAGTTTCATTGGATTATTGTACATTGTACTGAAAATTTATCAAGTATTTGTGATATTTGTGGAGGTTATATAATTATTTATGAATTCCTTGAATTCATTTTAGTGTAGTTTGGAATGTGAGTATCGAATATGAAATTTAAAAAAGTCTGGAATTTATATTACTCCAAGATTTTTATATTAATTCTTAAGGATTTTTAAATGATTTTGTGATTTTTATTACATTATGGAATTTCATATATCATTGAGTTTGGGGAAGGAAAATTGGAAAATGATCAGTGGATTAATAGATATATGAAATGGATTTCATATGACTTTAAAAGGATTTTGGTAGAACATTAGTGATTTCTTTAAGCCTTTAATGTTGTCATATGAATATACAAGAACATCATCACATACTTCTCATACATAAATATGAAATCATTTTAGATGAATATTCAATAAAATTAAAAATAATACACACCTAAGGACCATAGAGGTTTATTTTATTTGGAAACATGGATATTTAAAAAAATAGTACATAAATGATCTAAATCAGATTAAATTAAACTATTCCCAACTACACCCTTCTCAGACATATCATACACAAATAATTTATTGATAACTTGAGGAAGGTAAATATAAGAACTTGTAATTTTTAACTATAAGAAATTACTTGGGAATTTTATTTTTTTATTACTAGATAGGTTATTTTTAAAATGTAACTGAGAAACATAATTCCAAGAGTTGAGATGTTTATAAGTGATGTTTTTGGACTTGGTTGAAGGCCCGATAACTTTATCGGGTGGCTTGATGAGTTTCGGGAGCACTCGACTAGGAAAAGTAGGGGGTTAAGGACCTTTAGAGGGCACATATCTTGCCTAAAACTGTACGACCCATAGAAAGTAGCTATGAAACTTATTACATATGGAAAGAGGCTGGTAACATGTGTTGCACACTATTTTCCCAACCATGCACCTCACATGAATGGTTAGTGGTTCAGGAAGTAACTAAATACTTTTCACAACATGGTTGGAACATGGTTTCTAAACCGTGTGGTATAAGCTCTATGGGGTGCCTTGGTTCATAGAAAAGGGGTGTATGGGCGGTGCACGGTTAGTTAAACAATACAGCCTAAACCATGCTATGAGACCCAGTTTTAAAAATTTAATTATTTTTAATTTAATTAAGATAAAATAAAAACAAAATGATACGCCATATCCCCTTAGGAATCATGACACACACTTGAGGGGAACCCCTTGGCTATACTCCCGAACAATCCACCTAGCTCCCTCTCCGATCATCAGTTCTCATGATTTCTTCTTGGTTTTTTATTTGAATCTTGAAGGCAAGGTCCTTCACACCACGTAATCTCTATTTACATGTTATTTGAGATTTCCCTATCTCCCCTCTGACTTAGTAGGAAATTTAGGTTTGGGGTTTAATCCAATTTTTAAGTTTCTTTCGGATTTATGGTCTGTGAAGGCTTCCTCAAGACCCCTGGGTTTGTGTTCCAGTATCCACCACCGAAGGTGATATGGATGGGTTTGGTTTGGATTTCTTCCATTGATTGGGGTAAGTTTTAAAACCATCTGTTTTGTTTGTCACCCCTTATTTGAGAGTCTTAAGGTGTTTATGTGTGTTGAGAATTTTTTGTAGTAGGTTTTGATAAATTTTTGGAGGAGAAAAAGCATGGACTCAGGTATGTATGTATATATATATATAAATATCTTTCATGTATTTATTCCATCATGGCACAGGGAATGCATGCATTGGGTTAACATTGTACATATATATATATATATATATGGTTTTATGTGCATTGAATGGGAGTGGAAAACAACTTCGAGTTAGAAAGCATAAAGTTCCAAAGGTTTGAATGGTATTATTTTTGAGGTATGATCCCCATACTTTACGTTTTTATTTAAGAATTATTTATATGCTTCTTTAAATAAGTTGAATTTTTAGTTTCCTTTGTTTATGGAACTGAAATGCTTGAATAAAATTCTTAAATTTAATAAATGATTTGTTTTAGATAAGAAGTCATGTTTTTATAACAAAACCCCTCCAACAGAGGTGTATTGTTTTGAAACCAAAAAGTAGTGATAGAGGTTATATAGTGCTTATTTGTGGTTTTAGATTCCCATATGTCTTCCTATTAGTGTTGATATATGGTATGTAAATTGATGTCCCTTTATTTTACTAAATGATGTAGCCCAGGTGAGATAAATGAGGACTTGTCCATGTAGTTGTTGTTAAGTATTTAATTATTATTATATTTTTTATTTCCCATGTGAGGCAGGTTTAAGTCTTTTCCTTGAGATAGATCACCAACCTTGATTCACCCCTTGGGTTTCTTATTAAATGGAACTTGAATGGATTTTCCTTGGAAACCCTTAAGTGTCCCTCTTTACCCCATGTCTTGGGCTTTCAAACGCAAATGATTTTTAGACCAAACTGGGAATTAAATGGATTAATTGGGAAGGGATGAGTGACCAAGACCCTTGGACCTTATTATTTCATTGCTTAATTAAGCATGAATTACCTTTGTATGGCTATACCCATTGAATTTGGTACAACCATGTCATATAGTAGGTTATTAAGCTTTCGAATCTCATTGCAAATATTTTAACATGTGAGTTAAATGATATACAATACACATGATATATTGAATTTCTTATTTGGCTGGTTGTGTTGAAATTGGAGATGTGATAATTTTGAGGGATTTTTAATTGATATCCCTTGTGAGATATGTTGATCATGATACGTAACTGTTTAATTAATCATAGCAATCTTGTTATCATGATATTCCCACACTACTAAAAAACTGGCCTTTAATAGGGCTTTTATTTTTTGGTGCAAGAAGAAAACACGGATAAATGACATATTTTTTAGTGCAAAGAAAATCAATGATACATTTAAGCTTTTATCAACACATTTATTTTAGCACTGATAAAGGGTATACATATTCAGTGCTTTTTTGCACACAGTTGATAAATATTTATTTCATCAATGCATTTTTTACATTGATAAAATGAAATAATTAAATAAATAAAAAATTAAAAAAGTGTTTATTATAATATTTATTAACTAACATATTGATAAAAATTATTTTATTGATTTTACAATTTTAAATATTAAACATTTTATTAGTTATATAATTATAATAATTAATAATTATAAATATTATATTTTAAATATATAGATATATATTAATTTATATAATTATGATTCATATATTACAAAATATTTATGTGTTTTACATTAAATAGTCATATATTTATTGAATAATGGTATATAATAATAAATTAATAAGAATAAAAAATATTGACTAATTTCATATTACTCGAAATATAATTGAATGTTGTTTGATTTTTCAAGTTAATATAGATCAAATGTGTGTTATATTTATTTCACATATATGTAATTAATGCATTTTTTATACAATATGTGCACAAATAGAAATTATCCATTTTTCAACATTGTTAAAGTGTACCTATATTCTTAATTTATTCAATTTCACTCATTATTAACATATATGCATGCACTAAAAATTAGATATTCATTAATAATGTTAAAAATATATTTTCAAAAAAATATTTCTAAATGTATAGTCATTATATTTATACAATTATATATTTATAATTTTAAATAAATAAATATTTTGTTAATTTTTTTAATTATAAATAAATAATTATTAAATTTATAATAAATTTACATAAGTAATGAATATATTCACCATATTTATATTTATATATATTTATTAAATGTATATGTATAATTATATAAATATATATAATTATATAAATAATATTTTTTTAAATATTTCACAAATTAGAAATAAATAATTATAACATTATAATAAATATATTTAAAAAGAATATATTTAATCTATTGATATTTATACATATTTAATAAATATTTATAAATTTATAAATTTTTTATATTTATATTTATATTTATAAATCTTTTAACATCGAATCAAAAATAAGCGCTGGTAAAAGAATATTTTTCAGTGATTTTTCCGCACAGAAAAAATAAGGATTTATCATCACTCAATAAAGCACTGATAAAATAAACATTTATCAATGCTAAAAATTTGTTGATAAATAGTCCTTTTATCAGCATTTATTTGTAAGCACTGATAAAAGTTCCCCGTTGTATTTTTAAAAACCCTAACTCATTGCAAACCCATCGTGATATAGTGCTTTCTGAAGAATCCATGCCACTAGTGTTCCTCCTCAGTGAATCGAAGGTTGAATCACACAACTCAACTACCTCGAAACATCTCATCCAACATTCGAAGAGGGTCTTTGATTTTCTTCAACCTAGTGAGGTAGGCCTTCTGATTTTCTTTGTGTATTTTTTGTTTTGTTTTTGATTTCCTCTTTTACGATATGTTTTTGATATTTTCATTAAGACTGTTTTTCCATATGTTGATTTGGGAATGTTTTTTGGGATGTTGTTTTTATTGACTAACGATTTATTATTGGTTGTTTAAACCAACTCATCCATTGGATCTTGGTGAAGAATATGACACTAATTTTTATTGTTATGATGTCTCTTGTTCCACTCATATAAAAGTAATTTTAGATATAGAAAGACATATCATTCACTACTTTCAATTAGTTTTCTTATATCAGAAAATCAGATAGACAGTTTAATATATCTGTCCATATCATGTGGTCCACTGGTTGTTTTATTTTTTTCATTGTTCCAATGATACCTATGTCCAATGATACTGCTCATTTGTTGATCATGGTGGAGGAAGTAAAAGGGAACTGTTTCTGTGTGCACCCACTGCTAATATTATGTATACATCTACATGAAGGCAAGGATCAAGCTTTGCATAAAATGGTTTTGTAGCATGATGTATTATTCACCTATTTTGAATCTTCCTTCACTTTTCATATTATCTTTTTTTCTTTAAAATCATTTCTGATGAAATAAAATTGTTCCTCATGCATCCTCTTTGTATTCTTCTTTAATAATTTTATGGGGTTTGGGGTGGGAAACCAAATCATGCCCAATATTTCTCAAAAAAAAAATTCACTACTTACAATCATCATTTATAACTTCATAGAATGTTTTAACATGAATTTTATTCTTTTGATTCAATTTTTATCTTTTAGACCTCTTCTTGAAACTACTTTCAGTTTAGTGATATTCTCTAATCATCCAATGAAGTCTATTTCTTAGTTTAATATACTCTTCATTGAGTTCACATTGGTTCCCTAATTTTATTCTAGTTAAATATCACATGAGACATCCACTAGATATATAGATAACATGGAAATAATTATTTGAATAATATCCATAACATTTCCAGTATAATTGTTAACATAATTTTATAAATCATCCTTTAACTTCACAATAATGAGTATATTCTAAATAATTAAGGGAAAAATAGAAAAAACCCCTTAAAATCCAAAAAAAATTATAGGTATTATTACATTCATATATATCTCATCTGGTTGTCCTTAATTTTCATACGGGTCATCTTGAGTGTATTTAAAAAATATCCTCTATTTTAACTATTAATGATAACTTCCAAATCTCTATTTAAGAACCAAATATGATGGATATGTACTGAAAATGGATGCACACTAATCATTTGTCAAATGAATATTAGGATGGAGTTACAGAGTTCATCATGATTTCAAAAGAGCATGAAGATGACCCTTCCAAATTCTTTTTAAGTGTTTACATTTTTTTTCTCCAGAAAAAATAGTCTGTAAGAGTCGGAAGAACATTTTATTTGTCATGTAATAGATCAAATATATAATTGTTTTACTAAACACATGGAAAAAGAGAATGTGTAAATTGATTAGGATGATACTATGGTTTATGAATCATTTGATATGAATACATTTGTAAAAGATGATGGAGATCACATGGAAGAATTGACAATGGAAAATGATGATGACCTTAGTGATTGTATAAAGTTCGTTGAGAAGTTAAATAGCTATTAAAATAAACCATTGTATACCGGTTTTACTAAATAAAAAACATTTTCAGTAGTATTGATGTTATATAATATGAAATCAGAACAAAATGGACTCACACCAGCTTTACTGGACTACTTGGTCTTCTGAATGATATGATACTAGAATAAAATGAACTACCATTCTGAATATGTGATACTAAAAGAATGTCAAGTTCAATGGTAATGATCTCTAAAAAATATATACTTGTCCAAATGATTGCATATTGTTTCACAAGGACCATGAGTCACTCATGAAATTCCATAAATCTGGCGCAAGGTCCTTCAAAATATGTAGGGTAAATTACTATCATAAAATTATTTAGAAGACTATATGGATTTTTGGAAACTGCAAGACAATTGACATGGCATGAAGATATAATAATTAAATATGGTAAGCTACATCATCTAGTATATTATCCATAGTGGAATAAAATTGATTATGATTTTATTGAATTTGGAGATGATCTAAGAAACATTCATTTATCATTATCTATAGATGGAATAAATCCGTTCGGTGTATAGAGTAGTACACGTAGTACAAGGACCATCTTGTTGGTAAATTATAACTTGCCACCATGGTTATGCATGTAGCACAAATACAGTACATTGTCCATTCTTAAATTTATACCAAAGAAACCCAGTAATGATATTGATGTCTATTTGGCTCCACTGATCGAATATTTGAAATTGATGTAGGATACATGTATTATTATATATGATTCTCATAGAAGTGAAGCATTCATATTGAGGACAATGTTTATGGAATGATAAATGACTTCACCACTTATGGAAATTTATCAGGCTATAGCATTAAAGGCATGTTGGGTTGTCCCATTTTTGAAAAATGCACATACTCATTTTGTTTGAAACATTCCTCAAAGACTGTTTTTTAGACATTGAAATTTTTTACCTCGACAACATAAATAATGATCTTAGACAACATCATTCAATGGGAATATTGAACATGGTACAACACCATCTCTAGGAATATGTGATCAATTATACAAAAAAGTAAAAAATATTGACAATGTTTTCAGTAATTTTTTTAGAAAACCTTAAAAAATCAGGCTGGAAAAAGAGGTCATTTTTTTATTGAATTACAATATTTTAAATTTTTAAATTTAAAACATGTTCCTCATGTCATTCATGTAGAAAAAAATGTATTTGATAGTGTTATTGGTATAATAATAAATGTTTCTGAAAAAATGGAAGATGATTACAATTTTAGTTTTGACTTGATTGAAATGGGGATAAGGGAAGAGTTGGCACCAGTGAAGGGTAAAAGATATAATTTTCATAATCTAGCAGCTTACACTCTATCCAAATAAGAAAAATTTCAATTTTTCCATTTCTTTATGACTGTAAATGTTCCAGAGGGGTATTCCTAGGAAATAAATAATTTCATTTAAATGACTTATTAGAAGTTACAAGGACTAAAATCAAACAATTGTCATGTTTTGATGCAAAATTTAATTCTTGTTGCTTTCTATTTAATTCTTCCTCAAAATTCATGACATAAATTAATGAGAATTGGTTTCTCTTTAAAATCTATATGGAGTAAATTTATAGACCTGATGATGTTCTCCATCATGAATAAGGATATTTCAATCATATTAGGTGAATTAGAAATGTTCTTCCCATGATAATTATTTGATATAATGGTCCAATAGATGGTTCACTTGGTCAAATAGGTTCAAATATGTTTTCCTGTACAATATAGATAGATGTACCCCATTGAATGTTATATGAAGATTTTAAATGGTCCTTTCAAGAATAGAATTCATCCAGAAGGTTGTATTGTATAATGATATATTTTTGAATAATCTATTAAATTATGTATTGATTACCTATCAAATGTTGAAAACATTAGTCTCCAAAATTCTTATCATAGTGAATGCCTTATGGGAGAAGGGATTTCTAGAAGACATGTTGTTATAATTACCTTGACCTAGAGGGAGAAAACACATATTTACATATTACATAATAGTGAATATGATGATCCATACATTTAATCCCAAAATGAAATTATTAGAGATTTGAATCCATCATGAGCTAAAATATGGACTTCAGATACACATAATCAATAGTTTATAAGATGATTCAGAGATCAAATTTAAAGTAAGTTATCTAAAAATCTAAATTCAATTGTCAAAAGACTTCAATGGATATCTATAGGGCCAAATGAAAATGTTATATCTTACAATGGGATTGTAATAAATGGTTATTAATTCTATTCAAAAGAACACAATGACTTTAGTATGATTAATAATAGTGGTGTTATGCTTATGGATGAAGCGATGCAAATATTTGGTTTCAAGGATAGAATTCCAATTAGTGAAATTATTTCATATTTTGGAATTATTGAATAGATATACGAGTTGGATTATATATAATTTCAAGTTCCCACTTTCCATTTCAAATGGGTTTTCAATATCAATGGAGTGAAAGTTAATGAAATGGGCCTTTTGAAGGTGAATTTCAATGTATAAGGCGAAAAGGTGAACTTTTCATAATTCAATCACAAGCTGTGCATTTATTTTATGTCTCTAATCCAATAAATAAGAATTGTTCAATTTTCCTACTAGAGACTAAAACAAATTTTGATCCAAATGAAAATTCAATCAAGGCTGACCCCTTCATTATGACCCCACAATCAGTTCATGATGGTCCTAATATAGACAATTCATTTTAAGTTAGAGGGGATCACAAAGGGGAGATTTGGCTTCTTAAAAGATTAACCAAATCCATGAATCCATCTAAAAAATAAAAAGAGTTCATAGATAACGTAAGTGTTATTTAATATATTATGTTTTTCTTCATAATATTATATGTTCTCTACTGTATTAACATAATCTAAATTAAATGTTTCACTACTCATGGAAACAATTTCTTCTTTACATGATGATATTAAAGAAAGCCTTTAGAAATATATAAAGGTAATGTTATGATATATTTTCTCTATTTTATTGAAGAATTGTATAATGTAATGTTTATTTCATATTAATTATTCCTTGTAGAATTCTTTTATATTATTACTAACATAAGAATTTTTTTATTATATAAGTGTGTTCTTTTTCTCTATCAGGGGTTGGTTTTTCTGGAAATAACATGAGTTAGTTAAAGATTAAAATTCTAAGAAATGTTGATGTTTTTTAATGTATGCAATAATTTTTATATATGTAATTATATAAACCAATGTTTGAAATGTCAATAATATAGTGTTTTTTCCTGTATTTTAGTTGCATATTTCATTTAATATAGATTCTGTATTGGAACATATTTTTGTTGATATTATATGTGTTCATGGTGTGTTTGTGGTGCTCGAGTGTGCTGTTATAGCACAATGCAGTATGTACCTTTATCAGCACATATAAATGAACTTATAAATGGAAACATTATTAGTGATTTCTCAGTTCTGAAAAAATTATTGTACTTTTAACGTCTCTCAAGTTATTAGTTCTTTTCTAGTGATGATAAAGGCTATTTATAGCACTTTTAATGATTGGTTCTGTAGTAGTACCATGTGAGTTAAATGATGTTAAATCCATGTATTAGTTGTTATGAATGTGACATTGGTTATAGTAATTATTCTCTTGCGACTAAATGAAAGGATAAGCCTTATGAGGTTAGAAAATTCTTAAATAACCCACTAGAGGTGTGTTTGTTAATGAGTGCTCTTGATTTTGACCATGACATGGTCAATTAATTGTTTAAAATGAATTTAATTTATTAAATTGTTAATTGAAATGGGTGATAAATGGATTCATAATAGAATTCCATGGACATACTCAATTTCCTTGAAGAATGTTTATACCAAGGGTGATACATGGATCCAATTGAAGAATTCCATTGACAGACTCTTGTTGTTTTACTTATAATATGTGTGATACATGGATTCATATTAACATTCCATGGATAAACTCTTAGGGTATTTTGAGATATATGCCGAGTGATACATGGATCCAATTATATGAGGGATTACTTGGATGTACATAAGGGAAAATGATATATGTCATGGGTAATACTTGGGGTTTCTATATAGGACCTCTAAGTATGGACTCAGATGACTTGGAATTTATACCACACCTATAGGGATATCGGGTTCCTAAGAGTTTCTCCAGGGATGGGATTTTTGGGTGTTGGTTCATATTGTACCTAGAGTTTTACTTGACTTCCATTAGTGGTATGTCAAGGATGGAATTTAGTTATAGATGATTTAAATGATTTCAATGTGGATTAAGATGCATCTACCAAGACAATGCACAAGTTTGGATTCTGTATGGATTATTCTTTATATATGGCCTACTTAAGCATCTTTGATTATATAATTACAGAGGATGTCGGGCTATGTGCTGGGTCTCAAGACATGTATAATTATTTTCTTGGAACCTCATTTGAGTTTGGTAAAATTAAATGATCCTAACTATTAAATTAGTGACTTCTCACTTAAACAAAATTTGATTAAACATATTTTATTATAAATGAAATAATGAACTCTATAGGCTATTTACTTTTGATTTCTTCCGAACTTGTAATACAACCAATTTCCCACCATTAGATTTGCATAGAACATGTTGGATTGGGCTCAGAACTATAGGTTCTAGCCTACTGATATTTGTATAACACACCCAACTTAGGGACCTTTGGTTCCTGAGTAGGCCAACATGTTTACAGGGATATGGACCATGCTTATGCTGTATTGCTTTTATCTAGATGTTTTTAGCAAAGGACTGAGCTATAGATCTGGATGCTCATAGAGATCACCCATGGGGACATGATGTTTTTTCCATATTTTTGTATCAACATTTAATGAATGTTGTGTGTTACTCTTTTCGATTATGAATCACCATTTTGTATGCATGCATTGAATAACTTGCGATGTCCATATTTTTTATTCAGTTATTGTTATAGTTTTATTCCACTTATTTGATTATTTCATTAAAATGCTTCTACTGATATATGAATTTTACTATCTATTTACCAATGTGTACTCTGTTTATGGGTGTATATTCTCCCCACTAAACAACATTTACACCCTCACTGCTAGTTCGAAGCTTCTAGAATACGAGGAGACATGCTTGAGGCCATGATGAAACCAGTCTAGTCACCAGTTTAGTGGTAAGTCAAGCTAGGACATTACAATGTTGTATCATAGTATTTATTACTTTGGTATTAATTTTTTGGGTTGGTAGACAAGAAACTAGAATTTTTTTGAGTCTTGGTAAGTAATCATTCTTGGGACTGATCACTCCGTGTATGGGGAATGACAAAGTGGCCAAGGATGAGAATTAATTTTTATACTATTCGATGTTATAATTGATGTGATTTTACCTCATCTGAATGGTGTATTTTCTATGGATTATTAATTTATAGAAATTTATGGATTTTTTTCCTTTGTATGGAATGAAAGGGAAGTAATATGACATGCATAAATATATGAACATGAAAATTCACATGGAATGCATATGTTATGCTATGTAGTTTTATTAGTAGGTTTCCTGATAATTTCATTTATGTGTCTTGACTGATTCCATGTTTAGTTTTTTTACCAATTGAGGTAATATTTTAGCATGTTTGGTTTTTTAGAATGAATTTTTTTATGGTGTAACATGATTAGATGATTTATTCCATGATTTTTTACTTGTTTTAGTGTGCTAGTTTGGATGTATAAATGGTTGCATGGGATTATTTTTATGGGTTGCGGTTTAGGCAGGAGCTAGTTTTAAATTGTGAATTTTATGGGTGCCTTATGATTTTGTAAAAGGGTAACCCATATACCCGAACAATCTCTAGACCTTTAAAAAAGTGTATAGACTTTTTTGAAATTAAAAGGGATTATAAATCTAAATGTTAAAGTGGAATGATTTCAATTAATGGGATCCCAATTATATCTGTAAGGTGTATCGGTGCCTTACGGATTGGTAGATAGACACCCATATGACCAAGACATTATTAAACCGTGGTATATTTTGGAATGGTTATGATAATTAAAGCAGTTATGTTTTGAACATGAATGGATGAATAACATTTAAAATTCATAAATGGACCGAGGTAGGTATATTGGGGAATGATTTTATAAGATACACTGTTATGGTGTTTATGATTTCTATATTTAAACAACTACTACTTGGTTGATTTATGTAGAATCCATGTTGGTTTAACAGGACCATCCTAGGTCACCTTATTGGTAAAAAGGAATTTATGTGCTAAATTTATTAATTATGATAGAATTTCAATTAATGTTAAATGGTTAAAAAAGAAGTTGATGAGACTTTCCTATTTTTTAATGAGAATTTAGTTATAGTGTATACCAAGTGCCTTGTTTTATAAAATGGTACTTGAGGTTTTGTTTAAAATTCATTCAAATTATTAATGTTTGGATTTTATAATGAAATGACATTAAATTGAACATGGAGTGGTTCCTTTTTTTTAGACCCTTGTGTATGGGTGGTTTAAATGTTTCGGGTGGTATGATTTGGAACAGAGATGTGAGTGTTTATCCATAAGTTGTTTCATTTTATATTTGGATTAAATGAATGTGTTTCTTGAGCCTGGTGAAATATATTTTGAATTACATAGTGATAGGGTCAATGATTATTTTTCATAAAGGGCTAGACCATGGTTGGTATCTCCCTTATATCTTGATGCATTGCTTTCCACATTGATTTTTTTATGTATGGTGTCATTCAGGTGTTGTTGTCCCTAGTAGGACATTTGTTTTTTAAAAGAAAAACCGTTGTTCAGATTAGTGGTTGTTGCATCCTGACCCTTGATATGGGAGTTAGAATCATGGAATGCTCGGTTTAAAAGGTTATACATGTATCAGAGATGTCCATATACTTATGAGGATGTGTGAGTCTCTCATTTCTTAAATGATGGATTACTCGGTACGTCGTCGTCTGAGTAAATGAATGTTTAGAATGATGTGTGTTTGATCCAGTTTTTTGATGATCCTTCAAAAATTGATTATATAGGGGGGAAAACTATGGATAGTACTCATGATGTGCCTTTTTCTTTTGTAAACTCGGGGTAGTATGAGTTAGCATAAAAAAACCGTCGAGTGTTAAATGTTTTAAAGAGACATTTGAGTTTGGTTAAGTTGTTGAGATTTGAGCTATTAAGAATGTTCTTAATTCATTTTCGGAAGAGAGTTACTTGAGATTTTTAGAATAATGTTCATCCCACTACTCAAGATGACTATTCAAGACTCAGTTTTTTTGACATGTTGGTCGGTTTATTTTTAGTGTTCATGGAAAATGCTTGGATGGGGTGATCATGGTTTTTGGAACGTCATAAGTGAATTTATGGTGAATATAATCTAAAAAACTTTTAATAATCTAGTTATTATATCTATTATTTCAATTACTAGGAAAATCCAATGTGGGGAGTGTCATTTCAGTTCTAGTGAACATGTCCATCCAAGTAGAAGGCACACATTTTAGGAATGCCATTGAGTTGGGAACTTTTGTTTTCGAATGCCTAGGAGGCAAGCCTTTTTTGAATCGATTCAATGTCTTCTCAGTAGCATGAAATTGGCAGGGCTGAATGTGGTTGAAACCATATAAAACACCGTTGGTCATGGATAGACTTTGATGGTTTTGTTTTATTGGTTGTGGAAATGCCTTATGGTAAATGAATTATGATCAGTTAAATGATGATGCATCAGCAGGGGAAGCTGAGATTCTTTTAAGAGGTTGACCAATAATGGTTAGACCACTCTTGTAGTAATCCTTTTGATTATCCTTGTGTTCTTCTTAGGAATGAGCATGTCCCATATCTTGACGTCATCCTAGATGCACTATGTGATCTATAGTTATATACCGTGCTAATGTTTTAAATATTTTGGGCTAGTTTGCGACCTATTTATGTTTTTTATGCACAATGTATGGTTTTTTTGTGGTTTGGTTAGTCTTAATTGATGCTTTGTTTCCCATGTAGGAATGAATTGTATGGACATTTTGACACCTTCCACTTCATCTGACAAGACCGCTAGAAAAAATCTAAGATGGGATCTGTTAATGCTATTATGTGGATGTTTTGTCTTTGTACAAATGTCTCACTTATAGTATGGGGTATGGAATACCAAGGGATTGTTCTAGGGACTCCAGTGGATTGGATCTAAGGTTATCGCAGACATGTTTTTGGGATCATATGCAATGAATTAATGGTAATGTTTTCAGTATTATGGAACCAGGTTTCTCATTTTGTGCTGAGGCATAAAGTTTTTAATTAGACAAGTTTTGGTTTGGTTTTGAAATATCACCAGAAGCCTGGTGCAATCTTCTGTGGACTTTTTTGTGATAGAATGCATAGGGATGTGTTTGTAAGGTAATTCCAATTGTGGGGAAAAATCCCTGATTCAGAATTAACATTTTTTTAATTTCTAAGACAAAATTGGGGAGAACCTTTTTCCATATGCATAAAAATATGACGATGTGATAGTTTCTTTGGTAATGATGTCTCAATTAAGTGGTAATGTGGTGCTTCAGTTTGAAATAGAGTGTTGGATTGAGTTTTGATGTCATGAGTGAAGTGTGATTAAGTGGTACATTGAGATGTGTAGAGTTTTTGGAAATGTGACACATCTATGTAGGCAGACTAAGGCCTATTTTTTACCCAAGGATTCTTGGGGACAAAAATTTCTAAGGTGGGGAGTTTGTTAGAACATATGTTTTTGAATCCAATGAAATTCTGTAGGAATTTTAATTTTAGTGATTACTAGATGGTTCATTTTTAAAACAAAACATCAGAACATAATTCCAACAGTTAGGTTGTTCTAAAGTGATGTTTTTGGACATGGGTGAAGGACTAAGAACATTATTGGCTGGATCGAAGAGTTTTGGGAGCACCAAACCTGAAAAAACATGTTTTAAAGACACGTAGAGGGTGGATGGTTTGTATGAAACCATGCGGACCATAGTAGGTAACAATGGATCTTATTTTAGGTGAGAAGAGGCCTGTCAAATGATATGTGAATGTTTTTCCAAGAAATTCATCTTTTCCACATAGTTATTTGTTCAGAAAGTACCTAAACACTATTTACTTCATGACTGGTTCATGATTTCTAAACTGCATTGGACAAGCCGTACAGGGTGCCTTGGTGCCCAGTAATGGGGTGCACGAGTGACACACAATCTATTAAACTGTATGGCCTATACCATGAAATGAGACCTGGTTGTAAAAAATGATTTATTTTAAATTAATTTAATATAGAATATATACCTTAACACACCCCATCTCCCCCCTGATAGTTGCAACACACCTTGTAGGGGATCCCCTTGGCTGCACGCTCGAACCCTCTTCCTGAGTAATTCACAGATTGCTAGTTCTTCAAATTTCATCTTGGTTTCTCCTATAAATCTCCAAGATAAGGTCTTCCAAACCACATACTCTCTATTTCTGGCTGATTTGAGGTCTCACCATCACCACACAAAATCTGACGAAACCCTAAGGTCAGGGTTTAATCCAATTTTGTGTTTATTTTAGATTTAGGGTGTTCCAACGCTTCCTCGAGGCCCTTGGGTTTGTGTTCTAGCATCCACCGCCAATGATAAAAAAGATAGATTGAGTTTGGATTTCCTCTGTTGATTGGGGTAAGATTCTAAACGTGTTTTTTTATTTCACACCTCTTTTTTAGACTCTTCAGGTGTTTATAGGTTCTTGAAATTTTTTGTTGTGGGTTTTTATCAATTATGGGAGGAGAGAACACATGTACTAAAGTATGTATATATATATATATATATATTCCATATATATATTACCTAATTTCATGGGTAATACTTGCATTGGGTTAAGGGTGTGTATTCATATATGGATGTACGCTCATGCGAGTGGACAACATCGTCGAGTTAGAAAGAGTTATGTGCGAAAGGTCGGCTTGGTCTTATTTTGAGGTAGGATCCCATCCTCAACCTATTTATTTATGAATGATTTGAGTGATTCTTTAAATATGTTGAATTTTGAGATTACATGGATTATAAAACTCCAAATATTGAAAAAATTGCTTGAATGTGATAAATGATTTGATTTAGAAACAAATTTATGCTTTTATAATAAAACCCTTCCAACTAAGGTGCGCTACCTTCAAAAAAAAAAGTACCGGTAACTGTTACATAATGATTAGTTTTGGTTTGATATTTCCATATGTCTTCCAATTTGTGTTGATATGTGGTATGTAAATTCATTTCCCTATGATGTTATTAAATGATGTTGCTAATGTGAGAAAAATGAGGACTTTTCCATGTAGTTATTGTTAAGAATGTGATGCATATTATATTTCTTGTTCCCCATGCGAGTTCAGTTTTGCTCTATGACTTGAGAAATGTTGTTAAACTTGAAGCACCCCTTGGGTTTCTTATTATATGTAACTTGAATGGATTTGGACTTGGACACTATTAGGTGTGCCTCTTTACCCCATGTCATAGGATGCCGAACACATAATTGTTTTTTAGATAAAAGTTTGAGTTAAAAGGATTAATTGGGAAGGCATGAGTGACCATGACCCACATCCCATATTATTCCACTGCTTGGTTAAGCATGAATTTCATTTTTATGGTTGTGCCCATGTGATTTTGATACTATCACATCTTGTATTAGGTTATTAAGATTGAGAATATTATTGTAATTTTTTTCCATGAGAGTTAAATGATGACTAAGACACATGATATATAGATTGGATTATTAGGATTATCGTATTGAAATTGGTGATGTGAGTATTAAAATGGATTTTGAATTGATATCCCTTGTGAGTTATGTAGAGGCCATGATGTGTAATGGATTGATCAAGCATTGGAATATTATTATCAAGATATGACCACATTAGTTAAATGATTATAAATCCATGCATTATTTTTTATGAATGTGATTCTTGATTTATGATTTATGGCCACACATGTAAATGAAAGACCAAGCCTTATGAGGTTGGATGATTCTTGAATTACCATCTTGAGGTGAGTTAGTTAACAAATGCTCTTGGTTTTGACTTTAAAATATTAAATGAATTATTTAAAATTAATTTAATTGATTATATCTTTAAGATCGCTGGGAGATATGTGGATTTATAATATAATTCCACAGAAAAACTTAATTTCCTAGAACCATGTTGATTGAAAGGGTGATACGTGATTCCAATTGATGGATTCTATGGGAATACTCTTGAGTTTTGACTTATAAGAAGTGTAACACATTGATTAATATTATAATTCCCTGGATGGACTCTTGGTGGATTTTAAATTATATAGAATGTCATACATGGATCCAGTTATATGAGGAATGCCATGGACAGACTCAAGGGGAAATGATATATGTCATTGGTGATACTTTTGATTTCCATATAGGACCACCAAGGACAAGCTTGGATGAACTAGACTTTATACCTCACCTAGAGTGATTCTGGGTTCATATAAGGTTTTCTAGGTATGGGCTTGTAGGGTTTTTGTTCGTATTATACCTCGAGTTATACTTGAATTCCAACCAAGGAATCTCAAGGACAGAATCCGATTTTAAATAATTTAAATGAGATCAAAATGTCTTAAGACGCCTCTTCTAAGATAAAGGCCAATCTTGGATTCATTCTAGATTATCATTTATAGATTTCCTATTTAGGAATCATTGATTATATCTTTATAGGGGATGTCGGGATTCACATCGGGTCTCAGTACATGTATAATTAATGAATTGGAAGCTCATTTGAGTTTGGTAAAATGAAACAAAATGACTACTATATAAGAGATTTATCCATTAAATTAATTTTTATTAAATGTATTTGAGTATACATAAAATATTGATCAATTTAGGATGTTTAATTTTGAGTAATTCCTTACTTTTATACAATTACTTTCCCAATTTTATATTTTCATAGCATAAGTTGGATTGGGATTGACATAATGGGTGCTGGCCTATCGATATTTGTATCTCACACCCTTCTCGGGTAACATTGGTGCAAGAGTTGGCCTACTTGTTTGTAGGGCTATGGACATTGCTTGTGATGTATTGATTCTATTTATAAGTTAGGAGAAAAGGACAGAGATGGAGCTCGGGATGCTCATTGAGATTGCCCATGGGGAATTCCTAATTTTTCATTATTCTATTTTAATATATAAAGAATGTTGTATGTTACTCTTTTAGCTTATTGATCACCATTTAGAATTAATTATTTATATAAATATAATTGGCCATATTCTATATTCAATTATTATTACAATTGTTTTATGCTTATTTCATTATTTCCTTATATTGATTTTGGAGATAGATAATTTTTATTATCTTTTTACCACTATGTACTTTGAGAATGAGGGTATATCATCCCAAATGAACAACCTTTACACCCTCACTACTAGTTTGAATCCTATGGCATACATGGAGACACGCCATGTGGCAACTATCCAACCAACTAGTTTATTGTTAAGTCCGATTGAGACATTATTGGAAACATAAGAATGTGTGAGATTAGATGATTAGTAGGGGTAAATATAAGAGACATTAATTAAGGGTAAAAAGTGAGAATAAGATAAGTATAAGGGTATGTGAAAATGAGTTAAACATTAGAAAATCATACCCATCAATTAATATATCACAATAATGAACATGGTATAATGTTTTATCAATATAAAAATACAATAAATATGAGTGTTTTATCATCAATAATAAATCATGAGCCTTGAAATAAAATCTTATGAATTAGAAAAATATTTTTTTTCACCCAAATAAGTATTGAAAATTCTCTTATTAGTCAAGGATCACATCCAAGATTATCATAGTGGACTAGTTAACCCCCAATTCCATAATTTCAATAGTTGATATTCCATTCTGAAAAATATATTATTATAAAAATTACCTTTCTAAACATGGTGAACTCCATATTATAGTCCTTATTATCAAAATATATATCCTACATTACCCAATGCATTGGACGAATATAAAATTATGTGCTGACACATAACATAATTAAATCCATACACATGTGTACCATATGATCAAAAAACAGTCATCATATCATCAAATCATAATCTATGGAATGTATATGGGTTTAATAAACATATCATAATCATAAATATAAAAAATATAGAGAAATTATAAATATTATATAAATGAATCATATCCCAATTAAATCCTAATAAGAATCAAAGGATGCTATTATTGGTAAAAATACCTATAAAATAAATCTAGATTTTGTTTTTAGAAAAAAAACCTTTTTTATTTGAAGTCATTTATTTTGAATCAATAAATTTTAAAAATATGAAAAAAAATATTTTTAAAGAAAAAAGGGAAAATATAAATAATTATTTAAATAATGCATCATTCATGATTTTTGTAAAATCCATTCATGAAGTGTACATTAAAACAAAAATTCCGTTCAAAAATTTCATAAAAATTTAAAATGTTCACCTTTTTAAATGATAAGAAAATCCTTTTTAAACCATGATAAGATAAGTTAAATATATTTTAAAATGAACAAAAATAATCTTTTGAGAGTTTTTAAAACATTTTTTAAAATATTATTTTGAAAAAATATATATGAAAAAATATTCTTTATCTAATTGAAAAACAAGATTGGTTTTCCCTATAAACATTGTTTCATTATCTTGATTACTTAATGAGAGAAAAATAAAAGTAAAGCAAACAATATGTAGAAATAAACTGAGTATCAGTATGTATATATATTTTTTAGAAATATAGAGAATATAATTTAATCCTAATAAAATTTCATCATAATTAATCCCAATAAAAATGAGTTTGTAACATAAATCCCTTACCTCAAATCTTCCCTTCTTCATAAGAGATCTATAATCAGGTATAATGAATTTTAATTTTTTATATTTATAATTATTAACCATAATTTTACCTATAATAATAATTATTGTTTAATTTTAACATCTTATCACCCATTCATTAAAAATGTTTAATTATTATCATCCTTCTAGGTGTTAACTAAATATTTTTTCATTCATGTTTTTGTTTAATGGTTATAGTCACCGCATATTGAAAAAGGATCGATTGAATGATATTAGTGATATAAGTATCATATATATTAATTATACACATATTTATAAACATTCATATATATATATATGGTTAAAAATGAATTGCATCAATATGCAGAGATAATAGTTCCTATACACAAATGAGTGGTGTTTCCATTTTTTGACGAATGAAATTAAAAAAGGTAAATGTTAAATCAAAACTACAAATTAATAATTATAACATAATTATAATATAAAAAATTGAATAAATCATAATAAAATATAATTAATTATGGTGGTGGAAAATTATTCGTATCACTATGTGGAGGTGGCAGTTCACATGTATGCATGAGGGATATATTCATCTTCAATTGGATTTAAAAGAGGCAGTAAATGGTTTTTAAAAAATAATAATAAAATATTAGTACATTTATGATACCATATTAATTAAAATTTTAAGGACACAATGTATTTATAAGAATTATAAAAATAAATAAAATAGAAAGAGCTTGGTTAAGATATATACCACTTATTTGAGAGACCTCCTTTGGTTTAGTCCTTAACCCATAATGTATTGTATATAGAAGTATATAAGATGATATATGATGTATTTATAGAATATATGAAGGTTTTGGAATATGTATTGTCAAATATATATGGCTCAAATAGTGGTAACAATTGAGGAGAATATGTTCCCTTTTATATGTGAGGGGAGAGACACACAAAGAATTTTATAAAAGATTTCAAAAATTTAGGTTCAATTTCGAGGAAATTTTTTTCCAAATGGACATGTATTAAAATTTAGGATAATATAAGGTTTAATTATGTTAAAAAATTATCAATTTTAATATTTTGGGGAGAAATACTACCCTTATTTCATCGTTTAACCTCCCAATGAACCCGTTTTAACATTAATTGTAGTAGAATTTTTTTACCTATTTTACTATTCAATATTAAAAAAATGAAGTTGAACCTACTAAATTTTATAAAATATGATGATTAAAAATATGGAATAAATTTTACAAGATTAAATTTATATTAGTGGTATAGTTAAATTTTAAACAAGCTTGCAATCCCAATGAAAACTTATTAAATAAAATGATTTTTTATGTGTAAAACATAACTTACTTTGATAACTTCTATTGTAAAAATAATAAAATGAGTAAAAAATATTATGTATAATATATTATCTATAAATTTTATTAAAAAATTCTGATTAAATTAATTTATTAATACAAAAACACATAACACTCAATGAATACGTTTTTATAGAAAAACGTGTTTTTAAGCCGAGAAATCGTTATATACAAAAATCTTGTATAATAATGATTATAATGTAATTAACTATATTATTTTTAATTAAAGTATAATTAGGATAATTTATGATCATATTTACAAAATAGTGGTATATTTACTTGAAAATAAATTAAATTTTTCATAAAAATCAATATTATTATTTATTCATTGAAAAAAAATCATTTAAAAAAATCTTAAATATTAACCCTAAGATAATATAAAAATTATAATTTTAAAAATGATATTTGTTTCTAACCTAAAATATATATATAATGTATAAAAATTAATTATAATATTCAAGTGTAAAAAAGGTAAAAAACCATATTTGATGAGAACATATTTTTGAAGCATAAAATGACTTTACATAAAACTGAGTACTTATTTGTTATGAATTAATACAAAAATTTGAATCAATGAAAAACCTTTTAAATATTTATCATAATGTGATTTTTACTGTTCATACACTCCAATTTAATGGCTAGGTTATAATTTTTTACTATAACAGAGTTCACAAAGATGTGGGGTAGTGTGTAAATAATGATGTTGAATAGTTTATGTTTTATTTTAAAGGAAATACATATATAATCTTGGGGATTTAAATTTTACACCCCTAAAAATTTTTATTCCCTTGAAATAAAATCACTTTGGTAAAAAAAAAATATTATATCTCTATTTCATAACATCCTTAGGTTCCTATATAGAAAACATAAAATTTTGACTCCTCAAAACTACATTAATTAGGTGAGTAGACTTGTTCAGTAAGAAATTTTATTTGCGATCAAATATTTATACTGGTTGTTATTCATATGAAATATTATGATTTAGTGGAATAATCTATAAGTTTGTTACATATGAAGGATATGGTATGTAAATTCTCAAGAGAGATATAAGGAACACATTTTGAACATGGGAGAGGATTGGTGGGGGTTTGAAGAAATAAGCTTCAATATCTACTCAACCAAAATATCAAAGGGTCCAATATTCATAGGGATGAAATTTCACTTCTTTACAAATATAAAATTCTTATCTTATAGATAATTTCATAGGAAAAACATCTTACCAACATCAAATTTCAGATATCACCAATAATTTTTAGCATAACTCTTCTATTTACTCAAAGCCTCCTTGATATTTTGTTAAATTGACATAAATTTATCTGGAATTTACTATACATGTTTTGTTACCAATAACTTCTTTTCTATATCATCATAAAATTATCTCATATTTCTACACTACTTTCTATTAAGGTATTCATAAAGATCCATTTGGATTCTCAAGTGGGAGATACTATTATAAGAAAACTCGACTAGAGGAAGATGTTTATCCCAAATTAAATTGAAATGTATAGAACATGATATCATCAAATACTTCAAGGTTTAAATGGTTCTTATAGACTTAACATATTCCTTTGGATGATAGGTACTACCAGAACACAATACTGTATCAAGATCTTTCAAGATAATTTTCTAGAACATCGAGGTAAACCTCTGTTCCGGAAAAGATTAATAGAATATGGTACCCCATATAACCATACTAATTTCTTAATTTACATCTTGTAAGGATAATAAAGAGAAAAATATTATGCAATATCAATTAATTGTGTTGAATTCACAAGTTAATCAACTATAAAAAAAATATAATTATGGGATTTAGATGTTTTTGGGTGCTTGAAAATGAAATCCTTGAAAATGGTTTTCCATTTTATAATGGTATGGGAAATGGTTGTAACATCCCCTTATACTGATATCTCTCATATTTAACATGATCAAATTCCAAGAACTGAGATACATACATTTCAATATCTTTATTTATGTTGTTCAACTATAAGTAGTCCTTAAGATATATGTACATATTCATAATTTAAGAATGAATTGATATTGATGAGATATGAGATTATTAGAATAGTTCTGTTGTATGGTGTAATATTTAGAGAAAACATATCTTACTTATAAATGTTTTCATTCAATAACAATAATGTTTTAAATCATGAACATTTATGACCTTCTATTGTATCTCTAAATCCACATTTTGTGATCATTAATATTTAAAAGGATTGATGATTAAACACTCATTTAAGAGAGATATGATTTCTACCATTTATTCATGATTCATGTTCAATCATTTTCAAATATCAAAATAATGTATTTTATGTGATCCTCATCATAGATAATCTTGTATGATCATTTCAACTCAAATAATCTTCCACCTTGTTTTCCTTTCTGGAGTGGTAGTTTATTGAAAAGTCACAATCTTTAATCAACTTCCACCATATTATGTGGTTCATATTTAACTCTTTTTGGGTTCATATATGCATTAAAAATTTATGATTAGTGTATATGTCATTAATTTATCCATAAAATTAATTCCTATATATCTTTAAGAATAATATTACTATTACTGACTCTAAATGTTGAGTAATGTAATTTTTCTCCTGAGACATCAGTTGGTGTGAGGCATAAGATGTCACCATATCCTTATACATGATAACACATACTAAACCTTTCTTAGATGTATTATTTTGAATAAAAAACCCTTATCTACTATATGGTAGTGTAGCAACATGTTCATTAAACTACATTCTCTTCAGTTTCATAAAATTTTCGTAACACTCATTAGTCCAAAAGAACTTAAATCCATTATGAGTAATCTTGGTAGCTGGATTTGATAGCTGTGATAAATCATTTACAAAGAATTAATAATATCAATCCAATATAAAAAACCCATTTTACTTATTCCCAATGGTTGGTTTGGTCCAATGTTCAATAACCTCCATATTTAATGGATCTAATATTTTTCCCTCACCTGATATTTTATAACCCAAAAATTAAACTTTCTATAACTAAAATTAACACTAGGTAAATTTTTTTCATACAACTTATTCTTATTTTGGGTTTTTAGTAAAATCCTCAATTAATCATAATTATATTACTTTCTCTTGGAATATATATATATTTATTCTATAAAGACTACCACAAAATGATCAAGGTAATCACTGAACACTTATAGTATCCATAATGAAGGAAAATTTTGGAAAAATATTGTTCTCCTAATAATTGATAAAAAATAAATATGAGGCATAGAGTACTTATTATTGATTATGATATTGTTAGGTTTCTATTAACAAATGTTGAGTAGACATAATCTATTTTAATTCTTAACAAAATTCACCGGTGTACGTCGTAGTGACAAACTTAGACAAATTTATCTCTTATGAAGATTCTTCTAGAGTTTTTATTCAATTTTTACAACTCAATTGAGTCTACTCTATATAGATTAATTAAAATAGGTGTAGCACCATGTATGAGTACTTTTGAAAACTCAACATCACGATTTAGTGGATTATTAGGAAACTCTTCTTTAATGACATAAAAAAACACTGGAAGGATAGATAGATCATCAATGTTTGGGTTTTCTCCAATAATCTAATATAAATAAACAATTTTAATAAAAATAAAGACCCATGAAATGGATATAATTTCAATTTGAAGTTAACATTTATCCTCACATAGATAATAAATCATATTATGTCTCATAATATCAAATTTGACTTCCCATTCATAAAAATTGATATTGAAATTATATAAATAATTCTATCCCATTCCCTCGATCACATTAAATTCAACAAGTGTTGGTATAGAAAAATTTTTATGAATCACATTCTCATAATCATTGATTGGGGAATATTTATAAACTGGAAATGTGATCATCATGGAAATAATAGTTTTTCATGCTATTTCAACATCTAGTAATTAAGGTGGTTATGTGATACTCTTTTAAAATTATTTAGATATAAAAGAGTGAGAATATCTATAACCAAATAAAAAATTATTAGTTCTAGAGTAGATGGTATGTGTTTATTTCACCACTTCGTTATCACACCCCATAGAGAAAATAGTGATCACCTGAGATTTCCCTTTGTCTCTAGGATTAAGAGGCCAATGATGATGATCATCATCCACAAATATCATATTCAAGCAGTATTTATCATAATGTCAATACTCCTTACAATTATATAATTGGAGTGTGGGTGGTTCATTCCATGGATGTTTCAATACACTTTTATAATTAATTAAATTATTCTTATTACACAAGCCATTGATATCCTGAGGGAATTCCCTTCCACACTTAAACAATTTACCAATCCCTTTAAAATAGTTTCTTCAATGTTTCATTCCACATTTCTAGAATAAATGAAAACCTATGTTATTACTTTTATTATTTTTATTAGAATTTAATTTGAATTTAATCTTTGTTATCTTCTTAAAACCATGAAATTGATGGGTAACTATAATATTTATTTCCAACTTGATAGCATATAAAATGAATTATTCATAACTACTAAATTTTTTTATTATTAACTCCCTTCATAGACTTGGTTTTAATCAATTAATGAATGAATCAATCTTACATTCTAGTTCAATAATAATAAAAGATTTATACATTGACAGTATTATAAATTCTTCTACATAGGTACCATCTAATTGATCATCCCTTTTCTTAATATTAAGAAATTACTTCTCCTTGTTCATATTAAGAACAAGGGTAAATTTCTTATTTAAAAACAATCACTTAAAAGCATAACACTATAAGGATCCAATTTCATCTCGTTTCCTTGAATTATTAATAAGATTCCACAATTTATATTAATCACCATACAATTGAAAAATTAATTGGAAAAAAATTTAATTCTACAACCATTGGAGAACTAAATATATATTTTCAATGGTACCGATCCATTTCTAAAAAATTATTGTATTAAAATTCCCACTTAAATAAGGTGGATGTTTCATCATGAAGGAATAAATAGTATTTTGTTCTTTCCCATTCTCATTTGGAAGCTCAAAATGAATCATGGACTCAGAATGTACCATAAGTATAACAACAAGATCTTTCATTTTAGATCCCATAGTGTTTAGTTTCTCTATGGGACAATAATTTTATTTTTTATCATATTCAGTGTTAACATTGTTACCAACACTTTAGATTATTAATAGAAACCAAAAAGAATTATATGAGATAATCATAGTGGAAAAAATAAAATAAATAAAATAATTTATATAATTTCAAAGACAAGATATATTTTAAATCTATGAAACCTTTGGTTTCACCTAGGTCATCCACGGTCATTATCTTTTCAAATCCTTAAAAATATATATTGAATAAAATGTGAATCAACTATAGAATATCCCCTAGGAGTTTCAAACTAGGTGTTAACTAGGGTACCATTAAAAATTCACTACAATAATGGTCAATATATACTTGTCCAACTATTTTAATGTTTATTAACCTAAGATCCATCTATGCTATAACTAGGTACACTTATAGTATCCAGACATGGATGCATTTTTTTAGAAAAAACAAACTCATCAAGTTACCATAACATATGATGTTATCATATGGTTAGCCTTATCAAAATGGTTATAACTAAAGTTTTATATTTCTTGTTTCCAAAATTTTCTAAATCTTTTCTCTCATACCAACTATGGGGACTCGTAATTCTCATAAAAAATTATAACACAAATTTAGATGAATATTCAATAAAATTCATAATAATAGATACATGAGGACTGTATAGGTCAAATTTATCTAGAAACATAGACATATAATCAACTAGAACCCAAAATATATACATTAAATTCGATTAATTTCTCCATAACTATCACCCTTCTTAAACATATCTTAATTAAATATATTATTTATAATATGGGGAAATGAAACATAAGAAGGGGTTAACATAGATGATCAGTAAGGCTAATTATTTAAATTAACAATAAAAAATAATATGTGATCCTATTATTAGAATAAGGGTATTATAACATGATCTAAACATTATAAAGTCATACCAAGAAATTTATATATAATAGGCATGAAACATGAAATAATGTTTTATCGATAAAAATAAATAATACAAAAGAGTATGGAATCATAATAAAGTAATAAAGATCCATTTTTATGCCCCCAAAATGAGCATAAAAAAATCTATAATGGAAGAAATAACTAAATATGGATACTATTTTCCTTGTAAAAAATGAAGAAAAGGTGGCCAAAACTGAAGGATCACATAAGACTACAAGAGACACATGGTTTCAAGACCTCTACATGGTCATGCGAAGGATCCATGCACAGTTCATAACATATGTAATATCTCACAAATCTCCTTTTAAAAGTCCTTATATTCATGGGAAGACATCCCCAACACTCACTCATATCATGATGGATTCCATATGAGTTCTTACCGATCATGTCATCACACAATCATCATGCACCTGGAAAATAATCCAAAAACCATTATAAAATATTGAGAAAAATATTCAAAAGGATGGATCCTCTTGTGGTTGTAAATATTACATAATGTTCCCAAGTGGTTATCAAGATACCGAAGAATAACCCGTGACATGTCCTACATGTTGTGAAAGATCCCAGATACATGTCACCCACATAATGTGAAAGAAAATGAGACAAATATTAGGGATATTGTGATTCCCCAACAGCTCTAACGGAAAACTAAATAGTTTTTCATTAAATGATCATGGATTACCATATGACCCTTTTTTTGGGTGACACATGACCAATTGGGAAAATTATTTTATTTGATAACACTCATGAAAACACACAAGATTCCTAACCCTCGTAAAATAAAAAATGAAAATAAAATGGAAATGATTGGAGATTCCTGAAAGGGGATGATACACTGATCTATTGAGAAGCCCCTTTGATGAGCCAGAATAGTCCCTCAAGACCCCTTAGAATGTCATACTAATCATGTGAGGGACCCTGGAATGTAAACTCTATCTCAAAAACGACCCATGATAAGTCACTTAATATCAAGTGAAAGCCTTTTATCAGGCATCATAATCTCAAAAAGTCCTTAATCTTGTAGGAATGACCTTGAAAAGGTTCCATGGTGTGGACATACGATTAGTTAATATTGTTTAGGTATCCAAAATAAAAGAATTTTTTTATTGAGGGGATTTAATTTTAGTCACTAAAAATTATGTGACACCCCCATGATGACCCATGACAAGACATCACAAAGTGTGTAAAATCAAAGCCTTCCACTAACTCCAACACGGATTTGTGTGATATGAACCTTAAAAATATGTGTATAATTAGTATGTAGAGAGATATTAGTCCCCAACCCATCATGAAAATATTAATCATTGGATCCAAGAACCGATACACTCAAGCATTAGAGTAGACTTCTCAGAGCGAACATCTTGGGATCACATGGTTTTTCAAAGGGTTAAAGTCCAGTGAATGTCCAAGAGGATCATGCGACATGCATAGTAAAATTACGTGATAACTCAAGATCACACAAAGGAACTCCAGTGGGTCATTCATAGGACATACCACATATCTATTGAATCACATGAGACCTAAAGAAGTCAACTATGATCAAAATATGAAGCATATAGGTAATATAAAACCGAGATAAATAACAAAGATAGAAGAAATTCATGAAGATAGATTTGAAGATACTCATGAACTTTTCATAAATCACCTTTTTCATGTGACAGTAGAGGGATATTTCTACTAGAGCGGGCAATGTTCCTTTGATATGCTATTTGGATCATGGAAAATTCAATGGACATGTCATAGAATGTCACATGGAGCCCCCTAGGCATGCCACCCAAGTCTCAGAAAACCCTTCTGGATCTCCTTTTAGACCTCATGATGTCATATAGACATGTCACCCAGATCACATGGTGGCACTAATTCATGTTAGATAGGTCTCACAATGAAATCTGAGCATGTATTCTAGATTTCATATTGTCCTCTATACAAAACAAACATATTATTTGAAACTCTCCAAGTTTGTCAAACAGCTTTTTCGATGGCCTCCAGGATAGACCATCCAGATCTCACAATGTCCTCTAGACATGTTATCCATTTTTCATGATGAAAACAAGACATGATATGTAATATCATACGTTGTGATCTGGTAAAAATCATGAATTTCCTATGATGTCTTCCAGATAATCCACCCATGATCATGTTGAATCCATTAGAAATTTAATTCAAGTTATGCGGTGTCCTACAGACCAGTCAACTGGATTTTATGATTTTCCTTTGACATGTCCACTATGAAACTAGGACATGTCCGTAAATCCTTAGGAATGACGATAATAGGATTGAGTAGGTCAAGAATACAACTCGGCTAGGCCATTTAAGCATCCCATGGCATTATAACCCTATCCAGTGCTAATCCAAAGGAAAACCTTAGTGTGTAAGCCCCAATACAATGGAAATATGAGATATATTATTCTATCTATAACCATGATATATAGAATGAGTTTTCAAGGATTGATATCCATGTTAAGCATCCAAAGGGGTGTCACATCACATAAGTACCATATTCACATGCAGTGATATTGATTACTTTCTCTCCCTTTCTTATCACACTAAGAAAAGCTAACATTTTTTAGGGAGATGCAATGATCACATCATTTGAATCATAAATTTCCACCATATTGGGAAACCTTAGTGTGTATGCTTCAATGAGTGACATAATTTGATATGTCCCCCCAAATAAGGTAAACATCACTGCATAAGTCCTCAATAATGGAATACAAGAACTCTGATTCCTTTTGTCATTATGATTTGTAGGATGCCTTCATAAGGGCCAAAATCAAATAAGTATCCATCATTGTTTTATTACTAACTTATATCTCTAACATTCTAACTATCAGGACTCCATCTATCACATGGATTTATTATACGTCCTCATCCATCATAAAATAAATATTCAACTAAACTACGTTGACTCTTATTTCTTCCTTATCCAGAATATGTAGGATTCTATCCTAAGTCCCAAGACCGATATGAATCATACAAAGGGGTTCCCAATACATAAGAATTGTATTTATATGTAGCAAGACTAATTGTTTTCTATCCCTTATTTCTATCACCGGGCATAGATGATGTGTCAATAGATAGTTTTAATGATCATATCATTCACATAATAACCCCCTACAAAAATGGGAAACCTTATTGTGTAAGCCCCAAATGGTGGAATGATATCACAAACCAAATATTAGGGAATCATAAGTGCGTAATGTCTAATCAGGGGAACCCTATAACTTACCCAATATTAGTGTAACCTTAGTGTGTAAGCCCCAACCAGTAGCATGGTATAACTACCCCAATATTAGGGTAACCTCAGTGAGTATTCCTTAATCAGTGGCATGATATGATCAGAAAAATATTAAGTAATGATGAGTGTGTAATCCCTATTTAGTGTTGTGATAAAATTTCTCTAATACTAAGGAAACATCAATGTGTAATCACAAACTCCTACTTAACTATGATTAATATAATTTTTTCTATAACTAGGATACGCATGACGTATCCTTATGGTCCAATCTCAAACACCTAGTTCTGATGTGACTCTATATATGTGCTCTCCACATGATGTTAAACTACATGGGTTTAACAAACTGTTTGGGATTTGATTCTAGTTATAAACAGGACATGTAAGACACCTTAAAATATCCCAATACCATCCTTGAAATATTAATCACCTCCCTAGATGATAATAAAATATACAATGATTGGTTATATAGATTCTATATTTAATTACCCACCCTCTAATAAGAAATACATGAAAAAACTCAAATATAGACAAATGGATTCACCAATAATATCCCTCATATTTTAAATTAATGTATTTAACCTATCATCATCTTCTTAGAATAATCAGTCCTATATTTCAATTTGGATGATATTGTTAAACATATAATAAATCTATAAGAGAGTCTCAGAGTCGGAAAAAATTCACCCGAAAATGGGTGGGATGAGCTTAGAATCACATCCTCTAGAACAATGTGTGTTACTATGAATCATTGGATCTAAAATCACAAAGGACCCCTACTTTTCGAAAGGAGGTCTGTACATAGCTGTGGATGTGGGAGACGATGTGATTTTATGATAGAGATAAAAAAATTTAAACATGAATCGTTTAATTGTAAAAAAAATTGAACCCCCATAAAAAATATTCATTCCATGTCTCACACATCTTTCTGATGAACCAAAATTGGGAAACCTGATGTGGAATAATTTGACCATTACCTCTCCTTAAATATAAAAGTGATAGACTGCTTGAATTCGGCAGTACACACTTTTTCTCTTCATGTTGGTGGCCCTCATCCTCTAATTTTTTAGAATGAAAACTGTTAAAACTGATGTGAAAATATTGAATACAAATATAATCAGGTTATCATAATTCGTGCCATTTTATTTTAATACCATACAAAAAAATAGGGAACCAAGTTTGAATATTTAAAATAAAAGAATGATTGGATAACTATGAATCACGACATTTTTTTCATATCCTACAATAAATGAACTAGAAATAATGAAAATAATATTATGGAAGATCCTCTATATCCATGGTTCCCATGAAATATGTGCATCCAATATTTGAAAAGTTCACATGAGAACAATGTCCATATCATGGATAAATGGAAAGTCAAGTTACCCATGAAAATTTGATTGAGGCCATATCATGCATACATTGATACAGTAATCAATGAATTTTTTCCTTGTTGTATATGTGATTTCAGATACTACTCTCACTAACCACAACCCTATCCATGATAATAACTTCATCCAATGGCTATTCCCAAAAGTCAGTTATGGATGTAGCCACTATAGGTCCCAGAACAACTTCAAAATCCCAACATCATTAACTTTAGGTGGCTGATTAAATAGTATGGGAGTACCATCATCACAATACAATCCCGAACCATGGCGTTGAATGCAATGGTATCTAAAGAACAAAACCGATGAGCCCACATCATCTATGTAATACTTCTAAAAATCTAGTTCTCTTGTTAACATGACCAACTTATAAAAATCTTATCTATAGTGTGTGACAATCACCACATTCGGTATTAGAGTAAAGTGGACCAAGAGTCAACTATGGCTCTCTTCCATTCCCGGAGCCTCTAAGGAAGTCTCCTGTCAACTGCAGTCATCAAAACCATTCCACTAGTACCCTTCAGTCACCAAAAAAAGGTACCAACTGACACATTACCACCTTTGAAACCCATGCATGACCAATAGGGAAGACACATAGGGTGCATAATACTTTTGATAATAATGAGTGGGATCATACCCCCACTTCCACTGATGAATCCCTTCAATATACTTCAGCACTAGCCAATGAGTAGGATCATATCCCTTCTCACTCAAAACTAGATTATGGGCATATTCTTATAGCAGGTATGGGGGGGGGCATATCCATAACCCCATGCACGAATTTCATTAGTATATTCTAGTGTAACAGTGAAGGAAGAAGTGTCTTCATATACCCACTTCAATTGAAAATATCTACTAGTATATAGTGGACATATATAATGTGTAGGTTTACATCCTTAAACAAACATTTCTAAAATTATATTACATCTTTTAAATAACTGAACAACTCTTCCAACATATCACAAAACTAGTACAAATACAAGGCCAGGAGCATATTTCTATCTCTAGAACTAGGGAAGTTCAATACACTGATAATTATGAATAAGTGGTTTCTCTTTATCATGTACACGATTTTTCTCCAATCCAGGAGGATAATTTACATTTTACATAAAAGGAGGATGCATCGAACAATAATAATATTTTCATTCCAACCAAGGATAACCTTGTATGAGAAGAAAATTTTGTTAGAAATGGGAACATTCATATCAAGAAGGTCCGACTGTAAATTCCAAAGGCCTCGGATCGAGCTCATACCCCAATTCTATCTAGGGATAACTATGAGAGAATGGAGAATGCCTTGGAACAAGCTCATATTCCTATCTAATAAGACCTAAAACATTCTACAAAGTCCCAAAAAAGGACCCATATCCATATTCTAGACGTGCCACACCAAGTGAGAGTGAAACATGCCTTTAGATAGGATATTATTCCTATTAGTGAAAATTCCAAAAATATTCTAGCAGATCACAGAACCTAGGATCATATTATATCTTCCATCAATGAAAGACTATACCAAAATATTATAGAGGCTCATAACAAATCTCCCATTCTAAAGGCATATTAGATTATTTCTGCTAGGAATACATATTAGGTCTAGTCCCATATTTCCACTCCAATGGGTGATCACCAAGTGAGGGTTTCACATGACTCAAGATAGACTCATATCCCTATAAAAAAAGTATCTTAATATTCCCAAGGCTTAGGATTCTTCTCATATCACCATTTTAACCAAGGCTTCCCAAGTGAGAGTGGCACATGCTTCAGGGAATGCTCATATTGCTTCCAATAATGAAGAAGCTCATTGGAATACTTTAAATGCTTCTTAAAAATGGGATGATAATACCACAACACCATATGGTAATCAATATGGTCTATAATAGGATCATAACCCTATATAACTCCAAAAGGTAGCTCAACACATTCTAGCCATGACACAAAATGTGGAGCATACTCATAATATGCTCAATTCCAGTGTCCTTGAGTTTGTTTAAGACACATTATCAACACCCAAAGGACCCATCAAATATTCAACCAAAGTAGAAGGTGATAATTACAACAATATTACTACTAGTGGTAGTGTTGAGATAGATCATAGAGATTATACTTATTCCATCTACTGGGGTCAATATCCCCACAGACAGCTAAATCCTTTCCTTTTTCAAAAAATGGTCATATAGATAGGTTTTAAAAACACTGGATCCCTATTATAGATAGGTTCTATTTTTTTCAACCATATATATTTCCCCAACAGATCTGAGAATCACTTCAAACTATTCTGCAAGAGACTCCAAGAATAACCTTTTGTGGCGTGATCTGATAGAATCATGTAAGTCTGATGAAGTGGAAGAAGACATTGAAATATTGAGATATTTAGATGAAAAAAGTCTCCACCATTATCTGACCTATTTTTACTTCTATATATGGGATCACATAGAAAAGGATTTCATGAATTGTTTACACCAAAGTATGTGGAAAATGCATCAGTGACTAAAGGATATATACCAACCATATCTAAGAAGCATGGGTCACCATTAGACCATTAAGACACTCAATTTTCATCAAGACCTAGTTTCTATCTAGATGGCCCGAGAACCAAAACTAGAGAAACACAATGTAAATATACAACATTCATGCTATTATTTAAATACAACCATTCAACATCTGATCGCCGATGCCATTTCATGCATCCATATTTTTTGGATGGGGAATGTATGGAATGATACACTTTATTGAACCCATATAATAGTAGATCCCATCAGATACAAAATCCTACAATGTTTTATCCTCCTATGATTTCAAGGGATATGGTAAAACTCTGACTAGTTGGTTACTATAATAAATTGATCTCATTTCAATAGTACCAAGATATCATGAATGAAGGAAGATAATCACTAACATCTTATTGAAATAGTCCTCTATTAATACCAAGAATTCATTACAAACATGGAATATGAAGTTATGATCAACGAGATATCTTGTCATAGAAACTGAATCACACCATGGCCTACCATTTTCCCAAATTTCAACACCAGAATAGCTGCGTCGTATTAAGGAAGTGATATTTGCAACTTCCATTTTACCCGGTCCAGAGTGAACCTAGCTCGTCTAGTTGGGTGAATATCTACCACCATGTCCACCCCTAGATCAGAAATTCTTGATTGGATTAAGTACATATCAGGAACAACTACAAACAAACCCCAATCTACCAGGCTGGGGGTATTTATATCTCAATCACCATAAAAAGGATCCTAATCATCCAAGATGGTAGTGGGGAAATCAATGACGATTCTAGATAAACCACATCCCACCGGGATGGGTGATTTTATATCTCAATTTCTTTCCTAAAATTCATCAATTCCTCTACTAGAATCATTGGATTCTCAATAATTGGATCCATTAATGCTAACTTTGGCCCCAAATAGTACCCATCCTGTTAGGTTGGATAAATTTTCATCATAATAATCACTATATATGGAGTTAGTATTCTCTATGTTGGGAGGAAAATATTGATGGTAAACATCCCATCTGTTACTCCTTCTATAAGACAATCCTAGGGTATTCAGGGCCCAATAGGTCATAAAGAACAGAAAATCAATCATGTTCACTACTCATAGGTTGATATGGGTGGAGAATATAATGAAGAAAATAAAACCCCATTGAGGTCAGAAGAAAAATAAGGCCAATATGGACAAGGGTTCAAGTAACGACCCAAATACTGGTAGTGCAGAATCATCCTATTATGTTGAAAGTAATTGAACAACCACCATTGACTGATACACCTATGTGCATGTCATAATTATCAACATAACATATAATGTGTTTCAAGTTATAGATGCAGAGGGATTTAATATAGGAAATATACCTTGAGAGGAAGGTGATCAGGGTTTCCCAACTGAGGCTGCACACACCCAAAACTAGAGGTATCTCCTAAACCTATAACCTCTGAATATCTTGTTTCCCCCTCTATGTTGGAACACTACAAAAATATAAAGCTAAATGAGTCACCATATCCCAATCAACACCTAGAAAAACAAAAAATCCTTCCATAGAGGAGAAATTACTACTATACAAGAATGAGGTAAAAAATCTCAGAGAACATAAGAGGATCTAATAAGGGTGAATATTCATGAGGTATTATCTCATAGATGAGGTGAATATTCCCCCTCCCTTACATCAAGAAAGATCCAATCCACAAAAAACAGTGGAATCAGATTATTAGACTGACATTACATACAATAAATTAGTCTACAGAAATGAGGAATTCAAAAATGATCACAACTTCCCTCTATTATGGTGACAACCTCTCCCCCACTAGGAAACTCATTTACTCATTGTACAAATTGATAATTAGTAGGAGACAAAAAAGGGACACATCCTTATACCCCACCCACTCCCTTTAGATAAATTTTTTCCCTAAAGGAAATAACAGTATAATATCTCAACATCATCTAATATTTGGATACTTGAATGGAAGACATTGAAGGGTGACATATACTTGTACATCCTGAGAGGAATCCAAATCCCAATTGGTTGGACAACACTTTTCCCCATCCAATTATAGAAATTCTACCCTCACCACATTTTATGGTGTGGGATAACTAGAATATCATCTAACACACATTGTGTCTAAATATGGTCTTATGATGGGATCTCGAGATTAACAGGAGGTGAACAATCTAAGGTGTTTTGTACAGAATCTTACTGAGACAACATTTGGTTGGTATAGCAGCCTTCCAACATGATCAGCTTCTGGATGAGAAGAACGTCTTAATCAATTCCTTGACCAGTCCATCTACTCACTATGAAAAATGACAGTCTTCAACATGAAAAACTACATTATAAATGAAAATAATAAGTTGTATGAATTCATAGCTATATGGAAAGTTATAACCTATTAATTGAACATCCCTCTTTCAATGGAGCAGTAACTGGAACTTTGTGATGAAAATAGCCGAGGTGAGATGCAAACAACTCTAATCCCAACGGATTATCTAGGTGGGTTATTGGATTTCATAGAAACAACATATTGTTTGGAAGATACCTTATAGTAAACTTGATCTAAATATTAACTCATGCCCTCTACATAAGTGGAAAGTATCATCAAAGAATAAATTTCCACTATTAACCTCAAACCATCATCATTACCTACTCAAGAACCAAGGAAGGTCCCAAATCTCCCAACACCTCCCATTGACCAATAAAAACCACAAAATCACCCTCGGAAAAAGGCATAGAGAAATCAAGGTTGGATATGATTTGTGAAAAATATGAATAATACATAATTTTTCCAAAATGATCAAACCCAAAATTTATTTCATTGTAGTTATGAAAAATAAACTGAACATGATTCCATAGTCCATGAATTCCAATGAGTTCAACAACAATGATTGTCTCAACTATAACCCTTTTTATATGAGATTGGGTTATAACAACCCAGATGTATTCATCCTCTAATTTTTCCAATTAATAATGTCTTATTCTGGATAGGTGTTTTATGATAACTTCTTAGAATAGGTGGATTTCATAACCTTTTCATAGTTAGAGGAAAAAAGTGATTTATAGAAAGTTTCAGCTAGGCATGGGAGGAATTTTGTCAACTTGATGAATCGGAAAATAGTTGATCAAGCTCATAACACCTTGAGAGAACATATTCACATACCAATAACATATGAACCTTATTGGAAGTTAATTTTAGATATTTATCATGAAGGTGGATAAAACCATCATATGCAGGAAGATGAAAAAGTGTATGAGTCATATTCTTCTCCAACATAAGCTCTAAATATTGTATATTTAGTCCTGGAAACATATGAATCATAGGAATCACCCCAAAAAATGAAACCCTCATATGATAAAGAGCTCATACATGGTTCATTCAACATGATACTCTTGGAATACCGCTTCTCTAATGATGAATATTCCTTACAATATGAGTTCCACATACCTGACCAGGGTATAGGAAGTCACATGCACAAGAACCGTGGATACATGGGATAAAATGGGAATGGTAGAATTTTTTTTTCACATCCCCACAAAGGACATCTATGTAGACGAGACTCATGTAAAATAACTCTATTAGTCCCAACAGAAACACATAGGTTTCCCCAAATGATCCATCAGTTGTCCATATCCAGTCATCTTGCATGACCTCTCAATGGGGGAGGGATCATTTGATCATCCTAGGAAGTAGGGAAGGACGAAACAACTTGTTCCACTGATAGTAGATCATCTATCAACACTTTCATAATCCCCAGGCCCATTTTACTCAAATAAATTTTCTCTTGAACCAAAAAATATAAAGTAACACCGTATTGGGTTGCTTCGACCTCTGGCACAAAATTATGACATTCTGAAACAACTAGAATTTGTACCAGAAAATATCTCAATATTGGATGTGCTCTACATTTCAATTTAACTTAGGAAGGAACTCATTGAATCCCCCCCCAGGGCCGACATGATTTTGAGATACAAGTCACCACAGCCGAGGCTTATCGAGTGGGGACCATCCCATCAGAATGAAATGTCACCGTATCACTGACAGAGAAGGATCAACAGAATTTAATCTAAAGAAAAATTAGCACCTATATGTTTTTAGGTAGACTCAATAATTTCAACATCTAAATGTATATTATTGATAATGGTTTTGAGATCAAACTCATCCAAATTTGAACCCTAAAACATTTTGGATATACAGAAGGGGGCTTATCTCCCAGAAATATTGTCATTCAGGGTATAGTAAGTGTGCAAAATACATATCATGAGGATCCAACTCAGAAATCAGTTTGGGAATCTCACACCTAACACTGAGTACATGGTTTAAAAAAAATAATCCATATAAAATTTCCTACTTGGAAGAACATGGATTCATAATCATGTGTCAGTACCCTCTACAATTCCTCATTTTCTGAAATACCCCATCAATGGAAATCTTTTCACAGTCCATGGTGATTGTCCCCACTAAAGACAAGTGAATCCACAAATGATGAAGTAGGGTTCTATAAAAGGGTAGGAAAACAAACAACATTGGATGATTCTATATAGGATTCACCCCGTAATGTCTTGGGGACCGACCCTGTAAAACCCTATAGTATGCTATACATAAACTATGTTCTCCCCATAAATCTATTTGAGGTAATATACTTGATGCCAAATGCCAAATCTCATCCTACCCCTAGTGATAGTGAAAGATAAAGTCATCTATAGAATATCCGTACAATGACTCAGGCTACATAATATAATAATGTATCATCTAATGCCTCTCTCACCCAAATAGTGTCCTAAGTTCCCTTAGATTTATAAATTATTCTAAAAATGTGTCCACAAACTCATATATGGAAGAAGATGAGGGTGAACTTAGGAATTCCCCTCATGCATTCATGGAAGGAATCTCCACCACCGTTGATCTAGTGAAGACATTAAATCTAGGAATGAAATAAGACGTGTGGTATATATTGATTAGTGTCACCATGAATCTCAAAGAGAAAGAGATATAAATTTTATTTCTAAAGAAACACCAATATATTCTTCGGTGGAATTATACAGAAGTTACTGAGATGAATCTAGATGTTTATACACACCATCTTGTCTTACCTGATGACCATCGAGGATTCATGAAGTCTTATAGAATAGTGAAACCATATCATTATACCAATGTATAGGTGAATGTTCATAAATAGATCAAATAAATCATTGATACAAGATTTAAATACCCAATATATATTTCTAACAAAATCACTATCAAGAATAATAATAGGGAGATTAGGATCTTCATTGATTTTAGAGACCATAATCAGCACTAAATAAAATAATATTTCCCATTTCCAATCACACAAATCTTCATAAATACAATTTATGGATTCTAGGAACATTCCATCATAGATTTAGATCCATGTTACAATCCGATAAATATGGACCTTGAATATGAGGAAGCTTATTTCTTTAGATCACCCTAGGAGAAATTCTGCTATCAGTTTATGCCCTTTGGCATAAATAACAGTGGAATTACATATAATCATTCCTTGCATCATATATTTATTCCATTCCAAGGATGAATAGAAAATATTTATGTCAATAATATGTTGGTCAGATCTCGATAATGAAGCGATCATTTCCAAGATATCCAAATAGTCATTGACAAGAAGCGATAACATAGACTAAAGATGATTCCACAAAAATACATCATTGGGGTAACCTGAGGAATGTTCCTTCTACTTTTTCTATGTCACCATGGAATTTAGGTTGTCCCATAAAATAATGGTTCTATTTTACAAATTTCATCCTAAGAAATCTCAATGAACCGAGGGGACTTAAATGTAACTTTTCTATTTTCATCATTTCAAAGCCATCCTAGCTAGTAAATATATTCCTTTCATAATAGTAATAAAGAATGTAATTTCCTTTTAATGGGATGATAATGTAAAATAATCCATTGAGAGTCTGAAGTAGTATCTTCTACACACATATCTCTTGATTCCACTGATGGAAGGCAAAACCCTATTTCTATATGTGGTCTCAATGGGAGACTCAATTTGGGCCATCCTCACACAGAATAATGATGTGAGGAACAAGAACAGTCTCTAATAACTAGTCGAACAATTCTAAATACTAATTCCTCATACCATGATATCAAGAAGAACCGCATTACACTCATATTTATAGTGAAAAAGATGATTCATTACTTGTAGCACCACAAAGTCCTCTTGGTTCTCATCTTGATCCTCTTGAGTACATCCTTGGTCATCCTCTGTTGACAGGGAATTTGGCACAATGTGAAGCGTTTCTGTATTATTATGATTTCTAGTTTGTATCATAGAAGTTAATAAATGGGTATGACTTGTTTATTTCCTTAAAGTACATCCCTATCGATATATCACACAAATGCATGATAAACATCTAGATGTGGTGGTTTTCAACACCCATAAAACTCTATGTACATGGGATATTTATTTTGATGGTTCCTCCTAGAGGTCTATTATAAAAATATAAAAACTACAAATCTCAACTAGGTGAGCTTATCAAATGTGTTTGTCTAGAAAGAAAAATAAAATTTTACATAATCTTTCTCACTATCTGAAGGCTGCATGAGTAATGAGGAATAATCCCAACCCCTCATAACTGTCCTAGAGTTATCCCTACAGTTGAAAATATCTGAGATGAACATCAATGTGGATTAAGATCTTGTGATGAACCATACTAATGGAGATTATTCCATCAAAAAGGAAGAATTATCCCCTTTCACTATCTACATCCATGTACTAACGGAAGAGTTACCTTTTAATACCATGTTGAATCATGTTCCTTGATCACAAAATGTTTATACTGATGTGTTGGATAATGAATCCATAGTCTTATATGAACCTAGTGAGGGGGAATTAATCTTCCATATTATACTCTAATGGATGGTTTCATTGATCACTATCCATGACATGGAAGAAATCGATTAGTTAAACACCACCCTAGAGTGTAATGAACTTATATCCACCACTGGATGGATAAAGCCCATAATTTATTTTCACCAAAATGGGTCTATGCCTTTTAAAAGGTTGAGAGGGAATAAGTTTAATGAAGAGTAGTGAACTTCACCATGTGAGATGGTCCAAATGTGCAGAAAGTACCCTATAATCATGAATTTGATAGGATCCTTATTAGATGCATAGAATAAAGAGATATTATCAAAATCATTGATGAAGTCCTTGAAAGATCCTATAGAACTCCTTAGTATGTAACAATGATCGCCCACAAAATAAGAAGGTTGTGACACTACTTGAAAATTTTTATATAGGACTATGTAGAATTCACTAGGAAATATCCTGTATGCCAAATTCATGAAAAAGTGTTCTATAAGCCTCCAAAATTTCTACATACAATTAAATATTTCTGATCATTTTATATATGGGAAATTTATGTCGTGGGGAAATATCCCCCATCAGTAGCTGAGCAGTTCAAGTATAACCATACCACTACCGAATTCTTCTACAAATGTGCTAAGGTAATAACCCTCAGTTAATTTGGGAAAAATAATTTCATAAACATAAAAAATTACAATATCAAAACTACATTCAGATTCCTTAACCCAATATTGATAGAAAAAGGAATCAACTACTTTTTTATGGAATTGATGAAATTGTAGAATGATTACAAAATCGAGTCCAATCACTTATCCTACTATCATGTATCTACGAATGGATAGATAAAGGCATTAAATAAGACTATATAAAATTTACACCATACTATGGTGTACAAGGATAATAATTACTATCTGTAATAGATCTTAAATACTTTATAGTACTATTATAATACCACATGTAGTACTATATAATAAATTACATATTCATTGGTGTACTGTACCAAGATAGTGTTTCCCATAGAAGTCTAGTTACCCTCCCATCGAACAACCATTTCCATAAAATACTCAGATGAAGAGAATTCAAAAAAGATCTTGGATGAGTTAGAGTGACTCGATAAAACGAGGTTGTGTATATTGGATATCCTCAAAGTCTATTAGAATCAGATCATACGGGCCTTCAATGAAATGGTCAGGCTCCATTCAACCCTTCATAGAGAATGGGTATTGGATCTCATAACCCAAATGGTACCAGGAAACAATCATCCACATATAGAACCCAAATGGGTAGTGCCTTATATAATATATAAGGTCTATCACACTAGATCTCACTCAATAGTTATGATGGATGGGGAGCGTTTTACAACCCACACCAATGAAAGGTTTATTAAAAATTACATTTCATAGACACCCCATCAATATTTCTTCATCCTTTCCCAAGGATGTTAAACTACAAAAAATCTTTCATCCTTGTAGAAAGACATTAAACTGCATGGTGTATATCATCATGATCACATCCCAATCATATGATGATAAAATGCATGGGTGCATCCTAACCACATTATGTTATAATTTTCGAAGATTCTCAGGGCATCAAGATGATAAATTGAATGGAACCTTTTGTCCCGACCACATGACAAAAAAATGTATGGGTCTCTTCATGGAAGTAAGACATTAAACTACCTGGCATCTCTAATCTTGAGTACAATAAGTAAAATAATACAGATCTCATCTTGGAATAAAGATGATAAACTACACATTATAATTTTTACTTACCTCAAAAAATCCTGGAATATATCCTCAACACATGATGTTAAACTGCACGAGAATCACCATATCATGGTGAATTCATCTACCACAAGGTAGATATGTGAGAAATAAATGTAAAATGCCTCTATACCCTTGCTGAGAGTCATATTCAAATATGGAATCGAATCATATAAGAACTATTTGTGTCTAAGTTCCTACCATCATAGGATATGTAGTGAGACCTAAGACCTTAGTCTTGGGCCTTGCCATAATATCACTCTTCTATCATGTCAAGTCACCCACATCCTTACCACAACATATTATACTGCATGACTGTTGTCCATTCCATACCACACTAAAATTCATGGGTTTCTATAAATTTTTATGTAATGATTCTCATTTTAAAGTGATAAAAAGGGAATCCATTATCTTATATCATGTTCCAACCACAACATGATGCAAAATGATCCTTTACTTTCATTAATTGCATCACCATTGTGAGAGGAACCCTTTTAATTATTTGTTTCTCACACTGATCACAACTAATGTGATCTTATGAACTCTAGTAAGGGCCTCCTTGTACAAACAAACTATATTATTATATTACATATTTATCGCAGTCATAGATGAAAGAACTTAAAAGGAACACCATGAGTCCTTGCCTCATGACATTTAACTACATAGTTGATGTCTATTACATAACATAAAACTGTAAATTCCTATAGAACACTCCCAAGGGACCATTATTTTTTGTGTTGGTATCCCACCACAACACCATTAAATAACTTGTGTGACTTGATTACTGTTGTCACATGATATGTAGTGACTCTTGTATCTCAAACCATAGGTATAGTCACCCTTAATAACATATTAAATTACCCCTCCCTATGCATGGGTCAGACTTTTGCATGGATATCTTTTTCCATGACTACATTTGGATTGGTTCTGATTACCGTTGAATATGTAGTGATTCCCATACTTTCATTCAGGCCCAACCACAACATTCCCATTCTACATCGGAGAACCTACATCCTTACATTATGATGTTAAACTACATGTCATATCAAGAATTATGTGTGGATGGATTCCTTCCATCATAGGACAAGTTGTGATGCAGATATCTCTAATACTGGGTCCAACTATAACAATCAATGGGAATAATTCTACCATCTTTGTATAGGCCAGACCTGTGTAGAGAGTTCCATTTGAAGAACTACATTTGGATTGATTCCAACCATCAGAGGAAACAAAGTGAGTCCCAAATCTCCAATTATGGACCCGTCTATTCAAGTAAAAAAAATAAACCCCAATTGCATTAGGGACAAGCCATATAATCATGTATTTATTATGTATGATTCAGATCTACTTATAGATTCCTTAGGCACACAAAAAATATTGCCTATATTTTTACGATGGTCCCCAAACCCTTAAAGAATTGTGTTAAACTAAAAGGATTCTAATACTTCATTACCACATGATATTAAACTATATGGAAAAAAATCCTTACTATATAAGGTTTAACTACAAATAAAGGAACACCCATACCGCATGATGTTAGGCTACAAGGAAAATGACATGGTTGCATGAAATTGAAATTGAATGAGAAATCCATACCTACTACAAGAAATTAATAGGAAAAGACCATTACCCACACCATTCCTTACCAAAGGACCAAAATATCCTGACCCTAGTCAAATAGATTGTGGGGTGCTTCTTTTATATTTGAGAACCCTCAGTCCATAAATCACACTTTATTTCTGGAGTGCCTCATGTTACTACAAAACATTAATGGAACATGAAATGGAAAAACATCAATATATTTTAACAAGATATCATTGAATAAGGGATAATATCTACAATAAAAAGACATATTGGCTTTGTAAGAAGGTATTTTTGATCCTTGTCAGCTTGACTCCACTATGGTAGAACCCATCGCTTGAAGGTGTTCTTGGAGATCCCCAACATGATTGTCCCATATCAGTATGTCTGAACTAATAACCTTGATCCATGATTTGCAACATTTTCACCTCCCTCTAAGAAGGATGGAAGAGTAATATTGACCCTAATAATCATAATTAGGATATGGTGTAACATTCTCCATACAATGGTCCATGTTCATCATGAACTTAATAATACTGCACTTCAGTCAAAGATGCACAACCATAAATTCTAGAATTTTATTTTCCAAATGAAAAGGCCTTAATTTTCAATAAAAAAATATGGAAAACATTTTAGGTTTAAAACCCAAAATGGTGACTTGAGTAAAATTCATGTCTTTCCTCGCTAAACTATTCATCTCTAGAGTTTAGGAAAAATTTAGGGCATTAATAAATGAGGAATAAAGATCATTGAGCATATTATTTATCCCTTCTAAAATAAAAATATCGGGTCATCAGATCCCTTGGTCCAAGATAACGTTATATTAATGGTATTTCACAGCTCACCACCAAGAGAATGTGTTCTATAGTCAGTGATACAACCATTATTATGATTAAACCCATAGAAATTATTACATTTTACACATATCACACATAAATATTTTAGTGTATCAGATCACCAAAATTAATTAATGCACATTGGAAAATATAATCTACTTAATGTGATCCTTTTTTGAATATGCATGTATGTATATGGATCCTGGATATGAACCTAGGACCGTCGAATAAAAGCTTCTCTTTGAAATAAGGTCTTTCTAATTCTTGTGAGCCTAATGTCACTGAGAAAAATCCAAGAACCTATGGTTTTTTCTTAGAGATTACCTGTATGATTCTCCCATAGCATCCTCATGACTCTAGAATATTGGACCATGATTTATAGTCCTCATAACTAGACAATTCAAATATAATTTTCATCCTCAATGTTGCATCACTACGTTTTTTACCCTTTCTCAAAAAAGGGATGTGATAATCAATTCACAATTATTTTGATGTTCCAAACATCATGATTCAAAACCATAGGTCAGAGGGCTGGAGCTTCAAAATTTAAGTGATAAATTTTCCTAGGGTTTGAGAACCCTTCCTAGAAAGCTTCTCCTCTATACCTAGAATCATCTTCTTAACACTTGAGTCTTCATAAATCCTTTATGGCCCTCAACAAATCATTTGACGCCTTTTTTTGACCTTCAAATTGATTTGTAAGGGATTAGATCTACCAACTAGTGGAATTCCCTTCTTATAGGAAAGGAACCCCATAATAAGAGAGCCCTAGTAACACCACAACAGAACCCAAAAACTTAGGTCTTTATGGGTCATTCTTAGAATGTCTACCCCATTTCATATTTATTGACTCAAAATTTTCAGATATGAATTACATTATCTACATTAAAAATACCAATGGGGGTCTATATTCCCTAGTATTTCACTAAAACCAATATTACCCTCACAAATATTCCATATCTCTTAGAAATGAATTGTGAAAACTCTATTGGAAAATGCAACCGACACATAAGTGATTTCACATACTAATCAGAGGAATATTCTCATTGCAGGAAAAAGAATTCAATCCTTGTGAGTGCTAGTAACACCATTGCAGAACTCACCACCCCTTTGGGAATTTTGGGTAGTCCCTAGAACATATGCCCCATATTCCATATTCATACATCATGTCTTAGTATCAATACTTTAAACTCCACTATATTAGAAGGTACGATCTAAAATACCCTAAATAAAAATGACAAAAGGTCCTAGATAATGGAACCTAAACTATAGAAGTACAAGGCCTAAGTGAAATTTCCTTAAATTTTTTTATAGACGGTCTATTCTAAAAGACCCTAAAATACAACAATAGAAGGTCCAAGATAACAATCTCTAAACTACTATGATAGATGGTCTGAGTAGAAAGACCCTAAACTATAGGGATAGATGATCTAAGCTAAAAGACCTTAAACTATATTGATATAACACCCAATATAAATGATCATAAACAATGACAAATCAACGATTTAGTCATCAAGAAAAGATACAAAACTTATACTGGACACTATATATTGCTAAAAAAATCAAGATACACTCACCAACCCCATTGAAATTGGAAAAAATTAGATCAATCTCACACTAGGACATTACTTCTCCCTAAATTATCCTTTTGTGAATCAGGTTATCTCAAGATAGTTGTAGCCAATATATCAGCGAGGAATCACTTGTTGGTGGGAATTGATGAGCATTTCTGAAGACGATTTTTAGAATTTAAAAATTAAAATCTAGGCATTATGGGTTACTTGATATTATGATTAAGTTTATTTCTATTTATTATTCATAAAATATCATATTAGTAAAGTATCATTCATATCATTAATGAAGGAAAACTGGAAAGCACCATATAATGTTCAGAAGATCTATTCATTGATACCATGAATGGAGGAGGGAACTCAAAAATTTGGATCATCTATAAAGATTTAGTGGAAAAAAATACACATAAGAATTATAAATATAATTATATTCAATAATTTGATCAAAAAAGTCAACAAAAGTCTAATGGGATGCATTGATGGAATTCTAAAATGCTACCCACACTAGTATTTTGACTTCTTTACCAGGATGAAAGGTCTCAATAATTATATATAGATCATTAAATATATTCTTAGTGGTTTCCAATAATGTAGATGACAATAAAAGATCATACCTTAAGTGAGAAATTATCTCATCATATAAATATATTTTTAATGTCTTGTTTTCCATTCGGGCATACCACTTTGAAGTGAATCGATGAAACTTCCCCAATGCCGTAAATTTTTTCATTATATGTTCAGTTAGAGGAGTCATATCATCAAGAGCATGAAATAACCTCTCACTCATGGATAAATATTTCTATGTTAGGATAACATTTCTCATTATTTCATACATGGGTTGGCAGTGAAATCTTCCCACCCCCATATAATGAAATAGCTAACAAAGATTTTATTCTTGACCAGAAATGTTTCTATTGGAGTTTCTGTGGCCAACGTATAAATCATACACCAAATCAACTTATACCATGTGTAGTTCTCATATTTTTATTCTAAAGTGGCTATGTTAGAAGGATGTATAATTGGATGAGATACCAATGAAAAACAAGAGGAATACCCATATATTCTACAAAAAATAGGCACAACATTCATGGCTTGTCCTAAAGGAATGGAATACTCAAAAAATTATTCCTTGTTGATGGGATGGATTTCAATATAATGAGAGAGCTTCCTCAAAGACTCAAACAGATTTTAAATAATCTCTATCACTACTAAAAACAAAAGGGTCACTGAGGCAAATGTTTTGTCCATATAAAGAAACCATTTTTTCATCACACCACCCATTTAGGATTCTACCCAAGCCTAGGAATACTCATATGGAAATAAGAGGATACAATTAGTGGAATAATATTCTTGGAATTAGTTTCCTCCTAGACCATGGATAGAAAAAATTGGAAGATTATCTTGTAGAGTCATTCCTCCGCATACTGGTCTTTGTATGTGGGGAGACCCTTTGGATACAATTGAACATAAAAGAAAATTGATAAGGTTTTTGTATCATGGAAATTTTTTGCCCATCCATCATGTTTGCAAGAACCTTAGATCGAAGGGATATGTTATATGATATTTTTTATGATATCAACCACCAATATCAAGGACTTTCCCAATCAGTGTAGGGTAAGGCATGAAATCAAAGTGATTAGGTCAATGTAACACATCAGTGACCACCTCAAGGCCTAATTATATGGCCTCAACCTTAGATATGTTCAATATACTGGGAAGAAATATGGCACAGAGATCCTGGGTGGTATTGTAGCATCCACAACTGTAAAAATGATACTTTTTCTAGAAAAATAAAAAGAAGAAATTACCTCTTATATTATAGGGGGTTCTACCCTACCGAATGTGACCCAAGAGTAGATAAAGGAATGCTAGATTCAGTGCTTCTAAATTGAATTTTCATCCATGTTCTATCCATTCTTCCATAATGATTGTAATGACCCAGATTCCTGGTTGAACATACCCAATTTGGGAAATCCACATGTTATGGATCATGAACACAAATGCCACCAGACTTAGACATGTAGATATCTTCAGATTGAATTAGTTTCCCCAGGATATGTGATCCTCAGCTTCCAAATGGGATTAATAATAACTGGAACTATCATAATAATTTTAGGAAGGGAATCGATGGGGGTGTATAATAGTCAACCAAGATCACTTATGATAAAGGAAATTGTTGACCCAATCCTTGAAACAGATGAGTGATCACATAATCATCTCATTTATTAACTATTATTTTATGATATTGATAATACCCCTCTCCAAAATTGGAGTCTTCATAGGTTCATCCCTGATATATGTGTTAGGAAGGAATTCATCCCACATCTGTCCAAGAGGTTGTATCCCACCCAGGTGATAGATGTCTCCAAGGATGATTCCTATCTTTCCATGGGACAGATGAAATGAGTTGGTACAAGTGTAGACGCCAGAAAAGTCCGTTGTTCCCAAACGAAGCTCCGGATGCGGGAAGCGAGGTCATATTTGGAGTCAGAAGCCCGTTTCGGAGGGCCCGGAAGCCTTGCACGGAATTTCGGAGACCCGCGCGCAATGTTTGAGTGCCGCGCGCAAACCTCCCGGGATGCGCGCAATGCACTGGGCCGGCGCGCAATTTTGCGCGCCCGTTGCCCGCGCGACTCCCTTGCGCGCTGGGCCCGATTCCGCGCCCGCGAAGGGAATTCCGCGCCCACGAACCGGATTCCACGCCCGGGGTTGCCTATAAATATAAGGCGACCCCCGACGTTTTGAAGGTTGCCGGAATTCGAAAGGTCTCTCGTGCGTGCAATCCAACCCATTCCGTGCGAAATGCCGATCTTCAGGTAACCTCCTTTCTTTCGCGCAAGAAAGCCTCGGGGTTCGCCTTCGCGCGCAATCCCTTGGGCTCATTTCCTTTGAATAATTCTTCACCCTAAGGCCTTCGCGCGCAAAAGAAGCCTCTTGCGCGCAATTGCTCCCGGGGTGCGCGCAATCCGGCCCGATTGCGCGCACCCCCCCCCCCTTTTCAAAGTGGCCATTCGATTAAAGAATGAGCCGTTGCCCCCGCACGCTATCCGAAGCCCGGTGCGCGCAATCTATACCTTCCGCGCACAAAGCGCTGGCTCAATTGCGCGCCAGCCCGCACATTTGCGCGCCGACCCGTGGTATTGCGTGCCAAGATCTTCTTTTGCGCGCAATCCACCGGGGTCGCCCCCTTTGACCCACCTGAGGGTACCCGCCTGCGTGGCGCCCGATGATCTTCATCCTGGGTGCCCGCACCGTGCGTTGTCTTCCCGTGCGGCCCTCCAGGCTCGCGCGAAGTGACACTGACCCATCGGCGGCACCACCACGTCCAAGCTGCACGACGCTAAACTGCCTAGCCTCCATCGTCCGAGCTACAAGACGTTAAACTGTTCAGCATTCATCCTGCAGGACGTTAAACTGTACTTCGTCCGCGCGACAAGACGTTAAACTTCCAAGCATCTTCGTCCGCGCTGCAAGACGTTAAACTACCAAGCAGCTTCGTCCTCAACACACGATGTTAAACTGTACTTCGTCCGGCAAGACGTTAAACCGTCCGCTTCGTCCTCAACACACGACGTTAAACTGTACTTCGTCCGGCAAGACGTTAAACTGTCTGCATCACCCGATCCCATGTCTCGCATGCAGGATCCCCCCGGTTTGGATGTGGCCCCCACCCGAGCGTTTCTGCAGGGATGTCGGGATTGGAGTGGCCTTCGCCCACGGGGGTAGAGTGTTACAAATAGGACGAACTACGTGGACTTTGATCCCTGTCTTCTAAAAAGGGTACGTAGGAAGCCTCTCCGAGGTTCAAGCCCACCACCTGGTCGTCCCGGTCGTATTCACGTCGGTTCGTCCATCCGTGGACCCCTCCCGGGTTCACCTTCGTGTCGATTCACCTATGAATCCGCTCTTGTGGGGGACTGCACATGTGTATCTCCATTGCACTTCCCCACTGCCTTTTTCTATTTCTCTCTCCAGAACGAACTACGTGGACTTTGATCCCTGTCTTCTAAGCAGGGTACGTAGGAAACCTCTCTGAGGTTCAAGCCCACCACCTGGTCGTCCCGGTCGTATTCACGTCGGTTCGTCCATCCGTGGACCCCTCCCGGGTTCACCTTCGCGTCGATTCACCTATGAATCCGCTCTTGTGGGAGACTGCACGTGTGTATCTCCATTGTGCTTCCCCACTTCCCTTTTCTCCTGCCAGCGTCCAGCATGACGTGAAACTGTGATCCACCCGGCCGTTCCATCCCCCTCTGTGCGAGGTGGTTCGGTTCAATCCTCCGCCCGGTAGCCTCGACCTCCTTGTGAGTCGGCTTGCCAACGTCCAGCAGGACATGAAACTGTGATCCACCCGGCCGTTCCATCCCCCTTTGTGCGAGGTGGTTCGGTTCAAACCTTCGCCTGGCAGCCTCGACCTCTTCGTGAGTCGTCTTGCTGACGTCCAGCATGACGTTAAACTGTATATCCGAACTGCGTTGACTTTGATCTGTGCTAACGCGTGGTACGTAGGAAGCCTCTACGAGGTCCAAGCTCTTCACTCCATCATCCATCCTGATCCTTACACGGGCCGCCACATCCCGGTGGGGTCATGCCACTTCATTCCACTCCACTTCACTCGGGAAGCCGCCCATGTGCTGGTCCCAGCGTCGGAGGTTCCCCGCAAGGGGTTCTGTCATCTGATCCACTTCTCGTGTTGATCAGTCCGATGCCGTCCCCGCTGGACGTTAAACTCGCGGCATACCCCGTGTTAAAACATGGGAAGATGAGGAAAACCTCAGGTAACACAGTTCCCTGCACCCAGCGTGGGATGCCTCAGGCCATCACGCCTTCGAGAAGCCCTATTAGGGACGGAAGGCAGACATGCAGAGTCGCAGTGTTAAGACATGCCCCTGACACCCAGAGCCACCCGGTCTCCTCACCGCAGGTTGCTGCCCTGACCAGACCCCTTGGAGCGTCCGGGCGGAAGTAGTGTAATTAACCGGTGTCCATGAAGATATGGCGCCGGGAACGAGATTTACGAACATTCTTAAATCTATGAGGGAGACCCGGATTAGGCAATGAGTTCCGAGGAGACGTCCATGGAAGGAGGAGCCGACATCCCATCATCCCAGTTTCGATCAAGGAGCAGACCCCCCTGAACAAGGGACGGATGCCGCCCGCCTTTGGAAAGTGGGACTGCGGGACCACAAGACACGCGCGCCCATCCCCTCGGGTCGACGAGTGCACGCGCGAACGCGTCCTGGCGGAATAGCGTCAGAACAGAAACCGGACGCACATCCGCACCGAAACAGAAAAATGGTGAACCCGACGTGAATCTCTTCTCCTCAATACGATGACTGATGGCTTTCAGAGGTGTTGGAAGACCAGCATGCTGCTCGACCAAAAATTCAACACTGGGGCACGGAACCCGCTAGGGGCTGGGGAAGGGAAATTGGGCACTCCGTCTCACGACGTCGAGGGCCTGGGTTCCCCCCATGGAAGGCGTCGTGGCACTAATGGTTGGTTGTCGAGTCCTTTTCCTGTCAGTGTTAATGGGTTGTTATCCCTGCTTTCAGGAATCAAGTCGCCCAATCCAGTGCCCGATCGCCACCCACCCACTGGCACAGGGGTAGGGGAAACACCGACGCGGCTACTCCGCGCGGTCCCGCCCGTTCCACAGCCGTCCCAGCAGCCGTATCTGCGGGGCAACCACGCCCTCTCTCCCCCTCGGAGGTCATCCAGAGAAGGGTGATCAACAACTTGGTGCGGAGATATGAGGAAGAGGGAGTCATCCCCACCAGGGACATGGCTCGCCTAGACCTCGAGGCAGCTGCACCTCGCCACCAACGCCGCCCCCAAGGGCCGCGCAGGGAGGCACCGCTGCCTACCTCGACGTCCAACCGCTTCGGGAGCTTATCCCCGGAGCGCTCTGACAACTCCTTCCCCTATGCGGATGAGGTGGAAGATGTCCGGGACCACCCTATCCGAGATTCGTTCCAGGGATCCGCGATAAGGGCTCCTGTCAGGCCACGGCGACACCGCCGCCAGGCCCCTCAATTCGAAGAACGAACTCTCCACCTTCCTGCGCCGCTCATCCCGACTCGTTTGTCCCGACGCCAACGTCGGGCACGAGCGGAAGAGGATGCCCACCTTGGGGCCCTAGCAACCGCGGCCGCGTTGGCTCAAGCCACTTCTGGATCCAGTCACCAGGCCCTTGCGCATCCTGAGCAGGGGCACTTCTATGCCCGACCTGGATCGAGGCCCCGACCGCCCCAAAGGCAGGTTGGGTTGACTCTCCCGGTTGCTGGTACAAGTAATAGCCACCGCAGACCACCTCACGGTAGCGCTATTCACCAACAGGGTCTACTACGCGTGGCCGATCCGAGAGGCATGGGTCACCCCACCTTTCGATCCCGGCCTGGAGGCCTGCCCGGAATCATCTCTCCCCGCGTCCCCTTTGATATCTGTCCCGGTGCTCCTCGCACCTTGGTTTCCAGTCCTCTTGGCCCCAGCACCAGTGCGGCCGGAGGACGCCAGGATAGAGATCAGCCATGCCCCGAAGAACCACCCAGGGGCAGGAAGGCGAGGCGTCGACGCTGAGGGAAGAATGTTACGGAATTCTGGACAGAGATCCGACCGGTTCGTTTCTCTGATTCAGAGGCGGAGTATGATTCCGCGACGGAGCCCTCCCCCCGATCCCGCCAGTTAGGGGCAGGGGTAGGAATGCGGCACGTCAGCCTCGTACTTCCCGAGAGCGAGATCGATATGATCCCCGCTTCTCTCCAAAGGTATATCCGGAGTAGTGAGGGACTGGTAGACCCCCAGGGATCAAGCTTGCGGTTGGTACCGGCCCCTCCGGAAGCACCTTCTGCCTCGATCGGAGAAGCCGAAGACTTTTTCTGGGGACCGACGGTCGAACCACGATCTAGTGCACCCTCGGTGAGCACCGACGCTACGGCAGGATGTACGCTCACCGGCCCATCCTATCGTGATGTGGTAGCAGGGGCACCGCCACCCTCAGAGGGCGGCCCGGGATATGGAGGCCAATCGACCTGCTCGCCGTATTCACCGCCGGCCAGCCCGTCGGCCCGGTGGCCCGCCTCGGAACCACTGCCGGTTCCCCATCCATTCCCAGTCATTGAAGAGGACCAAAGAGATCTGGGTCCCGAGTTTGAGTCGTGGAGCTTCTGGACCGTCCTTGCAGAGGGCCACTTCCCTGAGAAGTTTTGGCCAGTCGCAGGACCGGACTTTGATGCACCCGAATCACTCACCCCGGATGAGTTCGAATGCTTCCGCTGAAATATCCGGGAGACTCACTCCCGTCTTCACCGCCTACAAATGCCATATCCCGGGAGTCAAGCACACCTGGAGGATATTGGTGAGCAGTGCCGTCAAATTGACCTGGCCACGCTCCCCGCGGTTCGGCACCCCGGGTCATTTGGGCACCACGAGGCCCTCCAACAACGATGCGTTGAGTGTTTTCAAGTACTCCACAAGGTTATCGAGGAAGCCACCCCCCCCCCCACGTGTATATCCATGGATGGGGGCAGTACGCTGCCCTATGCTTCAGTGCGATTCGCCGACAGCCCGATTCACTGGGTGGCCCTGAGGGTATATCCCCAGGGACGGAAACGGTCAATATGGCTGACCTGTCAGGGGAGGGGAACGACTTGGAACTTCTCGACGGGGGCTCTCCCCCCAAAGACAAGCCGTCATTGGATCCATTGGTGAGAGTTACTCGTCACCAGAGGAACCTACTGGGACTCCCCGCACCCACTGAAGCACTGACGTTGAGCCGAATCGTCAGCAAAGGTAAAGAGCACGGCGGGGCTGTAAAGCCCGCCGACCCATCTGCCTCCATGCAGAGGGCGGATGAGGATCCCGAGAAGGCTATGCTACGTCAACAGCTCGCCGAGCAGAAGAAGCTAGTTGACCAGCTCCTCGCCGAGCGCGCTGCAGAGCAGCGGCCTGACTACGGTGATCCTAGGCCAGGACAGCAGGGACAGGAACAACCACCCCTCGATGAGGCTCTCCCGGGAAACCATGATTATGCCGTGTTCGCTGACAGGAGAGAGGCCATTGCCTATGGCAAGAGGGCGCGGTATGTTTCACCGCACCCTCCCGAGCGGCGTGACTACCTGAGAGACCCCGCTCGGATTCCTCCCGCTGCCCCAAGGGCCGCTTCGCCCGCCATCCCACGAGCTTCCGAGTTCGACGACCCGGTCGACGACCCGATTGAAGGGCCATGCAATGCGCTCGTGGTTAGAGATCCTCGCCAGGACTGGAACCCATGTCCGGACGATCTGATGGCGGCACTCATCGCCCGCTTGGAAGCCTTGGAGACTCGGCATGTGGCGATCCCACCGGACGGCAAGCCATACCCAGCACGGGTGGATGACATGCCGGCGCCTCCAGGATTCGGGAATCCCACTTTCTCCCCCTTCAACGGGACTGGAGATCCGCCACAGGATTTGGCCCATTTCAACTCGATGAGCGGACCTATGTTGGGAACTCCGGCGCAGCAAGAGGCCGCTAAGCTTCGTTGCTTTGTCCAGACACTAGAAGGGCCATCATTTGTCTGGTACAACCATCTCCCCGTCCGGTCGATAACTAGCTGGGAGGACCTTCGTAGACAGTTCCTCTACCAGTTCAGTTCCACGACCCGGAAGACGAGTATCACAGACCTCTTCAAGTGCAAACAGAGGCCTGATGAGCGAGTCGCGGATTTCATCGCCCGATGGAAGGGTCTCACGTATTCCCTTGACATGCCATTGACTCAGGAGCAGTTGCTGACAATGTGCGTCGGGAACGTTAAGACCGAGCTGGTCCCTTCCCTAATCACTCAGAATTACCCCGGAGGGTTCAGGGACTTCTCAGACAAAGCTCAACATCTTGAGGAAGCCCTGCAACAGGCCAGTCAGGCACACCCGCTGCCTCCTATGATTCTTGCAAGGAGAGCCAGCTGGGCTGAGCCCGCTGCTGTTGCCCAGATAGAGGCCCCCAGGCCGTTGGAGCTGCTGCCGGCGAGGCCAGCTCCACAGCCTCACAGGAATCCGCCTCCACGGGCTCAGTTCCCGGCCCAGCAGTGGCAGCCTCAGAACCGGCAGGCCCCTCCGCGTAATGTACCGCCACAACCCAGGCGAGATAATCAGGGTCCACCTCCTCAGCAGGCCCCTCCAGCCCCTCGTCAAGACCATGCTCCCAGGGTCCCGCGATACCTGACTTACTCATTTCACGAGGATCAGGTCCCCGGTTATTTCCGGAGCGCCCTGGAGCAGAGGATTGTGCGACTGCCTGAGTGTTGGAGGCCAGAGGAGGCACATCTCACGGATAACCCCCGCTACTGCACGTACCATCGGGCCCTGGGGCACACCATCCGGCGGTGCTACGTGTTTAAGGACTGGCTCCAAGACCAGATTAACAACAATGTAATCAGGTTGGGACCATCTCCAGCACAAGTGGCGGGCGTGTTCGTGGGATCAGATGACGAAAGTGGCAATGAGGACGAATGGCAGCTGGTCTCCGACCGCGGATCCCAGAAGAATAAAAACTGGATGGCCCGCAAGGCGATCATTCGCGCCCATGGAATCATCCGTGTGCACTTGAGTCAGCCTGAGCCCCCAGAATCTGCGGGTGCTGCTTCGGCATCGTCATCCCAGCCTGCCTCTTCCGAGAAGAGCAAACGGCGGCGGCGCAAGAAGGAAGAGTGTGCCCCACCAGTTCCGCCACTATCCTGCACTCTCGGAGATTTCATGCCCCCGGAGATGGGGATCCCTCCTCGGATCCGCCCAGCGATGGATGATTCATCCGATGACAGTATTGGGTACGCTTCGGTTAATACCGTCGAGCTGGTAAATCCCTTTTCAGTTCCCGACGTTGAAGAACACCAGGTGGACCTCCCTAGTGTCCCCGGTCGTCGCCACCGTCGGAGGAACCGCAACAACAGGATTCGCCGGGACACATCAGTTGGTACCTCCAGCCAGGACGTGCACGCCACTAAGACTAGGCAGCAGGCTCAAAACTGAGCTCAGCGCGCGCAGCCCCCCCATCCGGGGATGGCAGATTCGCCTCCACCACTGTTTGTGGTGTGGGACCAGGCAGAACCGCCTCAGCCGCGTCGCGATCAGCTCCGCCCTGCCACAAGTCCATCCCGGCCTCCTGACCCCAGTACGGTGACCACTTCCCGGACTTCAACCAATGAACAGCGAGATGTGCCAAGCACCAGTCGGCCGCCGGCCCAACCGGCAAGGCCCATCATGCCTCCAACTACAGAGTAACCTCCTGCAACTAGGGGCTCGCGCTTGGACAAAAAGTATGATGTCCTGAAGCACTTGGCCGACATCCCAGCAAGGCTCTCCATCCTTGAGGCTCTCCGCATGTCATCTGATATGCGTGAGGCACTCGCTGAAGCCCTGAAAATCCCCCTCCAGTTTGAGACAGAGGTTGCGGCTGCAGAGGCCTTTCACGCCGAAACGATTGAGGACGCCGAATGTCAGGCAGTTATCTCGTTCTCTGGTAAGGATGAAGACCCTCATATACAGGGACACATTCGTCCGCTGTATGTTACTGGCCAGTTCAATGGCCTTGAAGTCCGGCGTTGTCTTGTCGACACGGGGTCCGGGATTAACCTGATTCCAACTCGGACGCTCCGGAGATTGGGGTTGTCTGAGGATGACTTGATCCCCTCCGACCTCAGGATCCAGGGGTACGACCGCACCGAGCAAACCCCGGTCGGAAAGATACGCTTGAAGACCCAGTTCGGTGACTTGGTTTCCAACACCGAATTCATGGTAGTCTCTCAAGACACTGCGTACAACGCGCTGATGGGCAGGCCATGGCTCCACCTTCATGCGGCGGTTCCCTCGTCATACCACCAATGCCTCAAATACTCCCTTAATGGTCGAGTAGGCGTGCTTCAGGGAGATGCCTCTCCTTTTGCCTCATGTGAAGCCCGCTATCTGGACGCGGACTATTACAAGAGCAAGGATAAGCAGATCCTGGCAGGTGAGGTCGAGCCTGTCGCTGTTGCAAGTGATCCCTGGGCAAGTTTGGATGACGCTTACGTCCTCCCGGTTCAACGGTTGGACGTAGCCATGGTCTCGACGGCCTGTGAGTCTCCCGATGAGATGACCGCGACCGCCCATGCCAGCACCAGCGGCCCAGCAAGATCTGGTAGCCCCAATGCAGTTTCCAACGCAGTCTCTCCCGTGGACGATCCCTCCCCAAGTGGAGAGGACGTGGAAGATGCACCCCCAGCCTTTGAGGAGGGTGTCTCTGCCACGGTCGATGAGTTAGTACAGGTGAACCTTGGAACCGAGGCAGATCCAAGACCCACATTGGTCAGTGCCGCCATGCCCTCTGAGGAGCGGCACCAGTACGTGGACTTCCTCAGGCAGCATCGTGATGTGTTCGCTTGGGGCTACGACGAGATGTCGGGGCTAGATCCTCAGGTAGTCGTCCACCGCCTTGGTCTCCCGACGAACCATCACGGGTTCAAGAAGCCTCCCAGGAAGATGCACCCATTCCACGGTGCCATGTTTGAGGCCGAAGTTGACAAGCTTATCAAAGCCAACTTCGTGAGGGAAGTTCAGTACCCCAAATGGCTGGCCAACATTGTGCCGGTCAGGAAGAAGAACGGGCAGATCAGAGTCTGTATCGACTTCCGCGATCTCAACCGCCACTGCCCGAAGGATGATTTTCCCCTTCCGGTGACAGAGCTGTTGATTGACGCCACGGCAGGGTTCCAAGCCCTCTCCTTCATGGATGGATACTCCGGATACAACCAAATCCGGATGGCCCCTGACGATGAGGAGTTCACTACCTTCAGGGCCCCCCAGGGTATCTTTTGTTACCAGGTCATGCCCTTCGGCCTGAAGAATGCAGGTGCCACCTATCAACGGGCGATGCACCGCATATTCAAGCAAATCCTCGGCACACTGGTGGAATGCTACGTCGATGACTTGGTGGTCAAATCACGCCAGCGTCCGGACCATCTCAAAGATCTTGAGAAAGTGTTCGGCTTCCTCTGGTCTCGTTGCCTGAAGATGAACCCGTTGAAGTGTGCCTTCGGGGTCACCTCCGGAAAGTTACTTGGATTTGTGGTAAGATACCGGGGTATTGAGATCGACCCAGAGAAGATCAGGGCGATTATCCAGATGCCTCCCCCAGGTAACATCCAGGAACTGCAAGGGTTCCAAGGCCACTTAGCCTATATACGCCGATTCATCGTGAATCTGGCCGGAAAGTGTAAGCCCATTTCTCGGCTCATGAAGAAAGGTGCCGCCTATGTATGGGATAAAGAGTGTCAGACCGCTTTCGAGGAAATCAAGCAGTACCTGCTTCAACCTCCGGTTCTGATGCCGCCTGTATCTGGAAAGCCGCTGGTCCTTTATGTGACCGCCCTGGAACGGTCCCTGGGTGCCCTTATCTCCCAGAAGAACAACGAGGGAATAGAGAATAGCCTCTATTACCTCAGTCGCATGCTCCTCGATGTGGAAGTCAGGTATTCCCCCATCGAGAAGAGCTGCCTGGCGCTCATATTTTCCATACATAAATTACGGCACTACTTGCAGCACCATGAGGTACATTTGGTTTCTCGGGTATACTCGTTGAAATATATCCTGAGCCGGCCTATGTTGACTGGCCGTCTAGCGCGGTGGGCTGTGATTCTCCAGAAGTTCGACATTAGGTATGTGTCTCAGAAGGCCATCAAAGGGCAAGCATTGGCAGACTTTCTAGCTGCTCCCCCAACCTCCGCGGATCAGCCGCTGGATCTAGGCTTTCCTGATGAGGCCATTCTCTCGGTCGATCGAGCCGATCCATGATGGCAGATGCACTTTGACGGTGCCTCCCGGAGCCCCACCGGTAGAAGGCTCGATAATCCTAAGCTCAACAGAGTGGGCTTGGGTATCGTCTTCATTACCCCGGAGCAAGCCGTGCTGCCATACTCTTTCCTGTTGTCAGAGGGCTGTACCAACAATGAGGCGGAATACCATGCCCTCATCACCGGCCTCGAGTTAGGTCTCGAGATCGACGTGCCCCATCTGTGTGTGAAAGGGGACTCTGAGCTGGTCGTTAAGCAGATCAATGGCGACTATGTTGTCAGGAAGCCGGAACTTGTGACGTTGCTGGAGTGCACCCTCTTTCTGATGGCCCAGTTCCCTTCTCGGCCAGAGATTGTCCATATTCCCCGGTCGCAGAACGGTCGAGCAGATGCTTTGGCAAGCCTTGCTGCGTCACTTGCAGAGCCTGAACAGGACAACCTGATCGTCCGCGTGACGCACCGCAGGCTCATCGCTCCCGTTATCCCGGAGGGAGATCGCGGCCCGTCGGTAAGTAATCTCACCACAGTTTCCCCTATGCCCGGAGCCCCGAGTACCCTAGATATGGCAGTCGAACCAGCCCCTGATTGGAGGACGCCTTTGTTTGAGTACCTCCAACATGGCATTCTCCCGTCGGATCGGGCCGAGCACGAGCGAGTTCGACGCCGCGCATCGCAGTTTGTCCTCCAGAGCAGTCCCGGCCTGGAGCAGATCCTATATAGACGCGGATTTGATGGTGTTCTCCTCCGTTGCCTTCATGGAGTTGAGATCCCACGAGTCATGCAAGAGGTTCATGCTGGTTCATGCGGTGCCCATCAGACTGGGCCAAAGCTGTCCCACCAGATTCAGAGGTTGGGATACTTCTGGCCCTCCATGATCCATGACTGCATCGAGTATTCCAGGAGGTGCCATGCGTGCCAGGTTCATGCGAACTTTGTGCATCGGCCGCTGGAGCTTCTCCATACCACTAGGTATTCTTGGCCCTATGCAGTCTGGGGGATGGACGTTGTGGGACCTTACCCGCCGGCGACGGCTCGCCAGTGCCGGTTCATTTTGAACTCTATGGACTTCTTCTCCAAATGGGCAGAGGCGATTCCGCTCAAAGAGGTCAAATCCTGTTCGATCGCTGACTTCGTGACCTGCAACATCATTCATCGATTTGGAGTGCCTCACGCTATCCTCACGGATAACGGAGCCAATTTCCGAGCAGCCGAGTTGAAGAAGTTGTACGCCAAGTACAACATTCGCTCGAACCATACATCTCGCTATCATGCGCAAGCAAATGGACAGATTGAGGCGTTTAACAAAACCCTCTCTAACATTCTGCAAAAGATGGTTGGTCAGAACAAGAAGAGTTGGCCGGACAAGCTCCCCAACGCCCTCTGGGCTTATCGGACGACGACTCGCAATTCTACCCAGATGACCCCTTATTCCCTGGTGTATGGAGCTGAGGCCGTCCTGCCCATCGAGATCCAGTTACCGTCCTTGCGCACTGCGGTCTACGACCAGCAAGCACCGGACAGAGCTGCTGAAGCCCGTCTAGTCGAGCTGGAAGCACTGGATGAGAATAGACTTCACGCTTTGCACAAATTGGAGAGGCATCAAAGAAGAATGGCTCGAGCTTTCAATAAGAAGGTTCGCCTCCGCTCCTTCCTGCAGGGTGACCTAGTACTGGCCCTAAGAGCGCCAATGATCCCCGGCAGGAAGCCACCCAAGTTGGAGCCCAAGTGGGAGGGACCTCTTGTCGTCCACAAGGTCTATCCTAATGGCGTGTACTCCCTAGCAACTATGGATGGAGAGCGTGTCACTCCTCCCACCAACGCTAGGTTCCTCAAGCAGTACTTTGCCTGAGTGCACTTCGTCCGCGCGGCAAGACGTTAAACTGCCAAGCATCTTCGTCCAACACGACGTTAAACTGTACTTCGTCTCGCACGACGTTAAAATGCAGTTCTTCCTGCACGACGTTAAACTGCATTCGTCCTGCATGACGCTAAACTGCACCACGTCTGAGCTAAAAGACGTTAAACTGTTCAGCATCCGTCCCGCATGACGTTAAACTGCACTTCAAGAACTATGTGCGGCTTGATTCCCATCCTTATGGGATACGTAGGACCACCTGAACATTCATGTTTCAGGCCCAGCCCCATCCTTCAGGAATTTCCATCCCATCTCGGGCCCTTGGCCCAGTTGCCTCCAGGTGTGCGGCGTATGGTGTGAACGCGGGGCTATGCCCTCATTCTCGTTGGTTTGCTCGCCACACTGTACGCCCCCCACATTTGGGGATGCCTTCTGCTCCCCCCTTTCCCTTTTTCGTCCTGCATGACGTTAAACTGCACTTCAAGAACTACGTATGGCTTGATTTCCATCCTTATGGGATACGTAGGACCGCCTGGACGCTTGTGTCTCAGGTCCAGACCCGTCTCTTGGTTGATCACGGGGATCTGCTATCTTTTGGTTGCTCTCAGGATGAGTCCTCCGACCCTTTCCGGTGATCTGTTAAGATGTTTTGGGTACTTCGGTCTATGACCAGTGGTGTCGGATTCAATCCCGACAAGTCCTGTGTTGCTTGTCGGGCCGCACGCTTCCTCTTGTTCGAGCCTTCACTCAAAGGGATCCTCGTTAGCGGTTTGGGTACGATGCCTCAGTGCTCTCCTACCGCTCCGGGTCGATTTACCGGCGGGTCCTGGGCCGCAAATCGATATGAATCCTGCGCTTGAGCAGTTGATGATCGTTTGCTTGCCCCGTCTTAGGCTGACGCGATCGGATGTTGTGTTGCGAATATGGTCAGCGACATCCTTGATCGCCATGTCGGATCTTTCAGGCTCTGAACATTGGTTGCGCAGTCCTCATCACACTCCGCCTTTGTGCGTTGTAGTGGAATCTCGACACTCTCTTCATACTGACCTTCAGTACACCTTTACACGTTAGGCAGGCCAACCAGGGGAATGGTGTCTGTCGAGGCTCCCACGATCTGAGCACCAATGATATATGCTGATGTCCTCCCTAAGGGCCATATGTAGCTGGACCCTCGTCCCCATAAGGAGGAAGGAGTCACCCAAACAATCGCGTTCTGGGCCCAGTATAGCTGGAGGCTAGCATCTCTGCCCCTCGGGTGATGGACATACGCTGGCCCCTATCCTAGGATCCTTCTCCTAGAATCGTGCATGACCGCCGGGCTGGGTATGTTCCCACCTCCACTAGGTCCGCCATATCGCAATAAGTGGATTCCTCCATGGTCCGAACCACACGACCTTAAACTGCGTTGTCTGGTCCTACCACACGACCGTAAACTGTGATCGTCTTGGCCGCCCGACGAGAAACGGCACTGCATTGTGATGTTCTCTTCAGAGGACACTCACGTTGGGTGCTAGTTAATAACCACGCCATTCATCAATGCCTTTCATGGCTTGATTATTGTGGCGACGCCAGGGATTCCTTAATCACAGGCATGTCGCTGCACAAAGAAAAACCATCCATCTTTAAGGACAAACAAGAAATATCAAATGCCGCTTCTTCTGGGTGCGAGGGTCAGACCCGCACCCTTCCCCGCACTGGTTCCCGATTGTGTTGCGCCGCGCTTCCAGAACTACGTGTGGCTTGATTCCCATCCTTATGGGATACGTAGGAATGCCCGGATGTTTGAAACTTCGGGTCCAGCCCCCCACCTCTTAGAGATTCCCCCTTCTCTGGGAAATCCGCCGCCTTCGGGTCACCCCCAAGGCGTGTCCCTCGACCCCTTGCAGTGGTCCACCGGTGTCAAGAGTACTCTGGTTTATTACCAGGAGGGTAAGGTTCAGCTTGGTCAGGTTCCTTCCACTTTTCAGGCTTCGTGCTCCCTTTCATTCGGACCCATCACCTACGCCCTGGGTGGAGCCCCCGTGAGCGGTCTGGACACAATGCCTCAGTGCTCTCCCACCGACTCGGGCTGGTGCCCCCAAGGGCCTCGGGCAGCAAATCGATATGAATCCTGCGCTTGAGCGGTTGATTCTCGTTTGCTGCCTCATTCCATCAACGGTTAGTACGATATTGATGTTGCTTTTCCGCCACGGTCGGCAGTACTCCCATATCGTTACGCCGGTGCCCCCAGTCCTTGAGTGAATGGCCGCATGATTCACATTACATTTTCCACCTCCCATTCTGACCAGGAGAAACCTCGACACTCTTGACGCTATCCCTCAGTGCATCTTCGCATATCCAGGGGATAGGACCACGATGTGGCGTACTTTGAGGTTCTTATGGTCCGAGCTCTAAGACCTTAAACTAAGATCTGCTCCTATGGTCCGAGCTCTAAGACCTTAAACTAAGATCTGTTCCTATGGTCCGAGCTCTAAGACCTTAAACTAAGATCTGCTCCTATGGTCCGAGCTCTAAGACCTTAAACTAAGATATGCTCCTATGGTCCGAGCTCTAAGACCTTAAACTAAGATCTGCTCCTATGGTCCGAGCTCTAAGACCTTAAACTAAGATCTTCTCTTATGGTCCGAGCTCTAAGACCTTAAACTAAGATCTACCCCTATGGTCCAAGCTCTACGACCTTAAACTAAGATCTCCCCAAACGGGGTTCTACATCCTGCATGACATTAAACTGCACTTTCAGAACTACGTGTGGCTTGATCTCCAGCCTGATGGAGTACGTAGGAACGCCCGGGCATCTCGACTCGGGTCCAGCCTCAGGGATCGCTAAGTCCCACCCCTCCTCGTCGCCGGCCGTCTGGCCTGGCTTCGGGTAGAGTGGTGCAGTTGTGATATTTTCCCCGATTCAGCTCGGGATTCCCCATCGCAATGATGGGAAGCGACAGTTTCCTCGTCAAAGAGGTCCTGTCTGAGAATTGGGGTGATTCACGGCCAGATTAGAGCATCCGCCTAATACGCTTTCCCCACGGTGGCGCAATTTTGGGAGCGTTGGATTCTGTCCGAACAAATCATCACTTCGCCCCATGCTTCGCATGCCCTGTTGATCTGGATTTCCACCCTTGTGCCTGAAGGAACCCCCAAAGCGGCATTGATGATGACATGGGATCCGCCTCCTGCGATATGAATGATGACCTTCGGTCCGTCTATTGCGGTAGTATGGTCGATTGATCCATTGTCCGCTTGCCATCTTGGGCATTTCTTGGAAGGCCGACCGTTGTGGATTTCTGAATTCGGGACACGCGATTCACCCTTTCTCATTTCCCTATGTTCGGATAAAATCTCAAAGCCCCTAGCGTTGTCCCGCTCGTGTGTTGGAACAAGTTGGGGGATGATACATTGATTAGTTCTGAGGTCTCCTTTCCTAGGAATGACCTCCCTCTTTTCTTTAGAAATCCAGGCCCAATTACGGATGCCTGAAGCTTGGTTAACGCTCCCGTGAGACAATTTGTGGTTGAGCATGTTAAGCCAAAAGATGCAGATAAATATATTGGTTCATACAAATGGATCGAAATATTGAGTAGCGGAAGAAAATGTTCTGGGAGTGGCAAAAACAATGCCCCGAGGGATTAGCGTGCTGGATAAGTCTTTCTAACGCCGCTACCCTTTGGTTGGCGGCCTCCAGAGCTGCTTCTCGCTCTCTGCGTGCCCTCTCCTCGTCGGCGGTCGCAACACGCAGTTCGTCGATCCTGGCCTGTGCGCGCTCCCGCTCGACTTGAAGTGTGACCATCTGTTGGCCCGCCTCCGTCAGCTGTACCTGGGCGTCATCCAGCTGTGCCGTTAGTTGCTCCACAAGCTCAGTGCACGCTGCGACGAAGGCCTCCTTCTCTGCCGACTGCCCTTCGAGACGCCGGACTTCCTGCTCCGCCACGAAGAGCGCCCGCGTGCTCTCCGACATGTCCCGACTTTGTGCGACGTCGGCACGCCGGCGGCTCTCGCGCATCTTTTCGGCCATGAAATCACGGACCGTCAGATGGAGGCGTTGAGCATCAGCTCCCCCGGCACACAGGAAGCGCAGCCAGGTTTGAAGTGATCCCATGCGCCCCAGCAACTCCGATGGGTCTCGCTTGAGGAAGCGCTGGATGCACTTCCACCCCCTGCGGTGCTTTATCCGGCTCTCCTCGACCGCCTCCGCGTCCGAGTCGTCCATCTCCTCGAGGTCGGAAGGCCGGTAGGCAGGGAAGGCAGCCAGCAGGTCTGCTGCAGGGTCCGCCCCTGGGGTGTCCTCACGGGGGATAGGTTCCCCAACATCTGGGCGACCTTCTTCTCCCGCCCCAGCGGCGTTGACACCCTCGTCATCCCCCGACCTCTCTCCGATGTCAGCACCGCCGGCGTCCGCAGCCCCTTGATCAGCAGTTGGTGGGGCCGGCTCGGTTTGGGAAGTCTGTTCCGGAGCAGGCGGCAGGTCTGCCACTGGTCCACTCGTGGATGGCCCTGGTTCGACAGCCCGACGAGCCTCCAGTGTTGAGATCACTGCGTGGGGCATGCCGTGGTTAGTCACGGATCGTCAATGGCGAGCACCAGCAGTAAAGTAAGGAGACTTACGGGAGTTCAGAGCGTCATCTTCTGCTGCCCCGGCCGCCGCAGGAACAATTGCAGCAGGGGACCCTTCCGCGCTTGTCAATTCAATGATGGGTGTCTGGCCCCCGCCTTGTCCTGCTGGCGCCTCTCCTACTCCCGCTGAGGACGCCTGACCAACATCCGTGCGCTCCTGAGAAAGGTGGGGAAATGGGTTAGAAGCTGCATAAGAGAATGGATGAAGCAGGTTGAGTAGGGATAGAAGCAGACCTCGAGGAGCTCAGTGACATCAACATTGTCAGAGCCGGCCACCTCGCCGCTCTCCCGCGGGCTCCCCTGATGGGATCTTCCCTCAGAGCCTTCATCCTCCCCTGACTCCTCCTCTTCCTCGGAGTCGTTGCTACTGTCATCTTCCTCCGGCGGCATCTGTTCTGGAGCAGGCTCTAGACCGAGCATCACCTTCACCAGAAGGGATGGCTCCGCACGCTGACCACGTTGGCGCGCGTACTCGTCCATGGCCGTCAGATACGCATACTGCCGGTTGAAGTCCATCCTGTCGGCGATCTGGAGGCGCCCGACCTCTGGCAGATGGATTCCTTCTCTGAGTATCTTTCGCCAGATGGCGTCGGTCCCCAGTGACTGCCGCAGGGTCATCCAGGCCGACCACAGCGCCAGGAAGACTTCATCGTGGGAGGGTTCGAGCAGACGCCTTACCTGCTTCCCGGGCCGCCCCCCGACCACCGCATGTGCCCCCTCTCTGGGCGCTGAAGTCGTGGCGGCAGCTTGCGATGTGCCCGCCGCCGAATTCCCTGTCTGCGCCGGCTCCGCTGCTTGGCGCGCCTCCGTTCTTCCCCGTGTGGCGGCGCCTCGCCTCCTTCCTTGACGCCCGGTCTCCGCACGGGTGACCTCGAGCCGCCGAACTGGCTTCCGTAGAAGCCCCTCGGGGTACGCGATGGCCCAGTGTTCGGCGTACTCGGTTGCCAAGCCTGCGTCGACCCCGGTAGGAGGGAGAGTGATGACGTCGCCAGGGCCAAAGGCGACGAACATCAGCCACATCTGGCGAAGGACGCCAGGGTTCGTCTCCTCCCGGACAGCAGTGAATACCCTCTTCGGCATCTGTTGAAGGCACCCGAACTGTCTGGCGAACCGGGTTGGCACGTAGGGCTCGCAGATCACCTTCCCGTCGATCCGAGCCACGAGCACCCCGCCCCGCATGTTCTGGAGGTACTCGTGCTGCTCCAGCGAACCCTGCCCGTTGTCGATCATTTGGCCAACGGGAGTGGGGAATGGGATGAAGTTGAAATTGGCATGATTTCCAATCCGAATCCTCACGCCCTCCTCACTTAGGGTCATCGGAGCGACCCCCGTAATGTTCAGCAGGGAGGGTCGCAGGCCGTTGCCCGGAGGAATGATGGCGTTCGGAAACGTGTACCCACCAAGGTGAGCAGCCACCCAGCCGTGGAAGAATTGGAAGGGCCCACAGATCCTTCGTGGCGACCCCCCTCGCGAGATGCGTCCCAGGATGGCGTACAGCTTAGCCAGCACCGGGACCCCGAGGTTGTATCTTTTGTTGGCAGCCATGGCGCCCGCCATCGCCAGTGTCGTCGGGCGGACACCCATTCTCGCATCCCGCACTGGCAGGAGCCACCCACTCAGGAAGGTGGCCAGGAACGCCGCGTACTGGACATTTGGGTCCCGGGCCTCGATGACGCGGTACCCCCATGAGCGGTAGTCTCCCGTATCCAGGACCCGCCAGTACGACCCGTTCCGGCTCCTCTGAGCCGCGGTCGGGCACCGCTTCCCCCTGCCTGGCATCTTGAACGCCGGGTCATGCTCCAAGAACTGGCCGAACCACTACTTGTAGGCTATGTCCTTGTGGAAGTCCTTGATCCCGAGCCGCTGCGTAGCCAGGTCAAGCAGATGCCATGTCAGAATGGGAGTCCGTGACCTGTCTTCCCAGATGTTCTTCGGAGGCAGGAACTCATCGTAATGGTAACCCTCCAGCGGGATACCTCCGATGCAGTGGATATCCCAGAGACCGATGCTGACATCCCCATGGTGAAGATGGAAGGTGTTGGTATCCGGGGACCAGCGGGTGAACAGCTCCGGCCCAAGCTCGGACTGCTGGTAGAAGTGGAACTGCGACGTCCACACCGCCTCAAACAGGCCGATGTACCGCAGCTCCTCCGTGAAGTGATCGCAAGTGTGGCGTACCCAGAACGCCCAGACCCACTCACTGGTGAAATTGCCCCCAGACCGCAACTCCCAGTCCTTCAGCCAGCCCTTGGTGTCGTCAGTGAAACTCTGGCGATATGTGCTCGAGTAGAGGGCTGGAGAGTTCTCCGCAGTAGGCTCACTTCCGACGATGGTTCGCGTCCTTGGGTTCAGGACATAGACATCTAAGTGCCTGGTCTCCCTGGCAGGATGCCCATTGTTGGTGATGTTATAGCGGGGAAGCTCGTCCTCCCGAGTCACCCAGGTCCGTGGCGCATCAACCTCGAACCCTGGCACCGGAACATCATCTAGGATGCCAATGTTCCAGAGCGGCAGGTTGTCCGATAGCGGATATGTCTTCTGGGCCGGCGTCAGCAAGTCGAACAAGGATTGATTGTTGGAAACAATCTCCTTGGCTCCGTAGACCTCCTCGTTCGTCGCCATCTCAGCTCTGCGAGTGGCGGCATCCCCCTCATTCCCTTGATTCACGGCCATCTCAGAAGCTCCGGGAGTCGTGCGGGTTAAGGGATGAAGCGTGCGGAATCGGACGAGGCTGGCAGAGAAGTTTGAGAGTTGGCGCGCAATCCTAGTGGACGGCGTGCAATCGGGAAATCCGTCGCGTAAAACCCCGGGTGTTCGCGCAAAATCAGGCCGAAATCCGGAGAGGTTTGCACGACGAACGGGTGAATTCCGCGCCAGAAAGGGCAATTTCGCGCACGAGAGCTCAAATTCTTATCGCGCGGAAGGCCAGTGTACGGTGCGGGGGACCCAGGGCCCCTATTTATAGGCGTGGCCGGGAGTCTGTGCCGCGCGGAAAGCTCTTTTCGCGACCGCACCGGCGAATTTCGCGCCCGACGCCCCTTTTTGCGCGCCACAGTTCCGCGCCACCCAGGACTTCGGCATTCCGGCGTCTCCCTCGGAACCCAATTTTTACGACCTCTCGCCGATCAGATTCTGAGGGGGGACTTTTGTAGACGCCAGAAAAGTCCGTTGTTCCCAAACGAAGCTCCGGATGCGGGAAGCGAGGTCATATTTGGAGTCGGAAGCCCGTTTCGGAGGGCCCGGAAGCCTTGCGCGGAATTTCGGAGACCCGCGCGCAATGTTTGAGTGCCGCGCGCAAACCTCCCGGGATGCGCGCAATGCGCTGGGCCGGCGCGCAATTTTGCGCGCCCGTTGCCCGCGCGGCTCCCTTGCGCGCCGGGCCCGATTCCGCGCCCGCGAAGGGAATTCCGCGCCCGCGAACCAGATTCCGCGCCCGGGGTTGCCTATAAATATAAGGCGACCCCCGACGTTTTAAAGGTCTCCGGAATTCGAAAGGTCTCTCGTGCACGCAATCCAACCCCTTCCGCGTGAAATGCCGATCTTCAGGTAACCTCCTTTCTTTCGCGCAAGAAAGCCTCGGGGTTCGCCTTCGCGCGCAATCCCTTGGGCTCCTTTCCTTTGAATAATTCTTCACCCTAAGGCCTTCGCGCGCAAAAGAAGCCTCTTGCGTGCAATTGCCCCCGGGGTGCGTGCAATCCGGCCCGATTGCGCGCACCCCCCCCCCCTTTCAAAGTGGCCATTCGATTAAAGAATGAGCCGTTGCCCCCGCGCGCTATCCGAAGCCCAGTGCGCGCAATCTCTACCTTCCGCGCGCAAAGCGCTGGCTCAATTGCGCGCCAGCCCGCCCATTTGCGCGCCGACCCGCGGTATTGCACGCCAAGCTCTTCTTTTGCGCGCAATCCGCCGGGGTCGCCCCCTTTGACCCACCTGAGGGTACCCGCCTGCGTGGCGCCCGATGATCTTCATCCTGGGTGCCCGCACCGTGCGTTGTCTTCCCGTGCGGCCCTCCAGGCTCGCCCGAAGTGACACGGACCCATCGGCGGCACCACCACGTCCAAGTTGCACGACGCTAAACTGCCTAGCCTCCATCGTCCGAGCTACAAGACGTTAAACTATTCAGCATTCGTCCTGTAGGACGTTAAACTGTACTTAGTCCGCGCGACAAGACGTTAAACTGCCAAGCATCTTCGTCCGCGCTGCAAGACGTTAAACTGCCAAGCAGCTTCGTCCTCAACACACGACGTTAAACTGTACTTCGTCCGGCAAGACGTTAAACCGTCCGCTTCATCCTCAACACACGACGTTAAACTGTACTTCGTCCGGCAAGACGTTAAACCGTTCGCATCACCCGATCCCGTGTCTCGCACACAGGATCCCCCCGGTTTGGATGTGGCCCCCACCCGCGCGTCTCTGCAGGGATGTCGGGATTGGAGTGGCCTTCGCCCACGGGGGTAGAGTGTTACAAACAGGACGAACTACGTGGACTTTGATCCCTGTCTTCTAAACAGGGTACGTAGGAAGCCTCTCTGAGGTTCAAGCCCACCACCTGGTCGTCCCGGTCGTATTCACGTCGGTTCGTCCATCCGTGGACCCCTCCCGGGTTCACCTTCGCGTCGATTCACCTATGAATCCGCTCTTGTGGGGGACTGCACATGTGTATCTCCATTGTACTTCCCCACTGCCTTTTTCTATTTCTCTCTCCAGAACGAACTACGTGGACTTTGATCCCTGTCTTCTAAACAGGGTACGTAGGAAGCCTCTCTGAGGTTCAAGCCCACCACCTGGTCGTCCCGTTCGTATTCACGTCGGTTCGTCCATCCGTGGACCCCTCCCAGGTTCACCTTCGCGTCGATTCACCTATGAATCCTCTCTTGTGGGAGACTGCACGTGTGTATCTCCATTGTGCTTCCCCACTTCCCTTTTCTCCTGCCAGCGTCCAGCATGACGTGAAACTGTGATCCACCCGGCCGTTCCATCCCCCTCTGTGCGAGGTGGTTCGGTTCAATCCTCCACCCGGTAGCCTCGACCTCCTTGTGATTCGGCTTGCCAACGTCCAGCATGACGTGAAACTGAGATCCACCCGGCCGTTCCATCCCCCTCTGTGTGAGGTGGTTCGGTTCAACCCTTCGCCCGACAGCCTCGACCTCTTTGTGAGTCGGCTTGCTGATGTCCAGCATGACGTTAAACTGTATATCCGAACTACGTTGACTTTGATCTGTGCTAACGCGCGGTATATAGAAAGCCTCTATGAGGTCCAAGCTCTTCACTCCATCATCCATCCTGATCCTTACCCGGGCCGCCACATCCCGGTGAGGTCATGCCACTTCATTCCACTCCACTTCACTCGGGAAGCCGCCCATGTGCTGGTCCCAGCGTCGGAGGTTCCCCGCAAGGGGTTCTGTCATCTGATCCACTTCTCGTGTTGATCAGTCCGATGTCGTCCCCACTGTACGTTAAACTCGCGGCATACCCCGTGTTAAAACATGGGAAGTTGAGGAAAACCTCAGGTATTACAGTTCCCTGCACCCAGCGCGGGATGCCTCAGGCCATCACGCCTTCGAGAAGCCCTATTAGGGACGGAAGGTAGACATGCAGAGTCGCAGTGTTAAGACACGCCCCCGACACCCAGAGCCACCCGGTCTTCTCATCGCAGGTTGCTGCCCCGACCAGACCCCTTGGAGCATCCGGGCGGAAGCAGTGTAATTAACCGGTGTCCATGAAGATATGGCGCCGGGAATGAGATTCACGAACATTCTTAAATCTATGAGGGAGACCCGGATTAGGCAACGAGTTCCGAGGAGACGTCCACGGAAGGAGGAGCCGACATCCCATCATCCCGGTTTCGATCAAGGAGCAGACCCCCCTGAACAAGGGACGGATGCCGCCCGCCTTTGGAAAGCGGGACTGCGGGACCACAAGCCGCGCGCGCCCATCCCCTCGGGTCGACGGGTGCACGCGCGAACGCGTCCTGGCGGAACAACGTCGGAACAGAAACCCGACGCAAATCCGCACCGAAACAACAAGGTCACCAATGAATAATTAATTCCTAGAGAATATTAATCCAGGGATAAATGATGAATTGGTAAACCCATATTTCATTGAAGAGGTGGATAGTGTATAACTGGTCGGAAGACACCAATAATCTTTTCTAGACCTAGTATCCCCATTACAATTCATAATAAATATTTCCACTAGGTCACATGTCCCATTTTGAGCTCCATCCACCACCCAAGTTTTTTAAATAGTAGATTATTTTGTTTGAGTAGCTTTTAGAAATTGGTTTATGGGCTATGTCATAGCTATCTAGACCCGTAAAAGAAATTTACAACATATAAGGGAACCCCTATGAACATGATGTAACTATTCAATTATCATAAAACATCATTGTCTAAATACAAATTGATAGAAACTGTCACCCGTAAACAAGGTAAATCAGAGTTCTAAGGAGGGATGGAAACTTCATCTAGTAGGCCAAAACCATACAATGAAATCCAGTGTGATTGAGGATAATTTTTGAGATCAGATGGTAGAATCTTTGTGAAAACTTCATTGTCAGATTGCATGTGGTACCAAGGTCTGAAAATACAATTCTTAGTTATCATGGCCCTATAATTAGCTATGGTAGAATAAATATAATAAGAAGTAGATTCCATCTGAAAAAAGTAATTGGAACATGTCAGACAGATTAAAATAGAAAAAATTAAAAGGAAATTCATAAATTATAATAACATCATGTTTATCGCATGAATTATCAAAGGGATTTTTGGTCACATAGAGGAATCATGATTCACTTGGCTCATGAAGATTTAATAGACTACATAATCCCATAGAATATCGTGTAGTAGCACAATCAGTTATGAGATTCACAATCTCGTGGCCTTAGCATAGTCACACGGATCGAATATTAGTCGAATAATCATGAGATCGAGAAGAAATATCCATTTAAACCATCAAAAAAGACTGTTCATCCCAATTGAAAAGGTTCAACCTATTACCAAAACCTAATTCATGGTTGGATCAAACAAACTCCTTAGAAAAGAAAGTCCTGTGAAGTGGTTCTTGTAAGGGGATATCATAAATGAATCTCATGAATAGTTCTCATGATAGGTTCTTGCTGGAGGGTCATGTAATTAAAGAATGGTGTAAGAGATCAGAAAATTTGGTAGCTAGTGAGTAAGCTTCCCTTTATGAGCCAATTTATAGATTCTTCTACATAACACCAAACATCACCTGAAAGACCAAACATCCACCAAGTCATTGATTTGAGAAAAAACCAAAGCCTTATGTGGGAGTTTATTTTACTTAGAACCAAGCCCATGTTCCTATGAACATCACTCCAGAGGGGGGGGGAGGGGTTGTTTATGGACACTAAATGAGTATAAAAAATACAGAAATAAATATATAACTAAATAGAGGTATTATTTTACATGTAAAACAATGGAAACAAGGTGGATAGAAATCATAAATAACATACAACTAAAAATGAAATGTGATCATGATACCTTTAGAAGGTCGCATGTAGGATCCATGCATATAAAATAACCTAAAAACTATCTCACATATCCCATAATACTAGATATTTTGTTCTTGAGAAGACATCCTAGTTACTAAATGATCATGAAATGGCTTCTAAATGGGTTCCTACATATCACATGACTTTTTATTTAGAAGGTGAATAAAAAATCATCCAAATATCATTGCTAAATAAGGATAAAATATGAAAAATTTGGGAGCTTTTTATAGTCATAAATCTCACATGATGAACCCAGGTAGTTTGAAAGACACCATGAAAGCACTGGAGACATGTCCACCATGTTGTACCAGAGACCACAAACATGTCACCTGCATCAAACAATGGACTTCAGACACATCCAAGAGATCTTGTGATTCCCATGTAGATCTATAAAAAAGTGAAGGTGATTTCCATGAAATGTTAACACATCAGAATAATATCCATTTTTTGGTCACGTGAAGCATCACCGATGGAAAGAATTATTATATTCGATAACACTTGTGAAAACTCATGAGATCCTAGACTTTGAAAAAAAAGGAAAATAAAAGGGAAATGACTGGAGATTATTGTGAGGGGATTATATGCTTATATCAAGTACCCCTAGAAAATATAGATTGGTACCGCAAGACCCCTTAGAATGTTAGCATCATCTTGTGAAGCCCCCTTGAAATGCCACCTCTATCTTGTGGAATAATATAGACAAGTAACATTAGATAACATGAAATCCATTCAGTAGGAATCCATATTTCATGAAATCCCATATACATATGGTAATTATATTTAAAAGGTCCCTTGGAATGTCCACATGATAAGGATTGATACATTGTTTGTACAAAATCAAATAAATGGGGCATCAATGGGATGGTCTTATGGTCATGGAAAATAATGTGATGCCACCAAGATGACCTATCGAATGAACTCAAAAATTTCATGACATAAAAGCACACCACTGACTCAATATTGGATTTGAGTGATATGCACCACGTGAAGATTAATATAATTGGGGTGGAAATTACTATAAATCCCCCACCCCAGCATGAAAAATTTAATACTTGGATCCTTGAACAAGTGAACTCAATCATCATAGTGGACTTATCAGGGTGATCATGTCATGATTTCAAGGTCTTATTCTATGTAAATGTTTGGGGAATGAACTAGAAGATCATGCGACATGTGTGGGCACTTCTTGTGATCATTGAAGTTCACATGAAGGAACTTTGATGGGTCATGAAAAAGACATCCCACATATCTATGGAATCACGAGAGACCTAGAAATCTTACACTAAACAAAATTTGAGACACGTATGCAATAAAAAATTAGATAAAGACTACATACATAATAATTGCAAAAAGAAAAAGTTGATGATCATCATGTGCTTCTCATAACTCATCGAGGTCAAGTAAAAACTCAGGAAAATATTTCCTCGATCATGAGATGTTCCCTTCATATAGTATATGGATAATTCTAAGTCCCTGATACATGTTAGATAAAGTCACATGGTGCCCCCTGGGAATGCAAGCCATGTCCCAAAAAACTCACTAGGATCTCCCTCCAGATCATGCGATGTCTTATAAAAATTCTCCAAGATCGTAAGGTGGAACCAATGCATGTCATCTAGGTATAAAAAACAACACTAGGTTTTCTCAGCTAGGTTTCATAACATCCACTGGACAAGTTAGCCAGATCATGTGACCCCCTCTAAGTATGTCGATTTTATTTTTTGATGGCCTATAGAAATGAACAAATAGAGATGTCCTCTAGATATTTCATCCATATTTCACGTTGAAATTAGGATATATCAGCTGATATAATGAGATGGAATTTGGGAAAAGTCATCCAAGACCTGTGATGTCCTCTAGATAAGCCATCCTTGATCACATGATAACCTTTATACATGTAATTCAGGTTATTTCAAATATTTCATAAAATTGAAATGGATAGTGTTATTTCCCTTGGACATGTCTCTTATATGACTATGAAATGTGAATACATCCTCAAGTATGTCAAGAAGATGGTTGAGCTGGACAAGCAATCAACAATGCTTGGTCATCAGGGCATCATAAGTAACGATAAACCTGCACTATGAACATCTAAAGGGAGACCATAGTGTGTAAGACCCAACCTAATGAAAATAAAAGAACTATGATTCCAACAATAACCAGGATATATAAGATGCCTTTATAAGGATAAATTTCCAAATTATGCATCCAAAGGGCTATCCAACCACATAAGTCTTGAATCCACATGCAGTGAGACTAATAACTCTCTTTCCCCTATTCTTACATTAAGAATAGATCATATGAGAATATTCATTTTCAATTATAACATAATTAGCATTAGAATATTCCCCCATTTAGGGAATCCTTAGTTTATAATACCAAACTAGTGAAAAAATATGGTGTGTACCCCAAATAAGGGAATCCTAAGTGCATAAGTCCTGACCGACAAAAATATGGGAATTAAAATTCATTCCATTATTAGGATATGTAAGATGCATTACTAATGCTTGAGATAAAACAAGTATCCAGTGAGTCCTAACTTATGTCTCTAACATTATAACCATCATTATCCCATCAATCCCATGGATTTATTATCCTTCCATATCCTTTAGTAGATCAATAAGTCACCTGAACCTTGATGAAACTGGTTTCTACCATATCCCGGATATGTAAGTTTCCTTACCAAGGGACAAGATCTATATTAAGAATCTAAATTTATTTCCTAGTACATAAGGCATCTATTCTTATGAAGTAAGATGTATTACATTATATACATTTTTTCTCAGACTGAGAATATCTCATGTTGGATTAGGAAGACGATATGATCATATCATTCCGATCATGAACTTCTATTAGGAAGGGAAAACTCAATGTACTATCCATAATCAATGGATTTATACAACTACAACAATATTATTTCAACCTTAGTGTGTAATCACTAATTATTGGAATGACATAACTACCATAATATTAGGAAAACCTCAGTGTGTAAGACCCATTAAACAACATGATATAAGTTCCCTAATATTAGGTAAACATTAGTGTGTAACCTATATTAATTGGTTGATATAACATCACCAATATTAGGGAAACTCCAATGTGTAAGCCCCATTTAGTGGCATGATGTGACTACCCCTCCATACAAGGGAAACTTTAGTGTGTAAGCACTGACCCCAATAGGACAATGATGGAATAAATTATTGTTATAACCAGGATATATAGGATGCCTCCTTGAGGTATAAGATCTAACACCCAGTTCCTAAGTCCCTCTAAATATTTCCATTCCTCATTATGTTAAACTATGTAGGTTTAATGAACTATATGGATTTTTTTCTATTATAAATAGGATCCATAGGATGCCTCCTAATGGGCCTATCCGATCATCCAAATATTAATTTCATCCTTGGAGGATAACAGACTGTAGAGTGATTGGTTATATGGATTAAACATATAAACTGTTACACTATAATGGGAAATATATGAATAAACTCAAATACATACAGATGGATTCATTGATAAGATCCAATTATTTTTCATATGTGAGGATTTAACGTATGACCATCTTGTTAGGATAACCGGTCCAATATCAAGATTATGAAGATATTAGCGAACATATCATAATTCAAAAAGACTCCCCGAGTTGGAAAAAATTCCCCAAAAGGCTGTGATGGGCATGAACTCCCATACCCTTGACCAATGTGAGTTTTTAAGCATCATTGTGTCTGAAACCCCAAAGGACCACCAGCCATGGAATCCGGTACATACATAGTTTTGGATGTGGGATACATTGGGATTTTTAATAGATAAAAAGAATGGTAATCTAGAATTGTTTGATTGTACAAAAAGTGAAACCCCCATAATCAAATAGTTGGTCCAATATATCCAAATATTTCTAATAAACTAGATGAGGGAGACTTAATGTGGAATCATTTAACCATGGAATATCCTTCAAGTTAAAAAAGTATTAACTTCCTGGTTTCTACTAGACCATATTTTTCTCATCACGTTGGTGTCCTTATCCTCTAATTCTATTGAAAAAAATATTAATAAAAATCATAAGAATAATACTTATTTTTTCTGGAAAAAACATAATAATGTGAAATCATTTTCATAGTCAATAATCCCAATCAATACTACAATAGGGGATTTGGTTTACTTTATGTTCCATCATTTCCTTAGTCAAGGTACACTTCTAAGACTATATTATTGGATAAATTTCCATGCTAAACTGGGTCCAGTCCCTAGTATAGTCCTTATAAACTCATGAGATATCCCTATTTAGCCAAATAATTGGAGGAATATATAATTTATTTATCACTAATTACATAACAATATCCATACATATATGTTCCACATGATTGTAAAACATTCATCATATCATAAAATCATAACCCACATTAAGGATAAGGGTTTATTAATATTTTATCATCATAATAATAAACCATTATGATAAATAATTATTATGGTAACAAAGGATCGTATCCCCAGAATATAACAAGAAGCATTAAAGTATTTTTTATAGATAATAAATATTAACACATATATAGATCATTTCATGACAATAAAAAACTTTTTTATTTGAAATCACTTCTTAATTATTTAAAAAAATATAAAGGAAAAAATTTTCATTTCAAATAAAAAATGAAACATATAAATAAATCTATAAATGAATGGTATTCATGATGACAGAGAAATAAATTCCCATAGTGTTCTTTAAAATATAAATTCCTTTTACATTTTCTACAAAAAGTAAAAAGTACCACATTTAAAAATTGATAAGAGAATAAAGTTTAAAACATAATAATGAAAGTAAAATATATCTAAAAATATATTTATATAATATTTTAATAAAATTAAAAATATTAATAAATTTTTTATTGATAATATGGACATGAAGGAAAATATTTCTAAACGAAGGTAAAAAATGGCCAGTTTATAATAAAAAAATTTCAATCTCTTGATTACCTAAAAAGAAAAAAATTAATGGAAAAATTGATATATATATATAAATAAATAGAGGAAATGGAATAATAAATTACTTGACATAGATATATCATGAAATTTCATCAATGGAAAATTTTACCATAACCAATACTTATAAAAATAAGAATGTATCATAAATCCCTTACCTAAACTCCATCTTAAGTAATAACTACTATAACCTTGTGTATAAAAAATTTAAATTTATTATTATTATATAAAAATACATAATAATAACTAAAATGCCATACATTATTTACATGTAACATTTTATCAATGTTTCATTAACAATCTTTAATTATCAACAACATTTCAGGTGTTATTACTTCATTTTTCATGGATGTTTGGGTTCAGTTCTTATGATATTTTCACTTTGGACATGGATAATTAATCTCCATAATTTTATACATGATATAAGAATTATTTATGTTCATTATATTTATATTTATTATATTTATATTTCTAACCATTCATATAAATAATTGTCTAAAAATTAATTACATCACTATGCGGAGACGGTAGTTCGTACATCTGTGTGAATGACGTTTCCATTTTTTCTTGAATGAAAAGAAAGAAAGATAAATTTTAATGAAAAATTATAGAATAATAATTATAACATTAATATCATATATAAAAATGAAATCTATTATAATAATCAACCATGAATGATGGTGCTGGAAAATGAGTTGTATCACTACATGAAGGAGGTAATCGACACGTACGCATCATGGAAACATTAATATAAAATTAGATTTAATAGAGGTGGTAAATGGTTTTTAAAATATCATAATAACATCTCACTTCATTTATAATAATTTTTTGATAACTTTTTTATGGATACTTATTTTTTATAGGAAGTAGATTTACAAATAAAATTGAAATATATTGGTTAAGATCTATAACTGTTCTTTGGGATACCTCCTTTGGCTTACTCATTAATTATTGAAGGATTGAATGTAAGTGGGTAATAAAAGAACTATGACGAATGAAAAGATTATTAGATGGTTTTGGAGTTAGTATTTTTTGATGTATAAGGATACCATTTTGTGAATATGTGTGTATAAGAGGTTTCCTTTTATATGTAAGAGGAGGGAGACACATAGAATTTATTAAAGGATTTAAATGATTTAAGGTCATTTTCATGGGAAGTGGATCCAAATGGATTGGTATTTGAATTCAGGGTATTATAATATTGAAATATATTCAACCAAAAAAATTTTATAAGTTCACATGATGATAATTACCTTATATCATTGTTTAACAACCCGTTAAACCCGTTTTGACCCTAACCATTGTAACAACATTTTACAATTTCTACTATTCATTATTAAAAAAATTAATTCTAACCTATAAAATATAATAATTATATAAATTATAAAAATTCAATCCATTTTACCAAATAAATTTTTATTATTTTTTAATAATGTAATTTTAATTAAGCACACAAGTCATAATGAAAACCCATTTTCTAAGTATGAATGTTTAAGTGTAAAACATAATTTAATTCCATTACATAGAGTCTAAAAAACCATTAAATGATAGTGAAATTAATATATTTAATATATAATATTTAAATTCAATTAAACCCAATAAACAATGGAGAATAAATTAATTTATTATGATAAAAACACATTCTGTACATAAAGATAGGTTTTTAGAAAAATCTATTCTTAAGACCAAAAATAACCATATAGCCAAATCAAGAATAATGATTATTTAGATGTAATTAGTTAGAATAGTTATATTTAAAATATAAATTGTTTTTTTAATATCAAATTGAAAACATAATGGAACATTTACATGACAATAAATGATAATTTTTACAAAAAACGGTGTTTCACTATTTACTAAAAAACATTTTTTAAGAAAAATACTAAAAAATCACCATAATATAATATTGAAATTTTTATTTACAAATGAATTTAATTTATATAAATAAATTATAAAAATTATAGAAATTAATTATAATTTTCACATGCAAAAAAATGCGATAAAACCCATTTTTGGAGAAAATATATTTTTAAAGCATAAAATGGGATTACTAAAAATTCAGGGATTTTATATTATGAATTAATAAAAAAACTTTCACCAACATAAAAAATTAAAAATATTTTAATATAGTGTTTATTAATATTCATAGCTACCAATTTAAAAATAAGGATATAAAAATTTACTATATCGTGGTTCATAAAGACCCAAGGAAATGAATATGAAACTATCGAATACATGATGTTTTATTTTAAAAGAAAATTTTAACGACCCAATCTTTTACTAATGAAATTTTTTTTTGTCTGAGTAAATTTATTATTATTTAAACCCATTATATAAAACATATACACTTATTTGATTTTATGTTTTTGTATTCTAAAATACCATTATGAATTGTTACCGTTCCTAATATAACCGTTGAATAGGGATCACATGAATAGTATAAATATAGGGATATTACAAATCCAATTTACATAGAAAAAGAAAGTGATTGACTCATCCAGTAGAATTTCTCTATATGAAGACCATTTTTTGGATAATGTAAATTAGGTGGTGTCACAGGGCTTCAGTATTGACCAAGTCCAAGCCCAGAATTAAAATGTCAGGCTTGAACCGAACTGCCTATGGGAGAAGTGAAAGTTGATAGAGGTTACCACCGAAGAGATGTTATGTGAGCCACCCCAAGAGTCTATCAAAATTGAACACCTTACCCGTAGGTCATGTGAGGGTGTTATAATGGGTTTTGTAACAAGACCCTATAACTATGATTATTTCATTATTTTTGTATATAATAAAGAACATACATTCATTTTATTATTGTAACTATATAAATAGTTTTTAAAGAAAAATAATATTTTTAGTTAATCGTAAATTATGAAATATATTTTGTTGAATTGATTGATTTTTAAATTAAATAATATTTTAATAAAATATTATTATTAAATTATTTTTTATTAATTATAAATTATTTTATAATTTTTATGAATACAATTGTATATTTTATTAAGGTTTGAAAGTTGTTTTTGTCAAAACCCATGAATTTTCAATAAATGTCAGTTTTTTATTTTAAAAATAAAAATTAACATATTTAGAAAATTATTTATATTTAATGAATGATAATTTTGGAATCAGGAATTTGTTATTATCTAACGGTGAATTTTTCATAATTTTCTAAGAAAGTGGTTTTTTGGGTAAAAATTAAATACCGTTTAAATATATAATGTGTTTTATGACATCATAATGACCCAATAGTGATGCAATAAAATAATATAAATGGGATTTTAGGATAATATATGTTTCACATTTAATATAATGTATTTTTAGGTTTGTTTGATTTATTTTAAAAAGTCTTAGTGGACACTCCAAGACTTATATAACATTTTAACATTTTAAAATGATTTCCTTTAGAGTGCGAATCACCTCAAAATAAGAAAGCCTAATATTTTAAAAAGTTATACCATTTGACTTATAAAATAATGTTTTCCACTCCAATTTTTCAAAAATAATGGGAAAAAACCATGGGATGGTTTGTGGTTTTTATCATTTTAATGTGTGGTTTTGAAAACCTTATTAATATAGAATCCCCTCTCATTTCCTACATATACTCACTCAATCTCCAATTACTCTTCACTAAAACCATTTGGAGCTCGACCAAACCCTTCCATCCTATGTCTAGAATCCTCCCAAAGCTCCCAAGATCCTAAGAAGCCCCTCTCAAGCCTCTCCCAAGCCTTTGGGATCACACTTCCAAGTAAAGGATTTCTTCCTTTCTCATTAATGTCCAAATTTCTTTATGCTATTATGACCATTTATTTTAAATTAAAAATATTGAGGTATGATTTAGAAACTCCCCTATAATTACATATTTATTTTTTAAAGGTTCATATACCCCTTTATCTCTCATTAATTCATTCCATGTACACCCATTATGGTTCGGAAATTCCGTAAGGGATTTCACTCTCCTCATTTATATTCAAGAAATTATTTTATATTATGCATCTAAATTCCATTACATATGTTGATAAATGTATCTATATGAACCCCTTACATTAAAGTTTCATGTACATATTATAATACAACCATTTCTCTCTCATCAACCATTTTTATTTATTCCTATGTCTTGCCGTTATGCTTCCCAATTTCCACCATGATTTTCCAAGCCAAAGTCATTGTGTAGTGAATACCATGCCCATTTCTCTATCAAGGGTATTCACCTTTACAAATATTTACTTATCGATTATATAATTTCATGTATGTATTCCAAATTCCTTTATCTTGGAATAAATTATGTTGTTGAATTATTCCATGTTGTATGATCCATGTGGCACACTTATGCATGAAATGGAATGATTACGAAGGGTGCGTTCTGATAGCACTCTAAAGAATTGGGTAAAGATTAATATCATGATATGTAATGTAAAATGAGGTTTTAATAATGATAATTCAAGTTAAATGAGGGTTTAATCATGCTCTATGTTTAATGAGCCTTGTCTCATGCTAATATCTTGTTAAATGTTGTTGCCACATTTTCATGTTATGATAATCATACAATATAATGAATTTTTGTTCATGTTTATCTTGTGATCCTTGGATATACATATTTCTTGACCTGTACTATATTATTCATATATTACCTTATTGAATACCTTACTATGCTTTATATTTTACCCTTTTCTTATGCATGCCCTCAGGTTATCCAATGCAATGCTATGTATGAATGAATGTTGTGGTCATATAAAAGAAGTTTCCAATAAAGATGTTGGGTTTTATATTATATGTTTTTATGTAATATTCCTTATTTCCCAAGACACTGGACCTCTCAATCCTTAGAGATTTATTAAGAGAAATTTTATGTAATAAATGATGTTAAAGTGTGTAATAAAGATAAGTGTTGTTATAGTTGTTATTAGAGGTAATGTTTAGTTATTTTTTGCATTGGGATTAGAAAAAAATAGTGAAAGCCTTAGGGATAAGAATTAGTAAAAAAATCCCAAAATTTTGGTGAGTTTTGAGTAAGTTTTTTATCAAGAAAATACATCCCTTTCTGGATACGAGTTGGTAGAGGCAGATCTAGAACAAATGTATCTAGATGTAAAACACAAAAACACCACTTTGAGATAGACTAGAATAGGAATTGGTGCACGACAATGGGCCTTGCTCCACTATTGGTCTCACAATCTCGGGGGATATGATTTGTGAAATTCATATGTTTAGTATGATAAATTATCAAGGGAATTTAAAAAATGCCCCTAAGAATATATGTTGGGAAGTAGATCATGGATAACATAGATATGTTAAGGAAATCAATGTAATTTATAAGTTATCCCTTTTTTCATTGGATTCACCTTTATGTGTTACCCCAAAATTTCAATTTATTCTAGCCAATATCCTGTAATAGGATGACTCATGCTAACAACAGACACAAAGATCAATGTGAGGACTATTCTAATGAGATTTCCAATCTGATGGGAGTGGGAATCACAAACTTTTTCATGAAACTCTCTTCATAAAACCATGTTTTAAATAGAAACATGGGTTAATAGAAACATTCAACATGTCCCCTATGAAAGAACAAGATGAAATTGAGAGCTCCATGAGACAAATGCCTCATAATTTTAATGGATCATGTGATCCCTCAATCACTGAAAAATAGATCAACTCTATTGAGATAATATTCTCTATCCTTTAATGTTTTGAACAAGAGAAGGTACTTATGGTTGCTTATCGTATAGATAGTGAAGTTGATCAATGGTGGAAATTGATCAAGAATACGAAGAATGGGGAGGAGATCGAGGTGTTGGAATGGATGGATTCCAGGAAAATGTTTTTTGTTAAATACTTTTCTTGTACCCTCCGACTTAGGATGGAATGAAACATCATTTCTATTAATCTAAAAGACAATGAATCCATTAGACAGTATGAGGAAAACGTCACAATGCTTGCACAATATGCCTTCAGCTTTGTCGTTACCCCCTAATGCAAGGTTGAACACTTCTTTGGTAGGGTAAAACCTATCTTACAAAAATACGTATTGATATGAGAATTTGAGAGCTATGAGAAAATTTTCTGATGTTACCTCAATGTTGAATTGGAGATTGCTGAATCTCAGGGGTATCATAGGGATAAGAATCATAAGGTGGAATTTAATTCTGGCGGTCTGACGTATAAATCGAAAGGTGATAATAAATTCTATCACCCCACTTTCCAAAGGTGTGGAAAGAAGTACCTTGGAAATTGCATGAAGGGGATGTGGAAATTCTTTAGGTTTGGAAGGGAAGGGCACCTAGATATTAATGACCCAAAAAAAAATCCGCTTCTGCGACAGAGGAGAGAAATGATCTATTCGACCGTCAGCACAATGTTCATTAATTCAACTGCAAAGAAACTGGGAACTTTGAAAACTAGTTCCCTAAGCCATGGATTTTTTGAGGCAACCAACAACCTCCAAGGTAGAAAAGGTGATTCTTTTCCATCACTAATACCAAAGAAAACCCCGAAAACAAAGTGGTGACATGTACACTAGTTATTCATTCAAGAAATGAGAACATATTTTTTGATTCTTTTACTACTCCTTATTTTATATCCGAAAAGTTTACTAACAAAATCCCAACACCACTACTAATCTTGGAAGTAAATATGTCGGTGAGAAGGAAAAATTGGGAAATCATTGAATCCCATGAATATAACTCCTTCCATATCAGAATTTGTGGTTTGAACTTCCCAACGAACCGCGTCATACTCCCTCTGGTATTATTTGATACAATTCTTGGCATTGATTGGATATCCAAATATAGATCAAAAATAAATTACCATGAGAAGGAAATCACTCTCCATATGGAGAATTGACCCCTGATTCTATAAAAGTGCAATGAAGAGGATGAATATTATTTAGAAACATCATCTCAAGTGTGAATATTACTGCCCTATAAGCACCTGTATCTTTCTTAGAAGATTGAGTCTAAGGAAGAAACCATCCTTGAAGACATTAATATCATGAGAGAATTCACTAAAGTGTTTACTAAGGAATCTCCTTGTCTTCCTCTTAGAACAGATGTTTGATTTTCAATTGATCTTATACGTGGTGCATTGAAAATATCCAAGAATCAGTATATAATAGATGTTGGATGTCACGACCCATCCCAGTGGGGCCCACGCCATGACTCCCCAAGCCCGCCACCAATAGGCCAGGGGCTGGTGACTAGCACCGAGTAGGCATATCACAAACATGGGAGGCATTGCCTAAGTACATGTACACACACACACACATCTCCAAGCCCAAAAATGCTGAAATATAAAACACTAAGGAAAAAAATGCATGCATACAACTAAACCCAACCAACAGAGTATGAGAAAAGGTAGAGTACTGTAAAATTAAATTGGGCCAAAGATACAAGCCCACCAAAAATAAAAAAAACAAGAGTCTGAAAACTACAAAGTCCAACCTGCAAGCACAAAAGGTATTGGGACTACCGCTCATAGTTGTCGGAACACCTCAACCTATAGGGAACTCAGAAATCTCAGTCCTGTCCTGGTCCACCCTGGACTTTGTCAAAAGGCTGCTCATCTGCACAAGACACCAGACATGCGGGAAAATCTCGTGTAGGGGTGAGTATACCAATACTCAGTAGAGGACCCCGAAAACCACAAAGAAGTACACAAAGTAAAGGTACAGTTGGCTATGCACAATATATGTCTACAAAACATATAAAACAAAGCAGATATACTCAAAACCCAGACCCGTGGTCTAGAGACAAGTCACACAACCGCATACCCCCGCAAGGGATTCCGTCTGAAGATTCCGTGATGTTCTCGTTCCGGGAGAACACACTCCACTATTCTTATAGCTATGATGATGTCCTTCCAGGAAGAGCTATTCGTCGGAAACTGTCACGAGAGATGGCTACACTCATTACGGGAGACACACTCCTGAGTGGAAGGTTTACGATAGATAGACACACTCATTACGGGAGACACACTCTTGAGTGGGAAATATCTTGATACACAGTTGAGGATCACTGCCAGGGCCATGGTGGATACCGCGACTCATTCGGAATTCACCTGCTAGGTCGAGGATCAACAACCGGTAGAGTTGGTCAAGTCGATGCCTGACTCTACCTAGGGTTTGGAATGGATAGAGGATCTTGATACAAACCTCTCAGATGGATGCCTTACTCTATCACAGAAAGTCCTACTAAAGGGATCAAAATCCTCCATGAGGGAATGATGCATGACCTTCAGGGGAACAAGAAGAAGGGGAACTAACCCAAAAAAAATATGTTCAAGGCACGGTGAACAAAAGTACAAATCCGTTTTCCAAAATGTACACGACGTGTAGAAATGATACACACCGTGTTGTCCGACCCTGGGTATTGCCTGTGTACAACGGCCCGTGTCATGAGGCAGTTCGTGTAGAAAAACATATTACACGACCTATAGTATGGAGTACACACCGTGTCTGGGTAAATGGGGTTGGCTCCGTGTACTCTGGCCATGTGCATGTACACGGTCACCAACCCGTGTACTCCGACCCATGAAAACTGCACACGGGGTGACCCGCGCTGCTGGCCTTGTCTGCCCGTGTGATGGAGTACATGGTCGTGTACTCCATCCTGTGTCCGTGTCTCCCTGGGATACATGCCGAGCTCCGTGTAGCCGCCTCTGCCAAGCTGTACATGTCATGCCTCCTGAAGCCATGTAGATCATCCCGTGTCCGTGTACTACCCAAAGTACACACCGAGCTTTGGGGAAAGTCCAACACGCCGTGTGATTCTTCTCTGACCCCGAAACCCTATTTTCCACCGTCAGAACTACACGGCGTGTTCTTCGGAAGTACATGCCGTGTATTCTGGAAATTTCCAGAAATGGTGCCCTTCGCCGGCGCACCTCCTGTGCAGCTCCAATCATCAATCCAGCCGTTCGATTGCCGCAAAACATCAAGGTTCTGGTCTCCTCGACCCCATGAAGCCGCTTCTGTCTCTTTCAGGCCTCAGATCGGCTCCAAAAACTTGTTCTGATCTTCCCGCATGAAGAATGCTCGAAGAATTCTCGTCCCGATCTGGTCAAATTCGTCGTCCTCCATCGTCGCTGCACCTCCACAAGGTCGTTGCGGTGTCGAACCTTCATTTTGGGATCGTTGCATTACTGAACGGATGTGCAACGATCCGTTGTTCGTCGCCCCGTGAAGAGCGCGAAGAACGTGCAGGGAAAAACGAGGAAGAAAACCAAATAAAAAAAAATGAGGAACAAACCTCTTTCGTCGTTCGTCACGACGTTGATCCACTCCCATTAATAGGCTTAAAATGGAGCAGAGATCAACATGAAAAAAAATCATGGATTATTTCCCCCAAAATCATCCCAAAGAAAACCCTCCTATAAGAATGTACGAATCCGCGGATCAAATTGTTCGTGGTTGATCCGTGTTCGTCGTTTAAACTCTAAAACGGGGAAACGAAATTGAAATAACAAACCTCTACCTTTCGAAAGGTTCGATCATTGACAAAGGTGCCACGCTACCGTTGTCGTCGAGATCCTTCAACGTCGGCACAACGATCCTTGGTTTTAATCCGTCGCCATTCGTCGCCGAGAATTTCCTCCAAAGCCTCGTAGATTCGACAGAGGTTCCTCTCAAGCGTTACCAACGATCAACAATTGGTTAACCGATTAAAAAGAGATACGTGTTGGAATTTAATTACACGACAGCATTAATGACATTGACTTTCCATTTTGAAGTTATTATGACACCTCATTAATTTAGGAAACAGCTGCGCCATTACCGCGCTGCAGAGGATGTTTCCTTAAATGAAATAAAACAAACTGGTTAATTTATTTTATTTTATTCTACATAAAACGTCTGAAAATTAACTTTTTCCCTCGATCCTCATCGGTCGAGGTTTGCCTCATTCTTAGATAAAGTCGCCGTCCCAGACGCAACAGTGTGCTCATATTTTTAATTCAGGCATCCATTTGGAAACTGCCACAACTGCGCACAAGTGCCGACTCACTTAATTAAAAAAAGGTTTAAACCACCATTCCGGGCTCACTGGACCTCGGAATGATGTGCCGTCTTCGCGTCCTGTCTCGAAATAATTCCATATAATATTTTAAAAATAATAAATGGAAAATCCAAGACATTAAATTCTCCCCACCTTGGGGCTTTACGTCCCCGAAAATCCAAAACAAAGGCTACTCAAAAATATGAGGGTACTGGGCATGGATCTGGGCCTCCCACTCCCTCGTGCTCTCCTGAAGATTCCCGTGCTACCACCGGACGCGCACTAAGGGAATCAATCGCCCACGAAGGATCCTTTCCTACCAATCCTCGATCTCCACCGGTTACTCAGCAAAGGTCACTCCATCCTCAATGTCCAGCTCGCCCCAGTCGATGATGTGCGATGTGTCATGCACATACCTCCTCAGCTGTGACACGTGGAAGTCATCATGTACCCGATGCAACTATGGCGGTAGATCTAGGCGGTACTCCACCTCACCAACTCTGCACAGAATCTAGAAAGGTCCGATGATCCTCGGAGATAGCTTGCCGCCTCGGCCAAATCTCCACAACCCTCATCGAGGTGAGACCTGAAGAAAGATGTTGTCTCCCTCCTTGAACTCCAGAGGTCTCCATCGTCTGTCAACATAAGAATTCTGCCGGCTCTGTGCAGTCTTCATCCGCTCCCAGATGATCTGCACCTTCTCTGTAGTAGCTCGCACTAACTCTGGACCCATGAGTGCTGACTCTCTGGGGTCGGTCCAACAAAGCGGTGATCGGCAGGTTCTCTCGTACAAGGCCTCGAACGGTTCCATACCGATGGTGGAGTGGTAGCTATTGTTGTACGCAAACTCCATCAGTGGTAGGTGGTCCTCCCAGCTGCGACCAAAGTCCAAGATATAGGCTCGCAACATATCCTCAAGAACCTGAATGGTCCTCTCCGTCTGACCATCTGTTTGGGGATGAAACGTTGTGCTCATGTGTAGCTGAGTCCCAAAAGCCTCCTGCAATCCCTTCCACAACTGGGATGTGAATTGGGAATCTCGGTCTAAGACTATAGTCTAGGGGATTCCATGAATCCGAACTATCTCATGTACGTTGAGGCATCCCAATATCTCTACGGAACTCTGCTCCCTGATAGCTAGGAAGTGGGCCGACTTGGTTAGTCAGTCAATGATCACCCGGATGGAATCGTGCCCCTTGGACGTTCGTGGTAAGACCGTCACTAAGTCCATAGATATTCCATCCCACTTCCACTCTGGAACTTCCAGGGGGTGAGCTAAGCCTGCTGGAACCTGGTGCTCAGCCTTCACCTCCTGGCATGTGAGGCATCGAGAAACAAACTCTACTGCTGCCTTCTTCATGCCTGACCACCAGAAATGACGTCGGAGGTCCTGGTACATCTTTTCCACTCTAGGATTTACCGAAAAATGTGATGTATAGAACTCCCTCAGGACCTCCTCCTGCAACGCCACTGGTACAACAGTGCGTCCTCTGAAAAGAAGTACGTGCTCCCCACCTTGCGAATATCCATCAGGAGCATGTCCTGTGGATAACTGAGAACGTAAGGTCACACAGTCAACATCCCCAAGTTGTGCCTCCCTAACTCACTGTAAGAGTGGAGGGGTGACAACCCCTGAATGTGGGTAAGTTGTATCCTCTCCATCCATGAATGATAACTGTAACGCGGCTAATTGTTTTGTCACCTCACTCAACAGCTGTGAGCTAGACCTTCTTCTAAGAGCGTCCTCCACCTTGTTCCCCTTCCCAGGAGTATAGATGATCTCGAAATCATAGTCCTGGAGGAACTCTATCCAATGCCTCTGCCTCAGATTCAGATCCTTCTGTGATAATATGTACTTGAGGCTCTTATGGTCAGAGTAGACAATGAACCGCTCGCCCATAAGGTAGTGTCACCACATCTTCAATGAGAAGACTACCACTGCTAACTCGAGATCATGGGTCGCATAGTTCTTCTCATGCGGCCAAATTTGGCATGAACCATAATCAATCACAACTTTCCGCTACATGAGGACACAGCCGAGCCCGGTCCCTAATGCGTCGCAGAAAACTATGTACTCGAAACCCTCCTCCGGCAATCTCAATACTGGGGAACTCTTCAAACACTGTCTTAGCTTCTCAAATGCCTACTAGCACATTTCTGTACACACGAAGGGTTTCCCCTTTATGGTCAAGGCCGTTATCGATGTTGATATCCGGGAGAAATCATGGATGAATCTTCGGTAATATCCTGCCAACCCACGGAAGCTTCGCACATCTATCACGCTCTGAGGTGGCTCCGATGCTAACACAGCCTCCACCTTGGCTGGGTCCATAGCCACTCCATATGATGATATGACATGTCCCATAAAGTGGACTTGCTGAATCCATAACTGACACTTTGAGAGCTTCCCATAAAGATGCTGCTCCCGAAGTACATCAAAAACCATCCGCAGGTGTTTCATGTGCTCCTCCTCTAACGCCGAGTACACAAGGATGTCGTCAATGAAGACTACTATGAACCGGTCCAAGTACGGCTGGAAGATCCGGTTCATCAACCTCATGAACACTGCGGGGGCGTTCTTCACGCCAAAGGGAATCACCAAGTACTCATAGTGATCGTAGAAACATCTGAAAGTTGTCTTCGGTATATCCTCATCCCGCACTCGTAGCTGGTGATAGCCTGATCCAAGATCAACCTTCGAGAACCACTGCGCCCCTCTTAGCTGGTCGAAGAGGTCGTCAATTCTCAGTAGTGGAAACTTGTTCTTCACCGTCACCTGGTTCAGGCACCACTAATCCACACACAACCTCAGACTCCCGTCTTCCTTCTTGGAAAGCAAGACTGGAGCCGCCCAGGGTGAGATGCTGGGTCTTACGAAACCCTTGGTCTTCAAATCCTCCAACTACACCCTCAGCTCGCGAAGCTCCACGGGAGCCATCCGATAAGCTGATGAGGAAATCGGTGTCGTCCCGGGGTGTAAGTCGATGCAGAAGTCAATTTCCCGATAGGGAGGTAACCCTAGAACATCTTCTAGAAAGACGTCCTCATTCTCCGCCACCACTGCTGGGAACTGAGAGATCACAAAATCTACTGCTCCGAGGGTAAGGCTAGCCAACTCATGTGTGATCAGCTGCCCCCTCCAACGCATGAGCCCATTTTGTGCTACCTGGGTTTCCTTTTCTCCGACAAAGGAAAACTGTTTTCTATCATGGTGGACACGCCGTACTCTTCGCCTAAAATAGTCAATCTGGGCATGGAACGAAGATAACCAATCCATACCGAGAATGACGTCGTAAGGCCTCAATGCTACCATCAAGAGGTTCCAACCGAAAGACTCACCTCCAAGGGTAATCTCATACTATCTTCAAAGGTGTGTGATCATTGAGTCTCCGTCCGTAGGTGTCTCCAAGCGTAAGGATCGATTCAACGGTTCTACAGGAATCTCAAGGTTTTGTACAAGACATGTGGCTATTAGGGAATGAATGGCACCTGTGTCTATGAGTATGACAACTAAGGTAGAAAAGACAAAGATCATACCTTGAATCATCCCTGGAGCCCCTGGGTCGTACGCCTCGACCGCATGCAGCTATCCCCATCCCTGCCCCCCAGCTCCCTGAGCCTGGTGCGGAACTCCTGGGGGTGGTGGTAGAAGTAAGTCGAAGCATCTTCCACCACCCGCAGCTCTCCCTGCTACTCTGCCACATCCGCCTCCTGGAGGATCTGCCTACTCCGTTCTCTCCCTCTGCCTCGGTGGTCCATCCCCCACTTCCCTGTTAGCAGCTCGACGTGACGGGCAATCTCTAGCGAGATGCCCCATACCCGTCGCATGTGTAGCATCACTTCTCCTTAAGTTGATTGGATCTAGCCTGAGAGCCCTGGACTGTCGATCCCATGTCCAAGGTCCACCTATGACGTCTCCCACATCCAGATCCCTGTGCCTAACAGCGGATCCCTGCTGCCGGTGTATCTGCACCTGTCTGCCTACTGCTGACTGCCAGCGGCTATCTCTGCTCCGCCAAGAAGCTCTCGATCACGAAGCCCTGCTCGAGTACTCCAGCATAAGTCAAAATGCATAGAGGCATGACACTAGCTCGGATGTCGCGCTGTAGACCTCGCTCGAAGGTCCATGCTCTAAAGTACTGATCCATGACCATATCCATCGAGTACCAGGCGAGGTTGGTGAACCTCAATGAATAGTCAGCCACCGTCATACTGCCCTGCTGGAGCTAAAGAAGCTCCTGGATGCACACAGCTCTTAGCGTAACTGATGAGAATTCCTCCCTGAAGAGTCGCTCAAACTCTGTCTTCAAAAGAGTCTCTTCATCGTGAGTCTGCGTGGTCAGACTCTACCATTGTCCCACTAAACCCTGAAGAAGTCTCGCTCTTAGGACCACCATATGGTCTTATGGTGTCCTCATAAGACGGAAAACTCTGGTCATCGCCTCAAGCTAGTACTCAGCCACCTGAGGGTTGGGCTCACCTCGTAACCTGAGGGGCCTCTGTATCTGACACTCATGGAGTGCGCTGAGCCTGCGCTTCTCACCGGTCAGTACCGCGGGTACCACTGGCTACTCCACTGGTGGTGGTATAGCAGGTGCACCACTTGGTGGCAATACCTGGGGAGCTGGTCCCTGTATCGAAGCCTCGTCACTGAGGGGGTCATCCTCGTGATCGTGCTGCTGAATCCTAGCGGGTACGCGTCGCGGAGGCATCTTGTAAAGAAACAAGATGTGTCACGGTCAATGAATATACCTGGATAGCTAACACCAAGGACATGGAAAACACAACCCATTCCTATATGATGCATGTACATTTTATTTCCACGCAACCAGTGTTTTCGTGAACCCGGCCGAATAGCAGGTTATCAGAGTCCTGGTGTATGGATACATCGGCCACCGCACCAACACTGGGGTCTCTGGCCTGAAAGCCAAACCCGGGACACATAACACTGTTGCCCCAAACCAAACTCATAGACTCTTGGTCCTAAAGTAAAACTGACCACCTCTGATACTACTCTATCATGACCCGTCTTAGTGGGTCCCACACCGTGACTCCCCAAGCCCACCTCCAAATGGCCAGGGGCTGGTGACTAGCTCCGAGTAGGCATGTCACAAACATGGGTGGCATTGCATAAGTACATGTACACATGCACACATCTCCAAGACCACAAATGCTGAAATGTAAAACACTAAGGAACAAAAATTCATGCATAAAACTAAACCCAACCAACAGAGTACGAAGAAAGGTAGAGTAATGTAAAAGTAAACTGGGCCAAAGATACAAGCCCACCAAAAAGAAAACAAACAAGAGTCTGAAAACTGCAAAGTCCAACCTGCAAGCACAAAAGTTACTGGGACTGCCGATCGTAGCCGTAGGAACACCTCGGCCTGTAGGGAACTTAGAAACCTCAATCCTTTCCTGGTCCTCCCTGGAATCTATCAAAAGGTTGCTCATCTACACAAGAAACGAGACGTGTGGGAAAATCCCATGCACGGGTGAGTATAACAATACTCAGTAGAGGACCCCGAAAACCACAAAGCAGTACACAAAGTAAAGGTACACTCAGATATGCATAGTATATGTCTATAGAACATATAAAAAAACCAGATATACTCAAAACCCAGACCCGTGGTCTAGAGACAAGTCACACAACCGTGTACCCCCACAAGGGATTCCATCCGAAGATTCTGTGATGTGCTCGTTCTGGGAGAACACACTCCACGAGTCTTATAGCTCTGATGACGTCCGTCCGCTAAGAGCTATTCTTCGGGAACTTTCATGAGAGATGGCTGCAATCATTATGGGAGACACACTCTTGAGTGGAAGGGTTACGATAGATAGAAGAATTCATTATGGTAGACACACTCCTAAGTGGGAAAGATCTCGTTACACAGATGAGGATCACTACCAAGACCATGGCGGATACCGCGACTCATCCATAATTCACCTGCTAGGTAGAGGATCAATGCCAAGTAGAGTTGGTCACATCGATGCCTGACTCTACCTAGGGTTTGGAATGGATAGAGGATCTTGATTCGGACCTCTCGGATGGATACCTGACTCTATCACAGAAATTCCAGCTGAAGGGATCAAAATACTGCGTGAGGGAATGATGCCTGACCTTCAGGGGAACAATAAGATGGGGCACTAACCCAAACAAAAGTTGTTCAAGGCATGGTGAACAAAAGGACCAATCCGTTTTCCAAAAGGTACACAGAATGTAGAAATGATACATGTCGTGTTGTCCAACCCCGGGTATTGCCCATGTACAATGGACCACGCCGTGAGGCTGGTCGTGTATAAAAACATAGTACACGACCTGTAGTATGGAGTACACACCGTGTCTGGTTAACTGGGATTGGCTCCGTGTACTCTGGCCATGTGCCCATACATGGTCACCAACCCATGTACTCCGACCCGTGAAAACTGCACACGGGGTGACCCACGCTACTGGCATTGTCTGGCCTTGTGATGCAGTACATGGTCGTGTACTCCATCCCATGTCCGTGTATCCCCGAGATACACGCCGAGCTCCGCGTAGCCACCTCCACCAAGCTGTACACGCCGTGCCGCCTGAAGCCGTCTAGATCATCCCGTGTCCGTGTACTACCCAATGTACACGCTGATCTTCATGGAAAGTCCAACACACCGTGTGACTGGGGTCACACGCCATGTTATTCTTATCTGACCCCGAAACCCTAGCTTCCACCGTCAGAACTACACAGAGTGTTCTTCGGAAGTACACGCCATGTATTCTGGAAATTTCTAGAAATGACGCCCTTCACCGGCGCACCTCCCGTGCTGTTCTGATCATCAATCCAGCCATCCAATTTCTGCAAAACATCCAGGTTATGGTCTCCTCGACCCCATGAAGCCTATTCCGTCACTTTCGAGCCTCCAATCGGCTCCGAAAACGTGTTCTGATCTTCCCACATGAAGAACGCTCAAAGAATGCTCTTTCTAATCTGGTCTGATTCATCATCTTCCATCGTTGTTGCACCTCCACAAGGTCGTTGCAGTGTCGATCCTTCGTTTTGGGATCGTTGCATCGTAGAACAGATGGAGAATGATCCGTTGTTCGTCGCCCTGCGAAGAACGCGAAGAACGCGTGGGGAAAAAGGAGGATGAAAACCAAATAACAAAAATGAGGAACGAACCTCTTCCATCATTCGTCATGGCGTTGATCCACTCCCATTAATAAAATTAAAATGGAGTAGAGATCAACCTGAATAAAAGGCATGGATTATTTCCCCCAAAATCATCCCAAAGAAAACCCCCCGTAAGAACGTACGAATCCGCGGATCAACTTGTTTGTGGTTGATCCACGTTCGTCGTTTAAACTCTAAAACGAGGAAAGGAAATTGAAATAACAAACCCCTACCTTTTGAAAGGTTAGATCATTAACAAAGGTGTCACGCTGCCATTGTCGTCGAGATCCTTCAACGTCTGCGCAACAATTCTTGGTTTCAATCCGTCATCGTTCGTCGCCGAGAATTTCCTCCAACGCCTCACAGATTTGGCAGAGGTTCCTATCAAGCGTTGCCAACGATCAACAATTGGGTTACCCTTTAAAAAGGGATATGTGTTGGCATTTAATTACACGGCAGCATTAATGACCTTGAGATGCCATTTTGAAGTTATTATGACGCATCATTAATTTAATAATCAACTGCGCTGTTACCACACTACAGCAGATGATTCCTTAAATGAAACAAAATAAACTGGTTAATTTATTTTATTTTATTTTACTTAAAATGTACAAAAATTAACTTTTTCCCTCGACCCGCACCGGTCAAGGTTATCCTCATTCTTAGGTAAAGCCGTCATCCTGGACGCAACAGTGCACTCATATTTTTAATTCGGGCATCCGTTTGGAAACTGCCACAAACTCACACAAGTGATGACTCACTTAACTAAAAAAAGGTTTAAACCACCATTCCTGGCTCACTGGACCTCATAATGATGTGCCATCTTTGTGCCCAGTCTCGAAATAATTCCATATAATATTTAAAAAATAATAAATGGAAAATCCGAGACATTACGTTGGAGATCTTGAGTAGATGAAGAAACAACTACAGAAGAATCTGGATAAATGGTTTATACACCAAAGAGCTTCACCATGGGGTGCACTAGTCCTCTTTGTCAAGAAGAAGGACGAGTTAATGTATCTTTGCATTGATTATCGTGAGCTCAAAAAAATCTCGATAAAGAACAAGTATCCTATGCCCCAAATTGATGACTTGTTCGATCAACTACGTGGAGGATAATGCTTCTACAAGGTGTATTTGTGGTTGGAATATTACCTTGTAAGGGTGAAGAGGAGGATATCCACAATATTGTTCTTCATACAAGGTACATGAATTATGAATTCATAGTAATTCCTTTCAGACTCACTAATTCTCCTGAAATATTAACGGACTTGATGAATATAGTCCTTATAGATTACCTCTACAAATTTTTGGTAGTATTTATAGATGATATTTTAATATATTTCATAACCAGGGAGGAGCATGAGGAGCATATAATCATTGTACTAGAGACCTTGAAAAAGGATAATCTCAATGGAAAGTACATCAAGAGAGATTTCTGGTTGAAGGAGGTATCATTCTTGGGTCGTATCATCAAAATAAATGGTATATCTATGGATCCCTCCAAGACAGCTTCAATAGAGGGATTTCCTAGGCCAATATTAGTGACATATATGTGTATCTTCCTTGGGTTACCTTGATATTGTCACTGATTTGTGAGAAATTTCTCACAATTTTCAATCCCTCTTAACAAGATAACTTGGATGGGATTCATGTTCTCTTGGAGTGATGGATGTTAAGAGAGATTCACGGAGATGAAAAAGAGGCTTATCACTTCACCTGTGATCACACTACCCATAAGCGGAGAACATTTTTTGGTATTTAGTGATGCTTCTAAGAAGTGATTGCACTTTGTGTTGATGAAAAATGAAAAATTCATTGCCTATGATTCATGGAAATTGAATCTTCATGAGAAAAACTAACCAAAAAATGTTTTGGAGTTTTATTTTGTAATCTTCACTTTGAAAATTATGCAACTTTACTTATTTGGGGAGAAGTGTGAAATATAATCATATCACAAAATCCTCAAGTATATATCCTCATAGAAAGAGTTGAACATGCACCAAAAAATATGGTTAGATCATATCAAATACTATGACTACTCAATCCATTACCACCTTGGGAAAAAGAACAAGGTGGAAAATGATCTATGTAGAAAAAGAACTAATAATTCTATCATTGATGAGAATTGAAAAGGATCAAATATTCTTAAATTTGATGAAGAGATACATACGAATCACAATGAAGGGATCATCAACAATCCTTTCACAAATTATAGCTTAACTATCTCTTTTGGAAAGGTTAAAAGCTGATCAAAATGATGATGTGGTAATTGATAAGAAAGTGGAAACTATTAGAAAAGGTAAATCCTCAGAATTAAATTTTAATGAAGAAGGAATTGTGAGATTTTGGTAAAGAATATGTGTTTTATCGAATCTGGATTTATAGAATGATCTTTTAGATCATTCACATAGTTAAAATTTCTCCATTCACCAAAGAAACACAAAGATGTATTGAGAATCCAAGTGAATTTTTGGTTGTATAAAATGAAGAAGGAGATCATCGAGTATACATCAAAGTGCCTGGAATGTTAGAAAGTGAATTCCGAGAGACAAAAGTTTAAGGGGATGATGTAACCTTTACCCATACAATCGTGTAAATGGGATAAAATCACCGTGTACTTTGTCACTGGACTTCTGAAGACATCCAAAGGAATCAATTATATCTGGGTTGTTGTGGATCAGCTTATAATGAATGCACACTTTATTGAAATTAGAGAGGATTTTTCATTAGATCAAATGGAACACATATATATTAGATAAGTGGTAAGGATTCATGCAGTACAACAATATATTATATCCGATTGAGATCCAAGATTCTCCTCTATGTTTTTGAATAGTCTTTAACATGCTCTGAATACTGAGCTGAACTATAGTACGGCTTATCATCCTTAAATTGATGTCCAATATGAGTGGACTATCAAAAAACTAGAGGACATGTTGAGAGCATGCTCAATGGGCTTCAAAGGATGATGGGATAAACATATTCCTCTTTTTGATTTCTCTTACAATAAAAGTTTCCACTCAAGAATCCAAATAGTTCCTTATGAATCCATTTATGGGAATATGTGCAGAACATCAACATGTTGGGATGAAGATGGGGAGCGAAAACTCGTTGGTCTTGAAATGATCGATGAAATGGCGGAGAAGGATAATACCATCCAGTAGCACATTAATGCTTCTTATAGTCAAAAAAAGATCTATTCAGATAATCATAGATGAGACCTAGAGTTTGATGTTGGAGAAATGGTATTTCTCTGCATATTGGTATGGAAGAGAGTTATGAGATTTTGGAAGAACGGAAATCTTATTCCAACGTACATTTTCCCTTTTACGATCCTTGATCACATTTGAGTAGTGTTTTATTAACTACCATCCCACCAAACCTATCTCAAGTACATGATGCATTTCTTGTATCACGCTTGATGAGGTAAATTCCTGAACCATCACATGTACTCAATCCAGAGGTGGTACCATTAGAGAATGACCTCTCCTACGAAGAGAAGTCGGTAAAGATATTAGATAGTAGAGAAAAAGTTCTACGTAATAATAAAATTCCCCTCGTCTAGGTGTTGTGGACAAACCAAAAGTTTGAAGAAGAAACGTGGGAATTAGAGGAAGTGATGAAAAAGACTTACCCTCCTCTCTTATAGTGTGGGAAAAGGAAATTTCGAGGGCGAAATTTCGTAATGGGGGAAGACTGTAACAACCCATGATTTTAGTAATGAAAATTTATCGTGATCAGATTAAATGTATTATTATGTCAAATAGTTATATAAAACAAATTTAATTATTTGGTTTTATGTTTTTGGATTTTAAAATACCATTAATAATATTTACTATTGATAATATAGCCATTGAATAGTGATCACATGATTAATATGAATATAGGGTTTTAACAAAATCAATTTACTCAAAAAAAGGATGTGATGGACTCATCTAATGGAATTGCACTATACAAAGACCATTTGTTGGTTCTTGGAAACAGGAGGAATCAATAGGATTCACTCTTGACTAATCACAAGATGAGATTCAAACATTAATCTTGAATAAAACCTCCTACAGGACAAGTGGAAGTTGATAGAGATTACCACCCGAGAGATGTTATCTGAGACACCTCAAGAGTTTTTAACCATCACACACATTACCCTTAGGTCATATGTAGGCGTTATAAGGGGTTATTTAACAAGACCCTAGAACTCTGATTATGTGCATTAGTTTTGTATAGTATAAATAACATACCTTCATTTTATTATTTTTAATTTTTAAGTAGTTTTTGAAGAACAAATAGTATTTTTACATAATTTTCCATTAAGAAATCTATTTGGAAAAATTAATGGATTTTTAAATAAAATAATATTTTAATAAATTATTATTAATTAATTAACTTTTATTAAATATAAATGATCATATAAGTTTTATGAATACAATTGTAATTTTTAGTAAGGCTTGAAAGTTGTTTTTGTCAAAAACCCATGAATTTTCGATAAATGTCAGTTGTTTATTTTAAATGTAAGAACTAACAAATTTAGAAATTTATTTACATAAAATGAATATATTTTTTCAGAATCCGCATGTTGAAATTATCCAATGGTGATTTTTTTCAAAATTTTCTGAGATCGTCGATTTTTTGGGTGAATCTTAAATACAATTTAAATATATAATATGTTTTATGACATCATAATGACCCAATAGTGATGTAATAAAATAATATAAATGGTATTTTCGGCCAATATATGTTTTTTTTAAAATAATGTGATTTTAGGTTTGTTTGATTTATTTTACAATGCCTTATTGGACCCTCTAAGACTTATAAAACATTTTAAAATTTTAAAATGATTTCCTTGAGAGTGTGACTAACCTCCACCTAAGAAAGCCTAAAATTATAATAATTTCAGCCATTATATTTATAAAATAATACCTTCTACTATATATTTGTAAAACCCATGGGATAGTTTGTGGTTTTTATAAGTTTAATGTGTGGTGTCCAAAACCTAAATAATAAATAATTTACTCTTTTTTCCTATATAAACCCACTCAATATCTCATTACTCACCACTAAATTTTTTTTTATCTTGACCACACCCAGCCCTCCACTCTCTATAATCCTCCCAAGGCAGCCCAATCTCCCATTAATCCCCTATCAAGCCTCCCCTAACCCTTTGTGGTAACACTTCCATATAAGGTATTTCTTCCTTTCTCATTTTTTTCCAAATTTCTTTATGTTGTTTTGCTGTTTTATTTTCAATTTAAAATGTTGGGGTATGATTTTTCACCTCCCCTATACTTCCCAACTTATGTTTTAATGAATATAGACCCATTTATATTGCATTAATTCCACCCATGTACAGTCGTTTCTAGGCTGAAATTCCGTTACGATTTTCTGTCTCTTCATTTACATTTAAAAAATTATTTTATATTATGCTTCAAAATTCCATTAAATATGTTATAGAATATATATATATTTCCCCATTACTGTTCATTTCATGTAAATATTATGAGATACCTTTTTCTCTCCCATCATCGATTTTTATTAATTCTTATGTCACGATGTTATGCTGTCCAATTTACACAGCGATTTTCCAAGCTAAAGTCATTATATAGTGAATACCATGATCATTTCTCTATCACGGGTATTTACCTTAACAAAAATTTACTATAAATTATATAGTTTCATGTATGTATTACACATTCCTTTTTCATGGAATAAAAGATGATGTTGAATGATTCCATGTTGTATGATCCATGTGCCACATTTATGCATGATATGAAATGAGTAAGAAGGGTTCACCCTGAAGCGCTCCAATTCATTGGGTAAAGATTAGTATCATGAAACATAAAGTTCAATGAGGGTTTTATCATGATAATTAAAGTGAAATGAGGGTTTAATAATTCTTCATGGGCAATTAGCCTTGTCTCATGCTAATATCATGTTAAATTTTGTTGCCATATTTCAATGTTATAATAATCATGCTATATCATGCCTTCATGTTGATGTTTATCTTATGATCCATTGATATGCCTATTAACTAACATGTAATATATTCTTCATTTTATTCCTTTTTTACTCCATTACATTGATTTATATATTTCCCTTTTGTTATGCATTTTTTAGGTTATCCCATGCAATGCTATGAACGAAGGAATGTTGTGGTCATGTAAAATAAGTTTTAAATAAAGATATTGGGTTTTATGTTCTAAGTTGTTATGTATTGGTCATAATTTCCCAAGACACTATACCTCGTGATCCTCAAAGTTTTCTTAAGTTAATTTTTATGTAATAAATCTTGTTTAAGTGTGTAATAAAGAGGAGGGTTGTTATAGAAATACAATTAAAATCATTTGGTGTTAAAAAAATTTATATGATTTTTTTTTTGAAAAATGGAAAATTTATCTGCATGCATGACTTTGATAGAGTGAAGATATGAAATCAACAATTAGACATTTCATAGGATAATACTATGTGAAATTAAAATATTTTAGAATATAAAATATTCTTGTTAAAGGCATATAATTTTGATGATGCTACCAAGTTATTCTTCATAGAAAAAATATCATGATCAAATAAGGATCATAATTCAAGAAGACATGAAGGAATAACCATCCATTTTAGAATATATTTATTATAATATCCTCCACAATGAATAAATAGAGAACAAATTGTAAAGAGAAAATAAATTAAATTGGCCACACAATGCTATATGTTTTGTGTCTATTTTGGTGGGGATTTTAGATGAGAATACAACCAATGTGAAACAATGACTTATAAAAAACCATGGTGAATTTTTAATTATTTTTTTATTTTTGAAGATAGAAGTGAGTTCCATGATGTGGAAGTAAAGATACTAATCATAGTGGGTGCATCAAAGAACATTTGGATAATTCAGAAGCATTTGAAGTAATGAATTTATTGGTAATTAATGGTGTGATTTTTCTTATAGTTCGTAAGGGTATCCTAAGTCATATGGTTATATTAAAGGAATTTTTTAGAAATTATAATGATTGTTAAATGACATTACCACATAATCACATAAAGATCAAAAACATTCTATATTTGAAATATACAAGATATTGTGAATATAAAACCACATGCACAAAAGAAGATGGTGTGTGAAAAAATTGATAAATATCAATTAATGTGTGAAAGAATAATGTGAAATGATACATAATTATGTAATGGATAGGGAAAAAAGTTTTAATATGGGGAGATATTTTTTTTATAAGGAGAAATATTACCCAAATAACAAGAATAAAGATAAGTATCAAATTCATTTTGTATCTGGAGCGTGTTTTGAGACCAGAAATTATTTTCATAATTTTTATCTATTAATGTTCTTGATGGTTATAAAAATGGGAAAAATATATCCTATTCTCTCATGGAGTAACATCAAATCAATTGGGTTAGAACCATACATTAAGAGAAACAAGGTATTTCTATCACCACATAAAAATTGAAGGATTCTGTGATTGAGGTGTCTAACCAATCATTGAACTAATATTTGATATGGGGGTGAATAAACAATTATAGAAGAGGATATTTGTGACTTTCATGGAAAATTAATTACTATAGTAATATATTTGGGTTTTTAACATAATTTTGTAGTAACCACTTATGGATATAGTCACGAATATATGATTGAGGCATATAACCAATCCTGGAAAGGTGTAGTCCCTTTTTGTTGAACATTTTATGTACTTTTAGGATATTAATTATTAATATATACTATATATATGGTGAGACTATGATATAATTAAATGATTATTTAGAGGTTCCAGGACTAGTAACCAAGGTTGGGTTAAAAGAGATCAACCCACAAAAAGAAAAATAGATCACTAATTCACCCCCACCACTCAGTGATCCAACCATATTAAGGAAATTTGGTTGGAATTAGAGCCAAATTTTCCTTATAAAATATCCAAAATGTTTTTGAGAATATAAAGTATAAATTGTATGAATTATAGTGTTGTTCCTTTTTTGGATGGTAGAACCAATCTTATCTAGAGGAACATGATACTACCCTACCTCTTATAACTTGACATAGAAGTGATAGATTCCTCAACAATGTGTTTTAAAACAATTATTGAGGAATATTAAATGAAAAAATATGATATAATAAATATGGATATTGATGTTACATATGCAAATAAAATTCTAATGACTCTTTAAAAAAATTTCTGTACAAAATTCATGTCATATCAAACTGCCATGGATATTTGGTACATGTTGAGAAGCATATAAAAAGGCAACAAAAAGTCATGGAATCCAAATTTCAAGTCAATAAGATTATATTAATAGACATAAATATGGGTAATGATTATTATTTTCATTATTATATCACAAGAGTGGATGATATTTTGTGTTTTATTTAATTGTTTAGTGAGAGACCATATGACTTCATTATTTTCAAAAACCTCATGAAATTGTTTTTAGAGATTTGACACCAATGTCTCAAAATTAGAAGATATTTAATATCTATCATTGTATGAAGTTCATAATATTCTCATAGCACATGAAATGAGAAAAGAACCAATTTTAAAGAAGAACAAAAAATATTAAATGTATTTTTAAGTCTCAGAAAAAGACAAACTCAAAGAAGAATAATATAGAGAATTAGGTGATTCTAAATATGAATATGACTTTAATAATATTATTTATATTCCCTCTAAGATATTGAAAATGAAAAAGTGTAAAGGAAAAAAAAGAACCAAAATGTAATAAATAAAATGGTATTAAACAAGTTTTCCACGATAATCCAAAAAAGACTAATAATTTATAATTAGATGAGGAGGATGAGAGATCTCAATAATTTAGAAAAGGTGAAAGAAATAAGAAGATAAGAATAAAAATAAAACCTCATATGAGAAATAAAGATAAGGAAGACTCATTTGGTAGTTTAGAATATGAATTAAACATTATTACACTAGTTAAAAGAGGATTTGATACATCAAATAGTAATGATTGGGAAGTGAGTGTATAAGGGAAATGGATGTTGTAGGGATTATTAGATATAAAGATCCAGTATTAACATTCATATAAATTACATAAAATATTCTAAACAATGAAAAAAATATACAAACAGAAACCCAAAGGCCATATTAGTTTTGTTCATTTAGAAACATGGAAATGTAAACACTAGTACATGGGAGAGCTACATTATCTTCCACTAGGGTCTCTAAGACTATCAAAACTTTTAGAAATATAAAATAAGAAATATATCTTCATAAAATGGGGAAGGAAATATAAAAAGGGGTGAGATCAGATGCCCAATAAGGGTGAATAAGGGAGACATGTAAGCATAAAAATTAGCATAGTAGTATGAGAATGTGATCATAAAATTATAAGTTATCACCATGAATATGAAAGATCATAATCATGAATCATTTAATAAATATTGGATTTTAATAAGACATTAATAATAATTAAATAAATAACATAATATATGAAATCATAACATAGGAATAAGAAATGGAATTATAGAAAACACATAAGCCCATAAAATGATTTCCATAGTAATCAAGGAATTTCTAACACGGAAATATTAGTACAATGGGTTTACTACCCAAACAATCTTGGTAGACATAGTTTACTCCCATAGACATATTTTCAGGATTAATTCACTCCAAACTTGGTAGTCATGGTTAACATTAATTTCTATATTAGTAGTCAAGGTTCACTCACATGAGCGTCTTACTATATCTCATGAGATATAAATTGTTACCTAATACATTGGAATGATATATAGGTCCCACCCATCTCATAATTAAATAATACATACATATTCCAAAATATCATTAAACATTTTACATAACCCATGAAAGGAAATGGGTATCAAAAACATGTAATCACATCATAACCTATGGAAAAAATACATGTTTCATAATTATTTCATCTAAACAATAACTTGTGAAGAGAAATTACTTTCAAAAGCATTTAACCCATGAAAAAGAAATAGGTTACATAAAACTCATACCCTAAAACATAAAATATTCTGATAAATAATATGGGTGGAAACATCAAATCATTTCCCCATAATGGAATGGCTAACACGAACAGATGTCATCTTAGAAGGGAAAAAATGTTTAAAGATCTTTTAAAAAAATTTCAGGAGGTTAATATCATTTCTTTTTTAGGTATTTTTTTAAAAAATAAAATCTCTTGAAAACAATTTTCTTGAAAATAAACATAAAAACATAAATAGTTATCCTTGAAAACATTTTTGAAAAAAGTTCCATAAAAACATTCTTTAAAACATATAATGAAAATATAAAAAAGTTTTGAAAACAATTTCCTTGAAAACACTTTTAAAAATATAATGAAGGATTGAAAATGTTTTGATAAAAATTCCTTCAAAATTTATTTAAAAAATTATAAATAAAGCCTGAAAACGTTTCAAAAATATTTTTAATTGAAAAATAATGAAACAAGCATGAAACCGTTTTGAAAACCTTTTTAATTAAAATATTATGAAATAAACCTAAATATATTTTAAAAACCATTTCATAGAAAATAATATGAAATCATAAAAAGAAATATATATATTTTTAAAAAAATTCATTGAAAATACATAGAAAACATATAAATAAATCTTGAAAGTATTTTGAAAAAATTTAATTTAAAATAGTTCAAAAACTTATAAAAAGATTAAAAATGTTTTGAAAACCCCCTTTTACCTTGAAACATATAATGCCTTCTTGACAAAATTATGAAAAATATTTTATTTAAAAATTTTAAAATAATGAATATAAATAATATTAGGAAAAATTTTTATTGAAAAAAGTAACTTTTTAATCTTTTAATTCATGTTTCAATGGAATGAAAATCACGATTGAGGGTAAATCCATACATACCAAACATTAATTTTCACCTTAAAATGTTTAGAAAAGATCCTCGTCAAGAAAATAACAAGAAGATTACTTCATAAAAAATTGTTTTAAAAAGGTACAAAATGGGTTAATTTTGAATTTAAATATATCATAGGAAAATAGTAGAATATTTTTGTAAACATTTTATAAAATATGGTTTTGAAGGAACACAGATTTTTTGACTGAAGATAGAGGTAAATTCATAATTTGTTTAAAATAATTTCATAACCATATTATGTAACAAAGAGTGAAAAACATGGTACCATTACTTTTATATAACATAAATAATAATAGGGTAAAAAACATATTGAGTGTTCTTGAGGGATGTTTCCGAATATTTCATAAATTAATGCATAATCATAAAAAACCTCGATAAATAATGAGAATGTTTCAATAAACTCTTACCACATAGTAAATTTGAATTATACTGTCCATATAAGAATTTGAAATTTCATGATGCTTAAAATTTCATTAAAATAAGTATATTCATTATATAACATCTAAAATGGATGTATATACACCTTGAAAAAATATTGTTGGTTCATAACAAAACATGTGTTTCAAAGAAGGTAAATTTTGACAAAAATGTCTTACAGATTTGGTAACTTTTGAAACATTATCCACATAAAATAAAGATAATAGTATTGATATGTAAATACCAATATCTTTAATAATAATATTAATATAACACATTTATGGGTAGTTAAAAGGCCACACAAATGAAATGAGCGGTGAATAAGGCATGAATCTCACAAAAATAAAAATGATATGAAATTCTCTTACCTTATGTCTTCAATCTCACCCTACTCATAAAAACCTAATATATAATAAATATAATACAATTAAAAATATTTTAAAAAAACTTATTATTATATCTGATACCATATATGGCTTTATTATGAAATTATATTACCATCTTTTTAGTAGTTTAATGTTAAGGTTAAGCTTTAGGTAATATTCACTTTGTTTTCGCAGGTGTCTTAATTTGTTATATATTTTTTCCTCATACATAAATAATGATTTAATGTTTATAAACCATGATTCAAATATAATTTTTATTCATTATATTTATATTATAATGATATATATAATTTATAAGTATGAAATGGAATACATCGTTCATGGAGGCGGTAGGCCATATATACTCATGGACACCATCCCCATTTTATTGTCACCTGGAAAGAAAGAATGAAAATGAAATATATGTATAAAAATATATAATATCATTAAATTATAATTATAATGTCATATATATATCATATAATTTCACTAAACACATCCTTATAACATTCCATGTAGTGTGTGAACGTATAACAACTCTTTGAGGGGGAAGTAGTGTAGACTTCCCAAAGAGAAATTATTGAATTTACAAAAAGGGATTGTATAAAGATTTGAATTATAAAATAATTAAATAAGATTAAATAAATAAAATGTATCATATATTTAATAGTAAAAATATTTTCCACAATAATTCCCAACCGTGAATAGTGGTAAAGGATAATGAACAATCACTGTATTTTGAGGCGGTAGTTCAGCGTACACATAAACAATATGTTTGTTACGCATTAGATAGAAGTGTGTGTATGTCTAGATCTAACCCTTATCATAAAAAAGATTAGTATATTTGGGATAGTGTTGTTTTTTATAATAATTTAATAAGGTTATTTGAGGGTTGGACAATAAAAAAAAGACAATGGAGATTGAGGAAGGATGTTACCTCTTCTTTGGGAAACTCCTTTTGGTTTTCACAAAAGGGATTCATTTTTTTGATAGCTTACAAAAAATAGGATTTAAGGAGTAATTTAGGGATTTTATGAAGTGTATTGGGATGATATTGGATGACCCTATGTGATTTAAGAGGTGTGAGGAAGGGGGAGAGGTGGAAGCCTTTTATAGGGGTGGAAATGACTCAATTGGTATTTATGAAAACTAGTAGTGTGTAACAACATTTTTACCTATAAAAGTTATCAAAAACAAAAATAACTCAAAAATGGAATGTTGATGGATGAGTAATATCTATACAGTGGATCTTTAACAAGTAGTTAGGTAATTTAGGAACTAATGCTTAAGGATTATTCCCTTGTTAAGCTTAGTTTCACTTTAATAGTTGTAATTCATTTTAATTACTTTCACTAATTTTTTTGGGTGAAAAACTGAGTTAAATTTAATATAAATTATAAATGAAGATGATTAAAAAGTAGGAATCCATTTTTACATATTCTAATCACATAATTGCAATAAACTAATAAAAATTTAATCCTTTGGACAAGATGAAAATGTAGGGTTTTAAAGTAAAAAATGATCAAATGTTTGCTATATTTTTATATAAAATATATATTTGAAATTGGATACAGTGAAATAAATTTTATTAAGAGGTAAAAATTTTATAAAATTATTATTTTAATAAAATTTTAAATATCATTTAATAAAATAATTAAATTAGATGAAAAATCATTTTTAAATTAAAATTCAGTCCTTTTCACTACTCATTAAAAAATGAAACTTCAGAGAAAAATAATAAAAATTAAACCAAATGATATTTCATATATCGATTTAAAATATGAAGTTTATTTTGACATATTTAATCTAAAAAAGTTAAAAAAATGGCTTTTAAATGGGTTCTCCAATAAATGTCAGAAAAACAACCTTTATTAAAATATAGGATTTTATGCATAAAATTGGGGTTGTTCTTATCTTATGCCTATCAAATCCATATGATGAATATAAAAAATATTTTATTAAATATATAACAGATATATTACATTAATATCACTGACTAATTTTAATTAATTTAATTTATTAAGACAAAACACCTTTTGGATAAAAAAAATAAAAATATATCCTTTATATTGAATTTGTTCTTATATTTTCGTTTATAATTAACCGGTAACCTTTGAAATCATATTATATTTTTTTAAACCAAATATTTTCATAATTTTTTTAATAATGTTCAAAAAATTTAATTTAATAGTTAGGCTATATATTATTACATTATATAATAGTATATTAATAATCTATTATGGTTCAGTAAAACTTAGTCTTGTGTGTTTCACTAGACATAGAGGAAAGACATTGTTACATGTAATGCAATCTAAATTCCTTGTTCCATGTAGGAGATTCAAAAATTTTAGTTGTGTATAGTGGACAATCAACATGGTTTTGAACATAACATAATCCAAAATAGTTCTTTAATATAAAATAAACTAATTTAGTGAAGCATGAATTGAAAAATATCAAAAAGATTAAATTAATTTGAAAAACATATAGCACAAAATATTTGGGTGTAAAATTATACCCCCATTATAATGATTCTTCTGTCTAAATTAGTCTTAGTTTTCAAAGGTTTAATACTTGGAATATCATTTCATAGAAACCCAAATTGTAAAAATTAATATGAAAACCTCATTTAAATTGGGAATGCTTAAACTATAATGTTAACCCAATGTAATTAATTACGAGGTTTTCACATCGGATAATGTAGGTTGGGAGTAAATATTATACATGGAGGAAAAGATTATGTATTTATAGTGAGTTATTGAGGTCATCAATCATAAACAAGTGTATGATTAATTATAAGTTAGGGGCCTCAAATTCATATTTTAATATTGATTTGAAAGGCCATCAGTTAAAAAAAGTATTAGGAAACTTTTTTGAACATTTTACTAACATTGAGTAATTATTTTTTTGACCATTTATATAAGGAAATATAGTTACTTGATATATTTATATAACCAATTTTTTTTATTTGGTTATGATTTTATCAGTTTCTAATCCATTAATTACTTCAAGAAGTGGATGTCTAGAAATTAACATTGATGCCTAAAGCATCAAAATACACATTTAATGGATATTAAGGTCCATAAATAAATGAAAAGTGTAAATACCTTTCTATAAATATACTTCAAATTAATATTAGTTAATACATTAATCTATAAACATAAGAAGTAACACTATTGATTAAAAATTAATATTTATTAAAAAAAATAATTACACATTAACCCGAACGTCACATAGGTCAATGATATGCATGAAACCCTTATATTCATTCGTTCATGGGTTTAAGACCCACTTCCTTTCCACACATTATTAGTTATCACCCAACATACATGATTTAATTTTCTAAAACCAAACTAATAAATTCTAAAAAATAAATATGATGGACATCACTGAAATAAGGTTAATCAAAAAATATCCTTTTAACAAATTTTTTTAATAAAAAATCAATACATAAATACTTATTCCAAAGCATAAAATAAAGTTTTCATGAATGTATAACCTTATAAACCCTATGAAATATGAAAAAAAAATAGAAATGAAATCATGAAAATATGTTTTCATTGATCCCCATATATCACAATGTATCTCTTGTTTTTCACTTTTAAAACATGTTAATACCCTCATTGTAAATCCTCTTGAAACATGATAATAACCTGAATTAACATAAATAATTATTTAAAATATGCATGCTTCATCATTTGAATTATTACATGATATATTACTTCAATCTAAGAAGTTTTAAATTTCATCTATGATGACATATACCACTTTTTAAATAAATACCTAATTGGTTCTATGTTAATTGATACTATCCAATTTAATTTATCCAAAACAATCCTCTATTTATCCAAGATAAACAAAATTTTCTCTATAACTTGAACAAATTAAGGGTTACCTTCCCCTAGTCAAAATATCACCTGGTCATTAAATAAATTTTCTATCCCATTAGAAAAATTCAACATAATATTGTAAATCCTTAGTGAAAACTATAATTTGGAAAATCCTTGTTTATTTCACCATTTATATAACATAATTCTTGAATCCAAATAACATTAAAAATTGATTATTTAAATTACTCCATAATCCATAATAAGGATACCTCATCCTATTACTTAATTCCACTTTCCATTCACATTTCATTTGTAGTCTCATTATTATAAGAAATATAACCATTACTCATAAAACCTTGCCAATTCTCTTTGGGATCCTTCGAATTTTGACAATGTTTTTCATAATTACCATTCATTATACACTTAAATAATTTTTACTTTGATAATGTATTAGGGAGGAAAATATTCCTATCCCTTTATTTGACAAAACCCATCATCTTTCATTTTTAGTTACTTGCTTTGTGCCCTTATTTTCCACAGTCAAAACAACTCCTTGTTCATTAGAGACATTCACTTGGGTGACTCATTCCACATTCATGGCACAAAGGGAACTGAATCTTCATTTTCCCTTGGCCTCCATTACCCAAAATCTCAATGAAATCTATATGTCTCTTCCTTTGTGAGTCCAACAATTGATTAAGGTAGACATAATTAATTATGTTCTTTGAAAAATAATTAGGAATGATCAGAACATCCTTCACTCTATTAATATTCCAATTTGACTTCTCATCAAAAAATTATCCATCACATTCAACATTCAACCAATTATATATGGTTACCCTGATTGACTAAAACAAGAAAAAATAGTGTGAGAACCACTTAATATAGTGGAAAACCACATTATCATGAAAAAGACTTACTTATATGATGTCTAAATTATGAAACCTTCCTTAAACTATGAAACCTAAGGTTTATCATATGTTATTCATATCCAAGTACTATTTAAATCCTTTATGATGGTTAAATAATATTTTTTTAATTCACAAAGAATATCCCTTGTTAGTGCCAAAAGAGGTGTGCGGTAAGGCCCATTGTTGTGTACTAGGTTACCCTAATTCATGCCTAACACAACTTGTTATATTTTTTACTCCTATATACATCTAATATAGAGCCACATCCACATGTATTATCAAGACACATATGAATTTATAGGATACCACTCATTCTATCCATTTCATAAATTCTTTGATATTTTCCAAAATGTTAACTCTTCCTTATACTTATCCTTAGAGACTTACCTAGACATATCCTTAGTAATATAACTAGGGATATCACTAATGTTTTCTAATAGTAGTTTATAATGGTTGAATATACTTTCTCTATAATACTAACTATGAAAACCAAATATTAACTTATATAGGCTTTACATAACTTTTGAAGAATACATTAAACATTATACAAATAGACGTCCAAAGGCCGTATTAGTTTAGTTACTTTAGAAAAATTGATATGTAAACACCATTACATGAGTGAGATACATTATCTCCCACTAGGTTCTCCAAGAAAAGAACCCCTATTAGAAATATCATAGAATAAATATACGTTCATCACCCAGGGAATGAGACACAAAAAGGGGTGAGCTCAGATGCTTAGTAATTATTAACAAGGGAGACATATACAAGAACATAACGATTTGATAATGTGATCATAAAATTACTTGATGAACCCTGCATACTAAATATAGTAAACATAAATCATGTCATAAATAATTTGTGTTCATAAGAAATAAATCAATATTAAATAAATAACCTAATCAATGAAAGAATAATATAAGAATAATATATTTAATTTCAGAAAATGTATAAGAACATAAAATGATTTCCATATTGGTCTAGTAATTTATAAAACGTCCATCTAATTAGAATGAGTTCACTCCAAATACCATATTGGTAGTCATGGTTTACTCCCATGGCCATCTTAGTAGCATGAGTTCACTCGTCAGACCATCTTGGTAGTCATGGTTCATTCCATAGAAATCTAAGTATCATGTGTTCTGTCCTCATACCATTTTGGTAGTCATGGTTCACTCCCATGGACATATTAGTAGTCAAGGTTCACTCCCAAGACCAACATAGTCTATCTCATTAGATATAAATTCTTACCTAGTGCATTGGAGGGTGTCATTGGTCCACCCATCTCATTTTGAAATTATACATATATATTTTTTAAGATTATTAAAAATCATATCATAATCTATAAAATGAATTTGGTATCGTAAAAATTTAATAATATCATCAATTGTGGAAAAATACATTTTTCAGAATCATTTCATCAAAACTATAACCCCTAAAAAGAAGTGGGTTTCAAAAGATTATAACCCATGAAAGAGAAATGGGTTTTAAAAACATCATGCAATCAGAACATAAAACATTCAGATAAAGAATATGGATGAAAAATTGAATCATTCCCCTAGAAAGGAATGAGTAACACAATTGGATGATATCTTCTATGGGATATAATTTTGAAAAATATTTTAAAAAAAGGTCATGTTGAAAATATACTTTCTTATTTAGATTTTTTGAACCAGAATTTTTTTTGAATTTTTTACAATATAATAAACATGAAAACTTATAAAGGTTGATTTGAAAACATTTTTTAAATACTTTTCCTTTGAAAATATCCTAAAAACTTGTAATTAATGATTGATACATTTGGAATTACATTTCAATGAAAATAATATGAATACATATAGATAAAGAATGAATTTTTTTTGAAAACCATTTATATGAAAATACATCACAAAATTACAATAAAAGATTTAATAAGTTTTGAAATCCTTTTTACTTGAAAATTTATGGAATAATCATGATTTTTTTAAAACCTTTTTTACTTGATATAATATGAAATAATATTGATTTTTTTGAAATCCATTTCATTGAAAACAATTTGAAATCTTATAAAGAAATCATGGAAATATTTTTAAAACCATTTCATTGAAATTTTCTCAAAAACATATAATGACATCTTGAAATTTGGTTTAAAACCATTTCATTGAAAACCCGTAGAATTTTTATAATGAAATATTGAAAAAAAATTTAATCCCCCTTTTCCCTTGAATCTTATTAAGGAAGCATGAAAAAGTTTTGAAAACAATTTTATTGAAATATACATTAATAGGATTAATTTCCATAATATTAAGAAATAATTGTCTTTAAAAAAATATGTTTTTAATCATTTAAAGAATTTTTTTAATGGAATTAACGTCATGAAGACGGGTAAATCCATACATGCTGAACATTCCCATTGCATCGTAAAAAGTTTTGAAAAGTTCCTCAATGAGAAAATGACAAGAAGGTTCATTTGTAAAACAAATTTTGTTTTAAAAAATTTAAATATTGGTAAAAATTAAATTTAAATTTCATATTATAATATTGTAATATTATTGGGAACCTTATCGAAAATATTTTTTTAATGGAACATAGATTTATGAATGAAGAGATAGGTAAATTCAAACATTCTTAAAAACAAATTTTTGTTCATATTATGTACAAATGAGTAGAAGAATGGTAACATTAATTGAATATTAATTATATAACCAGATCATAAGAATATTAATGAGTGTTATTTATATTATTATCATAAAATTTCATCAATGAATGCATAATCATAAACATATAGATAACTGATGAGATTTTTTCAATGAACTCTTACAACTTGGTAACTTTTAATCATACTCCCAATGAAAGAAAATGAAATTAAATTAATCTCAAAATAACATTAAAATATTTAATCTCATTATATAACATTATAAATTTATGAACATACACCATGGAAAAGTAATGTTGGTTCATAAAAAAACACATGTCTCAAAGAAGGAAAATAGAGACAAAACTATCTTACCGATTTGGTAAATTTTGAATCCTCAAACCAATGAAAAAACTAATATAATATGATATTTAAAAATCCATATATTTAATATTAATATTAATATTAATATATTACATTCATTTTTGTTATACACACCACCCAAATGAAATGAGTGGTGAATAAGGCATGAATCTCATGTAAATAAAAAGTGAGATTAAATTCCCCTACCTTGTGTATTGAATCTCACCGTACTCATAAAAAGATCTTGTATAATAAAAATAAATTTATTATACATATTTTACCAAAAAAATTCTTATATATAATACCATACATGATTTGATTTTGATTTTATTTTACCCACATCTAATTTTTTTCATGTTGAGGTTACGCATCAGATAATATTCGATTTTTTTCACATGTGTCTTAATTTTTATATATTTTTTCCTTATACATATATCATGATTTAAATAATTTAAAAAATGAATAAAATATAATTTATATTCAGTATATTTTTGATATAATAATCTATAGAATATAGTAGTGTTAAATAGAATACATTACTCATGGAGACGGTAAGCCGTATGTACTCATGAATGTTTTTTCTGTTTTATTATCATATTGAAAGAATAAAAGAAAACATCATATCTATATATATGTATATAATATCATTACATTAGAATTATTATGTCATTTATATCATATAATTTTACTGAACACATCCTCAATACATTTGATGTCGTGTGTGAATGAATCACATCGCATTGAGGGGCGATAGTCCACACTTCCTCAAACGAAATAACCATATTAACAAAAAATGGGAATTATACATATATGTGTTTTAAATTAATTTAAAAAGGTTAAAAACATAATATTTATCATATATATCATATATAAATATATTGTCCATTATAATTCATACCATGAATTTTGGTAATGGGAAAATGAACAATCCTTGTTTTTTGGGGTGGTACTTCACTGTAAACATAAATGGTATGTTCATTACCCATTATATGGATGTGTGTGTTAGTGTGGTTATAGAACATATAAAATATATATATAATTATGAATAAAATAATGGTGTTTTTTATAATCATGTAATAAGGATATTGGAGGGGTGGAGAACAAAAATAATATAAAGGAGTTTGAGGAAGGATGTTACCACTTATTTGGGTAGCTCCATTTGGTTTTCACAAAAGGGCTTCCTTGGATTGATTTCTTCCCAAAAAGAGGATTCGATGAGTAATGGATGTATTTTTGGAAGTCTTTTGGGCATATATTTTCTGAACCTATGTGATTTGAGAGGTGTGAGGAAGTGGGAGAGTATGTGGCCTTTTATAGAGGTGGAAAAGGACTCACCTGGTAACTTTTAAAACAAGTTAGGTTTACCTATTTTTTCACCTAAAAAAAGTTATAAAAAACACAAAAAAACACCACAATAGAAGGTTAACAGCCGAATAATTTCTATAAAATATGTTTTAGACAGCTGGATTGGTCATTATGTCCCTTAAGTTTATGGTTTATTTACTTGTTAAGCTAAATTCCACATTAATCGTTGTAATTAATTTTACTTAATTTCACGAATATTTTTTGTGAAAAATAATTTGACCATATTATAAAATATTAAATATTCTCATTCCAAATATTTAATCAAATTTTAAAAATCTAAATTAAAAATTTCTCATAAATTAATTAAAATTTTATCCCACAGATGAGACAAAAATGTGGGGTTTTAAAGTAAAAATGGTGAAACGTTTGCTAAGTTTTTATATAAAATTTAAACTTGAAATTAGTTTCAATGACCTAAATTGTATTAATTGATAAAAATATGATATAATTAAACTTCTAAAACATTGTAAAATTTTACATAACCCTATAAATAAATTAGCTTTAAAACCTATTTTGAATTAAAATTCAGTTTTTCTCATTATTTATTGAAAAATGTAACTTCATAGAAAAAAATTCATAACATAATATTATGTTTTTAATTTAAATATAAAGTATATTTTGATATATTAAACATATTAAATTTTAAACAATTGGATTTAAAATGGGTTCTCCATTAAAATTTGGTAAAGCAACCATTATAAAAATAATGGTTTTTATGCATAAAATTGGGTTTCTTCTTATCTTATGTCTATAAAATACATTAGATGGATATAAAAAAAATGAATATAAAACATATATATTAAATTAATATAACTAAATAATTTTAATATATTTATTTTATTTATATAAAACACCTTTGGGAGCATAAAAATAAAAATATATCCTTTATATTCAATCTGTAATTATATTTTCATTTCTAATTAAATGGTAACCTATGAATTCATATCATATTTTGTTAAATATATATTTTTATAAGTTATTAAATAATATTAATAATTTTAATTTAACGGCTAGGTAATATCTTATTATATTATATAATAATATTTTATTAATTTATTAGTTTTTGGTTAAACATGGTCTTGCATGTCTCGAAAGCCGTCCGTGAAAGTCATTATTTCATGTATCACAAGATAACCTCAGTGTTACATGTAGATAATGATAAAATTTATGCTGAATAGAGTTAATGATAATTTTTTTCATATAATGAATGAAAAAATAGTTCCTTAATATATAAAAAACTCTTTTTAGTGCTGTATCATATAGAAAATATCAAAATGAATAGATTAATTCAAAAAAAATATTTCAAAAAATATCAGGGGGTTACATACTATTATTTTCTTGAGAATAATATAAAACTCAAGAAAGAACATAGATAACTATTAAAACTGAATAATAAGGTAGATACTTTGAAAGAATAGAATTTGAAAAGTGAAGTATAATACAGTGAAGAGATCAAGAATAAAAAAATAAGGATGTTTTTAAAGAGAACATAATGACTGATCAAGATGGAAAAATATATAAAAATTATTAAGAAATGAATGAGATGGGATATATTTTTATTGGGGACTGGAATAAATTAAATAATATAATTTAATAATAATTAAAATCTATTTATGTTAAGGGATAACCCTCCCCAGATAATTATATCAACAGATTTAATAGGGAAGTGAAATCTACACCTAAAATATACCATGATAAATATGTAATTTATAATCAAGAATTTGATGTTGTAAGTTATTAATTTATTTATACCGATAAAGATATTAAGAGGAAATATTACACATTAATGGTAGAGAAGAACCTTTTAAAAAACACCCCTAGAAACAAAAGGTTTTTGAAGATCCATGACATCTATATAGAAATTATAGACAGATTGCTTATAAAAATTAAATATCCAATTTTATAGAGGTTCTATAGAATATTGGAAGGTATCGACACGCTACCAATTATTATTTCTTCAATATTTCGTTTCAAATAAACTAAAAATAAATAAGGGTTAGTTTTTGTGAGCATGTGATTTATGATTTTCAGAAGGAAAAAATTCATGTTTAAAACAAATAATACGACCAATATAAATAAGATTGAATTTTTGGAAGATATTTGTGGAATTTATTGATAAGGATGTACAAAATTTTTGGAATTAATGGTTAAATTATCTATATAGGTTCGCTAAACTATGTAAGGGGAAAAGGTCCATACATAAAAAGGTTACAATTCAAAATTAGATGAGGATTCTAGGAAGGAATTTGAGAAACCATTGCAATATGAGAAGGTGAAGATAGATTATTTATAGATATGTAATGATTAATTTAATATGGGTAATATTATGGATAAATTAGATATATATTCTGAATTGAGATTACAAGAAGAAGATAAATATCATAAGAAGTCATCTATAATTTATTTGATTGTTTTTGAAATGTAGTATGAGAGAATTGGGTATGTTAGACGAGATATGAAAAATATATGGCTATACTTCCTTAAGTATAATAAAATATTAAAACTATAATGAACAAAAAAGGTTATGAATATATATTTTTTTCAATGGTGAATTAAATTTCACCACAAAAAACAAACAGTTCAAGAAAAAAATAAAAAAGAAACCTATTGGTACTATTGACAGGAAACTATGTGTCTAGGCTAGAAGAAAAGAAAATACTTGGTTGATAGAAATATATCACCCTCAGTGTTACTTATGTGAAATTTAAGGGTCCATCCTTAATCCCTAAAAAAATTAATTATTTTTCCTAACACATTGAGAATTGAAGGAGTAGATTGAGTATTGACACAACTGGAAAATAATTCATATATTCTTCTGGATATATCTTAATTTACATTAGATAAATTAAAAGAATGCATCCATATAGGGGGGAAACATGATATTGAGATAAAAATAATTCAGAAAACTATGTGAATATAGAAATTAAATGTATTTATACAAAACTAAAGAATATGGTATATTGATAACAGTTTAAACACTAATCATTATTTATATCAAACATGTTTATGAAGGGGGAGTTTGGGTTGATGAAAATATGAGACCAATGGGGATTTTAATGATTTTACCTTGAAATATTTGATGTGGTTTTCATATGTATTCATGATAAAATTTATATATTAATGAATCTGTAGGAGAATCCCCTAGAATAATTTCTATGAATGACATCACTTGTATAGCTGTCTGTGGAAAAAATTAAAAACCTTGGTTAAACCCCTATTTTTTTATACACTATAATAGCACAAGTAGAATTAGAGTGGACTAAATAAAGGCTCATTTATATGGAAAATCATTTCCTTTCATCCTTACCTCATAATAGGATTAAAATTATTTTAAAGAGGAGAATAATATGCCTTGATGACATGTGAAGAAGATGGTGGGATGAAACCCCATCATAGTCTCTCTGTATTACTTATAAATACTAGAGAGATAAATAAACATAAATAATAGAATTATAAGTTCTTAGTGGTATTGAAAATAGTCAAAAGGGGGATATTTAATTAATGTTATATAATTTTAAAAGGAAACACTTTTTTCGATAGCATACAAGATGCACCACATTAATCTTAAATAAACAACTAAATAATTTTATTTACATGTTATTAATAAGACCTAATCATTAAATTAGAGGGTATAAATAATAAAAATTTATTTTTTAAATCAATATAATGGTATAACTCAAGATTAGTGTATTGGTAAGTCCTTGGAAAATAATCAGACATTTTTTCGCTGTCATATTATTATTCAAAAATATATTTCCTTCAAAAATTAGATTTTCATATTTTTAAGAATTCATTTTATAATTTATAGTATTTCAAAAAAATTTACTTGAAAAAATAAATTTATCTTTTTAATTTAAAATCTCATGATTATCTTAAAATTAGATTTTAATAATTGTGTGAAAATATTGATTTTTCAAAGAATATTGAAAAATATTAATTATTATTGAAACAATATTTTTTTTGAAAGTATTTGAAACATATAAATATGTTTTGGATTAATTTAAACATTTAATTAAGTAATTTTTATTTATAATAATACAATTATCATTTTATAAGTGGTTTTTATAATAAAATATAGTATAAAAATGTTTCATATTAAAATTGCAATTTTACGGAAAAAATGTTTTTCATTATATTTTTATGGTTGAATTTTAATTATATTTTTAAAAACATTTTATTTGAATACTTAAAAAATTATTTCAAATATTGAATTAGTGGGTCTTAATTTAGTAATTTTTTCCTTTTTATTTTTGTTTAATATGAATAGAAACCTTAGTAATTTTGGTTACTATGATAAAGGGTAAATCATGTAATTTAGGTAACAAAAAATGATATGAACCATAAAACGAACTATACACTAGTCTAAATCATATTTTATTGTTATATAACTAAAATAATCATAAAATTTTTAAATTTACGATTTTTTGGGCCATGTGGATATGATGAGGAACTTTGTAGTATTTTATTTAAAAAATTCAATAATGGAATAGTCTTGTTTTTAATTACTGTATTTTTTTAATTAGGTTTTATCTACAAGATGTTATTGACTCTAAATATTATTTTTTAATATAATATATTTATTTCCATAATAGTAAATTTACTTTATTTTTAGTAATGAAATAATTACCTTAAATTATATCATAATGCTGATGTAGTAATTATCAAATTATTAGTAAAATCAAATAATGATATTAAAAATATTAAAATAAAATATTATTTGAGATAAATAACGGGATAAAACAAATTTATAGATTACCTGGACATTCTATATATTTAATAAAATTTTAATTATGAATTATAAGTGATATTTGGATTTTATTACATTCAATGTAATGAATAGTTCCAAAATTATAATTATAAATATTTTATATTGTTTATTTCATTATTTAATGATATAAAATTCACATAAATATAATATGAAGAAAAGTTATTAGGATAATGTTTAAAATATCAGCCATGGTCCATTTATGATTTTTTTATTTATAGTAACTATATTAACCCTTAAATAGTAAAAATCCATGTTGTTTGAGTAATAGTTAAAAGGGTTAAATATGGATTAAAACCAAAAGATAAGGGTATAAATATAGTCATAAATTGTAAAATTTTCTTTATATGGTGTTATTTACATATATCATCATATTATATTATAAATAACTCACTTTTTTCCATTAGGAGTTCAGAATTAATTTACATTAATTTTTATTGTGAGAAAAGCCAAGAGTTCCCCTCCACTCTCTTATTAAAGGGAACCTATTATTATCATTTATACATAATTAAAATCCATATTGGTTAGTCAAATACCTAACTGAATACCATATTATAATAAATATACTCTTTATGGTGGTATTTTTTTTAGGAATAATTCCTATCATATAAGACATAAGGTGTTTAGAAAATGAGGATTTCCAAATAAGAGGTATTGTTTTAAGCTGCACCTTTTAGTTTTGTTTCCAATTTACCCTCATTAATATCCAATTAAGTCATGTTAAAATAATTAATACAATATCATCTATATACTTATATGTTATCAGGTTTGTGTCATGACCCATATCAAAACACTTTTCCATCATATAGGAAAATAATTTACTATGTTTTTGTACGACAAACTACCACATCGCGAACCGATGTATTTTTTCCAACCACAATTGTTGAAGACCATTTATAATGAAATAATAAATATTTATATAGGATATTAATTTTATATTTATCAATATTAATATATAATATATCACTTATAATCTTACCATTCCATGCATAGAAAAATGATAATATCGTCCGTGCGTCCATATGGACTACCACTACCACGCAACAATGTGATTCGTTTGTCATGATCAAATGTCATAGATGATATATAAGTAGATTAATGAATTAATATGATATATATGATATTAATATGATTATATAAATAAAAAATAATACTTAACTTATTTCTATAATGATTGCTGAAAAATGGAAACTTTACTTATGCGTGTGTGAAACCTACCATATCAATAATTATAACATAGTTAATTTTTCATAACCATATGTAATGGATTAATTTAAAATTTTAATTTATGTATAAAAAAAATTACGGTGTCATGATTATTTTTTATAGAATATACAATAATGGAATCTTTGACCACAGCAGGCTGGCCAAATTCATTTTGGACTTAATTATAGAATATCTTCAAAACGTCCAAAATGAACTTAAGTGATTAAGTAATTGAATATGACATTGTAATATGTGATATAAAATGAAAAATAAATCTTAAAAATGTTCTTAGGAAAATATAAAATTACCAAAAGTTTATTATTAAAGAATAAAATGCATGTACATCGTGAGTCGGACTCAAATTAATGTAATTTATTTTAAAACTCCTCTTTTAAAAATCAACTTTCAACACATTACACAAAGGTCAAAAGGAAATGATTTTGTAAATATATTTAATGAATAGAAATTCCCACCACTATTAATCCTTTATATTTTCATGCTTCCCTTCCATGTTTATACAGTTATTTTCAAATAACATGTTTCCCTTTACATGTGCTCATTTTTTCGAAAAAAAGTGATATCAATAGAAAAGGTTTATTTCCATAATTTTTTTATTAATGAATGATTTATTAATTTATTACAATTTTATGATTATTAAATAAATTTATAATTATGTTTGGTTCTATTACAAAACAATGATTAGTCCTAACAATATAAACAATAATGAATTGGGAACTCCAAAGATGGAATTACACCTTATGGTTATTCCTTATATGATACAGAGTTAACCAATTATGTTTTTCATAAGAGATAATTTTTATATACTATGATAGTTATTCCAAGATTAACTGTAATGTTTAGTCAATAGTATTTGTGGTCTTTACTCTAAGGTAAGTATCTGAGGTTAATCGTGAAGGTTTTCCATGAGTAGTTATCATGGTAACTCAAATGATACCCTTAGTTTCCCACATGTTTTATCTATGTTTTCTATGGGTTTTAAATATTTTATAAATGAGAAATGTTTTTTATATAGAAAATATTATTTCCATAACATGGAATAATAATTTGGAAAAGGAAATTATATAATATATTTCCATGTTATTCACATAACAAATGGGTTTATTTCATTACATGTCCCTTAATTAGAATTTTTTCCCACCCCAAGTTTTAATTTTTTTCATAGGGATAAATTAATATTAGGGACAATAATGATGTCAATCATAAAACATCCAATATTTACCATGATAATATTTTTTTCTAGTTCTTAAAAAATATAAATAGAAAATATAATCAGGATTTTTAGAAAAAAAATAATAGTTTAATGTCACTAAAATATATAATAATTAAGTCCAGTTCCATTCCTTTGGTATTAGAATATGGTTTCAATATATTGAAAAGAATATTATCACTACCTCTTGGAATAAATGCTGTTTACCTCTCTCGGCAGGGGGACTTGGGATTAAGAATATTGAGCTCTTCAATAAATCTCTTCAAGCTCAATTTATTTGGAGGCTTATTAATGGAAAATCAAGATCTCTTGATTTCTTCAAAGCTAGAATCCTATCTAGACTGATTGTAGGAAACTTAAATTATATGCAATCCTCGGTTTGGCCTGGTTTGAAAAAGGTTTTTCAAAATATAAATAGTCACTCACATTGGTTGGTGAATGCCTCTTCCAAGCTGAAATTATGGAAGGATAACTGGACAGGAACTCCTTTAATTGATAGTATTAATTTCGGTACTATGGATGTCGATTCAGATGCTTCTATTTGTGATCAGATTGAGCAGATCGACAATCTACTTTCTCACATTGTCCAAACTATCAACTCTTATGATTTCCTTATTTCATATGACATCATGGTTTGAGAACCAAGTGTAAATGGGATGCTTAATTCTAAAAGCATCTATTATAATTTAATTCAAGGCAAATCTTCTAGTGCTGTCCAACAATTAAAAAAATGGGTCTAACCCCATCGGTTCACTCTTTTATGGTGAATTAACTTGAATAAGCTGCCAGTGGACATTAACATTCAAAATGTTGGTATCTCTATATGCTCAAGATGCGATTTGTGCCATCAACACTGGGATGAACTGCATTATTTATTCCTTTCCTGAAAAACCGCCACTTCACTCTGGATAATTATATTTGATCTATTTGGAATCTCGATACCTCATGTCAGCAATATTGAAGAAGTTCTGCACTTAATCACATCAGAATTTTGTTCCAACCAGATTCATTCTCTATTCCTTGTTGCCTGTGCTAGAAATTTTCATACCCTTTGGAGTGGCAAAAATAGTGGCAGGCCTGATAATGATATTTTTAATCAAAAAGTTTCTATTTCACATATTCTACCAACGACCTGATGTGGAAATCAGTTCCACACTAAAAAATGCCATAACTCCATCAAAGACTTTGCAATCTTGAGAAGGCTTCATTTTTTTGGTAATTTACCCAAACCTATGGGCACTATGGAAATTTTCTAGACTCCCCCTTTTACAGGATGGATAAAATTTAACCTTGATGGAGTGTCAAAGGGAAACCCAGGACTAGATAGATATGGTATTGCTTTCTGTGACCACAATAGTGACTTGCTTGATGGATTTTATGGCTCTTGTGGTTATGTAACTGCCCTCGAAGCTGAGATGATGGAACTTATTAAATTAGTGGAGATTGTTCATCAAAGAAATTGGAGTAATATATAGTTTGAAAGTGACTCCACTACTATTTTACATGTTATTAGAAAGAATCAGATCCATCTTTCATGCAATAATACTCTAAAATGGACCAAATTACTTGACACTCTTACCTCAAAGAAGTTTATCATTACACATGTCTATCGTGAAGCCAAAACTCTTATTGAAATAATTTAAAACCAAGGTATTATTGAAGCCTCTAGTGTGCATGAAAACACAGCTGAAGAGGATTTTCTTAATATTGTCAACTGAGATAAATTTAAAATTCCCTCCTTTAGACTCTTGTAACCTATTTTATTTAAAGATTTTATTCTTTCTTTTCTAAAAAAATATGGTTTCGATATCTTTAGAGAATATTATTTTTTATGTATGGTAATATGAGGAGTTTTGGATACCATCATCTGTTTAAAATTTAAGTATTTATAATATCTTCATTGACTTAAATGTATCATCATAGATTTGAAGTGGTGGTTGAATAATACGAACAAGATTATTTTGAGAGACACTTATGGTGATACAAATCTTACTTTTATTATATGTTTTTTTAAATTTTTTTGATGGAGAATTAATTAAATTTTGATAGAAATATGTTTAGACATATTGGTATCTTTTAAGGTTTATATGATCTTTGATTTTTATGTAATGTTGGGTTATTACATTTTTGGGATTCAAAATGAAAGGTATGAGATAACCTTGGAGATTGAAAAAATTCTTTAATGATGAATATATTAAGGTTATATTTAAGTTTTTTCTCACTTTTTAGGAATTTTATATGTATTGTATTAATATAATTTAAAAAAAAGGAAAACCAATAGGATGTGTATGAACTTGTTGAATTCCGAAAGGCCGCCAAAATTGTATGCCAAATCAAACATCAATAATGGATCATTTCCTACCACTAGACTATGTGATTTCCAAGTTAGTATGAAATTGATTTTTATTTTTTAAACTACATTATGGTTAAAGGTTAGGTTCAATTTGGGAACATATTTTTTATCAAATAAGTTACCAATGGGATTCAGAAATTATTTAGTAATTAAGTGGTTGATGTTATTTTCGAATCATATGACTATAATTTTTGGGGAACATTATAGGATTATGGTAAATAGAATATTATGGTATTTTATATTAGGAATAATGGTTAAATTATATTTTAGAATAATATATAATTTTATTGAGGATAAATAGTGTTTCATGTTATTTGTCAAAATGGTTAGAATAACATTGAGATTATATGATTTAGAGAATTACATTTTGGAATGAGACATTAATAGCGATTGATGTAATTTTAAGATAAATATTAAAATATATATTGTAAGAATTTGTGATCTGGCCCTTATTATTTTTTGGTTTCAATCTTAGAATAACATATTTTTTAGGAATGTTAAGTATAGTAATTTGCTGAATGATCTTAGTAGATATTTCAGTATTACTATTAATTTTTTGAAATGTAAGTAGTGTTTCTTCATTTAAATGATTATTAATTTTGGGAATAATCTTATCTTTTCCTATAAATTTTGGTTTTGGATAATTCCGAAAGATATGAGGAATATATAGTTACTATTTTTTTACATTTTTGATCTTTATAAGTTGATTATAATGATTCATTCATAAAGAATTAATCTTGAAAACATTTTATTTAAAGACAAATATGGGATTGTAGTGGAAATTTATAAAAATATGAAGCTATACTTGTAAAATAAGTATATATATATATTTTATTATTATATGTAGTAAAATAATTCCACAACATTTTTAAATTAATTTTGTAACCAAAAAACTATCCATTTACTTTTCTTATCGAGAAATCAATGGCCTTTAAAACTATCATAGATTTACGGTATAGATATTATCAAAATTTTCTTGATTATGTTCCCTTAGACTATATATCAATCCATAAGAGTTAGTTTTCTCTTCCATTTTGATGATTTAACATTATAATTATGATATCATACTTGTAAAGATTGTATGTGTTACTCTATATGACCTTAATTCAACCATTTTCTCTCAGACCAAGTGGATGTTTTCTTAATCCAGTTTATGATGTGGGATTTCAATAAATGTATTTTGAAAACAAAATACATGGTTATTGAATATAAGATAATATTTTAATGAGAAAATTTATTAATGGTTTGGGGGAATTTATCATTCGTATATTTTAAAAAGAAACACTATTTTCTATAGTGTGTATGGTACAACCCATAGAACATAAATGAATAACTAAATATTATTATATAAATGTTACCCTTATAACCTAGAACCTAAGTGAAAGGATAATAATAGGAATGAATAATTTAAGAAATAAATATAAAGGTCCAAACCAATATGAATTTATAGGTATGTTCTTGGAATATAATCAATCATTTTTTTTGTAAAGTCATTTTATTTTTTAAAAATATGTTTTCTTCAAAATTGAGTGATTATTCCTTTTATGATTAAAAATAAAAATTTACAAAATATATATAAAATTTAATTTACAAAAATAATTTTATTATTAAATTTAACATGTAAATGTTATATTAATATAATTTTTTTAATAATTTTCTTTAAATATTTCTTTTCCAAGGAATAGTGAAAAGTACAAATTTTTATTAATAACTATAGAATTTTTAAAGTAATTACATGGTAAAATTATTTATTACATTAACATTAAATTTTAAATAATTAATTTTTTATTTAAAATAGTCTAATTATTGTTTTTGAAATTTTTTGTATTTGTATTTAGTATAAAAATAATCTATATCATGAAAGATAAATTTTTCAAAAACAATTTTTCATTTGTCTTTTCTAGATTAATATTAAATTGAATTCAGAAATATAAGTAATTTGAATTTTTGAAAAAAGATTCCATATTTAAAATCATATGTTCCAAATTGTTTATAATGCTTTTTTTTATTTTTTGTCAATTATAATAGTATCTTTTGAAAATATGGTTACCACTATAAATGGTAAATTGAGTAATTTAGGTTACAAATAAAACTATAAGTACCATAAAACAATATAAAAACATGAATAACTCTTATTTTATGGTTATATTACGACCCAAATCATCCATGTTTTGAATTTATGATAATTTTCAGCCACTAGGATAAAATTATGACCATTAGAGTATTTTATTTAAGTAAAAGTCAAACATGTCACACTCTTGTTTTCAATAAGTGTAATATTTTTAATAAGGTTTTATATAGAAGATAAGTTTTACTATAAATAGTATTTTCAAATATAATAGATTTATACTCATCATTATAATTTATTTTTTTAGTGATGAAATAATGGCTTTAAAGGCTTTTTCAACAATGATTCTATTTTAATTTAAATATTCAAAAAAATGAAATAAATGATGCTAAAAAAATAAAAAAAAATAATATTTTTGTCAATAATGTTATAAATAAATTATACATACTATTTTTAACAGTTAGGGAAATAATAAAATAGTTTTATGGAATTATATGTGTTATTTTTATTTTATTAAATTAAATTTAATTAATATTTCTAAAAATTGGTATTATTGATATTTAACAATAAATATTGTTTATTTATTAGTTTAAAATTCATAAAAAATTAATTTTTTCCTTATTAATTAGTATAATGTTTTAAATATCAACCACAATCCATTTATGGGCCTTTTTCATTTTATTATTACTATATTAACCCTCAAACATTAAGAATCAATGTTGTATTGATTAGAGTTTAAATAGTTAAATAGAGTTTTAAACCAAAATACAAGGGTATAAATAGAGTATTAAATTATAAATTTCTAATTTATTATGTTATCTAGAATCATAATTATATTATCTTTAAAAAACGTACTTTAGAACCAATAGTAACTAAAAATTAGTTTACTTTAATTTTATATTTTTTGAAATGCATAGAGCGACCCTCCCCTCTCTTATAAATGGGACATCTACTTCTCATTTATTCAAAAATAAAAATCTATTTGGTTCATAAAATACTCATAAAATACTTTACCTCATTATATATGTTTGTTAGGAATAATACCAAAAATATAGGGCCTAGTTTATTAAGAATGTGAGGTTGTTGCAAATAAGAGTTATAGTTTTCAAATGCACATTTTAGTTTTGTTTCTTCTCCCACCTATATAAAATATTATTCCCACATGGTAAAATAATACCTAAAATATATTTAATACAATTATATGTTTTTATGAGTTTTTCATTACCCATATTCATCTCCTCCTCCATCAAATGAGAAAAGATTTCATCGTTCATTTTTATGGCAGACTATCACCTCACGATCCTATATAATTCTTTTTATAATGTAGTATCTAATGAAAGATTATAATTATGAAATTAATGTTTATATATGATATTAATGACATATTTAATATTTTTTAATGATAATATATCACTTAAATTCTTACCTTTCCATGCACATAAAAATGATAATGTCATTCGTTCTTCTGTGTGGACTACCAACTCTATGAAGCTATGTGAATCCTTTTTCCACACCAAATCACAAGGATTATACAACTAAGTATATTTTAAGAATTAATAAGATATATACGATATTAATAACACTCTATAATGATAAAATATTACTCACCTTCTTTCTATAATGATCTTTGCAAAATGGAAATCTTACTCATGTGTACGTATGACCTACCATCTCCATGACTGTATCATAATTAATTTTTAAAACATATTTAATAGTTTAATTTAAAAGTAAAATTGATTTATAAAAATTATAATTATGGAATGATTTTTATTCTTTAGATGATGGAGTAATAAATACTTTTTCCATTGTCAACTGTCCAATGTTATTTTGGATATAAGTATTGAATGTAATAAAAATGTGATATAAAATTAATAATAATGTAGAAAAATGTTCTTATGAAACTAGAAAATTAACATAGGTTTATTATTCAGGAATAAAAATCATATACAAGACAAGTTAGAATCAAGGTAAGGGACATTATTGTAAAAACCATCTTTTAATGGTCCACTTTAAAATATGTTTAAAATGAATTATTTTTGTATATATTTAGTAAAAGATTAATTTGACACCATTAATGTTCATTAATAGTTTTAGGTTTAGTTTATATGTTTATAATATATTTTTTCAAATAAAATATATTCATTTTTATGTCCACAATATTTCCACAAAAAGTAATTTAAAAATAAAAAGTTTATTTACATTAATAATGTTTTTATAATAAAATATTTAAAGATTTATGATTTTTTTATTGTTTATGACCATTTTTATGATAATGTGGGGTTATGTTATAATCCATAGTTGCGTGGTTACATTATAAACTCTAAGGAATTTGGTACTCTATAGACGGAAGTCGGCTATATGGTTATTCCATATATAAGAAAAAGTTAACAGATTGGATTTATCCTAAGAGATAATGGGAATATACTATTGTGGTTATTTCATGATTAACTACAATTTTTAATCATGAGTAGATTTAAAGGTTTCTTTAATGTAATTATCTGAAGATAACCATGATGGTATTCCATGAGTAGCTATGGTGGTTACTACAAAACGCCCCAAGTTCCCATAATATTTAATCTATGTTTTTATGCGTTTTAAAAGTTTTAATTGAGAAAAAAATATGTGTTTTACATATAGACATGATTAATTCCATAAGATCAATGATTAATATGATTAAGGTATGTATATTATGGATTTTTCATTTTTTCACTAGACGAATGAGTTCATTTATTTTTATTTCCCTACCTGAGGTTTTTGTGCTCTTACAAAATTTTAAAATGATTTCCATAGAAATCATTAATATTTGTAATATTTATCTTGATAAGAAATCATGATTTTTTAAGAATATTTTTTTCAGTAAAAATTGTATACTAAGTATAACTATGAAACATTATGTATGGGTTTACTATGTAAGAGTTTTTACTAATTCAATAAAACACAAAAACGAAAAGATCCCATTGATTTTAATAAAAATAATTCTTGTATAATTTCACTATAATATGTAATAATTTCAGAAAGATCCTTAGAAATGAAGTTCCTATGTGTGGGATTGTATTAATTTTCAATATATTAAAATGAGTTCGGTAATAGACTGTAGTGATTCCAAGAGGATTTTTATATACCCATCAAGGTAGTGCTTTCAAAGGTGAGTTGGAATTGGATTTCATGTTTTATAAGGTAAACAAGATAAAAAAATGAGGTATATTGATTATATAACATGAATAACTGTAGTGAATTGGTCTAAGATAAAGAGGTAAACTAATTGTGTTGATTGTGAAGCTATTATTTAAGGAAATCAAGACATGTGTTAGTGGGTGAATGAACATTAGTCTATAATATTTTAGAGTAATTTTTGGGATTTTTGTGTAGGTCTTATAATGATTGAATAATAACCTAAATTAATTTGTGTCAAGTCTAGATTATGGATGAAAAATAAAGAATTTCACAAAGAATGAATACACAATATTTTAAATGGATTTCAATATGACATAATGATTTTCATATGACTTTATATAATTTTGTATAAATTTTAGTTAGAAAGGTAATTTGAAAATGTCTTGATCGTATGATGTAAAAGATATGTTAAATGAATTTTTAGAACTCTAAAGTTGTTTATTTATATATTTTTGATTTCCATATGACATCAAGATTTTTGTATAAACTCATATGTGTTAAGAAATTATGGATGGTCAAAAACTATCAATGGGTTATTTTTATATAATTTTGATTGAGATCCCATATGAGTTCAGCAATAAGATATTTTTATTAATTTTTAGGGTGAAAGGATGAGATTCTATAATGTGAAATATTTCGGATAAATTTAGATATTTAGATAACCTTTAAATTCTGATAATTGTATATCAAATAATGATTATGATTCATGAATATGTGAAACAAGAATCAAATGAGGGAGAATGTGTTTCTTATAAGATACTTATTTCTAAATAAAATTATGTAATATATTAGGGAGAATTTAAATTAGGAATACCACACTATGGAATTGTTTTTCTGACCATTTTTGTGGGTGTTTTAGATAATAAAAATAATTGTGACAAATAACAACCTATAAAATTTCGTAGTGAATATTTAGTGAGACTTTTTTTCATGGGAGATAGGGATGAGTTGTAATTAATAATGAATGGTCAATGTAATAGTTAATTAATCAATGAAAGCATATATTATTAAAAATAGTTTGAAGCTATGGATTTTAGAAGAATTAAATATTTGATATTTTATAAAAAAATAAATATATCTTGAGTCATATATAGATTTGAAAGGAAATTGTGACCGTGGATTTAAAAAATCATTCAATGATGTTATCTCACTTAAATATGAATATCATGGTGTTTTTATGTTTTTTAATATGGAACATATTATTAATATAAAACTGTAGGAATAAAATAAGATGGTTTGTTTAGAAAATTAAGAACTCAAAAAAATTGTGTGAATAAATTCTGAGAGATGATACATCATTTTATAAAGAATATAAAAGATGAAGATTATTACATAGATTTATTTTACAGATAAGAACATATTCTACACATGTATTCATGAGGAGGATAAGGATCCAAATAATTGAAGTTCTAGAGGGAGATTAAAGACTTGCAGTTCTCATCACTATTTTCACATACTAATGTTCTTAAAGGTGTTGTAAATTTTAGAACTCGATCTCGTATAATCATTGTAGTGGATAAGATCATTTTTTGAAGAATAATACATGAATATGAAATAGGTATATCAATAACTAGGTAAAAATTGATGGATCTTGTGCTTGGGGTGTATAAGTAGTCGATGAAGTGGAGTTTTTATTTTGGGTGTATAACCAATTTTTGAAGAGAATATTATTGACTGAGGTGTATAAAAATTTTCAAGAGGATTTTAGTTAGGGTGTATAACCAATAGTTATTATAACTAATTGTGAATATAGTGGTATATCCCTACATGGGGCTTCTAACCAATCATTAAAAGGATTATTTCTTTTTGGCCAAACGCTTTAGATCCTTGTCTGTTGTTCCTTCATCATGTCTACTTCATTCGAGGTTAAGCTATGAGATAATTACAATAATGTTGATCTAGACCTTAAATAGTCATTGGTTTTGGGTAAAATGTGACTAAATCTTAAAAAGAAAAGTGATCTTATATTCACCCCAACCTCAATTAGTGATCTAACCAAATCAGGAACTTCAGGAAAAATGGTTTGGTTTTAATTACATTTATTGGATTTCCTCCACTATAATTATTTTAAAGTGTTTTGTAATTTTAAATGAAGGATTAAATCACTTAGAATATAAATTAATTATTTTAAATGAATTAATCTCAAAGGAATGTTTATTTTATATATTTTGTTTTAAATCATGAATTTGCAGATGAAATGTGTTTTTTCCAAAAAGAAATTTACTTGTAGCTTTTGAAAAAAGGGGTTATATATGATAAGTTTTGTTATTATTTATATTTATAAAATTATATTTTTTAAATTATGTTAAAAAATAATTTATGAAACTTTTTATAAATTTAATTTCATAGAATCTCTAAAAAAATCTGACTTCGTATGTTCAGATCACACCCCACATACACAATTTAGTCTAAGTGTGTGTGATATTCATGTTTTTTCTTGTTCCTAGTTTGTAATCAATTTTGGGAATTGTATTTTTGGTACTTTTTTTGATGTTGTGGATATGGGGAGTGACCATGAGTCAAATAGATATTATCAAGTGAGGTATTGGGTTCCTGTTGGATTTTTTTAGTACATATATGTATTATCCAATTCATCTAGTTTTATTGGGTTTTCATTCCTTTTATATTTTTGGTTTTCTGATATATTTTATTCTTCAACATATTATAGAATTTAATTAATTTTTTAATGTTTGATAGTTTTGAGAATGAGAATAATCACTCTAATTAATTATTTCTAATTATATGTTTATATTTTTATTCTTTTTTAGATTGACCAATTATTTATATTTGATTTTTTGTATTCATGCTTGTCCAAAATACAAATGTACTATATTTGAATATTGGTATGTTTCTATTTCTATTTTACTGATTTAATGAGGTTCAAAATTTTCCCACCTTTTATATTTTGATACCCATACACTAGTAGAACTCATATGGTAATTTAACGCACAAGTTGGGCCTTTTGAAGATCTTTCTCGGGAAATGTGTCATGTTAACCCAGGAATATTCACTAAAAATATGATCCAATTGAGAAAAATGTTTCATGAATTCCATAAAAAAGGGGAGTCTTATAATCACATATATTTATTAATCTGAAAAATGGGAAGAGAGAGATGGAATACCATTCCATATTTATAAATTCAGATTTAGTTGATAGATATATCTTGTAAGTAACACCATATTTTAATTAATATATAGTATTACATTTTATAAATTTAAATATTCATAAAATATCCATAAATGTTTTTTTGAAATATTTATAATATTATATATAAAATCCATTAATCTTGAAAAATTAAAAAACATATAAACATTTCATAGTTATAATTATCATGGTTTGTTTAAATTTCATAAAAGGATATGATTTTTTACATTATTTATGTCAAATAATGTTTTAATTTTAATAAAATGAAAATTTACTAGATGGAAGTCTAAGAGTCTATTTATTAATGTTGTAGCTCAATATATTTATAAACTTGAAATTATCCTAAATTGTATATGTTTTTAGTTAAAAAAATATTATCAATATTTGCATGTTCATTATCACATCTATTTGGAAATTATGACAATATAGAATGATGATTTCATGTTACATGCATAAATAGACTATTACACTATAGAAGGTGACATGAAACCATGTTTCAATAATATATCATTTTATATAGTAGTGGACAAGTTAATTATATTGAATTATTATTCTTATGGTTGTGTTTTTATCTTAATACCATGATATTTTAGATTTATAGTATGTTCGATAACGTACAGATAATACAACACCTTGCTTTAACACCCATGAAATATATTTATTTATATATAACCATTATAAAAAAGTTTTTGTGTTGATGGGTATGAGTAGGAGTAAATGAATTATGAAATATATTTATAATTTTCCCAATTAATAGAAATTTATTCAGTAATTTTAAAAAAATAATAAGTCTATTTTTTGTGAAGTCATTTTATTCATCAAAAATTCTTTTTCTTTAAAAATGGGTTTAATTTGTTTTTGAAAAAAAAATTTATAATTAGATTCAAACAATTTTAGAAATTTAATTTTATAAAAATGATATCATATTCAAAATACTCGTATCAAAGCTACCTTAAAGTGAAATTTTGCGATTTTTTTGAAAAGTTTATTTTTTAGTGAATAGTAAAAAATACTATTTTTAGTGAAAACTACCTTTTCCATAGATGTATTTTAAAAGTACCATTTTTTTGAATTTATTTTAAAATATAATTATACAATTTAAATTAAATATATTACAATTAATTTCATTATAATAAAAATTCTGAAAAATGTTTTTATAACTATATTTTTATACATAAAATGAAGTTTTCTGGAAAATAATTTTTCCTCATGTTTTTCAGGTTTATTTTAAAAGTAATTTATTAAAATTATAGGTAATGAAGTTGATAATATTTATTCCATAATTTTAAATATTAATTCTAAATTTGGTAAATATTTGAACTTTATTCTAGGATATAACAAATACAAACCAATGTAAAAATGCTATTAACATGGTATGAGTAATGCAAGTAAAACATTATTAAAACTAGGAAATAAGGCCAACCAATCATCATTACACATTAAAATTAATTTATTTTAAGAGTCTAACTCCAAAAAAAATTTATAAATTTGATGATATTTCATGTTTGTTCCATTTTACCTTAACAATGTCCTTTTATATTAGTCTATGCAATGAAAAAAAGTTCAAAATTTTTCTTTCGTGCTTTTAATACCTATATTTTTTCAAAAGTGATGAACAATAAATATTATTGGTTGTAAAAGTTTATTTTTTGAATATAAATAAATTTATTTTATTATGTTACTCTATATTCAATTTTTAATTATGAAATAATTATCTTAAATTCGTACGTAATAGATAAATAGTGCTTATTCATACTGTAGAAAAATCATGTAAATGTTTTTTTTAAATATATAGAATTGATATTATTTGGGTATAATAGGGTGTTAAATTATAATTTAGAAAAATATAATGTATTATATATATATTTTTAAAATAATATTTTTGGATTGAAATAAAATATGGATATTTTTTAAAGTCAATGTAAGTAAATAGACATCAAAATGACATTAATGAAAGTTTAAATTAAAAAATGTTTTATTAGATAATTGAAAAATTATAAAAATAATAAAATTTGAAATGTGAATGGGATATTGTCTATAAAATCTACCATTATCCATTCTTGTTTCACATTTCCTTATATATTAACTTTCATGACCACTAAATAGTAAAATAACATTTTTGTCATGCTAATCATTAATAGGATAAACTAGGGTTTAAATTTAAAACATTAGGGTTAAATAACCATATAAACATTTCTAAATATCCTTGGATGAAATGATTTCAACTTATCAACACCTTATATTTGAAATATATCAATTTTATTCCAAATTTCCTTTATAATTAAATTATAATTTTTGAATACATTATATAATTTCTAGGATTCCATTCCCCTCACATATAATTGGAAACAACCCCTACTATATTATTAACATTTAAAGAGTATATTAGCCCAAAAAAAGACTACCAAAAACTATTCTTAACTTCCTTATATTTATTCTAAGTGTTTTTTATTCCTAAAAGACCATTAATTGTGTGTTATGAAGATATCTATTGAATATTATTCGGAGAGGAGGTTATCATATAAAACAATATTTTTAATTTTACCTTAATTAATAAAATTATGTCCAAAAAATAAAATTATAATAAAATGAGTTTTTAAAATATATTTAGATTTAATTATGTTAATGATATAACCTTTTTCATATCCCTTTCCACAAGATGAGAAACAAAACCATTCTTCTTGCCTACTTTTGGACTACCACCTAGTGAATTGATGCAATTTATATATCATCATCGCCTTTCATGAATTTTTATAATGATTTATTTAATATATATATTTATATGAATGATATTAATGAAATGACTAGTTTATATAAATATAATATATTATTTATCTTATTTTCATTCCAATCATTACAAAAAAATTATCATAGAGGCATATATATGGACTGACGTATCCACATAGAGAAGTAATTCATTTTTAAAAAAATGTTCCTTTCATGGACTATTATAGTGTTTTATGTAATGAATATATTTTATTTTTATAACATGATAATAATTATGTAAATATTAATTATAAATATTTTTTATTTTTTATTTTAGAAAAAATAAAAACATCACTTCTGTGTACATTCAGACTAACTCCTCGTAACATGATGTATTTTGTGTTGTCATGACATATATTAATGGCTGAACATAAAATTGTATTTTATGTATAAAAATAAAAAATATTTCATTATTATTAATCTAAATTTGATGAAATAATTTACCCTATGGACACAGTCAACCAACCAATTTTATTTTGCAATATGAACTGAATGTCCTTAAAACACTCGACTTGGACATAACCAATTAAATATTTAAATATTAAATTTAAAAAAAGATGTAAATTGTTTTATAATAATTTCATAAACTTGTAAAATTTTAGAGAAAATTTTAATAATTAATATATTTTTACCATACAAGAGTTAAAGGACATATGTAGCATGTTAAGACTTGAGGTAAGAGGTCTCTTAACACAATTTAGATTCATTAGGGTATACCTATACTACATTGTCTATATTTCAAAATTATTCTGTGAGAAATTACATTTCATTATGTTATGTTTCATTTAAAATTGTTTTATATGGTATTATTATTGGTATACATAATCACCTCGATGATTAATTCTCACTTCTGTGATATGATCTCTATAAGGATTATTCGTCTAAATATTATTTCTTTGATACATGTCTTATATTAGGGACATAATTCTTTTTATAAGCTGTATTTGATGACTATTGAGATATTATGTATTGAATTAATTTTTTATAATTATATTTAATGTTCATTTGGAGTTCTCTGTTTAATTAGATAATAATTCAAATGATATAAAATTTTCAATGGATTTCAAGATCTTAATTTCCTTTATTTGAGACATAATTCATGTTATAAACCATGTTTTTTTATATGATTCACTTAATACCAAATGAATATCTATTCTCATATTTTTTAATGGAAATTATGAGTTTACATAATCATTTTATGTTCCTTCATTAAATTTGTTTTTTATTGAAGCATTACACAAATTGTAAGGGTTTCTCATCTCAAACATCAGTTATTGATACATGAATTAATTGATAAACATATGTTATTTTATATCATGTATAAAAGAAAACCTAAAGAATATCTTCATTATTTGTATAATCATGGTGTTATATGTACCATTTTAGGTTATTTATTTTAAATGGCTATGGTTTTAAAATATAGTAAATGGGATTTACTTAAAAAAACTGCTTCTCAATGTTTAAATGACTCTTATATAAACTGATCCTCTATTTTTTTTACATTTTTTTTTGAAATTTAGTTTCTTGAAATAAATTAATTGCTAAAATTATATACCATTATATTTGAAATTATTTTAATATACTTCGGAGGAAATTTATTTAAATTTTTTGCACGGTTAACTTTTGACTGTCTTGAAAATAGTTTTAAAATAATGTTTATTTTTAACACTCACAACATTAATGGATATTTCCACCATGAAATCTATTATTAATTTTGAATAATATTTTATAACCATATATGATTATTTTCAATTAATAACCATTTTATAAATATTTTACAATTTTTTTAAATGTACCAAAATAAAGGGGTAATTTCCATTTTTTCAAGACACATTTTAAATGTTATTTAAATAGAATTTTCATAAACTTTAAAATCCAATATTGATTCCAATGTGTCACTAAGGGTATTATATTGTGGTATAATTTTATTAATTTATTTGAATGGTTTGTGAGGATCATTTTTAAGATATTTTCTAAAACCTATATTTTCTTGGGTATTCTAGAAAAAAGGAAATAATGACTATTTCAAATGGAGTACTATTTAAAATTTTAAGCATCTAAATGTTTTGTTCATTTTATAATACTTAAGAAATTTGGGATGATTTTTTTTCTGGTTCTATTATAAAAATACGATGGGTTATTACATTATAAACAAAGTATGGGTGGTTCTATTAAATCTATCAAATGCATTGGGTAAAGAGATTGAGTTAACTATTGTAACCTACTCCTTATAGATGATGGATTTTGATAAATATGAGTAGCTCATATGACACCATATAGTTAATTGTTTTATGTTACTCCTAATTTGTGATGCATTTTATAGTATATGAGTATCTCATACATGATTATGATGTAAACTGTTAAAAGTAACTCTTAAAAGATTGTTATAATTACATTTTTATGCAATTTCATGAAAAATGTTTTATGTTCCATGTTAACATAATATATTATTTATACATGAAATAATATATGACGTTATATTTGATCAAGGATTATTTTCACATACCTAAGGATTATAAACTCATGTGACTCTTATATTTACTAAAATTTAAATTCAATGTATTATAATTTATGATCCAGGCATTTCTGGGTTTGAATTGTCATATATTATGATTATACACTTTGAGTTTTCTCTAATACCCTTACTATCATCTTGTTCTTATAGATAATATCTTGTATATAATGACTATGGTTACCCCTAATAATCATTTAAACTCATTTTTAAGGTTTCTTTTGACCTGGTTATAAATGAATATGTTATAGAAGATATTTTTTATTGGTTTCATGTGTTAGATGATGAATAAAAAATAAAAATTAAGAAAAAATGTGTATAGTGGAAAAATGTAGTCACATAAATAAAAGGGTAATATTATATATGAGCATTTAAACATTTTCTAAAACACTAAATAAAAATGTTAAATGGATATATAAGTGAAGAAAGATTTCAGTTTGATGTTGTCAGTTTTGGATAGCTAAAACTGGGCCACATTTATCGGCATCAAATAAATAAATATAAAGATTATGCTTTCAACACTTGATATAGGAGTGTGGGTTTAGAGATGTAATAGTTGGTATCCGAGAAGGGTCTAGATAAAATTGATGATTAGGAATTTTTCATAAGAGTTTAATATAGAAATTATTGATACTATCACGAGTTTATAAGTTTATGTTCGATCATAAGATAAAATGAAATAAAACATTTTTTGGTTTTTTGTGATGATCTATTAGGGTTATTGGTGGTATATTAATATAAATTTAATTAATTTAAGTAATATGTAACCCTTATATTTAATGTGAAAAATTATTTTTAAAGAATTCTCTTACGTTTACGGGGATATAAGACGAATGGTTCAAGACAATCATTAGGGTAAAAATATTATTTATGATTTATGCTAGGAAGTTTAATTAGGAAATATAGTTATTTATTTACAGATTGATCAATGTTGATTATTGGGTTTTATTGTTTAAAATTTTATGTATAATGATTTATTCATTCATATGTGTTAGGACCAATAGGGGACTATATACCCTGAGAGGGGTGGTGAATTAGGGTATGGATATTCTTTTACAAAATTCTTCCTTCCCCACTAGATCTTGACCTCTTTATTACAAGGGTCACTTTGTTTTCACTTGTGTGTTGATTATGATCACTTATTTTCTTCTTTGTCTGATGATGATGCTTCAAATGCAATGCAGGGAAGTAAGCAGGCAGACACAAAGATTTTTACTTGGTTCACCCTCACTAGGCTACGTCCAAGGAGCATATGCCGACAAGTTGCTGTGCGTACCAAATCCCACTAGTCTTCATAAGATGTGGATACTAAATTTGGGATAGAGGACTTCTATTCCCAGGCTCACTGACTTAACAATATTTAGGGTCAGCTCACTACTTTCCCAAGGGTCACTCCCTATTTCTCTCTCTCTGGCTCACTGCCGGTGGAGAGGATCACCTTCTTCCCCTTCCTATGCTCACTACACTTGGAAGGGAATCCACTCAATGTTTATAGACCTGTATTTCTCTTCATTTTCATTAAATAATGCATCTTCAACTATTCATAGATGCTCTACTGAAGTCCAACTTTCATCCACTGATGAATACCTCTTTGCCTCTGAACACTGGGTAATTTCTTTTGGAAACTCCTTCGCAAAGCACCCTACTTCGCGAAGCTCCCAATTTCCCGAAGCTCAAACAGGCCTTCGCGAAGCTCCTGCCTTTTCGCGAAGCACTTTCGCGAAGCTCAAGCCGTCTTAAAGCAACATCACACGCGAAGCATACTAAGCCAACGCGGAGCTCGTAGGTTTCGCAGAGCTACAATAACCGCCGTGAATCTCCTCTTTCACGAAGCACAGTGGCTCCGCGAACCACCTTCGCAAATCGAGAGGAAATGATCTTCTATGAAAATTCTCTCTACTTATCTCTAGGGGGCCGACCTCTATTTATAGGCGATTCCACCGACCCTCGACCATTCCGCGTGAAGTCAATGCCATGTCATCACCAATCACGAAGCTCCGATGTTTCCGCCGGAATTCTGTCCAAATCGCGAAGCAACACAGAAATTTTCCGTTTGCGGAGCTCGTCGTAATCGCGAAGAATCACCGTCAACATTCATTCATGCCTTCGCCGCGAATCTCCCTCGCAAAGCCCTTCACCGCCGCGATGCGCTTCAACTCAGCCGTTCACGAAGCTTTGAATTAATCATGAAGCAACACCGCCTCCATTTTTATGGCCTTCGCGAAATCCAAACCATGCATCCTATCTTCGCGAAATTCATGCCTTTTCCATATTAAGTTATGATCTTCATGAAAATCCTATTTTCGCGATGCTCACCAAAATCCAAATTTTGGACCCCAAAAATTTGGCAAACACTGGGAAATGGCACCACCTTGTACTGCTCTTTTGTACCGCCTCCAGATCGTCCTTTCCTTTGTCATCATTATTTGTCAATAAGGATTTTCAACAAATTCTCAGTAACTCGAAAATTCTCCATGGAAACCTACTTTGTCAACAAACACAATCAACCCTAAAATACTTCAATGTTACCTTGAGGGATTTTTTCCCAACAATATGAATGTTAATTTATTTTGGGTATTATCATAACATGTGCTAACTATTTTAGATTTGTTAAATACTAAAGGGTTATATTTTTATTCTTTTCTAGGTTCTATAATTTAATAAAATTAGATGTTATAGGCCTAAGAAAGATTCTTCCTGGAAATTAATTCCTTGGAATAGAGGATGGTATAGTGGTGGAAACTTATTAAAACACACCAAAAAAGTATGAATTTTTTTTATTTATATAAAAGCATGTAACTATATTCAATAATGTTATTAGTCAAGATAATAAAATAATCCCACATATATTAAAAATTTTAGTGTCTTACAATCATTTCTAAGGAATTTATTAATTTACTCCCCTCTAATTAATTCACGATTTTATAGTACGTAACATTCTCATGATTGTATTATCGATCACTTCCCAGTATTATTTTGATTATAATTTTCTTTGAAATGTCCAGATTTTTAATTCTCACTAATTTTCTCCTATTTTGAAACCAAATTATGTTTTTTTATTTGAACTTCAATTATTCCATACCTCTTTTAAAACTAATTTTTTATTAACCTTTTTTATTATATGAGTTTTCAAAAAAGGTATTTTCAAATATTAAACACCCAAATAACCAAGATTGAGATAAAATTATGAGGACATATTTTATTTATGGGGGGATGTAATATCCTGAAATTTTAAAATTAGACAATGTTTAAAAGCATACAAGTCACACATCACTGAGATTTAATGCTCATGAAATATTTTTATATAAATATTATTATTATTACATAACCACTCAATCAGTGGGAATGAATATGATTAAACTGATTATAAAATACATGTTTTATATAACTACTTAAAAGTAGTTTATTTATTAATTTTAAGTAAATAAGATCTCATTTTTCATGAAGTAATTTTAATCTTCAATAGTATTTTTTCTCCAAAAATGGGTTTTACTTATTTTTGTGAGAAATTAGAAGAAATAATTTATCCCACTTTATAAATTGTATTCCATAATTATGATATAATTTTTTAAATAAAGATACAAAATTTATCTTAGTGTAATTTTTTTGATGTTTATAAAAATTTTTATTTTTCAATGGATAGTAAAAAAATGACAATTTTGAATAAAATTTCCTTTTTCATTGAAGTATTTAAAAAGATACATTTTTTGAATAAATTTTAATAGTTAATTTTATTAAAAAAACTCAATTAATATCATTTTTGTCGAAATCATTCATAATTTTTGTATAATAACATTTTTAAACATAAAATGAATTTTTATGAAAAAAAATTTCATCATGATTTGTGAGATTATTTTAAAATTATTTTTTTAACTTATAAGAATGAAATTTAATAAAACAAATTCAATATTTCTAAAAAACATTTCCAAATTTTTTAGACAGGTAAACATTATTTTTGGTCATAATTAATGGTGACCTTATTAAAAAGGCTATCGTTAATGTAAAGGTAAAATGAGTAAAATATGGTTAAAACTAGTAAATAGGGTTTCATAATAAACTATAAATATTAATATGTTTCATTTTAGGTGTTTAATTCCAACACTCCCTACTATTTTAAAAAATATTTCATATTTGTGCCATTTATATTTGATAATGACCTTAACACTATTTTATATAATGGAAAAATTGAAAATATAGCATTAGAGATATTAAAATCTATATCATTTTGTGAAAGGGATAAAAAAGGATATAAATAATTATAAAAAATTATTCTTCTTATAGATATATGATTTTTTATTTTTTATTTTTAGTAATGAAATGTTTACCTTAAATGATTACGCAACAGCGAGACCATGCTTGTGCGCAGAGTAAGGAAATCAAGTAAATGCTTTCAAAAACCCCAAAAGTAATATTTTTTATAACTTATGGTTTTACATGAAATTTTTAGATAAATATATTTTATTGGTGTTTTTTAATAATAATATTCAAATTAAATTTCTATAATGATATTTTTTAATGATAAATTGTGTGAGTAGTCTCAAAAATGAATTTAATTGTATTTTATGATCAATTATATATTATTAAATGATTTAAAATTCGTGTAAATATTATATTTGGAAAAGTTAATGATATATGGTCTATAATATCACCAATTATATAGACTTTATTTACTTTTAATTATATAAAAAAATTTACAAGCCCTTATAGAGTAAAACAATATTGTTTGAATGGTAATATTTAAAAGGGTTAACATGGATTAAACATAAATGATATGGTTTAAAAATTTAACAAACATGTTCTAAATTCTATTTTATGACATTATTTTGACTTATATACACCTTATATTATAAATATATCAATTTTTTGGAACTTTTAAATTAAAAGTAGTTTATATTATTTTATACTTTCAAGTAATTCTAAGTATACACCACCAATAGCTTAAGAAGGACACCACACCTCATCTATTACTCAATAATAAAGGGCCTATTATCCAAAAAAACCATCCAAAAACTATTATTAGATTCGTGAAATAAATTCTTGAGGAATTGGTGATTTTAAAATACAATACCTTGTATCATTAATGAGATATCCCAAGGTGATTCTTCACAGAGGAGGTAATCGTCTTAAATAGGTGTTTTTTATTTTACATCCTATTCTACCTCCATAAATTATATCCTAACTGTTATAATATAATAAAACTAGTATATCCCATATACTACGATGTTATAATGTTAATTTAATAACCTTATTCATCAATTTTTTCTAGATAATGGGAAATAAAACCATCTTTCATACATATGTGTGGACTACCGCCTGGCGAAAATATGCATTTTTTTTTCTGATCACAGTATTTTTTAGATATTTATTATGATGGATTTATTATATATTGAATCATAAGATTATATTAATATATATATACAAAAATTTGGTGTGTAAATTTTAATTTAAAAACCATTAAACTGACTAATACTAATATCTATTTAAGTAAATAATCAAACACATACATTTTTTGACGAACAGAGTATGATAATTAGAATCATGGTTGATCCAATTAAATCATAGTATTAAATTGGATTAAAAATTGAACCATTAAATAAAAGTATTTTTTATCATATTTAAAAATACCTTGATAAAACAAATATAATTGAAATATATTTTTTATGAATAAATTTCTATTACATGCACATTAGAATAGGAAACATGTAAAAAATTAATACTATAGCTAGTAAAAGTAAGAATGAAAAAAATAAGATATATTAAAAATAATACATTATTTTAACCATAAGAGTAAAGGAAATAAATAAACTTGACAAATAGTACCCACAAATATATACTTATTGTAATGTCAGTCATTATTTTCTCGGAAATCACGTGATATGATGATTAGAATGGCTCTGTCTCCCTATCCTCAGTAGCCCTCGATATAAGGATCGATGTCTATTTTCTAATCCCAAGAATCCCTCAATCTGATAGATCACATTCACTATATTCCTATCCCAGGAATACCTTTATTCTAACAATGATTAAACATGATTCTAAAATAAAAATTTCAATGGGAAACAAACCAACAAGTATTTCTTAGAACAACATCTCTCTAAAGTATTACAATGACTACAAATGATATGTTCATATAGAGAAAACATTAGATGACTTGTTTTTAAAATTTTATATATTAAAAACTCTTAAAATTATTGTCTATTTATAGTAGAAGCTCCAACTATCATGTTTTTATTATTTTTTTCAATGGCCTCAAATATTTGGTGTGTGACAAAGAGTCTATTAAAGAATTTATGACATCGTATTTTTTTTAGAACCATTACAATTCAAAACATTTTCATTATGATAGAAAATGTTATTATGTAATATAATTATTATTATTATTATTTTCAATGGATTTTCATATAATTTTTCAATATGGTAATCATTATAGGAGTCAATCTGGTTTATCTATACTAGTATTAGTCTGATAAGCATGAATTTTTTAGTACAAAAGAAAAGAATAAAAATAACAAACAGTATGAATAAAGGCTAGTATGATAATCTTATTAGTACTCATTATGATGATCTTATTTTATATTGATTGGTTTATATTAATAATACATTAGATCACTATTCTATATATTGTAAAAGGAAATGTTTTCTGCAAAAACATACAAAAAAACATGTGATAGAAAATGTTTTTAAACATATTATGAAGAAAGAGTTTTCAATTTCAAAAAATAAAGGAATAGAAATGTAAGAATTAATTATTTTGACCCAATAATCTCCCCCATTTTGGAATGAAAAAAAATCAAAACATGAATAAATATAATCTTTAAAAACATAGTGCATTTAGTTCATTTATGTACTTTTAAATTATTCATTACAACATAAACCCCCTCGATTTGGTAACTATTTTGAAAATGAAGGAGAGTATTTAAAAAAAATGTTTTTAAACGAATATTTATCCCTATATATAAAACATGATCCCCCTTAATAAATAATTCCCCCTTTTTTAATTTTCACCATTTTTTATTTTCAAAATGAAATTGGAATGAATAAGATGTTCCATAAAATGTTATAAAATTAACATATGAAACAATACCAAGTTTACTAAGCATCCCTCTAAATATGAAAGAACATATAACCAATTAGAATTGGAAAATATTCAAGAACAATGGAATTTTATGAATATTTATTTACTACATAAAATATAATGTTTTTAAAAAAATACATCGAGAGTTCAAAAGAAGAAAATATTAATTATTTCATCATCAATGTCTTCAAAAAATACATAATTTTCATAAACACATACTGATCCTTTTTTAGCACTAAAAAATTTTCCACTAGAGCATCCTGCATCCAATATTCATCTTTTATAATTTTAACTTCCTTAAATTTTTATTTATTCTGACACCTTATTATGACCATCTCATCTTCACATGATTTAAGTCATATCATCTCCAAATATATATCTCATATCATTTCATGCAAAACATTCACCACCTTTGTTTGATCATTAGTATCATCTCTTAGTTATTCCTCAAACATAATTATATCATCCATGTCTAAGAATAACCTATTAAAGTTATTAGCAGATTCTGAATAAAATTTTATTTACCTAAAAAATATCTCCATTATTCTCATGAATTTTGGTATCCACTCACTTAGACAACTTCACTATCTAATTGTATAAGGTATTTTTATTTTTAAAATGGTCTTAAAAAACTTTTTAATCAGCCTCAATTGTTATAACAATTTCTATCAAAACCATGGGAGATAACAATTTCTCATTCATTTATTATTTAAGAATCTTACACATTGAACCAATATTTTTAAAAATACTAAATCTGATATATAAATATCTTCAATTATATAAAAATGAAATGATCACCTTTCTGTTCAACATTTTCTTCAGAGTACGATTGATGGGGAAAAAGATGATGATGGTAAATCTGATAACATTAAAACTTTCCAAACTTGTTATATTTTTAGGGTAAATCTGATAAAGACGATAATTGCGGTGATTCCATATCTTATTTTCTTTATTCACTGTCATCCTCTCACTTATCTTCTTCTTCCACTTCGTCTTATTCTTCTTGTGCTTCATCTATTTCATACTCTTCAAATTAATCCTCCTTATATTATTTTACAAATTTTCTTTTTATTTTCCTTATTCTTCTTTTCCATATTCTCCAAATTATTTTTCATGTTCTCTTTCTAGCATCATTTGTTTTCTCAAATCTCATTTTCCCACTGACTACGATACCAACTATTCTTTAAGATTGTTATGAAGTCATTCCTCAACAACAAAATTTTTCATTACCATATCAGCAGCATAAGGTATATTGGTAAGAACAATATAAGTTTCTTCAAAAGATAATATATATTCCAAAATTATTTTAGAAGTTTGTGATATCCTAATGACTGGATTTTTAGAAGATCTCTTAATTCCATTCATAAAAATTTCATAGAACTTAACTTCTTGAAACAATTTCTTTTAATTATTTTTTTCTTATTCAAGATATTAATATGTAAGAATATTTATAGTTGTAGCCTCTGCTGGCTAATGGATGAACTCCAAATCCTCTATATTCTTCCGAGATTTATTTTCTATAATCATCCCAAAACATTATCTGAGATCTTCTTTATTTTTTTGTTTGACTGGTGGGGAAGTTTCTACTTTTCATTTCTTATTCTAAATTCCATTTGGTTTCTTGGAAGTTTTATATTTGGACGAAACTACTTCAAAAATTTCCACAAAAATCATTGAATTATTATAAAAAACCGATTTATTATTCGAAATACTATCAACACTAATAAAGGTAATATTTTCCATTCATGGATATGACATTTTTCGAACATTAAAATCTCTATACACTTCACAATCCACATACTGATGATTGTAAAAAACATTGTAATATGCGACTTAATGGAATAATTTTTTATATTCTCTAACATAATAAAAATCAATTTGACCAAATCAACCTTTATTATATTCCCAAGATAATGAATAAAAAACACATTAGTAACATTTATTTTATCCCAATTAGATTTACTAGGGATCAAATAACACTATATCCATAAGTATAAGACTCTATAATCTGATGTTTTATTGGAATTTTTTTCAAACATTATCACAAAATAAAAAAATATATTTTTCATATGTATTATTATAAAATGTTCTAAGACTATTATGTAGGTTCAGATAAGGTAAATATGCTTCTCCTTTTTGAGTAACACTAAATAATTCCCTAAATATTTTATAAGATATTTTATATCTCATTAAAAACATAGGGAGGAAAACCATATCCTTATCATCTTCCTTAAAAATCTATAAATAAGCATAGAATTTTAAAATAATGTTAGGATAATATAAATCAAAATCATTGTCCATATTCTAAACAATAACATATTTCCATCCTTGAAATTAAATAATATTCACGAGGGAATAATCATACTTGTAAAAATACTATATTTATATTAAAAGTTCCCTAAAAACAAACCACTTATCATAATCCTGTATGGTTTTCATTAGAAATGTAGTGAATACAATGGATTGGAAAAAAGGTAGAATAATCGTTCTGGAATATTTAAAGGGAATAATAGTCAGAGAGAAAAAAAATATGAGAATCTATGTGGGAGAATGGGGTGAACCACCACTATGTTGGAACATGGGGAGATAGTTAAACTTCATTAAAGAAACCAATGGTTGAGATTGAAACTGTTATTATCTAGCGATTGATTTTTTTGAAGAATTTTTTTTAAAAGTTTACTTGAAATCTCAAAAGTTTAAAACTTTTATATAATTTACAACTATTCCAATTAAGAAATAATTTGAAAATTTTGAAGATATCAATGTTTTTTTAAAACTAAAAGTATAACAATAATAAAAATTACAAACTAATGTAATGAAATATTTTAAAAACTGAGATTTATAGAAGGGTTCCTTTTAAAGTTGAATGTTTCATCGGTTTGATTGACATGTTCTTCCATTTTTTTAATAAATAGATTACAATAATATTGAAATAAAACCATATTATGATAGATTTATTCGAAAAAATAATTATGGAAGTTTTTCAATCTGAAAAATATTTTCACAAATTTTGATTTTTGAGAATTTTATAACAAATTATATGTCTGGAAATCAATTTGAGAATTCTAAATCCAATTTTTTTTATAAATTCTTTATTCCAAAACTGTCATTATGCTACATTTTTTTAGAGAAAACATCAAATCTAAAAACTAAAATACGTTATAAAAAATAATGTTATTAAAAACAAAAACGTATATTCTACTACTATGTAATGGAGTATATTAATTTATAGAGATTGGTAAAAAAGAAATTTGATATGAATGATCACTTCACATTGATGAATCCAAGCTTCTATTTAACATATTCCAATGTATTTGAATTAATGGGGATTTAAAAAAATATCCTCATATTTTCCTTGTTTAATAATGAATTATAAAATTATATTTTCATTAAGTGTGTGAGTGCAAAGGTAATGGGGTATTATATATATGTTTTTAGAACATGATTGACGTGATGGGTTTTTACTTAAAGTAATTTCACTTGTGTTATCACAAAGTATTTGAGTTTAAGTAAAACTCAATCCATAGTCAAGAGTGTGTGTTATATCCATAACACTTGAGCAAAATAACTTCTAGCTACCACATATGAAGCTTAAGCAGGGGAAATGGCTATAATGTGTGGTTTCATACATAGAATAAAAACAAAAATATTCTCATAATAAATTGAAATTTCCATATGTACATTTCCTATCCATTCTACTTGCACCAAATTCAGTATCCAAAAAAAAGTTTATTTTTTTAAATGAGTAGAATGGTCGTAAATCCATAGTACCTTGAAGGTAATTTAATTTTTTTACAACATTACAGGCATACTGAAAAAATTAAATCTCGATGAATAGCTATTAATTAATATAAAATTTCTATTATACCTCTAAAAATCATTTGATTAACTAGTTTCCCTCCCTTATCAAGATCTAATATATTAGAGGTACTAATGGGGAAACTAATAATTTTATTATTTTCCTATCAAAATTTATTAATAGAATATTTTATAAATATATGTATAGATATTAATGTACCTTCTTGTTTATTCAAAATTTAAAAACCAAATAAATTTGTTAACTAACTTGTTATACTCATTTCAATTTCTGAATTCATAAGATCTAAAAATAAATCTGTAAATGATTTTTGAGTTTGTCTAAATATAATGTCATCAACATAAATGTGTAAAATCATAATTTTTTTATTAAATTATTTTATAAAAATTCTTATATCCGAAGCTCTATTAAAAAAATTGTTTCGTAACAAAAATCTAGTAAATATTTCATACATAGTTGTAGGGTCTTTTTTATGTCCATAAAGTGATTTTTTTAATTTTATAAACATGTTCTAGTTCGTTTTTATTTTCAAAACTAGGTGTTTTTTCAACCAAATATTCCACCAAAACATATCCTTTATAATTGAAAAACTTCACTTCCATTTAAAATAGTTTGAAATTAAAGAATTCTATAATGTCTAGAAGTGTTCCAAAAACATTAAGTCTTGCTACTGGTGTATAAGTTTCTCAATAAATAATTATCTATTAGTGATTATATAAGTTAGCAACAACTGTGACTTTATTTATAAATATTATTCCATTTTCATCACCTTTATCTCAAAAAACCCACTTCACACCAATTATATAAGTTTTTTTAGGTCATTTGACTAACATCTAGATTTCGTTCCTCATAAAATCATTAAGTTTATATGGAATTTAATTTATCTAATCATCACCACCTAAAGCCTCACCATAATTATTATGTTCATATTGGGATATGAAATTTATATTCTCAATTTTTTTCTCATATAACTTCTAGTCCTAACTGTTTGATATACATCCAAATGAAACATTCACTTGGATTATTCCATAGAATGAAAATATATTATTGAGTTTTTAAATTTCTATTATTCACCAATGGTGAGAAAATATTTATGTGTAATAACATTAGAAACATATTCTATATTTATTTCCTTAAGAGAGAAACTTTGTAACAATAGTTTAAAAATAGTTTTAGAAATAAAACCTCGGGTTGTTGGTTGAGGTTGTCTAAAAACAAAGCGATCAGTTTCATCAAACATAACATGAACGCTTTCTTCATTAGTATAATATTTTCATTAAAAATATATAATCATTATAAGTAGTGGAATAACCTAAAAATATAACTTCATCATATTTGTGTGAAAATTTATGAAAATTATCTTTAGTATTAATAATGAATACTTTGGAACTAAAATGTTGAAGTAAGAAACTGGATATTTTCTTCCTATCAACAACTCATAGGGTGTTTTGTTATGAAAAATTCTAATTAAAACTCAATTTCTAGTATAATAGGTAGTATTAATAGTTTCATAATAAATGTTTTTAGAAACAATGTATTCATTCGTCATGGTTGTAGTTATTTGTTGATGAAACCATTTTATTCTTTCTACTACACCATTTTTCTATGGAGTTCTAGGTTCTAAGAAATTATGTTCAATAACATTATTACTACAAAATGTTTCAAAATAATAATTTACAAATTCTATACCAAGATAACTATTAATATTTATGAATGATATTTCTTTCACATTTTTAACTCAGGACACAAATGTTTTAAAATAACTAAAGGATATCTATCTATTTTTGAGAAAGTAAACCCATGTGTCTCTAGTGTAATCATCAAATAGGAAAAATAAATAGTATTTACCACCAGTACCTCTAGTTTATGTAGAACCAAAATTTTCCTTTTTATCTAAATGTAAAAAATATTAATTTTAGACTTCACTAATATATTTAAAACTTGACTTATGATTCTTACCATATTTACAAGCATAACTGACATTAAAAGTATCAAACCTATGTCCTAGTAGATCCTTAAAAAGCAATTTATTACTCATTTTAGGTATGTTTATAAAGTTAAAATGTTGTAAACTTATATTTTATACCTAATATTGATCTTCCATTTTACTAAGGCAAGGTAATTATTGGATACTAAGGTCTTATATGTTTAGTGTGTAACCATTCACATGACGATTTTTAGAAATAATAATTTCATCATTTGAACTATTTATAGTACACATATAATTCATAATTTTTAAAAGGTAACCTTCATCAAATAATTTAATTATTCTTATAAGGTTGTGTGGAAGGCCTAGAAAAAATAATACATTTCAAATAAGATCATTTCAAAGAATTACATTGTTACCTATACAAATTAATTATACCTTAGAATTATATCCTAATGTTACTTTTCTACATTTCATCTTGATTATATTCTGAAATAAATATTTATTTCCAGTCAAATATCTAGAAAATCCCCTATAAATATACCAAATATTTATGATTTTGGTACCATATTTATTTTCTTGAAAAAAATAATTAGTTTTTCTTAACCTAAACATTCTTGGGTCTGGTATTATTAGGAAATAAAATTTTATGTAATCAGAATTGTTATAAAAAACAATCCTTATGTAAAGATAAATATTGTACTCTATTCAAAGAAATTTTTTCCTTCTAATGACCACTACTTTGGAACTTATTTCAAAAGTTTATGTTTAAGGAACTATATAACTATTACATAAAATAAGAATATTATTTGTAAAACCCATTCTCATATTATCACTATATGGAATAATTATCTTATACATTTCATTTATGTATTCCTTACTAGTGGTAAAAATTGATAAGTATTTATTTTATAATGAAATTAGATATTTTAGTTTTAAAACTGAATTATCATCCTTATTGGGAATAATATTATAACTATTTTAATAAAAAATACTTTTTAAAACTATTTTTCTAAGAAACCACCTTTTCAAAATATTTTGAAATTGATTCTTTTAAAAATACTTTTATCAATATCATCTGATTAGTGTGATATTTAAATGGCCCGTCAGCATCTTAAAAAAAATAATAATTATATTAAAAACATCATTTGGTCTGGAATCATTTTTGAAAAGAAGCTTGTTACAATACCATGGAAATATTTCTGTAAACCCATTGCTAATGGTGGTATTGGTATAAAAAATTTAAAATTGTTCAATGATGCACTTCAGGCCCACCTCACTTAGCACATTATTAATTCCACTTCTAAGGCTACTGAATTCATGAACCATAGATTCCTCTTTAAGCTTTAAAAATGTAATTTTAATTTCATCAGCTCATCCATCTGGCCCTCTATTCAAGACTCTAATCATAGGATCATGTATAATTCTAGATGGATAGTCAGTGCTGATTCTTCCATATATTTTTGGAGTGACAATTGGTGTGGTACCCCTCTAATATCCTTGTTACCCCCTAATAATCCTCTTGAAGATACTAATCAGACTATAAAGGAGGTCTTACAATCTCACCATCATGATCTCCCTGAAAATATTGCACAAATTATTGACAATCATCTTTTTTCTCCTGATGGTGATTTCCTTATTTGGGAGCCTTTTACCAATGGCATCCTAGATTCAAAAAATTATTATAAGCATAATTTCTCTGATAATGACTCTAGTTTTCTATGGGTGAATCATTTTAACAAACCCTAGATTAAACCTTCTAGGCTCACCCTTATTTAGCGTATTGCCCATAATAGATTACCAACGGAAACCTGTCTTCAAACTTTTGGTTTTCAACTCTGTTATAAGTGTCTTTTGTATAATCAGCATAAGGAGGATTCCAATCATCTTTTTCTATCTTGCGCGATGGCCTCTGCTCTATGGAATTATATTTATGATTTATTTAATTACAGATGGTTCTTTACTGACTCAATTTCTTAGTTATTAAATTTTTTTACTAGATATGATATTTCTCTGCAGATAAAAAATCTTTTCTTGGAGGCAGTGGCAGAGCTTCTACATGAGATCTGGTACGTTACAAATTCTCTCATTCAAAATAATCACCCTCTCAATCTAAATTTAGATAAATCTCAGATTCTTCTTGCGGTTCACGAAGCTTCCTCAATACAAAAAGACTGTTGTAACAACACAGTTGGTGACTTTGTGATTCTTCGACAGCTCCGTGTTCCTGGCATCTACCCAAAGCCCAAACACTCATTTGAAGTGTTCTGGAAATCTCTAATTCCAGGATGGACTAATGTGAACGTCAATGACACCTCCAAAGACATCCCAAGACCTGCTAGTTGTGGTGCCATCTTCAGAGACTCAGCTGGGCAGTGTCAGGGCTCCTTCTATGTTGGATGTGGTCACTCTTCTTCTCTAGAGGCGGAAATGTTGGGGGTTATTCATAATGTTGATTTTGCGCTTCAAAGAGGTTGGAGAAATCTCTGGATAGAAAGTGATTCAACCACTATCATTCATGCCATCTGGAATGGAAACATCCATCTGGCCTGGACACTTACCACACATTGGATGAATTGTCTAAATTTGCTCAATTGGATGGACTATATAGCTACGCATGCCTACTGGGAAGCAAATGCTGTTGCTGATGCTCTTTCCAACAAAGGAGTTCATCAGAGCATGACTTGAATGGACTCTATTCCTTCTAACTTACTTTACCTTTTTGATAGAGATTGTAAAAAAATCCCATCTTTTCACCTCTTGTAATCCTCTTTTGTTTATCAATAAATTGTGCTCTGGTCTTTGACCAAAGTAGTACCCCTAAAAAAAGTTAATTTACAAATCTAACAATTTTAATTTTAGAATAGTTTTTCAAATATGGTAACATCATCATAATTGGGTAAATAATTATCTTTTGATAAGGAAGATTATTAATTAAGAGGTTTATAATTTTTCCCACCAAGATAATTTTTATTTAGAGACATATTATTTTGGGATTCAATAGTATAAACATATTCCATTAGACAATGATTTACCATGGGAACTTTTTCATATAGTACAATGTTCTTCTATCCAGATCATTCATTATTAGATGAATCATAAAAAGAATATATACCACTAAAACACCATGTGTCAGAACCATTCTGTGGTTTCATTCCTTTTAAATTATAATATCTATTTTAATTTTTTTTATGAATTATATTCCCTCCTATATTTACATATCAACTTTGGACAATCTGGTATGATATGCCAATATATCTTATATTCATAAAAAGTAACATGAGAATATTTACTCTCACATTTATGTTTAGGGGCTTTCCTAAATAATTAATCAAAATCATTATTTCCCATTATATTTTTCATAATTCATTCAAGAATATCCAATTAATTTTAAAAAATTTCTAATGTTATAGAATTTTATTAAACAATATATTCTTCTTCTTTGAAGATTTTAAAACTTTCTCAGAAGAAAGGTCTTTAGAAGATATAGTAAGAGTTATCGAAAAATAAACTCTACCATTTTAAATCCTTTTTAACATCTCTCTTCAATATTTCTTCACATTTAAAGAGGGTTCCAAAAATATCATCAAGATTTAGATTATAAATATTTCCTGTTTCACCCATATCATTTATTATTGAATCCCACTAATTGGGAATTATGTCAATAATATTTTCATGCAAAATCCCATAATGAAGAAATTTTTCTCAAAGAGACTATAAAATATTTATAATATTCATAAATATTTAGTGCATCATGGAAACTAACTCTCCATGTATAAAATTAAAAGGCTTGGTCATCATCTCTATGAATGTATCGTCTTGTTTCTATAACATTGGACGAACCAAAATATGTAACATTAAACTTTATCTAAATACTATTAGAATATTCAAATGTTTTTATTTGACTATAATAAGTTCCCTCCATAGAACCTAGTAAATTATATATAACATTTTTTTCACTAATTATTATATCTTTTCTACAATAGTAAAATAAGAAACATCCTTATAAGGATTATTGTATTTTCTAGTAAGCATAAAAAAACATTCAACTATAGTGTTGATCAAAAAAAATTTCATTATATATCTCCAATATTTATAGTAATTCCCATAAATTAATTGTTCCCGACTATTTATGAACCAATTTTTTGCTATAAAAGACTTTGGAATATTCTTGATGTTTTTTCAGAGTAGTGCCTTCAGACGGCGTGCGATTCAGAGCCTTGATGTGGCTGGAATTAAATTTTTAGTGCGTTCACACTGGGCACACCAAATAAATAAGATAACTACTAAACGGTGATCCGGATCAGATAACTGAGTTTACTAATGGGTCTGAAATGGGGTGTTTACCCTAGGAACGACATAAAATATGTCCGCACGTGACGTTGGGACCCCTCGCCCGTTAGCAGAATGTTAAACAGATAATTACATTGATTAATTTATTCATTTAATGGATAAACTCAAGTATATCTTAAACGGTTACTCGGATTGAAAAACAAAGGGAACCGTTGAGTCAAGAATGTGTCGTTTACCCTAGGAGAGGTGTAAGTTTCGGGAGCGCAGGTCTTCTGTGAAAAATTCCGCCAGGGGCCTTTTCGTAATTTGGTGGCCTCGGGTGTTGAGTTTAATAACTTTTGAAAGAGGACTCAGATTAAAATTACGAGACCTCCGTTGTGCCCGAGAGGTGGTTTTTACCATAGGGGAAGCTTAATCTTGACCACGTCGGAGGTTTTGGACGTGGGTGTTTTCAGGGGTCGAGTTTTTAATTAAAGAGTTTATTTATTTAAACTCTCCTCTCCTCCCCATCCTCATTCCTCCTGCTTAAGACACCCCCCTCACCCTTCCCTCATAACCTCCTCCTCCTCCTCTTCCTCAGATCAAGGCAGAAGCAATGGAGGGGTGTGTATCGACGGCGAAGCTCTGGGCAACGCCCAACAAGGTAGGATCTCTTCATGTTCATTTTAAATTCTCCACATCCATTGAATCCATAATTATGCATCGAATTGTCATTTTATCTTAAAAAAAAATCAATGGTCGTGTATTCTAAATTATGATCATTCAAACGCATCTTTCGGATTTAAAATCTGCGTTCTGAGGAGCTTGCAAATGTTCACAGAAGATTTCAGGTTTTGGAGGGTGTTGGTGTTTTCCGGCGGGTGGTCTGGCCTTCTGAGGCGGTGGCACAGCGCTGTGGATGGCCGCTCAGAGCGGGGCAATGCCAGTTTCAGAGGTGCTAGTTGGGGGCTGCTCGCGGTCGAGCGGAGGAGGCCGGAAGATGTGCTGGGTTAGCAGGGGACGTCGCGGAGGAGGCCAGTGAAGGCGTTGGGAGGAGGCCGGCGGGCGTAGTGTGGAGGCGGCAACCTTGGGGGGGAACAGGACCCGAAAGCCGTGGGTCATCCTTGACGCGGCACGAGGGAGAAGACCGACCATCCTATTGGTCTATTAAAAAAATAAAAATAAGAAAAATAAGAAAACCGGACCCGAGGCGGGTCTGGTGCGGCTGGAGTGGGCCGATCAGTCTGGACCAGCCCATTTTGGGCCCCTTTGCATTCGGGGGGCCGTATCTTCTAAACGGCGTGTCCGTTTGATGAATTTTCTACAACCATGGAACTGTATCGACGAGGAGAACTTTTTGAGACGGTCTCGGGAATTTTTAATTCCTGAGATGAGGGGCTCGGTGCCACGACGGGTACGTTAAGCAGTTTGACGTTTTTCCGGGGGGTTCATGATTTGAGCGGTGTAGACACATCCGACACCTGATTTGAACGCCATCAGTGGGATTGGGAACCTGGTGCCTAGGCGGATTTTTCCAGTGTGGTTTTGTGCGTTGAAACCGGAGTTGAGGCATCGGCCCCATGGCCCATCTTTCGAGCTGCACACTGCTTTTTGCAACTTTTTCATCGGACGTCCATTCGGGGCGTGCAAGCAGTCGATTTTAGGTGTTTTTCTGAGGGAATTGCAATGGAGCAATCTTCCTGCTTTAATTCTGCATGAGGGTGTGGGCCCCATGTGGGCCATTTTGGATGTTGGAAGTGATTTCTAGCATTATCACCAAGTGTCTGTTTTGGAAAAGTGAATAGTCCATCTTGTGTATTTTTTGAGATGATCGCAATGGTGTGATCCGTTGGCAGCGCTTCGGGTCCGGGATACAGGTCCCACGAAGCACCGCTCGTGTGCGGTGTAGTGGAATTCATCTTTTTCACTGGATATCCATTTCAACCAAGTGATCAATCCTTTTGACGTGTTTTACCGAGGGGATTTCAATGGTATGACACGCCCGACTATTTTCGGGCCCGATGCTTGGGATCATGGGACGCCGTTCGGGCATAAAGCGGTGTTGGCGACTTTTCTGTCGGATATATGTTTGAGGTGAGTAAGTATTCTATCTCGCATGTTTTTCTATGAGGATTACAATGGTACGATCCGTCTGGATGTACGGAGACTCATTCGAGATCTCATTTAAATTTAGAATCATGAAAGGTGTATCTGTGGAGGTTCTTCCTGTGGTGTTTGCAGAGAACCCTTGGAGTGTGATCGCGTTCACTCTTGGAATATTGAAGTAAATTCTTGAATAGATGTAGTTGGCCATGCTTGGGCCGATGAGGTGTCTTGTTGGAGTTGTTACATTTATGCCCTTCATGTTGACATTGGGTGTCATGTGCACGATAGATTTTGGGCTGGAAACGTGGTATACTCTAGGAGTATATGGGAACACTTGGAGGTACATGTGGTTTTTTATACCTGAGAACGTTTTTTCACTTGGTTGGAGTTGAATTGGGGCCACACGTTCTGTGGGCCCCATGTGCATTACGTGTTATGATTTGTGCACCCTTTACCTCTCGTGACGTATAGGGTCCTTCTGTTCTCGTTTGTTTGACAAGAAGGGTTGAGTTTTCGCCTGGTTCTGTTCTTGTTTGTCTCACAAGCAGGGTTGAGATTCCCCTGTTTCTGTTCTCGATTGTTTGACCAGCAGGTTTGAGTGGGATTCCCCCTAGTCCTGTTCATGATGGTTTCGACCAGAAGGGTGAGTGGTTTTCCCCTCGTCCTGTTCTCGATGGTTTGGCCGGTTGAGTTTCTTCATGTTCCCTGGTACAGTTCTTGTGGATTCGGTGTGACCAACACTTTACGCGAGCAATGATCCTCTACCTAGGAGGTTGTTTCCAGCAGGGCTGACCGGGAGGTTGATTCCAGCGGGGCTGGTCGGTGAGGTACCATCCAGTAGGGATGGCCAGTGGGGTACCATCCAGAAGGGATGGCCAGAGCAGTACCATCCAACAGGGATGGCTAGTCGGTTACCATCCAGCAGGGATGGCCAGTACAATTGGTGTTCACCGAGCAGTACCATCCAGTAGGGATGGCCAGAGCGGTTCTGAGATTACCTCCAGCGGGGCTGGGAAATTGTAACGACCCAAAGAATCATTAATGGAAATCCCACTTGATCGAATTAAATGTCTCTTTATGTTTATATAAAATGTCAACTTCATTGGTTTTATGTTAAGAATTTTGACCGTTGCAAATATAGTCATTGAACAGTGATCACATGATTAGTATAAATAGAGGGCTTTAACACATCCAATTTTACTTATACAAAAGAAGCGATGGCCTCGTCCAGTAGAATTTCTCCGTACGAAGCCCGTTTTTTAGAGCTCGGAAAAGAGGTGGAGTCATTGGGCTTCACCCTTGACCAAGCCCAAGCTGAGCTTCATCTTGTCAAGGTCGAATGTGACCGTCTACGGGAAAAGTGGAAGATGATTGAAATTACCACTCGAGTGATGCTATCCGAGCCACCCCAAGAGTCTGTCACCATCGCACACCTTACCCATAAGTCTTATGCAACTGTTTTAAGGGGTTATGTAACAAATAAGTACTAAAATGTTCATGTTTATTATTTTTTATATAATAATGAATATAATTTCTAGTCATTTTTGATACATTGTAAATAGTTTTTAATGTACAAATAATGTTTTTAGTTATTATTTAACTAATAATTCTATTTTATTAAAATAAGGGATTTTTGAATTAAATAATATTTTAATAAAATATTATTATAATTAAATTAATTTTTATTAAATATAAATGATCCTAAAATTTTATGAATGTAATTATAATTTTTATTAAGGTTTGAAAGCCATTTCTGTCCAAACCTGTGAATTTTTGATAAATGTCGGTTTTTATTTTAAAAGTGAAAATTAAGATATTTAGAAAATTATTTAGATAAAATAAATGTTATTTTTGGAATCATGACGTCAAAATTATCCAATGGTGAATTTTTCATAATTTTCTGAGATAGTCAAACTTTAGAGTAAAAATTAAATACCCTTTAAATATATAATGTGTTTTATGAAATCATAATGACCCAATAGTGAAGTAATAAAATACTATAATCTTTATGTTTTCCATTATATGTTTTGAAATTAAAATAATGTGATTTTGGGATTGTTTAACTTACGTTTCAAAGCATTAATGGACCCCTCAAGACTTATTCAACACCTTTCCTTTTTAAATTAATTTCCATGGGATTGTGACTCACCTCCACATAAGCAACCCAAATATTTTAAGAAGGTCAGACTTTGGCCTTATAAAATATTTTTTTCCTCTTACCTTTTCCAAAAACCATGGGCAAAAACTATGTGATAGTTTGTGGTTTGGATTAATTTAATATAAGGGGTCCCAAACCTAAATAATAAAGAATTACTTCACCTTTCCTATATAAACCCACCCAAGATCCCACTTCCTCCTCACTCAAAGCCTTTGGAGTTAGTCCAAAATCTTCCCTACTCTCTCTATAATCCTCCCAAGGTTCCTCAAGCTCCTAATAAGCCTCTCACAAGCCTCACTCTAGCCTTTGGAAGCACACCACCAAGTAAGGTTTTTTTTTCTTCCTTTCTCATTTTTGTCAATTTTCTTTAAGTTGTATTTCCCTTTTAATTTCAATTATGAATGTTGGGGTATGGTTTCTATCCTCCCCCATACCTCCCTATTCTTTTTTTAATGATGGGAGACCCCTTTCTCTCTCATTAAATGCCTCCCATATACACCCGTTACTATGCCGAAATTCCGAAAGGAACTTCTCTCTCCTCTTTTACATTCAAGAAATATTTTTGTATCATGAATCTAATTTACATTAAAATTGATGGGACATGTATTTATATGAAATAATTAATGTCCATTACATGTAAATATGATGAGGAACCCCTTTCTCTCTCATCAACCATTTTTATGAATTCTTATGTCATGCTGTTACGTTGCCGAAATCGCACCGATTTTCTAATCCAATGTCATTGTGTAGTGAATACCATGCCCAATTCTCCATCAATGGTATTCACCTTTATGAACATTTAATTATTTATTATAAAGTTTCATTTATTATTTCCACATTCCTTTATCATGAAATAAATTATTATGTTTTATGAATCCATGTTTTATGATCCATGTGGCACACTTATGCATGAAATGAAATGTTTAAGAAGGGTGCGCCCTTATAGCACTCCAATGCATTGGGTAAAGTATAGTATCATGATATGTCATGTGCAATGAGTGTTGACTCAGGATAATTCAAGTGCAACGAGGGTTTACTCATGCTTCATGTGAAATGAGGGTTTACTCATGCTTTATGTGCAATGAGACTTGGCTCATGCTAATTCCATGTTAAGTGTTGTTGCCACATTTCAATGTTATGATTATCATGCTTTATCATGCATTTATGTTCATGTTTCTTTTATGCTCTATTGATATGCCTATTGTCTAACATGTATTGTACTCCTCATGTTATTCCATGTGTACTCCCTTACTGGGCTTTATAGCTCACCCTTTTCTTATACATGTCCTCAGGTTATCCCATGCAATGCTAAGTATGAGGGAATGTAGTGGTCATGTAAAGGATGTTTTCAATAAAGATGTTGTATTTCATGTTTTAAGTTTTTATGTAATGGTACTAATCCCCAAAGACACTAAACCTCTCAATATTCTTTGTTGTATCATGTGATGTTTTATGTAATAAATCATGTTTAAGTTTGTAATAAAAGCAAGGTTGTTATAGTTGGTATCAGAGGATAGGATTAGTTATTTTTGGGATTAGGAAACTCTTTTAAAGCCTTAGAGACAAGACTAAGTATAATAAAAACATCCCTATGTTTTGGTAAGTACTGAGTAAGTGGTTTATCAGACAAATACATCCTTGTCTGGATACGAGCAGGTAGAGGTGGCTCTGGCACATATGTTTCCTAGGGGTAAAACCCAAAAACACTGCTTTGAGCTAGACTCGAATGGGAACTGGTGCATGAAAACGGGCCTTTCTGCACTCTTGGTTACAACACTACCATGGGATATGTTTTGATAACTTCACAATCTTAGTATGAACCCTTATTAAGGGAAAAAAATTCCCCTAAGAATATATGTTAGAAAGTGGATGATGAAAAGACTAGATTGAAGCCTATAGACTCATGTGTTAAGGAAACGAATGATTATTTATAAGTCATCAACTTTTGTGTTTGGATTACTATTTATGTGTTACCCCTAACATTCCTTTTATTCCATCCAATGGCCGGTAATAGGAGGACTCGGGCTAACAATCGATGTGATGATCAGTGTGATGACTGTACTAATGAGATGCCCAATCCAATGGGAGAGGGAATCACGAACATTGTCACGCTTCTCTCTAAGCTAACTCAAGCATTGAATAGAAACACGAGTCAAGAGGAACGTTCAACCCCCCCTAAGAAAGAACAAGTCGCTATTGAGAGCTTCATGAGACAAAGGACTCCTACTTTTAGTGGATTATCCGATCCCACGATCGCTGAACAATAGATCAACTCCATTGAAAGGATCTTCTCCATCCTTCAATGTTCTGAAAAAGAGAAGGTTCTCCTGGCTGCCTATCGTATGGAGGGTGAAGCTGATCAATGGTGGACGTTGATAAAAAATACGAAGCCTGAGGAGGAGATCGAGGTGTTGGAATGGAAGGATTTTCGGAAGATGTTTTTCGATAAATATTTTCCGTGCACCCTCCGGCTTAAGATGGAAAGGGACTTCCTTTCCTTCAATAAAAAAGATGAAGAATCTGTTGGAGCGTATGAGGCAAACTTCACAAGGCTTGCATGATACGCTTTCATCTTTTTCGTTACCACCAAATGCAAGGTTGACCGCTTCTTTGGTGGGCTGAAGCCTAGCTTGCGGAAAGTATTAGTGATCCGTGACTTCGACAACTATGAGGAAATTGTCCGATGTGACCTCAAGGTCGAAATAGAGATTGGGGAATCACATGTGTATCGTGGGGACAAGAAGCATAATGTGGACTTCAATACTGGTGGTCCGATGGATAAATCCAACGGTGCTAAGAAGATCCAGCACCCCACTTTCCAAAAGTGCGGCAAGAAGCACCCTGGAAATTGCCTTAAGGGGATGAGAAAATGCTTCAGGTGTGGAAGAGAAGGGAACCTAGCTGTTAACTGTCAGCAAGATAGACCCACAGATGTGATAGAGGAGAGGAACGCTAGGTTCGAACCTCAACGCATTGTTCAATGCTACAAATTCCAAGAACCAGGTCATTTTGAAAATCAGTGCCCTAATCTAAGGGTTTTCAGAGGCGACCAACAACCTCCAAGGCAGCAAGGAAGATCTTTTTCCATCACTTCTGCTGAAGTGAACCCCGAAAATGAAGTGGTGACAGGTACGCTAGTTATTCATTCAAGAATAACGAACGTACTTTTTGATTCAGGTTCTATGAATTCTTTTATATCTCTAAAGTTTAGTATAAAAATCCCAGCACCACCAAAAATCATGGATGTAAAGATGTCGGTGAGTACGGAAAATGGGGAAATCATTTAATCCCATGAATATAAGTCCTCCTCTATTATAATCTGTTGATTAAATTTCCCAGAAAACCTCATCATACTCCCTCTGGTGGAATTTGATGTAATTCTTGGCATGTATTGGATTTCCTTATATAGAGCCAATATAAATTGTCGGGAGAGGGGAATCACACTCCATATGGAGAATCGACCCCAGATTCCTTACAAGAGTCAGGAGGAAGATGAATCTTTTTTAGATCCACCATCTCAAGCATAGATATTACTACCTTATGAGCATGCTTATCTGGCACAGATGATTGAGTCCAAGGAAGAAACAATCCTTGAAGAAATGCCTATTGTGAGGGAATTCACTAAAGTGTTTCCCGAGGAACTGCCTGGTCTTCCTCCTAGAAGAGATGTTGAGTTCTCAATTGAACATTTACCTGGGGTGCTACCAATATCAAAGACTCCATATAGAATGGATATTGTTGAGCTTGAAGAGCTGAAGAAACAACTACAGGAGAATTTGGATAAAGGGTTTATACGCCCAAGTTCTTCACCATGGGGTGCACCAGTCCTCTTCGTCAAGAAGAAGGATGGGTCAATGCGGCTCTGCATTGATTATCGCGAACTTAACAAAATCACGATAAAGAACAAGTATCCTCTCCCAATAATCGATGACTTTTTTGATCAGCAGCGTGGAGCACAATACTTCTCCAAGTTGGACTTGCGGTCGGGATATTATCAACTAAGGGTGAAGAAGGAAGATGTCCCCAGGAATGCTTTTCGTACAAGATACGGGCACTATGAATTCATAGTAATGCCTTTCAGACAGACCAATGCTCCATAAATCTTCACGGACTTAATAAATAGAGTATCTAGAGATTACCTAGACAAATTTGTGGTAGTATTTATAAATTATTTTCTAATATACTCCAAAACCAAGGAGGATCATGAGGAGAATTTAAGAATTGTACTGGAGACTTTGCGCAAGGAGAAGCTCTATGCAAAGTAGGCAAGTGCATGTTCTGGTTGAAGGAAGTCTCATTAGTGGGCCATATCATCACAAGAAATGGGATATCTGTGGATCCATCCAAAACAGATGCAATTGAGGGTTGGCCGAGGCCAACATCAATAACGGATATCCGTAGCTTCTTGGGGTTAGCTGGATATTATCGACGATTTGTGAGAAATTTCTCACGATTTTACAACCCTCTTACCAAGCTAAATCAGAAGGGAGTAAAGTTTGATTGGAGCGATGAAAGTGAAGGATGCTTCAAGGAATTGAAAAGGAGGCTTATCACTGCACCCGTTATCACTTTACCCACAAGTGGGGAACTTTTTGTGGAATTTAGTGATGCTTCAAAGAAGGGATTAGGCTGTGTGATAATGCAGAATGATAAATTGATATCCTATGCCCCAAGGAAGTTGAAAATACATGAGCGAAACTATCCAACACATGATCTGGAGTTGGCGGCTGTGATCATTGCCTTAAAAATATGGCGTCATTATCTCTATGGAGAAAAATGTGAGATATATACTGACCACAAGAGTCTTAAAAATATATTCATGCAGAAAGAGCTTAATATGCGCCAGAGAAGATGGATAGAGCTCATCAAGGATTATGACTGTTCAATAGATTACCACCCTGGGAAAGCGAACGAGGTGGAAGATGCCCTAAGTAGAAAGAATCCAGTGATTCTATCAATGATGAGAATTGAGAAGGATCCAATCTTCTTAGACTTGATGAAGATGGACATGGGAATCATAAAGAAGGGAAAATAATCAATCCTTTCACAAATTATTGCTCAACCATATCTTTTGGAAAGGTTAAATGATCCTCAAAAGGATGATCTGGGAATTCAGGAAAAAGTAGAAGCTATCAAAAAAAGAGGAAATCCTCAGTGTTTAATCTTAATGAAGATAGAATTGTGTGGTTTGGGAAAATACTATGTGTTCCATTATGTCCGGAGCTGAAGAAGGAACTTTTGGACGATGCACATAGTTCAAATTTCTCTATTCACCCAGGGAGCACAAAGATGTAACAAGATCTCTGAGAAAACTTTTGGTCGGATAATATGAAGAAGGAGATCACTGAATATACATCAAAGTGCCTGGTGTGTCAGCAAATGAAGGAAGAGAGGCAGAAGTCTAAGGGGATCATGCAACTATTTACCATACCAGAATGGAAATGGGAGAACATCATCATGGACTTTGTCACCGGACTTCCAAGGACATCGAAAGGCAACAATGTAATCTGGGATGTTGTGGATCGTCTTACAAAGACTGCACACTTCATTTCTATTTGAGAGGATTTCACACTGGATCAACTGGAATGGATATATATTAGGGATGTGGTAAGTTTGCATGAAGTACCACTATCTATTATGTCTGACCGAGATCCAAGATTCACCTCTATGTTTTGGAAGAGTCTTCAACATGCTCTGAATACTGAACTGTTCTTCAGTACGGCCTAACATCCTCAAACTGATGGCCAATCTGAGTGGACTATCCAAACACTGGAGGATATGTTGAGAGCCTACTCAGTGGACTTTAATGGAGGATGGGATCAACATATTCCTCTTGTTGAGTTCTATTATAATAACAGTTTCCACTCGAGCATCCAAATGGAACCATATGAAGCCCTGTATGAGAAAAGGTGAAGAACCCCGACATGTTGGGATGAGGTCGGTGAGCATAAGCTACTTGGATGAGAAATGGTCGAGGAAATGGTTGAGAAGGTGAAAACCATTCAGCACCATATCAAGGCAGCTCAGAGTCGACAGAAGAGTTATGCAGATAACCTTCGACGAGGCCTTGAGATTAAAGATGGAGACTTGGGTTTTCTATGGATATCTCCATGGAAGAAGGTCAAGAGTTTTGGAAAGAAAGGGAAGCTAAGTCCAAGGTTCATTGGCCCCTTCTAGATTCTTAATCGTTTTGGGGTTGTGGCCTATCGACTAGAACTTACACCCACTATAGCCAAAGTACATGATGTCTTTCGTGTATCCCTGTTAAGGAAGTACATACTGGACCCTTCACATGTACTCTCTTCTGAGGTGGTACAATTGGAAGATGATCTTTCTTATGAGGAGAAACCAGTGAAGATCATAGATCGTAGAGAAAAATTTCTACAAAATAAAACAATGCCCCTCATCAAGGTGTTGTGGAGAAGCCACAAGTTTGAAGAAGCGACTTGGGAATCAGAGGATATGATGAAGCTGAGTTACCCACATTTGTTTTAGTGTGGGAAAAGGAAAACTTCAAGGGCGAAATTTCTTAAGGGGGGAATATTGTAACGACCCAAAGTTTCATTAATGGAAATCCCTCTTGATCTAATTAAATGTATCTTTATGTTTATATAAAATGTCAACATCATTGGTTTTATGTTATGAATTTTGACCATTGCTAATATAGATGTTGAACAGTGATCACATGATTAGTATAAATAGAGGGCTTTAACACATCCAATTTTACTTAGACAAAAGAAGCGATGGCCTCATCCAGTAGAATTGCTCTGTACGAAGCCCATTTTTCGGAGCCTGGAACCGAGGTGGCATCATTGGGCTTCTCCCTTGACCAATCCCAAGCTGAGCTTCATGTTGTCATGCTCAAACGTGACCGTCTATGGGAAAAGTGGAAGTTGATTGAAATTACCACTCGAGCGATGCTATCCGATGAACCCCAAGAGTCTGTCACCATCGCACACCTTACCCTTAGGTCTTATGCAGCTGTTTTAAGGTGTTATGTAACAAATAAGTAGTACTATGTTCATGTACATTATATTTGTATATAATAATGAATATAATTTCTAGTCATTTTTGATACATTGTTTATAGTTTTTGAAGTAAAAATAGAGTTTTTAGTTATTATTTAACTAATAATTATATTTTATTAAAATAAGGGATTTTTGAATTAAATAATATTTTAATAAAATATTATTATTATTTTTAAATTATTTTTTATTATATATAAATGATCTTATAATTTTATGAATGAAATTATAATTTTTATTAAGGTTTGAAATCCATTTCTGTCCAAACCTGTGAATTTTCCATAAATGTCAGTTTTTATTTTAAAAGTGAAAATTAATATATTTAGAAAATTATTTAGATAAAATAAATATTATTTTGGGAATCAGGACATCGAAATTATCCAACGGTAAATTTTTCATAATTTTCTAAGACAGTCAAATTTCTGAGTAAAAATTAAATACCGTTTAAATATATAATGTGTTTTATGACATCATAATGACCTAGTAGTGCTGTAATAAAGTAATATAATCTTTATTCTGGCCAATATACATTTTAAAATTAAAATAATGTGATTTTGGGATTGTTTAACTTACTTTTCAAAGCATTAATGGACCCCTCAAGACTTATTCAACACCATGCCTTTTTAAATAAATTTCCATGGGAGTGTGACTCACCTCCACATAAGCAACCCAAATATTTTAAGAAGTTCTGACTTTGGAATTAGAAAATATTATTTTCCTCTTTCCTTTCCCAAAAACCATGGGATGGTTTGTGGTTTGGACTAATTTAATATAAGGGGTCCCAAACCTAAATAATAAAGAATTAACTCACCTTTCCTATATAAACCCAACCAATATCCCACTTCCTCCTCACTCAAAGCCTTTAGAGTTCGTCCAACCTCGGCCCTACTCTCTCTAGAATCCTCCCAAGGTTCCCCAAGCTCCCAATAAGCCTCTCACAAGCCTCTCTCCAGCCTTTGGAAGCACACCTCCAAGTAAGGGTTTTTTTCTTCCTTTCTCATTTTTGTCAATTTTTTTAAAGTTGTATTGCCCTTTTAATTTCAATTATGAATGTTGGGGTTTAGTTTTTCACCTCCCCCATACTGCACTCTTATTGTTTTAATGATGGGAGACCCCTTTCTCTCTCATTAAATGCCTCCCTATACACCTGTTACTATGCCGAAATTATGAAAGAACTTCTCTCTCCTCTTTTACATTCAAGAAATATTTTTGTATCATGAATAAAATTTCCATTAAAATTGTTGGGACATGTATCTATATGACCTTCTTACTGTACATTACATTTAAATATGAGGAGGATCCTCATTCTCTATCATCATCCATTTTTATGAATTCTTATGTCATGCAGTTACGTTGCTGAAATCACACCGATTTTCTAAGACAATGTCATTGTGTAGTGAATACCATGCCCATTCCTCCATCAATGGTATTCAACATTATACAGATTTACTTATTGATTATAAAGTTTCATGTATGAATTCCACATTCCTTTATCATGTAATAAATGATTATGTTTTATGAATCCATGTTTTATGATCCATGTGGCACACTTATGCATGAAATGAAATGTTTATGAAGGGTAAACCCTTATAGCGCTCCAATGCATTGGGTAAAGTATAGTATCATGATACGTCATGTGTAATGAGTGTTGACTCATGATAATTCATTTTAAACGAGGGTTTACTCATGCTTTATGTGCAATGAGGATTTACTAATGCTCCATGTGCAATGAGCCTTGGTTCAAGCTAATTCCATGTAAGTGTTGTTTCCACATTTCCATGTTATGATTATCATGCTTTAGCATGCCTTTATGTTCATGTTTCTTAAATTCTCTATTGATATTCCTATTTTCTAATATGTATTGTACTCCTCATGTTATTCCATGTGTACTCCCTTACTGGGCTTTATAGCTCACCCTTTTCTTATGCATGTCCTCAGGTTATCCCATGCAATGCTAAGTACGAGGGAATGTAGTGGTCATGTAAAGAATGTTTTCAATAAAGATGTTGTATTTCATGTTTTAAGTTTTTATGTAATGGTACTAATCCCCAAAGACACTAAACCTCTCGATCTTCTTTGTTGTATCAAGTGAAGTTTTATGTAATAAATCATGTTTAAGTTCGTAATAAAAGTAGGGTTGTCATAGAAGTGGTCCCCAATGCCGGGTTTACCTCTAGGTGGGCTGGGAAGTGGTCCCCGAAGCTAGGTTAATCTCCAGATGGGCTGGGAAGTGGTCCCTGATGCTGGGTTTACCTCCTGCAGGGCTGGGAAGTGGTCCCTGATGACAGTTCTGAGCCTCCCTCTAGTGTATTACCTTTTGACGAGACTGGGCATTGGGACTCGTCTACGACTTTAGTCGGGTCTCCCTCTAGAGGATTACCATTTTATGGGACTGGGTAGTGTGGAACCCATCGACTTTTTCCAGGTCTCCCTCTAGTGGGAACCCGTCGACTTCCAGGGATTACCCTCCACCGGAGCTGGGAAGGGGGGTCGCCTGTCGACGTGAGGAGACCTCTCGACTGCAGGGCAGTGAAGAGGTGTGGTTCAACATTCCCCAGAACTCTCAATTATGAGGGGGTGATTTCCCCATCGAGACACATCCTTGAGGCGCGTCCTAAAACCGTGCTGGAGATTCAATGCCTCCCAAAGCAGATAGTGTCAAGGTGTGGTGATTTGAGCCCATTGACTTGCAGTTTGGGGCAGACATGCGGGATGCTGGGCATCGATGGTGTTTACTTCTGGGACTGTTGTCTACTCACTTTCTTGGGTTGAGCAACAGGATGGAGATCCCCTTACGATCTTGTTTGGACTTCTTGTTTGATCATATGTATATATATATACCTTGTTCCAATACCCACTTCTTGGGCATGGTTACTCTCCCTTCAGGAGAGGCGAAGACACGCGAGGTATGCCATGTGATTTCCGTGTCTATCTTCTCGTGGTTGGACTAGTCTACTTTTCTTCTATAGGTAGAAAAGACTCGATGAGAATTTCATATTCTTACCATTTTCATCTCCTTATGTCTGGATGAGTCTACCTTCTTTCTCTTATTGGGTTGAGCTGGACTCTCTGTTGTACTCTTTACTGTACTCCTTGTTGTACTTCTTTACTATTCCCTGATCGATCTACTGCTCACCCTTCGGTATCTCCTTTGATTCTCCCTTGAGCCTTTGTGGTATCCTACTGATTATTTTTATACTCACCCCTACTTGGGATTTTCCTGCACTTAGTGTTCCCTTGCAGACGACGGACGTGTTAGTCTTGACTTTAGTAGAGCTTAGGAGTTCAGAAGATTGGACTGCGTGCGGTGGTCGTAGTCATGGTTCCAGGTGTGGGACCCTCCCAGATGTTTACTTTTGTTTACCTGTTGCCTGGTTGTAGATCTTTTCTGGTTGGGTGCATGTTTTTCCCTTTTCCCTATTCAGTTTACCTTCAGCTTTTTCTTTGTACAGTTAGAGGTCGATGCACTTTGTGGTTTATTTATAGCAGTTGGAACATAACTTTAATTTACTTGTCTTATCTTTTACTCTGCACTTCTTCATTGAGTGGGATGCGTGTGTGTGTGTACAAGTACATAGGAAAATGCATCCCCGTGTTATTGTGCCTTCAGTGCAGGTCGCTAGCCCCTTGCCTATGGAGGCAGGCTTGGGTTATTTGCAGCTCAAGCCCGGGTAGGTTCGGTTCATGAAAAAGTGGTATCAGAGGTGGTTCATTCCTTGGGATGTTGTTCGGACGTCCCTAAAAAGGAATTGGTTGGGATTTAGGGAAACAGTGTTAACATGTCTCGAGAGCGGCTCTCAGGGCACGAAGTCCTATGATGGTGTGGTGGCCGACGTATCCATTCACAATGACCTTGATAACCCGGTTTTTGACTCGGCATGCTGAGACACTCGTTGCAAGGAAAATTTGGTTTGAGAATCACATAGGATTGAGTCCTTGACTGTCCTTCTTGAGTCAACTCCCCATTTTTGTGACTGTTATATACATATATGCTCATCTGATTGAGGCACTCCTTGATAATATTCAGGATGTATCAACAAAGACAGCCAGCCAGGATACCAGCTTTGGTTCATGACGATGACACTGTGAGCTATGAGGCATCACTCCAGGACCCATCTTACGAGTCCCTTTATCCGGGTGGGCCGGTAGTGGCACCCCCACCTACTGAGCAGCAGAAAGCTTTAGTAGAGAAGACTGAGCTTGAGCGCCGGTTGATCGCGCTCCGCGAGTTCAAGCGGTAGAGACCGATGAGGTTCAATGGTGAGCCATACCGTCAGGAAGCAGAGGTTTGGCTAGAAATAGTTGTTTTCCCCTTCAGTCTTGTGCAGACGCTGACAGATCCTATGGTGGCTTTGGCCGCCAGCCTTTTCCACAGAGCAGTTTGGCGTTGTTGGAGTCTGGTGACTCAGTTTCTTAAAGAGTCTTCGCTTTCGTGGGGAAACTTTCAGTTGTTGTTTTGTGAGGAGTTTTCCCCCTCCTACATAGGTTCCGTTCGGATTCAGGATCTCCTGCAGTTTCATCAGGGAGTGATGAAAGTGGTTGAGTACACGACTAGTTTCACAGACCATGCATGCTTTTACCCAAACTTGGTCAATGACGGAAACTTCCGAACACAGAAGTTTGAACAGGGTCTCCACCGAGAATTTCGTGCTATCATAGTACCCTTAGGCATTCCCACATATTACAGTGTTCTAGAGAAGGTGCTGGTGATGGAGATCTTTTTTCACGTTCAACAGTTGGTTGTGGCCACATGCTCAACAAAGATGAGATGTCTGTCGCCGCTAGCGGGCGTTGGCAAGAAGAATCTCGACGTAGGTGGATTTCTGACAACCAGACTCAGGGGCGTGGTCGTACACTACAGTGGCACCGGAGGGCACCAGTGCATCCCAAAGAGAGTCAGTGTTATGCTTGTGATGGGTGAGGTCACCTGGCATGAGACTACCCAACCAGGCACGGTGAGAATATTGGGCAAGTAGCAAGTGCACCACCACGGCAGAGGGAGCACCGTGATCGGATGGTACCTAGAGGGGTGGTGCTAGCAGAAGAGTGGTAGGAGCTGGTAGTGGTGTAAATCACCACTAGGTGGTTCACATCCGGCTCCAGGAGATAACAGTTGGGACCACGGATAACAATGAGCTTTGGATTTCTATGATCCTGCAGAGAATGAGGTGATAAGAGGTACACTCTACAACTCTTCTACTTTTTGCAGTAGAATTGTTAGACTCTGCGTGTGAAATGCTTTTTCTCCCTGCTCCTTATTTGATTTGTTATGCGGGGTGGCACGTGGCGTCGGTGTAACCCTGTGTTGGTAAGGTAAAAGGCATGGGACCTTTTACTTTAGTCAATGGTGTTGACTCCTTCACTTTCTGAGAAGGTAAGAGAGTCTTGGTTGTGAGACATCGACTATGAAGCCTTGCATGACCAGATATCCTTATGTGTTTCACCATATGGATATTCTGAAGGAGGGAATCACTGGGAATTGTCCTAGGTCCAAACGGTGATTCCAGTTGCGTCGTGAGACATAAGGGTTCGGTTGGGGAGGTGAGCTACCCCGAGAGCCTTCGGGCCATTTGAGAAAGTGCGAAGGGATGGTGAGGTTCCCTACCGCCTTGCCCTAACCCTAAGGTCTAGAGTGTGTGCATAATGTCTACCACATGGATTACCTGAGAAGAAGTGTGTGTGATCATATGAACTTCATCAGAAAGGGCAGACCTTGCATGAATAGATCAAACCCTTTGGTCTATGTGCGGTGACGCGGGACTGTGAAAGAGTTCTTCAGGGTACGGGAGAGCTAGGTGTGGGCTTGGAACCCTAAGTTGTTCCCTGATTTTGATTTTTAGGGACGAAAATCATGAAGGAGGGAATGATTTAAGAACCAATTTTTTCTTTAAAAGGCTTTGGAATATTCTTGATGTTATTCCAGAGCAGCGCCTTTAGACAGCGTGCGATTCCGAACCCCAGTGTGGCCGGAATTAAATTTCCAGTGTGTTCACACTGGGCATGCCAAATAAATAAGATAACTTTTACACGGTGATCTGGATCAGAAATATGAGTGTACATATGTTTCCTAAATGGGGTGTTTACCCTAGGAACGACATAAAATATGTCAGCGCGGGACGTTGGGACCCCTCGCCCGTTAGAGGAACATTAAATGGATAATTAAATTAATTAATTTATTCGTTTAATGTCTAAACTCATGTATCACTTAAATGGTTCTCGGATTGGAAAACTGATGTCATCGTTGAGTCCGTAACGTGTCGTTTACCCTAGGAGGGGCGTAAGTTTCGCGAGCGTGGGTCTTCTCTGAAAAATGACATCAGGGGTGTTTTCGTAATTTGGAGGCCTCAGGCGTTGAGTTTAATAACTTTTGAACAGGGCCTCAGATTAAAATTCCAAGACTTCTGTTGCGCTCAGGAGGTGGTTTTTACCCTAGGGGATGCTTAATCTTGACTAAGCCTATGACAACCCTGCTTTTTATTACAACTTAAACATGATTTATTAAATAAAAATTCACATCATACAACAAAGAAGAATGAGAGGTTTAGTGTCTTTGGGGATTAGGATCATTACATAAAAACTTAAAACATGAAATAAAATATCTTTATTGAAAACTTCCTTTACATGACCACTACATTCTCTCGTACATAGCATTGCATGGGATAACCTGAGGACATGCATAAGAAAATGGTGAGCTATAAAGCCCAGTAAGGGAGTACACATGGAATAACATGAGGAGTAAAATACATGTTAGACAATAGGCATATAAAAAGAGCATAAAAGAAACATGAACATAAATGCATGATAAAGCATGATAATCATAACATTGAAATGTGGCAACAATACTTAACATGGAATTAGCATGAGCCAAGTCTCATTGCACATAAAGCATGAGTAAACCCTCATTTCACATGAAGCATGAGTAAACCCTCGTTGCACTTGAATTATCCTGATTCAACACTCATTGCACATGACATATGATGATACTATACTTTACCCAATGCATTGGAGTGCTATAAGGGCACACCCTTCTTAAACATTTCATTTCATGCATAAGTGTGCCACATGGATCATAAAACATGGATTCATAAAACATAATCATTTATTCCATGATAAAGGAATGTGGAATTCATACATGAAACATTGTAATAAATAAGTAAATTTGAATAAAGGTGGATACCCTTGATGGAGAAATTGGCATGGTATCCACTACACAATGGCATTGGCTTAGAAAATCGGTGCGATTTCGGCAGCGTAACAGCGTGACATAAGAATTCATAGAAAAGGTTGATGAGAGATAAAGGTGTTTTTCATCATATTTACATCTAATGGAAAGTAATGCGGTCATATAGATAAATGTCCCAACAATTGTAAAGGAATTTAGATTCACGATACAAAATTATTTGCTTGAATGTAAAAGAAGAGAGAGAAGTTCCTTTCAGAATTTCGGCATAGTAACAGGTGTACATGGGAGGCATTTAATGAGAGAGAAATGGGTCTCCCATCATTCAAACAATAAGAGGGCAGTATGGGGGAGGTGAGAAACCATACCCCAACATTCATAATTGAAATTAAAAGGGCAATACAACTTAAAGAAAATTGAAAAAAATGAGAAAGGAAGAAAATACCCTTACTTGGAAGTGTGCTTCCAAAGGATAGAGAGAGGCTTGTAAGAGGCTTCTTGGGAGCTTGGGGAACCTTGGGAGGATTCTAGAGAGAGTTGGTCAGAGGTTGGATGAACTCAAAAGGATTTTAGTGAGGAGGAAGTAGGAGTTTGGGTGGGTTTATATAGGAAAGGTGAGAGAATTCTTTATTATTTAGGTTTGGGACACCTTATATTAAACAAATCCAAACCAAAAACCATCCCATGGTTTTTTCCCATGGTTTCTGGAAAAGGAAAGAGGAAAACAATATTTTACAAGGCCAAGGTCCGAACTTATTAAAATATTAGGGTTTCTTATGTGGAGGTGAGTCACTCTCCCATGGAAATTAATTTAAAAAGGAAAAGTGTTGAATATGTCTTGAGGGGTTAATTAATGCTTTGAAAATTAAGTCAAACAAACCCAAAATCACATTATTTTAATGATAATACATATATTGGCCGAAATAAGGATTATGGTATTTTATTACATCATTATTGGGTCATTATGATGTCATAAAACACATTATATATTTAAACGGTATTTAATTTTTACCCAAAAATTTGACTATCTCAGAAAATTATGAAAAATTAACCATTGGATAATTTAGAAATCCTGATTCCATAAATGAAATTTATTTTATCTAAATAATTATCTATATATGTGAATTTTTACTTTTAAAATAAAAACCGATATTTATGAAAAATTCATGGGTTTTGACAGAAATGGCTATCAAACATTAATAAAAATTTTTAATTTCATTCATAAAATTATAAGATCATTTATATTTAATAAAAAATAATTTAATAATAATATTATTATTTTATTAAAATATTATTTAATTCAAAAAAATCCCTTAATTTAATAAAATATATTTCTTAGTTAAATAATAACTAAAAACACCATTTGTACATTAAAAACTATTTACAATGTATCAAAAATGACTAGAAATTATATTCATTATTATATAAAAAAATAATGTACATGAACATAGTACTACTTATTTGTTACATAACCCCTTAAAACAGCCGCATAAGACCTAAGGGTATGGTGTGCTATGGTGACAGACTCTTGGGGTGGCTCAGAAGACATTTCTCGTGTGGTAATTTCAATCAACTTCCACTTTTCCCATAGACGGTCACGTTCGAGCTTGACATAATGAAGCTCATCTTGGGATTGTTCAAGGGCGAAGCCCAAGGATGCCACCTCTTTTCTGAGCTCCGAAAAATGGGCCTCGTATGGGGAAATTCTACTGGATGAGGCCATCGCTTCCTTTGTCTGAGTAAAATTGGGTTTGTTAAAGTCTTATATTTATACTAATCATGTGGTCATTGTTCAAAGGCTATATTAACAACGGTCACAATTTTTAACATAAAACCAAAGAAGATGACATCTTATAATTTTTTTTTCATAAAGATACATTTAACTGGATCAAGAGGGATTTTCTATTATTGAAACTTTGGGTCATTACAATATTCCGCCCTTAAGAAATTTCGCCCTCAAAATTTTCCCTTTTCCCACACTAAAACAAATGTGGGTAACTCAGCTTCATCATATCCTCCGACTCCCAAGTCGCTTCTTCAAACTTGTGGTTTTTCCACAACACCTTGACGTGGGACATTGTCTTATTTCGTAGAACTTTTTCTCTACGATGTAAGATCTTCACTGGTTGCTCCTCATAAAAAAGATCATCTTCCAATTGTACCACCTCGGAAGAGAGTACATGTGAAGGGTCTGGTATGTACTTCCTTAAGAGGGATACATGAAAGATATCATACACCTTCGCCATGGTAGGTGGAAGTGCTAGTCGATAGGCCACAACCCCAACATGATCAAAAATCTCGAAGGGGACGATGTACCTTGGACTTAACTTCCCTTTCATTCCAAACCACATGACCTTCTTCCATGGAGATACGCATAGAAACACCATGTCTCCAACTTTAAATTCAAGGTCTCATCAACGATTATCTGCATAACTCTTCTGTTGACACTATGATTCCTTGATATGCTGCTGAATGGTTTTCACCTTCTCTACCATTTCATAGACCATTTCTGGTCCAAGCAGCTTACGTTCACCGACTTCATCCCAACATGCCGGTGTTCTTCACCTTTTCCCATATAGGGCTTCATATGGTGCCATTTGTATGCTCGAGTGGAAACTGTTATTATAAGAGAACTCAACCAGAGGAAGATGTTGATCCCACACTCCTTTAAAGTCCATTGAGAACTCTCTCAACATATCCTCATGTTTTGGGATAGTCCGCTCTGATTGGCCATCATTTTGAGGATGATAGGCCATACTGAAGTTTAGTTCAGTATTCAGAGCATGTTGAAGACTCTTCCAAAACATAGAGGTGGATCTTGGATCTTGGTCAGACACAATAGATAGTGGTACTCCATGAAACCTTTCCACTTCCCTGATATATATCCACGCCAGTTGATCTAATGAAAAATCCTCCTGAATAGAAATGAAGTGTGCAGTCTTTGTAAGACGATCCACAACAACCTATATTGCATTGTTGCCTCTAGATGTCCTCAGAAGTCTGGTGAAAAAGTCCATGGTGATGTTCTCCCATTTCCATTCTGGTATGGGCAATGGTTGCATCATCCCCTTATACTTCTACCTCTCTACCTTCACTTGCTGACACACCATGCACTTTGAAGTATATTCGGTGATCTCCTTCTTCTTATTATCTGACCTAAAGTTTTCTTGGAGATCTCGATACATCGTTGTGCTCCCTGGGTGAATAGAGAAATTTGAACTATGTGCATCATCCAAGAGTTCCTTCTTCAGCTCTGAAATTGATGGAACACGTTTTCTTTTCCCAAACCGCACAGTCCCTTCTTCATTAATATTAAACTCCGAGGATTTTCCCTTTTTGCTAGCTTCCACTTTTTCTTGAATTCCCACATCATCCTTTTGAGCATACTTTGACCTTTCCAAAAGAGTTGGTTGAGAAATCATTTGTGAAAAGATTGATTATGTTCCCTTTTTTATGATTCCCACGCCCATCTTCATCAAGTCTAAGAAGATTGGATCCTTCTCAATTCTCATTATTGATAGAATCACGGGATCCTTTCTACTTCGGGCATCTGCCACCTTGTTCGCTTTCCCAGGGTGGTAATGTATTGAACAATCATAATCCTTGATGAGCTCTATCCATATTCTCTGGCGCATATTAAGCTCTTTCTGTGTGAATATATATTTACGACTCTTGTGGTCAGTATATATCTCACATTTCTCCCCATAGAGATAACGCCACCCGATTTTCAAGGAAATGATCACCGCCGCCAACTCCAGATCATGCATTGGATATTTTTGCTCAAGGATTTTCAACTGCCTTGAGGCATGGTATATAACTTTATCATTCTACATCAGCACACAACCTAAGACCTTCTTTGAGGCATCACTGAATAAGACAAAAAGTTCCCCACATGTGGGTTAACTGAGCACAGACACAGTGATAAGCCTCCCTCTCAACTCCTTGAATCTTTCTTCGCATTCATAATTCCAATCATAATTTACTACCTTTTGAGTTAGCTTGGTAATTGGGTTGGACAATCGTGAGAAATTTCTCACAAATCGTCGATAATATCCACCTAACCCCAAGAAGCTACGGATATCCGTTACCGATGTTGGCCTCAACCATCCCTCAATTGCATTTGTTTTGGAGTGATCCACAGATATCCCATTGCTTGTGATGATATGGCCCAAGAATGAGACTTTCTTCAACTAGAACTCACACTTTCTATACTTTGTATAGAGCTTCTCCTTGCGCAATATCTCTAGTACAGTTCTTAAATTCTACTCATAACCCTCCTTGGTTTTGGAGTATATTATAATATCATCTATAAATACTACCAAATATTTTTCAAGGTAGTCTCTAAAGACTCTATTCATCAATTCCATGAATATTTCTGGAGCATTGGTGAGTCCGAAAGGAATTACTATGAATTCATAGTGCCCGTATCTTGTACGAAAAGCAGTCTTGGGGACATGTTCCTTCTTCACCCTTACTTGATAATATCCCGACCGCAAGTCCACCTTGGAGAAGTATTGTGCTCCATGCAGCTGATCAAACAAGTCATTGATTCTTGGGAGAGGATACATGTTCTTTATCTTTATTTTGTTAAGTTCACGATAATCAATGCAAATCCGCATTGATCCATCCTTCTTCTTGACAAAGAGGACTAGTGCACCACATGGTGAAGCAATTGGGCGTATAAACCCTTTATCCAGATTCTCATGTAGTTTTTTCTTCAGCTATTCATGCTCCAGAACAGCCATTCTATATGGAGTATTGGATACTAGTAACTCCCCAGGTATATGTTCAATTGAGAACTCAACATCTCTTCAAGGAGGAAGACCAGGAAGTTCATCGGGAAACACTTTAGCAAATTCCCTCACAATAGGCATTTCTTCAAGGATGGTTTCTTCTTTGGACTCAATCATCTGAGCTAGATACACATGCTCATAGGGTAGTAATATCCATGATTGAGATGATGTATCTAAAGTAGATTCATCTTCCTCCTGACACTTGTAATGAATCGGGGGTCGATTCTCCATATGGAGTGTGATTTCCCTCTCCCGACAATTTATGTTGGGCTCTATATAAGGAAAGCCAATCCAGGCCAAGAATTGCATCAAATTCCACCAGAGGGAGTATGGAGAGGTTTTCCGAGAAATTCAATCCACAGATTATAATAGGGGAGGACTTATACTCATGGGATGCAATGATTGCCCCATTTTCCGTACTCACCGACATCTTTAATTCCATGATTTGTGGTGGTGCTGGGATTGTTCCACAAAACTTTTGAGATATAAAAGAATGCGTATAACCTGAATCAAAAATTAAGTTCGCTATTCCTGAATGAATAACTAGCGTACCTTTCACCACTTCGTTGTTGGGGTTCACTTCGGCAGAAGTGATGGCAAAAGCTCTTCCTTGTTGTCTTGGAGGTTGTTGGTTGCCTCCGATAACCCTTGGATTAGGGCACTTATTTAAAAAATGACCTGGTTCATTGAATTTATAGCATTGAACAATGAGTTGAGGTTCAAACGGAGCGTTCCTCTCCTTTGTCGCAGCCGCGGGTTCTTCTTTCCGATAGTTAACAGCTAGGTTCCCTTCTATTCCACACCTGAAGCATTTTCTCGTCCCCTTAAGGCAATTTCCAGGGTGCATCTTTCCGAACTTTTGTCAAGTGGGGTGCTGGACCTTCTTAGAGCCATTGGATTTATCAATCGGACCACTAGCATTGAAGTCTACCTTACGCTTCTTGTCCCCATGATACCCCTGTGATTCTACGATCTCCATTTCGACCTTGAGGTCACATTAGAAAATTTCCTCATAGCTGTCGAAGTCACAGATCGCTAATGCTTTCCTCAAGATAGGCTTCAGCCCACCAAAGAAGTGGTCAACCTTGCATTCGGGGGTAACGAAAAAGTCGGAAGCGTATTTTGAAAGACTTGTGATGTTTGTCTCATATGCTCCAACATATTCTTCATCTTTTTTCTTGAGGGAAAAGAAGTCCCTTTCTATCTTAAGCTAGAGGGTGCACAAAAAATATCTATCAAAAAACATCTTCCGGAATTCCTTCCATTCTAAAGCCTCAATCTACTCCTCAGGATTCGTATTTTTGATCAACGTCCACCATTGATTAGCTTCACCCTCCATACGATAAGCATCCAAGAGAACCTTCTCTTGTTTAGAACATTGGAGGATGGAGAAGATCTTTTCAAGGGAGTTGATCCATTGTTCAGCAATCGTGGGATCAGATGATCCACTAAAAGTAGGAGGAATTTGTTTCATGAAGCTCTCGATAGCGACTTATTCTTTCTTAGGGGGGGTGGGGGGTTGAACATTCCTCTTGACTCGTGTTTCTATTCAAAACTTGAGTTAGCTGAGAGAGAAGCGTGACAAAGTTCGTGATTCCCAATCCCACTGGATTTGGCATCTCACTAGTACAGTCATCACACTGATCTTCACAAAGCATGTTTGCCCGAGTCCTCCTATTACCGGCCATTGGCTGGAATAAAAGGAAAGTTAGGGGTAACACATAAAGGGTAATCCAAAGAAAAAAGTGGATGAATTATAAATAAACATTCATTTCCTTAACTCATGAGTCTATAGACTTCAATATACTATTTTCATGATCTACTTTCGAACATATATTTTAGGGGAATTTTTTTAATTCCCTTAATAAGGGTTTATACTAAGCATGTGAATTTACCAAAGCATATACCCCGGGAGTGTCATAACCAAGAGTTCAGCAATGCCCATTGTCGTGCACCAGTTCCCGTTCGAGTCTAGCTCAAAGCAGTGTTTTCGGGTTTTACCCCTAGGATACATCTGTGCCAGAGCCGCCTCTACCTACTCGTATCCAGACAGGGATGTATTTTCTTGATAAATCACTTACTCAATACATACCAAAAAATAGGGATGTTTTTGTTATACATATTCTTATCTTTAAGGAATTACTAGGGTTTTTCTAATCCTAATCCCAAAAATAACCAAACCTATCCTCTGATACCAACTATGACAACCCTGCTTTTTATTACAACTTAAACATGATTTATTACATAAAACTTCACTTGATACAACAAAGAATATTGAGAGGTTTAGTGTATTTGGGGCTTAGGATCATTACATAAAAACTTAAAACATGAAATACAACATCTTTATTGAAACTTCCTTTACATAACCACTACATTCCCTCGTACTTAGCAGTGCATGGGATAACCTCAGGACATGCATAAGAAAAGGGTGAGCTATAAAGCCCAGTAAGGGAGTACACATGGAATAACATGAGGAGTAAAATACATGTTAGACAATAGGCATATAAATATAGCATAAAAGAAACATGAACATAAAGGAATGATAAAGCATGATAATCATAACATGGAAATGTGGCAACAACACTTAACATGGAATTAGCATGAGCCAAGGCTCATTGCACATAAAGCATGAGTAAACCCTCATTAAAAATTTAGCACGAGTAAACCCTCGTTGCACTTGAATTAGCATGATTCAACACTCATTGCACATGACGTATCATGATACTATACTTCACCCAATGCATTGGAGCGCTATAAGGGCACACCCTTCTTAAACATTTCATTTCATGAATAAGTGTGCCACATGGATCATAAAAAATGGATTCATAAAACACAATCATTTATTCCACGATAAAGGAATGTGCAATTAATACACGAAACTTTTTAATAAATAATAAATGGTGTATAAAGGTGGATACCCTTGATGGAGAAATGGGCATGGTATCCACTACACAATGGCATTGGCTTAGAAAATCGGTGCGATTTCGGCAGCGTAACGGCGTGAAATAAGAATTCATAAAAAAGGTTGATGAGAGAGAAAGGGGTTCCTCATCATATTTACATGTAATGGAAAGTAAGGAGGCCATATAAATACATGTCCCAAAAATTGTAATGGAATATAGATTCATGATACAAAATTATTTTCTTGAATGTAAAAGAAGAGAGAGAAGTTCCTTTCGGAATTTTGGCATAGTAATGGGTGTACATGGGGGGAATTTAATGAGAGAGAAAGGGGTCTCCAATAATTCAAACAATAAGAGGGAAGTATGAGGTAGGTGTGAAACCATACCCCAAAATTCATAACTGAAATTAAAAGGGCAATACAACTTAAAGAAAATTGACAAAAATGAGAAAGGAAGAAAAAACCATTACTTAGAAGTGTCCTTCCAAAGGCTAGAGAGAGGATTGTGAGAGGCTTCTTGGGATATTGGGGCACCTTGGGAGGATTCTAGGGAGATTATGGAAGAGGTTGGACGAACTCCAAAGGATTTTAGTGAGGAGGAAGTGGGAGTTTGGGTGGGTTTATCTTGGAAAGGTGAGATAATTCTTTATTATTTAGGTTTGAGACCCCTTATATTAAACTAATCCAAACCAAAAACCATCCCATGGTTTTTCCCATGGTTTCTGGAAAAGGAAATAGTAAACCAATATATTACACAGCCATGGTCCGAACATATTAAAATATTAGGGTTACTTATGTGGAGGTGAGTCACACTCCCATGGAAATTAATTTAAAAAGGAAAAGTGTTGAATATGTCTTGAGGGGTTCATTAATGCTTTGAAAAGTAAATCAAACAAACCCAAAATGACATTATTTTAATGATAAAACATATATTGGCCGAACAGAAGGATTATGGAATTTTATTACATCACCATTGGGTCATTATGATGTCATAAAACACATTATATATTTAAACGGTATTTAATTTTTACCCAAAAATTTGACTGTCTCAGAAAATTATGAAAAATTCACCGTTGGATAATTTCAACGTCCTGATTTCAGAAATGACATTTTTTTATCTAAATAATTTTCTAAATATGCGAATTTTTTCTTTTAAAATAAAAACTGACATTTATCGATAATTCACGGGTTTTGACAGAAATGGATTTCAAACCTTAATAAAAATTTTAATTTCATTCATAAAATTATAATATCATTTATATTTAATAAAAATTAATTTAATAATAATATTATTATTTTATTAAAAAATTATTTAATTCAAAAAATCTCTTAATTTAATAAAATATATTTCTTAACTAAATAATAACTAAAAACACCATTTGTACTTTGAAAGCTATTTACAATGTATAAAAAATGACTAGATATTATATTCATTATTATATACAAAAATAATGTACATGAAGATAGTACTACTTATTTGTTACATAACCCCTTAAAACAGCCGCATTAGACCTAAGGGTAAGTTGTGCGATGGTGACATACTCTTGGGGTGGCTCGGATAACATTGCTCGAGTGGTAATTTCAATCAACTTCTACATTTCCCGTAGACGGTCACGTTCGAGCTTGACATAATGAAGCATAGCTTGGGCTTGGTCAAGGGCGAAGCCCAAGGATGCCACCTCTTTTCTGAGCTCCGACAAATGGGCCTTCTATGGGGAGATTCTATTGGATGAGGACATCGCTTCCTTTGTCTGAGTAAAATTGGGTCCGTTAAAGCCTTATATTTATACTAATCATGTGGTCACTATTCAACGACTATATTAACAACGGTCACAATTCATAACATAAAACAAAAGAAGTTGACATACTATAAAATTTTTTTTCATAAAGAGACATTTAATTTGATCAAGAGGGATTTTCCATTAATGAAACTTTGGGTCGTTACAGAGCCGGAGGTTTTGGACGTGGGTGTTTTCAGGGGTCGAGTTTTTAATTAAAGATTTTATTTGTTTAAACTCTTATCTCCCCACCCATCCCCATTCCTCCCCTAGAAAACCCCCCTCACCCTTCCCTCTCAACCTCCTCCTCCTCCTCTTCCTCTGATCAAGGCGGAAGCAATGGCGGGGTGCGGATCGACAGTGAAGCTCCGAGCAACGCCAAACAAGGTAGGATCTCTTCATGTACATTTTAAATTCCGCACCTCCTTTGAATCCATAATTTTGTGTCCAATTTTCATTTGATCTTCTAACAAATCCCATGGTAATGTAGTATAAACTCTGGTTATTACAACACATCTTTCGGATTTAAAATCCATGTTCTGAGGAGATCGCAAACGTCCGCTGAAGATTGAGGGTTTTGGAGGTCGTTGGTGTTTTCCGATGGGTGGTCCGGCCTTCCCAGGCGATGACGCAGCACTGTGGATGGCGGCTCGGAGCGGGGCGATGTCAGTTTCAGTGGGGCCGGTCGGGGCCGAATCGTGGTCAAGCGCAGGTGGCCGATGGAGGCACTGGATTAGCAGGGGACATCACAGAGGAGGCCGGCAGAGGCGCTGGGAGGAGGCCGGCGGGCGCTGGGTGGAGGCGGCGACCTCGAGGGGGGGGGGAATAAGCCCCGCGAGCCGTGGGTCTTCCATGACGCGTCGTGAGGGAGGAGACCAAACATCTTGGCCAGTCTATTTAAAAAAATAAAAAAAGAAAAAAAAGAAAATTGGACCCGATGCGGGTCCGGTGCTGCTGGAGTGGGTCGACGGTCTGGACCGGGCCGGCCGGTCTGGACCGACCCATTTTGGGCCCCCTTGCATTCAGGGGGACGTATCTCCTAAACGGAATGTCTGTTTGATGCGTCATCTACGGATATGTAATCTTACCAACAAGGATAATATTTTGATATGGTCTTGGGAATTTTTATTTCTCGAGACGAGGGGCTCAGTGCCACGACACGTACGTTAAGCAAATTGACGTTTATCTCGGGGGTTCGTGTTTTGAGCGGCGCAGACACATCCGACGCCCGATTTGAGCGCCGTCAGTGGCGTTGGGACCCCTGGTGCCTAGGCGGTGTTTTCGAATTTGATTTCAGGCGTTGAAACTGGAGTTGAGGCATGGGCCCCATGGCCCATTTGTCGAGCAGCACACAACTTTTTGCAACTTGTTCATCAGACGTCTATTCGGGGCATGCGAGCTGTCGATTTTGGGTGTTTTTACGAGAGCATTGCAATGGTGCAATCCTCCCGCTTTGATTCTGCATGAGGGTGTGGGCCCCGCGTGGGCCGTTTTGGAAGTTGGCGGTAATTTCAAACTTTATCACCGGGTGTCCGTTTTGGACAAGTGAATAGCCCATCATGTGTACTTTTTCGAGAGGATCGCAACTGTGCGATCCGTTGGTAGCGCTTTGGGACTGGGATGTGGGTCCCACGAATCACCGATCGTGTGAGGTGCGGCGGAATGAATATTTTTCTTAGGATATCCATTCCACTCATGTGAGAAGTCCTTTTGACATGTTTTCCCAAGGGGATTGCAATGGTGTGATGCACCCGACTGTTTTCAGGGCCGAGGCTCAGGATCACGGGACGTCGTTCGGGCGTAAAGTGGTGTTGGTGACTTTTTCATCTGATATCAGTTTGAGGTGAGTTAGTAGTCTATCTCTCATGTTTTTTTGTGAGGATTACAACGGTACGATCTGTTTGAATGTACGGAGACTCCTTTGAGATGTAATTTAAATGTGGAAGCATGAAATGTGTATCAGTGGAGGTTCTTCCTGCGGTGTTTACATAGAAACCTTGGTGTGTGATTGCGTTCACTCTTGGGAGATTAATGTAAATGCTTGATGAGATATAGTTGGCCGTGCTTAGGCTGATGAGGTGGCTTTTTGGAGTTGTTAGGTTTACGTCCTTCACGTTGATGTTGGGTGCCATGTGCACGATAGCTTTTGGGATGGAAATGTGGTATACTCTGGGAGTATACGGGAATGCTTGGAGGTACATATGGTTGTTTGTACCTGAGAACATTTGTGCACTTTGATGGAGTTGACTTGGGGCCACACATCGTGTGGGCCCCATGTGTGTACCGTGTTATGATTTTTGTACCCTTGACCTCTCGAGACATAGAGGGTCCTTCTATTATCGATTGTTTGACAAGAAGGGTTGAGTTTTCTCTTGGTTCTGTTCTCGTTTGTTTGAACACCAGGGTTGAGTTTCCCCTAGTTATGTTCTCATTTGTTTGACAAGCAAGGTTGAGTGGGTCTCCCCCTGGTCCTGTTCACGATGGTTTCGACCAGCAGGGTGAGTTGTTTTCCCCTAGTTCTATTCTCGATGGATTGGACATCAGAGTTGCTTTGTGTTCCCTGGTAGAGTTTTTGTGGATTTGGTGTGACCAACACTTTACACGGGCACAGATACTCTACCTAGGAGGTTGTTTCTAGCAGGGCTGGCCGGGAGGTTGATTTCAATGGGGTTGGCCAGTGAGGTACCATCCTGCATGGATGGCCAGTGGGGTACCATCCAGCAGGGATGGCCAGAGCAGTACCATCCAGCAGGGACGGCCAGTGGGTTACCATCCAGCATGGATGAACAGTACATTGGTGTTCACCGAGCAGTACCATCCAGCAGGGACAACCAGAGTGGTTCCGGGATTACCTCCAGCGAGGCTGGGAAGTGGTCCCCGATGCCGGGTTTACCTCCAGCTGGGTTGGGAAGTGGTCCCCGATGCCGGGTTCACCTCTAGCTGGGCTCGGAAGTGGTCCCCGATGTCGGGTTTACCTCCTGCTGGGCTGGGAAGTGGTCCCTGATGACGCTTCCGAGCCTCCCTCCAGTGTATTAGCCTTTTACGGGACTGGGAATTGGGACTCATAAACGACTTTAGCCAAGTCTCCCTTTAGTGGATTAACCTTTTACGGGACTAGGCAGTGTGGCACCCATCGACTTTTGTCGGGTCTCTCTCTAGTGGGAACCCGTCGACTTCCAGGGATTACCCTCTCGGTGGGCAGGGCAGGGGGTCTCCTGTCGACTTGAGGATACCTATCGACTACGGGGTAGTGATGAGGTGAGGTTCGACGTTCCCCAGAACTCTCAAGTACGTGGGGGCGCTTTTCCTACCGAGATGCGACCTAAAATCGTGTGGGTGAGTCAGTGCCGCCCAAAGCAGATAGTGTCAAGGTGTGGTGATTTGAACCCCATGACTTGCAATTTTGGGCAGAAATGCAGGATGCTGGGCATCGATGGTGTTTACTTTTGTGACTGTTGGCTACTCACTTTTTTGGGCTGAGCTACGGGATGGAGATCCCCTTACGATCTTGTTCGGGCTTCTTGTTTGAGCATATGGATATGTATATACCTTGTTTAAGTACCCACATCATGGGCTTGGTTACTATCCCTTCAGGAGAGGTGAAGATGCGCGGGGTATTCCACGTGCTTTCCATTTCTAGCTTCTCGTGGTTGGATGAGTCTACTATCCTGCTATAGGTAGTGAAGACTCGATGAGAAGTTCCTCTTCTCACCATTTCCAGCTCCTAGTTTCTGGACGAGTATACCTCCTTTATCTTGTTGGGTTGAGCTGGACTCTCTAATGTACTCTTTAATTCACTCCTTGTTGTACTTCCTCACTTTTCCTTGTTCAATGTACTACACACCCTTCGGTACCTCCTTTGTTTCTCCCTCGATCCATCAGGGTATCCTACTGAGTATTTTTATACTCACCCCTGCTTGGGCTTCGCCCGCACATTGTGCGACCTTGCAGATGACAGATAGGTTGGTCGTGACTTCAGTGGAGCTTAGGAGTTCGGGAGCTTGGACTGCGTGTGGTAGTCATAGTTGGGTTCCAGGTGTGGGACCCTCCCAGCAATTTACTTTTATTTACCTATTGCCGGGTTGTGGCTCTTTTCTTGTTGGGAGCGTGTTTTGACCTTTTCCTTGTTCAGTTCACCTTCAGCTTTTTCTTTGTACTATTAGTGGTCGATGTAATTTGTGGTTTATTTATAGTATTTGGCACTTTAATTTACATTACTTGTCTTTTCTTTTACTCTTCTTTTCTTCATTGAGTGGGCTGTGTGTGTGTGTACAGGTACTTAGGCAAAGGCCTCGTCGAGTTATTGTGCCTTCGGCGCTGGTCTCCAGCCCCTAGCCTATGGAGGCGGACTTGGGGTAGTTGCGGATTGAGCCTGGGTAGGGTCGGGTTGTGACAGACTAGGATTCAGATTAACATAAGGCCCAATATTCATACATTCCATCATAAAACAAAAAACTTCTTTTTTATACATACACGTTAGTGTAAAATGTTTATTACAAAACATAACTAACAGGAAATAAGTAAAGAATGTAAAAATATAGAAGGTATATGAGCGCTATAAACCTCATTTTATACCTATTATAGTGATTTTAGAGTAGATTAGGATGTATATAATTACAATAGGTGGGGGTAAAATTTGGTTAAATGCATTTAAACTAATCAATAAAAAAACCACTCAACACAAATCATTGGACTAAGACTTAGTAAGATGATCTGAGTATGATAATTGAAATCATAGTTGATCTAATTAAATCAGACTATTAAATTATGTTGAATTTTTTTTCCAATTAAACCAAATTATGTTTTATCATAATCATAGATACACTAATAAAAAATTATAATACGATGACAAGTACAAATACTATCTTTCAATTACTTGAACAATGGAACAAAAAAATTGCAAAGAAAAGAAATATGATAGATAGTAAAAGTAAATATGACATAAAACATATATTAAAAATAATATACTCTTTTTAACATTAAGAGTAAAGTTTTTCAATAGCCTAGAATAAAAGTATCCAAAGTTTTATAATTATTATAATGTATGTCTTTCCTGATGAAGAATCCCTTTGATAAAATGATTTGAGTAACTATATCTTATTATCCCCATATTTCCTTGATATAATGATAAATGTATGTCTTCCCACCCCCTATATTCTTGATCCCATGGATAGGATCTAACATCTTCATATCCTTGGAATCGATCGATCATAATAATGAGTGAACACGATTACAAAGGAAAAAGTTCTAAAGGAAACAACCTAACGTTGATTCCTTATAACTACAACTATTTGAAGTATTACAATGACTAAGAAGTATATTTTAATGTAGAGAAAACATTAGAGGATTTGAGATTATAATAAGATATCTTCCAGACTCTTCAAATGACCTGATATTTGTAGTTGAAAATCTAATGGTCATATTTCCATGTTTGTTGCAACAACCTTGAACTGTTGGCTGTTGAAAACTCATCTGTAACTGAATGTTAGATGTTGTTTTTCTTTTAGCACCATTATAAGGATAAACATATTACTTATGATAAAAAATTATTATTATTACTATGATTATAATAATTAGTTTTTTTATGATGGACTTATTTATCATTTCTCAATATAGTAATCCTTATGAGAGTCCGCCCGCTATATCTGTACCAATATCAGTCTGATTGTCATGTTTTTATTCCAATATGTGGGATGATAAAAAAAATTAACTACTGGTATGCATAAAGGGAAATAAAATAATCAAACAAATAATCAATATAATTATTGTATTGAAGAATTATAAGTTTATATTCTTCATAAATTAATACATTTCCTTTATATTGTAAAAGGTAATTTATTCTATAAAACATAATAAAACAATTGGGGCATAAAATGTTAGTAAACATAGTTTTAAGTGAGTTTTTGGGATTTAAAAACTTATGGAATGGAAAATAAATATGTAATAATTCTAACTCAACAATATTCATAAATGAATTATGACTCTTTAATTTTAATATAACATAAATCTTTATACCATTTAAATTGTTAACAATAGAATCATAACACATGTATATGTATGAGTAACTATCTCCACATTGAGATGCACTTTTTATTAAAAAAAATCTCTCATGTATATTCATGATGATATATTTAATGATTTTATTTAACGTTTATAATTTTTTTTGATTCATGATAGATAATATATTTTATTTTCATTATTTACTTATTGTTCAATAAAAAGTACAAATGCCACTCATGTTTTCCAAAATACTACTGCCTCACAAGCCGATGTATGTTATTTTTCATGAATCATTTTCAAGAATAAATTAAATTTTTTAATCAATGTGTAAATAAGATAATTTTATCATGATTATTAATCTATAGATGATGGAAAATTGAATTGATTAAATACGATCACGCCAACAGTACAATTTTTCAATTATGATCCGAACATCCTCAAAACACCTGATGTGGACTTAATCGATTAAGTAATTAAATATTTAATTGAGAAAAATAATTCGTTTAATTAAATGTTAATTAAACTGAAAAATAATCTTCAATAATTTAATAATTATCATATGTTTAGTATATTTAATTTAAAGGACAAACATAGAAATTCTGGACTTGAGGTAAGACGTTTCTTAACTCATTATTAATTCAGTGTGTTACACTTCAACGTCATTTAATATTTTATGCAATGAATATGTGTGAAATATTGAATCATTATATTATGTTGTATTTAAAATTATTTTATCAGATACAAAAATTTACACACAATGATATGAATTGTTAAATTTAAATTTAGTGATAATTTCATATTTAAGCATTATTTATCTCAATATTGTTTCTTTGAGAAATCTATAAAATAATATCCTACATCCATTTTTAAGGAATATATAATAAAAATTGAGATATTATATCATGAATTCTGTTTTAACAATGATATTTATGTTTATTTTTAATTTATATCTTTCGTGATAAATTGATTCAAATGATAGAAATGTTTCAAGGTTTTTCTTGGTATCAATTTCAATTCTTTGAGACATAACTCATATAGTGCACCAAATTTGATATTATATTGTTCAATTACTACCAAATTAAAATTACCATACACATTATTCCATTGAAATTTCATGTTTTATAGAATAATTTTTTGTTCCTTCATTCAATGGATTTGTTTTCAAGAATTACAACATTTTAAGCATTTATCATCCCAAACTTCCTTATTTGGGACATGTTTTGATTTATGATTTCATATTAATTTATATTTCTTATGTAATTATTCTAGGAATATAATATCTATACTAATTTCATAATAATTTTATCTTATTTTCCATTTTAGGTTATTTTATTCAAGGAATTTTTTGTTTTAAACGATGATAAATAGTTGTTTAAAACATTACATTGAAGGTTTTATAGAATTTTTTCTAAAATATTCTTCCATGTTATTTATATTATTTCCAAATTATTTTTTTCAAAACATAAATAAATTCCTAATGTTATGTTTGATAATATTTTCACTTCTATTAATATTTTTAACGGATATTTTTTTATTGTTTACTATATTGGTCACTTTTGTGTCCCTTTAAATTTTTATGAAAAAATTGTTTATTTTTAACATATTTGAATGGAATATAATTTTAAATTATCAAAAATATTCTTTTTTTATATAAAATAATATCATGACATAATATTTTTAATTAAAATCCTTTTCTCAAAATATTTCCATTTTTTTAAAGGCATTGAAAGAAAAGGTTGTTTCCCTTATTTTCCAAGAAGCATTTTAAATGTTATTTTAAAGTTATTTTCATGTATGTTAATATAAATAAATTATTCTAGTTCTTCCAGGGGGATATGATCTTATTATACCATTCGATTACTTTTTATTAATTTCTCATAATTATGATTTAATTAAATTTTCCTGGAAATCATTTCTTTTCCATTGGTTAATGAAGGGAAAGGAAATGATGGTTGTTTCTAATGATATTATATTGAAAATAGAAATATTAGAAATATTTTTATTTTAATAATAATAATTCTTTGTATTTATATGAAAGCAAGTACAAAGTCAAAGCAACCCGACACCCAAAACCAAAACCAAGCCAAAACCACGACCAAAACCAAAACCAAACCAAAACCAAAACCAAAACCAAAACCAAAGAAGGAAAATCAAGGAGGTCTGAAGAAGAGAAGACCAAGAGCATCCCAGATAGCGATGTCCATGCCGCTCGAAGGAAGGGATCTAAGGGAATTGAAAACCAAGAGAGGGGCGACAGGGGCCGCCCTAGAGGCCAAGAAGTCGGCAAACCAATTACCCTCGCGCCATGTGTGGAGAATCTCAGTGTCACGGGGTAGAAGAGCCTTACAGTTTCATATGATATAAGTGATCTGCCAAGGGGGATCGATGTCACCTTTGAGGGAGCTCTAAATGATCTTCGAGTCCTCTCCACTATAGTGACGGGGAGATCCCTCGAGGAGCAAAGTACTAAGCCACTGAGCATGGCCTTGTCCTCCACCACCAGAGGGTCACCAACTCCATAGGAGGCATAGAAAGCAAAGATAACAAAGCCAGATACATCCCGAACATCCCCTCCTCCTCTCATGCCCCCCCTGGCCGCATGCCCCGTCAGTGTTGATCTTTATCCTGTGAGGATGAGGGTGCCATATTATCTAATAACCAGGCATAGAAGGAGGTGGGGGACCCAGTGAGCATAGAGTGCTGGAGTAGCGAATTAGGGAGGGCATTGCCTCGTGATGCTTGTGGAGTGAGGCCAGCTCGGTAATTAACAGCCTGGTCCGGAGGATCAAACTGTGGGAAGAGTGGCGGGTCCCGTGGTTCCTCACATGGTTTCGCGCCTTACATGTTTTTATTGGTATAAATTGCCTTATATCATGTTTATGAACATTGAGTTTGTTCTCATACCATTATTGAAATTATGTTCTCAGTGTAGATATAAAATTTTTAATTCTTATGTTTATCCTGATAAATAATTTGAGCTCAATGTTATTATGTTCATTTTTCAGAATTTATAATAAAATATCTTATATATTATATTTCGTGAAGGGTTTTAGTTGAGACATGATAAATAATTAATATGGAATAATAATGGTTTGGTATAGGGGGAAACAAAACTCACATAAATATGTGAATAATTTTATGAATGTTTCATTCTTAATTCTTTAAAAATTTAGGCATAAAAGTGTCATGGTCATGTAATGGATCCAATATTTACATTTTATGTTGTATGTTTTCCATGCAAAAAACTTGGTTATTTTTATCGATATCGAAGCCAGAAATCTAATGATTATGTTTTTAGTATTGGATCTAGGAGTGTAGGTTTGGGGATGTCATAGTTGTGATGAAATAAATGTGGTTTGATATTCTAACATGATAAGAAATTCATGATGATAAATATGGAATTATGGTGGTTAATATAGATCCTTATATTAAAAGTGAAAAAAGTACATATATTTATCTCATAATAAATAGGTTTTTAAATAGATGGATCAACAAATCACAATATTGATGTAGTTTTAAAAATGAAATATTTTTTTGATGGTTAGGATTATATTTCCTTATATGTTTTATTATAGATGATCACCCTATATTTGTATATAATGATCAAATAACTTTAGTTATTTAGGATGATTTTGAATTGGAAGTGTTTCTGGAAAACAAATATCATTTATAGAAATTTCAAATTACATTGAAAATATATTTTTTATTTATTTACTATCAGTTTTCTATAAATTTATAATATATTTATTCCTTTTAATAATAAAATGTAAAATTTAATATCTTACGATATTTATTTATCTTCAGTTATATTTGTTAAAATTTTAAAATTAACATAACAGTGAATATTCTTCATTTTTATTTGATATATATTTTTGAATACATTTTAATAGAGTATGTATCATTATAAAAAATTTAGAATATGGTGGATTTCACATAGGGATCAATATATTTGTAATCTAGAATGATACTCAGGATCACTATTATTGGATTTCTATTTTATTATTTGTTATAAAATATGAGTTGATATATATTGACATGTTTAAATTTGTCTAAAGTGTACTACATTTGATGTAGATCTCTTTCAATTTATACTCTAATATTTGAGGTACATCAAACAACTAGTTCCATGAAATCACCATGTATATTACATAATTTAGGTTTATATTCTCTAATTTACTTCAGAGGGTATTTTATTCCCCGAACCTTACTACCAACAACATCCTTATACAATTATTCCTACACCCTCATATCCTTTTTCATATACTAGTTTCTAATTTAAATCTAGTACTTCTAACCATTATGCTATATTTTCTCTTCTTCATACCAAAATTGTCTATATAATTCATTCACATGGACCATAGCTTTCTATTAGATCTCACCCTCGAACTTTAATAGATGAACAATTTCCTTATACCATATATAAATGGTTATAATTTTCTATAAAATTAATAATATGTTTTTATTAATTTATTTATTAATAGATTCCATTATTATTTGGTTTAGATGTATCTTCCACCAATTGGTTTCATGGTCTTAAAAAAAATTATTCACTCTTGAATTGGGAAATGTTTGTTTTTATTACCCACTCCCACTAGAATCCATCATGGGTTGAAAATCATGAAATGTGTTACCCCAATGAATGAATAAAATATATCACAAGATAAATATTATAACCAAGCCTATAAAACACTCATATAGAAGGAATCACCCTCAGAAATTCCAAGAATGATAGAAGAAGAACCAACAGAAATATCCATATAGTAAAAATTTAATAAATGTAGCACCCCCAAAATGCATGAAATGTATTACATAAAAACCATAAAAAAATTAAGTTAATATTATATGATCTACTACAACACACATGATAACCCTGAGATAGTGATTCAGATACTAATATAAAACTCCATACTATATTGTTTTTAAATCCTGATATAGAAGAGAGGGATGAGAATATAATTATACTAAGTATGATTATTTAGTAAAAATTCTAGTAAAAGGAGGAAGAATCTTACTAAAGCCTCAATGAGTAAACAAAAATACATTATTTTTACAAAAAAAGTTTCTCCCCAACCCATCATCACCATGTCCCATGTACTAAATCCATACATAAGTATAGGAATGTAATTATCAATGAATATTTCAAAAGATACCCCACACCAACTTCTCCGCTAAACTTCTCACACTTATGCCATGGTGATATACATTTTCGAAATACCATACCATTAAAATCCATAAAACCACATAAAATAACATATTCATGTATATATAAATCCAACCACATATAACATTGCACACACAACAACCACAAACCACATTATTACTACACAATCACATCATAAACACATTTCATGTAAGATCCTGGATCTACCGTAAGGTTTTTTTGTTTACGTTTCATTTTAAGTTCATTATTTTGGTTAAATATGTGTTCTATCAAACCCATGTGAAGAATTGGGGGTGTTTTGAGGGTTTGGGACACAAAAGAGAAAGAAAAAGTGGGGGTTTCTAGGAATGTTTCACAGTACATAAAATATTAGTGAAAACCATGTGGAAATCCTAGGTATCCATAAAAGGGTGTCTATTGTTGGATAGTATCATACACACGATTTATGCATAATTTAGAAAACCGTGCTGGTAAACTGGTTTGCCTTGTAACATTGAGAAATTTAAAAAAATTCCATTACCGAATTTCTTATACTAACACAGTTTTTTCCTCCTACACCTTTACAGCCATAGGAATGAAGAAATGATCCCAAGAGCTTCCAAGGGTGATTCTTCCTCAACTGTAGGTCATTTGGATTTACATCAGATGTGAAATAAAGATCTAGGTAAGTAAAATCCCACGCTTTCTACTCTTTTTGGCATAGGGTTTTCATCTATTCCTTCTCTCCATCCTAAACTCTAAAACCCTTATTTTTAAGTAATATTTTGGTTGATAATTAAAATTATGATTGAATCAGGTTCTAAAAACTTGATTAGGAGTGAATTCATCAATAGATTCAAGGTAGTTAGTCTACAAGTGATATCCCATAGTTGGTACTTGGATTTGTGCATGTATGGTTTTGATATAAAATTTACCATGTTTTTTTCATCTTTTTCTTTGGAAATTCTAACATAGTGGGTGTCAAATTAACCAATTTAACCCCTAATGATCCCCTCAGGATCCATAGAGGATGACTTGTCCAAATTAAGGCCACCCATGGGGTGTGCTGGCCCCCTAATGGGATAATAAGAATTTAAGTTGTGAAATTGACTCATAATGATTTAGAGACTTAGAGAGTAAGTTAATTGGTTTATATAATGAGTTATAATGGATTTTGTCTAGTTTTTTCTAATGTTAAATGCTAAAGTATTGTTTGGATGAAATTTAAATAGGATAAATGGGACTAGTGGGAATATGATAAGGAATTATGTTTACAGTTGAATTTTCTTAGTGAGATAGGAATGAGAAATAGGGATAAAGGGATTTGTGATATAAATGATTATTATGTTAATATATTGATTCATAATGTTAATTTTCCATTTATTTATATTTTTTGGATGGTGAAAATGATACTGGAAATGATTTTTTGTGATGTGGTTAATTGTGGTGAATGATTAGTAAAAATGTTCACATGGATTGATAAGTGGGTTATTGACTTGAGGTTATACACCCATGGGTCAAGTTGGAATGAGGTTCTAGATCCACCCCTAAATGCCTGGGTTAGGGATGTGGACAAAGTATCATTCCCCTAGCATTTTCATTCCACCCGGACTGATTCTTCGAGGTTAGTATTATGAGGTCATTATGATGTGACTCCTAGAGACAAAGGGATAGAATTTTTATTCCCATATTCTAGAAAGAATTTAACAAGCCTAATACATTGAACAAATGAAAACGGTAGATTAAATTATGGGATTCCATTGTAGTAAACCTAGATTCAATGGTAGTATAATTTAATGGAACATTGTCTAGAGGGACCTATTGAACTATTTACCTATACATTCCTTTAATTATCCCTTTCATGCACTGGATACATTAACTAGATATTTTTTAGACATCATTAGAGGTGGAGTACTGAGTTATACTCACACCCTACTCGGGCCACCATAGGGTACTCGAGTAGATTTCATGCTTCCATGTCAGGGAAAAGGAAAGGGATCTATGATAGGGAGTCAAGTTGGACATGGGATATTCATGGGTAAGGTTCTAGACTTAGAGTCTAGACTATTTTGAGGATTCTTATATTTGTCTTTATTTTGTTATTTTATTCTGTTGTCACTTTATCATGGCATGATATAATTACCATTGTAGATTTTTGTACCCAGTTTGGGAGTTGGTTATTTATGCTTGTTATTAATTGTTTATTCTTGTTTCTACTATTAAAATTGTGTTCTTCTATGGATTACTCCATTAATGATGGTATAGTCTCCCCACATGACTTATTAAACCCTTACTACTATTCAGAACCCTCTGGAATATGGATATGAACACTTTAGGTAATGTGTAGACCTGACTTGGGGCATCAGTTTAGTTGATTTCGAGTTGGGGACTTCACAAAGTGGTATTAGAGGAGTCCTTTTCACTTTATTTCTATTTGTGGGATGGTAGAAAGAAGGTTAGGAATGTTTTAGGCTTCGGTAATGTGATTGTTCTTGCGAGAAGAAGAACCATGTACGAAGGAAAACCCAAGTCCCTCTGGGAGGGGATTGTTGTTCATATTGTGTGTTGTTATATTAGATTATATTTCACCCTTGGGTGATGGACTTGTTGTATGATTTGATGGTTTTGTGATATTTATCTCATGACCGGAAGGGGATGAGGTTGTTCATTCATGCATAATTATAGGAGCTGATGTAGATAAGTGACATGAATCAATGTAGTCACACACAGAAGATGAGTGTGAGGGATATAATGTTTTGGATGCATTTGTTTTTTCATTCATAAAAGTAATGAAATATTTCATAATGAGATGGAATGAAAGGGTAAAAATGGAAGTGAAAAGGAAGAGTAGTAATTAGAAAATGGTTCTTAATAAATAATTAATAGTGTTTTATCATGTTGTAAGAGTAAATTGGGAATTAGAAATTGTTTTGAATTGGGTAAAAGATAAATCTTTTAACCATGTGAATTAGATACCCATGTTAGCCATGAACATAGGAGATATAGACAAGGGTATTGATATGGTTATGAGTGGGATCATTTGGGTAGTGTATATGAACTCGTTTGGTTATATAAAGTGATGATCCTACCTATATGTTTTCCTTTCTGTAGTGGAATTATGGTTGCATTCTAAATCTCAAGTTTGGCCTTATAGAGAAATGCCAGCACCAAGACATGTGCTGATTGGGAGACTGGAAGATGTTGTCATGAACGCTCCTCCAATAGTGGATCAATATAATGTGGTGATCCAAGAGGATAGGTAAGATAAGTTCCATGATAACATTTCTTATTTTAGGTAGATGATGTAATTGGACACAAGATGGGCTTCACTGAGTATGTTTGAGCTGACCGAGAATTTTCAGCTATATCACCCAACGACCTTTACCAAAGAGGGTGGTCCAGAGGTAGTGGAGTTCTTGATAGAGTCCATACAAACTATTCTTGACCATCTAGATACTACTCATGATATTTGAGTGAATTTGTAATCCTATATACATAGATTTCAATAAAAGAGTTGGTTGGACATCATGGTTTAGACTAACTAGGATGATTGAATGATGTTGAAGGATTTTCAGGAGAAGTTTCTTGAACAATTTTACCCTGAAACTGTGATGAATGAGTAGGATGTGGATTTTATGAGGTTGAACTAGGGGAAAATTTTGAAAATGGGCTATTCTAGTCATTACACTAGTTTGAGATGATTCATTCTGACATTGACAGAAGATGAGAGAGCCTTTGGAAAAATGATTTCCGGAGAGGCTGACACATGAGATCAGGTCTCAGTTCAATATCTTCAATCGAAAAAGTTTATCTATATTAATGGAACTATCCCTTATCTTGGAGGGGAACCTAAAGAAAGATTTAGGTAATGAACATGTGGTGCCAGCTGGGCGGGCATGTGGTGCAGATTTAGAGAGTATGAAGCACCATTTTTGAAGCAATTAGTAGGGTTGAATTAAACAGAGCAGTCAGAAGAGGGGGTCAGCTTCTCAAGTCATTAAATACGTCTTCTATTATCAGTGTGTCTGACCAAAACACACATGTGATCAGTGTTCCCACCCACCAGTTGAGTTTTGAGCATGCGGAAGGCAATGCCACACGCAGAGGTTCTGCAGGAACCCGTGACAACCAGAAAATGATGTTGTTAAGAGGCAGACACTATGTTTAGGAAGGGGGGTGGTTAAACCGTATCTAGAAGGCAGTTTTATCTCCACTAGTCGTACTGGTAGAGGTAGAGGGTGTGGAAATCTGGTGCGAGATTGACCTTATCAACATGGTAGTGAACTGTGGGGTACTCAGGTCAGAGCCCAATGTAAAGAGACATGTTATCTCCATGTAGTTCTGACTACACCTGAAGATGTTGAGGTAGTAACCTCTACAATTTATTGTATGATTCTAGTATATTCTTATCTCGCTAGTTCTTTATTTGGTATAAGTGATACAGATTTTATTTATTTATAATCAGTTCATGGTTTTGTTGGGATTAACTGTGGAAAGAGCTTGTGGAGTAATATCACTTGATACTCTGTTAGGGGTACAATTCAAAGACATCGGTCAGTGTAAGGGTTAGGCAATGGAGGTTAGTGGATATCATATTTTTTTGGCATCTATATTTCCTAGATATGTCTAGTTTTGAGATAATATTGGGGATGGATTAGATGGTGTTATATCAATCCCATATCCACTACTACCGACATTAGGTAATGTTCAAAACTCTATATGGAAGAACTTATGTCCATCTTGGTGAGTGGGTTACTCGAGCGGGTCGTGGAGTGATGATACACCAGTAGTTGGGAGAACTCATATCCCAAGTAGCATGCCTTATGTTGGATGATGGGGTGAATGTGCAGACAGTCTTACCTCTTGGTTTAGACATGTTTCAGGATGGGTTTCCTAAGGACTTCTTGAGGTCACCACCCATGATATATGTTGAGTTAATGATCATAGTTTTTTTGGGGGTGGAGCCAGTTTCCATTCCTCCATACCGAATGGCATCAGACGATTTCCAAGAACTCAATTTCCAGATCGAGGAGTTGGAATGTAAGGGGTTTATCTATCCTAGTACATCACCCTGGGGATCTCTTATGCTCCTTGTAGAGAAGAGTGATACATCACTGAGGCTACGTGTCAATTGTAATAAGTAGAAGTAGACGACAGTTAAGAACCAATACCCTCTTCCTAGTATTGATGACCTGTTTGACCATCTGAAAGGTACATCAGTGTTCTTTAATATCAATTGTAGATCAGTATACTTTCAGTTGGGGTGAGACCTTTTTACGTAACATCAATATCATTCCGAATAAGGTATTGGTTGTATGAATTTTTGGGGATGCCATTTTTTTTACCAATGCACCAAATGTGTTCATGGCCTTGATAAACCATATATTCCACCCATACCTAGATTAGTTCATAGTTTTATTCATTGATGAAATCTTAGTGTACTCATGAACTCATAAAAATAATTCCACACATCTTGACATCATCTTGAGTACACTAAAAGAGAATAGGATTTATGATAATCTATAAAATTGTATATTTTGGATTGATGAGGTACACTTTTTGGGACACATAATTTCAGAGTCAGGTGTGTTGGTTGACCTAGAAAAGGTGTAGGCTATAGTGTCTTGGGAGCATCCTATGAATGTATCTAATGTTCAGTGTTTTATAGGTTGGGATGGTTATCACCAATGGTTTATATGGGATTTCTCTCATTTTTTTCACCGCTCATTTTCCTAACCATGAAGGAAGTTATGTTTGAATGGAAATAGTCTTGTTATAATTATTTTCAGGAGATGAAAAAGAAGTTGTCCAATGCACCATTTTGATCTTACCCAAACCAGGTAAGAAGTACGCCTTGTTCTGTGATGCATATGATGATGGACTAGGGGAAGCGTTGATGCGGGATGGTTGGGTTATAGCTTATGGGTTAAGACAATTGAGACATAATTAAAGGAATTACCTGACAAATGACCCTGACATTACTGTTGTGGTTCATACCATGATGTGTTGAAAAAATTACTTTTTGGTAGAACCCTTCATAGTGTTTACCAACCATAAAATCCTCAAGTACATATTTTTATAGCGGGATTTGAATTATCAACAATGAAGGTGGCTCGAGTACCTACAATCCTTCGATTTTGAGTTTGTATATACACTAGGGAAAGGGAATATGGTAACTAATACTCTGAGCTAGAGGAATCGGAACTAGGTGGTTCAAGAATCAAGTTTATAGTAGAAGATGATGGATTTGTTTGCTGAGATTCATTTGGGGGAATAGGATGGGAACATGCAAATGACCCCTGCATCTATAGAAGTTGAATCATCACTTTTGATCCGAGTTAAAGAGAGTTAGTTGATGGATCCGATGTTTTTTGATATGATGTAATCCCTTAAAGGTGGGGAGTCACCTTTTAGTTGGGCTTTTAGTATAGATGTATTTTCTTACATTCATGTCCATGTTGTGGTGACAGCAGGTGTACATCAGGAATTGATGTGCGGTTTTCATGCGTCCAAGTGGGAATTTCATCTTGGATTGAGTAATATGTACCATGATCTTTTTTGGTAGTTTTGGTGGTCGAGAATGAAAAAATACTTTTTAACTTTTGTGGCATGATGCCTTATCTATTAATAGGATAAGGATGAAAATCAACATCCAAGTGGGTTATTGTAGTCATTGGCCACTCTAGAGTGGAAGTGGAATGAGGAAATTATGGAATTTGTAGTGTGTCTTCTGAGGATTCCTCGAAAGAATGATGAAAATTAGGTAGGGAAAGATCAGATGACCAATGAGGCTCATTTATTTCTGATCCAAGAGACATATACTGTCAACCAGTTGGGAGAATTTTATTTTCGAGAAATAGTATAATTTCATGGTGTTTTGAGAACCATAGTTTAGTATCATGATCCACATTTAATCTCATTCTTCAATAATAGACTATAGAATGTGCTAAGTACCCTGGTGTTTTTGAGTATGGCTTACCACCCATAGACTGGTAGACAGTCAGAGCATGAAATTCATGTATTCGAAGACAAGTTAAGATCCTGTGTTCTGGACTTCTATGATTCGTGGGAAAGGCAGTTGTCATATTTTGAGTTTTCTTACAATAATTTTTTTAGGATACAATTCAGATGGATCCATTTGAGGCACTCTATGGGAGACTATGTAGATCTATACTATGTTTGTTAGTGGATGGGTAGTTTGAGTTGTTAGGACTAAGACTTGTGCAGGAGACATAGGATAAGGTTATATTTATTGAAAATCACATGACAAATAAATCAAAGTAGTAAGAATTAATATGTTGATCAACGTCGTAGAGTTCTTGAGTTGTTTGTGGGAGTTAGTTTATTTCTTTAAGTGTATCCAAGTATGGGTCACCACAGCATCTGGAAGTAGGGTAAGTGAGATCCTAAATATGTGGGGCCATTTGAGATTGTGGAGATGGTAAGACCTATGGAATACAGATTACCTCTTCAAAAATTGTATAGTGGGATGCATGATGTCTTCCATATTTCAAAACTCTGATAGTATCAACCTGATCCATCTAATGTGATCAATGAAGATGATGTTGAGATTGAGGTACATAATTTCATTAAAGACCGTACAGTTCTTATTCTGGACCATGGTGAGAAGGTCTGGTGGAGAAAGGTTGTTTCTTTTGATCATGGTCTATGGAATCATGGAAATTTTCAAGAGAAAACATAGGAGTGGGAATTGGATAGGTGGCCCCAGTAGTGAGATATCTTTTCTTTGGGGACCCAATGATGACTGGAAAGAGAGGCTTGAGGACGATCCGTCATTTGGTGAGGAGTTTGTAAGATCCTAGATCTCTTATAAGGTTTGTTTTTGTTTATGTTTTAGTTTAAGTTTCTTATTTTGGTTAAATAAGTATTTTCCCAAGCTCATGTGAAGACCCAGGGGTATTTCGGGTGTTCGAGAAACAAAAGTGGATGAAAAATGGGATTTTTGGGCTTGTTTCATGGTTTTCACATGGTCAGTGAAAAGATTGTATAAATCCTAGGAAAATGTGTGAGGGGGCGGTTTTTGGATAGTAGCATCCGCACTATTTTGTGCACAGTTTGGAAAATTTTGTGGGAAAACCATGCGACCCTATAACATTGAGAAATATACAAAAAATACCATTACAAGATTTATTACACTAACTTAAGATTTGCTTTATCCTCCCTTCATGCAACCCTATGAATGAACCAAAGATCCTAAGAGCTTCCAAGGGTGTTTCTCCCTCAACTCCAGGTCATTTGGAGTGTCGTCGATTGCAAAAACATGATCCGAGTAAGTCCAATCCCACTCTTTCTTCTATTTTTTGGGATAGAGTTTGTATATCTTCCTTCTCACCACCCAAAACTCTAAAACCCTTAATTTTTAGTGATATTTAGTTTGAGGCTTCAATGTGTGGTTGAATTAGGATCTAAGGCCTTTATTAGGATTTTAGTCATAAATGGATTCAAGGTAGGTGGTCTACAGGTGATATCTCATAACTTATATTTGGATTAGTGCATGTAGGGTTATGTTCTGGGTTTTCCACGTTTGTGGTATTGGTTTCCTTTGAACGTTTTATCATAGTGGATTCAAAATCAACCAGTAAAATCACTCATGATCTTTGTGGGATTAATAAAGGAATAATTGAACAAATTAGGGCCACCCATGGGGTGTGTCGGCCATCCTGAATGGGATAACAAAAATGTAAGGTGTGAAATTGACTCATAACGATGTAGAGAATTATAGAATAGGTTAATTGGTATTTTAATGAGTTATAATGGACTGTGGATAGTTGTGTCTGATGTGGTTAAAGGATGAGGTATTTTTTGTTGACATTTAAATAGGTCAAATGGGATTAATGTGAATATTATAAGGAATTATTTTTACACTTGAATATTTTTAGTGAGATAGGCACGGGAAATAAGAAATGGGGTTAAATGGAAATGTGAAATAAATTATTGATGTGTTAATGGATTTAGGAATAATAATAATTTCCCATTTCTTTATATTGTTGTGATGTTGAAAATGATATTGGCTATGACTTTTGTGATGTGGTTAATTGTAGAAAATAATAAATAAGCATGTGGACAAGGCTTGGTAGAGTGGGGTGCTGACTTGAGGTTATACACCCATGGTTCGGGTTGGACAAAGATTCTATCTCCATCCCTAAATACATGAGCTAGGCAAGGGGATGAGGTTTTATTCCCATAACGGTATCATTCCATCCAGATTCAGGATTTGAGGTGAGGATTATGATGTTATTATGATGTGACGACTTGTGGGATAGGAATCGATTTTTATTCATATATTATTGATAGTATTGAATATTACTAATCTATTGAACACAATCAAAATGTAGATTAAACATTTGGATGCTTACATAGTGAACCTAGACTCAATGTTAGTATAATTGAAAGGAACATATTGTAGAATGGAATATTGAACAATTTAACTTTATTTGACATTATTTATCACTTGCATGAACTATCTACATTCACTGGATATTTTTTAGACACTGTTGGTGGTGGCCTACTGAGTTATACTCACACCCTACTTAGCCTACCGTTGGGCACTCGAGCATATTTTATGCTTTCAGGTTAGTACAAGGTCAATGGGCCTATTCTATGGAGATGTGTTGGGAATGGGATATGTATGGGTGAGGATACATACATAGAGTCTAGACCATTTTTTCAATTCTTCTATTTTCCTTTCTTTTGGGACTTTTTTCACATGGCACTGTAGCATGTCATGACATAATTACTATTGTATATGGTTGTACCCAGTTCTGGAGTTAGTTATTTATGTATGTTATTAATTTTTTTATTATTTCCCTTATTTAAATTGTGTTATGATGTGGATTACTATGATAAAAAAGGTATAGTTTCCCCATGTGACCTATTACACCCTCAATGCTAGTCGGCAACCCATGGCTTATAGGGAGGCATGCTTGAGGTCATGTGGTGACCTAGATCGAGGAACTAGTTTAGGTGCTTCCTGGCCAGGGATGTTTCCATACCACATCAATGACACATTAAAACACCACTATCTCATCACCCCACAACTAAAACAATAATTAACCTCTTGAAACCACACAATATGCTACATCTGGAAGAGTGATTAGGGAAGGGAAAGTAGTCATCCACTACTCTCACCCATATCTTTGGTACACCTAAATCCCAAAAATTCAAATTGGAATTGGTCACATTACATTTCTGGAGTGGTGGTGAATATGAAAAATATATAAACTAAAATGGATATAATACAATTAAACCAATCAATCCAAGGTTTGACTCAAACCACATAATTACCCTAACCACACGCTTCGCTAAAGAAACAATACTATAAAACCATAGTTTTGTAGAATTTTAAGAAAGTCACTCAAAAATACTCTATAACAGAACACCTCCAATACAATCACACATAACTAATAACATTAATAATTATTTATCAATTATCTATTTATAATTTTTTAATAACATTAAATTTAATTTCCACATTAATTTACTGTAGAAACTTCTTAGCCTAACTAATATATCTTTACACCATTAAATTTACTTTATCAGAAATTAATTAGCAATTTCATTTCAATTATTATTATAAATTAATACATCTCATATTTATATTCAAAAATTCAATTAAATAAGACAAACCATTCCCATTCAACTTATAAATTTATTATTCTATTAATTATTTTTACATCTTAGGGAAACCACCAAACACTAACCAAAATAACCTCAACCCAATATTATTGTAAAAAACCATACTGACGTCACACCAGATCATCTCTAATACATTTTCATCATCCACTAAACCATACTACACCAAACTAATAAATTAATTCTAAAATAAACATACCATTATCCCTTTATCTACCAAAATAATGTAATCACACCAAAAATACCTCAACTATAGTTAAAAAACAAGCAAACATAGAATAAAGAAACAAGAAAAAAAATTGTATTGATTCATTATCCGTTATTTAAATATTCATTTTAACCAATATAAATAATTAATTTAATATTCCCATTTCATATTTTATTTACATAATTAGATTATTCTAAATATTTAAACATGTTCCCATCACACCAAAAAAATATAAATATTTATAGTATAATAATTATCAACCATGAAGTAAATAATAAAGATAAGAAATTAAATTAAAAATTCCCCTATCTATTTCAAAATATTATTTTGTAATCTAATTATTGCCTTCATTAGGATAATTTTAACATTTCATCTTAATATAAAAACATCATAATAATTCGAAATTTAACAATAATAAATGAGAGGTAGAAATAAAAAATCCCCTATATTAATCAAAATAATCCCAAATCACCAAAAATATATAACATGGAGAAATTAATAAAAAACAACCAAACTTACATTAATTTTCAGAGATCAAATGAACATAAATACTCCATAAAAAGTTTGACCAAACTCTGAAAATGATATATACAAAATTCTTCTGTAGTCTTTTATAAGTAAATACATGAATAGAAAAAAAGGGATAAGAAAGAACTTTTTATCTAAAATAATAAATCTAATTAAGCTAAGGCTTATGATCCACCAAGTGATTACCAAGGACCACCAAAGAGGAGACAACAATTTCTTAAATTTTGATAGAAGAATAATAAAACGAGAGAACCAAAGTTAAATTATGGGATTTGGCATATAATTTGGACAACTAACCTATAAAAATGCGAGGGGTAGATAAAAATGTGGTGAATAATGGTAAAAAAAGATGTAAAATTTTCATATATTAAAATATATTAATGCCTCACTAATTACTAAAAATTTCCTTCATTAAAAATGTTTTGACCATCGCTATAAAAAAGTGTAAACACTTGTTTCGTAGTACTATTATCTCTTTAGTCAAAATAGAAATTACTTTAACATAAATAAAACAAAATGTTACATTTTCCCTAAATAACCCATGACATCACAATGGTAAAATGGACTCTAGAACATGTTGTTTCACACCATGAAACCCATAATGTTCATGTGATCCTTCCCCATCCGAGATGATGATTTCAAATTCCAATCATAAAAAAATACCCTCTAATATTCCATATAACTCGATTATCAAATAAAAATCTCCAAAAAAGTCTTAAAAATGAAATATGTAAAAATTTATAAAAACAAACAACCCTACATGGACACATGCTTACCATGAACACCTCTAAAAAACAACATAATAGTGTGGAAAACACTATAAAATGATCTCCACCATTAACCCAAAACACATATATTCTCCTCTAAACTACTAAAAAATAATCTTATGACAAATAAAATATCCAACAAATAAAATTTAGAGGGCCTAAAAATCTCATCTTCTATTTATTTAATGTCTCAAATGATTCTCATACTTGAGAATAAAAAAACTCATAAAGGAAAACAAATAAACTTAATGACCAAACTACCCATGGGATACTTCTCTAATAGGAATATCACTATAAAAAAAGTTCTATAACAATATAAAATAATGATTTCAAATATTCATCATATTATCTTGAAATCCATATCAATTCTCAATACCATAATATAATAGGATTCAAAATAAATATTCAAACTAATTTTATATCATCATATATTTATACCATATATATTATTCTAACACTCTATGCATATATAATACACAAACTAAGAAAATGATTCATCTACACAATAACATCTCATAATGATCATAAATACGAACCATAAACTCCATAAAATTTATGTAATACCCTAGGATTTATGATATATTTATTTCTTAATAAATTAAATCTCTTAATATATTTAAATACACACAAACTTGAGTCTAAATGAACCTTAATATAGTATGTTTTTATAACATAGCCATTAAATTGGAAGAGTTTATAGGATTAATTTCTTTTTGAAAAATAGTTATACTATTTTAGGTAAAACAAGTACATTGATAAATTGATATATATTTTTAGTAAAATCATTTTATGTTTTGAATTAAAATTTTCTTCAAAAAATGGATTTTATGAATTGTTTTGAGAAAATAATATAATTAAATTTGGAATCTTTTAGAAAATTTATTTGATGAAATATAATTTATATTTTAAATCATCTTGTAAAAATTATCATATAGATAATGTTTCTGAATTTTTCTAAATTTTATGAAAAGAATGAATTATAATTAATAGTGAAAATACAAATTTTTATTAATAGATATATTTTAATTTAACGAATTTACAAAGTTACATTATTTGCTAAATTTTTGAAAAGTAAATTCAGTAAATTTATATTATTAATAATCTTATTAATTTATGTTTTATTTTGGTATAAAATAAATTTATACTTAATAAAATATTTTTCATGGAAACCTTCTTTTCACCAATTATTTTGGGAATATTTTTAAATAAAATTACAAAAATTTTATAAATTGAATTTGATAATATTTATTCTATATTTGGAATATTAATTTTAATATTCTGAAATGATTCTACTTTAATTTTTTTTCATAATGAATTGAAATAATAATTAAAACATTTTCCCATTGGTAAGGTTAAAATTAGTTCCCGAGGGGTTCAACCAACATATTAGTGTGAATTTTTGAATTAAAATTCTCTAAATAATATTTTACGACCTCACTTCAACCTAATAATATACAAAATTAGAATATTTTTCTTGAATATTAAATTATTATATTTTAATTTTTTTAATAAATTCAAAGTGTTTCCTCTACCCCACTTATAAATGGACAACCCTTATTTGTCTTATATACACTACATTGAGAAATATATATTTACTTTAACCTACCCAATTATATTATATTATTACATAGAAATTAATTAGATTTTATGGTATTATTTAGAGACCTCTCCATGGGTCCTTAAAAAGGGACCTTAAAGAGTTCTACTGATGAAGATGTAAGTATTGTACAAAAATTTTTTCAATTTATTTAACCCTAAATAAACTCTAAATAAAAGGTATTTAATATAAAATAATAAATTAATTATAAAAAATATACATATCTTTTTCATTATTATGTATCCACAATTATCTTCCCTCTATTACATATATATGATGTGAAAGTATCACTCAAGCGAACGTCAGGGCTACCACCACCATGTAGCTATATAATGCATATTCCATCACCATATTTCAAGGATGTTTGTTATCATGGGTTTAATGTTTATATATTACATTTATGATATAATTAATATTAGGGTATTATTATATCAAATATTCCTTCTTATCCTCAAATCCATTAGAATACGTTAACATTGCTCATTTGTATATGTGGACTACCACCTCCATGAAGCGATGTGGTTTGATTTTCTTTTCATATTAACATGGAGGGTCATATGGATTTTATAATAAATACATATGATATATGTTTTTTAATAATAATTCTATAATTTTTATTATTATTTATCTTTCTTTTGTTCCATCAAAAACTATAAATAGCATTCGTGCCTATGTATGACGTACCGTCTCCAGGAATTGTGTAACTAATTTTTCTATTTGTACCTTTTATGGATGGATGAAAATATATTTATTATGAATATATATGATATTTATATAATTATTAAAATTATATATATGATATAACCATGATCAATGTATAAAAATCAGAACTACCAAACTGAAGTTCTCATGAAAAGAGAAACAGTTATCACCCAAAAATGATGATTTTTATAATGAATTATTAATAAATTGGTGTTGAAATGTTAAAAGTGGATACAATATGATAGTATAAGTATGTAAAATATTGTGAAATATAGTCATAATAAATTTAAAATTATGATATTTAATGTTATTACACTTTAAAATAAATTCTATATTGTTGCAATGGATTTCTGTTATAATCTCGTTATTTAATGGGATTGTTTATGATTATGTTTACAATGATGAAATTTTATAATATAAAAATCCAAAAAAAATGAATTTTATTCTTATATGTTTTTTTATAAATATTCCATCATTTCATTTCATTTTCTTCTATTAAAAAAATGCAATAATCTGAAATTGTTTTTAATGAGAACCGACTTTATTTCTGCCTTCTGTTGAAAATCGTTTTTCTTATATTTCCATGTTTTCTATGTTGTTCCAAATTTTTTATATATCCAATGATTTTTTAATGTAATATTAAAAATTGTTTACGTATTTAAAATGTTATAAAATTAATATTTTAATGTTTTTTGACTAAAGAAATTTTGACTATTTACAAAAAATTTGAGAGTAATGTATATTTTAAAGTACACCATGTGAATCGAATTTCTCACCACCAGTACCTATAAATTCTTTCCACATCACATTATTAACTTCCAAGGATATTTTTGAATAGGTTTTTTCCATAAAATTTGGTAAACGTTTATATACTAAATAACGTATTACAAACTAAAAAGGTTATTTTTCTCAAAAAAATGTATTTGTGGATTTTTAAATGAAGTTTTAATATATGATAACATACTTTGACATTACGTATTCTATAAAATAGATAATATATCATGATATCACATAATTTCATTATTTAGATGGTTTATTATAGTCATTAATTATAAATAATTATATAAAACCCATTACTTTCCAATAGGTTAATTATGTTATGATATTTCCTTTATAGAACGAATTTTATTTCCATAAGTTATTTTTTTATTAAATAACTAAATGGTTATGAAATATATTTCCTTTAGATGAGTTATGATGTGATAAATAGTTTATGATATTATGGGACAAATATTTAATATTTTCAATATGTGATGGCTGGGATCATAATTATATATATTTCCACTACATTGGGTAAAGATGGAAACTTCATGAGATAACATGGACTTAATGGGGAGTGAACCTAGTTTTTTAACGGAATATTTCAACTATAATAGTAATGAAGGTAAATCATGAATAAGGATTTTATGGAATGGGTAGTGAACCCAATAAAATATGATATCCTTGAGATTTAACCATGAATAAAGATATGATGTATTGTGGAGTGAACCCAATATACTATGATAGTCTTGAAATTGATCTTCAAGTACTAGGTAAATAATTTTCTATGCTTTTGTGTTTGCCACAAAATTATGCTTTACTTTAAATTTATGATCTCTTTGGTACTATTAATTTATTTATTTTATGATTCATGTCCGATGGAATAAAAATAATCATTCCATGAATCTACATTATGATCCATGGTATGATGGATATGGTTTTAAAATGTTATGATCATGTTCTCATAGCCTTGTGCTCATGTTATACATAAGTTATCATTGATATCTTACTTATTTACCCTTACTGATAATATGAGATCACCCTTTATTATGTTTCTTTCTAAATGTAATGAGTAAATATTTTACATAGTTTATTTATAATAAGTGTAATTAATGGGAAGAAGTATGGGTGAGATGTCAATGATCATTCATGATATAAAAATATTGTGCATATAGTATTTTAATACACTAATATTTTATAGTAATCATGTGTGTATTATAAAATGTAATGAATATTCATTAGTAATGATATAATATCTGTGTATGGAAAGTATTTGTTACTATAGTTTCTACCAGACGACTGGTTTATTCCAGATTTTGAGATTAGTATTATATAACATTCTATAAAACTATGGGGATAGGTATATGTATAAGATAAGTTCCTAGTTGTTTTTAAGTAAGATATTTTGTGCTTTTCTTATAAAAATCCCTATTTGGATACCACATGTGCACATTGTTTTAAAAAAGATGAATCTAGGGGTAATAACCTCAAATATAATTTGTTGAGTTTATCTCAACCATCATTCTAGTTTAGAGTGAATTTTCCCTTACTACATATCTAATTTGACACAATTTGGTGATATTATAGGGTTAATTCATATTTTACTTATGAATCATTATAGAGTATTTGAATGTATTATAAACATAGATTGCATAGGATAAACAAAGGGTTTCATAGATTTAAATGATTTTTTAGTGATTTAGACATCCTATAAATTATTTCAGTGATTATATGATTTATTACATTGATTAATGATTTTTTACGACCACACATACAATTTTGGTTTTCACATGAGAATTAAGATATTATAATTAAGTAGAGGTGGTAATAGGTAAGTCTAAATATTTAAATACCCTATTTAAGATTAGTATATATATCAGAAAATGTATCAAGGAATGATAATTCATTTCTACAACTATTAGATGTTGATATAGTGGTGAAAACCCATAAGGGTATGATGATCACATCTTAGGTAAACGATTCATATATGATTGTGGATTTTTGAAATGTAGTACCTATAGATCATTTAATTATCCCTTTAGATGAATTTGACATTATTTTTGTCATGGATTCAATTTATTTAAATAAATTCAATATAAAATGACATTTAAGGGAAGTATCATTTGATATTATAAACCAACCTATAATAATATACCAGTGTGATGGTAAATATGGACTTATAATTGAAATTAAATCTAATTTATGGTATTTGATTCCTATTTAAAATTTGTTTGTATCTTTGATGTTTAGGGATAAAATCAATATTGAAAATTTTCCTATTGCATGAGTGTTTTTTGATATATTTCAAAAAGAGTTTCGTAGTCTTCTACCGAATCATGAAATTGATTATTCAAAATAACTCATACATTGTGCTACACTAATTTCATATAATCCTTATAAAATTTAGTTAATTGAATTGTAGGAATAAAAAAGAAACTCTAGGAGAAACATTATAAGGGATTAATTCATATAATTGCATCACCATGAGGTGCACATATTTTTTTTGAACTAGAAATAGGGTTAAATGTGACTCTACATTGATTATCAAGAACTAAACAACATCACAATAAAGAATACGCCTCATGTTTCTCATATTGTGGATTTTTCGGATCAATTAAGAGGAGATAAATATTTATCCAACAATAATATTTTATTTATATACTATCTGTTGAGGGTAAAAGGTGATGTCATACATGATATACCCTTCATGTATAGTATATAGAGACAATGAATTTATAGTGATGCCATTTATTCTTACAAATGTCCCCACATTCATCATGGATTTAATGAATACAGTCTTTATAGACTACCTTAATTAGTTTTGGTTGAATTTTTAATGATATTATTATATATTAAATGATAAAATAAGATCATGAAGATCATGAAGATCTCTTTAATATTGTACTAATGTCTTTAATGAAGGTGATTTTTTATGAAAAATTTACTAACTGTGATTTTTTGTCGCACAACGTTTCATTATTAGGTCATATAATATCAATAGAGGGTGTATTAGTGGATCCATTAGTGATGTATATTGTTGAACATTGATTCAGCAAAATCATTTTTTCTAAGATCCATAATTTTCTTTGACTGGATAGATATAATCAACATTTTTTATAGAATTTATCATAGATATCTAATCCAATCACCTAGTTAACTCAGAAGGGATATGTGGTCCTTTAGAACTATGAATGTGTGGAAAATTATATGTAATTGAAGATAGGTATAGTTAGTGCACTTATGATTATAGTACCCTATAGTGGATAAGGGTCTGTGATATGTAGTGTTTCATCAATGAAGGGATTAAAACGAGTTCTAATGTATAATGACATGGTAACAGAAAATTCATCAATCCAACTAAAAATCAATGAAAAAATTTACCCAACTCATGATTTGGAGTTAGTTTTATTGCTATTTTAATTAAAGACATTAGGTTATTATATTTAGGGAGAATGACATTAAATATTTACTAAAAATAAAAATTTAATTTATATATTCACAATGAAATTTCTTTATATATATCATAGAATATGGTTGGAGTTAATTTTAGTATTTTTTTACCCAATATGTTACCACTCTAGGAAATAGAGAATGGTGACATGTGATCTATGTCAAAAGGATCATGCTATTATATATATGATAATGATAAAAAAAAAATCTAATATTTCTAGATTTCAAAAGGGTAGGACTACAAATCATGATGGAAGGAGAGAAATAGTATTTTCCTGAACTAATGTTCTATCATATATCATTGTGAAGATTAGAGAGGGAAAAAAGAAGGATGTGTAGTTCAAAAATATGGTAAGAAATGTTCCTAAGTTTAAATGATATAGTGACTTAATTATAAGGTTCTAGAATTGTGTAATCATACCATACATAAAAAAGATTAATAGGGAGGTATTGGATGAAGCTTAGAGTTTATCATTCATTATTTGTTAGATAATTATAATGATTTATAATGATTTTAAACTGAAATTCAGGTGGCTCAACATTCTGAGATATATTTAAAGGTATGTATCTTAGTGATTTTTATTTTAATATGTTATGTATGATAGAAAAATGTATAAGGGTATATTAATACAATTACCCATATTAGAATGGAAATGAAAAAAAAACAATCACGGAATTTACCATTAGGATCCCCCAAACACCAGAAGGCTAGAATTCTATTTAGTTCTTAATTCATTACCTTATCAAGTTATCACACTTTATTACTATCATATTTTATTTTTCCCTTGATCATAATTCCATAATATACATAATAGAAGTGGTAAGGTTGTGTGGGGTACATATCATATTGTATTTGACTGGGACCTGATGTTTACCTAAATGTTCTAGAGAATTATTTAGGATGATCTTGATATAGAGTTGAGTTTCAGTACTACATATAATCCTTATATAGATCTTCAATAATATAGAACCATTAAAACCCTTGAGGATATGTTGAAATCTTATTATATGGATTTCAAAGGTGGTTGGGATCAACACCTTCCTCAAGTCATGTTGTCTTAACACAATAAGTTTCACTCGAGTATTAGGATGAGTCCTTTTGAATACCAATATATAAAGATATATAGAAGTATAATATATTGGGATGAAGTTATAGAAATAACATTATTGAGACCTGAGATAACTGAAGATATGGTAGAGAATGTTTGATCCATTTAGTTGAACATCTTGGTTGTTTAGTGTCAATGGAAATGTTATGCTGACAATCTTCAATAAAATAATGGATTTGATGATGGTCAGAAGGTATTTCTATGAAAATAACCCTCAAAGAAGGTTATGAGTTTTTTAAATATTGAAAAAATTTGTCCCTAGTTATATTGTACTCTTCATTATTCTTGATCGAGTGGGTTTGGTAGTTTATCACTTCATGCCTCTAACAAACATCTATCATGTTCACAATGTGTAACATGTATATCTCTTGAGGAATTACATAACTGATCAATAACATGTAATAAAATTAGAGGTTTTACCAGTGGATTATGATATTTATTATAAAGAACAACAAGTTTAAGTCTTGGATCGTAGAGAAATTGTTATATGGAACTAGAGTACTCACATATTTAATGTTCTCTTGAGGAATATGAAAATCAAATAAGCTACATGAATTTATGGAGAAGTGATGAAATAGGGATATCCTGATTTTTTTAAGTGATGAAATTTCAAGGGAAACAATTAATTTTAATGGGGATTGAGTGTAACATATATATATATTTTATGATATATTTCTTTTTGATGAAATTTAATTTCTATTATTTCTTTTCATACACACAAAACTAGGTCTAAATAAACATCAATATAGTATATGAATATAAAATAGAAATTAAATTGGATGAATAAATAGTAAAAACCAAATTTTAAAAATTATGTATAAATTTTCAAGTAAAATAAATACATAGATAGATAATTACTCAATTTTTAGTAAAATAATTATATGTTTAAAAAGACATTTTCCCTCAAAATGGATTTGGTTGTTTTTTTGAGAAAGTAATATACTTAATTTTTTATACATTTAGAAAATTTATTTGAAAAAATGAACATAATTTCTTATATAATCATGTAAATTGTTTCTTATTTTAAATTTTGGATAATTTTATGAAAAGATTTATTTTTGATGAATGGTCAAAAACCTTTATTTTTATTGAAAATTATCTTTTCTTTTAAATAATTTAAGAAGATAAATTTTTATAAAATGATTATAAAATAAAATTTAATAAATTTATAATAAAAATTTCAAAATTGAGTTCAATGTAATTAATGTTTTGTCTATTTTTGGTACAAAAACATTTTGTACATTAAAAAATAGTTTTTTTGGAAAACAGATTTTTATTGTATATTGAAGGTTTAATTTTATATTAAAATTTTCAAATTATATGAATTTAAATATATTAGATTTTCTAATTATTTTTAATCCTAAATTAATCATTATCAATGAGTAAACATTCATTTTTTAGTATGAATAGTAAAAACAAGAAATTTTTTTACTATAGTTAACATTAAAATGGGTTTACCAGGGGTTAAACAAATACATAAGGGTATTTTTACAATTAAAAATGTATAAATCCTATTTTATGTCCACTTTTGTCCCTGAAAATACAAAAACACGAAATATATGTCCATTAGGAATTATTTTTATTGAGTATGACATTATTATATTTTAATATTTTAAGAAATTCCATGTGTGTCCTCTCCCCAAATTATAAAAGGACATCCCTACGATTTAATTGTTACACTACTTTGGGCCACATATCTAGTTAAAATAATTCCCATTTATCTTATTAATTATACTATCCACAAATTATAGTTTCTTGTCATCTTATATGAGCATTCTAAGCATATTTAAGAAGAGACATGAAGGAGGTCCATCGAAGAAGTGGTAGTCGTCCTACCCAACTAATTTCATTTTTTCTTATTATTATACCTCTTTTAAATATGTTATATTTTTATTAAATAATAAATTTAGTATCACAAATATAACCAAATGTTATTATTATTATATAATCACCATTTTCCACTATCTATTCCATCAAATGATAAGTGAAGTCATCGCTCATGCATATACGTGGAATACTTCCTCCACATAGTGATATAATTCATTTTCCATCACCATCCATCATGGATGGTAATTATAAAAAAATTTATTTGCATTAATGATATTTATGAAAGATTTATTTTTATTGTAATAACAAATATTCCATCTTACCCTCCAATCCATTAGAAAACGATAACGTCGCCCACACGTATGTGTGGAGTGCCACCTCAACGAAGTGATTTGATTAATTTTTCAAATTTTACATGGATTATAATAAATATTTTTTTTAATAAATATATATTATATATATATATTATATATTAATGATAATTTAATGTTTAATTATTACTTACCTTTCATTGGTTCTATACGTCAAAAAGTAAAAACAAATCATGAATACAAAATTATTATAATGCCCATGAATGATGTAATTAATTTTTCAATCACTAACTTTTAAGAATTTATATATATGTAATGAATAGATATTATTCTTATATAATTATAAATATTCTATATATTTTGTAACCATTTTCATATTAAAATGATTAAAACTATCAAACTGAAATTATCCGAAAAAATGGAATGTTAAGATGTTATAAGTGGATGATATTTGATATTATAATATCATAAAAGATTTATTTCTCTAATTATAATTAATTTAAATTAATTACCCTATAGATTATATTTCTCTTAATCCAAGTCGAACATGTAGTAATGGATTTATGTTATAATCTCATTATTTGCTAGGATTGTTTATGATTAAGATTGTGATGCTTATATTTTGTAATATAAATCTCAATAAACACGTGAATATTATTATACTATGGTTGTTTCTAATTATTACATATTTTTAATTCATTATAATCTCTTTAATAACTTAGGAGACCGAAATAATATTTTAAGGAAAATTGACACTAATTCTCTTATCAGTCGAATATCCATTTTATTATATATCCATATTTTAAGAAAAGATTTTTATTTTTTAATATCTCCTATGGTTGTTTTCATGTATTTTTTAGAATGTTTTACTTTTTAATAATTTTTTTTGGTGAATATTTTTTTAGTTTCATGAAGGAGGAAATTTTTTTTAAGAAAAATTTGAAAAAAAATATTTATTTTAATGTACATAACATGAAAAAAAATTTCCACCATCATAATTGACCAATTATTTAAAAAAATTTACAATTTAAGAGGTTTTTCTTGAAAATAATTTCTTTCCTAATATTTTGAATTTTTTAGATATTATATAATTAATTTCAAAGTGAAAAGTGTATTCTATTTAACAAATGTTCCCATGATCTTTTGTTGAATTTTTAATCAATAAAAAATATACATTGATGTTAATCATAATTTACTTGGGATATGATTCAACTATACCATTGAATTTCAATATTTGTATGTATTATAATAATTATGATTTAATAATTAATTTATGAAACTATTTTCTTAACCATTGGTTAATTATTATTTGATGAAATCTTTATGAATATTTTTTTATCATGGGTTTTTCTATTAGTAATGTTTTATGATCTTATGGAAGTCATATTTATTCTATTAATTTTCTGATAAGTGGACTTGAAAATATATATCCCTCCAATGAAATTGGAAAATATGAATATCTCATTTGATAATAAGGACTAGAATAGGGAGTCAAATTAGTTTAGTATGGGACTCTATACCCTATGATAGTCAATGGAGTGAACATTGGACATTCATATGATTGAAAGTGGCATAAACCCAATATACTATGATAGTATTGTGAGTATACCTTGACTAAGGCTATGATGGATTTTAGAGTTAACCTAATTCACTATGATAGTTATGGAAGCAAGTCCTGACTAATAAAAAAATTTATTTCTATGCTTATGTGTATTCCACAAACATATACATTATGACTATCTTGTGACCTCATGGATCATGTTCATTGATTAATTTATGATTCATTTCATATGAACTGCCATGGTTTATACCATTACCCATTATAATATATATATGATACGTTGGGTATGATTTTCAAATGTTAAGCTCGTGTCCTTATACACTTATGGTCAAATTATACTTTAGTGATAATTGATATCTCACTTGTTAACCATTATTGAGAATCTAAGTTCACCTATTATTATGTTTCATTTCATTTGGTTTTAGATTAGTTTTAAGTACTTTATATATAAGGAGAGTACATTGTGGGAAGATATTTGTGCTACATATTGAAGGTATTTCATAAATTAAGAATATTCTGTTTCTAGTATCCAAAAAAACTAAACCTTCATGGTCCTCAAATATTTTTTTAAATTTAATGAATATTATACTATTAAGATTCAATATCATTGTATGAAATGTATGGGTTACTATATATTGTATCCTTATTAATATCAAACTACCCATAATAAAAGAAATGTGATTCATTATAAATATATCATCATATTTTCATCACATAGAAAATATAATGAATTATATCGAACAAAAAATATAAGGGTTAACTAATATACCACTTAATATACATGAAAATCACTTATAATGGATGGATAAAAATGTAGTCATATTACTACTATACTAATCCATGAAGTTTATCATTAGTGAACATGGTGGTGTGTCGATTAATTTTCATTCTAGTGGATGGGTAAATTATATATTTTTTAATTTCACAATAGGTAAATGGAGTTTGGATAATGTTCATGGTGAATATTGAGATGTTTTAGGTGTATAAGTTTTCTATAAAAAACATATAGTGGGTTATAGATTGTTTGATGCAGATAAAGTTAAAAGGTTAGACGGATGTAACCACCACAAACTCTATTTAACTACATTGGGTTCTAGGTGTTATAGGTTCAAGGGTTGTCCCTCTTCTTGGGATAGAATGTGTCCAGTGAAAAACACAGAGTACCAAATAGAGACACTTCATTCCTGATGTTGTATGATGGGGTACATGGTGTGGTTCTTACTTGTTTTATCATGGGAATAACAATCATTTGATGGTATTTTTATTTTTTCTTATATGTAATAGAGGATTGGGGGAGGGAATATTTATATGGTCAAACCCTCTTCCCCATTATTTTTCTTCTTTGAATTTCAAATTGGTTTTGATTTTTGACTTCCACCACTTCATGATTAGATCATCCTATTTATTTCCTTTTAGGTTTTTAGAGCCTGACTAGGGATTTAAAGGATGACTCTACTAGAGTATAATGGAATCATCTCACTTCATGGAGATTTCCTGAGTGATGTGTTGTGGAGGATTGAAATGTAATATCATCCCCTGGACTACAACCATTTCGTGGTTCCCCGATAGGACAAATCACCAATGGGAACTTCGGAATGACTCCTTATATGTTTGAGGCAGTTGAGTAACAACATGGGTCTTCGGTAGTATTGTGGGGAGACTATACTCCCATATCAGAGTAACAATATCCACATAAAAATAAATATATTTAACCCAAATACAATATTAATTGTTTATAAAATACATAAATCAAACAATATTCTATATAAAATGAATTTATAAGAATATAGTTATACAAAATAATAGTATTGCTATAGTAATCCACTAGTTGATCACCCACTAGTTCGATCAAATATAACACAAAAAAATAAATAAAATCAATAGGATCTACTACTATCTCTGAGATATAACATAATCATCTCAAAAAATTATAGATGATAAAAATCATAATGATCAAATCAAATGCCTATTCATAACCTCAACCTATGATCAATGAAGTCTACTCAGGTGCCAATATTCCATGGATTCCCGGGTAGGGTGTGAGTAAAACTTCATATGGATCACTATTGTCTTATTGTACATTACTAGTAAATAGGATATATATTTATGAGAAATTATATAGTGGTAAAATAACTATATAAGAATATATAAAACATCATTATAAGTCCTCAGGTTTTAATATGATACCTGAGATTAATTATACTTGTTATAATTAGTGCCAGAGTGTCTTGGAGAATTTCAAAGAATCATTCCAACAAATAAAATCCCAATGACTATATAGTATCAGTTGAAGGAACTATTTTTAGGGATTTTTTCCTATGAAATTCAACAGTATCTAGATTTTTGATCGATTCCTAGAATAAACTTCAACTATGTCCGATTGTGGTATATATAATCCAATTTCTAGGATAAAATCAATGGAAATTTAGACTAACAAATAGGCTGATTCCCAAGTAACCACCAAAGAAATCACATATACTCATAAGAGAAAATATATAATCCTTTGGATTTTTTATAGTTCTGAAGTATTAATACAATGGGATATACCAAGGCATTCATGTTGTCCAATATACTAATTCCAAGGAGAAATTCCAAGGAAATCTAGTAGTAGGAGTCTCAATAACTAATTGCTAGGAGAAATTCCTCTATAATACTGCAGTCACCATGTGAATTATCTCCCCCCAGAATCATATTGAAATGTAACAGGCATAATAAATGAATCTTAAGAAACTATCCCTAGGAATTAAATATGAATAGGTTTATAGGGTTTGTGTTCCACTTAGAATATCTCACATCATAGTCACTACAACCTCATTGGGATCACGACATTGATCTAGGTTTTATGATGAAACCTAAAATCATCTATACCCATTACATGTACATTCTCTCACAAGTGTCAATAATCACATGGAACACTCCAGAGTCTACTGGGACTCATCAATTTCCAAAAAACCCAATATGTGTTCCTCGAACACAATCCCAAATCTTAGGACAAGCATACCACTCAGAGGGAATATAATCCCTTGATATCATTATGAAGATATCATTTTATATCTATCTTCATAAGGAATGTATCACTAGCATCACTCTCAGGTGATGGACTAATACATGTCTAACATCCAAGGTCATGGGTCAGTCCAATCAAATAACGCACAAAAAATTCCTATCAATATAATAACACTTAGGAAATAAAATCTTATTAGTGGATACACAATAACACATTTATCTTCACAACTAGTCCCAAGGATTTGAGGAATATCAAATTTCTATCACATTATATATCAAGGTCATCAATATCACTTCAATTATCTCCATTATATAGAGTCAATTAAGGAAACTTCTTATTAGGTCCACTACATATAATCCATTTCATATTTTCTAATTCAAACCTCTTTTTCTATGTGTATTATAAGAAATCACATTTATTAATCAATTACCTAACCATATGTGACCAGGGAATCAAACTAGTGTCTAAGGGAAAATTTTGGTCCTTACCACTTTTTTAAATCTATTTAAGAATATCATTTATTTCAGTACTTTATTTTAAATGAATAATTAAATCACCCATAGTGTTTGGACCACATGTTACATGCATATATAAATAACATATATTTAATAAGGGATTGCACCCTAGGGTCCGCCGAACTAAATTCAGAGTTATATTGTTTAAGGTAATCCTAACGACCCTTGCCTGAGCATGTTCAGGTATCGAATCATATCTTAAGAACCAATCACAAGTCACAATGATGAATAATTAATTTTAAAAATATTATTAGTATTTATTAAATTTATTTATAGTGAATTATAATTTATTTTAACTTAAGATAATTGGGAATTTTTTCATAAATTCTCACCCACCAACCTTGTAGAACAAAAACCGTGACCGAAAAACCGTGGGAGATCCATGATGAACTTCAAGAATTGTCTTAAGAATAATCTATATCATGTTACACATAGATCACCTTCAATTTAATCCAATTTACATTAAATCATTGTGAAAATTCATAAGGGGAAATACCTTTACAAAAATGGTGAGCGATGACATGGTATATTTCTCCCATGATGTCCTATAGATAAGAAACATGAATTTACCATCAATAATTCCTGATTTAGCCATGCTTTGGTTGAATCTGTTATCTAGAAAAAACTATAATTATATGAAATCAGTGGTCAAAAAAGAGAAAACAAGAAAAAAAATGAGGATTTGGAAAAGAATATAAGTTATCACCATGAAATTAAATAAATAATGACCCCCTAAATATGAGGATCAAAGGATGGAAATAATAGGGGAGGACCAACCAAAAATTTCATCTATCGGGCTCCCTTGTCCTCTAAATCGTGAATCACCAGGACATATGAATTTCAAACTAACTCCATTTAAAAATATGGACATAGTTTCATTCATAGTATAAAATAAGAATTTCATGGAATTAAACTTTTTATCCCTTCCCATTAATGGTGTGAACAAATTGTTTACAACAAGAATAAATCATGGAAGAGGGATCCTACCTAAGACGAACCCTTTCCTGGGATGACCAATGTTCATTACATCATGAATTTCTTCAACCACCTAATTTTATCCCTGGGTCACCCTAACCCTTCTATGGTTTTCATCCTAGATCCTTTACTAAAAATTGGGCCTTGAACCATTACTAAAAACATCTACATGAGATGTTATAACTCTCTAATTCATAATCTGAGACCAAATTCTCAAAAATGATACCATCAGGAGTTCTAAAATTTAAATTCCCTTGTAATTTTGTTACATAGAATGATTAAATTTATTAATAAATCTTTACCATGAAATTTATGACCCTAAGAGGCCCCATAAATCCTTAAACTATTAATGTGAACCTATATTGGTTGTTAATTCATGCTTATTTAGCCGTGTTCTATCCCAGAATTCCAAATGAGATTTTGTTGTGTGACTGAAAATATGAGTTGCACTATTCATAAAAAAACGAGACACATGTTCATCAACATTACCAAAAATTCTATAATGCAATTTATTACACATGTTTATAATGATATATTATAGTTTAATAAACCAATTAATTCATTATATTATAGTGCTCCCCACCAGAAGGATCAACTGATAAATACAAATTCCAAGCCATAGTGGTAACCACCATCGAAATCACCTTTGGAAGTCCAAACCTAGTGGTCGAAAGAGATGATTTGTGAAATTTACATATATGAACAACCAATTAGATGGAAAAACACTTGTCAAATATCATATAATTAATATTTCTTGGACAATCATTAACACCCTCGAATGCACTATTAGATCACACGAATATGATGCATTAAATCTTGAAGGCATATGATAACCATTAAAATTTTTATACCAAAGTAAAAACATGAGTATTAGTGAAATTAATTGATTAGATCATTAACCAACCACACTAGATGTCATTTTATCAACACTGGAACCAACACACCTAAGATATAACACACCCTTTAATTACATCAAATTCTTCTATAATCCAAATATAAAGGAGATAACTCTATCATATACATCATTCAAATTATAATTTTGGTAGTTCTATGGAACCAAATAAAGTACAATTCACCTACTCCCCAACATCCTAATTCCTTCTAGACCATCAAATTACTCGCCACATAATGGCGACACACATACCTACATGAGGGTCTAAGCTCTATAATTCAGGCTTTTTCCACTACCACATGTAATTAATAGACTTTTACTTATTATATATATTATGGTTCTAATGAAAACATATCATATTATACCCATTCCCTACTCACTAGGAACATTATCCACAAGCTATGATGAAATTTCATCCACAACGAGGGAAAAACCATCCAACGGTTAATAGTGAACTCCATACCACTTGGACTTCTTATCCTTCTCCTTGTGATAAACCCCAACACGTTACATCTTTAAAAATACCTAAAAATACCTGTAAATAAACACACTTAAGTTGTCAAGTCATGACACCCAATCCTTCTCTGATGTCTCCTTTACTATGTTGGTAAATTTTCCATTTTATCAGAAACCTAGGAAACCGAGCTTTATTTTTTTTCAAACCACTAATCCTTATTAAAGACATTACTACTCACTGATTCAAAAAACCTTGAAACCACACATAAACATCATATGTTACATTAATTAAATCCAAAAAGTGTTCTATCAACAAGTTATTTCAAGTGAAATGAACATGTAATCCCATTTTACACAGACACACACCTGTTGTCATGTCATATATATTTAGAATAACATCCTATTAATTAAAATGATCATGCATCTCCTATATCAATCATATCTATCCAGAATCACCCTTGATTCCCCTCTTCAAAATAAGTCATTTAACATATTCCATGGTTTACCTCAGACCCACCCATTAACTTGGGCCTTATTATAAAACCAAATTCATCCACAAATACTACCACCAATCTATAAAAAGTGAATAAAAAATAATATAAAGAATTCAATTCGATATGTCATAAAAAACTCATCTCGATACAAAATTATTAACACTTAATGTTATTTCCTCATATAAATTATTCTCACAGAACTTTAGTTACAATTGGTAGAACCTCCAATTTACCCATATCATGAACAAAATAATCTACCCATGATATCGATTAGTAAATTAATTAAAATCCTAAGCTAACCCTTCCCTCATGCTACCCTCATATATACCAACCATATCAACCATAACAATAAACTAGTAAATATCATTACATGTAATTAATATAAATTGTTTCTCACAACATTCCACTATACATATCACATAGGTCAAAAATCATAGGAAAAACCTATCCATTGTCGTCGAAAACATCACCTAACAACTAACATTCTGACTCTCACTATAGGGTTCCCACAGATCCCAATCTGGTTGGAATCACATGCCATGTAATGATACTACTATGGAACTAATCCTTATAGGGTATCCACACATAGAACAACCTACCTCAAGATCATTGATCACATATTTGTTTATATAACAAAATCATCCTATGTTAATCCATTTTGAATATACCCTAATTATATGGTTCTTTTATGTGTAATCCCACAATTATTCTATATGAGAAATCAACATATAGGGTGTTTTTGACAAATTAATTATCCAGACCTATATCCTTAGAAGTAGTTCTATAATTATCCACTAGGGGTTGACCATCAAGGAATCCAATTCCTATACCAACTTAATAAGGATCACTATACATCCATTACATGAGGTACTAAATAGTAATCATGACGGAGGGTCCTTCCGCATAATCAAGATTACATATCACTAGAGGAAACTATGTAATGGTATTAGTATGTATAATTCCTCCAAAAAGTTATATAGGAAAATACAATATAACTTGTAACTATAACTCTAAACAATAAAACATTATCATAAATGATATTAATAAAAAAACTCATTCCTGTCATGTTAGTCATAAGAGCTAAATATGTTGTAGGTGAGAATGCCTCTTGATAATTTTCTCAGAAGAAAAAACCAAGAAATCATATATCATAAATTCAAAAACCAAAGTGAAATACTCTAGGTGAAAATCATATAACCACATAATTAGAAACCATGAATAAAAATTCCATATTCCTAGTAACCTTGACTTCATACCAAAAAAGTTGTTCATGATGCATCCGTTTTATATCCATTAGATGCTCCCACACTTCCGTAATCCCTATATAACACATTTGAAATATTATGTCAAAAGAAAATGAGGTTGTGATACCATATTGTAATTACACCCATAGTCCATGACAAAGAAGTGGTTCTCAAAATAGAGGAGTCACAAGTAGGAATTTAGGTACACCCCCCAGTATAGAAGAGGCTACTTACAAGTAGTGGGGGTCTATGGTATTATCATGGGGAAACTATATTACCAAATTAGAGTATCAGTAATACTGGAAATGATGAAAAATAATAATCCAAATAAATAATAAATATACTCATAGGTAATAAATAAAACAATTTTATATATAAAATGAATTCCAATGAAAGAAGTCATATTGAACCATGTCATACCATCACAATACATATGACCACCCATTTGGACGATCACATATACCATATATAAAATAAATAAAATTACATGACTTTATTACTATCCCTAACCCATACCTCATCCATATCATAACTCAATGAAAGCTATCTAGCTAGATGATAAAATACCCGGTCTCAACATAACTCAAAACTATGATCAGTGTAGTCTTCTTGGGTACCCATGTTCAATGGATGCCTTATCAGAGTGTGATTAAAACGTGGTAGGGGACCACAAATTATTTCCTACACATAACTAGTAAAAACCATTCATGTTCACATGATATTATCATTATAATAAGATAACTCTAAAAGAATAAATAAATAATCATGGTCGATCCATTTTAAATTACATAACATTTGGGATTGACTATATCTGCTTCACCTAGTTCTAGAGTATCCCTAACCTTGTTATAAAATCATGAAAAAATACCAAGACCAATGAACCGATATTAGTAGGTGAAATAAATGATTTATAAGATGAATATATAGAAATTCCAAAAGTATGAGGCTCAAAGGATGATTCATTGCATAAAGTCTAAGAAATTTTAGTGGCCGCAATAAGAAGCCCATTCCCAAGAGAGAGTCATAAGAAATCCATGTAGACCAATAGTCCTATTTTTTGGTAACCACTCCGACAATCACATAGATCTATAGGAATAATAATAGTTTTCCAAGAATTCTATATATAGCCGAAGGCTAAATCTAATAGGATTAGCCACAAAAATATTCTATTCCCATAGGATGATTCTATAGAGAATGTCTAAGGAATTCTAATATTAGTAGGCTCAATATATGACTCGTTGGAGAATTTACTAGGAAACATAATAGTCATTGTTGGAATTCCTTATCCAGATTATCACAACAAATATTCATCGAGATAAATCTCTCTCCCATGATTCATACTATAACCTAACATATTGAATGATCAAATACTTAATCACTTGACCTAGGAATTCCAAATGAATTAAGATAGAGGGTAGTGAGACCATCCTAGAGTATCAAATATCAGATTCCAAAAAATATCATTAGGATCACATCATCTATATGATTTCTAATATGAAACCTGATATCATCACTACCTATTACCCACATGTATGATATCTATTTTGACAATCCATTGGGAACCCTTTAGGGTCCCCTTTGTCTTATCAATACCTGAACAATCTACGTGGGTTCCTCAAACCCATTATCAGCTTATAGGAAAATCCTATCACTCCATGGGCATAGTGTCCCTAGACTTCCCCATGATCACATCATGGCCTCACTATCCTCATTAGAAAATGATCACTGTAATCACTCTCAAAATATAGGATAACACCCATCTTGCATCCTTGGTTATTGGTCTGTCCACTTACCCAACCTATCATAATGTATTATTAAGTGCATACCCACCTGGGAAATCACATCTCAGTATGTAGAAACTCTCACCCCATATATATATTATCTAGCCTAATGTATTTTAGCATCTCAAGGTTTAATTATGGCTTATCCCTAGGTCACCCATCTCACTTAAAAAACCACCTCTACTGAAAGGACACCAAGGGATACATGCACTTGGACCACTACATCTCATTAATTTAATTTTATTTAATTCACATACCTTAGGCTTCGTGCATCATAATAAATCACATTTATAATCAATGCCTCAAATGTTGATAATTTAGACACAAATATACAGCACAAGGGAACATATTTTCCCTTGAAACATTATTTTAACTATATAAGATTCTAATTTTTACTATAAAATGTATTTTAAATATATAGGTATATATTCCCTAATTGCGAGACCACATGTTACATGAGTATATAAATAAAATGAATTTACTAAAGGGATACACTCGAGGGAAAACCTACCACAATTAAAAATTACATTTATTAAGAAGATATTGAAAAACATCACATGAGATTTTTCAATTCTCAGATCATATCCCAAGAACATGTCTTAATTCACAATGCCAAGTAATTATTTGGTAACAAATTACAATTAATTATTAAATTATATCATATTACATTATAATTTATTTCAATTTAAAAAAACTAGGAATTATTTCATAAAATCTCACATAACAACCTTTTCTCACCAAAACTGTGACCAACCACCCATAGGAGGTTGATGATGCAATCATGAAACCATCGTTGGAAAAAATATATAGAAAAGCACCCATTTTACTTTCAATTTAACCCTATTTAATAAAACTCCCTATTAAAATTAGTACAATGACTTAACTATACTAAAAAATGAGTGAAGACCTATGATCATCCTTTTGGCACATCTTTTAGACAAGCCACATTAAGTCCCCATCACTATCACCTTATTCCACCATGATATAGTGTAACTGATTCCTAACTCCAATAAAAAATTTCCTAAAATCATTGGGAAACTATTAAGACACTATATGGAATGGGGAAGAGGAAAACATAACTTGAATCAATATGAAACTGCATCAAGAACCATTGCTCGACAATTGGGATTTAAAAAGAGATATGGGAGTGGAGTATTGGTTAAAATTACCCTCTCCTTGGCTTCCATATTATATATATCATGAAAAACACAAAATGTAAAAGGACAACCGTCCCTTTTTAATAGTACATTACAAGTGTAATTGATAGCATGAAACAAGAGGTTCATGACATTAATCTCTATCACCCAACACATTGAAACCATTATTAAGTAAAGGAAAATGTATCCTCCATCAATCAAACACCTTCTAGGTCTAACCAAAAACTTTTAATCCATAAAGTTCTAAAGTAGTGTAATTTCAGACCCTAGGTCACTTATACCGTTCTCTGGTGCTCATCCAAGAATCCATACCACGAAATAGGCCTTTAAAAACATCCCAAAACATCTATAATAGATGTTAAAACACTTATATTCCATACCCAAAACCTAAATATCTAATCTAAGCCCTCAGAAAAATCAAAATTCTAATTAAATTTTAATTTTATATCCTAAAACTATATGGGTCATTTAAACATAAACTCACGTTGTTGTTGTTTCATACTATTCATTTTGTGGTATTATCTTTATATATTTAATTATGGATTTGGATGAAATTATTTATTATATTTGTGTTTTAAATTTGATCTTATGAGTCATCGGTTTGATTGTGTGTTGGGAGTGGACTTAATTCCTTTGATTGTGGTGTTAGCACTGCAAGGATACCCATTTTGATTTGTGATAGTCATTCTATCCAGAGTTTTTGGTTTGAAATGTTTTGATTATTAATTCAATGTTGTTGGTGGATGAGATAGTTTTTTATATGGTATTAATGGGTTGTATGGTCTTTTGTTCAAGTTATGGAAAATTTAAGAGGTAGGTGGACTTTAGAATACTGACTACCTTGTTAATTTTAAGATTTAATGTTCATGTTCTATTATTATAATTTTAATTAGAAATATTTTGTGACATTCTGTGATCTATCCTGATAAATTGGTACTAGATAGTGCAAACCTAATTGAAAATAGGTATAAAAAGATTTCTAAATGGTTTATTGCTGATTCATTGGTCGAACTAGTTTTTGTGGACAATTTAATGGTCTATTTAGTGGATTGAGTTATATATATCCAATAAAATAGTTTTTCTATTCTTAAAAATGCCATTTAAAAAGGATTTAGGTTCGATGTTGAATTTCAAAGGATATTTTATGATTTATGAAATTGGTTTGAGCCACGTTTCAAAAAAATATGGGGTTTTATTTGAGTAACTTAATTAGGATTATATAAAAAGGCCTAGTTGGAGTAATGATAGCACATATTGAATTTTATAATTGGTTTTAAAAAGGGGTTTGAGATGGATCTAAAATTTAATTTATAAGGTCTTGTTTGATACCTATTTTGGCATTTTTGACCTCATATAGGTGGAATATTGTTATAAAAATATTGTATGGAATTGTATTTTTTTATTTTTGTGGATTGACATACTTTTTTGATTGAATGATGATTCATGATAGTGTGTTATTTGGTTTTCTAGGTAAAGATACTTATTTGTTATCATTTTGGTATAGGCACATAGGAAACCTAGTACACCCTTAGGATTAGTGGGAGATATTTTGATTAGTTGATTCACGGGTCAGACATTTACCATTTCCATTTATAGTTGCCTTTATATTATATTTTAGTAGTATGAACTCCATGATTTCTTGGAGGAGAACTTTAATATTTTCCCCAATTTTTGAGAATATAATCTTCCAACAATACATTGATTGATTACTTTGGATAATATTTTGAGATGGGTAACTTGTAGTTTAATGACCCTTTCCATGGAACAAGAGAGAGTATTAGAGTGGGGCGATACATCCTCATGGTTTTAAAACTAGGAAAAAGAGTTTTCAACATAGTTATGTTTTATTATTCCAATTTTAAGATAGATTGTTGGGTAACATATCCAGAATGGTAGTTTTATTTTTATGACTATCCAAGAGATAAGGTTTTGATACCTATGGGAGGTGAAATCTATGTTTAAATTTATAATTCATGTCCTACCCAAGGGGATGCATTTTTTGGTATGATTGGGTATGGATGAATTGTTTTGGGTAGGTTTTGTTGTGATGTTGGATAAATAACCTAAGTAGATACTATTTTAAGCTGGGAGATAGGTATGGGATATGTTTAAATTTTATTTTTGTTATAAATTACCGTATTGTGTAGATAATGATTAGGCATAACCTTTGGTGATAATGAAATAGAATGTGAGGTGATATGTTATGAGGTGTGAGGCCTCCCTTTGAGTTTGATGTTGGTGGTGTGTGATATGATTAGGGATGTGGTATAATATCCCACCATAAGTGAGAGGTTATATGTACGCAAAGTGTGATTTTTTTTATTATAATACATCACCGTGAGTGTTATGGTGGATGTATGTGAAATTCCTGGTAGTTCGGTATGATACTTCACCTTGAGTGAGAGGTTGGAGGTATATGATGTTGAATATGATTCAGTGTGAGAACCCACCTTGAGTGAGAGGGTAGAAATGTGAGATGAGATATGAGATTATTAATCAATATGTAACCATTACAAAGGTGAGACTAGAATATTTTTTTTTCATTTTTATGAATTTGACATGATAAAGGATGTATGGGGTTATGTGGTGTTGTGATATGACTTGTCTTTCTAGAATTGTTCAATTTAGGTGGGTTTAGGTGTCAGAGTTAGCACCTAAAAACCTAATTTTATTTTTACATCTGCATTTTATGTTCTATTTATGGCTGGATGATTTATATTGAGCATTAATTTGATTCTCCTAATAAATTCATGCATATAAACTTGAATAAAATAGTACTCAAAGTGTTGAGGTGAGTGGGAAAATACTACAAGGTTAACAAGCTAACCACCTACCCATGTACAAAACGTGGGATTCAATGTGAACTTGTAGACCTTTATGGGCGTTAAAAGAAAAACAACCTCTAGGAGGATGAAATAGGGATTAGGATTGGATGTTTGTTGAGGTTGACGATTTGGTAGGTTCGAATTAGTGAGTTGGACCAAATACATTTGTTTGTTTAATTTTTAGTTATTATACTACATCTATATCTATTAATGTGATATTATAAAAATATATATAATATAATAATGAAATTTAAATAATTATAATGTTACTATAATTTAATTTTTGTCATTATATATTATTTTACAATTTTTTTATTTTATATTGTGGACACCCTCTTGGTTTTGTATATCTTGTCTCTAGTTATTGGGATTATTCATCACGTAGACATGTCATGTCAATTTTTTGAGTGATATTGGAAAGATATTTAAATATTATATCAGAGGACATAGTCTAACATGACTTTATTTGATCCAAATATTTAGTTTAATTCCTCTATAAAGTTTGTTAACACACCTAAGATCATATGGTGACCCCCATTCAGGTTCTTTTTGAGATGTTTTGACCATTGAATTATAAATATCACAACTAAACATTTTCTAACCTTGATAAAGAGAATGATTAAAAAAATACAATATCAACAAAATATTGATCAATGGTTTCATACCCTAATAAATATACAACATGAGAGGATCTTGAAAAAGAATTAATTTGATGATTAATCTCCTGTATTTTTCAATAATGATTTGTACCAAATCAGTTGCAAGAATCATCAACTCTCTAACATCAGTCCATCAGAACATGGATAAAAATGCCCCGCATAAAATTCCTTATATAGATCCATTATAATGGTTGAATGAATTATATTATTATAGATAAAATAAACTAATGTAAATTGTTTCACCCATGAACATCCCAAATCTAAAACACACGAGTGAAACTCTATGATTTCTAGAAAATGAGAAAAACTATTCAACAAACACAAAATTACCCAAATGGTTTTATGAATACTCTAAGCATGAGGGAAAATTTATTGAGTAATTATATTTAAATGATTACCTATTACTATTAAATGACATTAAATTGATTTAAAAAATAAGAATAAACTCTCTAATAAAATTTCACCGTTTTACAAAACCAACACCAAGACAGAAACTTAGCTACTAAACTCTTCATTCCTAAACATCCAACTTATATCCTAAAACATGATAAATATTTGATAGACCAGGATATTTGGCTAGTGGATATTCGAAAAACTCAATAATAACTACCTCTCACATACCTGATAGAATAAGAATATTCTCTTTGAACAACAATAAATGTTACGATACATTGACCATCCCTAAGGTGGAACCCTATAGATAACACAATATCTACACACCTACACTTTAGGATATCCTATATTTGACTCATCTACTTACTATAATGTATAAGAGTACATTTATATCTATTATAATAATAATACATTACTAACTTCCTCTATATCAATATGCATGGATTCTAGCTCTCAATTTATCCTCTACTCATTTCTAACATCTCATGAAACATCACCATGAGACATATGACTTAGAGAATTAGATACTATATTTAATTTCTCTCATGTATATGATATCTCAAAATTAAAATATTTCAAGAACCCCGTACACCACCAATGATATAGATTAAATTTTCACAGTGCGATTATTTATCATTAAATATGTTGATCTATTAATTCCAAAAATCATTCACTAATATTGCAATGATTCCATATATTTAAGGAAAAAACAACCACCATATACTTGAGATCATGGGTAGTGTTATTAATTTATTGGGTACATAAATTCTAGGTATCACAGAAGAATAGTATCCTGTAATTCCTTAGAACATTACCATAAAAAATATTATAAGGACCATAGATGTCCTCAAACATGACTCCCTCATATGAATATGTAGAATAAGATCATTCATTTGCTTCACCATAAGATACTCAAAAACTATATAACATTGATAAATTTATATGAAGGATTGATCATTTTTGGGAAAATTTACCAACAGGTAAATAATACAAGGGATATGGAGAAGCATATTCTATAAAATCAAGTAATACCAAGAAGAACACATTCCCCTACAACCTTATTAGCAGATACCAAAGAAACAATCAACATAATCTTAGAAGGATACACTAAAAATACATAATGATATATAACCTACCTAATGAAATGAACCCCCATATCCATAACACTTGTTTGGAAATATTAGTATATATATATTGTTATTAATGGAATTATAGTGAAATCCAATAATGATTAGAATGAACCTCCGATGATAACGAATACACTCGTATGTCATTCATAACCATTACAACTCACTTATCTAGGAACACATGAAACAATGAGTTTAGTTTTCCTAGAAAAGTAGTTTGGTTTTTATTGCCATCTATTGAAATTATTATGAACATGATGTATAAATAATGAAACCTGAAAAATACAACGTTATTTTTTCCTTATTTACCCACATTTGATTAAACCTAGATCAAAAATAAATCTTTAATATACTTTTAGGTCCGTTTATCGAGATGAATAAATCATCATTCCTTTGGACGAGATTTTTTGTAATTTATTGTAAATTAATTCAATCGTTGATGATGAATGTGTAATTGAAAACTATAATTCATCTTCTATAAAAAATGGATCCCCCAAATGTAACACACTATGCCATATCAAACTGTTCTGTAGAATATTATCAATATGAACCCACTACAACAGGAACTGAAAAGACTCAATCCTTTATAAAAATATATAAACTAGAGATACACTGGGTTGTAACTCTTTCTCAAACTCAATGTAATGTTGAGGGGGTAGTTTCAAAAATTCATTATAAAATTAAACATGAAATTACTCAAAAATTATAAAAAAAGAGTCGAATTTGCTTCTACAGAACCCAAAATCAACTCTTCCAACAAAGAAGAAAGATGCTCCAATCATCTATGATTTATCTGATGACCTCCCTGATAAAAAACATTTCATAAATTCCTTCTACATCAAAGAAAAAAACCACCTCCATAATTAATCTCTAACATCTTAAACTATGTATAAAAAATCCATGACAATTATGATATCATATTATTGTTTCTAAAGTAAAAAGAACTCTCCCAATGATTGATGATGCCCCATAATTAGGTCAAAACCCTAATATACCTTAATCAAAAAAGAATGAAAACTCTAATTGTAATAGTCTATATAGAGGGAATTCCATATCTCTACACCATATTTTATATAGTTCAAATCAAAGAACATGTAATGATAGAGAAAAAACATATGATTTTAACAATATATGAACAAGGGTAAAAGATAGAAAAATGGTGTCTAAAATTTAAAATGATCCAATATAAATAAAAAAACATTTTATAATGCATATATACATGCCCTTATCCTCAAACACACTTCCCTTTTATGATTTCTACCTTTATGACCATGCTTTAATATAGGTTATAAGGATGAAGATTATCCAATATCATCCAACTTCAAACTCTATCTACATTATACCACTAAAAAAAATAAAATAACCTACTATAGGTAATTGGATCAAATTTATACTAGGGATATATCTAAAATTGGATATATATATATATATATATCCCACATTAGACACGAAAAAAATTTAGAAATTGAAAAACCAATGGCCATGGCATCTTCAAGAAAATAAAACCACACTAGATCTCATAATCGATGACAATGAACTAGAAACCCCTTGAAATGAGAAAAATAATCTGATATAGGCTACCCACTAGAAATATCCTAAATTACCATAGAAAATGAGAACATTTTTCAAAATATATACCAATTAAGATGTTGTGATGAATCATTTATAAAGAAAAACCCATTCACACTAACTTCTTTTATAGCATCTCAAACCATATCAATAACTCAAGACAAATCATAAAAAACTTAGTGAAATGGAATTTAATTTCAATATGAAATTACTTAAAAAAATATTAAACCATAGCCTCCACCTTAAGAAAAGATCTGGAGCATAAAAAATAAGGTTCATGAACTAGAATTGAATCCCACACACAACCAATCTCCCCTACAAAATAGATATCCACTCATGCTATCGTGATACCTTTGATGTCAAGGAATGAAAATCATCATAAACCATACAATGGAATATCTCTCATGATATTACTAATTCATCAAGATAAAGAAGAAGAAGAAACCGCCTTTGATTAGAAACACACCTTAAAAAATAGTTTCTAATGATGTCACTTTTCATTCCATAAAACATATGAAACTGAATAAAATATTAATCTCCTCAAAACACCTATATTTATCTAGATATTAGATATAGTTGAATCAAAATTTGATAATATCTAGAATTGAAACTCATGAAATACATTCCTTTGAGAATCATCCTACCTCAGATCAATGAGACTTTGATTAATAATGGTACCATTCTATACATCTCCCACATGAAAAATATTATTATTTATTCCACTAACCATATATAAAACTCAATAATAAATCCAAATAAAATAATAAAAAATTCATTTAATATTTTTTATTAAATTATTTTCAATTATCCATCCTTATCCCCAATTCCAAAAACATACATAAAAACATGATACATATACCACACTAATGTCTCCACCTCATAATAAATATCATATTAATTTATTATGTTCAATAATTTTAATGTTATTGGATTCATATCATAGGGGTATATTCTATATCTATGCTGGTTTCACATAGCTTTAATACATTTTGGGCTCAATTAATTACAATACCTTACTGAATTATTCTAATACACCATAGTGAATTACAGTAAAACATTATCCTAACTCTCAAAAGTGTCTCTGATACCACTACATCATAACCACCCAATTATTACATATTATAAATGTGATCCATGAAAACATATACTGTGTTTGGAATGAAAAAAAAAAGAATGAGGGGTATTTATCCATATGTATTTCACACATCCAAGATAATTGGAGTACACCCAAAACCTAAAATCACATATGGCTTTTGGTTGTGTCACACCTCATTGGTGGTGAATAAAAAATAACATAAACTATAATAGATATATTTATATCACACAAACCCAACCTAGGGTTAACTCCTGCAATTAAATTACCATATCCACACATATTCACTATAATTTCTACACCTCATAACACTGGGTACTACCACTACTAAACACAACACTAACTATCACTATAATAATATATAGATAATAATACAACCACATATAATTTCACACTTTAATAATTATTTACCAATTCACCAATTAAAATTTATTAATATCATTAAATTATATTACTATATTAATTTACATACACCAATTACTCACACAACCAATATAACTTTACATCATTAAATATTATTTATCATAAATAAATAAATTAGTAAATTTTATATAGTAAGATGAATCGATACCTATCATATGTATATTCATGACTTCTTGTACTCAATATAACCCATACCCATTTTACGTTTCAATTATTTATTTCATTTATTATTTCTACATCCAATGAAAACTATGACAGAGTATCTACAACAATCTCATCTAACTACCATACATGAAAACAACCAAGAAATACACAATATATTCCTATCTTTCTGTGGCCTTTGGGCTGAGGTCGTAAGGGATTTGGGGTGTGGATCAGTGGATCCCTCCCCTCCCTTGTCTGCAGTGTATGTGTCTTTTCTTTTAATAAAATTTGGGGGGTCCCAGGAATAGCCTAGACCTGAGCCTTCCTTTCCCATAATAAAATCATAAACAAATATGTAACACCCCCAAAATTTTACTCCAATAATATGTTAAATAAATTATTTCACACGTTACATAGAATTAAAAAGAACAAATTTGATATTTTGTTATAATAAATGATAAAATAGAAGATAAAAATTGATACATTATGAAAATGTAATATTGTTCATCACAATGAAAATTAAAATAACAATAATAAAAATTAATAAACTTACCATGAACATATTTTTTTCATTTATGTGATTTTCCATACACTTCAACAGGCCAATTTAATTAATTGAAATAATGTAAAATAGAAATATAATTAACATTTTCAGAGAGAAATAAAAAAATTTATGAGTGAACTTTAGTTAATAATGTTAGGATATATATTGGAATGTAATATGAATATTATGTATATATGGTTATTTGATATATCCTCACTAGATATGTGTTCATATTTTATACTTATAACCAACAGGTATATTGATTATTTAAAAGTTATAAGTGAAAATGTGTTATGAATAAAATATTTGACATGAAATTAGCATAAAATAAATACTTTGGAAAAAAATACTAAATAATTTCGCAAAATATTATTTATTTTAATGAAATTTTAATTCTAACACATTTTATTCTTAATTAAATTTAATATTTCCATGAAATAATTTTGATAAAATATACTGATCAAATTTATTGAAAAACTATTAATATATGTATATAAAATAAAATAAATATTAATTTATTAATAAGGAATAATAATTTAATGATTCTTCATCAAAAAAATAGTTTATTTAAAAATGATTTCTATTATTATGTATTTTATGTTTATAAATTAAATTAAAAAATTTATATATTTGGAGTTTAAAGTGTAATGTAATTAATTTTATAAATAAAAAATAAATTAACATTCATCTAACTATGAGTACTCATTAAGGAATAATAATAATGTTTCTTTTATTCTTAAAATATAATTTCCTAAAAATTATTTTTATATGTTTTTCATGTATTATTTAATAATAATTCTAATCAAATTTATTAATATAATTGAAGAAATTTAATTTAATTTTTTAATAATGTAATTTATATATAATAGAATAGGGTCAATTCCATTTTTTTGGATAAAATAAGTCTCTTATGTGACAATTCATTTACCACAATAAGGGTAAAATAAGGTAAAAGGGTTAAATTAAGGATTAAATATAACAAAATATCTCTATAAATATATATATATAATGTGATTATGAAGGGATTAATGAACCTTATACATTATATTTCCACATTTTATCCATTTTCCTTATAAAATGGATTTCTGTACACATTATGGAATGAGTATTTTTGGAAATGTCACTTAAAATTGTCTATTAAATGACCCCTCCTATAATGAATTCAAAACAAAATTTTACAAAAATTAAATCATGAACACGAACATAAATTCTCACAATTAAATTATTATTACATATTTGGAATATTATAGTATCAATAATGTGGCCAAAATACTTCCTTCATAAAGAACCCATTTTGAGGAGTGATTTCATCAATGTATCATGTTCTTCAACAAATTTTTCAATAAACACCTCATTACACTCCTCATTAAATCTCATTTACCAATATAATGATGTTATATCAACATCAATATGATATTTTAAATTTTTTTACTACAACATAAATCTATATTCCTACTCATTCATTAATATAACTTATTCTTGTCTGAGAGAATTCAACTACCTAAATAAAACATTCTATACTTTATTCACCATTTCTAACATGAATGAGTATCAATGCATTAATAATAATAATACGTGATTTCAAAGATTAATTTATATTATTAATATGTTTTTGGAATGGTGAAACATAAATTAATTGTCCTTATATAGTACCATGTTGTTAATGATAAATTACGTGAAACATGATCATCATTAATTCCATTATCTTGAAGTATGCCAAAAAATTATATAAAAACATTGGATTACCTAAATATTTTCATAAAAAATTATTCCAATACCTTGGATAATCTAGTAATGATGAACTAGTTATCAAATAATTGTTATTGACATCACCATTTCAATACTTTTATGGAATAATCAAAATTACGAACACCAGATATTGAAAATAAAATATAACTAATGAGTAAATGTGTAATAAATCATTATAACATAATTTTATGAAAGGAAATAGATATTAATAAGGTTCTTAAATAACTTATTATGATATAAAGTTTCCCTATATTAGTGGATAATCTTTTTTTATGAGTGTATAGATTAAGGGTAAGGGTTTCATTTCCAATATCACATTTGAATCCTGATTGCTATTGTTTAAATTTATAATTAGGAAAAATATATTTTATTTTTTCTAAAAAAACAAATATATTATTATCTAATTCAGTTTTTTTTGGTTTAAACGTCTTCATAACATTTCCCCTCACATTGATTCACAACTCACCCCAAATAATTCTTCTACGTGGAATTGCCGTTATCTGATTTTTTTGGTCGAAATATTTTAATTAAACATACATGTTTTAAATTATGTGTCATAGTTGTATTATCAATAATTATATATCATTATACTATTTCTTATTTTATTTTCTATTTTCATTGAATATAATTTAAAAATCTATAAATGGAATTTTTTAAATCTCCTCTTTACTTTTTTCCATATTATTTCATTCTCCAATCATTCACTTCAATTTTCAATACAATTCTTACAATATATGAATTCATGTTTCCTAATATTTTTTTATCTAATTTCTCATTAATATAAATTAATTTATTTATAAATTATTTACTTCTAAATTAATATTTATAAAAAATTTAAAGTATATTTCTTCTTATTTTTTATGAAAATTTTCTGATGTTTAATTGTTTTTTCATTAATGGAAATATATTTGAATATATATTATGTTTTATTGGGTATATATTTTAATGAAATCCTGAAATTCTCTTATAGATATGATTTTTTATTATTTTTTATCATTTTTATGAAACCCATTTTTTTCTCACGGGATACTTATGCTATGCTGGATTTATGAATGTGGTAATTTTTACGTGGTAAACATATGTATAGTTTTTCATCATGGGCTAGGTGGAACTAGAATTACATATCAATCAAATAAATTTGATAGATCTTTATATATCTTTAGATTTTATTTTATGGAATATAGCTGGTTAACCAAGTCTATTATGTTATTTGGAATAGTAAGTTATACTGGTAAATAATTATATTAATGACTTAGCTATTATCTATGACATATGTTGTGATTTATGATGCTTATATTTGTTCAAAATTACTAAGTTATGTATCCATGTATCATGATTATTTTCATATGATTATACACTCATTTGTTTTTACAAAAACTTTTTTATTCATGCTATGTTCTTAAAACATTGTACATGTATTCATGATTATATTTCTACTCCTACATAATTTTTTATGGTTATTCATTTTTGATCACTTTTATAATTACCTATGTTTACATGATTGATATCTATTTTATATCACTCATTAATAAGTTTCTACAATATCCCTTTTCTTATTTTTTTCATTCCTATGTAAAAAATAAGAGTATTAGGTATAATATATCTATAAGGATATCATGTGAGAAGAATTTTATGGGTGATGACAAATAGTTATTATAAAATAAGAAATTCATGTAGCTAATTTTCAAAGAGTCTAATAATATAGTTTCCGAGGGTGTGATTTATTGTGATAATTCAATGTTTAATAATGTAACTTTTTAATTTGTATTTTTTATTGTTGGGTCACGTCAAAACATCACTATTTATTCATGTTTCATTACATATTTGACAATTCAATGTAAACATTTTGAGACATTAATTATAGATTTAAATATACACTTTTATTCCATCATTTATATTATTCTACATATTGAAATATATTTCAAGCATACCAATATAATGCAGGATCTAAATATAGATGTATATTCTCAAATACAAGAGTGGGTGGGTGTGAATTATAAGAATAAAAAAATCATTTTTAATCCTAAAAGAAAATTGATGTTTAAAAAATTTAAACATGTATAATTACAAAACCATATTTGGTTTTAAAACAAAGGGATAATTGGTACAAACTAGGTCCAATTATAAAGAACAAAAAATTAAACATGTTTATACTAGGGAAATATTATACCTTAAATCATATAGAATCTTATTTATCAGAGTATACAAGAATAATAAAGTATAAGAAACTTATACTCTCTTTCCTTCACAAAAATAAAAAGAAATAAAAAACCGTGAAATATAACAAGAAAAAGTAAGAAATATTTTAACCAAAAGAGAAGGGTATCTAATAACCTTTTATAAAGGTCTCTTTATTTATACTTTCAATAAATTATATCTTACCCACAATAGGGTAAGCCTTCGATAAGAATATCATATTCTATCTTGCTATCCCAACAAGACCTTGATCTTTAAATAAGTTAGAACCTCTATCTTCCTATCCTCGAAATCCCTCTAATATTACAGTTGTTTGAACATCTATCTTCGTATTCTTAGAATCCCTCGATTTTACACAGTTATAGTTAGAGTCACACTAAATAGGCTGAAAAAGTTGTTTATTGTTGAACAAGATGTTCAAAGATCACAAAAGGCCTAGGAACATCTCTCTCAAGAAGTCACATCAGAACATCACATAATGTAATCTCTAGGTCGACACTAAGATCATTCAAATGGGGTCCAATTTATTGTAAAAAAATTCAACAGTCAAATCCTCCTCCAATTGTCATATTTTTCCTTGCATTTTGGAGGGACATGTATATGTGTCACTCTCCCAATAGTTAGTTAGAAATAGATTTTACGACTTCATTTTTTGTAAAAAAATCATATGCAATGAATTCTAACATGTAAGAAAATAATTCTTTAGTTTGGGAAACATAAGTAAACCAGAATCTGATAATGTTGGAACAAAATATTTAGTAAATAAAAAAATAATATTATCATTTATGAATAATTGGACTCAAAAATTAATGGGAAAGAGAGTCAAAATATGTGACCAAAAACATGATTTTTGCTTATAAAATAGAGTCTAGTTTATAAGGTATTATGATTCTTAATTTAGGGGAATTTAGAGTTTGAATTTTAAGGAATTAAGAGTGTAAATTATGAGTAATTTAGAGTCTAAATTCTCAGGAATTATGAGTTTTGATTATAAGGAATTTAGAGACTTTATTTTAGTGAATTTGGAATCTGAAATTCAGTGAATTTGGAATCTAAATTTTAGAGAATTTGGAGTCTAAATTTTAGTGAATTTAGAGTCTAAATTTCATAGAAATCAAGATTCACGATTTATAGAATTCAGAGTCTTTATTTCATTGAAAAAAAGAGTCTAAAATCAAGAATAAATAGAGTCTCAAAATAGATGGAATCAGAAGAAAAAAATAGTGATACTCGATATCTAAGAAACTATAATGTTTCGAGGTTTGAATAAGGATTTGATTATTTATAATGTAATTTTTTCTTATGAGAAATAAGGTTATTCTTAGATAAGGAACTTTAATCATAATATAGAACAGTAAGTTAATTTTATATTAAATAGATTATCATAGATAAATAAAATAATCTTTATGGATAAAGTGTTCGTGATTTTTAAAACATAACTGAATTAAAAATTCATAAGTTATCTTATTGACTTAACAATGTCCACCTTTTTGGAATGAAAAAAAAACATATCAAGAGAGAATATTAATCTTGGAAGACTTGAAATAAAAACAGAAATTCTTCATATTTGTGGCTTACTGAATATTACTAACTCCCCCTTAGGTTTTTTCACCATAAGTATTATATTAATTGTCTTATGAAATTTCCTTTAGAAGGAAATTACTTTTCTTAAGAATGTTTTATTGAATATTAATCTTCCCATTTCATAAGTAATTTCTTATTTTTGGTAAATATTCTTTATGATTAGGCTCCCCATTTCAAAATATATTTCTAATTTTGTGTAAAACCCCCCTTAATAAAATATTATTTTAAAACATTTATCCCCCTTTGAGATTTTAAAAAAGAAACTGATGAGAAAATAAATTTGGTACCTGAAAGGATTGAAGAAAATATGAAAAAATGTATAAAAAAGATATTTCATCTACATTTAACGAAAAGTTTTGGAACAACAAAAAATTGGAGCTTAAAGTTAATAAATCTTCCTTATTCTTCTCTCATAGAAGATTCTTATGGATGGACTTCATCTTCTTCACCTACTTATGATATTCCTTATACTTCTTAGCTAACTGTTACTATTCTCGGTTCTTCTTCTCATGAGTCTGAATCCGTTATTCTTGAGACTTGATTACTTCTTTTTGAAATGAGACTTTCTCTACAAACTAATCAATGGTATTGGTGTCTCTCTTTATGGGAAATTACAATGGTGTTATGTTTTCTATAAATATCATTACCTTCTTGGAAAAAAATTTAGGTTCTAAAAAGAATATTCAATGAATTTTTTGAGTGAAAATGTACTCCCCATATGAAAAGGAGTAACTTAATATTGTGATATAGGTTTTATAAATAATTTAATATGGAATATTACCATATAGTTATCATTCCTATATTATTTTAATGTATTAAAATATATCATAGGTAAATATTTTGTAAATAAGCCACAATGTTGATCTTGAATTCCCATAAATTATAAAATAATATCTCCTTTAAGTGTGTGATCCATAGGAAAGTGATCCCTAATATCCATGTGCTTTAAATGAGATTGATATGAAGGGTTTTTCATTAGGGAAATTTCACTTATATTATCACACAATATATGTGTTTTGGTAAAACTCATTACATGGTATGTGAGTGTGTGTTGCATCCACAACACTTGAGCACAACATCTTCCAGCTGCTACATATTCAGCTTCAACAATGTAAAGTGCTACTGAGTGTCACTTCTTACATGACCATGAAACTAATGAACCTCCTAAAAAATGAAAAATTCCGGATTTAATTTTCTTATCCACTATACTCCCACCAAAATTCACATTCCATAATATTTTTAAACAAAATCATTTCTAGAAGAATAAAAATGTCTTCAGTCCATGGTTCCCTTTTAATAGAAATAAATTCTTTTTACTGATTTTAATGAGATTACATATAATTAGATAGATATATTGTACATAAGCATACTAAAAACATTAAGTATAGATGACCATCTACTAAATATAATAAACATCCTATTATGCCTCTAAATTATGGTTGATCTACCAGTATCACATATTCATCAAGATCAATAGAGTTTGAGGTACTTATTGGAGTACTTATACATGAAGTGTTGTCATATCCATACTTTTTAGAAAGATATTTAGTATACTTATCCTAAAATATAAAATTTCATTCTAATTTTTGAGAAATTTGAAAACCAAAAAAAAATGATCAGTCACCCATCATACTCATTTAAAACTCATATTTCATGAGATTCCCAAGTGAATCAGTTAAATATTTCTAAGTCGATATAAATATAATGTCATCAACATAAATTTGAACTATAAAACAATTTTATTATATTTTTCTATTAAAGGAGTTGTTTCAATAGTTCCCTTAACATAATAGTTCTGTGAGAAAAATCATGAAGGTCTATCATACTAGGCTATATGTGATTGTTTAATTCCATATAATGCTTTGATAAATTTGAAAACATGTTCAGGTTGTTTTGTTTCATTAAAACCAGGAGGTTGCCCAACATAGACTTCCTCTTTGACATATCCATTAAGGAAAGAACACTTCACGTCCATTTCAAAAATTATGAAATTGAATAATGCTGCAAAGGCAAGTAGTATTGTAATATATTGAATTCTAGATACTAGAGAATAGGTTTTTCGTAGTCTATTCCTTCTTGTTGATTATAGTATTTAGCAACTAATCTTTCTTTATTTCTTTATATGATTACATTTTCCTCACATTTATTTCTAAAGACCCATTTTACAACAATTAGAAAAGTTTCCGTAGTTCTTTCAACCAAGGTCCACAATTTTTTCCTTTTAAATTAATTTAGTTCATATTTTATGGATTTAATCCAATCATTATCACCTAAATCATAATTAGTTAATTTATGTTCTAATTGCGAATGAAATTTTAGAAATTCTACTTCATTTCTTAAAGAACTTCTAGTCCTTATAGGTTGATTTACATCACCAATTATACTTTCACTGGGATGATTCATAAGAAACAACTGATTTTGATTTTTTGAAACGTGATCATCAATATATTGTAAATCATCTTCTGGAGTAAATACTTCAGAAATGTTTTCTTGAGAATTTCCTTTATTAGAAGATTTTTCCATCGAAGGTTGATAATCAGTTTTTTCAAACACATATGAGGATGTCAGTTGGGTTTGTTTAAAAACAAAAGGATCCCTTTAATCAAAATTAACTTGCACTTTTTATTCAAAAAACAAGAATTTTTGTTAAAAACACTATAGGCCTTAGAAGTAGTATAGTATCATATAAAAATTCCTTCATTAGATTTGGGAGAAATTTTTTGTAAGTTATCTTTATTATTCAAGATGAATACTTTACATCCAAATATTTTTATGTAATAATGTCTAGGTTTTTGACCGGTTCAAAATTCATAGTGTTTTATTATGAATAGGCCTAATTAAAAATCGATTTATTGTATAAAAGGTAGTACTCACAACTTCAGACCAATAGTGTTTAGAAATATAATATTCTATCAAAACTATTATATTTATCTTTTGAAGAATTCAATTTATTTTTTTAACAACACCATTTTTAGTGGTTTTAGGAGATGAGAAGTTATGACTAATGCATTTATTACAGAAAAACGTTTCAAAATACGAATTTTCAAATTATCCCCCATGATCACAATGAATTTTTATCAAGAAAAGGTTTTTATAATCATTAAATTTGTATGAAAAGGAGTTAAAATTAGAAAAGTATTCATATTTACTTGGAATAAAATAGACACATGTAAATCTAGTGTAATCATCAACTAAAACAAATACATAGTATTTTCCTCCAATTCTTCCAGTTTGTGATGGTCTAAAAAGATACTTATAAAATAGCTGTAATGAATTAGAAGTTTAGACTTCAACAAATGATTTAAATATTTACTTATGTTTCTTCCCATATATACAAGGATCAGAAAATTTTGAAGATTCAAATCTATGCTCGGGTAGATCCTTAAAAAGTCTATTCATTGAGAGTTTTCATTGGTTTCTAAGGTTATAATGTCCTAGTATTTTAATCCATAACCAAGATGGATCTTTCATTGCACTATGTCAAGGTAGATCATGGCTCCAAAGGTGTTCTATGTTTAGTGTATAAACATTATCATGCCTATGGGTAGGAGAATAAAATCTTACATGGAATTTTTTACTAAGAATTATTCATTCCTAAAATTAAAAAAGTAACCTTAATCATGTAATTTTATTCTGATTATAAGGTTTTGGATAATACATTTAATGAATAAAACATTTTAAATTAATGTCTTTCCATGAAGAACAATGTTATATATACCAAAAATTTCTCTCTGAGCATTATCTATGAAAGTTATTTTTCCTTGATTCTTCTTGATAATGGTTTCAAAGATTTTTTTTTGTTACCAGTCATGTTCCAGGAACATCCACTATCCATGTACAATGTATTGTTGTTTGAACTTATATTATTCTCTTTAAAATAAAATAGTTAGACTTTTATAATCTAAATATTCATGGATCCAAAATATTTTTAAAGAAAAATAATAGGTATCCACATTTTACTAGAAAAGTAAGAATTATGAAAAACTAAGGATTGGGTTTCATTTAAAGAACAATTTTTATCACAATTTCCACTTCATCGACACATAGTAAAAAATAATCACTTTTGGGAACAAAATATTTTTGACTAAAAATAGGTTTTGAGTGAGTATAACCAAATAAAAAACTATTCATATGAGGAAGAATTTGCGAATTCAATTTATCAAATTCTTTTCTTCCATATGTAAAAGTTGATAAAATTTTTTTTAAGGAAAATATTTCAGATTTTATTCTAATTTCTAAATTCTTATCCTCATAGTGATTTGTCTTAGAGTTTGAGTTATTCTATAAAACATTTTTCTTAGAGTTGACTATTTCAAGATCCTTAGATATTTTATACTTATTAGAAATAGATTTTTTTAATGTTTTTGGAAATATTTTAAAAATGAAGATTTTTTTATCAAGATCATTATAATCATATGATGCATATTTTATTAACGTAGAAATTCATGAATTTTTTTCTCTAACATGTTTTTTATTTTATAATTTTCATTCTTTGGTAATTTAGAAAATCAAGAAACTTATTCAATTGATGGTAATGTACTATCTTTTGATGAGGAAGATTCTACATCTGAAAAATCATATTATTATTTATTAGGAAAATTTTAATTTAAATAAATGTTGGTTAAATATTCAACATTGTGTAACTGATCCATAAGATAATGATTTTCAATTGGTAATCTGGCTATATAATAAATATTATTCTAACCAAAAGACACATATTCCAAAGATTCATCTGAAGAGTGACCACCTCTAGCACAACAAGTTTCATTAGCTTTCCAGACATTCTTAGAAATATATTTTTAGTACTTATTTTTTTTCCTTTCATAATGATTTTCTTTTCTATCTTTTATCTTAAGCATAGTACAATCAAGTATGATATATACAACACTTTGGCATTCATAACAAGTTGGTTCAAAATCTTTTTTTTTACTTTCTGTATTTCTTATTAAATCTATAATGAAAATCTTTCTTTCTAAAATTATTGATCATCCTTTTATAATTATATTCTAATTAATTTTTAGACTGATCAATATCCATTGATTTAGATATTAGGATAGCTTTCTTAGAATTAGATATAGTAACCCTTTCAGGAGTCTTGAATTTAGATGTAGTAGTGAAATAAACACTTTAATTACCATTATTATTCTTGTTGAAGTTAGTTTATCTGTTCATTATTGTATCATGCTGAAGAAGGGTTCTAAATAACTCATCAAAAGTAATTTTAGATACTTCAATATTCTCATAAATATTGGCAGTTTTCGATTCCCACTCATTGGACATGATATCAATTATCTTGTCCATAATAAATTTTTTTATCGAGACCTTTCTATCCCATCTTTTGAATACTGTTGAAGATGGTCATAAATCTTTGTTTCTCATTGAAAATCGGTTCTCCATAAAGAAATGTTTATCCATGATATTTAGCTCTAATCATAGCTCTTCTTTTTTTTTCTATAACTTTTAAAGTTTCAAAATGTGTAACTTCATGTTTCTTAAAAATTATATTAGCAGCTTCACAAGAATATAATTGAATTTAAATATTCCTAGTCATAGAACAAAAAAGAGTATTATGTAAATTGCAGTTTGGTTGATATTCTTGTTTTTATTAATTTGTGATGGCTTTGATTTTCTTTTGAGTAATCTTGTATTCACCAATGAGAATGAAAAAAATATCCAATCCATTTTCAATAATAAAATTATTCATCCTATCCCTTTATTACTCATAATAATTACCATCAAATATTTGTGGTCTATTAGGATATAGGTTTTCTATAGAATTGACATTTAATCCTTCTATTCTATATGAAAATCATAAATTTATTTTCCACAAAAAAAATTGTAAGAAAAACTAGTGCAAGAAAGCATATATGAAAATATAACCACTTTATAGACCTCCAATGATACCAATTGTAGGATCAAAATATAGTTGTATATGCTCAAATACAAAAGGTGGGGGGTTAATTATAAGTTTAAAAACATTCCCTTTCTATTCCAAAAATTAAATCAATGTTTAACAACGTTAGACAAGGTTAATTTACAAACCCTCTTTGGTTATTAAACAAATGGATAACTCATAGAGCCTAGGTCCAATTATAAAGAACATAAAATTAAACTAGTTTATATTAAGGAAATATTCTACCATAAAGTCCATAGAATATTATTTATATGAGTATACATGAATAATAATGGATAAGAATGTTATACTTTCATTCTTGAAGAAAATATAGTGGAATTAAAAAACATGTAATGTAAAATGAAAAAGAAATAAATCTTTTAACAGAAAAAGAAGGTTACCCAACAACCGTGGATAAAGGTACCTTGAATTATACTTTCATGAAATTCTATCTTACCCATACTAGGGTAATCCCTAAATAAGAATACCAGAGTCAATTTTTATATCCCTTCAATCCCTAAAAATTTATGGAAGTCGATACCTCTTTCTTCCAATCACCAAAAGGCCTTGAACATTAAGGTAGTCAGCACATCTGTCTTCTTATCCCTGTAAGCCCTCAATTGTTTACAAAAACAAATAGAGTCTCACTAATTATGCTGAAAAAGTTGTTCACAGTCGAACAAGATGTTCACAGACCACACATTTCATGAAAGTCTCTCTCTCTAGAAATAACTTCAGAAAATCAAATCATGTAATATCTAGGTTGATGTTGAGATCATTCAAATGAGATATTATTCATAGGAAATAAATTCAATGGTAAAATCCCCCTCCAACAATAATATTTTTTCTGATTTTCAGTGCGATTTTTACATGTGTCACTCAACCAATGGTTAGTCAGAAAAAAATATTATTAAATCCTTTTATTTTAACATAATCTTGTGTAAGGGATTATAACATATAAGAAAATAATTATTATTATTATAAAACACAAGTAAAATAAAATCCAATAATGTTGGAAAAACATATTTAAGAAAGAAAAAATATCTTTAACAGGTATGAATAATAAAAGTCTAAATGTAATGGGAAATGGAGTCTAAAAATGTATACAAATGGAGTCTATTTTTATGAGAAAATAGAGTCTGATTTCTTAGGAATTTGGAGTCTGAATTCTGATGAATTCATGGTCTAAATTATAATAAATTGGGAGTCTGGATTCTAAGGAATTTTGAATATGAATTCTAAATAATTTAGAGTCTAAATTATATATAATTTTAAGTGTGAATTATATGGAATTCCGAGTCCGAATTCTATGGAATTTAGAGTCTAAATTTTGAGAAATTTAGAGTTTTAAATTTAGCGAATTTGGATTTCGAATTTCAGAGAATTCAGAGTTTGAATTTCATAGAATTTACTGAATTTCATAGCATTCAATGTCTAAATTTTAGAGAATTCAGATTCTGAATATTAGTGAAATTAGAGAATGAATTTTAGAGAATATGGAGTCTAAATTTCAGAGAATTTGGTGTCTAAAATTAGGATGAAACCGAGTCTGAAAATAGATGGACTTAATGTCTAAAAATAACGAGACTCAGTATCTAAGAAACTGTAAGGGTACAAAGTTTTAATAAGGACCTGATTATTGATAATTTAAATTTTTCAAAGGATAAAATATGTTATGATTAGATAAGGAACTTTAAGAATAACATAGAAGAGTAAGTGAAGGTTGAAGGAAATATATTTTCATAGAGAAAGAAAATAATCATTAAAGAGAAAGTGTTTATGATTTTCAAAAAATAAATGAATGGGAAATTCATAATATATCTTATTGAATTACTATAAAAAAATTAACATACTATAACATGATTATGTAACAATTTTGATGAAATAAACGAATAACAGAAAAAAATAATTAATGTATGTAAAATATGCTTGTTTCACATCATAAATTCAAATTTCCAATAAGTTTGTTATCTTTATTCAATTTTTTTTAATTTAACCCTAAAAACATAATCATGATAATTATATAACAGAATAAATAATAGATAGATATATTTTTAATCCCTTATTAAAACCCAAATCATCACCAATCACAACACAAGGATGAGAAGAAAATAATGAAAAAATGTCAGTAAATTTTCAATAATTTCCCAAAAAAACCTATATTCATAAATTATCTATAAAAAGTTTAAACAAATTCAAATAAATATAAATGAAAACCTCTAACATATTTATATAAGAAGATAATAAGAGAGATTAATAGAAACAAAATGGAGATAAAAATGATTTAGATCTCTGGAGATCGATCTAATTAATATAATTTTTTTGATTCACCAAGGGATGAAAAAACAAAGACAATATAAGCTACATATATCCTTGAGTTTGACAAAAGAATAATATAACCAATAAAGGAAGAGTAAAAACCGAATATATAATAAAATTTATATAAAAAAACTACTTAGTGGTGTGGGTCAATACAAATATTTGGGAAATTTAATCAATAGTGATCCAAATATAATTAATTTTATAATAGATTAATCCCTTATTTTTCACATGTTATTCTTTTATTTAAAAATAGTTATACCAAACACCATGACATTTGGGAATTAATAATTTTTTCATCCTTTATCTCTTGGATCGAACCATAATCCATAGTGAAATAACTTTTTCCAAACCCACAATATTCCTATACTAACACAATATAAAACCATGACCTAATATTCTCTACACCATGTTATTTTGAATGGAAACACCTAAACTATAATGGACCAAACCTCACCAGAGCATTACATTGTCAAAATCAAGTGTTTTTATCATTTTGGGAGGCAATGGTAGCTCATTTGACGAGTTTTAAAAAAACTAGTTTTTTCCATCTATGGGTCACGTTGGTGTCTCGGTGTCGGTAGTTCATGCATTGGATGGTCGGGCATCTTTATGTTGGGAATTAGTAGGTTGGGCATTAGCAGGTTTGGAATCCATATGTTGGGTGTCAGTATATTGTGCATTGCTGAATCGTGTCTGCGAGTTAGTCATCAGTGGGTTATTTCAGTGACTCACTATCAGTGGGTCATGTCAGTGAGTCTCTATCTAAGGGTCGCGTCAGTGACTCACCCATCGGATAGTCATTTCTAGATTTTCCCAGTTTTCCCAGTTTCACCCCTATTATGTTTTATATGATGTAAATTGTGTTTAAAGCCTTGTTTGACCATTTATGAAGAAATTTCAAAGAATATTTATTATATCATTAATATCGTAATCCCCCAAACAATTTGAAACATCCAAGACACATATTCTTGACTATGATTTGACTTTAACGACCCATTAAACCATTAACTTCCACTGATATAGAATCTGGATTTCTCTAGAGCTGAGATCCTCTCTTCCTTGAACACTTACATGTTCTCTTGGTGCACCTAAAACCCTTCTTCCGTTGCGATTCATGTGTTTTGTTGCAGCCTTTAGATCCATTTTTACTTGGATTCATTCCTACAGGTCACACACCCCTTGTTTTGGTGAAAGGAAGAGTTTCTGATATTCTCTTCTTTATGGTAGGCATCCCTTAGTCTATCTTTATTTTTGTATCATACAGGGTGGGTAAGCTAATTAAAAATTGTGATTACAGTCGAATCCCAGAGTTACGATGATAATATAGATTCTTATAAAGATAAATTGACTTTTTATGATAATAGGGGTTTCTTACCATAGTAAGAAAAGAGGGTTAGGTTATATAATGATTATGCTTGTGTTATTTTATCTGTTATATTTGATCCATGTTGTTAATGGTGTTGGATATTTTCATTCAGAAAATCATTGCAGTTTATGGCCTCTATTTGAAAACCGGTATGAATTGTGAATTTTTTTGTCATTTCATTATTGAACAATTGAAATTATTAAATATATTAACCATGCACAATAGGTTAAATATATGGATTCCCCTGGCTGAATGTTTTCTATAATCACCCCTGAATTACCAAATTGGAATTAAAGAACAAGGATTACTAAAGATAAATACATCTTATTGTTTGGGGTGTTGTGTACTATGTATGGTTTTGTTCGACCATGTGTTTTGTGTTGTTCGTGTGGTCTTGTGTCTTGGACATTGGATGTGTGTATAGGATGGTTCTGGTGGTGTAATGGAATCTCAGGTTGAGAGATTTGTTGATTATGGATGGGATGATCTTGTTATGTAGAGGGAATCCATATATGTTAGTGATGAGGTGTTTTGTGATGTTTGGATGTAAGTTGGTGGTTTTCTTATTGGGAGAAATGATAGAGTGACATGGATTTGAAGAATGATTATGGGAGTGGTTGGCTTGGGTTCTACATGGGGAGTATGTGTAATGTGGGGTGTTTTACCATAGTTTTTTCCATTTTTTTTCTTGTATGGGAGGATGGTTTTGTAATGAAGTTATTAACATCCAATTTAGGGATAGAATAACTGGTAAATTCTCAATAACATCAAAATGTTTGGGTTTTAAGAATATTTCCCTTATTGTATTTTTATGAAACTGTAATTTGTTTTTATAGGTGAATTTATAGGTATCAAAAAATGTGGAAGTGTTATTGGGTCATTGTTTTCTTGTAAACCCATAGGTTGGGCTAAGTGTTTTGTACCTACATATGTACTTGTAGTTTATTTTTATTTTTATACACACCACTCTTGTGTTGAGGACTACCTGAGAACACCCTCATGGTTATCCGGGGGTAACTTCCCAAACATCCCCATAGGAGGATAGATGGATGGCCACCCACACTTCCCAACTCTATCTTCTAGTTTTTTGATAGCCTAAGACTCTTTAGGTAGGATGTGTTATGTGGCCCAAGTGTGTGAGGGAATATTTTGATTCATGGGAGTATTCGGGGTGAGATGTGTTGCGGTTCCTAGGTGTCTTCAACATGTGTTGTGGTTGGAGTACCATGTGTGTGCCGGTGGGATATGATGTTGCATGTGGATGCGATGTGTGTGGGAAAGATGAGACATGTCAATTTTGGAAAAGGTTGGAGTTCCATGACATTTTCCCTTAGGTTGTGAGAGTGGATAATCAATGGGAATGTGGTGTGGGGTACCCTATCATAGATGTTCTCACTATATTAAGTTACATGAATTACATTATTTGGTGAGTGTACCACTAGTGTGGTTGGGGTGGATAGTATACCTTGTTAGGTGCTTTTGGTTTCTGCTATTTCTCGAGTGGGAATTAGTGTGTTTCTCCACTAGTGCACGAGATACTTTGGTTTTCTCTATTGATTATACTTCTATTATCAACCTATGTATATAAATTTTATTTTCTGGTTTCCTGGGAGATTACATGAACCATGATTGATTGTACTATATCGAGTGTTTGGGATAGTTTTTATGTTGATTATTCTCTTTTATTTTGGAATTTAATTTGGATCTTTTAATTATATTTATAGTAGTTTTCTTTAAAAAATATTGTGAGATGGATTTTGGATTCTTATATATATATATATATTGGGGTTTTTTGGGGGTTGATATATCTTATATCTTTCTTGTGGTTACTATAAAAATGGAAATGACTATAATTTTGTGATATTGCTATACCCTAGGTGTTGGTCACCACCTGAGGCCATAATAGAGGCAGGATGCAGGGTTAATATAACTCTTCATTTGTTGCTAGCTCAGGAGGAGAATCTTTGGAGGGAGGGGATCGTGACAGAATGATATCATAGGGCTGTTGTGAGATAAGATAGCGTTCGGTGTTATACATAGTGAGGATTTCAGGGGTTGGTAGTGAAATAGTGTTAGGTGATTATGGTGTGTGACATAGGTACGATAATAATGGCTAAGACATAGGATTTTAGAGACCCTCTTTGTCTGATGCCATGACTTTAATATTACCGAATAACCATGTGAGGATACACAATTTTCAGAATAGAGACCCTAAGAGAGGTACATGGATCTTGATGACTCGTTTTTTTGTTTTAATTGGGTGTTTCATGTAATTTAAATAAATAACAACTTAAAATAAATATTGAAAAAAATTACATACTAGTTGGGATTAGGTGTTCCTTCATTAATTTTCAGTTATGGAACATGGTTGTTGTCCAAAAGTGGCTATGGAAGTAGATTCCCAATAGACTGATCCAACTGATCATTGGGGGTTTGATCTAGAGGAGGAGGACAACCGGTGTAAGAGAATGCTATGTGCTTTCCAGCGGCCGACTCTAGGAAAGTATGAGGGTTTTATTTCAGACATGAAAATGGAGAGTTGGATTGAGGATCTTGTGATCACCTTTAACTTGATCCTTTCTACATCATATCATTGGATTCCATTTATAGATAGCTAAATGAGGGGACCTATGAGTCAGCTGTTGAGGCTGTACAAGTGGGAGTGAAAGGAGGCTGATATTCTCTTGGTCAATTTCAAGATGGATTTCTAGGAAGAATTCAATTCTTCGACCATGAAGGTTGGGAATAGAGATGCACTACTCACCATATAGTTGGGGATTATGTCAATAAGGGAGTAGGGGATCAAGTTAAAGGATATTCTTTTCATCACTCAATATCTCTTTCCCGACGAGGAGTCTCGGGGTGAGACTCTTAGAGGAGGAACTTCGTCCTTCTTTCGAGTACACAGTTACTCTCTTCACCTTTTTGACATACCTAGTGGTCCAAAAGAAAGAAGATTTAGCTGATATAATTCCCTATCAAGGAAGAATACCATGATATAGGATAAAATATGGTTCTTCTCAGAGAAATGATACCTATGGTAGGTCTCGAGCACTAGGACCATTGAGGTTTCGGCTATCAACGAGTCAACCTCAGTAGACTTTGTTTGAACCTTGTGGTCCTCATGCCTATCTTCAAGGCCTAAGGCTAGTGTTTTTAATCTGTGGCAGTCTTTAGAACCTTCGATATCAGTTCCAGAGAGCCATATGAGTTCATTATGGTTGAGGTGGGGAGGATTAGCACCCACCACCATTGTAGTCGCTCGCTAGACCATTTCAGCAGTAGGGAAAATACGATCCTTCTCCACTGAGGGGAGATGGAGATGGTAGAGGCCAACTATATGATGTTCTTGAGGGACCTTGAATAAGATGTGGCTGTGTATGAGGTCATCAATATAGGGGATAAGGTGCTGGGTGTGGTTAGTAGCATTCCATAGAAGGAGTAGTTTCAATGGTTCCATAGACCATTCGAGGTACAATCATCTTGTTTATTACACATATTTTCACTTTGTTTGATTCAGGAGCTTCACACTCATTTTTTGAACATGGTATAGAACATTATCTGGTACTAGACATAGAGAGTCTTTCTATACCTGCCGTGTTGGGTATTCTAGTTGGAGTTCAAACCAGCCTATTTGATGTATACCGGGGATGTAGAATGATGATATCCTTGTATCAGTCCCATGGGGATCTTTTACTATTGCAGGTGAAATTGTATGATTCCATCCTTAACCGAGAATTTTTATAAACTATTTATGAAGTTGTCGACTGATTGTAGATAATATTTATGTTTTAGTAATTGGATGGAAAATGTGTGGCTTTCATTCTTTAGGGGAGTTTTTTGATGGTCAGTCATCATATGAAGCCTCTTATTTTCTTATTAGGCCGCACTATTAGTGGAATTTGTGGATGTTGAGATGGATGAGGTCCCCAATATTGTTGGGGAATTATTGGATGTATTCCATGAGGAGGTATTTACTATATAACCTTAACATGATGTTGAGTTTGGGATAGATTAGATCTCGATGATTCTTTGATTTTGATGGAACCTTAATAGATGGAACCTTCCATGCTCTGAGAGCTATAGATTCATATTGATGATTTGATGAAGAAGGGAATTATCAGGCACAATGTATCACTATATGGTGATCCTGTCTTGTTCCAAGGGAATTAATATGGTGGTATGAAGCTGTGAATAGACATCTATAGGTTGAATTGGGTAACTATCACGAATGGTTACCCTCTCTTGATAATAGAGGGTCTTTTCAACCAGATGAGGGGATTAAGTTTGTTTTCAAATATTAATCAGTTTTCTGGGTATCTCTAGTTGAGTGTGAAGGAGGGTTACATCCTTGAAGACTGCTTTCAGGTGAAGGTATGAGAACTTCAAGTTCATGGTTATGTCAATTGGTGTTACAAATGCACCGGCTATTTTAATGAAACTTATTAACTCCATCATTCATGAGTTACTGTCAAGGTTCATCATAGTATTCATCAATGACATTTTGATATACTCAAATTCTTATAATAATCTCACAGATCATCTCAAAATAATATTCTATATTCTACGGTGCCACCATATCTATGGGAAGTTGTAAAAATCCTTGTTTTGGTCATTAGAGTTACACTTCGTTGAGCACGTGGTGTCTTAATAGGGTGTAGTAGTGGTCCTATCAAAGGTTGGAGTAGTAGTTTCTTTGGTAGCACCTAAGAATTTGGAGAGGTTTTCTGTTGTCACAATCTTGTAGGCTGTTACTAGAGATTCGTACCGGATTTCCCTTTATTAACAGCTATGTTGACATATCTGAACACAATGGACAAGGCCTTTGTGTGATGTTAGTACTGTTAGGAATCCTTTAGCGACCAAAAGGGGAAGTTGTTCAATGGACCAATTCTCATGTTTCTAGAGAAAGGGGTGATTTTCAAAGAGTTTTGTGATTCTCCTTGACTAGGTTTGAGGTGTGTGATGATATAGAAATGGGGAGTGATCCCTTATGGGTCTTGGAAGTTAATTCCCCATAAACGTAACTATTCCACCAATTATTTGGATCTAGTACTTTTAATGTTCACACTGAAGTTGTGGTGACATTACCTCAGTGGGGAGAACTTTTTTGTCTTCATAGGTCACAAGATCTTGAGGTATATCTTTTCCCAAAGATATCTGAAATTATGATAGAGAAGGTTGATGGAGTTTCTCTGGGACTATGACTTATAGATCTCCCACAACTCATGAAAATGGAACGTCGTGGCCATGTATTTGAGCATGAAGTCATAGAGATAGAGGTATTTCAAGAATCTGTAGATTCTTGGGAGGCAATGAAGGAGTTGGAAACTTGAATTTAGATGAATGGATGGATGGAGGTAGTGGTTATCTATTTCAGATGATAGTATAATAATATCTAAGGTATCTGGTGGAGGAATCTTACTTGGTTGACTAGGAGGTGGAGGTGATGCATGATCACATTCACCAAGGTGATGCTCTAGAGGGATGGTTAGAGGACAGTCAGAATCAAGTGATTTTCCATGACAAGCTGTTTTTTTGAGTAGTGATTTGTGATGGAGTTCTCAGGGAGTTTCATAGTTCATCCCTAGAGGGACACCATAGAGTTTCCAAGATGTATCATGGCTTGAGGGAATACTTTCAATGGCCGAGGATAAAGATGGTAGTGGAAGATTTTGTGGAAAGACGCCTAGTGTTCCAGCAAGTGAAGTCTATTTACCATTTTCATAAGGGTTTGTTAGAGTACCATGATATCCCTGAGAAAAACTAGGACGACATCAAGATGGATTTCATCATATGGATACCTAGGGCGTAGGGAGGCTATGATACTATCTGGTTAGTGGTGGACCGACTGATGAGATATATTAAATTTTTAGTGATTTAAGAGTAGAGCAAGGTGGATTCCTTAGAGAGAAGACATATTTATGAGGTTGTGCAGTTGTATGGGGTTATCAGATCAATCATATCAGATCAGGATTCAAATATTTTCTCGTGAGTCTAGAGGGGTTTGAAACATGATTTTGGAACTCAGTTACGACTTAGAGGACATGTTGCTATCACACATCTTGGACTTTTGTGTGTCTTGGGATACACCCTTTCCATTAGTTTAGTTCCCTTACGAAAAATAGTTGTCACTATTTCATTGGCATGGATCTGTTCGAATATTTCTATGGAAGGCCATGTTGTTTACCCTTGTACATGATATATGTTAAGGAGACAACTGATCATTGTCATGTGGTGGTGCAAGCCATGTTAGATAAGGTTCAACATGTAATCAATGGGATGATTAAAAAAAAACATGAAGAAGTCATATTTTGATCATAGGAGGTGGCCCTTGGATTATGTGGTTTGGGACCAAGTTTTATTGAATCTTTCCTCACGACGTGGGTTGTGGAGGTTCTGTAGAGCGAGTAAGTTTTCTTCTAGGTTCATCAGACCCGTCGAGGTGTTTGGGTGAGCTGGTGAGGTGAAATAGTAGTTATCATTTCTACCAAGGTTGCAGAGGATCCAATATTTCTTTTATGTGTCCCAACATCATCGGTATCTTCACGATGAATCCCATGACATTGAGTAGGGAGAGTTGGATACCAAGGATGAAACAACCATTGTAGAACAACTAGTAGATCTCCAGGATTTTCTGTATAAGGTGTTGCATTGATGGACCATTCCCTTGGTTTGTGTTATGTGGAGGAATGGTTTCCTTGAGGATATTACTTAAGAATGGTAGACAAAGATGTGTTTCTGGTACCAAGAGTTATTTTTTGAGTTTTACTTGTGTGTTTTTTATTGTGAAGTAATTCTTGAACCATGTTTTCTATAAGAGGGTTTACTTCCTTTTTTTGTAATGTGTGATGAATTATCGACATGTATAAAGGGTAGGACCTAATTAATATTTGAGATAAATTAATTAAGATACAATTAAACCTGTGCGAGTGAGTCAGTTCCATCTAGAGAAGATAGTATCTCGACATCAAGGAAAGAATATCCTAATTCTTGTGTCTATATAGTGGGGATTTAGTTCTTGTGTGAAATGTATTCTAGTTAGTTGGGGGTAGTATATGTTGAGGTAGGTGTTTAGGGTTATTGAGGGTTCACTCTACCTTTAAAACTATGTAGGGTTGTCTATTGTTGAATTTGTATGAGGGTAGTGTTGTTTTATGTGCAGTAAGATCCTTGAGAGTTGTCTTACGAGGCGTTTGTCTGGACCCCACTTTCTTTATGGCTTGGTTTTGAATTCTCGAGGGTGAGAATAGTTTTAGAGCAATATGATCTAATGGATTATACCTCCTCGTTCCATTACATTTTCAAAATCTTGTTTTTTGGGTGATCAAGGAGGAAAATGTAGATCATTTCAAGAGTTTTCCAAAATTTCTGTTTTTCCATCAGTGGGTCGCGTTGGTGACTCAGCATTGGTCGGTCAGGCATTAGTATGTCGGGTGGTAGTAGGTCGATAATTGGTAGGTTGGGAATTAGTAACTTGCATCATTAGTGAAAGCATTGGTGGTTCATGTCGGTGAATCACAATCAGTTGGTTTCTTCAGTGACACACTCTTTGTGAGTCACATTTGTGGCTCACCCCTCAATAAGTCATTTCCATCATTTCCTAGTTTTTTTAGTTTCTCCCCTCTTACATTTATTTGATGTAAATTGTTTTTAAAACCTTTTTTTACCATTTCAAATGTAGTTTCAAAGGGTATTAATTTTATCTTTAATATCATAACTCCCCGGTTCCTTTAAAACGTCCAAGCCATGTAGTCTTGACCATGATCTGAATTTAATGGATTTTAAAATCGTTCCATTCCATTGATATAGGATCTGGATTTTTCTAAAGCTGAAATCCTATATTCCTTGATCCCTTTAAATTTATTTAGTGTGCCTAAAACATCTCTTCCCCTGGAGTCATGTGTTGTGACATGTATTTCAGATCCAATTTTCCTTAGAGTCTTTCATGCTGCTCACACAACACCTATTTCAGAAGGAGGAATTTCTGACTGTTTGTTCATCGAGTTAGGGATACCATTATATTTATATATTTTTGCATCATGTGGGGTGGGTAAACTAATGTCTCTTTTTGTTTATGGTAGAATCCTAGTGTTATGAAGATAATATTACCTATTATTAAGATAATTATACATTTTATGTTAATGAGTTTTGTTACCTTAGTAAAAATATGAGGGACGTGGAAGATGATGAGGATGCTTGTGTTGCCTTATTTTTTATTCTTGATCCATGCTGTGAATTGTGTAGGCTATCTGCCATATAAAAATCATGGTCATTGGAGGCCTCTATTTTAAAACCTGTATGACTGGTGAATTTTTTTTGTCATTCCCTTATTGGAATACTGAAATTATGAAATTGATTAACCACATAATCCCCGTTAAAAATATTGATTCCCTAGCATTGAACATGTTCTGTGATCACCCCTGAATTATCAAAGTGGAATTAATGAATGAGGGTTAGTAAATCAGAATACAACTTATTTTTAAGTGTGTCTATGTTCTGTGTATGGTTATGTTCAACCATATGTTTTTTAGATGGACATGTGGTGTTGTGTATAAGAGTGTGGTTGTGGGTTTGAGGTGGTACGTGTGGTATAATGGAATCTATGATTGACAGATCAGTTGACTGTGAAATGGATGAACTTGTTATGCAGCGGGTATGCCAGGTGTGGTTATAAGGAGGTGTGTTGTAGGGTTTGGATGCGATTTGGGGTTTTTCTTATTAAGGGAATTGATAGGGTGGAATAACTTTGATAAATTATAATGGAAGTGGTTGGCTTGGGTGGTAAGTTGGGAGGAAGTGTGAAGTGAGGTTTGTTACCAATATTTTATTCCTATATTTGGATTGGTTGTGAAGTTGGTTATGTTATAAAGTTTTTAGTTGCTTGGGGAGGGATTTAAAAACTAGTACATTCTCAATTAAATCAAAATTATTGGATGTTAAGTGGATTTCTCTTATTGATTTCAAAAGTGGTCATCATTCATTCTGATACATGCATTTAGAGGTTACAACAATGGTGGCCGCGTTATGGGGTGGTGGTTTTCTTGAGAACCCATAGGTTGGGATTAGTGTTTTGTACCTATATATACATGTATTTCCTTGCTATTTCAATATGTAGACCACCTATTTTGAGCACTACATTCTGAACACTCCCATTTTTATGGGGGAGTGCGTCTTTCCCAAAAATCACGATGGGAGGATGGATGGCTGGACACTGAATCTTCCATGATCCCACTTCTAAGTGGTGATATCCCTTGACTCTTCAGGCAGGATGTGGTATGTGGCCTAGGTGTGTGTTGAGGAGTTTTTCTTCCTAGGTGTATTTGAAATAATATTTGTTGTTGCTCCTAGGTGTCTTTGGGATGTGGGATGGTTGGAGGCCCAGATGTGTGCAGGTGGGATGTGATGTGGTACCTTTCCTAGGTGTGTATGGGAGGGTTGTTACGTGCTTCTTTTGGAAGATGTGGGAGTGACATGAATGTTTCTATCAAGGTGTGAGAGTGGATAATCAGTGGGAAAGTTGTGTGGGGTGCCCTATCATCGATGGTCTAACTATATTACATTACTTGACTTGTGTTATTTGGGGAGTGTGGTTTTTGTGAGGCTAGGGTCGAAAGTGTGACTTGTTAGGTTCTTTTGGTTTATTCTATTTCTCACGTGGGTGTTAGTATGCTTCTCCACTTGTGCATTTGAGGATTTGGTTTTCCCTAATGTGTTAATTTATATGCTCACCCTTCATATATAAAACTCATTTTAGGTTTCTATAGAGGTTATACAGACCGTGATGAACTGTACTAGCTTTAGTGTTGGGGACAATTTTTTTGCTTCTTCATATCTTTTATTTTGGTATTTACTTTGGATATTTTTATTTTATTTATACCAGTTTACTATAAAATTTCATGTGGGATGGATTTTGTCTTATTTTATACATATTTATTGGAGTAGTTTTGAGGATGATACATCTTATCTCTCTATAATTTATAATGACTTGAAAATTCCATGTATTTTGTTTTAATTAAATTGGAATTTTACGAGTCTGCGAAAAATGACGGTGCATAATTCCGAGTCCTGGAGTACCCAGAAATAATTTATGAACTTTTTCTTCGAGTATGTTTAGTAAACATGCGATCTGGTTTTTATAAAATTTGAACCGATGCTCAGAATTGAAATCCGAGGGCACCGTTGAACTCACAGTGCTGATATTCGGTTAAGGGGACCTTCAGCTCGGCTGCAGTAGGTTGAGGGTGAAAATATAATTTTGGTTTTTCATGGAAATAGAAATAAAATAAAATAAACTATTATTTTATTATTCTTTTTGTTGAAACCTCCCATGTCGATAGTTTAAAGGTATGGACTACATGAACTAAAACCTCCCACATGTGAGTTATGGAGGAGGGGACCACTGAGCCTAAAACCCATATTTTGAAATTAATGGTGGGGACCACCTGAACAATCTTAATGGGGGAGAAACCACTCAAATCCCCATTAATTCTTTTCCTCCATTAATTTGATCCAATTAAATTGATACAATTAAATATGCCAACACACCGTTTAATTGTTGGAGCCAACCAACAATTAATGAAATGTGTGAGCATTTTAATTATCCAACCTTATTAATCTTCTTAATTTAAATTAATAAGTTGGATATTCCTCATTTTGGAGGAATTGGGGAAAATGTTGGCAAAAGGGAGAATATTTGAAGAATCATGGATAAAAACATCCTCAAACGAAGAACACTCTTGCCAACGAGAAACGACTACAACTATGCGAACCGACGAACGAGCCTGGTATCGGAGGCGTGTGACAGGCACGATGAACGTCGACATATTTGATTTCTAACTCGTGCCAACATCAAAAAACCATCGAGGTAAGGTGGTTGTTTGAATTTATTCCCCTTAACCGTTCTTGATAATTCATCGTAAAATCAGAAAGAGATTATAGCTGCTTGCTACTCCTCTAACGCGTAGAGTGCAGGCCAAACAAACATGGCCTGACCTCTCCGAAAATATTATGTTTAATTGTTGGGTTCTTCAAAATGGGGGTGGATGGTAACCAACCTCAGTGGGGCACGAGAAAGGCGTTTGACACCACCGTCGGCCCTGATGAAGGCGACGATGAAACGACACCTCCCCGCGGCCTCTGCTGCCCGTGGCCGCCACCACCCCATAGCTTCCGCTATCCGCGGCCACTGCCACCCTGTGGCCCTCCGCGGCCACCCGTGGCCTTCTATGTCCCACAGCCGTCTGTGGCCCCCTTGGCCTTTTCCATCCTGTGGCCTCGTGACCCCTGTGGCCTCGCCGCCCTGCGGCCCTGCGCGTACCTCATGGCCTCACCTTCCTCGCGTCCTCCGCACTTGTAGGGCCTGACCCGGTGGGCCGGGCCAAACCCCGCCCGGGATGGGCTGGAAATGGAGGGCTTAGTCAACCGAAACTGGGTCGGTCAGACCAGGTTCGACCGGACCTAGACCCACTATGAGATTTTCACTCTATCGGCCATAACTTTGGTACCAGACGCCTGTTTGAAAAACCTTCAATGGTGCTGTAAACGTTGGAGTGAGGGGGTCCACCTAGAATACCCTAATTGAGATTTGGATAATGTTGGTATAATGTGGGGTGGGATCAAGCACAAATTCAACCTGGCCCTCGAGACTAAACGACTAATAACTTACACACTAGGCGTTTGATTGATGCACTGTCTATTGCGTTGATACCCCTATGACGTAGCAGTACTTTGAGATACTTTTCATGGGAATTCGTGAAAGGCGAATTATCAACCAGTGGCTGGAGGATCGGACTCTCCTAGAGACGAGAAAGCATAGTGCGGGAACCCAATAGCTCACTCTAATGTGAAGAATAAATAGAGATCATGTGTTGGTCAGCACTGGGCATCCCTCTGTGGGTCAGCACCGAGCGATCCTAGGTGGGTCATCACTGAGCTAACCTGTGTGGGTCCTCACCTTGTGATCCTCTCTCGGTCAGAACCTAGAAATCCTATTTGGGTCAGCACCGAGTGATCCTATGTGTGTTTGCACCTAGCAATCCTATGTGGGTCAGCACCGAGCAATACTCTGTGGGTCCAAACCGAGAAATCCTGTGTTGGTCAGCACTGAGCGAAATTATGTGCATCAGCACCGAGCAATCTTGTGTGGGTAGCACCTAGAGATCCAATGAGTGTCATCACTGAGAGATCCTATGTGGGTCAGCACCGAGAAATCCTATGTGGGTTAGCACCTAGCGATCCTGTGAGGGTCAGCACCGAGCGATCCTATGTGGGTCAGCACTGAGCGATCCTCTGTGGGTTAGAACCTAGAGATCTTTTGTGGGTCTGATGATGATTTTGGATCCTCTGTGGGTTTTCCTCTTAATAGATTAAGCAGATTCAGTAGTTACATCTAATCATCTCTACTACCATACCTGAGTTATACTGGGTGTGAGCTAAGTCTTTTCCTGTGTGGTACATTCCTTCATGGTAATACCTTGGTGGTATTCTTCAGTGTGGAATACCTGTGTGGTACTTACCTTAGAAGTATTCTTTCCTTTGTGGATCAGTTGATCTTTGGGCTACGGAGTTGGGCCTTGTGTTTCCTCATGTTGAGATGGGTTTATTTGATAACATAGGTATATGTATGGGCATATACCTAAGTAGGGGTTTCAGTTGTTTTCATGCTTTTTGGTTTATCCTTTGAGGATTTTATGAGACCTTTAGGGTCTAGGGGTCGCCAAAGAGTATTGTTATACTCACCCTTTCACGGTCTATGCCCGCAGTTCGTTGTGTTTGGTTTAGATGACGGACAACGAAGACTGAGGATGAGAGTACCAGGACTAAAGGTAGCTCCGAGGTGAACCTTATATGAGGCGTACTACATAGACGACCATTCAAGAGCTTTACCTACCTTTCATGTTTTATCCTTGGTGGGAGATCACGGGATCTCTTATAGTTTACTTGTACTTTCGGTTTCTTGTACTTTCCAGTTGGGATTGTATTCTGGACCCTTTTACATACTGTACACACTATGTTTACTATACATTCTAGTTGAATTTTTATCTATCTATGTGCTTGGTTGCATGTGTTTATAGGTTATAAAGGCAATGCCTTCCCAGTTTTAGGGAAGACACCTTTCAATTCTAGTCGCCAGCCCCAAGCCTATAGAAGGCTGGATTGGGGTAGTCACGGCACGGGCCCCAAGGTATGGGTCTTGACAAATTGGTATCAAAGGAGTCACTTATACTGAAAAATATAGGACTCTGATCTTTTTAATGGAAATAGTGTTACGTGTAGTGAGTGTGTTTATCAGTTTATGGAATCTAGTGTTTGTGCAGTGACAGACGTATCCATACAATAGAACCCTGACTTCTAATTTCTAACTCAGTGCATGAAGACAATGATTGCGTGTGTGTTTTGAAGAGTTTACTTTGTGATCTATTGAGTCCACTCCCCAGGTATAACTTATTGACCATGGCACACCTATTTCTTGTCAGGATGCCTCCATGAAGATAGCCAGCTAGGGTTCTGAGAGTAGTACGCACAGATAGCCCACTGAGTGACAAGGCCTCTATGTAGGGCCCTCATCCAGTAGAGGCACCAACAGAGGCACCAGTGGTACGATTACCCGTTGGGACACCAATTCCACCGGCCCCAGCAGTAGAGGGTGCTCGCCATTTGAGTGCATTTCATGAATTCCAGCACCGGAGGCCACCAAGGGTTATGGGAGAGACGTGACCACAAGTAACCGATGATTGGTTGGAGGCCGTAGTGAGAGGATTTCGACTGGTCGGGACACCAGCTGATCTCATGGTGTTATTTTCCGCTATCATTATATAAGAAGCAATAGGTAGATGGTGTTACTTGATACTCCAAGGTCACGATAATGTGACACATCTCTAGGAAGACTTTGAGATCCTATCTTGAGCAGAGATTGTCCCAGCGACTATTTGCACTATGTGCATACATTAGCTTCTTTATCTGCAGGAGGGAAGCATAACTGTAGCACAGTACTCAAAGAGGCTCACTATCCTCTCATGATACTCTAAAAATATGATGGGAGACCCATTATTCCGGTCCTGGACCTTCGAGCAGGGATTGGGGAGGGAGATCAGGGCTTTAATGATTTCTATTAGTATCCCGACGCCAGTAGGGGTGTTAGAGGAAGACCTCTTAGTGGAGAGTTTTCTTGATAATTAGCCACCAGTATCGAGACCCGCCATAGGATTTCATGTTGCAGATTCTTCTGTATCTGGAAGCAGACAGATGTCACAGGGGTCCAAAAGGACAAGACATACAGGTGGATGACCAGATGACTTAGGATTGGTTGTGCGGGGCATTGGAGATAGAGTCTATCATGTGAGGAGAAAGTAATGTTTCACATGCTGCAGGTAGGATCACATGGCTCGCAAATGTTCGACCCTCCATACAGATGATCAGTAGATAATTGAAGGACCGTCTAGGCAGATATCTAGGTTAGACTAAGGAGGTCCGCTAGGAGAAAGCAGACATGCATGAGGATCTAACCGTGCACCTGGCGGTGGGTGACGATTCAAGATGTTACTACCACCACCACCAGGTGGTCTACCCTGACCACATGGATCATGAGGATAGGGGAGAGCTCATCTCTAGGCAGGTGAGGACTATGATCAAGGAACTCCGGAGATGATACGAGGTATGATATGTGTCTACACCACATTAGTTGTAGTACTTATAGACACAACTGCTAGTCTTTCTTTTATTCCCACTGCCCTCATTCGGAGCTCTGAGATTTCGATGGAGCTGTTGGCTTGATCCTCACTTCTAGAGACTCTTACGAGGTTAGATTAGACGATTGTGCACTGGTGCCGGAAATGTGAGCTTACTCTACGAGTTGAGTGCTTTAGTTGGGATCTCTTAGTAGCAGCATCAAGGCCTTATGATGTCATCTTGGGTTTGGACTCGTTATCTATAGTCCATGCTCATATTTACAGTATTAGGAACAAAGTGTGGTGTGTGCACATGGATGGTACTGGGTTTACCTTCACCATTGAGAAGGGATTCTTTGCAGTGTTGGATGGACTTACCCAGAAGAGAGTGCAACCGATCACTCACTAGTTGGATAGCCTAACCCTCAAAGCGGTTGATGTGGAGAGTCTGAGTTATCCTGTAGTGGTGGACTTGTACGCAGATGTCTTCCCTGATGATGTTCTAGGTCTACCTTATCACAGAGAAGCTGAATTTTACATTGAATTGTACCCTGAGACAACAACGATATCTACACCAGTATATCGGATGGCTCTCGCGGAGCTACGTGAGCTTCGGGTAAAACTAGAGGACTTACATGGAAAATAATTCAGTTAGAACATTGTTTCTCCTTGGGATTCCCCAATATTGTTCTCCATGAAGGCGGATGGGATCTTGAGGATTTGTGTTGACTATCGGGGCCCAAACTAGGTGACTATGAAGAACAAGTACCCACATTTGAGGATTGATGTTCTCTTTGATCATCTAAAGAGAGCATGGTGGTTCTCAAAGATAGACCACAGATCAGGCTATCACCAGTTCAGAGTACGAGATGAGGATGTGTACAAGACTACTTTTAGATGTTGGTATGACCACTATGAGTTATTGGTTATGACATTTGGTGTGACTAACTCTCCAGCAGTGTTCATGGGACTAATGAAATGGATCTTTCATCTGTACCTTGATTGCATTATAGTGTTCTTCATCGATGACATTCTGATCTACTCGACGACTGAGGAGAAGCATTCCTATAATTTGGAAGTAGTACTGGACACACTCTAAGAGCACACGAATTATGATATTCTCTCGAATTTCCAATTCTGGATCCAATAGGTTCACTTTATGGGACATGTCATATCTGAACCTGGAGTTGCAGTAGATCCAGTGAATATTGAGGCGGTACTATCATGGGATCCACCCAAGAGTGTGAAGGAGGTACGAAGTTTCTTGGGTTCAACCGGATACTACCGGAGGTTTGAGCTAGATTTATCCAGAAATTGCAGCACCTTTATCAGCATTTACAAAGAAGGGACAACCCTTGGTGTGGTCATAGAGATGCCAGTAGAGTTTTCAGGAGCTGAGGCAGAGGCTAACTTGTGCCCCCATCTTGAGGCTTCTAGAGGAGGGCATAGGGTACGTAGTCTACTACAACACATCAAGGACCAGACTTAGTTGTGTTTTGATGCACGAGAAAGCAGTTATCACTTATAGTTCTCGAAAACTAAGATAGCACGAGCAGAACATTGCTACCCATGACCTGGAGTTAGAAGCAGTGGTCTTCACCATGAAGATGTGGCAACATTACTTAATGGGAGAGTGCTTTATAGTGTACTCTGATCAAAAGATTCTTAGTTATATATTCTCTCAGAAGGACCTAAACCTCAAACAGTGACATTGGCTTGAGTTCCTCTAGGACTATGACTTCGAGATAGTCTATACTTTTGGGAAGGGGAACGTTTTAGTAGATGCACTCAGCAGGAGGTCAGGTATACCACAGCTAGGCAAGGAGATAGAGAAGCTGGCCTCTTTGTAGATATCCATTATGGATCAGGAAGGAGAATATTTTCTTTAGCCTCTTACAGTCACTCGCACACTTTTTTCAGCGAGTTAGGAAGGTTCATCGTGGGGACAATGACTGCGAGACACGATGCGCTTAGATATCCACAAGACATGCACCTGATGGATTTTCTAAAGGTGGGGATCATGTCATACTCTTCATAGGATGTACCATGGTACTAGTGTCACATTAGGAGGAAGGTTTGAGGGAGTTACAGACTTTCCCTATTGTGTTACATCAAGGAGTGGCGAAAATGTACTAGGATCTCTGATGACAGCACTGGTGGCCGGGAATGAAGAAAGAAGTTGTAGTGTTTGTCTCTCGGTGCCTCACTTTTCAGCAAGTGAAGGCTGAGTATCAGGTACCCACATGCTTGGTTCATATGTTAGAGGTTCCAGAGTATAAGTTGGATGGGATATCCATGGACTTTGTGACAGTACTTTAACATACATCTAGGGGACATGACTCAATTTGGGTGATCGTCGACTGACTCACCAAGTCGGCCCACTTCCTACCAATCTGAGACCAGGCTTCATTATAGAGCCCGGGAAACCTCTATATATAGTATACTGTTTGGTTACATTTAGTACCCATGATGATTGTCTCCGATCATGATGCATGTTTTACTTCCCGGCTATGGAAGGGGCTGTAGGAGGCTTTCAGAACGCATCATTGTTTGAGAACTGCCTTCCATCCTCAGACGGATGGCCAGACTAAGAAGAACATTCATAACCTCAAGGACATGCTACGTTCTTGCATCCTTGACTTTGGTCGTAGTTGGGGGGATCACATTCATATGGTGGAGCTTTCATGCAACAATAGCTATCACTCCACGATTGGGATGACACCATTCGAGGTGTTGTACGGGTGACCTTATAGATCACCTTTGTGCTGGACTGACACATGGGAGTCAGCACTAGTGGGACCGGAGATGGTATGAGCTTCCAAAAAGAAGGTGAAAATTGTCTAGGAGTAGATGAAGATGGCACACAATAGGCATAAGTCTTATGCCGACAGAAGACGAAGACCTCTGGAGTTCGAGGATGGCAACCATGTCTTTCTACGGGTTTCACCTTGATGTGGTTTGCTGAGATTTGGACAAGGCAACAAGTTATCTACAAGGATCATCGGAGCCTTTTAGGTCCTTAGTAGTGTTGGTGAGGTTTCATAACACTTATCTCTTCCCCCTCAGTTGCACAGGGTTCACGATGTCTCCCATGTATCCTCACTGAAGAGATACGTGCATGACCATTCCCACGTCATCGACCACACCGAGTTGGACATCGACGATGGGGCGACTTTTATGGAGGTTCTATTTGAGATTGAGGATCAACCGTAGTGGGTCCTTTGTGGGAAATTAATACCTATGGTTCATGTTTGTTGGAATCATGGGAACCTTCAGGAGAGGACATGGGAATAGGAGGCTTAGATTCCTGCTTAGTACCCCTGCTATTTTTCCTAGTTTTGAGTTGTGGCTTACGGGGATGTAAAGCTATGAGGCGGGGAGAATATAAAACAAAGAAATTACACATATTTTTTAAAATAATTGGGAATTTTATGACTGCGTGATAATTGAAAATGTGTGATTCTGAGGCCCGGAGTTCTCGGAATGAATTTCTGAAAAAAAAATCGGGTACGTTCAGTAAACATGCGAGAGAGTTTTTCTAACTTTTGAACCGGTGCTCGGAATTGAAATCTAAGGGCACCGTTGAACTCACAGTGCCAATATTCTCTTAATGGGACCTTCACCATGACTGTAGTAGGTTGAGGGTGAATGATAGAATATGTGTTTTTTTGTGGAAATAGAAATAAAATAAAATATTATTTTATTTTATTTTATTTTTCTTTTTGTTGAAACCTCCCATGTGGATGGTTTAAAGGTGGGGACCACCTGAACTAAAACCTCCCACATGTGTGTTATGGAGGAAGGGACCACTGAGCCTAAAACCCCCATTTTTAAATTAATGGCGGGGACCACCCTACAACCCTTAATGGCTGAGAAACCACTTAACTCCCCATTAATTATTTTCCTCCATTAATTTGATCTAATTAAATTGATACAATTAAATATTCCAACACCAAATTTAATTTTTTGATCCAACCAACAATAAATGAAATATGTTAGCATTTTAATTATCCCAAACATATTAGTCTTCTTAATTTAAATTAATAAGTTGGTTATTCATCATTATGGTGGAATTAGATAAATTTTTGGAAAAAGGGAGAAGCTTTGGAGAATCGTGGAGAAACTCATCCTTCAACGAAGAACTCTCTCGCCGACGAGGAACGTCTTCAACTACAATGAACCAAAGAACAAGCCTGGGATAAGAGGTGTGTGGAGGGTGCAAAGAACATTGAAATCTTTGTATTATTACTCGCGCCAACATCTACAAACCTTTAAGGTAGGGTGGTTGTTTAAATTTCTACCCCTTATCTGTTCTTGATAATTCATCATAAAAATAAAGAAGAGATTATAGCATCTTGCTACCACTCTAACGTGGAGAGTGCGGGCCAAAAAAACATGACCCGACCTCACCACAATTCTTGTGTTTGTGTTCTTCACGATGGAAGAGGACGACAACCAACCTCGGTGGGGCACGAGAACGGCGGCCGAAACCACTGACGGCCATGCCGAAGGCGACGGTGCAACAGTGACGCCCGACGGCCGTTGCTGCCTGCGTCCCCCACTGCCAAGCATCCTCTACCGCCCATTGTTGCTACCTACTTAAGGCCCCCGCCGCCCTGTTGACTCCGCCTTCCGCAGCTGCCGCCGCCCCACAGCCTCGCACCCCCCGCGTCTTCACCCCCGGTGTCCCTCTGCGGCCCCCAGTGCCGCACCACCCCACAGACCTCAGCGGCCCCTACGACCTTCACCGTTCTACGGCCTCATGAACCCCATGGCCTTTCCACCCCACGACCCTTAATGGACCTTGCATCCTCGCCACCCTCACAGCCTCTGCGCTGCCATCGCGGCCTCTGCGCTGCCCTCGCGGCCTCCATGCCGCCCTCGCGGCCTCCGCGCCGCCATCGCGGCCTCTGTGCTGCCCTCGCGGCCTCCGCACCGCCCTCGCGGCCTCATGCCACTTCACGGCCCCCGTGCCGCCAATTGTGGGCCCTATTCGACCCGGTGGGCCAGGGCGAACTCAGCGGGCTGGGTCGAACCAATCTTGGTCGACCCAAATCGGGTGAGGTTGGCCCAGGCCGGGTTAGACCAGACCCGGACCAGCTACGAGATTTTTCCTCTATCGGCTATAACTTTGGCTCCAGGAGTCCGTTTGACAAACTGTTAATGAAATTATAAACCTTGGAGAGAGATAGTCCCTTTTGTATACACCAGTAGAGATTTGGATAAATTTGGGATATGGTTGGGATGGATTAAGCACGAATTCATATGGGCCCTTGAGACTAAAAAACCAATAACTTACAGACTGAGCATCTGATTGACGCACTGTCTTTTGTGTTGAGACCGCTATGATGTGGCAGTCCTTTGAGATACTTCTTCTTGGGACTTCATGTAAGTTGGAGTATCAACTAGTGGCATGAGAAGAAGACTTTACCAGAGATGAGAAATGTTAGTGCGGGAACCCAGTAGCTGACTGTCACGTGAAGAATGAATAGAGATCTTGTGTGGGTCAGTATGAAGCGATCTTGTGTGGGTCAGCACTGAGTGATCAATTGTGGGTCAATACCTAGAGATCCTATATGGGTCATCACTGAGAGATCCTCTGTGGGTCAGCACTGAGCGATCTTATGTGGGTCAACACCTCGGGATCCTGTGTGGGTCCGCACCGAGCGATCCTGTGTGGGTCAGCACCGAGCGATCTTGTGTGGGTCAGCACCGAGCGATCCTATATGGGTTAGCACCGAGCGATCTAGTGTGGGTCAACACCTAGAGATCTTGTGTGGGTCAGCACCGAGCGATCCTGTGTGGGTGAGCACCGAGCGATCCTGTGTGGGTCAACACCTAGCGAGCCAGTGTGGGTCATCAGCGAGCGATCATGTGTGGGTCATCCTCGAGTGATCCTATGTGGGTCCATACGTAAAGAACATTTGTGGGTCTGATGATGATTTAGGATCCTCCATGTGTCTTCCTCTTAATAGAGTAAGATGATTCAATAGTTATATCTAATAATATCTACTACTATACCTGAGTAATACCAGGTGTGAGATGAGTTTGTACGTGTGTGGTACTTTCCATCGTGGTAATACCTTGGTGGTATTCATCAGTGTGGCGTACCTGTGCGGTACTTACCTTTGCGGTATTCCTTCTTTTGTGGAACAGTTGAGCTTTAGGATAATGAGTTGGGCCTTTTGTTTCCTCATGTTGAGATGGGTTTACTTGATAACTTAGGTATATGAATGGCCATATACCTAATTCTGGGTTGTAAATTGTTTTCATGCTTTGTGGTTTATCATTTTTGGATTTTGTGATACCTTGAGGGTCATGGGGTCCCCAATGAGTATTGTTATATTCACCCCTACATGGGCTATACCCGCACTTCGTTCTGTTTTGTGCAGACGACAGACAACGCTGACTGTAGACGATTGTAACAGGACTGGAGGTACCTCGGAGGTGGACCTTAGACGAGGAGTACCGCATAGACGATAGTTTTAGAGCTATACCTACCCTTTAGGTAGGATCCTTGGTGGGAGATCATAGGAGCTGTTCCGGTTTACTTGTACTTTTAGTTTCTTGTAGTTTCTAGTTTGTCTTGTATTCTAGCCCCTTTTACTTACTATACTCACTCTGTTTACTATCTAGTTTACATGAGTTCATATCATACTATGTTCTTGGTTGCGTGTGTTTGTAGGTTATAAAGGTAATTCCTTCCCAGCTTTACAGAAAACTCCTTCGCTGCTAGTTGTCGGCCCTTAGCCTATAGAAGGCGGGATTGGGGTAGTCACGGCACGAGCCCCGAGGGATGGGCCATGACATCTTGGTTACTATAATAAGAGAAATTCCAACCATTGTTTGAGATTTATATACACTTGGTGATGTTCTCCACCCTAAGGCTTACTTGAGGCGGGACATAGGGGTCATTTCCTATCTTCATTCATTTCTACCTCAAGAGGTGAATCTTTGGATGTAGGGGATCGTGAAATAAACTATTATTTTCATCCTTAACAGGGTTGAAAATGATTCTAAATTCCAACCATATCCTACAAAATGACCACTTTCATGAAATAGAATTTAATCATGAAATAAAATGCTCAAAAATAGACCTAAATAATTATTGATCTATGAACCTATACAATATATCATTCCATCATGGCCACGAGATGACAATGTATAACAATAGAATAACAACAACACAATGTGGGAAACACTATGGTGTGAACTCTCTCATAATTTTAAAAAACACATCTTTTTCACTTTATCATACCAAAATAATTTTTTTATAATTCCAACATCCACAAAAAAATTAGGGCACCAGGAGAATATAGGAATCTACAATAGACACCTCATAAATTATTTTTAACATCAAGAATATTATAAACTATAAAAGAAAACAAATAAACATTAAGTCCAAACATCGCATGAGATACCTGAAAAAAATGAAACTATTTATCATAAAAGAATACGAAAAATCATAAAATAGGGATAAAAAATTCAATAATATTATCCTAAAACCAATAATAAATCTAAAAAACATAAATAAATAATCTAATTAATTCTTGAAATAAAGTATTTATATGTGAGTCAAATTCCCACATTTATTCCACTAATTCACCATGAATCCACCTGAAATAGATTATGATAATAATGAATCAACATAGAACATTATTATTATAATATTTAAACTCAATTGGACTATTCATTAATAAAATATGCTCCTCAACATCAACCTCACCATAATAAAATAAATGGGATTACTCACAAACTTATTATTATTTTTATGGTATGTAGATGAGATATTGACTGTAATCAATTTAAACATGAAGATATAACTGATATGAAACTTCATCGACATGATCCAACACCTAGATAGGTCTTATGAGTCAAGGAAAAACCTTAATAACTCATTTTACCCTATGATCTATATGAAAGTGAGAAATATTTACAATCACATGGATTCAATACTCAAACTCAAGATGTTCCCTTTTTTGATCAACAATAGTCTTATGATGATATTGAGATTAATTCATCTATTAATGAATCAAATATAATTTATCCATCGTTTTGTGTAATAAATATTTTCCAATAATCAATAACACCCCCAAAACATTATACTAAAATGTAAATTTTCATGCACGCTGATACAAGACCATAAATAGATCCATTCCAATGGATGATTGAAATCTATTACTATTAGAAAACTGAACTGAAGGGAAATGATTCATCCATAAATATTAAAATAAGGAACACATGTGTGAGATAAGTCCTTCAATATATGGATCATCCTCTATAATTTTCCTTCAATATATGGATAAAAAGTATTAGAAATGAATAACTAAGATACAAAAGTATAATTTAGAATCTTCCACACTCATGAGGAAAAATAAAGAACTTGATTAGAGTTGATAATATTCATAACCCCAAAATGATACATCACCTCATCAATATAAAACCTTTTGAGAGAATTCAGTTCAGTCAAATCCTTCTCCCAAATGGACCAAAGGCCTTATTTTTATTTATTTTTGATAATACCCATTTCAAGGGATGAGGGGGAACCCTTAAAAGGAATGTATGATTAGATATTACATGAACCACAGGTCTTAGAGGATATATCTAGACTATAACTACATGGAATTGCTACTCCCCAACTACTACATCGCGATGAAAACTCTCCACCATTGAATGATTCTCCGGATAGACTTAACATGCATGCAAAATCTATTCCAGATGACAATGTCATACCATTCCTTTCTTCCAAATCCTTTAGCCTCTACACTAGTGAATTCTATTATTCTGAATACTCAGTTCACTCAACTCCATAATCTCTTGGAAATGAGATGAACTTATTAACCAATACATAAGAAATCATATTACATCATTATCTCCCTGAGCATGAGGAAAATCAATAATGAAGTCTATCAAAATATCATCTTATTTACAATGAGGAATATATAATTTCTACAACATAATACTAGGAACTCTATGCCTAGATTTTATCTTTTAATTGACTAAACATTGAGAATAAAACACAAATACTAAACCCTTTTAAAAAAATCCCCACTCTAATATAAGGGATCCATGGTTTAATTTTCTATATCAATATATAATAGAAGACTTAATTTATAGAATATTAAATCATTTTGATGCCTTTTAAGACTAGACACATATATGTATTACACATTACACCTGAAAACATAAAATAGTACATAATAACTTCATGTGGACATTATTATTCATCTGAGATTATCCATGAAATTAACCATAGTTCTTTTCTAGAATTATTATAAAACGGGGAAAAATGTGTGAGCTCATATGATTTGTAAGGGATAGGTTAAAAAGAATTATTCCATGTAATAGATGAGGAAAAATAATTATATAAGGAATAAATAGTTTCCAAATATACCATTAACATATTAACATGATTGTGGAATATATGAATTGATTATATGAGAATAAGAATAATCACATGGAAAAGAATAACTGATTTTATAGTGATGTAATTCAAAAAATTTAACATCTTAATATTACCACCGAGGCCTTGTTCTTAGACATCTTACATTAAATGGTAATGGATACACCAAATACTTAGACTAGATTCTTTTATGAGACCCTCCAATACATTAGGGGGATATATAATTTTGGGCCACACCCATCACTAAATAAGTACAATGAATTAATGAAATTAAAGGAATGGATAAAAAATATAATACAAAATCAAATTTCCTTATAAAAAATCAATGTTAAAAATTTAGAGAGAATTTCAATATTAATATAGTCAATAAATGAAATATCTTTATTATAATCCGCCCTCACAAAGTATAGAGAAAAATGTAGATAGTAATTTATATATTATAAAATCAAATATAGAAATATTAGAAATGATATAGAATATATCAATGAATTTATTGAACAAGGACCTGAGAGAGAAAAATAAAGTCACTTGAGAGATAAAGAATTGATAGAGAATCTTACCCTTAACAAGATTGTGTGGTATGAATTATTAATTATTAATGGGAGAAGAAGAATTTATATTCATTAAATTTTTATGTAAAATATTATGTTAAATTGAAAATAATTTAAATATGAGTTATATGATACAAAACATGAAATATTATAACAATAATTGAAAAGAATAGAGACTTTTGAAATAAAAAATTATATTTATTTTATTTTTAAATGATAAATTCAAAAAATAATGTGAAAATTTATTACAATGGAAAACCATTAAAAATTTATGAGGAATATTGACTATGAAAAATTGAAATAATGGTGGGAAAATGGGCTCAATTGGAGTGACTTTCAAAATTTTCATAACTCGATGAAAGGGTTTTATGTTAAGAGACACCATACCTTGAGACCTGAGTCACCTAGTACATGTGTTTATCCCCATGAATAAAAATTTATTTTTATTAAATGATTGATTCTAAATAAATTTGGGTATATTTATTTTATTAATGTCGATTTATTATCATATTTTATTTATTTATCATATTTATTTTTCACTCATTTTCTACTTGTGGTTGTTCTATCAATTTTTCCAAAACTACATTAGCATGTAGACCATGGAAAAATTAGCTATATAAGTGATTCATAATATCCAAAATTGTATAGTAACTAATTATTTATCATTATAGTTAATAATAATTTTATTGTTATGTAGATTATAAAATTATATTAACACGGTGAAAGATGTCTGACTATTCTTTTTTATAGGAAATTAAAACTAATAAGATCATTTATTTTTAAAATATTTAAAGAAATTAAAAATAAATATTTATATATTATTAATCGTGTAATAATGTATTTTTTAAATTATTAGATAAATTTATGAAACCAACCATGTATGATGGTGATAAATAATAAAAGACATCATCTAGGGAAGTGGTGAACCGGCCATAAAACACATGAAATTTTATTTTTATAGAATAGATGAGAGTAAGATAGAAAATGTGTATTCCATTAACATAATAATATTTTATTGTATTAAGTATTATTATTTAATTTATTTTTAATGGGTTGAGTTAATTTCGAAGAGTCCTAGGGAGAAAAAAAAATTGAAGTGGTGTAATTAGAATTTATCACCTTACCTTTTAGGACAAGTCCTTTAATATAATGATTATTCTTTTATTGGTCGTCTTTGATAAAAATAAAACCTCTATAACGTGGATAAGAGATTTTTAGAGGTGTTTTTACTAAATCATGGTTATTCTAAAAGTGTTATGGTTTGAGGATAATTGGGATGGGGAAGTGGTCCATTTATAAGTGTGAGGATTGAAATTTTTATAAATACTAATTAACTATTAAAAATAGAAAGTTAAATTCAAGTAAAGTGGATGTAAAATTGAAAACTAATGGTTATAAGATCAGAGATGGTAAATAAATACCTCATAAAATTATTCAAAAATAAGTTTTTTTATATTTTATGACCTGATTCCTTAATTTTACACTTTTATATTATTTATGCTTTACTTAGATGAATAACTTTTACCTCTGGTAATGTAGTTTTATTAATAGACTATAAAATTGAAGATGCCAACTAAATTGGATATTATAATTCTAATTATAAAATTAAATTTGAAATTTTCACGTACTAAAATTGACATTGATTAATTTTAATATAACTGCATATATCACAAAAAAAATACTTTTTAGAAAACATGTGTTTTTAGCATCAAAATTAAATAATACATAATTATTTCAAAGAATGTGTACATAAAGGAATTATTTTAAAATGTCAATAAATATTTGGTCTGTAAGTAGGTTTAATAATATTTGAATTATTATTTATGTTGTGATAATTTCATATGAGTTATAGTATATATAAAAACTAATATTTTTACTGTTCACCTAAAAATCAATTTTTTTGAAAAATAAAAATAATCCAACATAATATAATTTTCATCTTTGAAACCTAAAAATGATATAAATTTTATTAAATTTAAAAATTAAAATTTATTTAAATATCTTTTAAATGTATTTATGCATTGAACACTTTTTTTGTATTACAAAAATGAGACAAAACAACATTTTTGTGCAATTTTTTTAGGATACAATGATGGTATATTATAGTAATATCTAGGGTCTTTATTATTTATTCACGGTCACAAGAACTAACAACATGTAGGATAAAAAATATTATATATACCAGTATATTCAACATGTGGTGATCCTTGAAGCTCACGAAGATGAAAATCACATATCATTGATGGAACCGATGGTTTCCCTTGAAAAACCATTTGACCATACTATAATGATTCCACAAAAAAATCCCCATGAAAAAATAATTCTTTTCATAGCTCCACCATGAGATCTCATATAAAATTTACTACTACCTTACGAAGCAAGGAAGTGTGAACTTATGTGAATCAACCCACCTAGTCCCATCGTGGGTTTATCGTATGTCAAGTGTGCCAACCCATTCCCATATCTAGTAGGCTAGGGGATGGAGGATAATAATAGGAAGGCATAACATACATAAGAGGACTAAATCATATAGTAACATGAAACATTAATATATATCAAATATTAAATAATAACCATTAACAATATATATATATATATATAACTAAACTATATAACATGCTTATATGTGACATAAAAATGTAGGCACAATTACACATAAGAATAGTCATAAGAATAAGATATCTTAAAGGATTTATGAAATTGATTTACACAAAAAAAAGGAAATATTATCATCTCTATAAGGAGAGTTGGATCAACCTCAATCTGTAACACCCATTTCCATAGACCAATATAACCCACTATGAATCAACACTACTAGATCCTCCAACTCTCTATCCATCAAGGATACATCCAAATGGAACATCCTCTACAAAGACACATCAAATGTGGTAACAAATTCTATGCAGGGGTTAGTATAATTATACATGGTTATAAACAATAGAAATATACATTATAAATGAAACAATAATTCATATGAATCCCATTAATATGGGAATTAGAATTATTACCAAAGGATCTAAATATACTCACAGGTCAAGTAAACCAAGGACGATAGATGAATATATGTATTCATAACTCATGTATAAAAGTTTCATATATTTCAGGAAACTATGGATACCCATTGTATCAAAGTACTGATAATGAATAATATTGATAGACTGGTTATAAGTTTCACTTGAGAGTCAACCATTTGTGACTCATGTGTGACAAATCAATGAAAATTTTTATAACCTATAATTTGAACATTATAATCTTCATGATTTATTTCATACCTCTATAAGACCATATTTTGAGAGATAAACAATTACAAAGAATTTCTTTTAAGGGAGTACCAACATTTATACAGTTCTCTCACCCTATCAAGGGGAAATGTTGATCATTGGTGTATGAATTTCAATGGTTTATGTACACACACCTAACCTCATTCGATATTAATAACTTCTATAGATGGAGGACCTACACCCCATATCATGATAGAGTAATGACACAAACCATAGTATGAGATAATGTTTCCATGTTATGATAAAGGAAGTACTAATCCCATTCCTAAACTACCCAATATGAATGAATGATGCCCCAAAAAAACAAAGGGAGTAGAGAGTCTATGATTACTATGGGGGACATTAACCATATCACCTAAATATATTTAAGAGAGTTACTGGACCCTATATTTTCTAATTATATCTTCCAAAACATTTCACTACCACTAAGTATCTTAGATCCCAAAACATACCAAGATTCATTGTGAATGATTTTTAATGACCATGCATATCAAACCATCATGATCTAAAATAATAATTACCAATTACGGAGAATTTACTAGCCTCATTAAAACAAAAAAGTCATATGGTATGTGGAAGACTACATAGTACCCAATACATAGAATATACACCGATGCATACACCTTGTAAACCTTAGGTGATAGTTTGGAATACACTAAATTTATATCTATCATGAAATGTCAACTGTGATAGTGTATCTCTCATGGGTACATGAATTATGGGACCATCTGTTATATCATACATGTATCCCTAACTGATAGAGGCAAAACATATTTATATACATAGATATTTTACCCTTGTTATATGATGTTTTAGTATTAAGGTCTATTAGTTATTTACAATCGACATTTGAGTCATGTGGAATAAGTTTATATAGTGTTTCTGTGGGTGGTACATGGTATGTGTTCAAGTTGGTCCGCTTGGGCCTATGCCCCAACCCAACCTATGACACACATACAATTTCAAAATGATTTATACACTAAACAAACATCTCATGTGATATTTAAAATAAAATGGAAATTACATTCACAATGTAAATATGACTCATGATGTTTGTTTCAGAGATAACACATATTTTGGTCACAATATATGGTTGTAATAACCCTATACATATGAAAATATGGACACTATCATCATTTTCATTGATATTTACACTTGATAAGATATTTTCAGGCCCTATTTTTCTACTAAACCACTAGTTTTCCCCACTAATATTCATCAAATCAACTGTGAACATCATAAATGAAGACAACATGATCCCCCACCCTTGATAATTGATTCCCCATCCAACTAAACTTCAAAATATCTCGATAAACTATGTCATCACACTGTAATTTCCTCAATATTATTACATGAGTCTTCACAATATTATGTTATTACATGGATTCAATAATCAACATCTTGGGAGGTAATACATATTCTGATTTAATCGTGGAAGAAATAAACAAAACCAAGAGGGAGAATGAAAATTTCAAATTTTCATTGTCATTTTTGAGAAAATAAAATTATCCATAGAGTGATTATTAATAATAAAATGAGGTATTTTTATGTGTTTTTTAATTCTACACAAAGATAAATATATTCAAATTGGATAAATTTATCTACAAATCAATCGGTTAAAAATTAAAAACAATAGTATTTTGATATTATATTTCTTGAAGAATGATGTGTACAAATCAGGAAATTCTTGAAATAGATTTTTTATTTAAAGTAAAACATAATGGATAAAAAGTGCTAAAATATTCCTAAATCATTTTCAAAATATCATTGATTGAATGACGTTATCCGTAATTCTATGTCAATAAGCCTCCATTTAACAATCCCTTAGTTATCCCGTGAAGATCAAGATCCAATCCTCAGATCTTATCAACCCTGGGTTCCATCATTAATTGAATCTATACATTTAATTATTGTATTAATATATATATATATATTTATAATTGATAATTCAGATATTTTTTAATAAAATTAAACACCTAAAAATTCTCAATCTAGTGTCTAATTTCCAAACAAAATGTCTACACCAATCATATGGGAAACACCATATTTTATTCATAAGTATTCTTTTAGAATTTATATTGAATATTATATTCAGGGTATATCACATTCAAATTCATGATTTAAAAATATATTTATTCAATAAATATAAAATATATCCAAAAATCTAATAAACTTTTAATTCCATCAAAACTCTTCTTATTGTTAAAAACCCCTCATTAAGATCAACTGAAGTATTATTTTTTTTCGGAGGTAATTTTTATGTAAAATTTACCATATTTCTTATTTATAGGACCTATGGAAGTAATGCAAAAAAATGAGTTAATATTAGGTAAATGAGAAAAATCCAGGTCATTACATTATCACTAAAACTAAATCTTTTTATACATAAAAAATAAAAAAGTAAAGCTAGTAAATTGGAGAGATCATAAAACATACACCCACAGAAAACAATTTTTCTTCACATATATTTTACCTTCCCGTGGAGGATTTGTATCTATGTGAACCTGGTTCACAATCAAATAGAAATAAATCTTCTTTAATTCTACTTTTATTTGAGTAATGTCATCCCTATGTATACAATTATACATGAAAAAACCAAAAATAAGATTGATCTAGAACAAATAACTGAAATAAACCTAATATTTTTTTTAAAAAGTTTCCACATGATCTATTAAAAAACACCTTTAAAAACTTATGTTACTTATCATCATAAAATTAAGAATTACCATGATCCATCAAAATCATCATGGACACAGTTATTTAATAATATCACCTATTGAGAGAGTGACATGCTTCCCACAATGAATAATAGATTCATGATACTAACCTATAAATACTATCAATATTTAAAAAACACTATAATTGGGTTATTCCCTTTTAATTTCATTCAATTCTTAATGAATAAACTTAATATATCATTCACCTTTTGGATTTTCTTTCATTTACCATTATCACCCAATAACAAGATATAAACATCACTAGTAGTAAACACATAGATCGTAATTTCACATAGAATAATCATCCCTCTATTATTGAGGTGAATAAAACATCCATTTCTATATAAAATATTCCATCCACCACTAAATATAACTCAGTTTTTTTAACTCTCTGCATAAAAGATATTAATGATCATGTAAAGAAAAAACATGAGACCCCAAAACATCCTTGAAACCAACTCTTACCTCATTAGTGACCCATTCCACCCTAATTAATTTTTTACAGTTCTAATAAAAACCCATTAAGATAACCCTCATTTTTATCCCACGACCCTATGTAATAATTATCATAACACAAGTGACCAAAAACTTCCACCACGAAAAGACATCCTTCAATATGTAGCTATAGTAATCTGAAGATGCGTAATAATGATCAAATATTCCAACACCACCATGTTCTCATTGTATCACCATAAAAGTTTTTTTTGAAAATAATATAATGGTATATATATTACATAACATAGCACACCTATATTTAAGAAAGCTATAATATAGAATATAACTATTATTTTTTAAGTGTCTCCATTATAACATAGATGCTAAATTATAGATATTATTAGAATTAAAATAATATTAAAAAACATGTGTAATAGTGTTTTATAATTAATTTTTTATTAATTCATAATAAATCAGTACTTAATTTTTCGAGAAATAATTTTTTACTTAAAAAATATGTTTACTTTAAAAATGGTTTTATTGCATTTTGTGTATGAAAATTATAATTAATTAAGGAAATTTATAGAATTTTTTTAGGAAGGTAATATTAATTTTGATATAATTATTTCAAAATTATCTTAGGATGATTTTTTGGATTCTTCTAAAAATAATAATTTTTTTATGAGAAATGAATAGTTTTGATTTTTGTTAATATTTCTTTTTATTCCATTAAATTACGTAATTTTAAATTTCCATAATGTTTTATTTTTTATTCATGTAATAAATTTAATATTTAATTTTATATAATTTAAATTATTATATAGAAATCAACATTTTGTTTTATTATTGAATGAATTCATTTTTTAGGTTAAAAAAATTTATATTTTTTCTTATTCTATTATATGAATTTATAATAAATTTTATTTATTCATGTTTTAGAAATGGAATCTAGAAAAATTGAATCATTATTTTGAATCTGGTGGTCATATTATTTTTAATAGATCCTTTTTATTTATGGTCATTGAAAATAGTAATCGTAGTAAATAATTATCACCATGGTAATAGTAAAACATGTTAAACTTCAATAAAACTATAATATAAGGACTATGAATCTACAGAAAAAATACTTAATTTTTTAGGATATGTTCATTTATACCATAATAATATTCTATTATAATATTTTTCAATTTCATTCCACATTCCATTTATAATGACCATAATATTATTTTATGTAATGAAAAAAATTCTAAATCCCACATCCCATTTTTAATATATATAATATTTTTAATAGGGATAATATGGCATTATATTTAGTTATAAATGTTTACATTAAATATTAATTAAAATTTCAATCATGAATTTTTTAATTTTCTATGATGGGTTAATTAACTAAAATGCTAAGTAGAACCAACATGATTCTTTTTCAAGTAATATGATAGTCAAGTATATGATTTTAAACATATAAAATGTAAGTCAATGTGGATGAATCATTATGTTCCAATAATATGTTAGATAAATATAACATATTTTTAAAGATATAAAATTCCTGGAGTAAATTTTCTATATTGAATTCTTTAATTTGAAACAATGTGAACAGTCCTGAAAATGACTTTAATGGTATATTATGTTAAAAAATATTTTATTAAATAAAATAAAATTCATAAGAAATTTATATTTGGAAAATTTAATGTCATATGTAATATAATATCCTCTATGTTTCATTTATTGAGTGATTTTTCTTTTATATTAACTTTCTTGACCCCATATGAGTAAATAATTGCGATATTATAGTAATCTTCAAAAGGGCTCACAAGCGAAGGGGGTTTAAACTTAGAGATAAATGTTAAAAAAATAAATTAAAGTTTTTTTTAAAATTTTATTTTAAAATATTATTTACACTCAAACACGTCCTAGATTATAAATATGTCAATTTGTTTCAATTTAAAATGTAATTTATATGATTTTAATTTTAGACTTTGCGTAATACCATGGGATCCCCTATCATCTCTTAAATAAAGACACCACCCCTCATATCATCCTAACACATATCAATCCTTGTATCTCAACCCATTAAATAAAAAAATAAAATGGACTTCCATAGATAAATTATATATGGTTGTTACTCTAAAAAGAAAATCCCAATGATCCTTAATGAGAAATCCAAAGGTGGTTCTTCAAAGTGGAGGTAATAATAACCGACTGTTTTCATTTTATTTCTTCTTATAACTCTTTTAAATGTTCTATAACCATGATCATATAATAACAGTAGTAACTTACTTAAAATTAAATATTTTTATGCTGGAGTCACAACCCTTTTTAATTTCCATTACATCCCATAGAAAATTAACACACTACTCATGCATTCTAATAAACTATCGTCTCCACATAGCTGTGTAATCTGTTTTCCATCACCACTTTACATAGATGGTTATAAAAATAGAACTATTGAATACATATTATATTCATAAAAAATTATGATTAGATAAATATAATATATCATTTAGGCTGTCACCCTTTAACCTTTAAAAAATGGAAATGCTGCTCATGCCTATGTTTGGATTACCACCTCCATGAAGCGATATGATTCATTTTTTAGGTATAAATTCTATGGATTATTATAAATATGTATATAATGAATATCTATGATATTTTTATCACCATTATTATCCTATAGATTATGGAACTATGACAAAATTCAAAAATTTGAAACTACCAACTCAAAAACATACGTGAAGAAAAAAATAATTAACTCCCCAAAACAATTATTTTAATAAAGAATTAGTATTAAAATGGGGTTGAAATGTTATAAGTGGGTCATATATGATAGTATAAGTATGTATATGGGACTGTTAAATAATTAAAATCAATTTAAATTTATTATATATGAGGTTTAACTAACTTATAAATAATGCTAGACCATAGTTAAGAGATCTTCATCTAAATGTTGTTTCCTTGCGGAATGTTTGATGTTATGAACCTATTTATGTATATTAAGTGTATATACTGCATCATTGAAATTTTATATCCTGGATCCATATTAATTTCATGTATTTAAATTTACTATTCGAAATATTTCATCAAAGGGGTTTGATTCAAAGGTTACCGATGTGGTAATGATTTATTAGACAATCTATTTATTAATGAGGATACTTTTTATGTATAAATTGTATGAATTATATGATATTTATATCATAATCACCATATAGTTATCTCTCTTAGGTTTGTTTCTAGAAATTAAAATTTATCCTTTTATTTTCCTCCGTCTAATTAATCAAAATTCTAAAATAATATATTAAATGAAAATATACTTTGTTTTTAAATTATATAGGTAGTATTTTAATTTCATGTCCATATTCCCTTTAATAATTGTTAAATATTTTTTTTGGGTCAATTTTTTTTATTAATGTTATTTTTACCCATGGTATAATTTCTATATAAATATTTAAAATAATTCCTCTTGGCGTTTTCCAAATGAGGCACTTTTTTCGAAGCTATGAACAATACTGGTTTTATAGGTTATCATACGAACAACACTTCCTAATTTCATGAATACTCCATTTTTTTGAAGCATAATGTTAAATTTTCCTTTTTTATTTTTTAATAAATAATTTTTTCTAATATTTTTGAAATTATTTTAATATAAATAAGTCGTTTGAAAATGAACAAGTTATTTTGTAACGAATTTTTCTACGGATCCTTTAAAAGAATAATAATATATGTCAAAATACTTTTAAAATTATTATTAATTACTGCAAATATACTATAAAGATATGATCCACGGAATTTATATAGATGTATTTTAATCATTTTTACAACAGAATATATCTGAATTATGTATGTAAGTTTATTCAATATAGATATTTATGGATTATTAAGACATGTTTATTTAGGTGTATTGTTAATTCAAATTATGAATGAATTTTACATATTATGTGATGCGTGGGGAAGAAATTTACATAGCCTCTTAATGTCTCTATAGGTCTCACGATTCAAATAGTGTTGGGTACGTGGTATATTTGTTACCCAATTATATATTATGTAATGAAATAAGTCCATGACGATAAGTTTAAGATGTCCTCCAATATGTATTCCATAATTATTAAATTAGTTATTGATGTACATGTGATTACTTAAATAGTTATCTAATCCATGGATGAGTTTCAATATCATAATGGAATTTCTTTTAAATTATTTGATATTAATTTATTCCTTCCATGTTATTCAACCACTAATTATTACATGATAAACTTCATTGTACACATTAAATTACTAAGCATCCAATCTCTCAATTTTATTTTTTTCATTCCACATGATGCATATAAGTGTACAATGATTTATATTTAAGGATATTATAGATTGAATAATAATTTTATCAAAGAAATTAAATATTTTATTTTATATTTTCAAATGTAATGTGATATTAAATCCTGTTTTTAGATATGCAAGACTAATAAATTAATAAATCACTCAGAATTAAATCATTTGTATCTAGTGAAAGTTTAATAGAGTAACCTTTAGATGGAGTCTACTAGGGTTATGGTTGTTAGATTTGCAATTAGAGAAATTTTTTTATAATCCTTGAGTATTATAATTAAATATAATATATTAGAGAACATAAACTTATGGAAAAAATGATAATAAATCTATGTATACGATAATATCATTACATTTTGGTAAATTATAGATTTTTTGGATTCGATGAAATGAAATCCATTTTTAGATACAGGAATGTGTATGTGATTATAGAACACACACACATAGGTGTAACAGCTCAAAAAGGGGAATATTGGGTATTAAATATATCATTAGTGATGCATAATGACTGGTTTGAAGACCTCACATATAACATTTTTAACAGGATTACTCTTTGAATAGTAGACACATTGGTATTCCATGTTACCTCAAGAGCACCACCATATATGACAGAGTATGGAAACTAGTAGTGGGGGTCTATCGTGACACAATAGGAAGACTATTACTCTTGAATAAGAGTGTTTAATAGTGAATACACAACCAATTTTCATACATCACATGAAAAAAATTTAAAAGAAGATAAATATAAGAATGTGATAATAATGGAAAATAGTAATGATTGAACACAAATTTCTACATATAAGAGTCCACCCACTAGTCTTGTCACATATATTGACCAAAATGAATGAAAATAAAAAAACTCACCGTCTCTACATCATCTAAAGAACCATACCACATCCTAATATGTTAGTACACATCCAAAAAAATCGTTCTCAACTAATCTCAGTACATAGCCCAACCTATGTATGTAACCAAGTGAATGTCATCTCAGGTACCCAAGTGTAGTGGTGTACTAAACAAGGTTTATGTGTATATCCCAGCAAGTCACCCCAAAATAAATCCTATAATTACAAACATATGCTATGATATGTTCATGTGACATGATCACCTGAAATAAATATATGACTACAAAAAAAATAAATGTTGATCCTTTTTTCTAATACCCAAATAAACTATACCTATAATTTCCAATGTCATAGTATCTTTGAGCTCGCATGGAAGACTATGCATCCAAAGAAACATGTGGAATCTAAGTCTAGGATAATCCCAATATATCCAAATTAATTTAGGAACCATCCCATGGTAGTCTTATAATTCAGGCTCCTAATCCAAATAAACCCATATTAAATAATCATGATTCGGTGAAAAAATCCAATGATAGTCCTATCATCCCAGATCATAATCTATAGAAACTCTTATAATTATCCCCATTACTCCATGGATGAAATCCATCACAATCTTGTTACATTGATCCAAGTCCCTTGAAACCCATATAAGTATCTGAGCCCAAAATCCCTAGAATATGATATCATATACAAGAAAAAAAATCATGGAAGATCCTACAAAAAATATCCAAATTTATGGAATCTAAACCATACTAGCACAACTAATGAAATATGAACCATGTAAATGACTCCATAACCATGGTATCCCAACCGTATTCCATATTTCATAATGTGGAATTACACAAATAATGAAAAAAGATGGTCTAGAAGAATGAAATTCTAATCAATTATCTTCATATCATGTTAGCCTCATTAATATTGTATCATTTCTATTGGGAATCCTAATACCATACCACGGACAACTTATCAAGGATATTCTAATAATAGGGCACACACTGGGACCCATATGTATCAGCTCAATAGTGAAAGAATCAAATGGTTCCTCTGTCTTAGTCACTGTCTGAGGTCAACACCAAACACACAATGACATTTCATCCCATGGAGTCATCAAAAACGGTTTCATTGCCTCACCAACTAGATTAGGTCTTACCACATAGGCCTATGGATAACCCACAACATCTATCAATCCACATGATATCTATATATTAGTCTACTCACCCAACATTACCATAGTCCACATATGGTCTATCCACCTAGTCCTATGATAGGGATGAAAATCCACATTAGGTTTAGCCTCAGCTTAGAAGAGGTTTGGAGGCTACTCAGTGTCTCATAGTCCCACCTGGACCTCTTGTTATGGCCTCTCATCTCACAACACCCATTTAATAAGAGGGGATTCTGGGATCCTAAACTAGGTCCACTAAGTCTTTATAGGTCTGGGATTATATTTTTTGAGGTCTCGAGTCCAATTGATATCTCAATGGTCATGTCCTCATCCACCAGTGACAAAGGAATCATATTAGACCACTAGGGTTTTTTGTGACATCCGAAACTCATTAAGAAAATTAATCATTTTAGTCAAACAAAAACATTATATTTTTTTAATTACCCAAGTTAACCAGCCTTAGTGGTTTTCTCAAGTGTCCCCATGAAACATAAATAAAATCATAAGATGCAAGGTTGTTATAGAAGTCCACCTAAATTATATCAAGTATTTCACAATTTCTTTCCATATGGATGGTAGGATATTAAAAAGATCACCCAAGATCATACTTGACCTACTAATATGTTCTTGGAAACATGATCTCCTAGCTCACATAAAACATCCATAATTAATCAATCATAACATTTACAATGAATAGGTTAATTAATTTCCAACATAGTATAAATCCAGATAACCGAATGAGTTTTAATGTCTTGTTGAAAACATGTACAAAAACCCTCCAAACACCCATGTCATACCCAAAATATCTAGGTTTGAATAATAACAAACCAAATATGCCTACAAAAATATTAATTTATATTAATTTAAGATTTAATGATTAAAAAAATCACCATGATGACATACCTTAACGAAATGATGTGTAGAATTTGTCTAGGGAGACAACATTCCATTGAAGAGTTTAATACCAACAATAAGTGTGGATTCCACCATTATTTTGTAGAATAATAATTTGAATATGTTAGATAATAATCCAAAATTAGAAATGAGAGGAGGAATGAGACAATAAAGACTGAAAGATGGTGATTCTTACCTCGAATCACCGAAATACAACATAAAAAATGCCTCAAAATATAGGAGAAGCAAGGAGGGGAAGGTGGGTAGACCCCTCGGTCCATATAACTAAAAAATAGAATATGGTGGAGAACAATTATATAAATAAGTGGGGTTAAAATTGTATTTCTGCCCAATTAAATCTCCAATAATTAGCTAGAGTAGAGAACCAATTATTTAGTGGTGAAAACATTTATGGGTACTGATGTATGTAGTAACTAAACTCAAAACACCACTAACTAGCTAGCCGGGAACCAATAATATGGTGGTGATAGTATCCAAGGGGCTTTCTTTCTGAAGCCCCTACTAAGTTGGTGGCTGCCATTTTCTAGCTAGTGGTGTTTTACATCCTCAACTGCATCGAAAACCTCTTCCAACCTAGGGTGCTCCAAATACCACAAAGAAAATTATAATCCCCCTATAATTCCTCAACAACATATATTGAGGTGTTGTAGGATTTGGGAATAAATTTAGAATCCTGTTTATAAAATTTACCAAACTACTAGGTCAAAAAAGTAAAATTCCTCCTCATCAATGCTAGAATGGACACAATTTTTTTCAACCACCCCATATTAATATTTCATATTCATGGGAAGTCTCAGTGGTATTAAATCCAAAAGTACCAACCTACCATTATAATGAATTCTCAATAAAAATTCCTTGTTTATCCATGGTATACCCAAAATCCCCTCAAAACAATACATTGAACATCCATCAATTGAACTACCAAAACTCGATCCAACACTCACAACCACCACTAAAACAATGAGAAACCACATACCCAACCCAGGTATAACTAGAGATAGAATATAATAATCATCCAAAACACCCCCATAATATAATGACTAGTATAGGGAGAGTTAGAATGTGGAGGCCAATTATAATCTATCAATACATTCACTGTTGGAAATGTCTATTGAAGCACATAGTCAGTGTTCCAACAATGCCCCTAATACATTTTTTTTGAAAAAATAAACTTTAACACATATGATAGTTAAACTCCCATTTTAGGAATTTTTCTCAATTGGTTATTCTCCCGGAGATGATGATCGATAACCAATAACTTTTAATTTTCCTTTTAAAAATGTGTCCAAACTATTAAACTGATTCATCACATCACGTATGACATAATAAATTTAGTTCATAGCTCATCACATACCATAAAAAACTCAGTTATGATCTCCTCTGGAATATCCATCCTTAAAAGGCATAGCTCCCATGACTGACACATTTACAATCAGTCGAACCCAGTGCTCCAGTTCTAGGTGACACCCCTCAGTCATCCTAACTTGGTCAATGGAGTCCATCCTGACCCTTGAGGTTAGTACATAGATGGATAATTAGTCATTAACTTAATTATTATGCCATAGAATAATCACCAATGTACCTCCACTCAAACACCAAATTGTATTGTCACAAGACATCACGAACCAAACACCCATGAAATAGGTCTAACAAATATTTCACCTTAACTTATACCTAGAATTTGATGAAGAATCCATACTAAGTGTGTATATTTATTCAATGGATCATAATTATATAATGACTACATAATTAATAGCCCTACACCCATGAACATTCTTAGATGAGGGTCAAACACTCCTGACTTAAATCCTATTCCCCACATTTGGATCATCTACATCCCCACAATATTAAAACAATTTCCCATTTTCTGCGAATCATTCCTCATCTATCACATAAAATATTGACTCGCATGGTTGTACCCCATCAAACCTTTTATTCAAACCATAATGTAACTCACTACAAATTCCCAAACCATGGGATCATTATCCATGGTAGCCACTGAAATTATTTTGAAATGAGGGTTTCACCTTCAATAGCTTATGGTGGGAACCCCAATCACATGACTTAATTAAATCACTCATTGATTCCCACTTTAATAGGCACCTTTTACATAAAAACACGATTCCCCTTTCTAAGCCATGATCCCAATATTTTCAATATGTCTTCATGATTGAGTCATATAATCCATACATCCACACCCGATCCTTCCTTGTTTTCACCTTTATCACATAGGGACCTTTATCATTTCATCATAGTTAGCAACCTCAATTATTCCTTGATCCACTAAATGACTGCCTCCTCCTGGAATCATTCTACCGATACAAGTTGTTACCCTTAATCCAAAGGTTTTCAACCACATCCACATCCTGAGTCACCATCGAATGTAGTTTCAATCACAAATATACACCCAATATCCGAAGACATGATAAAATATACACCAAATAGTAAATAAGTTCAGGTAACCAAACAATTATGCCATTTAAATCCAATCTTAGTACTAAATCATTGTAGGTTCTTTTTGAGAGAAAAAATTCATAACCATGCATATTTCACAAATACTGAGCCCCCCTCATTCATCTATATCATTCGATGAATTACCAATATATTCTTCTACTTTAATGATTCTACCATCCCTGCTAAATTATATTGTTGATTTCCACAAAACATAATAAAACATTGTCCTAGTATTGTATATGTCCCAACTAAGGGCCTCTATTTCAAACACTTAACCATAATTTTCTTGTATCATGAAGGGTCACGAGGTTTTACCACCTAACCATACCATCCAAGTCTTTGGAAGGTCAAAGTTCACAAGGTAACACTCAAACTTCTTCCTGAAGAACCATGGTATCAACATTCACAAACACCCACTCATGGGTCCTCATATACTAGGATGTCATATTTCAAAACCACCTATAAAAACTAGGAAAACCACCCTCTCTAAGAATCATCACATAAGATTTATCTTTGGAGGACCACATCACACTGGTCAACTCTTTAAATAACCAATGAAATATTTTTATAAAATCCATACAAAGGGAAACACACAATCATAGTTTGGTCATGTAAAATTCCATTCCATGATCTGTAGGAACACACTACATTGGTTATTACTGGAGATCTAGTTAACAAAACTGAAATTGTATATTCAATTATCATCATTCTATGGAGATTTATTTCTATATAACCAACACACCTAAGATTAGTTATATAAATTTTCATTCCTAGCTATATAGGAAAACACCTTATAGGCGGTTACTTTCAATTAATGTATCCAAATATGAAAAATAAAAACCCACTAAGGGTTTACAACCATGGAACCATTTCTATCACTCATCGACTAGTGTGACTGCACCTCTTATGCATGAGGACTATATCATTGTCCACATGGACTTTCATATTACACTAGATAAAAGTGAACTTCCATCAGAAGAAAATCATTGTAAAAGTCCTACCAAGTTATTATAACTCCCCGAAGTACTAATATGGGAAAAATGTATGATAAATTGTTGAAACATTAAACAAATGATCCAATGGCATTTGAAAAATCATATACTAGTAGGAATATAAAACGCGGATCATACATTCATAATATGTTACATGATAATCCTTTTGAATTTATAGTCTAATAATCAAAATCCAAATAGTGGTCTCTATAAATAGTGATCTCTAACAATCGTAGTCGTGTTGGTTCTCCATGTGTCTATATAAACATATCCATGTATTCTAGGGGCTCCCAAATAGAAAGAGGGGTCTAAGATGGTACTATGGGGGAGACTATTCCCCTGTATCTAAGTGTTTAATAATAGATAGACAACCAATTATCTTACATCAAAAGATAAATTGACATCAAAAGCAGTAAAATAAAAATAGATGATAACAAATGAATTAGACTATGGTTTAAAAAACCATTCCACATATAAAATAAACCTACCATTGGTTTGGTTACATATACATACCAAATAATAAATTAAAAAAATAACTATAGTAGTTCCTTGAAATCCTAGTACCATACCTCATCATAATCTCATAGTACACATCCGTGCCATACACCTATATCAATAATGAGACACATCCTAACCTATTTCTATTACCAAGTTATCTTTTTATTGGGTACCCTAGGGAATTGGTAGCCCATTAAGAGTTTGAGTACAGAATATAGAAGGAAAAAATTGACAATATTCCATACCAATTGGCATGTACTATGATATGTTCTTGTGAAATACACATCTAAAATACCAAAAAAATATAATAAATAAATAAATTATATTCTATCCATAGATCTATGAGCCCGATCGACCATACCTACTTTAGCCAATTATTGGGGTCTCATAGTATGTCTCTAATAATATACATCCAATGTAACAAGCATGATCTATGTCCATATAACTCCCAACGAATCATCATGAATATGGGTATAATACCATGTCACTATTATCATCATGGATCCTAATATTTGGAAACCCATAGCATATCCTCAAAACATGAGGGTTGGATCCTACATTTTCCAATCATCTGGGTCATAATCCTGTGTAGCCAATATCATAGTTCTCAAGACTATAGTGATGAATCCCATGACATTATTATCATCTAAGTTAAAAATCCAGACTAGCCCATATATGTATCGAATATATTAATACATGGAAATTCCTACCATATCAAATCCCCATATTCATGGGGCCCCTATCCCAATTTCCATGTTTGTTGTATCTCAACCATTGAATCTTCATTTATGGTATCCCATATATCTACCCAACTCCATAAGCATTGAATCCCAACCATATTCTATTGACCCCAAGGGATCAATCTACAAATAAAGAAAACAGAAGGGTTGGCTAAAATCCACATCCATCATAACATTCTAGAACCTCTTTAAGATAACAATATGATATGGGTTCATGGGGACACCTGCTACCATCCAACAAAGACCTTCTCAGCTATGATATGTAAATGGGGAACACAGTATGTCTCATCAGTCTCATCACAAAAGAGGGACCCTCACATAGGATTTAGGTCTTAGTTATGGTCTTCGTTCAACACTCCATGCATAAGGACATCACATCCCATGAAATCATAAACATGATAACATGACCTCACCAGCTACATGGGGTCTCCCCACATATGAAATATACAAGATATGGACCACAACCCCTCTTTGTCCCCAGGGTCACTATGGATTGGTCCTCTCTCTTAACCCAATGTTAATCTTTCTACGTTCTACTCACCTAGGACTTTGTAAGTGCTGGAAATCCATAACTGGTTCAGCTTATCCCCAAATGTGATATGGAGTTCATGTAGCATCTCACAGTCCCTAGTAGTACACATGGGATGATCATCTCAAGACACAATAACTTTTTCTCAGGAGGTGATATTTCTCTCTTATATTAATACCTATATGTACTAAATAGTTAGGCCTCTCCTATTTAGAGGTTTGGAGGCCACCTAATATCTCAATCGTCCTAGACTTATTTATACATGTATGAGGTGTAAAGGCATCTCACTAGAGTTTTTCATAACCTTGAAGACTCATTCACTTTATAATATATTTTTATTAAATTTTAAAATTATATTTAATTAAATTAACTAGGGGATCCACACTCAGTGGCATGCCTGAGGGTACACATAAATAAAAAATTTAAACCATGGGGATAGAAATTGATACCAACTACCAATTACATATAAATTTTTGTTATATTTTTTAATAGTTGAAAATATATACCAATGCACTTCCACACATTTCCAACCATATCCTTGACCAACCAAGTTCATTTTAGATACTATAGATAATAAATAACATTATGAATATATAAATAATTAATTAAAACAGTTTTAATTAATTAATTTTATCATTTATAATTAAGTAATTTCCAATTATTAATAATTGGGGATAGCCCACTCGGTTGTCATTGCATGCCAAAAAATGGGAATAAACACTCTCCATCATCAAATGACATAATCCCGTCCTCAAACAAGGATAAATAAATAACCAATGATACCCCCAAAACCATTAATCTATTTTAATTTAAGAGGAAAAAAGTGAAAAATAACCACGATGATAGAACTTAATGAAACATCATTTGACGATATGCAGATAGTGACTCTAGACTCCTTTTTACATAGTAGAGTAGATGCCCCATCATTAGTGTCTGATTCCATCATGATCTAACAGAATGAGAATTAGAAACCCCAACCAAATAATTATAAATTAGAAGTAAGAGGAGGGAGAAAATGGATATTGATAGAGTGCTCAATAAATACATAATAATCAAAATCCACCACATAAAACCCAAAAAAAGAGGGGGAAATAATTATTGGAAGGGGGAGACCTCCCAGTCTACACAAATCAAACAAGATAAGGGGAACACCGTTATAAAAACATAAGGGGTATTAATTGAAATTATACCCCCTAGAACCCCACTGTCTATTCGATGGAGGGAACCATGTAGAAAGTGGTTACAAAATTAGAGGGGCTTTCTGTCAACAGCCTCCAGTGTAGCTTTGTCTAAATTAGCCACCACATCCCCTCTAATACTAGCCTAATCCCTCGATTCATCTTTTGATCCCCTTTTAATATCCAAAAAACCATTTTTAGGTGTTTCAATCATTGAATGTAGACTATAAATCCATGATAAAGAATTTACCTAGCGATTAACTGAAAAAATACAAATTCCTCCTAATTCCTATTCACCAGTGCAAATTTGGGGTAAACAAATCCTAGATTGAAAACCCCATAGGTTATTATTTAGATAACTCACACAATGTTTATAAACCTTTATAAATGATCTTAAAATATTATTAATATTTGAAAATAGTTCCAATTGGAACAAATGATATGGACATGTCTGTCATTTTGCAAGACATCATGTTTGGGAATTCCACCCCCTCTTGGATTCTAGCTGCAACTTTAGAAGACAACATTATCTCTGGTAAAGAAATTTAATTGGGGGTGTCTCATATCTATAAAAATGGAAAAATTATTTTTGACTGTTTATTGTATGTGGGTTTGTTTTGGAGTTTTTAACTATCAATTTAAAAATCTAAATTTGATTGGAGAACAATTATTCCTTGATATTTGTAAAACTCCACCCTATCGATTATTATAATTTTCTGGATCGATTTATCACAGATAATGGGAAAATATTGTAAATATTATAATTTATGTAGTGATTTAAGTTTATCTTAGTTTGTTATTTTTGAGGATTTGGAGATTAATGTTATATTTGTTCACATGAATCATTATTCATAATTGATATTAACTAAACATATTCAAATAATTTTTGTTATGTATAATAATAGGAGGAATAATATAGTGTTATTTATAATATATTAATTCATTTAAAGTTAATTTTAATACTTCAGTCATGGAAAATTCATCATGACAATTAATTTCATTGATTATGATATGATGTAGAAGTGGAAATTAATCAAATCAAAACAAAAGGATGAAATTATTATTATAAAATGGAAATAAATAATGTAACTTTATTTTCTCATGTTATCTATCTTGTTGGTAAAAAAATAAATCACACAATTTTAGTAAAAATATCATTAAATAAAAATCATATCTTACTACGTCAATTTTTGATGAATTTTTGTCTTCATTATCCATTAATTATATATTGATTTTGTTCATCAAATTCCTCATGATTGGGTTCTATATTACATTCCACTACTATTTAGAAATTTTATTTATCATTTATGTTTATATCTCCACTTCACACTAAAATTATACTTGTACGGGAACATTATTCTTTGTTTTTTAGGTAACCATTATGTTTACAACTTCCCCATTACAAAATATTTTTTATCATACCATTATATGATGTGGGATTTAAAAAAATATATTTCTCTAATATTGAAACCATGATTACCAGGTTAGAAAAATCTTGAGCATGTTATCTATTTAAGTTGTGTGGTGGGGGAGAATGAAAAACCATAAAAATTTAGTTTAAAATATTTCTATTCTCGATAGACTACATTAAATTCATCACCGAGATTTATTCTAACTGTGACATAATATAATAATATTATTATTTAAATTTGATCAATATAACAAAGGAATTAAATTTGTGATATGAATAGGAATAATAAAATTGTAAAAAATAGATATAATGGTACTATATATTGAAAATTCATTATTTAATTCATAATAATTACTTACTCAATCTTGTGTAAAGTCAATTTTCCCTTTAGATTTTTCTTTCAAAATATATTTTATTTCAATTTTTCTTTGGAAATTATAATTATGTTATGAAATTTTTAGATATATTATTTTAGTAAATAAATATCATGTGTCAATTAGTATGTTAATATTTTACAATGGTTTATTTTTAGTATTTTTTTAAAAGAGATATATTGTTCAGTAAAATGTGAAAATTTCAAATTTATATAAAACTATCATTTTTTTCATTAAATCAGTTGATTTAAATGCTTCATTATGTTTTTTAATTATTATTAATGTAATATTAGTATTATTTATTTTTATATATTCAAATTAATTACATTGGAATCAAATTTATACTTAATTTCGGTATAAGTTCAATTTGAGGCTTAAAAAAACATTTTTTTAAAAACCATTTTTATTGTGTTTTAATAATTTAGATTAAAATTGGTATCATTAACTTATATTAATTCTATTTTGAATGATTTAATCCATATTTGTAAGAGGATGTTTAAATTTTATAAATAGGTCCTTATTATTCTTTAGTATGAATAGTGACCATAGTAAATATATTTCACCTCAGTAAGGGTAAAACATGTAAAATAGTGTAAAAATATTGTTATAAGGCCTAAAAATCTCTATAAAACAGGATTTTATTTCCTTTTATATGTTATATTTCACCTTAATAATATTTTATTTGATTATTTGGGAATTTATTTCTAATTTTCTTTAATAATAACATTAATAATATTTTATGTAAAGAATAAATACAAAATGTAACTCTCTTTGTTTTGTTACCTCAAATTTTTTCATAGGGATAAAATGTTGTTATGTTCAGTTATAAATGCTAATTTCAAATATGAATATTTTTTAATCATGGTAATTTTCTTTCTAATTTTAGTGATGAAATAAGTACCTTTGATTAATATAGGCCACTAATACAATTCTTGTTCAATTAATAGAAAAATCAAGTAAATAATTTTTAAAATATTAAAAATTAACTGAAATTAAAAGAATTATTAAGTTAAAATGTTATAGAAATTTATAAAATATTTTTTTTGTGTTAAAAGTTTATATTATAATTCTATTCCTATCTTGATGACTCTAAAGTCAGACTCTGTAAACACACTAGAAAATGACTTTATTTCTATCTTGTGTAAAATAATATTTTATTAATTGATTTAAAATTCATAAAAATATTATATATGTTCAATTAAATTTCATATGGTTTATAATATAGAATATTTTCCTCTTTTGGCTCACTATTCCTTTTATAATAACATTCTTCACCCATGGGGTTTTAAAAACAATGATATCATGGAAATCATCAAAAGGGTTAACGATAGGTTAACTCAAAGAGAGAAGGATCAAAAAATCACCTAGATTGGTATAAATTTTATTTTATTCTTTTATTTATAGTCATATTCGTTATATATTTTAAATATATAAACTTCATTCCTCATTAACAAGAATATTAATTTATATTAAATTAATATGTTAATTAATTCAATTGGTACCCCTCTTCTATCTTATATAAGGACATAACCCCTCCTCTCTTACTCACACATATTGAGATTTATATATGAAAAAAACCCTTAAAAATTATTATTAACTTACTTATAATCATTATAGAATTTATTTTCTTCTTAAAATAATCGCTAGGGTCCTTAATAAGGAATCCAAATTATGCTCTCCAAAGGGGTTATAATCGACATAACCAGTCATTTTCATTTTAATTATTATTATACATTTCTAAAATATTGTATGACCATGGTAATATAATTTCATTATTACAATCCATATAATTGAGTTATATTATAAAGGAGGAAAACCCCATATTCATTTCTTTTCCATCCTTTTGAAAATGAAAACATTGATTCTGTATATGTACGCCGTACCATATCCACATAGTGGTGTATTTTTTTCATCACCATATTAAATTAATGGTTATTTATATGTATCTAATGAATATATATGATATATGTTTCATTGATATTATACTAAAAATATAATATTTCATTTAGTTTTATTCCATTCCACATATTAAAAATTGATAACACCACTTGTGCATACGTATGGATTACAACCACCATGAAGTCATCTGATTCATTATTCATGTATAACATTCAAATATGATTAAAAATATTTATATAATGGACATATATTATATTAATATCATGTATGAAATTTTTATATTATGGAACCATGATAAATAAGCATGGACCGAAACTACTGAACCAAAACATTCAAGAAAAAAGAAATAATTAATAGTTATAAAAAATGATTCTAATAAATAATTATTAATAATTAGGTGTTTATATATTATAATTGGATAATATATTATACAATAATTATTTATTTTTTATATAAATATAATAAATTTAATTTATTTTATAGGATTTTAAAAAGTATTATGAAGTATGGCATATATGAGGTCGGGGTTCATCATTTGAATATTGTTTCGTTGAGACATGTTTGATGTTTTACACCAATTTATGTTTATGAGGTGTATATACTACCCTTTTTAAATTTTATATCCTTTATTCTTCTTAATTCAATATATTTTATGTTGCAACTCAAAATATTTCATCCAACAAGTCTTTTCAAATGTTACCAATGCTGTAAGGTTTTATTTCACAATATCACCATTATTTAGTATTTTTTTTACATTTCTATTATGTGAATTATATGATATTAATTTACTAAACCCAATATATGTTATTATATTCTAGATATTTATGGAAGTGACATATTTTTATTTCATTTTTGTCCCACCATTTACTCAAAATTATGCGAGTTCTTTTTCAAGAAAACTTACGTTTTCTTTCAGTTCAACCATTAATCTTCTTCTTACATGTCCATATTTAATTTAATATTTTATAGTATATTGTTTTTGTTATATATATATATTTATTTCATTTTTACCATTTTTTTACTTTTTATAAATATGTTTAAAAGTAATTTTCTTGTCATCTTCAAAACAAGTAAATTTTTACCAAAGGAGTGAACACAATATTTATTTGTAATTCTTATCACATGAATGATTTTTAACTCTATAATGAATAATATTTATTTTGATGATTCATTTAAGATTTTAAATTTTTCATTCCAATATAAAAATTTCATAATATTTTGATAATTTTTGTATTTTAAATAAGTACATTTAAAATGAAAATGGCATTTTCCTTTAGAGATTTTCTATTGATATTTTTAAAGTATTTTCATCTATGTCAACATCCATTGGTATATATAATGTTTTAATAAAGTTATAATCTCACAATAACATCGAACATATTTACCTACATTTCTTTCGATAATTTTTAAAAAGGAATGTATTGTAATTTCAAAAGATATTTCATCCATAACAGACAATTATTGGTTATAATGAAAAATTTATTATGTTAGATTATTAATTCATATAATGAATGATATGGAATTATTAATTTAGTAGTGGGAACAAAAATTAAAAATCCAATATTTTAATCTCTAGGTCTCATGATATGAAATATTCTAGATATTAGGAATATTCCATAACCATTTAGGCATGTTTTCATAGCATAATGCCTTAATGGAATGATTTAGATATAAAAAATTATGCATTCTACCATTATGAAATAAGTTATTATTGTATATTTGATTATTAAAATAGTTATATCATGCATTGATAATTTTCAAGATCATGTGATTATTTATATTCCATTGTTTGATCATCATTTATTATATCTATATTACTCAAGAATTAATTATCTATGATTTCTTATATTTTACGCATTCCCTTATCGATCATCTGATCTAACCATTTTGTCTTTTTTCATTACCCAAGATTTTAGAATGTTTATTATGATTTATATACAAGGATAATCTTGATGTAATAATAATTTTCTAAATGAATGTATTGTGATGTATTTTATGTTTTCAAATGTAAAGTGATATGTTACTTTGTATGTTGTTCTCAAAGATGAAAATTCTATTCGTTCCCTTAGGATGTGATCACTTTAATCTGGTTCCAATACAAAAATGTTACCACTAGTTTTGGGGTACTAGTGTCGGAGTGGTTGCACTAATACAACATTAAGATACCTGAGTTCCATACCTCACATCCCAACACCCATTATGATCCTTATAGAAATAATATTATGCTCGATAGAAATCAGATGGAATACTACTCAATTTTAGAATAATTTTTCTAGTGCATTTCCCTAGAATATCATGACATGCACAATCCTGGAACAAATGATTCCATATTGATAGTCATTTACTGGATGAAGATAAAATTCTATAAATGTTTGATAATGGTGAGATATATAACCCTACACCGTAGAAACTATCAATATGAATGTTAACTATTAGAAATTTCCCTTTCTACTAAGCATGAAAATCTTACTATGGTAATTAGCTACCATGGCACAATGTGACACTCTGAAAACTTATTCTATCCAAAAATCAAATATTAAATAGTCAAAACAAAACACCAAAAAATTGAATGATGTCCTCAAAGAACATGGGACATTCCCATTCAATGACTCACAACTAAATATTTTTTTGTATACTAGGTGATCTCGAAGAAAGCTAATAACATACTACAAATACTCACCAAATACATATGAAAGGATGTTATCTTCACTAAAAGACACTATGAATGGTACATGGGCCACATGATCCCAAAAATAATTTCTTTTTTAAAACAACATCACTAAGATTTGATCTCACCAAAATTGAATCTCAAATGATTGCCTCAGAATGTTCTTATCATGATATCAAAGACAAGGATAATCAATACCAAATTTGACCACAAAACCAAAAAGACATTTCATTTGGACTTGAAGATTGCAATAATTTTGAAAATAAAACTTTTCTCCAATGTGACTCCCAATAATACTATTATCTCCCTAGGTTTTTTCGGGCTATCATATAAACTACAACTAATATTTTTGTTCCCCGGGATGGAAGTTGATGAAAAAATTGGTAACTCGGCAAGGTATTCCCTATAATTATATTTGTAAAATAAAATCCACCTATTAATTTAATAATACAATAAAACCCTTCCTCTACATTATCCATTGTTCATCATACAAAAATATACTTTGAGGTTAATTAGTAGCTAACATTTATAGGTTTGTCTACTCGGCCTACATTAGGGTACTAATCACCAATAGGGGTGGGAATAGCCTACATTTCTGACTATTCATCAACTAGAATTTCACATGAAACATCCCAGCTCAAAAAAGGAATACACATAGACATTTACCTCAATGTTATAGGGTATAATTCTGAAATAATGTAATACAGTAAAATATATATATCACTTGAGAATGATAATAATTTTCATGAAAGGTGAGGAAATGAATGGGAATGACTTATTAGTGTATCTCACTGAAGAGGTTTAACTAAAAAATATAATAATTTCTATGACAAATAAATAATGATGTTGGAAGGAGAGTATGACTCATTCCAAAATTTATGATTAAATGTTCCAGTTAAAATAAAACCAATCATACACCACACACTTTTTATTACCACCCACACATAGCTATTCATAATGAAAACTATTCAAGGAATGAATTAAAGTACTCTATATTTAATATAGATCTTATAGAGTCGGAGGTGGATATGAACCAAAGTATCACCCAGATCTAAATATTTTGTCAAAACCTTCTTTTTTTGTAATTTCAATTCTAAACAATATATTGATCTTTCAAAATTAAGGTTTTTGTTCTACAAATTTCATTAATTTGGTGGTCTCACTTTAAGAATACTTTTGAAAACATTAATAAAATATATATATTCTATAAAATGAGATATTATTTTTATAAGGAAAGGTATTTACATTCAATGGTTACTCAAGGACTCTAATTAATGTTGATGGTATGTAGAAAAGTATAAACATATCTAAAATAACAATTTGAAAGCCTATTTTGAACACTAATCCATAATTGAGTTCGACATATTTTTTTCCCAATTGAGTGAAACATCTAAAAATAATAACACACACATGGTTACATGCATGATGTCATTGAGGACTTCAATCAACCAATATATTTAAATAATCCACAATACCTTCATATTTCATTATATAAATGGATAATAGAACTCCAAACATGGGGGAGTAACTAGGTCCCTTTTCCTAATAATCATGAACCATTGAATCCATATATCATTAAGGGAACATGATACTTAAATCCCTATACTGTTAGAGGGTTCTTCAACCAGATTGTATATATGAGTCTCAAACTCCAACTTATCCTCTATTAACTGAGGATCTGGCTCATCATAAAACCTATGAGTTCTCTATCTCTAAAATTCATATACTGAGTTTTACATACATATATAAATTTTTAGATTAGTGGACATGACCATTCACTCTTTGAGAATGTATACACTAAGAGAAATGATGAAGGATCACCAATGTTCTCATAAGTAAAATTTTCCTCAAAATGATTCCCTCATATCAAGTCCTCATAGATTAGATGATCATTATAAAGTGGCTCATGAATTGAAACAGAATCATCATGGTCCTACCTTTGCTTTGATGGAAGATGTATAATGGTGGATTTTGGATAAGATAATTGTAACACACCAATCCAAGTAAACCAGAGTTAGTCTATTATTACATAACATTTGAATGATCTCAAGATATCAACTCTAGAAATACCTATTAGTTTAATAGACTTGTAAGTACTAGTTATATACATAAATTTTACATTACATAATGAAATAAAAAAAAATTATTCCCCCTTTTAACACACTCATATATATTGGCCTATCCCTACAGGTTAAACAAGAAGTAATTATTCAAATACTAATCAAAGAAATCATATTAAAGGGGTGAGATCAGATGATCATTAGGGATAACAATATAGTGGGAACTATCATAAATAATCATAAACATTTAAGGCAATGTAGAAGACAAAAACAGAAGTTTTGTAAATTTAAACTTCAGAATAATATGGAAAAGATAAATAAAATAATCCAAATTACTTATTCACATGGATATTTTATTAGTACAATAATCACATCCAATTTCAATAGCCAATTTCATAATGATGGAATTCATAATGTCGGACTTCATTACCAGATAGTCAAGGCTTCATGCCAAGACTACAAATAGGATTTTGACAATGCCTTGTTCCAAGACACTAGTTTGTCCCATGAGACCTACCGATGCATAGAGGATCTATAGCGGGCTCCACCCATAATTTACTATGTCCAATTAATTCCTTATATAAAAATGTTGAAACATAATCTAGTCATTTTTATTAAAACTAGAATAAAGAATGTCAATATTTTAACCACAAACCATGAATGGTATAAAAATAACACATCTATTGTCAAAAATAACCCATTCTATAAAATATTGAATATTTTATTATAATAAGGCAACCAAAAACAATAAAAATGAAGTATATTGACCTAGATTAAAATAATAATCAAAACTATTTGAGATAAATATCCCCCTTTTTCTTGAAAACATTTAATTGTATCACTATTTATCAAGAAGCTGTTTAAAATAGATTCCAGAACTAAAGTGTCTGATACCACATTGAAAATTTTAAAATTAATTGTAATTTTAAAACATTAACTTCCATATAAATAAATCCTTAAAACCATTTTTAAAACATGGACATTAATGAGAAAGATATTGAAGAATAAATTTTTAAAACATTTAAAATGATATTTTAGTTAGAGTTCCTAACCAAATGGGAGACGATTGAATAAAAATAATTAAGGTAACAAAAACATTATAATATCAAGAGAATAAAGGGATTCATGATCTTCTATGGAAAAGTACAGTATACACCCCATATAAAAGTGAATTGGTGAGAAACAACAAAGAATTATCTATGGAATGTATGTTGAGATGAAATCCCTTATATATACTTTATCCTTAGGTTAATGATAAATAAAAAACATAATTACGTGTGAAAAATATTTATACATTCAATATGATTGGTTATTCAGTGTAAATAAATCAGAAGACATTCAAACATATTCTTTTAAAAACAACACCAATGACTCTGATATTTAACTCAATGAATATAAATTGTGTTAAAATTACTCTTATCAAGTTCATATCGATGACTTGAGAATATATAAATGGATTTAATACATGTATCAAATGTATATCAACACAAATGGTAGTGGAAATTACTATATAAGTAAATAAATAGTTATTTCACACATAATCTTGGAGTAATATAATCAATGAAGTTTTTGTAAAACCGAATGAGTGTAAATTGAAATTTGATGTTCCTTTACCGATTTGGTAGCTTATGAAACATACACCAAATTAAATAAGGATCATAAAATGTTGGTTTAAATACCCATAAATTAAAGTATATTTAACAAATAATACAATCATGGGCAGCACATACACCACATGAAAGGTAATAGTGGCAAATATAACATGAATCTCACTGGAATAAAAGTGAGATGGAAACCCCTTACCATGTAGTAATCAACCAAATAGTATGACAAAAAGTTAATAACTACCAAATTAATCATATAATACCATGAATATAAATATAATAATGCTAATATATATCAAATGGCTGTACAAATTACACCAAATGCAATAAATAAGTGGTGAACAATGGAAATGTCACAGAAGTAAAAGTGAGATAAGAATATCCTTACCTTGTACTTTTCCTTATTATAGGGTAGGTTAACCTACCTTATAATGGTGAAATCATTTTTTTTAAATTATACAAGAACCAAATACATAAATATGATATCATATATGATCATCTAATATTTCTTTGTTAATGATATTTCAGTAGTATCATTGTTTTGGGTGTTAACTGGTTAATTTTTTTATATGTTTTGTTATGTATGTCATGTATTTTATGTATATGATTTATTTTAATAATATCTAGATTTATATTATTTTCTTAAAAATTATATTTAAATTATAAAATAAAAAATTATTCTTGAACGGTTATGATGGGGAATGAATCTTATCGCTTTTGTGGAGAAGATAATCTGTACGTATGCACGAGCGATAATATCATTTAATTGATGGTAAAATCTTATGTAATTGGGTGATATATCATATATATTGAATAATTAACATGTATTATTTATTATTTACTTCAATTTTACTCATTATTATACCCATCAAAATACTAAGTGTTGAATAACAAACTACACCATGACGTGGAGATGGTAAACCATATGTACGCACATATGGTGACTTTGTCATTCATATGATGGATAGAATAATGAATATGGTTGTACCATATTTATAATAACATCACAGTATGTACAATGTATTGGATTTTTTTATGGAAACAACAAATAAATAGGATGTATAAGAACAAAACAACTTGGAAAGAGGTGGTGAAATTATTACCTCTTCTTCGGGTGCTTCATTTTGATTTGATCAAAAGGGATCCATAGGTTGGCTTTCTGAAAATAGTAAGGCCTCTAGGATGAAGTGAGGGTAGTTGGGAGGATATTTGATCAGGTTTTGGACGAGACAAATGGCCTTGGATGTGTGAAATTAAGAGAAGGGTAAGTACCCTATTATAAGAGAGGTGAGGGTTACTTTAGGAAAAGATTGAAATATTATTTTATTATATAATCGTTGTCGGTTTATAATGGATAAAAATGGATTTATTTAGAGTCTAAGGGGGTCATGGGTAGAAATAATTTCAACCCATATGTTTTATACAAGTTTAGGTCACCATATAAACCTTATCATTTATTTTTAACTCTTTGTTAATTAGTTTAACTTTTACCATGTCTTCTTGTATTCTTACACTATATGGTTAATAAACATACAATAAACTACTAAGAGAAAATCAAGTTGTTCATTAATTATATATCTATCAATATATAAGTCCTTTGGCTGAACCTTATATTTTTAGGAATATTACATCATTTTATAATATAATATTTTTTTAAAAACACATTTATTTCCATTTTGACACTATTTACTATTTGGTTTATGAGAAAGTCATAACAAAATAATTATTACCAAAAAAATTAATTAATTCAAACCCAAAATTTCATATTAATCCAGAGAATTTTTTTCATGACTCAATATTATCTATTTAAATTTATTTTGATATTCAAAATATCAATTTTTTTAATCTTTCATTAATAAGGTAATTACTGCATCATCATTGTGTCATAAATAAATTAAATTATTTAATGTATAAAAATTATAAATAAAATACCATGATGTAGGAAATCATCTTATATTTATAATTAATATTTATATTCTAAATTATCTTATGTATAACTCTATATTAAAAATTTTTTAGTTATGAAAATTTGAATTTAACACTTTTAAGTATTCTTTAAATAAAATAATAATAAATGTTCTAATATAATAAATGTGGACAAAAGATGAAAATATTTTATTCCTAAGGTTTATTTTTGTTGAATAAAAACTTATAAAATAGAATTAGGACATTTGTTATGGTAATTATAATATCATTTTTACCTTTAATTACCCTGTTTAATTTTAACCGTGGAAAATAAAAGTCAAACATTACTATTCACCAAAAATTATTTTCATCTTATTGAACCAAATTTTAATTACTAATGTAAATGATTCCTCATATATTTTAGAAATTAAATTCACATAAGTGGTAAAATTACGTTTTATGCAAATTTGTTAACGTTCCTTGACGGTGGGTAAAAACGTTAAAAAATTCAATAAAATTTTATACATCTAATTTAATTATAAAACAACACGAATTAATTGAATTGAACTAATATAGTTATTATGTATCTATTTTGACTTAAAATTACTTTAAATTAAAAAAATAATTATTTAAATAAAAAGTTGATTTTTAAGGAATAATGTAGTGTTTTTCACTATTCATCAAAAATTGAATGTCTTTATAAAAATTCCAAAAATTCACCCTAAGATAATTTTGATTTTCAGAATCCAAAAATGATGTCTATTTTATCAAATTAAAAAAAATATTAGTTTTATTAGTTAATTTAAAAATAATTTATGTTCCCAAAACCAGAAATTAGGGTTTTGAGAAGTAAAAGTTATCAAAAGATTGATATATGTTTATATCCAATTTAAAATAAAAATTACATCCAATAACCAAAATTTTATTAAATGATAAAAATATAATATAATTATACTTAAAAACAATTCAAATATTTAATTTAACATTATAAATTATTTTTATTAAAAAATTTGTTTTCAATTAATGTTTAGTATCTTTCACTATTCATCAAAATATGAAAGTTATTGAAAAACACCAAAAATTTATCGAAATTAAATTTTTATGTCCCAATTATAAAGAAGAATTTAATTTCATATCATTGAATATATAAAAGTGTCAAATATTGGATTTGAAAGGGTTAACCATTAAATGGTGGAAAAACTGCATTTTTTGAAAACTACTTCTTTTATCTGAAAAATTCAATTTTTCCATATATTATGTCTAAGAAACAAAAAATATGAATGTTAAAATTATATGGGATATATATATATAAAATTAAAGATGTGGTTATTACTATTTATAACCTCTTTATAAATGGCTATTTTGATAGGTTTCAGTGCTCTTGAACTCGGTGTTGCGTACATCATATGCTATTATATTATTCAAAGAAAATCATACCGTGGAAGCTTTTGGTTTTACAATTATACCATGATTACTAGAGAATATATGGATTATATGAAATAATGGGGATAGAAAAAAAAATAACCACTACATGATCAATATACCCTTCTGATAATACCCTCTAACTAGTTCATTAGATTTTTAGTTTGTCATAAAATTACCAGACTTATTGTGAATTGATATCTCAATCATCACACAAATACTAGGATAACAAGTTTAAAAAATATACTAAAAAATATTTGACACCATTTCTATAAATTCCAATACCAATATTCACATCAAAACTAACTCTAAACTCCTCCCATAGGACTAAACATTACTTGTAAACCAGTTTTACCTGACTTGAACCATTGGGGGCCCAGTTGGTCTGGTGGTATGCCAAGTGTTTCACCCCAATCCCTCATCCAATATTCCTAAAGATAGTGACTAAAACTAATAAAGAATAACATATATGGTAGTAATTAACTTAAAACAACCTATAAAAAAGTTATATATGTAACATGTAGTAGGAACCCACCAAACTAGTAACAATTAATTTATATAAAATAAATGTATGGGATGTAAAATGATAAGTACAACAAAACATAGGCAGAATTATATGGGTAATATATCTGACAAGGTCACTAAAACGAATAGATATAAGGCTAATGAAATATTATCCTCCAAATATACACTATTGGATTAAGATTCAACTATATAATTCATAACCAAAAACCATTATATATTTTCTATGTATTCAATATTCCATCTCTTCATACCCCAAGTCTACTAAGGTCACCTCGAAATGGTATATAATCTACATAGACTAATATATATGGGTATACATACCATTCAGGGGGTGAGTATGAACATAAATAATATTATTCCTATAAAACACTAATGGAATATAAAACAGGTAATATTAAACCCAATGATGATAGAAATCAGATAATAACCCAAAGGTTCTAGATATGACCAATGGTCAAGATAATAATGCATAATAACCAATTATTTTTTTTCATAGATTATCTTTATTAAGGCTCATATCATGGAAAAAATAGGGATATCCAATTTATCAGTAGTATTATAACAATTTTAGTCAACAACCTAACTATATGTATCATCTGGAAGATAATTTTGTGTTCCTGATATGTTTTAAGGAAGAAAATATCTCCCTAACCAATAATGAAAACTACATAATCCTAATAACTCCATTTATATAAACATTTAACTAATGTGGGGGATCTACCCCTTGAAATGGAATTCTCTCCATGTGAGTACTAAGACTTTTTGTAGACCACACATTATATAGGTGACGATTAAAACAAGGGAGAATGATCTCTAATGGTTAAAATACATAGAAAACACATCATGATGGAGTAATGACCAATATAGTTATAGAACCCATACCCCATCTCATGGGGGAGTACCAACTCTAAATATAGTTGGGGGACCCACACCTCATCAGTATTAATGTATTACTAACCCCATACATATACTAAATGATATATAGGATTCATTCCCATAATGTAAGGGGAGTGTCAAATCAATTATTTATATAGGGGACTCATGCCATCTCATCAAAATATCGCTCTTGGAATACCTGAACCTCATTAGCTCTGAGTGTCTCATCCATTACCAGTCATTACCTTTATCGATATTACATCATAAAAATTAAAAATATTATTGTCAAATATTATTTGATTACCAATGGGATCCCAAAATAATTCTCTTCATTTAAAATCTCTTAAAATAGATTATATACTTATTCAAATTTGAAACCTAGGTGAGAAAATTGGCGAAACACTACAGACTAACAAGTACATATAATTTATAAATATGTACATAGTGTGTTAGAATTAAGTGGTAGATAATAATGTACAATTTCAATCTTTGTATTTAAAATACATCCTATATGATGTTTCCTTATAATGATAATGATGTATATGACTAGTGGATTAGTTGGGTGTATATATAAAATAAAATAAATCTTGCCATCTTTTTATACATAGTGAGTTATCCAATGTTTCATGAGGAATGGGGATTAAGGGTTAGTGAACATATACGGATGAGACTCAATTCCTGTGGACTAATAGCAAACGACATGTCCTAGTGTTGTGCACATTATGTGTGTCTTGTGGTTTAACCAGGGTGTGTACCCTTGTACACCCCAAATCAAGTATCCTTGGATAATTTGGTTTGTGGAATAAATATATATTTTTTGTGACAATTAATATTGGATAGAGACCTAATTCTATATGGGAATGTGATACATAGTTTTTTTAGAGATTACACACTATATGATCATGAAATACTATTTTAGTGACACTAGATTGTCGATAAGGGTGTTGTAGTAATACTTATTACTTAGATTCATACCAAATACGACACTACTAATATCCTCCATTAACAATACACCAATAGTGGCCCTTAAAATCATTCACTGATCCCCCACCCATCTTTCATATATAATACCCCAATATTCATCCACCAGGTTCCAATTTTCAACCGAACCATGCTTCCTTCTCCCCTCCACACAATGCAGCTACACGGTGTTTCACCTCTAACTTACACAACACTACCAGAACCACATTCCACTATCTTTACCTTTTAAAGTCCTATAAATTTCCAGTTATTCCATAGTCCTCTACTAAGGCTAGAAAACAGCTTCTAATAAAATATTTAGAGACGTAAAATAAATAAAAAGGGTGAAAGGAAATAGGTAATTTCATACATTCATTGTGAAAAGATAAAATTCCTCAATGAAAGATCCAAAATGATAAAATGTATTTTTTTCATAATTTATGATTATACAACAAATAATGAGATTTATAATAAATAAAATATATAGGAAATAAACTAGTGATAAAAATCCTAAAATAAGAACGTTTTTTATTCTATGTTCCAGAACAATTTGATGTGAACAAGGCACAAAATAATATAATTAGGATTTTTATTTAAATATGTGAAGGAATGAGTAATAATAAATTAATTAGTCTCACCTCATGGGGAAAAACCACTAATTAATTGATATTCCCATTGATGCATATGAAAATATAACTATGATATGAAATCCTCCATTTCCTCAATAAATAATAATATCGAATCCCCTAATATATATATATATATAATATCATTAAGTTACTGAGTGACCGTCTTAAAAACCAAAAAATATATTAGTCTTGGTCCTGGTGTATAAACACAAATATTATACCTCTCTAAGGGAACCCCCCCAATTTTGATCATAATCATTGTGTCAGCATTTCTATCCATGATTCTATTTATGATATTTCAATAATTTCAATTATGGAAATATATATATTTATTTAGTAAATATTATATATCAAAAAAATGAAGTAGATATAATTATACCAAATCTAAATTTGTGGATAATAACTATTCCTTGCGATCAATTTTGTACTATACCACTTTAGAGGACCCAGAATTGTGAAAAGAAAAATTATTTTATGTCTCACTGAAAGAAACAATTCAAGTCACTACAAGATTTTTCATCTAATACAATAAAAATACATTACTGAATTATTTTATTGATATGGATTTTTATGAATTCTCAATTTATCCTCTACCCATTTCAAGCATTTCATGGCACATCAATATGTGAATTTATACATAGAACGACAACTACCACATTTAATTTTCATAGTGTATATGAGATCTATAAGTAATAATTATATAAGAACACCATATTACACCACTAAATATAATTTAAATACTATTATAGTAAAATATATCATAGATAATTTAATATTTCTTGAACAAAAATCATTCATTGATAAGGAAAATTCACTAGATATTCATGGAAAATGATACCACCATATGCTTGAGATATTAGATAGCATAGATAAATTTATGGGAATTAATATTTTGAGACACATATAATATTATCACCCACTACTACTTCTGAAAAAACCAAGAATAAGATGAGAAGAATAATAAAATATCATAAACATGAATCCCACTTCCTAGAAATGGGGAATTGGTCACTAATCCGCTTATCCATCAGATAGGAAAACGTGAACTAAAACAAATATGTCCATACCAACAACTTATCCTTTCTATCCAATGTTGTCATAGTAATTATAGTATTAGGGAAAATAAACATGAATTTTATTTAGTATTCTACAAATATAAACAAATTATGAACCTCTAAAACATTCTTAGTAACTACCTAAAAGAGAACAACCGTAATATTTAATTAATTAACATGCACTCACTACTTATAAAAAATGATGAAGGAAATTCACATTCCATATATAGAAAATGAATTATAATATCTTACTATAAGGATAATTTAATCAATTTATTTCTAGAAAATACCTCAAATGATCATCATATTTGTTCTCCAATCTTGAATACATTGATATATTTTAAATAAAATGGTCCAATAACTTATGAAACATTATGTTCTCATTCATATGAAAACAACCATATTGTTAATTACAATGAGAGGAACAAACTTTTATTTGAAGTATCCATAATAATACCTAAATGTAGATTTAGGGTAATATTCCCCCTTCACCCTCATCAGAAGACACCCATTCTAAAAATATTTCTTAAAAACATTTCACTTTAATTTATTTTATAAAAATTTAATCATTGAGTGGTTATGTTAGTTCCTCACCATTAGTGTATTCAAGTGATAGTAATGAAGGAAAAAAAAATTGTTATGTATGACTAGATTTTCCCATGGACACACCTTGGGCTTGATCAATCACTTATATATTATTTCATTAATTTGAATATGAAATTGTCACATATAAAAAGGAAATATCATAAACATATACATAAAAAACTGGGTTATAACACTATCGCATGTTCTATGTCACATAGAGGGGTTATTCTCATGATAAATTTATGAAATACATCATAAAATTCATTAAAAACTCATCGAATCACCAATATTTGGGCATTAAGAACCCAAAATCAACTATTCCAAAAAAGAAGAATGGGGATATAAAAATATAAGATCTATTTGATGATCCCACACACTAATGAAACCATCAGGATCACCATACACATTAATGAAACAAACTCACATCTGGAGGTAATATATAATATCCCACATTATGTTCAACATATCTATGTAAAGGATGGAATCATATTTTTGTATAGTAGATTTATGTATCCCTCCAACTGATGATTCAAAATTATCATCTTTCAACATTGATATATTTCTATCAAGATATACTATCCAAAAACATACACAGTACATTCCATGGTCACTGGATGTCTCTCCACCCAGATTCTTAATGAATAGACCAAGGTAAGTTCAATGAAGAAGCAAAGATCTCTGGATTCAAACAAGGCATAAACCAATGTAGAAGTTAAAACCACTGTACCTTAAATGATATATTATCCACCCAGAATCATCAAACTCATATCATGCATCATATTTTTACCTACTTCTCTTCCATTACTAATACAATGATGTACACCACTACATTCATTCCCATCTATAGATCTCTAAAGATTATTAATATCCTTGTGATATCACATGTCTACTACATATCCCATATACAATCTAAGACCAAAATTAACTTATTTTTACCAATATATATTCATATGAATCTTTTTCAAATACTTCTTTTAGAAGGGGATGACTATCACCCATAGTGTAATGACAGGACCCACCGATAGTGTACATGGGATGAATCACCACAAGACCTTATTTACACCTCCCGATATTTAGAGACTAGTGTTAAAATTGAGTGATAAATAATGTAAATGTTGGAGATGATTTATCCGCTCATAAAAAGATCATATATATTAATAATAAATATAGGGAATAGTTAACATTTTGGCATAACCGTTGGGTCATCAGACTTGGGAGGCACATATAAAACCGTTCATTAATAGTACACATATTCATCAATTACCTGGTCAAAACACTATGGAATAGATATATGAACAATCATATACATCATAACATAGAAATATTAGTCAATGAAAACTATAAAATGAGTCAAACAAGAAAAAAACCCACATTACACATTTTACACAACCCAAACATGGAAAAAATTTCTAAAATGAATACTCTAGGTGAGTGTTATCTCTTGGAGAACACCTAGGAAAACCATATTCCCCCTATTCCAAAAGTACACTAAAAACCAAAAAGGGTACACTCAGACACCACACATTATGTTTAATGAGCATACATACTTAAGTACTCTAGTCCATTATGTGAAGGTTCCATTACATTACCCAGTTCATAAAAAAACAAGGTTTACATGCATTGTAACGGAACATATTCAGGGTGTGATAACATTACACCCCATAGAAGTCACTAACAGACCATAGAAAGTCTATTATAATTACAAATATAAAATTCATGAATAAAATATAGGTAGGTAAAATGAAACCTAAAGTGTTATATCAAAGAATATACAGTATAGATAAAATTAAAAAATATTATATACTAGTCAGGTAAAAATATATCATAGTTGAACATGAAAATAATAATTTTCAAAAACATCATTTGAACCTACATTAAGACATAATAGAAATATATGTTTTGTAATTTTGCACTATTAGGGACCTTTATGATAAGGATTCATAACATAATCCATCCCCTATAAGTTTAATGGGTGTGTGTATAAAAAATATAAAATCATCCTCCATGAGTGGTCACTGTAGCCTCATAGGGAGGAACTATATGTGTATATTTGTATTATTATTACACACATAGAGATATATATATAATACCCATCCCTTGGAGGTCACTATACCCTCATAGAGAGGAAATAAATGTGTGAATTAACAAATACCTCACATACGAGGCTACTCATCTTCTTATAAGATGGAACTATACATACCTATATATCTCCCTTACCTTAAAGTTCACTCAAATTCTCATATGAAAGGATGAATTCATACAAAAAAACTCACACACACACACAAATATTTATCAAATTTATATACCCATATATATATATATCCATATTCTCTATGGTTCCACTCTTTTATTAGGTTGTAACATATCATATGTATGTGTCGAGTTCCCTTGTAGAATCAGTACACATTCCTCATGTTAAAAACTACATACAAGGGTCAATATATTCCATCAGAATATTTGTAAATGAAAGGATATAGATTTTCAATATCTTCATAGAAGGTTGTAAACTTCATGATCATGTCATGATTAGATCCTCGAGTCCTAAAAATATAGCCACTAAAGAGAAAGTATAACAAGCATACTCTAAGGAACCGTGTTTAAGATTAAAACATGTTTAAGACATCATTTAGTTGAGTCTTGATTCTCAACATATAATACCATCAACTCCATTTAGGGAATACCACAAATACATCGTGGTTTATTTTTCAAATGTTTATCAATTGAAAACATGACCTTATTATCAAAACAAGGTAATCTAAGAATTAATGGAATATGATAGAGGTTAAGAGGGACAAGGAAATTCCCAATAATACCATAAGAAAGGGGTTACACTACAACAACCAACACCAAAATTATCATGTATATTAAATTATTCATAGACACAAATAATATAAATTATACACCACTAGTATGCATCAACATAATAAAATAAACTGGTAAAATGGTAAAAATCAAAAAGGATTTACAAAAAAACCAATTTAGTTTTTTAATTCAAATAAAAAATTGTAGTTGCCTTATTCATAATGAAACCTATTTTTTTGATATTCCTAAAACTACCCTATAACCCCATGATAATATAATTATGATATTATGACATAAATTAATGATATCATGCATCAAATCCTATGTAGAGTTGAAGCACTATGAAAGGGGTTACAATACAACAACCCACAAAAAATGTATCACTATCCTAAATTATTCAAGGAAACATATAATATAAATTATACACCTCTAGTATGCATCAACATACCCAAAGAATCAATTACATGGTAACAAACTTCAAGGATTTACATGGAAGAACCAATCTTGTTTTCTTTTTTAAATACAACATTGTAATTGCTTTATTATTAACGAAAAATAGTATTTTAATATTAATTACACTACCATATAACCCCATTGTAGTATAACTATGAAATTAGGATATAAATGAATTATATCAACCATAAAATCAAATATTGAGATGAATATCTATGAATATACAAGTAAAATGTGCCTCCATTGAATAATTTTAGAAGTCTAGGTTAGGATGTGAAAGGTTTAGGTCACTACCCTAATTATGACACAATAATAATATTTTCATAAGTTAAACTTACCATTGTATCATTGATTATCACCTATTAATAATACTTTAAGGATGACCAATTAAAGGAAAAAATTAAATATGAAACCAGGAATAATGGTGAGGTTTTGGGAATCATTGAGTCACTAAAAATATAATGGAAAATAATAGAAGAATATGAGGCTCACATTATGATTAATAATTGTGTACTCCCATGGATTTATAAATATGTATTCATTTGATGATTAAAGTCTCCATCAAAATATATGGAGAGGATATAATGTAGAAGATATAAAATAAGGAAAAATACTAAAATGAGTGGTACAAATTTATTTATTCTTAAGTGAAATTAATTTTGTAAAATCCTAAATTTTTAATTAATATTATTTTGTATTTTTAATCCTTATGTTATGTAAATAAATGTTCATTTAATTTTATTTTCTTAATTTAATATATTAATATGTAAAATTTACCAATTAATTATATTTTTTACATCATTAAATATTTTTTTATTTAATAAAATTTTACTCAATCATATAAAAATACTACAATAAATAAATTGAAGGAATCATGTAATGGGAAAATTATCATTTCATTTTTCCAATAAAATAATTAAATTAGATATATCAATATACAATATAATATTTAATATAGTATAATGGGACAATAATTGAATGTAATCAAGAAAACCATAATTTAATATTATAGTGAATCATGGTCACCTATAATTATCTAAAAAATGGACAATGATGTAAAATAGGATGTAAAATTTCATAGATGTGATTCATTTTCTTGAATGAAGAATATATATTCATGAGATGAATTTTAGTGAAAGATAATTGCGTGAAATATGAGGTATTTATAGAAATTTTATGTAATATATGACCATTTGAATATTAAGTGGAAGTTAGGAATATTAAAATAATCAATAAAAATATTTACCATGAATCAAATAAGTATGTGTAAATTTTATAATATATTAATGTGATTTCTTAAACTTTTAGCTGAAAATACGATTAACTATAAATATATAATAATGAATTTTCAATATATTTAGAAAAGAAATTATTATATTAAATTTTAATAATTTATTACTTTAGACATTTATTTTTTTAAATTAAAACTTATTTTAAAATCATCACATCAATGTTATCTTAGGCTGATGTTTTGATAATTATTTTTAAAAAAAGATGATTTTTTTATGAATAATAAAATACAATTTTTTTCTTACACCACATGTTTTTTGACACCATAATTATATAAAAATTACTCAACAATTTGTAAAAACAATTTCACCACATGAAACATATTTTATGAATAAAATAATATATTAAGAATGATAAAATTTTAAATTTGTAATTGAATATTAAAAGTAAAAAAATTATATTTTATTATAATAAAAAATTATTTTTGATTCTTTAAGTTGAATTGAATTGAAAAAAGATACACATTTGGAGAAGTGTTTAAATTTAGAAAAATATGTATTTTATAACATAGAATAGTTAGGAGTGACAAAAACCTAATGGATTCATAGTCAGGATAAAAAATAATAAATTAATAAAATATTTTATTAAAAATATCTTCTCTTATTCACCTATAAATACACTACCTCATCCTAGAATTCTAGAACACTTTAAAACTCCTTACCTATAATAATATATATATAAATAACCCTCCATGATTTCCATACCACATTTGGGAGTATATTTAAAAAAATACTGCTATTAGAAGCCTTAAGGTAGATTCTAATGGAGGTGTCTTGATGAAAAAGGAATGGGTTCCTTATGATACAAAAATAATTTGAAAATAATTTGTTTTAACCTTATATCAACATATTACTTATGTAATACCAATATTTTAATTACATGGAACCCACATTATATAAATCTATTATTGAAGAGATATTACACATTCTATATCATTAATCACTTTTCATAATCCATTACTATATCAAATTAAATATTTCAAAACCCATATATTTTCTTCTCAGTTCACATCTTTTCCCTTCTAAAACATATAATATCATTTGAATTAAGGTTAATTATTTTTAATTATAATATATTGTTTTTATAAAACTCTTGTATTTATTAGTTTTCCACCATTTTAAACCCTTTAATAAACAACATTTACCACGGTGGTTTTATGCTAGCTATGTTATTGATGATGTTCTCTTTACTATTATACAATTTATGGTTACTCTATAAAATTTATTTCATGTTGAAAATAAAATCATATTTATTATTATGTAATGATAATAATTATTTTATTTATAGAAAAATATTTTCATTTCAACAATTTAAAAATTCATATTAATAAATATTTAAATTTTCAGTTGGGGGATTAAAATTGTAGTAAATTTTCCCCATATTCTAACATGAAGCTAATGTTCAAAATAATGAAAGTAAAGTTTAATGTGGAACTATAGAATTACTATATCACTATTGTAGTTAGAGTTTTATAAATTGTACTATAGAAAGGGTTTTGTAGCAATGATACTATTCATATCAATTAGGCTTATAGGACACATGTACTTTGGTACATTGAAGGGAGTTCAAGCCATGGGATAGGGTTAGGTGGAGTATAGGTTATGGATGTATAGAATGTATAAATGCAGGGATTCCATTAATGGTGCATCGATGGTGTGTTTGATCACTAACAGCAGCGAACAACTATCTGAGCACTAAATGGGATGATATAGGCAATAGAAGGGCTCCAAACAAGATATATAGTGGGAATGTATAGAATAAGTCTATTATCAGTTGTATATTATGGATATTTAATGTATTTTGTTGGGACATGTCTTATTATTTCATTTGTTACATGTAATGGTCTTATCTCAACCAAGATAAAAGGTGGATCTTCTATAAATAATTTATAAATTCTAGGACATCAGGACAAGGGTCATAAATAAATAATTATTAATTTGAAACTTTTTTTCTTATTATACTAAAATACTGATCTATATTACTTATAAAATGAGATTGAAATTATACTGGGACACTTTTGGATCTTATTGAGGAATTATGCAATAAAAAATAATCATTACTGCAATAACCCATAATTTATCAATCTATTAAATTCTGTATTTCCTATATTAAATATTTTTCGACAATGTTATATGAAGAAATATAGCATTAGAGATTTTATTTTTATCATATGGTTTAGTAGAAGTATAGTTATGTTGTCCTTTTTTTCGATGTATGTTGAATAATTGGGATGTAAAATGAATTTATATTTTATCCAAGGGAGTTAGATATGAGAGTTTAGTGTTGGGAATTTTGGACATAGTTTTTCTGTTTTCGTATGGTGTATAATATATTCTCTGTTAAAGGTCTTAAGGGATTCTTGGTTTATATTCCATAAATTTTCATAGGGGATGATTTATTTCTATTGGGGAGTAATTGATTTTGGGTTATTTTTATGTCTGAAATCAATTATATTATTCTAAATGTAGTCTCAGGAATTAATCCAAAATTATGTTTTTTATTCCATGTTTTTTCGGGTAATGAAATCATGGTCTCTATATGTTTTGGGTGAACCATACAAAAATTGGAGATCATATAGTAAAAAATCTATATGGGAAAGTGTTGAAGCTAGGTAGTTATATTTACTATATAGAGACATTAGAGATTAGTTTCCATTATTCTATTTTCTTGAAGTCAATTTCATTATTGAACGTCACATGTATTTATGTTTTGGTTTGGGGTTTATTAGGTATTGGGAGAGAAAGTTTGGAATCATGCAATGATCCTTGAGAGTTTGACTGTTATACCCTATTCACTTTGGTTTTCATATAGACTTTATTAATCTAAAAAAAATTAGTTTATTTTTGACCATGTAATTTTAGGAGACGAAATTTTATAACAAGAAATGATTTATTGAGTTTCATTTGAATCAATCCTATAATTTTGTGAGTTTAACCAATAATATTGAGACTTAGTGTTCTCCATTTATTATTACAAAAATATGGTTTCCCTCAAATTCATTCTATTTCCATAACCCCTCTAAAAATCTAATAAATTAATGGTTAATCTTTGGAGATCACTGAAACTTTATATATTATATCCATTAGCTTTAATAGATAAATATCCTTGAATTAAAGGGTGATACACTTTCCAATTATATTTATTCTCTCTCATTATTCCTTCAAAGAGAGTATATTAAGGCAGTGTTGGTTAAATTTGGGAGATGTAGGGTAGTGTGGTTGATGAAATTTTATGTGCAAAAAGTTTTGTAGGATTTGATTCTGTGTTCTTGGTCATTTAATCATCTACCACTCCCTATCCCTGTGGAAAAATTGTTGAATCCTCTATTGAGGAATGGGATTCAAGACTTATCCTTATTTATTTATATGAAATGATATATAATTATTAGTATTTTATTTCATTGGGAAGACGTTATAAATTAAAACAAATAAGGAAATCATACATGATAATGTATGTTTGAGGGAATATGGGGAATTTACATATGTTAAGGATGGAGGATGTGGTATAGAGAAATGCCTGGGGCATTAGAAACATTAAGTAGTGACATTAATTATCAAATTGTATTTAAAATAACCATAGCTAAGGTGGATGTCTTGGGGATAGTTGATCTAGTTTTGTAATAGTCGAAAAATATTTCATCTTACTCAAATCTGGAATGTTTCAATTGGAAAATACATACAATATTCACAAGGGTATGATTAATGTATTATTCACTCATTTAATTTTAATCAATACAATCAATTCTCTTCCCCTATATGAGAATGGAAATTTTCGAATGTTATTGGAAGAAGGATGATTGGTGGTGTGACCTTCATCGACACTCTATTTTATTCCTTTTTATCAATATTTCCTCTATATTGGTCAATATAAGTGTTAGGTCCATCAAATATTGTTTTTTCTTCTAGTTTGGGCTGTTTTGATGGAGAATTCGACTTGGTCATTCCTTCTTTGGATGAATTAATCTATCATTCTTGAAAAATCCTCGAATGATACTATTATATATAATAACATGGTGTATTGTGTTGTCTAGAAAGGTGATTACTAGTGTTGGTGAAACAAATTAATTTCTAGGTAATCATTAGTGTTTTGTGACTCCTTAGTGGCGTGTCTCTTAGTGAATCTTTTTTAGTCTCTTTCATTTTATCATTGATGTTCTGATATTAAAATATTTAGTCATAAGCACTCATGTAACATTGTAACTGATTCTTCAAGTCATTTTTTTGGTCTTCATTCTGGTGACTAACATCTTGGAGAACCTTCAGGTTGACATAAATGATATTGATTTATTAATATCCTTACCCTATAGTGACTTAAATTTTTTTTCTAGTATCTTAAAACCCATGATTGATTAATGGTTCATGTGGGTGTGTGAATTTCCCTTGAAACACATCATTGATGTGTGTTCTTGTTATATTCTATTAAACTCTTGAAAATTATTGTTTATATGCCTTAAATTTATATTCTATGATATTTTTTATTTTTTGTATTTCACACACTACATAACCCTACTTTTGGTATTTGTTTGAAAAAATTCACATTATTTTATAGAAAAATATTTGGTGTGGGAGAAAGATATTGTTATACATGCTATAAATTATAATGAATTTGGTTTCATGAGTTAGATCATAGACATTTCATCCGATGTGAGAGTAGACAATGAAATAGAGTTGATTAAAATTCATCTACATTCAGGTATGTGATTTTCCTTTCATGGATGACTTACATATATAAATACCTTAAACATGTTAGTTGGGTGTTAATGTCATTCTAGGATTACATCCATCATCAGGGTGGGGTGTGTGGTGTTTCTATTTATGAGCACCATCATGGTGGGACATTTGGAATCCATAAAAGTGGAACATTAAGATAGGATGGATAGTTTTAGAATGAAAAATAATGATGGGACTTGTTGAATATGTTGTGATGAGTAGTTGTAGACATTTACATCTTTACCAACATCATATGAATGCAGGAAAGGTTTGGGTTTCTCACAGCTTAGTTAGTGCATGTTGACTCAATGAATGTGTGGATGTATGTTTACTTGTAAATTTAGCATATATAAGACATACATTGTTATATATTTATTGAAAATTTTTCTTAAAGAAACATTGGTGTTGCCTTTCTAGGATTATTACTCACACCATCTATGGGAATCCTAGTGCACATACAAACATCAATGTTAGGGACCCAAATATTGTTAAGGTCTCTACAAAAAATTTACAATGTATATAAATATTTAGAGATAGTGGAGATTCTAACAAATAATGGACATTATTTCCTTTTTAGAATATCTATTTTCCAAATTTTATTGGGTTGACCATCCAATTTGGGGGCCTTATATTTTCTTCTCATGTGATGACATCATGATACAATTATTTTTATTACCTTTCCATAATATAATTTCTGTTCTTATTATTTGTAATTATATATATTAATTATTTGGGTATAGTCTTCCCAATAATGGATTTCAAGCCCTCACCACTATTTGAAATCCTCATGCATATAGGGAGGTTTACAAGAGACAATATATGACTCTAGATCAAACCTAGTGATTCACGAATGGGAGTTTAAAAGTTGTATAAAACTTGGTTTAACCTTTTTCATTCTTTATTGACTATATTTTGGGGTATGGTATAAAGGTGTTATGATATTTGGAACATAGGTAAGGGAGTTTTCATCTACCGGGATTGATAATTTATGATGGACCTCTGAGTTATTGGTGATATATTGATGATATAGTATTATGCGATTTTGGGGTATTTATTAATCATGAGTAGGAATTTAGGATCACATGCCATATAAATACCGTTGAATAGTATATAACAGTTCATTTGTTTAATGGGTTTATTTTTCTATGTATTTGGATAAAATTCATTTCTTAATTGAGTTATATATCTTTTTATACTACTATTATGATATATATATATGGGTATTAGATAGTTGAACCTAATAATGGTATTATATTATATATATATATAATTGTGACAAACCTGAATGTATGCATAACCATAATTTAACCTTTTGTATAACTATCATGGTTGTACATTGTCTTTAGGTATCTCCAAGGACAGGCATTATGATGGAAATAAATCAGCATGACATATAATTTCATAGGAGTTTCTTTAAAGTAAGATTCTTGGAATTTCTAAATGAAATTTGGAAAATGATAAATTAAATTTTTGAGACATTTATTAGGCTGACCAAAATGGAAGACAAGGATTCTCCAATTAGGGTGTAAGTTATTACACCCAAACTAATAGTGTTGGATGATATAACCCAACATGTCCATATATTAGCTCTGGTGATTCTTGATTTAGAGCTAGTTTATCTATGAATTTATCATTTTGTGAAAATTCATGGGATAAGAATTCAGAATCAATAAACAATCGTTCTTGGGACTTCCATTTCTAACATCCCATGACCTTTTAGGTACTAAATTCCTATAGGATACAATGTAATGGAGATAAATTATGGAGTGAATTTTCAATGTGGTCCATAATATAGTTGATGGGAGAGTGATGTTGATTAACTTTATGTTCTAGGTAAATTCTAGAAATGGTTAACTATAATGAATTAGGATTTAATATGAGAGGTTCCTACTTTTGTGACCGTAAAAGTTATTTTCCTTGAGAAATTTTTCATTAACCTGATAGAGACTGGACTTATTCAAGAGTATATGGAGATTTTTCATAGATTCATGTCTTTCATTTGGTTTTATTTTTGTTTCAATAAGAAATTAACTTTTCCCCTATTATGGATTGAAACGAGTCCCAAAAGGTGAAGTAGTTCGAGATATGCCTCCATCCCGAGATCAAATAATAGGTTAGATGTTTGGATTTTACATCATACCCTGATGTTTTTTTCATGTCCTCAACCACTGGTATGGGTATACTGGGACATCATATGTCAATTACTCCTTATCATATATTATTCCATCTGAGCTAAAGGAGTTGATAGTTCAACTTGTTGACTTAATGAAGAATGAATTTTTCATATCAAGCATGTTGTCTCAGGGTTCTCCAGTATTCTACAATAAAAAATGATTAAAAAACTCTTTGAATTTGTATAGATTATAGAATATTGAACAGGGTGATAATGAAGAACATATACCCCTTTTCTCTGATTGATTATATTTTTGACCAGTTCTTAGGATATCATTGGTTTCTCGTGATTGACCATCATTTTGGAAACCAGAAACTTTAGATTCAATAGTATGAAACACCAAAGATTAGGTTTGGGAGAAGGTATGGGCTACATGAGTTCCTAAATATTTTTTGTCCAGTAAATGATAAATTTTTTTATAATCCTCATTAATGAGATCTTTAAACCTTTTTTCGACACATTCATCATGGTTTTCATTTATGGAATCCCTATCTGTTCACTCAACTGATTCCACATATCTTGACATTGTCTTGTGTAAACATATATCACACTAAATTTATATCAAGTTGTAAATGTGTCAATTTTTGATTAATGAGGATAATTTTATTGGGCATGTGTTGTTAATGTCTAGAATAGGAGTAGACTTGAGAAGGTGGAGGTAAGGATTTCATGGGCTTTCCACTAGAATATATTTGATATTAGGAGGTTCTAGGGATTTACAGGATACTACCAATGATTCATCATAGATTTCTTTCATTTCATAGACACCATGAAAAATATTAATTAAGAAGTGGTGATTTTTAGGGTATAGATCTATGTGAGGAAGAATTACATGAGAGGAATAAGAGATTTATGGATTCTCTGATGAAGAGTTTTATAGATACTATAATTAGATATACGGTCAATCACATTGCATTAGGTGTTGGATTGGGAGCTATGATGATGCAAGAAGATCTGTTAATTTCTTTTGGGTATCTACAGATGTTACCCCATAAAGTGAATTATTCAACCAAAGAACTGGTGTTGGTAGTTTTAGTCCTCAAATTGAAATAATTTCCAAGCCATCTCTTTTCATAGTGGTTTTTTTTCTACTTGGAACACATGAGTCTCCACTATAACGTAACACAATGAGACTTGAATTTGACATAGAGGCTCTAGGTGGAGTATTAGTAGATATGATACTTCATGATGGATTATACACTAGGTAAGGATAATGATTATGATGATTTTTATATTAGGAATAATCAATATTCCCAAGGGATTAGAGAATATATTTCGATGCATGAGTTTCATTTGATGTTTTTATTAGATGATGGGAGTATGGATGTGACTAAAAAGAGGGATGAAGTGACATGTTCTCCTTTTTTTATCACATCATCTATTATAGAAAAACTGATGGGAATCCATGAGTCATATTTTGAGTGTATAATGATACAATAACGGATAATGGGAGATGATCGGGTATATGATGGTCTGTAAAAAATTATAATTGTCTTTATGTCCATGGGAGTGGTGTAAATATTTCTTCAATTAGTTAATAACAAACAATATACTCCCATTTTATGTGGTTAATAATGATAATGGGATGATGAATATGCTCTATAACATCAAACACTAGTTTTGGTAGCTATGTATGAAGAGGGGTGCCACTTGTTTTACTTCATGATTCCCTACCAACTAGAGTGTAATGGGTAAAATCAATGTTTTGGTTGTTTAATCAAACAAATTATACTTCTAATGTGAAAATGGAATGTTTTCATGATTGATTTATGATAGGGTTACCGAGGACCCCATGGAATCGTGATACTATGTGGTTTATAGTGGATTGGCTAGCTAAGGTGTCCAATTTATTTCCAATATAGGAGTCTGTTTTAGAGGTTTGGTGGGAAGAATATTTTTTTATTATATTATATGCTTTCCCATATTTCCATTAAATATTTTATTAGAAAGAATATAATTAATATTTTTGATATTCTAGATGGGATTTTATAAGGTTCTAGGGCCTCAAGTAATATTTAGCTGGAAATAACAAGCATAAGAAAATGAAATGTCTTAGAAGACAATCTAGATTCATGAGGATATGATTCGAGCTCACATCCAGGCATTGGAGTATCTAGTGATGTGAATATATCATTAGTGTAGTTTTCGTATAACAACATTTACCAAACATATATCTAGTTGAAACCTTATGAGGTTATCAATAGTTAACCTTTTTTATCACAATTTTATTGGTACATGAAGGGTGAGATAACTATTGTGGGACCAAGTCAGCTGGGTGAGACATTAGATAGAGTACATTTTATTAGGAACCAGTTGGTCACTACTCATAGAAGAAATATATCATATAAAAAATATAGGAATAGAGTATAAGAGTTTTACATGGTTGATCAATTTTCGTTACTGGTTACTCTTCTCTTGGGGAATCAATATATTCAGAAGAAATGAAATACAACAATGATATTTTTTGGAATGTTCTAGATCATCAAGAAAGTAGGTATAGTGGTGTAACATTTGGGCATTCGCTAATGTTTCAAATGTATTGATAATTCCTTCCATGTGTCTCAACTTCAGTATTACAGGCCTGATCTATTACATGTTATCGATTATGAGGAAAATGAGTAAGAAATAGATACATTTTTTATATATTTAAAATTATAGATTGTGGGATAGGGTGAGAAGGTGTTTTTTTAATCCGGTTCTACTTGTTCGATTCCTATATAACTACAAATAGATCCAAGAGGAATTTTGGGAGTGAGATTTTGATTTATGAATGTAGTGTCATATGTTTTTTGAGTATAAAAACTGTAAACTATTCATGGGGATGACAGGTCCCTACAGGGGTAGACTATAATATCTTGAAAACATTTTTTCACATATATAAAGCTATGTTCCTATATTATCTTTATTTTTTTAGATTAATCATGTTCTGATGAATTACTTTGAGCATTGAGTAGATTATAATTTTTTTTAAAAACTACTTGGGATAAAGAATCCTATACTAGAGTCACGGTGAAATTTGTGGTCTCCCTAATGTGATCTTTAGTAAAATGAGAAAATCAAAGTCGACAATAATTTTTGTGGACAAAGGAGTAGTTCTCGTGGAAGGATGTTATGGGCCGGGCCAGGACGAACTCACCATGCCCATAGTGGATTCCATGATGATGGAAAATAATAGGGTTCTTAAAAAAACACCATTGTGATGGTTTTTTTTGTTTGGTGTTTTCAATAACACCTAAATTGGGGTGGAGACCATGGTGGAAGCTCTGGTGGATGTCACGCTAGCTTTGAATGTTTTAAAACCACAAAATTCTTCATAGAATCTTGAAAATTTCTTAGGTAAAATGAGTTTGATGTATATTATTGAAATTTTTTTCCTTCCTAACATGTTTTATTCTAATTAAAACACTCAATTATCTTCCCATGTTATAGATTAGTGATTTTAGTGGAGTTCATAGAATAAGGTAGATTGGTGCTACAAACATAATCTGATATATGGTTTTTTCCATGATTGGGTCTATATTTCTAGTCAATGTGTTGAATTATAGTCTCCTTTAATATTATATTTTTGATGCTACTGGTTCGTGTCGTTTCAGTGGAAAACATAGGTGAGTCATTCTTATTCTAGTATAATTATTCTATCTTTGTTGAATATTAATCGATTGGGGTTGTTGTTGATATACTATGGATAATTGTGTAGTCTATCGAGGTGATTACTGTCATAGGCATAATAATAACCATTATTGAGGATAATTGGAATTCTAAAACATCTCACAAGTGTTTATCTTGGTAGATATTTTTTGCGGAGCCTCATTCATTATATACTGGATGATACTATCTTAAATTTCTATTATTGAACTATCACATGACATTATGGATAGTTTATAGGTTCTTTGTGTGTGAGCATGATATGAGTGAACATTTTTTTGTGCAACCTTGACCTTGAACTATATGATCTTGAGGTTAGAATATCCTTACTATAGAACTCCTTGAATATGGTTTTGATATGATTTCATCATTTATTCCTTTAAAAAATGATTGGTATAGGTTTCAAGTGGTTGTTTTAGTGGACCTTGATACCCATAAATGATTTTTGTTTTTATTATTGTAATACTCCATAACACCCTGATAGAGGAGCGGTGAATTAGGGAGTTAAATTTTTCTTCTAATGGGACAGATCTTGTTCCCTTCTTTATAAAAACATGTAAAAAATTTCTTATAAAATTGTACAGAAAAAAAATCACATAATGATAGAAAACACCTAGATTTTACATAGTTCTAAACTGATGTCTAGTCCAAGGAACATATTCCTACAATGTTTCAATAGTAACTAAATCAACTAATCATTAACTGTTGTGAAATAAATAAGTTCATATGTATTTAATCTTTTACATGCACACTAGATTTATATGATTTTAGTGATAGAACACTATCTTCCTCATAACACTTTCATTCACTCTTTCTAGTGCACTAATTTGGGTAAAGTCCTACCCAGTTTAATGATATAAAGGCCACATTCGTATATTGAAATTTAACTCCTTGTCTCTGACTAGTACAATAATTATCTTTCATCAATATCATGAGTTGACCGACTTGAATAAATTTTTCACTTAAATCATTTGTTAAAAAACATATATTCATGAAGCTCTATTAATAATCTCCTTTTCAAACGAAAAACGATTCGTGAATAAAACTACTATCATGGAACAATATGTCATTGCAGTATAACCAGTCAACGTCAAACTCCATTTTCTGAGATACCTAAGCATATTTTTAGACTATTATTGTTTATCGAAATCCTCAAGCCCAAAATAAAACATGATTCAAGAAGATAGTAAATTTATGAATTCAGAGCGATTCATCCTTTTCTTTAATTCATTTTCTGTCTAATGATATTGGTGTATTATCATATTTATAGGCCTATCCTTTTATGATTCCCCCATACCCTCTACATATTCTTTTGAAACTGAAAAACTTGTTTGTAAATATGTCATTTTCTTAAAGATCTATTAAAAATTAAACCCTTCACAAAGAGTATCATTGTCATGATGATATTCCATTTTTCACTGCGCAATCACTATGCTCCAATTCTCATAGTCACATAGATTAATGTCAACCCATTTAACCATTCTTGGTAATTGTACAAAATGATCCACTTCTCATAGTCACAGAGATTACTGTCAACCCATTTCACCGTTCTTGGTAGTTGTTCACGATTCTCCACCTCTTCTACAATCATCTCTTTTACAAAATTTATTCTTCAAAAATCCAATTATATTATCTTTTTTGAAGATTCATTCACAGAAATCCACCATTCGTGATTCCTTCTTATTTCTGCTGATTTTGAGCTAAAAATTTTAGCAAACATTGGGTAATGATGCCACATTTAACATAATAGTCTACTTGGGAAGTAAAAAAACATTCCTTGAAAACTACCTGATCAAAACTTTGTGTATAAGAAAAACACAAAATAGATTCAATTTATAGATAATAAAATCCCTAGATCCAATAATCTACTCCTTTTGGTTTTTGGAATCTGTTAAAAAACTCAATAAAACACCATCCCCTATTGAAACATGATACATGAGAAACAATTAATGAACCACTTTAAGTCTATGAGAAAAATGAATGGTGTAGAAAACAAAAGGGGGTGCATGAATGTGGTTCTTCTGTTTTTTAATTCATATATATATCCATGAAAATATCTTGGATCCATGAACTGATTCCCCATAACATGTAATTCTCATTGTGTCATAGAAGCATTGTTTTTCAAAAACAATAAACCGACGAAACCATAAAAAATTTAATTTCTTTTATTCTCCCCCATTAGAAATAAAAAAAGAATTAGTATTTTTACTTATAGAGATAAAATAAATCACATAATAGATCATTTTCCCCCATAAAATTACATCATTTCCACAAATAGATTAAAATAGTTAACACAAATTGGGAATGGGGAACAATTGTAACCTCGTCATGCAATGGGAGGTGGATGATCAATTAAGATCAACTGAAGTATTTCCTGCACATGTTCTACCAATGGATTAGGTAGAGTGTTAGAAACTTTTTCCTCAGTTCAATCATGGTACATTTAAATCCCATATTGTTCATTTTTTTTATTATGAAGTGATATTTGATCTCAAAACGTTTTGTACGAGAGTGATGAATCCTATTATTTGTAAGATAGATCGTGCTATTGTTGTCAGAGTGAATCATGATCTACTATTTCACCTCATCACTAATATTAGTTAGTTATTATTTCATACAGAATTGCTGAATGGAAGCCTTTGTAATGTAGATAAAATATTATTCATCTGAGAAGTGATTTATTGTTTCTTTCTCAATCGGCCCACACATTTATTTCCAGTGAACAATTCTACAATTTTTGTGGACATTCTATCCACCACATCTCTAGCATAATAAGGGAAAATAAATCTAACAATTCATTATCTCTTTATTCTGCAAATTATAATAAAAAGATTTAGTGTACCATGAATGTACCTCATGATATTTTAACTACTCCCAAATTTTCTTCCTTCTGATTACTTTATTAGAGGTCCTCTTATCACATTGTAAAGAAGATTTATAGCATTGTAGTTGTCATGTGTAATAAGAATCCAATGATTCTCTTGTATTTTGTGGGATCCATATAATTTTCAACCACATTCTTTCCATTTTTTTCTAAACCTAATCAGATTCGACATTAGATTGGAGTCATGCTGTTGAATTTTATCAGAAGAACCATCACATATTTTTATGGATAAATGAAGGTGTAATCATTATTTTGACTCACCTATTGTCCCAATAAGTAGGTGAGTTCACCAATCATAGTCATTTCAAAATATAATGTCTTCTTATTGTGAAATTATTCCACTGATCTCTATCTACTTCCACCAAACATAATATCATCCACATACACAACCACTATAAATTTTAATTACATTTAGTTATTAACAAATATATTATGATCTAAACATCATATTTTTATTGATTATTATTTAAATAAGAATCTATTGAAGAACACCATACTATTATTTCTTTCTTTAGACCATAGAGATACTTCTTTAGTCAATACAACTTCATTGAATCATTATCATTTAGAAAACACACTAGTTGTTCATTGTATACCTCTTCTTAAAGAATAGCATTTATGTATGATGTTATCTTATCCATCTGATATAATTTTTACCCAATTTTAATTTCCAGGAAAAGAAAGATTTCCATTGACTCCAATATAGATACTATAGAAAATGTTTCATCAACATAAACACCTTTAATATATGCGTGGAATTTACAAACCAAGCATACATTATTTCGGACCAATTTTCCATGACCATAAAACTTGTTTATAAGGATCCACTTTATTCCAATAAAATTATGATATTCAAGTCTGTTAACAAGATCCCATGCCTAGTTCTTTTAAATCTTATCATATTCTTCATTCATGTACATAACCCAAGATTCATCATTTGGGGATTCCTCAAATGATGTTGGTTCAACATTTAATAGGGAGGTATATTGTGCTTCACTCCTTATTCTTCTTGTTTGTGTGGGTGTAGTCTAATCCACAACGATTTTGGATTGATAAATTTTTGTGATTCCATTTCTCCTTTGAGTTTTTGTTGATGATTCTTCATCCACCGCTTCCTCTTATAATTCTTCTTTAGAATCACCATTAATTTCTGAGACCCAAATGTTTTTCAATCCTTCAAATATTTCTAATTTGTAATTTTTCCCTTTTTACTTTCTTCATCATCTTATACCATCCAAACATATGAGATGCCATAATATTTAGGGTTTTATCTTAAATCATCTCAACATCAATAATTTTGAAAATTCCACCCAGACAATTACTGGATCATTTGTAGGTTTTACCATTCGGTTAATATGCAAGGAATATTCCATCATATATAGTATCACCGTACTTTCCTAGATTGAATTATTTTTTTGGATAGAAGATATACTTTCAAAAACTCAATAATGATTCATACAGGGATTCCCTCCATACCCTAACTCATATACTGTATTGGATTCTCCAATATAATTCCTTATTTGACTTTGAGTGTACACTACTTCTTGAATAGTCTCATTCCAGCAATGATGAGAGATACAACTCTCATTCCATATAATTATGAACATATTTTTCACCATTAAGTTACTACATTTAAAAATACATTTTTCAATGGGATTCTCACTACATCCACCTCATTCACTATTCCATGTTTTTAGATAAATTTTCAATTACAATGGATGTGTATAATCCTCTTACATATATTATAACATGTTATTTATCATAAATATCAAATAAAAAGAACCCATTGAAGGGGAATAATAGTGTCTCTAGGAGACGATGCTTAATAAGGATTAACAATAAACAAAAAAACTTCATTATATTAATATCCATAATATTATCCTATATATATTTGATCACATATACTGACCTAGGATAACCTGGGGAATACACAAACAAAAGGGGCGTGATATAAAGCACTGTAAGGTAATAGGATTGATAGTAAATGATAACATATGCGTTAATTGAAACAAAATAATATCATATATGGAAAGGATATGGAATAATAATATAGAAGAATAACATAAATAAGTTGAAAATATAATATCATGTAATCATATGAATGTGCAATCGACATAAAAACAAACAAAAAAATAAGTCATGGACCACCACCATGACAACATAACATAGTTGACAATGTCCTACAATCAATTAGGATTAATCCTTGATCCCATACATGCAATATCAAGAGATATAATCCTTACCCAATGAATTAGATGTCTTTATGGGTACACGAATCAAAACTTATACCTATATATATGTCCAAATAAGGAAATCCATCACAATTCAAGCATCATGAAAACCCATGAAAATGAAATGGGTTAAATAATCTTGTCTTATTGCATAAGAAAATGAAATATCTTAAGGGATTACATAAAATTAGGGATAAAATCATTTATGGAGATCTCTATATTTGAAATAAAAATTTTATAAGAATAATAATATACAGGTGTATTAAATAACTAAAAATGAGAAGAGAAGTGTGTTTTTAAAAGTATGTCTTAAGCGATTTTATGGGGAAATGATAAAGAATCGTTGAATAGGGTAATAGAAAAATATTTTTCATAAAGACAAATTTTCACTCAATATGATTTCAATATTAAATGATAAATTTCAAATATTATATACAGTTAATAAGATATTACGGAGTAGTAATTGAAATAGGCTAGGAAACGTAGAAGTTCTATTTAATTGGGTTTTAATAACAAATTAAATTTAGAAATAAACCATATAAATGTGAATATTACCAAAAGTAAATGTAATAATAACTATTAATATATTTTCAGTAAACATATATGCATATTATAAATGAAAAAATAAAATAATTATGTGATGAATTGAGTCTTATAGAAAAAAGTCATGACCCAAAATAATGGGGGGTTGTTCCGAGGTTCTATAACATATTGTTCAGATTTGTTATACCCTTAAACCTAACATTCTAAATAATTACAATAGATTGAAATTTTTTTTACATAAACTTACCCAATTATATGTAATTTTTTTATTAAGATTTTATTTTATTTTAGAGTAATTTAATTGAGATATTGTGTCTGTATTAACTATCTCATGGTCATTTTTTTCATGGTTCCTACGTCCAATCATTCATGGATAATTGTGGAAGTGATTTTTTGAAATTGTTCAATATCTACAGAATCATAGTGATATGGAGTGATTGTGTTTTTAGTAGTAAAAAATTTTCTGAGTATAATATATTACTCACAAATAAGAATTATTAATATAGTATAATATTTGTTTATATAATGCTTGTTCACTTTAGAGTGTTTTCCAACCATGAAGAACATGAAGGGTATTTAATAATATTATTGATATATATATCCATTCTAGAATATGAAAGAAGATATAAAATAAGGATTTAGATATTGTTTAACGATAATAAATTTATTAAAACCATTCTTTAAGGAAGTGGTGGAAAATGAAGTAAGTTGTATATGAAGATAGAGAACCAATTATATGGTGAACAACATATTTTTATAATGAAATATGAATATTTTGAATAATTGATACTATATTAAAAAACAAAATCATATTATTTTTATGATAATTGGGTCATTAATTCTTATTGTATGGAATTTATTTGGAATATGTAGTGGAAGAAAAATTAACAATCTCATTGGAGGGAATTACCTTCTCCTTTAGTTTTCTCCTCTTACTATACAACTAAAGGCCCCTCAGAATATTCATTTGTAACAAAAAAAACAAAATAGTCATGGAGAGGAAGTTTGAAGAGATAAATTGGAATATTTTAGGCTATATCAAAGGCTAAAATAGTTTGAGGATAAGTGGTGGTATTAATAAAAGGATGAGAGGGGTCTTTTTTAATATAACAATTATTAGTATATTAATTTTGATCAAGACTACAATTTGTGATAATTATTTTGACTAAATATTATAATTGTGAATTTTATTTACAACTACTTGTTTTTATTTCATCAGTGACCCACTAATTCACATATTTAGCTTATAATATTGAGCACCATATTTTATCTTATTTCACTATTCACAAAAATAATCTATTAAAAAAAATAAAAATAACTCAACCAAACTCTTTTCCAACATGTAGACTCCAAAACTGAAATCTATTTGATAAAAATAATTTTATAAATATTATAGATTTATTTTTTTAAATAAAATTAAAGTTAATTTTAATTTTTTTTTAATATTATGGACTATTTTTATCGATTGAAAAATTACCTATGGTCTCATAAAATTTTATTATCCTTATAACACAACATATTATTATTTTCTAAAACCATTTTATGAAAATAAGAATCTTATATTTTTGATTTCTTATAAACAAATAAACCATTCACATTTCTTAAGAATACAAACACTTATTTTATAAATCACTAAACAAATTATATACTTATAAGATGATATAAATTTGTAATATTTTAATTTCTCAGTTAGAAAACTATTGAAATATTCTAGCAATGGTAATGATACTATTATAACATTTAGCTTACTATTCATAATGGTTAGATAAATATTCCAACAATTATATTACTATACAAATGGTCAAATATGTTATGACTATATGGGTTCCCTACATTCTATAAAAACATCATATTTCATTCATTCTTCATTCAATTCTATATTCTCTCATGTATATATATATATATATATATTTCATTTTCAAAATTAATATTTCATAAAAAATATATAGTTTTATTTTTATAATTTTGTTCACGATTGTGATCATTCTAGGATATCGGGTATATCCAAACATTCATATTATCATTATCTTATTTTCATTTTTTTACCGATTACTACAATTTTAATTCTTAAGGTCATATTTATTATATAAATTAAATGTTCCTCCCAATATAATATTTATCTTGGTTCTATCATATGGTGAAAGTGTATTATATAATAATACGTGAATAAATATTACATAGTTATATAATCAAATAGAATATTATATTCATAATATTCTTGGTTTTTACATACCCATTTCTGATGTTCTTATTCCCCATGTTGTGAACATAGTTATAAATTATGAGAATTATAGAAGGGATTCTAGTGTGGTTCAACTATGGAGAAATGTTACGATGTTTAGAAATGTATGTTTCCTATATAACTGGTTCTAGATGACACTAATCATTTTCTTCTTGGGATTGTAAGTTTATCGTGACATTTAATTTTTAACTAAAGTAAATAATTTAAAATTAACATTGGCTCACCTCAATATACATTAAATCTAGAGTATAGTGAATTTTTTTTAAGAAATAGTCCTAAGTGGCTAGTATTAGGTCACATTAGTTGGTATTAGAGAAGGGTTCTAATATTATTGTTGAATATTTTATTTATTTATATGGAGTAGTGGTAGATAATGTTATTAAAACCCCTAAAGGTAAGTCAATGTATAAGAAAAAAACTCAATGTTTTGGTAAAGTATACATTTTTTGGTTTCTAGGAAATTAAATCCTTATCTAGATAGTGAATGTGTATGAGGTTGTGGTATAGATACACCTAGGTGTAATTAACCTAAAAAAGTTTATCTGACCATTAATTTTTTTTTAAAATCAGTGTATAACTTGTGGGTATTACACTGTATCCATAGCTCGACACTTGAGGGGGATATTTTTTTGGTCAATCAATATGTCATTATGAACCGATATGATAGATTGGAGTATATATTTAATGTAGTTTATAGAATATAATAGGAATATGATCATACATTTCATAGGTATCACTGAATGAATTATAGGTTTATCCAATAATGTCCTAGTTGTTCTAAAAGTATCATAGGTTCAAATGATGTTTCGTTTGTATAATACATAATAGGATTGAGTTTAAAAATTCATATTATCTCTTACATTTATTTTATTACATATTATCTCAAACAATTTGGTTTTAGTATTTTGTTTGAAATAGGATCATGAAAATGATTTTGAAAATTAATGTACTCATAAACTCTTATAATTAACTCTAAAATTGTATGTGGTAAAAATTGATGATATAAATGAAAAATCTCAATACATTCCCATTTTGTGAGACAAGATGAGTCTCCATGTATCTATTACTATGAGGTAGATTTTTTAGTGGAAGATATATCTTAATATTATTATGTATCCATTAGTTTCCCCATTTTTGAATAATGATTAAAATCTCACAAGTATGAAATTTATTTATGGGTTAAATAATGTAACACCATTGGATTTCTTATTTTTTTCTAAATTAATTGAATCTTCAGTTGAAAGTATTACACAGAACATCAAACTAAAATAAAAACCACAATACATTAATAAAACAAATTTATTACTTATTAACAATATATTATATCCATTAATTTAGTTTCTATCAATAGAAGTTACCATATTATGAATACTACATAAAAACATATAGTAATATAAGTGTAAATTATTTTTATTTAAAGTATTTTTTTGACAAATATTCATTATTATATTAAAACTAATTACATCTCGGTCTGCGTACCACGCACTAGTTCCTGGATCTTGTCAATTAAATGATCACAACACGCCTCCCAGTATTCTAGATGGTGATGAATTCCAACGACAATCCAATATAAATCATGGTGAGACTATAACCTCTTTATAAAAGCAGTGCAATAGAGGATATAAATAATTATTATACAATAAAATAACAATAACTAGTATTATAAGTCCATACATGGAAACACAATTAAAAGAAATACTACATATTCCATGATAAAGCATATCGTAAGTGTCATAATTCAACTCAAAAGTAAAGACACTGAATAATCCCAAGAGGGTCCTGAACGATGTCTGGTTGCCTAATAATTTCTCTATCCCAACTCATACATATAATACAATGTGTTTCCCTCATCTTTTCCTCCATCCATGAAATCTATTCAGGTACACATTAGGCGGCCCGAGTGGGTTGTGAGTAAAATTTAGTAGGTCACCACCAATGACATGTAAAACACTTTCCCGTCAATAATAGTGTATGTAGATGTATAAATAAATAAATATAATGGAAAATTAAATAATTATCAAATTATAAATTATTCTTTATTTATTTACATTACACCCGAGATACTAAGGACACCCAAACCATATCATATATCAAAATTCCATTTTTACTATTATTCATCAAATTTAATACAGGAATGCCATTATTACCATTCATTATCTTAGTTCTCAAATAAATTCCATTGTTACCATTCATTTCCAAAAATAACACATGAATTCCTTTGTTACCATTCATTTCCTTAAATCAAACATTAATTCCATTTTTACCATTAATATTTTCAATTCCCACATGCGTGCCAACAATACCATTCATCATTTCAATATCACCCCATTAATTAATTCGAAGATTAAATAATCATATCCATAAACATAATTAACCCAACAAATATTTAATTCACTCAATCAAATTAATAAACTCACAAGTTTATTAATCATCTCAATATCATTATTAATTCAACAATTAGGTCATCACATAATTCTTCTTAATTAATTATCTATTAATTAAGCACATCAATACCATTAATTAATTCAATAAGTAATTAATCAATTACCACAACATAGTATCCCAAATTTAATTCAAAAATTAAATATTCAATTAACAATACCATATCCCAATAAATAACTTAACTATTAATTATCTCCAAGTCCAAATTATTACTCACAAAAATTATACAATTAAATCAAGAAGTAATTCTATCAAATAAAAATATCAACATCGCCTAATTAATTCAACAATTAACAATCTAAAATAAAATATATTAATATATTAAAATTAATTAAGCAATTATATATCCAAATATACAATATAAATATCTCACAATTGATTCAAAAAATAATTATCTCAAATGAGAAATATCAATATTTCATAATTAGATCCATAATTAATTATCTAAATAAATTCAATTTCCCTTATTTACCAATTCCCTTAGTTAATTAATTTATAAAATTAATTAATATAATCAATAATATAAATTTATTATCACCCAATATATATTTTTCATTTACATAGACTTATATTAAATCAATACATTGGGATTTGAATAATTGAACACCGACCTCAATTCATTGACGTGTGTTCTCCCAATAAAAATCACCAATTCCAATAGAATAACAACTTAGAAAGAAATATAGATCTCAAACATAATTTCAATATCATATGAGTCGTGATCCAACCATTGTAGATCTAGATACCCAAACCGAGATCTTGAATCAAATAAAATCTAGAAATAAAAAATCAAAGACATACGGGATAAGAACAGAAATAGAATGGGAAACACACAGGATATGATCCTCAAATAGATAGGGATGAAGATATTCAATCCACCAATAAATTCACTTGTAATGGAGGTTTTAAAGGCTTAGAATCTATATATGAGTATCTTAATATAACAACCTAGTCTTAAACAATACATAATCTTAAATTTAGTTAATAATTCACATTGATGGTATTTTCACATTTAGAGATTTAGAGAAGTAGGTCAAAACATATACATAACAACATGAATATTACATGTAGACACTACTAATCAGTATCCATTTTTTCATAAAATAAATACTCTTGAAAAAAATAGTCATGTCTAGTTCCATGTTTTTAGACAGAATGAATTTTCTATGATCCCATCCATGACACTAATCCACTTTAAGTCCTGTGAAATACATTTCAAAAACATAGGATGAACATAAAATTCTTAGTCAGGGATGCATAAAGAAGGAAAATTATTAGTTTTTCAAAAAAACTAATACACCATGAATAAATTATAATAAGTAATATTTTTAAACATTAAGAAGGTGTCAATACTTTTCAATAAATAAAATCTCATTTCTTACCCTTTTGTAAAAAAAATATTACCATTAAACCCAAAGAAATAACACATAACATATAAAGGTTACATGGGACAAAAAACATATATAAATGGAATAAACATATGGTCAACTTCCACACATATCACTAAATGGAATAGCCATACGGCCAACTTCCATAACCAATGCATTAGAGATTATATCATAACCACCCTTCGTGGTTTATCACGAAACCACCCATCATTTGGTAAATCACAAAACCACATGTCAAATGTCCAAGTACCATTATAAAATCATAACACATAAAATATTAGAAATATAAATATTTCACTAATAACATTTCATTTTAAATAAAAATAAATAATTTCAAGATATTTAAATAATAAATCCTTTTCAAAAACAATTTTCAAAACCAAAACACCCAAAAAATAGAATAAGGGGTTTCTTTTTCATTTTAGAAAACATTAATGATTATAGAGGAATCCAAATAATTATTACGGTGATAGAGAGGTCATTGTCACCACAAATGTTAAGAACAATCATTTTTTCATTAATGAAAACTATTCATAAAAAATAATTCCCATAGAATGGTACAAAAAGTCAAAGGGTTTTATTATACATCGTGTAAAAGAAGGAGGTTTATATTTTCAATGTAACACCCGACCCCAGTTGCCTAGAGTTGGTGCATTAGTACATATCATTGGCATGATCACAAGAAAGATCAAGTCTCGAAAGACCGATTATTTTAGTAGTCTTGCAAACACTAGATACATTCATAAATTTTACATTAAATCATAAATTGAAAACTACAACAACATCATGTCTCCACACTCATATCCCATTATACTATCCCTGAAGGTCATTCATAAAATACTTCTTCACATCCTGGGAAAAATAAAACATAGAAAGGGGTGAGCTCAAATGCCTAGTAAGGATAACAATATAGCAGAAACATTAATAAATAAGCATAAACATTTAAGGCAATGTATAACTAAAACAAAAGCCTTTTAAACTTGATCCTAATAATAATATGGAAAAAATAAAATGAAATAATTCCTTTTAATTATTCACATGGATATTCTACTTGTCTAATAATCACATGCAATATCAATAACCACTTTCATAATGATGGAATGCATAATTCCAGACTATCATAACCACATATCCAAGGCATCGTGCCAAGACTACAAATAAGATTTTGTCAAGGCCTTGTGCCAAGACACTAGTTTGTCTCATGAGACCTATCGATGCATCGAGGAGCTATAGAGGGCTCCACCCATCACTTATTAAGTCCAATGCATTCCTCATCTGAACATGTTTAAACATAACATAAAAATTCGTATTAAAACTAGCATACGAAATGTCAATACTTTCTCCATAAAACATGAACGGTATAAAAATAACACATCCACAGTCAAACATATCACAAAAACTTCAATAAAATGTGGAAGATTTGTATCATAATAAATAAACTTCAAATAAACTTAAAATCCATCAAAGGATGATGACATAGAAAAAATCAAAACTATTTGAGAGAAATATCTCTTTTTTTGAAATCATTTAAAAGTGACATAATTATAAAATAAAAATTTTATTTTTAAAATATTCTTAGAAACTTATAAGGGAAGCTTTGAAGATTTTATAATAGCAGAAAATAGCCGCACTCGCCATATAAGTTAAAAAAGACATTCTTACCTTAATTCTGTCGAAAAGGTTAAAAATGACCTTGTTTTGAAAACAACGGAATGATTCCTTTGTAAAATTATTATAAAAAGTCAAACAAAGTTATAAATGACTTTAAACCATATTCTGTAAAATATTAAGAATGTTTTGAAACAGATTTTTAAGAAACATGGATGTAGATGATAAAGAGGTCCCAGTATATAATTACGTATAAACAACCTCGGATAATGAAGAGATTGTGAAATAAACCCTTCCCTTGTACTTTTCTTTGGTTGAGGGTAGGTTAAACTCCTGTATAATGGTGAAATAATTGTTATTAAATTATACATAAATTATATACATTAATATGATATCATATATGATCTTTTAACATTTATTTGTTAATAATATCTTAGTATTATCGTTGTTTCGGGTGTTAAGTTACTCATTTTCATTTATATGTTTTATTACGTAAGCTGTATTTTTCATGGATTGGGTGTATCTTATTCATATACAGAATGATATAAAGTCCTCAAACATTATTTTTAATCATTAAATGAGAATCATTCTTGAATGGATACGATGGGGAATGAATCTCATCGCGTTCGTGGAGATGGTAGTCTGTACGTACGCACGACTGAAAATATCATTGTTTTGATATTAAAATAATATATAATTGGATGGTATATCATATATAAAGAAAAATTATCATGTTATATTTTTATTTAAATGAACTACACATCATTATTATACCCATCCAAATAATAATTTATTGAATAACAATTACACCACGACGTGGAGACGGTAAGCCGTACGTACGCATGTATAGTGACATGTCATTCAAAGGATGGATAGAATACTGAATATGGTAGTACCGTATTTATAATAACATCAAAGTATATATAATATACTGGAGTTATTATTTTATAATGGGAATAACAATGAATAAAGAAGTTGAAGAAGAAAGGAACTTGAAAGAGGGTGGTGAAAACATTACCTCTTCTTCGGGTTCTTCCTTTTGATTTGATCAAAAGAGCTCTTTAGGATGGCTTTCTGATCAAACTAAGGCCTCTAGGTTGTATTGAGGGAAGTTTAGAGAGTATTTGGGAAGGGTTTGGCTGATCCAAAAGGCTTTTAATGTGTGAATTAGTGGGAAGGGGGAGTGCCCTTTTATAATAGGGGTGAGGGGCACCTTTGGAAAACCTAGAAATATTATTTTATAATAAATTAATTTTCTGTTTATAATATCTCCAAAGTGTATTTTTTAAAGGCTAAGGTGGGTATGGGTCGAAAAAAACTCAAACAATTGGTTTTAGATAGGTTTGGGTCACTATATTAACCTTATCGTTTAGTTTTTAACTCTTCGTTAATTAGTTTGACATTTACCACGCCACTTTGTATTTTTATATTATATAGTTAATAAACTTACTATATATATCCAAGAGACTCCAAAGTGGTCCATTAATGATATAAATATCATTATAAAAGTACTTTGGCCGAACCTTAGATTTTTAGGAATAAAATATAAATTAATAATATAATATATTTTTTAAAAACTCTTTTATGTCAATTATGACACTATTGGGTAATTTGTTTTTGATAATTTCATAACAGCATTATTACTTCGAAAACAATTTATATAACAATTCCTAATATGTCATATTAACCTATAAAAATATTTTAAGTCATAAAAAGTCTCAAATTTTATTTATTTTGATATTTATAATATCAATAATTTTAATATTTCATTAATTAGGAAATTACTGCATCACCAATGTGTCATAAATAAATTAGATTATTTAATGTCTAAAAACTACAAATAAAATTCCATTATGTAGGAAATCTTTTTATATTTCTAATGAATATTTACAATCGAATTTATCTTATGTATAACCCTTTATTAAAAAAATTTTAGTAAATAAACTTTGATTTTAACCCCTTTAACTCTTCTTTGAATTAAATAATAATAAATGTCCTAATCTAATCCATGTGGACCTAAATGATAATATTTTATTCCTAAGGTTGTTTTTGGTTTATATACACTTGTCCAATATAATTAGGAAATGTGTTAGGGTAATATTAATATCATTTTTACCCTTATTACCCTATTTACTTTTAACCGTGGTAAATAAAAGTAAAATGTTACTATTCACAAAAAAATTATTTTCATCTCATTGAACCACATTTTACTCCTTGATATTAACCGTGTCTCTCGGATTTTCGAAATTCCAGTCACAGAAGCGGTAAAATTTAGTTTTATGTGAATTTCCAAATTCTCCGAGGAGGTGGGTAAAAGACGGTGAAATGTTCAATAAAATTTTTATATATCTAAAATTATTCTAAACTAAATATAATGAATTACATTGAAATTATACAGGTATTATATATCTATTTTGACATTAATTAAATTTAATTAACATAAATAATTATTTATATAACAATTTCGTTTTAAACTATAACTGAGTGTTTATCACTATTCATCAAAAATTGAAAGTTTTCAGAAAAATAAATTTTTTTTACCCTAGGCTAATTTCGATATTCCGAATCCAAAAATGATGTCCATTTTGAAAGATAAAATTTATAAAATTTCAAAAATTGGGTATTACTATTCATAACGTCTACTTTGATTGGTTGTGGTGTGTGTGTATGTGAACTCGAAGTTGCGTACAACACACGCTACTATATTATTCAAAGGGAAGCGTACCATGAAAGCTTGGGGTGTTAAATTCTCCCCTACTTCAAATAATTTCATCCTCAAAATAACTAGAATACTAATACATGAAAAGACTTGGGTGGTTCTTCATCACAAGTTCCTGGGGTTCCCACGTTGCCTCTTCCATCTTATGGTTTCTCCACAAAACTTTTAACAGACGAGTCATCCTATTTCTCAGTACTTGTTCTCTCGTATCAAGAATCCTAAAGGCCTCTTTGCAATAAGACGGATCGGGTTCCAGTTATAATTCCTTATAGGTGAGTACATGCGTTGGGTCAGGCATGTATTTCCTCAAGAGTGATATGTGGAACACATCATGAACTTTGGAGAGACTTGGAGGCATTGCCAAACGGTAAGCTATAGCCCCAATTCGTTCTAGAATTTCTAAAGGTCTGATGTACCTAAGACTCAATTTACCCTTCTTACCGAAACGTATAACTCCCTTCCATGGAGATACCTTTAAGAAAACATGATCTCCTACCTGAAATTCCAAATCTGTCCTTTGGTTATCGACATAGCTCTTCTGCCTACGTTGAGCTACTTTAATGTGGTTTTGGATTACATTTGCCTTTTCCATTGTTTCCTTCATTAGTTCTGGGACTACAAGTTTTCTTTCACCAACATCATCCCAACAAGTTGGTGTGCGACATCTCTTTCCATATAATGCTTCATATGGTGAAATCTAAATACTTGAATGGAAGCTATTATTATAGGAAAATTCCACCAGAGGTAAATATTGATCCCACATACCCTGAAAGTCAAGTGATAATGATCTCAACATGTCCTCTAAGGTTTTAATAGTCCGTTCTGATTGTCCATCTATTTCAGGGTGGTAGGTAGTGCTCAAACTAAGTTCAGTATCCAGGGCTTTCTGAAGACTCTTCTAGAATCTTGAAGTAAAATGGGGATCACAATCAGAAAAAATCGATAGGGGTACTCCATGAAGTCTCATCACTTCATGAATATATAGACTTGCTAGAAGTTCAAGTGGTAAAGCTTCCCTTATAGTAAGAAAATGTGCTGAATTGGTAAGATGATCAACAATGAACCATATTGCATCGTTCCTTCTAAGAGTCTTTGGTAGTCCCATGACAAAGTCCATAATAATATTGTCACATGACCACTCCGGTATGGGAAGAGGTTGCATGACTCCTCCAGGCTGTTGCCTTCCAGCTTACACTTGTTGACAAACCATACATCTTGACACAAAATCAGCAATCTCCCTCTTCGTGATGTCCCACCAAAAATATTCCTTCAAGTATCTATACATTTTGGTGATCCTAGGGTGTATAGAGAAATTGGAACTATGAGAATCATCCAACAATTCCCTTTTTAGATCAAGTATATTGGGAACACAAAGTCTCTTCCCAAATTTAAAAATTCCATATTCATACCCAAATTCATTCAATCTCCCATCATTCATAGCTTTAATCTTCTTTTGAAACTCTTCATCACCGGTCTGAGAACACTTTATTCTTTCTAGTAAAGATGGTTTTTCAACCATTTGAAAAAATATTGATGTTTCACCTTCTATGGTAATTCCCATATCCATCTTCACTAGATCCATGAAAATATGATCTATTTCAATTCTCATCATGTTCAAAACTCCATGATCTTTTCTGCTTAAAGAATCTTCCACCTTATTTTCCTTCCTTAGGTGGTAGTGTATCGTGAAATCATAATACTTGAGTAATTAAATCCATCTCCTTTTCCTCATGTTGAGTAATTTTTTTGAAAAAATATACTTCAAACTCTTGTGATTAGTATAAATCCCACATTTTTTCCCATAGAGGTAGTGCCTCCAGATCTTCAAAGCAAAGATCACAGGTGCTAACTTCATATCATGAGTAGGATAGTTTTTCTCATTAATTTTCAACTATCGTGATGCATAGGAAATTACCCTATCATTCTGCATAAGGACACAACCAAGTCCTTTTTTTGATGCATCACTATAAATAACGAACCCATCATTCCCTGATGGTAGAGTCAATATAGGAGCATTGACTAATATTCTCTTCAGTTATTCGAAACATTCTTCAGAATCTTTTGTCCAAACAAATTTAACCCCTTTACATGTGAGCATTGTTAATGGGTTAGCCAACTGGGAAAAATTCTAGACGAAAAGTCGATAATAACATGTTAAACCAATAAAACTATGTACCTCAGTTATACTCGTCAGTGCATGCCATTATTGAATTTCGTTGGTATTAGAAGGATGAAAAAAGATTCCATCTTTAGAGACAATATGGCCATGAAAAGAAATCTCCTGAAACCAGAATTTACACTTGCTAAACTTCCCATATAATTAATGTCTTCACAGAGTCTTCAAGATAATGCACGAGTGATTTTAATGATCTTCGTAGCTTTTGGAGTATACCAAGATATCATCAATAAATACAAACACAAATTCATCTAGATATTCCTTGAAAAAAATATTCATTAGATCCATGAATACATAGGGCACATTAGTTAGCCCAAAAGGCATTACTGTAAACTCATAATGCCCATACCTAGTTCGAAGTGCTGTCTTCTGAATGTATTCCTTCTTCACACACAACACATGGTATCCAGACTGAAGGTCAATATTTGAAAGGTATTCAGCTCCATGTAGTTGGTAAAATAAATCATCAATGTGAGGTAGGGGATAATTTTTCTTTATTGTTATAGCTTTGATCTCCCTGTAGTCGATACATAACCTCATAGATCTATCTTTATTTTTAACAAAAAGAACAGGGGCTCTCCATGGAGAAACACTAGGGCGAATAAATCCTTTATTACTCAATTCCTCTAGTTGTTTCTTTAGTTCAACTAATTACATAGTGTCCATTCTCTAAGAAGTCTTCGATATAGGCCTTGATCCAGGAATTAAATCAATGGAGAACTCAACTTCTCATTCTAGAGGATGTCCAGGTAAATATTCCAGAAATACATCTACATATTCTTTCACAATTGGTACATCCTCTATTTGAACATTCCTTTCCTCACCCACAATAATTTCATTCTCTTCCTCCCTAATAATTAAATTTAGTTGAGCTACTGGTGGTGGATATAGATAAGAATTAGGTGGTGACGATTCTGCTCTGAAGATAAGGTGTTCCTTATCATCATCATCAAAAATCGTAACCTCCTTCTTCTTATAATAAATCTTCACATCATGGTCCGAAAGACAATCCATACCGATGATTATATAAAACTCAATCATAGGTATGACGATTATATCAGCTGATAAAGAACATTTATGTGCTCTAAAGGGGACTGATTCACAAATCATTGTTGCAATGATACTTCCCTTAGTAGTTTTAACTGAAAAATCCATTGTTAAATCAAATTGGAAATATCTAATTTTCTTAGAAAATTGGGAAGATATGAAACAATGAAATGATCTAGAATCAAATAATGCATTTTCTAAACTTGAGGAAACCATTAAATTTCCTACCACCACGTCTTTCAGAGCTTCTACCTCAACAGTAGTGATAGCATAAGCTTGGCCTTGATCCCTTGGCCTTTTCTGAGGAAATTTCCCCTGACGCTTAGGACATTTATTTTCATAATATCCAATATCCCTATAATTGTAGCATTGTACATCGGTAGCTCCCTTCTTCCCCTTGAAATCACGAGCCTGGTGGCCTTTTTCACCACACTTGTAATAGACTCCCATTACTTTTAAGCAAGTACCAGGGTGTTTCTTCCCACATTTACTATAGGATGGATATTCAACCTTTCCTATCTTCCACTTATTTCCATTCCTAGATTGATCAGCAGATCTCTTCTTCTCTTTCTTTTCTTTAAAGTCATAAGACTTAGAGAATTCCTTTTCTATCTTAATAGCACATGAGACAATGTCTTTGTACGATGAGAAGGATTGTGAGACTAATGCTCGTCGGAGAAATGGTTTTAACCCATAAAAGAAATGATCAATATTACTTCTTGGGTTATGTATATAATCTCCAACATACCTTGCTAACCTTGAAAAGTTAGCCTCATACATTGTGAAATTATCATCCTCCTTTTGCCTCAGAGTCAGAAATTGCATTTCCATATCTACATGATGGTCATGAGGATAGAATTTTTCTATGAAAAGCTCTTTGAACTCCCTCCATTCCATATTTGATACTTCATCATCTTCCATCGTGTTTTGAATCAATGACCATCATTGATCAGCATCTCCAGTGAGGCGATAAAATACCATGACAACCTTTTCCCTTTCACTACACCCCAAAATCTGAAATATTTTCTCTAGGGAACATATCCATTTATCAGATACTAATGGATTTGTACTCCCATTTAATGTTTGTGGTTTCTGCCTCATGAAGAAATCTAACCTTGATCCTCCACACTGTGGATTAGGGTTCTCCATACAGGTAAGGTTATTATTCATAACCTAAGTGAGTTGTCCCAGTATGGTGATTAGTTGATCAGCACCGGTTACATCACCAGATCCACTATAATTGTCTTGATCAAGAGGTAAATCCCTACATAGAGTGTGTGAATTGATATACTTTCCATTTCATCCACTAGGATCCATTTCTAAACAATGGCATAAACTATATCACTTTATGAATCAAAATACATAATTCCATACTTGTAAAACACATAACATAAATTGAAATATTTATGGATATAATCCATAATTATAAAAATGTTTTCCTTGAGAAAGTATATACTCATAAAACCTTTATAATGATTTTTAAAGAAAATGAGAGTTATCCTAAGCATATCTCCTGAGAGTGTCGTAACCATGAGTGCAGCAAGGCCTGTTGTCGTGCACCTGTACCCATTCGAGTCTAGCTCAAAGAGGGGTTTTCGCGTTTTACCCCTAGGTACATCTGTACCAGAGCTGCCTCTAACTGATCATATCCAGACAGGGAAGTATTGCTCAGAAAACTCACAAAATCTCTACAATTCCAAAATTCTAGGATGTTCTTCTATACTAATCCTCAAAGTCCATGTTAGATCTATGTGATCTAATCAGAGTTTATCTAAATCTAGCTTCCAAGGTTTGTACTAAAATTCCTCTGATACTAACTTTAATGCCCTGACCCCAGATGCCCAGTTTCGGTGCATTAGTACATATCATTGGCATGATCACAAGAATGATCAAGTCTCGAATGTTCAATTAGTTTAGTAGTCTTGGAAACACTAGATACATTCATAAAGTTTACATTACATCATAAATTGAAAACTACAACAACATCTTGTCTCCACCCTCATATCCCCTTATACTATCCCTACAGGTCATTCATAAAATACTTCTTCACATCCTATGAAAAATAAAACATAGAATGGGGTGAGCTCAAATGCCCAGTAAGGATAACAACATAGCGGAATCTTTTATAAATAAGCATAAACATTTAAGGCAATGTATAACTAAAACAAAAGCCTTTTAAACTTGAACATCATCATAATATGGAAAAAATAAAATGAAATAATTCCATTTACTTATTCACATGGATATTCTACTAGTCTAATAATCACATGCAATATCAATAACCACTTTCAATTATGATGGAATGCATAATGTCAGACTATCATAACCACATATCCAAGGCCTCATGCCAAGACTACAAATAATATTTTCTCAAGGCCTTGTGCCAAGACACTAGTTTGTCTCATTAGACCTATCGATGAATCGAGGATCTATAGCGGGCTCAACCCGTCACTTATTAAGTCCAATGAATTTCTCATATGAATAGGTTTAAACATAACATAAACATTCATATTAAATCTAGCATACGAAATGTCAATACTTTCTCCATAAACCATGAATGGTATAAAAATAACACATCCACAGTCAAACATATCACAAAAACTTCAAAACAATATGAAATATTTTTATCATAATAAATAAACTTCAAATACGCTTAAAATCAATCAAAGGATGTTAGTATTGATGAAATAAAAACTATTTGAGAGAAATATCTCTTTTTTTGAAATCATTTAAAGGTCACATAATTATAAAATAAAACTTTTACTTTTAAAATATTCTTAGAAACTTTTAAGGGAAGCATCAATGACTTTATAATAGTGGAAAATAGCTGCACCCACTGTATAAGTTAAAAAATACATTCTTACCTTAATTCTGTTGAAAAGGTTAAAAAGGACATTGTTTGGAAAACGATGGAATGATTCCTTTATAAACATCTTATAAAAAGTAAAAAAGGGTATACACAACATTAACCCATATTCTATAAAATAGTAAGAATTTTTTGAAACACATTTTTAAGAAACATGGATGTGGATGATAAAGAGGTCCCAGTAAAAAATTACGTATAAACAACCTCAAATAATGAAGAGATTGTGAAATAAACCCTTACCTTGTAATTTTACTCCATTGATGGTAGGTTAACCTCCTGTATAATGGTGAAATAATTGTTATTAAATTATACAGGAATCATATACCTTAATATGATATCATATATGATCTTTTAACATTGATTTGTTAATAATATCTTAGTATTATCGTTGTTTCGGGTGTTAACTTACTCATTTTATTTTATTTGTTTTGTTACGTAAGCCGTTTTTTTCATGGATATGTGGTATCTTATTCATATCCAAAATTATATCAAGTCTTTAAACATTATTTTTAATCATTAAATGAGAATTATTCTTGAATGGATACGATGGGGAATGAATCTCATCGCGTTCGTGGACACAGTAGTCGGTACATACGCACGAGCGACAATATCATTTTTTTTATTGAAATAATATATAATTGGATGGTATATCATATATACAGAATAATTTTCATGTTATATTTATTATTTACATTAATTACACATCATTATTATCCCCATCCAAATAATAATTTATTGAATAACAATTACACCAGGACGTGGAGATAGTAAGTCGTACCTATGCACGTATGGTGACATGTCATTTAAAGGATGGATAGAATACTTAATATGGTTGTACCATATTTATAATTACATCACAGTATATATAATATACTAGAGTAATTATTTTAGAATTGTAATAACAAAGAAATAAGAAGTGGAAGAAGAAAGCAACTTGAAAGAGTGTGGCGAAAACATTACCTCTTATTCAGGTTCTTCATTTTGATTTGATCAAAAGGGCTCCTTAGTTTTGCTTTATAATCAAACTAAGGCCTATTGGTTGAGTTGAGGGAAGTTGAGAGATTATTTGGTCTGGGGTTGGCAGAGCCAAAAGGCTTTGAATTTTTTAATTAGTGAGAAGGGGGAGTTCCCTTTTATGAGAGGGGTGAGAGGCACCTTTGGAAAAGCTAGAAATATTAATATATAATAAATTCATATTTGGTTTCTAATGTCTCAAAAGTGGATTATTTAAAGTTTAAGGTGGGTATTGGTTTAAAACCACTCAACTAATAGGTTTTATATTGGTTTGGGTCAATATATTAACCTTATCTTTTAGTTTTTAACTCTTAGTTAATTAGTTTGACATTTACCATGTCACTTTGTATTTTTATATTATATTGTTAATAAACTTACTATATACATCCAAGTGACCCCCAAGTGGTCCATTAATGATTCACCTATCTTGATACATGTCCTTTGGCCAAAAAATAGATTTTTAGGAAAAGAATATAAATTAATAATATAATATTTGTTTTAAAAACTCTTTTATGTCAATTTTGACACTATTGAGTATTTTGTTTTTTATAATTTCGTAACAGCATTATTACTTCGAAAAAAATTTATATAACCAATCCTAATATGTCATATTAACCTTGAAAATTAGTGGAATTCATAAAAAGGCTCAAATTACATTTATTTTGATACTTATATTATCAATTATTTTAATATTTCATTAATTAGGTAAATACTGCATCACCATTGTGTCATAAATAAATTAAATTATTTAATGTTTAAAAATTATAAATAAAATAAAATTATGTAGGAAATATTTTTAGATATCTAATTAATATTTACAATCAAATTTATCTTATTAATAACTATATTAAAAATGATTTAGTAAATATACTTTTATTTTAACTCTTTTATCTCTTCGTTGAAATAAATAAAAATAAATGTCCTAATATAATCCTAGTGGACCTAAATGATAATATTTTATTCCTAAGGGTGTTTTTGGTCTATATAAACTTGTACAATAGAATTAGGACATGTATTAGGGTAATATTAATATCATTTTTACCCTTAATTACTCTATTTACTTTTAACCGTGGTAAATGAAAGTAAAAAGTTACAATTCACCGAAAATTATTTTCATCTCATTGAAACACATTTAACTCCTTGATATTAACTGGGTCTCTCAGATTTTCAAAATTTCACTCATAGAAGCGGTAAAATTATGTTTTATGTGAATTTTCAAATTCTCCTAGAAGGTGGGTCAAAGACGGTGAAAAGTTCAATAAACTATTTGTATATCTAAAATTATTATAAACTAACTCCAATGAATTGCATAGAACTTATATAGGTAGTATGTATCTATTTTGACCTTAATTATATTTAAATGAAAAAATAGTTATTTAAATAATGATTCGGTTTTAAACTATAACTCAGTGTTTTTCACTATTCATAAAAATTGAATATTTTCAGAAAAATACCACAATTTCACCCCAGGCTAATTTCGATATTCGGAATCCAAAAATGATGTCCATTTTGAATGATAAAATTTATAAAATATAAAAACGTGGGTATTACTATTCATAACGGCTAGTTTGATTGGTTGTGGTGTGTGTGTTAGAACTCAAAGTTGCGTACAACACACACTACTATATTATTCAAAGGGAAGCGTACCGTGGAAGCTTGGGGTGTTACAATCAAAACATGCCTCAATGAAAGGAGACTGAGACAAATTCTGTTACCTTGTGTCTGACTTGAATTTTTCATTCTTTAATTCCAGGAATAATAAAATAAATTTAATTGCTACTTTCTTAAGAACCTTCTTCCAGTTTATTAATCTGTTTATATTAATTATTACCACATTATAAACATAACATATTCATTTATGTAAATAACTGTTTTTTTGTCACTATTTGGTAATTGAGTAAAAAATGAACTTTTTATAATTAAAATTTCTCCATGTGGTCAAAATTCCATTATCTCCAGATTGATATTCATGATTTAGATATCATATATATGATATATATCCATTATATATATGTTTTTATAATAGTACATAACATTTGGAGATAATAAATGAAATGCACCTTTCATGGAGATGGTATGCCTTACGTACGCATGAACACGACTTTCATTTATATTATGTATTTAATGGAATGAAAATTTAATGATACATAGGTATATTATAATTCCAGTATAATATCTATTATATTAAGGTTCCATAATTTCATTAACACAATCCTATATACGTTCCATGTATGCTATGCGTGAGTCATATCACTTTAAGGGGGCGGTAGTTCTCACTTCCTGAAATTAAATTATCGTATATATATAACATGAAAAGAATAAAGGTTTGTTCTAAAAGATAATTACAGAAGCATAGAGATAAAATAAATATCATGAATATCATATATAATTATAGTGCCATCATAATGGCCACCATGAGAGGTGGTTATAGATAATCTAACAATCATCATTTCGTGAGGCAGTAGTTCGTCATCCTCACAAACAGTATGTTCTTTACCCATTAGATAGAGGTGTGTGTAAGTGAACATATAATTCTTCTCATAAAAAACCTTGTTTATTTATGCTACTGTTGTTATTATGTAAACAAATAATAATAAGATCATAGGTAGTGGAGGAGTAAAATAAAAGAAGCGCTCTTGAGGGAATACTTTACCTTTAAATCAGGTAAGTCCATTTAGATTGAACAAAAGGGCTTTCTAGAAGTGTCTTCTGCCTAAGGTGAGGATTATTGAAGGAAGAGACGAATGTTGGTAAATTATTTGGGAAGAGTTTTGATGAGAAAAGGGGCTTCAGAGGTGTGGGTAATGGGTTAGAAGTGGTGTCCTTTTAGAAGAGGGAGGAGGGGCTCATTACAAAAGTTTGAAAGTATTATTTTGTTAAAAAAATATTTTCAGTTTTAAAAGATCTAAAACATATTTAATTAAAAGATAAGGTGCATATAATTCCAAATAAAATCATGCAATAATAATTGGACAAGTTTTGGATATTTTGTTATCCTTATCTTTTTTATTTAAGCCTTTGTTAACTATTTAACTTTTACCATACCCTCGTATATATTCATAATATATGGTTAATATATTTTCTATAAAATGACAAGAAACCCAAAATAGATCAGTAATAAAAATTTTATCATCATATATGTCATTTGGAAAAATATTATATTATTATAAAAATCGTATCATTTATGAAAATATTGATTGATTTAAAAACTCTTTTATGTCAATTTTAATACTATTTATATCACGACTTTTTAAAAAAACTAAAAAAACTAGATTCTTTCAAAAAATATTAAATAACTCAAATATAACAAGTCATATTAATCTATAAAATTCATGGATGGAAAAAAATGTTTAAAAATAAATTTATTTTAATATTTATAATCTCATTTATTTAAAACATTCATTAATGAGGTAATTATTACATCATCATGGTGTCATAATTTTTTTATTTGATGTCTAAAAATAATTAATAAAATAAAATTATGTAGGAAATATTTTTAGATTTATAATGACTATTTATAGTCATAATTTTCAATTATAAAAATCCACATTAATTTTTTTTTAGAAAAACAATACGTGTTTATGATATATTTTTTATTTCAAATAAAAAGTTATTAATGTCATTATCTTACCCAAATGGCTTTCAAAGGCCAAAGGTTCTACCCAAGGATTGTATTGGTCGGACATGTATTATCCAATTTGGTTAGGAAAAGTGTTAAAGTAATTTTATATTTTTATAATATTTTTTTACCTCGAATTACCTTATTTAACTTTAACTGTGGTATATAAAAGTCAAAATCTACTATTCACAAAAAACTACTTTCATCTTATTGAAACATATTTTACTTACTGATGACAACCAGGTATGTCGGATTTTTGAAATTCAATTCACAGAAGTGGTAAAATAACAGTTAAATGAAAACGTTGGTTTTTTAACTACTATGTAGTGTTTTTCACTATTCATAAAATATTGAATGTTTTTAAAAAAAATAAAAAAAATTCTTGTAACGCCCCGACCCCAGCTACCCAGAGTCGGTGCCTTACTTCGTAACATTGGCATGATCACAAAAGATCAAGTCTCGAAATACCGATTAGTTTAGTAGCCTTGGAAACACTAGATACATTCATAAACGTACATTACATCATAAAGTGAAAAACTACAATAACAAAGTATCCATAGTCCACACTCATATCCTCTTCTGACTATCCCTGCAGGTCATTCATAAAATACTTCTTCACATCCTGGAAAATATTAAAACATTGAAAGGGGTGAGCTCAGATGCTCTGTAAGGATAACAATATTGTGGAAGCTTTCACAAATAAACATTAACATTTAAAGAAATGTATAACTAAAACAAAAGCCTTTTTAAACTTGAACTTCAGCATAATATGGCAAAAATAAAATTAAATAATGCCATTTACTTACTCACATGGATATTCTACTAGTCGAATAATCACATGAAATATCAATAACCACTTTCATAATGATGGAATGCATAATGCCAGACTATCATAACCACGTAGCCAAGGCCTCGTGCCAAGACCACAAATAATATTTTGTCAAGGCCTCATGCCAAGACAGTAGTTTGTCTCATGAGACCTACCTATGCATCGAGGAGCTATAGCGGGCTCCACCCATCACTTATTTAGTCCAATGCATTCCTCATATGAATAGGTTTAAACATATCATAAACCATAACATAATCGTATCACATAAAACATGGATAAAGGAAACATAACATTTCCACATTTCAATCACAAGATATCAATACAACACATTGATATAATAAAAATGCTTTCAAAACCATTTTCAATACCAAAATAAAATAAAGTTAAAACTTTGTATTTATTTTTCATTAAAAAAACGTGATGGCGTGTAGAGGAAGCCGAAACTCAAATAATGGTCACGGCGGCGGAGAAGTCATTGTCGTTGCATATGTATGGAAAGAAAAACATTCCCTTTTTGTCGTTTAGTAAAACTCTTCGTATAAAAAATATTCCTTTTGAATAAACGTAAAAGTCAACGGGGTTTATACACCGTATAAAAGAAAGTTGTGTATAAAACCAAATATGCATCAATGAAAGGAGATTGAGACGAAGTCCTTAAAAAGATCATTTTTAAAATAAAATTTATCTATTATGAGTATTCACTATAGGTACACATAAAGAAAGTAAAAATACAAAATAGGACATAATAACATCATGACATAATTTGAAAGTAGGAGATTAACCCAATGAATGGAAGTTGGGTTAAGAAGTTCCCTTACCTTGTGTCCGACTTGATTCGACCATTCTTTAACCTCCTGAATAATAAACTAGAGGTAATATCTACTTTATTAAGAACCATTTTCAATTTCATTATCCCGTTTATATCCCTTATTACAATGTTATGAACATTATGTAATTATTTAAGTCAATAACGGTCGTTTTGTCGATATTTTCTACTTGAGTCAACAATAAACATCTTATAATTACAAGTTGTTCATGTGGGGAAATATCCATTATATCCAGACTTATATTAATTATGTAGATATCATATATATCATATATATCCAGTATATACATTCATTCATAATATTACGTAACATTTAGAGGTAAGAAATGAAATGCACCATTCATGGAGACGGTAAGCCGTACGTACGCATGAACTCTATTTTCATTTCTATTTCGTATTTAATGGAATGAAATCATAATGATATAAATGTATAATATAATTCCAGTATAATATAGCATATAATACCATTAACTCCATCCTTTATACATCCCATATATGGTATTAACGATTCAAATCACTTTGAGGGGGCGGTAGTCCGCACTTCCTAAAATGAAAATATCGTGTTTACCCATAATGGAAACCATAAAGGTATGCCATAAATGAAAAATACAAAATCATAAGGAAAACAAAAACATAATATATATCATATATAAAACTATTTTCATCATAATGGCCACCATTAGAGGTGTTATATGAGTGTTGAACAATCATCGTTTCGTGAGGCAAGAATTCGCCATCCACAGAAACAGTATGTTCTTTAACCATTAGATGTAGGTGTGTGTAAGTGTAGCTCGAATCCTTATTATAACAACATCCTAGTATATTTAGGATACTGGTGTAGTAACAGAGGAAATGAATAAAAAGTGTTTATGGGGTTGGAGAAGAAAAATAAAACAAAACAAAATTAGAGAAGACATTACCTTAAAATCGGGTAACTCTTTTTGATTTGAGACAAAGGCTTCCTTGGGAAGAATTATCCCCAATGTGAGGCTTCTAGGAGTAAGGGAGTGAAGTTGGGGGAGTATTTGGGCAGAGTTTGGCCGAGCCAAAAGGCTTTTAAAGTGTGAGTAAGCTGGTAGAGGTGGGGGCCGTTTATAAGTGGAGAGGAGGGGCACTCTTGGAAAGTAAAGAAAAGTCACTTTATTATAAAATGAGTTTCGGATTTTAGAGGTCCTACACTTATATAATTCTAGGATAAGGTGATAAGGGTAATAAATCTACTCATCCAATAGATTTTTTAAAAGTTTAATCCTAGGAGTTTACATTATCTTGTTATTTTATTTAAATCGTTAAATAATGAGGTCATCACTGCATCATCATAATGTCATAAATAATTTAATTTATTTAATGTCTAAAAATTATAAAAAAACTACTATGATGTAGGAAATCTTTTTAGCTTTCTAATGATAATTTATAGTCAAAAATATGACTTGTATAACCCCATGTAAAATTTTTTTTAGTAAAACATTTCATGTTTGTGTAATTTTTTTAGTTTAACATTAAATAAAAGGTATTTATGTCATTTTCCAACTAAAGTGGCTCCATGGGGTCCCCAAGATGACCCATGGATTTTCTTGGTTGGCCATGACACATCCAATAAGGGTAGGAAATGTGTCAAGCTCATCTCATATTATTAAAACATTATTTTTACCTTAAACTACACTAATTACCTCTAATCGCGATTAAGAACTAAAAAGTTACTATTCACCAAAAATTATTTTAATCTCATTGAACCACATTTTACTTCTTAATGGAAACCATGTATGTCGGATTTTTGAAATTCAAAACACAGAAGTGGTAAAATTTCATTTAAACGAAAAATCAGTTTTTATAAGTACCACTTAGTGGTTTCACTATTCATCAAAAATTGAAGTTTTTCAGAAAAATACCAAAAATTCACCCTAAGCTATATTTGATATTCCGATTTCAAAAATGATGTCTATTTTAAAAAATTCCAAACATATAAGTTTCATTAATTAATTTTATAATTAATTCCCGCTGTCACAACAAATAGCGTGTTTTTAAGAAACAATTTATATCAAAAGATTGACAATTGTTTATGTCCAATTTCAATGTGAAATTAATTCTAATGACCACCATTGGATAAAATGGTAAAAATATATTCTAATTATACTCTAAAACCACTCAATAGTATAATTTATCACTATAAATTATTTTTATTAAAAAAGTTTTTTTTAAGTAATTTTCACTATTCATAAAAAATGGAAGTTCTCAGAAAATTACAAAAAATTTAACTTTGGATAATTTTGATATTACGAATACAAAAATGAAGTCCATTTTGAAATATAACATTTCTATAATTTTAAAAAGTTGGTATTACTATTCATAACGGCTACTTTGATTAGTCACGGTGTGTTAGAACACGAAGTTGCGTACAATGCAAGCTATTTCATTATTGAATGAGAAGTGTATCGTGGAAGCTCGGGGTGTTACATTCTCCCCTCCTTCAATAAATTTCATCCTCGCAATTTGAAATTTTTCTTGTAAAATAAAAGGTTGAAAATAAAAAATACCTTTTTGGAAAACCCACATTGAAAATAAGGTTAACAAAAATATAACATTAAAAGAAAGCAAGATAAGTACAATGGTCACCCGAGATAGCCCGTTCTAGGATTCTATGAAAATATGGATATGGAGGAGAAAAAAACCATCATGTTCTGATGGAGAGTTGTAGAAAACAGGATTAGGAGAAATTTAACTATAAGAAAATCACAAACTTGTGATTGGTTAAACGATCATTGATTCCCCAGTTGGAAATGTTAACCGGAAACGTTTTTGTTTTAAGTTACCTTTTATAATGTTGAGGAATTTATTTAGAAGATTTACTAAGAACGTAAGGGAATATACATACTTGTCATTTAGACTTTCATTCTTTAATAAATTTTACCAGAAACCCATCTTTCACTCTAAAAGGTAATAGAACTCAAAAATATTCTATTTATCCTAATTGTGTAAGGTTCAAAATATTACCACATACCATACAGATTAGGAAAAATATTTTGTAACAACCAGGGACTTCCTGTAGGCTAGTTGTAGGAAATAAAGGCATGTCGCACTATGGTTGTGGGTTCGATTCCTGCAGCTTTGTCCGACGCGATGGGTTATGCCCCACCCTGCAGGTTGTCCTTTTCATAAAACTATAGTATTATAATTTTCCAAAAATAATCTTCAGAAATGTTTTAACCTTAAAAAATACTATCCAAATATCAACCTAATCCATTCCAACCTTTATAGTTATCCAAAATACCTCCATCCAGACTTTCTCTACAAGGTCTCTAAATTCCAAAATCAATTGTAACCTCAGATTACCCAAACAAAGTAAAGTTTTTCTTATTGTCACATACTAAAAATATGATTACCTTCCTCATATTAAATCCTTAATGAAAACAACATGTATTGTAGTATAATCGTTATATATATATCACATTATTCTAATAACTAGAGTATAGTCCATGAGTCCAAAAGCACCAATACATTAATTATTCCGCTTCAACTATAGTCACAATATAAGATTGGCCTTGATCCCTTGGCCTTTTCTGAGGTAAGTTTCCCTGACGCTTAGGACATTCATTTGCATAATGTCCCATTTCTCTACAATTTTATCATTCAACATTTATAGCCTCTTTTTTTCCCTTACAATCACGTGCCTGGTGACCTTTTTCTCCACATTTATAACTAACTCCCATTACTTTTAGGCAAGTACCAGGGTGATTATTCCCACAATTATCACATAATGGAAAATCCTTCATTCCCTTTTTCCCTTTATCTGTCTCTTGTTCCACCGTTCTTTTCTTCTCTTGCTTTAATTTTTTTTCATAAGACATAGAGAATTCCTTTTCTGTCTTGATAGCACATGAGACTATATCCTCGTATGTTGAGAAAGATTTTGATACTAATGCTTGACGGATAAATGGTTTAAACCCATCAAAGAAACGATCAATCTTACTTCTTGGGTTACGTATATAATCTGCAGTATGCCTCACTAACCTTATAAAGTTAGCCTCATACTTTGCGACATTCTCTTCCTCCTTCTTCCTCAGACTCAGAAATTGCCTTTCCATATCTGCTCGATGGTCATGTGGAAAGTATTTTTCTAAGAAAAGTTCTTTGAACTCTCTCCATTCTATACTTGATACTTCTTCATCTTCCTTTGCATTTTGAATCAATGACCACCATTGATCGGCATCTCTAGTGAGGCGGTAAACTGCCATGATAACCTTATCCCTTTCGCTACTCCCCAAGGCATGGAATATTTTCTCAAAGGAGTTTATCCATTGCTCAGCTACTAATGGATTTGTACCCCCATTAAATGTTGGTGGTTGTTGCCTCATGAAGCGGTCTAACATTGATCCTCCACGTTGTGGATCAGGGTGATCCATATGAGTAAAGTTATTATTCATAACCTGAGTGAGTTTTCCCAATATTATAATAAGTGGATCAGCACGAGTTGTATCTCCAAATCCACAATAATTATCTTGAGCAGGAGGGCAATCCCTACACGGAGTGCGTGCATTGATACGGTTTCCATTCCTTCCACTAGGCACTATTTCTAAACAATGGCATAAACTAGATTAGTTTATGAAATTAATACATAATTCCATACTTGTAAAACACTTAACATAAATTGAACTATTTATGGATATAATCCGTAATCATAAAAAGGTTTTCTTTGAGGAAGTATATACTCATAACCGTTCATAGTGGTTTGTAAAGAAAACTGGAATTATCCTAAGCATACCCCCCGGGAGTGTCGTAACCAAGAGTGCAGCAAGGACCGTTGTCGTGCACCATTTCCCGTTCGAGTCTATCTCAAAGCGATGTTTTCGGGTTTTACGCCTAGGTACATCTATGCCAGAGCCGCCTCTACCTGCTCGTATCCAGACAGAGATGTATTGCTCGGAAAACCCACAAAATCTCTACAATAACAAAATTCTAGGAAGTTATTCTATACTAATCCTCAATGTCTATCTTTGGGTTATGTGATCTAATCAGAGTTTATATAAATATAGCTTCCAAGGTTAGTACTAAACTGCCTCTGATACCTACTATAACGCCCTGACCCCAGCTACCCAGAGTCGGTGCATTACTTCGTAACATTGGAATGATCACAAAAGATCAAGTCTCGAAAGAACGATTAGTTTAGTAGCCTTGGAAACACTAGATACATTCATAAACGTACATTACATCATAAAGTGAAAAACCACAATAACAAAGTCTCCATAGTCCACACTCAAATCCTCTTCTGACTATCCCTGCAGGTCATTCATAAAATACTTCTTCACATCCTGGAAAATATTAAAACATTGAAAGGGGTGAGATCAGATGCTCAGTAAGGATAAAAATATTGCGGAAGATTTCATAAATAAACATTAACATTTAAGGCAATGTATAACTAAATAAAAAGCCTTTTTAAACTTTAACTTCAGCATAATATGGCAAAAATAAAATTAAATAATTCCATTTACTTACTCACATGGATATTCTACTAGTAGAATAATCACATGAAATATCAATAACCACTTTCATAATGATGGAATGCATATTGCCAGACTATCATAACCACATAGCCAAGGCCTCGTGCCAAGACCACAAATAAGATTTTGTCAAGGCCTCGTGCCAAGACACTAGTTTGTCTCATGAGACCTACCGATGCATCGAGGAGCTATAGCGGGCTCCACCTGTCACTTATTAAGTCCAATGCATTCCTCATATGAATAGGTTTAAACATATCATAAACCATAACATAATCGTATCACATAAAACATGGATAAAGGAAACATAACATTTCTACATTTCAATCACAAGATATCAATACAACACATTGATATAATAAAAATGCTTTCAAAACCATTTTCAATACCAAAATAAAAGAAAGTTATAACTTTGTATTTATTTTTCATTAAAAAAACGTGATGGCTTGTAGAGGAAGCCGAAACACAAATAATGGTCACGGCGGCAGAGAAGTAATTGTCGCCACATATGTATGGAACGAAAAACATTCCCTTTTTGCCGTTTAGTAAAACGCTTCGTATAAAAAAGATTCCTTTTGAATAAACGTAAAAGTCAAAGGGGTTTATACACCGTATAAAAGAAAGTTGTGTATAAAACCAAATATGCCTCAATGAAAGGAGATTGAGACGAAGTCCTTAAAAAGTTCATTTTTAAAATAAAATAGATCTATTATGTGTATTCACTATAGTTACACATAAAGAAAGTAAAAATACAAAATAGGACATAATAACATCATGACATAATTTGAAAGTAAGAGATTAACCCAATGAATGGAAGTTGGGTTAAGAAGTTCCCTTACCTTGTGTCTGACTTGATTCGACCATTCTTTAACCTCCTGAATAACAAACTAGAGTTAATATATACTTTATTAAGAACCATTTTCAATTTCATTATCCCTTTTATATCACTTATTACAATGTTATGAACATTATGTAATTATTTAAGTTAATAACGGTCATTTTGTCGATATTTGGTACTTGAGTCAATAATAAACTTATTATAATTACAAGTTGTTCATGTGGTGAAATATCCATTATATCCAGAATTATATTCATTATGTAGATATCATATATATCATATATATCCAGTATATACATTCATTCATAATATTACGTAACATTTAGAGGTAAGAAATGTAATGCACCGTTCATGGAGACGGTAAGCAGTACGTACGCATGAACGCTATTATCATTTCTATTTGGTATTTAATGGAATGAAATCATAATGATATAAATATATAATATAATTCCAGTATAATATATCATATAATACCATTTACTCCATCATTTATACATCCCACATATGGTATTAATGATTCAAATCACTTTGAGGGGGCGGTAGTCCGCACTTCCTAAAATGAAAATATCGTGTTTACCCATAATGGAAACCATAAAGGAATGCCATAAATGAAAAATACAAAATCATAAGGAAATCAAAAACATAATATATATCATATATAAAAATAGTTTCATCATAATGGCCACCATTAGAGGTGTTATATGAGTGTTGAACAATCATCGTTTCGTGAGGCAAAAATTAGCCATCCACAGAAACAGTATGTTCTTTAACCATTAGATGTAGGTGTGAGTAAGTGTAGCTAGAATCCATATTATAACAACATCCTAGTATATTGAGGATACTGGTGTTGTTACAAAAGAAATTAATAAAAAGTTATTAGGGGGTTGGAGAAGAAAAATAAAACAAAACAACATTAGAGAAGACATTACCTTAAAATCGGGTAACTCTTTTTGATTTGTTCCAAAGGCTTCCTTGGGAACAATTTTTCCCAAAGTGAGGCTTCTAGGAGTAAGGGAGGGAATTTGGGGGAGTATTTGGGCAGAGGTTGGCTGAGCCAAAAGGCTTTGAAAGTGTGAGTAAGCTGGTAGAGGTGGGGGCCTTTTATAAGTGGAGAGGAGGGGCACTCTTGGAAAGTATAGAAAAGTCACTTTATTATAAAATGAGTTTCGGATTTTAGAGGTCCCACACTTATATAATTCGAGGCTAAGGTGATAAGGGTAAGAAATCTACTCATACAATAGGTTTTTGACAAGTGTAAGCCTTGGATTTTACATTATCTCGTTATTTTATTTAAATCGTTAAATAATGAGGTCATCACTGCATCATCATGATGTCATATATTATTTAATTTATTTAATGTCTAAAAATTATAAAAAAAATACTATGATGTAGGAAATCTTTTTAGCTTTCCAATGACTATTTATAGTCAAAAATATGACTTGTATAACCCCATGTAAAAATTGTTTTAGTAAAACATTTCATGTTTGTGTCATTTTTTTACTTTAACATTAAATAAAAGGTATTTATGTCATTTTCCTACTAAAGTGGCTCCATGGGGTCCCCAAGTTGACCCATGGATTTTATTGGTCGGCCATGGCACATCCAATGAGGGTAGGACATGTGTCAAGCTCATATCATATTATTAAAACATTATTTTTACCTTAAACTATACTAATTACCTCTAATCGCGATTAAGAACTTAAAAGTTACTATTCACCAAAAATTATTTTAATCTCATTGAACCACATTTTACTTATTAATGACAAACATGTATGTCAGATTTTTGAAATTCAAAACACAGAAGTGGTAAAATTTCATTTAAACGAAAAATCAGTTTTTATAAGTACCACTTAGTGGTTTCACTATTCATCAAAAATTGAAGTTTTTCAGAAAAATCCCAAAAATTCACCCTAAGCTATATTTGATATTCCGATTTCAAAAATGATGTCTATTTTAAAAAATCCAAACATATAAGTTGCATTAATTAATTTTATAATTAATTCCCGTTGTCACAACAAATAGCGTGTTTTTAAGAAACAATTTATATCAAAAGATTGACAATTGTTTATGTCCAATTTCAAAGTGAAATTAATTCTAATGACTACCATTGGATAAAATTGTAAAAATATATTCTAATTATACTCTAAAACCACTCAATATTATAATGTATATCTATAAATTATTTTGATTAAAAAATTTGTTTTTAAGTATTTTTCACTATTCATAAAAAATGGAAGTTCTCAGAAAATTACAAAAAAATTAACTTAGGATAATTTCGATATTACGAATACAAAAATGAATTCCATTTTGAAATATAAAATTTCTATAATTTTAAAAAGTGGGTATTACTATTCATAACAGCTACTTTGATTAGTCGCGGTGTGTTAGAACTCGAAGTTGCGTACAATGAATGCTATTGCATTATTGAATGAGAAGTGTATCGTGGAAGCTTGGGGTGTTACAATTCTGCCAAATATAATTTTAATATTTTTAATTCAAAAATTATTTATATTTTAATAAATTAAAAACATATAAGTTTCATTATTTAATTTATAATTAATTTTCATTGACAAAATTAGAAAGCGTGTTTTTAGGAAATAATAAATATCAAAATATTGATATTTATTTATATCCAATTTCAAATTGAAATTACCTCTAATGACAAAAATTAGATTAAATGATAAAAATAAAATACATTTACACTTTACAACCATCTAAAAAGATAATATATCCATATAAATATATTATATTAAAAGGCAGTTTTGAATTAAAATGCAATATTTTTCACATTTCATTAAAAAAGGATCTTTATCAAAAACATACCAAAATTTTATCCAAAGTAAATTTTGATGTCCCGATTCTAAAGAAGAACATTATTTTGTCAAATAGAACATATCAAGATGACAAAAACTATATTTACAAAGGGTTCCCCATCAAAAGGCGGTAAATCGGCCTTTAAAAAATATTAGAATATTTATGTATAAAATTGGATTCATTCGCATTTTAAGCCTCTAATTTTTATTGTATAAATGTAAAAACATTTAAAACCCATCTATAATAATATTGTAGTTAGTTCTGTTAATTCCCACCAATACAACGGCTATGCATTAACTATGATTTTAAATAATATTATATTTTTTTTTCAGTATGACTCAGCATTGGGTGGAACATGATATTTCGGAGAAACCCTTTGTTGTGTGTCAGGTATACCATCAAACATAGAATCCCCTTTAAAATAAAATTAATATTTAATTCAAAAATATTAATAAATATGAAAATAAAATATTCTTTATTTACCTGGGATGTTACATCCTTCCCCCTTTTGGAAATTGCATCCCCACAATTTTATTCACTTATCAAATAAGTTGTGGTATTTTTCCCTCATAAAATCATCAGATTACCACATTGCCTATTAAACCATATTGGTTTTCCACAAAACCTTTACTAGATTAATTATGTTATTCCTAAATACATTCTCTCTTTAGTCAAAAATTTGGACTAGTTGTTCCTCATAAGAAAGATTGTATTCCAACAGAACTACCTCTAGACTCAAAACATGAGATGGATCTTGAATATACTTTCTCAACATAGAATCATGAAAAACATTGTGTACCTAGGATAAACATGGATGTAAATCCACTCTTTAGGCAATTTATCCAACATTCTCTGAGATTTTATATGGTTCAATTAACCTCAGACTCAACTTTCCCTTATTACCAAAACATATCACACTTTTCCTTATAGAAACTTAGAGAAATACATGATCACCAACCTCAAAAGAAAAATCCTTCCACTTGTTATCCACATAACATTTTTGCCTAATTTGATCTGTTCTCATGTGCTTCTAAATCAATTGAACTTTTTCTACCATCTCTTCTCCCAATTATGGTCCCATCAACTTCCTTTCACCTATTTCATCCCAAAAAGATAGAGTTTTACACCGCTTTCTAGATAATGCCGCAAACAGAGCCATCTGTATATTGGAATGAAAACAGTTTTTATAAGAAAATTCAACCATAGAAATATGTGGTTCCAAACATCCTTGGTAATCCATTGAAAAATCATGTAGCATATCTTACAATGTTTGAAGTTTTCATTTTGACAGCCCATCCGATTGTGAATGAAAAGATGTACTAAAATTTAATTCAGTACCCAATGACATGTGAAGGACATTCCAAAATTTTGAAGTAAACCTAGGAACATAATCAGATACAATGGACAGGGGAACTCCATGCAACCAGAATATCTCTTTAACATACAACCTAGAACGTTTATCTAGAGACAATGTTTCATGAATAAGAAGGAAATGAGATGATTTAGTCAATCAATCAATTATAACCGAGATTTCATTATTACCTCAAGATGTATTTGGAAATCCCACATCTAAGTCCATGAATATATTTTCCCATTTCGACTTAGGCACTGGTAATGGATGAATCCTCTCTTTTATTAATTTCCACTCTACTTTAACCTATTGAAAATTCAAACACATCACAGTAAAGTCAGTAATATCTCTTTTCATTTCATCCCAACAGTAATACTCCTAAAGATCTTTATATATCATAGTATTTCCAGGATGAATTGATAACAGAGAACTATGAGCTTTACATAACAACTCATTCTTCAATTGTGAATCCAAAGAAACTTATAATCTCTTCCCAATGCTCAAAATAAAATCATTATCAATGCTAAAATCAGGCAACTTATCATTCTGAACCAACTCTACCTTTTTCTGCAACTCCCTTCTTCCATCCACACTTGCTTTATTATAACTGATATAGATGATTTTACTGACACAAAAAACAAAATAGGGTAATTTTCAGCACTAGCAATTTCTATGCCAAAGTTCAACAAATCAAAAACCAAAGGATCTAGTTCCTAATGTAGCATGGTTAAGGTAGCATTAATCATTCAACTCAAAGCATCAATACATTTATTTTCATTTCATGGATGGTAATAGATTTTGAAATCACAATACTTGATTAATTCTAGCAATCTACTAATTCTCATGTTCAACTCATTCTGTGTGAGTATATAATTTAAACTTTTGTTGTCAGTATATATTTCACACATTACGCCATGAAAATGATGCCACCAATTTTTTTAAAAAAAAAACAACAGTATCTAATTCCAAATAATGTGTAGGGTAATTTATCTCATTAGGTTTAAACTGAACTGAAGAATAAGGAATTATCTTATCATTCTGCATAAGGACACAACCTAGTCCTTTCAATGAAGCATCATTGTAGATAACAAACTCATCATTTCTAGAAGGCAGTGCCAAAACTGGAGCATTCACCAATATCCTTTTCAATTCCTGAAAACAATCGTCTAATTTTTCGGCCTAGATGAACATAACACGTTTTCGTGTTACCTTAGTCTGTGGGATACATAACCATAAAAAATTTCCCAGAAACCTCTAGTAATAACCCACTAATCCATGAAAACAAAAAATCTCTATGATATTGGTAGTTCTTGGACATTCCTCTACAAATTTTGTTTTAGACGGACCAAAAATTATGCCATTTTCTGAAACAATGTGACCAAGGAATGTTTTTTTGTGTAACAAAAAACTCACACTTTCTTAATTTCCCATACAGTTTCTTTTATTTTATGGTTTTCAAGAAAACCCTTAAATAAAATTTGTGTTCCTATTTACTTTTGGAACAAACCATAATATCATGCATTAACACAACCACCATTTATCACCTGAGTCAACATAGTAATAAATACAGTAAACTATTCAATTCTGATTCTAACCATATCATGATACTAATTTGGAAGGTCATTATCTTCTATATGCCTTCCCAGTATAGCTGGCATGTTTCCTCTATGAAAAACCATTCTAAACACAAAAATATTATAGGAGAAGAAACATGGTAATCCGTAAATGCTATATCATTTAAATCATAACATAAATTAATTTATGGATATTAATTTAACAACACTTTAACACCTACTGTTGTCTAAAAAGACCACTGATACCAACTATAATGACCGAGCCATAAGCATTACATAATATTGAATTAAATTAACAATTCACATTGAGGATCTTTTCTGTTTTATATATTTATAGAATTATGTCATAACATATACATGGAAACTTGAATATTACATGAAGACACTTCTACTCAGTAAACATTTATTCATAAAATAAAAACTCTTGAAAAAATAGTCAACTCTAGTTTAATGTTTTCAAATAATATGACTTTTCCTTGATCCCATAGTAATCCCTAATAAACATTAAGTCCAGTGAAAAACATTTCCAAAACATTGGATGAGCATAGAAAGCTCATTAATAAACCATGAATACATTTTCATAAGTGATACTCTGCACCTTTTTGAATTATTAAATACTCATCACTAAAAAATATATAATTTCATAACCTTTTGTAACCAAAATATTACAATAAACCCCATAGATAAAACACATAACATATAAAGTAACATGAAAAAAACATACTTAAATGGAATAACCATACAGTCGACTTCCACACATATACCTAAATGGAATAGCCATATGGCCGACTTCCATAGCCAATTCATTGGAGGTTATAACGTAACAACCCATCTTGGTTTATCATGGGCCCACCTGTCATTTGTTTTATCATGTAACCACCTGTAAAATGTCCATGTACCATTATAAAATCATAACACATATAATATTGAAAATATAAATACATCACTAATAACATTTCATTTTCAATCACAATAAATCATTTCAATATATTGAAATAATCAATCCATTTCAAAAATCATTTTCAATACCAAATCACCCAAAAATAGAACAAGGGGCTTCTTTTTCATTTTAAAAAACATTAAGGCTTATAGAGGAATCCAAATAACGATTACGGCGTTGTATAGGTCATTGTCACCACAAATGTTAAAAACATTACTTTGGTAATTTAGTAAAACGATTCATAATAAAATATTCCCTTTGAATGAAAGTAAATGTCAAAGGATTTTATTATACACTTTGTAAAATAATTAGGTGTATATTATCAAAATATGCCTCAATGAAAGTAGATCAAGACAAAGTCCCTTACCTTATGTCCAACTTGACTTTTTCATTCTTTAATTTTTTTAATAACAAAATAAAGTTAATTTTTACTTACTTCAGAACCTTTTTAAAGTTTATTATTCCTTTTATATCACTTTTTAGCACTTTATAAACATTACATAACCATTCATGTTAATAACTATAATTTTGTCCGTATTTGGTACTTGAGTCAAAAATGAACTTCTTATAATTACAAGTTGTCCTTGTGGTACAAATTACATTATCTCCAGAACAATATTCATGATTTATATATCATATATATGATATATATATATATCCAGTATATATATTTATTTATAATATAACATAACATTTGGACATAATAAATTAAATGCAACATTCATGGAGACGACAAGCCATACCTACGCTAGATTTCTACTTTCATTTCTATTTTTTATTTAATGGAATGAAAATTTTATGATACATAGGTATATTATAATTAATGTATAATATATATGTTATATATATTGAATAGTTCACTAAAACCATCCTTTATATGTTCCATTTATGGTATGAACGAGTCATATCAGTTTTAGGGGGCGGTTGTCTGCACTCACTCAAATGAAATTATCTTATATATAGAACATGAGAAGCATAATAGAATGATAAAAAATAGAATTACAGAAGCATAGAGAGAAAATAAATAAAATAAATATCATATATAATTACAGTTCCATCATAATGGCCACCAGGAGAGACTGTAGGAGATAATCAACAATCCTCACTTCATGAGGCAGTAGTTCGCCATCCAAAGAAACAATATGATATTTAACCATTAGAAGGAGGTTTCTTTAAGTGTATTTATAATAATTATTATAAAAACAACCTATTATATTATGTATATTTGTGTTTTTATGTAAACAAAGAATAAAAAGAGCATCGGGAGTGAAGGAGTAAAATAAAAGAAGAGAACTTGAGTTAATATATTACCTATATATTGGGTAACTCCCTTTGGTTTGAACCAAAAGGCTTTCTTGAAGTGCCTTCTACCTAAGGTAATGTTTTTATAAGGAAGAGAGTGATGTTGGGAGATTATTTGGGTAGTGTTTGGACAATACAAGGGGCTTGAGAGGTCTAAGTAATGGGTTAGAAGTGGTGTTGTTTTATAAGAGGGATGAGGGTCTCTATATGAATGTTTGAAAGTATTATTTTATTATAAAATGATTTTCAGTTTCAATAGGACCAAAACGTAATTAATAGGAAGATAATGTTCATATAAGTCGAAATAATATCATTGAATAAGAATTGGACATGTTTTGGATATTTTTAATCCTTATCTTTTTTATTTGACCCATTGTTATCTTATTTATGTTTTACCATGTCCTCTTACATATTCATACTATATGGTTAATATATTTACAATAAAATTCAAAGAGACACAAAATAGATCATTAATGAAATTTTTAACATCATATACATCATTTGGATGAATATTAGATATTTTTTATTATTTGATCATTTACTAAAATATTGATTGATTTTAAAACTCTTTCTTGGACTCCTCATGTATTAATCATGTTTTAATGATCACAAATCTCATTACTGTTAACAAATATTCTTATTATTTACAAATACTTTTACTAGTTACAAATCTTCTTACTAATCAAAAATCTCACCTATCTTGTCAATCCTCTGTATTTTTGTTTTAAGTTATCTCTTATACTTTATACTGGTTAAGATCCAATAATCTTATGTATATAACTTTCTATGTATGAATACAGATATTTGTATAACTATAAAGACACTGTGAATCTTAACACAGTAAGATAGACTATGTGCAAGACAAAATCACAGTGAAGCAGACACCGTGAAGTCTATGTCTCAGACACTATGACCAATGAGACACTGTGACACCGTAAGTCAGAAACTCTGATTGCCTATGTCCTAAGACAAAGTCATCAAGGCACCGTAAATCCAAAAAACAATGAGCAATGCACTGGAATCCAAGAAACCGTGAGTCAGACATCGGGACTCAGACACAGTGAAGGACACACCGTGACACAGAGACACTATGAAGGTCATACCGTGAAAGACACCCCGTGAGCCACATACCGTGATGGTCATACAATGAAGGACACACCATGAGCCACATATTGTGAAGGTCATACCATGAAGGACCATGAAGGAGACACCGTTTGTGTAACTCCTATGACAAAATTTATTAACATTTTTTCAATATTATTTAAATATTGATAACTATCATATTTGATGTGTTTAATGCAATTAATGATATTTAATGATAGTTTTTGGCATGTTAGGAAAATGTACCTCATACATACAAAAAGGAAATAATTATTATTGTTGGAGCGTGAGAAATATAAGGAGGATTGAGCTGAAATAGAGGAAAGACATCCATATATACATACTAGAACAAACACAATGCTACAGTCAATACACGTGAGCTCTGTACTGAACAGAAGAAAAATGCTGAGCACGATAAAGATATTGCAAGATCTTTCAAGAACTCACATGCATGCAATTTGACACTACTGGAGGAACTGAAATCCAGAAAACATTCTCACTCATGAAGAGAATAAGCTGAACCACGACACTCTGTTTTTCCACACAAAACCAGAGTGTGTGTGCTCTGTATATCTTACACACACAGTAACTCATGTGCTGAACTAGAGGATATCATAATCCTCACAGAAAAACTTCTTACTCTTTTTTGCACACAAAAACTATGGAAGAGGTCCTTGTGTGGCCTGGTATTTGTTTTTGTTTCCCATGAAGAAATGTGGTAGAGGTCCCCGCGTGGCTTGGACAGTCTTGTACTATTTTTAAACACAATCCAGGGTGTGGATCACTTTTATATAATTTTTTTACGAGGACTAAGTCTCGACTTCATACTGAACCTCTTGGTTATAACTGCTATGATTTCTAGTTTAGGTTTAATGTATACTATATATATATATTATATTCCACTGTTATTACATTGAAATACAGACTATTTTAAAGTTACTTTGATAGTTAATCTAACAAGTGTTTATAACTATTGTAAATCAGTAGGTTAGTTTCAAAAGCTAATTTAATCTTCTGATTAGATTAACTTGGACCTAATCAGTCTTTTGAGAATCTAATTGAACCTTTATAGTTTTACAAATTCATTACATTTTAACTTGTTTTTTAAAATTTGGGATTTTAATAGAAATTATTTTTAACAGAAATTTTAATTGGAACTCAATTCACCCCCCTCTTGAGTATCCACTCCGACCAACATTTGGTATTAGAGGATTGTTTTGTTAATGGATTTTCAAAATACTCTATTTTTCAACTGTGATTGTAGTTGTATCTTTAAAGTTCTTAACTTTCTGCAAGTTCTAAATTTTATCTCTTTAAATATATTTTCTAGAATCTAACTATAGAAAATAGACTAGAGGGTGCTTCTACCAATAGGAAACCTTTCTTAAATGGTACCAACTATGCCTAATGGAATCTTAATATGAAAATACATTTAGAAAGTATGGGTTTTTATATCTGGACTACTATTGAGTCTCAATATAAAATTCCTGAAATTTATAGAACAACATGGGATGAACTTACTAAGACAACATAAAATAATAATTCTAAATCTATGAATGCTTTGTATTGTGCATTAAAAGATGAGTAATTTTATAGAATATCTGATTCCAAAAATGCCTATGAAATATTGGATACTTTGGGTGTTTCTCAAGAAGGAACAACTAATGTTAAGGAAATGAGATTAAACACTTATACTGTTAAATATGATAATATTGAAGTGAAGATTGATGAACCTAATTCTAATATGTATCTCAGGTTCAATGATATTGTCAACACTATGAACTCCCTTGGAAAATTTGTTCTAGAAAAAGAAGAAATCATGAGGATACTGAGATGTTTTCCAGACTGATGGAGAGGCACTACTGTTTCAATTAGAGAATCATGTGATGTTATTTCTCTGCCTATCAAAGAACTTATTGGTAAGATTTTGATGTATGAGGAAGAACTCAAGGAGAATAAGCAGGAATATGATGAACCAAAAAGGAAGTCGGTGGCATTTAAGTCTACTGCTTCAAAGAGCAAGGACAAAGAGAAAGTTCAAATACCTACTGATATCTCAACAAGTGAAAGTTCAGATTCTGACTCTGATGCTGAAATGTCTCAAATAGCCAGAAGGTTTAAGAAATTATATTGGAAGAATAAATTATTCATAAAATCAAATTACAATGGAAAATATGAAAACAAAGGTCATTGGAAGAAGGATTGTAAGAATGCGGATAAGAGTGATGAGGTTTTTTGCTATGAATGAAAAAGGAAAGGACACATAAAAGATGACTGTCCAAAACTGATGTTCAAGAAGAAACATTACTACAAGGACAGTAAGTAAAAGAAATCTATGAAAGCTACTTGGAGTGATTCAGAAGATAGCACAAGTGAGTCTGAAGCTTCAAACATTGAAAAGAATCATTCCAACATGTGTTTCATGAAAAATACTTATGAGGTACCTGTTTCCCGTATGCTAATTGATTATTATTCGGGAACTAATTCTGATTCTGAATCTGAAAATATGACTAGTGTGGAACTATTTAAATACTGAAATATGCTTGAGGAAACATGTAATGAACATAAGGACAAATATAAGTCATTAAAAAAACAACATGCTCTCACCTCAAATGTCAAATCTGCTTTATAAGTAGAAAAAGAAAATAATGTGCAACCGTTAAAGGAAAATTCTGAACTAAAAATGTCTAATGAGCAACTTAGAAAAGACATAGAAAAGTTCACAAATGGAAAAGAAACTCTAACTCAAATGCTAGGAAAGCAAGTGGAACCAAAGTACACTACTGGAATAGGTTACCAACCTGGAAAAAGGAAGTTCCCTAAAACTAGATTTATTCATAAATCTGGACAGAATACTGCTAGTTCAAGTTTTGAAAATTCATATTCTTAAACTAGTTATCCACACAATTATAGATCAAATAGAGTTTATCTTTCAAAATCTTTTGATTCTGTAAAATATATGAGACCCATAAAGCAACTATGGGTACCGAAATAATTGATTGCTAACCTGTCTGGACCCATGAAGATCTGGGTACCAAAGTCATTTACCATCTAAATCTGTTTTGTAGGAAACCTGCTTGAAGATATAATATAAGAAGACATGGTACTTGGACAATGGATGTTCAAGGCATATGTCTAGGGATTGCTCATGATTCAAGAGCTTAATCAAGACTGATGGAGGCTGTGTCACCTTTGGAGATAATTATAAAGGAAATATCCTTGTCCTTGGCCAAATTGGTAACACTAATTCAGTTTTAATTTCTAAAGTTTTGTTTGTTGATAGACATAAATATAATCTGTTTAGTATATCTCAATTATGTGATGATGGTTTTAATGTTAAGTTTGAAAATGATTCTTGTAATGTTTTTAATTCTAAAATTGTTTAGGCATTTTTTGCTTTGAGAAATAAAAATGATTATGTGGTTGATTTGAATTCTTTAGCCAAGAAAAATGTTACTTGTTTCAATTCTTTTCATAATGAATATTGGCTGTGGAACAGAAGATTAGGACACTACAATATTCATTCACTTAGAAAATAGACTATGAAGAACTAAGTTAGAGACTTACCCAAACTAGAGTTTCCAAATGATAAAGTTTGTAATACCTATTAAAAGGGAAAGTAACATAATGTTTCTTTTAAATCAATGAAATAAGTTTAAACTTCTCAACCTCTCAAGTTTGTTCACATGGATTAGTTTGGACCTTCTAGAGTTTCTAGCTTAAATGGGAAGCACTATATCTATGTCTTAGTAGATGACTTTTCAAGATATACTTGGGTATATTTCTTAGCTCAAAAAAGTGATGCTTGTTCTCATTTTGTTAAATACTCAAAGTCTGTAGAGAACCTTAGTGGACTTAAGATTAAGACCCTGAGAAGTGATCATGGTCGTGAGTTTGAAAATCATGAGTTTGAATATTATTGCTCACACAATGGCTATAGTCAAAACCTTTCTGCACCTAGGACACCTCAGAAAAATGGTGTAGTAGAAAGAAGAAATAGAACTCTTCATGAAATTGCAAGGACTATGCTCAATGAGTATGACATACCTATTTATTTTTAGACTAAAGATGTATATACATCTTGTTATATCATCAATAGAGTATAAATTAGACATGTTCTAAAGAAGACCCCTTATGAACTATGGAATAATAGAAAACCAAAAGTTAGTTACTTTAGAGTCTTTGGTTGCAAAGTCTTTATTCATAATAACAAGGATAATCTAGAAAAATTTACTTCTAAGAGTGATGAAGGAATATTTTTAGGATATTCAATTCTAGAAAAGCCTATAGAGTTTTCAATAAGAGGACCAAATGTGTGGAAGAATCGTTTCACATCGAATTTGATGAAACTGATCCACATGAACCTACATCATGTCGTGAAAATCTTGAAAAAGATTTATCTCTTCTGATCCTTAATGATAAAATCAATGAAACTGTTGTAAGGACAACTAGTTCTAGAAATATTTCAGAATCTGCTCCTAATGAACCCAAACCTAGAGAAGAACCTGAAATTTCTTGTCCTACCTTTACTAGATCAACTAGGATTTTAAAGAATCATCCTTTAGATTCTATTGTAGGAATCCTGGATAGAGGGACATAGACTAGAGCTTCTATTAGAAATCAGGTTGAACATCAAGCCTTTTTGTCACAACATTAACCTAAAAACATTGATGATGCTATTAATGATAAATTTTTGGTAATTTCTATGCAAGAAGAAATCAATCAGTTTGAAAGAAATAAAGTTTGGAAACTTTATGAAAGATCTAAAGACACTTTTACCATAGGCACAAAATGGGTGTTTAGGAATAAAGTAGATGAATCTGGAAACATAGTTAGAATCAAGGCTAGATTAGTTGCGCAAGGCTATAGTCTAGAAGAAGGAATTGACTATGAGAAGACTTTTTCTCCATTATCTATATTAAATGCCATTAGGATCTTACTTGCCTATGCTGCACATCTAAATTTCAAACCTTATCAAATGGATGTTAAAAGTGATTTCTTAAATGAGTTTATAGATGAGGATGTTTTTGTTGAACAACCACCTATATTTACAAACACTCATTTTCCGAATCAAATTTTCAAATTATAAAATGCATTATAAGGTTTAAAACAATCTCCAGGAGCTTGGTATGATAGATTAAGTACTTTTCTAATTTCCAAAGGTTTTACAAAACGTATTGATGACCCTACCCTTTTTATAAAATGTATTTCAAATGATGTTTTAGTTGTTCAAATTTATATAGATGATATAATTTTTGGATCATCAAAAACTTCATTTTTTACTAATTTTTCTAAAATGATGCAAAACAAATTTGAAATGAGTTTAATTGGTGAAATAAAATTCTTTCTTGGATTTAAAATCTTTCAAAATAATGATGGAATTATTTAAACTCAAAGTAAATATACTATAGATCTTTTAAAATGTTTTGGATTGGATATCACAAAAAGTAGTGACACTCCCATGAGTACCACCAATAAGTTGGATCTTGATGAGGATAATAAACCTGTTGATCAATCCACTTATAGAGAAATGATTGGAAGTCTACTCTACCAGACTTCTAGTCATCCTGATATTATGTATAGTGTGTTTATGTGTGCTCGTTTTCAAGAAAATCCTAAATAATAACATTTAAATGCTTTAATTTTTTTTTCAAATATCTCAAGCATATACCCAATTTAGGACTGTTCAAACCTAAAAGAAAACCATTTGAATTAGTTAGTTATTATGATGCTAATTTTCCTGGATGTAAGTTAGATAGAAAAATCACCTATGGAACATGTTACTTTTTAAGCAATTCACTAGTATCATGGTGTAGTATGAATCAAAATTCTGTTGCATTATCTACTGCAGAAGTTGAATACATAGCTGTTGGCAGTTGTTGTGCACAAATTTTGTGGATGAAACACACTTTACTAGACTATGGATATCAATTCAAGCATGTACCAATAAATTGTGACAAAAAAGTGAAATTAACATTTCAAAGAGTCCTGTTTCGCATTCTAGGACAAAGCATAGTGATGTAAGACATCACTTTTTGGGGATCATTATCAAAAAGGTGATATCACTTTAGAATTAATTGGTACTGAATATCATCTTGGTTATATATTAACTAAACCATTAAATTATAAGAGATTAGAGTACATCATACATGATCTTGGTATGATTAATCATAAATAGATATCTTACCGGTCTTACTATTTAATATTTTGCTATAATTTACTTTACAGTTTCATGCTCACCGTTTCTCAGTTACTGTTTCATGCTTATGGTCTCACTGTTAACACCTTGTGTTCATGGTCTTTACTATCTCACCATGATAGAAAAATTTACTCACTATGTCACCTTGACTGCACAGAATAGTCACTGTCTCACCGTGATGACCACCAACTGTCTCACCATGACGAATGCCCTTCATCGCACCATAACACCTACTCACGATCTCACCGTGAAGATTATTTATGCATTTGTTTTAATCTGTCTCGTGGTAATGTTTATTTCACCACTATTTAATTTCCCTTGATTTTGTTTTTATGTGGTTTGACATTCCCAAATGATAAAACAAAAGGGTTTTTACTCGATTCCTCACCTGATCTCTCTCCTGCTAACTCTCTCGAACCCTCTTTACCTTGCAAACCTTCTCTCCTTCTCTCTCGCCCGAACCGTCAATGGATGCCCCAGATGAAGCGTTCATCCTCATCTAATCCAGAGAAGTGTATCTCTAAGAAGAAGAATATATCACTAAGGATAGAACCCGAAGGACCTCTAAATCAAAACCTTGTAAGCCATACTTTAGTCCCTGAAAAAGAGATCTGCCCTGAGTGGCTGTTGACTAGCATGTCATTAGTCTTGAATGTCTTAAGATAACAAGGATGGCTCTAATGGTTCTCTCGAAGGGACATACCAATTTAATCGAGGTCGGTGTCTCATTTTTACCAATATGTTATGTTTTCCTTTGATGATGGAGAATTTTTTATGGTGAAAAGCTGGATCAATGGTCAAAAATATTCATTCACTTTGAGGATATGGGCTGCATTCCTAAGGATTCCTCATGAAGGGATTTGTGATGACTACCTGAGAGACCCTCCCCCTTAAACCAACATCTTTGACCTAGATAATGCATTGGAAATCCTAACTGGAAATGGAACCAAGCGAAGGGACATAGTAGCTGAGTTGGATGGAGAGTCAAGACTACTGCTCAAATTTGTTCAGAATTTGATTAGCCCAAGGAAGGGTGATTTTTCTGTGATGATGTATCAGGATGTGTTACTGATTTATCTAATGAAGAATGTCCATAAGATAAATCTTTGAAAATATGTCATTTACCATATGTGTGAACAGATTAAGGACACTTACAAATCCACATCATTGTTTTACTCAAGGATAATCTCAACCATGCTAGTTGCCAATGGAGTGGTTGGACCGAATGAGGAAGTAATTTTGGATTTTGATTTTTGTTTGTCAAAACCTATCATAAAAAGGATGAAAATCAATTAGAACCATTGGAAGAAGCAATGAGTTGAGGATAATGAATAGTTGTATAAGATGTATAATCCTGTTGAGTATATAATAAGACCAAAGAATATTACTGATCCTGTTTTGGAACCAGATGAAGTGGTTGAATACACAGATTCTGAAGAAGAAGAGGAAGTGGTAGATGAAGTACCTCAAAAGGTTGCAGTTCATGTTGAGAAATAAAGGAATGATGTCCCTACTGATATTCTTGAATCACTTATTAGAGAAGAAGTTGTTGTTGAAAAGGAAAGGGATATTGAACCTTCTGTTGTTCTTAGAGAAGAAGAACCTCCTGCTCCAATAGTTGATGCTAACCTAGAAATTTAGTCTGAGGATGCAAGGGATTTTACTATCCATGAGCCTGTGATAGAAAACCTCACTATTAAAAAGGAATCAAGTCTGAAAGCAAAACCTGTGGAACAGTCGGTTCCGGAGTACATACCCTCTAGTGAGGAGAGGATGGAAATTTCCTTTCTGTTGGCAAGGAAAGAAATGGCTGAGGAGAATAGAGTTGATCATGTGGATCGTGATCATGATGCTGAGCCTATAGTTTCTGAATTGGAAGCACATGGTGAGAGGGAAGAACCTCAAAACATCGAGATTGATGAAGTTGGATCTGCTGAAACCACTCATCCAAGTTTCACATATTCTATGTACACTCGGTATGATTTCCTAAGCTTCTATGATGTGAGTGAATCACAACAAGTGACTGCAACTGGAATTGACCCATCTTCTTTGTTTCATTTGAAGTCAGTCACTCTCCCTGAACCTGAACCTACATCTGAACCTACACCATAACATTTACCACTTCTTGTACCTTTTCTTTACAACAATCCTTTATAACTAAGGATGACTTAAAAGTCTTTGGACATACTATCTTAGCTGGAGTGGAGAAGATATTGACCTCTCAACCTTGTCCTATGGCTCAACTAAGTTAGGAAGATGCCTCTATGCTTGTGGAAAATATTATTATGCACATTAAACCCAGGATGATCCATGAAATACAAGAAGTCAGAGTAGAAAATAAGTTTCTTAGTGTTGATGTTGCAAATTTTAAAGGTATGGTTGAAAACCTCCAGCAAGAATTGTCTTCAAGATCAGAGACAACTCCTGTTTGTGCACCTACACCTGTTGCTACTTCTCTAGAACATTCTGTTTCCAACATATCTAGAGATATTGTATCTTAGATGCATCCCTATCTATTGTCTTTTGAGGAGAATATTGGAGAAATACACACAAAGATGCTGCAACTCATGATAGAGCTTGTAGAGAATCTAAATAAGCTTATAAATGAATACACTGGATGTCTTCAAAAGGTTTTGAACTAGCTCAAAGCTCTAACCGTAGCTGTCAAGGATTTTTCTCCCTCTGGTAAAACCTATGCTCCTTCTTTGGATGATTCTTTGCTTAGATCCATAGTCACGGAAGAAATTCAGCATTCTTTCAGTGGCTTGGATCTGTCTCCTTTGTCAGAAGTAGTTAAGAACAACGATAGTGCACTTGATCTTGTTCAGATTCATTCTAAGATTACCAACGATGATCAACAGAAGATCACAAAGAAGATAGATTTGTATCTCAATCGGATTTACTCAAAGTATGATATGAAGAATCACTTTAAGTATCTTGTGGAGAATCTAAAAATCCCTCCAGTGACTCAGGCTTTCAAATCTCATGTTCAGAAGCTTAATGAGTTCACTAGATTGTTGGAAAATTTCATGGAGAATAAGGATGATTTTGAAAAGGTTATGCAATATGGTGAAGACATCATTACTGATTTCATAAATACTCTGATGCCATATCTTCATGTGCGGAGTACATCTATAGTTGCACCAGCTACTTCCCCTCTTCGACCAGGTCTACCTACCCTAGCCTCAACTGCAATGTCAGTCAGCCAAGTCCATTTTCAGATCAGACCAATCATTCTTGACCAACCACAGACTAGATATTCTACTGCTCCTTCTTTGGATCCATCTATTTTTGAAGGTCTCCCTTTACCATCTTTTTATACCACCTCAACGCCTTCCTCTACATCAGCACCAACTCATGCTGCTGATAAAGCCAAGGAAAAGGCCAATCCTTGAAGAAGTCCAGTGACTACATTCTTTTTGATGGGGATGTCTTTGATTTTTGTATTTCTACTATATGATGTATTCTGAACGTTTTTAATTAAATTTTCACTATTTCACTCTCTTCTTTTCACTTTTTTATAATCCCAAAAGGGGCATAATAAACTGAAGAATTTAAATGGGGAAGAAAAAGTTATATTTTATTCTATATATGTGTTATTCTATATTCTATTTTCTCTAATGTTAAATTCCATTTTTTTACATTATCTTTACATGATTTGTGATCATCAAAAAGGAGGATATTGTTGTACTCCTCAAGTATTAATCATGTTTCAATGATCACAAATCTCATTACTGTTAACAAATATTAATATTATTTAAAAATCCATTTTCTAGTTACAAATCTTGTTACTAATCACTAATCTCACTTATCTTATCAATCCTCTGTATTTTTGTTTCAAGTTATCACTTATACTTTATACTGGTTAAGTTCCAATAATCTTATGTATATTACTATCTATGTCTGAATACAGATATTTGTCTATGTATAAAGACACCGTGAAGCTTTACACAGTAAGACATAATGTGTGCAAGACACAGCCTCAGTGAAGAAGACACCGTGAAGTCTAAGTCTCAGACACCATGACCAATGAGACAGTGTGACACCGTAAGTAAGACACTGTGATTTCCTAAGTGCTAAGACAAAATCATCATGGCACCGTGAATCTAGACACTTTGAGAAAGGCACCGAAAGCCCGAAACTGTGAGTCAGACACCGTGAGTCAGACACAGTGAAGGACACACCATGACATAGAGACACCGTGAAGGTCATACTGTGAAGGACACACCATGAGCCACATACTATGAAGGTCATACTGTGAAGGATACACCGTGAGACACATACCGTGAAGGACCGTGAAGGATACACCATCTACATAACTAATGTGACACCATTTCTTAACCTTTTGTCAATATTATTTAAATATTGCTAACATTCATATTTTATGTGTTTAATGCAATTAATGATATTTAATGATAGTCGTTGGAATGTCAGGAAAACGTACCTCATACCTATGAAAAGGTAATCATTCCTATTACCGAAGCTTGAAATATATAATGATAATTGAGCTGCAAAATAGGATAGAAACACATATATACATACTTGAGCATACATGAAGCCACAGAAAATACACATGAGCTCTGTACTGAACAGAAGAAGAATCCTGAGCACGAAGAAGAGATTGCAAGATCTTTCAAGAACTCACATGCTTGAAATCCGACACTACTGGGGGAACTAAAATCAAGAGAACATTCTCACTCATTAAGAACACAAGCTGAACCACGACACTCTGTGTTTCCACACAAAACCAGAAAAGGACTCAGAAGCATTTCTACTGAATCCAAGGAGTCCAGAGCTGCACTACCAATCACTAGAGATTTCTAAAACTTAATATAATATCTCTAAGTGATTCATTATTTACTTTTTAGAGTAGTGTGTGTACTCTGTATATCGTACACACACTGACTCATGTGATGAAGTAGAGGATATCACAATCCTCACAGTAAAACTCCTTACTCTTGTTTACCCATGACAACTATGAAAGAGGTCCTTTTGTGGCCTGGTCTTTAATTTTTTTCCCATGAAGAACTGTGGTAGTTGTCCCTACATGGCCTGGACAGTATTGGATTTTTGTTAACCCCGATCCAGGGAGTGGATCACTTTTATATAAATTGTTTAAGAGGACTATGTCCCGGCTTGAGACTGAACCTCTTGGTTATATCTGCTGTTCTTTTTGATTTTAATTTTAAAGTATACTATATATATCTTTTATATTCCGCTACTATTACATTGAAATAAAAACTATTTTAAAGTTACTTTGATAGTTAATCTAGAATGTGTTTGTAACTATTGTAAATCAGTAGGTTAGTTTCAAAAGCTAATGTAAACTTCTGATTAGATTAACGGAGACCCAATCAGTATTTTGAGAATCTAATTGAACCATTATAGTTTTAAAATTCACTACAATTTAACTTGTTTTTTTAAATTAGGGATTTTAATAGAAATTATTTTTAACCGAAATTTTAATTGGAACTCAATTCTCCCCCCTCTTTAGTATCCACTCCAACCAACACTCTTTTATGATGATTATAATACTATTCATATCATGTCTTTTTAAAAAATCCAATCCAACTTGATGCTTTCGAAAAATCTTCATTAATTAAAACATAACATGTCATATTAATCTATAAAATTATTTGATGGCATAAAAAAGTCTCAAAATAAATTTATATTAATATTTATAATCTCATTTATTTAAAACATTCATTAATGAGGTAATTATTACATCATCATTGTGTCATAAATAGATTTATTTATCTTATGTCTGAGAACTATAAATAAAATACCAAGATGTATGAAATATTTTTATATTTCTAATTAATATTTATAGTAGAAATATATCAATTATATAACCCCACATTAAAATTGTTTAAGCCAAATAATACATGTTTATGATATTTTTATTTTTACTTTCAATAAAATGTTATTAATTTCATATTCCTACCCAAATGTCTTTCAAATGCAAAATGTTATACCCAAGGATTTTATTGTTTTTCTTTGACTCATCTACTAATGTTAGGAAAAGTGTTAAGGTAATTTTATATTATTATAATATTATTTTTACTTTGAATTACCTTATTTACCTTTAACCGCAGTAAATAAAAGTCAAAGGTTACGATTCACCAAAAACTATTTTCATATTTTTTAACCACGTTTTACTTACTGATGAAAAACATGGATGTTGGATTTTTTGAAATTAAATTCGTAGAAGTGGTAAAATTACATTTAAATGAAAATGTTGGTTTTTAACTACTATGTTGTGTTTTTCCACTATTCATAAAAATTGATCATTTTTAGAAGAATTCCCCAAATTCACCCAAAGCTAAATTTGATATTCCAAATTAAAAAATGTTGTATATTTTACCAAATTCAAAACATATAAGTTTAATTAATTAATTTAAAATTAATTTTCATTGTCAAGACTAGAAATGTTTTTTATGAAATAATAACTATAAAAAAGTTGACATTTATTTATATCCAATTGGAAAGTAAAATTACTTTCAATTACCAAAATTAGATTAAATGGTAAAAATATAATCCAATTAAAATTTAAAACAATTTAAAAATATAATATAACCATATAAATAAGTAATATTAAAAGGCTATTTTGAATTAAAATACATTATTTTTCACTATTCATTAAAAAATGAACTTTATCAAAAATATACCAAAATTTTATCCAAAGTAAATTTTGATGTCCCAATTCTAAATAGGAATTTTATTTTTTCAAATATAAAATATATAGGTCGAAAGAAGTCAATTTAAAAACGGTTCTCCGTTAAAAGGAGGTAAATCAACCTTTTAAAGAATATTATAGTATTTATGCTTAAATTTGGATTCATTCACATTTTAAGCCTCTAAATTTTATTGGATAAATTTAAAAACATTTAACAAACATGTATAATCATGTTAGAGTTAGTTTTGTTCATTCCCTCCAATACAACAGCTAGGCATTTACAAGAATTTAAAATAATGTTATATTATTATTTTTTCAGTATGACTCATCATTGAGTGCAAAATAAAATTTCAGAGAAACCCATTGTTGCATGTCATGTACACAAAAAAACATTGCATCCTCTTTAAAATAAAATAAATATTTAATTAAAAAATATTAATAAATACGAAAATATCATATTTTTTATTTACCTAGGCTGTTACACATATATCCTCAAAAGGCATAAGGGGTTGAGTTAGTGTTGAATGGGAATCAAAATAGGGGCTTGGTAAAACATAAAATAACTTTTAGGGGGATTAAAATCATGTTCACACTGTTTGCTAATCAAGGCACAATGTTTCCCCAAAATGCATTCCTTAAATATGAAAATCTTCTAAGGGGTTCATGATTTCTCTTTTGAGGTCATATGGATTGAAAAACTATGTTCCAGCTGTCCAAATCACCGCTATTCAGCGTTGTACAGTTTTCTAGGCCAGGGCACATGGTTATGGAAAACCATGCACAAACCATATATTTCTCTATTTCTCCCATATTTTAAAAATTTTCATCGAAACACACCCCAAACTAAAACCCAAATGAAAAGTGCTCAACAAAAGAAAAAATAGTACATATAAATGACCAAAATGAATATCTAAAAAATGTCGGGGGTTTAAAATATTCCCACCATATGACAACTAATCCTTGAGATGTAATCCCAATAATCTCTAAGATTCTGAGTCAAAAATACTGGGCCACTAACCCCTCATACCTACTTCTCTCTCCCATGTTTCCTCATGAACATGACCTTATATCAACAATAAATGAACTGTCCACACAATATTTCCCCAAAACACTTTCTCTCTATGATCCAAAAAACGTTTCATATGCTTCTTATAAGGTGAATCGATCTAATGATCAACATCATCCAAATTGATCACATGGGAAGGGCCTGGGTGATATCACCAAAGTTATGACACATGTAAAACACCATGAATTACACAATATCTCTTTGGAACAGCCAATTAAAACAACATTGGATAGAAACAGTCAAAAACATGAAATGGTCCACCAGACATGGAATCCATCTTTCTCTCACTTCATATCCTATAGTGACCCATTTTAGGGGCTATTGAAATCTATCAGAATATGACTTATGTCTACATTGAGTTGTCTCCATAAAATTTTAAATCAGTTGTACCTGGTCTGACATTTCCTACATGAGACTCACTCCAAAATACTATAACTCACATACCTCCATCTTGTTTAATGGTGATCTAAGTTTCCTACCCTAAAGAGACTTGTGTGGTTCCATCTATATATTTTCATGATAACAATTTTAATAGGAATACTATATTAAATCTACATGATTTTCTCAATATCCAGCAAATTCTTAAAAACACGCTTTCATCATATCCACTAGAACTTGTATAATACACACTAAATACCCATATTTCTGTGGTTGGAAATCCTTACTCGACAAAACCTTCATTCAATGTGCCTTCTATAATACATAATACAAGAATGATTCTAAAAGTGAATGACAATAAAAAACTATAGAACTTGGTACCCCATGCAGATCAAATATATCTCAAAATTACAGTTCTTCAAACCAATCCACTAAAAGAGTCTCTCATAATGGTTAGAAATATGCTTCCTCCATCAGTCTATCCACAATCACCCTAACAGGGTCATTATTTTGATACATCCTTAGGATAGTCCCCACAATGTCTATAGTTGCATCATATCACTTCCATTCCAGAATAGGAAATGCATGCATTAAACATCCTGGTTGTTTATGTACATCCATCACCTATTGAAAAGTGTAGAATAATCTCGCAAAACCTGCTATGTCCATTTTCATGCCTGGAATCCAAAACTATCTATGTAGTTAGTGAAACATTTTGGTCACACCTAGATGTACCGCCCACATCAAGGCATGAATATCACACATCACCTCCTCCCATAAACTATGTGGTACAAAAACCTGATTTCTATAATAGATGGTCTCAATATAATCTATGCTCCCACCAAAAATGTGACTCCCCCTACAAGGCCTTCCATCAAGGTCAAGAACTCCATATCCTCATACTACCTGTCTCTAATCTGGATAAAAAATTCTGACTCCACCAAAACTGATACGGTGGTAATTTTTTCCTAACTCTCTTGAATCACAACATATATCTCATCCCAAAAATTCATTATCTTACACTAAACACTAGAATCTCAAATATAAGGATTCTATGTTTTCTTGGTCAATGAATTACCCACATTGTTTCCCTTATCAGGTGTATATGATAGGTAAAAATTAAAGAACTGTATTTACTCATCCTACCTTCGTTGTATAAGATTCAAATATTGATATCAAAAGATATAATTAAAACTATTATGATCCGTATAAATAGTAAATGTTTTCCCTACTGATAATTCCATCAATAACTAAAATCATAATCAATTTCTACCAACTCAAGTTCACGTGTAGAGTATTTTTGTTCATGTGGCCTCAAGTTATGAGACCGATAAACCCCAACTCACTCTCCATAAAACAACATTTATCCGATTCTGATTCCATATTAATTCCAATGCACCGTATACTACTGAACCAACATAGGTAAGATCAAGATTGGTGAGAATTTCAACCACTTATTCAACACCTAGAAGGAATTTTCGTTTGATTTCGACAATTCAAAATTTAACCACATTATGGTCATTATTGAAAGTATTGATGCCAAATGGGAAAAGTATTGTATGTAACTCCGGTAATATCCTTTTAATCACAGAATCCTATAGATATAAACACATTATTGGTCTTATCCTGAAAAACAATTTCATGATCTTTCTCTGGGTACCCAAAAACACCTCCCTTTGAGAAAATGTGACCCAAGAAGTGTACAAAATTAATGTAAAACTTATAATTATACAGCCTAGTTTATAGCTGATGATCTATCAGTGTACTCAGTATAATGTCCATATGTCGGGCATGATCACCTTGAGTCTTGGTGTACACCAAGATATCATCCACTAACACTACCACAAACTGATCTCGGTATGGATGAAAAATTTGGTTCATCAGGTTCATAAACACTGATGGTTCATTCATCAACCAAAAAAGGTATTACTACGATCTCATAAAGGATATTCCTACTACTGAATGTTTTCCTTTGTGTATCAAAAGTATGGACTCTCAACTATTGATACTATGATCTCTAGTTGATCTTTGAGAATACACTGGCACCTCTCAACTAGTCAAATAAATCATTGATATATAGAATAAGTTATAGGTTCTTCTCTATCATCCATTAAAAATTTTGTTAGGAGAAAAAGTAGAATAAAATACCATAATTCTTCTTTGAAAATAAAACAATAAAACCCTTGGGTGAAGAACTTTTAAAGATAAACCCATTATCTTACAACTCTTTTACCTATGTCTTGATCTCTTCAATCACCATTAGTGACATTATATATGGTGTAATTGAATCTAGATCATCCCTCAACATGATAAAAAAATGTAAAATACATTTCTGTATCAAGTAAAAGCCCTGAGAAGTTTGCAAGAAACACATATTTTAACCTTTCCACTATGGGTGGAAAGTCACCATACATCACTCCTCTGTCATCCAAAAATATACTTGCACCCTAGACTATGAGCTCCAATAGTTGATAAGTAATTGGCCCTACTCAACTTGAAAAGAGATCCCACTCCCCATGTTGAATATAGTTCTCATCCTTAGGTGATTTGAAATCCTCTCTCTTATGGTAACAATATATGTTTCCTTGGTATGATACTAATCAGTCCATACCCATGATAATGTCAAATATTGATAGTTTAATTACGTAATGATCACATATAAAATGATACTCCCCAATATAGATAGAACACCCCTTTTATACTAAGATGTCTCCATATCATACCCCCAACTGTGTATCTTTCCTCAACACTTTTCTCACGAACTCCTCCGCCATGCTCAAACCACATTGATGTTGTGAAGAAAAAAACTAATAAGATGATCTAGTATAAAATAAAGCACTAAATAGTATAGAATCTATAACAATAGTACCTCTCACTAATGAGAGTCAAACCAAACTATCCACAAATGTATGCCACACCAAATGAAACATTTATTCCTCTATACCCTATGATGTAGCCAAAATCCCCTCTGATTCATCAATCTGCTGATACCTGAGATATTTCCCAAAATCACCATGTCCACTACCTCTTCCTCCTCAACTACTATAACTCCAGCTAGCAAACTAATTTTGTGTAGAAGTTCCCCTTCCAACACATTGGTTCTACCAAGCTTCTCTATAACTACACATCTGTCATGGATTTCTTCAAAACCTCTACATATGTCTCATATTTCCACAATATTTTCACAATATTGGTGGTTGAGGAAAGTGTGTAAAATAGTGGCCCTTATTACAACACTAGTGTAAGACAATATTAGTAAGGTTATATGTGATTTACCCTTCCTATATTCCACTCTTCTTGTTATCCCCTAATATAAATCCCTTGTAATTATGCTTACTACTCTTGGAACACATACCACATGATTTTCAATAATCAACCACTTGTCCTAAAATGAAATCATCTCCAAGTTCCCCTTAGCTTTGAGAGCCTAATCTACTCCCTCAACATACTTCTTTAACAGAATGAGGATAACATGGGACTGAATATCACATATACGTTGGTCCTAGAAAGGCCTCATCATGGCTGTCTCATCCCATTCCAATTCTAGAGAAAAGCATTGGAAGTACGTATAGTTTCCATCATAGTCCATCACAGACAAACTCCCTTAAGTCAACCCTACAAACTCATCCACTCACTCATACCTCACCCTATCAATATTGAAGTTCTCTAATATCTTCTTGAAGAATTCCTTTAATATCATAACAACATATTGTCTAGTCTAAGCCTGGAAATCCCACCAGCGCTTCACTAACAATCACAATATATATACAACAAACTTGACCATCCTCTTTTGACAAGTCTCTAAATGATCTATTATAGTCTCGATTAAATTAATCCATAACTCATCTCCCCCAGGTACACACTCTATAGTAAAATTCAAATGCATCTATAACTGAATCTCCCTTGTAATATCAAACAAACCCCTCATAACATGCTCTTATTCTTATCCCATAAGCAACATGAATCGAGTGATGTGCTCTGGAAACTTCTATCCTACTTCCTCATCTGGAAATATCAGTGCCTTTGGTTCCACTACTGGTAGATCATCTACAACCATATCGTCATATATTCCTCTCAAAAACAATCGTCATGGAGGTATATCTATAAAATTCCAAACACACATCTCTTGTTACATTTCAAAAGATTAATGAATTTATGGAAAACCAAAAATACAAAAACAATTAATTTCTCCTAACCCTCCATATGGACAAAACTGATACAATATCTATACCCTTAACAATCCCACACCTAGGTTTCTTTTAACAAAGGGTAAACTCATTCTGATAATCATGATTCTCATTTAGACATGAAATTATTCATGTTTTTTTTATCATTTTAAATACTTTCTCAGTTTCATGTTAAGTACCAATTTCATTTCAATTTCAAAATAATGGAAAAACATTTCATGTTCAAAAACATACCCAAAACCCATTTTTCAGTGTGTACCTAAAAACAATGCATGTTACAATAAAATAATGAGTGTCTAGAATGATTCATGATTACTCAAATCTCATGGCATACCAGGTCATGAGTCCAATCTCAGAAACTCAAAAACAATAATCATATCTGATGAAAATTTCCTCACCTAAGGTGAAATATTATTTAATTATAACAACAAACAATAATAAAAACAGTACCACCTTGGGTATATGGGTTCTCCCCCATACTTGGGTAAGCTACTCTCATTCAGGAGCTAATAACGTAGACCTGACTCTTCCGAGTATCTTGTCTCCCATTCCCAAATATCACAAAAAATAAAAAGAAAATAAAACACCTTTGATATCACTTTGAAACATCCCAACCGAAGTGGCATACACCATTGTGCTCAGCAAATCAGTCACATGACCTCGATCATGCCTCCTCATTTTCCATAGGTTTCTGACTAGTAGCGACAGTCTAATTCTAGTCATGGAGAGACTATTCCATTTTTATCAAGGTAGTACAAAATAGGTAATAAATAAAAACTAGACAATAATATAAAGGCAACTTGTATTAAAAAATTTAATATGTAAATTGAAAAACCAAACTAAATAGTAGATATTCCATTCTAAAGTATGTGTCGTGTTTCATAATGAATATTAAAAGAAATGAAACTGACAACTCCTAAGAGTGTCCACAACTATGTCTAGTTCCCTCATCAATTCTCTATCCCAATTTATCCATCTAACACACCACCTTTTACCTTATCCTATCATGCAACCATGAAATCTATTCAGGAATCGATCAAGAACCCTAATTAGAGAGTGATTACAACTTAGTATGACACCACCAATGTTTTCTAAAACAATATACATTAAATAATAGTAAATGAAGTTTTATAAAGAAATAAATTCAATGAATAATTAAAAAATTATCACATTATCAATTATTCTTAATTTAACAAAATAACACCTTGGATCCCAAGGACACCCGAACCATATTGTAATTCAGAATTACACTGTTACTATTATTTATCTCATTTCACACATAAATGCCCATGCTACTATTCATTGACTCATTTTACACAAGAATATCATTGTTAACATTTATTGCCTCAATTCACACATGAATTCCATTGTTACCATTCATTGTCTCAATTCACACATGAATTACATTTTTACCATTCATTGGGTCAAATCAATCATTAATACCACTGTTATCATTCATTATTTAAATAGAATTCTGTTAATTAATTCAATAATTAACTAATCATCTCCAAGAAAATAATTAACTCAATAATTAATTTATCCTCTCAATCACATTAATTTACTCAAAAAATTATTAATTTTCTCAAACTCAATAATATTTAAAAAATTATTTCATGACATAATTCCCATTAATTAATTATAAAATTAATTAAGCACATAAATCCTATTAAGTTATTCAATAATGAATTAATCAATAACCAAAATTCAATATACCATAATTATTTCAAAAGTTAATTATTCAACTCATAGTCTAATATCCTCATAATTTACTCAATAATCAGTTATATCGAAATCCTAATTACTATTCACATAATCTCATCAATTAAATCAACAATTAGTTATCTAAACCAAAAAAATCTCAATACTTCATAATAAATTTAACAATTAACTACCTCAATATATAATCTCAACATGTCTTTATTAAATGAACAATTAATTATCCAAATAAAAAAACTCAATATCACAAAATTAATTCAAAAACTAACTATCCAAAAGAAACAATCTCAAAATCTCATAATTTTTTTAATAATTAATTATCTAAATGAGAAATCTCAATATCTGAAAATTAATTATCTAAATAAATTTAATATCACTTATTTCCCAATTCACTCCATTAATAATTAATAAAATTAATTAACACAACTACGAATCAAAATTTATAATCATCCAATAGAAATTATACAATAATTTCCACATAATTTAAGTCAATAAATTTGGATTTTAATTATAGAAAGCATATCTCATTTCACTGATGAGCATTCACCTAGCAGAAATCCTCAATTTGAATAATATAACAACGGAGAACAATATCTATATCTAGATCCAAATTCTTAGAGTTATATTCAACCACAAATAGGGAAAACAACTCTATAATAGAATGGTGATGAACAGAAAGAGAAAGGAAGCCACACGTGATAAGATACTCTTACTATGATCGGTGAAGATCTTCAATCCACCCTTTTAATTTCCAAGAACGAAGTTTGGATGGTCTTTGAATATGTCTGGTATGATCCAAAATCACAAAAAGGAATTATTGGTTGATTTAGGGCTGAATGGGTTTTAAAATGGGATCTAAGGAAATTTTAAAACAAATTTTCAGTGGATTGAAATCTTTGCACACAGTTTTTTACTAAGGATGCATGGTTTCCCAAATCCATGCACCATAACCACGCTACTATTCTTAGGGATACATAGTTTCTACTTTTAGTGTGATTGGTTTGATTAACAATTTTACAACTGTGGATATCCCCTCTCTCTTGGGATGTATGGTTTACTAGGCCAGGCTAAACGGTTAGGGAATACCAAGTATCAACCACACACTTCCCTCTTTCACCCATTTTTCTAAAATTTTGACCCAAACACAACCCAATGTAAAACCCAAACAAAAATTACTCAACACAAGATAAAACAGTACCTATAAGATAGTCTAAAACATCTCCATAGTTGGATGGGGTTTTATAATTACCATCACATCTAGAACTTGAATTTGATACAATGGACTTATGTTCCTAATTCTACATATCCAAATTATCTTTAGAATAATTATTATGATTTTTCAAAAAAATTAATTTATAGGTTAATAGTAAAAAGTAACATTTTACAAAAACTGTATCATTTATAACAGTATTAGTATATAATTTGGCCATAAATTTTTTAATACCATTTAATTAATAAAATATTTTTTATGGGGTGATATTATGTATTTTAAAATATTATTTTGAACCTATAATTTGCATATCCAATATTTTAAAACATAATTAATATTTTTAATCTAATAAAAACCTCATTTAATATTATATTCTAATTAAGAATAGTCATGGTGAAAGTCAGTTTTTGTTATATTTGAATGAATTTTTTTAATTTTTCTATAATATACCATTTTTAACATTAAATTAAATAACAATTTTAATTTTATTCTATAGAAATATTTTATTCTTAATAACACACTATTAAAAAACATTACATGTTGTGTGATCCATGTTTCATATTTAAATCTATAACCTTTAGAAATTTTATTTGAAAAAGTTGTTTTCATATCTGAAATAACTATATTATAAATTGTTAATTAGATAATTTTTTATTATGGTATATAATATTAATTACCAAGGATAAAAATTTGTTACCACATAAATAATAATAATAATAATTTTTTAAAACTAAATTGTAAAATCAAAAAAAAAAATTAATGTTGAGTAAAAAATGTATGTTTGAGATGTTTTTAGAACATAAATTATAAAAAATATCATTTTACCACTTTTTTATCCATTGATCCATGAATAGTGGAATACCATTATATTCACATAATGGGTACTTAAAATATTACCCTTCACTTTACTTATCAATATGGATCAATTCTACCACTTCATGATAAAACAATTCTTTCAAATTTAGTTGTTAAACTATTCCATTTTTATCCTCCTAGAAGAATCTCTCACATTCAAATTCCTCTTGTATAAATTAGTTATTTTATGTGATATAAATCAATGTAGACATATAGTATTAATTCGATGTTCTCAACATGATTATTTCTTACCCTTTCACTTTTATTCGTAATATTCTTCATCGAAACGTTTTATAAAAACCTAATATAATAAAATAATTTTTATAAATTAATTTTAATTTTATTCGATTAATTTATCTACCAAAAATAAATACTTTTCATCCACTAATAAAAATAAAACATAATTGATTGTCTGTATAGGCAGAGTTACACCTCCAAGAAGAGATGTAGTTTTTTTTCATTTCATCCACTCATTTTTTTAACAGGAACATAATTTATTAATGAATATATTAAATATTTTAAAATTATGATTCTGAAATTTTAATTTATCATTTACTATCATTAAATTATATTATTTGAGATATGTAATCGTCAGTCATGTACATGTTCAAAGTTATACCTCCATGAAATTAACATATATCATTTTTTATTATATAATTTTAATATGTATTGATATATCTAAAAACAGGGCTAAAAAATAATAAAATTTAAATAATATCTGTATTATTCAGTTATAATTGTATTTTTACAATATAATAAATTTGTTAACCATAATCACACTTTGATTAAATCTTGTTCTTGTTTGGGTAGATATAATAACCTACTCAAACAATTCAATAATTTTATATCATCCAGGATTATGGACGGATAAATACTGTTGTTAATAGGTATGAATGGGAAAATATTTTTTGGTTTATTGTTGTTAAAATTATTTATTAATAATTAACTTATTATTATGATATAACCCATTATCCGTTATTTTTTTAACATGATCATCAATGACATAATTATCACAAATCAAAACCAAAATTCTTATGAAATGAAATTATAATATTATAAATAATTTTAAAACATATATTAATGTAATGTTAATGATATTATAATGATTAGCATTGAATATATAGATATTAATCTCCATGTACATTACAAACTATTTCTAAAAGAAAAATTGTATCTATTAACATATGATGATAGAAGTTAAATATATAAAACTAATGTATTTTTAACCTATTATAAAAAATATTGATTAATTTTGTATAGGTATGAATATATTTACGAAATTAGTGATGAATATAGTTTTTGTTGTTTTATAGGAGGTTATAGTGTGTTCTGACTAAGTTATAATAATGCTTTGGGTTTATGAATCTTCAATTTTCTTCATTGAGATATGATTCTTATTAAAAACTTTTGTCCTTTTTCAACTGTATATATTGGCCATGTATTTCCTTTAACATAAATTTTAATTAAATATAATGGATTTAAAAATACATCCCATGTTCTACCTTTCACATTCACTCAATTTGAAATAAATTGATGATGTAAGGCTTTTGATAACTCAATCCTCATTTATTTAGAAATAAATTTTTGGTAATTTATTTCATATTAGTTGGATGAATTATTCTATTTAATTATATTTTGTGGTATTTTATCTTTTTTCTCTTGTGATTTAAATATGTAATACAAAAATTCCCTCTCAAAATATATATTTATTCATGAATGATGATTTCCATAATATATTTGGTTAACAAAAAATTCCATTATTTGAATTAAAATATTATTCCATGAGAATCATATTTCAATGATTGATAAGGTAATATATTTCATATTTCGTATGATATTTAATCTTTTATGTTTTGGTAAAATTATTTTTCATGTAATGAATAATTTCTCAATTCATTTCATTCCCAAAAAATTTCATTAATTTTTGTGAAAACAATAACATCACCTTTAATGATAATGTCTCATCAATATCTATTTCCCTAATTCCAAAAAACACTTTACTTTATTATTTTTAAATTTAAATATTTTTTTAATCATGTGATATTTTTATTTTAGCCTATAGAATTTGAAATTAAATTTTTACCACCACTTTTTATGATGCGGGGTTTTAATAATGGTATTTGAAAATATGAAAAATGTTTCTTCCATCCTGTATAAATAAAATGTTTTATCATCTACTCCACATTCTATTTTTACAACCATTATATATTTTCATGGATTTATTATTCAATATTCATTTACAAAATATGTTCTTCAATGTTTTCACTTAGTTTTTTTAAAAATTATTTTTGATTTAGATTTACAGCTTCTCCTTTTATGATAATGTTTAAAACATTTTGTAAAAGAATTTTATTATTTCTCTACATTTTTAATTTTTTATCTCTAAATGATATATTTACTTGGCAATTATTTTCCATGAAATAACCTATAAATATTTATATGATGAACTCTTCATGGGTGATTTAATTTTGGGTATCAACTATTTATATTATTGTGAAAAATGTTTGTGATACCATATAGAATTGTTTGAAAACTCACTTCTATTTCCATGGGTTATTTATGATGTGCTAACTGATTGTTTTAAAGTTTCCAAAAATTATATGGGTAATTTATTGGAAAGTTATATATATCACTCCAAATCATTGGTAATTTTAATATATCTTGTGGTCAAAGGAGTACATGGAAGGATTATCTGAATCCAAATGGTACGGAAGATGAATATCCTAAACAAAAATGTGCATGAGAGAATTATTCCATGCCAAATAATTAATATTAGGATTATAAAAAAAGGAAAAACTTTAGGATAATCTCAATCCCAACAGTACACAATAGGATTAACTTGGGTCCATCAAGGGAACAATGTTGGTATGCCCAAGATCACGGGTACACATGATAATTATCGCATGAAAAAACGGTATATGGGAGGATTATCCCATGCCTAATGGTACATCATAAGATTATACCACGACCATGATGGTTACATAGGTGGTAATACCATGCATAAGGGTACACAAGAAGATTATACTAATCCCAAGGGTATATGGGTGGAATGTACAAGCCTAGAAGAACATTAGTGGTAACCCAAATCCCATGAAGGAACATAAGTGGGTAGCCTATTCCTTTTATGTGATGAATGTATTGGACGGTGACCTTGAAATTTTATTTATTTGCTTATGATTATAACACACACTTATTTCAAAAACTTATTCCTATACTTATACTCATTTTATCATCGTTATTATGATATTAATCCACACATTAATTCGTTGGAATTTGTTTATTCATTTGATATTACATTTCATTGTGTCATGACTTCTGGGAAACTCTCATTATTTCATTTTATTTTTAATAGGATATTTCTCTCAATCTGATATTTTTCCATAATATCTTTATCAAACCCATGAGTAATTGTTGATAAATTTTTTCATTTGTTGAGAATATAGAAGAACCACATTACCAAGTTTCGATTCCATAGGTTATGATGATGTGTATGACTTATTATTGGACTTGAAGGGAGTTTAGTGTGGTCCGAATGTAGAGAAATAGTACCATGTTTTTAAAATAAATTTCCTATGTAAATGGTCCTCAAAGAAATTGAACCTCCATTGATGTGATTGTGTGTTTATTAATTTATGTAAATTTTAACTAATCCGAATAATGAATAATAATAATCATAGGGTCACCTCACTTTTTATCAAATCTAATTTTAATGAAAATATTTTTTCACTGGACCTAGGAGTGCGGGTGAAGGTCAACTAATGATCCTCTTTTTTATGAAATCGAGAGACCATGGCACACATTGTATGTCAATTCAGTATATCTTATTCATATATTCATTATCATCACATTATATATTGGATATTTAAATAAATATATGACATTCCATTCACCCTTATAGATGAAAAAATCAAATGACCATCATTCAAATCAGAAAAAACATCATATGTATTGTCTTGATATAATTGTACACTTTTGTATTCTATCCCAGTCAAGGTCCAAAATTTCATACACATCATATAAGGGGGAAAATACCATCATGGTTATTCTCTAATATATTAGAATTTTATCATCATAACCAACCACCACATAAATCGGGACGCCAGTAGAATTATATAAGAAATGTATCAGAGTATGAAGATTATCAATATAGGTATCACATCAACATATTTTATAGGGAAATAAAATTTTGAACCAATAACACAAACCATATGGAAGACATAGTGTATGAAACTTTATGTTATATACTTCATGGTTCTTCTAGTGAATAAAAAACATTTTATACCTCATGAGTAAATTTCATATCGCTATACAATAATCCCACTCATGAAAAAATTAAATTTTCATCAAAACCTAGAATACGCCACGATTTATAGAGATTCGGGATAACATAAAGTCATACTTTAGGAATTTAATTATTATTCAAATTTATGATATATATATATAACCTACAGAAATAAAGATAAAATAGATATACATTTTTGTATTATACTGTAAATTTTATATTCTTATTTTCCTTTTTTGAATATAAATAAAATACTAAAATATATTTATCTTACATATCACATATGATATAATTCTGGATCAAACTTATGATTAATTTACATTAATAGGTTTTCTTCGAATCATTAAATATTTATATAATTTATAATGCATCTCTATGTGACCCCCTAAAAAACGCTCTCACTAAAGTACATACTATGTAAAATGATTGATGAATTATAGTTTGAATAATGGAGAGACATAGAATTTTTATTTCTAATGTTCAACTCCTTAAACATTTTAAAACTCAAGAACTTTACATCATCAAACTTCATGTTGTTAATAAATTTTAATTTCCTCTTAAAACACTTTCTAATTTCATCATCACAATCTTCTTCATTCTTGGAACCCATTAAATAAATTTTTCCCTACAATTGATATTAAATTGTATAATTATTTATTTATATACTTTGAACTCCTTTGAGTACAAATATAATTTTCATACCTCCTCAGACACTATATTTTCTTTAAAATATCCTGATAATTTACATAAATATATTTTTGTTAAGAATAAATCTTACTTCCTTATTTGTAATTTTTTTTAAAATATTATATTGTATGAATATCATATATAATATTTCATGTGTTCTGAGGATTATTATGAAGAAAAATTATTCACTAAAATAGTAATCTAATGGTGGTGGGAACAAATAACTCATATTCAAAAAAACAAGAAATTTTTTTTTTCTTGATAAAGAATATTTATTATTATCTTATTCTAAATATTTGATATATAATATTTTGAATTATAAATCAGGTTTAATGAATCCATATTATTATATAATTTAAAAAATAAATGGAATCATCACGTGTCATATAAACGAAATTAAATGAATAAAATAATTATTTTAATGGATCCTTATGAGATTTATATACATTAATTTGTATTAAATTCTATGACACATGAAATATTTTCATCCTTATTTGAATACATGTTACAAAATTGATAAATTATTTCATTATTTTTTGAAGTTCTATATAGTTTAAACACTTACAAAAAATATATTCGATATAATTTATCCTTCAAAACCAATGAATTTATTTTGGAAACATGTATACCTAAAACATGAATTCCATGGAGTTTCTCAAACCCCTTAAAATATCCTACATAGTGTTTATCATATAGATGGATTTTACTATCTTCCTGATTTCACATTTAGGTTTTAATGACCTTGACTGGCTACTCAAAAAAAACATTGATGGAATTTCCAACAATCATTTCTTATTCTAGTTTGAAAAATTACTCACTATTAATATATGTAAAATACCATAACCATAAAATCTCATGTGTTAAATCATCTATTATTATAACCTTAAGAGAAAATGGTAAAAAATTCTAGAATAGTTTTATATTAGATGAACATTTACAACAATGTTAATAGAGTTAATCCAATGACCATAAAAATCCTTATATAGAATATGAGTGAATCAAAATGTTCCACTAAAAAGAAAATATATATAATTACTGAAAAACATCAAAAATATAATTATTCATGATGTTATTTTACTAAAAAATAAAATTTCCTACTTACAAACAATTATTAGGTTTTCTAATTGTTTAATAAGTTTCTGATATTATGATTCTCATTTAGAAGAGTGTTATTAAGTTAAGATGGCATATTTTTACGTCATTTATCAACATCAAAAGACTTTATTAGATGAGTTTCAATTTTTAAATTTTCTTAATAAGAACATCTATTAAAGACTATCTAACTAAAAGGATTACCCCTTTCAAAATTCAAAAAATCCAATAGTGGAACAAGGTCAACATGTCACTAAACATGGGGAAAATTTAGAATTTCTCATATCACTTATCTATTTAGGTAATACATCATCCCAATCATATCATATATGAATATAAGAATTTTTATTGTAATATTCCTTTTCTAATCAATCATATGGATAAAATATATTGTATTTATCAAATAACCAAATCATTTTTTGGTCTCCCGAATAAGTGTAACTGAAAATTTTATTGGAATGGGAACCCAAAATAATTTATTCCCCAATTAATTTAAATCTTTACATAATATTGTACGTGTCCACCTATATTTTCCATGACCAGCCTTGTCATGTGATCTAGTAAATGACATATTTTTTCATTAGAATGAATCCAACAATCAATAATTTTAAATAGGATTTAATATCAGTATCAAATATCATATAGTCTCATTACATGTATTAATGTAATTAATGATTTATATTTGAGTCTTGTTCCTTAGAAAGAATCAATATGCTCAAAAAATATTGTTGTGTTACAATTTACCAAAATCTTATATTTTGTTAATTCCCCAAATTTGAAGCCAATAATATTTACACATATCCAAATGCATCTCATTTTTAAGGTACCAGAAACCCTTAAATGTGAAGGGTTAGAATAATATGAAATTAATAGTCATTACATAAGTAATCGTAGAACAATAGACAACAGAACCCAACTTCAATAAACAAGTCATAACCCTATATTCCAGTGAGATGTTTGACCCAATTTCTGTCAACCAAATGTTACTTTACCCAAGACAGACATTAATTGCATCATAATTATAAAACATAATATAAATAAAATATAATTAATATATAAAATCTTGTTCATATCCAAATAAAAGATAAATTTAATATAGAAGAAATATAAATCGATTACCACACCTTGCATAAAACTCTTTTGGTATATATATGATAATTCATAAATATTTTGACAATTTAAAATAAATAATACATATATTAATATTATAAGGAATCTGTATCAATGAATAGTGCACAAAATATATAATCTATGTGAAAAATTATTAAATTTAATCTCAAATAAACAAGATAGGATCTATTCAAAAACAAATAAACATATTTTTTATAATTTAGATTTAATTATGGAATTCTATAATTAAATAAATATAAAAATTTGTTATTAATTTATCTAAAACCAACTATTTCATATTATTCATTATATGGGATTTTTTATATCATATTTATGATATTACATGAAATAAATATATTTTATATTTAAATCCTATTATGAAATATTTTACATAATATATGTATCACATATTTAAAAATATTTAAACCATGGACACATAAATTATCAAAAAACCTTTTGGTATAGTTTTTCTAATTTCTTAAAAATGGACCTTAATTTAAACAATTACAAACTAGTAATTTTGATCAATTCATAATTTTAATATAAAAAAAAATATATTTTTCTTATCTATTAATTTATAAACCATTTATAAACTATATTTATAATTTCCATATAATCATTTTTATCTAAAACATAAATTATGCTATTTAATTTGAAAATATAATTTTTAATATTGACTGATAATATTATTAATATTTATTTATTAAATGTTTCTAAAACATTAAATGATTAATTATTAATGATTTATAGATATTTAATTTATTTTTTCCTTTATAAATTCATAAATATATCTAAATATATTTTATTAAAAAGTCAAAACTCTTAATAAAATGTAGAATTAAATTTATAACTGAAATATAGAATTTTTTTTCTAGTTTAAGACCATATTAAATGTAACAATATATGTTATATCATTATCTAACATTGAAAGGTTACAATACTTATCCATTTTTTTCTATCAGTTATATTTTTTGAATGAGAGTGCGACCTATGATGTATCATGATAGTATTTTTTACGAGTGACCATGTGCACCATCTATTACAACTCATGATATGGTGCCTATATAATATAAATTAGTGAATAAAGTCCAATATAAGAATTACACCTTGTTCCTGAGTATCATAGCCTATTATATTATTCCTACATTATATTAAAACTATTTTATGGGCCATGCATAATTGTAATACTTTGATACTAGAAACAAGAACCTATGACGGGTCTTTCATTGGATTAACTCCAGTCTTGATTCACATATTTAATGATAATAGAAATATCTATTATGAAATTTTGGGATAGATTTTTTGAATATTTTCTCAGTTCAATGAAATAATATAATATTAATTATTTTATAAAATTGTGGTGTTAAAACATAAGGAATAAAACCACAACTCCATTGATGATATCACATATCATTAGACATGACTGCATCATGGTGAACAATATTAAATATCATATAGACAATTATAGAATAAAATATATATCATTTTATATGATTGGGAATATAATTCAAATATTATATTCTATGTTTCATCACATTCAACATGATTTAGAAAATAAAAATACATGATATACCTATTTAATCATTGATGGATTTCAAAATATCGATTGACACACAATCAAATTAGTTTAAGAAATAAGAATCTAAACCTCAAGATATACTGTGGATGAAAATTGAAACTATTTATCGATATAAATGAAATTAAAATTTAGTCTATTATCTCCCATCCAATATCTCTTTAAGAGTAATTCTATTATTTTAGAAAAGCTACAAATGAGTGGCAAAATCTATCAAATATTATTATCACATAAACACTGTTCTCAATGTTCCTTAGAATATCATTCTATATCAGTTCCTAGAATCAATAAAATTCCATAATACATTTCAAATTCTTAAAAGGGGAAATAGTGACATTAATTTCTCCAAACCAAAGGTATTTTCATCTGGAAAATCAAAAATCCTACTCGAAAAAGTGACAATAACAATATCGTATCAGGGTCTCCCACTCCTAGGTGCTCCCCTGAGGATTCAAATTCTACCATTGGATATGAAAAAAGGGAATCACTCTTTCATTAATGATATTATCCTTATAATCTTGAATCTTTATTGGGTAGTTTTGAAACTTATATACATCCACTATGTCTGTAACACTTCAGTTGATAACATGCGACAATTCATGCACATACGTCCACAACTGAATCTTGTGGAAAATATCTTGTTCCAAACCAAACTACCTATGTAGTCCTAATTTTTATGACACCTCAACAACTCTTAAAAGTATCTAGAAGGTTCCATGAAATTTTTGTGATAATATAATGTCATAGAAAATATTATCAATTCTCACTGAGATGAGTAATTCAGGAACACATGGTCTCCCTCATCAAACTCTAATGTCCACCATATTTAGTCCACATAATAGTTTTGATAGTTATAGGAATTCCTGATCAATTATAGAATGTTCATCACCTTATTCATCATCACATTCAGTAGTAGTGGGACCATGAGTGCAGATACCCATGGTTCAGTCCAACACAACAGTGGCCTATAATGTCTCCCATATAAGTCCATGATTGATGCCCAACTGATAGTGGAATGGTAGTTGTTGTAGGCTGAAAATTACTCTAGTGGATTTGATCCTCCAAACTATAGACGAACTCTAACATGAAAACCCAAATCATTTCCTCTAGAATCCCAGTGGTATGCTCAGGTTAGATGTTAGTCTTGGTGTGAAACATCATGCTCAAATACAACTGAGTCCCGAAGGCCTCAGGTAATCCTCTAAATAATCATGAGGTGATGTGAGAATCATGGTTTGAAATGATTCAAAAGGAGACTATTTTAATCTATATGTCACTCGATACATAACGGTGTCTAAAGATGTCTACTGATCTCTTTTATTGTATATTTACAATGTGGGATAAGTTTATGACATAATAAATGATCATCTGGGTCAAAAAAATTATCTTAATAATCATGTAAGCCTCATCCTAAAATCCATTGGTATAACTTGACACTTATAATCTAGAACCACAAGGGGGACGAGCTACACTCACTGAAACCTAGATGATTAATCTTCACCATCTAACAATTGAGTCCTCTATAGAATTCTTTTTACATAAATCATCATCCCTAGACCACATAACTACTGATGAAGGTCCCAATACATCTTTTCCACTCATTTATATTCCCTTATATGGGATTTATGAAAATCCCTAAAAAACCTTGCCATAATGTCACTGGTAAAATTTCATGTCCATGGAAAATAATGATGTGGTACCCATATTTAGAAAATAATTCAAGTACATGTCAATATGGCATCTAAATAAATAAGGTCACATAGTGGGTAAGTACTAGTCAATCCTCCCTAAAAATCTAAAGAACATGATGGTAAAAAACCATTGAATTGATGTATGTGGCACCATCCATTTCCACTAAATACAACAACAACGTGGACAAATACTCTAACTCCTCTCTTGTAAACTATGAACAAGATTCCATACTGAGAGTATCCTCCAACAATTACCCTTTCTAGGAGTATATAAAATATCAAATTCTTAATCGTGGATGATCTATATCCATATCCTATATATCATTTTAAGATTCTTCTATGAAAAAATATACTTAATTATCTTTTGGTACGAATATATTATAAACTATGCACCCATACGATAGTGCCTCTCTATATTTAGGATGCATAAAACCACTAATACCTATAGCTCATGGGTGGAATAGTTCTTCTCTTGTGGTATTAGATTTTGAGAACCATAAGAGATCGTTGTCTACATCTGCATCAGAGCACATTCAAGACCAGTTTTGGAAGAATCCCATAAAGCTACATATTCAAAACCATTCTTTGGAAATCACAAGATATGGGTTCTCACAAACCAATATTGATAATCCATAAAGTCATATTTTATCCTATCCATCCACTCTAACAACTACCCATTTCATGTTAAATAACTCATAGGTGTCGATATCATTGAAAAATTGGTCATAAATTGTTTATAGTAGCATTACAATACCTAGAAACTCAACACCTTATAAATAATCTTTGGTGGCTCACATTTTAGAACCCCCCAGAACTTGGTAGGGTCCCTTACTACTCCCACCTATATGAATACATTTCATAATAATTAGACCTATTTATTTTATAACTAACACTTTGAGAGCATTCCTCAATTCTGGTGCTCTCATAGTATTTAAGAAACCATCATCAAGCATATCCTGTGATCCTCGTATGATTCCGATTATAATAGGATATCGTCATTGAATTTCTTGTTTAAATGGTTGTTGGAGCCATAATATGTGCATAGAAAAAATTTCTCAAAGAGAACACCAAAGCCAAAGGGGATGCTTCGCAAAGCTCCTTCGAAGATCCCCTTAGCACCACATCGCATGCAAAGATGAGGCCCCCACTACAATTGATGATATGTAAAATAGGCGATAGGATGTAACATTATGAGTAAATTGACACAATGCACCATACTATGAAGGGATCCAAATTGAATTTGTGATCACTAGGAAATTGATGGAATCCTTCGCAAGCACCGCAGATGTAATTAAGGAGGCCTCTTCCCCGAGGAGGGGATGTCGGTCAACATTGCAGTTACGAAAAACATGACTCAATTCACTCTAAATAAAGATGCACCATGTGGCTTTATAGAGAGGTGTCGAGCCTTGTACCGCCTCACACCTACAAATACCAATATTCCCTTGGTCCCAAATGACTAATACCCCAACCTTTATCTTTTTTAGCTCTCAATTTGTGAAGCAACTTCTTCTATGAAAATTACTAAAAAATGAGCTATTCAAGGTACTTGAGAATGGAGAAGTACCATTACCTATGCTCAAATAGAACCGCTCATCATGTAAGGATTCCCTTCATAGAGCCTGTAGGTAACTGTAAAATAAATATCTTCCTAAGGGAACTTGGGTCTTCACTAAGAACTCATGATTCATGAAGTACCTTCTATACACATGTGAACTCTATGCCAAGATAGGGTCACTGTGATTCATGGAGAACATCACTTTGCAAATCCATGATTTTCAAGGCACCCATGCTCCACGAAGTCCCACTTCAAAAAAGAACTTTCACTTCACGAAGCTCCCTTTATATTCATGTATACCCCATGCCTATTCTTGTTCACTCCACTTCGCGAAGTATACCCCTTTGTGGAGTATCTCCATTTTTGGGGCACTAGATCATTGCACGGTCTATTACTGTGAACCTATTTTCTTCGAAAACCCTTCTCCACTATGACCCTTCATGTTTGTACGAAGTGATTTCATGGTCCCTTGGGTTGTGCTTCATTTTTTGTTTTTTAGTGTCATTATTCTTCATATAGGCATGCTAACAGCTATTGATACTTCACATAGCCACACCCACAAATCTCCTCAATGTATCACTCCATAACACCACCTCACCCTGACTTTAGTGATGCCCTTTCTTCCCCAAGTGTGGGTGGGTATCAGTTATTTATGTCTTAGGTGTGAGGAGTGAATCCTCATCACCCGAGCTACAGGACGTCAAACATCTAAGTAACATCGTTCACAGCTGATGACATTAAACTGTAGCCTCACCACATGAAATATACATGGGGTACCCCGCCTCAGACATTTTCCATGTCCACTGGTCTCCACAAGAGTGAGGTCTTCTTCACATGTAATGAGATTATCTTGGAAGTAGTGGCATCTATCCTTGGGAAAGTGAAACCATCTTGGTGTAAGCCCTAGCCTTTCTTGTGGGAGGCAGCATCCTTTCTTCTCCTTTATTCTTTGGTGCACAATGACTGGAGGAGAGATGGGAACATAGACCTTTGTTACCCCATCCACCTACCTTTAGGCTTTATTTCTATTAGTATTTTTTTCCATTAGGCCTCCATGATAGATTACGTGCCAATATCTATCTCTCCAGGACACTAAATAAGCATAATCCCCTGTTTCCTTTTTGGGCCTCCAACCACACATAAGCCCCGCGTAATTCTTCTCATACACACCTTTCTCGTCATGGTCATCCGGTCTTTGCAGCCTCTTTTTTCTCACACTGATCATGAATCACATGGTCATAGAGTTATCATAAAACATGGAATCCTCTCTAGTTCGCCTTAGTGAGTTGGCCCCTAACCCCCATCCAAACTACGTGGACTTTGATCTTTTACCTTTCTATGAAAAGTATATTGGAAGCCTTCATGAGGTATAATACAATCACCGATCGGTCTTGACCATCACTGCATCAATTCATCCCCATCCTGCATGACATTAAATTGTATTCTCCTTTCATCTCGCATGATGTTAAACTATATGCATATGAACTATGTGGGTTTTGATCTCTGTCTCATAGAAAGGGAATGTAGGAATCCTCCATGGGGATCAATCAAAATATATGGTAACCTGTTGTATTCCACTTTGTTGGGATCCATTTTCCTACTCCACCCCTAGGTGTTAGACCAACTTTTGGGCCATTAACCACGCGTAAGTCCCAAAACAATCTTCAGGTTTCTGTCCTCCACACACACCATGATCCTATACCTCAACCTAAACTATGTGATTTTTGATCCCTATATCCTAAACATTGGTGTCCCTTTTCTAGGACCCACATCCTTGGCCCATCCATTATTGGTATCATACCAGCTTGTGGGCCAATAACCACACGTAATCTCCAGTATGTCATCGGTTCACTGTTCTTTGTGTACACCCTGATTCCACGTCCCCTTCTCAAATTATGAGGAATTTAATTCCCTAAAACGAGGATACATATGAAGCCTCTCTATAGTTAAAACCCATCACCCATATCCCATCATGGTCTCTAACTTGAGCCTCTGTGTTTTGGGAAGGTCATGCCCCAGCTATTAGGTTCTACATCCTCCAGGTCCCATCCATGCGTCCATACTCACGGTACACCTCTTTAGGTGTCCCGTCACCCCACTAAACTACATGGACATTGATTTCTAACCATTGGCACTTTGGAAATGAATGTACTTTTCCTCCTTTTAGCTCTAATGGGTAAACATCCATGCTTTTCAGGACCCAAGATGCGATGACAGGAAACTGATGACCACCCGCCCATTTACGCAAGGGATGGGGAAACAACCATGTAGAAATCTTATGAAGCCCTGTATCTTCTACGATAGCCTCCACATCCATGACAGCTAGGAACCATGCCCCATCCCATCATCTGAACTCATTCATAAGATGGTGATTAATAACCTCATCCGATGATATGAGGAAGAAGGAATTACCCCAACTCAGGATATGGTCTAACATGACCTCTAGGCTTCTGCACCTCACTGTTTCCACTGCCCCCAAGGGCCGTGTAGGGATCCAATGCTCCCCACTGTGATCGATAATCATTTTGGGATCCTCTCCCTAGAACGATCCGAGGAATCGATCCCTTACACCAATGAGGTGAGGGATGTTCGGGCTACCTCAGTTGTGATCCCACCCATGAGTCTACTATGGAGGGATCCCATCAGGCCATGTCAATTCCACCACCCGACCCCATAGGCTGAGGAGCATGTTATTTACACACCTGCACCACTAGCCCTAGTCCGATTAACCCAATTCTAGCGTCTGGTGTAAGCTGAGGAGGGAACCCACCGAGGGGAATCATCAAAAACTGATACAATGGCCCTTTCCACCACTGACTTGTGCCCTCAATTCTCCTTTTAAAATTAATAGGGGAACTTATATGCTCGACCCAGATCGAGGTCCCAACCGCCCCAAAGGTAGGTTGGGAAGAATCTCTTGATCATTACACAGGCAGTGCCCATCGCGGGTTGACCCGCAATAATGGTGTCCAACATGGAGGTCCTCCTCATGCCACCACCATTGAGAACAGAGGTCCTCCCCACTACCAATATCACTATGGAGGTCCTCCCCCTGCCACTATATTTTCTATAGAAGGTCCCCCTCCAAATCTCGGCATGTTGGTCCTCTCCATTCCACCATCAGTCTGAGGGAAGGCCCTCCCTACTGCACTGACATCCAGTACAAAGGTTTATTCTACACCCAAGATCCTACGTATGTAACTATTCCTCCAATTGTCGAGCGCTGATGCGAAGGTCTTCCTCACCCCTTCAAACACTAGACCAGGGGTCTTCCACTTGTTTTTACTGCAATCGATGAAGTTCATCCTCATCACAGGAATCAGATAAGTGGTGGTTTTCTCCTCCTCATTGGTGTCCATCATGGAGGACTTCCCCACATTCAGTTTGACCCATATGAATGTCCTCATTATAATGTAACTACTAAGGGAAATAATCATGGAGGAACTACATATTCTCCCTCCATCTCCATTGGAGGTCCTAAACGCTCCATCAATTCCCACATAGATTATCTCCCAACCCAATTCAGTGGACATGAAGGCCCTCCTCATGTTCCTTATGACATTTGTCTGGGTTATCCTTGCACCCCTGACTCACCCTGGCGGAACTCCTCTCCACCCCATCAACAGTTCGAATGAAGGTCCTCATCATGCTTAAAAACTACCAAGTCATGAAGAACCACCCCTATGTAGGAGGTCAGGTTTCCTCTACTAAAAGAAAGGATATTGAGAAGGTCTAGATCATGATTGAACTTCTTTTCTTTTCTGATTCTCAGGTGGAATGAGATTCATTGATGGAACCCTCGCCTTGATCCTCAATTTCAGGCCCAGGGGAGGAATATGGTTTATAAGTCTCATCCTTCAAGAATGTGAGATCTAGCAGATTCCCGTCTCCCTACAAAGATACATTTTAGAGGATGAATAATTGGACTCATTTTTGTTGATGGCCATGAAATCATCTTTATCTTCAATGAGATCATTCTCTACCTCATCCAGAGATCACAAAGAGTTATTCTGGGAACCAATAGTGGAATAAAAACACAATGACTAACCATTAGTAACTACATACCTTGCATGGGATGTTGTGGTCATTATCCAGTCCTATCAGGATGTGGTGGCTCAGTCATTTCAATCTTTGGAAGATAGCCCGAGATACAGTGGCTTGTCAGCTCATTCACCATATTCTCCACCGGCTAGTATACAATCTCAATGATCCAATTTTAAGGTATTACCAGTCCCATAGCCACACGTAGTTGATGAATGGAATGACCGAGGGCCAAAACCTAAGTCAGAGATGAGAATCTTGTGGGACATCCTTGTAGTGGACCATTTCCCAGAGATGTTCTGGCAAGTTTCAACTGTGAACATCAGGGCACTAGAATCTCTTTCCCATGAAGAAATTTCAGGCATTTTCCAAACCCTATAGGAGAAAAACATATGACTCCATCATTTATGGGTGACTTACCCCATGAGTTAGACACACATTTAAGATATTCACCACAAACTTCGTATGGTCCACTTGGTTGCACTCCTTGTGGCCCAATGCCCTATGTCGACCGGTCACTATTGAACCTTCCATTAATGTTGTGTTCAGAGATTTAATGTGCTCTGCATAATTATCATGGAGAGAATGACTTAGATATTCTTGAGGATATATTACCCACCAAGAGATTTCCATACTTATTGGATCCTTTGGGAATGATCTCCCCCATCAAATAAATTTTCTAGGTCTTCTCGTACCTACCGGGTCATTAACCCTCAGTCTGATTTTTGATAAGGGAAAAGAGCATCCTGGGGACGTCAAACCCTCTGAACCATCTACCTCAATAAAAAAGATGGAGAATGATTCTGAAAAGGATGTGTTATGTTAACAAATTATGGTTCATAAAAATATGGTCGATGAACTTCTTGCTAAATGTGCTGTAGAATGATAAACAGACTCTGGTAATCCTCGACCGTGGTAGCAAGGGAATGTACAAATTCTCTCTGGAGAGTTAACTCTAGGTGATCCTGACCATTATTCACACATAGATATGGTAGATAATAGATATTATGGAAAAAGGGCATGATACGCCTTACCAATTCCACCATAATTGTGTGACAACCCTCCTTGGGATACAACTTAGGTTCCCCTAACCACTCCACAGGTAATTCCACCTGCCGCTCCATGAGCTTCGGGGCCTTCTTAACAATTTTAAGAACCTTCCAACTCACTGGTGGCCAGGAATACTCTCCAAGATATGAATCCCCACCTATATGATCTGATGGCAGCACTCATTACTCTCCAAAAGGATTTGAAAACATGACCGGTGGAAATGATAACTGGTGTAATGTCATACTCAGCATGGGTGGATGATATGCCCACACTCCCTAGTTTCATAAATCCTACCATTTCCACATTGAATGGGATGTTCAATCTACTGTAGCATTAGTCCCATTTAATCTCAAGGTGTGGACCCATAATGGGAACTCCTACAAAAGAGGAGGTCGATAACATTCATTGTTTCATACAATCATTGGAAGGGACCAAATTTTTCTAGTACATATATCTACTCATTGGGTAATTATCCCCATGGGAGGATCATTATAGGATATTTCTTTACCTGTTCAGTTCCACCACCTAGAAGACGAGTAATGTAGACCTCATCAAGTGTAAGCAGAGGCCTGACTAGCACGTCGCTGACTTTTTCGCCCAGTGGAAAGGCCTCACCTACTCCCTTGATATACCACTGACTGAGGAACAACTACTGAAAATGTTTTCAAAAAGTTTAAAAACTGAATTGGTCCCTTATTTCATTATGCAAAACTACCCATGGGGATTTTTGTATTTCATTGACAAAGCCCAGTGTCTAGAGGATGTCTTGTAGAAGGCTAAGCAGGCATGTATGTTGCCTCATGTAGTTCCCATGAGAAGAGCCTATAAGGATGATCCCACCATGGTAGCACATATAGAGGACACTAAGAATCTGTAGTTACTACCAGTATAGCCACATCCATATCCTTACATAGGCCTTCCACCATAGGCACAACCTCCAAACCAACAGTGACCACATCATAATGGGCAGACACCCCTACCTGACACATCACCGTAGCCATTGTGAGATAATCAGTTTCCTCCTCCTCAGAAATCTCTTCCAGCCAGTTGTTATGGCTAGGCTCCTAAATCCCCCTTCCCAGATAAAAGTAACTAGACCTACTCATTAAATATGTCTTATGTCCCTAGTTATTTCTAAAGTGTCTCCCAAATGTGAATTTTACGGTTTCTAGAATGTAGGATGCCCAAAGATGCAAAGATCACTAATCGCCCAAATTTCTTCCCATATCACCATATCCCGGGGAACACCATCAATTAATGATATGTGTTTAAATATTGGCTTCAAGACCCGATTGATAACAACATCTTCAGGTTAGGCCCGACCCTCGCACAGGTGGTGTGTGTATTCATACAGATTGATAGCAATAGTGTAATCGATGGTGAGTGGCAGATTGTTCCTACTTTTTGGTGTCAAAAATAAAAAGTCTTGGTGGCCCGTAAGACAGTCACCCATGCCCATTGTATTATCTGAGCACGTTTGAATTGACATGAGCCTCTATAATTCTCCATGTTACCCACTACCACTACTTTTTCACCGACATCTTTGCCTTCCACTTCACAAAAAAGAAAATCATTAGCGACACAAGTGGAATAAGAGTCCCCCACCAATGCCATAATCATCCCATTCTCTCAGTTAGTTCATGCCCCCATATTTGTAAAATTCTCCCAGAATCCTCCATGTGATGGATAATTCTTCATGTGACGGTCAAGGGTACACTTTGGTTAATACCACGGAGCTAGTAAACCCTTACATGAGTCTTGATGATGATGTTCCCCAGGTGGATCATCTAAACATATTTAATAGATGATAGTGTCGACTGATCCCTAGTAATTATATTTACTAGGATGCATTGACCAGTGCCTCTAGCTAAGTTGTACGTGCCACTAAAACTAGAAAATAGGCCCAACACAGAGCTCAGCATGTACAAACTTCTCATCGGGTTCTCCCCGTCTTAGTTCACCAAATTTTATGTTACATGATCATGATGAACCACTAAAATCATTCTACGATCAACCATGTTCCATTGTGGATTAGCCTCAGTAATCTAGACCTCATCTAGTAGTCTCTCCACACATTTTGACTAGTGAAATGTGGGAGATTCCGAGAACCAATCGGCCGCCTATTCAGTTAGAAAGGCCCATCATACGTCCTTCCATAGAACGAACTCTTGTAAGTAGATGTTCACACTTTGTACTGAAGTAGGATATCCTAAACATCTTTCCAGAATTCTTCAAGGCTCTATATCCTTGAGAATCTTCTCCTATCAGAAAATATGTATGAATCCCTAGCCAAGGCTTTAAGAAGCCCCTTCAGTTTGAGATGGAGGTAGGAGCTATAGAAACATTCCAGGTTGAGGAAGTCGATCTTGCAAAATGTCAGGCTATTATCTCTTTCTCTAGAGAATATGATGGTTCTCCAATACAGTGGAATATCCACCCACTATACATTACAAGCCATTTAAATGGTGTTGAGGTTCGTTGTTGCCTTGTCAAGACCAGGTCAGGGATCAAACACATCATGAACCAAACACTCCAAATGATGGGGCTGTCCGAATATGATCTGAGTCCCTATGACAACAAAATTCAAGGTTATGATAGGATAAAAAAGACACCAGTAGGAAAGATCCACCTAAAGACCCAGTTCAATGGCCTATTTTCCAGCACTGAGTTCATGGTAGTCTCACACGACACCGCCTACAACGCGTTGGATGGGTAGGCTATGGCGCCACCTGTATGAGGTGGTCCCTTCATTTTATAACCATTGCCTTATATACTCCCCTTAATGTAAGAGTAGGATTGCTCCATGAAGTTTCATTCCCCTTTGGCTCTTGTAAATCCCTCTACCTAGATTCCAACTATTACAATTGTGAGGAAAAATCGATTCATGGAAATGATGCTAAACAGGTTATGGCTACGACAGAACCATGGAAAGACCAAGATGGTGCCTACAGTTTCCCATTATACTGATTGGATCCCACGACTCCAGATTTGGGGCAATGTTTTCTCGTTTTAGGAATGTGGGGGGATCACATTCCCAAGTCCAAGGGATGCTGAAAGATCACCTCATATTCATAAAAAAAATTGTATTGGTTGATCATGGTTCACTCTACACCCATAAGGTATCAGGATGTCCACCCCATTGAAACAACAAGATGTCATACATGATTATTTTTCTAGGCTAGGATAAACCAGAACAAGCTAACATGCCACTGTTTCTTTGATATAAACAATTATGGCCCCTTGCGTCGAAGGCCAAATTAGATCGGGTCAATAACTTTCATCGTTATGATCTTGGTATTACATGACCTCTCCGATGTGGTGTCCACCGCCGCTTCGGATGGCACCTGTGTCTGATCGTTATATATCGACCCTGAATAATCACATCCTGTCGAGGATCCTTCCTCTATGAGTGATGAAGAGGATTTATAGGATGCTCATCCCTCTTTTGAAGAGCGTGTTTCCACCACTGTCGATAAATTGGTGTAATTGAACCTCCATAACAAGACAGATTCAAAGCCAACCTTGACCAGTGCTGTTATGTCTGCCAAAGAGAAAAACGATATGTGGACTTACAGAAGCAACATCATGACAAGTTTTTCTAGAGTTATGAAATGATTGCAGGACTAGATCCTCAAGTTTCCACCCACCACCTCGGTATTCCATCAAATCATTTCCGGTTAGAATATCCTCACAGAAAGATTCACCCCTCTCACAGTGTTGTGGTTGAGGTTGAGGTTGCTGAGCTTATCCGAGCCAACTTAATCAAGGAGGTAAACCCCTATATGGTTAGACAACATTTTCCCATTAGTAATAAGATTGGATAGATCAGAGTCTGCATCAACATCTGAGAACTCAACCATCACAGTTCGAAAGATGATTTTATAGTTCCTGCAAAAGAACTATTGTTTGAAATTACCATCAGATTCCAGGCACTATTCTTAATGGATGTGTATTCCTGGTACAACCTAATTCAAATGGACCCTGAGGATGAAGATTCATTAGCCTTCAGGTCCCCACAAGGTACTTTCTATTACCACATATTTTCCTCCAAACTAAAGAATGCAGGTTTCACTTGTCATTGTCCCATGAATCTTACATTAAAGCCGATCCTTGGGACATTGGTGGAATACTATGTGGACGATCCAGTGGTTAATTCCCACCAGTGCCAGGACCATCTCAAAGATACAGAGAAAGTGTTCGGATTCCTCAGACCCTCCATCTAATGATAAACCCATTGAAATGTGCCTTTTGGGTATCCTCTATAAATTTTCTCAGATTCGTTGTTAGATACATAGGTTTCAAGATCAATCTGCGGAAGATCAATGTCATCCATCATATGCCTTCCATTAACAAAATTTTTGAGATTCAGTGTTTTCAATGCCACTTAGCCTACATACACCAATTCATCACAAATATGACTAGAAAGTGTTATCCCTTTTCCTAGATCATGAATATAGGTTCCCATTATTAGTGGGATGAGGAGTGTCACACTGACTTTGATAAGATCAAGAAGTACATGTTTCCGCCTCGGGTCCTGATGACACCCATTTCCAGAAAGTTGTAGGTCCTTTATGTGACCACTCTAGAATTATCTCTCAGTGCCCTTATTACCTAGAAAAACATAATGGTAATGGATAAAATTTTATACTATCTTAGCCGCATGATCCTTGATTCAGAGACCAGAAACTCTACTATTGAGAAGAGTTTCCTTTCGCTCATGTTCAAAGAGAAGAAATGGCAACTTTACGTACAACATCATGAGATTCAGCTAGTGTCCGGAATAGATTAGCTGATGTTCATTTTGAACCGCATCATGCTGAAATAAAATCTATCTTGGTGTGTAGTGATCCTCCAACAGTTTGACATCAATTTTGTCCCCCAAAAGGCTATCAAGGGATAATCATTGGCAGAGTTCCTCGCTGCCCATCCATCTCCCACATGCCAGTCTATGGATCATGATTTTCTAGATGAGGTAATCCTCACTATAGATCAAGTCATTCCCTGTGGGAAAATTCAATTTTATGGTTCTTTATGAAGCCCTACCAATAGAAGACTTAATGATACCCGACTCAATAGAGTGGGCATATGTATCTTATTCATCGGCCAACACAATATGTTATTCAATATTCATTCTTATTGTCAGAAGGCGGTATTAACAATGAGGTGGGGTACCAAGATATCATTAAATGTGTCATTATGGACCGTGATATTGATGTTCCCCACTTACATGTGATAGGGGACTCCAAACTAGTCATTAAGTCGAACAACAATGACTATGTAATTAGGAAGCCCGAGCTTGTGCCACTGTTAGAACATACCCTCCAACTGATGTCCTTATTCTCATCTCATGTAGAAGTTACTCATTCACCTCATTCATAGAATGTTTGAGAATACTCTTTAGCCAGTGTGGCTTTATCTCTTAAAGAGCCAGACTGGGATTATTTGATTATTCATCTGGTGCATCGGAGGTTCATTGCTACAATTATTCCAGAAAATGATGATAGCCTGCAGGTAAGACACCTTACCTCCAATGAATCCAAATCAAGACCCCTATGTCCCCCTGACGTGGTGTTGTATGTAACTCCTATATGGATGATCCCCCTTATTGAGTATCTCCAGCATGGAAATCCCCTGGAAGATCAAGCCGAGTGTGATAGAATTTGACAGCGCACACTCTAGTTCACCCTCTACAGCTATCCCAGTCTTGAGCAGTTCCTCCATAGACATGGTTTTGATGGGATTCTCCTCTATTGCATTCAGGGAGGTGAGATTTTTCAGGTCATGTTGGAGGTTCATGTCAGTTCTTGTGGGGCTCATCAGATAAGGCCAAAATGCTCTCACCAGATCCGAGGATTGGGATATTGTTTTCCTTCCAGGATCTGTGACTGTGTCGATTTTTCCCAGAGGTTACATGAGTTCCATATAAATTATAAACTTGTGCATCAACCTGTAGAGGCTCTCGATAATACCAAGTAATATTTTCCTTTTTAGGTCTAGGGACTCCATGTTGTGGGACAATATCTACAAGCAACAACTCGCCAGTGTAGGTTCACCCTTACCACTATGGATTTTTTTGTAGGAAGGAAGAGGTAGTTCCTCTCATGGAGGTCAATCCCCATACTATTGTTGAATTTATGATCTCCAATATCATATACTAATTTGGATACCCTCATGCCATCCTTACCAATAATGGCACCAACTTACAGGAAGTAGGACTGAAGAAGATGCGTGCCAAATACAAAATTTATTTTGACCATACCTCCCTCTATCAGGAATAAGAAAATGGGAATATTGAGGAATCCAACAAAATCCTCTCTAACATTCTACAGTAAATTATTTTTTAGATAAAGAATAGTTGGTCGGACAAACTCCCCATCACTCAATGGGCCTATCAAAAGTCAACTCGTAATTCCACTCAGGTGACCTCATATTACCTAGTGTACAAAACAGAGGCACTCATGCCCATTGAGATTTAGTTTCCCTCATTGTCCATAGCTACCTAAGATTCAAGGAAAATAGGTAATTTAGTCGGGATCCGTATTTCGGAACTAGAAGCACTTGACAAGATCAGGCATCATTCCCTACAAAATATTGAAATGCATGAGAACAAAATCTCTAGAGCATTCAACAAGAATGTTTTTCTACACTAATTCTTACAAGGTGACGTGGTTTTGGACCTGAGAATGTCGATGATACCCGGTAGAAATCCACCAATGATGGAGACCAAATACAATGGTCCTTACATCATTCAAGAGTATAACCCCAATGGCGCATGACCTTAGTTACCATGGATGTTGAGTGTATCAATCCACCCCCACCAATGCCAAATTTCTCAAGAAGTACTTCGCTTGAGTAAACCCTAGTCCTACATAACCTTAAACTATTCATTATTCACCACACGAAATTAAAATGCAAAATCAGTCTTGTATAAAGGATATAATGCTACCCAACACTCAACCTTCATGATAATATACTATTAAATTTTCCATGATCTATGACCATAAACTATGATCTCCCCACATCGTCGATGCATGATGTAAAACTGCACATCATCTCAATAACTACGTATGGCTTGACTCCCATCCTCATGGAAGATTTAGGAACTCTCAGAAGCTTTGTATTAGAGTATATACCCCTATTTATACTCTTTAACTACCCCCATGGGTACAGTTCTCTTAGAGTATCAAACATAGTGTAGTGTTGACTTCATTGGCCCCAATTATTCTGGGTTTACGATGATCGCACCATGTTCCCCTCCTATTATTCTATTCTCCCACATCCTCACCACACAATTTTAAAGTGTATGTCCCTTTTAGAACTATGTATGTCTATATTACCATCCTTATGGGATACATAGGAATTCCATGACATTTCATCCATAGGACCATACCTAATGTTCGAGATCTCCCCTTGGGTTAAAACACATGGTGTAGTGTGTGCCATTATTTTCTTCATTCGTGTCATGTTTATCATAAATGCAGCAAATAACCCCCTCCATGGAGATCCCAACAATTTTAGTCTTTAATGCATGACATTAAACTGTGGTGGAATATTCACATTTCTTACATCACCTTAATGTGGGTCCCCTTCAACATTCACATCTCAAAGGACCCTTAAACGGTATGAATGATCAGCCTTATGGATCACCTACCATTTCGGGAAAACATCTTAGAGGGTATTGAATGAAACATTTATACAATTCCAACATATCAAGTGTGGTTAGTGGTTGATACTAATTTTTTGTTAGCATTGTAGGTCACATGATATGGATGCTTTATTTTAAACATAGTTAATATCTTTCATCCATCGTTATCACCATCACCATTTGTCCCAAATACATGGGGTATTGACTAATTGTTTCATACTATCCTTTCAAACATCAATGTTCTTTGCGCATGGATGTTGGTATATTTGGGATTGACCCCACTTGATCTATTTATATCATTTTTGTGACCTTGTATAGTAGGGAGAACCAGAACCCATTCTTTGTTTCCCACACCGAGCATTTATCACGTGGGATTAAGAGATTTGGTAAGGTGATACCCCCATAAAGGGCCACATAATCACAGTCTGAGCTCTATAACCAAAAAATAAGATCACCACCATTCTCACCTCACAAAGTTAAACTGTGTGATTGGTCAAAACTGTAGGATGTAAATCTACTCTGCAGTCATCCCACATAGTGATAAACTACAAGATGGTTGGGACTTCCGTCTGTGGTCCAACCGTGGGTCCCACAACCTTTCCAGCCACCTGGACAAATTTCTCACATAGTTTTTTGGGTGTGGAATGGACTCCATGTCCCCATTCCCATTAGGCTATTTGTGTTATGGCACACACAACCCCTTGAGACACCCTTCCTGCGTTATCTCCCATGTCGTAATACGTTAAAATATATGGGTACCACCACGCTTTATGCATCCCATAATTTGGGTTTCCATTATCTTTCACATCCTAATGGACCCCTGAACGACATGGATTCTAGGAAACAGTGCACTCCTACCATCTTGGGCCAGCGTTCCTAAGGATTTTTTATGAAAATTTGATACAAATCCCATGTTGCGAATATGGTCAGCGGTAGACGCTCATTTTTTGTTCCCATTACATGTCACACGTTATTGATACTATGTTGTGAATATGGTCAACCGTTATCCTCAAAAACTTTTGCCATTCTATGGCCTCCCAAATGACAGTCACAATGATTCATCCTTTCCACCGATTTGTCTTGTGCACATGACATTAAACTAGGAATCTACAGTTTGATCTCTATGACCATAAACTAAAACGTACTATGTCCTTGTCACATAATGATAAACTGCCTAAAATCTACCAAAACTACATATTGATTGATTCCCAATGATATGCGATACATAGGAAATCCCAAACATTTTGTTTTTGGGACCATATTAGGTTCATTAATCCTTTCTCTCATCCTCTTGTATTGAGTTCTCTCCAAGAATTATGAATGGTGTGGTATATGTGGAATTATACCATTTTTCTCATTGAGTTATTTGCTATGCCATACACATTCCTCATCAATGTACCCCTCTTATCTTCATTGGGTTTTCATGATGTTAAACTACACGAGATCTTCTAGAACTATGTGTGGTGTGATTCCCATCCTCATGGGACACATTAGAAAGACCATGCACTTTGTCTTTGTGTCCAACACTGTTTCTTAGAAACCTATTCATCTTTTAGTCCCTATGGCCTGAGTCCTCCGGGAGTGGGTTATGTGGTGTGTTATGAGATTATGTCCTCATTCATTTCAGGTTTCCAATATCCACACCATGTTCCTCCCTCTTGAGATCACTTCACCCCCTTTTTCTCCACTCATTTTCTCAAGTCATATACTCTCAAATTGGTCCCCTCAACCTTCTTTTTCAATCCACCAATGTGCCTAGGAGAACTCTAGTTGAGGGTATAGAGTGTAGGATTCTACATAGACATGTTTTCATCCATTTCCATGCTTCATGTTTCCTTTTATTTGGGATTTCATCATCTTTCACAATAGAAAAGGGCCCCTCCAATGGCATGGATTCTGGGCCTCAATGCACTCCTAGCATCTCAGGCCAACGCCGCTGAGGATTTTAGAACGACAATTTGACAAAATTTCTGGATTGTGAATATGGTTAGCGTTTGACAATCATTTTCTTATTCCCATTTGAGCTCACATGATTTGGATGCAATGTTTCGAACATGGTCAATAGTTATACTCCATCATTATGCCACCCACATTAATCCTTAAATACTTGTCACATGATTCACATCATTTTCCACTCCATAATGTCCAATTGGAATTTTGACACTCTTGGTGCTTTCCCTATATGCACATTTTCCTGTTAAGAGGTAGAGTCCATGGTGTGGTGTCATTCAAGGCACCACACCATTTCCCATTTCCCTGTATTTCACGCATTGTAAATATCTTATCCACCCATGTTTTCCACATAGAGTGCAAATCACGTGGTCTAAGGGGTTGGGTCAAGGTTTACACCTATTTGGCAGACTCTCACTTCCCTTGGTCCATGATCCATGAACATAAACTATGATCTTCCCTCATCCTTATCACATGATGTTAAAATGCACAAATCATTCAAGAACTACATATGGATTGATTCACATCATTATGGGATATATAGAAATACATGAACATTTCGTCTTCAGGTCTAGATCAGGATCCACTAATTATCTCTTTCATTCGTCATTTTTCCCCTGAATTTTATAGGATTTCACGGTGCAACGTATTTGGTATTATTCCCTCATTAATGTTAGGTTTGTAAAAGACACACCCTATACACCCATTTTAAGAGCTAGTCTCTCATGCATCTCATCCCGCATGATGTTAAAATGCAATTTGATAATTATATATGGATTGATTCCAATCCTCATGGGATATGTAGTAACAAAAAAACATTTTTTCTTCAGGTCCAACCCTATATCCTATGATCCGTTCCACCCCTTGGTAAGAGGTTTTTTCTATAGATTTTCAAATGGTATGGTGTGGAACTTACCCTCCTTCATGTTTGGTTTACTTGGTCACACCTTCGACATTCAATCAAAAACATGTTTCATCTATATTCCTCCAAGAAATATGAACATAAACTATGTTGTCTAGTCCCACATGACTTTAAACTATTGTGTATTTTCATTACGATGTTAAAATACATGGGTTGTTCCAATCATATGACCCTAAACTATGACATCATCATCCTGGCCACACAAATAAAAATGACACCGCATTTTGGTATCCCCACTCATGGGGCATCAAGTTTGTTATCGATTATACACTATTCCATTTTTCAAGGCCTACATATGGCTTGATTCCTATAGAGATTCCCGGATTCTTTGTCCTAGTTCATTCATTTTACAGGAAAAACATATTCACTCTAAATAACAACACCATGATCCATCAAATTCCACTTCTTTTGGTGTTGGGACTAGACCCGCATGGCAACATTTCTCCTGGAATTGGTACCCTACCATGCCATATCTATAACTACATGGGGATTGATTACCATCATTAGGGGATACGTTGGAGCACTCAGGAATTTTATCTTCAAGTGCAGCCACAGTTATCTCAAATCATGTCCTCTTTCTGGCCCATTGGCCTAATCTCTGTTGGGAGCATGTGGTTTGGTAAGAATCTCTTAGGTCCTCATTCTCACTAGGTTTGCATCAAACACACTATGTGCCTCTCTAGTCTCTTACAAACCGGGTCTGTGTTCTAAGACTATAAACTATGATCTTCCTACCAGAACTACTCATCAATTTTAGCTACTTCACCACCCTGAACACATTCAATTAAACCAAGTCCCTCTTTAAATGGGATTTTTCATCCCTAAGACCCCTTCACATGGAAAGTTATTGAACTCATTCTATCTGACATGTCTCATTGGAATACTCTAATGTGACGTGGCATATAGCCTAAAGAGTGTAATTTCATGTGGACATTCCATAGTTTAATGTTCATGCTTCACAAGAACTTTATTTAGATCTCAATCCTCTCCCATGTCTAATGGGATCCCCTTTACAACCTAGTCTCATGCGACATTGGCACAACTACCGTGCAGGACCAATTCCCCAAAAGAACTCAGAATACATTTTACGATAGGTCCTGTTTTTCAAACATGTTTAGCCGTCATCCCTCATTTGTCTATCCTCATCCAAGGATTACGTGAAATAGATGTTTCGTATCAAACATGGTCAACCATTAGTGTTTATCATCATTCCACCATCACTGCGATCCATATCTCGGGCACCATGATTCACATCGTTCCACTCCCTTATGTTCTAGTGGAATTTCATCACACTTGGATTTACCCCTCCATGCATCTATATGAAATAAGTTGTTGGGTCAGTAATATTGGGATGTCACACACCTAGAATTCCATTTCTCCCAATGTGTGCCTCCCTGCACCAAGAGAATCCCACCACATTCCATTTTTCCCACATCGAGCATTACTCATGTGGTATTAGTGGTTTGGTAGGATGTGTACTGGTGTAGTCGAACGACACCTGCCTTTCGTCCCGTATGACATTAAACTGGAATCCAGAACTATGTATGGCATGACTCCCATCCTAATGGTGTACGTATGAACACCCGAACTCTTTTTCTTGGGTCCAACCCAAATATCTCCATATTATGTCTCCTTACTGAATATTTCCCTTGGGATTACGTGGTGCGGTATCAATTTCTTTTGTCCCCATTCACGTCGGGTATATAATGGGCACACAATGTACTCCCCCCTTTGGGATCTCCACTTCCACTATTAATCCTTTAGAAACTATGTATAGATTCATTCCCATCATAATGGGGTATATAAGAATGCTTGATCACTTTCCTTCGGGTCCAACCCCAAGTTATACCAGTTCTGGTCTATGTTCTAAAAAAAATTTCATCGGGATCATGTGGTGTGGGGTGGAATCTTATAGTCCCCATTCACATCGGGATATATACTCCACCACATGTTTCCTTTCTAGGTAACCATGTATTAGACACATGACTTTAATCTGGGTTTATACACTGAACAAGTTTGGGGTTCCCTATGATAATTATGGGATGTGTCAGTCACCTCGCCAGAGAGGATTCCCCATACCAACATTTGACTCTAACCACACTGTAACCAAGATCAACTTATGGATTAATTCCCATGGGATATGTAGGAACACCCAGACATTTAGTTTCTGGGTCTATCCCCTAGTTCATTAACCCTTTTGTCTCCTCAATCATGATCACAGTCTAGGAAGTATGACCATAAAACAATGTGCAATTTCTTGGTTATACGATGTTAAACTATTCCATGCATCATCCAAAATGTTAGACGTTAAACAACATGTATATAATCCTTATTAGAATGATGTAAAACTATAATACATTCTCAGTCCTCTACAGAGAGGTCCTGTTTGGAAGTTGGTCAAATCCTGGTTCATAATGATGCACTCACCTATGGTGTGTTTACCACGGTGGCGTAATCTTGAGAGTGTTCGACTCCATTAGAACAACCCATCTCTCTACACTCCATGCTATGAATGAAATTTATTCGGATCGTCATCTTATTTATTTCCCAAAATAACCCCATAACAATACAAATTCTTAGCCTATGGATCATCTAATATGCAAGGATAATGTTCTTGAAGACTAATGGATTACATTTCGTGTCAGGCCCCATGTTTTGAACATGTTTCATCACCGGATCTCAATTTTTATCCAAATTTCAGGCTAATGAAATAGGGATACTATGTTTCAAACATGGTCTATAGTTATCCCTTTATTATCATACCTTCTATAATGTGTTATGAATTTTAGGTATCGTGATTAAAACTTTACAACTGACCATTTTAGGATTGATTATAATGCCCATATAATTACCCCGCTCATACACCAATGCATGTTTGGAAAATGGAAATACAACTTCTCAGAGAACATTGTTCTCCAGTCATTCCTCCCTCTTTCTTCCCAAAAATTCAGATTGTTTGTTCATATCTAGAATTCCTAGTTCTTGTTTGGAACTCTCATATTCGAATAGAATAGAAATTAGTTCATCCCTTATTTATCACACTGGTCACGACCCACGTGATCTTAGGGATTAATCACTAGAGATTTCACGAATGTGCTGGAAATGCAGTAAACCAAAAAAAAGAAACTCATGAACACAACCAACATAAACAATTAAATCATGAAAGTATATTTAAGAGTTTACAGAAACTAAAATTCCCAAGGATCGGACCCTCGCATAGATGAGTTGACCTATTCAATGTAGCATCAAAACTCCACCACTCTCTGGCTTGTGGATTCAAGGATCCAATTTCCCCTGTTAAGCTCTCACTCCACCTTGATGGTAATGGGGCATATTTTATCAGCCTTGATCCAGGGTAGATCCTTATCAGCTCAGATAATATCCATCTCCTTAGAGGCTCATCTCATCTGTTCCTCATACTCTTACAACTGGGCCTTCAGCAGTGATATAAGCCCCAACTGTGCATTAAGGAATGAGGAATGCTCATCCGCGCACACCCTTAACCACTGGATCTCATTTTCATCCTTATGGAGCCTCTTTATGTTCACAGAAGTCATCCAATTCCATCTCACATTGAGGATATAGTCATGCTCCCATATTTTCTCCACCATGAAGTCTTGGATGAGCATATTAGAATGATGGGAATCCACTCCACTAGCGTAGACTTCACACAGATGAGAATGAAACCTCCCCATCTGATTTATCCATTGTTCATGTGGGGTCTACCCAATGAAGTGCTTGATCAGATTTTAAGACCAGTGGAAAATGACATTGCTATCCTCTTCATCAGAAGCTATCTCATCTTGGTCCTCTGTGTCAGAGGGTTCATATGCATGTAAACTCTATAGGAACATGTCAATAGGATCTTAATCTGGTGTTTGGATGGGTAGCTAGGGACCCATGTTTTTCAGTTGATCCCCTTTATTGGATTCCATCTCAATGTCTTCAGGTTCTACCCTGCTAATGGTCTTACCTATGATCGGGGGTGTTGTGACTTGGTTAGTATGGGCGTCTGCTTACATGACCCCCAACATTCCCCTAGGAAAGGCAACACCATGAGATCTGTACATCCTTGCTAATGTTTCCCATGCCATTTGCAGAACTGGGCATTTGAGAATACATATATGTTTGATGGGATGATTCAATGGAGGAGAGCTACAAATTCTCTAGAGAAGACTTACAGAGAACAAACAGCTAGTATCACCCCTAAGCTGTTGTCACTGGAATTCTATGGTGGGGCCCCCATACACTGTTGGGTAATTTGAATGCTCCGAGAGAACCACTCCAGATGTCATGGCCCCACTCGGGGCAATAATCTCTATGGTCACAGGTATAGATCCTAAAGAACCCGTAGCTGCATCTACAATTGTTTAGGAGCAGGTTTTGCATATTAGGGCCTCCTATATAGGTTAAAAATTAGTTAATAAGGACCTACACATCCAAAATGAGGACCACATGAAAATGGTTTATGGTTTACCTCATGAGCCTTGAAAATCTCTTCCAGCTCTAAATTAATGACCTCACCTTCCTCCGAGGGGCTCCCTCTAGCAGTCTCTTCCCCCAAGAGGACTAAACTTTTTCTTATGGTCGAGGTAATCGCTCCCTAAAATCAGATGAAGATAGATGTGGAGGGATTGTTCGATCAAGAAGTACTTTCACCCAATCCGTAATTGGATGTGGACAACCCCGAGATTTCACAAAGACCTCCAACTCTGCGATATACTACCCCCTCCACCTGTGATATCACAAATCCTCCCCTAGTAGGACCAATCCTATTAAAATCCCTCTAGAGATGGTTTACATAGTGCCACATATAGGAAGGGTTGAGGAATTTTCTATTTATATCTTAGATGTCCTATCCTCTAGGAATAAAGCCTCCTTAGGCATATCTAATTTGGGCCGCAGCATCCCCAAAAATTGAGTGGGTATCCTACAGAACCCCCAGGCCAGCCTCCCTTCTAGCTGACATTGCTACATAGAGACCGAAGGGTCCGCCACTATTGCCTACCTCTCAGTCAATGTATGTCCCACCACTAATAAAGCTCTTCCAGCATGAGTTATTCTGTCCGCCTTGCTTCCCCAGCCTTAAGGTTGAGGAGGAACCCCGTCACTGGTGTGGATGGTCTGCTGCTTCAGCATCTCCCCCATGTATGCAACCTCTTATCTCTTTCCATACTCCTTCACTAGTCCATAAACAACTGTGAGCAGAGGTAGCTCATTCCTCATCTTCCCATCATCCTGTGTGAACAAGGGCCAAATCTACCTCATCACAAACTGATTGTCTCCATGGTGTACTTCCTTGTAGAATCACATGGTAAGCCTCTTCTTGCATTGGAACTGCCTCCTGAAGTAGTTTGTGGCCTATGACTCATAATGAGGCTCCCGATCGACCCACGCCGCCAAGACTCCATCCCGAAAGGCCAAGAGGGAGAACCGATGCTCCTATATTCACTGGCTGTCATCAGTGAACACACCAATTTGTATTGAGAAAATGTGTTAGATGAACTAATTCACTTTCCAGACCCAGTTTAGCACCAGCGGTGGGGTCAAATTGGTTGGGAAACAACCCACCACAATCCAAATGGATGATTGGAAGTATGATCATATAGGGGAAATGTGTTTCGTGTATTTTTAGGCTCCCATATGTGCCAAAATACACCCATACAGAATATGGAGCGGTTCACACAATCTATGTGGATTCTTCCCCTCACTGATATGCCATAGTACTTTTTATATCTTATCCAACATCGGGATACCCATATTGACCTACCCCCATCACCAACATGGATGCCATGATAATAGTTCTAAGCCACAAGACCATATTCATGTGTCTTAATGGAAGTATCCATCTGGAAATGAGCATTAAAATGAACACATCCAACCTATCCACTGGTATTTACACTGTGATGACACTGACCCCCCATCTTCAACTAACTATCCTCCATGAGTCGCCAGTTTGAATGATCTTTTCTATGCTAGACACCCATTGTTAAAGTGGGTGGTCTCAAATGAAGCTTCCCATCCCAATATGAATTCAAGAACTGTCTGAACCACACCTTAAAGTGGAAATACCTCACCAAATTCTTGTCCTCTCATGGAACTAGGTCCATCAATATCTTTGTCAGTGGAAAAAATTTTCTCTAGTTCCTTCCATGTCTTCACAGTGGGGAGGAACTCATCATAAATTGCCCTGAGTATAAGAATACCAATGATTTTTTGCATGTCTCAGAGGCTGGTACCAACCACCCCATGGAGAAAATGATAAGTGTTAGTCATTGATGATCACCTGCTCATAAAATCTAGCATCAATTGCTTTAGTTGGTAAATATGGAATTGGTAGGCATGTTCTGCCTCATACTGTCCCACTCACCATAGCTTCTCCCCAAAGTACTTGTAGGAGGAACATTCCATGAAATTCCATGCCCAGCCATCTGTGGAATTTCCGCCCTAACATAGATCCCACTCATCAGTACAACCCTTCTCCGAGTTCCGCAAAACCGCCCTAAAAATTGTGTGTTACTACAGGGGAGATACCTCTGGCTGCAACACCTTCCCATCAACGTTGTTTAAACAATTATAAAAAAAATCGACATTGATAGTTTTATAATCCTCCAAAGTATGATCATAGGCTCCCTAGACCATTGGCGCTAGCACGATGTGGTCCTAAACTTGTAGGCAGGCTTATCCATGCTTGGTTCGGGAAAGAGAACATCATCCCTTAGACCAAATCTATATAGAGGTAGGTTTTTCATAGGGGAGTTTCTTCTAGTTGTCTGACAGAAGCCCAACTAGGGGCTCATGGTCCTAATGGATCAACACACATTCCCTAATCCCTACGTTATAAAACTTCTCTTCTTTCGGGAAGCATCCACATAGACCATCCTGACAGCTCTTTGGGGGGCCATCTCTTTCTCATGTTTAGATATTTTTTGTTTTGCATCGCGAATCTTGATTTTGGAGCTCGATTTTAGAGATAGATCATAGATCCCTAGCACAGACCTCGCATGTAGAAGTTGTTGTACATACAAACAAAAAGTCTGAAGAATCATTTTGAAACATAGTGAAAAGAGGGTCTGACTCACAAAGTGCAGTCACAGAGCATACAAATCTTTTCAAATATAGAGAACAAGAATGAAAATGCAGATATATTTAAAGCACTTTCACTTCAGAAAGAACCATTTATATGCATGTATATCCAATGTATAGGATAAGCCACTCCACTTCGCGAAGCATAGCCCTTCGTGGAGTATCTCCAATTTCGGGGGCACGAGGGCTTTGTATAATCCCTTCATGTGAACCATTTTTCTTCACAAACCCTTCTCCCATATTAACCTCTAGGATTTTACGAATGTGATTTGAAGTTCCCTTGGGTGGTGCTACATGTTGTGTTACATAGCCCCATGCTTCTTTGTATTGGCATGCTAATGGATATTACTTCTTTTCATAGTCACACTAATGTGAACCCCTTAATGGATCACTCCAAAACACCACCTCACCATGGAATTATTGATGCCTTCCCTTCCCCATGTGAGGGTGGGTATTAGTTATGTAAGGCCAAGTGGTGACGAGTGAATCCTCACTGTCAAAGTTGTAAGATATTAAAATGCCATGAACCATCATCCTTAGAACATGACATTAATCTATAGAATCACCCAATGAAATATACCTAGGGTGCCCTACCCCAGACATTTCCACACCCACTAGTCTCCACTAGAGTAAGATATTACTCACATGTAATGAGATCATCTCGCAATAGTGGCATCTATCCATAGGGAAGGGAAACTATCTTGGTGTGATCCCCTATCCATTCTTGTGGGAGGAATCATCCTTTCTACTCCTTTATTATTAGGTTCATAAAGACTATAGGATATATGGGAACATGGTACTTCATTACACCATCCCACTCCCTTTGGGATTTATCTCCATCAGGCCTCCATCCTACAGTAAGTCCCAATCTCCATCTCCCAAGGCCGCTAACCAAATATAAGCCCCTGTTTCTTATTTTGGCCACCTACCATGCATAATACCCAATTTATTCCTTGAGTATGCACCTTTCAATATGTGGTCATTATGTCTTTTCTTCCTCTTGTTTCTCTCACCGATCATGACTCACGTCGTCATAAGGTAAGCATCAACCATGGAATTATCTCTGACCTGCCTTAGTGTGTATGCCCCAAGCTCCCCTTGAAAACTACGTGGACATTGATCTTTTCCCTTTCCTGGAAACATACATAAGAATCATACATGAGGATCAATCCCCTCACCCATTGGTCATGACCATCTTCATGTCGGTTCACCCTAACCCACATGATGTTAAACTGTATGCCCCTTTCGTCCTGCATGACGTTAAACTATATGCATACAAGGTATGTGAGTTTTGATCTTTGTCTGGTAGACATGGTACGTTGGAAGGATCCCCAAGGTTAAATCCCAATATACAATAATAAATTCTATCCCTCTTTATTGGGATCCATTTCTTGGGTCCGCCCCCAAGCATTAGACCAACTTTTGGGTCACTAACCACATGTAATCCCTAGCATCATCAATCAGTCGCTGTCCTCCACATACACCTCGATAATATGCCTCATCCTTTAATATGTGTTTTTTGATTCATATATCCTAGACATGGTACATAGGAATCACTCTTAAGGTTCAACCCCAACCACGGGTAAACATCAGTGTCCCCTTTGATGGAACCCATATCCTTGGCCCATCCCTCAGTTGCGTCAGACTAGCTCTCAGGATGCTAACCAAGCATAAGCCCCAGTATGTAATCAGGTCATTGTCCTCTATGTAGAACCTAAATCAATGCCCCCTTACTGAACTATGAGGAATTCTATACCCTACCGCCGAGGCATGTAGAAAACCTTCCTGATGTTCTGCCATGCCCCATCAGGGTATCTCTCTCGAGCCTATGTGTTACAGGAAGGTCATGCCCCAACCCATAGGTTCTACTTCGTTCGGGTCCCATCCATGTGTCTATCCTCATGGGATGCCTCTTCTGGAGTCCCATCGCCCCACCGAACTAGGTGGGAATTTATTTCCCACAATAGTAATGCATAGGAAGACTCCTTGAGGTTCATTCCTAATAATACCATCACTTTAATGGTGGTTCCATATCATTCTACAAACACATCACTCAACCCAATGTCATCCATCCTAATTCTTACTCAGGATGCCACATCCTGGTGAAATCACTCCATTTCCATGGGAATCTAACAATGCATAAGCCCCGAACAATCCAAACCCATCCAACAAAGAGTTTCCCTCTTACTATGGGCTGTTATCCATGCATAAGTCCAAGCATCGTCTTTGGGTCTCTATCCTCTACGCACACCCCGATTCTATGTCTCACCCTCCGAACTATGTGGGTTTTGATCCTTGTCTCCCAGAACATAGTATATAGGAATCATTAATAAGGTTCAATCCCCGCCAATGGTAAAATTTGGATTCCCACTTGTAGGGATCCAAGCATCCTCAAATCCAAATTAATTTGATGTTTCAATCCAACGATACATTAAACCCATTAGGTTCTCCCTCCTGGGGATGTACCCATATGATGCACTCTTGTCAATGTTCCAATCAGTCTCCACTAGACCTTAAAATCGCATCATACCTTGTGTTAAACAAGGGAAGAAGAGAAAAACCTTAGAGAAATTCTTACAGAATATAATTATGCTCACTCAACGTGGTACTCATCGGGCTCCCACGCCCTCAAGAAGACCTATGATAAGAGGAAAAACACTAGACGAACTAGTGTTTTAGCATCCCGACATTCTAGTGATGTCCAACGAGAATACTCCCCTAATCGAAGGTTGTTGACCGGACTTGGACCCTTGGAATGTACTGAAATAATAAGTGTAATTAACCTGAATCCACTAAGATATGTCACCTGGAAGTGATCCACAAACAACATCTTATTCATTAAGAGAGACCCCAATGGGGAGATGAGTTTTGAGTAGGAATCCACAGAATGAGGAACCAAAATCCCATCATCCCATTTCAATCAAGGAGAAAACATCCCTGAATAATAAACATATTCCTCCCACAATTTGAAAGTGAGAATGAAGGGAAATAGTATAGTGCATCTTTGAAGGAAGACTGTGCTCCCTAGAGAAAGCATTAAAAACACCAGTCTAGGAAGGGATGAAAAATCATTAGCATGAGTCCCATTATACTACTATAGAATTTTTCACACTGAATTGGATCATCATGTTATTTTAATATCATTGTTCTTTTGGAATATAAAATTAGGAATATCCATATTTTGTACTCAGAGCATGTGATAGCATGATAGGTTGTTGGTCTAAAAGAACCATCTCACCCCTCTCAATTGATTGAATAGGATTCTGATCCTTGGTTGTGGAAAACTATTATTTATTGTCACATAATTATGTGACATTAATCCACACCTAGCCTCAAGATCCCTTCTTCATTTTGGACAAACAACATTGAAGATACGTAGGGTGACACATTCGGTGTGTCACCACCCTTCCCATGAAAGTCCTATAACTTCACATTTATCTCACAAAACTCTAATGGACCCATCAAATATGGTAGACTAGATGTTAGTAAAGTACCTAGGTGAAAGTCTATAAATAATTCTTCTTCTTAGTGGGGAGAAAATTCAGAAATTTCTTGGATGGAGACATCCTCATACTCTTCCACTACACCAGGGAACTAAAATCCCATATAATCCACCACTATAAGGGAAATAATATCCAACTAGTGAGTAATTTTTTATAACATTCCATGGATGATCCCTTATATATCTTCCTAGAAATACTTATCACCAATAATGGAAAACATTATCCCACATACACAAACACACCCCATCCTCTTCCTAAAAAGTTTAATCAATGAATGAATTGTAGATAGGACTTCCATATATATGATGACATCATAAGGCCTCATCAATTCAAAAATGCGACTCCACATGAATATCAGTAATAAAGAGTTTGGTAAAACTCTTGGAGGAAGTGTGTAATCACTGAATCCTCTATGGAAAGAGTTTCAAAGAACAATGTTCAATCAAAGGGTCCAACCTGAATATCTAACTGTCGATGAAGAGAAGTGGAAATAAATAAGTTATTCTCACTCATTTATATTATAACTATATATAATGTTTGAAAGACACATATCAAGCCTTGAACAATGATTTTATGCATGGGGTAATTATCTTCAGCTTCCTGTAGTTTATGAAATCCTTGACCACCATCCCCCTAAGATTGGTGTGGTCTACTATGGGTTATTGGTGCGAATGATTTGAAATTCATGACACTAATTTGTACTCTATAAAAACCCATTAAAGTGGGTCTTGGGTCATGAATACCCCAATAATTTCTCCAATAGGCCAAGGTTTGGTGTCTGACATTTATTAATCATATCCCACACATGAGATTAATTATCTTAATGTACACACATACACACACAAACAACTAGCCCTAAAATTTTCAAAACATAATAAAAGAATAAAAAACATGCATAAATATATGATCAAATGAAACCACCTATAAAATAATCTAGTTTATCAATATTAATCTAGGATCCACCATCTCCCCCACACTCATAATACAACATAAAATGGTTTTTCATCTATATACGAAACCACATGTGCGGGAACCACCGATGCATGGATAAGTAAAATAATAAAGAGTAAGAAACCTCTGAAGAAGTAAATTTTAATAATGAAGAAGGGTTCCCTCATAATAATGATATAAAATTCAACGCATAACATGAAATCCCAAGATTTATTATGTGAGGACTCCATTCCTCAAGGAGGTCATCGAAAAAATTACCATCCATAGGATACTTCTTAATGTATATCTCATTCCACTAGAAAACACTCAATGATCCATTCCACCATTAGAGATAATCATCCAAAAGGTAATTATCATTAGACCCAACCCATGAAGTCTTACTCATTTTAAAAAGCCCTGATACTTATATAGGGGTTTACACCTAGGACCGTTGGGGGACACCACAACCCAATATTGACCAAAATACTATGCATGGGTTAATAATAAAAAAATACCATGAACCCTATTGAAACATAATTCTAGATATATTATTAATAACCTTATCAAATAGGTTACACAAATTACATAATCCCTACATAGGTTATCAAATGATAGATTATTGCACTATGATCTCATGGAGGGAATTCAAAAACACTATTTGAGAATAATCTTCTAGTGGGAATCAAAATCATGTGATGTTAATGTAATGCCACAATGTACCATTAATAAGATGGTAGAATCGAACACACTAAATAGATATTTTCCAAACTCTATAAATAGAGGGCTCCAAACACCCTCACGGGGTGTAGATGGTGTGTAATTGGTGTACAAGACTTGTCTATAAAACCCTCGGTTTTCCCATTTTTTTCTGACTGAAACCGAATATAAATCTCTATATACATGGTTTGTATGAATAATAAACAAAATGTATCCATTTTACAACACTCTACTCGTGTCGTCCGGCCATTCCCATGTACCAACCTGTGTACACCTTCCAATTCCTTGGTACAGTTGGCTGTGTACTTTGAAGTGGACACTAACCACCATATTCTCATGTAAAATCTGAGTAACATGAAAATGCACCTAGAAAGAGAGAAACATCATTTGATATTTAACTCTCCATGAAAATACTAGACCTGCAACCAGGGGGTCCCACATGGCATGTTACTTCGGATGACATTCCTTATAACCTTAGATTTTATATATCTACTAGTTTCCTCCTACAAATCATCTTCCAGGCCACTATCACTACCTAAATCAGCAGAAATCATATATTTGTGGTCGGGTGACCATTTATATCATCGATCACAATGGTTCAGGTTTAGATCTGTTCAAAAGAAGAACCTTTGATCCATCTGTCCCCAATGAACGTCAAAACCTAGATGAAAATATTCCATCAATCATTTTAGATTCATCTCTGATCATAATCTTCCATCACTGTATCTCAATTATACCCTCGATCATGAAGCTAACACATGGTATCAATCTGTTGTGATGAATACTAGTCGTGCAATGATCGAATACTGGGTATTCATCGAACTCATTGACAATGTAATTTCACCCGATGAACGAGAAAAGAAACAAGGAAAAATCCACAAGTCACAATATTTGAGGCATTAAACTCAGAATATTTTTAATAATCCTTGATCTGTTGTTCAATAAATAGATATATGAAGAAGAAATAAACACAACAGACAATTAATTCCATCACAAAATAAAATTTCCATCGATTCAAAAATCAATTCTATTTGTGGAATTGAACTATGTTTGAATGGGATAATAGTGAGGGATGGGAATCATAAATAAACATCCTACCTAATGTTTGGATAAATCACTGATGAATAATTTTTCTTTTTTTCCTTCAATGATGATATTCCATGAAATCTGATAGTGCAATGATCCTCGATGTGGTCATGATCTGATTTATTTCACCAAGATCTAATATATCGCTATATCCAATGGTTCCGCTAAATCCTAGGTTATGTGGATAACCATATGGTTGACCCATAACATTTTTTAAATAAGAGATATGATAAATATTTTAATGAAAATAAATAGGTAAATAAATTTATATATTTTATTAATTCCATCCCCAAAACAAATTTTTCACAAACACTCGATTTCAACAAAGTTTATGTCACGCAAGGGGTAAAACCTACATTTTAAACTCAAAAACTCACTCATATTTTTAATATGTCCCCCAATTAAGGGGTTACTAAAATTTTCTAGAAAAAATTAATGTGAATGATATTAATAAATTTATTATATTTCAATAATTAATTCATGGTAAACCATTCCTTTGAATCCCATATCGTGCCAAGTCCTGGCTCAATAAATAATCCGTATACTATTTTGAGTGAATACATAGAAAATATAAGTTGCTAAATTCTCCCCATCATAGGAATTTTTGACCGGAAAATGGAAAAACATGCTAAAAATTTGGTAGTTCTGATTTTTCATATAGGTCTCCCACTCGCAAGCACTCACAAGATGATTCACATGTTGCCACTCGAAACGTAATAGGGGAATAAATCACTGAATAATGATCCTGTAATACCGATTCTCTATCTACATCAGGTAATGAGAAAAGGTAGTTCCATCCTCAATGTCCATATCACCTGATTGTAGAACATGTTATCGGTCATGCATGCTCCTCTTAAACTATGACATGTGGAACACATCATGTTCCCAATCCAACAATAGTGGTAGAGCTAATTAGAATTATGCCTTCTGAACTATATTTACTATATATAAAAAGCTAATGAATCCTTGAGATATCATTCTATCGGAGAAAAATCTTCATAATCCAATTTGATGTGAGACCCTCATGAACACATGGTCTCCCTCTTCAAACTCAAGTGGTCTCCATCATTAATCCGTAAAAGAATTAAAATGAATATGTATAGTACTCATCCACTCTTGGATAATTTTCATCTTCTCTGTAGTATATAGAACCAACTCTAGGCTCATGATTTCTCACAAACCTGGACCATTCCAACAAGGTACTGACCTGTGGGGTAACCCATGAAAGGAATCAAGTGGTTCCAAAACCAATGGTATAATTGAATCTGTTTTGTACTTAAAATCAACGAAGGACAGTTGATCCTCCAAAGTGTGTAAAAAATTCAACATAAAAGCCTACAATGTTTCTTCCAACAACTAAATGGTCTGCTCAGTTAGACCATTAGTCTGGGGGTGAAACAACATGCTCAAATGATATGGGTCCAAAAATACATGTTATAATTATTTTTATAAATGTGATGTGAAGTGTGCAACATGGTCATAAATGATCATCATGGGAACTCAATGGATATAGACTATATCATCTATGTACAAGAATCCCATGATCTATATCATTGTCTTCTCTCAAATGGTTAGAATGTGTGATAAAGTGGGGATTCATTCAACAATAAAAAAGATGGGATCATGTCCCCTTGATGTATTTGGTAAACTCATCTTGAAGTCCATTTATATCCCATTGCAGATAAACTCTAAGTCCTCAAGGTGTTGAGATAAGACCACTGGAACTGACTTCTTGTGACGTACATAACCTATTTTAGGGTTATTTTAAATTTATTTTCCACTCATGATTTGTTTTGGTGGTTTCCAAAGGTTTTATTGAGAATAGGTGAGTTTTCATGAATTGGGCCAAACTGCGAGCCCAATTCTAGATTTAAAAATAAATTTTGTTTCATTTATAACATTTTCAATTTTTAATATTTTTGAATAATTCCAACTCCTAATTGTTATCCCCTGATACAGTAACCCCACATTTAAATTTGGGGCCTTTATAAATCCATAAGCATGGGAGATTTTTGTTTTTATTTAAGAATTGGGCCAACCCGAAGGCCCATTTTCCAGTTTTAAATTGTTTCATTAATTTATTAATATCATATTCATTAAAATGGATTTTTCGGTGATTCCACCTCCCTCTCGAGACTAAGAAGCCCAGGCGCGCTCCCATTTCCTTTACCCCACTTTGGAGATATATTTCATCGTGATTTGGTGCTGACAGTCTTGGGGTTTCTAAAATCGGTCAGATTTGAGGAGGTAAGTTCATTCCATCATAACTCTCTCAATTCTTACTCTTTTACCCCCATTACAATTCCTAAATTATCTCATTATCCCTTTTATAACATCCATTGAATGTTTGGTTATTTTTAAATTCATATTCTTGGGGAGTTTAGGTCGTTTTCTTCAAGATTATTTTGGGTAATGTTTCTCTTTTCGATTCTTCTCTTCTCCTTAGGGTTTCCACCCTATCTCAAGAGTTTATAGAATGTCCAGAACATAGGGTTCGAACATATGGTCTTATTTGATATCTTTTGGGTCAATTTTTGGTGGTCTAGGTCTGGATTTATATTCCTTGATGTGCGGCGGTGGTGCGGTTGATGTTTCGCACCATATTTTGAGGGTTTCGACATAAAAGGTAGGTGATTCCATGTGTAATCATTTCTAGATGAGTTAGTTTGATTGAATTACTTATTATGCATTTACTAATATGCTTTGTGTTGTGCGGGAACTGTTTATTTTGTATTTGGTAAAGCATTTTTTTTACAGTTTCATTTTAGTTTCAAAAATTGGGTGTTTTACATGTGCAACCCTTTGGGTATTGTTTGGGTGTGTTTTATAACATATGAAATTGGTTTAATAAATCTTGGTTGGGCTTAAAATTCTGATTTTTTAGGGTATTGTTGTGCCATTAGGTTTTAAAGAGGTTTCTTTTAATGGGTTTAAGGTGTAAAGCCTTATTGTACTTCTTGAAAGTGATTTTGAAAACGTGTTCTTTTCATGTGGATCTTTTGTGGTATTGTTTGAGGTGTTTTTATAACACATGGGGGTAGTTTAATAAATGTTTCTGGGGATGAAAATTCTTTTTTGAATTTTTATTGGTGTTATTTTATCCTTGAAATATGGTTTTGAAATGAGTTTTTTTGTGAAAAGATTTGGTACACTCTTTAGAATTGTTTTATGAAAGTTTTGAATGGTTTAATGATTTATGTAAGATGTGAAACCATATTGGAAAACTGTTTTGGATTGTTTATACTTTCAAATGGACCATTTTAAATGTTAATAGTTCTGTTATGTTATATTTATCCTCTTGGAAATGTTTTATAAAAATGTTTAATTGATTTACTAAAATGTGAAAGAGGTGTGAACGTTATATGGGCTGTTTGTGTGAGTGCGATGTGAAAAGTGGATTTTTTTTATAAAAAGGGATTTAGGAAACATGTAAGTGGGCTGTTATGTGATATATAGTATATTTTTAGGTATTTTATAAAATTGTTAAAGGATGTGTTGGATTGTGAAAGTTATGCAAAAAGTGATGTGGGCTATTTTGGTGTGGGTTTGATTTCAAAATGCATTTGAATGAAAAGTGGACTTTTGTGACTTGTGTTGTATACATGTGGGATGTTTGGTGAATTTATGATAGGGAAATGATATTTTCATGTGAAATTTATATTCATTGACTTGTTTAAATTGTTTGAGCACAAAGGGAAAACCCGGGTATCTAGGTGGGTGGACGTGTACTAGTATGCTAGTGATCCCGTGGGGTTTGGCCTCAGTTTCACTTAGCAAGATTGACACTTACAACTCTAACTAAACTAAGATGATGATGATTGGGGACCAATAGGTTATGGGTATGTTCCCTACTAGTGGCTCGTGCATGAGAACGAATATTTGTGATGGTTACTCTCACCGATATACGAGGTACCTGGGACCCACAGCTAGCTAGTGCCTAGGGGTTATTTCCCATTGCTTGTGCTCACTGGATATTTTGTGCTTACCATCGGCATACGGTACATTTTTCTGGAAAATTTAGTAGCTTTGGTGTTTATTTTAAAAAGTGTTAGTCCTTTAAAATATCCCACTTGAAAACTGTTCTTATTCAAAGTTGCAGCTTTTAGAAATTGTAACTAGCTTTTAATGTTTTTGAAAACTTGCATGCTTTTCGTATTTAAATGCTTATTATATGGAATCTCTTAGTGGTGGTATCCTATTGGGATTTGACTCACACCCTACTTACACCCTTGGGTGTAAGTAGACTTGGTTATTTTGTTGTCGGAGGTTTGGGTATAACTTTTGTGCCAACAGTTCGGGTTTCCACCGGTCATTCATGATGCGGTGTTGTAGAGATGGCTTGAGGAAGATGCCTCTTGCCATGATGAGGTTCTTGGGCTGTCATTTCTTGGGTTTGTACCTTTTTAATGATCTTCAAACATTGTTTAAAATTGTGCAATTCAGTTCTGAATTTATTAAAAAGATGTTTTGGTTTGAAAAATCCATATTTGGTTTCTTGGATTCATTTGATGTTTCAAGTATAAAAACGCAGGTAAATCGTTCCCAATTTTCAGTTTTTGATACCCGGGCACTTGTGCCAGCCCGTGGGAATCGGGAACGCCCTTCGGGACTTTCCACGGGTCGGGTCGGGTGCCGGGTTTTGCGGCGACCAGATTCGGTTCGTGACAAAATGGTATCAAAGGGAGGTTCTGGTTAACTCTTTGGGTCATGTTATTTAGGGAACAGTCGGGATAGATTAGAGTTAGAATTGTTGGGACTTTGTAGTTCGGTTATGGGTAGTGTGCCTGATCACCACACCTCATGACGGGATTCGAGTCACCAGGGGAAGTCGGGATTTATCTATGTTCTTTGTTTTTCTTGGTTTAATGATGATTAGGGGAAATGAAAAGAGAGTTGGGTTAATGGTCTCAGTGAGCTCACAGGTCCTGGAAAGCCATGTGGAGCCGGGGATATTCTCTAGAACACTCTCTGTGATAGTGAAGTGATTGTAATATGGCCTCCAATCATATTTCCAATTCACCCACTGAAACTAGTTTCCTCTCAGATTGTTTTGTACTATAGTTTTGCAATCTTGGAAATTTGGTTTTAAAAGGACTTGGATTTAAGAAGTATAAAGTTTTTCTGAAATTATTTTCAAATAAATAAGCAGTGGATTGATTTATGAAATGGTGGAACTGAATTTTTAGAATTGTTTTGAAATGGAAAATGGTGTTTTTACACCTCTTTTGAAAGAAATAACTATATTGAAGTTGGTTTTGAAAAGTGTTTACAATAGAGTTTTCTAAACAATCAAAGAGTGTTTTAATGGGATGAGATGTTTTGAAATTGATGTGAATATATTGAAAGTGAGTTATTTTCTAAATGGTTGTGCATTTTTGAATAGTTTTGTAAGATGTGAGTTGGAATTTGATCTCGTGGTTAGTAGTTTTGAGAAAAAGGATGTGTTGGTTGACCATTTTGGTTTTGAAAAGTGGAAAGAATTTTTGTTTTAACCTTTGATATTTTCATGAGCAACCACATTCATGGGGTTATATGGGAAGAGGGATGGTTGATGACATGAATGGATGAGTGTCGGGATGGATATGAGGAGGGTTCCTGGTGTGGCATAGGAACATGCATGTGTAAGGCCCATGGGGTACCATTGGTGGATGTGCTAACCGCTGAACCATTTGTTTTCAAAGAAATGTTTTTAAATATCAAAACATGATTTCTTGATGATTTTTTTTGGGATGGTGTATATTATGTGTTTTCGGAAAATGTTGATGTTGTGGGATGTTTTGAGTCCAAGAACCCCTCCTGTTTGAACTTTGTTTTGGGTTTGGGTTTGGTCAGTAAGTTGTGTTGTAGGGACGGTTAATGGTCTCTTTTGAAAAATGTTTCGGGACGACTTTACGATGGTTCCCTACATGTGTTTGGATCTGGTTTGTGGTATATCTTGACCAATGGACTATCTTGGTTGGGTCCTTGGGTTCAATCATTGGATAAGGTACACCCCCATTAATGGTTAGTGCACAATTGAAGTGAACCCCAGATTGTTTCGCCGTTTGAAGACCCTCCAGTTGATCAATATAATGAATCTTTTTCTTGAGATTTCTAGATCGAGTCGACACCCATTCCTTTCATTGATTTTTATATCCTCTTATAACGAGAGAGTGCTCTTGGAAGGTTGAAAGAGACCATAGTTTCTTAAGTTTCTTGATTCGTCGAAGGTGGATATGGTCTAGGGTTGTTAGTGTGGATGATTGTCTCGATGGTGTCTAAGAGGGCCTTTGGGTTCTTCAAAGTTTCTTTGAATCATGAGTTCATGTTAAACCACTGGTGTGGGAAATATGGTCATGATAGGATATTGTGGCCACTTTCTATAATTGTGTGCTGTTTTGGGATGTTGTATAAGGTCCCTCTCCATGAATTGTTTATATCAGTTGAAATGGTCATGTTTGGTGATGCCATATGATGTCATGTACTCGATTGACTGTATAGGTGAAAGTAGTGAAATCCTCTGAGAGTCCCTGTTATGTTGGGCAAATGTCTCCCTTGGAAAAACTTCAAAATCATCTATTTTAGAGGAATGTGAGTGTATGTGTTCTTTACTTCTATTGTTTCTCACCTGAAGAAACATGTTGTGATGTGTGTGTATCTTCTTAGCCCTTGTTTTAGTGAAATATCAGGATAAGGTAAAGTGAGTTTGGAATGTGTTATGTCTAGAAAACTTATTTGGGACTGCGGTGTAGTTTTTGGTGGCACCGAAAAGAATAATTCTCATTCAGTGGGTTTCCAAATATTAACTACGAGGCCGAAGATGCTTCAATCATTTGAGCTCCAGCCATAGGTCTCGGAGAGAAGCTGGCTCGTAGTCAGGGGAAATCCCAGGGCCATTTAAACCCTTGTACAAAGTCCTATCCTTAGTATGAAAGATGGGAATAGTTCAAACCTCAGGTTTCGTCATAGTTGAGCACGTAGTTTGTGCACGTCTAGTAGTGGTCGTGTTCTAGGAAGCCATGTAGAAAGAATTATATTCATAGTTAGTGCACAGTTTCCCAAACCATGTAGACTAATCCTGCGCCCTTCCTAAATATTTAATTTCTTTTTGGGTCCTTCTGTGTCGGCCCATGCTGGTCGGTTAAGATGGTCAGTTCTTATGGTGGGGAGACCCACTATGATTTTCATGAATTTTCCTTCATAAAAATTTAATGGAAGTATATCCCTTGTACTAGAGAGTATGTTTTGGCCTCCCACTATTAGTGTCTTGATTCTGTCTCGGGAAAACAATTTAAGTTGTCTCTTATGGTGGGGAGCCCATTTGTGTCTCTTCATACAAGTAACTCATATTTTTTTTCCTTGGACTTGTCTAGGAAGTAGGTATTATCATTCGAAGATATCTAACTACCTACATATTCATTGGGTAAACATTGATATTGGAGAGTTTCCGATGGTTTAGTTATAGTAGGGAAGTGTAACCTTGTTCAATGTTGTTGTTTTTTTTGGGTAAATTGATTGAGTATTGTTCAGATTGTGTTTGAGGAGTTTTCATTTGGGATAAAGCCTGAATGTACTTGATTGTTTCAGGAAAGTTGTGTAAGTTTGGTTTGTGGGAGTATTCCTTCCATCATTGATCACTGGAGGTTTTTTGAACTTTGGGGGTGAAACCTGGCAAGGGTGTACCTATTGGTTTCTCAGTTGGGTTTGGTTGTTGCTTTGACCTTGCTGTGACATTCTGGGGCGGAAAGTTTTCTAAGGTGGGGAGAATTGTCACGTAAATAACCTATTTTAGGGTTATTTTAAATTTATTTTCCACTCATGATTTGTTTTGGTGGTTTCCAAAGGTTTTATTGAGAATAGGTGAGTTTTCATGAATTGGGCCAAACTGCGAGCCCAATTCCAGATTTAAAAATAAATTTTGTTTCATTTATAACTTTTTCAATTTTTATTATTTTTGAATAATTCCAACTCCTAATTGTTCTTCCCTGATATAGTAACCCCACACTTAAATTTCGGGCCTTTATAAATCCATTATCATGGGAGATGTTTGTTTTTATTTGAGAATTGGGCCAACCCGAAGGCCCATTTTCCAGTTTTAAATTGTTTCATTAATTTATTAATATCTTATTCATTAAAATGGATTTTTCGGTGATTCCACCTCCCTCTCGAGACTAAGAATCCCAGGCGCGCTCCCATTTCCTTTCCTCCCACTTTGGAGATATATTTCATCTCGATTTGGTGATGACAGTCTTGGGATTTCTAAAATCGGGCATATTTGAGGAGGTAAGTTCATTCCATCATAACTCTCTCAATTCTTACTCTTTTCCCCCCATTCCAATTCCTACATTATCTCATAATCCCTGTTCGAACTTCCCTTGAATGTTTGGGTATTTTTAAATTCATATTCTTGGGGAGTCTAGGTCGTTTTCTTCAAGATTATTTTTGGTAATGTATCTCTTTTCAATTCTTCTCTTCTCCTTAGGGTTTCCACCCTATCTTAAGAGTTTATAGAATGTCCAGAACATAGGGTTAGAACATATGGTCTTATTTGATATCTTTTGGGTCAATTTTTGGTGGTCTAGGTCTGGATTTATATTCCTTGATGTGCGGCTGTGGTGCGGTTGATGTTTCGCACCATGTTTTGAGGGTTTCGACATAAAAGGTAGGTGATTCCATGTGTAATCATTTCTAGATGAGTTAGTTTGCTTGAATTACTTATTATGAATTTACTAATATGATTTTTGTTGTGCGGGAACTGTTAATTTTGTATTTGGTAAAGCATTTTTTTACAGTTTAATTTTAGTTAAAAAAATTGGGTGTTTTACATGTGTAACCCTTTGGGTATTGTTTGGGTGTGTTTTATAACATATGAAATTGGTTTAATAAATCTTGTTTGGGCTGAAAATTCTGATTTGGTAGGGTATTGGTGTGCCATTAGGTTTTAAAGAGGTTTCTTTTAATGGGTTTAAGGTGTAAAGCCTTATTGTACTTCTTGAAAGTGATTTTGAAAACGTGTGCTTTTCATGTGGATCTTTTGTGGTATTGTTTGAGGTGTTTTTATAACACATGTGTGTAGTTTAATAAATGTTTTTGGGGATGAAAATTCTGTTTTGAATTTGTATTGGTGTAATTTTGTCCTTGAAATATGGTTTTAAAATGAGTTTTTTTGTGAAAAGATTTGGTACACTCTTTAAAATTGTTTTATGAAAGTTTTGAATGGTTTAATGATTTATGTAAGATGTGAAACCATATTGGAAAACTGTTTTGGATTGTTTATAATTTCAAATGGACCCTTTTAAATGTTAATAGTTCTGTTATGTTATATTTATCTTCTTGGAAATGTATTATAAAAATGGTTAATGGATTTACTAAAATGTGAAAGAGGTGTGAACGTTATATGGACTGTTTGTGTGAGTGCGATGTGAAAAGTGGATTTTGTTTATAAAAAGGGTTTTAGGAAACATGTAAGTGGGGTGTTATGTGATATTTAGTATATTTTTAGGTATTTTATAAAATTGTTAAAGGATGTGTTGGATTGTGAAAGTTATGAAAAAAGTGATGTGGGCTATTTTGGTGTGGGTTTGATTTCAAAATGCATTTGAATGAAAAGTGGACTTTTGTGACTTGTGTTGTATACATGTGGGATGTTTGGTGAATTTATGATATGGAAATGATATTTTCATGTGAAAATTATATTCATTGCCTTGTTGAAATTGTTTGAGCACAAAGGGAAAACCCGGTTATCTAGGTGGGTGGACGTGTACTAGTATGCTAGTGATCCCGTGGGGTTTGGCCTCAGTTTCACTTAGAAAGATTGACACTTACAACTCTAACTAAACTAAGATGATGATTATTGGGGACCACTAGGTTATGGGTATGTTCCCTACTAGTGGCTCGTGCATGAGAATGAATATTTGTGATGGTTACTCTCACCGATATACGAGGTACCTGGGACCCACAGCTAGCTAGTGCATAGGGGTTATTTCCCATTGCTTGTGCTCACTAGATATTTTGTGCTTACTGTCGGCATACCGTACATTTTTCTAGAAAATTTAGTAGCTTTGGTGTTTATTTTAAAAAGTGTTAATCCTTTAAAATATCCCACTTGAAAACTGTTCTTATTCAAAGTTGCAGCTTTTAGAAATTGTAACTAGCTTTTCATGTTTTTGAAAACTTGCATGCTTTTCGTCTTTAAATTCTTATTATATGGAATCTCTTAGTGGTGGTATCCTATTGGGCTTTGGCTCACACCCTACTTACACCCTTGGGTGTAAGTAGACTTGGTTATTTTGTTGTCGGAGGTTTGGGTATAACTTTTGTGCCAACAGTTCGGGTTTCCACCGGTCATTCATGATGCGGTGTTGTAGAGATGGCTTGAGGAAGATGCCTCTTGCCATGTTGAGGTTCTTGGGATGTCTTTTCTTGGGTTTGTAACTTTTTAATGATCTTCAAACATTGTTTAAAATTGTGCAATTCAGTTCTGAATTTATTAAAATGATGTTTTGGTTTGAAAAATCCAGATTTGGTTTCTTGGATTCATTTGATGTTTCAAGTATAAAAACTCAGGTAAATCGTTCCCAATTTTCAGTTTTTGATACCCGGGCACTTGTGCCAGCCCGTGGGGATCGGGAACTCCCTTCGGGACTTGCCACAGGTCGGGTCGGGTGCCGGTTTTTATGGCGACCAGATTCGGTTCGTGACCCTTCTCATCCTTCACTTGCTGAAAATTGAGGCATAGAGTGATAAGCACATCAATAAAACTCTTGATCCTTGGCCATGAAAACTTACATTGGATGTACTCATATATCATTCCACACATGGATGGCCAATAAATGGGATGTATCATACTCCCAAATATTTTCATCCCAAAACGTCATTGGTATCATCGTCTATCCAATGAAAAGTATAGAATTATTCCACTTGATAATATCCATCATGTAGACATCCAATGTATATATTATTACCTAAGGTCTCATAGTCAGTATCTCCAAATTGATCATCACTAATACTCTATAAAAGTGGTGGGGTAACAACCATCGAATAAATACCTTTAGCACCATAATTATCTTCCAAGGAAAACTGAAATGAGGATAACTACTCTGACACCTCATTAAGCTACTGAGAACAATATCTCTCATAGAGAGAGTCTTCTATCATGTATCCCTTCACTAGAGTGTAAAAAATCTCAAAGTTATAGCCTAGGAGAAAACCCTTTCGAGTTAATATCCGTTTGAATGAAGACAAACATGAGACTATTTTGGATGTAATAGACAATAAACTATTCTCCCATATTGTAGAGATTTCACACATTTAGTGTAAAGAATACCACATATAGTTAAATATCATGGGTTTCACGGCTCTTCTTAAATTATCTCAACTGACATGAACTGAATGAAATCTTATCCTACAATCTCATTAGTACACAACTAAGACCAATCCCTAATGAATCAAATAACACTACATACTTGAAACCCTCATCTATAAATCTCAAAATTGTATTCTCATCAACATCTACCATAAATCCTAGAATAAAATTGTCACATTTTTTACCACATGAAATTATTTTCCTACCAGATAAAATCTATCAACAGGTGAAGAAACTCTTGAATTCTTTTTGAAACAGTCAGATAGTACCCATCAAACCCTAGGAATATCCACATCATGGTAATAGACATGGATGGATCCCAATATATCACTTCATCAAACATCACCATGTCCACTTCTACTCTTAACTCTAAGATGACATGTCCCGTGAATTGGATCCCTCAAATCCAAAACACACACTTCAAGAGATTTCAATAAATATGGTTATCTCAGAGCATGTCTAAGACCATTTTCAAGTGTCTCATGTGATTCTACTTAAAAAACTTGTACAATTGGATTTCAATTATCAAAACAACCATAAATAAATCTATAAAAGTCCAAAAGACATAGTTCATGAGTCCCATCAACCCTGCTAGGGAATCTATCACACTTAAGGGAACCAAAAAGTACTCATAGTGACCTTAGTGACATCTAAGTGTCATATTTAGTATATCCTCATCCCATAATAAAATCTGGTGATATCCTAAACTGTGGTCAATCTCCAAGAAACATCACACACCTATCAATTGATAAAGTCATTCATTGTTCCTCTATAGTAGATTCGTATTATTCATGGTAACCACATTGAAGAATAGGTAGTCTACGCATAACATCAAACTCTCATCCTCCATATTGGTGATGAACACATGGGATACCCATGGGGAAACACTAGGTATCATAAATCTCTTCTTTTAAAGGCCTCCAACTAGACCCGCATATCAATAAGATTTATGGGATCTATCTGACATGATGGTGATCAAAAAAGGGAAATAAATGTGTATATATGAATTCATAAGTCTAAATCTTGGGGTGGGTTGTAATCCTATATCATTTTTAGTAAATACATCTCAATACCCTTCCAACACCCTAGGGAACTGGTATCCCATTTCATCAAATGCTCCAACAGTCATTCTATCAAATTGGTTACTAAATTGTTGCACTCTCATATAGATAAGATCATACTGCTATTCCAATTATTCATATTCAGCTATAAAGGAATACCACATCCCATCACTATGGATACATGGCATCATCTACCTAAAACAATCAATCTGGCCATGAACCAAAAATAACTTTTTCATATATAAGATGATGTCATAAGGACTCATTTCTTGTACAATTTGATACCATAAAAATAACTCACCTCAAAGAGTTAGATCTCCATGTTGGTAGAACTGTGAAATCACTGAGTTACATATGGTCAAAGTCTCCATGTATATGGATCAAGCTAGAGGGTAAACCTGAATCTCCATATGTCTAACTAGAGAAGGGGTAAGAATCGAATGAATCACACCTGTCTCAATCTATACTCTCTCTAATTTAGAAAATATATAGATCATACCTCATATCATCCCTAGAGCCTCTGGTCTATAGGAAACTATTGAATAAAAGTTTCATTGTCATGCACCACCAGTTCGCTGAGTGTATCATTGACTAAATGGTGGAGGTGGTTGTAGTAAATCAAACCATTGACCACCTCCTACTACTCTGTCATCCCCTCAACCACATTCACTTCCCTATAGACCATCCTTATCCTACCTCAGCCTCCTATTGAAGGTCCCTTGAATGTTGGTTGATTAGTTGTACGATGGGACAAAAAATCCCATGGTAGATATCCCAATCCATTTTAGGAGATACACCACCTATTCCTTATCTGATTAAAGCCATCATGAGAGCCCCAGAAAATTAACCCACTCTTCTGGGATAATCTCATGAAGTGTCTAGTATACCCCAAATTCCTATGACATATTTACACTACTGGACCCCATGGAGTCATTTCTTGGTTGTCCATTTGCAGTACCCGTTGTTAGCACCTACTCTTCCAAGAAGCTCTCCACCACCAAGACCCACTCAATCAGCCCATAATTGGTGTTAATGAAGAGAGATATCACTATTTTCCAGATATTTTGATGGAATCATTTTTCAATGGTTAGGTCTATGAATAATGGATATAGAACAATATCCATGGAGTATCTTGAGAGATTAGTGAACGTCGCTGAATGCTCCTACATAGTCAAACTACCATGCTACATATGCAGAATCTACTAGAAGGGAACTAATCATAATGTCGTTGGATAAAAATTCTCTTTAAATATATGATAAAATTATGTATAAGTGAAATATATATATTCATGTTACTAAACTAAAAAACTATAGAAAATCCCCTAATTTCACATTTCACATGGACCACCATATGATCTGCGTGCATTCTCACAGGGAAGAAAATGAATGTGAACTCCTCTATCTAGTCCTCATCCACTTATGGTTATAGATCACCCTAAAATCATAATATTTCTCTTCCCATGGAACTCATGAAGTACACTTAGACTATGTACATCCCCAATAAGAACCTATAGTGCTAGATATTGCGCAATGGATGGTGGTCGAGCATGTTAACCACCAAAAGGTTCTATCTCTAGTACATTCCATTATACTGAATCCTCATCACTCAATACATCATCCTCATGATCACATTGTCAAATCATGGCTATATGTCTTCATAGATGTGTCATGAAATAAACAAGAAGTACAATGTTTAAAGAGTATGTATGTGGAGAAGAATCAAGAAGGACATGGAGACCACAACATAATTATATATGATACATGTTCTAATGTATTCCATGCATCCAATTTCTACATGTATCGTGTTGAAAGGATAGTGATTAGTGTCCTAGTGTATGGATACATCAACCGCCACACCAACACAGGAGTCCCTAGTTTGAAGGCTGAACTTGATATACTTAACCCAATTTCCCCAAAATAATGTAATAGAATATGGTCCTAATGTAGAACCAACTACTATGATAATACTTTTTCATGATCAGACCCAAGGAGGGCCAAACTGAGGCCACCCCAAGCCCACCTCCAATAGGCCAAGGTCTGGTGACCAGTGTTGAGTACGCATATCCCACCCATGTGAGATGTTATCCTAATATACTTGTACACTCAATCAAAATCTCCAAGAACCAAAAAGGATGAAATTTTATCCAATTGATTCCAATTTATACATATATATATGATCCCACAATAAGAGTATATCATAATGAATTGAATGAAATAATGAGGGACAAATACAAGCCCAACCAAAAATTGCAGTAAACTTATGCTTCTCAATGGGTGGGGACAATGATCAAATGTTACCACCTGAAAAAACCTCGGTCTATCCAACTCAAGTTATGACCAAACCCCTCCATGTCATCCTAATAAATCATTAAATGGGTCATCATTTACATAAGTAACGACACGTACAGGAAGATCCCACATAGGGGTGAGTATAACAATACCTAGTAGGACACCCTAAAACAACTAAACAAGATTAATCAAGAATAATTATCTCATAAAAATGATATAGTAATCAATTCATAACAGGATATCCTAGACATACCCAGGAACATCACCGCGCTGGCATGAGGACCAAACAAAACTTCTAGCAACTTCATTATTGTTGAAGGAATGGTCATTCTAGGAGATTCCACTCCATGAGCCATGACATCATCATTGAATGTCACCCAAGATGTTATGATCGTTGGTCCCTATACATGAAATCCCACTAGTCTTAGAAGACTCTGATAAATAGATTGGAGATCATACCCTAGACCATTGGCGAACACCACAACCCCAATCTAGATTAACCCTCTTATAAAGAATCACACTCCAATGATACCACGAACCCTACTAAAATAGAATTCAAGATAGATGATCAACACCATACTCAATTAGGTAATACCAATTCCACAAACCCCACCGATGGTATACAATATAAAAGGATCACACTCCAGTCTCACGAAGGGACACCACAAACTCTATTTTAGAGTGATCATCTAGAGGGTATCACAATACTATGATGTGAATGTAATAGATTATTTTAAACTCATTGAAATAGACCATGGGAAAAAATTCAAATGATATAGGTCCTTATTGAAGAAAGAGAGGGATCCAAACACCCTCAAGGGTGGGTGGGGGTATATAATGTGTATTAGGGGTACACGACATGTGTAACCAACCCCTGGTCTATGTGTGTGCTATTTACTTACACAATATGATAATAGACATATGAACATAATGTTGGAATAGTAAATTTTAGGCATCTATCAGGAAAAACTCCTCTTGCACCATATTGATATGCCAGTATACCACTGGTCATTCCTGTGTACCAACCCGTGTACACCTAGCGGTGCCCATGTACACTCGGTAGTGTTTTTGCCTATATAATATTAAATACCCATTCCCATTTTACTTCTAAGTAACATGTAGATCCTCCTAGAATAATTCCCATAATTAGTGATATTTATTTGTCTTCAAAAACCCTATCACAACAACCATGGGGTTTAACATGACATGTAACATCAGATTACACACCATGTAACCCGAAATTTTCCTAATCTAGTGGTTTATATATCAGTATAATCATATAGGTTACCATTTCCTCTTAAAATACGTATAAAATTTATATCCAGGTTCGGAAAACCATTTTGATCATTGATTGATGGGATTTAGATTCATATATTACTAAAAAATGCCACCATCGATCCATCAGTCACTGCTACACATGAAAATATTGGTGAAGGAAATCATTCAATTATTTTTGATCCACCGCCAATCATACTCTTCCATTTCTACACATCCATTATTACCATTATTATAAATCATACATACAGTATTGATCCATTTCATCAAAGAATGAAAATCCAACACTCTACTATTGGGTATTTATTAAACCAGGGGTGAAATAAATTGACATTGATGAACATGCCAAGAAATGGGGGTGAAATCCAGAATCCACAGGATGTGGGGAAAAAACCTCATCCTTCTTCCATTCTTCCTTGATCCTTTTTTTAAAGAAATATATTGATGAAGTTAAAATAAACACAATGATCTCTTAATTGTATCACAAAATAAATCATCCAATAATGTGAAATTCCATTTTTATTTTATTTGTGTTAAAAATAGCTAAAAGAGAGAGATAGAAATAAAAAATCAACATTCTACATGTAATTTAGATTTATTTCTGACAAATAATGGTTATATGTTTCAATATTTGGAGATATTCCATGAAAATCGATGAAAAAACGAACCTACATATGATCTTGATCCTATTTAGTTTACCAAGAGATACCCAAATGGTCTCTCTAATAGTTCAACTCCATATTAGGTTTTGCAGATAACACTATGGTTGACGCATAACAATGTTCAAATAAGACATCTTGACACTTCATTAAAGTAAAATAAAATAAATTAATTAGTTAACTATATTAATTCAGTGACTATAGAAATTTATACATAAATGGCCAATGCCGACAGAGGATATGTCCCACCATGTGTAAAACCACATTATGAACTCAAAGTCACCCTCAAATTTCCAATTAAAGCTCCCCATTCAGTAGTTATTCAAAAATTTCAAAAAAAAGACAGACATGTGACATTAGTATATTTAATATATTTAATAAATTAAATCTTTCATGTTAGGCATTTTAATTTCACATCGTGTCAGTTCCTAGATCTGAATATAATCAATATTCTATTATGAGTCAATCCATGGAAAAATTAGAGTCATTATATGCACTCCAAACCTCTATTCCACAACCACTACCAAAAATACCTCCTTTACCCAACTGTTTATATTTATTTTTTGGTTTATAAACCGCATATCTATTATATATGTGTTGGTTCAAGAAATACATATTGAGATTTCCACAACCATTGAATGAGAAACACCACCTCTTGGCTAACTATAATCATCTTGAGAGCCATGATCTATATATCCTCTATCCTGGGACCATAACCAAAAGCATATCAAATAGCTAGATCCCTATATCCACCATCAACTTCAAGACATCAAGGGATCATCTCCTATGTACCAACTACAAGCACCAATTGTGAGTGTATTATTTTCCAAAAAATTCCAATACTAAATGAAACTCAAGCACTCCAGCATCTATAGGAATGAAAATATATTTCAATTCATCTTAGATATCTAAGTGCATGACTTATTGGAACATTAATTATCATAATATTGAATCACTAACAATATAAATAGATTATCTTGAGAGGTTGGGGAATATCAAATAATAAATTACAATGGTAATACTGCCCTGCTAAATATATAGAATCTGTTGAATGTACACTACTCACACCATGGTTATATAAAACTCTTATATGAAGAGAGACTCTAACCCTATCTCAGAGAGAGACTCATCATCATGTGTATAAGTAACTAGACTCTACTATCAAACCACTGGGTCCTGAAAAAAATTGTATTATAGGGCCACCATTTGAACATATGGTGACTCATAAAGGTAGAAAACTCAGGTCAAAAACTCAATCTAGTTCTTAGAATCCTTGGTGCCTAATACACACCAAAACATGAAGGGAAACTACATCTGAAACTCATAAAATGTTCTTATCTTTCATGCACAATCTACCTTGACTTCTAGGATTATTGGATACTAAAAAGGTGGAGTCAAGAGTTGAAAACTACAAGGTGGCTCTAAATTCTAAACTAGTCCCCATACTTAATCCACATAACTATAAAGATCATCCTCAAAACCTTACTACTGAATCATGGAAATCAATCTACATAGGGCCATCATAAGAGGGAATGATGTACCATGTTTGATACAGTATATCTTGAGGGATAACACAAGAAGGAAAAAACAAAAATACATGAATCATGTACAAATTGTTTTCCCTATTACCATTATCTACATGTTCAGTTTTTTCAAGAAATTTTTTAACGTCCTAATGAATGGATACATCGTTCTCCACAAAAATACAAGATTATATTGATTAAAAGATGAACTTGAAAAAAATTTAAATCTATTTCCATAAATCCCAAAGAAAAACCTCACACCTATATAATGTATAAACATCTCCCTATGTAAGAATTGACACCTTTGATACTAATCTGTCATGATCAGTCCCGTTGGGGCTCACCTTGCCTGAGGTATGACATGTGTGACACATGAATCCTACCACAAAAAGGCTATTGTATGGAGAAATAATTAGAGTATGAATATCACACATATTGCATGTCTTATACTAAGGTACTTGTACAGAATCACACATCTCTATTACCCATACAGTGATAAAAGTTAAATTAAAACTGATTCCAAAAACATACATATGTCTATATCCTACAATAATAGTATGAAAAAATATGGTAAAGTATAATGGTCTATATAAAATCCCACTAAAGCTTTAAAAGAGTCCATCCTATTATGATGGATTGAACTACTATAAAATGAAACATGTATTATAAACCATAGTCTGTATAACTCTCAATGATATGCTAGATTATGTACCTCCCAGGTTTCCTTCAAAGATTTTTTCATCGGTATAAGACATAACACATATTAGAATATGATGTGTGATATTTGTAGGGCGTGATAAAGTAAAATTTATTTCCCTAATCCCGCACATAGGTTTTCTTGGGTCATCTTACACGAGGAGCTACATAGTTGGATACCTACTTAATCAATTCACTTAAACTAGTTTTTTTGGGTTGTTATTTTTATTATAAAATAGTAATTTAATTTAAATGAATGAATAGTGTGGAAAAACATAACTAACATATAATTAAAAAAATATGATTTGTGAAGAAATAAAATGGCCTTTATGGTTTGGATTATAGGTTCCATCATTCTCATTTTTCGTGTTTAAATTTATTTTGATTGTTAAATAGTGAAATAACATTATTAATCCTAAAATTATGTTATTTAGTGACTGTGAAATCTTGAATTCTCATAGAAAACAAAATTCCACATCCTTCTATAATCATGTTTGATGGTATACCTCAATCTAGAATGTGAAAACATATAGGACCCTGACTCTATCTTATGTTGATTTATCCACTAAATAGACAGACATCATCATATTAATAGATTTTGTTTAGTTGAAGGTATTGAAATGTTTTGAGGAATACAATAAAAGTTATTTTGAGTAATGTGTAATATTGGGAAACAATCATTCACATACACTTCACTATTATTGAATTCAAACATGATAAAACATATTTGATTAAGTATAGAATGAATGAAAAACACCACTTAACTTCCCCACACAAAGACTTAGGATAGCCCTCATTTTTAGGGTAAGAGGACACTAATAATTAAGAGAAGAATAAAAGGATAGAATAAAATAAAAATTATAGATGAGAGTGAGAGAAGAATAAAATAAAATAAAACAAAAAAAATAAGAAATTTCAATAAAATAAAATCAAGAATGTCAGAATGAGAAGAAGAGAATGAATTAAAGAATATGAAGTGGGGGTTGAAGAACACAATTGTTCATTTACATGAATTATTATAAACCGAAATAATAAAATTAAAAAATTATATAAACTACAAATTATTGAAAAAAATTCATCAGGTGTCTTAGAAATGGAATCCTACATTCAGTAGTTGGTGCGTAAATTATTTGAAAGTGGGATACTACTGATCTATTTATAGAGGAAGAGTGCCTCATATTTACCTCAGTCAAGATAAATGTTCCCAAATATATTAAAGCACCCATGAGATATAGATGTAAATATTTTCAAATAAACACATAATAAACTCATGTGTTTCATTATTTCATCATGGATAGTATCCGAATGGGGAAAATCCATATTTAATGGGTTTCATGGATTGTGAGGGACATAGAAGTTCCACATAGAATAGGCTATAGTAGAAGGCATCATCAATGAAAATGTCCTTATTCATTCAAACATCAATGAGCAAAGATAAAGCTTTGATGTAGGATTAATGGGGGCTTCCCATAGTCCAATGATGGTCTGGTGGAGATCCTAAGATTCATAATGGGTGTTGTAGTTCAATTTGAGCTCATATCAGTGTTAGTAATGTTGATTATCAATGAATCATATGGTGTAAAATAACATAGAGAAGAGGATCTGTAGTATAGATAGTGGCTCGCAAGTGTTTGAGGTGCATGTGAGTGAGGCTGAGGGGAGTGGAACCATTTCAGCAAGTGCTGAATAATATCCCAAATAAAAAAATCACACATTCATTTAAAGGATGATTTTTGTGAGTGTATAAAGGAAAATGTCTTTGGTATTCAACTCATAAGACTACACCGGTGTGGGATCTAGAAACTACATTCACTCACGTACATGGGCTATGTGCAATGGAAGTCCCAAACCAGGTCTTGGCCCAAAACAACTCTCCATGGTTTTTCACACCCAAGTACTTGCCTTCTATATAGAATGACTCCTAGTTTAGCTATAGTCCTATGTAGGAATTCCATGGTCTGGCCAGGGCTGATTCCCCCTTATAGAATAACTAAGTGGCAAGATGGTCATGGTTGATGGGCTAGCTTGATCCTTACAAATTTTTTACGTGACATTAAAATGAGTAGGTATAAAGTTTCATGACACATATAAAATTTCAATTAATGATTAATAAATAAAATTTGACATCAAAATCACCATTCTTTTATTCACATAAATCCACTTTGTTTCATTTTATAAAAATGCCAAATTTTGAATAAAATAACTAAATTAATGTATATTCGGATTAAAAATAATCACAAATTATTAGAATATGATTGAAAATTATGAAATAAGAATGAGTCTATAAAAGACCCCACACCTAAACTATTAATATACTCATTGATATAATATCCACATTGAATTCAGATGGCACAAATGGTTCCATTATTGAAATTTCAAAGTAATAAAATAATGAAATTATCCACCTCAAATCACAATTATAAAAATCCAAAAAACATTTCATTTTAATTTCACAATTTTTAGTGAAACAGTCTATTCAATTACTTTAATTTCTACCTTCTAAGAATTATGCTACTTTTCTGCTCATTCATTCATGCTTCTTTAATCATTATATTAAACATGAAAAATCAATATTAACCTCATATTTTAATATTTTCACTCATCCCTCATGATAATAATTCTTGTAGAGTTATGCTCATATCATAATAACATGACCCTTATCAATATTACTATAGAGGAACTATTTTTAACATTTTAATGAATAAGTCACATAAAATCCTGATGAAATTTCAATCAGGGATCATATGACTAGTAGGGTTAAGGTTCATATGAATTGTTGTTTAAAAATTAAGGCTCATGGAGGAGGCTCATATCTTAATGTAAAGTTCAGTATATAAAATGTAAGTATTGTGAAATTATTCCCTTAAAAATAGAAAATGTCACATCACCCAAGCATAACATAAATATCATGATTAGTAAATGTAAAATTACTAATTTTTTATCACTCTTTAATTTTACTTCAACTATGATTATATTTTTTTCATTGTAATTTTTCTCAATTTATTATTATTGGTAATATAATAAAGATAGTATATCACATCCCCCAGCAAACCAAATAGGATAAAAATCATTGGTCCAAGAATGATTCTTTTTTATTCATCTTAGTCACAACCCATTCTAATTTTTTTCATTTCATTTTTTTCAAGAATGTAATATAATAAAGAATAATTAATGAATCAAAAAAAATTACCAAAATCTATGGTAAAAAACCAACATTTTCCCTTTATAACACATTTCATCCCTTTTACCAGGATTTCTAAAGACTCCACACATTAACATTAAAATGTCCTGAAAATGCATATTGGAGTGTAGCACTAGGAATATAAGGATTGAAATATGAATTATCCATAAAATGGTCATTAGTGGTCTCAATTGAAACAAAAAATATTGATGCATTGGTTGTCTCAAGGATAATTGATTTTTGTAGGATTCCTCAATAAATTTATTTTGGCATAGTAAATTTTTTATAAGTTTCAATTTATGTTCTATGGGGTTCCATTTCTCAATATCACTAAAAATATTCTCAAGATAGAATAGAAAGTATTTTCTCAAGAACATCTCTTTGGAATGTAAATTATAACATTTGAAAATCACTTACGACATGAACAATAATAGAAATCCATTGACAATGTTTTATTAAATTCAAATTATGAAAAATGATTGGCAACTCTCATTTAGTTGAACTAACTACTAAACTAACACAACAAGCCCTCATTTTAATATCCATGTTTCGCTTTAATCATAAAATTATACATTTTATTCATTCTATATCATTATCATTGAAATATAAATCATGATATCATAGGGTCACTAAGAATGTCACTCTTCTTAGATAAGTCAGCTAAATAAGTATGTCAATCATGGGAATGTAATTTCCATTTCAATTCTCAAAAAATATGTTTTAAAAAAAATATTGATTTTAAAATACTGTTATGAATAAAAAACTCTCTAAAATATTCCACTTTTCTAATTGGATATTTGGGGCTTTGATATTCCATCATGGACCTATTAAGGATAATTACCCCATTATGAACAAGTATCATGTAATTTTTGATAAAAAAATGTTTGTGTGTTGAACACTGGAGTAATCCAGAGAATGAAATAGAAATCCTAGAACACATGTAAAGAAAAATTCTTAGTATAATATCTTATGAGGGTCCTATAATTTTTACCTACTATAGAGGGTTGTGCTAAATATTATCAATTATCAGTTGGTGGGAATATCTTCTCATACTTTAACTACCACATGTGGATTTTCCCACCTATAACTTCATTATTATTGTTGAGGAATGATCCATGAATAGTTTACAGCAGATCCATCCCCTTCATTGTAATGTATAGATTACATGGTTGTTGTGGGATGAAGTATGGATCCTCTTTCTTTTCTAGCAAGGAATGGATGTGGGCTATACGAATTGAATGGTTAAAGGGAAATGAGGACGGTTTTTTATATGAATAAAATTCCAATATGACATATCAAAAATATTATCTATTTCATAATGAGGAGACTGTGCCTTGGTGTCCATAGTCTATTTTTTTTTGGAATTCTTTACGGGAGTCATCAAATAAATTTTCATCAAAATAAGGGGTCCCTACATGTTCCTCAGTAGGTGCTTGTGTTCTTTTTTCACGTTCTTCTTAAGTTATAGAAAAGATTATTGGAATATGAAAATTAATAGAAGTGATAATTAATACACAATCCAAATTTCTAATATAAATGAAATAGATATTGAGATAATTTAAACTCTATGAATTGGTTTAGATTTATTCAATGTTTACTGGTGAGTACATAATAGAGCAGGATGGTAGTGCATTGAGATAGGTAGGAATGTTCATCCATCATTTCTTCAAATTCAATCACTTGTGTGGATCCCACCTATTAAAATTGAAATTCTTATTTTTAAATAATTTATTGATCAAGTTGCACCACACCCTAAATCCATAAGTCTTTTGTATCTTGTTGATCTCCCACACATATCTCAACAAGAGAGTCTCTCATATGATGAATCCACTCGAGGTCATCATTATCATCTTGGATTTGGTTATTCAGATTTTTGGGATATGGATACTCCTCTATCTTGTATTTAGGTAATTAGATGTCATTAGGGAAATCATGTAAGGCCTTTGTAACTTTTTTTGTAATCCTTAGATTTTTTTGCAGGTTTTGTTCTCTCTATTAGTGCACGAACATACTCAATTGATAATTCTACTTTTCACATAAATTGTTATATTCATTCTCTATGTTCATGAACTCAGTATCTATCAAAATGAGTCTATTCTTCATGTTTCCCCTTCACCTGTGAGTATTATACCAATTGGTGATATTCAAAATTTGAATACATTATTGGAATATAATTTTTTATCTGGTTCTATTAATGATATAAAAACTTATTTACCATGTGAATATAAATTTATTAAGTAAAACAATAATTGGTTCCCCAGAAACAAAACAGCTTTTTATGAACCCTTTTAAATGGGAGTGGAATATAATATTTATTTTCTTAATATAACACAAAGATAGAATATGGTCTTCTAAGTTGAGGAACATCACGATTGATCACCAGATTAATTTTGTTTAGTTAAAATAATTCTTTTTTGGGGTTGTTTTTAGTTATTATATTATAAAAATGTAACTTAAATGAAGTAATATAGAGAAAAAAACAAACAAACAAGAAATGATATAATGCGATTAGTAAAAAAAGAACACGTCCTTTAAAGTTTGGTTTATGGGTACCATCATTATCATTGTTGGTGTCTAATTTTAGTTTGATACGGTATCCATAAAATTTCACTCTTAAAATACTATTCTTTTATTTAGTGATGGTAAAATCCTAAATTATTCTAGATAACTAAATTGAATATTCATATATAATCATCGTTTATGTCATACCTCCATAGATAATCTGACATAATCCATGACCAAACTCTAGTGTGTCTCATTTCATTGACTAAATTTCTCAAATTCATCACATAATGGTCTTCTGTTTTTTAGATAGGAGGGAAAAGATTTTTAAAAAAAATATACATGACATTCAGTTTAGTTTCATGGTGGTAAATCATTAAACTAGTATACATATCTATTTCTAACCACCCAATAATAATACATATGAATTTAAGTATAGAATGAATAGAAAACACCCCTGACCTCCCATGGTCCAACCATGAATTCTGCCCTCATTTTTGAAGTATGATTTCACTATGAAATGAATTAATATAATATGAAAATAAGAGAAAAAAATTAAAATAAAAAATTAAAATAAATAAAAAAATAAAATGAATTGAAACATAGAGTGTTGGATGAATAATATTAAAAAGAATTCAAGAATATTAAATGAAGGTGGAGTAGGATATATTTTTATTTGCATTCAAGAAAACAAATTTAAATAAGAAAATAATACATCATAATTGAACTACAATAAAAATAAATATAAAAACACAACATCAAACTCAGTTGGGGCCTCCTCCCTTCAGGAATGGGTGAAACAACTCTTTTAAGTGGGATACTCATCCTCTATTTATAAATGAAGTGTTCCATCAATTCCCCTTGAATAAGGTAAATGTTTCAAAATAATTAAAAAAAACATGTGAGATGCATTTGTAAATATTTTCTATGAAACACTGATGAAAATTTTGTGATTCATTATTTCATCACAGACAGAATCCAATAGTGGAAGTTCCATCATGTATTGATTTCATATCATGTAAGGGATGTGACATTTCTATATGGTAGTGGCTGTAGAGGTTGGAAGATTTAGGATCGGTCTCCTTCTTAATCTTGCAATAGATGTAGCCATTTATAGCATAGATGTAGGCTTCATGGACGTCACCCGAGGACTATAAATGATCCAGTGGAGTTCCTGAGCATGCATTCATCCCACATTGAACTTGAGAAATTAGATGAAAAATGTTTATATTTTAGAGAGGGAAAACATTGTTCCATATTCCTATAATGGGGATGGTATCCCACATCTATGTTCATTCATAGACATGCTTGTACCCATGATGTGGCCAGAGTGGGCCTTGTCCCATTCCCACTCTCCATGATATTGACTCCCCATGGGACAATCTCCTACAAAAATAGATTCCCCGTTCTGCTACCCACTCGACTAGGACTTCATAGGGATGTCATAGCCAGCCTCCCCCTTATAGGATGGTTATGTGGTGATCTAGACTTGGTTGTTGGGAAACTTGATACTCAATATTTTTTATCTGAAAATATAATAAAGACTTATAAAATTTCATATCAATTATTTAAATCAATCAATGTTTCATAAATAAAATTCAACATAAAATTTCACCATCCATTATTCATATTAATATATTTTAATTATTTACTTGAAAAAAATTGAATAAAATATTTTAAATAATACTTATTTTTAACAAACAAAAACAATAATCATAAGAATATTCATGAAATTTATTCCTAAAAATTGATTATTTTACTATAGACTATGAAGATTTGTGTATAATAGTATGGAGTATGAAAACCTGATATCAATAAACATAAATCACCAAGAGAGGTCAAAACATCATCTTGAAAAAATACCAAACAAATATATGATACATATATACAAAAAAGTTTGATATGATGATTTAATCATGGTAGAAATAAATTCTCAAATGTGGTCATAACCATAATACCAACCATGATATTTGAATCAGGGATTCAAGTTAACAATCCTCTAGGATAACTTAATGAATGATACATTTTATCATTGATGACACTTGTTCTATAGTTCATGATCATTTGGCCTCTCCAAATATGTAAACATTGAAACTCATAAGAACTAGATGAATATGTTGGGTATCATGCCCTATGCATTTGGGGGGCACAAAGAACCCCATTAGAACATTGGATATCTCAATAACAAAATAATGTATCAAACCTATGGCTTCAAAGGTATACCAGACCATAATGAAATAACACAGTAAGTAAGAGATCGTATGCCTCCATGATTTGGTCAGAAGGATTCCTCAAACCGAGGATGGGGAAGGTGATGAATGGGGGATAGAGGATCAAACCCTAGGTCACATGAAGGTATTATTGAACTCTATCCAAGACTCATCATGTTTAGTGGATAAAAAATACAAACATTGGATGTACTACTTCACTATACCCTCATTGGGATCGACTATGCTAATGCACTAAATTTTTTTTTGTCTACATTGAAGAGAGGAAGGTCCTCAAACTACCTCAGAGAAACTAAAAAAATATAATGGTATTGAATATTGTGTTCCAAAAATCATGAACCTACCCATGTACATGGTTGTGTGCCTCTTCCCATTCCCATGTACTCCTAAACATTCCCATGTACATTGGTCATGCCATATACGGTGGCCATGACTGGGTACCTATGTTTTCATATGTTCCCTGGTTGAGCTAGTGTGACTAGATATGTATGTCCCGTTGTAATTGAAGAGTAAAAATTAGACCACTGGCACCAAGTTACAAAATTCATGAAACAAGTCACATGGCCTGTGATATTTATCTCTACAAGCAAACCCTTCTTCAATTACTTGGGGCCCACATGTTGTGTGTTCCTTGAACTAAATTTTGTGTAATTTAGGATTTCTTTTAAATCCCAAACAAATGTGTGTCACCCACTTAAAGTCCTTACACTGTATGATCTACCACTATACCCACCCTTAATCATAGATCTCAGTTCATCCAAGCCTATCCATTATTAGTTTCTAGATTCTGACTAATAAATCATAGCAGGAAAACACATTCATCACATCACATCTTTGTCATATTTTAAAGTATGAACCTGGTATCTATGATATGATTAAATATCTTAGGCAATCATCATGCATCAGAACTGTTCAACCAATATCAAATCATAACCTGCTGAATAGTTCTGTTGTTCTGAGCAACGATTTCATAATGATCAGCTACTGGTTAATCATCAAATCATCAGTAAATGAAACATCAACAAAAAAGTGTAATGTATTGGTGAGTAATATAAAATATAAAACTGTAAGAAAAATCATAGACGATTTTTAGGTTTACCATTATACATTTCACTTTGAACAATAAATAAATAGAAATTGGTAAGAAAATAATCAATGAATAGCATAAATCCCAAAAACCACTGGAGATAAAGCCAAACCCACAACACCTAATTGAAAAAAAAATAAAACATTTAAAATAATTTATTTTCATTCATTTTGGGTTAAAATAATGGGGATAACTCTATATAATGCATCATCCTATATCCATTATTGATCAATTGTTGGAGAATAATGTTTCTTTTCTACTATAATTGGTGATATCCATGAACGTTGATGACAAATATGATCCTAGTTGTACTGATCCGTTGAACCATGATTTTTTGATAATAAAAATATCATCCATTTCCCCCTATATGTCACAAGTATTACATGGATAACCTTAAGGATTTTCAATAACTGATTTTAAATAGATATAGATAGGGTTGCTAAAATTAATTAATTAATTAATTAATTTACTAATCCACCGATGAAATTTTTTTAACCAAACACCTCACCCTAAAACATGTAATGTCACACCGACTGTTAAACCCACATCATGAAATGGAAGACATGTCACATATTTCCCATCCATGTCCCTATTCTATTTTTAGATCATTATTTTATAAAATTTGTTTTCACATGTTATAATATGTTTATTATTTTTATTATATAAACATTGAGCTCACATGGCCTTGAAATCTCAAACCGCATCTGTTCGTGGCACTAAAAATAATCGTTATTATATTTCAATGTCTTACAAGGAGAAAATATTGTTGTTTCAATATAATTATGGATTAAAAATAGAGTTGACAAATATCATCTATAGAGTATAATTCTTTTTTGGGTCTAGGAGTGGTTCGTTATGAATCATGAAATGGATGTTTGATGAGTCTATCTATGGTGGAGATAGAAAGAGTAGCTATGATTGGGGTTTATCAAATTAGAAAAAAGGGTGAGCCTTAGATGAGATTTACCAATGCTACCATAAGTTGAATATTCAAGAGGATTGTGATAGAAAAATAAATGATTAACAATTCCATGGTGTAGTGATGAATCTTCAATGTTACTACGGTATAATACTATTTCTGGATAGTGGATGTGGTTTTCATTATACTTTGGGATTAGAAGTTGAACCCTGTAGAATAGTAACTATATGGAAGTTAAATATATTTTAGATTCTTTGGTAATGGATGATTCTATTGAGCCAAGGGATAGAGAAAACAACACTAATAGGATGACTTACCTCCGAGTAATTAGGCATCATGGGATCTGATGAGCCCACATTGTTTATGGACTATATTTGTTTTCCACTGATTGTCATTGGATGTCAATGGTGATCAATGAGATAAGAAGATCTCATTGTGTTCAATATGATGATGTGGTTAAAATTTTAATGGAGCTTAAAATTTTTATCCAGTATTGATAATTTAATAAATATAACTATCTTTTGAGTACTATGATTTTCATGGTGATATATGGATAATTGTTATGGAATCATTATATGACATTTGATGTCATTGTTGAATAATTATCCTAGTAATCTATGATGATGATTTAATGGTTTATATTTTACAAATATCATAATTTTTTTGGAGATATTTTAATGAATGTTTTATGAAATAATGGGGGAGAAATTATACTGCCAATCATATTCTAGTTTGATAGGAAAGAAAAATGTTACTGGAAGACAAATAATTTTCAATACATTCCTGACAATATCTGATGATTCAAAAATGGTGGATCAAAGATTAAATTTCAAAATGGATGGGGTTCATGATGAAACTAATAGAATGGATTCTAGTATACATTCATTGAATAATTAATGATGCATCAATTTGTGTGTATTGATAAACACATATGACCAAAATTCAGTATGCTTGGTTTTGATGAAGCAGATTCTTATGTGGCACATTTTCCACTGTTTAAAAAATAATTGGCGAAAAATTGAGAGTTTTTTTTTTGGAAAATGGAAGGATTTATATGAAGTTCATCTCATGGATAGTGAAGGATAGTTCAAATAACACATAATTGGTGTGAAAAATGATGATAAAAAATTATAAAAAGAAGAATATCATCATGGTAGTTCTATGTGAACGATGAAGTGCGCTACACAAACCATGTAGGGAATATTTTTTGTGAGAGGCTTTCTGTTCATGTTAGGAAAATAGTTCGAATAAGGTGTTTCAATTTCAGCTAATAGGTGGTAATCCATTTGTAGATCAAATCATCCTCTGAGAAGGTAGAAAGGGTTATATGGGTCATAGAGGGAAAAGAGTTTGTGGAATGGGAATAGTCCACAATGAAGGCTATCCCACATCAATGTTTTTGGAAAATTGGATTATTGGGATGTTAAAATTTATTTTCTAATATAACATATCCTAATCCCTTCAAAAAGGGAGGAATATTTTATTTGAATAAATCATCACTGCTTGAAGAATTCTGCTATGTCTGGAAGAGTTCATGAGGGAGAATTCCATGAAGGGAAGTTGTAACGCCCCGACCCCAGTTACCCAGGGTTGGTGAATTATTACATAACATTAGAATGATCACAAAAGATCAAGTCTCGAAACACCCATTAGTTTTGTAGCCTAGGAATTACTAGATAGATTTATAAACTTTACATTACATCATAAAGTGAAAAACTACAACAACAACATGTCTTCATAGAGCACACTCATATCCCCTTCAGACTATCCCTGCAGGTCAGTCATAAAATATTTATTCACATCTTGGGAAAAATAAAACATATAAAGCGGTGAGCTGAGATGCTCAGTAAGGATAACAATATATCGGAAACTTTCATACATAAGAATAAACATTTATGGAAATGTATAACTAAAACACAAGAATTTTAAACATGAACTTCAGAATAATATGTCAAAAATAAAATGAAATAATACAATTTACTTATTCACATGGATATTCTACTAGTCGAATAATCACATGAAATATCAATAACCACTTTCATAATGATGGAATGCGTAATTCCAGACTATCATGACCACATAGTCAAGGCCTTGTGCCAAGACTACAAATAACATTTTGTCAAGGCCCTGTTCCAAGACAATAGTTTGTCTCATGAGACCTACCGATGAATCAAGGAGCTATAGAAGGCTCTACCCATCACTTATTAAGTCTAATTCATTCCTTATTTGAATAGGTTTAAACATAACATAAACATTCATTTTGAAACTTTCATAAGAAATGTCAATACTTTCTCTATAAACCATGAATGGAATAAAAATAACACACCCACAGTCAAACATATTACAAAACCATCAATACAATATGGATGTTTTGTTTCATAATAAATCAACTTCAAATAAGCTTGAAATCGATCAAACGATGATGACATAGATGAAATCAAAACTATTTGGGAGAAATATCTCTTTTTTTGAAATCAATTAATATTAATATAATTATAAAATAAAACTTTTACTTTTAAAATATCCTTATAAGATTCTAATGGAAGCTTCAAAGATTTTATAATGGCTGAAAATAGCTGCACCCACCGTATAAATTAAAAAGACATTCTTACCTTAATTCTGTCAAAAATGTATAAAAAGACCTTGTTTGGAAAATGACAGAAAGATTCTGTTGAAAACTGCTTATAAAAAGTAATCAAGGGTATAAATTACATTAACCCATAGTCTATAAAATAGTAAGAATTAATTGAAATACATTTTTAAGAAACATGGATGTGGATGTTAAAGAGGTCCCAGTAGATAATTACGTATAAACAACCTCAGATAATGAAGAGATTGTGAAATAAACTGTTACCTTGTACTTTTCCTTGGTTGAGGGTAGGTTAAAATTCTTTATAATGGTGAAATAATTGTTATTAAACTATAAAATAATCATATACATTAATATGATATCATATATGATCTTTTAACATTGCTTTGTCAATAATATCTTAGTATTATCGTCGTTTCTGGTGTTAACTTACTCATTTTCTTTTATATTTTTTGTTACATAAGCCATGTTTTTTATGGATAGGTTGTATCATATTCATATCCAGAATTATACCAAGTCCATTAAAATTATTTATAATCATTATATGAGAATTATTCTTTAATGGATACGATGGGGAATGAATCTCATCGTGTTCGTGGAGATGGTAGTCCGTACGTACGCACGAGAGACAATATCATTCTTTTGAAATTAAAATAATATATAATTGGGTGTTATATCATATATACAGAATCATTATCATTTTGTATTTATTATTTACATGAATTACACATCATTATTATACCCATCCAAATAACAATTTATTGAATAACAATTACACCATGACGTGGAGACGGTAAGTCGTACGTACGCACGTATGGTGACATGTCATTCAAAGGATGGATAGAACAATGAATATGGTTGTAACATATTTATAATAACATCACAGTATATAGAAGATACTCGAGTTATTATTTTAGAACGTGAATAACAAAGAAAGAAGAAGTTGAAAATAATGGAACTTGAAAGAGGGTGGTGAAAACATTACCTCTTAATCAGGTTCTTCCTTTTGAACTGATAAAAAGGGATCCATAGGATGGATTTATGATCAAACTATGGCCTCTAGGTCGATTTGAGGGATGTTGATAGATTATTTTGGCAGGGTTTGGCCGAGGAAAAAGGCTTTGAAGGTATTAATTTGAGAGAAGGGAGAGTTCCCTTTTATAAGAGGGGTGAGGGGCACTGTAGGAAAAACATAAAATATTATTTTATAATAAATTCATATTCGGTTTATAATGGCTCGAAAATAATTTATTTAGAGGATAAGGTGGGGATGGGTCGAAATACAATCATCCAATAGGTTTTAGACAGGTTTGGGTCACTTCATTAACATTATATGTTAGTCTTAACTCTTAGGTAATTAGTTTGACATTTACCATGTCTCTTTGTATTTTTTTATTATATGGTTAATAAACTTACTATAAACTTCCAATAGACCCCCAAGTGGTCCATTATTGATACACCTATCATGATATAAGTCCTTTGTCTGAACCATAGATTTTTAGGAATATAATATCAATTGATAATATAATATTTGTTTTAAAAACCTTTTATGTCAATTTTGACACTATTGGGTATTTTTTATGATAAATTCATAACAGCATAATTAATTCGAAAAAAATTCATATAACCAATACTAATATTTTAAATTGACCTATAAAATTATTGTAATTCATAAAAAGTCTCAAATTTCTTTTATTTTTGTATTTATAATATCAATTATCTTAATCTTCCATTAATACGGTAATTACCGCATCAACATTGTGTCATAAATAAATTTAACTATTTTAAGGTCTAAAAATTATAAATAAAATAAAATTTTGTAGGAAATATTTTTATCTTTCTAATGAATATTTATAATCGAATTTATCTTATGTATAACCATATATTAATAATGTTTTATTTATTAAACTTTGATTTTAACTCTTTTAACTCTTCTTTGAATTAAATAATAATAAATGTCAAAATCTAATCCAAGTGGACCTAAATGATAATATTTTATTCCTAAGGTTTTTCTGGTCGAGATACACTTTTCCAATGGAATTAGTACATGTGTTAGGGTAATATTAATATCATTTTTACCCTCAATTACCCTATTTACTATTAACCATCATAAATAAAAGTAAAAATTTACTATTCAAAAAAAATTATTTTTATCTTATTGAACCAAATTTTACTCCTTAATATTAATTTTGTCTTTTTTATTTTCAAAATTACACTCACAAAAGTGGTAAAATTATGTTTTATGTGAATTTGCAAATTCTCCTAGGAGACGGGTAAAAGACGGTGAAAATTTCAATAAATTTTTTATATGTCTAAAATTATTATAAAATGACTCCAATTAATTAAATTGAACTTATATAGGTATTAGTTATCTATTTTGACATAAAATAAATTTAAATAAAATAAGTAATTATTTAAATTAAAAGTCAGTTTTAACCAATAACTTAGTGTTTTTCACTATTCATCAAAAATTGAAATTTTTCAGAAAAATACCAAAAAATCACCCTAGGATAATTTTGATATTATGAATCCAAAAATGAAGTCCATTTTGAATGATAAAATTTATAAAATTTCAAAAATTAGGTATTACTATTCATAACAGTTAGTTTGATTGGTTGTGGTGTGTTAGAACTCGATGTTGCGTACAACACACACTACTGTATTATTAAAAGAGAAGGGTACCATGGACGCTTAAGAAGTTACATTCTCCCATCCATCAAAAAAATTGGATCCTCGCAATTTGAAATTGTTCTTCGAAAATAAAAGGTTAAAAATTGAAAATACCTTTGTGGAAAACCCAGATCGGAAATAAGGTTAATAAAATGTAGCCTTAATAAGTGGGAAAAGGGAAATGAAAAAGTCACCATCAGATTATGATCATGATTAGGAAGACATTGGTGGCAATTAGAGACACATAATTTGAGTAGAAAAATAAATATTTGTAGGGAGTGGTTGAGGTCATCAATCATAAACAAGTGTAAAATTGAGGGCCTCAAAGCCTTCAATCTATGGTGATTTAAAATATCATCAGTTCAACAAAACATAAGGTATTAGGATAACTCATTTTTTGTTTTAATAACCTTTTCCTAAAGTGTAATAATTAATTTATTCATAGAATAAGAGAGAGGTAAATATATATATATACCTGACAAGTAGAGTTTCAACCCTCAACTAATTTCTACCACAAACTTATCTTTCACTCCAAAATATAATAGAACCCAAAAATATTATATTTATCCAAATCGTACAATGTTCAAAATATTAAAACATACCATTTAGATTAGGAAAACTATTTTTTAATAACTAGGGACTTCCTGTAGTATAGTGGTAGTTAATAAAGCTATGTTTCACAATGGTTGTGGGTTCGATTCTTACAACTTTTTCCGACATGAAGGGTTATCCCCCGACCTGTAGGATGACCTTTTCCTAAAACTATAGTATTATAATATTCCAAAAATAATCTTCTGAAATGTTTTAACCTTAAAAAATACTATCCAAAGTTTAACTTAATCCATTCCAACCTTTATAGTTATCCAAAATACTTATGTTTAGACTTTCTCTAAGAGGCCTCTAAATTCCAAAATCAATTGTAAAATCAGATTCCCCAAACAAAGTAAAGTTTCTCTAATTGTCACATACTAAAAATTTTAATACCTTTATCATATTAAAACCTTAATGAAAACAAAAAGTATTTAATTAAAATCCATATATATATACGCATTATTCTTATAACCATAATATAGTTCTTGAGTCAAAAAACACAAATACAATAATTATTCAACTTCATCTGTAGTAACAACATAATCTTGGCCTTTCTCCCTTTCCCTTTTCTGAGGTATGTTTCCTTGGATCTTAGGGAATTCATTTTCATTATGCCCCATTTCTCTATAATTGTATCATTCAACATTGACAACCTATTTGTTTCCCTTGCAATCACGAGTCTGGTGACCTTTTTCTCCACATTTGTAACAAACTCCCATTCCTTTTAGGGAAGTACTAGGGTGTTTCTTACAACAATTAACACATAATGGAAAATACTTCTTTCTCTTTTTACCTTTATCTATCTCTTGTTCCACTGTTCTCTTGTTCCACTGTTCTCTTCTTCTCTTGTTTTTCTTTAAAGTCGTAAGTCATAGAGAATTTTTTCTGTCTTGATAGTAGACGAGACAATATCTTCGTATGACGAGAAGGATTGTGAGACCAATTCTCGACAGAGAAACAGTTTTAACCAATCATAGAAATTACCAGTCTTACTTCTTGGGTTTCGTATATAATTTTCAGCATACGTTGCTAACCTTGTAAAGTTATCTTTAGCCTCATAATTTGTGACATTCTCATCCTCCTTTTGACTCAGACTCAAAAATGTCCTTTCCATATCTGATCGATGGTCACGAGGAAATTATTTGTCTAATAAAAGATCTTTGAACTCCCTACATTCCATATTTGATGTTTCATCATCTTCCTTTTTGTTTTGAATCAATTACCCCCATTGATCAACATCTTCAGTGAGGTGATAAACTGCCATGATAACTTTTTCCCTTTCACGATTCCCCAAAGCTTGAAATATTTTCTCTAGGTAACTTATCCATTTATCAGCTACCAATGGATTTTTAATACCATTGAATGTTGGTGGTTGTTTTCTCATGAAGTGATCTAACATTGATCCTCCATGCTGTGGATCCGTGTCCTCCATATGGGTAAGGTTATTATTCATAACCGGAGTGAGTTGTCCTAGTATGGTGATTAGTTGATTAGAACTAGTTGCATCACCAGCTCCTCTATAATTATCTTGAGTAGGAGGGAAATCCATACATGTGGTTCATGTATTGATACGGTTTCCATTCCTTCCAATAGGCGCCGTTTCTAAACAATGGCATAAACTAGATTAGTATATGAAAAAAATACATAATTCCTTACTTGTAAAACACTTAACAAAAATTGGACTATTTATGGATATAATCAATAATCATGGAAATATTTTCTTTGAGGAAGTATATACTCATAAACCCTTCATAATGATTTTTATAGAAAATGATAATTATCTTAAGCATAACCCCTGGGAGTGTCGTAACCAAGAGTGTAGCAAGGCCCATTTTCGTGCACCAGTTCCCGTTCGAGTCTAGCTCAAAGCAGTGTTTTTGGGTTTTAACCCTAGGTACATCTGTGCCAGAGCCACCTCTAATTGCTCGTATCTAGACAGAGATGTATTTCTCAAAAAACTCACCAAATCTCTACAATACCAAAATTCTAGGATGTTCTTCAATACTAAACCTCAAATTCCATCTTAGGTATTTGTGCTCTAATCAAAGTTTATCTAAATATAGCTTCCAAGGTTTGTAAAAAACTTCCTCTGATACCAACTATAATGTCTTGAACCTAGTTACTCAAAGTCGGTGCATTATTATATAACATTGGCATGATCACAAAAGATCATGTCTTGAAAGACCGATTAGTTTAGTAGCCTTGGAATCACTAGATACATTCATAAAATTTACATTACATCATAAAGTGAAAAACTACAACAACAACTTTTCTCCATAGACCACACTCATATCCCCTTCAGAATAACTCTACAGGTTAGTCGTAAAATATTTTCTCACATCCTGGTAAAAATAAAACATAGAGAGGGCTGACTCAGATGATCAGTAAGGATAACAATATAGAGGAAACTTTAATAAATAAGCATCAAAATTTAAGAAAATGTATAACTAAAACAAATGACTTTTAAACATGAACTTCAGTATAATATGGAAAAAATAAAGTGAAATAATTCCATTTACTTAATCACATGGATATTCTACTAGTCGAATAATCACATGAAATATCAATAACCACTTTCATAATGATTCAATGCATAATGCCAGACTATCATAACCACATAGTCAATGCCTTGTGCCAAGACTAAAAATAAGATTTTGTCATGGCCTTGTTCCAAGGCACTAGTTTGTCTCATGAGTCCTACCGATACATCGAGGATCTATAGTGGGCTCCACCTGTCACTTATTAAGTCCAATGCATTCTTCATATGAAAAGGTTTAAACAAACATAATCATTAATATTAAAACTAGCATATGAAATGTCAATACTTTCTCCAGAAACCATGAATGGTATAAGAATAACACATCCATAGTCGAACATATCACAAAAACTTCAATACAATATGGAAGTTTTTTATCATAATAAATCAAGTTCAAATAAGCTTGAAATCCATCAAAGGATGTTGACATAGATGAAATCAAAACTATTTGAGAGAAATATATCTTTTTTTGAAATAATTTAAAAATAACACAATTATAAAATAAAATATTTACTTTGAAAATATCGTTATAATATTATAAGAGATGCTTCAAAGATTTTATAATGGCGGAAAATAGCCACACCCGCTGTATAAATTAAAAAGACATTCTTACCTTAATTCTGTCGAAAAGGGTAAAAAGTACCTTGTTTGGAAAATGACAGAAAGATTATATTATAAAATTATTTTAAATATTCAAAAAGGGTATAAATTACTTTAACCCATAGTATATAAAATAGTAAGTATGATTTTAAATACATTTTTATGAAATATGGATATGGATGTTAAAGAGGTCCCAGTAGATAATTACATATAAACAACCTTGGATAATGATGAGATTGTGAAATAAACCCTTACCTTTTAGTTTTACTTGGTTGAGGGTAGGTTAAACTCCTATATAATGGTAAAATAATTGTTATTAAATTATACCATAATAATATACATTGATATGATATCATAAATGATCTTTTACCAATTCTTTTTTAATAATATCTTAGTATTATCGTCGTTTCGGGTGTTAACTTACTCGTTTTATTTTTTATGTTTTGTTACATAAGCTGTGTTTGTTATGGATAGATTGTATCTTATTAATATAAATAATTATATCAAGTCCTTAAATATTATTTTTAATCATTAAATGAGAATCAGTCTTGAATGGATACGACGGGGAATGAATCTCATCGCGTTCGTGGAGACGGCAGTCCGTACGTACGCACGAGAGAAAATATCATTTTTTGATATTAAAATAATATATAATTGGATGTAATATAAAATAAAAAGATTCATTATCATTTTATATTTATTATTTACATGAATTACACATCATTATTTGACCCATCCAAATAATAATTTATAGAATAACAATTACACCACGAAATGGAGACTGTAAGCCATACGTACGCACGTTTGGTGACATGTCATTCAAAGGATGGATAGAATAATGAATATGGTTGTACCATATTAATAATAACAGAATAGTATATAGAAGATACTGGAGTCATTATTATAGAATGTTAATAAAAAAGAAAGAAGAAGTTTAAGAAGAAAAGAACTTGAAAGAGGGTGGTGAAAACATTACATCTTAATCGGGTTCTTCCTTTTTATTTGTTCAAAAGGGATCCTTAGGTTGGCTTTATAATCAAAATAAGGACTATATGTCGAAGTGAGGGAAGTTGAGAGAATATTTGGGTAGGGTTTGGCCGAGCCAAAATTCTTTGAAGGTATGAATTTGAGAGAAGGGGGAGTTCCCTTTTATAAGAGGTGTGAGGGGTACCTAAGGAAACACTTAAAATATTATTTTGTAATAAATTAATATTCGGTTTATAATGGCTAAAAATTGATTTATTTAGATTATAAGGTGAGTATGGGTCAAAATACATTCAACCAATATGTTTTAGATAGGTTTGGGTCACTTTATTAAGATTATGTTCTAGTTTTCACCCTTAGTTAATTAGTTTGACATTTACCATGTCTCTTTGTAATTTTATATTATATGGTTACGAAACATACTATAAACTTTCAATCGACCCGGAAGTGGTCCATTAATTATACACCTATCATGATATAAGTCTTTTGGCCGAACATTATATTTTTAAAAATAGATTATCAATTAATAATATAATATTTGTTTTAAGAACACTTTTATGTCGATTTGGACACTATTGGTTATTTTGTTTTTGATAAATTCATAAAATCATTATTAATTCGAAACAAATTCATATAACCAATTATAATATGTCATATTAACCTATAAAATTATTTTAATTCATAAATAGTCTCAAAATAAATTTATTTTGGTATTTATAATATCAATTTTCTTAATCTTTCATTAATGCAGTAATTACTACATCATCATTATGTCATAAATAAATTAAATTATTTAATGTCAAAAAATTATAGATAAAATACCATTATGTAGGAAATATTTTTATATTCATAATGAATATTTATAATCGTTTTTATCGTAAGTATAACATTATTTTAAAAATGTTTTAGTTATTGAACTTTGATTTTAACTCTTTTAACTCTTCTGTTAATTAAATAATAATAAATGTCCTAATCTAATCCAAGTATACCTAAATGATAATATTTGATTCATAAGGTTGTTTTTGGTCGAGATAAAAATGTCCAATAGAATTGGTACATGTGTTAGAGTAATATTAAAAACGTTTTTACCCTTAACTACCCTATTTACTATTAACCGTGGTAAACAAAAGTAAAAAGTTACTCTTCACCAGAAATTATTTTTATATTATTGGACCACATTTTACTAATTTATATTAACTGTGTCTCTTTTATTTTCTAAATTCCACTCACAAAAGCGGTAAAATTATGTTTTATGTGAATTTTCAAATTCTCTTAGGAGATTGGTAAAAGACGGTGAAATTTTCAATAAAATTTGTATATATATATAATTATTATAAACTGGCTCCAATGAATTACATTGAACATATATAGGTTCTACATATATAGTTTGACATAAAATAGGTTTAAATAAAATAAATAATTATTTAAATAAATAGTTGGATTTAACCAATAACTTAGTGTTTTCTCTATTCATCAAAAACTAAATGTTTTCAGAAAAATACCAAAAATTCATTCTAGGATAATTTCGATATTCGAAATCAAAAAATGAAGTCAATTTTGAAGGATAAAAATTTTAAAATTTTAAAAAGTGGGTATTTCTATTCATAACGGCTAGTTTGATTGGTTGTGTTGTGTTAGAACTTGATGTTGCGTACAACACACACTACTGTATTATTCAAAGTGAAGCATACTGTGGACACTAGGGGTGTAACGAAAGTAGTTTGCAGAGGAAATATTTTGTTAAGAGAGAGGTTTTCCATGAAAGAGGAGATGTTCTTCATAATTGGTGTCACTCCATGACGGATAAAGCAATATGTGGATGGAATGGTGACACATGAAGCTAATGTAATTCGTGGAGAAGGTGTGGTCTATGGATCATTGAAATTATGTTGGAGTATATTGTCCTCATAGAAGATGTAATTCTAATAAGGGATGGTTTTCCATAAAGAAATTTCTCTGTGAATTGCATCTTAGTGGGGTGTGAAAACATGACAATTTTTATGGATAAATACCACATACATGCAACAAGTTTTTACAAACTCAGCATTCATTGTGAAGAATATGATATGAGGAAAGTCGACACATGTTAAACATATAATTTTTTAGTTATTCTTGAATAATGATTATGTTAAATAGTTATCGATTATAATATCCCCATTTTTTATAATAATAAACCCATGTTTTTTCCGATTTATTCACAATAGATAGAGAAGAGAAATCACACATAGGTTTTTTGTGTGACTAAGAACCGGAAATGCGGCTAAACTTATATTTTCTCAATGTATGAAGAATGTGAGAAGAAGATTCTAGTGGAAAATATATATTCAATTATTCAGGACATAAAATTTATTAAGAGGCTAAGCTACAAAGATCTTAATTGATTTAATAATAATGAAAAATGTTTGTTATTCAAGCAACAATAAAAGTCTTCTAGGTATTATGGGGTTTTCAAAGAAAGAGAATGTGAGAAGATGAGAAGAGGATTTTGTGACCAAATAAATATCATTTGAATGCATTTTGGGTGAAAGGAAGTTCAGTGTTCATTAGTACACATCACAAATACATTATTTTCACTAATAGAACAAGGTGACTTTGCAGCATTTTTTTTCCACTGGGAAGTGGTAAGATGATTTACTTGCATGTTTCTAAGAATGTAACAAGTGAAGAGTGGAATATCAAAGTAGTATGGTGGAAAAAAAAGGTGTCAATAGGTGGAAGACATTATTAGTGATACAAACCTTTAAAAAGTGGAATGTTGTCTTGGGAGGCATTATAAAGATCCATCAAATTACTGTAAAACAAGTTCTATTGAATTGTTTTCATAGTTTAAAGTTTGTTTAATGGTATATAATAATCATTTTAAACTCATTCAAAGGATTTATTTCTTATAGTGGAGTGGTCATGACTATTTTTGACCATTTCAAGGACCATCTACTCTTATCAAATAGTGATCCTAATAAAAATATCATCTTTTATCGTTATTACATCCATATACTTTAATTCGATTGAGAAAAGAGAATAAGTGAATCAAGATCCTAATAGGTGTAAGAGGTATTGGGATAAACAGTGGAAATTTGATAAAAAAGTCACCAACACCAATTCACCCCCTCTCAGTGTTAGTCATATCCCTTACTAGTCCTTACAAGGTCATAGTTAGGGTTTAATAAAGATATACATAAATGATAATACTCATACTATAAGTGATTAGGATATATCGATAGTGCAATGTATGATTATTTTAGTATAGAATGATGTATCAATTTTATTTGATGATGGTGTGCCACATACATTCACATATTCTTAGCTAATTAGTGACATTTATATTTTTAAGAGAATATGAATGGGTTGATGTCTATATATACTCCTTGAAGGGTGAAATATGAATATATTTTCATATTTTCATTGTTTTCTATAGTGAAAGGTGGATTTCTAATTCCCTTGATTTTTTTATCGTTGTGAAGTATATATTAAATATGCTCATTGGGTTTAATTATAAGACTAAATTTTGTGTGTACATAAAAAGCAGTCACATACATGTATCATTCATATAATTATAGGGTGAAGGTTATACATAAGTAGTATAGTGGGATATGAAGGAAATACATTCAGGACCTAGACATAAATAGTTGGTAGTGATCATGGTTCAGTTTCATAGAAATTCATTATGAGCTATGGAAATGTTCTAGGTGGTCATTACACCAATCATAGATAAGTTTGATGATGTTTTTTGAATATTTATTTGAGATTAAACTTGACCTTGAGATCAAGTTTATAATTTATCTTATTTTTTATGTATTTTATATGCATTCCAATATACAAGATAGATCCTATAGTTCCACAATATCTAAATTAATTAACTAGATGGTTTAGGGGCAAATAGGTTTATATTCTTGAGCATGTTCCCATGGGGTTCTTGTATATTGTTTTAAAAGATGGTTGAAAACCCAAAATGATTATGTGTGTATATATAGAGTCTAAAATAGGTGAATTCTCAATAATATGATCATATTAAATTTATTAATGATTTGTTGGACCAGGTGAGTGAATCAATGTTGTTCTCCATGATGTATTTGATGATTTACTATAAACAGTTGTGAGTGAGACATTATAAAATTTCATGTACGACATTAAAGATCTTGTATGACTTATATGCTAATTATGTGATGTAGTTGGGTTTTCTGAAGGCATCAAAAATGATCATGGCCCTATTTAATAGGGTCTTATATCCATATTTTTATTAATTCATGTTTATTTTAATTGATGACATTATGGTGTTCGACTAGTCGATGGAGAACCATACTCTCCCTTTTAAGTCCTTTTGGGGATAATGAGGGGAAATAAAATGTATGATAAAATCTAAAAGATTTAATTATGGATCAATTAGTTGAATTTACTCGGTAATTTGATATCTATTAGAGTAATATCAATATACTTAGTGAAGGTTGAGACTACTATATCTTAGGAGGGAACCTAGAATATCATCAATTTTCATTGTTTCCTAGATCTGTAGGTTACTACCAAATATTTAATTAGATATTCAATCAATTGAAAATAAAAATTTCATCCCTCAATAAATAGAGAGTGATGTTCAATGGGTCTGATTCATGTGATAGGTAATTTTAAGAGAATCAAGGGATGTTTACATATGTACTATGCCTAATACCACATGATATTGGTATGGATTTTATATTTTTATGTGATTATTTAAGATTCGGACTTATGTAATTTCAAAATAAGAAGGGAATGTGTTAAATTATGGGTCATGGAAGATGAGGATTCATAATTATAACTACCTAAGGAATTATGTATATTTATTTATAGTATGAATGTACAAATATTTTTTAATCACCACCATCTAGGTGAGAGATTCATCTTCTATACTAACAAAAATATCCTAATGAATATATTTTCCCAGGGGGGCACAACCTCCTATTGGGAACATTGGTCAGTTAAAATATACTTTTGATTTCAATATGGAAAACACATTCAATTAATGTAATTTCATAATTTATGCATTGAGTAAGAAGAATTTATTGTTGGTGTTTCAGGTGTGTAGTGAAATATGGAAGGAGATGAGAGTATTCTCTATTTCACACCCTTACTTATAGGAGTATCAGGGAAAATAGAACTTGATATTTTTTAGTATTACATCCTCACTCATTTTGAGAGTGAAAGAGTAACTAACTAGGATTAAATAGAGATGAATGATAATATAAATGGTGGGTTCCACGACCAAATTTCTCCCTTGATTTTAGGGGGATATTTATTTCCACATTTTGGGTTGTGTTCATTTTGAATATGTTCAACATGATAATGTGGGAATCACATGTCTTGAGATAATCTATTCTCCTAGGGACTAGCATGATATATCATGATGACCTCCATATATTGTATTTTTGGTTTGGGATAAATAAAAACATATAGAATATCATTATTAGATACTTCACCTATCTACAGCGTAAGGCCGAGAACTAGTTACCAGTTAGTATTATTTATTCATTACCTACTCAGAAGTGGATGTCAGATAATGGGACCATAGACTTCCCAATGTGGTTTTTGTGTTCATTATTGGTCAAGATGCAATTTGGGTTATTAGGGACAAGTTGACGATGTTTACACATTTTTTATTGACCACAGAGACCTATTCCTTTTATTTTTTTATCATGTTATATGTATTAGATATCATACAAAATCCCAACATGCCTAGGTGAATTAATTCTAAATAGGTTTTAAATTTTACTTCAGGATTCTCTAAATTGTAACATAAGGTTCTTGATATGTATATGAACATGAGAACTTCCGACAATCCTCATACTAACCGCTGGTCTGGGTATTCTATTAAGGGGATGATGGACATTCTGGAGGCATGTGTCTTGTATTTTGGTGGCTCATAGAATAATTATCCTAAATGTGTAGAGTTGTACAAATATAGTTGTTAAAATACTATTCAGATGGATCATTTTGGGGAATACTATGGTAGGCCATTATGATTTATTCTCTACTAGTTATAGGTTGGAGAGCCATTTATTAATTTATGAAGTCTCTTGGATGATACATTTGAGTTTATCTAACTGATCATGAAGTAGTTTTTCGCCACTCAGAGTAGGCATTGATCATATTTAGAAAATTGGGGGAATCCATTATATTTTTTGGTGGGATATTGGTTATCATTAGTGAATGAAAAACCAATTTCCAAAGGTCCTTAGCTAGATTCAGCCGCATAATATAGATGTAGGAGGGTTAACATTTGCCTACCACATTAGTAATGGTCAAACAAGGATGTAGATATTCTCACAAGAAACACACAAGAAATACACTATATCTACGGCCTATTATAAATATATGTTTTAATAGAGATATACATAAAAATATTTTTAATGTATATACTATAAAATTTATATTGTTTAGTGGTTATGGTGTTTGAGATATCAAAATAACAACACATCTTCAAATATGACCACATAAATTATATTTTTTCCCTTTCAATAGGCATGGAACTCATAGAACAAGTGTTCCAAATCCTAGCTGTGATTATTAAAATGGTCACCACTAATGGAAATAGGTAAAATTACGATATCAATAGCCCTTTAAGCCTTCATACAACAATATAGTTCATAGATATTTAACCCTTACCTATAGATTATATCCATGTTCATAAGGGCCATATCCACAGGTATGGATACTGGTTATCGTAGAATTTTGTATTAGTGTATACATATATGTTAATAATTGGTTGGGATGAACATGTATTCATAGGAATGTGAAATTGAATACTTGGTATATGATGCATGTTGCTGTTATTAATCAGATTAATATTATATAACAACCATTGGTTTTTACTTAACGTTATAATTTTATTCATGATTCTGTCCATGTGAATCAGATTTAGATACACCATCTAGATCCATCTAACATAACCATCAATTATGAGGATGAACTAGGGCCAGATGAAGTATTTTATGACCAACTAGTTTGTATAATATATTGTAGTGATAATATTTTGGGAATGAAGATAATCCATTTAGTATGTATTTGGTGGTAGAATAAAAATATTTTGGAGTAGATTTGGGAGAATGAGTCTAATATACTAACCTAGTAGCCATATATTTTATCCATCAAGGCATGGAGATGGTCGGTGGTTAATCTTTTTAATGAGATACAATATTATGGGGTGGTTATAACATCATGTAACTAGAAAAGCTATGATTTTAATCTAATTTTTCTAAACATCATGTATTTTAATGAAATTTGAGTGTTATATGTTTTTGAAGGGTCTAGAGGGTCCATTTATAGAGGATAAACAGAGTTACATGACATATATCCTTTAATTTCTACCACTGAGTTCTTGGTGGACTCATACCAGATACATAGGGGTGGTGGTATGGGAGAATGTTGTTACAGGTGATCCACCAAGTGGTTGGTGACCATAGATCTTGTACATGATGACTATTGGGTAATCTTTGGAATCCTTTCAGGCACCCAATGGGATCTTGAATTTTTTTATTCTTTAAAATTAATTATTTAATTGAATTGTTTCTTTTCAAATGATATTTCATTCTAATTTTCATCATACAATATCTACACCTCCTCTATCTTCCTTCTCATTGCACTTTTCATATTGGGATAATTCTTATTTAAGTGGCCATATATATATACTATATATCATAGAATTTCAAAATTGATAAGGCTACACCACCTCATCCCCCAACTAATCATTTCACATTCATCTTCACCATTTTTCATCAGTTATGAATAATTATAGGTATTTTTTAAAATTTATCATTTTTTACTGATTAAGATCATATCAATTTTTGTTTCTGAATAGAGGTACCAGGCTAGATCTTTCTATTTGTTCATTTTTTTCTTTATTTGTTATTTAGATATGTAACTTGTAGCATATGAAATATGGGATACATCAGTTTTTTCATAGGAATTTATGTTATTTCAAAAGTTAGTTTCTTGAATCTTTTAAAAAAAATGGGATCGACTAGAGTCATGAGTGGTCCCCCATGAACCACATAATGACATTCAAAACTTTTGTGACCTATAATTTATGTTGTAAAAATATTAAATAGAAATATAACAATTATGAGTGGAATATATGATTCTTTGTAAACCATAGTATCCGAATATGGTGTCCCTGAATAATCATTTGTAATGAATGGATTGTAAATGTTGTAATATTAGGGTTATATTTCATAAATTTGTGACCTAAATAGGTTTATAGATTTAGTGCATGACACGTTCTATACTAAAGTATTTTATGTTATATGTGAGTGACTATAAGTTATTAATTTTTTACTATATTGGTTACATGGTGAGTTAGATTGGGCGTATACAATATACATGAATTGAATTGGTGATACATCATTCACCTTGAGTTAAAAGTAATAGTGGAAAGTCATCAAATTTGTGATTTTTATGGTTTTTCACTTTCCAGAATATGAATCATATTGGTGCTTTACCATCCAACTTTGTTAGTAATATTTTAAGTGTATCATCACTAAAGAGACTACTTTTAGTTGTATATCATAGAATAATAAATTGATGGGGATTTTATATTTTCCACTAAGGGATGAATTTTGGTGTTTTGACATCCACCCATGGGTTTTTGTGTGTGGTGACTCATCCACCTAGGTACTTGCAATGGAAGTACATTATTGATGTAGCAATTTTTTTTAGTGGTGCATCACCCATAGGAGGAGTTCATTCCAACAGTGCATCATCAACTTGTTGTGTGTGATATGTGTAGAATATCATCCACCTGAGTTGTGAAAAGGTGTTAAATTCCCCCCCTATGAATGGGTAGTTGTGTTTTATCATCCACAAATGTTTTGAAATTCCTCATTTAATGTGTGATGTCTAATTCAGCATTATCATTTGGTTAATTATGGATCTTTAACTTCGATGGGTTAGGGTGGTGATGTATCTTTCATCTATAATATGCGATAGTGATAAATCAATCACTTTATTGTTTTATGATGTGAGATATATCATTTATCCTATAAGTATGTTCAATCTGTGGGTATATAATCCCATTTGGAGCTAGGGGAATTAGGTATGATCACTAATGGTTTTAATGATGAATAATCCAAAAGTTTTCTATGAAATAAAAAACATGATTGATAAAATATATATTCTTATATTTTATTAGGGCAAACTAATGACAAGGATTAATATGGAATAAATTAATTATAACCACATCATCCAAACATGTATCAATCCCTTATTAGAATCTTCATAGGGTACCTATGCATCATAAGGGTATTATCCATTGATAATAGTTGAATATAACCATTATTTATAAGAGTATTTACATACACAGAGACACACAATCACAATCTATGTGAGGTTAATCACTCCTCATAGAGAGTAACCTTACATACATATTGGCATGAACTCACATCATAGGTCACAAATCTCTTAACTGTGAGGAAATATGTATATATATATATTTCAACCTCACCGAATATGTATCTTATGGTCACATTGAAATTGATATATTCATATAAACCTATATATCATAATAATATTAATATTTTTTCCCTCCTATACATGGGGCCTCTACAATCTTAGGTAGGAAAATATCATATATATTTATGATGTCAACATGTGTAATCGATACTCATGCCTTTAGGAAGAACCTAATGAGAAGGATAGACACCTATATATTCAATATATAGAAATTCATGACTATAGATTTTAAATATGTTAAATAATCCTATACACATAACAATCTAATTATGTATTATTAATCTCCCTTTGTATTTAAATCATTTATTTTTTACCTATTAACTTGGCCTAATATTTTTCAATCCATATTGACTTAGTGGATTTTTTGTTTTATTTTTTTATTTGATGATTCATTTTAGTCATTAAAAATATATCGATAAAAAACATATTCATAATGTAATCAATTTTAAGCATAAATCTAGTTAAATACATCATTTTGATGGTTCTTTCTACTCAAATTATGATATCATCATTTAAAAAATTATTCTATAAATTATTCATAATTATTTTTTCAAAAATAGATCAAAAATAAGTGTTTTATTTTCAAAACAATATAATCCTTGAATCTAGAGATCATGATAGAGTGTAATATGATAGAAGTTATTCCCAATAATATCATAGAAAATGGGTTATAATTAAATGACAGAAAATTATGCTATCACAAAACATAAATCATTCCATAAAAATCATACCATACATCACCATTTACTAGGTTACATGGGAATAATCAAATAAGTTCTTCCAAGTATCAATTATTCTAGTATTTTCAAGGAATAATCATTTAATTTTTGTATTTAAATGATTTTTTAACATTATTATTAATAAAAACCATTATTTTGTTATTTTCACTCTACCCCTTAACCCTACTATAATAGGTATACCAAATTATGTGAGAAATTTATGAGATCAATCATGAGAACCAATATAGTGGTGAATTAAAAACCTAGACTGGCTAGAGATTCCAAAAAACATTATTTAGGAAATATATGATTGAAAAATGAGGTTTTAAATTATTTCTATATTTGGAATCCATCAATCAAACAAGAAAAGTAGTATCCTTATTTAACAATTATCTATTATCATCTCCTGCAACCCTAAAATGGAATATTGGATAGAGGAAAACTTTATGAATGAAATTTATATGAAAAAAGAGTTTTAGGGATAATTGTAATAATTATAAACATGGTATAATAATATATGTTAATAAGAGTACTACATTATGTTAATCAATGGAGAACTGTCCTGAATTCTTGAGGTTGAATCATGTTGATGATCTAGGACTTGATTGGAAGAGGGAGAGGAAAAATGATTGATGATCTTTCAAATGGTTCAAAAGGAAAAAACGAAGGGTTGAAACTAGATTTATGTGTTTGAAGACATTAATTTACATGGGGAAAGTAAAATTTTACCTAAAAATTAATTAGAAGGTTCTAACCTATGAATTACTGTGTATAGGTCAACCATGTAACATGTGGACTTTCTAATATGCCCAGGCCCTACATGGGTCCACTAGGTTCCTATAAACAGCCCACTTGGTTCCTTGTAACACTACATCAATGTAAATAAAATATTGATTCATCCTTATATCCAAAATTACACCTACACATTTTTTATTTGGGAAAAACTGAATAAGTGACTTCAATGAAAATAATTAAAGGGTACACAAACATGTAAAAATACATGCATTTATACACTAACCACTGAGAACAATCATACTCTATAAATTTCAATGGACTTTACTATAATAGGAAATGAAAATTACTAAAGAGTTATCAATAGAGGACCAAGAATTATTAGACCTATAGAAATAAGAAGAAGAAATATGATACCAACACCCTTATAACCTTGAATATAATGAAAAATAAGAATCTCCATAAAAAATCACTCCATATGAAGTCATGAGGACCCCATCATAGGATGAACTCAAATGAACTATAATATTTACTATTATTTAATACGTAAACCTCACTATAAAAACCCCAAATTTTATATTTTTTTTCAAATATACATGATGTATTTGATATCTTTCCTAACAACCAACGTCGAGTCTTTATAAACCATAGGATAATATAATTTTATAAGATTTATGTTAAATTGGAAGGTTTTAATAATAATAACCACATTATAAAAAATTGGTGCATTGGTTTTAAAAAGTGAATATTTACCGATTAATTTATACTAAATAATTATTCAATTTTAAGTAAATTCATTTAATGCCTCAAATAAATTTATATTCAAAAATGGGTTTAAATTATTTTTTAAAAATAAGAATTCATTATAAATTTATTCCATTTTTAGAAATTTTATTCATGGAAAAAACCTAATTTTTGAAATCATAACTTAAATATTATCTTAGGTTGAATTTTTAGAATTTTTCTTAAAATATTTATTTTTCGTTGAATAGTAAAAATGTCATTTTTGGTAAATCATATCATTTATTTACATGTAAATGTACCATTATTTATTGAATTTTATATTAAAGTTTCATAATCTTTATTTAATTAGAAATATTATTATTAATAACTTATTAAACATAATCATACATTATTTGATATAATTTCATCTTGTTATTAGAAAATCATTATTCTTAAAAGAATTTTTACAAATAAAATGTTTTTTATCACAATTTATTAAATTTATATATATTTAATAATGGTTTTAATTAATTATATACATTATATTATCAATATAATATATTTATTGTTTTTATGGCATTTACATGTCATGTAATAGAACAAATTTCTGTTTTATGCCTAAAAATGAATTTTTCTAAAATGAAATTTTAAATTTTTTAAATTCATAGTTAAAATTAAAGTTCAAATCATATAAAAATTTAATCTATTAAAATTTATATTATATTTTTAATCAAAAAATTAAGATAATTTAATAAGTTAGATATAATTTTTTCATAGTGCACAATAAAAATAATAAAAATTTGTAATCATTGTTCATGGTAAAATCAGTTTTTGTGGGTCTTAAACAAAGCAATAATGGTGGAATAGCCAAAAAAATATTTTATATGTTTTATGGGATGAATATATTTAATCTATATATAATAGTACTTTTTAATACCTTCCCATATGGATCATATTTACATTGAATGTTAACTTTTATTATTGAAATATTTTAATTAATTCCACGTGTGTCCACTCATTACTTATAAAAGGGAACAACTTCTCCTCAATTATTCCACAATTTGATCCTTTTATATTGACCAGTACCCACTTTAACTACTTCCTACAATATTACCATACATCCATTAGAATATATTATTCTATAAAGACACATGTTTTATGGAATAAGATTTAATAAAAAGGTGGTATCTCAAAAGAAGAGGTGGTTAGTGCACCTTCAAAGAATTGTGGACTTGATGTAAGTGTTTTAGGATAAAATCTCATTTTACAATGACATTTTATACTTATGTTAATAATTATAAAATTATATAATGTGTCTATGAAATTCATATTAAATTATTATCCTCTATTTATTTCCATAGATCACAGGTTCTCTATTCATTTTCCTTTCTTTATGCACTCAAGATATCGAAAAAAGGATTATAAGGAAACCAATATTATTTCTCTCTTCAGTTGGAAGTCCCCCTTCATCCACAAGAATGTTTCCTAAATTATTCTCAATAATTTTTTTACTACCATAATATGTCTTATTAAATTCATTTTACCCTTGTTTTAATTTCAATTAAATTTATTAATATAATCTTCTTATTGTTTTGAATGTTGAAAATTTTACATTTTGATTGAAAATGTGAATGAAATTTGTGTTTTAATAGAACCTAGATGAACATATATCCCCACTATCATTAAACACATTGATAAAATTTTTCTATAAAAAACATTTAAATTTTCTTATTCATTGATGGGTATATAGTCCAATATTAATGTATTTATTCTCTCTCTAGATGTTTTATGATTATGATGATGATATATTTATGAGACCCATTTTCTTTCCATTTGTAATGCATCACGTAATGATAAATTATTTTTAGATATTGTGTAATACATGTGAATGGATTATTAATATATTATAGATGGTTCCATCATAATCCAAAAAAGGGTGATAATGTTCAAAAACAAGGATGGGTGGGATCATTGTTTCCATATAATTAATTTTTTTAATGATGAAGTAGTTGAGAAACATGTAATAGATGATGACGTTAATAAACTCCTAAGTGAAGATCGAGTTAACTAGATGAATGTTACTCTTAAGAGAATATTATAAATGATTAGATATGGATTTTCATTAAAATACATAATCCAAAATTATAGTATTGAGAGTAAAACTTTTTAATTGAATGGATTTTTTTTCTTATATGGATGCCAAAAATTTATTCTATATTAATATGTTATGTTATCATGGATCATAATTGATTATTGATAATTCCTCACTCTTATGTCTTAGTTATTATATTTTAAAAAACCACACACTATGTTTCATGATTAATTGTCTTTCACTGAATTATTATGAATATTTTATGTATTGATCATATTATTATAACCTTATATTCATTTTATAAACTTTTATGATCATTGTTTATTATCTCTTATGATTACCATTTATGCTCAAAATTTCTTATGTAACCTTAACTCATCTTATAATGAATAGTTTTAAGTATAAACTTTTTAATAAAGGTGTTATCTGTGAGGAGCATAATGAGAAATTAGTTTGATATTTTATGTAGAAGTTTTTTATATATCCATGATTCTAACAACAAAAAAACATATCTAGTTTTGGAATGTATCCTAGTGTTCTGTAATTAATTTTCATATATTAAGAAGTGTAATTATTGGAATTTTTGGGGTTACAATAGTTTTTATTATATCCTTGTTTATTCCTTTTGGAATCTAGGACTATAAAAAATTATCAAAAATCATTAGGATAAGCTTATGTATTGAATAAAATCATATGTTATGTTTAATAAATGAATATAGTTTTACTATGAAAATAGGCACCTATATATATAGAATAAGTGGATTTTTTTACAAACATCAACTAGGGGTAACCGCCCAAAAAAGATTTGGTTGCATGTACCTTGATCATCAATTTGGTGCATGGTGAATGATCCATTACTATGAACCATGTTTTATTAGTTTCTGTTATATGCTTGGATTAATTCACAATTTATTTATGAATAATTATAAAGGAATTATATAGACTAAAGACATGATTAATATGTTTTAAAACTATGATTTCATAGAAGGTGTAAATATTTAGACGTCGTATAAATTATTTTTAATTATATGATTTCCCAATATGATTATAATTTCTCTTACTGTAGTTTTTTGTCTTCAATATAAGGATGAAGATAAAAGTAATTGTGTTAATAGAAAATGTGACAAACAATGAAATGAATTTACCCTTAGAAAGATGAATGTTATGGGAGGTGAAATAAAAAATATTGTTTTTATGATTATAAAACTTTCTCTAGTATGAAAAAAATCTGAGAAAATAAATAAGAAATAGAAGGAAAAAAATACTATTTAGTCCTATATAATTAAACATAAGCCTTCTTTTAGTTGGTCTTCTTATCAAATAATTAATAAGAAATAGACATGTACCACTATAAAGATATTTTTTATTCTTCAGTGCTCAGAACCTTAAATGTTTTTATTTTCTATTTAACATTTCTAAGGTGAAGTGGATCGATGGCGGCCCATTATAAATAAAATAATGAAGTGGGAAGAAATTTAATCCATGGTGGTTGATGAGTTTATGAGGTTATTATTTAATATATTTTATTTATGTATTATTAATATGAAAATGGAGAAGGAATTAGTTTGGATAAATAAGAGGTACGATAAATTCATCGATTCTTATAAGTAAAATGTTGGAGGAATTAAATTGCATGGTTATGGTATTATATTTCAACTAAAATGTAATATTGGTCATTTATTTAGTGGTTAAAACAATGTATCTAAAGGGTTTTATCCATATAAAACATCATTAGATAGGAATAAATCATTCAATATGATATCATGGTTGTGATACAGATTGCAGGAACCCATCAATATCATGGTTTTTATAGTTATAAGAATATATTATCCAAAGGAAAATATAATAATGAAAACCATAGAGGGAAAAAGATGAGTATTCCTTTATACTAGAAGAGTGTAAAGTAAAATAGAGGAAATTTTATTATAGGTATTTGTGAATTCTATAATTATGCGAAGGAATATTATCAAGAAAAATAGTACTAATGTTATGTAAATTGTATATTAAATGAATGGAAATTTGGAAGAACTCAATAGAATTCCCCATCCATACTCTAATGTTTCAAATTAAAGTAGAATTTGAATTATTTTAACTAAGACGTGAATCAGATGGTAAATAACAATGATTAACATTATTAACATTTTAATCCCAAAAAGCAATGATAAATCTCATTCAATCATTGTTACTGATGTTGGGTATTATAAAATTGTGGTGAAAGGTACACATACTATCAATGAAATAACTGATAATGTCTTATTTTATTCTCTATATAGCCCCAATTTTCTGTCTCAATTTGTTTATAATGGTATCACACTACCACCTCAATTAATTGAAGAGGAAATTTGAGTAAAAAATATATATAGTATGATTATACCACCTCATGTATATGGTACTTCTCAAATTAAATTTTGATGGAATAAGCTTCTTAAAAAACATTTTATTCATCTTATAGTTGAATTTGATGTGATTCTATGAATGATACCACGTTATTTATATAAATACTACATCAAGTAATGAGGAAGGGAAGTAACATATCATTGTCCAAAAAATATTTGTTTTTCTAGTGTTATGATGATAAATTTAATATTTAATTTAAATTAATCATGTCTGAAGGGTATTAATTATTATTCAAAATTGGCATTTATCTCAATGTTTTATGTAAAACCACAACATCTATGTTATTACTATAGTATTGGAGTTTTTATGTGTTTTAAAATGAGTTTAAAAGTCTTACTCAAAATCATGAAGTTTTATTTTAAATGGAATTCAATATTGGTGTTACACCTATTTTGATAAATCCATATAGAATGGATATGATTTAGTCAAAGGAATTGAAGATGAAAATCTAAGTGATTCTTAATAAGATTTTAATACTGATATAGGGATCAACATATAGTCAATTTGTTCATTTTTCTTAATAATGGGGGGGGAATAAATATGAATCCCTATTGATTATATAGAGTGTAACAACATTTTGGTAAAGAATAAGTATCTTATACATTGTACATATTATTTTTTCAATCAATGATGATGATATAAATATTTTTCCATGGTTTATATTTTCTCCAGAAATAATCAATTGAGTGTCAAAAGTTTATAGATACCCAAAAAAACCGTCCAATAATGGTTTGAAAGACATTAATTTATATTTATTATAATTGGTCACACTATTTACCCTTATATCTGATTTTATTTAATGAATAAGGCCCTTATAGATTACTCTGATTAATTTTTTATAGTATTTATAGATAAAATTATTATATATTCCAAAATCAAGGGAGAACATGAAATTCTTTTGAGGATTGTGGCGGAGACTCTATGAATGGAAGAGTAGTATGAAAAAAATAATATACTGTAATTATAAAAACATAATGATTCATTTTTGGGTCATCAGATATCAATAGAGGTTATATCATTGGATCCATAAAATATGAATGTTTTTTATCATTGTCCCAGACCAAATACTATGGAAAAGATCGATAATTTTCATAGAATTTATTAATATCTACAACACATTGTTTTGGATTCATCATGGATACTTATCCAATCACCATGTTATGTCATAAGTGAGTTAGGTTCCATTAGATTGAATAACGAGATGAATATTTCAATTATCTAAATAGAAGGCCAGTCAATGGAGTTTAACTAAAATTATACTATATTGTAGATTGGTTTTTGATTTACCTTGATGCATTGAAAAGGGGGATGTATTTTGCTAATATTTTCTTTAAAGATATAAAGGAATTATATTTATTAAGAATGTTGTGATTTAAATAGAAATTATATAAATTTTTATTTTAATATTCACCCAGAAAGAGTTAGATATGTTATAGAGAAGATGGTTGGAGATGGCTAATGATTTTATCTACTCAATAAATTAATACAATGGGTAAGTGAACAAGGTGGCTAATGATCTGATTTTAATGAATCTGACCAAATAATCTATTTTGAGGATCATAAATGAAAAAATAGTTATTTATTTTCAATGGATAGAACATGAAATTTTGAAAGAATGGGAGAAATATTATCGTAATAAAATGTGTGTTCAATAGTAAATTTATATAACGATTAAAGAGGCATGGAAGGGTGATGTTGAGATAAAAAATTGTGATAAATGATTATGAGAACAATCTTGATAATGCAAAAATGATAATGTATGGGAATCAAGTAGTTTTACCACTAATATAATTATTAGTGAAATTAAATTTAAATTGATAGTCATTTTCTATTCATTATATAAGTTTAATGATTTATAGAGATGTAAAGGATTATTTCTGGTGAAAGAACATGGATAGAAATGTTTTAGAGTATTTATCATGGTGATGTGTATATTAACAATTTAATATTGAGTGCCATTAGTTTAAAGAGATTTTATGATTATTAACCATACCAGAATAGAAATGGGAACACATCACCATAAAAGTTTTCAATGGATGAACCAAAATGTCTAAGGCCAAAAGTGTATTAGAGTTTTAGTTGATTTCAAAGGTGAGTATTAAGCCTAAATAAAAATGATATTAATATTTTATTTTATGTAAAAATATGGTTATCATTTTATTTCACCATGATTCAAGATATTTATATTAATGGTGAGGATTGAATAATAATACTAATTCATGTAGAAGTCTACAATAACATAATGAATTATATAGGAATAACTATATAATAATAATTGATAATTAATTTCTCTATGAATATGATTCTTATAAAAAAGGGAGATGGGGTTGGGTTTGAGTTAATTTTGTGTAAAATCCTCACACCATAGAAATAAGTCAAGAATTTATTTTGAATTCTTGAGATTAATAAAATGGATAAAAAATGACTGAAATAGTGATTTTATTATCTATCCAAGATAAATTAGATAAAAATGAAATGTTTCTCATGACGTAAGGTAATACATCACTTAGAAACTAATTTTTTATATGATAATGATCATGTAAATTAAAAACTATGTATGTTTTTAGAATTTGATTAATGAAATTGGATAATATTTCAAATTTTTTAATGAGGCTAATGATGAAGAGTTAAATTATAATTTCATGAGGGTGTTTTGTGTTATAATTTTGGATATTTAGATATTGTATTTTACTTAATCAAACCTATAATGATTTATCCTGAATATCATGCACTATTTTAAATTTGAATGAATTAGAACATTGAAAGGTAGAAAACTAGGTGAATTCTCTTAATTTATTTTTCATGTTAGAATAATAAATAAAATAAAATATTTGATAATGGTGTCTATATGTGAATGAGAATATCATGCTACTAAAATATTATATATTTTCTTTTTGAAATATTTTAATTAATAAATTTTTTCATATGATGTTTATACATTTATTTATATAAAAAATATGAGAAGAAATATGGAAGTGGAAAAAGACTAACCTTCAATGAAAACTACATAGAAATGAATAAGATCAAGCGAAGTGATAGATATCAAATACTAATATTCTTGGTAATCATATGTTTTGGTGTTTTCTATGAAACATTTAGACAACTAAGAAGACTACTTTGTGTCTGAACATCCTAAGGTATTTTTTAAAAGAGATCCATCCTAAAATATTACTATAGCTGAGGAAGGGGATACAAATCTATCCAAGTCCAAAAGATACTGAACTATTTTATTATCACAAGTCAAAAAGGATCCATGAAAATATTATATTTTAAAGAGAACGGATTGTTTCCAATTCCTATACATAAATTAAGGGGTGTTTAATCATGCTAGTTGGTATTGTGCATGTAATGTGTTTTTTCTATGATAAATGGTTATGGACATACCATTACATTTTCTTGAGCATGATAATAAAACATCATATAGGTGTATATATTAAAATAACAACCATAGACCGAGGAATAACTCAAATATTGTGAGTTAACATCATAATGATTTGTTTTTATGTTATTATGATTTCCTTCCAAAATGATATATACGTTAATGAATATTTATATGTGTATATGATATATATTCAACTTAATAAGTTTATAGTTGAAATGATAATGATTTTAATCTAGTAAAAGTGGATGAAACTGATTCACACACCCTATTATTGTGATTTCACTAATCTTAGTAGATAAATAATTGGTATCATAATACTAGGTTACACCTCCATTTTTGATTATCTGTGGACAAAAAATGATAACATTACTGTTTTTTATTTCTACTCGAACATAATAATCACATTATGTCTAGATAAGATGAGGGAATTTTTAATATGAACTATATTACTTCCAAGAATCTAATGAACATAGTGATGAAAATATTATCAAGACGATGAAATCATAACATTCACAAAATGCGCAATAAATATTTATTTCTGCAAGATAAAATAATTAATACATAATACCTTGAATAAATGGTGAAGATATTGTGAAAAATCTAATAGTTTGAAGATGGGAACAAATTATATCTCATAATTATTAATAGGCAATTCATTTAATATTTCATGATAAGATTTTCCAATGGAAAAAACTGAGTACTTATTGGGAAGATCCCATTTCTAAATAATTATATGATAAACCCTATGATGATTATTGAACTTATTTTATGAATTTAATATAAAAATTTCCATTATATAATTTATATTTTATTTTTCTTTATCTAGGATACAAACATGATGAAACAGAGAATCTTGATGAAGAATATGAGATGTTGGAGGATATTCTGACCCAAGAATTTTACACGTATTATTATAATATTTTTAACATTATTTTCTGTTAAAAATCTTATTGATCGAGATACCTAGTGTCTTTAGATTATTAGGTTCAAAATAAATCAAATTAATGTTTGAGTACAAAAAAAAATATTTTCAATTTCATATAATTTTATTTCATTTCCCTTTGTAATTCCAAATCTTCATAGGATAACGAAGGGAATACAAAAAAATAAATGGAATATTTATAAATTCTAGTAAGGGAATAAAAATGATAATGATATTTAATGGCCCATACCCTCATGGCCCCTCCCTTTTCCAATTTCTGATGCAACCGATCGGTGAGACCGACTGGCGGGACCGATCGGCGGGACCGATCAATGGGACAGATCGGGGGCACCGATCGATGCGGCCGATTGGCGAGACCGACCTACTGGACGGATCGGCTGGACCGATTTGCTGGACCGATCGGCTGGACATATCGGCAAGACCGATTGGCGAGACCGATCGGCGATACCGATCGGCGAGACCGATCGACGCGACCGATCGGCACGACCGATTGGCGAGACCAATCAGTTTGAACGATTGGCACGACCGATCGGTGGGACCGATCGATGTTATCCATCCTTGGCAGGTTTTCTTCTGCATCCTCCCCCGCAACCCCATTTTTATGCCTTTTTAACTTCTTGAAGCGTTTTAAGGCCATTTTTAGCCCATAATTAATACCTAAAATAATCAAAGAAACCTCCATACTAAATAACAATTAATCCAGTCATGTGTAACCACCCAACCGCATGGATGAACCATGATCTGACATCCAAGGCATTCAAATTTATTATCCCATTACATTGGGACCTCATCTATTTATCACACTAGTTTTTCTTCTCCATGATTTTGGCGAGTCTCCTCTTCCTTGTGCACTTGATTTCCTTTGTTAGCGAGGCAAGTGGTGTACCTGTGCTGGATCCCTGCAAGTCGCGCATCCCCTGTTCCTAGAACGTGGAGAAAAATGTTGATCCTTGATCAGTCAAGTAGGGGTTTCACCATCGTCTCTCCTTTCTGTGTATCTTGCGATGTGGGTATGCTACTGTTCCTATATATTTGGATGAACCAAACTTTAATAAAGATAATAAATAGACTTTAATGAATGAATGGGAGGGGTGTGATCAATGATTCTGCTCTGTTTTTCTCCTCATTCATGAGTTCTGATTTCTGAATTGTGCGAGCTTATGCCTATTGAAAATCATGGTCGTTGGTGGTCTTTCTTTGTGCATTAATAAACCCTTACCCCTTGTGATGTTTGAATGGATTGTAATTTGGTTTTGAACCTTTTGCTGTGTAATGAAAATTGGTTAATTAAGTGCTTTCAGCTAAATAAATTGGAAGCACCAGGATCAACTCCTTTTCTATGATAACCCCGGTTTAAGCCCAGTGGAATTGAAACCATGGAGTGTGTTAAATATTTTATATCTGAAAATACCTGTTGAGTCTGACTTGTGTTGGTAGCATTGGTTTGGTTGTTTGTACTATGGTTGGATAGGGGCTTAGATTGATGGGGCGATGTGGGTGGGGATGGGATCCCATGTTGTTATACTTCGAGGCTGTGTGATTACCCTGCATATATCACGAACTCTGGTGGATCCACTGTTGTTGAGAAACCATTGATTCCAAGATTTTGAGGGCATAGGGTTTTATCATTGGGTTTTCATTGGTTCTAGTACTTTGATGGATCTCCTTTATCCCTTTGTTGTTGTGAATTTGCAATAGAACCAATTGTGAATGCTTAAATTGCTGTTGGATTTAACATTTTCCCTTGGTTTGTGCTTATGTTGTTAGTTTCCCAGTAGTGCAGAAACTTATTTAAACATTATTACTGAAGTTGAAAGCAAGTATGGGACAAATGGGGATTTGGTTTGATGTGAGTTGTGACTTGGGCATGTGTACTGTTCTTTTATCCTATGAATGAATATTAAGGACAGTGTTCTTTAGGCTGGATGAAGAAAAACCTAGATTGGGTGAGTGCTTGTTACCTATACATATACTTGTAGTTTTTGTGTTTTTTATTCGCGCCCCACCCATGTTGGGCACTTAGTGCCGAACACCCCTATTTCATGGGGGAGGGTGTTTTCCCAACACTTCTTTTAGTGGCTGGTTATTAGATCCTTTTCTGGTCCATTTCCCAAATATCCCAATACTCTACGGGAAGACTATGATGGCATGAAGTCCATTATTAGCCCAATAATCTTCGGGCAGGGTAGTGTGGTGGTTGGCCCAGGTGTTTGTGGGCAGGTGGTTTCCCAAGTATCTTCGGGATGAGGCCCAGGTGTCTTCGGGCGTGGAAGTAGTTCTTCTAGCCCAGACGTCTTCAGGCATGGAAGTGGTTGTTCGGGCTAGGTGTTTGCAGGCATGGTTACGTGTAGTAGTTGTGGCCCAGGTGTCTGCGGGCAGGTTAGTGCTTGTGGCCCAGGTGTCTGCGGGTGGGTTATTGGTTGTGGACCAGGTGTTTTCAAGTCGGATGTGTGGTTGTGGCCCATGTGTGTGTGGGAAGGGTGTGGCAATGTGACTGCGATTAGAATGGCGGGATTTGTCTGATGCGTAGGATGTCTTCAATAACCAGTGGGAAAGCGGTGCGGGGTACCCAAACATCGATGTGATATTTTTATACATTACCTGACTTATGTTATTTGGGGAGTGAGCCTTGGTGAGGGTTGGGTGGATAGTTACCTTGTTAGGTGTTTGGTTATCTCTTTTTTCCACGGGGCATTAGTATGTCTCATCACTTGTACACGAGAGTCTTTGGTTTTCCCTACTGAGTGTACTTGTATTCTCACCCTACGTATATACAACTTTTTTAGGTTTCCAGGAGGACTACAGAGATCGTGTTGAACCATACAGGCTCAGACCTTGGGATAATTTCAGTTGCTGGTTTTCTTTTCTTTTGGTACTTTACCTTTGTAGTCTCATTTTACTTGTGAGATTTACATTTGAACATGCATATGGGAATGGTCTACTTCGGCTTTACCTTAACTTTTAGCATTGGTGTTGTGGGGGTTTCTATCTTATCTCCTAATCCTATTAAAATAAAAAGGGTAATTCCTTCCATATTGTGAATGATTATATACCCTTGGTACTAGTCGCCACTCTGGGACCTATTGAAGGCGAGTCTCGGGGGACATTCTCTCTCCTTCAACTTAAGTACTAGGCAATCTGCTAACCCTTCCCTCCTTCTGGTGAAGGTGGGTCATGAAAGAATCGTATCAGAGGTGATGTTTGAGAGATAGTATAGAGTTAGGAGTTAGGCAGAGTGAGGATTTCATGGGATGGTAGGACAACAGTATTGGGTGACCTTGGTACGTGAATTAGGTCAGGGAAGACCGGCTAAGACACCGGATTTTAGGGCCCCCCGTGATCCGATGCAAGGACTCTGGACCTACCGAAAGACCATGTGAGGCCATGCTAATTATAGGGTAGAGACCCTACGAAAGTTACATGCATCATAATGACTTGTGTTCTCATGTTTTTGGGGGTGTTTTGGGAATTTGAAATAAATAAGAAGTATTAAGAACAATATTCTTCACTACATGGGCTTAGGCATTCTTTTTTTACCTTGAAGCTATGGCACCTGAGAGATGACTACGAGTTGTATGGGCGATCGAGGCCTAGGAGGTTGACTTGGCCGATCAACATAGGGATGACCGAGTGGAAGAAGACGCATTGACCTTTCCAGCAACAGGCCCTCGAGAAGTCCGAGGGAAACACCTCTAACATGAAGACTGCGAGATGGCTAGAGGAGCTGGTGATAGCCTTCGTCTTGATCCGGGATCCAACTAAGTACTGGGTTCCTCTGGCCATTTTCCAGATGTGGGGAGCAGCGTGTTAGTGGTGGACACTCTGCCTGGCGGAGAGAAGAGATGCTGAGGTGGCATGGGCTGATTTCGAGAAGGAGTTCCGGGCAGAATGATTCTCTTCTACGATGAAGGCAGAGAAGAGGTAGAAGCTACTCTCCCTCTAGTAGGGGAGTATATCAGTAAGGGAGCTGGGGATCAAGTTCAAGGATCTCCTATGCTTTTATCCGTACCACTTTCCTGATGAAGAGTCTCAGGCGAGACGTTTAGAGGAGGTGCTCCGACCTTCCCTCCAATACGATGTTACCCCCTTCACCGTGCCGAAATAAATGGAGGTCCAGAAGAAGGAAGAGGTGGTGGAGAGGATGCACACACTGGGAAGCGTGTCACGAGAGGGGATTCAGCTAGGCCCATCAAAGGGAAAGGCCGTCAGCACCAGAACTCCAGCATCGTGACCCTCTAGGTTTCGACCAACAGGGAGTAGGCCGCAGCAGTTCCAGTTCTGGTCCCCCGGTCGCCGCCCTTTCCCTTCAGGCCCAGGACCAAGGTGATTTGTATGTGGGAGCCATTGACATCTCTGGAATCAGTGCTCGGACTAATTTTAGTATGGCAGTGGAAGACATGCCCATCACCCGCCTCAGCAGCAGCTTCTAGGTAGTCCCTTCCAGTAGCAGCTGCAGTGGCAGTGAGCTCCCGCTCCTCCAAGGGAAGACATTGTAGTGGGAGGCCGACCTCAGGGCGCTCCTCAGGGACCTCGTCTAGGGCATGGTTGGGGAGGCGGCCGACAGTCCAGGGGAAGAGGAGCTGGGTGTGGATAGTTGCACGCCGCGGAGGCAATAATTCCAGCGGGACTGGAGGTTGTTCGAGGTACGATCAGTTTGTTCAGTACCCTTTCTTACGCCTTGTTCGATACCAGAGCTTCACACTACTTTGTTGCACCTGGTTTGGCCCATGATCTGGGTCTAGATGTCGAGAGACATCCAGTTCCCCTAGTGCTGAGCACACCAGTCAGAGGTCAGACCAACCAGTTATATATTGGTAGAGGATGCAGACTGATGGTAGGACCACATCAGTCGGTCAAGGATCTACTACTGCTACAGATACAACCATACGATTTCATCCTAGGCATCGAATAACTGTTCTTTGTGTGTTCCATCATCGATTGCTTCCGAGGAAGGGTTTTTTTCTCATACATGGGTGGCTGACGTGTTACTTTCACTAATGAGCGGAGTGGCCAGATGGCTAGTAGGCGAGAGGAACCCCTCATCTTCTTGTTAGTCGAGCTATCAGTAGAGTCAGTGGATGCTGAGATGGTGGAAGTACCAGGGATCATCAGTGAGTTTATGGATGTCTTCCTTGAAGAGGTGACGACTCTGACCCCTTGATGAGATATCGATTTTGGGATAGACTTGCAGTCTGGTGCTCGCCCAATTTCGATGGATCCCTACCGGATGGAGCCTTCAGAACTACATGAGTTGAGGATTCAGATTGATGACCTGATTAAGATGGGTTGTGTTCAAAAGAGTGCATCACCGTGGGGTGCTCCATTCTTGTTCACAAATAAGGAAGATGGTGGTCTCAGTTTGTGTATAGACTATAGGAAGTTGAATCAGGTAACGATCATGAATCGCTACCCTCTTCTGAGGATAAACGATCTATTTGACCAGCTGAAAGGGGCAAGATGGTTCTTGAAGATCGACCTACGGTCTGGTTATCACCAGTTGAGGGTAAAGGAGGGCGACATCCCAAAGACAACCTTCAGTTAAAGATATGGGCACATCGAGTTAGTGGTCATTCCTTTCGGCATTACGAATGCTCCGACTGTGTTCACAGGGCATATGAACTCCGTCTTTAGGGAGTATCTGGATCGGTTCTTAGTTGTATTCATTGACGACATTCTGATCTATTCAAGATCAGAGGAGGACCACACGGAGCACCCGAGGACGGTTTTGGAGGTCATCAAATAGCACAAATTTTATTGGAAGTTTTCTATGTGAAAGTTTTGGATGCAAGAAGTGCACTTACTGGGGCACGTAGTGTCCCAGAAAGGGGTAGTGGTGGACCCATCAAAGGTTGAGGCGGTTTTTTCTTGGGCAGCACCCGAGAATCTGGTAGAGGTTCGCAGTTTTCTCAGGATGGAAGGTTACTACTGGAGGTTCATGCCCAAATTTTCTCGAGTTGAGGCGCCTTTGACAGACTTGACCAAGAAGGACCAGGTTTTCATGTGGAGTGAGCAGTGCGAGGTAGCCTTCAGCTATCTGTAGGAGAATTTGGTTAGTTCCCCAAAGCTAAGACTCCCAGAAGAAGGGACATCATATGAAGTATTCTTTGATGCTTCGGGAAAAGGCCTCGGGTGTAGGTTGATGCAGCGGCAAGGGGTGATCTCCTATGGGTCTTGGCAGTTATGTCCCCATGAGCGTAATTATGCCACCCATGATCTAGAGCTTTCAGCGGTGATTTTTTCACTAATGTTATGGTGGTATTACCTCATCGGAGAACGCTTTGTGGTCTTCACGGATCACAAAATCTTGAGGTATGTCTTTTCCTTGTGGGACCTAAACTTACGACAACAAAGGTGGATGGAGTTCCTCTAGGATAACGACATTGAGATTTCCTACGCTTCAGGAAAAGGGAATGTAGTGGCCGATGCTTTGAGCAGGAGGTTGCAGAAGGATGTGGTCCAAGAGTCGGCAGACTCTTGGAAGGCGTTGGAGGAGTTGGATGCCTTGAACCTAGATGCGAGGATGGATAGTGGGGGAGATTTCCTATATCAGATGATAGTACAACCTTCTCTTATGCAGAAAGTGGAGGAGTCTTTGTGGGGAGACCCAGAGTGCGAAGTGATGTGTGACCGAGTTGACCAGGGCAATGCTCCAGAAGGTTTGATGTAGGATGGTCAGAACTGGATGTTTTTCCAAGGAAAGTTGTTTGTTCCAGAGGAGATGTATGGCAAGGTTCTTAGTGAGTTCCACAACTCACCCCAAGCGGTACAACCAGATGTTTCCAAGATGTTCCAGGGTCTGAGGAGATATCTTTGGTGGCCCGAAGTAAAGCGAGCAGTGGCAGAGTTTGTGGCCAAGTGCCTAGTGTGTCAGCAGGTAAAGGATAAACACTATGTTCCCGGCAGGTTTTTGCGACCATTAGATGTCCCTGAGTGGATGTGGGACGACATATCGATATATTTCGTTACGGGACTACCCAAGGTGCAAGGAGGATGCGATGCCTTCTGGGTAGTGGTGCACCACTTGATGAAGTCGGCTCACTTTCTGTCCATTAAGGAGTCAAGTGGAGTGGACTCTCTAGCACCGAAGTATGTGGATGAGGTATTGTGGTTGCATGGAGTTCCGAGTTCCATAGTCTCAGACAGGGATGCATGTTTTACCTCACGAGTCTGGAGTGTATTGCAGCATACTTTTGGCACCCAGCTATGTCTTAGCACTACTTTCCACCCCCAGACAGATGGGGAGAAAAAGCGCACCATCCAAACCGTGGAGGACATGCTATGGTCATGTATTCTAGAATTTGGGGGATCATGGGTGCTAAACCTGCATTTGGTGTCGTTCTCCTACATCAATAGCTACCACTCTACCATTGGAATGGCTCTGTTGAAAGCTTTGTAGGGGAGGCCATGTCGCTCACCCGTGTGCTATACTAAGGTTGCAGAAGCAGGTGTTCTTGGCCCAGAGGTGGTGCAGAGCACAACAGAGATGGTTCAGCTTATACGAGAAAGGATGAAGGTGGATCAGGACCGAAAAAAGTCATATGCTGATGATAGGAGGAGACCCTTGGAGTTTGAGGTCGGGGACCATGTGTTCTTAAAGGTCTCCCCTCGGCGTGGACTGCAGAGGTTTGACAGGGGAAGTAAGCTTTCTACCAGGTTCGCCGGACCCTTAAAAGTGTTGAGGAGGGTTGGTGATGTGTCTTATCAGCTAGGGACACCACCGCCGCTAATAAGGATACACGATGTATTCCATGTGTCCCAGCTCTGACGATATCTGCACGACATTTCACATGTCCTCGACAGGGGCGAGCTTGATGTTGAAGATGATGTGACCTTCATAGAACGACCAATCAAGATCGAGGATCATAAGGAGAAAGTTCTTCATGCGTGATCCATTACCTAGGTTCATGTGTTATGGAAAAACAGGGGGCTTGAGGAGAGTACATAGGAGAGGGAAGCACAGATTTGGGCCCAGTACCCAGAGTTGTTTTGAATTTTGTCCTGTTTGGTCAGTACATGTTTACTGTGTGATTCATACCTTTTTGGATATGGATGTAGAGTTTCCTATTATATAGATATGTGTGTGAAGTGTCCTAATGGATGGGGAGGGGAGGACCTGATTCCTAGTTAGGACTCGTTAGAGTGGATGCGCCTAAACCCATGCGGGTGAGTCACTGTCGCCCAAAGCGGATAGTATCTTAATATGGAGGAAGGGAAACCCTTCTCCCACCTATCAGGATAGTTTAGTTGTTTGTTTTTCATGGTTTCATGGGGAAAGGAGTTGCATGTAATTCGTTGTTGTGCAGGAGATAAGGTGTTCCAGTGTTAGAGATGTTCACCCCTGAGAGGTATCTTCTAGGGTGGTTGTTCAGACCCCATATTTCCTTTGGGTCTGGTTCTAGATTCTCGAGGGAAAGAATAGTTTGAGAGGTATCTGATGTAATGGCCTAGACCCTCATGACACCTCCCATTTCCAATTTTTGACGGAACCGATCAGTGAGACTGATCGGCGGTACCGATCGGCGCGACCGATCAACGCGAACAAACGGCGAGACCGATCACTGCGACTGATCGGCGAGACAGATCGGAGAGACCGTTCGGCACGAGCCGATCGGCGAGACCAATCTGCAGGACCGATCGGGGTGACCGATCTGGGAGACCGATCATGGAGACCGATCGGCGAGACTGGTCAGCGCGGTCGATCAGCATGACCATTCGGTGGGACCGATCAGTGTTATCCAGCCTTGGTGGGATTTTCTTTTTCACCCTCCCCCGTAACCCCACTTTTAGGCCTTTTTATCTTTTTGAAGCGTTTTAAGGCCATTTGAGCCCATAATTAATACCTAAAAAATCCATGAAACCTCCCTACAAAATAACAATTAATCCAGTTGTGTGTAACCATCCAACCACTTGGAAGAACCACGATCCGACTTCTAGGGCGTTCAAATTTCATATCCCGTAACATTAGGATCTCATCTATTTATCATGCAGGTTTTTCTTCTCCTTCCATCTGGAAAGTCTCCTCTTCCTTGTGCATTTTAATTCCATTGTTCTTGAGGAAATTGGTGCACCTGTGCCGGAGCCCTGCATGTCGCGCATCCCCTATTCCTAGCACGTGGAGAAAAACATCGATCCTTGATCAGTCAAGTAGGGGTTTCACCTTCATATATCCCTTCTGTGTGTCGTGCATAGTGGGTACACTACTATTCCTATATATTTGGATGAACAAAACTTTAATAAATATAATTAATGTACTTTAAAGAATGACTGGGAGGGGTGTGATTGATTATGATGCTCTGTTTTTCTCCGCTTTCATGAATACTGATTTCTGAATTGTGCGATCTTACACCTACTGAAAATCACGGCCATTGGTGGTCTTTCTCTGTGCATTAATAAACCCTTACCCCTTGTGATGTTTTAATGTCTTGTAATTTGGTTGTGAGCCTTTTACTGTGTAATGAAAATTGTTTAATTATGTGTTTTCGGCTAATTAAATTGGAAACACCAGGATTAACTCTTTTTCTATGATAACCCCGGTTTTACCACAGTGTAATTGAAACCACGAAGTGTGTTAAATCTTTTAAATCTAAAAATACATGTTGAGTCTGCCTTGTGTTGGTAGCATTTGATTTGTTCTTTCCTCCGCGGTTGGATAGGGGATTAGATTTATGGGACGATGCAGGTGGGGATGGGATCCCCTATTGTTATACATCGAGGCTGTGTGATTACCCTTCTTATATCACGAATTGGGGTGGGATCCTCTATTGTTGAGAAACCGTTGGTTACTAGATTTCGGGGGAATGGGGCTGTATCTTGGGGATTTATTTGGTTCCAGTACTTTGAGGGATCTCCCTTATCCCTTTGTTGTTGCGACTTTGCAATAGAAACGACTGTGAATGCTTAAATTGCTGTTGGTTGTAACTTTTTCCCTTGGTTTGTGCTTATGCTGTTAGTTGCCCAGTAGTGCAGAAACTTATTTAAACATTATTACTGAACATGAAATCAAGGATGGGACAAATGGGGACTTGGTTTTATGTGAGTTGTGACTTGGGAATAAGTGATGTTCTTTTCTCCTATGAATGAGTAGTAAGGATAGTGTTCTTTAGGCTGGATGAAGAAAAACCTAGATTGGGTGAGTGCTTGTTACCTATACATATACTTGTAGTTTTCGTGTTTCTTATTCACGCCCCACCGGATTTGGGCACTTAGTGCCGAACACCCCATTTCATGAGGGAGGGTGTTTTTTTCAACACATCTATTAGTGGCTGGTTATTAGCTGCTTTTATGCTCCCTTTATAGAATAGCCTAAGACTGTACTGGTAGTCTATGATGGCCTGAAGTCCATTATTAGCCCATGAATTTTCAGGCAGGGTAGTGTGGTGGTTGGCCCAGGTGTGTGCGGGCAGGTGGATTCCCAAGTATCTTTGGGATGAGGCCCAGGTGTCTTCGGGCGTGGCAGTAGTTCTTCTAGCCCAGGTTTCTTCGGGCGTGGAAGTGGTTGTTCTGGCCTAGGTGTTTGCAGGAATGGTTACGTGTGACAGTTGTGGCTGAGGTGTTTGCGAGCAGGTTAGTGCTTGTGGCCCTGGTGTCTGCGAGTGGGTTAGTTGTTGTGGCCCAGGTGTTTGTTGGTGGGATGTGTGGTTGTGGCCTTGGTGTGTGTGGGCAGGGTATGGCAGTGGGACTACTATGAGAATGATGGGATTGGTATGATGCATAGGATGTCTTCAATAACCAGTGGGAAAGCGGTGCGGGGTACCCAAACATCGATGAGCTGTTATTATACTTTACATGACTTGCGTTATTTGGGGAGTGTGCCTTGGTGAGGCTTGGGTGGATAGTTAACGAGTTAGGTGTTTGGTTATATCTTTTTCCACGAGGCATTAGTATGTCTCCTCCCTTGTGCATGAGAGTCTTTGGTTTTCCCAAGTGAGTGTACTTGTATTCTCACCCTACATATTTAAAACTATTTTCAGGTTTCCAGGATGACTACAGGGATAGTGCAGGGCCGTACTAGCTCAGACCTTTGGGCATTTGCAGTTGTTGTTTTTCTTTTCTTTTGGTACTTTACCTTTGTAGTCTCCTTGTACTTGTGACATTTACTTTTGAACATGCATATGGGAATGGTCTACTTCGCCTTTACCTTTACTTTGATCTTTGGTGTTTTTGGGGTTGCTATCTTATCTCCCAATCCTATTAAAATAAAAAGGGTAATGCCTTCCATATTGTTTATGATTATATACCCTTGGCGATAGTCTCCACTCTGGGACCTATTGAAGGCGGGTCTCAAGGGTCATTATCTCTCCTTCAACTTAAAGAAGGAAGGGCCTAGAAATCTGCTGACCCTTCCCTCCTTTTGGTGAATGCGGGACATGACATAACACATAGCATATGAGTTAAAATTAATTGAATGATATCATAAAATATATAGATGTTGAATAATTCTATGGAAGCATTAAAAAAATAAAGAAAACATAATATCATGGAGATATTTGAATTTGGTGGAAATAAAGAACATGACATTAGAATAAGCCAAGGTTAACCGCCAATACAAAATCACATGGTTGGAATAATCCATTCATATATTAGGTTTACTGACTAATCCAATAAATTTCACCTCATGAGACAAAAAAATTCCAGAATTCATTAGACTACTCTATTGGAAAACCACAATAATAAAAAAATTCTTATGTGTTCCACAAATGGAGATCAAATGTTAGACATATACATAATAATTACCCATATAAATACATTAGTGGAATAATCATGTCCAGTAGAAAAATAAGAAAATGTATCATAATGTTTTCACTAAAACAATTCTTGGAAATTAATAGTTTAAAAATTAGAAAAGATCAGGAAATATAATTTTAGTTTGAGGTGATAAATTAATGAAGTGTCTGTAGGTAACTTTTAAAATATACAACTTATGCATGGATTTATGGAAAATTGTAAGGAGTCTATAAAGAGGGGAATGATTATATGAATTTACATAATAATTAAAATAAAATAAAAACGGTTTTCAATAATATAAGGATTAATTTTATGATCCATGTGTGGTTTAAAACATTTATTGTGGTGGTAAAAGAAATGGGGTATGAAATAGAGAGGCTCACTTTGGTTTCATTTCTTTATTGAATTGAATTGAGGAGAGAACATTTAATCATAGTTTCCCACCATAATGAAATATGAATTAAGAAAGGTATATATGTGTAGGAAATAAAAAAATATTATATAAATAAAAATACTATTGATAAAAGGTATAGATAGAGAAATCATATCTCAATGAATATAGGGTTGTTCGGAGAGATCCCTTAACATAGGTTCTGGAGTAATTTTCATTACATTCATCTATATTCTTGAGTAACAAAATTACATTCATGAAATAATTAATTTAGATCCTTTAACATATCTGTTTTTTACTATAAATATATTATTTTCATTTATAATAATTTCAATGAGATATAAATTATAATTTCCATGTTTGAAGGGTTCTTGTTTAATGGTTCCTAGATTTGATCACTTGTGGGTAATTATTGAATTTATATTAAATTGGGATTACTATTACAAAAGTGAAATAAAATTATATTCATGTCCTTATATAAATTTAAATGGCCCCAAATAACCATACATGTTACGTAAGAGGGATTTTTTATTTAGTATAAACATTATCATTATATGATTAGTTCATTCTGGCAGTTCTACAAACCATCGTGAAATAGATTGGTTTTATTTAACGAAAAGGATTCCAATACAATAAAAAATCATATAATAATTTATAATATAAGTATTATTATTATTTTTAACAACAGAAATATTTCTAAAACTATCCTTAACAACCGTGTAGGAAAATATAGTATGTCATTCATAGAAGTGGTGAACGGACCATTTTTTGAACAGACATTATCATTTTCAGATCAAATGAATGGAGGGTAGAAGATAAATATTAATATAGGATAGAAGTACGTAAATATATTTCGTATAATGATTCTACAATGTCTTGGTGGATGGAAACATATCTGGGTGGAAGAACAAGATAAATGAAATTAAAACATGTTTAGTTGAGAGTTTACCACTCACTTTGGTTAAACCCACTAAGGATATCACCTCAAGGCAATTAGATTGGTATTTTGGTAAACCAAGTATTTTAGAAACATAGTTATATATATTGGGGGAAACTTTTGACATTTCATGGTATGATTAAAGTCATTGAAGGTGTGAGGTGAATCAATGGATTTTAAGGGGAGAAGTAGAGCGTTAATGAATATTATATTAGTTAGTTTATAAATCTTCTTTATGAATAACAATAATGTTTAATATTTTGACATTATACTATAAATTGTTCATTTGATTTGAAAATATTATGTCATAACATCCTCCCATTTGTAATAAATCTCTTATTTTACTTTTAAATTAAAATTATATGTATTTTTGTACTTCACTATTTACAAAAAAAACAATTTTAAAAAAATCTGCAAATTATCCTTAAACATCACATGAAGTTTATATTTCAAAACTTAAATCCATTTTACATATTAATTTAATAAAATTGATAAATTTAACTATTAATTATAAACCGTAATTATATGGATGTCAAGAAATTTAATATTTTTAGTAAATTTTTGACCATTTTAAAAATTAATTATGGTCAAATAATAAATAATATCAATATAATAAAAATTAATATTTTTTATTATTCCAAATTATGTAAATAAAATTATCATTGAATTCATTATAATAAATATTAAAATTAAAATAAAATAGTTATGTTTTTCAAAAATAAAAATAATTAGTTTTTCATTTTAATAAAGTTTATTTTCATTCATAATGATATAAATATGTGATATTCTTGTTATATACGACCAATAAATATAATTCTACACTTCCATAGGAAGTGATACTATTTTAATGATCAATTCACTATTCCTAACGACCATATAACTATTCCAATTGCTATATTACTATTTCAATAGTATGCTTTGTAATGATCATAGGGATTCCAAAATTATTATAAATACCTCATATTTATCTCCTTATTTTTTCAATTGTATTTTCTCTATGTATTTTAATTTTCAATATGAATATTGTATTACTAGTATTTTTATTCATTTCTACCATGTTTTCTATGAGTACAATTATTCTAGTTGATTAAGAAGATAAAAAATTTCATATTTTATATATCTTATTTTCAAAATGTTGTCCCATTATAATATTTTCAATTATTATATACATATCAATTATTTAATTTTAATTTTAAATTAAATACATTATGTTTTTTTGTTTTCATCCATGTAGTCCATTTCTATATATTAGACTATATTACAAAATATAATGAATTTATATAATTAAAATGGGGTATTTAATTGATAAAATTCTAGGTAGTTACATTCTTCACCCCTTAAGAAACATCATACTTAAAATTTTATTTTACATACTATGGTGGAAATAGGTGTGGGTAATTCAATTTCATTACTTCCAAAGGTTCCCATGTTGACACCACATACAATGGTTTAACCATAATAATTTTTCTATGTGATTTGTCTTCTTATCATGAAATTTTTTTCAATAGTAAAATAGTTTTACTAGATACTCCTCATAGGATATCTCATGCCTCAATGGTATCACTATTGTATTTATTACCTGTGAGGGATACGATATGTACATCCTTAATTGGGATACATGCAAAGTATTATGTACTTGAGACAAGGATGGTGGGAGTACCAGTAATGAAGCTTTGACTCCATTGTAATCAGTAATCTCAAAGGAGGAAATGTACTTAGAAACCATATTTTTTTCTTCATAAATACCATGAATCTCATCCATGGAGACATGTTGAATAAAACATTATCCCCAAACATGAATTTCATGCCTCATTGATAATTATCAACATAGCTCTTCTGTAATCTATTAGCTGTCATGATGTGTTATCGAATGGTCTTGAAATTATATAATATTTCTTATACTATTTAATGTCTCGACACATTTCAGTCAATAGATTCATTTGAACACAATTTTTTTCTACATATCGTCTAATAAATGGAATAATTTTGTTCTATTTGGATGTTATTTTTGACCAACAACTAAACCAGAGGATGAATATGATCATATCATAGTATGAATTCCTTCGATAATTTTCTTGAAATTTAATCGAGTGTCTAGAAATTTTCCTTAGGATTTCCATCGAGTTTGGGTGATAATACATATTGAGTATTAACTAAGTGTTTAGATAATTTTTTATCCTTTTTCAGATAATGGAGGTAATCCTTGGATCTTGGTTTAATATGATCATTCGTAGTTTTATATGAAGCATCACCACTTATATAATGTATATCATTGCATGTTAATTGATTGTTATGTACTATCTAATTTCAATAAGGTGGTCATTATCTATAAGACAATCTACCATAACTCATAAAACATTATTTCCTCTACATACATTCATAAGAATAGTGAAAAAATCAATGGTGATGTTCTCCCATTTTTTGTGCATATATGTGATAAGAATAACTCATTTATATAATTTGGACTCAAATCATTAAAAATATTACATGTTTTCTATAATTTCATAGAAATTCTTTTTATTTATTTATTATATAAGATTATATCGATGTCAGATGCTCAGAAAACACTTAACTTCGAGGCCCAGTGAGTCCGGAAAAGTATTTTGAAATTTTTTAGTTCATTTAAATAAATGAGTGAGTGGGTTTTTCTAAATTTTAAACTGGTGATTGGATCAAAAATATGAGGGCACTGTTGAACTTAGAACGGTGAGATTCTACTATAATGGACCTAACTTCGACAGTAAAGGGTCTACCACATAAGTTAATCTGCATACATTTTAGAAAAAAAATAATATAAAAAGTTATTTTATGTTTTTCCCAACCTTTGGGTGATGGTACGGTGGTGCTGTAGTGTGGGGAAAAAGCAATGAAGAGTCTCAATAAATTAATCTCAATAAGGGCTCATAAATGAGCAGTTAAACCAGGAACAAAATGAATCATAATAGATACATTGTTTCATAAATTAAATTGAATAATGACACGATGATGGAGCATTGTATAAATGATGTGAGATGTTTTCTTTTAATTGGTTAATGTGTTGCAGAAATCAGGATCAAAGTGTGGAATTTCTCTGACAAGCCTATGGTGAGAATAATCTCTAAGGATGAATAACAAATATCGGAGAATCACCAGCAACATCAACGGGACCAGAGAGCATCAAACCACAATGGAACTTGAATCCACATGGACGGATTGCTTCAATGACAAACTCCAAAGTGGTAGGGACTGTTTTGTTGAATTTCACTGTTCATTATTCTAAAATGTTGAACGCAGATCAACCCACGAAAATGTTGATACATGGGTCGCTCATTCATGTGGGAGGGTGCCTCTTTTATGGGATTCGTGTATCAAGATTAATTAATTGTGATAGAACTGCAAACCATTGTCCCAGGTTTTTAATCCTCTAATGCGGAGGGTGAGGGCCGACATGATCAAGGACCAAGTCCCTTTGACATATTAATTTTTGTGTCTCCATCATGGTCGCATATTTGAAATGGAGTCAAGGAGGATTCAAGTCTCTTTCAGGGAAGATGGAATCCCCTAAAGGCTGTAGGAGCAAGCGAAGCGATGAACGGACCACCCGAGCTGGCCTAGTGCACTGTGAAAGAACCCATTGGTGGTGGCCCCATGACAATGGGCGCAAGTGGGTGACAGCATTCCACGATGATGCATCAAAAGTTGCCACTGCATATGCCTCTAGTCGCGTCGAGATAGCAGGGGCCACTGGAACTCAGGCCGACAGCTGGCGGACCAGAGAATTTGCTCGTGCTCACGGGTTGTTGTACCCTGCTAGAATTCGGTCGCTGGACCGTGTGCTGACCCCCACTGCGGCGGGCCTAGATAGACACGATACACCGAAATGGATGCCCTTAGTCATCCAGGCTATAGGAAACCCAGACCCTTCTCATGGTCCAGGTAGAAGGAGTCGGCTTGAAGGTTGCATGCCAGACTAGAGCGCACTAACTAGGATGTTATGCAGCCCATGCTAGAAAAGAATCAAGTCTCCTTCTACAGGCGTGGCCTGCGAGGGAATGTCAAGTCATTACACGGCCTGGGATGGAATAAACTGGCCCATGCGGTTGCCAGTCAGGCCACATGAGACCAGGTCGATGGGAAACCTGGTGGGATGGACCCCCTGCAGAACCATGCAGGGTCCAGCAAGGCCCAATGGGCCTTGCCAGACCGGGCTAGTCGAGAATCAAACTATGTTGGGTCAGGCCAGTCGAATCAAACCTGGTCATTTGGGGCCCCTGGGCCGGGTTTGTTGGGTCAGTCCAAATGGGTCGGATTGGTCTTGGACGCAACCAACCCTAGTTTAATAAAATGCCAATATCTCTAAAAAATGGGCAGCTGATTGATGAGTTGTTTATAGTGTTGGAACTCTCGCAATGAGGAAGATATTTTATCATAATCTATGGAGGATTTCATTGAATATAAAATATGAATAATGGATTCAGTAGAAGTTCTATTGGAATTTAGTTCACGACATTTAGAGATCATACAGATGACTGAGACCTGAAGACTGGTGAAAAGAGACCATGTGTGAAGCAGCTATGATGGCCCAGTGGGAAGAGGCTATGTGTGACCCAATAGGACAACAGTATGGAGCACCTCTATGTGACCCGGTAGACCCACGATACTTAACAGTGGTGGGGGGGGGGGGTAACTCAGTATGATGGAAAAGGTGAGAAGAGACTCTATGTCACCAGGCATTCCCATGGTGGGGACCTTCTCTATGAGACACATCATACCCATGATACTCATCATGGATAACAGTATTCCATGGTTAAGGGGAAGTGGATCATTCTGACCCGATAGGCCCAAGGTAGTGACAAACTCTATGTGACCCTACATAACCACAATACAAATTGGGGAGGAATACTCCAGTAGCCCAATTTTTTCAGTGATGTGACTGATAGTCTTACTTTACATACTGTAGATTATACCTGGTGTGAGCTGTCTTGCTTCGTGATCATGTTTCGTTGTTTTCTTTTAGATTGCTTTGTTGTATTTATTTATTGTTTTGGGGTCCCTACTGAGTATTATGTTAATCACCCCTACACGGGCTTCGCCTAAACCTATTGTGTCTGGTGAAAACGACCGACAACGTGGTCACAGATTTGGGGGCCCAAGACCAGCTGGTGCCCAGTGAGATCAACCGTGCTGGACGTGCTTCTACGAATTATAGAATCTACTCTATATATACCCATCTGGTGCATTTTTCACTGGATGGATTTACATCGATCTTGTACTTGATCTTGTTGTAGATTTATTTTTTTGGGGTTGTATTTTCACGAATTTACCTTTAGTTGTACCTTTATACTCAATGGTTGTTTTGTAATATGAATGTGCTCTTATCTAGTTTTCAGGGTAAATGATTGTATGAGTGTGTGTATAGGTACATAGGGAAATGACTCCCACTTGATGGTTGATGCCTTTGGAACTAGTCTCCAACACCTAGACTTCAGGAGGCGGGCTTGGGGGTGTCATGGCACGACCCTGGGGGACGTGTCATGAAAAAATGGACTCAGATGCGGTTGTTCCTACCTCAATGACTAGGAGTGTGTTGTTTTGTTTTTGGTAAGAATTATTAAATATTTTGAGTTTGACTTTCAGTTTTTTGTAGTCCAGTGTTAGTATGGTGTCCAATGTATCTATACACCAAGACCCAATATTCTTATTTTTAGCCCAATACATGAAAACATTGGTTGAATGCTTCATATGGTAATTGAGTGTCTCATTAAATTTTTCATGAATAAGAGTCATCTCAATATGTATATTCTATTGACCATGGTACATCTTGATATATTTTAGGGTGCCTCCATGTGGAAAACCATCCAGGATTACGATACATGGTCATGGGGACATACCACATGATGATGAGGGGTCGGTTCAGGGACTTGTGGTAGAGATGGACCCACTAGGTAGTGCACCAGTGTTACCACAACCCATTGATCAGCAGCTACTACTAGAATTACTAGTAGAGGAAGAAAAAAGGACTAGCACCATGCATGAGTTACAAAGACAATGAATTCCTAGTTTTAGTAGAGATACAAATCCTTAGGATTTTGAGGACTTTCCGGAGCCGGTGACACGGGTCTTCCACTTAGTTAGGATGACACTCAACATGATGACGATATTAATAGTGAGACTTTTTCAGGGATTGATAGGGAGATAGTGGAGTTTGACCATTTAGAAACAAGATGAGGTGACCCTATCTTGGGTATAATTTGAGTGGATTTTCCAGGAGGAGTTATTCTCAACAACCATGTTCTCATTATGCATATAAGAGATGCTTCAACAACATCTAGTCATCATGTCAGTGGATGAGTACACTAATGGGTTTACATACCTCTCCCTATACTCTACGGACATGGTTATTGGCCATTTATTCAAGTACCAACCCTTTGATAAGGGACTCTGTTGGGAGATCAGGGTGTCAATGATTTCCCTCACCATCACCACTCAGGATGGAGTGCAAGAGAGAGAGCTCTTCTGGAAGAGAGCATCCTCGTAGAGCAGGCACCGACAGTGGCAACTACCACGAGGCGACAGGTGGCTGGGTCATCCATGGCAGACAACTAACAGAAGATGCATAGGTACAAGCAGTCCAGACCATATAGAGGATGACCACATGATAGAGTATTGGTGGTGCGAGTCCACCAGGGATGCATGGGTCTACAGAGTAACATGGAGTGCTACTCGTGTAGTGGGCAGGGACACAAGGCTTGTGACTAGTCGATCCGCTGCACAGATAATCCTCATATTGTCTAGCGACCATCAATATAGAGGTAGAGGTTTGAATGAGGAGGTTCGTAGGGTGATTTACGAGGCAGGGGAGTAGGCCGATCAGCAAGTGGTGGGAGACAGTTCAATTTATTACATCCACCACCCCAGGGTGGTCCTCCCCAGCCTCAGGGTGTAGGTGGACAACGGAATGCTCAACTTCAAGTGGTTTAGGCCTATAACCACTACACTTTAGAGAGGATTAGAGGTAATATCAATTTTTGCCATACATTAGATACATTTCATACAGACACTGGTTCCATGCACTCTTTCCTTTCCACACACCTCTTTTGAGGATCGAAGATTCCGGTGGAGCCATTGGCACGATCCTTACCATTAAAGACACCTACGTGAGAAGATTAGAAGATTAAAAACTAGTGAAGGAAGTGTGAGATTACTCTACGAGGTGAGAGTTTTGGATAGGATATCCTAATAATGGAATTTCAGCCTTACGACGTCGTCATGGGTATGGAATTGTTCTCTATAGTCCAGGATTAGATCGACTATATTAGGCGCAATGTGTGGTGTGACTGTGAGGATGGGACTAGGTTTTCCTTAACCAATAAGAAGGTAACTATTTCATAACATGACACACTTTCTAGAATGAGTATGTAGACAATCACTAATTAGTTGGATAGCCTCACCATTGATGCAGTGGATGAGAGGAGTCTGAGTTTTCCAGCAATGGTGGATGAGTATGAAGATGTCATTCCTGAGAATGTTCTAGGACTACCTACTTCTAGGGAGGTATATTTCTATATCAATGTGTACCTCGACATTGCATTGATATCCACACCAAAAATCATGTGGTTCCCATGATTCCTCATGATTTGAGGGTACAACAAGTGGACTTGTCGGAGAAGGCCTTTGTGAGTTCCTGTGCTTCACTATGGGTAGCCCCTGTATTGTTTTCCATGAAGGAAGTCAAAAGATTGAGGTTGTTCATAGACTTTCGTTGCCTAAACATAGTGAACATGGAGAAATAGTATCTACTTCTGAGGATTAATGGCCTCTATTATTAGATGAAGGGAGATAAGTGGTTCTGAAACATAGAACACATATCATGCTTTCACTAGCTTCGGGTACAGGATGCGGATGCACTGAAATTAGCCTTTAGATGCCGCCATGGTGACTAGGTGTTTTGGTAATTGTTCTTAGGTTTTACCAATTCCCCAATAGTATTAATGGGACTCATGAATTTGATCTTATAGCCTTAACATGCCAGTTTTAAGGTGGTCTTCATTGAGGAAATCTTGTTGTACTCGGTGTTAGAGAAGCAGCATGCTACACACCTTCAGATATTCTTGGGTACACTCAAAGAGAACCAACATTGTGGTAAGATTTGGAAGATACAGTTATTGGTTCGAGAGGTCCAATTTTTTGGAAATGTCATCTCAGAGGCTAGTGTTGTAGTGGATACAACAAAGATAGAGGTCGTTCTTCCTCGGGAGCCACGAAAGAGTGTGACTGAGGTGAAGAGTTTCTTGGGGTTGGCTGGATACAACAGGATATTCAAGCCCAAATTTTCCAGAGTAGTCACACATTTATCATCCTTGACTTGGATGGGAAAACCCTTCATGTGTATGGAGATGTGCCAGTAGATTTTCCATGATATGAGGTAGAGACTAACAAGTTCCCCTATCTTGATACTTCCAGAGGAGGGCATTGTGTATCTTGTTTTCTACGACGCATCAAGGACTATAATGGGTTGCGTACTGATGGTAGAGTGAGCAGTGATAGCCTATGGGTCACGACATTTTAGGAATCATAAATAGAACTACGCGACCCATGACCTTTTGTAAATAGTAGTAGAACATTCATTGAATATGTGGTGGAATAATGAGTTGGGTGAACAATTTTCCATATACTGCAACCACAAGTGTCTCAGGTATGTCTTCTCATAGAAGGACTAGAACATGAGTCATCTGTGATGGCTGGTGTTCCTTTTTGAATATGACTTTGAGATAGCCTATAGTAATACAAAGGCGAACATGGTGGAAGACGCACTTATATGAAGGCATGGTTTATAGCTGTTGAGTGTGGCGAAAGAAGAGTCAACCACAATGCAGATTTAATTAGTGGATGATGGTTGATCATCTTATATTCAATCAATGACTGTCAATCCTCCACTCATATAGAAAGTTATGGAGTAACAACCTGTGGATGTTTCCTGTGAGGCCCGGTGAGCTAAATTATTCTCAGGATAGGCTCCTGATGGATTTTCAATAGTTGGAGATAACATTATAATTTTCATAGGAAACATTTTTGTACCAGTGAAATTATGGGAGGAGGTGTTGAGGGAGTTCCATAAATACCATTTGGATGAAAATTATAGAGTGGTGAAGATGTAGCAAGACCTCCGATGTTATTACTGGAGATCAGAGATGAAGAAAGTGTTGGAAGAGTTCATTTCACGATGCCTCACTTATCAGAAAGTGAAGGCTAAGAATTATGTTACAGTAGTCTTGGCCCAAAAAATTGAGGTATTATAATTGAAATGGGATGGTATGTCGATAAAATTAATGATTTCATTACCACCCATGTCAAGGGGCCATGATTTTATATGGGAGATCATTGAACGAATCCCCATGTTGCCTCACATCCTACCCATTTGGAAGCAGGGATTAGTAGAGGGCTTCAGACCCCACTACATCCACGAGATACGACTTCTCAAAAAGGTCTTTAGAAGATTTTCTCAGACTATGATTCTTTCTTTACATCCATTCCATGGAAGGGATTACAGGTGGCATTCTATAGTCGACTATGCATGAGCACTTCCTTTCAACCTTAGACGGATGGTCAGACTAAGTGGACCAAACAGACCTTGGAGGACATGACTTGTGCTTGAGTTTTGGTTTTTTGTCGTAGTTGGGAGGGCCACCTACCACTAGTGGATTTTTCATACAACAGCAGCTATAACTCCACCATTAGCATGGCACCGTTCGAAGCATTGTTTGGGTGGCATTACATATCACCACTATGATGGAAAAACCCAATGGAGTTTGCACTCATGGGTCCAAAGTTGGTACATGATACAACTGAGATGGTGTAGATCATCCAGAAGTAGACGAGGACTGCACAGAGATGGAAAAAATCATAAACGTACAAGATATAGAGGCCCTTGTAGTTTGAGGAGGGAGACCATGTGTTCTTTTGAGTCTCACCCTAATAGGGATTGTAAATATTTGGCTGAGGCGACCAGTTATCTACGATGTTCAACATATCTTTCCAGATTCTTGTAAAATTTGGCATGGTGGTTTACCACCTACCTCACCCCCCACAAATGCACCAGGTTTATAGTGTTTTCGTCACATCATAGATGAGGAGGTACAAGAAAGATCCATTGATTTTCATGGACTGTGACGAGATGGACATTAACGATGGGGAGATGTTTCTGGAGATCCTAATGGAGATAGAGGATAGAAAAGAGCGGGTCCTTAGTGGATGGTCCATTCCCATGGTGCACGTTTAGTGGCACCATGATAATATCTAGGAGAAAAAAAGGTAGATAGAGGCTCAAATTCATGCTCAATACCCCCATTTGTTTGTTTAGATTTTTCTTGGCTTATAAGGAAGTAATTCCCTAAAGGTTGGGGTAATGTAATGTCCTATAATTTCCATGTAATTTTTATATGGTATTTTTTAGAGGCCATGCGTTCAGAAAACACCTGATTTTGAGGCCCAATGATCCTGAAATAGAATTTTGATCTTTCATTAGTTCATTTAAATAAACATGCGAGTAGGTTTTTATAACTTTTAAACCAGTGCTCAAATGAAAAAACTGAGCCCCTCGTTGAACTCAGAATGGTGAGATTCACCTAGATTGGAAAAAACATTGAAAAGAAAGGGTCGACTAAAAATTTTAACTTTCAGACATTTCAATAAAAAATTTAATAACATAAAAAATTATTTTATTTGTTTTTCCCTACAACTGGCCGGTTGCACGGTGACACTACAATTTGGAGACAATGAGATGAAGAGTTCCATTTAATGAAGACCGTTAATTTCTCATAAACATGTAGTTTAATGATGCATTAAATACATCATAACAGATATGATGTTTCATAAATGAAACACCATAATGATGAAACAATGATGTGAAACCAAATATGTATGAAACCATTTCTTTTAAAGGGTTAAAACATTGTAGAAATCATGATCAAAGTTTGGAATTTATTTGATGAACACATGATGAGAATTTTCTCTAATGACCAATCTATAATTTCGATTAATTCCTAGTGACATTGCTACACCTCAATGAACGTGACTAGAGAGCATTGAACACAAATGGAACTTGAATTCACCTGGACGGAACACTTCAGAGACGAACTCTAACAAGGTAGGGCTGTTTTTTTGAATTTCCCCATTTATTATTCTAAAACGAAGAATGCATATCATCCCATGAACCAGTTGATCTATGGATTGTTCGTTCTTGTGGGAGGGTGCCTTTTTCTTGGGATTCATATATCAGGATTGGTTAATTATGATAGAACTTAAAACTTTGATCCGATGTTTTGAAACCTATAATGCAGAGGGAACATCCCAACTCATATAAGGCCCAAGCCCCTCAGTCATTAGAGTTTTATGGAATTATTATTGGCCTCATCTTTGATATGGGGGCATTGAGAATTTGAGGCCATCATAGGGATGATGGAATCCCCCGAAGGCCATAGGTGCAAGCAGCATGAAGAAATGACAACCAGAGCATACCCAATGGTCTGAAAGAAGTACCCCCCCCAGTGCACCAACAACCACCAGTGTTCCAGAGAACACATACAGTGACCCGTAGAGATGGAAAAAGGTGGGTGGTGGCGTGATGAAAACAACGACTTGGATGATGCATCAAGAGCCGCTAACACTCGGGCTGCCTGCTGGAGGACTAGAGACCCAACCAACCAGATAATCAGATAGGGCATCTCGCACTTGGGGGGTTGTGACACCCTACTATAAAATGTCACTAAAACACGGTCAAACCCCTAGCGTGGCTGGCCTACCATGCTATGCTACACCGAACTAGATTCCCTTAGGCATCCGGGTTAGAGGAGACTCGACCCATGCTCGTGGGTCGGGCATAGAGAAATGGCCTTTCGACTATAGGGGGACAAGGGCATGCTAACTGGGATACTATAAAGTTTAAGATGGAAATGAAATGAACCTGATGGGTGGCCCGAGTTTGGAGTACACTGGACATCTGATTGCAAACCTGGAAAAATGGGATTGGGTCGTCAGGTGACCAGGTGGGATTGAGCCCCTTACGAACTTGGAAAATTCCATTGATGCCCAAACCCGAAACAGGTTGGGTCGGGCTAGTTGAATCAAACTAGGGAATATGGGCCCCTTAGGATGGGTTGGTTGGGTCAGTCTGACCAGGTTGGTCTAGGCCTAGATGAAACCGGACCCTGTTTACTAAAACGCCAATATCCCTCTAACTGAGGATCTGATTGACGAGCCATTTGCAGTGTTGGAACCCTTGCAATAAGGTGGATATTTTGGAACACTATATGGAGGATTTATTAAAATTTGATATATGATGACTGGATTAAGGAGAGGTTCTCTTAGAATTAAGCACACTACTTGTGGAGATCTTACGGCTGACTAAAACCTAAACACTACTGATAAGTGATCCTGTGTTGATCATCTACGATGAAATAGTGGGAATTAGATCTATGTGACCCAAGATTCCCACAATGGAGATCATATCTATATGACCTGATAGACCCAAAATACTAGACAATGAGGGAAAGAGTATATCAGTATTATGGCTAAGGTGGGAAGCAACTCTGTGTGATATGCCATGCCCACAACGAGGAGGTGCTCTATGTGACCCAACATTCCCACGGTACTCCTCAGGGATGACGTCCATAGTAATCCAAAGTTAAGGGGGATCAGATCTATGTGACCTTGTAGCCCCATAGTTGGACGCATCTATGTGGGACACAATATACCCACAGTACTCATTGGGGAGCAGTACATCAGCAGTCCAAGGTGTTCAATGATGTGACTGATAGTCTTAATTTTCATAATCTAGATTATACATAATGTGATCTATCTTGCTTTATGATCATTCTTTTTTATCATACTTCTTGATCATTACTCATGGTTTTCTTGTGGATTGCTTAATGGTCTTTCCTTGATTGTTTGGGTACCTACCAAGTATTTTGTTAATCACTCCTACATGGGATTTGCCCGCACGTGTTGTGTCTAGTGTCAATTACCAAAGTCATCGAGGGGGACTTGGTGGCCTAAGACTAGGCGGTGCTGAGTGAGATCAGGATAGAAGGATGTGCTTCTACATATTCTAGTAGCTATTATACACACACCAATCAGTTATAGTTTTCAGTGGATGGATTTCCATCAATCTTGTACTTTATCTTTTTTCAGTTATATTTTATTAGGATTTTATTCGGGTTCATTTAATTACAATTTTACCTTTACACCCAGTGGTTTTTAAGATTCATGTGTGTTTTAATTTATAGTTTTCTTGGGATGTGGTTTATGTGCGTGTGTACAGGTACTTTGAAAAATGCCTCCAAAATGCAAGTCGGCACCATGGAAGCTAGTCTCCATCCCATAGCCTTCAATTGGTGGGATTTTTAGCGTAAGGACACCGGACCCAAGGGACTTGTTGTGACATTTTATACTTCTTTTCATTTAATATTTGGTGAATTTTTCATCAAATAGGATCTAGAATGTAAAATTAGCGATTCGACAAAAACCAACAATTTTAGTGGATTATTTCCAGAGAAATTAATTTATGATTTACAGTGGTTGATATAGACCAAATGGATACCATGTTATAAGATACATTCATGTCATGTGATGTTATAGATGTATAAAGTTTAATGGAGTAAAATTTATTCTTTATCCATAAAAACACTACAGTTTTAATAGCCCACAAAAATATGTGATGACAAAATTCAAAAATACAAAAATGAACTGATGTCTTCAAATATGTAAATTTTAACATAATATCTCAAATTATAGGGTAAAAATGTGGGGAGGAGTGTAATTAATTATGATTTTTTATATAAAACATGATTAGTATCTAAGGAGATACACTCTATATTGTCTATAGGCACAAATATTTTTTGTATATTAGACCTAGTTTTCTATTTTCATATGTTTTGAACTCATTTTTTATGTTTTCCCCCTATTTCTATTCCTTTTTTTTTCTATGATGGTTCTATTTATATAATTATCCATTCATATTATTTCTTAAATAGAATATTATCTTGTTCTCAACCGAATGTCATTGTTTCATTTATTTGTAGCCATGGTTCACTTTTTTCCTTTTTCTCACTTCCAAGGTCTATTTTATTTATTTTAGTGAGAAAAACTCTATTTACATTATTGGTTATTTGATTACATTAATTTCTAACACAATTGTGTAAATTGATTTTTTGTTTGATTTTCTTCATTCAATGCATGGATAAACTGCCTATGGAGAGGGATGTAGAGTATGGGAAGTTGAAATTTATATGAACTTATAACTCAAAACATGTGTAATTTATTGGATACATTATTAGGTTGAAATGTAACACCAATTTCATTCCGTTTCATGTTCCAAACTAGGAGATTGTAAGGGATGGACCCCATCCTAATTTGTTTATATTAGAGTATGGAAAATCGCTTTATTTATTCACTGCATTTTTAAATAAACCTAATTCATTTATATTAACAACCACATATATATCAAGGCGTTCTTTCATATTTTAATTAATTAAATTTTCCATGCAAAGATAAGTTGGAAACCCATTGAGTGACTTTGTAGTCTAAGAATATAAAACAACCCTTTTTAGATCTAGAGTTATTATAAATATAGGATCTCTAAAATTGATCTTGATCCCTATCTATGGATATTTAATTCTTATGTAACTATTTTGTTAATTATGAAACTCTTTGATGTGTGTATGGAATCTCCCTTAGCTTCTAATTAATAATATTCCATACATTTCAAGTTCATCAATGTGGGTTTGACCACATACATCCACTTTCCTTCATTTTTATGAAGTTGTGTTATTTGAGTTCGTCACTTTATAATGTGGTCACAACTATGTAGAATCATCCACACTGTATGGGAATGTCAACTTTTTTTAATCATTACCATTAAAAATCATAGCTTCTTGAAAATACTAACATTCAATGTGAAACTATGACTGCTTTAATTTTTAGCACTCATTTTCAATTCTGATTTTTCCCACAAATATTATCTTCTACATCCATTCCCATTCAAAGAGTTCATGCTCCAGGTTCCTCGTACTCATATGAGGATCCAAGATTCCTAAGAACTATTTCCTTTTGATTCCAACATTGAATGATTTATCATTTAATTTCAGTATACAGTCACGAATTATAAAAACAATATTGTATTCCTAATGTTAAAAATGAAAAAAATGTTCCACTTTAAAATCTAATAGAGTGAACACTACTTTAGGATCACACCTTTATGGATTATATATCTCCACCCAATAGTGATGAAATCCCCAACATTTTTCATTCTCATATTCGTGTTGTTGAGACCCTAAGCTTGACATAAATGGACATTACATTACTTTTGCGGAATACTAATTACATAACAAAAACATACATACAAGGACCGTAATAGTTTATTGTCTTTGGAAACATGGAACATAATCTTCTAATCGTGGTGAAAGATCCTCAACATGTCCCATAAAGAACTTACCCTTTTTTATTCATACTTAAAACCATTCTTTATATCCTGGGGAAAAGAAAACATAGAAAGGGTGAGCTCAAATGCTCAGTAAGGGTAAGCATGGATAAAATAAAGTAAATCATATACATTTGAACTTAAAAACATGAACATAATGTTTAAACATCAAAATCTTGAGCAATGTCATATACATGGAAGTACGTAAGGCATAGATCATAAAGAAACATTAAGCATGATAAAATAGCATGGGAGTAAAACATGTAATTGTGGAAACCATTCAACACATGTCATGATTTCCATTGTATCCAAGTCATTTCTGCCAAGACCGTCTTAGTGGAAAAGTCCCTTTCTGAATCGAGTTCACTCCTCGTTTCAGTCCTATAACACTGAACTGGAGTAACTTACCGTTACAGCTATGTCTATCTCATGAGATATAAATATTTACCCAATGCATTGGAGGGAGATATAGGTCCCACCCTTCCCATAATGAAATCATTCTTACTTGTGCCACATAATAAACTTAAAACAGTCACCATAACCCAAATAATAAAATGGGTTTCATAAACATCATCCCAACATCTCATAATCCATAAAAAGCAAATGGACATTTCATCATAAGAAAAGTGAAACCATGTAAATCATAGAGACATTAAACATGAAACATACACATATGAAATAATGTCATCGTAGATGGAAAATGGTTTTGATAAAACATTTGAAATGAATTCTTGAGAAAAATATCCTTTCTTATTCAAAATCAATTTCTTTTCACAAAAAGTAATGCATTTTTGAAAGAAGGAGATTTTTTTTGAAAATAGTCATGAAATCTTTTGGTGGAAGCTTCATGAAAATAATTCTTTATAAAACCATAAAAATCCTTTCATGCCATATATGTTAAAAAACATTCTTCTCATACTTTTTCCAGAAAAGTCAAAAAAGTACCTCATAACGTAAAAAAATAAAGGTTACTTACATACCATGTAGTAAAAGTCAAAAACGGGTAAAAAGGAATTTAAACATACATGAAAACACTTTTATAAAACATGGACAAAGATGATAGAAATAACCCCAGTAAATACTTACGAATAAGAAATCTCGAGTAAAAATGAGATTTGGAAAATTATCCCTTACCTTAGGTCTGATATACTTCGTACGTATCCGAAAATCCGGTATAATGATTTAAATAATGTCATTGATGTATTATAGAATCATATTCATTGTTATGATATCATATATGGTTCACTTATGACTTTATATTACCCGTTCTTTTTGTAAATTCAATGTTAAAGAGCATTTTGGGTAAACTCGTTTCATTTTTCGTTCGTCTTTTGACTTGTAATTATTCATATGATTACTTAGATCATGATTACATAATTAAAGAATATAAAAAATGATTTATATATAATATATATTCAAAATATACATATATATAATAGATTGATAAATGGAAATAAATACACCGTTCATGGAGACGGTAGGTCGTACGTACGCATGAACGTTGTTTTTGTTTCCTCATTGAATTGAATGGAATTAATTGGATGACATTCATATATATATATACATAAATCCAGTATCATTATTATGTCATATATTTCATGATTACTTATTATATATACTTTATAATCATTCATGAATGGTTAATCATTGAGAATGAATCTCATCGCGTCATGGAGACGGTAGTCTGTACGTACGCACGAGCGATGATATCATTCCCATAATTACTGAATTGAATTGGAGTGGATGATACAATATATAATAATCAGTATAATGTTATAATAACTATTTATAGTTATTAGTTACACCATTATACCTATCCAGGTAAGGTGGTGTTGGAAAAATAGATTACTCCAAGGCGTGGAGACAGTATTCCGTACAAACACACGCGCGATGATTTTGTTTTCCGAGGATGGATAGAAAGTGAAATGGGGTTGTTTCATATTTATAATAACATATCAGTATATTATTGATACTAATGTTATTACTTTATAATGAAACAAATAAATAAGAAGAAGTTGAATAAGAAATAACCTTGAAATAATCGGTAGAAGAGATTACCTCTTCTTCGACGCACCTCCTTTAAACTTCTTCTTAGGGAACTAGGTTTGGTCTTTTGAGGTAACAAGTACCTCTAAAAGGTCTCTAGGGAAGTGGGGAAGTTGAATGGTTAGAGGTTGGACGAGCTTCAAGGCTCAAAATGGTGTGACGAAGAGTGGGAGGAGGTGCCCTTTTATAAGGGAGGAGAGGGGCACCTTTGGAATCCTCAAAAATATTAGTTTAATATAAATTCAAACCCCACATAAAAACCTCCATAAATGACTCATTTCAAAGATTATATGCGATATAATTTTAATCTCATCAAATAATAAAATTTAGACATTTTTTTTCTTATTTTAAACCTTATCATTTTGATTTATCTTTATTTAATCTATTTAAGTTTATTTGTTGTAATAAAATTCTAAATATTAAATGGTTATAAATATTCACTTATGTGATGTTAATTTTCCATAATTGGATACATTATGAAATTTTAGACTATATAAACTTAAATTTCTAATTTTTAATTTTTTTTTTATTTTTAAAAAATTTAATAATATGTTATTTTTATAAAATAACAATAGTGTCAATTTTGACACTATTCATTTATTTGAATTTAAATAAAATATATATACAGATGATATGTTCGAACTAAAAGCTTTAATAGATTCATAAAATTTCATATGTATCTATAAAATTAGTATATCACATTAAATAGTTCATATAATATTTATTTTAGTATTTTTAAAACCATTTATTTGATATTTCTCTTAATAAAATAATTTCAACATCACTATTATGTCACATTTAATGATAATTATTTAATCCCTAAAAATTATAAAAAAATTCATATTATGTAGATACTTATATTTTATTTCTGGAGACTATTCAGGTTCGATGTTTCATGAAGTTTATCACTAAATTAAAATTAATATACTTATAGGATTTAAGAGAGTGACATGTTGTCACTTTCTTTGGTTTTAATAATATTTAAATTATTTTCATGGCCAAAAGTCAATTAAATGAATCTAATCCGACCCTTAGGTGATATGGGTCTACTCTGAGTCATCCAATAAGATTTTTTCAAGTGTTAGGGTAATTTTATAATCTTATTGTTACCCTTAATTACCTAATTTACCTTTAACTGTAGTAAATAAAAATTACCGTAGTTACTATTTATAATATCAAAAAAATAAAAGTAACCTATTAACATAATTTGGACCCACTAAATCCAAATATTGAATCCATTTTTTCAAATTCAATGCCCCTAAGTTGCAGAAATAAAATTAAAATTAATCCCGTTGTCGAATGAAAATGGGTTTTTGTTTAAAACATTGCAAAAGATTGAATTGATTTAACCTACGAATTCAATGTAAAATAAATTATAATGACATAAATTATATTAAATGGAAAAATTTATTCTATTTATACTTTAAAACAAATCAATATTATAATTTAGCCATATAAATTTTTACCATGAAAAAGTTTTTTTAATTAAAATATAGCAAGTTTTTAGTATTCATTAAAATATGAAAGTTATTAGAATAATATGAAAAATTTATCCAAAGTAAATTTTTATATCCTGGTTCCAAAGAAGAATTTTATTTTGTCAAATTGAATTTATAAACATGTCAAAAATTATATTTAAAGTGGGTGCGCCATCAAAAGGAGGAAAAACTGCATTTTTTTATAAATACTTATTTTACCCGAAAAATTTATTTTGTTCTCATACCATGTTCTAGAAAATGTGTAAGATGAATAATAGTGTTATAAAATTCAAAACATAGTTAATACTATTCATAACGGCTAGTTCGTGATAATATTATAACCATATATCGTTGTTTAGTGAAACCTGGTATTGCGTACAACACACGCTATCGAGGAAGCTCGCAATTATGTGTAATGAAAGACAAATCAGGGTTGCGTGTAGTGAAAGACTCCTTTGTGGATGTGTATAAAAAAATACAACCATATTTCATTTATACATTGAATATATATATATATATATACATACACACTCAATGTTGCGTAGAATGACTATTATAAAACAAACTTGAAATTGTGTGTAACACAATCTAAGAATAGTGTTGCATATATTTTAAGCTAATACGGTGTTGTGTATAGAACATGATAATCATGTTGTAGCATAAAACACATGACATCAAATTAATCAACAAGAATACTTATCATAAAATATCAGGTTGTAACATTCTACTCCCCATAAAATGAATTTCGCCCTCGAAATTCGTCGGGGTTATACATGGTTTTCTACTAGAAAGTTTCTTTAATTGCAAAACACATCGTAAAATGAAATACCAAAACTTAAATTTAAAAACTAAAGTATGAAACGTAACGGTACCCAAATTAACTAATCACTAGGTTTCCACATAGGAGAACATATGTGAAAATATGGATATGGAAGAAAAATCTAACTATCAAGTTCTGATGGAGAGTGGTAGAGGACATGGCTATGAAAAAGCCAACAATCACAAATCCATAAATTCGTGATGATCTAAGGTACCATCTGATTCAACAGATATAAGAGCACTAGGACAACATTTTCGGGTTTCAATATCATTTCCCTAAAGTTGAAAATTTTGAATTAGAAGAAATACTTGCTTGATTTTGGTAAAATCTCACTATTGTTCACACTTTGAACAATTTACACTTCATCTCTTAAATAAATGAAGTTGAATTTGTTATTCGTGAAGTGTTAACAGGTCATGTGATAGAATGATGGGTCATTCCATCTGTTTCAAACAAAAGGTTAGAAAAAGTTATTAAATATACATAAGTCCATCTATGGTGAGGTTAATCATATACTATTCCAAAAATGAACTTATACTTCATATATCATACCGCATAATAAAATAAAACTAGTTTCTACTAACCAGGGACTTTCTGTTGGCCAGTGGTATGAGATAAAGTCCAGTCGCACTTCGGTTGTGGGTTCGATTCCCACCACCTTGTCCCATGCGATGGGCTGTCGCCCGTCCTGCAGGTTCTCCTTTTTCTAAAATTACATCATTATGACATTCCGTCGATAATATCAAAAATAGTTCTAGAATTAAACTAACTTATGTTCAACATAATCCATTTCAATCTTTAGGCCTATCTAAAATAATTTAGTCCAAGCTCATAGTATAAAGAAAACAATTACTAGAAAGGTTATCTACCAAGAATGTGAATACAAGAATTTATCTCACATATATCTTAAGATATATCTTGTTGGTTGCATTCCAAACACATGAATACCTTAGTCATATATTCTCTTGAAACATAAATTACCATATAACCTTAGTGAAAACATGAATGCTGTCAAAAGTTAACTCTTTCCACATACCAAAATCCAAAAATTCTATATACTGAAACCATGATATCACTTAGTCCTTATATCAATCATGAGATCATGTTTGGTATCATATTATTTTCTCCATATCCCTTCAATATGCGCATTTCATCTGATTTCCAAAAATATTTCAATCACTTTTTCATGGTTACTAGTACCATATAATTATTGAAAACCAATACGTATATATTCCAAAATTCCACAATACCATAAATGAGATTCCATGATACTATTTTGAAATCCCATTACATAAACACTTAATCATTACACATCATTATTTTCATGCATGAGACTTCCCTTTATCCTTTGCCATAAGAGGTTACTCACGTTGATCATCATTAACATGTGCATTAGGTCATTTATTAGCATAATTCCCCATTTCGTTGCACTTGAAGCATTGAATTGTTGGTGGAGAGTTCTCTGTAGTTTTTTTTATATTCACATCATTAGCAACATTTTTCCCATTACTTCGACAAACAACTGCTCGATGACCTTATTTTCCACACTTAAAACATTTTCTAGTACCTTTTAGGCAATCTCCACCATGCTTCTTTCCCCACTTTGAGCATAAAGAAACATTCATCTTCATTTCACCATTGTTCTGAGATCTCTACTTGAACTCCGTCTTTAGTTTCTTTTCAAAACCATGAGATGGATATGTTACAAAAACTTCCAGTTATACCTGGATAGCACAACACACAATTTCTTCATAGATACTGATGTCTCTTATAGCTAATTCCCTTCGAAGACCTGGTTTTAAGCCACTGAAAAATCAATCAACTTTACATTCAGGTTGGATGATAATGCCAGATGAAAACCTTGAAAGTCTTTTAAAATTCGATTCGTATATACCAACAGAATCATCATCCTTCTGCTTTAGTTCAAGAAACTCCTTCTCCATCTTTGTTCGAAGAATACGAGGGAAGTAATTATTGAAAATAAGTTATTGAACTCATCCCATTCCATGGACTCAATTTCATCTCTTGGCCTCGTATTCTTTATAAGATTCCACCATTGATCAACTTCACCTTCTAAACGATATACTGCTAAGATAACTTTATCATGTTCAAAACATTGAAGAACTGAAAATATCTTTTCAGTGGTACTGATCCATTTTTCCGCAACAAGTGGATCAGAAGACCCACTAAAAGAAGGAGGACGTTGCCTCATGAAGGACTCAATAGAATATTGTTCCCTTCTCTGCTCATTTGTAAGTCCAAAATGATTTATAGCTTGAGTAAGTATAGCAATACGAATTTGAACTCCATCTCCCATAATATTGGTTTTTTCAGGAGGAAAATCATTGCATTGTCCATTACATTGATCAACACAGTTCCTTTGGGTTCCAGCCATCGTCTAAAACCCAAAAAGAATAGTTTGAGAGGCAAATATCATGCTAGGGAAAACAACATAATAAAGGGGGAGTAACTTCTATATCTAACATATTATGTTTAATTATATGATTTTTACCGTAATTCTAGGATTATAACCTATACTTACACTTAACCTTAGGGACATCTCTAGACATACCTTAGAAATATTTCTAGGGATCTCACTAAAGTTCTCGCATCCTAGTTTCCAAAGGCTGACTAAACCTTTCCTCTGATACCAACTGTAGAGACCCGAAGCTTGATGTACATGGACATTACATTATTTTTGAAGAATACTTAATACATAACAAAAACAGACACACAAGGAACATAATATATTAGTGTCTTTGGAAACATGGAACATAATATTCTAATCGTGGTGAAAGATCTTCAACATCTCCCCTAAAGATCTTCCCCTTTTGTTTTTTTACCTAACACCTTTCTTTATATCCCGGGGAAAAGAAAACATATAAAGGGTGAGCTCAAATGCTCAGTAAGGGTAATCATTGATAAAATAATACAAATCATATGCATTTGAACTTAAAAACATGAACATAATGTTTAAACATCAAAAGCATGAGCAATGTCACAAACATTGAAGTAGGTAAGGCATAGATAATAAAGAAACATTAAGCATGATAAAATAGCAAGGGAGTAAAACATGTAATTGTTGAAACCATTCAGCACATGTCATGATTTCCATAGTAGCCAAGGCATTACTTCCAAGATCATCTTAGTGGACAAAGTCCCTTTCTGAATCGAGTTGTCTCCTCGTTTTAGTCCTGTAACACTGAACCGGATTAACTTACCATTCCATCCATGTCTATCTCATGAGTTATAAATCTTTACCCAATGTATTGGAGGGAGATATAGGTCCCACCCATCTCATAATGAAATCATTCTTACTTGTGTCACAAAATAAACTTAAAACATTCACCATAACCCAAAGAATAAAATGGGTTTCATAAACATCATCCCATCATCTCATAATCCATATAAAACAAATGGACAATTCATCATAAGAAAATTTAAACCATGTAAATCATAGAGACATTAAACATGAAACATAAACATATGAAATAATGTCATCTTAGATGGAAAATGGTTTTGATAAAACATTTGAAATGAATTCTTGAGGAAAAATTATCTTTCTTCTTCAAAATCAATTTCTTTTCACAAAACGTAATGCATTTTTAAAAGAAGGATATTTTTTTGAAAATATTCATGAAATATTTTGGAGGAAGATTTATGACAATAAGGCTTTATAAAACTGTAAAAATCCTTTCATTCCGTATAAGTTAAAAAAACATTCTTCTCGTACTTTTGCCAGAAAAGTCAAAAAAGTACCTCGTAACATAAAAAAAAGAAAGGTTACTTACATACCATGTAGTAAAAGTCAAAAATGGGTTAAAAGGACTTTAAACATACATGAAAAAACTTTTATAAAGCATGGACATGGATGATTGAAATAACCCCAGTAAATACTTGCGAATAAGCAATCTCGGATAAAAATGAGATTTGCAAAATTATCTCTTACCTTAGGTCCGATATGCTTCGTACGTATCCGAACCTCCTGTATAATGATTTAAATAATTTTATTTATGTATTGAATAATCATATTCATTGTTATGATTTCATATATGGTTCACTTATGACTATATATTACCCATTCTTTTGTAAATTCTATGTTAAAGAGCGTTTTGGGTAAAATGGTTTCATCTTCCGTCCGTGTTTTGACATGTAATTATTCATATGATTACATAGATAATGATTACGTAATTAAAAAATATAAAACATGATTTATATATAATATATATTCAGAATATACATATATATAATAGATCAATAAATGGAAATAAATACACCGTTCTTGGAGACGGTAGGCCGTACGTACGCATGAACATTGTTTTTGTTTCCTCATTGAATTGAATGGAATTAATTGGATGACATACATATATAAATACATAAATCCAGTATTATTATTATTTCATATATGTCATGATTACTTATTATATATAATCTATAATCATTCAAGAATGGTTAATCATTGAGAATGAATCGCATCGATTCGTGGAGACGGTAGTCCGTACGTACGCACGAGCGATGATATCGTTCCCATAATTATTGAATTGAATTGGAGTGGATGATACAATATATAAGAGTCAGTATGATGTTATAATAACTATTTATAGTTATTCTTTACACCATTATACCCATCCAAGTAAGGTGGTGTTGGAAAACCAGATTACACCACGGCGTTGAGACGGTATTCCGTACGTACGCACGCGCAGTGATTTAAACTTCTTCTTAGGGCACTAGGGTTAGTGTTTTGAGAAGACTAGTACCTCTATAAGGTTTCTAGGGAAGTGGAGAAGTGAAATGAGAAGAGTTCGGATGAGATTCAAGGCTCAAAGTGGTGTTAGGAAGAGAGGGAGGAGGTGGCCTTTTATAAGGGAGGAGAGGGGAACCTTTGGAATCCTCAAAAATATTAGTTTAATATAAATTCAAACCCCACATAAAAACCACCAAAGATGACTAAATTCAAATATTAGATGATATAGGGTTGTAATCACATCAACAAAAAAAATTTAGACATGTTTGGATCTTATTTTAAACATTATCATTTTGATTTATCATTATTTAATCTCTTTATGTTTATTTGTTGTAATAAAATTATAAATTATAAATAGTTATAAATAATCACTTATGTGTTGTTAATTTTACATAAGTTGATACTTTATGACATTTTAGACTATATAAATTTCAATTTATAAATTGTAAATATTTTTTTGATTTTTTAAACAATTTAATAATATGTAATTTTTATAAAATATCAATAGTGTCAATTTTGACACTACTAATTTATTTGAATTTAAATAAAATATATACAGAAGATATGTTCGAAATAAAAGATTTAATAGATTTATAAAATGTCATATGTATCTATAAAATTAGTGGAGCACTTTAAATAGTTCATATAATATTTATTTTAATGTGTTTAAATCCATTTATTTGATATTTCTCTTAATAAACTAATTTCAACATCACTATTATGTCACCATTAATGATAATTATTTAATCCATAAAAATTATATAACAATTCATATGATGTAGATAATGTTATTATATTTCTTGAGACTATTAATTTTCGAAGTTTCATGAAGTTTATCACTAATTAAGTTAATATACTTATAAGATTTAAGAGAGTGACATGTTGTCACTTTCTTTGGTTTTAATAATATTTAAATTATTTTCATGTAAAAAAGTCCATTAAATGAATCTAATCCGACCCTTAGGTGATATGGGTCTACTTTTAGTCATACAATAGGATTTTGGCAAGTGTTAGGGTAATTTTATAATCTTATTTTTACCCTTAATTACCCGATTTACCTTAAATTTAGTAAAAAAAATTATCGTAGTTACTATCCATAATATCAAAAAAAAATAAAAGTATCCTATTAACATAATTTGGACCCACTGAATCCAAATATGGAATCAATTTTTTCAAATTCAATACACAGAAGTTTCAGAAATTAAATTAAAAATAATCTCGTTGTCGAATGAAAACGAGTTTTTGTTTAAAACATTGCAAAAGATTGAATTTATTTAACCTACGAATTAAATGTAAAATCAATGATAATGACATACATTATATTAAATGGAAAAAATATATTCTATTTATACATTAAACCCATTAAATATTATAATATAACCATATAAATTTTTACGATGAAAAAACATGTTTTTAATAAAAATATAGCGTGTTTTTACTATTCATTAAAATATGAAAGTTATCATAATAATATGAAAACTTTATCCAAAGTAAATTTTTATATCCAGATTCCAATTAAGAATTTTATTTTTTCAAATTGACAAAAACTAGATTTAATGTGAGTGCGCCATCAAAAGGCTGCAAAACTGCATTTTTTGAGAAATACTTATTTTACCTGAAAAATTTATTTTATTCACATACCATGTTATAGAAAATGTGTAAGATGAATAATAATGTTATAAAATTCAAAAAATAGTTAATACTATTCATAACGTCTAGTTCTTGATAATATTATAACCATATATCATTGTTTAGTGAAACTCGGTATTGCGTACAACACACGCTATCGAGGAAGGTGACGATTGCGTGTAATGCAAGCCAAATTAGGGTTTCGTGTAGTGCAAGACTCCTTTGTTGTTGCGTAAAACAAAATACAGCCATATTTCATTTATACATTGAATATATATATATATATATATATACATACACACTCAATGTTGCGTAGAATGACTATTATAAAATGAACTTCAAATTATGTGTAACACAATCTAAGAATAGTGTTGCGTATAAATCAAGCTAATAAAGTGTTGTGTATAGCACAAGATAATCTTGGTGTAGCATGAAACACATTACATCAAATAAATCAAAAAGAATACTTATCATAAAATATTGGGTTGTTACACATGTGCAGGATTTTGAAATTAAGAAATGACTGATCCACAAGATACATAATATGCTATAGATCAATGGAATTTATATTGAAGAACCACATTAGCATATTCCAAAAATTATAGAAGTATATGAAACTTTTTTCAACAAATGATTATATTATGAGACTAATAGACTTAGGGGATTTCCATTCCCCCTGTGCAACAGATACAAGGATTGGATTAAAATTAATTATAGAAATTCAATAAGTAGATGGGATGATCAAGAAGAAAAATTACATGAAAATAACTTTCCTTATTTAAATATCTAGATTCTATGGAATAATTTGTAGGCCATGGAATATGAATATGATGAATTTGAATAGGAATATTGGGATCTCTTTAATGATTTGACCAAAAATTGACCACATCATGAACTTGATGTATTGATATAGATTCAAACATTCTACCTTGTGATTCAATAACATACATAGATAGTATTGGATGCCACAACTGATAGAAAATATATATATAAGACACTATATGTTTACAAAGAATTTTTGGATGAGGTGTCACAATGTTCTAGTCTTTGGAAGATCGATTAAAGACCTTCCTAACATAGAATTCACCATTTTGGGGAAATAACCTACCTTGTAGCCCAAGATGAATCCTTTAACAATAATTATAAAAATTTCATACTACCACAAATACAAGAACCACTACATTATCCTATTATTTAAATACTATATTGTGAGATGTAGAGAGGACCCCACCCATAAAATTATTGTTGATAAGTGATGGAAGAATCCAACGTTAATGTTGTAAATATGAAAATTAAATTTAAAAAACTTACTATTTCAACAAATGAAATAATACAAGATGTTTTACTACAAAAAATGAGGTTTTTTTTTGTAAAAACTAAAGAAATAAATCATGGTAATTATCACCAATTTAGTTCAAAAGATCCACCATAAAATCATGGACCACCAGAGTTCCCACCTCAAAATCCACCTTAAAGGCCAGATAAGGAATTTCCATAATACCACATTCCCCTTAGAGGCGAAAATTTTCCATTTGTAGAACCAAAAAAATTCAACCAGATTTATCAAGTCAGTGAAAAATTTCCCACAATCATAATGGAATTTTGAAAACATTCTAACCAAATTTTAATTCGATGTCCATTGAATGACAAACCAAGAAACTGAGATGAAAAATTAATGAATTTATCTCGATAATATCATGCATCATGTTTGGAATATCTCTATGAGATAATCAGACCAATTATTTGGTGTACTACCAGGTAATACAGAGACAGATCCACGAGTGGGGGATAAACACATAGTTAATCATAGTGGAAAAGAGATGAACATTTAACTGGTATACAATAGTGATGAAAATAAAATAGAAGAAACTAAAACCTATAAAACAACCACCTTTAAAGGATGTGACAATAGAAAATAAAGAACTCATAATTAAATGAACACGTAATCTAAGAAAAACAAAAAAGTTATGGAACAAGAGATTCTCTACAAATAATATGTGTATGATATTGTCAAATTCATGGTTAGAAACTCTTATAGTTTTTCATAAAACATATTTTTCCTATTCTTATTTGAACATTGATTGTAAATCACCTTTTTTAGGATGTAGATATTTTTTGGGAAAACGAAATAAATTTCAAGGATTTATGTTTTATTGAATTTATGTAGTCCTGGTTTAAGCATTATAAAGTGGATTATGATTTCTTATCGTCAGTTAGGAATGATTCAATGGTTGTTCATGATATTTTATAGAAGTAAATCTTAAATATATATAAAGGAAATTTACACATCTGGTATGTGTTAGAAGACAATTAAATATATCCAGGAAGACGAAATTAAATGGATTCTTGATGTGAAATGAATTCATTCCATATATATGTGACAAGATGTGTAAATTTATCAAGGAAGACATCGTGAATTGCTTCAGGACATGAATTGGATACACAATGTGAAACTTTTACAATTCATTTAATGTTAAAGAAGGGTCATTTTAACCTTAGGTGAAACATTATTTTAGCATAAATCATAAATCAAGAAATAATCAATGTGAAATTATTTAATGTCTTCTATTTATCATACATAGTGGTTTTTTGGCCATGATGTGCCATTGATTCATTCTTCATCAACCTTTATATTTCACATATAAAGTCAATGAAAATTTTTAGGTGATCTTGGAATTATTTATTATATTAAAGATTTAATGATCAAGTGAATAATTATGGGTAAGTTGTTCTACTTTGGTTTTCTATTATCTTTTATTTGTTCTCTTTTGTATTAATTGAATCTATTTATTTTATTTTTTTGGGTGTTAAACAAGATATTATTTGATATTGGTTCTTCTTGATATCTTCTTTACCCTCTTTACTGTTGGAATTTATTATGGAAATAATTTTTTAAAAGAATCATTAAGTCATGCTCTCTAAAACATATCCCAACATTTTGATACAATTATCCCTATTATGTGACATTTTTTTATCCTCACACACTATGAATGTGACCAAATAAATGTGATTATACCTGATAAATTATAATAATTATGTTCGTATATTCATTGGATCCATTTGGGTCCACAGCCCTGAAGACTGAGAGCTATGGTCGCCTGATTGGTATATCATACATGGACCATGTTGATATATGGACAATTGGATGTTTGAGTGAAATTATAAATTGGATAAATTTATTAATTTCACGCTTAATTTTATGAATTGGAATAAAAAGTATGTTATTAAATTTTATATAGTATAATGACCATGTGTAATTTTTTTAACTAATATGATAATGATCTTATTGTCCAACGATAAATTAAACAGGCTTTCTACAATTATAATGATAATTATGAACCTGGATTATTTAAATGAATTTAGTTAAACCAATAATAATTTGATAAATTGACTATTGTTTCTTATGATGATATATCTAGTATGTTTTTTTATTGAGACGATATTCTTCTCTAGATTTGGATCATACGTGACATTGATGTGATTGATCCTTGGGGGTTTTATGCATATTGGAATCTTGATATAGTTTTTATATAACTTGAGATTGATGTTTTAGAACATATTACACGATTATTTTCATACCACCCAATAAGTATTCTTGTAAAACTGCAATAAATTATAAAAATTATATTTCATATATATTAATATTTTGAATTATAAATAATTTTACTTTAAAATGGACTCTATGTATGATAGCATACCTAACACACAATAAAAGTTTTCTCCGAAAGCTTACGTTGCACACAAGACTATGCTTTATTGAAAAATAATATATTATTAATATTATTATATTTAGTTGTAGCAATCGCATATCCATTATACTAACAAGAATGAAAGACATTAACTAATTTATGAAAATAGTTCTTACAAATGTTTTTATAATGATTTTTTTATTTCAAAATAAAAACCAATTTAAAGTAGAAGATGTTTTTTTATGAAAAACTATTTATGTGTGAATAGTTTTGTTTATAAAATAGTAAAATAACACTTATTACACCATATTAATAAATATAATTTTAATATGATGTTTAAAATTAGTCTTATATGTTTTATATGAATTATATAAGAACAAATACAATTTTACAGATAAAATGAGTGTTTTTCTAAAAATACTATTTTACTGCTGTTTGATGGAGAACCCTTTTTAAATATTGTTTTTCTCACTTTTACATATACTATTTTAAAAAATAAACTTCCCATTTCTATGTGGGACATCCAAACTCACATTGGATGAATATTTGGATTTTTTTAATAAAAATAAATTTTAATGAATATTAGAAAAATACTTCATTTTATTACAATATTGACTTTTAATTTAATTTACTTATATTGTTAGATTATAATTTTACATAGATTTATATTATTATTAGATTACTTTTTTATCATTTAATCCATATTTTTTCATTGGATGTAATTTCACATTTAAATTGGTTATGAACATATATCAATCCTTTGATGGTTTTTACTTTTTAAAAACAAATTTCCTCAATCCATCACCTCGATAAACATTATATTAATTTTAGTCACTTTTGTGATTTTTTTTAAAAAAGGAAATACATGGGTTTAAAAATTATGAAAATTGTGATCTAATGAGACCAAAATAGTATTTTATTAATTTTATATTTAGTATTTTATTTACCATAACCAAAGGTAAATTTTGTAATTAACAGAAAAAATAATATTATAATAGTAAAAAACTACCTTAACAATTATAATAATTTTATTATATAAGTTACAGCTAACCAATTCATTCCTTGGGTCAAAATAGCGGCCTTTGGAAGAGAGTTGGGGGTGATTATGACATTTATATATTATAAATTAATGTAAAGGCCAAAATGTCATAATCATGTATCTGATTAAAACATTTTAATAAGGGGTTATATAAGTTATATCTTAGACTATAAAAAATAATTAGAAATATAAATATATTACATACATCATGGAAAATTATTTATAATATTTAGGAAATATATAATTAAATTTATTTATAACACAATGATGAAGCAATAATAGATTTATTAATTAAGTATAAAATGTACGTAACTATTAAAATACAGCTTTACAACATGTTTATGGATACAACTTTTTAAAATATACAGTTTTCTAAAATTTTTATATTATATTTAAGAAAAATATTTTTCAAAAGTGGGACATCAATGTTCTGTTTAGTTGAATATTTGGTATATTTATGATGAAATTCATTTTTAAATGAATTGTGAAAAAATATAACATTTTAATTGCAAACTACCTTTTAGTCTAATTTAATTATTTTGTTAGATTATCTGTTTACATAGTTTTTCAGTATAATTAGATTACTATATTATTATTTAATCCAATTTTGGCCATTACATGTAATTTTATATTAAAATTGGATATAAATAGTTTTCAATCTTTTGAAGGTTTTTAATTTTTAAAAAATATGTTTCCTTTATCCATCAACGAGGTTAACATTAAATTAATTTTAATCAATTTTGAGTATTAAATTTTCAATAATGTAAATACATGGTAGTAATAAGTTTGAAAAATTTGATCTAATATGATCAAAAATATTTTTTCTCAATAGAATATTTAGTATTTTTTACCATATTTAAAGGTAAAGTAGGTAATTAAAGGTAAAAATAAAACTATAATATTATAAAACAATCCTAACACTTGTCCTAAAATTATTGGATAAGTTAAGGAAGATGAAGAGAATCCCTGGGTATAAATGGTGGCTTTTGGAACCCACATGTGTGTGATTATGACATTTATAATAGTGAATTTAAAGTGAAGAAAATCATATAATAAATGCGACTCTTCTTACAAAAAAAACTTTAATATTGGGTTATATAAGTGATACTTTAGACTATAAATAGTCAATATAAATAAAAAATGTTAACCTAAATCATTATAATTTATTTACAATTTTATGGAAATAAATAAATAATATTGATTATGACACAATGATGAAATAATAATATATTTATTTATTAAAGAATCAAATAAATGATATTATAAATATTAAAATAAATATTATTGGACTTGATTTATGTCATAATAATATTTTCTAGAACTATATGACATGTTATAAGACCATTAAAATAGTTTTTTTGAATTTATATCTCTATTTATATTTTATTTAAATTTAATGAAATGAATAGTTTAAAAATTGACATAATTGATATTTTATAAATATATTAATTTATTAAATTATTTAAAAATACTATAAAAATTTTAAAATAATAAAGTGAAATTAATAAGTTTTAGAAGTTCATTATTTTTCCAATAATGTGAAATTTACCACATATAAGTAAAATTTATAGACTTATAAGATTTAAAATGATGTTACCACAATTAAAATTAAAAATGAATAACTAAGGGTAAACTGAAAAGATAATTTTTAGAATAAAATAAATACATGTATGATAATTATAGGATGAGATTATTTTGAAATATGATCATATTATCTTCAAAATATCTCATATTTGAGTCATTTGGATTAAAAAAATAATTTATATTAATTCAATATTTTAAGAGTTTCCAAGGGTGCCCCTCCCATATTCAATAAAAAGGTACCCACTCATCTCTCATATTAACACTTCATGACCCATTTGGTCCAGCCAATATCTAACCGGAACCCTTCCTAGAGTGCCTAAATTTTTTATGCCTTATTTTATGCATAAAATCCTTTATTAGACGTGTTAATTTGTTTTTCAAAGGTGATCAACTGAAGAATAGATAATTTTTTCTAAGTATTTTTATTTTAATTCTTCTTCAACATCCTGTAAATATTATTATTCAAAAATGAAATAATAACTCCAATATTATCAATATACTGATATGTTACTATGTTTATATCATCACCTTAATCCATAACCAATTTAATCAATTGGTAAATGAACATTTCATTCATGTTTTCCGCGGACTACCGCCTCGAGAACTGATATAGTTCGTTTTTCTTTACCGTTAATCAAGAATTTTTATAATTATGAATTAAATATTTATATATGATATTCATGAAATATTTATGATATTAAAATAATAATATTTAAATTATTTTCTTACCATCCATGTACATAAAAATGATATCGTTGTTTATGCGTACTTGTTTACTATCCCCACCAAGTAGTGATGATAGCTGTTTTTATTCATCAAATCACATGCATGATATATATATAGATAAGTACATATAAAACAATATAATTCTTTTAATATATTATGATATTTTTGTAAAGATAAAATATTAATTACCTTATTTCCCTAATGATCAATTAAAAATAGAAAACATTACCCATGCGTACATACGACCTACCGTCTCCATGATTATAATGTTCTTCATTTTTCATATCCGTAAATAAGGGGTTGATTTAAAAAGTATGATTAATGAATTAAAGTGATGATTATGTCATGAATAATATTCTAGAGAGGATTTACTTATGACTACATGGACAATTTACATCATAACTAGTTTATTTTTTTCTGAAGTACCAAATATCAACAAAAACATCCGATATGAACTTAAATAATTATGTATGTTTTATAACCTGGTATTTAGTGATAAAAAGGAATAATAAATATGAAAAAGGTTCATAAGAAAGTCTAGATTAACCTATGCTTATTATTCATGAATATAACGATTGTAATAGATGAGTCAGACATAAGGTAAGGGATTAATCTCAATCTCCATTAATTATGGAATATATTAATGTTATGAACCACCTTCTCATTAAAAAGCTTATAATCGACCCCTTAAAATTTTAATTTCATTAAACAGTTTTCAAAGAAATCATTTTATAAAAATCATTTTACAAAATGACAAAAGGATTGTTTTTTTAAAATATGCATAAATAATGACTTTTCAACCAATGTGACTGTTATTTGATATTTGTATTCCTATATAATACATAATTTTCTTAAAGGGATAATAAATACCATTTTTATTTTTTCTTTTATTGTGGTTTTTAAATTGGTTTACCTTGAATGACCCGAAGTCCTTCATTTTTTATTAATTTTTGATAATCCACCATTTAGGGGGTGAGGTGGAACCCTTACAAGGACTGTTGGTGTATGTATTACATGGATCATAAGCCATAGAGGAATTAATTTCCCCTAGGATTAAAACATTACATACAACTAGAATAAGTACTTTCAACTACTCCTCCCCAGCATCTTTGTCATGAAATCACCTCTCTACCTTCGCATGGCTGTTCGTCTAGGCATTCCAATGCATGCACAGGCTTGTCCCCATGGTAGGTGTCATACCTTCACATTATTCAAATCCATTTAGCTTCTACGATGGTGAAACCTCCTTGATCATCCTACTTCTGAAGCTTGTTCTTTGTAGTTTGTTTGGTTTTCACTTGCACTTAAGGTGGCCCAATGGCCTTGAGGTGGACCGAAGGCCTTACTAACCCGAAGGCCTAGGTGGCCCAAAGGCCTTAAAGGACTCGAGGACCAAATTGGTGGACCGAAAGACCAAACAGGGGAATATTCCTAACTACTACACTGCCAAACAGTGTCTGATACAGTTCCCACTACAGTACATGCTACGGTACTACATAGTTTTAGCTACAGTACTACTATAGTACCTGCTACTATTCCACAACAGTACCTGATACAATACTTATATGGCTTTTCTAAAGTACCTGCTGTAGTTATGCTAAAGTTGTTTTGAGAATGTATTGATTATGTCAATGATATATTATTATTATAATGTGGAAATGTAATTTTCCCTGTATGCTTATTAATGCATTATAGTTATGTTATGGTTCATGGGAATTCCATATGTATACGAGTGGTTCTATGAAAAACCGATGTCAGGTGAGTCCATGAAATAGCTCTAATGCATTGGGAAATGAGAAAGAGTTAACCAATTGGGTTTTTCTAAAGATATTTAGGGAATATAATGTGATAGGTATTCAAGATGGAAGTATGATGGTAAATCCCTATGTAGCTTTGAAAGCTGTACTATAATTGTATTATGGATACCATAAGTTACCTTTTATGACTTATGATTTATAATAAGTTTTTTTGGAATCCTATGATATCATGAGATATGTTATTGAATTTATGTTTTATGGGTGAAAAGTGTGATTTTGTAAAAAATTCATCATGGTTGTTAAGTATTGATGGATTAACGGTTTTAGTTAGAATATTATATCCCTTACAATATTTTTTGTGCTTGTCCTATGTTTTTGAAATATTTACCACATCGTATAAAAAAGGGTAACAGATAAGAAGATTTTAGGAATATTTTTATTAGAAAAAGAGGTCATGTTTTATTTTAAAGGGTTTCATAGGGTAGAAAATTGGATAATAAATAAAACTTTCCACATTTAATGTATGGGTCTAATTTGAAAACATTTTTCCTAATTCCTTAATATTATAAACTGAAAAGACCCTATAATGAAAATTCATGTTTGAGAACACTAGAATAAATTATGTTTAGGTCGAGTCCTTATAATTAATAGAGGTACTATATGCCTTAGGGTAGAGTGTATGATAATATAAGTTTTATGAGGACTAAATGCAAAGTCACTGGATTACCAAAGGTGATATTCTAGATATCATGGACAATGTGGCATTTTAATAAAAAAATTATTATTTCACCAATATTATGTTAATCTTGTTATTTATAAACATTCATCTGGTAATTACATTATTCTATATTTATTTGGATTTATTCAGTTGGTAAATTATCATATTTTTTGTATGATTATTTTTTAATATTTTTTCTTATACTTTTTGTACAATACATTTTTTTTCTTATTTATTTGATAATATTTAGAAAAGGGTATAGTCTCACTACTATATTATTTGGACCCTCAATTCTGGTCTACAACTTATTCTATATGGGGAGGCATGGATAAGGTCACATATCTAATTGGCTCGTCGCTTAACGAAGTATTGAGTAAGGGATATTAAAAGATGGTTATGTGGAACCACCACCATAAATACCCCTATTATATATTAAAAGGTAATTACGAAAGTAAAAATATAGGTGGAATAAAAGATTTATTTTTGAGATTTTCAAGAAACTACACATCAATATTTCCTTTGAAGAACACATCACACAAATTCCTGATCAAACAAAATTTTATAATGTAATAATCTAAATAAACATAGAAATGAATGGCTTACTAGTTAAATTTTTGAATTAATAATTCAAAACCATTATGAAGAAGAAAAAATGAATAAATGGGAAACCCTAGTAGTATCTCAATTCCTTATACAATTGGGGAAATAAATTTTAGAAAATGATTTAATGATACCACCTCAAGTATAAATCTCATTCAAATGAGTGTTTTATATAAACTAGGACATATATATCTCTATATAACTCAATTAGAACTTAAAATTCATGAACAATATTTCATGTATCCCTAGGAACACCTCGAGGATATCATTGTCATATTTGTAACATTAATTTTGATAGATGATTATATTATCCTCGATATAGAGGAATAATGAGATGTAATGATAATATTATGGAGGAATTTTCTCACTATAGGAAATGTGTTCATTGATGTAAAACAAGTAAGACATATCATCATAGTTGGAAATAAATAAGAAGTGTTTGATTTAGTAAATTTTTTTAAGTATTGTGGCCAGTAATTTTATTTTTATGCCATCATTCTAACAGATGAAAAAGAGTATTTCTTTGATGATGAGGATGCAATATAGAACCTATATCGGAATTAATATGTCTATAGATTATATTATGAGGTTATTTACATTGAAACTATTATGATATAAACCAACTAACAGTTCATACCAAAACTTATAAACCCATCAAATAGAGTGTAATGGTGCCTACCATGCTTATTAATGTAATCATTCATAGAAATTGAATATACACATACAGTTTTCAAAAACTCATATCTAAATAAATTAATGTTATAGGAACTTATAAAAGACCTAAAAAGAATAAAAATTCAGTAGTCTGGTGTGTGGTTAATATAATAGTGACCCTCCCCCAAAATTTCACCTACATCATTATACTCATAGATGCTTCTAAACCGAACCATCTACCCTAGGGGAGACACACCTGACTAATGAAAGAAGTCATCGTGAAGGATTTTCTTAGACATATCTATGATGGTATACTATTTTTATTTATAAAATTTATTGTGTGGACCAACAGTATGTTTTACAAAATAATTGTGCCATGAATGTTATAAAAAATAATGAATATGAATTAATATCTACCCTAACAACTGTTAGATGGAGAGTATCTTAAGAGTACTAGAATCTCAATACAACAACGCTAAATTACCACATCCAAATTATAGTCTTGGATCATATGTTTCTGATATTTTATTTTTATGAATTCAATTTTTACAAGAATTGATATTATATATTTTTTCAAATTGCTATCTATCCAAATAATTTTTTAGAAACAACATTCACATGTCCAATCAAGACCATATCCTTTCAAATAATATCATATGGGGTGTGTAATTGACTGATAAAATTCCAAAGGTGTATCAAAAAACCCTTAATGATATGATGTAGGAAACATTTTATTTATTTATTGATGACATATCTATATATGGGAGATCAATTTATGTTTTAATTAGAAAACTAGAACTGGGTTTTCAATGATGTAATGATAAATCTTTGATACTACACTGGAAAACATGTTATATCAATTTCCATGGCGGCATGTTCCTCAGGAATAACATTTGAAAATAGTTTGTGGAAGTTATCCAAATTTAAAATAATTTTATCATGGACATTTCTAAACCTACATTAGTTAAATACATTTGACAATTTCTAGGACATATGGGACTCTATCACAAGTTCAGTGAAAATTTCTCAACGATATTATCTAAAATGAAACATTTTATGAAATGGATGTTCCTTTTGATTTCATTGAAGTGAGTTAGTGGGAATTTAACCCTATTAAAATTTTTCTGGTGCCCAGTCCCTTTGTTATTTCACCGAATAGGGATAATGAATTTGAAATGATGTGTGAGGCATGTGAATTCACTTTTGGAAATTTTTTAAGATAGTAGGTTGGAAAAATATTCTACCTCATTTATTATAAGATCCATACTCTAAATTAGGATAAAATAAAGTATTTAACCCCTTAAAATATATTTTCATTCTAGTATTTTAATTTGATAAGTTTCATTCAAATATTTTTATCTCAAAAGTCATCATTTACACTAACCATGCAACATTGAAATACCTACACGAATAATCCTTTTCTAAACTAATACTACTATGATTTATCTAGCATCTACAAAAATTTGATATAGTCATCATAGACACAAAATTGACTGAATATTCTATTAGTGACCATACTTCAGGTTTCCCACATCATAGTATTGATGATAATGGTTATCTAAATATTGAATTTTACTTCCTAGATGGAAATCTATGCATTTAAGATATCTAATAATGATCATTATTTTACTGATATTCAACACTATCATGACATCTGATTTATCTACCCAGAATTCTCTTAACAATATAGGAAAATTTTCTTTATCAATGTTTCATGATATTACTTGGATGAGATTCTATTATTTAAACATTTCATTGATAAATTCATGCGACACTACATCCAAGAAGAAAAAATTTGATGTGTGTTGATAGTTTTTGATACATCACATACGATAAGATATCATGTTCCTAAACACAACATGACTGTGATATTAAAAGGAAGAATTCTATAGCCTAAACTTCATTAGGATAAGAGAGGATATTTGAAAAGATGTGGTCAATATCTAAAAAAATACACCATTGTGAAACATCATGAAATTCTCCATAACCCAATTATAAAATTTAAAATAATTTACATGAGGTGAATTGATATTAGGGGAATTTTTGAAAATTCTCCTAGAATGTTTTAAATCCTAATCAGAATGGATTATGTCTTCTAATGGGTAAAACCGGAAGCCACTGAAATGTTATATACAACATGGTCATGTAGTTTTAAAATGAAAAAAAATATTCAATGGATTGGGATTTTCTACTTTACTCATTTGTGACCAAGGAAAACACATATAAAAAGTACCATAAAAGGGTTATTATAAAAACATCGAATTCATGAAAACAATGTAACCCCTATCACTAAAAAATTAGTGGTAAAGTGGTACTCTCAAATCAAGAAGTTGAAAAAATTCTTGAAAATACTATCTACACCAGAAGGTCGTACATGAGTCTTATACATGATGATGCACTAAGGGAATACAACATAGATTTTAAAACACCAGTTGTAACATCAACCTGTTGATATATATATTAGAAACCTAGTCATGATCTAGTAGAATTAAATCATCAATAGTATTCAAAAATGAAAAATCTAGACATGGATGCTCACAAATCCATGTAACATATATTACTTAAATTGGGTGAGATGAAAGTAATTAGAAGGGTCAATTATCAATATGATCTAATTTATAAGAAGAAAAAAAATGTCATGATTGATCCATCACATGATGAATTTTCACATTGGGGAAAAAATATCTCATATTTAATTCACATATGAAAATATTCCCTGGTAAACTAATGTCATGATGGTAAGTCCCTATGATGTTTTTATGCTCATCATGTATATCACTATTAAAATTAAGAATGGAAATGAAAACCCCCTAAATGCTATTGTAAATAATTTAGAGGTCTACCCTGATCTATTTCTTGAAGAATGTGTAATGAATGTCAAATTAACATAATCGAGAAAGATGTCATGATATATAATTAAAATGAAGCACTGAATGGGAGGAATCATAGTTTTATATCAGGAAAATTGATATATTTTTTAATTTAAAAGAACTAACTCTATGCTTCCCCTTGATATATATATATATATAAATTTAAAATATAATAAATTCTAAATACACTGTAAAAGTTTGAGGTTCATAATAAAAACCAATTCCAAATTTACCCTAAAAAACTTAAATTCCACTTATTTAATCAAATACCCCACGGCTTGTAGGTTGTGACCTACACCATTTTCTATCCCCTCCACTGCAAGTCTCTCATTTTCTTCTTATCCCTATTATCCCCTCGTTCAAAATCCCCATCTGCATTTTACTCTTATAATTTCCTCTAACCGCCATAGTATATAGAAGAGGTGGTGAATATAGCCATTCTAATTGTACGGGTTAAGAGCCATAGCTTCCCACTTCCGAACACACAAACCATACTCGCACCCATCCTGATCCATCACCCCTGCCTCTAGTGGACCCCACCCAACTAGCCTATCTATAAAATTTATCCTCTTCATGTGAATCCCACAAGTCATAGGGTATGGATCAACCTATAGTTTTCCATCCCAAATTTCGATTCATGGAACCAGGATATCTATTAGACTTTTACTACTTGTTGTGAAGTCCAATGTGTACCAATAATATGGTGGATTTATCCATTCTAAAAAAATAACCATCTATTAAGTAATTCTAGTGGCCCTTAGATAAATGATCCTCAATCACACGGTTCTAGTGTATGATGAAATTTTTGGGGAGATCATCCTACACTTTCTAACAATTATTTTGCAAGATTTCATCCTCATTTGAGTATGACTGTGAGTATATAACTTCAAGTAAATTTTTGGAGATATTTGAGATGACATGGGGGTGTATTATTTAGAAATCACCACTTCTCCGACATATGTTTTCCTACATATTGATAATAAATTTATGGAAACATGGAAAATCTAGGAACTTATAGCCAATTATCTTGGACTATGCATGATTATTCAATAGAAAAGATAAACCTGCTGAAGGTTATTGTTCTTAGTAAAGTTAATTATTTTTTATTCTGCATCTATCTAGCATGATGAGACTCCCATTTTTTTCACATAGAAAAAGGTTGTCATCCACACCACTACTCGGGGAGGAGACCTTATGATCAACGTGCCTCTCCAATTTAATCTATACTATGAGATCTGATCCTGATGGTGAAATAGCACTCTAAAGTGAGGATCCTTCATCAAACACTTGGACAAACACATGGGAGTCTTTGATACCTCAAAAACCTATATTCAAATGGTTTGATGTATTCTATGGATGTAACAGCCCGAGATTTTATGAAAAATATTCTTTTTTATTTCACTAATGTCTTGTGTTGTACGCTACACCAAAAGGAGCTTGCACAACACGCATCCTTGACTTGCCTTTCATTACACGCAATCACAACCTTCCTCGATAGCGTGTGTGGTACGTAATACTGAGTTTCACGAAACAATGATATGCTATTAAAATATTATTAAAACTAGCCGTTATGAATAGTAATAACCACTTTTTAAATTTTAGAAATTTTAACTCTCAAAATGGAATTCATTTTTGGATTCGGAGTATCGAATTTAGCCTAAGGTGAAATTTTGGTACTTTTTGGATAACTTTCATATTCTGATGAATAGTGAAAATTACTAAATTATAATTAAAAACAACTATTTTAATCGAAATAATTAATAGTGATAAATCATTAATTTGAGTGGTTTTAAAGTATATTTAGAATATATTTTTACAATTTAATACAATGTTGGTCATTGGATGTAATTTCACATTTAAACTAGACATAAACAAGTGTCAATCTTTTGATAGATATTGTTTCTTAAAAACACGCTATTTGTTTTAACAACGGGATTTAATTATAAAATTAATTAATGCAACTTTTATGTTATGAATTTGGTAAAATAGACTTCATTTTTGAATTCGGAATATGAAATATAGCTTGGGATGAAATTTTGGCATTGTTCTGAAAAACATCAATTTTTGATGAATAGTGAAACTACTAAGTGGTAGGTTAAAAAACTGAATTTTGCATAAAACTTAATTTTACCGCTTCTGTGAATGGAATTTCGAAAATCCGAGAGACACGGTTAATATCAAGGACTAAAATGTGGTTCAATGACATGAAAATAATTTTTTGGTGAATAGTAACTTTTTACTTTTTTTACCACGGTTAAAAGTAAATAAGGTAACTAAGGGTAAATATGATATTACTATTACCCTAACACATGTCCTAATTCTATTGGATAAGTGTAATTCGACCAAAAACAAACTTAGGAATAAAATATGACCATTTAGGCCCACTTGGATTAGATTAGGACATTTATTATTAAAGAAGGGTTAAAATAGTTAATATCAAATTTTAATAAGTAAATCATTTTTAATATGGGGTTATACATAAGATAAATTCGATTGTAAATATTCATTAGAAAGATAAAAAGATTTCCTACATGATGGTATTTTATTTGTAATTTTTAGACATCAAATAATATAATTTATTTATGACACAAAGATGATGCAGTAATTATCTTATTAATGAAATATTGACATAATTGATAATATAAATACCAAAATAAATGTAATTTGAGACTTTTTATGAATTCCACTAATTTTCTAGGTTACTATGATATATTAGTGTTGATTTAATCAACTTGGTTCGAACATATAATTCTGTTATGACTTTCACAAAAATCATATATCAAATAGTGTCAAAATTGACACAAAATAGTTTTTAAATCAAATATTATATTATTAATTGTTATTTTATTCCTAAAAATCTAAGGTTCGGCCAAACGACTTATATAAGGATATATATATTAATAATAAACAATTTGGGGTTCGTTTGGCATGTTATAGTAAGTGTATTAACCATATAGTGAAAGAAAACAAAAAGACACGGTAAAAGTTAAATTAATTAACTTAGAGTTAAATCTAATTGATAAGGTTAAAATAATACCCTAAACTTGTCTAAATCCTATTGGTTGATAGGATTTCGACCCATACCCACTTTAGCTTCGAAATAAGACCCTTTGGAACCATTATAAACCGATTTTGACTTTAATATAAAATAATATTTTGAGATATTCCTAAGGTGCCCCTCTCCTCCCTTATAAAAGGGCACCTCCTCCCCCTCCTCCTCACACCAAATTGAGCACTCAAGCTCGGCCAACCCCTGCCATTTTCTCCTCTCCACTTCCCTAGAATAATCCTAGAGGTCCTGGTCTTCTTCAAAGACCAATCTTAGTTCCCTAAGTGGAGGATTCAAAGAGGCATTCCAAAGAAGAGGTAATATCCATTACCGATCTTTTCAATTTCTTTCTTCTTCAACTTCTTCTTCTTTAGTTGTTTCATGATAAAGTAATAACATCAGTATCACTTACATACTGATATGTTATTATAAATATGAAACAACCCTAATTCACCTTCTATCCATCCTACGGAAAAAATGAAATCACCGCGCGTGCGTACGTACGGAATACCGTCTCCACGCCGTGGTGTAATCTATTTTCCACCATCACCTTACATGGATGGGTATAATGGTGTAATGAGTAACTATTTATGATTATTATAAATTAATATTGATACTGAAATAATATACATATACTCCAATACAATTCCATGATCATAGGAACGATATCATCACTCGTGCGTACGTACGGAATACCGTCCCCACGATGTGATGCGACTCGTTCTACATGATCATCATTACATAGTAATTATATAAATGAATTGAATGAATAAATATGATATATGTTACACTAATACCATTCTGGATATAAGGTATATATAACCTTAAAAGAAGAATAAGAATTTATTCGGCAAAACACGCATAAGAACAAAAGGCAATAAAGACCCCAGTAATTAGTAGTAATGAAATATTACTAACAAGAAGCTAATAATATGACCATATATGATATCATATCAATATTTATGATTCTGGAATAAGTCAATAAAATTATTTAAACCATTATACAAGAGCTTCAGACACGAACAAAGCAAATCAGACCTAAGGTAAGGGAAATATCACAATCTCATTTTTATCCGAGATTGTTTATTCGTAAGTATTTACTGGGGTGTATTTTATCATCCACATCCATGTTTCATCAATATGTAATATTATTTCCATCCACTTACAATAGTTTAAATCCAATTTTTACCCTTCGGTGAGTTTTTAGTAAAGAATATGAAAAGAATCTTTTGTCGTTTTTTCGTACGAGGTACTTTTTGACTTTTCCGACACAAATACAAAGAATGTTTTTTTTAACTTATACGGCATGAATGGATTTTTAAAACATTATTTCCAAGAAGCTTACTTTACAAGTTTTCAAGTTTATTTTTAATCAACTTATTTTATTTTAATGTCGTATGACATGCTATGAAAGGAAAAATGTTTTTGAAGAAGAAAGGATATTTTCCTCAAGAATGGAGTTCAAGTGTTTTATCAAAATCATTTTCCAGATAAGATAATAAAGGGTTCTGATTTTATCCCTATTATTAAATTGATTTGATTATGTTGTAAGTGAATTATTTTTATGAAGTCATTTACCTTATATGATTTGTTTTATGCTGTCATGATGTTTCAAGAATCAAATTTTTATTACACGTGTTATGCGATGATGTATGATTAATGATTTATAAGGCACACATAAGAAAGGATTCATTATAAGATGGGTGGGACCTATATCTCCCTCCAATGCATTGGGTAAAGACTTTATATCTCATGAGATAGACATGGCTGGACGGAAGGTTATTTCGGTTCAGTGATACAGGACTGAAACGAGGAGTGAACTCGGTTCAGAAAGGGACTTTGTCCACTAAGATAGTCTTGGAAATGAGTCATGACTAACAAGAAATGATTTTCCATGATTATGTGTGCATGCCACAAAGTTTCATGTTTCATGTTATGATTATGGGGATCTCATTTTCACTTCTATGATTTATCCCATGGTATGATATTATGAGCTCTTTTGCAGGTTAAGATTTCCAAAAGCTACGTTCTTATGTATATGATGTGATTGATATTTCTTTTGTTTACCCTTACTGAGCATTTGAGCTCACCCTTTTTTGTTTTTCTTTCCCCAGGATATAAAGAAAGGTTTTAGGTAAAAAAAGGGAAGATCTTTATGGGAGATATTGAAGATCTTTCACCACGTTTAGAAGATTACGTTCCGAGTTTCCAAAGACACTAAACTATTAAGATCCTTATGTGTGTGTTTTTGTTATGTACTAAGTATTCCGCAAATGTAATGTAATGTCCATGTACGATAAGCTTCGGGTCTCTACAGTTTGTATCAGAGGAAAGGTTTAGTCAACCTTTGGAAACTTGGATGCGAAAACGTTAGTGAGATCCCTAGAGATATTTCTACGGTATGTCTAGGGATGTCCCTTGGGATAAGTATACGTATAGGTTATAGTAATAGAATTACGCTAACGATCATAGAATTAAACCTAAGATGTTGGATATTGAAGGTACTCCCCCTTTATTATGTTGTTTTCCCTAGCATGATTTTTGCCTCTCACACTATTCTTTTTGGGTTTTAGACGATGGCTGGAACCCGAAGGAACCGTGTTGATCAATGCAATGGACAATGCAATGATTGCCCTCCTGAACAAACAAATGTTATGGGAGATGGAGTGAAAAATCTTATTGCTATACTTACACAAGCTATGAATCACTCTGGACTTCCAAATGAGCCGAGAAGGGAACAATATTCTATTGAGTCCTTCATGAGGCAACGTCCACCTTCTTTCAGTGGGTCTTCTGATCCACTTGTGGCTGAACAATGGATCAGTACTACTGAAAAGATATTTTCAGTTCTTCAATGTTCTGAACATGATAAAGTCGTCTTAGCAGTATATCGTTTGGAAGGTGAAGCTGATCAATGGTGGAATCTTATCAAGAATATGAGGCCAAGAGATGAAATTGAGTCCATGGAATGGGATGAGTTCAAGAACTTGTTTTTCTGTAAGTACTTCCCTCATATTTTTCGAACAAAGATGGAGAAAGAGTTTCTTGAACTGAAGCAAAGGGACGATGAATCTGTTGGTACCTATGAAGCAAATTTTACAAGACTTGCAGGGTATGCTTCTGGAATTATCATCCAACCTGAAAGTAAAGTTGATCGATTTTTCAGTGGCTTAAAACCAAGTCTTCGAAGGGCATTAGCTATAAGAGACTTCAGTAGCTATGAAGAAATTGTGCGTTGTGCTATCAAGGCAGAAATGGAAGTTGGTGTTACATATCCATCTCATGGTTTTGACAAGAAACGAAAGATGGAGTTCAAGGAGAAATCTCAGAATAATGGTGAAAAGAAGATGAATGTTTCCTTATGCACAAAGTGTGGAAAGAAGCATGGTAGAGATTTTCTTAAAGGGACTAGAAAATGTTTTAAGTGTGGAAAAGAAGGTCATCAAGCAGCTGAGTGTCGAAGTAATGGAAAAAGGGTTTCTAATGATGTGAATAAAGCAAACACTGCAGAGAACGCACCGCCAACACTTCAATGCTTCAAGTGCATGGAAATGGGGCATTATGCTAATAATTTCCCTAATCCAAGGGTTAGTGATGATCAACATGAGCAACCACTGAAGGCAAAGGACAAAGGGAAATCACATGCGATCACTATTGGCAATGTTGAATATGACAACGATGTGGTGGAATGATTAAGTGTTTATGTAATGGGATTCCAAAATAATGTTGTATCAGTGAGTATTGCAATATTTATTTGATGTGGTATTCAAAGTGATTAAGATATTTTTTGCAAATAAGATGATATGCGCATAATGAAGACGAGAAAATGAAATGTTTAATAGTATTCATGAGCTCATGATTGATATAAGGACTAAGTGATATCATGGTTTGAGTATATAGAATTTTGAGGATTTTGGTATGTGGAAAGTGTTAACTTTTAACTGCACTCATGTTTTCACTAAGGTATTAAAGATAATACATGATTAAAGACTTTGAATGTTTTAAATGTGACCAACAAGACATATCTTATGATATGTGGGGATCAACGACAGTATTAAATCTCTGGTAATCGTTGTTACTATATTATGAGAGTGGACTGCAGTATTATAAGCCTAAAGATTAGACTGGATTATGTTGGACATAAGTTAGTATTGTTTAAGGATAGAAGATTTTCAATATTATTGATGGGATGTTATAGTAACGTAGTTTTAGAAAAAGGACAACCTGCAGGACGGGCGACAGCCCATCGCTTCGGACAAGGCTGTAGGAATCGAACCCACAACCGAAGTGCGACTGGCCTTTATCGCCTACCACTGGCCTACAGGAAGTCCCTGTTTAGTAGAAACTAGTTTTATTATATTAAGCTATATGACATAAGATGTATAAGTCCATTTTAGGAACCATATGTGATTAATCTCACTATAGATCGACTTATGTATATAATCTTTTTTTGCTAACCTTTTGTTTGAGACAGATGGAATGACCCGTCATTCTATCACATGATCTGCTAACACTTCACGAATAACAAATTCAACTTCATTTATTTAAGAGATGAAGTGGAAATTGTTAAAGGCACGAACTACAGTGAGATTGTACCAAAATAAAGTAATTATTTATTCTAATTTAAATTCTTTAACTTTAGGGAAACGATCTTGCAAACCAAAAATGTTGTCCTAGTAATCTTATATCTGATGAATCAGATGGTACCTTAGATCGTCACAAATTTACGGCTTTGTGATTGCTGGCTTTTCCATAGCCATGTTCTCTACCACTCTCCATCAGAACATGATGGTTAGATTTCTCATCCATATCCATATTTTCACCTATGTGGAAACCCAGTGATTAGTTTATTTGGGTAACTGTTATGTTTCATACTTTTGTTTTTAAAGATTGGTTTTGGTATTCTTTTTTACGATGTGGGTTTTTATTAAAGAAAATTTCGAATAGTAAACCATTTATAACCCCGACGAATTTCGAGGGAGAAATTCATTTTAAGGGGGGTAGAATGTAACAGCCCGAGATTTTATGAAAAATATTCTTTTAAATTTCACTAATGTCTTGTGTTGTACGCTACACCAAAAGGATCTTGCACAACACGCATCCTTGACTTGCCTTGCATTACACGCAATCGCAACCTTCCTCGATAGCGTGTGTGGTACGTAATACTGAGTTTCACGAAACAATGATATGCTATTAAAATATTATTAAAACTAGCCATTATGAATAGTAATTACCACTTTTTAAATTTTAGAAATTTTAACTCTCAAAATGGAATTCATTTTTGGATTCGGAGTATCGAATTTAGCCTAAGGTGAAATTTTGGTACTTTTCGGATAACTTTCATATTCTGATGAATAGTGAAAATTACTAAATTAAAATTAAAAACAACTTTTTTAATCGAAAAAATTAATAGTGATAAATCATTAATTTGAGTGGTTTTAAAGTATATTTAGAATATATTTTTACAATTTAATACAATGTTGGTCATTGGATGTAATTTCACATTTAAACTAGACATAAACAAGTGTCAATCTTTTGATATATATTGTTTCTTAAAAACACGCTATTTGTTTTAACAGCGGGATTTAATTATAAAATTAATTAATGCAACTTTTATGTTATAAATTTGGTAAAATAGACTTCATTTTTGAATTCGGAATATGAAATATAGCTTGGGATGAAATTTTGGCATTGTTCTGAAAAACATCAATTTTTGATGAATAGTGAAACTACTAAGTGGTAGGTTAAAAAACTGAATTTTGCATAAAACTTAATTTTACCGCTTCTGTGAATTGAATTTCGAAAATCCGAGAGACACGGTTAATATCAAGGACTAAAATGTGGTTCAATGAAATGAAAATAATTTTTTGGTGAATAGTAACTTTTTACTTTTTTACCACGGTTAAAAGTAAATAGGGTAAGTAAGGGTAAATATGATATTAATATTACCCTAACACATGTCCTAATTCTATTGGATAAGTTTAATTAGACCAAAAACAAACTTAGGAATAAAATATGACCATTTAGGCCCACTTGGATTAGATTAGGACATTTATTATTAAAGAAGGGTTAAAATAGTTAAAATCAAAGTTTAATAAGTAAATAATTTTTAATATGGGGTTATACATAAGATAAATTCGATTGTAAATATTCATTAGAAAGCTAAAAATATTTCCTACATGATGGTATTTTATTTGTAATTTTTAGACATCAAATAATATAATTTATTTATGACACAAAGATGATGCAGTAATTATCTTATTAATGAAATATTGACATAATTGATAATATAAATACCGAAATAAATGTAATTTGAGACTTTTTATGAATTCCACTAATTTTATAGGTTACTATGATATATTAGTGTTGATTTAATCAACTTGGTTCGAACATATAATTCTTTTATGACTTTCACAAAAATCATATATCAAATAGTGTCAAAATTGACACAAAATAGTTTTTAAATAAAATAAAATATTATTAATTGTTATTTTATTCCTAAAAATCTAAGGTTCGGCCAAATGACTTAGATAAGGATATATATATTAATAATAAACAATTTGGGGTTCTTTTGGCATGTTATAGTAAGTGTATTAACCATATAGTGAAAGAAAACAAAAAGACACGGTAAAAGTTAAATTAATTAACTTAGAGTAAAATCTAATTGATAAGGTTAAAATAATACCCTAAACTTGTCTAAATCCTATTGGTTGATAGTATTTCGACCCATCCCCACTTTAGCTTCGAAATAAGACCCTTTGGAACCATTATAAACCGATTTTGACTTTAATATAAAATAATATTTTGAGATATTCCTAAGGTGCCCCTCTCCTCCCTTATAAAAGGGCACCTCCTCCCCCTCCTCCTCACACCAAATTGAGAACTCAAGCTCGGCCAACCCCTGCCATTTTCTCCTCTCCACTTCCCTAGAATAATCATAGAGTTCCTGGTCTTCTTCAAAGACCAATCTTAGTTCCCTAAGTGGAGGATTCAAAGAGGCGTTCCAAAGAAGAGGTAATATCCATTACCGATCTTTTCAATTTCTTTCTTCTTCAACTTCTTCTTCTTTAGTTGTTTCATGATAAAGTAATAACATCAGTATCACTTACATACTGATATGTTATTATAAATATGAAACAACCCTAATTCACCTTCTATCCATCCTACGGAAAAAATGAAATCACCGCGCGTGCGTACGTACGGAATACCGTCTCCACGCCGTGGTGTAATCTATTTTCCACCATCACCTTACATGGATGGGTATAATGGTGTAATGAGTAACTATTTATGATTATTATAAATTAATATTGATACTGAAATAATATACATATACTCCAATACAATTCCATGATCATAGGAACGATATCATCACCCGTGCGTACGTACGGAATACCGTCTCCACGATGTGATGCCACTCGTTCTACATGATCATCATTACATAGTAATTATATAAATGAATTGAATGAATAAATATGATATATGTTACACTAATACCATTATGTATATAAGGTATCTATAACCTTAAAAGAAGAATAAGAATTTATTCGGCAAAACACACATAAGAACAAAAGGCAATAAAGACCCGAGTAACAAGTAGCAATAAAATATTACTAACAAGAAGCTAATAATATGACCATATATGATATCATATCAATATGTATGATTCTGGAATAAGTCAATAACATTATTTAAACCATTATACAGGAGCTTCGGACACGAACAAAGCAAATCGGACCTAAGGTAAGGGAAATATCACAATCTCATTTTTATCCGAGATTGTTTATTCGTAAGTATTTACTGGGGTGTATTTTATCATCCACATCCATGTTTCATCAATATGTTATATTATTTCCATCCACTTACAATAGTTTAAATCCAATTTTTACCCTTCGGTGAGTTTTTAGTAAAGAATATGAAAAGAATCTTTTGTCATTTTTTCGTACGAGGTACTTTTTGACTTTTTCGACAAAAATACAAAGAATGTTTTTTTAACTTATACGACATGAATGGATTTTTAAAACATTATTTCCAAGAAGCTTACTTTACAAGTTTTCAAGTTTATTTTTAATCAAATTCTTTTATTTTAAAGTCGTATGACATGCTATGAAAGGAAAAATGTTTTTGAAGAAGAAAGGATATTTTCCTCAAGAATGGAGTTCAAGTGTTTTATCAAAATTATTTTCCAGCTAAGATAATAAAGGGTTCTATTTTTATCCCTATTATTACATTGATTTGATTATGTTGTAAGTGAATTATTTTTATGAAGTCATTTACCTTATATGATTTGTTTTATGATGTCATGATGTTTCAAGAATCCCATTTTTATTACATGTGTTATGCGATGATGTATGATTTATGATTTATGTGGCACACATAAGAAAGGATTCATTATAAGATGGGTGGGACCTATATCTCCCTCCAATGCATTGGGTAAAGACTTTATATCTCATGAGATAGACATGGCTGGAACGGAAGGTTATTTCGGTTCAGTGATACAGGACTGAAACGAGGAGTGAACTCGGTTCAGAAAGGGACTTTGTCCACTAAGATAGTCTTGGCAATGAGTCAGGACTAACAAGAAATGATTTTCCATGATTATGTGTGCATGCCACAAAGTTTCATGTTTCATGTTATGATTATGGGGATCTCATTTTCACTTCTATTATTTATCCCATGTTATGATATTATGAGCTCTTTTGCAGGTTAAGATTTCCAAAAGCTACGTTATTATGTATATGATGTGATTGATATTTCTTTTGTTTACCCTTACTGAGCATTTGAGCTCACCCTTTTTTTTTTTTCTTTCCCCATGATATAAAGAAAGGTTTTAGGTTAAAAAAGGGAAGATCTTTATGGGAGATATTGAAGATCTTTCACCACGTTTAGAAGATTACGTTCCGAGTTTCCAAAGACACTAAACTATTACGATCCTTGTGTGTGTGTTTTTGTTATGTACTAAGTATTCTGCAAATGTAATGTAATGTCCATGTACGAAAAGCTTCGGGTCTCTACAATGGACCTTCCCATTATCCGTATGTTAGGGATAATTCAGATAGTCGATGTTCATTATATCTGTATATTAGAGTATGTCGAGTCTACTAATGAGGCCCCTGATCTGGACATCTCACCCACCCATTTAGTTTATACTATTCCCACCAACTCTACCAGACCCCAGACATACAAATCTTTATAGACCCCATAATCCATTATATCTTTAGGAGGTTGTGTGTAGCCACTATCACCATATCAAGCGCATTCTGGAGACCCAAAGGCAGATTTACAATATTTGTAGTATTCCATTACCCAATCCTTCATCCTACCACCACTAGAAACTACCACTAACCACTATAGACCTACTACCTTAGTCCCAATATCAATATCCATTGACACCTCATATACATTAGCACCATCAACCACCTTGTTCAACCCTCCTCCAATGATTACTATCCCTCATTCCCAAGAAGAGTTTTTGACAGAGCACACTTTATGGGATAAGGGCCACTTACTTACCATATCAACCATATTTGACTATAATAAATCTATTTGTTAAAATTATATCCTTTGTATATATTGGTACATAACCATCAAATATGATTCCTGAGACATTTTCTAGAACCACGACACCGAAATTGGTGGTCGATCAATCTTCCTCCACCTTTATTAAAACAATATTTGTGGTGAGTTTTCATTAGCCACCCAACATTTGATACAGGGGAACTGATTATAATAGTAGATTTTGATCCCTATTGTCTTATATTTTCTTCATTTACCCCTCTGCTCTTTAGATCTATATTTGTGTGCATTTTTTTATTCATAGTATTAACTATCATTTTTTATCATTTATATTATCTAATGGATTAGATCAAGATTTTAACATCAAATTTTTATTACATTGTACTATTATATTTTGCAATATTTTTTTAAGTATTAGTTTATGACTCTAATACGGTTATCGATGAATCTTACAGGATACCATATAACATCAATCATGATGAATTTCCAAATATTGGATATATACAAGGATTTATCTGAAACATCCATATTCCACATTTGTGTTTTCTCTAGATGATTAATGATATTTTTTTTGTTGGCCCACTCATGAGCTGGTGAACCCCACTAGGTGACCATTATATCTTTAGGATATAGCTTCCAATCCATACATGAGGTAGATGAAATTTGATATGGTAAATGGCATAAATAATATTATTTCCCTCACTATGTTTTATGGATCATTATAAGATATTTTTTGGGGGAAACACATTTTTTGATCTTTTGAGTTTTTAAAAGAGTATTTCATGAATATTACTTTATTTTTTTAGGTTTTATATTTTAGTAATTTTATTCAGTACATATTTTGTACTCTTAATTTTTTAATGAATGTCTATGATATATAGTTCTGTATATTTAGAGTACCTTCCTTTTTTACTTCTATTATATTTCATATATCCTAATAAAAAATTTCCTCACTAGTGATTTGTTTCTATGATATTTTCCGATATCACAATTTCAAAAAACCATCAATCATTTCCCCTCATGGTATGAGACTTCATATAGGGAGATCATGATTACCTAAAATAATGTTAGACATGACATTTCAACATCTTTTTCTTCTATTATTTCTATATATCCCATATCACCTATAAGAATAGTGCACAAATTATTTCATTTTATGTGCGGTTGTATTAATTATCTATATTTCATATGAACACATATATTTTTTATTGTTTTCATTAATCATTGAGAATGTTTCTAATTTTAAACATAAATTAACTTTAAATATCATTTCATCCATGTAAATAAAAGAAATTTTTAATATAAAAAATATGAAAATATTATTTTTATCCATGATTAATGTTTTATCATGATTGGTGACATGCGTAATTTCATTATGACTCTAAATTCATGTAGTTTTATTTTATTGAATTTCAATTGGTTACGTTTCAAATATTTATTTCCCTTTTACATGTACACCGATTCCAAAGAGGACTATTGACTTATGGCCACATATTTGTTTCGAATCATATTTTATTGGATACATTTCGTAGATCCAATGATATTAGAACATGCATTAAAATCATGTTGAGGTTATTAATGAACAAATACACTGTAAAACGCTTGATTATTTTTTGATAGATTTCCCATATTTTTTGAGACCCACTGATAAATTTATCCTTTTCCCCATATTTTTTATGAATCACCTTGCCAGGATAGAGCCATGTTACAAGCCTATCCATCCCTTCCAATCATACACTCATTATGATAACTCAATTTTGGATTCAGTAAGAATGGGTTAACATTATGTACTAGTGGAAATGATATTCTTGTAACTTAGGATATGTTTGTCGACATATTCTCTTGAGATGTGGTATTTGATCCATGCTTACTTGTGATGTATTTTCTTGATTATCCTTTATAAATTTTTTGTATTATTTAGATAAAATATAATCATTAAAAAAACTATGAATCTCATCATAGATCATTTTTGGTTAGGTGGTGGATGTGAGATTCATCTTAACCATGACTTTCAAAGAATATGAGAAAATATGAAATTGGATATATTTAGGACACCTTTATAAGACATTAATGAACTATCCCATATCTTTCTCTAGTTCTGAGATCCTAGATTATAAAATCTGTTCTTTATTTCACTATTAGTGACTATAATGTGTTATACATGGGGGTTTCATCTCATTTTTAGCTTGATTTTTATCATTCACCCACATTCCTTAGCAATATATTTATTTATACCCTGTTAAAAATAAATATTTATTAATTTTGTTATTTTTCTTCATGAAGTTGGTATGTTAAAAAAAGGAATCATGAGGTTAGGAACACATATTTAGGGTATGATTATAATAGAAATTTAATTTTACATTGATTAATAATGAAAAATTCAAGGTTCGGAAAATTGAAACATGGGTTTGAATTCTGAGGAACAATTTAAAAATTGATATTAATGGGGAAAATGAATTCGATTAAAGAACATGATTATGAAGAATGACTTATTTTCATTACATGAGTTATTTTTTTAAGACTAGTACATTCAGAAAAAATTTTTTTTGTTTTCTTTTTTAATTTACATTTCTTGTTAAAAATTGATGCAATTTGAATTTTGGTTGTGACACTTTTTGGTTGATGGAAATAAATTATTCATGATCTGGAGAATTTGATAAAAATTATTCAAATATAAAATATAGATTCAATTCATTATAATATATACATGTTTTTTTTACTTATTTATATTTATTTTTTGCTGACATTTTTTTGACATATGATATGAAATTGAAAATATGGTGCCGCTAAAAAATCTATAATTTTAGAGTTTTTTCACTAGAAAAATAATTTTTGACATAATGTTATAGAGGCAGACCAAATAATTTCCAAGAGATAAGATATATTCATGATTTAAATTGTTTTATTTGAAGAAATTATTTTTGGCTAAACTGAATACTTTTTTTTAAAACCATTCAGGATAAAATATAGGAAAAAATAGGATGAGCTATAATTTGAAAATATTTTAAAAGAACAATGGCCATCAGGTATCATTTATAGTGTAGATGCTAAACTTATAGAATAATAATGAAAATGGGTATATATAATTAAAAATTTTAGTGATAAACATGTTTATTCCATAAGTTGATATGGTATATATAGTATATAGTGGTCATATGATTTTAGAGATTCAACCAATTATTCTGTCTTCATTCAATTTTCACATGTTTTCATAGTTTTAATCTATTTAAATTATCAAGTCTTAATACAACATTTATATTTAATGGTTTCTGCATTCCTATTTCCTCATCAACATTTCTTGTTATTATTAGTCACCATTCTATCATTGTTTCATTTCATCATTATCTTCGATTAATCTCAACCTTTTTTTCCTCGAGGTTCTATTTATAGATCTCTTTTAGGTAACCAATTTTTACATACTGGGGTATTAAAATGAATTAATTCCAAGCCCAATTAAATTTATTCTTTTCTTAATTTATTTAGTTTTTAAAATTTTCAGATAAACATTCTTGGTATAGGTATAGAGAGCAGGTGTATTGTAACTTTAGATGAACTTATAAATAAAAAAATGTGTAATTTATTATCTAGGGATTTATATTGAAATGTAAAAAAATTTCATTTCCATTCATGATCTAGACTTGGATATTAATAGGTAAAGACCATAATATAATTGGGTTTGATTAAATATAGGAAAAATGGTTTGATTTATTCTTTTCATTTGTTTTCGCACATAGTGTTTTTGGATTAAAAATCATATCTAGATAATAGAGTGGATACCTCTCTATATAGATCCATTTTTCTAGACAAATATCAAATTCATGACTGATAAATGGATAAAAGGCCTAAGTCAATATATATTACAATGATATATTTAGAGTTACTCTTACTAAAGGCTCTCCAAAATTTATCTCATTCTTTTTCTCCAGCAATTGAATTCTAACATAACTACTTAGTTAATTACACAACTCATGGAAGATCATGAGGAATCATATATTTCTCCCAATTTTGTTGTTGTCATGGATCTCAACTTTGTCCATGTGGGATCAAAACTATACTAATATTTCCATAAATTTGTAGGTATTAATTCTATTTTGGTTTATAAATTTAAAATATGATCATTCCCATGTGTAATCAACATTGATGCATGGACTGGTCAATAAAAGTAACAATTTCATTAACCCCTTCAATATTTTTTATTGCTCATTCACTCAATGATAATAGTGAACTTTAATGTACATTTAATAATCCCCTTCATTATATTATCCCATTAATGGTTCTCTGGTAGATCTTGATACAACATTAAACTCCCGGGGTTGATGAAGAAGGTAGATATGTGTGGATTATTCAATATATCATTCTTTATATTAGTCATCATGGTAGAATAATTTGAAGCCCAAATCCTATCAAAACATATTCATTGTTTTTTCACTTAGAGGATTTACCTTTTCATATAGAATACAACTTATTCTTTATTTCTACATCATCCCTTTGATAATCCATTATTCTGTCCATCAGTAATTATTTATTAATGATATGAAAAAGGAATGATGATATTACCTCTTTTATGACTTCCATGTCAATCCGTTTCGAGTCTAATAGTATTTTAACCCTTTAAATTATCATAATTTATAGGGTTTCATGATACATTTTATGTACAAAAGCTTACACTTTATTTTCCTTTCAAATATTTAAATGGATTGAGTATTGATAATCCATGATCAACTCTAACCATATTCTCTAGTGTATAATATTCCTTTTCTTTGTGAATATATTGTTAAGTCCCTTATGATATATATATATTTATCACCTATCCCCATAGTAAAAATAAAATAAAAAACAATGTGAATAATAGAATATCCAATTTTTTTATCATTGACATGGTTGTTTTACTTAGGAATATTCAACTTACCTAACATATAGTCTATCACAGTTTCATATTTCATCATTATGAAAACAAAAAAAAGTATTTGAAGAAACACTAGATACGATGAAAATTTCCACACTTTATGGAAGTGTGAGTGTTGGGGAGGTGATAAGAATACTTTTCCTTTACATGAAGATCACTTCACAGCCATTGGACAACAAACTATATTATCCATTCCAATTAGGATTGGATAGTGTGTAAACTTATCATGATATTTTCTTCAAAAATCATCGATAGTGCCTGGATAGTCTAAAAAAATATGAATCCTTTTCAAAAATCATATTTTTTTCCACTAATAAATTGAATTTTTTATAAGGGTATATAGATATTCATTTAGTTGTGATAATATTTCCAAATATTAATGCTTCCTCCATCCAGAACACGGTGGAAGTAATACATTTCATTGCTAAAAATGGAGTCCAGTTTTGGTTTGTTTTCAATCAGCACTGGTTTGATTGGGGAGTTGGAAAAGAAAACTGATATTATAGTTATATATTTCTAAAGTGTTGAATGTTGCAACATATCCCTATTTTTTCCAAATTTTTTAGACCAAAATTTGGATGATGAAGAAATTTATTTCAAGAAATGGGAATTTCACACAATAATAAATGTGAATCAATAGAATGTATGCATGTAGTGTTTCAATATATCTATGAAAAAATTTAGAAACTTCATGATATGTATAAAAATTATGAAATTTTTCAAAAAAAACCTTACGCACTAAATACGACATCAAAATTAGTTTTATGAAAGTGGAGTTTTGAGATCATCACATCGAAATATGAAAAAGGCATGAGTAGCGCAAAAATGATGAAATTTCATGAATAAATCATAAATTCCAAATAAAACATCTAAAATAGTTTCCCAAAAGAGGAGTTTTGATATTTTCACGTAAAAATATGAAAAAGGAATGAGTTGATCACAAAAGATGAAAATTGTACAAAAGGATTGAACATTCCAAATTTGAAATCAAAATGAGATTTGGATGTACGGTGGAAGGAGTGGATGGAAATAATGCCTATTTTTATCCCAATCAATTAATATGAACCAACCCCTACATTCGAAGTAGCTTTTTCCAATGAAGATCCAGTACATCACTGTTTGAAATAGTTTCATGCATAAAATTCATGCTCATTAAATAATAAAACAAATGTGTTCCATGTGTTTATAAAGACCAATTGAACCTATGGGTATAGTTGTTTGAAGGATAAGTGTTGTAGAAAAGTAATATTATGCACCGATCATGAAATTTGTGTGATGGAATAAGTGTTTTGCATAATTTCTCGGGTTGAAGTACTGGATGGTTTTGAATATCTAGTTTGTTTGAACAATTCTTTCAAGTGCATTAATTTATGAATATAGTGCAAGAACTATCTCGTTTATCTCTGGGAAAATGAATTAAATTCTAATATACTAATGTTACCTTCAGGTCAGTAAATAGATTAATATTTCATCCAAATTAGTGAGATAGTGGGAGTTGATGGATGTGTTTCGAGGGAGGTAGTGTCTCATCTATAAAATCCTAAAAAGGCACTAAGAAAAGAATATAATGACTGTTTCTATACTTATATATTCGACAAATAGTGATGATTACTATATTTAGGTATTACTGAAAAAACATTAGGATTACGATCTATACCTTAGTGTTGAACCATGTAATACTGTTGTATGGTGTTTCTGTATGTGAATGTTTACTTAAAGAAAATTACTGTTAGTCCGGTTTAACAATTTCCTACCAACTATGGAACAAAATCTGTCACATTAAATGAATTATTTTACAAAATAAATCACTACAACCCTCTCAGAGTGTTTTGAGGTCCTATAAGTGGTATCCTAGAATATAGTTTGTTAGAGTTAAATATGCCCACTGTTTTTTCAAGGATTATTCACTACATGATAGTGGATTCCCCCAATTTTATGGAATAAACATCTAGATTTCTAAGAACATGATGAGATATTATCTAAGATCCTTTAGGATGTATGTTATCTTTTTGACCACTTAGGTGATTCTGGTGACTGATATGACAACATTTTCTATGATTAAAGCTAACAGGAAAATGATTGAAGGAGATTCCAAAGTGAAAAATTCACTTACAAGAGATCTATCTAATCAAATTTAGTTAAAGGTGATGAGTTTGAATTCATTTGTGTCTATGTGGGAATAATTTGAAAAAAATACATGAATACGATAACAAAGTGAAGGAGGAAAAAGTTCATGTTTCTCACAATAGGTTTAATGATCGGAAAATAAATCCTCATCAAATTTTATATACATTTTTAGTCGAATTAATAATGTTTTGGGGAAAATTCTAGGACTTGAGAAAAAAAATAAAAAAATTAAAATGGTAATGAAATTATTGATAATTCTTACACCACTGTAAAATCCAAAAGTTCCTTCCATTGATTGATTGGATATATCTCAACATTATCCCGATGGTCTACTATGCAGTCCTGTTTCATATGAAAGGGGATTCAAACCATAGGATGCATCAACTCTAGTAATCTTATTAGTTGATTTGAAATCCACTTAAAATCTTGATGTTTTTAGTGTTAGTATTGATGAAGATAATGACTAATGAAAACTTATTTCACTATTTTACGTGAAATGAATTATATATTTTGGGGTACCTAATAGAAAGATTGCTATGGACTCTTTTGGATATTTTATAGATGGGATAATTTCCATCGAAGTCCCAATTATGTTTGATGATGAATAATGTTATTCTTTAATCACATAGAATCCCCATAAAGGGTTATTTTAAAAAGGTAAAATTCTAACCCGGAATGAAATTATAGGGGAATATTTTCATCAATGAATAAAAAAATATGATAATGACTATTTGGAAGATGATGAACCAGAGTTTAAATCGAAAACCCCTACGTCCATGATGGTAATATTTTAATTGTCATAGCCTTTAAAAGATAAATATAATGATACTCATTTGATTGGTTTTGGTGATATCAAGGTGAAAATTGAGTATGCTCTTTATAAGTCTAAAACTCAAAGAAAGATAAATTTAAAGATGATAGCCATTTTGAATGATTCCTCAGAGTATAATGATAAAATTAAATTAGATATAGATTAACTTCAATAATGTGAAAAGGAACATTAAAAACTATTGAATGTTTAATGTTTTTTTGTAATATATGCTCTGAATTGAGGATAAACGAAAAGTCGTCAATGAATTCATATACAGACTAGAGGATAAGGATATGATCGTTTAGGGTCGTGAAGAGAAAGATGTTATTCTCATGAGTAAACTAGAAACTGAACCAAAATCATGGGAAACAAAAAAGAATTTATAGTATGGATGATTATCAAAAGCATAGTTTTTTTTGAAGAGCTAAACGTAGATTTAAAGGGGTAGATAATTCATTGAATGATCAAATATCGACATGCATGGGAAAAAGTGAAATTTAATATGAGGATGATACATAGAAATCTAGAAATAAGTTAATAAAGGGAAACCTAAAGTTAGACATATCATAACAGAACCAAATGTTATAAAAATGAGTCAAATCAATTAGAAAAGAGTGATGAAAATTATCCTCATGCATATATAAAGGATCCCTATTCAATCATTTTTTTAAAAATAAGAGGACATGAGGAAGAAAGAAAGTCAGAGTATATTTCTTCTTATGAAATGTCTATTCTATATATATTTAGGTCATACCATATCATATTCTGAAGAGGAAAGCTGCTATAAAAATGGGTAAGAGATTGGATCTAAAAAAATATGAATTAGACCATATCCATCATCACACATTAAAAATAGTTTCTATGGATATTTTTTCACTATTATAACTATTTCCATAATGATATTCATTATATGTATGGAAAAGGTGCGAACATTACATACATAACTCATAGAAAAGGTAATACGCTCCAACCATGCCGAGTTTCTATTTTGAATTGGTATACACCATTAGAAGAACAATATAAGTATAATGAAACCCTGAATATGGAATGGATAATGGAAATGGAATCTTTAGCCTCCTCTCGGTTAAATATATCATGAAAGGAAGATAAGAAAATCATGAAATCCATTCTTCCAGAAATAGATCTCAAAGATAAAAGGAATAACATCACCTGGATTCCTGATTGTTGATGCTCATACTTTATAAAGTGATATGAATATTTATTGAACATTGTTAAGAAAATGGTTAATGGAGTATCTAAGTATGGAAATGATGGTTCCTTAACGATCAAAGGTATTGGATGTATAGAACATGAAAATAATGAGTTTAGGAAAACTAAAGTTCCCTATGTGGAAGGATTACACCACAATCTCATGAGTGTGAGTCAATTTTGTGAGTCAAGACTGAAGATGAAATATAATTAATAGGTCTTAACTATAAATGGATGGAGATTTAATTTTATCATGAAGGGATGATTTATTGATAGAAAATATACCAAGATGACATGAAGGAGAAAATTTGTTACCTGATAGTTGAAGAATAAAAAAACTAGTGGCATCAGAGGCTGTGCCACATCAACTAACATGTAACACCCCGACCAAAGTTACCCAGAGTCGGTGCATTAATACATAACATTGGCATGATCATAAGGAAATCTTGTCTTGAAATATCTATCAGTTTAGTATTATTTGAAACTATATTCATACATAAGTTCAACTTTACAACTTGAAAAGAAATACAACACAAATATATTTCATTAGAAACATCCAAGACTCCTAGATTATTCCTACTATTCACTCATAACTAACTTCTTCATATCCTGAGAAAAAGGAACATAAGAAAGGGGTGATATCAAACATTTAGTAAGGGTAATTAATACAGTATAAAATGATATAAATATTAAGAATGGTAATTAATTGAAACCACATGCCTTTACCAATAATAAAAATGAATACTTTTATTTTAAGAATATGAGATGAGTAAATAATTCCATAATAAAACATAATCATGTGTATTCTACTAGTCGAATGACCACATGAACCATCAATATTATTTCCATAATGAGGGAATGTAAAATGCCAGACATTCTGAAACATTTTGTCAAGGCCTTGGCCAAGACGTCTAAAAATGATTAAGGCCTCGACCAAAACCATAAATCAAATTGGGAAAGGGCCTTGACCAATTCCACATCTAGTTGTCTCAGGAGACCTATAGATGAATCGAGCAGCTATAGCGGGCTCCACCCATAACTTACTAATTCCAATACATTCCTCATATGAAATGGTTTAAAGATATCATAAACATTAGTATTAAAACCAGAATACGTAATGTCAATACATTAACCATAAATCATGAACGGTATAAAAATAACACATAAATAGTCAAAAATATCACAATACCATCAATACAATATGAAAGTTTTGTATCATAATAAATCAACTTCAAATAATCTTAAAATCTATCAAAGGATGTTGACATAGATGAAAACAAAACTATTTGAGAGATATATCTCTATTTTTAGATCATTTAAAAGTCACATAATTATAAACGGAAACATTTACTTTGAAAATATTCTTATAATATTGTAAGGTAAGCTTGTACGATTTTATAATGGCAGAAAATAACCACACCCCCCGTATAAGTTAAAATTACATTCAAACCTTAAATTTGACGAAAAGGTCAAAAAGTTCCCTGTTTGGAAAATGATGGAAAGATTCCTTTCAAAACACATAATGGTATAAATGACTTTAAGAAATTTTCTAGTAATTAGAAAAAATGTTTTGAAATACATTTTTAAGAAACATGGATGTGGATGATAAAGAGATCCCAGTAGATAATTACGTATAAACAACCTTGCATAATGAAGAGATTGTGAAATAAACCCTTACCTTGTACCTTTCTTTGGTTAAGGGTAGGTTGAAATCTTGTATAATGTTGAAATAATTGTTACTAAATTATACTATAATCATATAAATTAATATGATATCATATTTTATATTTTAACATTCATTTGTTAATAATATCTTAGTATTATCATCATTTCGGGTGTTAACAGATTCGTTTTTTTATATTATTTGTTATGTGAGCCATTTTTTTATGTATGGGATGTATATTATTCATATCCAGAATTATATAATGTCTCTAAAAAATTATTTTTAATCATCAAATAATATTTACACTTGAATGAATACGACGGGGAATGAATCTCATTGCGTTCGTGGAGACGGTAATCCGTACGTATGCACGAGCCACAATATCATTCTTTTGATATTAAAATAATATATAATTGGATGTTATATCATATATATAGAATCATTATCATGTTATATTTATTATTTACATTAATTACACATCATTCATATACCCATCCAAATAATAATTTCTGGAATAACAATTACACCACGACGTGGAGACGGTAGGCCGTACATACGCATGTTTGGTGACATGTCATTCAAAGGATGGATAGAATACTGAATATGGTTGTACAATATTTATAATAACATCACAGTATATAGAAGATACTGGAGATATTATTTTATAATGTAAATAAAAAATAAAGAATAAGTTGAACAAGAAAGGAACATGAAAGAGTGTGGTGAAAACATTACCTCTTATTCGGGTTCTTCTATTTGATTTGATGAAAAGGGCTCCATATCATGGATTTCTGACTAAAGGAAGGCCTCTAGGATTAAGTTAGGGAAGTTGGTTGGATATTGGGGTAGAGGTTGGACGAAGACAAAGGCTTTGAAGGTGTGAAGAATTGGTTAGAAGTGGTGTCCTTTTATAAGGGGGAGGAGGGGATCTTTAGAAAAAACATAAAGTATTAATTTATAATAAATTCATATTCAAATTCTAATGGATCAAAAGTTATTTATTAAATGTCTAATCTGTGGATGGGTCGAAATAATTTCATCCAATATATTTTATACTGGTTTGTCTCACTATATTTACCTTATCATTTATATTTAACTCTTAGTTAAATAGTTTGACATTTACCATGTCACTTTGTATTTTTATATTATATGGTTAATAAACATAATATACACTTCCAAGAGACCCCCAAGTGGTCCATTAATGATACAACTATCATTATATATCTCCTTTTTCTGATCTGTAGATTTTTAGGAATATAATATCAATTAATAATATAATGTTTGTTTTAAAAAACACATTTATGTCAATTTTGACACTGTTTAATAATTGATATTTATTAAAGTCTTAATATATTTATTAATTGGAACCAAATTAATTTAAGAAATAATAACATGACATACTAATCAATAAAATTCGTGGATGGAATCAAAATTTTCAAATTATATTTATTATAATATTTATAATACCAATTATTTGATTCTGTCATTAATAAGGAAAAACTGCATCATTATTGTGTCATAAATAAATTTATATATTCAATGTATAAAAATTATAAATAAAATACCATTATATATTAAATATTTTTGTCTTTCTAATGAATATTTATAGTCTAAATTATAACATATATTAACCTATGTAAAAATTGTTTTCCTAAAAGATATATGCTTATGTCATTTTTGTGTTTACTTTAACTTAATTAATATAAAGCGTCATTATCACGTACAAATGGATCCATGAAGTCCCAAAATCGACCCAAATATGGCCATGGTCGGACATGTATCAACCAATAGGGTTTGGACACATTTTAGGGTAATTTATTATTATTATAATATTTTTTTTACCCTTATTTTCCTGATTTACCTTTTAATCATGGTAAATAAAATATTTACCGAAATAATTATTCACAATTTCTAAAAATAAAAGTTAACTATTTACACAATTATTACCTCATAATTAAAAATATGGAATCCATTTTTCTAAATTCAAAACACATAAGTGGAAAAAAGTAATTTAAAAATATTTCCCGCTGATAAAACAAAAAACGTGTTTTTAAGAAATAATAATTTTCAAAAGATTGACACTTGTTTATGTCCTGTTTAAATGTGAAATTATTCCCAATTACCAACATTATATTAAATGGTAAAAATATATATTCTAAATATACTTTAAAACCAATCAAATTAATAATTTATTATAATTAATTATTTCTATTAAAAAAGTTATTTTTAAATAAAATTTAGTGATTTTCACTATTCATTAAAATATGAATGTTTTCAGAAAAACTACCAAAATTTCATCCTAGGCTAATTTCGATATTCTAAATCCAAAAATGAAGTCCATTTTCATAGACATAATTCATAAAATTTCAAAAAGTGGGTATTACTATTCATAAGGGCTAGTTTGATTGGTTGTAGTGTGTGTTAGAACTCGAAGTTGCATACAACACACGCTATTGTATTAATCAAAGATAAGTGTACCATAGAAGCTTGGGGTGTTACATTCTCCTCTCCTTCAAATAATTTCTTCTTATAAATATCTATAATCTTATTGTATAAAAAAACTTGGGTGGTTCTTCATCTTATGTTCCTCGGGTTCCCACATTTCCTCTTCCATCTTATGGTTTCTCCATATAACTTTTACCAGAAGAGTCGTCCAATTTCTCAGAACTTGTTCTCCTGTATCAATAATCATGATGGGCTCTTATCAATAAGACAGACCGGGTTCCAGTTCTAATTCCTCTTATAAGAGTACATGCATTGGGTCAGGTATGTATTTTCTCAACAGTGATACATGAAACACATCGTGAACTTTGGAGAGACATGGTGGTATTTCCAAATGGTAAGCTAAAACCCCAATTTGTTCTAGAATTTTGAAAGGTATGATTTACCTGGGACTCAATTTACCCTTCTTACCAAAACGTATAACTCCTGTCCATGGAGATACCTTCATGAAAACATGATCTCCTACAAGAAATACCAAATCCTTCCATCGGTTGTCGACAAAACTCTTTTTCCTACTTTGAGCTGATATGATGTGGTTTTGGATTACCTTCACCTTTTCCATTGTTCCTCCACCAATTCTGGGCCTATGAGTTTTCTCTCACCAACGGCATCCCAACAGGTTGGTGTGTGACATCTCTTTCTGTATAACGCTTCATATTGTTCCATCTGAATACTTGAATGAAAGCCATTGTTATATTAAAATTCCACCAGAGGTCAATATTGATCCCATATATCCTGAAAGTCATGTGAGAAAAATCTTAACATGTCTTGTAAGGTATTATTAGTCTGTTCTGATTGTCCATCAGTTTGGGGGTGGTAGGCAGTGCTCAAACAGAGTCCAGTATCCAGGGCTTTTTGAAGACTTTTCCATAATCTTGATGTAAAACAGGGATCATGATCCGAAACAATTAATAGGGGTACTCTGTGAAGTCTCACAACATCATTAATATATAGCCTTTCTAGACATTCAATTGGTATATCTTCTCTTATAGTAATAAAATGTGCTGATTTGGTAATACAATCAACAATGACCCATATTACATCATTCCTTATATGAGTCTTTGGTAGTCTCATGACAAAGTCCATCGTGATATTATCCCATTTCCACTCAGGTATGGGAAGAGGTTGCATGACTCGTCCAGGTTTTTTCCTTCCAGCATTCACTTGTTAACAAAACATACATCTTGACACAAAATCATCAATCTCGCACTTCATGTTGTCCCACCAAAAATGTTTCTTCAAATCTCTATACATTTTGGTTCTCTCGGGTTGTATAGAGAAATTAGAACTATGAGCATCATCCAACAACTGTCTTTTTAGATCAGGTATATTGGGAACAAAAAGTCTCTTCCCAAATTTCAAAATTCCATCTTCTTACACAGAGTCCCTCAATTTCTATCATTCAAAGATTTAATCTTATTTTGAAACTCTTCATCACCGGTCTTAAAACTCTTTATTATTTCTAGTAAAGATGGTTTGGCAACCATTTGAAAACGAATGGAGGTTTCACCTTCCTTGGGGATTCCCATATCCATCTTTACTAGATCCATGTATATAGGACCCTTTCAACTCTCACCTTGTTCAAAACTCCATGATCCTTTCTGCTCGGAGCATCTGCCACCTTATTTTCCTTCCCCGGGTGGTAGTGTATCGTACAATCATAATCCTTGAGTAGTTCAAGCCATCACCTTTTCCTCATGTTGAGTTATTTTCGTGAGAAAATATACATCAAACTCTTGTGATTGGTATAAATCTCACATTTTTCACCAAAGAGATAGTGTCTCCAAATCTTCAAAGAAACGATTATAGAAGCTAACTCAATATCATGAGTAGGATAGTTTTTCTCATGAATTTTCAGCTGTTGTGATGCATATTCAATGACCCTATCATTCTACATAAGGACAGAACCAAGTCCTTTCTTCGATGAATCACTATAAATAACAAACCTGTCATTTCCCGATGGTAGAGCCAAAATATGAGCATTGAATAATACTTTCATAGGTTCTTCATAAAATTCTTCACACTCTTTTTTCCAAACAAATATAGCCAATTTACATGTGAGCTTCGTTAATGGGTGATCCAATTAGGCAATGTTCTGGATGAAACATCGATAATAACCTACTAAGTCAATAAAACTGCGTACATCGATTATAATCGTCGGTTCTAGGAATTATTGGATTTCTATTGTCTTATAAGGATCAACAGAGATTCCATACATTGAAAAAATATGTCCAAGAATAGAAATATCTTTAATCCAGAATTCACACTTGAAAAACATCCCATATGATTCATGTCTTCTAAGAGTCTTTGGGATTATGCCTAAGTGATTTTCATGATCCTCATAGCTTTTGGAGTATACCAAGATATCATCAATAAATACCACCACAAAATCATCGAGATATTCCGTGAAAACTCTATTCATTAGATCCATGAATATAGAGGGTGCATTAGTCAATCGAAAAGGCATTACTATAAACTCGTATTGCCTGTACCTGGTTCAAAATGCTATCTTCGGAATGTCTTCCTTCTTCATACACAACTTATGGTATCCAAATCGATGGTCAATCTTTGAAAATTATTTAGCTCCATGCAGTTGATCAAATAAATCATCAATGAGAGGTAGGGGATACTTGTTATTTATTTTTATAGTATTGATTTCCATGTAGTCAATACATAACCTCATAGATTCATCTATCTTCATAAAAAAAGGACAGGGGATCCCCACATGGAAACACTAGGGAAAATAAATCCCTTATTACTCAATTCCTCTAGTTGTTTCTTTAGTTCAACTAATTCCACAGTGTACATTCTATAAGGGGTTTTCGATATAGGCCTTGAACCATGAATTAAATCAATGGAAAACTCAATTTCTCGTTCTGGAGGATGTCTAGGTCAATTTTTCGGAAACACATCAACATATTCTCTCACAATAGGTACATCATATATTTAAACATTCATTTTCTCACCCATAGTTATTTCATTCTTTTCTTCCTGATAATTGAATTTAGTTGAGCTAATGGGGGTGGATCTAGATAAGAATCAGGTGATGAAGATTCTGCACTAAAGATGAGGTGTTCTTTATCATCATCATCGAAAATCGTAACCTCCTTATTCTTACAATTATTTTTCACATCACAGTCAGAAAGCCAATCCATACTGATGAGTATATCAAATTCAGTCATGGGTATGATGATGAGATCATTATATAATGAACATTTATATGCCCTAATGGGAACAGATCCACAAAAATTTGTAGTAACGATACTTCCCTTAGGAGTTTTAACTGAAAACACCCTTGTTAAATTAAATTGAAAATATCTAATTTTCTAAAAAAATAGGGAAGTTATGAAACAATGTGATGATCCAGAATCAAATAATGAATTCACTAAACTTGAGGAAACCATTAAATTACCTGCCACCATGTCTTTTGGGGCTCCAACCACAGCAGTAGTGATTGCATAAGCTTGGCCTTGGTCCCTAGGCCTTTTCTAAGGTAAGTTTCCCTGACTCTTAATACATTCATTTGCATAATTTCCCATCTCCCTACAATTGTATCATTGAAAATTGGTAGCATCTTTCTTTCCTTTACAATCACCAGCTAGATGGCCTTTCTGTCCACACTTGTAGTATACTCCTTTTTCTTTTAGACATGCAACAAGGTGCTTCCTTCCGAAATTATCACAAGGTGGAAAATAAATTCTTCCCTTCTTCCCAGTTTCCTTATTTATTTTCCTAAAGTGTTCACCATATATCTTCTTATCTTTCTTTGATTTAATGTCACAAGACTTTGAGAATTCTTTTTCTGTCTTGATAGAAAACAAGACAATATCTTCGTATGAAAAGAAGGATTGTGAGACCATTTCTCGACGGAGAAACAGTTTTAAACCATCATATAAATGATCAATATTACTTCTTGGGTTACTTATATAATCTGCAGCATACCTTACTAACCTTTTAATGTTAGCCTCATACTTTGTGACATTCTCATCCTCCTTTTTTCTCATACTCAGAAATAGCCTTTCCATATCTGCTCAATGGTCACGAGGAAAGTATTTTCTAAAAACAGATCTTTGAACTCCCTCCATTCCATATTTGACACTTCATCATCTTCCATAGTGTTTTTTATCAATGACCACCATTGGTTATCATCACTAGTGAGGCGGTAAACTGTAATGATAACTTTTTCCCTTTCACTACTCCCCAAGGCACGAAATATTTTATCTCAAGAATTTATCCATTGCTCAGATACTAAGGGGTTTGTACTCCCATTGAATGTTGGTGGGTGTTGCCTTATTAAGTGATCTAACATTGATCCTCCATGCTCTGTATCAGGGTGCTCCATAAGGGTAAGGTTATTATTCATAACTTGAGTGAGTTTTCCCTGTATGGTGATTAGGTGATCAACACCAGTTTCATCACCAGCTCCACTATAATTATCTTGAGAAGGAGGGAAGTACCTACATGGAGTGTGTGCATTGATACAATTTCCATTTATTCCACTAGGCTCCATTTCTAAATAATGTCATATACTAGATTAGTTTATGAATCAAAATACATAAATCCATCCTTGTAAAACACTGAACATAAATTGAAAAGTTTATGGATATAATCCATAATCATAAAAATGTTTTCATTGAGGAAGTATATACTCATAAACCCTTCATAATGGTTTGTAAATAAAATGTGAATTATCCTAAGCATATCTCCCCGGAGTGTCATAACCAAGAGTGCATAATGGCCCATTGTCGTGCACCAGTTCCCGTTCGAGTCTAGCTCAAAGCGGTATTTTTGGGTTTTAACCCTAGGTAAATATGTTCCAGAGCCGCCTCTACCTGCTCATATCCAGGCAGAGATATATTTCTCGGAATACTCACAAAATTTGTACAATACGAAAATTCTAGGAAGTTCTTCTATACTAATCCTCAAAGTCCATCTTAGGTATATGTGATGTAATTAGAGTTTATCGAAATCTAGTTTCAAATGTTTTTACTAAACTTCCTCTGATACCAACTGTACCGCCCCGACCCCAGTTACACAGATTCGGTGAATTATTACATAACATTGGCATGATCATAAGGAAATCATGTCTCAAAATACAGATCAATTTAGTATTATTGGAAACAAGATTCATACATAAGTTCAACTTTACAACATGAAAAGAAATACAACACAAATATATTTCATTACATTCATTCAATCCTCTAGATTATGCCTGCTGGTCACTGACAACTAACATCTTCATATCCTGGGAAAATGAAACATAAGAAATGGGTGAGCTAAAACTCTCAATAAGGGTAAGTAATATAGTGAAAAATGACATAAATATTAATCATGGTAAATAATTGAAACCACATGGCTTTACCAATAATAATCATGAACACTTTTATGGAATGAATATGACCTGAGTAAATAATGTCATAATAAAACATAATCATGGGTATTATAATAGTCTAATGACTACATGAACAATCAATATTATTTCCATAATGAGGGAATGTATAATGCCAGACATTATGAAAAATGTTGTCAAGGCCTCGACCAAGATGTCTAAAAATGATTAAGGCCTTGACCAAAACCATAAATCAAATTGGGAAAGGTCCTCGACCAATTACACATCTAGTTGTCTCATGAGATATACCGTTGCATCGAGGATATATAGTGGTCTCCACCCATCACTTACTTAGTCCAATACATTACTCATATGAAAAGGCTAAACATATCATAAACATTCATATTAAAAATATCATATGAAATGTCAATACATTAACCATAAATGATGAATGGTATAAAAAAACACATACATAGTCAGACATATCAAAATACCTTCAATACAATATAGATGTTTGGTATCATAATAAATCAATTTCAAATAATCTTAAAATCCATCAAAGGATGTTGACATAGATGAAAACAAAACTATTTGAGAGAAATATCTCTTTTTTTAAATCATTTAAAAGACACATAATTATAAAAGGAAACATTTAATTTGAAAATATTCTTATAATCTTTTGAGGGTGGGTTAAACTCCATTATAATGGTGAATTAATTTTTACTAAATTATAAAATAATCATATATATTAATATGATATCATATAGGATCTTTCAACATTGATTTGTTAATAATAACTTAGTATTATCATCATTTCGGGTGTTAAAAGATTCATTTTTATTTATATTATTTGTTATGTGAGCCATATTTTTTATGGTTGGGATGTATATTATTCATATCCGGAATGGAATCATGTCACTAAAAATTATTTTTAATCATAAAATAAAATTTATTCTTGAATAGATATGATGGGGAATGAATCTCATCGCGTTCATAGAGACAGTAATCCGTACGTACGCCCGAGCGACAATATCATTGTTTTGATATTAAAATAAAATATAATTGGATGGTATATCATATATAAAGAATCATAATCATGTTATATTTATTATTTATATCAATTACACATCATTATTATATCCATCCAAATAATAATTTATTGAATAACAATTACACCACGACGTAGAGGCGGTAGGCCGTACATACGCACGTATGGTGATATGTCATTCAGAGGATGGATAGAATACTGAATATGGTTGTACCATATTTATAATAACATCACAGTATATATTAGATAGTGGAGTTATTATTTTAGAATGGAAATAACAAATAAATAAGATGTTGAAGAAGAAAGGAACTAGTAAGAGGGTGGTGATAACACTACCTCTTCTTCAGGTTCTTCCTTTTGATTTGATAAAAAGTGCTCCTTAGGTTGGATTTCTGACTAAAGGGAGGCCTCTAGGATTAATTGAGGGAAGTTTGGAGGTTATTTGGGCAGAGTTTGGCCGAACAAAAAGGCTTTGAATGTGTGAATAATTGGTTAAGAGTGGTGTCCTTTTATAAGGGGGAGGAGGGGCTCTTTAGGAAAAACTTAAATTATTAATTAATAATAAATTCATATTCGGTTTCTAATGGATCCAAAGTATAATATTCAAAGTATAAGGTGGGTATGGGTTTAAATACTTTCATCCAATATATTTTAGATAGGTTTGGGTCACTTTATTGACCTTATCATTTATATTTAACTCTTAGTTAAATAGTTTGACATTTACCATGTCACTTTGTATTTTTATATTATATGGTTAATAAACATACTATATACATTCAAGAGACCCCAATGTGGTCCATTAATGATAAAACTATCATGATATAAGTCATTGTTTCAATACTTATATTTTTATCAATAGAATATCAATTAATATTATAATATTTGTTTTTAAAAACTCATTTATGTAAATTTTGACACAATTTAATAATTGATTTTTGTTAAATTCATAAAATCTTTATTAAGTCAAACCAAATTCAATTAAGAAATCCTAACATGTCATATTAATACTTAAAATTCGTTTATGGCATCAAAACTTTCTTATTATATTTATTATAATATTTATAATACCAATTATTTGATTATTTCATTAATAAGGAAAATAGTGCATCATTATTATGTCATAAATAAATTTTATTATTCAATGTCTAAAAATTATAAATAAAATAAAATTATGTAGGAAGTATTTTTATATTTCTAATTAATACTTATAGTCGAAAATATTACATATATAACTCTATATAAAAATTGTTTTTCTAAAAGATATATGCTTATGTCATTTTTGTATTTACTTTAACTTAATTAATATATTGTCATTATCACTTACAAGTGGGTCCATGTGGTCCCAAAATCGACCCAAAGATGCCCATGGTCGGACATGTATCAACAAATATGGTTAGGTCACGTTTTAGGGTAATTTATTATTATTATAATATTATTTTTAACCCTTACTTACCAGATTTATCCTTTAACCATGGTAAATAAAATATTTACCGAAGTAATTATTCAATATGTCTAAAATTAAAAGTTACCTATTTACACAATTTGGACCTCCTGATTCTAAATACAGAATCTATTTTTCTAAATTCAAAACACATAAGTGCAGAAAATTATTTAAAATTAATTACCGCAGTTAAAACAAAAAGCGTTTTTTAAGAAATAATAACTATCAAAAGATTGACACTTATTTATGTGCGGTTTAAATGTGAAATTATGTCTAATTTCCAAAATTGTATTAAATGGTAAAAATATATTCTAAATATACTTTAAAACCACTCAAATTCATAATTTATCTCTAATAATTATTTCAATTAAAAAAGTTGTTTTTAATTAAAATATAGTTATTTTCACTATTCATCAAAATATGATGTTTTTCAGAAAAATTCCAAAATTTTACCCTAGGATAATTTTGATATTCCGAATCCAAAAATGAAATCCATTTTGATAGATAAAATTTATAAAATTTAAATAATTGGCCATTACTATTCATAACAGCTAGTTTGATTGGTTGTGGATTGTGTTAGAACTCGAAGTTGCATACAACACACACTATTGTATTTTTCAAAGAGAAGCGTACAATGGAAGATTGGGTTGTTACACAACATATCATGAAAAATTTATCAAATATGACTATAATAATGGATATTACCAATATAAAGAGTGATGGAGAAAATATATTTGATGCTTACATGTGTGGAAATATTATCAAAATTTCATAATGGATAAAGAAAAAAAGGTCATAAAATATACTTGATCTCATCCACATAGACTTTTGTGGTCCAATTGATATATTTGAAACATATGGAGATTGTTAATTCAATATTTTTATTGATTATTATATTATAATGGATTTTTTATAGATTATACACAAAAAAGGTTCTTCATTTCATAAAAATTTATCATTTAATAGATAAGAATGATACTAGATGAAGAATAAATGTTATATGACCTGAAAATAGAGAAGAAAACACATCCATTTAATTTTAAAATTACATGAGAAAACATGATACAAATAATTATAACAATGTAGTAGGAACTACAAAACAAAAAGGAGTGTTTGAAAGTAAAAATGGACATGTGAAGAATATGTCCAGAACTAAAAAAACATAACATGAGATCTTATTAAGAGACATGAATATCACAATCGGAATAGAAAAAATTATATCTTTAAAAAAAATTGATCAGTAATAAGGTGTGATTGGTGTTTAAAGGCTATGAACCGATAAAATGAATTTACGTTGAAGAAAAATTGGTTGCAGTATCGAGACATGAGTCTATAAGTCTTTTACATTCATTGTAAATTAAAATTGGATATAGATTAATCATATGGATGTAAAAATAGAATTGGTAAATGGTGTTCTTAATTAATATGTATACATTTAACTAAAAATTGGATTTTAGAATCAAAATGATGAAGAAATGGTTTGTAGATTAAAGAATGATCTCAACAGTTAAAATCTGACATCATGAGAATTCCATAATTAACTGGTTTCTTATATAAAAAATATTTAACCAAAAAGAGGTTGTGATAATCATAATCACCATGAAAATAATTCAAAGGAATATCAATTTATGGTTCTTGTGTATGTGGATTATATTATATTTGGAAGAAGTTGGTAGTGATCAGAGGATGAAATTTCCAATTTCCTAAAATATGAATTTGAAAATATATAGATTAATAAACTCCCATACTTAATGGGGATAAAAGTGATTAAAAATAAGTATTACACCATCATTCCCCAAGAAGATAATGTAAGAGAGATGTTAAAGAAATTCAAAAACTGTGACTCCAAACTGATGTTGACTCCTATTGTGTTTAGGAAAAAACATGGAAATCATGAGGGTGAGAAATATATGGATCCCATAATGTTGAGTAAAATCATTTAAATTTTTTTATAACTGACTGAAACAGTTCCAATCATCAAATTTCAATTTAATATGATATAAAAATATTTATAAATAGTGAACATATTCATGAGGGACATTTTAGGTACTTTAAATTTTGGATTATACATTGGAATAAGAAAAGATAAAGAATTAACAAAATTTTCTAATATTTGATGGGATAGACATGTGGTATATATAATGTCCATATTTGGTGGATCATTTTTCATTGGATATTAATGTGTTGTATGGTTTAGTATGAAAATAGAAAGAAAATTTCTTAGTACATCTGTAGAATAGTATATCTCTTCTATAAGGACTTCCACTCATCTCTTGTGGATGAACCAAGAAAAACATTATATTGAGTATGAGACGAAATAACTTATGGGGATTAAATATTAAAGCAATAGTATGATCAATATTTTAAAGAATCCATTTCATAACTCTCATACCAAACTTATTGAAATCATATATCACTTCATAAAAGAAAAATGTTGAACAATGTGTGGTTAAAATGGAGGATATTTGAACCGATGGCCATGTAGTTGATATTATGACTACTAAATTGGAATCAAGTTTGGTAAATAATAATAAAATTAACCTTGGAGTTCAAGTACCTCTTAGTGTATGAGGATGTTACAGTTGTCTTCCTTGACCACTTTTTTGTCAGTTGATTTAATATGACTGTGAAAGTGATGATGGTTTTTCGGGGGGATACGATCAAGGGGGTGTGTTATTTGATCTCTATAACTACAAATACCAGTTACTTGGGTATTTTTAAAAGGGTGGATAATGGAAAAATAGAAAATTATGAAGGATTTCTAGTTATAGTGTTTTGATGAACACAATAATGGATTTGTGATAACTAGATAATTTGGTGATATGAGGAATGAATTCCTATTTCATAGTGAACACCTTGGAAAATTTTAAGCATTTCAAAACATTAGAAACTAATTCATGCTTCCCATATAGTTTTCTATGATGATGTTTTCTCATGTAGAGTTAGAGCGTTGGATTAATTTTCTCCCATGTTTCATATTTTTATAGTGGCCAGGGATTTATAGAACTTATCTACAAATTTCCCACAAACTCTAAGGGGTGATTATTGGAACCAAGTATATTCACTAATGGAAACAAACTCTAGTTGGTATTTCCTGTCAATCCCCAATGGGTTTATAAGAGTGTTTTTATGGAATTTGGTTTTAACATGAAATCAGACAACAATGTTGAAGGTGTCATAATTTTCTTGTGATTTCTGAATTATTGGATCCAAAATTTGGAGGATGAAGAATATTTTATCAGGAAAAGGATATTTTTTGAAAGAATAACGATTAATCAAAATCTTACAAACAAGTGGAGTTTCATGATTGTTATGTGGAATTACAGAAATTGCTTTAGTTATCTTAAAAAGATGAAATTGTAAATAATATGATTGTGGGAGAAATATGAAATCAAAATTAGTTATGGACATGTGGAGTTTCATGATTTTTATGTCAAAATTTGAAAAAGACATGATTTGGATGAAAAATACTAAATTCCATAAAATAATATTACACATAAAAAACAACACTGAAATTAGTTATGCATAGGAGGTGTTTTTAGATAATAAAATCAAATAAAGACAAGTCATGATATGCATATAAAAGAAGAAAATTGTGTCAATTGATCATATGTTCTAAATAGAATATCAAAATGAGGCCTATACAAATGGAAGAAGGTTCATAGGGAACATACGACTACGGTATTCATGATCTTTGAATATGTTCCTAAAAATTATATTCGAAGTATCTTTTTCCAATAAAGTTATGATACATGGGTTCTGCAAAAGAGTTTCATAAGTAGAGTTACACTCATTAAATCTTGTGAAATGAGGGTTCCTTGTGCCTAAGAGGACCAAGTGATCTGATTTTATTATTGTGTGAATGAAAGTGTTTTGAAAAATAAACATTGTGTGATAATCCCCAATGTTTCTTGCATGAACTGGTGTAGTACAGATGTTATATAGTTGAGATAATAGAAGCATTTTCATATCCTATTTTTCTGATCGATGATATTAAGTAAATAAATTTTGGATCATGGAGCATGTAGAGTCATGTTCTACTTAGAGTAATAGTATAACATTCCAATAAACTAAAGTGACCTTCTTGTTGTTAAGCAACGTAATACTACACCCAATGTTGTGAGCTAGGGGTATTATATATAAGTATTCTAAGGGAGGCATTGGGTTGACTTCAAAGTCATCTAAAGGTTTTTTTAGACACATTATAATTACGTGTGAAATTATTTATTCCACAACTAGTGATTATTACTAGATTTTGGTATGATTAACACATTTTACCCATATGATCCTTTATCTAGACCTTAGTGGTTATTCAAGTTAACTCATGTGTTATCTCTCTTTATGTGAATGTTTAATTAATATACCATACAATTTGGGCGGTTTAACAAGTTCTTACCAACATGGTAATAATATCTATCACATTAAAAGAAAAATATGACACCATCATTCATCCATCACATATTAGGGTTTTCTAGGGTCTCACCTAACTCATATTTACTATTGTTTTCATATGAGTTCTCATTTTCTAATGTTTTCGAGACAATTTTAAAATTATCTTCATGATTTTCCTTGTATTTGTAGTATATAAGAACAAAAAATATTAATTTTACCCCAAATTTTCATGGTAATCTCTAAATACTCTATTCATGAAATGCAAAAATATTTTTGGAGAAATACTGTGTCCTATGGTAATCAAATTTTAACCATTGAATCCATAACTTTTTATAAAGGGTGTATTTGGAATATCTTCCATTATTGACCTCAATTGATGATATCATGACAAAAGGTGTATATTATTATGTTTCTAGGGTGCACATAGTTGATAAATAAATTATAAATCCATGGAATATGATAATTTTTCTTTATCTTTATGATTTTGAGTTCATGATATCTAATATAGATATTCATTGAGCCGTTTTTGTTTTTGATGAAGGGGTTCGGTGCACCCCATGGTGAAGCAGCTAGGAGTATAAAACCCTCATCGATATTCTCTATGATCTTTTCATCCAGTTATTATAACATAACAAGTTCTATTATTCAGAGAGTGATTTATATTGGTAGAGATCTAGGTACAATATCAATTGGTAACAAAACATATAGGTAATGAGTATATGATATTATTCCATGAATACATTAGTATAATAACTCAAAATGGAAATTTATTCAAGAATTATTCACACATTTTTTTTCAATCATTTGATCTATATGTGGTTTCTTATCAGGAAATAATATCTAGATATGAGAAGAATGTTCCAATGGAAATTCATCCCCATCGTTACACTTCTTCATATTAAGATGTTGACTAATGATATGAAGTGTGATCTCATTATCTCAATAGTTGATCTATGATTTATGTAAGTGCAACCAATCTATGCCGAATAGAGTATCAAATTCCAATAAAGCACTAATGTTAAGAATTATTGGGAGGGTTAGGCCGCAAAAATTGATAGCTCATGAGTTATATACTTGAGATACAATAATTTCACCATTTTATATTCTCAAAGATAGATCAAACCCCGGGTTTATAGGTGGTGTTCTAATTTTTTTAATAAATATGGCTGATATTAAATAATTCTTAGAACAAAACTCAAATAATACATTCACTATTGTTGAATTAATAAATTTAAGACCTGTCATCACATTGTTTTTTGGATCCACCTTTCCTATTGTGATAAGATATGAAATTCCCCACTCTCTAGGCTTTATAGGTTGTTGTATTTGTTTACCTCGGACAACACTTTTCATAGGGCATTGGATTTCATATTGTACATATTCTATGTTGAATAATTGGACTATAAGATGAGTTTTGTTAAAAGCCTTATTTTATTCATTTAAAATAATGGGGTTCTCCACCTCCCTTAATCATTGATTAGACATATTCCTTTATTTTCAAAACATGGGGCATATCAATGTTCACATAAGATAGTTCCCATGATGCTTCATCCCATATTTTTGATATTTAGTAATGTTGAATTTTCATTCATCTATGGTATTTATCCTTTGATCGTCCTGGGTATAAATTAGTGTAACACCATTTATATCAATCCCCATGAGACCACTACGATTATCCATTATCCTTCTCAGACTTATGGGAATAAATAAAAATGTATTTATAGCTATAAATGTGTCCAATAAGAAAACTCTTTTCATATTCTACAATTTAATAAATTAAATTTTTTCTACAATAATTTTATTGTAAATGAAAATGAGAGTGGCATATCAAGAAATCTTTGGGATGTATTCCCTATAAAACATGACAAAATCATCTTCCTTTTTCATCAATTTTTGGAACTCTCAATCCATTTTATAATATAGAGTTCAAGGAAAATATTTATTTTAAAACACTTTCATGAATACATCCCATTTTATGTAATCTATTTATATTATGGGTTCTTTTGTTCTTGAACAATGTATACCATTTATCAACATCCCATTCAAGATGATAGATATATAATACATATTTCTTTAAAACCATTCATTAGTGGTCATTCAACATCCTTACATTGGTGTTTTTTAATTTTCCTATGATGAACGGATTAGAAGATCCACTAAATGTAAGAGACCCTTGTCACATAAAGGATTAAACTAGAACACTCTCTTTCTTAGGAGAATGAGTGTGTTATATTTGATTCAATTTATTATTCACTATATGTTTTTCTCGATCTAGCAGTACATGGATATTCAAACTTCTGCTCCACTCATGTTAGGCATCTTATTACGAAAATCATCAAATTTCCTATAATTATTGTTATTTTTATTATTCCACCTATTAATCTATATTAACATAAAAAATGGAAAATTCGGTACGATAATACTCAAAATAATATCATTATAAAAGAGAAAATATTATCTTATAAGGAATATCATATTAATGTAATGTATATATTGAATTTTGTGTCTCTCGGATTCAATCTATTTTATCCAAAAAAATATTCCTATTAGTGTTAAAACCCAAAAATCTACTCATGTCCTTTTTACTGGTTCTTAAATAGTTTTTTATTTTCATATGTATTCTCCTAGAAGTTTTAAAGTTGGTTTACAAAAATGTCTATTTTCAAGCACCATATACCATGAGAGCTAACACAAAACCATATGTTTTGGGGTTATTAACAATAGGTATATAAAATCTAGGGCCACATCCATATGAAATACACAAAAAGTGATGTAATTTCATTGAAATAGTTACTTTTTACTTCCCCAAAATATAATAATATTTTCCTATACTTATAATTACCCATAAGGGGTTTTTCAGAATTTATTATTTTCATATTCCACAAAATAACTATAATTTTATATTTTATATCTATAGTGACCCAATCCATTTATAGTTATAATATCACGATTTTTTACATAAATAATTAATAAATAATTCCTAATGACCAAGAGGACTAGAGTTTTTGTAATACTAGTTTCATAACAAATTAATAAGAAAAATTTAGTACAAAAAATTATTTTTAATTTCAAAAATGAGATCATAGATGCATTTGTGTTTTGGAATCCATATACTATAACCTAGGGAATAAATAAAACAATGGTGTGAGCTATAAGGAATATTATAAGAATAAACATGGTTACGAATTAAAAAATACGAGTCAAAATAAATAACAAGATATCAGTAAATACAAGACTCAGGATTAATAATATGGAAGAATGAAATAGATAAAAAATTTAATTTCATGGAAACAAAGGAATGTGGATATAACATAAAACATTACTAAAAAATATTCCAAGGGTAACTTCAATGAAAATATCACATATTGGAAAAATTCCCTTAATAGATTATGTTTACTCTATAGTCTACTAAATATATTTTCATGAAACATAAAAATTACCCAATAAATGGAATAACTCACTAGATACATCCATCACAACATGATAATTTATATATTATCCATTAATTGAAATCAAACAAAATTCATACACATAATAATTACCCATGGGAAAAAATGTGTAGTGTAATCATGTTTTATAGTATAATCAGATGATGTATCATTAGGGTTTCCATGAAATATGGGATCAGAAACATTTTTGGATGTCCATATTTGAAAAATAAGCATTTGTAATGAAAAAAATGCGCAATTGAAGTGAATATAAAAAATATAGGATATTTATCTTTTGAAACGTAAAACATAAGCAGAGTTTTAAAAATAGGAAAAGTTTATCTATAATGATTTGAAGGAGAATATTAATTTATGTAAAACCAAACATTACAAAAAATATTTCATATAATATAATGTGAAATATTATAATCCTTTTATGATTTACAAAAATTACTAGAGTGGTAATTGAAATGGGGAATGAAACATTGAAATTATCATTAATCAGGATCACAAATAAAATGAAATTGAGAAAGGAAACATCAAAACATGTATACAAACATAAAGGAAAAGTTAATTAAAATATATATATATAGTATATATAATAAAATTCATAGAATTTATATTATATTAAATGATATAGAAACTAGAAAAAAGTGATACAAATCACATCCTTAAGAAAATTTGGTCATTTGTGGAGATCCTTCATCCATGGACCTTAAATCATTCTTAAAATTAACATAATATCATAAATAATAACATTATATTCATTATGTATTTAAAATATTACATTTTACTTTAATCTTATATTAGAAAAAATTATATTATGTTCATTTACAATCATTTGAATTGGATATAATGTTTTATTTTCTGGTTCCAATAGAATTTTTTGATCGGTCATTGTCCGGATCACTTTTAGAAAAATATTTATGTTATGAAAAAATGGGAATAAGAAAATAGAATTATAATTAAATTATATTAATATCCTCTAAAAAATATGATTGTTCTCTGATATTTATATGTGTTTCGTTATACAGATGATTCATTAAGTATAAATTTTATCACATTAAATTTAGTTTATATGGGTGGTTATACTGATAATTATGAACTAGATTTTATAGATTATTAAATGTTAATTAATACATTTATAAATTATGAAATTGGTTTTATTATAATTTTATCATCATTTTTATCAGTAATTGTATTTCTTTAACTAGGCATGAAGGCGATGAATAATAACGATGTTTGATCATTAGGGAGGTAGTGAACCAACCATATTGAAAACACATTTTCATTTTAAAATCAACATATGGTAGGAAAAAAGATAAATATTAAACCATAATAATATTATATCAGTATATTTATGATACTTATATTAATATTTATAGGTGTAGTAAATCAATATGGAGGGATAATGATGAAAAATAATAAAATTAAATAATTTTTATTTGTAAATTTCGCTCTCTATTAGGTAGACCCCTATTAAGCTACCCCATAAGGCTTGTTGTAACATTATTTGTTAATACTATATCTTATAAAGATGTGGGAAGTGAAATGAGTAGTGATTTAGGAATAGTGTGTTATATCCATGGCTTATAATATGTGAGGGGAAGTGTGGTGAGGGTTGTATTTATAAGGGCAGGAGAGGATAATTGTTTAATATTATATTCATTATTGTATTACTTTTCCTCAATACCGCCTATAACGATGAATATTATTACTTCATATAGTATATAGTTCTAATGACATTTACATATTGGGTGAAAAAATAATATTTTTTTCCAATAAATATCGTATTTAACTTTTAATGTTATATACCATTTTTTGTTGTATTTTACTATTCATGAAAAAGACAACTTTTTTAGAAAAGTACCAAAACATTTTTCTATATTTTTTGGATAATATGTTATATGAAAAAAATTCATTTTATGAGAAAATATTCTAAATATGGGGATTTTTTTATTTATATTATTATATATTTGAAAAATACCACTTTTAAAATTATGATCAATTTTCCAACCCTTTAAAAAATCACTTATGGTCTCATATTTTTGTATAAATATAATAAAATATATTACTAATTTATAAATCTATCATCTTAAAATTTTATTTTCTTTAAACCAATATATTTATTATAAAATTAAATCATTTTTGTTTAAAAAAATAAAAAGGCATATTTTATCATTTTAAAAACATTTATTTACATTCATCAAGATATATATATGTCATATTTTAAATTTATTGGATGAAAAATAATATTTTACACTTCTATTTGTGATGATAATATTCAAATGATTTGGATAACAGTAAGATTACTATTCCAATAGTCATATTACAAATTCCAACAATGAAATTACTATTCCAATATTAATATTTATATTGGGTATATAGGTTCCCTACAATATATACATACATGGAATTTAATTCATTTTTTTCACATATATTCTCTCTATATATTTTCCTTTTTGATCTGAATATTGCATTATTAACATTCGTTTTCAGTTCAACGGTGTTGTTTGTGAGTGCAGTTATTCAGCTGGATCAATCATATATAATTTATCATATTTTTGTTATATTATTTTCTATAATTAGTACCATTTTAATATTTTCAATTCTTTGGGAAATATTAATTCTCTTAATTTTATATCAAAAAAATATAATATTTTTTTGGTTATATCATATCATTCATGTGATTTATATAATACATCATTACCAAATATGATATAGTTGTATACTTAAAATTATAAAATCACTAGATAAAATTATATTTCCTTTTATAGGAATACATATAACCAAATGAGTTCATGTCTAGAAATATCAATAACAAAAAAATGTTTCCAAATTTAATAGGGTAGTGGAGCTTGAATAAAAGTTCTCCAAAACTGAGATGGAATTACTAAATTAATTCCAAAAATAGTTTTTTATGGAGATAGAGATGACGTTTTATGTATTAGAAGATAAATAAAATGATGTTATTGGTGTCATGATTTTTTTTATGAAGATATCATTTAGAATAATTTTTAATATCTCGAAATGTATTTATAAGAGAATTAGAAATCTCATGAAAAACATGGGAATAATGTTTGGAAGATCAAAAAATTATCTAAAAAAAGAATGAAATCAGTTGAAATTTAGGCTAGTGATGACCTATTACAAAAAATATTTGTTGTCAAGATATTTTCCAAAAAATTAATTTACCTTATGGAAATAATTTATTGAGATCATCTGATAAAAAATAATTTCATGATCAAAGAAAAATCCTACCCTATGTCTAAAAAATTGATGTATTTCACTAATTCTATTTTCATGAAATTTTTAGTTTATAATAGAAATTTTGGAAAATATATGTTGATTAAAATCATAAGAAATCCACTATAACGTCAATGGTGTTTGAGGTAATGGTCAAGAAAACTAGTTAAATAAATTATATTCAAAAGGATAATGTTTTTATATAGAAACATGGAGTTCTTGCCTGCTATATTATTTGAAAGAGTAGGAGGGCGCGATTTTTTATCCATTTTTGGGGATTTAAAATTTTCAAGAATAATACTAATAACTTTTTGAATAATTTATTAATATATATAAGGAAAACAAGGCCTACATGAAGTTGTTTAATGTTTATTTGAAGAAAAATAAATAAAATAAAGGTAATATTTTTTTTCATTAACATATTAAGAGGCTAGGAGTGTCTCTATAGTGTTTGAAATTAAGGAGGTCATTGTGAAAAAGGAATCTGGATCAATTAAACCTTAATTTTTCCAAATCAATCTAATGAAATATGACTATAAAATATATGATTCAAATATGTGATGAATTATTTCTAGTGTCCCATATTTTTTATAAAATATATGTTAAAGGAAATACTATCAACAAGTCCAAAAATAATTCTACACAAAAAACTAGAAGGATCTAATTATATTGAAAAATAAATTATAAAAAACATAGTATTTAACAAATAATAAGGAGTTTTGGTTTTATTGAGTAAATATAAAAAAGGTAGAGTTTATCCATGAAATAAATAAGTGTATTAGTTTAGTGTGGGAAACCCATGACGAATAACTGGAATCTCATATAATGTTTCCAATAAATAGGGACATAAAACTAATTGAGAAACCATTTGGTAAGTTATGGATTGTTTTTTACTTTGTTCACCTTTTAAATATATTATGAATAATTTTTATATATAGGGGTGAAATGACTTGTTATTTCCAATCCTGGTGAGCATAAAATTTATTTTATAAAAATATTAAATATAGTTTACATATTGAAAAAATCATTTGATCAAAAAACAATGGGACATCTCTTTAATGGAGTCCCAAATCAAAAATACAAGACCATTGTTGAACCCATATCGCAGGGTTTACAATAGTAATGTACTAAAGTTGTTCGATGCATGATGTTATGATGAGGAATCCATTGTAATGAACATTAATTTAATTAATTAAAAAATTAATTTAAATTAAATCTCATGTCATTTTAAAACTATAAATAGTCGATTATAAAATATTACTAGGTTTATCTTCATAACCCTATGATTTTTATTGGAGGTTCCACTATTCCCCATTGGTTGACCAATATCAGACTATGAATGGAAACTAGAACATGGTGGTTTGATAGACAGTGAACAAAGATGATTTTACCATCACTAGAAAATGTATTCCTTATCATTGAATGATACAATAATGAGGTAGAGATATTTAATTTTAATTTTCTCATTTTTCATTAAAATATTCATAGTGGATTAATTATCTTATTTGAACTGAGATTCAATTATTCATTCTTTTCCATCATATTTAATAAATTTATTTGTTTAAATAAATCTTTTTTGTCTTAGAGTCATCTATGTTTCACCACCTATTGATCATTGTCCATGATAACAATAGAGAGAAATGATTATCACTTTTTATTTTTTTATTTGACTCCATTTTTCTTTGCTATCTTCTCCATTGTCCTATGAGGTCATAGTCTTACTTTTCTAGAAGGGTTTGAGTGCGATAAAATCCCCCAGATTCATGAAAAATAAACTGATTGGAAATTTGAAGATATATCAGTACATATCACGATATTCAAGTGATAATTCTAGTATATATGGGATCTGAGCTTGATTGATGATGTTGAGAGGCATGTGGGGTGCATGATGGGCCATCATGGAAGATCAGATTTCAATTTCCATCCAATATATGGACAAAATTGATAACCGAATGAATTTACCCCTATGTTAATGTAGTTAAATAACTGATTTCATGGTGGTAAATCTATATTGGGTGATTCGTGAAGATACAATATTTTTTATGAAAATCATGATTGCACTACATGTAGTCTGATGAAAATAATGTCACATATCCCCTTCTAGCTATGACATGTTGGGTTTTTGCAGAAGATATGGATCACAAACCCTATATCTAGAACTCACTTTTTGTGATGCTAAGGGAATCCATGATGTTTTCTAGTTGTACACACCTGTGACCCCATGTGAGAGGGCATGTCGTGTAGTCCGGGATTACACAGACACAACGCAATGGACACGAGCACATCTTAAAGCACATGGTTCTACCCTAAGAGGCCGAGACAAACCATATTGTACCCATACATTCTATGTAGTACAACCTGGATAGTGAGATGTATTTTATATAGGAAACATCAAAGAAGACATGTGAGATCACATGTCCTGTCACCCCATTACACATCCTTTAATTTCTTTTTAATCTTTTATTTCTTTTATCACCTTTATTTGGAATCATATTTTGTCCCATGAATAGCCTATTCATAGATTTTCCATTTAGAATATTATAGTATATTTTAAATTGGAATTTTCAATTTTATGCGATATTTTCAATGAATTGAAAATCATTGAATGATTCTTGCTGATGACTGTGATTGGGAAGTATCATCAGGATGTTCAAATATAGATGAAGTGCTCCCAATTCATACCAGGGAACGAGTACATTATCTATGTAGACGGTACTCCACTATGTGAGCAGGGAATGGGTCATTATTTATAATTTTACATATACATAGTTATAACTCCCCTATCATACTAGGGTGTGGCTCCTCTTTCCATTTAGATGGTACTCCCATATCAGATAGGGTTTCAGATCCCCTATACCCATTATAAAGATACAGAGGTGATATTGTCGTGTCATACTAGGTAGTAGGTGCCTTGTATATGGATATGGGACACCCCTATCTCACTATGGAAAGATTCATCTATTCTCATTGTATGAATATAGTGTAGGTACTCCCCTAACTTACTATGGTGTAGTTCTAATATCCAAAGAGACAATACTCCCCTCTCACAAAGGGAGTTGGTTCACAATACTCATTATTCATATACCTAGGCACCAATCCCTTGTCACAATGGGGTGAAACCCCTGTCATACCAGAGAATGCGGTCTATATTCATTGGGATGGTACTCACCTATCACACCAGGTCGCAAGTGTTGTATAATCCTTGTATATAGACATAGGTGTAACTTCACTATTCTACCACGACATGTATCCTCTATCCCTAGAGATAGTACTTCCCTCTTTCACCATATACCAGGTTCACTATATTCATTGATCATGTAAATAGGTGTCACTCCCCTATATACTATGTTAAATTTACTATATCTAATAATGTGATACTCCCCTATTACAGTAGATAAGGATTCCTCCATTTTATGTACATAAATATAGATATGATACCTCCATATCAAGGAATATTATTTGTTCGATATCTTTTGGATATTATGCTCCATGTGGTTGTGGTGTAGTAGTGAGTTGTGTACCCTCCTTTCGAACTAATCAGATAGATAGACACGATACTAAGAATCATTGATTGATTTCTAAACAGTTGACAGAATCATTCATGGGAAATGAAATGATATGGAGATCCCATTTATCCATCATATGTGATTCTTATAAGAGCATATAACTTTATTATTAAATTGTAATTTTTCTCTTGTATGGGATAAGATGACTACTACTATTACTGCCACTTTTGTTTTTAGGGAATCCTACTAAGTATATAAATACTCAATAATTCATGAGATTTTCATTCATTTTTAATTTATTGTCTAGATGATAGATTGGTCGGTGTTGGAATTGGATGAGCCTATGGATTCATGGGTGAATTTAATTGTTCATGGTGTTCGGTGCTTAAAGATATGGTTTTCGTCTGTCTCAAAAATCATTTAAAGTTACTATAAGGTCAGAACATCCTTTATAGTTGGGGATGTATATATTCCTTTAATTTATCATATTATTCTATCAAAATATTATTTATTACCTATAGGTTATTACATACATGGTTCTTTACTCTAGAGGATATTGTCTTCTTTTATTATTCATATTCACATCTTTATGGAGATTTTTGGGTGAATTTATATAGGTAATTTAAGAAATTTCCTCCCATTTTAGTTGTCCCATTTAGTTATTATTATCACAACCTGGCTCGTGGAGGCATGATTAGGGTGTTGTAGCTTGGCCTTCAACTGACTAGGTGGGCCCGAGTGGGTCAATTTGTGACAAAAATCCATGATATTATAGAATGTTATGAAAGAATGACTGAAATTTGACATACCCAATTAAAAATAGAAATAAAAAGGAATTAATTATTTTGAAACACATATACAATTAGGAAAAAATAAATTATACTTGATGAATAAATAAAATTTCATGATATGATTTCCAAATGTAATTATTTTTTTTGATAATTTATGTGGAAGGTTCATGAAAGAGACACATGTTTCAAAATAATGTTTCATTTTAATAAATATACACCCATAAATATTAATTATGATAATGTTATCACCAAATAATTCACTTTAATTAATTTCCAAATTAATTCATAGAAATCAAAATAATGAACTATCCAAAATGGAAAAGAGTACCACACTACACATGGAATCAATAAATTGAAATCTAATGGTTAAATCATGAATAACAATATAATTATTAATGATGAAATGGAAAAAAATTAAGGGTTAGGAAACAACTCACAACCTTGTTTTAACCACAAATTTGGTTTTTGATAAGAACCTTATTCCATTATATATTATGTTTTTTTTCATTATATAGGGATTTGATGGTGGTGCATATAATGGTAGATATGTAATATTGATAAAGTTGTTAAAGTGTTACTTCTAGAATAAATTCCATTAATGATGTGATAAAAATATATCCTAAGGTTTATATGAATTAAAGGATTTCCCTAGATTAATATGTTACTGTAGTGTACTTTTGTTTGGTAGAAATATTTATAAGGTATGAGAATCATTCCAAAATCTATAAATTTATCTGAATTTTAAATTTATAGAATGTGTTTGAGTAGATCAATGAATATGTGTATTTATTTAATTTTACAATTCTTGTAATAATAAAAATATATGGTTATGTTAATCAGGATTAGTTCGATTGTTGAAAAATAAGAAAAGTGAGAATAATTTGTGAAATATATAGCTATAAATTATATTTCTTGGGAAGTTTATTATTAACTCCTCTTTTCAACATAGATAATTGATCAGGTATACATATTTTTTATTAACTAAAAATAAAATTTTTTCGAAGCATCCTTTGAAATTATTATAAAAAATGGGGACTAAAGAACAAAATGAAAGACAATACATTGACATATATTTTTTATTATGGTATTAAATATAAATAAAAAGTATGATGTTGTTGAATGTATTATATTTTTTTCCAATATTCAATATTTTTTTTGTAAATATGTGTTCATAAGATAAATACTATTTTACCCATGAAATGATTTCATGGTGAGTTGAGTTGATTACATGGGAGAACACATTTAATCTTGGAGTTTTAATGAACCCTCAAGTTGTGATTATCATGTCAAAATAGGAATTGCAATATGAGTAAAAATATTGACATATATTATCATTTATATGTTGGAAAGTAAAATGATTGTGGGTTATAAATTAATAATTATAAAATAATATTTTTTATTTTCTTATGTTTGATAAATATTGATGTAGATTAATTGTTTCCTATACTTGATACTTCATATATAAAATCATTTTATAGGTTTTATAAAGATAAAAAATATGAGGACTTTTATGGGTAATGGGGTTGAATAAACTTCATGACATGTATCTTTGAGAAAATGTGAATGTTTGTTTTTTTATAAGGTAGATTTGATGATCCATCCTTATGTTTCTTATCCATGATAGTTACTAAATTTATTGATTTTTTACATGTATGGTGTTGGGATGAAGAACTAAAATTATAAATGAAATTAGAAATAAATTTAATATAAATCAATCTTTATGAATTTTTGAGTTTATTTGAGTTTATACATTTTTAAAATTACATGGAAATTTACTTGAAGATATTAATGGGGTTTTCATAGTTTTTTATGACATTTGATGAATTTTATTGAAAATTCAATAGGGTGAAAATGTTTGTAAAAAATTGAATTTTTTTTCAAGTATTCTAAAAATTATAGATTTCTAATTTTTATTTAAAAAAGATGAGTAATATATAGTTTATATAATCCATGAATTTGAATATATCATATTAAATAAGAGTTTTTAATGTATCTACATTATCTTGATGTTGATACATATGACTTTTTCTGACTCATAGTACATTATATATAAGAAGAGCTCAAAATTTCAAATCGATGTAGAAGATTATCATAGAGTAGTGAATGATTTATATCTAAGGTATATAAAATTTATTTTTAGTTGACATGGATTATGTTAGAATAATTATGAGAGTACCATAGCTATGGAAGATAAATTAAAATTGAAGAAAATATATGTTATATTAACCATAGAATAAATAAGTATTATAGAAGATAATATCTAGAATATAAAAATATATTAACGAATAATTATTTAAGTGTCCAAAAAATTTTATTAATAAATTATAGAATATGAATAGCTATATAATAATTTTTCTGGAAGAAGAGATTCTTTAGAAGGACAACTCTGAGAGATCGGAAGTTGCATTAGAGTAATTCATAAAGATACTACTGATATATAATACTATGTCTAGATATTACAAGATCTATTTATGATATATTTATACACACATATGATTAAACATAAGGTTTAAAATGATCTTTAAGGTATAATATATTTCTATTTATGGTTTGATATATCTTTTCGGTGAATTAAATTCCAATATTGAAGTGATGCTAATAATTTTTTAAATGCTTAATTTTGATAATATTTTTAATGTGTTTTGAATAAATCTAGTGATTTAGATGATGTGGGTTGAAGAAGAATATTGTGTCATAAGGAAGATGACAACACTATAATGAATTTTCATGTAGAAACTATAGAATTAATGTGGAGAACAACACAAACCATGATGAATTCAGTCATTCGAGATGGGATTTGTGGTTGATATTGGGTGAGTTTCATGACATTTCATCACACATAATAGGAAATGATTTCTAGGAACTTTTTAGATTATAATGATGGATATAATAATTAACTAATATAGATTTCATGATATAACCATATCAAATTGTCAAAGAATTATAGACATCTAAATATTTAATAAATAATCCATAGTCTAACCATTTTTATATATGTGAGAATACTCACATGGATTAATTGAACTATTATTTTTTATGGGGTATGATGACAAGAAGAATAAATTCAAACATATATAATAAAATCATAATTAAGAATAATAAATTTATTTGGAATTTTGATATAGAAAATTCACTTTAAAGTATGTAAATCATCGAACTAATATCTAAATATATGTTAGGTTGGTTCCAACATGGTTGTCCCATATCCATAATCATATCCAAGTAATATCATACCTAATTTTTCAAGCTATAGGGAGATGTAAAACTCAAGCTATGTCCAATCCAATGGGATAAAAGGATTATGAAAACTAATGAGTTCCAGAAGGGTCAGGCCTCACATTATCTCCTCTCAATTACATCCCTATCATATTTTCAATGGGGAAAAGGTACCAATAAATTTACATGGAATCATCATATAACATAAGGAAATTCCAATCTTGGTTTCTGTGTATAATGTTTATATATTGTAGTTAAATATAATGGCCATCATCGGTTATGGAATTGATATAAAATAACAAATCATTGTTGTATACATCCATACCCCAGTCATAAGGGTATAGGGTGTATAATTTAATTTAATTATCAATTAAATTACACATGGGTAGTTAGAAATAACTTCACACATCACGTGAAACACGAATAAATTACTAGGAATGATAATAGACCACATAATATAGTTCTATATAATCTTGTTTAGTGAATATATTCAATTGATTCATCTTTAATCAATACAAATTATGATATTATAAAAACCAAAATTCAGGGATTAATTGATGAAAGACCCAAAAATTGAACAAAAGTGAATTAATTATGGTTTAGTTATAAAAAAATCAATCTACCAATTGGGGAACAACCCTTAAATATATCCAAAGGCATGTGATATCTGAAACATGGAAGGGAGAAGTAAGTAGATAGGGGAAAGGGGGTCAATTGACTATACATAAGTAAATTGAGGGAGGGTTTCATTTTATTAAAACATAATATTTTAATTGAAAATATTATTTAAAAAAATCCCATGGAATATTCTATTGGGTACCTTTTTAAATGACTTCATGTTCCTAGTATCACAATAAGTACTTTTTACAGGATTAATTACCACTTGATCACCCACCAAGAACCAGTGTTCTCTCTAACAAGCCTACCAGGAACCCATTAATATGAAACTGAGTACTTGGTGGAATCTGTAAAAAATGATAGATTCCCTAAAACTAATACTATTCTTATGAAACTGGACCTCAATCCCCAACCTAAAACTCCATCATAAAAAATTCAATGAAATACATGAGTATTTTAAAAAATTATTTTTAAGACTCACACTGTAATGTGTTGGGTATAATAACCTCCATAATATATGGTATTTCATCATTGAGATGAAACACTAGCCTTACTACTAAGCATCTCCTTCCAATTTACCCACATATCCGACTCCTTTTCACTAGTTTCTTCCAAAATTGTATTGCATTACCCCCACTATATATACATTCCCTCTTTACAAGATAATCTAAATTATACATATTATATAAGAAATGACAGTCAAATAAAATAAATAAAATAAAATAATTTGGTAATATTATCAAATATATTAATAATTTAATTGTATTGATGAATAATTATATAAATACACATTCATCTTACAATAAATATAGAATAGGTTTTATATTTAGACATTAAATGAGTGATTTTGAAAAATCCAAGCATTTTTATTTAAAAATTATACATGAAAAATATATATATTTATTTTAATAAAAAGAATTAAAAATTTTGAATCATAGTGTCAAAATTATTTAATATTAAATTTTTCATTATTTTTATAGGATAATCAAAATATTGGGTCAAATGAAATATACAGTATGAATTTATGGTCTGCACTATGACATCATAACTACTTAAAAATCATGTAACTTCTAATACAAATGACATATTAACTAAAATGTGGGTTTTCATTATGATAATATATTTTAATCAAATATAATTAATTCTTTCATGATGTAAAGAATATTGAAAATCCAAAATTGTATTTTATCATTTTTCAAAACAACTCGTTATGAATAAAAATCATTCCACACCTAAAATATGTTTTTAAATGATTTCAGTTATTAAATTCTTAAAAGGAAAATATTTTTTCCTAAATTTAAAATACTATTTTCTAAAAGCATATTCAGTTAAATGGTTTTAATTTTTAATTAACAAAGTCTCCAAGGCCTATGTTTTCAATGTAATATACACATCTCTCTCATTTACTAAAAATACCCACTCATCCACCAATTCCACTTCTCTAAAAACTTAGTGATCATAGTTCCACACTAATATTTTATCTCCATATTTTAACCATGGAGATTATATGGTTATATAGTTCTCCCTTAGAATCTTTAATAAATTTCTTTTTATGGTATATATTCCCAATCATACTCATTGCATTTTAATTGAAATATTTTAGTTATTATATATTTTTACACACGTTTTAATGTGATTCCATGTTTTTTATTTTTAATTATTATCATCATGTGATACAAAATTAATTTATCATTTCTTATTCCTCAAAGTATTGTCTATGATTTATTCATTATTTTTTTAATATAAGGGTTTCGAATTCATTCTTATTATTCATTTGTGTAATCCTTTCCAATTAATTTTCATTTCATGGTGTTGTGTTTGAATGATAACTTTATATTATATCATAAAATATTACTAATTAGATACCTACATTACATCTCCTAATACCTCCCCCATAAGAATGATACTTATTAAATAATAATGTAACCCCAAATGATACATATAAATATGGGAACACATCCAAATTTTTTGGGAAATTAAGGAGGTTTTTTTAGTATAAATGAAATTACAATATGGATATTACATATTGATGTCGGTTCTTGCTCAAATTGAACTAGGAAAAAAACCTATAAAATATTGATTAGATATAAAATCTATCTTCATTATATGAACAATAAATTGGCATAATATTACACCTGGTTTGATACTCATTAGGGAATCACATGTATGATTGAAATACATTTTATGAATGATAAATAGGGATTATAATATATTATTATGGTTATGTAACTATTCTTAAATTTTCTATAGTATATATGTTTCATACTAGTTCATAATTTGTGGGTTCGAGGGTGTTTTTTCAATAATTTTGTTGGACTCCTAACTTTGAAAACTATTGATTTCAGTGTCTATTTCCTATTTGTATCCTTATATCAAGAAATTACGCTCAACTACTAGATTTTAATCATTCCTTTGATAAGGCCACTTCTATTTTCCTCGGGAATATACAAAATTATCTAAGTAAGTGATTCAATATTTACAAAAAATTGATCATTATTATACTGAATGAAGAGATTTTCTAATTCTGTATTTCAATTTATTCTATATGGATATCCCTTGATTACATTGACATGATTATGTAATATTTTTTATAGGGAAGATTATAATATTTATTATCTATTAAATCTCTTAATATGATGGATTTATTGGAATTGATATTTGATTGGTGTGGATCATAATACTTTAATACATTGATTTATTTCTAGTTGTAATGAAATAGACTAGCTTAGGTATTTGGTAAACGACAGCACATTTTTTTGTGATGTCTTGGAATAGTCCTTCCACTATATGTTTTAAATATCTAGAATTATAAATTCCATCACTATGAAATCACTTACTATTATACCAATGTTTACTTATTTTAACATTATCCATATATATATTAAGCTAAAAAATTTATTTATTATTGAATTTTTCCACTAATTTATTACATATATTTTTACATGCTTATTATATAATATATTTCACATTATTATATCAATTACTATGAATTTGAGCTCACCAATTTATATAGGTTGTAATTTCCCTATAAAACAATAATGATTATTCTATTTGGTAGAGGTACTTTCCGGATAAATTGATACTTTTATATTGTATTAAGATTATATATTTCCATTTTCAATGTGATGTAATGTTCATTTAGGTATTTATTTTCTTGATACTATAAAAATATAGGATATGGTGTAATTTGATCAATGTATTTTATACCAATATAAGAAAATAACCACCACCCCATGGTATTGGAGTTGGGTTTTCTATAGGTAGTATAAAAAAAATCATTAGATACCTTGGGAAATATGTTTACAAGTATATCCTTATATTGCACAAACATTATGATGTAAACATAGAATATTTAAGAAATTTCACCTGAATAATTTACCTATATAGTAAATATATACTTGTGATTAAATAATCAAGTTTGTATGATATAATTAAACATATTACATAGTTTAAAAATAGAATCCATTGGAAAAAAATTAAAATTTCCAACACCAATTATATGGGAAGATATTTTCCCTATAACAAGTCAAAAATAAATTTTTTGGAGTTGCGAATATTATAACTATATTAGGGTATTTAAGCAAGGTTATAAATGTAGGACCCCAGGACACCCTAAGAGGGGAGGGGTGAATCAGGGTGACAACTTTTTCATTTAAAGTATAGGATCTCGTTCCCACGTTGGTAGAAACTTGAAAAAAATATATGATGGATAAGATTAGAAAGAAGAGATTCACATGCAGAGAGAAGACACACCACTTTTTACTTGGTTCACCACTAAGGGCTACGTCCAAGGAGCATACGCCGACAGGTTTTCGATTGTACCAAATTCCACTAATCTTTACTAGTGGTGGATTACAATGGTTCGGGAACAATCACTATGTCCCATGCTCACTGCCTTTAAAAAGGTTCCGGGATAGCTCACTGCTTCCCTCGGGTCACTCCCGTTGACTCCCCCTAGCTCACTGCCCGTGGTGAAGTCCCACTCAGTCTATAGATGTGAAGGTCTCTTCAATAGATTTGCATTGAAGTATTTGCCTCTGCTCAGCACGAGACTCTGCTTGCATCGAAGTCTGGAATAGATACACTAGAACGCATAGAACCATTGAACCAGATAACCAGAACGTGCAGACAAACTTCACTGAAAATCGCGTGCAACACCAACCCTTTGCGCGCAAAAACTCTCTATTGCGCGCCAAATTCACTTTTCGCGCGAAAAAATATTTCACGTAGAAACTAATTTTTTTAGGAAACTGAATCTTTTATGTGCGAACCCAATTTTTATGTGCAACTCTTCATTTTTCGCGCATCACAAAATTTTTTGCGTAATTCAAAAAATTTCGCGCAAGACCATTTACGCGATCCTTTTCGCCCATTAGACCTCTAATCTTCTCTAGGTCATCCAACCTGTGGAATGAAGGGGGTCACCTTATATTTATAGGCGTCAAAGACCCCCGTGCACAAAAACCATTGTTGCGTGAAAAAACTCTTATCTCGCGCGTAATCTTTCGCGCTGATACCGTTTTTCGTGCACATCATCAGATATTTCACGCAACTCATGCCTTTGCCGTTTTTTGACGTTCTGATTCCAAAACACTGTTTGTGCGAAAAACCTCGATCCTCCATTTCGTGAATTGTAACACCCCGAGATTTTATGAAAAATAATCTTTTTAATTTCACTAATGTGTTGTGTTGTAGGCTACACCAAAAGAAGTTTGCACAAAATGCATCCTTGACTTGCCTTGCATTACACGCAATCGTGACCTTCCTCGATAGCGTGTGTAGTACGCAATAACGAGTTTCACTAAACAACAATATGCTATTAAAATATTATTAAAAATAGCCGTTATGAATAGTAATAACCACTTTTTGAAATTTTGTAAATTTTATTTTTCAAAATGGAATTCATTTTTTGATTCGGAATATCAAAATTAGCCTAGGGTGAAATTTTGGTATTTTTCTGAAAACATTCAATTTTTGATGAATAGTGAAACCACTAAGTGGTAGTTAAAAAAACTGAATTTTCCATAAAACTTAATTTTACCGCTTCTGTGAGTGGAATTTCGAAAATCCGATAGAAACGGTTAATATCAAGGACTAAAATTTGGTTCAATGAGATGAAAATAATTTTTGGTGAATAGAAACTTTTTACTTTATTTTACCACGGTAAAAAGTAAATAGGGTAATTAAGGGTAAAGATGATATTATTATTATCCTAAAACATGTCCTAATTCTATTGGATAACTGTAATTCGACCAAAAACAAACTTAGGAATAAAATATGATCATTTAGGCCCACTTGGATTAGATTAGGACATTTATAATTATTTAATTCAAAGAAAAGTTAAAAGAGTTAAAATCAATGTTTATTTACTAAAACATTTTTAATATAGGGTTATACATAATATAATTTCGACTAGAAATATTAATTAGAAAGCTAAAATGATTTCCTACATAATGGTATTTTATTTGTAATTTTGATACTTTAAATAATTTAATTTATTTATAATACAACGATGATGCAGTAATTACCTTTTTAAGAAAATATTAACATAATTGATGTTATAAATACCAAAATAAATGTAATTTAAGACATTTTATGAATTAAACTAATTTTCTAGGTTAATATGACATGTTAGTATTTATTTAATTAACTTTTGTCGAACTTATCATTCTATTATGATTTTCACAAAAATCAATTACTAAATAGTGTCAAAATTTACATAAAATAGTTTTTAAATCAAATATTATGTTATTAATTGTTATTTTATTCCTAAAAATCTAAGGTTCGGTCAAATGACATAGATAAGGATATATATATTAATAATAAACAACTTGGGGTTCGTTTGGCATTTATAGTAAGTGTATTAACCATATAGTGTAAGAAAACAAAAAGTCACGGTAAAAGTTAAATTATTTAACTTAGAGTTAAATCTAATTGATAAGGTTAAAATAATAACCTAAACTTGTCTAAATCCCATTTATTGATAGGCTTTCGACCCATCCCCACTTTACCTTTGAAATAAGACCCTTTAGAACCATTATAAACCGATTTTGACTTTAATATAAAATAATATTTTGAGATATTCCTAAGGTGCCCCTCTCCTCCCTTATAAAAGGGCACCTCCTCCCCCTCCTCCTCACACCAATTTGAGCTCTCAATCTCGGCCAAACCCTGCCAAAATCCCTTCCCCACTTCCCTAGAATAATCCTAGAGGTCCTGTTCTTCTTCAAAGACCAATCTTAGTTCCCTATGTGGAGGATTCAAGGAGGCGTTTCAAAGAAGAGGTAATATCCATTACCGATCTTTTTCAATTTCATTCTTCTTCAACTTCTTCTTCTTTAGTTGTTTCATGATAATGTAATAACATCAGTATTTCTTATATACTGATAAGTTATTATAAATATGAAACAACTCTAATAAACCTTCTATCCATCCTACGGAAAAATGAAATCACCGCGCGTGCTTACGTACGGAATACCGTCTCCACGCCGTGGTGTAATCTATTTTCCGCCACCACCTTAATTGGATGGGTATAATGGTGTAATGAGTAACTATATATGATTATTATAAAGATATATTGATACTGAAATATTATACATACACTTCAACACAATTCCTCGACCATGGGAACGATATAATCGCTCGTGCGTACGTACGGACTACCGTCTCCACGATGCGATGAGATTCATTCTCAATGATTAACCATTCATGAATGATTATAAAGTATATATAATAAGTACTAATGAAATATATGACATAATAATGATACTGGATTTATGTATATTAATATGTATGTCATCTACTTAATTCCATTCAATTCAATAAGGATAGGAAAACAGCGTTCATGCGTACGTACCGAATACCGTCTCCATGAACGGTGTATTTCATTCCATTTATCGATATATTATATATATATATATATATTCTGAATATATATTATATATAAATCATGTTTTAAATTCTGGATATATGTAATCATGATCCAAGTAATCATATTAATAATTACAAGTTAAAAACACGAATGACAAATGAGACGATTTTACCCAAAACGCTACTTTAACATGAATTTACAAAAGAACGGGTAATATAAAGTCATTAGTAGACCATATATGATATAATAACAATTAATAGGATTCTGTAATAAGTCAATAACATGATTTAAATCATTATACAGGAGGTTCATACACTTACGAAGCAAATCAGACCTACCGTAAGGGAAATATCACAATCTAATTTTTATCCGAGATTGTTTATACTTTAGTATTTACTGGGGTGTATTTTATCATCCACATCCATGTTTCCTGAATATTTAATATTATTTCCATCCACATACAATTTTTTAAATCCAATTTTACCCTTCGGTGAGTTTTTAGTAAAGAATATGAAAGGAATCTTTTGTCGTTTTTCTTACGAGTTACTTTTTGACTTTTCCGACAAAAGTAAAAAGAATGTTTTTTTAACTTATATGGCATGAATGGATTTTTAAAACATTATTTACAAGAAGCTTCCTTTAAAATTATTCAAGTTTATTTTTAATCAACTTCTTTTAGTTTAAAGTTGTATGACATGTTAAGAAAGGAAAAATGTTTTTGAAAAAGAAAGGATATTTTCCTCAAGAATGGAGTTCAAGTGTTTTATCAAAATTATTTTCCATCTAAGATAATAAAGGGTTCTGTTTTTATCCCTATTATTACATTGATTTGATTATGCTGTGATTTAATTATTTTTATGAATTCCTTTATCTTATATGAATTGTTTTATGATGTCACGATGTTTAAGATTCCCATTTTTATTATATGGGTTATGGAATGATGTATGATTTATGATTTTGTGGCACACATAAGAATGGTATCATTATGAGATGGGTGGGACCTATATCGCCCTCCAATGCATTGGGTAAAGATTTTATATCTCATGAGATTGACATGACTGAAATGGTAGGTTATACCGGTTCAGTGAAACTGGACTGAAACGAGGGTTACTCGATTCAGAAAGGAACTTTGTCTACTAAGATAGTCTTGGAAATGAGTCTTGACTAATAAGAAATGATTCCCTATGATTATGTGTGTATGCCAAAATGTTTCATGTTTTACGTTATGATTATTGGGATTTCATTTCACTACTATGATTTATCCCATGTTATGAAATTATGCTCTCTTTTGCATGTTACGATTTCCAAAAGTTATGTTCTTATGAATATGATGTGATTGATTTTTCTTTTGTTTACCCTTACTGATCATTTGAGCTCACCTTTTTATGTTTTCTTTTCCCCAGGATATAAAGAAAGGTTTTAGGTAAAAAAATGGAAGTTCTTTATGGGAGATATTGAAGATCTTTCACCACGATTAGAAGATTACATTCCGAGTTTCCAAAGACACTAAACTATTACGATCCTTGTGTGTGTGTTTTTGTTATGTACTAAGTATTCCGAAAATGTAATGTAATGTCCATGTACGTCAGGATACAGGCCTCTACAGTTGGTATCAGACGAAAGGTTTAGTCCTCCTTTGGAAAATAGGATGCGAAAACGTTAGTGAGATCCCTAGAGATATTTCTAAGGTATGTCTAGGGATGTCTCTCAGGTTAAGTATACGTATAGGTTATAGTCCTAGAATTGCGCTAACGATCTTAGAATTTAACCTAAGAAGTTAGATAATGAGGATACCCCCCCTTTATAATGTTGTTTTCCCTAGCATGATTTTTGCCTCTCACACTATTCTTTTTGGGCTTTAGACGATGGCTGGAACCCAAAGGAACTGTGTTGATCAAGGCAATGGAAAATGCAATGATTGTCCTCCTGAACAAACAAATGTTATGGGAGATGGAGTGAAAAATCTTATTTCTATACTTACACAAGATATGAATCATTCTGGACTTCCAAATGAGCATAGAAGGGAACAATATTCTGATGAGTCCTTCATGAGGCAACGTCCACCTTCTTTCAGTGGGTCTTCCGATCCACTTGTTGCTGAACAATAGATCAGTACCACTGAAAAGATATTTTCAGTTCTTCAATGTCCTGAGCATGATAAAGTCATCTTAGCAGTATATCGTTTGGAAGGTGAAGCTGATCAATGGTGGAATATTATCAAGAATACGAGGCCAAGAGATGAAATTGAGTCCATGGAATGGGACGAGTTCAGGAACTTGTTTTTCAGTAAATACTTCCCTCGTATTCATCGAACAAAGATGGAAAGGGAGTTTCTTGAGCTGAAGCAGATTGATGGTGAATCTGTTGGTATATACGAAGAAAATTTTACAAGACTTGCAAGGTATGCATCTGGCATTATCATCCAACCTGAAAGTAAAGTTGATCGATTTTTCAGTGGCTTAAAACCAAGTCTTCGAAGGGAATTAGCTATAAGAGACTTCAGTAGCTATGAAGAAATTGTGCGTTGTTCTATCAAGGTAGAAATGGAAGTTGGTGTTACATATCCATCTCATGGTTTTGACAAGAAACGAAAGATGGAGTTCAAGGAGAAATCTCAGAATAATGGTGAAAAGAAGATGAATGTTTTCTTATGCACAAAGTGTGGAAAGAAGCATGGTGGAGATTTTCTTAAAGGGATTAGAAAATGTTTTATGTGTGGAAAAGAAGGACATCAAGCAGCTGAGTGTCGAAGTAATGGAAAAAGGGATTCTAATGATGTGAATAAAGCAAACACTACAGAGAATGCACAACCAAAAATTCAATGCTTCAAAGTGCAAGGAAATGGGGCATTATGCTAATAAATGCCCTAATCCAAGGGTTAGTGATGATCGACATGAGAAACCGCTTATGGAAAAGGACAAAGGGAAGTCACATGCGATTACTATTGGAAATGTTGAATATGAAAACGATGTGGTGGAATGATTAAGTGTTTATATAATGGGATTCCAAAATAATTTTGTATCATGGAGTATTAGAATATTTATGTATTGTTCTAATGTGGAATTAAAAGTGATTGAGATATTATGCGCATAATGAAGGGAAAACGAGAAAATGAAATGTTTAATAGTATTCATGAGCTCATGATTGATATAAGGACTAAGTGATATCATGGTTTGAGTATATAGAATTTTGAGGATTTTGGTATGTGGAAGGTGTTAACTTTTAACTACATTCATGTTTTCACTATGGTATTCAAGAGAATACATGATTAAGGACCATAAATGTTTGGAATGTGACCAACAAAACATATCTGATGATATATGGGGATTGATGATGGTGTTAAATCTCTGATAATCGTTTTCACTATGTTATGAGAGTGGACTGCAGTATTATGGATAAGCCTAAAGATTGGAATGGATTATGTTGGAGATAAGTTAGTATTGTTTAAGGATAGAAGTTTTTTTTGATATTATTGATGGGATGTTATAGTAATATAGTTTTAGAAAAAAAACCTGCAGGACGGGTGACAACCCATCGCGTCGGACAAGGCTGTGGGAATCGAACCCACAACCGAAGTGCGACTGGCCTTTATCGCCTACCACTGGCCTACAGGAAGTCCCTGTTTAGTAGAAACTAGTTTTATTATATTAGGCAGTATGATATATGAAGTATAAGTCCATTTTAGGAACCATATATGATTAATCTCACTATAGATCGACTTATGTATATAATTTTTGCTTACCTTTTGTTTGAGATAGATGGAATGACCCGTCATTCTATCACATGATCTGTTAACACTTCACGAATAACAAATTCAACTTCATTTCTTTAAGAGATGATGTGGAAATTGTTCAAAGAAAGATCAACAGTGAGATTGTACCAAAATCAAGTAAGTATTTCTTCTAATTCAAAATTTTCAACTTTAGGGAAATGATATTGAAAACCAAAAATGTTGTCCTAGTGATCTTATATCTGATGATTCAGATGGTACCCTATATCATCACAAATTTATGGCTTTGTGATTGCTGGTTTTTCCATAGCCATGTTCTCTACCACTCTCCATCAGAACATGATGGTTAGATTTCTCTTCCATATACATATTTTCATCTATTTGGAAACCCAGCGATTAGTTTAATTGGGTAACCGTTACGTTTCATACTTTTGTTTTTAAAGATTGGTTTTGGTATTCCTTTTTACGATGTGGGTTTATATTAAAGAAACTTTCGAATAGTAAACCATTTATAACCCCGACGAATTTCGAGGGCGAAATTCATTTTAAGGGGGGTAGAATGTAACACCCCGAGATTTTATGAAAAATATTCTTTTTAATTTCACTAATGTCTTGTGTTGTACGCTACACCAAAAGGAGATTTCACAACACACATCATTGACTTTCCTTGCATTACACGCAATCGCGACCTTCCTCGATAGCATGTGTAGTACGCAATAACGAGTTTCACTAAACAACAATATGCTATTAAAATATTATTAAAAATAGCCGTTATGAATAGTAATAACCACTCTTTGAAATTTTGTAAATTTTATTTTTCAAAATGGAATTCATTTTTGGATTCGGAATATCAAAATTAGCCTAGGGTGAAATTTTGGTATTTTTCTGAAAACATTCAATTTTTGATGAATAGTGAAACCACTAAGTGGTAATTAAAAAAAATGAATTTTCCATAAAACTTAATTTTACCGCTTCTGTGAGTGGAATTTCGAAAATCCGATAGAAACGGTTAATATCAAGGACTAAAATGTGGTTCAATGAGATGAAAATAATTTATGGTGAATAGTAGCTTTTTACTTTTTTTTACCACGGTAAAAAGTAAATAGGGTAATTAAGGGTAAAGATGATATTATTATTACCCTAACACATGTCCTAATTCTATTGGATAAGTTTAATTCGACCAAAAACAAACTTAGGAATAAAATATGATCATTTAGGCCCACTTGGATTAGATTAGGACATTTATTATTATTTAATTCAAAGAAAAGTTAAAAGAGTTAAAATCAAATTTTATTTACTAAAACATTTTTAATATAAGGTTATACATAATATAATTTCGACTATAAATATTCATTAGAAAGATAAAAAGATTTCCTACATAATGGTATCTTATTTGTAATTTTTAAAATTTAAATAATTTAATTTATTTATGATACAACAATGAAGTAGTAATTACCTTTTTAAGAAAATATTATCATAATTGATGTTATAAATACCAAAATAAATGTAATTTAAGACTTTTTATGAATTACAATAATTTTATAGCTTAATATGACATGTTAGTATTGATTTAATTAACTTTGTTCTAACTTATCAATCTGTTATAATTTTCACAAAAATCAATTACTAAATAGTGTCAAAATTGACATAAAATAGTTTTTAAATCAAATATTATATTATTAATTGTTATTTTATTCCTAAAAATCTAAGGTTCGGCCAAATGACTGGGATAAGGATATATATATTAATAATAAACAACTTGGGGTTATTTTTGCATGTTATAGTAAGTGTATTAACCATATAGTGTAAGAAAAGAAAAAGTCACGGTAAAAGTTAAATTATTTAACTTAGAGTTAAATATAATTGATAAGGTTAAAATAATAACATAAACTTGTATAAATCCTATTGGTTGATAGGATATCGACCCATCCCCACTTTACCTTGGAAATAAGACCCTTTGGAACCATTATAAACCCATTTTTACTTTAATATAAAATAATATTTTGAGATATTCCTAAGGTGCCCCTCTCATCCCTTATAAAGGGGCACCTCCTCCCCCTCCTCCTCACACCAATTTGAGCACTAAAGCTCGGAAAAACCTGGCCAAAATCCCTTCTACACTTCCCTAGAATAATCCTAGAGGTCCTGGTCTTCTTCAAAGACCAATCTTAGTTCCCTAAGTGGAGGATTCAAAGAGACGTTTCAAAGAAGAGGTAATATCCATTACCGATCTTTTTCAATTTCTTTCTTCTTCAACTTCTTCTTCATAAGTTGTTTCATGATAAAGTAATAAAATCAGTATTTATTATATACTGATATTTTATTATAAATATTAAAAAACTCTAATTAACCTTCTATCCATCCTACGGAAAAAGGAAATCACCGCGCGTGCGTACGTACGAAATATCGTCTCCACGCTGTGGTGTAATCTATTTTCTGCCACCACCTTAATTGGATGGGTATAACGGTGTAATGAGTAACTATATTTGATTATTATAAAGTGATATTGATACTGAAATATTATACATACACTTCAACACAATTCCATGACAATGGGAACGATATCATCGCTCGTGCGTATGTATGGACTACCGTCTCCACAACGCGATGAGATTCATTCTCAATGATTAACCATTCATGAATGATTATAAAGTATATATAATAAGTACTAATGAAATATATGACATAATAATGATACTGGATTTATTTATATTTATATGTATGTCATCTACTTAATTCCATTCAATTCAATAATGATAGGAAAACAGCGTTCATGCGTACGTACGGACTACTATCTCCATGAACGGTGTATTTCATTCCATTTATCGATATTATATATATATATATATTCTGAATATATATTATATATAAATCATGTTTTACATTCTGGATATATGTAATCATGATCCAAGTAATCATATTAATAATTACAAGTAAAAAACACGAACGACAAATGAGACGATTTTACCCAAAATGCTACTTTAACATGAATTTACAAAAGAAAGGGTAATATAAAGTCATAAGTGGACCATATATGATATAATAACAATGAATATGATTCTGGAATAAGTCAATAACATGATTTAAATCATTATACAGGAGGTTCGGACACTTACGAAGCAAAACGGACCTAAGGTGAGGGAAATATCACAATCTCATTTTTATCCGAGATTGTTTATACTTTAGTATTTACTGGGGTGTATTTTATAATCCAAATCCATGTTTCCTGAATATGTAATTTTATTTCCATCCACCTACAATTTTTTAAATCCAATTTTACCCTTCGGTGAGTTTTTAGTAAAGAATATGAAAGGAATCTTTTTTCGTTTTTCGTACGAGGTACTTTTTGACTTTTCCGAAAAAAGTACAAAGAATGTTTTTTAACTTATACGACATGAATGGATTTTTAAAACATTATTTCCAAGAAGCTTACTTTACAAGTTTTAAAGTTTATTTTTAATCAACTTCTTTTAGTTTAAAGTTGTCTGACATGTTAAGAAAGGAAACATGATTTTGAAAAAGAAAGGATATTTTCCTCAAGAATGGAGTTCAAGTGTTTTATCAAAATTATTTTCCATCTAAGATAATAAAGGGTTATGTTTTTATCCATATTATTACATTGATTTGATTATGTTGTGATGGAATTATTTTTATGAATTCCTTTATCTTATATAAACTGTTTTACGATGTCACGATGTTTAAGATTCCCATTTTTATTATATGGGTTATGTAATGATGTATGATTTATGATTTTGTGGCACACATAAGAATGGTATCATTATGAGATGGGTGGGACCTATATCTCCCTCCAATTCATTGGGTAAAGATTTAATATCTCATGAGATAGACATGGCTGAAATGGTAGGTTATACCGGTTCAGTGAAACAGGACTGAAACGAGGGTTACTCGATTCAGAAAGGGACTTTGTCCACTAAGATAGTCTTGGAAATGAGTCTTGACTAACAAGAAATGATTCCCTATGATTATGTGTGTATGCAACAAAGTTTCATGTTTTATGTTATGATTATTGGGATTTCATTTCACTACTATGATTTATCCCATGTTATGAAATTATGCTCTCTTTTGGAGGTTAAGATTTCCAAAAGTTATGTTCTTATGAATATGATGTGATTGATTTTTCATTTGTTTACCCTTACTGAGCATTTGAGCTCACCCTATTATGTTTTCTTTTCCCTAGGATATAAAGAAAGGTTTTAGGTAAAAAAAAAGGGAAGATCTTTATGGGAGATATTGAAGATATTTCACCACGATTAGAAGATTAAGTTCCGAGTTTCCAAAGACACTAAACTATTACGATCCTTGTGTGGGTGTTTTTGTTATGTACTAAGTATTCCGCAAATATAATGTAATTTCCATGTACGTCCGGATACGGGCCTCTACAGTTGGTATCAGAGGAATGGTTTAGTCAACCTTTGGAAACTAGGATGTGAAAACGTTAGTGAGATCCCTAGAGATATTCTAAGGTATGTCTAGTGATGTCTCTAAGGTTAAGTATACGTATAGGTTATAGACCTAGAATTGCGCTGACGATCTTAGAATTTAACCTAAGAAGTTAGATATTGAGGATACTCCCCCTTTATAATGTTGTTTTCCCTAGCATGATTTTTGCCTCTCACACTATTCTTTTTGGGTTTTAGACGATGGATGGAACCCAAAGGAACCGTGTTGATCAATGAAATGGACAATGCAATGATTGTCCTCCTGAACAAACAAATGTTATGGGAGATGGAGTGCAAAATCTTATTGCTATACTTACACAAGCTATGAATCATTCTGGACTTCCAAATGAGCAGAGAAGGGAACAATATTCTGTTGAGTCCTTCATGAGGCAACTTCTACCTTCCTTCAGTGGGTCTTCTGATCCACTTGTTGCTGAACAGTGGATCAGTACCACTGAAAATATATTTTCAGTTCTTCAATGTTCTGAGCATGATAAAGTCATCTTAGCAGTATATCGTTTGGAAGGTGAAGCTGATCAATGGTGGAATCTTATCAAGAATACGAGGCCAAGAGATGAAATTGAGTCCATGGAATGGGACGAGTTCAAGAACTTTTTTTTTCAGTAAGTACTTCCCTCGTATTCATCGAACAAAGATGGAAAAGTAGTTTCTTGAGATGAAGTAGAAGGATGATGAATCTGGTTGTATATACGAAGCAAATTTTACAAGACTTGCAAGGTATGCATCTGGCATTATCATCCAACCTGAAAGTAAAGTTGATCGATTTTTTAGTGGCTTAAAACCAATTCTTCGAAGGGCATTAGCTATAAGAGACTTCAGTATCTATGAAGAAATTGTGCGTTGTGCTATCAAGGTAGAAATGGAAGTTGGTGTTACATATCCATCTCATGGTTTTGACATGAAACGAAAGATGGAGTTAAAGGAGAAATCTCAGAATAATGGTGAAAAGAAGATGAATGTTTCCTTATGCACAAAGTGTGGAAAGAAGCATGGTGGAGATTGTCTTAAAGGGACTAGAAAATGTTTTAAGTGTGGAAAAGAAGGTCATCGAGCAGCTGAGTGTTGAAGTAATGTAAAAAGGGATTCTAATGATGTGAATAAAGCAAACACTGCAGAGAATGCACAACCAACACTTCAATGCTTCAAGTGCAAGGAAATGAGGCATTATGCTAATAAATGCCCTAATCCAAGGGTTAGTGATGATCGACATGAGAAACCGCTTAAGGAAAAGGACAAAGGGAAGTCACATGCGATCACTATTGGCAATGTTGAATATGACAACAATGTGGTAGAATGATTAAGTGTTTATATAATGGGATTCCAAAATAATGTTGTATCATGGTGTATTGGAATATTTATGTATTGGTCTAATGTGGAATTCAAAGTGATTGAGATATTATGCGCATAATTTAGGGAAAACTAGAAAATGAAAATTTTAATAGTATTCATGAGCTCATGATTGACATAAGGACTAATTGATATCATGGTTTGAGTATATAGAATTTTGAGGATTTTGGTATGTGGAAGGTGTTAACTTTTAACTACATTCATGTTTTCACTAAGGTATTCAAGAGAATACATGATTAAGGACTTTGAATGTTTGGAATGTGACCAACAAAACATATCTTATGATATATGGGGATCGACAATGGTGTTAAATCTCTGATAATCGTTTTCACTATGTTATGAGTGTGGACTGCAGTATTATGGATAAGCCTAAAGATTGGAATGGATTATGTTGGACATAAGTTAGTATTGTTTAAGGATAGAAGTTTCTTCGATATTATTGATGGGATGTTATAGTAATATAGTTTTAGAAAATGGACAACGTGCAGGATGGGCGACAGCCCATCGCGTCGGACAAGGCTGGGGGAATCGAACCCACAACCGAAGTGAGACTGGCCTTTATCGCCTACCACTGGCCTACAGGAAGTCCCTATTTAGTAGAAACTAGTTTTATTATATTAAGCAGTATGATATATGAAGTATAAGTCCATTTTAGGAACCATATATGATTAATCTCACTATAGATCGACTTATGTATATAATTTTGGCTAACCTTTTGTTTGAGATAGATGGAATGACCCATCATTCTATCACATGATCTGTTAACACTTCACGAATAACAAATTCAACTTCATTTCTTTAAGATATTATGTGGAAATTGTTCAAAGCATGATCAACAGTGAGATTTTACCAAAATCAAGTAAGTATTTCTTCTAATTCAAAATTTTCAACTTTAGGGAAATGATATTGAAAAACAAAAATGTTGTCCTAGTGATCATATATCTAATGAATTAGATGGTACCCTAGATCATCACAAATTTATGGCTTTGCGATTCATGGCTTTTCCATAGCCATGTTCTCTACCACTCTCCATCAGAACATGATGGTTAGATTTCTCTTCCATATCCATATTTTCACATATGTGGAAACCCAGTGATTAGTTTAATTGGGTAACCGTTACGTTTCATACTTTTGTTTTTAAAGATTGGTTTTGGTATTCCTTTTTACGATGTGGGTTTCTATTAAAGAAACATTCGAATAGTAAACCATTTATAACCCCCGACGAATTTTGAGGGCAAAATTCATTTTAAGGGGGGTAGAATGTAACACCCCGAGATTTTATGAAAAATATTTTTTTAAATTTCACTAATGTCTTTTGTTGTACGCTACACCAAAAGAATCTTGCACAACACGCATCCTTGACTTGCCTTGCATTACACGCAATCGCGACCTTCCTCAATAGTGTGTGTAGTACGCAATAACGAGTTTCACTAAACAACAATATGCTATTAAAATATTATTAAAACTAGCTGTTATGAATAGTAATAACCACTTTTTGAAATTTTGTAAATTTTATTTTTCAAAATGGAATTCATTTTTGGATTCGGAATATCGAAATTAGCCTAGGGTAAAATTTTGGTATTTTTCTGAAAACTTTCAATTTTTGATGAATAGTGAAACCACTAAGTGGTAGTTAAAAAAACTGAATTTTTCATAAAACTTAATTTTACCGCTTCTGGGAGTGGAATTTCGAAAATCCGAGACACACGGTTAATATCAAGGACTAAAATGTGGTTCAATGAGATGAAAATAATTTTTGGTGAATGGTAACTTTTTACTTTTTTTTACCACGGTAAAAAGTAAATAGGGTAATTAAGGGTAAAATATGATCATTTAGGCCCACTTGGATTAGATTATGACATTTATTATTATTTAATTCAAAGAAAAGTTAAAAGCGTTAAAATTAAAGTTTATTTACTAAAACATTTTTAATATAGGGTTATACATAATATAATTTCGACTATAAATATTCATTAGAAAGCTAAAACGATTTCCTACATAATGGTATTTTATTTGTAATTTTTATACTTTAAATAATTTAATTTATTTATGATACAACGATGATGCAGTAATTGCCTTTTTAAGAAAATATTATCATAATTGATGTTATAAATACCATAATAAATGTTATTTAAGACTTTTTATGAATTACACTAATTTTCTAGGTTAATATGACATGTTAGTATTGATTTAATTAACTTTTTTCTAACTTATCATTCTGTTATGATTTTCACAAAAATCAATTACTAAATAGTGTCACAATTGACATAAAATAGTTTTTAAATCAAATATTATATTATTAATTGTTATTTTATTCCTAAACATCTAAGGTTCGGCCAAATGACTTAGATATGGATATATATATTAATAATAAACAACTTGGGGTTCGTTTGGCATGTTATAGTAAGTTAATTAACCATATAGTGTAAGAAAAAAAAAGTCACGGTAAAAGTTAAATTATTTAACATAGAGTTAAATCTAATTGATAAGGTTAAAATAATAACCTAAACTTGTCTAAATCCTATTGGTTGATAGGATTTTGACCCATCCCCACTTTACATTCGAAATAAGACCCTTTGGAACCATTATAAACCGATTTTTACTTTAATATAAAATATTATTTTGAGATATTCCTAAGGTGCCCCTCTCCTCCCTTATAAAAGGGAACCTCCTCCCCCTCCTCCTCACACCAATTTGAGAACTCAAGCTCGGCCAACCCTGGCCAAAATCCCTTCTCCAATTCCCTAGAATAATCCTATAGGTCCTGGTCTTCTTCAAAGACCAATCTTTGTTCCCTAAGTGGAGGATTCAAAGAGGCGTTTCAAAGAAGAGGTAATATCCATTACCAATCCTTTTAAATTTCTTTCTTCTTCAACTTCATATTTTTAGTTGTTTCATGATAAAGTAATAACATCAGTATTTATTATATACTGATATGTTATTATAAATATGAAACAACTTTAATTAACCTTCTATCCATCCTACAGAAAAAGGAAATCACCGCGCGTGCGTACATACGGAATACCGTCTCCATGCCGTGGTGTTATCTATTTTCCGCCACCACCATAATTGGATTGGTATAATGGTGTAATGAGTAACTATATATGATTATTATAAAGTGATATTGATACTGAAATAGTATACATACACTTCAACACAATTCCACGACCATGGGAACGATATCATCGCTCGTGCGTACGTACGGACTACCGTCTCCACGACGCGATGAAATTCATTCTCAATGATTAACCATTCATGAATGATTATAAAGTATATATAATAACTACTAATGAAATATATGACATAATAATGATACTTTATTTATGTATATTTATATGTATGTCATCTACTTAATTCCATTCAATTCAATAAGGATACGAAAACAACGTTCATGCGTACGTACGGACTACCGTCTCCATGAACGGTGTATTTCATTCCATTTATCGATATATTATATATATATATATATATTCTCAATATATATTATATATAAATCATGTTTTACATTTTGGATATAAGTAATCATGATCCAAGTAATCATTTAATAATTACAAGTTAAAAACACAAACGACAAATGAGACGATTTTACCCAAAACGCAACTTTAACATGAATTTACAAAAGAACGGGTAATATAAAGTCATAAGTGGACCATATATGATATAATAACGATTAATATGATTCCGGAATAAGTCAATAACATGATATAAATCATTATACAGGAGGTTCGGACACTTATGAAGCAAATCGGACCGAAGGTAAGGGAAATATCACAATCTCATTTTTATCCGAGATTGTTTATACTTTAGTATTTACTGGGGTGTATTTTATCATCCAAATCCATGTTTCCTGAATATGTAATATTATTTCCATCCACCTAAAATTGTTTAAATCCAATTTTACCCTTCGGTGAGTTTTTAGTAAAGAATATGAAAGGAATCTTTTGTCGTTTTTCGTACGAGGTACTTTTTGACTTTTCCGACAAAAGTACAAAGAATGTTTTTTTAACTTATACGACATGAATGGATTTTTAAAACATTATTTCCAAGAATCTTCCTTTACAAGTTTTCAATTTTATTTTTAATCAACTTCTTTTAGTTTAAAGTTGTATGACATGTTAAGAAAGGAAAATTGTTTTTGAAAAATAAATGATATTTTCCTCAAGAATGGAGTTCAAGTGTTTTATCAAAATTATTTTCCATCTAAGATAATAAAGGGTTCTGTTTTTATCCCTATTATTACATTGATTTGATTATGTTGTGATGAAATTATATTTATGAATTCCTTTATCTTATATGAATTGTTTTATTATGTCACGATGTTTAAGATTCCCATTTTTATTATATGGGTTATGTAATGATGTATGATTTATGATTTTGTGGCACACATAAGAATGGTATCATTATGAGATGGGTGGGACCTATATCTCCCTCCAATGCATTGGGTAACGATTTTATATCTCATGAGATAGACATGCCTGAAATGGTAGGTTATACCGGTTCAGTGAAATAGGACTGAAACAAGGGTTACTCGATTCAGAAAGGGACTTTGTCCACTAAGATAGTCTTGGCATTGAGTCTTGACTGACAAGAAATGATTCCCTATGAATATGTGTGTATGCCACAAAGTTTCGGGTTTTACGTTATGATTATTGGGATTTCATTTCACTACTATGATTTATCCCATGTTATGAAATTATGCTCTCTTTTGCAGGTTAAGATTTCCAAAAGTTATGTTCTTATGAATATGATGTGACTGATTTTTCTTTTTTTTACCCTTACTGAGAATTTGAGCTCACCCTTTTATGTTTTCTTTTCCCCAGGATATAAAGAAAGGTTTTAGGTAAAAAAAAGGGAAGATATTTATGGGAGATATTGAAGATCTTTCACCACGATTAGAAGATTATGTTCTGAGTTTCCAAAGACACTAAACTATTACGATCCTTGTGTGTGTGTTTTTGTTTTGTACTAAGTATTCCATAAATGTAATATAATGTCCATGTACATCAGGATACGGGCCTCTACATGAATCCCGCTCTTTTTCGTGCCCAACTCAAATTTTTCATGCAAGTCCCTTATTTTTCGCACACCACTTCCTCTTTGTGCGCACCTCCTTTTGCAGACAATCCATGTCTTCATTTTCCGATTTTGAGGCCCAAAAATTTGGAAAACACTGGGAAAGAGCGCCACCTTCAATACTGTTGTCTGCTTGAACTGTATGATCACTTTGCTGGAACACATTCGAAACTTCCACTTTGGATTGACAATAAACACAAACCAAACTCCAATTCCTGCATAGAACAGCCATGGATCCAACAATCTCCCCCTTTCGGTTTTTTGGAAATTTCCAAATAAATTCAATATATCACCATCCACATACATACCAAAAATGAAAGGATCAACTCAGGCAACACTCTAAGTCTACCTGAGCATTGCTCGGTGTCGAAAACTAGAGACGAAGCTTGAATTGGGTTCCTGTGTTTTGGAATGATCAAAGAAGCTCAAGAAATTTTCTTACAGTGTTAATTCTGTGACATCCTATCACCGACACAGAATTCTAATCGTGTCATAGAAGAATTACATGTCCATAGACCACAGAAGCATTACATGTCCACAGACAATCCTGAATTCCTGTATTTATTCCTTTCCTTTCTCCCCCATTGACAATAAACCCAAAGGTCGGTAAATTAATAAATGTTCAGCTCAAACCATACTCCCCCTGGATATTATCTCCCCTATAAACCTACATCACAACCATAAACAGATAGAATGAGTTACCATAATCGGGGAGAGGGAATTCCAGAATTTCTTTATGCGGTAGGAGGTGGTTGAACACCGAGGTTGAACCGATGCTTTTCAAACACAACTGCTGACAGTGGTTTTGTCAGGATATCAGCTTCTTGGTATCAGTTCCCACATGATACATTTTAATCACCCCTTACTCAACTATTTCTTTGATAAAGTGATACCTGATTTCAATATGATTTGTATGAGAATGCTGAACCAGATTCTTCATGAGATCAATTGCACTCTTGTTATCATAGTAAATTACCATTGGTTGATTAACCTCATCACCAATGTCTATTAGTTTTTGCTTCATCAATAACAGTTGAGTGCATGCCTTTGTGGTAGATATATACTCAGATTCAGCAGTACTAAGAGAAGTACTTTCTTGTTTCTTGCTCAACTAACCGACACAGTTATTACCAATAAAGAATGCTCCACCACAGGTGGATTTTCTGTCCACAACATCGCCAGCCCAGTCAGCATCTAAAAATGATGATAATTCACAGTCCCTTCCTGCAACAAAGTATAATCCATAATTGTGAGTACCTTGAATATACCTCATGATTATTTTTACTGCTACCAAATGTTCCTCCTTCGGATTACTCTGAAAGCAGGCTGTAAGACATGTGGAAAAGACAATATCTGGCCGTGTCGCTGTTAGGTACAGTAGGCTCCCAATGATCCTCCTGTACATGTTGGGATCTACAGATTTCTCATTCTCATGCTTTCCAAGTTTGGTTCCAACTTCAATCGGAGTTGAAATTGGTTTTGAGTCTTGCATATTAAACTTCTTCAGAAGCTCTCTTGCATACATTTCCTGAGAGATAAAAGTGTAGTCTTTCCTTTGAGTCACCTGCAGTCCCATGAAATATGTGAGCTCCCCAATCATTGACATTTCAAATTCTGATATCATATGATTGGAAAATTCATCCACTGATTTCTTCTTTCTTCCACCAAATAAAATGTCATCGATGTAAACGAGAACCATGAACTGATCTTTCTGAGAATTCTTCACATAGAGATTGTGATCTACTCCTCCTCTTTTGAATTCTAGCTTCTTAAGATAAGAATCTAGTCTGGAGTACCACGCCTTTGGTGCCTGTTTAAATCCATAAAGTTCTTTCTTTAGCTTGCAGACCTTTGATTTATCAGCACCAAGAAGAAAACCCAATGGTTGTTCAATGTAGACTTCTTCTTCGAGTAAACCATTTAAAAATTTTGTCTTGACATCCATTTGATATACTTTATATACTTTCTAGAGAGCCATGGAAAGGAACAGTCTGATTGACTCCATTCTAACCACTGGAGCAAAGGTTTCTTCAACATCAACACCTTCAATCTGAGAATACCCTTTACATACCAGTCAAGCCTTGTTTCTGATAAAACTTCCATGTTCATCAACGGTGTTCTTGAATATCCATTTTGTTCTAATCACATTGTGACCTTTGGGTCTCTGGACAAGATCCCAGGTCTGATTCTTGTCAATCTAATCTAACTCTTCATTCATGGATTTCACCTAGGATTTATCCTTTATAGATTCTTCAAATGAGGATGGCTCTAAAACTGACAGAAATGAAGAAGGTGTGTTATTCCTCATCCTTCTTGTCTGTGTGGGTGCATTCTTGTCTCCAATTTTGTTAGATGGATCAATCTATGATCTTTGATTTCTCCTATTCGGTTCAGTCGCATTCTCACCATCCAAGATTTCTTCATCAGATTCTTCGTCTGAGTCAACATCATGATGTGACCCCTAAGTGTTTTGTACACCTTCCTCTATTTCTATATTTTTATTTATTCTATGTTCATATTCATTCTCATCTTCTATCTCATCAGCATAGATACTATTTGAAACATTTGGGGTTTTCCCTTCAATGATTTTAACATCGTTGCTTTCCACAATCCTCCCAAGCATTTATTGCAACACTTATAAGCTTTCTGTTCATTGGATACCCAAGAAAAATTCCTTCATCAGCATTGTCACCAAACTTTCCTTGGTTTCCTTCTTTATTACGAATGAAACATTTGCTTCTGAAAACACGAAATTATTTCAAAGAAGGCTTCCTTCCATTCCACAATTCGTATGGTGTCTTCATTTCTCCCATATAGAGCCCTGTTCGATTCTGAATGTGCACTGCAACTTCAATAGCCTCCTTCTAGTAATGGTGAGAGATACCACTCTCAATCACATAGTCCTGGCCATATTGTTGACCTATCAATTCTGACGCTCAACAACTCAATTTTGTTGTGGAGTTCTCACAGCTGCTTCCTCATGATGTATTCCATGTTTTTTATAGGTAATTTTCAAACTCGATGGACGTGTATTCCCCTCCATTGTCAGATAACAGGACTTTTATTGACCGTCCAGTATCATTATCGGCAATCCGGCCATAAGTTTTCATGCAATCAAGTACTTTTCGCTTCCTGTGAATCACCATTACACAAGTAATTCTGCTATAATCATCAATGAAGAGGATGAAGTACCTTTCTCCATAGGTTCCAACAACATTTATTGGGCCACATACGTCAGTATTAATGATATCAAGAAGATGTGATTCCCTTTTATTATTTGGACGATATGAATTACAGACCAGCTTCTCACGAATACAAGCATCACAAGACTTTTCCCGTTCACGTTTTAGAATGGGAATATCTATTACTATCTTCATCTTAGATATCTTTTCCTTGTCTTATTGGTTAATGTTCCCCAGCCTTCGATTCCACAAATTGTTTTCTTCTTCAGTAGAAAAATAGCAAGAGTTCACTTTGCTGTCAATCTGATATAAGTTTCAATCTGTTCTACAGCATTTCATATGAGAATTCCCTATTTTTCCTTTTATAGTGCAGCCTTTTTGATTGAAGGTTACTACGATCCCTGAGTCATAGAGTTGACTTACACTAAGAAGATTGTGGTGTAGACCGTCCACATAAATACCTTCAGTCTTCTTCATCTCCCCATTGGAAAGAGCAGTATTCACACTACCTTTAATCTTCAAAGAACCATCATTAACGAACCGTACTGTTCTATCAACCTTCTTTTCAATGTTCTTCAAAAGGTCAGCATTTCCCATCATATGGGAAGAACATCCACTATCAAGGATTTAGGTACTGATGCTCTTTGTAGCTTTGAGGGCTACTTCTGCAATATTGGATATCTCGATCTTCTTCTTCTCATTCCATGAGATATTGGATTGAGCATAGGATATTAATGGCCTTTTAGTACTTTCTTCCTCATAATCTGATTCTTCATACCCATAATCTTCTTCCAGAGGTGAAAAACTATTTGTGAGAACAACATCATCAGGAGGATGAAAACCGGCCCGCCTTTGAGTGTTGTATGAATTTCTCCTATCGTACTGCTACCTGCAATACATATCATTACGGCCAATGTTAGAACAATTAAAACAGTAACCATAAAAGTTTTTTCTTCTATAAGATGGAGGATATGAAATCGGTCTCCTTTGTTGACTTCCCAGATCTTCCCCATTCAAGTAGCTCCTTGCCACTTCGCAGTATGACAAGGTATGGACGAGATAACCACAGAACTGACACTTCATGAGAGGAAATGTATTTTCACTTGAATTTCTCCTCATGCCTTCTTCCTTCGTAGAATAGTTGAATTTTCTGTCATTTCCGAAAGTTTGAGGATAATTTTCAGTTCTTCTTTTAGTTTGAGATGATCGTTCCTTTTTCATAATTTTAGGTAATGTTTCAGCATGTCCAACTTTCATCTTGTTGTCATTTTGGCTATCTTTACTTCTAGCAGTTGATGTCTCAGCTTCACAACCAATTCCACTCTTTCCCATGTAAGTGGGTCTTTGATCACTTAAGATTATTCCAACCCCATCTGAACCACACTTGGCTCTTGCTAGTTATTCTGCATCTGAGAATCTTCCGAAATAAATTTTCTTCTTTCCATCATTTATCATTGATTGACATTCAATTTTACTTCTAAGAGTAACAACTTCTTCCTCATGTCCCTCAACAGTCTTGGAATTCTCTTCTATTCTGGATGAAAGTTTATTTATGAACTTTGCTTGTTCTACAATTTTAATCTTTAGTTCCACTACATCATCTTTGCTTTCAAGGATTGAAGACTGAACTCTCACTATTTCTCATAGTCGTTCAATATGTGTTTCAATCTCATCAACATATTCTGATGATTTTTCCACCATTTCCTTCCACTTATTACATCTCTTACATTTATTCTAAATCATGGAAAAAGCATCCTCAATTTGAGTCTTTGATTCACCATTAGAAATAATATGATTATCTCAATCTTTATTGGTCAAGGGTTTTGACTTTTCAATGGTAGCCATAATGGAAGCATGGTTTCCTGCTTTGAATTCTGGTTCTTTTTCTTCACACAATTCAGTATCATCATCTTTCTCTTCATAGACAAAACTCTTCCTTTGTATTTTCTTTCCAGATTTGAAGTCTCCCTTTTTGAAAACCCATCTATGAGGCTTCTCAATTTCTTCTACTTCGCTTCCATCGTCATCAAACATTCTTTGGCACTGAGAGGAAATGTGCCTGACTCTTCTACAATGAAAACATGATAGAGGTAGCTTTCCTTTAAACTTACCTTTTCCCTTCTTCAGCATCTTGGCGATGAGGGAAAGGATTTACTTTTCCTCTTAATCTTCACCACCACTATCTTCTGAAATTTTATGTTTGTCCATGGATTTTAATTCAATTTCTTTTCTTACACGAGTTGTGGAATCTTCGGGTTTTACTCTCATCTAATATGCCACTAGACTACTTAAAAGATCATCCAGAGACAGTTTAGATAGATCTCTTTCTTCAAGTGCTGAAACATTTGCATTTTACATAAGAGTAAGTCTTCTCAGTATATTATTAACGACATCAATGTCTTTGTTTTCTTCTCCAAGACCTCTAATTTATCCTACTACTTCAGTATTTCGATTGAAAAATGAATCTGCATTCTCATTAGGATGAATCTTTAAATCGTCAAACCTGTTGTGTAAGACATGAAGCTTGGCCTCTTTCACTTTTCTATCTCTTTCATAGATGTTTTCAAGTTTATCCCACATAAACTTTGCTGAGGTGCAACTCATCACCTTTAGATAGATCTGATCTGAAAGAGCTGCACTGAGAGCATTTTGTGCATTATCATCAACATCAAGAATTTTTCTATCGGCATCTGTCATGGCCAGCCCTGTTGGATCAGTAACATGTATACCTTGGATAGTTGAAAATAGGACTCCCATTCCAAGGGATTTTAGATGAGATCTCATTCTATTCTTCCAAATCTAGAAATTACTTCCATCAAAGAGAGGGACTCCCCTGACATTTACTGCATTCTCCATGACGACAGAGGACCGATTTAACACCAGCAACCTCCCTCTGATACCACTTGTAGGACCCCAGGACACCCTAAGAGGGGAGGGGTGAATCAGGCTGACAAAATTTTCATTTAAAGTATAGGATCTTGTTCCCACATTGGTAGAAACTTGAAAAAACTATATGACGGATAAGATTAGAAAGAATACATTCACATGCAGAGAGAAGACACAACACTTTTTACTTGGTTCACCACTAAGGGCTACGTCCAAGGAGCATACGCCGACAGGTTGTCGGTTGTACCAAATTCCACTAATCTTCACTAGTTGTGGATTACAATGGTTTGGGAACAATCACTATGTCCCAGGCTCACTACCTTTACAAAGGTTCACGGATAGCTCACTGCTTCCCTTGGGTCACTCCCGTTGACTCCCCCTGGCTCACTGCCCTTGGTGAAGTCCCACTCAGTTTATAGACGTGAAGGTCTCTTCAATAGATATGCATTGAATTCTTTGCCTCTGCTCAGCACGAGACTCTGCTTGCATCGAAGTCTGGAATAGATGCACTAGAACACACATAACCACTGAACCAGATAACATGAACGTGCAGACAAACTTTAATGACAATCGCGTGCAACACCAAACCTTTTTGCGCAAAAACTCTCTATTACGCGCAAACTTCACTTTTCGCGTGGAAAAATATTTCACGCAGAAATTGTTTTTTTTTCACACAACTAAATCTTTTATGTGAGAACCCAATTTTTATGCGCAACTCTTCATTTTTCGTGCATCACAAAATTTTCCGCGTAATTCAGAAAATTTCGCGCAAGACCATTTACGCGATCCTTTTCGCCCATTAGACCTCTGATGTTCTCTAGGTCTTCCAACCTGCAGAATGAAGGGGGTCACCTCGTATTTATATGCGTCAAAGACCCCCGTGCGCAAAAACCACTGTTGCGCGAAAAACCTCTTATCTGGCGCGTAATCTTTCGCGCTGATACCGTTTTTCATGCACATCATCAGATATTTCACGCAACCCATGCCTTTTCCGTTTTTTAATGTTATGATTCCGAAAGTCTTTTTGCACGAAAAACCGTGATCCTCCATTTCGCGAATCCCGCTCTTTTTCGTTCCCAACTCAAATTTTTCATGCAAGTCCCTTATTTTTCGCACACGACTTCTTCTTTGTGCGCACCTCCTTTTGCAGACAATCCATGCCTTCATTTTCCGATTTTGAGGCCCAAAAATTTGGCAAACACTGGGAAAGAGCACCACCTTCGATACTATTGTCTTCTTGAACTGTATGATCACTTTGCTAGAACACATTTGAAACTTCCACTGAGGATTGACAACAAACACAAACCAAACTCCAATTCCTTCATAGAACATCCATGGTTCCAACAATCTCCCCCTTTGGGTTTTTTTGGAAATCACCAAATAAATTCAATATATCACCATCCACATACATACCAAAAATGCAAGGATCAACTCAGCCAACACTCTAAGTCTACGTGAGCATTGCTCGGTGTAGAAAACAAGGGACGAAGCTTGAATTGGGTTCCTGTGTTTTGGAATGATCAAAGAGGCTCAAGAAATTTTCTTATAGTGTTAATTCTATCACAACCTATCACTGACACATAATTCTCATCCTGTCATAGAAGAATTACATGTTCATAGACCACATAAGCATTACATGTCCACAGACAATCCTGAATTCTTGAATTTATTCATTTCCTTTCTCCCCCATTGACAATAAACCCAAAGGCCGGTAAATTAATCAATGTTCAGCTCAAACCATACTCTCCATGGATAGTATCTCCCCTATAAACCTATATCACAACCATAAACAGATAGAAAGGGTTACCATAATCGGGGAGAGGGAATTTCGGAATTTCCTTATGCGGTAGGAGGTGGTTGAACACCGAGGTTGAACCGATGCTATTCAAAAACAACTGCTGAGAGTGGTTTTGTCAGGATATCAGCTACGTGGTTTTAGTTCCCACGTGATCCATTTTAATCACCCCTTGCTCAACTTTTTCTTTGATAAAGTGATACCTGATTTCAATATGATTGGTATGAGAATGATGAACCAGATTCTTCGTGAGATCAATTGCACTCTTGTTACCACAGTAAATTACCATTGGATGATTCGCCTCATCACCAATGTCTATTAGTTGTTGCTTCATCCATAGCAGTTGAGTGCATGCCTTTGTGGTAGATATATACTTAGCTTCGGCAGTACTAAGAGAAGTACTTTCTTGTTTCTTGCTCAACCAGCCCACACAGTTACTACCAATAAAGAATTCTCCACCACAGGTGGATTTTCTGTCCACAACATCACCAGCCCAGTCAGCATCTAAAAATGCTGATAATTCACAGTCCCTTCCTACAACAAAGTATAAGCCATAATTGTGAGTACCTTGAATATACCTCATGATTCTTTTTACTGCTGCCAAATGTTCCTCCTTTGGAATACACTGAAAGCGGGCTGTAAGACATATGGAAAAGACAATATCTGGCTGTGTCGCTGTTAGGTACAGTAGGCTCCCAATGATCCTCCTGTACATGTTGGGATCTACACATTTCTCATTCTCATTCTTTCCAAGTTTGGTTCCAACTTCAATCGGAGTTGAAATTGGTTTTGAGTCTTGCATATTAAACTTCTTCAGAAGCTCTCTTGCATACTTTTCCTGAGAGATAAAAGTGTAGTCTTTCCTTTGAGTCACCTGCAGTCCCAAGAAATATGTGAGCTCCCCAATCATTGAAATTTCAAATTCTGATATCATATGATTGGAAAATTCATCCACTGATTTCTTCTTGCTTCCACCAAATATAATGTCATCGATGTAAGTGAGAAACATGAACTGATCTTTCGGAGAATTCTTCACATAGAGATTGTGATCTACTCCTCCTCTTTTGAATTCCAGCTTCTTAAGATAAGAATCTAGTCTGGAGTACCACGCCTTTGGTTCCTGTTTAAATCCATAAAGAGCTTTCTTTAGATTGCAGACCATTGATTCATCAACACCAAGAAGAAAACCCAATGGTTGTTCAATGTAGACTTCTTATTCGAGTACACCATTTAAAAATGTTGTCTTGACATCCATTTGATATACTTAATATCCTTTCTGGAGAGCCATGGAAAGGGATAGCCTAAATGACTCCAGTCTAGCCACTAGAGAAAAGGTTTCTTCAACATCAACACCTTCAATCTGAGAATACCCTTTACATACCAGTCAAGCCTTGTTTTTGATAACACTTCCATGTTCATCCAACTTGTTCTTGAATATCCATTTTGTTCCAATCACATTGTGACCTTTGGGTCTCTGGACAAGATCCCATGTCTGATTCTTTTCAATCTGATCTAGCTCTTCATTCATGGATTTCTCCTAGGATTCATCCTTTTTAGATTATTCAAATGAGGATGGCTCCACAACTGACAGAAATAAAGAAGGTGTGTTATTCCCCATCCATCTTGTCTGTGTGGGTGCATTCTTGCCTTCAATTATGTTAGATGGATCAATCTCTGCTCTTCGATTTCTCCTATGCGGTTCAGTCACATTCTCACCATCCAAGATTTACTCTTTAGATTCTTCGTCTGAGTCAACATCATGATGTGACCCCTGAGTGTTTTGTACACCTTCCTCTATTTCTATATTTGTATTTATTCCATGTTCATATTCATTATCATCATCTATCTCATCAGCATAGATACTATTTGAACCATTTGGGGTTTTTCCTTCAATGATTTTAACATCGTTGCTTTCCACAATCCTCCCCATGCATTTATTGAAACACTTATAAGCTTTTCTGTTCACTGGATACCCATGAAAAATTCCTTCATTAGCATTGTCACCAAACTTTCCTTGGTTTCCTTCATTATTACGAATGAAACATTTTCTTCTGAAAATAGGAAAGTATTTCAAAGAATTCTTCCTTCCATGCCACAATTCGTATGGTGTCTTCGTTTATCCCATATAGAGCCCCGTTCGATTCTGAATGTGCACTGCAGCTTCAACATCCTCCTTCTAGTAATGGTGAGAGATACCACTCTCAAACACATAGTCCGGGCCATATTGTTGACCTGTCAATTCCGACACTCATCAACTCCATTTTGTTGTGGAGTTCTCACAGCAGCTACCTCATGCAGTATTCCATGTTTTTATATGCAATTTTCAAACTCGATGGATGTGTATTCCCCTCCATTGTCAAATCGCAGGACTTTTATTGACCGTCCAGTATCATTCTCGGCAATCCGGCGATAAGTTTTCATGAAATCAAGTACTTGTTGCTTCCTGTGAATCACCATTACACAAGTAATTCTTATATAATCATCAATGAAGAGGACGAAGTACCTTTCTCCATAGGTTCCAGCAACATTTATTGGGCCACATACGTCAGTATTAATGAGATCAAGAAGATGTGATGCCCTTTTATTCTATGGCCGATATGAATTACAGACCAGCTTCCCACGAATACAAGAATCACAAGTCTTTTCCAGTTCACGTTTTAGAATGGGAATATCTATGACTATATACATCTTAGATATCTTTTCCATGTCTTGTTGGTTAATGTGCCCCAGCCTTCGATGCCACAAATTGTTTTCTTCTTCAACAGAAAAATAGAAAGATTTCACTTTGCTGTCTATCTGATATAAGTTTCCATCTGTTCTACAGCATTTCATAAGAGAATTCCCTATTTTTCCTTTTATAGTGCAGCAATTTTGATTGAACGTTACTATGAAACCTGGGTCATAGAGTTGACTTACACTAAGAAGATTATGGTGTAGACCGTCCACATAAAGACCTTCAGTCTTCTTCATCTCCCCGTTGGCAAGAGCAGTATTCACACTACCTTTAATCTTCAAAGCACCATCATTAACAAACCGTACTGTTCCATCAACCTTATTTTCAATGTTCTTCAAAAGGTCAGCATTTCCCATCATATGGGAAGAACATCCACTATCAAGGATTTAGGTACTGATGCTCTTTGTAGCATTGAGGGCTTCTTCTGCATGATTGGATTTCTCGATCTTCTTCTTCTCTTTCCATGAGATATTGGATTGAGCATAGGATACTAATGGCCTTTTAGTACTTTCTTTCTCATAATATGATTCTTCATACCCATAATCTTCTTCCAGAGGGGGAAAACTATTTTTGAGAACAACATCATCAGGAGGATGAAAACCGGCCCGCCTTTGAGTGTTGTATGAATTTCTCCTATCGTACTACTGCCTACAATACATATCTTTATGGCCAATGATAGAACAATTAAAATAGTAACCATAAAAGTTATTTCTTCTATAAGATGGAGGATATGAAATCGGTCTCCTTTGTTGACTTCCCAGATCATCCCCATTCAAGTATCTCCTTGCCTCTTCGCAGTATGACAAGGTATGACCGAGATAACCACATAACTGACACTTCATGAGAGGAAATGTCTTTTAAATTGAATTTCTCCTCATGCCTTCTTCCTTCGGAGAATAGTTGAATTTTCTGTCATTTCTGAAAGTTTGAGGATAATTTTCAGTTCTTCTTTTAGTTTGGGCTGAGCGTTCCTTTTTCAGCATTTTAGGTAATGTTTCAGCATGTCCACCTTTCATCTTGTTTTCATTTTGGCTCTCTTTACTTCTAGCTGTTGATGTCTCAGCTTCACAGCCAATTCCACTCTTTCCCATGTAAGTGGGTCTTTGATCACTTAAGATTATTCCAACCCCATCTGAACCACACTTGTCTCTTGCTAGTAATTCTACATCTGAGAATCTTCCGAAATAAATTTTCTTCTTTCCCTCATTTATCATTGATTAACATTCAATTTTACTTCTAAGAGTAACAACTTCTTCCTCAAGTCCCTCAACAGTCTTGGACTTCTATTCTATTCTGGATGAAAGGGAATTTATGACCTTTTCTTGTTCTACAATTTTAATCTTTAGTTCCACTACATCATCTATGCTTTCAAGGATTGATGATTGAACTCTCACTAGTTCTCGTAGTCGTTCAATATCTGCTTCAAGCTCATCAACATATTCTGATGATTTTCCACCATTTCCTTCCACTTATTACATCTCTTACATTTATTCTAAATCTTGGAAAAAGCATCCTTACTTTAAGTCTTTGAATCACCATTAGAAATAATATGATTATCTCAATCTTTATTGGTCAAGGGTTCTGACTTTTCAATGGTAGCCATAATGGAAGCATGGTTTCCTGCTTTGAATTCTGGTTCTTCTTCTTCACACAATTCAGTATTATCATCTTTCTCTTCACAGACAAAACTCTTCCTTTGTATTTTCTTTCCAGATTTGAAGTATCCCTTTTTGAAAACCCATCTATGAGGCTTCTCGATTTCTTCTACTTCGCTTCCATCATCATCAAACATTCTTTGGCACTGAGAGGCAATGTGCCCGACTCTTCTACAATGAAAACATGATAGAGGTAGCTTGCCTTTAAATTTAACTTTTCCCTTCTTCTGCATCTTGGCGATGAGAGAATGGATTTACTTTTCCTCTTCATCTTCACCACCACTATCTTCTGAAATTTTATGTTTGTCCATGGATTTTAATGCAATTTCCTTGCTTACACGAGTTGTGGAATCTTCGAGTTTTACTCTCATCTCATATGCCACTAGACTACCTAAAAGATCATCCAGAGACAGTTTAGATAGATCTCTTTCTTCAAGTGGTGACACCTTTGCATTGTACATAAGAGGAAGTCTTCTCAGTATCTTCTTAACGATATCAATGTCTTTTATTTCTTCTCCAAGACCTATAATTGCTTCTATTACTTCAGTAATTCGATTGAAAAATGAATCTGCATTCTCATTAGGATGCATATTTAAATCGTCAAACCTGTTGTGTAAGACATGATGATTTGACTCTTTTACTTTGCTATCTCCTTCATAGATGTTTTCAAGTTTATCCCACATAGACTTTGCTGAGGTGAAACTCATCAAATTTAGATAGATTTGATCTGAAAGAGCTATAGTGAGAGCATTCTGCGCTTTATCATCAACATCAAGAATTTTTCTATCGGCATCTGTCATGGCCATCCCTGTTGGATCAATAACATGTATACCTTGGATAGTGGAAAATAGGACTCTCATTCCAAGGTATCTTAGATGAGATCTCATTCTATTCCTCCAAATCTAGAAATTACTTCCATCAAAGAGAGGGACTCCCCTGACATTGACTGCATTCTCCATGACAACAGAGGACTGATTTAACACCAGCAACCTCCCTCTGATACCACTTGTAGGACCCCAGGACACCCTGAGAGGGGAGTGGTCAATCATGGTGACAACTTTTTCATTTAAAGTATATGATCTTGTTCCTACGTTGGTAGAAACATGCAAAAACTATATGATGGATAAGATTAGAAAGAATACATTCACATGCAGAGAGAAGACACAACAATTTTTACTTGGATCACCACTAAGGGATACGTCTAAGGAGCAAACGCCGACAGGTTGCCGGTTGTACCAAATTCCACTAATCTTCACTAGTTGTGGATTACAATGGTTCATGAACAATCACTTTGTCCCATGCTCACTTCCTTTACAAATGTTCTGGGATAGCTCACTACTTCCCTCAGGACACTCGCGTTGACTCCCCCTGGCTCACTGCCCTTGCTGAAGTCACACTCAGTTTATAGATGTGAAGGTCTCTTCAATAGATTTGCATTGAAGTATTTTCCTCTACTCAGCACGAGACTCTGCATGCATCGAAGTCTGGAATAGATGCACTAGAACGCACAGAACCACTGAACAAGATAACCAGAACGTGCAGACAAACTTCACTGAAAATTGTGTGCAACACCAACCCTTTGCGCCCAAAAACTCTCTATTGCGCGCAAACATCACTTTTCGTGCGGAAAAATATTTCGCGTAGAAACTATTTTTTTCACGCAACTGAATCTTTTATGTGCGAACCCAATTTTTATGCACAAATCTTCATTTTTCGCGCATCACGAAATTTTCCGCATAATTCAGAAAATTTCGCGCAAGACCATTTACGCGATCCTTTTCGCCCATTAGACCTCTGATCTTCTCTAGGTCTTCCAACCTGCAGAATGAAGGGGGTCACCTCACATTTATAGGCATCAAAGACCCTCGTGCGCAAATACCACTGTTGCGTGAAAAACCTCTTATCTGTCGCGTAATCTTTCGCGCTGATACCTTTTTTCATGCACATCATCAGATATTTCTCACAACCCATTCCTTTGCCGTTTTTTGACGTTCTAATTCCGAAACATTGTTTGTGCGAAAAACATCGATCCTCCATTTCGCGAATCCTGCTATTTTTCGTGTCCAACTCAAATTTTTCACGCAAGTCCCTTATTTTTCGCACACCACTTCCTCTTTGTGCGCACCTCCTTTTGCAGACAATCCATGTCTTCATTTTCCGATTTTGAGGCCCAAAAATTTGGAAAACACTGGGAAAGAGCGCCAGATATGTGAGAAGAAGAATACTTAATCAAATAATATCGTCTAAGTGGAGATACAGACCAATGGTTGACATTGAGTCAAAACACCTCGAAAGATAAAGGTATTTTAATAATGGAGTGGAATTTATTTGATGTGACCTTACTGGAAATATATTTCCCCTAATGAGAAAATTATGATTCAAGAAAGTATGTTCATAAATTTAAGGCATAAGGAAGAGGAAACTAATTATAAGAATGAGTCCGGACATATAAGGTAATTAATAATTGTTATGGATTATACATACCCTTATAAAGTATGAATGATAAATTATTTTATAGACTAAATCCATGTATAAGATGAGAATTAATCACAAAATCATTTTAATCACATGAAGAGATTGTGATAAGTTCTATTAAGACAATTAAATAGTTCAATAATTTATTTACTTTGAGATGGAATCAGGAATAAGAGAGGTCAACTGAGATCCATGTTAAAAGGAATTTTGAAATATAGAATAAGGGAATGGTAAAATAACTAACATGAAATTACAGTGTTAAGAAACTATATTTTTATTAATATAAGGGAATGCTTGAATTCATCAATTTTTTGGATAAAGACAATGAATACCATAAATTAAAATAAAAAAAGGTTTGATATAAATATCCAATGCATTTATTACACCGAAATAGGTAAATATTGCAATTAATGCCCAAATAATCAAATATACCAAATTAGAGTATAGGGGAGAATGTTCATTATTCTTCACTCACAACAGTAGAAGTTAATGTCGCAAATGGTGTCATAGCAGTTAAATTTGTCCTAAAATCATACTTAGATAATAATTTTTTTTATTCCTAACATATAGACTATTTTATATATTATAATCTTAACAAGAACACTGTTTACTATAATGACAAATAATTGATGGAGTTATTAGTTAGTATGCATAGCGGAAATTATATATAAACAAATGCAAAATGGTTTTTCTCTTTTAAAATTTTTTGTGGTTCATTGGTTGAAAACATGTTAGAAACTAAAATGATTAAAAATGAAATAATACTATATAAAAAATATCACTCAATATATAATTCAAAAATTTAATATTTTGGGAAAGAGGTCGTCATTTTTTATAGAGGTATAAAATCAACTATTTTTCAATGAGATACTTCATTATCTAATACTCTTTCAGACCCACCTATAGTATATCACCTTAATCAAATTTTCAAATAAGAAGAAGACAAAAAAAATCGATGGTGGGAATTATACATTTAATATTCATTATGTTTATATTATGTAGTATTATATTTATATATTTCTTATGGAATTACCTAGACATACCCTTGAGTATCATGTTGTTCTTTCCAATTAACTCATCCCTACTGTAAAACCTATATAAAAGCTTCTATATATAATGGACCTAGAAAAATTGTTGTATTTAATGAAAAAACTATAAGAATTGGGTGATAAGGGATTCATATTGCATAGTGTTTCGTCATTTGTATAAAATTAATTTTTTGTAAAAATTAATACATGTTTATGAATATGTGTATTGATTACATAATAATCAATGCCTTTTCTATATATAATAAGTATCCTTTACAATGAATTAATGATATGATGGTTAAAAAACCATTAGAAAAATTATTCTAGAAGATTTATCTCTATTCTAGAAATAATAAATTAAATGTCATGAAGGATGATATACCAAAGAAGGATTCACATATATGGTATCTGAATTATATGTTCACAGTAAATCCCACTGGGTTAACTAATTATCGTTATGTTTAATGGATATAATGAATAGATTATTCAATTTTTATCATGATAAAAGTTTTATTTGCTATATTAATGATAACTTAATATACTATAATTGTTATGAAGACAATGAAAACCATTAATGGATTTTTTTGAGACTCATAAAGATTAATTTATATGTTAAATTCATTAAGATTAATGTTTGGTTTCATTATCATTCCTTTCTTGTGCACGTTTTCTCTAAAGAATGAACATCAGTTCATCCCAAAAAGAAAATGGGTTACAATATAGTTATTTTTATGAATAATCAATCCAATATATTCATTAATTAGATTATATGGAGTAATATTAATTATAATAATATTAGGCAATCTTTTAGTTAAAAATAAGAAGCATTATTTCTAATCAAAATTTGTTATCATAAATTGTGTGGTTTTATTTAAAATATTAAATTATAATTTATATAATTTTATTTATAAAAATTTCACATCATTTATTTCATTATATATTTAAAAAATATATTAGATTTAATTTATTATAAATTTATTAATGGTTTTATTTTTTTAATGAATGGTCAAAAATAAAAAAATTTATTGGAAAATATATTTTATTTTAAAAAATTATGAACTAAAATTATTTTTATTTATTACTTTTATAGTTTATGTAGTTTATTATGATTAAAAATAAACCAATTTTTTTTATTTTTTATGAATTTCATTTGTAAATTTTTAATGAGAACATCTTTTTTATGAAAAGTACACATTTTTTTTATCACTTTCTTTAAGTCTAATTTTAAAATAAATTATTCTTGTTTTGGGATTTTAATATTAAAAAATTAACTACGTATTTTTAATTATGAGTCCTATGTTTTTCAAATTTTACCCATTTATTGTTATTCAACATGAGGGTTAACCATAGTATACATTTGTCACTTCAGTATGGAAAAAATAGGTAATTATGGTTCAAAATAATATAATAAGTGCTAATAATGACACTAACACATGATTTTATTTAATTGAATGGGTTTATTTCAAACATAATCAACCAAATTTGAAATCAGGAGTTTGGATTTCATTAATAATTTATCTTGACATTTATAATATTCCAGAAAATTTTAAAGTCCAAATTTTTATACTCTTACTTATAATATATATAATAATTTGTAACTTATATATGTAAATTATTTGTAGATATTAATATTAATTTTTAATACATTAATTTTTTTACCAAGGATGTTTATTTTTTATTTATTAATTAAATAATCACATTAAATTCTAACACGACACCGATATAGTGAAGGTTAATGTAGTAGTAGGATCAGGTAAATTATTTTTAAAAACACTAAACTAATATTTTATTTGTAAATTGAGGTTACGAATGAATTTTTTGGATACATTTTAAAAATTAAGGGGTTTTAATGCTTTATATTATAATTTTAATGTTTTCATGTTTTTTAAAGAAAAATTAACATAATAGTTCCAAACATTACGTTAATAATATTTTTTTAAATGACATAGCATTCAAAAAAATCATATCTGTAGAGACCCTAAGCCTGACGTACATGGTCATTACATTACTTTTTCGGAATACTTAGTACATAACAAAAACACACAAACACAAGGATCGTAATAGTTTAGTGTCTTTGGAAACTCGGAACGTAATCTTCTAATCTTGGTGAAAGATCTTCAATATCTCCCATAAAGATCTTCCCTTCTTTTTTTTACCTAAAACCTTTCTTTATATCCTGGGGAAAAGAAAACATAAAAGGGTGAGCTCAAATGCTCAGCAAGGGCAAATAAAGGAAATAAAAATCATATCATATCTTTTTGAAAATCAAAACCTGCAAAAGAGATCATAATATCTTATCATGGAATAATTCATAGAAGTGAAAATGAGATCCCCATAATCATAACATAAAACTTGAAACTTTGTGGCATGCACACATAATCTTGGAAAATCATTTCTTGTTAGTGATGACTCATTGACAAGACTATCTTAGTGGACAAAGTCCCTTTCTGAACCGAGTTCACTCCTCGTTTCAGTCCTGTATCACTGAACCGAAATAACCTTCTGTTCCAGCCATGTCTATCTCATGAGATATAAAATCATTACCCAATGCATTGGAGGGAGATATAGGTCCCACCCATCTTATAATGAATCCTTTCTTATGTGTGCCACATAATCATAAAACATACATCATCGCATAACACATGTAACAAAAATGGGATTCTTGAAACATCATGACATCATAAATCAATTCATATAAGATAAAGGAATTCATAAACATAATTCCATCACAACATAGTCAAATCAATGTAAAAATATGGATAGAAACAGAACCCTTTATTATCATAGATGGAAAATAATTTTGATAAAACACTTGAATTGAATTCTTGAGGAAAATATCCTTTCTTCTTCAAAATCAATTTCTTTTCACAAAACATCATGCAATTTTAAAAGAAAGAGATTTTATTGAAAATAGTCATGAAATCTTTTAGAGGAAGCTTCATGAAAATAAGGCTTTATAAAACAGTAGAAATCCGTTCGTTCCGTATAAGTTAAAAAAAACATTCTTCGTACTTTTGTCGGAAAAGTCAAAAAGTACCTCGTACGAAAAACGACAAAAGATTCCTTTCATACGTATTACTAAAAACTCACCGAAGGGTAAAAATGGATTTAAACAATTTTAGGTGGATGGAAATAATATTACATATTGAGTAAACATGGATGTGGATGATAAAATACACCCCAGTAAATACTTACGAATAAACAATCTCGGATAAAAATGAGATTGTGATATTTCCCTTACCTTAGGTCCGATTTGCTTCGTATGTGTCCGAACCTCCTGTATAATGATTTAAATAATGTCATTGACTTATTAAAGAATCATATTCATTATTATGATATCATATATGGTTCACTTATGACATTATATTACCCGTTCTTTTGTAAATTCCATGTTAAAGAAGCGTTTTGGGTAAAATCGTTTCATTTATCGTAGGTGTTTTGACTTTTTGTTCTTGACATTATTATTACTTATATCATGATTTACTTACATCCAGAATATAAAATATGATTTATATATCATATATATTCAGTATATATATATATATATAATAGATAGATAAATGAAATGAAAAACACCGTTCATGGAGACGGTAGTCCGTACGTACGCATGAACGCTGTTTTTCTTTCATTATTGTCTTGAATGGAAGTAAGTAGATGACATACATATATATATATACATAAATCCAGTATCATTATTATGTCATATATTTCATTATTACTTATTATATATACTTTATAATCATTCATGAATGGTTAATCATTAAGAATGAATCTCATCGCGTCGTGGAGACGGTATTCCGTACGTACGCACGAGCGATGATATCATTTCCATAATTATTGAATTGAATTGGAGTGGATTATACAATATATCAGAATCAATATGATGTTGTAATAACTATGTATAGTTATTCTTTACACCATTATACCCATCCTTGTAAGGTGGTGGTGGAAAATAGATTACACCACGGCGTGGAGACGGTATTCCGTACGTACGCACGCGCGGTGATTTCTTTTTCCGTAGGATGGATAGATGGTGAAATAGGGTTGTTTCATACTTATAATAACATATCCGTATATTAGTGATACTGATGTTATTACTTCATAATGAAACAACCTAAGAATAAAAGTGTAAGAAGAAATAAAGATGAAAGAATTGGTAACGGTAATTACCTCTTCTTTCAAGCGCCTCTTTGAGACCTCCTCTTAGGGCACTAAAATTGGTCTTTGAGGAAGACCATAACCTCTAGGATGTTTCTAGGGAAGTGGAGAAGAGATTTGGGCAGGGGTTGGGCGAGCTTGAGTGCTCAAATTTGTGTGAGGAGGAGGGGGGGGGAGGTGTCCTTTTATAAGGGAGGAGAGGGGCACCTTAGGAATATCTGAAAATATTATTTTATTATAATGTCAAGTTCGGTTTTAATTAGCTCCAAATTGATTTATTTCGAGGCTAAGGTAGGGATGGGTCGAAATCCTCTCATCCAATAGAATTTAGAGAAGTTTAGGTTCCTATTTTAACCTTATCATTTAGATTTAACATTAAGTTAAATAATTTTACTTTTACCGTGTCTTCTTGTGTTCTTATACTATAAGGTTAATAAACTTACTATATCAAGCCAAACGAACCCCAAATTGTTTATTATTAATACATATATCCTTATCTAAGTCATTTGTCCGAACCTTAGATTTTTAGGAATAAAATAACAATTAATAATATAATATTTGATTTAAAAACTATTTTGTGTCAATTTTGACACTATTTGATATATGATTTTTGTGAAAGTCATAAAAGAATTATATGTTAGAAAAAAGTTGATTAAATCAACAATAATATATCATAGTAACCTAGAAAATTAGTGGAATTCATAAAAATTCTCAAATTACATTTATTTTGGTGTTTATAACATCAATTATGTCAATTTTTCATAAATAAGATAATTACTAAATCATCTTTGTGTCATAAATAAATTAAATTATTTGATGTCTAAAAATTATAAATAAAATACCATTATGTAGGAAATCTTTTTATCTTTCTAATGAATATTTATAGTCGAATTGATCTTATGTATAACCCCATATTAAAAATTATTTACTTATTAAACATTGATTTTAACTATTTTAACCCTTCTTTAAATAAATTAATAATAAATGTCCTAATCTAATCCAAGTGGGCCTAAATGGTCATATTTTATTTCTAAGTTTGTTTTTGGTCGAATTACACTTGTCCAATAGAATTAGGACATGTGTTAGGGTAATATTAATATCATATTTAGCCTTAGTTACCCTATTTACTATTAATCGCGGTAAAAATAGTAAAAAGTTACTATTCACCAAAAAATTATCTTTATCTCATTGAACCACATTTTACTTACTGATATCAACCGTGTCTGTCGGATTTTTGAAATTCCATTCACAGAAGCGGTAAAATTAAGTTTTATGAAAAATTCAGTTTTTAACCTACCACTTAGTAGTTTCACTATTCATCAAAAATTGATGTTTTTCAGATTAATGCCAAAATTTCATCCTAAGCTATATTTCATATTCCGAATTCAAAAATGAAGTCTATTTTACCAAATTCATAACATAGAAGATTCATTAATTAATTTTATAATTAAATCCCACTGTTAAAATAAATAGCGTGTTTTTAGGAAACAATATATACCAAAAGATTGACACTTGATTATGTCTGGTTTAAATGTGAAATTACAACCAATGACCAACATTGTATTAAATTGTAAAAATATATTCTAAATATACTTTAAAACCACTCAAATTAATAATTTATCACTATTAATTATTTCGATTAAAAAAGTTGTTTTTAATTAAAATTTAGTAATTTTCACTATTCATTAGAATATGAAAGTTATCCGAAATGTACCAAAATTTCACCTTAGGCTAAATTCGATACTCCGAATCCAAAAATGAAGTCCATTTTAAGAGATAAAATTTCTAAAATTTAAGAAGTGGTTATTACTATTCATAACAGCTAGTTTTATTAATATTTTAATAGCATATCGTTGTTTCGTGAAACACAGTATTGCGTACTACACACGCTATCGAGGAAGGTCGCGATTGCGTATAATGCAAGTCAAGTCAAGGATGCGTGTTGTGAAAGCTCCTTTTGGTGTAGCGTACAACACAAGACATTAGTGAAATTAAAAAGAATATTTTTCATAAAATTTCGGGGTGTTACATTCTACCCCCCTTAAAATGAATTTCGCCCTCGAAATTCGTCGGGGTTATAAATGGTTTACTATTCGAAATTTTCTTTAATAGAAACCCACATCGTAAAAAGGAATTCCAAAACTTGGCTTTAAAAACTAAAGTATGAAATGTAACGATTACCCAAATAAACTAATCACTGGGTTTCCACATAGGTGAAAATAAGGATATGGAAGAGAAATCTAACCGTCATGTTCTGATGGCGAGTGGTAGAGAACATGGCTATGGAAAATCCAACAATCACAAATCCATAAATTTGTGACGATCTAAGGTACCATCTGATTCATCAGGTATAAGATCACTAGGACAACATTTTTGGGTTTTAAGATCATTTCCCTAAAGTTGAAAATTTGAATTAGAATAAATACTTTCTTTATTTTGGTACAATCTCACTGTTGTTCATGCCTTGAACAATTTCCACTTCATCTCTTAAATAAATGAAGTTGAATTTGTTATTCGTGAAGTGTTAGAAGTTCATGTGATAGAATGACGGGTCATTCCATCTGTCTCAAACAAAAGGTTAGCAAAAATTATATACATAAGTCGATCTATAGTGAGATTAATCATATATGGTTCCTAAAATGGACTTATACTTCATATATCATACTGCTTAATATAATAAAACTAGTTTCTACTAAACAGGGACTTCCTGTAGGCCAGTGGTAGGCGATAAAGGCCAGTCGCACTTCGGTTGTGGGTTCGATTCCTACAGCCTTGTCCGAAGCGATGGGCTGGCGCCCGTCCTGCAGGTTGTCCTTTTTCTAAAACTACGTTACTATAACATCCCATCAATAATATCGAAAATCTTCTATCCTTAAACAATACTAACTTATGTCTAACATAATCCAGTCTAATCTTTAGGCTTATACATAATACTGCAGTCCACTCTCATAATATAGTGACAACGATTACCAGAGATTTAATACTGTTGTTGATCCCCACATATCATAAGATATGTCTTGTTGGTCACATTCCAAACATTCAAAGTCCTTAATCGTGTATTCTCTTGAACACCTTAGTGAAAACATGAGTGCAGTTAAAAGTTACCAAAATCCTCAAAATTCTATATACTCAAACCATGATATCACTTAGTCCTTATATCAATCATGAGCTCATGAATACTATTAAACATTTCATTTTCTCGTCTTCATTATGCGCATATCATCTTATTTCAAAAAAATATCTCAATCACTTTGAATACCACATCAATAAATATTGCAATACTCAATGATACAACATTATTTTGTTATCCCATTACATAAATACTTAATCATTCCACCACATCGTTGTCATATTCAACATTGCCAATAGTGATCGCATGTGATTTCCCTTTGTCCTTTGCCTTCAGTGGTTGCTCATGTTGATCATCACTAACCCTTGGATTAGGGCAATTATTAGCATAATGACCCATTTCCTTGCACTTGAAACATTGAAGTGTTGGCGGTGCGTTCTCTGCAGTGTTTGCTTTATTCACATCATTAGAAACCCTTTTTCCATTACTTCGACACTCAGCTGCTCGATGACCTTCTTTTCCACACTTAAAACATTTTCTAGTCCCTTTAAGACAATCTCCACCATGCTTTTTTCCACACTTTGTGCATAAGGAAACATTCATCTTCTTTTCACCATTATTCTGAGATTTCTCCTTGAACTCCATCTTTCGTTTCTTGTCAAAACCATGAGATGGATATGTAACACCAACTTCCATTTCTACCTTGATAGCACAACGCACAATTTCTTCATAGCTACTGAAGTCTCTTATAGCTAATGCCCTTCGAAGACTTGGTTTTCAGCCACTGAAAAATCGATCAACTTTACTTTCAGGTTGGATGATAATACCAGAAGCGTACCTTGCAAGTCTTGTAAAATTTGCTTCATAGTTACCAACAGATTCATCATCCCTTTGCTTCAGTTCAAGAAACTCTTTCTCCATCTTTGTTCGGAGAATACGGGGGAAGTACTTATTGAAAAATAAGTTCTTGAACTCGTCCCATTCCATGGACTCAATTTCATCTCTTGGCCTCATATTCTTGATAAGATTCCACCATTGATCAGCTTCACCTTCCAAACGATATACTGCTAAAATGACTTTATCATGTTCAGAACATTGAAGAACTGAAAATATCTTTTCAGTGGTGCTGATCCATTGTTCAGCAACAAGTGGATCGGAAGTCCCACTGAAAGAAGGTGGACGTTGCCTCATGAAGGACTCAATAGAATATTGTTCCCTTCTCTGCTCATTTGGATGTCCAGAATGATTCATAGCTTGTGTAAGTATAGTAATAAGATTTTGCACTCCATCTCCCATAACATTTGTTTGTTCAGGAGGGAAATCATTGCATTGTCAATTGCATTGATCAACACGGTTCCTTCGAGTTCCAGCCATTGTCTAAAACCCAAAAAGAATAGCGTGAGAGGCAAAAATCATGCTAGGGAAAACAACATAATAAAGGGGGAGTACCTTCAATATCCAACATCTTAGGTTTAATTCTATGATCGTTAGCGTAATTCTATTACTATAACCTATACGTATACTTATCCCTAGGGACATCCCTAGACATACCTTAGAAATATCTCTAGGGATCTCACTAACGTTTTCGCATCCTAGTTTCCAAAGGTTGACTAAACCTTTCCTCTGATACCAACTGTAGAGACCCTAAGCCTGACGTACATGGTCATTACATTACTTTTGCGGAATACTTAGTACATAACAAAAACACACACACACAAGGATCGTAATAGTTTAGTGTCTTTGGAAACTCGGAACGTAATCTTCTAATCGTGGTGAAAGATCTTCAATATCTCCCATAAAGATCTTCCTTTATTTTTTTTACCTAAAACCTTTCTTTATATCCTGGGGAAAAGAAAACATAAAAGAGTGAGCTCAAATGCTCAGCAAGGGCAAATAAAGGAAATAAAAATCATATCATATCTTTTTGAAAATCAAAACCTGCAAAAGAGATCATAATATCTTATCATGGAATAATTCATAGAAGTGAAAATGAGATCCCCATAATCATAACATAAAACTTGAAACTTTGTGGCAAGCACACATAATCTTGGAAAATCATTTCTTGTTAGTCATGACTCATTGCCAAGACTATCTTAGTGGACAAAGTCCCTTTCTGAACCGAGTTCACTCCTCGTTTCAGTCCTGTATCACTGAACCGAAATAACCTTCCGTTCCAGCCATGTCTATCTCATGAGATATAAAATCATTACCCAATGCATTGGAGGGAGATATAGGTCCCACCCATCTTATAATGAATCCTTTCTTATGTGTGCCACATAATCATAAAACATACATCATCGCATAACACATGTAACAAAAATGGGATTCTTGAAACATCATGACATCATAAATCAATTCATATAAGATAAAGGAATTCATAAACATAATTCCATCACAACATAGTCAAATCAATGTAAAAATATGGATAGAAACAGAACCCTTTATTATCTTAGATGGAAAATAATTTTGATAAAACACTTGAATTGAATTCTTGAGGAAAATATCCTTTCTTCTTCAAAATCAATTTCTTTTCACAAAACATCATGCAATTTTAAAAGAAAGATATTTTATTGAAAATAGTCATGAAATCTTTTAGAGGAAGCTTCATGAAAATAAGGCTTTATAAAACAGTAGAAATCCGTTCGTGCCATATAAGTTAAAAAAACATTCTTCGTACTTATGTCGGAAAAGTCAAAAAGTACCTCGTACGAAAAACGACAAAAGATTCCTTTCATACGTATTACTAAAAACTCACCGAAGGGTAAAAATGGATTTAAACAATTTTAGGTGGATGGAAATAATATTACATATTGAGTAAACATGGATGTGGATGATAAAATACACCCCAGTAAATACTTACGAATAAACAATCTCGGATAAAAATGATATTGTGATATTTCCCTTACCTTAGGTCCGATTTGCTTCGTATGTGTCCGAACCTCCTGTATAATGATTTAAATAATGTCATTGACTTATTACAGAATCATATTCATTATTATGATATCATATATGGTTCACTTATGACATTATATTACCCGTTCTTTTGTAAATTCCATGTTAAAGAAGCGTTTTGGGTAAAATCGTTTCATTTATCGTAGGTGTTTTGACTTTTTGTTCTTGACATTATTATTACTTATATCATGATTTACTTACATCCAGAATATAAAATATGATTTATATATCATATATATTCAGTATATATATATATAATAGATAGATAAATGAAATGAAAAACACCGTTCATGGAGACGGTAGTCCGTACGTACGCATGAACGCTGTTTTTCTTTCTTTATTTTCTTGAATGGAAGTAAGTAGATGACATACATATATATATATATACATAAATCCAGTATCATTATTATGTCATATATTTCATTAGTACTTATTATATATACATTATAATCATTCATGAATGGTTAATCATTAAGAATGAATCTCATCGCGTCGTGTAGACGGTATTCCGTACGTACGCACGAGCGATGATATCATTTCCATAATTATTGAATTGAATTGGAGTGGATTATACAATATATCAGAATCAATATGATGTTGTAATAACTATGTATAGTTATTCTTTACACCATTATACCCATCCTTGTAAGGTGGTGGTGGAAAATAGATTACACCACGGCGTGGAGACGGTATTCCGTACGTACGCACGCGCGGTGATTTCTTTTTCCGTAGGATGGATAGATGGTGAAATAGGGTTGTTTCATACTTATAATAACATATCAGTATATGAGTGATACTGATGTTATTACTTCATAATGAAACAACCTGAGAAGAAGAAGTGGAAGAAGAAATAAAGATGAAAGAATTGGTAACGGTAATTACCTCTTCTTTGAAGCGCCTCTTTGAGACCTCATCTTAGGGCACTAAAATTGGTCTTTTAGGAAGACCATAACCTCTAGGATGTTTCTAGGGAAGTGTAGAAGAGATTTTGGCAGGGGTTGGCCGAGCTTGAGTGCTCAAATTGGTGTGAGGAGGAGGGGGAGGAGGTGTCCTTTTATAAGGGAGGAGAGGGGCACCTTAGGAATATCTCAAAATATTATTTTATTATAATGTCATGTTCGGTTTTAATTAGCTCCAAATTGATTTATTTCGAGGATAAGGTGGGGATGGGTCGAAATCCTCTCATCCAATAGAATTTAGACAAGTTTAGGTTCCTATTTTAACCTTATCATTTAGATTTAACATTAAGTTAAATAATTTTACTTTTACCGTGTCTTCTTGTGTTCTTATACTATAAGGTTACTAAACTTACTATATCAAGCCAAAAGAACCCCAAATTGTTTATTATTAATACATATATCCTTATCTAAGTCATTTGGCCGAACCTTATATTTTTAGGAATAAAATAACAATTAATAATATAATATTTGATTTAAAAACTATTTTGTGTCAATTTTGACACTATTTGATATATGATTTTTGTGAAAGTCATAACAGAATAATATGTTCGAACCAAGTTGATTAAATCAACAATAATATATCATAGTAACCTAGAAAATTATTGGAATTCATAAAAATTCTCAAATTACATTTATTTTGGTGTTTATAACATCAATTATGTCAATTTTTCATAAATAAGATAATTACTGCATCATCTTTGTGTCATAAATAAATTAAATTATTTGATGTCTAAAAATTATAAATAAAATACCATTATGTAGGAAATCTTTTTAGCTTTCTAATGAATATTTATAGTCGAATTGAGCTTATGTATAACCCCATATTAAAAATGATTTACTTATTAAACTTTGATTTTAACTATTTTAACCCTTCTTTAAATAAATTAATAATAAATGTCCTAATCTAATCCAAGTGGGCCTAAATGGTCATATTTTATTCCTAAGTTTGTTTTTGGTCGAATTACACTTGTCCAATAGAATTAGGACATGTGTTAGGGTAATATTAATATCATATTTAGCCTTAGTTACCCTATTTACTATTAATCGCGGTAAAAATAGTAAAAAGTTACTATTCACCAAAAAATTATCTTTATCTCATTGAACCACATTTTACTTACTGATATCAACCATGTCTGTCGGATTTTTGAAATTCCATTCACAGAAGCGGTAAAATTATGTTTTATGCAAAATTCAGTTTTTAACCTACCACTTAGTAGTTTCACTATTCATCAAAAATTGATGTTTTTCAGATTAATGCCAAAATTTCATCGTAAGCTATATTTCATATTCCGAATTCAAAAATGAAGTCTATTTTACCAAATTCATAACATAGAAGATTCATTAATTAATTTTATAATTAAATCCCACTGTTAAAATAAATAGCGTGTTTTTAGGAAACAATATATACCAAAAGATTGACACTTGATTATGTCTGGTTTAAATGTGAAATTACAACCAATGACCAACATTGTATTAAATTGTAAAAATATATTCTAAATATACTTTAAAACCACTCAAATTAATAATTTATCACTATTAATTATTTCGATTAAAAAAGTTGTTTTTAATTAAAATTTAGTAATTTTCACTATTCATTAGAATATGAAAGTTATCCGAAATGTACCAAAATTTCACCTTAGGCTAAATTCGATACTCTGAATCCAAAAATGAAGTCCATTTTGAGAGCTAAAATTTCTAAAATTTAAAATGTGGTTATTACTATTCATAACGGCTAGTTTTAATAATATTTTAATAGCATATCGTTGTTTCGTGAAACTCAGTATTGCGTACTACACACGCTATCGAGGAAGGTCGCGATTGCGTATAATGCAAGTCAAGTCAAGGATGCGTGTTGTGCAAGCTCCTTTTGGTGTAGCGTACAACACAAGACATTAGTGAAATTAAAAAGAATATTTTTCATAAAATTTCGGGGTGTTACAATATCATTAGCCAAGAAAATGATATATGGAATAAAATTGTAACCATATTCCTTTTAGGGGCCAAGTTTTCTTTTATAGTTACATTCATGATCATTAAATAGTAAAAAACTTAATATCATGGTAATTTCCAAAAGTTTTAATGAGGGGGTCTTGGTGGGTGGGTTTAAACAAAAATATAAGTTTAAAATCACAATCTAAATGTGGAAAATTTTTATTTGATGAAATAAATTTCACACAAATTCAAAATATCAATGATTTATATCAATTGAGAGACATTTTTTACAGTAGAATTAAATTATAATAATTTAATAGTGTTTGTAATTCCAATAGTTCCCCTCCCAGCACCTTTAAAAGGGTTCTTCTTCTCCTCTCAGCATAAAAAACTTTTATAATTCTATATCAGAATATAACCCCCCAAATACATTCCATACATACATAAACACATCATATATTCCTTAGTTTTATTTTAAAACCATCTGAGAATGGATTTTTTTATAAACCTAAACAGGCAATGTGAATAATAAATTTTGTACAAAATGGAGAATTTTAGCTTTATTTATTATTCTTCCATAGTAAAATATTATTAAAAAAGATAAAAAATAAAAGTAATATTATGTATTAAAATCAATTTTTTATTTATTTAATAACCTATATCCCTCTCCTCTTCCATCAAATGGTAAATGAAACCACTATTCCCGTGTACGATAGATAACCTCTCAATAAACCGATATAATTCATCTTCCATAACAACCTATCATGGATGGTTATAGTGATTGATTTCACATATATATATTTTATAATTGAAATATTTAACATTATTAAATTATAATATTTCATTTTATTTTTTAACTTTCCATCCATAAAAAATGGATAACGTCGTTCATGAACACGTGAGGATTACCACATCCACAAAGTGATCTGATTAATTTATCATTACCATATTAGATGATTATAATAAAAAGGTGTATTTAAATGAATAATATTATATCTATAATATAATAAATATATAAATAAAATATTAATCGTTCGTTATTTTTTCACACTCTTGAAAAATAGAAACGTTACTCATGCATACATGTGACCAACTGTCTCCAACTTTCTAAGATAATTCATTGTTCATAAACCTAACTATTGGTTTTTTAATTTATAAATTCTATATATAAATTATAATAATATATTTTTATTATTATAGCTATGATAAAAAATAATATCATTGACTATAGTAAAATTATCGAAGTCATTTTGGACATGAGAACCGAATAGCCTCAAAATGTAAGATGTGAAATTAATTAATTATGTAATTTATTATAAAATTGTTATTAAATAAATTTTATAATAAACATAAAAAAAATATAATGAATGTAGCTATTTAATTTAAATTTTTTTATTTATCACGATTACTTTTTTTCTATTCATACATGAGGTAAGCGACATATTACATTAAATACCTTGTTTTAAATGTTTTCAATATTTATATTATAAATCATTTCCTTTGATGTCCATATTCTTAAAATTACTTTAAATAGGTATTTATATATACATAAATGAATAATAATGGAAATTTTATTTCACTTTATAATTTCTTTCAATGGTACTAAAATGAAATATTTTTACATATTTTATATTGAGCATTTGGGAAAAGACAAATGGAATGTTATATTTAAACATATAAGTAATCAAGGGTTTTCCCACTATTGTAAACATTATTTAAGGATTGCATACATTTATAGGATTCCATGTTTTAATAATGAAATATCCTCATTCATATTATTCTCGTCATTTTAAAAAATATATTATAATGGAATAAATAATTTAATATCCAAAAAATATTTTATGATGGGTGAAAAGAATATTTTTATGATCATGATGTTGTTAATTAATGATTGATATTACTATACTTATGTTTTGGTTCTTGGGGAGTTAATTATGATGAATGGTATTTTTTTATGAACCCTGGATTTCTTTTTCTATGATAAACCATGGAATATTTTCTCTATTATAAGTTATGGATGGTTGAGCTCGATATTTTGCTCCAATGCATTGGGTATAGAGAATGTGTTAACTGGTGTGGTTTCTCTTATAGGATTACAAAAATTTATAGGGTAGCTTATTGAATTTTTAAGAGTGAAATTAAAATCATTTTTCATGTTACCTTAATGATGTATCTATTCTTTATATGTTTGTTTATGGTAATGTTATGATTTTTCCATGTATGTTAATCAGATTGTGTTTCAAGAAATATATATTGATCCTCTTAAGGGTGAAATATTAAAATTCTTTTTGTATACTGTAATGAGTTACTTATGATTTGAAATAAAAATCTATGAGGTTTATTTTTTTTATGATTTATAATAAAATGTTTTCTGAAATTAATTGGGAGTAAAATGTTATATTATGGGTAAAAAGGCTTATTTTAATACCATTTTTTATTTGAAAAAATTTCATTTTATAAGTAATTATGGATTAACATGTTTCTTTATTTCATTTTATATATCCATTAATGCTATTTATTTTATAATAAATCATTGTAAAATATTTTACATTGTGTTTTATGGATGATTTGGGAAAATGGATGTGTTAAAGAAGAATATTTTATGTCACGAAAAAAACATTTTACATCATAAAATCTTATATTATATAAAAAATATATACTAAGTTGAAGGGTCGCCCATGTGATGTAATAGTTATTTATGAATGGGATATTACATAATTATCTAGAAAAATTAACATTAATTATCACCAATATAAGAGATTGAATTCTTGGTTTATATATTATAAATTTTTAATGTTAAAGTCATAATCCATAAAGTTGATATGAGAGGAAAGGATTAGATAAGTATATAGGATATGAAAATGCAAGTAAAAAATATTAAGAGAATAAAATATATGTTTATCATGATATATAATTTAATGATAACCGTGTTCCTTCATTTAAACAATTTATATTTAGAATGCTTTTTCACACACAAAACATGAATGATGATGTAGGAAGACACAAAGACGAAAATATCATTCTTAGTCACAAATCGATAATGGTTTCAATTTAAATTGAATTGTTTTTTCAATGGCGAATCAATTGTTTGAAGATGTAAATGGTTATTATATCTAGGAAAGTGGGAAATCAGATTTACCACAAAGGAATTTGTCAATAGTAGGGCATTTTATGATTCAACACTCTCATGAATTAATATGACCATCAGAATAATAAGTAGTAAAGGGATTGATTAAATATCTAGAAAATACATTTGATGTGATGGGTTAACAGGATCATTAAAAGGAATCTAATTTTATAATACATTTTGGACGTGAAGTCGATGAATGGTTATCAATTTTTAACAACACTAGAGGAAGAGATGATATTGATTCCATGGAAGTTAAATAATTTAAGAGTAATTTACTGTGATTTTTTTTCTATGTTTATTTAACTAATTATATAAAAATAATTCATATAATTGAAAAGAAATATGGAAGATTCAGTATCATCACATGAAGAAAACTTCTCCCCATTGGATATGCACATAAAATTTTAATATGAGACCATGATAGTAAATTTAATTGGTTATACTTTGGATTAATGATATGATATTGGAGGGTATTCAATTCCAATTAAATCAATTTCTATGAGAAACATTTTTTTATGAGAAGATAGAAATGCAATTCACTGATGGCCATGTATTGTACAAAAACAACAAGATGAAAAGGTACATATTAAAGTAAATGTAAAATAACTCATCAAATATATATAATTATTAGAAAATCACAATTATGTCTTTTTATAAGTGTTGTAAAAATAACCCTATGAATGTTATATGGAATCTGTGAAGTTCTCTTGATGATGTAAGATTGAGAATATGAATCGTTAATACAATAAAAAAGATAATGGTATAGTTAAGACCTATTTTAGTAAATTGTTAGTAGTGTTTTTTAAATATGATGGGGTGTTTCATTATGCAGATGAAAGTCTAATGATGATCATGGATTATGGTAAACAACATGGATTTAAAAGGAATGTTTTGTTGAAATCCTTTGAAAATGATTTGAAAGATGTTGATAATAAAGAAAGTGGTAACAAGTAAATTAAAAATTTATTCTAATTATGAGGTGTATTTTTTATTTTGGGTCTACATATTATTTCATTTAAGATATATCTACATGTAAAATGAGTAAATAACCTAAATAAATAAGGTTAGTAATTTTGGTAAAAAATATTTGTGGAAGTATTAATGAAAAAATAATTTATAAATATATTCATGTAATAATTTTTGAAGTGTTTTACATTACAAAATTGTTGAGTTTCCCATTGTAGAATTTTATAATATAATGGACATAGATTGAATTTTAGTTTACTATTAAATGATATATTGAAAAGAAAATGATATTATTATTCAAAATTAATTTAGGTTCATATATAATAATCATTTCATACATCTGAGAACATATCAATAATATGAGAAACAATTAAATGATGTAAAAGAATTTTACCTTGCTCATATTGCTGAAGATAGGAGAATTATTTATATTAGTTATGTTCCAACAATAAAACAATATCTTGATGATTTTCTTAATGATTTACCTTGTACAATGTTTAATGGGGATTTTGTGTTTATTATTATTTTAGTTCCTGATTGTAAATAAATTTTAAAACCCCCTTATCTAGTAGAAAAAATAGAATATATAGAATTAAAAATATTTTTTAATTATTGATTGATAAAGGTTTCATTCAAAAAAATAATCACCATGGGGTGATAATATTTTATTTTTTAAAAAATAAATATGGTAATATGAGTGTTTACATTGATTATAGGAAATTTAAAAACATCATTGTTAAGAATAAGTATTAATTTCATCATATAAAAGGTTTTTTTATTAGCTCTAGATGGATCAGTATTTTTTAATGTCTAGTCTTGATTTTGGGTACTTTCAATTTAAATTAAAGGTGGATAAAATATAGAAGAAATCATTAAGTACAAGGTATGGGAAATATGAGTCTGTGTTTATTCCCTTTTTAATGACAAAATATCTATCAGTATTTATGGATATTGTTAGTATATTTTTCCTTAGTTAATTGAATAAATTTGTTGCAGCATTTATTGATGATAATTTATTTTACTCTAAAGGATTTGGGGATCATGAACAACATCTAATAATTTTTCTACAAACCATGAAAAAAAATATGTTATACAAATAAATTTTCAAATATAGTTTCGGGTTATTAAAAATTTCATTCCATAGACATATCATAAATACCTACAGAATACCTATTGATCCTACAAAAACAAAAACTTTTTTCATATTTTTATGAAGAAAATATTTTATAACGATATTTATTTTTCTTGTATTTTTTATAAGAAACATGGTTTTTTGAAAATATTATAGAGTTATTAATCACTCTAACCAAGTTTAAAAAAATGGATTTAGTTTTTTATCGATAACTGAATCCAAAAAAAAATTCCCTGATTTTTAATGAAGATTAGTCCCTACAATCTAGAAATGATTACTTTTCTATCTATATTATTATTTCTTTAAAATTTTTGGCTTTTTTTTAATATATGATGATTTTATAATTGCTTATAATTAACATCAATTATAACCAATGAGTTAAATGATTATACACATGAAATTTAATTGGAAGATAATGTGGATTATTTAAAAATTTTGAGACATAATTTATATGTATTAAAGTGTGATGTATAAAAATATATTAATTTTTTTTATTATATATTCACCCATAAAAGTTTTATCATGAGATAGAGGGGATGGATTATTCATAAAAATTAATACAATTAATGAATTAACGACCATCATTGTATAGAATAAAAAGTATATGATTCTTTGAGTTAGAAAGATAATTATACTACAAAAATTCAATTCTTGAACATGAATTATTGGTTAATTATTTGATGATTTTTATTTTAGAATGTGTTAATGTAGTAACTGCCTATATTTTATTTCAAGATTCAATACAAATCTCTCTATAATACAATATTATGAAATATCAGAATTTAGATCATTAGTTACATTAAATTGTATAATTGGATAATAAATTTTAGTTTATTGAATTTATTATAAAAAATTTGTGTTAATTGAGATTATTAAATAGGTTATGTGTTTCTTATGACCCATATTTTTAGAAATAACTATTTTCTATGGATCAGAGTTCGTATTTTTCAACTCATTCTGAATGAAAAAAATTACAGATACCTTCTAGAACCCTTCTGGTGAAATTTAATGAAGAATGATATTTCTGTCTTTAATTTTTTTGAATTTACTATTCAATAGGTTAAATATTATATAAAATTATATATGGGGATTTTTTTTCTTTTGATAGTTAAAAATATAAATTGGAGAATATATCCATAGATATAATTTTGCAATTATAAAGGATATCTCAAGCTAATAATGTGACTTCAATAATTGTTGATTAATTAAAATTATCTAATAATTTTAATAACATTCTCAATAGTATGAACATGGATATTCTTTATTAACATTAAATAAAATAGATAACTACTTCACATGTCTTCTATCATTCTGTTGTATCTTATTTTCATCCATTTTTTACTATAAATTTATAGATGGAACTACAAAAGGAATTTTCTATTGGAAGAAAATTCATAAAATATTTAATCACCATTCAAATAGATTATTAGATTAAATGATTAAAATATTAGAGTATAAAATTAAATCTTGTTAAATGGATTATTAAGGATTTATGGATCAACATATTAATTTGGTTGATATTTTATAAAATAATAGTTTGCACTCAAATATACATATGTATCCTTTTTATAAAATATTTTAAAAGTGGTGTAGAAATCCTACATCTTATGATGAATAAGGGGAAATAAAGTTACTTGGGAAAAAATTGGAAGAAGAATTTTTGAGAATGTAAGGATGATTTACAAGCACATGACGATGACTCAGAATAGTTAGAAAATCCATGAAAATAACTAAAGGAAGGGTATTTATTTAATGTTTGATGATCGTACTGTTTGATATGGTATATTCAAGAAAAAGTGTTACTAGTTTTAGTGAATATGTGATGTTAAATACAATGTTCATTCGATATATGAAATCATAGATAAGGGTGGATAAATTTCCTAGTAGGTGGTTGTAACTCTACATTTATCATAGAAATATGATCTATTTCATGCTTCATTAGCATGAAAATATATTCTAGATGCATATCATGTTTTTCCATAAATTTTTCAATTATAATATAGAAATTCATATGAGGAAAAACCTTTACATATTAATAACCATAGAGCATAGTTTTTATGAAATAAGGTGATTATCATGTTTATGGTTTTTGGGGGAAACTATATGGTTGAAGAAGCATGATTGGAATCTAAATATTGAAGGAGGGAAAAAAATCTCCACTTATTTATGTACTTAATAAAAATATGAGGATGTAATTTAAATAATGTGGGATGAATGTAATAAACTTGGTAATGTTAAAATAAGTCATTTTCATACAAAAATAATCAGATTATATATATACATATTCATTTATAGAATATTAAATAATTTTTAAGACAAGAGTAAAATGACTTAAATATAACCAAATTTGATTTTATTTCATTATATGGTTTTATTTAAACGATTCATTATCAAAATATAGTATTTCAATTTGACATAACAACCTAAAATTTTAAATTCATCATGTCAAAAATATCTTAGGATGCATTCATAAAAATTTTATGTAAAGGTTGGTTTTTCAAAAAATAGTTAAAAATAATAAATTATATTGGGAAATGTATTTTATTATCATGTTTTTATAATTTAATATTTTATTTTGGATTATTTTTAATTTTTTAATAGGTCATTTTTATTAACAATAGACCAATTATGATATTTTGAATGACCTTAATATTTGTATTTTCTAAAAACGATTTTTTTACATTGAAAGGTATTTTCATAATAATGTATTTTTCTTCTTGTTTTCTAGGTTTAATTACAAATTAATATCAATAAATTATGAGATTTTAATCTTTAAGTATGAATTCTATATTTGGAATCGGGAGGTCCATATATGGGAAAAAGGTCCCCTATATTTTTTCCATCATTAATAATAATATTATGAGGATTAAAAATGAACATAAAATTTATTTTGTTTCACTAGTTTAGTTTATTTCCTCCTTATTTATTCAAAATCTATTTTTTTTGTTTTTTAAGTAATATTTTATTTTTACCACTTTAATAAGTGAGTAATTGATAATGTAAAAATTACCACTATCTTGATTTTAATAACTATAATTTTTTTTGAAAGGGATAAAAACAAATCATGCTTAGTTATAAAATGTTATTTTGAACATGAAGGAATTTATTTTATTAGGATAATTTGTTTTTAATTATTAGTTATAAAATATTTACCTTAATTTTATACACAACACTAACACAATTGTTATGAAACCATTTGAAAAAATCTGGTAAATGAGTTCAAAATCAATAAATGTGATATTTATTGGGTATTTAATGGTGTAACATAAATTTTTTATTTAAATATAAACCATTATATATGATTTAGTGGATTATTTAATAATTAATTTTTTGAATTTCTATTTTTAATGTCAAATGAAATGAATAGTTCAGAAAATGACATAAATGATATTTTTTAAAATATCATATTTATTTAAATGATTTGAAATTAATTAAAACCCAATATTGATATAATATAATGTTAAATGGTTTAAAATATCATAAAAATTCATTTTATGGGTCACATTATATTTTATATTACAATTCATTAACCCTATAATGTAAGAAAACATGAAATCACAATAATTGGAAAAAGTGAATGATAGGGGTTAGAATAAATAATATAATGATAAAAAATAACCAAAACATGTAAAAAAGATATTTTATGTGCTTATTTATTTTCATAATGAACCTATATTTAAATTAAAACAATTTTTATCCATTTCCATTAGAAAATTAATCTATAATAATTCAATACAAAATTAATTTTCAAGAGTCCTCGTCCCAAAAATTATAAGAGGCACATCATCTCCTTTATTCCTTGAAGATTTTGAGCACTATAGATTAATTAATAACTACCAAAATGCCATACCTAATTCCATTCCCTTTTACTGTAGGCCTTGTTTTATCATTATATCATCCTTGAAGAGATTTTGTTATAAACATAATGAATTTTTTTAAATAAAATGTATTGTTCCTAACCAGACACCTTCTTATTATACCATACTTGATAAAAATAAAATCACATTAAACCAAGATGAAATAATAAAACCAATATATTTCTGATACAAATATTTTATTATGTAAATGTGAAAAAATATCCATATCCTATTGCACCAAACGGGAAATAAAACCATCCTTCATGTGCATGGTGAACTACCACCTCACAAATCGATGTAATTCTTTTTCCATCACAACATCTCAAGACTAGTTATAATTCTAGATTTGATATATATATATATAGGATATTAATTATTTATTTATAATGTTTTATAAAAATTTATATCATTTAATTATTCACCTTTCCATCCATTGAAAAATGTTAACGTCGTTCAAGACTTCTTGTGGAATTCAACCTCCATGAGGCAATGGTATTAGTTTTTCATAATCATATTACATTGGTCTAATTAATAGTTTTATTTAAAAAAATAATATTATATTTATTAACTAATAGTCATTATTTAATAATAAAATAATACTTAACCACTTTCCTTCTTATTATTGGAATAATGGAAACGTTACTCGTGTGTTTGTATGATCTACAATGTCAATGATTACAAAAAAATATTTAATCATAACCATATTTCAAAGATTATTTTGAAAGTATATTTTATATATATAAATAATAATGACATACCTATTATTGTTTTTGAGATTATCAAATAATTAACGATTTAATTATTGTCAACCCCAAAGCCATTTTTTATATATGAGATGGATATCATCAAAATGACTAATGTAAAATTAATTGATTATGAAATTTATTATTACGTGGTTGTAAACATAAAATAATAATAAAAATGAAAAAATTTCAAAATAAAATAAATAATTTTTATAAATTTATTATTTATAATTATATACAATGTATATGAATAGTCAGACATGGTGTAAGGGAAATGGTACTTTAAAAACAAATTTTTAATTGTTTTCATTATTTATTTTCTAAATATTTTTATTCCATGAAAATATTGATAAAATTAATTTATTTATGCATTTATATGGACATAAATGATTTATAATGGAAATTTTGTATCACTTTTGAATTTCATTCCAAGGATTGCAAAAGGACAAGTTTTATATATTTAATATGTAAATTTTTTTAGAAATAAAAAAAATAAATATTCTATTTCATCGTATATGATGTCAGTGGGTTTTCTTATAATTATAAAAAAAATTCAATATTTTTTTCATTATAATATTAATTTTTTTATTAAATGATAATATCTAATTTCCATATTTAGGGTATTTGAAAAATGAGTTTTTAATTGAATAGATATTTTAACATAAAAAATTATTTTATTTATGGGGGAAATAACTTATTTATGAGTACGATGAGGGAAATTAATGATTTATTATGTTATGTTAGTGACTTGTAAATTTGGAAGGTAGGTATATTATAAACAATAGTGTATTGAATCCATTATAAACAATGGATTGGTGATAGGATGTCTCTATTCTATTCATTGGCTTGAGAAGGCATATAGAAAACACATGGCCTTATGCCACACACCCTTGATGCTAGAGGCTGGATATAAATGCCAAATGATTCATTTATAATTGTGGGATTACATTACATTTAAAAATAAAACAACCATAAAAACAATACATAACCAAATAAACCACTACATGATTCATAAAAATAATGAAAGACAAATCAACATTTTATTTATATCAAAACTAAATACAGTGAGTACCACTATAGAAAATTACAAAACAACCAAGTTTATAAAGGATGAAAACCCCAAAAAACTCAAATAAAACCATATAAATATAAGACACCCACATGCTCAATGATTAAACTCCATAAACAACCCATGTTTCATTATGTACCACTAGAGATGTGTGGTACATTATATTTTCTCATATCCTGATAAAAGACATCTAAAAAACCACCAAAGTGAAAAAGTAGCATAACTATAAAATCAGCCTATTTCCACAATTTAAAACCTTGGAAATAGGGTCTAATACCATGGTTTTAGCCTATGACCATGGTTTATCTGAACATTTTGAACTATGGATGTTTCATTAGGGTCATCCATTTTTCCATGGTTTAAACCACACCCATATGTGACTATGTCCATGATTATGATCCCTAGAAATAAGCTTCTATGACAATGAGTTTGAACCATGGAAATAGGTGGATATGGACATGGTTTGAAACCATAGTTATACCCGTACCAAAAATTCTCCATGTGAGGTTTGATCCTGCTACCTCCGTTATATTCTCCGATGACTTTACAACTACCCTGATCGCTATTATATGTATACATTTATAATTATATATATAAATAATAATATATAAATAATTAAATATAATTATTATTAATAATCATTAAAAAAATAAAAAACCTACAAACATGGTGTAAACCGTGACCTAAGGAAGATATCACGATAGTTTAAAATTATGGCTATAGGATAATATATCCATTGTTTAAACTAGCATGATAGCCTCCTATTTACATGTTTTAATAAACCAATTAACTATCCCTTACCACGAATTTCTCACATTTTCAAGGTTTTCCCAACAAAACCCCTCACCATGCTTTCATATAACATTGTCTCTATGCTGGATTATATACACTGTATTTAAGAAACCATGGCTATAAGGTTCATAAGACTGCCTTTTTAAAAACCCTGACAATATAATCTGTGGTGGTAGCAACATTTTCATTTTTTCAAGGGGTGAGTAATGAAACTCAGTAGGCTTTCCCCAAATGAATTCCATATGCAGAACACTAAGATAGAACTTTTGAGCATATTTATATATAAATTTTTATACAATAAAATTTCAAAAAAATTGTAAACCAAATCTTAAACAACTTATATAACAATTAGTTTTCAAAATAAAATATGATGATTCAAGGAAAGAAACTAAACATTTTTTAGAACCATTCCACAAATTAAATTATTGTATAACCCAATAATTACCATATAACCACACATCCAACCATGAATGAAACCATGTAACTCCCTATATGTACAAATGGTGATTCTAACTTTCGTTAATACATAATTAGTGGACCATTTTTATGGGGGTAGATCACACCCATATCTCTCCCAAACTTTTTATGATGGTATGTCACACCACTATCCATCCCAATGCATTTGAACACACACCACAATACCATACCAAACCCATGACAATCCCAGGTGTTCCAAATCAATTCAATAAAACAAAATTTTTATTGAAAATAATTCCATAACACATTTTCTAAAAATTCAACAAAATAACAAATTTTAAAAGTATAATTTTAAAATTATACCACATTGAACAATGTAAAACAATTCTACAATTTCCAAAAACTCTATGAACCATAAATAAAGAAAGATTCTACTATGCTTTGTGAACAAATTTAAAAATCTATTTCAAGTAAATGAAAAAAAAATTAAATCCTGACTTCCTATTAAAAATAGTGGAGTCATGAGTGAAGACACATACCTCAGGATTTATGGTGGAAACTAAGAACAAAACATAAAAACCAATGAAAATCGGTCAAATCTCAAAAAACCCAACCTTATATCTCTTCAAATATAAATAAAAAGGAAAAATATAATAAATTTTAGCATCAAATAACTTAGTTATATCCAAAAATAATTCTATCTATGAAACTAAGATATAAGGAGAAGTAGATATAAGGAAAATGTAGGGAGACTACCAAGAATGACTACTTGTCTCAAGAATCCATATCGAACACAATTAAATTTTTATACATTTAAAAAGCATAAAGAAAGGGTAACATACATGAAAATAGGGGTGGTATATTCTCCCCCGACATTGGAATTTACATCTCTTGAATGTATAAAACAATTAGTTACATAAAAGATTTTGGGAATTTTCTTGATCATCTCTTTCTCACATTCCAAATTCACATCCTAAATCTAACAATGTTTCCACAAAACCCACACTGGACTAATGTTATTTCCATGAAATAATTTCTATTTTTTATCGAAAACCTACACATGCTTTTTCACCAATGAATCTTCCATTTCCAGTAAAAAATGATCACATTTTATCACATGGATCAGATCGGGTTGATACTTTTTCAACTGAGATACATGAAACACATTATTTATAACATCGAACCACATCTGTAATGTCAACCAATATTCCACCTCAATAACACGTTCATATCTCTCCAAAGGACCTATGTATATTGGATATGACATTATATGTTTCCCAAATCATCGATGTATATGCCATGTAGAGATCCTCAAGAACACATGATCACTCACCTTGAATGACTACATCCATAAATGATGAATTACAAATGAATTCTGACGACTCCATGCCATTTCCCTTTATTTGACTATCTATTAGATATTTTTCATTCTTTTTATGGACAAGGATCATCCCAAATAGTGAAATATTTTTAATTTATACCAAAAAAGAGGAGAACGATGATGATTCCAATACAATTCATCCAAAGGATCTATATTTAATGAGGCCTAGTAGCTATTGTTATATAATAACTCCACTAATTAAATTTTCTCCTACCTCGAGCCAAAAAAATCTATTACATATTCCTACAACATGTATTCTAACATTTGTATCATTATTTTGAATTTTCTGTCTATATGAGGATGATACTCCATATTAATTTTCAACTGATTCCTACGGGATTTTTGTATGGATTTACATAAATAATGTGTAAACCTCATATTTATGTCTGAAACTATTGAAATTGATATGTCATTCCTCTTTATCAATTTTTGGATATAAATTTTTGACACGTCCTCCACTATACGAGATTCATTAATAGGAATTAAATGAGTCTAATTTGTGAGTCGGTCTGCTATATTTCATAGGTAATTGTGTTTCTAATCCATTCTTGGGATTCCTCTTACAAAATAGACAGTTATTTTCGACCATTTCTAAAAGAGTATAGGTATGAATAAAACCTAACTACTAGTCTCTAGTGCTCTGTCTTATCCTGATAATAAGGTATGAATGTTGAAACAAACTCAGCTACCTTTCTTTTTCATACTAACAAACCAAAATGATTATATCAATTCCTTATACATCTTCTGTATTCTAAGATGAATATCACATATTTAATAGTAGTAAGAATGAATTATTTTTTTACAGAAAAGTCATAGGTATTGAAATCCATATTTAGAACCATAATAGTGATCTCTCTTCGAGCCTCCACCCCCAATGGTCTCCTCACATGTATTTTTTACCTCATAGATACGCATTCTACATGAGATTTTTATTCCTATTTAACCATATTTAATAAATCAATAACAAACAAAAATAGAATGAAGGACACAAATTCACCATGGTCTTCATATTCCAAGTACATGTTGACAAAGACCGAGATTAAATGCCACTCATTTGATGCTTTATTTTCCAACTAAGCAGATAACATTCTATTTAATGACTCATCCACTGATTTACCTTTTCTCAGTGTATATATCAGGTCCAAATCAAACAATGGTAGATACAAAATATATTTACATTGTCTTAGGTTTGAATCCCATTAAAAGAAAATATAATCCAAGATCATAATTTCTGAAAACACAATAAATTTCTAACCAAAGTGGTAATGAAACAATTTCATCGAAGCACAGACAATTTTAGCTAAGTCTAAATTGAGTGTTCTTCAATTATTCTATTACAATCACACTTGTATTTAGCCATAAGTGATATCATAATCTCCCTACATGATAACACATCCTAAAAAATATCCTAAAGCATCAAATACACCATGTAACCCTGTCTACATTTATGGAAATTCACGATTGGCACAGATATAAGGTGGGCGTTATTATTTTAAAAATACTGTTGGAATTCATCATTCCATTTGGAATGGAACATTTTTCATTATCAAAGTTTTGATAGGTGAGGCTCGAAATAAAAAATCATGAGCCAAAAAATGGTAATAACTAGATAGACCAAGGAAACTGTTTATCTTGAATACATTCTTTAGATGTTTCTAAGAGATAATAACTTTAATCTTGTTTGGATCCAAATAAACACCTATTTCAGAAATTAAATGGCCAAGTAAATGTTCCAATTTTATCCAAAAATCATACTTTGATATATTATAATGTAGATGATGATCCCTCAAAATCAAAAAAAATTCCTCCTATTGTTTATCATTATCAACCATTATCCTTGAATACACCAATATGTCTTCCAAAAAAACCCCACAAATGAATCCATAGATCACTAAATTTTTTGATTCATCATATCCATAATGATAGTTTGTTTATTAATATCAAAGAATTCATTGCCACATATTCATAATGTCTATATATACTTTCAAAATCCATCATTGGATTATCCTCCTTATGAACCCATAATTAGTGACATCCAGATCACATGTCAATTTTGGAGAACCATTGAGATCCCCTCAATTGATCAAATAGATCAAAAATTCATGGTAGTGGATACAAATTATTTATTGAAATGTGGTTAATATTATGATAATCTAAACATAAATGCATAAGTCTATTCACCTTGTTGAAATAAAAATAGGTCTTCCCAAGGTGATATACTCACCTGAATGAACTTTTTTCTTTTTAGATCCTCAAACTAAAATTTCAACTCCCTTAATTCTACTTGTGGCATTTGATTTTGGGTAACAAAAATATCATTGTACTGCATGAAGAGATCAATCATGAACACCAATTCTCTCATAGGTTGAATGCCTAATAATGTTTCAGGAAACACATCTAGAAACTGATCAACCACAACTGAAAAAAACTATTCAAAATCATTTCCATCGATTCAAAATCCAATGATACCAACTAGTATGATATAATTCAAACCACTAGTTCCTACAAACTCATTTCACCTAACATTACTTCTGGGTCCCCTATGAAGAGATCCTCGATGCCACAATCTTTAGAAAAACTATCCCATTGGGTATAATAGTCAATGAGATCCAGGAAGATTGTTGAAAAATTCTTAAATAGAGTTATTTAATAGAAATCGTTTTCGTGGAAATATAAAACCCATTTCAAATCATAACCAAAATTTTTTTTAGGATATTATATAGAGATAACAGAATGTCATTATCTTTGACCAAGAAGTGGTTGATGTTTTATCATAGAAGACATCATCTAAACATTTATCATCTGCAAATAAAGAACATGAGAAGAAATAAAATAACGTCATGAACACGTATAAAAAAATGTAGCATATTGGTAGAAATCAAAAGAATTATACCTTGGAATGTTGTTGGTTCAAACTGATCATCAAAAAATATACTCAACTTTATATAATTTTCTGCTCACCGCACATATTTCTCTATTGCTCTATTGATAATTCCCTTACTGAGGAGTCATGGTATTCTTAAAATCCCCAAAGATAAGAATATTTTAATAAAAAATATAATTACAATTCACTCGTCCCATTAAAGAATACGACGCTTGCAACACCTGAGAAGTGTTCCAAACACCCGACCTTAGGGCCCTACGACAATAGAGCCATGTATGCCCAATCTGATTGCAGTTGTTGAATGATCAAAGTTGTTATGTACACTCTTGATTTATTTGTTCACGATAATCACATTGAAAACATCCCTCTTTTCACTTTGTTCATAGAGGAAAGTTTACGGGTCCATTTGTCTAATTTAGATTCATGCCCCCACCTCGTAAATAGGATTACCTCTTCTTCTTTCTCCCATCATTGGAGTTCCAAAAATTTCTCCAATGCATCATCACAGATCCTCGGCCTGTACCTCCCAAATTTTACCATTCTTCCACCTTATATATATTCACCATCTCTATAAAATCCATTATATAGATCAAAAAAATCATTTAGTGATTCTACTGGCTCATCCTTGATTCAATGATGTGTGCCTTCAAGGACACACTATAAGAAACCTTGGGTGCAAAGAGATCAAAATTCATAAATTTGTCCGCATACTCAATGATAGAAATATTTTCTTACTTCATGATAATAAATTCCATAGTTAACTCAATTATGAACATTTGAGGATATAATTTGTTTTGAAATAATTCATCAAAATACTTCCCTGAATGGGCATGGTGTAATTTATATATAAAATCTTTATACCACCACATACGTTAAAGATCATCCAACCTATGAGTTGGTAGATTAACTTATATCTCTATTTGTGTGCCAATTATATCAAATATATGAATCATATTATATTGACCCACCTAATGATTTTATAGATCAGAATCACATGAAAATATGGGTGGATTATGATTTTGGGATCAGATGGAATGATCCACTTTCATTGGATCATCACTTATGATCCTACTATACAAATCATGAAATGCTTGGACAATACAGTAATAATGATTTTGGTTCACCTTTGGATTAGGTGCAACAACATTCTCAGCAATATAATATAGTTGGTTTCTACAAAACATAACATTTAAAATTTTCTACATAAACAAAAAACTACACATGTCCCACTCTCTATCAAATGAAATATTAACATTTCAAATTCTAACACATCATATAATCAAAACATTGATTTCCAAAATAATCCATTTCCATGTTCACCCATTTTTTAAAAATATCCACCTTTTTGTGATAATCAAACCATTTTCAAAATACCACAATGATTATTTTTCCCAAAATAATTCATTTAAAAATATTTTTTACATTGTTTTTATAAATAATAAAATTCAATTAAATCATTACTCAAAATGAGTTTTGAAACCCTAGTGGGAATTCATTTCTATAATTCATGTCATGATATTTTCATTGTATAATCCCATTAAAATGATATTGAAAAAGTTATAAGTTTCTCCAAAACACTTATTTACCCAACTAATAGTGAACATGATGTTTAGAGTATATTTTTTTTATCTTTTTCTTCTTGTTATCTACATTTTAATTCGTGAAAATCATACACCTTTCTACCAACCGACCAAAAGAAATATAACATAATGTATAACAACTACAAAATAGAGGGAAATGAATAACACTTGTAAGGATAGGACCAAACATTATGATACCACTTGTGATGCCCCTTTACTTCTCATTAGAATGAGACAGAAGAAGGACATTACATATCCAGAAGAGACATCCATTGGACACCAAATGCTATCAATAAATTCCTAGGGTTTCATTTAAAAATAGGTGGATGATTTCCCTTTGAAAAAAAATCCTACCAAAATCTCCATTACTAAATAAAACATTTCATCAAGAATGATAACAATAAATGAAAAATCAATATTTCATCTATATCAAAACCAACTACAAAGAGTACTACAGTGGAAAACTAAAACACCAAAGTGAATAGCATAATAAAACACAAGAAAACTCAAACAAGACCATATAACACCAACGATCCAAAAAGATCCATGATATAATACAAAAAATATCCCATGTATCAATAATAAACACAAAAGAGGTGTGATACATTACCTTTTAACTAGTCCTGATAAATGAAATCTGCAAAAACACCAAATATTAAATGAAGGTGTGAGTAATGAAACTCAGTAGGCTTTCCCCAAATGACTTAACTAGTCATGCCACTAAAATATTCCATGATAAAATATTTATATAAATGATTAATATAAAACAAATTCTAAAAAACTTTATACTAGAATATAAACATGTTTTATAACAAGTAGTTTTTTTTTAAATATCAACATTAAAATAAAGAAACTAAAAAATTCTTTAAAACCATTCCAAAAATTAAATTTTGGTATAACCCAATCCTTTTAACATAACCAATCATATAACCATGAATGATAATTTTGACCTCTCTATACTCATTAGTGGTGAGTAATCCATTCATGTATCCATCGCTTAGTGAACCCTTTTAATGGGGGTACATCACACCCAAATCCATACCAAACCTTGGTAAGGGTACCTAACACTATTTTCTATCCCAATATATATGAACACATGGCACACACATATTCCAAACCCTTTACAACCTAAAGATTTCCAACTCAATTTCAATAAAATATTTTTATTGAAAAAAATGAATAATACTATTTTTCATTAATGAAACCATGAAACCATGAAACCAATTTTAAAATCATAATTTTAGAATAAATACAAGAATTTTAATTTTCACTACAATTCCATAATTTCAAAAAAAAAACATAGAACCATCCCTAAATAGGATTCCTACCATAATTTTCACACTAATTTCAAAAAATAATTCATGTAAAAAACCAATTTTAAATCAATCATTCATATTATGAATCATTCAGTCGAGAGTGAAGACAACATCCTCTAGAGATATGGGGGAATGGATAAAGACACATAAACACCCACAAAAATTGGATAAATATCCAAAAAAAAAGATATATTTCCCCAAAAAAAAAAGACAAATATGATTATATTTGGAATGAACTACCTGAGATGTATCCATAGTATATGTAAATCAATTTTACCAATTGAGAGGTAGAAGTAGATCTATGGAGAACCATAAGAAATTTTATAGAATGGTGACTGACCATGAGAATACCTATTCAACACACCAAAAGAAGCCTTCAAACTGCCTCTATATCCACGGTATAATCCTCTTCTACCATTTGGAGGTAAAATTATTTCTTAGGTATAGTGTGGTGAAATAATTGTTGTTAAAGGCCAATCGAGTCCTGGATCCACAAAAGTGGATTTTTCTTTTAAATCATGCATAATTAGTTGCACGATAAGGAATATCGTGTGCTAATCATGTTCCATAAATTACATAAAGGGGGACCTAACATTTTTGGATCAGATGGTTAGGAAAACCATTCACCAACTGTGAAAAATTCCCCCATCCCACTTTTCATTGTTTCTACAAGGTGGTCGCATGGTTTGGCCAAACTGTGTTGCCTAACCATATGATTACCTAGATCCCTCTGTCTCATTTTTCACAATTTCCTGTAGGAGTTGCATGGTTTCTAATAATTGTGCACCAAAAATTAACATTTATAAAATCCTCAAAAGATCTTATAATGGGTTTTAAACCACCGCAAAATTTACCAAAACCTTTTATATACAAACAATTAATAAATAAAGGGTCACATTCTTGAAACCGGGGTACTACATTAGTAACTTTACAGTTGTAACACCCCATGTTTGTGTAAACTAGTTTTTTGTAAATTAAATTTTATTGAGGTATTGTATTGAAAAATTTAAAACATTCCACTCACAAGACACCAACATGGTATAATCTACACGACACCATGTTCACTTGTGTTACATGAAACATCGACTTAATATCCATTACACACAACTCTAAGTGTAAAAGGAAATATAATAACATAATACATTAAAATATATTTACTATCCTAAAAAATATGTGAAATTATATGTCATTCAATTCAAACCAGAACTTGTTATCATTAATTACACATAATATCAAGTTTCCTTGATAGTTTACACTACACACAAGACTGAATATTACAAGACAATGATATATTGTTAAAAAAAATATTATCTAATATATTAAGATATAAAATATCCATTAAATTTGTATTTATGAGTAATATTAACTAAATTATGAAAATTTATGTTTTATATAAATATAAAATTAATTCATTGGTTACCAATTAATTATAAATGAAAATAGAAAACAAATTAGTTTAAAAATAAATATTATTATTTTAATTCTTCTAAAGGAGTTTTATCTTGATAAAATAACATTATTACAATTAGTGTCTGATTTTAAGGAAATATATATTTTACATATTGAATAAATTTTATTTATTTTAATACATTAGTTTTGGTAGGCATAAAACATGAAAAAGAATAATTTCACACATAAAAACCAATATTTTTATAAAGGAATATTTACCATCTCTTAATAGAGAACATATTATAAATTTCAATTTGAATGTTTTATTTATTTAATATGTAAAAATATTGTTCATTTTTGAAAGGAAAAAAATAAAAATTTGGTTATGGTAATTTCTGGATGTTTTTCATAAATATATCATTTTCTTAGTCAACAAGACTAAATAATGCATATTAATTCCATAATTATTTTACACTTATTTTATTTATATGAATTAATTTTTTTCTAAAATTGTTTTAAAGTGTAAATATATAATATATACATAAAATATTAAAATTTTGGAAATTGAAATTAATTTCATATCGAAATTGAATATAAAAACATTTCAAACATTTCAATATTTAACTCAAAAACCAACTGTCATGACACCTTAGTGGGATTTAATTTTATGTTAATTTTTTAAAATAATTTGATCAGAATTTTGAAAAATGAATTAAATATTTGGAATAATAATAATTAATACTTTCTAATAATATTATATTAGTATTTTACCAAAACGTTTTGTGGGAGTGATTAAAATTAATTATAGTGATTATGGGAGATATTATCCTAACAGAGGACTGGACCTAAGTCCCCAAACGAAATATACACTTTCCAAAAGATGTTAGGTGGATATATTTATACCCAATCCTCCATTTTATCAAATTTTAACCATTATTTAATCCACTTGCAATATGAAAAATGTGGGTGGAGTTATCTCTTCAAATATTTATAAGAGAGCCTTTCTTCCTCCACTATAAACGGGATCACTTTATCCCCCTTAATCGCTCGTCCCAAGACCTTTGGCTTGATAATGGTATCCCAAAATATCTCATAAAAACTCATATATTATAAATAGAATCCTCCCGTTGTGAATAAATCCTTATATGTAATCCCTTTGGGGAAAACTAAATGGAGTTACCAAATTTAAAAGGTAACGCCTTCCTATGATCACATGTCCATTATTTAAATTTTCTCAACCTCAAATATCCTTATTACATGTTAATATAATTAAAAAACTATCCAAAATTTACTTATATTTAGTTTAGTTAATGGTTATACCTACAATTACACACAGTTCATGTAATGGGTAATGAACTTACCATTCTTTGGTATTGTGAAATATCGCCTCCCAAAACGAAGTTATTTATTTTTTCATTTCCACCTTTCATGTGTGATAATTACGATAGAAAATATATTTTTACACAATATATATGATATTTAATATTTATTTTTTAGTTATATTTTTATTAAAGAAAACACACATTCTTTCTTTCTATATTATGTATATATGATTACTTTCTTTATGGATGCTTGGACTACAACCTCCTTAAAATGATATGATTTGTTCACACCATATATCAAAATTGTAAAGGATTTAATAGTAAAAATATAAGATATATATATCAAATGTTATTTCTTTATTAATTATACTATATTATATATATTTTTTTATATACATTTCATTTTGTTTATTTCATTCATAATGACATGAAAACAAAAATAGCCCTCAAGTGTTCCATAAACTACCGTCTCCATGAAAAATATTTTTTTTATCATTAAAGTTTATTTAAAATAATATTATAATGAATATTTAATATATTTATAAAATTTATTTATATTCTCAAAATAAATAAATGATAATCCATGTGAGAATAATTAGAAAAATAAGTCTGATCTTGTATGATCATGAAGGCGTTTATCACTCTAAACAAGGAGTTAATGATAAACAGGTGATATAAATCATCTAACAAATAAATTATGGTTTTATATATAGAAATATTGTTTTGTGATAGATTTATAATCAACTAATACATATCATATTGCATTATTTATGGAATATGATGATAGTCAATACATATGGTAATGGAATTTCATCTCACCTTTTATTATTATGAGACACAGGCCTTATTCCCCAATAACTTTTATATTTTGGTATATAAACATAAATTATAAAATATATACCATAAATAATATTATATTCATGATATTATAAGATTCATGAAAATTTATTTTCTTATATATGATTCTATTTTACCATGTGGTAAGAGTCTATTGAAATAATCTCATTATTAATTGAGTTTATTTATGATTATACTTCAATTTATTATATATCAAGATCTATCCCTCAAAAACACCCATGAAATATATTCTCCACTTTATTTACATGATATATTAATTTATTATTACCAGTTTACACTCTTTGATACTTAGGATAACTAAAAATGATTTAAATAAAATCATACTTTATTTCACTTTTTCATCATAAATCAGTGTACATTCAAAAGAATGATTACAAATAATGATTTAAAAAATGTTTTATGATTATAATATGATGTTATTGTAATTTTTTACCATGTATAATCTTCTATTGTCTTAGAAGAAATCTTTGTTTCATTTTCCAATGAAGGTCCTTTTTAGATCTTTTAAGGTAAATAATAGATTGTTCTGCACATACAGACTTATTACCATTGGGAACATAATTTACATGACGATTGAACTTGGCATTTACTTGTTGAAATTAAAGATTAGATTTTCATTAAAATTATGGAATTTTATTTTTATAATGATGGTTTTAAATAAAACGGTTTCCTATTACATTATATTATTAATAAAATTTTAATACATTTTAATAATTCGTTATATGGTTTCATAAAAAAATGTTTACAAAATTACTTCAAGTATTCATTACTAGTTTTGATGTTTATTTTGAAGGAAATGGTTTTTAAAATGGAATTATGATTCAAAAATAAAATTTTCAATGAATAGAGGATATTTTCCTCTAAACGAGTTTTGTAAAAGAACTCTCCAAACTATTTCCCAACATTGAGAACATCCATTTGTGTTACTCATTCTTTCTTCGTGAATTGATTAAATGATTCCATTAATACTATTTCTTTGAATTTTAAATGTTTTGATTGAATGGTTTTTATGAACCCCATTACTCTTTCAAGGGTTATATTCTTTTGAAACCCGCTTCTTTATATAGGTGGTGATTAAGATATCTATATTTTCCATAAGTAATTATATGATTAAATGTTCATGATGTAAATGTAATATCATGATATATAATATTATTAATGTATATAATGTTGTCGAACTAGTATGTATGATTTTTTATCTCTTGGGTTGGATATATATCTCCCTATAATGCATTAGGTGATGATGGATTATAGTTGAGTATATATGTCATTTGTGAACTTGTTTTCATGTTAACTATGTGATTCATGAACCTAATAACATTTTAACAATGTTATTAATAGTCCTATTTTCTGGACCACTAGTTTATGAGTGAACCTGATTATCGGTTCACAATGTTATCAGTGGAACTTTGTTCATGGTAAAAATGTTACAAATGTGCATGGTTTCATGTCCATAAGATTATATGTGAACTTGATTACATGTTGACAATGGTATATGTGAACCTGATTACACATTCAAAATGTTATAAATTTACCTAGTTTCATTTCCAAATGATTATGTGTAACCATGTATTCTAGTTAACAATGTTATGCATTGACCTGGTCGCATGTCTATAAGTTGATATGTGGGACAGATTTCATATATTACGCTTAATGAGTGAACCTATTTCAACTTATATATGTTCAAAATGTTATAAATCTATATACATGACACAAACTCCATGTCTTATTCCAATGTTATGATTTCATGACATGTCATCATAATTACCTTATGATCCATGTAGTGGGAACTTCTAGACTTTATTTTTATCAATAATAATCAAGAGTTGATACACAAATTTTATTCTCAAATTCCATACACATATTTCCATGTTATGATTATGAATACAATTTATTTACCATTAAAAATTATATAATCTCACCCTTTTATATGTTTTCTTTCCTCAGGTTATGAATAATGGTTTCTAGTAGAATTACTAAAGGTGGAGATCTATGTGGGTGATTTTGAAGATATTTCACCAGGATAGGTGATTTTTCATCAATTTTTTCAAAGATACTAAACTATTATTTTCATTGCACATGTATTTTGGTAATTTAATGAATATTTATCTAAAATGGTTTAATATCCATGAATGTTAATCCAGGGTCACTATAGATTTTATCAAAGGAAATGTTTAGTCAAAATTTGGACTCATGGATTAGAAAAACATATTGAGATAATTTGGGGTATTTAAAATAATTTGACTTGGGATATCTCTAAGGATAAGTAAAAAAATATGGAAATGTAGTGGAAAATGTCCTAGAATTTTGGTAAAGTATAGAGCATGTGATTTATAATAAATATATCACTATCTATACACTAAATGTGGATTTGGATTTGACACATATACAGCTAGGAGTAACAACTCTGGAATGATGTTCTATGCCTGGTTCGAGGTAATATATTACACAATAATGGGACTTTCTACACACCAAGTTTTACACCCTCATGGGATATGATTTGTTAATTCCAAACTCTCTATAAACCATTATGAATGATTTAAATAGTAGTTGGTTATAAATAACATATGGTAAACCAAAGGCTCTATATTTTAATAAGAATGATTCATCATTTATACTCACTATAATAATGTTTTTATGATTAGTATGGTATCCATATATGATAAATGTTGCTCACACTATGTTTTTTTTGGATTTAGTCTATTGTTGGAACCTAAATAAACCATGCTAATGAGGAATTAAATGCAAAATAAAATTTATTTACCCTTGAGAAACCTAATTCTATTGGTGATAAAATGAGAAACCTCATTATGATGACTAAGAATACTATGAATCATTATAAACAAGATAGTGAGAAGAGGTAGGAATAATGCTCTATTGAGTGCTTCATGAGGAAACTATATCCTTCTTTTAGTGGTTCCAATGATACGTTAGTTTCTAAAAAATTGATCAGTACCATTGAAAATAATTTTCTCTCTCTAATATTTAGTTCATGAAAATGTCATGTTGACTATTTTCTTTGTAGATGGTGAGGTAGATAAACAGTGGAATTTTATCAAGAATATGAGGTTAAAATATGAAATTTAATCCTTGGAATAGGATGATTTCAAGAACATATTTTTCAAGATGTACTTTCCTCTTATCCTACCTATTATGATAGATAATGAATTACCATATCTTAAATGGAGGGATGATGCATGTGTTCATTCCAATGAAGAGTATTTTACAATACCTACAAGGTACTTTTATATTACTATAATTCATCTTGAATGAAATATTGACCCATTTATCATTGTCGTAAAACCAACTCTTTGAAGGGAATCATCCATAAGAGACATTGAATGGCATGTATAAATTTTTAGATGTGCACTATAATTAGAAATAGAATATTGAAGCCCTCTTGGTATTGCTAATATGAAAATGAAAATTGGTTTCTAGGAAAAATACAATGATATTTCATCTGGAGAGAAGAAAATGTTTCAATCACATACAAAAAAAATATGGGAAAGAGATCTTAGGTGAGTACTTTGAAGGAAGAAGATGTTGTTTCAAGTGTGGGAATTCAAGACATCAAACAAATGAATGTAGATATAAAAATAATGGGAAATTAAATTATATTGAGAAAGATATATCTCAGCACAATGTACCACTCACACTAATGTGTTTCAAATATATGGATTTTAGACATTAGGAAAATCACTACTCCAATCTAACGACAAAAATATAAGATAATAACCAACGAACTCTGAAGAAAAAAATCCAATAGAAAATATTATGCAATAACAATTAGTGAGGCGAATCCAAATATTTAGGGAAAACTTATCCTTTCCCAAATTAGTTTATAAGTTCATGTTTTATTTTTTATGAATAATGAGTATTAAACCCATATTAATCATCTTTTAGTGACGTATCATTAGATTATAATCTTCTACATGGATTGTGGAATAATAAAATAACCTCTGATGATCTATATGTGAAATGATAAACCCATGTATTCATAAACATGTTTTTTTGTATAAGAAAAGTTCCCAAAAGGTGAATAATATTTTAGATGTGTTATATGATTAAAAATTTAATCTATTGATTTATTTTAAAACATTGGATGTGACTTTGTATATTAGGTTGTCATTTGACCTAATGAGGATTTATGAATATTGGATAATCAGTCTTCACCAATAAGTTTTTTTGATAAATAAAGGTAAATGGGATGAAATATTATGGATCCTTTGATCAATTTTAACTTCATTATTATAAAATTAAAATTCATTTATTGGAATAAGATATGAATGGGATATTTATCCAGGCATAACGAATGGTTTGATTGTTCTAGGATCATATAAGTATATCTTCTCATGTAAATTCATCCATTTTTTTTAAAATACATGAAAATATTGTTTTTTCAAGTTATCTTCGTTTTGATTATATAAATTACCAATTTCAAGACTCTTTGGGATATTTATTTTTTAATGTTAACTTTATCCTAAATATTTTCTCTATCACCCTCCATTTATAATTCATTGGTTTATTTATCCTCCAAATAAATGTTTTCACTTTTAACCAATGTTATCCTATGTGGAAATCTTGTTATATGTTACATTGGGTTACTAATATGTTTCATATTTTTTCTTTTAATATTATGATTTATCATTTCATTTTTCAACTTGGGATTATATTAAAGTAAAATTACAATATAAAAACACTGATATACTAGATGAATTTCATGGGAGAAATTAATGTTAAGGGGGTGGAATGTAACAATCCATGTTTTTGTAAATTATTATTTTTAAAATAAAAATTAATTTTCATTTTTTTATTTTATTTCACTAAGAAAAACATTCCATTAACAAGAAAAAATATGGAATATGCCACCCGACTCAAACATGGATTTCCATAAATGTTACACAGACTTGGCATTCATTACACACAACACCAAGTGTAAAAATTATTATAATAACATAATATGTTAAACTATATTTATAATATTAAATAAAAAATATATATTCTATGTCTGTTAATGAAATTCCAACCTATTTAGCTTCAAATACATACATGAGACACTTTTTTATAGCTTACACTACACACAAGACTTAATATGACAATACAATGATATATTATTAAAACATTATTTTCTAATATAATAAGATCAAAACTAGCCCCTATGTAAATGGTTTTGAATTGTATAAAGTGAAATATGAAAATTTATGGTTTATATAAATACAAATTTAATTCATTGGTTACCTTTTAATTATAACTAAAACATATAACCAAATTAATATAAAAAATAAATCTTATTATTTTCAAGATTCAAAAATAATTTTTCCATGATTAAAGAATTAATTTCAATTAGTGAGTAATTTTAATGAAATTTAAATTTTAAATATTCCATAAAATATTTATGACATTCATCCATTGGGTTTTATAGTCATAAGATAAGATCGAACCCAATTTAACAAATAAAAACTAATTTTTATGAGGGAAAATTTATAGCCATTTAAATGGAGAACCAATTTATAATTTATATTTTTACACTTTTATTGGTTTAATAGGTAATAATAAAGTTAATTTCTTAAATAGAAATAAAAATATTAGGGTAGGGTTATTCTTTGATATTTTCTGGAAATTTTATTTATTTAATGAATAGTGAAAAATAATGCATTTTAATTCAAATATTATTTCTCATTTAATTTATTTATATAGATAAATTGTATTGATAATTAGTTTTGAAGTGTAATTTTATAATATATACAAAAAATAATACTGTTAATTTAACTATAATTGATTGCTTTTTAAAATTGGATGTACAAACATTTCATACATTTCAACATTTTCTCTAAACCCCCCGCTATCGAGATAGATTTATGAAATTTAATTTGAAATTAATTTTTTACAATTATGTGATGGGAATTTGAAATAATGGATGACATATTTTAATAAAATTAATTTGTAATTTAAAATTTGGTCAGCATTAGATTTTACCAATAGGATTAGTAAAAGTGTTTAAAATTAATTACAGTGATTGAGATAAAAGTAAGCCTAGAAACAGAATAAAACCTTAACATAAGAACCAAAAATACCTATAAACTTACCCTAAATAAATTTTATGTCCATATATCATCCCTATAGAACAATTTATCTACATTTTACCATTATTGTATCCACTTGAAACATGAAAAATGTTGCGGGAATTCTCTTTTAAAATATTTAGAAGAGTTCCACTCCTCCTCAACTATAAAATGGGATAGTTTCCACCCATTTACTCACACCTCCCCAGATATTTTTCTGGTCATAGATCTTCCCAAATAGCTCTTAAATATCCCTATATTTTCTATAGGGGACACACTTTGGGAATATTTTCTTCCATGGAATCCCTTTGGTGTAAACCAAAAGGAGTTAGTTGATTTAAAAGGTAACACTTTCCAATGATAAGATATCCTTTATTTACTTATAAACTACCTAAAATTTCTATATTCCATGTTTAAAAAAAAAATTATCCTAGATATACTAACATTTTATTTACTTAATTTTTAGAACTATTTATATGCACACATCCATTTAATGGGTAATGAGTTTACCGTTAGTGTGTACGGTGAAATACCGCATGAAGAAATGAAGTTTTTTGTTCTTCATTTACCACATATCATGTGTTGTTATTATGATGGAAAATAATTTTTTACATGATATATGTGATATTTTTTATTTAAATAGGAAAATAAAATTTTTAAATAAAAAATAACTTCTTTATTTCAAAATTGTCTACAGATAATAACATCATTTGTGGACGTGTGGATTACCACCTCCTCAAAACAATGGGATTAATTCACACCTTACATTGAAAGTATTAAATATTGATTTAGTAAAAAAGTAATGCGTAATTGAATAATTAATGTTTATTTATTTATATTATAATATATTTATTTATTTTATACCTATCATTTAATTTCATTTATTGAATATAAGAGGAAAACAAATATATATTTCATGTGTACATATGGACTACTGTTTCTATGAAAGGTATATTTTACATATCATTAAATATTTTTATAAATAAATATATAATTAATATATAATATATTTATACCATTTATTATTCTGGAAATAGATTAATCATGATCTATTAATTATTTGTAAGAATAGAAAGTCAAATCTTGTATGATTAACAAGGCGTTTATCACCCGAAACATGGATTTAATGATTAACGGGGATCATTACGCCTTAAATATATCATATATGGTATTATATATATTAATGTGGGTTTTTATATAGATTTATAATTAAATTATTATTATCATAAAAAAGGTTTGAATGAATACAATGAGTGTCAAGACATATGGTAATTAAATTTCATCTCAACTTTAATTACCATGTCAAGCATGTAATATTATCTACTCAATTCTATTGTGTGTTGTATAATATTACATTTTAAATTTTATATAATTAATATTATTATATTAATTATATTACAAGCTTCATAAAAAATAATTTTCTTACATATTATTCTATGTAACCTAGTAGTAAGATTCTATCGAAACAATCTCATCATATAAGAAATTTTTTTGTTATTTTTCTCCAATTAATGAAATATCATGATCTCTCCCACAAGAACACCAATTAATTAAATTATCCTATGGTTTTATATTATATATTCACATATTAGATCTAATTTTCTTCTATTTTTTAATTATTACATCTAAGGAACCATTTTATTGAAAATTCACTTTTTTTCCTCGTGGTCGGATATCTTTGTTACATAGAAACCATGATTTCAAAACAAGATTTCAAACATTTTAACATTAATCATATAATTTTATAGGAAAATTTTACCATGTTTTATCTTCTATGGTATTATAAATATTATTAATTTATTTTCCAATCAAGTGACTTTTCAAAACATATATGGTAAAAAAGGAATGTTCAACACATACGAACTTAACACCATTGTGAATATCAGTTTAATTAATTATTCTATTGCAAATTTTCAAGTATAATTTATTGAAAATTTATTTTCTAAACAATTGTGAAATATATTGTTTTTAATGTGGTTTTAAATGAAATTTAGTTTCACTAATGTTTTATTATTATCAAATGTTTTAACAGTTTTCAAGAATTCTTAAAACAATTCTATGAAAAAAAATTCCCTATTGATTTTAAAGATTTATTTAAAGATTTTCATGTTTATTTTCAAGGAAATGTATTTATAAAGGATTTATGTGTTAGAAATAAATTTCTCAAATAAGAAACATATTTTATACTATAATTATTTCTAAAAAATATTTCAAAATCATTTCCATATATGATTGAATCTATTTGTGTGTCTCGTTGATTTATGGGTAAATGAATGAATCATCACATCCAAGTGCTATTTATGAATGGTTAAGATTTTTATGTCATGATATTTATGAAGGATGTTTCTTTTTGGAATGTTATATTCTTTTGAAACCATATTCTTTTCATGGGTGGTGAAATAAGACCTACCAATTTTCCATATGTAATGATATTATTAAATATTCATGGTGCCCATCCTATTTCATGGGTTATGATTTGATTATAGTTTATAATATTTTTTAACTCATTTGTCTAATTTTTTTGGATTATGTTTGATTTATATATCCCTCTGATGCATTTTTTAATGATGGACGACTCATGCATATATATGTTATGTGTGAACCTGATTTAATGTTCTTAATGTTAATCATGAACATAATTACTTGTTAAAAAATCTATTCATGGACCTGGTTTCATTTCTGTAATTCTAGGAATGAACCTGATTACATGTTCATAATGTAATTAGTGGTCCTTATTACATGTTAACAATGTTAGTCATGGAACACGTTTCATGTATATATGTTTATGAATGAATATAATTACATGTTAACATTATTATGAGTGAACTTGATTTCATGTTCATAATGTTATTCATGGACCCAGTTTCATGTTAATAAGTTTATGCATGAACAAGAATACACATTCAAAATGTTATTCCAGGACCTAGTTTCATGTCCATAAGTTCATGCACATGCCTGATTTCATTTTCTAAACTTAATTAGTGAACCTATTTCAACATATACATGTTTACCACGTTTTAAAATAATGTGTCTGCCACAAATTCCATGTCTTATTCCAATATTCTGATTTCATGAAATCATCTCTTAATTCACTTATGATCGATGTATTATGAAATTAATTTTTTTATGATCTCTAAAATGATGGGTAATATCATCAAATGTTATTATCATCTTCCACACTCTTTTAATCAAGTTATTCATACCCATTTTTTGTTTATAACATTACCGACCATCTATGATCATGCTTTTATTATGTTTTATTATCCCAGGTTATGAAGTATGATTTTAGCTATAAGGTGGAGATTTTTATGAGATATATTGATGATCTTTCATCAGGATAGAATATTTTCTTTCCAAATTTCCAAACACACTTTACAATTATGGTCTCTAGGAAAGTATTTTTTAATGTATTGAATATTCATCGAAAATTATTTATTATCCATATATATTAATTTTTGGATTCTACACATGCCACGCTCATGGTTAGGATATAGTCAACAATAAAACTACCCCATGTGGTTTTTCATTCCATGGGATTTGGCCTATAGGTATCATCCAGGAAAAGGCTTCATGACTGGAGAGGTATCCAGAATACTTTAAAATGGTTTTATTTAATCTCCACCTTCATTGCTGTGTGATTTAAAAAATCGATTATACAAATCCCACAATAAAGGATATTGTGGGGTGCTTCGTGATCCTCTACCTTAGTTGTGGGATTTCCATAATCAATTATGTTAATCACATATCGAAGGTAAAATGACCCATACTTTACATACATTGTTAGTACACTTATTACAACATATAAAAAAACCATGAAAGGGACGTATAGGTATAGTGTCTTTAGAAATTGGGAAACATAAACATGTGGTTCCTAAAGCATCTACACTGTCTCCCATTTATTTTATCATATCTATAGTCCATTTTGGCATATCTTACTTAATAACCTTCTTCATGACCTGGGGAAATAAAACATACAAAAGGGCGAGCTCAAATGCTCAGTAAGGGCAAACAAAAGAAATATCAATCGCATCATATTCATAAGAACATAACATTTTGGAAATATTATCCTGCAAAAGAGATCATAATTTCCTAATATGGGATAAATCATGGTAGTGAAATGTAATCACAATAATCATAACATAAAACATGAAGCTTTGTGTAAAACAAACATAATCCTAGAGAATCATTTCTTATTAGTCAATACTCATTGCCAAGACTGTCTTGGTGGACAAAGTCCATTTCTGAACCAAGTTCATTCCTCATTTCCGTCCTGTTTCACTAAACCAGTTTAACCTGCCTTTCCATCCATGTCTATCTCATGAGATATAAAATCTTTACCCAATTCATTGGAGGGAGATATAGGTCCCATCCATCTAATAATGATACCATTCTTATCTGTTCCACAAAATCATAAACCATACATCATAGCATAACCCATGTAATAAAAATGGGATTCTTAAACATCGTGACATCATAAAACAATTAATATAAGATAAAGGAATTCATAAAAATAAATCCATCACAACATAATCAAATCAATGTAATAATAGGGATAGAAATAGAACCCTTTATTATCTTAGATGGAAAATAATTTTGATAAAACACTTGAACTCCATTTTTGAGGAAAATATCCTTTCTACTTCAAAAACACTTTTCCTTTCATAACATGTCATACAATTATAATCTAAAAGATTTTTATTAAAAATAAAATTGAAAACTTGTAAAGGAAGCTTCTTTGAAATAAATTTTGAAAAATCCATTCATGCTGTATAAGTTAAAAAACCGTTTTTCTCGTGCTTTTGTCGGAAGAGTCAAAAAGTACCTCGTACGAAAAATGACAAAAGATTCCTTTAATATATTTTACTAAAAACTAACAGAAGGGTAAAATTGGATTTAAACAATTGTAGGTGGATGGAAATAATATTACAAATTGAGGAAACATTTATGTGGATGATAAAATACAACCTAGTAAATTCAAAAGTATAAACAATCTCAGATAAAAATGAGATTGTGATATTTCCCTTACCTTAGGTCCGATTTTCTTCGTAAGTGTCCGAACTTCATCTTTAATGATTTAAATAAGTTCATTGACTTATTAAAGAATCATACTCATTGTTATGATATCATATATTGTCATATTCTTAGCATATTATTAGTAATATTTCATTTCTACTTGTTATTCGGGTGTTTATAACTTTTTTTTCTTATGCCTGTTTTGTCGAATAAAATCTTATTATTATTTTTAGGTTATAGATATTTCATTTAAAAAATGGTATTAGTTTAATATATATCATATTTATTCACTCAATTCATTTATGTAATCATTATGAAATGAAAATCATGTAGAACGAGTTGCATCATATCGTGGAGACAGTATTCCGTACGTACGCACGAGCGATGATATCATTCCCATCATCGTGGAATTGTATTGGATTGTATGTATACTATTTCAGAATAAATATCACTTTACAATAATAATATATATTCATTATTTACACCATTATACCCATCCATGTAAGGTGGTGGTGGAAAATAGATTACACCACAATGTGGAGAGAGTATTCCATACGTACGCACGCGCGGTGATTTCATTTTACGTAGGATGGATAGATGGTGAAATAGGGTTGTTTCATACTTATAATAACATTTCAGTATATGATTGAAACTTGTGTTATTAATTCATAATTAAAAACGTAAATAAGAAGAAGTGGAAGCAGAAATAAAGTTGAAAGAATCAGTAACTGACATTACCTCTTCTTTGAAGCGCTTCTTTGAGACCTCCTTTTAGGGCACTAAAATTGGTCATTGAAGAAGACCAGGACCCCTAGGATGTTTCTAGGAAAGTGAAGAGGAGAAATTGGCAGGGGTTGTCAGATCCTGAAGGCTCAAAGTGGTGTGAGGAAGAGAGGGAGGAGGTGCCTTTTATGAGGGAGGAGAGGGGCACCTTTGGAAAAACAAAAAATATTATTTTATTATAAAGCCATATTCGGTTTAAAATATCTATAAATTGATTTATTTAGAAGCTAAGGTGGGGTGGTTCGAAATAATCTCATCCAATAGAATTTGGAAAAGTTTAGTTTACAATTTTAACATTATAATTTAGATTTAACTTTAAGTTTGATTATTTTACCTTTACCGTGTCTTTTTGTGTTCTTACACTATAAGGTTAATAAACTTACTATAACAAGACAATAGAACCAAAAGTTGTTTATTATTAATATATATAACCTTATTTATGTCATTTGGCAGAACCTTAGATTTTTTGGAATAAAATAACAATTAATAATATAATATTTTTTTTAAAAAACTATTTTATATCAATTTTGACACTATTTAGTAATTGATTTTTTAAAACTAATAAAATAACTATTAGTTCTAAAAAAGTTAATAAAATTAATACTAACATGTCATATTAACCTATAAAATTAGTGTAATTCATAAAAAGTCTAAAATTACATTTATTTGTGTATTTATAACATCAATTATGTCAATATTTAATTAATAAGATAATTACTGCATCATCTTTGTGACATAAATAAATTATATTATTTAATGTCTAAAAATTAAAAATAAAATTCCATTATGTATGAAATCTTTTTATCTTTCTAATGAATATTTATAGTCTAATTTAACTTATGTATAACCCTATATTAAAAATTATTTACTTATTAAACATTGATTTTATCTATTTTAACACTTCATTAAATAAATTAATAATAAATGTCCTAATCTAATCCAAGTGGGCATAAATGGTCATATTTTATTCCAAAGGTTGTTTTTGGTCGAATTAAAGTTATCAAATAGAATTAGGACATGTGTTATGGTAACAATAATAACATTTTTACCCTTAATTACACTATTTACTTTTAACCGTGGTAAAAAAAGTAAAAAGTTACTATTCACTGAAAATTATTTTCATCTCATTGAACCACATTTTAGTCTTTGATATTAATCATGTCTCCCGGATTTTTTATATTACACTCACAGAAGAAGTAAAATTATGTTTTATGTAAATTTGAAAATTCTCCTAGGAGGTGGGTAAAAGACGGTGAAAAGTTCAATAAAATTTTTATATATCTAAAATTATTATAAAATTACTCCATTGAATTACATTGAAAATATATAGGTATTATGTATCAATTTGGACCTAAAATAAATTTATATAAAATAAATAATTATTTGAATAAAAAGTCGGTTTTTAAATAGTAACCCGGAGTTTTCACTATTCATCAAAAATTGAAAGATTCCAGAAAAATACCAAAATTTCACCCTCGGATAATTTCGATATTCCGAATCCATAAATGAAGTCCATTTTGAAAAATAAAATTTACAAAATTTCAAAAATTGGATATTACTATTCATAATGGCTAGTTTTAATAATATTTTAATCGCATATCGTTGTTTATTGAAACTCAGTATTGCGTACGACACAAGCTATCAAGGAAGGTTGTGATTGCATGTAAAGCAAGACAAGCTAGTGTTGTGTGTAGTGAAATATTCCTTTTATGATTTATATAAAATAAAAACAAAATATTTCTTATAAAAGTCTCGGGTGTTACATTCTACCCCCCTTAAAATGAATTTTGCCCTCAAAATTCGTCACTTGTAACAAACAGATGAGGATACCTCTCCCGCATAATATACTCAAGCTCCCATGTAGTTTCTTCTAATTGGTGGTTTCTCCCTAAAACATTCACCTAGCGAGTGGTAATGTTCCGTAGGAATTTTTCACTACGATTGAGAATCTCTATCGGCTGTTCTTCATAAGAATGATCTTGTTCCAGCGGTACAACTTCTGAGCTGAGTACATGTGAAGGATAAGGTATGTAATTTTTCAGGAGAAATACATGGAACACATCGTGAACTTGGGAGAGATTCGGTGGAAGCTCCAATCGGTAAGATAACTTCTCAACATGATCCAGTATTTCAAAAGGATTGATATACCTAGGGCTCAGCTTTCCCTTCTTTCCAAATCTCATTACTCTCTTACAAGGAGATATTTGTAAGAACAATTTATCACCCACTTCAAACTCTAAGTCTTTTCTTCAGTTGTCGGCATAATTTTTTTCCGACTCTAAGCTGCTCTTATGTGTTGTTGAATAGATCAGACCTTTTATGCCATCTCATCCACAAGATCATGTCCTGATAGCTTTCTTTCCCCAACTTCATCCCAGAAAGTTGGATTCCTGCATTTCTTTCCATAGAGAGCTTCATATAGAGCCATCTGAATACTGGAGTGAAAGATATTATTATAATAAAATTCCACCAAAGGTAGGTGTTGATCCCAACCACCTTTAAATCCATAAAGCAAGCTCTCAACATATCTTCTAGAGTTTGAATTGTCCTCTCAGACTGACCATCTGTCTGCGGATGATAAGCAGTGCTGAAACTCAACTCTGTATCCAGAGTATACTGATGAATTTCCCAGAAATTTTAGGCAATCCTCGGATCCTGATCTGATATAATAGAAAGTGGTACTCCATGCAATTTTACCACATCCTTTACATATATTCTGGCAAGCTGATCGAGAGATAAACCCTCTCTAATAGCAATGAAGTTTCCAGACTTTGTAAGAAGATAAACAATGACCCATATAACATTATTGCCTTTGGATGTTTTAGGATTTCCTGTGACAAATTCCATAGTGATGTTTTCCCATTTCCATTCAGGTATGGGTAATGGGTGTAACATCCCCCTTAGACTTTTGTCTCTCAGCTTTAACTTGCTGACAAACCAAGCATCGAGAGTTATATTCAGCAACATCTCTTTTCATGCAATCCCACCAGAAGTACTCTTTCAGGTCCCTATACATCTTCGTGCCTCCAGGATGAATAGAGAATGAAGAAATATGAGCCTCATATAGTGGATCCTTCTTTAATTCGGGGATCAGAGGAACACAAACCCGATTACTGAACATTATTATCCCATCATAATCCGGGTTGAATTCAGGAACATTTCTCACCTTCTTTTGTAACTCTACATCTTGTTTCTGTGCCTCTTTCATCATAACATATATAGATGGTTGAACATTCATTTGAGAAAGATACTATTTTACCCCTTTCATTATAATTCCAAGATCCATCCTTTGTAAATCCATAAATATTCGATCTTTTTTTTATCCTTATCATGGATAAACTGGCATGGTCTTGTTGAATTAATGCATCTTCCACCATGTTTTCTTTCCTAGGGTGGTAATGAATTGTGCAGTCGTAATCCTTAATCAGCTCCAACCATCTTCTTTGGTACATATTTAGCTCCTTTTGTGTGAAAATATACTTTAAACTTTTTTTATTAGTATAAATGTCACACCTTTCTCCATAAAGATAATGCCTCCAAATATTTAATGCAATGATTACCGCAGCTAACTCTAAATCATGAGTTGGGTAATTTTACTCATGGATTTTCAACTGTCGTGAGGCATAATATATCAGCATATAATTTTTCATAAGAACACAGCCCAATCCCTTCTTGGATGCATCACTGTATATCACAAACCTTTCTTCACTACAAGGCAGTGTGAGCACAGGTGCACTAGATAACCGACTTTTCATCTCCTTGAAATTATCTCCACATTCCTCCATCCAAACAAACTTAACTCCTTTCCAAGTCAACCTGGTGAGTGGATTAGATAATCGTGAAAAATATTTCACAAAACTTCGATAATATCCAGACAAACCAAGAAAACTTTGGATCTCAGTTACTATTGTTGGTCTCGACCATCTTTCGATAACCTTTGTTTTTGCTGGATCCACAGATATCCCATATTTTGAGATTATGTGACCCAAAAATGAACTTTTTGAAGCCAAAATTCACACTTGGTAAATTTGGCATAAATATTCTCCTTTCTCAGGGTCTTTAATATAATTCTCAAGTGATCTTCATGTTCTTCCTTGCTCTTCAAATATACAACAATATCATCTATAAAGACTACCAAAAATTGATCAAGATAGTCTTTAAAGACTCTATTCATCAGATCCATGAATATAACAGGGGAATTAGTATGACCAAATGTCATCACTATAAATTCATAGTGTCCATACCTTGTACGGAAAGCCGTCTTTGGTATATACTCCCTTTTTACCATTAATTGATGATACCCTGAACGAAGATCAATCTTGGAAAAGTATTGAGCTCCTCGTAGTTGGTAAAATACGTCATCAATGCACGAGAGAGGATATTTGTTCTCGATAGTGATCTTGTTATGTTCTCGATAATCAATGCATAGTCTCATTGATCCATCTTTCTTCTTAACAAATAGAACAGGTGCTCCCCAAGGTGACGCACTAGGGTGTATGAACCCCTTATCAAGATTCTCTTGGAGTTGCTTCTTCAATTCCTACAACACAATTGTGTCCATTCTATAAGGTGTCTTTGAAATAGGTAAAGCACTCGGTACGAGTTCCATTGAAAACTAAACTTCACGATTTGGTGGAAGACCCCACAATTCCTCCGGAAAGACATCATCAAACTTTCGTACAATGGGAATATTCTTAATCATGAGTTTCTCACCAACCATTTGAGATAAATACCATCATTTAGTGGAATCAAGACCCATAAGATGGAAGAAATTTCCACTAGAAGGTTATGTTCATCCTTGCATCGATCGACGATCAATGATTGATCTGGAATATGAAATGTGACTTCCCTTCTTTGGAAATTGATATGAGATACATATAGACAAATCCAATCCATTCCAAGAATCACAAAAAATTCCACTATAGGGAGGATCACAAGATATGCAGGAAGCACATTCCCACAAACTTCAATCGGAGAAGAATTATAAACTTTTGATGTGACTGTTGTGCCATTAGGGGTTGTCACAGCTAACTCAACATCTAATTTTTTAGGTAATATGGTGAAACCCTTAGAAAATTCTTCATAAATAAAGGAGTGGGTGGATCCAGAATTAAATAAAACATTTTCTACTTTAGTGTGGATGGTAAGTGTACCTTTCACCACTTCGTTATCGTACTCCACTTTTCTAATAGAAATTGCATGTGACATTCCTTTGTCATTAGACTTAACAGTTTTTTGACATTGATCATCATCAACAACCCTTGGATTAGGTCATTGATTGGCATAATGCCCCATTTCCTTGCACTTGTAACATTGAAGTGTAGGAGGTGCACTCTGTGTAGCCTTTTCATTATTCGCATCACTAGACATCTTTTTCCCATCAGTGGGGCATTCAAATGACCGATGACCATCCTTTCCACATTTTAAACATTTACTTTTCCCTTTAAGACAACTCCATCCATGTTTCTTTCCACACTTTGAGCATAAGGGAAATCCCATCTTCTTTTCTGTGTGCTCTTTAGATTTTTCATTGAATTCCATTTTCCTATTCTTATCAAACCCATATGACTGGTGGGTTACTCCAGTCTCCATCTCAACTTTGAGAGCACATCGAACGATTTCCTCATAGCTATTGAAGTCCCTTATGGATAATGCCCTTCAAAGACTTGGTTTTAATCCACTAAAGAATCAATCGATCTTACTCTCAGATTGGATAATAATACCAGAAGCGTACCTTGCACATCTTGTAAAATTTGCTTCATAGGTACCAACTGATTCATCATCCCTTTTCTTTAGTTCAAGAAACTCCTTCTCCATCTTTGTTTGGAGAATATGAGGGAAGTACTTATTAAAAAATAAGTTCTTGAACTCGTCCCATTCCATGGACTCAATTTAATCTATTGTTCTTGTATTCTTGATAAGATTCCACCATTGATCAGCATCACCTTCCAAACGATACAATACTAAGATGACTTTACCATGTTCAGAACATTGATGAACTGAAAATATCTTTTAGTAGTACTGATCCATTGTTCAACAACTAATGGATCAGTAGACCCGCTGAATGATGGTGGACGCTGTCTCATGATGGATTCAATAGAATGTTGCTCCTTCCTTTTCTCATTTGGACATCCTGAATGATTAATAGCTTGAGAAAGTTGTGCGAGAATGGCTACATGATTTTGTATTCAAGGTCCTATAACGTTTGGTTGCTCAAGGGGACAATCATTGCATTGCCTGCTACATTCTGTAATAACACGGTTCCTTCGGGTTCCATCCATTGACTAAAACCAAGAAGAATAGTGTGAGAAACACTAATTATAATAGGAAAACCACATAATCAAGAATATAATTTCACACTTAAGGTCTTATCCTAGGTTATTCATGTCCATTTCTAAAACACTAAGATTGTGTTCTATGCTTAGACTTATCCTTAGGATTCTTACTAAGGCTTTCACATCCTAGTTTCCAAAGGTTGATTATACCTTTCCTATGATACCAACCATAACAACCCATACATTACATACATTGTCAGTACTTCAAAATTGAAGTACACTTATTACAACATATAACAAAACCATGAAAGGACCATATAGTTATAGTGTCTTTAGAAACTGGGAAACATAAACAACTGGTTCATAAAGCGTCTACATTGTCTCCCATTTATTTCATCATATCTATAGTCCCTTTTGGCATATATTACTTAATAACCTTATTCCAGACCTGGGGAAAGGAAAAATACAAAAGGGTGAGCTCAAATGTTCAGTAAGGGCAATCAAAAGAAATATCAATCACATCATATTCATAATAACATAACATTTTGGAAATCTTACCCTACAAAAGAGATCATAATTTCATAACATGGGATAAATCATGGTAGTGAATTGTAATCACAATAATCATAACATAAAACCTGACACTTTGTGGAATACACACATAATCATAAAGAATCATTTCTTATTATTCAAGACTCATTTCCAAGACTATCTTAGTGGACAAAGTCCATTTCTGAACCGAGTTCATTCCTTGTTTCAGTCCTGTTTCACTGAACCGGTTTAACCTACCGTTCCAGCCATGTCTATCTCATGAGATATAAAATCTTTAACAAATGCATTGGATAGAGATATAGCTCCCACCCATCTCATAATGATACCATTCTTAGTGTGCCACAAAATCATGAACCATACATCATAGCATAACCCATGTAATAAAAATGGGATTCTTAAACATCGTGAAATAATAAAACAATTAATATAAGATAAAGGAATTCATAAAAATAATTCCATCACAACATAATAAAATAAATTTAATAATAGGAATAGAAAAATAACCCTTTATTATCTTATATGGAAAATAATTTTAATAAAACACTTGAACTCCATTCTTGAGGAAAATATCATTTCTACTTCAAAAACACTTTTCCTTTCTTAACATGTCATACAATTATAAACTAAAAGAAGATGATTAATAATAAACTTGAAAAATTGTAGAGTAAGATTCTTAAAAAAATGTTTTATAAATCCATTCATGTCGTATATGTTAAAAAGAACATTTTTCTCGTACTTTTGTCGAAAAAGTCAAAAAGTACCTCGTACGAAAAATGGAAAAATATTCCTTTCATATATTTTAATAAAAACTCACTGAAGGGTAAAATTGGATTTAAAAAATTGTAGGTGGATGGAAATAATATTACATATTGAGGAAACATGGATTTGGATGATAAAATACACCCTAGTAAATTCCAAAGTATAAACAATCTCGGATAAAAATGAGATTGTGATATTTCCCTTACCTTAGGTTTGATTTGCTTCGTAAGTGTCTGAAACTCCTGTATAATGATTTAAATCATGTCATTGACTTATTCTAGAATCATAATTATTGTTATGATATCATATATGATAATATTCTTAGCTTATTATTAGTAATATTTCATTGCTACTTTTTATTCGGGTGTTTATTACTTTTTATTCTTATGCGTGTTTTGTAGAATAAATTCTTATTCATCTGTTTATGTTATAGATACCTCATTTTCAGAATGGTATTAGTGTAATATATATCATATTTATTCACTCAATTCATTTATGTAATCATTATTCAATGAAAATCATGTACAACGAGTCACATCACATCGTGGAGACGGTATTCCGTACGTACGCACGAGCGATGATATCGTTCCCATGATAGTGGAATTGTATTGGAGTGTATGTATGATATTCTAGAATCAATATCAATTTACAATAATCATATATATTAATTCTTTACACCATTATACACATCAATGTAAGGTGGTGGGGGAAAATATATTACACCATGGTGTGGAGACGGTATTCCGTACGTACGCATGCGTGGTGATTTCGTTTTCCACGGGATGGATAGATGGTGAAATAGGGTTGTTTCATACTTATAATAACATATCAGTATATGAGAGATACTTATTTTATTAATTTATAATGAAACAACTAAATAAGAAGAAGTGGAAGAAGAAATAATGTTGAAAGAATCGGTAACGGACATTACCTCTTCTTTGAAGCGCTTCTTTGAGACCGCCTTTTAGGGCACTAAAATTGGTCTTTGAAGAAGACCAGGACCTCTAGGATGTTTCTGGGGAAGTGGATAGGATAACTTTTATGGGTTTGGCCGAGCTTGAATTTTCAAAGTGGGGTGAGGAAGAGAGGTAGGAGGTGCCCTTTTATAAGGGAGGAGAGGGGCACCTTTGAAAAAACTAAAAATATTATTTCATTATAAAGCCATATTCGGTTTTAAATAGCTCCAAATTGATTTATTTAGAAGCTAAGGTGGTGATTGGTCTAAAAACTCTCATCCAATATAATTTGGAAAAGTTTAGTTTACTATTTTAGCCTTATCATTTAGATTTAACTTTAAGTTAGATAATTTTACTTTTACCATGTCTTTTTGTGTTCTTACACTATAAGGTTAATAAACATACTATAACAAGACAAACGAACCCCAAGTTGTTTATTATTAATATATATAATCTTATCTAAGTCATTTTTCCGAAACTTATATTTTTAGGAATAAAATAACAATTAATAATATAATATGAGTTTTAAAAACGTTTTTAGGTCAATTTTGACACTATTTAGTAATTGATTTTTGTAAAAATCATAAATTAATTATTAGTTCAAAAAAATAATTAAATAAATACTAAAATGTCCTATTAACCTATAAAATTAGTGGAATTCATAAAAAGTTTCAAATTTCATTTATTTGGGTATTTATAACATCAGTTATGTCAATATTTCATTAATAAGATAATTACTGCATCATCATTGTGTCATAAATAAATTTAATTATATAATGTCTAAAAATTAAGAATAAAACCCCATTATGTAGGAAATTATTTTATCTTTCTAATGAATATTTATATTATAATTTATCTTATTTATAACCCTATATTGAAAATTATTTACTTATTAGACTTTGATTTTAACTATTTTAACCCTTCATTAAATAAATTAATAATAAATGTCTTAATCTAATCCATGTGGGCCTAAATGGTCATATTTTATTTATAAGGTTGTTTTTGGTCGAATTACACTTATCCAATAGAATTAGGACATGTGTTAGGGTAATAATAATAACATTGTTACCCTTAATTACCCTATTTACTTTTAACAGTGGTAGTAAAAGTAAAAAGTTACTATTCACCAAAAATTATTTTCATCTGATTGAACCACATTTTAGTCCTTGATATTAACCGTGTCTCTCGAATTTTCAAAATTCCACTCACAGAAGCGGTAAAATTATGTTTTATGTAAATTTGCAAATTTTCCTAGGAGGCGGGTAAAAGACGGTGAAAAGTTCAATAAAAATTTTATATAACTAAATTTATTATAAATTTACTTCAATGAATTACATTGAACATATGTATAGGTATTATGTATCAATTTTTACCTAAAATAAATTTAAATAAAATAAATAATTATTTAAATAAAAAGTCGGTTTTTAAATAGTAACCCAGTGTTTTCACTATTCACAAAAAATTAAAAGTTTCCAGAAAAATAACAAAATTTTACCCAAGGCTAATTTCGATATTCTGAATCCAAAAATAAAGTCCATTTTGAAAAAGAAAATTTAAAAAATTTCAAAAAGTGGTTATTAATATTCATAACGGCTAGTTTTAATAATATTTTAATAGCATATCGTTGTTTAGTGAAACTCGGTATTGCGTACGACAGAAGCTATCAAGGAAGGTCACAATTACGTGTAAAGAAAGCCAAGATAGTGTTGTGTGTAGTGAAAGATTCTTTTGATGATTTATATAAAATAAAAACAAAATATTTCTTATAAAATTATCGGGTGTTATAGAAGGAGGGGAAAAAAGAACCTATTTACAAAGTGGTGGGGATACCTCTCCATTCTTGATGCCATTTTTGGGGGATTATTGGGGGTTTGTACCTAGGGAATGAAAAGTCACGTGTGCTAGGCCCATACTGGACAATATCATGATCATGGGTATGACTGGGCCGTTACACAATCTATTAAATGATGTTTCAATTTGATGTACTAGAAAGGATGTTGGGCCCTTGTAGGGTGGGGGGTTTTGTAAATCCCAAATAGAATGAGGTGGATCACGAATCACAACATAAAAATGTGGTTATGATATCTCTCTCATAAAGAGGAATTTTCTTGGGGGATTCATGGGGTAGAGATCAATGTGAAGGAAAACCATTTGAGATAATCTCATTGCTGAAAATATCAAGATATTTAGATAGACTTTACCATTATAGGAGATCCCAATATATCTCTCTAGTGCACTACGTAATGTGATAGATTTAACCAGATAGGATTCTCCTACTAGATTATTGGAATATACCAGGTGACTGATTACATTTTTAATAATTATATTATAATTATTTCTTAATTAGACTTTTTGGTTTATCTAGGATTTTATTAGTTTTTATGAAAATATTTTGACTTCATAATGTGTGATAATGAAATTATATTTAATGAAATTTATATGACACCCCTTAAGGGTTAATTTAATATATTTGTTAAAAAAATGTTGTTACGGGTTGCCTATTTTTTTCAAAAAATATATAGTATTTTTTATTTCTTATGAAATTAAATGTGAAAATATTTTGATATAATAACTGATTTCATGGGTTATAAATTTTTCATTTTTAAACAATATATTGATTTTAAAAATAAAAACATTTATAATCACTCTATGACTAATGATATTAATTCATTATTTTTATATGACCCATAATATGTTTTATTACTCATCCCAATTTTTTTATAAAAAATCATTTGGTTTTAAGGGTGAGTATGGAAAAGGTTGTGGCCATGATAAAAAAGTTATGTATTGAAAATAAAATAAAATATTTCCTAAATTTTTTTTTGTACGAAAATTTTATACTAAGTAGAATTGACCACTTTGTGATGTATTACTTATTTATGTAAGGGGGATTGAATAATTTTAGTAAATTAGAAATGGTAAATATCCATAAATTTAAGACATTGGATAATTTATTTAAAAATAAATATTATGTAATACTTATTGTTGGGTCCTGATACAAATATTTTTAATGAATGGAAAACACTACAAAATACTGATAATATACATTTATTCCTTGTAATGGTTGGTTTATATCAAATATTTACTATAAATATTACTCATATGAGAACATCAAGTGGATAAATTGACATGTAAAGTGGTCATATTCACATGGTAAAAGGAATACAAAGAAATATTTGAGGAACTAAATAAGATATTTATTTATTATGTGACTTCCTCTATTTATGTTATGTCTCATATAAGGATCAATAGATATTTTGATACGATTAAAATTATTTTAAGGTTGGTTAGATATATTTAGAATTCCATATTTTGAAAATTACATATTGGTGGATGATCAGGTGTCATGAAAATATATTGAAGTTCCACTTATGGTCCGGGGGATTATGTACAATGAACATCAAAAAAAAATTCCACCCGATATCATGGGGGATTGCTAGGAAAAGTTTGTACTTCCCATAATCCATCAGCCAACCAATAAAGGCCAAATTCCAGACATTTGCTCAATTTCTTCCCTAGTAATCATTTTCATGCTTATTATGTTTTTTATAAATCATTTACCTGTCTCCCCACTTTCAACATTGTCAATCATCTCTTAACCTTAATCTTTATAGGACCCCTCTTATAGTGATTTTAATATATCTCCTTCACTTTCATCTCCTACCTTCAATACCTATACAATATTTTGATTTCAAATCTATAAATATGGTGAGTTCCATCTTGATATAGATATATTCATTCTTCTTATATATGGACAAATCAAATTAGATTCCAGATGTTTTTGTCAAATATAGGGGTTTTAAAAGTGTCTAATAAGGTAATTAATGTTCATAATTATAATTGGCTCTCAGATTAATTGTTTTGTTATTTTGGAATCACTTATACCTATACCATTGTCATTTGAATATCATTTTTGGTATGTGAGATATTTTACAACATTTAGGTTGTATATTGTCTTTAACATTGGTTTAAAAATCCAAACTATTGTGGATTTTATGTGATTATTGGCTTTTTAGTGGTGAAAATTTCCATTGATGAAAACATTCATTATTGAAACATATATCCACATATGTCATGGGTCATTATAATTAGGTCATGTTTATATAAATTAATGGAAAAATTGTAATGAATGTTGTTGTAGCTTTGTGAGACCATTTTTAATGGTTTATCTAATAATTTGTTTGTGTAACTACTTGATAACTACACATTTAGGTTTCTTTTAGTTATATTTTTTATTGTTATTAATATTTATTGATATTTTTTAAAATTAATCCTTCATCTTTTATCTATGTATTTTATATATTGGTCCATAGTTTTCTGTAGCATAGAATGAAATTTAAGTCAATTAGACTATCAACTGAGAAAGATATCAGAGAATCATTTTCAATATTTATATATGTTATCCATTTATTGGTGATTTTTAGAAATATTTTGGAATATCCCCTAAATATGGATGTATCAAGCCCCTGGTTGACATTTCATTCATCATGAAGCTGAATCAACTAGATATAGCCTCTAAGGACCCAATATATGTGTTTTTATTTTTGTATATAAATTTTTATTCTATGAACTCAGTTTTATTTAATGAATGAAAACATATATATTATGTACTTATAATAATTACCATTCTTGGTATCCTACTAGGTTTTGTACTCAAACATAATTAAGGCATCTTAGTGGGCATGTAAATGTCATGATTAGGGTTCTGGTGAATGGAAACGAACCTAAAGTGGTTACATAACCGAGATTAGAAATATGGTAAATCTATTATCATATGGACACTAAGATTTTATGTTTTTAATTAAATAATCACAATTACTTTTATTTGTTACATTGATCCATAATTAGTGGGGATCTATTAATTTTTTTGGCTAATGTGTATGATATTACATATTTTTGTTTCATGGTTTTAGACTTTATATGTATTATAATACTCAAAGTATTTACTAATTCTTAATTATATATTTTTTATTTGTTTCATTTTATAATATGATATATACTTGATACCGATGAAATTTATTCCCCATGATTCACCTATTCTTTCTCATTACGTGTTTGAAATCTCTTGCATATAGTTATGGTTGCCTAGGGTTGTGTGTCATCCTATCATAGATCGAGTGATTTGAGTCAGGTTGTTACCAAGAACAAGTATTTTTCATACCATCCAGAGGGGAAGGATTTGTTATATATAGTTTTACATTGAAGAATTGAATATAGTATATCCTTATGAAAAATGGTAATTTAATAGCATATGATATAAATAAATTGAAGTCTTATGATAAAATATATCCATCTCTTGATATTGATATTGGTACCACTATATTTTCTTTAAATATATTGAATAACTATTGAAATGGTTAACTATGTGACATATATAATGATCAAAAATGTTTAAATGACATATTAATTTTGATGGATATCAAAATAATAGAAGGGTGATGATTTATACTTCTCAATAAATACGAATTTCCTATATATTATGATCCTGGGAAGAAGAAAAAGGTCAAAATTTCATTAATAAGATAATAAGATGGAGTTATATCCATGATGGGTCCAAATATAAATCCTATAATCACGGTTTTAGTGTACTCTGATTTGGAATTTATTTTTTTAAAAAAATTTATTCATTTTCCATGAAATTTCCTGATCATAATCACTAGGGACGCTACGAATGATTGAATAATATTAAAAGGGTTTATAAAAGAAATGAAATCCACAAAAGAGGTGAAAATAATATAGTTCATATATAAAGATGGTGTATTGATTTTTTTATAAAGGATATGTGTTCCCTTATTACCTAAAATGAATAAAAAATTTCTAGAAGATGTTAATAGTTCGAATATATATTTTCAAATGATGGTAGTATAAATAAGTATATAGAATTTGGATATCAATTATGCGGGAAAATATGTAGTATGAAACTGATGACTATTAATTCATATGATTGGTTATCCTGAAAATAAAAGTTTAGAAACAACATCGTAGCGGTGTCTTGAACAAATGTAGATGTGGGACAATACCATAATGAATTATTTTTCTATGATTCCAAGTAAATCTAAGATGATTGATTACATATGTTTCACTATGAAATATCTCACCAAATATTAACATTTTATAGAAATAACAGTTGATATACACCAAAAAATCATGCACATGTCTATTTGAATGATGTTTTTAGAAATTATAGTGAATTTATATTAGTTTTTTCTAATCAAGACCCACATTTCATACTAATGTTTTAGTGTAATATTTAGAATGATCTGATCACTATATAACATATGATAACATATTATCATTATCAAACTAATCGACAGTCTGAAATAACCATCCAAATCAAAGAGGATATGATTAGATTATGCACACATTACTTCAAAGGAACCAGAGGCAAAAACCTTCCATTAGTGATTTTTTTATACAATAATAGATTTTATTAAAGAATTAAAATTGAACCATATAAATAATTAATAGGGAAACTAATTCATAGCCTATCCTATTGGAATAAAGACGGGGAAATGAAACATGTTGGTCATGAAATCAATGAGGGAACAAATAAGATGATGAGATCCATTCAAAATCATATTTGGGATACCCATAGTAGAATGAAAATAAATCTTGATAATCATAGGAAGGAAATGTAATTTCTGGTAGGTACCTATATCTTCTGAAAGGCAATAAATTTTAAATAATTTTTCCTTGTAATCATAAAATATTAAAAACATGTCTTAAATAAAAAATTCTATTACCAAAATTCATGGTAAGGCCAACATTTTATTTTTTTAATATCATATAATCCAACCACTATGATTTGAAATTAGTAAAAAAATCCCCCAAATTTAGTATAAGTACCTATACATTTTCTCATTCTATATCAATCAAAAACCAATGATAATGGTTCTGATAAAAGTGTTAATCCCATGAGTCTCTTAAGGTTTCTTTTATAGTTACAAGGGGTTTCCTCCCAAGAATTAAGAATATACATTACAAGGAAAGGATTACTAATCTTTATTTTACATTTTGAATTGAAATAATTTTGTTATATTAGTTTCTTAACTACCTTGTAATATATTTATTTTATTTTAATTACAAGTTATTATCATATATTTGATATATTGTTAATAATAGATTATTTATTCCCTGCCATTATAGGGTTTTCATAATATATAATTTTCCGGATGTAATGGTACATAATCCATTATAATAACTAATTTTTATAACCCTTTTTAAATTAATAATCATTTAAAAAATCAAATGTTACTATGATTCATTTTTATAATTTCCATATCATTTTATTAATGGGATATCAATATTCCCTCTAATTATAATTCAATCATAAGTTGGTATAATGGTTAAAAATTAGTATAAACCTAAGAGATAAATCTAAATATGGAAAAAAAATTAAAAAATATTTGCTATGGAATGCATGGTTTTACTGAAATGAAAACCCTATGTATATACTAAATGTGTATCAGGGAATTGTATTAAATACACATAGGGTTAAAAACATGAATTGTTTTTTATTATCTACTTACTCAATATCCATTCTATGGAAAGAAAATGTGCCCAAATATACACCTAGTTTCAAACTACCATGAAATATGATTTTTTTATTAATATTACCTTCAGGAACAATAATTATGGATTTGAATATATTGTTATGGATTTCTGATGAATTTTCAATTTTTCACAAGCATATAAGTGTTTTAACATATCAGAAATTGTGGGTATCAGGATTATTAATCTTTTTTTCATTTGGACTCCTATATTTAAATAGTATTGAAATAAATGAATATTTATTTTTTTATATACCTTATGATGAGTATACCATTCCCTACTACCATGTTATAATTATTTTGATATAGTTTCATTCCATTTTATTCGAAATACCCTATAATATCTAAGTTGATTATCGTATATTCTATAAGTTAGGTATATTATTTCATTTTATGGAAAAAATATGTAATTTTGTATTTCAATTACCTCTATACAGATTTCCATTAATAAATAATCATTGATTATATACAGGGTTCCATATAGAATATTATAATATATATATTGTATTCGTTTTCATCATTTTAAAGGTGCATTAGGCTTATTTTGTGATGTTTTCTGAATTAAATTTTATATCCCCTAGAGGCATCGATAGGTCTCCTGAGACATACTGGATATGGTGTTTATGGTATTAATTACACATTTATATGCGATTCCTTATCACAAGGCCCTGCAGGTATGTTTCTGATGTCATGAACTATGAATTCCATCACTATGATATTAGTTATTCTTATCTGTAGTCGTATATATTTTTATTTAATCCAGGTATGTATTATGATCACAATTTATTTTGTTATGGATTTTATATATTTAGTTATTCATATCAGTTCATTTGTTTCCTTACTATGCTATCATATATTATACTATCTTCATCTCCATTCTGAGTATCTGAGGCCATCTCTTTTATTTTTTTCCAAATTATCTCAGAAAAAAATATGATAACTACTTTCCAAATAAAACCATTCAAGTTGAAATAGGGTAATTTTCAAAATTTAATATGATGTGTTTTATGATTTAATGTTATTTAATGATCATTTATATATCTAAATTATTGATATTGACTATGGGATTCAATGTATTATTATATATATCCAATACCAATGGAAAAAATAATAAAAAACTCAGATGTATTAGAGTTGAGGTTGTTAAATATAAAACTGCATCACCCACTCAAGGAGTTAGGATGTAATAACCCTAGAAAAGTGTTCATCCTTCCTTGATAATATGATATATTGAATTTCAACTTAGTGAACACTATCATTAATAGTTAATCATTACTGGCCTCTTGTACCGACTTTACTTGAGTCATAATAGTCATTAAATCAGGAATAAAATTCCCCTTTTAGGGGAATATGTCCTCTTGGACTCCAAGGACTATTGGTACTCAACCAACCATTCAATGAATGGATTTTTTTCAATCTAGGAAATGATATACATGAGGTTTTTATGGTTTATATACAACAAAAATATCTCAAATAAATGGTATCGATTCCAATATCTTAGCATGTGTACAATTAAAAATAGCTCTAAAATGAGAGTTGAAAATTTCTACACATCATTACAATTTTTTATAGATCCATAGGAAACTATAAGAATATTATATATCACCATGGACCCTCAAACAACCCTTTTTGTTGAAAAATATAAGGTATAATCCTTACTCTTGTAATGTAAGGTCAAAACAAGCACCGATTTTGACCTTCTATTTAACTCATTGAGGGTTGATGATATGGTTTAGACCAATTAAAAATCACTCCCTTCATGGTTTTTGTCATCTCAGTTATACTTATTGAGATTAGACCTTAATTAATCTTCAATATTTTTTTATAAATCCCTAGAATCTATAGATCTAAGAAATGTTAATAGGATTCTCCAAAGAAATCACTACCTCAAAATTTTTAGGGTCTATTGATTTGAATTACTATAATATCACATGAACATGTATGAAAAAATCACTAATACATAACTAATCCATTAAAATCATGGAATATATTTCAATCAGATTTATTGTGCTCAAAATGATATCTAAATATCATCTATGGTCATCTATCTACAAAAAGTATAATAGAATATCATAAATAAAAATTATTAAAAATAAATATAATTATGGATGGAATACCCAATTAATCAGGTCAATAAATAGTTTATGCTCATTCATCAATCTATATGGCATCCCAAGATACATAATTTGGCCATACCATCTCGTGAATGTACTATTATGAATGTTAGATGAAGTCACATATAGCTTATGACACCCGAACCTTAATTCAATGTTATAGAATCTATTGAATAACTATTGGTAAAAATAGGTCTTAAATATGTGGAATATTATTTGTGTCATAAAAATCACATTGTTAAAAATTCAGTAATCCAAAAAACACAGAATGATCTATATAACTTATTGAAAGATAATAGATGCACCATATGAGTACATACTATGATAAATAAATCCCTTCACATTAGGTGCCAATAGAAAATCCTTCTACTCTCTAAAATCATCGATATCTATTTTGTTAAGAGAAGTGGTTATGGGATCAATTCATTGAATAGTATTGATTATAAATATTTATATATCTCATGCTAAAACACTATAAATTATTGAAGAAATATATTCCTAGATATTTTAACAACAGGATGAAAAACCAAGTGTTGTGTCTCACTATCATCTTGAAAAACACTATCAAAATGTCCTCATATACTGATGTATAGTTTTTGAACATCCGTATTGAATTTCCCACTTTCTAATAAATGTATTGAAATTACCCTCAATAGATGTGAATGTTTCCTATCGAAGATATTATTTGTTGTCTGATCAAGACCAAGTAAAAAAATCTATACATATTATCACATTGAAGACACAAATCTCTTACAAGAATAAATATTAGATATTTCTATATACAAGAATTATGAGGGAAAACATAGAACATCTAAAACCCCTTTACATCATAGCCCTACATGCTTAATAATAAACATCACCCCATATATGTAATCGGTGGTTAACCCCTGATCACTAGCATACTTAGAATATAAAAATAAATGTGATAAAACAATATCAATTAAATGAAATTTTAGTGTAGATAAAACTATGATCATCCCTCAAACCATTGATGACCACTCACTATAATAAATATGTGTTTTCTATATAATATAATTTATTTAAACCCTCACCATTTCATAACATCCGAACCCATAAATACCCAAATAACCCCACTGTACTACATGTAGTGACATAATGAATCATTAAAATATTCATTACAGATCCATTATTATTACTCCAAACACCACACTATGGTAAAATACATGATCCATCAACCAGTTTATTTTTATATCCATCGTAAAAACTATTAATTAACAAGTGATAAATCTAAAATAATTTTATAGATACCTTATATACACATAAAAAGACACTCTACTTGTGGTAAGTGTCACTATAGTCATGTATTCCATAATCTATCACACTAATACAATACTAGGGGAAACCTCGTATGATGGGAGAAAAAATTTCCATGACATTGAATACCATTCCCAAAAACCTTCAAGAATGAAAAATTGAAACACTATTTCTAACTAGCTGATCTTCCACTCATATAACCAACATAATAACCCAATAGACCAGAAGTCATATCCTAAACTAGGTTCATCTTGATAATATAGGCCTGATGTATGGACTCTAAAAAATCACAATCTTCATGATATTCACCGTATAAAGAATAAAATTTCTCATTGCATCCATAAAAATTTTAACTCTACAGTTAACATTACATATAAGTGATGGTGAATAAAGAGTAAATATATTGAAAATATGTTTCATAGTCCAAAATTCATATTATCTAATGAACAAGATTTAGAAACCCCTAAATACTATCATCTCCTTGCATCACTAGGAATAAAATCTCCAAAAATAGCCAAAACATCCCTCCATGACAACCCAATATATTTATTTTTATATTATAGTGAGTCCCACTAGTGTTTTTTAGGTCTTTAAATCAAATTCCTAATGTGATTAAACAAATTCTCAAGAGGTTTCTCAATATATTCAAATAATGTATATGTAGACTCAACTAAAAACATTCCCCTCAAGGTCATCCTTATTTAGACACTTATAGTAGATATTATAGTTAAAATTATTCATCAGATCTGACATGGAAGAACAACTTCATTGATTTCGAAATCCAATTAAATTAATCATATCTATTTGGATCTCATGGATATATAGATGAATATGAAGTATATTCGTTATGGGGACCTCCAGATCGACAACTCGTGTAGCCATTCTTATCCTCACACTCATAGAATTAAACATGCAGTTGTTGTTGGGACATGTCACTATAATGATAAAAAACGACTCATTATTAAATCATTGATAAATATTGATGTAATAGATATAAGAAGATTTAAAAATTATATCATCATGACATGATAAAAAAACATCACAGTTGACATATATGGGTATCACAAAACTTAGCTGTTTTATCTACCCAAAGCTACTAAAACACTTCGTGGAAAAAATCATGTTACATATATGATTCAAATTATAACCTACTAAATAGAAATAAGTGTATAAAAATATGATCCCAATTATTCATAATTACACTATTATGTTATATAATAATGTTAAATATATTTTTTTTCTGACACTTAAAATAACTTAGTACCAAATAATAATCAAGTTTATCAATAAAATAATTAATATAAATGACAGACGAATCATAAATTCTATAATAGGATTATTAATGGACACCCTCTTCTCTCCACATGAAATTATTTAAAAAATTAAAAATAAATAAATAATATAATTCACCATATTTCAAAATAATTATCTCCTTCCCAATAGAGAAAATTAATAACCCCAATTCACCCATTGTAATATGGAATTTCGTAATATGTGGGATAGTTACACCCTTAAAGAATTTCTATATCAGATTACCATTATAATATGTCTTTTACCTACTATATCATGAATAGTGAGAAAAAAGATAATTAAAACTTTTTTACAAATTTATAGTGTCCTTAACACATTTAACCTCCACTATAACCGAAATGGGTGCCATATACATTAAGTAAACCTCCCCATATGATAGAGACTACCATCAATTTGAAAGGTTCTATATATAAATACGGGGATACTATATGATCTATATTAAATATATCTATAAAAAATATAATAAATAATATTAAACATTAAAGACAACACAAAGTATATAAATGTGAACATCATAGTTACATGTCATCTGTATATAGAAAACATTCACAAAATATAAAAAAAGATATACATTGTAATTTCACATGATATACAACACATATAGTGTGACCCATAGGCTGAACATATAAAGTCTATCCAAAATAATTAAAATAAAGGTTACAATAGAAAAATAAGGTCCTCAGTTCCTAGATGGTATCATTTCAAAACTCCATCTAGAATCCACCCACTCATAATCCAATAATATATAAGATTTTATAACCATTACTATATACATGATGTATTATTAGTTTTTAAATTTATTATTTCGGGTCTAATTTCAACTTAGTAGTTCAGAAAATGGAATATATTAATAAAACCACTAAATATAATCCCATTTATGATTGTATATCCTCACTTGTAAATAATATGTAATGATTAAAATAATAAATATTTCATATCCATAGGTGCAACATGAGCATGTATGAGTAAAGAAACCAAATTTATCTAATAGTGGTCCAACACTAAAAACACTATAATAACATTGGATAAATATCACTACCCATGTTTTCAGTATGGGAATAACATTCTATCATGTTATAATATATAACTTCTATGTGGTACGTCCAAATAATCACACCATAAAAGTGGTCAAGATATCCTTTGAGACTATAGAAATCAATAAATAGTTTTAAAATCCTATTTAATATGTCAACATAGTGGGAAATGAATTCAAGAGAATCACATACCAGAGAGAATGAGGTCTTCCATATATCATTAAGAAATGGAATGGTTTTCCTAGATTTGATAAATATCCCATGGGAGAAAAGCATTCCTTGTCCTAGGGAATATTGTAAAAGTTTTATTCATTTCCCATCTGAATCTATAGTTATATGAGAAATTCATCCCCTAGAAATAATGTACCATACCATATGTCATAAATCCCAATTCCATGGGTAATATCAAATAACCTAAAAATGTTATATTCACTTTCATTACCAATTCCATGTGATAACATCATTCCATGACAAAGTGGGAAACTTATTCCACTACCATAGTCATAGTATCCATGTTATGAGAGAATCCTATAATATCCATTACGTATTCCCTAATGACAAATATAACACAGCTAGAATTTCATCCTAGCTTGGTGCATCAATTAGATAACAAACATACCCCCCCCCAAATAATCAAAAAATATTTTAGTAGTAATAAATATAATTTGAAATATACTATTTTAAATGCAATTTAAGGTGAACGTATTCTCAATCTAAAATTTAAAAATTGTCTACATAGGTTATAACATGACTAGCCAATCTCTATAATCATATACAAGGAATAATGTACATTTTTTTCATTTTAGGGTGAGAAGTAAAACTCACTCTATAACCTAGATAATTAAGAAAAACGGATTTGGGAAAAAAATATTAAAATAATGGTCAATCCTCACACTCAGATATCTTAATAAAAACCCAATTATGTTTCCAAGGAGGCTAAGAAACTAATCATGTTCCATAAAGTCATCATATAATAGAAGTAAACCTATCTCTTGGGTTTTATGTATAATGAAAATATAATTTAGTTCAGCCACATTACAATCAATGACCAAGAATTCATGGAATATTGGTCAGAGGGTTAATCGTGTCCACACAAATCCTTACCCATGTCAATCGGGTCAAGGTAAAATATCTCAATTTAATTATTAGTTCAATAAATCACATGCAATAATATTTTGTATCAAATATCACATGATTTAATGAAATAAAAAATTATTGTTGAAAAATCGATCTAAAATGCACCTCATATTGGGTTGGGTGTTATAATCACCACATTTACATATTGGTACACCATCTTTGCACCACTGCCACATCATCAATCCATTACAACATATCAAGACCCCATTCCATAATAATATAGTCTATTTATGGAAGATAATATATGGATGTGGGAGGCGATAGTCATCCACATGTGTCACCTAGATCCTTGATCATGGGGATAAACCAAGAAAACAAAATCCATATATGGGAATTTGTTGTGTTACCCTAATCAAGTGTTTGGTCAAAAGAAATTACATAAACTATAATTGATATAATATGAAGCATCCCAAGACTTTCTATTTATTATTTTAAATATTCTATGGAATTATTTTTAGATCATGCACTGAGATGGTGTGTTATTCTGAGCCCCAGTGTGATCGGAATAAATGTTTCAAAAATATTAATCATTAAATAGAATTTGCAAGTAGTTTCCCAAAAAATGTGTAATAAAATCTAAATGGTTTCCTAGAAAAGAAATCAGAGGGAATCATTACATACAATGAAGTGTGTTTACCCTAGATGAGGAAAAACATCATCCAGTGTGGGTCAACATTGAAAGATAGTTTATGGAAGTTTTAAATAATAAAATAAAATAAATATTTATTTTATTTTTACATTACATATTGATGAATTGACACATTTTATTATTCATAAACATTGTAAAATAATTTAGGTACATCCCCATACCCCTATAATTCTTTTTAAATATGGAGAAATAATCCTCTTGAATAGATAATGACCAGATGGTGGATCTAGATTTGTTCTTGATGGATCACCATCGACAAAGAATCCTCTACATCGAACTATCCTTTCCATGATAGGGAATAGTGATTTTAGATATTTATTTAGCTATTCATAGAATCAACAATGAATCTCAATCAATCCACAAATAGGTTGACCCACTATCCAATCATTCCAATAGGATGGGTATGATTTTTTGAATTATTTTGGGATGATTATTATACTATATAATTTTCATTTATCATTCATATAGGAATAGATGGAAAATGGAACAAAAAATGGTTGAGGTTTGTTAATTGAGTTTCTTCTTTGTGATTTCATCCCTATTTTTTCTGTGTGTTCTTCATTCTTTATAGGATATTAATGAATGATCCTTTAACATTCAATTATGGGAACAAAAATTTGAAATCGAAGATCTGACCATGTGGCTACATAGTAGAGGTGCAGAAGTGAAGGCGTATTGATATTTGGTAGGGGTGGTGGTGTATGGAGGTGCACGATTGTGGTTTGGGTTGCAGATCTGGTCATTCTAGTTGAGCGGCATCATCGGTCTAGGGGGGGCATTCTAGGCCAATGGTGAGGTAGATAACAAGTTATTGGCATACAGAGAACATGAGGCACACATTGATGTTGGATGTGGTGTGGAATCATGGGGACTAGGGGGAACGTAGCCTATAGAAGGCCTTGTGCGGAGGAAAAGCTATCAAATGTATGTGTGTGTATCAAACTCGATGTTTCGTGCTATACCTGGTTGCTGAGAGGGCCCATCCCGACCATGTTGAGCTCCATCAACAAGACCAGTTCGGGCCATACCCAGACTAGACCCAAGTAAGACCTTTAATCTAAAATGTCAATATCATTCAAACCGTACCTCCGATTGATGAGCCATCTATGGTGTTGGATCCCTGCCATTGAGGCGGTCCATCTGATTCAAATTTTGGGTTTTAAACCTTGATTTAATGTATTTTAATCATGATAGGTATATCACTATTCCACGTAGACATAATGTTGGATTTGGTGGCCTAGAACCATCTACTTTGTACATTATTCATTAATAAAATCCTTATCACATCATTTTTGTTCTTTTGCATGATAATGCATGTGATAATGTCCTAAGGATAGCTATTGCATTAATTGGTCATAACGGATCTCTACTATGATTAGAACTCGGATGTTCCATAAGACTATTCTTGAATATATGTTCTATGGCCGGATGATATTATTTTAGGGACACAAATAATACAAGTCATAAAGGGTGAGGACTCCTAAAACTTTGAGGCACCTTCTCATGCTGTGTGCCCTTGGTAATATCTAGGAGGATATTATTAGAATGAGACCCACTAGTATTAAATCCACATTTCATAGTGTCATTGGATGTTCTTATCCGCAGATGTGTGTATTGATCCTTAGACTTTAACATTATTATTAATTGGTATTACAACTCGCGCACATATAAGTATTGATGAAAACTGTGATGAGACACAGTTCGCAGTGAGGTAGGATACGTTGGGTGTGTCATGAGTAATAACACATTAATAGATAATGTGAGAAAGGATTTTTCCCTTATGTTCCATAACTGAAGTAGATATCTCAGGCCCTTTGATGGAATTGATATAGCCTAAGTAAATCCATGGCCACGGTAAAGAATGGGCTAGTTCATTTCCAGAAAGACAAACAAATAATGATTGAGCACATGGGTTGATGTCACTAGCATGAAACCCACATGATTAGAGATATCGAGACAAAGGGATTATATTATAGGGTAAGCATTCGTATGAGGTTACACGTCATTACGTCGTTAACTTCATTCTCTATGGGTGCCTTGGCATGTTTCTAGATGCTAACCTTGGAATTAAGCAGGATCCGCCTAATCCCACTAAGAAAGAGTCCAAGAGGGTCACACACTAAGTGTGTCCATGTATCTTAGTTAAATAATAATTTACAAAGTTAAATAAATATTATTCCCGACTGTGGTTTAATAATTATTTAAGGTTTCCTGATCGCATTTATTTCAACACTAGTTATTCGAGAGAATATATTGTGGGTGAAATAATATATTTATTAGCAAGTAATGACATTAGATTTTTTTAATAAATAAATAGAAATTACTCACGGTCTAATAAATGTGGTTGAGGAGACAAAGAAAAGTGTAAAATAAAAGTACACGCCGTGTATATTTAATATACACGCCGTGTAGTTTTATGGAAAAAAAGTACACGTCATGTATTAATGATTACATGGCGTGTAGTTTTTCCAAGAGGGATTTTAAGGATAAAATATTTTTTTATTATATGACATTAATTATAATTATCATGGGTGTATGTCACGGAATTAATAATTCAACATGGGGGATTCAATAAGAGTTAATGAAATAAATAAAACACGTAACGCATTTATTTATTGTCATAACTCTATAACCTCAAACCCGATAATAAATATCCTAACAACCCCAACACTTTTCCAACCAATCATTGTGCACAACAATTCTGGAGAATTCTTTCAAGGCTGAAAGAACTCCTTCCTCAAAGAATGCTCTCAAGACAAAGAGACCAAGGCGATCTATGGCGTACATCGCAAGTGAAGGTTCTTCCGCGCTAGCACCTGGAGATCCCATCGGGGATGTCCATAGATAAGTGGCGCACGTGTGGATCACTGCTAGAGGAATCCTACACTTGGATTCTATGATGCAATGACGGATCAAAAGATTGTGACCGGACACATCGACCAAGAACGAATTCCACCAACGTAATTCTTGTGAATTAATTAAATTATTTATAACCAACATATGATGATCCTATATCTATGGTTCCTAGATTCTTTTTTCGTTCTTCGTTCTATTACAAAGATTCTACATTTTATATCGTGACAGATCTCGGATTAGACGTTGTTTAAAGTTAAAATTAAAGTTGGGAAAACCTACCAACACACTTCTGCTGTGCCTGGAACCTACAAGTGGTATCAGACCGATCATACCATTGATTATAATTATTTAGTTTTTCGTTTGTGATTTACTAATTTAATAATTTAGTTATTTCAATAAATTTTCAATCATTCTGGAAATATGAATCTTGAGATCTGTTCCTCCTCCCTTGTTTCTAATTCACCTCACAGAAACGAACTTTTCGCTTAATTTTGATAAAAATAAAAAAGAATAACTCATCCGGAGGAGCGAAACGTTTCTGGCCATACAACACCAAAATACACGGTGTGTATTCAAAAGAACATGTCGTGTAGTCTAGGTTCAATGCATTGACTGATCTTCCAAATCAGGCCGTGTATTAGATTCTTTCTAGGAATTTAAGATGTCGTGTGTTGACCAGAAATAGGTGGCACACGGTTTCCGGAATATATGTTGTGTGGTCCAATGAACACGGTGTGTAGTCCCTTCAGGTTCGGGTTGGACTGTGTACTCCGTACACGTCTTTCTTGGCTGGAAATCGTGTAACGCGGAATCTACACCACGTGTGTCCCAAAGAACACACCGTGTACTCCAATGATTTCGGAAATACACAAACACGCCATGTACCGTGGCATGTACATTGGATGGAAGGTGAAGAAAATTACACGCCGTGTAGACGTAACTACACACAGTGTAGTCACCCATATTACATAGATTTATTAAAATTTATTATTATATTATTCAAACCCTTGAGACGTGTACCATGGTGCATGCGTAGGGCTGAGGCACAACACGTGATAGATGTTTTATATATATGTGTTTAATTTAACATCTACACAATGAATGGGAATTCACCGGGTTGCCTCAAAGGTACAAGTTACGTTCAAGGATAATTTTAAATGAATTTATTTGTTTAAAATTATTATGGATGAGAATCTCAAGAAGTTCAGAAAAAGGGTTTATGATAAAAGAATTGATTAATTAAATATAATAAATTGATTCAAGTGTGATTTATCTTAAACAAGAGAGATTAAAGAATTGAATGCTAGTTTTATTTATTCATAAATATCGTTCCATGTATGGATGATCATGAGCTAGGACGAGACCGTTGTATGTGAATGGTTTCTTTTAATTTATTTATTTAAATTAAATTTGTTGCCCTGCGAGCCATCTCCTCATTAATATGTAGGGCCTGCACGCCAAAGGATTATTTTATGTAAAACCCCTTTTTTACCCCTCAGCTTCATGTGAGATAAATGCATATGTAATGGATGGAGCTCACAAGCTACTGTAGGTAGCTCAAGTCAGGATCCAAGGTGAAACCAATCCAAGGAGATACAAAGGTGGACATGCGGAAAGCTGTAAACACGAACCTGAAAGCATCAAGGTGTTTCTACCCATGGTCAGGGGTTAGTTTATCAACCTATAGATAAACTAACCAATAGAAAAATCTCATTATCATAACATTTATTTTATTTCTTTCAATTGCATGGTTTATTTATTGTCAGTGTGCTGTCACGATCACACAATTAATGAATTCAACGAGCATGCAAGATGGAACTAAAATAAAACCGTCTTATACGTAAATTTCATCTTAGACATGGTTAATCACTTAATTATATCCCACATAATGTAAAAAAAAATGTAATCAAAGATAATATATTCTAAATTTACGTATAAGGATAAAATCCCTCAAAAGAAATATTAAGTCGGTATAGCCTTCCATAATTTTGGTTAGAATCGAACCATAGTTCAAAGTGCTTGACCAACCATAGTTGGGGTGAATTCAATTATCGGGGAGTTTTAATTCAATGTTTTGGGTTGAATTGAATTGGTTCACATCAAGGGTTGACTGACACAACAGGACTTGGTGTGACAAAGAGGAAAAGGTTAAGGTAATCCAAAATAGAAAGATTTTAGGATTGGGGAGTCCACTCTGCGGATGAAGGAGCTACGAGATAATGCAGTTGCTATTTGGAATGCCAACCTAAAACCCTTCAAGTTTATTGATAACCCTAGTTGGGGTAATGTGAAGGGAAATATGGATCCTTTCCACTAGAATATTTAGGCAACAGAATATTCCGAAATCAATGGTGAGGGCTATTGGATTTCGATAAAATACCGGGAGACTAATAAGTATTAATTTATTTATTTGTCTCAGTTTTTGTAATAAAGTACTAAAACTTTTCTCATCTTAATTTGTAGAAACTACAACAAAATGACTTCAAACATATCAGTGTACACCATACTTGAGAAGGAAAACCATCTCACTGGCACCAATTTCCAAGAGTGGGGGAGGCGTTTACGCATCATCCTTCGCCACGAAAGGAAATTGTATGGGCTGGAAGAGCCTATTCCAGTTGCGCCTGGGAAAGAGGCTAGTGATGAAGAATTATCTCTCAATATGAAACAAATGGATTATGCCACATATGTCCAGTGTTTCATAATATCGGCCTTGTCCAATGAGCTCGGGAAGCAACATGAAAACATGGATGCGTATAGCATGATGTCTTACCTTAAGGATATCTACCAAGAGAAGGTGAGACATGAGAGGTATGAGATCTGCAATTCTCTGTTTACAATTAAGATTGGAGAGTTTCTGCCAGTTGGGCCTCATGTAGTCAAGCTCATTAGCTACATTGAACGCCTGGACATCTTAGGGATTAAATTCCCGGATGAGTTGTGTACAGATCTCATCCTATCATCACTGCCCAAGACCTTCTCTAGCTTCATTGTCAAATATAACATGAGCGGTAATGAGAAGAGTTTGTCGGATCTTCTGACCTTGATTCTCCAGGTAGATATGGACATGGGGCATGATAAACCCATGGTCCTTATGGTGAACAAGAAATGGAAGGACAAGGCAAAGGGGCTAAAGACTTATAAACAGTCTGATTCCCCCGAGCATCATCTCTCCATGAAGGGGAATATCCAGAGGCATGGAATGGAATCAGAGGCAGTGTGTTTTGAATGTAGAAAGTAGGGCCACTAGAAGAGGAAATGCACCCAGAAGTGTGGGGATGCTAAAGGTGAATTTTTTATCGAGTGCAATCTTTCTATTTCTACACATTAGTTATTAGAAACAGCTTTTGGGGCTCACATCTGTATTCAAATGCAGGAACCAAGTAGATTTAGAAAGATCTCCATAGGAGAGGTGGATCTTCAAGCTTCCAATGGCGCAAGGCTGGCTGTGTCGTCTATTGGTGACTATCACCCCTCATTTCCAACTGGCATGATTTTTGTTTTACAAAACTATTAGTTTTTCCTAGTTCTACCAATAACATAATTTCTGTATCTTGTTTGGATATGGATGTATTTGTTTTCATGTTTGGAAATAACAATTGTCTCTTTTATAAGAACAATGTATGTTATGGTATGGAACATTTGAATAATGGTTTGTATGTATTTAATTAAGAAAACCAAGTGTTGGAAATCGATAATGAAACAAACTCACGTGACTCATACATCACCCAGTTGTGGAATCACCACCTTGGTCATGTAAATGAGAAGCACATGAAAAAGCTCTGTCAAGATGGATATTTAAAGTCTACTGAGCTAAAACCAATAGATAGATGTCACAGTTGTTTACAAGGTAAAATGACCAAGATTCCTTTTCGTGGATAGGGTGAAAGGGCCACATAGCTTCTAGGATCGGTACACATGGGTGTATACGGACCATTTCTAGTAGAAGATAGTGGTGGATATTCTTACTTCATTACTTTTACTAATGATTTGAGTAGATATGGATTTGTCTACTTAATGAGGTATAAGTCAGAAGCCTTAGATAAATTTAAGGAATTCAAGAATGACGTAGAGAATCATCTTGGTAAGAAGAGAAAGATGCTTTGATAGGATCGATGTAGAGATTATCTAAACCGAGAGTTCATCGATCTTCTATGAGAGTTTGGGATTCTATCTCAGCTCACTCCTTTTTATACACCATAGTGGAATGGTGTTAGTGAAATGTGGAACCACACCTTGTTGGACATGGTGAGGACAATGATGAGTCATGCAGATCTTACATTATCCTTTTGGGGGTATGAATTACAAACTGCAGCATAAACATTAAACCGAGTACTAACTAAGGCGGAAAATGGAATTCCCTCCGAGTTATATAATGGAAAGAAACCCATTTTTTTGCATACACATGTATGGGGATGCGAGGCATTCGTTAAGGCCTTCTAAGGAAACAAACTAGCACCCCGAGGCACGAAGTGTATCTTTATAGGATATCGTATGGAAATGAAATGATATTACTTATATAACCCTCAAGACAAGAAAGTGACTATCGCCAGACAAGCCATCTTTCATGAGAGGGTGAAAATCCTCAAGAAGGATAGTGGGAGAAATATTGAATTTGACGAAATTGATGCTCAAGATACACATGATTTAGTACAGGAACAAGTTCCTCAGGTCCCCATGGAAGAGGTTCCAGAAACACAAGTACTGCGTAGGAGCTCAAGAGGTAAGTGAACCAGAGATATTTGGTTTCCTAGTCACCGAGGATGGTGAATCATTATTGTTGGACAATGATGAACTTCTCTCCTATAAGGAAGCAGTATAAATCTCAAAAGCTACAAGATGGCTAGAAGATATGAATTCTAAGATGGATTCCATATATCAGAACCAAGTCTGGGTTCTGGTCGACGAGCCAGTTGATGTAAAGCCTGTTGGATTCAAATGGGTATTGAAGAGAAAAATGGTCATGGAAGGTCGAGTTAGCACCTATAAAGCAAGGCTAGTGGAAAAAGGGTTCAGACAACATCACGTAATTGACTATGATGAAAAATTTTCGCCAGTTGCCATGATTAAATCCATAAGAATCATACATTCCATAGCAGCTTACCTTGACTATGAGATTTGGTAGATGGATGTCAAAACAACATTCCTTAACGGGAGCCTTCAGGAAGATGTCTATATGACAGACCCAGAAGGGTTTGTGACACCAGGTGAAGCCAAATGGGTTTTCAAGTTGCAGAAATCCATTTATGGATTGAAGGAATTATCTAGGTCATGAAACATTTGATTTGATGAATCCATAAAGGAAATTGGTTTAATTAAGAATGAATGTTATCCATGTGTTTATAAGCGGTTTAATGGGAATGCAGTCATTATCGTAGCAGTTTATGTTGATGAAATATTTCTTATTAGAAATGACGTACCAGCCTTACTATCAGTTAAGGACTGGTTGAAAAAGTGATTCTCCCTAAAATATTTAGGTGAAGCAGCCTACATTCTAGGGATCAGGATCATTCGTGATAGATCCAAGAGGCTGCTTAGACTAAGTCAGGGTACATAGATTGACAAGATATTAAAGAGATTTAGTTTGGAACAATCCAAGAGAGGATTGGTTCTAGTGTCACATGGTTTACATCCTTCTATGAAAATCTGTCCTCAGACATAACTAGAGACAGATAGAATGAGTAAGATCCCATACGCTTCGACTATAGGATCCATAATGTATTCCATGTTATGTACATGGATTCATGTTGCATATGCACTGGGCATGGTAGACAAATATCAAGTAGATCCTGGAGAACAAAATTGGACTACTGTTAAGACTATCCTTAAATATCTGAGAAGGACTAAGGATATGTTCATGGTTTATAGAAGAGATGAGGATCTTGTCATCAGAGGGTATGCTGATGCTGATTTTCAGACAGATCAGAATGATTTAAAGTCGCAATCTAGATATGTTTTATGTCTCAATGGAGGAGCTGTGAGCTAGAAGAGTTCAAATCTGCCAGTTGTCGCCGATTCTATAGTGGAGTATGAATATATAGCGGCTTCTGATTTATCCAAGGAAGCCGCCTGGATTCAGAACATTGTCCAGGAGCTTGATGTGGTGACTAGCAGTAAAGATCCCATTACAATGTGTTGTGGTAATACTACAGTAGTGTCTCTTGCAAAAGAACCAAGGTCGCATCAACTGACACAACACATAAAATGGAGGTATCATCTCTTGAGAGATTTTTATCAGATGGGTAATGTTTCAGTGAGCAGAGTGTCCACGGAAGAGAACGTGGTGAACCCCATGTCTAAAGGCCTATCTCAGTAGAAGCATGAATATCTTGTGAGAGCTAGCGGGTAAAAGTTTGTTAGTAGTTGGATTTAGTCCAAGTGGGAGTCTATAGGATATTGTGGCCTAGAACCAACTAATTTGTACTTTATTCATTAATAAAAATCTTTTCACATCTTGTTTGTTCTTTTGCGTGATAATGCATGTGATAATGTCTTAAGGATATCTATTGCATTAATGGGTCATATCGGATCCATGATATGATGAGAACCCAGAAGTGCCATAACACTGTTCCTGAATATATGTTATATGGCTAGATGATGTTATTTGAGGGACACAAATAATAAAGGTCATTAGGGTTGAGGACTCATAAAACATTGAGGCACCTTCTCATGGTGTGCACCCTTGGTAATATCCAGGAGGATATTATGAGAATGAGACCCGCCAGTAGGAAATCTACATTTCATAGTGTCATTGGATGTTCTGATCTGTGGACGTGTGTATTGGTCCTTATAATATATGATTATTATAAATGGTTATTACAACTCGCGCACATAGATGTATTGACGAAAACTGTGATGACACAATGTTCACAACGAGGTAGGATACGTTGGGTGCGTCACGAGAAATACCGCATTAATAGATAATGTGAGAAAGGATTTGTCCCTTCTGTTCCATAACAGATGTAGATATCTAAGGCCATTTGATGGAATTGATATAGCCTATGTAACTCCATATCTATGGTAAGGAATGGGAAATTTCAATTCTGGAAATTCAAAGAAAGAATGATCGAGCACATGGGTTGATGTCAGTAGCATGCAACCCACTTTATTAGAGATATCAAGACAAAGGGATTATATTACATGGTAGGCGTTCGTATGACGTGACACGTCATTGCGGAGTTAACTTCTTTATTTATGGGTGCCTTGGTGTATTGCTAGACGCTATCCTTGGACATTAGGCAGGCTCTGCCTAATGCCACTTAGAAAGAGGCCTAGAGGGTCACACAGTAAGTGTGTACATGTATCTCAGTTAAATATTAATTTAACAAGTTAAATAAATATTATTACCGACTGTTGTTTAATAATTATTTAAGGAAGCCTGATCGCATTTATTTTTACACTAGTTATTCCAGAGAATATATTGTAGGTGAAATAATATATTTATTAGCAAATAATGCGGTTACATTTATTTAAGAAATAAATATCCATTACTCATGGTCTAATAAATGTGGAGGAGGAGATAAAGAAAAGTGGAAAATAAAAGTACACGATGTGTATATTTAATATACACGCTGTGTAGTTTTATGGAAAACAAGTACATGCTGTGTATTAATTGTTACACGAAGTGTAGTTTTTGGAGGAAGGATTTTGTGGATATAATATTGTTTCTGTAAATGAAATTAATTATACTCAGCGTCTGTGCATGTCGAGGAATTAATAATTCGGCATGTGGGTTTCGATATGAGTTAATGAAATAAATAAAACGCGTAACGCGTTTATTTATTCTCATAACTCTATAACCTCAAAACCGATTATAAATTTCCTAAAAACCCCGATAATATTTAAACCAATCGTTCTGCATAGCAATTCTAGAGAATTCATTCAAGGCCAATAGAACTCCTTCCTCTATGAACGCTCTCAAGACCGAGAGATCAAGGTGATCGAAGGTGTACATCGCAAGCGAAGGTTCTTCCACGCTAGCACACGGAGATGCCTTCGGCGACATACGGAGATATGTGGCACACGTGTGGATCACCACTAGAGGAATCCTACACTTGGATTCTACGACGCAACGACGGATCACATGATCGTGACCAGAGGCATCGATTAAGAAAGAATTCCACCAAGGTAATTCTTGTGAATTAATTAAATTAATTATAACCAACATATGATGATCTTATATCTATGGTTCCAAGATTCCCTCTTAAGTTTTTTCATTCTTCATTCTATAATGAATATTCAATGTTTTATATCGTGACAGATCTCGGATTGAACATTTTTTAACGCTAAAATTAAAGTTGGGAAAACCTACCAACGCGGTTCCACTGTTCCCGAAACCTACACATAACACCTTCACATCCATTATGTATAAATAATTACATTCAATAATGGACCTCTACATTTTTTCAACTTCTACTGATTCAAATCTTTTACTCAAGATACATATATACTAGAGAATCATATAACAACAATGATTTAACCATTGGATCCTGGGATAGAATCTTTGAGAATACAAATGAAGATATTTGATGAATTTGATGGAAAATATGTGTTGAAGGAGATTGTTATCTTGATGGTCATTCAATAAAAGTAAATTTTATTTCGTGATGGGGATCATTGAAGGTTAAATTAATTTTCTATTTTATTTTAACGTTCTTATAAAATAGTGGTGTTTTTTAATGGTATAATCATAAAGAATGTGTAGAATATTGTTTATGGAGTTCTATTCAAGATGATAAATAATTGGTTCAAGGATTATAATAATGAGTTGGTTTGGAAAATTTTTCTAACATTTTGGAATTCCAGGAATGTTCTCTTTATTTATATGTGGTTATAGACTATAGTGGTGTTTGTTTGGATGAAATTTCTTCAAAGAATGAAGATGAAAATTATAGTCTGAACAAATTGATGTGACATTTTGTAATATATATCATATAGTTTTGGCTAGGAAGATAATATTTCACATAAAAAACTATGAACATCCATGTAGGAATTTTACAGACTATGCTTTGGTTTTCATTATAATACTTATTTTTGTTTTGAGCTATTAAATAAATAATATTTTATTATTATTATTTTTATTATTTTTGGAGAAAATTTTATTGTCCCATCCATAGATAATAAATAGAAACTTAGAAGAATTGGATGAAATATGTTGGAAGGAAAATGATAAAGTATTATAGTAATTATTCATATAAATATGAGGTTATGGATAATAATGAAATACAAGATCAATACATAGTGCAAGGAGGAACCAGAAATGGGCTCTAAAGCATTTCCCAGTTTTCTACAACTTTTTTCTATAATATTTTTCTCATTTATTTTCATTAACTTATCATGGAAATAATAAAAATATGTATTTATTTAGGCCAAGATATATAATTTTTTATATGTAATTGGTCTATAATGAGAATTAATTTACATTTAACTTATGTGGGGTTTTCATATTCATATTATATTATTTCCATATCTTCTATATTTTTTAGTTAGTACATTGTGTGTCAACTAATGGATTGTTTACAAATTCTAGTAATATATTTGTCTCTTCTCCCTAATCATTAGCTTGGTTGCGATCTATGATTAAAAATGTTTTTAGGTTACTTTTATTATTAACAAACAAAAGTATATTTCTATTAGAAAAGGGTAATTTCAGGGAGAGAGTGTGATATCCTCGACTAAGGGGATTTATAGTATCAAATTATGATGAAAACCCAAATTAAATTATTTATCTTTTACAATTAAGAGTACTTGATTCCATATGTCATATTCATTGTATTATGTTTTCAAATTTATTCTTCCAATATGTTGAAATCACAATTCATGTAGATTTATCTTACTTTATTATTGTTTTTTTGATTTAATTATAGGGTTATAATATTTTTATTAATTTATGGGATCATCCTAAAAACATCAATGAAAAGATAATATTTTTTAGTCATAGTTAGTGTTTTTATATTATTTGCATATAAATTCAATTTTTTATAAAATTTAGATTTATGGACACATATCTTCCCATTTAGTAGGCGCGATACCATGACAACTTATTTATAAGAATATTTTTTACATGAGGGTAGCAATTACTGAAAATATCTTATAGCCATATGTGATGATTAATATGGCTATAACGGTGCCTCCAAAGATAGGTACTAAAATTAGAAGATTTTTCTATCGATATAGTTGTGCCACCATAGCTGTATAATTTCACTGGTGACATTCCCATGCTGGTATACCCTTCCTAAAATAATATATACCCATGGATATGATTTAAAATATATATTCATTTTTTGTGTACTATTTTCTGGCTAGAAATGGGTTTCCCATATTGGAATATGTTTATGGGTGAAATTTCTTGTGGCTTTAGGGAATTAGTTCATTATTCCTACAAATATCTCGCACTTGTGGAGTGTTAACCATATCACGCAATTTCCATTAGAAATGTCTTCCATGGAAATATAGTCCCCTAAAACCACAAGTGGAATTTGTAAAGGGACATGGGATGAATTAATACCAGGTGTTGGGATCCAATGAATCTATATCTATGGGTTTATATCATCTTTTTAGTAGATATATAATGTTATTAAATAGGGATCAACTACTTTATGGGTGAGTATTTACTAAATTGTCATATTAAATTAATATAAAATTTAGGACTCCTTAAGTAATTATTTTTTTGATAAAATGGCAATGTCATCGTCATATGTTTTTTTAAGAACAATCATACATAATATAGAATTATAACTCAAACAACATATAAGATTCTTATAATATTTTATGGAAAATTCTTAATTATGAAGAAAAATTATCAGCTCTTGAATATCCCCTTCCTAAGTAACACATCTTCAATGTTATTAAAATAGTCATTCTTTTTATTTAATATATTCATAGATTAATTGAATTAATATTTTAAAGGAATTAGATTCATGGTAAAAATATTACTTCAAATGTCCACTCATGTAATCATTGTAATCTTAATGATGAATTGAATTAACTGAAAGTATCATCAAAGGATTGATTTTACCATTAAATTTATTCTTTATTAATAATTATAATCATAATGATGTTTTTAATGAGTTTAATAAAAAAAATTTCCTTTTTTAATCAATCATTTTAGTATATATGTGTATTATATAATATGTATAATCGCGATTACTCAATTGAAAAAAGAAAATGGTCAAGGATTCAGTAAAATAATGAATAAATTGTTTATGCCATAGTTATCTTTAGTTATTGAAAACTATTTTCTTTAGGAAGGTAAGAAAATTTTTCATTTGATAGAAATATCAATGATACCTTATGGGGATTGAGAAAATCCATGGAAGCATCCATGTTGGGTATCAGAATAAAAAAAACTATTTTATTTGGATGTTTATATAATACCAAATACATATGTTAGTCCATATAGTATGAAAAATGGACTAGAGGGGTTTTTCATTTGAATATTCCTTTAAAAAAATTTATCTATAACAATCGATATGAGTTTATTATTGAATTAATCAATAGTGTAGTTAAGTGCTTATAAAATTATATATTGGAAATAAAGTATGAACTTGATTTTATGTGGTGGTTTATATCACAATGATCCTATTATACACTTCATTATTCTCTAATCATGTAGAATATCAATACCCACTATGAAAACTCACATTTAAAAGAGTGATAACTTTTTTATATATTCATTTTTTTACAATTTCCAAAGGCATAAACAATACATGCCATTTCATAAGAGTCACAACCAAAATCGATATGACTTGTTTTTGGATTCACAATCGAAGAACCATTATTTTAATTAATATAATAACCATTATTGGATTTATTATTATTGAAAAAATCATAATGGTCTTTAGAATATTATAAAGAAAAATATTTAACAAATAATAAAAAAATGAAATTAAAAAAATAATGAAAAATTATATGATGAATATTAATGTAGCTCAATAATTTCGTTCAATTCCATTGAATATGATGAAATATTTAAGACATTTATGATCACACCATTGAAAAAATAATGGAATTACTGATTTTACACTAGAATATGGATAAATCAATTATTGAATAAACTGTGTAATATTTATTTTATCTCATTTTCAATTGATCTCATTCAAATGGATAATCCCAAATCATTAACTTCAAGTTAAAATGATTATTAAGGTTTTTTTAAAATACCATTCCTAAAATTACACATGTTAGTGAACAATAATACTTATAATAATAATAATAACATATATATTGAATTATCACATTCATTATCAAATAATTATCACAATATTTTACTCATGATTTTTTCAAACACTTCCAAAATGATCATTGATATAAATATGTATTTTAAAAAGTAATAAAATGATAAAAATTTGAATAAAATTTAGTTTAATTTAAATATAAAAATAAAAATAAAAATATAATCATGTTCATGTTCCTGAAATCTAGAATATCTCAAAATTATGAAAATTATTTAATCATGTATCCAAATATATGTAGAAAAACATTTCCTTACAGCCAAATGTTTTTCATAGCTGAATGACATATACACAGATGAAGGATTAACAAATACTAAATTGAAACATATACAAATAATATTGTTAAATTCTTTACATTATACTTTTGGATATATCCACATTATTGATTTCTGCGTATCCAAAATATAAAGAAGGACACATTTGATTATTATAAAATTTTGATTAAAACACTACAATTGCACATAACAAATATTCTATACAATTTATATGAATTTATTGAATAAATAAAAAATTCTAAACACTTACAAAATAGATGAATCAAATCAACATATCATAAATCTCATAAAACATAGTAAAATGGGGATTTCCTGATATTTAATTTCATATAAGAGTAACATTACATGCATGTGTAAGGATAAAATGAAATTTTCCCACTATGTGTAAGGGTAAAATATAATTTTTAAAGCATGTGTAAGAAAAAATCATAAATTTTAATGAATTAGTAAAGGAAAATAGATTTTAATAGTGGATTTGTAATGGTGACTAGAATTTTATACGGCTCTCGTAATGGAACACGAAATCTTTAAAAAGAAAAATATAAGTATTATAAATATACATTAAGGTAAATTATATTGACATAAGGGGAAAAATAATATTTAATATGTTATAAAAAGTAAATTACTTATCATGTTAGGGAAAAAATATATTATATGTGCTATTTAATATAAACTACCACTTATGTATTGGTAAATAACAAAATATGAAGGATACATATGGGTAAAAAAATGTTATGTAGTAGAAATGAATAATTATAAAACTTATATAATAGTAATGGGATGTTACGTATAGTTATAATATTATATATATATATCTTACATAAATGCAATGAATATGTTACATAAGGGTATATAAAAATTTAGAAAACATTTATCAAGGTACATTAGAACTTATATAATGATATAAATAGACTCTTACAATATGAATAGTGGTAATATAAATTACCTAGAAAAATACATTTTAAAAAAAAATTGATATATAATTATGAATAAGAAAAAAAATATTGATAGGAAACAAATACATAAATGAAAATTTATTTTTGAAATTGTATTTGAATATTTTTTTTGATGTTTAATTAATTGGGAGGAAACATTGTTTTACATAATTCAAAAATAATAATTTTAAATGTTCGAATATTTATAATCTATTAAATTATGTGAATTAAAAAAATCATTTAATTAAAAATTCAAAACCCACCTCCCCCATTTTTATATTTTCCAAAAGTAATTATATAGTAAATATCCAAAAAAGTATCACCGTTTAATGAACAAATAATGATATTTATAAAGATTAAAAAAATTAAAATTTGTTATATTTGAATGTTAAATCTCCACATACATAAACAAATATATAAAAGTAATATAATTATAAAATGTGTGTCAAATTTTAATAGAAGTAGGATGTTAAAATTATATAAAATAAAAATTAATTCAAAAATATTTTAACATAAAACTAATAAATTATCATTGAAATTTAACAATAAAAAATATGAATATAAATGTATAATTATTCTAACATAACATAATCACTCATTAATTTCTAAAATCATTCAAATAAAAATGTAGTAAATATGTCAAAAAATTGTTTTTTGGTCAAAAAATTTAAAATAGTATCACTGTTATTTTCAAAATCCCTCAAAAATAAAATATAACATTTATATTTTTTAGAGAGTTGGAATGAATTGTTATATATATAAATAGAAATAAAATTATCAAAAAAATGGTAATTTTATAAAAAAAATATAAAAAACCAATAACGTATCTTTATTCCAAGTACATTGAGATAAAAATCTACAAAAAAACAGACGCACCCTTAGATATAGATAATGAAAATGATTTTTTTTGAAACTCCATGAAATTAAATTATTATTAAGAAAATGAAACATACTTTTTGTTCTTTTTTGATTCGGAAAAAAATATCCAAAATCAATGTTATATTAATAAAATGAATAAAAAATTATTTGAATAATAGATAAAAGTACCCATAGTTACATTAATATATTTTATGACTCTTTTAACATCATTATGATGAATTTAATTATAATTTAACTCAAATATATAACCCAAAAAAACTTAAAAATTTATAGTTATTATACATGAAGTCAAATAATGTATGCTTTTTTATCACGACTCTATATATTTTAACATCCTCACACTTTCTAGATTCATCTAAATCCAATTGTGAACATCTAATCATTGGTTTTTACTCACAAATACATGAATCAAAGTCAAATATTTTTAATTGTTCTTTAAAATACATGTCATAATTTAAGAAAATACCATAGTTTCATTGGATAATTTGAAAACCATTATAAAATATCAATTCCCCCATTAAGATCCTATCAAACCTATTAGTAATTAAATAATTAAAATCATTACACATTAAATCCTTTTTAAACAAAATATCATATCATCAACATATATTTTTACAATTACGATATAATTTGAATGAATCATAATAAATAATGTTGGATAAAAAATTACATTACCAAATCAATCTTGAAATAAAATTTATTTAGTCTATCATACCAATCTATATGATATTTCTTAAGACCATTTCAAGATGTATTAAAAATAAAAAATTATGATAAAATATTTCATTTATAAATTTTGGGGATTACATAATAAATAATTCTTTAGAAATTATTCCATTTAAAAATAAAATGTTTAAATCCTTTTGAAATAATTTAGAATTATAAAATACATGAAATTATAATAAAATGATAATAGATTATATCCTATAAAGAGTTGAAAAAGAGTCGTCATTATTAGTTTCGTATTCTATAGAATAATCTTACTCCACTAATTTTTCATTATTTTTAACGATGCTTCCAACATCAACAATTTTATTAAGAAAAAACCACTTATTTACTATTATCAGTTTGTATTTTAGTTTTTTAACAATGTTACAAAAAAATGATTGAAGCACGTTTAATTAATCATTTATTGAATTAGTATTTCTTAATTCATTTGAAGAATCATTTATAATAAAATTCATAATGGTAGGTGCAAATCTATAATTTTAAAAATAATTTTGAATCAAATTTATTGGTTTTTAATATAGATTGAACATCTATAGTTTACTTTCTAATATAGTGATGTTTAATATTTTTCCAATCTATTAGACTAGTCTGAGATTATATTTCTTCCCCTTTAGCAATTTAATTATAATTTTAATTAAAATATTATTAACCAAAATTTAATTCCATAAATAAGTCATCACCATTATTATTTAAATATGAATTCAAATTATTATTTTTTATTTTCATCAAATTCAATATGCATATAGTATTCAATAACAGTTGTAATCTTATTTTAGACTCCATAAAAATTACTAGAAATAAAATAACCTAAAAATCCGTTTTTCACTTTTAGAATAACATTTTTGGATATTATATTTTTTATTTAAAATCCTGCCATTTCAAAAAAAACATTTAAATTATCCATCAATAGGTGTAAATAATTTAGAAAAAAGATAATTTTTTTATTTTAAAATAGTTTAATTGAAATTATATTTATAACATTACAATTTTTTTTAAATAATTGAGCTTGAATATTTAGAAAGATAATCATTTATTTAGATATTTATGGGAATTGAAATGTTCAATCATTCAACCAAAACATTTTTTGTTTAATCTTAGGGGAAGAAAAATAGTGTTTGTATAAATTTAATTCAATTTTTTTTTTCAAATTTGGATTTATAAATTTTATAAATTCTATATCAAATAATGGATATGATTGATAGATTTTTGAAATTATGAAATTTTTTTGAGAGATCAAATTTGATTGATAGAGTTTCGGTTTTATGTGACATGAAATAAATCGAGATGAATCTACTATAAAAAATCATCTATTTTAAATAAAAACATGTTTACATATTAAGTAGTAGGATTCATAGTACCATCTAATTATATAAATTAAAATTAAAAACATCAATAAGTATTGACATAATTTAAAAAATTAAATCATTATTTTTTATTTTTCTATTTTAAACACGAATCACAAATAAAAAAATTACTTGAATTTAGATTTTACTATTTTAAAACATGTTCATAATATGAAAAAACTTCAAACTGTATGAAATTTTCAGGTTAATTTCAATAATTCAATAAAATATCATATATTTATACATCATTTAAACAAATTACATTTTCCCCATCTAAAAAATTAATATTATTAACATTATCTTTTCTAATTATAGAAAATATAATTTACCTAAATTTCTGCATTGTACATTTACCATTCTGAAATATAAAATTTAAGCAATAATCATATATTTATGATATACTTATTATAATATGTTTTAAACCTTCAAGAAATAAGAATTTTGAAATAATATTAGTTTTAGAATAACCAACTTAAGGGCCCACATTGTCTGTGAGCTGTATATGTTGTCAATAGTTGTTTCCAATGGTTATTATTGGTTATCAATGTAATATAAATATTTCATGAATTTAATTATGCTGAAGAAGTTATAAAAAAGATACAAATGAAATTATAGGCTTAATTTAACATGGTTGATAACAAAGTAGATTTATCGTGGATGAATGTAAAGTAACATGTTAACTCAAGTATTATTATCACATAAATTTTCTATGAATACATTGTGTTTACTTATGATGAGTGGTAAATAGTAATTTATGTATACAAAAAAGTTCATAATTATTAGAGAATCTTGTTTCTTACTAGAATGATGTTAATGAAGTTCCCTTCATTAATTTCTTTTAGATGATTAAGATAAGAATGCTAACGGATGGAAGATGTTTTCGAGAAAAAAATACATCAAGGGTTTTCCATTAAAAGTTTGTAAATTTTATAAGTATGTAATTGAAATCTATCCCCTATGTAAATTCAATTACGGCATATGGTAATGGTATATCATAATCTATTTTGGTAATATGAGCACTATATAGGTTACGTCAAGACTTACAATACTTGAAGAAGGTTAATCAGATTGTTGAGAATGTTTTAATTCCGTATGGAAATCTCTAAAGCTGAATCAATAGGGTTAGTTAAGAAAATTGGATACATGTCCATAAAAATTGGTTCTATGTTTTTTCATCATTCATAGATTTTTTTTCCTAATTCCACTTAGTGGAGTTCCCATTAGCTAATATTTTTGGTGACATCTTAAATAGTTCATCTGTTGTATTAAAATGTAAATTTCAATAGTATAATTGAATTATTAAAATACAATAAAATGAATATTAGATGAAAATTATACGGATGTTGATGGACTGAGTTGATTAAATTAATAGTGGAATAAATTTTTTGATAGATTACATTAGTGGTTACACTTGAAAAACAATGACCGAAAAAACCATGAATTTTTTTTATACAATGAGTTATTAGTTATTCAAATAACACAATTCATGAAAGATATTCTTTAATATTTTGTTTTCATGAAAATATATAGAAGTAAAATATAGTTAAAAATTATTAAATCTAAACAGGATTACATAGTCAATTAGATATACTAATTTAATTATAATCTAAATGAAGAAATGTAATAATTATATCATATGGACTTATATAAAATTGGGAAGTTAAAGAAAAATGTTCTCAAATTATCACAAACATGATTACTAAAAAATAAAATAGATTGTCGAATCCTATGAAGCGCATTGAATGATTATATTGTTTAATTATTGAACATGAGTTTCAAAATCATCAGACATAGAAGAATTGTTTTTCTGAAAGTCATTGTATTTAAGAAACATTGAAAGTTGATGATAAAGATTCCTAAATGAGTAGAGAAATTGTCACAAACCATCCCAGAGGGGCCCATGCCATGATTACCCCAATACCAACTCCAATGGTCTAGGGGTTGATGAATAATACAGTGTAGTCATATCCCAAAAACTGTGAGGAATTTTTCTAAGTACCTATAAACATGAACATATCTCTACACCACAAAATGATGAAATATAATAACACTATGTACAAAATTCATGAAAAAAACTAAAATATATCATGAAATTACTATAGGAAAATTAATTTAAGTAAACAAGGTCAAATACAACCCACAACAATGAGTTTATAAAACATGTCCAACCTGTACGAAAAGAGGTATTGTGAAAGCAATGTAAACCAAAAGAACAACATTAAGTCTGTTGATCCTCACTAAGGATAGCCTGGTCCTAGTATTCATAGTACTCTAAATTAAGGTCAATCGTTATCATGAGACACAACACATTCATGTAAAGATAGTGTAGGGTAGAGTACAATAAAACATTGTAGGACATCCCAAAACCAAAAAGGAAATACCACAAAGAAAATACCAAAAAAGTAATACCACAAAGGAAATAAAAAAAATGAAATACCATAAATAGAATAACAAAAACGAAAAATAGTCATACCTATAATGTAATATGTCTAAATAATGTAGCATGAATATCCAAATATACTTTTTCCAAGAAATGTTGTCCAAAGGAAATCCATGAACAATTACCTGCCACGGGATTCTGCTAAATGGATGCTATTTCCAAGAGAACTCACTCCTTGATCCATGATATCATCGGAGACACTCACGAATATGTCTAGATAATTTAGGCCACACCTAACGAGAACACACTAGTCAAGGATGAATATGATACAAGGAGTGGGGATCATGCATAGACACACTGAGGGACACCACATATCTCATCCAAACACTCTGGGGGATACTACATAACCAATTTAGAGCTACCGACAATATAAATGGTCTAACATAATCACACTAGGGAATAAAACTAAACTTATTGATGTGGCCCTCTAGATTGAGAGATACTGAAATTTTCTATATGGTCACTTCGATTCCACAATACTCTACTAGTGGTTATAAAGGATACTGCTTCCATTCCATAGAGGGATACCATAAATCAATTTTAAACATGACATGTAGATTAGACTACAATCTAATAAAGTGGATGTAATAGTGTATTGAACTCTATATGAATGTACCAATGTAATTCTCTCAAACTATATGAGTCCAAGCTAAAAAACATACTATAATTATCAAAGGGACATTATCAATGTCAGGGTCCTAAAGTCATGGAAGTACCTTCAAATAGACGTACCATTTGGAAGTTATGTTCATTTGAAGAAACTTGTTGAAAACATAAATAGGGAACATGATATTGACCGACTGGGTACCCATCACCACTGTCGGTCCATCTACCACCACATATAACCATGTAAAAGATTCTCAATATGCCGTAGCGGCCAACCGTGTGACCACCCCTGGTCGACCTGAGGTCCGACCCAGGTCCAAACCAAATATGGAGTTCCCTATCTGGGATTTTCTTGGTCCATTCCACATGGTCATCGCCCACATCCCATGCAGCCACTCTCGCCTCCATATCATGTGTCCCCACTGCATCCTCCAATCACCAGCCGCAACCCTTGACCACATGTCGCACCCCGAAACCCACTCCACCGCGTGCCACACGACCCACTCTACCTCATCGCATACCTCCACCTATGATCACTGACACCATGAGATGAAGAAGTTATCACCTCACATCTATAGAATACCACACCAGACCTACACTATAGTTCCTTTCTATGGATCATCAAGCTACAACCGATTACTAAAAATCAAAACAATCATAGATTTGGATTCCCCAGGTCTTGATCTACACTAATTTGGTATCTAATGTACTTTTCCCTCTAATTAAAAAGCTTGATCACATTCATAGACTATCACATAGACTATTTGTGACCATATGGGTCAAATGGAGATGAATTAAAAGAATGGGGGAAAGTAAATCACACATAAAATCATGATGAAAAAACCTCAAACTTTTTTTCATATCAGTGTCTGTAACATCCCAGGTAAATAATGAATGTCAAATTATTATAATTATTAATATTTCTGAATTAAATACTAATTTTAAATTAATGGGGATGCTATGTTTAATAGTGTACCCAACACACAAAAATGGGTTTCTCAAAAATCATATGTTGCACAAAATGTTGAGTCATGCTGAAAAATAATGATAATATAATATTATTATTTTAAATGGTTATTAATGCCTAGACCTTGTACTAGAAAAATTGAATAGAACTTACTAATATATTATTATACATGTTTTTAAATTTCTTTACATTTCTAAAATAAATTTTTGAGGATTAAAATAAGAATGAAATAGATTTTAAGCATCTATACTCTAATATTCATTAAAAGGATGATTTACCACCTTTGGATGAAAAAAACATTTTAAATTTAGTTTTTCTAACTTTTATATGTTCTATTTGAAAAACTAAATTATTTATTTAGAATCGGGATATCAAAATTTAATTTGGATGAAATTTTGTCTTTTTTTTCGAATAATGTTCATTTTATATTGAATAGTGAAAAATACTGCATCTTAATTCAAAAATTCCAATTAATATAATTTATTTATATAGAAATATTTTTTTAGTTTTAAAATTTAGTTAGATTATATATTTACTATTTAATCAAATCTTGTAAATTTGATGAAATTTCAATTTGAAATTAGAGACAAATAGATGTCAATCTTTTGGATGCTTTTACTTATTAAAAACATGTTTTCTTTTTTGAAAACAAGAATTAATTTTCAATTAATTTTTGCAAATTCTTGGATTTGAATTTAGAAAAATTGATTACATATTTTGAATCAATGTAATTTTTTTAAATATATAACTTTTCTTTTATGACATTATTAATAGTAACATCAGTAAATATTTTATTTTCAATTATTAAAAGGTAAATATGGTAAATTAGGGTAAACAATAATATTATAATGATATTAAATTACCCTTAATCTTGTCATAACTATATCGTATGATACATTTACAATCATGGGAATCCTTGGTAAGATTTTGGGACCCCATGGAGCAAATTGTAAGTGAAAATGAGATTTTAAAAAAATAAATTTAATGTTAAGGAAAATGAAACATAAACAAATATCTTTTAGTAGTAAAATTTTTATATGGGGTCGTACAAGTGATATATTAGGCTATAAATATCCATTTGAAAGATAAAATGATTTACTAAATCATGGATATTTACTTATAATTTTTATATATTAGATAAATAAATTTAATTATGACACAATGATGATGTAGTGATTGCTTCATTATTAATGAATTCAAATAAATGATAGTATATTTTAAAAAAAATTATTTTATTATTTTCATGACATATAAATTTTTTTTTATTTTAGATACATGTTATATTTTTATTAATGATGTTTTTTTTCATGTCAATCATGTATTTATGGATGTTTGAAATAGTCATGATATGAATAGTGTCCAAATTGACATAATTCATATTTTAAACTATAAAATATTTTATGAAATATTATAAGAATAAAAAAAATATTTTGGATAAATAGTGATAATAAGTCTGAAATTTTATTTTTTACTCTTTAATTGGTTATTTTTCATGTTTTGGTTACTATTTCAAATCTCTGTGTGTGAAATGCTTGATAGAATAGTAAGAGTAAAAATGGAAAAATTAAAAAGACAAGGATTTAAAACTAAAATACATATCCAATTATTATAAGAGGATTTTATTTAGAATTATATTCAGATTATCTTCTATTTTTATTATTTTTGGATCTTTGGTAACTGAAAAATTTTTAATTATAAAATACCACTTTCAAACTTTTAAAAGAGCCACTCCTTCCTCTTATAAAAGGCCACACATCTAACACCTCACACACATATCTAAAGCCACTTGGATTGGCCAAAATCTTCTCCAATAATCTCCCAACATCCCACTATTACTTCTATAATCTTTAACATAGGAATAATCCATTTAAATAATGCGTTTTTTCTCAAATCTAAGAAATTTACACGTTTTAAGAGGTATTGTCTTCCCTAAAATTTCATTCCATTATTCTACTTATTCAATCCCTACCCTATTATTATTCATTGATTACATCAAAAAAACTATATCCTAAAAATACTATGATTTTTTAATAGAATTATTCTAACTACACTTACACATACCTCCATCTAATGGATTTAGAACATACTATTTCTGTGGATGGGAAACTACTATCTCAAGAAAGAATGATTGTTAAATTATCTCCTATGGCCTGTCATGGTGGCCTTTATTATGGAACAATATTTATATGTGATATATATTAAATTTATATTATCTCTATGTTTCTGTATTTTTTTATAACATACGTTGATGGTTTCCATAATGGGTAAATACTATAATTTCATTTTAGGAAGTGCGTACTACTGCCCTCTAAAAGTGATATGACTCGTTAATTACACACATGGAACATATAAAGGATGGTGTTAATTAACATATTTAATGTAAATAAATATGATATTATACAGGAATTAGAGTATACTTATGCATCATTTGGTTTTCATTTCTTTAAAAAAGAAAAAATGAAACGAAAGTAGCATTTATGCGAACGTACGGGTTATCGTATCCACAAACAGTGCATTTCATTTTCCATTATCCAAATGACATGTACTATTATAAATAAATATATACTGGATATTTATTATATATATGATATTAAAATCATAAATATCATTTTGGATATAAGGTTCTATTGGCCACATGGACAATTTGTAATTATAACAAGTTCATTTTTGACTCAAGTTCCGAACAACGACAAAATATATGGTATGAACTCCAATAATTGAAAAATTGTTATAAAAAGGTATTAAGTGATATAAAAGGAATAATAAACTTGGGAAAGTTTACAAAAAAGTATAAATTAAGTTAATTTTTTCATTCAGGAATAACAATGAACATATAAGACATGTCATACATGAGGTAAGGGACGTCGTCTCAATCTTCTTTCATTGAGACATATTTGGATTTATACACACCGTGAATTTACACAGTGTATAATTAACCCCTACAATTTTTAATTTAATTCAAATAGAATCATTTTTCAACGAATGATTTTCTGAATGAAAAATAGAATGTTTATCTTTAATGTACGCGGTGACAACGACCTTTCCTCCAACGTGAGCATTATTTAATATTTGTCTTACATACAAAGATGTATTGTTTTTAAAAGGAAAATAAATAGAATATACTATTTTTAAGACTTATTTTATTGAAAATGGTTTTGATTATGGAGTGATTATGTCAACATATTGAAATTTTATATTGTGATTACATTATAGAAATGTCATCTTTCCTTTATGTGTGTTCATGTGTTATGATTATGTTTTCGTTCTTGGGCATTGTTTACATATATGGGTGTTTTTTTGATAAAACATGGGAAGGTGAGCCTGAGATATCTCTCTAATGAATTGGGTAATGTTATGGAGGTAAACAATAATTTATTTCCTATGATATTTAGAGAATATACCATGATGGGAATTCCATTATAACTCTATATGTAGATATTAAAGATACAATGTAATTATGATATGGATACCACATGTTACCTTTATTATTTATGATTTCTTTGTGTTATTTATAAATCTTATGATTTCATGAGGTCTGTTAAAGATATTATGTTTTGTATGTATTGATGGAATAATGTTTTCCTTCTTTATTTTAAGACCCATAATGACATTTTTATGCCCATCCTATGATTTTGAAATGTCTTTCACACGTTATAAGGAATGGTAAGTGAGAGGAATGATTCAAGAAGATTTATATCAAGAATATAATTCTTGTTTTCTTTTAAGTGTTTTAATTTTATGAAAAAATGGATACTGAGTATAAGTGTCTACTTTGTAATATTTGATATGTAATAGTTATGGTATAATTCTATAAAAATCATTACCTAAAAGATCCCCAATGTTAATTATTAACCTAATTCAATATTTTTTAATGTTTAAGGCTGTGTACTTGTAGTTGGTATCATTGGTTTATTTAGACAACATTACGAGTTAGGATATTGTTAAATTAATATCCATAAATTCATTGATGGTAATATTGAAATGATATTGAATTTACATATTACCATGTTTCTTTTATTATGAAAATTCTGTGTTCAGAATGGTTTTCCATAGAGAAATCATGGTAGCTATGATGGGACAACATCAAGATGAAAACAAACTTCCAAATCAGCAGACTGAGATGGTCAGAATTAGAATGGAACAGTTTTATGTAGTGATGGAATAGTTGAATCAGGATATAAATGGTGGTGGTATCCATGAATAATATCATCCAGATCAATCATAGAGGAAAATTTTAGTATTGTGGAATTTAATAAGGAAACATCCCCCATCATTTAGAGGATCCTATGACCATGTTCTAGCTGAAGGTTGTATTAAAGCATTAGAGAAGATTTTTGATGGAATGGTGTGTTTAAAACATAAAAATGCTAGTCTTTCTGTTTACCACTTTGAAAGAGAAGATGCCCAATGGTGGAAAGTGGTTAAAAATATTAGGGATAGTAAAGATATTTATTATCATGATTGGGAGAATTCAATGGTATTTTTCTTGAGAAATATTTCCATAAAGAGGTTCTACTTTGGATGGAAGTAAATTCCTGGAATTGATTAAAGATGATGACTTAGTTGTATCATATAAATAAAACTCAATTGACTGGAAATGTATTATCCAAATTTCATATGGGATCTTGATAGTAAAATCCATCATTCTTACTCAGAATTAAATCCAAAGTATCTATGGCCTTCAGCTTGGTGTGATTTTAAATGTTTTAAAAAACATGTTCGACGTGCAGAGAAGGTGTAAATGGATTTTTTCGATGATCATGTTTTCTTTAAAAAACAACAGAACAAGATGTTGATGTGGCCAATGAAAGGGAAGAACTCTTCAAAAAAGTTTGATGGTAATAATTTTAAGTTTATAGTTTGTGAAAATTGTGGTAAAAATTAACAATGGGTAATTCATTTTGAATTCTTGTTAGTTCTTCCGATGTGGTAAATTGGGTCCAAAGATCGTAATTGCATAGAAAATAATCATGGTAATGGTGAGACACAATTTTATTTACTTTCAATAAGATGTTTTAAGTGAAATGAAATGGGTCATTATGCAAATTAGTGTCCAACGAATAACTAAATTGAAGGAAAGAAGGCAAACTACATGTTGAAATCAGTGGTGAAATCATTTTCAACTACATTAGCAGATATTGTGCCATAAAATGATGTAATATTTGGTACATTTTTTGTTTCTTCAGATTATGCCAATGTGTTGTTTGATTCCGGGTCTACACATTTTTTCATTTATGAGAAATTTTCTAGTAAATTTAGAATTCCAATATGAATAATGATCTTATTGTAAAAACACCACGAGGAAATGTTGGGAAAAGAAAAAATTATAAGCTTCCTCATGTCCTTTTGTTTGGAAAGAATCTACCTGAAGACCTTATTGTTATGCCTCTAGTTGAATTTGATGTTATTTTGGGTATGGATTGGATTTCTATATATCATGTTAAGATTGACAGTAGATATAAAGAGGTTTCATTTCAAAAATACATTCTTTTTGTATACAATAATGAACCCTTATCTCTCATAAAATAGTTGGAATCTAAGAAACAAGTAAAACATGTAAATTAATTTAACCTTGCACATATTGTTGAAAACAAATAAACTGTTCAGATTAATGATTTTTCAGTGGTAAATTTGTGTCTTGATGTTTTTATTTATGAGTTTTCTAGTATAATACCTATTTGAGAAGTTTATTTTTCTATTTACATACTTCTTGATGCTAATCTAATTTCAAAATCCCCATATCGAGTAACTCAAATTAAACTTTTAGAGTTAAAGAATCAATTTCAAGAGTTATTAAATAAAGATTCATTCGATGTAACACATCACCATGGGGTCCTCCTATCTTTTTTTTGTTCAAAATAAATATTGTTCAATGAGACTTTGAATTGATTATAGTGCCTTTAGTAACATCACTGTTAAGAACAATTATCCATTGCCTCATATTGATGATTTGTTTGATCAGCTCCAGGGTGAATCGTATTTTTCGATGATTGACATAATGTTGGGGTACCATCAGTTGAAAGTAAAGGAATCATAAATTCTGAAGACCATGTTTTTTACTAGATATGGCCATTATGAATTTGAAGTTATGCCTTTTGGATTAACCAACACACCTGTGGTATTCATGGATCTTACGAATTGAAATTTTCCGGAGCTCATGGATAATTTTTTGGTTGTATGTATTGATGAAATTTTGTATTATTATAAAATTAATGTGGATCATGGAAGTCATTCGAGGGTTTTCTTGAATACCTTAAAATTAATGAAATTTTTTAGGAAATTCATCATTTGTGAGTTTTGGTTCCCAAAATTTCATTCCTTGGTCACATTATATCAAAAAATGCTATAACTATTGTTCCTATTAAAAAATGTTGTTGAAGAATGGAGAACACCCACCAAGAAGACTGAGATCCATAATTTTTTTGGTTTGGTAGGCTATTACTGAATGATTATTGAATTTTTTTATGATTTTCTAGGCCACTGACTATGTTAACTCGAAAGGGTATTAAATTGATTTGGATAAAAGAATGTGATGAATGTTTTTAGTAATTTAAAAGAAGATTGGAGAATGCAACAATTTTTACACAACTATCTAGAAATGATGAGTTTTTTTATCTATAGTGATGCCTTTATGGAAGGATATGGTTGTTTCCTAAGGAATAATAATTAGGTATTTGCATATGATTCACGTCAGTTGATGTCTCATGAGATAAATTACCATACACATGATTTGGAATTAGCTAATGTGTTTTTTCTTTTAAAATATGGAGGCATCATCTGTATGGAGTAATTTGTGAAATATATATTAACCACTAATTTTTGAAGTATATATTCACTCAGTAAGAGTTGAACATGAGATTGATTAGATGGGTGGAATTAATCAGGGATTATGATTTCACAATTCATTACCATAAAAGAAATAATATGTTTGATTCTTTGAGTTGAAAATGTCCGGAAACATTACTCATGATATGTTTAAAACTAGATCCTTTGATTAATGATTTGTTTAAAATTGGAATATAAGTTGTTGGTGCATGAAATTCATTAGTTTTGTTTTAGGCTTCAGTACAATCATCCCTAGTAGATAGAATAAATCTAGGGCTGAAAGATGACAGTGAGTTGCAAAAAAAAGGTAGAATTGGTTAATAAGGGTAGGTTACATGAGTTTAACATTGATATAGACTGAGTTTTGATGTTTGGGAACAGATTATTTGTTCGTTTTGATTCATAGTTGATGAAAGTGTTGTAATGTGATGATCATAGGTCTCCATTTTAGTTCATAGTAGTTGTAATAAGTTGTACAGATATCTTAGAGATTATTACTAGTGGGATGGAATGGAAAAAGATATTACTGGCTTTACCCTGAGATGTTTGGCCAATCATAAGGTTTTAGTAGTGTGGCAGTTACAGAAGTGGATTTTTCAGCCATTATCGGTGCCAAATTTGAAATGAAAAAAATATATCTATGGACTTTGCTTGGGGATAACTATTGACATCTTGATGTAATAATGAAATCAGTCTTATCGTAGATCGATTGACTACATCTGATCATTTCCTTCCTATTCGAGATACTCTATCTCTAGATCAACTTTCTCGATTGAATGTTATGGGTATTTTCATGTTATATGGCATTCCCCACTCCATTGTATCTGATCGTGATCCCAGGTTCACTTCTGAATTTTAAAAAGGCCTTCCAAATTCATTGGGTTCTGAATTAAATTTCAGTATATCATTTAATCCTCAATCAGATGGGTAGTCAGAACGAATTATTCTAACATTGGAAGGTATGCTAAAGGCTTTATCGAGGGATTACCATGGAATATGGGACCAACAACTTTCCTTGGATGAATTTTCATATAATAATAGTTTTCATTTTAGTAAGCAAATTGAACTATTTGAGACAATATATGGAAGGCGGTGTCGAAATCCAGCTTTTTGGGATGAAGTTGGTGAAAGGAAGTTAATGGGACTATAATTGGTATAATAGTACGAAAAAGAAGATCAGTTGATTCAGAAGCACATGATAACAACACATAGAAGGCAGAAAAGTTATGCGAATAGCAGGGGGAAGGATCTTTATTTTGAGGTAGGTGATCATTTATTTTTTTCATAGTTTCTCTAGGAAAAATTGTGATCCATTTTGGAAAGAAGGGAACTTTGAGTCCAATGTTCATTGGATCCAATGAAATCTTGGATATAGTTGGATCAGTTGCCTACAGACTAGCTTTACATCAAATTTTATCCCATGTACAATTTTTTTTTCATATTTCAATGTGGAGAATGTATATTCCATATCAATCTCATGTTTTGAGTCTAGAAGTAGTTCGGTTGGAAGAAAATCATTCTTATGAGGAACAACTAGTCCATATTCTTGGTTGAAGATATCAAGTGTTGGAGAATAAGGTAATTTATCTGATAAATGTTTTATGAAAAACCACGTGGTTGATTAGTAAATGTGGGAATCTGAGAATTCTATGACAGAGAAATTCCCCGATTTATTTGATAAGTGAATAAAATTGTTAGGAATAAATTTCTTAAAGGGGGGAAGAATATAACATCCCAGGTAAATAAATAATGTGAAATTTTCATATTTATTAATATATGTGAATTAAATATTAATTTTAATTTAATGGTGATGCTATGATATATGGTGTACCTGACACCCAACAATGTGTTTCTCCGAAATATTATGTTGCACATAATTTTTAGTCCTACTATAAATATTAATAATATAATATTATTATTTTAAATGGTAGTTAACACATAGTTATTTTACATGGAGGAATGAACAGAACTAACTAAGATATTATTTTACAAGTTTGTTAAATGTATTCACATTTATCCAATAAATTTTATAGGGTTAAAATAATAATGAATATGATTTTATTCATAATTACTCTAATATTATTAAAAAGGCCGATTTACATACATTTGGGGGTGAGCCATTTTTAAATATTTTTTTACACTTTTATATGTTCTATTTTTCAAAATAAAATTCTTTTTTAGAATCGTGACATCAAAATTTACTTTTGATGAAATTTTGGTATTTCTTTGATAAAATTTATTTTTTAATGAATAGTGTATATTACTTCTTGAATGTCCCAAAGGACTTAATTTTTATTAATTTTTGAAAAACCCCTTTTCATGGGATGGGGGAAACCCTTACAAGGACCATAGGCTTTCAGATTACATTTCCCATAGGCTTTAGAGACATTACATGACCTAAAGGTCTCAGGAAATTCAACCAGACTATAACTACAAGCAACTGACCCTCCCCTACATCTGCATCGAGATGGTAGCTCTCCACCTTTGTATAACCATCTGGATAATCATCCTATGCAATAAAAAACTATTCCTGATGTCATAGTCAAACCCTTTCATCCTTTCAAATCCATTGGTTCTTCTCTAGTGAGTGTGCATACTCTGAATTCTCCTCTGGGGATGCTTTTTTTTGGTAGAGTCGGTCTGGGGAAACTACATGTGGCATGAAGGAATTGAGCTGGCCCAAAGGACATAGCGGTTGGTAGAAATTCTTACCATCCCAAAGGCATGGATGTCCCTAATGCCTTAACTACTCTAGGCCCAAACCAGTGGCCCAAGTTGAATAGTTTTAGCTTCAACCGTTCCAAATAGTACTAGCTGTAGTACCCGCTATAGTACCTGCTACAGTACAACTACAATTCCTTCTACAATACATACTATAGTACCAGTAATTATTCCTCTACAATGTTTTGATCCTAGGTCTCATGGATGTACTTAAGGATTCCTCACTAATTGGGCTGAGGCTCATCTACAATAGTAAAAAATACTGAATTTTAATTCAAAACTCTCTTTAATGAAATTTATTTATATATATAGATTGTTATTTTTATTGGTTTTAAAGTGTAATGAAATTATATTTTTACGATTCAATATAATTTATTCATTGGAAGTAATTTTACATTGATATTGGACATAAAAACTACTCATTATTGTGTTTGTTTTTACTTATTAAAAACATACTTTTTTTTGTTTTGATAACGAGAATTATTTTTAAATTAATTTCTGCAACTTTTGTTATTTAAATTTGGAAAAATGGATTCCATATTTGAATTTATTATTTCATAATTTTTTAAATATGTAACATTAATTTTTTTAAATTATTAATTGTAACTTCAAAAAAAAATTTATTTTTCTATGGTTAAAGGGTAAATCTGGTAAATAAGGGAAAAATAATATTATAATAATATTAAAATACTATTAAAATTTCCCTAACCCAAATGGATGAGACATGTCCGACCATTTTAATCCTTGTGTTGATTTTGGGATGCCATGGAGCAATTTGTAAGTGAAAATGACATTTTATAACAATTAATTTAAAGTTAACAAAAATGTAACATAAACATATATCATTTAGTAAAAAAAATTATATGGGGTTATAGAAGTGATATATTCAACTATATATAGTCATTAAGAATATAAAAATATTTCCTAAATCATGATATTTTATTTATAATTTTTAGATATTATATAAATAAATTTAATTATGAACAACTAATGATGTAGTGATTGCTTCATTAATAAAGGATTCAAATAAATGATATAAAATTGTTATAATAAATTAAATTGTTTAGTTTGATGTCATAAAAAACTTTTATGGGTGATAGTTACATGAAATATTTTTATTAATGATGTTTTTTCTAATCAATCATGTGGTTATTGATTTTTAAAAAAGTCATGATATGAATAGTGTCGAAATTGACATAATTCTTATTTTAATATTTAAAATATTTTTTAAATTATTATCAAATTGGAAAAAATCTATGATTAGAATAAATAGTTATCATAAGTATAAAATTTTATTATTTTCACTTTAATTGTATATTTTTCAGGTTTTGGTAACAATTTTTTTCTCAAAGTCTTAAATGCTTGACAAAACAGTAAGATTGAAAAATGGATAAATAAAAATGATATGGATTAAAAAACTCTAAAACATATCTAATTATTATTGTATGATGTTTTTTCAACTTATATTCATCTTATATTATCTTTTTATGTGTTTTGGATTTTTTGAAACTGATAAAAAATTATAATAAAATAACACTTTTAAACATTCATCAAGAGACCCTCATCCCTCTTATAATGGGCCACCACCTATAACCCATTACACACACCACTCAAGCCACATTTCCTTTCCAAAATCTACTCCACGAAGATCCAAAAATATCTCTATTCCTCCTATAATATTTTCCATAGGAATATGGAAATTCAAGAAAGCATTTTGGCCCAAATCAAAGAGAGTTACACATTTTAAGAGGTAGAGTCTTCTATAAAATTCATTTCCATTATTCTACATATTGACACCTTATTATATTATTTTTCTTAGATTACATATAAAAAAATTTTCATAAATATAATATTATGTTTTTATGAGAAGTATTCAAAGTACACTCAGACATGCCTACATGTAATGGATTTAGGACATACTGTTTCTGTGGATGACGAACAACTGCCTCAAGAAACAGTGATTGTTCAATTATCTCCTACCACCTCTCATGGTGAACATTATGAAGAATATTTATTTATATGTGATATATATTATATTTATATTCTCACTATGTTTCTTTATTTTTCATTTATATTATATCTATATGGTTTGCATAATGTGTAAATACGATAATTTCTTTTGAGAAAGCGTGGACTCCCGCCCCATCAAAGTGATATGACTCATTCATTCCATTCATGGAACGTATAATGTTTGGTATTAATTATATTTTTTATAATATATAAAATATGATATTATATTGGAATTTTAATATACCATGGTATCATTTCTATTTCATTCCCTGAGAAATGAAAAAAAGAAATGAAAGTAGCGTTCATTCGTACGTACGGCTTACCGTCTCCATGAATGGTTCAATTACTTTTAAAATATCCAAATGATATGGAATATTATAAATACATATAAACTGTATATATATCATATGAATGATATATAAATCATAAATATCATTCCAGAGATAAATGAATTTTGACCACACGAACAATTTGTAATTAAAACAAGTTCATTTTCTATTCAAGTTCCGAACATAGACAAAATGTATGATAGGAACTAAAATAACTACATAATTGTTATAGTAAAGTAATAATTGATACAAAATGAATATTAAAATGAAAAATGTTATGAAGAAATTAGAAATCAACTTAATATTATTATTCAGGAAGAACATGGAACATACAAGAAATGTCGGACTTGTGGTAAGGGACTTCGTCTCAATATAATTACATTGAGGCGTATTTTGATTTATAAACACCTTACTTTTACACGGTGTATAATAAACCCCATTTAATTTTACATTAATTCAAATAGAATATTTTTTATACGTAGCATTTTACTAAATGACAAAAATAAAGCTCATTTTTAACGTATGCAGTGACATCGACCTTTCTGCCTCCACAAAAATTATTTGATATTTAGCGTCCTTATGAAGTCATAATGTTATTAAAAAATAAATACCATATAATATTTTTATTTATTTTGGTATTGAAAATGTTTTTGATAATGGATTTATTATGACAAAATTCTGAAAATTTATATTGTGATTACAATGTGAAATATTATCCATTCTTTTTGCTTATTCATGTGTTATGATTATGTTATGGTTCTTGGTAGTTTTTTATGTATATGGGTGGTTATGTGACAAAACTAGGGTGGGTGAACTTGAGATAACTCTCAAATCCATTGGGTAATGTGACAGAGGTAAACGTTAATGTTTCTCATATGATATTTAGGGAATAAATGGTAATGAATATTCTAACATAACTCCCCACATAGCTGTGAAAGCTACAATGTATGTATGATAAGGATGCCACATGATACCATTATTATTTCTTATTTCTATGTGTTTTTCATAAATCTTATGATTTTATGAAGTATGTAAAATAGCTTATGTTTTGTATGTATTGATGGACTAATGTTTTCTTTCTTTATTTTAAAACCTTTACTGAGATTTTTATGCTCATCCCATATTTTTTAAATGTTTTTACATGGTATAAGGAAGGGTAGGAGAAATGAATTTTCAAGAAAATTTATATTAAGATAATAATTCATGTTTTCTATTATGAGTTTTTATTTTATGAGAAAATGGATATTGAACAATAGTGTCAACTATTTAATATTTTAGATCTAATAGTTATGAAATAATTCTCTAAAAATCTAAATCAGAGAAGATCTTCAATGTGAATTATTAACATAATTAAAGATTATGAAATTTTTAAGTCTGGGGACATATAGTTTCAATATATTTCCATTAGATGAATAAATGAAGGGGAAATATGGAAAGGTACAAAAATAATCCCAACAATTATAATCCATCTATCAATGATCAAACTATAGTTAAATCTATTCATAAATTTAACCATTTTCATAATAAAAGTAAATAAAGGAGATATGTTAATGAAACAACTTCCCTACCATAATTTTATTAGTTTCTGACAAACAACAGACATCGTGTCATCGTCATTCTTCGATTCTTCAAATCAGAGGGGCGTCGTTCAGTCGATCTAGATTTGTTTGCCAAAAATTTCCCTTGAGGTTATTCCCAACATATTTAGATAAAATTAATGGGTTATTAGGGTATTCCTAAATTTCTGAAAAGACATATTTAAAATTAGAGTCTCTTCTTTAAAACTATTTTTTTATAAAATTATTTTATTAATGGTTATTCTCTCGGTGAATTTTTATATAGACGACCCACACCAAAAAAATTTATGTCACTCCTTTGGTAAATTCAACACTCTAAACTAAAAGGTTCCATCAAATTTCATATGCGAGAACCCATCTGGGATTTTAAACACTTATTCTAGAAAACTGTGAGTACAAAATATTAAAAGTGTAATTTTTTTCAAACAATTGTTCCCAAAAAAACAAGCCTCCAAATCACATGTTGTCTTATCAACTGGTCTGAAAATAAATCTGTGTTATTTATTAAAAGAATACATGGGAAAATAAAATAGGTTATACTCTCCCTACCTTGAGGATTTACATCCTCTAAATCCAAAACAAGGGCTATTATGAAACTGATGGTAATGGGAAGGAATCCAAGCCTCCCTCTCCTATGTTCTCCCCTAGAGATTACCATTCAACCACCTGACACATACCAATGGAATCAACCATGCATGGAGAATAATAACCTATTTAGTTTGAATATAAACAAGTTACTTAGAAAATTTGTCCCAATCAATGATGTTTAGATCACCCAAGTCGATGATGTGTTAGGGGTCATGCACATACCTCGTTAGCTGCGACATGTGGAAGACATCATGTACCCCATATAATTATGATGTTAGTGCTAAGAAAAATTCCACCTCACCAAATCATATTTGTATCTGGAATGGGATGATGAACCTTAAATATCACTTTTCACCCCATCCAGATATTCCTAATCCCTATCGAGGTGAAATCTGATAGAAGAAATGGTCTCTTTCAAATATTTCTAATGTCCTACTTGACCTATTATCATATAACTTATGCTAACTTTATTGATTCTTCATCAATTCTTAGATGATCTATGCCATTTCCGTAGTATCTCAAACTAACCTCGGACCCATGAGTATTTACTCTACTTGGTTAGTTTATTAATGGCTTGACCTAAAGGGTCCCTCATACAATGCCTCTAATAAATCCATCTCAATGGTGGAGTGATGGCTGTTGTTGAATGAAAACTACACCAGGGGTATTTGACCCTACCAAATATTGCCAATGTATAACATGCATGACCGTATCATGTCTTCTAAAATGTAAATGGTCTGCTTAGTCAAAATTTCCTATTAGGGGTAAAATATTTTTCTCAAACATAACCGGTTTGCAAGCACCTCATGCAATCCCTTCAATAAATGGGAGGAAAATAAATCATAATGATCTAAAAATAATGTTTATGGGACTCCATGGAGTCAAACTATCACTTTCATGTTGATTTACCCAATATCACTACTAAACTCAACAGTCACATATCCTGGAAGTGGGATGACATGGTGATTCAGTCAATGATCACCTAGATGGAATCCTTTACCCTGGATGCATGTGGTAAACCCTTCCCGAATTCCATTTATATACAATCCAAATTACCTTGTAGCATATCAAGGGGTTGATCTAAACCTGTGGGTACCTGGTGATCGTCATTAACATGCAGACATGTGAGGTATCAAGAGACAAAATCATCAACTCCCTTCTTCATCCTTGGCCAACAAAAATGATATCGGAGGTCTTGGTATAACTTTTACTCACTATAATGCACCACTAAGGGGAATTTGTGGAACTCTCTCAAAACCTCATACCACAACCTCAAAGGTACAATTTTTCTCTCTCTAAAAATAATGATGTGGTCTTATTATTTTGAATATCCATTAGAAGCATCTCTTATGGACATCTCAGCATGTAGGGTCTCCCAATCAGTGAATAAATTATGTGCCTTCCTAACTCTATATAAGAGTGGAGGGGTAACAACCATTGACTGGAGGTAAGTTGGTCCATCACCATCCAAAAATTATATTTTCAATGAGGCCAAATTCTCTAATGCCTCGTTCAGTAACTATAAACAAGACCAATGATGGAATCATCTTCCACCTTTTTCCCCATACCTAGAATACAGAAAATATCAATGTCATAGTCTTATAGGAACTCGATCCACCACCACTATCTCTGGTTTATATTCTTCTGAGGGAATATATTCATGGGACTATATTGATCATAGTAGACAATAATCTTCTCAACCATTAGGTAGTGTTGCCACAACTTCAATGCAAAGACTAACAATGCCAACTCAAGATCATGGGTCGTGTAATTCTTATTTGGTGGTCTAAATATGCTATAAACATAGGCAATCATAACATTACCTTATTGTAGGACACAACCAAACCTGGTCCAAGATGCATAACAGAATACCACGTACACACTGTCCTCCTCCGACAACATCAGGAAGGGAGTTCTCAACAACCTTCGACTCATATCCTGAAATCACTACTAGCATGTAATTGTCCATATGAAAGGCCCCACTTTCATATACAATATGTTAAGGTTTTTTATACTCTTGATGAGTCATGTACAAACCATTGATAGTATCCTTCCCATGCATAAACTTCATGCCTTGGTAGCAGTCTTGGGTGGATCCCAAGAAAGAACTGCCTCAACCTTTGCTGTATCCACAGAAACTCCATCCTCTGAGATGACATGTCTTATAAAATGGACCTCATGAATCTAGAACTAAGGGTTTGATGGAATCCAATAATTTTGGTGATCTTTAATTGTGTCAAAGAACATCCTCATGTGTCTTCTGTGCTCCTCCAAAAACATCAAATACACTAGGTTATCATCGATGAAGTCAACCATGAATTGGTCTACGTAATGCTGAAAGATACATTTCATGAATCCAATGAAAACTACTATGTAATTATTCATTCCAAAAGAAATCACGTAGTAATCACAGTGAACATAAAGACATATGAAGGTCATCTCTAATATATCATCATCTTTTACTCTCAACTGGTGATAGACTGATCTACGGTCAATCTTTGAGAACCATCGCACACCTTTCAACTAATGGAATAGGTCATCGATGATTAGACGTGGAAAGTTGTTCTTCACTATCCCCTAGTTCAAGAATTGGTAATCCACCATTATCCTCAATCTCCAGTTACCTTCATGGAAAATAAAATTTGGGATGACTAGGGTGAAACACTGTGTATCAAAAATCCCTTCCTCTACAAGTCCTCCAACAACACCCTCGTCTTGCAATGTTCAGAGATATCAATATGATATGAAGGTGTATATATCTAGGATCTCCTAGGGTTTATATCAATGATATGTCTATCTCCCTATATGGAGGATAATAGGGATCAATTTCAGGAAGGACACCCTTATACTCCACCACCAATATAGGAAACTGGGGACACATATCATCCAATAAATTGACTATGAGGCTAGATAACTAATGAGTGATTAGATTAAACCACCTATGTTTGAGTCCATCCTATGATGCCATTTTAACATTTCACCAACAAAGGAAAACCTGATTCTATCACATAGCACACACCATACACTGCACCTAAAATCGTCAATGTGATCATGAACTGTGGATGACTAATCCATACAAAGAATGATGGAATAATGCTTCAATGTTGTTACCAGGAGAACCCAACCAAAAATATAACCACCATGAGTCACATCACACTATTGGTACCAGTGTGTGATAATCAAATCACATCCAATAGGAGTCTCTCAAGTAAGTTTTACGTCAAAGGTTCAGTCAGAATCATAAAGTATCAAAAATTATTCCTAGAAAGAAAGAATGACTATGAGCTATAACTATTAAAACTATAGCTAAGTGTGAAAAGACATAGATCATACCACAAATCATCCATGGGGATGGGGGTTAAAATCCTCTATCGCATTCAGATGGCCCCATCCCTGACCACCATCTCTATGATCCTAAAGTGAACAACATGGGTGTTCTTGTAGTAAAAGGTCAAACCTCCAACCACCACATTCTACACTTCATATTCCACTGGCATGTCTACTTCACTATGGGAAACCCATCTCCTACTACTACATCTACCTCATTGGTCCCTTGACCGTATCCTTATCTGCTGTACGATAGGTTGGGAAGTCTCATCAGATTCTTCATGCTAAGGTCTCAACTACCCTATTCCAACTGCAATCTCCCACTTCTGGAATCTTCTCTTTTTGAGAGATCTATACTAATAGGGCTTACTAAAGTTACCTAGTATATGATGAAATGATATGTGATACGAATGACTTCCTAATCTTCAAGTGTAATTCAAACATGAATGTCTGATCCCTAATGAAATAATCTCATACAATTTCAAGGGAACAACGGGAAAGATCCGAAAAACATGTCGTATACTCCGCCAGATTCATATTTCCTTATTGTAGAAGAAGAAGTTCCCATATGCATACATACCTCAATTTGGATGGACATAACTCCTCTTTGAAGAGATTCTTGATATTTTTCGATCATAGAGTTGTCTCTTCATGATACCGGGTCTCCATGCTCCACTATCGCCACTTTAGATCATTGATAAAGACATAGGAAAAGGACTTCCATCTCGTCGGCCAACATCCTCACAAGGAAGACAACATGAGTGAATCCCTCTAGAAAATACCTAGCTAACTGGGGTTCAGGATCACCCAAAACCAATTATGTTTTGACCTTTAGTGGTCATAAAATACACTTTGCCTATACGCATCCTTAGAAACTAGTTCTATTATTATCTACTACTCGATGGGTGGTGGAATATCTAGTAAACCTCTCATATGTTCTATATCTGGTATAGTCCCTTATATCGATGCCTCATTACTAGGTGTATCATCCTCATGATCTCACAGTGTAATACTAATTTTCAATCATTGTGATATAATCCCAAAATTAAACAAAACATACTACTATCAAGTGAATATATTTGGAGATTTTTCTCAATAAAGTTATGTAAAACACAACCATCCATATATAATTCACATACTATCCCCCCCCACAACCATTGTATTCATGAACTGAGTCGAAAATTAGGAAGTGAGATTCCGAGTGTATTGACACATTGGCTTCCGCACCAACAATGGAGTCCTTATCAAAAAATCCAAACTCAAAACACAAAACACTATTTATTTAAACGAACCTCATAGATTCTCAGTCTTAAGATACAACTAACCACCTATTTTACCACTCTATCATGACCCATCCTGGAGGGGCCCTTTCCGTGACTACCCTATTCCCACCTTCAATATGTTAGTGGGTAGTGACTAGAACCAAGTAGAAAAATCCCATAAATATGAGTCATTTTCCAAACTACCAGAACATATACACACATCTGAAAGACTCAAAATGTTGAAATTTTAAAACACTATGTAAATAATGAATGCATGCCACTATGATCTCACAAAAATAGTGCTAAAATAAAATTACTATAATTAAACTGGTTCAAATAAAATATCACCACAAGGAGCCTGTAGAAAAATACCATCTTGTATGAAATTATGTACTTAGATATATATTTGAAAAATAAGAACACACCTTGGTCTTCCCATCCCCACTAAGGACCGCCTTGTCCTGGTCTGCCTAGCACTCTATCCAAAGGGAGATTATCTTCAAAAGACATGACAGATGTTGGAAAATCATATGCAAGGTTGAGTAAAACTATACTAAGTTGGATACCCCAAAACCCAAAAGGAAATATAAAAAATAAAATAACACAAATGAAATAACCTAAAGGAAAAACCATGAAGGAAAATAGATAGGTTCATGCAGGTATATGTCAATAATGCATGTAGAATGAATATCCAGCTGTACTCAGTCCATGAAACATAGCATAATAGTAAGCCATAACCAATTACCTTACATAGTATTCAGCATTAAGCATGCTCGTTTTGGGATAACTCACTCCTAGAGCGATTACATCATCTAATACACTCACTGATGGGTATATCTCATTTTATCCCTACACAAATTGAACGCATTGGTCAAGGAAGAGCATTAGAAACAAAGAGGGGATCACACCTAGACACATAGGGGGAAACCAAATATCATGGAAAGAAATATGTTGGGATACTACATACCCAATATATATCAACACACAATGTATGGGATCCTTCCAAGACACACTAAGGAATACAACTAACCGTATTGATGTAGCCCACTATATTGAGGACCAATGCGCTGATCTTAGAGGTTATGTTGATTCAAAAAAATATCATAGGGGTGATAGAGGATCATGCTCAAGATACACATAGGGATACCATAAATAAATCTATGACTTGAACTATATTGTAACACCCCAAGGATCCATGGTACACTTGTCTTTGAATAATACAATCGCTTTTGTTGAGCGAAACATTGAGGTCTAAATAAAACAACCAATCAAACTAGCTGTTATGAAGAGTAATACCCACTTTTTTAAATTTTATAAATTTTATTTTTCAAAATGGACTTCATTTTTGTATTGGTAATATCATATTTATCTTCGGGGGAATTTTTGGTATTTTTCTAAAAACATTCAATTTTTGACGAATAGTGAAAAACTATATTGTATTGTTTAAAACCAACTACTTATTTAAATAAATAGTTATTTTATTTAACTTTATTTTAGCTAAAAATAGATACATAATACCAATATATGTTCAATTTAATTCATTGGACTCATTTTATAATAATATTAGATATATAAAATGTTGTTGAACTTTTTACAATCGTTTACCAATCTTCTAGGCACATTTCCAAATTTGCATAAAACATAATTTCACCGCTATTGTGATTTGAATTTGAAAAATCTTAGAGACATAGTTAACATCAGTATGTAAAATTTTGTTTAATAATATGAAAATAATTTTTGTTAAATAGTAACTTTGGACTTGTATTCTCCATTGTTAAATGTAAATAGGGTAATTAAAGGTAAAAAATGATATTATAATTACCCAAAACATGTCCTAATTCTATTGGACAAGTTAGTTTCAACAAAAATAAATCATAGGAATAAAATATGATCCTTTTGTTCCACATGGATTAGATAAGGACATTTATTATTATTTTTATTTAAAGAAGAGTTAAATGTGTTAAATTCAATGTGTAATAACTAAACCATTTTTAATATAGAGTTATACTTAAGAAAAATTCATCTATAAATATTCATTAGAAATTGAAATATATTTTCTACACAATTTTATTTTATTTATAATTTTCATACATTCTATAGTTAAATTTATTTTTGACACAATGATGATGTTATAAATACCTTGTTAATGAATGATTAAAATAACTGATATTATAAATGTCGAAATAAATTTAAATTGAAACTTTTGATGAATTCAACTAATTTTATATGCTAATAGGACATGTTAGGGATACTTAAATATATTTTTTTCGAAGTGATAAAGATATCATTACTTTTACAAAAACAAAATACCAAATAGTGTTAAAATTGACATAAATGAGTTTAAAAAATACTATATTATTAATTGAAAAAATATTCCAAAAAATCTAAATTTCGGAAAAAGGACTTAGATAAGGATTTATATATATATATCAATAATGAACCAATTGGGTTACTCTTGGATTTTTATTGTGCATTTATTTTCCACTTATTATAATAAATCTAGAATACAAGGTAAAAGTTAAACTATTTAACTTAGAGTTAAATCTAAAATATAAGGTAAATATGGTGACCTAAAACTATATAAAACCTATTGGTTGAGAGGTTTTAGATGAATACTCACCTTATACAGGAAATAAATCTTGTTGGATCAATTATAAACCGAATATGAGTGTATAATAAAATAATATTTCAAGATTTTCCAAAAGTGAACCTCTCCTCTCTTATAAAAGGGGACTTACCCTTCTCTCAAAATCACACCTCCAAAGACATTTGGCTAGGCCAAACCATTCTCTAATATCCTACCAACTACCCTAAAATATACCTATATAACTTAATGTTAGTATATTTCATATCTATAGAGCCCTTTTGATCAACTCAAAAGGAAACGCCCAAAGAAGAGGTAGTAATTTCACCACCTATTTCAATGTTTTTTTTTCTTCCACTTACTCATTATTTGTTGTTTCCATACAAAAACAATAAATCCAATGCCTTATAAAAACTGTTATTTTTATTATAAATATGTTACAACCATACTAATTATTCTATCCATCCTATGAATGACATTTCACCATATGTGCGTACATACGACTTGCCGTCTCGACATCGTGGTGTAGTTTGTTATTCAAACACATCATTATTTGGATGTGTATAATATTGAGTATAAATTATCTAAATAATAAATATAACATGTTAATAATTATGAATATATGATATAGTATAAAATTACATATGTTTTCACCACTAATAGAATGATATTGTTTCTCATGTGTGTGTATGGATTACCGTCTCCACGAACGCGATTAAATTCATTCCCCAACATAACCATTCAAGAATAATTTTCACATTATGATTAAAAAAATGTGTAAAAACTTAATTTCATTCTATATTTGAATCTAATACATCTATCCACAACAAACATGGCTTATGTAAGCAATAATATAATGGAAAACGAATCAGTTAACACCTGAAAACACAATACTACTGAAATATTATTAACAATGAAATATTAAAAGATCATATATGATATCATAATTAGGAATGTGGTTATTTTATAATTTAATAACAATTATTTAACTATTAATCTAGATGTTAACGTACCCTCGTTCAATGAAAATAATAAGGTAAGGGTTAATTTTACAATCTATTCATTATCCGAGGTTGTTTTTACGTGAGTATCTACTAGGACCTCTTTATCATCCACATCTGTGATTTCTAAAGAGCTATTTCAAAACATATTTTCCATTTATTGGACTATGGGTCAACGTAATTTATACCATTTGTTGACTTTTTATAAAATTTTATTAATGGAATCTTTTCGTTGTTTTCCAAACAAGGTCCTTTATGATCATTTAAACAAAATTAAGGAAAGAATGTTTTTTAACTTATACAGTGAGTGTGGCTATTTTCTGTTGTTATAACACCTTTAAAGCATACCTTAAAATATTATAAGAATATTTTCAAAATAAATGTTTTCATTGATTATTATGTGACTTTTAAATGATTTCAAAACAGAAAGAGATATTTTTCTCAAATAGTTTTGATTTCATCAATATCAACATCCATTGTTGCATTTAAACACTTATATGAAGTTCATTTATTATTATAAAATCTTCCGTATTAAATTAAAGGATTTTTGATATGTTTTAATGTGAAGTTTTCATTCTATAACATTTATGGCTAATGAAATTGGCTATTGATATTACATGCGATAATTCTAATAGTACTATATCCATGTGTATATGTAAATGGAATTATTTAATATATCTTTTCCATATTATCCTAATGTTTATGTTTAAAAGGATTTTGTTTTAGTATTATAGATTTCCTTAAATGTTTATTATTATTTATAAAAGATTATATTATATTGAAATCCTTACTGATCACCAGAGATCACCGATTTCTACGTTTTATTTTTCCCAGGATGCGAAGAAGTATATTATGACTGAACATCAGGGATAGTCTAAGGGATATAAATGTGGTCAGATGATAAAATGTTGTTGTTTTATTTCATTTTATAATGTAATGTAATACTTATGTGTGTATCTATTACTTCCAAGTCTACTAAACTAATCATTCATTCGGAACATGATTCCTTATATCATGTAAATGTTATGTAATATTGCATCGACTCTGGGTAACTGGGGTGGGGGCGTTATAGTTAGTATTAGTGAAATTTTAGTACAAACAATGAAAACCAGATTTAGAAAAACTTTGATTAGAGAACATTACCATGTGATAGAATTTGAGGATTACTATAGAAGAACTTCATATAATTTTGGTAATGTAGAGATTTTGTGAGTTTTACAAGAAATAAATACCTTTCTGGATACAATCAGGTAGAGGCAGCTCTGGTATAGATGTACCTAGAAGTGAAAACTCTAAAAAAGAGTTTTGGGCTTTGCCCGGTGTATCCTTGTACATGACAATGAGCCTTGCTGCACTCATGGTTATAACACTCATGGGGGATATTATTAGGATAACACACATTTTATTTACAAAAAATTATGATGGATTTATGAGTATATACCTCCTGAAAGATTTTTTATGATTATATATTATATCCATAAACTGTTCAATTTATTTTTTGTTTTTTAAAAGTGTGAAATTATTTATTGCGATTCATAAAAAATCTAGTGTATGCTATTGTTTAGAAATGGAGACTAGTGTAAGGATTGGAAACCATATCAATACACCTAATCCATGTAGGGATTTCCCTCTTACTAAATATAATTATAGTGGGTTAGGTGATGAAATTAGTGCTGATTAGATTATCCTCATACTGGGATAACTCACTCATGTTATAAATAATAACCTTACTCGTATGGAGCACCATGATCCACAATGCAGAAGATCAATGTTAGTCAACTACATGATGTAACAACCACCGTCATTAAATGGGACTTAAAATACATTTGTAGTTGAGAAATAGATAAGTTCCTCAGAGAAAATATTTCATTATTTAAGGATTAGCGAAAGTGAAAATGTTTTCATGAATGTTTATCTCCATACGAGAGATTAAGATCAATGGTGGTCATTAATTAAAAAAAGAAGATGAAGATGTATAATATATTGAATGTAGTGAGTTTAAAAAGTTTTAATTAGAAATATACTTTCCATGTGACCATTGAGCGGATATGGAAATACAATTTCTACATCTGAGGCAAAAGGACGATGAGAATTTTGGAACATATGATGCTAACATTACATAGATAACAAGGCATGCATCAGATTTTATACATAACCCAAGGAGTAAGATTGATCAACTCTTTGATGGGTTAAAAACAATTTTTCATCGTGAATTTGTCTCATAATGCTTATCGTCATACAAAGATACTTTCTCATGTGCTATCAAGACAGAAAAATAATTCTCTAAGACATACAAATTTAATGAAATGTAAGATAAGAATAGATCTTACGAACACTCTAGAAATGGTAATAAGGGGAATATGGGAAAAGTATAATTTCTATGCTGTAGTAAATAGGGGAAAACACCCTGCTACTTTATTGAAGGGAATGAGATTCTATTATAAGTGTTGTAAAAAAGTCTACCAAGCTCGTGATTGAAAGGGAAATAATGTGGCTGTCAATGTTGAATATAACAATTGTAGATAATTGTGGGATTATACAAATGAATGTCCAAAGTGAACAGGAAACATACCTTAAAAAATACTAAGGGATTATTTCCAAGATTATGCGATCACTACGGCTGAGGTTGAAACTTGAAATGATGTGGCGGCATGTAATATAATGGGTTCCTCAAGTTTAGCCAATGCTTTATTTTATTCAGGATCATCACATTGTTTCATATCTTCATAGTTTTCTAAAAAAAATATACATTTAAAATTTGATTTAAAAATGGAGTTTTTAGTCAAAAATATTAAGGGAAGTATCATTGCATCAATGTTTTGTGAATCTGTCCCCATTTGGGCATATAATTATTCTTTATCTGCTAAACACATCGTCATACCCATTATTGAATTTGATATAATCTTCAGTATGGATTGGATTTCATACCATGATGTGAACATTTATTCTAAGATGAAGGAGGATACAATTTTTGATAATGACGAATTGTAACTTATCATTAAAGAAGAAACATCACCAGCTGATTCTTATTTGGATCCAACCTAGTAGCACTACTAAATTAAATTATTGGGGAGGAAGAGAATGAAATAACTATGGCAGTTGAAAATAATTTTCAAATATAGGATATAGATATTGTGCATGAATATGTAGAGGTGTTTCTATAGAATTTACCTGGATATCCTCCAAAACAAGATATTGAGTCTTCTATCGATTTAATTCCCAGTTTATGGCCCATAGAGAAGAACACTTATAGAATGGCCACTGTGTAATATTTTCCCCCTCTCTACTCATTTGGATGCCCAATATGATTCATATCTTGTGTAAGTATAGCAATAATATTTTTCACACCATCTCACATAACGTTGGTTTGTTCAGGAGGGAAATCATTGCATCATCCATTACATTGATCAACACCGTTCCTTCGGGTTCTAGTCATCATCTAAAACCCAAAAAGAGCATTGTGAGAGGCAAAATCATTCTAGGAAAAAAACATAGTAATGGGGGATTACATTCAATATCTATCATATTAGGTTTAATTCTAATATCATTACCATAATTCTAGGACTATCACCTATACTTATACTTAACCTTAGGGACATCCCTAGAGATACATTACAAATATCTCTAGGGATCTCACTAATGTTTTCACATCCCAGTTTCCGAAGGTTAACTAAACCTTTCCTCTGATAACAACTGTAGAGACCCAAATAATGATGTACATAGACATTACATTACTTTTACAGAATAAATCATACATAAATAAAACAGACACCAAAGGACCGTAATTGTTTAGTGTCTTTGGAAACATGGAAAATAATCTTCTAATATTGGTGAAAGAGATTCAACATCTCACATAAAGATCTTTTTTTTTTCTTACCTAAAACCATTCTTTATATCCTGGGGAAAAGAAAACATATAAAGGGTGAGCTCAAATGATCAGTAAGGTTAATCATGGAGAAAATAATACAAACCATATACATTTGAACTTCAATGCATGAACATAAAGTTTAAAGATCAAAATGTTGAGAAATAAATCTTGGAAGTACATAAGCCATAGATCATAATGGAACATTAATAATGATAAAATAGCATGGGAATAAAACATGTACCTGTGGAAAACCATTAAGAACATGATATGATTTCTATAGTTGCCATGACATTAATTCCAAGACCATCTTAGTGGACAAAGTCCCTTTCTAAATCGAGTTCACTCCTCGTTACAATCCTGTATCACTGAACCAGATTAACATACCATTCCATACATGTCTATCTCATGAGTTTTAAATCTTTAACCAATGCATTGGAAGGAGATATAGGTCCCACCCATCTCATAATTAAATCATTCTTTCGTGTGCCAAAAAATAATCATACATCATTCATAATAACCCAACGAATAAAATGGCTTTCATAAACATCATCCCATCATAATACAATCCATATAAAAGAAACAGATATAATTTCATCATAAGAAAAATAAAACCATGTAAATAATAGATATATTATACTTGAAACATAAACATACTTAATAATAACATCCTATATGGAAAATAGTTTTGATAAAACACTTGAAATGAATTCATGGGGAAAATAACCTTTATTCTTCAAAATCATTTTCATTTCACAAAATTCCATTCAATTTTAAAAAGAATTATTTTTTTGAAAATAATCATGAAATCATGTATAGGAAGCTTCATGAAAATTAGGTATTATGAAACCGTAATAATCCTTTCATGCCGTATAAGTTAAAAAACATTCTTCTTGTACTTTTGTCAGAAAAGTAAAAAAGTACCACGTATGGTAAACAAAAAAAGATTCCTTCCATAACACAAAGTAAACGTCATAGAGGGAAAAAAATGAAATTAAACATACATGGAATAATTTTAAACACTATAAAAAACATTTTTATGGACATAGATGAAAAATATAACCCCATTAAATACTAACGTATAAGAAATCTCGAATGAGATTGAAAAAATATCCCTTACCTTAGGTTCGATATGCTTTGTACATATCCAAAACTCCTGTATAATGATATGAATAATGTCATTGACTTATTACATAATCATATTCACTGTTATGATATCATATATGGTTCAATTATTACATTATATTACCAGTTCTTTGGTAAATTCATTTTTAAAGCAACGGTTTGGGTAAAATTGTTTTATTTATCGTACATGTTTGGACATGTTGGTCTTGATATTATTATTACTTATATCATGATTTAATTACTTCCAGAATATAAATCATGATTTATATATCATATATATTCAGTATATGTATTTATATATATATATATAATAGATAGATAAATGAAATAAAATACAATGTTCATGGAGACGGTAGGCCGTACGTACGGATGAACGCTATTTTCCTTTCCTTATTGACTTGAATGGAAGTAAGTAGATGACATATATATATACAAAAATAAATTATCTTTTTCATGTCATATATTTAATTATTATTAATTATATATACTTTATAATCATTCTTGAATGTTTAACATGGAAAATGAATTTAATCACTTCGTGGAGACGGTAATCCGTACGTAGGAACGAGTGATGATATCGTTCCAATATATATTGTGTAACACCCGAGACTTTTATGTTATATAAATCATCAAAGGAATATTTTTCTACACAACACTTGCTTGGCTTGCTTTACACGCAATCGCGACCTTCCTCGATAGCTTGCGTCGTACGCAATACCGAGTTTCACTAAACAACAATATGCTATTAAAACTAGCCGTTATGAATAGTAATAACCACTTTTTGAAATTTTATAAATTTTATTTTTCAAAATGGACTTCATTTTTGGACTCAGAATATCGAAATTAGCCTAGGGTGAAATTTTGGTATTTTTCTGAAAACTTTCAATTTTTGATGAATAGTGAAACCACTAAGTGGTAGGTTAAAAACTGAATTTTGCATAAAATTTAATTTTACCGCTTCTGTGAATGGAATTTCAAAAATCCGAGAGACACGGTTAATATCAAGGACTAAAATGTGGTTCAATGAGATGAAAATAATTTTTTGGTGAATAGTAACTTTTTACTATTTTTACCGCGGTTAATAGTAAATAGGGTAACTAAGGGTAAATATGATATTAATATTACCCTAACACATGTCCTAATTCTATTGGAAAAGTGTAATTCGACCAAAAACACACTTAGGAATAAAATATGACCATTTAGGCCCACTTGGATTAGATTAGGACATTTATTATTAATTTATTTAAAGAAGGGTTAAAATAGTTAAAATCAAAGTTTAATAAGTAAATCATTTTTAATATAGGGTTATACATAAGATAAATTCGATTGTAAATATTCATTAGAAAGCTAAAAAGATTTCCTACATGATGGTATTTTATTTGTAATTTTTAGACATCATATAATTTAATTTATTTATGACACAAATATGATGCAGTAATTATCTTATTAATGAAATATTGACAAAATTGATAATATAAATTCCAAAATAAATGTAATTTGAGACTTTTTATGAATTCCACTAATTTTCTAGGTTACTATGATATATTATTAATGATTTAATCAACTTGGTTCGAACATATAATTCTTTTATGACTTTCACAAAAATCATATATCAAATAGTGTCAAAATTGACACAAAATAGTTTTTAAATCAAATATTATATTATTAATTGTTATTCTATTCCTAAAAATCCAAGGTTCGGCCAAATGACTTAGATAAGGATATATATATTAATAATAAACAATTTGGGGTTCGTTTGGCATGTTATAGTAAGTGTATTAACCATATAGTGAAAGAAAACAAAAAGACACGGTAAAAGTTAAATTAATTAACTTAGAGTTAAATCTAATTAATAAGGTTAAAATAATACCCTAAACTTGTCTAAATCCTATTTGTTGATAGGATTTCGACCCATCCCCACTTTAGCTTCGAAATAAGACCCTTTGGAACCATTACAAACCGATTTTGACTTTAATATAAAATAATATTTTGAGATATTCCTAAGGTGCCCCTCTCCTCCCTTATAAAAGGGCACCTCCTCCCCCTCCTCCTCACACCAAATTGAGCACTCAAGCTCGGCCATCCCCTGCCATTTTCTCCTCTCCACTTCCCTAGAATAATCCTAGAGGTCTTGGTCTTCTCCAAAGACCAATCTTAGTTCTTTAAGTGGAGGATTCAAAGAGGCGTTCCAAAGAAGAGGTAATATCCATTACCGATCTTTTCAATTTCTTTCTTCTTCAACTTCTTCTTCTTTAGTTGTTTCATGATAAAGTAATAACATCAGTATTACTTACATACTGATATGTTATTATAAATATGAAACAACCCTAATTCACCTTCTATCCATCCTACGGAAAAATGAAATCACCGCGCGTGCGTACGTACGGAATACCGTCTCCACACCGTGGTGTAATCTATTTTCCACCATCACCTTACAAGGATGGGTATAATGGTGTAATGAGTAACTATATATGATTATTATGAAGTAATATTGATACTGAAATAATATATATATACTCCAATACAATTCCACGATCATAGAAACGATATCATCACTCGTGCGTACGTACGGAATACCGTCTCCACGATGTGATGCGGCTCGTTCTACATGATCTTCATTTCATAATGATTATATAAATTAATTGAATGAATTAATATGGTATATACTTCAGTAATAACATTCTGGAAATGAATTATCTATAACCTAAAGATAAGAATAAGAATTTATTCAACAAAACACGCATAAGAACAAAAAGTTATAAAGACCCGAGTAACAAGTAACAATGAAATATTACTAACAAGAAGCTAATAATATGACCATATATGATATCATATCAATATGTATGATTCTGGAATAAGTCAATAACATTATTTAAACCATTATACAGGAGCTTCGGACACGAACAAAGCAAATCGGACCTAAGGTAAGGGAAATATCACAATCTCATTTTTATCCGAGATTGTTTATTCGTAAGTATTTACTGGGGTGTATTTTATCATCCACATCCATGTTTTATCAATATGTAATATTATTTCCATCCACCTAAAATTGTTTAAATCCATTTTTACCCTTCGGTGAGTTTTTAGTAATACGTATGAAAGGAATCTTTTGTCGTTTTTCGTACGAGGTACTTTTTGACTTTTCCGACAAAAGTACGAAGAATGTTTTTTTAACTTATACGGCACGAACGGATTTCTACTGTTTTATAAAGCCTTATTTTCATGAAGCTTCCTCTAAAAGATTTCATGACTATTTTCAATAAAATCTCTTTCTTTTAAAATTGCATGATGTTTTGTGAAAAGAAATTGATTTTGAAGAAGAAAGGATATTTTCCTCAAGAATTCAATTCAAGTGTTTTATCAAAATTATTTTCCATCTAAGATAATAAAGAGTTCTGTTTATATCCATATTTTTACATTGATTTGACTATTTTGTGATGGAATTATGTTTATGAATTCCTTTATCTTATATGAATTGATTTATGATGTCATGATGTTTCAAGAATCCCATTTTTGTTACATGTGTTATGCGATGATGTATGTTTTATGATTATGTGGCACACATAAGAAAGGATTCATTATATAATGGGTGGGACCTATATCTCCCTCCAATGCATTGGGTAATGATTTTATATCTCATGAGATAGACATGGCTGGAACGGAAGGTTATTTCGGTTCAGTGATACAGGACTGAAACGAGGAGTGAACTCGGTTCAGAAAGGGACTTTGTCCACTAAGATAGTCTTGGCAATGAGTCATGACTAACAAGAAATGATTTTCCATGATTATGTGTGCATGCCACAAAGTTTCAAGTTTTATGTTATGATTATGGGGATCTCATTTTCACTTCTATGATTTATTCCATGTTAAGATATTATGATCTCTTTTGCAGGTTTTGGATTTTCATAAAGATATGATATGATTTTTATTTCCTTTATTTGCCCTTGCTGAGCATTTGAGCTCACCCTTTTATGTTTTCTTTTCCCCAGGTCAGGAAGATGGATATTAAGTAGAATATGCTAAAAGGGACCCTAGATATGATGAAATAAATGGGAGACACTGTAGAAGATTTATGAACCAGTTGTTTATGTTTCCCAGTTTCTAAAGACACTATACCTATACGGTCCTTTGTGGTTTTGTCATATGTTGTAATAAGTGTGCTTAAATTTTGAAGTATTAACAATGTATGTAAAGTGTGGGTCGTTATAGTTGGTATCATAGGAAAGGTATAGTCAACCTTTGGAAACTAGGATGTGAAAGCCTTAGTAAGAACCCTAAGGATAAGTCTAAGCATAGAACACAATCTTAGTGTTTTAGAAATGGCCTTGAATAACCTAGGATAAGACCTTAAGCATGAAAATTTTATTCTTGAATTATGTGGTTTCCTATTATAATTAGTGTTGCTCACACTATTCTTCTTGGTTTTAGTCAATGGCTGGAACCCGAAGGAACCGTGTTAATGCGGAATGCGATGGGCAATGCAATGATTGTCCCCCTGAGCAACCAAACGATATGGGAGCTGGAATGAAAAATCTTGTAGCCATGCTCACACAACTTTCTCAAGCTATGAATCATGCAGGATTTCCAAACGAACAAAGGAGGGAGCAACATTCTGTTGAATCCTTCATGAGGCAGCGTCCACCATCTTTCAGCGGGTCTACTGATCCATTAGTTGCTGAAAAATGGATTAGTACTACTGAAAAGATATTTTCAGTTCTTCAATGTTCTGAGCATGATAAAGTCATCCTAGCAGTGTATCGTTTGGAAGGAAATGCGGATCAATGGTGGAATCTTGTTAAGAATACGAGGCAAAGGGATGAAATTGAGTCTATGGAATGGGACGAGTTCAAGAACTTATTTTTCAATAAGTACTTCCCTCGTATTCTCCGAACAAAGATGGAGAAAGAGTTTCTTGAACTGAAGCAAAGGGATGATGAATCTGTTGGTACCTATGAAGCAAATTTTACAAGACTTGCAAGGTACGCTTCTGGTATTATTATCCAACCTGAGAGTAAGATCGATCGATTCTTTAGTGGCTTAAAACCAAGTCTTCGAAGGGCGTTAGCCATAAGGGACTTCAATAGCTACGAGGAAATCGTTCGATGTGCTCTCAAAGTCGAGATGGAGACTGGAGTAACCCATCAGTCACATGGGTTTGATAAGAAGAGGAAGATGGAATTCAAAGAAAAATCTAAAGAGCACACGAAAAAGAAGATGAACATTCCCTTATGCTCAAAGTGTGGAAAGAAACATGGAGGGAGTTGTCTTAAAGGGACAAGTAAATGTTTTAAATGTGGAAAGGAAGGTCATCGGGCATTTGAATGCCGTGATAATGGGAAGAAGATGTCTAATGATGCAAACAAAGGAAGGGATACACAGAATGAACCTACTACACTTCAATGTTTCAAGTGCAAGGAGATGGGGCATTATGCCAATCAATGCCCAAATCCAAGGGTTGATGATGATGGTCGACGTCAACAAACTCTTAAGGATAAAGACAAAGGAAAGTCACATGCAATTTCTATCAGCGATGTGGAGTACGATAACGATGTGGTGAAAGGTACACTTACCATCCACTCTAAAGTAGCAAATGTTTTATTTGATTCTGGATCCACCCACTCTTTTATTTCTGAAAAATTTTCTAAGGGTATCACCGTATTACCTCAACAATTAGATGTTGAGTTAGCTGTGACAACACCTAATGGCACATCAATCGCATCAGAAGTTTATAATTCTTCTCCGATCGAAGTTTGTGGAAAAGTGCTTCCTGCAAATCTTGTGATCCTTCCTTTAGTGGAATTTGATGTGATTCTTGGCATGGATTGGCTTTCTCTACATGGAGCTCATATCAATTGCCAAAGAAGGGAAGTCACATTTCATATTCCAGATCAACCTACGATCGTTTATCAATGCAAGGATGAACATAACCTTCCAGTGGAAATTTCTTCCATCTTATGGGTATTGATTCCACTAAATGAAGGTTATTTATCTCAAATAGTTGGTGAGAAACTCACGATTAAGAATATGCCCATTGTACGGGAGTTTGATGATGTCTTTCCGGAGGAATTACCGGGTCTTCCACCAAATCGTGAAGTTGAGTTTTCAATAGAACTCGTACCGGGTGCTTTGCCTATTTCAAAGACACCTTATAGAATGGCCCCAATTGAGTTGCAGGAATTGAAGAAGAAACTCCAAGAGAATCTTGATAAGGGATTCATACGCCCTAGTGCGTCACCTTGGGGAGCACCTGTTCTATTTGTTAATAAGAAAGATGGATCAATGAGACTCTGCATTGATTATCGAGAACTTAACAAGATCACTATCAAGAACAAATATCCTCTCCCACGCATTGATGAATTATTTGACCAACTACGCGGAGCTCAATACTTTTCCAAGATTGATCTTCGTTCAGGGTATCATCAATTAAGGGTCAAAAGGGAGGATATACCAAAGACGGCTTTTCGTACAAGGTATGGACACTATGAATTTATAGTGATGCCATTTGGTCTTACTAATGCCCCTGCTATCTTCATGGATCTAATGAATAGAGTCTTTAGAGACTATCTTGATCAATTTGTGGTAGTCTTTATAGACGATATTCTTTTCTATTCAAAGAGCAAGGAAGAGCATGAAGATCACTTGAGAATTATATTGAAGACCCTGAGAAAGGAGAAGCTTTATGCCAAATTTACCAAGTGTGAATTTTGGCTTCAAAAAGTTGCATTTTTGGGTCACATAATCTCAAAAGAGGGGATATCTGTGGATCCAGCAAAAACAGAGGTTATCGAAAGATGGTCAAGACCAACAACAGTAACTGAGATCCGAAGTTTTCTTGGTTTGGCTGGATATTATCGACGTTTTGTAAAAGATTTTTAACGATTATCTAATCCACTCACCAAGTTGACTCGGAAAGGAGTTAAGTTTGTCTGGACAGAGGAATGTGAAGAGAATTTCAAGGAGTTGAAAAGAAGGTTATCCAGTGCACCTGTGCTCACACTTCCTTGTAGTGGAGAAAGGTTTGTGATCTACAGTGATGCATCCAAGAAGGGATTGGGGTGTGTTCTTATGCAAAATGATATGGTGATAGCTTATGGCTCACGACAGTTGAAAATCCATGAGCAAAATTACCCAACACATGATTTGGAGTTGGCTGCGGTAATCTTTGCATTAAAGATTTGGAGGCATTACCTTTATGGTGAAAGGTGTGATATTTATACTGATCATAAAAGTTTAATGTATATTTTCACACAAAAGGAGTTGAATATGCGTCAAAGAAGATGGTTGGAGCTGATTAAGGATTATGACTGCTCAATCCATTACCACCCTGGGAAAGCAAACAAGGTGGGAGATGCATTAAGTCGACTAGACCATGCTAGTTTATCCATGATGAGGATCACAAAAGATCCAATATTTGTGGATTTACAAAGGATGGATCTTGGAATTATAATGGAAGGGGAAAAATCTTATCTTTCTCAAATGAATGTTCAACCATCTATACATGTGAAGATTAAAGAGGCACAGAAAGAAGATACCGAGTTACAAAAGAAGGTGAGAAATGTTCCTGAATTCAACATTGATTGTGATGGGATAATAAAGTTCAGGAATCGGGTTTGTGTTCCTCCCATCACCGAATTAAAGAAGGAGCTGCTGGATGAGGCTCATAGTTCTTCATTCTCTATTCATCCTGGAAGCACGAAGATGTATATGGACCTGAAAGAGTACTTCTGTTGGGATGGCATGAAAAGAGATGTTGCTGAATATGTGTCTCGATGCTTGGTTTGTCAACAAGTTAAAGCTGAGAGACAAAAGTCTAAGGGGATGTTACAACCATTACCCATACCCGAATGGAAATGGGAAAACATCACTATGGACTTTGTCACAGGACATCCTAAAACATCCAAAGGCAATAATGCTATCTGGGTCATAGTTGATCGTCTTACAAAGTCTGCACACTTCATTGCTATTAGAGAGGATTTCTCTCTAGATCAGCTTTCCAGGATATATTTAAAGGAAGTGGTAAGATTACATGGAGTACCACTTTCTATTATATCTGATCGGGATCCAAGATTTACCTCGAAGTTCTGGCGAAGTCTTCAGCATACTCTGGATACAGAGTTGAGTTTCAGCACTGCTTATCATCCCCAGACAGACGGTCAGTCTGAGAGAACAATTCAAACCCTAGAAGATATGTTGAGAGCTTGCTCTATGGATTTCAAAGGAGGTTGGGATCAACACCTACCTTTGGTGGAATTTTCTTATAATAATAGCTTTCACTCAAAGATTCAGATGGCTCCTTATGAAGCTCTCTATGGAAAGAAATGCAGGACTCCAACTTGCTGGGATGAAGTTGGGGAAAGAAAGCTATTAGGACCTGATCTCGTTGATGAAATGGCAGAAAAGGTCAGATCTATTCAACAACTCATAAGAGCAGCTCAGAGTCGACAGAAAAGTTATGCCGACAACCGAAGAAAAGACATAGAGTTTGAAGTGGGTGATAAAGTGTTCTTACGAATATCTCCCTGGAAGAGGGTTATGAGATTTGGAAATAAGGGGAAGTTGAGCCCTAGATATATCGGTCCTTTCGAAATACTGGATCGTGTTGGGAAGGTAGCATACCGATTGGCGCTTCCACCGAATCTCTCTCAAGTTCACGATGTGTTCCACTTATCTCTCCTGAGAAAGTACATACCAGATCCTTCACATGTACTCCGCTCAGAAGTTGTACCGCTGGAGCAAGATCTTTCTTATGAAGAACAGCCGATAGAGATTCTGGATCGTAGCGAAAAAGTCCTACGAAACAAGACCACTCGCTTGGTGAAAGTTTTATGGAGAAACCACCAATTTGAAGAAGCTACATGGGAGATTGAGGATATGATGAGGGAGAAGTATCCTCATTTGTTTGTTGCAAAGTGACGAATTTCGAGGGAGAAATTCTTTTTAAGGGGGGTAGAATGTAACACCCGAGACTTTTATGTTATATAAATCATCAAAGGAATCTTTTTCTACACAACACTTTCTTTGCTTGCTTTACACGCAATCGCGACCTTCCTCGATAGCTTGCGTCGTACGCAATACCGAGTTTCACTAAACAACAATATGCTATTAAAACTAGCCGTTATGAATAGTAATAACCACTTTTTGAAATTTTATAAATTTTATTTTTCAAAATGGACTTCATTTTTGGACTCAGAATATCGAAATTAGCCTAGGGTGAAATTTTGGTATTTTTATGAAAACATTCAATTTTTGATTAATAGTGAAACCACTAAGTGGTAGGTTAAAAACTGAATTTTGCATAAAACATAATTTTACCGCTTCTGTGAATGGAATTTCAAAAATCCGAGAGACACGGTTAATATCAAGGACTAAAATGTGGTTCAATGAGATGAAAATAATTTTTTGGTGAATAGTAACTTTTTACTATTTTTACCGCGGTTAATAGTAAATAGGGTAACTAAGGGTAAATATGATATTAATATTACCCTAACACATGTTCTAATTCTATTGGACAAGTGTAATTCGACCAAAAACAAACTTAGGAATAAAATATGACCATTTAGGCCCACTTGGATTAGATTAGGACATTTATTATTAATTTATTTAAAGAATGGTTAAAATAGTTAAAATCAAAGTTTAATAAGTAAATCATTTTTAATATAGGGTTATACATAAGATAAATTCGATTGTAAATATTCATTAGAAAGCTAAAAAGATTTCCTACATGATGGTATTTTATTTGTAATTTTTAAACATCAAATAATTTAATTTATTTATGACACCAATATGATGCAGTAATTATCTTATTAATGAAATATTGACAAAATTGATAATATAAATACCACAATAAATGTAATTTGAGACTTTTTATGAATTCCACTAATTTTCTAGGTTACTATGATATATTATTAATGATTTAATCAACTTGGTTCGAACATATAATTCTGTTATGACTTTCACAAAAATCATATATCAAATAGTGTCAAAATTGACACAAAATAGTTTTTAAATAAAATATTATATTATTAATTGTTATTTTATTCCTAAAAATCTATGGTTCGGCAAAATGACTTAGATAAGGATATATATATTAATAATAAACAATTTGGGGTTCGTTTGGCATGTTATAGTAAGTGTATTAACCATATAGTGAAAGAAAACAAAAAGACACGGTAAAAGTTAAATTAATTAACTTAGAGTTAAATCTAATTGATAAGGTTAAAATAATACCCTAAACTTGTATAAATCCTATTGGTTGATAGGATTTCGACCCATCCCCACTTTAGCTTCGAAATAAGACCCTTTGGAACCATTACAAACCGATTTTGACTTTAATATAAAATAATATTTTGAGATATTCCTAAGGTGCCCCTCTCCTCCCTTATAAAAGGGAACCTCCTCCCCCTCATCCTCACACCAAATTGAGCACTCAAGCTCGGCCATCCCCTGCCATTTTCTCCTCTTAACTTCCCTAAAATAATCCTAGAGGTCCTGGTCTTCTCCAAAGACCAATCATAGTTCCTTAAGTGGAGGATTCAAAGAGGCGTTCCAAAGAAGAGGTAATATCCATTACCGATCTTTTCAATTTCTTTCTTCTTCAACTTCTTATTCTTTAGTTGTTTCATGATAAAGTAATAACATTAGTATTACTTACATACTGATATGTTATTATAAATATGAAACAACCCTAATTCACCTTCTATCCATCCTACGGAAAAATGAAATCACCGCGCGTGCGTACGTACGGAATACCGTCTCCACGCCGTGGTGTAATCTATTTTCCACCATCACCTTACAAGGATGGGTATAATGGTTTAATGAGTAACTATATATGATTATTATGAAGTAATATTGATACTGAAATAATATATATATACTCCAATACAATTCCACGATCATAGAAACGATATCATCACTCGTGCGTACGTACGGAATACCTTCTCCACGATGTGATGCGACTCGTTCTACATGATCTTCATTTCATAATGATTATATAAATTAATTGAATGAATGAATATGGTATATACTACACTAATAACATTATGGAAAGGAATTATCTATAACCTAAAGATAAGAATAAGAATTTATTCTACAAAACACGCATAAGAACAAAAAGTTATAAAGACCCGAGTAACAAGTAACAATGAAATATTACTAACAAGAAGCTAATAATATGACCATATCTGATATCATATCAATATGTATGATTATGGAATAAGTCAATAACATTATTTAAACCATTATACAGGAGCTTCGGACACGAACAAAGCAAATCGGACCTAAGGTAAGGGAAATATCACAATCTCATTTTTATCCGAGATTGTTTATTCGTAAGTATTTACTGGGGTGTATTTTATCATCCACATCCATGTTTTATCAATATGTAATATTATTTCCATCCACCTAAAATTGTTTAAATCCATTTTTACCCTTCGGTGAGTTTTTAGTAATACGTATGAAAGGAATCTTTTGTCGTTTTTCGTACGAGGTACTTTTTGACTTTTCCGACAAAAGTACGAAGAATGTTTTTTTTAACTTATACGGCACGAACGGATTTCTACTGTTTTATAAAGCCTTATTTTCATGAAGCTTCCTCTAAAAGATTTCATGACTATTTTCAATAAAATCTATTTCTTTTAAAATTGCATGATGTTTTGTGAAAAGAAATTGATTTTGAAGAAGAAAGGATATTTTCCTCAAGAATTCAATTCAAGTGTTTTATCAAAATTATTTTCCATCTAAGATAATAAAGAGTTCTGTTTCTATCCATATTTTTACATTGATTTGACTATGTTGTGATGGAATTATGTTTATGAATTCCTTTATCTTATATGAATTGATTTATGATTTCATGATGTTTCAAGAATCCCTTTTTGTTACATGTGTTATGCAATGATGTATGTTTTATGATTATGTGGCACACATAAGAAAGGATTCATTATAAGATGGGTGGGACCTATATCTCCCTCCAATGCATTGGGTAATGATTTTATATCTCATGAGATAGACATGGCTGGAACGGAAGGTTATTTCGGTTCAGTGATACAGGACTGAAACGAGGAGTGAAATCGGTTCAGAAAGGGACTTTGTCCACTAAGATAGTCTTGGCAATGAGTCATGACTAACAAGAAATGATTTTCCATGATTATGTGTGCATGCCACAAAGTTTCAAGTTTTATGTTATGATTATGGGGATCTCATTTTCACTTCTATGATTTATTCCATGTTAAGATATTATGATCTCTTTTGCAGGTTTTGGATTTTCATAAAGATATGATATGATTTTTATTTCCTTTATTTGCCCTTGCTGAGCATTTGAGCTCACCCTTTTATGTTTTCTTTTCCCCAGGTCAGGAAGATGGATATTAAGAAGAATATGCTAAAAGGGACCCTAGATATGATGAAATAAATGGGAGACACTGTAGAAGATTTATGAACCAGTTGTTTATGTTTCCCAATTTCTAAAGACACTATACCTATACGGTCCTTTGTGGTTTTGTCATATGTTGTAATAAGTGTGCTTAAATTTTGAAGTATTAACAATGTATGTAAAGTGTGGGTCGTTATATATTGAATTGAATTGCAGTGGTTGATGTAATATATCAGAATCATTATGATATTATTATAACTATATATAGTTATTATTTACACCATTATACCCATCAAATTAAGGTGTTGGTGGAAAAACAGATTACACCACATCGTGGAGATGGTATTCCGTATGTACGCACGCGCGGTGATTTCATTTTCCATAGGATGGATAGAAGATGAAATGGGGTTGTTTAATAATTATAATTACATATCAGTATATTATTGATACTTATGATATTACTTTATAATGAAACAACTAAAGAAGAAGATGTTGAATAAGAAAGAAACATGAATGAATCGGTAAAAGAGATTACCTCTTCTTCGACACATCTCTTTTAAGCTTCCTCTTAAGACACTATAGTTGTTCTTTGAGGAGAACAGAACCTCTATGATGTTTATTGGGAAGTTTAAAAGTGAAATGGTCAGGGGTGGACTATCTTTAAGGCTCAAATTTGTGTAAAGAGAATATGGAGGATGTTCCCTTTTATAAGGGAGGAGAGGGGCACTTTAGAAAAAAAAATTAAAATATTATTTTATAATAAAGTCATATTCGGTTTATAATGGCTCCAAAGTGACTTATTTCGAAGCTAAAGGGGGGATTGGTCGAAATTCTCTCAAATAATAGCTTTTAGACAAGTTTAGGTTACTATTTTAACCTTATCATTTAGATTTAACTCTAAGTTAAATATTTTAACTTTTACCACGTCTTCTTGTATTCTTACACTATATGGCTAATAATCTTACTATAAACTACCAATGGAACCCTAATTAGTTAATTATTGTAATATATATTATTATTTAAGTCTTTTTTTCGATCCTTATATTTTTAGGAATAGAATATCAATTAATAATATCATATTTATTTTAAAAACAATTTTATACCCATTTTGACACTATTTAGTAATTGATTTTTGTGAAAATCATAACAACATGTTTAGTTATAAAAAAGTTAATTGAATCAATAATAGAATGTAATATTAACCTATAAAATTATTTGAATTCATAAAAAGTCTCAAATTATTTTTATTTGGGTATTTATAATATCAATTATGTTAATATTTCATTAATAAGGTAATTACTGCATCACCGTTGTGTCGTAAATAAATTAAATTATATAATGTCTAAAAATTAAAAATAAACTAACATTATGTAGTTAATAATTTTATCTTTCTACTAAATATTTATAGTCGAATTTATCTTATGTATAACCCTATATTAAAAATTATTCTGTTATTAAACTTTGATTTTAACTATTTTAACTCTTCTTTAAATATAATAATAATAAATGTCCTAATCTAATATAGGTGGACCTAAAGGTTAATATTTTATTCATAAGGTTGTTTTTGGTCTAATTACATTTATCAAATAGAATTATGACATATTTTGGGGTAATAATAATATCATTTTTAACCTTAATTACCCTATTTCATTTTAAACGTGGTAAATAAATTTAAAAAGTTATTATTCACCAAATATTATTTTTATATTATTAAACCACATTTTAATCTTTTATATTAACTTTTTCTCTATGATTTTCAAAATTCCACCCACAGAAGCGGTAAAATTATGATTTACGTAAATTTTCCAATTCTCATAGGAGGTGGGTAAAATACGGTGAAAAGTTCAATAAAATTTTTATATATCTAAAAGTATTATAAAATGATTTCAATGGATTAAATTGAATTTATATAGGTATTATGTATTGATTTTTACCTAAAATAAATTTAAATAAAATAAATAATTATTTAAAATAAAATTCAGTTTTTAAATAGTAACCTAGGGTTTTCACTATTCATCAAAAATTGAATGTTTTCAAAAATATACCAAAAATTCACCCTACGCTAATTTCGATATTATGAATTAAAAAATGAAGTCCATTTTGAAAGATAAAATTTATAAAATTGTAAAAAGTGGGTATTTCTATTTATAACAGCTAGTTCATAATAATATTATAATATTGTCTTGTTTAGTAAAACTGAGTATTGCGTACTACACACGCTATCGAGGAAGGTATTTATTGCATGTAATGCAAGCCGAGTCTGGGCTGGAAGTATTAAATGCTCTTTTTTATGTTTCTTATAACATAATCAAAACTTATTTCATTTATACATAAAAAAAATCTATACTTAATCTTGAGTAGAATAATTTCCACAAAACGAATTTGAAATTGTGTGTAACACGAGCCAAGAATAATGTTACGTATACTGAAAGCTAATACGGTGTTATGTATAGTGAAAGATCATCTTGGTGTAGCGTACAACCAAATACATCAATGAAATTAAAATGAATAATTCTCATAAAATCTCGGGATGTTACATGAGATGTTACAAAAATGTTTCCTAACAAAGTTAGAGGGAACATATAATTATAATCATATATATTTTGATTATTTTCTAAGTATTTAGATAAAATATATATAACTATATAAATTCATCTTATATAGGTTCTTGAGTTATTCTCCACATAATAAATTTTCCATGTATGATCATCAGACATTGGTTACTAGAGTATCTAGGGAAATATTATAGGATATAGGTTTATAAGATATTTCATAAAATAATGTGTTATGAATTCATATAATTAAGTAATATAAAGTCATTAGAGAGATTTCAATCAAGAAATTACACTGAAAGAGTAGTGAAGATCTCTTAGGGTTTATCAAATTCATAAAATCTATAAAAACGGTTCAGTTCCCATCTGATGGTGGAGGATCCATATAAATGTAAGAAGAATAATAATTCAAAGGGAAGGTCAAATTGGGTCTATAAGACAAGGAATATATAAAAAATGATTTTAAGAGGAATCAAATAGATAAAATCATACTCATATAAAGAATTTATATATTTTCCCTACTATGAAATGAATGAATTATTGATAATTTTACACTGAATTGATATTTTTATATAATGTTATACTAGATTGAATTTTTGATGAAATTGAAATTGTTCAAAAATTTACTTATTATTGTTATTCTATACTTTACATATGAAATTTCAATAATCATAATGTAATTTAGAAATTCATTCAAATTAAAAAGAAATAGAGTATGTTGAAAATTTATCAAATGTTCTAGAATTGTAGAGAATTTTTCAAGTGAAATCGAAAATGAGAAATATTCATAAAATTCATGTTTCAGATAAGTGGGAAAAATTATTTGAGTTCTCAAACATTGAAATATTAGAGGACCTATATATTGGTGTACTAAAACAATACAAATAGATAAAAACTGTTCATTGAAATAGGAAAACCATTCATATTTGTATTGGAGCATAATATTTGAATAATATTCAATATGAGGATGTATAAGACATGAAAAATGGGTGTTATTTTCAACTAGGTTGATTTTTTAATAGGATAATCACTAAAAATAGAAATCAATGCGACTTCCAAAGGAATGTATAATGATTAGATATACATTGTTCTAAAAATTAAAAACTAAAAGAGAGATTTAATAGATACTATTCATATATTTCCAATAATTTGGTATCATATAGGCGTGGAAAAGAATAAGGATCAGAAAAAATGGAAATGGGTAAAAATATATAAGAAAACTAGTATAAAAAATATGTGATCAATAAGAACAACGACAAGAAGGTTATATATAACTGTTTGGGTGCAACATCACTAGATTATCATCATCATAATCATTGAAATATATAGACGGGAATAGATAGGAGATTAGATGGATCAGTTCCAGATGGATAAAGAAATACTATTTCTTATTGTTATTATGCATGTTATAAAGTGAATAATAAAGAAGGAGTGAAAAAATTAGTAGTTTGAAATCCATAATAATTATCAAAAGTCTGAATAAATTCGTGGGATTATGAATTAATATAATAAATATGGTGAATACTATATAAAGATAGAGTATAAATAAACAGCGAAGAGTTTTTATATGGAAATGGATATCACCATTCTTAGGAAGATGGATTTTTTCCACAGTCCCCATAAAATGTAGAGACTGACACAAGGATTAGGACTGTCACCTAAACACACCACTAAATTTGGAAACATATTATAGTGGATTGAGTGGTATTGGATTATTTCTAAAACATGATAAGGAAGATGTACTATTATTGAGTAGTCAAAATGTAAAAATAACATGTGAAATATTTACATTCATTTATATACATTCATATGATATATAATATGTAATAAGATAATCAATATCATAAATGTTCTAATAAGTAAATCAATAAAAACTAATAATTAAGAAAAAAAATATACTAACAAAGATTAACCCCATCTTATTATCTTGTATATACCATAGTGGTCCTCTAATGTGTATCTAGAGGGTTTGTTCATGTCATTAAGATTCTCAATATTGCATCAATTTTATTTTTGAATATTGTAGTTTATTTATTATATTATCAATGAAGTGATGTTTTGGCGAAGATTGTATTATATCATAGTAAATTCCATTTTTTCCAATACCACGGTGAATAGAGGAATGAAAGAGGAAACTAATATGAGAATGTTATTCATGTTATCTGAAGAAGATTAAGTATATGTTTCTCTATTCCATGATAGAATGGAATATAAATATTTCTAGTAAAGTTCAAAGAAGGCGGCTCTAGTTTCCAATGACGAAAAGAAAAACATTCATACATCAAGTAAATAAAAATTTAATGAGATTATATTGTATATTAAAATTATTCTACATATACTCATATTAAAAAATATCAAAGAATTAGTGGTGATGATGATATATCTACAACATATCAAGATACATTAATCTATTGTTTTAATGATATTCTTTGTTGTGCTCCCAAAGAAATTTTGACCCTTAATTATGAAGTCATTAAATGCATGTAGGTAAATATCACCAAGTTGGAAGAATATATTAATAACTTAAGGAAGTATTTATAGAAAAATTTTCATGAATGTCTAAATACCACCAATGACGTCAGAACATATGAATAAAAAAAGTTATAAATTGAAATATTTTCCACAATATGTATTTAATATCTAAAAGAGATAAAGGGATTCAATAAGAATATTTAATTAAAGATACTATAACTTAATTAAGAGATGAAAAATAAAATTAATGACATGTATTTTCAATTGGAGGTTAAATCGATGAAGGTCATGTATGTTTAATTATTTAAAAGTAAATTTTATGTTGCATGAAAATGGATTTGAAATCAATTGGAATGTATGTCAAGGGAATGTGGTTTTGATTGAATATTATAAAAACACCATCAATATTAGATTTCATTAATTTGATGTTGTGTTGAAAAATCCTATGAAGAAACTTACTGAGACATCACAAAATAAGGAGAAAGTTATACTACAAATCAATGATTAATGGATGAATATAATGTTAAAGGTATTGAAAATTGTGATATGAAATTCATGAATTCTTTCGCTGTCCATTCTAATGAATCTACGATGAAAGATTTATCATCCATAGTAATGGGTATTAATGATTCATAATATATTAACATGAAAAATTCTGGTTGTAAAATAATATTTGAACAAGTGTATGTGTATAACATTGATGTAAAAAATAGAACAATGTATATGGTATATTTGAAAATGAGTGTCGAAGATGATTCCAAAAAAATAATTCAATACTTAATAAATAAGAATCATAAACATCATTAAAAAATAATAAGATCATGGTTTGTGTTTCAATGTTGTATTTGTAATATATTTGAAAATTTTATATTATGTTTTTATATAAACCTCAAAATGAAATGGAATAAAGGAATAAAATATCCACTGTGATAAATCTAGAAATGAGGAAGAACATTCACAGAGAATGGAAAATATGAAAGCATCGATGTAACAAACATAACTCTAGTACCCCATATAAATTGCCTTAATTTATTTCATTTTCATAAATAAAATGTTAAATCCATAAGTTTTTAATAGTTTAGTAGGTTTGAAAAATAGATTATATATATGATACCCATATTAAATTTGGAAACGAAAATAAATCTCAACAAAAGTGAAAACTCAAAATACTTGAAATTTCTTACATTAAATGATCTTCATGTCCTGGAGAAATGAAAAAAATAAGGGTGGACTCAAATTCTTAGTAAGGTTAAAGAATAAAGGAATCAATAATTAATAAATTATTATAAACAATATGTAAAGGTAAATAACGAAACATTCATATCATTATATAACTTGATAAGGCATAATCAATATGGAAATTTAAATAATTAGATAACATAAAATTTAATAAATAAACATAGAATCAAATAAATCAATATATTTTTTTCATACTAAATATATCTTGGATAATAATATATAAATATTGATTGAATGAAACAATTAATTATCATGATTCATGTTTCCAGACATGTGATACCATTACAATCAATATTAATGCTAAATAAATTTTAAATCATATTATGTAAAAATCCATCTGATTTGGCCCCCTGATTCTTCTCATGAGAAGACCGATTCTTAAAATAACATACATTATCTGGTCCCCAACTCATTACATTCAATTGAAAATAATTCCTTGTACATTCATAATATATTTAATTAAGAAAACAATGATCTCAATAATTAAATATCAATATTGAATAAAATATACAGATTTATCAATATTTCATGAATTAATCATATAACTAACAAAGTGAATACAACATGAAAAATGGAATATATTTTAGTAAATATTATTAGTCATCAGACATGTATGTATATTTTAATGTTATATATAACGTATATTAAAAATGATCATAAGGAAGTGATTGTTTCAAGAGAAATTTAACAATCACAAAATATAGTAAGACTACAATGATAAATTTTACCAAATTGCAATTTTTGTGTCCCCATGGAAGAGATAACTCAATTTGAAACATAAAATACCATTAATTATGAGTGAATAATTATTTTAAATGAATAATGCAATGTATATACACCATATCAAAGTGAATTGGTGCATAATAACAAATAAGTCTCCATGGAATATAAAGTTAGATGAAATCCCATACCATATGTCCTATTTTGGTTAAATGACCATTAATATCATGTATAGTTGTCTTGAGAATGTTATTAACTATTAAAATAATAATATTTTAATCATATATGATCCTTTGGGATGTGGTTCCAAAAGGGGTACGACCTTGGAAATTTCATGACCTCTCAAGAAGGTTGGCTGAGATTTGGGGCTTCAGTGACTGGAAGATGACAGCCATGGGTAGAGGCTTTTATCATGCGTTCTTTCCCTTTAATGAATTTAAAAGGCGCGCTTGGAGGTTGGGATCATTTCCTCTACATCCTGGATTCGATCGGGTTCATGAGTGGGATCGAAACATTGATCCCAGTTTGGTTAAAAACACTTTTTCCCAGGTATGGATACACATTCATAAGTTAAGATGGCTATATTGGCATCCACAAATTCTGTGGGATATTTCTTCCTCTATTGGTAACCCTATTAGACATGATAAACAAATAGATAATCCTAAATTTGTTAACTATGCTAGGATTTTAGTGGAGGATGACATGTCAACTACCCTAGTGGAAGAGGTAGCCTTTACTACTAGGGATGCTAGCATCAATCTTGAAATTGGGTATGATAGAAAGCCAAAATTCGTCCTCAATTGTCAAATCTTTGGGAATTTAATTTCGGAATGTCACAAGAATAAGATATGTTCCTCTTGTAACTATAGAGGGCATGATTCTGGGAGTTTTCGAAGAAGGACATATGATTAGGGTCAATCAAAACATGACATTGTCACTAACAATGGACAAGAAGTGATTGACAAGGTCGATGTTCTGAGATCAAATGCTGATGTTCCACATTCTGATGAAGAAATGAATCATAGGCTTGAGAACCCACCACAGGAGGCGGCCATAGTAAAGGAGGTGAATTCGTTACAGGAGGTGACTACAATGGGTGATGCTCACACTTCCAATGAAATGAGTAAACGTCTGGACCCTCAACATGAGGGTGATGTGCCTGCTAGTCAGGTGGTTATTGATGATGATTCTACTGGTATAAGAACACAAGCAGGGAAGGGTTATCCACCTATGGATGAGGGCTCTGGTGCTCATATTATAACCGACTCAGTGATTCATGATTCCCCCATGGGTGGAAGTCTGATGGCACATCCCACAGTGGATTCAGAAGAAACTTTCTCACAATAACCTTCATCTAAAGCTGCAAGAAAGAAGTTACCGACATCTTTTTCAATGCCTATTGATTCAGGTAACAAGTTTACCTCTATCTCTGATGATGAAGCTGGAGTTGGAGATGAATCAAATAATAAATTAGATGGGAATAAGTCAGACTCTAAGGAATGTTTAGCTTCAAGATATGTTGATCCCTGCACTAGACATAGGTCTTCTAATCAATGAGGATTATTATTTGGAACTGTCAGGTTCTTGGGAACTCTCCCACGGTCAGAACCCTGAAGCATATTGATATGACCAACAAACCAATGTTAGTAGGTATTGTTTATCCAAGAATGAATTTTGAAAGATGGATGGATTTTAAGTGGAGTAATATAGGCTACTCACTTGTTTCGGCTAATCAGCATGTGAATGGGAATGAAACTTTATGGGTTCTAAAACTCAATAGTGTTAGCATTGATTCCTTCTAAAATGATCAGCAGTCAGTAACATTATCTTGTTGCTTTCAGGAGAATAGTTTTTGTGTAACCATTGTGTATGCTTTCAATCAGTATATTAGAAGGAGAACTTTATGGTAATCCCTTATTACTATTTCTGACAACATGTCTGCTAGATGAATTCTGATTGGAGATTTCAATACCATTTTGAGGCCAGAGGAAAAAACTGGGAGAAATTTTGTAGAGTTTCAGCTAAAGATTTCTCTGCCTATATTGATCAATGTAGGCTGCATAATGTTCCAATTTTAGGTGTGGATTTTACTTGGATCCGGTATACTCTTAATGGTAGGCAGGCAAGTAAGTTAGAAAGATGTCTAATTAAGTTGGATGACAGTAGTGACATGATGTAAGTCTCTGGGATGACTCTTCCCAGGATTCATTCAGATCATAATACCATTCTAGTTGATATATGTTTCAGTAGTCTGAGTTCTGCACTGTTACCCTTCATGTTCAATAATGCTTTGCTGGTTGTGCCTGAATGCAGGGAAATAATCTCAAAGGCTTGAAAGCAGATGTCATAGGTAGCTATTTGTTCATTTTAAATTCTAAGGTGAAAATTGTGAAGTCCATACTCAAATATTTGAGTAAAATGACCTTCTCCAACATTGTTAATGATATTAAAGAAGCTGGGTCTCATCTGTTAAGCTATCAAAAGAGGAACATGCAGCAGGACAGCCCATCACAAGATGAGATGGAAGCCATTTCAAAGCTTGATAGTCTCTTGACCCTTAAGGAGAATCTTGACCGAAATTAGCTCAATGTTAAGTGGCACAAGGATGGGGATAGAAATTCAAAATTCTTTCATTGTATGCACAAAGAGACAAATGATATAAGAAATCTCAGGTCCTTAAAGATTGATGGTAATATGTTGACATATGAAAATGACATTGACAATGGTGTGACTTCCTATTTTGAAAATTTATACTCTGGCTCTAGTGTGAACAACCATAATAAGATTATTATATGTGTTGAATCCAATGTTGATGATAATCACAACATAAAACTTATTGAGACTCCTTCTCAAATGGAAATTCATCATGCTCTTTTCTCTTTAAATATGGACTGTGTTTCTGGCCCTGATGGCCTCAAAAAAAAATCTTTATGTTCTAATGGGATATTATTTATATGGAAGTAATCAGTGCTATGTAGGAATTATTTCATCACTCCTATATTCCATTTTGGAGGAATTCTAACTTTATTGCATTAATCCCTAAAAAGGGAAAATTCCTTGGATATTAAAGATTTCAGGCCTATTGCCATTGGGAACACTATTCCAAAAGTAATCAGCAAAATCATGGCTATCCGGTTAGGTGACATTGCTAAAATTCATGTCTCTGATAATCAGTTTGGTTTTATACTTGAAAGAAGGATTCAAAATTGCCTATTCACTGCTTCAAAATGCATTAACATCATGAGAAACAAATTTCCACATGGTAACATGGCCGTGAAGATTGATATTTCAAAGGCCTTTGACACTATATGGTGTTACTTTATATTTTCAATTCTTAAGATGCATGGAATCTCAGAGAAGTTCATTGGTTTGGTTCATGCCATTTTGAAAAGTGCTCGACTCTCCATTCTTATTAATGGCTCCCCCAGGGGTTTCTTTTGATGCACAAAAGGGGTCAGACAAGGGGATACTTTATCTGGGACTCTGTTTTTGATGGCGGAGGATTACCTGAGTATTTGCCTTCATGATCATGTCAACACTGGTATTTATCAAAGAATGAGGGAAAGTAGGAATTTATTTGCCCCCTCTCCTTTATTCTATGCTGATGATATACTTCTTTTTTGTAAGGGTGATAGGAATAAAATTTTGTGCATCAAAAGTATCTTATCACATTATGAAGTGGTTGTAGGCCAGGTGATCAGCTGGAATAAATCCTTTGTTGTCTTTGGGGAAGGCATTATAATTTCAAAGAAAAATATTTTTGCTCATAGGCTTGGTGTCAGAAGAGGCACACTGCCCTTTAATTATCTTGGGGTTCCCTTATTTTGGGGAAGGGTGAAACGTTCCCATTTAGAGGAAATTTATCTAAAAATTACCAATCAGTTAGCAAGTTGGAAAGGTAAGATAATGTCTCAGGCTGGTAGAGTTTTCCTTGTCAATTCTGTTATTACATATATGTTTGTCAACTCTTTTTCTGTGTATAGATGGCCGACACTGCTTCTAAAGGAATTGACTAGAAAGATTCTGAACATCATTTGGACTGGATCTATTCATCAGAGGAAGCTGGTTACTGTTGCATGGAAGGAGTGTATAAATCCATTCAAAATGGGAGGGATGGGAATCAAGGAAGCTAGAATCTTCAATAATGCGCTTCTTTAAAATTTCACTTGGAGGCTTCTCTCTAAGCCTGGATTTTCTCTTGATTTTTTGATTGGCCGGTTTGTGGATAGACTACAAAACAGTAGGTACAGTTTTCTAAAATCTTCTGTATGGCCTTCAATAAGAGTGCTAATTCATCTATTATTCCTCAATAAATTTGGTTGGTCTCTTCCGATTCTCATCTAAACTTCTGGAACACACCATGACTATCCTCTCCATTAAAAGATCATGTTAATATTCCCCCCTCCCTGGGAAATCTCTCCATTTCTGATCTGTAGGAAAACCTGATTTCTCATGAGATTATTCCATGTAATATGTGCATGGAAATTTCTAAATATGTTTATGTTGATAGTGATATTTTGATCTGGATACCTTCTCTTTGTGGTGCATTTTCCAGCAGAGACTATTAAAGTATGTAGTGTGGCATTCTCTCTGAAATTCCATCATGGATGATAGGTTTTCATTAACCATACATCTCTCCAAGTGATGTTATGTTGATATGGAGTATCTGGAAGAACAGAATGCCAATTAAATGTGTGTTGTAGCGTGCTGGACTCAACCTGGCCTCGGTATGTCACTTCCGTTTTAGTAGAGATGAGTCCCTTTCACATCTGTTCCTTCACTGCATTTTTCCTGTGCACTTATGGAATTATGTGGCATCAATATTTCACTATTGTCTTGATTGTTGTTCTCTTGAATCGGTGTTAAGCTCACCCTTGAGGATTGATTTTAGTGACCATCTAAAATCCTTGTTTACTACTGCTGTTACATCAGTTTTTCCTACATATGGAATGCTCGTAATTCTGTTATATTTATCAATGAAAAGCCATCATTCCGGGTTGGTGTTTTGCATATACACTGAAGTGTTGCAGCTGCTTCCAGGATCCAAACTGGGTCTATGCATAATGATATTTCTGGATTTTTTATCTTGAGATCCCTTGGTGTCAGTGACAGGGAACGAAAGCTTAAAATAGTCAAATATATTAGGTGGATTCCACCAATTTCAGAGTGGATGAAAGTGAACGTTGATGGGGCGACTGCCGGTGTGTCGGGTCCTGCTAGGTGTGGTGGAGTTTTTAGAGCTCATCGGGGCTTTGTGAAAGGATGTTTTTTCCATTATATTGGATATTCTCATGCTAATGAAGCTGAACTAAGGGTGATTATCAAAGCTATGAGGTATTCAGTTCGTTATGGTTGGCATAGAGTATGTTTGGAGTCGGATTCGTCTCTTGCTGTGCAGATTTTGAAAGATAGGTCACGAAATGTTCCTTGGAGGATGATACCCGCTTGGATCTCCTGTCTTAGGCTTGCTGAAAGCTTAAGCCTTGATGTCCCTCATGCATATCTTGAATCCACCAGGCCGCGGATGCTCTATCTAAAAGGGAAGTTGTGGAGGTCAGTTCCAGCTGGTCATTTTCCTGCCTTTCTATTGTGAAGATTTGAGTAGCAATGATAGGAATGAGGTTTTGTATTCAAGGCTTTGTAAAGCCTCTTATTTTTTATTTGTATTATATTGTTTACATTTTTATTTTATAATTTTAATGGGAGCAGGTTTCTGCCTATCTCCTCAACCTTCTGGCTATATGATCCTTTTATAATATGTCATAGCCCTTTTTTAAAAATATTTCATTATTTTCACTTCTCTGGGTGTTAATTGCATTGTTTTTCGAGTATGTTTTGACTTGTTAGTCTTAATTACTAATATATATGTGATTATATAATGTCTTTATTAATGTAAAAAATTATATAAATAGCATATATATTCTTCAAATATTTATTTATAGTTTTCTATAAAATTTGAATATAGGAAATGAAATACATTGTTCCTGGAGATAGTAGATCATACGTATGCATAAATGCTATTTCCATTTCCAAGTCACAATAAAAAAATAAAAGGAAAATGATATAAATTTTTATTATAGTTGTAGTAAAATATATATTTCATATATGTATAATATTTCTATTAAACCAATAATTATTACATTCTATGTAACATGTGAACCAATCACATCGCATTGAGGATGTGGTTGTCCATACGTCCACAAACGATGTTATCATATTCCAAAAAAATTTAAAGAACGAAGGTATGTGTTATAAAAAAATTGATGAATCATAAAGAAATTATAAATTTCAAATATATCATATATAAACTATAAACCAATCATTATTTCAATACATTAAAGTTTGCAATGGAGGAATGATCTACATCGACTAGTGAGGTGGTAGTCCACATTACACACGGGTGATGACTGGATATCCAATTTGATTGATTCATGCATAGATATAGGTCATGAAAATGATATTAAAATGACTAATTATATTTAGTATACATATTTTTTTATTTAATGAATATATAAGAATAAATTAATTTATGGAGAATGAAATAAAACTAATGTTATCAATGAAGAATGCTACCTGTTCACTGGGTAACTCCATTTTATATATAATAAATTCCTTCCTTGTTTTGATGTATGTACATATTGTTCCCTCTAATATGTGGGTATGGATTTAGGTATCTTATTTTGGGAGCTTATGGATTTGAAAATGGCCTTTAAAGGTGGGAATAACTCAGGGGTGTGTGTTCCCTTTTATAGCGGACGAGGAGAGGCATTCTTGTAAATACTAAAAGGTAAAAAATATTGGGATGTATAAATTTCATTATGATCATAAAATAATTACTATTTTTGATTTATTTTATAATATGGTGTAAAGAGGATTATAAAATAAGTTTTCTACAAGTTTCTAAGAAATTTTTCCTCTTAAAGTCTAACCATTAAGTAAACTGATTTTCATCTAGTTCGCTTTAATTAATTTTCATTATATTCAATAATTTGTTTGTTAAAATACAAAATTTAACATAATTTTCATTGTAAATAATTTTTTTTCTATATATGTAATCCATTTTACCAAATTAATATCACATAATTGGTATAAATTAATTTAAAATTAATCTCATAGAGGGGACATGATGGTTAGTTTTTAAAGTAAAAATATCTGAAATATTGAAAGGTATTTATATGGAAATTAAATATAAAACAGATCCCAATAACCAAAATTGAATTAATATATTTAAAATTAATCTATTTAAACTTTATGTCCAATTAAATATTTAATTTATCCTTATAAATTATTTAAATGAAAAGTATGTTTTCAATTAATGTTCAATATTTTCACTATTCATCATAAAAATGAAACTTCTTATAAAAATTTTAAAAATATATCACATAATAATTTATAAGTTAAAATTAAAATTTTTTGATGAAAAATTTACTCAATGTTGTGAAAATTTATTTTTAAAATAAGTCCGCAATTAAACGTCTACAAAATTGTATTTTATTTAAATAATTCTTTTATGTGAATAATAGGATTTCAACATATCTTATAGATATGAAATATAATTTATGAATTTAAAATATATATGATTAAATATATAATATATAAATTTCAATGATAATAGTCACTAATATTAATTAATTTAAATTATTGAAATAAATTTACATTGCAGATAAATTAGTTCTTTATTTAAATTTCCTTTCATATTAATTTGGTTCTTATATTCATTTATAATTAATTGGTCACAGACAGATTCATTATATAATCATTTGTAAACTAACTGATCATAATTTCTACAATCTTTTTCATTATCATGATTCTAATGGATATGTCATAACTATAATAACACTATAATATAAATACTAATAGTATTCGATAAAACGAATTCTATCATGCAATGTAAATGATAGAAGAAAGTCATTGATGCATGTAACACATGAAAACTCAGTGTTATGTGCATTTTAATAAATATTATAGATTGATTTTATTAAAATTTCTAAATATATTGTAATTTCTCATCATATTATTTTCCCTTTTATGCTTGGTTTTTGTTATCAAAAGCTATATTGAATAAATGCTTATTCATTTAGAATTTTTGTGGTGTTAAATACTCCAAAACATAATAAAATTGAATCCTCCCAATTTTAAATGAATAATCATAATAAATAGTTTTAATTTTTGAAAACATTGTTGTTAAAATGCCCACATCTTACATTGGGATAATCCAAAATATTTTTAATAAGAGGGAATGGGAAATGGTATGATCAACATAAAACTATGATTTTTAATGGGAGATAATTAGTTAAAACATTGACATTGAATAGAAATATAAATATCTTTTTATGGTTCATAGTGATATAGAAAATTGAGTGACCCCTCGATTATTAATGACCACAAGTCTATAAAACACATAGTTGTAAAAGTATCATATATATTATAAAAATGAGTGACATCAATCAAACAAAATTTCGGTTTCATGATCCTTTTTAAGTGCTGAGGAATTATTTCACCCCCACTAATATAAGGAAATATACATAAATCATATATATTTCTATTAAAAATCACTATCTTTTCAATTGGTTATTCCCTAAACAATTTCTTCTTCCACTTTTAGTTTATTTTGTTGATTATGGTGTTATTACACATTAATTTCTAAAACCTCAACCAATGTTCAACTTACACAATTTCATAAATTGTTACCCATATAAACCATAAAAAATATCATGATACAATTATTTTTTAATTTCAATGACTTTTCAAAATGAACATTTCATAAATCCAAACAACCAGAAATAGCTCTAAATCATAACAAACCAAACCTGTGAATTCCTTAATTACGTACTCTCTTGAAAAATGGTAGTAACCTGAATTACCATAAAACCTTATTGAATACATGGATTATTTCTTATAACATGATTTCAACATAGACTATTGGATATATTCTATAAATCAAAAAACGTTATTATCTCAATAAAATATAGAATATTGTATTTTAAGAAGTTAGTAATCAGGTTCATGATAGTCTATATTATCCCATTTTCATTGTACAAATCAATCATATTCAGATACATCAATCATTATCTCATAATAGGACAAATATTGTGGATTTTCTTCGTCTCAATCAATTGTTGTCCAATAGGTCTTATTTTATACCAATTAACTTTTCTTGGTACCATTCAAAACGAGATCGTAAATCCTTAATGAAATTGTAATGCAGTAAAATCCTTACAAATTTTATAATTTTTATGATGAGAACATCAAAAAAATACTTTTACAAAATATTTACTAGAAATGACTATAAGAGAACACTAATCATTTCACATTGGTTGTTTCAATAACATGTTCATTGCTATCAAACATTAGCTTCTACTAAGGTATATTCCCTTGAAACATGGGAAACTATTTTTCAGTATTCCCCAAAATAAAATAGTTGAAGCATCAATAATTGAAAATTTATTTTTTCCCTTGAAATAATTATATTGGTAGACTTTATCACAACACTTATAAGAAATCCCCAAATCCATTCAATAATTTCCAGAGGTTATTATTTCCAAAGTTTTCACTTGTTGGAAAACATATTCTCCCCTCTTCCCTTTATCTATTATTTTATCTTCTATCATATTTTTCTCATTCATATAGTTTATAAAATAAGACTGGGATGATATATTCTCTTTCATTATACATCATAAAACTATTGAATCAGATGATGAAAATGATTTAGACACTAGTTCCATTCGGAGACGTGGCTTAATAAATTCAATGAAATTATAAATCATTCGTTCTTTTTGGTGTATTAAATCCTTAGTCTACCTTGATAACCATTTAAATGTAGATTTATACTCCACAAAGCATTTTAGAACCATTTTATTTAAACAAAGTATCTTTATATATACCTCATTTTTTCGACCATGAGGGATGTTTTGGTCAATGAATACGTCCTTATTATCTTTCCATTCCATGGGTTATTTTTATTCTTCCTCTCTATTATTCTTGAACAAAAACTAGCATCGATCACAATCACAATTGAGGTAATACACTGAATGTTTAACCCTTTCCATTTCAATAGTTAACAATTCCACAAATATATTCCCAAAAGGGCTAACCAATAGTTCAACTTCCATTACCTTAGAAATCCCACCAAATTTATAGGTCCAATTTTTCTTAAATTGATCAATCTTAGTATATTATTTCCATTGAAATGTTTTCTCTATCTGGGAAATCATATATTTCAAAACCTCATAATGTTGCACTAATATACCCTCAAATATCTCAGTTCCAACAATAGTTATACTAACATCTTTGTCAAGGAAGGTTATATGTTATCCATGAGTATTGATACCTCTATTACTTCTAGGGACCATTTAAATATAATGGTATACACTATATTAGATCATTACAAAATGTAACCTATTTATTAATCACAAACAAGTGAAAAATATATCATTTATAGAATAATTATATCCCTAAATAATATCATTAAAATGGTTTCTTTGGGGACAACCATACATTTAAATCCATCATAATATTTTTCATGGGAATTGTAAATTATCTAACTAATATCCATAGGTATTATTAAACCAGGTGTGTTTTAAGGACCATTTAAATGTACCGGTTTACACTACAGAAAAACATGACTCACCCATTCCATATTTAATACCCCTAGGTACATTTATATAAGAACCACAAACACCCAGTGTATCCGGAAAAATATGTATTTTTAATAAGACACGCATAATATCTACCTTAAAAAACTAAAAGTATGTTATTCGATACATATTCTCAATGTTTATCTTAGGGTTATATTTCTTAATATATGATTTGGTAAATAGAGTTTTAATGGTCTCTATTAAACATCATATGATACCGACCTAAACGACTAAAACCGCAGATTCCCAAATCAAATGGATTACTTTGTTATATTTATGATAGATAAATGCTTCATATCACAAAATATCAACCAATTTAGTAGTTTTTGAAAAACATATCATAAACATGATATCCATATTAGATTGGGAGATTAAAATAAATAATTAAAAAAGTAAAATCGTAACATCCTTGAAATTCATTCCAAGAATTAATCTTCATATCCTTGGGAAAGGAAAAAAGTAAGGGTAAGATAGAATTCTCAATAATGGTAAAGTATAGTAGATAAAACAATGAATCAGTATGAATAATAAATTTGGAATGTTAAATAGCTGAATAAACCTGACAATTAAATAACTGGTTAAAAAAAATCAATATGGCATATTAAATAACTGAAAACCATACCATTTAAAAAAAATTGAGAATAAAATTCTTCCTTATATTTTTTCCACAGTGAAAATATAATGGATAATAATTACTCAATACTGATTGAAGGAAATTAACATTATTATACATCATTTTTTCCAGAAAGATGATAATAATACCATTATTATCTATCCACAAGAATGTTTAAATCATACTTATTAAAAAACTATCTGATAAGGAAAACTAATTCACTATAGGATAATATTGATTCATTAAGGGGTTAAATTAACTAGTACCCAACATGTGTCTTGTATGTCCAAATCATTCATCATATATAGAATAATTGATTTAATTAATAAATATTGTTCCTCATCATCAAATATCAATACTGAATAAAAGATAAATATTTATAAACATTTCATCAATTAATAATAAAAATATCATTGCATACACCATATATAAAAATGGTATATGGTTTATTAGTAATAGTATCCACCACAAAATAAAAAATATATATATATTATAAATCCTTGTTATAATAAAAATTATAATAAGAAAGTAATTATTTCAAAAATAAAGATAACAATCACAAAAGAAAGTGAGATTGTAAATAAAACTTTTACCAGTTGGTAATTTTAATGTAGAATCCCGTTAGAGGAGATATTTCAATGATAATGTTGAAATACCTTTAAGTATGAGTGAATCATTATATTCAATGAAAAATGGGATGCATATACACTATATTAATGTGAGTTATGGTATAATAATGTATAAGTATCAATGGAATGTAAATTGAGATGAAACCTCCAACCATATGTAAAATTTTGGTAGAAAACCATTTAATATCATTTATAATTGTTTTAATAATGTTATTAACTTATACCCAAATCATATTAACGTCATATATGATCCTGTTATATGGTATTATTACTTTTTTCATAATAATATTTCTTAACATTCACTCATTCATGTGTTAACTTCCCCGGTTTTCATGGTTGTTTTTATTTTTTTATTTTTAAATCCTATTACTTGGATAATGATTTAAACACCTATATAATATTACACATGAGTTAAATATCATATATATATTTTTTTGTAAATTTTATTATATTTATCTAGGAAATTTTTATATAGGAATAAAATTCAATTTTCATAGAGATAATATTTGTACGTATGTAGGAACACTATTTCCATTTTAATATTGTATTTAAAGAATGAAAATTAAATGATATATATATATATGAATTATAAAAAAATTATAATATTTATGTCATATAAATAACATATTTTTATTAAGAAAACATAAATATATTCCATGTAATGCGTGAGCCAGTCACATCTCATGGAAGAGGTGGTGCTCCACACATCCAAAAATTATGGAATTGTATTCCCACAATATGGAATGAATAAATTTATGCATTATATAAAAATTATTGAATCTTATATACATTATAAATTTTAATTATACAATATATAAACAATAAAACCATCATTTTTTCACACCATTAATGGTGGAAATGGATGAATGAACGACATCGGTTTGCAAGGTGGTAGTCCACCACACATAACATCAGTGATTGTGTATCCAATTAGATGGATTTGTGTGTATGATTAAGTATTAAAATTTTGATAAAAAATATTATTATATTTTTTATTGTTTTATTATTTCAATAATATATAATAATAATTAATGGGTGGGATTAATTAATAAATTTAATGTTCCCATTGAAGAACATTACCCATTATTCAAGTAACTCTATTGGGTTTATACCAAAATCCTAACCTGGATGGATTTTTTCACAACATGAGTCTTCTAGGATGAGGATATCAATGTCTAGATATTATTTAGGATGGTTTTGGACGATCCAATGTTTTTAGTGGTGTGAATAAATGATGGGGGTAAGTTCTTTTTTATAGAGGTGGAGTGGCATTCTTGTAAATAAAAAAGGTAAATACTTGTGGGAGGTCTCCTGTACATCATGTTCCACCATTAATTAATCCAATTTTATAAAATATTATATATTTTTTTAACATAGGATATAAAAAATGTTTTATAAAAGTTTCAACATCATTTATACCCTTAAGAATATTATTTAACCACGAAGTAAACACATTTCCACCTCAATCGCTATAATTAATTTTAGTTTCTTTTATGAATAATTATGAATAAAAACTCTGTTTACCTAACAATATATTATAATTAATTATGATTAAATATTTTTAATCAATATTTCTATATTAAGAAATAGAATAAGAAGAATTTAATAAAAAATTAACCCTGTAGATGTGACGACAAAGCATGGGTTTTAAGTGGAAATGTCCAAAAATTAAAATGTTTTTAATATTAAAATTCCATATAAAATTGATCACCATGTCATGAATTTGATTAATATAACTAAAATATTTCTAATTAATATTCAAAAACATTTAATAATATAATTTATCTCATTAAATCATTTAATTGAATTTTTAGTTTTCAAATAAAATCTAATATTTTCCGTAATTCATCAAAGAATGAAAATTCTATGAAAAATACAAAAAATCGAGACTAAAATATATTTAACATTACTGTTTTAAAAAAGGAAGTGTATTTTGGCTGATAAAATTAAAAAAAGAGTCAATTTTTTTTTTTAAAACACATGATACATTGAATGGTGAATAAATTACCTTTTAGAAATATACTATTTTTCAACCCAAAATTGTATTTTAATATGGTTTATAAATATAATATATATAGGAATAATTTAAAAAAATTTAATTGTATATATAATATTTAAATTTCATTAATATCATTCACTAATATAAATTTATTTTATTTTTTATTATAAAAACCCATTTCAGATTGTATAGTTCTTTACAAAAACATTACCTATATATTCAATTGGTTTTAATATTAATTTTTTAATAATTTTTTAAAAATTGATTCCTTATATAAACATGTGTAAACCATATTTTCTTAATTTATTTGATCTTATTCATTCACACCATTAAAATTTATATATTATAACTATAATAATATTGTAATAATAATGTTAATTGTATTTTCTATAACTCAGTATTGAGTGCAATGAAAGCCATCATAGAAATTCATTGTTTCATGTAACAGTAGATAAATTATTGTGGTGGGAATTTTTCATTATATCATATATTTAATTTACTTAAAGTACTATATTTATTTTATAGAATTATGAAATTATATTCCCTTGTTCACTTAGAGTTTTATTTCATTCACATTATTTAATAAAAGTTTATTATTTTAAAATTTATGGTTGTTACCTTCCAATAGATTTATGAAGTCTAAAAATACATATGATACTAGAAGAGAATGTTGTGTTAATAATGATTAATTATTGTCATGAAATTTATTTAAATATGTTTAAAAATTAAAGCCATAGAATTTGGTTATGAAATAAGAAGAAACCTTGAGATATATGCCAAAGACAATTGTAAAATAATTCCCTAAGAAGATTTAAGTAAAACTGTTGGGATGTATTTGGATTCAATATCCACAAAGTTGAATAAAATTAATTCATCCAAAAGATCATAAATGACATATGGAACCAAAATTAATCTATGTACAAAATAAACAAATTTGACTAAATTTCATAATAAGATGTTTTTTGGCCTTGATGTTATAGAATGAATGAGGAATATAAAATAATAAAAAGAAAGGGCTAGTGGAACTTGAAATAGAAAAATTCACTATCAGATACTGGTGTTATGTTTTTGAGGTAAAACAATTCAAGAAACACATTTAAATATTTTTTTACAATAATTAGAGTATAAGAATAATTATTAAGAAATATAAATGTTTCACTAGGTGGTAGAAGTTCCTCATATGTACTTGAGAAGTGAACATATAAAAACAAAAAAAAATGAATAAGTGATAAGATATAAAAATCCTAAATTAGAATTAATGTTTATATATGACGGTGAGAACTATAGTAAATGGGGAATTTTTTTAGATAAAACTATTTGAAGCTTGATGATAATATTAATAAGTAAGAATGATCCACCTTATTCACTAAACCATTATGTTTTCTAATTTATATATTAAAATTGGGAATTTAATATGATGAATAATCCTAGGAGGAGAATAGATGATAGTGAGTGGATACTAAGCTTGGATAGCTATGATAACAACATTTTTTATCCTAGAATTTTTCATAAGTCAGTTTATTAGAAATATTAATTGGATCAAACCTGATAAATATGTAGAAATTTTAATTTTTTGACATCCTCATAAGAAAAGATCCATCTAGATTAACTATAAACAATAACCCTCTAAAAAATACTTTGAAGAATTTAATGATTATTAATTTTATAAGGAATTTCACTTCAATGGGAAAATATTTGGAGACTCTTAATGAATATTCTATAATATTTACATCACATATATTAGATTATTCTAGAAATTTTTTGAATATCATGTCATCGGAAAAGCAATGTGTATGTTTGTATCTCATCCTTGTTTACTCAAGGAGACAAATATTTAGAAAATCAAATATAAAAGGAACTAAATTATGATGTAATATAGTTTTAGTTATGGACTTACTCCATTTACACTTGTCCTCTTTATTTGTGATTTAATGTTTTAAATATTTATTTTATGTGGGTGAAGGAGTTTCTAGTGTAGCATTATTATAGAATTTTCATAACATATCTAGTGTCTTCTGACTAGAATAAAAGGGGAAAGCCCTTAAAAATATTTTAATATTTCTTATACATTGAGTTATCATGATCAGTTGTTAAGGGACAATTTTTTCGTTTAAATCAAATCTTCTTAATTGCTACACTAAGAGTGGATCGTGTGGACTAATGGTAAAATGATAGATAAACCATTTCATAAGTATGATCTAATTCCATTTTCCTATCAACATTGTATTCATTATCAATAAGGGGACAATTTTAAAATGAAAGAAACAATGTTACAATATATATGGAGTAAAATTATGAATGTGAAGGGGAGATAATATAGAAAAGGATTTATATATTGTCATAAATTTTTGTAAGGTACTTTGATGATGATAATAATCAATACAATGGGAAAGATTATTGATCCTACATTGTTTGTGGGAATTTTTTTAATGGTTGTTTTCAATGGATATTATTTTTAGCAAATAAAATTTAAATAGTTAAATAATATTGTTATATTGAAAATTATATAATGAAATGATTCTAGAATGTTATATTGATGTTTCCAATCATTACAACAATGTTGATGTATCTTGGATTAATATAGATGTAACGAAGTTTATGATGACTGATTATTTTAAGAAATACATTTTAAAAATTTTAGTTTATTAGTGATGATTGGTGAGGTTTTATTACTTTATAAAATAATGTTAATAATTCTTAGAGAATCATGTTTTTAAACAACATTGCAATGTCGATGATCTTTCAATAATCAGTTTCCTAGAAATGTTTTATTAAATATTGTTAACATTTGGAAGAAGTTTAAAATGGAAAAACAATGGAAGATTCCTTAATAATTTTCGTTTATTAGTTTGAAAATATTAATTTAGTTTAAAGGAATGATTTCCAATAAATAAATTTAATTTTATCTATGGGTAAAGTTAGGTCATGCTACAATGAGGTATGATCAAAATTGTGTAATGGAATGTTGATAATTTCATTATTTCTGTAAGGGAAATCACATGTATGTTATAGAGTAACTCACATAAACATATAAAAAATTCAAATGTATGTAGATAGTTAAGATTATCAGACCATGGACCAGCAGATGACTGTTTCCAAGTAGCCTCATCAGATGGTTTTTTCCACAAAATGCCACCAGATGAAGTCAATAGTGAAAACACTCTGATAATATAAAACATATTTCATCTTATTGACCTCGATGTAAATTACAATAAGATATATGATTTTTTATATTACCTCCAATGGAAAAATAAAAAACTCAAAAAATTGATGTAAATGAATCGAGTTGACTTGATGAATGGTAAAAATAAATGTCTGACTCATTACATTCATTAATACATGTAATATAAAATGATCATAAAAACCATTATCAAACATTTATAAGGTATTAGTTATTTATTTATCAGAGATCGTAAATCCCAAATGGTTATGATTCATTCAGAATAATATAATAATTGTAATTTCTCTGAAAGAGAGGTCAATCTACTTAAATATGGAATGGTGTATGAATTCCATCAGATATACTGAATTAAGTATAAGATAACCAATTAACTATTATAGGTCCATTCGATGGAATAATAAAAAAGTTAGAAGATAAATTGTAAGGGTCTAAAATTATCAAAAATCGGTTTCATAAAAAATTAAATAGATAGTGGAATCATGTGATGGACATTGAATAAAGATATTTCTAAATGATTTGATAGGAGTTTCTGAATCATTAAGAAATTATTATGTTTTTGAAAGAATTATCAAATAGAACAAAAGTTTGTGATTTAAATAATAAATATTTCTAAATGATTTGAAAATGTTTCCTAACCATGTTAGGGGAAACATATAAAGGTCATAAAATAATCATTTATAGAGATTTTAAGATGTAATATTATATATAATTTTTCATATGATTTCATCAGATAGAGGGTTTTGAGTGGATTCTATCAAACAAATGTTTCCATGAATTATGATCAAATACAGGTCACTGATGGTTCTAGAAAAATTCAATTGGGAATAATTTTAATAAGTGATTTAATCAGGAAATATTCATAAATAAAAAAGACCGCTTGTTACAAATTCATCAGATGGAGTTCATTGAATTCATATGATTAAAAGAAAAGAGCAAGGCTGTAATGGTTCAACATATTTGGGAAAACTAACAAAAAATTGAGAACCCATCATACGAAGGAAGATTCCAATGAATATATGCACACTTTAATTTCTATGTTAATATATAATGGAGTCATTATAAAAAATGAAATTATTGGATGAAATATTTTCAACTAATTGAAATAGATTGAGGATTATTAGTATCAATAGTTTCCATGTTGTTACTAAATTTTTGGGGATGAATACCAATTAATGTTTCACCAAAATGTAGATTTGAAATAGTGTTTTACTGGGTGAAATATTTGAAGATATAGATATTTTTTTAAATATATTAATTAATGTAATATAATGACAGACATTCAAAAAATCAATAATTACAATAGAAGTTTTTGTTCCAAGAAAATATATGTATTTTTAATGTATGTTGTTTCCATCATGAATGTTCTAGAATGAATGATAAGTGGTCTAATGAAATTTATAGAGGTTTATGAAGATCAAAATTAATTATTCACTTAGGTATGAATATATATTTATGTCACCTCACATTCTTATTTAAGTGTACCTATATGTTAGGGGTGATGAATCCTAATGAATATATAGGGCAATAATCACATAAAAAATGTAAATTTTTCATTTTTGGGTAGGAGATGAATTTGTAACGAATTTTCGTCATATGAATTTATTGTCCATGAAGCATTATAACCATTCTAAACAGGCTTAGTGTTTCAAGTGGATAATTACCAAATCAAACAACTAGTGCACCAACAGAAGGTTAAAAGGATGATCAGATTTATGGGTATGAAATGATAAAACATAATAATAGATATTGACTTTATATATGACAAATATTTCCCATAACTTTTTATTAGAAAGATAGGTAATAGAGGAAGGACTTGAAGAAATACCATAAGAAAAACATATATCTGACGGAAAGTACATGATTTTGAGGTTTGTAGGAAGAATAAAAGGAATAAGAACGATCTATAAAAAATTTCATCAATTTCCACTCATTAGATGAACATCATAGGATAAACTAGAACATATGTTAAATATATTAAAAAGATTGGACAAATTTTATTTGGAAGAAGGAAGTTGAAGGAATGTTTCTTGCTTATTGTGGTGGAGAAAATAATTACATGAACAAGGATGTAGAGGAAAAAAAACTTTGGGAAATCCATTTTATGTATCATCATGTGGAATAAATTCTTGGTTTTACAAATTACCATAATAATTAAGGTAAAATATGACATCATATTTAGTATAAAGAACAAATGAGTGGTTTAATGTTCAAAAAGGTCATCACCGGTCTAGGGAATAATTGTTTTAATCCCCCTGTTAAATTTTAGTGACCAACACATGGGTAAGTCTATGATTCTAAACACACCACTATATTTGGAATCATAATCTAGTGTATTTGTTGGAATTGAATTATTTACAAATAATTCCATGGCCTAGCTACTATTATTGAGTCGTGGACCTTCTAAATATGTCATGTGGCATATTTACCTGATTTTAATTAAATTCAAAAGATAAGGGAAACAAAATAACAGAATAATTGTCTTAACATGTCTAAGATAAAAATAGATTAAAATTAATATTTGAGGAAATCATTAATAAGACCAATTAACCCACAATCAGTGTAATGTATATCCCATTGTGTTACTCTCTCCAAATTTTCTAATTCCATTATTTTTTCCATTAGGATGGTCACAAAATTTATTTAGGGATCCATCACATGAATTGAAAGTTAGATAATCTTTAATGCTACATGTAAGGTGTCTAAAAAACTAGTATCTAAATACCATGTATTTTGGATAATTTTATGGATGATTTCCAATAATATATCAATAAAATAGAATATTTTGCCACATATCCTATCTTGAATCTATTTTGATTAGTAGTATATCATTTTTGAATGATAGTAGATTTAAAAAAATTATTTTTATTTGTGGTATATTTAGAAAATAAGTCATTATTAATGAATAATTTAGTACTACCAATTAATTTTATAAATATAAAATAGAATTTTATAGAAAATATTCAATTATTTTCATATTTAAAAAATTTCCCACTCAAAATACATTATTTAAGTTTCATAAAACTGTAGTGTTATGAATCCTTGGTGAAAATATGTTGTAAAAAAAACCATTATTGTCAAATTTAGGTTCATCCAAGACATCATTATGTCATATTTATCTTTCCCAATAATAAATATAGATAAATAATATTTTATTATGATAAATAATATTTTGAAATCCATACTATCTTCTTTAATAGTTTCTAAATTAATATTGACTTTTTCATTTGTACTAGAACCTATATTTCATTATATTTTTTTTCCTAGAGTTTACTTCACTTATTAATAAAATTATGAATTTATGGAAAAATAAAATAATATATTATTTTATTTTTTATCATTAAATTATAAAAAATATTAACATACAAACATTTCTCATTTTATCCTCAACATATAAAAATGAATTTTTTCATTATATTCATTATCATCGGAAACTTCAATATTTATATTTTCATATTCTGTTTTAAGATTATCTTTTTCTTTGACCAATTTCTTTTTTTTATTTTATATCAGTAATTTGACCAACAATATTGACACTAAAATTTCATAAGTCCTCATTATTGTTTTAGTTTTTTTAATAATAGAATTTTTACAACAAAAAGATGAACCAGAATTAGAATTAGTTTATTCTTATTCTTATCTTATTTCAAAATATTTAACATCATAAACATTTATTTACTGGGTAAAAAATTAATTAGTCACCTCATAATATATATCCATCAAATAAATGTTCCTTGCATCATGTTCAATTCATCTTTCACTTATTTAATATCAATTAACTAAGAAATACCATTTTACAAACACTGATATTTCTTATATTATCATTTATTTATTTCCTTTTTATGACTATTTGAGTCTAGGAAAATATGTCTTGATTATATTTTATTAATTCACACAGAATAGTTTATATTTGAGACATCATTATTATTTATGTTGATAACTTTATTACAGACCTTTATGTTCCTTCTTTTTAACATCGTCTTTGCCCCCATTATTTTTCATGAATTTGGAAACAAAATTCTAAATCGGATCATCTTCTTATAACATTCTTGGATAATTGATTTATAAGAGTTAGTGGATTTATTAAAAATAAAATTAAAATATATAACTTTTCTTTATGTGTGATACTCATCAGAAATAATTTTTAGTTCGTGTTCACACCGTGGTAAGGATCTAATTATTTTATCTAATGTATAAACATTACATTTAATACACTCATACATTACAACGTTAATTTCATTCTATATAAACTATACTTATATTAACATTGATTAATCAATAGTTGTGTTATTGAGTATGTAACGTCCCAAACATTCATTAATGAAACGACATCTTGATCTAATTAAATGTCATATTATGTAAAATGGTTATATAAAATATGCACTTCATTGGTTTTATGTTTTTTGATTTTAAAATACTATTATGAATTGGGTCCATTGCTAATATAGTAATTTAATAGTGATCACAGGATTAGTATAAATATAGATCCTTAACAAATCTAATTTTATCCAACAAACGAATCGATGACCTCATCCAGTAGACCTTCCCCATATAAAGCCCATTTTTCAAAGCTCGGAAAGGATGTGTCTTCAGTGGGATTCTCTCTTGACAAAGCCCAAGTTGCGCTTCAAAATGTTATGCTTGAATGGAACTAGCTACGGTTGAAGTGGAAGTTGATAGGGATTACCATCCAAGCGATGTTATCCGAGACACCCAAAGAGTATGTCATAAGCAAAGCAATAAAATTAAAAAATGTAGTCTCAAACATAATTGATTTATAATCATATGATTGAATGCTCATTTTATAAAAATTACCATCTTCCTAACAAATCCATTTCATTGATTGAGGTTCCTAATTATCGGCACAATTATATTATGCCTTTTTAATTAATCTTTCATCCTTAAAGTCATTAATATATTAATTATCAACTTCAACAAATGTGATTTTACTATAATATATCACACAAATTTATTATTATCCCGATTCAAATGTATACTCCAACAATCAATCAATTTCAAATAATTAATTCAATGATTTATTATTCCTGATACACAATAAAAAATTGTAATAATTAATTCAAAAATGAATTACTTAATTTGAAATTTCAATATCCCATAATTAATTCACCAAATTAATTATTCAATTGATAATTGTATAAATACATGCATGTACATTAATTAATTACGAATTTTATAAATCAAAACTCACCAATCATAACATTAAATCCATTAAATAATTCATTAGTCAATTAGTCCAATCAATCCTGTTATTAAATTCATTAATTAAACAATCACATAAATTCAATTAAATAATTATTTAGGTAATTAATCTCAATATTTAATTAAGATATTAAATGACCACGCTACTCAAATTATTTAATTTTTCAAATAATTAATGTCATTATTTAATTGAACAATTAAATTATCCCATTACTCACGTTAATTATCTCATCAAATTAATTAATACCATTACTTCATTTAACCATTAAATAATCTCATTAATCACATTAATTAATTCAACAGTTATTTATTCTCATTATCTATTTCAAATATTGAATAATCACATTTGACACATAAATTAATTCAACAATTAATTTGTCTGATTATTTAATTCAATAATTCAACAATCACATTACTCACATTAACAAATTCATCAATTTGTTAACTGTATCATTATATTCAAAAATTAAAAAATTACACTACTCAAAATAATTAATTTATCAATTAATTAATCCATTTATTTACTTTATTAATTTAATATTCTCATTTCTCATTGTTATTAATTAAATAATTAATTAATTCCATTATTTAATTTAATATTTGAATAATCATAATTGTCACATTTACGAATTCATCAATAAATCAATTTCATTTTTTAATTAAAAAATTAAACAATAACATTACTAAAATTAATTCATTTGTAAATTAATTAATCTAAAAATTTAATTCTGACAATTAAATAATCACATTTTTCATTTTAATTATTTTTTCAATTAATTAATCTCATTATTTAATTCCATGATTAAATAGTCACATTTTTTAAATTACAAAATTCAATAATAATTAATCACAATATTTAATTCAGTAATTAAATAGTCACATTACTAAAATTAACTAATTCATCCATTAACTAATCTCATTATTTAATTCAAAAATTAAATAACATCCTTAATCGAATTAATTAATTCATTAATTAAATAAAATATTATTTAATTTAAAAATCAAATAAACATATTATTTAATTAAACAATTAAATAATCACATTACTCACATTATTTTATTCGTCAATTAATTAATCTGAATATTTAATTTAACTAATAAATAATGAAATTGCACACATTAATTAATTAATCAATTAATCAGTCTTAATATTTAATTCCACAATTAAATAATAACATTTATCACAGTAATTAAATTTTCAATTAATTAATCCCATTATTTATTATGAAAATTTATTAATCACATAGAACACATTAATTAATTCTTGCAATAATTAATCTCAGTATTTAGTTCAAAAATTAAATAATGACATTGCTCATATTAATTAATCTTATTATTTATGTCACCAATTAAACATTTACATTACCCACACTAATTTATTTTTCTAATACTAACTCCTCTTACTTAATTTTATAATTAAATATTCATATTTATCAGATTTACCAATTAATTATTCAATCATAAACAACTCAATAATCCTAATTAGTTCATTTATTAAATGTTCTACCTTAATCAATTTGATATCCCCAATTAATTCCTCAACTATATTTTCTATCTAAAACTATTCAATAATAATAACAATATGTAGTAAATAATTATTCAATTTTGTCCACCAATTCAATAGCACCAATATAACAATAAATAATTCTATAATTAATTATTCAATTTAAAATATATCTATCTCATCATAATTAAATTGACAAATAATTATTCTATATCACAATTTCATAATCCCAACCATTCCAATTGATTAATTCAATAATTATGTAATTAATTTCAAAAATCTCAATATTTCAAATTATAAAATTACATCAACAAATCAGTTAACTATATTAAATATTTTAATAAAGAACTCTATTTCTAAACATCAAATAGATGTTTTAAAATGGTTTAGTTAGTCAAAATTCAAGACTACAAGATTTATTTATAGAACACGTACCTCAAATATGATGAAAACATGATATTTGTAGAGACCCGTATCTTGACGTACATGGACATTACATTACATTTGCGGAATACTTAGTACATAACAAAAACACACACACAAGGACCGTAATAGTTTAGTGTCTTTGGAAACTCGGACTATAATCTTCTAATCGTGGTGAAAGATCTTCAAAATCTCCCATAAAGATATTCCTTTTTTTTTACCTAAAACCTTTCTTTATATCCTGGGGAAAAGAAAACATAAAAGGGTGAGCTCAAATGCTCAGTAAGGGTAAACAAAATAAATATCAATCACATCATATTCATAAGAACATAACATTTTGGAAATCATAACCTGCAAAAGAGAGCATAATTTCATAATCATGGGATAAATCATGGCAGTGAAAAAGTAATCCCAATAATCATAACTTAAAACATGAAACTTTGTGGCATACACACATAATCATAGAGAATCATTTCTTGTTAGTCAAGACTCATTGCCAAGACTATCTTAGTGGACAAAGTCCCTTTCTGAATCGAGTAACCCTCGTTTCAGTCCTGTTTCACTGAACCGGTATAACCTACCATTCCAGCCATTTCTATCTCATGAGATATAAAATCATTACCCAATGCATTGGAGGGAGATATAGGTCCCACCCATCTCATAATGATACCATTCTTATGTGTGCCACAAAATCATAAATCATACATCATTTCATAACCCATGTAATAAAAATGAGATTCTTAAAACAACATGACATCATAAAACCATTCATATAAGATAAAGGAATTCATAAACATAATTCCATAACAACATAGTCAAATCAATGTAAAAATATGGATAGAAACAGAACCCTTTATTATCTTGGATGCAAAATAATTTTGATAAAACACTTGAAATGAATTCTTGAGGAAAATATCCTTTCTTCTTCAAAATCAATTTCTTTTCACAAAACATCATGAAATTTTAAAAGAAAGAGATTTTATTAAAAATAGTCATGAAATCATTTGGAGGATGCTTCATGAAAATAAGGCTTTATAAAACCGTAAAAATCCGTTCATGCCGTTTAAGTTAAAAAAACATTCTTCGTACTTTTGTCGGAAAAGTCAAAAAGTACCTCGTATGAAAAAGCGACAAAAGATTCCTTTCATAATATTTACTAAAAACTCACCGAAGAGTAAAATTGGATTTAAAATATTGTAAGTGGATGGAAACAATATTACATATTGAAGGAACATGGATGTGGATGATAAAATACACCCCAGTAAATACTTACGAATAAACAATCTCGGATAAAAATGAGATTGTGATATTTCCCTTACCTTTGGTCCGACTTGCTTTGTAAGTGTCTGAACCTCCTGTATAATGATTTAAATCATGTTATTGACTTATTAGAGAATCATATTTATTGTTATGATATCATATATGGTTCACTTATGACATTATATTACCCGTTCTTTTGTAAATTCCATGTTAAAGAAGCGTTTTGGGTAAAATCGTTTCATTTATCGTAGGTGTTTTGACTTGTTGTTCTTGACATCATTATTACTTATATCATGATTTACTCACTTCCAGAATATAAAATATGATTTATATATCATATATATTCAGTATATATATATATAACAGGTAGATAAATAAAATGAAAAACACCGTTCATGGAGACGGTAGTCCGTACGTACGCATGAACGCTGTTTTCCTTTCCTTATTGTCTTAAAATGGAAGTAAGTAGATGAAATACATATGTATATATATACATAAATCCAGTAGCTTTATAATGTCATATATTTCATTATTATTTCTTATATATACATTATAATCATTCTTAAATGGTTAATATGGAGAATGAATCTCATCGCGTCGTGGAGACGGTAGTCCGTACGTACGCACGAGCGATGATATCATTTCTATAAATATTGAATAGAATTGGAGTGGATTATACAATATATCAGAATCAATATGATGTTGTAATAACTATGTATAGTTATTCTTTACACCATTATACCCATCCATGTAAGGTGGTGGTGGAAAATAGATTACACCACGGCGTGGAGACGGTATTCCGTACGTACGCACGCGCGGTGATTTCTTTTTCCGTAGGATAGATAGATGGTGAAATAGGGTTGTTTCATACTTATAATAACATATCAGTATATGAGTGATACTGATGTTATTACTTCATAATGAAACAACCTAAGAAGAAGAAGTGGAAGAAGAAATAAAGATGAAAGAATTGGTAACGGTAATTACCTCTTCTTTGAAGCGCCTTTTGGAGACCTCCTCTTAGGGCACTAAAATTGGTCTTTGAGAAAGACCAGAACCTCTAGGATGTTGCTAGGGAAGTGGAGAAGATATTTCGGAAGGGGTTGGCCGAGCTTGAGTTCTCAAATTGGTGTGAGGAGGAGGGGGAGGAGGTATCCTTTTATAAGGGAGGAGAGGGGCACCTTAGGAATATCTCAAAATATTATTTTATATTAAAGTCAAAATCGGGTTATAATGGTTCCAAAGGGTCTTATTTCGAAGCTAAAGTGGGTATGGGTCGAAATAATATCAACCAATAATATTTAGACAAGTTTAGGGTATTATTTTAACCTTATCAATTTGATTTAACTCTAAGTTAATTAATTTAACTTTTACCGTGTCTTTTTGTTTTCTTACACTATATGGTTAATACCCTTAATATAACATGCCAAACGAACCCCAAATTGATTATTATTAATATATATATCCTTATCTAAGTCATTTGGCCGAACCTTAGATTTTTAAGAATAAAATAACAATTAATAATATAATATTTGATTTAAAAACTATTTTGTGTCAATTTTGACACTATTTGATATATGATTTTTGTGAAAGTCATAACAGAATTATATGTTCGAAACAAGTTGATTAAATCAACACTAATATATCATAGTAACCTAGAAAATTAGTTTAATTCATAAAAAGTCTCAAATTACATTTATTTTGGTGTTTATAACATCAATTATGTCAATATTTCATTAATAAGATAATTACTGCATCATCGTTGTGTCATACATAAATTAAATTATTTAATGTCTAAAAATTACAAATAAACTACCTTTATTTAGGAAATCGTTTTAGCTTTCTAATGAATATTTATAGTCAAATTTATCTTATGTATAACCCCATATTAAAAATGTTTTAGTAAATAAACAATGATTTTAACTCTTTTAACCCTTCTTTAAATAAATTAATAATAAATGTCCTAATCTAACCCAAGTGGGCCTAAATGGTCATATTGTATTCCAAAGTTTGTTCTTGGTCGAAATACACTTGTCCAATAGGATTAGGACATTTGTTAGGGTAATAGTAATATCATATTTACCCTTAGTTACCCTATTTACTATTAACCGTGGTAAAAAAAGTAAAAAGTTACTATTCACCAAAAAATTATTTTCATCTCATTGAACCACATTTTAGTCCTTGATATTAACCGTGTCTGTCGGATTTTCGAAATTCCATTCACAAAAGCGGTAAAATTAAGTTTTATGCAAAATTCAGTTTTTTAACCTACCACTTAGTGGTTTCACTATTCATCAAAAATTGAAAGTTTTCAGAAAAGTACCACAATTTCACCCTAGGCTATAATTGATATTCAGAATTCAAAAATGATTTCTATTTTAAAAAATTCCCAACATATAAGTTGCATTAATTAATTTTATAATTAATTTCCGCTGTCACAACAAATAGCGTGTTTTTAAGAGATAATAACTATCAAAAGATTGACACTTGTTTATAACTGGTTTAAATGTGAAATTACATCCAATGTCCAACGTTGTATTAAATTGTAAAAATATATATTCTAAATATACTTTAAAACCACTCAAATTAATGATTTATCACTATTAATTATTTCGATTAAAAAAGTTGTTTTTAATTATAATTTAGTAATTTTCACTATTCATCAGAATATGAAAGTTATCCGAAAAGTACCAAAATTTCACCTTAGGCTAAATTCGATACTCCGAATCCAAAAATGAAGTTCATTTTGAAATATAAGATTTACAGAATTTTAAAAAGTGGTTATTACTATTCATAACGGCTAGTTTTAATAATATTTTAATAGCATGTCGTTGTTTAGTGAAACTCGGTATTGCGTATTACACACGTTATCGAGGAAGGTCGCGATTGCGTGTAATGCAAGGCTAGTCAAGGATGCGTGTTGTGCAAGCTCCTTTTGGTGTAGCGTACAACACAAGATATTAGTGAAATAAAAAATAATATTTTTCATAAAATCTCGGGCTGTTACATTCTACCCCCCTTAAAATGAATTTCGCCCTCGAAATTCGTCGGGGTTATAAATGGTTTACTATTTGAAAGTTTTTTTAATAGAAACCCACATCGTAAAAGGGAATACCAAAACTTGGCTTTAAAAACTAAAGTATGAAATTTAACGATTACCCAAATAAACTAATCACTGGGTTTCCACATAGGTGAAAATATGGATATGGAAGAGAAATCTAACCATCATGTTCTGATGGAGAGTGGTAGAGAACATGGCTATGGAAAATCCAGTAATCACAAATCCATAAATTTGTGACGATCTAAGGTACCATCTGATTCATCAGGTATAAGATCACTAGGACAACATTTTTGGTTTTCAAGATCATTTCCCTAAAGTTGAAAATTTGAATTAGAATAAATACTTTCTTTATTTTGGTACAATCTCACTGTTTGTTCATTCCTTGAACAATTTCCACTTCATCTCTTAAATAAATGAAGTTGAATTTGTTATTCGTGAAGTGTTAGCATATCATGTGATAGAATGATGGGTCATTCCATCTGTCTCAAACAAAAGGTTAGAAAAAATTATATACATATGTCGATCTGTATGGACTTATACTTCATATATCATACTGCTTAATATAATAAAACTAGTTTCTACTAAACAGGGACTTCCTGTAGGCCAGTGGTAGGCGATAAAGGCCAGTCGCACTTCGGTTGTGGGTTCGATTCCCACAGCCTTGTCCGAAGCGATGGGCTGTCGCCCGTCCTGCAGGTTGTCCTTTTTATAAAACTATATTACTATAACATCCCATCAATAATATCGAAAAAAAGAACTTCTTTAGGCTTATCCATAATACTGCAGTCCACTTTCATAACATAGTGAAAATTATTACCAGATATTTAATACCATCGTTGATCCCCATATATCATAAGATATGTCTTGTTGGTCACATTCTAAACATTCAAAGTCCTTAATCATGTATTCTCTTGAATACCCATTGAACCTTAGTGAAAACTTGAATGCAGTTAAAAGTTAACACTTTCCACATACCAAAATCCTCAAAATTCTACATACTCAAACCATGATATCACTTAGTCCTTATATAAATCATGAGCTCATGAATACTATTAAACATTTCATTTTCTCGTCTTCATTATGCGCATATCATCTTATTTCCAAAAAATATCTCAATCACTTTGAATACCACATCAATAAATATTGCAATACTCAATGATACAACATTATTTTGGAATCCCATTACATAAACACTTAATCATTCCACCACATCGTTGTCATATTCAATATTGCCAATAGTGATCGCATGTGATTTCCCTTTGTCCTTTTCCTTCAGTGGTTGCTCATATTGATCATCACTAACCCTTGGATTAGGGCAATTATTAGCATAATGCCCCATTTCCTTGCACTTGAAGCATTGAAGTGTTGGTTGTACGTTCTCTGTAGTGTTTTCTTTATTCACTTCATTAGAATCCCTTTTTCCATTACTTCGACACTCAGCTGCTCAATGACCTTCTTTTCCACACTTAAAACATTTTCTAGTCCCTTTAAGACAATCTCCACCATGCTTCTTTCCACACTTTGTGCATAAGGAAACATTAATCTTCTTTTCACCATTATTCTGAGATTTCTCCTTGAACTCCATCTTTCGTTTCTTGTCAAAACCATGAAATGGATATGTAACACCAACTTCCATTTCTACCTTGATAGCACAACGCACAATTTCTTCATAGCTACTGAAGTCTCTTATAGCTAATGCCCTTCGAAGACTTGGTTTTAAGCCACTGAAAAATCGATCAACTTTACTTTCAGGTTGGATGATAATGCCAGATGCATACCTTGCAAGTCTTGTAAAATTCGCTTCATAGGTACCAACAGATTCATCATCCCTTTGCTTCAGTTCAAGAAACTCTTTCTCCATCTTTGTTAGGAGAATACGAGGGAAGTACTTATTGAAAAATAAGTTCTTGAACTCGTCCCATTCCATAGACTCAATTTCATCCCTTTGCCTCGTATTCTTAATAAGATTCCACCATTGCTCAGCATCTCCTTCCAAACAATACACTGCAAGGATGACTTTATCATGTTCAGAACATTGAAGAACTGAAAATATCTTTTCAGTAGTACTAATCCATTGTTCAGCAACTAATGGATCAGTAGACCCACTGAAAGAAGGTGGACGCTGCCTCATGAATGATTCAACAGAATGTTGCTCCTTCCTTTTCTCGTTTGGAAGTCCTGCATGATTCATAGCTTGAGAAAGTTGTGTGAGCATGGCTACAAGATTTTGAATTCCGGCTCCCATATCGTTTGGTTGCTCAGGGGGACAATCATTGCATTGCCCATCACATTCCACATTAACACGGTTCCTTCGGGTTCCAGCCATCGTCTAAAACCCCAAAAGAATAGTATGAGAGGCAAAAATAATGCTAGGGAAAACAAGATAATAAAGGGGTAGTACCCTCAATATCTAACATCTTAGGTTAAATTCGAAGATCGTTATAATAAAGGGGTAGTACCCTCAATATCTAACATCTTAGGTTAAATTCTAAGATCGTTAGTGTAATTCTAGGACTATAATCTATATGTATAATTAACCTTAGAGACATCCCTAGATATACCGTAGAAATATCTCTAGGGATCTCACTAATGTTTTCGCATCCTAGTTTCCAAAGGTTGACTAAACCTTTCCTCTGATACCAACTGTAGAGACCCGTATCTTGACGTACATGGACATTAAATTACATTTGCGGAATACTTAGTACATAACAAAAACACACACACAAGGACCGTAATAGTTTAGTGTCTTTGGAAACTCGGACTATAATCTTCTAATCGTGGTGAAAGATCTTTAAAATCTCCCATAAAGATATTCCTTTTTTTACCTAAAACCTTTCTTTATATCCTGGGGAAAAGAAAACATAAAAGGGTGAGCTCAAATTCTCAGTAAGGGTAAACAAAATAAATATCAATCACATCATATTCATAAGAACATAACATTTTGGAAATCATAACCTGCAAAAGAGAGCATAATTTCATAATCATGGGATAAATCATGGCAGTGAAAAGGTAATCCCAATAATCATAACTTAAAACATGAAACTTTGTGGCATACACACATAATCATAGAGAATCATTTCTTGTTAGTCAAGACTCATTGCCAAGACTATCTTAGTGGACAAAGTCCCTTTCTGAATCGAGTAACCCTCGTTTCAGTCCTGTTTCACTGAACCGGTATAACCTTCCATTCCAGCCATGTCTATCTCATGAGATATAAAATCATTACCCAATGCATCAGAGGGAGATATAGGTCCCACCCATCTCATAATGATACCATTCTTATGTGTGCCACAAAATCATAAATCATACATCATTTCATAACCCATGTAATAAAAATGAGATTCTTAAAACAACATGACATCATAAAACCATTCATATAAGATAAAGGAATTCATAAACATAATTCCATAACAACATAGTCAAATCAATGTAAAAATATGGATAGAAACAGGACCCTTTATTATCTTAGATGGAAAATAATTTTGATAAAACACTTGAAATGAATTCTTGAGGAAAATATCCTTTCTTCTTCAAAATCAATTTCTTTTCACAAAACATCATGAAATTTTAAAAGAAAGAGATTTTATTAAAAATAATCATGAAATCTTTTGGAGGAATCTTCATGAAAATAAGGCTTTATAAAACCGTAAAAATCCGTTCATGCCGTTTATGCTAAAAAAAACATTCTTCGTACTTTTGTCGGAAAAGTCAAAAAGTACCTCGTATGAAAAAGCGACAAAAGATTCCTTTCATAATCATTACTAAAAACTCACCGAAGAGTAAAATTGGATTTAAACTATTGTAAGTGGATGGAAACAATATTACATATTGAAGGAACATGGATGTGGATGATAAAATACACCCCAGTAAATACTTACGAATAAACAATCTCGGATAAAAATGAGATTGTGATATTTCCCTTACCTTTGGTCCGACTTGCTTTGTAAGTGTCCGAACCTCCTGTATAATGATTTAAATCATGTTATTGACTTATTAAATAATCATATTTATTGTTATGATATCATATATGGTTCACTTATGACATTATATTACCCGTTCTTTTGTAAATTCCATGTTAAAGAAGCGTTTTGGGTAAAATCGTTTAATTTATCGTAGGTGTTTTGACTTGTTGTTCTTGACATAATTATTACATATATCATGATTTACTCACTTCCAGAATATAAAATATGATTTATATATCATATATATTCAGTATATATATATATATAACAGGTAGATAAATAAAATGAAAAACACCATTCATGGAGACGGTAGTCCGTACGTACGCATGAACGCTGTTTTCCTTTCCTTATTGTCTTGAAATGGAAGTAAGTAGATGAAATACATATGTATATATATACATAAATCCAGTAGATTTATAATTTCATATATTTCATTATTATTTCTTATATATACATTATAATCATTCTTAAATGGTTAACATGGAGAATGAATCTCATCGCGTCGTGGAGACGGTAGTCCGTACGCACGCACGAGCGATGATATCATTTCTATAAATATTGAATAGAATTGGAGTGGATTATACAATATATCAGAATCAATATGATGTTGTAATAACTATGTATAGTTATTATTTACACCATTATACCCATCCATGTAAGGTGGTGGTGGAAAATAGATTACACCACGACGTGGAGACGGTATTCCGTACGTACGCATGCGCGGTGATTTCTTTTTCCGTAGGATAGATAGATGGTGAAATAGGGTTGTTTCATACTTATAATAACATATCAGTATATGAGTGATACTGATGTTATTACTTCATAATGAAACAACCTAAGAAGAAGAAGTGGAAGAAGAAATAAAGATGAAAGAATTGGTAACGGTAATTACCTCTTCTTTGAAGCGCCTTTTGGAGACCTCCTCTTAGGGCACTAAAATTGGTCTTTGAGAAAGACCAGAACCTCTAGGATGTTGCTATGGAAGTGGAGAATATATTTTGGCAGGGGTTGGCCGAGCTTGAGTGCTCAAATTGGTGTGAGGAGGAGGGGGGGGAGGTATCCTTTTATAAGGGAGGAGAGGGGCACCTTAGGAATATCTCAAAATATTATTTTATATTAAAGTCAAAATCAGTTTATAATGGTTCCAAAGGGTCTTATTTAGAAGCTAAAGTGGGGATGGGTCGAAATCCTATCAACCAATAAGATTTAGACAAGTTTAGGGTATTATTTTAACCTTATCGATTTGATTTAACTCTAAGTTAATTAATTTAACTTTTACCGTGTCTTTTTGTTTTCTATCACTATATGGTTAATACACTTACTATAACATGCCAAACGAACCCCAAATTGTTTATTATTAATATATATATCCTTATCTAAGTCATTTGGCCGATCCTTAGATTTTTAGGAATAAAATAACAATTAATAATATAATATTTGATTTAAAAACTATTTTGTGTCAATTTTGACACTATTTCATATATGATTTTTGTGAAAGTCATAAAAGAATTATATGTTCGAACCAAGTTGATTAAATCAACACTAATATATCATAGTAACCTAGAAAATTAGTTTAATTCATAAAAAGTCTCAAATTACATTTATTTTGGTGTTTATGACATCAATTATGTCAATATTTCATTAATAAGATAATTACTGCATCATCGTTGTGTCATACATAAATTAAATTATATAATGTCTAAAAATTACAAATAAAATACCCTTATGTAGGAAATCGTTTTAGCTTTCTAATTAATATTTATAGTAAAATTTATCTTATGTATAACCCCATATTAAAAATATTTTAGTAAATAAACTTTGATTTTAACTCTTTTAACCCTTCTTTAAATAAATTAATAATAAATGTCCTAATCTAACCCAAGTGGGCCTAAATGGTCATATGTTATTCCTAAGTTTGTTTTTGGTCGAAATAAACTTGTCCAATAGGATTAGGACATGTGTTAGGGTAATAGTAATATCATATTTACCCTTAGTTACCCTATTTACTATTAACCGTGGTAAAAAAAGTAAAAAGTTACTATTCACCAAAAAATTATTTTCATCTCATTGAACCACATTTTAGTCCTTGATATTAACCGTGTCTGTCGGATTTTCGAAATTCCATTCACAGAAGCGGTAAAATTAAGTTTTATGCAAAATTCAGTTTTTTAACCTACCAGTTAGTGGTTTAACTATTCATCAAAAATTGAAAGTTTTCAGAAAAGTACCAAAATTTCACCCTAGGCTATAATTGATATTCCGAATTCAAAAATGATTTCTATTTTACAAAATTCCCAACATATAAGTTGCATTAATTAATTTTATAATTAATTTCCGCTGTCACAACAAATAGCGTGTTTTTAAGAGATAATAACTATCAAAAGATTGACACTTGTTTATAACTGGTTTAAATGTGAAATTACATCCAATGTCCAACATTGTATTAAATTGTAAAAATATATTCTAAATATAATTTAAAACCACTCAAATTAATGATTTATCACTATTAATTATTTCGATTAAAAAATTTGTTTTTAATTATAATTTAGTAATTTTCACTATTCATCAGAATATGAAAGTTATCTGAAAAGTACCAAAATTTCACCTTAGGCTAAATTCGATACTCCGAATCCAAAAATGAAGTTCATTTTGAAATATAAGAATTACAGAATTTTAAAAAGTGGTTATTACTATTCATAACGGCTAGTTTTAATAATATTTTAATAGCATATCGTTGTTTAGTGAAACTCGGTATTGCGTATTACACACGCTATCGAGGAAGGTCGTGATTGCGTGTAATGCAAGGCTCGTCAAGGATGCGTGTTGTGCAAGCTCCTTTTGGTGTAGCGTACAACACAAGACATTAGTGAAATAAAAAAGAATATTTATCATAAAATCTCGGGCTGTTACAATATTAACCCAACATCATTGATGGAATGTTATTCCAACGAATATTGAAGAAGAAATTAAATAAAAAAACATACATTGTTTAATAAAAATTATTCTCAAAATACCTCATTTTTTTGAATGAAAATTTGATACGAAACATCCTATTATCAAGACAAATCCAATTAAATTATGGACACATCAATCTGATCAATATCAAAAATGATATTAATTATTGATGTTTTAAAAGAGAGAATAGGAGAGGAGAGTAGGGATTGTAGGATTATCCTCTATTGTTGAATTCAATGATCACCGGTTTATGCCATGATTTCCAATATATATTTATATTCCTAAATGAATCAATTAATCATAATTCATCCCTTACTTCAACACTCAACCGTATATCCCAAGCCTTGAATCATCCATCCATATTTAGTTTTATTTATTTATCTATAGTTTTATACCATTTATTATATCTTCCATAGACCTCATTTATTTTATATTTAACCATAAATTAATTAAAATTCATCATTAAACAAGAATGTAATGTCTCCCATATACATATAGATAGTCATACACACACTGACCGATTTATTTATAATAAATGTAAATATATATATAATGTATATATATATATATATATTTATTTCCTAAATAAATAAAAATAATAATACATATGATAATGATGATTAAATATCTCAAATGATTTCCACCATTACTATTCCAACAATAACATCCATTAAAAAATTCAATCAATATCTTTCATTTAATTGCAAAAATAATAATAATACAATTTATTACTCACATATTCTCATTTATTTAACACAATTATTATCAATTTCTATAGTAAATATAAAATATCTAACCACATACTCATGAATTTATATAACATAAATACTAATCATATTTTTAATATTATACCACCCATAAAAAATTCAAAATCAATATTAATATTTGTTTATTGGTTGAAATAGAACCATAAAAATTTACGTATATATTAATGAGAAACATTTCCATATTAAAAATATTAAACTGAAAATAAGATAATATATTAGAATCGATGCACCATGAAACTTCTCATCTAAGAGAATAATTTTTAATTATGGAACCACTCCTACCCACCATAAGTGTTTCCACATAAGAATAAAATTTAGAGATATAAAAATTTCAATTAATTCAAATCTCAGAAAAAATAACATTTTATCCTAATTATAATCAAATATTTGTTAAATACATTCATTTTTATAATACCATCCACAGAAGTCCTAAAAAACCTTTCCCCGAACCTCACCACATGGTCCAAACTGAGGCACTATAAATAAACTTAATCATACTATACTTAGGTCTTGATTATCAATGGGTATTCTCATTATCAGATTAAATATTCTCACAAGACACCAATTTTCCCCATTTGGAATCATTTTAAATTTTTACACTTTTTTCATTGGGAATAATTATTAGTTCAAATTTACCATGAAAGGAAAACCGATCCTATTCAACATCTTTCTAAAACCTGATTTCCCTTGAAAGCCTAAAATGGTGCATGTAACATATCATTTTGATTTAAAATAAAAATGTATGCTTACTCAAATCTCTTACATTACTGGGCCATGAGTTAAACATAATAAAATATAATCAATAATAATCACATCATCTAACAAGTGTATCCCTGAAGGTGAAATAAAATCAATTATAAAAGAACACATCAGTAACAACATTCCCAATAGGGGAACATCGCTTTAACCCTCATACATGGGGTAGATACTCCCATTTACCTGATATTAAAAATGTATTGACTCATCTTAGTCTTCAGTCTACCATTTCCAAATGGTAAGAAAAAAAATAAAAGAAATAACCACCCTTAGATGTCACATTTTAACATTCCTAACCCAGTACTCCCTCAAGTGACTGAGATGGTTGGCTACGTGACCTCAAGAACAACTCTCTTTATGTTAGAGACTACTTACAAGGATCTAGGGTCTAAGGAATATATTGGGGATGTGACACCCTCTAATAAGAGTGGTAATGAAAGAATAAATAATAGTAGAGAAGAAGAGATAATAGAAACACTATGAAAAAATTTTCAAACATAAAAAAATAAGAAAGCTAAAAACTGAATAAATCAATCCAATAAATGAATAATTTAAGGTCTTTCTTAATATATAAAAATGAATTTCTAGAAGTAATTAAAATAAATGAATAAATATACTCAAATATATACTACAAACCCCAGTCCCTATTCCATTTTTAGTCCCATCTCCATGAACCAATCCTACCAACATGAAATCAATCAATTTGATGATCCCTTTCCCTTGTCTAACCCTATATCCATGTAATTTTCTCAGGAACCAAATTGCGGCCAGAATATGGTGTGTGTAAAACTATGTAAGCCAAAATAACCATGTAAAAAGTGTCCAATCCGAGAGATAAAATGCATGAAATATAGAGATAAAAAAGTTATTAATTTAGTAAATTAATACTATATAAGAAACAAACCCCAAGACACACATATTATGGGTTAAAACCCGAGGCCATCCAAACCTAATTCAAAACCCTACAATGTTTCCCTATCTAAAGGTAAATCCTCCTTTATTCGGACGGATCACCTGATTGGGTGGGTCATTCTCCCTTTGAGGATGAATAACTCATAAAATACTATAAAAATATGTACTATACCCTCAAGATAACAAAAATAGCACCATCATTCATTAGTGGAATCTGACCATTAGGAATAATGTGAATTTGTATCTGGCCCTCAGGAATCTAACTTAATAATATACTCTTCCCTTACGCATCCAATACTAGTACGTGTATCCATCTGTCCATACGGAGACATGCACTATTCCCGCATGAATCAATATCAAACAATAGTTATATACAGAAAACTCAACATGCTAAACATCATCAAAACATAAGGTTTAAATCGTATTGATAACTCATAAGATCATAATCTATAAAAGAAAACCCACAAGGATGAAATCATACAAAGATGATTAATCATCCTAAGACACAATAATGAATTTATAAAAATTATTATCTATCAAAACAATTCATTTCATTAATCCAGGTTCCAAATTATCATCATAATTATATCATACATACCTAATTAATCTTTTTACCATATGTTCATTAATATATTAAATAACAACATCAATGATTTTTATTTTACCTTAATATATCACATAATTTTTTTGTTATTCCAATTAAAAATTCTGTGCCAACAATCAATAAATTTCAGGAAATTATTTCAGGGATTAATTTTTTCCAATTCACTTTCCCAATATCAAATAATTAATTCAACAATTAGTTATTCAATTGGAATTATCAACAATATATAATTAATTAAAAAATAAATTTTTCAATCAATGGAGCTATAAATACAAAAATCTATTTTAACTAATTTAATAAATTATGAAATAAAACTCACTGGTCAAAACATTACATCCCATTAAGAAATTCATTAGTTAATTAACCCCATAAATCCCATTATTTAATTAAATAATAAAATAATCACTTTACTCACATTAATTAATTTATAAACTAATTAATATCAATATGTAATTAAAAAATTTATTAACCCCCTTAAACACATTAATTGACTTCTTAATTAATTAATCTTATTAAATAATTAAATAATTAAATAATCATACGAGTCACATTAATTAACGCATCAATTAATTAATAACATTATTCACCCCAACAATTCTATATTGTCTATACTCATATTAATTAATACAACAAATAATTAATCTCATTATATAATTCTTAAATTGAATAATAACATTAGTCACATTAATTTACTCATAAATTAATTAGTCTTATTATTTATTTCCAAAATTAAATAATCACATTTATTACATTAATTAATTCTGCAATTAATAAACATGATTATTTAATTAAATAATTAAATAATCGTATTATTGACATTAAGTAATTCATCAGTTAATTAAACCATTTATTTAATTTGTAAATTAAATAATTTCATTACTCACATTTATTAATTCAATAATAGACCAATTCGAATATTTAATTCTGAAATTAAATAATCACATTACTCTCATTAATTATTTAATCAAATAATTAATATTATTAATTCATTCAATAATTGAATAATAAAACATTTCAAAATATTTAATTCATCAATTAATTTATCTCATTATTTAATTTAATAATTTTATAATCAAATTAATTAGTTCATTAATAAATTAATATCAATATTTAATTCAAAATTTAAATAATTAAAATGCTCAATTTAATTAATTCATCGATTAATTAATCTCAATATCTGGTTTAACAATTTATCGATCACATTTTCCACATTAATTAATTCAAAAATTAATTAATATCAATATTTAATTAAATAATTCAACACTGTCATAACTCACAATAATTAATTTATCAATTAATTAATCTCCACATATAATTTGACAATAAAATTATCAGATTTCTCATATTAATTAAATCTTAATTAATAAATCATCATTTTTTCTAAATCATAAATCAACTAATCACATCACTCAGAGTAATTAATTCATTATAATTTTTCTTACTATTTAATTAACCAAATAAATAATCACATTTCTCACATTAATTAATTTATCAATTAAATAATCATAATATTTAATTCAATAATTAAATAATCAAATTGCTGATTTTAATTAATTTTTTAATTCAGTAATGACAACAATTAATTAAACAATTAAATAATCAAATTTCGCACGTTAATTAATTCATCAATTAATTAAAAAAATATTTAATTCAACAACTAACTTGTCACATTCATCACATTAAATAATTCTCCAATTAATGAATCTTCTTATTTAACATAATTATTATATATTCTCAATAATTATAATAATAAATTAATTATTCATGGCTAAAGAATTTAGTAACCCCAATTTATTCATCAATTTATTGTTCTACCTAAATAAATTTTATATGCCCAATTATTTTCTCATCTAATTGTTCTATTTCAATATATACAATAATTATATTAATCTGTAAATATTAATTCTTTAATTAGTTATGTAAAATAAACAACTTGAATACAAAAATAAATAATTCAATAATTAATCATTGTACGTAAAAAAAATTATATCACGTTACAATTAATTTTAAAAATAAATATTCAAAATCACAATTTCATAATCCCAACCAATCCCATTAATTAATTCTATAATAAATTAATTAGTTTCAACAATCTCAATAATCCTAATTTTATAATTTCTTCAATTAATCAATTCATCAATTTAATTAATTTAAAGAAGAACTCAATTACAAACATCAAATAGAAATTCTATAATTACATACCCTTAATCAAAATTCAAGACTATGAGATTTAGTTTTAGACAACCTACCTCAAATATGATAAACACATGATATGAATCCAACATCCATGATGTCATGTAATTCTGATATCTATAGCAGGAAAATGTAAATAAATAAGTATATAAGGTTTGTTAAAAAAATCATCTCAATATACATTATTTTGTTTGAAAAAAATATATATTCACCATCATTTAATCCAGATGAATCCATTCCCATATGACAACATGTCAATATGATTAATATCGGAAAACATAATAACGATTGATGTTTGAAAAGAAAGATAAAGAGAGGAGAGGGGGCATGTGAGATTATCGTCTATGCTTGTATTCTTTGATCACCCCTTCATTCCAAAATTTATAATATATATTAAATTTCATTAACGAATCAATTAATGAGCTTTATTCCCTTACTTAAACCCTCTCCTATATATCATGATCCTTGATTCTTTCATAATTATCTATTTTCATTTATTTAATTTTTGTTCTACCATTTATTATATCCTTCATCAACATCATTTATTTCATTTTTAAATATTAATTAATTAAATTACACCATTATATATGAATTTAATTTCATACACAAAATATATATATATATATAGTGAACTGCACAAACACACATAGATATATATATATATATATATATATTTATATAACCAATATATATAACTTTTATTTACCAAATCAATAATAATAATAATAAGAATTAATATTTATATGATTATTAAATATCTCATATCATTTCCACCATTATTATTCCAATAATAATGTCCATTAATGAATTCAAGAAATATCACTAATTAAATTCAAACAACACTAATAAAACTATTTATTACTAACATGTTCGCATTTATTCAAAAAAATAATATCATTTTCACCAATAATTAGACAATATATAACAACATAATAATGAATTTATACCACATAAAAACTAATCAAAATTTTAATGTTTTACCTCCAATAATATATTCAAAATCGCAAATAATATTTTTCGATTAGTTTCAAAAACTATAAATATTTTATAAATGACAACGCAATAAAATTTATCATTTATAAAACATAAAATTTAAGAAAATATGGGTTTTAACAAACTTATTGAATATTTTTTTATATTCATAATTTATTACAACTATTTGTATGAGTGGTAAAAAGTAATGATTTCAAAAAACAAGATACTAACAAAATTTAATATAAATTTTTTGTAAACAAAGTTTTAGAGTGCTTTTGATTTCCAAAGCTAAATTTATAGAAAAGTAATAAGTAAGAAATATAACTCAATAATTTCCCAATTTTTGTAATTAACAAACCACAAACCAAAAAGAAAAAATTATTATATGATATACTCATAAACCTTATACCATTTAATAACCTTGGTGTTATATATCAAAACTAAATCAGAGTATATAACTTTTTAATGATATTATGTAAAACGTTCATACTTGTCTCCAAAAAAGATAACAAATCATCCATTTTATATAATAAACTATTTATAAAATTATATCAATACTTCTCGCCACAAATATTCTATCATTTTTAAAATACAACCCTTTAAACAAATCCCCTTAATTATTTTCAAAATTTCTCCTCCATTATGTTCTTTTCAAATATTCTCCCATATTATGATTTAAGGAAAGGATGTGAATGTAACCATAATATACAAAAACTCTAGAAGAATTATAATATAAAAAACAAATATTTGTGAAGAAAATAATAATGGAAGAAATAATAGAAATAAAATTCATCAAAAAATATTGGAAAACATTCAGACATGAAATATTTGGATTAATATTATTTCACTAAAACTAGAATTCAAATGATAGATAATATTACATTTTGATGATAAATTTAAAAATTATTCAAAATTTCTTCATAAGATTCATGAAAACTGAATTAATATTTTTGAAATCCTCATGATCTTTCACAAGATTAATGATCTTTTATTCCATAACTCATTTATTCCTAACATTAGTTATCAAATGATCATCAGATTTTATTAGAATGATACTCTCCAACTTTATATTGTGAACTACTTCTTTTGAATATTTTATTTCTTCTATCTGATTGTTTGTTGTGTCTTTAAATTTATCCATGAACATAAATCTATTATAAAAATATGAGGATATATTTTTTAGTTATCATTATATTTATAATAAATGATTATTTAATTAAATAAACTAATGTTCCCATCTATTATTTCCACATCAAATTTATTCGACCACTTAATAAACCGATTGTACAATCTTTTCTACGTAATGGAATTCTATTAGAAATTTTTTCCACTGTTCTTCATGCTGGATAATTTATTTTCATAACAGTTTTAATGACTCTTATTCTTCATTAAGACTAACTTGAATATGTTTACACCTCCCTTCACATTTTTTATAATATGGAATCATTTCATTTAATATTCTAAATGATTGTAAAATGAAGTAAAATAACTTCCGAATGATATTTTCCTTTGTGTCTAAATAATATGATGATGATTTCATGGTTTTGATCATGATAATTCAGTATCAGGTTTCAGAAATTCATGGAATATATCATTCCCATTCCATGAATATTTATTATCTTGAGAAACTAATTTTTTTAATTCTTATCATATAAAAAAATGACATAATTTTTTACGTGATTGTTGGTCTTTATCATCAACTCCATTTGATGGTGACATTTTATCTTGTTTATCTGAATACTTACCTTCCATTGATGAATATTATTTACCGACTTATGACCATTATGAGATAGCATCCTTATTTTAATTAGAAGATAATGTTGATGATGGATAATATGATGAATTTGTTTCTTTTTATCCTTTATTAGTTTCTATTTTCTCTTGATCTTCTAATTTATCCACATAATTTTCATTATCTATTTATTTTTTTCTTCTTCTACGGCTTCATCATGTTCATTTTATAACTAATTCCCAATATGGAGTACACTTTTTCCATCAATTTTATATAATGATTAATTTTTTAGTAAGAAACTTGTTGAACTTTCTCTGATACCAATGGTTATACTTATTCCAGAACCAAATTACCTTTATACTTATTTTCTAGTGTGAAAAAATCAAATGGTATTGCTTATATTTACTAAAAAAGTCTGACATTTGGATTAATTTGATAGGTATGGTATATTTTTATATTATGATTCTTTGAACATATCTTTATAACATTAAATAAGGTATCATTGATTTTATCTTATTTCAATATATACATCAGTTTTCCTTTCTTATATTCCTTATTAATTTCTTCATCAACATGAATTTTTAAGGATAATACTTTAACCTTTTCTAAGACAAGATTTTTTACACATAGTATCTTTTATACCTTCTAATCCATCAACTTTTTTTACTCATCATCAATCATTTTATACACATTATTTGGTTTCTTCACTAAAGGGGGGAATGGTATTTTCTATATTCTATTGCTAAAAACCTATACCTTCATTGATGTGTGTGCTTCAGACATATTACCATAATCCTTTTATACAAATTTTTTTATCTTCTAATAAATAGCAATCTTCATCGTTGATATTGTATCTTCAGTAATGTAATAATACATTCTAAGCATTGTATGCATTTTCTTCTCAACATTTAAAATCATCATAACATTATAAATTAATTTTCTAATGAATTTATGGAAAATGATAATCTTTTACATTATTGAATCACTTTTGAAACCCTCCTCCAAAATTAAAATTTTTACCCTATTTATTTTCCTCATATTAACCATGAAATCCAAAATTAATATATCTAATAGAATTAGGATGTTATTATCAAGTATCATATGTATTAAATACCCCACATTCCATAGTGATACTATTATATTTTACAATTTAAATCATGATACATTTCATATTTTTTCATAGAAAGTAGTGAAAATCATATAGTTTCATTATTTCAAATGTTCAATGGTAGTTTGGTAACATGTGATATAAAAATTATGCCTCAACACTAGAAGAAACAATAAAAAAAATCAAAACTATTTTGTAATAGATTTTTATTTATTACCAATAAATGTAAAAGAATATAGATCCTTGTAACAATGTATTACAAAATCAACAAAATAATTGAACACTCTAATGATTTCAGGATAATAATATTCATATTCTATATTAGATTTCTCTAAAAATCATCTTCCCATCATTGTAAAAAGATAATCATGCTGAGAGATGAATCATAATTATTGAACCTAATTGTCTGAATAATTCATCGATAAAGTCACACATTTTCACAGAATCCTTCAAAGATTCCATTATAAGGGGAATTGAATTGGATATCGAATGGAAGAAAATAAATCATACTGAAGGTTTTCATGAGTTTCAAGAGTTGGGACTAATTCTATGAGTTACTGATGTGAGATATTTGGTGTCCTGTGATTATATAAAAATGAGAAAAAAATTAAATTTTATTCCAAGACACTATAAATGGATCATATTAAACAATAATTTTTAGTCTTGTCTCTTATAGATTTATATGATTAGAGTGTATTCATTATCATGTCAATTAGAAGAATGAATAAACTCATATTTATAAATATGAACTGTACAATTATAAATCGTAAAAATCAGAAGATAAACTTCATGAAATAATTTAATTATTCATATAATGTTGGGTTTAATTTATGACAGAAATAAAAAATTTCCAATAATTCCTTTTACAAGAAGTAAAATTTAACCTATATTAATAATCTCACTTTGAGCATTATCTCTAAAAATTACATTTCCTCCTTTCATTTTGATAATATTCTTAAATATATATTAATTTAAATTCACGTGTCTAGAATATCCACTATACTTGTACCGAATTTTAATATAGAGTGTACATTATTTGTTTTCCTAAAAAAAAAATGTGTTTTATTATAACCCAAACCTTATTGGGTCCCGTGTTATTCAAAAATATGATATTTGGTTCCATGATTTTTCCAAAATTATATTGTTGAGAAAATTGTATTTCCATAGAAAAATAAGACTTATGAAAACAAATTTTTTGAACTTGGATTAATGAATAATCTTATTTCCTATTTCCACCAATTTTTAACATAGTGAAAAATTGTACCATTTATATGAATAAAGTAATTGTTACGGAAGTCGTGGTTTTTATTTTAATAATCCCTTCCAAAAAAATTAGTTTCATATATAATTGGTTTGTACATATAATCAATGATTTCCTTCCTAAAAGTAATCTTGGAATGAAATTTCATCAAACTAGATATTTCATAGAGTAGTGTTGCAACTATGTTTCTTGGTCATTGGAAATAGTGTTTGAACTATGTTTTAAAAAAATGACTTTATAATTAGTTTTCTAAAAAATTGTATCATCACAATCTTTTAAATTGTATCTTTTAAAAACATTTATATCTTTGGATCTTTAGAAATATGTAATTTTTCAATTTTTAAAATAGTTATCCTTGAATCATTATTAGAATAGTATTATTTAGAATTATCTAGAATTTATAATCATTATATTCTTTATTTTGTAGAAGTTTTCAAACCATAAAACCAACATATAAAAAGGTATATAATTATCCTCATTAGCCTAATATTATTATTAAATAGAATTAAAATTCATTCATTATAACTTTCAGGATAATTATAATTTAATATTTAATTGGTAAGGGACTCTATAATGTTTCCCTTTTCCATAATTCATTGATTTATAATTGGTACTTCTTGAAAAAAACTAATCTTTCTTTTTCAAAAATTATCATTATCACATGAACTTTATCAATAACTGTATCCACTACTAACAATCCACTTTTCAGAAGATTTATGACATTTATTATTGGTAAACATGTAATAATTATTTTTCATTTATATTTTTTTATTTCATATTTTATTTTAATTTATGTATAGGAAAATTAGGTCAGAGGTGTCCTATATTTTTTATTTAGAAAAAGTTCCCTCAAAATTATTATTGTCATTATTTTATTTTATGATTTTCTTATACCATTATCAGATATATTTCTGTAACATAATTATTTCATCCTTCTATCTTGATTTTCTAACTCATTTTTAGAAGGTTATGGTGAACTAGAATCATATTCTATAAGAAATTTAATTTTAGTTATAGAATTCTCTATTTTCACTACTGACTAATCATTTTTAGGATCCATGGATGTTGTTTCATCTTCTACAATGCAATTTTTTATCCCTTTGAACCCTATTTAATATTCCGTCATATTGTATGAGGGAACATATAGGATCATCAATAGTAGATTTTGTATCTTCCTTTTGTCATCATAAACATTTATTTTTGACTCAATCTCATTCATAATTATATCTATGATATTTTATATGAAAATATTAATAGGAATTACTTTTTCAAAAATTAAATATAATCTATTGATAATGGAAAAAACATTTGTTTCATCCAGGAAACTATCTCACTAAGTATAAAATGTAATTCATGGAAGTCATTAGTTTGTTAAGATTTGTTTATTTCAATAATATTATATGTACCAAAATGTGTTAAATATTATTTCCTCCAAATAATACTGAAATCATCATAGGATTATATCTTACTGTATATATTCCAGTTCTTTGGGAGCAATAATGTATTTCAGAATTTTTTGTTCAATTAATATTATATATTATCATACTTATTAAAAGATGAAACTTCCTTTTCATGAATATTATAATTACCAGAAAGTATTAAGAAATTATCAACTCCAGTCTTTATCACAGAATATTTCATTTTATCATTCAAATAATTATTTTTATCCCATTAATAATTTTGGGGTCAACATTGATTTTTCTTATCAAGAGATCCAAAATTCATACATTACACATTAATAAAGAAGAACCCCCTTTCTAAAAATAATGTTTAGTGTAAATTAATTTATAAACAAGTAGTTTATATCGAAACATAATAAAACAAAATTTATATAAGAAGTAAAAAATCCTCAGGTATATGTAGTATAAACTTATTTGATACAAATTGTTAGATCAAAAGTGTAATTGTTATGGTAACAATTTCAACAGGTGGGTAAATTTGATTTTAAAAAAATAAACAAAAACAATACACAATATCTATTAATTTAAATATGATAAATCTCACATATCGTTTGGTGATCGGAGTGTTATAATCTAAAATAGATATAATATCATTACATGAGCGTATTTTTTAGTATTTGTCATATATACATTGATAAAAAGTTGATAAGAAATATTAAAAAAATAATTATTCTATCGTAATGTTGACAATCAAATAAAATATTATAACAACAAGAAATACAAAAGATTATAAAGTAAGAATGACTTGAATGATATATTAAAATAAATCACTCATTTGACCTTAAGAGTTCATATACAAAAAACCATGACTTATTTTTTACATATTTTTATACCTTATAAAAATTTATATCATTATATAGTAAGAAATCCCTTATAATTAATATTTTACTATATATTCCTCTCTATAGAATCTATCGACATTATGATCGATGTCTATATTCCATGCACTATAATCTCTTGATCTGATCGATATGTCTGAACATCATACAATACTTGTAATCCCTTGATTGTAATAATTATCAGATGTTGAATAAAAAAGAAAATATTATAATTGAATAAAACATGAAATATATTCCTTAGAAAAATCTCATCAAATTATTATTACATGACTATGAATGAGAAGTACACACTATGAAATTATTAGAAGACAAGAGTTACAAAAATGGATCACCTCTAAACTATTCAAATCATTACAAATTTATAGGTGATGATCCCAAAAAAATATTTTTGAGTTAGTTGTAATGACCTCTAAAAGCATTCACTTGACATCATATCTGTAATTGAATACCGATTTAGTTTTTTAGAGCCATTACAATTCGAACAAGTACTCTAGAAAATTGAAACATGACCATATATTCTAATTATAATCTTATGATAGTTTAATATAATTCCATATGAGTTTTCATTAATAGAAATCATACAATGATTAGTCTAATGTATCATGACTGGTATATGATGATGGTCTTGGATTTTGTTAGGAAAACAGATAAAAAAAGATTAACCACTTGTCAAAATAAAATCCAATGTTATGATAAAGAAAAATATTTAATCTGATGAATAATAATGATGATTTATAAAATTATATTTAAAATAATTTATAACAGTTTCTATGTATTGTAAAAATTATTATTTTCAACAAAAACATACTAAAATACTTGGGATAAAAAAAGGAAACATAATTTTATGAAGGTGTTTTTGATTTAAAAAACCAATGGAATGAAAAAAAAAAGTAAAAAATTATGAATAAAAAAATATCAACCTTCTATTTCTAATAAAACTTATTTCAATGAAATTTTCAAAAAAGTTTTCAAATAAATGGGAGAATTTTTTTTAAATAAATTACAGGATGATGAGAGATAATAAAAAAGTCGTAATAAGAAAAAAACAATAGGTTCAATAAAAAGTGGAATTTATAATTTTATTTTTTATGTTTTAAACATGAAAATGATACTAGGAAATGATAATTTGAAATGTATAAGAGAAAACATTAGTAAAATAGTGAATCATAATGGGAAATCCCTAATAAGCTAGATAAAAAATATCCTACGATCCTCATAAATCGTTGATCAATCCATATAATCTTTTCTCAGACACAATCCTCTAGAGTGGTTAGTGAAAAAGTTTTAGTGATTCCAAGATCATCATCATTCCAATCTATATATGAATAGAAATTCTTTTACATCACGATCCTACATTAAAACATGCTAGTTTTGATAATAACAGCATGAAACCAATTCACACTTACACACATATAAATAGTCACAATAATATATAACCTATGAATCAATGTACATATTCTCTTCTCCATGAGGAAACAAGAAAAATAAGGATATATATATAGGTATTCCTACCAATGTATACACAGGCATGATGTCTTTAGAAATGGAAGTACAAAACTTTAAAAAGGAAGTCCAATGTGTGAAGACCCATATTTTTTCATGTAATTTTTTTTAAATATATGGGAATTTTATGAGTCATTGAAAATTTGTGGCACATGATTCCGAGGCCCGGAGTGCCTGGAATTAATTTGTGAACTTTATTTCTGGTATATTCAGTAAACATGCGAGTGGGTTTTTCTAACATTTAAACCGGTGCTCGGAATTGAATCCCGAGGGCACCGTTGAACTCACAACGCCGATATTCGCTTAAGGAGACTTTCACCTAGACAGATGTTGGTCCACATTGAAATATAATTATTGGCATTTTAGTGGAAATAATAAAATAAAATAATCACTCATTTTATTTTATTTGTTGTAACCACCCGCTTGTGGATATTATGGTGTTGGGGACCACCTAAAGACTGAAACCTCTTGAGCTCCCCACATAATTATGTGAACCCTCTACCTAATTTATTATTCCACCCATCAATTAATTAATTAATCGAATTTGAAATTATGCCAACATAATCTATTATGTTGAAAAATCATCATTTTGGGTGGAATTGGGGGATACTCCTGGGAAAAAGGGAGATACTTAGAGAATTGAGAGAAAAGCTCTCCAACAAAGAATGAAAATGATGAATGCCGACCACAACTTCGACATTATTTCTCAGGACATCATCTATAGTGGGAAGTATTTAATCGATGATTGTCTTTCCCTCCCCAATGATCTCTTCTTCTCCCACGTGATCTCTATACATGAATAAAACGAGGTAGGGGTTGTTATTGAAATATTGAATTCATTAGATTATATTACTTGTTCTTGGAAAGCATGGTTCACATAGATCAACCAAGAAGAGTTGAACCATGATTCGTATTAAATTGTCGCCTTGTCATTCTTGAATCATGATTTTGTTGAATCTTCTTGATACTTCCCAAACGCAGGGGGTGAGGACAAAAAAACATAGCCCAACCTCTGCGCAATTTATCATGAGCTTTGTTTTGTTTCTCACAATAGAAGAAGGAGGTGGTCGGTGCTGGATGTTGGCACCGGTGGAACCTGAGAACCATGACAAAGTTGAAAAAGGTGACGAAGGTGACAAAGGTAATGAAGGAGATAAAGTCAATTCCACTACTCCACAACCACCTCAACCGTGGCCTCACCACAATACCCTAGACGAAACACCACCACGGTCTTACCTCGCCTCCCCGAACGAACTGATGTTGCGGCCTCACCGAGCCGCCCCATGGCTAGTCGCGCCGCCACGACCTCAAGTGGCCCTTCATGGCCCCCCTCATGTATTCCACGCCCTCGCAGACTCTGTGAGCCCCACATCCCCTCACGAGCCACTTCTCAGTGGGTCGGGCTGGGTCAAACTGAACCAGGTCGACCCAGGCTAGGTCGGGTCGGGTCGGTCCGACCGAGTCGGACCTGACCCGGACCTGATATGACCCTTTACGTTACATGGTCCATAACTTTGGTACCCGATGTCCGTTTGTTGAACTGTCAGTGGCGTTGGAAATCTTGGAGAAAGAAGTTCCCTTTGGTATACCGCACTAAAGGTTTGTGTAATGTTGAGATATAGTAAGGATGGATCGAGCATGAATCCAACCAGAACCTTGAGACTAAAACACTAATAACTCAATGAATGAGGGTCTGATTTGATTCGCCGTCTTTTGCATTGAGACTCCTATAACATAGCATACCATTGTGATACTTCTTATTACATCGTGGTAGTTGGAGAATCGACTAGTGGATTGAAGAGAGGACTCTCATCAGGATGAGAAAGCCTAGTGCAGAAACCCAGTCTCTGGATGTGACGAGAAGTGTGCTCTTAAGTATCCTATGCGGGTCAGGTCCTAGCGATCCTGTGTGAGTCATCTCATAGCGATCTTGTGTGGGTCATCTCCAGCGATCCTGTGTGGGTCAGATCCTAGCGATCCTGTTGGGGTCATCTCCTAGAGACCTTGTGTGGGTATGCTCCAATCGATCCTGTGTGGGTCAGTTTCAATGATCCTGTGTGGGTCAGCTCCTAGAGATCCTGTGGGGTTCAGCCCCTAGCGATCCTGTGCGGGTCTTCTCCATCGATCCTATGTGGGTCAGACTCTAGTGATCATGTATTGGACTAGTTCTAGCGATCCTGTGTGGGTCAGCTTCTAGAGATGCTATGTAGTTCATCTCCAGTGATATTGTGTGTGTCATCTCCATGTGATTCTAAGAAGGTTAGTAATAGAGACACTTAACAGAGTAATATGTTTTAGTTGTTATATATAATCTTATCTACTATTGTACCTTTAGGTATACCTGGTGTGAGCTATGTCAGAACCTCTGTGTTTCTTCATGTTTGAGATGGATTACATGATAACATAGGTAAATGTATGGGAATATACCTATGTAGGGTTATATTTTATTTTCATACTTTTGGTTTATCCTTGGTGGATTTTGTGAGAACTTGACTGTACCAGGGTCCCTAATGAGTATCGTTATACTCATCCCTACACGGGCTATGGCTGCACCCTATTGTATTGGATGCAGACAACAGAAAATGCTGACAAAGTTCTAGGGTACCTGGACTGGACGGTGCTCGGAGGTGGACCATACGACATGTTGGTACGAAGAGGAGACTGGTGGACGTGGAGGTCTATGGAAGCGATCTATACCAACCCTTCAGGTAGTTACCTGGAGGATGACCCATTAGCTTCCTTTCTTTTTCTTTAGATGTATTGTATTTCAGTTGCATTTTTACTATTACTGTTGGGATTGTATTCTAACCCCTTTTTACTTTCAGCACTCTTTTTTTCTATACATTTAACCTACGTTCATATATTAATGTGTGATTGGTTGCGTGTGTTTATAGGTTTTAAAGGAAATGCCTTTTCAGTTTTAGGGAATACGCCTTTGGTGCTAGCCACCAGCCCTTGGCCATTGCAAGGAGGGCTTGGGGTTAGTCATGAATCAAGTACCATTTCCCATTGGGCCACTGATGCCACCATCCCCAACAGTAGATAGTGAACACCACATGAGCTCATTTCATGAGTTCCAGTGCCAGAGGCCACCTAGGTTCAGGGGTGATATGGACCCACATGTGGGTAAGGATTGGCTGGAGGTTGTAGTGAGTGTATTATGACAGATAGGGAAACCAGCCAATATCATGGTGATCCTTGCCGCCAGCCTTATGCAGGTAGTAGCGGGCAGATGGTCGAGAATGATGCTTTAGGTTCACAACGAGGTGTCACTTCTCTAGGAAGGCTTCGATAGCCTGTTACGGGAAGATTTTATCCCAGCGACTCTTTGAGAAGTGCACATATAAGAGATACTTCCTCTTCAGCAGGGGAGCATGAATGTGGCTTAATACTCAGTAAGGATCATTGACGTCTCACGCTACTCCATGGATATGGTACGAGACCCATTTTTCAAGGCCCGGACCTTCGAGTAGGGACTCGGGTGGGAGATCAGTGAATCAATGATCTCACTCAGCATCTAGATGCAGGCGGCGGTGTAAGGAAGATCCCTCCTGTTGGAGAGTTTTACTTACTAAGAAGTCACCAGCTATGATAGACACTACGAGTCATAACATAGTAGAGTATTCTATAGCTGGCATTATACAGATGCCTCAGAGGTCCAAAAACACCATACCATCAGGTGAACGACTACAGGATTCAGGGTCGGTTGAGTGTGGCACCTGAGAGAGAGTCAATCATTCCAAGTGAGGGTAGTGTTACACATGTGGTGGTTAGGATCACATGGCTCGTGACTATCCAACCTGTCATATGGATGATCATTAGATAGTCTAAAGACCACCCAGTGAGAGATAGAGATTTGACTAAGGAGGTCCGTATAGAGTAGGAGGATGTGGAAGATGATATGGTCGTGCCGCTGGCGGTGGGCGACAATTCGAGATATTATCATCACAAGTAGCAGAAGGTCCACCCCGACCTCAGGGAGTAGGTGGATAGGGGAAAGCTCAGCTCTAGGTAGCTTAGGCCTACGATCATGAAACTCCTGAGATGATTCGAGGTATGATCTGTGTCTACCCCTCCTTAGCTGCAGTAATTATAGACATATGTGTCAGTCATTATTGTTTTCCACTACCCCTGTTTGGAACTCGGAGATTCCAACAGATCTGTTGGCTCGATCATTACGGCTAGAGATTCCCATGGGAGCGGATTCTATGATTACACATTGGTGCCGGTAGTGCGATCTTACTCTAGGATGCATGATTTTTGGCTGGGATCTCTTAGTTGCAATGTAGAGGCCTTATGACGTCATCTTGGATAAGGACTTGTTATCTACAACCTATTTTTAGATTAACTATATTAGGCGCAATGTGTGGTGTGTCCACATGGATGGGACGATGTTTACCTTCACCAATGAGAAGATAGCCTTTGCTGCAAAGGATGGGCTTACCCAGATGAGAGTGTAGTCAATCACACATTAGTAGGATAGATTTATCCTTGGATTGGATGATGTGGAGAGTCTGAGATATCCTGTATTGGTGGACCAGTATGCGTATGTATTCCCTGATGATGTTCTGGGTCTACCTTCTTGTAGAGAGGTGGACTTTTACATTGACTTGTACCCCAGGACAACACCGATATCTACATCAGAATATTGGATGGCCCCCGTGGAGCTTTGTGAGTTGCGAGTGCAACTAGAGGACTGGAAGGGGAAGGTATTCATCTATCCCAGTGTTTTACCTTGGGCAGCCCCAATTATGTTCACCAAGAGGGTGGATGGCAGTTTGAGACTTTGTGTCAACTATCGATGCCTGAACCAGGAGACCGTGATGAACTAGTACCCACTTCCATGGATTGACGAACTCTTTGAAATGATGAAGGGAGCACAGTGGTTCTCGTAGACAGAACTAAGATTTGGCTATAACCAGCTCAGATTATGAGACGAGGATGTGTAGAAGATGAGCTTCAGATGTCGGTATGACCATTAAGATTTCTTGGTTATACCCTTCGGTTCAACTAACGCTCCATCAGTGTTTATGAGACCCATGAATCGGATCTTTCAACTATACCTTTATTTCTTTTGAGTATTATTCATCGAAGACATTCTGATATACTCGTCTAATGAGGAGGAGCTTGCCTATCATTTAAAGGTAGTACTGGACAAACTATGAGAGCACATGCTTTATGGTAAGCTCTCAAAGTTCTAGTTCTGGATTTGAGAGGTTAATTTTCTAGGACATATCATATCGGAGGTTGGAGTTGCAGTGGATCCAGTGAAGATCGAGGAGGTACTAGCTCGAGTTCCACCCAGGAGTGTGACAGAGCTACGAAGTTTCCTAGGTTTGTATGGATAATACCAGGGGTTTTTCCAGATTTATCTATAGTTGCAACACCTCTATTAGCATTCATGAAGAAGAGGAAACTCTTCGTGTGGTCCGAGAGATGCCCACCGAGTTTTCAAGAGATGGGGAAAAAGTTTATTATTTCCCCCATATCAGGGATTCCATAGGATGGTGTAGGGTATGTAGTCTCCTGCGATGTGTTAGGGACCAGACTCGGATGTGTCATGATGCTGTACCGACCAGTTATCTTATTTGGTTCTCGATAGCAGAGACAACATGAGTAGAACTATGATACCCATGACATTGATTTAGCAGCAGTGGTATTCTCGTTGAAGATGTGGTCCCACTATCTGATAGGACAACACTTTACAGTCTACTCATATTTCAAGAGTCTTAGGTATATCTTCTCTCAGAAGGGTATGAACCCGTGACCACAATGTTGGCTTAAGTTCTTTCAGGACTATGACTTAGAGATATTCTACACTCCGGGAAAGGGAAACATTGTAGAAGATGCACATTGTAGGATCTCTGGTATATAGATACTAAGAGAGGCGATGGAGAAGCTGGCTGATTTGAAGATATCCTTAATGGATAGAGATGGAGAATCATTTCTTTAGTCGCTTACAGTCACTCCCCACATCCTTTGTGAGTCAGGGAGGCACAACATGGGGACGATGACTGCGAGACTCGATGTGCTTAGATATCCACAGGGCAGACACCTGATGGATATTCTCATGGTGGGGAGCACATCATTCTCTTCAAAGGACATACCATGGTACTTGTGTCACATCAAGAGGAAGTGCTGAGGGAGTTCCACACATACCCTCTAGCGGTTCATTTTGGAGTGGTGAAGATGTACCAGGATCTTTGATGATAGCACTGGGGGTTGGGAATGAAGAAAGAAGTAGCAGAGATTTTCTCTCGATGGCTCACTTTTTAGCAAGTGAAGGAAGATCATCAGGTACCAGTAGGCTTGGTTCAACCTTTAGAGGTCCTAGAGTTGATGTGGGATGGGATATCTAGGGACATAGTGAAAATAATTCCACGTACATCTAGAGGTCATGAATCTATTTGGGGGATCGTCGACCGACTCCCCAAATCGGCGCACTTCTTACCGATTAGAGAGCAGTGTTCAGTAGTGTGTTTGGGATGACTCTATGTGTAAGAGATTGTATGGCTACATGGAGTACCCTTGAGAATTATCTCTAATCGTGATTCACGTTTTACTTCCTGTCTATGGAAGGGGTTGTAGGAGGCTTTCAAGATGCAGCTTTTTTTGAGCGTCGCCTTCAATCCTCAGACGGATTTCCAGACTGAGGGGACCATTCAGACACTCAAGGACATGATATGTGCTTGTATCCTTGACTTCGGTCACATCTGGTAAGATCAATTGACTTTGGTAGAGTTTTCATGCAACATTATCTATCACTACACCATTGGGATGGTACCTTTCGAGGTATTGTATGGGCGACCTTGCAGATCACCTTTGTGCTGGAATGACCTAGGGGAGGGAACACAATTGGGACCAGAAATGGTACAGGCTACTACAAAGAAGGTGCAGATCATCCAAGAGCAGATGAGGAATTCAAAAATAAGGTATAGGTCATAAGACGATAGGAGACAGAGGCCTCCCGAGTTCGAGGACGGAAACCACATCTTTCCACAGGTCTCACCTCGATGAGGATTGAAGAGTTTTGGCGAGGTAGAAAGTTATCTATGAGGTTCATCGAACTTTTCATGTCCTCAGGAATGTTTTTGAGGTAGCTCAATGCTTAGATCTTCAACCTCAGTTGCACCAGGTGCATGACGTCTTCCACGTATCCCAGCTGAGGAGATACGTGAACGAACCTTTCCACATCATTGACCATGGAGAGATGGACATAGAGGATGGGGTGCCGTTTACAAAGGTTCCAGTTGAGATTGAGGATTTACATGAGAGGGTCCTTCGTGGATGTTCGATACCTGTGGTGCGCATTTTCTGGAAGCACTGGAACCTCTATGAGAGAAAATTTTAGTGGGAGGATCAGATACATGCTCAGTACCCCCACTTGTTCTCTTAGTTTGAGTTCTGGATTATAGGGATGTAATGTCCTGACGTGGGGATAATGTAAAGACCTAGATTTTTCAATGTATTTTTTTAAAATATATGGGAATTTTACGAGTCCATGAAAATTTACAGTTCGTGATTATGAGGCCATGAGTGCCCGAAATGAATTTCTGGCCTTTATTTCTGGTATGTTCAGTAATCATGCGAGCGTGTCTTTCTAACTTTTAAACCGATGCTTGGAATTGAAATCTGAGGGAACCATTGAACTCATAGTGCCAATATTCGATTAAGGAGATGTTCATCTCAATAACAGTTGGTTGTGAGTGAAAGATATTTTTTGGATTTTTCATGGAAACAATAAAATAAAATAATCACTAATTTTATTTTATTTGTTTTAACCACCCACTTTTGGATATTATGGTGGTGGGGACGACCCGAGGATTGAAACCTCTTGAGATCCGCACATAATTATGCCATCTCTCCCCTTAATTTATTATGCCAACCATCAATTAATTATTAATAAAATTTGAAATTATTCCAACATAATCTATTAAGTGAGAAATCCTCATTTTGGGTGGAATTGGGGGAAACTCATGGAAAAAAGGAGAGGCATTGAGAATTTGGAGAAAATATCTCCAAAAAAGAATGCCAATGAATTACTCTGACCTCGAATTAATCTTTCTTCCTCAGGACATCCTCTAATGTGGGATTTCTTCAATAGACAATTGTTTATCCCTCCCCGACGACATCGTATTCTCCCCCACGATCTCCATCAATGAATTAAACGATGTAGGGGGTTGTTTTTGAAATATTGAATTCTCATTAATTTTTCCTCATTCTTGGAAAGCATGGTGAATGTGGATCAACCAAGACAAGTTTATCCATGATTTCTATTAAACTGTAGTGTTGCCTTTTATTGAATCCTGATTCTCTTAAAGCCACTTACTACGACCCTAATGAGGAGGGTGAGGATCAAAAGAACATGTTCCGAACACTCTGTAGTTTGTCTTGAGGTTTTTTGTTTTCCTCGAAATGGAAGAAGGCGGCGATCGGTGATGGCGGTTGTCACTAGTGGTACCCAAGATCTGTGACGTAGGGGACAAAGGCGACATGGGAAACGAAGGTGATGAATGCGAGAGAGGTAACAACATCGCTCTGTGACCACCTCCACCGTGGCCTCGCCGCGCCGCCCCAGCCCAACCGCTGGCATTGTCTCGCCCCACCGCCCTGGCTGAACCTCTTTCGTGGTCTCACTGAGCCACATCGTGGCTAGCCGTGCCGCCATGACCTCCAACGGCACTTCGTGGCCCCCTCATGACCTCCGCACCCTCGCAGCATCTGAAACCCCCGAGGCCACATGCGGTCTGCTGCACAGTGGGATGGGCCGCTAGCGTGGGCCTTGTCAGTTCGACCCGAACCTGGTCAACCCAGTCCAGGTCGGGTCGGGTTGGTCGGACCGAGTGAGACCGGACCCAGACCTGATATGACCCTTTACTTTAATTGGGCTATAACATTGGAACTCGATGTCCATTTGACGAACCGCCTATGGCACTGTAAATATTGAATCAAGATGGTATCTTTGGTATACCCCAATAGAGTTCTTGATAAAGTTGAGGTATGGTCGAGTTGGATCGAACACAAATCCAACCAGGCCCCCTAGACTAAAAGGCTAATAACTCACAGACCAGAGTTCTGATTGACGCACCGTCTATTGCGTTAAGACACCTATGACATGGAAGACCTTTTTGATACTTCCTCTTGGGACATCGTGGTAGTTGGAGAATCGAATAGAGGCTTGGGGAGCAGACTCTCCCAGAGACATGAAATACTAGTGCGGAAACCTAGTAGCAGGAAGTGACAAGAAGAGTGCTCCTAGCTATCTTGTGTGTGTCTACTCCTGGCGATCCTGTGTGGGTTAGATCCTAGTAATACTCTGTGGGTCAGCTCCAGTGATCCTGTGTGGTTCAGCTCCTAGGGATCCTCTGTGTGTTGGCTCTTAACAATCCTTTGTGGGTCAGCTCCTAGTGATCCTGTGTGGGTCAGCTCATAGCGATCATGTGTGGGTCCGCCTCAGAGATCCTGTGTGGGTCAGCTCCTATCGATCCTGTGTGGGTCAGCACCTATCGATCCTATGTGGTTCAGCTCCAGCAATCTTGTGTGGGTCAGCTCCTAGCGATCAAGTGTGGGTCAGCCTCTACCGATCCTATGTGGGTCAGCTCCAAGGATCCTACGTGGGTCAACTCTAGCGATCCTATGTGGGTCAACTCCAATCAATTCTATGTAGGTTAGCATCATAGCCTCTTAAAAGATTAATATGATTTAGTAGTTTCATGTAATCATCTCTACTAATGTACTTATCAATATACTGGGTGTGAGGTGTGTCAGTACCTCTATGTTTCTTTTTGTTTGAAATGGATTTCATGATAACTTAGGTATATTTATGGGAATATACCTAAGTATGGTTATATGTTGTTTTAATTCTTTTTGGTTTATCCTTGGTGGATTTTGTGAGACATTGAGTTTATTGGGGTCCCTACTGAGTATCGATATACTCACCCTTAATAGGTTATGCTGGAACCTTGTTGTATAGGATGCATATGACAGACAACGCAGACTAAGGAAGAGGGTAACAGGTCTGGATAGTGCTCGGAGGAAGACCATAAGGCGTGTCGGTATGCAGAGGAGACGGGTGGAGGTGGTGTGATGTGGAGGTGATATATACCGACCCTTTATGTAGGAACCCGAGAGACAACCCAGTAGCTACATTTCTTTTTCATCAGTTGTATTTTATTTTAGTTGTACTTATACTATTTCTATTGGGCTTGTATTCCTACCCCTTTTTACTTTCAACACACTTTTATCTATTCATTTGACATGTGTTCATATCTTTTTGTATGCTTGGTTGCAAGTGTTTATAGGTTTTAAAGGCAATGACTTCTCAGTTTTATGGAATACGCCTTTGGTGCTATTCGCCAGCCCCTAGCCATTAGATGGAGGGCTTGGGTTTTGTCACGACAGAGGCCCCGGGGGAGCGGTCGTGACACAATGCATAATATAAAAAATATCAGGAAGCCAAAAATTAGAAATACTTAATTAAAATTTGTCATGGAATTAAAATGGGGGAAAACACCGAACAACAAAGGACAATTTATTACCACCAAAAAATCTGTAGGAACTACACTGAATTGAAACCCATGACCACTAAGTACCATGAATAAACCATCAAATCCTTGAGAACCATGTCATTGTTCAACTAGGTTTTACACACATCAAGATGGATTAGATAAAACCAAAAATACAAAGAGAATATAGAATAAGAGAATAAGAAAACCCAACCATCTAATACTGTATGTGGAAATTACATGGAAATTAGAAATTATAAGGAGATAATACGTGGTTGGGGTTTGTACAGGGAAGCCCCTGATGGGCATTGGTTGAGAGAGAGGGAGGGGTTGAAGAATGAAGTTGGGGAGAGTGAAATGGAAACCCCTATTGGGTTTAACAAAACATAAAAATATTCATATTAACATTTAAAACAATACTAAAAATAATATTAATATTAAAACATTTTCTTCAAAACCTGGAAGACAATACGGTTTGGTTGCACCATCTACAAGACTATTCACCAACCATGTGGCTCCACTTTCCAAGGAGGAGAGTACATATGGTTTCTAGTGAATATAATAGGATTATTCACTTTAAAATGTGTCTTGGACAGAGCCATTATCTCATATTCTTGATTTTCCCTTGGTAGGTTCTTGTTTACCCCTTAAAATGCAAAAAATCATTCCCATAGTTTGAAAAACACTAGAATTTAAATTTTAAAACATGTTTGGGAATGAAACTCAATATTTAAAATGAATATATTTAAATTATTAAATATAATTAATAATTATGGTTAGGGTGTGTCAATTTCACACATTAAAATAATTGTTTATCCTATATGAAAAATATTTCTAGTGATCAAAATATCAATTAAATTTAAAACAACAAATTTAATATATCCTAATGAACGGTTTGAAGGGGTTTCTATTTAAGATAAAATGAATTCTGGAAAATGAAAACCAACTTCATATATAATATATTTTATAATAGGAAAACATATATTCCCTATATTCTTATGTTGAACCTTTTTTTTCCTTTTGTTTAAGAATTTATTTATAAAAAATATGAATAGAATCATATTGAAAAAAATTGTATAAAAGAAAAAAGATACCAAAAATATCTTCTTGATTCCTTTATGTAAACATAAATCCTTCAAAAAATTATTTTTAGTAATATATTTGGGGAGGATAATGATTTATAAAATAAATCATTAAATCATTTAAAATGAGGTTTTACGGTAAATGGTCCATAAACTCATGTATGACTCACGATGCCCAATATTTATCTCAGGTATAATAATGTATTAACTTCATTAAAACCATTTATTTGTTTAATAATTTCTTATTATACCATTTATTTAATTTATATTAATGATATATTTATATACATAATTTGATAATCCTCATCCAAGGTTTAAAGGATGTCAGGTTCATAATTAAAAAAATTTGTCTGTATGATGATCATAGTCAAGTAGGACATTATTCCATCATATATAGAATATTAATAATGCAATAATTATAATTTATAATCATGAATTATACATTTAAAATGAAACATGAATTTTATTTACGGAAAATTGACTATGTTACAATCATATAGATGATATGACATAGGCGTGATAACATTTCAATTTTCAATGAAAATGACCAAAAGTATGTATGAATTATTTTTTTAATTTATTATTTATTATTATATCATTGATATAATTTTATATTAATTGATTATATATATATATATTTAATTCATTTTATTTAAATATTAAATAATATAACATCGCTTTTTGGATTTTGTAATCTATACGTACGCATGAATGGTGTTATTATTTTTCAATGGATATAAAGGTAAGAAATTAGAATATATATTATATTTTTTTGAAGATAAATAATTCATAAATATTTTTTATATATAATAAATACATCATTCTAACCATTCATAATAGGGGTATAACAAAAATTAATTGCATCGGTTCATGAGGTGGTAGTTCTCCGTACAGACGAACGATATAATCATTTCCATCTGAAAAAATAACCAGATAGATATACATTAATAAATTAACATAAAATCATAAATAAATGTTGAATAATATAATATTAAAATTTCTAATTATATTAATGATATTTTAATTATGTATACAATTAAATAAATAAAATTCTCTATTAAGAACTATACATATTTTTAAGTTGACCACTTTTGGTTTATTCAAAATGCCTCACAAGGTTGTTTTCATGATCAATCCAAGGATTATAAGATGTATCTATAGATGTAAATAATGTATTGGTGTTGGTATTTGGTGGAAAAAATGAGTCATACATGAGGATAAAATATAAGAGGGGTGTTCTTATAGAAGTGTGCGAGAAGACATGATTATAAATTTTAAAAAGATTAATATTTATTAATACCTTAATCAATAAAAAGTTCTAAATATGAAAAATATAATTATTTAAAATTTAATGTGGTATAAATATATCCATCCAACATAATTTTCATTATTTATATCCCATTATATCTCTTATCACTAAATTTTGACCCCTATGTAAATATCTTTTAAAGTTAAATGTGGTTAGAAATTTTTATGATTTGTAATATTCATTGTGACCAAGATTAATGTTGAACATTTCAAAAAAATTTAAATGTTCTTACTAAATTTTTTTCTAAGTTTTAGTAAAACTAAATTTATATAATATTAGGATTATTATTTAACATTTATACTATAATATTAGAAAGAAAACATTCTTTTTATAAAAATGATGTTTTATGTTGAAATTTGTTTTATAATAAATTATGAAAAAAATTAATTAAAAATTGAATAATTTGGGAATTAATAATAAGTATAAAAAAATTACTTATATTTCAATGTAACAAATTATTTAACAATTTATATTGTTGAAACTATAATATAGTTTTAAATTAAAATCCATATTTGTTTACTTTTCATCAAAAAAATAAAGCATTTCAGAAAATTTCAAAAAACGACTCCTCTGTTAATTTGAAATGATGTGATTAAAAATGTATTTTATTTTTCTAAATTAAATGATTATATTTTTGAAGTAAATTTTTTAAATGATACCATATAATGCATGAAAAAGGTATTTGGGTAGAATTAAATCATTTTTCCTTTAGAATAAATATTTCATAATCTTCAAATAATGGATCTAACATTATAAACTATAGGAAATTAATAATTATAACCTAGTAAATTTATTTATATCAATATTAAACGGTTATTTGAATTATTATTGCCTTTTTAAATCACATCAATATAATTTTACCCACCATTGATACATGTTTAGATATTTATCCTTCATAGAATTTTATGACTCCAATGTTGCTTTAAACACTATATGGTTTTTTCAAAAACCAATTCCATGTAAATCTATTTGTTACAAAAAACATCATCTCCATTGATAAAAATGTATACCACTATTAATTATAATATATAGTCACTATCAACTAAACTAATTTATTGTTCAAGACATCAAAATTATAAAACAAATATTTTCTGAATACTGAAAGAATAAATTCATCATATACCTAAGATAAAATTTAATTCAAGATAAAATGATAGGGAAATAGTGGGAAATTATCTTGTATTTCATAAGATCAAATAAACCACAGAATTTTCATTTATAATTTTTACTAAAATACATTCCCCTTTTCCATGTCGATATTACAATGAAAGCATGGTCAACCCTCACATAAAACATTCTTCTTTCGATAACCTCTATAACATTTCACATTAATATGAACAATCTACATCTATTGTCAAATAACCATCAACTTATCAACCATTTTTAAACAATTACGATCCCAATAATATCCTTAAACAAATTTTATTCCAAAAATATGGATTATGAAACCACTTTCTATATAATTTCTAAAATGGTGTAATTTGTAAACTCATATGTAAACGATTATTATACCAAAAAAAATAAAAAAATACAATATAAAACAGTAAACAATTTTTCATAATATCTTCTATTTTTATAATTTTTGTCCTTTCCTACCCATTATATTCCTGATGAAAGGATTTACAAATATTTAATTCAGTACTCAATGATTTTAGAAGTATGTTCTAGAAGATAGAGGTGAATATGTGATCATGATAAAATAATATATAGAAAATTCAATCCATATAATCTAAATATATATTTATTATAATGTTGATAATGTTTTTAAAAATACATATTTTCTCAAATGGGAGGAAACATAGAAGAATTAGTTAAACGATAAATATTTTGTGAAATTGTATTATTATAATATGATTTTGTTGGTAATCCCACCATGAAATCCATGAATATATTCTTCGATTTTCCGTTTTTAACTAGAAATTTTGGAATCATATCCTTTGATAATTTGTAATATTATTTTCCCACAAAAAATTCAAAAATTTTCATAGTAATTTCAATAATATATTTCTTTATTCCCTTCTACCAGAAATTGGGGACAAATGAAACATATTAAATTTTTAAAACATTTTAAACAACTTATTTTTCAATATTACTTTTTGGAACATTACCCTTCTTGACTGATTCAAAAATTTCATATAAAACATCTTTCTCTATTTTAGTTTCTTAATTAAATTTTCCAAATATGATTGTAATTAATTACAATGAAAAATAGAGGGAGTTATAGTAAAAAAAATAAGACCACATTTATCAAATATTTAAATAAAGGATCATGGTCCCAACATATCTTATTTAATGTAACATTATCTTTTTGAAACAAGATACAATGTTTTATTTAATTGTTTGGTAATAAATTGTTCTACTATAATAAATTATAAAATCAATCCATTTTATATGTATCCTATTTAAATTTCTGTGAGTGAATATATAATACATGATTTTACAGGTATTATATATTTATAACTTTAGTCCATATAGAAAATGCGTCACATGATTGAAGGAAAAAAGAAAAATGGCAAGTTTATGTTCACTTTTAGGATATATTTTGTCATTTGGATTTAATGGACATGATGGTTATGAAAATTTCAAAACATTGTGTATCAAACAATTCATATTCCCTTCATTAAAGAATCATTTTATATTATAATGTCACAGTTTTTTAAGGGAAGGGAATAAAAAATATAATTCCCTAATATTATTTTCAATTTCAGGAAATATTCATTATATACGATTGTCATGTAGAATCTACCTTCTTTTTGTGTGATCATGGTTATTTTTCTAGATAACCATGAAAAATTCTCAACAATTCATCGGTAATAACCTATTATTCTATGAAAAATATGATTCATAATAAGTTTTTTTGGTATTGATCATCCATAATCCAAATTTTATTAAGTAGGATAAATAATAGTTCCTCCTTATTTGTGATATTTCAATCAATTACAACAATATTTATCAAATAATAACATTTACAAAATTTCCAATATATCTTGTTTTATGTCTTTATTTTTTTTGAAAATACATAAATTTATTTAATTGTCCTAATAATTATATAATAATCCAATATATAATCAGTAAACACAATAAAAAATTTATCCAAATACTCAGTAAATACAATATTCATAGGATCTATGATTATATTCGGAGCATTCAGCAATATAATGGGAATAACAATAAAACATGTAATTCTCAAGCATAGTATAAATCATTATATTTGGGATTATACACTAATTATACATATAATAAGGGTATCATGAACATAGATCATATATTCAAAAAAATTGAGCTCACTAAAGCTGATCAAACTGGTCATCTATATATAGAAAAAAATACATATTCATTATAATAATATTATTTGGAAAATTTTAATTAATTAAATTCCTCTAGAATTCACCATTATTTATAACAAACAATACAATAGAACCCAATATTGATGTTTTACAAAGTATGAAACCTTTATCAAGGAACTCATCTAACATCTTTTTAAAATACATAAGTTCTCCATGAGCCATTCGATAAGGGGGTCGAAAAATTTTCATAGTTATGGACATCTTGTCAATAGTAAACTCAACTTTCCAATCATGTAAAATAATAGGAAACCCATATTTAAAAACATCCATATAATATTTTATTATCAAAACATCATTAATTTTAATGGTTCTCCTATATTGAAAAATAAGAGTAAGATAAAATTCATTTAAAAATCTTAACAGTTTCGTAGCTTCTTGAAAATTTATCAAATGTATGAAATTATTCTTATGAACATATTGGGACTCATTTTAGAAAATAATATATTTTTCATTAAAATATATCTTATCATGTTTAACGAAAATTAAATTTCTTCCCATAATATCATCAATATCATCAATCGTAATGAAAATATTATTTTTTGGGAAAACTCTTATATATATTAAAAATGGAAAAAAAGTTTAAATTAACATTTCTTTAATACTACCCACATGTATTTTTACTAAAAATCATCACTTTATTTATAGAGGTGAATGTTAAATTTTATTGGCACAATTCACTAAAATAAACAATGCATATTCCCGAAATCATAAAACAAATTATCATAATTAGAATAAATAATTAATGTAACTATTAAAACTATATTTAATAGACCAACATATACTAATGTAGTTTAAATGGATTTCACCACTATATTATTATTATATGCTGAATCTTTCCATATTTCACGCTATTATTTTGAAAAATATCCACATAATTAACAATCTAATTAATTTTAGAACACATTACTATCTAATTATCAAAACATTTCTTACCACTTCTGATATTTTTTATTTTCAATAATGAGATATATTCCAAAAAAATCTACCACAGAAGAACTTAATGGATTTTAAAACGTATTTACAAAGGATAATTTTACCATAGCTATCATAAATTGAAAACATGATTTTATTACCTTCTTATTTATTTGATGGATTCATCTAATTTTTATGTAATGTGGATGTCCTTTAAAAAAATTCTAGGAAACAAATTCATTTTAAAACTCCATTTCCAAATTTTAAGTACAATGACCATGTTTTTTATAACTTTTAATCTCTAGAGAGTCCCATTCCCACATGTATATTATCCTTAATCTAAAATAAAATTGATAAATTTTATGATCATGATCTCAGATAAAATTTTGTGTGTAAATTTCAAATCTAATTATTTTTTCATTTGGCACGAACTGTAAATATTCCCCATCCTACATAAATTTAATGAATTTTTTCCATCCTAATTACAAAATTAATTGCAAAATATTATATTGGAAACAATTATTAAATGTATCACATTCCATGATGTCAATATATTTACCATATATAGTGTACTTAACCATTGATTATCTTTACAATAAACATGTTAAATAGAATGGGTTACCTTTCTATGATCCAAAAAAAAAGAAATACATTAACTTGTCTAGATATTTCATACATCCCATACTTACAACTTGGTCATATGGTCCACTAAATATTGGAATTTTGTTGTTTGATAAAATTTTCACTATTATCCTTTAACTCAATGGATGATCAGGTTTCTCTGTAGAATGGATTACTCGACCATTGATAGAACGTTGTAGTTGATCAATAACAAAAAAAAATTAAAAGATAAAATACCAAACATTTAGTGTTTCTGATTTTGATGAATATGGTCCTCATAGTGCCATAATACATCAGATTCCATATAACTTCTATGAAAAAACAATCTCACAATACATAGTTTAGATGAAGAAATAAGAAGATAATAAAATGATATATCATGGTAACCATAAATTAAAGTATCTTAAGGGTATTTACATCCATTATAAAAACCACTAAAATTATTTAAACCATTCCACTAATACTAAATATAATGAATTCCCCATAAAATATCCATAAATTATATCATTATACATTAATCCATTTTTTTATATTCATGAATATATTTTTTATTTTGTGTTTTATAAAATTAGGTTACTTACTTATATAAATAGATATTCCTTAATAAGGTGGAATAGTACACTAATTATCCATTTTCATACTATTCAAAACAATTATTGTATAAAAAAATTTTATTTTGACAAAAAAATCCACACAATCTTCAACATGATATTTTCCTTATCGATGTTCATCCATAAAACCCTACATAAACATGTTAAAATTTGGATTGAGCACAAAAACCAGTAAGGTACATATTAAATTATATAAATAAACATGTATATTCATAAATACTCATAAAAAATGACCCTTTAAAAATAATCGTTTGGCTCAAAATAATAATTTTATTACCTAGGAAATCAATTTAACAAAAAAATATTTTTCAGGATACATTTTATATATTATTTTAATGTAAAATTAAAAATCCTAACTATTTATTTTATATCCTTATAAAATCATGTTTTTCATAATTTTAAACATTTCACTATTAATAAGTAACCTAAAAATATTTTGGAAATTAATTTCTTTACATTACCTTGTGAAATAATAAGATTTCTATGAAAATCAATGCCAATAATAAATAAATCATGTTGGAAAATTGGTACATATTTTCCATATCAGACTTATTATAACTCATAAATGAGTAATAATGTATAAGTTAAATTTGAATAACCTATTAAGAGAAACAAAACGATTTAACTTTGTCTCTTTACCCAATGCATTTGACAATTTTATTAGGCTCACCCATATTCATGTGGTATTTCTGGTTAATGCTTCACTATGGTCTATATTGGTCTCACGTTTCATTATAAATAATTCCCATTAACCATGTAACACCCCAAGCTTTCATTGTACGCTTCTCATTTAATAATACAACAACGTGTGTTATATGCAACTTCGAGTTCTAACACACACCACAACCAATCAAACTTGTCGTTATGAATAGTAATACCCACATTTTGAAATTTTATATAATTTATCGTTAAAAATGGACTAAATTTTTGGATTTGGAATATCTAAATTATCTTAGGGTGAATTTTTTGTATTTTTCTGAAAATATTTAATTTTTGATGAATAGTGAAAAAACACTGAGTTATTGGTTAAAACCCACTATTTATTAAAATAATTATTTATTTTATTTAAATTTATTTTAGATCAAAATAGATATGTAATACCTATATAATTTAATGTAATTCATTGGAATCGGTTTATAATAATTTTAGACATATTAAAATTTTATTAAACTTTTCACCGTCTTTTACCCATCTTCTAGGAGAATTTTGAAATTCCCATAAAAATTAATTTTTCCACTTCTGCGAGTGGAATTTAAAAAATTTGAGAGAAAAAGTTTATATAAAGGAGTAAAATGTTGTTCAGTAAGATAAAAATAATTTTTGGTGAATAATATCTTTTTTACTTTTATTTACCACAGTTAAAAGTAAATAGGGTAATTAAGGGTAAAAATGATATTAATATTACCCTAACACGTGTCCTAATTCTAGTGGAGTAGTGTATCTCGACCAAAAATAACCTTAGGAATAAAATATTATCTTTTAGGTCCACTTGGATTACATCAGAACATTTATTATTATTTAATTCAAAGAAGAGTTAAAAGATTTAAAATCAATGTTTAATAACTAAAACATTTTTAATTAAGGGTTATACATAAGATAAATTCAATGATATATATTCATTATAAAGATAAAAAATTTCCAACATAATGGTATTTTATTTATAATTTTCAGACATTAAATAATTTAATTTATTTATGACATAATAGTGATGCAATAATTATTTAATTAATGAAATATTAAAATAATTGATATTGTAAGTATCAAAATAAATGAAATTTGAGACTTTTTATTAATTTCACTAATTTTATAGGTTAATATGACATATTAGGATTAGTTATATAAATGGTTTTTTAAGAAATAATGATGTTATGAAATTATCAAAAACAAAATACCCAATAGAGTCAAAATTGACAGAAATGAGTTTTTTAAACAAATATTATATTATTAATTGACATTCTATTCCTAATAATCTAAGGATCGTCCAAATGACGTATATAATGATAGTTTTTTCATTATTGGACCACTTTGGGGTTTTTTGGAGGTATATAGTATGTTTATTAACCAAATAATATAAAAATACCAACAGACATGGTAAATGTCAAACTATTTAACTAAGAGTTAAATATAAATGATAAGGTTAATATAGTGACACAAAACTGTCTAAAATCTATTTTTTGAAAGGATTTAGTCCCATCCCCACCTTAACCTTTAAATAATCCACTTTGGAACCAGGAGAAACCGAATATTAATTTATTATAAAATAAAATTTCTAGCTTTTCCTAAGGTGCCCCACACCCCATTGTATAAAAAGGGAACTCCCCCTCCTCACTAAGTCCCACACTAAAAGCCTTTTGGATCCACCAAACTCTACCCAAATACCCTATCAACTATCCTCCATTCATCCTAGAGGCCTTACATTAGTCAAAAAGCCACCCTATGGATCCCTTTGGATCAAATCAAAAGGAAGAACCCGAAGACGAGGTAATGTTTTCACCACCCTCTTTCATGTTCCATTCTTCTTCAACTTCTTATTTATTTCTTATTTAAATTATTAAATAATTACTCCAGTACCTTATATATACTGGGATGTTATTATAAATTTGGTATAACCATATTCAGTATTCTATCCATCATTTGAAGGACATGTCACCATACGTGCATACGTATGGTTTACCGTCTCCACGTTGTGGTGTAAGTGTTATTAAAAACATTATTATTTGGATGGGTATGATAAAGATGATTAATTGATGTAAATAATAAACATAACATGATAATTATTCATTATATATGATATACTACCCAATTATATTTTATTTTAATATCAAAATAATGATATTGTTGATCGTCCGTACGTACGGACTACCCTCTCCACGAACGCAATGAAATTAATTCCACATCATATCCATTCAAGTATAATTGTCATTTTATGATTAATAATATTGTTTAAGGACGTGATATCATCCGGTATATGAATAAGATACAACCTATCCATAAAAACAACTTATTTAAGAAACATATAAAAGAAAATGAGTAAGTTAACATCTGAAACGATGATAATACTGAGATATTATTAACAATTAACTGTTAAAAGATCATATATGATATAATTTTAATGGATATGATTCTTGTATAATTTAATAACAATTATTTAACCATTATTACGAAGGTTAACCTACCCTTAACGAAGGAAAATTAAAAGGTAAGGGTTTATTTCACATTCTCTTCATTATCTGAGGTTGTTTATATGTAATTATCTACTGGGATCTCTTTATCATTGACATCCATTTTTCATAACTATGTATTTCAAAACATTCTTAATATTTTATAGAATATGGTTTAAATTCATTTATACCATTGTTTTACTTTTTATAAGAAGTTAATAAAGGAATATTTATGTCATTTTTCAAACAAGGTCCTTTTTAACCTTTTCGTCAAAATTAAAGTAATAATGATTTTTTTAAAATTATATGGTGGGTGTGGCTATTTTCCACAATTGTAAAATCTTCTAAGCTTCTCATACGATCTTATAAGGATATTTTCAATGTAAATGTTTTATTTTATAACTATTTGAATTTTAAATGATTTAAAAAAAGAGATATTTCCCTCAAATAGTTTTGATTTCATCTATGTCAACATCCTTTTATGGATTTTAAGCTTATTTGAAGTTGATTTATTATGATACAAAACTTCAATATTTTATTGATGGTTTTGTGATATGTTTGAATGTTTATGTGTTATTTTTATAACATTCAAGGTTTATAGAGAATGTATTGACCTTTCGTATGCTAGTTTTAATATGAATGTTTATGTTATGATTAAACTTGTTCATATGAGGAATGCATTGGACTTACTATGTGACGGGTGGGGCCCGCTATAGGTCCTCGATGCATCAGTAGGTATCATGATACAAAATAGTGTCTTGGAATGTGGCCTTGACAAAATCTTAATTGTAGTCTTGGATTGAGGCCTTGGCTATGTGGTTATGATAGTATGGCATTATGCATTCCATCATTATGAAAGTGGTTATTGATATTGCATGTGATTATTCGACTAGTAGAATATCCATGTGAATAACTAAATGGAATTATTTCATTTTATCTTTTCCATATTATTCTGAAGTTTATGTTTTAAAGGTATTTTTTAGTTATACACTGCCTCAAATGTTTATGCTTATTTATGAAATCTTCCGCTATATTGTAATCCTCCCTGAGAATATGAGCTCACCCCTTTCCATATTTTATTTTTCATAGGATGTGAAGAAGTATTTTATGACTGACCTATAGGGATAGTCTGAAGGGGATATGAGTGTGGACTATGGAGACTATGTTATCATAGTTTTTCACTTTATGATGTAATATAACATTTATGATTGTATCTAGTGTTTCCAAGGCTACTAAACTAATTGGTATTTTGAGCCTTGATGTTTTGTCTTCATGACAATGTTATGTAATAATGCACCGACTCTGGGTAACTGGGGTCTGGGCGATACAGTTGGTATCAGAGAAAGTTTAGTAGAGACCTTGGAAACTAGATTTAGATAAACTCTGATTATAGCACATAGACCATAGATGGACTTTGAGGATTAGTATAGAAGAACTTCCTAAAATTTTGGTATTGTAGATATTTTGTGAGTTTTTAGAGAAATAAATCACTGTCTGGATACGAGCAGGTAGAGGCGGCTATGGCACAGAAGTACTTAGGGGTAAAACCTGAAAACACCACTTTGAGCTAGAATCAAACGAGAACTAGTGCACGACAATGGGCCTTACTGAACTCTTGGTTACGCCACTCTCGGAGGATATTCTTAGGATAATTCTCATTTTCTTTACTAACCATTATGAAGAGTTTATGAGTATATACTTCCTCAATGAATTTTTTTTTTGATTTTGGATTATATCCATTAACTGTTCAATTTATGTTAAGTGTTTTACATGTTTTGATTTATTTATTTCGATTCATAAACTAATCTAGTGTATGCCATTGATTATAAATGGCTCATAGTGGAAGAAATGGAAACTGTATCAATGCACGCACACCATGTAGGGATTTACATCCTGCTCAAGATAATTATAGTGGAGCTAGTGATGCAACTGGTGCTGATCAGCTAATCACCATAGTGGGACAACTCACTAAGGTTATGAATAATAACCTTACCCATATGGATCACCCTGATCTACAGCGTGAAGGATAAATGTTAGAAAACATCATGAGGAAACAACCACAAAAATTCAATTTGAGTAAAAATACCATAATAGTTAAGAAATGGATGAATTCTTTAGAGAAAATATTCCATGCCTTGGGGAGTAGTGAAAAGGAAAAAGTTATCAAGGAAGTTTTCCGCCTCACTGGAGATGTAGATCAATGATGGTCATTGATTCAAAATATAAAGGAAGATGATGAAGTATCAAATAGGGAATAGAGGGAGTTCAAAGAGCTTTTCTTAGAAAAATACTTTCTTCGTGACCATCAAGTAGATATAGAATGGAAATTTCTGAGTCTGAGGGAAAAGGAGGATGAGAATGTCATAAAGTAAGAGGTTAACATTACAATGTTATTGAGGTATGCTATAGATTAAATACATAACCCAGAGAAGTAATATTGATTGTTTATTGGATGGGTCAAAAACATTTCTCCATCGAGCAATAGTCTCACAAACCTTCTCATTGTATGATGATATTTTCTCATGTGCTATGAAGACAGAAAAAGAATTCTCTAAGTCTTACTACTTTAAAGAAAAGAAAGAGAAGAAGAGATCTGATGATCACTCTAGAAATAGAAAATAAAGGGATGAAGGAAAAATTTGATTATCCATCATGCTGTAAATGTGGGAAGAAACACCCTGGTACTTTCTTGAAGGGAATGGGTGTCTGTTACAAGTGTGGTGAAAAAGGCCACCAAGCTCATGATTGCAAAGGGAATAAAGAAGCTATCGATGTTCAGTGCTACAATTTCTGGGAGATGTGACATTATGCAAATGAATTTCCTAAGAGTTTGGGAAACGTACTTCAAGAAAGGCTTAGGGATCAATGATAAGATTATGCTATAACTACTGTTGAGTTAGAAGATCCGAAAGACATGGTGTCAGGTAATTTAATGGTTTCCTCAAGTTTATCGAATTCTTTATTTGATGCTGGATCATGGAATTGTTTCATATCATCTCAGATTGCTATGAAAATTAGAAATTTCCAATTTTATTTAACAAGGTAGTTGTCAGTCAAAACTCATAAGGGAAGTACCATTGCAACAATGTTTTGAGAATCAGTCCACATTAGAGCACATAAATGTTCTTTATCTGTGGATCTCATTGCCGTACCTAGGATTGAATTTGATATAATACTCTATATGGATTGGATTTTGTACCCTGATGAAAAAAATTATTGCAAGAAGATGGAGGTTACTATTTTTGATGATGATGATAAGGAACACATTTTCTTTAGAGCGGAATCATCACCACCTAATTCTTACCTATATCCACCCCCAATAGCTCAACTAAATTCAATTATTGGGGAGAAAGAGAATGAAATGAATATGGGTGGGGAAATTAATTTTCAAATAGATTATGTACCAATTATGAGAGAATATGTTGATTTGTTTCCATAAGATTTACCTAGACATCCTCTAGAATGAGAAATTGAGTTTTCCATTGATTTAATTATTGGTTCAAGGCCTATATCGAAGACCCCTTATAGAATGGCCTCTATGTAATTAGTTGAACTAAAGAAACAACTAGAGTAATTGAGTAATAAGGGATTTATTCGCCCTAATGTTTCTCCATGGGGAGCCCCTGTCCTTTTGTTAAGAAGAAAGATGGATCTATGAGGTTATGTATCGACTACAGGAAAAATAAATGCTTTAAAAATAAAGAACAAGTATCTCATACCTCGCATTGATGATTTATTTGAACAACTTCATGTAGATAAATAATTTTCAAATATTGACCTTTGATCTGGATACCATCAGTTGTGTGTGAAGAAGGACAACATTCTGAAGGCATCATTTTAAACCAGGTATGAGCATTATGAGTTTACAGTAATGCCTTTTTAATTGACTAATGCACCCTCTGTATTCATGTATCTAATGTATATAGTTTTTAAGGAATATCACAATGATTTTGTGGTGGAATTTATTGATGGTATCTCAGTATATTCCAAAATCTATGAAGATCATGAAAATCACTTGCGCATTATCCTAAAACCACTGAGAAGACATGAATTATATGGGATATTTAGCAAGTGTGAATTATAGCTTCATGAGATTTCTTTTCTTGGCCATATTGTCTCTAAGGATGGAATATCTGTTGATCCTGCTAAGATAAGAGCATTCCAAGATGGCCAGAACCAACGAGTGTAACTGAGTTACACAATGTTATTGGTTTAGCAAGTTATTATCAACGTTTCGTATATAATTTCACCCGATTGGCTAACCCATTAACAAAGATCACATGTAAAGGGGTTAAATTTGTTTGGAAAAAAGAGTGTGAATAATGTTTTGAAGAACTTAAGAGAATATTAGTCAACGCTCCAATATTGACTCTACCTTCAGAGAATGATGGGTTCGCTATTTATAGTGATGCATCAATGAAAGGACTTGGTTGTGTGCTTAGGTAGAATGATAGAGTTATTGCCTATGCATCACGACAACTGAAAATTAATGAGAAAAACTATCCTACTCATGATCTTGAGTTAGCTACTGTAATATTTTCTTTGAAGATATTGAGACATTATCTCTATAGTGAAAAATATGAGATATATACTGATCAAAAGAGTTTGAAGTACATTTTCTCATTAAAAGAACTCAACATGAGGCAAAGGCGATGCCCTGAAATACTCAAGGATTATGATTGAATGATTCACTACCACCCAAGGAAGGAAAATAAGGTGGCAGATTCTTTGAGTAGAATGGATCATGGAGTTTTGAACAAGATGGGAGTTGAAAAAGATCCTATATACATGGATCTAGTAAAGATGGATATGGGAATCACCATGGAAGGAGAAATATCACTGCTTTTTCAAATGGTTTCCAAACTATCTTTACTAGAAAGGATACAGAGTTATCAGACTGATGATGAAGAGTTTCAAAAGATGACAAAAGCTGTTAATGATGAGAGATAGAGTGACTTTGTATATGAAGATGGAATTTTGAAATTTGGGAAGAGACTTTGTGTTCCCAATATACCTGATCTAAAAAGGGAATTTTTGGACGAGGCTCACAATTCCAATTTCTCTATACACACCGGGAGCACCAAAATGTATAGAGATTTTGTAGAGACCAGAATCTTGACTTACATGGACATTACATTACTTTTGCGGAATACTTAGTACATAAAAAAACACACACACAAGGACCGTAATAGTTTAGTGTCTTTGGAAACTCAGAATATAATCTTCTAATCGTGGTGAAAGATCTTCAACATCTCCAATAAAGATCTTCTTTTTTTATACCTAAAACCTTTATTTATATCCTGGGGAAAAGAAAACAAAAAAGGGTGAGCTCAAATGCTCAGTAAGGGTAAACAAAATAAATATCAATCACATCATATACATAAGAACATAGCTTTTGGAAATCTTAACCTGCAAAAAAGAGAGCTCATAATATCATAACATGGGATAAATCATAGAAGTGAAATGTAATCCCAATAATCATAACATAAAACATGAAACTTTGTGGCATACACACATAATCATAGAGAATCATTTCTTGTTAGTCAAGACTCATTGCCAAGACTATCTTAGAGGACAAAGTCCCTTTCTGAATCGAGTCACCCTCGTTTCAGTCCTGTTTCACTGAACCGGTATAACCTACCATTCCAGCCATGTCTATCTCATGAGATATAAAATATTTACCCAATGCATTGGAGGGAGATATAGGTCCCACCCATCTTATAATGAATCCTTTCTTATGTGTGCCACATAATCATAAATCATACACCATTGCATAACCCATGTAATAAAAAATGGGATTCTTAAACAACATGACATCATAAAACAATTCATATAAGATAAAGGAATTCATAAAAATATTTCCATCACAACATAATCAAATCCATGTAATAATAGGGATAAAAACAGAACCCTTTTATTATCTTAGATGGAAAATAATTTTGATAAAATACTTGAACTTCATTCTTGAGGAAAATATCCTTTATACTTCAAAAAAAAAATTTCTTTCATAACATGTCATACGACTTTAAAATAAAAGAAGTTGATTAAAAATAAACTTGAAAACTTGTAAAGGAAGCTTCTTGGAAATAATGTTTTAAAAATCCATTCATGCCGTATAAGTTAAAAAAACACTCTTCTCGTACTTTTGCCGGAAAAGTCAAAAAGTACCTCGTACGAAAAACGACAAAAGATTCCTTTCATTTCTTTTACTAAAAACGCACCGAAGGGTAAAAATGGATTTAAACAATTGTAGGTGGATGGAAATAATATTAAATATTGATGAAACATGGATGTGGATGATAAAATACACCCCAGTAATTACTTACGAATAAACAATCTCGGATAAAAATGAGATTGTGATATTTCCCTTACCTTAGGTCCGACTTGCTTTGTAAGTGTCCAAACCTCCTGTATAATGATTTAAATCATGTTATTGACTTATTACAGAATCATATTCATTGTTATGATATCATATATGGTTCATTTATGACATTATATTACCCGTTCTTTTGTAAATTCCATGTTAAAGAAGCGTTTTGGGTAAAATCGTTTCATTTATCGTAGGTGTTTTGACTTGTTGTTCTTGACATCATTATTACTTATATCAGGATTGACTTACTTCCAGAATATAAAATATGATTTATATATCATATATATTCAGTATATATATATATAATAGGTAGATAAATAAAATGAAAAACACCGTTCATGGAGACGGTAGTCCGTACGTACGCATGAATGCTGCTTTCCTTTCCTTATTGTCTTGAAATGGAAGTAAGTAGATGACATAGATATGTATATATATATACATAAATCCAGTAGCTTTATAATGTCATATATTTCATTATTATTTCTTATAAATACTTTATAATCATTCTTAAATGGTTAACATGGAGAATGAATCTCATCGCGTCGTGGAGACGGTAGTCCGTACGTACGCACGAGCGATGATATCATTTCTATAAATATTGAATTGAATTGGAGTGGATTATAAAATATATCAGAATCAATATGATGTTTTAATAACTATGTATAGTTATTCTTTACACCATTATACCCATCCATGTAAGGTGGTGGTGGAAAATAGATTACACCACGGCGTGGAGACGGTATTCCGTACGTACGCACGCGCGGTGATTTCTTTTTTCCTTAGGATGGATAGATGGTGAAATAGGGTTGTTTCATACTTATAATAACATATCAGTATATGAGTGATACTGATGTTATTACTTCATATTGAAACAACCTAAGAAGAATAAATGGAAGAAGAAATAAAGATGAAAGAATTGGTAACAGTAATTACCTCTTCTTTGAAGCGCCTTTTGGAGACCTCCTCTTAGGGAACTAAAATTGGTCTTTGAGGAATACCAGAACCTCTAGGATGTTTCTAGGGAAGTGGAGAAGAGATTTTGGCAGGGTTTGGCCGAGCATGAGTGCTCAAATTGGTGTGAGGAGGAGGGGGAGGAGGTGTCCTTTTATAAGGGAGGAGAGGGGCACCTTAAGAATATCTCAAAATATTATTTTATATTAAAGTCAAAATCGGTTTATAATGGTTCCAAAGGGTCTTATTTCGAAGCTAAAGTGGGGATGGGTCGAAATCCTATCAACCAATAGGATTTAGACAAGTTTAGGGTATTATTTTAACCTTATCAATTTGATTTAACTCTAAGTTAAATAATTTAACTTTTACCGTGTCTTTTTGTTTTCTTTCACTATATGGTTAATACACTTACTATAAAATGCCAATGGAACCCCAAATTGTTTATTATTAATATATATATCCTTATCTAAGTCATTTGGCCGAACCTTAGATTTTTAGGAATAAAATAACAATTAATAATATAATATTTGATTTAAAAACTATTTTGTGTCAATTTTGACACTATTTGATATATGATTTTTGTGAATGTCATAACAGAATTATATGTTCGAAAAAAGTTGATTAAATCAACACTAATATATCATAGTAACCTAGAAAATTAGTTTGATTCATAAAAAGTCTCAAATTACATTTATTTCGGTGTTTATAACATCAATTATGTCAATATTTCATTAATAAGATAATTACTGCATCATCGTTGTGTCATACATAAATTAAATTATTTAATGTCTAAAAATTAAAAATAAAATACCATTATGTAGGAAATCTTTTTTTCTTTCTAATGAATATTTATAGTCAAATTTATCTTATGTATAACCCCATATTAAAAAAATTTTAGTAAATAAACATTGATTTTAACTCTTTTAACCCTTCTTTAAATAAATTAATAATAAATGTCCTAATCTAACCCAAGTGGGCCTAAATGGTCATATTTTATTCCTATGTTTTTTTTTGGTCGAAATACACTTGTCCAATAGGATTAGGACATGTGTTAGGGTAATAGTAATATCATATTTACCCTTAGTTACCCTATTTACTATTAACCGTGGTAAACAAAAGTAAAAAGTTTCTATTCACCAAAAATTATTTTCATCTCATGGAACCACATTTTAGTCCTTGATATTAACCGTGTCTGTCGGATTTTCGAAATTCCATTCACAGAAGCGGTAAAATTATGTTTTATGCAAAATTCAGTTTTTAACCTACCACTTAGTGGTTTCACTATTCATCAAAAATTGAAAGTTTTCAGAAAAGTACCAAAATTTCACCCTAGGCTATAATTGATATTCTGAATTCAAAAATGATTTCTATTTTACAAAATTCCCAACATATAAGTTGCATTAATTAATTTTATAATTAATTTCCGATGTCACAACAAATAGCGTGTTTTTAAGAGATAATAACTATCAAAAGATTGACACTTGTTTATAACTGGTTTAAATGTGAAATTACATCCAATGTCCAACATTGTATTAAATTGTAAAAATATATTCTAAATATACTTTAAAACCACTAAAATTAATAATTTATCACTATTAATTATTTCGATTAAAAAAGTTGTTTTTAATTATAATTTAGTAATTTTCACTATTCATCAGAATATGAAAGTTATCCGAAAAGTACCAAAATTTCACCTTAGGCTAAATTCGATACTCCGAATCCAAAAATAAAGTTCATTTTGAAAAATAAGATTTACTGGATTTCAAAAAGTGGTTATTACTATTCATAACGGCTAGTTTTAATAATATTTTAATAGCATATCGTTGTTTAGTGAAACTCGGTATTGCGTATTACACACGCTATCGAGGAAGGTCGCGATTGCGTGTAATGCAAGGAAAGTCAAGGATGCGTGTTGTGCAAGCTCCTTTTGGTGTAGCGTACAACACAAGACATTAATTAAAAAGAATATTTTTTATAATATCTTGGGTTGTAACATTCTACCCCCCTTAAAATGAATTTCGCCCTCGAAATTCGTCGGGGTTATAAATGGTTTACTATTTGAAAGTTTCTTTAATAGAAACCCACATCGTAAAAAGGAATATCAAAACCAATCTTTAAAAACAAAAGTATGAAACATAACGGTTATCCAAATAAACTAATCATTGGGTTTCCACATAGGTGAAAATATGGATATGGAAGAGAAATCTAACCATCATGTTCTGATGGAGAGTGGTAGAGAACATGGCTATGGAAAATCCAGTAATCACAAATCCATAGATTTGTGATGATATAAGGTACCATCTGATTCATCAGGTATAAGATCACTAGGACAACATTTTTGCTTTTCAAGATCATTTCCCTAATGTTGAAAATTTGAATTAGAATAAATACTTACTTTATTTTGGTACAATCTCACTGTTGTTCGTGCCTTGAACAATTTCCACTTCATCTCTTAAATAAATGAAGTTGAATTTGTTATTCATGAAGTGTTAGCAGATCATGTGATAGAATGACGGGTCATTCCATCTGTCTCAAACAAAAGGTTAGCAAAAATTATATGCATAAGTTGATCTATAGTGAGATTAATCATATATGGTTCCTAAAATGGACTTATACTTCATATATCATACTTCTTAATATAATAAAACTAGTTTCTACTAAACAGGGACTTCCTGTAGGCCAGTGGTAGGCGATAAAGGCCAGTCGCACTTCGGTTGTGGGTTCAATTCCCACAGCCTTGTCCGAAGCGATGGGCTGTCGCCCGTCCTACAGGTTGTCCTTTTTATAAAACTATATTACTATAACATCCCATCAATAATATCGAAAAAACTTATATCCTTAAACAATACTAACTTATGTCCAACATAATCCATTCCAATCTTTAGGCTTATCCATAATACTGCAGTCCATTCTCATAACATAGTGAAAACGATTACCAGAGATTTAATACCATCGTTGATCCCCATATATCATAAGATATATCTTGCTGGTCACATTCCAAACATTCAAAGGCCTTAATCTTGTACTCTCTTGAATACCCATTGAACCTTAGTGAAAACTTGAATGCAGTTAAAAGTTAACACTTTTCACATATCGAAATCCTCAAAATTCTATATACTCAAACCATGATATCACTTAGTCCTTATATCAATCATGAGCTCATGAATACTGTTAAACATTTCATTTTCTCGTTTTCCCTTCATTATGCGCATAATATCTCAATCACTTTGAATACCACATTAGACCAATAAATAAATATTCCAATATTCTATGATACAACATTATTTTGGAATCCCATTACATAAAAACTTAATCATTCCACCACATCGTTGTCATATTCAACATTGCCAATAGTGATCACATGTGACTTCCCTTTGTCCTTTGCCTTAAGCGGTTGCTCATGTCAATCATCACTAACCCTTGGATTAGGGCATTTATTAGCATAATGCCCCATTTCCTTGCACTTGAAGCATTGAAGTGTTGGTTGTACATTCTCTGCAGTGTTTGCTTTATTCACTTCATTAGAATCCCATTCTCCATTACTTCGACACTCAGCTACTCGATGACCTTCTTTTCCACACTTAAAACATTTTCTAGTCCCTTTAAGACAATCTCCACCATGCTTCTTTCCACACTTTGTGCATAAGGAAACATTCATCTTCTTTTCACCATTATTCTGAGATTTCTCCTTGAACTCCATCTTTCGTTTCTTGTCAAAACCATGAGATGGATATGTAACACCAACTTCCATTTCTACCTTGATAGCACAACGCACAATTTCTTCATAGCTACTGAAGTCTCTTATAGCTAATGCCCTTCGAAGACTTGGTTTTAAGCCACTGAAAAATCGATCAACTTTACTTTCAGGTTGGATGATAATACCAGAAGCGTACCTTGCAAGTCTTGTAAAATTCGCTTCATAGGTACCAATAGATTCATCATCCCTTTGCTTCAGTTCAAGAAACTCTTTCTCCATCTTTGTTCGGAGAATACGAGGGAAGTACTTATTGAAAAATAAGTTCCTGAACTCGTCCCATTCCATAGACTCAATTTCATCTCTTGGCCTCGTATTCTTGATAAGATTCCACCATTGATCAGCTTCACCTTCCAAACGATATACTGCTAAGATTACTTTATCATGTTCAGAACATTGAAGAACCGAAAATATCTTTTCAGTAGTACTAATCCATTGTTCAGCCACAAGTGGATCAGAAGACCCACTGAAAGAAGGTGGGCGTTGCCTCATGAAGGACTCAATAGAATATCGTTCCCTTCTCTGCTCATTTGGAAGTCCAGAATGATTCATAGCTTTTGTATGTATAGCAATAAGATTTTTCACTCCATCTCCCATAAAATTTGTTTGTTCAGGAGGGAAATCATTGCATTGTCCATTGAATTGATCAACACGGTTCCTTCGGGTTCCAGCCATCGTCTAAAACCCAAAAAGAATAGTGTGAGAGGCAAAAATCATGCTAGGGAAAACAACATAATAAAGGGGGAGTACCTTCAATATCCAACATCTTAGGTTTAATTCTATGATCGTTAGCGTAATTCTATTAATATAACCTATACGTATACTTATCCCTAGGGACATCCCTAGACATACCTTAGAAATATCCATTGGATCTCACTAACGTTTTCGCGTCCTAGTTTCCAAAGGATGACTAAACCTTTCCTCTGATTCCAACTGTAGAGACCCGAAGCTTGACTTATATGGACATTACATTACTTTTTCGGAATACTTAGTACATAACAAAAACACACACACAAGGACCGTAATAGTTTAGTGTCTTTGGAAACTCGGAATATAATCTTCTAATCGTGGTGAAATATCTTCAACATCTCCCATAAAGATCTTATTTTTTTATACCTAAAACCTTTATTTATATCCTGGGGAAAAGAAAACATAAAAGGGTGAGCTCAAATGCTCATAAGGGTAAACAAAAGAAATATAAATCACATCATATACATAAGAACATAGCTTTAGGAAATCTTAACCTGCAAAAAAGAGAGCTCATAATATCATAACATGGGATAAATCATAGAAGTGAAATGTAATCCCAATAATCATAACATAAAACATGAAACTTTGTGGCATACACACATAATCATAGAGAATCATTTCTTGTTAGTCAAGACTCATTGCCAAGACTATCTTAGTGGACAAAGTCCCTTTCTGAATCGAGTCACCCTCGTTTCAGTCCTGTTTCACTGAACCGGTATAACCTACCATTCCAGCCATGTCTATCTCATGAGATATAAAATCTTTACCCAATGCATTGGAGGGAGATATAGGTCCCACCCATCTTATAATGAATCCTTTCTTATGTGTGCCACGTAATCATAAATCATACACCATTGCATAACCCATGTAATAAAAAATGGGATTCTTAAACAACATGACATCATAAAACAATTCATATAAGATAAAGGAATTCGTAAAAATATATCCATCACAACATAATCAAATCCATGTAATAATAGGGATAAAAACAGAACCCTTTTATTATCTTAGATGGAAAATAATTTTGATAAAATACTTGAACTTCATTCTTGAGGAAAATATCCTTTCTACTTCAAAAACATTTTTTCTTTCATAACATGTCATACGAATTTAAAATAAAAGAAGTTGATTAAAAATAAACTTGAATACTTTTAAAGGAAGCTTCTTGTAAATAATGTTTTAAAAATCCATTCATGCCGTATAAGTTAAAAAAACACTCTTCTCGTACTTTTTCCGGAAAAGTCAAAAAGTACCTCGTACGAAAAACGACAAAAGATTCCTTTCATTTCTTTTACTAAAAACTCACCGAAGGGTAAAAATGGATTTAAACAATTGTAGGTGGATGGAAATAATATTACATATTGATGAAACATGGATGTGGATGATAAAATACACCCCAGTAATTACTTACGAATAAACAATCTCGGATAAAAATGAGATTGTGATATTTCCCTTACCTTAGGTCCGACTTGCTTTGTAAGTGTCCAAACCTCCTGTATAATGATTTAAATCATGTTATTTACTTATTACAGAATCATATTCATTGTTATGATATCATATATGGTTTACTTATGACATTATATTACCCGTTCTTTTGTAAATTCCATGTTAAAGAAGCGTTTGGGGTAAAATCGTTTCATTTATCGTAGGTGTTTTGACTTGTTGTTCTTCACATCATTATTACTTATATCATGATTTACTTACTTCCAGAATATAAAATATTATTTATATATCATATATATTCAGTATATATATATATATAATAGGTATATAAATAAAATGAAAAACACCGTTCATGGAGACGGTAGTCCGTACGTACGCATGAATGCTGTTTTCCTTTCCTTATTGTTTTGAAATGGAAGTAAGTAGATGACATAAATATGTATATATATACATAAATCCAGTAGCTTTATAATGTCATATATTTCATTATTATTTCTTATATATACTTTATAATCATTCTTAAATGGTTAACATGGAGAATGAATCTCATCGCGTCGTGGAGACGGTAGTCCGTACGTACGCACAAGCGATGATATCATTTCTATAAATATTGAATTGAATTGGAGTGGATTATAAAATATATTAGAATCAATATGATGTTTTAATAACTATGTATAGTTATTCTTTACACCATTATACCCATCCATGTAAGGTGGTGGTGGAAAATAGATTACATCACGGCGTGGAGACGGTATTCCGTACGTACGCACGCGCGGTGATTTCTTTTTCCTTAGGATGGATAGATGGTGAAATAGGGTTGTTTCATAATTATAATAACATATCAGTATATGAGTGATACTTATGTTATTACTTCATAATGAAACAACCTAAGAAGAAGAAATGGAAGAAGAAATAAAGATGAATGAATTGGTAACGGTAATTACCTCTTCTTTGAAGCGCCTTTTGGAGACCTCCTCTTAGGGAACTAAAATTGGTCTTTGAGGAAGACCAGAACCTCTAGGATGTTGATAGGGAAGTGGAGAAGAGATTTTGGCAGGGGTTGGACGAGCTTGAGTGCTCAAATTGGTGTGAGGAGGAGGGGGAGGAGGTGTCCTTTTATAAAGGAGGAGAGGGGCACCTTAGGAATATCTCAAAATATTATTTTATATTAAAGTCAAAATTGGTTTATAATGGTTGCAAAGGGTCTTATTTCGAAGATAAAGTGGGGATGGGTCAAATTCCTATCAACCAATAGGATTTAGACAAGTTTAGGGTATTATTTTAACCTTATCAATTTGATTTAACTCTAAGTTAAATAATTTAACTTTTCCCGTGTCTTTTTGTTTTCTTTCACTATATGGTTAATACACATACTATAAAATGCCAAAAGAACCCCAAATTGTTTATTATTAATATATATATCCTTATCTAAGTCATTTGGCCGAACCTTAGATTTTTAGGAATAAAATAACAATTAATAATATAATATTTGATTTAAAAACTATTTTGTGTCAATTTTGACACTATTTGATATATGATTTTTGTGAAAGTCATAACAGAATTATATGTTCTAACCAAGTTGATTAAAGCAACACTAATATATTATAGTAACCTAGAAAATTAGTTTAATTCATAAAAAGTCTCAAATTACATTTATTTTGGTGTTTATAACACCAATTATGTCAATATTTCATTAATAATATAATTACTGCATCATCGTTGTGTCATACATAAATTAAATTATTTAATGTCTAAAAATTACAAATAAAATACCATTATGTAGGAAATCTTTTTATCTTTCTAATGAATATTTATAGTCAAATTTATCTTATGTATAACCCCATATTAAAAATGTTTTAGTAAATAAACATTGATTTTAACTCTTTTAACCCTTCTTTAAATAAATTAATAATAAATGTCCTAATCTAACCCAAGTGGGCCTAAATGGTCATATTTTATTCCTAAGCTTGTTTTTGGTCGAAATAAACTTGTCCAATAGGATTAGAACATGTGTTAGGGTAATAGTAATATCATATTTACCCTTAGTTACCCTATTTACTATTAACCGTGGTAAAAAAAAGTAAAAAGTTACTATTCACCAAAAATTATTTTCATCTCATTGAACCACATTTTAGTCCGTGATATTAACCGTATCTGTCGGATTTTCGAAATTCCATTCACAGAAGCGGTAAAATTAAGTTTTATGCAAAATTCAGTTTTTAACCTACCACTTAGTGGTTTCACTATTCATCAAAAATTGAAAGTTTTCAGAAAAGTACCAAAATTTCACCCTAGGCTATAATTGATATTCCGAATTCAAAAATGATTTCTATTTAACAAAATTCCCAACATATAAGTTGCATTAATTAATTTTATAATTAATTTCCACTGTCACAACAAATAGCGTGTTTTTAAGAGATAATAACTATCAAAAGATTGACACTTGTTTATAACTGGTTTAAATGTGAAATTATATCCAATGTCCAAAATTGTATTAAATTGTATAAATATATTCTAAATATACTTTAAAACCACTCAAATTAATAATTTATCACTATTAATTATTTCGATTAAAAAAGTTGTTTTTAATTATAATTTAGTAATTTTCACTATTCGTCAGAATATGAAAGTTATCCGAAAAGTACCAAAATTTCACCTTAGGCTAAATTCGATACTCCGAATCCAAAAATAAAGTTCATTTTGAAAAATAAGATTTAATGGATTTCAAAAAGTGGTTATTACTATTCATAACGGCTAGTTTTAATAATATTTTAATAGCATATCGTTGTTTAGTGAAACTCGGTATTGCGTATTACACACGCTATCGAGGAAGGTCGTGATTGCGTGTAATGCAAGGCAAGTCAAGGATGCGTGTTGTGCAAGCTCCTTTTGGTGTAGCGTACAACACAAGACATTAATTAAAAAGAATATTTTTTATAAAATCTTGGGCTGTTACAGATTTGAAGGAACATTTTTTGTGGGAAAACATGAAGAGAGAGATTGGTTATTTTGTGTCATGATGTACGATTTTTCAACAAGTGAAAGTTGAAAGGAAATAGCCTAGATGAGTCATGAAACCTCTTCCCATACCTGAGTGGAAATTGGATAATATCACTATGGACATTGTCATGGGACTACTAAAGACTCCTAGAAGGAATGATGAAATATGGGTCATTTATGATCGTATTACCATGTCAACACATTTTCTGGATATAAGAGAAGATCTACCATGGGAACGTCTAGCAAGACTATATATTAATGATGTTCTGAGACATCATGGAGTACCCCTATCAATTTTTTCTTATCGTGATCCCCGTTTTACTTCAAGATTCATTAATAGTCTTTAGAAAGCCATGGATACAGAACTTTATTTGAGCACTGCCTACCACCCCCAAACTATTGGAAAATCAGAACGGACTATTCAAACCTTCTAAGAAATGTTGAGATCTTGCTCACTTGACTTTCAGGTTATGTGTGATCAATATTTAACTCTTGTGTAATTTTACTATAACAATAGCTTCCATTCAAATATTCGGATGGCACCATATGAAGTGTTATGTGGAAAGATATGTCGCACACTAACCTTTTGGGATGACATTGGTGGAAGAAAACTCATAGGCCCATAACTGGTGGAGGAAATGATGGAAAAGGTAAAGGTAATACAAAACCACATCAATGTAGCTCAAAGTAGGAAGAAGAGTTATGCCGATAATCGAAAGAAGGATTTGAAATTTCATATAAGAGATCATGTTTTCTTGATGGTATCTACATGGAAGGGTGTTATACGTTTCGATAAGTAAGGTAATTTTAGTCCCATGTACATCAGACCTTTCAAAATCCTAGAACGAATTGGGGTCGTAGCATACCGTTTGGCAATCCCGCCAAATCTCTCCAAAGTTCACGATGTGTTCCATGTATCACTGGTGAGAAAATACATTCCTGACCAATGCATGTACTCACCTATGAAGATTTAGAACTGGAACATGATATGTCTTATTGCGAATATCCCATTAGGATTCTTGATACAAGAGAACAAGTGCTGGGAAACCGGACGACTCGTCTGGTATAAGTTTTATGGAGAAACCATAAGATGGAAGAGGAAACGTGGGACCCGAGAAACTTATGCTGAAGAACCACCCAAGTCTTTTCATACGGTTGTATTTTAGAAATTTCGAGGATGAAATTATTTGATGGAGAGGAGAATGTAACACCCCAAGCTTCCACATTACGCTTTTCTTTGAATAATACAGTAGCTTGTGTTGTACGCAACTTCTAGATCTAACACACCCCATAACCAATCAAACTAGCCGTTATGAATACTAATACCCAAATTTTGAAATTTTATAAATTTGATCATTCAAAACAAACATCAATTTTTGATTCGGAATATCAAAATTAGCTTAGGATGAATTTTTGGTATTTTTCTGAAAACTTTTAAATTTTGATGAATAGTGAAAAACACTGAGTTATTGGTTAAAACTGATTTTTTATTTAAATAATTTTTTATTTTCTTTAAATTTATTTTAGGTCAAATAGATATGTAATACCTATATAAGTTACTGTAATTAATTGGAGCCAGTTTATAAAAATTTTAGACATATAAAAATTTTATTGAACTTTTCACCGTCTTTACCCATCTCCTAGGAGAATTTGGAAATTCGCATAAACCATAATTTTACCGCTTTTTTGAGGGAAATTTAGAAAATCTTAGAGACATGGTTAATATCAAAGAGTAAAATTTTGTTCAATAAGATTAAAATAATTTTTGGTGAATATTAACTTTTTACTTTTATTTACCACGGTTAAAAGTAAATAGGGTAATTAAGTGTAAAAATTATATTAATATTACCCTAAAACATGTCCTAATTCTATTGGAGAAGTGTATATCGACCATAAACAAAATTATAAATAAAATATTATCATTTAGGTCCACTTGGATTAGATTAGGACATTTATTATTATTTAATTCAAAGAAGTGTTAAAAGAGTTAAAATCAATGTTTAATAGCTAAATAATTTTTAATATAGGGTAATACATAAGACAAATATGATTATAAATATTAATTAGAAAGATAAAAAGATTTCCTATATAATTTTATTTTATTTAAAATTTATATACATTAAATAATATAATTTATTTATGAAACAATGGTGATGCAGTAATTACTTAGTTAATGAAATATTAAAATAATTGATATTATAAATATCTAAATAAATCTAAGTTAAGACTTTTTATCAATTAAAATAATTTTATAGGTTAATATTACATATTAGTATTGGTTATATAAATTTATTCGATGTAATAAGGCTGTTATGAAATTATCAAAAACAAAATACCCAGTAGTGTCAAAATTGAGATAAAAGAGTTTTCAAAACAATATTATATAATTAATTGATATTCTATTCCTAATAATATAAGTATCAACCAAAGGTATTATATAATTATAGGTGTATCATTAATTGAAAACTTGGGGGGATTTTGGAGGTATATATTATCGTTATTGACTATATAATATAAAAATTTAAAAAGACATGGTAAATGTCAAACTATTAAACTAAGAGTTAAATATAAATGATAAGTTTAATATAGTGAACCAAACCTGTCTAAAATCTACTGGTTGAAAGGATTTAGACCCATAACTACCCTAATATTTAAATAATCCACTTTTGAGCCATTATAAACTGACTATGAAATTATTATAAAATAATAGTTCTAGCTTTTCCTATGGTGCCCCTCACCCCTCTTATAAAAAGGGCACTCCCCCTTCTCACAAATTCACACATTCAAAGCCTTTATGATCGGCCAAACTCTACCCAAATACCCTATAAACAATCCTCACTTCATCTTAGAGGGCTTCCTTTAGTCATAAATCCATCCTATAGATCCCTTTTGATCAAATCAAACGGTAGAACCTGAAGAAGAGGTAATGTTTTCACCACCCTCTTTCAAGTTCCTTTCTTCTTCAACTTATTCTTTCTTTGTTATTTAAAATATAAAATATAACTCTAGTATCTTCTATATAATATGATGTTATTATAAATATTTTACAACCATATTAATTAATCTATACATCCTTTGAATGACATGTCACCATACGTGCATACGTATGGCTTAACGTCTCCACGTCGTGGTGTAATTGTTATTCAAAACATTATTATTTTGATGGGTATGATAATGATGAGTAATTGATGTAAATAATAAATATAACATGATAATTATTATGTATATATGATATAATGTCCAATTATATAATATTTTAATATCAAAAGAATGATATTGTCGCTCGTGCATACATACGGACTACCATCTCCACGAACGTGAGGAGATTCATTCCACATCGTATCTATTCAAGTGTAATTGTCATTTGATGATTAAAAATAATTATTAAGGACTTGATATCATCATTTATATGAATATGATACAACATATCCATAACAAATATGACTTATGTATCAAAACATATAAAATAAAATGAGTAAGTTAACACCCGAAACGATGATAATACTAAGATATTATTTACAAAGCAATGTTAAAAGATCATATATGGTATCATATTAATGTATATGATTCTTGTATAATTTAATAACAATTATTTCACCATTATATAGGGTTTTAACCTACCTTAAACCAAGGAAAAGTACAAGGTAAGGGGTTATCTCACAATCTCTTCATTATCCGAGGTTGTTAATACGTAATTATCTACTGGGACCTCTTTATCATCAACTTCAATGTTTCATAAAAATGTATTTCAAAACATTCTTACTATTTTACATAATATGGTTTAAATTCATTTATACCCTTTTTTTACTTCTTATAAAATGTTAATAAAGCAATCTTTACTTCATTTTCCAAACAAGTTCCTTTTTACCCTTTTCGACAAAATTTTGGTAAGAATGCATTTTTTTAACATATACGACGGGTGCGACTATTTTCCCCCATTGTAAATTCTTAAAAGCATCTCTTACATGATAATAAATATATTTTCAAAATAAAGGTATTATTTTATAAATATGTGACTTTTAAATTATTTAAAAAAAGAGATATTTCTCTCAAATAGTTTTTATTTCATCTATGTCAATATCATTTTTTGGATTTTAAGCTTATTTGAAGTTGATTTATTATGATACAAAACATCAATATTGTATTGAAGGTTTTGTGATATGTTTGACTTTGTATGTGTTATTTTTATATCATTCATGGTTTATAGAGAAAGTAATGACATTTCGTATGCTAGGATTAATACGAATGTTTATGTTATGATTAAACCATTTCATATGAAGAATGCATTGGACTTAGTAAGTGACGGGTGGAGCCCGCTATAGCTCATCAATGAATCAGTAGGTCTCATGAGACAAACTAGTGTCTTGGCATGAGGCCTTGACAAAATCTTATTTGTAGTCTTGGCATGTGGCCTTGGCTACGTGGTTATGATAGTCTCGAATTCTGAATTCCATCATTATGAAAGTGGTTATTGATATTGCATGTGATTATTTGACTAATAGAATATGCATGTGAATAAGTAAATTAAATTATTTCATTTTAACATTTCCATATTATGCTGATGTTCATGTTTTAAAGGCTTTTTTTTATAAATTGCCTCAATTTTTTATTTTTTTATAAAATCTTCCGCTATATTGTTATCCTTATTGAGCATCTGAGCTTCCCCCTTTCTATGTTTTATTTTTCTCATGATGTGAAGAAGTATTTTATGACTGACCTGTAGGGATAGTCTAAATGGGATATGGGTGTGGACTATGGAGACTATGTTGTCATAGTTTTTCTCTTTATGATGTAATGTAACATTTATGAATGTATCTACTGTTTCCAGGGCTACTAAACTAATCATTTTTTCGAGAAATGATATTTTGTGATCATGCCAATGTTATGTAATAATTCACCGACTCTAGGCAACTATGTTTAGGGCATTACAAACCACAATCATAAACAATTAAATCATTTATTTGGATCCTTAAAGATATAAAAATTTTCATTCCACCCATTAGAAAATAATTTATTGATATCTAAATATCCATTCCTTTGAATAAAATTGTGAAAAATTCTAAAATATGAAAATAATGAAAATAATTTTGAGAAAAAAATACAATACTCAAAGGTAATAAAAACATCAAATAAATGTAAAATTTGTGCAAATAAATATTTATGCTGTATATATTAAAATATAAGATTACTTTTTTATGTACAAATATTCGATAAAAATAGATATAATCACATTAATTTTTAAATGATATAAAAAAATTAAAAAAAATCATAAAATATTTTTCTATTCCATTTATTTCCATATAAATACTTAGAAAAATATTTTTATGAATTAGGAATGGGTGTAAGATGATTTATAAAAAAATAATTAAAACATTTAAAAGGATGTTTTTTGGTAATGTGTCCCTTACCTCATGTCTGAATCGTCAAGTACATTATATATCTAATGTATAATAAAACGTGATCAATTATTTAACTTAATAATAACCTTTTACATGTTTAATATCATATCATTACACCATTTATTTCATTTAATTTAATGACATGTTATAGACTTAAACTATTATTTCCACCCACCTCTAGTGCTTTATAAATGTTCGATGCATAATTTAAAATTTAATTTAGAAATATGAACATGGTAAAATTGGAAAATATTTTACCATTTAGTTAATAATAATAATTTAATAATTATAATTTTTGAACACCATTTATTCGATTAAATTCTTCCATGAATTATGGTGACAAATAATATACTACGTTATAATCATGGAGTTAGTAGGTTTACCGCCACATGAGTATTGTTCCCATTTGTAAAAGTAAATTTTAAAAAGATGTTAAGTATTATATTATATTCCCAAAATTATTTGTACATCATATATATAATTTTGTTTTAATTATACTTATATGAATTTGAAATGATATGTTATCCTTAAAAACGATTCACATTACATAGTGGAGCTGGTAATCCACACGTACACACAAATTATATCGGTTCTCAAGGAGGTAGTATTATATATAAATGAATGGTGATATAGTTTCATATTTTATGGATCAAGGTAGGGTATATAGGATTAGAATATAAGATAACAGTGTTCTTATTTCATCATATAAGAATATAATTTTAATAAGGTATAAAAAATTACACAAAAAATTCATAAAAATTATACATCTTCTTTAGAAAAACTATTTAATTTTATACTTGATGCCTTCTTTGGATTGTTTATTGAATAATAAAGGGGTTTTAAATCATGGATATGTGGGTAAGGAAGATATATGGTAATGTTTTGGATAATCATAAAGTTTAATTATGAGATAAGAATTGATGATAGTGATGTGATTTTATACATCATAGAGAGGCCACTAATTGAATTTTTAAAAATATTATAATTTATAAATCTTATACTCTAGAAAAATGGATCCAAAATGGGACCTAGAAATGTAATTATATTTTTATTCATTGATTTAGATGGATGACTATAAATATGAAATTTATGAATACATATGATATTTAGAACATAGTTATGATTAGAAATTTATAGGATACCATCTACCTTCTTAACCTTCCATCCTTTGTAAAATGATAATGTTGCATATGTATAAATGTGGACTACCACCACCATGAAGCAACGTGATTATTTATTATTTTACCAAAATTGATGGTTTATAATAATATCTTATAAAAAAATATTCACGAAAATATTACAATACATATATTATGGAACCATTTCATAAAACCCTCATCCATGAACAATATATAGAAGTAATTTTTAAAAAATGAACTGAACAACCTTAAATGGAAAATATAAGTATGAAATATCCAATGACTATATTTAAAATAACTATAAAAAGAATATGAACATTTAATATAGTTGAAAATGTTTTGAAGAGAGTATTTAATAATTTCAAATAAATTATACAAGTGGATCAATCTTGTATGAAAAAATAGGGTTCCAAGGTAAGGGATCACTCTAAGAATGTAATTTTATTTTAAAATTGTTTAAAATAAGATATGATTTAGGAAAATTATTTGATCAAATTATCATAAACCACTTACATTTTAATTACCCCTTATTATATATTGGGTTGATATGTTTTTTATTTATTCATTATTTAATCATGAACCATAAAGTATGTTTTATGTAAGGGATGATTTTTTAAAAATATTATCATAATGTTTTCCTTCAAACTATTTTACATTTCTATCACCGATCTTTAATATTTTTTTTTCATGAATGCTGTTATTTAGGATTCAATGATATTTGATTGTTTTTTTACTATTATTTGAAACTTATTTAAAATTATAAAAATTAATCTTGAATATTTTAAACATTTCATATGATTTACATTATTTACTAATTTATGATAAGAATATTTATTTTAACAATTATTGAATTGAAAAAAAATTACACGTTCTAAAAAGTTCATTTCAACAAATCTTATTGTAGAAAATTCATTCATTATTATGAGAAACCCTATTCTTAATAATATATTAATTTTTTCAATAATTTAATTAAATTATAATACTATTATTTTATAATGGTATAGATTGGAATTTTCAATTTGATTTAAAACTTTGTTCTTAAATAAATATAGAAGTATGTTATTTTTTGTGTTATTATTCTATTTTATTTTCTATTTTATATATTATGGGTCTCACAAAAAATTGTCATTTCTGATTAATTGATGGTCTTATTTCATCATTTACATATTCATGGTTTTGTGGTTAATAATGTTCTCATGATCACATTTCAGATCACTCAACCTCATTTACATGGATATTATTTTATTATACGGGTCTATTTTATATCAATCAAGGATTTATAAAGCATCATTTCCACTAAATTGATATTTTTTAAAATGTGTATAGTTACAATTTATAATGTTAGTTAAATTAATAATATTTAAGAAGTTCATTCATTGAATAATAAAATATTCCATATCCCTATTTCAATATTGAATAATGTTTATTGTATAAAATTTGAAGAATTTATTTTATCTACCATTCAATATATAAGGAATATATATGACATGAATGTTAATGGTGGGTCGTGAGTATATATATTCCCTCGATACAGTAATAAGAAACATGAGAAAAAATATAAGGGATGCGATATCATATGGGTACCATGTTTACACCTATAATTTTATTAAGAATGTCTTAGCTGAGGCCTCGATGGTCAGATTATTGATATCGAAATTATGGACATGATGGTAATATGATTAATGTATTAATTTATTCATTTTATATACAATGAATTTATCATCCATTATCTACATGATATATATGTTGATAGTTTCCATGGTTTTACCTGTAAATAATGTTTTTAATTGAATGTAATGTGTTTTGAGTATCCAATATAATAGATTTATCATTCCCTATTTACTCCAAAAATATTATAATGTATTTATCCTTTATAGAGTATCTAATACCACCATATATATTTCTTGTTTTCTCTAGGCCACGATGAAGGATTAATTGTATTATTTTCATGGATGTATGAATTTTTCTTATTCCATGTTTCAATATTTAAAATATAACATAAAAATCTTGTATTTATAGAGTTCTAAAAATATTTCTAAATTGATCAATATTGTATTATGAGATACCAGAATCCTGAACCATTGTAAACAAGTAATCACTGGCATAGGGTTTCTAGATTTTGGGTCACTCTTTTTTTGATCATAAGATATTTTGTAGTAATATTTGGAAATATATTTTAAATGGACATTTATAATGTCATAATTATTATAATTATATTGGGTATCTATGAAAATTTCTAAAATTAATGAAATTTTAAATTATAGACCATTAGTCATGATGATTATTAGATAACATAGTGTGGGAAATTATTTAGAGACAAATAATTATATATGGAAGAGAATCCAACCCCCATAGTCAATGTCACAATTCCCCTAGTGACCAAGCCAATACAAATAATGAATATCTGAATTATATCCTCAAACTTTTATGGAAACTGACTTATAATTTTTAGATAACCATCATCTTATTGAGTAGTTAATTTTTGTTGAATATGAACCACCAATTCTGGTTTTATTAATGAGATAAAAGTATCCAGTTTTAGTGGAACTACTATTATATTGGTATCTAAACAATGGATTAAATCCATCGAGATGATATTTGTGGATATGTGATGTAATGAACTATAACAGGTTATTCTAGTAGTGTATTTTCTAATGAGATATAAGGATCAATTGTAACAATTTCTCCAATGCATGAATGATTTTGTTGAAATATAATTTATGGAATGGATAAATTTTAAGGTGAATTTTCCATGTAATACAATCCATGAGAGAAGTGATATGAAATAGAGGGGATGTTTGAAATTTTAAAGAAAATGGAATAAGAAATTATATCAGAGTATAAGGATAATATTTCAATATTATCTGTGATTGAATAAATATATAATATAGGAAGAAAGATATAATAATAATTTTATATACCTAAATGGAGTCTTCAATGGAGTTATGTTTTTCAAACATTATCAACATATGATTATAGATTGTTCTGCAACATTAATATAGAGAAATTATTTTCATGGTTTATATCATATTATGTAGAGTACACAACCACTTTGGTCCATTACATTGTGAAAATATGGTGGTAAATTATTTTTGGGAGGTTATGGTGACTTATTTCAAAACAATAAAAAATTTCCAACTATTTAGGTTCCTTAATTGTAGGTTGCTAATGGTAGGTTGATGCCTATAAGTCATGATGGTGAGTCGCGATGGTGAGTCATGGTGGTTAATCATGATGGAAACTCGTCTAATGGTATCTCACTAAATGGTATCTCATCCACAAGTGAGTATTCCAATAATATATCGGCATTCAACGAGTCTTTCATGCATAGCTTGTTCAATGGTGGGTCATCCAAAGGTGACTCATACAATTCTTGGTCATTCTGAAAGTGATTCAAAGACATTATTTAAATATTTTTACAGTTTTGCACCTTAAATATTTTCATTGATATAAAAGGAGTTTAATACAAAAATTATTGATTTTCAAACCTTTTCGAATCATATCTAGCTTAAAAAAACATGAAAATTACTTTGACATCCAATGAGCTTGATCATTATCAAGATTAGTCTTAAATGGTGTTTAAAAACCATTTCACCTAATGTTTTAGGATCTGGAATTTGTAAAGATGAAATCTTCTCAACTTTTTGAGATTCCCAATATCTTAATATGATACACACCGAACTATTCTACCCCTTTGAGGAGTCAAGTCGTTTTGTTCTACCATTTGGACCATGTTTTCCCAGGAGGGTCTTCCTACTGCTTGTGCGCCGCCTACATTGGTGCAACCTGAAAGTGCTGATCTTCTATTCCAACAGCTAGCTCTCCTTTTTCCATATTAATTGTGTATCATGCGGGGTAGGTTAATGAATGTATCTAATGAGAATACGTTTAATTTGAAATTAAATTAATATAATTGATTCGGTTTAAGATTAATAAACAAGGGATGGAGAAATGTGATGTTTAACCTGCTTGTTATTTTTTTGGTTGTTGTAGTGGATTTTATGGGATAATATCCCCGCTGAAAATCATCCATGTTTTTTTTCTTGTTTTCACTCCGATTATTGATTCTGTAATTCATGATGTTTTGATTTCTGTAATACAATTTTTCTGAAATATAGTAATCACAACTCCTTAGATATTAAATGGATGCTTCGGGATCAAAAATCTTTCTGTGATGACACCTAAATTAAACAAGTAGATGTTGGTCGAGGAATACCTTGTTAAATCTGAATATACCATTCCATGGTTCATGTGGTAGTGTGTTGTGTGAGGGATTGTATTGACTTCTATTTTAGTCGGGTTAAGGGCATGCTTGTGGGATTTGGGTTGGTTCGGGTGGTGTAATGGAATATTAGGTTGAGAGATTGATTGATTATGGAATGGATGAGATGTGTTGTAAATCATGAAGTAATCAGGTTGTGCGGTTATGTGTTGTTTGGTTTGGATGTGAGTTGGGGGTTTCTTATATTAAGAGATGGTATTAGGTTGAATGACTTCGATTAATGATGATGGAATTAGTTATCATAGGTGTTTCACAATTAAAAACATGTATAATGTTTTTCCTTGTCTTTGGATTTGTATGTTATGTCATTAATGGGTGTTTAATGGAGTGGAATGTTACGCGGGTTTGTAATACCATGGTTCTCCTTAATCGCTGTGAACATTGTTGTTCTTCTTGTTTTACCATGTAACTAATAGTTTCCATAGTAGTGTTGAAATGAAAAAAATGAACTATCAATAAATAATTATAATTGGTTTAATGAATTGAATGAAGGTATGATTTGAGTTTGTGGATTGTCATGGGGTGGTGCATTTAGAGGTACCATCCAAGGCAGTATTTTTGATTTGGCTATTGGTTGAAAACCCATAGGTTGGGATTGAGTGTTTGTTATCATATATGTTTTACATGTATTTTACTTTGAATTTCTATAAACACAATACCCTAGTTGAAAACTATGTTCTAAACACTCCCATCGTCACAAGGTAGGGTGTTGTTCCCAATCATACAAGTGGAAGGATGGATGTATGGACACCCACCCTTCCATGACCCTTTTTCTAAGAGGTGATAACCCAGTATTCATTGGGACAATATTGATTTCCGAGTTCCATTTGAGTTCATGAAATTTTTACTTTTCCAAGTGTCTTTAAGATGATATGAGTTGTTCTTTCGAAGGTGTCTCCGGGATGAGATGTGATTTACATTCCCTAGTTTTTTCAAAACTTGATTTGGTTTATGGATTTGTTTTTTGTTATAGGGATGTGGTGTGGTTTTTGAGGCCCTAGGGTGTGTGGGAAAGATGTGATTTATTTATGTCATAGGTGTCTATGTGCTGGATGGGATGTGTCTTGGGGCCCATGTGATGTGGTGAGGTTGTGGTTAATGAGGACCAATTCGGTGTAGGTGGGTTGTTATGTTGTTCTTTTAGAAGTTGTGGGAGTGCGAGAAATTTTCACATTAGACAAGGACATATAAACTAGTGAGAAGTGGTGTGGGGTACCAAACCCATTAATTTGATTACTATTTTAATGTTAATTAATTTAGTTACTTGGATAGTGTGCCATTGTGAGGTTGGGATAGCTAGTATACCTCGTTAGGTGTTTTGGGTTCTACTATTTTCTCATAGGAACATTAGTATGAATCTCTCAGTTGTGCATAGAGACATTGGTTTTCCTACTAAGTTTTCCTCTATGCAGACCGTATGTATATAAAACTATTTTCTGGTTTTTTGGAGGATTTTTTTGATTGTGCTAGACATTACTAGCTCAGATTTTGACAATTGAAGTTTCACTACCTACCTATACATTAGGTAATTAATTAGTATATTTTTTAATAGATATATTTTAAACATGGATGTAATATGGATTTGTATTTCATATATATATATATATATATAACTCTATTTTTTGGAAGAAACTTCTTATCACTCGGTCATGTTTATTTAAAATGTGTAATGATTCCTATTTCGAGAGAGTTGTAAACACTTGGTGTTGGTCACCTCCCTGGGTCCTACTGGATGGATGACTCAGGGGGGTCATTATCTACAATTTATCATTTTCATCTCTAGAAGGGAATATTTTTATGGAGGGGGAATGACCGAATGGTATCAGAGCTGATGATTGAGAGATAATATGATGATTGGAGTTAGGCACAGTGAATATTATTTGGGTCGGAGAGGAAAAGGTGATAGGTAACCCAATTTTGTGACATCGAGTATGGTATATTATCTAATACATTGAGTTTTATGTCCCATGTGATCAGATGAATGGACATTGTGCCTACCAAATGACTATGTGAGGCTACACCATTTGCTGGATATTGAACTAGGAAAGGTTAATGAATCATAATGAAATTGTGTTCTCGTCTGATTTGGGTTGTTTTGGGAAGATTATAATTTGTATGATTAAATACTTGAATAAGAATTCATCTTAAATAAAATTACATACTACTTGGGTATATGATTTTATTATTTACCTTTTAGATATGGCACCATGTTGTCTTCCCCCATGTGGCTTAGGTAGTTGAGGATCAGCAGACTGATCCGGTTGATCAATGCAGGGTTGCTCAAGTGGAGGAGGATGACCAGTGGAAATTCACTTTATGAGCCTTCTAATGGATTGACTTGGGAATTTATGATGAATTTTTTCAAACACATATATGGTGATCTTGCTCAGGGAACCCAATATCACATTTAGTTTGATATAGGATTATACAGATTATTATGTTCCTTTAGCAGTGACCTAGATGAAGGGGACTATGTGTTATTGGAGGATGTTGGATCTAGGTGAGAGGAAAGAGTATGAAATTTTGTGGGTTGATTTTGATATGGAATTTCATGATGACTCCCTTTCATTGACCATGACGGATGAGAAGATGCAAGAGCAACTCTCCCTCCACCAGGGCAGTTTTTTCGACACAAGAGATGGGGATTATATTCAAGGATCTTCTTTGTTTTCTCCAAATCTCTTTCTGAATGAGGATTCTCCAGAAAGAAGCATTGAAGAGGCACTCCATCCATCAATCAAGTACACGGTTACTCCCTTCATGTTGTTGACGTACAAGAACGATCAGAAGATGGATGAAATGATTTAGAAGAAGCACTTGTGAGGAGGTATACTGTGAGTGGGGAAGTATCACGTTTTTCAAGAGGTAGGGTAACCATTAGAAGGTCTTAATCACTAGGGACCATGAGGTTTCAACCGGTGGGGAGTTGACCTCAGTTGTTTTTATTTCATCCTTCTTGTCCTCGTGCCTTTCCTATGAGATTTTTTATGAGATGTTTCATCTATGGATTCCATGACCACCACCATAAACCATTCCCAATGATTGTTCACTATTAGTTTGGTAGAGGAGGATATGTTTAGTTCCATCCACAACAGTAGTTTCTAGTCATGATGTTTCACCAGTACAGACAGTGGGCTCATGCTTTATCAAGGGGAGAAAGTGCATGTAGATTAAGACCACTACATTTTCCTCTGGGACCTTGGCCAAGGTCTATTCATGGAGTAAGTTTTCAGTTAGGGGAAGAGGAGATGGGTCTGGTTAGTTTCACACTACATAGGTAGAAGCTATGACAAGACGATAGATCATTGGATGTATGATCGGGTTTTTAGTACCATTTCTTGTGATTTTTTTGATTAAGGATCTTTTCACTCCATTATTGAACATACAATATCCCATGCACTAAGTATAGACATAGAGAGAATTTCTATTCCTCGGGTGCTGAGTATGTCAGTCGGAGGTGAGACCATGTTTTTTTAGGCAAGTCAGGGATGTATATTGATTATGGGACTGCATTAGTTTTGTAGGGAATATTCACGGGACAGATTCAACCCTATGATCTCATTCTTGGGATTGATTGGTTGTATTCCGTGCACACTGTTATCGTACTAATTATAAGGAAGATAGATGTTTTATGATGTGGATAACCAGTGCATGGTTTTTTATTATGAGTTGCTCTTTCAGGTGGGCAATAAGAATATAGATCAACTTCATTCATTATTGGATGAGATGTTAGTGGAATCCACATATGAAGATATGTTGGAGATCCGTATAGTTTTTTTTTGACTTTTTGGATTTTTTTTCTTTGGGGATTGTTACTCTACCCCTTGACGTGATGTTGACTTCAGGAAATAAATGCATCACAGTGCTACTACATTTTTATTGGCTACTTATTAGATTACTTCATCTACGATTTGGGATATGAGGATATAGATTTATGACCATATAAATTCGGGCTTTATTAGGCCCAATGTATGATCAAGGGTTGATCTAGTTTTGTTCTCCAAAAAGAAGGATGGTAATATGAGGTACATCATGGAATACGTGAGTATGAATTAGGTGATGTTCATGAAGAGTTACCCCCTCTTAGGGGTACATTATCTTTTAAACCATCTAATAGGGGCCTGTTGGTTATATAGAATCGATCTGTGGTTTGGATATCACTAGTTGGGGGTCAAGGAGGTAGTTATCTAGAAGAATTATTTCATATCCCGGAATGGGAATATTAATTTTATAGTTCATCAATTCAATGTTACGAACACAGTAGCATTGTTCATGGAGTTATTAACTATTTTTTCATGGTATCCTAGAACATTTCATCATCTTATTAATTGATGTCCTCTTTCCTGACATGAAGTCATAAGAGGATCATAATGAGCATCTTAGTATAGTCTTGCAGGATCTTTAATGAAACAATACCTGTAAGCAGTTTTCCATGTGTATGTTCTGGTCATGCGATATATGTTTCAATGGAAATGTTTTGTCCCAACATGGTGTTTTAAATGACCCATCATTGTTTTAAGTATTTGTTTCTTGGGAAGAGCCCAAGAAAGTGGTATAAGATCACAATTTTCTAGGTCTCATGGGATATTATCATAAATTTTTACTCAAATTATCTCAAAATAATACTTTATTGATATCTCTAATTAGAATGGACCATGAATTTGTGTGGAGTGAGAAGTGAATGAAAACATTCAGTTATCTGAAGGGGATGTTGGTTAGTTCTCTTGTTCTCCGCTTTCCTAAGGAATGAGTAATGATTGAGGTGTTCTACAATTCTTCCAATCGGGTTTTGGGATGCATATTAATGGAGAAGTAAGTAGTGATCTTTCATGTGTCTAGGTTGTTATTCCCCCATGAGCAGAATTATTCCACCAATGATCTGATGTTATCAATAGTCATGTTTTCACTAAATTTTTGGTGACATTACCTCATTGGGGAGCACCATGTGGTCTTTACAGATAACATCAGTTTGAGGTATATATTTTACCAGTATTATATGAATTTGTGGTAGATGAGGTGGATATTGTTTTTTATGGAAAACTATTTTGAGAAATCCAAACCCATAAGAAAGGAGAATTATGTGGGTGATTTTTTTGAGTTGGAAGTCACAAAATGAGATTATTTTTGAGAATTTTTGGATGATTGGAAGGCAGTGGAGGAGTTGGAAGCCTTGCACTTGGATGTGGGGGCATATAATGATAGAGGTTGTTTGATTGAAATTATGGTGTATTGTTATATGATGTTGGAGGAGGAGTCATAGTGGTGAGACATAGAGGTATAGGTGATGTGTGAAAGCATTGAACCTGGTGATCCTCCAGATGGATGGTTGGAGGATAGATAGAATTGGATGGTGCTCCATAGATGGTTTATTTCTGTGGAAATGTATAAGGGATTTATTCCTCAATTAAATAACTCACCATTATTGGTACACCAAGTAATTTGTAAAATTTATCATGGCTTGAAGACAATATTTTGGGTGGCCCAAGATGAAATGGGTAGTAGATGAATTTGTGGAATGATGCACAGTGTTCCAGATGGTGAAAGCTTAGCACCGTGTTCTTAGTGGTTTGTTGTAGCCCTTAGATGTCCCCAAGTGGACGTGCGATAACATCACAATGGATTTTATCATAGGGTTATCCAAATATCAGGAGGTTGTGATTCACTCTAGCAAGTAGTGGATTGAATAGAAAAATTAGCCCACTTATTAGAGATCAAGGAGTTAGGTGTAGTGGAACCCATAGGAATAAGATATGGGGATTATGTGGTGTGACTGCATGGAGTAACAAGCTATATTGTTTCATATCATTATACATGTTTTACCTCATGAGTTTGGAGGGGATTGAAGCATGATTTTGGTACTCAATTACACCACAACACTAATTTCCATCCTAATACATATGGGAAAATAGAACAAACTATCCAGTCATTAAGGGATTTTCTACAAGGATGTGTCATGGAATTTGGTAAATATTTGTTGAGACACCTACCCTTTTTAGAGTTCTCAAATAACAACAACAACCCTTCCATTGGCATTGATCTGTTTTAATATTTTTATAGAATTTCATTCCGTTTATCTTTTATCTAGACATAGGTTAGAGAGATAATAGTTCTTGGTCCTGAGGTAGTGGAGGGAATGACATAGAAGGTTCAAATAATTTACAAGAGTACGAAATAAGAACAATACATGCAAAATCCATAAACCAATTGTAGGAGGAAGCCTATAGAGTTCAAGTATGGGCCCATTTGTTCTTAATGGTTCCCCCTAGACCTAGGTAGTAGAGGATAAGAAGGGGGTGCAAGCTTTCTCCCTGGTTGGTTAGACCCTTCAATTTGTTGGGAAAAGTTGTCTAAGTGGAACACCAGTTAGAGTTACATATTTAGATGGATAAGATCCATGACCTCTTCCATGTCAATGAACTCCATCAGTATCTTAATGATTATTCTAATTCCATTTACAATGGAGAGTTGGATATCAATGACGATGTGACATACATGGAGGACTCGACATAGGTCCATGATATTCGGGAGAAGGTGATATGTGGATGGACCATTTCATTGCTTTGTTTATTGTCAAGGAATAGTGTTTGGGAGGATAGTACTTGTGAGAGAGAAACACATATGTATTCCCATTACCCATAGTGGTTTTGAGTTTTCCGGGATCTGTTTTTCCTTAGGATGTAATGTTTGAAAACATTTTTTTATGAAATAAGATGTTTTATGTTGGGATGACATTGTTTTGGTGAAATTTTTGTTGATTCCATGACATGTTAAAAGGGTAGGACCGAATTCATATTCGATAAATATTAACTATGATGCGGTTAAAGCCATGTGGGTAATTAGGTGCCACATAGAGTGGATTGTGTCTTGGCATAGAGGATGGAATTCCCTGATTAATGTGTACAAGATGGTATGGGTTTCATTCATGTGTGGTTTCTTTTTTGGGTTTTGGGACTATTTAATTACATATGAGGTGTTCATGGATGTCGAGGATTTACTCCATCTTTCTAGAAACATAGTAATGTTTATCATTGAACTTTGATGTCAGTAGAGGTATTTATAGCATAGAGATATCATTAATAGGTATCTAGTGGGTGGTTTGTTTAGACCCCTCTCATCATTCTGGGTTTGCTTTTGAAATCTCTAGGCTGATAATTGTTTGAGTGGCTTCATATGCAATAGACCAGACATTTATGGTGCTTTAATTTTTCAAAATCTAATTGTTGAAGTGTTCAGGGATGTCATGGTGACTCATTTCATCAGTTTGAAAATTTTCTTGATTTTTATAATCTACAATGGTTGGTCACTAATGGTTGGTCTCTTTTGTTGATTCACTATGGGGAGCCATGATGGTGAGTCTCGACAGAGACTCACGATGGTATCTCACCTAGTGGTTTCTCGTCTAGTGGTGAGTCATCTAATTGTATCTCACTTAGCTATGAGTAGTCAATCATTACCTATTTCAATTGTGACTCATCTAATGGTAGATCATTCCAATGCTGAGTCTTGAAAATGATTCCATCATCCTAGAGTTCCACACCTTTATTGTTTTATTTGATGTAAAATGATTTTTATACCATATTTAATGGGTTTTAGTGCCGTTTTGAATCATATCTATCTTCTAAAAACATGATTCTTCCTTTGACATCCAAACAACATGGTCCTGGTCATGATCCTCATTTAATGGATTTTAAAACCCATTTCTCCCATTGTTTTAGGATATGGATTCTATGATGACCAGATTTTATCTTACTTGTGTGCTTCACATTCTCATGGTAGGAGAAGCCCCAAAAAATTCTCCCATCCCCCTTGAGGAGTCATGAAATTTTGTTGTGTCCTTGGACCATGTTTTCCCAAGGGGCTATTCCCGGTGCATGTGAACCCCCTTGTTTAGTGAAACCAATAAGTACCAAGCATATATTATTCCAAGTGTGTTTCCTTCATTCCTATTAATTCTGTATCATGTGGGGTGGTAGTACTAATGTATCCCATTTCAATATAGATTAATCCACATTGAATAAATATAATTGTTATTTTATGGTTGTTGTTGTGAACATTAAGGGATGAACTCCCTGATGAAAATCATTTTCATTGGCGGTCCTTGTTTGTACACCGATTAATTATTCTAGAATGCATGATGATTTATTTTAGATTGAACAATTGTTATGAAATCTGATAACCACATACTCTCATATAATAAATTAATTCCCAAGGATCATACTTTTGATGTGATAACCCCTGAATTAACAAGTGGATAATAAGTGAGGAATTACATATTAAATATGAATATGACTTTTCATTGTTTTTGTGGTGGAGTGTTGTGTGTGGAATTATTCTATCTTATGCCATATTAGGGTTATGACCCTGGTTTTGTGATATGGGTAGGTTCAGATGGTGTAATATAATCTCAGTTTAAGATATTGATTGATTGTTTAATGGATGGTAAGTATTGTACAACATTTCTATGTTCATGTTTTTTAGTTTTGTCTTATTGGGTGCAGTTATTATTTGGGGGGTTTCACTGCAAATACAATTGATTAGGAGGAATGAAATTAGAGAATGATTATGTAATTGGTTGGCATAAATGATTCTCTATTATTAAAATATAAAAATACTTTCCATATCTCAGTATCGATATGTTATGTCCTGAATTGGTGTCAAATTGAGAGAAATGTGAAGTGGATTTTTTTACCATGGTTTTATTTATTTAGTGTGACTTTGTTTGTGTTGGTTTTTGGTCCTTGTAACTAGTAGTTCCTCTATTAGTGTCGGAATGAATAAATGAATTGTTAATAAATAATTAGACATGGTTAAATGAATTAGCTAAGGTATGATATGAGTCTGTCGCTTATCGTGGGGTGATTCAATTAGAGGTATCAATAATGGTGGTATTGTGGGTTAGTTGTTGGTTAAAAAATAGGTTTCAAATGAAGGTTTGTAATTATATATTTATAACATGTATTTTCCTTATGATTTAAAGACACACCCCACCATAGTTGAGAAATATGTGCGAAAACCCCCATCATCACATGAGAGGTTGTCTTTCCAAAACATCTTGATGGGAGGATAGATTTATGGTCACCTTCTCAACCCTACTCTGTCATCCTGGTAGTGGTCACGCATGATTCTTCAAGAATGTTGTATTTTGGGAAACATACGTGTATTTTGGTGAGTTTTGACTTCCCAAATGTCATTGGGATGAGATGGATTGTTCTTTACAAGATGTCTTTTTGATTAGATGTGATGTACTTTACCATGTTTTTTTGAGATATAACTTGCTTTTTGGACCAGGTGCCTGTAGAGTGAATGTTGTGAGGTTTGTGAGGCCCATGTATGTACATGAATGTTGTGATGTGGTTTTGGTTCAGGTGCCTTTTACTTGGATGTGATGTGGCTTGAGGCTTGGGTTAGGGGATGAGGTTTTGGTTTGTGTGGCCCAGGTGTGTGGGGGTGGGTGGTGATGAGGTTCCTTAGGAGGATGTGGGAGCATGAGGATGTATTCCGTCAGGAAAGAGAAGCTAAACCAGTGGGAAGTGATATGGGGTACCCAAATCATCAATGTGATTAAAATTTAACATTAGATTACTTGTGTTACTTGGTTAGTGTGCCTTGGTGAGGCTCGGATGCCCATTATACAATGTTAGGTGTTTTGGGTTCTAATGTTTTCTCACATGAGCATTAGTATGCGTCTATCAGTTATGAACAAGAGACTTTTGTTTTCCCACTTTGTATACCTATATTCTCACCCTACGTATATGAAATAGAATTCAGTTTTTTATGGGGACATCATGGACCATGATGGTCTTTACTATCTCTAATTTTGATAGTTGATGTGTTGCTATGTTGCTATACAGTTTGTACTTAATTTGGGGGCTTCTGTTTTGTTTGTGTTCTATTTTAAGCATTCTTGTGGGATGAATTTTTTTCTTTCTAGTATATCATGGAGTTGTTTTGGGATGAAACATCTTATCTCCCAGTCTTATTTCATTAAAAATGTAAATTCCTTTAACCATGTCAGACTTTTATACCCTTGGTGTTTTTTTCCACCCAAGGGTTCCCGGAGGTGGGACTCAGGGTCATTATACCCTTTTCTTCAATGTTATCCTTGGAGGGGTATATTTGGAGGGAGGGGTAATAAAATATTGGGAAAACAAGAAATTTATTGTTTGATCAAGCATCAATAAAAAATTAATGTGATAATTATAAAAAGGAAATATTGGATTTCCTACATCTGATAATTGTGGTTAGAAACACTTTGGTGGTGGGTTATGGTTCACATGATTCTATTTCCTATTCTTATAAAGGGGTTATATGGATCATGAATAACTCATAAATAATAAAACCATTATAGTCATGTGCTTTAGCTATAACGAGATGTGGTATTATTAAAAATAATTTTGAAAGAATCATGGGATACTCCATCAAAAGTGGCCATGTAGGGATGACCATACATATAATATTAATATTTTTTTGTTTAAAATTCTTAATGATGTGGGGTATGGTACAATGATCATAAATTAAAATATAAATAATTCTTTCCTTTATTTTGTATCTTCACCATCTCTTTTTTCTTCCATAGTTTCTATAAAAATTAGATATTTAACTATATATCCTTAAGAAGGTAGTTTTCAATGAAGAAATTATGGGTACATCTTATTGCAACATGGATATGATAATTTAAAATTATAATGAAAAAAATTATTTTCAGGATAAGGATATTTTGATTCATGGTGGAGATATATAATATATTATCTTCAAATGGGAGACAAAATAATTTGAATCACATCTAGATCCACCTCTAGTATCCATACATAATGAAATTGATTGTGATGAATAGAAGACATGACATAGGAATGGGAATTGGTTCCCTAGAATATAGGATATACAGATTGTTCAAGTTTATTTTAATGTGCTTCCAAAATAATTACATAGAAACGAACATGTTTGTGATGTTTTGTTTTCTATTGATCTCATCCCTAATAAAAATCCTATATCTAATACTCAATATATGGTAGGAAAAATGAAATTAGTGAAGCTAATGAAATTACTTCATGAGTTTTGTGATAAGGGGCTTTTACTTCCAATGGTTTCAATATGGGGAGAGCCCATTATTATTTATGTGGATAATTACGATTCTTTGAGGTTATACATTGACTACAATGAAATATGTGAAAATACTATAAAAAATAAATGTCCACTTGCAAGAAATGGTAATTTTTTTATCAACGTTAATGAGATCAATATTTTTAAATCATTGAACATCATTTAAGGTATCATAAACTATTTATAATGAAGTGAGATATTATATAAGTGAAATTTTTATGGGATTTAGAAATTATGAATTTATGGTAATTTCCATATGATTGAATAATACAACATCTATTTTTATAGATATGATACAACAAATATTAAGCGTTTATCTTGATATTGTTTTGTTATTTATTGATGATATATTACAATAATCTAAAATTAGTGATGATCATAATATTTATTTGTGACTCATTATAAACATTATTTTTTATGGAGTTTTATAAAAAAATTATCAAATGGTAATTCGTTTTTCAGTAATATTATTTTCATGGAAGAGTTTCATTTAATGACGGAATATCCATTTATCATATAATAAAATGACTAGAAAAGAATTCCAAACACTATGGAATATAACCGAGGAATTTATTTATATTAAATTATCTAGTTACTATCATATATTTATTTAAAAATATACTCATTTAACCAAGTCTACACATGATAGGTATATTTTATTATGTATAGAAGAATTCAAAGAATGTTTTGAAGAATTAAATAGTAGATAAGTTAATCCATCAATGTTGTATTTTAAAACAAGGAAGGGTTGGATTTTATATATATATCAATCAATCAAAGAAGGGATGTAGGTGTTTTTTTTTATAATGATTGATTTTTTTTACTATGCATCATGTTACATAATAATTCATAAATAAAATTTCTTAACACATGATTTTGAGTTGGAAAAACATAATCTTTTAAATGAAGATATGGAGGAATTATAATTATGATTAAATATGTAAAATATACACAGAGCAGAAACGTTTTAAATAAATCATCTTGTATAAGGAGGTAACCATGATTTAATGGATATGAGTAGAATGACATATGGATTATTCTTTCTCAATACACAAGAACCTTTATAAGTAATCTAATATGGTTTATTTTTTGAGTTGGAACGATAATGGAGTTTTGACTAAAATCAGTATGATAAGAGATGATATATTCATTGATTTAGTAAGTTTGTATATGGTAATCACTATGTGAAAACATCACATCTATTACTAATTATTCACAATCCAACCTTATTATATTAAATAAAATGTTACTTTCTTGATGATATGCCTACTCAAAATAAAATCAAACCTATGAATGATGGAATATTGGTAGACTTCCTCTATAAAGATGGTATGTTGAAATTATTTATATATGATTTAAGTTATGTAAGAAAAAGTTTAACAGTGAAATATTAAATTAATATCATAAAATTAATCAATTTACATACATTTTTAATACCAAAATATTTTAATTTTTGAAGGAACATCATTGGTTGGATAATATGAAAAAGAAAATTGCATACTATGTATCAAGATGATTCATTTTTCAGTATGTTAAGGCTGAGAGAAAACATTCTAAAGGGAACTTTAATACATTACCTATTCATATGTGGAAATGTGATGATACTACTATACACATTTCCACTACATTGCATAAATCTAATAGAATGAATCATTCTACATAGATTACTGTTTATTTCATACCATGTATTAACAATTAGTTGATATATGGGAAGATATTTATCTTTATCACCATATAACAATCTATATGTCATAACAAATCCCACTGAGCCCCACCTAGCTAGTGATACAATGATTTTAATGTCCCTATGCCTTCCTCCAATATGATAAGTGTTGGTATCCAGAGCTATGTAGGCATATCACACTTATGGCCAACATTGGCCTAATGTATCTGTATGTAGACACACAAATATATCCAAGATGTCAAATTGTAAAAATTAAATTCTAATGGATATCAATTCATTAATACATATATAATCTATAAATCATATTGTTAAAACATATTAGAAAGAAAAAGGTCAAAATACAGGCCGACCAAAACTAGAAATAAAGTATAATATGTCTAGTCGAAGTAGATTGATGTCAAATACAACACCGGTATGAACATTAGTCTAGATAGATCAATACCATGTTATAAATACATTAATTCCTCATAAGACTCCATAAAAAGGCCTATATTATACATAATACCTTGCATGTGAGGAAAGATCCCATAATTGGGGGAGTATAACACTAATCTATAGGACACCGCTCCCAAAAAAAAGAATCAAGACAGGTCAGATCAGCACCCTATGATATTTTATTTAGATATATATGAGACATAAATATAATAGAACTAAAACACAAATATTCGTAAGAAGTAAACTCGATCCTAGAGAAGTATCGATCAACAATTCCCGCAACATGATTCTACTGGAGGATTTTAGGTAACCCTTTTTTAGAGAACACTCTCCACGATCAATGTTTTCCCTAATAGAACTCGTCTAAGAAGTCATGCATGTCGGGCCTCAACAAATATATACTCACAAAATATCCTATATCTCGATGCCTTAATATAGTATTAATTCAAATATCACATCATGACACTAAAAACACAACTGGATTATCATTTTAGATAAGGGATAACCACCCATTTTGTGTTCATCTAGATGATTGTGTAAACCCCACATTCTTAAAAATAAATAATGATGGGGGATTTCACAAAATACTATTTGGGAACCCAAAAAATTCGATCTAAAATGTATCTCCTAGAGGAAAACACAACTTGATACTCAATACATAATGATACCTAGTTCCCTCATAGGGTTGGACCAAGAAATCACACAAAACTGATACTTATTAAGTATACTGAAATATGAATAACATTTGTATCACCTCATTTCTAATATTGTTTTATTATATAAAGTCAATTATAAATATATATATGAAAAAATTCTTAGGATGGACTACTTATAGGCCCAAATATATGATAGGAAAAATATTGATGAATGCACCATGCTCATTATCGGTCTAATGAGATAAAGTGTAAACCCAATGATATATCACTGAATATTTCCATGATTGGAAATATAGATCAAACTATAGAATTGTTCATTTAAAAAAACATAGGATAAGTTATTCACATGTCTAGAATGGATAATTGGTTAAAAAACGACATTCATCATTTTACATATAAGAGGTGTTTTGTGGGCCTAATCTGCAAGCCTAAATTAGGATACCATGATTTGAATTGAATAGGAAAATTGAGTGTAAGGGTCATCATTTAATAGAAATTATACCACACTGACAATTTATATATAATATATATCATATACTAGATAAAGTGAAAATAAAAATAAAAATAAAAACAACAAAAATAATCATAATATTTGTATTATTAGAATTTTATCTCCCTTATTATTCTCCACAAAGTCACACGGTGGTGGTATTGGGTGGGATGAGGTGGTGGGGATTCACGCATTGACATTAGTCCAGGGGAACATCACCACAATTACCATTAGTGTGTACTGATGTTTCCTTGTACTACCACTGCCACTACTACCACTACCAATCACTATGTAGTAGAAGTCACACTACCACCATTCGTAGAGGAGGGGGGGTCACACACCATAGACCACCATTTATAGAGGAGTGGACTCACCTCCAATATATCCTTAATATATCATTATAAAACATCACACATATTTTATGCACCCAATACCAAATCTATACCGATGGAATCAATCTATTTTGTAAGGATAAAATAATGGATATTTATTGGTCAATCAAAAAAAGTAAATACAAGGGATGATTTATCCAATAATGATGAGAGAAAATCATAAAATACATTGATGAGTAGTGAACCATGACCAATGTTCATTTTGGAATCGATTCATCATCTTGAGAGGATGAAAAAATGGGAATATAAAATTATAATTAACAATATAAAATTCCTATTAATATTTATAACCTGAATAATGGAAATGTTGTAAAATTAATTTTTATTAATAAAGTTATTATCAAATATAACTCATAAATAAATTTATTGTAGAACCTTAACTGAGAGTGTGGTTCTAAGGGTCCTCACGTGGTATAAAAAATAGTTTTTTTCTTATTTGATTATTAATTTTGAGGGATTAGGAAGAGAAAATGTTTGTGAATACATAAGGTTCATTTCTAATAGATGATTCATTGTGTAATATAAAATATTGAGATTTTTGTGTTGTTGTGTGTATACTGATTTCATAGAGACTAAATCCATATATGAATAATACATGTGGATAGAGTATCTAAATCATATATACCTTTGTGTAATCAACATGATAAGGTAAAATTGGGTATTATGTCGAAATTCAACTACTATATGAAAAATAGGTCTCATTTCTCACCTTCTTTAAACACCCTAAGGATATTATTTATTTAATTAAAATTCTCTTTAATAAACCATTATAATGGATTTTTTTAACAATTTTAACTAAGAGAACCTAATAGGTAAATGGTTTGGGATAATCTTGTATTGATCTAATAGTCATTGTTTGAACTAAAAATATAATATTTGAAAAAAGATGATGTCATAGGTGTTGACATCTTAAAATTAATTTTTTCATATTCATAATTTTTTTATCATGATAAATTTGTTTTAAAAATATTTGGATAAAATTGGATCATTATAATTAATGTTGGAAAGGTTTGTACCAATAAGGTGTTATGTGTTATAAACAAAAAATTTAGTCAACATAATTTGTTGATAATCATTGTATATACCATTTATGATGTAATAGCGGAGTTACCTATAAATTCCAAAGGTTAAGAGGATTATATCATAAAAAAAATTGAATCTTGATACACATAGGTATATTCATTAGTGATTGGTATTGATCGATGATATTATGGTAAATTCTAAAACATATGAAAATTATGTGAAAATTACAAGAACTATTATAAAGTAGTTATTCTTAAAATAATTGGATTCATATATTCACCTAATCCAATAATATATAAATTTAATTTTATGAAAGGGTTAAATATTTTTGATAACTAATGAAAACAAATTATGGATAGATCACTGATATGTTTAATAATCACTTGATGTTGAGATAATAAATGGATGATTAATTTTGGTAAACTATGTCAGATAATATTACTAACCATTGGAATGATTATTGATTCATAATATTTTTTGTGAGGTATGTCAAATTTTTAGACTTTTTTTATATATTTACTAGTGTGTGATTTTATGATGTAGCTATTAATACTATTTTATGGGAAAAGATAGTGTTACTTTTAGGATGAATGTGTATTTGTTTGTTTAATATCTTGATGATTCATGTGGAATTCTGAATAGTATATTTTGGATAACTCTTTATTACGGTATATAAATAAATGTTTATACGATTTTATGAAGGATTAATATTGTTTTAAGAAAGATAATAATCATAAAATAGCTATAGTTAGAAATGTATACATCATATTTGAATTTATATTTTGAATGATTAATATGTTAAGAATACCATTTTCAAATTATATTAGTGAGTAATAATTATAAATTTCAATGAAAATATATATTTTTGGGGGAGGGGAATCATGTTTCACCATAGATTTTAATACATATTTTCTATCAAAAACTAATGTTCTATATACCATATTCCACAAATAATACTAAAATTAAAATGATCAATGCTATATTAGATGGGAATTTTTATTAAAATTTAAAAATAATAAATAAAATTGTAAGAAAAAATATTCTAATCTATTAAAAATTCATAAAAATGATTAATAAAACAAAAATATTTAAATGGATATTTTTTAATAAATGTAGTTTATGTATATATATTTTTATTTTCATTTAAAAAATAAATTTTAATATTTTAAAATTTTAAAATAAAAAAATTGACCTCATTTTTGGAATTTATCCTATCAAAATATCAATCTTATGATTCTTTTTAGATTTTTCTTAAATGATTTATTTTTATGTGAATGTTGACAAATACAACTTTTAACAAAATTGAAAATTTTATGACATTATCATAATGTCAGAAAGCCATAAATATTTATTGTAACGTTTAAATAATTTTTTTTATTTGATATTTAAAATTGAGCATTATTCAAAAAAATGAAGACCTATGTCTACTATATAAAACTGAAGTTGGAGTTTTTCAATTTAAATATAGTTATAGGTATTTTAATTACAATAATTAATTTTTTTCTAAATTATATTTTTTGATGAATTTTAAGCCAATTTCTTAAAACATTTTTTTATTATAAATAAATTTATGGCATTGATATTTATGTGATTGATAATTTTAATGAAAATATAAATTTTTATCTTAAAATAAAATATTTCAGTATCTTTTTTTACATGTAATTTTTACTAATCAATAAATTAACTTTTCTAAAAATAATAAATATTATTTCATTAAATTCATTTTCACATATTAGATAATAATTTTTAATTGTGTAAGAAAATAAATTTTAATATTTGTTTTTACTATGAATTACCATGGTTATAAAATTACTTATAATGGTTAAAGTAAAACATGAATAAAGTGATTCAGTAAGAATAATAGATCTAAAACATTTAAAATTCATTGAATAAAATGTTTAGATATAATTTGGATAATAAAAAAAATTATTCCCTGTTATTTTATAATTTTGGTCCCATTACCCTTGAATACTTGTATACCGTTACTGAAATGAAATGGGTACTTACCAAATTACCATACAATTCAGAAAGAAATGGTGATCACCTAAACCACTACCTAATACCCCATTCCACTCATATTTAATCAATAATATATAATAATTTTCTTCTATTATACTCCTTTCTCTTGTTTATAATCCCCTGTTCTTAAATACTTTTTCTAATACCTCTATTTCCATTGATATTTTCATGAAAAATCATAAGTTCTCAATATCAGTATTTTATTCTCAATACTCTATTCATATTATTATCCATCATAATAAAATTTATATCCACCTAAATGTCCCTAAAATATTATTATCAATATATTTTAATGTTATTAAATTAATTTATCAACCTTTATTCAATCCTTTCCATTCACTATGATAAAAACCACAATGATCGTGCGTAAGTACAAACTACAACCTTCAAAAAGTGATGTGGTATGTTTTAAATAAACATGGATTATTAATGGTAAAAATGATGGTTTTATGAATTGATATAATACATATTACAAAAATTTAATTCTTAAAAATCATATTATTATTTACCTTCATTTAACACCATTCATTGATAAATGGAAACGATAATCGACTGTACTGTGATGAACCAGACTCTCTTGATCCTTCACTTTGCCAAAATCTGGGTCCTAAAGGAGTGGCTTCTCGGTGAGACCAATCAGCATGACCGATCGGTGAGACCGATCGGCGTCACCCGACCTTGACGAGTTGTTTCCAATAGCGCTTCTTTTTGCGCAAATAGCGTTTTAAACCCTATTCTGACTCGTTTAAGTGTGTTTTAAAGACCCGTAACACGCATAAAAGTTTTAATTAAATACTTAATCAATTCATGAGTCGGCTTAAACCACCCGATCCCCTTTTATGACGAGTGGAGCCGCATGTTCAACCCACGACCCCCGCGCCATACGCGGTTTCGCGTTTTCAACTCAACCGTCCCCAAATATTATAAACTAAGGGTTAGCCATGGTTTCTCTTTCCTCGATCATGGATTTTCACAAACATCTTCTGGTGCATCGGGCGCATCATTATCCATAAAGTTATGCGCCTGGCCTAAGCGTCGATCGTCGATCGAACATGTAGGGAATTTCTCCTTTGCCTCTCTCTTTTTGTGTATCATGAGGGGTGGGAGTGCTTTTAATTCTATAGGAATGGATAAACCAGACCTAATTAAAGATAATTGAAGGATTTCTATAAAGAAATGAGTGGGGTTGTTATCGTTGATGTTGTCTTATATTTTGATGTTGTTTATATTATGACCATTTTGTTGAATTGTGTTGGCTTAGGCCTTCTAAAAATCGAGGTCATTGGTGGTCATTGCTTGTGCACTAATGAACCCCTGCTGATTTTTAAATGGCTTGTTGTGGTTGTAAACTCTTGTTGTGAAAATTAATTGGTTAATCACGTATATCCGACCATATAAATTGAGGCACCAGGATCGTTTTCCTTCTGTGATAACCCCCGTTTAAAATACACGAAAATTGAAATCATGGAGCGTGTTAAGTCGTTTAAATCTGAAGATACCGGCATGGCCCTGACTTGTGTTGTTGGTGGTAGTTTGTTGTTTTCCTATCAGGCCGATTTCTGGAAATGTGCTAGGGGATGGGATCCCCTATCTTATACTCTTTGTGGTTGTGTGAGTTTGGGGATGGGATACCCTGTTGGTATGGATTCTGTGGTTGTGAGTTTTAAGACCCGGTGGTTACTTGTTTATATCACAAACTCGGGTAGCATCCTCTGTTGGTGTAGAGAATGTTTAAATTGAAGATTGTATGGACTCTTTTCATTGGTTATGCTTATGGTGTTAGTTGCCTAGTAGTGCATGAACTTATCTGAGCATTAAAACTAAACATGAAACAATAATGGGACAAATGGGGTTTGTTGGTGAGAGTCGTGACTTGTGACTTGGATGTAGTGGTGTGGTGTTATATAGGTTGGTTAGAAAAACCTAGACTTTGGGTGAGTGCTTGTTACCTATATCTATACTTGTAGTTTTGTGTTTCTTATTTGCGCCCCACCCACTTTGAGAACTTAAGTGCCGAACACCCCCATTTCATGGGGGAGGGTGTTTTTCCCAACACTATTCTTGGTGGCTGGTTATTAGCTCCTTTTCTGCTCCCTTTCCCGGATAGCCCAATTATCTTCGGGCAGGCTGTGATGGCCTGAGGTCCATTATTAGCCCAATAACCTTCGGGCGGGGTAGTGTGGTGGTTGGCCAAGTGTGTGTGGCAGGTGGTTTCCCAAGTGTCTTTAGGATGAGGCCTAGGTGTCTTCGGTCGTGGTAGTGGATTTTCTCTAGCCCAGGTGTCTTCGGGCATGGTGGTGGTTGTTCTTGCCTAGGTTTTTGCAGGTGTGGTTACGTGTGACGGTTGAGGCCCAGGTGTGTTCGGGCGGGAATTCGGTATTGGGACTACGTGACAGTTGTGGCCCAGGTGTGTGCGGGCGGGATTTCGGCAGTGGGACTGCGTGTGGTTGTAGCCCGGGTGTGTGCGGGCGGGTGTGGCAGTGGGAATGCGGTGAGAATGGCGGGGTTGGTCTGATTCGTAGGATGTCTCAATAACCAATGGGAAAGTGGTGCGAACGAACCCAAACATCGATGTGCTCTTGTTATATATATTACATGACTTGCGTTATTTGGGGAGTGTACCTTGGTGTGGCTTTGGTGGATAGTTTACCTTGTTAGGTGTTTAGTTTACTCTTTTTCTCACGGGACATTAGTACATTCCCCCACTTGTGCACGAGAGAATTTAGTTTTCCCTACTGAGTGTACTCGTATGCTCACCCTACATATATAAAACTGCTTTCAGGTTTCCAGGAGGAATTCAGGGATCACATAGGAAAATACTATCTTGGACCTTTGGGGCAGTTGCAGTTTTTGCTTTTTTTTCTTGGGTACTTACCTTTGTAGTCACCTTTTGTACCTTGTGGCTTTACTTTTGGAACATGCATGTGGTAATGGTTTATTTTTGGCTTTACTTTTCATTTACCTTGGTGTTGTTGTGTTTCATCATCTCATCTCTCGATCTTATAAAACAAAAAAAGGGGTAATGCCTTCCATTTGTGAGAAATTTCTATACCCTTGGTGTTAGTCGCCACTCTGGGACCTATTGAAGGCGGGTCTCGGGGGTCATTATCTCTCCTTCAACTTAAAGAAGGAAGGGCCTGGCAATCTGCAGACCCTTCCCTCCTTTTAGTGAAAGCGGGTCGTGACAGAATGGTATCAGAGTGATGGTTGAGAGATATGATGGAGTCTGGAGTTAGGCACAGTGAGGATTGAATGGGATGGTATGGAAACAGTGTTGGGTGACCCTGCCGTGTGAATTAGGCCAGGGAAGACCGGCTAGGAAACGATATTTTAGGGCCCCCTGTGATCTGATGCAAGGACTATGGACCTACCGAACGACCAAGTGAGGCCACACTGATTGCAGGGTATGGACCCTAGGAAAGGTACATGCATTATTATGACTTGTGTTCTTGTGTTTCTGGGATGTCTTGGGAATTAAGAATAAATTAAATTTTAAGAAGCTTTGAAGACGATATTCTGCACTACTTGGTCTTAGGCATTCCTTGTTTACCTTGCAGCTATGGAACCTGGAAGGAGACCACGTGTGGTACAGGAGATCGAGGCCCCAAAGACTACTTTGGCCGATCGACATAGAGCTGATCGAGAGGAAGAGGATGACCAGTGGAATAAGACTCTTCGGGCCTTCCAGCGACATGCCCTTGAGAAGTATGAGGGCAACACCTCCGATATGAAGATGGAAGGATGGATAGAGGAGCTAGTTTTAGCCTTCCGCCTGATTCAGGCCCCGACAGAGTACTGGGTTCCTCTGGCCGTCAGCCAGATGCGGGGAGTGGCGCGTCAATGGTGGTCTCTTTACCTGGGGGAGAGGAGAGAGTCTGAGGTAGCATGGGCAGATTTCGAGAGGGAGTTCCGGGAGGAATTCCTCTCCTCAATGATGAAGGCATAAAAGAGGCAGGAACTACTCTCCCTCCAGCATGGGAGTATGTCCGTGAAAGAGCTATGGATCAAGTTCAAGGACCTCCTATGTTTTGCTCCGGACCTCTTTCCCGACGAGGAGTCTCGGGAAACAAGTTTAGAGGAGGCACTCCGACCCTCCCTCCAGCATCCCATTACCCCCTTTACCCTGCCGACGTACTTGGAGGTCCAGAAGATGGCCGAAGTGGTGGAGAGGATGCATGATCTATGAAGAGTGTTTCGAGAGGCGATCCAGCAGGGACCATCGAAGGGGAAGGCCGTCACCACCAGGCCTCCGGCGTCAGGACCCCCTAGGTTCCGACCCGCAGGGAGTAGGCCGCAACAGTTTCAGTTTCGATCCCCCGACCCTAGCCCTTTTCCTTCATGCCCGGGATCGCGGTGCTTCATCTGTGGGAGCCCTGGGCATCTTCGGAGTCAGCGCCCCGACCGGGTGCAGTACAACAGTGGCAGTCATCCCCAGCACCCGCCCCAGTAGCAACTTCCAGCCAGACCTTTCCAGCAGCAGCAACAGGGACAGCGAGCTCCGGCTCCTCCGAGGGCAGACATAGGAGGAGGAGGTTGACCACAGAGCGCTCAATAGGGACCTCGACCAGGGCATGGTCGGGGAGGTGGATGATAGTCAAGGGGCATGGGAGCTGGGTGTGGACAGTTACACGCCGCATAGGCAGCAGTTCCAGCAGGGCCAGAGGATGTTCGAGGTACGATCTGTCTGTTTAGCACTCCTGCTTATGATTTGTTCGATACCAGAGCTTCGCACTCCTTTGTTGCACCCAGTCTAGCCCTGTTCCTTGGGTCTATATGCTGAGAGACTTCTAGTGCCCTTGGTGTTGAGCACACCAGTCGGAGGTCAGACCGACTTGTTGTTCATTTTTCGGGGATGTAGACTGATCTTAGGGCCACATCAGTCAGTTAGCGATCTTCTTCTGCTACAGATTCAGCCATACGATGTCATCCTAGGCATCGACTAGATATTTTCTGTGTGTGCCGTCATCGACTATTTATGAAGAAGGGTGGTGTTCTCAGACTTGTACGGCCGGTATGTTAACTTCACCGGTGATCGGAGCAGTCCGAAGGGAAACATGAGAGAGGAACCTCTCCTCTCCTTGTTGAACAAGCTGACAGTGGAATCAGTAGATGCTGAAATGGTGGAAGTTCCAGAGATTGTCCGTGATTTTATGGACACCTTTCTTGAGGAGGTGACGACTCTACCGCCTCGACGTGATATCATGTTTGGGATAGACATGCAGCCCAGCGCTCGTCCAATCTCGATGTCTCCTTACCGGATGGCACCTTCGGAGCTACGGGATTTGCGGATATAGATTGACGATCTGATGAAGAGGGGTTATGTTCGTCCGAGCGCGTCACCATGGGGCACTCTAGTCCTATTCGCAAAGAATGCCGATGGTGGCCTCAGGTTGTGCATAGACTACAGGAGGCTGAATCAGGTGACGATCAAGAATCTCTAACCTCTTCCGAGGATAGACGATCTTTTCGACCAGCTGAAAGGGGAAGGATGGTTCTCGAAGATCGACCTATGGTCTGGGAACCACCAGCTGAGGGTGAAAGAGAACGACATCCTGAAGACAGCGTTCAGGTGCAGGTATGGACACATCGAGTTCATAGCCATGCCCTTCGGTGTTACGAACGCCTCGGCTGTGTTCATGGGGCTTATGAACTCCATCTTCCGGGAGTAGTTGGATCGGATCGTGGTTGTGTTCATCGACGATATCCTGATCTATTCAAGGTCATAAGAGGACCATGCAGAGCACCTAAGGACAGTTTTGGAGGTCCTCCGACAGCACAAAATATATGGGATGTTGTCAAAATGCATGTTCTGGACACGAGAAGTGCACTTCCTCGGGCACGTAGTGTCCGAGCAGGGGGTAGCGGTCGACCCATCAAAGGTTGAGGCAGTTGTTTCTTGGGCAACACCCAAGAATGTGGCAGATGTCCGGAGTTTCCTCGGACTGGAATGTTACTACCAGAGATTCGTACCCAACTTATCCTGAGTAGCAGCCCCTTTAACGGCTCTGACCAAGAAGGACCAGGCATTCGTATGGAGTGAGCAGTGCCAGTCAGCCTTCATCTATCTGAAGGAGAAATTAGTCAGTGCCCTAGTGCTGAGGTTACCAGAAGAAGGGGCGGATTATGAGGTTTTTTGTGATGCTTCAGGACAGGGCCTTGGATGCGTGATGATGCAGCGACAAGGGGTGATCTCTTATGGGTCCAGGCAGCTACATTCCCATGAGCGTAATTACGCCACCCACGACCTGGAGCTTGCAGTGGTCATTTTTGTGCTAAAGTTATGGTGGTACTACCTCATCGGGGAACGCTTTGTGGTCTTCACAGATCACAAAAGCTTGAGGTATATCTTCTCCCAGTGGGACTTAAACATGAGACATCGGAGAAGGGTGAAGTAACTCTAGGATTACGACATTGAGATCTCGTATACTGAGGGCAAGGGAAATGTGGTGGCCGATGCCTTGAGCCGGAGGGTGCAGAAGGATGTGGTCCGAGAGTCGGTGGATGCCTGGAAGGAAATAGAGGAGTTGGCCACCTTACACCTGGATGCGAAGATGGATAACAGCAGAGGATGACTCTATCAGATGATAGTGCAGTCATCCCTAGTTCAGCAAGTGGAGGAGTCTCAGTGGGGAGACCTAGAGTGTGAAGTGATGTGTGACCAAGTTGACCAGGGCAATTCTCTGGAAGGATGGACAGAGGATGGTCAGAACCAGATGCTTTTCTAGAAAAGGTTTTTTGTCCCGGAGGCGATGCGCGAAAACTTTCTCAGTGAGTTCCACAACTCACCCCTGGCGGTACACCCAGGAGTTTCCAAGATGTACCAGGGTTTGAAGAGGCAGTTTTTGTGGCCTGGAGTTAAGCGAGCGGTGGCAGAGTTTGTGGCCACGTGCTTAGTGTGTCAGCAAGTGAAGGCTTAACACTGAGTTCCAGGCGGCCTACTACGGCCTCTAGATGTCCCCGAGTGGAAGTGGGATGACATATCGATGGATTTCTTCACGGGACTATCCAAGGTCCAAGGAGGGTACGATGCCATCTGGGTGGTAGTGGACAGGTTGTCGAAATCAGCTCACTTTCTGGCAATCAGGGAGTCGAGTGTTGTGGATGCTTTGGCACGAAAGTACGTGGATGAGGTGGTGTGGTTGGATGGAGTTCCGAGGTCTATAGTCTCTGATAGGGATGTACTGTTTACCTCGCGAGTCTGGAGAGGATTGCAGCATGGTTTTTTCACCCAGTTACTCCTTAGCACTACTTTCCATCCCCAGACAGATGGACAAACAAAGCGTAGCTTCTAGACGTTAAAGGATATGCTGCGGGCATGTGTTCTAGTCTCAGAAGGATCATGGGTGCTATACTTGCCTCTGGTAGTGTTTTTCTACAATAATAGCTACCACTCTACCATTGGCATGGACCCATTTGAAGCATTCTAAGGGAGGCCATGCCGTTCGCCTGTGTGTTGGACCAATGTTGGAGAGGTAGGCATCCTCGGCCCGGAGGTGGTGCAGAGCACGACAGAGAAAGTCCAACTCATACGGGAAAGGATGAAGGCGGCCCAGGACCGGTAGAATTCGTATGCTGATACCAGGAGGAGGCCCTTGGAGTTTGAGGTTGGGGACCACATGTTCTTGATGGTCTCCCCTCGGCGTGGGCAGTAGAGGTTTGGCAAGGGGAGTAATCTTTCTCCCAGATTCATCAGACCCTTCGAAGTGTTGTGGTGGGTCGGCGAAGGGGCTTACCAGCTAGCGTTTCCACCGCCGCTCCTTAGGATACATGATGTCTTTCATGTGTCCCAGCTCCGTCAATATCTACACGACGATTCACACATCCTTGATTGGGGTGAGCTAGACATCGAGGATGACGTGACCTTTGTGGAGAGACCTGTGGTGATTTGGGATCACAAGGTGAAGGTGCTTCATGGGAGAACCATCCCCTTGGTTCGTGTGTTGTGGAGACATGGTGGGCTTGAGGAGAGTACGAGGGAGAGGGAAGCATAGATGTGTATCCAGTACCCAGAGTTGTTTTGAGTTTGTTCCTTGTTTTAGCTGTGGTGGTAGAATGCTTTGTCTTTTGGCTATGAAATTTACTGGTTTTATTTCCTCTGGTTGTGTGTGAAAAGCACCAGCTATGGGGAAGGAGAGAACCCGACCCCTAATCAAGACAAAATAAGGTGGATGTGATTAAACCCATGCGGGCGATTTAGTGCCGACCAAAGCGGATAATATCTTGATATGGGGGAGGAGACTCCCCAACCCACATGCCCAGGCAGTTTGGCATGGTATGTTGCTTGGTTCGTGACAAGAAGGTGTTCTTAGTTAAACAACGAGGTTCACTCTTGATAGGTATCTTTCAGGGTGGTTGTTCGGACCATCCCTTTCCTTCTGGGTTGTTTAAATTCTCGAGGACGAGAATAGTTTGAGAGGCATCTGATGTGATGACCCAGACTCTCTTGATCTTTCACTTTGCCAAAATCCGGGTCCTAAAGGAGTGGCGTCTCGGTGAGACCAATCGGCGCGACCGACCTTAAAGAGTTATTTCCAGTAGCGCTCCATTTTGCACAAATAGGGTTTTAAAACCTATTTTGACTCGTTTAAGCGTGTTTTAATGACTCGTAATGCGCATAAGAGTTTTAATTAAATACTTAATCAATTCATGAGTCGGATTAAACCACCCGACCCTCTTTTATGACGAGTGGAGTCACGTAGTCAACCCACGACCCCCGCGCCTTATGCGGTTTCGCGTTTTCACCTCAACTATCTTCGACTCTTATAAACTAAGGGTTAGTCGTGGTTTCTCTTTCCTCGAGAGTGGATTTTCACAAACAGCTTCTGGTGCATCGGGCGCATCGTTATCCGTAATGTTCCGCGCCCGGCCTAAGCGTCGATCGTCGATCGAACACGTAGGTAATTTCTCCTTTGCCTCTCTCTTTTTGTGTGTCATGCGGGGTGGGCATGCTTTTGATTCTGTAGGATTGGATAAACCAGACTTAATTAATGATAATTGAACGAATTCTATAAATAAAGGAGGGGGGGCTGTGATCGTTGATGCTGTCTTATATTTTGATGTTGTTTATATTATGACCATTTTGTTGAATTTTGCTGGCTTATGCCTTCTAAAAATCGAGGCAATTGGTGGTCATTGTTTGTGCACTAATGAACCCCTGCTGATGTTTAAATGGATTGCTGTGGTTGTAAAATCATGCTGTGAAAAGTAATTGGTTAATCTCGTATATCTGGCCAAATAAATTGAGGCACAAGGATATTTTTCCTTATATGATAACCCCCGGTTAAAATACACTAAAATTGAAATCATGGAGTGTGTTAAGTCGTTTAAATCTGAAGATACCGGCATGGCCCTGACTTGTGTTGGTGGTGGTAGTTGGTTGTTTTCCTTTCAGGCCGATTACTGGAAATGTGGGTGGGGATGGGATCCCCTGTCTTATACTCTTGGTGGTTGTGTGAATTTGGGGATGGGATCCCCTGTTGGTACAGATTCGGTGGTTGTGAGTTTTAATACCCGATGATTACTTGTCTATATCACAAACTCGGGTGGTATTCTCTATTGGTGAAGAGAATGTTTAAATTGACGATTGGCTGGACTCTTTTCCTTGGTTATGCTTATGGTGTTTTCTGCCCAGTAGTGAATGAACATATATGAACATTAAAACTGAACATGAAACAAGAATGGGACAAATGGGTTTTGTTGGCGAGAGTCGTGACTTGTGACTTGGATGTAGTGGTGTGGTGTTCTGTATGTTGGTTAGAGAAACCTAGACTTTGGGTGAGTACTTGTTACCTATATCAATACTTGTAGTTTTGTGTTTCTTATTCGCGCCCCACCCAAGTTGAGCACTTAAGTGCCGAACACCCCCATTTCATGGGAGAGGGTGTTTTTCCCAACACTATTCTTGGTGGCTGGTTATTATCTCCTTTTCTGCTCCCTTTCCCGGATAGCCCAATTATCTTCAGGCAGGCAGTGATGGCCTGAGGTCCATTATTATCCCAAGAACCTTCGGGCGGGGTAGTGTGGTGGTTGTCTAGGTGTGTGCGGCAGGGGGTTTCCCATGTGTCTTAGGGATGAGGCCCAGGTGTCTTTGGGCATGGCAGTGGATTTTCTCTAGCCCAGGTATCTTCGGGCGTGGTGGTGGTTGTTCTGGCCTAATTGTTTGCAGGCGTGGTTACGTGTGACGGTTGAGGCCCAGGTGTGAGTGGGTGGGAATTCAGTAGTGGGACTGCGTGACAGTTGTGGCCCAGGTGTGTGCGGGCGGGATTTCGGCAGTGGGACTGCATGTGGTTGTGGCCTAGGTGTGTGCGGGCGGGTGTGGTAGTGGGACTGCGGTGAGAATGGCGGGGTAGGTCCGATGCATAGGACGTCTCAATAACCAGTGGGAAAGTGGCACGGGGTACCCAAACATCGATGTGCTCTTATTATATATATTAATTGACTTGCGTTATTTGGGGAGTGTACCTTGGTGAGGCTTGGGTAGATAGTTTACCTTGTTAGGTGTTTGGTTTACTCTTTTTCTCATGGGACTATAGTACGTTCCCCCCACTTGTGCACGAGATTCTTTGGTTTTCCCTACTGAGTGTACTCGTATTCTCACCCTACGTATATAAAACTGCTTTCAGGTTTCCATGAGGATTTCAGGGATCACGTAGGACCATACTAGCTCAGACCTTTTGGGAAGTTGTAGTTTTAGCTTTTCTTCTTGGGTACTTATCGTTGTAGTCACCTTTTGTACCTTGTGGCTTTACATTTGGAACATGCATGTGGGAATGGTTTATTTTTGGCTTTACTATTCTTTTACCTTGGTGTTGTTGAGTTTCATCATCTCATCTATCGATCTTATAAAACAAAAAAGGGGTAATGCCTTCCATTTGTGAGATATTTCTATACCCATGGTGCTAGTCGCCACTCTGGGACCTATTGAAGGCGGGTCTCAAGGGTCATTATCTCTCCTTCAACTTAAAGAAGGAAGGGCCTGGGAATCTGCCGACCCTTCCCTCCTTTTGGTGAAGGTGGGTCGTGACATGTACTTACGGATTTTCACCTCCCTGAATGAAATTTTTTAGTTTTCATCACCAACCAACATGGATGATTATAAGATAAAATTTAACAGAGATATATGACATTTTAGATATTATTATGATTATTTACAAATTAAAATATCATTAATAGTAAACAATTACTTACACATCTGATCATCAAAACATGTCCTCATTTTGACTAGTTTTACCTCGAAGATGAACAAGTTTATACAATATTAAACACGAGTGATTATGTAATGTTACATAATAGTAATTTAATGTAATGATAATTTATTTAATATTTTATTAATGATTAAACTAATTTTATAATTATATATGATATTTTAAATTAATATATCATAATTACGTCTTTAAACACATCGAAACGAATTCTTACAACTTCATTTTCTTAAACTAGACCATTATCATTCACTAAATGAATAAAGGATATGATGAAACATTTAAATTTTTTATTTATATTATACTGGATAATCTAGGAGGGATGAAATCATTGATATTAAATAGTAATCTACAATGCTATTTGAAAACATTTAAGGAATATTTAAATATTGTTTCAATCACTCAATGATGAAAATAAATTGTAAATCGCTAATTTATTTTTAATTAATGGATATAAAAAATATTTATAAAGTGAAATATATTGGAATAACATTATAAAATAGGTTATTTATATTATTTTATTGAAAAACATGAGTTTACAACGCACTATACAAAGAGGGATTATTGGTATGATTGTATCATCCTAATTTCCTTTGGTGAAGAAATGTTTTGTTTGATCACCTAAATTAAATACTTACTTTGTTTACTACCAATTTTAATTATAAAATCTTTAATAATATTTTATTAATTATATATGAATAAAAATTTATAGCCATCTATTTAAATTAGGTTTTATTAAAAAATTTCATTTATTGTAAGGGGTATTGACAATTCCAAACATATTTCATTTAGTTATGATATTTATTAATAAATATGTTTCTTCCTTTTATGGATTCTACCACAATGAAATGTTAATATATTTTATATTTTTTAACACTATAGAGAAATTTATTATTCACTATGATGCACTTTTATGATGAATTTATCCCCCTAAATGTAATATACTGTTGAGAATAATTCCAATTCACTTTAAAGATTATTTTTCTTCCATGTCTATATTTTCTATCATGCAAGTGTCCTATTTTATAACTATAAACAAAACTAAATGTTATCTCAGGTGAAATTCATAGTTACATTCTCTTTATTTTAAATTTATTATTTCTTAAACCTTTGTACGATGTTTAATTTTAATAAAGGTATTTTAAAATGTTCCAAATCTATTTCATACCTTCAAAAATATTTATTTTCCAAAACATATTTTAATTTAAATGACATAAAATGATTTCAGGTATCCATTAATGAATATCAATTTTCAATTTCATAGTTTTTAATGTGATTTACATTACCATTGATTGTTACCAATACATTAGTATTTTTTGAGTATGGATAAAATGTTTTCTAAAATAGCATTTACGTATTTCACAAAGTATGAGAATCAATCTTCCAAAATATTCCTTCAATTTTTTTTGATGGGTTCATAAACTATATTAATTTTTCTTTATTTTGAAAATAAAATTTAATAAATTATATTTTTCAAAATTAAATCATTTATTTAGTGACACACCCAGATTTCATAGTACATTATCTCTTCAAAGTAATTCAATAACTTCCGCTATACACAGAATGAGTTTGAGATCACCATATCTTACTAAACTAGTCATTCAAAAAGTAGTTATGAATAGTATTACCTATATTTTGAATTTTATATAAACAATATAATATCAGAATCCATATTATGTGTTTCTTAGACATAATATAAGATCAAATTAATTTTTTAAGATAAAAGAAGTATTTATCAAAAAATGATATTTTACACCCTTTTAATAGAGAACTCTTTTTAAAACCAATATTTTACTCATTTATATATTCAATATAATGAAATTAAATTCATCAATATAAGTGGGTAATTAAAATTTAGTTTGGATAAATTTTCGGTACTTTTCTGATAGCTTTCATAATTTGATTAATATTAAAAAATGCTAATTTTTAATTGAAACCCACTTTTTTAATAAAAATACTTTATAGTGTGAAATTATGAATTTGGATGGTTTCAAGTATAATTAGATAATTTTTTATAAAATTAATACAATTTAGTTAATTAAAAGTAATTTCACAATTAAATTTGATATAATCACATGTCAATCTTTTGATAGTTTTTACCTTTAAAACCCCACCTTTTAGTTTTGACAACGAGAATTAAGTTTAAAAAAAATAATGAAACTTCTATGTATTGAATTTTATAAAATTGATTTAATTTTTGAATTCAGAATATCAAAATTATTTTAGGATAAATTTTTTGTATTTTTCTTAGTATTTTCTATTTTTCAAGAATAGTGAATAATACTTTGTTATTGTTCAAAACCGAATTTTTATTTAAATAATTAATTATTTTATTTAGATTTATTTTAATTAAAAATATATATATAATACATATATAAGTTTAATGTAATTCATTCGAGTCATTTTATAATAAATTTAGATGCATAAAATGATATTGAACTTTTTAACGTCTTTTACCCACCTTCTAGGAAAATTTTAAAAATTGAATAAAACATAATTTTACCACTTCTATGAATTGAATTAAAAAAATCCGAGAGACACAGATGAATCATTTAGTAAAATGTGCTTCCATAATTTGAAAATAATTGTTTTTGAAAAGTAACATTTGATTTTTTTCCCATGGTAAAATGTAAATAGGCTAATTAAAGGTAAAAACGATATTATAATTACACATACACATGTATTAATTATATTGGATAATTTTATTTCATCCAAAACCCACCGTATGAATAAAATATAATGAATTTGGTCCACTTTTAATAGATTAGGGCATTTCTTATTGTTTTCTTTAATGAAGAATTAAAAGTGTTAAATTCAAAGTTCAATGAATAAACCATTTTCAATATAGGAATATACATAATGAAAAATTGGACTATAAATACTAATTATAATTATAAAAATATTTCCTAAAAAATAGAACATTATTTATTAATTTTAGATATTAGATAATTAAATTTATTTATAACATAATAATGTTGTAGTAATTACTTTATCAACCAAAGATTAAATTAAATGATATTATAAATATAATAATATATGTAAATTGATGATTTTGAAGCAATCCATGAATTATCTAGGATAATATGACATTTTTGGGATTATTAAACATTTTTTTATTGATGTGATAAAGTTATTTTGTCTTTAACAAAAATAAAATATCAAATAGTGTCAAAATTGACATAAATTAGTTTTTAAAACAAATACTATATTATTAATTGATATAATATTTCCTAAAATATAATTTTCTTCCAAATATCATAGATAAGATTATATATATCAATAAAAAACCACTTTCTATTCCCTTGGCTTTTTATAGTATTTTTATTAAATAATTATTATTATAATACAAGAGGACATGGTAATTGTTGAACAATTTAACTAAGAGTTAAATCTAAAAGATAGGATAAATATGGTGACCTAATATTTCTAAAACCTATTGGTTTAGATGACTTAGAACCATCCCAATATTATCTTATAAATATTTTATTTGGACCCATTAGAAATTGAAAATTATTTTATAATAAAATAATATTTCAAACTGTTTCTAAAGTGACCATCACTTCTCTAATAAAAAGTCACATCCCCTTCTCTAAAAATTACACTTCCAATTCCATTTGTTAATACCAACGCCTCCCCAAATATCCTCAAAATATCCATCACTTCAACCTATAGGCCTTAACCTAAACAAAAAGCCATCATATCGAGCCCTTTTGTTCAAATCAAAAGGAAACACCTAAATAAGAGATAATTATTTTGACATCACTTTCAATGTTCTTTTATACTTACACGTTCTATTTCTTTGTTATTTCCATACCAAAATAATATCTCCAGTACCTTATTCATACTATGATGTTATTATAAATATGGTACAACCATTATCATTATTTTATCCATCCTATGAACGATAATTCCACCATGTGTGGGTACGTACGACTTACCGTCTCCATGTTGTGCTGTAATTTGTTATTCGTCACTATCTTATTTGGATGGATATAATGATGAGTAATATGTATATAAATAATGAAAATAAAATTATAATTTCTCTATAAAATTATTATACCATCCAATTCCTCATAATTTAATCATTAAAGAAATGATATCGTCGCTCCTGTATATGTACGACTTACAGTCTCCAAGACTCGATGAGAATAATTTAAAATAGAAATTTACAAATTTTAAATTGTTACGTTAATAAATTTTACCTCATTTTTGGAATTTATTCTTTAAAAATAACATTTAAATTAGTTTTTTGAGATTTTAATAAAATATTTTATTTTTATGTGAAAGTAAAAAAATAAATCTTTTAAAAAAATTGAAAATTTTATAACATTATAGTAATTTAAGAGAGACATAAAAAGTTATTGTAACATTTAAAAAAAAATTATTTGGGGGTTAAAATTTTGAATTACATGGAACAAAGAAGACAAATGTTTAGTATATATAACTAATGTTGTAGTTTTTCAATTAATATATAGTTATAATTATTTTAATTACATTAATGGATTTTTTGTTAATTTTTTTTTCATGGATTTTGAAGCCAATTTGTTAAAAAGAATTTTTTATTATAGGTAAATTCATGGCATTGATTTTTATGTCATTGATAATTTTAATGAACCTATACATTTTTATCTTAACATATAATATTTTAAATATTTGTTTTTACATATTATATTTTCTAATCATTAAATTATCATTCCTCAAAATTATAAATTTTATTTCATACAATTATATTCATATATTTGATAATAATTTTTAAATTTTGTAAGGAAATAGATTTTGATTTTTATAATTAATATGAATTACCATGGTACTAACATTACTTATAATAGTAAAAGTAAAAAAATGTATAAAGTGTTTCACTAAGAATAATAGATCTAAAACATTTGAAAATCACTGAATAAAATGTTTGGTTATGATTTGGATAAAAAAAAATTCTCTATCATTTTATACTATTTGGGCCCTTCACCCATGAATATTTATATAAAGTTACTGAAATGAAATGGGTACTTCCAAAATTACTAAACTCTTCACTTAGTAATGGTGATCACATAAAACACTACCTATTACCCCATTACATTAAAATTTAATCATTAAAATATAAAATTTTTCTCTTGTTATAAGCTTGTCTCATGTTTATAAGCATCTCTTCTCAAATACTTATTCCTATTAATCTATTTTCTATGATGTTTTCATGAATAACCCCAACATCTCAACATGAGTATTTTATGGTCATAAATCTATTAATATTAATATTCTACATAATTTTTTTTATATATCCTAATGTTTATAAAATTTTATTTTAAATATATTTTAATATTTTTAAATTATTTTTTCAATCATTATTCAATCCTTTCCATCCACTAAGAAAAAAAAACAATGATCGTGCGTATGTACAAACTACCACCTACAAAATTTGATGTTGAAAGTTTTTTATAATCACTGCTTATGAATGGTAAAAATGATGGTTTTATGAATTTATATATTTCTTATTACAAAATCTATTCTTAAAAATAATATAATTATCTACTTTAATTTAACCCCAGTTATTGAGAAATGGAAACATTAATCAAATGTACTTACGGATTTTCATCTCCATGAATAGAAATTTTCTGTTTTCATCACCAACTAACATGGAATATTCTAAGATAGAATTTTAACAGAGATATAAGATATTTAATATATTATTAGGATTATTTAAAAATTACATTATCATTAACTAATTTTTTTTTCATCTAATCATCAAAGCATGCACTCATTTTGACTAGTTTTACCTCAAACATGAACAAGTTTATACTACATTAAACATAAATGATTATGTAATATTATATAATAATAATTTATTTAATATTATTTAATGATTCAGTTAATTTTATAATTATATATAATATTTTTAATTAATATATCACAATTCAGTCTTTATGAACATCGAAACGAATTCTCACAACATCCTTTTATCGAACGAGACCATTATCATTCACTAAATGAATAAGGATATGATGAATCATTTAAAATTTTTATTTATATTATAGTGGATAATCTGGGAGGGATGAAATCTTTGACAACAAATAGTAATCGACAACTACCTTTCAAAACATGTAAGAAATAGTTAATTATGGTGGCTATCACTCGATGATGAATATAAATTACAAATCACTAATGTATTTTTTTTAAATGGGTATAAAAAATATTTATAAAGGGAAATATATTGGAATAACATTATAAAATAGGTTATTTTTATAATTATCTTCTTATACCTAAGTACCGATCACAATTAAAAAAGAGGGATTAAAGGTATGATTGTATTATCTTAATTCCCTTTATTGATGAAATGTTTTGTTTATTAACCTAATTTAAATTTAATAATTTTGGTACAACCAATTTAATTTATAAAATTATTAATTAACTTTTATTCATGATATATAAAGATAACATTACATCCATCTATTTAAATTATGTTTTATTAAAGTATTTCATTTATTTTAAAGGGTATTGACAATTGAGAACATATTTCATTCAGTTATGATATTCCTTCTTAAATATGATTATTTCTTTCATAAATTCTACCATAATGAAATTTTAATATATTTCATATTTTTTTCCACTATAAAGAAATATATTTGTCACTGTGATCATCTTATATGATGAATTTCTCCCCCAAATTGTAATATATTTTTATGAATAATTCTCATCCACTTTAAGGATTATTTTTCATCCATGTTCATATGTTCCTATCATTAAAGTGTCCTCTATTTAACTATTAAAAACCAATATTTTATCTCAGGTGAAATTCATATTTCCAATCTCTTTATTTCAAATTTATTTTTTTATTAAACCTTTTTAGGATGTTTAATTTTAATATAGGTATTTCAAAATGTTACAAATATTTTCCATACCTTCGAAAATAAAATATTTTATTTTCAAACACATATTTTAATTTAAATGATATATAGTGATTTCATAGATCCATTAATGAATATCAGTGTTCAATTTCATTTTTTTGAAATGATTATCATTACCATTGAATGATACCAATACCTTACTCATTTTTGAGTATGGATAAAATGTTTTCTAAAATTAAATTTATGTATTTCACACATTGTGAGAATCCATCTTCCAAAATATTCCTTCAATGTTATTCGATGAGTTTATAAACTATAATAATTTTTCTTTATTTTGAAAAGAAACATTAATAACATATATTGTTCAAAATTAAAACATTTATTTTGTAACACCCCAGGATTTCATAGTACGTTATATATTCAAAGTAATTAAATAACATGTGCTACACACAACACTGAGTTCGAGCTCACCACGACTTTCTAAACTAGTCGTCCAAAAAGTGGTTATGAATAGTATTAACTAAATTTATAATTTTATATAATCCATATAATTTGAGAATCTATATTATGTATTTCTTAGACATAATATAATAACATATTCATTTTTTTCATATAAAAGAAGTATTTTTCAAAAAATAAAACTTTACCACCTTTTAATGGGGAACCATTTTTAAAAATAAATATGTGATTACATTATATATTCAATTTAATGAAATTTAATTATTCTCTACAAGTGGGTAAATAAAATTTAGTTTTGATAAATTTTTGGTTCTTTTCTGATAAATATCATAATTTGATTAATAGTAAATAATACTAAATTTTAAATGAAAACCACTTTTTTAATGAAATTAATTTATAGTGTTAAATAATAAATTTGAATGGTTTTGAAGTATAATTAAATTATTTTTATAAATTTAATACAATTTAGGTCATTATAAGAAATTTCACATTTAAATTTGATATAAACACATGTCAATCATTGGATAGTTTTTAGTTTTAAAAATCCACATTTTTTGTTTTGAAAATGGGAATTAATTTTAAATTAATTAATTCAGCATCTAAATTTTGAATTTTGAAAAATATTATATATTTCTGAATTCAAAATATCAAAATTATCTTAGGGAGAATTTTCGGGATTTTTCTAAAAACATTCAATTTTTGATAAGTACTGAAAAATATCGTGTTTTTGTTTTTAACAGAATTTTTAGTTAAATAATTAATTATTTTATTTTATTTTATTTTATGTCAAAATAGATATATAATACCTATATATGTTAAATGTAATTCATTGGAGTCATTTTATAATAAAATTATATGTATAAAAGTTTATTGAACTTTTTAACGTCTTTTACCCTTATAGGCATAATTGAAAAAAATGCATAGAACATAAGTTTACCACTTTTGTGAATTAAATATAAAAAATCTAATAGACATAGTCGAATTAGTTAGTAAACTTTGGTACTATAAGATGAAAATAATTTTTGGTGAATAGTAACTTCTAAATTTTAATTTCCATGATTAAAAGTAAAAAGGGTAATTTAAGGAAAAATGATATTATAATTAACCTAACACATGCCCAAATTAGTTTGGATAATTATATTTCGTCCAAAACCAACCGTAGAAGAAAATATGATCCTTTTGGACCACATAGAATATATTATGACATTTATTATTATTTTATTTAAACAAGAGTTAAACGTGTTAAATTTAATGTTCAATGACTAAATAATTTTTACTATATGTTTATAGATAAGATAAATTTGACTATAAATATTCATTAAAAATATAAAAATATTTAATACATAATAGTATTTTATTTATAACTTTTAGAGATTAAATAATTAAATTTATTTATCACAGAATGATAATGAAATAATTACATTATCACTGAAAGATTAAAATAATTTATATTATAAATATATAAATGAAAGTTAATTGAATATTTCTAACCCATAAAAAAATTTCTAGTTTAATATGACATGATAGGGTTTAATAAATAATTTTTTTGATGTGATAAAGTTGATAAGTATTTTAAAAAAAATAATACCAAATAGTTTCAAAATAGACATAAATGAGTTTTTATAACAAATACTACATTATTAATTGATTTAATATTTATAAAAATATTAGGTTTGACCAATGATCACAAATAAGATTTTTTATTTCAATAATGAACCACTTTCGATTCTGTTGGATTTTTGTAGTAATTTGATTATACATTTATTATAATAATACAAGAGGACACGGTAAATGTTAAACTATTTAACTAAGAGTTAAATCTAAATGATAGTGTTTATATGGTTACCTAACATGTATAAAACATATTGGATGAGAGGATTTCAAACCATCCCCACATTAGATTGTAAATAAATCAATTTTGAGCCATTAGAAATTGAAAATGATTTTATAATAAAATAATATTTCAAACTTTTACAAAAGAAACCCTCACTTCTTTTATAAAAAGGAACTTCCCCTTATATAAATATCACATCTCCAAAGCCATTTGGCACTACCAACCCCTACCCAAATCACCTCCCAACATCCCTAAATTCATCTTAGAGGACTTCCCTTGAACAGAAAGAAAACATATGGATCCCTTGTGTTCAAAAAAAGGAAACACATAAAGAAGAGGTAATTATTTTATTATATCTTTCAAAGTTATTTTCTACTTCCACTTTCAATTTCATTTTTATTTAAATAAATAAATAATTACTCCAGTACTTTATAAATTCTATGATATTATTATAAATATGGTACAACCATACTCATTATCCTATCAATTCTATGAATGATAGTGTCACCATGCGTTTGTGCGTACGGCTTACTGTCTCCACGATATGGTGTAATTTGTTATTCAACACTATCTTATTTGTATGGATATAATGATGAGTAATATATATATATATATATATATATAATGAAAATGAAATTATAATTTCTCTATAAAATTACTATTCCAACAAATTCCACACCTTTTAATCATTAATGAAATGATATCTTTTCATTTCTGTACGTACGACGCACTGTCTCCATGACATGATGAGAATCCTCTAAAATACAAATTTACAAATTTTAAAATCTTAAATTAATAAAATTTACCTCATTTTTGATATTTTTCCTATAAAAATAACATTTGTATGATATATTTGAGATTTTTCTTAAATGGGTTTTTATGTGATTGTTGAAAAATATATCTTATAACAAAATTGAAAATTTAATGAAATTATCATATTGTAAGAAAGACATAAAAAAATTATTGTAACTATTAAAAATTGTATTATTTGAGGGTTAAAAATTTTCATTATTAGTAACAATGAATAACTATGTTTAGTATATAAAACTGATGTTGGACTTTTTAAATTTAAAAATAGTTATAAGTATTTTAATTACATTAATGTTTTTGTTGCTAAAATTTATTTTTTCATGGATTTTAAGCCAACTTGTTACAAACATTTATTTGTTTAAATTAAATTTATGTCATTGATTTTTATTTCTTTGATAACTTTAATGAGCCGTTACATTTTTATCTTAAAATAGAATATTTTAAAATTCTGTTATTACATGTTATGATTGCTAATCATTAAATTAACTTTTCTCAAAATTAAAAATTTTATTTCATATTATTATTTTGATTTCCTCGATAATAATTTGAAAATTGTGTATGAAAATAAATTTTAATTTTTGTTATTAATATGAATTAACATGGTTATAAAATTACTTATAATGGCAAAAGTAAACAATGTATAAAGTGTTTCACGAATAATAATAGATCTAAAAAATTTGAAAATCTTTGAATAAAATGATTTGATATCATTTGGATAGTAAAAAATCTATTCTCCATTATTTTATAATTTTTGGGCCATTTACCGTTGAATATATTCACACCATTGCTGAAATGAAATAGGTACTCCAAAATTACCATATTTTTCACTTAGGAAAGGGGATCCTGAAAACCATTCCCTGATACCCCATTCCATTCAAATTTAATCATTAAAATATAGTATTTTTCTAATATTATAATATTTTCTCATGCTTATAAGCATATATTCTCAAATACTTATTCTAATTCATCTATTTCAATTTATATTTTCATGAAAGATCCCGAGTTCTCCACCTATGTATTTTATGCTTATTACTCTATTCATATTAAGATTCCCCATAAAAAAATTTATATCCACCCTAGTGTTACTAAAATTTTATTTTTAATATATTTTAATATTATTAAATTAACTTTCCATCCATTATTCAATCATTTCCATCCACTAAGAAAACATTAATGATCTTCCATATATACAAACTACCACCAGCAAAAAGTGATGTGGTATGTTTTTAATAAACACCTCCTATTAATGGTAATTATGATGGTTTTATGAATTTATATATTTCTTATTATAAAAATTTAATTCCTAAAGATCATATTATTATCTACCTTCATCCAACCCCACTCATTGTGAAATCATAATATTAATCGACTGTACATTCACAATTTTACCTCCAGGAATGAAAATTTTCAGTTTTCATCCCCAACCAACATGGAATATTCTAAGATAGAATTTATCAAATACATATGACATTTAAGAAATTATCAGAATTATTTAAAAATTACATTATAAATAACTATAAACAATTACTTACTCATCTAATCATCAAAACATGCCCTCATTTTGACATGTTTTTCCTGGAACAAGAACAAATTTATACTAAATTAAACATGAATTATTATGTTATATTATATAATAATATTGTTGTTTAATGAAAATTTATTTAATATTTATTCAAGTATTCAATTAAATTTTTAATTATATATAATATTTTAAATTAATATATCACAATTCAGTCTTTAGAGAGGTCAAAAATAATTCTCACAACTTCTTTTTCTCAAACTAGATCATTATCATTCATTAAATGAATAAATTATATGATGAATCATTTCAAAATTTTACTTATATTGTATTACATAATCTCGAAGGGATTAAATCTTTTCTAATAAATAGTAATCGGCAAATCCATTTCCAAACATGTACAAAATAGTTAATTATCGTTTCTATCACCCATTGAGGAAAAAAAATTATAAATCATTAATTTATTTTTAATTAATGGGTATAAAAAAATTTTATAAAAGAAAATATATTGGAATAACATTATAAAATAGGTTATTTATATAATTATATTTATAAACATGATTTTCGATCACACTAAACAAAGAGGGATTAAATGTATGATTGTATCATCCTAATTTCCTTTGTTGAAGAAATGTATTTTATTCACCTAATTTAAATTTAATACATTGTGTACTACCAATTTTATTTATAAATTCATTAATTTTATTTTATTAATGATATATGAAGAATAATTTACATAGATGAATTTAAATTAGCTTTTAATAAAATGAATCATTAATTTTAAAGCGTATTGAAATTTGAAAACATATTTTACTTAGTTATGATATTTCTTCTTAAATATGTATCTTACTTTCATAGATTATACCACAATAAAATATTAATATATTTTAAATATTTTTCCAATATAAGGAAATTGATTTGTCCCTATGATCCCCTTCTATGAAAAATTTCTCTCCCTAAATGTAATATATTATTAAGAATAATTCTCATTCGATGTAAGGATTATTTTTCATTCATCTCCATATGTTCCAATCATGCATGTTTCCTATATTATATCAACAAAAAAACTATATGTTATCTCAAGTAAACTACATCATTACATTATATTTATATCAAATTTATTTTTTATTAAGCCTTTGTAGGATTTTTAATTTTAATAAAGGTATTTCAAAAGGTTTTAAATTTTTTCCACACCTTAAAAAATAAAATGTTTTATTTTCCAACCCATATTTTGATTTAAATGATATATAATGTTTTCAAGGATCCATTAATGAATATAAGTTTTCAATTTAAATGTTCTCAAAATGATTAACATTACCATTTAATGTTATCAATACCATATTCTTTTTTGAGTATGGATTCAATGTTTTTTAAAAATACATTTAGGTATTTCACACTGTTTGAGAATCCACTTCAATGTTTTTTGATGGGTTCATAAACTATATTTTTTTTTCTTTATTTTGAAAAGAAAAATTATTAACTTATATTTTTCAAAATTAAAACATTAATTTTTTAACAACCCCATATTTCATAGTATGTTATATCTTCAAAGTAATTCAATAACATGTTCTACACGCTACACCGAGTTCGAGCTCACCACGACTCACTAAACTAGTTTTTCAAAAAGTGGTTATGAATTGTATTAATAGAATTTTAAATTTTATATACTCAATATAATTATATAATCTATATTATGTGTTTCTTATACATAGTTTAAGAACACATTTATTTTTTAGATAAATGTTGTATATTTCAAAAAATGCCATTTTACCACCTTTTAATGGAAAAATCTTTTTTTAAAAAATATTTTACCCTTTTATATATTCAATTTAATGAAATTAAATTCTTCTATAGAAATGGGTAATTAAAATTTATTTTGGATAAATTTTTGGTACTTTTCTGGTAACATTCATAATTTGATTAATAGTAAAAAATACTAAATTTTCATTGACCACCACTTTTTAAATCAAAATACATTATAGTGTTAAATTATGAATTTAAATGGTATGGAAGTATAATTAGATTATTTTTATTTTAAATTTAATAGAATGTATGTCATTATAACTAATTTCACATTTAAATTTTACATAAACACATGTCAAACTTTTGAAAGTTTTTACTTTTAAAAACCCACCATTTGGTTTTGAAAACAAGAAGAAAATTGAAATTAATTAATGAAGCTTTTATGTTTTGAATTTTTTAAAACAGAATTAATTTTTTAATTCAGAATATCAAAATTATCTTAGGGTGAATTATTTGTATTGTTATGAAAACTTTCAATTTTTGATGAATAGTAAAAAATACTACATTATTATTTAAAACTTTCTTTTTAATTAATTAATTAATTATTTTATTTTATTTTATTTTAAGTCAAAATAGATATATAATACCTATATAAATTCAACGTAATTCATTGGAATCATTTTATAATAAAAATATATGTATGGAATTTTAGTGAACTTTTTAACGCCTTTTACCCACCTTCTAGGAAAATTTGAAAAATTAAATAAAACATAATTTTACCACTTCTATGAATTGAGATTCACAAATCATAGAGACATATTTGAATCGGTTAGTAAAATGGTGTTCCACAAGATGAGAATAATTTATTGCGAATAGTAACTTTTGACTTTTATTTCCCATGGTTAAAAGTAAATAGGGTAAATAAAGGGAAAAATGATATTATAATTACCCTAAGACATGTCCTAATTATATTGGATAATATTATTTTGTCCAAAACAATCTTTAAGAATATAATATGTTTATTTTAGTCCAATTGGATTTGATTATGACAATTTTTAGTACTTTATTTAAAGACAAGTAAGAAGTGTTAAATTCAAAGATCAATGACTAAACCATTTTTAATATAGGTTGAGACATAAGATAAATTTGACTATATATATTTATTAGAAATATAAAAATATTTCCTGTATAATATTATTTCATTTATAAATTTCTAGTGAAAATGTAATTAAATTTACTTATGACACAATGTTGATGCAATAGTTACATTATCAATGAATGATTAAAATAATTGATATTCTAAGTATAGAAATAAATGTAAATTAATGATTTTGAATCCATCCACGAATTTTATAGATTAATATTACATGTTATGGTTAAATGAAAAAAATTGATGTGATAAAGATATTATGTCTTTAATAAAAACAAAATACCAAATACTGTCAAAATTGACATAAATGAGTTTTTTAAGAAAAAAATAAATTATTAACTAATATAATATTTCTAAAGATCTATGGTTCAGAAAAAGATCATAGATAAGATTATATATATCAATAATGAACCAATTTCGGTTCTGTTGGCTTTTTATAGTATGTTTATTAAACATTTATTAAGAAAAAACTAGAGGACATGGTAAATGTTGAACTATTTAACTAAGAGTTAAATCTAAAAGATAGGGTTAATATGGTGACCTAACATGTCTAAAACCTATTGTAATAGATTATTTCTAACCATCCACACTTTAACATATAAATAAATCAATTTTGAGCCATTTGAAACCGAAAATTATTTTATAATAAAAAAATATTTCTAACTTTTCCTAAAGTGAGCCTCACATCTCTTCTAAAAATTTACAAACCTTAATCTAAAAATCACACATAAAAATCCATTTGTAACTTCCAACCCCTGCCCAAATATCCTCCTAACATCCCTAAATTCAACATAGTGGCCTTCCATTGAACATAAAGCCATCCTATGGTGCCCTTTTGTTCAAATCATAAAGAAACACATAAAGAAGATGTAATTATTTAATCATCTATTTCAATGTTCCTTTCTACTTCCAATTTATATTTCTTTGTTATTAACATAACAAAATAATAAATCCAATACCTTATACAAACTACGATATTATTATAATTATGGTACAACCATACTCATTATTCTATCCATCCTATGAATGATAATGTCACCATGTGTTCGTACATACAGCTTACCGTCTCCACGTCAGGGTGTAATTTGTTATTAAAAACTATCTTATTTGGATGGATATAATGATGGGTAATTTGTATATAAATAATGAAAAAAACTTAATTTCTCTTTACAATTAAAATAACATGTAATTCCACAACTTTTAATCATTAAGGAAATGATATCGTCGCTCGTGTGTACTTACGACTTACTATCTCCATGACACGATACGATTCTTTTCCTCATTCACCATTCAATAATGATTATAAATATTTATATTATTAATAAGTATGTAATATATAACACAATAATGCTACTATATATAGATATATAAACATATGTCTGTATGTATGTACTTTCATATATATTATTCACATACTTCTGTTCAATACGATATGAAAACGTAAAAACCGTTTATGCGTACGTACGGCCTACAGGTTCCATAAACTATGTTTTCCATTTCATATATCTATCTATTATACATATTTATTTCATAAATATAAATTATATATTAACCATGTTTTATATTCTTTATGTATTTAAATCCTCATTTAAATTATACAATCCAGAATAACAACTTAAAACCCGTATGTTAAAGAAATTCATCATTACCCGAAATGAAATTTAACATAGAAATCATTATTAAATGGTTAATATAATGCAATAAATGAATTAATTATAATATAATAAGTATGGATATGGTTCGGGTATAAATTAGTAATATAATATGGTCATTATATAGGAGGTTAAATGTACCCTCTAACAAAGGAAAGTGCATTGAAAGGGTTAATTCACCAATCTCATTATTATTTGAGATTTTTATGGGTAAGTATTTAATGGGAAATTTTAATAATCAACATCCAGGTTTCATAAAAATGTTTTCAAAATGAATATTTTAAGGATTTTTGGAAGGAAATCAGTATCAAGATCATCATTTTATATATTTTAATGATTTATTTTTCTATATATTTATAATTAATGTCCATGTCTAGAAAATGATTTTAAGTATTTATTTATATAGACATGGATATTTTAAAATGTCAATTCAATTCAAAATATTCAATGTGGTATAAGAAACTTTGATTCAAATTTTTTTTATAAATTACTTCCTTTATAAAATCATAACTTTTAAATGATTTCACAAAAAGGTATATTTCTCTCAAAGAGTTTTACTGATCATTTTCAACTATATCAACATTATTTACATGATATTATTTTTAATGGGGTTGTCTTACTATAATAAAATCTTCCTTATTTTATTGAATGAGTTATTATATTTTTTATTGCGGATGTTATATTTTTATACCATTGATGTTTTATGATAAATGTGTTGACAATTCGTATGAAAGTTTTAATATGAATGTTTAAGTTATGTTTCATAATTTTCATTTGAGGAATGTGTTTGGCTTAGTATGTGATGAGTGGAGCTCGTTATAGCTCCTCAATGCATCAGTAGGTCTAATGAAACAAAATACTATCTTGGAACAAGGCCTTGACAAATACTTTATTTTTTTCTTGGAACAAGTCCTTGACTATATGGTAATGATGTCTGGCGTTAGGCATTCCCTCATTATGAAATTAATTATTACTTATCATTATTCGACTAGAAGAATATCAATGTACATGTTTATATGGTAATGTTGGGGATATTTTCTCTATATTATGTTCAAGTTTATGTTTAGAAGACTGTTGTTTTTATTACACATATTGCCTTAAAATTTTATAGATTATGCTAAATTATTTACCCTTTCTGAGAATTTGAGCTCATCCATTTCAAATGTTTTGTTTTACTAGGATTCCACAATGTGTTTTATGTTATATAAAAATGGGTATGCTTTGGTAATAATTACATTCTCAATGGATTAATTAACTTGTGTTTTATGTTTTATTGTGTAATGCAACGTTCAAGTATGTAATCTATTTTCCCAGAATATAAAACCGATTGGTATTTCGGGACATGAGTCCTTTAATCATGCCAATGTATTAAAATAATGCAATGGCTCTGGGCTTCTCGAGTCGGGGAATTTTAGTTGGTATCAGAGGTAGTTTAGTACAAACCTTGAAAACATGATTAATACAATCTCTGATTATGGAATATTACCCTAAGATAGAATTAGCCGATTAGTATAGAAGAAATTCCTAGATTTTTTGTAATGTAGATAATTTGTGTATTTTCCAAAGAATAAATACATGTATATATACGAATAGGTAGTGGTGGATTTGGAATAGATGTACCTAGGAGTAAATACACTAACAAGGAGTTTCTGTCTTGACCTGGGATATCCTAGAACATGAAAATGGGCCTTGCTTCACTCTTGTTTACGACACTCTAGGGGGATATTCTTAAGATAATTCACATTATTTTTCAAGAAATTATGCGAGATTTAGGAGTAAATAATTCCTAAAATAAAACATTTTTTATTATAGATTATATGCATAATCTTTTCTATTAACGTTAGGTATTTTAAAAGTTTGACATTATAAATTGAGATTCATAAACTAACCTATTGTATGGAATTTTTTAAAAATCTCACCTAGTAGAAGGAATGATAACTCCTCCAATAAACATGATCTATAGAGTAAAAAAGGTCATATCTTTTATGGTATTAATCCAAATTTTAGATGGTAAATAGTCTCCCATGTATTCTCATCATATAAAGGAATAATATCACATGGTATTATGATAAGTAAATAATTCCTTCAGTCCTATGGATTTGAAGGGAAGCAATATAATAAAAGTATGGTAGAGAGAAAGTTGGATAAATGGAAGAGGGGAAAGAAGGTTTTTACATAAGTGATAACTATGGAAAGAATCACCATGGTCAATGCTTCAAGGGAATTCTAGTTTGTTATAAGTGTGGAGTTAAAGGACACTAAGTATGTGATTGAATGGGTAATAAAAATGCTATAAATGTACAATGTTTCATCTGCAAGGAGTAAGAAAATTACATGAATCAATTTCCTAATCATTATAGTATTCCCCAAGTGATGCTATTTTATAATAGTCAAGTTATTATTCTACCACGAATGAAGAGGAATGAATAATGTTCTTATGTGTTTATTAATGAATTATTTCATTTGAGTTTTGTATAAACGTTGTACTAGTTATATGTTTTATAGAAATAAATATGTATTTTATTTTACTACTATTTCATTTAGGATTTGAGATTATATGGTTATAATAAATGTTTCTCAATTGAGAGATAATATTTTGAAAAATACATGGTTAAAGGAAAGATAAAACATAATATGTATCTGATATTGAGGTAGTGATTTTGGAATAAGATATGATTGATTTTAATAAATTATATTCGATATTCTTGACTACTTTGAATCTAATTAATTTTCTTTTTATTCCATTATTGTTTGTGTTTACATCATTTTTGGATATTAGGAGTATATCTAGTATTTTATAAATAATAAGGGAGAAAAAAACGTGATCATTATGTTTTTATTGCAATTCAGGGTGTTACCATGTTTGAAAAGAATTAATGATAAAGATATTTACATGTTATTACATGGAAAAAACGATTTTAATTGTGTTTAACTTAATTAGAAATTTTTTAATGTGAGTTTAGAAAAATGTATTTTGCATAAGTCTTAAGGTTGGAATGGATTAAGGGTGACATTGGAAACAGTTGTTAAGGTTAATTCATTTTTTAAGATTATTTTTGGATTGTTATAAAAAGCAGAATCGGAGGCCGGGCGACAACCTTTCACCTCTTGCAAGACATTGATACATTAACCTGGGACTGAAGGGAGATAGTGATGCACTCCATACCACTGGTCTATGTGATGTCCTAGTTTCTATAATGTTGTTTTTTTTAATTCTAACAAATGAATTATAAATTCATTATTATTGGAACCCAATACTATTATAATAAATTGAAATAATTTTAATTTTATTATCTTTTGGGGGTTAAAGATAAGTTTGTGGTTGGATTTAGTTGAATAATGAAACTCTACTTGTCAATTATATATTTTTTCCTCTTATTCTTTTAATAAATTAATTTTTAAAGTTTATGGAACTGATCTTAAAACAAAACATATGTTATCCTAACACATTATGTTTTGATGAACCAATAACATTTTAAATTCTCATAGATTTATGGCTTTGAGGACTTCAATATTAAACTTATTTGTGATTGATGACCTCAATCACTCACTATAAATATTATATTTTTCCTCCAATTCTGTGTCTCTAATTTTCACCAATGTTATTCTAATCAAGATCCTAATTTGGTGGTGACTTTTTCATTTCTCTTTCCCTCTTATTAAGAAAAAAATTTATTAACCCAATTTCCGATGTGGGTTTTCCAGAAAGGTATTTTTCTATTTTTAACCTTTTATTTTTAAAGAAAAATTTCAAAATTTAAAGGATTAAATTTAGTTAAGGATGGGAGAATTTAACACCCAATGATTTCATAGTATGTTATCTTTTCAATGTAATTCAATAACTTGTGCTACATGCAACACCGAGTTCGAGTGCACCACAACTTACAAAACTAGCCATTCAAAAAGCAGTTATGAATATTATTTACTGGATTCTTAATTTTATATACTTCATATAATTTTAGAATCGATATTATTTGTTTATTATACATAATATAAGAACAAAATCATTTTTATCAGATAAAAGAAGTATTTTTGAAAAATTGCAAATTTACCACCTTTTAATAGAAATCCCTTTTTTAAAACCACTATTTTGAACATTTATATATTCAATTTAATGTAATTAAATTCTTCTATATAAGAGGGAAATAAAAATTTAGTTTAGATAAATTTGTTGAACTTATCTCATAATTTTCCTATTTTGATGAATAGTGAAAAATACTAAATTTTAATTGAAAACAAGTTTTTTAATAGAAATAATATATAGTGATAATTTATTGTTTTGAATGGTTTAGAAGTATAATTAGAATATATTTTTATAATTTAATACAATTTAAGTCATTATAAGTAATTTCACATTTATATTTGACATAAACACATGTTAATCTTTAGATAGATTTTACTTTTAAAAACCTATTTTTTGGTTTTGACTACAAGAATAAATTTCAAATTAATTAATGAAACATATATTTTTTAATTTTTTGGAATATAATTAATTTTTAATTTAGAATATCAGAATTATCTTTGGGTGAGTTTTTGGTATTTTTATGAAAACATTCAATATTTGATGAATATTGATAAATATTGCGTTATTGTTTAAAACTGACTTTTTTTAATTAATTATTTATTTTATTTATATTTATTTTAATTAAATATATATAATAACTATATAAGTTCAATGTAATTAATTTGAGCAATTTTATAATAAAATTAGTTGTATAAAATTTTATTTAACATTTTAACATCTTTTACCCACCTACTAGGACCATTTGAAAATTTTCAAAAATGGTAATTTCAATGATTATGTAAATTAAATTTCAAAAATCTAAGAGACATGGTTGAAATTAATAAGTAAAATATTCTTCAGTAATATGTAAATGATTTTTGGTGAATTGTAACTTTTTACTTTTATTTTCCACGGTTAATGTTAAATAGGAAAATTAAAGACAAAAATTATATTATAATAAACCTAACACATGTCTTAATTCTGTTGGATAATTTTATTTTTACAAAAAAAAAATTTAAATAAAATATGATCCTTTAAATACACTTATATTAAAGTAGATCATTTCTTATTATTTTATTTAAAGAAGAGTTTAATGTGTGCAATTAAATGTTTAATGACTAAATTTTTTTTAATATAGTTATACAAATAAGATAAATTTGACTATAAATGTTAATTATAAAGATAAAAATATTTCCTACATAATGGTTATTTATTTATAATTTTTATAGATTAAATACATAAATTTTTTAATCACACAATGATGATTCAATAATTAAATTATCAATGAATGATTAAAATAATAGATATTATAAATTTAAAAATAACATTAAATTAAGTATTTTGATACCATGAAAGAATTTTATATGTTAATATTACATTTTAGGACCGATTAAATCATTTTTTTGAATTGAAAATGTAGTTATGTCTTCAAAAAATACCAAATATTGTCAAAATTGATATAAATGAGTTTTTAAAACAAACACTATATTATTAATAGATATAATATTTTTTAAAATCTATATTTCAGAAAATGGTCTTAGATATGTCCAGATATATCATTAATGAACCACTTGGGATTATCTTGGAATTTTAGAGTAAGTTTATTATTAATTTATTATAATTAAACAAGAGGATATGGTAAAAGTTAAACTATTTAACTAAGAATTAAATCTAAAAGATATGGATAATATTTTGTCATAAACATGTCTAAAACCTATTGGATGAGGGGATTTAGACCCAACCATACCATATCTTATAAATAAATCAATTGGGAGAAATTAGAAGATGAAAATTATTTTATTATAAAATAATATTTCACAGTTTTCCTAAAGTGACCCTGACCTCTCTTTTAAAAGGGTACATCCCCTTCTCTAAAAATCACACCTCCAAAGACATTTGTATCATCCAAAACCTGCCAAAATATCCTCCCAACAACCCTCACATAATCTTAGAGGCATACCCTTGAGCAGAAATCTAACCTATTGATTCCTTTTGTTCAAATCAAATAGAAACACCCAAAGAAGAGGTAATTATTGTATGACCTCTTTCAATGTTGTTATGTTCTCCCACATTCTCTTTATTTTTTATATCCATAAAAAAATAATAACTCAAGTACATTATACATAATATGATGTTATTATACCTATGGTAAAACTATAAGCATTATTCTATCCATCCTATGAATGGTAATGTCACCATACGTGCGTACATAGGGCTTACCGTCTCCATGACATGATGTAATTTGTTACTGAAAACTATGTTACTTGGATGGATATAATGATGAGTAATATGTATATAAAAATGAAAATAACACGATAATTTATCTTTAAAATTAATATTCCTTCCAATTTCACACCTTTTTATCATTAAGTAAATGATATCATCACTCTCGTGTACATACGACTTATCGTCTCCACAACACGATGAGACTCATTTCCAGGTTCACCATTCAACAATGATTATAATAATATATATTATTAATAAGTATGTAATATATTACATAATAATTCCAGGGTAGATATATATATATATATGTCTGTATGTATGTACTTCTATATATCTTATTCACTTACATCCGTTCAGTATGATATTAAAATGGAAACAACGTTTATGTGTACATACGACCCACTGTCTCCAAAAAAAGGTTCTTTCAATTTCATATATCTATATGTTATACATATTTATAATCTAAATATTTATTATAAATAAATCATTTTTTATATTCTGGATAATTTTAAATCATGATCTAAATGATACAATCAAGAATAACTTGTTAAATCACTTAAAATAATGAAAATGATTATTACACGAAATGTTAATTTAACATCGAAATAATTACTAAATGTGTATTATAAAGTCATAAATGAATCATTTATGAAATAATAAATATGAATATGGTTCTCTTATAATTTAATAACATACTATATTCATTATATAGGAGGTTAAACGTACCCATGACCAATGGAAAGTGCAAGGTAAGGGTTAATTCCTCAATCTCATTATATTCCGAGATTGTTTATGTGTAATTATTTATTGGAAAATTTTTATTATCAATGTACATGTTTCATAAAAATGTATTAAAAATGAATATTTCCTGTTTTTGTGGAATAGACTCTTTATCACGATCAACATTTTAAATGTTTCAATTATTTATTTTTCTAATTATTTTTAATTAATGACCATTTTTTAAAAATTATTTTAAGGATTTATTTATATGGGAATGATTGTTTGAAAATGTTAATTTGTTTCAAAAGATTAAATGTGGTATGACACTATTTTATTCAAATATCAATTTTTCAATTAGTTCCTTTATAAATCCGTGAATATTAAATGATGTCACAAAAAGAGATATTTCACTCTAAGAGTTTTACTAATCATTTTCAACATTGTGAACATACATTAATGGATATTATTCATGATTGAGTTTGATTTATTATAATACAATCTTCTCTATTAGATTGAATGAGTTATGATATGTTTGAATGCGGATGTGCTATATTTATACCATTCATTTTTTATGTTTAACATTTTGACATTTCATATTCTAGTTTTAATACAAATGCTTATGTTATGTATCAATATTTTCATATGAGGAATGAATTGGTCTTATTAAGTGAAGGGTGGAGCCCTCTATTTCCTCCTGATGCAACGGTAGATCTCATGAGACAAACTATTGTCTTGGGACAAGGCCTTGAAAAAAATTTAGTTGTAGTCCTAGAACAAGGCCTTGACTATATGGTAATGATGTCCGAAATTAGGCATTCAATCCTTATGAAATTAATTATTACATTTTATTATTCAACTAGTAGAATATCAATGTGCATGTTTTTATAGAAATGTTTGGTTAATTTTCTCCATATTATGTTCATGTTTTTTTAAAAGGCTATTGTTTTTATTAAACATCATTCCTTAAAACATTATAACATCCTCAAAATTATTTACCCTTACTCAGCATATGATCTCACCCCTTTCTTATTTTATCCCTGGGATTATTAAAAGTGTATTATAATTTCTATACATTGTTAATATAGGGTAATAATTGAATTTTCAATGTATTATTTATGATGAGTTTTATGTTAGGATGTGTAATGTAACGTTTAGGTACGTAATATATTTTCCAAGGCTACTAAACTGATCGGTCTTTTAGGACTTGATTCATTGTAATCATTCCAATGTATTGAAATAATGAACTAGCTTCGGGCTTCTGGGTTCGGGGTGTTGCATATTTATATAGAAGATATATGTTTTATAAAATGTTATTGAAGGATTTTTTTGAATAATTATTTATTATTTTTATTTGAAAGAATAATGAATTAATAAATTTTTTTCATAATAACCCATTTATTGGAAGAATAATAATAATAATGACTTTCATTGTAAATTTATATCATTTTGTATATAAAATTTTTAAAGTGTTTTTATGGATTAAAAAAGGGTTGTTTATTTTATTTTGAATCTGATTTATCTAATAACCATAAAATGGTGTTTGTGATCTATATCAATAACCCTTGAAATTTATTTATTTTAACTAGAGATTTTTTATGACAGTATCCATATTATTTATTTTGATGCCTTATTAATGTTCAATATTTTTTTTCATGAAACACTTATTATTTCAAAGGAATAATTATGTGGTAGTTAATGCTTCAATGTTTTCATGTTCTCATATCACACACATATATGGATGATTATTATTATTATGGGTTGAGTACTATATAACCACCATTGATTTGGTAAAATTTATATATATCATGAGATCAAAAGGGTACATAAGAGAAATATCCTACTCCCTTCTATACTCTAGAGGGATATCATAATCCCATGAAGGGTGTATGATTAGTAAGGAAAATCCCAAGGTTAAATAGTAGGATTATCCAAAGTTAATAAAGGTGAACAAGTTTTTATCCCACACGTAAGGTTGTACAATAGGATTATTGCAATCATATGATGGGTTCGCAGGTCGTAATTCCAAGAACAATAAGGGTACATGGGTTGTAATTCCAATCCCAAGGAAACATAGGTGGTAAGAACAAGACAAAGAAGGTATATTTATGGGTATCCAAAACATATTATTTGATTAATGTATTAGTGGATATCCTTGATATTTGATTTTTATTATAATGTTTATTCCACACTCGTAGGTTGTAATATAATTTATATTTCATTCTCTCTGCACCGTCTATATTATCTCATGATTCAGATATATTTTCTGAGGAACATGCATTTTTCATTTTGGATGTCATGTATTTATTTCAAGGATTATGTATAACTCTTACCATTCCATGTTATTTAAAATATGATATTTATACCCTTCTCATTTTACTCGTATTTATATGATCAACTGCTTGATAAATTTTTTAAATGAATTCCCTTATTTGGGGTTCAATATTTCCCAATTCATTTGATTCTCTTCCCCACTTTATGAATATGATTGTAATGTATGAAAAATATATATGGGAGTGTCATGTGGAATTGTAATGGCATGAGTTTTTGGGGTCCATTACTTTGTGAAAATATCATGTTGGTCTTTCTGGTTTGGGAATCTCAGTGAAGTTTGGCCTAACAGTAGGCCTACCAGTAGTAGGCCTACCAGTAGCTCAGTCTACCGGTAGCCGCAGCCTACCTGTAGCTCGGTCTGCTGGTATCATCACCTACTGGTAGCTCTGTCTACTGGTAGCTCGGTCTACCGATTGCTGTAGTGTACCGGTAGCTCGGTCTACCGGTAGCTGCAGCCTATCAGTAGCTCGTCTACAGGAAGCTGATTAGCCACCGATAGCTCTCAGCTACCGGTGGCTCTCGCTTACCCCCACAGGGTTTTTCCAATAGCACTCCTTTTTGCGCTAAACCATATTTTTGACCTTTTTAACCTTGTTTAAATTCCCAGTAAGTCCCATGAATGTCGTTTAATTAAATATTTAATGAGTTAACCTCCTCGGTGCGTCGGTTTCAACCGCAGGGACCCATTAATGGTGTGTGGGGTGTCTCAACTGCGTGGTCAACCCATGACCCCACTCCTTACGCAGTTTGACGTTCATATCTCAACAATCCCTGGACATTATAAACTAAAAGTGTTCTCCCTAGGTTTCTTTTTTCGATCACCTTATGCTAGGAGTACCCTTCATTCAGTGCTTTTCATTTGGATGAGCCGCATCTCTATCTGTGAAGTTCCGCGCCGGGCCTTAGCATCGATCGTTGATCAACAAGAAGGGAATTTCTCCTTAGTCTCTCTTTTTGGGTATCATGAGGGGTGGGCATGCTTTTGATTCTGTATAATTGGATGACACAAACATAAATAAAGATAATGAACGGATTATATAAAGAATGAAGGGGGGGGGGGCTGTGATTTTTGACACTGCTCTGTTTTATGATATTCTTTTCTAAATTTTGCGGGCTTACGCCTACTAAAAATTATGGCCGTTAGTGGTATTTTCTCTGTGCACTAATAAACCCTTACCTCGGGTGATGTTTGAATGGATTGTAATTGTGAACTCTTGCTGTGTAAAAGAATTTTGGTTAATTACGTATATCCGGAAAAATAAATTGAGGCACCAGGATCAATCCCTTTTTGTGACAAACTCGGTAAAATCACACAGAAATTGAAATCATGGAGTGTGTTAAATCATATAAATATGAAAATACCTACATGGGTCTGCTTAGTGGTGGTGGTTTGTTTGTTTTCCTTCACGAGACTTTTGCTTGGTGATGTGGGTGGGGATGAGATCCCCTATTATTATACTCTCGGTGGCTGTGAAATTAAGGATGGGATCCCCTGTGTTATGGTTTCAGTGGTTGTGAATTTTAAGACCGGGTGGTTACCTCGTTTATATCACGAATTGGGGTGGGATCCTCTGTTGTTGAGAAACCATTTTTGGTTCCTGGATATTCGACATGGGGCTGAATCTTGGGGTTTTATTTTGTTATGGTGGCTTTACAAGAGAACCGGGTGTGGGTGTTATGGTTGATGATTGACTGTTTGATTTACCTATTGTGATTTTGATTACTATTTTCCAAATTAGGTACAAATACGTATTTAAGCATTATTACTGAACATATAAACTAGGATGGGACAAATAGGTTTTGGTTTGATGTGAGTTGTGACTTGGACGTAGTACTGTTTTTGTTTTTTAGGCGGGATGAAGAAAAGCCTAAACTTTGGGTGAGTTCTTGTTACCTATACATATACTTGTAGTTTTGTGTTTCTTATTCGCGCCTCATTCAAGTTGAGCACTTATTTCCGAACACCCCCATTTCATGGGGGGGGGGGGGGCGTTTTTCCCAACACTACTATTAGTGGCGGGTTATTAGCTCCTTTTCTGTTCCTTTTCCCGGATAGCCCAAGTATTGTCAGGCTAGATGTGATGGCCATAAGTCCATTATTAGCCCAAGAACCATCGGGCGGGGTAGTGTGGTGGTTACAACCCAGTTGTGTGTGGGCAGGTGGTTTTCCCAAGTATCTTTGGGATGAGGCCCAGGTGTCTTCTGGCATGGAAGTGGATCTTCTAGGCCAGGTGTCTTCGAGCGTGGTGGTGGTTGTTCTGGACTAGGTGATTGCAGGCGCGGTTACGTGTGATAGTTCTGGCCTAGGTGTGTGCGGGCGGGGTTTGGCAGTGGGACTGCGTGAGGTTGTGGCCCAGGTGTGTGCGGGCGGGGTGTGGCAGTGGGACTATGGTGAGAATGGTGGGATTGGTTCGATACATAGGATGTCTTCAATAACTAGTGGGAATGTGGCGCGGGGTACACAAACATTGATGTTCTCTTATTATATATATTATTTTCTTGCGTTATTTGGTGAGTGTGGCCGGTGAGTGGGATGTATGAACTCCTTGATAGTGTTGGTTGTCTACTTCTCACGAGACATTAGCACGTTCCCCCACTTGTGCACGAGAGTCCTTGGTTTTCCCTATTGAGTATACCTGTATTCTCACCCTACGTATATAAAACTGCTTTCAGGTTTCTAGGAGGACTTCGAGGATCACACATGACTATACTAGCTCGGACCTTTGGGGTAGTTGCATTTGCTGTTTTTCTTTCATTGGTAATTTAACCTTGTAGTCACTTTTACTTTGTGGATGTTTACTTTTATAACATGCATTAGGAGTGGTTATTGGCTTTACTTTTACTTTCTGCTTTTGGTGTTGTTGGGATTTACCATTCTATCCCCCGATCATATTAAATGAAAAAGGTTAATACCTACCATTTAGTGTGTGATTCTATACCATTGGTGCAAGTCGCCACTCCAGGACCTATTGAAGGCGGGTCTTAGGGGTCATTATCTCTTCCTCATCCTAAATAAGGAAGGGCTTAGCAATCTGCTGACCCTTCCCTCATTTTGGTGATGGCGGGTCGTGAAAGAATGGTATTAGAGGTATGGTTGAGGGATAAGATGTAGTCTAGAGATAGGAATAGTGATGATTGAATGGGATGGTAGGGTGACAGTGTTGGTTGCCCTTGGTTCGTGAATTAGTCCAGGGAAGACCGGCTAGGACATGATATTTTAGGGCCCTCCGTGATCTGATGCAAGGACTCTGGACCTACCGAACGACTAAGTGAGGCCACACTGATTACAGGGTAGAGACCCTAGGAAGGATACATGTATCATAATGACTTTTGTAATCATGTTTTTGGGGTGTCTGGGAAATTAAGAAATTTTTTTTAAGAAGCTTTAAGAACAATATTCTGTACTGCTTGGGCTTAGGCATTCTGTGTTTACATTGTATCTATGGCACCTGGAAGGTGACCACGTTTGGTGCGGGCGATTGAGGCCCAAGATAATACCTTGTCCGATCAGCAAAGAGATGATCGAGAGGAGGAGGACGACCAGTCTTAGGAGACATTTTAGGCCATCTAGTGACAGACCCTCGAGAAGTATGAGGGAATCACTTCTGATATGAAGACGAAGGGCCAGATAGAGGATCTAGTTATATCCTATGGCATGATCCGGGCTCCGACCGTGTACTGGGTTCCTCTGGCCGTCAGCCAGATGCGGGGAGCGGTGTGTCAGTGGTGGACGCTTTACCTGGGGGAGAGGAGAGAGGGTGAGGTGGCATGAGCTAATTTCGAGAGGGAGTTCTGGGCAGAATTCCTATCTTCAAAAATGAAGGTGGAAAATAGACAGGAGCTACGATCCCTCCAGCAGGGGAGTATGTCAGTGAGGGAGCGAGGAATAAAGTTCAAGGACCTCCTAAATTTTTCTTCGGACCTCCTTCCTGAAGAGGAGTCTCGGGCAAGACGTTTAGAGGCGGTGCTCCAACCCTCCCTTCAGTATGTTGCTACCCCCTTTACCTTGCCGAAGTACTTGTAGGTCCAGAAGAAGGCCGAAGTGGTGGAGAGGATGCACGCTCTAGGAGGTGTGTCATTAGAGGGGATCCAGCTGGGACCATCGACTGGGAAGGCTGTTAGCACTAGGCTTCCAGCATCAGGACCCTCCAGGTTCCGACCAGTAGGGAGCATGCGGCAGCAGTTCCAGTTCCGGTCACCTAGTCCTCGCCCTTTTTCTTCAGGCCCGAGATCGTGATGCTTCATCTATGGGAGCCATGGACATATCTGGAGTCATTACCTGGACAGGGTGCAGGACGGTGGTGGCAGGCAGCCCCAACACCCGCCCTAGCAGCAACTTCCATCCAGGCCTTTCTAGTAGCAGTAGCAGGGACAGCGAGCTCCCGATCCTCTGAGGGAAGACGTATGAGGAGGAGTCTGACCTCAGGGCGCTCCTCATGGTCCTCGACTGGGGCATGTTCGGGGAGTTGGCCGACAACCGAGGGGAAGAGGAGCTCGGCGTGGACAGTTACACGTCGTGGAGGCAGCAGTTCCAGCAAAGCTGGAGGTTGTTCGAGGTACGATCAGTTTTCTCAGTATCCTTGCTTATGCCTTGTTCGATACTGGATCTTCTCACTCCTTTGTTGCTCCCAGTCTTTCCCGTGCCTTGGTTATAGATGCCAAGATACTTCCAGTGCCCCTCGTGTTGGGCACACAAGTCGGAGTTTATACCGACTTATTTTTTGATTTTTGACGATGCATATTAATGATAGGGCCACACCAGTCGGTTAGGGATCTTCTTCTGCTACAGATACATCCATATGATATCATCCTAGGCATTGACTGGCTTTTCTCCGTGTGTGCCATCATTGAATTCTTCTGAGGAAGGGTTCTGTTCTTGGTCTTGTGTGGACGGAGTGTTACGTTCATAGGCGAGCGGAGTAATCGGAAGGGTAGTAAGCGAAGGGAACCCCTCCTCTCTGTGTTAGCCAATCTGTCAGTGGAGTTAGTAGATGCTGAGATGGTGGAGGTTCCAAAGATTGTCCATCAATTTATGGATGTATCCACTGAGGAGGTGACGACTCTACCCCCTCGATGTGATATTGTGTTCGGGATAGACATTCATCCCGATGCTCATCCAATTAGGATGGTTCCTTACTGGATGGCACCTTCAGAACTACGGATGTTGCTGATTCAGATTGATGGTTTGATGAAGAGGGGTTATGTTCGGCAGAGTGCGTCATCGTGGGGTGCTTCATTCTTGTTCTCAAAGAAATCAGATGGTGGTTGTAGGTTGCGCATAGACTAAAAGAGACTGAATCGGGTAACACTCAAGAATCGCTACCATCTTCCGAGGATAAACGATCATTTCATCCAGTTAAAAGGGGCATGGTGGTTCTCGAAGATCGACCTACGGTCTAGGTATCACCAGTTGAGAGTGAAAGAGGGTGAAATCCCTAAGACGGCGTTTAGGTGCAGATATGGACACTTCATGTTCGTAGTCATTCCTTTCGGTGTTATGAACACCCCGACTATGTTCATGGGGCTTATGAACTCCATCTTCCGGGAGTACCTGGATCGGTTCCTAGTTGTGTTCATCAATGGAATTCTGGTCTATTCAAGATCAGAAGGGCACATGCAGAGCACCTGAGGATTGTTTTGGAGGTCATCTGACAACAACAGCTCTATGGGATGTTTCCTAAATGCAAATTCTGGACAAGAGAAGTGCACTTCCTCGGGCACGTGGTGTCCGAGCTTGGGGTAGCATTGGACCCATCAAAGGTTGAGGTAGTTGTTTCTTGGGTAGCACCCAAGAATGTGGTATAGGTCTATAGTTTCCTCAGCCTGGGAGGTTACTATCGGAGGTTCTTACCCAACTTCTCCTATGTAGCATCCCCTTTGACAGCCCTGACCAAGAAAGAACAGGTTTTCACATGGAGTGAGTAGTGTGAGGCAGCCTTCAGCTATCTAAAGGAGAAGCTGGTTAGTGCCCCAGTGCTGAGGCTACAAGATGAAGGGGCGGCCTATGAGGTATTCTTTGATGCTTTAGGACAGGGCCTGGGATGTGTGTTGATGCAGCGACAAGGGGTGATATCTTATGGGTCTCGGCCGCTACGCCCTCATGAGCGTAATTATGCCACCCATGACCTAGATCTTGCAGCGGTCATTTTTGAACTAAGGTTATGGCGGCACTACCTCATCGAATAACACTTTGTGGTCTTCACAGATCACAAAAGCTTGAGGTATATCATCTCCGAGCGGGACCTAAACATGCGGCAGCGGAGGTGGATGGAGCTCCTCCATGATTATGACTTCGAGGTTTCCTACACTTCAGGGAAGGGGAATGTAGTGGCCGATGCCTTGAGTAGGAGGACGTAGAAGGATGTGGTCTGAGAGTTGGAAGACTCCTGGAAGGTGATGGAGGAGTTGGTTGCCTCGCACCTGGATGCGAGGATGGATAGCGGTAGAGGTTGACTATATCATATGAGACTGTAGTCGTCTCTGTTTCAGAAATTGGAGGAGTCTCAGTGGGGAGATCCAGAGTGTGAAGTGATGCATGACTGAGTTGACTAGAGCAATGCTCCGAAAGGATGGATGGAGGATGGTAAACACCAGATTTTTTTCCAGGGGAAGCTGTTTGTTCCTGAGGCGAGGCGCGGAATGGTTCTTAGTGAGTTCCACCACTCACCCCTAGCAGTACACCTTATAGTGTCCATGATTTACCAGGGACTGAAGGGACATTTTTGGTAGCACGAAGTGAAGCGAGCAGTGGCAGAGTTTGTGGCCAAGTGCTTACTGTGTCAGTAAGTGAAGGCTAAACACAAAGTTCCAGGAGGCCTACTGCAGTCTCTTGATATCCCTGAGTGGAAGTGGAATGACATCTCGATGGATTTCATCACGGGACTACCCATGGTCAAAGGGGGATATGACACCATTTGGGTAGTAGTGGACCGGTTGATGAAATCGTCTCACTTTCTGGCGATCGAGGAGTCGAGTACAGTGGATGCTTTGGCATGAAGGTAAATGGATGAGGTGGTGCGATTTCATGGATTTATGAGGTATATAGTCTCGGATAGGGATGCACGGTATACCTCGAATGTCTGGAGAGGATTGCAGCATTCTTTTGGAACCCAGCTATGTCTTAGCACTGCTTTCCATCCACAGATAGATGGACAGACAGAGTGCACCATCCAGACCTTGGAGGATATGCTGCGAGGATGTGTTCTGGACTCAGGAGGATCATGGGTGCGACACTTTCTTTTTGTAGAGTTCTCCTACAATAATAGCTATCACTCTACCATAGGTATGGACCCATTTGAAGCCTTGTACAGGAGGCCATTTCATTCACCTATGTGTTGGACCAAAGTAGGATAAGAAAGTGTTCTTGGCCCGGAGATGGTGCATAGCACGACAGAGAAGGTTCATCTTATACGAGAGAGGATGTAGGTGGCTCAGGACTGGAAAAAGTTGTATGCTGATACCAGGAGGAGGCCCATGGAGTTTGAGGTTGGAGACGGCGTCTTCTTGAAGTTCTCCCCTCGGCGTGGACAACAGAGGTTCGACAAAGAAAGTAATCTTTCTTCAAGGTTCATCGGACCTTTTAAAGTGTTGTGGCAGGTCGGTGAAGTGGCTTATTAGCTAGCGCTACCACCACCGCTACTGGGGATACATGATGTATTCCATGTGTCCCAGCTGCGTCGTTACCTGCACGATGATTCAGACGTCCTTAATTGGGGAGAGCTAGACATTGAGGATGACACTAATTTTGTGGAAAGACCAGTGATGATCGAGGATCGTGAGGAGAAGGTGCTCCATTGGTGAACCATCCCCTTGGTTCATGTGTTATGGAGACATGGTGGGCTTGAGGAGAGTACATGGGATAGGGAAGCACAGATGCGTGCCCAGTACCAAGAGTTGTTTTGGGTTCTATACTGTTCGGTTTATAGCTGTTGTGGTAGAATGTTTTTCTTTGTTGGCTATGAAATACTGGTTTTCATTCCTCTGAATGTGTTTGAAAAGTCCTGGATATGGGGAGGGGAGGGCCTGACCCCTAATCAAGATGCATTAAGGTGGATGTGATTAAACCTGTGCGGGCGAGTCAGTACAGCCCATAGCAGATAGTATCTTGAGATGGGGAAGGAGGCTCCCCAACCCCCATGGCTGGGCAGTTTGACATGGTATGTTGCTTGGTTCTTGAGAGATAGGAATTCTTAGTTATCAATGACGTCCACTACTGAGAGGTATCTTTCACGGTGGATGTTCAGACTCTCCTTCCTTATGGGTTGTTTTGATTCTTGAGGACGAGAATAGATTAAGAGGTATCTGATGTAATGGAAAGGGTTTTTGGGGTCTATAACTTTGTGAAAATATAAATTTGGCTTTTTTGGTCTTGGAATCTCGGTGAAGTTTGGCCTAACGGTAGTCCTACCGGTAGCAGGCCTACCGGTAGCTTGGTCTACCAGTAGCCGCAGTCTACTAGTAGCTCTGTCTACCGGTAGCTCATTCTACCAGTAGCTATAGCTACCGGTAGGTCTATATACCGGTAGCTTGGTCTACCTGTAGCTCCAGCTACCGGTAGCTCAGTCTACCGGTAGCTCAGTCAACCGGTTGCTGGAGCATACTGGTAGCTCGGTCTACCAGTTGCTGCAGCCTAACATTAGCTCGGCTACTGGTCCCTGATGAGCCACCGGTATCTCTCAGCTACCAGTCGCTGTCAGCCACCGGTATCTCTTGGCTGCCGGTGGCTGTTAGCCACTGGTAGGTCTCAGCTACTGGTGGCTCTCGCCTACCCAATGTGGTTTTTCCCAGTAGCGCTCCTTTTTGCACAAATTTGGTTTTAAACCCTATTTTGACCCCTTTAACCTTGAATAAAATCCCAGTAACGCCCATTAATGTCTTTTAATTAAATATTTAATGAGTTAACCTCCTCGCTGGGTCTCTTTAAACTGCGAGGACCCATTAATGACATTTGGGGTGTCTCAACCGCATGGTCAACCCACGACCCCACTCCTTACGTGGTTTGGCGTTCTTATCTCAACCTTCCCTGACCTTTATAAACTAAAAAATTTCTCCCCAGGTTTCTTTTCTCAATTACCCTGAGCTAGGAGTACCCTTCATTTAGAGATTTTTGTTCGGACAAGCCGCTTCACTATCTGTGAAGTTTTGTGCCCGTACTTAGCATCGATCGTTGATCAACAAGTAGAGAATTTCTCCTTAATCTCTCTTTTTGTGTATCATGCAGGGTGGGCATGCTTCTGATTCTGTAGAATTGGATGTACCAAACCTAAATAAAGATAATTAACGGATTCTATAAAGAACGTAGGGGGGATGTGATTGTTGACGCTGCTCTGTTTTATGATCTTCTTTTATGAATTTTGTGGGCTTATGCCTACTGAAAATCATGGCCATTAATAGACTTTTCTCTGTGCACTAATAAACCCTTTCCTCAGGTGATGTTTAAATTGATTGTAATTGTGAACCCTTGCTGTGTAGAGGAATTTTGGTTAATTATGTATATCTGGAAAAATAAATTGAGGCACCAGGATCAATCCCATTTTGTGATAACCTCGGTTAAAGCACACAAAAATTGGAATCATGGAGTGTGTAAAATCTTTTAAATCTGAAAATACCTGCATGGGCCTGCTTAGTGGTGGTGGTTTTTTTTCATTAAAGGGCCATTTTCTGGGTGATGTGGGTGGGGATGGGATCCCCTGTTATTATACTCTCGGTGGGTGTGAAAATGGGGATGGGATCCCCTGTGTTATGCATTTAGTGGTTGTGAATTTTAAGACCGGGTGGTTACCTTGTTTATATCACGAATTGGGGTGGGATCCTCTTTTGTTGAGAAACCCATTTTGGATCCTGGATATTGGACATGGGGCTACATATTGGGGTTTTCTTTGGTTATGGTGGGTTTACAAGAGAACCGGGTGTGGGTGTTATTGTTGATGCTTGACTATTTTCTTTCCCTCTTGTGATTATGATTACTAGTTCCGCATGTAGGTGAAGAAACGTATTTAAGCATTATTACTGAACATATAATCCAAGATGGTACAAATGGGTATTTGGTTTTATGTGATTTGTGACTTGGACGTAGTACGGTTTTTGTTCATTAGGTAGGCTAAAGAAAAACCTAAACTTTGGGTGAGTGCTTGTTACCTATACATGTACTTTTAGTTTTGTGTTTCTTATTCGCGCCCCACCCAAGTTGAGTACTTAGTGTCGAACACCCCCATTTCATGGGGAGGGTATTTTTCCTCACACTAATATTAGTGGCTGGTTATTAGATCCTTTTCTACTCTATTTCCCAGATAGCCCAAGTATCTTCAGGTAGGCTGTGATTGCCTGAATTCTTTTATTATCCCAAAAACTTTTGGGCGAGGTAGTGCGGTGGTTACGACCCAGGTGTGTGCGGGATGGTGGTTTTCCCAAGTATCGTTGGGATGATGACCTGGTGCCTTCAGGCGTGGCAGTGGATATTGTAGCCCAGGTGTCTTCGGGCATGGCGGTGGTTGTTCTGGCCTAGGTTTTTGCAGGCAAGGTTACGTGTGACAGTTGCGGCCCAGGTGTGTACGGGCGGGGTTTGGCAGAGGGACTGCGTGAGGTTGTGGCCCAGGTGTGTGCGGGCTGGGTGTGGCAGTGGAACTGTGGTGAGAATGGTGGGATTGGTTCGATGTATAGGGTGTCTTCAATAACCAGTGGGAAAGTGGCACGGGGTAGCCAAAAATTGATGTGCTTATATTATATATATATATATATATATTACTTTATTGCGTTTTTGGTGAGTTTAGTCGGTGAGTTGGATGGATGAACTCCTTGATAGTGTTAGTTGTCTGCTTCTCACGGGACATTAGCACGTTCCCCCACTTTTGCACGAGAGTATTTGGTTTTCCCTACTGAGTATACATGTATGCTCACCCTATGTATATAAAACTGCTTTCAGGTTTCCAGGAGGACATCAGGGATCACGTGGGACCATACTAGCTCGGACCTTTGGGGATGTTACAGTCATTGTTTTTCTTTCTTTGGTACATTACCCTTGTATTCATTTGTACACTGTGGATTTTTACATTTTTAACTTGCATTGGGAGTGGTTCTTGGATTTAATTTTACTTTCTGCTTTTGGTGTTGTTGGGATTTACCATTCTATCTCCTAATCCTATTAAAAGAAAATGGAAATGCCTTCAATTTAGTGTGTGATTATATACCCTTGGTTCTATTCGCCACTCCGGGACCTATTGAAGGCGGGTCTCGAGGGTCATTATCTCTCCATCAACTTAAAGAAGGATGGGCCTGGAAATCTGCTGACCCCTCCCTCCTTTTGGTGAAGGTGGGTCATGACAAGAATGGTAATGGAAAAATATTAACAAAAATTAAAATAACATTCTTATGTAACAGGTACATAAATACAATAGAAAATAATTTTTATTATTGTGAGATTAATTTGGACTTTTAGTGGTTAACATATGGAAGTGTTTTCACATTAATATTGTTTCTTATCAATTTTTATCAGATATTTTTGTTAAGTATTGTGTTTGTGGAAATAAATCTAGGAGTGTGGATATGAGGATCATATGTAGAGGTGTCAACGATGTTTTAATATTTTATGAATTATTTAAAAATCCGAAATGTTACGTGTTATTTAATTACATATTTTCAGTTTCATAGACATTTGGAGAGGATTTGTTTGTGAATATTCCATATGGGATAAGATTCAATGTGTTTTCTTGTTTTTTTCACTGTAAACTATTTTTGGATATTTTCAATTTTTTAAAAAATATCTATATTTATTCCTTATGTATTGAAAATTTCACATTAGATAGAGTGAAAATATATATATTATAAATGAGATAAGAAATATTATAATGGGGAAGATTCAATTTCATGTTAAAAATTATATTATTTTTATATTTTTACCATATGGAAAAAACATGTTTAAGAGAGAATATATTATAGGGGTATAAAAATATGTTATTTAATTATATTTATATATGTAAAATATTATATTTTGAGATATATTACGTATTGGAATAATATGTTGTTTCTGATTTTTTTACATAAAATATTTTTGATATAGAGTAATATACTATGCATTGAATGAAAAATATTTTATATTGGTTTTGGAAAATGGAAACCCTTTCACATTTTATAAATATGTTAATCATCAGTTAATGATGATATACATTATGTCCTAATCTATGTAAAAAACCATTCCTGTATATAAATATATTATCTTCGAATGGGGTTGTATGATAAATTTGAAAATCCATATAATGCCGAAATTTTTTTTATATATGTTTATTTTTTTCAGTGGATGGGGGTGAGGTGCAATATATATATATATGTAAATTGTTGGATCTCAATAGAGATATAAAATATATTTTTAATGGGGTTATAGTGATTTTTTATTTTTTAAAAGAATAAATATTTCAAGAATATCTAAAATATTAATAAAATATTAGAAAACATATATTAAAGGTAAATTAGGGTGCTTTATAATATATTTAGAGTGAAGTATACTATGATAGAGAACTCATTACACTCTTTAAACTATTGTGAGACATCAATTGATTCAAGCATTATTCAATCCGGTTGATAAATAAAGGTATATTTATAACCATGTATCCGTTCATTCGTCATTTCCTCTCATGTTTTTTAGTCTTACACAAGTTGAATATGATTATTCCTTATTTTATGTTTTTTTCACCTTTCCAATTATATGTAATTTATGACCTCGTTAACAAATTATATTCAATGAGTTACTACCTTTAAATAAAAGGTAGTTGGACCCTAATGTATCCACCAAATTCTCATTTAATTACATGTAAATATGATGTCTGGTAACACTGACAAAACATGCACCTTTCATAAAGCATAAATAAATTTTTAATAAATTATTTTTCATTTTGAATAATTATTTTTATAAGAGGATACCTACTAATTCAATTTTCTCACATGGAGGATCCAGAAGCGTACTCTACCAACTAATAAAAATATTAAAAGACTCGTCATAACTTTTCCTCATGTTGTCCATTCAGTGGGAATAAAAGCGATGAGAGTATGTTCCATATATTATTCGAAGGGGAGTGAGTGTTCCAGGTGTAGAGGATATTCATGGACTTTATAAAATACCCTTCCATCGGGACAATCATCCACATTTTCATGGAGTATTTGTTCTATAGGATGGAAAAATCAGAGAGGGAAATTGAGTTATGATCAATTATTTGAAATATGGTTTGCCCGTGATTTTGGAAATCAAGAAACCAGGCTAGGTTTGAGGGGAGAACATCCACAAGAAGATCCATAATCACCAGAGCATGGTACATCCTATTTGATATGTTTGGATACGATGGGAACTAAATGCATGCACCCTACCTCCATAAGTTGTACCCCATCATGTCGCGGATCATAATATAGGTGCTAGGAAATAGAGGAAATGGGTTCGGTTGATTCCTCCTATAGAAGACCTTAAACATAATATAGATTGATCTTGTATGATGAGTGAAATGTGTGTTGGAGGCATAATTTGGGATTCTCAGGGCCTCTTGGATTTATCCTTAATGGCACACTATGGAAGTGGAAAGTGACTGTTGGCAGAGGCCAAGGAGGTTCTCATAAGAATCACCATATGCAGACAGAAAGAGATGGACATCTCCCAAGTGGAGACTGATTCCAGGTTTATTCATTATGCCAAGCATGGTAAAGGTAACATACCATAGTCTATAATATACATAACGAATAAATGAAAATCCCTCCTAGATAGTAAAACTAGTATCACAGACACATAGAGAGAATGGAACATGGTTACATATTTATATTCCTCTCTAGTGACATAAAGAGACTCAGCTAATTGTCTTTCTCGGAATTATCATTTTAAATCTCTTGGGGGTGAATGTTATTCAGGGCACTGCTCTGGGACTCCATTATTTCCAGCCCCCACAGATTTGGTTTTCACGTTCTTTGTATTAATTTTTTCTTTAATGAAAATATTAATGTTAATGATGAAAACAATTATGTTACCCTTAGATGAAAAATATGATATATTATTTGGTTGATTGCATCCAAGATTACATTATCTATTGGGGAGTAATGTTAGAGTCTCTAGGTATTTATGTACCCCTATAACAAAGCTGTTGAAATGTGAATGTAAAATGAATGGGAATTCACAATTTATAAATTATGGTTATCTAATTACATATTTTACCAAATAATGAGTTATTAGTCCCCAAATGCTTTTGATGATATATTATATATTTCTAGGTGAGGAGGGTTTATACACCCATGTTTCTTTATAAACCATCTATATCTGATTACAGGAACATATTGTGTATTCTCTCAATTCAAATGATAAACAATATATATATATAAGGGGATTGTTTATTCACCTATTTTCTTGGTGATATCCTTATATGATTCTATGTTGGGAGTGTAGACGCTAATGTTTTTGATAAACCATTTATATATATTACTAGGAGGTAAGTGGTTATAATATTTATTTTCATGATGATATATTTATATGTTTCGTAGCGAGGAGTGCATGTGACCCAATGATCCTAAGGGTGCATTATATGATCTAGGAGGGGAGTGAGTATTCACAGATGTTCCTGATGATATAAACTAATGATCCTAGTGTTGGAATTATTCCCCATGTTGTGTTGATTGATTCTCTAAAACATCCATGACTATAAGTTACATGAATGTTCATCCCTAGGTGTTAAAATAGCTCTAGATGATGGTTAATGATTTATTTACCATGGTATTAGTTATACATTATGTAACATAAAAAATAATTTATTTTATAGTAGTTATATTTAGTGGTTTTGTTGGTAATGGGCTTCTAAATTATACAGACACCTTTCTTAGATCTACGATGGTACATTAAAAGAATACACAGTTATTTGATATGATATGGGAAAGAAAACTAAGGCTAATGGTTGAGATGAATTTATAAGATAGATAATAATGGTTGGAACATGGAGAGGAATCAAGATATATCATTTAGCTTCTCCTAGTTTATTTTGATTTGATGTTTTTATTCAACCATGAGGGATTTTTTTGTGTCAATATGAATTTAATTATTGTTATAGAATATTTTATGAAAAATAATGGGTTATATATATTTTTTACTGAATATTTATATGGTTTTCCCTCTTTATTTATTTTAAATAATTTTATTGATGTTATTTTCACTATTATATATCAATTGGTTTTGATGGTATATTCTCAACATGGTTACAACATAGACCCTCACATCATGTCAACATCAATTTATGTTTTTGGATTCCTGCTTTAGGTATTATATGTGTATTTTATTGGACACTAGGGTATGGTTTTATGTTTGGAAATTTAAAATAGGTATTAGAGCATTTCTCAATTTATTTTCATTAATTTTTTAGAGACATAGAAATGATATATTATGTGTTCATAATTTGTTTTAGAAATTATTCCAGGGAGTGGAATATCCTTGTACGAGAGACATATAAGCTACCACATATAGGATTTTTGTTTGATATTTTTTTATTTTAAAGATAAATATATTCACCCATTATAATGAATTTTTTTTTGGATTTATTATTTATTTATTGTAAACCTTGGTTAACATAAAATGAGGATTTGAATTCATGTATCACATTTTGGAAATTGGATTCACATGTCATTCTTGTTCTTTAATGGGATTTATTACTTTAGTTACAATGTCACGGTTGGATATATAAACTGTCGAAAAAAACATATAAGATCATTTATTATATATCATGATGGTTTCTTATTATCTACTCAATTATTTAAATTATTTTTAAAATAGTTGATACAATTCAATTTCATATGATGTTTTCAAATGGTATCGATTTACAAAAATTCCAAGGGAAACATGTAATGTTATTTCCCCGATATCATATAAATAAAAATTAATTTAACTGAAAATATCATGTATGGAAGAGAATAAAATAAATGATAATAAATAATATTGATCCTATGTATACATGATGTTCACCCTTATTGTGGGTAATTGAGGTTGGAGTGAGTGGTCAGTTTTATAGTTTTATTTATATGGGATGTATAGTGTAGCTGGATGATATAAATTTTTTTATTTCCAAAATGATACAATATTAAAATCTATTATATGAATGTATATTGGTGAAAATTATAAGAATTAATGAGACATTAATACATAGAGACATCTTTTAGATATCTAATAGGGTATTAATGAGAACATCACTCCAATGGTTACACCAAATCCTATAGTAGCATTATGATCTAGCATCGATGGTATTATCTATGTGATATTTCTTAGAGTGATGTCATATAAGGAGAGGGAGGAACCATTATATTCACACACTCTATCTCATATGAATATTGTTTTTTATATTCTTCACCCCTATTATTTACTATTATGGGTGGAGCCTAGGTTGTTGTGAACTAGTTAGAGTCTTTATAGATAATTATTGACTACCTTTAGACACCATTGAAGGCGAGGGTTTTAAATCCCCAAAAAATTAATGGTGTTTAGTGTTTTAAATTAATATTTATTTTAATTCATTTAGATGATATTTTTTTGGGTGTATGTGGTGATTATAGATGAGGTTTTGGTGAACTTGATTGAGGATGATGATAAAATTAAACAAATGGCAGGTGGATGTGAACTAAGGATGGTGAAATTTAGAGAAATTCTTAGAGTGGGGGATAGTCAAGACTTAGTTTTCCGAGAGTCACAATATGTCACTGTTTACAAATGGATAGGCCCACATCTAAGAAGTGGTAACCCTATGGACCATAACAACCATTCCATGATCAAATTAGGAAAACGAGTATCATTGTGTGACCACCATGGTCACACTTCGAACATGTTTCAGGGTGTCTTTTAAAAAACCTATATATCTTCAATTTGCAACAGGTATACTATTACCCACCCTGAAATCTTCCTAACCGCCACTTAGATTGGATGCCCCGTAGGGAATATTCATGATATCTTAAGAACATTAATTCTCATTTATTATTCATTTTATGTGTCATTTGATACAGATATCCTCACATGGAGTGAAAAATACAATATAATCTACCTTTGTAATAACATGATATTTTAATATATCTTTTATCTAGTCAAGTCAAATATGTTTGATATCATTATCTAAATTAGACACAAAACAAAATCCAAACACTAATATATATATATATATATATATTAATATATTTTTTATAATTATTAAATATGGCTTCCAAAAGTATACATTGATTTAGTAGTTGTGAATATGAGTGACTTAATTATGAAATAAATTAATATATATTTTTATACAATGGTTTGTATATAGAAATGTACTTAATTCTTTATTGTGTTTATGAACCAATCATTATATATGATAGACTTTTTATAATATAGGATGAAGTATATTTTTTAAATGATTATGTTATAAAAACATTATATTTTTGGTTATTTGGAGTTTTATTAGTGTTTTTTAGAGATTAACAATAAGAATAAACACTATTTTTAGTATTCATTTTCCTATAAGTATGGTTTTTATCTATACATTATAATTTATTTTAAATGTTAAAATTATATGTTTTAGACAGTAAAATTTAAAAAATTATCCATATTTTTTGTATTCACAATAACTATATTACCTTATAATATTTATTTGGAATTTTTATATAAATATTAATTGTTAGGAGAATAATGAAATATACCATTATTACAAGTACTATGATGTTTAGGGAATTATTTTGTTATAAGTACGATATGGGAATTTATGAATAATATTTGAAATGAAATATTTTTTATAAGTTATATATTATGTTTAAAAATAAAAAATTTGTTCTGTAACCCAAAAATGTACATTTTAGAACCTGAGTGATATTTTTATAAATGTTTTTCATCCATTATACAAGTCATATTTTTAGATAAATATATATCAATGTTAGTAATTGAATAATGTAAACTGTATATGAAATTATGAAACAGTATGTCTAAATTATGTAATAGGTTCCATTATATTTAATGGTATAAATGATAAGATACCGTAATTAGAATCAAGTGGCAAAAATAAAAAATAAAACTCTACAAGTAAAAGATATAATTGGAATGTTTTAAAAAAAGTTTTTAAACACATATGGGAATGGATGGTTGATGCCTATCATGACCTTATCTTTAATCCTATCATCATTTCTAAATTTTAGAGGTAATTTTCATGGGAGTTACTTCCTTGTATAATATATATATTATTACCATGATAAATAACATCGGTTTTCATTTATAAAATGGGTAGTCCACTCCTTACTTCCCCTCACACTAGAAAAAAACATTTATTCTCAAATACACCCCAATCCTATGAAAATCACATATAGACACCATCAAGATGATATAGTCTTAAAAAAATACCATCTCTCCGAGGTTTAACGCCCTTTACAAATTATATAATCCAAGAGTTGATTATTAATTTCTAACCACTCTTATCTTATTTCTATTTATTTTTATTAACTTATAATTAATGAAAGTCATCTACAAAATCATAAAATGATAACATTATTATAATTAGTATAAATTCATTTTTGTATAATGATGGAATGAAGATATTTTTTGGGGATACTAAAAGAAACAATTTTCTCCTATATTAATAAATTGCCTTTTTAAAATTATTGTAATGTATAAATGATATTTCTAATATTTAATGAAAATTTCAATAAAATCATATTATTTTTCTTCTAACTAATTTCTATTTTATATATCTTATTCTTGGTCAATGATATAATTGAAGTTGAATTATCTTGATTCTTGCACTATTTTCCCCAAGAAATTTTATTTTCAATCAAAGTTATGATCCAACACGTAATTTGTATTTCTAACAATTACCTATGAATAGGCATAACTTTTCTTCATGTTCCAATTTTTTTAACAACTCTCTCTTCCCTTCAATTTATTAAATGTTGTTCCCCTAGATGTCACACATCTTATTATTATGTATATTACTACGTAAACTATATTCCCTTTATCTATATAGTGTAAATACTATATGAATTGTTTTGATGTATTGGTATTTTCCATGAATGTTACAAATTATCATTGGAAATCAATTTTTTCATCTGTTTATTATGTTTATGTAATATTTTTGTGAATCCATTTTAGAAGGATATAAATCCTATTTTTTGAGTGGGTTTTTTTATTTTGGTTTTTGAATGAACCCATTTTTATTCCAAATGATCATTAAGGTATAACCTATAAGTGATGTGCATTTGAAATTATTAGAAAACAAACCTTTGTTCAAAAGGTTAGTTATGATATGATAAGTGAATTTATTTCATCTGGCACTCAGTAGTATGTATGATTATGGTGGGGTGCAATATACCTCTATGGTGTATTTTTTAATTTTCTATATATCATTATATAATTATTTTATATGTGGGTATAATTTTGGTTAACCTATAATCAATAGGTTGTGTGAATATATTATTTTGGTTTAGGTATACTCACAACGTTCTTAACTTGAATAATTATTTCTTTGCTATTATCCTAATTTTTCCAATAGTTTTATTTTTTTAGATTCTATTAAAATTATGGGCACCAGTACAAATATGGTTATGTTATTTCTACAATGTTTTGAATGAGTATAATTTTTTGTAATCTCTATTCACACAACTTTTAAAGAACATAATTATGTTTAATATATGTTGAAAACAATATTTTTATTATTCTTATTGTTATTCAGAAATCTTATGAATATTGTAATGTCAACATTATGACCAAATGAATTAGATTTACTAACTAATTTTCCACACACATTTGACTCATGTCTTGTACTATTCCAAGACATATACTATGACTGATGATTTATTATCTATTATTTTTTAATATGAATTTTTAAATGAATATTGATTATTCCCATATTATCCTCTTATTATGAATTAATTTATTTGATTATTATCACTTATTTTAAACCATACTTCGCATTTAACCACACCATATTTCTTATATATCCATTTCTTGAAGATATGATGATACTAAAAGTATGATGTTCATAAAAGCCTTTCTAATATGTAGAATTGGATGGGTAAATTAAAGAATCAATGGATTTGAAGTGCTTTATATAATGGGATAAATGTCCAATTGAAATAACTAAAATTAGTTCTATATGTTATTGTTTTTTGATAATTATCTAGACCTATGAGCATGAAATCTATTCATAATTTATTATAATGAAATAATTGTTTTATATTGTGTTTTTGATATGAAAACTTATGTATGGTAAAATAATTGGTACTAGAGTAGGGTTTAAATAACATTGAATATTCTAATAATATCAGCTGTGGAAAATTGGTAATTATAAATTTCATCAATGGTTTAAATTTTAAGATTTATTATAAATTCAATGGTATAGTTAAACCTTTTGGATAGTTGAGGAAATTTTTAATATCATATGGATTATGAAAAGCTGAATTTATAATGTCTAGTGGAAAATTATTTGTTTGGGCTATCATCTTGAAATATTGTTTATATTTTGAGTTTGTGATATTACTAGCAATGAAATCCTTATCTTTATACTATAGGTGGATTCATGACCCAACACAGATGTAACTATGGGAAATAATCATATAAACATTATGATTGATATTAATTCAATCATCAGACGGTTAATGAGATAGATTCCAAAAAAAACATTGTATAAATCACTATAATAATATTTTATGGTAAATAAAATTATCTTCACAAACCATTTTAATTGATTTATTTTCTAATGAATTTAAGGGATTGGGTTAAAAAGTATAAGAGAATCAAACATAAATCAATGTGAACTATTGTGAATGTATAAAAGGATGAAATGATGGTGAAATAATTGAATACATATTATGATTTAGTTCTCATATTTATATGAAAATTCCATATATATATATATATGGTTAATATTTTATATTTTAGTTAAAATAAGATCAAGGAATTTATGTTTGAGAATGATATGTATCTATAAACCAATTTTTCTTATAAATTAACAAGGGACCACAAAAAAAGTATTAAAAATCATGGTATATGATTGTTATGATGGAAAATGTGAGTCTTATAGTATTAAATATTGAATTGAGGTTAAAAACCTAATATAAATTAATTCTTCATACGCATCGGGAGCTTCACTAATGGATGATATTTATAGATTATATTATTATATATTGTAAATTTTATGGATATTATGTGAGACATTTAAGGATTATTCTCCAATAAATATTTAAAATATTTTTTATAATTTATTAAATCGTAGGAGTAACATTGAATGAGATTTTATTAAAATAGTATTTTTTTTGGGATAACTATTGGAGAACACATGATTAAGGTATAAATAACCCATATAATTAACATATGATTGGTTTGGAGGAAATAAAGGGTTTACATATTCTATGAAAATTGAGTTAGATCATGTTGATTACTTTGGAACTGATTATTTATTTAACAAAGATATGTTCAATAATATTTTTTATAAAATCTATTTGATATTTGGAATTATGATATACATTGATTAGTTTTTGACTTTATGAACTATTGATAAAAACCTTTAAGGGGTTGTTATAGGTTTAATTTTTAGGGGGATTTCTATTCTGGAAATGTATTAGTTTCTTAGATATTAATTGGTATTGGGAGAGGTATAATATGAAAAACATGTGATTGGGATATATACATATAGGGGTACATGATTTTATTAATGTATAATATTGTTTTCAGGAAGATAAGTATATTGGAATATCCTAAAGGAATATAATTTATATCATACATGATGTTATATCCTCAATAATTATATACTACGAATACCCTCATCTGATATCATTAGATAGAAATAGTTAAAATTATGATGATTTAATTTTTTATTGGTTGGGGGAGAGAATGTAACAAATTATTATTTGAATATCTATTTTTCTCTAATTGTGTTAAATATGTTTTATATCATTATCCACAAACAACACCAAACTAAAATGAAATCGTGATATATATGTATATATATATATGTTATTAATATTAAATATGGCCACTAAAACTAGGTATTGAAAAATTTGGTAGGAATAGTAATGAAAACTGTATATATATATTTATAAAATCAATTTATACAAATTTACATAAATTATTTTCTTATTGATGAAACATGAATTTTATGAATTTTCTTTTATATATAATAAAAAAATAGTAAATTATTTTTATATAACAACATTGATAGATTATAAAATTTATTAAATAATTCTACCTATATTATTATTTTTAATAAATTATCAATGAGAACATGTAGTATTTTAGAATTTTATTTTATAATAAAACATTATTTTCCTATGTTTTGATATTATTTATATAAGTTATAGTTTAATATTTTAGAAATATTAAATACTACAAATTAATTTTGTTTTTGTATTCTTCATTATAATAGAATCCTTGAATAATGTTTTTATACAATAATTTATTTTAATGTGAAGAGTGTAATTAAAATTAGTAAAAATTTCATGCCTCATTCTCAATTATTATTTTATAGACATGTTTTTTAAATTTATGAATACTTATTTGTGAAAAAGTATTTATTTTATAAAATCAATTATAAATATAATTCTATTTATTTTTTTAGAAACAAAAAATTTACATTTGATAAGATAAGTGATAATTTTGTAAATTTGTTTTTTTAATATAATATACATTATGTTTTTTGAATTGAATTTTTATAAAATTTTGAAATTAGACTAAATAGAAATTATATAAAATTATGAATAATATTTTTGAATTATGTAACAAAGGCCATTTGATTTTTTCTTGAAATAATGGAGAACATAGATTAAGAAACAAAATTTACAACATCCGAGTATAACAGAGTTAACGTGAAAAATATAATGATAGTGTGGTGAAAAAAGTTTTAAACATTTATTGGAATGTCTGATTTTGTAATAGGTAGAACATTTATTTTCAAATCACATTTATTTACCAAAGTTGGGTATACTTTACGTGAACCTCACATTGAATTATTAAAATCATTTTAGAATTTAGAAAAATACCATCCATTTTAACTTAGAAAATTGTTAAATCTCTTTTAACATTCTCTCATGTCACAACATAGTTAGATCAGCTCAATGATAGGAAAAATATATCCTAAACATTTGTACAAACCATTAATTTTTTTTCTATTATAAAAAGGGAATCCACTAAAGGCTTAACCCCCATTTAATAGGAGATAATCCATGAATTGAGGTATCAATATATAATCTAATTTTTGTCATTAATATTGGTTTACGTGAACTTTTTCTTCCTAAACATGAATAACTCATATAGAGACCCAAGATTCTTATAAAAGGATATTGAATATTTTTAGATTAATATAAATTACATTATATGAAAAAATTAAATAAATCTATAATAGTTTAGTTCATTTTCAAACATAGAAAAACATTATTCTAATATATTGAATGATCTTTTAAACCACTTTTAAATGTATTTGCATTCAGTAGTTATTCTTAAAATCTTTATTCCCATTCTAGGTATAGTAATAATTAGAAATGATGTCCTCAGATGCTCAGTAACGGTTAAAAAGGGAGGTATGTATTTATAACATAAGCATAAGGGTATGTGAACATTATCACATCATTTGAAAAGCATTGCATGGATATCAAATAATATTAATTTTAATAATTTAATAAAGCATGGATGTGCGTAGGACATGAATCATAATATAATCATATAAGATTAGAAATGAGTGTATGAAAATGGCATACATATAAGATTAGAAATATTTTTTCAAGGATACCAACCACAAAATTATTTAAATGTTAGGCGTGTGATAATCTCCAATGAACCAACTTTAGGAATAAGAATACCTCCCATGTACCCGACTTTTGTGTGTTTCAGATTGCCTCTCATATAACATCTTATTATAGGATTGGGATGAACTCTAATGTACCATCTTGTTGTTGGCTTGGAATGAAATCTTGTGTACCCTTTTATTATGGATTTCAAATGACCACCAATGTGTCCTATTCTTGTAGGATTTGAATGACCAACCTAGTACATTTTTTTTAGACATTTGGAAGACATCTTTTCCACCGTCTTTTTGAAAAGTAGTCTCCCCACTCATGTACCCATTCTTTTCATAGAGAAATTATTTTTTTAATAATGCAATGGAGAGAGATATTTGTCCCACCCATCACATAATCAATTCGAACATATGAGGTCCACAATATCATAAAAATTCATTATATAATAATTGACGAAATGAAATGTGTATTATAAACATGTCATCATATCCTAACATTTTTAATTTATACATATTTCAAAATAATTTCATTATATTTTGACTCAAGAGAAGAAGATGTTTTCGTATTTTTTTTTTCATGGTATAACACATGTAAGAGGAAACAGATTCATAAAATAGTTAATTTTAAATATAAACCATAAAAAGAATAATAAAAATGTATTTCTGGGATCATATCCTAAGTAAAGCATAAAATATATAAAAGGATTTCATCTTCGATGGAGAAGGATATTGAATGATCACATGAAGAATATCATAAGAAAAATAAAATTTTAATTAAAATAATTCTGTATACAAAAAATACTACTTCTAAATAAATCTCAATTAAAACAAATTCTTAAACATATGATGTTTATATTAAAACTCAATTGGAATATTTCCCATTGAATATGTTATTTCGATTAGAAAAATAAAAAAAATTGTAAAATTTTTTTTAATTTAACTATGAATACTAATAATGGAATATATTAAAAAATAATAATAAATTATTTTAAAATAAAAATAATTTTTAAAATAATTTTCCATAAAAACAAACTTTAATATTAATTTAAATAAAAATTTGAAATATTTTTTAGCGGGAAATGTATTTTTAAATGAAAATAGATTTCTGAAAGAAGAGAGAAAGAAGGTGATATTTTCATAAAAACGTTTCTTAATTATATTAAGATCTATTTAGTTGTATAATGGTACCATAACATTAATATATCATAAATTACTAGATTATATGAAAAGTCATGTGATTTTTTTAAAGATAGATGTAAAGATTTCAAAAACCGAAGTATAGTCATAAATAATCCCAAAAATGATGATATTGTAACAAAAAATTATGACCAATTTTTTATTATTGAACATTAATCCCGATTAATAAATAAAATAAAATCTAGAATAAAATAAATAGGTGATTAATATGACATATATCTTATAGAAGTAAAAAGTGAGACTGAAATCCCTTTTAATATAAGTAACATGTGAATAATGATCCACATGAATGAACAACATCAATTAAGAAATTGAATATTTAAATATAAAGGAAATTAAAGATATAAAATTTCATAGGGAATCATATAAACAACATAAAATAAATGAGTTTTTAATATAACATTAGTATCATACAAATGAAAGTTATATTAGAAATACACTTACCATAATTCTTGGATGACTTTATACATGCTAAAACTTCATGTACAACAAATATATGTCTAAAATACATCTAACACATAAATATATTCATATATATATATATATAATATGATACTAGAATTTATTATTAATTTATATTACTTTTTTAACAAAAATTCTATATTAAATATACTTTTTGGGTAAGACCGTTTTGTTTTTTTTAATTTTTCTGTCAATATATTTTCAGACCTCTTACATGGATCAAGATTTCATCATTTTGATAATGAAAACCGTGATATAAATTCAATGTATTATAAATATATATACATTTACAATTATTTATTAAATATATAATTTTTTTTAAATACACCATTCATGGAGATGCTACGCAGTACATATTCATGAATAAAGCTTCCATTTTCTTGTCGTATTGAATGAAATGAAATTAATATAAATATATATATGAAACTATATTTGAATTCAAATATAAATATTATTTAATTTATATCAAATATTAATATTACATTCAACGTTAATACATTCTATGTAATGATTGAATGAATCCCATAGGTTCATCGGGCAGTAGTCCACCATACACCCAAAGGATGTTATAGGATTCTTGAAAAATATATTATTTGAAGCTATGGGTTATATAAGAATTAGATAAGAATGAATAATCATTAATATCATATATATCATATATAAATATCATCCCCATCATTAATATCAACCATAGTAGTTGGTAATGAAAAAATGGATGATGATTGTTCATGAAGTGGTAGTCCAATGTACAAACGAATAGTTATTTTGTATCACATATGATTTAAGTGTTTGTTGGATTGGGTCATAAACATAACATGAAAAAAATATTTACAAGACTATTGTTTTTATATATAAATGATATAAATATAATTTATGGGGTTTTATGATGAAATTAAAACAAAGTGATTGATTATGGAAATGACCTCATATTTAGGTATCATCTTATATTTTTCACTAAAGGACATACATGGCCAGATTTATGACCAATATATTTCGTATAGGATGATAAGAAGGAAATGGGTAGTTTATTTTCAAAAATATTATATGTTATTTTTATTTTTATATTAAACTTTAGTCTATTGTTAATCTAATTTTTCTCTTAATTTTTCTGAATAATTTAAATTATTTTCACAAATACTTTTGGCCAAAAATGAAATATGAAATATTATAAATTACAAATTATTATGATTCCAAATTTTAAAAAAATTATTTCAAATTAAAATATTTTATTTCGACGAAATTATTTAAAACTAATCCTATAGTTGGGAGGAGATAATGTGGTTTTAAGGAGAATACATTCAAAAGTTCGTAACAGTTTTATATCCATTATTTATGTGAAATTTATTTCAATTACCTAAATTTTATTAATAGATAAATAAATTAACTACTTATACTTTGAAACATATTTAAAATAAAATTTAACTAAATAAATAATTCAAATAATGTTGCAGTTTTAAATTAAAACTGAGTACTTTTTTACTATTTATAAAAAATTAAGATACTAAGAAAAATACAAAAAATGAACCATTGGATAATATTTAAATCAATGTTTAAAAAATTAATTTTATTTTGTATAATAATATTTATCATGCTGTGAAACTTTCATTAGGAAATAATTGTACTCGTAAAAGGTTGTCAAAAAATATTTTAAAATAATAAATGATTTTTTCATAAAATATAATTCAATCTTATCTATTTTCTAGGAAACATATAATATGTATCTTAAATATTTTTTTATTTATAATATATTAGTTTCATTAAAATAGTTCATCATTTTTTTAAATTTATTGAGATAAAACATATTTGTGCATTGAAAAATAGACTTTTCTAAAATCGAATTCCAATATATTCAAATAGTTCACACATTCATTTATAATTAATTTTTTCTTAATTAGTTCTGTTTATAAATATTTATAAAAAATATTTTCATTATTAATTTAAAACTTTTAATACCCAAAATTCTAAAGGCTATGTTACGACTATAATAAAAATTTAATAATTGGACATGTTTCTTTTAAACACAGTGTTATGTGTAAAATATGTTATGAAAAATGTTTTGTGTAACAAAATTAATAATTGAAATTGCGTGTAAGGCTAGCCAAACTCATTGTTTCTTGAACTACATTCTAAAATAAGGGTTACATTTTTTAAATGCGTAACTTGTATTTGTGTGAGATATAATCATTAATTGGTCTAGTGTGTAACACAATATATAAACTATATTTAATTTATTCCAAAAAAAATATTTCGTAAAAACTCTTAGTGTAACATTCTACACCCCATAAAAATAATTATCCCCTTGAAATTCATCTCGGTCATTTAAGGTTTAATAATTTAATTTTCTTTTTATAGAATCCCACATCATAATAATAAATATGGAAACATAATTTAAAAAAATAATTTGGGAGAATTAATGGTTAACCAAATTAGCTCATAAATAGGTTTAAATATAATAGATAATAAGTGGGATTTGAAGATTTGAACATGGGAGAAATTCCAAAACAATTATCGTTAAAGATAAAGATCACTAATCAAGATAACACGAGTTATCTAAAATAAATTAATGACCCCAAAACCATAAACCCAAATAGGTTTGAAAATACCATTTATATCATATAAAATTACAATAACATGACCACCATTATTAATGGAATTTTCAATTTAAGGTATACAATATGTTATATGCAGAAAATAACCCATTGTTAATTCTTTTATAAATTATTAATCCATCACATCCTCTAGTTAATAAAAGGTTCTTTTATGTTTCTAAATAACTACGTGGTCATATAATCCATAAATAGAATAATAAGTCATGTTGTATATCTTTATTTATCATCATATAAAAATTTTGTACAAAAGTTATTCAACATAGATTAATATTCATATTGAAAAATATTAATCTCTAAAGCCCCATTAACAGTTTATCATAAACTATGTCATAAATATTTAACTCTTTTACCTTAATGAAGGATTAAATCCCAAAATATTATAATTAATTTCACTATATTATATTAACCTTAACCCCAATTTATCATATATTACACATTTATTGTCACATACAAAACATATGAATACCTTCATCATGTATTCTATTAATACATAGTGATAACCGAAATTTAAATAAATTTTTATTTATAACATGCAATATTCCTTGTTATTAATACATATTATTGGATATATTACATAAATAAACATGTTTTGTGACCTTAATCAATGATAACATGGACCAATTTTTCAACAAATCCATTATCATTTTTGAAGTGCTAAATACAAACCAATTTAAATTATTCTTATCTGACATATGTTAATAAAAAATAATAATATTTTATTAACATTTGGGACATATAATGGGATACCTTACCTTAATCAAGTTTATTTCATAAAACATTAACTTATCAATAAATAAATTTTCTTCATCATCATTACCAATCAATGTATTCTTTTAAATCCTAATTGAAAAATTTATACTGAACAATCTTTTACAATTCCCAAATCCCAAATCCAAATATATAAGTACTTCAACCCTTCCACATTAATTACTGTCATGGAGTTGGTTCTTATATTTATTAGAGTAAATTCATAGTTGAACAAAATGAATTGGGTAATTCCCAAATTCCCCATTGATAAAAAATTTTAATTCCTTGAATATTTTTAACACTATGATTATTTCTTACGACATAGATAAAATCTTCCACTCTAGTTGAGGTGTTATTATAGGTTCTTATTCACTTATTCTTGACATGAAAGTGTCCATATTGTCTTTATTTTACATTTATTACCACGGGAACTTTCATAAAAGTCCATATAACTCATAGTAAATGTCTAAGGAATAACACCAAGGTTCACATTGTTAATAATATATCGTGATATATAATTAAACATAAAATAAATAACTTTATTGATGTAATAATACAATTTGGTTTCTAATATTAATCAAATTTTACATAAAATTCAATTTTAAAATAATTCCTTCTTTTTATATAAATCGTCTTAAACCAAAATCATAGCATGAGAAACAATAATCAAATTACAAAACTATATAATTATGTATAATTAGGTATGGGATGACAAAAATCTAAATACTTATTCTTCAATCAATGACACATTTTGATTATCCAAGGTTACACATGAAAATAAAATATTTAAATACTTAATGATATTTCATAATGTGTTTATGAATTTCCATATCATAACCCTATGGAGTATCAGTGTAGTTTTGAAGAAAGGCACATTTTCAAAAAATAATTCCGGATTGAGTGTAGATCAATGTGGCATTTTATATGTTTTTACCCCTAGATAAATCTATTCCAGAGCCACATCCACATGTAGTATCTATTAATGGATTTATTTCTAGTAAAACACTCTCCCCTTGCTTCACCAAAATCTTGCGACATTTTCAATTACACAGACACATACATAGAATTATCATTAGAGACATCACCTGGCATATCCATGTAAATATACCCAAGGATATAACTAATGTTTTTGTGAACTAGTGTTTGGATAATAACTAATATCTTCCATTGATATCAATTATTGTTACCCACAAATGCACTACTTGGATAAAACAAATTTAGAAAACTATTCATTACATTATAAGGACACATGCCTCGTCACCATAAAAGTTTACTTCATTGGGAAACAAAGAACACATTATTATAATTTGGTGATAGATTTTAAACATCTTAGGTAAATATATTCCCATTTTTTTATCTTATATAATACATTTCTTCATAGACTAGAGAAAAGAAACATACGAAAGGCTGAGTTCAGGTTCATTATATTGAAAATAAATGGAGATACATAAGCATAACATGAGAATAATTGTATTAGATGATGATAATTTCATTTAAAATATAATCCCTTGATATCAAATATGATAATCATGAATCATAGAATAATTATTGGAAGTTCATAAGGCATGAATCTTAAAATAATTAATGAGCATGAGCTATGAGAGAACTATAATGTTATAAGATATGAAATTTATGGAATACACATAAGCCTATAAAATATTCTTACATGTATACCTACTATGAAATTAATAATATGTTAGGCTTGGGATAAACACCATTATTATTGCTTTAGTATTGGGATAACCACACATGTACCCTATTTTTTAGCATCAGATGACCTCCCATGTACCCTCCATTTGCAGGATTGGGATAAACTCATGTGTACACTCTTCTATTTCACATGGTATGAGATCCAATGTACACTTTTGTTACCAACATGGGATGACCTCCCATATACCTTCTTAATGTAGTATTTGGATGAACTTCTGTGTACACTCTCTTTTGTGTATTTAGATGACCACACATTAACACTTTATCCTCATAGAACATTTTTCATTACCCAATCCATTGGAGGGAGATATTGGTCCCATCCATCACATTATGAATTCATAAATATGTGTGAAAAAGGTTATAAATTTTTTTCAAATAATAATCTAGGAAATTAAAATGGTATTACAAACATTTAATCATATCAAAATTTGTCTAACTGATACATGTTACATAATTATTTAATTATAGAATTACTCATGAAATAAATCAGATTTCATAAGAGTTTTATCATGGTATAACCCATGTAAAAGAAAAGGGTGTCATAATGATATTTCATTCATAATAATAAAAAATTTAAATAATAAATAATATGGTGTCATTAAATAATTTCCCCATTAAAAATATTTTATATGAACATATTTTATCTTCGATCGACAAAGATTTTGAATGATCACTTGGACAATTTCTTATCGAACAAACCATTTCATTGATAATAAATTTTTAGAAATAAAATATTTTCAAAATTATTTTATTTGAAAATAACATTGAAAACATATATAATGATCTTTAAAAAACCTTTTTATCATTTATTAATGAAAATAATCTTTCAATTTAGAAAAATAATTAATAAAAAATAAAAAAAATTTGAATAGATCTTTTATTTACAATTTCATTGAAAACATATAATGGATATTTTGAAGACATATATAAAACCATTTATAATAAAAAAATTCAAATTATATTTCCGTAAAAATGGTATTAAATTTTAATTTAATATAATTTTTTATATTTTTTACAAAACTTGGTCTTTGAATAACAAATATTTTATTCTGAATAGATAAATAAGGTCTGATTCATTTATAAAAAATTTTATAATTATCATTAGTAATAAATTGTGTCCAAATAGTTCAAACAAACTAAATTATCATAAATAAATAGAGTAAGAGATAAATAAATCGAATTAATGAGATATGAATCAAAATATTTCATCCATTGGAGCATAATCACACAAAATCCCTTTAAATAATGGTATTGTAACTAGAAATAATTACCTCATTGGTACCATTTATTCTTAATCCCTATTAAGTAATAACATAAATTGTAATGTAAAATGTAATAAAAATAGATAAATTTATGATTTAGATCTATATAGGGATTTATTGACATATTTTGAAATAACATAGGTTTATATCATAATATATGTATAGCGATGGAAAATTGAGACAAAATAGCATTACTGATATATTAAAATTTGAAAAATAAATATCCGGATAGGGAGATAATAAAATGGATGATTAAATAAAAATAATTTCAATTCTAATCACAATAAATTATATTCATATGAATTATACAGACCACATTAAATAAATATGTAGTGAATATGACATGTGTCTTATAGATGAATAATGGAAGGAAAATTTACCATACCAGTTATGTATGTTTTGAATAGTGAGTTTTGTGAATGAATAATTTCAATAGAAACATTTAATATGAATAAATACAGTAAATTCATGAAATAAAATGTAATATTTAAGTATATATAGCTCTCAATATAAATGAGTGGCTAATATGGGAGAAGTTGTATAGAAATAAAAGTGTGACTAGAATTCCATTTACCTTAAGTATTGACTTCCTTCACAAATGTTCAATACTTATTTATAAAAAATACAATTGTATTATAAATATTAAAATGAACCATATTTATATGTATATCTCCATATTTTTTTATTATGACTTTATATTACCCATTTTATACAATTCAATGTAAAATTTACGTTCCAGTTAATAATCGATTTTTTTCCATTAGTGATTTAAATTTTTATTATTGTCCCTATTATATTGATCAATATTTAATAATTTTCAGAGTTTAACAAATTATATAAATATCATATAAATTTAGTACATATTTATTCATTATAATCAATAAAATATAGAAGTTGTAAATGAAATACACCATTTATAGAGACGGTAGGTCATACGTACGGATGACATATGCTTCCATTTTATAGTTGAATAGAATTAAAGACATGTAAATGATATATATATATATAATATCATTAAAATATAATTATTATTTATTTTATACCAAATATGGATATTAAATTCTTCCTTAATAAATTCCATTTAAAGTGTGAACGAATCAGATTGGTTTGCAAGGTGGTAGACCACCATACACATGAAAGATGTTATAGTTTTCTCAAAAAATAGACGGAGTGAATGTTTGTGTTATATAATAACTAAATTGTAATTAATAAATCCTAAATATGCTATATATATTATTTAAAATTATATTCCAATAATTATTCACAACATACAGATGAGGTATTGGAAAATGAGAAATATTGGATTGTGGGTGGGTAGTCTACCGTATACATGAACATTAATTTTATAAATCATTTCATGGAAGTGTTTGTGGTTTTAGGTAGCTAAATAAAAATAAAAAAACTTCATTATATTTATGATAAAAATAAAACTATATAATAATGATATAAAAATAATTTAATGGGATCATGATATAAATATAACAAAAATACACATGGATTAAAGTTCCTCCAACTTAGTTTTATTCTTTTTTAACTAAAGGAACTAAATTTATTTATTAATTCTAAATTTAATTCTTATAGAATCATATTATGGATTTAGTGAAGTACTTATTGATGGTCCTTTCTAAAAAAATTGGTTTTTATAGTGTGAATATAGGGGGAGAGTTGCTGGCCTTTTATATGTGGGGGAAAAGAACGAGTTGGCCTTTTTGGAAGGAATGATTGCTGTACTGAGGTTTTTCTCAGAAATAGGATTCAACAATTCCCCTAATTGAGTAAAATAATCATTATTTTCGAAAAAATTCTATAAAAATATTGGACATGTTATAAGTAATTTTACCCTTACAATTAATGTTTAGCCCTCTCATAAACCCATTTTCCATAAAATCCAAATGATTAAATTTAAAGAGTTTCACATATATTTTTTGTCAAAAATTTAAAGATAAAATTAAATTAAATAATAATATAGTATTATTCAAAATATGGGATCCATTTCTTCATATTCCAAAAAAAAATCCTGAAAAAATTAATTTAAAACTATTGTAGTATATAGAATGTGGAAACGATTTTTTATAGTGAAAATGTTCAAAATTTTCCAATATTTTTATATTCAATATCATGTCAATTTTATTAAATTGAACCAAATTGGAAGAATTTATGAATAAAATAACCAGTGAAACATTAATCCAAATTTATAATATAATATATCAGTATTAATAATTTGATAAAAATGTCATTTTTATTTATAATTCATTATATATCAATATTAATAAAAAATGAATCAATAAAAAAATAAAAAAAATTCACCGTGAGATAAAACTGATGTTTAACATTAAAAAATGAAGTATATTTTTTCAAATAGAATTTTTAAAAGTGTAAAATTTTAATAATATAATATTTGTTCATTAGAAGGCTATGAAAAAAGATTTTTCTAATGGAATATTTTAATGTGTTTACTTCAATAAAATCTTATATCATTCCGAGAAATTATATAATAATAGTTCAAATATATTTTTTAATATATAATTTATAATTTAAATGAATATCAATGGTCATTTTTTTGTTTTGCTGAGATAAAACATATTTCTTCATAGAAATGAAATCCCTTGAGAAAATAAATATCATTATTCTCAAAATGTTCTTAATTTTTTCTGTAATTAATTGGCCAGTAAAAGAATAATTTTATAATAATTAGTAATGAATATTTTCATAATATACTGAAAAAATTTCATACCCACCATTCAAATGGCTAGGTGATAAAAATAATAATATTTTAATAATATTTCATGTTTCGTTTAATCTCAATGTTTCTTTAAACATAGGCTAAACACGGTGTTGTGTGTAACATATTATAAAACAAGTATTATGTGTGAAAAAAATATAAAAGTAGTTTTTATTGTATCAAACTATAATATCTATGTTCTGTGTAATGAATGATTAATTTGTCTTTTCATATAATTCAATCCTAAATTAGTGTAATGTTTAATTGAATCCATCAAATAAATCACATTTATTTGATAAATATCAATCACAAAAAAGGGTATTATATGTAATTAATCAGATTTTGTTTTGTTTTATTTTAATATATAAATGGGAAAATTCCAAGACACGACGCTAAGATGGGGTGCGATTCTGAGGCCTGGGGTGCTCAAAACGATTTCATGAAAAATGGTATATATTTAATAGAAAAAAACGTGAAATTTCAGAAAATGTGAAATAAATTATAAAGGGTTTCTCAGATCAGAAATAAGAGAGAACCATTTAGCTCAGAGCAGCGACTTTACCATAGGTTTGACCAAATATTGTTCTATGTGGGTCATCTGAAAAAAAAGTAACTAGGGGCGTAAGGATAATTAAATAATTTAATAAATTTCTATTTTATTTTTGAAATCCAAATGATTCATAAAAGGTAGATCCAATTTAAAATGTAATACATTCGTTTCGTTTATAAGGGGATTTTTTCAATGGGTAGGCCTAAAATCAACCCTTGCGGGATGGCTGAAAAAGTAAGATTTTGTACGTGAACATCATTTAAATATTTAATAATAATATTTTATTTGGACATTACCAATTGATGTAGCGATGATTTTATTATTTCTATAATCCATTCTAGAGGATTTTATGGTTATAATAAACCGTAGAACTTCCCCAACGGCAAGAAGATTAATGGCCTATCCTGATGACAAACATCTGCTGATCTAGGATCAATGATGACACAGACCTCCATTATTTATCAAGCACCGATCCAATCCACGAGGTAGAGTTTTGAAAAATTTGTGATTTCATTTCCCCTATGTTGAATCAAATGATAAATGCGGAACAACCCACGAATATGTTGTTCCATGGTTCATTCATTATTTACAATATTGTTAAAATACTGTGGGATAAATGGAGTATATATTAGTGATTATTCTGCTATTTGTTTTTCTATGATTCTACTAAAATTAATGAATCATGAAAAATGAACAAGGAAATGATATTTTCATTGTAAGATCATGTTCTTATTGTCTACACTAAATCTATTTCATTCTTCATGCGTTCTTCTCTCATTGAAACCATATGCGATGGATCCATCATTTCGCCCATGATGCATGGCACAATGATCTGAGATCAAAGGTTTTGATCCATGACAGTATTGCTAAGGTGCAATGGGAGCACAATAGGAAATATGTGGTCTCATGATGGAGTTCATGAAGAATGGAGGGCCTCCTGTAGGGGGGTCACTGATGAGGGAAGTTTGTTTCCCGGTGGGGTGCCCAATTGCGGCCCAATGGGACCACTCCAGTGGAGGAGCCTACATAGGTCTCGGCATCGGAACCAGGTGGCCGAGGTGTGGTATCATTTTTGTTGAACGCAGTGGTCGTATTGTCAAGAAGAATATGATAGAGTCATGGGTTGAATGAGCTAGACCACACGTGGTTTACTGACCTTTGAAAACTTGGTTCATCTGGTGGCCCAGCCATCCAAAGTCTAATGGTCCATCAGACCGACCTAGATCGACCATTTTGGCTCGGGGTTGGAAATTTTCTTAAGTTGTGTCGTCTTAACCAGGTCGGGTCGGGCCCATACAAGTCCCATTTTACAAAATTAGCCTTATATTTCAAACAATGTGTCTGTTTGATGAGTGTTTTGTGGTGTTTTTACTATTCCATTGAGATGATACCTTTAATAATCTCTATGTAAGTTTTTAGAAAATTTGGAATATGAAAAAATGGCTCTAGGAGTTGGTTCTCCCAGAAAACATGTGCTATAAGTGGAATCTAACGGATGTGTGTGACTTGTAGGATTCGTGACTCACAGAATCTCTATGCGCCATGGACGCTCCATGCACTATAGACTGTTCGTGCACTGCCGATTCACTTTGTTCCATTGTCTCTCCATGTGCCATCGACATCCTGGACACCATCACCATTTTGTCCGCCATAGATTTTCTATGTGCCACTAATTCTCAGTGCTCCATTATTGCCTTGTGCTCCATCGATGCTCTACGTATTATTGGAAATTGATCTGCCACTGGCACTTATAGTGTCCTTGAGACATGGAGATATGTCGACTACAACTTCAAATTCTTTTCATCATGATTTAAACTTGTACCTCTCTGAGCTGACCATATTGAGAGTACACTATGTGTTTATATTGTGGTGTACAATTTGTTTTTCCTTTGTAGAATATATTATGTTTTTTCATTAGGGTATAATTCATATACTCTTAGTGGTATTTTCCTTCTTGGCTTCGGGGTCCATACTGAGTATTGTTTTACTCAAACCTATAAGGGTTATAGACACACATGTCATGTATTGTTATAATGAATGATCATTTTATGGAGTACGTGGTGGATCAGAGCCATGTTGTTCATAGAGAGAGGCCTGGGAAATGATCTATGCAACAAGGACATTAGAAAATTGTTTATATACCTACAATTCAGGTAGAGCTTTCTACAAATGAATATTAGGATGATGTACTTTTTCATTTCACTGGGATTGTAATCTTTCCCTTTTTTACTTTTATGTTTTTTACTAGAATTTTTTTTGTTGGTATCAATGAGGTATTCATTATTGTATACATATAGATGTTTAGTTCATCAATTTCTCTTCACGATGTATGTATGTGTACAAGTACTTTTCCAATTTCCTCCCATTTGATGGATATGCACAATCGATGCTAGTTTATAGCCCATTACTTATAGGAGGAAGGCTTAGTGTAGTCATGACACAGTCCCATAGTGATTGGTCAAAAAACAGTGTTATTTTAGGTGGTCATTTATTCTTAATAAACTGTTTGTCTATCTGGTCGGTTTTGGGAAACGATGTAGAGTGTTTCAAGTATAGATTTTAGGTCAGGTAATCTTGTGTTGGTGCAGTGATCGACTTATACATACACCAGGACTATGAATTCTAAATTCAGACTCGATATATGAAAACAACGATTATAGGGGAAATAATTTTACATGTATCATATAAAAATGAGTGTCTTCTCATGTCCCTCTGGAGTTAGTGTTAGCACACAAGGTATACTCAATTGATTGTGACACATCTTGACCTATTTTAGGATGTCTCTACACAAACATCTAGCCCGGATTCTAATGCATGATCATCAAGATGATCTAAGTAGTGACGAGGCATCGTTACATAGAATATTACCATATATAACACCCTTTTGTGGTGTACCATTGATACCACAACATATAGGGTTGTAGTTACTAGCAGTTTTACCCGTATAGGATGCATGTAGAATGATTGTGTTGAATGAGTTCCAAGGGAAGTAACCTCCAAGGTTCAGTGGAGCGCTAAGCCCACAAGTAGGTGAGTAGTGGCGAGAGGCTGTTACATTTGTCTTCCTCCATGTGTGGATGCCTCTCGACCACATGGTAGTCCTTTTTTAATGTTTTTTTCATGGATAAATAGTGAGATGGTGGATTTTATTGATATAGACTGATTAGAGAAAAACCACACTCAAAAAGAAATTGAACATCTCTTTAGGGAGGCATTCTTTCTAGTGATGTTATGATATGTGTATATATAGGAGATATTGCATCTATATCAGGAAAACAATACATTTTAGAAGTACTAGATGAGGATTATGGATCATTATTTCTAATCCCTAGATATGGTGTGGGGACTGTTATTTAATTTCCATAACATCATAAAGGGGCTACATAGAGTGATCAGGGCATCTATGATATCCCCGATCATCCCGACACACATTGGGTTATTATAGAGTGAACTTATATTCGAGAGATTTCTGGTGTAGCAGACATCGGGAGTGGGAGTTACCAATAGGCATCAGGTATCTAAGTCTTCTGCTCTCAGTAGATGAAATATAATAGAGGGATCCATGTGAATAAAATAGTTCAAGGCATGACCCTATGACATAGGTTTATTAATTCATTGATCCTAGGGATGATCATGATATCCAAAGTATATGTTATGCTACTCATGTGGTGGTAGGGGAAAATGGCTTGAGATTTTCCAACTGGCTGAATAGATGTTCAGAAAAAGGTCGAGGGACCATTAAGGAAGAGTCGAAGACATAAATTGGGTGGTCCGACAGGCAGTGAAGGTGGCATATGAGCTGGACAAGAAACATAATTTTAGAGGAGGTTCATTGTATATCCACAACCACCCCCATGAGGTCTACTATGGGCTTTGGGAGCATGTGGACATGGATGAATCTAGATTCAGGTGATGGAGGCCTATGATCCTATTTTTTTTGAGATTTATATAGGTATGACCTTTATCTTTTCCGCCCATTTTTTCGTTTTGATAGAAACATGTACCAGACACTAATTTCTTGAAATGACCCAAGTCCGAGACACAAATATTTCAACAGAATAGGTAACTTGATCCATACACTTAGAGACCCATACGGGAAGCAACTTGATTATTATACAACAGTACTGATAGTTTACCCTTACTCATGGGGGAGACAGTTTTGAATATGATGCTTTTAGGATAGGATCAATGTCATATGAATTCATTCTTCGTATGGATGGTTTATTGGATGTTCATGAACAAATTTACTGTTTTAGGTGCACAATATAGTATGACCATAGAGATGGGACCTGGTTGTCCTTTTTTGGCCATAATAAAACCCAAGTATCACAGGATGGACTCACATGTAGGAGTGTGCAACCAATCAAACCCAATTGGAAAGCATGACCCTCAATGTAGTGGATGAGATGAGTCCTTGGATTCCTAAAGTGGTGTATGATTATGAGGATGTTGTTCTAGAATATTTTCCCAGATTAACTCCTCTTAAAGGGGTCGATCTCTACATTGAACTATACCCCAAGACGACACTACTATCTACGCCAACATAATGGATGTCTCTCATGGGGATTTGTGAGTTATGTGTACAACTAGAGGACGTGTAGATGATGGGATTTGTGAGGCCTAATGTATCAAACTAGAAACCCATGCTTTTTTCAAGAAGGAAGGCATGATCATGGGGTTAGGTGTAGACTATAGGTGCCTAATTCATGTGATCATAAATAATAATTATCCAATACTAAAGACCGATGACCTCTTAGATCAGCTAAAGGGAGTGAGGTGGTTTTTGAATATATACCTCATATTTGGCTATCACCTGCTTCGAGTACGGGATATGGACATCCCATATATAGCCTTCAGATGTTATTAAAAAACTATGGATACATTGTGATTCCATTTGGCATGATGAATTCCCCATAAGTGTTCATGGGACTCATGAATAGGATTGTCCATCCTTATGTAGACCAGTTCATTGTGGTCATCATTGATGACATCTAACTGTAATTGTTGCCTGAGGAAAAGCACATGGAATACTTGATGATGGTATTGGCATAATCAGAGAGCACTTTCTTTACGGGAAGCTCTTAAAGTTTCAGTTTTGGATAAGAGAGTTCCACCTTTTGGGAAACATCATTTCCGAGATTCGATTTTTAATAGATATGGTAAATATTGAAGAAATTATTTATTGAGAGACACCCTTGAGTGTTACTGAGGTACAAGGATTCCTAGGTTTGGCTGTATACTATTGGTGGTTTGTACCAAACTTTTCCAACACAACATCTCCAATGATTTCCACGACACAGAAGGGGAAACCATTCATGTGGATAGAGAAGTGTCAATAGTGCTTTCCGGAGATGAGGAAAAGGTTGAAAAGTGATCCAATATTCGGACTACCAAAGGAGGGTGTTGAGTACGTGGCATCTTGTGATGCATAAGGGACATGTCTTGGTTGTGTCCTGACGAAGTGGAATGTGGGGACTGAATATGGTTTGCACTAGTTTCAGCGACATGAGAAGAACAACACAATATATGATCTGTTGTTGGTAATGGTATTATTTGTAGTGAAGAAGTGGAGTCCCTACAAGATGGGTGAGCGTTTTACCATCTACTATGACCATAAGAGTCTCATGAATGTCTTATCTCAAACATATTTGAATATGGGATATAGGCATTTTCTAGAGATCCTCGAGTTCTATGACATTGTCATTGTATATTCTCTTAGTACGGGGAATATGGTTCCCAATGTTCTTAGTCATAGATCATGTTCACAGCTATTTAATGAGGCATCAAATCAGTTAACCTCAATGTAGATATACTTTATGGATATAGATGAATAATCTTATCTCTAGTCGAGGATGGTTACCCCTTCACTCTTATAATGAGTTAGAGATACTTATCACAGAGATACCAACTACAAGCCATTACATTCTAAGATGTCCACCGGGAATGCCCCGAATGTAGATTCGAAAGGTGGGGAGAATTTAATTATCCCCAGATGGCACATAACAGTACTGATGTTGTTACAGGAGGTGGTCTTGAGGGAGTTCAAACCATTGCCTATAGTGGTACATCCTATGGACTAAAAGACGTATTAGGACCTCCAACGTCAGTTCTAGTGTTCGAGATGAAGAATGTGGTGGAAAAATTCATTTCTAGATTCCTCACATGCTAGAGAGGGAAGGATGAACACTAGGTTCTGCCGGGTTTGACTCTTGCACATGAGGTTCTGGAGAAGAAGTGGGATGGGATATCGATGGACTTCGTGATGTGTTTACCATGAACATCTAAGAAATACGATACCATCTGTGTGATTCATGACCAACTCACTATGTCATCCCACTTCTTACTGATCCATGAGTAGAGCTTATTTGAGAGCATGGGATTCCACTACATGTATGAGATAGTTTTACTCCATGGAGTCTCTTAAACAATAGTCTTGGATCATGATGATCACATTACATCCCATCTATGGACGATATTTCAAGGAGATTTTGGGAATCTTCTTTTCTTGAGCACACCATTTCATCCTCAGATGGATGGCCAAATAGAGAGGAAAATCCAGGTTATAAATGACATGATATATGTTTTCATCCTAGACATTAGCGGTATTTGGTAGGACCACTTACCTATAGTAGATTTTTCATATAAAATATTAAACCATTCCACCATTGATATGGATCCGTTTGAGGCCTTGTATGGGTGACACTACAGGTCACCACTTTACAAACTATTTTAATGGAGATTAAACTCATGGGTCCAGAGTTAGAACGGGCTGCCAACAAGTAGGTTCAAATCATCCAGGAGCGTATGAGGGCTATATAGAGCTGATATAACTCTTATAATGATAGGATATAAAGGAGAATGGTGTCCAAGGATAGAGACCATGTGTTCTCTAGGGTCTCACCTTGATATGGAGTGATGATATTTTTGAAGGGAGGTAAGTTTTCCCTGACATACATCGACTCTTTTCTAATTCTAGGAAAAGTTGGAGAGGTGGTGATCACCTAACATTACCCCCACAGTTTCACCACGAGTATGATTTCATCCATGTGTCATAAGAGAGCAAGTATGTGCCTGATCAACCACACATAATCAACTAGGGAATGCTGGACATTGACGATTGGGCAACTTTAGCAGAGTACTCAGTGGAGATATAGGATCTAATGGATAAGATAATTCATGGGTGGTCAATCCTTCTAGCGCGCGTTCAATGGTAGCATGGGAATCTCCATGAGAACACTTGGAAGTAGGAGACTCAAATTCATGATGAATATCCTCGACTTTTTGTTCATTAGATCTTGTTTTGTCTTTGGGGGACATAAATCCCTATGGTGGGGAGAATGAATTCACTCAGATTTTCTCTGTTTATATTTTAAAATTTAATTTGGGAAAATATGTCACTAAGAACAAAAATGGTGTGACATTCTGAGGCTCTAGGATCCTGTAACCTTTGTTTAAATATTCTTATGTTTTTAATAGCATGCATGCTTGATGTTTTTAAAAAAAATGTTAAATAACTCTTAATCAATTTCCCAGATCAGAAATAAATGGGCACCTTTGAGCACATAGCAAGGGAATTACACTATGCGTGAGATAACATTAGTTATAACATGTCATCTGTAGAAAATTACACCATCTGTGTAACCGTAAATAAAATAAAAAAATAAAAAATATATATTTAATTACTAATAACTAATAAATGGTAACGTGGATTTGAAAATTGAGACTACCATTGAGTTCAAAAGTGGGTTTTTCCCTAGGTAAGGCCTAATATCGACCAATGTGGGTCAACCTTGAAATTTAGTTTTGGGAAATCAACATCATTAATATATTTAATTAAAATATTTTATTTGTATGTTATGTGTTGATGCAGTTGTATTTTCCTTTATTTATAAGCCTTGTTCGAGGTATTAATGGGAATAACCATAACCCTATAATTCCTATGAGGAAAGGAGATGGAAGCTCTCACCAGATGATGAACATCAGTAGACAGAGGATCGATGATGACACAATCTTTAATAAATCATAAACATATTATTTAATAATCAAGGTAGGGTGTCGATCCCTATTTGATTTTTTTCCATTCATCAAATAAAATAATAATTGTGGAACAACCCCCAAATAGGTATATCCATGGTTTAGACATTATTGTGGTAATTTTTATTTTATTTATGGATTTAAGGGAATATATATTGGGGATTATTCTTTTGTTGGTTTCTTTGTAATTTTTCTACAAATAATCGATCATCATTGAATGAACCGTGAAAAGCTCCATTATTTCTGTTCTCATGTGATTAATCTCACCACCAGTAAATCTATAATGTTTTTCATGCATTATAATCACTTTGAAAACCAAATTGAATTGATCGATCACTGTTCCCACAATCCTTGGTGTAACAATCCAATACCAATGGTTGTGATCTGTGATGTCATTGCGAAGGTGTGATAGAAGACTAGATGGTAGGTGGTGGCTCATTATCGAGGGCATGAATATTATAGGGCCTCCAGAATATCAGTGGTAGCCATGGGAATTGTGCGTCCTGGATGATGGTTGGGTTAATGTGAGGTGCACAACCGTTGTCTAGTGGTACCATGCTAAAGGAACAACCCATGATGGCATAATCCATGCACGTCCTATAGGTGACATAGTTGGAGGCCTCTACAATGAGATGTGGGTAAGAGGATACTTTGGAAGAGGACCCCATTGTAATAATATCATGAGACCAAGGGAATGGAACACAAGGAATCCTTCTTTGAATGCACCGACTATATTTACCTGGAGCGCACGACCAAGATTTGCATGGAAAGATCTATACCGCATTGGGTAGGTATGGTTGGGTGAATCGGTATGCTTTGATTGCCTACTGGTTTAGACCGTAAGGCCCATTGGGCTGGCCTGTTCGTACCAGACCAGACTGATCGGGTTAGGATAGGTCAATTGCACAGGCCGAGTTGGGTCAGGCCCGGACCGAGTCTGACCCATTTTTACTAAATTGGCCTTATCTTTAAAACATTGTTACTGTTTGGGGATACATTTGTGTGATTGGGACCCTATTGACCAGAAATTCCATTTGAGAAACTTTATGAGTGTTTTTATGGGTGTATCTATGCTAATTAATGGCTTTATGTATAGGTTCTCCCCAAACTAGTGTCCTACAAGCAGATTCCTACGGCTAGCTATGACTAAGAGATCATTGTGACAATGTGACTTCGGGTTTCCATGACCCCATGATATTCCATGTGAAATCGATCATCCCAGAACCATTGATTCTTCATGCACCACCAATGCTCTGTTAGCCATCAACACTCTATGTTCTATCGATGTCCCAGATGCCATCGCCATTCCGGGAACCACAAATGCTCTATGCGACACACATGCTACGTGCACCATTGACGCTTCGTAGTCTATCAGTGCTCTATGTTCCATCGACACTTAATGTTCCACTGACACATATAATGTAATCGGTACTTGGATATCTATTGAATAAAAAAATAAATACTTCTCTCTGTGCTACGAAATGGTATATATTTGAGCTGACCGTATTGATTGTACATCATGCGCTTCATTTGTGATGTACTTTGTATGTTTTTTCAGAGTACAAAGTTTGTTTCCATTTGTGTATACTTCATTTACATATTAGTTTTATTTCATTTCGTGGTTTTTTGGTCCCTAATATATATTGTTTAACTAACCCGTGCATGGGCTATGCCCACACATGTAGTGTATTGTAGAGATGACTAGTGCTTTGACGAAGTCCTTTCTGGTCTGGATAAAGATGGTGATTAGATAGAGGCCCAAAAAATGAGTCTTTCTTCATTGACATCATACATGTGTTTTTGTACATACCCTTCTGGTAGGGATTTATGTGGACTAATTTTAGTAGCTTCTACTTTTTCTTTCGGTTGGTTTAGTATTCTTGCCACTTTTACTTTTCAATTTTGTATTGGTGTATGCTATTGTTGGTATCTTAGAGGTATGCAAGATTTTCACTTATTACTATTAGTTAAACAATTTTTATTTAGAATTATACATGTGTACATGTACATTGGAAAATGCCTCCAATTTGTGGGATATGACTACTTGGTGGTCGTCACAACCCCTTAGCCAATTGGAGGAGAGCATGGGATAATCACGACACGTGTCATAGGGGATAGATCATGAAATTAACAATACATCATAAAATGATTGAATTAGTATTATTTTTATAACATTTTTTATTTTTAGTGACGGTACATGAATTATGCATGTTTCTCTTTTCTATTAAGAATATCGAAACTCCCATTTCTGTGTTTTGTAGACTAACTGCACCATGACACAACATGTTTCTTTTTATTTCAACCACATAAAAGTATGGTAGTAATATTTTATTAATTATATCAATGTGATAATTTTGGAATAATTTATGTTTTTATGATATGATACATATTATTTATGTTCCTAATTATATGGAAAAAAATGTCATGATCCTTGCGTACGTGTGGCCTAGTGCCTCCATGGAATGATTAATTTTCGTTATATTATTCTACACTTCCTTAAATTTATGGAAATGAGGGTGTGTATAATGTATAATTTTTATATTTATGTAAATTATAATGTTTTGGATAGGTAAATTGGACAACCTTTAGTACATGGGTTAAAAAAACATGGAAAATTCATTTATCTAGAATTTCATTATATTGAAAATATTTTTTTCATAAAATGAATTTAATATTTATTATTTATAAAACTCTCATATTTTAAAAAATTATTATTTACTATATTAAGAAACATTGGATAATAATATTATTATTTTGATATAATTATATTAAAACTAAGTTACTCTTTGTTCATCCAATAATTTAGGTATGTTTTAGATGGGGTTTGTTAATCCACGTACCTAAATTATTATATAAATTAATATGATGGATGATTATAGGAATTCAATTTAGAGTAATATATTATATAAATAATTAAATAAAAATTTTCTTAAGATATGGAATGGTAATTTAAAAATTTATCACATAATTTAATACAACATCATTCGCTATCTAAGAATCATTGATATAGGGTCCTGGACAAATTAATCTTTAGGGATCATAAAAAAAATCCCCAAAAAGGGAATAATATAATTGTAATTAATGATAAATAATTAATCAAAATACTCTTTATGGTATATGAATGTGAAATTTTGTACAATAATGTAGAACAACGCACCTATTACAAAACTTGTTCCAAATGAGAAAAATTAATCACACAAGATATATGATGTATATAATAACTAACTAATATTCAGGTGAATGATAATTATAAAATATGTTTATAATTATTAAAAGGATATGAAATAGTTATAAATGGTAAATTAATATAGTTCAATTTTTTATACATGATGGTATAATGAATTTTGAAAAATAATGAATTTAGGTATGGGTTTTATTATCTTAAATTTTTACCCCTTGAGACATATTTCTAATTATACACCACTTTTTATTTAAAATGGTGTATCTAATTACCCTTTGATATTTATTTTGATGGTTCTATCATATTTAAATTAATTAAACGTTTCATTTCAAATCATATACCTCAATGGGTTTTGACAATAATGTTTTTATTGTTTTAAGGTGTTCGTTGTCTCAATTTTAATTCTTATACACATATATCAAAATGTAAACCAGGATTAATATAATTTGGTTTTTTATCTTCATAATTAATATATTATACCTTAACCATGGAGGTCGAAAATAGATTTCATGCAATTTATTTAAATTCCATTTCATTGAAATGATAAAAAATTTGAATGGGGTTTTTATTAAAATTTAACTCAACCCATAAGTGTTTTGTATACCAATAATATTTCAAAATAAAAATTATTTTAAAATGATAATCCATATGGAAAATTTATATTCATTCTAAAATACCTTATATTTTTTTTTGGAAATTCATTGTTTTTTATATGACCCATCAAAATTTAAATTCTAATTCACTGATATTTTATATGAAGTCGTTATTATAAGTAAAAATTACCACATATCTTCTAATTAAATTGGAACCTATCTAATAATATATCCTTATTCATTGTGATCATTTTCATGTGTCCTTGTATATTATTATATAATTTAGTAAGGATATTTTATTATAATTTAAAATCCTTTAAAATTGGTAAATAATTTTTTTTTGGTTTTTATCAAAGTGTGAAATGATTATATTTCTCTCATTTGAATGTGAACATATCACTCTTTATATTTTTACTTTTTAAATGGAATACTATATGTAATATTTTTTTTTTCTGAAAATAATTTTTTTTAAATATAATTATATACCATATATTCTTAAATGTTTTCAATATATATATAATATCTCTTACTTTAAATCTTATTTTCCAAAAAACTCCCAAAATGTGTTAATATTTATGTCATTATCAATTGATATATCACATGAATAATCAATGAAAATATTAAAATGTTACAATCCAATTTCATTCCCTTTATGATTAATGTAATAATATTTTATAATAAAGATATGATCCTCCACATCCATTTTAATGCTTACCATCTACTTTGAATAGTAATAAATTTGTTTCTAGTGCCTTTACACTATGAATACTTAGTATTCCATTTAATCAATTAATGTTTATTCTACTAAAGGTAATACATCATTTTATTGTGGAAATTATTTAATTAACTATATCACCTTAATTCTTGTGATATTAATACAACATTCTTCATCTTGATCAAAGAGTTATTACTCGGAATGATACAGAATATATCTGGATACCAATTTATTTTCAACGTGTCTAACATGTTGATAATTTCCTAATGTGAATAAATTTGAAAAGTATAGGTAGTAAATTTCCTTACATGTATATTTTATGTGTTTCATTAATCATATTTTAATTCCATGGGATATTTATAATTGAAAATATTAATACTTTTCATTTTAATGTTTTATGAAACCCATATTATTTCCATAGAATCATTATGATGTGATAATTAAATGATTTTTTAGTATAACTCACTAATATGAATGATGATGTGTGGGGTCCTATATCTGCCCAAAATTAATTGGTTACAGTATTCTTTATCTTTATATAATTATTTAATTTGTGGGTATAATTTAGGATGTTTTTATTATCAAAATTTTCAATATGGGTATAATTGCAGTTTATCCATGGTTAGATTGTTTTTATGGGTTTAATTACTATTGTTAAACACTCAAAATATTGTTCCTGGGTATAATTGAGGTTTATCTATTCACACAACGACATTCATGGGTATAATTTTGATTAATCTATGATCCTAAGGCTTTTAATGAGTATAATTTTTCTCAAGCCATACTAACAAGAATCTATGCTAACATAATTTTTCTTAAGCTATGATCAAGATGAAATATTTTGTTATACCTATGAATATGGTGTATTATTTTTCACAATATTTTCCCTATGATATTTCCTCAAGGTAATATTTTATTGAATAATTTTCCTCAGTATTTTTATTCATTCCTCTTATTTTTCTATTCCATAGGTTATGACTGATGATTTATGGTTTAGTAATCTTGGGGAATGATTTTAATATTTATCTTGATAATAATAATGTTCCAATATTATGCCCACTTATGACCATTTACTATTATCTCTTATTATTACACATACCAAGAAACATAGGGAGAATACATATATGGATGGAAATAATTTACGCACATATAAAAATGAAACTGTGACTTCTGTAGTCTTATACATGTTGGTGAGATTGAAATCACAAAAGATATTAATTCTTAATACTAAAATATATTTTCACCTTTAATTGTTATCTATAGATGAAATTTTCTTATATTCTAAATGTTATGAGTGTTGTGAGAATCATAGTAATATTATTTTTCCAGAATTTTTTTTAAAGGATTTGAATCATATAATAAATATTATCAATTACATTGGAATGTGATTTTAAGATTTTTATATTTTTAGGTTAATTATTTGATAACACATGATTGAGGTATTAAAAACTCATATGATTAGTTTATAAATGATGATGAGTTAATAAAGGGTTGATTAATTTTTAGAAAATTGAATTTCATATTATTGATAGCCTTATAAATAGTTATTGATTTAATGTAAAATAGATACATGATATTTTTGGTATGGTTTACCTAATTTTTGGGATTATTATATATATAGATGTATTTTTATATACATGCTCGTGAAAATTATTGAATGAATTTAAAATGTTTTTTATAAAAATCTATGTTTCATTTTATAGCCTATAATATTATGACAGATTTCATGTAATAAGTTATATGAAAAAATATGAATATGTTTTGAATACCCTCAAATTATTTTTTTAATTAGGAATAATTAATATTATGAGGATATAATATATTTTAGTGGGAGAAAGTAATGATAAATTATTTTTACATATGATTTTCTCTAATTATGTTATATATGTTCGATAGCATTCTCTATTGACACAAATTCTAAAAATAACATAAATAATACAACAATATAATAAATTCAATAACTAAACCAATAATAGTGATATAATAATAGGATATAAATTTTTAGTTTGTTGGTGAATATATATAAAATGACATATTTTAAAATACATGAAAACATTTTCAATAATAACTCTACACTAGAATGAAACAACCAAACAAGGGATCCACTCATACGATCCCTTGAGAAAGTAGGTCTCATAGTCTCAAGAAAACATCATTATAGGCCAAATGATGCCCACTAGTTGTAAGGGACCAAGGTGGTACAGTGGGGATACTATACCCTCATATCAGAGTGGAAAAAAGATAATAATAAATAAATTGAAAATAGAAGATTCATGATATAACATATAATAAATTAGAAATAGATAAAATAAATTAGTAAGAAACTATCGAAGTGTAAATAAAAAATAGTAATAAAAATAAAGATCACAATGTCTATGTCATATATATGATATATTCATGGAATGTTGATATAAAAAAGGAAATAGAGGATTAAGGGGATAAACGTATTAATCATCCTATAGAAAGAATATAAAAGGGAAAAAAATATTGCTCCGCTAGCATCACACGCATATAATTGATCCTGTAACCCCATGTTCTATGTAAAACAGGTCAAGTATGTATAATATAGATATTAACCATATCCATAACTTTAGGTATAATATCAAGTTTTATTTTAATGGTGGACCATGTAGGTTTTGAGATAAAATAATTGTATACCAGCACTAATTGACTCAATAAATAAGACATCCAATGTATAAATCTAAGTAGTTTGTTGGTAATTATAATAGTAATCAATGAATAAATAAATACAACCCGACTCTGGTTCTCATAGGATACCTAGATGGCTGTACCGGCTTCAACAGAGGCCAAAATGGGAGTTTGATGGATAACCATATATATAAGAAATAAGAATATTATATATATAGTAAAATTTCATATATAAGAATATATTCTAAATATGCAAGGACATAAGTAGTAATATACATAGATACTAAGTTCTCGGTTAACCTAATGTGTAACTTTAGCGTCCATGACTAGTCTAATAATCTTCATGGTCTAACATGGATGCATGCAAGAAATATCACTTTGAATGTGAGAAATCATTCAAATCATTTGGGAAAGGTGGGTTGAGATGTCTAGACCTATATCCAATATAGAGGAACTTTTAACATCTTGGAAATCAACTAGATAAAATTATAATGGTGATAGAAATCATTCTTAAAACTTGATATAAGGGATAATAAAATTCTCTATTCCAAAATTCCATAACTAATCATTCAATAGACCATAATAATGGAATACTAATAGTAATAATAATATCATGAGGTATCACATGTATTTGTTATAATCATGAATCCCAATAAACCAAGATAATCATAGTTCATATAAAAAATATTAAAATAATGACATCCATCACATGTTGTGGCCTTTCCACCCATTATCAATCAATATAATTAATATATTTAATTATTTAATAATGGAAAAACATTTCCATTCAATTCAATCAATCCATTAAATTTATATCATCTTGGAAATTCATAAATAAGTCAATAACAACCCACTTAAATGATTGTTGGTATATTGACAAGAATATTAAGGAGGGAAATTCCATTTACAATTCAAGTAAAACAACTAGTAAATGTTTGGTTGTTTAATATTTTATATCAGGATGAAAAATAATGATAATGCACTTAATAGGGTGGGGAATAATGAGGTAGAAATACTCAAAGTTCATGGAAAGGGACTATGAGAGTATAAAATCCATTGTTTATTTGTTTTTAAATGAATTTTACATTCTATGGTGATGCATGAAAATGGGAAGTACGATGAATATTGGAGAATTAAATGAAAAAATGTATCATTTTGGATAGAATTCGATACTACCTACCATAGGGCATTATATGAATCATCATCCATTATCGAATTCAAATTTAATGTAGAATGAATGGAATAATTTAAATATACTATGTCCCTAAAAATAGATAAAATGATCTTGCACAAAAATATTTAATGATAAGTGAATAATACTATAGAATAGAATAAAAAGTAATTGATCATTTACTACTGAAGATCCAATATTTAAGGCTGATTTTTCGTCAGGATGGAGGATAAATCAAGAATCAAATATTAGTCTATAAAAGATATCTCATTATAAGGTAGGTAATATTCTATTATAAACTATTGTATGAAAATAGAGGGTAATTTATTTTATTTCATTAATGGTAAAATCAAAAAATCACCCTCGTTCATGGGGCCGCATTTTTCAGCCACATTGTTTGAAAAACATTTATCAAATTTTGTACCACACTAATGCATAAAGAGGGACCCCACATATGTTATGTGCATGATTTTTCAACTTTTTACAAGCCCTAAAGAAGAAAAAATCCAAAAACTATGATATTTTTACACTGACATTCGAATCATCTCACATCATTTGAGACAACTGTGTGGCCCCTACCCCCTTATAAAATTCTTCCCATAGTTAGAACAGACCATCTAGGATGGGATTTTAGGATTCTATTAACCACTCAACCCAGTCTTTTTCTCCAAACTCTATGTCTATAGGGTCCTCGTAGGACCCGAACACCAATGTGACCTCTTTGAATCCATTGAGTAACATTACATGGTATAAAATAATGAATTTAAAAAAAATATTGTATCCTCATGAGAAACCAAGTCTTTATAACCTTTCCTCCTGGAAGCAATGTTTCCCTATGTTTTTATTTTGAAGGTATTGATAGATTGTTAGAGAATATATTTGTTCAATGGGCTTGTATGTTATCCTCTTACTCCCATGGCTCACCGAATAATCCGTTATAATGATAAATCACCAGTTGTAGAAGAACATACCTTCTTTGTAGAGTCTTCCCATTCTGATCGGTATTACTAAGTGGGTACTCCCCAAACAAAGAGTTAGTATCTAACTCAACATTATCATGTAAGAAAACATACAACAATTCTGTATGATGATGGTAGATTAGAGATATGTAAAACACATCATCATTTATGGGCATATATGAGGAAGATCTATCTAGCATGCCACTTATACAATTTTATATAACAACATAAATGGTTTAATAAATTAAGAAAAAATCATTCACTATGACTGAATATGTTGATGTCCTAGCCTATGATAATCTCTCAAGAAAACGTGATCCCTATACTCAAAACCCATAGGCCATCTTCATCGGCTGACATATGACTATTGTATGGATCGATATGTAGAAATTATGTTTATGATCAACTAGACCATCTCCAATATCTCATGGACAAGACATGCTCCATGAAAAGTTATATCCCCGACTTCAATATAGAATATAGATGAACAAAAAGGCCTACATTATATGTCTTTATAAAGATCCATCTTGATGGTACCCAAAAAAATGTTATAATATGTGAAATCATCTAGGGGTATGTGTTTCTCCCATTATGATGTAACTGACACAATCATAGAGTATTTCCTCTAACACATGAATCATAATATTTTTCTACCAATCGGTCTGTGGGAGATAGGTAGTTCTTAAAACAACCTGGGTACAACATGACTTCTCAAACCCCAGTTAATACTGTGATGTGAATAGAGCATCTATATCAGTTATTATTGATCATGGAGCTCCATGGAAATGTATGACCTCCCTAACGTATAGCCATTATTGAATATCTATCGAGATGGTATGTTGAACTAGTAAAAAGCGTGATTTTTTTTCAAATGGTCAAATAAAACCTACGTGATGTATTTTACAAGATGTTATCTAGAAACAAATCTCAAATTTCCTATAAAAATCAACCCATTTTCACCCATGAAAGGATAATGGAAATAATTGTCATTCTGGCTGCTGATGTTCCTCCTATACCATTGAATGTGTGAAACACTATGTGATAAATCCATCTATCTCATGTTTCAGACATGGTCACCAATATTGGAAACATAAGCCAATATAATTCTTGGTGGAACTGCGATAGACTACCCTAAACGAGTAATAAAAATCCTGAATCGTCTCTTCTATGATGTCTACTACAACCCAAACATTCCCACGAAAATGTAAGGTCTCATCAACATTCATCTTCCTACCAAAATATTAATTATCATCAAATATAGTTTCCATTTAGAAGAAACCAGTATAATCTTAATGTTGACTCATTATTAGCCATTCAAAAAGGGTAGATTCCACTACTGAAGCTAATAGGATAATATGACCATAGTAAAATAGAACATAACTATGCATTTATAAAAAAGGACCGTGAGATTATTCTCATCACTATATTCCCAAATGACATGTTTCAAAGTCTTATATCTCCCTATATCAGCTAATTCATTTCCATTACTGTAAATATATGCAAGATCGAAATAAATGGATTGAATGTACCCAAACAATCTATGTTGTTTGAGATTTATATCTTCTTTTGTAATGATGGTCATGAGGGATTTGTGAATATTGAATTACAAAAATAAATCCACATGTAAATATTGACTCCAAAATCACAGATCATGTTCATCAACTATAGCCTTGAGGTCTTGAGTTGGGTAAATCCACTAATGAGGCCACGACTGATGAGACCCATATAATACAACCAACTTATCATGAACCAAATCATCTCCAAGAATGAAACATGATACGTAATAGAAAATATTTTATCTCCTTCCATGATCTGAATGAATCATGATTACAAATGAATTAAATATACCCTTCAACTCCTGAATGGATTCTTTATAAGCTTCTGAACATCTGAAATTTACACCCATTTTAGTAATGATTTTAAGTTGTTCTGATTGGTGTGAGAAATTAAGGATGAATCATGTTTCATTTATATCCATCCACAATAATATCCACATATCAAGGATTTTTTTGGTATTCTTCTAGGAAACAACATCTTCCACTTTATGTGGGACAATTTATACTCTCAGCATTAAGAAAATATTACCCATGAAGTGGAATTTCTCGATCCAAAAGGGGGAGTTTCTAATTGTAGTATAAAGGCAATTTTTCTCACTATATTTAGTATGATTTCAATAAGATTGAAATGTTCATATAATGAATATGAATACACTATGTTTTCACCCATAAATACTACTGTCATTGAGTTTAGAGATGGTAGGAAAACAAAATTCATTAGATCCATAAAAATTAAATTTGTGTTATTGATACCAAACAACAATTCCAGGTACTCAAAAATACTATAAATGATCTATAAAACTATATGTGTTATTTATAATAATATGACACAAAAATGATGATTGAATAACTAGAATTTAATCATTGAAAACACTCTCACACATCGATGATGATAAAATGTATAATCCATTCGAGTTAGTGGATACCAGTTCCCAATTTTAAGTTGTTTCCTCTATCGGTAATCCATAAACGTCTTCAGGGTACCATCATAATTCATGGAAAAATGGATAGTGAACACAAAATATATGTAATAGATAATATAAATAATTTATACTGTAGATCTATATTGTTTTTCATGAGCTCCATGCGCTCTATATGTGTGATCCTACATGTGGTAAAGGACAATACTAATGATCCAAAACATAGATCAATAGTGAATAATAATTAATTGAATGACGTAATCCCATTAAAGTTTCCATGTAAGGTGTCATAGAAATGATCGAATAAAATAAAGAAAACAATAATACATAATCCATGATCATCCTAGAAGGGACTTTCAATCTGAGTTTTCAATGTACCCAGCCCTTGTTGCTCAATCCAAACATGAGTCGAAAGATCATACTATTATCCCATATAAACATACCTATCACCCTATGGTGATGTAAAATTTACCCTCTTATGATAAAAGCCTATATGGTATTGATAAGGAACTAATATTTCCATCATTACAATTACATAAAATCCTATACTATAATGGATAAAAAAATACTATGTGTACCAAGATCCGTATTTCTCTGGGAGAAATCCAAACAGTGGAAAACACTCTCTGATTGGATGCCTAATGGGGTTTTTAGCTTCATCATTCCATAAAAGTATAATATATCAAGGCCCAAAATCTCCCTAAATTCCACATATATAAAATATTGAGACCTTCCCATGTCATACAAGGAAGTCACTAATGTATAGGCTACTAAAATTGTTCTTCTAATAGTATATATTTTTTGCTTATCTTCACATCTATCTTGGACTATACTATATGTTACTAGCATGTACCAAAACCAAGTGTTATATACTAACTACCATGATTAGGTCCCCAATATTTTTGCTACATTAATTGGGTCTGAATAACGCTTCATCGACCACCACCTCAGCCGGAGCGGCCTATGGTATTATAGATACTACCAAGAAAGATACCACTAGACCCACTGAACAATGTAGCATAGGTGTATATCGCTACTTTCTAGTCACAAGTGGAAATTTCCTACTGAATTCCTATATATGTGTCATCCTACTACATCCTTTTAACTCCAATAAATATGATATACATGGGGGTATCGTGGGTCCTAGTTTTCTAAACTAGTGGAATAATATAATTTTTTCATTATAAGCTGGATGGCTTCTACTACCACCATGAGAACGATAGAAATTTTTATTCTCCCACTTGAAGAGGCCCTGAAAAATCTTGGTTCCAAAATTCCATTTCCTACAACTATGATAGTCATTTATTCCAATTTTAATAAGGGTCCGAAAATGGTGTTCCTAAATAAATATCGGCGTTGCGATTCCATCGGTGCCCTCAGCATTCGATTCCGAGCACCGGTTCAAGAGTTAGAAATTCCCGCTCGTTCATTCACCGAACGTACCCGAGCTAAACTTCAGATAGAAATTCCGGGCACACCAGGCCTCGGAATCAAGTGCCGTCAGAAACTGCCTTCTTGAAAAATCCCAAAGAAAATTAAGAAAAAAATTTCCTTGAATTTTAAGGGTCTTTACATACATAGAAATGATAAATTGGATCATCATATTAAAACAATCCTCAATGTAGAGAAGACGAAATGAAAATCTCTTTCCTTATTTCATTACTTAGTTGATCACACTCCAAAATCGTGTAAAAATACACAGATACATTAATAATATATAAAATAACTATAATATTATAGTTTTACATATATATTTTTAATTTATATTTAATTTTGATACCTATTGTATTTATTTATTTCTTATTTAAACCATCAAGGATTAATAAGTGTAACTATTTTAACACGTTTTATAATGATGATGAATTTTTTCCATCAAAGAAAAAAAAATTAATAATTAATTTATACATTGATATATAATAATATATGTCATAAATATATTTATATATTTATTCTATCAAGTCAAAATTTTCTTAGTTATGTTTCATTAAAATGGATGTGGTGTTGGTAAATTTCGTTGAATTAAATGAATCAAATATATTATTTAATAATTATATAAACACTAAATATGATATTTTATGAACCATATACAAACCATGATATAATTATTATGTTATAATTAAACATTACCCACGTCTACGTTGTCAGAAATTATATTTTTTTATAGGATCATTCACATAGTTGGTCAAAGTATCCAAAACATGATCACTTTTTTACTCAGTTGATGTGTATATTTAAGGGGTATTTATTTTAAAAAACTTAATTATAAATGGATAATAATGAAATAATGTTTAATTTTAATGATAATGAACTATATTTGAAAGTGATTTTACAATGATTAAAACACTATAAAAGATGAACGCATGAATCTTTATGAAAAACCTTAATCATATTTGATTATTGAACAAAATTATTAATGGTTTAATGGATAGAAAATTGTAAAAATTGAATGGATTGTTTTTTAGATCCAAATCTCTACAATTCAATTCAATATAAGATTATTAAAATGATTTATTACTTGCACACTTGGTTAAAATCAATTTACCCTTTCAAATTTACTGGAATAATTAATTTTTGACCTTAGTAATTATGTTTATTGAAAAAATATGGATTGATAGTATTACCTAATATTAATAATGCTATTTCAGTATTTAAAAAATTTTTATCAAAAAAGTTGTGGATATAAAAAGGCAGTTTTAAAATATTGACACATAAATGTGTAAAACAAATTTTTTTAAAAAAATGTTATATCGCATTTAAATTTATTAATGTGATAAAATAATGATGGTTACTGATTTTAAAGAAAAAAATTGATTTATAGTGATTTAAATTAATGGTACAAGGTTTAAAGGGATATCCAAAACAAAACCTCACCCTAAAAATACATGATATAAAGAAAACACTAAATACTGTTTTTTTATTATTGTAATATCATACAATAGTCATAAAAGTTATAAAAAATTTTATTTTTATGTGTAATGAATATATAGAAATTAATAACTTTGTTATTAAATACTTTTTAATGATTTTTCAATCATCTATGTTATTATAACATAGTAAAAAATAGAAGAATTTTTAATTTTCACCAATCCCATATTTTTTTACTATAAATATACATTTTATAATTTTCTAAGATATTAGTAATAAAAACTTTTTGTTATGGTGAATTTGAAAAATATTATAATATTATATTATTAAAATTAGGATCTTTTAAAATTTATATTTTAATAAATAATAATATAATAATAATAATTTCTCTTGTTGAAAATAATAATTTTCAATATGTACTCATATTAACTATTTATATTCTAAAGATAATTATTTTGAATTCATTTCAATATTTGGTTAGTTAATAATGTAAATAAAATATGTTTGGGATTATTTATATTTAGTATAGAGTAAAAGATGTGTTATCGAATATTGTTTTGTTATTTTTTAACATGATCTAAAATATCTGATCATAACATTCTCGAACATTTTTTAAATTGAATATTGAAAACATTAATTGTCATTTACTAATGGATTAAAAAATGGAATCGTGAGAGAAGTATCATATTTATTATATAAAAATAACAACCCATTCTTTATTAGTAAAACTAGGAAACCATTTATCCCTAATATGATTGATAAAAGCTCATGGGGACATACCATTCACAAATTCATTACCACGATTATGTTTCCAATGAAATACTACAACCAGAATATCTATGATGATGCCAAATAAATTATGAGGGAATGATAATATTAAATTTTAATCCCAGTACTAATATGAATTATCCAATGACAATAGAGTTTCAACTTATAATACATTTTTTTATTTATGTCATACCGGGTTCATCTTATAACCCTCTTGTTTAAACCTATGTTACCTTAATATAGGATATATTCATCTTATCAACTGAATACCTCATGTAAATAAAAAATCAATACTTCATAGATGTTTATAAAATAGTATGTGCTCAACCAATTAGTATACACTCATAGTGCACAATCATTTTAATACTTGCGCCTCATTTTTTTCACCAAATGATGATTATGTTAATACTAAATAATCCTTCTATAAGGATATAAACCCTTTGTAATTTTTTTACATAGCCTATATCAACATGTAGTATCCATAAAAAGAATTTATTTCCAGGGAAATATTCTACCCAATTCGTTAATAATATTTTACAATATCATCTTATACATAGAGTCATCTCTAGGGGTTTCACTATGGTTATGTAATCCAAACCCAAAAGGTAAGTAAAATATTATCTAAAAAACCCTTATCGTATACTAATTTATGAAATCCAAAGAATAAATATATTAAATAATATATTATTTTAAATATTTATATCATACCTCTAACAAGAATGACACAATAGATGGAAAAAATATTTTATTTCTTGATGAATATAAATATATATATCTTATTTTACAATAGTTTTAAAAAATTTTCCATAATAATGCAATTTTGTATACTATTTTATAAATCCCACATGTTATACAAAACTTAATTACCCAGGTAATGCAAATAGAAATGAATGGTGTGAGATCAGACTCTTAGTAATGTTAAATCACATCATAATCTATTAGATCATATACATGAATGAGAACATGAATCAAATCATAATAAAAGATCTAAAAACCATAAAATATTAACATAAAATATTTTATATTAACATATTAATATTAAAAGGTCATTATGGAAGAATTAATGACACAATGAATCTCAAAATATATATCAATAATCATAAAACATTTTAGAATGATATTAAGTTGCATAACACTGTAAAATGAAGGAAAAATAATGAAAAAATTATCTTGCCTGGAATTTAAATTCTTATTAAAAACATTTCATAACATGATAAATAAAAAAATATTTTTGGAAAACCATAATAATTTGAAAACATATGTGAGAAAATTCATTATGTCCAGGAATATTTGAACAAACTAATTATTCCATTGTCTAAAGTTGAGAGAACCCATTATTCCCAATACTGTGTGAAATAATGACTATAAACTTTACAAAAATATCCTGAGATATAAGTATAAAGAAATCGATTGGATGTAAGTATAGGATCCCACACGTCATCAATTATACCAGTGTCTGTACTTAAAAATCATAATATCACCATAAATTACCCATGAAAAAAGAACAGTATTCTTAAACCTATCACATAAAATTAACGTAAGAAAACATTTGATATGAAGATATCATTTTAAAAATGGAGTGATAACATAATAACATATAGATTTTTATGAAATCACGACTTAATGTGATAAAATAAAGGTAGAAAAAATGCTGTAAAAATACAAATGGAAAACCAAATCCTTTTAAATATTGTCTTAAATGAGGATGTGCAATTTACATCGAAAAAAATGGTATGAGACGGATAATAATATGTTGAAAATGTTATTTTAATTATTTTTAAATGAAATATATTTTAAAAAAAATTAAGAAAAAATTTAGAAGGGATGATAAAACATTTGATTCTTGAACAGATGAAAAACATTATTTATCTTCTAAAATTTAATTTTTTGGAATAAAATATAACAAAAATTTTATATGAATTGTTTATGGTGAATAATTTTCTCATTGAAGATAGAAATTTATTTTCCCTTCATGATATGAGAACATTGATGATAAATAGAGAACATTGAAATAGTAGAAAAATATATTTATTTTAATGATAATTATTTTGAAAAAAATAAATTTTAATGCATCAATATAATCATCATGTAAGTAGATTTATGTTTGAAAAGTATTTAATTAACAAATGACATTTAAATTAAACTCAGAAATATAATATGTCATAATAAATCATTAATGAGAGATAAATTGTTATTACATCCCAAGGAAAATATTTGAGTCATAAAAATAACTTAGAACCCAATTATGTGTCGACATAAAAACAGATGAGACATTTATGTAATATCTAAAGACCAACTCTCAATGATCCATTAATAAAAACATAAACATTAAATACCTTGTCTTAATATTGATAAACATGAACCAATTAAATCCATCCAAAACATACAATATTAAAATGAAATAATCAATCACATTAATACCAGATGAACTTTTGGGATTATAGTTTTAGAGAAATAGGAAAAATTATTACATAATATATTCACATAGTAAAATTATTATTCTTCCAAATAAAACCAAATCTCTTTATATCACATTAAGTCTTAAATATGTTCCATAAAATCCTTCACACATTGAGTCATTCTAGGAATAATTAATTTACATCATTCTTCATATCCTAGGAAGAATAATCATAAGAAGGGTGAGCTAAAGTTCATTGAAATTGTTAACATAATCATTGACAGTGGAATTGATCAATGATCATAAGAATAGAATAATGGTTTGATGACAGAATCATATTTTATGATATTAAAATAATCTAACTCCTACCCATCCAAATAAATATCATTATCTATGACGTGATATTTTATCAATGTCAAGGGTCATGAGAAATAATAATAATTATCCCTTTGATATCGATATCGATCAAAGTAACCATTAAAAAAATATCAATCATAAATAAATTATATTGGTATCATTGATAATTATCTTTGAAGAAACATTAAATACAGATTAATCCAATGGTTAACATCCAATAAAGGAATTATCCAATGCATTATAGATATATTTTGGAGCTCAATCATTATACAATATATAACCAGATCACCCATATTCATGGGATATAATGTTGGTCAAACCACTATATATTTTTTATCAATATAACATATTTCACATATATAATTTAAAATTTACAATTCATGAATAAAATATTCATAATATTTTCTATTTAACCATAACACCCTTGAAAAAAATTATCAATGATTTCATAACCGGTGAAAATGTAACATGTTTCATCACAATATCAAAAAACATTCATTGTAATATATGAAAATAATAAATAATGATGGTATCATAATATCGTAATATTAATGATGTAGATAAATTATTAGAGGATTCTAAGATAGATGAAAATTAAAATAAAATAATATGTACAAAATTTCTTAAAAACATTGTAGAAAGATAATATTATTTATGAAAACAGATCTAAAAATATTAAAAATATTGTATAAAAATATTATTTTTAAAATAACCATGTATATTTATAATTTAATAAAAAAACAATATCCAAAAAGGTTCGGAAACTATTTTAATTTAATATTTATTATTAATCAATATTTTTAAATATCATAAAATGTGAGTCGAAAGGGGACCATTTAGAAAATTTAAAGAATATACATTTTAAAAAATTTTAAAAGAATGCGGAATATCAGGGAAAACATATATATCAAATAAATTTTTATTACAAAATATTATTTTATGAATCATGTTATAAAACCTTTATACATAAGGGACGAATTCATGATCTTAAAGAAGATACTAGGTAGTTATAACACACAAAATACTTTTTTTGTATTTACTTGATAAATTATGAAATATAAACTAAAAAGATAAAGAAAATTCAAAATTATATTTTTAGAGATGTTAAGTGGTTCAGTAAAATAATAACAGAATATTTCCCAAAAAAGAACAATAATCATAAACAATCACAAGAAGAATGATGATTTAACATAATTCCTTTACCACTTGGGAAAAATTGGAATCAAAAGTTTCTGAAATAATGAGTATGATACGACACTATAAATCCCATATATTTTAGTTGTTAATATATCAAAATTAATTAATTATTATGTAAACTATTCATGGAAATAATTTTTCATGACATAAAATATGGCCCATGAAAATGATATTGGGATAATTTAAACCCTTGAATCTTGTATAACATTTGAATCAATATATATTGAAATAAAGAACATCAAAGAAACATCAAATATCTTATCAAAATATCCATTCATTATATAATTTTTCAATATGAAGAATAAAAACCTTCAGAATTAATATATTTTTATATCAAAAAAATATGTTCCAAAGAAATATAATTTGAGATGAATAACGCTTACAAATAACACATTATTGAAAATGGAATTAAACATTATGATATTATTTTAAAAAATATAAATATATAAAAAGTATAAATAAAACGAAATTACGTAAAAGAAAATTTTATACATAAAATAGTTATAATATGATAAATGAACAAGTGATATAACCTAATGAATTGAAACTGTATTAATAATCCACTTACCAATTAGTAACATTCAAGTCAAATCCCATAATATGAAATAATTAAAATTAAAGAATAAAATAAAAAATCCTATTGTTTTGGATATAAAATATAAAATGGGTAGTATACACACCATATATAATAAATTAGGTTAAAAATATTAAAATATTCCCCATGTAATGGAAATTGAGTTAATATTTTATACCTCATATTACAAGATAACAAGTATATCCTTTAACTCTTTAATTTTAAACAAATATATATGGTGTAGTTTTTTATGAACATTTTATTGGTTTATTAAATTATTATTAAACATATTTTACATTTATTTCCATGTATTTTTACTTATATAATATATTAAGTATGTGTATAGTGTTTTATGGTTGTTCAGTCATTAATTTCAAAAATGTCATCCATGTGTCAACAATAGTCATATTGGTCACTATTAACCCATATAAAAAATAAAATTAATGAAATATTTATAATTTTTATTATTAATTTGTAAATAAAAATTAAACAATTAAATGTGGGTGTAATAAAGGAATGATGTTACAATTATAGTGATAGTAGGTTATACATTCATATGTGTAACATTTCAAATATTAATTGATCATTATAGAAAAAAAAGAATGTTTTAATTTATCTTAAAATAATGATAAATATAACATCAATAATGTATTATTTGATTAAATAATATATATACATATATATGTGTGTGTCATCCATGTGTTTTGGTTATGAAAAATGAATCGAATGGCTTCACAGAGGTAGTAGTCCACACATACGAATGAATGATTTAATCATTTTTCAATGGATGAAAAGGATATAAAATAGATTTTATATTATCATTAAAAATTAAAAACATGTCATTTATATCATCTATATACATTAAATCCATCACTATAACCATCCATATGTGGTGTTTAGGGAAAAAAATAAATAGGTTCATGAGGCGGGAGTTTATTGTACACAAGAATGGTTCTTTTGTTTAGAATTTTATGGAAGAGGATAAATATATATGTTATTAATGTAACATAATTTAATAAATTTATATGAATGACTTTGGTTTCATTTGTCCAACATAGTTGAAAATTATTTGAAGGATGTACTAAATGAATTAAAACTCAATCATTTGGTTCAAAGTCAAACATATTCTTTGGTCAGCCTCTATTTCATTATAATGTATGCACTCTAAGTTTGGTATTATTTCCAAAATATGTCCTATAGATGGTTTATATGGATGATAATAATTATTATAGGTTGGTATTGGATGAAAAAATGGTTTTTAGTGTGAAATAAATAGGATTAGAGGTTCCCTTTAAATATTAGTGGAGGGGAACTAATGGAATTATGTAAAATATTAAATTGTTATATAATAATTTTATTTTATTTATTCCAAAAAAAAATTATAATATTGGATGATTATGGGCCCAAATCATCTCATAAAATAAAATTTGGTTTGATTTAGTTGATTTTTTCATCCTTATATATTGGGAATTTCCTTTGTTACCTCTATTAATGATTATCATAATGACAATATTTTTTAAACTATACGGGCCATGGTTGTTATTCAAAATGGAAAAATGGAAAAAATTGGACCATGGTAGATATAGAAATCTGTATGGGATTAATTTTATCTATGATATGATATTTATAACTTTAAAATCAATTAATAACTTTTTAATTGTTATAAAATATGAAAACAATTAATTTTGAAAAAGTTAATTTAATTTGACATTGAAAACAACATAAAAGTAATTTAATTCAAATATAAAACATTAGAACCTCATAAAATGTTTATATTTATATAGAAAATTATTAGAACATAATAATTAATTGAAATTAGATTATAAATATTATTTTTATAGAAACATATTTTATTTTTCAATTAATTGAATAAATACTATGTCGATGTTGCACAAGAGGCCAAGGTAATTATTATATATCTAACAAATATAAAAAAATGAAAATGATAAAAAAAAATTACAATTCATATTTGAATTTAAATTATTACATATAATTTTTTATCCCTATGCAAAAAATATGGTGCAGATAAAATAAAGACAAATACATTCTCTTATATTAATTAAATTAGATATAATAAAGGTAAATATCACTTCTAAATAGAAAACATGATATATTTCAAAATATTGGATGATTCTGAAAAAAATAGACTTATCCAATGAAATTAATTCTAGTTTTTGGGAAAATTTATTGCTCTTAGATATTTTTCATTACAACTTACTTACCTGATATATAAATACCATTGTGATAATTAATTACTAAGGAAACTATTTGAAATGTGTGAAGGACCAATTTAACAAATTTGGACATTATAATTTCAAATATGAAAACATACATTCATTGATATATTTATTTAGAAGAGAAAATTAATTTATGGTTAAAAAATACAAAAAATGAAATGTTTTTCAGAAAAATACATTTTTATGAATAAATACGATTCTATAAAAATTCAAAAAAAAATATTTATTAAAATGAAATTAATTGATTTATTTAAAATATAATAGAAATAATAATATTTTTAAATCATTTAAATAATTTAATTTCTTGACTAATTGAAACAAAAAAATACTTTTCAATGATACTATTCAATTTTCAGTATTCACTAAAAAATAAATCATTTCATAAAAATCCATAAACATAGTGTATAATCATATTTATATGAATATTTCAGAAAATATTTCCATTTTTTTATGTTTATTATTTATATTTTACTAAAATTTAGTATAATTTCCACTCATAAAAATCAATAAAAACCTTTATTCGAAAAAATGTATTTTTGATATAAAAAATTATATTCATATTGATTTACAGAGTATCTTCTTCAAATTAATCAATAAATATTTTTCTAGTATGACCCTTAAATGTATTCTATATAATGTGGATACCCCTATTCATACCCACCAATTTCAAAACTAGGATATATTTATAATATTTAAATAATAATATTTGGTAGTTTATTTATGAACCGTGTTGAATGTTATATACGCCATCAAACATAGTATTTATTTAAAAACCAATGATATTACATTATAATATTAGATAGAACATTTAATATTATAAAATATAAGATGAAAATTATACAAAATGTAAATAGGGATGTAATTACACAATTAAAAAGGAATGAGTGTGTAAAATATAAACATGTCTCATGAGATTAAAATTTGAGAATCATACACCCCTATAAAATTATTAACAATAAAATATAAATAATAAAAATAGAGAACTTGTAATTTATCTTTACATACCATAATTAAAATATAAATCATAATATTTTTTCTCAAAAAGGTATCATATATTAGAAAAAAAATCATGTGTATACAAAAACACATGTCACAAAGAGAAGAATTTGAAACGAATCCCCCTTAAACATTAATAAATACGGATTTAAAATTATTTGAAAGATATAAAATCATATGGGTATGTAAATTGGGCGAATTAATTCATTTATTGTGAAAAAAAAACTAATTTTGTGGAGTATATATGCCATATAATTTAAATACTTTTCAATATAATCAAAACCAATCTCTATGAAAATAAGTTTAAATAAAAACTTAGTACCTTATTTTATTTCTTAGTTGATGACAATAAAAATTACTATCAAAACTAACATAAAAATATATTCAATAACCTTAATCTAATATTATACCATTTATACTCCCTATCTATAATTGTTAATTATAGATATTTTTTATTTAGTTTTTTTTTTCACCCATCAAATATTGATAAAAATAACCATATTCGGTCCTTTTATAATATTGATGTCATTATACAACCTTGGATAAAAAGATAATAATTAAATTATCAATTAAATTTTATTAATATATATCTTATGTTTATTTAAAAATCTCTTATATTATTTTAAGGAACCGTCCTTAAAACATAACTTATAATAGATATTTTAAAACTAGAGATTTATTTATTTTACCATAGATCTTTTTGGTTTATAGTTATAGATATTTAGGTGATACCCTTACAAAGTAAACCCATACATTTAAAGTGTACACATAAAAATATTATAAATTTTTACAATAAATTAAACACTTTTAAAATAAGCTAATTTTTTTTTGACACATCATCAACAATTTCATCATGTCATCATATGTATCGTTACAAATCTTTTGGACTAATTATTCTTTTTGAAAATTTGGGATGATCACAAAATTATTTCTATGAAATATAAATAAGTAAAATCATTAGGCGTGTGAAAAAACATGAAAACCCATTTACTATTATTTTAGCGAATGAATAAAATAGTTAAAAATGAAAAACACACACATGGTTTTATCAAATTCTTTATTTAAAAACTATTGTAAGATATTTAAAAACCCCAATTTGAAACATAGATATTCCAAACATTTACCTTTTTAAATTTTTGATATAAATAAATGGTTTACCTTAAAATACATTTGAGAAACCCTTCGATAACTCCCTCATTCTAACCACTAATGGCATGATACATTACGCAATGTGATAGAACCCTATCTAGGTGTACCCATTTTTTATATTATAAAGGTCATACCAAGTGATATCATGCCCATGTAATGATATTTTATAATGGGATTTAGTAGTTTTATCTAGGGAATACCAAATTATGTTGAAATGGGATTACTCAGAAATATATTGGTCACACTATGTTATGTGGTAATGGGCTTAGACAATAGTGTCTGGGCCACCCCATTTTATGTTGCAATAGTCAAACCCGATGATATCTGGGCCACCGCATTTTTAATGCTGATTTACTATATAATGAATGAATCAATTTTATGATTTCAATTATCATCATGAAAATATTGAAAAAATAATTCCAAAATATTGTGAATAAAAAATAAAACTTTTCATTTAAAAACTCTTTTTATATACCAAAAAAAATTTAAATGGTATATTCATTGAAGAATATTACATTAATATAATTTATAAATATAATATAATTTTTTGTTATTAAATTAATTTTTTCTTTTAATTTTTTTTTTCAAATCAAAATATAATAGTCATCATAAATATACCATTTTCATGGAATACTAATATTTAAATTTATAAACTAATAATTAATCAATTAATGTGTCTTGATAGCTGAAAATTCCGATAATGTATAAGTTGGAAAAAAATGTTACTTTAGAAACATGATGCTTTAAATGAATATTTTCCCAAAAAAATCAATTATATAAAACCATATAAAGATTCACATTTAATTGAACGTCTTGATGAAAAAATTCAGTTATTAAAACATACAGGCACATATAAATATATTCATTAAATTAATTTAAAAAACATGAGCATGAACGATAATGATATAAAAAATAAATATATATAACCTTTAAAATGATGTTTTAGTTAATGAGTCCCTTAAATAAAATGTGATTCATAATGTATCTCATCTACCCTCATGAATAATAATAAAAAATAATTATTTACATAATTGGGATTTTTTTCCAATTTTTTTATTCCCATTATATAACTTATTATCAAGTTATAAAAATTGCATAATTATTTATGTTCTAGTTATAGGGCTTGACGATACTCATTACATGGGTCCAAAATGACATTGGTATGATGTCTATAGTCAAATTGGTATTTTTTACATCATCACTAGATTAATATTGTTGAAATAATCATAATTTTGATACATCAATAATTTTTTTAAATCCAAACATTAGAAAAGGTCAAGAAAATGACCTATGTATCTATCATTATTAACGTATGTCGTATGTACAAATGAGTAATATTTCCATTTTTCAATGTCAATTAAACAAATAAAGAAAGGGCTATTTTTATTTTAAATGTTTTAACAATATTATTAATATCTTATTTATATTTTTATTACACTTATATATTTCATTAATGTGATGTGGTGACAAAAAAAATCACATTTCTTTGTAGAGGTGATAATTCACACATATACATAATGGAATTTTTATTTATCTTTTCATAGAAATGTAAGAATGCAAATGATATTTTTTATTCTAATAAGGATTAATATGTCGACAATTTCATATATAAATGTTAATTATATCATTATAAATAACATTGAAAGATGGTGGTGGAAAATTAGTTATATGAGTTCGTGAGGATGTAGTCCTCCACACACAATAATGAATAATTATTTTTCCATTTGAAAGAAGTATAGATTAATATATCTAATGATTATAAGTTAATAGTATCATTGTATATGGACGATATTGTATTTATTATTTTATAATGATTGGAGAGGGATGTGAAAGAATAAAAAAAATTGTAATGCACGATTAAAATTAATACATCTTCTTTAGATACCTTTCATTTGATAACACCATATGACCCAAAAGATTGGTGTTCTACACTAAATAAGGCATCCAAAATATGGGTAGGGAGTCCTGTATCAGATTTTTATAGGTATAAATTAAACAAAAAATGATACGAGGTGTATATATATGAGTAGAAAAGGTTCCCTTTTATAATAGAGTGGAGCAACAATCATTGAATTTCGCCAAATATAAAATAACATAAAAAATTAATTTTCATTTATAAATGGATAAAAAATTTAAAATTCAGAATATAATATCAAAATGGCTCTATATTAATTCATTAAATATAAATTAGGTAATTTTTTACTAAATTTATACCCTTATTAGTTGGTTTTATCACATATTTAACTGATATAACTCTTACCATGGAATCCAAAAATTTTACCCTTTTGGGTCAATATAGTTAATATAAAATCCTTAATAATCCATAAATTGATAATTGATGAAAATTAATATTTTATTCAAATATTTTTTTCATAATTTTTAGTTTTTAGTAACTTTATATCAATTAATGGATAATATTTTATTTTAAAATATCATTAAAGACAATTTTAAAACAATACAATACATTAACATTTAAAAAATACAAATAAAAGAAAAATTATAAAAGAATATTTTAAAAAATCCTTATCATATAAAATATATCTATAAAAATGATACATGATAATAATTACCTTATCTAGTAATTATTTTAATTTTTTAATATCATTAATTTGATTTATCTATTAATTTAATAATGACTGCATCAATGTTTTGTTAACAGTTTTTGTAATTATTTCATAAAAATAAGTAAAAAATACATTTCCATGATGAAAATGAATATTTTCTTATTTTGATTAAAATTTATATTTAATAATATTTACTAAATAATTAAATATTTTATATTTTATATTTAATAAAAAGATGATCCTGATATCTTTGTATTTTCTTTATGTAAAATATTATAAATCTCATACTCTTCTTCAAGTGGCTTCAAAGGCTCATAATTTTGATAAATGGATTATTATGGCTGAGGATCACTTGTAAAATAAAATTACGGAAAGTTATATGGTAATTTCCTAGTCCTTGTCATTTTGATTTTACACATTATAACTCAATTTACCCTTTATCATGGTAATACAAATTACAAAAATTACTATTCATATATGCCAAAATATAAGGGAAATATCCCATAAATTATGAAATTATGATTACAAATATAGAATAATTTTTTTTAAATAAAATCACTAATTATAATGAATTTAATTTTAAATTAGTCCTATAAATCATATCAAAATATAGTTTTTCAGAAATATTCCCTTTAAAATAAAATCATCTTATAAAACATTCAGGTATAAAATCCATTTATAAATACATTATTGTATTATTTTAAATAAAATTTAACTAAATAAAAATACTAAACATATAAAAACATAATTTGAACATCAAAATACTTGAAAAATATAATTCTTAATAAAAATAATTTTTTTTTATTAACTGGAAAGTTAGATTATCAGATAATTATTAAAATTTCACAATATGATAATTTTGATAACATTATTTTAAAAAAGTATTTAATTTTATTAAATAATATTTATGAAATATATTGAAATGTATTGTATTTATTTATATAAAATGTAATAAAAATCTATTTTTATGAAAATATATTTTCGATGAATAAAATTATTTTACTAAAAATCTATTACATATTTAAAAATAATTTATTAATAAATTATAAATTTTAATGGTCATTTTATATTTCATAATTATATTAATACTATTCATTACCGCTAATTCAATGGCAATGTTATAATAGTCATATTAAAATAATAAGATTTTATTATTAATTAATGCTCAGGTTTGTATAATATTACGCTCTAGAACATGGTATTTTATTTTAGAATATCGGGATGTTATATTTTCCCTTCCATTAATAATATTTATCCGATAAATTTTAACATGTAATTGTTCAGTAGTTTTTGACTATTTAGAATACCATTATTGAAATACCTCATCAGACAATGGGTTAACAACACACGCATTTAAAGTGAGTGAAAGAAAAGTAAGAAGTTATACCTAGAGAATACATAATAGGGTTACATTCAGGAAAACGTGGAACTAGAAGAGAAAAATAACTATTAATTTCTAATGGAGAGTGATAGAGAACATTGCCACGATAATGTGTGAAATTAAAATTCCATAAATATGTGAAGTGGTAAAATGACACTGATTCCCTTAGAATAAATGTAAATAAATAATATTTTTGTTTGAATATCCATTTCCAATATTTGATGAATTATTTAACTACATGTAATAACAAGATAAATAAATATTTTTACTTGAAAAATATATTTTTACCCTTTAATCAATTTCTATCAAAATATCATAATTTTATCCAAACAGAGAATATTAAAGATGAATTTATCATTCTCAAAAATTTAGAATCAACTTTTAAGGCTCGATAAATATAAAAAACTATAAAGATATTTTCATAATATCATTATACGTTAACAAAACAAAATGGATAAGATAAGATATGATAATTCTCCAAAAATAATAAACTAATATATGATAAAATCTAAATTAATTTACAAAATTCAAAAGTAATGCCAAAATTTATTCCTAGATCATTAAACAAATAACCATCCATAAAATTCTTCGACAATAGTGTAACTATGGTTGAGATAAAAAATCCAACGGATTTCATCGCATCATGTTCCATGAAACAATTTAACATTTATATCCAAATAACATTAATATCTATTAATGTGTTATAAAAAATAACAATTCCCCTAATAATATTAAACATACAAGAATTGTTTCCATAAATAATAAAAATAATCGCAAATCAATAGAAAATGTTTATATTCAACTAAAACAAAATTCTACCTTTTTTCACCAATAAAATTCCACAAAATTTTAATTACATTAATAATATAGGGTTCAAAAAATAAACCTAACAATACTTCATTCTATATTTTAAATAATGAATAAAAATTTATACTTACTAGGAAATCACATAGTCCATTGGTATGAAATGCAGCCTTGACATCAAATAGTTGTCGGTTCAATTATCATGGTCCTACTAGATGTGGTGTGATGTCACCCAACCTCCATGTTGTGCTTCTCCTACAACTATATTAATATAATACAAATAAAAATTAAATAAATATGAGAAAAATCATCAAAAATAACCTTAATATGTTTAAACATAAAATTTTATTGCAAAACTATCATTTATATCACAAAATTTAATATCCAATAATTACCTTAATAATGATTTTTTCCAAAAATACAGTTAGTCATTGTAACATTTCAAAACATAATGCCTCAAAAAAGTTTCTGACTCACCAAAACTATGATCAACCATGATATTATAAACATATGATGATATCTATAACTTTTATGAATGAATCATAATCTCCAATGAGGTCTAAACCATACTCTGATACCACGTTTCAGGACTCAGTATTGAACCTAACTTATTAAAGTTATTTTAAAACTATAAGTAACATTTATTTTCTCAATGATTTTTTTTTGAGTTTTAAAGAATTTTGATGAACTCTTAAAAAATAAACCCATACATTATTGGTGGATACTTATTTCGAGTGTGAATTTATTTCTTTAATGGAATAACTTTTAAAATAAATTTTTATTTATTTTTAGAAATAGCATCAATACATTGATCATGATATCTTCTTCATCTTTACCAATTATTAATACCTATTAATGTCAATTTAATACTTGGGATGAAAAAAAAATGATCATCGTGAGGCATAAAAAACAAAATCAAGAGCCTAGAGAAAAAAGAAAACCCATATAATTTTATTTTAGATAATGAAACAAATCCCTTACTCTTGAAAAATGAAAAGAAAATTTTTAATAATGAAAATGTTTAAAATCCATGTTATGAAATTTTAAAAAAAATATATATTTAAATATTCAAATTCATAGTCCATTTAAAACATGTGTTTGAAATAAATAGAGCTGGGTTTAATCAATAGGAGGAACTATTTGGGACCTCTTTCATTCGTTCCTAGAAAGGCGTGATACATTACCAAATTCATTAAAGCACAATCCTGGTACAACCATTTTTTATTATATTATTTTCTTACATGGTGCTATCTGGATGACCCAATTTTAAACTCTAGCATGATTACCCAGTGTTAACTCATGTGTAGCTTTAAATTTCTTAACCACATCAATCTAGTTATATGTGACTTTTTAATGAGTTTACCGAGTGTTATTTGGGCTACCCCATGTTAATTTATTATTGACTTACCCATATATAGTCTTCTTCTTGTTCTATTTTCAAGTACTATATAATGAATGAATCATTTTTAGGAATTAAATTTTCACCATAAAACCTCCATGAATCTATTGAAAAAGTTAATATAAAATTCAATTTTCTTTTATAAAATCACTCTCAAAACTAATATACACAAAACAATTTAAAAATATTCCTTCTTTGATGAAAATATAACTGAAAATATTTTTACCAAATTAGGATTTTTTGATATAAGAGTATTGTTTTCATTAATAATATACATTTAATATTGAAATAATTCTTACATAATAAAGAAAAACTTTTCATTGAATGTAATACTTAAAATTTATAAAATAATCATACTCAAAATAAACATTCCTAGAAAAATAAATCACACCATTACATATTAGATAAAAAAATTTATTTATGAATTTTGGAAAATGAAACATTAAAAGAAGATTTTTCTAACAAAAGAACCTTATATAAAACCATATATTATTCCTTTTTGAATAATAATTCGGATATATTAAAAAATTAACATTATAAATATATAATTTAAATATAAATACATTTATAAAATAGTTTAAAAATGATTACATGTAAGCTATTTACATTGAAAAGAAATTGTTAAAAAATTTAAAATTATGTTTTACAATAATAGTCCATTAACATAAGTATGATTTGTTACGTATGTTATTAATATTAATGAATTATAAAATTAAGGCAGTTATTAACTTTTTTTAGAACCTTTTTCATGTTTATTGTTCATTTAATATCACGTATTACCATGTTATAATAGATACCTATTTATTTAAATCATATCGTATGTTTTGATAATATTCTGTACTTGTGCCCAAACTGGCTATGGTATTATGTACATTGTAAAATTGGTCATTAGTATATCATATCTAGAATAATAATAAAAAAAGAGTAATAGTTTATTACTTGAATAAAAATTTCAAATCCATCCATTAATTATGGTTATTAAAAATGGTCTAAGTTACAATCATAGATACCTTATGCATTCTGTATTCATGAGTAAGATTTCCAATTTTCAGTGATAAATAATGAATGAAGGTAAGTATTATTTATCTTTATTGAATTATTATTTTTAATGTATTATCATATATATTATTTGAATATAATTGTAAATATCACTCATGTGTTGATGTGATGAAAAATGACTCGCACAATTTTGTCGATGTGATACTTCACATGTATGCATGAACATCATTATCATTTTTTTATAATTGTAAAGGTAATAAAATAAATGATATATTCTATTTTAGTAATTTTAAATATTTCATGGATATCATATATAAAATTATTATTCCATCTTTATATTCAGTCATTAGATATGGTGATGGAATAAAAATTACATCGGTTTGTGAGGTTGGAGTATGCCGTAAAAATGAATAATTTATTATTCTAATTTGATGGAACTGGATATAAATATATGTAATTAAAATAAGAGGATAACATATCAGTATACATATGATACTATAGTTGTTATTTAGTAATATTTTAAGAGTGATGTGGAAGAATATTAAAATTGAAACACTCGAAAAAAATACCTCTTCATTATAGATCCTTTATTTATTAACTAATTAAGACCACAAAGGTTGTCGTTATGCCAAAAAAAATCATCTATACTTAGTGTAGGGATTTTGTTAAGGGATTTGGGTATTAATTGTATGAAGAAAAGGATTTTATTATTGTTGAAATATGATGAGGATGAGCCTTTTTGTAAGAGATGTGATGAGAACAATTGAAATTTATGATAATATTAAATTAATATAATTTAATTTTCAACATTAATTGATTCTAATTTTATCTACTTCTAGGGTAATATTATCATGGGTATATATTAATTCATAAAATAACAGTTATATTATATTTGAATAAATTTATACCCTTATATTTTGGTTTTATCGATTGCTTAAACCCATTAACTCTTATTATAATAACATGGATACACATAACATAAGCATTAATATAGTTACTATAAAATTATAGATAACCCATATTTGTATCATAGATGAATTATTCAACCTTATTCCAATCCAATGGAATAATTTAATATTTTTTTTAATTTTATATAATTTAATGAATTATTATTTATTTTAAAATACCAAAAATGTCAATTTTGACATTATTAATTACATTAGATTCTAGAAATATAAAACACATTATAATTTAGGAAAAAATATTTTAAACATACAAAACATATAAAATTAAACTATAAAATTATTATATGATAATACTTATCCCATTATATATGTACTTTTATTTTTTCATTTAATTTATATGGGTTTTATATTAATTGAACAATTACTACATCAGTGATGTGTCAACATTTACGGTAATTTATTCATCATTAAAAATTAATAATAAATTTACATGAATAATATAATTATATTATATTTCAATTTACTATATATAAATGATGATATTTTCTAGATTAATGTATATTAGAACTGTTATGTTTTATAAAAAAAAATGATGTCTTTGACATCTCATTAAATAATGTTTTATAAATGTTAAACTCTCCTCAATGCAGCATCAAATGGTTACATCTAATATACATGGACGATTATGGTCAAATCATAACAAATTATTGAATCTATTAGGGTACTTTCCTAGTAATTATAATTTTATTTTTACAGATAATTACACTATTTACCATGTATCCTGGTAATAAAAATTATTAATGTTACAATTCATATTAGAACAAATTAAATGGGTAATATTTAATAAATCTGAACATTCATATTAAAAATATATAATAATTTTCTAAAAATTTATTTCACAAAAGTTTCATAAAATTATTTCTATTTTATTCAGTAAAACCCAATGAATGTTTTTAGAAACATAATATTTTTATGCATAAAATGTATTTATAAAAAATTCAAGTACAAAATCCATTTAAAAATTCATTATTGGTTTAATAAAAATATAATTTAAATAATTTAAATTTAAAACCAATCCAGTGGTTAATTTTATGTGGTAAAACATAATATATATATATATATATATATATGTATATATATATATATATATATTTAAATATGAATTTGTAAAATTAACTGAAAAATAAAAAAAATATAGTAATCAAAATTTTTCTATAGGGAATATCGATAACATTTTTTAGAAAATAAATTTTATTTTATAAAATCAATTTTCTAAAATCATTGGAGATTACTTATATTATTTTTACCTGAAATGTAATAAAAATAAATATTAACAGTAAAATGTTTTTGATGAATTAAGTGACTTTACATAAAATATAGTATTTATATAAAAATATTTAATTAATAAATAATAAATTATTATGACTATTACATACATCATAATGACATTGATACTACTAATTCTTACTAATTTGATAGCTAGGTCATAACAGTCACATTTAAATAGTAACATTTTGTTGTTTTTTAAAGTTAGGTGTTGCTTATATTTACGAAATGGATCATACTATTTTATTTTATGAAACTGAGATGTTAAAAATATTTTATATGTATTTTTTTATTCAGTGTGAAAATGGAATCATTTTTATCATATTTCAATTATTTTAGTGCTTGAAAACAATATGTGAATAGTTTGATAAATACTTGATATAATATTTTCGTAACCATATACAAGAAAAGATTATATTATTATTTTATAATTGGAATATTTTCTCTTGGCCCCATAGTCATCTATGATAGCGGTTTATATAATCATTCATGTAGGTGGTTAAAATGAAATAAACACGAACCAATATTATCTATATTGGAGTTCATGGATTGAAAGGTGTTTAATGTAATTATAATTGAATTATAATGATTTTATTTTGATTGGTTTATGATTTTGATCTAGATTTTATGATATTTTGATAAATTTTATAAAAAACAATGAATAAATGTAAAATGGTTCTTTATTGTGGTGGAAGTACACAAATACACACACGATTAACATTCCTTGAACTATATAAGGGGATGGAAAAGAATAACTAAGGATTGAAACATTAATATAAAAATATATTAGTATTCTAATGGTACATAGTACCTCATAATATCAGGGGTATAATATATTGTGACGAAAATTATTGAAATGAAAAACCGAAGAAGGATACAATACTTTTATTTGAGACATGATCCTTCATCAGATGTCCCTTTTAAAATGATGGCCTTAGGGTAACTATAAGTAACTGAGGGGTTCTTTTAGGGTGAATAGATTTCATTTTAGGATATACATATAGGGTTTAATTGGATAATTTTTAGATTATGTTTATCTTTTTAGGGTTTAAGAGGTTCATTTTTATAAGAGAAAGTAATAGAAATTTTAAAAACAAGTAAACATTTTTCAATAATTTCATGACACAATTCGAGTGAAAATTTCTCAAAATGGATCAAATATAGTGAAAAAAATTATTAGTCTATATAAATCTTCACTAATCATTTTGATTCCCAATTGTTAAAATTTTTAGCACTTTTACAACAGGTTAAACCCGATTATCCATTTAATTTTTTTAAAAAATAACAAATTTTTACCCCTATTTATTGATTTTAAGGGGGAAAAATTAAAAATATTATCTAATTTTAATATTAAAAGTAAAATTTAAAATATTATAATGTATTATTTATCTTTCAATCAAAACAAAATTTAAATATAGAATCCATTCAATACATAAATGTGTTTTTTTGAAAAATAATATTCTTAATACTTTCCATTTATATATAAGATAAAATTATTGTGGATTATAATGTTTAATCCATAAATTGATTTAATAAGAAATAAATAATTATTATTAGTCTTCCAAATCATTCTATAATGAACCTCGTCATAAAAAATGATTTAAAGAGAAGACCAAAAATTGTATCTATATTAATGTAACATTATAATTTTGTTCTAAACATATTTTGAATACGTTTTCAATTTATAAATAATATTCTAAAATGAATAATTATACTCATTAATTTAATATATAAATTCATTATGGGTTTTTAAATAATCTTAGTTAGGAACGCATATTTATTAAATCAAGGAAATTTAAAATTCTGAAAGTCCCACAGCTTTGACAAAAAATAACCATTTTTATAAAATTATCTAGAACTATAAATAATTACAATTTTTTTATTATGAATTCAAAAAAACATTGTTTTATTCATTTCTTGTTAATTTTTTTTAATTTATATATTAAATGAACAAATATAGAATGAAAATTGTTGTAATTGAAAAAATCATTTCTCTTCATTAAATGATATTAAATATTTATATTAAATATGAAATTAATTATTATTGGTTACAATATTATGTTCATAAATAATTTTATTATAATATATTTTAGTTAATAATTTTTAATATTGAGTGGCTGATAAGGTATCAAACATTTCATTAATAATTATTTACTTGCACTAAAATCTCTATTCATTAAATTCTACTCAAGAAACCCCAAATGAAATTAAACCACTTTATATTTATATGTATGTATATATATATATATATAGACAATAAATCTCAAATATTATTTCTAAAAATATCCATCAAATTAGTATGTATGAATAGTAGTGACTGAATTAATAAATTTCTTAATATATATTTTTTTATATAGATTTGTTTATAATAGTATAATAAATAAAATATTATGTTTATAAACATATATTTTAAAGGATTTTTTATAAAATAAGTATTTCAAAAATTGGTAATAGATGATGTTAAAAAATAAAATATCAGTTTTTTTAATTTCAAATTTATTTCTTTTTTATATATATTATTAATAAGAACAACAAGAATTTCTAAAAAATATTAAAGAATTTTATTTCTTCTTTTCATTATAAACTTATTTAAAAAACTACATATTCTTGAATGATAAGTAGAAAAAACATAATTTTTGGATTGAAAAAAAATATTGTTTTCTGATAATTTTTTTTATTTTTCCAAGAATATTGATTTTTCATTGAATAATACGATATAAAATTCTCACAAATATCATTTCATTGATGGAATGATTAGTTTATGAGTAGGACATAAAATTTTATGATAACCATTTTCCTAAAATAAATATTTACATTATATGTTAATATATAATTTAAAAAATATATTATTTCTTTACATACCTCTACATATCATTTTATAACATTAGTGAATTTTAAAAAACATATTTTTAATAAATGTTATATTTTGTATTTTAAATTTATTTTTGACCACATTTGAAAATTTAAACAGATAAATTGGTTTTAATTTTTTTTAATTAGTGGAATCAAATTTATGAATAAGATCCATTTTATTTTATGGAAAAGTGGGAAGTTACCTTATGATAAAACTTGTTAGCAAGACTAATACTAAAAGGATAAAATTGAAATTGTGATTTGTAATGAGTTGAAATAATAATTAAAAAATTTATTTAATTATTTGATTGTGGACTAGATCAACATTATCTCTTACAATATCAAATATTTATAAATTATTGAGGTAATTTCCCTAGAATAGCATTCACATTAGTTAATTATTTTATTATTAAAAAACATATCTTTTTAATTATAAAATGGGAACTCCTTTCAAATGTACCCCTCAAACCAAAACATAATTATTTAAATTTACTGTACATAGATACTATCATAAACATTACTGTAAACCATAATTTTTATGTCATCTTAATGATTTCATAACTCAATGGCAGAACCTCTAATGCAATCAGATTATACAATAATTTTGAAATAAATTTCTAAGAAAACATTTCAAATTTCTATTTCTTTATACACAGTTTTTCCTCGTAAAAATAAATAAAAACGATGTAAAATGATTACATTCATCTCATTATTATACTAGTATGTCATTTCCAATTATTTTACAATCATTTACCATCGTTCCCTTTTTAATTATGAAATAAGAAACTAATATTTGTGCATTATGAGGACTACCTCGTCCATGATGAAATCTGTTTCATTTTCCATTGTTAATTTATATGAATTGTACCAATTTGGAATTATGTATATAATTTTTTTATTTATAAAATATCATAGAGTTTTTAATGATAACCCTATTAATCCTTTCATTGTTCAATGGAAAATGTTATCATCATCCATTAGTATATGGAGACTACTATCTCCACTGAATGATTAATTTCAATATTTTAATTCATTATCCCCTTACATGGTTATTAATTAAAATGGTATTAATTTATAAATATTATTTTTAATAAATTATTGAAGTACTCTAAATAATATTTGGACAAACCACTGACAATAAATAAAAAACCATGGTATTTTTTACATCCCAAAAGATTGTTCAAAGATAACAAACAAATGATTTATATATGCTATGAAATTACTCTATATCGGACATATTCATCTTATAATTTATTAATTTTACAATTTACCACACATATGAAATTTAATTAAAAAAATTATTATAATTTTATATGTATATTATAATTAAATGAAATGATAATTATCAATTAAGTAGGGAATGTCCATATTTGGGTTGGTTTAACAACCTATATTAAGTATATTGAAAACTTCTATCACGGATAATAATTAGAATATAATTTTTTGTAATATAATAATTAAATAATTAAATAATGATTTTTTATATATATTTTTTATATAAAAATTTTACTAATTATCATAAAATACTCCTTTCATTTTCTTAGAATCATTGAGGCATGAAAATTAGTAAATTCAACTTTAAGTATCATTATAAAAAACAAAAAATAAAATTCTAACATAAATACTAATTAAAAAATATCTATTATTTTACATTTTATAATTATAAAATGATGAATAATGCGATAGTAATAAGGAATAACATATCAATTACAGATCCATCTAAAAATAGTACAGATTACTCACAACCATTATAAAAAATTGATACTAACTAACGAATTAAAATGAAGAGGATTATTATTAAATGTTGATATAAAGGGTTATAGATATGAAAATAGTTCTAAAATGAGTTATTATGGTAGATAGTTTTTTTATACATGAGTGTAAGGTGAATTTATATTAAGAATTAATTTAGGAAAAGGTTTCTTTTATAAAATATTCACTCCATGAGAAAAATTTTTTATTATAAACCATGTTTTTATGAAATAGTGTATCTACTACGCCTTTAATATTTTTTATCAGAAACATCTCAATACTCTGAGTTTTAAATAATTTACTTGAAATAATATTCTTCACTGTTTTTTGACAAGAATGTTTCAAATGTTTTATGGGGTTCATTGTATAAAATTTAATTTTGTGGTAAATATTTTTAAATGTGAAACATGATTCAATCAATATTGTGTGATTACATTTAATGAATTTATTTTGAAAAATAATGTGGTTTTTAGATCAATATCATGTAATTTATTTAAATTGACCTATTATTAAAAAGATAGAAATATTGAAATTGGTATTGATTTAAATGAAAATAAAAAATTTTGGGTTTTGATTGCTAATCTAATTTTCAAATGAAGAATGTTTTAGAAAGATAATAAATTTCTGGAATTTTTATTCTTCGTAAAAATGCTCATAATTTTAATTTTATATTCATGGGTTTTTACATACCCACTCAAAATTAAATTTCAATATTACTTGTATTTTACCTATTGGTTTATTGTATGTGAAGTCAACCATCACTATTTTTATTTGTTTGGAACCTCCCTATTCATAAAAATGATATCATTTTATGATTTTTGATATTCCCATAAAAATTATTATATTATTTATTAATGTCATTTTTAACTACATTACCTCATTTTACGATATGTAAATAATTTTTTAATGCTTTATATATGAGTAATTTTCATTAATGTATAAAAATCACTCCATTTTCGCATTTTCATGTGAACACGGAATTATAAATCCATTGAAATTATTTAATATGTCTAATATATAATTTTTTATGTTTTTAAAAACAAGTGATCTTTCTAAAAAAATAATCAAATATATTTTTTAATTTATTTCTCAGGATAAAGGATATTACATATTTATGATGTGAATTTCCTAAAAATCCAAAAAATTGTTTTATTTCTAAGACAATGTCTTTTTTATATCTTATTCTTATTATAGATATTCATAAAATATAACCAACTTTATTTTATCTCTGAGTGGATTATTTAATGTCATTTGATATCAATGATATGATCCATCACCTCTAGTATCTTTTAAATCATCCACCATGAATAATAATATCATTTCCTGCAATTTAATTTCATTATAGACACTGTATATTTACTTCATCTAATATATAGTTGTTCACTAATATTCTATACATAATTATATTAGTGAAATAATTTACTTAAATAGATACCCTTTTTATATATATTGCAAATACTATATGATTTATCAATATATAAGGGTATTTAACAATAATGTTAGTGAAAATATATGGATACAAATTTATTTTACATTGGATTATCATGTTGATGATATCCATATGTGAATTTATATTAAAATGAAATAAATCCAATTTTAATCCCTGAATTATCTTTTATATGTTGATTGAAAGACATTTTTCACCGTATATATATATTGTTAAAAATTAATGATTTGAATTTTAATGTCTAATGAAACACACATTTTTCCATTGGTTATTTATGATATGATAGGTGAAATTTTTTAATATGGCACTCATAAGTATGGATGATGATTTGTGGGGTATTATATCTACCTCTAATTCACTGTTTATGATTTTTTAACTCATGATATAATTATTTTGATGGGTATATCTATGATTTATCTATACTCAGAAGGTTGGGTGCGCCTATAATTTTTTATTAACTATTATAAAAAATTTGGGCATGGGTATAATTCTATATTTTCTATACTCATGAGATTTTTCCAAGGTATTGTTTCAAATTAGCTATTATCTAATTTTTTTAATAACATTGGCTATATTAGGCTAACAGAGTTATACATGAGTATAATATTGGTTAATATACACTTCAAAGACTGTGTCTCAACATAAATTTTCTTAAAAATTTTAAAGTAATAAATTCTATTATTCCTATGTTTATATAACACTTCTATGAATATTTGTATTCCAATGTAATGATTCTATGAATCATGTTTATTGACTAATGATTCCTTATACTTTGGATCATGATGTAAACTATGAAAAGAAATATTTTATTACTAATGATTTATATAATATTATTTGTTGGTTCTAATTATTTTATGTGTCTTGGTTATAGATATACTCTCATTTTATTGTCAATTGTTATTTTTTAATATTTTCTCTTATGATTACCAATACTGAGAAAATTAGGTCACCCATTTTCTCAGGATTCTATTTCTAAATCTTAAAATTAATTTAATGCTATGAAATATATATAATAGTTTAATATGAGTTGAATTTGTGGGAGATCATGAAAAATCTTTATAGTTTATTCAGTTTCAAATATAATGTAATAATATTTAATTGACTTAAAGAACGTGATTTATATTAGTTATTGTTGTATACTAATTCACTAAATTTCTGAAACTATATTGTTTAGGAAATTTAATGTGATGAAATAGTTGTTTTAAGTTATATATATTAGGTGACCAAATCTAAAAGATGATATACATGATGTACCCTTATTCTTATTATTAATTGTATTATTTTTGTGAACAATAAATTCATAGATTTTTTATGCATTGTTGTGTCATTTTGGTTCTTGATTGAATCCCTAAGTTCATTATGAAAATTACACTCTAATAAACCTAATATAGGAAAACCATACCATGTTACAACTTGAATATGATTTTTATGGATTATTATTCATGTTCCTGTAAGTGTGACCCTATAAAACATTGATTTTTTATCAAAGATACGATCATGTTATGTGAGAATTTGGAGGAAACCATCAAGAGAATGAAATTTGATTATGGCTAGGAAAACTTTTGAGGCATGCCTCATTACATCTAGAATGTTAGGGTTTTCTAATGGGGTAATTTATAATTGAGATACCTATTATTAATCAATTATATTTAGAGAGACTGATTAATGTGGTATTGTTGTTTGAGTGTTATATACAATTTTATTGTTGGTATTTTATAATATTTTTTCCTTGTTTAAGGATATATAATAACAAATATTTGGAAATAATTTGGTTATAATGGGTGGGTTGAGATATGATATGTCACCATTCTTATGCCTGAAAAAATTATCTGGATAGTGATGTCTATATCCACCTTGGGACATAAGGTTCTACATGATGCATTTTTTAATGATGTATTCAGAGAGAATTCATGGTTGGAGATTTTAACCAGACTAAATGTGGGGGTGAATATAGAATATACAGGTGTGGTAGACTCCATTGAGTGAGAATCAGATGGTCGGTTCATTAACCTGAGGCTATGTATTGAGTTCTAACTCACCAAATATTTCATGGATTGTTCTATAGTTTCTTATATATACTTCCACATTATATGGAGTTGACTATGGTACAGATAGGGATTCATGGTACCGGTTTTAGTTCATGATGACCCCATGGGTGTTTTGATTAACTTATTTATTTATTTATCTCAATATTTACACTTTTATACCTATCCAAAACTTATTCAAATGTTTGTCGTGGTTTCTAAATGTTTTTTTATCACATCCCATATAACCATCTCAAGGGGATTTTAAAATTTATGGTTAGGGGACTTTATATGGGAAGCAGCCCCATGAAAGACTATAGAGTTGACCAGTATAGATATAAAAGAGGTTATTCAAGGATTTACACAATGAACATTTACAATTATTCCATAGTTTTCATTTATTTCCTTTTACACAATATATATACTGGATAACCACATTAGTTCTAATCATCCTTTGTAATAAGAGGCAGGTGTGAGGTTATGATTCACACTATCTTAGACCCAGTGATCCTGATTATGGTGTCCATAAATTGAATCCTAAACATTTTTATTCAATTTATTATATATTTCTATGTATAATATAGATATTATGTGTGTAAATTGAGTGGGATGTTATTATTGTGTTTGGAAAAACCTATATAATGGGACATAGAGTTATGTAGGTTGTGGGATTTAATTTTGACCACACTGATGTTACAATATTATGTTTCAATCCAAAAAATATAAATATATTATTGTTTGTTTGATTTTATAATTTCAGGACTAGTGAGTGTGTGAATGTTAATTTATTAAGGATAGAAATGTATGATTAATATGTAATATCCTTGATTTTTTGTGGCTATTTTATTTTTAAATTACTTACAACAATAATAGTGAATAATGTTTTCAGATGAATTAATTATTGAGGAAACTAAATTAATAAAAAATGAGAGTTTTATTTCCCTATTTACTATCCATGCGGACAATTTTTAGGTAATCCATACTTAATACTATGACATAGTTGATATATAAGTGTAGCATCACATTTCTTATGGTAAAAAGTAATGGAATTTTATACATGGAAGTTTTGGTGTCATAGAACTTACTAATATCATAATTACTATCATTATTTAGGTGAAAAAGGTGTTTATATATATATTTTTGGTATTTTATAAATAATTCCACCTCATCAACTCCCTATATTACCACCTTAAGACAAAATAAATGATGTTTCTAATGTCTGTAATGTTATAATTGTACGTCTATATTTTCAAGACATTAAGGATGAGAATTATGTTTATTATTCGATAGAGGACTAATCTATGGGACCCCTTCAGACAATACTATTTCACCTATTAATGGTTGGAGGTGAGGGTTTCCTTCTTGGAGGGATTATAATGGTTAATATTTCAATTCAATTCAATATAAAAATCCCTCTATCAATTATGCGTGAGATAATTCCTCATTATTGTAAGGAATAAAACATGATAAAAAATAAGGTATATGAGACAGTAGAACAGATTGTTAACTCGTTGTTAATGTTGGTAGATTACAGGTTAAATTAGACTCTGCAAGTTGTTGTGGCGTATGATGTTCAGGGATCAAAAGAATGAGGGTATTTCATGGTAATCCATTTAGGATATTTTTTTTAATAATTAATTTCCACATACATTTATTATTTATCAATGTAATATTTTTATGCAGTTCTAACAGTGGATAATTTCAAATTGAAACTGCACATATCATTTTAGACAACTAATTAATTTATATACTTTATTAGTCATGAATAAGGATTATAATGAAAATTTATTTTACATTAATTTTAATCCGAACGTGAGGAATAGTGTTAGTGTGTTTATGTATGAATCCTACTATTACATGGTTTTTAAATCCCTTTCAAGTAATAAGTTCATAGAATAGTGAAAATTAAATGATTTAAAACCTTAATTAGTGTCAAATGAATTTTATTTTAGATTGAATCTTTAGATTCATCATCTAGTGGGGTGAACAAAATGTTTGAGAAGATATAAAGGGGTGGTGAGTAGTAGTTATGGTAGATAATGGATCAGTTATTTCAATCTAATGGATAAATATACCTTGTGTATTTTAAGTGTGGATAGAATAAAAATTTATAAGAGAAGAATATTGGTCCTCCCAATGATTATAATACAAGTGGTAGGATGGGGACTATCAAATATTAAAATTAGAATAAATCTTAGATAGTTACCAGAAGAGAAAAATGATAGGTCATTTCATAAATGTATTTTTTAGGAAAACCAAAAACATATATTTGGCATATGTATAGGAGGGTAGGATTTGGATTTAGTTCAGTGTATATGGGGAAGCTACTGCAACATATACCTAAAAGGATATTTGGGTTGGTGACATATCAATTATACAGATAGAGCTATAGATCTAATTTAGGACGAGTTTAAAAACCATCCAATTATACTTCTAGAAGGCTTTAGGGTTCATTTATTATTAGAAATATTATTTTTATGAGTTCAATTTTCTCAATTTCTGTAAAGGATATTATATATTAAAAACATTTCAATTCATTCCATCTTGTGTATATGAAGTAGTTCACAGTAGACCGTTTGTTATGGTTATTTTTTCTTGATACACCTCTTAATAATGGTATAGTGTGTGTTTAATTGTTACCTAAATTTGTCATAGTGGTTGGAATCTATAATAATGTCATTGTCTTCTAGTACAAGATCCATGAAATTTTAATGTTATTTTTGGTATGTACTGGCTGACACATATCTTGGATCAAATTGATTTCTAGAAAATCCATTTTTATTTCCCCTCCCTTAATGGATAAGAGGGGCTTGTAGTGGGATATTGGGAAATATTGTTAGGTATATCTTATACTAACTTCCATCGGGAATGATTCACTATAAAACTTGTGGTTGGTATTCTGTAGAAGTCGATCAGGTGATACTTCCAACCACTTTTCCTCTGGTGGTGGATTTGTTTCGTGAAATATTTCTAGATGATTTCTCAATACATCCACCTAATAAAGAGATCACGATAATGGGTGATATCAATTAAGGGGTAAAAAAAATATATTTCATATTTTTATTTAGAATTTTTTGATCTAATGGAGTACAATATATATATTGAGAACCTTGAGGCTATGATATCTATTCATGTCTATACATATCCTTATGGAACTCTAATTTTAATCTAAAAGAAGGTAGTGGAATTAATTATTTTTGTTTTGATTACTATATTCTAAACTATGACATGCTGAAAAACATATATCATATTCAATGGATTGAAGACATATTTGAAAAGTTATGTGGAGATCGATGATCTTAAAGATCAACATCTGATCAGGTTTCCATTAGTTGCAATTTAAATTTGCGGATATACTAGAATCATTTTTCAGGATTATGTATGGGTTATTTGAATTCCACACGATGATATTAAACATGAAAAATGAATCAATGACGTTCATTTTACTCATTAACCATATTTTTCTCCCTATCTAGACACATTTTACATGGTGATTTTTGATAAAACATTTGTATAATGGTGGAATCAGTAATCACATGTTGAGAAACAAATGATTATTTTAAATATTCATCATGGAAAAAAATTCTTCCAAGTAAATGATGTATTAATTTATGGTTACTAAGGATCATATTCAACGGTACGGGATCTTGGAGGTAGGGATTTCAGAGTATATTAAGAATGTGGACATAGATATGTCTCAGAACAACACATGATATAATTTAAGATCAGAATTTCCTTGCAAGGGTTGGGTATTATAGGTATCTTGTTTAAGAATTTTATAACATGAAATAACCTATGACATTATTTACCATGTATGGTTAATTATTTAATATACTATAAGGTGTGAGTAGGTCATGAGGAGATTAATAAATGTTTTTATGTATTCTTTAATCCTGATTTTTCAAGACTATGTGATCAGTTGTAATTTTTATTAGGTTTCCTCAAGAGTCAGTCATAGAGTTTTTCTAATGCATAAGGATTTGGTGGTATTGTTTGGGTTTCATTCTAAATTTACTCAAAAGAACAACCACCCTTACCATGATTCAAATCTTTTAGTTCTGGTTCATTATTTGAAGTATTGGAATCACTGTATCTTTACTGATATGTATCTCATTTTCACTATAAACAACATATTTTAATATATATTATTATATCAAAATATGAATCTATGTTATGGAATTTTTTTAGGTACCATTAGAAATATAATATGGAAATGTAATATTTCTATAGAAAGGGTAGTGTTGTTGATGATGATGAGAATAAGATGTCCCACGAGTTTGATGTTTTGATATCTAATGTGGACTGGAGGTAAGGATTTTTTTATGAGAGTAGTTGATGAGCATGTTTGATGACTATGATGTGATGACATATGTTACCATATTTATTACCAATTCTCAAATGGATTGAGTGATAGAAATCAATGAGTATAATCCTAATTTTCTGGTGATTTGATAGTTTATTATTGGAGATTTTCATATTTAAGTATGGTATTTTTATGGAGAAAATATATTTTGAACCAATGAATCAGTGGAAATACATACTTCTATCAGAGATGGCCCGATGGAGTATTCACATATATCATATTTTTTGGAGAATATAGGATTTATAACATGTATCATGATATTATATAGTGTTTCTAGTGACCTAATATGAGGATAGATATTTTTGGTTTTCCTCGATCATTTTTATACATTTCAGAAGATATTTGCATAAAATTGGAGGCTCTATGATTTCGTCTGACCCCTTCTAGTTTTCGAATTAAATTTTTTTAAGTTTACTAGGGACTTTGAAACAAAAATATCTATGACCACAATAGGTCATGATTCAATGTGGTGGTTGGTGAATGACTAATGATGATTTCACATTTCATCCCAATATTAGAGACCAAATTATTAGAAAAGATTAAAATATTATATTTGTTGAATATATTGTGCCTATTTGGTGTAACTTCAATCATAGAATCAGATTGAGATGAAATATTCATGAAGAGATTTTTTAAGGGCCCAAATAAGTTGATGTGATCTCAACAGAGGATGAGTGTGCTGTATCACTAAAAAAATACATATTATTGGAGAGGATAATAGAAATAATGGAGGATATGATCAGGGTGTGTAGTATGTATTTTTTTTGATCGATGGAAGACACTATTACTATATATAATTTTTTATATGAAATCAACATTCAATCATTAATCTAAATGGATCTTTTAACGGATAATTATCACAATTCATTCAAAGTATAATTATTATAGTTAGAGGGTGGAGAGGTATAAGTTGTGGAATTGTGCATGGGGTTAAAACCAAATTTCATGATAAGTTTATTTATTAGGGGTTGCAACTATATAGAGACATAAATGTTTTTACACGTAATAGAAGAATAATCCCCTAGATTTTGGTTTGGTTGATTTAGTATTTTTATGGTTATCACTTGATTAGGGGATTCTATAATTCATTGTGTAGAGGAATACCTCAACATGATTCATCTATATGATTGATATTATTGACCAGATTGGAATGGAGCATTAATAATTGAATCCTGTTAAATGAAATCATGTTTTAAATGTTATTTTTTAAATGTCATGTCTCTTTAGTAATGAATCATACATTTTATATGCAAACATGGTGATGATGTTTATTTCGTGTTGGATGCTATGTCTCTGGATTAATTAGTGCAGATAGTAGACAAAAAAAGAATAAATACATGATGGTTGTTCTTCTCCCCTTTGGGGATTGGAATCATTAGTTGATTCTCATGGATACATGGGAGATGGAATGAGATGTGTTCACTTATTGTTAGGATTTATTTATCCATGAACCGTAAAGATATTTCTTAGGAATGATAAATCTTTATAGGGTGAGTATATAACATCACATGAATTTTATGGTCTGTTATGTTTTAATAATTAGTTATTATTATTAATATTGATGAAATTTTATTGTTAAAGGTGATAGAGTTGGCCTAGATATTGGTTTTGGAGAAAAATAATGGGGCTGCATCGAATTTTTTACAAATATGAAACCAGGAAGTGATGTTGGAAAATCATGGCATGCTTGTGGGATTGGAAAAATCTTATAGTGCGGGGCATTGGGAGGCACATATTGACATTGATAATATAGTTCCTCTTCATATCACTATACTAAGTCACACGGTGAACCTTATAGGCCTTAACTTTGTGAGGCCAAACAATGATTCATGATGACATGGGCAACCAAGTCATATTGTAACAACAAAATTAGGTATTATATAAAAAAGGATTCTATATAATATGAACATGGAACAATGTTATCACCCCACTCTATCTCAAAATCATCCACATTAAATGGTAGAACATGTGTTCATCATCTTGATAATTCTATCTTTTTCAATCTTATTTCATTCCCAGTTGAATCCCCATTCATTGATACCGACTTCTCATGTTGAGCATGAGACCCAGTATTCCTTAATGTCCCAATATTACATATTTTCCTAGTTTTCATTGTTTGAATACTTAATATTTAGTTTTAAGAATGAATTCCTTAATTCCCTGGTTGGTTTTTGAATATAGTAGTGCATCTTAACATGTACACTCTATTAAATTCATTGTGGAATGTCCATACTATATTATATCACAATTTTTTCTGATTTATGACTTAACATTCAGGTGTGTGTTTGTGTGTAGCCCTATTATAATCTTATTTTGGTATCATGTAGACTAGGTAGGTATATTTGGAAGTGGTTTATCCATTTGAGGTGGATTAATGGGGTTTTTGATTGTAAAATCTAGAATCCCTCCTCATTCACTAGGGAAATATAGTTACGAACATTTGGGTAATAAGGATTAGTGGTATATTTTCAAACATGGTTAAGGGAAGGTATAATTGTTATACTTGTATAGTGGTTTATGAGATGGGTAACATTCATTTAGTGGAATTTCATGTCTTCCGATCTGTATTTCACACTGCATAGTAGTTGATCTTTGGTCAAATCATTAGTGAAAAAAATTACATTGATACATGATTTATGTCTCACTATATGTGAGAATTAATTGGTTGGATATATAATTTTTTTCTATATTATGTGATATGGTGTGGCTGGATATAGTGTTTGGATCTGACTTGAGTTAGAGGGAATGGTTAAAGATATGAACAAGACCTACCTAGAGGGAGAAGGTTATCTATGTTGTGGTGGGGACATCCCATGAGTGATAGAGGAATTGTCTGGTGTTCAACATAAGGACATGTCTTGATTGAGAAATCATGAACCATGTTCGGTATAGTTATAATTTATCCAACATTAAATTTCCATATACATAAATCTAACGTTGGAATGTTTGGGTCTTCATGGAGGATTGGATAATTCACAATTACCCACTGAGTGTTTTTATTTATTTAGTTACATCGAATCATAGAAATTTATTTATATACTGTACTTAGGATAAGGTCATGTTGGTGTTTCCCTACTGGGTTTATAATAACATATTTTATATTATATTTGAGGCGTAGGAAGAATTCATGGATAAAGAACCCACCAATGGAATGTTCCCTATGATTTATTGTTTCATAGATGGATATTAATAGTATTGATGTGATACTTGAATGTATTTTAGGATAGACTTCTACATTAAATTAGTTCTCATTTTAGTATTTTTTTATATTTATATACTATCACACCACAAGAGGGGGTCTCATTTAATATAGTGTATGAGTTATTATAAGAAATCATGAAATTTCATTTTACTGGGATTTAATGTATTTATGACGTGGTTATCTCTATATATTATTTTTTATTAGATTTCATGAATTTACTATGAAAATTATGTCTTATTAAGGTAATATCTTGCTGATGGTTTTCTTTAATCCCTCAATAAATTTTAGCAGACTCTTGTATAATAGGATTGACACATGGGGTCATTGTCCACATTTAATTATACTTAGTGATCTAGGATGGAGCGTTACATGTGTGATGCTTCGAATGTATATGTTACTAGGACTACTAATTTGTTGGTGGGATATCTTCATCCATGATGATCAACATGAGGGGATTTTCTAAATAGTCTTCCAAACATAATTTTTTTAACAATGTCTTTCTAGAGACCTTGAGTGAAGACAAGGGTTTATAGTTCTTTCATATGACATAATTAGTGAAATCATTAATTTTCTATATTGATGAGTTTACTAATTTTTTGTATTTTCCCTATTTTCATAAATATATGAAATAACAAGGTCAATGTATTTTGAGGATAATATATGATATAAGATAGAGATTTATGAGCACAATATTTCTTATATTTTTTATAGATTATTGAATAATTCTCAAATTACATATGGGGAAATGAGATTTTGTTGATATTTCGAACATATGGGTTATGTTTGAGGGACCAATAGTTGCTGTTATGGATTTAAGAAAAAAAATGATCATTCAAGCATGGAAAGTGAGGGATAGAGAATCAATGGTGTAAGTGTATCACTTAATATATAGGGAGGATACCCCCTAGAGATCTACCAGTGTGGTTGGGATGGATATATTCATACTATGTTTGAATATATGAATGTGGAGTGTTAATAATGTGGGATTTTGGGGAACCAATATTATTTTTGTTGGTGATTAGTGTGTGCATCCAATTATAGAGGAAGATATCAAGTGCATGGATCAGTATATGGATATTAAACCATTTTTGGTGGGCAGTAAGAGTTGCACCAGCCATTCTGGTTGGGGTGAAATAAATAGTGACAAGTGGATGGGTTAGTAGAGGCAATATATAGGTATTATTATAGGAAGTTGGGATGACACTCAATGATGACATATATGTCATATCTTATATATTGGTAAATCACCAACTGAATATGATTCTATACAATATAATATAAAAGGAATGATTATAATAGCATCCACATTAACATTCATTTTTTTAGGATATATAAGGAGAACATTATTTTATATTTTTTTATTACATTGATAATTTAGGTTAATTTATATATTATATACACAGTTTGATATAAATTGACATACTTTTAGGGTTTCTATTGAAGAGAATTCATAGATTCTGGGAAGGTTTCATAATGGTTAGAAACTATAAGTTCCTTTATAAATCATTTATTTTTGGGAAAAAAGGCATGATATGAAGGATGATATGGCTTGTATATTAGAATATCATGAAAAAATTGACTATTTTGGTTAGTGGGTATCATTTACATAAGACAATGGTTATACCTATGTCATTATTGGAGATTGGGAAATACATGTGTTTCATGAATGACCTAACCATCAAAATCTCTATTTGATTACATCTTCAATTTTTAGTCATGTTTAATATGACTTAGTGGTGTAGAAGACTATATTACCTTTTATAATTTACCGTTTTAAAGAAATAATTCTAGTGAACTTATAGGTCATTTTATATAATTGATGGGATAAATTTATCAATAATCTCTTTCTAGGTATATTGTCAAATTCTACTCAACCTCATAGGATCTTTCCTATGAAACTCTGACATTAGAAATCATGGATAAAGGATTTATATTGGAAGGGGTTTGTACATTCGTGTACATTCCCATCGGTTGATATAATATAGTTCTGTTAGAAGGTGGATGGATCATGGAGAATGTGGGTCGATTATTTTATTTTGAACAATGTGAAGATTATGAAAATAATTTCACATCTATTTGTTGATGATTTATTTGATAATGTTAGAGGGTCCACAGTTTTCACTATGTTTGAATTAATATCATGCCATCATTCGTTGAGGGTGAAAACTTATAATATATTACACAATGCATTTATGAGTAGTCATAGTATTAATGAGTACCAATTGATGTCTTTCATATTGATGAACACATATGTGATGTTTATGGTCTTTATGAAAAAGATTTTATAACTACATTTTCAATAATTTGTATTTTTATTTACTAATCATATCATTATGTACTAATGGTCAAAGGAGAAGGACACACGAGATCTATAGATTGTATTTATCAAATAAAATAAATTCTATTTTATTTCAAGATCTTATGGTAAATCATTTTTAATGAATATATAATAATTTTTTGGAATGTGATATCAGATATTGGGGAATCAGTGGACCTTAAGATGGTAGAGGTGATATATTCATGGGATATTACCATAATTATTTATGAATTGCAATATTTTTTTCTTATTATTACGATATATTTAAATATGAATTATTCCTCTTAGATGCTTTGATGATATATAAAATCAATAAGGTCTGATTTACCTTGATTTAGGTTATTGTGAGATAGCCTTTCATGATCTAAAATACAGGTTAATGAAAACACAAATCATGAACTCACAAATTATGGGTATGGAGTATACCGTATTTCAGGATGACTTATAGGTCAAGAAAAGAATATTTTTGATAAAATATGTTTATGTGTTAACATATATGATTAGGAAGCATGGGAAACATGAGTGAAGTTATGTTACACTAGACAATGAGTTAGAAGTGGCGATGCAAACCTTGACATATTGGCGAATTACATGATAGGTTAGAGTTTGTCTATATAAAATAAACAAGATATCATGAAATAGATTATATCATAATAGTATCAAATTTTTTTTTACAAATAGCTTCATTGAGTGTCTATATTATTTTTATATTGAACTAAAGTATACCCTTGTAAAGGATAAAAACATTATTTGTGAATTTATTAGGATGTCTCTAACACAACTGTTATAAGATTCATCCAATTATTAGTAGTTATTAGTCATCTTTAAAGAGTTTCATCTGGATGTCCATAAGTATATGGGTTGAGTAACCATTATACTTTTATTGATTACCTCTTCCCTCCACTATAATATGAAGAATATATAAATATATTATTAATACTATATAGTTATAGGTTATACTATATACAATGGATAGACATAGCTTGATTGGTCTCTAGATAGTGATGAGACTCTCTTGTTATATGCTCATCTGGTAATCATGATGAGCTTTCACATAGAGATACTGATGGAACCAAATAAATTGAGCTAGGATATAAATTTTGTCTTGACCATAATATACCGTGATATGAAAATGATTTATTTTTTTCCGTGTATGAAGAGTTATGTACAAACGTGATATTTTTGAAGAATGAAATGAATTTTCAATAACATTGATAACATAGACCATTAATCCTAAATGAACAATACATTTTTATTATTTAGATATTACCATTAAAAAAACAATTAAATTTGTTTATTTGAATAGGATGACCTTATTTATGAAACATATATAGTTGTCCTACTAAATAAAAATTTATTGATAAATTTTTTTAAATAATCACCCTTTTTAGTGAAGACATTATTTTAAAGAAATAATTTTTTAGGTAATAGATATTTCCTTGATTTCTAAAAAGTTTTAATTAATTTATAAAAGTTTTAGATATTATATTTGATAAAAATTTTATCATTTTTAAAAACATCATATCAAAATTACCTAATGATTGTATTTTGATTTTTTTATGAAAACATGGGTTTCTAGTTAATAGTGAATAATATCATTTTTCCAAAAAAAATCATTTCATTTAGATAAATATTGAATATTAATGACTATATGTATTTTTGATTTATAAAATAGGAGAAATATGATCCATTAAATTTATAATAATCAAATTAATTTCTTTTTAAAAATAAATTTTCTACATTTTTTAATACATATATTTTTATGTTCAAAAAATCAATTTTAGGAAAACTCTTTGTAAATGAATAAAGTTATCCATTTGAAATAATTAAATTAAACACGAATAATGGAATCATTTTAATCGAATTTATATATTATAAATCTATATATTTCAATTTAAAGTATTATAATGAATTTCTTTTAACATAGAGTTAATGTTAAATCATCTTTTCCTTGAAAAATACATTTTCCTAAAAAACTAATTTTTATAACACTATGAAAATTTAATCTTAAATATAATCATGAAACTTATATTAATTTCATCTGAGAAATGGATTCCTTATTTTTAATAATAAAAATAATTAATATTAGTTTTCATGGTAAACAGAACATTTAATCATTAGGAATATTAACTATAGTAAATATTTAATACAATGGTAAGTGTAAATACAGTTATTATGGTAAAAAAATTGGTAATGACAAAAAAAGGACTGAAACAATATATTTTAAAATATTATATTATTCTATTGTGTCCATCTCCACCAATGTTTCAAATATACAGCCACCTAGAGCCATATTTATTTTACTTTATCCATTATATAATTTATTTAAAAGACAATGAAAATAATCATGTTTTTTTAATATATATAATAATTTGTGAGTGGGATAAAAATAAAAACAATTATATAAATAGTGTTTTCTAATATATAAGATTTTTTAGTGTAATTTATTTATTTTTTGTTACGAAATAATTACCATAAAATCTTCTGCAATATTGACACATAAATTATATATTTAAAATAGAAATGAATAAGATGACAGTATTAATACCAAAAGTAAAAAAAATTGAAATAATTATTGAGTTCTATGAAATTTTTTTGATAAATAAAAAAACTATCAATGTGATAATGTATTGGATACAATTTAAAATTCTATCATGTTTTATAGAAATTAAATTTAAATGAATAGACCAAAAATGAAATTACATATATTTTATAAAATTTTATATTTTATTAGTTGATTTAAAATATCTAAAAATAATGAAATAAAAAATGTTATTATGACATAGTTGAAAATATATTCCATTTATCATTTATTTTCCAATTATCCCTTTTTAGTTTTTTTTTACCAAGAAATATTAAAAATTTATATCATTTTTATTGAAAAAAATGGTTTTGGTAGGTTAAAACAAAAGGATAGGGGTGAATAAATAAACCAAACATGTCTATTTTAATATGGATGATATTATTTAAAAACAGAATTCTGATAAATTTTTTTATAAAATATTTGATCTCTTTTAATATGAAAGTTAATTTATATTAATTTAATAATTTATGAAATTATAAAAAGTGACTCTCCCCTCACATATTAAAGATGACATGCTCTCCTCTTCTATTCACACATATAAAACCTTTTGTTACATCTAATACAAGAAAAATTACCTCCATTAATTTATTTCCCATATTTTATAGCCCTTGTTTTATTTATAAATCCATCCTATGAGTGATTTTGTGTTAAAACTAAAGAGGTTGTTGAAGAAGATTCCCTGTTATTAATCAAGAATTTTTTTATTTATTCTTCCACCTTAATCAATTATTATTGAAGCACGATGATATAAAAAAATCAATATATACCAAATACATTGATTTAATTATATTAATGTAACAAATTACATCTATTTCACCTTCCAACAAATGGGAAATGAATACATCATTCGCGTGTACGAAAAATTATTATCTCATGAACCAATGTTATTGATTTTCCAACACCACCCCCTAAAAATTTATATGATGTTATATTTCATCTATATATGTTATATTAATAAAATATTTATCGTTATTATTAATTAATATAACTAATATTTCATTACCTTTACATGTATTGAATGGTGCTAATGTTGTTCAAGGATACGTTGGGATTACCATTTCCACAAAGCGATGTGGTTATTTTTTCATTACCACCTCACATGTATGGTATTTATAACAATATATAGATGTATAATATGATATAAATAATATAGTCATTTTAATTTTAAGATAAAATAATATTTACAATATTTCTATCATTATCGTTGAAAAACGGAAACGTAATTCATGCATACACATGACCAACAACATGTATTAATGAAATTTAGTTCGTTTTAAAAATATATATTTTATTGGTGGTTTCAAAATTATAATTGATTTATAATAATGCAATTTAATTAATTATTATTATTATTGAGGTTATTAATTTATTATCTTGCTTACCATAGTAATGTTTGTAATGTCATTTAGGACATTTCAGCTAAATATCATCAAAACATCTAACATGAACTTACTAGATTAAGTAATTATATATAACACGGTAATGATAAAAATAATAGGTATAAATAAATTAAAAATAGTTTTTATTAACATAAATAATATACATTATTTTATAAATTTTTAATATAAATAATGTATGTGATGACTTAGACTCATTGAAAGGAAGATTCCTTTAAAATTAGAATCTTAAGTTTAATTTATCACTTTTATTCTACCTTATACATGTAAATATAACCATTTATATTAAATTATTATTTGTTATATAATTGATGTTAAATATAATTTTTACAATATTCAAAATTTTTTAAAAAAAATCAAAAGGTAAATTATAATGTTTTTATATAACTGACACATTACATGAAAAAATGGTTTAAAAAGTTTAGAGGATTATTTTTTAAATATTTTTCTTATATATATATATATTTTAAAACACATATGATTTTTTATATATTATAATTATATTTTTAAATGTCATTTTTCAAAAAAGATCTATTTAAAAAATGGTTTAATATGAATTTGTTTTTCATGTTTTAACAACAATCTTTTGAATTTTAATTAAAACCATGAAAGGGTTATTTTAATATACATTGGATAATTGGAATTTAGTTCCATCATGATAACTCCATGATTTTAAGTATAATATTAAATTAAATAAGGATCTTTTCAGTGAAAATATTATTTAATATGTTAGGAATTTTTATATTTTAAATAAGTTATCTCTCTCAACCACCCTTTTCAATAGGAATTGACAATTCTCTATCCATCTCACATTCTCTCCCATTGTAATTTCATAAAATTATCTTTAATATTATATATATTTTTCACACTACTATAACTAATTTATTATCCCTTCATTATATGGGGTAATAATGTAATTATGGTAATTTCTAAAAAAAATTATTTAAGAAATATCTTTTGATTATGATATGAGGAATGACTAAGAAATATAGTTTCTTTTCATTTGCAATTATTATGTTTATTCCTTATAATTTTTATCCATTTTGTGGAAAACATAATAATTTGAATGATAATTTGGGTGTAAAAATAAATCAATCTAATGTATTGGATAATTTTCTGGTCTAATGATGATATATATATGGGATTAGGGAGTAAAACTAGTTCATTATCGAACTCTATCCACCTAAGGATAATGTCTTATATATAATCCTTGACATATATTTAGGTTAGGTTAAATGTTACTTAAACATATCTAATGTTTCCATGACCTTATCACACAATTTTCAATATGTTATTGTCACATGGGATTACTAATGTTTCTTATTTGTTTTTATATCTTTTTATAACATGACTAACATATTCTACTTCCTTACCATGATTATTAACTTTTATATAATTTTTTATAACTATTCATGATATAAAAGGATTAAATATTTCTTTTGGTGTCCCTTACATTGTTTTCGGGGCTCATCCCATGTTTTAGAATTGTTTCAACTAGGTTATTAAATTTATAGAGAAAATGATGTGGTCAATATAAAAATCATAAAGATAATTAAACATTAATATTATAATCCATATTTTTTTGGAAATAGATAGTAATTCTATGATTCCAATTTTTTGTGATCTCGTATTTATGAAGGGTTGATGGCCTAATTATATAAAAATGTAAATTTTAAAATATAATATATTTTTTAGAAATAAAGTATTGACATAAAAATAAGTATTATTTAATTATTAGGGTTACATACTTATATATGGTATCCTATGAATTTTTTAGATGACATTAGATATTAGGTTATTTTTATCAGAGGTGAAAATAAGAGTTGCAGATATATTAATGTATTTATATATTTAATATTGTGCATAATAACAAAGGCATAAACACTTATTTGAGGTTTTATGTGATGGAATTATATGTAAATTCATGATATTTTTTAATATATTTACTGAAATTTAGAAATGATAGAGGTATATATAACCCATATATTTAAAATGTAAAAAAGATATTTGATGAATTATACCATTAAATTTTGTGAATGTGTGAGTAATTGTTTTGATAACTATTACAGTATTCATGATAAATTATTTTGACATAATTATGGGTTATTACAATTTAGGATAATATATTTTATCACATAGATAACCATGTAATTATTAAGTAATTTGGATATTTAGTAATTAATGTTATCTTAGAATAAATCAAAATATTTTTATGGTATATTATATAATTAATGTAAATATAATATTATGGGAATTTATTTAATGAATTAGGATTGAATTATCTTGAGGAATCATATATAATTTTATTGCGCCATTATGTTGATTCTAGTTACTTATGGAAATTAAATTTATACCATTTCGGTCATATATTAGGGAATATAATTTTTTTGTATGAGACATTAATAGTGATTAATATTAATTAAAGAATAATGTCAAACATATATTAGTATAATATGTGGTCGACATATTAAAATCTAAGAGATCAAATCATAATATATAATATTATGAATAATTTAAATGTTATTTATTTATCTAATAATCAATGGTGATCATGGGTTGTAATTGTTGAGGCTTTGGTGATTACATATTTATTTAATACCTTGATTTCTTCTTCATTTTTAGAATAATATTAAGCTAATATTTTTGGTATTTTTGAATGTATATAGTTTTTATTAAGACATGATTATCCATTTATAAATTATGTGATCTGATATAAGATGATGTTGGTGCCTCTGGTTGAAAATTTTCACATTGAATTCATATTAATTGGGGAAAATTGATTGTGGTAAAAATTTATTACTCGATGCAATTATTCATTTAATGTATGTCTGATAATTTATGTTATTTTTATTGATGTTATATTAATTACTCAACTCAATGAAAATGATCTTGAATCAATAATGATATCATATTTCCCTTATTTCTGGTTAATCGAAATCATTTTCCCACATCATTGGTTTATGTTATTGTGGTAATTAAGATTCACTTAATCAGTCACATTGTAATGATAAATGATCATTATCACCATTCATAACTATATCGAAATTATTTTTTTCCTCCATGTCCATATTTCTACTTCCCAATAATGTTCTCATTTTTGGAAAACAAGTTATCTGATGACGTTCGAATTTACATTCCCCAAATTTCAAGTAGTGGGTTTATTAAATCTTTTTTATAATATGAAATTACAAAAATCTATTATTAGATTTGAAGCCATTTGTTACTAAACTAGTTAAATTTTGGATGATAAATTTTATTAAATGAGGGAATTATATATGATGGTGAATTTTTTTTTAAAAAAATATATATATTTCGTAGCCTATATGACATACAACACCATTCCTAAATGAAGCAAGAAATATCATTATTTAAATATGAACATTATAAACTAGCTTCCAAATTGGTGGGTATAAATAATATTTAATGATTTTTATAATATATTTATAATTCAACCAGTCAATATAATTTGATAAATAAAATCTTGGTAAATAATCATTCAATTTTATTAAATTTTTTTATTCATTAGAATTACGTTTTCTTAACAAATGAATTTTATTACTTTTCCTAAGGAAATATTATAATCAATTTCCAAAAAATTATAATTTTTTTAAAATTAGGATATAATTTTTGAAATACTTATTTCAAAAATAACTTATGATAAAATTTTGATACTTTTCCTCAGAATATTGTATTTTCCGTGAATTGTGAAAAAATTCATTTTTTGAAAAAAAAAATCTTTTTTTTTCCATAAAATAATTTATTGTCCTATTATATTTCTGATTTGGTCATTTAGTGACATATGATCCATGTTATTTATAAAAATGTAATTAATTTCTTTGGAATATGCACTTTTCATAATTTTAGTGTAAATATATTTTTATTCCAAAAACACATTTTTCTACTAAAAAGACATTATGTGAATAATTTTTTACTATTTAATTAATTAAATTAATCCCAAATAAGGAGTTATATAAATGTAATTTGTAGATTATATATCTATATAAATTTCTTTTAATTCATAAATTAATTTTAATAGTTATTGAGTTGTTATAAAATCATATTTTTATGGGGAATTCAATTCCCTTAAAAATATCTTGTAATCCCACATTACAAATTAAAATTTAATATAAATATTGAACATTATATGAAATTTATTTTATAAAATTTATTATATGTATTTAATTAAAATAATTTATATTAGATAACAATGTTGACTTAATATTTGATCATTCTGATTAGTATCTTAATTATGTATTTCTAATAATGTCAATTGAAAATTTAACAATAAAAGAAATGAATAAAATTATGAGGACTAAATATTTAACCTACCGTGTTATTTTAACCAATTGGATGAGTGGAGTGGTAAATTTTCATATGTGTATCAATTATATGGCCACTTGTCTCCATATTAATTTGATTTCTTTCATTATAATAATTTATTAAAAGATAATTATAAAAATGAGAGATTATTTATTTTAATGACTATAATATATTATAATGGGTATAATAATAGATTTTATAATGTTATAAATATAAATTTGAAATGTAATATCTTTATCATTATATTTTATTTTTCATTTAATGTTATTTAATAATTCCCATAAATTAATGTGCAATGTTGAAACATCATTTATTGAATTGATTCAAAAATTAATTAAAAGATATTGAAAATAATAAATGATATATTATTTTAAAAAATTATTGGGTTACATGAATTTTTTAGATAAATATGTCATGTGATCAATTCAATATTGAATTTGATAAACTTTAAAATTTTAACCTGGTTTTCAATGTCAAATTAAAGGAAGAGTCTCAATATGTCATTATTGATATTTTATAATAAATATTATTCTATTGAATTATTTAATATTATTCAATATCCTATATCTTTCCATATGATTGTTATATTAATTTAAATATCAATCATGGTCTATTTATTAGCCAATATTACTTTTTTCGTAACTATTTTGTCACCAAATTCGTAAAACCATTAATATCACAATAATTGTAAAAATGTGTTAATGCGGGTTAAGGAAACGTAAATTTTTTTAATAAATCCTCAAAAAGAGTAAAATTATTTTTAGCTTAAAGGTTTTAAAAAAATACTATAATAATATTCAAAATATATCTATTTTAATAAATTTTAAGGTTAATATTAATTTCGATTATTTTGATACTTAATGGAATTCCAGAAGATCCCATCCCATTTCATATAGGTGGGAAAATCCTCTCCTATTCCCTCCAAACTTAACAAGACATTTTTTCATCCAATATCTTCTCCAATCCCTTAAATAATTTCTCTCATACTTCATAGAGTCTTTTTTTGAATATATAACACTTTTACGAAAGATTTTATTTCAAACCTAAAGAAGTTGTCTGAAGAATATGTATTGTTCTTAACAAATAATTATTGTTTTATCTATTCTTGTAACTATTTAAAATATTATAAAATGATTTTTATAATAAAAAAAATATCTCTTATAATTATATATTATATTTTCAATTTAATAACCCAAATCAATCTCCTCTTCTATAAAATGAAAATTGAAACTATCATACGTGTGTACGATGGACTACTGCATCATGAACCAATGTAATTAATATTCGATCATCCTCTCCAAATAATTTTTATACCGATGGGTTTATTATATAAATATATGATATTAATTACATATTATTCATTCTATAGACTTAATATATCATTTAAATTTTTACATTCTCAATCATTTAAATATTATTACATTGTTCTAGTGTATATGTGGATCACCATATCCACAAAGAGATGAGCTGTATTTTTCATTATCCAATCACATGTATAATACATATAATATTATTTAAATAAATAATATGATATTACTGATATAATTATCAATATTGAATTATAATATAAAATTGACTCCATTCCATCGTGATCATTAATAAATAGAAATGTTACTTAGGTGTATCTACGACCCACAATTACAATGATTGCAATATAATTCAATTTTGATAAGAAAATATTACACAATTTGTTTTAAAAGTATAATTTAAGTATAAAAATGAAAATTAATTCATTACTATTAATATTTAAATTATGAAATAATGAAATCATTTATCATCTTCAACCTACTAAAGTTATTTTGGACATAAGATCTGGATATCATCAAAACTATTGATGTTTATATAAATGATTATGTAATTTAATTTAAAAAGGAAAAAAAATAAAAAAGGGATAATAAAGTTGAAATATATTATTATGAACATAAATAATTATCATAATATTATTATTAATTATGAAAAATAATACTTGTGATTATTTATACTCAAGGAAACCAACATTCATATAAGAAATACATTTTTAATGTTTCGCTTCCAACTACTTCTAATCCATGTAAATGTTCTTCTAAATTATCTCAAAAAATAATTAGTTGTGGTTAAATGGATTGAAAAGTTCATATTAAATTTTTTTAATTAATTTAATATTTCCATAAAAATGAATCGTCTTGTGGTTTTATGTTAGACACAGTTTACCTTAAAGAGATTTTTTTAAAATTTTTAATGCTTTATTTTCGAAATAATTCTCCTTGATATCTATGTATTAAAAAAATTTTATAAATAATTTTATTTATATTATATTATGATTTTTCAAATATAATTTTTAAATGATTTAATTTTTATAAAAAATTTTAAGTGAAATCTTCTTATTTTTTTCAGAACAAGATACATTTGAATTTATAAAGAATTTGTGAAATGAATATATATGTTCACATATATTGCCAAAAAAATATTAATTCCATTATTATTACCCAATTATTTTATTATTCCATTATTATTTTTAATGATATTCTCTATGAAATGTTTTTATTTAATATTTAATAATCATTTAGATTTTATATAAGTAATCTCTCCAAAAAATCATTTCTTTATTGGTTATCTTATTTCACACTCAAACTCACAATATCTACCTCTTTAATGTTATGGAATACATTTAAATTACATATATATATATATGACCATAAATAATATAAATATCTTATTATATGTTAATTTTATTTGTCAATAAATTCCTTTTGATCATTTTTAAAGTTCCTTCATTAAGATGTTTCATTTGATTATATATGAGGTAAGGTTATATATCCTATTTTTATTCCATGTGTAATTATTATATTTATTCATTATGATTGATTTCCATTTTTCTCTCATAATCATGAGAATGATATAATGGTTTCTCCTAAGTAGTAATTAAATGAATTGGGTAAATATTTTACTGCATGAGGTATTTTCTTTGTGATTAGGGATTAAGCCTAATACTTTATGAGACTCTATCAACTATTTGATATTATACTGCTATTTAAAATTGGAATGTGTTTATTTCCAGATATATTTTCCTCTAAAATTTGAATATGTTTCCATGATGTTATGAGACCATTTGTTTGTTATGATCAATTATTATTGCTTAAGAGACATTTTTTATCAATTGATACCTCAAACCACATGTTATGATTATTTAATAATATTATTATAATGATGGAATTTTTTTATAAGTATTAACGATCTAATAAGATTTTTTTTCAAAATTTTTATGTCCCTTACTCATCTCAATGTAATCATCCTAGTTTTAACAAAAAAATTTATAGGCCTATAAGGATCAGTAGGGACATGGTTGAGATTAAGATGAAAATTGAAAAGAAAAGAAAAGTTTTTATACCATAGATTTATGTTTTATAGAATAAAATTATACTATGTTGATGTTTACACTTTTATATAATGTAATATTTATGTAAGTTTTGTTCCCTAGTTATCTAAAACTCTAAACAGTAAAACATCCTATATTTTACGAAAAAATATTTCTCCATAAAATTAATGATTAAGTAATTTTTAAAGCTGGATATATGAATGGGATACATCGGGTTCACACTCTCCATATATTAATAATTAATGGAACATAATAGAAGTTAAATAATATTCATTATCCATAACCCATTCCAATGTGAATTTGAGATGAAATAACTATTTAAATTATGTTCAGGTTACCTAGGAAATTCCAATTTTGTTACTAGGGTGGGTGATTAATGATTTTTTGACTAATATGGATCATTGTTTTCCAATTCAAAAGTCTTTTTATGTTGATGAGATAATAAATCATTATATTCAAGTGATACTATGTTTAAATGGATTACTCATTCAATAATTTAGTGTATGTATGATTTATTTATTTCCTGCATTGGGAGAGGGTTACAAAAGGCACATGATACACATGTGAATATGAGAATTATTCATAATCTTAAAATATAGGAAAAATTTTGGAAGGCCATTCAAATATTTTTAGAAATTATTTAGGAATGATATATGGATTTTTTATGTACTTGGGAGAACCATTTATAAATTACATTGTTTTTATATAAAACATTCTATCCAATTTCAATTCAGATTGAAGAATTTTTGGATTAATAAGTCATTCCATATCTATCAACACTATATAGGTTTTATGTTTCAAAGATGGAAATTTTCCGTTTGAGTCAACTGTAGGAGTGAAAATATTATATATAGTTTATAATAAAGTATTTAAAATCAATCCAGTTTTAAAGTGGTTGAGTGCTGACTAATTATTCCATCCATTGTTTTTTATTTATGTTTTTTGATATTTAGGTGAGTTTTTATAAATGAAACTATTAATATATATATATATTGTTGGGAAATGTTAGATCACATTTTTGTTGTACTATTTGATGTCTTGTAGGGAAATAATACAATGTAATAACAGTTCGATCTAAAATATTTTTTCAATTCTACAAAATATGTATTTAATGTGTCTTAGATTTTGTAGTATTATCTTGATCAATATCATTTTACCAACACTAATGAATTAAATCTAGAGGTCAAAAAATAATCTAAGGATAATATAGTTTTTATAGTTCATTGGATATTGAATATTATGTATGAAAATAAAATCCCTATCGAATTTATAAAATTGTGGAAAGGCCTTATCAAGGAGGTGATATGGGAGAAGAAGTCTGAAATGTGAGTGTAGTGGATAGATTTAATTACTAGAAATGACCATTGATGTTTAGGAATTTAACATAAGGAAGATAATATATATAATGGGTAGGTTTTAATAGACTATAATTCATTAAGGTATTCTACCAGTAAATATCATGGTAAAAAAAATTTATTTATTAAAAAAATATTAACAATGTTAATAATATGATTATATCTAAAATTTTAGTTAAATTAACATATTTATGTGTTTTAAGGGTATAGTAATGTTTGAGAGTTATATAATATCCATTGGCGTCGAGTATTGGATTGACTATGTATATTGAGACCTAGTAGAGGTGTTAGATATATTGGAATATGTTTGGAAAGGGAGGTCCTTGATCTGTATGTGTTAAGGGACTATATGAAACTAACATTAAATAATTAGGTCCCTTGTAGAGTATTTTTAGGTTTTATAGGTGTATGTGGAAATATTTTATAGTATTTATTATTTATTGGGTACCACTATTTTTATATATTATTTAATTTTTAAAAAATCTAATGACATTTTACTTAATAATGGAATAATAAATATTATATGGTGGATGTCAAGATCAGTGAATGCTTCCATGTTCGAACCTGTTGAAGCCCCTCTGGAAAAAATTCTCGTTGATAATTCCAAACCTCAACCTGCAGAGGACCCTCAAGCAAACTCTCACGATGATGCCACTCATACTTTATTGTAATACTTTAATCATAATTTTGACGAACATGAGATACAAGAATGGATTCAATATATGGATAGGCAACAAAAAATTGCCTTTAAAGTGTTTCAGGATGGTTTGATATCAGCTGGAGAGTATCTTAGTATAAAAGAATCCATCTCCACTGAAAAATCGAATATGGGCATCAAATCATCCTAATTCTGGAAGTTTATTCTCCTTTTCTTTGATTCTGATTCTTTTGATATTCTTCTTTATCGTCTGGTGAAGCTTCTCCGCACATTCTCTATGTGTATTAATGCTTGGCACTTTGGATCACAGGACTTCTCTATTCACTGACTCAGCATTGATTCTTTTAAATGCTTGACACTGTGATGGTCTACAGTTTCTTTCATTTCCTGTTTTTCATGGTGCTCATTCGGATGGGGCTACTATTATGTTTTTGGATCTTGTTTTATACAGACTCTATGAACTTCTCTTTCTGGATTGGTTCGGCTAGTTTTCACTTGCTTCTTGGGTTTCAAGCTTTTTGATGCATTGGAATTTTCTTCAAATATTAGATGCTTTTCCTGCTTGGATTGATGATCTTGTGACCTGTATTCTCTCAAAAAATGGTGAAGGGATGGACTATACTATTAACACTGCTTCTTTTTCTATTGTTGTTTTATGAGAATCTGACATTTTTATTGGTGGTTTTCTTTGATGAGGATGTTGAATTACACCCTGGCTGGATCATCTTTTTTTCAATTGATGGGAAGATCATTGATGGCTGATCCCGGATAAAAGCTCCCTATTCACTTTGAAGGTGCTCATTTTGGCTCTTGGTTTTGTTCTTTGTTTAAGCATCATTGTACCCCCTTAATTCCCCGCTGGAGTAAACACATTACTCTTCGTGTTTTGTATTGCAACTTTTTTAATTTAATAAATTCCTTTGCTGGCATGAACTTGGAAACTAATTCATGTAATCACTTTTCTTAAAAAAATATTATATGGCGGATGATGATATATATTATTTATGATATAAAAAAATTAAATTGGAGAAATTTAATTTTAAATATGATAATTTATAATACACATTGGTTTATTTTAATAGAAAAAACTTATGTAAGAAATAATATATTATGAATGTATAAAAATAATGCCATAATTCAATTTATCTAAGTTAAATATATTATAAATGAAAATATATTACATATCCGCTAAATATGTTATGTATCATTTTTTTTGTATAAAATATTATATATGGAGTAATATACAACAAATTGAATGAGAAATATTATATTTTAATCTTCTTTAAGGAAAAATATTACACATAATATACACATATTATACATGATTAAAATATCATACATATTGGTTTTTTATGTTAAAAGATATTACATGTATATAAATATGTCATATATAAATGAAATAGTTTAAAAAATATTCAATGTTGTATTATGTGTAATATATTTTCATAAATTTCACATACGGGACATAGAGGGTGATACAAAATATATTTTTACATTTAATTTGTAAGTGTTCTCAAGAGTTATACATAATATTTTTAGAGGGGTTTTATTGATTTCTAATTTTTCACAAATGATGATTTTTTCATTAATTTCTATACTAATAATGAAATGTTAGATAATACATATTAATGATAATTTTTTGTATTTTAGGATCTATACATAGTGATATTAATTTATATTGGTCTATCATTCCTCTCAACAACCTAAAGTGACATCTATTTTCATTCTCAATGGATTCAGGAACTGTTTGATTTTGGTTATAGGTAATGTTAAATGTATCAGAAGATATCCATTCATTATCTATTTATGACATAGTTTCTTATTCATAAATTATTTTTAATACATTTTTTTAGATCTAAAATTTCACTGGTTTGATCTCGGATTTGTGCATGAATTTTTTTGACTATATTCAAGAAGAATGTAGGTGGTAAATAAATTTCCACAAAACCACATTCTTCATCATAGGTGTATGCAATATTTTCTAAAGAAAATGTAATGTTTTATTTAATAAGAAATAAATTAGTTTTCTTTACAATTTTTATTTATGAAAAACTCTCTATATGATCTATAAACAAATTATTAGTGATATAAAATCATGAAATTTTTATCACATCCAATGGTTATCTTTATTCAAAAAATTTTAATTTTTAGGGAAACATGAGGTGTTCCATAATAGAATAGTGATAAAATATGATTACATTCATGATAATATAGGCGTTTGATTGGGGAATGGATGTCACTATCTCTATTATAATTAGTATTGATACTGATTATGGGTGATATAACATCCTAAAAATTTGATAAAATGGAATATCCTATAAAAATTAATTTTAAATATATTAAAAATGATGTCTTATATAAGAACCCAGACCTTCTTTAAAAATTAATTTTAAATATATTAAATATGTCCGAGCGCTTGGTATATGATCCGGCCAGCCGGTAGCCCAGTCCAACTAGCCGTTGGCTTTGACCAGTCAACCCTCTTTTGGCCTCCAACGGCTCCGAAGACTTCTCCAATGGCTCCGAAGACTCCCCAAGGGTTCCATGCCTATAAATAAAGGCCAAGGAAGCCCCGAACACCGACCGGATCATATACCAAGCGCTCGGACATATTGTTGAACATTTGGCGAACCTCCGGCGCTCCACCTTCAAGGATCCTCAAGTGCTCCAACCAATTTCTAATCCAAGGATCACCTCAAGAAGCTTGGGAGAGCACGCTACATCAACTCCATCATACTATGGCGCCCAAGTCTTCCTCAAATTACGGTTTTTATTGTATATTTCTTTTTGAGCTTTCAAATTGGGTTTGTGCCTACAAACCCCAACTCCTTTTCTATTCCTCTCTCTTTTGGGTTTCACACCACCTCTAAGGTGTGAAGAGGTTGTCAAGCTTTCCTTTAAATAGCTTGAGACATAGGTGAGCTATCCTTCACCTGTAAGAAGGATAGTGGGTTCTTGCTAAACCATTAAAAGAAAGTGGGTTCTTTCTTAACCACCAAAAGCAAGCTGTAATAGGTCCTAGTGCTACCTCAAAGCCTAGTGGGTTTCTTGCTAAAACCATTGAAAAGCAAGCGGTAGGAATCAATCAACGGTTGAGTTGGGAGCGGAGACGTAGGCCGGGTTTTAGGCCGAACTCCATTATCAATTTTATGTCTTGCCTCATTTATTTCCGCTGCATCTTAACTTTGATTTTTAATTTGTTAATCATTTTTTAAAAGGCAATTCACCCCCCCCCCCCTCTTGCCATCCTTCCCGTTTTTCTCCGCCCAACATTTTGGAGATGATAAGATATAATTTCATTCTCGGGATGGACTGGATAGTTACCTTCCAAGACATTGTTGATTGCTATCGTCATAGGGTTAGTTTCATATCACCAGAGGGTGAATCTTTTCTTCACAAGGGTGAATGGAATGTCTAGTCAAGAAGAGCTAGACCAGAGCATCATGGGTTGGGAGGTGTTACAGATGAGATTGTTATCTTATATCTGGATGACCATGGGACTTCTTAGTTATATTTTCCTCCTGTGGTTGATTTCTTTCCAGATGTCTTTCCAAAATACATTTCAGGTTTTTCTCGGGAGTGAGAGGTAGACTTCCCTATTGAGCTTGTGCCAGGAGTGGCACCAGTGTTCATTCCGCCTTATTTGATTGCTACACCTATGTTTCAAGAGCTCAAGAAATAGTTGGAGGAGCTGCAGGCAAAGGGTTTTATTCATTGCAGTACTTCTCCTTGGGGTTCACATGTCCTGTTTGTGAAGAAGGAAGATGGAACCCGTTGTATTTGTGTGGATTATCAGAAGATAAACCAATTGACGACCAAGAACCGATATCCATTTCCATGGATAGATCATCTCTTTGATCAGCTTCGAGTAGCCAGAGTGTTGTCGAAGATCGACTTGAGATCTGGAGATCATCAGTAGCGTGTCAGGCCATCTGATATAACTCTTACAACCTTCTAGAGGAGGTATGTTCTATATGAGTGTTTGTTTATGTCATTCATTCTCACGAACGTGCCAAAAGTTTTCATGGAACTGATGAACAGAGTTTTCCTTCCTTACATGGATTCCTTCGTAGTGGGTTTCATTGAAGATATCTTAGTGTACTCACTCATTCGAGACAACCATGCTACCGATATTCAGATAGTTTTATGTACATTGACGGAGCATCACTTATATGATAAGCTCTCAAAATTCCACTTTTGTAGGGATGAGATTCACTTCCTATGTCATGTCATATTAGAGATAGAAGTATCATTAGACTGAGAGAAGGTGAGAGAAGTAGTCACCTGGGAGAAGCTGAGGAATTGTTTTGAGGTACGAAATTTCATAGGGCTGGATGGTTACTATAGGTGGTATATACAGGACTTCTCACACATAGATGCGCCGCTGATGGGCTTGAATAAGAAGGGGTAAAATATTTTTGGTCAGAAGCATGCAATTCAGCCTTTCAGAAGCTGAAGGGGAGACTGAATTTAGCACCTATTCTAGTTTTTACAGAGCCGTACAAGAGTTATATAGTTTTCTATGATGCATCTAGCATCAGGAATGAAGCAGTGCTTATGCAGGAGGATCATGTTGTGGCTTATGGATCATGGCTGTTGAGGCCACACAAGAGGAACTATCCTACACATGACCTAGAGTTGGCTGTAGTTGTTCATGTTTTTCACTGTTGGAGACATTATCTTCTGAGAGATCATTTTGTGGTATATACTGACCACAAGATCCTCATGTATTTCTTCACACATCACGACTTGAATCTTAGTTATCCAGGGTGGGTTGAGTCCTACAGTCTTCCGATTTCGAGCTTGCTTAAACACCATGGAAAGGCAACGCTGTGGCAGACGCACTGAGCAAGAGTACTCAGATACAGGCAGTTCAGGAGGCCGACCGTTAGTGGCAGCTTATGGATCTTTTCTCTAGGATGCATTTGGATGTGAATGAAAAACATGTTCAGACTATTCTTTCTTCTATTTAAATTACCTCTACCCTTCTTGACTATGTTCTAATGAGGCATCTATCAGATCTTGACGTCCATGTCCTACGAGAGTGCCTGTCATCAGAGGACCCTCTTCCCAGATGGACTGTAGGCGAGGGTGAGATCATGCATTTCCAGGGATGCATATGGGTTCCAGTAGATATATGTAAGGAGCCTATGCGAGAATTTCATTCCTTAGTTTGGGATGTTCATCCTATAATCACTAAGACATATTGTGGTCTACACCACCATTATTAGTGGCCAGGTATGAAGATAGTTTTTGTTGGTTTTTTCATGAAGTGTTCCACCTATCAGTAGGTGAAAGCGAAGCACCAAAGACTAGAAATGCATTTACAGCAGCTACCCATTTTTGAGTGGAAGTGGAATGATGTCACGATAGACTTCATGACAGGGTTACCAAGATTGCCTCGAGGGAATGATGCGGTATGGGTAGTCATTAACAGGCTCACAAAGGTTGCTCACTTCTTGCCGATTAAGGAGACCTTCCATGTTGATGATCATGGATAGTTGTAAATTAGTGAGATTGTAGGATTTCATGGGGTTCCAAGTACAATCATTTCAGATAGTGATTCCCGCTTCATGTTTCATTTCTAGCAAAGGCTATAGAGGGCTTTGGCTACACATGTACTTCTGAGTATAACTTACCATCCCCAGACAGATGGCCAGTCAGAGCGCACGATTCAGGTGCAAGAGGACATGTTACGAGCATGAGTCCTTGTTTTTTGAGGTTCTGGGGAGATACATATACCTGTAGTGGATTTTTATAATAATAATAGTTTTCAAAAAACTATTCAGATGGCACCATATGAGGCTTTGTACGGTAGACCATTCCGATGACCCTTATGTTGGCTGGAGGTAGGAGAGGCAGTTGTGTTGGGACATCTTCTTGTTCAAGAGACTACAGAATAGGTGGTGTTGATTTGGAAAAGTATATCTACTGAACAGTATCGGTAGAAATATTTTGCTGATCAGCGGAGATGACCATTGGAGTTCAAGGTAGGAGATCAGGTTTTTCTACTTGTTACCTTGAGGTTGGGACACAAGAGGATGAAAAGAATGGGAAATCATTCACCAAGCTATTTCAGGGCATTTCAGATTCTGGAGAGTGTCTGGAAGGTTTCTTATAGGTTTCAGTTACCTTAGAGGTACTAGGATATGCACGACGTCTTCCATGTTTCTTAGCTTCGATGCTATTTCTGAGACCCGTCTCATGTTTTTCAACCAATGGATGTTGAGCTAGAGCATGATGCATCATTTGAGGAGCATCCTATTAGGATTTTTAATCATAATTATAAGGTACTCCATGGCCAGTCTGTTCCTCTGGTATGGGTGCTATGGCAGCATGACCATGTATAGGAAGAGACATGGGAAAGGGAAGACAATATACGATCACAGTGGCCAGAGTTGTTCAGGGTTTCTTCTTCTGCACCGTGCTAGAAAAATTCAGGGACAATTATAATTAAGGTGGGAAGTTTTTATGAACCTGGACCTTCATTTCAGGTATGTTTTTCCTTATGTTCTTTTTTGGGAAAAGGGAGGAGAATCTGGAAATTTTCAAAATACACGACGTGTACTTTATGAGTACATGTCGGGTACTTTGATGCCGCTCGAGGCCGTTTACAGGACAAGTCATGCCCACAGAAACAGCCATGCAGGGGTGATGTGGAGTCCTCTTAATGCGGAATACTGAAAAGCTTAGTACATGTCGTGTACTCTAAAATTACATGCCATGTACTTTCATTCTTTTTTTTGTTAAATGGACCGGGTCGCATCCTAACCCCAAAAACATCTTCTTCTCCAGCATCTTTGACTGAGAGCAAGGTATGACCACGAATCTTCTCTGAGCCACCAATCTATCACTGATTCTCTGAATCAAATGTTGTCTTTTGCAATAGAATCGCAGCGGTGATTTCTTGGTTCTTCTTTGTCCACGTTTCCTGATTCTTCTTTGTCCACGTTTCCTGATTCTTTCTCTTATGAGAGTTATCAAAGGTTTAACATTTTAGAATTTTTTGCAGATCTAATCCATTCTAGTCTGATTCATAGGTCTAGGTTCATGTATATCGATCTCGAAGGATAGAGGTAGGTGGTTTTTTTCCCTTTGTTGAATGTCTTTGAGTTTTTGTGAAAATGTGCCGGATTCCCATTTTCAAGTATCTCGGGATAGGGTTTTGATCATGTTTTATTATATTCCTTTGATTTGTCATGTACTAGAGGCTATTAGATGAATATTTATTTCTTTTTGCATGTTTGAGGATCACCCATGGGTGTTCTCCATTGTTTAGGCTATTTATCGCCGATTGGCTTTGGTTGCCGGTGACCCAGACCTTGTCACATTGATTGACTGCCTTGATATAATTGATAGCATGTATTTCCTACTATTTATATTCTTTTGATACATTGTAGCTTTTATCCATGTAGTTGTTGACCATACATAGGGCTACTGACAGTTGATTATGCACGGCTAGACTGCTTAAGGCTGTGTGAACCTGGTGCGGTAGACTAAACTGGGAATTGATGATTAAGGTATTTCCTAGGGAGTCTGTTATAAATTATTATTGTTCACGGGACCTATGGGAATTGGACTTTGTGCTTACTCAGAGTTTCCATAGTCACGTATCGATACTACAGGGGGAATTAAACGTAAGTGCTTCCTCAGGGAATCTATATATATCGTTACCAGACTACATGGGAATTGACGGTGAGAGCTTCCTAGAGTGTCTATGCATTGGATGATTACTTGACTAGAGGGTTCTTCTAGTATGAGCCACCCAGAGAGTCAATGTGAATATTTTTTGGTTGGTTGCGATGAGTCCTCCAAGCCAAAGAACAATCTTGGGTTTTGTACTACTTATTGTTTAGGTAGTCTGTTGAGATACATGTTGTGTTACATGCTATTTCATGGGAATATAGAGCCGATGCTAGGTTCCTTGGTTGATAATTAAATGATTTAAGTAAATTAATAATTGAATGTGAATGGAATTTTTAGGATTTTTTACTTTAATGTATTCCTATTTCTCTGCTGCATTTATTTCCATTACTTTTTCTATATTGCTCACTGACAGTAGGGCACAGATCTTGTGGTGGTTGCCTACTGAGATTAGTCTCACACCCTGTTTGGGTCCTGCTTTTCATCCCAAATAGGTTATATGGTTGTAGGAGTGGATAGGGATTGTGACCCTTCTACATTAAGTACATGATTGCTACTTGGATCTGGAGGGCATAAGACCAATCATAGGCTTGTGATGTTGCTGGCGTTGTTGTTTACTTTTAGTACATTGCTCTCAGTTATATTTCAGCATGTTGTAGTGTTTTTTGTTTTCCTTAGATACTTGTTCCTACAACATAATTATCATTATTATTATATTTTCATTTATTCTGTTGTTTAGTTTCAGTTATTTTATGTTGTTTAATGCTTCCGCTATTGACTGTTATTTCATTTTCCTTCTATACATTACCAAATGAGAGCATAGTTTACACAATGACTCACCAAGGCCCTTGCTTCTAGTCGGCAGCCTCTGGTATTTGGGGAAATGCGCTTGAGGTCATGTGGTGAACCGGGTACGGGTCACCAGTTGAGTGGCTCCAGATTCGGGTTATTACATCCTATTTACATATGTATACATGCATAGATTATATATGACCATGATCGTTTTGAGGATTTTTTATATCCTTCAGGGAATGAATTTGATATACAACATATTTATTGATGATGTATTTTAAATTTTAAATTAGTTGGTGGGTATATAACTGATATGTCAGATTTTCCATTTATATATATTTCTAGGTGGTTAGTGGTGTGTTCCATTGTGTTTCTTGTTGAGAATTTTATATTTTTTCCCGGTGGGGAGTTTTTATAACAAAAAATTCATGACGATCATTTTATATGTTTCTATCTTGTGTGTATTAACCTCAACCCTAGAAGCTAGGTGCCAGTTCATGATATATTAAATTACAAAAAGATATAAAAACTAAAATCATGATAGATAGAATAATTTAATAAACATGGAAAAATAGATACATTCATGAGTCCATATTAAATTTTTTTAAAAAATTTGTTTCCCATGAATAACATTATTTCCTTTATCGTATCCATGCACGTCAATTATAGTTCACTTTTTGGAATCCTCGGGAAAGGAAAAAAAATAATGTTGAGCTGAAATGGTTATTAATGGTTAATTAAAATGGAAGGTATCATCAATAAATAAATTAAAATTAACATGGAAATGTAAATAACATAACACACTGTCCATTTAATCAATTAAATGGATATCATGAATAGATAAGGCTTCATCAATATGACAAGTTAAATAATGGAACCTGCATTCCATTAAAATAATAAATTGATAATTAAATTCATCCATGGATTACATCAATATGAACCTATCATGTAAAATATAAATTGAATTTTTAATGAAGGGAATGATTAATTTTTTAATAACATGATCATATGCATCATGATACTTCTACCATCATGAATTTTCACATGTTTGTTTAAAAGTATAAGAAGATAGAATTTTAACATTATCATACTAATTATCCTTATGAGATTATTAATTCATCAAGGGGATATATAATTATGATCCCCACCTATCATTATATGTCCAAACCATTAATCATATATCAAATAGTTATTTCAATTAATGATCAATGTGCCTTATCATCAATTATATGTATTGAATACATAATAATGATTTTTCAATACTTTTCTAGATAAAAGATAAATTTTAATGTAAAAAACAATATGTTAAAAAAATTATGGTTTATTAAATGAACATATCCATGATAATAAAAGTGTATTATTTGGGAAAATTTAATTTAAAATGACCACATGAAGGTGATTAATAATATAAAATTTTATTGAGTATAAAAATATATCAACAAATAAAATTTCAATAATTTTATATTAAAAATTTTCATAAATCATGAATTAATTAAAAATGATGGTATTCATACAACATATAGCTAGTAGAGAAAATTTATAACATGGTTTTTTGATGACGATGAATTAAAATTCAATAAAAATAACTTTTAGAAAATTCTAGAGGAAAATAACATGCACATGATAGAAATAATTTCAAAAATAAAAATTAACAAAAAATCTAAAAATTAATTTTCTAGAAAAATAACCTATTAAATGTATAAAATAATCATTAATACATTTATGTGGTCATTATGTCTACATATTCCATTCATATCAAACTTGTTGAAAAATAAATTCCATTATATTTATTACTAAAATCCAAACATACATTTTTAAGGGAAAAGATGATTAGTTTAAAAACATTTTGTAAAAAATATTAATGGTTTTGAAATATATTTACTAAATGATTTTTAGAATTTTAAAAAATATTTTCTAAAAAAATTATATAAAATGTGTATTTTTGAGTAAACATGATTCTGATAAAGAGGGACCTGGATTATGATTTTATTAAAAACAATTTTACAATAATTTAAAGAATGAAATAATTTAAAATAGTACTATAACATGATAAATTCAGTAATATATGGAGTACATGAATGTTAAATTGTATATTCATAAAATAATCAAATAATTTACTTCGATGGAAACTCAATTTTAAACAATCTTGATTTAAAATAGATTGTGTAAAAAATCCTTAAAAAATCATAACATTTTAGTAAGAATTAAATAATGATACTTTTGTGTGTGTCAATGATTATTCAACAAAAAAATTTGGATATAAAATATAAGAAAATTAAAATTATTTATACACATAATATTGTAATATCAAATGAAATTATGGAGTTATATACCCCATTGAAAATTAATTGAGTTATGATTTTAATTACACATTGTAATTTTCAAGTATAATTACATTGGGTGAAATAATTCAAATAGAAATATAATAATCCAGGATTTGAAATGTATGTAATATTTTAAATGATTAATGAATTCATAAACAAAATATAAAATATATTGTGTTTATAGCATTTATATATTCCTCGATGAAGAGAAATTGAAATCAAGTCCCATCATTCACGATTCCTTTTGGTTAGTTATGATTAATCCTCTATTAAAGGTGTTTTAAACAAGTTATTTACTTATAATTGATCAATATTAATATTTTTAATATAATATATGATTCTTTATAACATCTTATCACTTGTTCATTAAGAAACATTCATTATTTTTATTATTTCGGGTGTTAACTTCATCGATTTCTAATGCATTTATTTTCATGAATGATATGGTTCATACAAATATTATATAGTTACATCTTCCAAAGAATAATTATTATTATTTAATTATCATATATTTACATCAATTATACTTTTAATACTTATATTTAAATAATTTTTTAAGAAATAAAGTATGTTACAATCATAGTGAAGGACGATCTGATGATTGCATACAAAACATTTCCATTTATTGATGATCATTGTATAATGAATATAAGAAATGTTTTTCATTATATAATTATAAAAATATAATAAATATAACATTATTTCATTAAATATATATATTTATATCATCCATTTAAAGACCCTTACACCAAAGAGTCTGGAGATGATGGATTAATTTTATTACGTTGTCTTAAGAGAAAAGAAATGGCATCCCTAAAGAACAATTTGTTTATTTTTCTTGGTAAAATAGATATTATATATATATGAAATTAAAATTAAATTATATATAAAGAATAAAAAAATTATTTTCTTTGAGAACATGATTATTTCACTTAGCACCACAATGCATATCAATCTTTAAAAACTATTTGGAATCCTGGGAAAAAATAAACATTATTTGTGAGCACAAATTTATAAGAAGGGTTATTTATAATGTAATATAACATGAATAAATAATTATTATCCTTATGGGATGGTATATATAAAAAAAAACATGATAATCAATAAGATGATTTTGAAAATTCATCCATATATTTTATCATGGTGAAAATATTCATGGATAATAATATATAAATTCTTAATGATGGAAATTCATAATTATTCAATTATATGTATATGGAATATGAACCACTAAACCAGAAATAACATGAAAAATATGGTTTCTGATTGTGGGTAGAAACACATTTTACTTATCTTGTAAACAAACAGAAATGGTTTTTTTCAGATTGATTACTTCTCATTAGAATTCTACTACATTAAGGGGATTTCTTTAATCGGTCCAAAACCTATATGGATCTAATTAAATGGTCCCCACTCATGTAATACCAATATAAATCATTCCTCATATATATAATAATCTATTCTATTACTAAAAAGTTTCTATTTATTGTAATATCTCTATTAAATGAATGATATATATTAATCAATATTTTCCCAGTTATTCAAATAACTATCATGGTATACATCATATGTAAATATGGTATACATCATAGATAATTATCATATCCAAGAAAAATTAAATATGGATATTTTATGAAATCTTCATTTTTTTGTGATCATATATAAATGTTTCTGTATATACCTCAGAGAAATGAAAATTGGTGCCTGACATCAATAATATATCCCAACGAAAGATAATGGAGATTAAGCCCCATACAATGATCAAATCATAAATAAAATGAATATATTTTTTCACTATAAATCCCCATTAATATTTTAATTATATAAAATATAATCAAAATTAATTTTACACATAACCTTTGTATGATGTAATCAATGAAATAGAAGTATAACCCCACATATTAAAATTGAGTTAAGAAACATTTAATCAAATAATTATCATATGAAACATTTAATAAAATTTAGATAATTAATTTCATGATATTATATATCAATTTTCACAATACATAAACCAAACACAATAAATAAGTTTTGAATAATGAATATCTCACAAACATTAAACTGGGTTGAGAAAACCATTAACTTCAACGTTATATTTATTCACCATTCACTAAACTCATGTATAGTGGTTTAAAATATTTAATAAATCTACAGATGAACCATATTTTATTTATGTTAACGTATATGATCCTCATATATCATTGTATCAGTCGTTTGATAATAATAATTCTTAAATACCCTGAATTGGGTTGTAAGTATATTATCTTTCCTATCCATTTTTTACGTGTCAGTACTAGTACATGTACAATGGATATAATAATAAAATATAAAAAATTATATTATGTTCTTAGATATCATATTTATTAATTATATATATATATATATATATATATGTTTATAATAATTCTTGAAGGGTAAACATGGAAAATGAGTTGCATCGCATCGTGGAGGTGGTTGGGCGTACTCATGAACAAGTGATTTTATCTTTCCTTTAATGATGATATTGTAAGGATGTGTATTGTATATTTGTTTTTCTAGAATTAAAATAATTTCATCATTAATAGATATATCTATTATTTTCATCATTATACCAATCCATGAAAATTGGGGTTAAAATTTTACACTATAGCACGGTGATAGTAAGATGTAAGTACACATGTGTGGTGCTTTATGTATTTATAGGATTGATATATTGTGGAATATGGTTGAACCATATCCATAATCATATATATGATACTATATTTATCAGTTTATCATCAAAAAAACTCAAGGATAGAATGTAGAATAAGAAATAAATTGGAAACAATGATTAAGTATGATTACCACTTCTTTGGCGAACATCTGTTAGATATCTTCTCATGGGATCCTGGGTTGGTCTTTTGGATGGACCGGAATGGGAAGAACTTAGATAAGAATGTTTGTAAGTTTAATTGATAGATTTTGGTTAGTATATTAGGCACATTTTATGTAAAATTAAATGAATAATGGTGTTTACTTTTAAAATTGAATTTAGGGGCACCTTTGTAAATATGGAAAGTATTAAATTATAATAAATTATTTTTCTTTAAAAATACAACAAAAATCCGTTGTATCAAATATATAATTACATAATGTTGTACTATCATCGTCCTGGAAAATTTTTACATGTCTTGTTTTTTAATTTACACTTTATCATTCGGATTCACAATATTTAATATATTTTAATTCCTTTTGTGGTAACAATTTATTTAATTTAGAAATGTTGTAATTTATTACTTATAAAATGGAAAGTAGACAAATAATTTTTAATTAATGAATAAGTATAAAAAATAAAAATGAATTTTTTATTGAATATTATTATTATTAAATAATTTCATAATACGTTAGTTTGATAAAATGTCACTACTGTCAATTTCGAAACTGTTCACTACATTGGACTCAAGCAAAAAAAATAAAGAAAGAATACTTCAAAAATAAAATTGAATTAACATATAAAATATGACTATTAACAATAAATTTATTGGACGCCATTAATTAAATTAAATTATATTTATTTAAATATTTTTAACATCAATTATTATTTTTTTACTAAAATAATTACTTTATTGTAATTCTATAATTATTTAATGTAATATTTTAAAACTAAAAAATAAAACTAAAATAATCTAATGTATATACATAAATTTTATTTAAAAATAATATCGATAGTAAAAGATTTTTTTAAATATTCCTATTTAATGATAAATAGTTTTTAAAATATGAGTGTGATATCATTGTATTTTTTTAAATAAAATATTCTAAATATCATTACCTCATCTAAATGGTTCCCAAAAATAATAAATAAATTTATATCATGAAAATAACTCAATTTAGTTCAAAACAGAAACATATATTTTTTTTCAAAACCTTTCTTTTTACACATTTGGACACCTGATAGATATATCAAGAAAAGGAATGTGGCATTTGTGACTACCATTAATTTAATGAATACGAAATTCAATATCGGGTAAAATTGTCCATTAAATATCTCAAATTAGAACCTGAGGTGTTACAGAGTGAATATGAATCATAAAATTAGATTTTGGAAACATTGAGGTTAATTTTCTATTCATTACTATATTATTTTATCTTAAATTGAAATATATAGCCTTAAGCGTGGTACACAAAATTTTCAAATGTTACTATTCATAGTGGCCAAAAATAGAAAATGAGGCTTGTTAGTAAAGTTGTATCTTTAGATAAAAAATGTGTAATATTTTTTTCAAAATGAAAAACCAAAGTGGCATAATTTAATTTAAAATTAACTGGTAAAATGAAACTAAAACAAATTTTCTTGAATGTTCATTTTTATGTCCAAAAATGTATTTATTCCTCAATATTGTATAATAATGATAAAAATGTAAGATATTATTATGTATATACAAAATTATTATTTAATTTTTATTGAGATTAATTTTTTATCATAAATATAAAGTGAATATAACAAAATTTACAGTTTAATAAAAGTTTTTATTTTTCACTATTCACTAGAGAATAAATATTTTCATGAATATACAAAAATTTCATTATATAATAAATTTTAAATTAATATTTTATAAGTAACATTAACTTTTATTAATATGATTTATCACAATGAAGAAATTTAGTTTTAAATTATATTCACCATTTAAAGGTGTTGAAACTACCTTTAGAAAAATATACCCTTTTATGAATAAAATTGGTATTATTATTATCACATTAATAGAGAAAATATTTTTTATGAATAAAAAAATATTTTCTTGAATAAAATATATATAAATTTTATAATTTTGTTAATATTATTGATTCGTTCCAATTTAATGACTACATTATAGCAGTCACATTTCGAATAGTTTATCATTGTTTTAATTTTAGTGTTGCGTGAAACATAAGATGTCCAAAAAGATAAACTTTTTAAGACAATAACTGTAATATATTAGGGTGTTTCTTTATTCCCTAATTCAATAAAATTTGTGCTCATAATTTAATATTATTATTGGTAATCATCGAGTTTTAGTTTTAAAATATCCTTTTTCAAATCCTATATCATTAACAGTTTCACGACCTGTCCTAGTGGTAAAGGTATTGAGACTCCCCATGACCACATCCAATATGATAAGGGATGGTGACTAGCACCGAGTAGGCATATCACTATCATGGGAGGAATTTCCTATGTACCTATATGCACACACACACACACATCCCAGTCCTCAAACATTAAAATATCAAAGCCTCTAAAAATCAAATTCAATCTTACCACAATATTAACAAAAATAGTACAATTGGAATGTAAATTGTACTGAAGTAAATTGTGGTCGTATACAAGCCCATAAAAAATGAAGATTCTATATACTATAAAGTCCAACAATTTATCTAAATTGGTATTAGGTTCGCCGCTTGAAGCGTTAGGAACACCTCTCATGCCCAAACTCGCTTATCTTTGTCCCGTCTTGGCCTAGTCAGGACTCCTTCAAAAGGTCACTCATCTATACAAGACACAAATACATGTGGGAAAAGACTTTGCATGGGTGAGTATAAAAACACTCAGTAGGCCGGCCCAAAATGACAATGTAATACAAAAATAACGTGTACAATCATCTCTACATAGTTTATGTTATCTGCACATAGAACAATAATATCCAGATATACCCAATCCAGGACATACAGTTCAGAGTTACATCACAACATCTAAATATCATGTCAAGGGATTCAATCCAAAGATTCCACAAAGCACACATAAAGGAGAAAACACTATTTAATTTGATTTCATTGGCGGTGACCACCCGAGAAGTACAATTTTTCGAGAAACATCATGATAGATATACAATATAATATTTGAAGAGAGATATGATACACATTTGAGGAACACTACCAAGGCCATAGGGAGATACAAAAAACTCCATCTGGATTAACCTGAAATGATGAGGATTAACACCCGATGAATTTGTCATGCCAATACTAAGGAATCGACAATGGTCAAGAAGAATGAATATGGGATCATAATCAAGGCCCCTCTTAGGGGATTCCAACTACTCTACCCTGAAGGACCTACTGAAGGGATCATAATCCTATGAATAGGAAATGACACACATTTACCTTTGGGAAAAAATCACGGGCACAAACCCAAATGATACCTATCCATGAAATGGTAAAAAAGATGTCTAGGCCATATATAATGGGGTACACATTGTATATTAGGGTCACACACACTGTTCCTTTACCCTAGGTATTTACCTTTACAATAACCTATTTCTTTTAGAACATGTTGAGTAGAAGGTGGGTAGGCATCATGTAGAAGGGTCACACGACATGTCCATACATCTATGTTACACTAATTTACTATGGTCGTGCTCCAGTATACAATGTGAACCTATTTCCACCTGCCCATATACTATTACATGCTGTGTGACTAATCTGGGCCATGCCATTTGGTGGGGTACACACCATTTAGGAAACCCTTGTACTCCTCACCATGCCTGTGTATCTCCAAATATATAAACCGAGTCTCCAAGAATGGTCTACAAACCATGTGATAAAGTCATAGACACTGTGGTTTTTAACTAACTTCTTATACCCTAGACGTCACTCAGTGATGGACACATGCACTATTGCCCCGGGTTACACACTGTGATGATCGAAATTTCCCAAGAGCCTCAATTCTTCTTCCACGTGCACCGGTTGATGATCTGATTTCATTTTGGTTATATGTTTTCCTGGAAGACAAAAATATAGGGTCCCATCATCATTCAATAATGAATCAGTTAGTTTCAATCCATCAATCGACTTTGATATCCGATTTCAATCACCCACACATAAATTACCTTAAGAATGATATCTCCCAAATCATATCCTTAAATTCTTCGTATTCACTATCACACCTCATCTCGGTCATCCCTATGTTTTATCTTCAATTTCCGATCATTTCTCCATTAAAATGAGGCACAATGATAATTTTTTCATAAAAACATATGAATGATGAACATGTTGAATATGAAAGGAGAAATAGGCACAATGATAAAATCAAGATAGGAACCTTATCTATTTTTCTTGTGGTCTTGATTTTTTTCATTACTTAAAATAAAAAAATCATAATCAAATCTATTTCAAAAAAACATTATAATATCCCACAAATCAAGCCTATATCGCAAGAATGGTCGAACTATGGATCAACCAATTCAATTCATGGTCTCTAATCATTGATGAATATAGATATGGGAATGAAGGAATAAAAATCTATCCCTACATAGGAATTTTATTTCTCATTGAAGATGATTTATTGTCGCATCATCACCGTTGAGATGTTCCATAAAGAATGGGGTTCATCTTTCATCGATCAAAGCTCAATCGTCATATTCCACCAAGGTAATTTTCTAGGTTTATCTTTAGAGACTCCAAGGAGTTACATGATTATGAGTTTCACCATGAATGACTTCTTCTAGGTTCATTTAAAAATAAATCATCACTACATCGAAGAAATAGAATGAATAAGATAAATTCTTAATTTAGTTTTTTCATTGAAATTTTCAACAACTAATTTTTGTATATTACCCTTTATGGCCAATGATAGGCCCAAAATATATTAATTTTTCTTTTTGGAATGCAATGTTTCCCTTAGTTTTTTGATCTTAGTACCTTTTTGGAAGTATATAATTCTTTCAAGAAAAATGTCTGTGGATGTTATTTAATGTATTTTGTAATCTTCAAGCAATTGATTGGGTCAGAACAGGCCTCATAATCACATGCCATATCAATGCCCAGGGTCAAATTAATTCCATATAATATTTAAAGCAATTCACATAAAAATACAATACATTACAATCTCCCCACATTGGTAATTTACATCAGATAAAATACAAAAACAATTTCTATAGAGAAGGATGTGGGTAATGTGAATGAATTTGATCCTCTCGCTCCCATGTGCTCTCCTAGATATTCATTTCATACTGCAAGAAACACACTAATGTAATTTCTCACACACATAAGATACTTTCATACCTATCCTTAGTCTGTACTAGGTACTTAGCAAACGTTTCTAGATCATAAATGTATATCTCTCTCTAGACGATGGCATGTGATGGATCATGCCAGTACCTCCTCATCTACAACATGTGGCAGAACTCATTTCCCCCATATAACTATGGGGGTAGAGCCAAGAAATATTAAACCTCACTAAATATATATATAATATGAAAAGGGATGATAAACCATAGAGATAACCTTCCACCCAGTCCAAATCACTACAATACATTCTGTGGTTAAAATAGAAATAAAACATGACCTCCTTCCTCGAACACAAATTTTCTCTTATTCCTACCAGCATATGATTTTTGATGGTTCTTTGTAGTCTTCATGCACTCCTGGATGTTCTTAACCTTATCAGTAGTAAATCACAACAACTTTGGGCCCATTAGTTCTAACTTCCCTGGGTCATTCTAACAAAGGGGTGACCAATATAGCCACAGATATATATCCTCGAATGGTGCCATACTAATGGAGGAATGGTAGATGTTGTTTTACTCAAACCCCATTAAAGGTAAGTGGTCCTCCCAACTATGGATAAATTATATCATGAAAGCCCCCTGAATATCCTTCAGTCCCTGAATGGTCTGCTCTATCTTTCCCTCAGGCGGTGTGTAAAATTCCTTGATCAATTTTATCTTATATTTGAATTCCTCAAGAAATCATTTCCACAACCCAGATTTAAAATAAGTATCAAGATCAAAATAAATCAATTATTATACTCTTTAGAGTTGAACTATCTCTTGAACATAGAGTCATCTCATGATCTCTGCTGAAATAGGATCCCAGATATCAAGGAAGTTGTCAAACTTGGTTAAGTGGTCAATGATCACCTAAATGGAATCATTTACCTAATATGTAGGTGGTAAATCCATCACAATGTCCATAAGAATCCGATCCCACTTTGATTTTAACACCTCAAGGGGTTGATCTAAACCCATTAGAACCTGATGCTCATCCTTTACCTATTGGCATGTAAGCCATTGACCAAATAACCATTTAACATCATTCTTCATCACAATCCACCAAAAGAAAAATTGTACATCCTGGTATATCTATAACACTCCAAGATGTACTACCAAATGGGATGTGTGAAACTCTTAATGAACCTATTCCCATAATGCCACTGGTAAAATTGTGTGTCCTCTTAAAAGGATTAGATGCTCCATATCTTTCGAATATCCATCAAGAGCAAGCCATGTGGATATCTGAGAACATATATTCTCATAGTCGGTATCCCAAAGTTATGACTCCATGACTCACTATAAGTATGGTGGGGTGAAGACCATCATCTAGAGATAACATTTTCCATATCAATCCACAATGTTAATCTACACTAAGGCCAACCTCACTAACAACTACTTCAGAAAAAACGAACTAGATCTTCTACTGAGAGAAGCTCCCAACTGAGTCCCCAATGTAGGAGTATAGATAATCTCCAAGTAATATTCTTGGATAAACTCTAACTATTGTATATGTCTCAAGTTTATATCCTTTTAAGATAATATATATTTGAGACTATTGTTATCATATTATACAATAATCCACTCTCCCAAAATCAACACCCTCCTCCATGAATGTCCAAATCAGAGTGCTCATCTAATTCTAACTCAACTACTATAAATCCTATTTTCACATAACTATTAACATGAAATATTTTCCTATTTTATTCAAATCTATCATGGGTCATACCATCAGGGTGAAATTAGGCAAGAATCTATGGTAAAATCCCACTAGACCATGGAATATCTGCACATCTCTCACTCTGCAAGGTGTATCCCATGCTAATATTGCCTCAACCATGATTGGGTCCACTTAAAATCCATTAAACATGATAAAATATCACTTAAAATGCCTCTATTTAATCTAAAAATATCACATTGATAGATTGCAATAAAATAGGTGCTCTTATAGTACGTCTAAAACCATCCATAGGTTTATCATGCATTAGTCCTAAGATAACATGTACAGAAGGATATCATTGAGGATGATTACAATGATCCAATCTAAATAAGTAGAGAAGATCCAATTTATGTGTCCTATGTACACTAGTTGTGTGTCATTCATGCCAAAAGGAAACACCAAGTCTTCAATGTGACTATCGCAGCATTTGAAGTACGTGATCCTTTTTAGGAAAAAAATGTGGGTCTGCCCAGGTTGAAACCCTGGGTTTCACAAATAACATCCTCCATAAGTCCTCCAACGTCACCCATTTCCCAAAAATCTCTAAGGGAGACATATGATATGTTGTTGAAGATATTAGTTCCATATCATGCTGGAAGTCAATGAAGAAGTATAAATCTCAGTAGGGAGGTAAATTTGATAAATATTCAGGAAAGATATCCTCGTACTTCACCACTAATTTTGGGATCTAAAAACTCATAATTTCTTATTCTCTAAGGTTAATTAGGTAAAAATCATTAATAATCGGTTTCACCCTCTTATTCAAGAGTCTATACTATGAAACATGTGTTTCTCTGTCCCCAATAAACGAAAAACTTGTTCTATAACTACAGTCACACCGCACCCTTTACCAAAAAATGTCAATTTTTGAATGGTTTATGTATAAAAAATCCATTACAAGAATGAAATTGTATGACCTAAGCACTACCCGCAAGAGTATCTAACCAAAAATATCACATCATATGGCTAGGTCAAATTGTCGATTTATATGTGTGATCACTGAGTCTTCTCTTGTGGTTATCTCCTAGAGTAATTGTCGATTCAATAGTACAAGAAGAATATCTAGATCTCAAACAAGTTACATAGTGAGAAAATAATGACTAGAACCTATGTCTATCAATACTACATCCAAGGTTGAAAATAAAAAAAATCATAGCTCGATTCATACTCAGAGCCCTTGGGTCATACAACTTCACCACATATAGTTTTCCCCACCTCTTTCGTCCAGCTCCTAGAGCAGAGTATAGAACTCTTGGGGGTGCAGGTGGTAACAAATCAAAATGTCAACCACCTCATTCAAATCTCGCAGATCCTCTACCATATCATCGACCCTACGTATCTACCTGATCTTGCTGTTGTCTCTACCTTGGAGGTCCATCCAATGCTTCCCTATCAGTAGAATGGTGGGTTAGGAAATCTTGAATAAGATGTTTCATTCTATCACAAGAATAAAACCCCATTTCCTTAGACTGGATAGACCACCCTATGAATCCAAAACATAAGTTCTTCTATCGACGTATCTCCTCTCGAAATCTCTCCATCTTCCGGAACCCTGAGACTGACATCAGCACCCTGCAGTAGAGGTCTCTACACCTACTCATCCACTACTGACTACCACCTGGTATACTTGCTTATCTAAGAATCTTTCTACCACCAAAGGATGATGAAGCACCCTAGAATATTTCATAATTAATATAGGTATAACATGGGACCATATGTCTCTACACACACCTTATTATAATGTCAAATCACTGATATACTAATCTATAACCTTCTCCATCGAGTACCAGGAATTTTTGGTGAACCTTGATGAATAATAATCAATAGACATGCTACACTACTATAGTTGAAGATCCTCTAGTATAAACACTGCTCTCAATGTAACAGGCAAGTACAACACTCTAATAAGAATCCATAACTCCATCCCAGAGGGAGTCACCTTGTAGTGTGTCTAGATATACACACTACGCCATCCCCTGACTAAGCCATGTTGATGGGATTTCCACTAAAATCACCAGATATTCCACAGGTTTCCACAATAGACAAAAACTTCTGGTCACCACCTCAATCCATTCCTCAACCGCATGAGGTTTGGGCTCCCCATAGAACATGATGGGTATATGTATATGAGTGTAGGGGAGCCTTCTCAGCCTAAACTACACGTATTTTAGTATCTTACGTACCATGGACAACACCACTAGTGATGGTATTGTTGGGGAACCACCTAGATGGAACATCAGGGGGAACTGGTCCCTATTTTGAAGCCTCATCACTAAGGGTTTCATCACCATGATCTATATGATGAATCTTATCTGTAATAAATCATGGGGGAATTCTATAAGAAAAAAATATACAATTACCAGTGGGAATATATAGATAGCTAACACAAAAAGGACATGGAACCACATCCCATTCCTATAAGAATTATATATAATTATTTTCCTTTAAATTACCATTCTCATGTACCGAGTTAAAATGAAGGTTATAAGATTCTTGGTGTATAGATACATTGGCCACCCATACCAACACAAGAGATCTTCACAATAAATTTGAACTTGAATCACTTAAAACTGTTTCGCAAAACCAATCACACATACTCCCAGTCATTGGGTTGAACCTACATGCTTTGATACCACTATGTCATGTCCCGTCCTAATGGGGCATGTGTTGAAACTCTACAGGCCCACCTCCAATAGTCCATGAGATGGTGACTATCACAAAGTAGGCATATCACAAACATAAGAGGAATTTATTAAATACCTATATGCATGCACACGTCTACTAACCCTAAAATTATTAAATGTAAAAACTGCTAACAAAAAAAATTCATACATGCCAATCTTCAAACCAACAAAGTATGTCAGGAAAGTAAAGTGCGTCAAAGTAAACTGCACCAGAATAAAATTCCATGAAAAAAGGAGGTTGTAAATAACAATGTTTGACTTGTAAAAATAATAGGTAATTGGAATGATGTTCAAATTCATTGTAACACCTCAGGATTCCCAAATTCTCAATGTTTTGTATTGTCCTTGTCCTCCATGAACTCCATAAAAAAATCACTCATCCACACAAGAGACAACACGTTTAGGAATTTACCATGTAGGGGTGATCATAATTTTACATAGTTGGACACCTCAAAACCACAATAAAAATCATAAAGAAGGAGGCACAATCATATCTATATAGTATATATCTACAACATATATAACAATAATATCCACATATACTCAATCCCTGAAATGTGGTCTAGATGTAAGTCACAACTAAAGTGTACCATCACTATGGATTCATTATAAGATTCCACAATGAAATCATCCAATATAACACCATCCTAAATTTTATATCATTGATTATGTAATCATGATATGTATTGTTCATTGGGAATACTCATGATAGAGATATTCTGATTGATATGAAGAGAGATGTGATGGATAGATGAGGATGACTTCTTATGACATGGAGTGATACGAAAAAATCCATATGGATTAACATGATAAGAATAGGATCCACACCGAGTATAATTTTTCACAAAAATACAAGGACACAATCTAGGGAATGATTAATGAATATAAGATCCAGCTATGGGCCTCTTAGAGGGGATTACCACAACAATATCTAGAAATTCCTACTGAAGGGATCATGTTTTTATTAGTAAGAAATGATACACATAAACCTTCAATAAAATGTTCAATAGAAGGAAACCTAACTAAACATGTCTATGATTTGGTGGGGAAGTGATTCAGGACATTTAGATAGTAGAAAACTTCATGTAGTTGGGTCACAAACCATTTCCCTTGATCCTGGGTACATTTTGTGTACAATGACCTAAGTCATTCCGAACGTGTCGTGTGAAATATGGAGTAAAAGACTTGTATTATTGTCACACTCAATGTCCTTCCACCTGGGGTCCACCCCTTGATCTTTGATCATGTGCCAGTATTTGGTTTCAACCTATGTCTACCTACCCCTATACCAGTACTTAGTGTAACCCTTGTAACCGTTTTGTTCCAAGCTATGTGGTGGGGCACACGCCATGTAGGAAACCCTTGTACTCCACCATATGTCCTTACATCACACAAGATACATGGTGTGTCTCTGAATGATCCAATATGTCGTGTGATAGGGGCACACCCCATGTGGATTTTAACAAACTCTAGATAGCTTAGTTGCCGATTAGTGGGGGTACACACCATATAACCCAGGGTAACATGCTGTGTTGATCACAATTTTTTATAAACTATAATTCTTCCTCCACACACCTAGGTTGGGGATCTAATCACATTTAGGTTATCCTTTAACCTCAAAACAAAAAATCTAGGGTTGTATGATCATCACAAGAATGAATCGGTGAGTTTTAGGCCTTCATTCATCTCTTAAATATTCTTATGAGTACTCAAGAAGAAATTTACCAAAGAAATATATCTCCTAAATTAGTTTGATTCATTTTTCGTCATCTCTCCCTCATCTTAACTAGGGTGTTTTGATGTTAGATCATCAATTTCGAATCATTTCTCCATTAAATAGAGGTGTAGTGATCAATTTATTAAAACCCATAAAGAATGATTAATTCCTAGAATATCATGGGATAAAAATTAAAATAAATAACCAATTGAATGAACCATAACCATTGTTCATTTGTTCCACAATATATTCCCGTAGGAATGATCAATAAATCTAAATCAAATATCTATCAGCAATCACTGATAAAATCATGCAATCAAGTACATCCTGTATGAATGATTGAACCATAGATTATATTATTAGTTTATTGGTCCATGATCATAGTTGTACTTATAAATGGGAATGAATTATTTTAACAGCACTCCATACCTAGGAATTGGAACGCTTGTTGAAGAATCCATGTTGATGTGTCATCGCTTTTATGGAGATCCATCAAGAACTATTTCAATAGATCTCTGATCTAAGTTCCATCATCATTTTCTACCGAGGGAATTAACCATGATACTCTCAAAAACCTCTAGGGAATTATAGGGTTATGTGTATAAACCCCAATCCATGCCACTATGTTCAACTGAAAATAAACATATGTCATGTCACTACATCGACAAAATTGAAAGAATAAAATTCTCGCAATTTATTTTATTCATTGAAACGTCCAAAAAATATTTTTCACCACAAACCAATTCTAGAAGTTTCTAGGACAATGTTAAGGTAGATAAGAATATGTAAATGAAATGGTTCTCTCATATTTCTTATTTGAGCACCCATTTGAATGTTAATCACTACATTAGGAAAATTGTGTCTAGGTGCTATTTAATTTACATAATATTTTTTCAGGAAATTGTTCTGGGAACACCGGGCCTTATAATTTAACACCATCTCTGAAACTATTGTCAAATTAATTCAGTATAATATATAAAAATAATACAATTAAAATTGCAGGACAAAAGAATTAGAGATAATGAATCTTCCTCCTCAATGGAGGGAATGGACATTGTGATAGTCACCAAACATCCCTATAAGAGAAAATTATTGGGAAGTGAAGACATGGGATTGTGAAAATAAATCCAAAGATCACATTATTATGGAGATAAATATAGTATATGGTCATTAGAATGTTAAATATCTCAAAAAGATAAATCTATGATCAGTTGAAAAACCATTGATTTTGTAGTTAAAAAAGAAGAATGGTGAAATATTTGTTCAAAAACACTTTTCCTAGAGTCAAGGGATCCTTTTAAATTAATGATAAGAACATGAGAAAGTAAAATTATATGATTTATTTAAAGTTAATATGTATAAACTCATCCTATAGTTGTGATTTGGTCCTTATCAACAACATTTATAAAAAATATATTGATATTGGAGATACTTTTTTCCAAAAAAATGTTTTTCAAATGAGGCACACGTCATTCCTTCAGTATTTAAATATTAACTAAAATAAGAATAGTTATCAAATTTTGTCCAACAAAATAAATTTAACATTAACATAAAAAATTAATATCCAATGTTAATCTTAATCCATTCCACAATTAGTTACATTAAGGCTCATTTGGAATACATTATTATAAATTAAATGTCCAAAATTTTAGAAGGATGGTATCTAAATTTCCCAAATCAACTTAGCATAAGGTTTCCCTAAATAATGTAGCTCTTATTATCACATAACCAATATATGAATATATTAAGATCCTTAAAAATGTTGTGAATCATGCTTGATTTTAAGGGTAAAATACTAGGTTTTTTAATATATTCTTTAAATGCAAACATCTAATAATTACAACATAAACTAAACCATAAAATCACTAACCACATTAATGGTTAAAAATATTATACCCTAATAAACTACATATTTTTATCTCAATATAACACACATATTTAATGTTTTTTCCTCATACCTCTTATTTTAAAAAAGTTCAACTAATAATAGAACCACTCATATTGATTAATAGTGTTATTCATCACACGTTTAAAATTAATTAATAAAGAAGTACTACCATTAAATACATATATATATAATTATTTTAATAACCATAGTATTATTGATAAAATTATCAAATAAAATAATTCATGAATAGGAATAGTGGCATATTATTCATTCAACTTCATCATAGGTAGATGCAAATGCATGACCACAATCATATATTCTCTTTTGGGGTATATTAATTTGATGCTTGAAAAATGTATTTTTTTAGTATACCATATCTTTGAACGTTATGCATTGTACATTGACATTATGTTTATTCCCCGAACAATCAAATACTAGGTCTACAATATTTATTCACTTTTATCAAACACACATTCCATTTATGAATGTACTAGGGTGTTTCTTTCTAAAATTATCACATGTGGGAAAATACTTCTTTCCATTTTTTCAATTATCTATATTATTCCTAGAAACACTATTGTTCTTGTGATTCCATCTGAATCAATAATACCTAGGTAATTAATTATTTTTCACATTATCACAAGATTCAATTTCATCATATGATGAGAATGTTTGGTAGACCTGATCCCTTTAAAATATTGGAATATGACCAAAAAAATACAATCCATTCTCTATGGTTTATGTGCACTGGTGAGGTTCCAATTCATTCCATGATGTTTAATTTTTAAAGGACTTCATAGACAACATTAGATAACATAATTTTGAATCAGTAGGTAAAAACCCAAAACAAGTGAAATATAATACCTAAATTTAAAAATTTATTTGTAGGTAATCTCAGAATCATGGTTTTTTATTCTATTGTATAGTTATCCTACAAGACTATAAAATGATTATGTTCTATAATCTGGTATTTTCTATATCTAGATACCAATGCTTCTACTAAAATTTCATGTATACTAACTATAAATACCTTGAACCATGTATCCTAGAGATACTGCCTTAGTTTGTGACATTGGAATAAAAAATATGAAATCTCATCCAAAAGGATAAAATAGTTTAGTTTTTGTGGAAATATCAATAAATATTTGATATTCAAATTAAATATTTGATAAAAAAATATCAATCAAAAACAAATTATTACTCTTATCATAACACAACATATCAATCATAATAATCTTATTTAAAGCCTTAGGAAAATAAACATAACAAGGGGTGAGATCAAATTATGAGTAAGGTGTAGTTACAATAAATCTCACATAATCAATAAGTATAATAATAATGGAAAGGTAAATAACTAAAAAACACATTCCAATCATAAACTGACAATGAAAATGAATCAATATATTTTTCAATAGTTAAAATTCTCTAGAAAATAAAAAATGAAATCTAAATTTTTAAAATGATTAATTATTAGAACTATGGAATCTTGAACATGAAAATTTTTACTATCAAGAACATTCACAAGATGGTTTATGTATATGGGAAGAGTCACATTTTATTCTTATTGTAAAAAATTTAAAAGGGTTTATCACAATCTAATTTCATGAAATGATTCTACTAATGCATTGAGGGGATTACATTAATCAGTCCACAACCCATGTCATAGTAATAAAAGTAATCCATCCTTAATCAAATAAAAAATTTCATTAATAAATAATTTACTTTTTTAAAAGATATCTTTTCTGATAAAAATTTAAATATTTATTAATATTTCCCCACATATTCAAATTACTATCAATGCCGAAAGTGTAGAAAAAAATTATACGACCTAGCTAATAATCATATACGTGATACAAGTAATACATATATATAATGAAATCTATAATGAGTGATGATCATAACTAAAAGTTGTAGTATATAAAAAATTGAATGAACATAGGTGTAAGATATCAAAAATATGCCTTGATGAAGAGAAATTTATATGAGGTTCCTTATTATGAAGAAATCATTATCAAATGAAAATATTATTTTTATTAACTGAAAATAAAGATGAAAAATTAATATACAGTATGATATAAGTAGAAGTCATTTTACACATTACATTATCATGACATAATCAATGAAATGGTTCTTTAGCCCTATGAATTAAAATTGAGTAATGAAATACATTACCACTTTGAAATCAGTCAAATAATATAAGCCATGAATTTATGTATTATAAAATAAAAAAATAATTGAAATGATGATAATTTATTTCATTATATTATATATCAAATGGAAGTATAAGTAAACTATACCAATGGAATAATTTTTGTATAAAGAATATCTCATTAAATTTAAAGTATAATGAGAAAATAATTACCTTCCGCTTTACATTAATGGAAAATGATTTAACCTACTGTTTAATTTTTCAAAGAAAGTAATTAAATTTTAAAAGAACCACATTTATGGTTATTATATCAATTATTATCCTCTGATATCATTTTATTACTGTGTTGTTAATAATATTTTGTTATTACAATATTTCAGGCGTTAACTGCATGATTTTTCTTATGTGTGTTTTATCATGTATGTCGGGATTATTGTACATTGTAAATAGTTGCATAAAATAAAAAATTATTTTAAGATCATAGAAATCATATTTACTAATTATATATGTATTTTTAATAAACATTCTTAAATGCTTATCTTGTAAAATGAATCACATCACATCTCGGAGATGGAAGGTCATAATATAAATGAGCGATGATATCATTCCTTTAATGCTTAAAGTGTAAGGATGTGGGTGGTATATAAATTTTTAAATAATAAATATAAGTTTACAAATATCATCTACTTATATTATTTCCATCATTATACCTATCACAGGAATGTGGTATGATGAAAATATACACCATATTGTGGAGACGATAATCCGTACGTATGCAGACACCATGATTTTATTTTTGTATGATGTATAAAAGGTGGAATGTTGTTTTAAAATAACCATACTAAACATTTAATATGTATATGATACAATATTGGTAACATTATTAGTAAAAAACTCTTTAATATAATGTATATGAAGAAATAATCTTGAATGAACGAGTAAGTATGATCCCCTCATCTTCCACTAACTACATTTAGATATCTTTTTAAAGGATATGAGGTTGAAATATTGGAAGGAAAATAACCACCAAAACATGTATAAGGATGTTCTTAAGATAAATGGATAGTGGTTTTTTTAATATAGAATTCCCATGATGGTAAAATTAAAGGAAGGATGATGTTCTCTTTTATAAATGAGGTGAATGGACCCTTGAAAATCCTCAAAATATTAAATTATTATAATTTTTTATTCTATCCAAATACAACCTAAATGAAAAGGATTATAATATATGATGAGATACATTTTAAATATCCCCATAAAATATTTTTTTCCATTTTTTGGTTTTCCATTAAACCTTGTCATTTTTATTGATATTAGTTAGCATATTTTAAATTTAATTATGGTAAAAATTGTTTATTATTATAATGTTGTAGTTTTCGTAAATACATAAGAATTTTTTTCAACAAATGAACAATATATTATATAATGGACCATATGATAACTAATTCGTTTTTAAATTATTTAAAAAATATTATATTGATAATATATAATTACTGTGAATTTTGAAAATTATTCATTACATTGTCCTTAATGAAAACAATAGAGAATGATAACATCAATCGACGATATATAATACAACCCTAATATGAAATAACAATTAATAAAATTCATGTTTCTACTTAATTAAAAGAAATTTATTTATTTTAACATTTTTAATATTATTTATTTTATTGTTTCATTAATAAAATAACTACAACATCATCATTGTATAATTTATGAAGGTAAATATTTCTTCTCATAAAATTAAAAGTAAAATAAAATGACCTAGATAAATGTTTTATATTTAAAAGTAGTATTGGTACTATAATATATTTTCTAAACAATTCCATGTAGAAAATAATATAATTATTAAAATATGAATGTGTCCTCTTTGTCTTTTCATAAAATAAAATATTATTCATATCATAACCTCATCCAAATGGTTCCTAAAAATCATAAATAAATTCATATAATAAAAATAATTTATTTACGTTCAATATAGACACTTAAATTCTCCCAAAAAACTACATTTTTTACATGTTGACACATAATATACATATAATGCAAATAATGTTAAACATGTTAATTTTAATAGTTTAAATAATATAAAAGTTACTGTTTTGGAAAAATTTTCAATAAATAACATAAATTATAACATCATATGATAATTTTGGAATATGAATCATCCAATAAAACTTTTGGAAATATTAGCGTAATTATCTAATCATTGTCATATTATTTTTACCCTAAATTACCCTATATACACATAAATGTGGCAATATTTTTATCAAAGTTATTATTCATGTTTTCAAAATATAAAAAGAACCTCTTTAATTAATTTTTACCTTCTGGTTCCATGTAAAAATAAAATTTTAAGAATTCCAAATACATATGTAGCTAAATTTATTTTAAAATTAAAATAATAAAATTTAACTAAAAATAATATTCTTGAAGTTGCATTTTTAAGCCAAAAAATGTATTGACACCTAAATAAATAATATTGATGATTAAATTAAATTGTATTAAATTTTTTATGACAACCCATTTTTATATGTCATCGAGATCAAATTGAAATCATATATATAATGTTAAAAATTAAAAAAATGATAGTTTTATAAAAATATGTATTTCTCACAATTCACTAAAAAATTTATATTTTCATAAAAATATAATAATATAAATCTATGATAAATTAGAAATTAAAATTTTGAAAAATAATTTTATTTTTTAGTATAATTAGTAATTGATTCATAATTTATTTTTAAAACTAGTGATCTATTAAAAGGAATTCAAACTACCACTAGAAAAATATAGTGTTCTACGTGTAAAATTAAATTTATTATTAAATTATGCCTATAAAAATTATTTTAATAGATGTATGAATATTTTATTAATACATAATAGAAAAATTTTAATGTTTTATTAATAATATTCATTCCCTCCCATTTAGCATCTAGGTTATCATAGTCACTTTTTATATTGAATACCATGGCTTTCAATGAAGTGTTTTATTAGTCATAAACTATAGAAGTGGATAAATTAATTATGAACCTACCATAAAATCTTGTTGGTGTTACAATCTGTGTGGTTTGGTTACAAAAATAGAGTCACATCACTTCTGGAACGCGGTTGTCCACACGTACACAAATGATGTTATCTTTTTCAAGTGAGTTAACACGTAAGATTGTGCTCTTACATGAACAAAAGAAAAGTTATTATATCCCTTATATAATAGTATTTAAAAATGGAAATTTGATTTACAGTATCCGTATGTATAATATTTCATGAAATATCCATCATATAATTTTCATAAATCATCTTACCCCACTAGGAGATGTGGTAATGTAGAAATGAATGATATCAGTTCTTGTGTTTGTAGTCTGTAATAAATACAAATGATGATATTATAACTAACTTTATAGAAGTGGGGATGGTTGTGGTTCATTAAAATACACTAAAAATAACAATGTAAATCTGAGATACTTTATTAATACATAATTATTAATTATTAATTTTTAAGGTTGTAGAAGAACAAAATATATGATAAAATGTTAGTTAGGATTTTTACCACTTCTCGGGCTGCCATTGTTGGATTTAACCTAAAATATTATGAAAAAAACATATGAAAATAAAAATCCTTCTATTTTGAGAGCATTGATTTTTTTAATTTATTTGGTTAGGAATTTTTTATTCATAAATCTATTTAAGTTTTGAATAAAAAACATACATGGTATCTAGTTATAAGTAATTTGAGTAGAACACTTGCAATTATTTTTAAAAAGATGTAGCCTCATATTCCACAAGACAGAATGGTCCAAAATGGACTGTTATCAGGAATTATACATGATAAGTTACAAATATTTCTCGATAATGTATTTTAAACAATATTATATTTCAATTTAACATTTAACATTATAGTTTAACCCTAGGTAAACCCATTATTACATTTTCCATTAAAAATGATTTTTATTGTTTCTAATTAAATTATGGTTAAAAATTAAGATGATCATGTTGTATAATATAAATGATTACTATTTAAAATATGAAATTTATTTTCCTAAATTCTATTAATAGAAGCGATATAAGTTAATTTTTATTTAATAGTGTATATATAATGAGAAATAATGTTTTCAAAAAGAGAATGAATATATGTTTATATTTACCTTATAAAAAAATCAATATGAAAAAGATTCTATTATCCTAAATTAGTTAAATTCTTACATTATTTAACTATTTTTACTTTATAATTTAAACCAAAACATAGTTCTCAATTAGAATTTAGTATTTTTTATAATTTATAAAAAATTGAAACCATTCATAAAAATCCAAAAATAATCCTAATATAATTTGGATATAATTAATAAAAAAAATAATTAAGTACTATAAAAAATTAATTTAAATTTGGAAAAATTAATTTTAATTTATGTGTTGAAAACAATGTTAAAATGTCCTTTTTAAAAAATACATGTTTTAAAAAAAACCTTCTTTTTACGTTAAATGATAACTATTTAATTAACAATCCGAAAAATAACTTTTGTGTTTATAATATATTTAGTAATATTAATAGCTAAAAATTTAATGCCCAGACTATAATGGTACTCTGAATGATGATTCATTTAGACCTAGTGATTCATGTTCCTCACGTTTTCAAAGATGTTAGATTTAAAGAAATATATTTTATAGGTTGTTTATGGTTGGTGTTCTAGGTCACATAAATTATTAAAAATAATTTTTATCCATTAAAATAAAAAAAATTTATATTCTACCCACATATAATAAGATTCATCTTCATAATTTCTACTTGATCTCAAAAATAAAGGGGTTTGAGTTTAGAAATACCATTGTTGAGAAATTCACATCATAAAAGGATTAATAAAAATTCATTTTAAAAAGAGAGAAAGTTAAGTAAAAAGTTAAAATTGAACCATAATTAACTATGTTTCTATGTAAGAGAACATTATTGGCATGTGAAGGTATTTTCTTATAATAAACTTGTAAATAATTATAGATAGAGACATAGTTAACTGATTAGAATAAAGAGAATGATCAATGGAATGATAAGGATCTCAAAACTATAAATTTATTATGAATTAAAAAATCAACTAATTCATTAGACATGAATGTTATGGGGATAAATTTATACTTCATGATATTTTTACAAATGCTGAGGAATTTTTGTACTATATAATAATATAAGTCAATATATATTCATGATACATTAATATTTCAAAGGAAAATATTCATCACATTGTTGTTCTGTTATTTAATTTTAATTAATAAATTAATTAATGAAATAAATATTAAAATATTAATTTTTATGCATGAAACACTAAAAATAACTTTTAACTGATCATAACATCAATAAAAATTCACAACTCCTTTGGTAGTTCATTAACTATTATCTAAAACCAATATGGTTAGCATAAGTTATCCAATAAAATAAATTAATCTCTAAACCCAAATAGTTGCTCCACTGTCTCATCATTAAAATATAACATTATAATAGATTAACTAAAAACACGAACATATTAACCCAAAGATCACATATGACAGTGGTTAGTGGTAATCCCTTATCGTCTTTCAATTGTGCGCTCAAGATCTGTGGCCTCAATACATTAATCAAGTTGTCACTTGGCATGCTGGTTTTCTATTTTCAAAAAATGTGTTAATATATTTAAAATAATGTTCCAAAAAATAATGGATGTACATAATTGAAATAAATTTAATAATAATATAATATTTTTTTCTAAGGCTTTCAAAACAAAATTTCTTCCACAATGATTAACTCTAATATTTTACTATTATTATAATATCAATAATCATCATTTTTATTGTAAAGGTTATAAATAAAAATAATATTATGTATATAAAATGGAAATGATTTATTACACAAATTATATTATCAGTAAAAAATGCATTGCATGAATCTCTACAAAAATTTATTTAATAATAGTAGAATCCCATAACACCAGCACCAAATCCATTTTATTTTTTATTTTAAAAAACCTCTGGTTGGGTTAGTGGAAACCAAGTAGATTGTCTTACATAAAACCTAAAAGGGATGATTATGAAATTTAATTTATGATCAACCATAACTTCATAACTACATGATGTTATCTGTAACCCTTATGTTAATAAATACATATGTTCTTCAATTGCATAACACAGTCATTATATTTTCGTTAAATTTATTCCCCAAAATATAATTCTTTAAAAATAATTATAAAATTTATTTCTTTTATCAAAAAATATATTTACTTTATTTGTTTGATGAAATCATTGTTTATTCTGTGGTCTAGGGTTTATCGTATTTCATTCATTATTATCATCTATTAAGATCCTTCATAATCATTTATAAGGGATATTTGAATTATAAAAAGAACATTTCCTTGAAATTTGAATTCATGTGTGTAGTGAGGCTTGTTTTTATGCACTAATGGATAATTTGTTCATGACCAATGCTCTATTTTAAGAGTTATCACCACCTTGGTAATTTTGTGCCTAAGTCACATTGAGTTTTAGAATCATGAAAGTGATGTCATGAAATGAAAACCACATAATATCATCCTTACCAAATCATTATTATGTTTATGTAATCATATCCTCATATTATATATTTTCGTTATATTCCATTAAAAATGTTTTACTAAATCTAGTTACCACTTTTCTACTAAATTTCATGTAATACCAAGAATAGTGACCCCAAACCCAGTTTCGTGGAGTTAGGGATTGAATTATTAAATTGGAATATGATAAAAGGAATCACATATTGAAGAAATTAATAGATTATTAGTATTCATGTACTATATACATACATTATTCACATATTACATTTGAAAACACAAATTCATTAATAATTTATTTTACAATAATAAAATTTTATCCTATATCATATCCTTTCATCTCAATTATTGTAAAATTAAATGAATCTAGGGTTATGGAAAAAATAAGGGTGGGATCAAATATGTTATCAGGAATATGTTCGTAGAAGCTATCATTAAAAAATAATTCATAATAATTATAGAAATTTAAATAAATAAAGACACTTTCATTTTAATAAATTACATATATTTCATGGATATATAATTCATAATAAATATAGCATGATAAATTTTAAATCACACATATCAATTAAACATTAAAAAAATATTGAAATTCATGTGGAGATAACAGTATTGCCAAAATTTCAGGGCTAATAATATGTTAATTCATAGTGATGAAAGTTATTATTTATTTTATTTCACTGTCTTTGGAATCATTACACCTCTAACATAAATAAAATTCAAAAAATGGTTTCCAACTAAATGAATAAACACATTTTATGCTTGTTTAAGATCCCAAGAATCATGGATGAATGTCCTTGATTAAAATTTGGGTTCCAACCTTTTCATTTTGGCCAATAATTTGTTTCAGGTGAATAAGGGGACTCAGTGGTAAGATATGGTTTTACAGCATGAAAAGAAGGAAAACCAACATAAAATGTGAAAGGAACACATTTAGAATACGGTAAAGAAATCTATGTGACCTCCCAGGAAAACCATGAAACCTTTTTCAACAACATATCACATGGTTGGAGCATGGTTTGTCACACCATGTGACATTACTAGGTAATTGTGTGATCGAAATTTCCTTAGACAGTGTCGCATGCATGTTTTTCCTCTGATTTTTCTAACTGTCTTGGTAACCCATGCGACAAGGTAATGTTGGAAGAATTTAAAAATTTCCACCACAGGTTGTTATGTTATAAATCTTGATTCTCCTCCTTTTCACATCCTTCAACCCTAGTTATAAACTCTAGTGAAACAATGATACAAGTGGTTATTCTCCTTCGATCCTATGAAATTTGGAGCACTGTTTGTTGTTGATAGAATCTTTTTGTGATTCTAGTCCCTATATTTCTTCTCCTTTTGGTTTAGGTTTTTTATCCTTCTCTTATCTCTATCTGATGAACTAAAACCCAATTTTATTTAGTGTTCTATGATGGAGCTTCAATGTGTGGTGGAATCTGTATCAAATGTTACGATTAAGAGTGTGTTCGTCAAATTATTTGAGGTAGGTGGTACAAGAAATTTTCTAGAGTATCATTGTAGATGTGTCCATGTTTTGTTTTTTATTGGTTTCCTATTATTTTGATATTGATCTACAGGGTGACGTTTTGTAAAATGGGTGTCTAACTAATGAATAGAAACCCTCATGGTCCCTATGAGATGCATCAAGGCTGTTTTGACCTATTTAGGGCCACCCATGGGGTGCGCCAATATTCTCTGACCAAGAATATAATTGAGGATTCTAAAGGTTGTTTTGTGATAATGTAGATCATTTCATTAATATATTTATGAGTTTAGTGGAAGTGAAAATATAAAATCGGTAATGTGTCTATATTTTTTCAAGAGTAATGGTATTTTTAATGACATGAAAATGGGTTAATTGGGTGAATCAATATTGTAACATTTTTCTTATGAATTATATTTGGAATGCCTAAGAGAGTCAGTGAATATAAAATAGTGATTGTTTAAAATTGGAAGTGGTGTGTGAATGAACTATGTCAAATTAAATTCCATAAGTGAATAGAGAACTATTTGAAAATGGGATGACAAAATGTAATTTTTGAATATTATTAGTGATCTTGGCATAGGAAATTGTAATTGGTCTAAATGGTTATGTGATATAAATGATAAATTTCCTATCGGTTTGTATCATGATTTTGATTCCAATATTACTTATTCTTAATGGAGACATTTCTAATAATATTGATTATGATTTTTTTATGTGTTTATGCGTGGTGAATTGATAAATAGATATGATCACATGTCATTGTAGATTTTGGTATTGAAATGAGTTTCTATGCCCACTTGAAGATTTGAAATGAGTCTCTAAACTCCATCCCATAATGCATGGGTTAGGGAAAAGGAAATAATTCTAACCCCTAATAGTTGTTTTCCAACCAGACTGAGGCTTCGTGTTAAGTATATTGTGGTTGTTGTGATGTGTTTCCTAGTGATATAAGACTTGAATTAGTCCTATATTCATTACTATTACTTAATATTCCTAATTTTCTAAACACATGATAAAAGTGAATTAAGAATTAAGATATTATATGTATTTAATATGGATTTAATGATGGAATAACATACGTGAATCTTTGTTAAAAATGGTAACTTGAACTATATTTTATTTACATATCATTTAATAAATTTATTCATGAACTATAGTATTATACTATATATTTTATAGACACAATTGGTGGTGGCCTATTGTGTTGTTCTCACACTCTGCATGGGCATTCATTGTGTACCTAAGTATATTTCATGCCTACAAGTTGGGACCATTTCCATGACCCTATCCTAGTTAGTTAATTTGGCGATTGGCATGCATGGGTGAGGTTCCATACTTGGATTCGTGACTAATTTTGGGATTCTATTGTTGTCTTTATTTAAGGTTTTGATCACTTGGTACTATATCATAAGATGTCATATTTACTATTTGTGGTGGTTGTAAACTATTTTGGGAAATTTTTATTTATCCATCTTCAGTTACTATTCTATATTGATTTCATATTTCTATTTATTTTCTTTATTAAAATACCCTTGTAAAGAGGGTATAGTCTCCCCACGTGGCTCTTCGACCCTCATTGTTAATTTGAAACATATGGCATAAAGGGAGGCATAAATGAGGTGATGTCGTGACCCATATTGGGGAACTTGTTTATTGGATCCCTGATTTAGGATATTATAATGTGGTATCAAGGTATATATTTTATATGACATACTATTATGGATGGTTGATGTGATATTAGAAAAGATCCATGCCTTGGTAATGAGCACGTTCTTGGGAGTAACAAACCCAGGTATGAGGTAAATCACAAGTCACCTATGGTGGTAATAATTGATATTGTTATGCATTGTAACAATAAATGATATTTCCCCATTAATTGATTCGCATATTGTTGGATGTGATTTTTTTATAATATTTTTTTGTGGATCCAATGACATGAGGTTTTCCATTCATGTATCAATATAAGAACATAAGTATATAGGAGAGAAGAATAATGGATGACAAACAAGGGATGACTATGTGGGACCTAAAGGGTATGATGCATTTAAATTTCATGAAAATAAAGAAATTGATGTCTAATGAGATGATGTAAATGGATAAAAAGTGAAGTAAAATTTCAAATAATAATTAAATATTTTTTTTGATAAGGGATGCATGTGAATTAAAATGTTTTTGCAGTAAGTTGTGATATGAGAATTGTTTTCCAATGGTATAGAAGGTATGTCTTGTAACCATGTCTGTTAGTTACCTAATTTTAGTCATGGTCGTAGTGGGGATGGTCAAGAGTAGTGTTCTAGGTATGATCATGACCGCATGTATTGTGTATTTGAAATTGGTATTTTATAGGTAGTGTAAAACCTTACCTTATATTTTGTGAATGATTTATGGTTTGTGTTCTAAACATCATGTTTGGTATTATAGAAAATTTCTACCATTAAGATGTGTGAATGTCACATGACACAAGGATGTTGATGAGAACACTCCCCAGTAGTGGAGTATGTGAACATGGTGATGTAGGAAGATATAGAAGATAAGATCAATGATAACATTTATCATTTCAAGAAGATTATGGATCTGGACCTATGGTGGGTGGCGCAGATTATGTTCGAGATGACCAAGCTGATTCAGTAACAATTCCCTCCTACCTTTACCAGAGAGGGTGGGATATAGATAATAGAGTTTTGGATAGAGTATATCCAGACTATTATTGATCATTTAGTGATTTCTCACAATATATGGTTGAGTTTAGAGGCATATATATTGGGAGGTCAAGAAATGTGTTGGTGGGACATCCCAGTTCAAATGGATTCCCTAAAGGAATTATGTGGAATGATTTACAGGGGATGTTTCTTGAAAACTTCTATCAATATCCTTGATGGATGATGGGTATATAGATTTTATGATATAGGCCCATGAGGAAATGCCGGTAATGTATTATTGTAATCTTTTCACTAATTTATGATGCCTTGTTCTGTAATTTTCAGGATATGTGGAAGTTGTGGTGAAATATTTCATTGATGTGATGAGACATGATATCAGGACCCTAGTAAACATATTCCATTTGAAATGGGTTTTTTGAGGTAGTGGGTCATGTCCTTATCAAAGAAGAGAGGCTGAAGGGAGCATCAGATAGTGAACTTTTAGTGCCAACTGGGTGGGGTAGTTGTACAGATTCCAATAGCAGAAAGCCCCATTTTGGAAATCATTATTGAGTTGGTGTGTGTAGTGTTTTTTGAAGAGGGTTCCATCCTCTCATAGTTGTGACCATGTTTTCTATTATCAGTGTGTTATGTTAGTGCACATGCACGAATAGTGTCCCAAACAACCAATCCATTGTCGGGCATGGAACTGCAAGGGCCTTGCGTAGATATTCTTCCAGAACCCACTACATTTGAGAATATATGGTCATCATGGGAAGATTTCATGTTCATGCAATGGTTCAGTTACCCTATGTTAGGTAGGTAGATGGATCTCCATGGGCTTTAGTGGTATTGGTGGTGGAAATGGGGCTTTGAGGTAGGATCCGCCATACCTTTAGTGTAGTGTTGTACATGAAACTCTGTTACGAGCCCAGGGATGAGGGGGAGGTCAACATCATGCGATTGAATTTACACATGGTAGTGGTGACGTGGGATCATTTATTGTATAAGGTATGATTCTTATAGATTCCATACTCACTAGTGCTTTATTTGATACAGGCACCACAAACTCTATTGCCTCTACATAGTTTGTAGTCGTATTGGTCCTTCTAGTTGAACAAGTGTGTGGGGTCCTATCAAATGATACTATGTTAGGGGTGTGATATGATGGTATATGACAGTGTAAGGGTTTGTATTGGAGTTTGGTGGGTACCATTTTTTAGGGGACATGGTCATTCTTGAGAGGTTATGTTTTGAACTGATATTGGGTATGGATGGTTTGGTGTTGTATTAGGCCCATATCAATTGTTATTATCACTGGGTAATGTTCAATTCTCTTTAGTGAAACACATACATTAATCGCATTGAATGGGATGTTCGAGCAGGCCGTTTAGGACCAATTTTTCGTCAATTGAGATGAATAACAACCCATATAGAAAATCATGTGCTTGATGATGGGGTAATAGTGTAGCCAGTCCTTCGTTTCATTGTGAAATTTTTCAGGATGTGTTTCTTTATGACTTCGTTGGAAAAGCACCTGAGAGATATGTTTAGTTTCTGATTGAATTACTTCAAGAGATGGAGAAAAATTCCATTCCTCCATATCGAATGGTTCCAGATGAACTCCATGAATGTAATGTTCATCTAGATTAGTTGGAGAGTAATGGGGCATCGATCCTATTACATCACCATTAGGATATCTCTTACTATATTCTAAGAAGGCTAATGGATCTATGAGGATATGTATTTATTATAGGACATTGAATCATATGAATGTTAAGAACTGATTCCCACTTCCTAGAATTGATTCCATATTTGATACGATGATAGGTGACTCAGTTATTTCCAAGATGTATTTGGGATCTAAATATCACCATCCTAGGGTGAGGCCATCTGATATAATTTATTCTACCTTAATGGGAAGGTATGGGTTGTATGAGTTTGTGGTGACGTCGTTCTTCTTGAATAACCCACTGACTATGTTTATGGCGTAAATAAACCATATATTTATCCCTTACTATGATCATTATGTAGTCATCATCATTGTTGAAATCATGGTATACTTTAGTACTCTTGACGATCATGCTAATAATTTGGACATCTCTTTGAGTACACTATGAGAGAATAATCATTAAATAAAACAATCAATATGTCATTTATTGACTGATAAAGAAAATTTAATGGGTCACAACATCTCTGAATTAGGTGTTTCATATTAACATGAAAAGGTTCTGGTTCTGGTATCATGGGAGTAGAATATGAATGTTTGATATGTTCAGAGTTTTCTCAGATTGTATTGTTTTAATCGATGGTTAATCAAGTATTTCTCTAATATTCCAATATAAATATCTATATATACAAAGAATGTATTTATGATTAGGTGGTTAGAGTCATGTGGTAACTCTTTTAATGTGTTTGTGATGTGGATTATGAACACATATATCTTTTTCTTACCTAAACAAGTTAAGAGGGTCACATTATTTTGTGATGCATCTAGTGTTGGACTTGGGGTAGTGTTGAGGTAATGTGATTGGGTAGTTTATAAGTCAACAGAGTTGAGACAACCTGAAATAAATTACACTACCCATGATCATGATCTAGCTATTGTTGTTTATGCCTTAAATTGTTGGTGGTATTAATTATTGGGAGAGATGTTTCCAGTGTTTACTGACTATAAATTTCATAAGAACATTTTATCTCTGTTTGATATAAATTGTTAATAGTGATGATGGTTCATTTACATAAAATCCATTGACTTCGAGTTTCTTTACACGCCAATAAAATGTAATTTCATTGCGGATTACCTAAGATGGAGGACATAGAATCACGAGGTTCTAGAATCCATCATCAGGTGGACAATGATGGTCTTGTTCATTAAAATTAATTAAGAGGTATATGATGGGAACTGTAATACCACCATTTCATCTATAAAAATTGCATCTTTAATTTTGAGGTGGCTCAGGGATAGTTTATTTTAGGATTCAGAGTATCATTAATTGAGGGAATGTCTTAAAGGAAGGGAGTCACAATCCAGTTGTGATGTTGGTGATGATGAGATTGTCAGTTATATCCACCATGTGGTTTAACCGATGTCTATATTAGAGGATTTGATGCATGAGTTCCATGAATCAGACTAGGAATTACATCCCTCTTAGACCATTATTTACCACTGTCTTCATAAAAATTATTGGTGGATTTGAATGAAGAAAGAAGTAGCGGGTTTTTAGGCAAGATTCCTTAACTATCAGGAGGACATGGGAAATAATGCGTTCTCATGTGGTTTATTGCATCCTTTTAAAATTATGGAATGGAAATGGGATGATTTAAAAATGGATATTATAGGGGATATTACATGGAACCCATAGAAGAATGACTCAATCTAGGTGGTTGTGGATATGCTGACTGAAGTGTCTCACTTCTTACCAATCTAGGAAACATACACATCTATTCAATGGGGTAATTTATATGTTTGATAGATGATACAGAATCATGGACTACTTGGAACCATCGATAAATATCATGACCCACATTCCATGGAATTATTCTGGTTGGGGTTATAGAAGGTGATGGGTAACCTTCTATTTTTTGTACATCTTTCCATCCATATATGACTGGGTAGTCATTGTGTATTATTCATGTATTAGAAGATATTTTGAGAGCTTGAGTTCTAGATTTTAGTGATTCATTGGAAAAAAACAAGTTTCTTGTTGAATTTTCCTACAAGTAATGTTTCTAGGATAAGATTAATATGGTTCTCTTTGAGGAACTTTATGGGAGACCTTGTAGATCTATTTTTTGTTGGATTGAAGTTATGGATCAGGAGAAGACAAAAAATTATTGATTGATTCAATATTGAAATGAAATAGCTAAAAGTTGGAAGGAATCATATAAATATATTCATTTTATGCCTCTTTAGTTTATAGTGGGTGATTTAATGTTTCATTGTGTGTCTCTAGGGTTTGGTCACCATCAAATTTAGGAAACATGGTATGTTTGAAAATAGGTGCATGTAGCCATTTGTGATTGGGGTGAGGATCAAACCAGTGACATACCAGTTTTCTATTCCACAACGATATAGTATAATGGATGATTTTTTTGATGTTTCATATCATCTGAAGTATCACCATGATCTATCACATGTTGTCAATGTGGAATATATTGATCTCGATGCTAATGTGTTATTTGAGGAGCATCCAGTTTTTTATTGTGGACCATAGTGAGAATGTATTATGGGGAATTTTTGTTACCCTTGTGAGAAGATTTTGGAAGCATGTAAATGCTTAGGAAGAAAATTTGGAGTGAGAATCAGATATGTGGACCGAGTGGCCATATATCTTTTCCTCAGAAACTCAATAATGATCAGGAAGAGAAGGTTAAGGACAATCCAACATAAGGTGGTGAGGTCATAAGATCCTAAATATCATAAAGGTAAGTAATTAATTAAAAATTTTTTTAACCTTTTTATAGTAAAATGTAATGTTTCCTAGATTAAGAAGTGGACTTAAGGGTGTTCTAGGGATTCAGTACCGAAAATTAAGGAGAAGTGTGCTAAATTGTTAACGGTGCACGATTGCCCCACAGTTATGTAAATCATATGGCCTTCCTAGGAAAACTATTCATGCTTAAAAAGTTGTATATCACCTGTCTAGCACACGATTTTTCAAACTGGGAGACCTAACCATGTAGCCATGTCACCCAACATTCCTTTGATGGTGGAATGAGCATGGTCTTCGCATGGTTTGTTAAATTGGGTGGGTAAACTGTGTGACTTTCTAATGTTATGAAAAATTACAAAATTTACACCATGGGTTATTAAGTTATAACTCGAGATTCTCCACCATTTAAAGTCCTTTAACACTATGTATGAACCCTCATGACCAAATCATCCATGATGGGATTCTACATTGATTCCAAGCTGTTTGGAGTGATAATGGTTGAAGATCAAAAATCCAAGTGTGTCAAATCCCTATCAGGCATCTATTTTTGGTTTAGGGTTTTAATCATTCTCTTATCTCCAACTAAATAACTAAAAACCTATTTTTTGTTCATTTTATGGTTGAATCCTAAATGGGTGGTTGAATCAAGATCTAAGGACAATATTAAGAGTGTGGTTATAAATGGATTCATTGTACATGTTTCATAAGACATATCCAACATAATCATTGTAGATTTCTTCATGTTTGATTTTATTATTGGTTATCTCTTGTTATTATCTGGATCAATTTAGTGAGGTTTTTAAAATGGGTCTTTAAATGATGAATATAACCCCTCATGGTCATCATGGGAAGCATTGAGAATGATTTTCCATAAATAGTGACAAATATTGGGTGCACAAATATTACCATACCAAGATGTTTATTATCTAAGTTCAAGGAAATTGTATGACAATGTAGATCCCTTGTTTAGTATGATGATATGTTTAATAGAAGTGAAATGGAAGATGGGTAATGTGTCTAATTTTTTTAGTGTAATAAAAAGGGGATTATGGAATGAAACATAAATGGGTTAATTGGGTGAATAAATAATGTGAAAATCCACTTATTAATTATATTAGGAATACCTAATTGAGTTCAAAAATATTAAAAGGTGAATATTTTAAACTTGTAATGGTATGTGAATGAAATATGATAAATGATATTCCATAAGGAAATTGATGAAAAAGTGAAAATTTGATGACAAAATGTAATTATTGAATATGATTAATGATCTATGAATACGAAATTTGAATTGGGATAAGCGCTTATTGGATATAAATGATAAATATTTTAATAGATCGTGGCATAATATTTATTCCAATATTAGTTTTTATTGATTGATAAATTCCCAATGATATTGGTAATGGTTGGTTGTGATGTGGTTATGTGTGGTGAATGGATAAATTTTCATGTGAACATGGCTTGGTAGAGTGGAGTATTTATAAAAGGGTCTATTCATATGGTTTTAGTTGAACCGAGTCTCAAACTCCAGCCCTGAATGCATGGGTTTGGGAAGGGGACATAGTTATATTCCACTAATATGTGTGTTTCACGTAGACTGGGGATTATTGTGAGGATAATGTGGTTTTCTTGATATGTTTCCTATTAAGATATGTACATGACTTATTCCTATATTAATTATGACATATGGATATACATAATCTGTTAATAAATAGAAAAAAATTAATTAAACAATATGATATTTTAGGTATTAGATTTAGAAATATTCATGGAATAAAATAGGGGAATCCTTGTTAATAATGGATACCTAAAACTTATTTTATTTGATTTTTATTTAATTACTACATGAATGAACTATCTATATATATTGGATAATTTTAGGAAACTGTTGGTGGTAGCCTACTGTGTTGTACACACACCATGCTCAGGCCACCCTTTGTTACCCCAGTAGATTTAATGTTTGCATGTTAGGACAAGGGAAAGGGCCCTATGATAGGGAATTATGATCATCATTAAAATTCATGGGTGAGGTTCCAAACATGTATTTAGGACCATTCTGTGGATACCACTGTTGACATTATTTTGGGTTTTCTTCTCTTGGTATTGTAGCATGACATGTCATATTTATTACTGGTTGTGGTTGTACCCTTTTTCTGGAAATGTTTATAAAGGAATGTTCATCCATTATCCTATTTTTTCAATTTTTCTATTTATTTTGTGATGTGTCTTACTCTAGTAATTATGTTATAGTCTCTCATGTGACTGTTAGGCCCTCACGGCTAATCATCAACCACATAAATATTAGGAGGTGTTCTTGAGGATTTTTGGTAACCCGGATTTGTGAAATGGTTTTGTGGATCCCAGTTGAGGGCCATTATAACTTGTTTATTTATTTTTCTAATGAGACTACCAATGAATCCAAGGAATATATAATTATAGGCCATACCCTTCACATTATGTCCAAATAATTCCTCATATATTAAATAATTTATTTCATTCATTTAAACTGTTCATTATGGTCAAATATTTGTATCATGTAAAGAATAATGATTTATGAATATTTAAATAGATAGATAAATAGAATTAAATTTAGAACACCATAAGTAAATTGAATAAAAGTAATGATGTTATCCATGATTAAAAATGAGGATATTTAGGTGAAATTTAATATCCAATGATCATATGAAAGTGAATATTTTAAGACAATGTAAATAACTAAAAAATTAATCCTGAAAGTGAATTTTTATCCATTCATGGGTCAAAATGATATTAATCGACACAAATAAGGAAAAATTTTGTATCAATATAACATTACCAAAAATGATCGTATGTAAAATAAAGGGTTCCATCATTGATGAGTAGAAATTCCATTAAAAGATCCCATAAAACATTCTTGAGGCAAAAAACCTACTAACATAGAATCTCATTTTGAAAAAATCACAAATAAAATTTACAGAATGTTTTTAAAAAAAGGTTCTTTTTATATTATTGTAAAATTAAAAAATCATTTGAGTGGTCATGATGATCGTAAATTCAATTCACGTTGTACATTTTAAAAGAATCATTTATTTCACTTTTCTAGTAAAAGGGAAGCCAAATGTTTTTTGAAATAATTATGATGATCACTTAATTTTTTTAAAAAAAAAGTAAATATGGGTAAAAATTTTATTTTGAAGTAATTTAAAAAATGCTAAAAACATTTTTCAATGAGTTTTTAGAAAATATTTTTTTTCATGAAAAATTGTTTTTGAATTAATATTGAAATGACGTTGGATTTTATTAATAACATGACCAAATCCATATGATGTAAAAAATAGTGCAAATTAGACTGTTAATTTAAAACATCATCAATAAACAAAGGATAATAATATTTTGGTATTTAAAAACAATTGTCTAATAATATATTTTAATGTAAACTCATGTATCCATAATCCTGATTGAAATGAGATTGTGAAATAAACCCTTTCAAATATCAAAATACTAAAGTGGGAAATAATCAAGGGTTTAATTATGGTTTTAAAATGTAAATCCAACATAAAAAACATGAAATTAATAATTTTATAATAAAAACTAATTACATAGATAATATTACAATATCAAAGAAAACTAATGAGTAATATTAGCTAATAAAAAGAAATTGAGTTATGAAAATCACTACCACATGGTAATTTTCATCTAAAATACCATGGGATGATATAATTAAAATTTAAACATTAAATATGATTAATTATTATTGATTTACAATATTACATTGAAACTATAATGTTATATATACCATATAAAATAAATTTGGTCCATAACACCACAATATGTATCGTCGATTGGAAATTTAGATGATATCTCTTATCTCAATTTTCATTTTGGATAAACATTGTATAACATATTTTATAGTGGTATTTAAAAATTTACTAACAAATAATAGAACCAGATTAATATTTATAAAATCCTATATCATTAATTTTTAACACATTACGACTTGATCATTAATAGTTATTGATTATGATCATTTTTTCTTGTGTAATTGCGTCATTTTTTTCGTTTATGTTTTGGCATAAAATATCTCCTTCTTGTGAATATTATATAGTTCCATAATTAAAAGAATAAAAAACATGATATATTGGTAATGCTAATATATAAGTTAAAATTTTATTATTAACCATGACGCGTGGTTTTGATAAATGATGTGCATTAAAACCATTGAAATGGTAGTCCATGCATACGTAAGGGTAACATTTCAATTTTTGAAAGAAAAATATAGAAATAAGGTAAGTAATATGTAAAAATTGAATAATGATAATAATATAATAAATAAAATATTATTTCATTAAATATACTTTTATTTATAATCCTTGTATTGTGTTGATAAAATAGAGTCACACCACAGCTTGAATTTGGTAGTCCACACATGTAGAAAAAATGTCATGATATATAAGGTTGGAAAATTTTATGAAAGATGGTGATATATTATCATCTAAGAATGATAAATATTTAATTAACGTGATTAATATTTCATTTATATCACCTACAGTATTTAAAATTATACTTACTAGCTTCATAGTAAATTGTTAGTGAAAAATGAAACAAATAGTATCTCAAGGTGGTAGTGTACTGTACACACAAGTGAATTTATCATATTCCAAACTGAATGGAAATTAATATATATATATATATATATGATATAATGTATCCATATGTATTGTAACATCCCAGAATTATAACATCCGAGGTAAATAAAGAATAATACAGATTTTATATTTATAAATATTTTTGAAATATATATGATTTTTACATTAATTGGGTTACTATGTTCGATAGCGTACCCGATACGCAACAACGAGTTTCTTGAAAAATATTACATTTCACACTAATAATATAATATTATTATTTTAAATGATATTTAACTCCTAGCCATTGTATTGGATAGAATTAACATAACTAAATAAAATATGATTATACATGTTTCTTAAATGTACTTACATTTATCCAATAAAAGATAGAGGCTCAAAATGTTTTTGAATCTAATTTTATGCATAATTTACATTAAATGGTCGATTTACCACATTTTAATGGAGAAAATCATTAAATATAGATTTTTTCACTTTAATACATTCTATTTGACCAAATAAAATCCTTATTTAGAATGGGGTCATCAAAATTTACTTTGTGTAACTTTTTTTATTTTTTCCCAAAAAGTTTGATTTTTAATAAATAGTGAAAAATATTTTATTTTAATTCAAAACTACATTTAAATATAATTATTTTATACGTTTATATTATCCTGTTAATTGGTTTTAAAGTGTAATTAGAGTAAGTTTTTACCATTTAATCCAATGTTCGTCATTGGAATTAATTTCACTTTGAAATCAGACATAAAGGAGTGTTAATATTTTGCTAGTTATTGTTTCTTAAAAACTCACTATTTATTTTAACAATGGGAATTAATTTTACATTTAGTAATTTAACTTATATGTTTTTCATTTGGTAAAATAGACATTATTTTTTAATTGGGAATATTAAATATTGGTTAGGATGAATTTTTGGTAGTTTTCTGAAAAACATCAATTTTTGATGAATAGTGAAACCACTTAGTAGTAGTTAAAAACATGCTTTTTCATTTAAATGAAATTTTACCACTTCTGTTAATTTAATTTTAAAAATACTACATACATGGTTGTTATTAATAGGTAAAATTTGGTTCAATAAGATGAAAATTATTTTTGGGGGATAGTAACTTTTGTCTTTTTTGTACCGTTGTTAAAGGTAAATAGGGAAATTTAAGGTAAAAAGAATATTTTAATAATTCAAAATTACCATAACACTTGTCTTAACCATATTTGACGTGTAATGGACGACCATGGTCATCCTTGGGTAGGTTTTGGTACCCCATGGAGCAACATATGAATGACAACGACACTTTATTTTAATTAACTTATAGGAAATACAAAAATGACATAAACACATATCTCTTTGTAAATTAATTTTTAAATAGTGTTATATAAGTTATCCTATCAACTATGAATATTAATTGTAATGATAAAAATATTTCCTACATCTTTGTATTTTTTTTATAATTTTTAGAAATCTAATAATTTATATTATTTAGGACATAATAATGATGCAGTGTTTACCTCATTAATAAATGATTTTAATAAATAAGATTATAAATATAAAAATAACATCAAAAACATGTACAATTCTTATTGGATGAATTTATTTAGACCTTGAGTCTTCTAATCATCAAACTTAATGAGTTTTGGACCTTTAGAAACCAAATATAATTATATAATAAAAAAATATTATCACACTTTCCTAAAGAGCCCCTCCTCCCCTTTATAAAAAGCCCTAAATTCTATCCAATTCCACACACCTTTAAAGCCATTTGGATCATCAAAGATATTGCCAATTAATCTCCCAACATCCCTATCCTCTTCTTAGAAGCCTTACTTTAGGTAGAAGGAACTTCAAGAAACCCTTTTCGTTCAAACCAAAGGGAGATATCCCAATTAAAGGTAACAGTTTCTCTTAATATCTTTTATTTTAATTTAATTTTTCAACCCCTAAACTATAGTTATTCATTATATTTATAAAACCATCAGTATAAAAAATAAAATAGGATTTTTTCATGATATTTATTCAAACTACGCATACAAACACCTCCATCTAATGGGTTAAGAACATACTCTTTCTGTGGATGGCGAACTAACGCCTAACGAGACGATGATTTTTCGATTATCTCATACTACATATCATGGTGGCCATTAAGATGACACTATAATTATATATGATATATATTATGTTTATTTTTTCTTTATGAAATTGGATTTTTCTTTTATATCATACCTTTATGGTTTCCATTATGGGTAAACGCGATAATTTCATTTGAGGAAGTGCGGACTACCGCCCCCTCAAAGTGATATAACTCATTAATGAGATATATGATACATATAAATTATGGTGTTAATTATATTATATATTATATTATAATGGAATTATAATATACCTATATATCAATATTTTTTAATTCCATTAAAATAAGAAATAGAAATGAAAGTAGCATTCATGCGTACGTATGACTTATCGTCTCCATGAACGATGCATTTCATTTCTTACCTCCAAATGATATGTTCTATTATAAATAAATATATATATATATATACTGGATATATATGAAATATATTATATCTAAATAATGAATATCATTCTAGATATAATGGACTATTTACCACATGGTCCACTTGTAAATATAATGTGTTCATTTCTGACTCAAGTCCCAAAAATCGACAAAACTAACGTTATTAACATAAATGATTACATAATGTTATTAACATGTTAATAACTGATATAAAAGGAATAAAAAACTTTAAAAATTTTCTAATTCCAGTAGAAATTAACTTTAGTTTATTATTTAAGAGTTTAAATAACGATTAAGTCAAGTCGGACATGAGGTAAGGGACATCGTATCAATCTCCATTCATTGAGGCATATTTTGTTTTTATACAAGAATTTATTTTATACATTATATAAACTCCTTGGAATTTTCATTTCATTCAAAGGGATTAGTTTTCTACAAAGCGGTTTACCAAAATTAAAAAAAAGGAATGGTTCCTTTTAACGTACACTGTGAAACGACCTTTCCGCTGATGCGAGCATTATTTGATCATTTGATTCTTTAACAAGTCGTATTGTTTTTTTAAATGGAAAATAAATATCATATACTCTTTTTATGTATTTTGGTAATGAAAATGGTTTTGATAATAGATTTCTTATGTCAATATATTTAAATGTTATATTGTGATAAACATGTGTAAATGTTATCTTTCCTTAATGTTTGTTTTATGTGTTATGAATATGTTTTGGTTATTGAGCATTGTTTATGTGTACAGGTGGTTCCGAGATAATCCTAATGTAGGTGAGGCTGAGATAGCTCTCCAAATCATTGGGTAACATGATAGAGGTAAATTTGAATGTTTCTCCTAAGATATTTAAGGAATATACTATGATGGGTATTCCAATGTAACTCCCTATGTAGATCTGATAACAACAATGTAAGTATGTTAGGGATGAAAAATGTTACCTTTATGATTTATGATTTCTATGTGTTATTCAAATATCTTATGATTTCATGATTTATGTAAAATAGTTTATGTTTTGTATGTATTTATGAACTAATGTTTTCTTTCTTTGTTTTACAACCCTTACTGTGATTTTTATGATCATCATATGTTTGGAAATGTTTTCACATGACATAAAGATGAATATGGTCAAGGATAGGATCAAGGATAAGTAATGTAGTCTAAAACATGAAACTATACATGACTCGTTTTTTCAAGATTTTTTAGTTTATGAAAAATAATGGAAACTGAGTAGAAGTGTATACATTGTAATATTTTGAGATGTAATAGTTATGTCCTAATTCTCTAAAACTATAAACCGGAAATGATATTCAAAGTGAATTATTCATTTAATTCAATATTGTGTAATGTTTAAGGTCGGGTCCTTATATTTGGTATCAGATGTCAGTTTAGATAACAGTAGGAGTTAGGGTATTGTAAAATTAATATCCATAAAGTAATTTATGTTAATATTGAAATCATATAGAATTCATATATTAACATGTTTCTTTGCCTAAGATATTTCTATGTTCAGAATGGTTTTCCTTAGAGGAAATAGGGAAGCTATGTTGAGACGACATCCGAAGTAATACAACCTTCCAAATAAGCAACCTGAGATGGTCGGAATCGGAACTGAATAGTTTGTTGCAGTGATGGAACAGTTGACTCATGCTACAAATAGTGGTGTTATCCTTGCAAGAGAACATCCAGATCAACCACATAGGAATGTTTTAATTGTAGATAATTTCATGAGGAAACATCCCCTATCATTCAGATTATCATCAGACCATATGCTAGTAGAAGGGTGGATTAAAGAACTTGATAAAAATTTTGATTTCATGGGGTGTTCAAAACAGCAAAATGATAGTCTTCTTGTTTATCGTTTTGAAAGTGAAGCTGATCAGTGGTGGATTATGGAGAAAATATCAAGGACGGTGAGGAGATTGATGCTCTTGATTGTGATGAATTCAAATGTATGTTTCTTGATAAATATTTTCCTATAGTGGTTCATCTTAGGATGGAAACAATTCCTGGAATTGAGGCTTGAAGATGACTCAGTGGCTATTTATGAAGAAAAATTCACTCGACCGGAAAGGTATGATCCAAATTTCAGACGAGATCATGATAGTAAAGTCAATAATTTTTACCGAGGATTAAACCCAAAGTATCGAAAGTCATTATATTCTCGTGAGATCAAAAGTTATGAAAACATTATTCATTGTGCAAAGAAGGTAAAAAATGGAGTTTTTTGATGATATGGTATTCTTTGACCAACTGCATAATAAAAGGTTGAGGTGGTAGGAAAAATTAAAGAACTCTTCAATAATGTATGATGGTATAAAACAAAAGTTTATAGTTTGTGAAAATTGTGGTAAAAAACATGTTGGGGGATATCTTTTGAATTTTGGTAAGTTCTACCGATGTGGTAAAATGGGACATAAGGCTCATAATTGCACTTAAAAAGATCAGGGTAATGGTAAGACAAAATATGATTTATAGTCAGTAAAATGTTTTATGTGCAATGAAATGGGTCATTGAGAAAATAAGTGTCCAAAAAGAACTCAACTGAGGGAAAGCTGCCAGACTACAAGTAGAAAGGGGTGGTGAAATCTTTCACAACTACTTCATCAGATGTTGGGGCATAAAATGAAGTTGTATCAGTTACATTGTTTGTTTTTCAGATTATGCTAATGTGTTGTTTGATTCAGTGTCTATACACTCTTTCATTTCTTAGAAGATTTCTAGTAAATTGGGAATTCCATCTCAAGATATGAATACATAACTTATGGTAAAAACACATGGAGGAAATGTTGAGACAAAAAGAAAACATAAGAACATTCTTGTCCTTATGTGCAGAAATAATCAACGTGAAAACCTTATTTTATTGCCTCTAGTAGAGTTTGATGTTATTTTGGGTATGGATTGGATGTCTATTTATCATTCTAAGATTGACTATAGAGCTATAGAGGTTTCATTTCAGAATGATTTTTAGTCTCTATACAAGAATGGACCCTTCCTTTTGATAACATATCATAAAGCTCAAAAACTAGAATAAGATGGAAATGAATGTTACCCTGCACATATTGTTGAAAAAAAACTATTCAGATTAATTGTGTACCAGTTCTAAATGACTACCATGATGTTTTTATTAATGATTTTTATGGTATTATACCTGATCGGGAATTAGAATTTAATGTTGGCGTTTTTCCTGATGCTAAGACAATTTCAAAAACCCCTTATCGAATGGATCAAATTGAACTTTTAGTGTTAATGAAGAAATTGTTAGAGTTATTAGATAGAGTTTTCATTCAACCTTGCACATCACCATGGTGTGCTCGTGTCTTGTTTATTAAAAAGAAATATTGTTAAATGAGGCTTTGAATTCATTATAGAGCATTGAATAACATCAATATTAAGAACAAGTTTCATTTTCCTCATATCGATGATTTGTTTGATCAGCTGTAGGAAGATCAGTATTTTTCGAAGATTGATATGTGATCGGGGTACCATCTGTTGAAAGTGAAAGAATTAGACAATACTAAGACTGTGTTTCATAGTAGATATGGCCATTATGAATTTGTAGTTATTTCTTTTGATTTAACCAATGCACGTGTTTTATTCATGGTTCTTATGAATAGAATTTTCAATGAATTATTGGATAAGATTGTGTATATGTTCATTATAGATATTTTGGATAATTCCAAAAGTAAATAGGGACATGAAAGTCATTTATGGGTTTTCTTGCAAACCTCATAAGAAAAGAAACTATTTGGGAAATTATTTAACTGTGAGTTTTTTTGTAATAAATTTCTTTCCTTGGTCATATTGTTTCCAAAAATGGTATAATTGTTGGCCCTGCTAAAAAAAGTTGTTGAAGAGTGTCCATGACCGAAAAATATAACTGATATCTGTAGTTATCTAGGTTTGGCAGGTTATTAGAGGAGGTTTTTTGAAAAAATTTCACTATTATCTACTTCAATGACTAAGTTAACGTGGAAAGGTGTTAAGTTCAACTTGACAAAAGAATGTGATTATTGTTTTCAGGAATTGAAAAGAAGATTGTTGAATGCTCTAGTTTTGGAACTGCATTCGAGAAATAGTGAGTTTGTTATTTATAGTGATGTTTTATTGAAGGGAATTTGTTGTGTCTTAATGCAGAATGATCAGGAAATTTATTATGATTCATGTCAGTTGAAACCACATGAGTTATATTACCCTAAACCAGATTTGGAATTATCCATTTCATTTTATCTTTAAAAATATTGAGGCATCATTTTATGGAGTGAAATGTGAAATATATGCTGACCAGAAAAGTTTAAAGTATATATTCACCAAGAAAAAATTAAACATGAGATAGAGGAGATGGTTGGAATTAATCAAGGATTATGATTGCACAATCCATTACCATCTGGGAAAAGCAACTAAATTGGATGATTATTTGAGTCAAAATATTAATGCTTCATTAACCATGTTGCATTTGGAACATGATCTGTTAGGTTTTTATTTGACAATATTTTGCATAGATGTTGGTGGTGCAGAAAATTTTCTGTTTTTTAATAGGTGTTAGTGAGATCATATATATCAGACATAATTATGCAACCATAAAAGGAATATAGTGAGTTACAAAAAAGGTAGAGTTGGTTTATAAGGGTAAGTTCCCTGAATTTAACATTAATAATGATCATGTTTTGAGATTTGGAAGGAGATTATGTTTGCCTTGTGATTCACAGTTGAAGAATGAGTTGTTATGTGAAGCTCATAGTTCTTCGTTTTCAGTTCCTCTTGGCAGTACTAAGATGTACAGAGATCATCGAGAGTGTTACATGTGGGATGGAATGAAAATAGATATTTCTGATTTTATTCTGATGTGTTTGACTTGTCAGTTGGATAAAACAGAGCAGCAGTTACTGAAAGGGATACTTTAGCCATTGTCGGTGCCAGATTGAATATGGGAAAATATATTCATGGACTTCGTTGTGGGATTACAGATGAAATCTCGAGGTAATAATTCCATCTATGTTACTTTTGTTTGATTGTCTAAATCTTCTCATTTCCTTCATATTAGAGAAACATTGTCTCTAGATCAAATTTATTATTTTTAAGTTAAAGAGATATTCAGGTTACATGGAGTTCCCCTCTCCATTGTATCGGATCGTGATCCCAAGTACACTTACAACTTATTGAAAGGAATTCATAAGTCATTGGGTACTGGATTAAATTTTAGTAATGGTTTTCATTCTCAATCTGATGGGAAATCAGAATGAACAATTCAGAACCTAGAGGATATGTTACATGATTGTTCATTGGTTTACCAGGGAAGTTGGGACCAACATATTTCTTTGGTTGAATTTTCATATAATAATAGTTTTAATTCCATTATATAGATGGATCCATTTGATTAGTTGGGACCAACATATTTCTTTGGTTGAATTTTCATATAATAATAGTTTTAATTCCATTATATAGATGGATCCATTTGATTCATTATATAGAAAGAGTTGTTGAACTCCAGACTTTTGGGATGAAATAGGTGAAAGGAAGCTGATGGGACCAGAATTGGTAGAAGAGATGGCAGATAAAGTTCAGTTGATTCAGTAGAACATGGGAACAATTCATAGCAGGCAGAAAATTTATGCGGATAATTGGAGGAAGGATCTTTTTTTAGGTAGGTGATCATGTCTTTATCAAATTTTCTCTATAGAAAAGTGTGATGAATTTTGGTAAGAATGGAAAGTTGAGTCCGAGGTTCATTAGACCTTATGAAATCCTTGATAAAGTTGAATCAGTTTCACACAGAGTGGCTTTACCTCCATGTTTATCCCTGGTACAAATTTATTTTTCATGTTTCGATGTTGATAATGTATATTCCAGACCCCCCTCATGTTTTCATCCCAGAGGTTGTTCAGTTGGAAGAGAAACTCTCTTTTGAAGAACAACCAGTAAAGATTATTGACGGTATAGAGAATATGTTGTAGAATAAGGTAATTCACCAGGTAATGGTTTTGCGGATAACCCATATGGATGAAGAGGGAACATGAGAATCTGAAAGTGCTATGTGGGATAAATAACCCCACTTATTTTGATTATTAAAATATCTTGGATGTAATTTGTAACACCCCAAGCTTTCATGGTACGTTTCCATTTGAATAATTCAATGACGTGCGTTGTACGCAACTTCGAGAATCTAACACACCACAACCAATCAAACTAGCCGTTATGAGTAGTAATACCTAATTTTTGAAATTTTATAAATTTTATCTTTCGAAATGGACTTTAGTTTTGGATTCGTAATATCGAAATTAGCTTAGGGTGAAATTTTGGTACTTTTCTGATAACTTTCATATTTTGATGAATAGTGAAAATTACTAAATTTTAATTAAAAACAACTTTTTTAATCGAAATAATTAATAGCGATAACATATTAATTTGAGTGGTTTTAAAGTATATTTAGAATATATTTTTACAATTTAAAACAATGTTGGTCATTGGATGAGATTTCACATTTAATCCAGACATAAACAAGTGTCAATATTTTGATAGTTATTATCTGTTAAAAACACGCTATTTGTTTTGACGATGGGAATTAATTTTGAAATTAATTAATGCAACTGATATGTTTTGAATTTGATAAAATAGACATCATTTTTGAATTCATAATATCAAATATATGTTAGGCCTAATTTTTGGTACTTTTCTGGAAGCTTTCATTTTTTGATGAATTGTGAAACCACTAAGTGGTAGTTAAAAAACTGAATTTTTCATAAAATATAATTTTACAACTTCTGTGAGTGGAATTTCAAAAATCCGAGAGACACGGTTAATATCGAGGAGTAAAATGTGGTTCATTGAGATGAAAATAATTTTTGGTGAATAGTAACTTTTTTACTTTTATTTACCATAGTTAAAAGTAAATAGGGTAATTAAGGGTAAAAATGATATTAATATTACCCTAAAACATGTCCTAATTTTATTGGAAAAGTGTATCTCGACCACAAACAACCTTAGGAATAAAATATTATCATTTAGGTCCACTGGGATTAGATTAGGACATTTATTATTATTTAATTCAAATATGAGTTAAAAGAGTTAAAATCAATGTTTAATTACTAAACCGTTTTTAATATAGGGTTACACATAAGATAAATTCGATTATAAATATTAATTAAGAATCTATAAATATTTCCTACATAATTATATTTTATTTATAATTTTTATACATTATATAATTTAATTTATTTAAGACACAATGATGATGCATTAATTACCATAATAGTGAAAAATTAAAATAATTGATATTATAAATACACAAATAAATATAATTGGAGACTTTTATTGAATTACTCTAATTTTATAGGTTAATATGACATATTAGTATTGATTTAATTGACTTTTAGTGAAGTAATCATTCTGATATGAGTTTCAAAAAAAATCCATTATTGATAATGGCTCAAATAATGAATCCAGTATCTCCTATATACTGTAATATTATTATAAATATGGTACAACCATATTTATTATTCTATCCATCCTTTGAATCAGATGTCACCATACGTGAATACGTATGGCTTACCGTCTCCATGTCGTGGTGTAATTGTTATTATTCAATATATTATTATTTTGATGGCTATAATAATGATTTATAATTCATGTAAATAATAAATATAACATGATAATGATTCTGTATATATGATATATCATCCAATTATATATTATTTTAATATCAAAAGAATGTTATTGATGCTCGTGCGTACGTACGGACTACTGTCTCCACGGACGCGATGAGATTAATTCTCCATCATGTCCATTAAATTATAATTATCATTTGATGATTTAAAAATAATTTTTAAGGACTTGATATCACATTGGATATAAATAAAATACACCCTATCCATGACAAACATGGCTTACATAACAAAACATATAAAAGAAAACGAGTAAGTTAAAACCCGAAACAATGATAATACTAAGATATTATTAACAAATCAATGTTAAAAGATCATATATGATATCATATTAATGTATATAATTCTTGTATATTTTAATAACAATTATTTCACCATTATACAGGACTTTAACCTACCATCGACCAAGGAAAAAGTACAAAGTAAGGGGTTTTTTATCTCACTTTTAATTCCGTGAGATTTCAATTGTTTACCACTTATTTATTACATGTGGTGTGTGTACTTCCCATGATTGTATTCATTATGTAATATACATTAATTTATTTATATTTTCATCATCATTGTATTATCCTTCTTTCATGGGTGTACGTTTTGTAAGTTACCAAATTGAAAAGGAAATTTGAAATTTCAATTTCCATTAATTCGGCTTTACGAATACTTCATTGATTATTTTACTCCAAGATTATGTGTGGAATAACTATTCATTATATTATATCATATTTACACTCCCCTTTATGTGGATATACTTTTGATACACATAATCACTCCGTTGATAAATTCTGAAGTCTTCAATATGAACTTGATAAGAGTAATTTTAACTCAATCTCCATTTGATGAGTTAAATATTCAATTCATTGGTGTTTTTTACAAGTATATGTGTGAATTTCCTCTGATTGATTTACACTGAATATCCAATCATATTGGGCGTATTTATATTTTTCACACATAATTATGTCGTTGATTTATCCATAACCTAATGATACCGTTTTTATAAGAGATTTCATCTCAATTTACATTCCATTGAGACTTCTTTGTTTTTATACACCAAATAACTTTTATGTGGTGTATATAATGTACTTTGACATTGTATATGATGAATAACTTTATTCTCATTATATTACAAAGTCTTCATTACCTCAATTATTTGTATTCAATTGCCTATCTTTTGGTTGAAAACTCTAACTAAAATACCATTTTTTAATATTTTAAATACTTATTCATAAAAATATTGCTCATTAAAGTCCATGTTTTAAAATGGTTTTAAGGATTTATTTATATAGAAATTAAAATTTTAAAATTAAAATTCCTTTTAAAAGTTTTAATGTGTTATGGTACACTTTGGTTCTAAAATCGATTTTAAATGTATTCATGACAAATAGCGTGACTTTTAAATGATTTCAAGAAAAGGGGGGATGTTTCACTCTAATAGTTTTGATGATTATTTTTATCTATGTCAATATCCTTCATTATTCTTGATTGAGGTTAATCTGATATTATAAAATCTTCCATATTGTATCAAATGAGTTATGTTTGACTGTGGATGTGATACTTTTATACAATGCATGGTTTGTGGATAATGTTTTGACATTTAGTATGCTAGTTTTAATATGAATGTTTATGTTATGATAAACCTATTCACATGAGGAATTAATTGGACTTAGTAAGTGATGGGTGGAGCCCGCTATAGCTCCACAATGCATCGGTAGGTCTCCTAAGACAAACTAGTTTCTTGGCACAAGGCCATGAAAAAATGTTATTTGTAGTCTTGGAACGAGGCCTTGGCTACGTGGTTATGATAGTCTGGCATTATGCATTCCATCATTATGAAAGTGGTTATTGATATTGCATGTGATTGTTAGACTAGTAGAATATCCATGTGAATAAGTAAATGACATTATTTCATTTTATCTTTTCCATTTTATGATGAAGTTCAAGTTTAGAAGGCTTTTGTTTTAGTTATAAATTGCTTTAAGTGTTTGTTCTTATCTATGAAAGCTTCTGCAATATTGTTATCACTACTGAGCATCTGAGCTCACCCCTTTCAATGTTTAATTTTCCCCAGGATGTGAGGAAGTAATTTATGAATGACCTGCAGGGATAGTATGAGGGGATATGAAGACAAGATGTTGTTGTAGTTTTTTTACCTTATGATGTAATGTAAGACTTATGAATATATCTAGTGTTTCCAAGTCTAATAAACTAATCGGTCTTTCGAGACTTGATCCTTTGTGATCATTCCAATGTTATGTAATATTGCTCCAACTCTGGGTATCTAGGGTCGGGGTATTATAGTTGGTATTAGAGGATGTTTAGTACAAACCATAGAAGCAAGATTTAGATACACTCTGATTAGAGCACGTATACCTAAGTTGAACTTTGAGGATTAGTATAGAAGAACATCCTAGAATTTTGGTATAGTAAAGATTTTATGAGTTTTCCATGAAATACATCCCTGTCTGGATACGAGTTGGTAGAGGAAGCTCTGGCACAGATGTACCTATGGGTAAAACCCGAAAACACCGTTTTGAGCTAGACTCGAACGGGAATTGGTTCACGACAACGGGCCTTGCTGCACTCTTGGTTACGACACTCCCGGGGGATATGCATAGGATAATTTACATTTTTTTTACTAACCTATTTGAAGTATTAAATATATAAGATGAGTGTAAATGACCTTGGTTAATCCCAATGTGTTTCAAATAGAGAATATGGTGACATGTTAATCTATAAATGATTTTTTTGACTACTATTACTCACACAATGCATTTAGGTTTTAGTGAATGGCTGGATTCTAAGGAAGTCATAGTGACTTTGAGAATGATGTACAAGGTGGGAACGATGGTGGAAATGAGAAAAAATATGGAATGTTGATAGGCGTAAAATATATCATCTTTATGCCAAATCAATTTTCCAAAAATATGATCAACAATATATATATTAACCAATTCTAGGACTCAACAAAGAAGAGAATGGTGATGAATGATAAGAGCTCCAGCAGTGGAGACCATAGAAAAAGGAATCCTCAATTTCCATCATGCAGGAAATGTGGAAGGATACACACAGGAAAGTGTATCAATGGGACAAAGAAATGCATTACGTGCGAGAAGGAAGGACATAAAGTAAAGAATTGCCGAATAAAAATTAAGAGTACTATGGAAGAAGATAAAAATTGTCCCAAGAGTCCATTTACAGTCATTTTCCACAAATGTAGGGGACCTGACCATTACCCGAGTGAATTCCCTATTCTATATGATATTTTCTTGGTCAATGAAGAAGAAGCTATGTGGAAATAAATGGTTGGAGAAATGTTTAAAAAGTATTAATGCTCCTTGTTGATGGGTTTACTTTGGAATAATTTTCTCTTGTATTTTTAACCCTCCATTTTTTCATGTGAGAATGATATTTGAGGAAGAATTATCTTTTCTATTGTGAATATAGTTATAAATGACCATTCGGTTTTATATGATCGTTGGGTTTGAGGAAATTATAAGTTATTTTAATTTGGGATGAAAATGAAAGGTATGAGATAAGATTTGTGGTTAAATTATGTTATGGTTATTTTGAGGAATTTATCTCATTTTGGTAATGTTATAAAATATAGTTTTTGAAAAGGTACAACACACAGACCGTGTGACAACCCGTCGCGTCGGACAAAGCTGTGGGAATCAAACCCACAACCAAAGTGCAATTGGGATTTATCGCCTACCACTGGACTACGTGAAGTCCCTGGTTAGTGTGACTATTATTTTTAGTTAAATGATTTTATTGATCATTAATAATTCTATTTGGGATCTTATGTCTTATCAAATGAATACCCTTAGTATAGGAAAATGATTTGGTTATTAAGTGATAAATGTTATTTTGGAAGTTGTTCACATTGTTGTATGGAAATTAGAATAGTATGGGATTTCATTTGAGGACTAATGGTGGATTTTTGTCTATGTTTTTATTTTGGATTTATAGTGATTTGGGTTGTTTATGGAAATGATTAGGTTAATTACTTTTAAGTATGTGACATTAAGAGTAATTAATGTCATTTGGAGATACAATTTAACATGGAAGACTACATTCTTATAATTATTGAGTTTCAATATTAGTTTGGATTATATTGAAGGATTTTAAGGACAATTGATTATTGAATGGTATTTATTTAACTTTGGGGTATTGATGGTTTAATTTTAGAAATTAAGATTAGTGTTTTTTTTTTCTCTAATGGAATATCCATTTGGGGGTAAATCAGATATTATACTAACCATTTTGGTTTTTATTAATCTCTAATGATAAAGTAAATATATAGTTTATCCTACGTGGATCATGTATTTCTATAAAAGTTTATTCTAGCTCTTCCATTGTCACCAAGTCTTCTTGACTACTCATTGTTCAACAAAAATGAGTTAGTGGTAAAAAGTTATTAAAGAATTATACTCTACTTTAAAAGTAAGTATATCTCTTTATGTTCTTATTCAATATCATAAATGAATTCCTCGTCCTTATGTAATGTAACTTAAAACAAAAAAATGTTGTCCGTTTACTTTTCATACTGGGAGACTAAGGACCGTTTGTCCCAACACAAGTTTGTGATTTTATTGATGTTAACTTTCTCCTGATCATGTTTTCTATCCCCCTCCATCAGAACTGAACACTGATTTTATCGTCCATATCAATGTTTTCCTACATGGAATCCTAGTATGGGTTATCTTGGGTGACCTTTATACCTCTCTTCCTTTCTTTTAAAGTGATAGTTTTATTGACTCTTTTTCCGATGTGGGACCTTCCATTATAATCTCAAGCCCAATTTTAAAAAAAATTCGAGGACGCAATTTATTGAAGGAGGGTAGAATGTAACACCCCAAGCTTCCATGGTACGTTTCCCTTTGAATAATGCAATGACGTGCGTTGTACGCAACTTCGAGATTCTTACACACCACAACCAATCAAACTAGTCGTTATGAATAGTAATACCTACTTTTTGAAATTTTATAAATTTTATCATTCGAAATGGACTTCAGTTTTGGATTCTTAATATCAAAATTATCTTAGGGAGAAATTTTGGTACTTTTCGGATAAATTTCATATTTTGATGAATAGTGAAAAGTACTAAATTTTAATTAAAAACAACTTTTTTAATCGAAATAATTAATAATGATAAATTATTAATTTGAGTGGTTTTAAAGTATATTTAGAATATATTTTTACCATTTAAAACAATTTTGGTCATTGGATGAGATGACATAAACACGTGTCAATCTTTTGATAGTTATTATCTCTTAAAAACACGCTATTTGTTTTGACGACGGGAATTAATTTTTAAATTAATTAATGCAACTGATATGTTTAGAATTTGGTCAAATTGGCATCATTTTTAAGGCATAATATCAGATATATCTTAGTCCTAATTTTTGGTATTTTTCTGGAAACTTTCATTTTTTGATGAATAGTGAATCCACTAAGTGGTAGTTAAAAAACTAAATTTTTCATAAAACATAATTTTACCGCTTATGTGAGTGTAATTTAAAAAATCCAAGAGACAATGTTAATATCAAGGAGTAAAATGTTTTTCATTGAGATGAAAATAATTATCGGTGAATAGTAACTTTTTACTTTTATTTACCACGGTTAAAAGTAAATAGTGTAATTAAGGGTAAAAATGAAATTAATATTACCCCAAAAAATGTCCTAATTCTATTGGACAAGTGTATATCGACCACAAACAACATTAGGAATAAAATATTATCATTTAGGTTCACTTGGATTAGATTAGGTCATTTATTATTATTTAATTCAAAGAAGAGTTAAAAGAGTTAAAATCAATGTTTATTTACTAAAAAAATATTAATATAGGGATACACATAAGATAAAATCGATTACAAATATTTCTTAGAAATATAAAAACATTTCCTACATAATGATATTTTATTTTTAATTTTTAGACATTAAATAATTTAATTTATTTGAGACACAATGATGATGCAGTAATTACCATAATAGTGAAAAATTAAAATAATTGATATTATAAATACCCAAATAAATATAATTGGAGACTTTTATTGAATTAAACTAATTTTATAGGTTAATATGACATATTAGTATTTATTTAATTGACTTTTTTCTAAGTAATCATTCTGATATGACTTTCAAAAAAATCAATTATTGAATAGTGTCAAAATTGACATAAAAGAGTTTTTAAAACAAATATTATATTATTAATTGATATTAAATTCATAAAACTCTAAGGCTCAGACAAAAGACTTATATCATTATAGGTGTATCATTATTTGACCACTTGGGGGTATCTTGGATGTATATAGTAATTTTATTAACCATATAATATAAAAATACAATAGGACATTGTAAAAGTGATACTAATTAACTAAGAGTTAATACTTAATGACAAGGTTAATATAATGAACCAATCCTGTTTAAATTATGTTGGTTGAGTACTTTTCGACCTATCCCAACCTTAAACTTTAAATAATTCACTTTGTATACATTTGAAACCGAATATGAATTTATTATAAAATAATATTTCTAGCTTTTCCCAAGGTGCCCCTCACCCTTCTTATAAAAGGGAACTCTCCCTTCTCATTAACTCACACCTTCAAAGCCTTTTGGGTCGGCCAAACCCTTCCCAAATACTCTCTCAACTTCCATAACTACAATCTAGATGCCTTAGTTTGATAATAAAGCCAACCTATGGAGCCCTTTTGATCAAATCAAAAGGAAGAACCCAAAGAAGATGTAATGTTTTCACCACCCTTTTTCAAATTCATTTCTTCTTCAACTTATTCATTCTTTGTTATTCCCATTATAAAATAATGAATACAGTATCTCCTATATACTGTAATATTATTATAAATATGGTACAACCATATTCAGTATTCTATATATCCTTTGAATGTCATGGCACCATACGTGCATACGTACGGCTTACCGTCTCCATGTCGTGGTGTATTGTTATTATTAAATATATTATTATTTGGATGGGTATAATAATGATTTATAATTAATGTAAATACTAAATATAACATTATAATTATTCTGTATAAATTATATACCATCCAATTATATATTATTTTAATATCAAAAGAATGATATTGTCGCTCATGCGTACATACGGACTACCGTCTCGACGAACGCGATGAGATTAATTCTCCATCGTATCCATTCAAGTATAATTATCATTTGATGATTGAAAAATAATTTTTAAGGACTTGATATCATTATGGATATGAATAAGATACAACCTATCCCTGAAAAACATGGCTTACATAACAAAACATATAAAAGAAAACGAGTAAGTTAACACTCGAAACAATGATAATACTAAGATATTATTAACAAATCAATGTTAAAAGATCTTATATGATATCATATTAATGTATATAATTCTTTTATAATTTAATATCAATTATTTAACCATTATAAAGCAGGTTAACCTACCTTCGACCACGGAAAAAGTACAAAGCAATGGGTTTCTTATCTCACTTTTAATTCCGTGAGATTTCAATTTTTCACCACTTATTTATTGCATGTGGTGTGTCTACTGCCCATGATTGTATTCATTATGTAATATACTTTAATTTTTGTATATTTTCATCATCATTTTATTATCCTTCTTTCATGGGTGTATGTTTCGTAAGTTACCAAATCGATAAGGGAATTTGAAATTTCAATTTCCATTCATTTGGCTTTACGCATACTTCATTGATTATTTTACTCCATGATTATGTGTGGAATCACTATTCATTTGATTATGTCATATTTACACTCCCCCTTCTGTGGATATACTTTTGATACACATAATCACTCCATTAATAAATTCTCAAGTCTTCGATATGAACTTGATAGGAGTAATTTTAACTCAATCTCCATTTGTTGAGTTAAATATTCAATTCATTGGTGTTGTTTTTACAAGTATATGTGTGAATGTCCTCTGATTGATTTACACTGAATATCCAATAATATTGAGTGTATTTATATTTATCCCACATAATTATGTCATTGATTTATCCTTAACCTAAGGATACAGTTTTTATAAGATATTTCGTCTCAATTTACATTCCATTGAGACTTCTTTTTTGTTATACACCAAATCACTTTTATGTGGTGTATATAATTTACTTTGGAATAGTAAATCATGAATCACTTTATTCTAATGATATTACAAATTTTTGATTAACTAATTTATTTGTATTCATTTTTCTCTCTTTTGGTTAGAAACTCTAACTAAAATACCATTTTTAAATGTTTTAAAGACTTATTCTTCTAAATCTTGCTCATTAATGTCCATGTTTTATAACTGGTTTAAAGGATTTATTTATATGGACATTAAAGTTTTATAATTAAAATTATTTTTCAAAGTTTCAAAGTGGTATGGGACACTTTGAATCTAAAATCTATTTTAAATGGATTCTTTAAAATAGTGTGACATTTAAATGATTTCAAGAAAAAGGGGGATATTTCACTCTAATAGTTTTGTTGATTATTTTCATCTATGTCAATATCCTTCATTATTATTGATTGAGGTTAATATGATACAATACAATCTTCCATATTGTATCTAATGAGTTATGTTTGACTGTGGATGTGCTACTTTTATACCATGCATGGTTTGTGGATAATTTTTTGACATTTAGTATGCTAGTTTTAATACGAATGTTTATGTTACGATAAAACTGTCCATAAGAGGAATGCATTGGACTTAGTATGTGATGGGTGGATCCTGCTATAGCTCCTCAAGGCATCGGTAGGTATCATGGGACAAACTAGTGTCTCGACACAAGGCCTTGACAAAATATTATTGGTAGTCTTGGCACGAGACCTTGGCTACGTGGTTATAATAGTCTGGAATTACGCATTTCATCATTATGAAAGTGTTTATTGATATTGCATGTGATTGTTCGACTAGTTAAATATCCATGTGAATAAGTAAATGGCATTATTTTGTTTTATATTTTCCATATTATGCTGAAGTTCATGTCTAAAAGTCTTTTGTTTTAGTTATAAATTTATTTATGTGTTTGTGCTTGTTAATGAAATCTTCTGCTATATTGTTATCCTTACTGAGTATCTGAGCTCACCCCTTTCAATGTTTTATTTTCCCCAGGATGTGAAGAAGTAATTTATGAATGACCTGCAGGGATAGTATGAGGGGATATGAAGAAAAGTTGTTTTTGTAGATTTTTTACCTTATGATGTATTGTAAGATTTATGAATATATCTAGTGTTTCCAAGACTACTAAACTAATCGGTCTTTCGAGACTTGATCCATTGTGATCATTCCAATGTTATGTAATAATGCACCGACTATGGGTATCTAGGGTCGGGGTGTTACACAATTTCCATAAGGGGGAAGGAGGTAACATTCTAGGAAAATAAATAATAAGACATATTTCATATTTATTAATATTTGTGAATTAGATATTAATTTTAAGTTAATTTGGTTGCTATGTTTGATAGCATACCTGATACACAATAACAAGTTTTTTTGAAATCTTACATTTCACAATAATTATATAATAATATTATTTTAAATTATAGTTAACTCCTACATGTTGTATTGGCAGGAATGAACAAAACTAACTACTATATGATTATACATGTTTGTTAAATTTATTTACATTTATCCAATAAATGATAGAGGCTTAAAATGTGAATGAATCTAATTTTTAGCAAAATTTACATTAAAAGTTCAATTTATCACCTTTAAATGGAGAACCCTATTTAAATATAGTAGTGGGCACATTAATACATTATATTTGGAAAAATAAAATCTTTCTTTAGAATGGGGACATCAAAATTAACTTTGAGTAATTTTTTGGAATTTTTCCGATAAAGTTCATTTTAAATGAATAGTGAAAGATATAGTATTTTAATTACATGATGTGTTTTAATCTAATTTATTTATATGGTTAGATTATATTCTTAATTGTTTTTAAAGTTAAATAAGAATTAATTTTAATATTTAATCGAATTTTGGTCATTGGAATTAATTTCACTTTGAAATTTGACATAAACTACTGTCAATCTTTTGATTGTTATTCTTTCATAAAAACACTCTATTTGATTTAACAACAGGAATTAATTATAAATTAATTAATAAAACATCTATGTTTTTAATTTGGTTACATAAACATTATATTTGAATTTGGAATATCAAATATGAATTAGGCTTAATTTTTTGTAGTTTTCTGAAAAACATCAATTTTTTATGAATAGTGAAACCACTTAGTAGTAGTTAATTAACTAACTTTTTCATTTAAATGAAATATTACCACATCTTTGAATTGAATTCTGAAAATTTTACATACATGATTTTTATTAGTATGTAAAATATGGTTCAATAAGATGAAAATTATTTTTGGTGAATACTAACTTTTGACTTTTATTTACTAGGGTGAAAGGTAAATAGGGTAATTCAAGGTAAAAAATATAGTGTAATAATTCAAAATTAACATTACACTTATTCTAACTGTATTAGATGAGTAACGGCTGACCCTGGACATCATTGGGTCAATATTGGGACCCCATGGAGCCACATATGAATGATAATGACACTTTATTTTAATTAACTTAATGTAAAGGCCAAAATGACATATACAACATATCTTTTTTGTAAATTTATTTTTACATAGTGTTATATAAGATATCATTTAGACTATAAATATTCATTGGAAATCTAAAAATATTTCCTACCTCACAGTATTTTTTTATAATTTTTAGACATCGAATAAATTAAATTATTTATGACTCAATAATGACGTAGTGTTTACCTCATTAATTAATGATTTAAATAAATAAGATTATAAATAATAAAATAACATCCAAAACCTATCCAATTCTTATTGGATGAATTTATTTCGACCATGGGTCATATTAACATCTACCTTAATGGGTTTGGGACCTTTAGAAACTAAATGTCATTATATAATAAAATAATATTATCCCACTTTTCTAAAGTGCACCCTCTTATAAAAAGCCCTCACTTCTAACCAATTCCACGCACCTCTCAAGACTTTTGCCTCATCCAAACTCTAACCAACTAATCTTCCTAAATCCCTCTCCTCCACCTATAATCCTTACTTTAGGTAGAGGGCACTTCAAGATACCCTTTTCTTTCATACCAAATGAGTTACCCAAATTAAAGATTATATTTTCTCTTAACATCATTTCATTTATTTTACTTATCCAACCACTAAACACTTTTTATTCGTATATTTAATAAAAAAACCAGTATCCTCAATTTACTAGGATGTTCTTATGTTATGGATTCAAAATACTTTTACACACACCTCCATCTAATGGGTGAAGAACATACTGTTTCTATGGATGGAAAACTAACGTCTCACGAGACGATGATTGTTCGATTATCTCCTACCGCCTATCATGGTGGCCATTAAAATGACACTATATTTATATATGATATTTTTTTTTATGTTTTCTTTATGATTCTTTATTTTTATTTTATATCATACCTTTATGGTTTCCATTATGGGAAAATGTGGTAATTTTATTTGAGGATGTGCGGACTACCGCCCCCTCAAATTGATATGACTCGTTAATGCCTTATTTGGGACGTATAATGGATGGAACTAACAATATTATATATTATATTATACTATAATTATAATATAGATATGTATCATTATATTTTAATACCATTAAAATAAGTAATAGAAATGAAAGTAGCGTTCATGCGTTCGTACGGCTTACTGTCTCCATGAACGGTGCATTTCATTTCTTACCATCAAATGATATGTAATATTATAAATATTTATTTATATTAGATATATATTATATATATTATATGTAAATAATGAATACCATTCTGGATATAATGGAATATTGACCACATGGAAATCATGTAAATATTAGGTGTTTATTTTTTACTCAAGTACCAAATATTGACAAAACAAACGTTATAAACTTAAATGATTACATAATGATTATAACATGGTAAAAAGTGATATATGATGAATAATAAACAGAAAAACGTTCTTAATAATGTTTAAATTAACTTTATTTTATTATTCATGATATTAATGAATGATCCAGTCAAGTCGGACATGAGGTAAGGGAGTTCATCTCAATCTCTTTTCATGGAGGCATATTTTGCTTAAATACATGATTTTCTTTTATACGATGTATAAATTTCTTTTAATTTTAATTTCATTCAATGGGAATATTTTTCTACAAATAATTTTACTAGATGAAAAAAAGGAATGTTTGTTTTTAGAAAACTCGGTGACAAAGAACTTTTTACCGCCACAAGTATTATTTGATCATTGGCTTCCTTAACAAGTCGTATTGTTTTTTTAAGGAAAATAAATACAATATAATATTTTTACATATTTTATTATTGATAATGGTTTTTAATGGATTTGTTATGTAAATATATATAAATGATATATTGTGATTAAAATGTGGAAATTTTATCTTTCCTTTAGGTTTATTTTATGTGCTATTAATATGGTATGGTTCTTCGGCATGGTTTACATATACGGGTTGTTATGTGATAAAACTATGGTGAGTGAGCTCAAGATAGCTCTCCAAAGCATTGGGTAACACGACAGAGGTAAACATGAATGTTTTTCTTACGAGATTTAGGGAATATACTGTGATGGTTATTTCAATGCAACTCCGTATGTAGCTGTGATAACTACAATGTAAGTATGTTTTTGATTCCACAAGTTACCTTTATGATTTATGATTTATATGTGTTATTCATATATCCTATTATTTTTTGAGGTAAGTAAAATATTTTATGTTTTGTACGTATTTATGAAATGTTGTTTTTTTATAACCCTTACTGAGCTTTTTATTCTTATCTAAAGTTTTGAAAGGTTTTCACAGGACTTAACGATGAATAGGGTCAAGGATGAGATCAAAGAAAAGTCATGATGTATAAAACATGGAACTAGACATGAATCATTTTTTCTGGAGTTTTTATTTTATGAAAAAATGGAAACTGAGTAAAAGTGTCTACATTGTAATCTTTTGGGATGTAATAGTTATGTCTTAATTCTCTAAAACTTGAAACCTGAAAAGATCCTAAATGTGAATTATTCATTTCATTAAATATTATATAATGTTTATGGTTGGGAACTTATTTGTATAATAAGGTTCTAAATATAATATATATATACATTGTTTTCATCATCATCCCTATCCTTGTGAGGTGGTAATGGAAAAACAAATATCATCGATTCGTGATGTAGTATTCCTTCCTAAACACAAATAATGATTTCCTAACCCATATAATGGATGCAGGATGGTTTCATGATAGAAACCTAAAATAAAAAATAAATTTTATAAGATCAATTATATTTTTTATTATATAATCATAATTAATATGATTTTAACAATGTCTGTGAAACAATTAAATAAAATAAATAATTATTAATTTTATCAGTTCTCAATCTCTTCTTGATTATAGGTTTTATCTTATTTGAATGTATTGAAAACTAAAAACGGAATATATAATGAGGGTATAGAATTTGTCATGTGATTTGGGTTGGTATTTTTAAATAAAAATTTATTTGAAGTGGTGGATAATGGAGGAGAGCTGGTTGTCTTCTATAAGTTATGTAAGGGAAAATATTTAAATTTTAGAAAATATAAAGGTGTAAAAAATATTTAAAAATTGTAAAATGTTAAAAAATTGATTATTATTGAGAATTATAAATTTTAATGTCAATATATAAGAATAAAAAATATTTTATACATGTTTATAGGTCCATAAAATTCTTATCCTTTTTTAACCCCTATGTCAACTAATTTTTACCTCGACCACAATATTTAATTTTTAAGGTTTTTATTATTGATTATGGTAAAATATTATGTTTATATAAATAAATAATATATTGTATTTGGTGATTCATAATATTAAATGTATTTTTTATAATTCCATTCAATTAACTAGAAAATTATAATTTAAAAGTAATCTTATAGACTTTGTGAGAAATTATGTTTTCAAAGAAGAAATGTCCAAAATATTATATGGTGTTTATAAAAAAATAAAATTGAAAATTATTAACTTTAACTATATTTTTTAGATTGTAAGATAATTAAACTATTATTAACTTAAACCAATCTAATATATAATTATCCCTTTTAAATAATATAATTTAAAATTATATTTTCAATTAAAATCAGTTATTTTTCACTGGTCATTGAGGTAGTAAAACATTTCAGAAAAGTTAACTAAATTAAACATATGAAAGATTTTATATTTTAATTTCTAAAATGAAGTTATTTATTTAAAAAAAATATCTACTTGTACGGAAAATTAATTATAAAATCTATCTGAAATTTGTGGCTATAATATATTTTAGAAAAAATACAGTTCTTCCGAAACCATTATTTTTTCATTTAAATGATTTTTATATTATTTACAATCAATTGATAACTATAATATTAATAATTTAATTAGGAAAATTAAAATCTACATTATTTATTGGGTTATAATAAAAATTTATATTACGAATCATTTATACTCAATGTTTTTTGGTCTGTAAGAAATTAAAGAGATTAAATTTGATGAAATATATTTCATGGGTTATTTAAAATTGATGTTCCATGTAAAATGTTCTATAAAAATTATTCTATTATAATAATAGGATGTTACTTAGGGTGTTTTGTACACTTATGTTATACTGATGCCTTATTTATATATGTTTTGAGTAGAGGGGTGTGTATCACCAAATGTTTCGAAATGAACTATTTTAATGTCTATAGGTGGGGAGTGTATAAGAAATTGAGTTCCTCATGTTGTATTATATATTTTTTTATAAGGATTTATTATTCCCTTGGGATCTAGATTATAAGACGTTCTAATACCTTAGTTGGAATTATCACTCCATGATGATTGTGTGATACTCCGTGTTATCTATCACTGCATGATGTAAGTACATTCAATCACATGTGCCAAATTAGAAATCCATGATTAATGAGTATTTTTATATTATTATTTCAATCATATATTATGAAAGATCATAAATCTGTAATTTAGGATTTTTTTTATTTAGGGACATTACTAGTTTGACCCTACTGAGTTCTTCACACACCCCACAAGGGAACCTTGGTTACCCAAGAACACTTCATTGTGGATTGAAATGTTATAGGAAATGTACTGATGATTGATGATACATCTATCATGATTTAATGAAGCATACAGGTGAAACTAGGTTTAGAGTTTAGACTTGTTTGGTATATACTTCAATTTTTTTCCTTTTTGTAACTTTTGGTTTTGATTTATAAGGTTCACCCATTAGTTATCATGTTTGGGTTTATATAGCTTGTAGGATTTTATTACCAATTTTTTAATATATCATGGGCTGTGTTCTATACATTTATTTTCTTTCTATGATAATTATTATCTATATTTATTAGGATAAATATTATTTTTATTTTTCTATTTTTATTTATCACTAGTTTATAAATTTACACACACTCTTTAGTAACACCATTGACCTTTACTACCAGTATGTAGGCTCTAACAAAAGAGAATAAATTCTTGAGGTATTGTAATAACTCAACCAGAGACACCATTGAGTAGAATTGTGTTGGGGTATTACTGTAGACAGATTATTCTATATATACTCATGAATATTTAGTGATTGAGGTATAATTTCATTTTATTTATTCATGACTGTTACAAGTTTATTGGTAAATAATAATGAAACTAACCCTCCATTTTCATTGTTCCCCATAATGAACAAGTATTACTTTAAAATTTCTTAGTTCATCTTCATAATATTTTAGTTAATATAATTTCATTTGGAATGTTAAAAATATATAAATTATTACTCAATTATCATTGGAATGACTCATCTACCTTAGACATAAATGAACAAATAAAAGTTATCTTACAAATTAGTTGGATCATCACCTCTATATACCAGAGAATCATAGCTAGAGGAAAGCCTCAGAACATTTATTAAAGAAAATAAAATTCAAATATGCAAGAGAAACAATGTAACAAATGACAATTACAGATTATAATAGTTAGATTCATTACCATGTCCATGATAGATTGCTTCCTCCACAGTAGCTGATTCCCACTCTGAACTATCACGGAGTTTCAGAATCTTGGTGTAAATCCTTCTAAGATTCAGCTTCTCCAGTGAATGAAATTATTTATAAGACTATGTAACCCATCCTTAGCTCCCCATCGGAGACCTGGTGGACATTGTCTTTGGAAGATAATAATAATCCTTCCTTGTCCTTCTTAATGGTGTGTTAGTCATAGCTTACTCATTCTCAAACACCTTCTATTCCCCCCCAATACCACATCACTGTAGGATATCCGCACCATGCCATCATCATTTTCCATGTCACTATCAATAAAATCCCCCCATTTTCCTGAAATACGCAGGTTGCGGTAACCCTCCACCACTCCCTTTTCCTGATGAGGTTGGCTGTTAATGTCAAACATAAAAGGACACTATGATTGATATAATTTTTCTTGATAAGCATGTATCCCCATATTCAAAACCACTTGTCCATAAACAACCTCCAGAGAAGCATTTACATCTTTATTTAATGAAAAAACCTTTGCACCAGTAGAGATCCTCCCATTCCCTAGTTCTTGTGAGTAGTTACTAGTGGGGACAGGAGCCGAAACAACCTCATTACCATCCTCCCACCCTTGTAACTGTTCATAAAAGGCACCTGGATCCGTTGAGCATTTTCCCTATGAATCTTTTTCACCCAAACACCCAAATCCATCACGGTCAAGAGCCAAGTCATCATTAACCAATCTAGAAAAATGGTTACCAAGATCTATGCCATCCACCTGCTTCATAGACTGCGGCTACATCCCAAATGAAGACTTCACCCGTGCACAACTCTCCGCAACAAACAGCATCACAAAGTCCATCAAATTCTTGTTTGGCTGCACCAATCCACAACTCATGTATTGAGAAGGGATGTTAGTATCCTCCCGATCCAATTAAATGGAACCATCACCATTGGTTTGTCAAAAAGAGGTCTCAACCATACCTGCAGGTTCATCCACATGCCCTAAATAGGGAGAGACTTCACCCCTGTCATGACTACAATTTGATGCACCCTTTCCCACAACATCACAAGTTGGTTAAGCATGGTCATCCGTCTCCACAATCTGAGCATCATTATACTCCGACTGCATTTGATTATGTTCACACTAAGTACCCAGCTCAGAACTCACCACATGCCCTTGTGGTCTTGCCCCAATTGAGGAACCTGAATCAATGAGAACTCATGAGTGCCCGCTACAACCATATTAAAAGTAGAGAAAACACTACGAGGCTCATTTACCATCATATAACTAGTATCCCCCAAATCATGCATCAGCATTGAAAAAATATCCTTGAACTGTGGTCTAATAGGCGCCACCTGAGACTATTGTGGTTCATCAGAATGGCCCTTCCCCTATAGATTTATCTGCTTCGCAGCAGAACCATAACAGATAACTGAAGTTCCAGACTCTTTCTTGTGAATCTTCCTTAGAGTCCCATTCCATCAAGTCACAGCACAATGAACCAACCGGTTTCACGGGCCACTAAAGACTGTAGCCGACTCAAACTTTATATCCTGCCTCAACTGTAACTCATGCCCATTAGTGATCCACACCCAATCAACCGGAGGCATAGAGACATCTGCCTCTATACAGATGCGTGGGAAAATAGGACGGAATACACCATCACTTTTTGTGTCTGAACACAAGTAACACCCATCCATATTGCCAAGGATAGCCAAAATAGAAGGGTTCTGGAAGGGTAGAGGAAGACCAAGAAAACAAACCCAAATCACCATTCTCAGATTGTCTCTCTACATAAGAAACTCTAAGTCTCACCGATGAAGATAGAAGGATGATCTGCATCATCTTCTAGGGGCATTAGACCATGAAGTAATGAGACCATCCATTGATCCAAAGTGAATCATGATATGCCTTCGATCTAGAAGACCAATGACCGCACGATCCTGGAGATCCTAGGAATCAAAGACGAAATAGTCAAATACATTGATCGAGGGGTGCTTCTGTAGAAAATGAGCCTCCAAGGTTATCTTGGACAGATCCGAGGAAGATTTGAATTCATATGGTGCTAAAGAGAGTTGAGTTGAAACAAAATCACTTTTAAACCCCATAAAATAGTTATACCACATTGTAGTATATCCTCAAATAGTAACGGTATGATATCCCAGATCTGACTGTTCTCCCTAGGATTTATATACATCCTAGTTTTTCTCATCTCCATTTTACTATTTATACTCCCCATAAATGAGAAACAACCACAATTGGTTATACACCATAGTTATAAGATCATACTTAACATTTTTTGACCCTTCTTCAGAATTTCTACTTTCTTAATTAGATTGTAATTCCTCCATGAGCCTATAGGATAATATTTCATTATAAAAGACATCAATATCATCTAAATATTCAGGGAATAAGTGTGATGATCTTGAAAATATATCCATATCTATTGTGATCTATATTTTTTTAATTCATTGACCACTAAATAAATTTATTCTAGGACTCATGACACTAGATCACCTTCATTTATATTAAATTGATGATGTATAAGCCTATAAAATTAATTTAGAAAATGATGGGGAGTTATTGAATATCAATTATTAAAATTGTAATCACCGTAATATTTCATTTTTAATTAAAAAATTATTATAAGTATTATCATCATACATATAATAGTAATTATTACCTAAATACGGAAACACCATAATAATTTTCATTTGGTCTTTTTTCAATTGATTTAGTTAATGAATTCTGAATAACCACTCATTTGTTTTATATATTATTTTATATTTAATATCCAATTATATATCCTCATTTAAAGGAAAAATGAATCATTATAAATTTATTTTTTATTCCTCATTGAGAGAGTAATTCATATCAATATCACATTAATTATTTGAATTCTACCTATTCTCATGAGTTTGATTATTATCAAATAATAAATATTCATTATAATGATTTATCAAATACCACTATCCATATGACTAATATTTTATGTAATAAAATTTCACAGTAAATCGAAAATTTCATTAATATAACGAAATTTAAAATTTTTTCTTTTGAGGAATATATTTATTCATAGAATTCTTGGATCTAATTTCCATCTAATAAGACCTATACATTTGAATTTCTTTTCAATATTCTTGTATGGATTAAATGAATATCTATATTATGACATATTATAATTTTTTCAGGATGTTTTTTATAAAATGTGAAATTTTCATCATTAGCATAAAACATGATTGATACATACAATCACTCAACTATTTGATTCGTGCAAGGAAAATACATCTTGATCTCTCACACATGAAATCCCTCAATTAATGGTATAAAATTGAAGAAAAACATTATGATGAAGTAATCATTTGATCTCTTGATATACTACATGCAAGTGAAACTACACACATGTCACAATTTCACATGTATTAAAAGCTTATGTATCCTAAATACTATCATAAATAATGAATTATAACCTATCATCAAATAATATATTTGTTGGTTTCTTTAACTATGAATTCATATGGTATCTTTTATATATTTACTACATCTTGATGGTTTTCATTCATTATATTTTTTTGTTGTAAATTTGATTATGGTCGATGAAAGAACATGTGGTATTATGGTCATTCATAGTTAAAAAATCTTATATAAGATTTAAGGTTTGTATGTGAGGTAGCTTCATCTAGCATGAGGAATCACACATTTTCAATTGAAAACTAATCAGCTAATGTGTTCTATATCTATTTAATCTAATGAGTTTAATAGTATCCATGGATTATGGTATATTTGGATTAGTATTTTTTTATATTCATTTATTATGTATACCTTCTCATGTGATATTTTTTATCAAATCATATTAACTATAAATATATGATTAGGTTGTATTATAGATATAAATATTGTTTTGAAGCATTTTAGTCATAGCATGAAGCTTCATGGTCCATAATATATTTGTATAGTGTGCATGTTCTATAAATAAATGAATGTGGATTTCTAATTAATGAACATGTCAATGAAATTTATTGAATGTCACATATTAATCAGATTAGGTATCCACAGATATATGAATATCAAATTTTTTTTATCAACTGCAATTATGTATTATTTATCCCACATCAAAGTTTCCCTCATACATCATCCACTAATTAATACTCTATGCTCTACAAAATTCTTCTACATGACACTATGGTAACCTTATAAATACTCTCATTCACTCCGATCATCAATGAACTCCACCTGATAGGCACTCTTAATATCAATTTATTATGACATATGTGAACCCAAAATATCCAATAAGTAGTTGATCTATTTACACTATGAACCTCACTATCTGCCATTTTCCATGAAATGAAATTTTAAATGGTATGCTTCCTCTCTGAGAGAAATGGATGGCTTAAGATACTGGCCATTCCATCATATAATTTTTTACACACAGTTATTATACCAGTTTTGAAAAACCATGAAACCAATTTTTTCATAATATATCCCATTTATCCAAGGCATTATTCATGAAAGAAATACTTTTTTTCATGGATTTCTCATTCTTATCAAAACTGTTTTCAAAAAAAATTATTATTGACTTCTTTAATAACCTAAATAAAATGATATCGTCAAAATATTTATATCATTCTATGAACGTGATGAATTGTTCTACAATCATGAGATATAATTAAAAACCAAATTTTTTTCTTCTAAAAATATGTTTTTAATACATCTTCCTCATTATTTCCCATTAATTATTTCAAAACTAAATCAACCTATGTAATTACATGGAAGCTTTAATGAGTATAAAATCAAATTCTGTCATCATGAATATGTAAAAATTGAAATTGTAAAAATATTTTAACTACTATAAACATATATAATAAATCTAATTTAAAAAATATATACATTGGATCGTCAATAAACCCTACTTATTTTTTATAGTCCAATAAATTATATACATTAATATGTGTTTTGGATAAATTTGTAATCATCAACCTTATTGAAAACATATGAAATTTTCAATTTAAGAGATTTTATCAACTCATCGTCTTCCATTAAAAGAATCCAAAATTTATTTTAATTTTTTAAATATTTTTTCTTAAAGAATGATGATACTGTAACAGCTTGTGCTTTTAGGAATGTCTTTTTTTATTATTAAATAATTTTTTTGATATCTTTAATTGAATTATACACAAAGTTAGTATTTGTTTATATTTGAAAAAAGGTAATGCTTCACTCTAAAAAACACATATATTATCTTTTGTACACAAAAAACTATTTTCCCTTTTTCATACACTCAATTTTGACTTCATTTGATAGCTTATGTTACACATATGATTGATTTTTACCAAAATAAAATATAATAGTAAAAATAATATTATTGAAATATTGCAATTATTAACACCATGATGTTGAAATGGAACATATAAAATATATTTCTGAATAATGATTTTATTTTTTACAAATGTTCATAAAAATTATAATTTCTATATCAATAAATTATAAATTTAATTGAAAATAAATTGAATATAATGGTTGTTTTTATGAAAAAACATTATTTTTATGCCCATAAAGACATATTATATTAATAAACTCACTTAATAACTATTAGTGAGTTATAATAATTATATTTATTATTATAAATCAAAAAATTGTTTTTACATTCATCTAAAAAGTTTGATAGGCATAAGTTAAGAACTAATCCAATTTTATGTATAAATGCATTTATTATTCTAAAAGACAGTTTTACCATCTTTTAATAGAAGAAATATTGTGAAAATAAATTTTTAAATTTTTATAATTTTTAATTGTCAAAATAAAAGTCCTTTTTATTGAATAATATAAAAATATACATTGAGTAATTATTTTGGTGTTTCTATGATGTTTCAATTTTTTATTAATAGTGTAAAACATAGAATGTTAATTCGTAATTGATTTTTTATATTATTTATTTATATTGTAAATTTATATTTTAATTATTTTAATATATAATTAGTTAAATTATAGAAAAATAAATCCAATTTATGTTATTGGAATACATTTCACATTTTAATTCGATATAAAATGATTTCCCACTTTTGAACTTTTTTACTTTTAAAAACACGCATTACCATCATGTCTAGATTTTAATTTCAAATTAATTTTATCCACATATATAATAGGAATTATGAAAAATTTATTCCACATTTTGAATCATCTCAATTTATAATGTGGAATAATTTCAATATAGTAGTTTACAAAAAAAACATTATTGAACATAGTCAAAATTAATAACAATTATTAAAATAAAAACATGTTTACATAGTGGGTAAAATTTAGATTAAGGAGTAAAAAAATATAAACATTTCCAAAAAACTAATAGGCCTTATTTTAACAATATCCTCTCTTGTATTGAAAATGTGACATTAATGGAGGAACATTTTGTTAGATATTCCTCATAATAGTTTTACCTTTTTGACTTTAAAATAATTCAAATCCTCCACAACTATAAAAGGTAACTCAATCCACATGAGTCATAACACCTCTCAAGACCACTGAATTATCCAAATACATCAAAAATAAGATCATAACTTCATTCCCTTCATCTTATATTCCTCTCATTAAGATTAAATCCAACCAATGAATCCCTTTAGCGAGAACCAAAATTAGTTATCCAAAGAGGAGGTAGCATCCTTCAACAACAACTATTATTTTATTTCATTCTCCAATTAAAAATTCATAATATTAAATGATAATTTAATAACATCAGTATCCTCTATATATTAATATGTAGTCATTTCAATATTACTATCTATATATTAATATGTAGTAATTTCAATATTATTATCCTCCAACAAGAACTATTGTTTTATTTCGTTCTCAATTCAGAAATTAATAATATTAACTCATAGAACTAATATGTAGTCACTTCAATATTATTGATATAAAATAGGGGTTATTGAAGATCCAATGTAATGATGGCGTTTATTCTTCTATTAAAAATCTTAAGGATCAGGATAATGACTAAATTATTATTATTATATGATATATATATATATATATGATATTTGTTATTTATTTATTCTTATTTCATTATTATGTCACTCATACTCTCATCATTTCAAATTTTTAGAAATATGATAACATCATTTGTGGACTTGTGGACTACCACCTCCTCAGTGTTATATGATTCATTCATGCATTAAATGGAATTTATTAAGGATAGAGTTTTAATTAAATGTTATATTTATTAAATAATAATTCTTATATAATGAAAAAATATTTATATATACATCATTACCATCTATTTAATTAAATATGACAAGAAACTGGAAAAAACATTCATGGGTACGTACGCCCAATCTTATACAAGAACAATGTATTTTAGTTTGAATTTCAAAAAAATTTATATTTTTATATATACATATATATTGAATATATAATATATTTATTTCAATTATTTCATTATATAAATAATTACGACATGATCTATATAAGCATAATAAGAATAAAATGTTGGAACATGTGAGAAATAGAATGTTGTTATGACCTGAAACAAAACATTAACAAGGAATTGTTACAAAATATATAATATAAAAACACAATGAAATCGTATATGGTATGATATATAAGAATATATATATATTTTTCATATTTATAATAAACCTGTATTTCATTTACTGTAGTTTTGAATAATTATGATGAATGTTAATTCAAATGGTAACATTTGACTCATCTCACGTTTATTTTAATGACATGTATTGCATGGACACATGTTATTATTATTTATTGGTGTATATAATTATCAATAAAATTTTAAATCATGGATTTAAATATTATAATGAATGTCATTTTTTCAATTTTGTTTATTCTTTAACGAATTTCATAGTTCAAAATTTACCAAATCAGTTAGTAAATTTTTCCTCAATTTTCCTTCTTTGAGAAACACACCATGTGATTAACCTATATTCTTCTACAAATAGTGTATCATAAAATTTCCAATGTTATATCAGGAATATAATTATTTCCATGATATTTTATGTTTCATGTATTTTTGATCTTTTATGGTTATTATGATTCAATGTTAGCAATGTTGTAGAATTATTTTGCAATAATCCCATCGTTTATTGAGATTGTTTATGATTAGGATTTAATTATATTATTTTCCTCCTATTAATTTAAATATTATGGGAACTGGAATGGAACCCCAACTTTCTATGATCACACTGCTTTCACAGGCTATAAATCTTGTTGGACATCCAAACAATCAATGGAGAGAACAACATTATATTGATTTCTTCATGAGGTAATTTCCACATTCTATTAGTGGGTCTTGTGAACAATTAGTTTCTAAAAAATGGATTATTTCCACATAAATGATATCTTCCATTATCTCTTGTATAGAAGATGAAAAGGAAACATTGGAAGAATACCATATTAAATGTGAGGTGGATCAATGGTGTAATCAATTCAATAATATTAGGTGATAAGATGTAATTGACTCCACGGATTGGGATGTGTTCATGTCCTAATTATTCGATAAGTAAATTACTCTTATTCTTTATATGAAAATGGATAAGGAATTACTATATATTAATAATAAGGATAATGAATCTGTTGGAACATATGAAAATTTTTTCATATGAATTATTATGTACTACTTATGAAACTTTTGCTGGGGCGCGCGTGTCCATCTCTCTTTTGGATGAGGGGCACATTTTTGATTCCATGCATTCACGCTTTCCAAAGGTCGGTGGCATATGCTCAATATTCAGGGACGTCTGCTGCGTGATTGAAATGGGATGTTGGGATGTTGTTTCTTCATTCCGTGGATTCCACCTCGGAACTCGTCACCTAGTCCGGGTCTCCCTTATAGACTGAAGACATTGTTCGTGAAACTCTTCCGGGCGCCATATTTTCATGAACACCAGTTAATTACACTGATTCTGTTAGGACACTCCAAGTGGTCTGGACTGGGCGGCAACCTTCGGTTAGAAGAGTAGTCACATTGGGAATCACTAACGGGTCTGGATGATGGGGAAATTGTGTGTCTATCTTATTTCCCTTATTATAGGGCTTCTCAAGGGTGTTGAAGCCTAAGGAATCCAACATCGAACATGGGGACTCATATTTCATAGGCATGTATCAGAGGTTTTCATCAGCTTCTAATGTTTAACAAAGGGTATGTCACAAGTTAAACATCCAACGGAGACGGATCGGGTTGATCAGAACACTGACTAGAGTTGATCAGATGGAGGAACCCCTTGGAGGAGACACTGATATTGGGGCCAACATGAGGGTAGTTTCACAAATGTTGTTAAATGGAAGGGGGAATGGGGTGGAATGATCCCACTAGGATGTGGCAGCCCGGGTAAGGATTTGGATGGACGATGGAAGGTTTCGTGAGGGGGGGCTGAATGGGATGGAACCATTATGAGGATGACAATGGTTTTGGGCTTGAGCCTTGAAGATGCATCCTACATATCCTCATGGTCGGGAATCAATGTCCATGTAGTTCATATAATGACGGCTTACCACCAATTGGGGTTGAACGGATTGTTGTTGTATGGGGTCGCAACGACAAACCACGGGATATGGTCACAACGGTTTACCACTAGATGGGGTTACGACGACTTACCGATGACTGAGGCCGATATTTTAACAGTATGGAAGACCGGGGAAGACTGACGTGAAGGTGGACCTGGGGTCCAATGGTTGTTGGTAATGAACCTCATGGAGGCTTCTTATGTACCCTGCCCTAGTAAGGATCAATGACCTCGTAGTTCATGGTTTTGGTGAACTAACGTGAATGGGGTCGGATTGACCGGGTGTTGGTGGGATTAAACCACAGGGAGCCTTCCAACGTACCCTGCATTGGCAAGGATCAAGGTCCATGCAGTTCAGGGGTGTGGCATGGGGCTTACACTCTAGGCTTCCCAGGGTGTTGTTGAAATGACTTGAAGATGGTCAGAATGACCGGGTGTTGGGGTTGAACCTTAGAGAGGCTTCCTACGTACCTTGCCTTAGCGAGGTCCAATGACCTAGTAGTTCATGTTTGGGGCATGAGGCTTACACACTAGGCTTCCCAAGGTGGATTTAAGGTTCAGTTCTTACTCTAAGCCCACATGAGTCATGCTCGGCATGAGAAACAAGAGACAACAGATACCTGATAATCACGTCGTGAAAGGTTATTCCACGGGAAGTGGAGTGGGGCTTACATGTGACCACAACCCAAAGAGGAAATAGGGGCTTATGCATCAAAAGCAGCCCAAATAGGTTAGGACTTACTCCAAGAGGGAGGTCTGATGATGAAAAAGCACAACGGGAGAGGGATTTGAGACCGAAGAATGGAGAAGCACCGTTCCCCATCACACCCTTTGCTATCCTTGGGGACCAAATAAGAAAGAAGGAGAAGGGATGTTTCCTCCTACAAGAATGCTAGGGGCTTACCCCAAGATGGTTTCCCTTTCCCTGCGGACAAATGTCACACCCATTAGAACGATATCATCCACTCTAGAGACCAGTGGGCATGGAGAATCTCCAAGGTGGGGGTACCCCTCGTGCGAGGCACGGGGCGAGGTCACAGTTTAACATTATGTGCTAACGGAGAAGGTGAATGGAAGTTTAACATCTAGTACCTCGAACGATGTGAGTTTTCTCTGCAAGCCCAGGACTTGCATAACTGGTAAACTCTGCTCCTTGTTTCAGAGAGGGGACAGAAAAATCCATGACAAGGGGGTTTCATGGAGCGAAACATCCGTGGGTCCACATTAGCATGGCTATGCGAACAGAAATAGCCATTAGTGTGCCTATAGGAATAAGAATGAGGTGAAGCAACGCAATGGTCGGTATCATCCAGGGGAATTTGAAGTTACTTCTATCGAACATAGGTTGTTGCCCGAGAAATAATTGTATGTTGAAGTCGTTGTGGGCATGGGAGGCACCTGAAAATGATTCCCAGAAGAGGTACATCAAGGTCGTACAAGGTGGGAGGGTTGCGCGCAAAAGGGACCGTTGTGTGAAAAGGGTGCTGGTCCAGTATGAAAAAGGGATTGCGCACAAAAAAAATCCCAGACTGGAATTCAAAATGGATTGCATGTTCAAAAAATTCCGGGCCGCCGTGCAATTGATTGCTCGGCAAGAAAAAGAGTGGGTCGATGCAAAAAAGGAATTGGGCTCAAGAGACCAAATTGCGCACAATTGGATGGAATTTCGTGTAGGAGAAGGGGGAGAATGGTACATTGAAGAAGATCAATAACTAGGGGTCTCGCATAAGGGAGGACCCCCGGGCGACCTAACACAACAAATTTAGTACATGAAATCCAGATTTAGCATGCAAGAGAGGTAAATTTAGTGCAGGGGAGAAAGTTCAGATTCTTCAGGGTGATGTCGAAGGGGTGGCCTTCTATTTATAGGCGCTCGGGAACTCGGGTCGGCATGGAGAACAAGACAATGTAAAATATAGCTCACCGGGGTGTCGGCAGGATGTAAACCAACGGCACGGGGCACTGGCACAAAATAGTTCCATGCTCGCATGGAAATATCTCACAAATCTCAGATTTTTTCACGTGTGGAATATTTTTTACACACAATTAAGTATTTGTTTTGTGCCACCCCTCTGAGACCCACGTAATGGATTACTTGTTCCAAATATGGCTTTGCTTTGACGTGCCCGAACCTTCCTCAACCCCAGTGCGGTTTTCAGCGTCTACAAATCCCCCCTCAGAATCGGATTGGCTAGTGGCCTCAAAGGTTAGATTCTGAGAGAAACACTGAGACACAGGTCTCCCTGGGGCCGTCGCATTCTTAAAATCGGAGCGGCGTGAAAAATTGGTTTTGAGCGTGTTATCCCCTTATCACGCGTGCGTGGAAACCGCTCATCGTGCCTATAAAAGGCTCTGTGGGTCCTCCTATTCCATACGGATTTTCTCAACCAATAAGCCTAGAGCTCTCGTGCATGAAAAAAAATCATCTTCCTATGCGAAAAACACTTCAATTGCACGTAATTTTCCATGATCAGTCATCTATTTTCACACCAACCCAAGATTTTCCACGCCCGCCGTAATTTTTCGCGTCGGCTGCTGATTTTTTGTGTCGGCTTCTGGATTTTTGCACCGACTCCTACTTTTTTCATGATGACTCTTTAAAATCTTGTCAGCAGAAGACAGATACCAATCTAGGTAATGGTGGGAGGGATGCCTCATCTGCTACTTGAAGGGCTGATATGGTCTCCAACCCTAAGGTTTGTGGCACCCGAAGGATCGTAACAAACAACCATACTCTCTTCAACATCTTGACCCCAACGTAGATGAATTATGCATTATCTTCCAACCTGTCAATCTGGGACTTCAGAATCCTGGAGCAGTTACCTATGCAAGGTTTGAGGTCAACACACCACAGTCATGGGTAACCTGTGGGGATGACCTACCCAAATATGTCATCAACCACAACGGCCATCCTTCTAGAAAAACCAGACCCCTGGACATTTACATCCTAAATCCCATGACCAAGACTATCATGGGGAGAGACCTTGTCGCAGAGAGTTCTCCATCCCTTTACTCAAGCACCTTCTGTCAGAATGTTACTGACGAGACCAAAGGTCGACTGCATGATTGGGATCTACGGTCTGGAGGCATTTTTGACCAGTGAATTTTCCTAGGCGTATTGGGTTTGCAAGACACGCGACCAGTTTGGGGCCGAACTTCGGCAAATTTGTTTGTTCATGGTGGTGTGGACCTCACAGTTTCACTTCTACCGTCAGCATGAGCTATGGGTGGAGCTATTTATTTGATGGTCCCTCGATACCAATACCTTCCACCTTCATCATGGGGAATTTGGCTTCAGCATTTGGGACATCCATTTCATCAGGGGTATCCCTGTAGTTGGGCATCCGTATTATGAATTCCTCCAGATGAGTAAGACTTGGGGAGACATATCACAAACTCCAATGCTGACATGGCACCTGTAGGAGTTGGCCAAAGAGAGGCTAGGGGTCAAGTATTTCATGGAGGACATTCCTTATAGGAAATGGTTCATCTAGTTCTTGGAAAATGATCTGTAAGTCAAGATTCACGGGCGAGGGAGACGGTGTCCGACCGCGGAACAGAAAATCAAGAGTGGATCATACTAGAGGATCCAAGAGGCAGGGGACTATCGGTCGTGGGGCTTCAGCATTAATGAGATTCGGGATCTGAGTGTCCGATACACTGGATTCCTTGCCACATTTCTGAGTGGATGGCTCCTACTGGTGAGGGATTCAAGGATGGGGGTTCGTATAGCGACCCTAGTGATGGGATTAATCTTGGCCTCTTATCAACGATTCTATATCGGAGTCCCCGTGTTGGCTCATCTATATGAAATTTTTGGACACATTTCGGGAGGAGGGTCACGGAGGTGGATCTGTGGCCCCTTACAGATCTTTTATGGCTGGGTCGTAGCCCATTGTGTGGGGGGGGTATACCTTCCCAAATTTCATTCGTCCTCCAGGTAGTGGCATCAAACCTTTCGTGCTGAAAATAACAAGGGACACGCCTTTGAATCTCAATGATGAGGGAGTAAGGATCAAAATCTGAAATCACTGCAACTTCACTTTCATCCCATTTTCCACCCCGATATTCCAAATGATAGATAACCGGAAAGGCTCACTAGAGCCGAGGGAATACCCTCATAGCATTAGAGGTGGGGCGCTCATGGAAAAGATTGATGGGTGGATCTTTTGTGAGCCCTATATGTTGTCTAGGTTTTCTAAGTAGTTTGGATGCCTTAAGAAGATGCCAAATAATGTTTACAAAGATTTTCGGAAAGAGATGCACCACCGAGTTCATTGCCAAATGTGGCTGATGTTCACATCCTAGGGCTCTAGCGATGACATTACCTTTCCCCCCATCAGAGTTGACACTGGACTCTCTATAGAATATTCCAAACATTGGGCTATAGAATACCCCGAGAGAATTTTACAGAATCGAGTCTGGAATCTCAAGCTATCATGTGTAGAACATGGGCAGTGAGAGAGCAGACATAGTGTTGTTGATGGGGGAAGTTCAGTAGCACTTCAGGCAACCGGGCCCACAAAAGCCAAATATTCAATAGCAGGGATGTCGCATGGCAGGGCTGGGCCCTCATCAACTATGGGGAGATGGGATGATGTAGCGGCCAAGGAGCTCCCAGGGAAGCAGATAATCTATCTACTTCAACAATCCAATGATGCAATCTTTCCTTCTCATTGGTCCGCCTGGATGACCCTGTGACAGTCGATGGGTACTGAAGATATTTGGAAAAAGATAATCTGAGATAGAATCTCACTGTCGGAGGTCAGACTCAATATGTTTGTTGATAGGGTGAACATTCATCATCGTCATGTGTACTTGAAGGCCATGGATGTGTATGTACGTCAACGAGGTCGGCATGCATAGCCACCAGTCATGGTGAAAGTAACACTTGGCCAAAAGCATGATGTAGAAAATATTCCATTAGAGGATGATGACTGTGATGATGTGTCTGAAGGCATTGAGACAGAAGAGGAGGAAGAAGGAGAAGGTGAAAGAGGGGGTGAAGAAGAAGAGGATCCTGAAGATGGAGGGTCTCAGGGGGTGCCCCACTAAGGGAGTCTCCAGGAGAGCGGCAAGATCATTGGAACTGGTGTGGATATAACTAAGCTTCTTGAGGTACGTCTCATCCCTTATATATCCTTTCCACTCATCATCTTTTTTAGCCCTCATTTATATCTCCTTATCCTATTCATGAGAATATGGGAACCGACCAAGGTTCTCCATTTGAAGGGGAAGAGGAACCAATAGAAATTGGTGGGGAACTGAGGCCCGTTATTTAACTGATGAGAACTGAGGTATCCCCCATAATGGAAGCTCCTGTAGGGGCTAGAACAACAGAGGATGGTGCTTTGGGCTCCTGAAAGATCATTACATCTACACCGGTTAATCCCTGTTGGATAGCTCAACTGATCAAGGTATTCCTTGTTTGTGCAGTAATCAAAGCCTCAGAGGCTCTTCGGGCAGCCGAACCCGGGTTGTCTGCATTTGATTCAACTAAAAACATCTCATCCCATTCAGGGCCCATTTATCAAACTGAGGCGTCCCTGGAAGACGGTGAGAAGAGAGCAGTGGACATCGGCGGTACTCTTGTCAGGGAAGGGCTGGAAGTCGGTGAGAGAGATACCGGGACTTAGGTGAGAGGGGACGGTCACCCAGTCATTGAAGAGCCCTACCCCTTGGGAGGGGTGCCCTAAGAAGACCCTTCTGTTTTTTTATTTTGGATGCATTCCCCGACTATTGGCCTGTATATATCGAGGAGATCGATGATTCAGACTCGGAAGTGGCTGAGGAGAGCTGAATGACGTGGTGCCAAGGGTGGATGTGCATCAAGCGCTTTCTCGGACTGTCCCATACAGAATGGATAAAACAGATGGGATCACTCCAAAACTGGATTCACTTTCTCTGTTCCAGTTGGGTGGATGCTCAGCACCTTCATTTGATGGTCCGTGACTACATGGATGAGAATCTGCGTGGGGGCAGCCGATGCTATGACGTTGCTTAGTGTCGGGACGAGTCTGGGAGTACCCAAGCATTTATCCAACCATAACAAGATGCTTGATTCCTTGACGAATAGGTTAAATCAAATGAGATATTCATCATATACTGTTTTGATGTTGTGGAGATGTTGAGGGCCTAGCTGGCAGACACCCAAGTTCAACAAGTGGAGGCAGATCACCAAATACCTGCACTTCAAATTCAACATGCGCATGCACATTCTAGGGTCAGTGGACTGCGCTATGGAGCTGCTGATTAAGAGAGAGTCCTTAGGGGGTGGGAAGCAATCTTGGAGCCCCCCAGCCAAAAGGTAGTGGAACTAGAATGGTCCATCCAAGAAGCTGACCCTTAAGGGCCCAATTTTGGCCGAACTCGTTTATCCTTATTGATTTTTATTCTGGATTTCATGCATGGATAAATTTATTTACTTGTCTGTTTTTTTAATGCATTCAACCAAAATCTTGGAATAAATAGTAATCCATTCCTATGATCACATGGGTCGCACCCAATTTGAGACAAAGGGGATGTATGTACTAATACTTCTCTTGATCATGGGAGCGTGAAATAGGATATGGGCATTCGTGGTATGAATAGCGGGTCCATATTTTCAGGAGGAAATGAGGGAGACCTGACTAGAGAATGAAGCTCTAGGAACAGCCAAATTACTGTTTTCCCACTGTGATTTTCTGCACGAATGGGATAACACAAAAGGTGATGGAATCAATCCTTACAGATGGGAATGGTATGCGTGAATCACGATACCCAGGATTTGGAATAATGTGGGGGTGGAGTTACAATGAAGAATAATTGATAACCTCATTTGAAACACAATATCTTTATTGTGTTATCTTGGAATGGGGAGAGAAAATGAGGGATGACCGCTGACCATATTCAAAACACCGCGCCCGACTCCAAATGTCATTCATTAGCCTTCCAGAACATTTGCCCGAGACTATAGGCGGGCCATATGCCGAGCATCCATACTGTTAGGGGGATCCCTTAGTCCTTAAAGGGGAATAGGGCCCAAATAAGGGGATCGCAAATCATGGAATGTGGAGTGATGGTTTGTTCGAACAGAATCCAACACTCTAGAAATTACACATCCGCGGTGGAAGATCATTAGAGGGGTGCATCAGTCTGACCATGGTTCATTCTTTCTATTAGACATGACCTATCTGGTAAGGGTGTTGTCACTTCCCAACGTCTTTGTGGGGAATCTCGAACTTGTTCAGGGCACAGCTGTAGTTACATGGTTCCCCACAAGGGGTCAGGCCAAGGGGTTGGGAATGAGGCTGAATAGGGTTTACGATTCCTAGGGCTGGACACTAGGTGAAATACTGGGTGTCTCTACATATCCCATGAGTATGGGAATAAATCCATACGTAGTTCTGGGAGATGTCGTTCAATTAAACATCTTGAATCAAGGATGTAGAGTGGTCCTAGTATGTGGTCATAGAGCTCGAACCATGGATGATAGGAAATGTGGGAGACACATGGTGAGGTAATTATAAAACCCGATGTTAATGGGAACATGGGGTTCCGAACACCATGTGATCCCTGGGAAGGTTGTAGGTCGAGGGACCGAAAATGAGAGTTATGTTGGCCTCGAGGCAAAGTTCACGATCGTTCCTACGCACCCTATGAGGATGGGGATCAAGTTATACGTTGTTCTCAAAAAAGGTGTAATATGAAAATATCTTAGTTTAAGATCATAGAAGTCATACCATGTAGAAGCAGGACTATCCCAAGTAAAGGCGGACCATAACATAATCCCTAAGTATACTTTAGATGAACTCAGTGTAGGAAACAAGGGTGGATAAAGTATTCACAATACGTGAAATACATACAATGGGGGAAACAGTGAAGCCCCGAATGATCTCCTTATTGCGGCTTTTTTTCTGCTAACGTGAAAATGCACACTGAGGGATAGTACCATGAATTTATAAGTTATACTTGGACATGATGAGGAGGAGAAGGAAGTGAATCATGTAACCGAAATTTTGGGATTAATGGTGTTGGAATGACGATAGAGGATGACTGTTGACCGTGTTCTAAACACAACATCCATATAATGTTAGCATGAAATGGGGAAAATCAAATGAGCATCGACCACTGACTACATTTGAAATGCGAGATTTGTATCGATTTTTTTCCATGACCCTCGAGGATGTTGGCCCGTAATGGTTGGGGAACCATTTATATTATCATCCATGCCACCTGGGGGTCCCATTAGGTGTGAAAGGTGGTGGAATCCCTAATGAATGGGAACACGGTGCCTCAAAAATGGGTGAAAGAATGTCCAAGTAGAGTCTGGAATTCCAGGTACTAAACCAGAGTACCCTTGGCACATTGGTGAATCGCCAAAGAGGGTTGAAGAGGGTGCTAAACTTGATGGTAACTGATTTGAAGGGATGAGCATAGAATACATGGATAGAGAACTCCAAGGAGGGAGAGGTACGTGGCTTGGTCATCACAAACCTAATGTGAATGAGGACATAATCCCATGCCACACTATATACACCCCTCCCCATGAATGAGTAGGCCAAGGGGCCTAGGGGAAAGGGAGATTTCTGAGAGATGGGGTTGGACCCAAAGTCTAGACAATAGAGTGGTGGTACAAATCAAATGAGGATGGGAATCAATCCACACATAGTTCTTGATGGCGCATAGGGGTAAGATACCCTAACGAGGGGGGTGTACGGCATGGCGAGTAACTCGACATGAATGAGGACATAATCCCATACCACACTGTACAACCCAAAATAGGAACTTGGCCTAGGTGCCTGAAAAGGACAAGGGGGCTGAGGCTGGGCCATGGTCAGAAAGGCTTGACCAGTTTGTATTTTAGCATCATGCAGTTTGGATGAAGAGAGGAGAAAGATACCCCAAACAAGGGAGGTGTATGTTACCTCGAATAACCCGACGTTAATGAGGACATACTCCCATACCACACCATATACTCTAGGTAAGAACTTGGGTCAAGGTCACAAAGTGGCCAAAGGTCCTGAGGCTGGGCCTCGGATGGGAATCCATACATCCTCTTGTGTGGTTACCACCTCATCACAACTCTTGAGCCCATGGGTGTAGTGCTTGGTGTGTGAAACAAGGATCCAATCTTGGCTCTCCCTGTCATATGGGGTCTAATAACTGGAACTTCCCTAAGGGAGTTCATCTCTTGGAGACATAACATGGAGAATGAACCACTACACTCAATGTTTGGGACATCTTGGGGTGGTTATAATGACACAAGATAGCTGTTGACCATGTTCGAAACATAGCATCCCCATAGTGACCTGAAATGGGAACAACAAATGAGCATCGACTGTGGAACATATTCGCAACGTGGGACTTCTATTAGCTTATTACTGAACATCCACTAGGGCGTTGGACCGAAGTGGTAGGAGAGCCTTTAGGCCAAGGATCCATTCCATTCAGGATCCCTTCTAGATGGGAAGTATGTTGGAGTCCCAATCAAAGGAGTGGGTGAATCATAACTGTACCAATACATTTTAATGTCAAGCATGGCAGTGAAAGAGGCGGAAACCTATGGGGAGGGAGCCGTATGACCGAATCGAGATGAGTTCGACTTAAATTGAAGAAAAAGTATGCCCCCCACCATATGTCTTGTTCTAAGGGGATGATTTTGGCATATGGTCTAGGCCAACATACGAAATGTCCAGGTGTTCCAACGTATCCCATAAGGATGGGAATCAAGCCATACTTAGTTTTGAAAGGCCATGCAGTTTAACTTCATAAGGTGATGATGTGGGATGATAGAGGAACATAGAGTGTGTACATGGTGTGACCATTGTAATCTTTTTATGAGTGGGTATAAAGAATCATATACCATATCAAGCATGGATCCTTTGAGAGAACTATACCCTGGGGGGATCGTCAAAGAGAAGAGTTCAGAGGATGGGCTCAAGATGAGTTGTCTGAGCGTTCCTATGTATCCCATGAGGATGGTAATGAAGCCATACATTGTTATCAAGATGTAGTTTAACATCATGCAGGATGATGCACTGTTTATAGTCGTGTAGGACCGGACAATTCAAGTCCATGCTGGACTGGCGTGCAGTATAGGGTCATGCGTGACCATCCATTTTATGCTCATGTAGGACCGGCTATGGATCAGGAAAATTATTACTTGAGGAACGTGGAATTGTTTAGTGGAGTTATACTCTAACAATCCATGGTCACAAGGGAGTATTCTCCATTGAGGTAAACCCTTTTAATTATGTAATGTCCTTCCCATTTGGGCTCTAACTTTGGTGGTTTCAAGCCGCAGATCATTGTTGTCCTAAGGGGTAATACTAAGTCGCCTTGTAGGAAAGAGTGGAGGCGAATCTTCTTGTTGAAGGCCCTAGAAATATTATTCCGATGCCTTTCCAAATACTACAGGGAAAACAACCTACGTTTTTCAAGTGCTTCCATTTCAGCTAGACGGATTTTAGTTACCTTATATGGTGCCTTCTAGTCATAGACCGCTGTGCGTAACGAGGAAAATGGATCTCGAGGGGTAGGATGGCCTTAGATCCGTACACCAGGGAATATGGGGTCACTTGGGTGGAATGAAGATTCATTGTATGATAGGCTCAGAGGGCGTTGGGGAGCTTGTCCCACCAACTATTCTTGTTCTGACCAACCATTTTTGCATAATATTAGTGAGGGTTTTGTTGAATGTGTAACACCCCAATATTTTATGAAAAATATTCTTTTTAATTTCATTTTTATATTTTGTTATACTCTACACCAAATGTATCTTGCACTACATGCATCCCTATCTAGGCTTGCATTAGATTCAATCACGACCTTCCAAGATAGCATGTGTTGTACGCAATACCGAGTTTCGCTAAACAACGATATGTTATAAAAACTAGCCTTTATGAATATTAATAACCACTTTTTGAAATTTTATAAATTTCATCTTTCTAAATGGGCTTCATTTTTGGATTCCGAATATCGAAATTACCCTAGGGTGAATTTTTTTTATTTTTATGAAAACTTTCAATTTTTGATGAATAGTGAAAACACTGGGTTACTATTTAAAAAAAGACTTTTTATTTAAAAAATTATTTATTTTATTTAAATTTAATTTAGTTCAAAATGGATACATAATACATATATATGTTAAATTTAATTCATTGGAGTGATTTAATAATAATTTTAGAAATATAAAAATTTTATTGAACTTTTCATCGTCTTTTACCCACCTCCAAGGCGAGTTTGAAAATTTACATAAAACATAATTTTACCACTTATGTGAGTGTAATTTCAAAAATACAAGAGACACGGTTAATATCAAGGAGTAAAATGTGGTTCAATAAGATAAAAATAATTTTTGGTGAATAATAACATTTTAACTTTTATTTACCACGGTTAAAAGTAAATATGGTAATTAAGGGTCACAATGATATTATTATTACCCTAACACATGTCCTAATTCTATTGGATAACTGTAACTCAACCGAAGACAACCTTAGTAGTAAAATATCACTCTTTAGGTCCACTTGTATTAGATTAGGACATTTATTATTATTTTATTTAAAGAAGAGTAAAAATAGTTAAAATCAATATTTAATAACTACAAAATTTTTAATATAGGGATATACATAAGATAAATTCGACTATAAATATATATTAGAAATATAAAACAATTTCATACCAAATGGTATTTTATTTATAATTTTTATACATTATATAATTTAATTTATATATGACATAATGGGGATGCAGTAATTACCTAAATAATAAAATATTAAAATAATTGATATTATAAATACTCAGATAAATGTAGTTTGAGTCTTTTTATGAATTAAACTAATTTTCTAGGTTAATATGACATCTTAGTATTGATTTAATTAATTTTTTTTGAACTAATCGTTCTTTTATGATTTTTACAAAAATCAATTACCAAATAGTGTCAAAATTGGCGTACAATATTTTTTAAAAACATATTATATTATTAATTGATATTATTTTCCAAAAAATGTAAGTTTTGGCCAAATGACATAGATAAGGTTATATATGTTAATAATGACCACTTGGGGTTTGTTAGTCTTATTATAGTAATTTTATTAACCATATAGTGTAAGAATACAAGAAGACATGGTAAAAGTTAAATTATTTAACTTATAGTTAAATCTAAATGATAATGTTACAATAGTGACATAAACTTGTCTAAAACCTATTGGTTGAGATTATTTATACCCCTCCCCACGTTAGATTTAAAATAAATCAATTTGGAGCTATTATAAACCGAATATGACTTTATTATAATATAATATTTTAAGTTTTTCCAAAGGTGCCCCTCACCTCCCTTATAAAAAGAGCACCCCTTCCCTCTTCTCTTCACACCCTTTAGAGCCTTGAAGCTCTGACAAACCCTGAAAATTACATTTCTAAACCTCTCTAGTTATATCATACAGGTTCTGTTATTTTAAAAATTCCAACTCCAGCTCCCTACAAAGAAGTTTAAAGGAGGTTCGTCAAGGAAGAGGTGATCTCTTCTACTGAGTCTTTCATGTTTCCTTCTTCTTCAACTTCTTCTTCTTTTGTTGTTTCAATATATTTTAATAACATAATTATAACTAATATAATGATAAGTTATTATAAATATGAACAAACCTCATTTCACCTTCTATCCATCCTACGGAAAATGAAATCACCGGGCGTGCGTATGTACAGAATACCGTCTCCACGTCGTGGTGTAATCAGTTTTTCCAACAACACCTTGATTGGATGGGTATAATGGTGAAAAAAACTAACTATATATGATTATTATAAAATCATATGGATTCTATGATATTATATCAACCACTCCAATTACATTCAATAAATATGTGAACGATATCATCCCTCGTGCGTACGTACGGATTACCGTCTCCACGACGCGATGAGATTCATTTCCCATGTTAATAATTCAAGAATGATTATAAAGTATATATAATAAGTAATAATTAAATATATAAAATAATAATTCTACTGGATTTATGTGTATATATATATTTATGTCATCTACTTAATTCCATTCAATTAAATAAGGAAACAAAAACTGCGTTCATGCGTTCGTACAGCCTACCGTCTCCATGAACGATGTATTTCTTTCCATTTATTGATCTATTATAAATATGTATATTCTGAATATATATTATATATAAATCATGTTTTATATTCTTGAATTAATTAATCATGATCTAAGTAATCATATTAATAATTACAAGTCAAAACATGGGCGATAAATGAAAACATTTTACCCAAAACGTTGCTTTAACATGGAATTGACAAATGAACGGATAATATAAAGTCATAAGAGATTCATATATGACATCATAAATATTATTATGGTTTTGTTACAAGATCATAATATTTCTAAACCCACTATACAGGAGTCTCATATACATACAATAGAAATTGGACATAAGGTAAGGGATAATCTCACAATTTCATTTTTTACCCGAGATTGTTTATATTTTGGTATTTAATGGGGTGTATATATCATCCACATCCATATTTCCTAAATATGTAATATTATTTCTATCCTCCTACAATTTTTTAAATCCAATTTTACCCTTCAGTGAGTTTTTAGTAAATGATATGAAATTAAATTTTAGTCATTTTTAATACGAGGTACTTTTTTTACATTTCTTGCCCAAGTATGAGAAGAATGTTTTTTTAACTTATACGGATTGAAGGGATTTTTTTTATGATTTCATAGAATATTATTTCCATGATGCTTCCTTTAATATTTTTCATGTTAATTTTTAATCATCTTTTTTTAGTTTAAAATTGTATGACATGTTAAGAAAGGAAAAATGTTTTTGAAGTATAAATAATATTTTCCTCAAGAATGAAGTTCAAGTGTTTTATCAAAATTATTTTCCATCTAAGATAATATAAGGTTCTATTTATATCATTATTTTTACATCAATTTGATTATGTTATGATGGAATTAATTGTATGATGTCCTTTTATCTTATATGAATTATGATATGTTGGCATGATTTTTAAGAACACCATTTTTATTAAATAGGTGATGCTATGATTTATGAATTTGTGTCACACATAAGAATGGTTTCATTATGAGATGGGTGGGCCCTATATCTCCCTCCAATGCCTTGGGTAAATATTTGAATATCATGATATAAACATGGCTGGAAGGGTAAGTTAATCTGGTTGAGTGATATAGGACTGGAATGAGGAGTGAACTTGATTCAGAAAGGGACTTTGTCGACTAAGATGGTCTTGGCAGTAATTCCTTGGCTACTATGGAAATCGTATCATATTCTTAATGGTTTTACATTATTAAATGTTTTATACCCAATATATTTTATCATGATTGATGTTTCTTTATGATATATGCCTTACGTACTTCCAAGATTTATGTCTTTTCTCAAGATTTTGATGTTTAGGTTTTATGTTCATGTTTTTGCATTCAAATTTTTATATGTTGTTTTATGTTCTCTATGTTTACCCTTAATGAGAATTTAAGCTAACACTTTTTATGTTTTCTTTTCCCCATGATATAAATAATGGTTTTAGGTGATCAAACAAAAGTGTAAGATCTTTATAGGAGATGTTGATGATCTTTCAACATGATCAGAAGATTATTTTTCTGTGTTTCCAAAGACACTAAACTATTACGGTCCTTGTGTGTTTGTTTTTGTTATGTATTAAGAATTCCGAAAATGTAATGTAATGTCTATGTACGTCAAGCCTGGGTCTCTACAGCTGGTATCAGAGGAAACGTTTAGTTAGCCTTTGGAAACTAGGATGCGAAATCTTTAGTGACATCCCCATAGATATTTCTAAGGTATGTTTACGGATGTCCCTAAGGTTAAATATAAGTATAGGTTATAGTACTAGAATTATAGTAACGATCTTATAATTAGACCTAAGACATTATATATTGAAGGTTATCTCCCTTTATTATGTTGTTTTCCCTAGAATGATTTTTTCCTCTCACACTATTCTTTTTAGGTTTTATATAATGGCTGGAACCCGAAGGAACCATATTGATCAATGTAAAGGACAATGAAATGATTGTCTTCCCGAACAAACCAATGTTATGGGAAATCGAGTGAAAAATCCGATAACTATACTTACACAAGCTTTGAATCATTCTGACTTCCAAATGAGAAGAGAAGGGAACAATATTCTATTGAGTCTTTCATGAGGCAACATCCACCTTTTTTCAGTCGATCTTTTGATCCACTTGTTGCTGAACAATGGATTAGTACCATTGAAAAGATATTTTCCAAACATTGTTTTTCAGAAAATGAACGATTCATTCCGGATATTTACTGTTTAGAAGGTGAAGCAGATCAATGGTGGACTCTAATTAAGAATAGGAGGCCCCGAGATGAAATTGAATCAATGTAATGGGATGAGTTCAAGAACTTACTTTTCAATAAGTACTTCCCTCTTATTCTTCGAACAAATATGGAAAATTATTTACTTGAGCTTAAGCAAAAGGATGATGAATTTGTTGGTGTATAATAAGTGAATTGTACAAGGCTTTCATGTTATGCATCTGGCTTTATCATCCAACTTGAAAGTAAAGTTGATCGATTCTTCAGTGGCTTAAAACCAAGTCTTCAAAGGTCATTAGCTATAAGAGACTTTAGTAGCTATGAATAAATTGTGCATTGTTTTATCAAGGTAGAAATGGAAGTTGGTTTTACATATCCATGTCATTGTTTTGACACGAAACGAAATATGGAGTTCAAGGAGAAATCTCATAATAATGGTGAAAAGAAGATGAATGTTTCTTTATGCTTAATGTGTGGAAAGAATCATGGTGGAGATTGTCTTAATGTGACTAGATAATGTTTTAAGTGTGGAAAAGAAGGTTATCAAGTATATGAGTGTCGATGTAATGAAAAAAGGGTTGCTAATGATGTGAATAATGAAAAGACTGCAGAGAACACACCACCAACACTTCAATGCTTCAAGTGCAAGGAAATGGGGCATTATGCTAATCAATGCCCTAATTCAAGGGTTAATAATGATCAACGTGAGAAAACTCTTAAGGCAAAGGATAAATGGATGTCAAATTCGATAACTATTTGTGATGTTGAGTATTAAAATGATGTTGTGTAATAATTAAGTGTTTATGTAATGGGATTTCAAAATAGTATCATGGAATCTCATTTATGGCATCGTGGAATTTTGGAATATCTATGTATTGGTTTTCGATAATTATATGGTACCGGTAACCATGAAAAGTGATTTAATTTTTTTGGAAAGAAGATGATATCCATATAATGAAGCGATAATGAAAAAATCAAATGAGCTCATGACTGAAATAAGGAGAATGTAATATCATGGTTTGATTATATTGAATTTTTGGGATTTTGGTATGTGGAAAGAGTTAACTTTTGATAGCATTCGTGTTTTCACTAAAGTTCTATGATAATTAATGTTTCAAGAGAATATATGATTAAGGTATTCACATGTTTGGAAGGTGACCAACAAAAAGATATATCTTATGATATATGGGGGACAAATGAAGGAATTCACGTGCTTGGTAGATGGAATTTCTAGTAATCAGACAGAAGTATTTTAAATAAGCCTAATGATTGGAATGGATTATGTTGGACATAAGTCAGTATTGTTTAAGGCTATAAATTTTTCGATATGAAATATTATAATAATGTAGTTTATGAAAAATGAAAACCTGAAGGATGGGTGACAACCCGTCACGTCGGACACGGCTGAGGGAATCGAACCCACAACTGAAGTGCGACAGTCCTTTATCGCCTACCACTGGCCTACAGGAAGTCCCTGGTTAGTAGAAACTAGTTTTATAATATTAAGAAGTATTATATATGAAGTATATGTCTATTTTATAAACCATATATGATTAATCTCAATATTGATAGACTTATATATTTTTTATATGTTTTTCTAACCTTTTGTTTGAGACGGATGTAATGACCCATCATTCTATCACATGATCTGGTAACACTTCACGAATGAAAAATTCAACTTCATTTATTTAAGACATGAAGTGGAAATAGTTCATGGCACAAAAAACGTTGAGATTATTCCAAAATTATGTAAGTATTTCTTCTAATTCAAATTCATCAACTTTAGTGAAATGATCCTGAAAACCAAAAATGTTTTCCCAGTGCCCTTAAATCTGATGAATCAGATGGTACCTTAGATCATAAAAAGTTTATGGCTTTGTGATTATAGGATTTTTCATAGCCATGTTCTCAAACACTCTCCATCAGAACATGATGGTCAGATTTCTCTTCCATATCCATATTTTCACCTATGTTCTCTTATGTGGAAACCCAGTGATTAGTTAATTTGGGTAACCACTACGTTTCATACATTAGTTTTTAAGGATATGTTTTGGTATTCAATTTTTCTATGTGGTTTTATATTAAAGAAACATTCAAGTAGTAAGCCATTTATAACCCCCGACGAATTTTGATGGCGAAATTCATTTTAAGGGGGGTAGAATGTAACACCCCGAAATTTTATGAAAAATATTCTTTTTAATTTCATTGATGTATTGTGTTGTATGATACACCAAAAGGATCTTTCACTACAAAAATCTATAGCTTGGCTTGTATTACACGCCATCACGACCTTCCACGATAGTGTGTGTTGTACGCAATACCGATTTTTGCAAAACAACGATATGGTATATAAAATAGACGTTATGAATAGTAATACGCACTTTTTAAAATTTTATAAATTTTATCATTCGAAATTGACTTCATTTTTAAATTCGAAATATCGAAATTAGCCTACGATGAATTTTTGGTATTTTTCTGAAAACATTCAATTTTTGATGAATAGCGAAAACACTAGGTTACTATTTTAAAACATACTTTTTATTTAAATAATTATTTATTTTATTTCAATTTACATTAGGTTAAAATTGATAAATAATACCTATATGAGATCAATTTAATTCATTGGAGTCATTTTATAATAATTTTAGATATATAATAATTTTATTGAACTTTTTACCGTCTTTTATCCACCTCCTAGGAGAGTTTGAAAATTTACATAAAACATAATTTTACCACTTCTGTGAGTGGAATTTCAAAAATCTGAGAGACATGGTTAATATCAAGGAGTAAAATGTGGTTCAATAAGATAAAAATAATTTGTGGTGAATAGTAACTTTTTACTTTTATTTACCACGTTTAAAAGTAAATTGGAAAATTAAGGGTAAAAATGATATTATTATTAGCCTAACACATGTCCTAATTCTACTGAATAACTAGAATTTGACCAAAAACAACCTTACGAATAAAATATTACCCTTTTGTTCCACTTGGATTAGATTAAGACATTTATTATTATTTTACTTAAAGAAGAGTTAAAATAGTTAAAATCAATGTTTCATAACTAAAAAAAATTTAATATAGGGTTATACATAAGATAAATTCAACAATAAATATACATTATAATTATAAAAAAAATTCATACCTAATGGTATTTTATTTATAATTTTTAGACATTATATAATTTAATTTATTTATGACACATTGGGGATGCACTAATTACCTAAATAATGAAATATTAAAATAATTAATATTATAAATACCCAAATAAATGTTAATTGAGACTTTTTATTAATTCCACTAATTTTCTAGGTTAATATGACATATTAATATTGATTAAATCAACTTCTTTTGAAATAATAATTCTATTATGATTTTTAAAAAAAGCATTTACCTAATAGTGTCAAAATTGTCATAAAATATTTTTTAAAACAAATATTATATTATTAATTGTTATTTTATTACTAAAAATATAAGGTTCATCCAAATGAGTTATATAAGGTTATATATATTAATAATGAACCACTTGGGGTATATTTGTCTTGTCATAGTAATTTGATTAACCATATAGTGAAAGAAAACCAGAAGACACGGTAAAAGTTAAATTATTTAAATTAGAGTTCAATCAAAATGATAAGGTTACAATAGTAACCTAAACTAGTTTAAAACCAATTGTTTGATAGGATTGCGACATATTCCCTCTTTAGCTTCAAAATATGTCGATTTCTAGCTATTATAAACCGAATATGACATTATTATAGAATAATATCTTAAGTTTTTTCAAAGGTGTCCCTCACCTCCCTTATAAAAAGGGCACCCCCTCCCTCTTCCCTTCACACCCTTTAGAGCCTTGAAGCTCAGACAAACCCTGCCAATTTCTCTTCTCAACCTCTCTAGTTATATCATAGAGGCTTTGTTCTTCTATAAAGTCCAACTCTACTACCCTAAAAATAATTTTAAAGGAGGTGCGTCGAGGACGAGGTAATATCTTCTACCGATTCTTCCACATTTCTTTCTTCTTCAACATATTCTTCTTTAGTTGTTTAATTGTATTGTAATAACATAAATATAACTAATAATCTGATTAGTTATTATAAATATGAAACAACCCCATTTCACCTTCTATCCATCCAACAGAAAACGAAATCACCATGCGTGCGTACGTACGGAATACAGTCTCGACGCCATGGTGTAATCAGTTTTTCCACCACCTCCTTACTTGGATGGGTATAATGGTGTAAAGAATAACTATATATGATTATTATAACATCATACGGATTATAAGATATTATATCATCCACTCCAATTCCATTCAATAAATATGGGAATGATATCATCGCTCGTGCGTGTGCACGAATTACCGTCTCCACGACGCGATAAGATTCATTTCCCATGTTAAGAATTCAAGAATGAGTATAAAGTATATATAATAAGTCATCATGAAATATATGACATAATAATGATACTGTATTTATGTGTATATATATTTGTATGTCATCTACTTAATTCCATTCAATTCAATAAGGAAACGAAAAGAGCATTCATGCATACGTACGGTGTACCATCTCCATGAACAATGTATTTATTTCCCTTTATAGATCTATTATATATATGTATATTCTGAATATATATTATATATAAATCATTCTTTATATTTTTTAATTAAGTTATTATGATCTAAGTAATCATATTAATAATTACAGGTCAAAACATGGGCGATAAATGAAACGATTTCACCCAAAATGTTTCTTTAACATGGAATTGACAAATGAAAGGATAATATAAAGTCATAAGTGAATCATATATGACATAAAAACTAATATTATGATTTTGTTAAAAATTAATAATATTTTTAAACCCACTATACAGTAGTCTCCGACACATACAAATGAAATTGGACATAAGGTAAGGGAAAATCTCACAACCTCATTTTTTACCCAAGATTGTTTATATTTTGGTATTTACTGGGGTGTATTTATAATCCACATCCATTTTTCCTCAATATGTAATATTATTTATATCCTCCTACAATTTTTTAAAACCAATTTTACCCTTATTAATGTTTTTAGTAAAAGATATGAAAGCAATATTTTGTTGTTTTTAGTACGAGGTACTTTTTGACATTTTCGACCAAAGTACGAGAAAATGATTTTTTAACTTATACCGCATGAATGGATTTTTATGATTTCATAGAATATTATTTTCATGAAGCTTCCTTTACATGTTTTCATGTTTATTTTTAATCAACTTATTTTAGTTTAAAATTTTATGACATGTTATGAAAGGAAAAATGTTTTTGAAGCAGAAAGGATATTTTCCTCAAGAATGAAGTTCAAGTGTTTTACCAAAATTATTTTCCATCTATGATAATATAGGGTTCTATTTCAATCGCTATTTTTACATCGATTTGATTTTTTTATGATGGAATTATTTTGATGAAGTCATTTTATCTTATATGGACTATGATATAGTGGCATGATGTTTAAGAAACCCATTTTTATTAAATGGGTTATGCTATGATTTATGATTTTGTGGAACACATAAGAATGGTTTCATTATTAGATGTCTGGGACCTATATCACCCTCTAATTCATTGGGTAAATATTCATATCTCATGAGATAGATATGGATGGAATGGTATGTTAATCTGGTTCAGTGATATAGGACAGGAAAGAGTAGTGAACTCAATTCAGAAAGAGACTTTGTCCACTAAGATGCTCTTGGCCGTAATTCCTTGGCTACTATGGAAATCATATCATGTGATTAATGGATTTACACATTTACATGTTTTATTCCCATGATATTTTATCATGATTGATGTTCCGTTATGATATATTCCTTACGTACATCCTTGATTTATGTCTTTACTCAAGATTTGGATGTTTAGATTTTATGTGCAAGTTTTTGCATTCACATGTTTATGGATTGTTTTATGTTCTCTATGTTTACCCTTACTGAGAATTTGAGCTCACCCATTTTTTGTTTTCTTTTCCCCAAGATATAAAGAAAGGTTTTAGGTAAGAAAACAAAAGGGAAGATTATTAAGGAGATGTTGAGGATCTTTCACCATGATTAGATGATTATTTTTCTGAGTTTCCAAAGACACTAGACTATTACGGTCCTTGTGTGTTTGTTTTTGTTATGTATTAAGTATTCCCAAAATGTTACGTAATGTGTTTGTACATAAATATTGGGTCTCTACAGAATTCCCAAAATCTGACCATTTTCTTGAACATGATAGCTAGAGGTATGGTTCAAACATATGATGTAATTGGCATATAATTTCTTTTGCTCGGCTACGCATAAGTTGGTGTCTTTATCAGGGAGAAAAGAAGAGGGACTCGAAACTTGTGGATAATGTTGGAACTCATGAAGTCAACAATAGAATGAGCCTTGACCTCCTTGAGTAGAACAGCTTCTTCCCAATTAGAAAAGAAATCTCTGGCCGTCAGGATGAACCTACACTGGCGAGCTGTCGCGAGTGGGTATGATCTCATGACATTGAGTCCACACCCTAAAAATTATCAAGAGTACTTGTTGTGGTGGAGATGTTCTGGCGGCCCATGCATGAAGTTAGCATAAATTTGGAATGCATGAAATATCATGGCGAACTCAATTCAATCATAAATCTTAGAGGGCCAGATGTACCCCAGTCTTCAGATCTGATGGGACAGCTTTGGCCTAGCCTGGTGAGCCACACATGAATTAGCGTAAACCTCATGAATGACCTATTAAATCTCGACTCCTTGGATGCAATATAGGGGGACACCATCAAACCCATTCTTTTAGAGGATCTTCTCAAGAGTGGGACCACTCAAGAGGGTAAAATGAAATGGGTGTCGTTGAATTCTCTCGCGCTCGGCCCGATTAGCCGGGAGCCAACTATTTTGGAGAAACATGACAAATTTGGCTCTCTGTTCGGGAGTCGCTTCAACCACTGTATATGAAGAACCTGGGGGTCCGGACGTGGAGGCTCTGACGGTATGATGGCTTACTCGCAGGTCGTCATCCTCATCTGAGGTGACAGGAGCAATGAATCTCTAGTGTGCCACGTATATAATCAGATAATCATGCTCAGAATCTATAATTGATGCATCTAGGCCGACCAGGGAATCAGTTTGAACATTTTGAGATTGAGGTACATGAGTAACTTCTGGTGGAGATGGAAACTGTGCTATTAGCTGGAGGGTGTGCTCCAACAATGGTACAAGATCAGGCTTTCTGACGACGTAGTCATAGTTAATTTTCATGATGACTAGTTTGGAATCCCCTTAGACATGAAAATGGGGCACATCGATCTCGAGTGCCAGCTCAAGGCAAGTGATAATAGCCTAATTCTCTACCTCATTATTGGTGCTGCCTTCTGACAACAAGAATGAATACGGTAGATTGGCTTGCACCAGCGTAAAGAAGACAATACCCGGGCCTACTCTGTTGTGTCTGGGTTCATTGAGACTCATGCCTGTGGGGATCCATGAGGCACCATCAATGTGAATCTTCCAACATGGGATGTCACGATCTATTGAGTGGATTTCCTTGTTGGGAAAATCCAGATCCAGGGACTGGTCCATGGGGGTTGGAGGGCAGTATGAAAATCAGCCAATGCTTTTCGGCTGATAGCATTCTAAGTCATAAACCAGTTTTCAAACTACGGAAGGATTACCGCCCACCATGATAGATGGCCAGTTAACATGGGGTGGTTTAGGATGTACTTTAAAAGGTCTACAAGAGACACCATATGTACCTTGTGGTGCTCTATGTAATGTCGCAAATTCTGCACAGCAAGTACGTGTGGAAGCTAGCTTCTTTTAATGAGGGAGTATATTGTCTTCGTATCGATGAGCATACAACTGAGATAGTAGAGGCTATTTTCTTTACCCTCATTATTATTATGGGAGATAAGGGCACCAAGAGATCATTCTAGGGAAGTCACGTACATGATCAGCAGTTTTCTAGAGATGGGTGGCATCAGGAACAGAGGCTGGAGCAGATATAGATTGATTTCCTCGAACGCAGTCTCGAACTCTTCATCCCACTCGTAGGAAGATCCTTTTTTCATGAGCCAAGAAAAGGGGTTAAAATTTCTTTCCATGATTCTCAATTAATTAGTATATATAGGCTATGTATCCTTGAAAACATCTAATCTCTCGAATATTGTTTGAGGGAGGAATCTAGCTGATGTCCTTGATCTTCTATGGTTCGATCTCAATGCCACTGTACCTGAAACAAATCCCAGAAACTTCTCAAAGGTGACCCCGAAGAAACATTTCAATAGGTTCAACTTCAGATGATGAGAAAGGAGGAAGGCGAACACTTTTCAAGGTCCTTGAGATGTTCCTTTCATTGGTGATATTTGACCACCAGATCATCCACATATCATTCCACCAATGTCCTATGGATTGGTTTTAATTAGCAGTGGATGACTCGCTGATAAGTGGAACCTACATTCTTCAGGCCGAAGGGCCTAAATTGGTAATAGAAAGTACCTTGGGGAACCCTAAAAGTGGTGGACTCTTCATCCTCAAGGGCTATCCATATCTGATTATATCTAGAGAAACCATCCATGAATGAGAGGGATTGGAGCCCAGCCGTAGCATCCATCAACAATTCTGTCACTGGAAGGGGAAAATCATCCTTCGCACAGTGATAGTTGAGATCCCATAAGTTGATACAGACTCTGATTTGTCTTCTCTTCTTCCCGACTAGAATAATGTTGTCTAGCCACTTGGGGTACTGAAACTCCTTGATAAATTTGGATCTGATGCACGTAATGGCTCCATGAGATGGGTGCATCTTTCTAGGAGGCTGGTGGACTCTCTATGATTTACAGGGAGACTAAAGCGGTGTATGAATACCTGAGGTTCTAGTCCTAGCATCTCGTCGTAGCTCCAGGTGAATACATCATGGTGAAGCATCAGGAAATCATTGTACCGCTACTGCTCATTGAGGGACATAGTGGCACTGATCAATGTGGGTCTCAGATCTGCCTCACTACCAAGGTTCACCTGTACCAGTTCATCGGCCGTGGTGGAGAAACTGTCTTCAAAGGAGGGGGGAGCATCCTCCAAATCCTATTAATCAATTTCGGAGGGATCCCTAGTTGAAAAAGCTTCCTCTGGGTTGGAAGATCCTGACGGGGGGCTGGTACGAGCCTAGAAAGAAGTGGAGAACATATCAGGGGATTCACGTGTTGGTGAGACCATTTTGATATAAACCCATCTAGTCTTTGGCCTAGGGGGGCACGTTTGACGTTATTAAAGAAATAGTGGCGCGTCAGCTTGAGTCAGATAATTCCATCCCGAAAAAATAGACACGTATGACATATTGTCGTTGCCACGGGGCGGAGATCCTGATATCTTATGGGGGTAGGAGGTTCTGGGATCACCTAAACCTGGTTTGTGTAGGAGTATGAGGTGATTTCCTCTCGTCGCTTGGACTTGGGAATATGCCTACCTCTTGTACCAGAGGCAATAAATAATTTCCCCATATCGGGGGTTGTGGCCTCTAATCGATGGTTCAGGAAGACATAAGCATTTTCCAGACCTGCCCAAGGGTGAGTTTCAACTATGATGGGGTCAACCTTAGTTTCCTGAATCTATTTGACCTTGCTATTGTAATAGTCAGAGTTCAGATAATGGGCTTCTCAAGAGGAAAAAAGGAGACACATCTCCTTAGATCACACCTACATGACCATTGAGGGAGTACATGAGGAATTGGTTATACGATGAGGGGACCACCACATTCTGGTAGAGCCATTGTATTCCAATCAATAGGATTGTACGCAGTGTCTTGGGAGACAACCATAAACTCGGTGCTAGAAACTGGGATGCCAAACTTGGTCTTCAAATTGATATTTCCAATCGTGGTCTGCTCTGTCATGTCATATCTCTGGATTCTTAAATCGAAGGGAGTCATGTCATCTTCGGATAAACCCAGATTTCGCAGCGTCCACGTCGGGATAAGGTTAACCCAGGATACAATGTCAATGAGACAACAACGAACCTCCACGCCATTAAATTGGTTGTTGTTGTACTGTGGGCAGATGTGCCCCTATATGGGAGAGACTTCATCCTCTATGGAGAATGAAATTATGTCCTAAAATTCTTCGCCGTCGACTGCTTTAGCATGAAAGGCTTCTGCAGCTGGTACATCTATCTCAAACTGGAGGGGGGCTTCTTAAAGCCTCGGTTAGGGCCTCAAGCATATATGGTGACAAGTGAAGGGATTCAAAGATGGAAAGCTTCACTATGATGCTGACACAATGATAAAGTACATCATACTGCCACGCTACGTGCAATATTCTGCTTGTTGGAAGCCGCTCTGTGATATGAGGCATAGTAGGCCCTATCGGTTGGACCGATAGCTGACTGGTGCTAGGTATGTCCATTTTCTAGTTAGTTGAAGCTCGAAGAGTAGGTACCATATAAGGAATGGACATCTGATATTGGCTTTTAGTGGAGCGAAGTTGGTCGCAACACGACAGAAGTGGTTATGCCTGATCTAGTAACACAAATGGTAGTGGAGGCAGGCCTGACGTCACTTCATGAAGAGGCAGAACATGTGGAGCTCTGCGATGGTCCTGTTGTCTGGTCTTAGTGGCATGCATGGGCTGGCTGGATGTGCCAACTGATGTGCCCTGACAATCCATGTGGCCACGACTCCGCTGATGATGGCGTCTTCTTGGGACATTGGGGAGTTTTTCTAGGCGTTCCCTGTTATCAGAAGTCATATATGGATTTACCAACTCCATGGAATTGACCAATGTGTACCCATGAATATCCTTGAAGATTCATCCTCTACTGGGTGGATTCTATAAGGAATCCCCATCTCTAGGCATATAAAGTCACCAAGAGTGCGAGACAACGATGGCATTGGCAGGGCGTATTTCTTTCCTTTACGTCGCCGATGATTTCTCTTCTGGGAAGAGACATGTTGAGATGATGATACAGAAGTTGTGGTAGCAGCTTATAAAGTCTCCGAATGATTCAGGTGTACCCGATGATATTATGGGCATGATAAACCTTTTTTGAGAGCCATCCAGTCATCATACGTCTGGGACCAGCGTTTGGAAACCTGGTTCCACTCACATTCGCTTTCGCTACTATTTTCCGACTATACAAAGTCACCTGCCACTTGTGTTGGGGTAGGGCCCAAAAAGACTATGTTGTTACAGACCTAGTCTTGAAGCCAGTCTTTGAACACATAGCACTGCATGAGGGTGTTCCCCAAAATCTTATGATAGGGGTTGTAGTTGGGGAGATCAATGATATTCTTCTTTTCTGGGCTTCTACACTCCGGAAAATGATCAATCCCATGTTCCAAGGAACGTATGAAATAGCCCAGAACCCGATTCTCGTTGAACAGGTTGGTCTCATTTTTCTATCTAGGAAGGGGACCCCAGGATCCTGACCCTAATGTGGGGCCAGAGGGTCTTATCGAGGAGGCGGGCCCAGATAGTCTTACCTGGGTGGTTGCGACACATTCCACAGCGGTGCATGCTGATTCTAAGGAGAACGGTGCAAAGACGGAGGATGAGCCTGAGGTGGATGTCCTCGGCGAGGTTGTGGGGACAGTGCCAATGGTAGAAATTATAGTTTCCTAGGGGCTTCTATTTGGGCCACTACAGTGGGATCGACTCTAGCAGCCCTCCTCGCTGGGATTACAGGGGGTAACGGACGTGCCCGGTTGGCCTGTTGCATGGATTCCTCTAGGCACTAGGCCTTATCAGAGAAGTCTCAAAATCCCCCAGTGTAGTTATAGAGGATCAGGGAGGGAACCAGTTCCATCTTGAGATTCCCTACGCACATCGTCATTAGTTTCTCTTAAGTCAGTGGCATGTCAAGAGAGTATGAGAGCCCCTTCCACTGGGTGATAATGTCCGTGAATCACTCATCATGCATTTGTTTGCACTTGAAGAGGTTTTTGATTCTCGTTTTCTAGGTGGTGGAACTGAACATGTAGAAGAATTTCCTGCGGAAGTCCCTCCAGCTAGTTATGGACCAGATGGGGAGCTGTTTGTACTAAACGAATGCCATCCCCTCAAATGTCGGAACAAAACAGTGGAGCTTTGCGGCCTCCTACTTCGCTAGAGTCCCTAACATGGGTCCAAATCTTGAGTTTATGTGGTCCAAGTGTTGCGGTGGGTCCCCTATCCAATTAAATTTGGATAAGTTGGGATTTTCAAATCCTAGAGGTGTTGGGATATCATCCACCCATGCTAGGTATGGCTTGCTATCTGGTGGGATTTCCACCTGTCGCATTTCCAATGCCTCAAGGAGGGCTATGAGTACCACCATAGGATCCTATAAGCTAGGGTACCTGTCTTCATGGGGATCCCTAATGACGAGCTCATTGTCGGGTTCTTCAACATGTTAGACATGCTTAGCAGCTCGTGGAACGGCTCATGGAGTTACCCTTGGGGTGCCCGGGGGAGCCTGAGAAAGATTCCTTGGATTCCCGCACCATTCAGGAGGGTTTGACGAGACATAACATGCCATCTTGCCGTGAGTTCAGGCTTCCACCCTATCTGCATGAGTGGCATGATCAGGGTTTCCTGGGGGCAGCTCGCCAAGGGGAAGTTGTTCCTACCCCTTCTACCCCGGCCTAGGATCGCCCTAATCTGGTCATCTCTCTACAGCGCATTTAGCCAATCCCTTGGTAGGAGCAGGGAGACCGAGTAGGTTCTTCTACTGACATGTAATCCTCCCAGATGGGTCCAACAGTGGTGGAAAACCCTCCGGGGGTAAGTCTCCATCAAGAAGCTCCAGCTCTTCCTCTTTGTCCTTTATGTCTGCAATGTGGACCGTGACCCTTCCTCGGAGAATTTTCTCAATATCGCATAGCGAGTCTGGCTACCGCTGAATAGGACTAAAGAGGAGGGCATCAAAATGCCCCCAACCACAAATTTTCTTATGTGGTTAGCCTACCTAATAATTTTTCATAGTATCATGATACTTTGAATGCGTTAATATTTGAGGGCCTCACGGTGACCTGGTGACTCGGGGCACGGGGCCACAGGGAGCGCAGCCAGATCAACCAGACGACATTGATAGCTGATGTATTCGAAAAGAATTTGTCTCCTTGGATAAACCACACACTGATGACGAAGACTGAAATGTGTCTCCCAGAGGGTGTAGTGGAAACACTTAACTTCTTCCAGAGTGAGGGATTCTGGTATGCAGAAATTCCACATTGCCACGGGCCAGAACTTCTTGGGGAAGTGGTCCACTACGAGGATGTTCCAGAAGCTCCTAGGCTTAGATTTAGGGTCTGGCCATTTATATCCCCACTCGTTAACTGTAGGTGACTGAGGAACTAGAAGCTGTAGTAAGGCAGACCGATGGGATGGCAGGCTGGCCGATGGAGAGTACGGTGAGCGGGCCGACTAACAGCTGATTCTCAGGCTGTCATTCGAAAAGTGTGGCGACCTAGCCACTACAACATGATAAGATGGGATGATGAAGGCATTTCCCAGTTTAGGTTCTAGGTCTACTTGTGATATTCCATAATGCTTCCCACCTTCCATTGATCCCCAGAATAGCTCTCCATGATCTCTTGTGGAGGTAGATACCTTTTCTGATGATGATGGTGGTGATTGCACGACCGTAACTTGTGGGGTCTCCATAATTTCTCCTTCCTAGATATACCTGTCGTGTGAGGAAGGAATCATATGAAACTTGAATTACTGGAGTAATAGGATGATGCACCTTATTCCTACCCTGACCCTTGACTCGGATGATTGAGGGGAGGGTTCCTGAGCTGATTCGTACTCCATTTCAGAGTTTAAGAAGCAGACTCGTTTGATCTTCATCCGGACCTTCACATGATTCTTCTTTTGGCGGAGATGACCTGCCTTCCTGCCCTTGGGTGGCTCCTTTGGATATGGGAGATTTCTGACACGGAGTCCTTCGGTCGCACTGGTGTTGGGGTGGAGAGGGTTTCCTCTTGAGAAAGTCTGGGTGCGAGGATAACCTGGGAAAATATTGATGGGTATATGGGGAGGGCCTCCATGGATATCTCTTGATCTAGAAAAACCACCTCTGGGACCGGGATGAGCATGGGGAGGACCTCCATGCTTGGTGTGGGTGGAGCGATGCTGGCCTTAACCCCTCTAGTTGTAGGGGTGAGGAAGACCTTCACCGACTGCTGAGAATATTTAGGGAGGATCCCCAAATTGGAGAGAGGTTGGACATGCAACGCACCTGCACCAGTGGTGGGGAGTAGGAGGAACGACTCTACATCTAGTGTAATGGGCACTGGATAGGCATCCATGCTGGGTATCACCGTCACAAGGCAGACATTCATTCGGATTGGGGGTGGCTCAGGGTGGACCTCCAAACTGAGCCTTGAAGCAGGGAAGGCCCGCAATCTCTATGGTAGTGTTAAGGGGAGGACATCGAAACGTGGTGGCATCACTATGGGTTGGTTCGCGTCGACCACTGCTCTTGCCTACGACCAAGAGAGTCGACCCAGCCTGCCAATGGAGAGGTTGGGGCCTCGATCCCGGTTGGGAATATAAGAGCCCCTGCTCATTGTATACAGGGACATTATGACATGCGTTGGTGGTTTCTCGGGCCATAGTAGTCGTCGACGTTGATTCCCCTTGGTTGGATTCCTCCTCAGAATACGTGCGACGCTGGTGTCGGGTTAGATGAATCGGGGCCGGTGGCCTAGGTACATAACATACCTTCTCCACTTCCAGCAAGACCGAGCAGCGGTGATAATGTGGCCGGGTGGGAGCCTCTACTGGGATCCCCTGAATTGGGACACTGACCAGGCTGGGCCGGACATCACCTACCTCGCCAGCATAAGGTAGTGAGTCTTCAAAGCGCTCTCGGGATATGCCCCCGAAGCGGTTAAATGTCATGGTGGGCAGAAATTTCTCCCTGCATAGCGCTCAGGGGTGAAGTTGGAAGAGAGGTGTGGACACTTGCAGGTCCAGGCGGGCCATACCTCTCATAGGGATGATGCCCTCATCCTCGTAACAACACATGAGGTAGTTAATTACCCTTTTTTGATATATTCAGATGGGGAGATGGGGAGTGGGAGCCCCATAGTCGTAGACGCCGAGGCTGTCACAGAAGAGGTGAAGCCATACGGAGTGGCTATGCTAGCGCTGCCCATGCCCCTGTGTAGAAGGGAAAGTGGTGATCGAGTCCCTGAGGTAGCAACCTGATTCCTGAAAAGTAGGGAGATTAAATCATCAGTGCTGTAAGAAAAAGGAATTTACGACCAATGCCCCATCGTTATCCCATCTTCTGTGATCGGTAATATGGATCCGCGTGACAACGTCAAAAAATGGGATGTACAATGTTCCACTACCCCAACTTCTGGTGAGTTTCACGCCAGGACCGCTATTTGCCTGGTGGGACCTGACGCTGGATAACTAAATCCGGTGACACGTCATTCAATTGATTCCTTGAGCGCTACTAATCTCCATATTGAGGAGAATAATTCCACGTAGGGTTCACCATTTTTTCCGATTCTTTTGACGGGGCGTGTGAGTCCGTCTCGCTTGGGGATGAGGGGTGTGATTTTTGTTTCCCCGCATTCCCGATTTCCAAAGGTGGGTGACATCCACTCCTTATTCTCGGACATATTTTCCTTTATCAAAACATGATGATGGGATGTCAGTTCTTCCATCTGTGGATTCCTCCTCGGAACTCGTCACCAAGTCTGAGTCTCCCTCATAGACTTAAGACGTTGTTCGTGAAACTCTTCCTAGCGCCATATCTTCATGGATACTAGTTAATTACACTACTTCTATTAAGAAATTTCAAGGGGTCCGGTCAGGGCAGAAACCTTCGGTTAGGAGAGTAGTCACGTTGGTCATCACTGGTGTGCCTGGACACTGGGGAATTGGTGTGTCTATCTTCTGTCCCTTATTATAGGTCTTCTCAAAGGTGCAAAAACCTGAGGAATCCCACATCGAACGTGGGAAAACATATTACATGGGAATTTATATGAGGTTTTTCTCAGCTTCCCAAGTTTGACACATGGAATACCGCATGTTTAACGTCCAGTGGGGACAGATCGGGCTGATCAGAACACTAACCAGAGTGGATCAGAAGAAGGAAACCCCTAGAGGGAACACTGATATTGGGGCCAATGTGTTAGTGGTTTCTAGAATGATGTTAAATGGGATGGGGAATGGGGTGGCATGATCCCACCAAGATGTGGCATCCCTGGTACGGATCATTATGGACGATGGAAGAATTTGTGAGTGGGGTGGTGAATGAGATGGAACCGTCATGAGGATGGTGATGGTTTTGGGATTTGGCCTCCTTGAGGCTTCCTACGTATCTTAATGGCAGGAATCAAAGTCCACATATTTCATTTGATGATGTCTAACCACCAATTTGGGTTCAACAGATTTCTATTGGATGGGGTTGTAACAAGTTATAGCTGGATAACCTCAAAATGGCTTACCACTGGATGGGGTCACAACGACTTACCACTAACTGAGGCCCATAGTTTAACGTCATGAAGGATGAGGGAAGAATGACGTGAAGATGGACTTGGGGTCCAATGGTTGTTGTTATTTAACCATGGGGAGGCTACCTACATACCCTTCCATGGAAAGGATCAATGACCTCGTAGTTCATGGATTTTGTGAACTGATGTGAATGTGGTCAGAGCGACCGGGTGTTGGTGGGCTTGAACCCCAGGGAGGCTTTCTACGCACCTTGCCTTGGAAATGAAGATAGTCCACATAGTTCAGGGGCTGGCATGGGGAATACACTCTCGGCTGACCAGCGTGTTGTTTAACCGACGTAAAGATGGTCCGAACGACCGAGTGTTGGGCTTGAACCTCAGGGAGGCTTCCTAAGTACCTTACCTTAGCAAGGATCAAAGACCTCATAGTTATTGTATGTGGCAAGGATGTTACACTCTATGATGCCTAGGGTGGATGTCATGGATGGTGCTTGCTATAAGCCCATGTGAGTCATGCTCGGTGTGAGAACTAAGAGACATCAAAGACCCAACGATCACGTCACGAAAGGTGCGTCTGTGGGAAGTTGAGTGGCGATTACATGTAATTGCAACTGAAAGAAGAAACAAGAGATTATGCATGGTTAGCAGCCCAAAGATCTTGGGACTTACTCTAGAAAGGAGGCCCAATGACGACAAAGCATAGCAGGAGAGGGATTTGGGACCGAATAAAGGAGAAGCATTGTTACCAATGAAACCCTTTGCTGGCCTTGGGGACCAAAGAAAAATAGAGGAGCAGGTATGATTTCTCTGACAATAAATCTAGGGGCTTACATCGAGATGGTTTCCCTTTCCCCGTGGAAAAATGACACACCCATAATGAGGATATAATCCCTTGTGGAGACCAGTGCGTGCGGAGAATGTCTAATGTGGTGGTACGTCACGTGCAAGGCATGGGGTGAAGTCACAGTTTCACGTCATGTTATGGAGATGAAGGTTCTTGTCAGTTTAACATCTTGTAGCTTGGATGAGATGGGTTTGTCACAAACCCCTAGGACATACATAACCGGAACCCTCTGCTCCTTGGTGCAATGAGGGGACAAGAAAATCCGTGGATAGTGGTTGTCATGGAGAGAACCATCGGTGGGTCCACGTTAGCATGGATATGCAAAGAAGAAATAGCCATTAACGTGCATATGCGATGAATCAGGAGGTGATGCAACACAATAGGTGGTATCATCCATGTGACTTTTAAGTTACATCATGTGAATATAAGAGGTTTCATGGGAAATTAGTGTATGGTGAAGGTGATGTGGGCACAAGAGGCTCTAGAAAATGATGCTGAGAAGAGGGACATCACAGTCGCACAAGGCGGGAGGCTTGCACACAAAAGTGACCATTGCCTGAAAAGGGGCCAGGACGACACACAAAATGTAATGGGTGAACAATAATGTCCGGACTGACGTGAAAAAGGGATTTCACATGCGAAGAAGTCCAAGATGGTGCACAATTGAGCACTGGGTGAGAAAAAGAACGAGCCATCAAGAAAAAGGAATTTCACATGGGGGACCTAATTGCGTGCAAGTGGAAGGAATTTCATAGGGGAAGGTTCTCAATGGGACTTAGAAGAAGATCATGCCTGAGGGGTCCCACGCAATGGCGGTCCCCTAGGAGACCTGGCGTGAAAAATTTAGTACCTGAAATCCATCTTTTGTGTGCATGATAGGTGGATTTTGTGCAGGGGAGATGGTTTAGATTATTTGGGATGATGTCAAAGGGGGGGATTCTATTTATAGGTGCTCAGGTATGCAGGTCTGTGTGGAAAACAAGCCGACACAAAATATAGTGCACCGTGGCATCAGCGGTGTGTAAACCAACCGCATGGGGTGGTGGCATGACATAGTTCCACTTCTGCGTGGAAAAATCTCGTGAATCTTGTATTTTTTTTGTGAGCGGCATATGTTTTTCACGCACCTCAGTATTTTTTTCATGCCGCCCCACCGAGACCCCCAGAATGGATTGATGGTTCCAAATATGACTTCACTTTGTCTCACCCAAACCTTCCTCAGCCCCGAAGTGCTTTTCAGCGTCTACATTTACTCTTCTGGTATTATCATCTAACCAGAATGAAAAACTGATCGATTATATGGGGGAATTAAACCAAGACGCGAAAATTCATTTTCTATATGATACATTAGTAGCAAGGAATAATTTTTTATATGTGATATAGATGTATATATCTATGATTTAATACTATATCATATCCTTGGTTTTTATATGAAAATAATGATGTATATGATAGGATAATCTGACAATGAAGGAGAAACGAAGATGAAAAATCCATTATTCATAGGGTGTGGGAATAATCATGGATGGAATGGTATTAATGGGACTTAATTTTCTTCATTGTGGAATGGATTTTCATCAACCATATGACTGTCAATGTGGTGGGATAATGATAGATAATGATGAGAATGATGATAAATTCCCATAGAATGCACCTCCCATAGTTTAGTACTTCAATTTAATGGAGTTTTGGAATTTTTCTAGAAAATAACAAAATATTTTGGTAAATAATGGTGATAAACAAAAAAAATCTTCTAGAGAAATGTTTAAAAGGAATCTTACGTAATCACAATGGATGATGTGATTCATGATATTTAGGGAACTCTATAGTGGGTAATTTCATATTTTATTTATTGAAACTATTATCTATGAAAATATTTATATATATACATTCATGTAACTTTTTATTATTATAGGAATTTATTACCTATATCTACATATGTTATAGTTTAAATGAAATCACATTGATATATTTCCAGCGCAAGGATAACCCCAAGATTCTAACATAAACATTTTTATACGATAAGAGTCTATCTCGGGAATAATGGTTGAATTAGATTTTGGAATCATGTATATTTTGAAAAAGTATTTATTGTGATTTTGTTATTTTAATAGAATAAAATACAAATTTATTCCCATTATTGGTATGTGATATTGAAAATAAAAATTTTTAAGGGATAAATTAATTATTATTTTAAAAAAATTTATTACCAATTTTCTAATGCATGGGATAATTCACCAGATATTGATTTATATATGTTGGATAATTGTTTCTAACAAAGTTTTGGAATGATATCATAATACTTATGGAGTAAATTATAACTATTCCAATGGATCTTATGCCCCAATTGTGATTCAGGGGTGACAATATCACCTTTATCTCATTGATTAAGAGATGAAGTGTAAAATATTCAATGAACAACCACTGGGTGAGATTTTTCATCTATAATGAATTGAAATAATGTATTTATATATTCTATTGAATGGTTATTTAACTATAGGAAAATGATATTCAAATAAAAAATTTATCCTTGTGCCGTAATTTATGATTAATAAAATGGTCCTATAAATCAGCACAAATTTCAGGTTTGGTGATCATTAAATTTCTATGGATCAACGACTTAGGCTGATTAATATTATATACCACCCTCCATAAGAATTTAAGTGTTATATTTAACATCTATATCCCTATTTACACATTCCACCTACATTCTCATATGTGATTCATTGTTGTGAGTTATTTTGAGTAACAATTATGTTTCTAACATTAATTTTTTAAAGGAAAATTTTGTATCCATTTCTACGATGCCGGTTCTATGAAATGATAATTCTAGTTTTAAACCATTAACAACCTAAAGGAATACCATTGGATAAATTATATTTTGTGGCATAGAATTTAAGACCCCTTATTTTTATAAATTGATTTTTTTAGAAAAATTAAAATTTATTGATTTTTCATTACACGATACACTAAGATATGATTTTATTATACACAACACCATGTTAATCATGATATACATGAAATACACAGATTATCTTGTGGTATATCTGGCACTATGTTTGGACTCTGTTACACTAAATTTTGAATTTATTTTATATCTAATGTTACATAGAAGACATAGTTATATTGAACTAAAATATATTATTCATAATAGTATTAAAATACTATTATATATAAAAAGAATCCATTTGAGTGGAAAATTTTAAAAATACTAACTATATTTTAAAATTATGGATTAAATTTTATTATGAAATTAATTTTTGGTTATCAATTTTTTATAAATTAGAATGAGAATAATTGGATATAAAAGATATGTTATTATGAGAAATTTATTTTTGTTCTCACAATGATTATTTTTGTTAATAAATTAAATTATAACTATTAATTTGTGTTATTATTGATTTTTATATATTATATGTTTTTAAAAAATTACGTTCATCCAATATATTTTATTTTATTAAATTATGAAAAAATAATACTTCAGGCATAAAATTATGTACTATCTAAAATGTAATATTACCACCATTTAATGAAATACTTAATTTAAATCTAATTTTGTGATGTTTTATAATTTTTAATTTCAAAAAAATAAAATTCTAAAATCATAGTATCTAATTTCACATAGGTTTAATTTTTATAATTATTCTATGAATATTCAAATTTTTGATGAATACTAAAAAACTATAAAATTTAAATGAAAACCTATTTTACATATAATCAATTTCTCTTGTGAAATTATATTTCAAACTTTTATTAGGGTTTTATTATTTAAATTATAAAAAATATCCAATTCAATCATTTGAGTCCATTTCATATTGAAAATTATTAGAATAACATTTCAATCATTTGTTCTTTTTACTTTAAAAACACACATTCCCATCTTGTCCACATGATAAATATTAAATAGATATCTATAAATCTATGATTTAAATTTTGAAAAAAATGGATTCTATATTTGGAATGATAATAATTTAAAATTTATATTGAGTTAAAAAGAATTTTTTTACATAAACAAATAGTCAATATATTTATAATATATTACAATGATTAAGGTAAAAACAAGTTTAATTTGTGGATAAATATTAACATAAAGGTATAAATAACCTAGCTACATTCAAAAAATCCCTAGTATTTACATATTTAGAACATATACTCCATTTTACTGATTATTCACCATTATTGGAGGCACATTATCTAAGAGAGCCCTCTCAATGGTATTTAAAGTTTTACATTTACATGAGTTCCACTCCTCATCAACTATAAAAAGGGAACTCACCTCCCTCACATCTTCAAAACATTTAATAACATTGGATCACACATTGTAATGACAGAATCTTGTGAATAATATTTGTTTCCTAATTTACAATGTGTTATTTAATACTCAACAAAACTATATACTTAATGTATTTAAGTGAGTATAATTAAAATGATATCATTGAGTTTCGATTGTTATATGATTGTTATCCAATATGTCCATTGTTATCTAAACTCATAATGTAATGATTATTGATTTTAAATACAAGTGATCTTGGTTAATTAATATATAATGATTAGTCGATGGCCTCATCTAGTAGACTCGGGCCATATGAATCTCATATGCCGGAGCTTGGGAAGGAGGTTGCATCTCGGGGCTTTGCCCTTGACCAAGACAAAGATGAAATACAACATGTGAATCTTGAACGGAATCACCTAAGGTAGAAGTTTATGTTGAACGAAATACCCACTCGGGAAATATTGTCTGAGCCGCCCCAAGAATCTATCACAACAACACACCTTACACTTTTTCCATATGCAGTTGTTATAACGGTCTATATAATTAAGCCTTAGTTACATTCTACAATCCTTTGGTATGAATAAAATTATTACTCCTTGTTATGGTAAAATTTTTGAATTTCAAATATCTGGATAAATATAGGATGAAATTAAAGAAGTTTCATACTATTGATGTATTTTGGTATAAAGGGGTATTTTATAATATTTTGGTACACATTAAATAATTAATAATGTGAATTGGTTTTCAAAAAATGGTCTTCTATAGTTATGTTGAGTAAGAAATTTATTTTCTAATAAGATCAACAAAAGTTTTAGTGAATATTAAAGTATGAATAATAACATACCGTATCAATAGCAATGAATATCAATGAGAATTAAATCAGAAAAAATAGAAACTTCACCCATGAATATATAAATACATCTGAGGCATCGTAAAAGTGAAGAAACGATCATGGTATAAGTTTTGTTAATTTGGGATGTCATAAATATTTTATTTAAAATTTTATAATTATTTTAAAATTTTAAAATAGAAATTTATTTTCATAAAATGTAATCATATATTTTTCATTATTGTATTATTATTATACAATAATTTTATGGGACCTTGATTACATTCTTAAGGTGTTACATAATGATTTATATTTTTAAATATGTATTTATTAAGTTAATAAAGATTGTTTTAAATTAAATTACAAATATTTAGAATATTTTTTTCATAAAATGGAGCTCAATTTTTAATTTAGAGCATTGATATAAGGTTATGGTTATTTTCTTATGATTTTTCTCAAATTGTTAATTTTTTTTGAATAGTAAAAGTACAATTTTGAGCTTCAAGTGTTTAATAAAATCATTAATGATGTAATAATGATTTAATAATTCAGGTCGACTTATGAATAATAATATATTCTTAAATTTTTTTCATGTGGCCAATACCATGGTCAAATACCATGGGCAAGCCCATGGTTTTGCAAATACAACCAATGAGGTGTCTGTTAGAAATTAATAATTTATTCTCTCACTTTTCATATAAATACCTACCAACTCGCTCATTAATTTCATTTTGAAATCCTCATAAACAATGATTTGGTCTATTTACCTCTCAATGAGTCCTCCCAATGTTCCATCAAGCCTCCCAAGGTCCCGACCTTCCTGTTTTCAAAGTTACTCTACATGGTTTAGGGAACCCTTCACCCTCATATTTTATGTTATTATTTCATTTATGTTATGTACTCTAGTTTCCATCTAATTATGTTTGGGTATGTTATTATATATATTTATTACTTTCAATTTCATGTCCATATTATTAGATACCCATTCCCCTCACATCAATTTATTTTTTGAATATTTAAGAGATGTCATTAGGTTGCCGAATTTTCGTAAGAAAATAACATATTCTCTTTTCCAACGATTTTCATTTTCATATGGTACTTCCTTAAAATATCTATAAAATGATCATATTTCTTTGTATTATGTACCCATACTGTATAATGAGTTATTTATGAGTGTGTTTCACTTTTCCCCTCTCTTTTTAATGTTTTCTAAAATGATGTTTTGCAGCCGTTATGCTGCTGAATTTATGTCAAAAAAATCTCTTTATTTTTTCTCAAGAAATTATCTTTTATTATTTATGTGGATACCAAAATATATTTTCATTTCTAGGGGTATTCATAAATACATAATATCATTATATTTTAATCTGGAATTGACATACATATAACCCTCACTCCCTTTCCAAGGGATATAAATGACATAATGATCTTATTTTTAAGAACTTTATAAAAATGAAAATTTTGACATGAAACCCATTTATTTGATTTTATTTGGGTAATTTATTAAATGTATGATTATGATATATGTAGATCAATTGAATATAAAGTCATATTAAGGGTTATCCTTTATAGCGCTCTAATGCATTGGGTAAAAAATTAATCTCTAGAGATGACAAGTTTCACGATACATTGGTGAACATCCTTGGTAATTTTTATTAAACCATGGGGATAAGTCATGGTGATATGATCATTAATATCAAAATTCAATTATATAGCCACATATTCATGTTATGATTCATGTTATTTTTATTATGATAAGCTTATTTTTTCACTACTCATGTCTTATGTTTTTCATCATGTTCTTATTGATATCACAAGTAAACTGATTTATTTTCATTCCTTACTGGGACTTTAGATCACCCTTTCCTTTGATGTGTGTCTCCAGGTTATAGGATGTAGTAATTTTACATAGTATGAACTTATAATGAATCCATACAAGTGGATTATAATAATGTTTTAAGTTTTTTTGAGTTTTACAGTTCCAGATTTCCAAGACACTAGACTTTTAAGATCCTCCGTTTGTAAAATGTAATGAAATGTTATATAATATAAAGGAAGGATTCCATTGTCAGTATCAATGCATAGTTTATTAATTTATGGAACTTAGGCTAAGAATTTTTTTTGAATAACCCTATAGAAAAGTTTATATATTGTAAAACTTCATTGTATTTTGGTGAGTATTTATTAAGTGGTTTACCAAAAAAATAAATCCCTATTTAGAAATGACTACATAGAGGCAGATCTGGAACATATGTACAAAGGGGTAAAACCAGAAAACACCGCATTTTTCTAGAATTCAATACGAACTAGTACACGACAAGGGGACTTGCTACACTCTTGGTTATGACACTCCCCGGGGATATGTTTGGATAATGTCAATATTTTTATGAATCATTATGAAAGAATTATAGAGAAATGTAATTATCTAAGCATGATGTTTTAAGACATAAAATAATTTATAGTTAAAAGTTTCGTAAATGAAATAATTTTCTCACTATGGTTTTATTATTTTTGAAAATGGCGGTCAATAGGAGAAACTGTGCAAATGGTGACCACAATTAACCATGCACTGGCAGCCCTCCGATGGAAGATGGAATGGAAACATTAATGCGAATGATGAACCAACTAACTCAAGTTATGGGAAATAACATGAATCAAGATAAGAGTCTGATCTCACCATAATGGAAACAACATTCTTCTGAATCATTTATTCGTTAACGACCACTAACCATCAGTGGATCGACTGACCCATTTGTTGATGAATAGTGCATCAGCTCTATAGAGAAGATCTTTTCAGTGATCCAATATTTAGAGAAAGAGAAGGTCACCCAGGCTGTCTATCTCTTTGAAGGAGAACATTATCAGTGGCGGTAAATGATTAAAAACACGAGGAAAAACATGGAGGTTGAAGTTATGGATTGGGAAGACATCAGAGGGACCTTATTCAGTAAGTATCTCCCTCATTCAATGATATATGGAATGAAGAAAGTGTTTTTCAAGCTGAAGTAGAAGAAGAATGAATTTGTGGGAAGCTACGAGATGAACTTCTTAAGGATTTCATGATACACATATAGATTTTTCATGGTTCCAAATGGGAATGTTGATAGATTTTTCAGTGGAATGAGACCTCATTTGCGGAAGAATCTTGCTAACAGAAACTATGATAGCTATAAAGAGATCATGCAGAGAGCGATGAAAGTTGAGCTAGTGTTTGGTGAGAAGTAGTGGAATCATAAATCAAATGAGGATAATAGATCAATGGAGCCCATCTTAGGGAGGACATTTGATTAGGGAATAGAAGGAAAACAAGTGAAATGCCCCATGTGTAATAAATGTTGGAAGAAGTATTCATGGAACTACCTTCTCGAGAGCGAGAAATGCTAAATGTGTGGAAGAGATGACCATATTGCATGGAATTGTAGTAGTGAGGTGAAACCTCAACTTACAAACACTAATGACATGGGGAAGATGGTGAAGGACCTACTGAATGTCCAGTTCTATAAGTGTGGACAACCTGTCCACTTTTCCAGTCATTGTCCAAATCATAGGGTAGTGGAGGGGAACCACCATCAACCTCAGCAAAGGGCAAGGGAGCGTGGTCGTGCTTTTTCAATCATGACTGCTAATGTTGAATCTCTGAATGATGTGGTAGCAGATACTTTTGTTGTCCTTTCAAATCCATCATGTACATTTTTTTATTCTTGTTCTACGCATTCCTTTTTTTCTTCCTTGTTTGAAATGAATTTCGAATCAACCCCCTATTCTCTAAAAGTATAGTTATTAGTTAAGACTCATGGTGGGATTATCCAAGCAATTTCAGTTCTTAGAAACTCTATTATTTAATTTAGATAGAACTATATTATAGCATATCTAGTAGTCATTCCCATGCTAGAATTCAACATTATACTAGGGATGGACTTTCTCCCAAATTATAATGCCATTATCAAATGAAGAGGCAAGGAAATATCAGTAGACTTTAATGGGAAACCTATAGTTATCTTCCAACCGGAGACATCTCAACCTAATCATTGTCTAAAAGAACCCCCAATATCCATCTTCATAGAGTTGATCAGTGAATAAATGAAAGAGATGAGAGTTTAAGGATCTAAAATTTCCCCATCGTTGAGGAATAGGTTGATGTATTTATAGAGGAGGTACCCAGACGTCCCCTAGAAATAGAGGTAGAGTTCTCCATTGAACTCGTACTTGGATCGCATCCGATATCAAAGACCCCTATTGAATGGAAGGGGTGGAGCTATAATAATTAATGAAACAACTCTAAGATGTTTTACAGAAGTGGTTTATTTGATTGAGTGTGTCTCCTTGGGGATCACCAGTTCTCTTTGTGAAGAAGAAGGACAGATCGATGCGGCTATAAATTGATTATTGAAAATAGAATGGGATCATAGTGAAGATCAAAAACCCTCCTATAAGAATTGATGACTTATTTGACCAACTTCTTGGGGCTTATCTTCGATCTAGTTATCATCAATTGAAGGTTAAGAAATAATACAATCAAGATATGGTCATAATGAGTTTGTTGTTATTCCATTTATACTGACTAATTAACTCGCTATTTTTATGGAATTGATGAATAGTCTTTAAGGAATAACTTAATAATGTTGTGGTAATTCATATCGATGATATTCTGATATATTCTAAATGTTGTGAGGAGCATGGGGATCCTCTAAGGGATATTTTTCAAAAAATATAGAAGGAGATTATATTTTGGAAGTATATAGAATGTGAATTCTGGTTACAAAAAATTGATTTTTGGGGCACATTTTAACCAATAAAAAAATCACATTTGACCCAAAAAGACAACTTTTGTAAAGGAGTGGCCACAACCTAAAATAATAACTAAGATTCGTAGTTTCCTTTGATTTGCAGGATATTATATGAGGAATGTGGAAAGAATTTAATGAATTTCTAATCCATTAACAAAGTTAACTCAAAAGGGTTCATGTTAAAAAAGACAAAGGAGTGTGATGGATGTTTCCATGATCTGAAGAAGAGATTGGTTACAAAAACTGTGTTAATTCTTCCCTCACGTGGAGAAGGATTCGTTATTTTTAGCGATGCATATCTGAAAGGACATGGGTGCGTCTTCCTAAAAAATGAAAAATCCATTGCTTATGCTTCTCGAAAGTTGAAGATTCATGAGCAGAACTATCCAAAACATGATCGGGATCTATCTATGGTCGTTTTTTCTCCAAAGATATGGACGTACTATATTTATGGGGAGAAATGTGATATATTCATAGACCATCAAAGATTGAAGTATATTTTCACAAAAACAGATTTGAACAAGAGGCAAAGGAGATGGTTGTAACTTCTTAAAGACTATGATTATTCATCTCAATGTCATACTAGAAGAGAAAACAATGTTATTGATGCATTATGAAGGAATGACCCAGCTGTTCTGTCCATGATAAGGATTCAAAAACAACCTTTGATCAATGATATAGTAAATAAGGACATGGGAATTATAAGGTAAGGGACATCGTTAACCCTAAAAAAATGAGTTGTCAACCGGCATTACAAGAGAATCTTGAGAAAACGTCAAAAGAAGATCCTTTGTTATAGAATAAGTCTGAGGAATTTATGGATGGAAATATTCTTGAGTTCAATATAGATGAAGAAGGAATACTGACTTTTTTACAAGACTATGTGTTCCATCTATTCTGGAAATAAAGAAGGAGCTGATGGATGCATCTCACAGATCTACATTCTCTATACATCTTGGAAACACATAAATGTATAGGGACATTCGTGATCATTATTGGTGGGATTATATGAAAAGGTAGATTGCTGACACCACATCAAGGTGCTTGGCATGTCAGTAAGTGAAGTTAGAGAGACAACTTCATAATGGGGTATTGAAAAAACTACCCATACCAGCATGAAAGTGGGACAATATCACAGTGGACTTCTCTACTAGTCTCCCGTGAATATCCAATAGAGACAATGTGATATGGGTTATTTTGGACTGTCTCACCAAGACTGCCCATTTTATCTCCATTCAGAAAGATTTATCCCATAATCAAATTTCATGGATTTATGTGAAGGAAGAGGTAAGCCTGCATAGGGTTCCACTTTCTGTCATATCTGATCAAGATCTAAGGTTCACATCAAAATTCTAGAGAATTTTTCATCATTCTTTGAGAACTGAATTAAATTTCAGTACACCCTATCACCCCAAAACTGATGTCTAATATGAAAGGTCTATTAAAACACTCGAGGACATGGTGAGAACATGCTAAATGGAACTTAATGGTTGATGAGGTCAACATATCTTTTTAGTTGAGTTATCTTACAATAGTTGCTTCTACTCGAGCATTTAAATAGAACCCTATGAAGCTCTATATAGAAAGTGATGCATAACTCCTACTTGTTGGGATGAATCTAGTGAGAGAAAGCATCTGGGGCTAGATATTGTGAAATAGATGATAGAAAAATTCCATGATATCCAACAACACATTAAGGATTCTCATAGTCGGCAAAAGAGCTATGTCGACAACCATCGAAGGGACTTGGGGTTTTTTTGGTGACAAGGTCATTCATTTAATTTCTACTTAGAAGATAGTAATGTGGTTTGTGAAGAAATGTAAGCTCAGTCCCATGTACATTGGCCCCTATGAAATCCTTTATCACCAAGGACCAGTGTCCTATCGGCTTGCACTTCCTCAAAATATAGCACAAGTTAACGATGTCATCAAGGTATCCCTCTTGAGGATGAAAATAACTGACACTTCACATGTACTAAACCTAGAGGTAGTACAACTGGAACGTGACATCTCATATGAAATGTAGCCAATGGAGAACTTGGATTGTAGAGACAAGGTTCTATGCAAAAATACTACCCACCTTGTCAAGGTGTTGTGGAGCAACCACAAATGTGAAGAAACCATGTTTGAACTAGAGGACTCTATGAGGATGAAGTACCCACACCTTTTTTTTCTACTGAGGGTATGAGTTGAAATTTCGGGGATGAAATTTTTTATGGGGTTATGATTGTAATGACCAAAACTTTTGAATAATATTTCTTTCCTAATTTTCTTGTGTGTTATTTAATACTCAAAAAAACTATATATTTAACGTAATGAAGTGAGTATAATTAAAATGATACCATCGTGTTTCGACTGTTATTTGATCATTGGTCAATATCGACATTGGAAACTAAAACATTAATGTTATTATTATTGTATTTAAATACAAATGTTCTCGGTTAATTAATACATAATGAAAATTCGATGGCCTCATCGAGTAGACTCAAGCTATATGAATCCTATATGTTAGAGCATGGGAAGTAGGTTGCATCTCTGGGCTTTACTCTGGACCAATCCCATGTCGAACTAAAACATGTGAAGCTTGAACGAAATCGCCTAAGGGGGAAGTTCAAGTTGATAGAAATCACAACTCTAGAAATGTTTTCAGAGCTGCCCAAATATTCAATCACCACAGCACACCTTATACTTAGGTCTTATGCAGGTGTTATAAGGGGCTATGTTATGAATCATTAGTTACATTATATAATCCTTTTGTAAAAATACATTTTTACTCCTTGTTATTGTTCAATTTTTGAATTTTAATTGTCTGGATAAATATAGGATGAAATTATAGAAATTCGATGTTATTGGTGAATTTTTCAAAAATTGGTAATTTTAATATATATTTTTATTCATTATATATTTACTTATGTGAATATAATTTCAAAAATTGGTCTTCTATAGTTGTATTTAGTAAAAAATTTATGGTCTAATAAGATCAACTTAATTTATTAGGAATAGTAAAGTATGAATAGTAAATTACCCGTATGAATTGTATGAGTAGTAATGAATAGTAAAACATCCAAAAAAAGAGATACTTCACCCATGAAAGTATAAATACATTTTAGATATCTTAAATGCAAAAAAACGAACATGGTATGACTTATTGTATTTTTATATGTCATAAATTTTTTATTTTAAATTTTATAAATAATTTAATAAATTGAAATGGAAATTTATTTTCATAAATAGTAATAATATTTTGTTACTTTATTTTCTTATGGTTATAAAATAACTTTATGGGACCTAGATTACTTTTTTAAGGTATTACAAAAAGAGTTATATTTTTAAAGTTGTGTTTCTGGAGTAAATAATTATTTTTTTAAATTAAATTAAAAACATTTAGAAAAATATTTTCATAAAATTTAGTTTATTTTTGGATTTAGAGCACCGATATTCGGTTAGGATGATTTTTTGAGATTTTTCAAAAATAGTTGAATTTTTGTGAATAGTAAAAATACAGTTTTGAGTGTCGTGTGTTTAATGACATCATTAATGATGTAATAATTATGTTATCATTCTGAATGACTTATGAATATAAATATATGCTATGAGATGTCTCAAGTGGTCAATACCATGTGAACATACTACAGGCAAGCCCGTGGTTTTGCAAATAACATCGATGAGGTGTCCCTTGAAATTAGTAATTTATTCTGTCAATTTTCTTATAAATTCCTTGCCACTCCCTCACTAATTTCATTCATAAATCCTCCTCAACGAATATATGGTCTCTTTACCTCCCATGGAGTCCTCCAAAGGTTCCCTAAATCCTCCCATGGACAGGACCTTCATGTTTTTTATGTTAGTCTTCAAGGTAAGGGAACATTTCACACTTCTCTATTAAGTCACGATTTCCATTATGTTATATAATCTTGTTTCCATATTATTTGTGTGGGTATGTTCCTATATATTATTATTACATTTAAATTAATTTAAAAATAATGATAGGCCCTTTCCTCTCTCAGAAATTTAATTTCTGAATTTTCAGGGAAGCTGTTAGGCTGCCGAATTTTCTTAAAAGAAATCACATCTTCTCTTTCCAATGAGATTCATTTTCAAATGGTATTTCCATAAATTATCCATACAATTATCTTGTTTATTTTTATTCTCCACTCATACAATATAATGAGTTATTTATGAGTGGGTGACTATTTTCCCCTCTATTTTTAAATTTTTTAAAACGGTGTTATGTAGCCGGTAATCTGCTGAATTTTCTTCTCAAAATATCTCTCTTTTTTCTCAGAAATTATCTTGTATTATTTATGTGAATACCCTAATATATTTTATTTTCTAGAGGTATTCATAAATACTTAAAATTTATATATTTTATTATATAATTTACATACATATAACTCCCACTTCATTTCCATGGGTTATAAATGACATAATGATCTTATTTTTATGTACTTTTTAAACATCACGATATTGACATTAAACCCATTTATTTGATTCTATTTAGATTATTTTGGAAATGTTTTATCTTTTTATATGTGGATCAAATTAATATAAATACATATTAAGTTTTTGATTTGATATCACTCCAATTTATTGGGTAAAGAATTAATCTCTATAGATGAGAAGTTTCATAATACCATGGTGGACAATGTTCGTAATATTTATGACACCTTGTGGTTGAACCTTGGTGATATGTTCATTAATGAATAAATGAAATGTTGTATCCACATATTCAAGTTATTATTCAAGTTAGGATTATTATTATATGCCTCCTTTTTACTACTCATGTCTTATTATTTTCATCAAGTTCTTATTGATATCACAAGTAAAATAATTTCATTACATTCCTTACTAGGCCTTCATCCCACCCTTTCCTTTGATTATGTCACCAGCTTATGAGATTATGTAATTTTACGTAGTATGATCTTATGATGAATACTTTCAAGTGTATTATAGGAATTTAATATGTTGTTTTCATGATTTATTGTTCCAGATTTCCATGACACTAGACTTTAAATATCCTCTATTTTAAAATGTAATGAAATGTTATGTAATAAAAAGGCGAGATTCCATACACATTCCCAAATTAAATAATATCAATAACTAAATCACTTAATCCTAGAATCATCCCTTTATTTAAAAATAAATCTGAGGAAGCAATGTGGTTCAATCCAAAAGATGTTATGTAATGAATATGGAATATCCTTGGACAAGCACTTTTGTTGTATTTATTTCTCTACCCCTGAATTATTTTTATTCCATAATAATATAATTACAATTGTATCCTATAAATATTGAAATTTTTAAATTTTTCTGTTTTGACCTAAAATGCGAAAAAATTAATACAAATGTGATGCACTATAATTGTTCGTTTGTACGATGAACTACAAACTCGCAAACCAATGTCGTTTATTTTTCCATTACCAAATCTTATAGTTATGAATAATTATGTTATTAATTTTTTAAAATTATATATATATATATGATATTTATTATGTATATATTCTTATGGGAATTAATATATAATACAGACCTTTATTATTTCAAATTTTTAGGAATATGATAACATCATTTATGGACCTATGGACTACCGGCTCCTAAAAGTAATGTGCTTTGTTCTCTCATTTAATGTAATGTATTTAAGATATTTTAATTAATAATATGTGTTAATTATTATATATTAGTTATACATTAATTGTAATTTATTTATATATAATTTAATTCACTTTTATTCAATTCGATTATAGAATAGAAACATTGTAAATGACTGTGTATGACTACCGTCTTCATGAATGGTATATTTCATATCGTATTTCTATCTATTATAGATTTTTATAAATATATATATACTAAATATATATAAAAATTATATGATGTTTTAAATTATTAAAATATGGATATCATGATTTATGTATATGTCCTATAATAACAAGTCCAAAGAATTACGATAAACAAATAGATTATTACCTAAAACATAACCATGACATGGAATTGTTAATAAATTTGTAATATAATCTAATAATAAAATATTATTTGTTATTTTATATAAGAATATAATTCTATGGTTTATGTATAATAAAAATATATTTATTATAAAATACCTCTGAATATGTATGAATAAAATCAAGGCCTAATGTAATGTTTTTCTCATCTCACTTTAATTTCTATGAGATATATTCAATAGTCACCACTTTTCCATGTTGTGTGGTGTATATACATCCATATTAAAAGATATATCATGAATATCATTTATATAATGATATTAAATGTTTAAAAATATGTGATTACTTAATATAATTCAATTTTCTATAGATACAAAATCAATAATGTAATTCTATCTAAATTTTCATTCATTGAGACACATGACATGTTATTCACATATAATCTCCAGCACATTGTTTATAGTTACAGTTTACATGTGAAATCAACAATAAACTTATTTTCATGATTTTTTTTAATTCATTGTTATTTTTTCATGCGGATTATGATAAAAAGATATTGAAGGGGTAATAGTTAATTGTTACAATATTATCGTTTATTGGGATTATTTATGATAATGCTTCCATTGATGAAATCATACGATCTATATCTAAAATCTTATTTTGAATTATATTCTCCACTAGCTATTCATATTTACATAAGTTAATGGTACTATGTTACGACTCTTTGTTACTTATGATAAGTAATAATTTTATCTAAGAAAATATGAATTTATTTCACTTTTTTGTGGGAAAATTGTGTTATTCAAAAATCTGTTTTTGAAAAAAGAAATTACATTAAAGAAGTGATTTAAATGATTTTAAAACAATAATTTTTTATATTTTTAATGAATTTTATAATAAAATGTATTTAAAAAATATTTTGGGTTTCGAAAACTATTTTTTCAAACTAAAAATGATAATATCCTCAAAAATTGTTATTAATATTTTATAAATATTAATTTATATGTTTTAAATGTGGTTTTGGTATAAAATTATATTTGAAAATATTTTATGTTTTAAAATTTTCTTTTAAGAGAACAGATGTTCGTCTTAATATATTCTCTATGTGATATAAAAGGATATGTCCTAAAAATTAAATAATATAGTTAATTAAAATATAATTCACTTTATTTCATTCCAAAAAATGTTTTACGTTTATATTTTGGGACAATTATGGAATAATTAATATATAACAACAAACATGAATATAATGTGGGACTACTAAAAAAATATACATTCCTTATATAATATAACTTTTTTAATAAAACGTGAAATATTTTTCATGAAAAATCATACCAATATTCATATTGGCTTCTAATTGTATCTTACCCAACCTAAAATCCTAAGAAAAAAATATTCAAAACATAGGATGAGAATGAAAATATCAGTAAGGTACCTACAATGATATAAAGAAACAATTAGTCAATGACTACTTATAATTAAATGAAATGATTTTTACAAAGATATATTTCTCACCATTAAAGTGACATAAATATACTTTGTGAAATATGAGATTTCGATAATACATAGAAAGCATAAATTACACCATAATAGTGACATGGGTAATTACCTTCTTAAGATTTTATCCATCGTAGATACCATATAATTTTTAACCCTCATGGTTACCAAACAATGTTACCCTCAATAATATTCTATGGTATAACCATCACCATTACAATTGGAGTAACCATAAAATTGACCTCTATCATGAACATACCGAATGTGTTGGAGGGAAAACAATTTCCCAGACGCCATCATAAAAAATTCCCCAAAACTATAAAATAATCATTAAACATGAATAATTTAACCATACAAATAGAAAAATCTAATTTTTTTCAAAAAAATTAAATATAAAACTTGTTTTTTAAATAAAGTACCTTACCTCAGGTTATCTATAATAAAACATTCTCAGACCTCTTATATAATGATTTAAATAGTATTATTAATTTATTTTAGAAATATAATCATTCTTATAAAACCATATATGAACATATTATAATACTACTCCACCCATGTGTTGAAAATATTTTGTTTTTTTTGTCGTTTTGGGTGCGTTCTTTTCACAGTTTCCATTATTTTTTCATTATGGATTTTCTTGTTGAATGGAAGAAATAATCCAGAAGTGGGAAGACAAGGTACTAATATGTTCTCATAAATTTAAATGATACCAAATATCATTTTTTTAATATGTGGATGTTTATTTAGAAATAATATTACTGAAAATGGTTTAATTTGTTTTGGTGGGTTTACATCTATGATGAACTTATGTGTCCTTATTTAATATGATGTTTATATATAGTTTCTTGATAATTAAGTAACTTATTATATCTATAATAAATATTATTTAAACATAATTATTATTTTAGGGCCATCCTTTAAGGCGGTAATAGAAAATGAAAACACATCATCCATGATGATGGTCAATCGAAATATTGTAGATGATGTTTTCATATTTTAGAATAATTATAGAAAATGACAGTTTGGATGATGGATATTACATTAACATAATAAAATACCAAGATATGTTTGATATTGGAGTTATAATGTGTATGAACCAGGTTCTAATTCTTGAGGTACATGTTTCTTCTTTTCCTTTTCCTTTAATGTTTTTGAGAAAACAATGGAAATGTGGGAAAAATCTCAAATTTATGGGTACACGCTGTGTAAATTTGTAGAAACTCCATTTAATTTGTCCGTGTTGGATGAGAATACAAGGCATGTTGGCTTGGGTGTAAAAACTAACTACATGTCGTGTACTGTTGTGCACAAATTGTGTACCATGACTGTGTGTGATTAGAACACATGGCGTGTAGGATTTTCAGTGACTAAAGGTGTAAAAACTAACTACATGCCATGTATTTAGTGATAAATTCCGTTTAATTAGTCGGAAGATGAATAGTGATGTAGTGAAAAGTAGCCTCCAGAGGAACAGTTAACAAAATAGTACACGCTATGTACTTGAGAGTACACACTGTGTGGTTATGTTTTTCGTTAAAATAGGTAGTTGCATCCTCATTTGGAAAAGGAGGTAGAGAGCTCACTAGGAGCTAAGGGAGAAGAGGTCGAGGCTTGGAGGAGCTCCCAATCACGCATCGGGACACCAATCCTTCCGTCGTTGGTCGCATATAAATCGCGTGGGTGAGGTCTTCCATCAACGGAAATATTTCATTCTAATTATTTCCTTAAGGGATGTTATTTATGTTTAAACAGGTAATCGTTTATCTCATATCTACGCCATTCATTGTTGTTTCAGGAGGCCCCATTCACGTATATCCATCAGTGGAGACTGAGTTAGGTGGTCTTATGTTTAATTCCATCTTTCAAGTTGATTTTGTGTATCGTTTTTCCATGCACTCATATTCTGGGTGTCGTATGGATGAGACATTGACTGATGGGATACCCAGAATTGCATATGTAATCTAATGAACAAGTATAAACTGCTGTTTGGGATTGTTGCTTTGATCCTGGGCCACCCCGAGGGTGTGTTTCCCTTATTTAGCTGCATGTCCAGGATACCCATGGGAATGCCTTGATTATATCATGTTTTGAGATTCCTTGAGAGGATACATATATAAATTTCTTGTTTCCACATTGGGCTTGGACCAGTTACTTGCATTTTATATGGAAGGAATGAGGGCAGTGTTCTGTTAAGCAGGAGGGAAAGGTTCTATTTAGCCTGAGGGAAAGGTTCTGTTTAGCCTGAGGGAATGGTTTGATTAGCTTTAGGGAATGGTTTTGTTTCTCTTAAGGGAAACGTTTCCTATTCCTAGGGGAGGTTGCTTCTGTGCATGAGGGAAATATCTCTTATTCCTGAGGGAAATATTCGTTATGCCTAAGGGAAGACATCGGAGTGTTTTGTTTCTATTTTCTAAAGGGTAAGGATTTCCATGTCTGAGGACAATGATTACTTTGACTATTCCCTATGGTGATATCATAGGTTGTACCTTCCATGCTAAATCATAGTCTTTGAATTGTAAAATAATTATTAATATGGAAATGTAACGGGTGTGGATGGTTACTTTTTAGTACTTCCTAGTTTACTACATTTTATTACTGCACACTATTGTTGCACATTTTCACGGATAGTTAGGCACATGACGTTTATGGTTGCCTACTAGGATTTATTTTTCACACTTTGTTTGGGTCATGTCTTGGGCCCAAACAGATTATATTGTTGTTGTTGTCGATAAGGGAAAGGGTCCCCACACAGGTACTTGATTATTACAGAGGATTAGGAGAGCATGTGACCGAGCTTAGGCTTGCGATGTTGCTGCGTTCTTATTGCACTTAATTAGTTTTGTCTTTCTATACATTGTACCTTGTGTTGTATTGTATCAGATTGTAGTGTATCATGTTTTAGCTGCTTTCTTAGAATTGGAGACCTATTCCATCATCATCATATATATATGATTGTTGGTTATCTTTAATTTCAACTCTGTTTTCCATTTTAGGTGTATATTGTTTACTACTTCTGCTTTTGTATCTTTATATTTATTTCTTCTACTCTACACATTAACAAATGAGGCCATCATTTCCCCACTATCAGTCATTGGCCATCACTACTAGTCTGCAGCCTCTGGCGTTTGGGGAAATGTGCCTGAGGCCATGTGACCAACTGGGTTCGGGGCACCCGTTGTGTGGCACCCGGATCTGGTACATTACATAATGTATATTGTATTAGTGTAGGAGAGGATAGAATAATAAAATAATACAAAATTAATATGAAAAATATAAAATGATAGTGAATTTTACCTCTTGAATTATTTTACATTAGAAACATCTCAAGGAAAATGGTTTTGGAATTTTGGTGATCCCAGTACGTCCTAGATGTTGGGTAGCAACTTGGTAAGGAAAATGGGTAGAAAATAAACATTATATATTTATTTTTATCTGTAAATAGAAGATGTGGTGAGGCGATGTATTTATAAGGGATGATATGGGTGTTTTCTCATTATTTAATTCATTAGTTTATTATTTTTGGTCGGGACTATAAATATATTTAAAATTACCAGTAAATATATTAATATATTTATGGAATGTTATATATAATGGTTATTATTTTCTAAATGAATCATTTAATAGTATATTTAATTAATAATGTATATATATCAAAAATTATCATCTTTTACTATTCACATACAATTTATGTATTTTTTAAAAACCCTTAGATATCACACTAACAATTTCTGGATGTGTTGAATTAAAATATGATATCCATTTTTTAAAATATTTTTCTAAATAAGATAAATTTATTTTTATTGAAAATAATTATTTATTCAAAAAATACCCATTTTAAAATTTTAACTGATTTTGTGATATTTTTAATAATTAATTAATGTATCATAAAATTTTATTATAATCATAAGAAAAAAATTTAATTTTATGAATAAATTAAATAAAAATATATCTTATCATTAATAATTGTATTATTTATAAAATTATAATGAAATATTTTTGACTTAAATAAATACAAAAAACAAAATTTACCATTTCAAAAACATTTATTTATTTATCCCATGATATTAATTTATCATGATTACAAATATATGATACATTAATATTATTTGTACACTAATATTAGATAATACTATTCTCTTAGTATATATTCCTTAATTTATATAAATACAACAAAGTACATTATACATATATAATGAATTTTACTATTTAATTCCAAAGTAAAAAAAATAATATTTTATAAGTACTCGGGTTCTTAGATTCTCCCCATCATATGGAAATTGAATCCACAAAATATACATTTACTTATTAAACAAGGTTGGACACATTTCCTTAATAGTATTTTCATATCACCATGTTTGTACTTCAACCATGTCTTTTCTCCAAAAAACCTAAACATGGTGAATTACATTATTCCTCAATAACAGCCTTCTACGATCAAGAGTCTGAATAGGTTTAACTTCATAAGAAATGTTCCCTTCCATCTGAAGTACTTCTGAAATCAAAATATGAGATGAATCAAGAACATTCCTTCCTAACATCAAAACATGAAAAATAATATGTACATGATATAAACTCATATGAAAAGCTACTCAGTATGAAACTGTTTCCAAATTAACTATGATCTAATAAGGTGAAATGAAATATGGAATTATCTTTCATATAATAATAAAACACATAAAACATTACCATGGATATATTTTAAGAAAAAATTATCACTAACTTTGAATGAAAAGTATTTCATATGATTATTTGAATAACAAATCCAACTGTTGCGAGTTTTCCTAATTTGTTACTAGATGATCATTACTTTTTCACCCCCTTACACTTCAAATTATTTTCTCATAAACATTATTTCCCTAAATTCAACCCAAAATACTAGATTTTGTCACATCATTCCATATAAATCCTCAAAATGCACCACCTGTATGTTATAATTAAAACTCTACAAAAGAAATTGATAATCCTAAATTCCTTGGTAATTTATTGAAAAAGAAAAAATCATTTTTACTATAAGGCCTAATTTCTTCACCCTTTCTATCCATCATATTGATGATGAAAGATAGTTATGAAATTTAATTCCATTAACAATGTGTTATGAAGGCCATTTAAAAAGTAGTAACTAAACCTGATATCATATTCACATAAAATTTAGAGAGGAATACCATAAAACATAAAAAAAAATTACGTCACAACCATCAATGTTGATCTAAATATTGAGTATCTTGACTCAGAAAGAAAATGTGTGGATTTAGTGACCTAATCAATAAAAACTGGAAGTGAATTATTACCTAATAACGTATATAGTTGTTTCATTAGAAAGACAAAGGATATATTTTCTCATTTCCACTCTCGTAAAAAAAATGTTTAATGATCCTATTTGGTAGTTGTCTCAACAATTTATCCTATTGAAAAGTAAAATATTTCTTTTTAAAATTAGTAATATTTATTTTCATTAAATCCCACTATTATTTATCTCTATTTTCTCTATACAACTTAGTTCCACTAGGATGAACAGAAAATAGATAACTATGAGTTTTGGTTAGAAATAATTTCTTCAAATGGGACTCACAAGGCCCATATAATCTCTTTCAAATTATCATGAACAAAATTTATCAACATTAAATGTAGTTCACATCCCATTTTTAACAAATTCAACATTCATTATAGATCATGATCTACCTTCTCCACATACTTAATTCTTTCAGAGTGAGATTACAACACTGAGACCTGCAAAAAGAAGATCAATTTCATATAGTCACAACTTCTCATCCAAAAATCATTAAATTATCAATAGTGGGGCCAAGTTACAAACATGTGATGGTTATTGCAACATGATTTTTTTGAATAAGTTATCCTTCCAATTTTTTCATTCCAATGATGATGGTGTAAAATTAAATCATAATCTTTTTTCATTTCAATCTATCTTCTCAACCACATTTTCAAATCCTTATTAGTTAATATATACTTTAATAATTTATGTTCAACACAATTGTTTCATTTGTAACCATATAAATGATGTATTCGTTTTTTCAAAGTAAACAAATTCCTAATTCCAGAACATGTGTGGGAATATTTTGCTCATTAGATTTCAATTTCCTTAAACCATAATGAATTACATGATTATTATGCATTAAAAATCAACCATGTCATTTAAATAAAGCAGAATTTTATATAAAAAACTCTACATTTTAGGAAGGCATAACCAAAATAGGAGTAATTAGCAATATTCTCTTTAGATTATAAAATTAAACATCATATAGGTTTGTCCAAATTTATTTAACCTATTTTTTGTTAACATAGTTAGCAAGATAGATAATTGGGAATTTTTATAAGAAACCGTTGGTAATAACCTGTTTCACCCCATAAACATATATAATAATAATAATAATAATAATAATAATAATAATATTTTATTATCATCAGATAGCCTCACCAAAGTGAAGGTTGAGAGCTGGTGAAATTTTATTTTCACGTTAAATAATTTTAATGGGTTTCAGACTGGTGTGTGGGAACCACATGGTTAGCAGGGACGATGTGGTCAGCCCAGGTTCCCATGAAGTTATCTAATTTTTAAAATAATTAAAATTTTAAAAAAATAAAATTGTTTAAAAAATATCTCAATATTAATCATTATAATATTGTGTAGATAATAAAATTATCATATTATGGAGAGTGTTAGCATTATTATCATTCTTTTTAATATTAAATGGTTGTTAAAAGTATTATTAATATTATTTTATGTTTACATTTTTATAAATGTTTTTATTTTTTTATTAGTGAATTTAATATTTCAAAAACACTGAAATTAACATGATTATTATTTTTTATTATTCTTATTAATTTTATTGTTATTATTTTTATCATATTATTATTATTATATTTATTTTTTAATCCGTAATACTTCCCTTCCCTTAACCATGATGCACACCCCCTTGGCATAGAATCCTATACACCGCTCCTCACTACATGCACTCCCCTCCAGAACAGCTCCCTCCTCTTCAACCTCTCCTCTCCGGTGACCTCCAGCGACAAACCTCCCTGGCACGCCCCCTTCTGATGACGGTGTCTCCCCTTCTATCACCCTACTCCTGATAGATCAACCCCCATCAACGAGCCCTATTCTTTGAGTCCCAACCTCCTCCTATCACTCCCATTGTTCTAGTGTGGAATGACCTCTATGCACCACCCTTCTTTTCATGCACCTATCTCTCACCAACAACCATCTCCATAGCTTTGTTTGTATTCTATTTCTATTTGGGGGTTTTTTCTTCTAGTTAGCTAAATGCTAATAAATATTTTTTATTTGAGCATAATTCCTAATAATTAGGGTGTGCGAAGGGACTGCGAAGCCTAGTTCTTACAACCTATGAGGGTCCGTCTAATTCACATATCTTGAGGATGGAGAATTCAAGTGTTTTTCATTCCAAATCAGTCCATTAATACATTCTTTGTTTCAATTAATTTTTTATAATAAAAATTCACCTCAATTATGCTTATAGTTAGACTTTTGGTAGTGTATTATTATTGGTAAAATTATTTAGAGTTTGTTTTTATATAATGATTCGGTATTGGTATTTTTAATGTTGTTGATTAAATTCCAATTTAGTATTTAAAAGGAAGAAATCAAATGATTTTCATGGTTCTTTCACATTGAATATTTTTAGTAAATTGGTCGTGTCGTTAGATAATATTTCATAAATTATGAAAGTGTTTTATTTATTTGTGTGGGATTTAGAGAAACTTATTTTTGATGGGCATTGGTGTGAATTTTATTTCAAAAGAGAATATAGGGGGTGTATTTGGTAGGAATATTTATTGTGCTAATTATAAGTATCGTTAAAAATTATGTGTTATATTTATAAAATTATGTATAAATCATTTAGTATGTAATTATAATTTCATGTTTCTCAGAGAATCAATTTTTATGATTTTTTTTAATTATGTTCTGATTGTAATTTCTTAATGGTGAACAAGTTCGGGTATGTATGATCAGACAATGATATAGCATGGAAATTTCATTAAAAAAATTTAGACATGGCTTAATGTTTTTAAGGGTAATTGTTTTGTGTTCACTAAATAATGTGGCTGGCTGGATATGGGTGAAAATAATTTCGTGTTTCTATGGAAATGATTTTGATTGTGTCTTTAGAGGTTTGATGTTACTTTGGATGTTGGAACTTCCATGGGTACAATAGGGACACACATGGATGTGCCCTCATTTGAAGATGGTTCTTTGAATTTGTATTTTTCTCAAAACCATGGTTTTCTATGAGGTTATTTTTTTATTAAATAAATCAATGGATTTTTAATAGTACCATGACATCCTGGTTTGGATTAAATTTTTTTTGTAATGATTGGTGATGGTTTTCAGTCCCGAGGATTTAATGTAGGGAGTTGCAAACAGTTTTGAAGGTGCACACACATTTTTCCAAGTACGGATATGTATTGATATATATATATATATATATGCTATGTGAATGTTCCCTCATGGAGTAGGGAACATATTACTGAGTTTAATGACATATATAAATATATATATATATATATATGGATGTGTGTTTGTGGGAGAGAGATTATATTTGATTTAGAAAGCTATGTCATGGCCATCCTTCGTGGTAGGCCTCCCTAGGCACTGGCCATTAAAAAATAGAATAATTAATTTCAAGAATTTCACACATATTTTTCATATTAATTATTGATATATAATTTTTATTAAAATTTCATGTCTTGAAATGGACTGGTTTATCTTTGTGATGTATTGAATTAAATAGTTTGGTTAAGTATTCACATCAATTGTTTTTTGAAATTCCACTTTGGCCTTTATAAAGGTATTTCAGATTTATAGTGGTGATTTGGTATTCTTAAATGGGTTTCCAAGTACATTTTTGGATTTAAAAGAGTGTTTGTTATTCTTTATGAAATTATTTTGCATGTGAAAATCATGTAAGGATAGATTTACAGTTTTTGAAAAATAGTTATCTTAAGAAAAATTTCCTTTGATGTAGTCCCATTTCTTTGGTCGAGCTGTCTATTATGAGAGGTCCTATGAGTAAGAATCCTCTATGATCAAATGGATGAAATACGAGGTAAGGATTCCTTGGTGTGAATTGGGTTCTTCTCATTGCGTGTTTACATATATATATATATATATATATATATCTATGTGATTTGATGCTTGATTGATATTGGTTTTTTGACCCTTTTTGTTATACATGTTGACATAGGATCCAAGCCTAACGAGAAATTTTTTAGTGAAAAATTGTTTTACTGGTTTATATTATGATAGTGTCCCATAGTAGGGGTTTATATTTTAACATTTCCTTGGGATTGAGCCCCTCAATCGTTCCATGTATGTCGATGATCGAGCGTTTGGGCAATATGACATCATCGGTAGGGCATGCCTTCAGGATGAGTAACATGTATAGTATGTTCTATATTATTCATTTGATCCTATGTTCTCCCTTGTTTTCTAGTAAATAATTATCTGTGATGGGTGACTGAGATGCATGTGCTGGTTTGTTACTGTTGTGTCATGTTTTTCTGTTTCCCGTTGTGTATGATTTTTTATCTTGTTTACTTTTGTAGTGTATCTTCTTTCTAAAAGTGATAAAATGGTTTCAAGTGTTTATGGAAAAAGGTTTTGAAAATGTCATACACATCCATCCTCCCATTTTTATGTAAACATCACATACATTAATCGGAAAATGAATTATTCTTAAAATACAAATCAAGTTTTAAATTAAAATATGGAAATGGACAATGATTTTCTATTATAGGAAAAAGTGTGGAAAACTACTTATATATATATATTGTATCTCAAACCTAAAATTGATGATTCTTTTGTATATTATATAATTAATTTGGGAATTTTTTATTTGGGAACCCCTAATGAATTTTAATACTCACTCCCATAGTTTTATATTTTCTTTTAGCTCTGGTTTTTGTGCCATGTTTGGATTCAGTTGCTGTAGTGCAACGTTGGTTTGAGGTTGGTGGTGACCCTTATGGTCACATGGAGGTATAAACATATTTATTTTCATTATGATTCTAGATTTTGTTTCCAGTATTTATTTTTTGCATTTATTTTTTTTCATTTATCAACCAAATCATTCACAACTATTTAATTATTACGTCTGACACTAATTTCCATCACGTGGGGATCATTAACTGCAGTTGGGCCACGTCACGGTCTGGATCGGGTGATCAGTTCATGGTTGACCCAGGCTAGTTCATGAAAAAAGGTATTAAAGCATATAATTATTTTTTGGGGTTTCTAGAAAACTAATTTTATGATTTTCATGGCTTAAGAGGTTGTTAATGAGTCAGTGACTGATCAACACCGCTCGTGGTGGTAAATGAGCTACAAGGGGTAGTTTGGGGTTTGAGTCATTAATATTGGGTTCCTTTGGATTAAGGGAAGACAATGGAGTTGAATCGGGTTATGTTGCCTCCTCAGATGGGGTGGTGAAACATATAGAGATCATGTTCCTCATTGAAATTTCCTCTTAGTGTTATCCCTTAATTGGGACATGGATCACCACCATGTCGCCAATTTAGGCATAAGAAATGGTTATAAATTATAATAGTTTTTTTTAGTTTTTTTTTCTATTGATTTCAGTTTACGTGTGTTTGTGTTAAAATAGATTGTGTTTTTGAAAAAGAAAAGATTTTCTTTCAATTTTTTTTAAATTGGTGAAGTGGGATTTGAAACAGGTATTTTTTGAATTTGAAAATTTGGAATATGTTTGGATGTTATAAGGATATGAAATTCTCAATCCATGGAATTCTTTATGAAGGGTCACATTTTTATGTGTATTCATAGACAGTCTATGGGGGTGACCCTTCCTGTGGATTATTTATGTGAGATTGGAAGAATTCACATGTGATGGTTTCTAAGGTTACATATGTGAGTTTTAAAATTTAAACGAAATTGATGTTTCTAGATAAGTAATTTTTTCTAGTGTTTATACAAGTTTGTCTTATGAGCATGTTTCCCTTGGAATTTGTTGTTGCATTGTTTGTGTTATGGATTGATGTTGATTAAATTTTTTTTGTGTGTTGTTAGTAGTATGCCACCCTGAAATGTCATTAATGATTCTAGTGAGTCATGCCATGTTTCTGATTCCACTCGTTTTTTACTAGTCTTTTGGGGAATTTTAGTTCTATTAGAAGTTGTGGAGTGGTTTGATATAAGAAGAGAATGTATTTGGGTGGTTGGGTAATCCAAGATTTGTTAGAGTCCATCATCTATCAGATTTAATGGATGGTCTAGTATTGAACTAGTTGAGGTTAGGAACCTCATCATCATTAGGATTTGAGGTGTGGTTAAATGGTAGTTGGAATTCGTGAGGGTTCCCCATCTATAGATCAAGTTATGATAGATGTAACCATTATTGAATAATCTTCTTCGATAGTGTAAAATCTATGTTTTTTGAACCATTAGCTTATGTAAAACCTGAATTTCTAGTTTGGGACCTTTAATTTGTCATCCTTTATCCCATTGAAAACATACCACCATTGTTGTTGTGTAAATCCTCTGAGGAAGAAAGAGTTGGGGACCAGAGGATGAAAATACCTAACTATGAGGTAGGAGATTCTTCAATAGTCAGGGCCCCAGCCACAAGACATAGGGTGAATCTCACACATAGTCAGCAGTTGGTATGGTGGAACATCATTCGGGATCATGTTTTCGGCTTTCAGATGGAAATAACCAAATTTTAATTGTTTTGATATCGTTTTCATCTTAAGATCATACTTTTTGTGATGGTGTGATAGGCTCTTCCCACTGAAATATATGTGGAAATATATTATCATAGTGTGGTTTCTAAATCAATCATATTCCAGGAAACTATTTTGGTTCGTGAATAAATATACCCATTCATGATTTTAATTTTGGTCTTAGTATTTTTTTTTGTTAGGGGAAGTTTTAGCTTCGTGAAATTAATCAGATGTGTTTTTGGGACCTTTCTCTGTTTGGGAACCTCCATGTGGGAGTTTTTGAGTTAATTTCTCACCCCCTTTTACTAGATTGTCTCGTAGAAATATTTCTCCTTAAGTCTCTAGGGTGTTGTTTGTTCTATGTGGATAAATTTAATTAGATTAGTTTTAGAGTTCCTGCATTCACCCCAGGGGTGGTGGGTTCGGGTTTCAAGGATTATGTGTTAGTTAATTATTGTGGTGGGGAGAAACCTCTCTTATTCTCCCATAATTATTATATTGAGGTCTATTCTTGAATTGGTCGGGTGTAACGTGTTTTGGGAATTGTCACCCTAACACTTTCAGTTTCATTTTGTTTTGTCTAGGCATGAGCACGAATTTTTCAATTGTATGCATGTTGAATTACTGGGGGAAGGATGTTTGGTGGTGGGGATAATGTACACACTATGAAGATTTAAAATTAATATTTTCCTGGGCTCATTTATCCCCATAATGGTCTAGTGTGAGCACTAGTCATATTTTTTTAACGATTAATAAGTTTTATGGGGCTTATATTGGTGTGCGGGCACTACAAAGATGGCATTGACTGTACTGTCGGCCTAGGTTGCCATGAAGTTATCTAATGTTTAAAATAGATAAAATTTTATATAATAAAATGGGTTAAATTTTTGATCCATAATACAAATACTAATATTATTGTGTAGATAATATTATTATTATATTACTATAAGTGTTATTATCATCATAAATATTTTTAATATTAAATATTTGTTAAAAGTGTTATTAATATTTTTTAAGAGTAAATTATTATTAAGGTTGTTATATAATTATTAGTGTTGTTAATATTTAAAAAAATTGAAATGAATAAGATTATTATTTTTATTCCTATTATTACTGTTTTTATTATTATAAATGTATTTTTATTTTTATTTAAACTATAATACTACCCATTAAAAACCCTCAACACACACCCCCTTAGTGTGAAAGACTATGTGTTTCTTCCCTTTGCATGCACTCCACCACATCAGAGATACCTCTTCTCTAACCTCTCCTCTCTGGCCTCTACTCTCCAGAGACCTCTAGAGACCGACCTCCCCATCGCACCTCCTTATGATTACAGAGACCCCCCCATATCTCACCATACCACCGATGGCCCTACTACAAGACCTACTCAACACATCCCTACCTTCTTGTGGTCCTCCCACTGTTCCATCACGGTGCGATACTGACACACTTCCCATTCCGGTTTCACCCCCATCTCTCACCGTCAACCCTCTCCGGCACTTGGTTTAAAATCCATATCATTTTGGGTGGTTTTCATTTAGTTGGCCATACACTAATCAAGTGTTGTTTATTTTTTTCATTTTCCTCGGTTTTTACAGTTTTAGATGGGAGTGAAAAGCTCTATTGTTACTTCTGTTTAAGTTTCATCACATTATCACTAGTTTAGGTAGGTGAATTGACGTTTTTTTCATTCCAAACCATTCTTTTAATACTTTATCTTATTCAATTAATTTTTTGAATTTGTTTCAATCCTGAATTTTTCTTGCGAATTTATTTTAATAAGTGTATTATTGTTGGATAGATTTGTTAGAGTTAGTTTTTAAATAATCCTTGTGTATTGGTATTCCTAAATTTGTTGACTAAATTTTAGTTTAGTATTTAAATGATAGATATCTAGTGATTTTCATGGTACTTTCTCTTTGAAGTTTTTTTTAACTGGTTGAGTTATTTGATCGAATTTCATTAATTGTGCCTGTGTTATATTAAATTTTGTGGTAGTTGAGATACAATGTATTTGATATTAAATGTGGATTTAAGGAGTGTATTTGGTGGGAATCTATGTTGTGCTACTTATAAGTTTTTTTATAAAATAATTTTCCCGGTTATAAATTTGTTTATAAATTGTATGATATGTTTTACTAATTTTTTTTTTCTCAGAAAAATGGTTTTTATGAAATGTTTATTAGTAATTATGTTTTGATGGTAGTTTCTTATTGGTGAACTTGGTCAAGTGTGTATGATTTTACAATGAAATAGCTTGAAAATTGTATTAAAATATTATAGTCATGGATTTATGGTTTTAATGGGAATTGTTTTATGTTCTCTAAATAATGTCTGTGGTTGGATATGGTTGAAAATAAATTTTTGTTTTTGTGGAAATGGTTTTCAGTGTCTCTTTATAAGTTTTATGTGCCATTGGATGTTGGGACATCAATGGATACAATAGGTGAACACATGGATGTTCCCTCAAATGAATATAGTGTATTGAATTGGTATTTTTTCACCAAACCTTGTTTTTCTACGTGGTTATTGTTTTTATTTATTGTTTTATTGGTTTTTGAATCATATATTGATTTCATTGTATGGAATAAATTTTTATTTACGAATTATTGATGGTTTCTGAGTCCTTATGATTTATCTTACGGAGTTTCCGTTAGTTTCAAAGGCGTACATGCATTGTCCATGGTATGGATATGTAGTAATATATATATCTTCTATGTTCATGTTCCCTCATATCATAGGGAACATGTGCCTCAGTTTAAAGATATATATATATATATATATATATATATATGGATTTACATATTTGCAAGCAAGCTACAACTTTAGTTAGAAAGCTCTACTGTGGCCATACTTTGAGGTTGGCCTCCCTACGCATTGACCTTAAAATTTCAGATTTATTTATTTCATTCATTTCTCACATATTTTTCATTTTAATTGTTGATATATAACTGGTATTAACTTTTTTTGTTAATTTAAGTGGTTATTTCCTATGAAGTATTTCATTAAATATTTGGGTTGAGTTATAACATATGTTTTTTTTTGTTGAAATGCCCCTTTGTCCTTTATAAATGTATTTAAGGTTCAGTGGGGTGATTTGGGTTTCTTAAATGGGTTTCCATTTGAGTTATTAGTTTTAAAATTGTGTGTGTGTGTGTGATTATTTAACAAATGATTTAGCATGCAAAAATCATCTAGGGCACAGTTGGCACTATTGTAAAACTAGCTATCTCAAGAAAAGTCTTATTTTTTGTGGGCCCCTTGCATTGGTTGAGTTGTATATGACATGAGGTCTACAGGGTATGACTCCCATGTGATCAAGTGGTTGATAGGGGAGGGGAATATTCCATTGGGAGACTGAGGTGATGCATGTTGTGTGTTATCACACACACACACACACACACATATATGTATATGTGATTTGATGATCATACAACATTGGTTGGATCACCCTTTTTATTGTTATTGTTCAAATGGGAACCTAGCATTGCGAGCTAATTTTTAGTGAATGGTTTCTAAACTAGATTATATTATGCTATTGGCCCAAAGCAGGGGATTATTTTTTATCATTCTAATAGGATTGGTGTCACGAACCTACCCTAGTCGATCATAAACCGGCTAACTATGCCAGCCCACAACAAGTCCCAATAGGCGTTCTTGATCCACCCAGGATAGAAAAAATCACTGAGGGAATCAATGGAGTACACAAGGAAATTATTTACCCAAAATACAAACAATCACACCAATAGTGTAATGAAATGGACATCCCAAAATACATTTACATAAAAATTGAACTCAACATTATTTGTATAGGAAACTGAATGTACCACTAAACCAACAACTGAAATGTCCAAACCTTATATCAAACTAACTCCACGAGACCCATATGTTTACTCCCCAACACAATGATCACACGTCTTCGAAGGTGATCAAACCCAAGCTGAATCCTACACAAGGGCAAAAAGAAAAATAATAATATTGTACTGAGTATTAAAACTCTGTAGGATGGCCCGATATTATATTCCCAATAAATATCCATTAAAATAAAAGAAAAATAAATTAAATTTTTTAAATAAAATAAATAATGTTATGTTTTCCAGATGAGGTCCCATGTTAAAAAAATTTACCACAAAAAACGTGCATGTTTTGGACAAAAAATTGCTAGTAAGAATTTTAAAATTAGTTCAACTTAAAAATGTAAATATTTTTCAAGAGGGATGATTTAGAGAATGTGTACGTTAAAATAAATCACAAACACTACTGAATTTACCCACCAAACACGCCGTTTTTTGATGGTGAGAACAAAATTTCAAATGATCACAAATCACGGGAACACCCTTTGGCACTAGTTAGTTGTGAGAACTAGGTACCTAATATCTCAATGAAAGTAACCATTATAAATATCCATAATCATGAACATAATCAACTAGTTGGGAGAATACCCATAACCTAGAGGTCCTACAAGAATATCATCATCGTTGTTTAGTTAGTGTTGACATTGTCATACATTCTATGTGAAATAGGGGACAAACCCCATGAGATCACTAGTATACTAGTACACCTCCACCCATCTTGATACCCGATATTTTCATTAGTGCTCAATCATGTATCAAATATTATCAAAAACACTTTTCACATTAAAATTACATTAAAAGACCATAAATACAAAAACACTCTGCAAACATGCTTCAAATTTCTTTCCCGAATCAATAAACCACTAAAAAGTTTCGTAAAAAAATTTCATAGTGTATAACAATGCCTTGAACATAAAATAGATTCAAAAATGAACTTTTAAGGCTAAACACCCATAAATAACATATCAACCTAGTTATGGTAACCTAAAAAATTAATAAATCAATTTTAAGGACCACAAAATGTCCCCAAAAGATAGAACAAGAAATACACATGGAAAACATTTTTACAAAAAAATAATACCAAACGAGCCATCAAGGCTTTCTCAAAACTAACATTTGACGAAGGTATGCATTTAATTTTTCAAAGAGGTTTATACCCACCATTTACAACATCAAAACACATTCATAAATCCCTTAAAACACTTAGGTTACATATTCAAAACAAAACCATTTTCATAAGGATATGAAACGGGCCATTTTCCGGCAAATCGGGTAAAATCATATTGTAAACCAAAACACATTTGTTTATAATACCAAATACAAATTGGAAGGACATATAAGGACCAAAAAATAATGTTTCTTATTATTCCAATGCATTTATAAATACAAAAAATAATTTTTAAATCAAACTTAACCCATAAAATCCAACCGTGCAATTTAAAGAACAAATGACATGCCCTTTTAAACAAAAAACATTATATTAAGCACTTGACGTGGTAGACAAAAAAAATTTCATTCCATATTTTATTCAAGATTTGGAAACATGTAAAAAATACCATTAAACATGTTCTAAACATCACAAAACAGTTTTGAAACATAACATAACATTTAAACAAACACATGGTGTGCACCTTTATGATATAAAACACTACCTTTCACAAAATATTGCTTAAAAACCATTTTTCACAACAAGAAAATTATAAAAAGGGTGAAAAAAATAATAACCATATATATCCAATCCTAAAAATAACAAAATTATGAAACAAAAATGATAGAGGCAAGTTCAAGAGATATCATACCTCAAATCCTTTGCGTAATGAAAACACACACCCGATATCACCATCTGAGGGTTTATAAACCCTAAAATTGTGACAAAAATCCCCAAAATAAATAACACCACCTCAAAAATCATGTTATAATAGAACCACACGACGATCCTGAATATAAAAGAATATACATCCAATAAATAATATAAGGAAGATGAAGAGGGAGGATAAATGAGAAGGAATTTTTCCTTGGAAACCCAAAAACTCTTATTATTCCCTTAGATCTGCACCATTAGAGAAAATACAATGGAATGAAACTCATTATAAGGTCTCCATAGATCTGTAACAACAAGGGGAAACAAATATGGGTGGAAATTAGTATTAAATGAATGACATATGGATGATGAAATTTACCTTCTCAAATCAGAATGATTCGAGGGTCCCTAAGAACATTCTCTTTAAAATGCGATGAAAATGAGCTCCAAAGAGGAAAAATAGATAATGTAGGTCTGTCTAGGGATATACAATTCAAGTGGGAAGTTTAATCATTAGAAAATATTAAAACATTTATATGATATAAAATAATCAATATATTATTTTTTAAAATGGTAATGGGCACTCGGGTTGGCCACGTACCTAATTAAGTAACCAAATTCACCATGATTATGAATTATTCAGGGGGTACAAAATGATATGGTGGTTATACTATATCATTGGAGGAAATGTAATAATTTTAATGGGTAAAAAATGTGGAAGAAAGGATTTATAAAAAAATGGTTTTTAAATCTGAAAATGGGCTCACGGTTGGCCCAAATCATGAAGTATCCACCGTTTCTCAAAAAAATAAAAACAAGCCAGGGAGCACCCAAAGTAAGATGATTATAAATATATGGTACTTAAAAAATCATCAGTAATCATAACCCAAAACCTTAAAAAGGATCAATATTTCCAACGAACCATATCAATGCAAAGACATGAAAAAACCTCGGGGTGACAGTTCTCCCCACTATTAAAGCTTTCTACCCCCGAAAATCCATATAACATTATCGCTGAAAAAAATACACCTAATTACTTATTATCAAAATAATCCTACCTCTAAAGATAAGGAAATATCATTCACGGTCAATGTAACTTAATCCTATCCCTAAAAAAACACAAACTCACAACCACATCCTAAGAATCAACTAAAAAATCATGCCACCGCATCCACAACCAAGACAAGAACCAGATTGAAGAGCCTTCTCCAAATGAACTAAATGATCACCAAAAGCAATGTTTAGTCACGAAAGACAATGAATGGTGTGGGGGAGGCCAGAAAATTCCCCCAGAATTAAATCACAAATACCATTTGAGAAATATTTAATGAAAGGATCTTTGGAGACACATAGTGGGTCTCTCCACCATTAGAGACCAACTAGAAATGAAAAAAATAATTAAACATGAACTATAATTGGGCCTCATCTGCAAAGGTCCACCTAAACACTCCCACAAAAACCGTAAAACCCATTTTATGATGTTTCAACATCAACTTCTAAACAAACCACTCCCAAATAGAGTGGACAAGAATTGGGCCAACAGTTTGTGCAGAGATCCAGACACCCAACTGTAGAGACCCGAAGCTTAACGTACATAGATATTACATTAATTTTGCGGAATAATTAGTACATAACAAAAAAAACACACACAAGGATCATAATAGTTTAGTGTCTGTAGAAACTCGAAACGTAATCTTCTAATCATGGTGAAAGATCTCCAATATCTCCAATAAAGATCTCCCTTTTTTTACATAAAACATTCTTTATATCCTGGGGAAACTAAAACATAAAAGGGTGAGATCAAATTCTCAGTAAGGGTAAACAAAAGAAATATAAATCTCATCGTATACACAAGCACATAACTTTTGGAAATCATAACCTGCAAAAAAGATCATAATTTCAATACATGGGATAAATCATGGCAGTGAAATGTAATCACAATAATAATAACATAAAACATGAAACTTTGGGGCATTCACACATAATCATAGAGAATCATTTCTTATTAGTCAAGACTCGTTTCCAAGACTATATTAGTGGACAAAGTCCCTTTCTGAACCGAGTCACCCTCGTTTCAGTCCTGTTTCACTGAACCGGTGTAACCTACTGTTCCAGCCATGTCTATCTCATGAGATATAAAATCCTTACCCAATTCATTGGAGGGAGATATAGGTCCCACCCATCTCATAATGATACTATTCTTATGTGTGCCACAAATTCATAAATCATACATCATTGCATATCCCATGTAATAAAAATGGGAATATTAACCATCATGACATCATAAAACAATTCATATAAGATAAAAGAATTCATAAAAAAAATATTTACATCACAACATAATCAAATCCATGTAATAATAGGGATAGAAACAGAACCCTTTATTATCTTAGATGGAAAATAATTTTGATAAAACACATGAACTCCATTCTTGAGGAAAATATCCTTTATACTTCAAAAACATTTTCCTTTTTTAACATGTCATACAATTTTAAACTAAAAGAAGTTGATAAAAAATAAACTTGAAAACTTTTAAAGGAAGCTTCTTGGAAATAATGTTTTAAAAATCCATTCATGCCGTATAAGTTAAGAAAACATTTTTCGTACTTTTGTCGGAAAAGTAAAAAAGTACCTCATATGAAAAACGACAAAAGATTCCTTTCATATATTTTACTAAAAACTCACTGAAGGGTAAAATTGGATTTAAAAAATTTTAGGTGGATGGAAATAATATTACATGTTGAGGAAACATGGATGTGGATGATAAAATACACCCCAGTAAATACCAAAGTATAAACAATATCAGATAAAAATGAGATTGTGATATTTCCTTTACCTTAGGTCCGACTTGCTTTGTACATGTCTGAACCTCCTGTATAATGATTTAAATTATGTTATTTACTTATTCCAGAATCATATTCATTGTTATTATAACATATATGGTCCACTTATGACTTTATATTACCCGTTCTTTTGTAAATTCATGTCAAAGTAGCGTTTTGGGTAAAATCGTCTCATTTGTCGTTCACGTTTTTAACTTGTAATTATTAATATGATTACTTGGATCATGATTAATTATATCCAGAATGTAAAACATGATTTATATATAATATATATTCAGAATATACATATATATTATATATTGATAAATGGAATGAAATACACCGTTAATGGAGACGGTAGTCCGTACGTACGCATGAACGCTGTTTTCGTTTTCTTATTGAATTGAATGGAATTAAGTAGAAGACATACATATAAATATAAATAAATCCAGTATCATTATTATGTCATATATTTCATTAGTACTTATTATATATACTTTATAATCATTCATGAATGGTTAATCATTGAGAATGAATCTCATCGCGTCGTGGAGACGGTAGTCCGTACGTACGCACGAGCGATGATATCGTTCCCATGGTCATGGAATTGTGTTGAATTGTATGTATACTATTTCAGTATCAATATAACTTTATAATAATCATATATAGTTACTCATTACACCATTATACCCATTCAATTAAGGTGGTGGCAGAAAATAGATTACACCACGACGTGGGGACGGTATTCCGTACGTACGCACGCGCGGTGATTTCTTTTTCCGTAGGATGGATAGATGGTGAAATAGGGTTGTTTCATACATATAATAACATATCATTATATGATTTATACTGATGTTATTACTTCATAATGAAACAACTAAAGAAGAAGAAGTGGAAGAAGAAATAAAGATGAAAGAATCGGTAACGGACATTACCTCTTCTTTGAAGTGCTTCTTTGAGACCTTCTTTTAGGGAACTAAAATAGGTCTTTGAGGAAGAACAGAACCTCTAGGATGTTTCTAGGGAAGTGTATAGGAGAATTCGGCAGGGTTTGGCCGAGCATGAAGGCTCAAAGATGTGTGAGGAAGAGAGGGAGGAGGTGCCCATTTATAAGGGAGGAGAGAGGCATCTTAGGAAAATTTCAAGATATTAATTTATATTAAGGTAAAATTCGGTTTATAATGGTTCCAAATGGTCTTATTTCTAAGATAAAGTGGGGATGGGTCGAAATACTCTTATCCAATGGGATTTAGAAAAGTTAAGGTTATTAATTTAACCTTATCAATTAGATTTAACTCTAAGTTAAATAATTTAACTTTTACAGTGTCTTTTTGTTTTTCTTACACTATATGGTTAATAAACATACTATATGAAGCCAAACGAACGCCAATTTCTTTATTATTAATATATATATCCTTATCTAAGTCATTTTTCCGAACCTTAGATTTTTAGGAATTAAATAACAATTAATAATATAATATTTGTTTTAAATACTAATTTATGTCAATTTTGACACTATTTGGTACATGATTTTTATGAAATTCCTAACAGAATGATAAGTTAGAACCAAGTTACTTAAATAAACAATAACATGTCATATTAACTTATAAAATTAGTGTATGTCATAAAAAGTCTCAAATTACATTTATTTGGGCATTTATAACATCAATTATGTTAATATTTTCTTAAAAAGGTAATTACTGCATCATCGTTGTGTCATAAATAAGTTAAATTATTTAAAGTATAAAAATTACAAATAAAATACCATTATGTAGGAAATATTTTTAGATTTCTAATTAATATTTATAGTCGAAATTATATTATGTATAACCCGATATTAAAAATGTTTTAGTAAATAAACTTTGGTTTTAACTCTTTTAACTCTTCTTTGAATTAAATAATAATAAATGTCCTAATCTAATCCATGTCGGCCTAAATGATAATATTTTACACTTAAGATTGTTTTTGGTCGAGATACACTTGTCCAATAGGATTAGGACATGTTTTAGTGTAATATTAATATCATTTTTACCCTTAATTACCCTATTTACTTTTAACCGTGGTAAATAAAAGTAAAAAGTTACTATTCACCAAAAATTATTTTCATCTCATTGAACCTTATTTTACTTACTGACATCATCCATGTCTCTCGGATTTTTGAAATTCCAATCATAGAAGCGGTAAAATTATGATTTATGAAAAAATTAATTTTTTAACTACCACTTAGTAGTTTCACTATTCATAAAAAATTGAAGTTTTTCAGAAAAATGCCAAAATTTCACCCTAATCTATAATTGATATTCTGAATTCAAAAATGATTTATATTTTACAAAATTCCCAACATATAAGTTGCATTAATTAATTTTATAATTAATTTCCGCTGTCACAACAAATAACATGTTTTTAAGAGATAATAACTATCAAAAGATTAACACTTGTTTATGTCTGGTGTAAATGTGAAATTACATCCAATGACCAGCATTGTATTGAATTGTAAAAATATATTCTAAATATACATTAAAACCAATCAAATTAATAATTTATCACTATTAATTATTTCTATTTAAAAAGTTTATTTTAATTAAAATTTAGTAATTTTCACTATTCATCAGAAAATGAAAGTCATCCAAAAAGTACAAAAATTTCACCCTAAGCTAATTTAGATATTACGAATCCAAAAATAATGTCCATTTTATAAAATTTCAAAAAGTGGGTATTAATATTCATAACGACTAGTTATAATAACATATCGTTGTTTAGTGAAACACGGTATTGCGTACTATACACGCTATCGGGGAGGGTCGCGATTGCGTGTAATGGAAGGGAAGTCAAGGATGTGTGTTGTGCAAGCTCCTTTTGGTGTAGCATACAACACAAGACATTAATAAAATTAAAAATAATATTTTTCATAAAATCTTGGGCTGTTACATTCTACCCCCCTTAAAATGAATTTCACCCTCGAAATTCGTCGGGGTTATAAATGGTTTGCTACCCAAAAGTTTCATTAATAGAAACCCACATCGTAAAAAGGAATACCAAGACTTGGCTTTAAAAAATAAATTTTGAAATGTAACGATTACCCAAATAAACTAATCACTGAGTTTCCACATAGGTGAAAATATGGATATGGAAGAGAAATCTAACCATCATGTTCTGATGTAGAGTGGTAGAGAACATGGCTATCGAAAAGCTACCAATCACAAAGCCATAAATTTGTGACGATCTAAGGTACCATCTGATTAATCAGATATAAGAGCACTAGGACAACATTTTTGGTTTTCAAGATCGTTTCCCTAAAGATGAAGAATTTGAATTAGAATAAATACTTACTTTATTTTGGTACAATCTCACTGTTGTTCGTGCCTTGAACAATTTCCACTTCATCTCTTAAATAAATGAAGTTGAATTTTTTATTCGTGAAGTGTTAGAAGATCATGTGATAGAATGACGGGTCATTCCATCTCTCTCAAACAAAAGGTTAGCAAAAGTTATATACATTAGTCGATCTATAGTGAGATTAATCATATATGGTTCCTAAAATAGACTTTATACTTCATATATCATGTTGCTTAGTATAATAAAAATAGTTTCTACTAAACAGGGACTTCCTGTACGCTAGTGGTAGGCGATAAAGGCCGGTCGCACTTCGGTTGTGGGTTCGATTCCCACATCCTTGTCCGACGCGATGGGATGTCACCCGTCCTGCATGTTGTCCTTTTTCTAAAACTACATTACTATAACATCCCATCAATAATATCTAAAAAAGAACTTCTATCCTCAAATAATACTAATTTATGTCCAACATAGTCCATTCTAGTATTTAGGCTTATCCATAATACTGCAGTCCAGAGATTTAATACCATCTTTGATCCCCATATATAGTAAGATATGTCTTGTTTGTCACATTCCAAACCATCAAAGGCCTTAATCATGTATTCTATTGAATACCCATGGAACCATAGTGAAAACTTGAATGCAGTTAAAAGTTAACACTTTCCACACACCAAAATCCTCAAAATTCTATATACTCAAACCATGATATCACTTAGTCCTTATATCAATCATGAGCTCATGAATACTGTCAAACATTTCATTTTCTACTTATCCCTTCATTATTCGCATATCATCTATATTCCAAAAATATCTGAATATCCATTAATGGATACTGGTACCATTAATCATACACTTCCAAAACTCAAGGAATGACAACAATGTAACAATCCTTAGATGTCTCTTTATTCCATAGTACCTTGAAATTACTTATACAACAGTACACATGATAAACATGTAATTATTCCACTACATTCTTAAACCATTGACCGAGCATCAACAATTCTTCATCTCACATATCATTTGTAGTATCTTCATCATCATCAACATAAATACTACCCATACGACCATACTGATTCTCTTCATGAGATTTTACCTTAGGGCATTAGTTTGCATAATGCCCGTACATTCCACATTTAAAACATTTAACCATTGTTGATGTCGTAGAAATACCATTATCCTCATCCCTGGTGTTAACTAAACCTTTTCCTTTGCACTTACTGGCTTTGTGTCCTTCTTTTCCACACCCAAAGCATCTTCCAGTTCCTTTGAAACATTCTCCTTGGTGCCTCTTCCCACATGATTTACATAGGGGAAATTGAACTTTCTTTCCTCTATGATCATCATGAAACTCCATCTTTCTCTTATTAGCCGAGTCAAGAAACTTACCAAATTTTACTTTATTGATCATATTATGAGATTGCTGATTCGGCATAATAATGAAGTTTGGACTTCCAAATCCCCTTTCATTTGGTTGATCATGAAAAATATCATTCCATTTTCCATCATATCCTCCATTATCGTGAATCACCTTGTTTCCAGCCATTTTCTAAAACCCAAGAAGAATAGTGTTAGAGGAAAAAATCATAATAAATGGGGAGTAACATAAATATCTAACATATTAGGTTAAATTCGAAGATCGTTACCATAGTTCTAGGATTATCCTATACGCATACTTATCCTTAGGGACATCCCTAGACATACCTTAGAAATATCTCTAGGGATCTCACTAACGTTTTCGCATCCTAGTTTCCAAAGGTTGACTAAACATTTCCTCTGATACCAACTGTAGAGACCCGAAGCTTAACGTACATAGATATTACATTACTTTTGCGGAATACTTTGTACATAACAAAAAACACACACACAAGGATCGTAATAGTTTAGTGTCTTTGGAAAGTCAGAACGTAATCTTCTAATCGTGGTGAAAGATCTCCAATATCTCCCATAAAGATCTCCCTTTTTTTACCTAACACCTTTCATTATATCCTGGGGAAAAGAAAACATAAAAGGGTGAGCTCAAATTCTAAGTAAGGGTAAACAAAAGAAATATAAATCTCATCGTATACACAAGCACATAACTTTTGGAAATCTTAACCTGCAAAAAAGATCTTAATTTCATAACATGGGATAAATCATGGAAGTGAAATGTAATCACAATAATCATAACTTAAAACATGAAACATTGTGTCATTCACACATAATCATAGAGAATCATTTCTTATTAGTCAAGACTCATTGCCAAGACTATCTTAGTGGACAAAGTCCCTTTCTGTACTGAGTCACCCTCGTTTCAGTCCTGTTTCACTGAACCGGTGTAACCTACCATTCCAGCCATGTCTATCTCATGAGATATAAAATATTTACCCAATTAATTGGAGGGAGATATAGGTCCCACCAATCTCATAATGATACCATTCTTATGTGTGCCACAAATTCATAAATCATACATCATTGCATAATCCATGTAATAAAAATGGGAATCTTAACCATCATGACATCATAAAACAATTCATATAAGATAAAAGCATTCATAAAAAAATATTTCCATCACAACATAATCAAATCCATGTAATAATAGGGATAGAACAGAACCCTTTATTATCTTAGATGGAAAATAATTTTGATAAAACACTTGAACTCCATTCTTGAGGAAAATATCCTTTCTGCTTCAAATTTTTTTTCCTTTCTTAACATGTCATACAATTTTAAACTAAAACAAGTTGATAAAAAATAAACTTGAAAACTTGTAAAGGAATCTTCTTGGAAATAATGTTTTAAAAATCCATTCATTCCGTATAAGTTAAAAAAACATTCTTCGTACTTTTGTCGGAAAAGTCAAAAAGTACCTCGTATGAAAAACGACAAAAGATTCCATTCATATCTTTTACTAAAAACTCACCGAAGGGTAAAATTGGATTTAAAAAATTTTAGGTGGATGGAAATAATATTACATATTTAGGAAACATGGATGTGGATGATAAAATACACCCCAGTAAATACCAAAGTATAAACAATCTCAGATAAAAATGAGATTGTGATATTTCCCTTACCTTAGGTCCGACTTGCTTTGTACGTGTCCGAACCTCCTGTATAATGATTTAAATTATGTTATTGACTTATTCCAGAATCATATTCATTGTTATTATATCATATATGGTCCACTTATGACTTTATATTACCCGTTATTTTGTCAATTCATGTTAAAGTAGCGTTTTGGGTAAAATCATCTCATTTGTCGTTCGCCTTTTTAACTTGTAATTATTAATTTGATTACTTGGATCATGATTACTTATATCCAGAATTTAAAACATGATTTATATATAATATATATTCAGAATATACATATATATATTATATTGATAAATGGAATGAAATACACCGTTCATGGAGACGGTAGTCCGTACGTACGCATGAACGCTGTTTTCGTTTCCTTATTGAACTGAATGGAATTAAGTAGATGACTTAAATATAAATATACATAAATCCAGTATCATTATTATGTCATATATTTCATTATTACTTATTATATATACTTTATAATCATTCATGAATGGTTAATCATTGAGAATGAATCTCATCACGTCGTGGAGACGGTAGTCCGGACGTACGCACGAGCGATGATATCGTTCCCATGGTCGTGGAATTGTGTTGAAGTGTATGTATACTATTTCAGTATCAATATAACTTTATAATAATCATATATATTTACTCATTACACCATTATACCCATCCAATTAAGGTGGTGGCGGAAAATAGATTACACCACGACGTGGAGACAGTATTCCGTACGTACGCATGTGCGGTGATTTGTTTTCCGTAGGATGGATAGATGGTGAAATAGGGTTGTTTCATACTTATAATAACATATCCGTATATGAGTGATACTGATGTTATAACTTTGTAATGAAACAACTAATGAAGAAGAAGTGGAAGAAGAAATAAAGATGAAAGAATCGGTAACAGACATTACCTCTTCTTTGAAGTGCTTCTTTGAGACCTTCTTTTAGGGCACTAAAATTGGTCTTTGAGGAAGAAAAGAACCTCTAGGATGTTTCTAGGGAAGTGGAGAGGAGAATTTGGCAGGGTTTGGCAGAGCATGAAGGCTCAATGTTGTGTGAGGAAGAGAGGGAGGAGGTTCCCTTTTATAAGGGAGGAGAGGGGCATCTTAGGAAAATCTCAAAATATTATTTTATATTAAGGTAATATTCGGTTTATAATGGTTCCAAATGGTCTTATTTCGAAGATAAAGTGGGTATGGGTCTAAATCCTCTTATCCAATAGGATTTAGACAAGTTTAGGTTATTATTTTAACCTTATCAATTAGATTTAACTCTAAGTTAAATAATTTAACTTTTACAGTGTCTTTTTGTTTTCTTACACTATATGGTTAATAAACATAGTATATGAAGCCAAACGAACCCCAAGTTGTTTATTATTAATATATATATCCTTATCTAAGTCATTTTTCAGAACCTTATATTTTTAGGAATTAAATAACAATTAATAATATAATATTTGTTTTAAAAACTAATTTATGTTAATTTTGACACTATTTGGTACTTGATTTTTATGAAATTTATAACAAAATGATAACTTCGAACCAAGTGACTAAAATAAACAATAACATATCATATAAACCTATAAAATCAGTGTATGTCATAAAAAGTCTCAAATTACATTTATTTGGGCATTTATAACATCAATGATGTTAATATTTTCTTAAAAAGGTAATTACTACATCATCGTTGTGTCTTAAATAAGTTAAATTATTTAAAGTATAAAAATTACAAATAAAATATCATTATGTAGGAAATCTTTTTATCTTTCTAATGAATATTTATAGTCTAAATTATATTATTTATAACTCTATATTAAAATTTTTTTAGTAAATAAACTTTGGTTTTAACTCTTTTAACTCTTCTTTGAATTAAATAATAATAAATGTCCTAATCTAATCCAAGTGGGCCTAAATGATAATATTTTACACTTAAGGTTGCTTTTGGTCGAGATACACTTGTCCAATAGTATTAGGAAATGTGTTAGGGTAATATTAATATCATTTTTACCCTTAATTACCCTATTTACTTTTAACCGTGGTAAATAAAACTAAAAAGTTACTATTCACCAAAAAATATTTTCATCTCATTGAACCACATTTTACTTACTGACATCATCCGTGTCTCTCGGATTTTTGAAATTCCATTCACAGAAGCAGTAAAATTTAGATTTATGAAAAAATTAAATTTTTTTAACTACCACTTAGTAGTTTCACTATTCATCAAAAAATGAATTTTTTTAGAAAAATGCCAAAATTTCACCCTAAGCTATAATTGATATTCCGAATTCAAAAATGATTTATATTTTAAAAAATTCCCAAAATATAAGTTGCATTAATTAATTTTATAATTAATTTCTGCCGTCACAACAAATATCGTGTTTTTAAGAGATAATAACTATCAAAAGATTAACACTTGTTTATGTCTGGTGTAAATGTGAAATTACATCCAATGACCAACATTTTGTTGAATTGTAAAAATATATTCTAAATATACATTAAAACCAATAAATTAATAATTTATCACTATTAATTATTTTGATTTAAAAAGTTGTTTTTAATTAAAATTTAGTAATTTTCACTATTCATCAGAAAATGAAAGTAATCCGAAAAGTACCAAAATTTCACCCTAAGCTAATTTAGATATTACAAATCCAAAAATAAAGTCTATTTTACAAAATTTCAAAAAGTGGTTAGTAATATTCATAACGGCTAGTTATAATAACATTTTAATAACATATCTTTGATTAGTGAAACTCGGTATTGCGTACTACACACGCTATCGAGGAAGGTCGCGATTGCATATAATGCGAGGCAAGTCAAGGATGCGTTTTGTGAAAGATCCTTTTCATGTAACGTACAACACAAGACATTAATAAAAATAAAAATAATATTTTTCATAAAATCTTGGGCTGTTACACCACCACTCGGGGTGGGTAGGGAATGGGACCCAATCATTATTCAACAAAAACCAAAAAATAAAAAAAGTATCTACCCAACATTATCCACTTACCAATAGGAAACAACAAGACTACACCCAATTTTGACACGCGGTTCACACATGGACATTGATCAGAAACACACATCCCTGAATTCATAACCATAGACACGGTGTGATGGGTAAGTCCACCATGATCATTGTGACAAGAGAAAATTCATAGTGATGAAGAACCACAATATATAAATAGAAACTAGATTACCAAAATGGTGGAGGTGGGAGAAATTTTGATCTCCTGACAACTCTATCAATTTCCTAACTGCATGAAATGCTTCACTCTATGGCCTATGGATGAATACCTGATGTTTGGAGCATCTGTTATGCCGCATTTTGGAGATATGAATCACATTATCTCATTAAATTCACTAACAAAAATAAAACTCCAATACCCAATTGAGACTAAGGAATATACACCACCATTCTAACATACATATAATTCGGAGTGAATTGATCAAGGAAAACAGTGAAACACTCCAAGAATCACTGAACACAACTACTATAACTGATAGAATCATCATAACAGGAATGATCTATAAATCCATAAAAAATAGATATATATAACTTCAAATTCGACGAGGAAATATTTAAAGAGGTGGATCTATCTTGTGAAACATGAGAAATAATCCATAGGTAGATTAAATTAAAATCTTGCAAACATAGATCAATCTGCGACAACATCACAACATGCCACACATATTTAGAAACGTCTTTTAATAGTATTCCAAAACTGAGCCACAATCAAGATCCCATCTGAAGACACAAATATAGTATGACTTCCTATTCAAAAGGAAGCATAACAAATAAACAACTATTATAATACATAGATAAAAAAACTAGCCACATAACTATCTATTTATAAACAAATTCCCCAATTTTTCATCTTATAACACTTTTGAAAAAAATAACATGGTGGATTTCCACATTCACCAATGGTGTTTCATTAAGTATCACTCACATGAAAATTTCTATCCACCCCATTCACTCAAACACCCTTCCATATAATCAATTCTTCCAGATTTAAATAAAACCATGCATGTGAGCACACATGAAAACACCAATGGCTAAAAAACATCATTCCAATAGTCATGTACCTTCTAAAGGAACACCATCGACCCTGAAAACCCCCATTTTTTAATTTTAACAACATTAAAAACAACTATGACACTCCAAACAACCCCTTCCCATTTTCTAAAATTGTACAAGGGGTATGTTCATAATCCAATGGCCATTGAGAGAAATACCATTTCAAGGAAAAAACCATCCACTGAAAAAAAAATTCAAAAACCACTTTTTTTAGATTAAAAAACATTTCAAAATCCCAAAACACCCCATTTATGAAAAAGATTCAGAATCACATTAAAATGATTCAACCATTAAAAATAATTTATTTCAACAAGCCACACGTTTTGATTAGGGAAGATCCAATCCCATTAAATCATTTCCACTTCCTCCCACAACATTGTTTCACAATAGACACAACCTTCCATGACCATTATTATATTTAATTTTTGAAAACCCCTTTTCCACTTTTTCAAAAACCTACTTTTACAATTCCTATACAAGGAATTTCAGAAATAAATTCCAAATTCATGACAATTCTAAGAGACCCAAAAATGGTAACTAGAGTCAGTGGGTGAATTGACCATAAGGTTGGGGCAATATGTAAAATAGACCACCAACAAAGAAAGTCTTCTTAGGACCATATATGAGTCTCCACATGGATTTTTAGGCCATGTGATCTCATGGAGACCATTTTTCCAACTCCCATTTTCATATCCCAACACCAAATAATCAACAGAACCAAAGACACTGATAAAATCAGACTTCTCATGGACACCCAAGGATCGGAATAAGCAGTAGTTCAAGACGCTCTTCCATAAATTACCCATAATGTCCCAAAAATCATACTCCATCTACATTTACATCCCAAAAATAAAAATGGAACTCTAAAAACATGGTCTGCTAAGAGAATACCTCATTTGAGACCATTTAATCATGAACTAGCCTAAGTCGACCTTGAACCCGTCATTTAGGCCAACCTGTGACAATTCCCAAGAGGCATTCACGATCCTTCTGGGATGTAATCAAGAACCGAGTGCAACAATGGAGGATAAAAGGGAATGATTTAATAGAGATATAAATAATCATACAAATAATGGAACGAAATAGACATCCAAAAAAAGATTTACATAAAAATCGAACTGAACATTATTTGTAAAAGAAACACAAAGTACAACTAAAAAAACAAGTCAACTATCCAAAACTGGTAACCAACATACTCTATGTGACCAATCTGGTCACTCTCCAACATAAGGATCACAGGCCTATGAAGGCGATCAAAGCTGAGATAAAACCTGCAAAAGGGATAAAAAAAGAAGAAGACTGTATGTGTGAGTATTAAAACACAGTAGATTAGACCAATATTATATTCCTAATTAACATATTTTGAAATTAAAGAATCATCAATTTAATGTTTTAATTACATGATATAAATTTATGTTTTCGAAATGAGGTCCCATGATATATGAAAATATTCAGAACAAAACTTGCTTCATTTATAAACTAGAATGACTGTAACAATTTTCAAATAGGTGAAACATCAAAATAAAAATAGTTTTCATGATAGATTATTTAAAAATGTACATTTTTAAATAAATAAAACAAATTGAAGAATTTTCCAACCAAACACACCATATGCCGATGGAGAGTATAAAATAGCTAGTGGGAAAATGTCACAAGAACCCCCGGGGCACTAGATAGTTGTGAGACCAAGAAACCTCATATCTATGTAAAAGTAACAACAATAATTATTTATACTTGTGAGCACGATCCAATAGTAGTTAGAATAAAAATATCCTAGTGGTACCCCAACAGAATCATCATAATAGTTTATTTATTTTTTTCATCATCAAACATGCTATGTGAAACAAGTGCTAATCCCCACTAGATCACTTGCATATTAGTACACGTCCACCAAACTAGATACCCATGATTCCATTTAGTGATCAATATTGATATAAATATTATCAAATACACTTTTCAAATCAAATATCCATTACCAATACATAAACTCACAAAAATCTGACAAACATGCTTCACATTTCTTTCTAGAATCAATAAACACGTAAAATGTTTTTTAAAATAATTTCAAGGAGTATAACAAAGTCATTCAAATGAAATCCATTAAAAAATGGATTTTTAAGTCCAAAATCCCATAAATAAAATTTCAAAATGGATTTAGAATCCCGAAAACCAATTAATAAATCAATTTCAGGGACAAAAAAATGGACGCAAAAGATTGAACATGAAATACACATGGAAACCATTTTTACTAAGAAATACCAATCTGGACTTTAAGACTTTCTCAAAACTAAAATTTTAATAAGGAATGGGAATTATTTTTTAAGGAGGTGTGTAAAAACCGTTTAATGAATAAAAAACACATTAATACTTTAATAAACTAAGGTTACAAATTCAAAACACACCCATTTTCATAATTATGTGAAATGGGCCATTTTCCTGCAACTGGGGCCAAATCATGTTGTAAACCAAAACCCATTTATTTGTAAAACTAAATCCAAATAAAAAGGCCATATAAGAAAAATAATAATTTTTTTTTCTTTCAATGAATTTATAAATCCCAAAAAAAATTAAATCAAACTTAATACAAAAAATCAAACCGGGCAATTTACCGAACAGTTGACATGCCCTTTTAAAGAAAACAATTTATTTTAAGAACATGACATGGAATAAAACACCAATTTCAGGTTGTATTGTGATAAAGATACTAGAACATGTAAAAAATAACTTAACCAAGTTCTAAACCTCCCAAAATGATTCAAAAGTTAGCGAATCATTTTAAAAAACAATTATGGTGCACATTTTAAACAAAACAACACTACCTTTCACTCAAAAAGTCATAAACAACAATTTTGCACACCAAAAAATTTATAAAAATGAAGAAAAATAATAATAAAAATATATATCAGGTTCTAGTAATAATTAAATGATGATATTTAAATGATAAATGCATGTTTAGGGGATATTCTACCTCAAATCCTTGGCATAATCAAAACACACACTCGGTATCAACATCCAAGTGTTTATAAACAAATATCTTATGATGATAATCCCTAAAAGAACCAAAAACCCATAAAAAATTAGGGGATAACAGAACCACAGGTCTAGGATGAATATAATAGAATATAAAATCTAGAAATAATCAATTGAGAAGGAAGATGGAGGCAAAATGAGAAATAATCTCACCGTGGAAACTCAAAAACTCTTCGTATTCCCTTAGATATGCACCCTAATAGGAAATGGAATGTTTGGAAACCCATTTTAGATTCTATTTTGGCCTGAATAAACAAGGAGAAACAAATTTCTGGGAATAAGAGTTTGAAATGAATGATTTATTGATGAAGAAATTAACCTACTCAAATTTGAACGATTTGAAGAACCCTACGATCTTTCTCACTAACATGTGATGCAAATGACATCCAAAGGGAAAACGTTGATAATGTGGGTGATTCTGGAAAATTGGGATTATATTGGGATGTGGAATAACAAGAAAATATTAAACAATTTAGTATATATAAAATAAACAAGAATTTTTTTAAAAAAATGGTAATTGGACAATTTGTTAGCTCAATACCTCAATAATTAACCAAAATTCACCATTATTATGAATTCTTATGGGGGTCCAAAAGGATATGTTTGATTGGATATGTCTATGGAGAAAAATTATGAATTGAAATGGGTGATAAATTTGTAAAAATAAAGGATTTATAAAATACAGAATGTTGGATTTTAAATATGGAAATGGGATCACGGTTGGACGAAATCATGAAGTAACCACCCTTTCCCCAAAAACATTATTTCAGGAAAGGGGGAACCCAAAGTAGAATGATTATTAATTGATGGTACGTAAAAATTCATAATTAATATTACCCAAAACCCATGAAAATCATCAGTATTTTCAATGAACCAGATCAAAAAAAGATGTGAAAAAATCGGGAGTTACAATTGGGTCCCTCGATCAGGCCAGGTAGGGAAATGATTGGGAATTTGAGAATTATGAAGTCATGAGGTAGGTAATTCTTTTAGTATGTGTCACATGTACTTCATGTTCCTTATTATTCATTTTCTTCTAGGTTCTCCCATATTGTATGGTAATTAGTTATATGGGATGGGTGATTGAGAAGCATTTGATGGTTGGTCACTGTTGTGTGGTGGTTTCCATTGCTCATGTTGTATCTTTGTTGATATTGTTTCTTGGTGTAGTGTATATTATTTTTAATGGTGATATAATGGTTTCATATCACAATGGAAAATGGTTTTTACCATTTCGTACACTTCCTTCAAACGTATTTGGTGTAAACACCATCTCTTTTAAACCGTGAATGTCTCCTTGTTAAAAAGATAATATGTTTTTAAATTTAAAAAGTGTAATGAACAGTGATTTGGTTTTATGAGAAAATTCTTTTAAAACATTCTGTTATATATATTTTATCTCAAAAATGATATTTTTTTTCTTTTTTTTATAAAGTAAATACATTTTGTAATAGAATACATGGGAACGACTACTGTGTTTTAATACGCATGCCTATAGTTTTATCATTGTTTTCACTCTGGTTGATACATCATTCTTGGATTCTATCACTATAGTGTGAGACTAGTTTTCCATCGTTGGTGACCCATAGAGTTACATAAGGTTATGCAAAACCTTATTTTCTAACAACTCCTAGTTTTATTTTACAATTTTAAATTTTTGATTTTTTTTCATTTATGTGATAAATCATTCCCACTTGTATAATTTTGATGCACGACGCAATTTTTTGTCCTGTGGGAATTGGGAATTCCCCGTGGTCCACGTCACGGGCTTGCTCGGGTGATCAGTTTTGGGTCGACCTTGGCTAGTTTCTGATAACCTTACAATCTAAGAAAACTACATATATTTGTATCTTTGTTAGGTGTTCTCCATTCATCAACTAAATTTTTGGGATCCATTTCTGGGTCACCCATATTTATAAATTTCCTAGGAAATGAAATATATTACAACCAAATATAAGATTTCATAAATTTATTTTATAACTTATTTTATTTATGTGTTTTTACCATAATCCTTAGATTTTTTTCAAGAACCTCATAAAGTTTTGAATAAACCAAAATATCATCAATAAAAACTACATTAAATTTAAAAAAAATCATGAATGATTCTATTCAAAAGATAAATAATTAAAATAGTTGAATTTTTCAGGACAAAGGTCATAAAATCAAACTAATAATTCCATTATCTACTTCAGAATGAAATTTTCAGAATTCCATCCTCCTTTCACCTTTAGTTGACGGTACAAAAATCTAAATTTAATCATTGAAATATACTTATATCCCTACAGATACTCAAAAAACTCATCAATATGAGGTATTGGATACATATTCCTAATAATAATTTTATAAAATTTTATAAAATCAATGAATATAATAATTATACCATCAATATTTTATAAAAAAACAAATTTGTTCCAATTTTTAGTGCAAGGATGAATGAATCCTTAATCAAGAAACTTTTAAAACTAATTTTTCAATTATAGAAGTTCCACATGAGAAATTTTAAAAGGGTGTTTTGAAATTGGGTTAACATTTGGAGCTACATCAATAGTAAATTAAAAATCTCGATTAGGTATAACACTAGTAAACTCAACAAAAAAAACATCCTAGTATTCACTTACCAGTAACACATCCTTAATCTCAATAGATCCCTTATTTTCTATAATATGTGACAGATAACATTTCTTTTCATATTTTAACAATTTCACATCATCCTGAAATGTTATCAATGGTATGGTTTCATTATTGTATACAAATTAAGACTCTTTCTAAAAAACAACATCTTTATCACTAAAATCAATATTAGAAAGATGAAAAAAATCCAATCCATACCAAGATTTACATCTAACTCCACAAAAAAACAGGGTTTATAGGTATGGAATTTTTATATACAATTACAGTAATATTCATAGATTTTTTTTAATTAATATTAACTTTATGTATTTTAAACGTATGTTTATATTTCATTTCATGAGGTGAAATTTCTAATTTACCATAAATATGTTTGAAAAAACGAATCTGTAGGCCACGTATCAAAGAAAACCTTTGCAGAACATGAGTAAATATAAAATATAACAGATATAACTTCAGTGTAAAGACAAAAATATAATAATATATTATCAAAGGATTTCACAACACCTTTTGTGTTATAATATGGCTGATTTCTGACATTCAGAGCCTTTATTGGGTAGGTATTTTTCATAATTCCCTTCTCACTGCATTTAACCCACTTTATTGTTTTCTCATTAAAATTTAATTTAAGATCATTTTCAATGAATTATCTGGCCATATGTCCAAAATTAAATCATAAAATACACTTTAGATAATATTTATGGATTCCCATGGGTTCTTTTTACAATAAATCCTTTAATCTAGAATCCTAATTTTCATACCTTCAGATTTATTTTACTAATTCATACCCATTTCATTCCATCAGAAACATATATTATTATTATTATAGAATTACATGTGATCATCCTGAATCTACATTTCCACCCTCTTAACACATTGAGCATGTTTCAAATAACTATTGAATTATTGGGACGATAAATCCCTTTAGTATCAATGCATTAATCTAGAGTAAAATATAAATAATTTTACCATCAAAAGTGTGAATAATATTTGAGGAATACATTGGAAATAGAGTGGTATTTTCCACCAAAATGGCCACAAAATCTCCCTCCTTTCATTTAAATTCAATGATATTTTTTATATCCTATATTGAACCACATAAAGATAATAATATTCAATGAAAACAATATTAAATTCATCACAATTAAAGGGTTCAAATCCTATATATCTCTAATATTCATTACCATTGACCACAAATAGTAAGATTTAACATAAAAAAAATTAATATAAAGACTATATATTTTTTATTATATAAACATCCAATGACATTTGATATAGATTAAAGTGATATAATCCACCCTTCATCCACCATTCGGTCAGAAGTTCCACTAAATGTATAAGGGTGTTGCCTCATGAAATGGTCCATTATAGTCATGTTAATTTGTGGAAGCTATAGTTATTATATTTAATTCATTCCACCACAATTTATAGAATGAATCAACTATACCATCAGTATTAAAAACTGAATAGATTTGATACCCACTATTCTGGGTTGTGTATTTGGTATGATATCATCTGGTTGGTGCCTTCCTACTTCAGCTTCCTTGTTTCTTCAATGGAAAATCATTCTACACTGAAAGAGTATTGATGAATCCCCATGTTAATAATAAAATACTCTATCATTTAAACATGACCATAAGGAAAAAATAATTTATTTTATTCTATTAACATCATTCTAACCCCTAATGTTATCTAAATCATGCTCTAACACTAACTATAAGGACCGAACTTTAATCATTTCAAAATCTGGTTAATTCAACTAAATTTCACCTTCATATATTCCCAATGAACTTATTAATTTATATTTTATGATAATTTGGACATAATTAATACATATCAACCCACATGTATAGAATATGGTTAAAACTATAATATTATCCATTTCATCTATAAAAATAGTTTTTAATAAAACATAAAATCCTTTCATGATAAATCTTCACAATAATCATCCTGGCATATTCTTATTAGTTACCAATCATTAAACACATGTGAAATATTTTAAAACAATGGCTGACCATAAAAAGTGCATCAAGATAAATATAATTACATAATAAAACCATTATCCTATGAATAATAATAACCATATGAAATCATTTGTAAAATGATATACTTCTCACCCATAGAGTATCATATACTAACTTTGTGAAAACATGATATATCCATAAAACATTGAAAACCTAAATAAAACTATAAATGTAAATTGTTGCCATCCATACTTTTGATTTCAACCCTCATGTATACCATATGAATTTAAAACATTATGGATACCGCATAAACCAACCCTCTCGGCTACCTTATGGTGTAACCATCATAGTTGTACCTAAAGTAACCATATTATCGACCTATAACAAAAACAAGCATAATGAATTATATTTAGATATATATAACAACCATCATAATAAAAACTGGAATGAACTAGAACATAATCATTAATATAATAATACATTCACCATGAAAAATTAATTATAAATTTTTTATAAAATAGAAATTTACAAGAGGAATTTTAATGAACAATCCATTACCTCAGGGTTATCTTACATTAAATGTGTCCAAACATATGTTATAATGGTTTAAAGGTAGATATTAATTTATTATAGAACTATAAAAACGTTTTTACTACATTAAATTTTAATATTATAGAAATTACACCCATTTATTAATAATATTTTGTCATCTCAATCATTTGGAGTTTGTTCATCTCATTATTAGATCAGTATTGATTTTTTTATGAATGGATGATTGACTAAAAATTACCATTTTTATTGATTTGGAAACAAAAATGACAAACAAGAAACCACATTATTCTGGTCTAATGTACTGCAAGCCCAATGCATGATTGACAAAAAAATCTCATCCCCTCACTAGGAAATGAACCCAATTCAGAGAAAGAAAACATACTTCAATCCAGAGTTTCCATAGACGCCCAAAAGTCAGCCACCATATTACCCACCCACCATGTGTGATAGACCTCTGTGTGAGCACCCATTAATATATTGCACCACCTTACCGTGTAAGTAATAGCCCATGGATACTTCACATTCCCTACAGCGCGTTGTAAATCACCTTCAAGTCTATCTACACCAGACCCAGGTGAAACTGCCTAAGCATGCACATATGCAAACTAGTAGGGATTGACAAGTCTTATTCTTGTATTGCATCTCCTCTCCCGTTCCCCCAGCGAATGTAGTAATAACAGACCCTAACGGGTTGGGGATGAAACTCCCTCTACGCATCTCCCCTTGGATCACCGACCCATTAGTGTTGAGGTTAATTTCCAAACTCATAGGAATTCAGCGAACTCAACGACCCTACCTTGAAGAGCCATCCCAAAACACAATAGGGAGGTTAGAGGTGATGATATTCATAGATGGCACATCATAGCACCCGAGACACAGCCTAATCAAATCCAGAAATGTATTCTTCATCTTGAACAGAATGCTGGCCAACAATCCAGAGGAGTTTTGTGACATCTTCCATTTCTACCTTTCCATATCAACTAGCACCCAATAACTAAAATAATAGAACTTTATTTTATTTTAGATCCATGATTCCCATATACCCTAAAACAGGCACGGAAAAAATCACTTTTCATCCCATCAAAACCATAGTAAAGAAAATAAATGTTATAAATATTTTTTAAAAAAATTAAATGATACTATATTTAATTTTTTATGATTTTATAATTATTCATTAGATAAATAATTGATGAAAATAATATAATATACTTTGACAGTATTTACGAACATCATGATCTTTTATCATCTCATTTAATATAATTTTAATTTGATGTTTTCAAAACATCATATAACTTAGAATATATATAAAGAAATAATATTTACCTATAATAATGGTTTTATTACTATACAAAAAGGAGTTAATGAAAAATTAAATCACATCATCCACGATGACGATAAATCGACAAAAAACTGAGGATGTTTTCATTTTTTATATTATTAGTTGATAAAGAGAGGTTTAATGAAGTAAATTACATTAAAATGAAAACATACCATTATATGTAACATAATTGATTTATCATGTCATTCGGATGAGGGGAGGATAAGGGAGAACAAGAAAATAAACAAAATTGAAAAGCGAATAAAAAAATGTATGATGGTTTTTCTTCATGAATTATTCTCTTTGAGAACCTCCTTAAGGAACATGGTTTTGGAATTTTGGTGTGGCTCATAAGTATTGGACCTGGGAAGAGTATTTTGATGGGAATTATGTATAATGTAAAAAAGATAAAATGATTTATAAGTGTGATGAGAATATTTCCTGAAGGGTGGTATTTAATGATAAGGATATGGGTGTTTCCTCATTATTTAATGCATCCGTATATTATTAGGCACAATATTATGATTCATTTAAAAAATATCCAATAATATATTAAAATATTAATTTTTATTTAGATATACTGTTATTTATGTCATAAATACCTTAATTAATATTTTATTTAATTTATAATGTTAATATTGTGTTAATTACAATATTTTACTATTCACAAAAATTCATGTATTTTAGAAAAAATACAAAAAACCACCCGAACCATTTTTTGACATGTAGAATTAAAACATTATCTCCATTTTATGAAATAATTTATCAAAATAAGTGATATTAAATTTTTTATTACAACCACCATTTATTCAAAAAAATACAAAAATTGATAATTATATTTGAACTTATTTCATAAAAAAAAGTCATTTAGGTATAAAAAATATATTCTAGTAGTAAGAATCAATAACATTAATTTTTGAATCTAATTTATGAAAATCTGTTTTCTATTAATTAATTACATTAATTAAGAAATTGTAATTAAATATGTTTAGACTTACGTAAATAAATACACATATTTTATACTTTCCCAAACATTTATTAACATATTAAATTATATAAATATATCATTATTACACATATTAGATACACAAATTTTATTTATAATATCATATTAACCTATTATATTATTGTTGATTACTAAATTTCTATAATTACAACTTATTTTATTGTCCCTTTGTGATGAATTTAACTATTTTATTCCAGAATGCTAAAAAATTATTTTATATGTACCTAGGTTTTCACATCATATTTGAAATTCTTTTCCCATATTAATTTGATATAATGTGATATATTTCATTCTTTACTAGGGATATGATATAAGGAATCCATTCATATTCATGTTTCTAATTTGTTGTGTTTAATATCACGTGTTTTTTTATAAAACCTGTTTGTCTTCAATCTATTATACGATGATAAAATGATTATGATACCTACATCATATCATGGGTAATTCTAATAGAAGATGACTATAAAACATTTATCTTTTCCACTGGTTATGATATGATTTTATGAAAACCATCTATTTTAGTTTTTCATGATATGATGAATGTTTTATTATATTTTAAGAAAATGGTGTATTGTTTTATTAGGTTATTTGATAAAGATTTATCTTTCTCAATATCATTGGGTAATTATAAAAGGTATATTATCTCAGATGTTGCACAGGTTGTAGTCCCTTCATAATAGCCAGAGGTGTATTGGAAATCCCCCAAACCAAAAAATGAGGGTTTTCATGTTGTATTCTATGCCTGAAAACAAGATGGTATATGAGTTCTATCCCATGGACCTGAATAATGGTATATGGTATGTATCCCATGAAAAAAACAATATGATTTTAGGGTTATATCCCAAGAAAAAAAATAAGAGGGTACACATGTAGTATCCTAAGCATGAAAAACAATAGGGTACACTGGTTGTGAGCCGAAGCCCAAAGTAGGTACATGAGTGACTAGCTGACGCCTAAAATTTTGTGAAGTTCTTGGTTGGTACCCTTGACATATGATTTCCAATTCTTATGGGTGTGTCATAGTTTCATGTCCAATTCATATTTTATTCTTTCGTGGCACATGTTCTTTGATGCCATTATGATTCATGTATTATGAGATTCCAATCATTATTCCATTAATCATGATTAAAAAAATTTAATATGAAGGGTATTATCATAATATTTTATTCCCTTGTTCTCTTACCCTTAATATCTTGTTAGGATTATATATTTCCATTATTTAACCTTATTATGCATCTTATATCACTATTTAAATTGTTTCATTTTCCTAGGTTATGGAGAGAGATTTCTATGTTGCATAACTAGAGTAGAAGATCATTATATGACATATTTAAGTCCTTTTAAAAAATTGAATGAATGTCTTACTAGATTATAAATTCACTAAAACATTATGGTCATCAACCATGTTCTTATTTAATATAATGAATATTCATCTAAAATGATATAATATCCATGTATGTTAAGCCTAGTTCACTATAGATACTGTAATGGAACACTTATTCACATTCTATATACAATACAATGAATCATTAATAGGTCTTAAGAGACATCCCTAAGATGCTAAATACTGAAAATAAATTTCCAAGGGGTTCAAATGAATGTGGGGGATGATTTAACTTTTAACAAATAAACCAATAACCAAACAAACATATATGATGCATGATAAAAACCAAAAAAATCACCCATCATCACTATAATAAAACCCCCCAATATGTTCTACAATGGTATCCAAACCAATATCAAAGTGAAAAATGAGAGAGAAATTTAAAACTCCTAGACAACGAAGTGGATTCACCCTCCGAAAATGCCATGCTATAACATCCAAAAACACCCTAAGTAGCACGATGTGGTTCTAAATACCGGTGATACTTTACCTTCTCCCAATTCCATAAATATATAATTTTTTGAAGCATAGATGATTTAATTTGGGGTGATTATAAAACATGGTAGTTTCTCCTAAATCAATTATCCGCTAAGGCCACTAGGATAAAAGGCTTCGCCAAAAAAATATAATACATTTTAAATAAAATATGTTCTAAATAATTTTTATAAATAAATATAAAAAAATTCAAAATAATTTATAACATAATATAAACAAATGATATATCAACCATTAGTTGTTCAAAAAATGTTTACCAAGTCAGATTTTTTTACTTCTCTTATATATAAAAAATTTGCAAAGCTGTAAAAATTGGTTTATCACATCAGTTATTTTTTAACCGATGTTATAATTATAGGGAACAAATTTATCATGTTATTTATAAAAAAACGGACATGATAAATCAGATCCTAGATATTTAGTATGTCAGTTATTTTGTTACCGACTTCATAATGTAAATATCAGTGATTTAACATGTTGGTAATAAAATAACTGATGTGTAAATCAAATATCTGCAGTTATCATGTCATTTATAAAATAAATGATGTGACTAACAAAAATAAAATTTATCATATTGGTTATTTAATAACCGACATGATAATAATAAAAAAAAATTATCATGTCAGTTCTTAAATAACTGATGTGAAAAATCTTTTAAATGATTTAATGGGCCCCGTATTATATATTTCTATTTTCTTCAATCGGGTGACCTGTGACTTGTCTCTCTCATGTGAAATTCCAAAAAACTATTCTTCAATGTCGTTCCCTACCACCTCGTTTTTCCATCATCATTCATCATTTTTATGATCACCAAATCCATGAGGTCAACTTGTGACACTCAAGTAAGCCTCACATGCCCTAGATTCATTCATTATTTATCAAGATGCCCTAAATTTTTGTTTGGATATATTATTTTTCTATAATTGTTATTTCTATCATGGTATGTGTCATAATGTTATTTTATACCATGGTAATTTCTTTTCTGGTAAAATAAACCATGGGAGTGATATCTTTAATGTTTTACAACTCTGGTTTCTACCATGTGTGTTCTATCATGTGTGTGTGCATGTACATCAATGTGTAGGCTACAATGAAATCATAATCTTTCATGTTCTTCCAAATAAACTTATAACCAAAAAAGTTATTCAATACATTTTTTGAAAATCAATAATTGTATCATTATTTAATTCTTAATTTTGGTAATATATTAAAATTAATATTCTTTTTATATTCAATATTTTTTTTCATTTTATGATAAAACTCATTTTTATGTCTTTGAATATACTTAACTCGCACTACCATTCACCTAAAAAATAAACATGGTTAGACAGAAGAGACACAGAGGTGAATATTATCATCAAATATTGGTACCCAATCCTTTATTGTTGTCTCTATGAGTTATTGATGAAAATTTAATTATAGGTGAATGATTGTAAATATTTCTTATGTGGGTAGTCATTCCATGATAAGTGTAGGTATATTTTTCACTAATAATGATATCCCATTCGATCCTAGACTATATTTACTCATATTTACATATTTAATATGAGTTTAATGAAATAAAATACATTAATAATGCATTTTTGGGGGAAAAGAGCTCATAATATCATCGAATGACAGGGTTAGGTGATTTTAAATTCCACGTTAAGGAGTGTTTGAAGTTTACATAGTTGTTGGAATATTTTATGTAAAAAGATTCTTATTGAGGATGATCTTCGAGAGCTCACTATATATTTTAACCCTGGAATACGTTTTTCTTTAGATCAATATGGTGAATTTATAAATATTTTAATCATTATACTTAATATTTCTAGTTTATGGATGGGTGAATTTGGTATACAGTTACACCATGATGTATTATTTGTGTACCATGGGAAGAAATGATCCAAGATGAATTTATATAGTAATTTCATGATCCTTATTAGAGAGATATTTAATCATAATATGTTTTTGTTATTTAACTCAAAAATTGAACTATTCAAGAGAATATTGTAATTTTATAAAATGGTTTACACTTCCATCAACATTAATGATTTAATAATTAATTTCTTGAACGTTTTTTGTTTATTATAGAGGTAATAATTTATTACTAGAACTCATTAATGATTTAAAATTCATCCACATTAACTTATTTGGAGATAACATCTACATGAGAAAGCATGTTCTTCATTGTACAGGATTGACATTCTAAAGTAAACATTCCTTTCACACCCTTTGACAATTTATTAATGGGATTTTTATTATCATAATATAATTATTTTATTGGACACTTTTCTTTTAGATGAATAACTTTTCTATTTGAATATAAATCTAGTAGAATAATTCCTTTGAATGTTCCGTAATCCCTGGTTACTATCAAATCTTTTCCCAATTGTTTTTTCAAAATTGTTTTACATTAAAATTATGTCAATATTTGATATAAATATAAAAGGGTTACATATACCAATATTTAATTTTTAAAATTATTTCCATGCATATATTTTACAAATAGTAATATATTTGTTTTATATTTAAATAATGTTTTATATTAAAATTATGACAATTTTCATATAAATCTAAAATTGTATTATCAAAACAATACATATAATTTTGATATATTTTTTTTAGTAAAAATGAGTCGATGTTGGATCACAACACATCTAATGACTAATGAATATAAGGAAGTTGTAGTTGCTATTGTGGAATTTTCTAAAAGAAATCTTCCGAGAAATGAATTTTTTTGGTCCATGACTGAATCGTTTGAATATGAAAAAGATGAAATATAGAGAGATAAAATTACATATAATTTTCTATGGTTTCAATCTAACTTACAACCCATGAAATAGGTATGGTGAAAATGGGGTGAATGTTATATATACTATTGATAATGATCTGCAAGATGGTAAGTCCGATAGAATTGAAGAAATGATTTGTGATATTGCAGCAGAACAAATTGAAATAGAAATGACATTTTGATGTCTATATGGTGATGCTGAAAAACTATTGTATCCTAGATGTAAAAATTTTACGATTTTTTCAGTGGTGTTATAATTGATTTACATAAAGGAAAAACATAGATTGGTTGACTGTAGTTTTATATAGCTTCTTCAAATTTTGAAATACATTCATCCAATAGACAGTGATTCTATATTAATATTATAAGGCCATGAAAATACTATACCTAATGGGATTGGGATACAACAATATACATGTCTGTATAAATTAATGTATGATATATAGGATGGATAATGAATTTCAGTCAAAATTTCCTAAATGTGGTACATCACTATATAAGTTTGAAAGAAAAATCACAGGTTGATGTAGAGATTATAGAGATCCCTACCAAGTTATTTCAGTATCATTATATAATACATCAAATGAAACTTTTATATTCTAATATAATGACGTGAAAAGGTTAAGATGACTTGTTGATGAGAAGATATGTGATGGAGAAAAATTTCATCCAGCTGATTTTCCACAATGGTAGAAAAGTGATGAGCATTATCCAACATTTGAAAATGAAATTAAAAATCTCAGACATGGGTTGTGCACAGATGGAATGAATCTATATCAAAACCTCAGCAGCACACATAGTTCATGGCCTGTTTTACAGGTAATTTACACTCGCTCTCCTGATGTTTGTATAAAGCACAAATATGTATTCTTGAGCATAATGATATGTGGTCTAATGTAACCCAGAAATGATATTGATATTTTATTGTCACCATTTATTTATGATTTGAATCTTTTATGGGAGGATGGTATTACACTATTTGATTATTATAAAATCAAAAAATTTCAAGTGCATGAAGTTCTTATGTTCAATATAAATGACTTCCCAATGTATGATTTTTTTGGATATAGTGTTACGGGGAATAAATCATCTCTAATTTATAAACAATAGACATCATATTGTCATTTTCATTTTGGGAGGAAATCATTATACATGGGTCATCAAATGTTATTTTCCTATTGATCTCCCTTATATAAGACTAAAAAAGGAATTCTGTGGCTCAAATGAATTTGATATTACTCCAAAACAATTATCACTTGATGTTTATTTTGATAGGGTGGAAAACCTTAATGTGACATTCGAAAAGGCATATAAATCTGGTAATGATAGTCATATTTGGATGAAAATTTCAATATTTTTTGAGCTACCATATTGGAGATATCAATGTGTGAAACATAATCATGATGTCATGAACGAGGAGATGAATATATTTGATAGTGTGATTTTAACATTGTTATATATTAAATGAATGTATAAAGATGGATTGAATTCAAGGATATACATACTATCAATGGGAATAATTTGGGAGTAACCTTCCACTACTAAAAGAAGACAATCATTTCATTCCCCGTCTTGTCAGACATTATCCAATAGAGAGAAAATTATCTTTTTTTAGTGTCTTCATGATATCAATGTGCCTCAAGGTTATTTTTGAAAGGTAAAAAAAATTTCTCATTGAAGGATTTGATGTTGATAGGTATGAAACCTCACAATTTTCATGTCATGTTTCAATAAATTCTACTTGTTTCATTACGTGGAATATTGACCATCTATATTAGAAAGTCTATAATAAAGGTGTGTAATTTTTTCAATTCAATTGGTATTAAGGGGATTAATATAAATGATTTGATAATTTTTGAAAAGGATGCAATTTCTATACATTGTCAATGAGAAATATATTTTCCACCATTTTCTTTGGATATAATGGTGCATTTAATGGTTCAACTAGTTTGAGAAATAAGTCTTTGTGGACCTATATATCTTTATTGGATATATCATTTTGAAAGGTATAAGAAAATATTTAAGGGGTATGTCAAGAATACATATCAACTGAAAGCCTCTATTATTGAAAAATATATTTATTAAGAGGATTCAGAGTTTTTTACGAGCTACTTGGTTGTAGAGGAGAACATAGGTTTGTCTCTAGATCTCCACGAATGAGATAATAATGAGGGAATGGGGATTTGTGGCTTGAAAGTCAAATCCTTTTTAGATAAATAGATTAAGAAGATAGATTTATGCATCTCAAATATCATAGATGATTGTCAACCATATATCACATTTCATATTAATGAGTTGAAACAATGTTATCCAAAGAAGAAACAAATGAGGAATTTGAATGGGCACAACAAAACATTTTTTCAATTGTTTAAAAATAAAAATACTTTGTAGATCATATGTATCAGATACATTAAGATGGTTACTAGGAGGTCCATTATTAAATATGATAGAATGGTCCAGGTACAATATTAATGGCTATACATTTCATTAGAAAACTCAGGACAACCGAAGTGCAGTTTAGAATTGTGGTGTATTGGTGTTTGCAAAAGCAATAGGGTTTTTGATTTATAATGACATAAAAACCAATTTCTACATCATGTGAATATTATGGAGTCATTTAATTAATATGGGAGGTTGATTACTTTTAAAATTAATGTTCATGTTTTTACTTGAAAAAGGTTTATCGGTAGAAAATGTTTCAAACAAGATGAATTTGGAATGACAGTTGTAAATATGAATATATTGGAAGAGACACCAAATTATTTTATAATATAAACACATGAAAAATAGATTTTCTTTGTTTTTGATCAAGCAGATATGTAGCGGTTTATTGTTTTACAAAAAAACAATACATTGATGAGGATAAACTTGATGAAGATGCTGATTTATGTGAGATCCCAACATCTATGGAATGATTAGTCGAAAATAATGAAGATTGTGTTGGAGTAATGGTTTGTTCCATAAATAACGACAATGATGAAGGAATTCGGGAAAGAAATCCATTTTTTACATTCCTGATATTATAGGTAACATATGATTATTTCTTGTTTACATTTATTATTTTCATAAAATTCTAGATATTGTAAATTTTTTCTTTGTTAAAATGTGTCATAAAACAATGTAGTATAAATATTTGTTTATTTTAATTTTCGTTATTTTAGTTTATCATGTTTAAAATTATGCAACTTATATATCTATTGATTTTACGAATGGAAATTACTTTACCATGTTTTCCAAGTTTACCATAGTTTACCATATTTTACCTCTAAGTAATTGAAATATTTATTTATTTTGTGGAATGAAAATTACACTACCTTGTTTAAAAATTTTACAATATTTACCATTATTTAACATTCTTAAAATATTTTTCATGTTTAATGTGACATAACATAGTTCGGTTTTTTATTTTTAACTTACATTAGTGTTGTAATATTTGAATTTTTATATTTGTGAACTAATGTTTTCTTTTTGGATTTGAAGGATAATAACAAATCAATAAGTTGATCAACCACATGATTCTGGATATGGGAATCAAGATCATACCTCTTTGGAGGAACATTCACATGCTACTCTTGATGTTCCCCAATATTCCTCATGTACTGCCGTAATGAAAAAGAAGAGTTCATGATTTGTTAAATGTGGTTACACAGGTTTACCCAAATTATCACTCTCCCAGAGTCAGGTTGCGAGGATACTTGATGATTTTTTGACAATGATATTACTAGAGGTCCAAATGAAAATTATTTTAAGAGTTTTGTATCAACTCATGGTAAAATAAAAGTGAGAATTTTGTATAATAATTAGAAAATTGGGAATAAAGCTATGATATCTCATTTTTGGGAGGAAATTTTGGTACGATATTTTTCTATTGTTTTAATAATCTTTAAAATTTTAATGTATAATATGTTTTAAAAATTCTTTATCAGATGAAATTTGATAATCCTAACATAGGATGAGTTGGGAGGGAATTTTTATTGATGGATGATTGGAGATGGAGGGATTTGAAATCAACACTCACATATAATTCCATATTTTGTCGTAGGCAATATGACAATACATGTCATATATATCCTTTCATTGATGAATACACATGGACACCATTTTATGAATATAGATGAAAAGAATCATTTTTTGTAAGGGACATGTAATATTTTATATGATTTCATAAATAAATGTTTTAATTAATGTTTTGATAATAATTTCTTATTCTTAATTTACAATAAACAAGGTCATCTCATTAGTAGATCCAATCTAAAAATGTATTCCCTCATAGTTTATCATGTAGAGGGTTTATTTTATTGGATGAAAATATAATGGTGAAAATAAAAAAAACATAAAGCTAATTCCTCATGATCTAGAGAGGTTTCCCCTCCATACACTCAATCTAGAAATTAAATATGGAAGATAACTCAGACGAGAAAAAGGTGAAATATCATTCGGAAGAATAGAGAATCGTAGCTGAGAGGATTCTAATATATATATTTTATTTATTTATGTTAATTCAATTGATTAGATTAATTGAATAATTACAGAAAACAAAAATTAATTAATATAGGATTCTCTTGAGGATCAGAGGACACATGGGGTATCTATAGTTGCTAGGAGGACAAATATTTTATCTTCAGCATTAGAAAAACATGAAAACCCCAATTGTGTATGAGGATACCAGAAGGGTGTATTGGAAATAAAAGTTTTTACATGTTCATAAAATTCTTCTATTGAGGGTGTTTATTAAAAAAATATAATCCTTGGAGGTTTATTTTCATATTATTAAGGAAAATATGGAGGAAAATATTATAGTGTCAGTATAGTCTATGTTTTCAAACATGAAAAGACAATTTCAGACTACAGCTCACACTCCTCTACCTCCCCATACAGAACCCATCATTTATCCTCCACATTTTCCTGTAGCTCCCACTCCCCAACCTCCAAACCCCATAAATTATACTATACATTAGCCGATGGATGCCATTTTTTGTCATACTCCTCTGCCACATCTTCATAATTATTGTGAGTTGTATGTTGATAATGCTCACCATAATATAATTTCATATGGGCTGGTATATTGTATAGGATATTCAATTCATTATGAATAGTTAGAGGTAGATTATCATAGGGTCACTATACATGATATTATAGATATATCAGCTTGAGCACCATTACCAACAGATGAGGTGATGATAGTTGGGCATAACATCATCCACTTTTTTGTTTGTCCATTCACACTTCGGTGAAACATTGCCATAATGGTATATATGTTATATATTTTATTTAATTTTTTTAATTAAATTTGTTTTCACATTATAAAACTAATATATTTTAATATTTATTTAAAGGAATACTTCAAATGTAAGGAAATTATGTATAGAAAACAACAAAGACAAATGGTTATGACATCAGATACATATTTTATTAGTCTTGACATATTTTCAAGATATTCAAAAAAATTTGTAGGATCATTATTCGTTTCCAATGTAATATCATGTGTGAGGACATGAAATAAATATGGGGATTGTAAAGAATGATATAATAGAGCTTGTTAATAGAGATATTCTGGGCATCTATGTGGTGTATATTTTTTCCATATAATTCATAAGACCTTTCTCTTCATTATATTTATAAAAAATTTATACTTATGTCTGTTTTGTATTAGGTATATTTATAACAGTTGTGATAAGAATGAGAAGACCGATGTATATGGATTCCTGGACACCCATATGATTTCCCCTGAAGCACATTCATTAGAAAAAGAACAATGACAACTTTATATTGATAAAAGATTTGAACAGAATATAATCACGTATTGTTGAATGATGCCTTTTGTGAGATGTATAAAAAATATATTTGGCAATGATTTATTTATCTTTTAACATAAAAATCCACTAACCATAAATTTTTTTTTATATCAGGGATCATTGGGTCATAGGTGTTTTTTGTCCAAGGGATAAAACACATTATTAGATATGCTCTATCAATGGTGATGTATGGGTAAGTTTTATGAATATGTTGGAAAAGTAAGATTAATTTTCCTTGTAGTTGTTTATATTTTAATGAATTTTAAATTTATACCATTCATATTATTTTCCAACAAGGGATGGGACACCTATCTAAAAAAAATAATGAGAATGAGTGGGCAGATCAAATATATAAAAGTAATGGCAAATAACCATTTATAATATGTATATTTCAATGTATTACATAAAAATGATATTTTTAATTGACACTAATTTAAATCGAATTGACATGAACAACAAGTCATTATCAAATGTAGATATTATATGTTATGATTTATGTAATAAATAATTACAACTATGGAACTTTTGAATAATGACCATGTTAGATTTACTTGTAATCATTTCCATAATATTTTATTTTTTTGTTCATTGTACATGTCACTACTTTCATTTTAATTTTTAGCTATTTGATGACCCTCAACCATATAACTATTAAAAGTTAAAACACATAAACATTGAATGGTCAAATTACTTTACTTGTTTGATTGGATTTTAGTTTATTTCTATTGTGACATTTATTTTTTAATATTTTAATTGTAATTATTTATTTGGTAGTTGTTTTGGTTGGATTTATGTTTTTTTAACATTGTAAATTTTGAATGTTATGTTTTTTATATAGATTATTTTCTAGTTTTTGTCTATTTTTGGTCTGATTTCTACTTGTCTCAGGTCTACATTCTATGATCATATTATTGGTTTCACATATTAACAAAATTTGGTTTTTACATTAGTTATTTTATAATATATGGAATAAATTACTGGGGAATGGTTATCTATATAGTTTATTTAATAACTGATGTAATAATATCTTGGGGAATAGAATTTTATATTGGGTATTTATTAACCAATGTCGCATATCAATTTTCATGTTAGTTATTGTATTACTGCTATGAAAAACCATTCACAGACTGGTTTTTACGTCAGTTATTTTATAATCGATGTAATAAATTCTAGGCAGATGGTTTTTTATGTCGTTTATTTCATAACGAAACTAAGAAATTCCTAGAGAATGGTTTTTTACAATGTTTATTTAATTATCGTCATCACATATCCTTCTTCATATCAGTAATTTTATAACCGATATGAAAAACACTACGTAGGTGCGATATATTACGTCATTTGTTATATAACCGGTGTAATAAACTATGTACCACATTGGCTATTAAATAACAGTTATATTATATCAAGAATCTGATGAATTTTCTAGTTGGTTATTTATAAACCGATTGGAAAACACTTCATATTTACATTTTTTACATCGTTTTTAAAATAACCGACTTAAAAAAAATGAACATATCCTTTATTAACGTCAGCTAAAAACCAACGTACAAAAAAAAATTTCCGGCCTAATTTTTTTTCCACTACTTCGTTTTTCCATCCAAAACCCCTTTTCAATGAAATAAACCAAACACGACCTTAACACATTTCACATGTTCACATGTCATAACTAATACATTCCAAAAAATATAAACTACCATCCATGGATACTTTATTATGACATTAACATACTCATGAGCATTATCTCATCAATCTACCATATCATCACATGAAAATTATGTTCTATGCACCATTACTCTTTTGGCACTAAGCACAATTTCATATTTCATCAAAGCCTCATAAATACTATATTATCACACCCAATATGTATGCCCAAAAATAATGACAAAACCATTTGAAAAAAAATCAATCTTATATCCAAACCCATTTTCTATCAAGAAATATCAATAAACCCAATTTTTATTTGAAAAACATTTTCCAAAAAATTATTTTACTATTTCCATAAAACCCATTTTTTAAAATGATAATTTTAAAATCAATAATCCAAACCACATTTTAACCAAATTCACCGAAATATACAATTTCATGAAAACCATGAATAATCAATTAATAAAATTTATTCTATGAATTAAACAAAGATTTCACTACAACATTCATTCAGATAAATCAATTTTATGCTAATCTAATTATAAATTTTTAGATTGGTTGAAATTTTAGCAACCTGTATCAATGGTTTTGACAAAAACATAAAACCTACAAAGAATTATCATGAAACGGGGTAATCATTTTGCAACTCCACATTATATCTCTTATCCAATAATGTTCAAGACCAAATGACAACATATTTGTAATCCAAAATCTTATAGCTACAGATAACGTGTGTATATCTGAGAAAAAGAGGGGATACTGAAAGTATTTCTAAGTAGATCTATGAAAGTGTTACATGAAAGAAGAATAACGATCACATACCTCAAGAATCCAGCTTTAAATCACCAAGGGAAGCCTTTATATCCCCTTTAAATCAATGAGAGAACCGCTTATAAATTATAGAGAAGAAAATCCCCAAGAATTAGATATTTTTGGAAAAAATGAGTTGCTTAATGTAAAAGGAAACATAGATCCACATTTTGAGGGGGTTGTTTTTAACCCGCACAAAGTTTAGTAGCATAGTTAAGAAAACCATATAATAATAGTTATCCTACTACTATATTATGAAAGAATTCAAATGGCCTCAATTAATGGTTCTCTAAAAAATAGCCAACCATGCTGAAGCTACTTCTCAACCCTTCTACTATGTACAATTTCTCTAAATATTCCCACATGGTATGAAAATATTGTGTGTAGGTCATAGACAATCCCTTTAGCCCCAAATACTATCTACATGTTCTCCAAGATCCACCAACATTCACCTGTATAATTTACACATCCAAAATTATTAATAATTAGATAAATACTAGAAATCAGGGGTACTACATTCTACCCACCATTGGTATTTTCGTCCTCAGAATGTCGAAAACCATCCATTCTATAAAATAGATTTTACCATTCCTCTTTCATATCCTACTTGTGTTCCCATGTTTCTCCCTGAATATGACCATGTTTCCATAAAAACATAATTGATCAATGATTTCCCCACATTGGACATTATCTATAAGATCCACAATCCATATGAGAAAATGTACCAGCGAAGCATCCAACTCTTGGTCAACTTGATCCCACCAAATCACATAGTCAGGATCCTTGTAATTATTTTTTAGTTGAGATACATGGTTCACATTATGCAAAAAAACTGAACTATGGTGGAAATTAAAACTATTATGCCACCTCTCTATCCCATTATAGTGTCTCTAATGGTCCTCTGTATCAAGGAGATAACATTCCCTACTTCCCAAAATGATGATTTAGATGCCATAGATAAATCCTTTAGAGTATATGATTACACACTTTGAAATACATGTGTCTTCGACTATAATCCACATAAGATTTCTGAATAATTTGGGTTTCACAAATAGGGATGAAATGAGCAGTCATGGGGTGTCAATCCACTATAACCCATATGGAATAATGTTTCCAATCCATTCTTTGGAGTTTATTAATATATAATTGGAAATATGATCTAATTTCTACACTAGGGTAGGTAAATGCTACAACATTACTATTTTTTGTTTTTTCACTGCATTAACTTATTGATAATTTATGAACATTGAGACAAAATTATCCACTTTAATTTTATTGTTGATCCAAAAAAATTTCCCCATAAATTCAAAATTAAACTTATGTATTAATAGATGAAAACCCAATTTCAAATGGTGGTAAACATGGAGAAGTTATTCTTGATATGTCTTAGGTACTATCTTTTCTCTGATCCCCAAACAGAACTCCAATTAAGATTCTTAACCTCAATGGTCTCCCCACCATTATTTTTTGAACTCATAACCAAGAAATGTGCATTGGATGTTTGTGCCTCTTTGAAAATAATTATTAAATATGGAACAATTAAGACTGTAAATAAATCCACAACACCACCTTGGCCTTAGAATTCCACAAGTATGTCAGCTAGAACTAATAATAACTTCCACTCATCTAAAGATTCTTTCACTAGCACCACATACAAATTTATGCTTAATGTATCAACGACCATGTTACCTTCTACAGGTATACAAATCAAGTCAAAGTCAATCATTTGGAGATATTCCATCAATTTTATTTTCCACAGATTCATATCAAATAATGAGAAAAAAAGATTTAAAATTTTATGATCTATGGACATAATAAATATCTCCCAAAATAGATAGGGAAGCCATGTCTTCAAAGCATGAACGTTATCAACAGACTCCAAATCATTTTTTGGGTAATTCATTTCATTAAATATCATCTACCATAAACAATAATAACCCATATGTTCTTCGTACATGAGAATATGTCCCATCCCAGATCTGGAAACATAATATCCTGCAACATACCCTTATCTGGATTCTAGAAAAATCAAGATAGGTGCTGATGTAAAACAAACATTCAAATCTTGGGAAGACTTTGAAAATTACTTTTTAAATTGGAATAGAGAATTCATCCTTTTCAAATATGTTATTGGAGGGGATACTCAAGAGAATTCACACACAAAGAATTGGTAAAAACCATCTAGAACAAGGAAACTTCATATCTCAAAGACATTATTCAGTGGTTTCCAAGAGATAATATCATATTTCATAAATGGATTAAAAACATCAGCCTTTTCAAAAATCACATTGCTGATAAAGCATACCTCATATATAAAAAAATCACACATTAAAAATTAGGAATAAAAATGACGAACTCTAAATATTTCCAACACTGTCAACAATTTTGGCTCATGTTCTGCCCTTATCCTTGAATACAAAAATATGTCATCCACAAAAACCAATATAAAATAATCCAAATAACTCTGAAATATCTGATTCATCAATTTAATAATGATATTTGGTGATTTTTTTAGACTGAAAGTCATGAATACATAATCATACCGGCCATATGTACTTATAATTTTTTTTGGAATATCCTCTACCCAAACTCAAAATTATTGATATCCAAGTAGAAATTAAATTTAATAGAATCACTAAGATCCTGTAAATTTATCAAATAGAATATCAAAGCGTTGAAGTGGAAACATATTCTTTATTAAAGCATAGTTAAACTTATGATAATCCACACCCAACCTTAGTGTTCCATCTGTATTCATCGTGAACAAGATTGGTTCTGGCCCTAGAGATGTGCTCGGTAAAATGAAATATTTTCTTTCGATCTATTCCAAATTCAAATTCAATTCAATATATTCAATTGCTTCAATCATATATGACAGAGGGGAAATATTATTATCCCCTGGAAGGATATCAATTGAAAACTACACAACCCATATATGTTGTTAGACTAAGATTTTTTGTGTGAAAAACATCAAGAAATTTATACAAAACTATTAGATAACTATCATCCTTGAAATATTCTATTGATTCTGAATTCAAATACACCAACTAGTAAGAGTTCATTCCCACAAATGGTGCCAAAAACCCTGTTGCAATATCCTTTACAACCCTTTCTCCTTTAATGAGTATCTCAAAGATATCCTCAATCGAGAAACTAATTGTCCTTTTATAATAGTATATATAGGGCTCAAACCTTTTTATGCAACCTATATTCATAATTACAAAATCCAAATCCCATTCCAATATCCATAATTACTATTTCAGCTCTACTCCATCAACAGTTATAGAAGATTCATTACAGAGGAAGGATCTATATTCTCATTCTCTAATTAGAGAATATTTTTTTATAACGGAGATCATTATCTTGAGTTTTATACATAAAAAATCAACTACATGATAAGAGGTTAAGGAATGTGAAGCATCATAATCAAACAAAACTTTAATAAGGGAAAAATTCAATAGAATCATAACCTTCATCATCTATGGTCTATCCTGATCATCCAAAATGATATGCTCGGCTCTATATAACTTCTTCATTGATACAATATTCCCATTGTTGATATACTATGATTTTCCTTTCCAAGGAATCATGGTGTTTCTAGGATAACCATGGATAGATTTACTCTGTTGACAATACTCATTCTGATGTCCATATCCGATCGAATCATGTAATGCCTATGACACCAGATTTGTGTCTTGAGTAGTTGACCTCGTAGGATTATGAAATTCATGATTAGGATTTTCCATCTTGTTTCAATTATGTAATTATCATAGTGGTTCTATACACTCTCTCTTCTTGTTGTCAAAGGATCCACATCCAAAGCATCCCACCTTTCACATGGGTATCAGTGGATGATTTACAGATCTTGCTAACATAATGTGGTTTCTGATCCCACCATAGACAAAGGTTCCCCGGTTTCACTTTCTGCTATAATTTGACCACCACCATTCCATGTTGGTATCGTCATACATCCTCCTCTCATAGTTCCTCAGATGTCACATTCATCCATTTTCTCTATCTTCACCACCTCTACATTATATGTAATACAGAGAAGAGATATCTTCAATTGAATCTCCTATAATAGCTTGGATTTCAATATGCATGCTTTTAAGGCCACATTCACCACATATTCATGTGAAAATATGCTAATATTCACGAATTTAACCACATATTCTGGGAAAGAGATATTTTCGTAATTCGGGATGAATATTTATATCAACCTCTAGATCCTGAACATGTGATGATAGAATTTTTGTGGAAAATCCCTAAAAATCTTCAAAGCATAGGACTCAATTCATTTTAGCCTACATAAATAGTTCCATGCGCAAGCGTTTATGATCATCGAGATGATATGTCACCAGCTTGAATGTGATCTCCGCTAGGGTGCTAATGATTTTTACTATTTGAATCATCATTCTAATCCATTCCACTTATCTTTTTGGTTTAGAATCACCCCAGAAGATGGGTGGATTATGTTTATAGAATTGGATATAATGGTTCACTTTTCTTCATTCATAGCTTCAGTTTCCAGTTTCTAATCCTTGGAACACCAAGATTATACTATGAAGCAGCTCTTGGATTAGCTATGGCTCAAGGCTAACCACACTCTCTTCATATTCTTCCTTTTGGTTTCTATAATGCCTACTATGTACCACATTCTATACCCAAATGGAACCCCATAAGTCTCACTCCCTAAAAATGTAAGGATTATCATTTCTAATTCAATCACAATAGTTATCACAACATTTCTTTCTAAAATCATTCATAATGATGTTCAATCATTTTTGAAAACATTAAACAAGCATTTTGATAATAAAAAACATCTATAAATATCACAACCATGTTCTTTTCAATGTCCATTATTTGAAAAATAGTTCTTAAATTTCCATAAATCGACACTTTTTCACAAAATCATACTTCATTAATCACTATGATGTATGAAATAATAGTTTAAAGTCAATACTATAATGAATGCCAAGATTATATCCTTGGATAAACCCATGAAACTGCGGTTAAAATATCCTATAAGATTATTCCAGAAAATTATTTACCCAAATCCCTAGTGAATTGAATCTCAAAAAAATCAGTAGCTAAATTTTTTTATGCTCTACATTTTATTTCTCTGAAATCCTACACATTTTTAGGATTCCTACCCATGGAATAGATAATAATGAATTCTACTACCAGACTGAGAAATTAAAGTCCAATTGGTAGGAAATGATAGAAATATGTGATTTCATTTGTAATGACCCACTTAGTATCATTGTATTAAGAATAAAATGAATAATTAATAGGAGTTAACCGACATTACCAAGACACTAAATGATGAAAATAAATTCCGAATGGTTTCAAATGAATGTGGGGGACAATTTATCCATCAATAAATACACCACTAACCAAACAACTATAATGGATGCATCATAAAAACAATAAAACCAAACCATAATATCTATAAAAACCACACCAAAGTACACAACATCAGAAGAAAAACCAAAAAAAGGTGAAAATAGGAAAAACCATTAATGACTCCATGACTACCACAAGACAAAATTCCCAAAAAAATCAATTCTACAACATCACCAACCATCCAATGTATCATGAGGTGGTTATAAAAATGTGTGGTACGGTACTATTCCATTGTCTTGGAAGATAACAACTGAAAAAAAACCAAATTTCCCTTGATGGGGTGTCTATAAAACTCAATAGGATTTACCCAATGAATACCCTACACACACCAATAGGATAGAAGAGTTATCCAAATTTATATAAAATAATTAAAATAAATAATTTCAAAAAAATTTATAACAAAATATAAAATAATTAAAAATATGTTATAACTATAATGAAATTATCAATCATCCTTTTTTTCAACCAGAACCCTTTTTAAATGAAAGAAACCAAACAAAGCCTTTGACAATTTCCCAAATTCCCATGTTATTGCCAATTAATTCTAAAAATCCACAAAACCAACCATGAATTATGCATTATGATACTTCTATAATCATGAGTGGTCTAGCATAGATATAACTTTTTATCACATGATATTTTTCCCATGTCCCATTTCAATTTTGGAACCTAGAACAAGGTCAAATTTTAACAAATCCTTGTAAAGCCTATATGATCACACCCACCATGAATACCCAAAAGTCTTTCCAAAATAATTTCAATAAAATCACTTTTTTATTGAAAACACTTTTTCCATAAATACCATTCAATAAAACTTCATTTATATTGAAATTTTTTTTCCAAAAAATCATTTCAATATTTCTAGTAGAACCATATATTAAAATAACAATTTTAAAATCAATATGTGAAACCAGTTTTCACAACAAATCAAAAAAAGTATAAAAATACATCAAAACCACATATAGTCAATAAAGAAGATTAATTCCATGATTTAGTCATTGATTTTACAAGAAATTTCATTCAAATAAATCAATTTTAAACTCAGTGAATAAATTCAAGAATGTCATGTTTAGAGTAAAGCCGCCAACAAAGAATCTTTCGATGAAAACCAAACATTGATGAAGAAACCTCATGAAACTGGGTAATTATTCAATTAAACCATACTAGATATAATATCCTATAATGATTACAACCAAACATCAACATATGTGGAATGAAAAAATAAATTACATGCCCATAACAGGCATATATTTTAGAATCTGAGATGATAGGTGAAGTATATCTTAGTAAAACTATGAAAAAATTAAAATTACGAAGAAGAACAATATCATATCTCAAGAATACGACTTAGAATCTCCTAGGGAATCATTCATATAACCTATAAATCATTGGTATAACCTTCATTGGCAATTGGTGAAGAAGAATTCCTTGTAATAGCCATTTTGGAAAACAAATGAGTGGCTTAATGGAAAAGATGACCAATAAAAACTTTTTAAAGAAGAGTTTTTTGACTAGTGCATAGTCTAGTCACCGAGTTAGGAAAACCATGCATTAGTTGTTATCCTGATACTTCCTTGTTAAAAACATCATACAACCTTCTCGTACGATCTCCCTATCCATTCACCATCCAATCCAAAGCTACTGCCTAAAACCTGCTACTTTTCACAGTTTATCCATGTATTAAAACAAAGTATGGAAAAAACGGAAGTAACCTATGTGAATTAAATATATCTACCAGACTATTTATATGTTATCCAGGCTCTCCTAACATTCACCCTTATACATTATTTACACAAAATCATCATGAAGGAGTTACATACTAGAAATTGGGGATATAGAAGATACCACATGGTTTTGCTTGTTATGAGAATTTGGATAGTCCACAATAAGCCTATTAGAGCTACCTATGTGTAAAAAATAACATCTTCCATGTGTTTCAATGTTATCCATAGAGTAAAATTTATGAGATACCATGCTCAATAACTCATTTATATGATTCTCAAAAAACATATTTACCTTGAAACAATCATATCCTACCCATATATCAATAAATACATCTAAATGTTAAATAGAAAAATTAAAACCCCCCTTCATGATATATTTTCATTTACCAACATCCCCATAAAATATTTGATATAATGATATATAAATATTATTAGTGTGATCGGGAGACCATTTTCATTAGATTTTATGTAACTCTAATAAAATTTAACATTTTATGGAATAGTTGTTTTTGAAACAAAACATTTATGTCATATCCTTCAAAAGAGATGTAATTATATAATATTATTGACAGTCGTTGGGGAAACCATAATAAACTCCATATATTTTTCAAGTAGTGACTAGTGTACACATTTCAAATAATTACTTGGAAGTTCTCTAAAAAACCATATTACAATTGGGAATAAGGAGGGACCTCTTTGATTCCTCATAAATTTCACAGATGGTGATATTTCCATATCAACCCATGTAACTCTTTTTTTCCATTTTAATAACTTTATTTTCCTAAAAATACCTTTTATACTTTATCCACTAGATCCATGGATGATTTGGAAACTTTCTCTATCACATTAAATAATTACAGCAATTGTTATAGTATATCGATTTTGTTGTGCAGAGAATGTCAATATCTATAACAGCATTCAGAGAAGTAACATATAATGTTTATTATTCCAATTATTTACATATTTCCTTCTTTATTGACTTCAATATTGTGTTTCAATCATTATTTTTCTTATTTTTTGACCTCAAACCATAGTCTGGATTTTCCCTTGCCGACTTATTTTTATCTTGTTTTCATTATTATTCATCTTTAGATCCCATATCAAATTTCCATATATTATTTTAATTAATTAAATATTTATTACATCATTAATGTTTATGTTTCCCATATTTTCAAGAACAGTGAGAATAAAAAATGATCATTTTTATTTATTTTCTAGTTAAATCTATCTAGATTTCATAGTTTAAAAACATGGGTAATTTTTTGTAGATAAAACATAATTTTTGAAAAATATTGGGGAAGAAAACATAATTTGTCTTCTTATATCATCATTCAATGATATGGTTAGTCTCTAGTACTTTTCCCTATCAATATTTTCCAATAAATTTAATTTAAAATTTTATTAGAATTTGAAACAACATTAGAACATAAGAATATTAATTATTAATGGAATTTATTTTCCTATTTTTTAGGTTTATAAATATATATATGATATAAATATTTTATATACCATTATTTGTAGTCTTCATAGAATAAAAAATCACATTAGAAATCTATGGGGCCACATTGTATTTCTCTGTGGAATGTGTCATTCATAATTTTTTCTCTTCATGATCATTCATTTTGATTAATAGATCTAGATACTTCTTGTTTATATTTTTCTTATCTTACTCAAATAATCATAACATATATTCCCATTTCACCTTCTTAATTGAAAATCATCCTCGTTTATTATATTTATATCATTAAACAATGTATTATCCTTTTTACTCTATATCCACGATTTAATTTTGGGTATTATTGATATTTGTGGAGACTAACATATATAATTCATATTAATGGAATATTTCACTAATTTTAGTCTTGGAAACATCCTTCTAAAAAAGTGAACATTTAAAGCATTCAATAGTTTAATCGTGACATTAATTAAACCATGAGAAAATTTTATTACTTTTTCATAGTATATTTGAAAGGGTATTATGTATCCCAAAAGTTTTATACAATTCCTTATACAATGAATTGAAAACTTATTCTTGTTGTGATATATCATTTTTATGTCCCATGATAGTTCTCACAATTTACCTAATTATCTTTTTTGGAGATTTCTCATGATGGAATTTGTTTTCAAAAAAAAGATCAGTAAGTGAGACATCATCAACAAACATATATCAATATTAATTAGAATATTTATAAATAAAGTAATTTATTCTATTTTACCCATATTATTATATTTGGATCATTCTCTCCGTGTAATAACAATTATATTATTCTTTATCTTCAACAAAATAATTTTATTCTTTTTTTTCTATGTCTTGAATGAACTCTCCAATTTATTATCCCCAATAGTACCTTACTTTTTATACATATGAGGTAGACACACTTCATGATATCTATAATTGATTAATGATATTAAATTAAATCTTGTAAAATATTTTTATAATTATAGGGAACATATTCTTTAATACCACATATAGTTCCCAAGAATCAGTTAGCAACCACAGAGGGGAGAGTGAATTAGTTGATCACACATTTTATGGTATACCATAATGTAACCTCTTAAATTTTTCATGGTTCTTGATCCACTCAATGAATTTTTAAAATTCTCAACATGATTTACAGTAATATCAAGGATGAGATATATAGTTTATATTTATGATGTTTTCCTAAAAGGAATACTCCTTTTTATATTTTTTGTACACCCCAAAATGGAATCTCAAATATAATCTTACCATGATATAAATTGGACACTATGTTTACAATATTGTGAATGATTATATAACCAAATCAATATTCTCAATATGTAATTGGTTATAGAGCATAGTTTCAGATAATCTACTGGTCCATTGTTTTACACCGAAGAAAATACCTCTAATAAATTATCTAGTTATAATCCCTAAACACTATACTTCTATTTTAACTTGTTATACACCCTATCCATGAGCCTCTTCATCAACAATTTATACACCTCATCTAGAAGTTCATCATTCTCATTTATTGATCTTGTTTAATAAAACCAGCCTTATTATTCAATTTTATCATACCACATGAGCCTATTGGATATGGAATTCTCATTTACAAATTCATAATCATAAATATACTATAGGGAATAACTATTATAGTCATAGAAATAATTCAATATATTATAATCCATGAATATTACCTAGTATAAAAATTATTTGGAAAATATCCTTTAATGAATCATTGATTCTAATCATATTCTTCTCTGTTTGATAAATGTTATATTATCCATTCAATATTATATCATATATTTCCATAGAGTCTCTAAATCACCATTAAAAAGATATTTATCACCTTAATATTCTGTTAATATTTAAAATAATAACATCAGAAATATAATCAAAATTATTAACATAATAACTATTCCTAGATAATGAACACACCATGATCATTTCTAGTAGGCATTTTTTCTTCTATTTAATTGATTCCAAGACCAGTTATTTTCAACTAATTTAATCTACATAATATTTTATGTTTAAAATCCATGAATAATTTCTGATTTCAATTAAATATGAATCATGATTTATGTATCATGATATTATCTGTTGATATATTGATTTATTTAATAATCACATTAATTCCAAAACTCAAAATTAATTATATTGGTACGATTGATAACCAACATTAACTTTTCATTTAACATCTAATTAAAAAACCATTTTCTATGAGAAATATATTTACATCTGTATAACTTCATATAGAATCACTATTTTTTTGTTAATAAAATAGAACAATTTTTATTCTAATAAATATTTAATTCATGGTATATATGTATCAAATTATTTTTGGATGAGATCTATATTTGGACATGGATTATTCATCTTGAGATCTGATCTTAAAAATTCCTTTATCTCTTTAAATAATTTGAGCTTGGTGTAAACCTATATAACATGGGAAAATTTTGATACTTGATTCTCAATCATTAAACTGAAACTATATGAGTTTATTTATTTCAGAGGTCATGTAATTTGATCTCCATATCACACTCACTCAATATATGATTTCAAAATTCAATTTTTATTCTTTATATTCATTTTTCATGAGAATAAAATAATTCATTTGGTTTGATATACAGAATATTTATTTATTTTGATAATGTGGAGGCTTCATCATCCATCCATATGCATGAATAAAATTATACTCCATGAGTTAGGAAAATAGTTAATGGCAGCGTATAGTATATCTGAGTTTCAATATAATAAACTTCATCATCTTGTGTATAGTTGTTTATATGGTAAATATCATCATCTATAATGAAGACAAGCAAATCATCATGATGTCACTCAACATAAAACATATGATTGATCTAATTGAACACATGAGTTCCATAGGCATAAAGGATTGTTGATTCTTCAGATTCATCATGTAGTTGATTAATAAAATTTGGATACCTTTACATATATTATATTTTCTGTAATCATGAAGTTTATACATATCACATTGTGGTTGATTATAAATATGTGTACATATGGTAATGAATTATTATGTACTTTTGATGCTCTGTGGTTGATAATATAACCATGAAGTATACACAGTAGTTCCAGCATTGAACTGGGATTTATAGACAGTGGTGGTGATGTTTTATTAGATAGAATGACCAAAAATGACCATATATTATTGATAGTGATATTGGATTGTTGTTTCAGGGTGGGGAAATAGTACTTGAATATGACTGACCCCATATCTGAGTTTCTATCTATTGAACTTGTACTAATAATACTTGGAAAACTACAAAACTCCCTATTAGAGATCTGGGGTTAGTTCATGGATATACTCACACACATTACCCACTAGTGAACATCTATTTTCATGCAACCTCATACTACATATTTTATTCCATTTGTTCATCAATGCATACATTGGAAATGGTGCAATGTGTCCACTTTTCACATCCATGATAATGGCCCATGATTTTGGATCCTTTAAAGTATATACCATATTCTACAATTTTTTTAAAAAAGTAAAATGAATGGAAACTAACCATATAAATTTATCATAAATTATTTATAAAGATATTAAAAAACAATTTTGGTAAAACATTAATTGTTATTACCTCTAGAAGGTAAATGATTAATATGACTAAATATAAAAAATGTTAATTTCAATAAAATATGTTTTAATTATGTTATTTATTATATTATGAAAAAATTAATTTAAAATTTTACAATTAATATATGATAATGAAAAATTAATCTTGTAATTTCTGACAACAAGATTAGTTGATGATGAATTTTTGGGATTTCAAAGAAGTAAATAATTTTGAACTTAATAGTAAAATATTTACTATATTAACCTCATCAATTCCATGATTTTTTATATTATATTAATACCATTACATTTTTTTAATGAATAATATTAAATAATTATACATTATAAATTAGAATAAATATTTTTAAAATAATATACCGAATTTATATACCTTTGTCCATCATTTTGAAAATCTATATAACATATTAATGAAAACAATTTTTTAATATTGGTTAATTGATTATAAAATTGGAAAATAAATATTATAATTTATTTTATTGTTAGATAAATACCTTTTTAATGATAATTATTACATTAAATCCCATAGAATCTTTTAAATTATTAATTATTTTATAGTCATAATTCTACTTTCCTAAAAATAATCATTTCTTATAAAAGGGTTTTTACTTTTGACATTCGATAAAATTAAAATTAATTTCCATAAAAAAATTATATTTATAACGTGATTAATGTATTTGATATATTAATTTTCAAACTATTTAATAAGGACAATTACATTTTTATGTGTAAAATTTAGACTGTTATTGATAATTATCAATTCTTCAATAATTATAAAATAAATACTTTCAAAGTAGTATTCTATAAATATTAATGGATTTATAACAAATTAATTAAATTGAAATATTTTATTTATTAATTTATTATAATATTTTTTAACATAAAAATATATGTTAAAAAATATTCAATTGTAAATCATCACTTACTATGGTTAAGAATCCATAATTTAAAAAATGACAATTTTAAACAATACTATTTTTATACCCATAAAATAATTTATTTTAAAAGATAATATTTTTTTAAGAACCTATGGTTTTCGTATGTGGTACGAATCACATATTTTTTAATTTTAATTTTTAAATATGGCTTTATGTGTGGTCCGAACATGATAATATCTGTAATGTGGTGTGTGGTGTTCTTTTGGTGCCCCGAACTCAGGTTATGCTTTTTTAGCATGTCGCACAGTTAGTACAAACCTTCTGAGGAATGCTGTATAGTTTTACTAAACCGTGCGAGGAAGGAATTGAGGTGTATCAAAGCTTCAGGGTTTGAGGAAACTATGACAGAAGAGATACAGGGAAGTGTATCCTTGTTGGAAGGTTATTAAAAGTTTGATAGAAGGTTAGTGCATAGTTTGTGCATAGTTTTTAGGATGTGCACAAAAAACTGTGTGGGTTCCCATATGGATTATAGAAACTGTGCATTTTTTGTGCATGGTTTTCAAAACTATGTGCCTAAACTGCACATCCCATGTATTCTAGTTTTTTTATTAATACAAAATTAAATTAATTTTTTTAAACTAAAAACTATTATTATTTTAACATACAACAGAGGGGAGATATTGAGAAGCTCTCAAATGAGAATAACCTAGGATTGTAAGTGTTTTCACCTTATGAACTTTGATACGATCAAAGATTGTCTTATAAAATTCACATAGGTAAGATCTACAGTATTTTTTTATACATTATTGATTATATTTATTATTAATTACACTATTTTGATTTAGGATCATATACCCTAATATCTTTATCATCATATACTAATAATATTTCTCCTTAATCAAGTGTAATATGGATGTTATATGTGATGAGAACTCCACTGTAGAGCTAAGTTAGGTGGGATATACATTTACTTCATCATTTGGTGATTTCTAGAGCAATCAACCATTTCTACACTATCTATACATTTAGTATGTCCCCAAGTTTGAATGGGTAACTAGGAAAATATGTAATCAGACCTACTTGGAATGCAAATAACATATGTTGTGATGTAATTGGAACTCGTTTCCCAAACCATGTAACCCAAGGGGTATGTTTAAGGCATTTCATTGCACATAAATCCAATTATAAGTGGAATAAGTTGAATAGTTTGATTGGGAGACGGGTTTTTTCCATTACCATGATATATTATGTTGAAATTAAATTTGTTAATTATTGAATAGATCAGTTGAGTTATTTAAAATGTGAGGACTTAAATAGAATAAATGGAATCTATTTAACGGGTGGGTGTACTAATGAAAAATGTTTAAATTTAGATTACGATAAATTGGTGGGTGTACCTATGTGACATGATTAAATGGAAATGGAATACATTTATGGGTTTACTAATGTGAATCTTTGTTATGAATTTTAATAAATGGTTCGGTTTAATCCTTATATGGGAATGATATAATATATTTATATGAGTGGGTAGAATCATATGGAAATGGATTAGTAAATGCAATGAAATGGATAGATTCTTGTATTGATGCCATGGATGACTCTCCATGGTTCTGGAACATTGTAGTCAACGCTTTTAGTAGTGTTACTTCATGGGTCATGATTTCGTGGGATGCTTTGCAATTTTATATCGCTTGGATATAAATTTCATGGACTCATAAATGATGTGTCGGTTTACATGTTCCTACGACTTTCCTGAGTGACTATACAATGTTTCCACTAAGATTCTTTTGGGTCTCAACTAGGGTGCCTTGGTTCATGAAAAAAGGATCATGTGTTTGTGTGGTCTGATCCTTGAGATATGAATGACTGTGGAATTTTTGATATGCCTAGTAGTATAGTAAAGCTATGATATATTTAATATAACTTATTTTTATAGAATTAACGTATGGATAGGATATGAATTGAAATATGTAAATGATTTGGTGTTTATTTTTTCGGCTTCTATTTAACTTGTTAGGTGCTTCCACTTGTTTTAGATGGATCATTGACAAGAAATTTGGTATAACTTATTTATAGTGGATAAATGCCATGGTAACATTACATATGTTTACCTTATTTACATATAATGCATAGATTATATATAATATTGTGAAAATTATTTATATTTTGGTTGAAATCTACTTGGATGTTTATCTTATACCCTATTTGGGATACCCTGAGGACCCAAAAAAATTATTTGAATATTCGTGATAATAGGGGAAATTTCCCTAACACAATTTGTTGATCGTTGCTTTAGAGTTGGGGAGTATAAGACAATGTTGAGTCATGCAATGCTAATAATTTTTTTTTGGAAGTTTGTTATTTTTGGAGAATTTTACAGTGTTTTATTACCATGTGCATATTTTATATGTTTTCTTGATACATGTATAATATGTTTCATTATATATAAGACATTTTTGGTTTATTTATTAAATTTTTTCTTATTGTGAATTTTAATTTTCTACTTTTTTATCATCTTCATCTATTGAATTTGATTGACATCCATTATGATATAATCTTAAAATTATGGGAATGTCTCCCCAATGGCTCACCTATTCCCTCATTAATAGTCCCCAACCTATGGAATTTGGGGAGATTCACTTGATATCATATGGCCAAAATTGCTCGGGGCACTATTCAGTGGAATCAGGGTTTGGGACAATAAATTTATAATGTTTAGAAATTTATTAGATTAAATATATGTAATGTTATTTTCCAATAGACTCAATTTTGGATATATTGGTTCTTATATATCCCTTGAAAAATATATAATAACTTATTTAAAAATTTGTATCCCATTTGAGATGTAAAACGGTAAAATGTAAAAACATAATGTTAAAAACATTTTAATGTGTTTGAAACACTTATAGATAGAATTGCTCTAGTACGTATATTTCCATATACACAGACACTAATTTTGAAGATTTGGGGCCCTTGACATTTGAATAGTTTCGATGAATTATTAAAAGTAATATCATTTCCAAAATTACCATTTTCCTCTCTTATAAAAGGGGGTCACATACACCATTTAAAACCCACACATATGTTTCATATTCCTATATTATATATAACTTTTTAATCCCCATTTAACCTTTTCCCTGAAAAATAATTCCCACATCACACAAAATTAGATTAATCACTTTAATTTAATAATTAATCCATGGAAATATCAATTCTCCAACGTAATTATATTTTCCCCATATAATTCTATTCTTAATTGTAACATTAAAAGTATCTTATAACCATAATAAAATAATGAATTAATTATAATTAATATAAAAATATGTAATTATATTAATGATACAACCCATAATTATTAATTTCAATACACTAATAAAAAGGGAATGTTAATCATGCCTATTCAAGGTCCACCACCTCCGTTAAGATTCATTTTTCATTTTTCATATAATATTTAATTATTTATCAAAAAATATTCAATAATGGATAAAAATCCTATTTACATAAATGTTATATGTTAATTACTCTGTCATAATTTGATTATTCTTAAATTAATTGCCCCAAAACCGTACTCACAAATCAAGCTAGAAAGAGTTCATTTTTTAGTTATTTATTTACATAGATGAAAGAAGAAATAAAAATATAATATGGTAAATTAATTTAACCTAAAAACTAATAGATTTATACTATATTAAGAAATAACTAAATGAAGATGTTTTAGTTAATATTATATATGTTATACAAATTTTTATTAGAGTGTCATTTTTCAATCTCCAAAATCAGTGATATAAGACAACACTAATTCCATTTTCATGTAGTGCAACTAAAAAAATTATAGAATGAAATAAAATCATTATAAATCAATATAAATAATATATAAATTATTTTAAATGTAATATTAGTGATTAATTTTTCCTCAAAATATTGGTAATTACATCAATATTATTAAACAAGTGAAAAGAGATATAGATAACAATATTTGATGGTTGAAATTAGCTATGACTAACCAATATACCCATAATAAATAATTATAAATGAGGGATACAAATTATAATATGTATGAATACGGGTTTTATGTATATTATAATTATATATATATATATTGTTGGATGATATATTGTCTTTGAAAAATAAAGGAAACAAGGTAAAGGATTTCATCTTAGTATCCTGTGATTGAAACTGTGCTCATAGTTATGATTGAATAAATTTTTTACGAAGTGTGTATAAAAAATATTTCTTATGAAATGTTTTGAATTAGATTTTATTCTTTTGAATTAATTATTAATTCCCTTATCTCTCTATTATGGGGTGTTAGATTGAATTCTTTCCCAGGTCATAAGAGTTTGACCTCAAAATTCACTTTGTTAGGGATCAATTTTTAGCAATATAATTTTTATAAATTCTGTGAATACATGAAATTCGTCATTTAAGAATATGGATGATCATAATTTATTATTACTTAACATTAATATCATGTTATATCTCCCTCTATTAATTGGTTTTTACTAGAAGGTTTCTCAAGTTCTAAGGCACTGTTTTTCTCAAATTTGAATCCCTCAAGTCATATTTTAGCTATACTCCATGTTTCATAACATCATGTAAATAATTACATATTTTAATTAATTATCACTATCATTATATATTTCATGATATTTAGTGTTATATTTAATATTATATGTCACAAAGAGGGTTTTATTACAATGTTCCAATGGTTGTAAGGTAAATTCCTTAAAAAAATTAAATTTTAAGTGAAATTTTCTTTTATTTGTCTATTATTTTAAATGAATTACATATCGAAATCAATGATATCATTATGAATTATTTTTTAAATATTTTTTAAGAAAATTGGGGTTTATACCAAAATATTATTCCATTGTGATTCCAATGTTTCTGCAAAATTAACAATAATTAATAATAATTCTAATTTATTTTAATGAATTATTTTTACATATCCATGCTTATTAATTTCCAAAATATTTCTTCATTACCTAGTGGATACCCAATTTAATTATATCCAATTATCCTTTTATTAAACATTATTTAATTTAAAAAAACATTCTCTATATAATTTATATAGTGTGTTATGAATAATGTTATATCAAAAGGATCAATTTTTTTTTCAATATTTTTAAAATAAAAAGATTTTTAATCCCCTCCACATTTTCTTACAACCTAGATTTTTTTTGAAATCCAAATTATTAAATGTTTTATTTAAAATTAGATTTTTTCTTAAAATTTATTACACTTTTATTTTTCCAATGAATTAAATTTTGTAAACATAAATTATTAAATATTACTTTAAAAAGTAAACTTTTTCATAGTATATTTACATTCCACATATGAAATAAGTTATGTTAAATGTGAGGTATTAAGGAATTTCATAATGTGCACCCCATTAGGAAATGTTTTCCACCCTTACCATGATATATTATGTTGAACATAATTTGGTTAATGGTTGAATTGATCAAATGAGTTCTGATAAACGTATTGTGTTAAATGGAAAAAGTGGAATTAATAGAGTGGGTGGGTATACCAATGAAATATGTTAAAATTTTAATGGTGATAAATGGGTGGGTATAACCATTTCGCATGATTAAATTGAAAGGAATACGTGCATGGGTATACTCATGAGATGCTTCTATATGAAATGTAACAAGTGATTGAGTATAATAATTATATGGAATTGAATGAATGTGATTATAGGAGTGGGTAGAGTCATCTGAAAATGGATTTCTAAATGGTATGAAATGTATCAATGCTTCTATTAATTCCATAGATGGATCTCCTTAAATTAAGAACATAGTAGTAAATTGCTTGAGCATTACTTCTTCTCTTATTTGGATTCCATGTGATGCCTGTGGATTTTCTAACCCTTGGATTTTTCTTTCTTGTACTCATGTAAGACATGTTGGTATACATGTTCATAGGACTCGAACAATTTCATAAGAAAGCTTCCACTTAGATTCTCTTGGTACACGATGTGGATTCCTTGGTTCATGAAACATTAGATGTTTTCCCTTATGTGGAATGATACATGACATATTGCATGGATGTGGAACTTATTATATCTTTTTTTGTAAATTTTTTTTGATTAATTATTTAATGTAACCTTATTTTTTTGGAATGTTCATGTTGATGGGATATGATTGTTCTTATGGAAATACTTTGTTGTTTGTTTATATTTTTGGTAGTCTCCATATTAGGAGATAACATTTGATATATAGGGTTCCTCAAGAATATATTTGGTAACACTTTTTTGTATTGGATACATTCAAAAATTACATAACTTATGTTTACATTCATTACTTAAGCTATTTATGTTATATATTAAAGACTGAAAAGTATAGATCACTGGGTATGAACAAACAAGGTTTTTTATATCACGCCCGGTTTGGGCCACCTAGGGACCCAAAAATTTAGTATTATTTGAGGTGATATTAGGGGAGTTTTCACTTATTGGGTTTTCATCGTTTCATTATGGTAGGGGAGCATATGCCCAAGATGTGGTCTGTGATTCTATTTGGACTTTTGTGTCATTTTTTCTTTTTGGAAACATTTATGGTGTTTTATTTCCATGTACCTATTTTTTATTTTTTCTACATACACATAATATTTACTTCATTATATATGGGGCATTTAATGTTTTTATTGCTTCATATCATTGTTTACTTTCTTGTTGTCTTATTTTTTATCATCTTCTTGTACTGATTGTGATTGAATTCCACTATGATATACTATGGTAATGAGGGTGTAGTCTCCCTAATGACTCACCAAGGCCCTCACTACTAATTAGAAACCTCTAGAATATAGGGAGATGTGCTTCAGATCATGTGGCCAACCAAGCTTGGGGCACAGTTGAGTAGAATTTGGGTCTGTGACATTAGAATTTGGTATCATATTTTGATTTTTTATTTTATGTAATTATATTTTGTTACAATATATAGGGATAGTAATGAAATGGAATTTGGTAATAAGATTTACATCATAGTAGCTACAACACGAACTGGGGAAATCCATATTACCTCAAATGGAATTATTATTTTAATTATTTTACTATTCAAGATTATTTGATTTCCCCATTGGGTGATGAACAAGATTTATATAGTTATTATTGTTTCAAAGGAGTGTTTTATTTCTATTATATATTAATGGGATAAGGGGATTCCATATCATTAATCATATATTTATTTTTTATAAGGCACAATCCATTAATTATAGCATGCCATTTAGGATCCATTACTTATTTAATGTTGTTTTGATAGATATATATGCTTCAATGATAGATTTAATTCATCATATTGATGAGTGACACCATAATTCACTACATAAGGTGTAGGGGCCCTTATAGACTTAGAAATTATGCAAATGTAAAAATTTAATTATTAAAATGGATTATATATATATGGATTGAATGGAAACCGAGTTTTCGGTTAATGAGGTGTTATGGGACAACATGGATCTGGAATTATTAAACTATTGGTTAAACCTCCTAAATAATAATTTTTATAAATATTTAATGTAAAATAAATTGTAATTTATTTGAATATAAAATTGAAACTTGAAATGATTCACATAAAATTGACTAAGAAATCGATTTTTATTGGGTAAGAGGCAATGTTTCTTATTGTTTCCTGATTTTTCTTATTTACATTAATTGATTTAGAAGAATTCTATGATTTATGACTTGATTTAGGATTGTTTTGACAAGTCTTATTCTTTCAGGATGCAACATTGACATTATTAATTTCTGAGATGTGTTTTTTGGAATTGTAGAGAGATTCCACAATGATGACATCAAGTCATATGTTGTGAGGGAAGTAAATACCACACTCCATAGGTAGTGGTACAAGGTCTATTTGCTGATACACCCTTTGTTCATACTATATCATTAGTGGTTGTTATGGATACTGGTAATGAGGTATAGTTTTGTGGGATATTCTTTCACTATATGCGTAATTTTCTGGGAGCACAATAACCTACCTTACCTATTGATGAGTTGAAGTGTGTATTCCAATAGTATTATCCACATACAAATTTGGGGGATATAGGTCCACATACTGTTCCACTATGAAATTGGTTGATGATTTCAATATTCGAGCATCTTGAGACACCTTCAGGGATAAGGGTGATTCTCACGACATATATGCTTCAGGGAGAAGAAAAGTTCTAGTGGGATGTATAGAACCTTGTTGAATGGTTGTGAGATATGCATTGGGCTGATTTACAAACCCACTATTATGAATATGTCTTCCCCATGAATCGATAAATTTATAAGTATAGTGATTTCATGCATCTGGAGTTGGGATCGATGAATGTTATGGAGTACTCAGCCTACTTTAGAGAGCTGCATCTTTTTTGCATGGACATACCTTATTGATGTGATATCAAGGACAAGATGCTTTGAGGAAGGTCTCTCAAATAATTTCAAATATCATGGATTCTTTTTCATATTGAATTATATCATTGAGTTTGTAAATTTTGTTTAAATTACATGGGATAGATTATTGAATCTACCGGCATAGATATTAGAAATGTTGTCTCTTGAACTAGTGGTCGAACATCTTTTGGAAGGTAACACCGTTTGGATTCTTACAACTATATGACTTCCAATCAGGCTATGAGTTCTCATAGCGGGTTCTCTACTATCAATGTAGAAGGTAATTCCATGTATAGAATCAGTGTGACCATGACCCAGGCATGTGCCATGCTTGCAAAAAAATGGTTCACATGCAGTAGTTTTGCAGGACCTTCCCTCTAGCTGCATAATTTAGGTGGTCAACTCTGAGATCAGGTTCAGAAGAAGGGTCCTCAGCTCCGTGTCTGTATGGGAGCTTTATTAGCATTTAAAAATCAGTCTAAGGATGTGTTGTGTATAGAATAGGTATCCAGTCAGATGTTCAAATAATTTGTCAGAGTAGAACTAGTCTGGGTACAGAGTTTGGATAACATGGTAATGGTGCATGAATGATAAATTACATGCATCCTACCCCAGATGATATGTATTTCAGACAATAAATGGTAGGAGGTATGACCACATTATTATCTAATATTATATATTCACCTATTTATAAAGGAAAATCACATTTTTGTATATCTTCATGAGTGGTAAATATTCATGGGTTTTATTTATGCTTTCCAAGGGCATCATTACAGTAGACACACAGTTGGGAATCCGAACAAAATATTTGCACCAGTTTTTGGAGTGCCACTTGAATTTGTTGAGGGTCACTTTACCTAGAATATCCATTTCCTTTAGATGATAGGTTTTTTTTGTTAACATCATGATGGAATTTATAATATCTTATCAATCTTAAATTGAATAATATGACCCAAGGGTGAATTTCACATCACCAGAAGGTGCATTTTATATACATAAGGTTGAATGTTATGTATAGGCAAGATGAATTGGACATGAGGAATGTGTACTGGGTGAAATGATTTCTATATTTCTAGTTTGTATCGAGAGGGTTAGAGAGTGTTCCAGGTAAACATTTCCCAAGTGTTGATCATGTTAAGGATGTGTTCGAGGATAATTTATCTAGTTTACTCCTAATATAGAGGTTTATTTATCCATCTAAACTATAACAAGAGAATTACTAGTATAAATTCATTACTGGATGGCTATGATGGAGATGCATGGGATCATGTGGTAGCTAGAGGATTTTGAGGTGAAGGGGTTTATCCATGCTAGTATTTCTCCATGGATTTTTTCTAGTCCTTTCGTTGAAAACATCAATGTTATCCTTACGATATGTGTTGATTATCAAAATTTTATCCAGTGGATGGGAATGAACTGATATCCCCTACTGAAAATATATAATATACTTTATCATATTTGAGGAGCTTGAAATTTCCTTATAATCTATTTTAGGTTTGGATATCACAATGTACATTTAGAAACTACAAACGCACCTCATATAAATTTTCATAGCATGTATGGTTTTTATGAAAATATGTTTATGTCATTCGATATAAAAAAACTCCTGTGGTTTTCATGGCCTTAATGAAACAATGAACCCATCATTACCGAGATTATTTTGTAGTGGTTTTGTGGACAATATCATAGTGTATTGTGACAATTGAGACAGCCATGCAAACAATCTTGATATTGTTTTGAATAAACTGTGATAGAATAAATTATACGGTATGGTCACATATTGAAACTTTTTGATGGACCTGATTTACATCCTAGGACACATTATATTAGAGACATCATTATTAGTTGATCTAGAAATGGTGATAACAATAGTTTCTTGGGAATAGTTGAAGATATTTTTTTGACATATGGGGTTTCATGGATCTATCTAGTTTCTAAATAAATTTTAGACATTGATTATTTCACTTATTTGTGCCACTAATGGAATTTACTAAGATGTTTGTGATGTTAATATGGTCATAATCATACTATATTTCCTTTTAGGAAAAGAGTGGAAGGTTGACATGTGCATTAGTCCGGACACTACCATAACAAAGAACAAGTTACAATAGTTATTTTGATGCCTCAGGTGTGGGTCTACGAACACTGCTGATGTAGTGGGACATAGTCATGGAGTATGTGTCAAGATAGATGAGGCCACATGATAGGAATTATCTAACACATGATCTTGGGCACGATGCATTTTTTTCACATGTTGTGTTGTTGGAGACATTATATATTAAGAGAGAATTTTGTGGTTTAAATAGTCTACAAAATACTCAAGTATATTTTTATTAATGGTGATCTGAATATGAGGTAATAGAGATGGTTAGAGTACCTTCAGTATATTTATTTTCAATATTATTACATTCTAGGTAAATGGAATGAATTGGGTGATGCACTTAGTAGGAGGACTCGGATAGATGACGTGTATAGGGCTAGTAGAGAGTGGATGCTTATGGAATTGTTCAAGGATTTAACTAGAGGTGTATTAAAGTCATGGAAAAATACATACATCATCCTTAGTTGTGACATATACCCTTCTGAATAGATATATGATTAGAAAACTATCATATTATCAAGGACTTGTCCTACGAGTGCTTGTTGAAGGTGAGGAACCACCTCATGGTTAGATTGTAGGGGAGGAATAGATCATGTGTATCCAAGGTCATGTTTGGGTTCTAGTGGGTTTAAACAAGGAGATGATATTGGGATTTAAATATTTTGATTGGGCAGTGGGTCCCAATGTCACGAATATGTACCATGACTATCACCATCAACACTTGTGGCTGGGTATGAAGCATGAGGTAGATGGTTTTGTTATGTGGTTTTCCACCTGTTAACAGGTGTACTAAACACACATTTGTCCTTCCATGATTTTACAGTAGTAACCTCTTTCAAAATGGAAGTGGGATTATGTCACAAGGTATTTCATGCCCATTTTACAGAGGCTTACTTGAGGAAACTATAAGGCCCTACCCTTAAACCTTACTTAATATTGAGTTATTACAAGATTACACATTGAGGATCTTTTCAGGTTTAGAGTTTTAGAGAATTAGATCATGAAACTTGCATTATATTCCACATTTAAACAAAGTGGTTACATAAAAGACAGTATTCATTCTTCCCATCAACGGAAACATATTGAAAATAAAACATGGATTCTTTGTTGACACATCCTTGACACTATCATCACATCATGTACCTTTCCCTTGACCTGTGAAAAACATTTCAAAAACTTGGGATGAGCATAAAAAGCTCAGTAAGGGTTATAAAAATATGGAAAGGAAACATGAGTTCATATATACGTATGAATGAAATCATACTTTACCCATAAAACATCGGCACTTTAACATACCTCATCAAACCATGAATAAATCATATAAAACATAAGACATAAAGGTAACTTGAGGCATTCATAACATTCTTACGTAGGGAGTAACCCTCTTGGTTACGTTTGGAATACCCATCACAGTATATTCCCTTAATCTCTTCGGAGAAACCTTAACGTTTCACTCCTTCGCGTTACCCAATGCATTGGAGAGCTATATCGGGCTCACCCGCCCTTAGATTATCACAGAACCACCCATCTTCATAATAATGCCCAAGAACCATAACGTATCACATAAAACATTCATAAAGGAAACATAACATTTCCACATCACAATATAACATTTTAGTATATTGAAATAATGAATCCATTCAAAAAGAAAACATTTCCAAAACCATTTAAGACATTTAATAATGAGATTTTTGAATCAAAGTGTCCCATACCACCTTGAATCTTTTAAAATTTTAAACCATTAATATCCATATAAATAAATCCTTAAAACCATTTTGAAAACATGGATATTAATAAGAACAAATAATTAAAACATTTAAAACGATATTTTGGTTAAAAGGGTTTTACAAAAATTAGAGTAACTTGAATACAATAATTGAGGAATAACATTTAGTCAAAACTTTATAATATCATGAGAATAAATGGATTCATGATATAATACTCCAAGGGATAGTATATACACCATATAAGAGTGAATTGGTGCATAACAACAATAAACCCTCAATAGTAATGTCAAATGTAATGAAATCCCTTATAAAGAATGTATCCTTAAATTAAGGACAAACCAATCTCAAAAATATGTGTGACAAATATAAATACACCCAATATAAGTGGATATTAAGTGTAAAACAATAAAAGGTCATTCACACATATTCAATGGATGAAATATTCAATGACTACATGTTGAACCCAAAGAAATCGAAATTGGGTTAAAAAGTTCCCTTGATAGCCTAACGACGTCACACCAAAATGAGTTGATGAAAGATAAAAAGTTTATCTCATCACTTGGACATAAAATTTACATAAATAAGGATATATGAGAACATATCCCAACATAACAATATGCAAATTAAAAGACCCAACAAAATAAGTCTTTTTAAAAAAAGGAGGGTGAAAGGTTCCCTTACCGACTTGGGTATCTTTCAAAACATACACCACATGAAAGAAGGACAATAGATCATTGATGTAAATACTCATAAACGAAAGTATATTACACAAAGAGTAGAATAATGGGCACTACATACACCACTCAATGGAATTTGAGGAAAATGTAGCATAAATCTCACAGAAATAAAAGTGAGATGAAAAATCCCTTACGAAAACTCAGCAGCCTAACAGCGCCACATAAAACATCCGAATATGGATTGATGAGATCAAATAGGGTATCTCATCACATTACAATAAAATGTACAGAAAGAGTAATATAAAAGAACATCCTCTAACATTACAAAGATGAGCTTAAAATAAGTGACATAAAGGAGTGTACTTAAAAAGAAAGAGAGAGGTTATATCTCTTACGAAAGTTCGGCAGCCTAACAGCGCCACTCAAAACTTCCAAAATGGATTTATGAGAGATAATAGGGTATCTAATCATATGAAAATAAAAATTACAGTAAGTGTATTATAAAAGATCATCCCAATAACATGAAATATGAGCTTTAACGAATCAAATCACTTTGAGGGGGCGGTAGTCCGCACTTCCTTAAATGAAGATATCGCGTTTACCCATAATGGAAACCATAAAGGTATGCCCAAAATGAAAAAAAACAGAAGGTTAAGGAATAAATAAACATATTATATATCATATATAAAAATAGTGACATCATAATGGCCACCTTTGAAGGTGTGAAATGATTATTGAACAATCATCTTTTCGGGAGGCAGAATTTCGCCATCCATGGAAACCGTATGTTCTTTAACCATTTTATGTAGTTGTGTGAGAGTGTAGCTCGAATAAATCTTATAACAACATCCTAGTATATTTAAGATACAGTTTTTGTTACAAATGAAGTAAATAAAAAGATTTTAGGGGGTTGGAGAAGCAAAATAAAACAATTGAACACGAGAGAATGAATTACCTTTAAAAGTGTTACTCTTTTTGATTTGAGCCTAAAGGCTTCCTTTGAAAGGATTCTTCCCAAAGGGAATCCTCTAGGATGAGTAGAGGGATGTGGAGGGAGTAAATGGGTAGGGTTTGGCCAAGCCAAAGGCTTGAGGAGTGTGTGAAATGAGGTAGAGGTGGGGGCCTTTTATAAGAGGAGAGGAGGGGCACTTTTGGAAAGTAAGAATTATTACGTTATTTGAATTTTTTTTTCGGTTTTAAAAGGTACCACATTAATATAATTAGTGGATAAGGTGATAAGGGTTCTAAATCCACCCATACAATAAGTTTCGGACATGTGTAGTTCATAGATTTTACATTATCTTTCCATTTTATTTTAATCGTTAAATAATGATGTCATCACTGCATCCTTATTATGTCATAAATAATTTAATTTATTTAATGTCTAAAAATTATAAAAAAATTATTGTGATGTAGGAAATCGTTTTATCTTTCCAATGACTATTTATAATCAAAATTATGACTTGTATAACCCCACGTAAAAATTGTTTTAGTAAAACATATCATGTTTGTGTCATTTTTACTTTTACATTAAATAAAAAGTTATTTATGTCATTTCCCAACCAAAGTGGATCCATGGGGTCCCCAAGATGACCCATGGCTTTTCTTGGTCGGACATTACACATCCAATGAGGTTAGGACTTGTGTCAAGTTCATTTCATTTTATTAAAGCATTTTTTTTACCTTAAACTACACTAATTACCACTAATCGCAATTAAAACTTAATAAGTTACTATTCACCAAAAAATTATTTTAATCTCATTGAACCAAATTTTACTTCTTAATGACAACCATGTATGTCGGATTTTTGAAAATCAAAACACAATGATGGCAAAATTTCATTTAAACAGAAAATCTGTTTTTATAAGTACCACTTAGTGGTTTCAATATTCATCAAAAATTGAAGTTTTTCAGAAAAATCCCAAAAAATTCACCCTAAGATATATTTGATATTCTGAATTCAAAAATGAAGTCTGTTTTACAAAATTCAAAACATATTATTCACATTAATTAATTTAATAATTAATTCCCGCTGTCAGAGCAAATAGTGTGTTTTTAGAAAACAATAAGGATCAAAAGATTGACACTAGTTTATGTCTGATTTCAAAGTGAAATTAATTCAAACGACCACTATTAGATTTAATGATAAAAATATTTTCTAATTTAACTTTAAAACCAATTCAAAATATTATCTAATCATATAAATAAATTAGATTAAAAGGAGGTTTAGAATTAAAACACAACATTTTACACTATTCATTAAAAAATGAACTTTATCGGAAAAATACCAAAAAATTACACAAAGTAAAATTTGATATCCCGATTCTTAATAAGAGTTTTATTTGGTCCAAAAGAATGTATAAGAGTGATCAAAACTATATTTAATGACAGTTCTCCATTAAAAGGCGATAATTGAACCTTTAGTGAAAACTTGGGCATATACACCTAAAATTGAATTCTTTCTGTATTTTAAGCCTTTTTCTTGTATTGGATAAATGTAAAAACATTTAAAAATATATATAATCATATTTTAGTTATTTCTATCCATTCCTGCCAACACAACAGCTACATGTTAACTACCATTTAAAATAATATAATTTGATTATTAGAGTGCAACTTATGATTCCCAAGAAACTCGTTGTTGCGTATTGGGTACGCCATCAAGCATATTGTCCCCTTTAAAGTCATATCAATGTTTTATTCACAAATACGGATAAATATGAAAATTTCATATTCTGTATTTACCTGGGGTGTTACATCCTTCCCCCCTTTTGGGAATTGCGTCCTTGCAATTTTTAAAATTGGGCTTGGAAACATCCTTGAAAGTCCCACATCGGAGAAGATTCGGTAAAACAATCACTTAAAAATAAAGAAAGATAAGTATAAAGGTCACCCAAGTTAACCCATACTAGGATTCCATGTAGAAAAACATGGACATGGAGGAGAAAACATAGGGTCAATGTTCTGATGGACAATGATAGAAAACATGTTTAGGAGAAAGTTAACAATAAGAAAATCACAAACTTGTGATGGGTTAAACGGTATTCGATTCCCCAGTAGGAAACGTTAATAGACAAAATTTTTGTTTTAAGTTACTTTTTGTTGAGGAATTTATTCATAAGGAAACATAATCACTTATCATGTTGACTTTCATCTTTTACTGGATTCCTTAGTCAAACTCATATTTTTTTCCAAAAGGCGATTATTTAGGGAGACTTGTTCGCATTAAGAGTACTATAATCAACTTCTAGAGAATCACCAAATCCACAAAAGGGAACTATATACATCCCATGTCTTTAGGATTTAACCAAAACCAAAACCAAAAAGGTTAGTACAAGGTCAGATAATCCAGAAAAGGATAACCCATTAAAAAGAAAATCTATGCTAAATCTCCAAAAAAAAATTCCAACAAAACCCAAAGTTCAACGAGGACCATTCGATAAACAACTTGTCCATAAAATTCTTCAAAGTAAACAAATATATGATTGAAACCCAAATGTTTGAAGGATTTAGTCACATAGTCTTCCAAGTTAAATCGTAACACTTATCTCCAAACAACATCAATTGCTTCTAAAGTCTCGTATTGAAAATTAATTAACCTACTCACATATCCTCCATGATAGGTTAATCATTTTCATAAATAACCCAAAATCAACTTATTCTTAATTAATAAAATCATATAACTAAAAATAATCCGTCAAACTAACCAGTGACTTCACGTAGTCCAGTGGTAGGCGATAAATACCAGTCGCACTTTGGTTGTGGGTTCGATTCCCGCAGCTTTGTCCGACACGACGGGTAGTCACACGGTCTATGTGTTGTCCTTTTTCCAAAACTATATAATTCTCAAAACTTTCCCCAAAATGAGATAAAATCTTCAAAGATAATCCTAACATATTTTAACCTCAAGTTTATCTCATGCCTTTCATTTTCCATCATAACATATAATAACCCATAATTACCTCAAAAGTAAGGATCATATAAACCCAAATGGTTCTTTATAACTATGTCCACAAAAGAAAAGATAACTATTACTTGGATAAAATTTGCCTATATTAAACATCAGGGTTACACATAAGATAAAAAGTCTTCTAATGTAACCCCATCATCAAAAGAGACTTAATACTCTTAAGAATTTCACCATAACTCTTGAAGCCCTTATGTGTTGACATCTTACTCATTCAACATTCTTCATGATCCATTATCCATTCCTTTCCAACTTATTCCTAACTACCTCTTTCCTACAAACAAAATCATGAATCATATCCTAAGATTCCAAAATAGGAAAACAATATTCATGAAATAGTACTTACCTTTGATTAGTCATTGTCAGTTTCTTCATCCTCAATCGGAATGGCATTAGGTATTGGAAAACGAATATTGGTACGCTCTTGGTGACCCCATTCACGAAACTTCTTCATAGGACATGTGTTTGAATAATGACCATGCACACCACATTTAAAACATTCAATTGATCCCTTAGAAAGAACTTCTTTCCCTTTCGTCGAGTCAACTGGATGCTTCCTTTTTCCATGGCAGGTTATTGCTTTATGACCTTCATTTCCACATCTATAGCATATTTCTGTCCCTTTGAAACATTTTCCTAGCTGTTTCTTTCCACATCTTTGACACATAGGTTTTTGAACACGCTTACCTTTATGATTATTACCTGTTCTTATATATGGATTTGTTTCTTGCATATATGATGCCTTAGAAAAATCTCCAAGGTTTAGGTGGTCAATCATGACTCCAGATAGTTGGTTGAGGATAATCACAAGAGTTCTCATTGCAGCTCCCATATCATTCAGTTGCTTGCTTAAAAAACTGTCACAGTTTCCTTCACATCCACTGTTACTTTGGTGCCTGCTAGATCCATCCATTTACTAAAACCAAAACGGTCAGTGTGAGTATATCAACAAAACCATCATGTACTAATGAGTAAGATAAACAATAAGATATACTTACTCATTCACTAAGACTCTTTCTGAAATCCTAACCATTATGGTAATGTCACTTATGCTTAAAGAATACCCTAACCTCTATAGTTATCTAAACCGACCTTTGATACCAACTATAAGGCCCTAGCCTTAAACCTTACTTAATCTTGAGTTATAACAAGATTACACATTGAGGATCTTTTCAGGTTTAGAGTTTTAGAGAATTATATCATGAAACTTGCATTATATTCCACATTTAAACAAAGTGGTTACATAAAAGACAGTATTCATTCTTCCCATCAACAGAAACATATTGAAAATAAAACATGGATTCTTTCTTGACATATCCTTGACACTATCATCACATCATGTACCTTTCCATTGACCTGTGAAAAACATTTCAAAAACTTTGGATGAGCATAAAAAGCTCAGTAAGGGTTATAAAAATATGGAAAGAAAACATGAGTTCATATATACGTAAGAATGAAATCATACTTTACCCATAAAACATAGGCACTTTAACATACCTCGTCAAACCATGAATAAATCATATAAAACATAAGACATAAAGGTAACTTGAGGCATTCATAACATTCTTACGTAGGGAGTAACCCTCTTGGTTACGTTTGGAATACCCATCACAGTATATTCCCTAAATCTCTTCGGAGAAACCTTAACGTTTCACTCCTTCGCGTTACCCAATGCATTGGAGAGCTATATCGGGCTCACCCACCCTTAGTTTATCACGGAACCAACCATCTTTATAATAATTCCCAAGAACCATAACGTATCACATAAAACATTCATAAAGGAAACATAACATTTCCACATCACAATATAACATTTTAGTAGATTGAAATAATGAATCCATTCAAAAAGAAACCATTTCCAAAACCATTAAGGCATTTAATAATGAGATTTTTGAATCGAAGTGTCCCATACCACCTTTATGCTTTTCAAATTTTAAACCATTAATATCCATAAAAATAAATCCTTAAAACCATTTTGAAAACATGGATATTAATAATAACAAATAAATAAAAATTTAAAATGATATTTTGGTTAAAGGGGTTTTACCAAAATTAGAGGCACTTGAATACAATAATTGAGGAATAACATTTAGTCAGAACTTTATAATATCATGAGAATAAATGGATTCATGATATAATACTCCAAAGGATAGTATATACACCATATAAGAGTGAATTGGTGCATAACAACAATGAACCCTCAATAGTAATGTCAAATGTAATGAAATCCCTTATAAAGAAGGTATCCTTAAATTATGGACAAATAAATCTCAATAATATGTGTGAAAAATATAAATACACCCAATATAAGTGGATATTAAGTGTAAAACAATAAAAGGTCATTCACACGTATTCAATGGATGACATATTCAATGACTACATGTTGAACCCAAAGAAATCGAAATTGGGTTTAAAAGTTCCCTTGATAGCCTAACGGCATCACACCAAAATGAGTTGAGGAGAGATAAAAAGTGTATATCATCACTTGGAAATAAAATTTATATAAATAAGGATATATGAGAACATATCCCCACATAACAATATGCAAATTAAAAGACCCAACAAAAGAAGTCTTTTAAAAAAAAGGAGGGTGAAAGGTTCCCTTACCGACTTGGGTATCTTTCAAAACATACACCCCATGAAAGAAGGACAATAGATCATTTATGTAAATACTCATAAACGAAAGTATATTACACAAATAGTAGAATAATGGGCAGTACATACACCACTAAATGGAATTTGTGGCAAATGTAGCATAAATCTCACGGGAATAAAAGTGACATGAAAAATCCCTTACGAAAAATCGGCAGCCTAACGACGCCACATAAAACTTCCGAATATGGATTGATGAGATCAAATAGGGTATCTGATCACATTACAATAAAATGTACAGAAAGAGGAATACAAAAGAACATCCTCCAACATTACAAAGAGGAGCTTAAAAGAAGTGACATAAAGGAGAGTACATAAAAAGAAAGAGAGAGGTTATATCTCTTACGAAAGATCGGCAGCCTAACGGCGCCACTCAAAACTTCCAAAATGGATTGATGGGAGAGAATAGGGTCTCTCATCACATGAAAATAAAAATTACAGTAAGTTTATTATAAAATATCATCCCAATAACCAGAAATATGAGCTTTAAAATGAATGACGTAAAAGTGTGTACATAAAAAGAAAGAGAGGAGTAGGATCCCTTACCTCGGGTCCGACTTGACTCGATCGTTCTTTAACATCCGGAATAATAAACATGAGTTAATTTATACTTACTTAAGAACCTTTTCCAAGTTCATTATTCCTTTTATATCAATTATTAACATGTTATAAACATTATGTAATCTTTTAAGTTAATAATGTTCATTTTGTCGGTATTTGGTTCTTAAGTCGAAAGTGGACTTCTTACAATTACATGTTGTTCGTGTGGCCAAATGTTTATTATATCCAGAATTGTATTCATGATGTAGATATCATAAATGTCATTTATATCCAGTACATGAATTCATTTATAACATTACATAATCATTTAGAGGTAAGAAATGAAATGCACCGTTTATTGAGATGGTAAGCCGTACGTACGCATGAACGCTACTTTCATTTCTATTTCGTATTTTATAGAATGGAATAATAATGATATAAAGGTATATTATAATTCCAGTATAATATCATATATAATATCATATTTCCATCCTTTATACATCCCAAATATGGTATTTAACGAATCAAATCACTTTGAGGGGGCGGTAGTCCGCACTTCCTTAAATGAAGATATCTCGTTTACCCATAATGGAAACCATAAAGGTATGCCCAAAATGAAAAAAAAACAGAAGCTTAAGGAAAACATAAACATATTATATATCATATATAAAAATAGTGACATCATAATTTCCACCTTTGATGGTGTTAAATGAGTATTGAACAATCATCGTTTCGGGAGGCAGAATTTCGTCATCCACGGAAACCGTATGTTCTTTAACCATTTTATGTAGTTGTGTAAGAGTTTAGCTCTAATAAATCTTATAACAACATCCTAGTATATTGAAGATACTGTTGTTGTTACAAAATAAGTAAATAAAAAGAGTTTAGGGGGTTGGAGAAGCAAAATAAAACAATTGAACATGAGAGAATTAATTACCTTTAAAAGTGTAACTCCTATTGATTTGAGCCTAAAGGCTTCCTTTGAAAGGATTATGCCCAATGGGAATCTCTAGGATGAGGAGAGGGATGTGGAGGGAGTAAATGGGCAGGGGTTGGCCGAGCCAAAGGCTTGAGGAGTGTGTGAAATGAGGTAGAGGTGGGGGCCTTTTATAAGAGGAGAGGAGGGGCACTTTTGGAAAGTAAGAATTATTACTTTATTTGAAAATGTTTTTCAGTTTTAAAAGGTACCACATTGATATAATTCGTGGATAAGGTGATACGGGTTCTAAATCCACCCATCCAATAAGTTTTGGACATGTGTAGTTCATAGATTTTACATTATCTTTCTATTTTATTTTAATCGTTAAATAATGATGTCATCGCTGCATCATTATGATGTCATAAATAATTTAATATATTTAATGTCTAAAAATTATAAAAAAATTACTGTGATGTAGGAAATCGTTTTATCTTTCCAATGAATATTTATAATCAACAGGATGACTTGTATAACCCCACTTAAAAATTGTTTTAGTAAAACATATCATGTCTGTGTCATTTTTACTTTTACATTAAATAAAAAGTTATTTATGTCATTTCCCAACCAAAGTGGATCCATGGGGTCCCCAAGTTGACCCATGGATTTTCATGGTAGGCCATTACACATCCAATGAGGTTAGGACATGTGTCAAGTTCATTTCATTTTATTAAAGCATTATTTTTACCTTAAACTACACTAATTACCACTAATCTCGATTAAAACTTAATAAGTTACTATTCACCAAAAAATTATTTTAATCTCATTGAACCAAATTTTACTTCTTAATGACAACAATGTATTTCGGATTTTTGAAAATCAAAACACAATGATGGAAAAATTTCATTTAAACGGAAAATCTGTTTTTATAAGTACCACTTAGTGGTTTCACTATTCATCAAAAATTGAAGTTTTTCAGAAAAATCCCAAAAATTCACCCTAAGCTATATTTGATATTCTGATTTCAAAAATGAAGTCCGTTTTAAAAAATTCCAAACATATTAGTCACATTAATTAATTTAATAATTAATTCCCACTGTCAGAGCAAATAGCGTGTTTTTATAAAATAATAACTATCAAAAGATTGACACTAGTTTAAGTCTGATTTCAAAGTGAAATTAATTCCAACGACCACTATTGGATTTAATGAAAAAAATATTTTCTAATTTCACATTAATACCAATTCAAAATATTATCTAATCATATAAATAAATTAGATTAAAAGGAGGATTTGAATTAAAACACAACATTTTACACTATTCATTAAAAAAATGAACATTATCGGAAAAATACCAAAAAATTACACAAAATAAAATTTGATGTCCCGATTCTTAATAAGAGTTTTATTTTGTCCAAAATAATGTATAAGAGTGATCAAAACTATATTTTATGACAGTTCTCCATTAAAAGGCGATAAGTGAACCTTTAGTGAAAACTAGGGCATATACACCTAAAATTGAATTCTTTCCGTATTTTAAGCCTTTGTCTTTTATTGGATAAATGTAAAAACATTTAAAAACATATATAATCATATTTTAGTTATTTCTATCCATTCCTGCCAACACAACGTCTACATGTTAACTACCATTTAAAATAATATAATTTTATTATTAAAGTGCAACGTAAGATTCCCAAGAAACTCGTTGTTGCGTGTTGGGTACGCCATCGAGCATAGCGTCCCCTTTAAAGTCATATCAATGTTTTATTCACAAATATGGATAAATATGAAAATGTCATATTCTTTATTTACTTGGGGTGTTACATCCTTCCCCCATTTTGGGAATTGCGTCCTCGCAATTTTTATAATTGGGCTTGGAAACATCCTTGAAAGTCCCACATCAGAGAAGAGTCGGTAAAACAATCACTTAAAAATAAAGAAAGATAAGTATAAAGGTCACCCGAGTTAACCCATACTAGGATTCCATGTAGAAAAACATGGACATAGAGGAGAAAACATAGGTTCATGTTCTGATGGACAGTGATAGAAAACATGTTTAGGAGAAAGTTAACAATAAGAAAATCACAAACTTGTGATGGGTTAAACGGTATTCGATTCCCCAGTAGGAAAAGTTAATAGAAAAATTTTTTGTTTTAAGTTACTTTTTGTTGAGGAATTTATTCATAAGGAAACATAATCACTTATCATGTTGACTTTCATCTTTTACTAGATTCCTTAGTCAAACTCATATTTTTTCCAAAAGGCGATTATTTAGGGAGACATGTTCGCATTAAGAGTACTATAATCAACTTCTAGAGAATCACCTAATCCACAAAAGGGAACTATATAAATCCCATGTCTTTAGGCTTTAACCAAAACCAAAACCAAAAAGGTTAGTAAAAGGTCAGATAATCCAAAAAAGGATAACCCATTAAAAAGAAAATATATGCTAAATCTCCAAAAAAAAATCCAACAAAACCCAAAGTTCAATGAGGAACATTTGATAAAAAATTTGTCCATAAAATTCTTCAAAGTAAACCAATCTAATATTGAAACCCAAATGTTTGAAGTATTTAGTCACATAGTCTTCCAAGTTAAATCGTAACACTTATCTCCAATCAACATCAATTTCTTCTAAAGTCTCGTATTGAAAAGTAATTAACCTAATCACATATCCTCCATGATAGGTTAATAATTTTCATAAATAACCCAAAATCAACTTATTCTTAATTCATAAAATCATATAACTAAAAATAATCAGTCAAACTAACTAGGGACTTCACGTAGTCCAGTGGTAGGCGATAAATATCAGTCGCACTTTGGTTGTGGGTTCGATTCCTGCAGCTTTTTTCGACGTGACGGGTAGTCACACGGTCTATGTGTTGTCCTTTTTCCAAAACTATATAATTCTCAAAACATTCCCCAAAATGAGATAAAATCTTCAAAGATAATAATAACATATTTTAACCTCAAGTTTATCTCATGCCTTTCATTTTCCATCATAACATATAATAACCCATAATTACCTCAAAAGTAAGGATCATATAAACCCAAATGGTTCTTTATAACTATGTCCACAAAAGAAAAGATAACTATTACTTGGATAAAATTTGCCTATATTAAACATCAGGGTTACACATAATATAAAAAGTCTTCTAATGTAACCCCATCTTCAAAAGAGACTTAATACACTTAAGAATTTCACCATAACTCTTGAAGCCCTTATGTGTCGACATCTTACTCATTAAACATTATTCATGATCCATTATCCATTCCTTTCCAACTTATTCCGAAATACCTCTTTCCTACAAACAAAATCATGAATCATATCCTAAGATTCCAAAATAGGAAAACAATATTCATGAAATAGTACTTACCTTTGATTGGTCATTGTCAGTTTCCTCATCCTCAATTGGAATGGCATTAGGTATTGGTAAACTAATATTGGTACGCTCTTGGTGACCCCATTCACAAAACATCTTCATAGGACATGTGTTTGCATAATGACCATGCACAACACATTTAAAACATTCAATTGATCCTTCCGAAAGAACTTCTTTCACTTTCCTCGAGTCAAATGGATGCTTCCTTTTTCCATGGCAGGTTCTTGCTTTATGACCTTCATTTCCACATCTATAGCATATTTCTTTCCCTTTGAAACATTTTCCTAGGTGTTTATTTCCACATCTTTGACACATAGGTTTTTGAACACACTTACCTTTATGATTATTACCTGTACTTCCGTAGGGATTTGTTTCTTGCATATATGATGCCTTAGAGAAATCTCCAAGGTTTAGGTGGTCAATCATGTCTCCAGATAGTTGGTTGAGGATAATCACAAGAGTTCTCATTGCAGCTCCCATATCATTCAGTTGCATGCTTAAAAAACTGTCACAGTTTCCTTCACATCCACTGTTACTTTGGTGCCTGCTAGATCCAGCCATTTACTAAAACCAAAAAGGTCAGTGTGAGTATATCAACAAAACCATCATGTACTAATGAGTAAGATAAACAATAATATATACTTACTCATTCACTAAGAATCTTTCTGAAATCCTAACCATTATGGTAATGTCACTTATACCTAAAGAATACCCTAACCTCTAAAGTTATCTAAACCGACCTTTGATACCAACTATAAGGCCCCAGCCTTAAACCTTACTTAATCTTGAGTTATTACAAGATTACACATTGAGGATATTTTCAGGTTTAGAGTTTTAGAGAATTAGATAATGAAACATGCATTATATTCCACATTTAAACAAAGTGGTTACATAAAAGACAGTATTCATTCTTCCCATCAACGGAAACATATCGAAAATAAAACATGGATTATTTCTTGACACATCCTTGACACTATCATCACATCATGAACCTTTCCCTTGACCTGTGAAAAACATTTCAAAAACTTGGGATGAGCATAAAAAGCTTAGTAAGGGTTATAAAAATATGGAAGGAAAACATGAGTTCCTATATACGTAAGAATTAAATCATACTTTACCCATAAAACATAGGCACTTTAACATACCTCATCAAACCATGACTCAATCATATAAAACCTAAGACAGATAGGGTAACTTGAGGCATTCATAACATTCTTACGTAGGGAGTAACCCTCTTGGTTACGTTTGGAATACCCATCACAGTATATTCCCTAAATCTCTTCGGAGAAACCTTAACGTTTCACTCCTTCGCGTTACCCAATGCATTGGAGAGCTATATCGGGCTCACCCGCCCTTAGTTTATCACGGAACCACCCGTCTTCATAATAATTCCCAAGAACCATAATGTATCACATAAAACATGCATAAATGAAACATAACATTTCCACATCACAATATAACATTTTAGTATATCGAAAAAATGAATCCATTCAAAAAGAAACCATTTCCAAAACCATTTAAGACATTTAATAATGAGATTTTCGAATCAAAGTGTCCCATACCACCTTGAAGCTTTTAAAATTTTAAACCATTAAAATCCATATAAATAAATCCTTAAAACCATTTTTAAAACATGGATATTAATAAGAACAAATAATTAAAACATTTAAAATGATATTTTGGTTAAAGGGGTTTTACCAAAATTAGAGGCACTTGAATACAATAATTGAGGAATAACATTTAGTCAGAACTTTATAATATCATGAGAATAAATGTATTCATGATATAATACTACAAAGGATATTATATACACCATATAAGAGTGAATTGGTGCATAACAACAATGAACCCTCAATAGTAATGTCAAATGTAATGAAATCCCTTATAAAGAAAGTATCCTTAAATTAAGGACAGATCAATCTCAAAAATATGTGTGAAAAATATAAATACACACAATATAAGTGGATATTAAGTGTAAAACAATAAAAGGTCATTCACACATATTCAATGGATGACATATTCAATGACTACATGTTGAACCCAAAGAAATCGAAATTGGGTTAAAAAGTTCCCTTGATAGCCTAACGACATCACACCAAATTGAGTTGATGAGAGATAAAAAGTGTATCTCATCACTTGGACATAAAATTTACATAAATAAGGATATATGATAACATATCCCAACATAAAAATATGCAAATTAAAAGACCCAACAAAAGAAGTCTTTTAAAAAAAGGAGGGTGAAAGGTTCCCTTACCGACTTGGGTATCTTTCAAAACATACACCCCATGAAAGAAGGACAATAGATCATTGATGTAAATACTCATAAACGAAATTATATTACACAAAGAGTAGAATAATGGGCAGTACATTCACCACTCAATGGAATTTGTGGCAAATGTAGCATAAATCTCATGGGAATAAAAGTGAGATGAAAAATCCCTTACGAAAACTCGGCAGCCTAACGGCGCCACATAAAACTTCCGAATATGGATTGATGAGATCAAATATGGTATCGAATCACATTACAATAAAATTTACAGAAAGAGGAATATAAAAGAACATCCTCCAACATTACAAATAGGAGCTTAAAAGAAGTGACATAAAGGAGAGTACTTAAAAAGAAAGAGAGAGGTTATATTTCTTACGAAAGTTCGGCAGCCTAACGACGCCACTCAAAACTTCCAAAATGGATTGATGAGAGAGAATAGGGTCTCTCATCACAATAAAATAAAAATTACAGTAAGTGTATTATAAAAGATCATCCCAATAACAAGAAATATGAGCTTTAAAAGGAATGACGTAAAAGTGTGTACTTAAAAAGAAAGAGAGGAGTAGGATCCCTTACCTTGGGTCCGACTTGACTCGATCATTCTTTAACATCCTGAATAATAAACTTGAGTTAATTTATACTTACTTAAGAACCTTTTCCAAGTTCATTATTCCTTTTATATCAATTATTGACATGTTATAAACATTATGTAATCATTTAAGTTAATAATGTTCATTTTGTCGGTATTTGGTTCTGAAGTCGAAAGTGGACTTCTTACAATTACATGTTGTTCGTGTGGCCAAATGTTTATTATATCCAGAACTGTATTCATGATGTAGATATCATATATGTCATTTATATCAAGTACATGAATGCATTTATAAAATTACATAATCATTTAGAGGTAAGAAATGAAATGCACCGTTCATGGAGACGGTAAGCCGTATGTACGCATGAACGCTACTTTCATTTCTATTTCTTATTTTATAGAATGGAATAATAATGATATAAAGGTATATTATAATTACAGTATAATATCATATATAATATCATATTTCCATCCTTTATACGTCCCAAATATGGTATTTAACGAATCAAATCACTTTGAGGGGGCGGCAGTCCGCACTTCCTTAAATGAAGATATCGCATTTACCCATAATGGAAACCATAATGGTATGCCAAAAATGAAAAAAAAACAGAAGCTTAAGGAAAACATAAACATATAATATATCATATATAAAAATAGTGACATCATAATGGCCACCTTTGAAGGTGTTAAATGAGTATTGAACAATCATCGTTTCGGGAGGCAGAATTTCTCCATCCACGGAAACCGTATGTTCTTTAACCATTTGATGTAGTTTTGTGAGAGTGTAGCTCGAATAAATCTTATAAAAACATCCTTGTATATTGAAGATACTGGTGTTGTTACAAAATAAGTAAATAAAAAGTGTTTAGGGGGTTGGAGAAGCAAAATAAAACAAATGAACATGAGAGAATGAATTACCTTTAAAAGTGTAACTCTTTTTGATTTGAGCCTAAAGGCTTCCTTTGAAAGGATTCTGCCCAAAGAGAATCGTCTAGGTTGAGGAGAAGGATGTGGAGAGAGTAAATGGGCAGGGGTTGGCCGAGCCAAAGGCTTGAGGAGTGTGTGAAATGAGGTAGAGGTGGGGGCCTTTTATAAGAGGAGAGGAGGGGCACTTTTGGAAAGTAAGAAGTATTACTTTATTTGAAAATGTGTTTCGGTTTTAAAAGGTACCACATTGATATAATTCGTGGATAAGGTGATAAGGGTTCTAAATACACCCATACAATAAGTTTTGGACATGTTTAGTTCATAGATTTTACATTATCTTTCCATTTTCTTTTAATCGTTAACTAATGATGTCATCGCTGCATCATTATGATGTCATAAATAATTTAATTTATTTAATGTCTAAAAATAAAAAAAATTACTGTGATGTAGGAAATCTTTTTAGATTTCCAATGACTATTTATAATAAAAAATATGACTTGTATAACCCCACTTAAAAATTGTTTTAGTAAAACATATCATGTTTGTGTCATTTTTACTTTTACATTAAAAAAAAGTTATTTATGTCATTTTCCAAACAAAGTGGATCCATGGGGTCCCCAAGTTGACCCATTGATTGTCCTTGTCGGCCATTACACATCCAATTAGGTTAGGACATGTTTCAAGTTCATTTCATTTTATTAAAGCATTATTTTTACCGTAAACTACACTAATTACCACTAATCGCGATTAAAACTTAATAAGTTACTATTCACCAAAAAATTATTTTAATCTCATTGAACCAAATTTTACTTATTAATGACAACCATGTATGTCAAACTTTTGAAAATAAAAACACAATGATGGCAAAATTTCATTTAAACGGAAAATCTGTTTTTATAAGTACCACTTAGTGGTTTCACTATTCATCAAAAATTGAAGTTTTTCAGAAAAATCCCAAAATTTCACCCTAAGCTATATTTGATATTCTGAATTCAAAAATGAATTCAGTTTTAAAAAATTCAAAACATATTAGTGATATTAATTAATTTAATAATTAATTCCCGCTGTCAGTGGAAATAGCGTGTTTTTATAAAACAATAAGTATCAAAAGATTGACACTAGTTTAAGTCTGATTTCAAAGTGAAATTAATTCCAACGACCACTATTGGATTTAATGATAAAAATATTTTCTAATTTCACTTTAAAACCAATTCAAAATATTATCTAATCATATACATAAATTATATTAAAAGGAGTATTTGAATTAAAACACATCATTTTACACTATTCATTAAAAAATGAACTTTATCGGAAAAATACCAAAAAATTACACAAAGTAAAATTTGATGTCCCGATTCTTAATAAGAGTTTTATTTGGTCCAAAAGAATGTATGGGAGTGATCAAAACTATATTTAATGACAGTTCTCCATTAAAAGGCGATATGTGAACCTTTAGTGAAAACTAGGGCATATACACCTAAAATTTAATTCTTTCCGTATTTTAAGCCTTTGTTTTTTATTAGATTAATGTAAAAACATTTAAAAACATATATAATCATATTTTAGTTATTTATATCCATTCCTGCCAACACAACGACTACATGTTAACTACCATTTAAAATAATATTGTTTTATTATTAGAGTACAACGTAAGATTCCCAAGAAACTCGTTTTTGCGTGTTGGGTACGCCATCGAGCATAGCGTCCCCTTTAAAGTCATATCAATGTTTTATTCACAAATATGGATAGATATGAAAATGTCATATTCATTATTTACCTGGGGTGTTACAACAACAATGTTTTTTTTTGGTTTTTTTAGATATGATATTGAACATTTATCACTTATTATAGATAAATGAAACCTTCATTATTGGGGAGATTGGGAGGTTTTACATCCATGATATAGTACAAATTCATGAGGTCATATGCACTATCATTTCAGATAAGGATTCCCTCGACACATATAATGTGTGAAAGTGTTTTCAGAGGGAACATGAGACATAGGTGATTCTATGAAAATCATACCACCCTCAAACTGATGTCCTCTTAGAGCATATGATATAGGTGCTAAATAACATGAATATAGATCACATCCTAGATTTTGAGGCTCTTGGGAGAGGAATATACCCCCGGTTGAGTTATCATACAATAACTATTATCGAGAAACTTCAAAGATGGAAAATTTAGGGGATTCATATCTTAGGACATGCAAATCACCACATTGCTAGGTAGAAGAAGGAGATGACGATTTTTCGAAAACAAGGCTTCTGAAAAAGATTTTTGAGTAGGTATAGTTGATTCAAAAATGGATGGATATTGAAAAATCCCATCATAAATATTATAACTATCACCAAATAAAACCAATAGAGTTAGATTTTTGGTATCTTGTCTTTTATCATGTTTCTATGTGGTTGGGAAACTAGAGAATTAGAAGAAAGGGTAACATTTCATGGCAATATGTCAGGACATTCAGGATTCTGGACATACTCTGGTGGGTATCCTATCTTTTGCAGTTACCACAGTTGTACCAATCCATTCATGCCATCTTCTATATATCTCAACAACAACTCTATCACATAGAAAAATCTAATACATTTTAGACATAAGAATTTGAGTAATGAGTTGATGTGTCCATCGAGGTGCATTCGATTCGTATCCTTGATAGGAGCATGAAGGTTTTCCTGGGTAATTCAGTTACTATATTATGGGTTCTATAGTAGCACAACTGTTTACAATATGAGGCATTACAGTTATAGGTTGATGTATTTGATTAGTGGCCATAGTTATTCATAGATAAATATTAACTACACATCAAAGATAAATTTGAGTATGAATTGATATTTGGAGGATGATTGTGAGAAAATGTGTTTTCATATGAGGTAAAAATATATAATTTCTCAATTTTAATTCTTAAATATGGATTTTCAGAGTTAAAAACATGATCATGGGTGTAACGAGGGTGTTTGGGATTTTTTAGAGGTCAGAACCCCGGTTGGGGTGTTTCTAGCCTGCCAAACAGTTAGTACATCCAATGAGGGATGACCATACTGATTGAATAAACCATGAAAGTCTAGAAAGGTAGGGAATATAGGCTCCATGATTTGAGGAAACCATGAGAGAAGAGTCACGTGACCATGCATCCATGCTTGTAGTTTTTGATGATTTTCACAGAGGGTAAGTGCATTGTTTTACCTTGGTTAGAAAATCATTCAAGTAAAGCATTAAGGTGCCCCTTTGGCCAATACGAACCATGCATGGTTGGAGTACGTTTTCCCAAACCATTAAACTAAACCATGTGGCCCATGTATTTTGTGTTTTTATTAGTTTTTCAAGAAATTTATAATTTTGAAAACCTAAAAAACCCTTTTTATTCAAACGAAAAAAGATGGAATGGTTTGAGAGGCTCTTAAAAGAGATGAAAGGATTTGAGGTATTTTTCCAATGTGATCTCTGATTAGAGCTGAGATTTTTGAGAAGTTTTCAAAGGATACTAAAATAGAATTTTATAAATTTTCACCATATGATTTCTGATTTCAGGACTGTTTTTCTTAGAATAACTACAATGGTAATATCTTAATTCCTTTTTTTCTATACTTTATTCATCTAGCTATCGATTGGGACTTTCAGATCTTGAAACATATTCCCTAATTTCATGTTCTTCAGTTTTTCTTCATATTTCTCATAAACCAAGTCAAATCATGACTGGATACAGCAATATAAATCAACCACTGAGCTACGATATGTTGTCTATACATTTCTATTGGCATTTGATTCTTTTAGAGATCTCATCCATTACTCTACCCACCAAAAATTATGGACCAACCCAGATATTGAATAGGTCAGATGAAAATGATGTAATCTGGCCTATTTTGGACCCCCGTATTGTCTGTTATGATTTTATTTTTACTTGTTTCCAAAACAATGGTCAACCATGGGGTGCACCATGTGAAATTTAGGGAAAATTCCATTTTAAAAATCTAAAGTGGTGTGTTTTGGGCTTTCCATATTATAGATATCCAATTATAATGGGAATGACATAAATGGGTCCATTAGGAGGAGGTTTTCCTCTCCAACCATTATATATTATGTTGAACATAAATTAGTTAATTATTGATTTTAACAAATGATTTATGTTAAATGTTATGTTTAAAATGTAATTAATGGAATTAATTTAATGGTTCGGTATACCCATGAGATAAGTTGAATTTTGAATAGTGATAAATGGGTGGGTATAACCATGATACATAATTAAATTGAAATGGAATATATTATTGTGTATATTCGTGTGATTTTTTGGTATGAAATATAAAAATAAGTCAGTATACTCATTGTTTAGAATATAATGAGTGTGATTATATGAGTGGCTAGACTCATATAGAAATTTATTTTAAAATGGAATGAGATGTTTTTTTTTCTCTTATAGATTCAATGGATAGATTTCCATGGATCTAGAATGAGATAGTGGATTCCTTGATTAGTGATGATTCTTAGGTATTGATTTTGTTGGATTCCTTGGACATTACTCACCCTTGTATCTTGCTTGGTTGAACGTAAATAGGATGTGTCAGTATAAATGTTCATAGGACTAAAAATAGTGCCTATATCGATTTTACACCGATATTATCTTGGGATTCGATGAAGATCATTTGGTTCTTAAATCCTTGGATGTGGACCCTGTGTGGTCTGATACATGATATATGGAATAGTCATGGATTTTATGATATGATTGGTTGTATGGAAAGGGAATGAGATATTTAATATAATTTCTCTGTAGGATAAGAATGTTTGGAAAAGATAATAATTGATTTTAGGATAGATTGTGATGAATATTTATTTTTTGTGTAGATACATTGTTAGGAGGTGACACTTGAGAAGCTATTTGGTATCACTTCATTTCTATTGGATACGTGCCATGGAAAAAGCACTTCAGTTTTCCTTCATTACTTACATTGAATTGATTATATATTATGGAATGAAAAATGTATATATTTGGGTGGAAACCTACCAGGATGTTTACATAATACCCTATATTAGCCACAATGAGAACCCAAATAGGTTATATGGTTGGATGTGATAATAGGACCTTACTCCCTAATATATGGTGATTGTCATTGTTTGGATTAGGGAATCATATGACCAAGTTGATGCTTTCAATGATATAGGAATTTTGTCCCATTTTACTATTTATAGACTTATATGTTGTTTTATAACTGTGTATATATTTAGGATGTTTTATAGATACATGTATCACAAGCTTCATTATGTATAATCCCTTTATGGTTTGTTTATATATTCATGTGTGGTTTTACATTCCTGTTTTATACCTGTTTATCTGATTCTCCTATTGAATGTGATTTAATTACAATGTGAAAGACTCTATTAATGAGGGAATAGTCTCCCCAATGACTCAGCTAAGACCTTTCTTATAATCAATATCCTCTGGTATTTGGGGAGTTGCGCTTGAGGTCATGTGTCCCTCAATTCTCGAGGAACTGTTGAGTGACATATGGGACCGAAAGGTTACATTTATTATATTTAAAAATTTAATTTGATTAAATATATTTAAAATTATCTTCCATAACACCCAATTTTTGTTATAAAGGGTTTTCTATATTATATAAAATATATATACTAACTTAGACAAAAACTAGTAACCCAATTCAAAAGTAGAAGTGTAAAATAGAAAAACATAATGATAAAAACACTATTGAGTTTTTGAATCACCTATGAAAAAAAAATTGTCTAGTACTAATCATTCCCAATACAACCACTCAAATTTTGATAATTTGGATCCCTTGACATTGGAATAGTTCCAATGAATTTTAAAAAATATTTTCCTTCAAAATGTGTGATTCTACTCTCTTATATAACGGGGTTACATACCAAATTTAAATCACACACACATATTTTATTTTAATATTTTAAAATATTATATGTTAATCCCCATATAAATTTATAAGAAATCATATATTCCCAGATAAATTGCATAATCCCTTCATTTTTAATTATTATTACATGGAAATATGAAGTCTCCAACATAATTATTATTTCATCATATGATTTTCTTCTGAATCCTTATTTTCACAATATATTATATCCACAATAATATAATTATTTATTTATCATTAATATATTTATATGTCAATATGTTAATGGAACAACCCATATGTATTCATTTTGATACACTTATAAAAAACAGAATGTTAATCATGCATGTGCACAGTCTACCGCCTCTATGAAGTTCTATTTTTCATATCTCTAATTGTATTTAATTGTTAATCAAAAAATACTCATGATAGGATCAAAAACCTATTAACATAATTTTTATATTTTTATTATTTTTATATATTTATATTATTCCAAAATAAAGGTCTCCAAAACTATACTAACCAATTGAGTTAAAGAGAGTTCATGTTTTTCTTTATTGACCACAAACATTAAAGATGGAATATAAAACTACTACATTAAATAATGGGAAAATTGAAAATAATAATATTATTATATAATGAGTAAATTATTATTTTCATACGTTTTAGTGAATATAATATTTTTGAATTATCTTCTTATTGTAACAAATTTGATTCTCTAAAATCAGTGATATAAGCCAACACTGATTCAATTTTTATTAGGAGTAAATAAAACAATTATATAATGAAATAATAGATTTATAATAAAATATAATTCATATATAAATTATTTTAAATGATATATTAATGATTAAAATTGTGTAAAATTATGGGTAATTTCTTAAATATTATTAAAAAAAGTTAAAAAAGATAATGTTAATAATATATGATGGTTTAAATTAGCTATAACTATATCATATAGCCACAATAATTATATATGAATGAGTTATGTAAAGGTTAACATATATTAATAGTGTTTTGATATATATTATAACATTCTATATGTATTTTAATAGAGGGTATATTGTCATTTACTAATAAAGTTAACAATGTAAGGTATTTCGTCTCAATTTACCATCATTGAGAAAGTGTTTATATTTATTTTTATATTCTTTTTTATGTGCTGTGCATACCTAATATTTCATATCATATATAATTAATTAAATTTTATTCTTGTTAATTACGGATTAATTCCATTGTCCCTATACTATGGGGTTTTTATCGAATTCATACCCATGTCTTAAGGGTTTGTCCTTGAAAATCACTTCCCTAAGAAATTTTTTATTGGAACAGATTTTTTATATATTATAAATATAAATCATATTGGAAAATTAAATTTATATATTCTAATATTTTATATTTTTTTAAACTTCATCATCAATATCAATCACCCTCTTGTAATTGGTTTTTACAAAAACACTTCTCAAGTTGTAAGGATTTATTTGACTCAATGATGAACCAATGATGAAATATTTAATTTATACATCATGTATAATTTCAATGTTATAAATATTTCAATATTTTAAATCATTATCATTATCATATTATATTTTATGAATTTTACTATTTTATATAATTCCATACCTCACTTGGGGTTTTGATTCCAATTTTAAATTTGATGTAAGGAACATCTATTACATAAATCATATTGTAAGTCAAAATATCTATTATGTGACAATTATTTTCCATTAATTATCTATCCTCAACTATATTGAACTTTTGATTTACTTTCAACTAATTTTTTTATGTAAATTAGGTTCCAGAGAAAAATATCTCCCATGATGAATCTAATGTTTCTATAAAGTAGATTTTTATTTATAATAATTCTAATTAATTTTAATGTATTTTATATACATTTTAATATTTTTACTTTCTACCAACGTTATATTTTATCTATTTGATACCCAATTTCTTTTTCCCAAATAATAATTTTATTCCACTATATTTATTAAAAAAAAATCTCCATATTTTTAATATTTTTGGTTTTCAACAATAATATTTCAAAAATATCAAAATGTTTTTCCATTTAAAAAATTAATTATCATTTAGTACAAATTTTATTTTTATAACCATGGTATTTTTTTTCAATTTAAAATTAAAATTAAAATTATTTAGAATTAATTTCTCTTTCCCTTATCAAAAAAGTTATATTTTTTTATTATTTCATTATTAATGAATATTTTTAAAATTAAATGTAACATCCCAGGTAAATAAAGAATAATTAATTTTCATAATTATTAATATTTTCGAATTAAGTATTAATTTTACAATAAAGGGGTTGCTATGTTCGATAACGTACACGATACCCAATGATGAGTTTCTTTGAAAACTTATGCTGCACAGTAGTAATATAATAATATTATTTTAAATGGTAGTTAACACGTAACCGTTGTATTGGCGGGAATGGATTCAAATATCTAAAATATGATTATATATGTTTTTTAAAAAATTTACAATAAAAGATAAAGGCTTAAAATATGGAAAGAATTAAATTTTAGTCATTTATACCCTAATTTTCACTAAAGGTTCACTTATCACCTTTTGATGGAGAACCGCCATTAAATATAGTTTTGGTCACTCTTATACATTCTATTGGACCAAATAAAACTCTTCTGTATAATTTGGACATCAATATTTACTTTGTGTAAATTTTTGGTATTTTTCCGATAAAGTTCATTTTTATGAATAGTGTAAAATGTTGTATTTTAATTCAAAAACTCTTTTCAATCAAATTTATTTATATGATTAGATTATATTTTTAATTGGTTTTAAAGTGAAATTATAATATATTTTTATCATTAAATCCAATAGTGGTCGTTGTATTAATTTCACTTTGAAATCGGACTTAAACTAGTGTCAATCTTTTGATAGTAATTGTTTCATAAAAACACGTTATTTGCTATGACTGCGGGAATTAATTATTAAATTAATTAATAAAACTTATATTATTTTAATTTTGTAAAATGGGCTTCATTTTTGAATTCAGAATATCAAATATAGCTTAGGGTGAAGTTTTGGTATTTTTCTGAAAAACTTCCATTTTTGATGAATAGTGAAATCACTAAGTGGTACTTATAAAAACTGATTTTTCGTTTAAATGAACATTTAACACCTCTGTGTTTTGAATTTAAAAAATCCGACATACTTGGTTGTCATTAAGATGTAAAATGTGGTTCAATGGGATTAAAATAATTTTTTGGTGAATAGTAACTTTTATGTTTTTAATCGCGATTAGAGGTAATTAGTGTGGTTTAAGGTAAAAATAATGTTTTAATATTATGAAATGACCTAGAAACATGTCCTACCCTCATTGGATACGTCATGGACGACCATGAAAATCTATGAGTCAACATTGGGACACCATGGAGCCACTTTGGTAGGAAAATGACATTAATTCATTTTTATTTAAAGTTAAAATTAAAATGTCACAAACATGAGTTATTTTACTAAAACAATTTTTACAAGGAGTTATACAAATCATATTTTGACTATAAATATTAATTGGAAAGGTAAAAATATTTCCTACATCATATGTTTTTTTTATAATTTCTAGACATTAAATAAAATAAATTATTTATGACATCATGATGATGCAGCGATTACCTCATTATTTAACGATTTAAATAAAATGGAAAGATAATGTAAAATATATGACCTACACATGTCCAAAACATATTGGATGGGTTGATTTCGAACCCTTATCACCTTATCCTAGGTTTATTTCAATGTGGGGCCTTTTAAATCCGATAGTCATTTTAAAATAATGTAAAATCTCTTTACCTTCCAAGAGTGCCCCTCCTATCCTCTTATAAAAGGCCCCCACCTCTACCTTGTTACCCACACATCCAAAGCATTTGGATCGTCTAAACCCTACCCATTTTGTCTCTCCAAATCCCTCTCTTACTCCTTGAAGCCTCACTGTGGGCAGAAGTCTTCTCAATGAATCCTTTGAGCTCAAATTTAAGAGAGTTACCCGATTTTAAGGTGATGTCTTCACTTGTGTTCTTTTGTTTAATTTTGATTCTCCAACCCCCTAAACTCTTTTTATTAATTTATTTTGTAAAAAGTACAGTATATTCAATATACTAGGATGTTTTTATAAGAAGCTTTCGAGCTACACTTACACACATCTACATCTAATGGTTGAAGAACATACTGTTTCTATGGTTGGCAAATTTCTGCCTCACGAAACGATGATTGTTCAATATTCTTTTAAACACCTTTAATGGTGGCAATTAAGATGTCACTCTATTTATATATGATATATATTATGTTTATGTTTTCCTTATTCTTCATTGTTTTTCATTTGTGGTATACCATTATGGTTTCCATTGTGGGTAAACACGATAATTTCATTTTAGGAAGTGCAGACTACCACCCCCTCCAAGTGATGTGATTCGTTAATGCCATATGTGGATGTATAAATGATTGATTTAAAGTTATTATATATTATGTTATACTTCAATTATAATATACCTCTATATCATTATTATTTCTTTCCATTAATGTATGAGATAGAAATGAAAGTAGCATTCATGCGTACGTACGGCTTACCGTCTCCATGAACGGTGCATTTCATTTCTTATCCCCAAATGTAATGTACTATTATAAGTACATATATATAATGGATATATATAATGTATGTTACATATAAATGATTAATATAATTCTGGAATTTAAATATACATACCTCTCATTTAGTTTTAATTCCATTAATATGAAAAAGAAATGAAAGTAGCGTTCATGTGTACGTACGGCTTACCGTCTCCATGAACGGTGCATTTCATTTCTTACCTCTAAATGATTATGTGATATTATAAATACATGTATATGCTAGATATATATGATATGTATGATATCCAAATCAGTAATGTCATTCTGGATATAATGAACCTTTGACAACACGAAGAACATGTAATTGTAAGAAGTCCACTTTCGACTTAAGAACCAAATATCGACAAAACAAAAATTATAAACATAAATGATTACATAATGTTTATAACATGGAAATAAGTGATATAAAAGGAATAATGAACTTGAAAAATGTTCTTAATAAAATATAAATTAACTCAAGTTTATTATTCAGGACGTTAAAGAATGATCGAGTCAAGTTGGACCTGAGGTAAGGGACTTCGTCTCAATCTCCTTTCATTGTGTAATATATTGCATTATACACAACTTTATTTTATACGGTGTGTAAACCCCCTTTGACTTTTACTTTTATACAAAAGGAATCTTTTTCTACGAAGCGTTTTACAAAACGACAAAAAGGAATGTTTCTTTTAACGTACGTGGTGACAACGACCTTTTCCGCCGCCGTGTGTATTATTTGGTATTTGGCTTCCTGAACAAGCTAAAATGTTTTTTTTTAAATGAAATAAATACCATATACTATTTTATGTATTTTGGTATTGAAAATGGTTTTTATAATGGATTTGTTATGTCAATATATTTAAGTGATATATTGTGATCAATGTGTGGAAATGTTTTATTTCCACTATATTTGATTTATGTATTATGATTTTTTATTATGGTACTTGGACATTTGACGGGTGGTTACGTGATAAACCATATGACGGGTGGTGCCGTGACTACCAGGACGGTTGGTTGCATAATAACCTCTATTTCATTGGGTATGGAAGTCGGCCGTATGGCTATTCTATTAAGTATGTATGGAAGTTGGCAGTATGGCTATTCCATTATTTGATATGTGTGGAAGTCGACCGTATGGTTCTTCTACTTAAGTATGTTTATGTCCCAAGTTACCTTTATATGTTATGTATTCTTTATATGGGTTGTATGGTAATCCTTTGGTTACAAAAGGGTAAGTAATGATATTTTATTCAGCGACGAGTTTCTACTACTTCATGAAGGTGAAGGTATTACTTTGATAATGTATACATGGTTTACATGATGTTTGAAAAAATAATAGTTTTCTTTCTTTGTGTATCCCTTACTAAGCTTTTTATGCTCACCCCAAGTTTTTTTGAAATGTTTTTTACTGGACTTAATGTGGAATAGGGTCAAGGATGGGATCAAGGGAAAGTCATGCTATATAAAACATGGAACTAGACATGTTTCTTTTTAAGAGTTTTTTATTCTATGGAAACTTAGTAGAAGTGTCTACTTTCTAATCTTGTGTGATGTAATAGTTATGTTCTAATTCTCAAAAACTCTAAACCTGAAAAGATCCTCAATGTGAATTATTCATTTAATTTAATATTAAGTATGGATTAAGGCTGGGGCCTTATATTAAATGTTTTCATGGAATAATATCTTCCCCATTATTAAAAATTAATTACCTTCTCAAGGATTTGTTATTAAATATTATTTAGAAAAATTAATTTTATTTTAAATTTGTTTCACTCCCCATTTTGAAAAATTTATTTCTTTTTCATGTCTCCATTATTAAATTTTAATTTGGAATTAATTTTTTTCAGTGTATATTCATATATAATTTGTATGACCACTATTTATTTTCCTGTATATTTTATTAGGAAATATTTTTGTTAAGATCATCTAAAGCCATTAGATTCCCATTACAAGAATATTTTTCAATTTCGTTATTTCTATTAATATTTTTTTAACCCCAATCTAGTTTACCCTATAACTAAAATACTTGTTTTTTATGTTTTGGTCACCCTTTAATTATGGCTATGATTTGATTTATTTTTGGAAAATCCATTTTATGGAATTATATTTTTACTTAAGAACCTTTTATATGGTTAATTCTAAATTTTTATGAAACCCTATATTTTTTCCAGAGTTCATAAAGATGATATTAAAGATTTTTTTTATAATAACATACATTTATTGGAATAATGATGTGTGGGGGTCCTATATCATATTATTTTGAATTTTTTATGATTTATATTATATGAGATGATTTAAAATTTCATGAATGAGATCTGAGATAATACCTAAACAATATTTTACTATGAATAAGGAGTGGGATGATTTTTTTGAAATTTTATTATACGAATGAGATGCATAATTAATTGTTCACATGATAATAATTTGAATGATATGCGAGTATAATTGTTCACAAGTAAATTCAGTGAATGAGATTCAAGATTATTTGTTCAAAATATTTATTGTTTGAATGATATGTTGGATTATTTTTTCACATGATAATTGTGTGATTGAGATGCTTAATGATTTTTTCAAAAGAAGTTTTTTGTGATTATAGTTATTTCACACACTAAATAATTTTATGATATTATAAAATTAACAAGATTAATTTATTTTAAATTTAATTCAATGTTTTCATGATTTATCCCTATATATATATTTTTCTTGTATTCCATAAATGTTCAACATTATCACATGGTTTATGATTATTCTTTTTATTGAGCTAGGTAAAATATTTTAAGGATCCTTAGAGATCATACTACCCAATATTTCTCAAAGATATTTTATTTCCATCATCCATATAATCTTATTTTTTAATTATGGTTTTTGTTTCTTCATTGAAATAATGGTTTTTTATTATCTAATACATTATTATATGTATTTTACATTTTTTACATTTGATCCCCCATATTTCTCTCTTTTTTAATATCAAGGATATATATGTTATTATATGATTGTGGATAAATGTTTTCAATTTTATTATAATATGGAATTTATATAGATAATCTCTAGGACATTAATCTATTAGGTCTTTGACTTATGAGATGATTTGTAAAATGACGTGTCTAAAATTTGATATTTATCCATTACATAGGTTATATCAATATTATGATTATATAGTTGATACAAAGATAATTTTAGGAATTTTAATAAATTATCCTAGAGATATTTCTTAACTCCAATAGAGAAGTCTAAGGGATGAGTATATTTATAAAATGATATCCTAATATTTTGATAATGTATTTAGTAGATGTATTTTCCTAATAGGAAAACGTTTTCTAGATAAAATAAGTGGATTAAAATATGGAAAAGATGAGCCTAAGGGTATTCATAACGAAAAGGATTAGTTATGAATTGACTCAATAATAACCTAGATGCATTATGAGGGGGGCTTAGACTGTACACCTAGATTGATAGTCCAAAGAGATTTTATTTGGTTGATTATATTCTATTTAAAAAACCATTATGAAGGAATTATTTCCTCGTCCATTTGAGTAATTATGTTGATATTTAGAGGATTAACCATCTTAGGGTAATATAGGTCGAACCATTATGGTTACTGATAAACCACGTGTTCTATAACTGGAAAGAAATAATAATAAGAAGAAATGATGGTATTATGGGATAAAACTATATTGGATTGGGATTTAATATTCATATAATTATTTAGTGTAACTTTATTTCAAATTATCATATTTTTTGTGTATAATATAAGGAAGGCTAAGTGATCTTGAAAATGAAATGTTAATGTTATTTCCCTGCAAACTCCATTGAATCATATTTGAGACCAATATATTTCTAGTTTCAACAGGGATAACTGAGGAAGATATCTAAATGAAATATATATTATGGGTTTCCTGTAGCTCCCATATCTTATTAAAATATTAAATTATGATTAAAATTGCGAGGCTTAAATTTATTTAAGGGTAGAATGTAATGATCCATGATTTTGAATCGTTAAAAATTATTACCGTGTTCTTTAACTTGGGTCACCTGCTATACCGAACATAAAAAACCAAATCATATTAATAAAAAATTATTAATAAACATATTATACACAATATTATGGTAAAAGTTTAAAATTTATGACCTTTATATTATAAATAATAATTATGATTTAATGTTGAAAATATTATTTTCAATAAAATTGATTTTGTTTTTTAAATATAAAATCTATAAAAAATAAAAATTTGATGATTTTATAATTTAAATTTGTTAAATTGAAATTCCTATTTATATTCCATTAAACAGAGATAGTTAAATATGAGTATTTATTAATTTTTGGTCTGTAATGAATTATATTGTGAATAATGAAATATTGACTTTAATAATTTCATCACATTTATAAATTATATTGTGAAATGAATACATTGAATTTTTTGAAATATTTTTTCTATTAAATTTTCTATTATATGTTAGAAAAAGGAAATTTAAAATACCATTTTGAATTTATAAACCCATTCTCCATATTTAGAAACATTATACCAAATATTAATAATAAACTATTCTTCAGACCGTTTTGTTTAATTGATTACAACATGATCAAGTGATGTTTTTAATTTATAATATTTTCAAATAAAAAGTTTTTTAATTAGAAAAATATTTTAAATACATTATAATTATGGGTATTTATAATTATACAATAATCTTAAGTGTGTTTACTTATGAATTTTTTTTACAAAAAATAGGATTTTACATGTTACATGCACAAAAATTAAGTTAAATATCATTATACATTATATGTTAATTTTACAATGTGATTCTTATATTTGATATAATGATTTTAAAATTTTTTAATATTTCCAATTTCATTTTTAGGTGTAAAATTTAGATTATTTTGGTTCATGATAATTATCATGATAATTCGGACACAATTATTTTAAAATTATTCATTATTTAATAATAAGGAATTTATAATGAAATAAATTTTATTTAAATACATGATATAATGAATATAATATTATTAACATACAATGTAATAGATATATTTAGACTCCTTTAATTTAAAATCAATGTTATATAAGATTAAAAATCTATAATTTTCAAAATGAAAATTTTTTACTAAAACATTATTTATTCAAATTATTTGATTTTTTTTAAATTTAATTTTATAAAATTTTAAAATTTAATTTAATTATATTTATTTTTAATTTATCTATATATCACCCATATAGTTTTATATTTTATATTATATATTCGTAATAAAACATAATATCACTTACTTAATAAATAATACCTAGTTTAAATAAGAGTAATATATAATTAATTAATGATAAAATGATATTACATAATTAAAACATGTGAGTAAATCATGACTGAGAAAATTTATACCCATATAAACTTATAAATTATTTATTAGTAAAATATTAATCTATCCAATTTGGAAGGGTGTCATTGAAATTTTTAAATATAATGGGTGTTTCAAAAATTCAATTTCCCTCTGTTATCAAATAGGTTACAATTATACCATTCTAAAAAGTAACACTCCTTAAATTTAGTCCTAGAAAATAGTATTTTATACCATATCTATAGTATTACCCCACAAATATAATCTCGTATTCACTCATAGTGAGTTTATGCCACTGAATTCCATGTTGTATTACATGGAATGATCAAGTCTCCAACGTATATATTATTTTCATCATTTATTTCATATTAACTGTATTATTCAAAATAAATTATAACTAGATTAATATGATTAATTATCTATAATTTTTAAACTTATATTTATTTATACTAGTTTTTAACCATTTTTAAATCATTTCCATTCACTTGGGAAAATAATGGAAAACAAACCGTGCATGTGAGTGGACTACCGCCTCTATAAAGAATACTTTTTTAATTTATTTTTATCATTTCACCATTTATCCAAACAAATTTATTTAATGTTAACATTTATATAAAAATTAAAATATTATTATTAATACTTAATAATTTTATTATTTCAAAAAACCCTATCCTTAACCATACTGAACAATTGAGTTAAAATGAGTAAAAATTTGGGTTTGTTTAACCCCCTAATTTTATTTTTCTATAAAGTAATTTTATGGATAACTATTTGAAAATGAAAACTAATATGATTAAAATATAATAATAAAATGATTATTTGTTTATGTTAATAGAAATATTATTTTAATTATTGCACTTATTGTTGGAATATAAATTTTTTATTCGTTAAAATCACTGAAATTAGACAACATCTATTCCATTTTGACTCTATGTAACTAAAAAAATGTGGAATGATATAAGTTACATATAAATAATATATTTACATATATTATATAATCATAAATGATATATTAATTTTCAAAATTATGTAAAAGGATGGGTAACAACATCCAGAAAACAAAATGAGTGAAAATTGTAATAGTTATTAACACACGATGGTGGAAAGAAGATATAAATGACAAATATACACATAATAAATAATAATGAGTGATGGATATAAAGATTATAATAAATTTAGAAGCTGAATATATAAATTATTTGGATATATATTTTTGTTTATCAGGATGATATAATGTCATCGACCAAGCATTGAGACAATGTAAGGTATTTCATCTCATTTTCCATTCATTGAGACATAGTTGATATGTATGAAAAATAATTTATAAGTAGTTTTTATACAAACTATTGTTGATATAATTTATTTTTTTATATTTAACTAATTTATTTTAAAAATAATTAAATTTCCTTCTTTGTATATGGTTTTTGATTTATTTTTAACTAAGGTTGTAAGGGTTTTGTTTTGAAATTCCATCCATTGAGACACATTTTAATTTATGAACCTATTATATTTTAAAAGGTTCGTGTGTGGAAAATTAGATAGTTTATATATTCAATTATATTTATTTATTTTTTTACCTCAAATCCATTATCCCACTCATTTTGTGTTATTTTATGTGAACATTTCTGATGTTGTAAGGGTTTATTTGTCTAAAATTTGAATCCCTTGAGACCTTTTTAATATATTAACAATGGTACATTTTAAATGGTGTAAATATTATCATATTATAATTTAATTTAAGAAGATCATATATTTTTTGATATAAAATGTTTTATTTAATGTTATACATCACTTGGGTTTTTTGTTCCAATGATACAAATGTTATAAGAGGATATCTTGACTCTAATCTCATTCTTTGGCGACAACCTCTCTTCTTTCTATTTTATTTTGGATGACCGGCCTCTCCAAATATATGATGACTTTAGTGGTTATTAAAATTTTTATATGGTAAATAATTATTAAAACAAATGAATTAATTCATGGTGGTTCTATTGTACAATAATAATTCTTCTTTCTTAATAGTATTTCTCATTTATTTTAATTAATATTTCGTCCATATAAATTTATTTACATCTCAAATATGTTTTTCATTACCAAACGAATTTTTTAGTCTCCAATTACCCAATTATTCCCTTTTATTTATTTTAGAACAAGGTTTGTCCATCCTATTAATCATGTGTGTTTTGCAAATGGTTATTTCAAATTATTTAAATGTTTTTCAAAAAAAAATTCAAGTTCTAAAAATTTTATTTTATATAAATTTATGACACTTTTTATGTCATCAATATTAATTATTTTTGAAAATATATAATTATTTGAATAATTTTTATACTCCAATTATGAAATTATTATGTTTTTTAGGATTCAATCATTAATGATTCTTCTCAAAAGTTATTGTTTTCATGGTATTTTATCCTTCTATTTTTTAGAATGTTATATCTTTTTAATGGTACCATATCTATGGACTATTTTTAAAATTATATGTTCTTAATTTATTTTCACCTCCCCCATTTGAGGACATTATGTCTATATCATTTATATATTGTTTAAGATTTATTTAAAATTAATGGTTTTCAGTGTATTTTCACTCCTCATTTTCATGTCCATTAAGACATCACACGAATTTTTTTAAATCATTAAAATAACTTTTTAAAAATTATTATCCATACTATAAAAAAATAATTTTTATTTTAATTTCACTTCATGATTCAAAAAATAATTCATAAAAACTATTATGTATCCATATATATTTATCGACCACATATTATATTTCATGGAAGGGATGTTTCAATCATAATATTTTTTTTATTATGAAATGATATATTTTTTAAAAATTACAGTTTCACTATTGTTTTATTTCTTATGTTCATTTGATGTAATGTTCATGAATGTTTTATGTGACTTAAACTTTTTTACATGTGTTCCTCATGAGATAAGAAATATTTTACTTTGGTATGTAACTGATATGTATGGATAATTAAAGGTGGATACCTATATCACCCTTAAATTAATTGAAGAAGTTTTTATAGTAAATGAGACTATATAATGTTTCATGAATGAGAGGAATGAATAAATTTTCATGTGTTAGTGATTTTTTGGATTATTTGTTGGAATGTTGGTTGTTTTAATAGTTTAACTGAATATTTTTTCGACAGTTTTTCATGTGATTGAGATACAAAAATATTTTTTCATAGTTCATTATAAATGAGAAAATGGAAGATAATTTCAATGGTTATTATAAGAATGCGAATTGGGACGATTTTTTCAACATATTTTTGTCTGAAAACTATTTCGGAAGATATTTTCACAATATTTTATATTTTTATGGTTGTTTTGTACATCTAACTTATTCATAATGTTATGAAAAATGTTTTAAAATTCATTTAATTAATTATATTTTTTCAATATTTATTTTTTAATTTTTTTAGTTATATTAAATATTTATATCATCCTCACTTGTTCTACGATTTTTATATTTTTTCACAACTGTGACTAATTTTTTAAAATTAGTTAATGGTATTTTTATGATATTATGTTACTCCATCATGTTTAAGTATTATTAATTATTATATAATGATCCTCTATTATGATATTTATTTCATCATCATTTTCTATGATATGTTTATAATATAATAAAATATGGCATTCATTTCCCTGATTAAGTGATTCATATTTGATCACACTATATATGAAAACTTCTAAAACATGATCATGGTTCATCATTAAAGGCCACATAACCTGCTCGACCTATAGAATTGTCAATGTCGATTTAGTAGTGAAATTATGTTTCATCTCTACAAAAAACCTGTCATTTCAATACACATAAGAAATGGAATTTCATCGCAGGTGTATTGAGTATGGATCATCTGAATCTAACCAAAATGTAAACATGAGAAGAGTGGATCTTGTATGAATATTTTTAAAACTATTTCATGTATGAGTCCATAAGTCAGGGTATATGGTTTCTGTGGGTAGTGTTTATTTGAAATCCACTCTTCATGAGGTTTTTATTCTAGATCTATAGTATGAAGATGAATTTCGTATCATTATAGACAATCTTTATTGTGGAGAGACAGTACATGACTGGTCATTATACAACATTGGAATTATATGATATTGCAACAGATTTTTTGTAATTTTATTTTTACACAAAGATGTGATTTGGGATTTCCATAATTCCCAATGGGTTGGTAACCTAGGACTCGTGATGATATACAATGACATGAGGCATAGATTATGATAGCTAGGTATGAGATGAGGCATTGCATATTTTGTCTCTTATTGTAATTTATGAAAACTTTTCAATACATATCACAAGAAACCATAAATAATTCTTTAGAAACTTCAATCTTGACCATGGAATTGGGATGAGATCTCAAGGGAATTTATGGTTGGTTTTACACATTTATAGAGAATGAACAATTCAATATGGGTTGTTACTGATATGTTGGGAAAACTAGTTCACATTATACACATTTGTTATATGAAAATATTTTATTATTTTGGAAATATTTTTATGAATTAGGTTGATGATTTCCACGATGTCACATCTAATATAGACTCTGATAGGGATCCATGGTTCACTTCTAATTTTTTGAGACACCTTTAACAGGAACTAGGATATGATGTCCTTTTAAGTATGGTGTACCATTTTTAGTTGGATAACCAAATGGAAATAAATATATATATTATTGAGGATATGATACACCCATTCATTATCGACATTAGTGGGGATTGGGATGACTATATGGTCCTAATTGAGTTTGATTTTAACAATAGATACCAGTCCAGGAACCAAATTAATCTGTATGAGGCATTTCATAGCTATAATTGAAGATCATCATTGTGTCATTCAATGATTAGTGAATGTTCCTTATTCATACTATGATTGGTTGAATAGAGAATGTTTACTATACACAGCTAGTAGAAATATTACATTGAATTTTTTTTCCGACTATAGTAAATGTTTTACAGTGATAATGAGTTCTGGGAATTTTACCGCATTTTGTTCATTGATGGTTTTGGTTGAAGGGGAAGCATGTTCATCATTTTGTGGGACATCATGAGGTTGTGGTTGTGGGGAATTTTTCTTAATATTTTTCACTCCCACCACAAATGGTTTTGATACATAACATGTTATATGTATTGATGCAACAAATGTATCTATCTTATAGATCTCATGTTCTAAACTCAAGTGATATTGATCATAAAACTGATTTATCTATGGATTAACATCTTTTCATGATTGTTGATTCTAAATCCAAGGTTAATTTTTAAAGGAATATACCTTTTGTTTGAGTGGTATAACAACATGGTTCCGATTCTCATGAGATTTCATAAATGGAGGCATTGATGAGAGAGCGGTTGGATCATATTTTTATCATGAAAAATATATAGTAGTATTTTTTAAGATATAATTTTTATATTTTTGGGAGGACATAACATCTTTTTACTTTTTTATTGTATCCCTAAACTAGAATTGTGATCATTCCATGGTTGGTTTTCCTTCAAAGATGTTTTGGGTTAAAATAAGATTGTTTTAATGTTTTAGTGATGTGCATAGTTGGTGCATGGTTTTCCCAATCCATGGGCCACACTAGTGAAATATATAATTAGACAAGGTGTAAGGGGTTTCAAAGTTGGTCATGTATTGAAAATCCATATTCCCAAATAATAGAATCTGTACAACCCCTTTAAAATTGGTTCATAGTTTGGGTGAATAGTTTGCCTAACCGTGGAAACCTACCTTGCTAACCATACAAGTGATTTTATTATTCAAAAAATATAACTTGAAATTACTGAATCAGCCATTTTATATTCCTAATGGTCTGTTAAATCCCACTATAGAGTTTTTTATTTCATAGAGATTATCATAGGGAAATTTTAGCACATTAACACCTTTTTGGAAGATAATAGAATCTTGGAGAACATGGTTAGATATCTACATAGTAGGTTTCATCTTACCATTCTATTTCTTCCACTCTCTCCTCTACCCTCCTTAGGGGGTTGTAGATATCTATATTGTTGTAAGATCTAATATGAGCTATTTTAGATCATGAATCTATGGTTGATTTTTGGATCTTTATTCCTTATGTTCTTTGTTAGAGTTTCCAGATTTGGAAATTTCATTTTGAGATCCCATGATCCGAAGGTAGGTGGAACCCTTTTGATTTCCCAATTTGATTAACATTAAATTTTTTTATTTCAATTCAATTTTCTGATTTAAATTCAATTTCCCCCAATTCATTTCAACAGATCTATTAAAAATCCAATTCCATTTTATTTGGGTCTTTTGATCTAAAATTTGATTTGGCATAAAATTGGTCAAATCCCACAATTAAAATGAATATGGGTGTGATATGAAATTTGATGGAATTGGGTTAAATTATACTGTTGAATTTAATATTTGAATTTGACTTTTGAAATTTATATGATGAAATTCATTTCAAAACATTATTTTAGTAAATTGATAATAGTGTTTATGATTGAAAGCTATTGGTTTGGTAACATACTCGGTAATTATAAAATAAGAACATTTCAAATCTACTAACATATCTATGAACTAGATTTCAATTTTACATTAATAGTGTCGCTATTTCTGATAGTGTACCCCATACACAATAATGGGTTCCTCTGAAATAGTTTGTTGCACACAAGGTTGAGTTATACCGAATAATGTTTTTATTTTATTATTATTATTATTTCAATTTGTAGTTATTACATAGTAGTTAGAATTTTGATAATGAAATATATTAACTAAATTATAAAAATAGGGTTTAAACATGTTTATATAATGATTCATTGGATTTAAAATTAATTATAAATGTAAATAAAACCCAATTTAATAAAATGGATGTGTTTTTATAGAAAAAACAATTTATGTTTGAATATTTGTGTCTATAAAATAATAAAATCACCCATTTTGGGATTATATTGATGAAATATTAATTTAGTATATTTTTTAAAAATCAACTTTTGTGTTTTATCAACATTATATAAGAACAAATACAAATTTACGGATAAAATGAGTGTTTTTCAAAAAATGTTTTTAGCACAATTTTTTGCGAACCAATTTGAAATCATTTTATGATAATTTTATAAGTTCTATTTGAAAAAAATATTATTTGGAATAGAAATATAAAAATTAACAAGTTCTGAATTTTTGTATTTTTCTGATAAAATTCAATTTTCAATGAATAGTGGAAACATAACATTTAAATTAAAAACTACTATATTTTCTAATGTATTAGTATTGTTAGATTGTTATTTTAATTGGTTTTAAAGTTTAAATAGATTAATGTTTAACCATATAATCCAATTTAGTTCATTATAAATGATTTAATATTGAAATTTAATAGACAAACTATGTGATCTTTTGAACATTTTACTAAAAAACTCGTTTTATAATCTCAAAAATTGGAGAAATTTTAAATTTAAATTTTATAATTATGTGATTTTTTTTTCTAAAACTATTATAAAATGTTTTAATCAGTATCAAAATTGTTTTTCAATAGAATCAAAATATTTTATTTTTAAGAGGAACATTATTATTTTATTTACCAAAGTTAATGGTATATAGGGTAGTTAAATGTAAAAATAATATTTTAATAACATAAATATACTCTTACACTTGCCTTTATATTATTGTATGTGTTATTATATACTATTAAAATAAATTTCTATAAATGTTTTCATATTTAATCAAATTGGGTGGTATTTTCACATTTATAATGTTTAATTTGATGTAAAATCAAGTATTTAATAATCATGTGTCTTATTACTAATTTTTTATTATATGGGGTTATATAAATTATATCATAAAATATAAATATTCTATATAGATGTAAAATTATTTCATACATCACAGTAATTAATTTATAATATTTATCAACTAAATATTTAAATTTAATTATATTAAATAATGATGTTATAATATATTCATTAAATAAATAATCAAATAAACGATACTAATAATATTAAAATAAATACAATTTGAAATAATTTATTCTATAAACAAAATTTTTAGATTAATATGACATATTATTATTATTTTTAATTTAGTTTTTTAAAAGTAATCATGTATTAATGTTTTTTTAAAATTAAAGAAACGAATAGTGTCAAAATTGACATAGTTCATAACATAAATTATAAAATATTTTATTAAATGATATAAAATTTAAAAAATATAATATTCATCCAAAAATTTTATATAAATGTATAAATGAAATTAATGACTCATTAATTGGGTCTTTTACATGATTTTTTAATTATTTTTACTCTCAATGTGTAAATTACTTGATAAAACTATAAGAGTTAAATTGTGTTAAAATAAAAAGATAAGGATTAAAAAAACTAAAATATGTATAGCTTAAATGAGATGACTATATTTACAACCATATTCATACTATATTATAAATAAATAGTTCTTAACTATTTTCAATCACAATTGAATTTATATTAATTTAATGTTTTTAAGGATTCAAACGATTCCCTCCCCTCCCCTATAAATAGGCACCCATTCCTCTCTGTTACTCACACATCAAAAACTTTTTTTTTTGAAAAAAATCTTCCCAAAAACCTTCCTATAATACATCCCCATGTTATTTAAGACCTTTTTAGGCATAAAACCCACCTTATTTTTTGTTAACGTGTTCTTAAAATTGGATCAACCGAAGAAGTTGTTTCATTTTCTTTATATATTTCTATTTTATTTTATCATCCAATTATAACAAATATTATTATTACTAGATGAAATATTAACTATTTTATCCTCAATATAAAAATATTTTATCATGATAGCATCACCACCTAAATATATATGCACTTCAATTAAATGTAAACATATTAATAATTTCGGTGTACATGTTAACTATCACCTCCACGAACTGATCTAATCATTTTTCATAGCCACCCATCATGTATGGTTATAATAATGGAATTAGTGTTCATATATAATTTTAATTTGTTTTTAATAATTCTATGATTATAATATATCAATTATGTTTTTACTTCCCATGACAAAAAATGATATTGTCATTCGTGCGTACGTGTGAACTGTCACCTCCACGAAGAAATGTGACTCATTTTTATTTATAATATCATTTTTATGATATATATAAGTATATATAAATGATTAATATGATATTAAATATATTATTATAATTTTTTGAAAGATAAAATAATAATTAATTTTTTTTCTATACAATCAATGAGGAATGTTAACTATTACTCATGTGTACGTATGAGTCACCATCTCCTTGGTTATAATATTGTTCATTTTCCATGACCATACATCTTGGTTTGATTTAATGTTATAATCGATGGATAAAAATTACAACAATTTCATTAATATAATATTTGATATTAATTAATTATGAAAACATAGTCTATTGGCATTGTACAATGTTCATTTTTTACTCAAGTACTAAAAAGTGACAAAAGATATAAGGTGAACATAAATCATTATGTAATTGTTATAAAATAGTAATATTTTATATAAAACGAATAATGAAAACGGAGAGGGTCAAAAAAAAAATAAATTAACCTAAGGTTTTAATTCCAGAAAGTAATGAACATATTTGATGAATCAAACTCAATGTAAGGGAATTTTTCACAATCTCTTTTAATTGAGGCCTTTTTTGATGTTATACACCACCTTAATTTCTATGGTGTATAATAAACCCCGATGAATTTTAAAGCCTTATATGGTTATAAAATGGAATATTTTTATAAGAATAATTTTACATTATTTAAAAAAATGAAGAAATACATGTTTTCTTAATCACTACTGGTAAATGATTCTATTAACAATATTTTGGGGAAAAATGTTATATGGAAAATCCTATATCAAGAGCATACCCTAAACTATCTGTATTGGTATGGTATGGGATTTTATACCCATGGTTTAGGAAAAATTATGGGTATAGGGTTGATTTTTGAGACATATAACAATGGTTTTTGTAAAACCATGGGCATAGGATTTTTTTTCTAGGATATTTACCCATGGTTTTCCAATCTATGGGTATTTTTCTATGTATTATGACGTAAATTTTATATTTACGTGGGGCAAAAATATTGTTTGGAACATCTATTCCCACAGTTTTTTATTATATACCGATGGTTTAGAATAATATATTTAGCAATATATATATAATTTATGTAGCTAGAGTGCTGAGGCCGTTGGTGTTAGAGGATGAGGTCATGGAAATGAAACAAACAACATGATTTTTTCGAAATCCTACACACATGGCTTTAAAACTATGGGTATAGGGCTATGAGATAGCGGAAAAACCTTATACCCAATATTTGAAAAACCATGGTTATAAAATTATGAGTTATATCGATGCCTCGATTTCCTACGGTTCCCAAAATTTTGGGTATAGACTATACCCATGGTTTTGGGGGCTATACTGACGGATTTGAACCATGGGTATAAGTAATTTTTTCATTAGTGAATGAATATGTAAGAAATGACTTCATTTCCACTGTATCAAATATATGAATTTTGGTTTCCTCTATAAGCCTTAATGTTTTTAAAAAGGAAAGAAATACCATATTCCCTTTTTGGGGTTTTTATATGGAAAATTATTGTTACAGTTAAATCACTGTTATAATGTCATTAAATTAATTCATAGGAGTAAAAATTAAATTTTATGAGTGAAATATTGTTAATTGGGGTCTTTTATGTGTTATGATTATATAATAGTATTGGGAATTTTATTGGTGGTTATATCATAAACCAAATATGGGTGGTTATGTGATAAACCAGATATGTGTGTTTTCGTGGTATACCAAGGAAGGGTGGTAATAATATAACAACCTATTCATTAGTTATGGAAGTCACCCATATGACTATTCCAATTGTAAGAGTGATTTGTGTGGAATTTGGTTTTATGGTTATTCCAATTACGTATGATTATGTCCTAAGATATATTTATAGGTTATATATTGATTTCAATGGGTTATACAATTGTCATCTAATTACAAAAGATAATATTGAACATATATTTAGTCTAGTGTATTTACAACATATTTATGGATAAAACTATAACTTTGTTACAAATTATTCATTGTTTACATGTTTTCATGTGATTAATAGTTTTTCTTATTTTTGATTTCTTTATAGATATTTTTATGCTCATCTCAGGTTCTGAAATGATTTTCATAGGATTAAAAAATACTATAGTCAAGGATGGGATTATGGAAATGATGTGAAGTTTAAAAATTAAATGAAACCATATTTCCTTTTAAACTTATTTTAAATGAAAAATTAGATTGTGTGTAGAAGTGTCTACTTTCTAATATTTTTGTTATTATATATATGTTATGACATAATTATCTAAATATTTAAACCTAAAAAGATCGTCATTGTGAATTAAAGTATAATTATTGAATTAACACAAGATTAATTAGAGTTCAAGTCTAGGGCCTTATTGGTTTTATCCTGAAAAATTTCATGTTTTGATTAAAAATCAATTTATGTTTTTAAATGGAAAATAGGAATATTTGAAATGGGATAATGAGATCAATTTTATTTTCAATTTTTGAAAATAAATTTCTCACCATTAATTTTTTATTAGATAAAATCAAATCCTAGGTGGTTAGGGAACTATTAGGGACATCATTATATGATTTAAAACACTATCAATACATATACAGCAGTCACATCCCTAATGGGTTGGTGATGAATCATTTTTTACTATTTCTAAAGGGATGTGTGTACACATAACACCGTGACATTAATTTGAGTTTGATGGAGTCACATAGCCTGGAACTCTTTTACCTTATCGTGTATGGCCCATTTTCCAATTTTTTTATTTGAATATATGAAAATGTTTTTAAAATATTTAATGTATCTTCTGAAATTATATAAAAAATTTTTAAATAAAGTGTTTATTAAGAAATTTTCACAATTTATTTCCATAATTTGAAATCTAAAGCATGAATTATTTTCAATTTACAATTGATATTCCATGCATGTTTAAAATATAACTATTTATTTGGTTAATTAAATGATTGAATCGTACTATAGAATAGAATATGAGACCATACTGAGATTTTAGCTCACACACTAACTATTCTTTCAGGTATTTTTTTATTATCTTCTTCCATGATGCATCAATGTTATGTTTAAACATGCAGGTGGTAGAATATATTGATCCTTAGTCTTTGAGAGTTATGTTTTTTAGAACATAAATATTTATCCTATGTTTCAAGTACATTGAATAGTACTTTGGGTTTTTTATACTTATTTGAATTCAATTACACTTCTCCATTTATTGGTTTCTATGTATGCGTACATACTTTTTGAATTTTTTCTATTTTATTTTTGTAAAATTCATTCCCCTGTTCATATTGTAGGATTATATGTTCTTATCTACAATCCCTATGGATCATGAATGCCCTTCAGGTTATTTTAGGACTAGGCTGGTCATTAGGATACCTGGGAATTCGGCCTGGTTCAGGACATCACAAGTATAGTACATTAATGTATTTATATAGCCAATATTCGAGGAATTGTAACATTATTTATTTGGTTTGTGAAACAATTTACGAGATGTATTATTTAATTTAGAAGATTAATGTATTCTATTTTTAGGTTTAACATTGGTTCCTATATCCCTATAAGGAATTTTCCATTCAATGGCCTTAGAGTTAGATGATTCTCTCCTTTATGTGGATGGATATAATGGGGTCATTCCATTTCCCTATAAGAATTTTTGTCTAACATTAAATAAAAAATGTATTAAAAATACATACATACATACATATATTTATATATTACACTATACTAATGACTATAAATCCCAAGCCTTCTTCACAATTTTTTTATATTTTTTATTGACTTTTGTATACTTTATCTCTACTTCAACACTTTTTAAAGAAAAATTTAACATCTAAAAAATTATGATTTTTTATACATTTCCAATTTTTCTCCAATATTATGATATAAATCAACCTAGAATTTAACCACTCTTGATATTTTTTCAAAGTAAAAATACTCACACATTACCAATAACCATAGTGGCACCACAATCAACCTATTTTTTACACTCCCTGACTTTTATATATCAACATTATAATTTATAGCATGTATAAAATGAATCACTGACCATAAAAGGAATATAAATTCCAATGATAGTATAATATATATTTTTATAACAAAATTCAGTCTCTTCAACATCATGCATGCAGAAAAACAACATGTTCTAAAAAATGTGATACGAAATTAAATGATTATTTTTTAAACATTAATATTATAACCTATCCATTAAATCAGTCGGTATGAATAGTATTATATAAATAATGAATATTAATTAGCCTACAAACTAATAAAGTTAATATCTATTAATTATTCATTAAGATATAACTATTTGATTGATAAATTATTTTTTTCTAAAAATTTGTGTTTTTTAAAAAGAGTGTTTAGTAATATTTTTTGAGCAAAAAATAAAATTAATTATTTATCAATTTTGAGAAGATTTATCCAAAAATTTTAATATATTATTTTGAAATATGAATTTTAAACTCATATTAGGTTAATTGTTTTTTATTTTCTTAATTGTTTTACATTTTTAGGAATATTAAAGAATACTGAATTATAATTGAGAACAACAAGTTCATTAATAATATTATTATTGTTAAATTATATTCTAAATTGGTTTTAAAGTAACTTTATTTGTATTATATGTCATAAATTCTAATTTAGTTGAACTAAATCATTATAATTTTATTATATTAAAACTTTGTATTCTTTTGAAACATTTCCCATTGAAAACCCTCTTTCTTGTCAAATTTTCTAGATTAAATTTAAATTAAATTCAACACATATGTGAATAGAATTTTTCAAAATGGATTAAATATTTTGAATCAAAATAATTTATTTTTTAAAATAATTCCCAAATAGTCTATGACAAAATTAAATAGTGAAAATTGTAATAATTATTTATAGTAATTAATGGAAAATGGATTATCCTAGGGGTTAAACTAAATAGATATGGGTTAAAATGATGTAAATACAAGTAAATAATAACTTTTATGGACATATTTAGACCAAATAGTTAATAAAATTCCATAATTTTACAATTTACCTTGTGGAATGTGAAAAACACGGGTAAACCATTTTTCCTTCAAAATATTACAAGTGTGTCATTGAGATCACTTATAAAAGTCCACACATAATTCTCTATTATTTACACATTCAAATCATTTATTTTCAACCTCTTATAAATAAAATTAATTCTAAACTTTCTTTGTCTCTTCATATGATACTTAATTTTGATAGAAATTCATCCTTGGAAGGCTTTTGGTGATAACTGAATGATGATACATGAAGAATAGGTAACATTATTTAATAAGAATTTTTATATTATTTCTTCCCCACATCCTTGAATTCATAATAAACCATGATGATAAAAGAACATAATTATCTAATATATAATGAGATATTTTTTTCTATGTTCATGACGAAATACCACCCAAAAATTTATCAAATGGGTCAGGAATTCATCATTTGTGTGTAAAGCGGACTACCACCAAGATTACTAATTTCATTTGATTCTCAATTACCACCAATAAAATATGTGTAAATTGATTAATATAAATAATATATATATATGATATTCATAACATAGTTATACATTTTAAACATTATATCATATACATATATTTTTTTTTTAATTTCCATTCTGTAGGAGATATGATAACATTGCTTGTGTATACGACTAACTATCACCTCGCGAAGCTATTCGACTAGTATTTCACTGACTATTTACAAGGAAGGTTATAAGGTTATATTTTATGAATATAAGTTAATGAAATTATTATTTCTAATTTTAATTACATATATATCATTATTAGTTATAATATACCATTTTATTTTTTACATTAAAAAAAGACGATGTCGCTCATGTATGTGTGTACTATCACCTTCATGTCGAGATATATCTCTCTTTTTATCACCACAACACATGGATTATTATTAAAAGTATTGTTAATGAAAAATAATATATATATATATATATTATGATTATTTATGAAATATAAAATATTACATACATTCTTCCTAAAATGATTATTAAACAATGGAAAAGATAAGTATTCGTAAGTATGACATATTGTCTACATAGTCACAACATAATTAATTTTTCATAAACATATTCCTTGATTTGTTTCTAAATAATAGTTTATGTGTATTTGTAATAATTATTTCATGATAATTTTTATATATATGATTGTCTAATTACCTCTTTTATAATAGTCAACCTACAAATGAAATTAGGTTGACACATAAGAAAAATTTAATGAATATATTTTTTTTAAATTAAAATTATTAGGTAATCAAAATTAAAATGTTAATAATGCTGCATAAAAGGAATAATAAAACTGAAATAGGTTCACATGAATATAAATTATAATAAAATTTATTATTTTGAAATATAATGAATGTACATGACATGTTTTACACAATACAAGGGATTGTCATCTCACTATTAATTTTGTGAGATAAACACTATTTTCCCAAATTATTTATTTTTGATGTGTATATTCTTCTATATTTTTGTATTTTATATCATCAATTAATTTATCATCATATTATATATGATTCCAATATAGTTTATCTCTCTCATGGTTTTTATTATTCAAAAGACACTAATGTTGTAAGGGATTATTGCACAATGTATCCATTATTTATATTTTTTTTTCATTTTTGTATCCCTATAAGGAATTTTGTGATATTTCAAAATTAAAATTAATATATTTTAATCTAATATAGTTATTGAATAAAATATTACAGTAATAGTACAATTTACCCAGTCGTTGGTACATAAAATGATAAAAAAATGCATTTACAGAAATCAAACATTAGATCTCTCTCTGGTCAGAAATATGTTTTCTTCAAAAAAAAATTAAATTGTTTTCTAATATTATTTTTAAATTTTAAAAATAATTTATTAAAGAAAATTGTACCCATTTTATTCTTCTATTAAAATTATATTAATGTAATTCCATTAATTTTTAGAGAAATACATTTTTGGATATTATAAAAATGTTATAGGGATATTTTTTTTGATATACTATACATGTATGTATTTTCATTACTTTTTCCCAAAAATTGTTTTAAATATATCTTTATAATTTTAAAAGGTCATTTTCAAATGAAATTTTTTTCAAAATTATTTTTAACACTTATTTTAAAAATATTTTATTCAAGAAGAAAAAGATATTTTTCAATGAATGTTTTGAAATATAGTTTTATTATATTTATAATCCTCAATTAACAATCATTTTATGAAATTTGGATTAGCTTTGAATATGTTTTTTTAATATCATCTGTATTCATAATTTGGGAGAATTGTGATCAGTATAATTGGGGATGTAAAATTTTATTACCATTCTTGATATTACTTGGTATAATTTATTACTATGTTTATTGATTGGTGAAATTATTATCATTGAATATGATAATTTTTTAATATGAATGTTTTTTTGTATTTTGATTTACCTATTTTATAGGAATAATGAATTTGACTTTTTAATTGATGGAAATGGCCTACTATAGTCCCTCAATTCACAATTATGTATCACAAGACAATGTATAGATTTTTTTGGTCGATGATATTTCAGGGTTGAATCCTTGAGAAAATTAGATGTCTTGCAACTAGTCTTGAATGAATTTTCTAGATACCCAACAGTATGAATTCCATAATTATGAATTCTGTTATTTATATTCCATGGGTTTATTCAATTAGTTAATATATAAATTTTCATGTGTATATCTAATGTGATAATATATATGGAATAATTTGATCTTATTAACTTCATACCAAATTATGAAAAGTTATTAATTAAATATAATGTGTTTTAGATATTTACTACTCCATATTCATCATTCCTTAATTATTCAAGGAATATATTAAATTCTTTACCATACTATGCATCTAATCTCACACTGTAATTATGTTTTATTCTCACTCAGATACTATGAGTTATTTGTTTATTTGTATACGGGGAAATTCTATGGGGATTTAATGAATCCAAAATTAAAATTCATTATATTCTATATGCATGAAAATGTATTTTTAATTTCAAAAATGTATATAATTTTTATATATTATTATTATTATTTAATCTTAGAGATTTGGTTCCGTGTATCTAATACCACTTCTATAAATTATACACCATGTTCAGGGTACTGGGGTTAGGTCGGTAAAATATGTATTATTGTATGTTTAGGGGAAATATGGGGAATTATATTAAGGAAAACATTGAAATAGATCACAATACTTTTATAGAATTTGAGTATAATTATAGAAGAAAATATATATTTTAATGTAAGGTGTATATTTTGTGGGGTTTCATGGAAATCAATCCATTTCTTGATACTACAAGTGCATATTTTTTTAGAAAAGATGTACTTAGGGGTTAACAATGTAAAAATGGTGCATCGAGCTTGTACCAATATTCACATGGTGCATAAAAATGACCCATATTTTACACCTTATCTGAAACCCCCTTGAGAATTTAATAGGGTAATTGAAATTATATTTTTAGACAAATATGAAGGATTTAAAAATAGAGATATCCCCAAAGAAAGAAAATTTATGATTATGAGATTAGAAATTAATAAATATTTCAATTTATGTTTTATATATCAATAATTTTAGGCTTAAAAATTATGTTTTATAATGATACGACCTAATATATTATGTAAAATCATTTAGAAATGGATCCTAGAATAATGTATAAGAGCAATATCAATGAATTTAAACCAAAGAGTTAGAACGAAATTTTATTTGATAGTATTAAGACAGTAATTTATAGGGATCATGACCCACAAACATTATCATTATTTGAGGTCATAGTGTCATATTATAAATATAAAGTGACACAATTCTAAAAGTATGATGTATTTATAGGGATGAATAAGAATATGTGTTTGATAAGGAAGAATATGGATGAATAGAATTAGAGAATGAATAATTTTCCCACATATGCTTACTATTGAAAGAAACACTCTATTTTATGGTTAAAAGAATAATATTTCTCTAAAAATGTTGGTATAGAGAACACCATGCTTGTGATTGTAGAGGTATGTAAAATTTTCCTAATTTACAAAGATTCCTAATTAAGGATACAGTGTACTATGAAAATGAATTCCCCAGTCATAATTGAGATACACCTCGAAATAAGGTAAGGGATCATGTTCAATAACTGTCTATTGATACATCTAAAGAGGGATGATTACATTTCTTTTGTTTTTGGATCCATGAATAAAATTGTAATAGTATTTCATTAATGACATTACTGAAATATATAATTATTAAACAACAATTATTTTTCCTTAATGATGTTAAAGTGATTGTTGAATGACAATGATAACCCATATAATTGATTCAGTGGAATATTTTACATAATGTAAAGTACATAATTTAGGGAAATATAACAATTAATTTATACCTGGTATTGATAAAATTATGTTTGGTTAATGATATAATTTATATGGATAAAAAATATTTAATTTTATCGAATACCTTTAAACTAATTATTTATTTTTAAAAAAACTGTTTTCTGCTATCATTTCTGGAATATAGGTAGGTCAATGATTTAAGAATATATCCCACAATATTTTATTCTTTTAACGAAAAAATAATCACTCATATATATAATAATGTTTTATTTTAATTACAATTAGCTAAGAGTTTACATGATAAATGTATTCACATGTTTTCTATGTGATGATAAATAGATACATCATGTTGTCTGTGGAATTAATGATATGTTCATTTTGGAAATATATTAACATTGTTTTTATATTTGGGAATATTAATCCTTTGGAAGTGACATAAGGGTAACCTTATATTATAGTTATTATGATCCATTAATAAATAATTTTAGTGCATCTATATAATATTTTGTTATTAATTTAATATAGTACATGATAGTGTATAAATTTATTGACACAAAATAAAATTATAAAATTTTACTTCTGAAATAGAAACATATCAAGTAATAATATTTTCTTAATATTGATTGATGAAAAAATATCATTAATAATAAGAAAAGGATAATGATAAAAAATTAACCTACTACCATATTAGATGATGAATGAAATGTTATTTTAAATCATCTTATATTTATGGTTTTCATTTCATTAACCATAAATTTATCATTAAATAGCTTGTGATCAATGTCCTAAATAACTCTCTATAATTTTTTACACTTTTATTCCAGTTATGTATTTCCTTTCCCACATATGATATACTTCATGGAAACCTAGTTAAGTTTTATTCTAGATTAATAAATAAACATTTTCTCTTTTATTAATAGAATGTTTTATTAATCATTTTATGATGTGGTTTTTAAAAAAATTGTAATTTAGAATTTCATACATTGGATTATAGAGATGAAGTTACAATTATGACATGTCAATTTATTTAAAATGGGAAGAATGTATCTCCCTAAGGATTTAAAATTGAGAAATTATACTTGATTTCATTTATAGAACATAATATAAATAGTATAATGGAATATAACATCACAATACTTTATGATATATATATTATTCTATAAATTCAATCTCTTTGATAGCATGTAATGCACAAAACTCTATGTTGGAAAAACATTTACGCACCAATTAAAATATTATTATTTAAAAATTTAAATTATAACATAGTTTTTAAATTAGAGGTTATGAATAGTATTGAATAAACAATGAAAATTATATTTCTTAAATTTAAATAGAATTGATATCTATTGATTATAAGTAAAATTATAACCTTTTTAATAAAAAATATATATTTCAGGTTGAACTGTAAATTTTTTCTATAAGATTCATTGGTCATTATTTTGGCACAAAATATAAAAATAATTATCACCAATTTTATAATAATTATTTCAAAAATTAATTAATATTTTATAAATATTCATATAATTTTTATATTATGGATACAAAAGAAATTGTTCTGATAAAATTCAATATTTGATGAATAGTGAAATGTAATTTATATTAATTGAAAACGTCCATTTAGTTTAAAATGTTTATAATGATAACATATATTACTAGTATGTTTCAATGTGAAATTACATTAAATATATATCCATTAATACAAATTAGTGCTTTTAAATGATTTTAATATTGAATTTTTTATAAATGTCATCATATTTTGAAAAGTTTTTGTTTGAAAGCATGTATTTTCTTCACGTATTTGTGATTAATTTAAATCTAAAATTTTCTAATTATATTAATTGAATTATTAAAAAACAATCCATATTTAAAATTATCATAATTTATATTATCTAATAATTTTAACAAAATTAATGACCACAAATAATATTGAAAATATAATAAATTATTTACCATGGTTAAGATGAAAATATATTTATCGTTCTAAAATACGTATTTTAATTTTAATTTCTCTTACACATAATTTAGTTTTTATTTAACCATTATTCTATAATCCTATGTATACAAAATGTAATATGGGGGTTTAATGGGAATTACCTATAACCAAACCCATTTCTATCAAATGAGTTATGAAATCATCAATTGTGTGCATACCAGACAACCATCTCCCCAACCGATGTCATTATTTTTTCCATTCCCATGTCTTAATGGTTGGTATGATGATGAAAATAAATTATATATACTGTATTTATAACATAATTACATATATATATGTAATTATTATATAATACATTCCTCTTTAATTTATATTAATTAGGGGATATGGTATTTTCACTCACGTATAAGCTGAACTACTGCCTCATGAAGCGATGTGATTCATCTTTCACAATTTCATTAAATAGATAATGACAATGACATTATTAATAAATATATTTCATATAAGGGAATTTATTTTTATATTAATTAATTATTTATAAATAATAAGGATAATTTATAATTTTATGTATTAGACGAAAAATTGATAATATAACTCGTGTACATGTGGAACACCACCTTCATAAAATGATGCGACTCTCTTTTCATCTCCATACAACATGAATTATATATATATATTTATATTTAACAAAATAATTTGATATATACATATATATATATTATAAACATGGAATTGAAAAATATTACATACCTTAATTATATAATGATAATTGAAGAATTAGTGTGTTACTCATTCGTACGTATAACATACCGTCTCCATGATTATAACTTAATTATTTTTTCATAAAATTAATTCATGATTAGTTTTAAATGTATAGTCGATATAGAAATTGTTTTATAATGTAAATATTTTTATTCTAGATATGTTTAAATAAAGGAAACTCTTAAGATTTTCATCCACCCTATTCCATTTTTGGACACACAATAAAAATATCATTGAATTGACTAGTTTAAACTGAATCAATTAAGTGAATCTATAGAAAATGGTAATAATGTGAAAAAATTGAGTAATTAACCAATAATTGGTTCTTAATAATTTTTATTTTTAACATATTTTTATTATTCAAGATTATAAACAATTTATGTGACGATTGAAACTCAATTTTAGGGTTTCTAATCTTACATTTACTTTCATGACACATACATCATATTTACTGCTTATATTTTTTGTGCCGTATATAATATAAATTTTTCTATTATATAATGAATTTATTTATCAAAATGTTATTGAATTTTTCATTTTTATTTTCTTATTTTATGGTGAATATATTTTAAATTCTACCAAATTAGTAATAGATTATTCACAATCTAATAATTATTTGGGATTGTTTTTGATTAATTTTCCCATAGGGTAATTATTCTAAATTTCAGTCCTCATGTATATATGTTTTACCCTATAGTTATTTAAGAACACTTTCATATAATAGTACCATTTTTCCATTCTTTATTAAATAATATTATTAATGTTCTTTTAAATACTACTTCATTTATCTTTTTTGTTGTAAATCCATTTTCATCAAACCCCAAGTTTACTATAATTGTTTTCAAATATTTAGACATGTTAAAAATGATTTATAAAATAAATTTGTTCATATTTTTTCATATTAAAAAAATGAAATAAATATTCATATTTTTTTGAAAACATATCAAGTTTTGATTTTAATAAAATTGGGAAAGGATATATTTATTATCATACTCGACATCTATGTAATTTCTTGAAATCATGACCAATAAATGTTTTAAACAATCTTTTATAATATGTAAAGATTATTCTCTATGAATTATCTTAAAAAAATTTTGTGACTTTTTAGTTCTATGCCGTCATTTTAAAAATGAATGTTATATTTTCCACAAGAATGTATTTAATGGTATATTTTTTCTATCAATTCATCAATGACATAATCAATTTATTTTTCTTCTTATTTACTAGGGATATTTTCCTTTGATATCAACCATTTACATTATTTGGAAAATATATTTTCGGTATGACTGAAAATTTACAATATTAATTATATTCTACATAACATTTTAGATGGTTTATGATTATTTTTATTTATTGGAGATTGTATTAAAATTTCACATGATAGTGTTTCAATGAATATATTTAGGTTGATTATAATTTACCACATTCATATGAAGAATGCATTGGAATTTTTATGTGATAGTAGGAGCCTATTTCACAGCTCGATGAATCACTATCTCTGATGATACAAACAAGTTATTATTTTGTTTGAGGTATTTAACATTTATTTAAATGCCATAGAAGAAGCCCTAATGGTATTAGATATCCTGGATCATGATTATATTGTTTTTATATGTTAATAATTATGGATTCCATCATTATTAATTTAGTTATTGAATTTCCATGTGATTATATTATTATTTTCATATCCATGGTCATGTTTCTACTTCATGTATTATTTGTATACAATTATTTGATCATATTTAATTCATTCCAAATTATGATCAATTTATTTACTAAAAGTAATGTTATCTAGTTATTTATCATTCCATATTTAGTATTCCTTACTTATTCATAGGATTCACTCTATGCTTACCTTTACTGATTGTCTCCACACACCCCATTAATTTGTTACATTTCCACAGGATACCATGAAATTTATTGTGATAGATCTACATGGATAGGATAAGGGTAATAATGGAATTCATAAATAAATTTTTTTATATATATTTAAATGTAATTTTTAATTTTGGCTATATATCTAAATAACCAATACTAAAAAACGTTATGATCATTCATGGTGAAATTCCCTTTATATAATTCCAGTGTAATTATGTACAAATTGGATTTGGGATTCTAGGGATTGGGTCTATGTAATATTGAATTAAATGGACTATTTATCTATTATAATATTTAATTACTCAATCAGGAATCCATAACAATAATACAAGTATAATTATTAACACCACTAAAAAATAGAATCATTAAAAACAAATGAAATAATTAGCTAGGAATATCAGGGTCAAATAACTATCTCCTCATCACTCTTTAAATATGTGAGGATGTTATGATGAGGTACGATAGGGTCACACTAATTGGACATACTTGAACAGAAATGATTATATCACTAAAGAGTCCCATCATCTACATTTTTCTACTAAATAAAAACTCATCCAAAATCTTTTTCTTATTACTCAATGAATCAACCTAATCATTACCCCTTAAATTTGTAGTATCCCATGTCCTGTTTAATAGACAAAAATTACATAAACAATTCATACACTAAATATTCAGGTATCCCTATAAAATTATATATGAATTTCTATTTTGGTTTTTTTATGATGAACATCCTACGGGAAGATACTGACATGATCATCTCAATAGAAACACCACCACAAATAAATATTGATAATATGTTAGATGATTTCACACAAGTGTCCTTAAATTCCTCAAACCATAAAAAATAACATGAATTCCCCACATAATAATGATTCCTACACCAACCATTAATGTGTGAAAAAATATTTGGTACTCTTTATGTAACATTGGTAATGTTAAAGAGATCAGAAATTTCAATATCCCTCTAGTAGCACAATGACTCTCCCATATGTATTCAAGCATGGGATGTCAATGACTTTCATTGTTTAGGACATCATTAGTTCTTATGATCATAAGATTCATTGATACATATAATGTAATATATTATAATTTTAAAAACTCTATTTTCATATATTATATGATTTTAATAATTAAATTTCATTGATATCTTTCATTTCATGAAACATTAGTATTTAACATACATCGATATAATATTAATAAAATTATTTAAACAAGTAATTTTTTATCAAAGTAGATAAAAATAAAAATTTACATTTTAATAACTACTCTTTAAATATTCATTATAATTGTTTTTCTATTAATAAAAAATTTCATAAAAATGATTTCAATTTTTCAGAATGTATTTATATGTTTTGAAAAAACTATTTTCTCAGGAAAACTTATTAATTTGTACATTTAAAAAAATAAAATAATTTTTGACAATATATAAATATAATTTGATAATATAAAAATTCCTTTTGGAATCCTCATATCAAATTTATCTTAGGGTTAATTTTGGGGATTTTTTATGATATTTTTCATATTTTGATGAATAGTGGAAAATACAAAATTTTACTTACAAACTACCATTTGTTTTAATTATATATAAAATTAAATTGTAATTTAAAAAATCAGTATGTTAAAAGTAGTTGAATTATATATCAATTAATAAAATTATGGTAAATGGTATCAATTTAATATTGAGGTTGGATATAAAAAATTTGTAATCTTTTGAACACTTCACTATGAAAGCCCAATTTCTCCGAGATTCTATAGGATTAGTTTTAAATTAAATATTCACATATACAAGAATTAAAAATATAAAAAATTATTTCATATATATAATAAGAATAATTGATATTATATAATCTGTTAAAATCAAATATTTACAAAAATTATGAGTGAAAACAAAAAATAATAATTACTAGGGTAATTGTAAAAAAGGGTTTAGTAGTGGGTTAGAATAAAAAGGTAAGGGATAAAAATGAACCAACACATGTATAAATACTATTGGATAGAAATATATATATATTACATTTCCCATTTTATAAATATTATAAATTTTTTTAATTTGTTTCTGGGGAATACATATTTTATTTTGGAGTTATTTTGTGAAATTTTCAAGTACTTTCCATATTGGTTCATTTCCCCCACTTATAAAAGGCCACCTAAAACCTTTAGTTAATCAAACCATATATATATATATATATTTCCAATTCCAAATTTAATAATTCCCGAAATTCCCTCTTGATATCATAGAGTACATATGATTTTATAAATTCATACTTGGTTGGTGTTTGGTGCTAACCTCATAAGGATACCCAAAAAAGTGGTAATATTCATCAATGTGAATTTTTTATTTATTATTAACTCTAACTCCTAAAATTTTTATTGTACTAGTATATAATAATATAATCATTATATTTTATATAATTATATGTTTTTATGTTTAATAAATGATATGAAACTATCATCACATTCATCAAATGAGTATTGAAATCATCCTTCGTGTGTATTGCGCACTACCGCTTCCGGAACTGATGTCACTAAATATTACATTAACACATGTTGCAGTTATTGTTTATATATTATATTCATGATATATTAAATATTATTTAATTATTATGTCAAACAATACTTCTTAATTTCCAATTTTTTTGAATACAATAAAGATGATCACGTGCACCAAAGAATAATGATTCTGGATGCGATGTGATATATTCAGGCATTACATGAAATGTAATAATTATGATATTAAATAAAAAAATATTACATATATTAATTTTTTGGAATTATAATATATCTATTATTTTTCATTAATTACATAAATCACGATAATGGATACAACGTTCATGCATATGTATGGCATGCCATTTCTATGAATGATGTATTTCATTTCCAATGTAAAACTTTTTATAAATTAAAATAAAGACAAATTTAATTAATTTAAATTATATTTATATCATAATTGTAGTTATGATAATATAATAAAAAATACAATGAAATAATAAAAAAACAATAAATCAAATCATACTGAAATAAAATTCACTTATTACCCGAAACAAGACATTAAAATTTAATTGTTAAAAAGTGTTTCTAAAAGGACAGAAGTAAATTATATATGATATAATATATATTTATTTGAGTGATTGAGTGATTTTTTAATCAAATTCTATTTATTATAATAGATATTTGAATTTTTATTTTTGAATTTCAGACATAATGTATGGGATCATTCTATCAATTTACCTTTATTGAAAAATATTATATATTATGCACCCATTTTCTTGTACATGGTGTCTATACAAACCATTTAACAGGTAAATTTATGAATATATTTATCATCATTATATTTTTTGTTTTATTTATTTATATCCTTTCATGGGTCTTATAAATCAATGTTAAAAATGTGGTAAGTATTTTATGTTACAATCTAATCATTTATCGAGATTATATTTGATTATGTTCCCAATGACAAAAAATTTTTATCCATGTCTGAAGAAACAACAAAATGACTATCTACAATGGTTATTTCATGATAATACATCTTTTTATCTTGATTGATTCTCTTTATGTACTAGATATTATAAAATATAATTTATTTAACAAGAATCATATTTTCAGTAAAAAATAATTTCTTATACAAAACAATGATGTCAAAAAATGTTTTCTAAAATTATTGTGCTTTAATAATTGTATTGAATGCGGAAAATATATTTTCATCAAGATATGTTTTAAATATATATTTAATCAACCATTATACATCTTGACATTTATTTTCAAATTAATTTAATTTCAAAAATATTCTTTTTTTCAAAATTTATTTTCAATGAAAAGTGATTATTCCCCAAAGGAATGTTCAAAGTGACAACTCAAAATAATTTTATATCAAATAAGATAAACTTTTATGTTACTAATTCATTATTGAAGATATGATATAAGGATGCCATTATTATTTTTTGTTTGAATTCGTTATATTGAATGTATGTTTATGAATATCATATCCCTTCCAAAGGGTATACCATGATATCATTCTTATGTAACATGGTTTTATTTCAATGTGTTAGTCTATAATGAGAAGATGAAATGATTATAAACCACTGTATTTTCGATAGGATATTATAATATGAAATGTTTATTAAACCCAATTAATTTTACGGGTTATTATATGATGATTGATTTATGTTTTAGTGGCCCACATGTGTATGATTTCAATTATGTGATAGGTGGGAACTATATCTTCCTCAAATTCACTGGTTAATAATTAATGTTCTATGATCTCAGAGGGTATACTGTTGGTTCTACCAATCCCAAAAAATAGGATATGTAGGTGGTAATTAAAATTATAAAAACTATATATATGGTTAGAGAGAGCATTCCCTAAGAAATTACACTGGTGTTTAGCCTTGGCCTCACAGGTTTTGAATGTCATAGTGGGTAATATTGACAAAAAAAGCATGCTTATATGTATTCCCGAAATAAATTGATTATTAGAGTGGCATGATATAATTTTCCTTTTTATTTTATTTCCTTATGATTCATGTCTAATTATTTCAAATATTTATACAATTACTAGATATTATGATATTTTTTTTTTTTTGTATGGTTTTCAAATGTTGTTCTCATGTTCTTATACCCTCATAATCAATTTATATTTTTGTACTTTTTTACCCTTAAAGATCATTCAATCTCACCCTTTCTTGTTTTTGATTTCCTCTCAATGTGAAGAAATTTATTATGTATGATATTTCTATGATGGGTGAAATATATGCTTTATATAGAGGGAGATTACGCAGTTTACCTATGAACCAATTTCTTATCTTCCCCTATTTACAAAGAATCATTAATATTACTATCCTCATTAATGTGCTTGTTCAATGTAATAAATGTTTTTAAACAATGATATAATATAATTTTATGTTAATCCAAAGTCATTATGGTTTGTTTCAAGCAACTGGTTGCGTTATACTTTTGTAATTATGATTAGAAAAATGTAGTGATATCCCTATGGATATTTCTATGTAAATGTTTTGGGTGTTATCTAAGGATAATTATAAGGATGATGAGAAGCATATGAACATGTGTTGTAATATTAGTAATGGATGGTTAGAGGGGTTTCAAAGATATCACATCCCATCCTGGATAATAAATGTTTGTCTTGATTTGGAAATGAAGTACATAAGGGTAATAACTATGAAATGGGTGAATTGAGATTGAATATATTGTCACATGGTGCACAAAAATATTATTTTCAACACACCTAGTCTGACACTCACAAGGGATATGATTTTTAAATTTAAAAACACTTTATAAAACATCACTGAGGATTCAAATAGATGATGAATATAAATGTACATGGATAATACTATTAATTCATATATGAAAAATAATTTTTCATTATTTTGAAATCATAAAATAGATTTTTTATGATTATGTGGTTCCATACAATGATTATCATTTCTTAAAATATGATATTATGGTTTAATATATGGGATCAAACCGAAAGGAACAATGTTCACATTGAGTGTGAATTAAAATTAAATGATTGTATTCCTGAGAATAAAAAACATTTGGAAGTTAGAAAAAACATCAGGTTAATATATTAAAGAATAATTATCATTCCATGATTCATTATAAACACAAAAAACAGAAAAGTAGGGAAGAAATTTTTTCTAAGTGTTTAATGAGGAAAAAACACCCATTATTAGTATCAATGATCTATTAATTAATTAGTAATCTATAAGAAACAAAAAAGAATATTTTATATTCCCTATTTCATCAAAAATAAAGAATTAATTTTTATTATCCATCACTTGGATGGTGAAGTGGATAAATTATGGAATCTCATCAAGAATACAGGGGGGCATGATGAAAATATCTCCATGAAATGGGAACTATTCCAGAAAATATTATTAAATAATTGATTGACCCATATTATTAATACATTGATGAATTAGGAGATAATAGAGATAAAGATATAGGATGAAGAATATATTGTTTCTTATAATGGAAATCATATAGTACATATGAGAAACATTTTTGGTATTATAATATATCCTTAATGTATGGTTGATCAGATATTTAGTCGCATAAAATAAATTCTCCCAAGGGTTTTATCCATAAGAGGGTTTAGAAGAAATAAAAATATTTTATGATGTTATGTTAATAGTGACGTGTTGGATGGAGTTACATATCAATTTAATGGTTCTGATAAGAAGATAAAAATAGAAGTAAAAGTAAAATATAATGACCTTAAATTGAATAACAGTATGTTTCCCTTATTCTGAATGTGTGTGAATATGTTATGAAGAAATTATCATAAGGGGACTACTATGTTTTTTATGTATTGGTGGGATAGTGACCAAGCAAGTGAATTCCATAGTAATTTGAAGAAGATAATTATAGATATTAATAATGTGTAATCTCAAAAAAATGTAACACCAACAATAAAATGATTCAAATGTAGGGTGTTTTGAAATTTCCTTAACAAGTAACCAAAGGTGGGGGTTAATATTTCCCTCTTAATATGAAGGGAAAGATGAAATATTAGGAAAATTTTATTTCTGATAAGGGTTGTAATAACATTATGGTGAAAGTTACAAGTACCATATACTATAGAATTGAAAAAAAAATTATTTTACTCTTGCACTACATATTATTTAATAATAATATAATTTTGTAAGGGTAAAATTATTCCTCCAAAGTCATTATATATATAATTATCCATGAAACCCCACAATGGTATAATGATATCTTCTTATATATATGATTTATCTATATTTTAGGTTTGAGGGAATTCTATTTCTGAAAATTTTGTTATTCTCAATCTCAATTAATTTGATGTAATGATAGCATTGGATTATATTTATCAACATTAATCTCACATCAATTTTCAATGATGGGAATTAACATTTTACATCAAAAAGTAATCTATGATTATTTATTAATTTTATGATAACTACAAATATCAAATGTAAACTGTATACATTTGATTGTTCTTAATTCTAATTCATAATAGATGTTTCTCTAAAATGTTTAGGGAGAAACTGTACATTGATGATATGTATATTACGTGCGAATTTTATATTTTGTATATAGATGAGTTACCTATAGTTCCACTAAAATGTGAATTTGAGTTCTCAATACATCTCAAACCTAGTGTCATACAAATTTTAAGGACTCCCAATATAATTGATCGGATTGATTTGAAGGATTTGAAGAAGAAAAACTATGAAAGTGATAAAAAGTGATTCCTTTAAGCATGTGTTTCACCTTGGTGTGAAACTATCATTTTTTATAAAAATAATGTGGATGAATGTGAATATAACAAGATTACTAAGCTATGGACAAGGTCACACTTACGAAAAAGTGTCCCCTTCCCTGTATAGATGACATGTTTTATAAATTGTGTAGAGATCAAACCCATTCAAATAATGACCTCTATTGTGGATATAATCAGTTTAAGGACATGAAATAAGATACAACCAAGGTATAATTTTGTACATGATATGGACTATGTGAATATATAGTAACACCTTAAGGTCAAACTAATTATCCCTAAATATTTATAGATTTAATTAATAAGGTATTTATAGATAACCATAATTATTTTATGGTAGTCTTTGTAGATGATATTTTAATCTTTTAAAAGAGAAATAAATGAAAATTATATCACATTAGTGTAGTAATAATATCAAACATGAAAGTGAATATAAATGAAAAATTTTCAAAACTTAAAATTTTAATGTAAAAGGCTTCATTAATGGGTCATATAATCTCCAGAGAATATATATCATTAGATATATCATAGATGATGGTTATTGAATGTTGGCTAAGACCAACCGTAGTGACATACATCCATATTATTGTTTGTTTATTTTGATATTATCACTTTTTAGTGGATTCTATCTCATGAATATTTTATCCAATCTATATATTAACTCAAATGGGGTCCATGTTCATCTTGATAAAAGATTATGGTGGATGATTTAGGGAAATGAGTGGAAATTTAGTCAGTAGACCTATTCATACATTAACATGTAGTGGACAAGGTATTGTAGTCTATATAGATGCATCGAAGAAGAGATTTGAATTTTTTCATATGTATAATGAAGTGGTTATCGATTATGCTTCATTAAAATTGATGGTTCATGAAAAAAACTATTCCATTGAGTATTTAGAGTCATCTATGGTAATTTTTCATTAAAGTTATGGGGGAATTATGATTATGGAGAAATGTGTTATATATATACAAAGAATAGTAGTTGTAAGTAGATATTAAAATAGACGTAGATTGGTATGAACCATATGATATAGTTTTTAAATTATAAATGTCAATGATAAATCAATATATTACCACACAAGGAAAGAGAATAAAAAGGAATATTATTTGTGTCAAATGGATAATTTTATCTTATTCGTGATAATGATAAAAAATATACAATATTTATGGATTTTTAAAGTATGGATCTTGAAATTATAAATTAAGTTGTGACATCTTAGCATTCTCAATTGAATGTTAAACAATCTATATATATAAATATTAAAGAGGTGATAATGGAATATATATATCTAAAAAGGATGGATATAAATTTTTTAATTTTAACCAAGACCATGATGGAATGATATGGATAGAGAACCATTTACGAGTTCCCCTCAGACCTTATATAATATAGTTGTATAAGAATATTATATTTCTTCATTTTCTATTCATTCGGGGTGTATAGAGATTTATAGAAATATAAAATGGTATATTTGGTGGTTTGACATTATGAGAGATATCATTGAGATTGAATTTGGGGGCTTGTTATTATAGAGAATTAATGAGGATAGAAAATATTATATGAGTATTTTACATCCATTGTCAATACTAGAATGTAAATGGGAAAAAATCACCTTGGATTTATTTTTCAGACTCTAAAAACATATTAAGTGAATAAGGAGACCTAGTTTTTAGTTGATTGGATTAATAATATAGCTCACATCATTGAAATAAGAGAATAATTCTATTTCGACCATCTTCCCAGGATATGCATAAAGAATGTGGTATGGTTTCCTGGAGTACCACATTTTATTTTCTATTGTCCTGATTTGATGTTTATATCAATGTTTTAGAAATGTAATTTCGAAGATATTGATACAAATTTGAGCTCTAAAACATCATACAATCCTCATACAAATTTTTAGTCTAAGAGAACATTTCAAATGCTAGACCAGATATGAGCATCTATTTATTTGGATTTCAAGTGTGATTGGTATCACCACCTTCCTCTTTGTGAGTTTTCACACAATAATAAAATTAAATAAATAATTAATATCAGGAAATTTGAATATCTATATAGAATGAAATTTTGAGAACAAAAAATGGAATAAATTTGGAGAAATAATTAATTTAGTTGTTGAGATAGCTGATGAAATGGCATTTATGTTTTTACCCATTCCTTCACACATCAAGGATGCTCATAGTTCGATTAAACGTTCTGATGAATATTATTGGTGTTATCTAGAAATTAAATAAGGGGACATGGTGTTTCGAAAAATTTTACCAAGAAAAAATTATATTAGATAATAGAATAAAATTAATCTATTCCCCAAAAAATTGGTCTCTTTTAAATTATTTCTTGTATAAAGAATGTAGATAATCTGCTTTAACTTCCTTAAAACATATCTCAATTCCATTGTGTGTTCCATGTAACTATCTAGAGGAAGAACAAAACATACCATTTATATATATTGAACACAAAGGTCATACTACCGAAGAAGGATACTTTATATGAGGAAAAACTAATGAATATTATAGATCATATAGTGAGTGTTTTATGGGAAAGGCTATTAGCCTGGTCAATGTTTTGTGGTGAAAACACCCAATTATGGAAGCCTCAGGGGAACCAAAGGAAACGAGGAGGAATAATTAATGTTATTTGAATATATAATCGTGAATAATATCTAGGTAAATATTCATATGAATGGGTATAGAATATAATTAAAATATTTTTTATTAATTTGTTTTGAATAATGAATTTTCCTTGATAGCTTGTGTTTCATGTAACACTGTGTTTTGATGAACTATTATATATTAAAAAGATAATAATTTAAAAACGATCATTATATCTGGTATTATAAACATAGTAATATGAATATAAATATATACTTTCAAATTTTATGGATATTGTTTTTATATAATTTAATCAAATTAATAAAAATATACATAATTTCATTAATTTATTTATATGTCATGAAAATAATATTTCTAAACAAAATTATTTATTTTTTTGTAAAAAAAGATAAATTATGAAACTTTTAGAAAGTTAATAAAATAAAATAAAAAATATTTTCTTAATAGTAATATAAAACTTATCTAATGGTATTTTTTTAATTTTCTTGAAAAGAGTCATTTTTTTAAATATTAAAAAAATACTAAATGTTTATAGAAAACAACATTTTCATTTATATTTAATATAAATCTAGACAATATTATAAATTTATTTTGAAGTAAAACTAAGTAAATTATATATATAAATATATTGATCAAAATTAGGCATTTGAAATATATTTTAATTCAAATTATATATAAAACATAGTAAACTTTTGAACATTTTAATTTTGAATCCCAGCTTTCTTACTACATATGTGGGATTAATATTAATTTAAATTATCACAATTTTACTTATTCAATTTGAAAAATTATATTCCATACTAAGAATAATATTAATTTATTCTATATAATAATGTGAAATTAATTTTTAAACATGTTCAATTATGAAAACTAAAACAATTAATAAATGTGGTTATGATAAAACTATGTTAACCTAGGGGATAAACTAACATGATAAGGGGAAAAAATACTAAAAAATGAATATATATTATTTTATGGATATATATTCGTGTTTTAAATTCCAATATGTAAATTGTGTTATTTTTGAATATTTTTCTTGGTAATGTAATTATTGTTATGGAGTTTTGATTGGACATTTCCTAGTAGTTTCCTAGTGGGGTTCTTTTCCTCCACTTTCAGAAGGCCACCATCGAACATCACTTAATCTGACCATAAAACCGTTTGGACATAAAAATTTTATTAAAAAATAACTTAAAATATTCCCCATATCAATATAGAATAATTAAATATGATATCAATACATCTTTTGATGGATTTTATTAAAAACATAAGGAGAATACATAGATAAGTGGAATGTTCATCAATGAAGGTTTTTATTTAATCCCCCATCTACATGAATTATTAATATAATAAGATTATATAATAACACTTTAAATTAAATATATTGGGATTGTTTTATGTCAAGAGAAATAACTACAACAATCCCCAATTTTATCAAAAGGGTTATGAAATCATCGTTCATGTCAACGGTGGACTACCATGTAGTGAGCATGTGCCATTGATTTTTCCATTACCCCCTCTCATGATTGAAAATATTGATGAATGTGTTATATATATATATATGATATTTTTGATATTATTATTATATATTAAAAATAACATAAAAAAGATTTTCTAACATTCCATTTTTAGGGAATACAAAAATATCGTTTCTGTTTACAACAGAATACCGACTATGAAAGTGATTTGATACATTGAAGCATTACATGACATAAATAAGTAAATATTTGTTGAAAACATTAGATATATATGATATAAAAATGATTATATAATTCTAATATATCAAATAACTTCCATTAATTCTATACATTGTGAAAAAGGAAACTTCATTTATGTGTACGTACGACATACTATCTCTATCAATGATGTATTTGATTTCTAATCTATACCCTTCATTGATTTTTATAAATACATATAAAATTAATTTAATGTATATTTATATCATTGTTAGAATTTTTTTATTATGGAACAATGATCGAATTAGAGGATAATCAATAAAAAATAAAAACGTGAAAAAGAATGCAGTTATTACTCAAAATGCGACATAAATATAGAATTGTCAGTAAAAGGGTAATAAAAGGTCATAATTAAATTTTATATGATATGATATATATATTAATTGTTATTATATATTTATATAAATAATAAACATATATTTTTTATTCAAAATGTTTTAATGTTTACAATAGAAATCAATACATAAGGTAAGGTATATTTGTCTTGATTTTTCTTCGATAAGTCATATGCTTTTTTATGAAATTATATATGAAGTTCATACAAAACCCAACGTACATAATATCATAAATTTATTTATACTCATTTGTTAGTTTCATTTAATATTTATCATTCATGGAAATTAATTTAAAAAATTACTAAAATAATATATATTTTATGTTCCAATATCATATTTTATGAGGATTGTTCGTGAAACTGTTTTTGAAGATTGAATCACACAGTCCATTTATAAATAAAATCCATAAATACATTATCCTATGGTTACATCAAGAGAAAAAATTTTCTCACATAACATTAATCTCTTTATGTACTCAAGTGTTCCAAAATTAATGCATTTTAAAAAAAATAGTCTTTAATGTAGAAATCCATTTTTATTTCCCAAAAAGTGTTTTCAAAAATATATTTTAAAATTGTTTTTTATTTAAAAATATTTTGTCATTTTGAAAATTTTATTTTATGGTAAATATGTTTCTAATTATTTCTAATATGTTCTCTATATAGTATTATGTTTGTTTTCAAGGAAAGTGATTTTCAGAATGTTATATATTACAAAAGCTGATTTTCAAGTAAAACCGATTTTTCCTCAAGTTAATGTTCCATGTGTTATTTAAAAAATATTTCACCAATAAGATGACACAATTTAATGATACATCTGATTTATTGGTGATATTATTTTAGGATTCCATTCGTATAGTTTTTCATAATGATTTATGATTAAAATATTTTTATTAAACTCGGTCTACTTTGTTGGTAAAACCATAAAAATGTTTATATAACTCCATCTTACATTTCCATGAGTGAAGCATGTTATTAATGAAAAAATTGTTATGAAACGTTACAATTTTCTATTTTTTATAATAATATGAAATTTTTATGAAGACCATTTCATTTCATTTTCTATGATATGGTGAATGTTTTTTGATCTTGTGACAGATATGTTTACGATATTCATTTTGTGATTTGTGGGACATATTTCTACATATAATGCATTCGGTAATTCTAAATGGATTATTATATCATAATATATAAATGCGGTTTTCCCATGCCTAAAAATTTGGTACACATTCTTTTAGACTAAGCCCAAAAAATATGGTTCACAAGTGGTTATCTGAAGCCCAATGAAGTACATGGGTGCTTAGTGCAAGCCTAACATGCTACTAATGTCATGGTGATCATCCATTATATAAGATTTTCTGTTATTATGTTTATTCCCCAAATATATTTATTATTATATTTTTACCCTCTTGTAGATCATTTTCTTTAATTCCTTATTTATTTATTTATTATGAACGTAAAATATTTATGAAATGACATAGTAATATGGTATTTGAAATATAAGTTATGGGTTTTAAATGTTTTCCACTAGTTTTACACCCTCATCCACATGTCATACATATGTATATACCTTGTTTAACATTACCATGAATTTTAGATCACTATTTCATAGTCTTCCCTTCCTATAGATAGGAACAAATGTATTATGTATGATATGTCCATGAAGAATTATAGTGAGGAAAATCATAGTGGGGGACGATGTAGTTTTCCTTAACAAGTAGTTATTATTTACATGCTTCCAATGGAACTATACCAATATGATCCGCATGTTTTTTCTATAATATAATAAATTTTCATAAAAATGATGAAATATATTTTTATAATATTCCCTATTAATTATAAATAAAACCTCATAAAATTTAGATCACCCTTAAATTATATTTATTTTCAAAATAAACACAAGAATAAACCATTTTATAGTCTAGTGATATTTCAGCCTAAGGTTTCAGATGCCCAAATAAGAGTCCACACTAATCTATAAATGACCCTTCAAAATATAAGAATGTAGAAACTTCACAATATGTGTACTAAGAATGATATTGATATTTTATGGATAGTCATTCCTAAGATTGTTGTATAGTTAAATGAAAAACCCAAACATTAAAAAATACATGAATAGAATAAAACACTATATATATGGACCATAAACATAGATGTAATGTTCATCAATATGAATGAAATCACATAATACATATACAAATTATAATTTACTTTGATTGTAGTCAAATGGATTCTAGAAGGCCTCACATTTAACTGATGATTACAAGATCTCATTTTAATCTTAGAGAACAAATTTTCCCCCATAATATAGTTACATAAAACCAATATATTACTGCATATACTATTTACTTCACATTACCTATTTTACACACTAGTAATTTAAAAATAATAATAATTAATAATTCACCTGGTTGTAAAACAATGTAGGACCACCCAAAGTGTTTATAGTCTGTTAAACAAAAATGTGGATATCTTAATCCTTTATATGACACATGAGTTATTAAATACTTTTAAGAACCATCTTATAAATTACAATTTATATTGGATATATACCTTGAATGATATCAGTCATAATCTCAACCTCTCTTTCAGGTGGTAGCTACAATAAATTATCTGGGAAGACATTTTATCAAATAATTAAGGAAAATAGGAATGACCTTACGATGTGTCTCATCATCATTTTGGAAAATGTAAGAAATTTTTTCCATAAGTATCCCAAGATATATAAAATCAATTATGGAATGGCCAGATTGAAAATCCCACTAACCAGAAAGGGTATAATAGTCACTTTTAATAGATATCAAATACAACCTATTATGAACTTAATCATTTTGTATTCTATAATAAGACAGTAAATACACTCCTAGGAGAAATATAAAGTGGTTCATCTATAACATTAATACATCTATGATGTGTCGATACCCTCTAAGAATATGTGTGCTGATTGATCATTAAATAATAACATCACATCACACACATAATGGTGTTTCGATTTACATCACTCCATAGTTGTAGTTGACAGATATAGCTGTGATGCCAATATACTTAATCGGTATAAATTATTGTGAATCACTAATATAAAATAATTCCAAAATGATTGAAGACACTAATAATATCAAACCGTGAACAGTTGGTAGTCCTTTATCATGGTTATTTGATATTGGATAAATGATAAGAATCTATATAACACAGAAATATTTTTCATTGTATTTTCCTTCAAAAGATATTATTAATTAAATATCATTTTTGGAAAAAAATATTACTAATTAAATTAAATAATGAAAAGATACACATTATGGGAATGTAACATGAAACATCATTATTAGAATAAAAATGATTGATAAATCTAAAAGTCAATAAAATTATTGTAAATATGCAATCATTGCAATTTTGGATTTCTAGGAAGATCACCACCCTAATTGTTACTATAAAATAATGTGAATCGATTAGGAATATAATATAAATGTAGATAAATAATTAAATAGGACCAATGAATATATTGATAGATGTGAGGCTATATATTGGAGTAAAATATCACCGTTATACTTATGGAAATTGGATATTCAACAATAAAAAATAAAATCATTAGAAATTTTCTAATCAGTTATGCATGTATCTAAAAATAATATTGAAGATTTTTAACAGATAAAAATAAATTGAAGATAATATATTTCAGAAATTAAAAACAATGACAATAAATTTATCTATGAATATTTTATTATTAAAATATAAATTTTATTTATTGTTATTATTATTAAATATTTACTTGAAGAATTTAAAAAATTCCAAAAATTATTTATATATCAATGAATTGACAAAATAAAATTGTTAGAATATAAATAATTACATCTCATATGATATGGTTAAATTTATATAATAATGAAACTGATACCTCACAATGAACAATATTTCGATAGTATTTCAGTTTTTCCCTAAATTAGATATATTGGTCACATTAATATTATAAAACACATATGATATATATATATTTATAATATTCATGAAAAATCATATAATATATAATTATTATTAAATTGGGATTGAAATATATAATGTGTTAACATATTAATTTGGTAAATATAATTTCTTATATATTATATTGTTTTTATTTTTAAAATAAAATTACTGTATTTAGGAATTGAAATAGAATAAATTATGTAAAAAATTGACCAAAAAATTAAATTTACTCATGTATTTCAACTACATTTTATTCATATAAAATGTTACTAACATAAAATTTGAGATGAAAAAGTACTGTTAAGACATTATAAAATGATTAAAACATTGTAAATAATTTTTTTCATATAAAAAATCAACCTATATATTTTTGAATTATGGATGAATTGACCAAAACCTATCACACATACATTATTTTCCACTTCAGAGGTATATTCATTTTTTTTAAAATGACGTCCTTTTTTATAACAAGTACAAAAGAATTAAAAAATTCATTACCCTATCCATTAAAATGACCCCTTCACCACACTCATTATACTCAACAATTTTCCTATATTTAAAAAATCACTTCCCAAATATTTCCCCCAAAAAACAATCCATTTACAAGAAGAGATTTTCTCTTAAAAAGACAAACCCTCAATAGAATCATCTAATTTTCAACGGTGTTTTCACAATGAGTATGGTATAAATTTTAAATATACAATTTTCTTTTTCAATTTATTTATGTCAAATTATATAATATAAATGTATAATATAACTTCATAATATAATAAAATATGTTTAAGGTTTATAGAAAAACGTTATTATGTTTTTGGAATATTTTATTTCCTTCCTTCAATTCATTATAGATTGAACAAATCACACATGACTAGTTTGGATTACCATATCCATGGACAAATTATGTCATTTATTATTATTGACTAACATGGATGGTTCAGAAATTTAATTTGGATAACATATATGATATTATAGTGTAATATATTTCACAAATATAATTTTTATAGTTGAAACAATAAGGAATGCACATTATTTTGTAATCAATTATTATCATAAATTATCTATAATAATATATTTAGGGATTCTATTCTCACAAATAACAAACATAATTTCCATAAAATTAACATGGTGATGAATAAATCACTATTAGAATGAATTTTTGTACCTATTATAATTTAATAATTTTTTAGAGTGTATCAATGAATGGATTAAAATGTACCAAATATTTAACATGTAAAAAATATCAAAATTACCATCTTTTTATAAAAAACCAAAAATTAACAGACAAATATATGTGTAGTGAATGATTGTAATTAGATAATATATAATTTAATTGATAATATTATAGTTATCATATTATTTATTTGGAAGATAAAATTTCACAGTCATATTTAAATTTATTTCATGGATATGAAGTCTAAAAGGTAACGGTTTTCGTTTGAATCTCATATTGAATTACATATTTTTATGAGTAGGATTTCATGTTGACAGATTATATGAACTTTTTATCTAAAATCAGATATATTATTTGTCAATTAGTGTTTAATATGTTTTAAATGTACAACAACTATATCACTTCCCTTTTTCTTAATTTAATTTCAATGAACATTATAAGATAAATATAATTTAATGATTATTGATAGGAAAAAATATTTTTCATCCATGTAAATATTATATATTTTGTTTTATAGTCATCCTTAGTTGTACGTAACTAATTTATTAGGTAAATTTTCAATTTTATAAAGTATGTTTCTAAAATCAATATTCTTTTATGTTTTCATTTTCTTAATTTTCCAATAATATTAATGTTAATTAAAAAAATTTAAATCAATTTTTTTTAATTTTTATTGAGACAACACATTTTCCAACAACATTCACCAGTTTTCTATGTGAAAAATTCTCAAAAATTCTTGATGGTTTTTCCAAAATTATTTATATTACATTGTTTTAATTAAATTTCATAATTTGAATAAAAAATTAATTGTTCATTTCCAGCACTTTTCCAATATAATTTTTTTCTAATTTATATGTTTTTCATAAACATCAAAATATTTAAATATTTCTTATTATTCACAATTAGTATAACCTAATAAAACCATCGATTTTATTTCCCTATTAGGAATATGATAATTTCGTATGTCGTTTTACTCATAACTCATTTCTTTTCAATGTGTTAATTAAGCTGTGATTAAATTGTGAATAATTCTATGTTTTTTTTGCCCACATATATATGTTATCTAATTATGTGATGGATGGTATAGATAACCCTCTAATTTAATAAGAATTTTTTTATATCTCATGATATTACATGTTTCTAGGTAAGAGTAATGAACTCAATCCCCGTTGATGTACTTTCCATTTTTTGTTGACGATCTTTATCGAGATCCTCAATACAAGAAATCATATTTCAATTATTATATAAGCATCAGAAATCAATGAAAAATTATTATTCCTGTTGTATATTCTCATATCTCATGATTATCGACATGTGTTTTCAGAATTGTATTACTCGTGTTTATTTCTATGTAAAATCCCATAATCCATGACATTGGATTTAAAATATATGATTGGTTGAGTGAAATTATCCTATATTATGACTATTCACATTGATTGTTTTCTTATATACACTCAATCAACGTATTCTCTGGTATGTTTTTCGATTGATGAATCATACGCTTACCCTTAAATATAATCCATGATATTACATTATTATATATATGTTTTGTAGTTTGTCAAGGTGTATATTATGTTTAGAATGTAAGATATGGTTTTATTTAAGAAGACTACATGAGAAATATTTTTGAAAAAATTCAAAATTGAGATTTTATATATCTAACTTTAAAAGAAAACAAAAAATTAGATATTGGGAGTGATTGATGATTATATGTGATTAATAATTATATTAACCAATTTAATACCCATATATTAAATACAAGGTTCTCTTTATTTGATATTGGACTTAGTTATAGTTATTTTTTGTGAATAAAAATAGAAAATATTTTTGAAAACCATAACTGGCCAAAAAAATTTAGGAAACCAACGTCAAATTTTTTATAGGTATAGATTGTGTGATTTCAAAGAAATAAATCCCTATTTACATACCAACATGTGGATATATGATATGGAATATATGGATCTAGGTGTGATAACTCTAAAAATTACTAGTTGGGTATTAATTAGTCCATCCCACTATGAACAATATATGTTTATAATATTACACCCAATTTGACACTCCATGGGGACACACTTTAGATTTTTTAAATGTTCTCAATGAAGTTTTATAATGGTTTTTAGTACATTTAATTGAATTGATTAAGAACCTTATTTTAAATATATATTGAATAATCATATTGAAAACATGAAATTGCAAATTTATTGAATATATGTAATTTTTGATTTGTCCATTTTATGTTCATATATATACTATTAAAAATATGAGATTTAGTATAATGAAATTTACTCTAATTTATAAATTTTTTTATAAATTCAATGAATCAATTTACATATAAGTGAAGTGGACTATGAAATGAATCCAATTGGGAAACTATAAAATAATTGAGGTTGGCTGAAACATATCATAATAATGTCCAACCAACTATATCCATCAGTGAACTATTATGAAATCCATATCGAGCTCCCAAATAAAGAAAAAACAATAATCATTATATGGACTAATTATTGGGGAAATTACAAAAATCATATAGTTGGTCTTCAAATAAGCTAATTACTATATAATTATTATTATAAAATATTGAAGATACAATTAATTACTTTTTTATTTGACCATGAGAAGTTTTTATTTTCCCTGTATCACTTAATGCGTGAGGTTGATCAATGTTGCACACCAAATTTAGAATACTACTCAAACAAAAAATTGACTCAACGAAGTTATAGGTGTTCATGAACATGTTATTCATGAAATATTTTCCCTAAACTATTCATAAAAATTGGGGAAGGGATTATAATATCTATAAAAAGTGGTTGCTTATTATATTAGTACTTAGCAATCCATATTCACAATATATTCAAGAAACACCTCAAATTTTATTATTACCATTGGAAACAACAACCATTGATTCTTTAGTGGTGAAAATAAAATTATATGAAAGGAATTAACCATATATACATTATTATCATTGAAAAAAGTGTTTAATGTGAATTAAATGAGGAAATATAATGACTAGAATCTCATTATTTCCATGTATATTAAGATAATAAATGAATAGTGATATTTTATGGATAATATAATTATAGATGACATTGAGGGAAGAATTATAAACTGATTACATGAAAAAATGTAGAAGTAATCACAATGTATATTTCGTTATATATAATATAAATATTCATAATTTTGGATAACATGATTATAAATATCATTATAATTAAAGGGGTGAATTGGATAGTAAATGAATTCGATGGTAATAATGTACCAACTATTTCACCACCAAAACTTCAATCATTAAAATGATAAAAGATAGAGTAATTTATAAATAAATTACCCAATCGATTGGATAATATAGAAAAATATACATCATCCACCTTATAGTCATAGGGATGATGGAAGATTCAAAGAAATAAATATTACATAAGTAAAACATTAAAATGTATTTTTTTAATGTACACTTATTATTTTCTAAAAAACTAAAAGTATTATTTGATTCTGAATAATTTCATTATTTCATATCATTATTTTTTTATGAAATTTAATTAGCCACCCAAACACTAGATATGGAATTATCAATGAAAACACCCTATGGTGCTGGGATTGAATTCATTCAATAAAATTATTCAATAATATATTTATTTGTTGATATAATTTATAAAAATATTTTTCTTATATTATTTGTATAGCTTTAAATGATAGTAATCCTGATATAAATTTCCATTTATATAGATAATAGTAATTTTCAATATAATAAAACATACTTTCATATCCCAAATCATATCGTTGTCAAATATCAATTCATGAATCATTATGAACTCCCATTTGAAGTGAACAATAAAATATGTTACCTAATACCCAATAATGAGTGACACATGGATAAAATGGTGTGTGATGAAATCACGATTGATGAAATTCATGTCACATGAGAGTGTATTGATGTATTTATAGATGAAAAACATTTTCTTCCCTCCAATTGTGAGTTTTTTATTTCATTTTAACTGATACATTGTTTGGAGAAAATATCAAAATATCCATATAAAATGACCCCTATTGAATTAAAATAGTTAAATATGTAAGATAAGGGGAGTCTAAAAAATTCCTTTATATTATAAAGTTCAAAAAAATGGGCTTAACAAACTCACATCAACACGGTATATAATGGATAGAAGAAAATTTAGATTGACTTACATGATATTAAAAAAATATACATGAATATAAAATATCATATAGCCTATATTAATGATCTATTTTATCAACTTATAGGCTCTCGACACATCATAAAGGTGGATATTTGATCTATATAAACATAATTAATTGTGAAGAGTTTTTATATACCATGGAGTATTTTCAATAAATCTTATATACACTATTAGTTCATAGTTATTTCTTTCTTTGGTCTAAACTTCTATATAGTCATTGTGGACATAATGGATAGAGTCTTTTATAATCACATTGAAAAAATAATTTTATTCTTTATAAATGATATTTAAATATCCCCAAGAAATATGAAGAACATAAGTTAAATTTGATCATTATTCAAAAAGAAAATAAAAAATAGAAACTACATTCGATGTTTAGATAATGGGGTTTTTTAAAAAAATTGACCTTCTTTGGTCATGTTATTTAGATGAAGGTTTTATCTTTGGTTCCATCAAAGATGAAGTTAGCGTATATTTTACTAGAAATACCATTAATAAATAATCCGTAGTCTTCATGGATTATTAATATACTACAATAATTTTGTTATTAATTTCTCATGATGATGTAATATATTAACTAATTTAACACAAAAGTAATTGAATTATCTTTAGTAGAAAAAATGCATGTAAATCCTAAGGATATTATTATGAAGCTGGTCACTACACTTGTAAATTCTATAACATTTACTATAAATTGGTTTGAAATATGTAATTATGATTCAGTAATGGTATTGGGTTGGTTCCTTATGAAATTTGATAAGTTAATAGATGATGATTCATATCAACTGAATAAGAGAAAGAAGAAACACCCTACACAATATCTGAAGTTCATAGTTGTAATATTTTTATTAATTAGATAGGATTATTATATATGTGGTGAAAAGTTTTAAATATGTAAGGAACATAAGAGAGTAAAGTATAAATTCACATGTAATGATTTGAACATGTACCATATGATAGTTTTCTAGGTAATTAATGCATGTGATAGATTCATAAAATATCATATGGGGAAGGAAAAAATGGTAGAATATTCCCTATGTAGAATGTATATTGAGACCTTTTCTATCTTGATATTAAAAATGATATAATGTTATAAAATATTGTATTTCTGGATATGAATATCATTACGAAATTGATAAAATAAAACCATTCAAAAAAAAATCTAAAAAATCCTTACACATGATCGTCATCGATGAATATAATGATTGTATAAATTTATTGGAGAAGGTATGAAATATTCCATATATTAACATGGAAAATGGTAGAGTTATCAGATTATATAAATTGGGATTTGTTAAAAAAAAATATAGAGATTATGAATGAGTTATTTGATGATGAACAATGAACAAACATCTACATTCATCCAGGAATAACATACATGTACATAGGTCCAAAGCAATACATCAGGTGAGATAACATGAAAAGAGATATCATATAGTTGGTATATCGATTATTGGAGTGTTATAAAGTTAATGTAGAGATAAATCAGTATACATGAATGATAAATCCATTTACTATATAAGAATGGATATTAGTGAAGTCCACTATGCATATAACCAATGGTTTTCCAGTGACTTCTAAATGAAATTATTTTTTCTAGGTTGTGGTGGAACATCTTAAAATGTTGACATGAATCATTTCTATTTGATAGGACTTATCAAATGATCATTTTACTTATTATAAATAAAATAATTGATAATTTTTACTAATGTAGAACATTTAATAGTAGCATTCCATGATCTTGGAACCAAATCAATATTCAAGAGAATTATTCAATATGAAATTAATAGAGATATGAGATATAAAAGAACTAGAAATCCTCATACTAATGGATAATTTGAAAAAAACACATTTAAATTGAAAAATATCCTAATATCCTACAAGATATATTTTAATTATTTTTTATCAATATCATTGCCAGGTTGAATTCCTATATAGGTATAGCCTTGACACTAGAATTAAATTGGAACCCTATTAGGATATATATATGAAGTGAATAATAACACCAACATCTTGGGATGATGTAAGATAAATTAATGTATTTGTAAATGATATTTTATTATAGGTGACGTAAAATGGTTAATCAATTTAGATTCATATTAAAAACTCTCAATGTCAACAAATTACTATGTGGATCATCAAAGAGGATATCTAGAATTCAATTTTGGATACATGGTATATCTTCCAATAAATACATAGAAGATTGTAATGAAATTTGTGATGAAGGGGATGATTATACCTTGCTACATCCATCCCATTGAGATTATTGATCACATTGTGGATCTTAATTATTTTTTAATGATTCTACTGAATCAGTATATAATACATAATCTTTTGCATGTATCAATTTTTAGATTATAAAAACCATATCCTTTATATATACCGAATATAAAATATGTTCAAGTGTAACATGACAAATATTTTGTGGTAAAATAATTGTAGATATATAATTAAAGAGAAAAATTATTATAGAACAAGACCCCTCACTATGTATACGTTTAGTGGAAAAAATCATACTTTTATGGAGGCAATATGTGAACTTAATGATTTTTTGAGTTATGAGTACCAAATTTTTTTAAAAAGGAGTAAAAAACATTGAATTGGAAATAATTTATGGGGGTAAAATGTAAAAACTCATGATTTTTATATTTATTATGCATTATTATAAATACTATATAAAATGTATTGTATCAATATTAACAGATTTCTAAATTCAACTATGATAAATTTAATTGATTGAAAATATTAAAATGATATATAATAATAAATAAATTATGAGAATGTAATATGAAACATAACCACTAATAATATATGGGGAATTAATCCAAAATTTTATTAAAATACCATCAAAATGAATTCTTTATTATTGTGGTTTCCCATGATGATAATCATGTTAATTATAAATATTGAAAGAATGAGATTTATTAGTAATATTAATTAAATATTTTTAATTTTCTATATTTTTTGAATAATTTAAGTTATGTTTTTATAGTTATATACTAGAATAAAATATCAACATTAGATTTATGGTCAATGGATATATGTATATTGGAAAATAATAATTTGAAATGTGGTCCATATTTTTATGGTCATTGGGTATGCATGTATCCAATAGGCATATTAATAATTCATAATTGTTAATAACAAATTTAAAATATTAGAATTCAAAAAATATAAGTAATAAAATAATAATTTAATAATTAATTGAAATAAATTATAATAAAAAAATATTAGTATGCATTAAATAATATTATTATCATTAAAGAAAAATTTAAAAATTTATAACAGTTTACGAAATATTTTCTTCTGAATGTATTAACAATATTAAAATTTTACAAAATGAATAACTAATTTTAATTTCATGTAGTTAAAATTATTAAATAAAAAAAATATTTTTTAAATAAGATTTTTTTTTTAATTTTTTAATTTTTATCTAAAAAAGTTATATTAATCACTAGTCCATGTTGAATATGTTATGATGATTGGATATATATAAAATAAACTTACATTCATTTAAATTTTAATTGAAATGAAATTTGATTAGGAACTCATCATTATTTAAATGTTATCATTCGAAACAAAATATTAGTAAATATTTTATATTCTCACTTAAAGGATACCATTCAATAATTTAGAAACTAAATAGAATGAAATAGATTCCAAATTTATAATCATCATTTCAAAATTTATTATAGAGTCCAATTCAAATTTTATGCATAAAAATAAGATACAGAGGTAAAAATTGAGTTACCACTTTAAAGGTAAATCAAGGATAAAATTGTAAAAATATATGAAAAAATCAAAATATTAATAAACCGATAATATAAATATTTGGATGATGTATTGACGTAAAATATTTTATTCCACGTCAATTTTCACAATTTGGATCCATTTTTCTTTCAAAAACCGATCCCCCTTTTTTTAATAATTAATATGTATTACAGAAATTCAACTCCTCACAAAGATAAAAGGACCCCTTCACTACCCCATTTATAATCCAACACAATCCTTGTAATTCATTTAAAATATACCAAAATACACATAAAAACACACTTATAAATTTCATATAGGATTTATTTCATCAAAAGGCTTAAATTAATACCATTAAAATAATTTTAGATGTATTTTATTAAAGAGTAACGTAAAACTTACAAATCACATCATTATAAATTCTATTACAATATCTTTTATTTTAATATTTAATGAATAATATAAAATAATAATATAAATACATCAATATTACTTTTATACGTTATTTCTATGTTATTGATATAAAAACTATTATTTATTATATTCCAATTCATTATATAATTAAAATGTATCTTGTGTTACATGAGGACTATCGACTAAAGGTATAACATATTTCATTTTCATCCTTAGAATAAATTTCAAAGTATAAAAAATTATTAGCTAAATATATTTTACATTAATGAGTACTATATATAATTAATATTATTTTTCAAGGATGGAAAAAAGTTGAATTAATATTATAATGTAATTTTTTATTACTAAATTTACATAACCAAATTTATGATAAATTTCATTCACCCAATTCATACCTATAATCTCAATCTAATGAATAACATAATTAATTAGTTATTTAATAAATATTATTTAAATGAGATTTTAAATATGATAATATTTTAATTGTTATCAAATAATGGGTTATGGAACCTGTAACATTAAACATGTATAATGAAATCAAAAATACTAATATATGATTATAAAAATAAACTTAATCTACCTTTTCAATGTGTCATAAGTTACTAAAATTCAAGAATTGAGAATTTAAAATAGATAAATAAATTTAAAAAATTTGTAATTAAATAATTTATCATATGATAGGTTATTGTGGTCTCATGCAATTCAAGAGTAAAAGGAAAGTGTTATCTTTACAGTATCATTTAGAATTAGATATTACAATGAATAAGTTTTTTACTAAGAAAATTATGCGATATTTTTCTATAAAAATAATTTATTTCCACCACCTATAGTTTTTAATAATTTGTATATTTATTACTACAATTTTAATTCTACACAATTTTATAATTTAATCTAACAAATTTTTATACGTGAAACCAACTATACTTATTACTTTAATTTGAGAAGATTTTTCTTCCATGTACATATAATTAATTTTTTTGGTAGAACTATCTCTACATATTTTATTTCAAAAGACATTTTATATGCATTTTAAATTAATTTAAATTTTAATATTATTTAATAAAAGTTAGTGGGGTCATTTTTTATCCACTTTGAAATTCATTAATAATTTTGAAAGGAATGTTATTTTTAAATATTTTTCTTACTAAGTAATTATATCACCCATTCATCAATTTTATTATGTTACATCCACATTGTTTTTTTATTTTAAAAAGGATATATATAATATAGTTTTAAATAAATAATTTTCATAAAATTTATCAAAAATAAAAAATTCATTTATTATTCTCCATGTATATAGTTTTTCAATTATAAAATCATTTTCATCAATTTTTTCAAAATAAAATTATGATTTACTTGGGAAATTATACAGTTAATAAATCCTACATCATTATTTGTATGTATTATTATAATTTCTTATTTTTATCATGGAAATAGATTTTATATAATTGATTTATTTAATCTATAATGAAACTAATAATGTTTCAATGTTCATATGGAACACATATGTATAGTTAATCATTATATGATGTTTGGGAACTATATATCCCTGAAATACATTTTTAAAAAATATATATATAATTAGATTACATTTTTCTTTGAATTGGTGTGAACCCAATCCTTTTAATTACACCTTACAACACGTGATGATTATCTTCATGCTGAGCCTCAAAAAGGAATTCATTTTTTACATTCATATATATACTCCACACATCTATGAAACCTTATTATACCTATAATATATATTGAAGTCTCATGACCATAATATGTTGCTTTTATAGTCTTATTAATCAGATATTATATAATGTTTAATGGTGTATTCAATGAAATAATTTTTATAATATATGTTTTATTGGGTCTAATTACCTTATGTTTCGACTATATTAGTTCATTATGCTCTCATACACATATTCCCATCTTATGACCACTAATGATTTTATATTGATTACATATATTTACCCATATTGATAATTTTAGAACACCCTCCTTCAAGTTTCCATTACTTAGGTAATGAATGGGATTATTAAGTTTCATATATAATGTAATATTTTTTGTGAGATTATTAGTTTTGGGATATGTTTAAAATGTTGTACAATTCCTTTTTTATGCATATTATCTCCTAAGATACTAAACCCTATGTTACTGTGTGCGATTTGTTTGGATTGATATGAATGATAATGAAAAATGATTTAAAATGAAGGTAAGATATTCCTTGTTCACCTTCATATAGCCTTTCCCAGATTCTCTATCATATCTTCAAAAACTATGTCTTCCATGAGGAGTATTGATTTGTATCCTCCACTAACCCTGATAATCCCAATGACTCTTAGGTTATGATTAGATGAAGGAACTAAAACTAAAACCTTATGTTCCAAAACTATTCCGATTATATATCTATGAGCCTCTCCAACACCATCACTAGAATCTATTTGATAATATCTATGGAAGAAATGTTAAAAGTTCCCCATATGTCTACAAAAAACACCCTATACTAGAGTTCATTATAAATCTAAATGAATATGGCATTGTAACCCACTATTATAAAACATTATATGATACCTCCCATACTATGATGATGATGAAATGTTGTTTGGATAATCCTTCCTGTCACCACTCTACCATGAATTTCTGAAACATAATTTCTAGCTACCAAACGATGCACTCACAGACATGTGATAAAGCATTATCCACATATAATGTTTATCTCATACTAGGTCACTTTCTATAATATGGTTTTTATTAATAACCATATAAAATTACATATTCCAAAATAAATTCTCCTAAGAATGACTTGAGTGACTTAGTCCATCATCAAATTCGAAAAACACTTTTGGTTTCATCACCATATATTAATGGGTAAAAATGAGTTTGAATTGTAAAATGAGATGCATAGTTCATCATTGACATGATATCATATGTTAGATGTATAGACATGTGATATCTAGCTGATAAAATTATATTTGGTATTAAATTCATTATGAAAAATGTAAAAAATATCTTACAGGAGAGCCCCACATGTTACTATATTTAGAAAAGGGAATCCGAAAAGCACCTCAGTGGTTCTCAATGAATATACACTAAAATATTCACTTAACAGTCAATGGGTGTCTCTAAATTGTCCTAGATTATTTTCTTAGAATTAGTACACATCTTAGAGGACTTAGGTACACCATATATCGTAAAATGATGGTGTATTCTATTCCATGACTTCCATGGATAATTCGAAAATGGAAATTTTTCATTTTAAGGTATATTGTTGATAATGTAAAATCCTCAGAGGATATTCTCATATGAATGAGATCAATAGGATATACTAGTGAAATTAGGTCTCAATCTCAATAACATTAATATTTTTATCATCCCCTCTCACCTAGTGTTCAATACACGGTCATCACAAAGGGATCTAAATAAAATTAAAAGAAAAATAAAAAAAACATATATAATAAGTCTGAATAAAATAATCATCATTGGAAGATGATGGTAGAGTATCCCTCCACTATAAAAACATACCCTAACCACTTTAGTCTCAAAAAAACATTTGGTTCTCTCGTTATCTTTTATTAACCACACTTATTTAATTGTATAATTCATTATAAAATTGATTTAGATTTTCAATTTAATAATCATATAATAAAACCATTTTTTAATTACATGTAATAAAACCAGAATATAATATTGGAAGATTTTATATTTTTTTATAAAAAAATTAATAATTGGAACTCATATGATAATCAAGGTTCTTAGACATTGGAAATATCATAAATGGTATATGAATCATATATGTCCAGAATGATACATGAACACATTCTCTTATTCCGCCATTTGACATGGATAAAAACCAATAATTTATAATTAAATTTACAAATTCATCCAATTTTAATTAAACAAGACAACCATAAAATTAAAAATTGTGACATGTAGTCATATTCAATGTAACAAACATTACCATAATTCGTGTATTATGTACTACCATGAACATGATGCATTCCATTCCATAAAAAAATACTATATACTACTTAAAATATTCAAAATATATTGAATAAAAAAACTAAAAATAGATTTTTTTACCACTTTTTCGAATCCTCATTCCATTTCACTTCCATTATAACTAATTTATGTTCCATATACCACATGAATGCAATGAAATATTCCATAGGTTGTCGAACATATGTTATGGTATAAGTAAAATCTCTGGATAAATTACAATATTGAGTTTAAATATAACAAAATAATTTAAAAATAATAAATATATATAACATCAATCAAATAATTAAGGAAAAATATATATTATCAAAACTAAAATCCATATAATGTGGATATAACACTAATACTACACCCATATAAATAGATACAATGTGATACAAACATAAATTTATTAACATGACCCATCATAGGAGTACCATATATAGATAAATTGAAATAAAAATACTATGTTATTATCGAATATAAATTTTTTGTTTTTTTTATGTTCATACCCTAAATTTCAACACTTACAATCTCTATAGAAACCATGAAGAATATGAACTATGATTTTATCATATCCTTCATGCTTCCAATGATGGTGTCCTTAAATATATTTGACAATAAATAGACATTTAAAATGTAGATATGATCATAAATGAAGTAAACAAACACCTGTAATAATATTAGAAAAATACATCATATCATTGGGTGCTCATAAGTCACCATGTGTCATGCTTATCTATTTTAGTCAATTTTTTAGTGTCTCTAATATTATAACATTTTCATCAACATGGTATTCTATCCCAATTCAAATAAATTGGTCACAATGTTATTTTTCATTATAATGTGAAAAACATGATAAATATATCCATGTGACATATCCTTATATAAGGTAATATCATCAATGTGACAAAATTTTTACAAAAAAAATTGGTCAGTATATAACACATAGACCAAGAGAACACATTTTATACATAAGTATATCTATGGTCAATAGTTCCTCACAATGTAATTGATAATTATAAATAATAGTACTATCATTACCATATAAATTGGGGCACTATAAACTTGAATCATTATATGAAATAGGGAAAACACCCAAAAACATTCATTAACAATCGTCAAAGCCTATATTAATCAACAAAAATTAATGTTTTAAAAGTTACATCATGTTGATAAATACATTCCTTATAGACCAATAATGTTGAATTACCAACAATTTATTTCCCATTGGGTCAATCACACAAACAATTTTTAAAAATAGTATGGATCTACATCATTCAATATGCCTAATTATACACCACGTTTCCAAACACCCATTCATCATCCCCAGCACAATTCACTACACATCCTATGACGAACATTAAATCAGACATATTACTATCATGGACATTAATGCTCCCTAGTTTCCCAAAGTAAATAAATTTTATAATGTTCCTTATATGTTCACTTTGTATACACCATCATATATATGTTACCATAGGGGAAAATATACATATCAAACAAGTTTTTTGTCATCATGAGATAATGTGGGATCTGTGACTCACTGCATATAAGGTCATTCTGTGATAATCAAGAAACCTTAAGTTCAATTCCTATCATCTTTGATTTTATGTTTGAGTTATATTGTCACCATGTTCCATTAAATATGTAAATTAACATAGGAAATACCTAAGGACACTAGGAATGCCATTTTAAAACATCAAGACCCACATCATAAAATAATTGGGTGTGGAATTTTGACTCAATGTCAAATCATAATATACTCAGCCAAGGTAAATGCCATCATCCACCCATAATGTCATGTTATAAACCAATCCCCCTCAAATGTGATGGTCCACTATCATATCCCAAGACACATCACTCAATGAATTTTCTACCACCATGAAACATGCATACTATGATAATGGACTGTACATTAAAAAAAAGTGTTACACCCATGAGTGTCTAGATTATGCCATCTCCCTCATGATGAGTCCATGACTCTAAATCCATATTCTATGTTGGGACTATCTCTTATCACAAAAATGAATTTATGAACATACACATATATTCACACTTGGCCCAAAAACCGTCATATATCTCATCATCTCTTCTGCATAGTTCAATTAAATCTAGTCCTAGAATCACACCATTAATTGAAACTCACATTTACTAATTGGATATAAAATATGGAATCCACTTCTACCTGGTTCTATACTCATCGATGTTAACTATCATCCACATGTGACAATACCACTCGAAGGATACTCTAACATAGAACTCAATAGACATTTCTAATCTAATTGATACCACTTATCATTCCTAGTACCATTATCCATAGACCATCATAAGTAATCTTTATTTTATCCAGCAAAAACATAGTGGAATTTTCTAAATAGTTCCCATGAATAAAACATATATCCCAGACCACACCTCTTAATAGAGATATCGGAATCCATTACCAATGGGTAATCCCTCTATATCATACCCTATATTGGCATGGAGGACTCCACCCACTCTCAATTCTCAATAAGCCTCAATTCACTCATAGGATGGTGTAACTCATTTAGCATTATATATTTCACCATCCCACCCATAACCACTCATCATAAGCCTCACAATCATACCCAATTGAACCTAGGGTCAAAAATATGTATTCTCACATCTTGTGTCACACCCAGAGATAATCTGATGCATTTTTAAATACATCCTATAACTCAACCACATAAATATATTGTCTCAGAGTGGTCCCAATTTACCTATAGTGATAAAGAGTAATTATACTGATCCTATAAGGCCCTACTCCATCCTATATCACTATTTCAGGATATCAAAGGCCCTATATATCCTACCAACTCAATGAAACAATCATTTAACTGATAATCATGCATAAATATGAATATGATATCGTATTAATGAGATTTCATACCAACAAAAAGGTGTTAACCTACATGGAATGCTCAATCAATCCATGAAAATTACCATACCACCAAACACAAGATTGTTTATCATGTGATATGGAATAAATAACTAATTTTAATTAATTATAATATAGTATTCATATTGAAATAAATATGAATGATCTATTTAAAATACCTAACACATCCATGAAGCCTTAAATATGAATCCAACAGTGTGCAATAAACCATTGGGGGCCTCTTCAATCTTTGACACTAAAAATCCCCATCATCATTTCTTTATTCAACACAGATTTAGTAGAATCATCACTAAATCTCTTGTCGAATTCATCCAAAATAAGAGGGATACAATTTAAACTAAAATAGAACATGGTGAATAGAATAAAACACATTAAATTGTTGCTTCATCACATAAAAAATAATCCATATAAATGGGGAATTAAAGGGAGAATGGAGTGGGATAGGGCCAACTGAGTGGTCTCCCCCCATAACCCTCTATGCTTTAAAAAATTGGGTGTGACTGGTAAATTACTAGTCTTACCAGAGTTCAAACACATGGTGGAGGAACCCAAATAGCACATGAAATGGGTTACAACATAAGGGAAATACTAGGAAAAGAAGTTCAATGTGGATTAGGGTTATACACTATGTCCCTCATTCAGTATCCCAATATTAATTCCAGGGAGGGATCCCTCCATATGTTGAATCCCTTCCACGATACAGTGTAGGAATCCTTCCCTCAATGTTGTGATAAATTATGGATACCAATATGGTATTGTATCTATCCCCTATGTCAACAGCAAATAAATTCAACTCCCACCCTCAATCTTGAGCATATCCCATCACGTTACACTATGAACATCCTTGACTGTGGCACATGATTCCTTATGCCCCATCAATGACAGTGTAAACACATATAAGGGTGAATCTCCCAATATGAGGTTATCCACTGAATGGTGTAACATTTAATGGTTATGCTACATTTTGTAAACATAAAGGTTCTATCAACATTAATGACTTTTTGATTATTCTATAGACTCCTTATCCATAGTGACCTACATCGATTCCCTCATGGATGTGCCATGGTGGATACAAAATAATAAAATTTCACTTCTAGGGTCACAAATCCTTACTCCACCATATTAAAAATAAATTAATCATAAATATGTTCTCATATTCCCACCAAAAAAATATCTATGATTTTTTCGGACCCATAGAATCATGATCTGAACCCCAATTTATGGAAGAAATAGTGATCACATACCAAAATTCATTCTTCCTACAAAATGAAACCACATTAAAATATAACGGAAATTACCAATTCCCCACCATTATGCTTATAAACTATAGGAATCGAAAATCAAACCCGAACAACCTATTCCAACTAACTATAATTTTTAATTCACTGATAACCCTTTGTGTTGTAATCCTAAACATAAAATGTGTCTCCTCTAAGAAACTCAAAACACCAAGGAACACTATTTTGAAGAATTTGATCTACCATATCACCACCAAATACGAAACACTAATAATGTTGAACTACATCCATATAATATGATACAACAATGTGTAATATTGAGATTCATTCCCTGGTATATAGTTCTCCCCACTAATGTTGTTTACATTAAAGTGGATAATACCGAACCATGGATCCACCAAACACATGAATCATCAATGTATACTACATTTAATTAGATTAAATGACACAATTGATGCAGTTTCTAACCCCAAGTATCTGAATCAACACAAAAACTCCAATAAGTCATTCCCTATATGACATTAAACAAAATTGATAGCTAAAATGAGTAATGATTCATCACACCAATGTGTGTTATTATGAATAAAAAAATGTAATGGGAAAATTTTATAATTTAAACAACAAAATAAATTTGAAACCCAAATCAAGATTTAATTTCATGCCAGTATCACCAACCACCTTCTCTAACAATTCATATCTTCCATGCACACCAATGAATGTTCAATTCAAATCACTCTCAAATCACATCAACTCCACATTGTGAAAAATTATATTGAAATGAATAAAATTTAATCACATATAATCAATAAATTATTTTATAAGGAATATGATATCGTTAGATCATACCAAACAAAAAAATCTTAGTTCATCCCCGATTATCCCTCAAATAGCATCATTAAACGAATGAATCATTTGATATGATGGATAGAAATGGATTAGTGATATGATTCTCATCACCAAGGTAGTATCATTATCACTATCACACAAACCTAAAAAATGCTATGTAGAACCCACAATCTATCCATTTCCACATGTAATGAAAGCATATTGTCATCCCACTATAACATGAATGCAAAACATGAAAACACTAAAAAATCCATTTCCTTTCTCATAATGTTGGGAATCATGGTAATTTAGTAATCCATATAATGTTTACATTAAATTTACAAATTGAAAATGTAAAATTCCCTCCCATATGGCTTACCATATACTAATAATTGACAGAAACATCTATAGGTTCCTAAAATATACCTCTCATAAAATACATGATGGAATTTCAATGATCAGCTGACCTCAATTTTATGATAGTAACCATATCAAAATCTGACCTAACATCCTTACATAGAGGGATATCCTTCGACTCGCATGATATTATAGGCTATGATTACCATGGAAATATCCCCACTACTGGTGGGCATCCCCTCACAATCTAAAGAGACATTCATGAAAACCCTTTTTAAGGATCAAAATACATACCCATCATATGTTAATGCTTCTCTATAATACCAATGTGCCACATAATTTCTAGGGTTAAACTAAAATCCAAAATAAAATCAATGGACTCGTACACACCCCATTTTATTGATCTTCTACTGAAATGGTGAATCTGGAACACCTCTCACAAATTCTTTCATAAAATATAAATTATCTCTTAAAAACCTTGCCTATTTTCACTAATCCCACTAACCATGATTACCTAGATATCTATCTCATCTAACAAACTAAGGAAAATAACTCATTACAAGGAAACGCTCAATATTATTTACTAAAACAGTTACATTTTACAACCAAAATAATCACACCACACTCTATCAACACCCCTAAAAGTAAATCATTAAGAAATAGATCTAGTAAAAATTCTCAGCCTACCATTTACTCAGACATCTAATATTGAAATAATACATGAGAATTATATACCAAAACCATGAGGCTATTCTAATGACTTATTTAAATTCATTTCTAGGATAACTAGAATTTACCATGATGTTATATGGGAAAATATTGTATTTTTTTGACTCATTGTGTATAAGAAGAATCATCTTGAAGGTATTTGGTGCACATCCTTGGAACATATCTCAAAAACACAATGCATGTGTCGACCCACTAAGAAACTCTATATTAATCCAGAACAATAGACCATATAGACATGATCCAAGGAGAATATCCCTCCAGAAGATCTATATGATTCATCAACATGGTAAATACCCAGGAACATCATAGTAGAAAAAACTAATAAATTATATAGGAAAAATACATACAATTTATTATTGACACTATAAAAAAATGAACCCCCATCATTATAGAAATAAATTGAATAAAATGGAAAATAGGTTATATAAATCCTATTTATCAACAATGATTCATGTTCACATGCCTATTGTAAATGATAATATAACAAAAATCATAAAATAAATATCATATAACATAATTTATTCACTAAAAATATCAGTCATATCGATTCAAAAAATATCAATAGGATTGTAACCATCAAAACTAGGAATTCCCATAAATAATGATATCATGGAGCAATATATTGAGGAAATTCATATGATTTTACACGTTTATTCATCACCTAACTACCATCTACCAAAATATTATGAAAAATAATATTATTTAATACCATCACATAATACCATATTAGTTTGACGAATACATGGTCTCATGTGTGGATAATCATATGTTAACGACTTATGACTTGTTGTGAGGGTCACATGCCTAAAATGTATAGACTATTTCCTGAAATTTTATTATGAGAAATTGGAATTGTAACTGAAACATATCCAAAAAGACATCAGTATACACCTATGTCATTAAGAAACAACAGAGTAATAATCATCTCTTATTGAAGCACATATATATAGTGACCAACAATGATAATTTCTACATCAACCAATTTACCATGTCTCTCATTGCATAAAAATTTAAACAAATGATACAAAATATGGCTTCATTAGTATCCCTATGTCATATTACAAACCCTATCCCAAAATACTTGTAGAAATTCCCTAACCAAATCTACAACATGTTTAATACTGAACCTAATATTATAAATAAGGACTACACACAAAGGAATGTTCTTATGATGGGGGTGCAAAATAAATTTAATTTTAGTCTAAAAATTATTCTATAATATATTCTATTTTATGGGTGTATAAATGATGGAAATAGACATATGACATATACATGTGAGAATTAATGTGTTGAATATGATAAAATTACTCCACACACATCAATTCATCATATGATAAATATATAACCTCAATACCAGAAAACACCCACATTAGTGTCATGCCCATGTCTCATCATCACCATATAAGATCAAAAAATAAAATATCACAATTCAAACATGATGAAACAGGGTGGTAAATTTCCAAGACATTCACTTGTTAATAGAATTAACATGGTATAATCTTAAATATGAATCACAACCCATACATCTTAATTGAATTTTGGGTCTATCATGCACCTTTCACATCATATAAGAGCCATAAAGACTTTCATAGAGTGGTCCAATATCACTACATAAGACTTCTCAAATAATGATTTATATACTACAATAACCCAAGTATATTCAAGGAAGGATACACATATCACGATGGAAGGAAATCTACATTACCCATGATAGTATTTCCAGTTTTATAACACTCATGGTATGTTAATGCCTATAGATACCCCCCCATGTGGCCAATCACATAACACAAGAAAAAAACAAAAAAACACATGAATTAGAATTTTTGTCCCACAACATGATACAAAAATCTCTATCACATTTAAGGACATTAAATCACTCTATAAATATCCTTACACCTTGATGAACAACTCACCTCACCCGAAGAGTGTCCAATGAGTGTTCTAGGCTCTCTATTTTCTCAAATAATTAGTACAATGTTTCATCTATCACCCATAAATTAATACACTTTAAAAAATATCCTATAACACATAACTCAATATGTTTTTCTATCATCATCTAAATATCAAAAAAATATTACCCCCATTACATAGGAACCATACCAAAGCATATCCCTTTAATCCGACCAGAAATCTAATAACAATTCCATTAAATATTTTCATGGACTCCACTGGGTTCCCATATTACATATCTATGAGAGATATCTCATCTCACTACCTATAATAATACAATACATTAAACACCTATTCCATTCTCGAGGGACTCATCCCACTCACATAAGACACTAAGACCCAATCCACCATCTGTAGGGATTTATTCATCAGGCGTGAGATGTCAGGATGTCCCGCCAATTAGAACTATTTAAATGAATCTTAAGCCTCCCCAAATATCCCTAGTATTAGTATACTCATTTTTTTATACTTTTCACAGTCCAGGACAATCTAAGGTGTCTTATATACATGGCTTCAATTTTATCTCTTTGGAGACACAGTCACCAGGTGGTCCATATTCATCTAAATTGCTAAACTAAACTTATCCAAATCACTAGAGGTAGAAAACAATTATACCACTTTTGATAGTTCACTAATATTACATATATTTCTACCCAAACACAGAAACTTTCATGTAATTGGGAATCACACATAAACAGGAATATGAAGTTTTTTTAAAGGGACCTATACCTCTTATATAGAGTTTCTATCTAGTAAATGCTACCCCAAAAATTATCCATGCCTTCATTAGAACTTGATCTATTATCTAAAGAGATAAGATATAAATATTTTATTATAAAAAAGTTATTGTTCATTATTATTGTTTAATTAATGTTTTATAACCACCTCTAAACTCACTATGCATACTCTCCACATCAAAACAACTTCTCATGGGGTTTGATCAATCTTTTGGGACCTTCTCTAGAAAATAAACATAAATGACCCATCATCCACATCTGATTCGACCATTCTCATTTGAAATCATCCCTTTCCCTATAATTTAATTCTTCCTATATCAAAGGTATGTGAAGGTAAAAATGAATTTATTTTATGTAATGAAATAAGATGAATGCAATACCGTATTTTAATTAAAATACACCACCCATGGAGGATCAAATAGAAAATGATGGGAGTGATGGTTGGCTAATTGTATTCCCTATTATGGAATCCATTGTTTTAAAAATTATAGGCATGATAAAAAAACATATTTAATTTACATAGTTAAAAATATGGATTGGGGCCCTCTTATAGTGCAACCATATAGGTTATAGTGCAAGAGAGACCTATATATACTGGGTACTACATGGTATGTGACTTCAAATTGTATCCCTAAATGGGGTAGCTTAGTACTTTAACATGGGCAGACCCCTAATAGTCCATCCCACAAAGGCTTTTTCATATTCCTTCTCTGACATATGTACTATGGCATAACCACCTCAACTCTGGTATTTCTTGAACTGATGTTGAATAGTAAACCTCATATCCTTTGTACACTCTATATATTGCATCCACTTAGGCTACATTACAGCCATCATATACCATTTACCATACTAATGTGGGGCCTCTAGGATGTGGAACAACTACCTAGATGGGGGATTGTCCAAACCTAATATAATTCTCCTCTACAATATAACCCCTATGGGTAACCATAGAAAGATGCAATTTCTAGGGATTAATCCATAAAATAACATAGATGATTATTTCTAGCCTCCATGACTTCATATATATTTATATAAACTCCCAATACTATATAATAGAGGATACTAGAAGATGAAATTTCAGGTTTATGTGACCCATAACTTACTCTTCTGGTAAACAGAGCACCCAAATATACATAAGATCTATGTTCACCTTCCAAAAAACATATCATAATGATGTTCCACCCCTCAAAATACCAATAGAAATCACAATTTTTTGGATAAACCCTACCTATGGTAAAAAATTCACACATCCCATAAAACACAATGACATAAAAGTGCATATGGTGTCAAAGAGTATATACTGAAAAAATATGCAAAACAAGGAGAACGATCAATAGTTTTTAGGGAAACTCATTGGGAAAGATATAAATAGTAATTGAAATAATGTTTTCATGTCATCACATACATGAGAGTATCATGATATAAAAATGTGACAATGAGTGGGAATAATTCCTCATGACACAATCACTCATATGTGGGAATGACTTCTATAGTCTCAAGACATCACATTATTTTAATTTAATGATATCCCATAATCATAAACACTCATATAGGGATTCACTTCCCATTACGTTAAAGTTTCCCATTGTGGGATGTATGCCCCCCATCAATGGTTTTTGAGAGTTGACTTGGAATGGAATCCCATGCCCACCATTATCAAATTATCATGGTAATTTCATTAAATTTTAATGGTAATTTTAATTCCCTAGGTTATGGGGAAGAAAATTATTTCTATAAATTATTTTTTATAAATATAATTTTTTTCATTATTATAAAAATTACAAATATATTACGAAATTAGTCACATACGATAATAAATAAAATAAGAAAACATTTATTATTATATAGTAAAACATAAAAAAATAAATTAAAATATGTACTAAAACCCATTTATTATAACTCATAACAGACTATTACAACCTTTGAATGTTATTAAATAAAAATGTAAAAATAAATATAATAGTAAAAGCTTTAAAACGAGGAGATCTGTTAGACCAATATTACACTTAAGGATCACCAATAGCGAACAAAAACCTATAATGTAGACGAATATCATGAATTGAGAAATAATATTGTGGGATATAAAAAAGATAACTATTTTAATGAGAAATGAATTTAAAAGAGTGAATGGAATAAATGAATTTACTAATTTAATATATAAGAATGAAATACAATAAATATACATATTTTCATTTGACATATATACATTGTAAATATGTTATTTTGAAATATATTTTTTTCATTAAAATTTATTAAAAAAGTATATTAATGTAATTTGTTTTTAATTTTGATTTTAATAAAATTCATGAATAATATGTAATAAAATATAATAATATATATTTTTATATATGTATGTGTTATATAGTGTTATTTTAATTTAATTATGATATAAAATATTTATAAAACTCATGGAATGGAATTAATATCAATATATTAGTAATGATAAATATTTAGAATATAATAAATTATTATAATGTTATTTATAAATGCATATTTATTATAAAATCACTACAATTTTAAAAAACAATTTCAGAGTATATTTTTTATATTTAACTACTCCTAACTCAAGAATTATTTTTATAAAATCTATTAATAATATTCATAAAATAATAAACTAACATCCAATGAAATGATAAAAATTGGATTATAATAAAGACAAGCTCAACTTATTCATAAAAATGTACTTTTTTATAAAATTAGATATTATGATCTTTTTTTAAATAAATAAATATATTTTACATAAATTTTTTTAATAAAGAAAATATATAAGAAAAATATTTTAATTAATTTAAAGGAAAGAAGAATAATATTAGTTAATTTTAAAAAATTAATATCCTATGAAAAATAGTTCTCATTATATTATTTTTTAATATTTTAGTTAAAAAATTAATAATTTATATTTACCCAATTTAACATGATTTCTGAATTAGTATAATAGTATTTTATGACGATAAATTTTACAAATTTTTCAAAAAGGATTGATTTTTATGTGAACAGCTTAAAATATAATATTTTTATAAACACCATTAATTTAATGAAATTATTATTATATATGTATGACATGAAAAATTATTAACCCCTTCTGTAGAAAAATATTAAATTTTAAAGTGGTATTCTAATTTAAAAAATAATGAATTTAAATTTCAATCCAATGTTTTATATTTTATAACACGTATTATGATATTCTATAAAAATATTTTTAATAAATTATACATTTATTATTTTAAAATTAATTTATTCAATTTTATTATTTTAATAATGTAAAATTGACTTCCAATTTTTAATTATGTAGTCTATATTTGTAAATAATGTGCATTTTCTTCATAAAAATTAATAACTTACATAAAAAAATTTATCAATGTAAATGAATAATGATTAGAAAGGATTCATTGATGTGTAAAATACATAGCATGTGGAAATAATGTTTTCAATTTACTATTTGATGTGTGTGTTCACCAAAAAATATATACCCTCCATTATTTCCAATTTTTTAGCATGCATGACATGTGGAACATACTATTTATTATTATTAAGATGAAATAATTTAAAAATGTCATTTTCCCCACACTAAAATGGGCCTACAAAAACCCATTTAATAAAACTAAATATATTAATTTCCTATGAAAATATTCCCTTTTTTAGATTCATGATATCCAATTTTGACATATTTTTACTTCAGGACACATGATGTTAGCCTAATCCATCCTTTAATAATAAGTATTCAATTGGAAAACTCATGTAATATATATTAGTTTTTGTATTTACCTTTGTTAATTTATAATATATTAACATTTTAAAAAATAATTGTCTTATTACAATATAGAAATATATATTATATTCATTTTTAATTTTATTATTCAATGAGATTAATCATTTACCAAATTTTATATTTTTTTATTATAAAAATTGAAAACGCAATTTGTGTGTATATAAGGACTAGCATCACCGAAAACTAACACGTTTTATTTTCATTCAATAATTAAATGGTTGGTTGAAATATGAATCTTATAAAATAATTATGAAAATTTTAATATGTTTTATATTTTTATATTGTGATTTATATTATATTTTTCATCAATTTTGAGGAATATAAAATCATAACCCATGCATACATGAGAACTAAATACTCTATGGAATGGTATATAACATATTTCATCTTTGTCATTAAAATATTTTATTGATAATGAGTTTAATGAATATATATATATAACATATTAAATTATTACAATTTTTTGAATTAAATATTTTCAATCATAATTTATGTTTGAGAAAAATTATCAGTGTAATGGACTGTAGTAAGGGAAAAAATTATTTATTATTTTTATTGTTTCATATATATTTAATATTATTATATTTCTCTTAAATTATGATTTATAACATTAATAAAAACTATAAAAAATAATTATGCCTCTAAAAAATTTATAAGATAACTAAATCACTTCATAATCATCCAATAATTATAGTATATTCAATTTTTTGTTGATCTAATGACCTACATGAATAGTGATATATAATTACATATTGGATTATAATGAGTAATTATTTATTGAAAAATTATTACATAAATATGTAAAAAAATATTTTATATTGATTATGGAATGTATACACGTCAAATTAATCTCATTATTTAAGATAACAATATCCATTATTGAAATATTATTGAAATTATACCATTGTTGATTTCATTATTAAATATTAGAAAATAATCCCAATGAATGAATTTATAATATAATAAAAAATGATAAATAAAAAAATTTAGTCTCTTCTATGACCTTAGATTGATAAAATTTTGGAAAATAATGAACAAAAACAAAACTATTATTAAAATAGATCAAAATAATCCGGAATATTAATACCTGATTTTGAGAATTGATAACATCTAAATAATATACATAAATATAATATATAAAATTTATGTATAAAATTATATATAGATATGAATATATATTTTTGAAAATAGTATATTGAAATAATTATTTTTTTACGTGAGACTGATGATTTTTAGAGGATGTTAGTAATTTAGGATAAGGGTTCGTCTTCACAAATTTCTTCTACAGAGACATATTATCTATTGTGGAACATGATATCATTTATATATTTTTATTACTAAATAATGAAATTCCCATAAAATATTTAGTAAATTCATGTATTTTTAAGAGACAAGCCATGTTCACTAGTTAAATGTATTTCAATTAATAATATACAAATATTTTAAGGGTTTAATTGATTCAATTTCCTATCCATTGGGTCTTACTCTATCCTATATAAATTTGAACTTCAAGGATTATTTTAATCTAGAATTCCCTTATTAAATATGTAATTCATATTTTTCATTTTTTCTAACATAATTTAATTTATCATTAATATTTTCTTAAATGTATTAGCTTATTAATATAAGTGGGACGTTTATAAAAATAACTCACATTCATACAAATGGATCTATATATGCACTATCCTTATTTTTACTATAATGTTTATTTTAGTTAGTTAAAAAATATATAATTTTACTTTGTTATTATTGTTATATAAATTTAGATATTCTTTAATATAAATAAAATTAATTAAATTTTATTTATCGGGGGATTCAATTAAGAAGACAACTAATATTTAAGTGAATAATTTTAGTTCATGTTGATAATAATATCATATGAATTGAATTTATTTTTCTTAACCTTTGATTCCTTTCAAGGAGAATGAATTATTACCATTTATAATTTGGTTCCCAAATTTTTTTTAAACATCTAAAATGTTTTGAATGAAATTTATATCTCTAGATTTTAGGGAACATATTTATAAGGATCTGTTAACAATTTTCTATTTTCACTATCGTTTTCATTTAAATATTTTCTATCATAAATAAATTTTTTAATTATAATTTTGACGTTTATTATGATACAATTCAATTAAGAAATTAATATTTTTATGTTTTATGAATACCTATGTTCATATAATGTGAGTATTTATGAATCACAATCTATTTACATGGGTTATTTATGATTCACTGATAGTTCATTTTATGTAGATGACATATGAATAGTTGAAAATGGGTTGGGTCATGTATCACCATAAATATATTGGATATGTTTTATACAACATGGGATAATATTTTTTAGACATAATTAATTTTTCAAAATTGAATTGTAAAAATCAGTATACTCAAGTTTTAATTCAAGTAAATAATGAGTTTGTTCACAAAGTAAAATACATAGTGGGATTTCCAAAAATCATTCCTATGATTATGATTGTGCAAAAAACTGATGTATATTTTCAATTTAGGAAATGTTGAATTCCAAATTATCTCAACATTTTTATTAAATTCCTCTAATTTATACTACCACATGTCACTATTATTGTTTTAGGCATCTATGTTATATTTTTAATTTTTCTCCACTTTGATATGTGAAAATTCCAAGATAAATTATTATGTTATTCAATACATTATGGTTTGATTAATTTTCATTAAATCATTGGGTATGAATATCCTTTGTATCCTAATTTTACAAATATACCAATTATATGATCACTAATGACATTTGATTTTTTATGAAATTATTAAAATTATTGATTGTTTGAGATCACCCATTAATCATGATTAATTTTATTGACGTTTTCAAGAAATTTAATGTATCTGATGCTTCTATAAGATTATCTTGAATGTAAAAATTATGAGAGGTGTTTATTTACATTGATTTAATTGGAATCTTATATATTATAAAAATTTACTTTAGTAAAAAAATTCCTCTGTTTTTTAGTTAACAAAATTCCAAAATTATCTATAACTATTATACTAAATAATCATTGGAAAATATTTTAATGATCTATTTTCGTTATGTAATGTAGTTGTGAGACATAAATTTTTTAGGGAAATCAATGTTGGAATCAGAGCATGATTTACAAAAATTTATACATTGGAATATTAAGGATTAGATTTGAATTGTTTATGTAGAAAATAATTTTATAGTTATAGATAACACTTTAGGTTGGATAACATTATATTGAATATTTTAGTTGGTGGATAAGATGAAATTGGTGAATACCTTAGGGACAAGTCCAATGGTTAGGTATATTTTTATGATTACATCATGATTTTTGGCTAAAGTGGTGATTTTGTGTTTCTCCATGAAATTACATCGATATATGAATACAATTGAGTGTATAATGTGGTGACATAGATACACCTAGGGTAAGTAACCCTTAAAAACAATTATTGATTATCTAAGAATATTCAAAAAAAATCCGATGAGAAGTCCTAATGATTAACAATTATATTGGTACTCCAAGAGGATACTCATTAGTTAATTTAAATTCTCATTATGAAACATTGTGAGTGGTTAAAGAGTGTCTATGATGGAGAAGAAAATTACCGTGAAACCCCTTGGAGTATTGGGTATGTCTAATAAGGTTATAGTAAACCATAATGTACAACAGTTAAAAATGAATTTTTCATTAGTAACGACATATTAGGATTGATTTTTTATATTCCTACGACTATTTACTCTCACATTATATGATATTAACAAAAAAAATTCTATTTGGTTGTCATCATGATCATAAAATTGATTTTATGGATTTTATGTCTATAGATACTTCTAAGGCTATGATACGGAGGCATATAAGGAATAATAGGATTATAATATTGATATATTACTATTATAAGTGAAAATATATATTGTATAGTCTTCTACTATATATGATGATTTGTATCTTTCTAGAAGCAATATATTGAGTCATTATTATCTTTTTGATACATTTGGGCATTTTTATTTTGAAGTGAAAAATAAAACACCTAGGGAACAATTTATTTAAATGGTATAATGTACCAGAAAGCTCAGCTAGAGATAAGGTCTCTGACGATTTGTTAAAATAAAGGAAAAGTGTAGCAAACAAACATCACAAGCCAAGAAAAAAAACTACATGTCATAAAAACCATACTCGTTTTTATTTTCATAATCAAGTTCTTCATCCGCAGTGGTAGACTCCCATTCCGAGATTTCATATTGCTTCATCATCTTAACAGACTTCCTCTTAAGATTTAACTTTCCCAAATATAAAAACTCCTCATTAGATTGAGTATTGCTGAACCTAGTGGGAAGTGGCTTTGGTACATAAGAGTAGACTTTACTTTGCCTTATTGTTGTTGGATTGGTCATAATGTCTTCTTTACCAGACATATTCTTATCTCCACCTTGAACAACATCACTATAAGATTTCCTGACCATCCTACCCACATTCTCTTTTTCACTTTCAGATATATCTCCCCAATTTCCAGAGATAATCACCCCCTGGAAACCATCATTCACTCATTGTCCTTCCTCGATGGGACTGTTAGAATCTACCATTTCTAATCATTGCGGATGTTCCATAATTTCATGATCATCATGCACCTCCTTCTGTAAAATATCTTCTTCACATACACCATTCGGGGGTTGAAAATCGGACTGTATTTTTTCACCACCAATCCTTTGTGTTTCCTTGTCTATATGAGAATGCCTCCAGTGATTACATACTTTGCCTAGACTCTGAGTCCCGCTGTCTTAAATATCATCAACAAATTCAACCGGTGTCGGGCCAGGATACAGAGAAGAATCAACTTGCTCCACCCTAGCCTGATCATGAAGCACTTCCAAACCATCATTCATCAAACCCGAAAAGAAATTACCATGTACAATGCGAGAAAATTTATTGCCCAGCTCTAGTTTAATCCAAATGAAACCTTCACCCATCCACTGTTCTCATCCAAAGGCCCACCTTCATGTATACCCAGTGATGTACTTCCCCGCACTGTAACATTATTCCAATCAAGTTCTACTATGATCGCATCATCCACTATATCTCATATTTTTTCAACCTCAAGAACTTCCCCATTGGTCCTGGATGGTTGTATTACAGTTTGGACATTTTCCACCAGACTTTTTTTATTACGCACGCCAAGATCATTCGTCAAACCCCCTGCCACCATATCCACCCATTGGTTAAGAGACACCTCCAACAACTTCAAATGGACTCCTTGCACAACCACCTCACTAATAGGATGTTTCCCTTATCTATGCTGCAGTTTCCCCACTACTAGGTCAACCACTGCAACCTGCAAAGCCAGCCTTCTACCCCTACAAACATCCTTAGGATTCCCAAAATTGAGTCACCGAGATCAATACTCAAGCCACGATTCAAACACCATAGAATGATTATATAAAAATTCCTCACTCACAGCAATGAAAAACAAATTAACCAGAGGCTTCGAGAGGTCAAAATCAATGGATATTTGCGGTGAAACTGGTTGGCACATAGCCTTGGTTCTATTGTGAGAACAAAGTTAACATCCAAACAAGTTTCCAAGCATATGAATAATGGATGGGCTCTGGAAAGTAAGCGGTAGTTCAAAAAATATCACCCAGATAGTAGTGGTCGGATAATATTGTTTCATGTAGAAGTAATAAGAAACACATAAAAGAAAAAATCGATCTCCATCACATGCTCACGAAGCAGAGGACCATGCCAGAACTATATCTTCCTCTGAATGAAAACAAACCATTATTTGGCGTGATTTGAGGAGACCAAAAATTGCACGCTCATTCAAATTCCACGAATCAAATATGAAACGATCTAAGAGATCTACGGATGGACGTCATTGCATGAAGCAAACTATAAAGGTCATGTTCAACAGAGATGCGGCATTAGTGAATTATTGGGATTTAATATATAGTTGCGGGATCCCATCGAACAAATCAGAAACATTGGGAGAAAAGAGGATGTTCGGAAACAAAGGCAGGAACTCGGGATTTGAGAAAGTGAGGAATTGATGAGCCATATAGGGAAGCGACGATCCCCCCTACACCAAGGGAGGAGGGTTCTTTTCGGAGGCCATCACCGCCTATGGAGACGATCACCAAGTTCAAACCCGAATCCACAGTCCCATTCCTAAATTGTATAATATAACACCATATATTTATATGAATAATATAATTTATTCAAACTATATTATATATTTTATAATATTTTTAAATTTTTTCAAAGAAATTGAAATGGATTAGGAAATAATTCAAAAAACATTATAATTAAACAAAAAAATAATTCATTCATAGTAATACATTACAACTCAATCATATGAAAAAAAATGTTACACAAAAATGATTATTACACACCATGGGTTATTTCATCAATTAAAATTGAATATATTATAAGGGGAAGACAAATTAAAAAGAAAGTAATCATTATCACTTGGATATCTCATGCATCATATTTTCCCATAAGGGTCACCAAAAAACCAAATAAAACCTATAATGATGAAGAATGTCATGAATTGAGAAAGAATAGTGTGAGATATGAATTATAAACTATGGAAATGAAAAATGTAACTGAATAAGTTTGTATGGAATGAATAACATTAGTAAGGCTATATGTGGGAATTAAATATGGTCTTAATTAATATGGTCATTGTAAATACATGTATCAAATAGGTACATCGATTTTGTGAATTTGTTATAGTGAATTTAGGATAATTCATGAATAATAAATTTTTAAAACCATAATAGAAATTGAAATAAATATTTATTCACTATGTAAAATTAAAAATATTATAATTTTAGAATTTTTATATTTCTTATGTATAAAATTAAATTAAAAAAATATTAATATCAGTGAACTAATAATGTTTTGTTATAATATAAATTATTAATTGTAATGTGTTTTGGTGAATATTATTTTAATATAAGTGTAATATTAATCTCACAAACTAATTTTTAATATTTTTTAATTGTAACTACGCACCATTACTAAATGAATTTTAATGAAATGTATTTATAATCATCATTAAAAATATAACATATCAACCATCAAAAATCTATTATAAGTAATTTAATATGGAAGAATTAATTTTATTCAAAAAATGTATTGTATTTATGAAATTGGTTTTTAGGTACTTTATTTAATGAAAGTAAATATATTATAAACATGATAACATTTTAAAATGAAAAATATTTTCACACAATTCCAATAAGTAATTTATGAAAATATGAATAACGATAGTAAATATTTTAATTAGTTATTTTCTTTAATAAAATTGATTTCTATATATTTGTATACAGAAGTTATATTTTATAATATTTGAAATAAATTTTGGGAAAATATAATATTTTTATTTATAAAAATAGTAATAGATTATTCTAATATATTTGGAAATTTATTAAAATATTTATTTTTATCAAAATCATTTAAAATAAAACTTTTACAAAATATTTTCACTTTTATTACCTAATAAATAAAATTTAGAAGAAAAAATATATGTAACCCTTTTGTAGGAAAAAAAATATTCTATAATATAAATATTAATTTCAAAATTTCTAATTTTAACATAAATACAAATTTTTATATATCAAAACATATGTTATATTATTCTCTTAAATAACAGTAAAGACCATATATATTAATTTTTTTAAAATCAATTTTATCGCTTTTATAATGTGGGAATAATAAGATATATTTTAATGATGAAATTATACAATATAGATTATGTAGTAATGTATAATTTATTTTTTACTCATACTAAATTAATTATAGATGTAGAAACATGTTACCATGATAAAAGAGAAATGGTTAAAATGTGTAATCCAAAGTGGTAAAAGGCCTCAAATGTCAAAAAAAACATTTCTAATTTAGTTTTTTGAGGTATTAATTTATAGAATATAATATCAAATTCATTATTTTACATTTTGAAGTAATTTTTAAATTAAAAACATGTGCTGTAATTATTTTAAGTTGAAATAAGTATGAAAATTCAATTCATTCCACAATCTAGCTCTGGTCAAACTTGGACTGGTCACCCGATCTATCCCACGATGAAGCCTGATGGGTATTTCGGATCCCCATGGGTTAGTATCATGTGTTGTGTATCTAAATAAGATAGATTGGAGTGATTTTCCCTAGAAAAACCCAATAAACAATTTAAAAATGATGAAAAAACATGAAGAGGGAAAATGAATAAATCAGATATGACGCATACCTCAAGTGACCTCGGGGTTGACACCAAACACAGAAGTAAACCTGTTGTAAGAGTGAACCAAAACTAGAACCTGAAACTGAAAAGATGTATTTGGATTGAGAACCGAGATTCCCAGTAGGAATGTCAGGGATAAACATTTTCTTATTCCCTTACCATTAAAAAGAAGCCCAATAAATTCTTTTTTAAAAATAACACATAATAATATAATGTTTTTATTATTTACAAAATCATGTAACTAGATTTAATTTTTAACAAATGTATTTATCGTCTACTACATTTTCAATAAAATATTCCATGCATGCAGTAACATTTCCAAAGGAAAGGCTCCCATTATCGATTAAAGTATGGTTTTCAAAAACTTGACATCTTTTATGAAACAACTGAAATGGAAATAAAATATAATTCACCATGAGAACTCCCTAAGAATCTAGTGTTAGATAGGGAACTATGATCCTCATACCTCAGTGTAATGTGGAGTAGAAACCACGACCCTCAGAATTATCATACTTAAGACACATAGTGGGGACACCCCAATGACATAATGGTCTCTAATAATCACAAAAGATTAGTTGGTGTTGTTACATCAATACTGCTAGACAGAACTAGGACAAACCACTTCCAAATCATCTATCAAACTAGTCTAAGTCATCCAAACTAGGTACACAGGTTTTCACATGTGCTCTTTTTTAAATATTAGTGAGTATTGATTAAGAAAAAATAAACGAACACAATAATTTATTTTTCCAAAAAACATTCAACCTATCACAACTGATCTCCCTCGATATTCACATTCCCCTTTTTATGTCACAGAACAATTAATGTGCCCTTAAATTAGGAACATATAACCATTAACACAATAAAACATGCAACAAATTTCTAAAATTAAGGTGACTTTCCATGAGAGGGTTTCTTCACATTCAAAAATCATTTTTCCTGGAGCCAAACATGCATAGTTACATGAAAGGGATTATTTTCATTTTTAGAAAACAAAACCACCCATCACATTTATTTGGAAAATCCTTTAATTGCTCTATTGAACCATGAAGATACCACACACACAAAAACAAGATCTAAATCATTACTAAACCAATGAAAACCATTTGATAATGGAAAACTACCATTTAATCTCAATTTCACACAAAAACTCTTGTGCATTTCCGACCATCCCAAAACATGAGATTTCTCATTTTCTTCTTAAATCACACGAAAACCTTGGTTTACTCAATTCAACTTGCACAACTAATATTCAAAACACCAAAAATCAAGGGGAATACAAATTTCACACCAAAAACCATTTTTAAAACACCTTTAATCATTTAATGTTTCTTATATTCTAAATAATTCTTGAATGTATATTTTAATAAATATTTCATATTTCAAAATATAAGGGTAATAATAAAAATAATATAATTTACAACACCAAACATCATATTCACTTATAATTTCATGTATAAATTATTTAAAAATAAAAATACTCTTAAAAAATTCATGCAATTAAATAATTAATATTAAATACTAGGAAATAGAGTACCTACCTCTAGGTAGAACCAAACTGATCTTTATGCTCTATGCACTTTCTAACTAGAATCTACTACACCCCCACTATGTATATGCACTACCAAATACATATAAAGATACATAACACATATGCACACATTCAAATGTTCCTGAATATGTGGAAGGGGATCCTTTCATATATGATTATATAAATATACTTGTCCCCACTCACTTTCATATGAATTTTCATATATTCACAAGGAACACCTTTTCCCAAACATGTATATTCACTGCCCTGGATGATTATACATGTAACGGGGATACCCACATAGACACACATTTATATATACATACCTATGAACATGCAAGTTATTATCCTTTCACTCGTCGACTTGAAACCAAAATGTGATGTCCAACATAGAACACCTTAAATACAAGGTACTGTAAAACAACCACAAGATAAAAATTAAATTGAGCTAAGCCATGAAAAAGACAAAAACTCTTACTTCGAATAGAGACAGAAGACAAAATCATAGAAAACCACTTACCTATAAATTGTTGTGGTCAAAACACATACCCAAATGACTTGAGGGATCTTGCACACAACTTATCAATGGAGGAATCAAAAAAAGAATCAATTCAAACCCTAGGGTTTTCAATTGAATGGGTAGGGTGAAGGGGGAGACATCAAATCAGCCAGAAATTTAAGCAGAATAGGGGAGAAACCCATACCTTTAAATTTTGGGAAAAAATACAGTGGAATACACTAGAAATATGAGACAGAGAGGGGGAATTATAGGAGTAATCGTGCATGGGAAGGTATTGTATAGTGTGGGGGGGATGCACAAAGTTGAGGTCGCAAGGAGGTAGTTTGTATTGAGGGAGGCCATGCTAAATAGAGGTTTCGTCAGAAGAAGGAAATGTTTTTAGTAGAGTGCCCAGCTAGGTGGGTGGTGCACACACAACAATTATGTATAGGAGGGAGGTAAGATGGATAGGGGGCGATAGGAAGATTGAAAAAAGAAAATAAATCCTAGAAAAAAACAACACATATAATAATAATAATAATACTAATAATAATGTGCTTCAAAATATATTATCATTATAATTATTATTAAAATAGTACATTTTAATTTCATTTATCTTTTTTCATTTTATTTTATTTTTGTATTAATATTATTCTAACATTTTTATTTATTTTGAACACTGGGTAGGATGTACGGTTACCTACGTGAAGTTGGATGGTTTACAAACCATTCTCTTCCCGTGTGCCAGATTCTATAAAGCCTGAGACACTCATTTTTCAATAAAAACTCCAAAATTAAAACAATGACTCAATCTAAATCCATATAACCAAAATCCAACGACAGAAAATAATAAAATAAAATAATTTCCAAATTTCAGGGTGTGAAAATTCACTTCACCACAATGCTCTCCGCAACTAGAAATCCCAAACTAGGTTATTTAGAAAATAAAAAAATGTACCCATCCTCAACTCATGAATATCCTCAATGAACAAAAAATTAATAGTGAGGTAAGAAAACATAAAATTAATAGAATAACCTATATATTGGAATTAGAGACCAAAATTGAAATCCCTACAATGTTTCACCTAAACCCTAAAACGAAAGAACCTCTTGTTTATCGATCAACAGAAATGATCCTCCCACCATAGACAATCAGAAATCATGAATTGAACAACATAAACATTCTCAGGGGGATCATGATTTACCCAACATTCAAATCAAAAGTCCTAGTTACTGACATAGGGAGGCCAAACTGAACTCCCCACCATAATAAACAACCTAATACCGAAGGAATAACTAGGAAAGTAAAATTGGATGGCCCTAATGGACTCCCCGCACTAAGCAATATATTAAAGCAATTTCATTTTAGAGGAACATTTAGTAAGACCCACGATGGGACTCCCCCAAATTAGAACTACACATCTTAAATAATTAAAACATTTTGATACAAGAAAACCCACACAGACCGAATCTATACTACAAGCATACAGAAGAATGAAACATTCAATGAAAGAGAAAGCATTACATAGCCCACTACAAATGCGGGGCATTTCCATATTCGAATATCCCGAATCAACAATTGAAATGTACTTACACAGTTGTTCTTATATGGAAAACCACATTTCAATTCATGACCAAAAGGTTATATTAAATATGGTTCAATAAAATGAAACAAGAAAACCACATGATAACCATTGAGGAACTCTTCCAACTACATGGATCACAATAATTAGGACAAGGGTCCCTATGTACCTTTACACCATATGGTACAACTTATAAGAATCTTCCACGATAGATTCAAAGAATGTATCAATTTCCATCACTTAAGATATAAATTATTCTAGGATCCCTCATACTCCTAGGGTTCCTAACAACACACCAGCTTCACTCTAAGACCACTGGCTATTTCTCTAAGGGTTGAAGCATCTCATGCCTCCGAGTCAGTAATTAAAATCACCAGAAAAGAATGTATTTATTTAGTTCTCCAATAACCATACAGTGATCTAGAAAACACCATCAAACAAAACACACTCCAACATCTACATACTCCCCAACATAATTTTCACCAAAATATATATTTGTATATGCACATGCATTATCCCTTGTTACCTAGAATGAGGAACATCAGGAGGAACGACACATAAAAGTAACCATCCACTATAATGGGGGAACTAGGAAGTTTATGATGTGAGACACATTTTCATCAAAATAAAGGTTCTCAAAAGATGACACATCATTCAAATTTTCATTTATGAGAGACAATCACCATGAATCACCACATAATATGACCAATACTAGCAAGTAATTTTTATAAGGAAGATACCATTAGACCGAGTCTTGAGCTATAGATGATTCTGTACAGGGACATACCAGCCTTTTATGACTAGAATCACCACACTAGTTTCCTAAGAAGATCCATCTCATAGAAAAAAACCAATGAAAACCCAAAACCCCCTTAAACTATAGCAATCATAGATGACTTAAGACAACATCAACCATTCCTCATAGAAAATTACATTATTGCTTACAGAAATGACCTCTAGAGACACCAATGTAGGACTTCATCATTGATGACTCTAGAATTCCATGAAACAATGGTATCCTTTAACTCTTCACATTTTGTCTCCCATTGGAAGAAGGATCATTTGATTGACATAGAAAATGTGTTCACTCAATATCCAAGGGTAATGAAGGATATTCTTATGTAGATCCAATGGAGGATCTACAAATGATGAATAAATAATGGCCACACTTAAAGCATACATGAATTCATTATGGGGGGTGTACACTAACCATTGAGGAAAACCAAGGACCAAATAAAACTTATCTATTGGAAAAATCGTTCCAGAAACCAGAACCGAATAAATGAGGGATCCAATATTAAGTCATTCAAAAACACATATCAAAAAATACAACTAACCAAAACCTTATCCTAAATTACCAATGGAATAAAAACCCAAAACATCATTAAAAAAGAGGAGGTTCATGAACTCTAATCACCCGACAAAAAAATTCAAAAATTATAAAAAAAAAACACAATAACATGTTTTCAAAATATTACATTTATATTTTAAAATAACATTTGAAAATAAAATTGGAATAGTTTTTTACACATTCACCAATTTCATCTAATGGAGCCTCCCACATTAATTTTTCTCGTGCCAAACCGGGCACCCATTCACTTATCGCACATGTCCTATGTATGTGTGTAGAGAACCGAAGCTTGATGTACATGGATATTACATTACATTAGTAGAATACTTAATACATAACAAAAATAGATACACAAGGATCATAATAGTTTAGTGTCTTTGGAAACTCGGAATATAATCTTCTAATCGTGGTGATAGATCTTCAACATCTCCCTTAAGATCTTCCCCGTTTTGTTTTCTTAACTAAAACCTTTATTTTAATCCCAGGGAAAAGAAAACATATAAAGGGTGATCTCAAAATCTCATTAAGGGTAAGCATGGATAAAATAAAACAAATAATATACATTTGAACTTCAAAACATGAACATAACAATTAAACATCAGAATCTTGAGAAATGACATAAATCATGGAAGTACGTAAGGCATAGATCATAATGAAACATTAATCATGAAAAAATATCATGGGAATTAAACACGTAATTGTGGAAAACCATTAATCAAATGATATGATTTCCATAGTAGCCAAGGCATTGGGGCCAAGACCATGTTAGTGGACAATGTCCCTTTCTGAATCGAGTTCACTCCTTGTTTCAGTCCTGTATTACTGAACCGGTTTAACTTGTCGTTTCATCCATGTCTATATCATGAGATATAAATATTTTCCCAATGAATTGGAGGGAGATATAGGTCCCACACATCTCATAATGAAATCATTCTTACTTGTGCCACAAAATAAACATACATCATTCATAATAACCCAATAAATAAAATGGGTTTCATAAACATCATCCCATCATTACATATTCCATAGAAAAGAAATGGATATAATTTCATAATAAGGAAAGTGAAACCATGTAAATAATAGAGACATTATACTTGAAACATACACATATGAAATAATTTCATCTTAGATGAAAAATGGTTTTGAAAAAACACTTGAAATGAATTCCTGAGGAAAATATCCTTTCTTATTCAAAATCATTTTCTTTTCACAAAATGTCATGAAATTTTAAAATAAAAGGATTTTGTTGAAAATAGTCATGAAATATTTTGGAGGAATCTTAATGAAAATAAGGCTTTATAAAACTGTAAAAATCCTTTCATGCCATATACGTTAAAAAACGCTTCTTGTACTTTTGTCGGGAAAGTCAAAAGTGTACCTTGATGGGTAAATAGAAGAATATTCCTTCCACACCAAGGGGTAAAAGTCAAAATGGGTAAAAATGAAATTAAACATATATGAATAAATTATATAAAACATGGACATGGATGATAGAAATAACCCCAGTAAATACTTACGAATAAGCAATCTCGGATAAAAATGAGATTTACAGAATTATCCCTTACCTTAGGTCCGATATGCTTTGTACGTATCTGAAACTCCTGTATAATGATTTAAATAATGTCATTAACTTATTACATAATCATATTCATTGTTATGATATCATATATGTTTAACTTATGACTTTATATTACCCGTTCTTTTGTAAATTCCATGTTAAAGCATTGTTTTGGGTAAACTCATTTCATTTATCATATGTGTCTCGACGTGTCGTTCTTTATATTATTACTTATATCCTGATATACATAATTCCAGATTTTAATACGTGATATATATATAATATATATTCATCATATACAGATATATATATATATATATATATATATATATATTATATCGATAAAAGGAATGAAATACACCGTTCATGGAGACGGTAGGCCGTACGTATGCATGAACGCTGTTTTCATTTCCTTATTGAATTGAATGAAACTAAATAGATGACATACATATATATATATATACATAAATCCAGTAGAATTATTATTTCACATATTTAGTTATTAATCATTATATAAACTTTATGATCTTTCATGTATGGTTAACATTGAGAATGAATCTCATCGCGTTGTGGAGATGGTAGTCAGTACGTACGCACAAGAAATGAAACCATTACCATAATTATTTAATAGAATTGGAGTGGATGGTATAATATATCAGATTAATTATGATGTTATAATAACCGTATATATTTATTCTTTACACCATTATACCCATCCATGTAAGGTGTTAGTGGAAAAACAGATTTCACCATGGCGTGGAGACAGTATTCCGTACGTACGCACGCATGGTGGTTTCGTTTTCCATAGGATGGATAGATGGTGAAATAGGGTTGTTTCATAATTATAATATCATATTAGTATATGAGTTATACTGATGTTATTACTTCATAATTAAACAACTAATGAAGAAGAAGTGGATGAAGAAATAGAGTTGAACGAATCAGTAACGGACATTACCTCTTCTTTGAAGCGCCTCTTTGAGACCTCCTCTTAGGGAACTAAAATTGGAAATTGAAGAAGACCAGAACCTATAGGATGTTTATATGGAAGTGGAGAAAATAATTTGGCAGGGGTTGGCCGTGCTTGAAGGCTCAAGGTGATGTGAGGAAGAGAGGGAGGAGGTTCCCTTTTCTAAGGGAGGAGAGAGGCACCTTTGGAAAAACTACAAATATTATTTTATTATAAAGTCATATTCGGTTTCTAATAGCTCAAAATTGAATTATTTCTAAGATATGGTGTGTATGGGTCTAAATACTCTCATCCAATAGAATTTAGTCAAGTTTAGGTCTATATATTAACCTTATCATTTAGTTTTAACTCTTAGTTAATTAGATTGACATTGACCATGTTACTTTGTATTTTTATATTATATAGTTAGTAAACATACCATATACATCCAAGCGACCCCCAAGTGGTACATTAATGATACACCTATCATGATATAAGTATCTTGGCCGAACCTTAGATTTTTAGAAATATAATAAAAATTAATAATATAATATTTGTTTTAAAAACTATTTTATGACAATTTTGACACTATTTGGTAAATGATTTTTGTGAAAATCATAACAGAATGATTAATTCGAAAAAAGTTAATTAAATAAATACTAACATGTCATATTAAAATATATAATTATTTTAATTCATAAAAAGTCTAAAATTTCATTTATTTGGGTACTTATAACATCAATTATGTCAATATTTCATTAATAAGATAATTACTGCATCATCATCGTGTCATAAATAAATTAAATTATTTAATGATTAAAAATTACAAATAAAATACCATTATTTAGGTAAACTTTTTAGATTTCTAATTAGTGTTTATAGTCAATTTTATCATATGTATAACCCTTTATTAAAGATGATTTACTTATTAAACATTGATTTTAACTATTTTAACCCTTCTTAAAATAAATTAATACTAAATGTCCTAATCTAATCCAAGTGGGACTAAATGGTCATATTTTATTCCTAAGGTTGTTTTTGGTCAAATTACACTTATACAATAGAATTAGGAAATGTGTTAGGGTAATAATAATATCATTATTCCCTTAATTATCCTATTTACATTTAACCATGGTAAATAAAAGTAAAAAAGTTACTATTCACCAAAAATTATTTTCATCTCATTGAACCACATTTTAGTCCTTTATATTAATCAGGTCCCTCTAATTTTTGAAATTCAATTCACAGATGTTGTAAAATATAATTTAAATTAAAAAAAGGCAGTTTTTTAACTACCACTAAGTGGTTTTACTATTCATCGAAAATTGAAGTTTTTCAGAAAAATATCAAACATTCACCCTAAGCATTATTCGATAATCCAAATTCAAAAATTATTTCTATATTTCCAAATTCATAACATATAAGTGGCATTAATTAATTTTAAATTTCATTCCCGTTATCAAAACAAATAGCGTGTTTTTAAGAAACAAAAACAATCAAAAGATTGATACTTGTTTATATCCAATTTCAAAGTGAAATTAATTCCAATGAACAACATTGGATTAAATGGTAAAAATATATTCAAATTACACTTTAAAACCAATTAAAATGATAATCTAACCATATAAATTATTGCGATGAAAAATGTTGTTTTCAATTAAAATATAGCGTGTTTTTACTATTCATTAAAATATAAATGTTATCAGAATAATATGAAAAATTTATCCAAAGTAAATTTTTCTATCCTGATTCCAAATAAGAATTTTATTTTGTCAAATTGAGCTTATAGACAAGTCAAAAAACAAGATTTAAAGTGGGTGCGCCATCAAAAGTTGGCAAAACTACATTTGTTTAAAATTACTTATTTTACTTGAGAAATTGATTTTGTTCTCATACCATGTTCTAGAAAATGTGTAAGATGAATAATAATATTATAAAATTTAAAATATACTTTATAATATTCATAAAGGGTAATTCATATAACATATCGTTGTTTAGCGAAACTCAGTATTGAATAGAACACATGCTACCGTGGAAGGTCATGATTGCGTGTATTGTAAGCCAAGTTAGGGATGCATGTTGTGCAAGCTCCTTTTGGTGTAGAGTTCAACAAAAGACATTAATGAAATTAAAAAGAATATTTTTCATAAAATCTCAGGGTGTTACAATGTGATCAATCAAATAAATACCAAATGTTTATTAAAAATGCTTAAAATTTCTGAAATAAATATTCAACCCACTTTTCCAATTTGAAAAATCACTATATCCCCCATTCCTAAACAACAAGTCCCAAAATTAAAACTCATTTCCAAATTTCAAACATTAATTCCAAAATACCTCATCCTATTGGAAAACCATTTTCAAATATCAAACCATATTACCCTAACATCTTACAAAGATTCCCAAAATTCAATAAACAAAAAATCGAATTCCATTTCAAATAAAACTTATTTCCAAACACTACACATCGATTTCCAAAACATTCCACAAAAATTTATATCACTTTTATTTTATTCAATAAATAAGATTTCCAAGATACCAAAACAGTTCCCAAAAGATTTTCCACTTTCAAACTAACTAATTTTATTTTCAATCAAACCAAGCAATTCATTTTCGAAATACAATTTTAATAAAAAAAATCATCAATTTTTCAAACCGAGATAAACACATGAAAACAGACTAAAACTAACACAATGAACATCCCAAAGAAACCAATTCACTCAAAGAATCTAGATTCCCAATTCTCAAATAAAAAACATCCACATATGGCTTGGTCACAAGGATTGGTAGACCATTTACTCATTGGGTGAGCTTATGGGAAGTCATCATAGGTAATTACATGGTTTTTACATGGCATTCCAGATCTTAAACAACAACCATTAACCCTTTGAAATGTCAATCAAATCTCAGAACAGACCTGAAACACACAGAAATGTCTATAGATCTAGAAGAAAACCACAAACCAATAATGGACATAATGAAAAGTCAATCTCATTCCCCCTTAGAAATATAAATATCATTTTAAATTGTTGGTGATCGTGCTCCTCCATGAAAACGTTCTATTGAATTATGAGAATAAAAACTCTAATCAATCAGAAATACCCAAAATACATGGGACAAACCTGCTCTGATAACATTTTCCTTGAACCCGCCTTGGTCAACCCGGAACTGGTCCCCTGAGTTGGGATGCAGAAATGCTTGAAGTGTGTTCCTAATCCCTATAGGCTGGTTCATGATAATTCTCACCACATATAAAAGGAGCCTCTCTATACCAATTCATCACCACATTATATATCATTTTCCACTTGAAACTTTATAACTATTCCCCCTTATAAATCTTTTCTTCTTATGTAAGATTTTTTCTAAATGAATTTAACCCAATTTTTTCATTTTACAAGATTCCACATAGGAAAAACTTGTGTTTTCAGTGTGGGTGCTAATATTTCTATACTTCATTTATTCTCCATATTTATTTTCCAAAATAATTTTTTATAACCACAATATAAGAAAATTATTATTATATTTATACATAGTTCAATAATAATGAGGGAACAATAATTAACAACATTAACCATTTTAAAAATAAGAATAACAAAAACTCCATTAGTGATTATTTTTGGACTAACAACTCCACAAAGAAACATGTTTCATTTTCCTCCACCATCGTACATGTATGATACTAATGTAGTATCTAATAAATAATATTATTATTTTTAAAATTGTTTATATTATGAAATAATAAACGATATTATATATTTACCAAATTATATGGAAGTTAAAATCATCATTCTTGTACATGACTGGATCATAACTCGTATGAATAAATGTATTTAGGTATTCATCCTTTACATTCATGAATACACATGTGAATGTGTTAAATGTATAAATATTATTTATAATATGTTATTAGGATTCTATTAATTGAAATTCGAAATTTTATTAATAATATAACAAATGAACAATCATTTTAAATTCAAAATTTTAAAATGATCATAAAAATAACTATTTTTTATTCATAATATATAATAGTTTCATATCCATTATGTATTCTAACACTTCCAATATACTATGACTTATCCAAATAATAAAAAATAAAGAGTAATATTATTCCCAAGTAATAATGATGTTATAACTAAATAACTTTACAATCATCCATTAATTATATTATATTTTTGTTTCTAGTCCTCTAACCACCTTCTAGAATAATGCTATAAAATAATGTAATGAATTACTATGGGAACATAACTTCTGGTAAATTATTGTTTTAATAATCAAATTATTATTTTGATTTTTATTTTTAATGTTATGCTTAATATAAAATGTATTACGTAAGATACCAATGTTCATTCATTTAGAATTAATGAAATCTGCACATCATCAACATCATTGTTAAGGAACATAACCTAAATTCCTATAGAATTAAATTACGACATTATAAATAAATATTATTCATAATTTATGATACATTTTAAGATATTATAATTTATATATTTTTGATAATAATGAAAAAAATATATCTATTTGAAAACTAGTTCGTAATGACCAAGAATGCAGACACCCAATATTTAAAATTCATAACAACTAATTAAAATTATTATAGAGAATAATAATATATAAGTATAATAAGTAATTCTATATATGAAAAATAATTATAAATTGGTGATTAATATAGATATTTGGTTACAAATGGATACACCAAATCATTAGTGGATATCATGTATTAATTTATTTGGTTATTTGTCTCATGTTTTATTTCATGAAACCTATTTCATACTATCCACCTTGATATAATTGATATGGTGTGGATAAAATATAATTGATTTAAGTGATTTTATTGATTACATTAATATTTTTTTAATATCAATATCATGATCTTTGATTATGTGGCTTCCGATTCACAATATATTAATTTTAAATGGGTTTTCATTGAGTCAATTTCATATTAATTAGGTCATAAGATTTACTAAATGAATGTTCTATTTAATAATTAATGACATCAATAATTACCATATTTTAAAAGTAATTATAATATATTTTCAATTAATTTTACATCTCATAATAAGTATAATAGTTTGAAATTATCCACCTTTTAGAAAAATCATGATGCTGGTATGGATACCTCGTATTGCTTCTATTGGACATTCATTATACATGTCAGTGTTTCTTCAACAAAAAGTATTTTATTTTATGATTTTTTTTAATTTTTTTATTACTACTATTTTCCTTTAAATCGTTAATAAAATTAAATATTTCCAATATTCTCTGATGGGGATTTCAATTAATATGACCTTTAAAATTTATGAAAGACATTTATTTTCATGTTTAAAAAATATTTTACATTCCAACGTATTTTATAAAACAATTTTTTTAATTATACGATATTTTGGACTCTAATAATAAGGATAAAAAATTATTATTTTTCATTTTCATGTTTTTTAATGATATTTTTATATATAAATTTTATTGAAAATGTTTACATTTCTTGATGAACACATTATTTTTTCAAACTATATCATTCTTTGTGAATTTTATGTCATGATGAAATGTTTTGATCACATTATTCATTAAATAATGATAGGATCATATTTCAAAATGACATTTTTCTTGTACAATTATTTTACAAGTTCAAATTATGTAATGGATTTTTTGTGGAACACATTCTAATTATTTGGGTTCTTGATGATATAATGATGATTGATTCTATGTGGTAAACATACACACAGATGATGATGTGTGGCATCCTAAATTTTCCACCATGGTTTTGGATAATTGGATATCACTTGATAATTTAACAAATGAATTTAATTAGTTTATTCAAAAATAAATGATCTAAATTAGTTTTCTAAGAATTTATGTGTATAATTAAATGGGTTTGATCATAATGGAGTGAGAATAATGATTGGTTACCTTTCATTACGCTTGTTTCACTTTTCTAAATTTCATTTCTATTTCAAATATGTTATGAAACTTTTTTATACCAATTTTATCATATGATTTTTTTATTTTTATTTTCAAGTGATTTGGGATTACTATTTTATTTATTATAGACAATTTATCATAATTTTATTATTTGACATAATACAATTATTTGAAATATTATTCTGTTAATCCGTATTTTATTTTATGATTTTTTATATATAGTTTATTGGGTTATATGAATTATCCATCCTTATTTTACTATTATCCCGAACTTATTCTAACTTATAATCTTTGATTGTTATCACATATGATAACCTTTATGGAGTATTTTAGCACTCCACTTTCTAATGTATCCATTTATCTATGTTATGAAAAAAATCAAGACCTATGGTTTTTAAAAAATAATATCTTATAAGATGATGTGGTGATAGATTTGGAATATTTTTTTGTTTCATTATTTACTTATATTTTTAAATGATACACATTTTTGGAAAAGGAAATGCGGTTTTTTAGTTATTATTTAGTACCAATTATTTGAAATTAAAAATCTAAATGACCATTATAATATATATTGATGAAATAATATCTTTAACTAATGTAATTATGAGATGGTTAGGTTTATGGGATATCATTGATATTTTTTTAGAATACAAACTATATCATTATATGAATCACATCCAATAATATATTTAAAATTGAGAAGCATATAAAAACTAATAACACTGTCATAATGTCCTGATCCCAAAAATATGAATGATATGACAAAAAATCCCTCATCATATATAACATATCACATGTATGGAAATCATCTGCACTTTTCCATCACACGGTTATAGGAACATCATCACATCTATATAACCAAAAAACATATTATGGTGAAATAAAATATTTAAAATAAACATATATGAATTTATTTTTATGATTAGAAGACATAAAACACACATTATATGATATTTTGGTTGGTAATATTTTTATCAAATAATGTATTCAAAATAACTAAGTCCTAATCAGCAAAAATACATAAGCTGGTGGGGGGAAATTCATTATAGTCCAGATCAACAAGCCTTTGGCTGAAGAGAATCCTTAAAAACATTAATATTCATCATATCATAGTCTGAAGACATCAAATCACACCTACCATATCTCTAGATACAAACAATATCCCATTTTGAATCCATATATTTTCAACAAGTCAGGGAAACACCATTCTTGAACAGAGTATTTTTAGAAACAAGCATTTCATTAGTTTAATGGTCATGGTCAACCAATACAAAATTTATAAAAATTGGATAAAATAATAATTTCACATGTATGGATATGAAAAATAATTAATTTAATTAATTAAATAATTATAAAAAAATCTTAAAATATGTGATGTTATGTGACCATACTAGTCATTGGTAAATAACACGCCTTTCCCACTCTCATGTTATGGCCCCTCCATTCATTATAGGAATACATTATTGGGACATAATCTAGCCATAACCATATATTTATTCAATTAATCACCTCCCCTTCAATGTGAAACACCCTCCCATTATTCTAGCATTCACTGTGATAACCAATATATGGTTGGAACATTATGGTGAAACACATACCCTAACTACATAATGCTTCCCACTATACTAGCCCTAGGGTGTAACAGAAATTTTTGTGACAAAAGTCATCCCCCATTAAGATAGCCTTTATGACGTATCCTATAGGGTAACTATGTGATCCTACACCTATGGAGGGATATAATCACATGATTCCCATTTATTTATTATTATACAGATCAAAATAGGATGAAATGTCATATGCAAGGACATATTTATCAAGATATTAGAATTATTTATGCTAAATCATTCTCGACATCGAATTAAATCCTATTTGGTTGTAGCATGACCCTCCTTCGTCGATGGAATTTATTCTTACACACTAAAATATTATTCTTAATTATACCCTATCACCCTATAACCTATTATCCTACACTGAAATAGTCTATTTACAAACACTTACCGAAGATAAAATGATAGTTTTTTTGAGTGATGTGACATGTATAACATATCAATATCCAAACCTTGAGTTTAACTCTTTTAAAAAAACAGATGGTCCCAAACAAACAGCAGAAGAATCTCCCAAAAACCTTAATTTATATGGTTAGTAAAAAGATAAAAAAATCATACCTTATTCATATTTTTTGATTTAAAAAACTTCTCCAAACATTCACTATTTTTATTTTTCCTAAATATTCACTGAACAACATAAAATATCACACACCCAAAACTGATTGTTTATTTTCACATGTTATTACATATAAAACTAGTTATTTTAAAATAATATGAACATAACTCTACATTATTATCACACATTTTCTTCTTATATTAATATCATATTTTATATTATTCATTATAACTTGAAGAATCATAACATAATTAAGGGGGGGGGGGTTTATGATTTTCTATAAGTGTAAATAAAATAGATAAAAATCATATTCCCTAATTTTGAATAACATTAGTATGTTGGTATGATAACATGATCGACGTACAAGAACATTACATAAGGAAATAATACCTAAAAAATAGATCATTAAAAATGATTCATGAGATAAGTATTCTAGAAATAAACATGAAAATAGTTAAATAAATTCTTGAACATCAGTCAATAATCTCTACATCAGTATGTTTTATAATAGTGGAATATGGAATAAATATAAACATAGAAATCATAACTCATGTCATAGTTTATAATAATGACGTTTATATCATATTTTATTAGGCTAATAGACATACCCTAACATGGAATACTTTGTCGAAACACCAACACATCACAACCATTTTAACTTGGGCAATCCACCCACACCCCATAACATTTTAGTTATTGTATAAACAGAGATCTCACATAATTTAACACCCAATGATTTTAATATATTTTATATTTATATTAAATTAAACTCTATTTTTAACGTTACATTTAAAAAAAACAATTTAAACAATTTAAATGGGAAACACTAAAATTATTATTCAAAATGCACAACACTATGTTGTCTTGTGTTACACACTATATTTAGATTATTCAATTTCATACATTTCACCCTATACCAAGATCATCAAAACTAAAATATACTATTAATAAAAATATTTAATATGATACTTATTATCTAGAAATTCTAATTAAATTCATGAAAATTATTGAATAAATTTAGAAAAACATTTTTATATATTTTTATATATTTATTTTGTAATAAATTATTCATAAATTGAATATAAATTCTAGATAAATATAGATGATATATTTTTCTATGAAAATATTTTTATGTACAAAACAATGTTTCTGTTGATAAATAAAATTAATTATTGTAAATGAATGATCTTATTGAAATTTATGTTCTATACAATCTGGAAATTATTTCTTACACTCATCCAATAGGTTTGATATTCATTAGATAAGATGGAATCCAAATTTATGAATTAAAATCTATCTTTTTTTAAGGGTTGTATTTCAGCCTTTTAATGTCGTACATATTTTAAAAATAAATTTTAGTAATTTTATAATATTTATATGAAAAAATATAATTTTTTAATGGGTAAGTTAACGTTATTTTAAGGTTATATATTGATATTTTCCTATGATGATTCATTTTTTGAGGAATAAGGAAAATACTAAATTTTGAATGAAACTTAACTTTTAATAAATAATTTATAGTGTAAAATTATATTATTTAACATTTATAAATTATTTATAGATAATTATAGCATATATTTATAATATTTGGGTAATTTATATCATTTTGATTTTTAATTAGCGTAAAAATATACTTATATTTTGAACATTTTCCCTTTTAAAAACGTGTTATTCTGTAATATTGTTAGGGTAAATATGAATGTAATATCCACATATTCTATTATTTGAATTTGTAATGAAGAATTAAAAATTATGACTAAAAATAATTCGTAATTTAAATTATTTTGAGATTATTTTTTGATCAAAAATATTAATGAATGCAATTAATATTAATTGAACGATTAATGTCAAAATAACTATACATAATGGTTAAAATTGTAGCACAAGGGGCCAAATGACTAAGAAATCTGTAAACAACAAATAAGAAGATAATATTTTCAAATATAATCAATTTTATATATTTTGTATCACTTTTACGTACATTTTCTAAAGGCTACCTCTCAATATTGTATATCTATTAGTATTTACATGAATATCACTACTCATCCATTATAAAAATGTTACTAACCCCCACCCTTATTTATTCACTCCTATAAATCCATTTGTATCATCTATAACCAGTATAAATATTATAAAACAATTCCTCTCCTCATCAAATAATCCTCAATAAAGGATGATATAAACCATGGAATGATTTTGGTATGAACCAAAAGGAGTTATATGAAAATATTTGACATCTTTTAACGCGAAAATTGGTTTTATTTTATTCTCCCCCTTTAAATTATATTATATATTTATAAATAATGATGTATGTATCCAAAATATCATTATATTATTTTATAAAATTTATATATCCTTCACATATACAAACTATCATCAAATGGGATACAGACTACCGCCTTGCAAACAAATATCGTTCATTCTTCCATTACCACTTTTCATGGATTGGAATAATGATTTATTTTATGCTTATATATTATATATTTTATTATTATAATTTAGTTTTCACTTTATAATTTTTATATAACTCATACCATCATGCATTCAATTTTTGTGAATATGATAACATATTTTGTGGATATGTGGACAACCACCAACTAAATGGGATGTAATTCATTCATAAGTGAAATGAAATTCATTAAATATAGTTTTCATAAGTGATATTTATCTATATGAAATTAATATGATAATTTATTTATAATATAAATATATATCATTTACTATTTATTATTTTAATAAAAAAATAAATTGAAAACAACATTCCTGATTATGTATATCCTACTATCTCCTGGAATGGTGTAATTCATTTCCTATATCCAATGATTATCTATAAATATAAATAAATATATAATTATTAGATATGATAATTAAAAAAATAATACTTTTTAAATGATCAAATAATTTTCTCACTAATAGTATAATCCAATAATATGTAAAAGCATATTCGAAAAACAAATAATGTTATTACCTAAAATGATGGAAGTAATGAATTATTATTATTGAACTGGTTATTAAAAGTCATAAAAATAATATATTTTATCTATTAAATGTCAATATTTTTCTATTATAAAATGGTAAAATTATTGAAACAGTTATACATGAAGATAATAGGTATTCGACCAAAACAGAGCATAAGGTAGGTGGATTTCTGGCCTCACTTTTACTTCTGCGAGACTAATTCAGGATTCACAACTCATTTATTCTGTGTCATATATATAATACATAATTTAAATTTAATATCATTTTTAAATATTTATTAATTATTTTATACATTTCAATTTGGATTATTTCACCCATAGGTTTTCTATTTAATAATTACCTAGTTATTGTGAAATCTCACCTTCTGTTGACATTGTTAGCTTTCTCATGAGACAATCACATTATTGATATCATTTTTATGGGAAATTAAATTTTCTAGTAATTATATATACTATGTATCATAGATATTTTCGTTTTCTAATATATATACCAATTTTAACATTTGGTGTTTACATTGGAATTTATATTATTTTCAAGGGAAATATTGATAAATCCATATTAATTAATCAATTCATATTTTTGATAATGTATATTGTTAATTAATTAATCCAAATGTATGGAATATGAGGAATTATATTCTCTTTAGTTGAAATATAGGCCCAATATATTATATATCCTTTCAATTAATCGATATGTTCTAATGAGATAAATCATTTTCACAAATTAAATGCTTTTATACATGTAGTTTTAAACCGACCAATAAAGGGTCTTGATTGTATAGGTTTTCCTGTGCTTCAAACATGAAATAAAATAATTTTTCATTTCCATATATAGGATTAAATTATTGTTATTATTTATCCCTTACATCTTCAATATTACACAATTTATGGATGAATTTCATTCTCATTTTACTAATTAAATGGAAGGTTTTTTCATTTATTTACCTTTATATATTAATTATATTTTATCCAGTTGGCAATATATAATGTTTGTTAAATAATTTATCTTTACATTTTCATTAGTCATTATTAATTCTTTATATATGAAGTGCCCAGATCCGTGTGAATCACTGAGAGGGGGAGGGGGTGAATCAGTGATCCCTTAAAACTTTTTACTAATTGATTCTTTATCAATTAAACCTCTATGGTGGGTTAAAGCCTCAATCCACTCTTCTTGTATCTCTCAACTTTCCTCGAATGATGCAGTAAATATAAAGGCACGGGACACAAGGATTTACAAGGTTCGGCACCAAAGGCCTACGTCCTTGCCATGTTGGTTATACGCCCCAACATGGTTTCTCCCATTATAATCTGTTAGTATTACAATGGTCGATACAGAGTCCCACTGTATCTCTCCTGAGTCCCATAGGAGGTTCTTTATACTGCGTCCCATAGTGTTACCAGAGTCCCACTGGCCTGCTCCAGAATCCCACTAAAGACTTCTTCCACCCTAAGTCTCACAGGGGGCTTCTCATGGCTCCTCGAGTCACGCGAGTAGCTCTTCTTATCTATAGCTCTTCAAGTATCTTCAGCAGCCTGGGATAAAGGCTGCTGGCCTTGCTCTGTACCTCTGATCACTTGTGATGAACAGGTCTTCTCGTCTTGCTCGGGCTTTATCACCTTCTTCTAAGGATGACACGACCTCTCTCTTCAACTACTGAACACTCAGTCAACTGATATCTTTAACTTCAGTCTGGTCTAGTCTCACAGCATGCCCTGAGTGCATAGCATCACTACTTCCACATTCACTAACTGCATGTCCTCTCAAAACTCTTCAAGAACTCTTGGTCTTGGACTCCTCAAATGCACACTTACTGATTTGAGCTTGTTCACGTGTGCATGTGCATGCATGCAAGCATGCACTCCCCATCTTCTTCTCTTGGTGAAATAAACCCACAAAGGGTGTAACACTTTTAGCACACTCCTTCTTCTTGTCCTTCACACATTTTATTCCTTTTGCTTACACACTTGAATGTGTGTTTTAATTGGTGTGAGTATCTACTTCTTCTAAGTGTATACAATTTTAGTGCAAACACTAGGTTCGGCCTTGTTGATTTTGTTTGCACCCACTTTGTTCACTTTGCAAACACAAGGTGAAAGCCTTGCCTTCCACTTCTTGCACACACTTAGCTACGCCCTCCCACTTTGTTTGTTAAGAAGACACACAACTTAAGTGTGGTCTTCAATTGGTGCACACACAACACCCGTAGGTTATTCTTCTTCACTTGGCACTCAAAGGGTGCAAGGGATCGACCTTCCTCCACTATTCCACCCGAACACTAAAGAAGTCGCGCAAGGGGTGCGGCCAACATCTCTTCTGTCGTGCAAGCACTTGGGTGCACAAGGCAGCGCGCAAGTCCTCGGGTGTGCAAGGTGCAACCCCCCACTTCCTTCTTCAAACGCACAAGCACAAGGTGCAAGGCGTGCACGTTCTTGGTGTAAGGGGAAGCTGCGGGTTGCACAAGCTACTCCTTCCATGCAGGTATGCAGGAAGAGAGGGCTCTACCTGTAATGCAGGGGATGCGTGCATGGTTCTCCTTCGGGACCTCGGGTGGCCACGAGTTCTTCAGCTGCGCAAGTGTGCGCGAGGCTTCTACTTCGCGAGGAAAAAAGGCACTCACGGGTCTTCCAAGTTTTTCAGCAAGCTGCACCGAGGTCTCAGCCTCTCTTTATATAGGCAGAGGCGGTGCGGTTCATCCGCATGAGATAACTTTTGAATCCCCGAGATTATCGGGTTTTCATGATTCTGTGAAATCTTGTATTAATCCTCAATTTCCACACGGGTTCCCTTATTTTTCGTCCTTCTTCTCATGCATTCATTTTCGAACGTTTGCATGGCCTCCTTTAAGTCGATAAATGGAAATCATAAACCCCACGTGACCTCAACATTCTCTTTTGCCTCAGCCGTACTCGAAATCCTCTCGTTGTTGCATGCATTCAAAGTTTATTGCATTTATAAGTTTAGAGTGGCTAGACGAACCCAATGGAGGTCTTACATTGATCAGAGGTGGCCGGGAACTCAAAAACATCGCTCGGGAGGGCTCTGGTTCATCGGTGGCTTCGCGGGGTGCCTCGGTTGAGCTCGAGGTAGGAGATGATCGGGGAGCCGTCAGATCAGGCATTAAATGATCTTGGACGGACTGGATTAGAACGTGCCGCGGCGGATGAGATGAACGGCCGCGATTACACGCGGATCAGATGGACGGCGCAGATGAGATCCGCGTTTTTAAAACTCGTCCCACATCAAACCGAAGCACGGTTTTTCCGCGCTTTATCAAAGTTGCGCTCCCCCAGCCGGCTCAATTGAACTTCTAACCTCCACGGTGCCGCCCCGCACCGTGTTCTCTCTGCGAGCGCGCTCCTGCGCCCACCCCTGCAACTTGGGCGCGCCACTAGCGCCCCCTATGCTTCTTCCGGTGCGCATCCTGGCACCCATGCTGCGCAGGCCTGATCCCCCTGCATGGCCCGGGGCTTATACATGGCCCCGGCCTCCTCTTGTGCTGGCCCCAAGGGATCCCCATGGTAGTGGTGACCTTGAGTCCCACAAGAGCCTTGGGTCGAACCATTAAGGTTGGCCCTTGAGGTGGGCATATTTTTTTCTTAAGTAATAGGTTAGGATTTTGTGTAAAAACAATGTTAACCAAATGTAATATGACAAGAGACAAATCTTCTTCTTCTCATCTCCATTCTTCTTCTTCTTAAAAATTCCTCCATTCTTCTTCACTAGAATTCATCAATTCCTTATAAGGAATTCCCGAAGGGTCTTTCTTCAACCGATGCTTCTGAATCAAATAATTCATCAAAAAGCATCATTGATCTAATCAGAGATCAAGTTGGATCTTCATAACATTCACATGCACTAAGTGATAGTGCCTGGACTTCATTAACAACACATCATCCACTTAGAACTTGTGGATGGATCTCCTTTCACTCCTCATGCATTGTGAAGACAATGCATGGACTTCTAATAATGTTGTGACATTGTATCCTCTTGATACAAGTTCTTTGAACTTTAAGATCAGCTCAACAATCATTAGATATGATAATGATGATCCATCATCATCCATTCTTCAAGTGGTGTAACTTAGTATCATCTTGATACAAGTATTGAAACATTAAGATCAGTTCTACAATCGTCTGATATACATGGAGAATGTTTCAACCATCATCTCTTATGCCACATAGTGAATCTCCTAAGTGACATGCCTCTAAGTACCATGGCCATTCTCCTTCATCACCATCACCATCACATCCTTTGTCATTCACACATTGACAATCCTTGACATCCATTCATTCCTTGACAACAATATACCTCATTTACAACAAATGCAACACATTGCACTTCAATCCCCCCCTTTGTATTTGTTGTCAATATCACAACTTCAGCACATATGAATGGGTCAATATGTGTGCCAATATTTTCTCCCCCTTATTGGCAATCAAATTCAAAGATGTGGTGTGGATCTTATCCAAAAATCACTTCCTCCCTTTGAAAAGTATTTTCTTGAAAATCACTGAGAGAGGGATGATGTCACATTTTCTCATTAGCAAAGAACCTTTAGTAAATCAACTCTAAGTCTACTTGGGCTAACCCGGTGTAGAAAACAAGAGTGATGTAACCAAGGTACTCAATGTTGTCCATCATTCACTATACATGTTAGATCATGCTTCAAGGGTCTTGAAAATTTTCAGATATAATAGTGAATTGCTAAATCCTGCACATACTTCACCAAACACATTAGAAAGTTCAGGTGTAAAGATAAAGCTCCCCCTTTCAACCATTTTCCTTCAATCAATACTCCCCCTTAATTGTCATGATGAATACAATTAAGAAACAAGGGATGAAAGTATGATTGTAATACCTTCATCTTTTCTCAGGATGGTATTAAATCTTAGAATACCATCTTCTCCAGATTGGCTCCCCCTCAAGGTGTGCACTCCATTATTTCCAAACCATCCTCCAGTTGAGAATGATCATCATCTTCAATTCCCTGCAATGTCAGCACATGTAAATACAAGTGATTAGGGAATAAGATGGAACCTCCTTGGTTCATCAATGTGAACAACAAGGTTGAGAAGATTCTCTCAACCGAGATATCCCATTTTCACCATTCTTTACACTTCCACATTTGATCCTCAATGATGTTTGTGCTGGTGTGTATCTCAACACATCTTCATGTGAAATCTTCTTCTTCCCTTTTTCCTTAGCAATTTCCAGAACTTCATCTTCAGCTCTTTGCAGATCTTTGGCAAGTTGCAACTGATTTGGCCATATGACTATTAAGTCACTTGGAAGTGTGGCCTTAGTTCTGGAAATTCGACATGGTTCCTTCGATGATTTCAAGCTACCTTTCTTAGGCAACTTGTTTTCAATCAATCCCTTCTGCTTCTGCTGGATTGATTGTCTATTTGATTTCAGTCTACTTCTATTGATTTCCATGGCTTGTTTACAAAGATCCATGGTATGCCCTTTCTTTCTACAGTAGAATCATTTCTTCTTGGTGGACCTTCTGGATGCATCACCCTTCCTGGATTTAGACTCCAAGGTATTCTCTTCCTTTTTCATAATCTTCTTGGTAGAATATTCCACTTTATTATGCTTGCTTCCCAAGGATTCTTTCTGAGCCAGGTTCTGTGACCTTTTTTTTATTTTAGCTCTGGATACAGTTGGAGATTGACATGTATCTTTTTGACCACTTTTGCAATCATCCCAGATGATGTCAAGTAATCAAAATATATTTGCAGTAAACAGATGTCTCTGGACCTGTGGATGCTGCGTCATTTCTTCTTGCTTGCTCCCCCTTGGCATGGGCTTCCTTTGTGCTTTGACATTTAGTGGATTGTACCAACAATCCTTTGCACAGTGCCCATACTTATTACAACACCAACACTAACCCACAAATCTTGACCTCTTCAGTCCTTCTGATTATTGGGTACTTTTCTTGACTTGCTGTGTTGTTTCAGGAGAGCATTCTTTCTTCACTGTCTTCATCCATACTTGTTTGGATTCATTCTTCCATCCTGCACTTTTAGTAGAAACACTTTTAGAAGCATGAGTACAAGATGGTATGGATGGTACCTTCTTTTTAGAAGATGTTGCCCTTTCATTAGAGGATGTCTTTCTTTTAGAATCATCCTTCTCAAAGCACACTTGTGTAGAAAAATTTCTACTTTCAGTGGACTGGGGGGATTCAGCTTTGGGTGATTACAGATTTTTCAATATCACCTCTAGTTCTATGCATTTCATGTTAAGGGAGTTCTTCTCATCCTCAACAGTTCTTAACCTTCCTTCCCAATTTTCTTTCAGTTGTTCTAACTGGTCTTCATGAACCTTCTTCAATTCTATCAATTAATTGTCAAGCTCCTTCAACATTTTGACATTGTCTTTGAGTTGAGCATCTCTGACATTCATTGACACTTTGTGCAACTTCTCCAGTGCAGGGAAAATATCTTTGATCATTATCATAAAGATTTATTTCTCAGAAGAGCTTCTTTTCAATTTGTCATCAGTGTCTTCAAATCTTTCATTGCATAGGGAAATAGTTTCATCTTTAGACTTCACCAGCTTTCTGAGAGTGTTGGTTATGCCAACCCTTTTAGCCAACTGATCTTCCATTATATTGGCTTCTTCTTCTAGCTGTAATTTTTATTCTTGAAGATCAAGGATGCCTGTAGCTATACACATTGCCACTTCCTTGGGGACTGTCTTCTGAAGATATTCGATTGTACATTGAAGATATTTCATTGTTCAAACTTCATCATTACTAGGACAGGCTTTCATCATCTTCTTGGCCTGTTTCTTCTTTCTATTTTTCTGAGTCTTGGCAGAAATCTTAATTTGAGGCTGGTCGCTCATTTCCTCAAATCTGCACTTCATAAAGACTCCCTTGGATCTTTTAGAGGTAACCTTCCCTCTGATACCAATTGAAGTCCCCAGATCAGTGTGAATCACAGAGAGGGGGAGGGGGTGAATCAGTGATCCCTTAAAACTGTTTACTAATTGATTCTTTATCAATTAAACCTCTATGGCTGGTTAATGCCTCGATCCACTCTTCTTGAATCTCTCCACTTTCCTCGAATGATGCAGCAAATATAATGGCACGGGACACAAGGATTTACAAGGTTCGACACCAAAGGCCTATGTCCTTGCCATGTTGGTTATACGCCCCAACATGGTTTCTCCCATTATAATCTGTTAGTATTACAATGGTCGATACAGAGTGCCAGTGTATCTCTCTTGAGTCCCACAGGAGGGTATTTATACTGCATCCCATAGTGTTACCAGAGTCCCACTGGCCTGCTCCAGAATCCCACTAAAGACTTCTTCAACCCTGAGTCTCCCAGGGGGCTTCTCCTGGCTCCTCGAGTCACACGAGTAGCTCTTCTTCTCTTTAGCTCTTCAAGTATCTTCAGCAGCCTGGGATAAAGGCTGCTGGCCTAGCTCTGTACCTCTGCTCACTTGTGATGAACATGTCTTCTCGTCTTTCTCGGGCTTTATCACCTTCTTCTAAGGATGACCCGGACTCTCTCTTCAACTACTGAATACTCAGTCAACTAATATATTTAACTTTAGTCTGGTCCAGTCTCAAAGCATGCACTCAGTGCATGGCATCACTGCATCCTCATGCACTGACTACATGGCCTCTAAAAACTCTTCAAGAACTATTGGTCTTGGTCTCCTCAAATGAACACTTACTGATTTGAGCTTCTTCACGTGTGCATGTGCATGAATTCAAGCATGCACTCCCCTTCTTCTAATCTTGGTGTAATAAACCCACAAAGGGTGTAACACTTTTATCACACACCTTCTTCTTGTCCTTCACACATTTTATTCCTTTTTCTTCCACACGTGAATGTGTGTTTTACTTGGTGTGAGTATCTTCTTCTTCTAAGTGTGTACACTTTTAGTGAACACACTAGGTTCGGCCTTGTTGATTTTGTTTGCACCCACTTTGTTCACTTTGCAAACACAAGGTGAAAGCCTTGCCTTCCACTTCTTTCACACACTTAGCTACGGCGTCCCACTTTGTTTGTGAAGCACACAGACAACTTAAGTGTGGTCTTCACTTGGTGCACACACAACACCCGTAGGTTCTTCTTCTTCACTTTGAACTCAAAGGGTGCAAGGGCTCGTCCTTCCTCCACTATTCCACCCGAACACTAAAGAAGTCGCGCAAGGGGTGCGGCCAACTTCTCTTCTGTCGTGCAAGCACCTGGGTGTACAAGGCAGCACACAAGTCCTCGGGTTTGCAAGGTGAAACACCCCACTGCCTTATTCAAACGCACAAGCACAAGGTGCAAGGCGCACAAGGTCTCGGTGCAAGGGGCAGCCGCGGGTCGCGCAAGATACTCATGCCGTGCAAGTATGCGGGTAGAGAGAGATCTTCCTATCATGCATGGGATGCACGCAGGGTTATCCTTCGGGACCTCGGGTGGCCCCGAGTTCTTCAGTCGCGCAAGTGTGCGCAGGGCTTCTACTTCGCGAGGCACAAAGGCACTCAAGGGTCTTCTATGTTTTTCAGCAAGCTACACCGAGGTCTCGGCCTCTCTTTATATAGGCAGAGGCGGTGCGGTTCATCCGCGAGAGATAACTTTTGAATCCCCGAGATTATCAGGTTTTCAAGATTTTCTGAAATCTTGTATTTATATTTTGTTTCCACGCGGGTTCCCTTATTTTTCGGCCTTCTTCTCATGCATGCATTTTCGAATGTTTGCATGGCCTCATTTAAGTCAATAAATGCAAAGCCTAAACCCCATGTGGCCTCGACATTCTCTTTTGCCTCGGCCGAACTCGAAATCCTCTCGTTGTTGCATGCATTCAATGTTTATTTCATGTATAAGTTCAGTGTGGCTAGACGAACCCAATGGAGGTCTTACTTTGATTGGAGGTGGTCGGGAACTCAAAAACATCACTCGGGAGGGCTCTAGTTCATCGGCAGCTTCGCAGGGTGCCTCGGTTGAGCTCGAGGTAGGAGACGATTGGGGAGCCGTTGGATCAGGCGTTAAATGATCTTGGACAGCCTGGATTAGAATGTGCCACGACGGATGAGATGAACGGACGCGATTACACGCGGATTAGATGGACGGCGCAGATCAACTCCGCATTTTTAAAACTCGTCCCACATCGAACTGAAGCGCGATTTTTCCGCGCTTTATCAAAGTTGCTCTCCCCCAGCCGGCTCAATTGAACTTACAACCTCCACGGTGCCGCCCCGCACCGTGTTCTCTCTGCGGGCGCGCTCTTGTACCCACCCCTGCCACTCGGGCGTGCCACTAGCGCCCACTATGCTTCTTTCGGCACGCATCCTGGCACCCATGTTGTGCAGGCCTGATCCCCCTGCGTGGCCCGGGGCTTATACATGGCCCTGACCTCCTCTTGGGCTGGCCCCATGGGATCCCCATGGGCGTGGTGACCTTGAGCCCCACAAGAGCCTTGGGTCGAACCATTAAGGCTGGCCCTTGAGGTTGGCATATTTTTTTCTGGAGTAATAGGTTAGGATTTTGTGTAAAAAAAATGTTAACCAAATGTAATATTCCAAGCCACAAATCTTCTTCTTCTCATCTCCATTCATCTTCTTCTTAAAAATTCCTCCATTCTTCTTCACTAGAATTCATCAATTCCTTATAAGGAATTCCCGAAGGTTCTTTCTTCAACCGATGCTTCTGAATCAAATAATTCATCAACAAACTTCATTGATCTAATCAGAGATCAAGTTGGATCTTCTTAACATTCACATGCACTAAGTGATAGTGCATGGACTTCATTAACACCACTTCATCCACTTAGAACATGTGGATGGATCTCCTTTCACTCTTTATGCATTGTGAAGACAATGCATGGACTTCTAACAATGTTGTGAAATTGTATCCTCTTGATACAAGTTCTTTGAACTTTAAGATCAGCTCAACAATCATCAGATATGATGATGATGATCCATCATCATCCATTCTTCAAGTGGTGTAACTTAGTATCATCTTGATACAAGTATTGAAACATTAAGAGTAGTTCTACAATCGTCTGATATACATGGAGAATGTTTCAACCATCATCTCCTATGCCACTTAGTGAATCTCCTATGTGACATGCCTCTAAGTACCATGGCCATTCTCCTTCATCACCATCACCATCACATCCTTTTTCATTCACACATTGACAATCCTTGAAATCCATTCATTCCATGACAACAATATACCACATTTACAACAAATGCAATACAGTGCAATTCAATATATTCGATTTTATTTTACCCTTAAATACCATTTGGGATTTTCATTACATTGTTTCATTTCCCTCAAATATGATGAATTTTTTTGAATGTCTTTCAAGGATTATTATATTTTTAATTTTTTTGGATTTATATTTCAGTTTATATTTAACAATTTAAAATGGTTATAATATATGTAATTTGGGTGTCTAAAACTATTTAAATTATTCAGTCCATTGGGATCTTATTATGTGATATATATCAATGTAATAATGTATAGAACAATCACTAGATATACATAGATCATGGTGTTATAGTTTTTATTAGATACAATTTATTATAATATATAGAAACTTAATTTAGTAAAACAATTATTATGAACATAACCCTTGGAAACAATTTCAGGATGATTGTATATGTACATCACAAAGAAATAATATTTATAAATATGATATTAGATATTGAAAAAAATTTCAATTTATGTTAATTATTTCACTAGTTTTGGGATTATAGATAATTTATTTTATTATTTGACTGAATGTAGTGTAAAAAATCATTTGGAAATGAAACCTAGAAAAATGAATAGGAGTCTGACAAATGCATATGATTGAATTTGTAAGAATTATTATATCATTTATAGGATGAATCTAATATTTCTAAGGGAACTCGTCTCTAAATTAATCTCATCACATTAGGACATAGTATCATATTATAAAGAGATAAAGAAACAATTCAATAAGTATTATGGATTAAACGGGTGGAATGATAATAAGAATATTATTTGGAAAATAACAAATAGATGAAATAATAGAAAGATTTATATTTCCTAGATGTTATAATTGTAGAAAGAAACAACATGGTACTTTCTTAAATGGAAATGGATTTTCCTACATGTGTGAATATAATGGAAATATTTATTGTGATTTCAAGTGTAATGGAATGGTTGAAAATTTACAATGATTCATCTATAAGGATATAAGACAATACAAAAATCAATGTATCGATAGTCAAAGGAATATTCCCAAAAAGAGGTCGACATATTAGTATCATGCATCTTATACTACCACAGATGTAGATGATCGATTAATATTCCTATTTTCTTATTTATGTATTATGTTATTGAAGTATTTTATTAGTAATGTACTGGTTATAATAGTTTTTAATAATATATGGATTTTACTGAAGTATTTTTCATTTAGGACTTCAATGCATATAATTAATTGAACCATTAAAAGTGATTCATTGGGAAGTTGAAATTCTTATTGAGTGATAGAAAACCCTGAATATGTTCTTGATGTTAAAATAATAATTTTAGATAAAGAGATGATTGAAATATATAAAAAAATTATATATTAAAAATTCCTCGAACTAACTAACGATTATATTAAAACGTGGTTTTCTCTATCATTGAAGGTGTTTAAAAAAATTTTGATTTAAGAAATATATCCAATAACCTATATTTTACATAATGAATAATAAGCATTCATATTTTTTGAAAAAAATTATGGTAATTAAATATATTTCCATGTTTGAAGAGAATTATTGATAAGGGAATACCCATATTATGTGTGATATGATTAAAGATAAGGATAAATTTATTTGAAGAATTATGATAATATCAATTTAATTTAATTATTGGATGAAATTTTAGATGTAAAATAATTATTTCACTGTATGTTGAAACGTGTTTTAAAAGATAAAGTATAAATAGATCAAGGAAAACATGATGGATAATATTTTTCAAATAAAACTGAATCATATCATGAAATTATATTTACCAGTAGAGGGAAAAAGATGAAACTCTTGGAAAATTGTATTGAATGAAAAATGTTGACCTATTATCATTTTTCATGATATCAAGGATCTTTTTACAATTATGTGTTTTACGAACTTGTGTGTTTTAACCATATCTAAATCACCAAATTTCTTGTGATAAATTATATCTATCACACTTCATTAGAACATGATAGTTATATTTTTACTCCATGTCCATGTTTCTACTCCCACCTATGTTCTCCTACTTATAATCCTAGTAATGAGATTATTTTAGATAACTGTAAAATATATATTTATCTCATATTAAAATGATGTTTTATTAACAATATTTTTTAATAGGTTTTTTCAAAAATAGAATTTTGAAATATCAACCCATTTATTACCGATATGATGTTTGAATTGAAAGGATGCAATTTATTTAATGTGGGGATAATTTTAAAATCCAAGATCATGAAATATTTTTCTTTTAAGATAAATTTAATTTTGTTTCCAACATTAATTATAATCAATACCATGTTAAATATTTTTTTAAACACAATCATGATATTATTGTTTTCAATATGAAAAACTATGAGGTCTTTTCTTACACACAATAATGCGTTTCATTATTATCTTGCATTACGTAGATGACCGATTTTTAGTAAACTAAAATATACTATTAATATTATTATTTAATATGATAAATATTATACATCCATTTCGTTACATGAATTAAATATATGAAGAAAATTGGTAAAAATTTGTTCAGATACTCTCATAAATGTTTTTGGGGACCAATTATTTAGTAATGAAAGTAGAAACCAAATGAATATAAATAAAATGTTTGTATAAAAAACAATTTTTATGCATAGAATTTGTTTTTTCAAAAAACATTAAATTAACTACTATTTTAAATTTATTTTATACAGTGTTTAATTTATATAATAAATCAATTATTTTTTCATTCATCCAATATGTTTTTACTTTCATGAGATAATAACAAATCCAATTCTATGCAAAAATGTTATATATTTCTAAAGGAATTTTATCTAATAATTAATGGTGAAAATATTTTAAATATAATTTTTTATAATTTTTTAAATTTTATATGAAAAAATGGAAATCAATTTTAAGAAAATTAAAAATTATTTTAGGTTTAACATTTGAAATTTTTATGAGAAATATCATTCTGTGATGAATAATGAGAAATGGTAAATTTTAATTGAAAAATACCTTTTTCTAAATAATTAATAGTTTGAAATTATATTTTAAATAATATTTAAGGAATAATTAGATCAAATATTCATGTAATAATTAAATATAGTTCATTGGAATTGTATTTATGTTGAATTTAGATATAAAAATTAGTGAACAATTGAAAATTTTTTCATTTAAAAACATGTTATCGTGTCATGTCTAAAGTTAAAATATTATGTTAATTTCACCAACATATGTGATTTGTAATAATAAATGGAATTCATAGATAGAATAATAATTATTTATAATTTCAATAATAATTATCATAGTTTTCTACCCAAAATATTACTGAAACACATTAAAATTAATTGCATTGAATATGATGAAAATGAGTTTAAATAGCTGTTAATTTTTAATATTAAAGGGCCAGATGACTTAAAATATTTTACAAAATAGTTTTAATGGGAAAATATTGACCATAACCAGATTTTTATCCAATTTGAGTAATTATTTAAGTCAAATGATGTAACTGGTGCCTGCAAATTCTATTTAATTTTTAATATATACAAGAATTCTGATTATCCTCATTAATAAAAAGTGCACGCACCCGCTGATTTATTCACACAAATAATGTCCGTTGGATCGTAAAAAAATTAAAAAATAATCTCCGAAAATAAATCCCTTATAATATAAGCCTAAATATTTTCATAATGAAATTTATGAAAGGGTTTTAATATAAACCAAAAAGAGTTACCGAAACAAGAGGTAATTTTCTTTGAGAATCACTTTAGATTTATTGATTTCTCTACAATTTCAAATATTTTGGTGTATTTTTTATAAAATAACATATTTATTCAAAGTATAATTATATATTTTTATCATATATTTAATACCTTCCACAACACACACTTCCAACAAATGGGATACAGAATCATAATTCATGTATATAATGGACTACCACCTCATGAACCGATACAGTCCATCCATCAATTACCACCTATAAAGATTGAAAATAATTTTGGATTCATAGTTTATATATTACATATATTAATTTTTTATAATTTATTTATGATTATTCAACTTTATTAGCACATAACATCATGAATAATATTTTTTGGGAATGTGATAAATTCAATCATGAACCTCTGGACTATAAACTCCTAAAAAGACTATGATTCCTTCAAACGTTAAATGTAATGTATTAAGGAAAATGTTAATACAATAAGTGATTTATACTAAAAAAATATTATAGCATAATTAAAAATTTAAATGTATATATTTTAATGTTTATTCTTTTAATACGATTAGAAAATGAAAATAGTGTTTCTATTTATGTACAACCTACAACCTCATTGAACGAAGTGATTCATTTCATATCAAAATATCTTATGGATAACTAAAAATAAAAAATTGAATATATATGATATTGAAATAATTTTTTTAATTTTATATAGGATTAAATCATCATCAATGTAATAGAAATAGTTAATGACCAATCAAATAGTACTCTAAAAACAATGCATTCCATTACACAAAATATTGAAAATAATGAAACATTATTAATAAAATGGTTCTAATATTTTATAAAGGATACATTATGATATCATAAAGATTAATTTGGTTCTATTTTAAGTAAATTAAAATATTAAAACCATTATACAAGAAGGATAATGGGAAATCAACCAAAAGGGATCCTATGGTAAAGAGATTTCAAGTCTCACTTTTTTATTTGTGAGACTTATGACATATTCACCAATAATTTATATTTTACTGTGTCAAAATAATACTTTGTAATGGAATATAATGAATCACTCATTATTCATGGTATCATAATTATCAATTTGAATTATTTCATCCATGGGGGTTTCCATTGAATATTAAAATGTTATTGTGAAATCTAAAAATCTTTTTTGAGTGTTAACATTCTTTTGAAATAATCACATTATTGAATTAAATTTTCATAGAAAATTAAATTTCTCATAAATACACATACAATTTATCAAGAAAATTTTCATTCCTAAACAATATAATTTTTTTTACATATGGTGTTTATTATAATATTTATTTTATTATATGTGGAAATGTTGACATATATATAATATAGTTAATATAGATATTTGATATGTCATACAGACTAATAATGTATTAAATATCCATATATTTGTGGTTTTATTTTGGAACAGATTCTAAGCATGGTGCCCTAAAATTATATATACCCTCAAATCCTTGATATTTTCTCATGAGACAAATCAGTTCTGAAAATTAAAGATATTTCTAGGAATAATTTTAATTCATCTTGTGAATGATTATAGCATTGTTTTTTTTCATTTGGACTAGAAATTATGTCTAACAATTATAAATTTCCTTATTTAATAATTATTTTATTGTTTTATATAAACACGAGATCTTAAATTTTAAATTATTTATGGATTTATTTTATTTCCATTTTATTTAATAGATTCCATGTGTGCTCAGTTCTTTACCATTTCATATTGATAATATATTATACATTTTTTAGATGGAATGTGTCTAAATTTTTTAACAACCCATATTGGTTTTTTATTTTTGATTCATTATATATTCCACTATAAATAACCCTTACTAAGTATTTATGCTTACCATAATTTGGTTTCCTTTCCCAAGGATGTGAAGAAATATTCTTGGAATTATTTTCAAGGATGCTGAGAATTGTTTAATGTTTTATGTTTTATTTTTCTATTTACCTATGTAAAATTGGGATCTTGTTTTTAATATAGTTTTTTTCAAAAAAAAAATTGAAAACTATACAGTCTTGTGGTATCTGATTCCCATATCCATGCTAATGTAATAAATTAAGGCACTGACTCTTGGCATACTAAGTTTAGGTCATTATAAAAAACCCTTTGGTCATAGTCTCACCACCAATGTATCATAACATGTTGTACCTAACATGACCATCATTGTACCAAAATAATTTCATGAGACATATACAATTACCTTTTACATTTAGTGGATATCTCATACCCCACCCCCAATTTTGATAATGTATACATATTTTTTACATATGAAGGTAAATACAAAAAAATCATTCATGATTTAATCAACCCATGGGAATGAAATAATTTTAATGAAAAACTCGATAAATCATAATAATAATACATCTAGAGAGAGGAAGACATATGATTTCAATTAAAAATATACCTATTGAAGCATTATAAATTATAATATATATTTATAAATTACTAAATAAATTATAATAGAATTGCATAATTTCTTCAAAAAATAAGAATAAATAAATTTTAGTTTTGGTGATATTTTTATTAAAAAAAATATTTAGGAAACAATGGGAATACAAATTAACTATGAAAAAAATTATAACATTGTGAAGATTTTTCAAAAATAAATATATTATTTTCAAAGTGGGTACTTGTGAAAAAATAGATAATAATTATATTAACCCTTTTAAAATTAAAATAATTTACGATTTAATTGAAAAACTATATAAAAATATTCCTTCTACTATTTTTAAAAGAATGTTGAGTTAAACAATGTCCTTAAAAATCATTGAATAATGGTGACTGATATCTATAAAATGTTGAATATTTATATTGAGGAGAGTAATTCCTTCCCATATAGTAGAGATAATATCATCTCCACTTTTGAAAAACCATTTATAAAAATTGAGATCATAAGATATTACAACATGATGTTATATAAATGAAATTCCATTTTCAAATTAAGGAATTCTTGGTAGTGAAATTATATGAAAAATAGTAACTAATTTGGTTATCATAGACCATTATAATTTATATTATATAATTTTTATAATATTATTAAGCATCGTATCAATTGATAGTGATCATTATGATTAGTATATGTTATGTTTCCTGAGAAATCCCATTGACAAACAATAAATAAGTGATGGTTATGACCCATATGATCCAACCCATATGAATCATATTTATATGGTCTTCTAAGGGATTTTTCATCACTTTTAGTTTACTATTAACAATACCGTTATAACATTAAACAAATAATTCATGAGTGAAATTATTTATGGTATAAGTTCAAGCATAATGAGATCTGGGTCAAAACCATATTAACTGATCCATCCCAATAAAATTTCACTGTCACACACTTTACCCTATGTTCTTAAAATTATATAATAAGGGGAAATATATTCCTTAATATTAGTAATTTTTATATTTTTAAAAAGATCATATTTATCCATTTTTCTTATTACGTTATAAATGTCTAAATAATGAGTTTGATAATAATTAGATTTTGATATGATGAAACTAAAATTGTATTCTTGAGAAATATATAGTTTAAATCCAGAAACATTTTTTCAAAAAATTCATGATGTTTTGTGAAAATTTTATTTTTAAAAATTATTATTATCTGGTAATAATTATTTTAGTATAAATAATATTTTAATTTAATGAAGTATAATAATATATTTATATTTTTCAGAATGATGTTTTAATGTATAAAAGTTTTTTAAAATATAAAATTATTAAAGTGAATATTACATATTTAATAAATAAATGGGAAGTGTTTGGACTATAAAATAAATGTTTTAAATATCATATATAATTATAGTGCCATCATAATTTCCACCATAAAACGTGGTAGGATAAGATTCAGCATTCATTGTTTCGTGAGGCAGTAGTTCACCGTCCATAGAAACAATATGTTCTATACCCATTTGATGGTGGTGTGTGTAAGTGTATTTCTAATAAATCTCATAAAAACAACCTATTATATTGAATACACTATTTTAATTATGTAATCAAATAATTAGTGGAGAATATGGAGTGAATAAGTAAGATAAATGAAGAGAACTTGAGAGAATACGGTACCTTTAAATCGGGTAACCCCCTTTGGTATGAAACAAAAGGCTTCCCTGATGTTTCTTATGACATACGTTAGGATTCTAGAAGGAAGATAATAATATTTTGGAACTTATATGGGAAGTGTTTGGACTATAAAAGGGGCTTGATAGGTGTGAGTAATGGGTTAGAGGTGATGGCCTTTTATAAGGGGGGAGGGCTGTTTAAGAATTTTTTAAAATACTATTTTATTATAAACTTAATTTAGATTTCAAATGGTCCCAGTCTCAATAAATTAGAATATAAGATGAATGTTATTCTAAATAAAAGAATCCAATAATAATTGGACAATAATTGGATTTTTTTAATCCCTGTATTATTTATTTAACCATTTGTTAGCTTATTTAACTCCTAACATTTCTTCTTATATATTCATACTATATGGTTAATATATTTACTATAAAATGTAAACTGAACCACACGTGGATCATTAATGATAATATAAACCTCATCAGTGTAATTTTTATGAATCAATGATTTTTTAAATTATTATATCATTTCATAAAATATTAATTTATTTAAAAACACATTAATGTCAATTTTTATACTATTCATATCATGAATTTTTAAAAAATCCAAAAAATTGATTTGTTCAAAAAAAAATTAATTAATTTACATATAGAAAGTCATACTCATATCTATAATTTGTTTATGTCATAAAAAATTCAAAATATTTTTTTTAATATTTATAATCTCACTTATTTAAAAAAGTCAATAATGAGGTTATTATTACATCATCATTGTGTCATAAATTAATTAATTTATTTGATGTCTAAAAATTATAAATAAAATAAAATCATTTAGGAAATTTTTTTATCATTATAATTACTATTTAAATTAAATATATCAATTATATAACCCTACATTACATTGTTTTATAAAAATAAATACATTTTTATGATATTTTAAATTTCACTTTAAATAAAAAGTTATTAATGTCATTATCTTACCCAAATGACTTTCAAAGGACAAAAGTCCCAAATAATGATTTTATTGGTCTTCTATTACTCATACAATAATGTTAGGACAAGTTTTAAGGTAATTTTATTTTATTATTTTATTATTTTTTCCTCGAATTACCGTATTGAACTTTAGCCACGGTAAAAAAATTTAACAGTTATTATTCACCAAAATTTATTTTTATCAAATTGAACATCATTTTTCTTACAGATGACAACCATATATGTCAGATTTTTGAAATTTAATTCACAGAAGTAGTAAAATTTCTTTTAAATGAAAAAGTTGTGTTTTAACTACTATGTATTGTATTTTCACTATTCATTAAAAATTAAACATTTTTAGAAAAATACTGAAAAATAAGCCGATGATAATTTTGATATTTCAAGTTAAAAAATGATTTCGATTTTAAAAGATTCAAAACAAAAAAGATTCATTAATTAATTTAAAATTATTTTCTCTTCTCAAAACCAATAAGTGTGTTTTTAAGAAATAATAACTACCAAAATATTTACATGTATTTATGTCCAATTTGAAGTGAAATTACATCGCATGACCAACATTGGAATAAATGGTAAAAATATAATCTAATTAAATTTAAGAACCTTTAATAAAATTATTTATCCATATAAAATATATTATTAAAAGGCTATTTTTAATTAAAATACAGTATTTTTTAATATTCATTAAAACATGAACTTTAAATGAAAAACACTAAAAATCTACCCAATGTAAAATTTTATGTCCCGATTCTAATGAAATTTTTTTTTGAATAAAACATATAATAGGGATAAAAATGATATTTAAAAATGGTTTTCCACCAACATGATGTAAATTGACCTTTTAAAGAATATTAGATTATTTGTGCTTACAATTCGATTAATTCACATTTTAAGCCTCTAAATTTTATTGGAAAAATGTAAAAATATTTTACAAATAGGTATAATCTTATTATAGTAAGTTATATACATTCCTGCCTATATAATTACTAGGTGTTAAATACCATTTAAAATAATATAACATTGTTATCTTTTCAGTATGACTCAGCCTTGTGTTCAATATGAGATTTCGGAGAAACCCATTGTTGCATATCATGTACACCATAGAACATAGAATTCCACATAATATAAAAGTACTATTTAATTCAAAAATATTAATAAATATGAGAATTCCATATTCTTTATTTACTTGGAATGTTAGATCCCTCCCCCTTTTGGAAATTGCGCCTTCAAAATTTTATTCCCTTGTCAAATAAATGGGGGTATTTATCCCTCATTGCATTTTCAGATTCCCACATTGCCTTATCAACCATATCGAGTTTTAAAAAAAACTTTACTTGATGGATTACCTTATTCCGCAACACTTTCCCTCTACAATCAGGAATCTGGACTGGTTGATCCTCATAAGAGATATTCACTTCCAAATATATTACCTAGGGAATAAAAAATTGAGATGGATCTAGAAAATACTTTCTCAACATTGAATCATGGAAAACATTTTGTATTTGGGATTCAAATGGGGGTAAAACCACTATGTAGGAAACTAATCCTATTTTCTCTACAATTTCACAGGGTTCAATGAACCTCAAACTCATATTTCCCTTCTAAAAAAAATCATCAAACTTTTGTATGGACAAATATTGAGAAAGATAAGATTAACTACTTTGAAAATATATTGTTACTTTGGTTGTCCACATAACCGTTCTACCTACTCTAGGATATTATCAGGTTCTTTTGAATCAACTGAACTATATCTTCTATCTCTTTTACGAATTCTGGTCCCATCAATTTACATTCACATACTTCTTCCCAAAAACTAGGATTATAACACAACTTTCCATATAATTCCTCAAACCGATCCATCTGTATAATATAATGAAAACTCTTATTATAAGAAAATTAAACCAAAGAATGATGTATGTCCAAGATTCCTTAGAAATCCATTGAAAAAGCAGGTAGCATATCTTCCAATGTCTGAATTGTTAATTCTTGCTCCCCATCTTATTGTGGATGAAGAGTTGTACTATGATTTAATTAAGTACCCAATGACTTCTGAAGGACTTTACCAAAGTTATAAGTGAACCTAAGAAAACAATCAGAAAAATGGATTGGGGACCTCAATATAACATTACTATGCTATTTACATTAAATTGAAAATGTTTATATATAGACATAGTATCTTGAATCAGATTAAAATGAGAATATTTAGTTATTCGTTCTATAATAACCTGGTTTTCATTGTTACCTCGAGAAGTCTTTAGTAATCCTAAAACCAAATCCATTAACCCATTTTCCAATTTCCACTCTAGAACTGGAAAAGGATATTGCATCCCTTTCGGTAACTATCACTCTTCTTTAACTTGTTGAAAAGTCAAACACTTCATAATAAAGTCATCAATGTATCCTTTAATTCATTCCCACTAATAATACTCCTAATGATCTCTATAATTTTTAGTACATCTATGATGAACTCCGAATGGAGAACTATATGCATCACATAATGACTATTTCTTTAACTATGAATCACAGGGCAGAGATAATATCCTTCCAAACCTCAAAACATAGTCTCTTTCAATGTTAAATTTAGGTAACATAACCTTCTGAACAAATGCCACATTTTTTTTCAACTCACTATTATCTTTCTTCGCTTTCATAATTCATTTTAATTGAGATGATTTCACATCCACCTGAAAGAAAATAGTGGAATTATATTCCCCAACAACTTCTACGCAAAATTTCATCAAATCATTAAATAAAGGATCTTTTTTAAAATGTAACATCGTTAATATATCATTACATTTCCAACTCAAAGTGTACACCATGTTATTTTTCTTTTCTTAAATTGTAATGAATCATGTAATCATAATCCTTGATTAATTATAACAACATCCTCTTCCTCATTTTTAATTATTTCTGAGTTAATATACACTTCAAAAATTTGTGATCAATATATTTCAAATTTTACACCATAAAAAGGATGCCTCCAAATTTTGAATACAAAAAACAGTAGCTAATTCCAAATAATGTGTTGGGTAATTTAACTCATGAGTTTTCAACTGATGTGAAGGGTATAAAATTACCTGATCATTATGTATTAAGACACAAACATGTCCCCTCAACGAAGCACCACTATAGATAAATAAATCACTATTTCATGAAGGAAGTGTCAAAATTGGAGTATTCACTAATCTCATTTTCATTTCCTGAAAGCAATCATCAAATTCTTTTGTCTAAATGAACCTAACACCTTTTCAAGTTAACGTAGTCAGTTAAGTAGATAATTGTGATAAATTTCTCAAAACCCTTATATAATAGTCCACCAATATAAGAAAACTATGATTATCAGTAATATTTGTGGGTCTTAGCCATTCATAAACCACTTTTGTTTTATACGGATCAATAGTTATCACATCCTTAGAAACAATGTGACTATGGAAAGAAATTTATTGCAATAAAAAATCGCACTTTCTGAATTTCCCATACAGTTTCATTTCATTTATAGTTTTCAAGACAACCCTTAAATGACTTCATGTTCCTCCTTACATTTGTAATTATCCAAAATATCATCAATAAAAACAACCACAAACTTATCTAGGAACTCACTGAAAATTCTATTAATAAGATTCATGAATACAGCAGGTGCATTGGTTAATCCAAATGGCATAACTACAAATTCATAATGGACATATCTGTAACTAATCATAGTCTTTGGAATGTCTTCTTCATTTACATTCAACAGATTGTACCCTGAACTCAAGTCAATCCACAAAAAATACCATGCTCCCTGGAGATGATCAAACAAATCCTCGATACGAGGAAAAGGATAATTTTTTATTATAGTGATATTAATAAAGGCTCTATAATAAATGTAAATTTTCATTTAACCATCTTTCCATTTAGCACATAATACTGTATCACCCAAGGTGATGTGATTGTTCGAATAAAACCTTTATCTAATAAATCATGGAATTGTTTATTTAAATCTAAATGTTCAATTTGAGCAACTTGATAAGGGGGTTTTGAAGTTGGCTATGAATTAAGAACTAATTTAATAGAAAACTCAACTTCTTGATCACGTATTATACAAGGAATCTCATCAATAAAAACATCAAGTTACTCATTCACTACTGGTACATCATTAATCAGACATGTTCATGTATTTTAAAAAATATGTTCATGGTAACATTCATTTCCATCATTCACTGTTTTCTCATATTCCTGATTTTTTTATCAAAAGTAAAGGTTCATTTATATACACAAACTGAAATTAATTCTAAAAACAAACCACTTTAGCTATGCAGTTAATCATTTCATGATAAATGGGAAGCCTATCTATGCCCAAAATAATGTCAAACTCTACCAGAGGAAAAAATATAAGTAATGTAGGTAGATTGTTTCCGCACACAAGGACAAGAAGGTTCTTATAATTTCGGTTGGTCTCATCATTCCCTCTTAGTGTTTTTACCATATGGTTAGGATTCAGATCTTGAGAGAGAATTCCCAATGTTTTATAAAATTTCTCTGAAATGAAAGAATGTGTAGACCCGGAATAAAACAACATGTTTTTATAATTTGAATAAACAAATATTGTACCTAATACTAATTCATTTAATGACCCAACATCTACTGAAGTATATTAAAAGGATGTGACCACCCATTACTTCCTATAGTCACGATGATTTACCTCATTTGATTTCATATTTGGACACTAATCTACATAATAAACCATTTCATTGCACTTAAAACATCTTACTGCAGACATTTCATTTCCTCCTTTATTATATTCTATACAGTTGCAAGCAATGTAACTTGACTTAACACACCAAAAGCACTTTCCAGACATGGTAAAAATTCTCCAGGATGATTTTTACCACACTTCTCACAAGATGGATATTTAAGTTTCTTACCTTCAGTTCTCTTTGACAAATTCATTCCCTTTTCCTACAAACTGTACCCCTTCATTTGTTTTCTCTCTTAGAACACCTGATAATTAGAAAACTCCATTTCTACCTTCTCAGCACCTCTAACATGTTTAATAAAGCATTGGAATTCACGAGAGGCTAATTCTCTTTGATATAGAAGCTTTAGTCCTAAGTAAAGTATATTTATCTTACTATTATGATCTCAGATTAAATTTTGAGAATACATTTCCAATCAAGTGAACTTTTATTCATAAGCAACCACTAATTCATTCTCCTGTGTCAATTTGAAGAATTTTTTTTCCATCCTAAATCAATGCACATTAAGAAAATATTTCTTATAAACATACCTTTGAATTTGTCCCAACCAAGAGCATAAATATCTTTATTTTCCCTGATATTTTTCACCATCAACCACCACTGATCGTCTTACCCTTCAAAATGGTAAATAGAAAGACTAACCTTGTGATTTTCTACAAAACCCATAACATCAAAAATATTTTCCAGTGCTTTAATCACTTTTTAGCTTGAATAGGGTCAGATGATCCTCTAAATGATGGGGGATGATTCCAAAATTAAATGATCCACTATAGACATATACCGTAGGGATTGATCTGGTTGTCTCAGGCATTTATACCATCGCCATTTATTTCCTAAGTCAACTACTCCATTACTGCAACAAACTGTTCAGTTCTGATTTCGACCATCTCAGGATACTGATTTGGAAGTTTATTTTCCCTTATATGCCTCCCTAACATAGATTCCATGATTCCTCTGTGGAAAACAATTCCGAACATAGAAATATCTTAGGTGAAGCAACCTGGTAATTTATATATGCTATATCATTTTCATCCAAACATAAATTAATTTATTGATATTAATTAAACAATACCCTAACACCTAAAGTTGTCTAAATAGGTATTTAATACCAACTATAAGGATCCAAAATTAAACATTAATTAATATATATTTATGTTTATAATTCACATTGAGGATATCTTCAGGTTTAAAGATATATAGAATTAGGCCATAACATATTACATTACAAATCGACTATTACAATGTAGACACTTCTACTCGGTATCTATTTTTATCATAAAAAAACTACTGAAAAAAAGAGTCATGTCGAGTTCCATATCGTAGACAACATGATGTTCGCTTGATCCCATCCTTGACGCAACTCATCTTCAAGTCCTATGACAAACATTTCCAAAATCTTGGGATGAGCATAAAAAATCTAAGTAAGGGATACATAAAGAAGTAAAACTGTTAGTTTTTCAAAATAATAAGTAAACCATGAATACATTATCATATGTAATACTATTCATCTTTATGAAGTAGTAGATACTCCTCACGGAATAAAATATCATTTCATACCCATTTGAAACCAAAATTTTTACATAAAATCCATAAAAATCACACATAGCATATAAAGGTAACATGGTACATAAACATAATTAGATTTAATAACCATACGGTCGACTTCCACACATATTACTAAATGGAACAACTATATGGAAAACTTTCATTCCCAATTAATTGGAGGTTATAACGTACCCACCCATCATTGGTTTATCACAGAACCATGGGTAATATTGTTTATCACATAACTACCCATCAATGTACAAGTACCATTACATAATCATAACACATAAAATATTTAAAATATCATCATTTTAGTAGTAATATTTAATTTTCAATAATAATATGTCATTTCATGATATATAAATACTCAATCCATTTCACAACCCATTTTCAATACCAAAACACCAAAACAAAATAAGGGGTTTTTTTCAATTTAAAAATGTTAAGGTCTATAGAGGAATCCAAATAACTAATATGGTGGAGAAGAGGTAATTGTCCCCAAAAACATTAAAAAAAATATTTCATTATGTATTTTAGTAAAAATATTCATATAAAAAGAACCCCTTTGAATGAAATGAAAATTCAAATGGTTTTATACAACCTATAAATTAAATTAGATTTGAAATCAAATTATGCCTCAATGAAAGTAGATTTAGAAAAAGTCCTTTACCTTGGGTCCAACTTGACTTGTTCGTTTTATAATTTCCTAAATAATAAACTATAGTTGATTTCTACTTTCATCAGATAAATTTCATGTTTAATATTCATTTTATTTAACTTATTACCATTCTATAACAATTAGTTTATTATTTGAGTTCATCAGAGTCTTTTTTTCGATGTTCAGTACTTGAGTAAAATATGTACATGTTATAATTAAAAATTGTCCATGTGGTCAAAAGTCCATTATCTCTAGAATGATATTAATGATTTAGATATCATATCTATCATATATATCAATTATATATATTAATTTATAATATTATATAACATTTGGAGATAAGTACTGAAATGCACCGTTCTTGGTGATGGTAAGTCATACATATGCATGAACGCTACATTCATTTATATTTAGTATTTAATGGAATGAAATTTTAATGATACATTGGTATATTATAATTTCATTATAAAATCATATATAATTTCATTAACTCCATCCTTTATGCATTCCATATATGTAATGAACGAGTTATATCACATTAAGTGGGCGGTACTCCGCACTTCTTCAAATGAAAATATCATATATATATATATACACACAGACAACAGGAAAAGGTAAAAGGTAAGTTATAAAATGGAATTACAGAAGAAAAGAGATAAAATAAATAAATATCATATATCATATATAATTATAGAGCCATGATAATGTCCCAAATAAGAGATGGTATGGGATGATTGAATAACCATCGTTTCGTGAGTCAGTAGTTCGCCGTCCAGAAAAATAGTATGTTCATTTCCTATTATATGGTGGTGTGTGAAAGTGATTCTCAAATCGTTCTCATAACAACAACCTATTATATTGTGGAAACCTATGTGTTTATGTAATCAAAAAATAAGTAGATAATATGGAGTGATGAAGTAAAATAAATTAAGATAAATTGAGGTAAGTCATTAAGAAAAATTTAAGCATGTAGAAATTCATAAAAAATCATTTGAGTAATTTTTAATGAAATTAAAAAACAATATAAAATTAAATTATGAAATCATTATCGTATTGTAGTACCACAAGGAACCCTGATAGGGGATGGGGGAATCAAAATGTCTTTATTTTTATATTTATTTATTTTAATTTTTTCCCAATTTTTGTAAGAACCAGTTAAACATGATTGTTTTTAAAGAATAATTATGAAACACATAAATGAGAAAACCAAACCAAACACAAGAATTTATAAATTGTTCACCATTATGGGATTACCAAAATAGTATAAAAATATGATATACTGATGATAAAAAATTACATTAAATAGATTCTAAGAATTTTTATTTCTCAACGACAATAATTTCACCCAATCCCAATACCATTACAATGTATTGAGGGACAGTGAATTGAATCTCCTTATATAACTTATATTTAATCCTCTTTGAACACTTCTATGATGAATTATTCCATATAATAATGAAGATCATGTCACTATGTTCTCATAAATAATGTGATGAAAGACCCATAAAATTCAAGGAAATTTTTTTTCATAATTTTCTTTGGGATTTTATAATAACACAGTTTTAGAAGGCACTTGATTCTGAGGCCCGGTGTGCCCGGAATTTCTATCTGAATTTTAGCTCGGGTACGTTCAGTGAACAAACGAGTGGAAATTCCTATCTTTTGAACCGGTGCTTGGAATCGAATTCCAAGGGAATTGATGGAACCACAATGCCGGTAATTTCTTAGGAACACCTGTTCCGAATTTGCGTTTTCATGAGAGTTGATGATAAAAATTGTGGAAGTTTAATTTATAATTATTCAATAATTTTTATTTTACTCTAAGTGATTAATCCTTTGGATGGAAGTTGGGTAACTACCCAACCTCCCATGAGAGGTTATGAGGGTGGTGGGGCCAACACGAACCACACCCCTTCATATCCTCTAAACCCCCTCATCTCCCATTTAAATTTTGATAACTTAAGATTATTAACTTATGGAATTAATGTGGTGAGTTAAATGTAAATTTTTGAAATTCAAACTCTTGAATTTCAAAATCCTTGTTGTGTTAATAAAATAAGTTGAGAACTTATTTTATTTGGGATGGTGTTTAGTTGTTTGAGAGATTTTGGAGAAAAAGATAAGTAAGTATTGAGTTCTTCATTACCTTTGACGAAGAACACGAAGAATGAACGATCTCCGACGTGGAGTGCCGAGCCCTCGGAAACCGTCTTCTGCAACACCGACCTGCGACACGATGTCTTCTTCCACGACATTCTTCTTCCGCGACGTCTCTTCCGCGATAGTTTTCTATAACGAAATCTCCATCAACGTCTTCGAATCCTCTCCTCGCGACGCCGATGTTCATCATCTCTTTTATCAAGTTAAGGGATTTATTTTATTTAATTATTTCCGTTCATGATTCTAGTTTGTCGTTCTTCGTGGATATACGACTAAATGTTATCGTTTAACGAGAGGGGTCTGGACCGCACGAACACGGCCGACCCTCCACTTTATCCTTGTTTGATACATTGTGGTTTGGACGGAATGGCATGGTGCCATCGCACCACGCGGGAATCACATGACAAGTAATTCGCGGCGCCGTCGCGCCGCGCCGTGAAGTTGAAGAAGGATGCGACGCCATCGCGCCGCGTCAAAGAAAACCGAAGATGTCGCGGCCAGAGCGAGGCCATGACAGAGGGGTGCGGTGTTGTCGCACCGTGCAAGACAAATCAAGCCGTGGTCGGTTCCGGGCCGCGACAGAGCTGGCTGACCGGAGGCCGGTTCCGGGCCGCCGGTGTCGGCGATGGAGGAAGGACCGGCCGTCGCCGGTCCTTGTCGGCAGAACCGGCCGGCCGGACAAAGGAGAGCCGAGGGAATTAATTCCCCAGGTCGGCCAGATCAAACAACCCATATTAATGGGGGGGCGTGGTTACACCAGGGGGGCAGGGGCCCCCCCCCCCCCCCCCCTTGCCAAAACGGCTCGGCCGTTGGCCGAGCTGGCTAGCGCGCTGGGCGGGCTGTGCCCCGGCCGGACCGCCTTCCTGGCCGGTCCGCCAGGCCGAGCCATGCCCAAGACGGGCCGGGCCACACCAGGCCAGGCCATGCCCTGTCGGTCCGGGCCGCGCTGGGCCGACCGGGGGGTCTCGGGCCGGGTCGGTTTAGGCCCGAAACCCCCGTTTTCGGAGCATCTTCGATCTTTTGCCCATAACTTGGGCTACAGACCTCCGTTCGACGCCCTTCCAGTTTCGATGTGATCCTTGAATCGAGACGGTAGTTTTGGTATATCGCACTCAAGGTTTTGGAATACTTTGAGTTCGGCATGGTTGGTTCTTACACAAAACCAACTGGGCCCTCGGAGCTGAAATGCTCATATCTTAAGCTCCGGACGTCTGAATGACGTGCCGCTGGCATTTTTGGTTTCGTCTTAGCAAGACGGATCTTTCGGCTTACTACTCCCGAGGTTTGGACATAGGTGGAGTATGGTCGGGTTGGTTTTGCCTTAAAAACCAACCGGGCCCCTGTGACGAAAAATCCAATAACTCTCTGACCGGGCGTCCGATTGACGCGCCGTCTGCGACGTTGAGTTCCTGTTGGCGATACAGAACTTTTGGATACATCAACTCTGGACTATATTTCAGTTGCTGTAATAGCCTCTTGGCTCGTTGAGCGGACCCTCCCGAACGAGCTTGCTGTGTGCGGGAACCCAAGTGCGGGCTACGACTGCTACTGTGACTACGACGACGACTATGCTGAGATCCGCAGTGGATTCGACGATGACGACTACAACACTCAGCGATCCTATGTGGATCAGTGCTATCGATTCTGTGTGGGTCCGATCCTGTGTGGGTTAGCGCTCAATGGTTCTGTGTGAGCCAGCGACTACAGATCCTGTGTGGGTCCGATCCTGTGTGGGTCATTGCGGGGGTTAGTACCTATCGATCCTTTGTGGGTCTGACGACTTAGACGGATCAGTGATCATCTCTATCGTCTTTCGAAGAAGTATACCTATGTGAGCTGAATCTTGTTTGCTTTCCTATGTGGATTTTGTTGTGTTATCCTGTGTGGATTACCTTTTGCTTTCCTGTGTGGATTACATATGCTTTCCTGTGTGGACTGGGTTGTACTTGGGCTCGGAGGTTGGAGATTATTGGAATTGATGACTTAGGTATATGTATGGTCATATACCTAAGCAGTGCCGATTGTTACTTTGTGATTGTATGTTTCCTTTGAGGTTTATCCGTTGTGGATTTTGGGAGACCTTCGGGGGTCTCGGGGTCCCTACTGAGTAGCTTATACTCACCCCTGCACGTTCTATGCATGCACTACGTTGTGTTGGTTGCAGACGACGGATAGCGCTGATCATGGTGGAGGCTTACGGAGCAGGACGGTACCTGGAGTTCGACCACTGGGTGGGACGTACTCGGAGCGGTAGGCTAGACCCGAGGAGAAGTGGAGGCTTTTTGTACCCAACCTTCAGGTGGGATTCTCAGTGGAAAGCTCGTCGTTGCGGATTTACCTTTCAGTTGCTATTTTCCCTTTTGACTTGTACTTTACTTTCAGTTTGTGTTTGTATACTGGCTCACTTACTTTCTGCACTTACTGTTGTACTCTTTTTTTACTTAGTGTTTACTTCTACTGCTTGTTTACTCTCTGGTGTTTGTTTACATTACAAAGGCAATGCCTTCCCTTTTTACCGGGATTTACGCCTTGGTGCTAGTCGCCATCCCCTGGCCTATGGAAGGCGGGATTGGGGTAGTCACGGCACGGGTCCCGAGGACGGGTCGTGACAAATTGGTATCAAAGGAGTTCGGTTCTACCGCAGAACTTTGGACACTGATCATTTTCTATGTGAATCAATAGTGTTTAGCGTATTGGGTGTGGTTATCAGTCTAGGGAGTCCAGTGTTGGTGTGGCGGCCGACGTATCCGTACACCAGGACCATGACTTCTGATTTCCGACTTAATTCACGAAAACTTGGATTGCATGTGTGTTTCATGTTTCCTTTGTGATTACTTTGTATCAGTTCACCAGGTATACTGTTCTGACCGTGGCACACCTGTTTCCTTTTCAGGATGGCTCCACGACGGAAGCCAGGTAGGGTTCCGAGAGTTGAGTGTGACGACAGCCCACCGAGCGACGAGGCCTCGGTGCAGGGCCCTTTGTCAGCAGTGGCACAGACAATAGCTCTACCCTCCGATCCACCGATACTTCCAGCCCCAGCCGCTGACGATGCACGTCACCTCAGTGCACTGCATGAGTTCCAACACCAGCGACCGCCCAGGTTCCGCGGGGAGACGGACCCCCAGGTAGCCGAGGATTGGCTGGAGGCAGTGGTACGAGTTTTTCGGTTAGTGAGGACACCAGCAGACCTCATGGTGATCCTCGCAGCAAGCCTACTACACGCAGTAGCGGGTCGATGGTAGAGCTTGATGCTCTAGGTGCACAATGAGGCATCTCTGCTCTGGACGGATTTTGAGAGCCTCTTCTGCTCAGAGTTCGTCCCAGCCACCATCCGTGCGGTGCGTATCCAGGAGCTTCTTCAGCTGCGGCATGGCAACATGATGGTCTCCCAGTACTCGGTGAGTTTTACCGATCTCTCACACTACTCATCAGACATGGTATGGGACCCATTCTACCAGGCCCAGACCTTTGAGCAGGGATTGAGACACGAGATCTGGGCATCGTTGATCTCCCTGAGCATTCCGACTCAGACATGAGTACTGGAGCGAGCCCTTTTTATCAAGAGCTTTCTTGCAGAGTCTACACCAGCACCGAGACCCACCGCAGGGTGGCACATAGCAGAGTCTTTGGTAGCTGGCAGTCGACGGATGACTCTTGGGTCCAGGTAGACCAGACCCTCAGGCAGACGACCTCAGGACACTGGCTCAGCAGTGCGGGGCACACAGCGCGGAGCTAGTCTTTTGAGAGGCAGGCAGTGCTACTCACACGGCGGGCAGGGACACATGGCTCGTGACTGCCCGACCCTCCATGTCGTGGAGTAGCAGATGTTGTGGGACCACTGAGGAAGAGGCAGAGGGTCGACTGTGGTGGTCCGCAGGGAGGAGGAAGATGAGGTAGAAGAGCTGGCTGAGCAACAGGTGGTGGGAGATGCTTTGAGGATCTACCACCACCACCACCAAGAGGTCCACCCCGACCATAGGGAGCTGGCAGGCAGAGACATGCACAACTCCAGGCAGCAGAGGCCTACGACCACGGCACGCCCGAGATGATTCGAGGTACTATCTGTGACTATTCCACTCTTGTTGCAGTACTTATAGAAACAGGATCAAGTCATTCTTTCATAGCCGCTGCCCTTGTTCGGAGCTCTGATATTTCGACAGAGCCGTTGGCTCGATCTTTACGGCTAGAGACTTCTACGGGAGCAGACTTAACGATTACGCACAGGTGTCGGCAGTGTGATCTTACTCTAGGAGGCGAAAGCTTCGGCTAGGATCTTCTTGTAGTAGCGTAGAGACCTTACGATGTCATCTTGGTCATGGATTGGTTGTCTATGATCCATGCACATATTGACTGTATTAGGCACAAGGTGCGATGTGTATGCACTGACGAGAGCAGGTTCACCTTCACCGGTGAGAAGAGAGCCTTCACAGCACAGGGTGGAATTCCGCAGAGGAGAGGACAGACCATCACTCATCAGTTGGCTAGTCTCATCCTGGGAACAGTTGACGTGCGGTGTCCAGGTTTTCCGGCAGTGGTGGATCTGTATACGGACGTTTTTCCGACGAAGTTCCAGGGATACCTCCACGCAGAGGGGTAGACTTTTATATTGACATGTACCCCGGGACAGCCTTGATATCGACTCCCGAATATCGGATGGCCCCCATTGAGTTTCGAGAGCTGCGGGTACAATTGGAGGACTTGTAGGGCAAGGGGTTCATCCGACCCAGTGTTTCACCGTCGGCTTCCCCGATATTGTTCGCCAAGAAGGCGGACGGGAGCTTGCGGCTTTGTGTCAACTATCGTCGCCTGAACCAGGTGACAATGAGGAACAAGTATCCGCTACCGAGGATTGATGACCTCTTCGATCAGCTCAAGGGAGCACGGTGGTTCTCGAATATAGAACTCAGGTCAGGCTATCATCAGCTCAGAGTTCGAGACGAGGACGTGCAGAAGACGTCCTTCAGATGTCGGTATGTCCATTATGAGTTCTTGGTTATGCCATTTGGCGTAAGAAATGCTCCAGTAGTGTTCATGGCCCTTGTGAATGGGATCATTCAGCCATACCTCGATCGATTTGTCGTAGTCTTCATCGATGACATTTTGATTTACTCGACGACTGAGGGGGAGCACGCATACAACTTGCGGGTTGTACGAGACACACTCCAAGAGCACCAACTTTATAGTAAGCTCTCGAAGTGTCAGTTCTGGATACGTGAGTTCCACTTCTTGGGACACGTTATCTCTGAAGCGGGAGTTGTAGTGGATCCTGTGAAGATCGAGGGAGTGCTAGCTTGGGAGCCAACCAGGAGCGTGATGGAGGTGCGGAGTTTCTTGGGTCTAGCTGGATACTACCAGAGATTTGTGCCAGACTTCTCCAGAGTTGCGGCACCACTATCATCTTTGACGAAGAAGGGGAAACCCTTCGTGTGGACAGACAGATGTCAATAGAGCTTTCGGGAGCTAAGACCGAGATTGAACAATGCACCTATCTTGAGGTTGCCTGAGGATGGAGTAGGGTACGTAGTCTACTGTGATGCATCAGGTACCGGACTCGGATGTGTCATGATGTAGGAGCGGGCAGTGATCTCTTATGGATCACGTGAGTTGAGGCCGCATGAGAAGAACTACGCTACCAATGACTTGGAGTTAGCAGCAGTGGTATTCGCTCTGAAGACATGGCGACACTATCTGATGGGCGAGCGCTTTATAGTCTTTTCTAACCATCAGAGTCTCAGATACATCTTCTCTCAGAAGGATCTGATTCTGAGATAGTGACGATGGCTCGAGTTCCTCCGGTACTATAACTTTGAGATAGTCTATACTCCTGGGATGGGGAACGTGGTAGCCGATGCTCTCAGTAAGAGGTAAGGCATTCTGCTACATGAGGAGGCGACAGAGAAGCTAGCCTCTTTGCAGATATCCTTCGTGGATAGAGATGGAGCAGCCTTCCTGCAGTCTCTCCTAGTCACTCCACTACTGTAGCGGGTCAGAGAGGCACAGCATGGGGACGCTGACTATGAGACGCGGCGTGCATAGATATCTTCAGTACAGGGACCTGATGGTTTCTCCTTTGGAGGAGAGCACAACGTCCTTTTCAGAGGACGTACCTTGGTACCAGTTTCTTTACGGGAGGAGGTGCTGAGAGAGTTTCACACTTCTCCTTTGGCGGTACATCCTGGATTGGCAAAGATGTACCAGGATCTCAGATGGCAGCACTGGGGGCCGACCATGAAGAAGGTTGTGGCGTAGTTCATTTCTCGATGCCTCACCTGCTAGTAGGTGAAGGCTGAGCACCAGGTACCAGCAGGCTTGGTACAGCCCTTGGAGGTCCCGGAGTGGATGTGGTATGGGAAATATATGGACTTCGTGACTGGACTTCCATGCACTTCCAAAGGTCACGACTCCATCTGGGTGATTTTCAACTGACTCACCATGTCGGCACACTTTCTACCCGTCAGAGAGCAGGGCTCAGTGGAGATTTTGGGACGACTTTATGTTCAGGAGATTGTGCGGCTTCATGGTGTGCCATCAACTATCGTCTCCGATTGAGATTCTCACTTTACATCCCGGCTTTCGAAGGGGTTGTAGGAGGGATTCAGGACGCAGCTACGTCTGAGCACAGCCTTTCTCCCTCAGACGGATGGTCAGACTGAGAGGACCATTCAGACTCTCGAGGACATGCTCCGCGCATGTGTCCTCGACTTTGGTCGTAATTGGGAGGACCACCTACCCTTGGTGGAGTTCGCGTACAACAACAGATACCACTCCACCATCGGGATGGCACCATACGAGGCGTTGTATTACCGACCTTGTAGATCTCCTTTGTGCTGGACAGACCCTGGGGAGTCAGCACTTATTGGACCAGAGATGGTCCAGGCCACGACAGAGAAGGTCCAGGTCATCCAGGAGAGGATGAGGACAGCTCAGAGCCGTCAGAAGTCTTATGATGACAGGAGGCAGAGGATACTAGAGTTCGAGGATGGAAACCACGTCTTCTTGCGTGTCTCACCTCGATGTGGATTACAGAGATTTGGTCGAGGAGGCAAGTTGTCTCCACACTTCATCGGACCGTTCCAGGTCCTCAGGTGGATTGGCGAGGTGGCTTATCGCCTGGCTCTACCACCTTAGTTGCACCGGGTGCACGACGTCTTCCACGTATCTCAGCTGAGGAGATATGTGCATGACCTGACGCATATCATTGACTATGGGGATCTTGACGTTGATGACGGGATGAAATTTGCGGAGGTCTCAGTGGAGATTGAGGATCGATAGGAGCGGGTCCTACATAGACGGTCGATTCCTCTAGTGCGTATCAGATGGCAGCACGGGAACCTCCAGGAGAGCACTTGGGAGCGGGAGGCTCAGATGCGTGCTCACTACCCACTTTTGTTTCCCTAGTTTTTGATGCATCTTTACGGGGATGTAAAGCCCTGAGGTGGGAGTAATTTAAAGACCCATATAATTCATGGAATTTTTTTTCTTATTTTTCTTTTGGATTTTACAAGAACTTAGTTTCAGACGGAACTTGATTCTGAGGCCCGGTGTGCCCGGAATTTCTATCCGAAGTTTAGCTCGGGTACGTTCAGTGAACGAACGAGCAGAAATTCCTATCATTTTAACCGGTGCTCGAAATCAAATTTTGAGGGCACCGATGGAACCACAACGCCGGAAATTTCTTAGGAACATCTGTTCCAGAGTTTCATTTTCACGAAAGTTGATGATAAAAATTTTGGAAATTTAATTTATAATTATTTTACAATTTTTATTTTACTCTAAGTGATTAATCCTTTGGATGGAAGTTGGGTAACTACCCAACCTCCCTTGGGAGGTTATGAGGGTGGTGGGGCCCACACGAACCCCACCCCTTCATATCCTCTATACCCCCTCAACTCCCATTTAAATTTTTATAACTTAAGATTATTAACTTATGGAATTAATGTGGTGAGTTAAATGTAAGTTTTTGAAATTCAAACTCTTGAATTTCAAAAGCCTTGTTGTGTTAATAAAATAAGTTGAGAACTTATTTTATTTGGGTTGGAGTTTAGTTGTTTGAGATATTTTGGAGAAAAATATAAGGAAGTCTTGAGTTCTTCATTCCCTTTGACGAAGAATGCGAAGAACGAATGATCTCCGACGTGGAGCGTCGAGCCCTCGGAGACCGTCTTCCGCGACACCGACCCGCGACACGACGTCTTCTTACACGATTTTCTTCTTCTGTGACACCTCTTCCGCGACGGTTTTCCGTGACGAAATCTACGTCAACGTCTTCGAATCAATGCTTCGCGACGCCGACATTCATCATCTCTTTTATCAAGGTAGGGGATTTATTTTATTTAATTATTTCCGTTCATGATTCTAGTTTGTCATTCTTCGTGGATATTCCACTAAATGTTATCGTTTAACGAGAGGGGGCTGGACAACACAAACACGGCCGACCCTCCTCTTTATCCTTGTTTGATACTTTGTTGTTTGGACGTAATGGCGTGGTGCCGTCTCACCACGCGGGAATTGCACGACAAGTAATTCGCGGAGTCGTCGCGCCATGCCGTGAAGTTGAACAAGGACGTGATGCCATCGCTCCGCGTCAAATAAAACCGAAGACGAAGCGGATGGAGCGAGGCCGTGGAAGAGGGGTGCGGTGTCGTCGCACTGCTCCAGAAGAATCAAGCCATGGCCGGTTCCGGGCCGCGGCAGAGTAGGGTGACCGGCGGCCGGTTCTGGGCCGCCGGTGTCGGCGATGGAGGAAGGACCGGCCGTCGCCGGTCCTTGTCGGCAGAACCGGCCTACGGGTGCGGGCCGGCCGGACAAAGGAGAGCTGGGAAAATTAATTCCCCCAGCCTTCCATATCAAACGGACCCCATCAATGGGGGGGGGGGCAGTTACACCAGGGGCAGGTGCCCCCCTTGCCAAAACGGCTCGGCCGTTGGCCCAGCTGGCCAGCGCGCTGGGTGCGCTGTGCCCAGGCCGGACCGGCCGCCTGGCCGGTCTGCCAAACCGGGCCGCACCCAGGCCGCGCCGGGCCGACCCGGACCCGAGGCGGGCTGACTCAGTTCTGGCCGACCGGGGGGTCTCGGGCTGGGTCGGCCCGGGCCCGAAACCCCCGTTTTCGGACCGTCTTCGGTTTTTTCCCATAACATGGGATACAGACCTTCGTTCGATGCAATGTTAGTTGAGATGGGATCCTTGAATCGTGACGGTCATTTTGGTATATCGCACTCAAAGTTTCGGAATACATTGAGTTCGGCAGGGTTGGTTCGTACACGAAACCAACCGGGCCCTCGGAGCAGAAACGCTCATATCTTAAGCTCCGGATGTCTGAATGACGTTCCGTCGTCTTTGTTGTTTTCTTCTTAGTGAGACGGATCTTTTGGCTTACTCCGCCCGAGTTTTGGACGCAGGTGGAGTACGGTTGGGTTGGTTTTTCCTTAAAAACCAACCGGGCCCCTGGGACGAAAAAGACAATAACTCTCAGACCGGGCGTCTGATTGACGCGCCGTCTGTGACGTTGAGTTCCTGTTGGCGATACAGAACTTTTGGATACATCAAATCTGGACTATGTGTCAGTTGATGTAACAGCCTCTCGGCTCGTGGAGCGGACCAACCTGAACAAGCTTACTGTGTGCGGGAACCCTAGTGCTGGCTGCGACTACTACTGTGACTGCGACGACGACTGTGCTTAGATCCTCAGTGGATTCGACAACGATGACTACAACACTCAGCGATCCTGTGTGGATCAGTGCTATCGATCCTGTGTGGGTCTGATCCTGTGTGGGTCAGCGCTCAGTGGTTCTGTGTGAGCCAGCTCCTACAGATCCTGTGTGGGTCCGATCCTGTGTGGGTCATTGCGGGGGTTAGTACCTATCGATCCTTTGTGGGTCTGACGACTTAGATGGAATAGTGATCATCTCTATCGTCTTTCGAAAAAGTATACCTGTGTGAGCTGAATCTTGTTTACTTTCGTATGTGGATTGTGTTGTGCTATCCTGTGTGGATTACGTTTTCCATTCCTGTGTGGAATACGTATGCTTTCCTGTGTGGATTGGGTTTTACTTGGGCTCGGAGGTTGGACCATATTTGAATTGATGACTTAGGTATATGTATGGGCATATACCTAAGCATTGTCAGTTGTTAATTTGTGATTGTATCTTTCCTTTTTGGATTATTCTTTGTGGATTTTGGGAGACCATCGGGTGTCTCGGGGTCCCTACTGAGTAGCTTATAATCACCCCTACACTGGCTATGCCCGCACTACGTTGTGTTGGTTGCAGACGACGGACATTGCTGATCGTGGTGGAGGCTTGCGGAGCAGGATGGTACCTGGAGGTGGACCACTGGGTGGGACGTACTCGGAGTAGTAGGCTGGACCTGAGGAGAAGTGGAGGCTTTTTTTACCCACCCTTCAGGTGGGATTCCCATTGGACAGATCATCGTTGCGGCTTTACCTTTTAGATATTGTTTTCCCTTTCGACATGTACTTTACTTTCAGTTTGGGTTTGTATAATGGCCCACTTACTTTCCGCACTTACTGTTGTACTCTGTTTTTACTTAGTGTTGACTTCTACTGCTTGTTTACTCTGTGGTGTTTTTTTACTTTACAAAGGCAATGCCTTCCCTTTTTACCAGGATTTACGCCTTGGTGCTAGTCGCCAACCCCTGGCCTATGGAAGGCGGGCTTGGGGTAGTCACGGCATGGGTCCCGAGGACGGGTCGTGACATGTGATGAATATTTTTCATCCAAAGTTCTAGAATCCCATTATTCACTATGATCCATAATATTTAGAATGAATATTAAATTTATATGTTTTGAAAGCTGGACATAAAATCATTCACGAAAGTGAATAGCCAAACTGTATTCCCCACATAGTATACATTAAAAACCACCATGTGTACTATTCAAGAATATAATCACATACAATAGTACATCTCTACCAAATAAATTTTGAGAATTTTCATCATTATCTTACCCCACTAATCTATGTTTCTCAAAATCCATCTCATAACCTCTTTCATTAGATGAACTAACTAAATAGTCATTCCTTGCTATACTTAAATTCTATATTGTGAAGTATTTTATTTATATATGGACTTTAAATTATATAATTACTCCATATACAATGAAGACATCCCACCTTTTTCATTTTTAGGACTAATCTATACATATCCTTTAATATCATAAATAAATAATCAATGAATGGATTGACCTGGTATTTTTATGCAAATACATCGAGAAAAGTGACAACCAACTAAAAATCTATTTAAAACCCTTGAAAAAAACCATGTAAATTATAAATGGAATTGCCATACCCTGTCCTGATATATAATCCTACCATACCACACATAAAAATATATTCATATTTTGTAGTCGATCCATGTTGCATGTGATTTTTGAATTTTTCAATTAATGGAAATTGTCACCTTTCCATCATAAATTAATATTCATTATTTAATTCATGAAAGATCTTCGACATATGATATTTTTTACTATGTATTAAGAAAATATTCCCCTCAATTCAAAAATAAATATTATTTTTGGGATTCTCAATATATATATATATATAAATCATTCCATTAGATTTTATACTTTCTGAAAGTCCACCAAAAATATAAATACCCAAACATAAAAATATATAAAACACTTGAAAACAACACCATTTCAATTTTATTTCAAGTATTTAAATACCATAAAAACATATCCCCAAAAATTCAAATTCCTAGATAAACCTATGAAAACATTGAAAAATAAAATAAAAAAATTACACAGTGGAATGAAAGTCATTTGTTTAAATATTCTCTCCCTTTGAGCTAGATAACTATCTAGACTGAATTTTTATGATGCATACATTCTTAATTTCATCTTGAATGTAGTATAACAAATCATATATCACTAAAATTCAATTCGAGAAATTCTCAATGTAGGGAACTATAGTTTAAAAGATAAATTCATTTTTATGTCATTATATATTATATAACTTCCCTATCTCTATACTAATAAAACAGCTACTCTATGGAAGAATTGTGTGTCCCAATGGATCATATATCCAGTAAAATTCACACCCTAAAAATCACTCTATACTGGGGAGTGAGTTAGGTTTTGAAACAAAATGATGATTTTCTAAATTTCAAAAAAGGATATACCTATTTGAATGTAAACCCATATTTATAGGGAAACTATTCAATATGGATAATCATGTATGGAAACATATAGTAAATTGTGAGTGGGTAATAATCTAATCCCAAAAAATGTGAAAGGTGGTTGAACACTAAGGTTCAGATTATGTTTCTAAAATTTTCATGTTTCCAATGGATATTTCATGATGTCTATTACATGTTTATTTTTGTAAATAGAATAAAATTTGACCATACCCTTCAATACCTATTATTTAAGGTACTATTACATGATATTAATATGAATATTCTAGAATTGGTGTACTAGATTAAACATGATACCAATCACACTATATTCATCATAGAAAATCATCATTGTATTTCTCAATTATACATCAATATCTTATATAAAATATTTCATCCTATAAATTTGAGTGCATGTATTTTCCACTATGATATATTATGCATGTTCCATACTAATAAAGGATATTTCCTACTTATCACTTAACAAACTCTCTATTTTATTTCCAATGTAGAAATAACTAACAGTAATATATTTTCAATCCATTAAATCACTCACCAAGTCTGCATTATAAAATGTACAAAATTAAGGATCCATTCTTATTTAAATGTGAAATCCAAAATTGAGAGCATATTACATGTAACACAAGATTAATTTAATTTGAACAAGAATATCATCCATAAAATTTATCCTAATATAAGTTACAATACATGTTTTAATGATAATACATTTTTGTGTAGCAATAAAATTTAGAATACATTCAATTATCCTCATATAAATCGTTCTATCAATATATTTTCAATGTTTGTTCTTTCAAGGATTTATTCCTTCCATAATTCAAGCTGAAATAATATTGGAATCATCCATTTTGAAATTTATTATGATATATTTTTCATTGTTTACTAGAGATAGAAATATGTATTCATTATTCTATATCAAAAAAATAATTAAAAAATATGTGATTTCCCAAAACAAGGATATTTCAAATTATTAATTAATATTATTCATAGGATCATCAAAAAAATATATTATCTTCCCTATAAAATTTAATCATCCACTAAAAAATGTACTACAATCATATCTTAATTGTATGTATTTATATTGAAGAAATAGTCAACATTACACAATTTTAATTTCATCTTCTTATATATGAGTGTAGATAAGAATACCATTATATTAGTGCCTAATTTTAACTAAATAGACCATTCATTAATTTCTAATATTTTATTCATTTCAATAAAAAAATTTATTGGGTTTTCAATATAAATTCTTCATCAATGACAGTGTTTTAGAATTACATTTTAATATCCATCTAAAAAAATGTATCCCCATTCAGTTTTAAGATCCTAAAGGACCCTGATTGACTCTGTTCAAATAATTAAGAGAAACTTTCTTCAACATTTATTCCATATATTTATGTATAACCTTATCACCCCATTAATGAATTATTTATTACATCATTTCCATTTTTACTATTTTTTATTTGATATCCACTTTGATAAAATCATATTAAGTTTATATATCAATAAAATGAGATTTTATGTTTATTTTATTCAATTGGATCCAATTCCTAATTCACAGAATTAATCCATGAATCACATTTATTTAACTATTCATGTATGGTTGGCTCCAACAAGGAAAATATAGTTACATTCTTTATAGTCAATGATATAATATTTGTGATGGTGAATATTGATCCATAAATATTTAAAATTGATAAATTTATATTAATAATTTTATTCTCTAAATCTCGTGATCAAATTATAATGGAATAATATTCTCCTTTGATTTGGCCCTATATTCTTCATCTTTAGATTAACTTTTCACTACTAAATGATTTTGTAACTTTTTAAATTATTTATCTTCTTTTATTCATTGAAAACATCCGAAATTTTGATTATAAAAAGACTTAATTTTTTATACTCACTGACATTGAAATTATTATTTAACCTTATATCATCCAGTATATAGTTAAAGAATTTTATTTCCTTACTCATTTCTACGTATCCTAAATATCACTTCTTTGACATCCAGATCACTATAATTTATTTAATTTAGTTCTTTATATCAAATTTAAATTTTACTGATAATGATTATAAATTTCATCAGAGTATGATTCATCGTATTGGACAAATAATATAGGGAATTTTCTTCCCCCAAGCGTCCTATAAAATATTCTTGCGTATAAACTAAAACTTCAAAATAAACATTAAATTAATATGTAGATAACCCATTAGTAATAAATAGTATTCAATATTAATTACATTCCAATATAATTGTTAAAAAATTCCATTTTGGTGGGGGTTTATCATCAATGATAAATAATTCATAATTCAATGATCATTATGCTAATTTTAAAACTAAATCAATTTTTATTTTTATTTATTATTGGATCATGGAATATTGATTAGGAATTTAGTCTTATTATAAACTCTACATCTCTACAACTTATTTAATTTCATCACTAAAACTTCATTGTATATAAAAATAATGTATGAAAATATATTATTATCGTTATATAAAATGATGAAATCCCACCCCTTATACTTGGACTATATATCAAATAGACCAAAAAAAGAAGTGTTCCTTATAATGATATGCCTGGTTTCATTTGTATTTATTTGTTAATATAGATTACAATCTATCTCTCTCTATATACTTGTATCACAAGTATTCTCACAATATAATTTCATAATGTTAATATATGCAAGAACCATTAAATATGAAAAATTATACATCATTAATGGGTGAATACAGATATTTATAAGAATCCACATGTTCTACACTATTCCAAATATTAGGAGGTATGTGTTTTAATTAATATAAATATGATACATATTATGTTTTTCCACTATTCTTTAATATGTTAATTCCCAAATATTCTATTGATAAAAATACCATTCTTCTTAAATGAATCCCTATATGAAAACTGCCATATATGACACACCCTCACCATGATGTCCCTAAAAAATGTCAGAATTTTCATTTTTAAGTCTACTGCATCTAAGGTAGGTATGTCTAGCCTCTTCAATTTTCAGGGCGCTATAATTACCAAACAACCCCACAACATCATTCATCAATTTGTATTTTTTATATATTTAAATTCAATGTCTTCTATAAAGAGAACCCACTATCAATGATCTTTGTGGGGTTGTTATTTGTATCCATAATAGAAATATCTACTCAAAATTCCATTTCCACTTATTAGTTCCCTTCTAGGAGATTCTTGGATTATTATAAGTAAAAAAACATATATTATATCACTTCATCAGAAGTAATATAGTTATACTCATCTTATTTATCAAATAGTGGTAATCTATTTCCCAATGTTATACAATAGGTTTGTATAACATTCTATTGAATCTATCTCCAATAGTGGTAAAAAATATTTTTAAACAATATAATAATAAAATCATTATTCCCCTAATTTGAACTAAGAAAAACATTCCACAGAATGTCTGATAATTTTTCAATAAAGAAAATATATTTTCCCATGGTATTCTTTAATATATTATCCACATTAAAATAAAACCTTTCCACATCACATTATAATATTACCTAGCTACAAAATCTACACAAATAAAATTTCATATAATGAAAGATCAGCACTCCTTCATTCCTCCACATTTCACCATGTTTAATAAAAAATCATGATGATCATTGTTTAACCCTTAATTATTTGGACTTATTATTTTCCCTATGTTTTTCTTTCATATTTGATGCCTTCTCAAAATAAAATTGGTATTTTATTTTATACTGGAAAGAAAAAAATTCGACCTCTCGTTGATCTGATATGTTGTTTTTGTTTTTAATTCATTTAATGTTTTTACATCACATCCAATTCTACTTTTTCCCAAAAATCTTTGTCATTGTAAATTCAAAATGCAATTAAAATTATCAAATACACAAATTTATATTTCTATAAATTATATATCTAGGATGATCATAATGTTAAGATCACTTTATGATAAATTGGAATTAATTATAAATTCTAGTTTTTATCAAAGTTACAACGTTGTATTCTATGGGATATACCAACTTTTTTTCTTACTTTACTCATTCATGAAGTTCATCTACCACCATATAATTTTCTATAATACTATAATATTATTTCAAAGAAATATTTTAATTAATTTTTCTACAAAATTTATATTATAACTAATTTTATATTTAGTAAATTTTTAATTCATGTTAGTCAACATATTTGGGTTATTTTTGAATAATCCTTTAATATTTTTATTTCATATTCATTAAAGAATTTGATGAAAAATAGATACAACAATATGTATATGAATCTCAAATATGAATTTTAAATTATTTTGATCATAATTATTACATTGTCCCATTTCATATATATCAATCATAACATCATTAAAATTGGACATGAACATTGGTTCCACTTCCTCCATATTGTCTCTATTATCATTTTTCATTTATCTCACTATGAACATCCATTAAAATTTCAGTCCTTATTTTATGTCACCTTTTAATGGGATCCTACTCTATAGACTCTACATGAATTGTTATTTAATACAATATTTTGAAATTTCATTGAAACCCACGAATCTTTGTTTCCTACAATATCACATTGAAATCAATTGATTTGTATCTTTTCTATAAACCCTAATTTTACACTATTAAAATTTCTGGAGAAAAGATAATAGAATTCATTATCCATATATTTTTTATCGTCAGAAACTCTTCCATTTTCATGTTTCCCATTACCGTTAAATTCATCTACATAAAGAAATAACTAAATGCTACTTCTGTAATTACATGTATTTAATGATGAACTATGATCATGAACAGATAATCAGTACAAAGTTATCAAAATCACTTTCCTTATGATATGTTATTATATTATTATTCAGAGTTCATAGCGTTGACAAACAATTATTCAGAATATTTATATCTATAATTTCTTCCCCATGACCTAGAATATCACAAAAAACAATAGTGATTATTTAAAATAGACTATGAGATATTACAAATGGGTTCAACTTATAATCATTAAATTTATTATGGAGAACACTTATCTTAACCACTTTCATATATCAATCCCTTTAATTTATTTTGGATAGTTTTTTGAATATACCCTTGTAACCCATGAAGCTATCCTCCATAATATATATATATATATGTGATATAATAGATAATTTTTTATGCAATTATGATCTTTCGAATCATCATAAAAGATTTTTATATTATCACAAACCATATATTTTCATGTCGCATCATTTACTTTAATCCCGTGAAGAGAGACTAATATATCTTGTAGTGTCATATGGAAATGATATTATCTCTATATTTTTATAAAAATATGATAGTTTATCAAATCAATTATTTGGCCTTTTTTGAATGTAACAGAATTCTCCAGGTTTATTTTCTTTTAAAAAATATATTTAGATCTTGTAATTTCATTCAGATGAAACTTATTATACCTAAAGACACCATGAGAGGGGAGGGATGAATTAGGGTGTAAATTTTTTATTTTTAATTTCGTGGATATTTCTTAGAGAGCTTTAGGAACTCATTAAACATGTCACTTAATAATTCGTATTCAATAAACATAAGAATTTATAAAAAATAGAAAACACAATTATTATTACTTGGTTCACCACAATGGGATATTCCAATGTGAATATGATGATGATGTGTCGAAAATTCTTGAATCTGTATAGCCTTCCAGTATTTTATAGATTAAAGTTTTTGTACAAGATCATAATATTCTAGGAATAATTCCTATATAATATATTCAGGGATAGAATATTACTATCACTAGATAATTTTTTTTTCAACTCCTTCATACACAATATTATTCATAATGTTTATCTCATGTATATCACATAATGGTCACTCAATAATTGTAAATAATGTGATGATTATAATGTAAAATTAATTATAAGATATTATCCTTCAATATGTTTATTGAAAATAAAAATAACCACTAGATATATATATATAAGTTCATAATAAACAATTCCATGTAGTAAGGTGTTATATTGAAAAATGTTTAATATGACATTTCATTTATAGTCCACCATTTACACTACATGATTAGAATCATAATTCATATATGAATTCTCTATAATGTGATTAAAATATACCTCATCCTCTAATAGACATTTTAACTCTATTTTGTGGAAAAAACAAGTGTGACCAAAGGTAAAAATGAGACAAATATTACCTTAATCCCACAATATAAATAATATATTGTAAAAGTAAACAGAAAAACAAATTAGTTAAATTTTTATTGTCCTGGAGATTAGATACATAAATATATCAATTGATTTCACTCTTTAATAATTAACCATAATCATTCTCTTGTATACCCATTACTATATATGTCATTTGATTTAACCTTCTTCATTACCTATGTAATGGAATTTTTTGAACTGGTAGAAGAATTTTGATCAATAAGGGTAAGAAATATCATAATGTGTTAGATCATAATCAAAATGGACTACATGATTAGAAAATAAATTTTTTAATATGTGATCATAAGTCCATATATGATAATCATAAAACATGATAATGGTCCATATTATCATTAAATTATCTCGAAATAATCATAAATGATAGATGAAAATAATACTAACCCAAAACATGTGACCCTGACAGAAATGTGTAGAATAATGTAAAACAATTGAATAATCATAAAAGAATATAGTATATTGGTAAAATAAGTAAAATATGGGGCATTCATAAACCTATGAATATCTATCACTGTGATCTTATCTTCTCATACACCTATTTACAAGTAGTGTTACTTTTTGTGATGCTATATACTTGCAAACACATTGTCCTGAAATTTATAACTCATTAAATATAATCAATTAATAAATTCATTGAAGGAAGATATATTTAAAATTAAAATTTTAATCTATATATAAATGTTTTAAATGAAAATTAAACATTAATAGTTTCAAAAGGATCCCCTGGGACATGATTGATTTTCCAAAAAAATGTAAAACATTAAATTTAATGAACATTAAAATTCATAAGATATTAAAATTTATCATTTTACAAATGGAATAATATAATAATAAAATACGAAAAATGTTCAGAACATATTTTTCTAAAGGAAAACACAAGGAAAGAAAATTTATCTGAAAATAAATAAAAATGTTGAAAAATTTTAAATCATTGATGAAAAAGGAAATATTAATGAAACATATTTTTTGGTGAAATATGGAGAATTAATAATCCATAATTATAAATAGTTCCTAATAAATAATCCACAAATGGAAAAAATATTATATAAAGGAGAGGTGAACATACTTTTAGAAAATTAATTTTTCAAATAATTTTTTATAATTTGTACATTAAAATGTTATATTAGCTTTATAACATGAACTATAAGAAACCTAAAACATTTTTTTTAAAATATTAATTAATGATATATATCTAAAAAAGGATTTTTTTTTTCCAAAAAATAGGTGTGAAATTACTTCTAAAACCATTCGGTTTTAATATAATATTCAATAATGTAACGTTGAAAGAAAAAATAGTTTTTTTTCAATGAAAATGGTTAGTCAATGATAAAACACTCATTTTTAAAGGATCAGGAAATATTTTTCACAATTAGAACTACCATGTCGAGAATAAACCACATCCAAAATAATAAATAATACATTACATTAAAATAATTTAATTTTAATAAAATGAGCAATGTTTATAAAAAATTTATTTTCTAGATGGGAAGAAAACATTAATGGGAATTAAAAATATATACATTGAGGAAAAAACAATTAAAGTAAATATAATTATACATAAAAATGTTCTGTTTAAGGAGACAATAAAGTCATCAAGAAGAATGAAAATTATGTGGAACCTTATTCCCATTGAAAATAAGAAATAAATATGACAACCTAAAAATAGTTTACAATATATTAATATTGAATGATAACAAAACAAAAAATAGGGATTATGACCAAAAGGTGATATTTGAGTCATGAGTTCGCTTACAACATTTTCATCTAGTAAACCAAAATCCCATGAGGGTGATACATATAAATAGATAATTATAAATCATGAAAAATAATTGTATCATGATAAAAAATAAAAATACTAATTTATTTACTCATCTGAATAGAAATCATGGTGTAAATCTTAAATTTGGCTCATGGGATTCAAATTTGAGACAAATGAACCCCTAAATATATCATATTCTTTAATGTAAAGATCATTTGGATGTTAATTTATTAAAATAGTGTAGAAATATAAAGGAATGTGTATGGAAATATAATATTATGAAATAATTGTTTAAAATAATTCATTTCAAAAGAACAAGGATGAAGAGTTTCTATTATATATCTACGAATTTAAAATTAAAAACACATAATTTTTTCCCTTATTAGTAATATGAACTATAATTTCCACTATTAAGAAAATAAATAAATTAAAATTCTACATCACGACATTATTAGAAAATATTACACAATTAAAATAATTATTATAATTTTTTATACGGAGTACAATAATTATTTTATGATTATTATGAAAATATAGTGTTAATCACAAAAAAAAATTGTGGTGGTTTAATAAATGTTATGTCATTAAAAATAATTTTACAAAAATTTAATTATTTATATATTCTTTATGTTCATGTAATATATAAATTATATGGATTTAATACTTTATTTTCTATTTCAATATTGTATTTAGATATTCTTTTTGAAAATGGAATCAGTGTTGGAATTTTTCAATTATTTTTTACAACTAATAATGATTAATTGAAAATAATAAATAAAAAAATATAACAATGGTAAAAAACTGAAAATTATGATTTTCATATTATATTATAATTGTATTATTTATCATGTTTTCAAAGTCATTAAAAATATATTTTTATATCGTTGTTCATGTTGAAGGTCTAACTGTACCAAACATGGACACATATTAAATTTTTTGGTGAGTATGGTTAATGAGGTATTTCATTTGACACAATTCCATTATAAAAGAATAATAATGATATATATATATATATTTATTAATAATAGTGAAACATATTTTTGGGTTTTCTGTAATTTATTAAAATGTATATGGAAAACAATGTTTCATCATGGAAGTGGTATTCAATACGTATGCATGATTAGCGTTCAAGTTTTTCAACATGTGAGAATATGGTGAAAGAGAAATAGTAAATTGGAATTTTTGAATAATAATTACATTATATATAAATATCTATAATATTAATTCATTATTACCACCATTAATAAAATAAAATTAAGGAGGTAATGAAAAACAGACGATATAATTTTGTGGTGGTGGTAGTCTTCGCAGAACAGTAGCGATGTTATTTTGTTTTTCATAAGTGGAAGGATATGAATAAATACTGGTTATAGAAATATTATGTAAAAATATTATTATTTTATTGATATTTAGATCATAATATTATTGTGGTAATGTGATAGTAATATTATTAATATTAAGAATAAATTCCTAGGAATGAGATTATACTTCTGACAGATTCTTGATTTTACATTGGATATTCCTTTGAAATTGAAATCATTGGGATAAATATGTGAAGTGGGATTTTTTTTAAAAAGGTTTAGATTGGTTGTAAAAGGTTATAATATCTAGGATTAATTTATAGGTTAATTTTATCATTCAAAAGGCGGATTTTAGAACATTTCATAAGATGAAAAAATGGATCTTTTAGAAACACAAAAAAAAATTCAATAATTTTGTGATGCTATTTAATTGATAAATATATGAAAAAATGGAAATAATAGAGGTTTGGGAAAATTTAATATCATAAATAATATCAAAAAATTATTTAGAAGTGATCTTTTATTATATTTTTTTTCATTAACCCAATGTAAAACGCTTTATATCATTTTTATTTGTTAATGTGGAAATAATTGTTTTAAATATAATAATTAGGCTTCAAAAGTAAAATTAAAATTGTACTTATTGACTCATTTATACCATATGATTTTATATATTAAAATTATTTAATCTTATCTAATTTAAAAAAATTTGAAAATTTATTATTAAAATAAACACACATAATCATCAAAATATAGTTTTTCAAAAAATGTTCATTTTCATCATTAAATTTATGTATATGATAAAAATATCATTATTAATAATTTTTCTATCATATATAATTTAACATTATTAATATAATTTGAATTTGAATTTAAATTAAATAAAAAACTAAAAAAAACCCCAAAAATTCTTCATTTATAGAGAATTACATAAACACTTTATAGGGAATTGATCTTTTTATGTAGTTATAAAAAAATTTGAAGCAGTATCTATATGCTCCAAAAATATTTTAAAATTTATTAAGTAATTTATTTAATGAATATATTATTACATAATAGGTTTTTTCATCTTATTGGAGCTCTTACATAGTTATAAAATCAGAATTCCTATATTTTTACTTAAAAAATAAATCCTTAAAAAAATATCAAAAATTTTTTCTAATTAAATTTTCATTGTTAGAGTTAAAAAATGAATTTTTTAAAAAAATATATATGTTTATAAAATTTTTATGTAATTTTTTATATAAGGTAAAATAAAGAAATATTATTTTATTATAACCATTTTCAATATTAACTCATGTAATTTTTTATCTGGTAAAGGCAATAATTCTTAATGGGTTACCAATATAGATGTTATAATAGATTTATTTATAATGGATTATTATTATGTTTTGGTTTATTTATGATGGGTTTATAGTGTGACTCATGTTATAGAATATAGAATGTATTTTAAACGTTCCAAAATATTCGATAATTATATTATACCACCATAAATAAATTTGGTCCAAATTTTTTTTATCATTGACTTATAGGAATAATTAATAGTGGTGAAAATATTATAATTCCTCAATATATTATCATTAATAATATATGTCAATCAATATCATTGGAAATTATAGAAAAAATGATTTTTTTCTCTATAAAACTTAAGAAATTATTTCTCATAAATAGGTATTAAGGCCTATTTGAATGAATCATCTTTATTAATAGATATTTTATAGCTGTTGTTGCACTAATAGATAGACTGTATTTATTTAGAATGTGATGATACATGTAATATAAAATATTATAGAGTCAATTTGAAAAAATACCTTTTATTTGAAAAATCATGTTATGATTTTAAAGGAGGATATTATTATTTTTGCAATCTTAATTTCCATAATAATAACAATCATACAACTAAATTCATTTTTTAAAAATTAAAATCCTCGAGGTTGGTGAATTGATGATCATAGAAAACATTTTATATACAATATGGGTCACAGAACATGAATACATCTTCAAAATTATGGTGGACGGTATGTGAAATGTAATTTCCACTGACCTATTCATCAATATTCATCAAATAGGATACTCCTTACTCTTTGGGTCCATGTGTTTGTTGATTCCAACCATCCTCAGTAGTAAATTGCTTAGGGAATTGACATTGATAATGCATAGTTTCTCTATTCATAAGTAATTAATTTTTTTGGTTCTATTGTATGATTTCCATCTTCATTCATTATGTTAACAAATATTTTTTTACCTAAGAACATTTAATTATTGATTAATACCATCTTCCACAGAATAGAATCACGAACTATCGTTATAGTTATTCCGTTGGATATTTTACATCATTTTTAACATATAATAAAATTATTTTTTCGTACTTCATCTTTATCAATTGCTTTTATCGAGACTCTGTATTTATTTTCAGTGTTGAAAATTGTACATCGACTATATTAAAATTGTTAATCTTATTTTGGGATAGTGTTTTTGGTACAATCACAGGTTTCCCATTCCATCTCTTATTCCAATGGGTTATTCACTAAGTTATTCTTCACATTGTCCATCACACCCAAAATAACATTTACTTGTAGTCATAAATAAAACATAAAATAGTTGACATGAGTAAAAATACCATAAAAATTCAATAGAATTATCAAAATCATAAAATGAATTAATCCAAAAATTACTTCAACATATTCAATATCACAATTCAGTATTACATTTTTATTTTAAAACAAAAAAATCAAAGTTTTTCAAAGGATACATTATTTTTCCATATCCAATAAATCTCATCCTTATTATTGGATGTAAGAAAGAAATCAATTATTTATAATTTATTACAAATTGAAAATTATAAAAGAATGTTTATCCCCTAGGGGTGTCCAATATAGTGCAGCATTAGGAACCCAAACAATAAAAATATTGTCGAGGCATACTCAAAAAACACATTTTAGTTTCATTGCGCCATGATAAATTAGTTCCAAAATCACATATCATGGAGTTTCCAAACCCAGATGTATTTATAGGAAATCAATATACTCAATAATTTACCCATATTCCTATAAATAAACTTTTTGTAAAAACATGTCTATAAATTTTTCATTGTTTCTATCTATATATTTAACTAACCTATTGACAAAAAATTACTAAAAAACAATTAAATAAATTAAAAAATATAAAAAATATTTTCAAATAAAAAATAAAGTGGAATAATCTAAGCATGACCTAAATAATACATTAATCCCACGATTTAAATAATATATATCACCCAACCTAAATAAAAATTGTTTTGTGTTTTAGATAATATCTATTTAGACATTTTAATTTACTAAAGCTGCAAGCATTACTCAATATTAATTCTCCCCTAAACCTTTACTCCATTCCACACAAGATATTATAGTCTTCATAACCTTATTAATTAAAACATAAGAAAGGGTTGATCTATAATTATTAATAAGTGAAAAACATATCATTATTTTTTTAGTTCATAATCATTAGGGGTAAAATTAGAAATAATGAAAAGTTTCAATATAAGGCCATAACACTAGAGAAAAAAAAATACTAAAACAACAATAAAAAAATATATAATAAAAAATACGTTGTTGAATGGTGATATATTGCCCTGAATAAAAATTAAATATCAATAATCAAAAACATTATATCCTGACATAATAGTCTTGAATACCGTAAAAATATGTTGCAGTAATGAAAACATCGAATATCATAATAAAAACCTAAAATTGATTCAATATCGTAAACAATGGTTGTCTTTGTATAGTTATTTCATAAACTCTATAACCTGTTTTTCAATAAATATATGTGTATAGATAAACCCCACTACTCTAACTCTTTGTGAACATAGATAAATTCTAACCCATTTACGTTACATTTCTATCTCTTGATATATAAAACATTACACAATTCATTTTATGGAGATATATGTCCCACCCATCTCATAATCAATAAACCTGTGTGCCAATTTAAATTAAAAAATTCATCATCTCATAAATATCACATTGAAAAATGACTATTTTTCTTCATTGTTTCAAAAACATCATATATTGTGAACCCAAAAATTCACAAGATATCAAAATAAAATTTCCAAAACAAATCATATCACAATAACATATAAATGATCATAAAAACCATTGTCCATGGAATATAAAACATTGGGGGTAAATATAAATGAAAATTAGAAATCATTAACCAAACCATTTTATTCATTAATGTAACATTACATTTAAAAACCATATTTATATAGGTAAATGTAATATTTTTGAAATATTTATTATAATTATTTACAAATAATCGATCCACATAAGGAATGAAAGGTTATAAAAAAGAGGAATGAAAATAATATGAAAAATATTAATTTTAAAATAATAATTAATTATGAAGGCTTCAAGAAAGTATAATGTTAGAAAAATGGGACAGAAAATATAGTGAAAATATTTAATTTTTTGAGACTCATATTTAAAAAAGAAATATTAAAAAGGTTGTACATTTTCTAAAAAGATGATATAAAATTTTATTTTAAAACCATTTATTTAAAAAATAATCATGAATACTGAATCCTTCACAAAAAATATAAAAGAAAATTTCATGTGGATGATAAAATATTGATTTCAATCTTATGGAACAACCTTTTGAAATCTTTTAATAAACCATTTTGAAAACCCAACTAATTAAAATAATGGGAGATAAAACATTTATTTAAAATGAATAAAGGTGAATAAAGGGATCAGTATAAAAAAAATTCTTTTTCACATAAGGAAATGTGAACATTTTGGTATGAAAACATTTGGATGTATAGGATAAATCCATTAAGATTAATGGTAATTATTCATAACAAAAATAAATATTAATGAACATTTAATAAAATAGATAAAAAATTAATTGGAACCAAAATTGATATACCTACAAAAGGAGGTGATAATATAATATAAAATCATTATAGGTTATAATATATCATTCATGAAATGTAATGGTCCATTAATTGATATTTTGACTTAATGAAGTGATTTGTGTCATGAAATACCCTTATAGACTTTATAAAACATGAATCAAAACCTCATGATTGGTATAAATTTAAATATATAATTTTATAACATAAAATATAATTCTATCATGAATAAAAATAAAACTAGTTAATTATATAAATCCTTAAAAATAAACAAAGAGGTATACCTTAATAATGTCTCAGGTGATTAATATTTTTATAAAAGAAATTGTTTTGAATATCACAACCACTGTAGTAAGGATAATTTGGAAAGGAATTAATTTGGGAGAATATTAAATATATATAAACGAATGTGTAAATAAAACTTTATCAAATAATATGATAAAATAAATCAACTTAGATGAAATGGGTTTAATGAATAAATATTATATATCAATTAAAAGAATGTTTGTTACGAAAAAAACATACCTTATTTCGATATTGGATGCAGTCTACGCTCCTATAAAAAACATAAAAAACATTATATAATATTTTTAACAACAATAAAAAATGTTACAATATTATAATCCTTAATATATTTTTCATCACGAGTACATTGATTACATATATCATATTACAACCATCACATGTTAATAAGTCTAAATGTTGGCCATGTTTAATAATTTTAATAATATTACCCATCATTTGATAAAATGTTAATTATATACACACAAAAAATATATATATATATATATATTTATATATATATATATATTTTAAGATACTATAATATACATAATATATTTATTTAAAGTATTCATATTTCATCCTATAAGTATTTTAGTTATAGCGTGTGAAAATGATAACATTGTAGGCTTAATTGAGTGATTTTAAAGAATAAAAATCATTCTTTAATAATAATATTTGTATATATAAAAATATATTTCCATATCTATAACATAATTTTTATTATATAATAATAATATTATTTTCCATGTTCTTTATTCCACCCATAATATATTTTTATAGTATTGTTAGTGTGGGTGTATAGACTGGCCTAAAATATAACATGCCTTAAAATGATTGGTGAGTATGGTTAAGCTATTTTTTTAAAATAACATCAATATAGAGAAGAATAATTATGTCATCTTAATATTTGTGTGATGTTGAACCATATATTTAATATATTTATATATTATAGTAATATATATATATGAATAATGAAAAATATTTCATTATCGAGGTGGGGGTCTGTAGAGACCCGAAGCTTGACGTACATTGACATTACATTACATTTGCGGAATACTTAGTACATAACAAAAACACACACACAAGGATTGTAATAGTTTAGTGTCTTTGGAAACTCGGGATATAATCTTCTAATCCTGTTGAAAGATCTTCATCATCTCCCATAAAGATCTTCCTTTTTTTATACCTAAAACCATTCTTTATATCCTGGGGAAAAACATAAAAGGGTGAGCTCAAATGCTCAGTAAGGGTAAACAAAAGAAATATCAACCACATCATAAGAACATAAAATTTTGAAAATCTTAACCTGCAAAAGAGAGCATAATTTCATAACATGGGATAAATCATGGCAGTGAAATGTAATCACAATAATCATAACTTAAAACATGAAACATTGTGTCATACACACATAATCATAGAGAACCATTTCTTGTTAGTCAATACTCATTGCCAAGACTATCTTAGTGGACAAAGTCCCTTTCTGAACCGAGTCACCCTCGTTTCAGTCCTGTTTCACTGAACTGGTATAACCTACCGTTCCAGCCATGTCTATCTCATGAGATATAAAATCTTTACCCAATGCATTGGAGAGAGATATAGGTCCCACACATCTCATAATGATACCATTCTTATGTGTGCCACAAAATCATAAACCATACATCGTAGCATAACCCATGTAATAAAAATGGGAATCTTAAACAACATTACACCATAAAAAAATTCATATAAGGTAAAGGAATTCATAAAAATATTTCCATCACAACATAATCAAATCCATGTAATAATAGGGATAGAAACAGAACTCTTTATCATCTTAGATGGAAAATAATTTTGATAAAACACTTGAACTCCATTCTTGAGGAAAATATCCCTTCTACGTCAAAAACATTTTTCCTTTCTTAACATGTCATACAATTTTAAACTAAAAGAAGTTGATTAAAAAAAACTTGAAAACGTGTAAATGAATATTCTTGGAATTTTTTTTTAAAAGTCCATTCATGCTGTATAAGTTAAAAAACATTCTTCTCGTACTTTTGTCGGAAAAGTCAAAAAGTACCTCGTACGAAAAATGACAAAAGATTCCTTTCATATATTTTACTAAAAACTCACCGAAGGGTAAAATAGGATTTATACAATTGTAGGTGAATGTAAATAATATTACATATTGAGGAAACATGGATGTGGATGATAAAATACACCCCAGTAAATGCCAAAGTATAAACAATCTCAGATAAAAATGAGATTGTGATATTTCCCTTACCTTAGGTCCGACTTGCTTTGTAAGTGTCCGAACCTCCTGTATAATGATTTAAATAATTTTATTGACTTATTCCAGAATAATATTCATTGTTATGATATCATATATGGTTCACTTATGAGTTTATATTACCCGTTCTTTTGTAAATTCCATGATAAAGAGCGTTTTGGGTAAGATTGTTTCATTTGTCGTCTGTGTTTTGACTTGTAATTATTCATATGATTACTTAGATCATTATTACTTCATTATAGAATATAAAAAATGATTTATATATAATATATATTCAGAATATACATATATATATAATGGATCGATAAATGGAAAGAAATACACCGTTCATGGAGACGGTAGGCCATACGTACGCATGAACGTTGTTTTCGTTTCCTTATTGAATGGAGTGGAATTAAGTAGATGACATACATATATATACACAAAAATACAGTAGCTTTATAATGTCATATATTTCATTATTATTGCTTATATATACTTTATAATCATTCTTAAATGGTTAACATGGAGAATGAATCTCATCGCGTCGTGGAGACGGTAGTCCGTACGTACGCACGAGCGATGATATCATTTCAATAATTATTGAATTGAATTGGAGTGGATGATACAATATATTATAATCATTATGATGTTATAATAACTATTTATAGTTATTCTTTACACCATAATACCCATCCATGTAAGGTGTTGGTGGAAAAAACAGATTACAGCACCGCGTGGAGACGGTATTCCGTACGTACGCACGCACGGTGATTTCGTTTTCCGTAGGATGGATAGATGGTGAAATAGGGTTGTTTCATAATTATAATAAAATATCAGTATATGAGTGATACTGATGTTATTACTTCATAATGAAACAACCTAAGAAGAAGAAGTGGAAGAAGAAATAAAGGTGAAAGAATCGGTAACGGAAATTACCTCTTCTTTGAAGCGCCTCTTTGAGACCTCCGCTTAGGGCACTAAAATTGGTCTTTGAGGAAGACCAGAACCGCTAGGGTGTTTCTAGGGAAGTGAAGAAGATAATTTGGCAGGGTTTGGGCGAGCTTTAAGGCTCAAAGTTGTGTGAGGAAGAGAGGGAGGAGGTGTCCTTTTATAAGCGAGGACAGGGGCACCTTTGGAATAACTAAAAATATTATTTTATTATAAAGTCACGTTCCGTTTTAAATAGCTCCAAATTGATTTATTTCGAGTCTAAGGTGGGGATGTGTCGAAATAATCTAATCAAATAGAATTTGGACAAGTTTAGGTTCCTATTTTAACCTTATCAATTAGATTTAACTCTAAGTTAAACAATTTAACTTTTACCGTGTCTTTTTGTTTTCTTACACTATATGGTTAATAAACATACTATATCAAGCCAAAAGAACCCCAATTTGTTTATTATTAATATATATAATCTTATATAAGTCATTTGGCCTAACCTTAGATTTTTAGGAATAAACTAACAATTAATAATAAAATATTTTTTTTAAAACTATTTTATGTCAATTTTGACACTATTTGGTACATGATTTTTATGAAATTCATAACAGAATGATAAGTTAGAAAAAAGTTACTTAAATCAACAATAACATGTCATATTAACCTAGAAAATTAGTGTATGTCATAAAAAGGCTCAAATTACATTTATTTGGGCACTTATAACATCAATTATGTCAATATTTCATTAATAAGACAATTACTGCATCATCTTTGTGTCATAATAAATGATAATTATTTAATCCCTAAAAATTCTAAATAAATTCTTATGATGTAGATAATTGTATTAGATTTCTGTATACTATTCATGTTAGAAGTTTCATGAAGTTTATCACTAGATTAAAATTATTATACTTATAAGATTTAAGAAAGTGACATGTTGTCACATTCTTTGGTTTTAATAATAATTAAATTATTTTCATTGAAAAAATTTAATTAAATGAATCTAATCCAACCCTTAGGTGATATGGGTCGTCTTTTTGTCATCCAATCGGATTTTGAAATCTGTTAGGGAAATTTTAAAATATTATATTTACCCTTAATTACTTGATTTACCTTTAACTATGGTAAATAAAATTTACCGTAGTTACTATTCATAATGCACAAAAATAAAAAGTAGCTTATTAACATAATTTGGACCTACTGTTTCCAAATATGGAATCCATTTATCCAAATTCAATACACAAAAGATGCAGAAATTAAATTAAAATTTATCCCGTTGTCGAAAGAAACTGGGTTTTCTTTAAAACATTGCAAAAGATTGAATTGATTTAACCTACGAAATCAAGGTAAAATCAATGCTAATGACATACATTATATTAAATGGTAAAAATATATTCTATTTATACCTTAAAACCATTCAATTTTATAATTTAACCACATAAGATATTACGATGAAAAAAGTTGTTTTTAATTAAAATATAGCGTGCTTTTACTATTCATTAAAATATGAAAGTTATCGGAAAAATATCAAAACATTATCTAATGTGAATTTTTATATCATGATTCAAAATAAGAATTTTATTTTGTCAAATTGAAATTATAAACATGTCAAAAACAAGATTTAAAGTGGGTGCGCCATCAAAAGGCGACAAAACTGCATTTTTTTTAAAAATACTTATTTTACATGAAAAATTTATTTTGTTCTTATACCATGTTCTAGAAAATGTGTAAGATGAATAATAATGTTATAAAATTCAAAATTTAGTTAACACTATTCATAACGGCTAGTTCATGAAAATATTATAATAATATATCGTTGTTTATTAAAACCCAGTATTGCGTACAACACACGCTTTCGAGGAAGGTCGCGATTGCGTGTAATGCAATCCAAGTCAGGGTTGCGTGTTGTGATAGAATCCTTCGTTGTTTCGTATAACATAATTCAACCACATTTCATTTATACATTTAATATATATATATACTCAATGTTGCGTAGAATAACTATTATCAAAATTGTGGGTAACACGGTCCAAGACTAGTGTTGCGTATATTGCAAGCTAATACGGTGTTGTGTATAGCGCAATGTAATATTGGTGTAGAATACAACACAAGACATTAATGAAATTAAAATAATATTTTTCATAAAATCTCGGGGTGTTACATTCTACCCCCCTTAAAATGAATTTCTACCTTGAAATTTGTTGGGGTTATAAATGGTTTACTATTTGAAAGTTTCTTTGATAGAAACCCACATCGTAAAAAAGAAATACCAAAACTTAACTTTAAAAACTAAAGTATAAAACTTAATGGTTACCCAAGTTAACTAATCACTGGGTATCAACATAGGAGAACATAGGTGAAAATATGGACATGGAAGAGAAATCTAACCGTCATTTTCTGATGGAGAGTGGCAGAAGACATGGCTATGAAAAATCCAACAATCACAAAGCCATAAATTTGTGATGATCTAGGGTACCATCTGATTCATCGGATATAAGATCACTAGGACAACATTTTTTTGGTTTTCAAGATCGTTTCCCTAAAGTTGAAGAATTTGAATTAGAATAAATACTTACATTATTTTGGTACAATCTCACTGTTGTTCGTGCCTTGAACAATTTTCACTTCATCTCTTAAATAAATGAAGTTGAATTTGTTATTCGTGAAGTGTTAGAAGATCATGTGATAGAATGATGGGTCATTCCATCTCTTTCAAACAAATGGTTAGAAAAAGTTATAAGTCCATCTTATGGTTAATCGTATATGGTTCCAAAAATGAACTTATACTTCATATATCATACCGCTTAATAATATAAAACTAGTTTCTACTAACCAGGGACTTCCTGTAGGCTAGTAGTAGGCGATAAAGGCCAGTCGCACTTCGGTTGTGGGTTCGATTTCCACAGCCTTGTCCGACGCGATTGGTTGTCGCCCGTCCTGCAGGTTGTCCTTTTTCTAAAACTACAATACTATAACATCCCATCAATAATATCAAAAAAAAGTTCTATCCTTAAACAATACTAACTTATGTCCAACATAATCCATTCCAATCATTAGGATTATCTAAAATACTTTGGTCCACTCTCACAACATAGTGAAAACGATTACCAGAGATTTAATACCATCGTTGATACCCATATATCATAAGATATGTTTTCTGGTCACATTCCAAACATTCAATGTCCGTAATCATGTATTCCCCTGAATACCCATTGAACCTTAGTGAAAACATGAATGCCGTTAAAAGTTAACACCTTCCACATAACAAAATCCTCAAAATTCTATATACTCAAACCATGATATCACTTAGTCCTTATATCAATCATGAGCTCATGAATGCTGTCAAACATTTCATTTTCTCTTTATCACTTCATTATGCGCATATCATCCAATTTCCAAAAAATATCTGAATAACCTTTCATTTTTACTCATACCATTCATCATAAACTTTCAAAACTTAAGGAAAGAAAACAGTGTATCAATCCTTAGATGTCTTTTTATTCTATAGTACAACATTACACTTGATAAACATGTAATCATTCCACTACCTTCTTAAACCATTGACCGAGCTTCAACAATTCTTTCATCTCACATATCATTTGTAGTCTCTTCATCATCATCAACAAAAATACTACCCATACGACCATACCGATTCTCTTCATGAGACATTCCCTTAGAGAATTGGTTTTCATAATGCCCGTACATTCCACATTTAAAACATTTAACCATTGTTAATGTCGTAGCAATACCATTAACCTCATCCATGGTGTTAACTGAAACGTTTCCATTGCACTTACTGGCTTTGTGTCCTTCTTTTCCACACCCAAAGCATCTTCCAGTTCCTTTGAAACATTCTCCTTGATGCCTCTTCCCACATGATTTACATAGGGGAAATTGAACTTTCTTTCCTCTATGATCATCATGAAACTCCATCTTTCTCTTATTAGCCGAGTCAGGAAACTTACCAAATTTTACTTTATTGATCATATTATGAGATTGCTGATTTGGCATAATAATGATGTTTGGACTTCCAAATCCCATTTCATTTGATTGCTTATGAAGAATATCATTCCATTTTCCATCATATCCTCCATTATCGTGAATCATCTTGTTTCCAGCCATTTTCTAAAAACCAAAAAGAATAGTGTGAGATGCAAAAATCATAATAAAGGGGGCATAACTTCAATATCTTACATCTTAGGTTAAATTCTAATATCGTTACCATAGTTCTAGGACTATATCCTATATGTATACTTATCCTTAGGGACATCCCTAGACATACCTTAGAAATATCTCTAGGGATCTCACTAATGTTTTCGCGTCCTAGTTTCCAAAGGTTGAAAAAACCTTTCCTCTAATACCAACTGTAGAGACCTGAAGCTTGACGTACATTGACATTACATTACATTTGCGGAATACTTAGTACATAACAAAAACACACACCTAAGGATCGTAATAGTTTAGTGTCTTTGGAAACTTGGAATATAATCTTCTAATCATGTTGAAAGATCTTCAACATCTCCCATAAAGATCTTCCTTTTTTTATACCTAAAACCTTTCTTTATATCCTGGGGAAAAGAAAACAGAAAATGGTGAGCTCAAATGCTCAGTAAGGGTAAAAAAAAGAAATATCAATCACATCATAAGAACATAACATTTTGAAAATCTTAACCTGCAAAAGAGAGCATAATTTCATAGCATGGGATAAATCATGGCAGTGAAATGTAATCACAATAATCATAACATAAAACATGAAACATTTTGGCACACACACATAATCATAGAGAATCATTTCTTGTTAGTCAAGACTCATTGCCAAGACTATCTTAGTGGACAAAGTCCATTTCTGAACCGAGTCACCCTCGTTTTAGTCCTGTTTCACTGAACCGGTATAACCTACCGTTCCAGCCATGTCTATCTCATAAGATATAAAATATTTACCGAATGCATTGGAGGGAGATATAGGTCCCACACATCTCATAATGATACCATTCTTATGTGTGCCACAAAATCATAAACCATACATCGTAGCAAAACCCATGTAATAAAAATTGGAATATTAAACAACATGACACCATAAAACAATTCATATATGATAAAGGAATTCATAAAAATATTTCCATCACTACATAATCAAATCCATGTAATAATAGGGATAGAAACAGAACCCTTTATTATCTTAGATGGAAAATAATTTTGATAAAACACTTGAACTCCATTCTTGAGGAAAATATCCCTTCTACGTCAAAAATATTTTTCCTTTCTTAAAATGTCATAAAATTTAAAACTAAAAGAAGTTGATTAAAAATAAACTTGAAAACTTGTAAATTAATATTCTTGGAAATTTTGTTTTAAAAGTAAATTCATGCTGTATAAGTTAAAAAAACATTCTTCTCGTACTTTTGTCGGAAAAGTCAAAAAGTACCTCGTACGAAAAACGACAAAAGATTCCTTTCATATCTTTTACTAAAAACTCACCGAAGGGTAAAATAGGATTTCAAAAATTGTTGGTGAATGTAAATAATATTACATATTGAGTAAACATGGATGTGGATGATAAAATACACCCCGAGTAAATGCCAAAGTATAAACAATCTCGGATAAAAATGAGATTGTGATATTTCCCATACCTTAGGTCCGACTTGCTTTGTAAGTGTCCGAACCTCCTGTATAATGATTTAAATAATGTTATTGACTTATTCCAGAATCATATTAATTGTTATGATATCATATATGGTTCATTTATGACATTATATTACCCGTTCTTTTGTAAATTCCCTGTTAAAGAGCGTTTTGGGTAAAATTGTTTCATTTGTCGTCCGTGTTTTGACTTGTAATTATTCATATGATTACTTAGATCTTTATTACTTAATTATAGAATATAAAACATGATTTATATTTAATATATATTCATAATATACATATATATATAATGGATCGATAAATGGAATGAAATACATCGTTCATGGAGATGGTAGGCCGTACGTACGCATGAACGATGTTTTCGTTTCCTTATTGAATTGAGTGGAATTAAGTAGATGACATACATATATATACACATAAATAAAGTATCTTTCTAATGTCATATATTTCTTTATTATTTCTTATATATACTTTATAATCATTCTTAAATGGTTTACATGGAGAATGAATCTCATCGCGTCGTGGAGACGGTAGTCCGTACGTACGCACGAGCGATGATATCATTTCCATAATTATTGAATTGAATTGGAGTGGATTGTACAATATATTAGAATCATTATGATGTTATAATAAATATGTATAGTTATTCTTTACACCATAATACCCATCCATGTAAGGTGTTGGTGGAAAAACAAATTACACCACAGCGTGGAGACAGTATTCCGCACGTACGCACGCGTGGTGATTTCGTTTTCCGTAGGATGGATAGATGGTGAAATAGGTTTGTTTCATAATTATAAAAACATATCAGTATATGAGTGATACTGATGTTATTACTTCATAATGAAACAACCTAAGAAGAAGAAGTGGAAGAAGAAATAAAGGTGAAAGAATCGGTAACGGACATTACCTCCTCTTTGAAGCGCCTCTTTGAGACCTCCTCTTAGGGCACTAAAATTGGTCTTTGAGGAGGACTAGAACCTCTAGGATGTTTATAGGGAAGTGGAGAAGATAATTTGGCAGGGTTTGGATGAGCTTGAAGGCTCAAAGTTGTGTGAGGAAGAGAGAGAGGAGGTGCCCTTTTATAAGGGAGGAGATGGGCACCTTTGGAATAACTAAAAATATTATTTTATTATAAAGTCATGTTCGGTTTTAAATAGCTCCAAATTGATTTATTTTGAGTCTAAGGTGGGGATGGGTCGAAATACTCTCATCCAATATAATTTAGACAAGTTTAGGTTCCTATTTTAACCTTATCAATTAGATTTAACTCTAAGTTAAATAATTTAACTTTTACCGTGTCTTTTTGTTTTCTTACACTATATGGTTAATAATCATAAAATATCAAGCCAAAATAACCCCATGATGTTTATTATTAATATATATAATCTTATCTATGTCATGTGGCCTAACATTAGATTTTTAGGAATAAAATAACAATTAATAATATAATATTTGTTTTAAAAACTATTTTATGTCAATTTTGATACTATTTGCTACATGATTTTTATGAAATTCATAAAAGAATGATAAGTTCTACAAAAGTTACTTAAATCAACAATAAAATGTCATATTAACCTAGAAAATTAGTGTAAGTCATAAAAAGTCTCAAATTACATTTATTTGGGAACTTATAACATAAATTATGTCAATATTTCATTAATAAGACAATTACTGCATCATCTTTGTGTCATAATAAATGATAATTATTTAATCCCTAAAAATTCTAAATAAATTAATATGATGTAGATAATTGTATTATATTTCTGGATACTATTCATGTTTGAAGTTTCATGAAGTTTATCACTAGATTAAAATTATTATACTTATAAGATTTAAAAAAAGTGACATGTTGTCACATTGTTTGGTTTTAATAATAAATAAATTATTTTCATTGACAAAATTTAATTAAATGAATCTAATCCTACCCTTAGGTGATATGGGTCGTCTTTGAGTCATCCAATAGGATTTTGACATTTGTTAGGGTAATTATAAAATATTATATTTACCCTTAATTACTCGATTTACCTTTAACTATGGTAAATAAAATTTACCGTAGTTACTATTCATAATGCCCAAAAATAAAAATTAGCTTATTAACATAATTTGGACCCACTGATTCCAAATATGGAATCCATTTTTCCAAATTCAATACACAAAATATGCAGAAATTAAATTAAAATTTATCCCGTTGTCGAAAGAAAACGTGTTTTTCCTTAAAACATTGCAAAAGATTGAATTGATGTAACCTACGAATTCAAGGTAAAATCAATGCTAATGACATCAATTATATTAAATGGTAAAATTATATTCTATTTATACTTTAAAACCATTCAATATTATAATTTAACCACATAATATATTACGATGAAAAAAAGTTGTTTTTAATTAAAATATAGCGTGTTTTTACTATTCATTAAAATATGAATGTTATCAGAAAAATATCAAATCATTATCTAATGTAAATTTTTATATCCTGATTCAAAATAAGAATTTTATTTTGTCAAATTGAACTTATAAACATGTCAAAAACTAGATTTAATGTGGGTGCGCCATCAAAAGGCGACAAAACTGCATTTTTTTAAAAATACTTATTTTACCCGAAAAATTTATTTTGTTCTTATACCATGTTCAAGAAAATGTGTATGATGAATAATAATGTTATGAAATTCAAAATTTATTTAACACTATTCATAACGGCTAGTTCATGAAAATATTATAATAATATATCGTTGTTTATTAAAACCCAGTATTGCGTACAACACACGCTATCGAGGAAGGTCGTGATTGCGTGTAATGCAAGCCAAGTCATGGTTGCATGTTGTGAAAGAATCCTTTGTTGTTTCGTATAACAGAATCCAACCACATTTAATTTATAAATTTAATATATAGCGTGTTTTGTACGCAATACTGGGTTGTAACACGGTCCAAGACTAGTGTTGGACGGTCCAAGACTAGTGTTGCGTATACTGCAATACTGGGTTGCGTATACTGGGTTGTAACACGGTCCAAGACTAGTGTTGGACGGTCCAAGACTAGTGTTGTGAAAGAATCCTTTGTGTGTAACATGGTCCAAGACTAGTGTTGCGTATACTGCAAGCTAATACGGTGTTGCGTATAACACAAGGTAATCTTGGTGTAGAATACAACACAATACATTAATGAAATTATAATAATATTTTTCATAAAATCTCTGGGTGTTACAGTGTCCGCACGTAAGAAATACTAAGATTCCCACATCACAACTGATGTCTGTCATTGATGGCGGATATTAAATTGAAATTTCATAACAGTAATTATATGATATATATATTATTTTTCAACATTTAATCCATTTAAAGAATCTATTAAATGTGTTAATAAAAAAATGATCTCACTTTTTGGAGGTAGTAGTCCACACAATGTCCTAATTGGGATTTGTTTTGTATCTATGTTGAATAAAGTGAAAATAGGGTTAAAAAAATAATAAATCATCATAAAATTATAATAATGATACATATTTCACCCCTTTATTATGGTGATATTATATCAATAATAATAACAATTTTACACCCCAAACCCAGTTACCCAGCGTCGGTGTATTATTAAATCACATTTGCATGATCACAAGAGATAAAATCTTGAACGGCCTATTAGTTTTCTATACATTCTAGTACTATATAAAGAGATATGTTTTACATTATACCATGAAATAAAAACAGAAACATTTTCCCCCTTGGAACACACTAATATCCCTTATCATATACCTTTAGGTCATCCATAAAATACTTCGTTACATCATGGGAAAAATAAAACATAGAAAGAGGTGATCTCAGATTCTCAGTAAGACAACAATATAGTGGAATCATTCATAAATATTCAAAAAAAATTATGACAATGTATAAGACAAAAAAACCTCTTCAAACATAAACTTCAGAATAATATGGGTATGATAAATCAAATATTTCCATTTACATATTCACCTGGATATTCTACTAGTTTAATAATCACATGTAATATCATTAGCAAATTTCCTAATGATGGAAAGCATAATATCGGACATCATAACCACACAGTCAATGCATCATTCAAAGAATACAAATAAAATATTTTCATGCCCTTATGAAAAATAACTAGATTGTATCATGAGACCTACAGATGCATCGATAAGTTATAGTGGTCTCCACCCATCACTTACTAAGTCCAATTCATTCTTCATATGTAATGGTTTAAACATAACTTATAAATTAGTATTAAAACTAGAATACAAAATGACAATAATTTATCTATAAACCATGAATGGTTTAAAAATAACACATACACAGTAAATCATATCACAAAAACATCAATACAATATGGAATATTTATATCGTAATAAATCAACATTAAAAAAGTTTAAAATCCATCGAAGGAGATTGACATAGGTGAAATGAAAACTATTTGAAAAAATTAACTCTTTATATTTTGAAACCATTTAAAAGTCACATAATTATAAATTAATGAATTTATATAAGAAATATTATTATATTATTGTATGGGAATCATCGATGGTGTTATAATTGTGTAAAATAGCCGCACTTGTTGTATATGTTAAAAAGAAATTCCTTCCTAAATTTTGTCTAAAAGGTCGTAAATGACCTTGTTTGGAGAATTACGGAAAGATTCACTTAACAAAATATTTTAAAAATTAAAACACGGTTATAAATGACTTTAAACTATAGTCTAGGAAATATTAAATATGTATTGAATTACATTTTTTAAGAAACACGGATGTGGATACTAAATAGGTCCCATTTGAAACTTACGTATTAACAAACTCGGATAAGTAAAGAAATGTTAGAATTAATCATTACCTTGTTCTTTTCCTTGATCGAGGGAATATTAACCTCATGTATAATATTTAAATCATTTTTATTAATATATATAAGTACCTAATATATAAATATGATATTATATATGATCATCTAATATTTCTTTGTTAATAATATTTCAGAAGTATCATTATTTCAGGTGTTAATTAATTCATTTCCCTTTATATGATTGGTCACATAAGCCATGTGTGTTAAGGATATAATGTATTTTATCCATATACAGAATGATATTAAATTCATAAAGATTATTTTTATCCATAAAATGAAAATTCTTGTTGAATGATTATGATGGGAATGGAATCTCATCGCGTTTGTGGACATGGTAATCCATACGTACGCATGAGCGACAATATCATTATATTGATGGAGAAATAGTATGTAATTGGATTGTATATCATATATAAAAAATCCATAAAATGTAAAATTTATTATTTACATCATTTATACTTATTATTATACACATCCAAATAATGAAGTGTTTGAATAACAAACTACACCACAAAGCGGAGACGGTAAGTCGTACGTACACACGTAGGGTGACTTGTCAATCTTACGATGGATAGAATAATGAATATGGTTCTAAAATATTTATAATAACATCAAAAAATATATAAGGTACTGGATTTATTATTTTGGTATGGAATCAACAAAGAATGAGTATGTGGAAGAAGAAATGAGCTTTGAAATAATTTGTGAAATTATAACCTCTTCTTCGGGAGTTTCCTTTTGATTTGATCGAAGGGGCTCCATAGGACGGATTTATGATTGAAGTGAGGCCTTTATGTATAGGGGAGGGTAGTTTTATTATTTTTAAGTAGGTTTTATCCTCTAAAAAAGCGTTGGAGGTGTGATTTTATGATAAATGGAAGTACGCTTTTATAAGAGATGTGACGGTCACATTAGGAAAACCGTGAATAATTATTTTATTATACAATCATATTCGGTTTATAATGGCACCAAAAGGAATTATTTAATGACTATGGTGGTTATGGGTATATCACCTCTCAAAAAATAGTTTTTAGAAAGGTTTAGGTCACCATAGTAACCTTATCTTTTAGATTTAACTCATGGTTAAATAGTTTAACATTTACCATTTCTCCTTGTTTTTATATTATATGGTTAATAAACATACCATAAAAATCCAACAGTACCCCAAGTGGTTAATTATTTATATATCTAACTTTATCTATGTCCTTTGGACAAGCCTTATATTTTTAGAAATACTATATCAACTAATTATTTAGTATTTGTTTTAAAAATCATTGATGTCATTTTTGACACTTTTTGGTATTTTGTTTTTATGAAACACATAATATCATGAATACTTCAAAAAAATCATTTGATAAACCCTAACATCTCATATTAATATCAGATATTCATATAGTTCATAAAAAGTGTCAATTTACATTTTTTTTTATATTTATAATATCAATTATTTTAATATTTCATTAATAAGGAAATTACTACATCCTTAGTGTGTCATAAAAAAAAATAATTATTTAATTTCTAAAAATTATAAATATAATACCATTATGTTGGAAATATTTTTATCTTTATAATTAATATTTATATTCGAATTTATTTTATGTATTACTCACTATTAAAAATGGATTAGTTATTAAACATTGAATTTAAAACTTTTATCTATTTTTTTTAAATAAAATAATAATAATTGTATAATATAATCCAAGGGGACCTAAAGAATAAAATAATATGCCTAAGGTTGTTTTTGGTGAAATAAACATGTCCAATAGAATTAAGGCAAGTTTTAGGGTAATTTTAATATCATTTTAACCATTAATTACCTGATTTTCATTTTATTGTTGTAAATAAGTCAAAAGTTACAATTCACTATCAATTAATATCATATTATTTAACCAATTTTCACTTTCTGATTTCAACCATGTCTCTCAGATTTTTGATATTCAACTCACATTAGCATTAAAATTATTTTTATTCACATTTTCAAATTCTATTAAAAAGGTGTGTAAAAGTAGGTAAAAAGTTCAATAAAACTTTTTATATCATATATTATTATAAAATACCTCCAATGAATTAAATTGAACATATATAGGTATTATTTAACCATTTTTAAAGAAAAAAATTAATTAAAATAAAAAAAATTAAATAAAAAGTATGTTTTAACCAATAACGTAGTGTTTTTCATTATTAATCAAAAATTGAAAGTTTTCAGAAAAATACCAAAAATTCACTCAAAGATAATTTTGATATTCCGAATTGAAAAATGAAGCCCATTATCTTATAAAATTTCCACAATTTTGTATTACTATTCATAAGGGCTATTTTTATTAGTCGTGGTGTGTTAAAACTCCAAGATGCATATATAGAAAACTATTGAATTATTCAAAAGGAAACATATCATGGATGCTTGGGGAATTATATTCTCCCCTCCTTCAAATAATTTCTTCCTGAAAATATATATAATACTAATGCATAAAAATATTCATGTGGTTCATAATTATATGATCTTCAGGTTCCCATGTCTCCTCTTACATCTTATGATTTCTCCATGGAACGTTTACCAGATTAGTCATCCAGTTTCTCAACACTTTTACTCTCTTATCAAGAATCATGATAGAATTTTCACAATAAGACAGATCAGGTTCCAGTTCAATTTTTTCATAGGTTAGTACATGCCTTGTTTCTGGATTGTATTTTCTCAATAGTGATATGTGGAACACATCATGAACATTGGAGAGACTCGGTGGAATTTCCAAACGATAAGATAGAACCCCAATTCGTTCTAGAATATTGAAAGGTCTGATGTACTTGGGACACAATTTAGCCTTCATATAGAAACATATAACATACTTCCATAGATATACCTTCAATAGAACATGATATCCTACTTTAAATTCCAAATCCTTTCTTCTATTATCAGCGCAGATCTTTTGCCTAATTTGAGATGATTTGATGTGGGTATGGATAATCTTCTCTTTTTCCATTGTTTTCTCAAAAATATTTAGGCCTACATGATTTATTTCACCCACATCATCCCAAAAAATTGGTGTGTGAAATCTCTTTCTATATAATTCTTCATATGGTGCCATCTAAATAATTGAATGGAAGCTATTGTAATAGGAAAGTTCTACCAGAGGGAATTTTTATCCCAAAAACCTTGAAGGTGAAGTGAGAATGATCTCAACATTTCTTCTAGGGTTTCAATTATTTATTCTGATTGTCCATCAGTTTGAGTGTGGTAGTTAGTACTCAAACCAAGTTTAGTATACAAGTCCTTTAGAATAGTTTTCTAGAATCTAGTTGTAAAAAAAGATCACAATTAGAAACAATTGATAAGGGGTACTCCAGGATGTCTTATGACTTCATTCATATATTTTCTTGTTAGAAATTCAATTGGTAAATCATCAATTATAGTAATAAAATGTGTTGACTTGGTAAGATGATCAATAATGACCCAAATATCATTATTCCTTCTAGGTGTCTTTGGAAGTCTCATGACAAAATCCATCGTAATATCTACCCATCAACTTAGGTATGGGAAGAGGATGCATGAATGCTCTAGGATTTTGTCTTCTAGCTATCACTTGTTGAAAAACCATACATCATGACACATAATCAGAAATCTCTATCTTCATGTTTCCAACAAAAAATGATCCTTCAAATCTCTATACATCTTAGTGCTACATAGGTTTATAGAGAAATTAGATCTATGAGAATCATAAAAAATGTCCCTTTTTTGATTTGGCATGTGAGGAACACAAAGTCTATTCCAAAATATCAAAATCCCATCTTCAAATATGAATTCGATCAATCTCCCATCTTTGACTACATAAATATTCTTTTGAAACTCCAAATCATCAGTTTGAGAACATTTTCTCCTTTTTACTAATGATGGTTTTGTTACCATTTGAATAAGTATTGATGTTTCACCATCCATGATTTTTCCCATTTCCATCATTACTAGATCTATGAACATAAGTCCCTTTAAACTCTCATATTGTTCCAAAATCCCTGATCCTTTCTTCTCAAACCATCATTTAGATTATTTTCCTTCCCAGGGTGGTAGTTTATAGGGAAATCATAATCATTGAGTAGTTCCATCCATTATCTTTGCCTCAAGTTGAGATCATTCAATGAGAAAATAAACTTCAAAATATTATGATCAGTATAAATCTCACATTTCCACCATTGAGATAGTGTATCCATATTTTTAAATCAATGATTACCTCTTCTAACTAATGATCATGAGTTAGATAGTTTTGTTCACTAATTTTTAGTTGTCATGCTCCATAGGAAATAACTTTATCATTTTGCATGTGGACACAACTATGTACTTTCATTGAAGCATCACTATAAAAAACCAAACTCATCATTCCTTGATGTTAGAGTTAAGATAGGATAATTGAATAATATTTTCTTTATTTCTTCAAAACATTCTTCACATGCTTTTTTGCAAACAAATTTAGCCCATCTTTGTGTGATCTTGGTTAATGGTTTATCCATTCGGGTAAAATTCTGGATGAAACACCGATAATAACCAGCTAATCTAACAAAACTACGTACCTTAGTTATACTCATTGGTTCTGGCCATTCATGGATTTCATTTGTCTTTAACGGATCAATAGTGATTCCATCATTAGATATAATATGTACAAGAAAAGAAATCTCCTGAATCCAGAATTCACACTTGCTAAACTTCCCATATAATTCATTTTTTCTAAGAGTATTTAGAATAATGATCAAGTGATTTTAATTATCTTTTTATCCTTTATTGTATATCAAGATATCATCTATAAATACTACTACAAAGTCATCATGATATTCTATGAAAACTATATTCATTAGATCCCTGAAAACATAGTGTGCATTAGTCAGTCCATAAGGTATTACTGTAAACATGTAATGCTCGTACTTCGTTTGATATGTGGTATTCGTAATTTCATCCTCCTTCACACAAAAATGATGATATCCAGATCGAAGGATATTATTTGAAAAAAAAATTGATCTCTTTGAAGTTGATCAAAAAAATCATCAATGCTTGGTAGGGGATACGTGTTCTTTGTTGTTATAGCTTTGATCTCCCTCTAGTCAATTCCCAACCACATTGATCCATGTTTTTTCTTAACTAAAAGAATAGGGGATCCCAATGGAGAAATATTAGGGGGAATAAATAATTTACTACACATTTCCTCTAGTTGTTTCTTTAGATTCAATAATACCACATGGGCCATTCTATAAGGCATTTTTGATATGGTCCTTCAACAATGAATTAAATCAATTGAAAAATTAATCACTTGTCCAGGAGGATGTCTAACTAAATCCACTGGAAACTCATCAACATATTATTTCAAAGCAGGTTCATCCTCTATTTGAACATTATTTTCCTCACCCCTAGTTATTTCATTATCTTCTTCCCCAATAATTTAATTTAGAACGTCTACTGAGGGTGGACCTAGATATGAATAATGTGGTGATGTTATTTCTCTAAATATAAGGTACTTTACATCAGCATCGAAAATTGTAACATCTTCTTCTTACAATAAATTTTCACATCATAGTCTGAAATCCAATCTATACCAAGGATTATATCAAATTAAATCATGGGTATGATGATGATATTAGTAGATTATGATCATTTATAAGTCATAATGGGGACTGATTCAAAAAACATTGTTGCGATGATAATCCCCTTAGATGTTTTTACTGACAAATTACTTGTTAAATAATAATGTAAATATATAATTTTCAAAGCAAACGGGTAATATATGATACAATGTGGTTATCCATAATCTAATAAATCATTTTCTAAACATGAGGAAACCATTAAATTATCATCCACCACGTCTTTCAGAGAATCAAACTCAGCAGTAGTGATCGCATGAGCTTGGACCTACTCCTTTGCCCATTTTGAGGTTAGATTCCACGTTTCTTAGGAAATTAATTTTCATAATGACCCTTTTCTCTTCAATTGTATCATTCAATATTTACAACCTCTTTATTTTCTATAAAATCACGAGCTTAGTGGCCCTTTTCATCACACTTTTAACAAACCCACATTCCCCTTAGAAAATTATTGGTGTGTTTCTTCCCACATTTACCACAGGATAGATATTCAACTTTTCCCTTATTCTCCTTATTTCAATTTCCAGAGTGTTCAGAAGATACCTTCTTCTCTTTATTTTTATAAATGTTGTAAGACATAGAGAATCCTTTTTCCTTCTTCTTAGAAAATGAGACAATATCTTCATTTGATTAGAATTATTGTGAGACCAATTATCAATTTAAAAATTATTTTTAACCCATCAAATAATCGATCAATATTACTCCTTGGGTTATGTATATTATCCGCTACATGCCTTGATAACCTTCTAATGTTATCCTCATACATTTTGACATTCTCATCCTCCTTTTGTCTTAGATTCAGAAATTGCCTTTCCATATCCACTCAATGGTCACAAGGAATGTATGTTTCTTAGAGAATCTATAAAAACTCCATCCATTACATATTTTATATTTCTTCATCTTCGTTTTCATTTTCAATTAATGACCAACGTTGATATGCATCTCCCGTGATGTAATAAACTGTTTTGACATCTTTTTCCCTTTCGCTACTCCCCTAATCTTTAAATATTTATCTATAGGAACTTATCATTTTCTCAGCTACAAATGGATTTGTAGTACCATTGAATTTTTATGTTTGTTTCCTCATGAAGCATTCTAACATTGATCTTACGTGTTTTGGATTAGGGTGGTCCATACGGGTAAGGTTATTTTTCGTAACCAGAGTGAGTTGTCTCAGTATGGTGATAAGTTGATTAGTACTAATGGCATCACCAACTTCACTATAATTATTTTGAGTTGGAGGGATGTACCTACATGGATTACATGTGTTGATACAATTTCCAATACATACACTAGCCATTATTTTTATTCAATGGAATACAATACATTAGATTATTAATTGCAATACATAATTCCAAATTTTTAAAATAGTTACCATAAATTGAACAGTTTATGGAAATAATCCATAAATTTAAAAATCATTCCATTGAGGAGGTATATAATAATAAATCCTTCATAATATCTGTTAATGAAAATGTGACTTGTCCAAATCATATCCACCAGGAGTGTTGTAACCAAAAGTGCACCAAGGCCCGTCGTTATTGTTTCGTAGTTCCTTGAAACGTGTGTTCTACTTTTAAAAATCACTGTTTCCAAGTGGTTTCCATTGTATATATTCATAGAACGGAAAAAATCCAAAAGTTCATTATCATTGGGGACCTTCATTAAAAAGGAATACATTCATTAATTTTGAACATTAAAATACATGAGAATGTTTATTGGTTGAGAGGATGAGAGGTCGGACTCATCACAACCTTTTGCGGGGAATTATTGTCTACTCTGGGACTCTCATTGTATATTTAAATTATTTTCATGAATCCTTATTAATTCACCAAGTATATCATAAGATTCCCTTGGGATTTATAATCACTTATTATAGTGTGTAAAATTTATAATAACTATTATTCATTCAAGGTTATTCATTAATGGAAATATATGTATGTATTTGAGGTCTTTCATCAATGGTATCCTTTAATATGCTGCTTAGTGATTCCATTAATCATCATTGTGATTATACTGGTTTTTAAGCCACTCAGTGGGGCACACTGGAATTTTATTGTCATCCACGGAGATGAATTTTTTAGTTTGATATTGGTATTATTCCCATAATATAGGATACATACATATCCTTGTAAAGGGAATCAAAACCCTCATAGTTCAGTGTCACTGAATGGGACACATCAAAACATTTAAGTTCCTGTGATAATGACCTCTATACTGAAGATTCTTAGTTGAAACATAATCTGGGACTTATTCTGATGCATCCTAAGGAACATGGAATGGATATGTATTTCCATGTAGGATCAGACCCTATAGAGAATATTTCCCAAGGAGAACAAAGTTTATTTGATTTGTTGGATTTTATCCTCAAGGAGTATTCCTATGTATCCCATATGGATATGAATCAAATCCCACGTAGTTCAATAAATCTCATAGGAGAGTATGGTCCTACGAAATTGATTAGATTGTGATTACTTCCGGAAAAGGATTATATGATGACTTGGGGATTAAATTTGAGGATTATTTCTTAAAGAGGATGCCCAAATTGAGGGAATTAGGGTTGGATTCTTCTGGAGGATATCCAATGAGCTCGGGCCCTGAAATGGATTCCTACATATCCTGTTTCGAATAGGAATCAGAGTTCTCGTAGTTCCTTTGAATGAGTGTTTTTGTGCACATGTTGTAACCATCACTTATCTCTAATTTCATGTGAATCATGATCGGTGTGAGAAATAAGAGGATGCAGATGAATCAACAATGAAACTTCACACATTTCCTCTTTTTCCGATGGAAGAGGGAACATCGACTGTGGAAGAGGGTGTGGCGATGAGCATTCTCTATATTCAATTTACATTAGACAAGAGTCCAATGTATGGAGGAAGGGGTAAAGGTGATGGGATTATACCCGGATGGCTTCCCTAAAATTGTTCTTTAAAGAGGAGGGAGACGTCTCCTATGATTGAGAAGAATAGTATGTTTGAACTGTACCATCCCCTACTAGAGACCTGAGGTTCCGGGTCATCTCTTTGAGAAGGGAGAGGTCAGAAACCAACCCTCCTCCATATCGGGAACTTCCCAAAATTGTTCTTGGGAGAAACGTCCATGTGACTGTGGATATACAAACCCACAAACATCCCATGAATCCTAACCACATTTTGAAACAAATGTGTGAATCCACTTTCTATAGAAATACATTCCCAAAATATGAGACACACGGATGTGCCTTTTCCAAAGGTTTGACAAGTCAAGAGTTTTGGTGGAGGCTTCAACATAGTACCTTTCAGATAAGGGAGCCAAGGGAAGAGATACGCTACCATGAATGGATTTAAAAATGGGTACTTGAGTTGGTCGCGTAGGACCCTCATGCAAGTACACCACGTAGGTACCCCACGTTGATGTACCACACACATAGACCATGCGGGTATACTGCGTAGGTATTCCGCACAAATCTGATGCGCATGTATGGTGTCCAGGTCAGAAAGATGTCTGAAGAATATGTTATACATTGGGGAACCAACCCTATGTAAAATTTGTAAAAATAATTTCAAAACATGATTATCCCATTTAATTATCTCTTCGATAATGGTTTTGAGAGCTAGATGAGACATTTTGAGGGATCTAAGAGAAAGAGCTATGCAATGGGGGCTTCATAGTATCTTTCATCTTTTTTCAGTCCGCAAATGGGTAACCCAAGGGCTCTATTCATAGGAACATATGGGGCATGGCTGAAGAAATGTTGCTCATGCTGGTACATCACGCAGCTCCACCGTGTAGGTTCTCCACATATGTGCACAAAACATCTTCTGGTTCGGAGATCAGCCGCGTAGTACGACTACATATTTTGACCGTGTAGATCCTTCACGTAGGCCTGTGAAGCTACTCCATCGGTAAGAACTTTGGGTGTATTGTTGATTCTCCTTTTTACGCTTTAAACATTGATTTTGAATCAGAAATATCTAGAGTTCTTCTACATATTCTTTTTCATTACATTTTCATGCAGTGTCAGACAAAGCCCCCCCTTAAGATGGGATCTGAAACATATAAATGGGGTCGAGTTTTGAGGTGAAAGTTTTGGGAAATGAATATGTATAGATAGCTAAATAGTGTAGGTTTTCCACGTAGGTGCTTCAAAGAGGTATGATGCGAAGCGTTTGCACACAACTCTGATGCGTAGGTCTTGAGTTACTATTAAATAGGACTGAACCTTCGCAATTTCTTGACACATGATTTCTCAGGAAATTTTTTTATGCTCACGTTACGTAGCTCGTTCACTCAACTTCATCGCATTTTTCTCTCGCTTAATTTCATTGAAATTTCTTCAAGGTAAAATTATTTATGCGATTGAGCTATGCCAAAGGAGTTAATCAATGAAGTTTCCATAGGATCCCTGTCAAATTACCTACATGATGGAACTCATCGAAGGACCTACGCGAAAATCCATATCAAAGGACCTATGTGAAATGTTTCCATTTCCATTTTTTTAATTTCCTCTTTAAAATTATGACCTGAAAGTTTGGTAATTACTTTGCAAGACTGAATGACTCATTTGATGACCCATACTAAAGAATCTATTCCTCACCAAAATTAAATGATGAAGATCGCCGGACTAGACAATTATAACATTTTTGAATGTACTCTTCTGGGGTTGAGGAAATGATTAATTCCATACGAGTAGGATTATCCAAAAAATTCATTCTTACCCTTGTACGGGCATCGACTTTTGCAAGACGCCTATGTTCTATCTGTTAAGAAGTACATTCCAAATAATTGGTTTCTTCAATACTCCAATTGTAACTACATGAATATTAGGTCAAGGGGGGTTCCAATACAAGAAGGAACATTCACTATCAGTTTCATTCTTCATGAGAGTTGTTGAATTCTTGATATGAAGGATCATGTTTTAGAGCCAGAAACGTATTCTTATGATTCCAAATTTTGGACTTCTCAAACATATCAATCTAATAGTTGGAAAGAATACTGGGACCTTTATTATGGATGAGGTGTAAAACCCGAGTGGAATTTTTCATTCTAGGTATATTGGACTTGAGAAGAATTCAGAAAAGAGTTAAAATATTTCCATATCTATGAAGCTGTCTAGATGGGGAAAACATATGTTTCTATAAAAAATTTGATTTCATTCCTAAATTATTGAGTCTATGGAGTTCACAAAAACAATTCCTTTCATTTGATGCATGGTGAGGTTGGTAATAGTCTCTAGGATGTTTACGAAATTGTTGGAATTCCCATTCTTGGGGTAATGTATGATGAATTCATCATGACCAAGGACATGAAAGATATCCATACTAGAGTGTGGATGGAAGCCTTTTTTGAACCAACAACAGAGGAAGGTCCAACCTGTGGACGTCCAACTATTTGTCCTTTTACATATAACCGAGCCGGTTGAGGAACATATTGTCCAATATTGGAATGTGGAGATTATATGCATTGGGGATATAAAGTCTAACCCGATATAGATGCAAAAGTACGCGTATCTACCTTCCTTGTTATGTAGATAAGTGATTAATTACTTATAGTCTGCAAATCTAGAGGTGGTGTAAGAATATGGATATTTATCATTGCATCTAAATTAGTATAAGGGATGTATATTGGGATAGAAACCCCTACATTAGCAAAAATTTACCATCCCATGCTGCTTGAATTCAATGGGAAAAATCTATCTAGAATTGCAGGGACATTTCAAGTGTTGTGGGATGGATTACAACACATTTTTCTTCAAACACATGGTTTAATTCAGTCATAGATTCCATTGTCCGGTTCACTATATTTTTATAAAACGTTTTTGGTATTCAACCTTTGGACTAAAGACCTAACGTGGTGCTGAAGGCATTGACTGTGTGAGGAGAATTCAACTTATTTCCTTTTAGTAACCCACATGTTTGGAATATTTATTGATCATGGTAATGAAAATTATTATGAGTTGAGATCTTATATGATGGAATTAAGGGATGGTCTATTATCCAACAGTATTGATGGTGAAATTATCTACAAGGATTATATACCCTATAGGTTTTCTCGTCAGTTCAGATGCCTTCAACAATCAAACACTTTTCCCCCCATGTATGTCAGATAGGAAAAACACCCAATGGTTGTGCGATAATTATGGATTCTAATAGCTTTAGAGGTATCCATGTTTTCTACTAAATTACCTCTATCAGATGTATCAATTAGAATGGAAGCTTGGTATGACAAAGCATGGGTTACTTCATATCCTCAATGGGATTTGACTAAAGGAATATATCGAGTGGCCTCTACAAAGACTATTGCACATATAAATCATGGTAATAAGGCAAGCATACAGATGATACAAAAGTTTCAGAGGTTTTAGAGCCCTCAAAACGTCTTTTTAGGAGAAATACCTAGATTACCAAGGGTAGAGAAGTAATAACTACAATGCCAAGGTGATCTAGTCACCACCATCAAATATAGATTCATGTTCAATCAGTGGAAATTTCTGAAGAAGAGAGGCTTGAAGATTCTCTCCAATCAGAAGGTGTTGAATCTCCTCCATAGTCAACCACAACAAGAGTTAGTTATGTGTGACCTTCATCCATTCATCATTGGTAGGGTGTAACTCATGATCTTAGGGATGCATTGGAATTTCTCCAGCACAGAGTTAGAATACCAGATATTGGTGACATCTACGAACCTTCTGATTTAAATATGGACAATAACATGGCTCACATACAAGAAGTATATTGATGATCTGGTAGTTTTTATATATTAAACTGATGAAAAAATCCTTTCCTGTAAATGAGTATCTCAAATTTTAGACTTAGGAGTTTGTGAACGCTTAATTCTCGACTCGGAGGAGGAGTGGGATATTTAGGTTAATATTGAGAATGTATTTCCCATTTTCTTCAGTATCAACTCTTCTTTAACATTTATCATCATTAATCTTGATGAAAGTGTATTTTTGTAGCTTGAATGTAGAGAAAGAAGTTCCGGACCAATTCTTGAATCACCTAAGTATTGACCTACAGGATCTCCTATTGATGAAACAAATGATCCTCCGATGTCGCCAGAACATTCTCAAGGAGAAAAAATTTTGATTGGGGTAATGGAGACAGACAATCCTCAACTATTACATCATGTTTCCCCTACTAAGGAAACTGTTTCAATATATCCCAATGCTTTTGAACAAAAAAATGCAAGAGAGCAATGGGATTGATCTGAAGAGTTCACCGAATGATTTATTATTTATACTGTCCTTAGGGAATATAACTCACTCAATACACTCTAGTAACCATGTCTTATACTCTTGTAGGATCTATGTCTATGTCCTCTCTCAAGATATTAAGATTTGATTCTTCAAGACCAAAAAAAGAAGCCCTTGGGGAAACCTAGGTTCATGCAGACAAATATCCAATTTTAGTAGATAAATCATCAAAGGATTCAGATATACCTGCTCCTGGCTCTGTTGGGTGATATGAAATCTATGGTATGATTAAATACATTCGTCTGTTGTTTTTGTTAATGGATCATGAAACAATCAACACTGATATTCCTATTGCCTAATAAGAAAGGAATGAAGGTCCAAGGAAATCTAATATAAATTATGATGTTGAGCCAAACCAGGAAGGACATAATGCTTGCATTCTAATTGAAGAGAAAATGGAAAAAAATGTCAGTGGAGCAAATTTGGGCATCAACCAAATTTTTTTGGATACCATAAATGGTGAGGATATTGTAACATTTTAGGTTATATACACTGAAAATATGGACACCATTAATCCAAATATTGATATTTCATGTTCCATCAAAGAGTTTTGTGATTTTCATGAGGAATTTCAAGGGAGTAAGTCCCTATTATTGCGTTCTCCATACATAATTTGTTCATTAAATTGATTCATTACATCAATGTTATAGAGACCCATGATTGGCGTACATAGACATTACATTAATTTTTGCGGAATACTTAATACATAACAAATACAAACACACATGGACCGTAATTGTTTAGTGTCTTTGGAAACTCTGAAAATTAATCTTCTAACCACAGTGAAAGATCTTCAACATCTCCCATAAATATCTTCCCATTTTGTTTCATACCTAAAAACTTTCTTTATATCCTCGGGAAAATAAAACAAAAAAAGGGTGAGCTCAAATACTCAGTAAGGGTAAACATAGAGAACATTAAACAATCCATAAACATTTGAATACAAAAACATGAACCTAATATCTAAACATCCAAATCTTGAGCAAACACATAAATCATGGAAGTACGTAAGGAATATATCATAATGGAATATCAATCATGATAAAATAGCTTTGGAATAAAACATGTAATTGTGGAAAACCATTAAGCACATGATATGATTTCCATTGTATCCAAGGCATTACTACCAAGACCATCATAGAGGACAAAGTCCCTTTCTGAATAGAGTTCACTCCTCGTTCTAGTCCTGTATCACTAAATCGGATTAACTAAACATTCCAGCCCTATCCATCTAAGGAGATATAAATATTTACCAAATTAATTAGAGGGAGATATAGGTCCCACCCATCTCATAATGAAACCATTCTTATGTGTGCCACAAAATCATAAATCATAGCATAACCGATGTAATAAAAATGGGGTTCTTAAACATCATGACATCATATCATAATCCAAATATGATAAAATGACATCATAAAATTAATTCCTTCATAACATAATCAAATCGATGTAAAAAATAGGGATAGAAACAAAACTCTATATTATCTTATATGGAAAATAATTTTGATTAAACAGTTCAAATCCATTCTTAAGGAAAATATCCTTTCTACTACAAAAAAACATTTTTTCTTTTTTAACATGTCAAAAAATTTTAATAGAAGTTAATTAAAAATAAACCTGAAAACATGAGAATGAATCTTCATTGAAATAATGTTATCGGAAATCATAAAAATCCATTCATGTCGTATAAGTTAAAAAAAATTCTTCTTGTACTTTTTCCGGAAAATTCAAAAGGTACCTCGTATGGTAAACAAAAGAAAAATTCATTCCATATGATATCGTAAAAGTAAAAAGTGTAAAAATGACGTTAAACATACAGGTAAGAAAAGTAAAAATTTTATGAAAACATTTTGTGAACATGTGGACATGGATAATAAACATAACCCCAGTAAATACATAAGAATAATCAATCTCGGATAAGAATGAGATTGGAATAATTATCCCTTACCTTATGTCCAACTTCTTCCGTATGTGTCTGAGACTCCTGTATAGTGGGTTTAAACATATTATTAACTTTTAACAGTACCATAATAATATTTATGATGTCATCTGTGATTCACTTACAACATTATATTATCTGTTCATTTTTCAATTCCATGTTTAAACAACTTTTTGGGAAAAATCGTTCCATTTATCACCCGTTTTTTGAATTGTAATTATTAATAAAATTACATAGATAATTATTACTTAATTAAATAATATAAAACATGATTTATATATAATATGTATTCAGAATATAGATATATATAATAGATCAATAAAGGGAAAGAAATTTACTGTTCATGGAGACGGTGGGTCGTACGTACGCATGAACGTTGTTTTTGTTTCCTTATTGAATTGAATGGAATTAAGTAGATAACATACATATATATATACACATAAATCCAGTAGTATTATTATTTAATATATGTCATTATTACTTATTATATATACTTTATAATCATTCTTGAATTGATATCATGGGAAATGAATCTCATCGCGTCGTGGAGACGGTAATCCGTATGTACGCACGAGCGATGATATCATTCCCATATTTATTGAATGGAATTTTAGTGGATGATATAATAACTTAGAATCTTTATGATGTTATAATAATTATATATAGTTATTCTTTACACCATTATACCCATCAACGTAAGGTGGTGGTGGAAAAACTGATTACACCACGACGTGGAGATGGTATTATGTACGTACGCACGTGCGGTGATTTCGTTTTCTGTATGATGGATAGAAGGTGAAATGGGGTTGTTTCATATTTATAATAACTTATCAGTATATTATTTATACTTATGTTATTACAATATAATTATACAAATATAGAAGAATAAGTTGAAGAAGAAAGAAACATGAAATAATCGGTAGAAGAGATTACCTCTTCCTCGACACACCTCCTTTAAACTTCTTTTAAGGGCACTACAGTTGGTCTTTTTAGAGGACTTGAACCTCTATGATATAACTAGAGAGGTTGAGAAGAGTAATTTTCAGGGGATGGCCGAGATTCAAGGCTCAAAAGGGTGTAAAGAGAAGAGGGAAGGGGTTCTCTTTTTATAAGGGAAGAGAGGGGCACCATTGGAAAAACTTAAAATATTATTTTATAATAAACTAATATTCGGTTTATAATATCTCCAAATTGATTTATTTCAAATTTAAAGTTGGTATGGGTCGAAATAATCTCAATAAATAGGTTTTATACAAGTATAGGTTACTATTGTAACCTTATCATTTAGATTTAACTCTAAGTTAAATAATTTAACTTCTACCATGTCTTCTTGTTTTCTTACACTATATGGTTAATAAACATACCATAACAAGACAAAAGAACCCCAAGTGGTTCATTATTGTTATATATAACCTAATGTAAGTCATTTTTCCTAATAATAGATTTTTAGGAATATAATTACAATTAATAATATAATATTTGTTTTAACAAATATTTTATGTCAATTTTGACACTATTTGGTAATTGATTTTTGTGAAAATCATAACAGAATGATTAGTTCAAAAAAAATTAATTAAATAAATACTATAATGTCATATTAACCTATAAACTTATTTTAATTCATAAAAAGTCACAAATTACATTTATTTGGGTATTTATAATATCAATTATTTTAATATTTCATTATTTTGGTAATTACTACATCTTCATGTTTTATAAATAAATTAAATTATATAATGTCTACAAATTATATATAAAATACCATTAGGTTGGAAAACTTTTTATCTTTCTAATTTATAATTATAGTAGAATTTATCTTATGTATAACCCTATATTAAAAATGTTTTATTTATTAAACATTGATTTTAACTATATTAACTCTTCTTTAAATAAAATAATAATAAATGTCCTAATCTAATAAAAGTTGACATAAAGGGTAATATTTTATTCATAAGGTTGTTTTCAATCGAATTACTATTATTCAGTAGAATTAAGACATGTGTTAGGGTAATAATAATATCATTTTTATCCTTAATTACCCTATTTACTTTTAACCGTGGTAAATAAAAGTAAAAAGTTACATATTCACAAAAAAATATTTTTAACTTATTGAACCACATTTTACTCCTTGAAATTAACGGTGTTTGTCGTATTTTTTAAAATCAACTCACAGAAGTGGTAAAATTCTGTTTTATGTAAATTTTCCAACTCTTCTAGTAGGTGGGTAAAAGACAATGAAAAGTTCAATAAAATTATTATGTATCTAAAATTATTATAAAATGACTCCATTGAATTAAATTGAACTTATATAGGTATTATGTATCAATTTAGACCTAAATTAAATTTAAATAAAATAAATAATTATTTAAATAAAAATTCTATTTTTAAATAGTAACCCAGTGTTTTCACTATTCATCAAAATTTGAATGTTTTCTGAAAAATACCAAAAACTAACCCTAGGCTAATTTCGATATTCCAAATCCAAAAATGAAGTCCATTTCGAAAGATAAATATTATAAAATTTCAAAAAGTGGGTATTATTATTCATAATGGATGGTTTATATAATGTATCCTTGTTTAGCGAAACTCGGTATTGCGTACAACACATGCTATTGTGGAAGGTCATGATTGTGTGTAATGTAAGACAATCTAGGGATGCGTGTAGTGAAAGCTCCTTTGGGTTTACCATAAAACACAATACATTAATTAAATTAAAAATAATATTTTTCATAAAATCTCGGGGTGTTACAATATACCCCCCTTAAAATGAATTTCGCCCTCGAAATTCGTTGGGGTTATAAATGGTTTACTACTAGAAAGTTTCTTTAATAGAAACCCACATCTTAAAAAGGAATAACAAAACATATATTTAAAAACTAATGTATGAAACGTAACGGTTACCCAAATTAACTAGTCACTGGGTTTCCACATAAGAGAACATAGGTGAAAATATAGATGTGGAAGAGAAATCTAACCATCATGTTCTGATGGAGAGTGGTAGAGAACATGGGTATGAAAAATCCTACAATAAAAAAGCAATAAATTTTTTATGATCTAAGGTACCATCTGATTCATTGGATATAAAGGCACTAGGACAACATTTTTGGTTTTCAAGATCATTTCCCTAATGTTGAAGAATTTGAATTAGAAAAAATACTTACATTATTTTTTTATAATATCATCGGTGTTCTTGCCATGAACAATTTCCACTTCATCTATTAAATAAATGAATTTGAATTTGTCATTCGTGATGTGTTAACAGTTCATGTGATAAAATGATGGATCATTCCATCCATCTCAAACAAAAGGATAGAAAAGGTTATCAAAAATACATTAGTCTATATATAGAGATATTAATAATATATGGTTCCTAAAATGGACTTATACTTCATATAGCATACTTCTGAATATTATAAAACTAGTTTGTACTAACCAGGGACTTTCTGTAATCCAGTTTTAGGCGATAAAGGCCAGTCGCACTTCGGTTGTGGGTTTGATTCCCTCAGCCTTGTCCGACATGACGGGTTGTCGCCAATCCTGTAGGTTATCATTTTTCAAAAACTACATTATTATGACATTACATAATTAAAATGTTCTATCCTTAAACAATACATACTTATGTCCAACATAATCCATTATAATCTTTATGATTATCTGAAATACTTCTATCCGATTACTAGAAATTTCATCTACCAAGCACGTGAATTCTTTCATTTGTCCCCCATATATAATAAGATATATCTTGTTTTTGGTCACATTCCAAACATGTGAATACCTTAATCATATATTCTCTTGGAACATAAATTACCATTAACCTTAGTGAAAAAATGAATTCTATCAAAAGTTAACTCTTTCCACATACCAAAATCCCAAAAATTCTATATACTCAAACCATGATATAACTTTTTCCTTCTTTTAGTCATGCTCTCATTTCATTTTTTTCTTTATCGCTTCATGATGCGCATATCATCTTTTTCCAAAAAATATTACAATCGATTTTCATGTTTACTAGTACCATATAATTATTGAAAACCAATACATAGATATTCAAAAATTCCACGATGCCATAAATGAGATTCCATGATACTATTTTGAAATCCCATTACATAAAAACATAATTATTAAACAACATAATTTTCATACTCAACATCACAAATAGTGAACTCATGTGACGTCCCTTTATCCTTTTCCTTAAGAGGTTGCTCACATTGATCATCATTAACCCTTTGATTAGGGGATTGATTAGCATAATGCCCAATTTTCTTGCACTTGAAGCATTGAAGTGTTGGTGGTGCGTTCTCTGTAGTCTTTTCTTTATTCACAACATTAGCAACCATTTTTCCATTAATTAGACACTCAACTACTCGATGACCTTATTTTCCACACTTAAAACATTTTCTAGTCCCTTTAAGACAATCTCCACCATGCTTCTTTCCACAAATTGAGCGTAAAGAAACATTCGTCTTATTTTCACCATTATTCTGAGATTTATCCTTGAAATCCATCATTCATTTATTGTAAAAACCATGAGATGGATATGTAACACCAACTTCTATTTCTACCTTGATAGCACAAACCACAATTTCTTCATAGCTACTGATGTCTCATATAGATAATGCCCTTCGAAGACTTGGTTTTAAGCCACTAAGGAATCGATCAACTTTACTTCCAGGTTGGATGATAAATCCAGATGCATACCTTGAAATCCTTGTAAAATTTTCTTCGTATATACCAAAAGATTCATCATCCTTTTTCTTATGCTCACGGAAATATTTTTCCATATTTTTTCAAAGAATATGAGGGAAGTAATTATTGAAAAAAAAGTTCTTGAACTCATCCCATTCCATGGATTTAAAATCATCTCGGGGCCTCATATTCTTAATTAGATTCCACCATTGATCTGCTTCACCTTCTAAACGGTAAATAGCAAGAATGGATTTTTCTTATTCCGATAAGTGAATTATGGAAAATAACATTTCAATGGTACTGATATATTGTTCAGCAACAAGTGGAACAGAAGTCCCACTGAAAGAAGGTAGATCTTTCCTCATGAAGGACTCAATAGAATATTGTTCGCTTATCTTATCATTTGGATGTCCATAATGATTCATAGCTTGTGTAAGTATAGTAATAATGTTTTTTACTCCATCTCCCATAACATTGGTTTGTTCAGGAAGACAATCATTGAATTGTCTATTACATTGATCTACACGGTTCCTTCGGGTTCCATCCATTGTCTAAAACCCAAAAAGAATAGTGTGAGATGTAAAAATATTGCTAGAGAAAACAACATAATAAAGGGGGTGTAACATCAATATATAAAATCTTAGGATTAATTCTATGATCGTTAACATAATTCTAGGAGTATAACCAACACTTATACTTATCCTTAGGGACATCCCTAGACATACAATAGAAATATCTCTAGGGATCTCACTAAAGTTTTCACATCCTAGTTTCCAAAGGTTAACTAAACCATTCCTTTGATACCAACTTTAGAGACCCAAGCTTGACGTACATAGAAATTACAATATTATTTTCAAAATACATAATACATGACAAAAAAAACTCTAAAGGACTGTAATAGTTTATTGTCTTTGGGAAATAAGAAAAATAATCTTCTAATCACGGAGAAAGATCTTCAACATATCCCATAACGATCTTCCCCTTTTTTGTTACATAAAACCTTCAAATATATCCTGGGGAAAAGAAAACATAAAAAGGGTGAGATTAAATGCTCAATAAGGGTAAAAATAGAGAACATAAAACAATCCATAAACATCTGAACGCAAAAACGTGATCATAAAATCTAAACATACAAATCTTGAGCAAATACATAAGTCTTGGAAGTACGTAAGGCATATATCATAAAGGAACATAAATCATGATAAACTATATTGGTAATAAAACATGTAATTGTGTAAAACCATTAATTACATGATATGATTTCCATATTAGCCAAGGAATTACTGCCAAGACCATCTTAGTGGACAAATTCCCTTTCAGAATCGAGTTCACTCCTCTTTCCAGTCTTGTATCACTGAACCGGATTATCTTACCACTCAATCCATGTCTATCTCATGAGAAATAAATCTTTACCCATTGCATTTGATGGAGATATAGGTCCCACCCATCTCATAATGAAACCATTCTTATGTGTTCCACAAAATCATATATCATAGCATAAGCCATGTAATAAAAATGGGGTTCTCAAACATCATGCAATCATATCATAATCCATATAAGATAAAAAGACCTAATAAAATTAATTCCATCAAAACATAATCAAATCGATGTAAAAATAGGGATATAAATAGAACCTTATATATTCATATATGGAAAATAATTTTGATAAAACAGTTGAACTCTATTCTTATGGAAAATGTAATTTCCACTTCAAAAAAGCATTTTTCATTTCTTAACATGTCATAAAATTTTAAAAGAAGTTAAAAAAAAATAAACTTCAAAACATGAAAATTAAACTCCATGGAAATAATTTTCTATAAAATCATAAAAATCCATTCATTCTGTATAATTTTAAAAAAAACATTCTTCTCATACTTTTGCCGGAAAAGTCAAAATGTACCTCGTATGGTAAACAAAAGATAGATTCCTTTCATACGATGTGAAAAAAGTAAAAAGGGTAAAAATGAATTTAAACATGAATGTATGAAAAGTAAAAATTTTATGAAAAAATTTTGAGAACATATGGACATGTATAATAAACCTAACCCCAGTAAATACTTACGAATAAACAATCTCGGATAAGAATGGGATTGGAATAATTATCCCTTACCTTATATCCAATTTCTTCCATATGTGTCCGAGACTCCTATATAGTGGGTTTAAAGATATTATTAACTTGTAATAGAACCATAATAATATTTATGATGTCATATATGATTCACTTATGACTTTATATTGTCCGTTAATTTGTCAATTCCATGTTAAAGCAACGTTTTGGGTAAAATCATATCATTTATCAACCGTGTTTTGACTTGTAATTATTAATATGATTACATAGATCAGGATTACATAATTACAGAATATAAAACATGATTTATATATAATATATATTCAGAATATACATATATATAATAGATTGATAAAGGGAAATAAATACACCGTTCATAGAGATGGTAGGCCGTACGTACGCATGAACACTGTTTTCATTTCCTTATTTAATTGAATGAATTAAGTATATGACATAAATATATATATAGACATAAATCCAGTAGCATTATTATGTCATATATTTCATGATCACTTATTATATATACTTTATAATCATTCATGAATTGTTAACATGGGAAATGAATCTCATCTCGTCGTAGAGACGGTAATCCGTACGTACGCACGAGCGATGATATCATTCCCATATTTATTGCATGGAATTGGAGTGGATGATATAATATCATAGAATACATATGATTTTATAATAATCATATATAGTTATTCTTTACACCATTATACCAATCCAAGTAAGGTGGTGGTGGAAAAACTGATTACACCACGGCTTGGAGACGATATTATGTACGTACGCATGCGCGGTGATTTCATTTTCCATAGGATTGATAGAAGGTGAAATGGGGTTGTTTCATATTTATAATAACTTATAATTATATTAGTGATATAGATTTTATTAAAATATAATGAAACAACTAAATAAGAAGAAGTTGAAGAAGAAAGAAACATGAAAGAATCAGTAGGAGAGATTACCTCTTCCTCGAAGCACCTCCTTTAAAATTCTTTTTAGGGCACTAGAGTTGGTCATTTTAGAAGACAAGAACCTCCATGATATATCTAGAGAGGTTGAGAAGATGAATTTACAGGGTTTGGAAGAGCTTCAATTCTCAAAATGATGTGAAGAGAAGAGGGAAGGGGTTCCCTCTTTATAAGGGAGGAGAGGGGCACCTTTGGAAAAACATAAAATATTATTTTATAATAAAGTCATATTCGGTTTATAATAGCTCCAAATTGATTTATTTAGAAGCTAAAATGGGGATGGGTCTAAATAATCTCAACCAATAGGTTTTAGAAAAGTTTAGGTTACTATTATATCCTTATCATTTAGATTTAAATCTAATTTAAATAATTTAACTTTTATCGTGCCTTCATGTTTTCTTACACTATATGGTTAATAAACATACTATAACAAGATAGACGAACCCCTAGTGGGTCATTATTAATATATATAACCATGTATAAGTCATTCAGCTGAACCTTATATTTTGAGGAATATAATAACAATTAATAATATAATATTTTCTTTAAAAAATAGTTTATGTCAATTTTGACACTATTTGATAATTAATTTTTGTGAAAATTATAACACAATGATTAGTTCAAAAAAGATAATTAATTTAATTATTGGGAAATGATTAATTCCTCAGCCAAGGCATTTCTAAATGACTAATTCCTCGGCCAAGGCCTTGGCCTTTTCCAATTTGATATATGGTTTTGTCTGAGAATACATTGGATTAGTTCAAAAATGATAATTAATTTAATAAATCCAAACATAGCATTGCAACCTTAAAAATTCGTGGATGGAATAAAAACTGTCTAATTATATTTATTATTTCATTTATAAAACCATTTATTTGATTCTTTCATTAATAACGAAAATATTGCATCATCAGTGTGTCATAAATTAATTTAATTATTCAATGTCTAAAAATTATAAATAAAATAACATTAACTAGTAAATTGTTTTAGTTTTCTAATTAATATTTACAGTCGAAGTGATAATATGTATAACTCTATGTAAAATTTTTTTTACTAAAAGATATATGCTTATGTCATTTCTGTATTTACTTTAACTTAATTAATATAAAGTGTCACTATCACTTACAAGTGGCTCCATGGGCTCCAAAAATCTTCCCAAATATTCCCATGGTCGGACATGTATCATCAAATATTTTTAGGACTTGTGTTAGGGTAATTTAGTATTATCATAATATTATTTTTTACCCTTATTTACCAGATTTACCTTTCAACCAAGATAAATAAAATATTTATTGATGTAATTAGTCAAAATGTCTAAAAATAAAAGTTACCTATTTACACAATTTGGAACTCCTAATTTTAAATATGGAATCCATTTTTCAAAATTCAAAATACATAAGTGGCAGAATTTAATTTAAAATTAATTCTCACTATCAAATCAAAAGGCGTGTTTTTAAGAAATAATAACTGTCAAAATATTGACACTTGTTTTTGTCTAATTTCAATGTCAAACTAAATTAATAAACATAAATTATATTAAATGATAAAAAAAATTCTAATGACATATTAAACCCACTCAAATTTATAATTTTTTACTATAAATTAATTTGATTAAAAAAGTTGTTTTTAGTTATAATTTAGAAATTTTCACTATCCACCCAAATTTGAAAGTTATTAGAATGAAACGAAAAATTTATCTAACCTAAATATTTATTTACCAATTCTAATGAAAAATATTATTTTTCCAAATTGAATATATAAAAGTGTCAAGTATTGGATTTAAAACGGGTTCTCCATTAATAGGCGGTAAGATCGCATTTTTTTTAAAATACTTCTTTTATCTGAAAAATGATTTTGATCTTATATTAATTTTTAGAAACTCATAATATATATTCTAGAATTATAAGGATAATAAAAAATAAAAAATCCAGAAATTAATATTCATAACCACTTTTGAACGGCTAGTTCGGTATGTCATTTTTCACTTGAACTCGGTGTTGTGTGTAGTGCTTGTTATTGAATTACTTTTGAAAAATAACGTACTATGAAATTTTAGGGTGTTAAATTATCCCTTACTTCAATAAATTTAATCCTCACAATTTCAAATTGTTGTTTGAAAATAAAAGGTTAAAAATAAAAATATACCTTCTTCGAAGACACACATAAAAAATCGGGTTAATAAAATTTAGTCTTAAAAAGAGGGAAAAGGGAATGAAAAAGTCACCACCAAATTATGATCTCAATTTGGAGAACAATGGTGGAAATTAGAGAAACATAATTGGAAAAAACATAAATATTTATATGGATTGATTGAGGTAATCAGTCACAAAAAATTGTAAAATTGAGGATCTCAAACCCATCAATCTATGATGATTTAAAATATCATAGGTTCAACAAAACATAAGGTATTAGGATAACACATTTTTGGTTTTAAGATCCCTTACCTAAAATATAAGAATTAATTTATCCATATAATAAGTGGAAAAAAATATATACTTGACAAGTAGATTTTTATTCTTCACTATTTCCTAACACAAACTCATCTTTCAACCCAAAAATTTTTCAAAAAATTATTCTATTTATACTAATCGTATAGGGTTACAAAAATAATGAAGTTATAATTCAACTATTATAACTTTTAAAAAGAAAATAAATTATAAAATATAGGATATCACATAGGCCAGTGGTAGGTGATGCACCCTTGTCGTCCTACGGTTGCGGGTTCAAGTCTCACGACCTTGTCGGACGCGATGGGTTGCCACCTGACCTTCGAGATGTCCTTTTTATAGTAATCCAAAAAAAATCTCAACAAAGTATTTATCATTTCCAATTATATCCAATGTCAAACATAATCTATTCCAATCATAAGACATATCCAAAATACTTCGATCCACACTCACTATCCAAAATTTATAAGGAATGTAAACATAATGAAGATCCCTTTTTTTACATAATAACATTTGAATTCCTTCATCATGTATTCTTTTAAAACCCAATAACATCCTAAATTAACATAAAACCTTATTTATTAAATTCATGCTCCCTTATACCTTATAAAATACTAGATATCTTCCTTATATCCAAAAATTTTTAATACTCCAACAATGATGAAATAAACAAACCATTAATTAGTGCCTATTATTCAAGAATATCCAATATAATTTATCCGAATCACCAATCTCTTATTCCAAAATTACTACCTCAGTATCAAAACTATATTAAGGATAACCTTTCCTTCAACCATGTATTTTCAAAAATATATTACCTTTTTGTTGAGTCACTATTCATAATACCATATATTCTCAAATATTCAATGAAATAGTACTGCAGGACAATCCTTATTTATTTCCATAATTTATATAATTAGCAAATCATTGATACAACACTCGAATGAAACAATTATTTAATAACATAAAAACACTATTCATTTATCTTCATCTGTGGTTGTATAATAACTTGATTATTATTCATTAGCATCATTTGGGGAATACACTAATGATCTGAACATTGATTCACGTAGTGTCCCAACTCCTTATAGATGAAGCATTTACACTTGAAAATTTTGTATTATCTTTGTAATCGCGTAATTGATGTCCATTTTCTCAACACATATAAAAAACTCACATTCCATTCATGCATTTACCATGGTGATTCTTTCCACAGTAATCACATATGTGAAAATCCATCCTTTCCCTCTTCCCTTTATCAATCTTTCTCTCTTCCATCATATTCTTCTCTTTCTTCCCTACAATGCCACATGACTCATAAAATTATTTACTTATCTTATTAAAAAACAATACTATTTCTTCATATGATATGAATATGTGGGAGAATATTGGTTTAATACCATAAAATTTATGAGCCTTTTTACTCATTGGATCATATGTATTTCTAGAGTTCTCATTCCTTCTACTGGGTGCCATTTATAAACAATGGAATACACTAGGTCGATTTATGAATTGTAATTCATAACTCCAAACTTGTTAAATACCCCACGTAAATTCAATAGTTTAGAGATATATACATAAAAATGTTTTCTTTGAGAAATTATTTACTCCAAAATACTTCATAATGGCATTTAATGAAAATTTTAATTACACCAAGAATATCCCACGGAAGTTTCACAAACAAGAGTGAAGCAAGGCCCGTTGTCATTCACCAGTTCCCGTTTGAGTCTAGCACAAAGCGGTGTTTTCTAGTTTTACCCCAAGGTACATCTGTGCCAGTCCACCTCTACCTACTCATATCAAGACAGGGCTGTATTTCCTGCAAAAGTCACAAAATCTCTACAATACAATAATTCTAGAAAGTTCTTCTATTCTAATCCTCAAATTCTATCTTAGGGATATGTGTTATAACAAGAGTTTATCTAAATCTAGTTTCAATGGGTTATACTAAACTTCCTCTGATACCAACTGTAATGCCCCGACCCTAGTTACCCAGATTCGGTTCATTATTACATAACATTGGCATGGACACAAGGAAATTTTGAATCTAAAGACCGATCCATTTAGTATTATGGGAAACAAGATTCATACATAAGTTCAACTTAACAAATTGAAAAATAATACAACATGAATTTATTCCATTGGAAACATCCAAGCTACCCAGATAATCCCTATAAGTCACTCATAACTATCTTCTCCATATCCATGGAAATTGAAACATATGGATGGGGTGAGCACAAACACTTATTAAGTGTAAACAATACAGTAGAAGATAACAAAAATATTAATCATGATGAATAATTGAATCCTCATTCCTTTAGCAATAATAAACATGAATAATTTTATGGTAGGAATATGAGATAAGTAAATAATTCCATAATAAAACATAATAATGGGTATTCTACAAGTCGAATGACCATATGAATCATCACTGTTATTTCCATAATGAGGGAGTGTATAATGCCAGATATTCTGAAACATTTTTTCAAGGCCTTGTCCAAGTCGTCTAAAAATGATTAAGGCCTCGGCCAAAACCATATATCCAATTGGGAAAGGCCTCAGCCAATTACACATCGAATGTCTCATGAGACCTACCGATGCATCATGGAGCTATAGCGGGCTCCAACCATCACTTACAATGTCCAATACATTGTTAATATTAAAAGTTTGAAATATTACATAAACATTCGTATTAAAACTAGCATGCGAAATGTTAATAATTTAACCATAATCCTTGAATGGTATACTAATATCACATCCATAGTAAAACATATCACAAAAACATTAATACAATATGGATGTTTTGTATCATAATAAATAATCTTCAAATAAACTTCAAATCCATCAATGGATGTTGACATATATGAAATAAAAACCATTTTTTATGAAATATCTCTTTATATTTAGAAATCATTTAAGAGTCGTATAATTATAAAGAAAAATTTTATTTTGTTAATATTCTTATAATCTAGTAAGGGATGCTTCGACGATGTTATAATGATATAATATTGTTTCACCCTCTGTATGACTTAAAATCATTCTTATATTAATTTTTCGAAAAAGATAAAAATGACCTTTTTTGGAAAATGACAATAAGATTAATTTATAAACTTCTTATAAAAAGTCACACTAGGGTATAAATGAATTTAACCGGTTGTATTTTAAATAGTAAAAATGTATTAAAATATATTTTTAAGAAACATGGATGTGGATGATAGAGGTCCCATTAGACAATTATGTATATACAATCTCAGATAATGAAGAGATTGTGAAATAAACCCTTACCTTGTACATTTCCTTGGTCGAGGGTAGGTTAAAATCCTATATAATGGTTAAATAATTTTTATTAAATTATACAATAACCATATACCTTAATATGATATCATATATAATATTTTAACACTGCTTTTGTTAATCATATCTTAGTATTATCGTTGTTTCGGGAGTTACTGGATTCATTTTCCTTTATATTATTTGTCATGTGAGTCAATTTTGTTATGGATAGGATGAATTTTATTCATATCCAGAATTATATCAAGTGTTTAAATATTATTTTTAATCATCTAATGGAAATTATTCTTGAATGGATACGATGGGGAATGAATTTCATCACGTTCGTGGTGACGGTAATCCGTACGTATGCACGAGCGACAATATCAGTATTTTGATATTAAAATAACATTTAATTGGATGGTATATCCTATATAAAAAGTAATTATCATGTTATAATTATTATTTAAATCAATTACACGTTATTATTATACCCATCCAAATAATAAAGTATTTAATAACAATTACACCGCGACTTGGAGATGGTAAGCCATATGTATGCACGTATGGTGACATGTCATTCAAATGATGGATATAATAATTAATATGGTTGTACCATATTTATAATAACATCACAGTATATAGAAGATACTGGAGTTATTATTTTATACTGGAAACAATAAAGAATGATGAAGTGAAAGAAGAAAGAAACCTGAAAGAGGGGACGAAATATTTACCTCTTCATTGGGTTTTTCCTTTTGATTTTATCTAAAGGGATCCTTAAGATGGATTTTTGACTAAATTAAGGTCTCTAGGATGAAGGGAGGATAGTTGATAGGGATTTTGGACATGGTTTGGCCGAGCCAGAGGGCATTGATGGTGTGAATTAGAGAGAAGGGGGAATGACATTTTATAAGAGGAGTGAGCGGCACATTAGGAAAAGCTAGAAATATTATTTTATAATAAAATACATTTCATTTTATAATGGCTATAAAGTGGATTATTTAAATTATAAGGTGGGCTTACCTCGAAAACCACTCAACCAATAGGTTTCAGACAGGTTTAGATCACTATAATGAACTTATCTTTTAGATTTGACTCTTAGTTAATTAGTTAGACATTTACCATGTCTCTTTGTATTTTTATATAATATGGGTAATAAAAATACTATAAACTACCAATAGAACTCCAATTGGCTCATTAATGGTATAAATATCATCATGTAAGTTGTTTGTAATTCCTTATATCTTTAGAAATATTAAATCAATTAATAAAATAATATTTATTTTGAAAAAACGTTTATGTCAATTTTGACACTATTTAATAATTTATTTTTCTTAAGTCAAAACAACTTTATTAATTCATAATAAATTTATTTAATCAATACCATCATGTCATAGAAACCTAAAAAATTCGTGTATGGAATAAAAACATTCAAATAATATTTATTTTAACATTTATAAAACCATTTATTAGATTTTTTTATAAGGAAATTACTTTATCATCATTGTGTGATAAATAAATTTAATTATTAAATGTCTAAAAATTATAAATAAAATACCATTATGTAGGAAATATTTTTAGATTTATAATTAATATTTATATTCGAAGATATAACAAGTATAACTCTATGTAAAAAATGTTTTACTAAAAGATATACGCTTATGTCATTTTTGTGTTTACTTTAACTTAATTAGTATAAAGTGTCATTATCACTTACTAGTGGATACATGGGTTCCTAAATTAGACCCAAAGATGACCATTGATGTACATGTATCATCCAATATGGCTAGGACATGTGTTAGGATAATTTAGTATTATTATAATATTATTTTTTACCCTTATTTACCGGATTTACCGTTTAACCATGGTGAATAAAATATTTACAGAAGTAATTATTCAAAATGTCTAAAAATAAAATTTACGTATTAACACAATTTAGAAATCCAAATTCTAAATATGGAATATATTTTTCGAAATTCAAAACCCATAAGTGGATTAATTTAATTTAAAATTAAGTCGTGCTATCAAAACCAAAAGCGTGTTTTTAAGAAATAATAACTATCAAAAGATTGACACTTGATTTTTTCTAGTTTAATTGTAAAATTACATCCAATGACCTAAATTATATTAAATGAAAAAACATATATTTTAATGACACATTAAACACACTCTAATGAATAATTTTCTAATATAAATTATTTTGATTAAAAATGCTGTTTAAAGTTAAAATTTAGTAATTTTCACTATTCACCCAAATATGAATGTTCTCAGAAAGACATGAAAAATTTATCAAAACTAAATTTTTTATGTACCGAATATAAAAAAGAATTTTATTTTTCCAAATTAAATATATTAAAGTTTCAAATATTGGATTTAAAACAGGTTCACCATTAAAAGGCGGCAAAGTAGAATTTGTTAGAAAAATACTTCTTTTATCTAAAAAAATGATTGTGTTCTTATATTATGTGTAATAAACTCATAATATAGATTCTAAAATTATATGTATTGTATAAAATTAAATCTTCAGTTAATACTATTCATAACCGCTTTTGAACATCTATTTGGGTTAGTCGTTGTGCGCTTGAACTCGGTGTTGTGTGTAGTGTAAGTAATTGAATTACTTTGAAGAAATAACGTACTAAAAAATCATGGGGTTTTAGAACATGGAAGTGACTCGAATTCAGTCATAGAGATGAAATATGTTCTTTTTATGGCATATAAAAAGACATGGCGACATATCTGGATCATAATTTCTAAAAATCCTTTAGCCGAATTGTTATCCCATTTTCGAAACACCCCTAATTGTTCTGCTTGTTGGGATTTCGCAGATTTAATTATCGTCCAGCCTATGATTCCATGAAAGAGACTATTCGCCGATGGGAGTAGGTGCATAAGCTGTGACAAGATTTTGAAGATGCTAAATGGCTCATCAATATTGAGGGATCTCATGATGTAGTAGTTTACGCGGAGGCAAATAATAACAAGAAATCACTTGTGGTTATCCTACAAATCAATGAAACCAAAAAGGAGTTGTTATCTCTTCAACACCAAATAGATGTCGTTCATAACCTGTTTGATCAGTTGAATCAGTCATTTGGAGAATCCCAATTAGAGGGGATGACTACCTATTAAACTTCTAAGGAAGCACTTCTTTAGGTATAGGAGGTTAGATTAACTCAACTGTCTCAACATCAACAAGCAGCTGATAGGGATTAGGAAGCTGTCCAACAATTGAAATTTCATGTTGATAGATTATTCAAAAACATGATAGAGAGGATTCATTTTGTGTATGGCCTTTTATTTTCATATAAATGAATGAAATTTTGTTTTCAATCATATAAATCATCATTCATGTTTTTCATGATTTCAATATGAAAAGTAAATAATGATAATGATTCGTTTATGTTAAATAATCATTATTATAATTGTAATAATGATGTGCTCGAAATTTTCTATTCATGCCGAGAGACCTAATAAGCATAATTTGATTTTTTCTAGGGATATATGGATATCCCCAAAAAAAATTATCTTCTTACCTCTTTTTTTATTGCTCAATATTAGGTAAATAATACAAAAAATGTATGTTTAGAGAGCTAAAACTATACTCTTGTTCAGAGTTCCCTTCATGGGATCTCAATCTAATGAGCATGAAGTCGTTTGTTATTTTCATTTTAGATTCATGCATGTTAGACTATAAATGGATAATATTTATGGTCGAAATAGATGTGATCGTAATCATTGAATTAAATCCCCAAAAAAAACATTGTGCCTAAGTATTTCATTAATATTATTTAAATATTTCCAAGAGGAATCTTGGGATAATATTTTCTATGGATACCAAATTTAAATCCTGTATCAAAATAATGGGTGTCTTTTCTAGGAACAAAGTTACCATTATTTTACAAACCAATTATTGAGGCTATATTATGTAGGGACAACTGGGGCATATTCTGCAGAGCAAAATAGTGGCATCTTTTGACTGACAGGCCTGTTATGTAGGAATCTAATGAAAGTACGCCTAAGGTCACACGATTCATATTTAAGTAAATGAATTCATTTGGAATATAAGGTTTTTATATTGATAGATAGGGGAAATTAGATTTGTTTGACCCAAGACCATAATGGATGGGTTTTCCAAGGAAATGAATTTTAAGAATGAAAGATCTATTTTGTAACGACATATTTCATGAATAGGAAAACCATTTCTATACAAATTTGGTGAATGATTAATAGCAAAGAATTTATCAGAAAAGGGGTTATTTTTTATATCATACTGTGGAGTTTTAAGTCATGCAGTAAGGACATTAGTAGTGTGCAGTTTTAATTCATGCAGTGGGGACATTGGTACTATGCAGTTATAAGTCATGTTTTAAGTACATTGGTACTGTGCAGTTTTAAGTCATGTAGTGAGGACATTTTGTGGCTTTAACATAAGTTCTTTAGCTCTGATAAAATGTATGAGAAAACTCTCCCAATTTCATGACAATTCTTTTGGAAACATTCTCTCATATTCATGATTGGAATGGAAAACTGTAAAATGTGATTTAGGAATATCTGGAACTGAGGAATGATATGTGAGAAGGGATGAAATCATTAAAGGAATCAATTTCTATGAACAAAGTAACCATTACTTGATGAAATCGTTATGGGGGATGTATTATGTAGGGCCAACTGGGGTATATGTTGCATAGCCAAATAGTGGCATCTTTTGACTGACATAAATGTTATGTAGGCATCTTTTGCAAGGCCGCTTAAGGGAATGTGATTCATATTCAGGAAAAATAACACTCAGAATATTAAGGTTATATTTCTAAATGATGAATAATGTTTATGGATATTCATATTTTCCAAATCATAGAGTTTTTTTATGGAGACAGGTACCTAAATATGGAAATGGTATTTCCAATCAAGATATCCAATCAAGATATCCAATGAATCGGAGGAATATGACTTTTATGAAGGTTTGACCCAAACGTAAAAGATTTGGTGTATGTACTTTTAGGTCATATAATTTTGACAATAAATGGGAACAATATATAACTTGTGGCCAATTTATATAAAGGTTATTTTATATTTCATCGAACACATGGTGAGAGAAATGTCTGAACCATGGTGTTGAAGACTTTCAGAATGTGAGAAACATAATTGGACAAGTATATTTGAATGAATGTTTTAAAATACTAATTCTTGTATATTGTCTTCAATGATTAAAGGGGAAAAAGATACTATAACCAAGAATGAAGTTACCATTATTTGAAAAACCCGTTATGGGGGCTATATTTTGAAGGTCCAACTCGGGCATATGTTTCATAGACAAATAATAGCATATTTCAGCTAACAGACCTGTTATGTAGGCAACATATTCAAGGCTTCCTAAGGGCACACATAGTATAGTCAAGTAAATGATCTATCAGATATTGAAAACCTTGTCCCTAAAATTGTAAAAAAAAAAATTTGGAAAATATGTAAATATTCAATATTAAGAGTGTTAAATATTTAAGGGGTTATTCCCAACACATATGAGGAATATTTTACCAAATATTGGCCATGAATTTTATGTCTGTTATATAGATATGAATCATATGTAAAATGGAGACTTTATTTGTTTCCATTAAATTAAAATAGTGATGTGCATTTTTAATTCATTTAGTGAAAAAAAATTCACCTCCCTAAGGAATTGAAACACCTTACATATATAAAGAAAACATTTACCCAATTTATAATCTCATTTGAGCTATGCTCAGTTTGAGAAAAAAAGGAGTAGTATGGGTCTCTTTTATAATATAATGTTGACAATGATGAAGAAAGGGGTGTCATATTTCCATGAAGTTTAACGTTGTGTAGTAAGGATGAAGATGAAATGATGCGAAATGAAAAGCGATATTGTATCTAGGTTAAGGGATAACACCCAACTGTCACTATATGTCTTGTTGGGGAAAGGATCAAGTCATACATAATTCTTCAATCATTTACTATGAAAATTTGAGTCCTATACAATAAATAAAGGGGTTTTTTATTGCGGTTGGGCCCATGATTGGAGATCTAGCTGTCTCTGTGTATCTCAAAATATATGAGAATCCATCCATACATAGTTCGTGAAACAATCATTCCTCATGCTAATTGAGTTCGACATGAGGAATGGGGGATTATGATACTTTCTAAAAGAATGATAAATCTTAAGACATAAAATTTTATATGGACCAAATCATATATCCTAAAGAAACACTATGTATTAATATGATTCATATAAAAGAGAAGAAAAGAATATAAAATGATTGTGTGATTGTGGTTGGGACCAAAATTAGATATTTTAGTAATCTCTACGTATGTCATTGAAAATGTGAATCAAACCGTTCATAGTTCTTGAATCATGGCCTGTATTTAGATCTGACTCTGACATAGGAAAGAGAGGGACTCATGTACTACTAAGGAGTAGTGATGATGTCAATGTTATCTTTTTATGGAAGTTTCTAACATGTTATATAAGAAGCATTAGTTGTACAAATGATGTCATGTAGTTTAAAGTCATGTTTCAAGGAAGAGGGTGTTGCATACTTTAACATCATGTAGAATGGACACTTATGGTCGTTATGAAGTTTAATGTATTACAACTAGGATATTGGGGATATTATAATTTTAAGTATTTTAGAAAAGACATTTTATTGTGTAGTTTGAAGTCATGCAGTGAGGATGTTGTACTATATAGTTTAAAGTATTATAGTGAGGACGTTGTACTATGAAGTTTAATGTCTTGCAGTAAGGACGGTGTACTGTGCAGTTTATAGTCTTTTAGTGAGGAGATTGAAATATATAGTTTATTTTCTTATAGTAAGGATGTTGTACTATGCAATTTAAAGTCTTGTTGTGAGGACGATTAATGCAAAACTACACAAAGTATTTCTTTAAAAATATCTCATTGGTTGGTGATGTAATGAACTCCCCATCCATTGATGTTAAGGCATAAGATCCATTTGAATATACCTTATATATAGAATAAGTTCCTTAACACGTTGGATTATGTTATGGAGGTTTCATTCCGAGTAACATTGGAGACCTAAGGAAAAGTACCAATTCTCCATGAAGGTATGAACAAAGTTGAACTTTATTATTATAATTAAGTGCAATTTTGTTCTGATGAACATCTAGATGATGCAATGTATGGAATATTCTCTCATCTAATCTTTCAAACTCATCAAACCATTTCGGAGAACTTTCATCTGTATACAACAGATCAAAGATATCAAATCTAAGTGAATGAAATTGTATTTCAATTGGGAAAATAGTTTTGGTTCTATATTCCAATGAATAAGTAGTTACTTGGGTAGTAGTATAGGTAGTTTTCTGATAATCCCACAAAGCATTCAAAAGTTTATCATACCATAATTTTTTATCTTTATCAATAATCTTCAAGAGTATATTTGATAGGGTCATATTAAAGGCCACTATTTTTCCATTGCCCACAGCATGATAGCAAGATGAATGGTTGGACATGATATTATGTTCCTCATACAAATATTTTAAATCAACAGATAAATAATAGGTTCCATTGTCCGTCACAATAGTATGAGGGACACCAAATATAGTGATGATATTATTTTTGACAAATCTAACAATGATATTGGACTTGAATACAATGAGAGGTATTGTGTTAGCCCATTTAGAGAGGAAGTTAGTAGTAGTGAGAATAAACTTGAAATGCTTAACCGTGGCTGGAGGATAAGGTCATACTACATCCATTCCCCATGTGGAAAATGGCCAAGTGTATTTAGCTATATATAGAAACTCTTTGGGGTGATGAATTAAGTTGGCATGAAATTGGTAGGGATGACATTTTTTATTAATTTCTGTACAATCTTGCGCCATTGAAGTGAAAAAGTATCCATGCATTTGGATCTGATCATAAAATCTATTCCCAAATTGGTGGGAACCACATTATCTTGAATATACTTCTTTCATGATAGTTTTGGTTTCTTCTCCATCAATACATTTGTGGATAATTCCATCAAAGCCTCCCTTGTAATGGATATTTTGGAGGTCTAGACTATCATAAAGAGTAAAATTGGCCACACGTCACCGGATATGTTCCTTCTCAACCATATCTTGGGGAAATATCTCATATTGAAGATATTTTATGATGGATGTTCTTCATCCCATGGTATGACCAAATGGTTCAAAAATAGGGAAAATTTTATTAATTTCCTCCATTGTGGTGTGAAAAAAGGATAAGACCACACGATTATTGGTTATGTCGATAATTGTCTTATCCAGATTTGGATTTTCCATGGTTATAGCTGCATTAGCAAGTGCATCTGCTTGGGTATTTTGTGATCACGAGACATATGAAAATGTCGTCTCTAATGGAAATTCATCCATTAACTCTCTGACATAATAACAAAAAGGGATTAACACTTCTTTTCCGATAGAGTATTCCCCCATTGAATTGTTTGATTACCTAATCTAAATCACCTTTTACTTTTAAATGATCCATTTTCACATGAAGGGATAGTTCCAAACCTGCGATGAGAGCCAGATATTCTGTTTCATTGTTGGTTCCACCTTCCAATAATAGAAAATAATTAGGAAATACTTCCTTTTCTGGGGAAATAAGGACAATTACAATCCAAATTTTTTGAGTTTAGAGTTTTCCAATCTCTTTCCTTTTGTACATCTGAAAGAAACTTCAAAATTCATTTTCCATGTTTTTTAATTATTTTGAATAGATAAGAACTATTCATCAAGAAGAACGGTATTAAATGATGTATCTTCCATTGATGAATGTGTAGTAAGAAAATCTGCCAGATCTTGGCCTTTTATTTCCTTTTGAGGCACAAACTGGATATCAAACTATTTCAAAATAACTGCCCACCATGCTAGACACATTGTAAGCATAGGATGAATGAGGATGAGGTGGAGTGGATTATTATGAGACACAAATTAGAAATCATGATGTTTCAGGCAATGCCTCAATTTCTGAAGTACAATGATTAATGCATGGAAGCACTTCTCAGTACTAGAATAATGGGTTTCTGCATCATGCATAGTTCGACTGATATAGTAAAAGATTTTTTTATTCTCAACATCATTCTTTTGGGTGAGGAAGGCACCTAGTGATCCCTCTAAAGCATTCACATAGAGAATTAGTGGTATTCATCCAATAGACGACATTAACACTGGTGTAATCAAGATATATTTCTTGAGAGTGTTAAATGATTCTTGGAAATCTTCAGTCCATTGGTAGGTAACTCCCTTCTTCATTAATCTAGTGATCGGAAAACACTTGCCTACCAAATTGGTGATAAAGTTCTGAATATAAGAAAAGTGTTCGTGGAGTCCTATTTATTCTTTCAAAATTTTAGGAGGTGACATACTAAGGATTATTATTGTTTTCTTAGGATCTACTTTGATACCATGATGGCGTAAAAAGAATCCAATGAATTTTCTTAATGTTACCCTAGAAGAACATTTCAAGGGGTTCATCTAGAAATAGTGTTGCTATAGTATATGGAATATGCTTTCCAAATTAGCCAACTGAATGGAATTTTTTTTATTCGACTAACAATTCAACCACATAACATTCAAAAAATTTCCCAAAGAAGTGTTCGACAATATGGTTAATGGAACGTCGGTATGTTTCACATGCATTCTATTAGCCAAAGGCCATTACCCTATAGAAAAATATCCTTTAGGGGCTCTAAAGGCCATAGATTATTCATCCTCTGGGGCCATACAGATTTGATTATACCAAGAATATACATCCATGATGGAAGGAGCATCATAGCTGACTGTTTCATCAATTAGAAGTTTTGTAATCAAATATGGAAAATTATATTTATGATAATGTCAGTAATGATCTCTGAAAACAATTCAGACTCTAATTTTACCATTCTTCTTTATTGGGAAAACATTGGACATCCATTGGTGATATTGAAATTGCCTAACAAATTTATCATTTATAATTTTATCAACATCTGCTTCAATTTTGGAGGCATAAGTTGGGTGTGTTGTTCTTACTTCTTGCATAAATTTAATATTTTATTTTAGAAAACTAATATGATGGGTGGCTACATCATGATTAAGGCCTGAAATTTCCATTTAATTCCAAGAAAATATATCTCTATTTTTCATTAGAGAAGAAGTATACACCTATTTCTCTTTAGAGGTCATGGCCACACTAATTAGAGTGGGGCGCGGTTCTTCCTCTATACCCAAATTTATTTCTCTGAGCTCATCCATAGTGGTAGAGACACATTCCTCAAATCTCGGAGGGGGAATCCCTAAAATCTTCTTATTCTTATCTATTATGTGTTACCTCTTCTATTCTAACTTTCATAGTAGATGATGTGGCAGAACTCTCATAGTTAGGGGAGAAATTATATTTTAAACATCCTGAAGAAGAGGCCACCATATCTGACCCTACTGATGATGAAGGGTCTTCCTATGGAAATAACGAGGGATGGGTGGATGGAGAATCAAAAAAAATTTCTTCCCCAAGAATTTCTATAATTTATTCAACCCTAATCGATAAAGTATAGGATTGTCGTAGTTCAGTAGATGAAATGAAAAAAATCTCCATTCAGGATTCCATCATTGCGTGGTGTATCAATAATTTCACCCATGATGTGAGGTTCATTTGCAGAAATTGACATTATGGAAACTATAGGACAAGTCATTTTATTTGGTTTAACCCTTTCGATTTGATTGATGGGTAACACATAATTTGTACTCAAATTTATAAACTGGTTTTTTATCTCTTCCAGTCCATTTGGAGAAATAACTCTGGTTTTCTCCTTTATCAAGGGCTTCATTCCTTTTGTGTAATAAAAATATTCCTCATTTTATTGAGATTAACATGTTTCGAATAGATCCTTGTCACCATACAATGATCCAATTTGACAATTGATATAATATTTCAGACATTGGTGGTATGATTATGGTATGGTTTCAGGTTGATGCTGCTAAGGCCTTCCAAGAAGAATATTAAAGGTTATTTCATGACGAAAATCCATGAAATATAAACTAGACACATGATCCACAAACTGATTTCTGAGTGTAACTTCACCCAGAGGTTCTTTTTCATTCTTGTCAAATCCTTGCAACATTAAATTGGAAGGAGAAAAATCATTTTCAGTCAAACCCAATCGATAAAGTATACGAATTGGAATGAGGTTCACCCCAAATCCATTATCATTGATGGATCGTCAGATTTCTATGTCATTGAACGTTCCAGGAAAATAAAAAGGTCTTATATTCCCATTTACAACATCATTTTCATCTTCATTTGTAAATGAAATTCCGGCATGACATTCTATATGATCATTCTGTATACGGTAAATCTTAGCAGGAGCAACATCAGTTTCAAATTCATGGGGACTTAACAACGCCTCAATGAGTGATTCTCGAAGATCTTAAGACAAATTAAAAGAATCCAAAATTGATAAATTTTCTGGTACTTGGGCCAATTGATTCAAGACATCATTCTTTTGGTCCAAAGGTGTGCATTTCCTAACATGGATATATGTTTTTGCTGGTGCTTGTATGTTGATGGTTCTGTGATAGGTGCGGTTTGTGTTGTTGTAAAATCTAGAAATACAACTGGCATTGGTAAATTAGACTGACTATGTCTATTCATATGCTAAGAAAAATATGTCATGGCTTCTAATAAGTGTTCCAAAATAATTTTGTTTGAATCGAACTGGTATTTCATAGAATAAACGCCTTGTACTTTTTGTGACGGTTGAAGGGTCCATCCACGAGTTTCCACCACATATATGGTTCTATAAGAAATAGAGTGAAAATGGTGGTTTTTAAAATTCCCACATCTTCTCCTATATCCATGACCTAGGCCCCTTCTACTGGTTTCCCAATTAGGTACAAGGAATTATGGCTCGTTAAAATCAGAATCAACATTGGCATAAGGATCTGTTTAATTTAGGACATTAATAGAATAATAGACTAATTATTTATCTGACATAGATTCTTCTTGACATATTAATTTTGGTTGTGCGGTTTGGAGGGGCGATTCCCATGTTTTTGAGATAGATGGAATAAAATATGCCAGGGTCAAGGGAAACTTTGGCCTTGGTATGAGATCATCTTCTTCTGAATATTCTTTTTCATTATCATCACTTTACTAAATTAAAAAATGTCCTTTTGATAAAAATTATTTTTCTATGACAGGAGTGTCGGAAGACACAACTATTTTTTTCAACTGTGTTTGTAAAATGGCATGAGTGTAGTTGATCATTTTCTTAATCATCCAATCACCATATTTTTACACACTTTTACTTTTGACCTCATTCCATTCTCCATCTTCCTCTGTATTGGTAGAAGTAACACATGCTACTTGAGATAATAAAATTTTCAATTTTACTTGCCCAAAGTCAACCATCTTTTGTAGAAGGTATTCGAGCACAAAGCACTATTGAAAGGGGTGTCCCATTATCTGATTAAAGTTACAATAATTCAGACGATCATTATCTCCATATTTACATGTCTTCTTCAATCTTGGAATCTAATCCAAATTGTTTTCTAAGACTGAGATGATGTATCCTGGAACATGCTCATTCCTGAAAGAGTAAACATTATTCTTTAATTCATCAAACTCGTTCTGACTTTAATCTCTTTGATCAACTTTACGAGACAGTCATTTTTGTTGATGCTTAGGAGGTGGAGCCCTTTGGTATGATGAGTGTATTTAGATAGAGCCTGGTATAGGTGACTTTTTGAGTGTGACTGTAGCAGCTTCTGCTTTTCTTATCGTCCTCCCTGGTGTTTGTGGAATTACATAAGTTTTACCCTTAGGTTCTATAGTAGAGTCTTCTATCTGCTGAGCGATTTGTGTAAGGTCTCAAAAACCACCTATGTAATTCACATGGATCAATGGCATGCACAATTCATCATCTATATTTGAACACAAATTCGAAGCAACTCTTCTTGAGGGAGTTCTAGACATAAAGAATTTGTTAATCATTTCCATCGTGCAATGAAATTTGAAACATTTTCACTCTCCCATTCTTTATAATTTGTTAGATCAAAACCTTTCCTCTTTGGTAATATTGAGCGAAATTGAAGAATGAATTTCTGGCATAGATCTTCCCATCCAATATTTGATCTAGAATGCAAACTTATATACCAGAAAAAGTTGGTTCTTGTAACGACATCACAAAACACCTAAGAATAAATGCCTCTTGTTGTTGATATGTTCATATCATAGGATCACAACAAGAAACAAAATGTGTTATGTGTTGTTCTAGATCTCACTAAACTTTAAAAATTTTGAATGTAGTTTTTAAAAAAAATTATTGGGGAAATGAATTTCATCCACCCATTCAGGGTAAACACTCTTTTCTAGATGAACTGGTGCATGTCAATCATCCATAGCTTCCAAACGAGTTGTTAATTCTTCAATTTTGTTCATAATCATTTGGGGAATATCCAGATGAGCTAGATTCTGCGTAGGTATAGAAAATAGAGTTTGCATTGGTGCAATGACTGGTAAGGCCAGTGATGGTTGTAATGATATCTGCCTTGGAAAACTCACGGGCATAGTTCTATTAGCATGTATATTTTCCTACCATGATTGTGTAGCCAATGAAGAGAATTCATTATCCACATCTATAGTTACTACAGACCTTGTTTGCTGAGGAGCTCCTATAGGGTTTGCATGTTGAGGACTTTTATAGAGAGAATGTCTAGCAGAAATGTTGTTTCGAAGTAACTCTAAGTTGAGTCCTTTCAACTCCTTAATTTCCTTTTATTTTTATACAAATCTTTCATCATGTGAACAAGATTAACCTTATCCAGAGGAAAAGTGAGATACATTATGACTTTTTCCATTTCCCTTTGTTAGATGACTTTTTGAGAGGGGGGAGTTGGTTATTTGAAAGCTTACCTAGATTCTGGATAGGCCTTTGATATCGAGTATGCATACCTTCTTCATTTGCCTCAGTCTGTACCATATTATGTACAAGAACTTCATCCTCGGAATCCCTTGAATTGGACTTATTTTTTGGAGGATCTTCTGAAATGGTGTCAATAACATTCACTAACGCATAATGCATTGATAGCAAACTATCAGTGTTTCTTCTAGATCATCTCCCATTGTTTCTTCTATGAGACTTTGTTCCCTTATATGAAAAATTACCTAGAACTATTTGGAGGAAAGTAGAATAAAGGGAATCATTGGATAGTTCAATTGTACACTCTCATTGTTGCTTCGTCCCTAATCATAAGAAAACTAACTTTCGTTGAGGATTGGATTGTAGATGTAAAAAATCCCCTGGTCTTGCTGGCAGGGGATAATTTTGTTCCTATTATTCCAATCATTGAACATTGTTTTATGATTTTTATGGTTGAATTAAATGATACCCTATCCTAGCTTTCTGGGGTGATTCTTGAACTGCTACGGATGAAATTAGTTCAATATATCTTCTGATTTTGTAGATTTTGATTCGGATATTAGTTGGGTGCATTATCCGAAAATCACATAAATCACATTTTTTAGCATATCACGGTGCTATTTTAGACATTTGTATCATCTAACACCTTACATCCTCTAAATGGGACGCTTGTTCAGGATTTTGAGAGTATTGATGTAAAATTAACTCAAAAAATTCATTTCATTAGACATGATTCGAATGAGAACTAGTTGAGGCCTATTCATGAGTGTAAATTTGATTACATACAAAACCTATTGATTGTGGATGATTGGGGGAAATAACATTTCATGAGAACACTATTGGCGGACTTTTTTGATTTTGAAGTGTAGTGAAATGTAATACTCCATTTTCACCCCATCCTATGATATGAACATTAAATGGGGAATCAGAAATTAATTGTTGAGGTCTATTTAAAGCATTGTTACATGTACAGTGAAGGTTTCTCTATTGTTTTTCAACCTTAGGATTTTGGGAAACTGATAGATATTCCAATTTAATTTGGCACTATAACCCTTCTATTAAATTTATATGATTTAGATATTTATTAGAGAGTAATACTTTGGTTTTCAAATGAAGAAGTGTTTTCTATAAGATGAGATGAATGTCATGAATGCAATCCTCTCTCATCAATTATGGAATATCATACTGAGAATTTTTCAAAGTCCAGAACATGACTTCTATTTCTCCTTTAGCCAATTGTTTCCTTATGTTTAACAAATCTCCATCATCTTTCACTAGAGGTTTCTCCACTTGATCTAACCAATGTGGATGCTATGTATTCAAAGACAAATGACCCAAGGGAGATTTGAAGAATGACCATTCCCTTAAGGTGTCTTCTGGGTGAGAAATCCTTTCACCCGTAAATGAAAATGCATCAGACATGACTAGCCTTGTGTTTTCAAGTGCCTTGAGATAGCAAGGCTTTATTGTTACAACATTGTCAATTATGGAATTGTCATGGAAATGGGAAATACTACTATGGAGAGGAATTTATTAGAAAATGACATCATGGGTAGGATCACCATTATTATTTATAGCAATGGATAAATCTTCATTACCCTTTGTCTATAAGCCACATAGAGGGATTCCATGGCTCTCATCTGGAGATAGGCACTCTGAATTAACCAAATTTTCATAAATAAAGCATTCATTATGATGTGTCAGATGAGGAACTTCAAAATTAAAACTTCCAATCCCATAATTTTGAAATTAAAGGATATGATCTTGAGAATCAATAGATAAGTGTATGATGGCCTCAAGAACTCCAGTATTAAGAGGATCCAGATCGCAACTTAGATGTTTATTTTCCAACAATACTTGGTAGGACATATTATTGGATGTTATATTATACTTATTTGGGGCCAATTTCTGGAAAAAATGTGTCTTTCAATTGTATGTATATTTTCCTGCCTTGGATTAGTTATTAGAACGGACCAATAACTTCAAATTGGAAATGGTGTATGTTCCCAATCTTGTTGTCCGTATAATATGGTAAGTCTTCCCCATTACCCTCCAGGACTGGAATAGAGGTATGTATCTTCTCCGGGATGGCATGTCGATGTGTCATCCCGTGTGTGATGAATGATTTATGTGTTTGTTCACAAGATATTACTGAAGTAGTTGTTAAAATATCATGTCATGCACCTAAAATATAGGCTAGGATATGTGTTTGTCCTTTCACTATTGATAAGATGTGATTGGTGACATTAGTGGTTAGAATGGGAATATACATCCATTCTGTATCGGGAGTAGGTGTTTGGGTCTGATCCTGTCCTTTTTTTCCCTATCAATGGGTATCGAAAGTACTCATGTATAGGGGCAGAGAGTTGAGTCTGCTCCAAATTCGATGGCGGAGCTTCCTGACAGACTTCTCGAAGTGCAACCAAACGAGACTCATGGCAGGATTGAAAAACATTAAAAGGTATATGTTCCTGTTGAAATTTTCCCATCAAGAATAGTTTGTAGACTTCCTTCAATATTGGAATAAGAGATTTCTGATAGAATACATTATTAAAGACAGGTGTATGTTCTTATTTACCATTTTCCACCAAATTATATTGGTGTGCCTCTTTAAATGAAGTCGGACAAGCCTGATGACTGGCTTATAACATGTAAACAAGGGTACCTTTGAATTCATGGTACTCCACTGGGTTTACCCAGTGGGATTAGTGGGTTGTTGTCAGACGATCCAACTAAGCAGCAAAATTTAGAGAAACAAGTGTTTTTCCCCACTCATTGTTTTCCATCAACATAAATTGATGGGCTTTCCAGAGGAGGAAGAGGTGATAACCTGCTCCCTGTTAATACGATGATGCCCTTGGCAGTTCGTCTTGCATGCCCAGGTCTAAGAGACTTGGGCTAAACATCGAGAGGCAACACTCTCATCATGTTAGGGGTTTACGGCCGCATGATTCTTGTGGTGGGGATTGCTGATGAGAGTCCCCAGAAAGTTCTCCTTAATTTATGAATTGAGGCCTTCAGAGACCTCTTGATCTTCCTCCCTATAGAATGGGATGTATTTATTATTGTGTTATGGGGATAAAGACCTGAAACGGTTGGAGATGGTGGTTTGAATTGTTTGCTTCTTGATCATTAGTCAATGTTGGCCAGATGATTGAGGATTGTTGATAACCTAGAGAGCCGTTTGAAAAGCCTCCAATGTCGAGATTATACCATGCTGGTAATATTCCTTTACAATCTTAATGGAGAACCAACTTTGAAGAAATTTGGTTGGTGATAACGTCCTCCCTATGGATGGAGATCCACCTTGAGGATTAGTCTGGAAGTTCACAAATGTAGTCTTGGAGAAGGCCATTCTTTGGATTGATGGGAATTCTTGTGGAAAACTAGGAACAACATCAAGCACTATTAAAGTGACATATTTTCAAATGGATACATGTTTGATTAATTCTTTTTATATTCCATCCTTTATGAATTGATAGGGGTCTAACATGTGGGTAACATTATTAACAAGGTTAAGGATTCACATCGGGTTCATCATTTATATTTCATAATTCCTTGAAACATGTGTTCTAGTTTTAAGAATCACTATTTCCATGAGGTTTCCATTGGATTTATTCACGGTGGCGGAAACATCAAATAATTTTATATCCAAAGGGACCATATTTCAAGAGGTAGGAGTTTGTTATGTTTGAAATTTACGCTACCTAATAATGTGTATTGGTCATGAGGTTGGTAGGTAAGACTCATCAGAAGTTTTTGTGGGGAATTATTATCTACTTTGGGACTATATTTGTAAACATACAATATTTTAATGAATATTTATTAATTAAACAAGTATATCATATGTATCCCTTGGGATTTATAATCACTTACTAACATGTGTAAAATTTAGAATCATCGGTATTAATTCAAGGTTCTTCATTAATGTAAATATCTGTATTTATTTGAGGTTTTACATCAATGGTATCCTTTAATATACTGCATATAGACTCCATTAATCATCATTGTGATGATATTGGTTTTTAATCCAACAGTGGGGCACTCTAGAATTTTATTTACATCCATGGAGACGAATATTTTTGTTTGATTTTGGGATCATTACCATAATATAGGCTACCAACGTAACCTTGTTAATTGAATCATAACCCTCATAGTTTGGTGAAACTGAATGGGACATATCATACCTTTTATAGTCATGTGATAAGGACCTCTAAGTAGAAGATGATTACTTGAAACTTAGTGTGAGACTTATACTGAGGCAACCCATGGAAGTTGGAAATGATATAGATTTCCAAGTAGGATCAGACCCTATTGGGAATATGGACCATGGAGAATTGGGATGATTTGAACTATTCGATTTGAACCTCAAGGATGCTTCCTAAGTATCCCATATTCATTGGAATCAAAGCCCATGTAGTTAGATAAATATTATTGGAGAGTATGGACATATGAGAGAGATGAGTTTTAGGTTACATCCTTAAATGTATGCCTTGATGATTTGAGGATTGAATTTGGGTATTGTTACATATGTATTATGTCCAAATTGGTGGAATTGGGGTTGGATTCCAGAGGAGGATATCAATTGAGAACAGGCCTTGAAAATACTTCCTAAATATCTTGTTTTGAATAGGAATTAATGTACTTATATTTCCATTGAATGAGTGTTTTTGTGAACATGTTGTAATCATCACAGATCGCTAAGTCCACATGAGTCATGATCAGTGTGAGAAACTATAGGATGTGAAAGATTCAACAATGAAATATCACACTTTTCCTTCACCGCTGATGGAAGAGAGCGTGTCGACCATGGATGTGGGCAAGGCGATGAGCTTTCCCTCTATTCTATTTATATGGGACAAGGGTCCAATGAAAGGAGGAAGGTGTCAAGGTGAAGTAATTATACTTGGATGGATTCCCTAAAATTGATATTTTTAGGGGAGGGAGACTTCTCTTATGCTTGTGTGGAAAATTAAGTGTGAAATTTACCTTCCCCTACCATAGACATGAGGTTTCTGGTCATCTCTTCGAGAAGGGAGAGGTCAGAACCCAACCCCCCTCCAAACCAGGAACATCCCAACATTGTTCTATGAAGAAATTTCAATGTGATTGTGGATACACAAGCCCAAAATATCCCATTAATCCCAACCCCATTGTGAATAAAATTTGGGAAACATCAAACTGTGGAAATAAAAACACAAATTAGGAGACACATTGATATGCCTTTTCCAAAGGTTTGACACGTCATTAGGTTTTTTTGGAGGCTTAAACCTTGTATATTTTATAAAAGGGATCTTAGGAGGAGATACACACCTATGAATGGATTTAAAAAGGTTACTTGAGTTGGTCACATAGGTCCCATGTGCAAGTATGTTGCGTAGGTACCCCGTGTTTGTGTACTACATTGGTAGACCGCCCTGGTATGCAGCGTAGTTATGCCGCGCATATCTGATGCGTAGGTATGCTGCACATGTCTGAATAATGACCAAAGAATATGTTTTACATAGGAGAACCAAACCTATGTAATATTTGTAAAAAGAAATTCAATACATGCTTATCCCCTTTAAATATCTCTTCTCTAGTGGTTTAGAGAGCTAACTAAGAAAATTTGAGGGATCTAATCGAAAGAGCTATGCGATGGGAACTTCAGAGAGTATTTTCAATTTTTTCAGTCCACAAATGTGGAGGCCATGGGCTCTATTTATAGGAACTTATGGGTAATGGTTGATGAAATGTTTCCCGTGCAGGTACATCACGCAGCTCCACCGTGTAGGGGCTCCGCGTAGGTGAACAAAACATCTTCTGGCACGAAGATCTTCCATGTAGGTTGGCCTCACAAATCCGTCACATAGGCCAATGGTGCAAATATATGTCGAAGATCTTTGGGATTATTGTCGATTTTATTTTGTGTTCTTTCAACCATCATTGGGATCCAAGATATTCGGACTTCTTCTTCATAATCCTTTTTGGTTACTTTCTCAAGTAGATTCAACACTCGTATACCTGGATACCCCAAGTCTAGCCCAAAACTCCTTGTTAGAGTTTTCACTCTTAGGTACATCTATGCTAGAGCCGCCTCTAACTGATCTTATCTTGATAGAGAAGTATTTATTGGGAGACTCACAGAATCTATAAATTACCAAAATTCTTAGAAGCTCTTCTACACTAATCCTCAATGTATATCTCAGGGTAATGTTTTCTAATCAAGATTTTTTCTAAATATAGCTTCCATGGTTATTAATAAACTTCCACTAATACCAACTATAATTCCCTTACCATAGTTACCCAGAGTTGGTGAATTTCTACATAACATTGGAATTATCACAAAAGATCAAATATCTAATGACAGATTAGACTAGTAGTCTTGTATATACTCGATACATACATATGTTTTTAATTTTATAATGAAATAAAAAACAAAAAAATTTGTCCCATAAGAACACACATATATCCCTTATCATATCACTATTGGTCAACCATAAAATACTTCTTCAAATCATAGGTAAAGTAAAACATATAAAGGGGTGAGCTCAGATGATCACCAAAGATAACAATATTGCAAAAACATTAATAAATAATCAAAAAAAAAAAGTCAATGTATAAGGCTAAAACAGAAGCCTTTTAAACATAATATTTTGAATAATATGGAAAAGATAAATCAAATTATTATATTAACATATTTACATGGATATTCTACTAGTCGAATAATCACATGTAATATTAATAGCCATTTTCTTAATGATGGAATCCATAATGCCAGACATCACAACCACATAATAAAGGCATTGTTACAAGAATACAAATAATATTTTGTCAAGGAATTATGAAAAGACTCTAGTCTGCCTTATTTGACCAACCAATGCATCGAGGAGCTAAAGAAGGCCCCACCAGTCCCTTACTATGTCATACACATTCCTCCTATGAAAAGGATTAAACGTAACACAAAAAATTCATATTAAAACTAGAATATGAATTGTAAATAATATATCCATAAACCATGAATTGTTTAAAAATAATCCATCCAATGTAAAATATATCACGAAAACATCAATATAATATGGATGATTTTTATCCTAATAAAACAAATTCAAACATGTTTAAAATCCACAAAAGGATGTTGACATAGATTAAATGAAAACTAATTGAATAAAATAACTCTTTCTATTTTTAAACCATTTAAAATTCACATAATTATTAAAGAAAACATTTAGTTTGGAAATATTATTATAATCATGTAATGGAAGCTTTGAAGGTGTTATAACCGTTGAAAATAGCTACACCCACTGTATAAGTTAAAAAAAATTCCTAAATTATTTTGAAAAGGTCGTGAATGACCTTGTTTGGAAAATGATTGAAATATTACTTTATAAATAACTTATAAAAAGAAAAAAAGGGTTATAAATGACTTTATTCCATAGTCTATAGAATATTAAAAGTAGATTGAAATACATTTTTTAGGAAACATGGATGTGGATGATAAATTGTTCCTAGTAGATATTTATGTATTAACAACATCGGATAAATTAAGAGATTATAGAATTAACAAATACCTTGTCCTTTTCCTTTATTGAGGGTATGTTAACCTCATTTATAATAGAAAAATCATTTGTATTAAATAATACAAGAACCAAATACATCAATATGATATTATATATGATATTCTAATATTTCATTGTTAATAATATATCTGTATTATAATTGTTTTGGGTGGGAATTGATTCATTTACCTTTATATGCATGGTTATGTAAGCCATGTTTGTAATTGATAGGATATATTTGATTCATATACAGAATTATAGTAAGTTGTTAAACAATATTTTTAATCAAAAAATGAAAATTATTCTTTCATGATTACGGTGGGGAATGAATCTCATCGCGTTTGTGGAGACGGTAATCTGTTCGTACGCACGAGTGACAATATCAATACATTGATGGTAAAATAATATGTAATTTGATGGTATATCATTTATAAATAAACATTAACTTGTTATATTTATTATTTACATTAGTTATACTCATTATTATATCCATCCAAATAATTATGTTTTTGAATAAAAAACAACACCACGATGAAGAGACAGTAAGCCGTACGTACACATGTATGGTGAAATTTCATTAAAAAGATGGATAGAATAATGAATATGGTTATACCATATTTATAATAATCTCACAGTATGTATAAGGTACTGGATTTATTATTTCGTTATGGAAACAAAAACGTAAGAGGATGTGGAAGAAAAAAAGATCATTGAAAGAGTTGGGGAAATTATTACCTCTTCTACGGGTTCTTCATTTGGATTTGATCAAAAGGGATCCATAGATTTCATTTTATATCACAGTAAGTCAACTATGTCTAATGGAGGGTAGTTGGTAAGACATGTGAGAAGGGTTTGTCTGTGAAAAAATGCTTTGGAGGTGTGATTTTGAGAGAAGGAGACGTAGCCTTTTATAAGAGAGGTGAGAGTCACATTAGGAAAAGCCTGAAATATTATTTTATTATACAATAATATTTGGTTTATAATGGCTCCAAAATAATTTATTTCAAGGCTAATCTGGGGCTGGGTCAAGAAAATTTCAACAAATAGGTTTTAGAAAGGTTTAGTTCACCATATTAATCTTATTTATTAGATTTAATTATTAGGTTTAATAGTTTATTATTTACAATGTCTCCTTGTATTCTTATAATATATGGTTAATAATCTTACTATATAAGCCATGAAAACCTCAAGTGGTTCATTATTAATATATCCAACCTTATCTATGTCCTTTGGCCTGTCCTTATATTTTTAGGAATATTATATCAATTAATAATATAGTATTTGTTTTAAAAACTCAATACAGTCAATTTTGACACTATTTGGTATTTTGATTTTGATAAGGACATAACAACATGATTAATTCAAAAAAAATCATTTAATCAACCATAACATGTGATATTAGTATATGAAATTAGTGGAATGCCTAAAAATTATCAATTTACATCTATTTTGATATTTATAATATTAATTATTTTAGTCCTTCATTAATTAGGTAATTACTACATTATCATTGTGTCATAAATAAATTTAACTATTTAATGTATAAAAATTAAAAATAAAATACCATTATGTATTAAATTATTTTACCTTTATAGTTATTATTTAAATATGAATCTATCTTATTATTAACCCTATATTATGAATTTTTAGTCATTAATCATTGAATTTAATACTTTTAACACTTCTTTAAATGAAATAATAATAAATTTCCAAATCTAATAAAAATGGGCCTAAATGGAAATATTTTATTAATAAGGTTGGTTTTAGTGGAAATATAAATATCAAATAGAATTAGGAAATGTGTTGGGGTAATTTTAATATCATTTTACCATTAATTACCTTATTTACATTTAACCGTGGTAATAAAAGTCAAAAGATGATATTCACCAAAATATATTTTCATCTTATTGTACCACATTTTACTAACTGATGTCAACTGTGTCTCTCAAATTTTTTAAATTCAACTCACATATGTTGTAAAATTATGTTTTATAAAAATTTGCAATTGCCTCAAGAAGGTTGGTAAAAGATGGTAAGAAGTTCAATAAAATCATATATATCTAATATTATTATTAAATGACTCCATTGAATTACATTGAACTTATATATTTAAAATGTATCAATTTTGAAATAAAATAAATTTAAATAATATAATGAATTGTTTGAATAAAAAGTAGTTTTTAACCAATAACGCAGCGTTTTTCACTATTCATCAAAAATTGATTGTTTTCATAAAAATTAAAAAATTCAATACTCAGGTAATTTTGATATTCTAAATAAAAAAATTAGGTCCATTTTGACAAATAAAAATTTCAAAATTTCAAAATGTGGGTATTTCTATTCATAACGGCTAGTTTGATTGGTCGTGGTGTGTTAAAACTCCATGTTGCTTACAACACAAAGTATTGCATTATTCAAAGGGAAACATACCATGAAAGCTTCGGGTGTTACAAAAATAATGACGAAAATGTTATTAATGATATATATCTTCTATTGGAGACTTGAGTTTTCCTTGGAAGATCCATTGGAATTGATTGTCCATGATAAAATATGAGTGACTAGAGGATTATGTTTATTTGTGAGGGTTATAACAAGATTTAATTTTATGAGTTAAAAGGATTAATTATAATTATATTTGATTCATTTAAATTATTTATGTTATATCATTTCATAATAGGGTAAAATTACAAGCCACCATTTAAGGATCAAATGATAAAAAGTTTTAAAAAATTGAGTGTGGGGAAATATAAATTCAAATATCAAATAAAAGAAATATTTGAAAACGTTTTCGAAACATACAATTGAATTTTCCACTAATTAATACACTTTTAACCATTTTTACTTTTTAACAGGGTAACTGTTTTTTAACCATACTAAGAAATTTTGATAAATAAAATTATAAATTATAATACTACTTAATTTTTTCCATACAAATAATAAATTTAAAATTATTTTACAATATCAAATTTATAAAACATGGAAATGTTAATTTTAAAATGAAATCACGGAATCCTATACTGGAATTTTTTTAAAAAAAATTATATTTTACATATTAAACTTATATATAATATAAAATTACAATTTCTAGTTATTTTAATTGAATAAACTAAATTATTATAATAAATATATTTTATTAGGCTTTGAGGGAAATACATAACAGAAAATCACCTTAAACCCCATTAATTTATAAATCCAAAAACTATTTTTATTAATCTAATATTTTAGTTTAGATATATAAATGTTTGAAAATGTATTTGTATGATTAAATAATAAACAAAAAATTAATTTTTTTCCATAATTATATATTTTATTTTTTAAGTGATTTTTTAAACTTATAGAATACAATTATATAATATTAAAATTTCAAATGACTCTATATTTTTTTAGAAATTACATTTTTTAAAAAATTAAAAAATAACCATTAACAAATTTTTTATGGGAGGAGTTAAATTTTTTTTGTAATTTTAAAAAAAATTACATTATTAAATTTTTTATGTTTACTTTTTGAAATAATGCACAATTTGAGAAACTTGTTTTATTTTAACATTTTTCAATACTAATTAATATTAATTTTTTATCTGTTAAAGGTAATATAAATCAATGTCCTTGTATATTAGTGATTATAATAAATTTATTAACATTTTTTCACAATATATTGTATTTTTTTATTGTGTGTGTATCATGTGACTTATGTTATATAACATTTAATGAAATTTTATGGATCCAATGTCTTGGTTGTTTATACTCCATTGAGAGATATACTCATTTTACTTTCAAATCATTCTATGTGTAATTGACTCGCTATATGATATTTCCTTACTATCTGAACATTATTTACAATGTAGATTTTCTATGCTATGATGAAATACTAAATTCATTGATTACATTACTGATTTTATGATCTTATTTAAAATAATAATATTATACTTATAGAGGATATTAATGTGGTATTTATAGTTGTAAAGCATGATGAAAACTGAAAAATCATCAAAATACTATTTCATCCACTGAGAAAACTAGAACATCATAAACACTATGCATATCAATCTGAGGTTGTAATCCAAAATAATTAAATTGTACCTGAATTGAATTATATTATGTTCTTAAAAAATTATTTCATCTATGGATTTCAAATGTTCTAATGCCCCGAAAATCAAAACCTCCCAAGTGGGGAAAAAATTATCCGTTCTTCATTTCCTATAAGATTCAGAAAACCAAAGATTTTTGACTTTATTGATATCTATAAATCACACCATCTATATGAAAAATTTTATTTTTCATTATTAGTGGAAAATCAATCTTATAAAGTATTTTTTTTACATCGAAAAATTAGTTTTTTAAATACTCTGTTTTTTTTCTAGTACTCCTTAAATAGTTTGTAAACATATTTTGTGATTTGATCCTTGCACTGTATTTTTACTTCTATCTTATGGGGGTGAATAATTACTAATCATCATGAATTCTTTACTATATGGGTGAAAATTAGTTTCCCTCCAATCCTATAAAATACACTAAAAAATATCAAAATTTGGGTACACAAATTTATTCCAAACACTAAGAAAAAACTACATGTCAATTACACTTGTTGGATTCCATTCTAGAAAAAATGTTCATAAATATTTAAATTCATTGATCAATATAGAAAATTTTTCTCAATTAAAATATTAAAAACTCATAAACCGGATTGTATATCCTTGGTTAAAACATGTGTAGAAAATTACATAAATAAGTCATTATAATTATTATAAGCATGTAATAAAATCATTTTCACCCAAAAAAAGAGACATGTTCATCCCCACTAACAAGAATCATTTAACCAAAATTATAATACTAGTAGTGGGAGATGGTATGAACACATGAAATGAAAATAAATAACTATAGGAGTTAGAGAAATAATGGGTTGTAGAGATAATGAAAAAAAAATTATTCTAAAACTATATATTTACATAACCAAACAAGATTTCAAAGTGATGTTAGAAAATAATCCCTTACAGATTTTGTAACATTTGAATCCATATAAAATAAACAAGAGAACCATGTATGGACTTTTACATCTAATTAAATTTTTTATAAGTATGATGAAAATATCATTCATAGGTTGTATAAAAACCCATAATATAAAAAAAGTGTTCAATATTTAATGTATCTCAATGAATGAAAATTTAGATTAAAAAACTGTTACTATTAATTCTTATGTCCACTGAGGGTATATAACCTCATGTATATTAGAGAAAAAATATAAATAACATATTCAAAAAAATTATTCATTTCAATTAAAATTTCCATTATTCAATTGTAAAAATTTATTAGACATATTTTTTTATTAATTGTTAATTATCATTAACAGATGTTAGTAATTTAAATTTTATCATACACATGTAATAGTGGCAATTTCAGTATTTTTTAGTTGATTTCATGTTCATATTTAAAATACTAATCAATTTATTTGAAACATTTTTATCCAATTATTTTTGTAGTACCATTTGAACATGATTTAATATATGAGTATAGTTTATAAGAATGGAATCCATGGAGATCATGTCACAACCCCCTTCCCACAATGAGTTCCCCTAAAATGTTGGAAATGAGAGGATAGAGGTAGTGACAGCCAATTCCCTCCTCCACTAGGCACCTGGTTGGCGACTAGAATAAAGGGTATTATAAATAGACAAATGGGATGCATCACCCAATATGTGAATACATGGGAAAGAGAAATAATAGACATACAACAACTAAATCCAACTCTTAATAAAATATAAAATTAATCCCAAGCACACATATGTAATTTCATTCAATAACTACTACAACTGAAAATAAAAACTGGAAGTAAAATATTAAAGTAAAAAGGTAGTAACCATGAATCCAAAATAGCTCCTACAACCCAAACATAGTAGTAATTATCCTAATCTACAACCTTCTTCAAGTGACCTAAAAAATGATTATATGTATATATAGTTTGTATAATAATATATTCAGTATAATCCTTAAGATCAAAAAAAATGAAATCATTCTAAATCAAAATGAACAATAAGTGAAACTAAATCATCAACTAAATAGGTATACTATGTTCCCAGCCTCACTGTGGCTACTCTCACCATGTATTTCATAAAAAAATATATAATATAATAAATAATATCAAGGGTACCATGCTACCACATCCCCATTGGTTTTCCTGCGACACATGTCCTAAGCATGACTCTTAAATATGCCTTTCCCATAGACACCTGGGCGTAGGACCACATCATTACAATCATGAAACACAACCACTAAATCCACATTAAAAATGTATGTAGATAGTATCCATGATCCACCACATCTCACAAAACATGTATCGTATGTCAGGTATTATACCTTAATCCATTAAAGCCCATACACTAGGTAAGGATGCTTACACCATCAGAGACTATACATGTTACACATGTAGTAGTCCATATGAATATATATCAAGAAAATGTGTGTGTGAATAACCATGAGCCATTAGATCCCTCTACACAGATATATGGGGAATGATAACTATTGTTCCAACTAGCACAATAACTACCAAAATAATATAGAGGGTCCAATTGTGTTTTTCATCCATCCATCCTCCCATTCAAAATTTTGGGGTAAACACCCCCCAGGCATAGAATCCCTGGGGTGTAAGTATCCCTAATTGAAATGGTGGGGTAGAATATATATACACAATACGTAAATATAGTGACCCGACCATTTCATAAATTACTATTACATAATTTTAAAGATAAAAATCATAATAGTTTTACACTTAAAGGATCCAAAGGTTTAGTGTCTTGGGAAAACTAGGAGCATACATAACAAATAAAACATCAAGAATAAAAATTTAGTTAATTTCTTCTTCTCTTCCTTGTTATTGGGAATTTTCCACTCCTTAGTACATGTAGCCACCTGAGGATATACATCAAAAGGGGTGAGATAAAATCCCAACAAGAGGATAGATAAGAACAATATAGCATGGGGTGAGTATAATCATGACATGGGAAAATGATCATGAACATGAGAGGAGCAAAATTAAAGACTTGAAATGTGTCAATGCATAAAAATGAAACATCATGTATTACTAGTTAACTACCACACATACTTATGAACCAATCTTATATCTTGTTCCCACATAACTTCACATTTAATCATGAGATTCATCACTTTACCCATTGCATTGGAGCTCTATATAATTCCAGATGCACCCGTCACATCATAACATTATCATTTATCATGCATGCCAAAATGAAAATATAACATAAATAAACATAATGAACCCATGAAAAAGAAATGGGTTTCATATCATAAATACCCATTCATAAACATTGGGTTCATAAAAAATGAGGGAATAACATACGTGTTACAAGAATCGTTAATATTGAATGAGAAGTAAAAGGTGTTTTCTTGACGGAAGAGTTATTTTGGAAAACATTTGGTTTTTCATAATTACCAGTGAAAAAAATTTATATCCTAGAAAAGTAAATAAAATGATGAAAAAAATATTTTTAAGGAGTAACCATATCAAAAATAATGGAGTGAAAGAGGGAGAACCCGAAGGATGAAAGTTGGGTTCTAGAATTTCCCCTTACCTTGTATCTGAATGCTTCCATCTCTTTAATGTCCTCTTAAATCCTCCTCTTGAGATCCTCCTTGTGGAAGCTAGGATTGGTATTTTTATGAGACCACCCACTCTTGAACATGGGATAGGGGCGAGGGAAGTTGTTTGGGTAAATTTTATAGAAGGATTGGAGCTTGGGAGGTGTGAGGAAATGAGGGTGTGAAGGGTGGTTTTTATAGTGGAGGGGAGAGGGGTTTCTTTAATATAAAATTCATTAGTTTATTAATTTCCCCTAAGACAATGAATTGTGAGTCTTGAATTACCACAAATAATAATTGTATCATTTGATCCTGAACCATGTGGTCTTACATCAGAAGAACATCACACATGACTCAATAATTAGCTTATTTAGCTTATTTTTGTAAATTACGATATTTCACTATTCATCATAAATTCATGTATTTCAAAAAAATCCCAAAATTTTACCCCAACCATTGTTTGATGTTTATAATCCAAAAATGAAGTCCATTTCTCAAAAATAATTTTCTAATTATTATTAATTGGATATTTAATTAAAATCATAATTTACATAAAAAACAGTTTTTAAAAGTCAATACTGATTTTATAGTGCTTTCAAAAATTATATAGGGTCTTATAAAATTATCTAAAAACAATAAGAAATTTTTTATCTAATTTATGAAAAAACTTTGGGAAAATAATATTTCTTTTAAATTAATTAATTATTTATAGTTAATTATTTATGGCTTACAGAATACCAAAACGTTTACTATGGTCGAATTGTCACTTTCTAAGATCTCTAAATTTTATTTATGTATTCATGGGTAAGGTTACTCTTATGTTGGATGATTTACTATTCACAAGGGTCATAATACTATTCATAAGGGTGCGTTACTATTCATAACAGTTGGTTACTATTCACCAAAAATTATTTTTGTTTTATTAGACTCCAAAAAACATCTTCAACACAACCGTTTATGTCAGATTTTCAAAATTTTCAATACAGATGTGAAAAACTTATGTTTAAAGATCACTTAGCACTTAGGTGTTCATTATGTTGTGTTTTCTTATGATTTTATGATATAAGAAGGGAATTTCCATTGAAAAACTTTGGGTTGTTACAGTGAAGGATATAATACATCTGACACCCACACTGTGGGAATAACCTAGTCTTTAACTCAACTGTTGCGAATGTTGAATAGAATCCTAACTGCCACACCTAGGATTTGTTATCCTATAAGCAGAAAACCAATTAAAGAGATTTGCTAAATAATCTATTCCATTTTAATTGCTTTCACATTATGTTTATTAATTATTTAACTATAAATTAACCATTATAAGTTCCACAATAAATTTTATAGGCATCACAAAAATGTTCCATTCCCTCCAAACCTAAATAACTAATTCCCCTGTTCTTTTAAATTGTAACATCAACTTTACATCCCAGAAAGCTATAACACCATGGGATACCATCATTTACTAACTTCATTATTACCCTCCAATGTCCCCTATCATTATAGAAATGTATTCTATGATAACAAACATGAGGGTCTCAACACGGTGAGTAGGTGAACTACACGTCGAGTCTTTTACACCTATAGAAATAGAAAATACTCATCCATCCGCAAGATTCTAAACAAGGAAATATCATCGCATAACTCTTATGTATTTAAATATTTCAAAAGGATATTAAGAAAAACTAGAATCCTCAAGTAGTGACGAATGAGAATCATATTTCAAACAATAGTTTTAACCAACAATCATTTTCATATTAATAGTATGCCAATCATTAACCAAATACATCATCCCTAGTGTCCTCCCAGACTCCAACATGCATAAAATGATCCATCTATCTACTATTCGTGTAAATTTCTACCACCACCACAAGGAATACCTACACAAACATACCAAAACATTACTCTAGGATTAGCCGTACTAGGCTCCCACCATAACAAAAGTATCAGTAAACAAACACATCACCTCAGATCTTGGCCCTAAACAAGGCATTCAACCATCACACGCAATGATCACTCACAGCTCCAATGAATAAGGAACATGGCCGTTAAAATGAAGTGGGTAACACAAAAACCATCATATAATATTCTTTACCGAACCACTGGTCCTTTTTTACATATTGAATTAATGGATTAAATTAAACATGCAAAAGTACATACTTTTGATTATCATAAAATTAGAAATATAATTTGACTCATTTACATTCGTCTTTATCATAATCCAATTAATTTATAATTACAAATGTCATTACATTCATTACCAATTACATCAAAAGACACATGCTAACAATCATAGGATAGATATCATGCAATCTAAAAATAAATAGAAAATTTATATTATGGTATATTGAAATGACATATGATCGATTCCAATTCATTAATTCAGTTAAAAATTTTATTTTTTGAAATTCATTGTGATCTAGTGGTGAAAACATACCAAATCAACGATTTCACTGAAAAAAATATTGAATCCACGAATCCCCTACCACAAAATATTTCCAATGTTGTTTTCATGAGAATGTTCTAACAAAATAAATTACAATCATCCCTCCCACAATGACTGCATCCACCCAATGATTCCAGAAACAACGACATAAATCAACACCCATGAAATTTCACTTCGAAACATGGATATAACATTAAATAACATGGAATTGATAAAGGGATAAAACAGATCGGTGAACCCAAAAGAACATAGATAAAACATACCTTCTATTAAAGACAGATCAACATGTGTTTCTTGCCTAAAAACAGGGTCGCGTAAAAAGGGAAAACTATGTCCAAGGATATAACTCAATTGAATGTTTACTCGAGAAATAATGGTCTTGGCGTCATATACAAAGGAAATCAAGAATGAATAAAAAGGTATAACATATGTCACCCTATTGAAGATATAAATGGAGCAATTGTTTTGATAAATTTTTGATTTTCCATTAAAGGATGATCTTGTCAATATTATGCTGATTTATCGAGGTAAGGCCCCAAGACCCTTTGGAAAATTAATATAGGAGTTATGGGATTTGAATATTTCTTAAACTCATAAAAATCCATTTAATTTAATTTATGTCAATGAAAAAGTCAAATGGATGAAACTATTGGAAGATAGAAACACTATTAACTTGATGAAATAGAAATATTATTTCATTAAATGACAGAGGATGGTGACTCACCGACACCTATAATTGATGAGGAATCACTGAATGATGACTCACTATGATTTAAATATGACTCACAATCATATGACACACTGATAGTTGAAGATGACTCACTGATATTTGATGATGACTCACAGACTAATGACCCTACAATATTTGATTATGACTCACAAACAGATGATTGAATGATAGTAGAAGATGACTCACTGAGAGATGAATCACATATAGTTGAAGATGACTCACTAACATATGAATCACCGACATTTGAAGATGACTCATCAATAGATGACACACCGATTATTGGAGATGACTTACTAATGGATGACTCATTTATAGTTGAAGGTGACTCACCGATAGTTAATGATGACTCACAGAAAACATTTTTCAGATCTATCTCACCAAGAACATTGTTCACATCTATCTCACTGACACCAATGTTTACATATATCTCACTAACAACACAATTCATAATACTAGAAACGCGGTTCGCACAAATAGAATTTGGTCGAACTGTAACACATAAGTCCCCTTGGCCTCCCAGAACAACTCAAACACCATAGTTTCACAATAGAATGGACTGGAGAGGTCTAATCTATAATAAATAATGTTTTGGGAAATCCCCATATAGATACATGTTTCCTTAAAATGACTATTTATTTATTAGCCAACATTAAAAAATAATATTCAGAAAAATTATCATTAATATAATATATTAAAAAATTTAAATCCATGATACATATTTATGATAAAAACAATGATTTCGGTATAACATTATTCATGTAACCAGTAGAGATGACCTCAAATATTGAATGATATTCTATTGAAATTTGTATGTCTTTAGAGTTATGTAATAGTAATATCTTTTTAAAAGAATAATAATGATTTTAATAGAAGATCATTTGACTGTATAAGGTGATTTAGAAAAAATTTATATTCTTTGTTAATTGAAAAACATATTGAAGAACAAAGTACTACCTTTAATGTATTATATCCATATCAAAAGGGGTTTCTCAAATTAGAAGGATTTAGAATTACTTATTGGGAACAATGGATACCAAAAATCTAATAATAATTTTGTAGATTTTAAATGGAATTCAATTAAGGATGTAATAATATGAAATGTTTTCTTTGGATGGGGTCCATTAATAGATGTGTTTTGAAAGGAATTTCAGAAATTACTCATTATCTAATGTGTAAGGTTATAATTTTACATTTAATGTGGATAAATAGATGAAATTATTTGAAAGGGATCTTTCCTCCCATCAAACAAAAAATGTAGATATATTTTTTGATAAATTATATGCCCTTACACCGAAATTTTAACAATTTTACTACTTTTTTCCTTTACAATGAATAATCGATTTTTACCATGGTAACATATTTTTTACATAAGATGAAATTAAATTTGATAAATAATTGAAATTTTTTTATTATATATTTTTAACAAATATTATGAAACCAATTTTTTTAAAATATGAAATTTATCTTTTGAATATAAACATAAAATAAATAAAAAATATATTTTTTTAAAAATATCATTTTAAATGTTTTGTTATGTTATTATAATAAAATATTAATTACTAACCGTCACATGAGTGATTAATAATTTACATATACATAAAAATAAAATTTAATAAATAAAAAATTATCTAGGATCTAATTTGGTTGTTAAAGTAATTTTTTTAATACATTAGTTTTTTAAAAATGATCCTTGAAACATTTAATGATTTAATTAATATATATAATTGTTTAATAAAGAATGAATTGATTTTTAACTACTTTTTAAATACAAAAATTAAAATAAATAATATTTTATTACCAAATACTGAAAAATATAACTTTAAAAACAGATTAAATAAAAATAACGTATTTAAATTAAAAAATATCTATTTATAAATAATTAAATTCATATTTGTAAACATCCGAAATTATTTATCGGATGATTGTAATATAAATTACTAGTTTTTATTAAAGATTATTAAAATATTATATATATATATATATTATTCATTGGAAGGTAAAAATTTTATCAAAAATAGATAATAAAAAAATATTGGTATTAATGATATTTTCCAAGGAAATTTGGATATTTTAGTTATATTTAAAACTGAATTATTAAATATCAAATAAATTATATATATTTTGAGCATCTGGATAAACTTTATTTTTATCTATAATATGTTGATAATTGAAAACTATAAACATGACTACAATATTATACCAAACTAGTATATATCATTGTTTCAGTGGAATATAATGGCTATATTACACGCATTACATCCTTTAAATTAATTATTTTCTCACTAATATTGTAAATATTCTAATTAAATTAGTTTGAATTTTTTATTTTGCAGAATGATTCCTCATTTCCCAATGTAGTTTTCAGTCACTAAATATTTCATTATAATTCATTATTGAAGGAAATAGGAAAAATAGAAAACATAAAAAAATTGAAACATGAGCCCTGAATTACTAGGTATAAAATGATAGAGAACCAATATGTCATCATTGATAATGATAGATAAATATTTTGGAAGGGAACCAATAAGAAAATAGATGATGATACCATCAATAGTATGAAATTTTCATACAAACATATCATTTATAATGTTCTCATCCCTCAATGTGCGAAAAATTGTGATTCATTGATTAATGTGTACATTACATATCGAGACCCGGTATTTCAAATCCCATGGAAAACCTTATTTTCCATGTATTAGGCCAACCAACATGATAAAGTTTTACACTTCCTCTATTATATCAAAACTATAAACCCTGCTTATACAGATGACAAGGACCATTCTCTAATCTCAGGCTCCAACAAATTGGCAGTTCCCAAAATATGTTTAATCTTATAATCACCACTCTTTTGTGCTCCCTCCCAATAATAAATCCTTTCATATCAATGATTGTACATGAGATTTTGATGTTAATTTTTAATATCATGAAAGGAAGCTCAATTTTGATGCATCTCCCTATACCTTTTCACTCTATATCTCACATCTTAGAGATAGTTATTGGTTTTATTTTTCTTGTCTCATGGAAGAACAAACATTAAGGATGAGAGGTCTAATAATTGAAAATTTGATTCTAATTTGGGTCTTGTACAAAATAAATGATAACCTTTTTCCTTTTTTCACACTATTCCTCACCGCCCAAATCACCCAAAACACCACATTGAATATAAATATGTGGACCAGATTGACCACCCCCGGTTGGTCCACCCCATGAAACAAGACCAATAGAAATTGACTAATTTTATCCCTTCAATGGATTTCCTGATCTCATGGTCAATGAAGTCCATATATCAATCACCCATTCACTTCTTAAGAATAGATTCCATGTATTTTAGCATCTTACCAATGAACAAGACCTACATATCGAATCGAGTGAAACCCCACACTTCTGCACATTATCATAAGTGGGAAGTGTAATATTCCTCAGACACCACACCAAGGAGTACATTTTCAGCTAGATCTACTTGTACCATATCATGGATTCACATGCATTGATTTTTTATTTTCATGCACCATTCCCTATATGTCTCATATGTTAAAATTCAGGAACTTATATCTTATATAATCAATTATATCATTCTCTTAATTAATGTTTATATTATTATAATGCATCTTTAGTCAATGATCAATAGGATAATGGATAATTCCTAGGTAATAACTGGATAATATTACTAATATTCTTCGGAATAAACACACTTGAAAAAATAGATTTCCATAATCCAAAATTACCTCCTAAAAATATATATTCCCACACCCCACAACCTATCTAGAATTGTTTTAAAAAATCTCTATGTGGCTAGTTATGTGTCTTATTAGACTTAACATTCTCCCTGCTCTGTCATCTTATAATGTCTAATTTTGGCCATTCATTCCCTTCATCACCTTATACCACAAGGATTATCCCACATCAATCACCCATGAAATCATCTCTTGCATGATGTTCAGGGATTATGTTACACAACTCCGGTTTAATCGTCCCTCATTCATCTACCATGCTATTCTACCAAATAACACCCAATAGTATTTCGAGAACTGAATAACTTGAAAATAAAGGCCATTATAATTTTATCAATGATTTTTTAGCTCTCTTTGTTTCTTTGAGTATCGAGGTCCCATGAACATGGATGGATATGAGGTTTTGTTTTACCTAAGTGATTTGCCTACCAAACCAAATAAATATGTTCGACCAATTCAAAATTATCCCATTAATCTTGTTAATTATGTTTTGATAGAAATATTTATTTTTTATTTCATTGGATCTAGATGTAACGCCCCAACCCTAGTTACCCAGAGTTGGTGCATTAATTTAATACATTGGAATGATTACAAGGTATCAAGTCCTGAAGGACCGATCAGTTTAGCAATCTTGTAAAATAGATTACATACATGAACTTCACATTACAATTTCAAACAGAAAATATGACATATATGGTTCTTTGATATATCCATTATTCAATTTATCATAACCATTTATATAATTCATAATAAACTTCTTGTAAATCCTGGGAAAATAAACCATATGAAAGGGGTGAACTCAGATGCTCAGTAATGGTAAATAAATTTGTGTAAACGATAAACTTTTAAGAGAATATGTGTAATAAAAAAATAGCCTTTTAAACATAAACATGAACATAATACGGTGAAAATAAATCAATAATTAACATATAAACATGAACATGGATATTCAACTAGTCGAATATTCACATGTAATAAATGATTTTATAATGAGGGAATGCATAATGCCAGACATTCTGAAACATTTTGTCAAGGCCTCGGACATGATTTCTAAAAATGATTAAGGCATCGGCCAAAACCATATATAAAATTGGGAAAGGCCTTGTCCAATTCCATTTCTAATTGTCTCATGAGACCTACCGATACATCAAAGAGCTATATCCAGATCCACCCGTCACATTCTAAGTCCAATAAATTCCTCATATGAAAATGTTGAAACATAACATAAACATTAATATTAAAACTAGCATGCGAAATTTTTATAATTTAACCATGAACCATGAATGGTATAAAAATAAAACATCCATAGTCAAACATATCACAAAACCTTCAATACATTATGTAATATTTGTATCATAATAAATCAACATCAAACAAGATTAAAATCCATCAAAGGATGTTGACATAGATGAAAATTATCAGTAAAATGATTTGACAAAAATATCCCATTTCATGGAATCATTTAAAAGTTTGACAATTTATAAAGGAAGTAATTTAAAAGTTATTTTTGAATCAAAGTGTCCCATACCACTTTGAAACATTTGAAAAGAATTATCATTTTGAAGAATTCTTGTCCATATAAATAAATACTTAAAAATCATTTTGAAATCATGGACATTAATTTAAAGGGTTTAGAAAGATAAATCAATAAAACATTTCAAATTATGTTTTACTAAACATTCAAATAAAAATAATCCCTTTGAAACCCATTTTATGAAACATGGACATGGATAATAAGTATTTCCCTGTAGATACTTATGTAAAACAACCTTGGATAATAAAGATATTTTGAAATTAACACTTACCTTGTACTTTTCCTTGGTAGAGGGTAGGATAACAACATGTATAATGGAGAAATAATTGTTATTAAATTATTAAATAATCATATAGATTAATATTATATCATATATGATATTTTGATATTTCATTATTAATAATATCTTAGTAATATCGTCATTTCGGGTGTTAAGCGATTCATTTTCTTTTATATTAATTTTTATGTGAGTCATATTTGTTATGGATGTGATGTATATTATTCATATACATAATTATATCATGTTATTAAACATTATTTTTAATCATCAAATGACAATTAGTCTTGAGTGGATATGATGTGGAATGAATCTGATCGCGTTCATGGAGACGGTAATCCGTATGTACACACGAGCAACAATATCATTCATTGATATTAAATTAATATATAATTGAATGGTATATCATATATACTGAATCATTATCATGTTATATTTATTATTACATCAATTACACATCATTTTATATACCCATCCAAATAATACGGTATTGAATAACTATTACACCACGATGTGGAGACGGTAAGCCGTACGTATGCACGTATGATGACATGTATTTCAAAGGATGGATACAATAATGAATATGGTTGTATGATATTTATAATAACATCATATTATATAGAAGATACTGCATTTATCATTTTAGAATCGGTATGACAACTCATTATTTACATACATTGTTAGTACTTCAAAATTGACGTACACTTATTACAACATATAACAAAACCATGAAAGGAACATATAGATATAGTGTCTTTAGAAACTAGGAAACATAAAAAACTGGTTCATAATGAGTCTACACTGTCTCCCATTTATTTCATCATATCTATAGTCCCTTTTGGAATATCTTACTTAAAATCCCTGTTCCTGACCTGGGGAAAGAAAACATACAAAAGGGTGAGCTCTAATGCTTAGTGAGGGTAAACAAAAGAAATATCAATCACATCATATTCATAAGAACATAACATTTTGGAAATCTTACCCGGAAAAATAGATCATAATTTCATAACATGGGATAAATCATTGTAGTGAAATGTAATCACAATAATCATAACATAAAACATGATGCTTCGTGGCATACACACATAATCATAGAGAATCATTTCTTATTAGTAAGACTCATTTCAAGACTATCTTAGTGGACAAAGTCCATTTTTGAACAGAGTTCATTCCTCGTTTCAGTCCTGTTTCACTGAACCGGTTTAACCTGCCATTCCAGCCATGTCTATCTCATTAGATATAAAATCTTTACCCAATGAATTGGAGGGAGATATATTTCCCACCCATCTCATAATGATACCATTCATATGTGTGCCACAAAATCATAAACCATACATCATAACATAACCCATGTAATAAAAATGGGATTTTTAAACATCGTGACATCATAAAAAAATTTATATAAGATAAAACAATTCCTAAAAAAATACCATTACAACATAATCAAATCAATGTAATAATAGGGAAATAAATAGAACCCTTTATTATATTAGATGGAAAATAATTTTGATAAAACACTTAAACTCCATTCTTGAGGAAAATATCCTTTCTACTTCAAAAACACTTTTCCTTTCTTAACAAGTCATACAATTCTAAACTAAAAGAAGTTGATTAAAAATAAACTTGAAAACTTGTAAAGTAAGATTCTTGGAAATAATGTTTTAAAAATCCATTCATGCTGTATAAGTTAAAAAGAACATTCTTCTCGTACTTTTATCGGAAGAGTCAAAAAGTACCTCGTACGAAAAAAGACAAAAGATTCCTTTCATATATTTTACTAAAAACTCATCGAAGGGTAAAATAGGATATAAACAATTGTAGGTGGATGGAAATAATATTACATATTGAGGAAACATGGATGTGGATGATAAAATACACCCCAGTAAATTCCAAAGTATAAACAATCTCGGATAAAAATGAGATTGTGATATTTCTCTTACCTTAGGTCTGATTTGCATTGTAAGTGTCTGAACCTCCTGTATAATGATTTAAATAATGTCAGTGACTTATTCCAGAATCATACTCACTGTTATTATATCATATATGGTCATATTCTTAGCATATTATTAGTAATATTTCATTGCTACTTGTTATTCGGGTGTTTATTACTTTTTGTTCTTATGTGTGTTTTGTCGAATAAATTATTATTATTCTTTTAGGATATACATACCTGATTTAAAGAATGGTATTAGTGTAATATATATTATATTTATTCACTCAATTCATTTATTTAATCATTATAAAATGAAAATCATGTAGAACGAGTCGCATCACATCGTGGAGACAGTATTCCATACGTACGCATGAGCGATTAAATCGTGCCCACGATCATGGAATTGTATTGGAGTGTATTTATAATATTTCAGAATCAATATCACTTTTCCATAATTATATATATTCATTATTTACACCATTATACCCATCCATGTACGGTGGTGGTGGAAAATAGATTACACCATGGGGTGGAGAAGGTATTCCGTACATACGCACACGTGGTGATTTTGTTTTCTGTAGGATGGATAATGGTGAAATAGGGTTGTTTCATAATTATAATAACATATCAGTATATTAGTGATACTGATGTTATTAATTCATAATGAAAAAACTAAAGAAGAAGAAGTGGAAGAAGAAATAAAGTTGGAAGAATCGGTAACGGACATTACCTCTTCTTTGAAGCGCTTCTTTGAGACCTCATTTTAGGGCACTAAAATTGGTCTTTTGAGAAGACCAAGAACTCTAGGATATTTCTAGGGAAGTGGAGAGAATAAATTTTCAGGGGTTGGCCGAGCTTGAAAGCTCAATGTGGTTTGAGGAAGAGAGGGATGAGGTGCCCTTTTATAAGGGAGGAGAGGGGCAACTTTGGAAAAACTAAAAATATTATTTTATTATAAAGCCATATTCGGTTTTAAGTTGATCCAAATTTATTTATTTCGAATCTAAGGTGGGTATGGGTCGCAATAATCTTATCCAATAGAAGTTGGGAAAGTTTAGATTACTATTTTAACCTTAAAATTTAGATTTATCTTTAAGTTAGATAATTTTACTTTTACCGTGTCTTTTTTTTTGTTCTTACACTATAAGGTTATTAAAAATAAAATAACAAGCCAAAAGAACCCCAAGTTGTTTAGTATTAATATATATAACCTTATCTATGTAATTTGGCCGATCCCTAGATTTTTATGAATAAAATAACAATTAATAATATAATATTTGTTTTAAAAAATATTTTATGTCAATTTTGACACTATTCAGTAAATGGTTTTTGTAAAAATAATAACAGAATTATTATTTCCAAAAAAGTTAATTAAATCAAAAATAACATGTCATATTAACCTAGAAAATGAGTGGAATTCATAAAAAGGCTCAATTACATTTAGTTTGGTATTTATAAAATCAATTATGTCAATATTTCATTAATAAGATAATAATTGCATCATCGTTGTGTCCTAAATAAATTAAATTATATAATGTCTAAAAATTAAAAATAAAATACCATTATGTAGTAAATCTTTTTATCTTTCTAATAAATATTTGTAGTCGAATTTATCTTATGTATAACCCTATATTAATAATAATTTACTTATTAAAATTTGATTTTAACTATTTTAGCCCTTCTTTAAATAAATTAATAATAAATGTCCTAATCTAATCCAAGTGGGACAAAATGGTCATATTTTATTCCTAAGGTTTTTTTGGTCGAATTACACTTATCCAATAGAATTAGGACACGTGTTAGGGTAATAATAATAACATTTTTACCCTTAATTACCCTATCTACTTTTAACCGTGGTAAAAAAAAAGTAAAAAGTTACTATTCACCAAAAATTATTTTCATATCATTGAACCAAATTTTAGTCCTTGATATTAACTGTGTCTCTCGGATTTTCAAAATTACACTCACAAAAGCGGTAAAATTAAGTTTTATGTAAATTTTCAAATTCTCCTAGGAGGTGGGTAAAAGACGATGAAAAGTTCAATAAAATTTTTATATATCTAAAATTATTATAAAATTACTCCAATGAATTAAATTGAAATTATATAGGTATTATATATCAATTTTGACCTAAAATAAATTTAAATAAAATAAATAATTATTTAAATAAAAAGTCAGTTTTTATATAGTAACCTAGTGTTTTCACTATTCATCAAAAATTGAAAGTTTCCAGAAAAATCCCAAAATTTCACCCTAGGCTAATTTCGAAATTCCGAATCCAAAAATGAAGTCCATTTTGAAAAATAAAATTTACAAAATTTCAAAAAGTTGTTTTTACTATTCATAATGGCTAGTTTTAATAATATTTTAATAGCATATCGTTGTTTAGTGAAACTCGGTATTGCATACGACGCAAGCTATCAAGGAAGGTCGTGATTGCGTGTAAAGCAAGCCAAGTTAGTGATGTGTGTAGTGAAAGATTCCTTTGATAATTTATAAAAAATAAAAACAAAATATTTCTTATAAAAGTCTCGAGTGTTACATTCTACCCCCCTTAAAATGAATTTCTCCCTCGAAATTCATCACTTATAAAAAACAGATGAGGATACCTCTCCCTCATCATATCCTCAAGCTCCCATGTAGATTCTTATAATTGTTGGTTCCTCCATAAAACTTTCACCCAGCGAGTGGTCTTGTTCTGTTGGACTTTTTCACTACAATGGAGAATATCTATCGGCTGTTCTTCATAAGAAAGATCTTCTTCCAGCGGTACAACTTCTGAGCTGAGTACATGTGAAGGATCATGTACGTACTTTCTTAGGAGAGATACATGGAACACATCGTGAACTTGAAAGAGATTCGGTGGAAGCTCCAATCGGTAAGCTACCTTCCCAACACGATCTAGTATTTCGAATGGACCGATATACCTAGGGATCATCTTTCCCTTCTTTCCAAATCTCATTACTCTCTTCCAAGGAGATATTCGTAAGACCACTTTATCACCCAATTCAAACTGTATGAATTTTCTTCGGTTGTCGGCATAACTTTTCTGTCGACTCTGAGCTGCTCTTATGTGTTGTTGAATAGATCGGACCTTTTCTTCCATCTCATCAACAAGATCAGGTCCTAATAGCTTTCATTCACCAACTTCATCCCAGCAAGTTAGAGTCCTGCATTTCTTTCCATAGAGAGCTTCATAAGGAGCCATCTGAATACTGGAGTGAAAGATATTATTATAATAAAATTCCACCAAAGGTAGGTGTTGATCCCAACCACCTTTCAAATCCATATAGCAAGCTCTCAACAAATCTTCTTGAGTTTGAATTGTCCTCTCAGACTGACCGTCTGTCTGAGGATGATAAGTAGTGCTGAAACTCAACTTTGTATCCAGAGTATGCTGAAGACTTCGCCAGAACTTTGAGGTAAAACTCGGATCCCGATCATATATAATAGAAAGTGGTACTCCATGAAATCTTTCCACTTCCTTTACATATATCTTGGGAATTTGATCTAGAGAGAAATCCTCCCTAATAGCAATGAAGTGTGCAGAGTTTGTAAGACGATCAACTATGACCCAGATAGCATTATTGCCTTTGGATGTTTTAGGAAGTCCTATGACAAAGACCATTGTGATGTTTTCCTATTTCCATTCGGGTATGGGTAATGGTTGTAACATCCCCTTAGACTTCTGTCTCTCAGCTTTAACTTGCTGACAAACCAAGCATCGAGAGACATATTCAATAACATCTCTATTCATGCCATCCCACCAGAAGTACTATTTCAGGTCCCTATACATCTTCGTGCTTCTAGGATGAATAGATAATGAAGAACTATGAGTCTCATCCCGCAGCTCCTTCTGTAATTCTGGGATGGGAGGAACACAAACCGGATTCCTGAACTTTATTATCGCATCACAATCATGGTTGAATTTAGGAACATTTGTCACCTTATTTTGTAACTCTACATTTTATTCATGTGCCTCTTTAATCTTAACATGTATATATGGTTTAACATTCATTTGAGAAAGATACTCTTTTTCCCCTTTCATTATAATTCAAAGATCCATCCTTTGTAAATCCATAAATATTGGATCTTTTGTGATCCTCATCATGGATAAACTGGAAAGGTGTTGTCGACTTAATGAATCTTCAACCTTGTTTTCTTTCCCATGGTGGTAATGAATTAAGAAGTTGTAATCTTTAATCAGCTCCAACCATATTCTTTGGTGCATATTCAGCTCCTTTTGTGTGAAAATATATTTTAAACTTTTATGATCAATATAAATTTCACACCTTTCTCCATAAATATAATGCCTCCAAATCATTAATGCAAATATTACCGCAGCTAACTCTAAATCATGAGTTGGGTAATTTTTCTCAAGGATTTTCAACTCTCATGAGGAATAAGCTATCACCATATCATTTTTCATAATAACACACCCCAATATTTTCTTGGATGCATCATTATAGATCACAAGCATTTCTCCACTACAAGGCAGTGTGAGCACATGTGAACTGGATAACCTTCTTTTCAACTCCTTGAAATTCACTTCACATTCCTCCGTCCATACAAACTTAACTCCTTTTTGAGTCAACCTGGTGAGTGGACAAGATAATCATGAAAAATCATTCCCAAAACGTCGATAATATCCAGCCAAACCAAGAACGCTTTGGATCTCAGTTACTGTTTTTGGTCTCGACCATATTTCAATAGCCTCTTTTTTTGTTGGATCCACATATATCTCTACTTTTGAGATTATGTGACCCACAAATGAATCCTTCTGAAGCCAAAATTCACACTTGGTAAATTTGGCATAATGCTTCTCCTTTCTTAGGGTCTTCAATACAATTCTCATGTGATCTTCATGTTCTTCCTTTCCCTTTTCATATACAATAATATCGTCTATAAAGACTACCACAAACTGATCAAGATAGTCTCTAAAGACTCTATTCATCAGATCCATGAAGATAACAGGGGAATTAGTAAGACCAAATGACATCATTATAAATTCATAGTGTCCATACCTTGTACGGAATGCTGTCTTTGGTATATCCTCCCTTTTGACCCTTAATTGATGATACACTGAATGAAGATCAATCATGGAAAAGTATTGAGCTCCGTGTAGTTGGTCAAATAAGTCATCAATGCACGGGATACGATATTTGTTATCGATAATGATCTTATTAAGTTCTCGATAATTAATGCAGAGTCTCATTGATCCATATTTCTTCTTAACTAACAGAACAGGTGCTCCCCATGGTGACACACTAGGGCGTATAAACCCCTTATCAAGATTCTCTTGGAGTTACTTCTTCAATTACTGCAACTCAATTGGTCCATTCTATAAGGTTTCTTTGAAATAGTTAAAGCACCCGGTATGAGTTCTATTGAAAACTCAACATCACGATTTGGTGGAAGCCCCGAAATTCCCCCGGAAATACATCATCAAACTCTTGTACAATGGGAATATTCTTAATAATGAGTTTCTCACCAACCATTTGAGATAAATAACCTTCATTTATTGGAATCAACACCCATATTATGGATGAAATTTCCACTGGAAGGTTATGTTTATCCTTGAATCGATAGATGATCAATGATTGATCTGGAATATGAAATGTGACTTCCCTTCTTTGTAAATTGATATGAGATCCCTATAGAGAAATACAATCCATGCCAATAATCACATCAAATTCCAAAACAGGGAGGATCACAAGATTTACAGGAAGCACTTTCCCACAAACATCTACCGGAGAAGAATTATAAACTTTTGATGCGACTGTTGTGCCATTAGAGGTTGTCACAGCTAACTCAACATCTAATTGTTGAGGTAATACGGTGATACCCTTAGAAAAGTCTTCAGAAATAAAAGGAGTGGGTGGATCCAAAATCAAATAAAACATTTTCTACATTAGAGTGGATGTTAAGTGTACCTTTCACCACATCGTTATCGTACTCCACATTGCTGATAGAAATTGCGTGTGACGTTCCTTTGACTTTAGCCTCAAGAGTTTGTTGACGTCTATCATCATGAACAACCCTTGGATTAGGGCATTGATTGGCATAATTCCCCATTTCCTTGCACTTGTAACATTAAAGTGTAGGAGGTGCACTCTGTGTAGACTTTTCATTGTTCACATAACTATACATCTTCTTCCCATCATTGCGGCATTCAAATGACCGATGACCGTCCTCTCCACATTTGAAACATTTACTTCTCCCTTTAAGACAACTCCCTCCATGTTTCTTTCACACTTTCAGAATAAGGAAAAACCCATCTTCTTTTCAGTGTGCTCTTTAGATTTTCCTTTGAATTCCATTTTCCACTTCTTATCAAACCCATATGACTGATGGGTTACTCTAATATCCATCTCAACTTTGAGAGCACATCGAACAATTTCCTCGTAGCTATTGAAGTCCCTTATGTCTAACTCCCTTCGACGACTTGATTTTAAGCCACTAATGAATCGATCGATCTTACTCTCAGGTTGGATAATAATACCAGAAGCATACATTGCAAGTCTTGTAAAATTTTCTTCATAGGTACCAATAGATTCCTCATCCTTTAGCTTTAGTTCAAGAAACTATTTCTCCATCTTTGTTCGGAGAATACGAGGGAAGTACTTATTGAAAAATAAGTTCTTGAACTTGTCCCATTCCATGGACTCAATTTCATCTCATGGACTCATATTCTTGATAAGATTCCACCATTGATCAGCATTACCTTCCAAACGATACACTGGTAAGATGACCTTATCATGTTCAGAACATTGAAGAACTGAAAATATCTTTTCAGTAGTACTGATCCATTGTTCAGCAACTAATGGATCAGTAGACCCGCTGAATGAAGTTGGACGCTGTCTCATGAAAGATTCAACCGAATCTTGATCCTTCCTTTGCTCGTTTGGAAGTCCTGCATGATTCATATCTTGAGAAAGATGTGTGAGCATGGCTACAAGATTTTTCATTCCATATCCCATAACGTTTGGTTGTTCGGGGGGGACAATCATTGCATTGCCCGTCGCATTCCGCATTAACACGGTTCCTTCGGGTTCTAGCCAAAGACTAAAACCAAGAAGAATATTGTGACCAACACTAATTATAATTGGAAAACCACATAATCAAGAATAAAATTTCACACTTAAGGTCTTACCCTAGGTTATTCATGGCCATTTCTAAAACATTAAGACTTTGTTCTATGCTTATACTTATCCTTAGGATTCTTACTAAGGCTTTCACATCCTAGTTTCCAAATGTTGACTATACCTTTCCTCTGATACCAACTATAACGACCCATACTTTACATACATTGTTAGTACTTCAAAAATGAGGTACACTAATTACTACATATAAAAAAACCATGAAAGGACCGTATAGGTATAGTTTCTTTAGAAACTGGGAAACATAAACAACTGATTCATAAAGCATCTACACTGTCTCCCATTTATTTCATCATATATATAGTCCCTTTTGGCATATCAAACTTAATAACCTTCTTCCTGACCTTGGGAAAAAACATAGAAAAGGGTGAGCTCAAATGATCATTAATGGTAAACAAAAGAAATATCAATCACATCATATTCATAAGAACATAACATTTTGGAAATCTTACACTACAAAAGAGATCATAATTTCATAAGATGGGATAAATCATGGTAGTGAAATGCAATCACAATAATCATAACTTAAAACATGAATCATTTTGGCATACACACATAATCATAGAGAACCATTTCTTATTAGTCAAGACTCATTGCCACGACTATCTTAGTGGACAAAGTCCATTTCTGAACCGAGTTCATTCCTTGTTTCAGTCCTGTTTCACTGAACCAGTTTAACCAGTCGTTCCAGCCATGTCTATATCATGAGATATAAAATCATTACCCAATGCATTGGAGGGAGATATAGGTCCCACCCAACTCATAATGATACCATTCTTATGTGTGCCACAAAATCATAAACCATACATCATAGCATAACCCATGTAATAAAAATGAGATTCTTGAACATCGTACCATCATTAAAAAATTAATATAAGATAAAGGAATTCATAAAAATAATTCCATCACAAAATAATCCAATAAATGTAATAATAGGGATAGAAACATAACCCTTTATTATCTTATATGGAAAATAATTTTGATAAAACACTTGAACTCCATTCTTGAGGAAAATATCCTTTCTACTTCAAAAGCACTTTTCCATTCTTAACATGTCAAACAATTCTAAACTAAAAGAAGTTGATTAAAAATAAACATGAAAAAATATAAAGGAATATTCTTGGAAATAATGTTTTAAAAATCCATTCATGCCGTATAAGTTAAAAAACATTCTTCTCGTACTTTTGTCGAAAATGTCAAAAAGTACCTCGTACGAAAAATGACAAAAGATTCCTTTCATATATTTTACTAAAAACACATCAAAGTGTAAAATTGGATTTAAAAAATTATAGGTGGATGGAAATAATATTACATATTTAGGAAACATGGATGTGGATGATAAAATACACCCCTGTAAATTCCAAAGTATAAACAATCTCGGATAAAAATGAGATGGTGATATTTCCGTTACCTTAGGTCCGATTTGCTTCGTAAGTGTCTGAAACACCTGTATAATGATTTAAATAATGTCATTGAATTATTCTAGAATCATAATAATTGTTATGATATCATATATGGTCATATTCATAGCTTATTATTAGTAATATTTCATTGCTACTTGTTATTCGGGTGTTTATTACTTTTTGTTCTTATGCGTGTTTTGTCGAATAAATTATTATTCTTCTTTTTAGGTTATAGATAACTCATTTACAGAATGATATTACTGTAATATATATCATATTTATTCACTCAATTCATTTATGTAATCATTATGCAATGAAAATCATGTATTACGAGTCGCATCACATCGTGGAGACGGTATTCCGTACGTACGCACAATCGATTCTATCGTTCCCATGATCATGGAATTGTATTGGAGTGTATGTATACTAATTCAGAATCAATATCACTTTAAAATAATCATATATATTTATTATTTACCGCATTATACCCATACAAGTAAGGTGGTGGTGGAAAATAGATTACACCACGGCATGGAGACGGTATCCCGTACGTATGCACGTGCAATGATTTCGTTTTCCGTAGGATGGATAGATAGTGAAATAGGGTTGTTTTATAATTATAATAACATGTCAGTATATGAGTGATACTTATGTTATTATTTCATAATTATACAACTAAAGTAGAAGAAGTGGAAGAAGAAATAAAGTTGAATGAATCTGTAATGGACATTATCTCTTCTTTGGAGCGCTTCTTTGATACCTCCTTTTAGGGCACTAACATTGGTCTTTGAAGAAGAGAATGACCTCTAGGATGTTTCTAGGGATGTGGAGAGAAGATATTGGAAGGCGTTGGCCGAGCTTGAAGGCTCAAAGTGGTGTGAGGAATATAGGGAGGATGTGCCCTTTTATAAGGGAGGAGAGGGGCACCTTTGGAAAAACAAAAAATATTATTTTATTATAAATCCATATTCGGTTTTAAATAGCTCCAAATTGATTTATTTAGAAGCTAAGGTTGGGATGGGTCGAAATAATCTCATCCAATAGAATTAGGACAAGTTTAGTTTACTATTTTAACCTTATCATTTAGATTTTACTTTAAGTTAGGAAATTTTACTTTTTCTGTGTCTTGTTGTGTTCTAACACTATAAGGTAAATAAACATACTATAACAAGTCAAACGAACCCCAAGTTGTTTATTACTAATATATATAACCTTATCTAAGTAATTTGGCCGAACCATGGATTTTTAGGAATAAAATAACAATTAATAATAAAATATTTCTTTTAAAAACTATTTTATGTCAATATTTACACTATTTAGTAATTTATTTTTGTAAAAATCATAACAGAATGATTAGTTAGAAAAAAGTTAATTACATAAATACTAACATGTCATAGTAACCTATAAAATTAGTGTAATTCATAAAAAGTCTCAAATTACATTTATTTGGGTATTTATAACATCAATTATGTCAATATTTCATTAATAAGATAATCACTGCATCATCTTTCCGTCATAAATAAATTAAAATATTTAATGTCTAAAAATTACAAATAGAATACCATTATGTAGGAAATCTTTTTCTATTTCTAATTAATATTTATATCCGAATTTATCTAATGTATAACCCTATATTAAAATTTATTTACTTATTAAACATTGATTTTAAATATTTTAACCCTTCTTTAAATAAATTAATAATAAATGTCTTAATCTAATCCAGGTGGGCCTAAATGGTCATATTTTATTCTTAAAGATGTTTTTGGTCGAATTACATTTATCCAATAGAATTAGAACATGTTTTAGGGTAATAATAATAACAATTTTAACCTTAATTAACCTATTTACATTTAACCGTGGTAAAAAAAAGTAAAACATTACTATTCACCAAAAAATATTTTCATCTCATTGAACCACATTTTAGTCCTTGATATTAACTGTGTCTCTCGGATTTTCGAAATTCCACTCACAGAAGCGGTAAAATTAAGTTTTATGTAATTTGTAAATTCTCCTAGGAGGTGGGTAAAAGACGGTGAAAAGTTCAATAACATTTTTATATATCTAACATTATTATAAAATTACTCCAATGAATTACATTGAAAATATTTAGGTATTATGTATCAATTTTTACCTATAATAAATTTAAATAAAATAAATATTTATTTAAATAAAAAGTTGGTTTTTAAATTGTAACCCAGTGTTTACACTATTCATCAAAAATTGAAAGTTTCTAGAAAAATACCAAAATTTCACCCTAGGATAATTTCGATATTCTGAATCCAAAAATGATGTCCATTTTGAAAAATAAAATAAAAAAATTTTAAAAAGAGGTTATTACTATTCATAATGTCTAGTTTTAATAATATTTTAATAGCATATCGTTGTTTTGTGAAACTCGTTATTGCGTACGACGCAAGCTATCAAGGAAGGTCATGATTGCGTGTAAAGAAAGCCAAGCTAGTGTTGTGTGTAGTGAATGATTACTTTGATGGTTTATATAAAATAAAAAAAATGTCTTATAAAAGTCTCGGGTGTTACAATGGAATCATCAATGAAAGAGGAAGTGGAAGAAGGGAGGACTTGAAAGAGGGTGGTGAAATTATTAGATCTTCTTCGGGGTATTTTTTTTATTTGATCAAAAAGGGATCCATAGGTTGGATTTATGACTAAAGGAATGCCTCTAGGATGAAGTGAAAGAATTTGATAGGATATTTGGACAGGGGTTGGTCGAACCAAAAGGCTTTAATGGTATGAATTTGATTGAAGGGGGTGTGCCCTTTTATAAGAGGGGTGAGGGGCACCTTCGGAAGTACTTAAAATATTATTTTATAATAAATTAATATTCTATTTGTAAAGACTCAAAACAGATTTATTTCTGGGATAAGGTGGTTATGGGTCTAATTACACTCAACCAATTGGTTTTATACTTGTTGGGGTCACTATATTAACATTATCAATTAGATTTAACTCTTAGTAAATTCGTTTTACATTTACCATGTCTCTTTGTATTTTTATATTATTTGGTTAATAAACAAACTATAAACTGCCAAGAGAAACCCAAGAGGTTCATTACTGACATACCTATCATAATATATGTTATTTGGGCCAATAATAGATTTTTTAAAATATTATATCAATTAATAATATAATATTTGTTTTTAAAACTGTTTTATGTCAATTTTTGGCACTATTTAATAATTGATTTCTGTTAAAGTCATAAAAACATTTTTAATTCAAACTAAATTTATTTAATAAATTATAACATGCAATAGTAAAATATAAAATTATTTTATGGCATCAAAATATTAATATTATATTTATTTTAAAATTTATAATACCATTTATTTGATTCTGCCTTTAATGAGGAATGCACTGCATCATCATTGTATCATAAATGAATTTTATTATTCAATGTAAAAAAATTATAAATAAATAATAATAATGTAGGAAATTGTTTTATCTTTCTAATTAATATTTATAGTCGAAATGATAACTTATATAACACCTTGTAAAAATTGTTTTTCTAAAAGATATATGTTTATGTAATTTTAGCCTTTTCTATTAATTAATTAATATAAAGTGTCATTATCAATCTCATGTGGCTCCAAGTGGTCCCAAGATCGACCCAAGGATTCTTGTGGTTGGAAATGTATCGTCCAATAAGTTTATAACACATGTTATGGTAATTTAATATTATTTTTATATTATTTCATTACCCATATTTACTGGATTTACCCTTTAATCATGGTAAATAAAATATTTACCAAAGTAATTTTTCAAAATGTCTAAAAATTAAAGTTACCTATTTACACAATTTTTCAATCCTGATCCTAAATATAGAATCCATTTTTCAAAATTCCAAACACCGAAGTGGAAAAAATTCATTTCAAAATAATTCCCGCTGTCAAAACCAAAAGCTTTTTTTTAAGAAATAATAACTATCAAAAGATTGACACTTTTTAATGTCTAGTTTAAATTTCAAAATACATCCAATGACCTAAATTATATTAAATGATAAAAATATAATCTAATGACATATTAAAACCACTCAATTTAAAAATTAAGAACTATAAATTATTTTGATTAAAAAATCTGTTTTAAGTTAAAATTTAATAATTATCACTATTCACCAAAATATGAAAGTTACCATAAAGACACCAAAAATTTATCGAAACTAAATTTTTATGTAATTATTCTAAAGTAGAATTTTATTTTTCTGAATTGAATATATAAATGTGTCAATATTGTATTTAAAAAGGGTTCTACATTAAAAGGCTGTAAAATATCATTTTAAAAAAAATACTTCTTTTATCTAAAAATGAATTTATTCATATATTATGTCTAAGATTATCATTATATGGATTATAATATTATAAGAATTTTATAAAATTAAATAATTTAGTTATTACTATTCATAACCGCTTTTTAACGGCTTGTTTGGTAAGTCGTTGTGCGCTTGAACACGGTGTTGTGTGTAGTGTAGGTTATTTAATTTCATTGAAAATAACATACTATGAAATCTTGGGGTGTTACATTCTCCCCTCATTTAATAAATAGCATCGTCGTAATTTGAAATTGTTCTTTGAAAATAAAAGGTTCAAATAGAAAATACCGTTGTGGAATACCCACATCGGAAATTTGGTCAATAAAATTGAGTCTTAATAAGAGGGAAAGGGAAATGAAAATGTCACCAACAAATTATGATTTCAATTAGGAGAACATTTGTGGAAATTTGAGAAAAATTATTGGAGGAAAACATAAATATTTATAGGGACTGATTGAGGTCATCAATCACAAACAAGTGTAAAATTGGGGACCTCATACCCATCATTCTATGATGATTTAAAATACCATCATTTCAACAAAACATAAGGTATTAGGATAACACATTTTTGGTTTTGATATCCCTTCCCTAAAGTTTTAGAATTAATTTATCTATATAATAAGAGGGAAAAAATATATACTTGACAAGTAGAGTTTCATCCTTCATTTTGTTCCTACCATAAACTCATCTTTCATTCCAAAAGATTTTAAAAAAATATTCTATTTATCCTTATAGTATAGGGTTCCAAAAATAATGAATTTATAATTCACCTATCAGACCTTTTAAGAAGAAACTAAATTATACAATCCAGAATATCAGATAGGCCAGTGGTAGGTGATGAACCCTTTTCTTCATTTGGTTGCGAGTTCAAGTCTCACGACCTAGCCAGACATGACAGGTTATTGCCCGTCCTCCATGATATCCATTTTATGGTAATCCAAAAATAATATCAAGAAATGATTTCAAATTAACAATAGTATCTAATGTCAAAATAATTTGATTCCAACCATTATACTTATCCAAAATTCTTCTATCCAAACTCACAGTCCAAAATTTATAAAGAATGTAAACACAATGAAGATCCCTTTTTCAACGTAATAACATGTGAATACCTTCATCATGTATTATTTTAAAACACGATAACACCCTGAATTACTATAAAACCCTATTGATTACATTCGTGCTCCCTTATTCCTTATATAATACTATATATCCTCCTTATATCCAAAAATTTTGAATACTCCAAAAATGATGAAATAAACATACCATTAACCAGTGCCAAGGTAGTCAAGAATATCCAATATAATTAATCCAAATCAACCATCTCTTATTCAGAAATTACTACCTCTGTATCAGGACCATATTAATGATTACCTTTCCTTCAACCATGTATTTTCAAAAAAATGTTTAACTTGCTGTTGAGTCACTTTTCATAATACCATATAATTTCAAATCATCAATGTAATAGTACTTTAGTATAATCCTTATTTATTTCCATAAATTATATAACCAGTAAATTGTTGATACAACACTCAAATGAAACAATTCTATAATATCAACATTTGAACACTAGTCATTCCTCTTCATCTAGGGTAGTATCATAACTTGATTATTATTCATTATAATTATTTGGGGAATATTCTGATGATCTGAACATTGATTCACGTAGTGTCTCAACTCCTTGCAGATGAAGCTTTTAAATTTGAAACTTTTTTTATTATCCTTGAAATCTCATGATTGATATCCTTTTTCTCAACACTTATAATAAACTCAAATTCCCATGGAACATTTACCAGGGTTATTCTTTCCACATTAATCACATATGGGAAAATCCTTCTTTCCCCCATTCCCTTTATCCATCATTTTCTCTTCCATCATTTTCTTCTATTTCATCCCTTCAGTGCCATAGGACTCAATGAATATTTTACTTATCATATTAACACATGATACCATTTATTCATATGATGACAATACTTGAGATACTATTGGATTTATACCATGAAATATATTTTCATTATTACTCTTGGATCATATGTATTGCTGGAATTCTCATTCCCTCTACTGGTGCCATTTATAAACAATGGCATACACTAGGTTAGATTATGAATCATAATTCATAATTCCAAACATGTAAAATATCTAACATAAATTGAACATATTAAGGATATAATCAAAAAAAAATCATGGAGAATATATTTACTCCTAAATCCTTCATAATTGCTTGTAATGAAAATGTGAATTACCCTAAGCATATCCCCTGAGAGTGTCGTAACCAAGAGTGCAGCAAGGCCCGTTGTCATGCACTAGTTCCCGTTCGAGTCTAGATCATATCAGTGTTTTCAGGTTTTACCTCTAGGTACATCTGTGATGGAGATACCTCTACCTACTCATATCTAGACATGGATGTATTGCTTGGAAAACTCAATAAATCTCTACAATTCCAAAATTCTGGGAAGTTATTCTATACTAATCCTCAAAGTCTATCGTAGTGCTATGTGCTCTAATAATATTTTATCTAAGGCTAGTTTCCAAGGTTTTTACTAAACGTTCTCTGATACCAACTGTAATTCCCCGACCCCAGTTACCCAGAGTCAATGAATTATTTTAATACATTTGCATGATTATAAGGAATAATGTCCCAAAGGACCAATCAGTTTAGTAGTCTTGGAAAATAAATTATATACATGAACTTCACATTACAATTTCAAACAAAAAAAACAACATATATTGTTATTTGATATCTCCATTATTACATTAAGCATAACCCTTCAAATCAATCATAATACACTTCTTGGAAATCTTGGGAAAATACAACATAAGAAAGGGGTGAGCTCAGTTGCTCAGTAAGGGTAAATAAATTAGCCGAAGAGATAAACATTTAAGGAAATATGTGTAATAAAACTACAGACTTTTAAACATAAACATGAACATAATATGGTAAAAATAAATCAAACATTACCATATAAACATGAACAATGATATTCTACAATTCGAATAATCACTGAAATAACGGATTTCATAATGAGGGAACGAATAATGCCAGACATTCTGAAACATTTTGTAAAGTCCACAACTATGATTTCTAAAAATGATTAAGGCCTTGGCCAAAACCACATATCAAATTAAGAAATTTCACAGCCAATTCCACGTCTAATTGTCTCATGAGACCTTCTGATGCATCGAGGAGCTATAGCGGGCTCCACCCGTCACATACTAAGACCAATAAATTCCACATATGAATTGGTTGAAACATAACATAAACATTCGTATTAAAACTATCATATGAAATGTTAATAATTTAACCATAAACCATGAATGTTATATAAAAATAAAAATTCCACAGTCCAACATATCACAAAACCTTTAATACAATATGGAAGATTTGTATCATAATAAATCAACTTCAAACAAGTTTAAAATCCATAAAATGATGTTGACACATGAAAAAAATCAGTAAAATGATTTGATAAAAATACCCCTTTTTACATGAAATAATTTAAATGTCTCACAATTTATACAGGATTTCATTTAAAACCTGTTTTTTATTCTAAGTGTCCCATACCACTTTGATACTTTTGAAAAGAATTATCATTTCAAATCATTCATGTCCATATAAATAAATCCATAAAAATAATTTTGAAATCATTGACATTGATTAAAATGGTTTAGAAAGATAAATAATTTCAACATTTAAAATGATGTTTTATTAAAAATTACCTTAATAATAATCCATTTTAAAACCCTTTTATGAATCATGAACATAGATAATAAATATGTCCCACTAGATACTTACGCAAAACATCCTCGGATAATAAAGAGATTGTGAAAATAACCCTTACCTTGAACTTTTCCTTGGTCGATGGTAGGTTGACCTCCTATATAATGGTGAAATAATTTTTATTAAATTATACAGTAATTATATACATTAATATGATATCATATATGATCTTTTGATATTACTTTTTTAATAATATCTTAGTATTATCGTCATTTCGGGTGTTAACGGATTCGTTTCCTTTATATTAATTATTATGTGTCTCATATTTTTTATGTATGGGATGTATATTATTCATATACTATAGCACCCCAAGCTTCCATGGTACGCTTCTCTTTCAATAATGCAATTTCTTGCATTGTACGCAAGTTCAAGATTCTAACACACCATGACCAATCAAAGTAGCCATTCAGAATATTAATACCCACCTTTTGAAATTAAATAAATTTTATATTTCAAAATGGACTTCATTTTTGGATTTCAGATATCAAAATTACCCTAACATTAATTTTTGGTATTTTTCAGTGAACTTCAAATTTTTGTTGAATAGTAAAAAAAATACTTAAAAACAACTTTCTTAATAAAAATAATATATAGTGATAAATTATAATATTGAGTGGTTTTAAAGAATAATTTGAATATATTTTTACCATTTATTTCAATGGTGGTCAATATAAATAATTTTACGTTGAAATTGGACATATACAATTATCAATGTTTTGATAGATATTGTTTCTTAAAAACAACCTATTTGTTTGTACATCGGGAATTAAATATATAATTTATTAATGAAACATCTATTTTTTTAATTTGGTAAAATGGAAATAATTTTTGAATTTGGAATATCAAATATATAATAGGGTGAATATTTGGTATTTTTCTAATAATGTTTATTTTTTTAATGAAGAGTAAAAAATGTTGTATTTTAATTCAAAGGTGGCTTTTCATTTAATTTATTTATATATTTAGATATTCATTTTAATTTTATTTTATGTATAATTGAATTATGTTTTTATCACTTCAATAAATGTGGTTCATTGTTAGTAATTTCATATTTCAATTGGATGTAAAAACAAGTCAATATTTTGATAGATTTTACTTCTTAAAAACCTGTCTTTGGTTTTGACAACGTGAATTATTTTTAAATTAATTAATGCAATTTCTGTGATTGAAATTTGGTAAAATAGATTCCATATTTTGAATCATAATGTTCAAATTATATAATCAAGACTCTTGTTTATGAACATTATGAATAGTAACGACGATAATTATCTTTAATTAACATGATTAATTATTAATTGGGTAGTTAAGGGTAATAGAATAATATCATAAAAATATATGATGAACCCAAAATGTGTCCTAATGCTATTTTTGGTGTCATGTACGACCATGGGATTCCTTGTGCCAACTTAGGGACCCCATGGAATCACTTTTGTGTGATAGTGACATTTTATATTTTTATTTTTAAAGAAAGGAAAATATAACAAAATTATGTATCACCCAAGTAAAAAAAATTTATTTTGGTCTATGTAAATGATCACTAAGACTATAAATAGTAATTGGAAATATAAAAAGATTTTCTACATCATGGTATTTTTCTTATAATTTTTAGACATTAAATAAATTAATTTATTTGTGACACCATGATGATGCAGTGATTACCTCATTAATGAACGATTTAATTAAAATGAAAAGATAATGTAAAATATAAGACTTACACTCGTCAAATACCTATTGGATGGGTGTACATAGAAACCATATCACCTTATACTCTAAATATATCATTTTGGGATTTTTAAAATCTTAAACTCATTTTATAATAACGTAACATTTCATGATTTTCCAAGAGTGCCCCTCATCTTCTCTTATAAAAGGCCCCCACCTCTACCAACTTCATCACACCTAAAAAGCCATTTGGATTGGCCAAAATCTTCCCAAATACTCTCTCAACTTCCCTATATTACTCTTAGAAGCCTCACATTGGGCATAAGTCTTTCCAAGGAAGCCTTTGGCTCAAATCAAAAAGTGTTACCCGATTTTAAGGTAATGTATTCTTTTATGTTCTTTTGTTTTATTTTTGTTCTACAACACCATAAACCATTTTTATTCCATTATTTTGTAGAAAAAACAGAATATTAAATATAATAGGATTTTATTTTTGAGAATTATTTGATTTACACTTACACACACCTCCGTCTAATGGTTAATGAACATACTGTTTCTGTGGGTGGCGAATTATTGCCTCACGAAATGACGATTGTTCAATATTCTTTTAACACCTATCATGGGGGACATTAAGATGCCACTATATTTATATATGATATATATTATGTTTATTTTTACCTTATGATTCTGTAGTTTTCATTTATGTCATTCCTTTATGATTTCCATTATGGGTAAACGCTATAATTTCATTTTTGGAAGTGCGGACTACCGCCCCCTCAAAGTTATTTGAATCGTCAATGCCATATGTGGGACATATAACAGATGGAGTTAATGATATTATATATTATATTATACTGGAATTATAATATACCTTTATATCATTATGATTTCATTCCATTATATATGAAATAGAAATGAATGTATCGTTCATGCGTAGGTACGGCTTACCATCTCCTTGAACGTTGCATTTCATTTCATACCTCTGAATGTTATGTAATATTATAAATGAATGTATATACTGGATATATATTATATACATGATATCTACATCATGAATATAATTCTGGAGATAATGGATATTTTACCACATAAACAACTTGTAATTATAATATGTTTATTGTTGACTCAAGTATAAAATATTGACAAAACAACCATTATTAACTTAAATGACTACTTAATGTTCATAACATGGTAATAAGTGATATAAATGGAATAATTAACATGAAAAAGGATCTTATGAAATTATATATTAACTCTATTTTATTATTCAGGAGATTAAAGAACGATCGAGTGATGTCGGACACGAGGTAAGGGTTAATTCTACAACCTCTTCATTATTCAAGGTTGTTCATATGTAATTATCTACTAGGACATCTTTATCATCCACATCCTTGGTCATTAAAAATATCTTTAAATTTTTTTTACTATTCATTAGACAATAGGTTAATGTAATTTATAGCCTTATTTAACCTTATACGTTTTTGAATGGAATATTTCCATCATTTTCCAAACAATGGATTTTTTGACATTTTTGACAAAATTAAGGTAAGAATGTTTTTTTATCTTATACGGTGGGTGCAGCTATTTTCCACCATTATAAAATCATTAATGCTTCCCTTAAAAGCTTATAAGAATATTTTCAAACTAAATGTTTTCTTTTACAATTATGTGACTTTTAAATGATTTCAAAAAAGATATATCTCCCAAATAGTTTTGATTTCATATATGTCAACATCCTTTGATGGATTTTATGCTTATTTGCAGTTGATTTATTATGATTCAAAACTTCCATAAAATATTGAAGGTTTTGTGATATGTTTGACTATGGATGTGTTATTTTTATACCATTCTTGGTTTATGGAGAAAGTATTGACATTTCATAAGCTAGTTTTATTACGAATGTTTATGGTATGGTTAAACCTATTAAAATGAGGAATGAATAGGACTTAATAAGTGATGGGTGGAGCCTGTTGTAGCTCCTCGATGCATCGGTAGGTCTCATGAGACCAACTAGTGTCTTGTCACAAGGCCTTGACAAAATTTTATTTGTATTCTTGGTACAAGGCCTTGACTATGTGGTTATGATATTCTGGAATTATGCATTCCATAATTATGAAAGTGGTTATCCATGTTTCATGTGATTATTCGACTAGTAGAATATCCATGTGAATAACTAAATGGAATTATTTCATTTTATTTTTCCCAGGTTATTCCGATGTTCAAGTTTAAAAGGATTTTGTTTTAGTTATACACTTTCCTTAAATGTTTATGCTTGTTTATGAATGTTTCTGCTATATTTTTACCCTTAATGAGCATTTGAGGTCACCCCTTTCTATGTTTTATTTTTCCCTGGATGTGAAGATGTATATTATGACTGACCTGCAGGGATATTCTATGGGAAAAGTGTGTTCAATGGGGAAACATGTTTTTGTTGTTTTTATTTCATGATGTATTGTAAAAATTATGAATATATCTAGTGTTTCAAGGATACTAAACTAATCGGTCATTCGAGACTTGATCTTTTGTGATCATGCCAATTTTATGTAATAATGCACCGACTCTGGGTAACTAGGGTCGGGGCGTTATAGTAGGTATCAGAGAGAGGTTAGTAATAACCATTGAAGCTAAACATAGATAAACTATGATTAGAGCACATAGCCATAAGATAGACTTGGAGGATTAGTATATAAGAACATCCTTAAATTTTGCTGAAGTATAGATTTTGTGGATTTTATGAGCAATACATCCCTGTCTGGATACAATCAGGTATGGGCGGCTCTGGCATAGATGTACCTAGGAGTAAAAATTGAAAACACCGCTTTGAGATATACTCGAACGGGAACTGGTGTATGACAACGGGCCTTGCAGCACTCCTGGTTAAGACACATTCGAGGGATATGCTTAGGATAAATCTCATTTTCTTTAGAAATCATTATGAAGGGTTTATGAGTATATACTTCTCAAAGAAAATATTTTTATGATTATGGATTATATCCATAAACTGTTCAATTTATGTTAAGTGTTTTGAATGTTTGTTATTATGTATTTAGATTTATAAACTAATCTATTTTATGACATTGTTAAGAGATGGCGCCTAGTAGAAGGAAAGGAATCCATATAAATGCACGCACTCCATGTACTGATTTCACTCCTTCTCAAGATAATTATAGTAGAGCTGGTGATATAATTACTGCTGGTCAGCTTATCACCATACTGGGACAACTCACTCAGGTTATGAATAATAACCTTACTTGTATGGATCACCCTGATCCACAACTTGGAGGATCAATGTTAGACCGCTTAATGAGGTAACAACCACCAAAATTTATTGGGGGTACAAATCCGTTAGTAGTTGAGCAATGGATAAATTCCCTAGAGAATATATTTCAGGCATTAGGGAGTAGTGAAAGGGAAAAAGTTGTCATGGGAGATTACTTCCTCACTAGATATGCTGATCAATGGTGGACATTTATTCAAAATACAAAGGAAGATGAAAAAGTATCACATTTTTAATGGAGAGAGTTTAAAGATATTTTCTTAGAAAAATACTTTCCTCATGACCATCAAGAGGATATGGAAAGACAATTTCTAAGCCTGAGGCAAAAGGAGGATGATAATGTTGCAAAGTATGAGTCTAACTTTACAAGGTTAGTGAGGCTTGCTGTGGATTATATACGTGTCCAAAGAATTAAGATTGATCATTTCTTTGAAGGGATAAAACCATTTCTATGTAGATATTTTGTATCAGAATCCTTCTCATTGTACGAAGATATTGTCTCATTTTCTATCAACACAGAAAAGGAATTCTCTAAGTCTATGACATAAAAGTAAAGCAAGAGAAGAAGAGAATGGTGGAGCAAGAGACCGATAAAGGGAAAAAGGGAAAGAAAGATATTCTAGTATGTGATAATTGTGGTAAGAAACACCCCAATACTTGCATAAAATGAATGGTAGTTTGTTACAAATGTGAAGAAAAAGGTAACCAGACTCGTGATAGCAAGGGAAATAAAGACGTTGTAACGACCCAATCTTTTTGAGTAGTATATTAACATACTCTTAATGATTTAATAAGATGTTAATGGTCAATGCAGAAAGAGGAGTCGATGGCTTCATCCAGTAGACTCGACCCTCATGAAGCCCACTTATCAGAGCTTGGGAATGAGGTAGCATCTGTGGGCTTCGCTTTGGACCAAGCCCAAGCCGAACTCCAGCGTGTCAAGCTTGAACGGAAACGCCTACAGGAGAAGTTCAAGTTAGTAGAGATTACTACTAGGGGAATGTTATCTGAGCCTCCCTCAGATTCTCTCACCATAGCACACCTTACACTTAGGTCTTATGCCGGAGTTATAAGGGGATATGTGACGAGACCCTAGCTTCCTTGTGTAATCCTTTCAGGTGAATAAATTGAGATATCTTCCTTTAGTGATGTTTGTGGTTTTTCTTTTGTCCGGATAATTTTAGGATATATTTTATTGATGAATTTTTTAAAAAGGGATATTTTAAAACATTTATGTAAACCCTAAATAACTAATGATGTGTAATGATTTTTAAAAAATGGTCTTCTACAAAAGTGTTCAGTAAGGAATTTGGAGTCTAATAAGATCAACTTAATTTTGATGAATAGTAAATTATGAATATTGATTTTATGCTTAGGATTAGTAATATGACCAAGTGGATTAGTAATTTCACTCAAAGAAAGTTTAAAAATAATTTAGACACCTAGATTAAGTAATGTGATTCAATAAAATGGGTAAATAACGGTTTCATAATTTATTAGTCAAGTATTAGTTTTTTCGGATGAATAATGTTTTTTAATTAAAAATTTAATTAAAAATAATTAGAAAATTATTTTTATAAAAAGGACTTTATTTTTGAACTCAGAGCATCGATATTATGTTAAGGTAATTTTTGGTGATTTTCTGAAAAAAAATGAATTTTCAATGATTAGTGTTTTTATTTAAAAATTAAATTAAAAATATTTAGAAAATTATTTTTATAAAATGGATTTCATTTTTTAAATCAGAGCATTGATATTTGGTTAAGGTGAAATTTTGGGATTATTCTGAGAAAGTTGAATTTTCAGTGAATAGTAAAAGTACAGTTTTAGGGTTTCGGTATGTTTAATGACATCATAACTGTGTCATGATGATGTCATGAGATATTTCAATGGTTTTCCGGCCAAGGGTGATGAATTATTGTTTTGGGGGCCCCATGTGGCCTAACATTATGAAAAATATCATGAGAGAGCACATGGGTTTGAGAAAAGCGTTTGTGAGGTGTCCCTTGGCCATTAATGCCTTGTCCCCTCACGTTCCCTATAAATACCCACCCTTTCCTCCTTTAGTTTTCACTCCCAACTCTCCCCCAACGAATTTCCGGTCTCCTTACCTCCAAATGAGTCCTTACAAGGTGCCCCCAAGCCCTCAAGGTCCAAACCTTTGAGTTTCAAGAGTCACGTTTTAAGGTAAGGGATCCGACCCCTCTCTTTATTTTCATGTAATATCTTTTATGTCATTACTTTTATGATCCATGTTCTTATCTGAGAGGATTTTATTTTATATTCCTCTTACAGACCTTTTCATTCTTATATGATGATATATCCCCTCTTAATCTCATCATTTCATTTTATGAATGTTTAAGTGATGTTGTTAGGCTGCCGAATTTTTAAGGGATTCTTTCACCCTTCTCATTTTTTTCAAGTTCGATTTTCATGTCAAGTATTTCAAGTTCCTTTTTATTATGTTGGGGTATGATCTATATATCTATCATACTGATCACTTATGATCATATTATGAGAGACCCTATTTGATCTTGTCAATTCATTTTTATTGAAGTTTAAGTGACGCCGTTAGGCTGCTGAATTTTCATAAGAGAAATCTAATTTTTGTCTTCCTTCCATGTTTTTCATTTCAAATGGTATGTCCTTAAAATTTCATTACCATGTCCATATATACATCTTATTCTCTCCCCCTAATTTTTTATGGATCATTTATGAGTGGGTGACCCATGTCCCCTCTCTTTTCAATGTTTTCTAAAACCTTGTAACATAGTCGTTATGCTGCAGAATTTTCGTCTCCAAATGCCTCTCTCTTTTCTCAAAAATTATTTTATGTTAAAAAGTGAATACACAAAGCTCTTATTTCTACAAGGTTATTCACATATATATCAAAATTTTCAATTTTAAATTCTGGGATTTAGATACATGAGACCCACTTTCCCTTTTCGTGGGTTTAAAGTGACGTAAAGATCATGTCTTTAAAGAAGTTTTTAAAACGTTATGATTATGAAATGAAACCCATTTATTTTATTCTATGTGGGTTATTTATGAAATGTTTGATGATGATATATGTGTCTTACATGATAATAAAGGCAAATTTACGGGTGCTCCCTGATAGCGCTCCAATGCATTGGGTAATGATGTAACCACTAGAGATTAAAATTTTCACGATACCTTGGTGAATAACCTTGGTAATTTTCAAATGACACCTTGGGGATGGACCTTGGTGATATGTTCATTATTTTCTATGTTAAATGATGTAGCCACATCTTCAAGTTATGGAAAATGTTATTTTTATTATGAAATGCCTCAAGATATCTTTCTCAGGCCTTAAAGTTCTTTTCATGTCCTTATTGAAGTATCTCATGATCACATGTAAAATGTTCCTCTTGTTTCCCTTACTGGGCCTTCTGCTCACCCTTTCTTTTGATGTATGTCCCCAGGTTATGAGATGCAGTAATTAACCTAGAATGAACTTAAGGATACACCTTTCAAGTGTTTAAGAAGAATGTTTTATATTGTTTTCATGTATTATGTTCCTGGTTTCCAAGACACTAAACCATAAAGATCCTCAGTTTTGTGTAATGTAATGAAAGTTTATGTTATTAAATGGCGGGATGCTATAGTTGGTATCAAAGGATGGTTTAGTTATTTGTTGAAATTATGATATAAAAACTTTAGGAAGAACCCTATAGAAAAGTTTAAATATAGGAAAAACTTCCTGGTATTTTAGTAAGTATTGAGTAAGTGGTTTATCAAACAAATACATCCCTGTCTGGATACGAGCAGGTAGAGGCGGCTCTGGCACAGATGTACATAGGGGTAAAACCCGAAAACACCGCTTGGAGCTAGACTCAAACGGGAACTGGTGCACGATAACGGGCCTTGCTGCACTCTTGGTTACGACACTCCCGGGGGTTATGTCTGGTCAATCACAAGCATTTTATGAATCATTATGAAGGAATTATAGAAAAGTGTAATTGTATAAGCATGAAGTATTAGTTAAAAGATCCATAAATGAAATAAGTTTCTCACTAAGGTTTTATTGTTTTAGAAAATGGCGGGCAATATGAGGAACCGTGCCGATGGTGACCACAATGCACCATGTGCTGACGGCCCTCCGATGGAAGCCGGAATGGAAACATTCATGCGAATGATGAACCAACTGACACAAGTTATGAGTAATAACTTGAATCAAGCTGAGAGGCCGACCTCACCACGAAGGGAACAACTTTCTGTTTATTCCTTCATGCGTCAACGACCACAAACATTCAGTGGATCTACTGACCCATTGGTTTCGGAACAATGGATAAGCTCCATTGAAAATATCTTTTATGTACTTCATTGTTCGGAACAAGAAAAAGTCACCCTTGCTGTTTACCGCCTAGAGGGAGAAGCTGATCAGTGGTGGTCACTGATAAAAAACACAAAGCCACGAGGAGAGATGTAAGCTATGGAGTGGGAAGAGTTCCAGGGAATATTCTTTAATAAGTATTTCCCACGTCCGATGAGAACAAGAATGGAGAAAGAATTTCTCGAGCTGAAGCAAAAGGAGAATGAATCAGTTGGAACCTACGAGATGAACTTCACAAGGCTTTCCCGTTATACCTCAAGCTTAGTCATGGACCCTAATGGGAAGGTTGATAGATTCATCGGTGGACTACGACCTCATCTACGGAAGAATCTAGCCAACAGGGACTATGATAGCTATGAAGAAATTGTTCGAAGTGCTATAAAAGTTGAACTAGAGTTTGGGGAGACACAGTGGTCTCACAAATCTAATGAGAAGAAGAGAACTCTAGAACCAAGCCTGGGAAGAAGTTTTCATCAGGAAAGAGGTGGAAATCTTATGCAACATGCCACATGCAATAAATGTGGGAAGAAGCATTCATGGAACTTCTTGATCGGAAGAGGTAAGTGCTATAGGTGTGGAAATGAAGGCCATATTTCTCGAAATTGTCGTACTGATGTGAAGCCTCAACTTCCCAACACTAACGACAGAGGAAAGATGGTTCTGGCCCTACCCAAAGTCACATGCTTCAAGTGTGGACAGCTTGGGCACTTTGCTAATCAATGTCCAAATCCGAGGGCGGTGGAGGGGAATCACCATCAACCTCAGCAGAGGCCAAGGGAGCAAGGTCGTGCTTTCGCTATCACAACAACTGAGGTTGAAGTTCCAAACGATGTGGTAGCAGGTACTCTTGTTGTCCTCTCAAAACTAGCAAGTACTTTATTTGATTCTAGTTCTACGCATTCCTTTATTTCCTCCAAGTTTGCAAGGAATATAGAATCAATCCCCGAACTGCTAGAGGTAGAGTTTTCAGTCAAGACTCCAAGTGGGATTATCCTTGCATCAAAAGTATTTAGAGACTCTAGTGTTTATATTGGTGAGCATAATCTTATCGCAAATCTAGTAGTCATTCCCATGATGGAATTCGACATTATACTAGGGATGGACTTGCTCTCAAAGTATAATGCTAAGATCAAATGCAGAAGTGTGGAAATCTCAGTAGTCTTGAATGAACGCCCTACAGTTATCTTCCATGGAGAGATATCCCGAACTGATCCCTATCTAGAAGCACCTCCCATAGCTTTCTTTATGGAGTTAATCGGTGATGATGAAGAAGGGAAAGGGAGCATACAAATTGAAGATGTTCCAATTGTTCAGGAGTACATGGATGTATATCCTGAGGAGTTACCTGGACCTCCCCTATAAAGAGAGGTAGAGTTATCCATTGAACTCGTACTTGGGTCCCAACCGATATCATAGACTCCGTATAGAATGGCAAATGTGGAGCTAGAAGAGATAAATAAACAACTCCAAGACTTTTTGGAGAAGGGGGTTATCCGATCGAGTGTGTCTCCTTGTGGAGCACCAGTTCTCTTTGTGAAGAATAAGGATGGATCAATGCGGCAATGCATTGATTATGGAGAACTGAACGAGATCACAGTGAAGAACATATATCTTCTTCCAAGAATTGATGATTTATTTGACCAACTTTGCGGGGCTCAATTCTTCTCTAAGATTGACCTTCGATCTGGTTATCATCAACTGAGGGTGAAGAAAGAACATATTCCAAAGACTGCCTTCCGATCAAGATATGGGCATTATGAGTTTACTGTTATGCCTTTCGGCTTGACTAATGCTCCTACTATTTTCATAGATTTTATGATTAGAGTCTTTAAGGACTACCTTGATAACTTTGTGGTAGTTTTTATTGATGATATTTTGATATATTCAAAAAGTCGTGCGGAGCATGAATATCACCTGAGGGTTATTTTGAAAACTCTATAGAAGGAGAGGCTCTTTGGGAAGTTCAGAAAGTGTGAGTTTTGGTTACAACAAGTGGCTTTCTTGGGGCACATCGTAACCAATGAAGGAATCTCAGTTGACCCTGCAAAGACAATGGTTGTGGAGGAGTGGCCTCAACCCACAACAGTAACTGAGATTCATAGTATCCTTGGTTTAGCGGGATATTATAGGAGGTTTGTGAAAAACTTTTCACGGAATTCTAATCCACTAACCAAGTTGACTCGAAAAGGGGTTAAGTTCATCTGGACAAAGGAATGTGAGGAACGTTTCCAAGAGATGAAGAAGAGATTGGTTACTGCACCTGTGTTAACACTACCCTCTATCGGAGAAGGATTCGTTATTTTTAGCGATGCATCTCTGAAAGGGATTGGCTACGTCCTCATGCAAAATGACAAGGTAATTGCTTATGCATCTCGACAGTTGAAGATTCATGATCAGAATTATCCTACGCATGATCTAGAGCTGCCAACTGTTGTTTTTTCTCTAAAGATATGGAGGCACTATCTGTATGGGGAGAAATGTGATATATACACTGACCACCAAAGTCGAATGTATATTTTCACACAGAAATAATTGAACATGAGACAAAGGAGATGGTTGGAGCTTATTAAAGACTATGATTGTTCAATTCATTATCACCCTGGAAGAGCAAACAATGTCGCGGATGCGTTAAGCAGGAAAGATCCTGTTGTTCTGGAAACAATGAGGATCCTAGGGGATCCCTTGATTAAATATCTAGTAAAACTGGACATGGGAATAATAAGGAAAGGTACATCATCAACCCTATCTCAAATGATTTCTCAACCTTCATTACTAGATAAGATCAAAAAGGCTCAAAAAGAAGCTCCTTTTCTACAGGAGAAGTTCGAGGCTGTAAAGGATGGTATGTTCCCTGATTTCAATGTTGATCAAGAAGGTGTATTGAAATTTCGTACAAGACTATGTGTTCCATCTATTCTGGAGATAAAGAAAGAACTGATGGATGAAGCTCATAGCTCTACTTTCTCTATACATCCGAGAAGCACTAAGATGTATAGAGACCTTCGTGATCATTATTGGTGGGATAACATGAAGAGGGAGATTGTTGATTACACTACAAGGTGCCTGGTGTGTCAGAAAGTAAAGGCAGAACGACAACTTCCTAAGGGGGTATTAAAACCACTACCCATACCAATATGGAAGTGGGATAATATCACTATGGACTTTGTAACTGGTCTCCCGAAAACATCCAAAGGAAAAAATTCAATATGGGTTATTGTGGACCGTCTCACCAAGGTAGCCCATTTTATCTCTATTCGGGAAGATTTCTCTCTGGATCAGCTTTCCAAGATATACGTGAAGGAAGTGGTAAGGCTGCATGGGGTACCACTATCCATCGTATCTGATCGTGACCCAAGATTCACATCAAAATTCTGGAGAAGTCTTCAACATGCTCTGAATACTGAGTTGAATTTTAGTACGGCCTATCATCCTCAAACTGATGGCCAATCTGAAAGGACTATTCAGACACTCAAAGACATGCTAAGATTATGCTCAATGGAAATTTAAAGGTGGATGGGATCAACACCTCCCATTAGTTGAGTTCTCCTATAACAACAGCTACCATTCGAGTATTCATATGGCACCCTATGAAGCTCTGTATGGAAAGCGATGTAGAACTCCTACTTGTTGGGATGAAACTGGTGAGAGGAAGCTTCTTGGGCCTGATCTCGTGCAAGAGATGACGGAACAGGTTCATGCCATCCAACAACACATAAAAGCTTCTCAAAGTCGGCAGAAGAGCTATGCTGACAATCGTCGAAGGGACTTGGAGTTTGGTGTTGGCGACAAAGTCTTCCTTCGAATTTCTCCATGGAAGAGAGTCATGCGGTTTGGGAAGAAAGGGAAGCTCAACCCTAGGTACATTGTCCCCTATGTAATCCTTGATCGCATATGAGCAGTGGCCTATCGTCTAGCACTTCCACCAAACCTAGCTCAAGTTCATGATGTCTTCCATTTATCTCTCTTGAGGAAGTACATACTCGACCCTTCGCATGTACTGAACCAAGAGGTGGTACAACTGGAACATGACCTCTCTTATGAGGAGCTTCCAGTGGAGATCTTGGACCATAGAGACAAGGTCCTACGAAACAAGACTACCCACCTTGTGAAAGTGTTGTGGAGGAATCACAAATATGACGAAGCGACTTGGGAGCCTGAGGAAACAATGAAGCAAAAGTAGCCTCACCTTTTCGACTAGGCCTCAAGTGTAAATTTCGGGGACGAAATTTCTTAAGGGGGTAAGAATTTAACGACCCAATCTTTTTGAGTTATATATTAACTTACTCTTAATGATTTAATAAGATGTTAATGGTCAATGCAGAAAGAGGAGTCGATGGCTTCATCCAGTAGACTCGACCCTTATGAAGCCCACTTATCAGGGCTTGGGAAGGAGGTAGCATCTGTGGGCTTCGCTTTGGACCAAGCCCAAGCCGAAATCCAGCGTGTCAAGCCTGAACGGAAACGCCTACAAGAGATGTTCAAGTTAGTAGAGATTACTACTAGGGAAATGTTATCTGAGCCTCCCTTAGATTCTCTCACCATAGCACACCTTACACTTAGGTATTATGCTGGTGTTATAAGGGGCTATGTGATGAGACCCTAGCTTCATTGTGTAATCCTTTCGGGTGAATAAATTGAGATATATTCCTTTAGTTATGTTTGTGGTTTTTCTTTTGTCCGGATAATTTTAGGATATATTTTATTGATGAATTTTTGAAAAAGGTATATTTTAAAACATTTATGTAAAACCTAAATAACTAATGATGTGTAATGATTTTCAAAAAATGGTCTTCTACAAAAGTGTTCAGTAATGAATTTGGAGTCTAATAAGATCAACTTAATTTTTGATGAATAGTAAATTATGAATAGTGATTTTACGCTTCGGATTAGTAGTATGACCAAGTGGATTAGTAATTTCAGTCAAAGAAAGTTTTAAAATAATTTAGACACCTAGATTAAGTAATGTGATTCAATAAAATGGGTAAATAACGGTTTCATAAATTATTAGTCAAGTATTAGTTTTTTCAGATGAATAATGTTTTTTATTTAAATATTTAATTAAAAATAATTAGAAAATTATTTTTATAAAAAGGACTTTATTTTTGAACTCAGAGCATCGATATTATGTTAAGGTAATTTTTGGGGATTTTCTGAAAAAAATGAATTTTCGATGAATAGTGTTTTTATTTAAAAATTAAATTAAAATTATTTAGAAAATTATTTTTATAAAATGGTTTTCATTTTTGAAATAAGAGCATTGATATTTGGTTAAGGTGAAATTTTGGGATTATTCTGAGAGAGTTGAATTTTCAGTGAATAGTAAATGTACAGATTTAGGGTTTCGGTATGTTTAATGACATCATAACTGTGTCATGATGATGTCATGAGATATTTAAAGGGTTGGCCGGCCAAGGGTGATGAATTATTGTTTTGGGGGCCCCATGTGGCCTAACATTATGAAAAATATCATGAGAGAGCACATGGGTTTGAGAAAAGCACTTGTGAGGTGTCCCTTGGCCATTAATGCCTTATCCCCTCACTTTCCCTATAAATACCCACCCTTTACTCCTTTATTTTTCACTCCCAACTCTCCCCCAGCAATTTTCTGGTCTCCTTACCTCCCAAGGAGTCCTCCCAAGGTGCCCCCAAGCCCTCAAGGTCCAAACCTTTGAGTTTCAAGAGTCACGTTTTAAGGTAAGGGATCCGACCCCTCTCTTTCTTTTCATGTAATCTCTTTTATGTCATTCCTTTTATGCTCCATGTTCTTATGTGAGAGGATGTTATTTTATATTCCTCTTACTTCCCTTTTCATTCTTATATGATGAGATTTCCCCTCTTACTCTCATCATTTCATTTTATGAATGTTTAAGTGATGTCGTTAGGCTGCCGAATTTTTAAGGGATTCTTTCACCCTTCTCCTTTTTTTCAAGTTCGATTTTCATGTCAAGTATTTCAAGTTCCTTTTTATTATGTTGGGGTATGATATCTATATCTATCATACTTATCTCGTATGATCATATTATGAGAGACCCTATTTGATCTTGTCAATTCATTTTTATTGAAGTTTTAGTGACGCCGTTAGGCTGCCGAATTTTCATAAGAGAAGACTAATTTTTGTCTTCCTTCCATGTTTTTCATTTCAAATGGTATGTCCTTAAAATTTCATTAACATGTCCATATATCCATCTTATTCTCTCCCCCTACTTTTTTATGGATCATTTATGAGTGGGTGACCCATGTCCCCTCTCTTTTCAATGTTTTCTAAAACCTTGTAACATAGCCGTTATGCTACAGAATTTTCGTCTCAAAATGCCTCTCTCTTTTCTCAAAAATAATTTTATGTTATAAAGTGAATACACAAAGCTCTTATTTCTACAAGGGTATTAAATATATATAAAAATGTTCTATTTTATATTATGGGATTTACATACATGAGACCCACTATCCCTTTTCGTGGGTTTAAAGTGACGTAAAGATCATGTCCTTAAAGCAGTTTTGAAAACGTTATGATTATGAAATGAAACCCATTTATTTTATGCTATGTGGGTTATTTATGAAATTTTTGATGATGATATATGTGTCTCAAATGATAATAAAGTCAAATTTAAGGGTGCGCCCTGATAGCGCTCCAATGCATTGGGTAATGATGTAACCACTAGAGATTACAATTTTCACGATACCTTGGTGAATAACCTTGGTAATTTTCAAATGACACCTTGGGGATGGACCTTGGTGATATGTTCATGATTTTCTATGTTAAATGATGTAGCCACATCTTCAAGTTCTGGAAAATGTTATTTTTATTATGAAATGCCTCATGATTTCTTTCTCATGCCTTAAAGTTCTTTTCATGTCCTTATTGAAGTTTCTCAAGTTCACATGTAAAATGTTCCTCTTGTTTCCCTTACTGGGCCTTCTGCTCACCCTTTCTTTTGATGTATGTCCCCAGGATATGAGATGCAGTAATGAACCTAGAATGAACTTAAGGAGACGCCTTTCAAGTGTTTAAGAAGAATGTTTTATGTTGTTTTCATGTATTATGTTCCTGGTTTCCAAGACACTAGACCTTAAAGATCCCCAGTTTTGTGTAATGTAATGAAAGTTTATGTTATAAAATGGTGGGATGCTATAGAGGTTGTCAATTTCGAATGATACAATTTTAGTGAAATGGGGAATTTTTAAAAGGAATGACCTAAGAACCAAATAAAAAACCTCAGAAAAGTCCAAGGGATCAAGTCCAATCTTATGTTGTTACTACATTTAAAGTAAAATAATTAATGTATTTGTGTTTTTGGACTCAAGGATTATATTCTGGTTATAAGAATAATGTGATATATATAAGGATTGTAATGCAGTACATGTTGTTTTTTATTATGGTTTAAAAATGATGAAGCTAATCATAATTTTAGGATGTGACAATAAGAGAAACATTAGTTTGTTTGGGGAATCTGATGTTACAATTGATTTTGGAATTTAGAGACTTTTTAGAGAAAGTCTGGACAAAGGTATTTTGGATAACTTTAAATGTTGGAATTGATTAAGTTGAACATTGAATAGTATTTTTTAAGGTCAAAACATTTATGAATATAATTTTTGGGAAATTTTAATACTATAGTTTTAGGAAAAGGACAAAATACAGGTCAGGGGATAACATGTCGCGTCAGATAAAGCTGCCGGAATCGAACCCACAACAATAGTGTGAAAGACCTTTATTAACGACCACTAGCCTATAAGAAGTCCCTGGTTATTAAAAAATAGTTTTTCTTATCTTAATGGTATGTGATAATATTTGTAACCTTGTACTATTAGGATAAATATAATATTTTGGAGTTCTATTATCTTTTTGAGTGAAATATGATCTTGTGGTAGGAATTAGTTGAAGGTTGAAATTCTACTTGTCATGTTTATATATATATATATACCTCTCTGTTATTATATGAATAAATTAAATTTTAAACTTTAAGAAAGGGATATTAGAACAAAAAAAATGTATTATCCTAATACCTTATGTTTTGTTGAACTGATTATATTTTAAATCACCATAGATTAAAGGCTTTGAGGACCTAAATTTTAAACTTTTTTGTGATTGATGACCTCAATAACTCCATAAAATTATTTATGATTTTCCTCCAATTATGTATATCTAATTGACACAAATTTTCTCCTAATTGTGATAACAATTTGGTGGTGACTTTTTCATTTTCCTTTCCCTCTTATTAAAACTAAATTTTATTAACCTTATTTATGATGAGGGTTTTCCACAAAGGTATTTTCTACTTTCAACATTTTATTTTCGAAAAACAATTACAAATTGTGAGGATTCAACTAATTTAAGGTGGGGAAAATGTAACACCCCAAGATTCCATGGTACTCTTCTCTTTCAATAATGCAATGGCTTGCATTGTATGCATGTTCGAAATTCTAGCACACTACTACCAATCAAAGTAGCCTTTATGAATATTAGTACACACTTTTTGAAATTATATAAATTTTATATTTCAAAATGGACTTCATTTTTTGGATTCGGGATATATAAATTAGATTAAGTTGATGTTTTGGTATTTTTATAAGAACATTAATTTTTGATGAATAGTAATAAAATACTTAAAAACATCTTTTTTTTATCAAAATAATTTATAGTGACAAATTATACTATTGAGTGGTTTTAAAGTATAAATAGAATATATTTTTACCATTTATTCCAATGTTTGTTATTATAATTAATTTTACTTTGAAATTTGACATAAACAATAGTCAATCTTTTAATAGATATTGTTCCCTAAAACACGCTATTTGTTTGTACAGCGGGAATTAACTATAAAATTTATTAATGAAACTTCTACGTTTTTAATTTGGTAAAATGGACATAATTTTTGAATTTGGAATATCAAATATATCATAGGGTTAATTTTGGGCATTTTTCTGATAATGTTCATTTTTTAATGAATAGTAAAAAATGTTGTATTTTAATTCATAACTGCCTTTTCATCAAATTAATTTATATAGTTAGATTGTAATATTAATTGGTTTTAATGTATAATTTATTCATGTTTTTATAAATTAATAAAAAATTTCATTGGAAGTAATTTCACATTTCAATTGGATGTAAAAACAAGTCAATCCTTTCATGTTTAATCATGTTTTTATTTTAATAAAAAAATTAACATATTTAAAAAATTATTTAGATAAAATAAATATTATTTATAGAATCAGGATGTCCAAATTATCCAATGGGTAAATTTTCATAATTTTCATATACAGTCAAATTTTTGGGTAAAAATTAAATACCGTTTAAATATATAATGTGTTTTATGACATAATAATGACCCAATAGTGATGTAATAATATAATATAAGCATTACTTTAGGAAAATATATGTTTCACCATTAAAATAATGTGGTTTTGGGTTTTTTTGACTTATTTTACAAATCATTAATGGACCATTCATGACTTATTAAACATCATGTCTTTTTAAATTGTTTTCCTTGGGAGTGTTACTCACCTACATATTAGAAACCCCATTATTTTAGAAATATCGGACTTTGGCCTTATAAAATATTGTTTTCCACTTCCCTTTGCCATAATACAATCACAAAAACATTGGGATGGTTTTTTTGGATTAGTTTAATGTGAGGTTTCCCAAACCTAAATAATAAATAATTTCAACACCTTTCATATATAAACACATCCATGCTCGAACTTCCTCCTCACTCAAAGCATTTTTAGTTCGACCAACCTCTTACCTCCTTTCTCTAGAATCCTCCCAAGGTGCCCCAAGTTCCCAAGAATCCACTCTCAAGCCTCAATCAATCCTTTGGAAGAAAACATCCATGTAAGGGTTTTTTCATCCATTCTCATTTTTGTCCAATATTTTTTAAATTGTTATGCCCATTTAATTTCAATTATAAATGTTTGGGTATGGATTCAATCCTCCCCCATACTATACTATATATGTTTGAATGATGGGAGACCCCTTTCTTCTTCATTAAATTCCTCCCATGTACACCAGTTACTATGCTGAAATTCCAAAAGGAATTTCTCTCTCCTCATTTACATTCAAGCAATCCATTTTTATCATGAATCTAAATTCCATTACATTTGTCGGTACATGCATCTATTTGGCCTCCTTACATTCCATGTCTTGTAAATATTATGTGAAACCACTTTCTCTCTCATCAAACAATTTTATGAGTTCTTATGTCACGTCGTTATGCTGCCAAAATTGCACCATGCTTTTCAAATCCAAAGTCATTGTGTAGTGAATACCATGCCCATTTCTCAATCAAGGGGATTCACCTTCATTCACATTTACTTATTGATTAAATATTTTCATGTAGGTTTTCCACATTCGTATATATTAGAATAAGGGATTAGGCTGAATGATTCAATATTTTATGATCCATGTGGCTCACTTATGCATGAAATGAAATGTTTAAGAAGGGTGTGCCTTTATAGTTCTCCAATGCGTTGGGTAATGTATAGTATCATGATACATCATGTGCAATGGGTGTTTACTCAAGCTAATTCAAGTTTAACAACGTTTTACTCATGCTTCATGTCCAATGAGTATTTACTCATGCTCCTTGTGCAATGAGCCATGGCTCATGATAATTCCATGTTAAGTGTTGTTGCCACATTACCATGTTATGATTATCATGCTTTAGAATGACTTTATGTTTATTCATTTCTTCTGCTCTTCTAATATGCCTATTATATAAAATGTATTTTATTCCTCATGTTATTCAATTATTATTCCATTACTGGGATTTATAGCTCACCCTTTACTTATGCATGTCCTCAGGTTATCCCATGAAATGCTAAGTGTGAGGGAATGTAGTGGTCATGTAAAGGAATTTTCCAATAAAAATGATGTATTTCATGTTTTATATTGTTATTTAATGATTCTAATCCCCAAAGAAACTAGAGCTAACAATAATATATTTTTTATCAAGTGATGTTTATGTAATAAATTATTTTTAATTGTGTAATAAAAGATCAGGGTTGTCATAACAACCTACTTTCCTTTATCAGCTATCAGAATGATATCAGTAGCCTTTGGTGATTCATGTTGTCTATCTTCTAGTTGATCTATATTATCCTCCTCAAAATTTAATTTTAATGAATCTACCAGTATGTCTTCTAATTGAATAAAATCATGGTTTCTTATATCTTATTTTTTAGGTTTATTTACTTTTTCCTGACCCACTTGTTCTTTTCCTGGGAGAGCATGTTTTGGAGATTTATCCTCAGAAGTCTAGATCGACTATTTATCAAAAGGACTATCATTCTCATGATATTATTCAAAATGCCTTATCATATAATAATTAGTATCACTTCCTACATATTATTATTATTCTTCATCCTCTTCATGAGTAATCCATTCCTCTTCATCAGGTTTCGTACTACATATTTTATTTTTTGGATTATTGGGAGTGAATATTGTAAAAACAGTTCTGCTACCTCAATCTAATTAGAAGCTTTCTTAGTATCCTTGAAAAGATATTGAACAATCTCTACTTCAGACATTTTCTTGTTTTCATTCTTCACTCATTCTTTCTTCTCAAACTTCACGACAACATTAATCTGTAAGGCTTTTTCCTCAATAGGGTCCAATCCAAAAACTAGGCTCTCCTTTTTCTTATTAATTTTTTATTCTATTGACATAGAAACAAATTCATCATAATATTTCTTTTGCTTCTTTGATTTTTGAGGTTCTTATTTGGTTTCTTGAACTGTAGGAGTGGTTTCCTTAGCTTCTTGTTTTGTTTGCTTTCTCTTTTTCCAACCCATCATGGAAGTCTCCTAAACTTCTAGCTTCTTGGATAAGGCTTGGATTTGACTTATATATATGTTATAAAACACTCCAGACATGATGTTAAATCCATCATTCAACATCCTCAGGGTATCATCACTCAGAAAAATGACATTGAAGTTCCTTTTCTTTTATCTACCTGAGATAATGAAAGAATCAAGAAAATAGAATATAATCAACGAAATAATAACAAGATACATAATGATCTGAGATTTTAGATAACTATTCTTGATATTCATAATTTCATTCAAGACATACTTCACCAGATTAATGTTTCTCTGATTCAATAAAAAATCCAAAACATAATTATCACCCTTCTTCTGGGTATCCTAATCATGTTTTCTCCGAATGAGAAATCCATGAACCCATAACTCTAGGATCCTGAGGTTCGTATAGAGATGATTGATTTTTGGTGTCTTCACTTCTGATAACCCAAGGAACTCTATGGACATCTCCTTCTCAAAACATCCTGATATATCTTGTATCTTCCAAGTGATGAAATTAGCTTCCCCCTCATACGGAAATCCAATAATGCTAGCGGACAAACTGTAGGAAAGTGAATAGGTTTTCCAATAACTCATAAATTAAAACATGTCTCTTCCACCTTCATTAAGAAAAAATACATACTAATAAAAATATATCTGCAATTCCTGATACACCGGATCCTATACCTTTTGTTATAATACCCAAAGAGTCTCCCATCTGTTCACCTTGTTATTGTTCTAAATAAGAGAATCATACTTAGATAAAAATCTAGGATTTACTAACCATTCTCTATAGATATTCCATTAAAAAAATTTTTAACTGAAGACATTTGATTCTATGGAGATGCTCCAACGACATTTGGATTTGAGTAAACAAAAAATGTGGAAAGAATCCTATGTATATAGTTAGATCATCGGCCCTCAAAAGCATGACAAAAAATTTAGGAAAACTATAAAAAAGGCCTTTATATAAGCGATGGAATGCCAATTCATATTTCTATATTGATCCAATGGATGAGACAAGCACAATTTTATCTGACAGTTGAGATGAAAGCCAAAAAAGGATTTTGGTAGGTTCTGATCATTTGAGGTATTTATGATAAAAAAATAGGATTTAAGAAAAAGTGAATCCAAGAAATAAATTCCTAAAATATGATTAAAATACCAACAAAAAATATGATTATGAAATTTTGAAAAAGTAAACACACCATCCAGATTTCTATGAAAATTGTCAGTAAAAAAAATTTCCTTTCATAACATCAAATTCCCAAATAAATTGGATTACAGATTTTTTTGAAGAAAAACATTTGATTCTAGTTATTTATTTCTACATATTTATGAAGTAACTAAATTTGATTCTAGATATTTGAATGTGAATAAATATTGATTTTGAAAAATTATGATTACAAAAAAAAATTTATTACATAAAATAATATGCACTCCCCCTATTAAAAATTATTATTTAATTTAAGAAGATTGGTTTCAAAAAAATGTAAATATCAAAGATTAAATTAAGATAATCATTCATAAATTTTGTTTAATGTATCTGAATCTATCAGATGGTAAATATTTTGTGAAAATATCTAGATGTTGATCTTGCATTACGATAAACTAAAACATTATATCTTCTTTTTTTGTGTGATCCCTAGTAATGTGAACCATAATATCTATGTGTTTCACATGAGAGTGATGTGAATAATTTCTTCGTAGGTAACTGGAATAATTTTTATCACACAATATCTTTGTTTTGGTAAAACTCATTCCATTGTCTATGAGTGTGTTTTGCATCCACAAAACTTTATAATAACATGTTCCAGCAGCTACATATTCAGATTCAGCTATGGAAAGTGCTACTGAGGGATGCTTTATCCCTGACCAAGAAACTAATGAGTCTCCTAAGTAATGAAAATTTCCAGATGTAATTTTGTTATCCATTCTACATCCACTAAAATTAGTATCCGAAAAACTTTTTTAAAAATATTAATTTCCAGAAGTATAATTGATTCCTAAATCCATGGTTCCGTTTAAGCAGAGAAAAATTATCTTCACTTATTTTAAAAGTGATTCCTTTGGATTAGATTGATATCATTCACATAAAAATACTAAAAACATTAATTTTTGACGACTGGTTTTCATTTATAAAGAACCTCATATCATACCTATAAATGATGTTTTATCCACTGGTTTCCTAGCATCATTTAGATCAGGAGAATTTGCGGTACCGATTAGAGTAACTATACTTTTAGTGTTGTAATATCCATACAATTTAATAATATCATTATTATATAATTATGCTGAGATATATATGTTCTTTTGAGATTTTGGGATATTTAAAAACCTAGTAAAAATGTTAACTCACCCATCATACTCATTTAAAAATCATATTTCATTGGATTTTCAAATGAATTAGTTAATGATTGATGATTTGAACCAAATATAAATTCATCAACATAAATTTCAAAAATAAAATCATTTTTATATCATTATTTTCAAAAATATTTGTATAAGAATTTCCATTAACATAGTTGTTTTTAACAATATTCTTGTAAGTATATCATACCAGGATATAAGGGTCTATTTAATTCCATAAAATGTTTTGGTATGTTTGTAAAATTGTTTAGGGTGTTTTGTATGTTCAAAACTAGGAGGTTTATCAAAAAAGAAATTCTCTTGGACATATCCGTTATGAAAATAACACATTACATCAATTTGAAAAATATTGAAATTAAATAACGCCACAACAGCAAGTAGAATACAAACAGATTCAAGTCTAGCTATAGGAGGATAGGTTTCTTTGTAGTCTATTCCTTCTTGTTGATTATAACCTTTAAAAAATAATTTAGGTTTATTTATCACAATGGTTCCATTTTCGTCACACTTGATTCTGAAGACCCATTAAACACCAAAAATAGATGTTTTCTTAGGCCTTTCAACCAAGGTCCATACATTATTCCTTTAGAATACATTTAGCTCATCTTGTATGGGTTTAATCCAATCATCATCACCTAATGCATCAGTAGTGCATTTCTATTCTAATTGGGAAATTAATGCTAGATGTTCTACTTTATTTTGTAAGGATATTCTAGTTTTTATATGTATGATTACATCACCTATGATACCTTCACTATGATGATTCTTAAGAAACAACTACTTTGGGGTTTATAATACATGTTCATCAACATATGCTAAAAATTATTCTCGGGTAAATTCTTGAGAATTATTTTCTTGATCATTTTCCATAACAAAAGAAACTTCTATCAAGGGTTGATAATATTTTTTTGAAAAAACATCCCAAGATGTAGTTATAATTATTTAAAAAACAAAAGGATTAGTTTCATCAAATTTATCATGAACCGTTTCTTCAATTGTACATGTATTTTTATTAAACACTCTATAATATTTAAGAAGATGCGGAGTAGCCTAGGAAAATTCTGTCATAATATTTGGTTGAGAATTTATGTAAATTATCCTTAGAATTAATAATAAATTTAGTGAAGCAAAATAATTTGAAGTAATAATATCTAGGTTTTCTACCTTTCCACAATTCTTAAGGGGTTTTATTAAGAAAACGTATATTAAAAACTCGATTTATAGTATAACAATAAGTTCTTCCGAATTCATCCCAAAGGTGTTTAACTATATAATATTCACTCAGTGTGGTTCTAGTTATTTCAAGAAGAGTTCGATTTATTCTTTCTACAACACCATTCTGTTGAGGGGTTCTTGGAGGTGAGAAATTGAGTAATAACTTTTCTACTATAGAAATTTTCAAAATATGAATTTTGAAATTCTATTCCATGATCAGTATGAATAGTTTTCAATGGACGATTTTTCTCATTTTTGACATGGGCTATAAATATTTTTAAATAATAAATATCTTCAAACATTTTTGTTAAAAAATAGACCGACATAAATCTAGTGTAAGCATCAACTATAAAAAATACATAATATTGGCTCCAATGCTATTGATTTATGTTTGTATAAAAATGTCCATATTCACGAATGGTAATGCATTAGATGATGATACTTAAACTATTTATTTATAACTTAATTTATGTTTCATTCCATAATAGCAAGGATCTAAAACATTTGAATAATCAAATGTATGCAACGAAAACTCTTTAACAAGACTTTTCATTTAGATTTTTCAAATGTTCCTAAGGTTAAAGTGTCTTATCCTTCTATGCCATAACCATGATTGATCTTCCATTACACTAATTAAAGGTAGATATTATATTCTAACGTATTCTATGTTTAATGTGTATATATTCTCTTGCCTATAGTTATAATGAATTTACTCTTCCTTAGAACTGTGTACCAAGAATTTATCATTTCTAAAATTGAAATGGTAACCTTATTCAAATAATTTACTTATTATAAGGAGGTTTATCTTAAGACCCTTCACAAATAAAGCATTTGATATTAAGGATCATTTATGATGAAAAAGTTTTCATATACCAAAAATTTATCATTAATCATTATCTCTGAAAGATAATTTACCTACATTCATCTTAATAATATTTTCAATGATGTTTTTGTCACTGGACATATAATGGGAACATCCACTATCCATGTATCATTTATTTATATATGTACATGTATTATTTTCCTAATAATAAAAGAGTTTTAATTTGGGAATCCAAAATTTCTTGGATCTGGAAATTTTAGAATGTAAAATTTTAGGTATCTATATTTTCATAAAAAAGAAGCTTTCTAAAAACCAATCAAATGAATTTTTTAAAGAATATTTTATCTCCCAATGTATTCTACATTTAAATTTAGTTAAAATAGATCACATTTTGAAACAAAATAGTTATTACAAAATACTATTTTAGAATGAGTATAACCAAAATCATAACTATTTCATAAGGCGGAAATTTGAGAATACATCTTTTCAATGGTTTTCGTAACATAGGTAAATATTGACATAAATTTCTGTAAGGAAAGAATCATTTTTAATTTAGTTTAATAAACAATTTCATATACTCATGGTTATTAGTTTTAGAACTAGATTTGTTTTCTAAAATATTTGTCATATAAATTTTATTTTCACGATACTTTAAGATTTTATCCCTATCAAGAATTAACTTCCTCAATGTTTTTGGAAATACCATTATTATCAAAATTTTCCTTATCAACATATTTAGAAAGTTCCAATACTTATTTCTTTAAAGATCATTTAAAATTTTCCATATCAATATTTTTATTGAGTTTTTAATATTCATTCCAAAGATGTTTAGAAATCATAGACACTTCCTCATAATAAGGTAAAGTGTTATGTTCTTATTAGAAAGATTAATCATCTGAAGATTCATATTATTTATCATCAGTATAATTAATATTAATATATTCATTAGTGGTGGTTTTGACATTTTTTACCTTCGCCATTATACAAGGATTATCAATGGGTAATCTGTCTAGTAGGCCAAAATTTAACATACAAACTGATCCATATTCCGAGGATTCATATGAAGTGTAACCATCACTGGCACTCCTGGTTTCATTGGCATCAAAAAAATTATTTGATTTACCTTGGAGTATTTATTTATATTTCATTTTTATTTTTTTTCCTTTCTATCATTTTTCATAAGCATAGGACAATCTGGTCTTATATGCCCGACTCCTTTTCATTCATAGTAAGTGAAGTATTAATATTTGTTGTATTTTCATTCATTTGTCTTATATATATTCTGAAAGTATTTATTTCCAAATATCATGATCATCCTTTCACCAATAATAGCTAGATCATTATCAGTATATTCACTTTCACTAGATATAGATAAAATAGTAAGTTTCATCCACTTGAATCGTATAACCCTTACCAGATTCGTGGATTTATTAGTAGTAAATGATACACTTCCATTACAATTTTTCTACTCATTCATATAATCATCTCTTTTCATTCATGATTCATGTTGAAGAAGAGTTCCTAAAATCTCCTCAATTGTGATTTGAGATACATTCCTATTTTCATTAATAACTGTTCTCTTATATTCCCACACATTAAGCACAATATCAATAATCTTGTCCACTATAGCATAACAATCAAGACATTTCACTCACATATATTATAAAATGTTAACAATAGTCATAAATAATTATTACACCTTCAATACTAAATCTCCGCAAGGAAATAAAAATCCATGATATTCTGATCTAAGAATAACTCTTCTAGTCTCTATTAATTTGGATGTATCAAAATGTGTTACATCCAATTTATTCCAGATATATTTATCAGCTTCAGAAGAAGAAATCTTAATATATATATATATTATTGGTCCTAGAACAAATAATATTATTGTGTACTTGTAATTTAGTTGATATTCTGACTTTTCTTGGTTGGTGACAGTTTTAACATCGTTTTCAAGAATTTTTTAATCTCTTGTAAGCATTACAAAATATTCTACTCCATTATTAATAACTAAATTCTACATTAAATATCTATAATACTCATCATCATTACCATCAAATATTGGTGGTCTGATAGGATTTAGATTATCATTCAAACTGATATTCATTCCTTCCATTCTATTAGAATATATCATTTCAAAAAAACATGAAAAATAACGGTTTGAAAACAATGATGAAGATATATAAGAAAATCTTTAGAAAGAATAGTTAAGTAATAAAAAATCTAGAACAATGAAAACATGAGAAATAAAACATAAATTTGAATATATGTAATTTTGAGACCCACCCTGATACCAATTGTAGGATTGAAATAATGTATGTAGATACTCAATTACAAGAGGAAGGGGGTTATTTGGATGTTTGAAAACATTTGTTTTTAAACAATAAGGAAAACTACATTTAACAATGTTAAACAAGGTAAATTCACAAGACCTCTTTTAGTTCTACTAAATAAAATTTCTAGTTTCTAGAAATATTGTCCCAGAAATGAAACATAATAAAAGATTACAAAGAAATGATTGTACCCTAAATCATATATAATCATACTTATCGGTGAATGTGAAATTAAAATAATGAATAAGAAAGTTATACATCCTTCCTTTATCAAAATACAGTGGAAATAAACTTGAAACAAAACATGTAACCAGTATGAAATATTTTAACACATAGAGTAGGGTATCCATAAACCATGGATAATGATACCTTGATTTATACATTCCAAAAAGTATGTCTTACCTAGGTCAGGGTAATCCTTTAATAGAAATATTGGAATGTATCTTACTATCCCCTCAAATATGAAAACATTAAGGTTTTCAGGACCTCTGTCTTTCAATCCATGGAAGCCCTCTATTTTACACAATAATTATCAGAGTCACATAGATACATCTGAAATGGATTCTCAAAACCATACACACCATCAGAGTCGATCTGTATAAATCACTTCAGTAGCATGAAATATCTAGAATGATGGAACTGTAAGGAGATCATTCAAATGAGTTCTTATTTATTGGAAATTCTCCAACATTCAACTCCCCCCTCCAATGGTTACATTTTTTCTTGAATCTCAGAGGGACTTATACACATTTCAGTCAAACAACGATTAGTTAGACACAGACTGCAAGACATTGTTTCAAAATAAGTGTAAGTAAAATTAAGATTTATAACCAAATATATTATTCATAGTCAAAGGACGAAAATATAATTTGTAGTCTAACCAATAAATCATTAGATTTATTTAATTCATGGATATTAGAATTTTTTTTACAAAGTATTCGTGATCTGAATTCAATAGGTTTCAATGTAATAATTCAAATGAAATAAGAATATGAATTCTAAGGAATTTAGAGCCTGAATTATATGTAATTTTTTGTCTGAATTATGAGGAATTTTTTGTATGAATTCATAAGAATTCAGTGTCGGAATAATAATGAATTCAGAGTCTAAATTTTGAGGAATTAGTATTCTGTATTTTAAAGAATTGGGAGTCTGAATTCTTAGGAATTCAGAGTCTGAATTCTATGGAATTCAATGCCTGAATTATGAGGAATCTAGTGCCTAAATTCTGAGGAATTCAGATCCTAAATTTCAAATATTTCGGAACACAAATTTCATAGAATTCATGAACCAGATTTTTAGAGAATTCATAATATGAATTTCAAGGAATTCATAACCTAAATTTTAGATAACTCATAACCTAAATTTTAATGTGTTCAGAACCTGAATTTTAAAGAATTCCAAACCATAATTTTAAAACACATATTATCCAATAAATTATAAGATTTCCAGGTTTTAGTTATGAAAATGAATATTAGACAGAAGAATAAAATGAGTTAGATTTAGTGAGACTGTAACATAATCAATGAAAACAAATTTAATGATAAAAATATCCTTAAAGAAAGAAATTTTTTCATATAAAAAATTGTTAAAGAAACTAAAATTTTCTATAAGATAAAGTGTTTTTTATTTTAAAAATAGAGATTAATGGAAAAGTCATAATAAAAACTTATTGATTCAAAAATATTCCAAAACTCAAACATATTAAAATTCCATGTTTCTATCTCCCTCGTTGAGCCACATAGATCCATATGTTTCCCTCCATGCCATATACATTTGTTGAATCTTATTCTACAGTTACATTTTTTTATCCGTCAAGATTACATATGTATCATAATCAAGATGACTTCAAGATTCTATAATATGATCTTAATATCTACATTAATTTCTTCCATGGTATCTTATCTATGTGTTTAGATCCACAACCATTACATAATACCATTCGTTATGTGATGAATTCGATGAATAATCCTTTAAAATGATGATCTAGGTTCCAATATGTACCAATAGTCATGAACAATATGAAGAAACCCCTATAGCCAATTTCATTTCCTGCAATAGAATATGTGAGTATCCCTTCTATCATTTTTTTAGTTTTACCTCATTTAGATAATGGTCAAATATGTTTTTTTGAGGTGGATAACATCATGTAAGGTGAAAGAATCAATTCCCATGAGGTTTTATTGACACATAACTAATCTACTTCTAATCCCCCCACTTCCCTCTTTATTTGTTCACTAAGTGACCATTCTCCCAGTTTATTTCAAAACTTGAATAACCTTACAGAACTAGTATTCATAGATATCTTGCATCACACTAGGAATAATGGGGATATATTAGTTATGAAAATATTATTTTCTCATTGTTGTACCATTTAAATTTATACACTTTTATGGTATGTAATTATAAATGGAATATATTAATTTTTTTTACCTATTTTTGTGGAAATTCCCCTAATGTGTTAATAAATAAGTATTATTTTGACTCATTATTATGTGTTTTAATTCCTACTTATGATTTGAATTAATATGATTAATAATAAGGAAAAATATAAAAATAAAATTCATACATAAAAATGAGATGTTATATATTCAGTTATTCCCAATCATCATAAAACACCCTAAATGAAATAAATAATTATTCAAACCATCACAAATCTATCTTTCAAAATTAATATTTATTTTTTACACACCTATTTAATTTTCTGATTCTCTATATATCACTCTTATTCTTTATATTTTTTGTAAAATTATGTTATATGTTAGTTATTTTTTAGCAATTAATTAAATAAATCACAACCATATAGATTATGTTAGTACATTTTTAACTTCATGAATATTTCTTAATGACAAAACACAACTATGAATACCCATAATAATTCTATTTGTCATAGTATTATTTAGTGAACATGGCTCCAATTATATCAATATCCATATTATTAATCTCATGTATTAGATATAATATTCATATATATACAAATATTGTAATTCATTCTTATCAATTTTATATAGAAAAATTCCAGATATAATGTTGTCAACTTGAATATGTATATTCTAGGAGTGAAAGAAAAACAACCTTCATTATCCTTATCAATCATGGATATTAACTAAATCTATTGTCCTAATATTCCTTTATATATATAAGTAGATATTCAACATAATTAGTGTTTTTATACAATAATGATAAATTTTATGCATAGGAAATTGAAATTTTATATCAATATAATGGGTTCTTCAATATACACCAGTACATGAAAGACACATTTATTCATGGTATACTTGAATCACTTCATTTCTTGGTGTCCAAATCAGTATATGACACACATTTGGGTCCTTATATATTTAATATATATATTTTACTCATAATCAAAATATAATATTATCATCACGGGGAGTAATTAGGTTAAATAATATGCGAATGTGTGATTGGAACATTATTAGTCATAGAAATAAAGTGAAATGATGGAGTTCAAGAGAAATTTAAATTCCAATTCTTGTGAATATATTTAGAGTTAGAATATAATCCATTAGAATAGTGGATAAAATATTCAATGCCTACTACTAAAGTATATGTCAATGAATATAGGAATTTCTATAAATTTTTAGAAGATATTAAGGCTCGACAAAGTTATTCTTCAAATGAAAAAGCATTTTCATCAAAAAAATATTTAATTTAAAAATCATGACATCTCATAATTATAATATTTTAAAAATATATTTTATACCATTTATAGTTTGAGGAATAATACTGAATTATATATTAATAACTCTCATAAATTATTAATAATATTTAAATAACATTTATAGTATGGTTTTGGATCTAAAAATATTGAATAGATTTGAGAATAATGTTATAAATACGAATTTCACTATATTACATTCCAGGAATATTTTTTATATGATTATACACCTAAAAATACATTTTTATGAGAAATAATGTTTTATTAAAATATTTATTTATTTTTTATATATCCATTTATTGATCAATAAAAACTTGGAAGGTATAGTCTAAAAATACACATGAATAATATGTTGATCATTTTGAAAAAAAAAACATTTTAGATAAGGTTATTGATTTATATATAATCTATTTATATTAATTAACTTGTATATTCCTTATTATTTATTTTCATAAGGGAGTTAGAGTAGGTGGAAATATGACCCTTGTATTAACGGTAATATATACGACATGTGATAAAATATTAAAGATAACCGTATATATTATATTCAACAACATTAAGATTCATCTATATAAACACTCATAAAATAATAAACTAAAAATAATGAATATTATAAAAAAATGATATTGGTATATTAATTAATATAAACAACTAGGAAATAGAATCAGGAGCTCATGATCAATAATGAAATTTTACCCCATAAATTATGTAGTTTACTAATATACTATATTTTATTTTCAGCAAATTTTTAATGTATGCTATTAATGGTTTCTATTTTATACCAATGAAAAGGATTAAAAATGAAATTATAATGTAATAGAGTAAGGAATGTAGCAAAATAAATGAATATCATGAGTTCAAATGATAAAACCTGATCTCTAAATTAGGTATATATTTTGGAATTATTTTCATTGTATTAGTGGATGATTACATGATGTTTTGATTGATGGTTATTATATGTAATTTGCTTGGTGTATAAAATGGTGTTATACAAGATTAATTTGTTTTTAAACATATATAAGAGATGTTTTTAAGTTCCATGAAAGTCTCATTTTTCATGAAATTATTTTGAATTGTTTTATATTATTTATCCATAAAATGTTATCTCTTTATCCATTAATGAAAATAAATAACATTCATTATCACTAAATATGTTTTTGGATTTTTTGAATCCTATGAGATGCCTCCATCTATTAAATTAACATTTGAGGATAATTATGGGTAAGATATATTACTAAATAATTATATAATAAAGAAAAAATAAAAAATGTAGATAAATAGTTATTCAATATACAAAGTGTATATTAATTTTTAGGGAACATTCAATCACCAATTTTTTTTTGAATTTTTAAATTTATCAATATATAAAATAATATGTTTCAAAAAATAAATTTAACAAAAATAAAATGTATAAATCATATAAAATTTAATTATTAATTTGTGTAAACTATTTCTAATTTCTAAATATCATGATATTTTCCAACATTAAAAAAAGTTTATTTATATGTTTTTCAGTTATTACATTAATAAACACATGAAAATTATTACATTTAGAGATTGAAATTTATTTTATATATCATCTAAAATTAAAACCAAACATTAAAAAAGAAATACTTTACTTATTATATGATTAGTTTATACAATTTATTATCTAATTTTTATTCACATAGAAATGAAAAATATAATTATTATCAAATTATTAAAATTAAAATATCTAATCGAAAAAAATTAATTTCTCTTTTTTATTTTTTAACATATTTTTTTATTTAATTTTTTCTAAACATCATTTATTAACAAATATTCTTTAATGTAGAAATTTTTTTTTACATAACCTAAAGAAGTTATTTGGTCCATACACATCAATCACATCATTGGATTTGATAATTTTTTTCTTATAATGTAATTATAGTGATTCCCATTAAAAATGTTTTTAAATACGGTGGATGAAGGGACAAAAATATGTTCACATTAATGGTAATTATAATCCCATTAGTGATAATTTATTGAGATTTTGGTGTTTCTAGATAATATAAATATTATAAAAGGAAAATATCTAGAATCCTATGTGGAAGTGTTTTTAGGGAATGAAATATGATCATCATCAGTAGGCTACATTGGAAAAATAATATTTGTATCATATAATTTTTACATAATTTTTATAAAATTATATTTTCATCATTAGTTTTCTATGAAATTGAAATATGATTTGTAGTGATTGATTTTATAGGGAGGAAGTATACGTGGTAATATTATACCATATAGAGATAGGGAGTCTATTGATCTATATTGAATATATATTTTTGGGGAATAATAATTGGGAGAATATAATATCAAGATATTTTAAAGAAATATTATGTCCATTATCATACAAGATATGCAACAACAAGAATAAATGAACCATGATATACTAATTTTTAAATATGAAAGTTATTACCTGAATATTAAATTAAAATTTGTGAATATGAGTAACTAGTTTATAATATTTATATATATATATATATATTGATATTCTTATAATTGAAAATTTATTAATTAATTCTTAGTAAATAAAAACTTAGTATTTAGTAAAGTTGTTTAACTCATCATTGATATGTTTTCCTCCAATTTTTTTGACTTTTTCAATGAACGATATAAATAATTTACACATATTTTAGATATTATACTTTTTAAAATAAATATTATATTTTATATCTGAATTTCAATATTATCATATGGTGAAATTTTGAAATATTCATAAAATGTTTTATTATTTATTTAATAGTGAGAAATATTAATTTTTTAAAATATATTTTATTTTAATGTATTTTTATAGTTGAATTATATTTTGGATTTATTTTAAAATTTCATGAATCCTTTTTGAATTAATATAATCAATTTTTTTAATTTTAATTTTATATGAAAAAGTAGCATATATACATTTTATATTTATAACGGTGTATTTTTTTTAAAAAAATCATCACGTTTTCTAGTTTAAATTATATTATTTTATAAAACTTATATAATATTAATCATAGAAAATTTATTCCATAGATAGTGTCAAGGAGTCCAAATTTTGAAAAGAAGTCTCTTTTATTTTTGTGCATTATGGTCAATAAACATAGTAATTTTTGTTTCCATGGTCATGGTTAAATTAGGTAACTGAGGTTAGAAGTAAAATAATAATGACTAAAATATGACCCTAATACATGAATTCATATTATTGGATGACTATGTATTATATATAATCATCTTTCAGTAAAAGGGGATTTGATTAGTTATAATTTTAACTTTTAATGTTAAATTATATTTTTATCCAAACAATTTCTTTTTAATTTTTTTTATAAAATAATTAACTTCAAATATTAGAAAACACTTAGTTAATAATTATTCAATTGATAGAAAAAAATATATATTAATAATCCAAAATGAAATATAATTTGATAAAAAAAATTTGAATCACAAATCATTCTGATAAATATTAAAAATTATGTATTTTGTAACATATAATAGTTTTTTTCCATGGATTCCACTATTTCATTAATGTCAACGCAAATGAATACTTATAAAATTGTAATTAATCGTATTTTTTAATAAAAAAAATATCATAAAATTATTTAAAAATAAAAAAATTATCCATGTTATTGGAATATTTTTTAAACATCAACCATGATCCATTTACTATCTATTTAACCATTTATATTAAATATTTTTTCCCAGAAAAAATTAAAAAAAGTGTTATCGATGAAGTTGTCAAAAAAATTTAATTGGGCTAATACAAAATGAGAAGGGAAAAATTAATATATAACATTATAAAAATATTAATAAATGATATTATATTTACTATTAGTCATGTTAAATTCTAATATTATAAATTTTCATAAATTTGCAGATGAAATTTAAAATATATTAATTTATCATTTTCTAAAATTCCATGAGGCCATGTATTATAATTGTGAACATATTCTTACTATTTCCTCACAAATTATATAAATATTGGATCAGAAAATAGAAACCAAAATCACTTAAATTCACACTTATCTATGTCTTTGATGTCATAATTAGTGACGAATTCCCAAAATAGATCTATTAATTTGTAATGAAAATGTGATTATCAAAATAAGTGGTACAGTTCGTAAACCATCATTTTTTATTTATTTCTTACTCCTAATTAAAAAATAATGAATCATGATGATATATTTAAATAAGTATATAAAATATAAAAATAATAAAATATTTTAATATTATTTAATATATTCATCTCTGTCCCCGACCAAATGTGAAAGGGATTCGGAGATTGTATGTACGACAGTCTAGCACCTCATAAACCGATGTAATTTGTTTTTCAACACCACATATAGTATATGGTTATAATGATGGGTGTTATTTAAATATAATAAATTCATGAAATATTTATTATTCTTAATAGTTAAAATGACAGAAATTTTCATACCCTTTAGATCAATGTAAAATGGTATTGTCGTTCACGCAAACCTATAGACTACAACCTCCATGAATTGATGTGTTTAATTTCTCATCACTTTATCAAATGGATGATAAATATAATCCTATTTAAAAATTATATTTTAATTTTATAGTGATAATATAATTATTAACCTCTTCTTATAATGATGATTGAAAAATTGAAATTTTACTCATGCATACGTATGACATGCCATCTACATGATGGTAATGTAGTTAATTTTTCATTACCATGATTATTTATTCATTTTAAAATTATTTAATTTATAATAACAATAATTAAATCATGATTTTTATTAATATTCATTTGATTTAACAATATCTACTTTGAACATGGAAAATAAATAATACTTATTTTGAAATTATGTACCACACATTCTAAATGTACGTAATCTAATAATTCGCTAATTGTGAAATTAAAAATGTAATTAAAATTTATAATTGAAAGGTATTAATGGTGAGGGATTAAAAAAATAAAATTAACTTAATTAATAAAATAATTAATATTCTTTTAATACTTTATTGTTAATATAAATTCATGGGAATTTTGGACTCAAGGTAACATTTTTTATCTCAATTTCCATTCATTAAGGAATATTTCAATATTATTGTCGAATTTGATTGTATGGTGTATATAATATAAATTATAATGGTTATATGAAAAATAATTCATAAATCATGTTAATTTAATATTCAATTTGAATTATTTAATAAATCTAGATTTGAATTTAATGTTTCCAAATAGTAAAGGGTTTATTAAAATAATTTTCATTCTCGGTGTTATAAATCATCTACATTGAAAATTTAATGGTATGTTTCTATGTGTATTTATCACTAAATTGATTTACCCATTATTTCCACTTTTTTGGTTCAATTACATTATTTATGAGAAAAACACTCCATTGATTAATTATTAACTCAATGGTTTCATATTTTTGCTGGCCAATCGTCACAAATAATATTTATTTGAGCCATACATTTATGATATGAAGATATTTTATTTTATGAGGTGTGTATACTAACATTTTTACATTTCATACAATGAATATATTTATGATCAAGGTATATAAAAACTCATTTTAGGTAATTAAATCATTCATATTATGACTACAATGTTACCAAAGTGGTAGTCGTTATTTGTTACAATCATATTGATTTTTTATGATTATTTATATTGAAGGATAATATTGAAGAAATCATATGAACATAGTTTCTTAGAAAACATATCCTTTTTTCTCTAGTTTTTATGAATGTGGTTTACATGTTTAATTTCAATTTCCTCAATTATTGATTAATGAACCATAATAGTTGAAATAATAATTGATATTGATCTTGAATCTTATTTTAGATTGGGAATCCTATTATATTAAATCCATGTTTTCTATACTAATTTAATGAATTCACTTTTATAATAATAATTTATATCATAAAACTATTTTATATGGTCTTTTATATTATTTTAAATGTTTCTAAAGTGTTAATTTCTTAATGTTTTCTTAATTGGTCACTTTAGACTAAATTTAAAAATTGTTCTAATACAATGTTTTTATAATATTTATGTCCTTAATGAATATTTATACCATCATAAAAATTATTTTCATTGAATTATAATTTACTTGTCTTAGGATATATTTTTATTGAAATCAATTACCTAATATTTCATGAATTTTTACTTTTTAAAACTCATTTTCAATGGGAAAAGGGTATTTCCCCAAAAATGTATTCCCTAATCTTTTAATGGCATTTATATTAACTATATATAGAAACATATGATGATATGTACGATATACTATTGTTTTTATATATTAAATCAATCCTTATTATTTCTCTAAATGGATATTGATTTTACCTAATGGGATTATCATGGAAACCATTTCATTTTAATTGGGAAAATCAGGTTTTGACTGGAATATTGGGTTTTATTAAGTGTTTTATAATTAAATGAATACACTATGTACATAATTCATGTTATGGTTGTTGGTAATTGTTTATAATTATGGGTGGTTCTTTTATAATCGAAGGATGTTGGGTTACATTTTGATCCAATTATGGGGGTTATATTACAGACCACCCATTAATTGGATATAGAAGTTGAATTTAAATTCATTCCATTTCATATAATTAAAGTGAGAAAATATTGAAATAATTATCTATGTTAAAAACATGTTTTATTTTATTCTATATACGAGTTCTTAGATATTCTTTTGATCAAGATTGAAATCACAAAAATCGTGTTCATTTATTTTTATAAATTTTTAGGTTTTTAAATATCCATTACATTTTTGGTAATTGATGATATAGGTATTGATTATGTATGAATTATATTAAAGTATTATAATTAAAATTATTATATAATTATACCCTTATTCTCATCATATTTTCACTAATGAAATTTAATTAATAAAGTATATGTTTACACTTTATGATAATTTGATCTCATCCTACATATGGTTTTTATTATCTTGTTTATGAAGAATTATTTCAAAAGATTTATGTATAGAGAATTCCCTTTTGTGAATTTTTTTTGGGATATTTTGAAGACATAATTTGTAATATAAAAAGCTCTGTTTAATGGGTGATAATCATTATCATTATGGACATTTTTTTATGAATAGAAGATGTTAATAGTCTTTCATAATTATGTAAAACTATAATCCTATTATGTAATTAATTACATAATGGAAATAATAATTTTCTTCTGATGTTTTATGGTTTGGATGGAAAAATTTTTGTCCCATTTATCAAAATCAATGCATTTGAATTAATGACTCTTTTTTGAACCAGATCTGGGATTGTGGTTTCAGGGATGTTACAGTTGATATCAATTGAGGGGTTAGAAATATTAGGAAATCATGATGTTATGAGGATAGGTTTTCCTATGAATAATTTATATTATTACGATTTCATAATATTATTTTTGATCATATGATAATTTTCTTGGACACCCCATTTGTCGTTATATGTCATAGAATTGAAATGTGAATAATTATATTTTGGGATCCGTTTTATTTTGGAGATGTGTATGTAACCCTTTCTATTTAACATGGAGTATTATTTTAAAATTCATGGATGGATGAAATTTTTGATGAATATATTATCTAAATGTGAAATTATAGTAATTTAAGTTATATTAGAAAATAAATATTATATATTAGAGATTATATATTTACGGAATATTCCATTTTTAAAAAAATTAATTGAACATTTAATATTATTATTTGGAGATGAATATTAAATTTATCATTTAATATTATGTTTTAAAATAATTTTGTCATTTGGGTTTCAAGATTAGTTAGGAATATTTATAATTATTTTAAAGATATTTATTTAATGTGTTGATTTTGTTTTAACTATGGGTTTTACTATTGAATTTTGGAGATTAATATGTTATATCATCATATGATTGTTTATTAATTTTTTAAATTATCTCAAATAGTTATAAATATTTTGTTTTTGGATAATTTATATGTTAAAATTAATTACTTGTTATCATTTTCTAGAATTATGTGAAATATTGGAATTTTATTATATTGATTTAGGCTTGAAAAAATTCACATTAAAACTCATCCTTGAAAAAACAAGATCAAATTGTGATATAAATTTATTAGAGGATGAAATTATATATTCCAATTATGTATATTTACTTATGTTCCTACTCTAGAATGTAAAGTAATTCTAATACCCTTGGAAATGTTTCTTGAAACTAAAAGGATTTCCTATTACCTTCTTTTAGGATGAATCTACAGTCTCTTACACACTTCTTTGGTTTATATTTTTTATAGTTGTTATCATAAGCATGTTAATTGCCTCATTAATGATTAATGGTATCTATCACTACCCATGAGAATATGGATATAATTATTTTCAATCACCTCTAAATTTTCACATCTATAAAATATTCTCAAACTTGGTTGCATAGTTATGTGTTATTTATACTTACCCTTATAATAAACATTCTCTTTTATCAAGTGTATGTTTTTATTAACCCTTTTTATAATGAAAAATTTCAATAATGGTATTTGAAAATAGTAATCCATTTAATACAAATTTTGAGGTAACATTTTCTAGGAAAAAAATTATTAGGGGGTATGTAACTTATAATGATTTTAAAATAAGGACAAAGATCAAAGGAGAACAATAAACACAATATATAGTGTAAACAAACCATGAAATATTATTATTTAAATATTACCATTATTACCTAGGCATAAAAATATTGGGTATGAATATGAAGAAATGTATTATGAAATATATATAAATATTTTTATAAAATAAAATATAATAATTAATTCTTAGGAAATAAGAAATTAGTTTTTATTATAGTCATTTCATTCTTCCAAAATATATTTTCTGCCAAACACATATTATTTTTTTAGTGAATAATATATTTATTTTTAGAACTTATTATATATTTTATTTTTAAAAAATAATTTTAATTTATTAATTTATAATTTCGAAATCAATACAATGGTGCATCTTTTAAATATTTCTAAAAACATTGATTTTTTGATGAATAGTAAATAAATGATATTTATTGAAAATTGTATTTTATATTAATATATTTGTATTGAAAAATTATCATTTATAATTGTTTTTAAATTTGATTCATTCTTTTTGATATATGATAAACCAATTATCATTTTGGAGATGAAATTTATATTTTAATTTTTTAGAATAACATTATATGAAAATAAAAGAATTATTCTGAAAAAAAATTTCATCTTCATATTTTTCTTCATATTTTTATAGTTTAATTTTAAATTATGTTCTACAAATTATTTTTTTATTATTGCAAAATTATATTTATGTTTTGAATCATGGGTTAAAATTTGGTTTACAAGACCCATTTATTTTTTGGACATTATGGATAATAACCTTGGAAAGTTCAATTAACACAGACAAGGGTAAATTAGGTAATTATGGATTAAAATAAAATGATAAATAATAACAAGGACAATAAATATTGAAATAATTTTTTCATACTATTATAACTAATCTATAAACATCTAAAATTATACTATATGTATTTTTTTCTTTTGGGACATGATTTGGACCTTTATAATATTTACATGAATATAATGAAATAAATTTCACACGCTTTCTTTTAAAAAACTATACTATTTTTATTATAGGGATAAATAAAGTATTTTTTATATAATTAATCATTCAAAATATAATTAAATTTTATAATCATATAAACTTTTAATTTTTAGTTGTGAAATATTGACCATAAAATATTCCACAATAATGACAAAATAAATTGTTAATTATTAGAAAAATGAAAGAAATTATATTAAAAATAGTAAAAGTAATATAAATTTAACTTATTGTTTGGTCAAAGAATTTTTTTGGAGAAATTAAACATTTAATATATAATCGTATTTATTAGATTCAAATAAATTTGTTTTCATGATGATATTAATGTCATTTTCAATTAATAGTTAAATAAATAGACATCAATGATATTTTATAATAAATAATATTTTATTAAATGAATTATAATTAAAAAATAGCCTAAAATGATCCAATATATTGGTATATAGTTTTTTATTTCTTTAATGATGAATTTATGGTAATTTCATCCATTAATAGTTACAATTGTGTCCTAGATAGTATAAAAAAACTATTATGACGATGATTCTAGAAAAAGATTAAATTGGGTTAAAAATAAGATAACTGTAAAAATAAATCCCAAAATATTCCATATATTATTTTATAAGAATATTTCAAATACAACACATATTATATTAAATTGTTATCAATTTTTTCCATTTGGACATTATAATAAGTTTATAATCATTTAATATTTTATTAAATTCTATGAGTGCCCCTCCCCTCTCTTATACAATTGAACATTTTTTTCTCACTTATTTAAACATTATTGTGCATGTTTTTCTACATTAGATACCCAAATATATTACCTATATTCATATATTTGTTATATATTTTTTATTTATGTAATAATATTATCCCTAGATGACATATGTTGTAATGTAATGGTGGGTTTTTGATGAAGAAATATAGTTATTAATAGAGTGTTTTTATTTATTTCTTCTTCCACCTATGATAAATTTTCATTAAAAGTAATTATATAAATAATAATTAAATATAATATACTGATATGTAATTAATTTAATCTCATAAACTATATTTATCTCTAGTATCCATTAAATTAGAGAGGAATCCATCATTTGTGTGAATGATTGACTACAGCCTTGTAGACAAATGTAATTTGTTTTCTATCACCACCATCCTCGAATGGTTATAATGATGGATTTAATGTAAATATATTATATTAATTAAATTTTTAAATTTATTTGTTTAAATTATAATACCTAATTTTTACTATTTCATTCACTACAAATTTACAATTTCTTTCCTTCGTATGTGTGCACTAACACCTTCGTGATATAATTTCATTCATTTTTCATCACCAAAGCATACTGATGATAAATATAAGTATACTTTATGAATTAATATTTTATTTATGAAATTATTATAGCTATTTAATGATGAATCAATTCTTTCCATTCTTCTATTATGTTCCAAGAAAAATAGAAACGTTACTAATGAGCATGTATGACATATTGTCTCTATGACGGTAAAATAGTCCATTTATCTTAACGGTCATCCCAGGATGTTTTGAAAAGTATAATTTCTCTATAAAAATTAAAAAAAATCTTTTTTTATATTCTGGTTATTATCAAAAAATTAACCCTTTACCATTACTAACTCTTAAAATTTGGATAGAAATTGTAGAGTGAACATTCTATAAGAACCTGATGTGAAAGTACTTGATTAATTGATTTAAAATGCCATTATAAAACTAAAATAAAATTATTATGGATAAGCTATTAATCATTAAAATTATCATTTAAAAATTTATAAAATTTATTGTAAATGTGAGAAATGATATAAATTTAATTCATATACTACATGTAAAAATTTTCATCTCAATTTCCATTTATTCATTCATATTGATTATTTTATGGGAAAAATTATTTGATATGGTTTATATTATTTACCACGTAAAAATAGTGTAATGAATCCTTAATACATAATGGTATTTTAGGATTCATTTTTAATCAATTCAAACAACGTAGTTGACATTAGAATTATCATTTTGTAATCTTTTTGTTGATATATTTAAATTTCATTGGGATAAATCACTTTTCATTTACGTTGTAATAATATGATTAGGTTCTAATTGAACGATGAATTTTTTGAATATTTATTTCTTTTTTTTAGTTTTACATTTGATATATATCATACCCCATTAATTAATTATCAATTCACTGATATGACCTTTATAATGTACATTCATATCAAATTATAATTCTTTCAGATAACCTTTTTTGACATAAAAAATATTATTTTATGAGGTGTATATACATATCTAATGAACTGTAATATCATGAATAAAATTATTATCATTACATCATATGATTCATTTTATGTTCTTTTTTCACAGTTATTGTTATTTAAAATTTACAAAATCAAAAAGGCTTTATATTAAAATCACCTTTTTATGAAATTTTATGTTGAAGGTTATCATAGAGGAAATAATATGATATTATTTTAATGAACCGTATATATATTCTTATAAATTAGTTATGAATTTGGATTAAAAGTTTATTTTCCAGTCCCTCCAACATTGACTAACTAGATTTCAATAATATCATTTTAAGATATAATAATCATTCATCTTATTTTAGATTGGTAAAATTTTACTTATATGTGGATATTTTATAAAAGGTTCTGGAAAATATTCTGTTAAGGATATATATTATTTAATAATTCTATTTCATAATACCCTAGTCAATTATAATGTATTTTAGAAAGGATATTTAGAAATGTTTTCCAACTAGGTAGCATTTGAATCCTTTAAAAAAATTACTTTTTTTATTATTATCATCTATGGAATGAATGAATTATCCCACCACGATGAACATTATTTAGTTTTAATCATCATTTATAAGTTAAAAAAATATTTTCTATGAAAATTATTTTATAAATATTTTATTAATTTTTATTATTTAAAATTTATGTTTAATTTGAAATGGGTATTTTCTTCCAAAATGTTTATCATGATATTAGAGTGGTTTATCATTTTATAAACAACAACAAAAATTATTGTTAAATGTGGTCTATAAGAGTTATTTTTTGTTGATTTCATCAGTTTAACTTCATAGGATTAATTTCTATTTTTTAACGAGATTTTCATTTTAGACATTAATCATCCTTGATTTAATCATGATAAGAAAGAAATATGGTTGTTTTATAGAGTTTTATGATATAATTCATGATCTATGTAAAACATTAATATTATGATTTTTGGGAAATTTTCCAATTAATGAGTGGTTGTGTTATAAACCATGTATTGATGGTTACCTTATAAACCAATTAATGGTGGCTCTAGGATATCCATCAAAACTGTTGTGTTTGGAATACCATTATATGGTCATTACATTTATAAGAGTTATTGTAAATGTGAATTTAAAATTATTCCCTTAGTTAATAGAAATTTATTATTCATTATATTTAGGTTTAATAATTCATTAGACCAAGATTAATATCACATGGTTTTTCATAACTAATTATTATGTGTCTTTAATTTGTTAAATCACCATCATTATATTATTGTTTATGATCAAAATATTTATTTGGTATATTTATATAGTTTTATTTTCATGCACTTTGATAATATAACAATACCCTCATTTACATATTATTTTTACTATTGAATTTCTATTATTAATATCTATTTTTACCCTATCTGGGAATTTTATCTCACACTTCTTATGATTCATATATTATAGGTTATGAAGAATAATGTAAAATTATTTCTATATAGAAAAAATTCATTTGTGAACAATTTTATGGGTTAGGTGGAAGAATTATTATTGAATATGAAAATAGAGATATAGTTGTAGATTATGTTTATCAATATAAAATAGCTGTATATGAATCCAAGTTATTAAGATTTAATCCTAATTCTATTAAAATATAATTATAAAAGGTCCCTGAGTATTCAAGTGGTAAAATATTTTCTTTTGGATGATGTGAGGTTGGGACAGGAATTATTATGTCAAATTTATTGAAATAATATATAAGAATGTAATGATTAGGTTATCAGAACAGGGTCTAGGAGTATTGGTTCATGGATTTTACCGAAAATACTTATGATGTGGATATATTTTTATTTCATGAAACACAAAAATAAATTAAAAAAAGAAGTAAAAAATTACATTTATAGATAGTTTAATATTTTATGTGAAAAATATAATTTTCATAAATATTGTTTTATATATTAATTAATTATATTTTAGAAAATATTTTATGATATCTCATATTTATATATTAGTGTAAAATGTATATATTATAAGATAAAAATCGTACCTAATTTTTTATGTTATATTTTTTATATTCTTTTGGATAACATGTCAAATTATATATATATATATAGGGTGTTTCAATACTTTGTAATTTTTACAATAATATATTGGTAAATTTATATTTTAATTAAAATTTCATGTCAATTTAAAAAATTTAATATCAATTTTGAAATTAATAATTTCATACAAAAATACATGTCAATGTGAATTTTATCTAAAAAATATATATTTTATTATAATTCATTCATTAATTCATAATAATTTTTCATTAATTTTTTATTTAAATTAGATAAAAATATAATTATGTTTTTATACGGTTAGAGATATGTCTGGGAATGAACATGTCTTTACAAAGAACCTTAAAACTAAATTCCATTCCTATTTTCATCATTCACATACTCTCTTGAGAGGATCATTGGAGAATCACTTCCTCGAGTAAAATATTGAGCTACAAGTGGATAAAGTGAAATATTAGAGAAATTAATAGTGATCTACATCACAGCATTTCCCCATAATACATTTCCACAAGAACATTTCCCTTAAGTGGGACCTATTTCATTATCTCATTGTCATCACATCAGGGAATCCAAATACACAATATGAATTCAATCAAATACTCCCACAATTTTGTAGTTGTGATTTATTGGATATTAAACCATCAAATTTATGTATCATGGGAATATCCAATGTAGTATATTGACTGCTCATGTAAATATATCAATATATGATGTTATTCAAATGATGTAATGTTTATGAGAATATCAATCCAATAATTCCCAATGTAAGAGAACCAAATGATTTCAACCACACAACAGATCACTACATCAGGTCCAAACATTACACTGTTTAATTTGATAAAGCAGTGATTATTATCTATTTTTCATAGAATTCTCATGATAAGTTCTCTTCATGATGTTATACAAGAGGATTTAAAATGGGAATGAATATTATAAGTGATATATGAAATCCACTAAAAATGAATAACCCCCTTGACATTGATAAAGAGAACACTACATGTTGATTATATAAAAACGTTGTGGGGACTAATATAATATATTTTCAATTATTCTGATCAAATTGTTTAATATAGTGATATATAACATTAATACATTATTATCAAATAAATTTCAGAAAAATATAAATAATAATATAAATCAATAAAATATTGGTTTAGTGTCTTATAAAAATAAGTTCTTACAACTAGAATAAATATAGAAAATTAAAAATTATTTAAATAAAATTATATTTCCTCTAATATTATTACATTATTTTATTTATATTAAATTACCTAGGAATATATATCAGTGAAAAGTGATGATATAATCATTTTAAGGGTTAGAATAATTATGACGAAGAGAAGTCATGAAACAATATAAGTAAATCTATGAGTATAATAGTAATCTTAGAATAATAAGAATATTATCATCACCATCATCATATGGAATTCATTTTATTGATAAATGGAATGTGATAAAAGTTTAGTAATTAATCAACATTAAATTGGGTCCACAAACCATGGATATAATTTGATAAAATCAAACAACAAGTTAACACTGACATACATTTAAAAATATAATTTCATATAATTATTATAATGATAGTATCTTGTTCATATATACTATTCACATGATATAGATCACATTAACTAATTAATTAGATTTCTATGAAATTCATTCCCCACCCATGCATCACAATATTCTCATAATCATCTATACTAGGTAGAATGAATGAATATATATGAAAAATTATCATGTAATTATCCAATGAGAATAGAATGAGATTAATAGTGTTCTCATAATATAAAATAAAAAAATAATCTTAGATGTCACTAGAGGAAAAATGAAAAAAAATCATATGTGTATATTTTAAAATGAATATATTATACCTCAAAATAATTATAAAAATGATTATAAAATGAATCAATGTGAGGGTTTGAGAGTAATAAATTTATAAATTTTAATTGAATAATGGATAATATTTTTCATCATTTAATTAAATAAAGAATATCCTTAGAATAAATGAATATAGATAGTGGTAAAATTCATTTATAATATATTTTTTATGATTGATAGTAAAAAGATAATAAAAGAGTGGATAACTCCAAAAAGTGAAAGGAAGGATGACAATCCACTTACCTTAGGACCCATTCCATTTCTCCAAGATTACACATCCTATTTATTAAAAATATATTTAAGATAGCATGAATACAAAATTTAAAAAAAATAGTTTTTTTCTTATTGTCTAATTATATTAATTAAAATTTACTTATCAATTTTTTTATAAGATATAACCTGGTCTATGAGATGTATTTTGGAAATAAAATGTATTGTTTGAATTTATGGATTTTAACTAATTTTTATTTCTTATTACATAAAATTCCTCTATAATTTTATAAAAGGATATATATATATGGACATAATAAATTTGTTATGAAAATTTTCCATGATGGAGATGATAAATATATAATTTATTACATCCTCTTCAGATATTTAGAAAACATTAATTGGGCTTATAAGAATAGGGAGTGAGTGGTAACACATATAAATTTTAAATTATTTATTTAAATATTACTGTGAAATAAAATTAATTATAGATATACAATCTACACTAACCAAACATATTTGAGGTGATACATAAATATTTAACATTGTGAGTGTATGTGGTAAACCAACCATTAATGGGATTTAGTTTAAGGGAAAGAGAAACATAATAATTTATTGTTAATAGTATAGAAATATATCTATATAAATAATAAAATTTATATGTTATTTTAAATTGTAACATGAACGTCTTTTAAAATTAAATACTATGTTTTATAACATAAAATATACACCACATCGAGCATAAACAAAAAAAATAAATTTTATTATTTTAATTTAATAGTTATAATGTATCCTTTAAATTTGGAGGGTATAAATATGAAAAACAAATATATAAATTATATAAAGATAAAAATCAGTATTAATTTATTGTTATGGTATTATAATATAATAACTCAATTTTTAGTATATGAATTTATTCTCCAAAAAATATTTCCCTTCAAAAAATGCGTTTCATTCATTTTATATATTAATATTATAAATCATTTCTTAGGGATTTATAAAATATTTTTGAAAAAAAATATTTCAAATTTAAATTAATAATTTAATATTATCATAGAATGTTTTTTGTTAATTTTCAAAAAATATTGAAATTTTGAGGAATAGTGAAAATTACTGGTTTTTATTGAATATTGTATTTTTTTCAACCTTTTGTTAAGATACAGTATAATTAAAAAATATTCATTTAAAAATTATTTCTGTTATATTATTATTAATTCATATTATTTCATTTGAATCAATTTTCTAAATTATTTTGGTATATACTCATTTCTTAAAATATAAATAAGAAATTTAAAATTTTGTTTTTCTCTAAAAAAACTATTTTTTTACTTTTTTTGATCGTATTTTAGGATTCATTTTAAGATATAAAATAATTCAATTTTATAAAATAGAAATAATTTTTACATTTAGAACTACAGTTTATCATGTGATGTGTTTTTTTCTTTTATCATGAAGAACAAAATTATCTATGACTAGTGAAAAATAATGTTTTTCTATGAAATAAAATATCTTTTATGTTAGTAGAAATTCATAGAAAAAATTAAAAATTTATGAAAATTATGTAGTTATAAAAGTTTGATAAAAGATTATAAATATAATTCCTAAATAATTGAAAACATATATATTAAAATTTATTCCATAATAAAAATTGAAATCATTTTTCTTGTTAATGCATAGCTTGTAATACAAGGAGAAGTATAATTTGTTATCCTAAAACTATTAATTAGGATAAAATATGTCCATTAAATAATATTATATTAAATATTAAATATTATTTATTATTTTAAAGGTTTGATTGTAATTTTACAGTTATATAACAAGTATATTATACAAATGCATGTGTAAGGCCAACAATGTCAATAGAAAACATTAATTATGTTTTCATGATATATATGTAAGTTAAAATAAATACATAACATATATAAATAAATATTTATATTAGAAAAAATTTAATTTCTTGATAAAAAATTATTATGGTCTTTTGGAGCCACATGGATATGATCATGACCCTTATAGTAATTTATTATATAAAAAGTCAAAAATTTCATATTCTTAAATTCAATAATTGTAACATTTTTAATATGTATTTTTTAAGAGGATGTTTTAAAATATAAATATTATTTGGTAATATAAATTATTTATATTAACATTAGTAATTTAATTTAAATTTTTATTATTGAAATATTTAACATAAAGACATGCACTACGTTTATGAAATAATTGTTAAATTAAAATAAAAATTAAACAAATGATATCAAATATTTTAGAATAATTTTAATTTAGTATAATTTTTATGATAAAATAATTTAATATATTAATTTTACATTTTTATTTTGATATGTCAAAATAATTTATTCTAAATTTAATTATTATCTTGATATTTTTAATGACACTATAATGAATTATTCTATCAATTAACATTATTGAAATTTTATAATATATAATATTTTATTGAATGATATACAATTTGAAAAAAAAATTAAATTAGAAAACTTATTATTAAAATGTTTAGTCTACCAACCATGATTCATTTTTGGGTCTTTTTTAATTTTATATAAAATGTGTTACCCATAAATATAGTAAATATAAATGTTGTGATGATAAGAGTATAAGTGGTTATATAAGAGTTAAAATTCAAGATATGAGTGAAAATATAGAAAAAAATGTTGTTTTTATTGAATAATTTTATTTATACCAATAATCAAATTATATCTTAAATTAATATGTTTTTAAAAATTCTTTATTAAGAATTATTTTGATAGTATTTTATTATTTTAGAAAAGTCCAATAGTGAACATCCCCTCTCTCATAAAAGTGAACCTCTTCTTCTAAATTCTAAAAACAGAAAAACTAATTTTTCAGCCAATATATATGGAAATATATTCTTATAACCCCACATTATGTTGAATTGGTCTTATTTTAGGTATAAAAGTACCCTTAAGGTGTTAAAAAGTATATTTTCGGAAGGTGAGGTATTGTTTTTAATCAAGATTTTTTTTCCAAATTAGTAGAAACATATTCAACCATGATAAAATAATAATAATATAATAATAAATTTATTAAAATGTTATTATGTTAGTTGAATTTCCCATATTCATCTCGTCTTTAATCAAATGGGAAAATAACACATTGTCCATGTCTTTGAAAAACTACCACCTCCTGAACTAATTTACTTTATCTTCTATCACCATCTATTAAGAATGATTATAATGAATTAAATAATGAATATATTTTATATTAATTATATATTTATCATTACTAATGGAAAATATTTCATTTTAATTTTTATCTTTACATTAAAGATATAATATTTATGTCACTTGTGCATACTTGTGATCTATCAAATATTTGATGTGATGTCATTCATTTGAACTCATCATGTCTCAGGGATAATATATATATAAATATTTATATATTTCATATGATTGAATGATATTATGATATTTCTATAAATAATAAATAATAATCACCTTCGATCATTAATTATTGTTGAAAATTGAATCATTACTCATTCATGTATACAACCTATCATCCCCATGATTTTAAAATAGTTCAATTTTCATAACGATATTTTATTTATTTATATAATTAATTTATTTAATGTATAAAAGTTATAATTATTTAATTATTATCATTATGTAGATGATTTAATTCTAAGATTTTTTACCTTAGTTAACCTACAGTTGTCATTCTATACATTGGAAATGAATATCATTAATGTGTTAAATGTAATCCTAAATAATTATGTTTTTGTTGTAACATGGTAAAAAATAAAATAAGTTGAGTAATATAATTATAAAATGATCAGATGAAATTATATAATCAACCTATATTTATTATTCAGGAAGTTTACAGACATAATTGGTAATTTAGACTCAAGGTATGGGACACTATTTCGAAATCATTACATTAATTTTATAATTAATATTTATTTACATGAATGTAATGTAAATATATTTTAACATATGAATAATGAGAATATTTTACCATAATAATGATTCCTTCATTATTTAAGGGATCCATTATATATTACCAAGGTGTTTTTTAAATATATTGGTTAATTTTTTATGTGTTGATGTTTTTTATATTTTAGAATTAATTTTAAAGAAAAATTGAAATTTTTATATCATAAAGTGTGTAAAAATTATTTAAAATAGTTTTTCAAGGGTTTTATTCATTAAATTGTCCATGAAAATTTTTTAAGATGTTTTTAGCCCCACCATATCTCGTGTGTTGGACCATTGTAGCTTATAAAACTTGTTCTCCTAGATAATGCCCTGATTTAGAGGGAAGTGATTTGGTTCTCTAGAGAAAAATATTTTATATTTTTTCAATGTTCATTCCTATTTATGGCGTATTTGGAAGGGTTTATTATAGATTATTTTTTATGAATAACCATAGATCGTCCAAGATTTATCTAAGAATTCTAATGTGATTTCATTTAAAAAATTTGATCTAAAAATTAATTATAATTATTATTTTGAAGATAACTTTAATATATTTTTGAATCGAAAGGGGTGTTTCTTATATTTAGTTTGTAATGGTTTTATAGGAGTTTCACTAAACTAATTTTTTTCATCTTTATGTACATTTATGATATTTTTTTCTCATCACATGTTTTAAAATTTATTCCAAATTATTTAGGTATGATTAGGTACAATGATGATATAATGATGAAAATTTCAATGATTTACCTTGACAGGAAACCATGTTTTATTTTTAAAATGTTTATTTTTGCATAAAAAATGGATACTAATTATATGTGCCCACATTTACTGTTTGGGTTTAATATGTAATAGTATGTCTTTAATATCTAAAATAATAAACCCATAAGATCCTCAAGATAGTATTAATGTTGATTCTAGTTTAAAATTTCAATGTTATGTAATGCATTACAATGACTACTTATAGTTTGTATTAGAAGAATGTTCAGAAAAAATTTTAGGGTATGAATTTTTCTTATGAGGGTTCATTTTTTGGTATAGAAATAATCATGGGTTTTCTTGTTTTGACTTCATAAAATGTTTTATTTATTAGATACTTCTTTGGACTGTTTTGATAATAAATTTTAATGTGACTTATAATGTGTATGGAGAGATTTAATTTAGAGATTATTATAGGTTGGCAAATTTTTGGATGCAAAATTAATGGTGTGGATAACATTTGAGGATAATGATTTTTATTTTATGATGAGTCTATTATTGTTTATTTTTTGGATAATATTCAAATTTCTATAATTAAATAAGGATTATATTAATATAGATTACAAAAGGAAAACCCACGGATTTTTGAAAACCCAACACATATGAAAAGGTCATGGGGGTTGATCTCATAGCTGAATGAAGACAAGGGTACGTTACCTACCATTAGACCATGTGATGTAAAAGTTAGTGTGCCTTTTTAGTTTAAAATATCTTGTTGATAAATGTTAAATTTTTTTTGGGAACATATCTTTGATCAAATATTTATCCATTGGATTTTTTATCAATTTTTTTATTTGATTATTGTTATTTCAAAAGATGATCACTATTTTGGGGACCCAATTTTACAAAAATAAAACTAATACTATAAGAATTTATTAGATAAAAAATAAAATAATTATATTTTGGTATTATATATGACCTTATTTTTGATTTATGATAATTTATGGAGATGATTCTTATATCTTAGTGATTATGTGATATTATAAACTATAAATTTCTATTGAGACATTAATTGTGATTGATGTTATTTCAATATAAGGGTCAAAATTTATATTCGATGACTATGTGATCAAATCCATCTCATTTCTTGGATTCATTATTAGTATATAGTATTTTGGTTTAATTTTAAGGGTAGCAATTTTATGAAGGATCATTATTGATCTTTAGGTATTACTGTAAAATTTTGGAGGTTATAACATTTTTTCATCATATACATGTTAATTATTTCAGGAGAGTTATATAATCATTGACTAACCATTATGGGTTGGGTTAATAACAACAAATATAATGAATAAATTTTTTCTATTCTATATTTGTCGATCTATGGATATAGAATTATAGTTCCCCAAGAGTGAAAAATTCATACTCATCATTCGGTGAAAGAGATTTACATTCTAATGGAAATTGATTAACGGATGAATCAAAATAATACATGTAAGCATATTTAAATATAATTCTTGTATATACAATAAATTAAATCATAAACTCTTGGAAAACATTTTTTAAATTAAAATATTATTAACTCTATTTATATAAAATATCATCATTCTCCTTTTAATCCACATAATATTTATGATTTCCACATGTTCAACCTTCTTGGGAGAATATTTTATATCACTCCAAATCATTCCTTCGGAATTATTTAACCCTTTTATATATATTTTTTAACTTCCGACATATTTTATTACACATGGAAACCTATTATGTGTCATTTCATGTGAACTTCATAATTTTAATTATCTATTTTCAATATTTTTTTTGGTTAATCTAGTTTAGGATGAAAGATTTCAACAAATTTATTTTGAAAAGATAAACCTATAGTTTTCAAAACATTTTTAAAATTGTGTGTAAATAAGTTCTAATATCGGTGGGGGGATATAATATCCTCATAATTTTAACTAAAACAGAAAGGGTGATTCTGTAAAAGATACACCCAAAAATCATAAATGGAAAACTAAATATTATTATTTAAATGTTACTATTATAACTTATCCACTGAAGATAAGGGGTTGAATTACAATTACTAATTTATGAAAAAAATTGGTCAAACACAATGTGAATTTATTTGTATGTTCTTATAATGGAATAACATTGTTTTTAGTAAATTCCATTTATTTCCAAAAAATATGTTTTCTTCATAAATGGTATTTCTTTCATTTTATAAGTGAATTTAATCATTAATTTATAAGAGTATTAGAAAATATTTTCGATGAAATTAGTATTATTATTATAATTAATCATTTACATATTATCATAGAACTATTTTTTGTGAAATTTATTTTCCCCATCCTCGGAGCCACATAACAGTTTCCTAGAGTCGGGTCGCCAAATGACCTCAAGCGGGCCTCCTTGTAGGGAGATGTTTCTGACTAGCATTGAGGCTCTAATGATTCAAATTTTGAGATTATAAAAACATTAACAGAGTAAGAAAAAATATATAATAGATGATGTTATGTATAAAATGTGCAATATACCAAAACATGCATTATTAACAATTTTCTAAACATGGAACAAACCATAATAAAACAACAAATATGGCATGTCACGTTACTAGTGCCACATGTAAATAAATCCCAAAATAAATACTAATTTAAAATACCTAATATAGGTCCTAAATCTATGTATAGAATATAAATAAATAAAATATGAATCCCTTCTCAAATCCCTTACATGGGGAGTTTTTTATTTATCCAAACATGCACCAAGAAAATATCATGTGCATCTAAAAGAGGGAGGAGTAGGGTGAGGGTAAAAATAATTAGGCCTTCACCAACAATGTTGATAAAATATCCAGTATAAATATATATTGAATAAAATAATTATTTAAATCTAACGATAAACTATTATGAGTTGGTTTCCATTAGTTAACAATATTCAGTATAACAATTTTCTTCATTTGTAACACTTAAAATGATTGATCAATTGGTAATGAATTTATATCATATACACAATGGCTAATCATGGTCAATTATAATTCATAATGGAGTATGTTACCATCCTAATCCCACTAGGGATACTCATTTTATAATAAATAAATCATACATACCTAGGATCCTTGGTCTAGGTTGTTTCATAAAATGAAACTGTTTGGGGCATAAAGCCTCAGTCCCCTTCCTGGATATATTCATTAAAGGGGGTGGTGTTTAGAGCCCCATCCCAACCCAAAACATTGGTGTATATAATAAATTAAAATACTCTACACTACAAATCCATGTGAAAATTCCTATTTATACATTTTAAACATAACTGTATCACAAACCATACAAAAAAACCAATATATATAACATTCGCATTTAACATTTAATATAGAACATAAATCACCTCTATAAAATTACCCAATAACACATTTACAATTTCCCTTTCATAGACCATATATCATATTTATCAATTTCCATTTATTGACCCACATAACACATTCATCAATTTATTTATGGGAAGTCATTTACTCATTTCTATTACAATTTCATAAGCTATTTGACTCATAATCATTAATCAATTTAACACCTTTCTGCATTATTCCAAACAATACCTTGTGAAATTATCAATGAATCAACACCACAAAATATTTTTCCTCAATATAATCCAAACCAGATTTTCCTCATTTATTTCTTGGTCTTTATTTCAATATAAATCAACTACATTCTTATGATTATAATTCACCTTGTTCTGGAATTTTTGAACACCACATGGGTTTCCTAAACAAGTAAACATAAAAGCCAATGCAACCCACTAAGATCTTTAAGGGTTCAATTTGTCACTTTATCAAACTATTTTACCAAATATCACTAAATACATCAAATTCATGATAAGGGAATTCCAATAACTCAACAACTCATGCACGAAATATGAACTAGAACATGGGATATCACATGTATATGATATGCCTAAAATATAATGATGAAAAAATCCTTAACCTTATACTATGATTCATATTCAATCCCCATTTCTATAACCAACCTAAGATCCACTGGAAATAGGATTTTATATATTAAAAAGAATAATAAATATTCCACTAGCCCTACTCATGAAATTGGGTGAAAGATGAGTGGTAGACATACATATAGATTTAATAGTAAACTGGCGATACTCCTAATGTCCTAGGAATGAATCATATCGACCCTTGGGATGTTCTGGAAAATTTTATTAGTCACTAGGGATGGAGGAGAAAAGTTGTGGTGAAAATCTAGTGATAATATTAATATTTCAGGGGGTGGAGTTTTGAAAAGTCTCACATTTTAATGGGGCCCACATTTTGGACATAGGGTTTGAAAAACAATTTTCCAACCATTATTCAGCTTATATCCAAGAGGTCTATGTTGATAGATTACCTAGGTATCTTCACACTGTTTGAAATATTAATGTAAATTGTGTGAAATTCCATTTTCCAAGGATGCACAATTTGGATGTCCCACTCATATAGTTTACACTATTGTACACCTACTATGAAGATTTCATAGGATATACCAATATCCTTATCTACCTTTTCTCAAACCCAAGGATAAACCTAATCTTCTTCACATAGCTGATAAACATTTATATATCAAACTTTAAGGGATTAAAAAAATTAATCATGTATGCACCTCTATGAAGTATGAGATCTTACATCATATGCACCTTATATAGGCTCATCCTCAAGCCACTCTAATGAGAATCACTATGATTTTAGAGAATATATAGTTGGTCCCTAGTCCTACATTTCCTATTCTCTATCCCATGTATCAACCTCGACATTGCAATTTTGCCACTTGAGTTGAAACAAAGGCACATCACTTCCCCATAATACATTCTCACTATAATACACAACAAGAAATAGATGAAACAAAAAGTGTGTATCATTTTCATGCTCTGTATCCTCAACAAAGATCATGTGAGGTGTGTAATTATGATACTATTGAAGTTACAACAAATGAAAAACATCATTCATTCAATTATACTATTTCATAAGATCCAATAATTATTCCACTAGTCCAATCCTCTCCAAAATCTAAAATAGACCCACATAATTGTGTTCCAACATTCCCTTCTTCATAATTCAATGGTTACCCAATATTTGATACACACAATGAATCAATATATAACCCATAATGAACATAGGAGGCCTTTGATATCGATCCACATATGGATTCTTCCTACTCTGATCCACTGTCATACACATCTAAATAACCTAAACATGTTCAGTCATCTTCTCCATGAGACTCCACCCCAACTACTTTGATTCCCCATTATCCATCCAATATTATTGTTTTAAACATGGTTTACCATAAACTATATCAAATAGTTATATATGAATCACATCTTAGAAACAATTATTGTAGAAAAACAAAAAAATTGAAAAGTGATTCAACCACAATCCACCATGGTCTGAGATGCAATACCTCATCATATCCTCTAAAACCAGAATATCACACTCTAATATTCCATTTATATGTGGGGGAAAATCCTTACTCAAAAATTGTTGTTTACCAAAAACACTCTAAAAATCAATTTCAGAAATTGGTTGTGAAATGGGGATCATGATCCAAAAATGTAGTCTGATGTACCAAATAAAACATCACTACTCTTTAAACATAAAACTCACACAATTGATATATGGTTAGAGTCTCTCAAATTTGAATGAAATGATCCACCTTAGTCAACTCATACACAGATACCAAAATAACCTCATTCCTATGAGTAATCCTTTGATGATCATTCAAAAAAATCCCTCATCACATTATCCCATTTCCCTTCTGGAATGGCAAATGGATATAACACACCACCAAACTGTTTCTACTCAGCCTTCACCAACTGATTGGTGAGACATTGTAATACAAAACTGGAAACCACATTCAACTTACTAGGCCACCAATAATGCCTATAAAGATCATTATACGTTTTCCAGACTATATTTCTCATCCTGTATTGATTCATGATTATCACACATCAACTATTATCACATACATGATGGAACAACAATACTTCCACTAAAATAACAAATCCCATCATCTCCAATGGTCCAATCAGATGTTGAATCATTAACATTAATAATTTCCCTTAAATTAAACAATTATGCATACTTAAATGGATTATATTTGATCAATAATAGATTAATGGGATCATCTTCCCTTGATGAAAGGGTCATATATCCTTATCCATCCTCAAAACTTATATGCATTCTGCAAAAATGAAATCATCTTTCCACTTGAAACTGAATCCTCAACAAGCTGATTATGATTTATTCAACTCAATGAATCCAAAACATTTTCCCCTTTTCTAGCATATAACCCATATCAAATTCAAAACACTTTAGGTAATCAACTATCCACAATTACAAAGATTCATATAATGATGATAGAAAATAAACTTATGACTTTTATAATCAGTACCCATAGTGAAGCATTATCCCAACAAGTAATGTCACAAACACATTAATCATACACCGCCAGGAAAAACTCAATATCAGTCATAGGGTATTTCATTTGGTGAGGCCTCAACTATTGGGGCCCATACCCCATATCCCTATCATCCTATAACAACAGTACACCATGTCCAAAATAAGATTCGTCAAAAAAATATTTCATACACCTTACCAAGAATAATTTCTAGTTTAAATTTATTTTTATGAAATATAATATCTATTTTGTAATATTTCATTCACTACAAATTTACAATTTTGTTCATGCGTATGTGTGCACTATCACCTTCACGATAAAATTTGATTCATTTTTCATCACCAAAGCATACAGATGATAAATATAAGTGTACATTAAGAATTAATATTCCATTTATGAAATTGTTATAGATATTTAAAGATAAAATAATACATTCCATTATTCAATTATTTTACTAGAAAAATAGAAACATTACTAATGCGCATGTATAAAATATTGTCTCTATGATGGTAAAATAGTTCATTTATCTTAACGATCATCCAGGGATGTTTTGAAAAGAATAATTTCTCTATACAAAACATAAAAATTTCTATATTTATATTCTGGTTATTATTTAACAATTACCCCTTTTACCATCACTAGCTCCTCAAATTTGGATAGAAATTGTATAGAAAACATTCCATATGAACCTGATGTGAATGTACATGATTAAGTGATTTAAAATTCCATTATAAAACTGAATTAAAATTATTATGGATAAGATATTAATCATTTAAATTACCTTTTATGAAAATAATAAAATTTATTGTATATGTGACAAATGATATAAATTTAATTTCTGTACTATAGGTACGAATTTTATTCTCAATTTCCATTCATTCCATCATATTTTTTATTTTATGAGAAAACTTATTTGGTATGGTGTATATTATTTACCATGTAAAAATTCTGTAATGAATCCTTAATACATAATGGTATTTTAAGTTTCATTTTTAATCAATTCAGACAAGGTAGATGACATTAGAATTATCAATTTGTAATATTTTTGTTGATATATTTAAATTTCATTGGGATAAATCTCTTTCCATTTACGTTGTTATAATATTATTAGGTTCTTATTGAACAATGACTTTTTTGAAAATTTATTTCTTGTTTTTTCTGTTTTACATTTGATATATATAATACCCCATTAATTAAGTATCAATTAATTGATATGACCTTTATAATAGTTATTCAAATTAAATTATATTTCTTTCAGATATCTGTTTATGACATAAAAAAATATTATTTTATGAGGTGTATATACTTATCTAATGAAATGTAATATCATGAATAAAGTTATTATCATGATATTATAATTTTCATTTTATGTTATTTTTTCACGGTTATTATGATTTAAAATTTACAAAATCCAAAAGGCTCTATATTAAAATCACATTTTTTGAGATAATTTATGTTGAACATTATCATTGAAGAAATAATATGATATTATTTTAATGAACCGTATATATATATTCTTCTACAGTATTTATGAATTTGTATTAAAATTATAATTTACATTCCCTCCCACATTGATTATCTAACTTTCAATAATATAATTTTAAGAGATAATATTCTTTCAACATATTTTATATTGTTAAAATTTCAATTATATGTGTATATTTTTAAAAAGGTTGACAAAAATGTTGTGTTAAGGATATAGATTATTTAAAAACTTTATTTCACAATGCCCTAGTCAATTATAACAATTTTTATAAAATATTTTTAGAAATGGTTTCCAAATCGGTAGCATTTGAATCCTTTTAAAAAAATGAAATTTTTATTGTTATCATCTATAGAATTAATGTATTTTCCCACCATGATGAACACTATTTAGTTTTAATCATTATTTATAAGTTAAAAAATTATTTTATAAGAATTTTATTTTATAAATATTTATTTAATTTTTACTCACTAAAATTTATGTTTAATGTTAAATAGGAATTTTCATCAAAAATATTTGTCCTGATATTAAATTTGTATTTCATTTTATAAACTACAATGAACCTTATTGTAAAATTTGGTCTATAAGGGTAATTTTTTGTTGATTTCATCAGTTTTACTTCTTAGGATTAACTTCTATTTTTTTAACGAGATTTTCATTTAAGACATTAATCATCCTTGAGTTACTCATGATAAGAAAGGAATATGGTCGTTTTAGGGAGTTTTATGATATAATTCATGATCTATGTACATTATTAATATTATTGTTCTAGGGAAATTTTCCAAGTAATGGGTGGTTGTGTTATAAACCATGTATTTATGGTTACCTTATAAATCAATTAATGGTGGCTCCAGGATATCCATCCAAACCGTTGTGTAGGGAATAACATTATATGGTCATTAAATTTATATGAGTGATTATAATTGTGAATTTAATATTATCCATTTAGTTAACATAATTTTTCTATTTATTATATTTGGGTTTAATAGCTCCTTAGAAAAAGATTAACCTCACATGGTTTTTGATTACTAATTATTATTAGTCTTTAATTTGTTAAAGCTCCGTCATTATATAATTGCTGATGATCCAGCTCATTATTTGGTATAATTAAATTGTTTTATTCTCATGCACTTTTATAATGGAATAATACCCTTATTATCATATTATTTTTACTTTTGAATTGCTATTATTAATTTCTATTTTTACCCTATCGGGGAATTTTTCTCACCCTTCTTATGCTTCATATATTAGAGGTTGTGAAGAATAATGTAAAATTATTTCTATATAGAAAAAAATATATTTTTGAACAATTTTATGGGATAAGTGGAAGAGCTATTATGGTATTTGAAAATAGAGATATAGTTAGAGATTATTTTTATCAATATAAAATAGCTATTTATGAATCCATGTTATTAAGAGTTAATCCAAATTCTCTAAAAATATAATTATAAATGGTCCCTGAGTATTCAAGTGGTCAAATATTTTCCTCTTGATGATGTAAGGTTGGGATGGGAATTATAATGTCAAATTTATTGAAATAATATATAAGAATGTAATGATTAGGCTTTTAGAATAGGATCTAGGAGTATTGGTTCATGGATGTTACAGGAAATAATTATGATGTAAATATATTTTTATTTCATGAAACACGAAAACAAATTAATAAAAGGAAGTAAAAAATATCATTCATAGAGAGTTTAATATTTTACGTGAAAAATATCATTTTCATAAATATTATTTCATAGATTTATTAATTATATTCAAAATAATATATTATGATATCTCATATTTATATATTAGTGAAAAATGTATATATTCTATGATAGAAATTGTATCTAATTTTTTGTATTATATTTTTTATATTTTTGTGGATAACATGCCTAATTATGTATATATAGTGTGTTTCATTACATTGTAATTTTAACATTAATTTATTAGTAAATTTGTATTTTAATTACAATTTCATGTCATTTTAAAAAAATGTAATAGAAATTTTGAAATTACTCATTGCATACATAAATAAATGTTAATGTGAGTTTTATCTAAAAAATATTTATTTTATTATAATTCATTCATTAATTCACAATAAATTTTCATTCATTTTTTTATTTAAATTAGATAATAATATAATAATGTTTTTATAAAGTTAGAAATATGTCTGGGAATGAACATGTCTTCACAACGAACCTTAAAACTATATTCCATTCCTATTTTCTTCTTTTGCATACTTTCTTTAGAGGATCATTATAAAAACACTTCCTCGAGTAAAATATTGAGCTACAAGAGGATAATGTGTACTAATAGAGAAATTAACAGTGTTCTACATCACAAAATTACCCAATAATACATTTCCACAAGAACATAACCCTTAAGTGGAACCTATTCCATTATCTCATTGCCATCACATCAGGGAATCCCAATACACACTATTAATTCAATAAAATGCTCCCACAATTTTGTAGTTGTGATTTCTTGGATATTAAAACATCACATGTATGAATCATGGGGATATATAATGTAGTATATGGACTTCTTATGTAAATATATATATCTATGAAGTTATTCACATGATGTAATGTTTATGAAAATATCAATCCAATTATTCCCTCTGTTAGAGCTCCAAATGATGTCAGCCACACAACACATCACTGCATCTGGTCCAAACATTACACTATTTGATTTAATCAATCAGTTTTAATTATCTATTTTCCTTATATTTCTCATGATAAATTCTTTTCATGATGTTATACAGGAGGATTCAATACGGGAATGAATATTATAAATGATATATGAAATCCACTGAAAATGAATAACCCCCCTTGACATTGATGAAGAGAATACTGCATATTGATTATATAAAACATTTGCGGGGACTAATATAATATATTCACAATTATTCTAAACAAATTATTTAATATAGTGATACATAAAATTAATACATTATTATCAAATCATTTTTAGAAAAATATACAAAATAATATAAATCAAAAAAATTATTTTGTTATTGTCTTAGAAAAATTAGGTTTTTGCAACTAAAATAAATATAGATAATTAAAAATTATTTAAAGGAAATTATAATTTCTATAATATTATTACATTATTTGATTTATATTTAATTACCTAGGAACATATATCAGTGAAAAGTGATGATAAAATCTGTTTAAGGGATGGAATAATTATGATAAAGAGAAGTCATGAAACAATATATGTAAATCTATGAGTATAATAGTAATCATCAAATCATAAGCATATAATCAACACCATAATCATATGTAATTCATTTTATTGATAAATGGAAGGTGAATTTTTTTTGTAATTATTCATCATTAAATTGGGGCCACAAACCATGGATATAATTTGAAAAAATCAAACAACAAGTTAACAGATACATACATTAAAAAATATAATTTCATATAATTAGTATAATGATAGTATCATGTTCGTATATATTATTAATTTTATATATATCACATTAACTAATTCGTTAGATTTCTATGTAATTCATGCCCCACCCATGCATCACAATATTCACATAATCATCTATACGAGGTAGAATGAATTAATATATCAATCATTATCATGAAATTATCCAATGAGAATAGAATGATATTCATAGTGTTCTCATAATATATAATAAAAAAATAATCTTACAGGTCACTAGAGGAATAATGAAAAAAATCATATGTGAATAATTTACATGAATATATCATAATTCAAAATAATGAGAAAAATGATCATAAAATTAATCAATGTGAGCCTTTGAGAGTAATACATTTTTAAAATTTAACTGAATAATGGATAATATTTTTCATCATTTAATTAAATAAAGAATATCCTTAGAATATATAAATGTAGATGGAGCTAAAATGAATTTATAAGATATTTATTAGCATTCATTGTGAAAATATAATAAAAGAGTGGATAACTCATAAAAGAGAAAAGAAGGCTGACAATCCACTTACCATAGGACCCATTTCATTTCTCCACGATTACACATCCTTTATATTCAAAATATTTTTAGGAAAGCTTGAATACAAAATTTTACAAAATTATATTTTTTTATTGACCAATTATATGAATTAAAATTTACTCATCAATTTTTTATAAGATATGATCTGGTCGATGAGATGTATTTTGGTAATAAAATTTATTGTTTAAATTTATGGATTTCAACTAATTTTTATTTCTTATTATATAAAATTCATATATAATTTTATAAAAGGATATATATATATATATACAACAAATTTCTTTTGAAAATTATCCATGATGGAGATGATAAATAAATAATTTATTACATCCTCGTAACAAGTTTAGAAAACCTTCATTGGGTGTATAAGAATAGGGGGTTAGTGGTAACACATATACATTTTAAATTATTTATTTATATGTTACTGTGAAATAAAATTAATTATAGATATACAATCTTAACTAACCAACCATATTTGAGGTGATACATAAATATTCAACAAAGTCAGTGTAGGTGGTAAACCAAACATTAATGGGCATTATTTTAAGAGAGGGAGAAAGATAATAATTTCTTGTTAATAATATAAATATATATCTATATCCACAATAAAATTTATATGGTATTTTATATTATAACATTCCTATATTTTAAAAGTAAATACTATGTTTTATAGCATAAAATATACACCCCATCGAGCATAAACACAAAATTAAATGTTATTATTTTAATGTGATAGTTATAATGTATCCTTTAAATTGGAGTGTGTGAATTAGAATAACAAACATATAAATTATATAATGATAAAAATCAGTATTAATTTATTGGTATGTTATTATAATATAATAAATCAATTTTTAGTAAATTAATTTATTCTCCAAAAAATATTTCCCTTCAAAAATACTGTTTCATTCATTTTATAAGTTAATATTAAAAATAATTTCTTAGATAAATATATAATATTTTTGAAAAAAAATATTTCAAATTTAAATTAATAATTTTATATTATCATAGAATGTTTTTGATTAATTTTATTAAAAAAAGGGGATCTTGATGAATAGTGAAAATTAATGGTTTTTATTGAAAATTGTATTTTTGCTTCATCCTTTTGTTAAGATACGGTTTATTTTAAATTTTTTTTCATAGAAAAATTATTTTTCTATATTATTATTAATTCATATTATTTCATTTGAATCAATTTTCCAAATTATTTTGGTATATACTCATTTTTTAAAATATAAATATGAATTTCAAAATTTATTTTTTCTCTAAAAAACTATTTTTTTCACTTTTTGAGATCATATTTTAAGATTCATTTTTAAGATATATAAGAATTTTATTTTGTGAAATATAATTTCTTTTTACATTTAGAAATACATTTTATCATATGATATGTTTTTTTCTTTTTTCATGAAGAACTAAATTTTTTGTTACTAGTGAAAAATAATGTTTTTTGATGAAATATAATTTCTTTTATGTTATTAGAAATTCATAGAAAAAATTAAAAAAATTATGAAAATTATGTAATTAGTAATGTGTGATAAAATAGTACAAATATAATTCATAAATAATTGAAAACATATATATTAAAATTTATTCCATAATAAAAATTGAAATCATTTTTCTTGTTAACGTAGAGCCTTCACTACAATGAAAAGTATATTTTATTATCCTAAAACTATTAATTAGGATAAAATAAGTCCATTATATAATATTATATTTAATATTACATATTATTGATTATTTTAATGGTTTGATATTAATTTTACAGTTATATAACTTGTATATTATACAAATGCTTGTGTATGGCCATCAATTTCCATAAAAAACATTAAGTATGTTTTGATGATATATATTTGATTTAAAATATATACATAACATATATAAATAAATATTGATATTAGAATAAATTTAATTTCTTGATATAAAATTTTTTATTATCTTTTGGAGCCACATTGATATGATCATGACCCTTATAGTAATTTATTATATAAAAAGAAAAAAAATTCATATTATTAAATTCAATAATTGTAACATTTTTAATATTTATTGTTTAAATGGATTTTTAAAAATATAAATATTATTTGGTAATATAAATGATTTATCTTAACATTGGTAATTTAATTTAAATTTTTTTTATTGAAATATTTAACTCAAATACATGCACTACCTTTATGAAATAATTGTTAAATTAATATAAAAATGAAACTAATGATATCCAATATTTTAGAATAATTTTAATTTGGTATAATTTTTGTGATAAAATAATTTAATATATTAATATTACATATTTTTGATATGCTAAAATAATTTATTCTAAATTGAATTGTTATCTTGATATTTTTAATGATAGTATAATGAATTCTTCTATTGATAAACATTATTAATATTTTATAATATATAATATTTTATTAAAATATATACAATTTCAAATTAAATTAAATTAGTAAAATTATTATTAAAAAGTTTACTCTATCAACCGTGATTCATTTTTGGGCCATTTTTTATATATATTATATATTAACCATAAATATAGTAAAAAATAAATGTTGTGATGGAAAGAGTATAAGTGGTTAAATAATAGTTAAAATACAAGATATGAGTGCAAATATAGAAAAAAAATGTTGTTTTTATTGAATAATTTTATTTATGCAAATAATCACATTATATCCTTAATTAATATGTTTTTATAAATTCAGTATTATGAATTATTTGAATAATATTTTGTTATTTTAGGAAACTCCAAGAGTGAACATCCCCTCTCTAATAAAAGATAACCCCTTCATCTACATTCTAAAAACATAAAAACCAATTTTTGAGACAATAAATATGGAAATATATTCCTATAACCCCACACTGTGTTGAATGGGTCTTATCCAAGGTATAAAACCACCCTTAAGGTGTTAAAAATTATATTGTCGGAAAAGGGAAGGTATTGTTTTTAATCAAGAATTTTTTTCCAAATTATAAGAAACATATTCGACCATGATAAAATAATAATAAAATAATAATAAATTTATTTAAATGTTATTATGTTTGTTGAATTGAAAATATTCATCTTGTTGTACCCCCGATTTCTGGTATGTAACCCTTGTTATATGATTTTTAATTGAATGAAGAATATGGGAGATGACTGGGGAGTGTTTGGGAGACTTTTAAAGCGTAAAAGGGAAAAATATGGGGACGCACGGGCTGCACACGACTTTCCAAAATGTGCGGAAGCTGTGCGGGTGGTGGGATTTTGGACAGAGGAGACCGCACGGTTTACGCACGGTATGGGAAAATCATGCAAGGAGGTCGTGCGGAGATCCCCTCTCTAGTAGTGACTGTCGCACGGTTAGCACACAGTTTAACTAACTGTGTGGATTAACCTTGCGCGAAGTCAAATTATATCCTATTTATTAGGATCTAATCCGTTTTATCATTTAACCCACTCGTTTTTTCTTCTAGACGGCCCTAACATGGTATTTCCCTCTTGGGAAAGTGGGAGAACACATTCCAGGCGTTTTGGAAGCGATCCGGAGGGTTGCCTTGGCGTTTAGAGGCAGTTTGATCGCGGTAAGTCTCGTTCTTGTCTTGTTTTTTTAGATCTCCTTCTTCCCTCTTGTTGGATCCATAGATCTATGCCCGAGGATGGTAGATCTAAGGTAGTGGATGACTTTTAAGTCATTTTTTGTCTTATTGGTGATAGGGGAAGGAATCTAAGGAGGTTTCGTGCTGTTTTGACCCAGTGTTCTTGGCGTTCTTCATCTGTCGGTGGTTTTTGCCTAAGTGGTTGAGGTAGGTGGATTCACTCTAGACTCATCTTGTTATAATTGGTTGTCTTTGTTTTAAATTGGATTGTTTGAATGAAACTGAGTGTGCCAAGCATGGAATAAATCTTCTTTAGTTATGAAGTATTGTTTTGATGAATTTGGGAAATCATTGTGAATTGTTGTGCAAATTTATTTGGCTTCTTAAATTTAAAATGTTGATTTTAAATTATGGATTTGCTGGAATGGTAAATGGTTTGCTGAAAGATAGGTTTTCAATAAAAAGGGGTGTTTTATTGAAATGGTTTGGTATTGAAATGGCTTGATGAAATTGGTTCACTCTTGGGTTTTCAATAAAAGTACGGTTTTATTGAAATGGTTTGAAATAGTTGAACACACTTAGTTTTGATGGAAATGGTTTCCAATAAAATCTGTTTTATTGAAAGGATGGTTTTGGCATGATTATTGTGAATATGTGGTGTGTGATCATGTTGCATATACGAGGCATGGTTGAAATGGAACCTTGGGCTTGAGGCCAAATGTTTAATGGAACATGGGACTTTTAAGTATGAGGCTTGGTTTATATATGACCTTGTGCTCAGTTCCAAAGGTGTGATGGAACATTGGAAACAATTACCTTGTAACGACTTGGTAGATCGACAAGAAACCGCTCATAAGTATGGAACTGTCATAACGATGAATACATGGTTGATTTCATAGGCTTGTGAAATGGTAAGGAATGCCAAAACGAGATGTTTTTCAAATGCTTTGGAAACTTGTTTGGTTATTTATCTGGAAAAATAAAATGTTGGGAAATCTTGTTTAAATTGCACTTTGATACTTTCCAGCATGGATGGATTTGGAAATCTAGTTTATATTTAGTTATAAACTGCTTTAGTGAAACTTTTTTTTATATAAATAGTTTTATATAAATGTGGCTAACTCTACTATCCTAGTGGCATGAGTAGGGGAGTCATTGGGGAAATCCTACTGGGTTTTATACTCACCCCTACTTTTTAACTTTGGTGCTTTTGCAGATGTTTTATTCCGAGACACAGGTAAAGTTAAAACATCTCATTATTAGTGGCTTGTGGTGACGTTCGGGAGATGTTGTGGAGCTGGATCTTGTGGACCACTTATTTGTGGTGTCTTTTGTTAGTCTTGGGTTGTTCTCTTCCCACATTGTACTTTGATGTTTAGATTAGTCATCCGCTGTTGTGTACTCTGATGTGGTTTAATATAAATGAAATTGTTGATTGGTCTATCATTGTACATGAATCATATAGTGAATGGTTAATGTATGGGTTGATTTCATAAAGGGTAAATCATCCCCCACTTGTATTTGAAACACTTTGACATTTATTTCCAACCTTTGGTATCTTGTGTATGTATCTTAAGGCCAAGTAATGATGGTTTTATTCTAGAGCCACTAAGGATAAGAAGGTCATTACAAATGGTATCAGCTTGTTCGGTCCTTGCCAAACAAGTAGTCATTAATGATCTTCATCTGGGAGTTGAAATTCATTCTTGTCTATTCCTTGGGTGGTTATCTTAGACATGAGTAGGATTTTCGGAACATTAAATTTATAGCATAAGCGGACATAGCTAACCCATTTATATTTAACTTCATGTTACCAGGGTGTTGGGTACACAAGTGTTTTGGATATACTTTTAGAATGTTGGAAATTTCATTGTCATGGGTATATCCAATGAGATTAGCATAACATGAATTCTAGAGGAATGAATTCCCACTAGGATTGCTTATCTCATTCTGACAGATGAGTAAGACTTTGGTATAAGTTTGAAATTATTGAAAAATGCAGAAATTGATTTTCAAATTAATGATTTTGAAAAGCGGATATTTGGTGTATTTTGAAAATGGATTGATTTTCAAAAGGTATGATGAATGTTTTCAAAAATGGATGAACATGGAAAAATGTTGTTTGAGAACAATGTTGTGATAGTTGATGTGATAGAATTTGAAATTCTAAGACAACAATTTCTAAAGAGTGAGATTGACAGAGTTTATTGTTGGTTTAGATAATGGCACCCGGTAGGCATCGTCGAAACCAACTCAAAGAAGCTGCGTAGAATGTGGTTGCACCTAAACCACGTGTGAACCAAGAGTTGGTTCAATGTATTTTCCACGCTTTTCAAGCTGTGGATACAAGGAGATGGAGGAATGATCCACAACATATGGATTATACCATCCAGTTCATGAAGCATAATTCACCACACATTAGGGGTGATGCTGAACCCGAGAATGTAGAAGTGTGGCTAAGCAGGATGAATCGTATATTCGATTACATCGGCACACCAATAGAGAAATAAGTAAATCCAGTTACGTATATGCTCGAGTTTCTTGCACGTTAGTGGTGGGATCTAGCAGTGGAAGCTAAATTGGATGAAGACCTTACATGGGATGATTTTGAAGAATTGTTTAACAAAAAATTCTATTCTCACATGTTCAAGATCCAAAGAAAGAAAGAATTTTTCTTCTTGAAGCAGGAGAATCTCCCTGTCACAGCATATGCCTCTAAATTCATTTCTTTAGTGAACATTTCACCAGAAGTTGTTGCAAGTGCGTCGTTGAAGGAACACATCTTTGAATCAGGGCTAAGGCAGGAGATTATTTCGAAGATTGTGGTGCTCTGTATTACGAATTATAAAGAGATGGTGAATAAAGCAACGGTTGTTAAATGTGATATCTCGGGATCAATAGGGGGAGGAAGTATGATGATACCCATGGGTACGGGTGGGAACTCTAATGTGGGGAATAAGTGGAAGAGGGACACATACATCCATGGTGGGAGTGTGAATCAGAACCAGACGGCGGGATTAGTCAGCCTTCCTCCACCACCCTAGAGCAAAGAAGGTTTCTTTCAATGTGGTTTGACTAATCACATGAAATGAGAATGCACAACACCACCGATAGCATGCCATAATTGAAACAATATGGGGTATCTTCAATGATATTGTCGCAGTGCTCCACGATCAAGTGTTCGGGACACATCTCAGGTGTCATAAGCATCGTATGCTTCTACAGGACGAGGACAAAAGAATAAGTCTCATCAGCTTAACAGAGCTAGCCATGGTGATTCTCAAAATACCATGACCCCTCTACCAGGGCAGTCTCAGCAAGGAAACAAAGAGAACAGTGCAATGACAAAACAATTGTATGGAGCTGAGAAGATGATTGTGGATGATCAAGAAGGACCATCTACAGTGAGAGGTATGATTCTTTTGAATTCTACCCTCGTGCAAGTGTTGTTTGATACTGATGGATCATATTCCTTCATTTCTTCTCATGCTGTTGACTTTCAATGTTTAAAAATAGAAATGATTCCTTCTATATTTAAACAACAAAATCCTCTTAGTGAAATAGAATGTCAAACATTCATGTGTAGAGCATGTGCTATAACTATTGATGGAGTTTAGCTGAAATGGGACTTATCCATGTTGGATATGAATTTCTATGATGTAATACTGGGTATGGATAGGTTGAAACGTTTTTAGGCTCACATAGACTGTTATAGGAGAATGATTAGTTTCACGACTGAGGACGGCATTGAAATTCTCTTCAGAGGAGAGAGGATGGCCATGAAAAGTGCAAAGAGTGTGATGGCACCAATGGTGGGAACAATCTCTCACCAATTGGCAGTGATGACTTTGGAATCAAGGGAGGAGATTGAGGAAAATAGTTTTCCAGCTGTCGTGGATAAATTTCCTAATGTTTTTCCTCAAAACTTCTCAGGGTTACCACCTGTGAGAGAATTGGAGTTCACGATTGATCTCCTTCAGGGGACCAGTCCCATCTCACTTCCATATTATAAGTTGAAACCAACGGAGACAAAGTAATTGAATGTGTAGTTGGAAGAACTGGAAAGAAAAGGTTTTATTCGGACAACCGTGTCTCTAAGGGCAGCTCCAGTTTTGTTTGTAAATAAAGCAGATGGAACTTTGAGGCTATGTGTAGATTAGCGTAAACATAACCAAGTTATGATAAAGAATAGATACAAACTTCCACGCATTGATGACCTGTTTGATCAATTAAGGGGAGCTCAGTGGTTCCCCAAGATTGACTTACAGTCAGGATATCACCGGTTGTGAGTTCGGAAGGAGGATATTCCGAGGACAACCTTCAGAAGAAGATATGGCCACTAAAAATATGTATTCATGCCTTTTGGTCTTACGAATTCACCTGTGGTCTTTATGGCTCTGATGAATTAGATATTTCAATGATATCTGGATTCTTTTGTTGCGGTGTTTGTAGACGACATATTGGTGTACTCAAAAACAAGGGATGAGAATGAGAAACACTCGGCGATAGTGTTGGATATCTTCAGAGACCACCAGTTGTATGAAAAACTATCAAATTGTGATTTTTTGATACAAGAGGTACGGTTTTTGGGCCATGTTGTTTCTGAAAAAGGTGTTTCAGTGGATCCATAAATGATAGAATTTGTTCTTTTTTGGAAACGGCCGAAGAATGTCTTTTAAATAGAAAGTTTTCTTGGTCTAGCTGGTTATTATCAATGCTTTTTTCATGACTTCTCACGACTAACTTCGCCTATGATAGCTTTTACAAAGAATAATGCTCCATTTCAATGGACTGAGGAATGTCAAAGATCTTTTCTAGAGTTTAAAGTTTTCCTTACATCAGCACCCATCTTGATCACGCCTGAATCGGGACAAGGTTATGTGTTGTATTGTGATGCTTTGGGAATAGGGTTGGTATATGTTCTCATGCAAGGAGACTATGTTGTTGCTTATGGTTCAAGGCAGTTGAGGATTCATGAGAAGAATTAACCAACACACTATTTGGAGTTGGTTGCATTCTTCCATGCATTGAAAACATGGAGACATTATCTCTTCGGTGAGAAATTAACTATGTTTATGGATCACAAAAGCCTGAAACATATTTTCTCACAACAAGACATGAAACTGAGGCATAGGATATGGATGGAGTATCTCCTGATGTTTGACCTTGACTTGATTTACACACAAGGAAAAGGGAATTTGGTGGCGTATGCAATGAGTAGAAAGTCATATGCTCAGTTGGTGAAAGAAGCTTCAGACGAATGGCAATTGATGTCGGCCTTAGCCGATATTCATGTGGAATGTGAAGACCGAGATGATGTTACAGTTTTCTTTCCAGTTGCGCTTGTTACTAGTTTGGTGGATATATTAAAAGAGGCACAAACAACCGATGTAGACTATGATGCAATGAGTTCAGAACTCAATGTAGGGGAGACCATTGAGGGAAGGAAGCTGGATGAGAGTTCATTTTTGCGGTTTCGAGATCGGATGGTTGTACCTTAACTGCTCAAGAGAAAATCCTTCATGCTTACCACCATTCCTGATGGGATGTACATCCCGGTACACAAAAGATGTATAAGGAGTTGCAGGCGTAGTTTTGTCGGAGCGACATGAAAAGGAAGGTGGATGAGTTCGTCTTATGGTGTTTAACTTGTCAGCTGGTTAATGTAGAGCATCAGCAGCTAGCCGGTATGTTACAATCATTATCTATCCCTGTGTGGTAATGGGATCAGATAGAAATGGATTTTGTTACAGGTCATCCAAGAACGGTCCAGAAACACGATGCCATTTTGGTGATAGTGGATCGTCTAACCAAGTCGGCCCATTTCATCCCAATTCATGAAACCCATGTGGTGGAAAATAATTCAAAAATATATATTCGAGAAGTGTTAAAGAGGCATGGGGTACCAGTGTCTATCATCTCAGATAGAGATATGAGGCTCACATCTCATTTCTAGAATTCATTACAGCAAACCCTGGGGACTCAGTTGACGACGAGTACGGCGTATCATCCTCAAACAGATGGGAAATTTGAGCGGATGATACAAATATTTTAAGACATGTTGTGGGCCTGTGTAATGGATTTTGGTGGATCATGGGAGGAGTATATACCCTCGGTGGAGTTCTCATACAATAACATTTATCAGGCCTCGATACACATGGCTCCATATAAAGCATTGTAAGGTCATCCTTGTCGTTCTCCACTTTATTGGGTGGAAATAGGTGAGAAATCACTATTTGGGACGATCCTTGTCCAAGAAACAATGGAGAAGATCCAGTTGATTAAAAAGTGGATAGAGACGCCTCACAGTCATCAGAAAACTAATGCAAATCATCACCGAAGACTGTTTTATATTGTAGTGAGTGGTCATGTCTTCTTGAGGATCTCTCCACGTCTTGGACAACATCCTTTTGGGAAGCATGGCAAGTTATCTCCTCGATATATAGGCCCTTTTCAAGATACTGGAACGAGTTGGAGAGGTGCATATCGGTTGGAATTACCACCATGGTTCAGTGTAGTGTATAATGTGTTCCATGTATCCCAGTTATAGAAGTATCAACCCGATCCTGACCATGTGATCAGATTGGATCATGTTGACCTAGAGCTGGATGCTTCATTGGTACATATCCTAGTGTGTATTGTGGATAGGAAGGATAAATTCTTGCATGGAAAAATCATCAGTCTAGTGCGGGTTTTGTGGCAACATGGTCAGATTTAGGAAGAGACTTGGGAACGTAAAAATGATATGAAGGAGCGGTGGCCATAACACTTTCAGTCAAGCGAGGGTTTTATTCTTTCCAAGGACGGAAAGGCAATGGTGGGGAGAATGTAGTACCCCCAGTTTCTGGTAAGTAACCCTTGTTTAATTCTTTTTTATGTGCATGAATCATATGGGAGATGGTTGGGGAACGTTTGGGAGACTTTTAATGCGTAAAATGGAAAAATGTGGGGATTCATGGGCTCTTCACGGTTTTCCAAAACGTGTGAAAGCTGTGAAGGTGGTGGTCTATTGGACAGAATATACCACATGGTGTGCACATAGTTTTTGAAATTCGTGTGGGGAGTCGTGTGGAGACCCCCTCTCTGGCAGTGTCTACCTCATGGTTAGCGCACGGTTTAACTAACCAAGATTAATAACTGTGCGCGAAGTCAACTTAGATCCTATTTATTAGGATCTAATCCGTTTTATCATTTAACCAACTCGTTTTTTCTTCCAGACGGCCATAACTCGGAATTTATCTCTGGGGAAGGTGTGAGAACACTTACCAGGTGTTTTGATAGCAATCTGGAGGGTTTCCTTGGCATTTAGAGGCCGGTTGATCGCGCTAAGTCTTGTTCTTGTCTTGTTTTCTTAGATATCCTTCTTCCCTATTGTTGGATACTTATATCTATTCTCGAGGTGGGTAGATCTAAGGTAGTGGATGACTTTTAAGTTAGTTTTTGGTCTTTTGGGTGATAGAGAATGGAATATAAGGAGGTTTCATATTGTTTTGACCCGGTGTTCTTGGCCTTCTTCGTCCGTCGGTGGTTTTCGCCTATGTTGTCGAGGTAGGTGGCTTTACTCTCGACTCCTCTTGTTGGAATTGGTTGTATTTGTTTGAAATTGGCTTGTTTGAATTAAATCTATTGTGCAAAGAATGGAATAAATCTTCTTTATTGTTGATTTATGGTTTTGATGAAATTGTGATATCATTGTGAATTATTGTGAAAATTGATTTGGCTTTAGGAATTTAAAATGTTGATTTTAAATTACAGATATTCCGGAATGGTAAATGGTTTGATGAAATATGGGTTTTCAATAAAAGGGGTGTTTTATTGAAATGGTTTGGTATTGAAATGGCAAGACAAAATTGGTTCACTCTTTGGTTTTCAATAAAAGTACGGTTATATTGAAATGGTTTGAAATGGTTGAACACAAATGGTTTTGATGGAAATGGTTTGCAATAAAAGGTGTTTTATTGAAAGGATGGGTTTGGCATGATTATTGTGAATATGTGGTGTGTGTTCATGTTGTATATATAAGGCATGGTTTAAATAGGAGCTTGTTCTCAATGACAAATGATTAGTGGCACATGGGACATTTAAGTATGAGGCTTGGTTGAAGTAAGACATTTTTCATGGTGCCAAAGGTGTAATGGAACATGGGAAACAATTACCTAGTGACAACTTTGTAGATCGATGAGAAACCTCTCATGAGTATGGAACTATCATAATGATGCATGCATGGTTGAGTTCATGGGCTTGTGAAATGGTTGGGAATTCCAAAACGGGATGTTTTTGAAATGGTTTTCAAACTTGTTTAGTTATTTTTCTGGAAAAATAAAATGTTGGGAAATCTGGTTTAAATTTTACTTTGATACATTCGAGCATGGTTGGTTTTGGAAAACAAGTTTATAGTTAGATATAAACAGCTTTGGTGAAAAAAATTTTATATAAACTATTTTATATAAATGTGTCTAACTCTTCTATCCTAGTGGCGTGAGTAGGGAAGTCATTGGGGAAAAACTACTGGGATTTGTACTCACCCCTACTTTGGCACTTTGGTGCTTTTTCAGATTTTGTATTTCGAGACATAGGTAAAGGTAAAACATCTCATTACTAGTGGCTTGTGGTGATGTTCGGGAGATGTTGTGGAGATGGAGCTTGTGGACCACTGAGTTTTGGTGTCTTTTGGGAGACTTGGGTTATTCTCTTTATGCTCTGTACTTTGATTTTTGTTTTAGTCTTCCACTATTGTGTACTCTGATTTGGTTTAATATAAATGAAGTTGTTTTTTGGTCTTTCTTTGTTCACGCATCATATAGTGAATGGTTAATGTATGGGTTGATTTCTTAAAGGGTAAATCATCCCCCACTTGTATTTGAAACCCTTCGGCATTTATTTCCAACCATTGGCATCTTGGGTATGTAGCTTAAGGCCAAGTAATGACTTGTTGTATACTCAAGACAATGAGGATAAGCGAGTCATTACACATATCGTCATTAATAAAATGGGAATAGAACACATTGTCCATGTCTATGAAAAACTACCACCTCGTGAACTGATTTACTTTATCTTCAATCACCATCTATCAAGAATGATTATAATGATGTAAATAATGAATATATTTTATATTAATTATATATTTATCATTATTAAAGGAAAATATTTCATCTTAATTTTTATCTTTACATTTACGACAAAATGTTAATGTCACTTGTGCATACTTGGGCTCTATCAAATATTTGAAGCGCTGTCATTCATTTCAAATAACCACATCTCATGGATAATATATATAAAAATATTTATATATTTCATATGATTGAATGATATTATGATATTTCTATAAATATTAAATAATAATAACCTTCGATCATTAATTATTGTTAAAAATTGAATCATTACTCATTCATGCATACAACCTATCATCTCCGTGATTGTAACATAGTTCAATTTTTATAACCATATTTTATTTATTGATATAATTATTTTAATCAAAGTATAAATGTTATAATTATTTCATTATTATCATTATGGAGATGATTTAATGCTAATATATTTTACCCTAGTCAACCTACATTTGTCTTTATGGACATTTGAAATAAATATAATCAATGTGTTCAATATAAACCTAAATAATTATGTTTTTGTTATATCTTGGTAACAAATAAAATTAGATGAGTAATATAATTATAAAATGATCACATGGAATTAAATAATCAACCTATATTAGTTATTCAGGAAGTTTACAGACATAATTTGTAAATTTAGACTCATGGTATGGTAAAATATTTTGAAATCATTACTTTAATTTTCTAATCAATATTTATTTACATGAATGTAATGTAAATATATTTTAACTTATGAATAATTTGAATATTTTCCCATAATAATTATTCTGTCATTATTTAAAGCATCTATTATATATTCCAATGGTGTTTTTTGAATATATTGGTTACTTTTTTATGTGTGGTTGCTTTTAATATTTTAGAATTCATTTATAAGAGAAATTGAAATTTTTATATCATAATGTGTGCTTCACAATTATTTAAAACAGTTTTTCTAGTGTTTTATTCATTAAATGGTCTATGGAAATTATTTAAGATGTCTTTAGCCGAAAAATATCTCATGTGTTGGACCATTGTAGCTTATAAAACTTATGCACCCAGATAGTGCCCTGATTTAAAGGGAAATGATTTGGTTCTCTGGTGAAAAATATTTTATATTTTTCCTGTGCTTATTCCTCTTTATTGCGTATTTGGAATGATTTATTATAGATTCTTTGATTATGAATAACCAATGATCCTCCGAGTTTTATCTATGCATTCTAATGTGATTTAATTTAAAAATTGTTATCTCAAAATTAATGATAATGATTATTTTGAAGATAACATTAATATATTTTTGAATGGAAAGGTGTGTTTTTTATATTTAGTTTGTAATGGTTTTATAGGAGTTTCACTGAACTAATGTGTTTCATCTTTATGTACCTTTATGATATTTTTTTCCCATAACATGTTTTAAAATGTATTCCAAATTTTATATGTAAGAGTAGGTACAACGATGATGTCATGATGAAAATTTCAATGATTTACCTTGACAGGAAACCATGTTTCATTATTAAAATGATTATTTTTGCATAAAAAATGGATACTAATTATTTGTGTCCAAATTTACTGTTTGGGTTTAATATGTAATAGTCTTTCCTTAATATATAAAATAATAAAACCAAAAGATCTTAAAAATTGTATAAATGTAAATTCTAGATTGAAATTTTAATGATATGTAAAGAATAACGATGGGTACTTATTGTTTTTATTAGAAGATTGTTCATAAAAAAATTTAGGATATGAATTTTTCATGTGAGGGTTCATTTAGTGTTATAGAAATAATCATGGGTTTTCAAGTTGGAACTTGATAATATGTTGATATTTTAGATACCTCTTTGATCTGTTTTGATAAGAAATTATAATGTGACTTATAATGTGTTTGGAGAGATTTATTTTAGAGTTTATTATAGGTTAATAAATTTTTGGATGCAAAATTAAAGGTGTGAGATAATATTTCAGGATAATGATTTTTATTTTATGATGAGTTTTTTATTGTTAATTTTTAGGATAAGATTCAAATTTCTATAATTAAATAAGGATTATATTAATATATTTTACAAAAGGAAAACCCAAAGGATTGTTGAAAACCCAACACATCTGAAAAGGTCATGGGGGTTGATCCCATAACCAAATGAATACAAGGGTACATTGCCTACCATTATACCATGTGATGTAAAAGATAATGTGATTTTTTAGTTTAAAATATCTTGTTGATAAATTGTATATTTATTTTGGGAACATGCCATTGATCAAATAGTTATCCATGTGATTCGTTATCAATTTTTGTATTATTTGATTGTTGTTATTTCTAAAAATGATCACTATTTTGGGGACCCAATTTTACTTACATAAAACTAATACTATTGGAATTTATTAGATAAAAAATAAAATAATTATATTTCAGTACTATATATGATCTTATTGTTGATTTATGATAATTTATGGAAATGGATTGCATATCTTAGTGATTATGGGATCTTAGAAACTATGCATTTTTATTGAGACATTAATAGTTATTGATGTAATTTCAATATAAGGCTCCAATTTTATATTCGATTAATATGTGATCAAATCCCTCCCATTTCATGGACTCAATATTTTTATATAATATTTTGGTTTAATTTTAAGGGTAGCAATTTTATGAAGGATCTATGTTGATCTTTAGGTATTACTGTTAAAGTTTGTAGGTTATAACATTTTTTCATCATATAGATGTCAATTATTTTAGGAGAGTTATCTAATTATGTACTAACCATTATGGTTTGGGTTAATAACAACAAATATAATGAATAATTTTTTTCTATAGTATATTTGGTAATCTATGGATGCAAAATTATAGTTCCCCAAGAATAAAAAATTAATACTCATCATTCGGTGAAAGAGATTTACTTTTTAATGGATATTGATTATAGGATGAATCAAAACAATACAGGTATACATATTTACATATAATTCTTGTATATACGATAAATTAATTCATAAAATCCCTGAAAACGTTTTTCATATTAAAATTTTATTAACTCTCTTTACATAAAATATCATCATTCTTCATTTAATCCAAAAAATATTTATGATTTCCAGATGTTCAACATTTATGGGAGCATATTTTATACCACTCCCTATAATTTCTTGATAATTATTTTACCCTTATATATATATTTTAACTTCCCACATATTTTTTTACACTTGGTAACCTATTATGTGTCATTTCATGTAACCTTCATACTTTTATTTCAGTATTTTTCAATATATTGTTTTGGTTAATCCAGTTTAGGATGTCATATTTCAACAAATTTATTTTGAAAATACAAACCTATAGTTTTCAAAACATTTTTAAAATTGAAGGTAAATAATTTACAAAATGGGTGGGGGGATTTAATATCCTCATATTTTTAACTGAAACAAAAATACTGATTGCGTAAAAGATACGCCCAAATATCATAAATGGAAAAATAAATATTATTATTTAAAAGTTACAATTATAACTTATCCACTAAATTTTAGTGGTGCAATTTCAATTACTAATTTATGAAAAAAATTAGGTCCCACACAATGTGAATTAATTTTTATGTTCTTATAATGGAATCACATTGTTTTTAGTATATTTCATTTATTCCCAAAAAATATGTTTTCTTCAAAAATGGTGTTTCGTGAATTTTATAAGAGAATTTTATAAGTCAATTTATTCATTAGTTTATAAGAGTATTAGAAATTAAATTCAATGAAATTAGTATAATTTTCCTATTTCATCATTTCCATATTATCATAAAACTATTTTTTGTAAAATTTATTATCCCCATCCTCGGGGCCAGATAACAATTTCCTGGAGTCGGGTCGCCAAATGACCTTAAGCGGGCCTCCTTGCAAGTCAGATGTTTCCGACTAGTAGTGAGGCTCTAATGGTTCAAATTTTGATATTATAAAAAAATTAAGGGAGTAAGAAAAAATAGATAACAAATTAAGTTATGTATAAATTGAGAAATATACCAAAACATGCATTTTTAACAATTTTCCAAACATGGAACAAACCATAATAAAATAAAAAATATGGCATGTTACTTTAATAGTTCCACATGTAAATAAATCCCAATATGAAATCCCCAATATAGGTCCTAAATCAATGTCTAGATTCTAAATCAAGCACATACAAAGCCCAACTCAAATCCTTTACATAGGGAGTTTGTCCTTATCCAAACTTGCACCATAGAAATATCAAGGGTATCTAAAAGCAGGCCGAATAGGGTGAGAGTAAAAATCATTGGGCCATCACCAACGATGTCGATAAAATATAAAGTCTAAATATATATTGAATAAAAAAATTATATAAATCAAATGATAAACCATTATAAGTTTGGTTCCATTAGTTAACAATATTCAGTATAACCATTTTAATCATTTGTTACACTTAAACTGATTGATCAATTGGTTATGAATTTTCATCATATACACAACGACTAAAGATGGTCAATTATAATTCATAAGGTAGTATGTTATCATCCCAATCCAACAAGGTATACTCATTTTATAATAAATAAATCATACACACCTAGGATCCTTGGTCTAGGGAGTTTTATCAACTGAAATTGTCAGGGGCATAATGCATCAGTCCCCTTCCTGAACACATTCATTAAAGGGGGTGGCTTATAGAGTCACATCCCAACCCAAAACATTGGTGTATATAATAAATTAAAATAATCCACACTACCAATTCATGTGTACTTTCCTATTTATACATTTTCCACATTACCATATCACAAACAATACAAAAAAATCAATACAGATAACATTCACATTTCACATGTAATTTTGAACATAAATCACCTCTATGAAATTACCCAATAACACATTTACCATTTTTCTTTCATAGACAATATAAAATATTTCCCAATTACCATTAATTGACCCACATAACACATTAATCAATTTATTTATGGGAATTCATTTATGCATTTCTATTAAAATTTCATAAGCTATTTGAGACATCAACATTAATCCATTTAACAAATTTCTGCATTATTCCTAACAATCCCTTGTGCAATTATCAATGAATCAACACCACAAAATATTTTTCCTCATTATAATTCAAACCAGATTTTCCTAATATCTGTCATGGTCTTTATGTCAATATAAATCAACTACATTCTTATGATTATAATTCACCTTTTCCTTGAATTTTGGAACACCACATGTTTTCCCTAAAAAAGTAAAAATAAAAACCCATGCATCCCAATAAGATAACTAAGGGTACAATTTGTCACATTATTGAACTGTTTTACCAAATATCACTAAATATATCAAATTAATGAAAATGGAAAACCAATAACTCAACAAGACATGAAAGAAATATGATCTAGAACATGGGATATTACATGTATACGATATACCTACAATATAATGATGAACAAATCCTTAAAATTATACTTTGATTCATATTCATGCCCCATTTCAATCCCCAACCTATGATCCACTGGAAATGATGGTTTTAAATATTAAAAAGAAGAATAAAAATTCCACTAGCCCTACTCATGAAATTGGTTGAAAGATGAGCATTAGTCATATATGTAGCTTTAATACTAAACTAACAATAATCCAAATATCCTAGTAATGAATCATATCAACCCTTGGGATGTTTTAGAGAATTTTGTTAGTCACTAGGAATGGATAAGAAAAGGTGTTCTGAAAATCAAGTGACAATATTAATATTTCGGGGGGGTGGAGTTTTGTAGAGTCTCACTTTTAAATGGGGTGAAAATTTTGGACATAGGGTTTGCAAAAATATTTTCCAACCATTCATCAGCTTATATCCAACAGGTATATGTTTCACGATTACCTAGGTATCTCCACAATATTTGAAATATGCATGTGAATTGTGTTAAATTCTATTTTCCAAGGTTGCACAATTTGGATCTCCCGCTCACATAGTTTACCCTATTGTGCACCTACTATGAGGCTTACATAGAATGGACCAATATCATTATATTCCTTTCCTCAAACCCAAAGATAAATCTAATCTTCCTCAAATTGCTGATAAAAACATTCATATCAAACTTTAAGGGATTAAAAAAATAAATCATGTGTGCACCTCCATGAAGTACGAGATCTTATATCCTCTACACCTTATATAGGCACATCCTCAAGACACTCTAATGATAATCACTAATATTTTAAAGAATATATAGTTGGTAAATAGTCCTACATTTCCTATTAACTATCCCATGTATCAAACTCGACATTACAATGTTGCCACTTGACTCGAAACAAAGGTACATTCCTTCCCCATAATACATTCTCACAGTAATTCACAACAAGAACTAGATGCAACAAAAAGTGTGCATCATTTTCATCCTTAGTATCCTCAACATCGATCATGTGAGATGTGTAATGCTGATACTTCTGAAGATACGACAAATGAAAAACATCATTCATTCAATTACACCATTTTATAAGATCAATTAATTATTCCACTTGTCCAATCCTATCCAAAATCACAAACAGAACCACATAATTGTGTTCCAACATTCCGTTCTTCATAATCCAATGGTAACCCAATATTTGATACACCCAATGAATCACAATATCACCCATAATAAACATTTGAGGTCTTTGAGATCGATCCGCATACGTCTTATTCCTACTCTGATCCATTGTCATACACATCTAAATAAACTAAACATGTTCAGTCATCTTCTCCATGAGACTCAACCCCAACTACTTTGATTCACCAGTATCCATCCAATATAATTAATATCAACATGGTTTACCATTCAATCCCTCAAATAGTTAAATATGAATCTTATCTTAGAAACTATTATTGTAGAAAAACACAACATCTGAAAAGGGATTCATCCATAATCCACCAAGGTCTGGGATGCAATACCTCATCATATCCTCTAAAACCAGAATATCACACTCTAATATTCCAATTATATGTGGGTGAAAATCCTTACTAAAATATTCTTATTTACCAAAAACCTTCCGAAAATCAATTTTAGAAATAGGTTTGAAATGGGGATCATGATTCAAAAATGTATTCCGATGTACCAAATGAAACTGCACTACTCCTTAAACATAAAACTTTCACAATTGATATATGGTTAATGTCTCTCTAATTCGAAAGAAATGATCCACCTTAGTCAACTCATACACAAATACCAAAATAACCTCATTCTTATGAGGAATCCTATGATGATATTTCAAAAAATCCCTCATCACATCATCCCTTTTCCATTATGGAATGGCGAATTGATATTAAACACCACCAAACTATTGCTACTCAGCCTTCAACAACTAGTTGTTGAGACATTATGATGTAAAACTGGAAACCACATTCATCTTACCAGGCCACCAATAATGCCTATAAAAATCATGATCCATTTTAAGACCATATTTCTCATCCTGGATCGATTCATGAATATCACAGATCAACTCTTATCACGTACATGTTGGAATAAAAATACTTCCACTAAAATAACAAATCCCATCATCTCCAATAGTCCAATCAGAAGGTGAATCTTTATCATTAATTCTTTCCCTTAAATTAAATATGTATCCATCCTTAAATGGTTTATATTTGATCAACAATAGATTAATGGATTCCCTAGATGCAAGGGTCATATATCCTTATCCATCCTTAAACATTATATGAATTTGTAAAAAATGACATCATATTTCCACTTGAAACTTACTCCTCAACAACTAGATTATGATTTATTCAACTCAATGAATCCAAAATATTTTCCCCTTTCCTAGCATAAAAACCATCTCAAATTCAAAAAACATCAGGTACTCAACTATCCTTCACTACAAAAGATTTATATCCTGATGATAGAAAATAAAATTATGACTTTTTATAATCAGAACACATAGTGAAGCATTATCCAAACAAGTAATGTCACAAACACATTAATCATACACCACTAGGAAAACTCAAGATCATTCATAGGGTATTTCATTTGGCGAGGCCCCAACTATTAGGACCCATACTCTATATCCCTAGAATCCTATATCAACACTACACCATGTCCAAAATCAGATGCGTCAAAAAAATAATGCATAAACATTACCTAGATTAGGTAAAATCAAAATTTGTGTGGTTGTCAACCAAAAAATAAACTTTTGGAAATTATTCTAAAATTCCTCATACCAATCAAACATACCTCCCTTCTTGGACAACCCTAAAATTGGTTCTGTAAAATAGAAAATTAATTTTATAAAACATCGGTATTAGTCAGGAAAACCAAGAAAACATTGAATATCGTAAACATTAATGGGATTCTCCCATGATACAAGAAATTAGATTATCTCTAGGTCCATAAAAACACCTTCCTATGAGATAATGTGACATAAGAAATACATACTATTGATCAAGAAATGACATTTATATAGCAAGTGGTGTAGCTTATTCCCACTTAATGTACATAGGATGATGTTAAGATGTTTGGAAAGTTGTTCTTGAGCCTTAGAGTTCACTATAATGTCATCAAAAAGAGTACCCAAAACTGATATATGTATGGGTGAGTTTCATGGTTCATAAGACCATAAACACATAAGGTGCATCAATCAATCCAAACTATGTCACAATACTTCATACTTCCCATACCAACTACTTATGGTAGACCAAGGTAAATAAGAAGGTTTCAACCTCAATCGATGATACGTTGATCTCAATTTAATCAGGGAAAAACTGAATCATCTCTAATATGGTCAAAAATATCATTGACTTTTGGTTGTGGGTATCTAATCTTAACATTAATTTGATTCAACTTCCAATAATCAGCACATAATAGTGTCGATCTATCATCCTTGATGGAAAAAAGAACTGTAGATCCCTAAGGAGACACAATAGGAAGGAAAAACCCCTTATTCTCAAGTTACTCAAGATAATTATAATATTCTTATAGTTATTATAGTTCTATTTAATAAATAATTATGAATGTTGTTTCTGTGATCACTAGAACTCTATCATAAACTCAACATATCTCTTGGGTGTTATTCTCAAGAATTCCTCAAAAAAATAAAAAAATCAATACACCACAAAAGAAAGACAACAATCACTAAGTCATCTTCCTCAAGCATAATACATTAATCTTGGTTTGTGAGTTCACTAAAATACTTAAAAACTAGCCCTACATGGCCTGTCCAAACATAACACTCTCCATGAATAGCATAAGTGTATCCATCAAGAGTTGTGAATATTACCCTATGATTATAAAAATTTGTACTATATTGGTATAAACCAATCCAATACATAGAAAAAATAATATCAAAACCCAACATATCAAGAACAATAAATTATTATAGGAAATGTTACAAACCAACCTCAAGATAACACCCTTTAAACAGTAATGTTTTTTACCTCTCCCATCCCTAAAAAGATTTTCAATTGACATAACCCCACACAAATAATACTCCAATAAAAAAACCTAATAAAAAACTATTTAGAAATAAATGAATGATATGAACTTGTATCAAATAAAAAACCAGAGTGAGTGGAATCTATAATTATCAAACATCAAACCATTGATGATCCATCCTCTCCACCTCCTTCTCGAGACTAAATTTCATGAAGCTGACCTTCTTCGTTTCCTTTGTCGCTAATCAAAATTCATGGAGGTTCTCTACCTGGATAATATGTAAACTCCCTTATTATATTACCATACCTACTACATATTATGGAATAGCTACTATAGTTCCATATGCCTACTGATAAGGGGTAACTGACCCCATCATTGCACTCAGCATTGTCCTCGGTCCCCAATATAGGCCGACATGAGGTGGGTTCCTAAAAAACCACTTCACATTCCCATTTTCTCCATATTCCTGGCAATAAACTTGTGGTTTGAGATCATACCTCATACGTGTTACGAGATAGACACTAATAACAAAACCCTTGGTAACCAACTAAAGAGGATGGGCTTCTCATCTGAGAACTCCATGCACCACTGAACTAGTAAATATTCTAAAAACATTGATTTTTACCCTTATAAGATACCCAAGTGGTCCACCCAACTTGAACCACAAAACAACTTCCTGAATCCTCCCTTAAATTCCCATTTATGATAAGGTCCCAATCCACACATTCTACAAACCTCTTTAAATGAAAAATATTTACCTGAGACTTAATATCATGTATATTTCCACCCTAAAAACATATTTACATATAAACAACATCCTATTCCAATAATAGAATAAAAAATTTCAAATTATTGAAGCCACCGCTATAATCCAGCCCTAAAATATTACCATGGTTCAAATATATAAACATCATATCCCACACCTATCTTAATGCCTATGGATAATAGTTCTGTATAAAAATTTCCTAGAAGTAATTCCATAACATAATATCATCCTTGTCTGTCTAAAAAAAATATCCCAATAGTTAATTACATTTCCTCACAACATATATGATACAGACGATACTCTCTTCTCTATTGGAGTGTCCGTGTGATCAAGAATCATCTTGATGGAATATATCCAGAACTATTCATTCATGGGTCCAACCACTCTAGAAAACATCATATAGTGTTTCATCTGAAAATCTCAATCCATAACGAACATATTATGCCTCACTTTTCCTGGGTCACATTCCATAATTTCAATAAAATAAGAGAATTTTTAACAGATTTTATTACCTCAATGATTATCATAGAAAAATGGGTTTTCTTTCTCTACTAAAGGTGTAGAATTCTCAGTGATATAAACTTATTTCCAAACTGGTATATTCTATTCCAGTTGAATTTCTGTACAATTCCCAAAATAACTCATAGAAAAAATAACATAATTATTACACATAAATAATAATATAAGTCTCTCCACTAGCCATAAAAAACTCAATTATATTTTACTATCATAACAAACATCTTCACATCAATTAAACAACCCCAACCATCCATACCATCAGACATATTAACATGGATATTCCCATTATCATAGTTTCAATTCATATAATAAAATCCTTCTTATAAAATATCCCTATTTGAATAAAAAAAATTATATTTTAGTAACATTTCCCATTGAATAGAATGTAATAATCAATATTTTTACTCGTTTACAACCCCTCGTTAAGTAGAACTTTTTAACCATTATTTAAAATTATTCTATTTTACCCATTTGAATTATTTTTATGAGGAAACATTTTCTTGAAACGTTTCAGAAAATAAAATGGATCCTACGTTTCAGGCCTAATAAAACTGTCATGTTTTTACTTATTATGATTCATTCCACCTATATCCCTAGAAGCTTATAGTGATTAATATATGAACTAAATAATATAGTTTTATCCATGTAAGGACCCGTAAATTTCAATGGAATTTATTTTTAAATTTTTTTTGGGATTTTATGAGTATGCAGTTTTTGATGGGACCTGATTCCGAGGCCCGGTGTGCCCGAAAACAATTTCCAAAGTTTATCTCGGGTACGTTCAGTGAACGAACGAACGGGTTTTTATAACTTCTGAACCAGTGCTCGGAATCAAAATCTGAGGGCACCGATGAAACCGCAGCGCCGGTTTTTTCTTAGGAAGAATTTCTCTGGAGTTGCATTTTCTCTGTAGGTGATGTTAAAAATGAAGTGGTTTAATTATAGTGTGAAATAAAATACATGCTGCAATTTTATTTCTACTCTATGTAATTATAACCTACGTGTGGAAGTTGAGGTGGGATCTACTAAATCCTAACTCCTCTTGATATGATATTAGTGAGGTGGGCCCCACACGTGCCCCACCTTTTCAAATTCCTCTACCCTCTCTTAAAGTAGGAAACCCCCCCCCCATTAATTTGTAACTCTCCCTCATTAATACATGTCAACCCCTCATGTTTATGAGGAACCTTTCCTCCCTCTCTTTAATTAAATACCGATGTGTTTAATTAGTGAGGAATCTTCCTCCTTTTTAAATGTTCCACCGCACCGGATTAATTGGGTGGGGCCCTATGTGACAAATTCCCCATTTATGACTTGCATTCCAAACGACGATCCCACCACTCCTATTTAAAGGAGGCTAGGGGGAGGAGTTCTGGATGGCTTCTTCAAGCGGCGGAACGCTAGCAGCGAAGCACGGCAACCAGCACTTAGAGAGATTTCCTCTTCCTCTTACGAAAAATGAAGAAGGCAGGTGTCACCCTAGACTTCATCCTTTTCGACGTTGATGGAACAACACCCGTCTACCGCGACGCCCGTCTACTATGATGCCGTCTACCGCGACACTGAGAAACACATTATTCGAGGTAGATGTTTGGTTTTGTTCGTGAATATTCTTTGTCGTCCAACGTTAAATTCTTAGCTGCATGATATCGAATTAACAGGAGGGGTCCAGACCGCACGAACACGGTCGACCCTCCTCCCCCTTTGTTGATGTACTCGTTTCGGCTTGAACGAAGGCGGCGTGGTGCAATGGCACCGCGCGGGAATTAGGAGGAATGCGGTGAAGGAGCGTGGCACTGTCGCGTCGCACCATTGAGGCCGAAAGAAGCTGCGGCGGGAGTCAGGCCATGGCGGAGGGGCGCGGCGCCGTCGCGCTACGCTAGTCGGAGGAGGCCGTAGCGGTGTAGGGAGCGGCGGCTGGAACCACCGGTCGTCGGCGCATGGAAGGCGGGACCAACATGGGGGTGCGGCGATGGCTCACGGGTCGGCCAATTAGGCCGTCCGGTTTCAGAAATTCCGGGGGTCATAACCCCCGGCTGGCAAGAGGCGGGCCCCCATGTGGGGGGCAATTCTTCTTTCATGAGGGGGGTAGCACCCCCCCCCCCCCTTCCGCGTCCGCGCGGCCAGCGCCGAGCCGCCTGGGCCGAACCGGCTGCACTGGGCCAGGCTGCCCTGGCCGAGCCAGGCCGGGCCGTGCTAGTCGGGTTGGGCCACACCCTAATGGGCCAGACCCGGACCCGTATTGATTCGTCCCAGTTCGGGCCAACCCAGGGGGTTTTGGGTCAGGTCAGTCCGGGCCCAAACCCCCTAAGACGGACAGATTCGTTCAAATGTCTGTAACATGGGCTACAGAACTCCAATCGACGGACCGTTACTTGAGATGTGATCCTTGGATCGAGGCGTTCAATCCGGTATATTATACTCAAGGTTTTGGAAAATTTTGTGTATGGCCGGGTTGGTTCAAACACCAAACCAACCGGGCCCTTGGAGCAGAAACACTTATAACTCGAGCTCCGGACGTCTGGTTGACCTGTCGTCGACCTTGTTGGATCCCTCTTGGTGAGAAGGTCTGTTTGGATTACTCTGCTCGATGTTTGGACGCATTTGGAGTACAGTCGAGTTGTTTTTGACTTAAAAACCAACCGGGCCCCTGGAACGAACAAGCCAATAACTCTCAGACCGGGTGTCCGATTGACGCGCCGTCTGTCACATTGTGCTCCTATTGACGTGAAGAAACATTGCGATACATCAACTCTGTTCTATGTAAAATTTGATGTATCAACCTCTTGGCTCGTGCAGCGGACCCTCCCGGAATGAGCGTGCTATGTACGAAAAACCTAGAGCTGGATGAGACTTGACGACTGCTAATCGATCAACTCAGAGTGTTTCGATATCCTAGTGGGGAGCGCTTGGTTGTAGCGGCAGACCCACGGAGGTGGAGCGCTTGGTTGTAACGGCAGACCCACAGTACTCAACAGAAGAGGTACCACTATAGGCTATGAGGGGGAGTTCTTGGTTGTAGCGGCAGACCCATAGTGGGAAGCGCTTGGTTGTAGAAGAAGGGCCACAGTAATCGATAGGTGGAGTACTAAAGCACTCCAAGGTTAGTGGGAAGCGCTTGGTTGTAGTAGCAGGCCCACTGTACTCGATAATGGAGGAATTCCCCAGCAGGTATGGTTTCGACCTCATGAATAAAATCCCCATTTGAGATGAGTCTTGATATTCAATCATTATCTTCGATATGATTGACTTGATATCCTGTGTGGATTGGATTATGCTTTCCTCTGTGGATTGGGTCGTACATTCCTATGTGGATTTTGTTTTACCTGACTGAGTGGACTAGATTGTACTTGATCTTGTGAGTTGGAGTTGAACTGGATTTGATGACTTAGGTATATTTATGGGCATATACCTAGGTAGTGTTGGATGATACTTTGTGATTGTATATTTTCTTTGTGGTTTATCCTTTGTGGATTCAGGGAGACCTTCGGGGGTCTCGGGGTCCCTACTTAGTATCGTATACTCACCCCTTCACAGGCTTCGCCCGCACTACATTATGTTGGATGCAGACGGCGGACGTCACTGATCAAGGTTGAGGCTTGTAGATCTAGACGGTACCCAATGGAGGATCTCACGACTAGTCGGTTCCCGGAGGTGGATATCACGTCGAGACGGTGCCCGGAGGTGGACTTCACGACGAGTTGGTACCCGGAGGAGACAGATGGACATGGAGTGCTGAGGGGGAGATCTGTACCTACCCTTCAGGTAGGAAAACAGAGGATGATCCAGGAGCGGCTTGTCACCTTTCAACTGTGGTTCTTTGAGTTGTACTTTACTTTCAATTGAAGCTGTACTTTTCAATTGGGTTTGTATTCTGGCCCATTTACCTTTCAGCACATTCTTTTCTATTTAGTGTTTCTTCTGCTTATACTTTCTAGTGTTTGTTACTATTATAAAGTCAATTCCTTCCCTTTGTTTTCAGGATTTACGCCTTGGTGTTAGTCGCCAGCCCCTGGCCTATAGAAGGCGGGCTTGGGGTAGTCACGGCACGGGCCCCGAGGATGGGTCGTGACTAATTGGTATCAAAGGAGTTCGGTTCTACCACAGAACTCAAGACTCTGATTATTTGTCTATATGAAGTAATAGTGTTAAGGGTATTTAGTGTGGTTATCAGTCTAGGGAGTCCAGTGTTGGTGCGGCGACCGACGTATCCATACACTGGGACCCTTACATCTGATTTCCGACACAATACGCGAAAACATTGATTGTATGTGTGTTTCAATGTTTTCTTTATGATTTCTTGTGTCAGCTCACCAGGTACTGTTTTGACAATGGCGTAGCTGTCTCTTTTCAAGACAGACTCATGACGGGAGCCATCTAGGGTTCAGAGCTTTGTGTGAGATGAAAGCCTACCGAGCGATGAGGCCTCAGTGCAGGGTCCCATTACAGCAGCGGCACCAGCGGTACCTCTACCCGCCAAGCCACCAGTTCCACCATCCCCAGCTGCTGAGAGTGCACCTCGCCTTAGTGCACTGCATGAGTTTCAACATCAGAGATTTCCCAGGTTCCATAGGGAGACAGATCCTCAAGCAACCGTGGATTGCATGGAGGCTGTTGTTTGAGTTTTTAGATTGGTAGGGACGCCATCAGACTTCATGGTGATCCTTGTTTCCAGCTTCCTTCAGGCAGCAGTAGGTAGATGGTGGAGCCTGATGCTCCAGGTGCACGACGAGGCATCCCTTCTATGGGAAAACCATGAGAGCCTGTTTCGGGTAGAGTTTGTACCAGCCACCTTTCGAGCGGTGTGCATACATGAGCTACATCATCTTCAGCAGGGTAGCATGACGGTGGCACAATATTCATCAAGGTTTACCGATCTCTCGCATTACTCCATAGATATGTTACGGGACCCATTCTTCAGGGCCCGAACCTTCGAGAAGGGGCTCAGGAAAGAGATTAGGCTTCATTTGTTTCTCACAGCATCCCGACACAGACAGGGGTGTTAGAGCGAGCCCTCTTAGTGGAGAGTTTCCTTGCTGAGCAGTCTCCAGCAACAGGACCCACCACTACCTGGCATGCGGCCGAGTCTTCTTCAGTGGGTAGTACATAGATGACGCAGAGGTCCAAGAGGACCAAACCTATAGGGTATCGACTGCATGACATATGATCGAGTGTGCGAGGCACCCGGGGTGGAGAATGACTTACCTGGAGTGGATAGTGTTACTCCTGCGGCGGGGTTGGTCACATGGATTGTGACTGTCCGACCCACCATATAGGTGACCAGAAGATAAACGAATGACCTCCTAGGAAATGGAAGAGGTTCGATCGGGGCAGATCACATGGAGCAGGAGACCGAGGTAGGGGAGCTGGCCGTGCAGCTGGAGGTGGATGGCGCTTCGAGGTGTTTCCACCACCACCACTAGGAGGTCCACCCCGACCGCAGGGAACAGGAGGAAATGGGAGAGATCAGCTTCAAGCAGCTGAGGCATTTGACTATGGAGCTCCGGAAGCTAGTGGAAAAGAGCGGGACTAGTTCCAGGCATGGGACCTTGATCTTGGTTCTTCTAGTTTCCTTGTTTTAATTATTGTGTGTCTTTTTACTTGAACTGCAGTAATAAAAGACACATTTCCTTGTGACGTTTGCTTCCATCCTTTTTGTGTACTACGAGGTTCCGGTTTAAACTATTGACATGACCATCAATTTTTACATACCTACTGGAGGAGACCCAGTTACCACAAACTAATGCCAACAGTGTGACTGTACCCTTGGAGGAGAGAGTAATGGTTGAATCTTATAGTAGTAGCGTCGAGGCCTTATGACGTCATCCTTGGAATGGATTAGTATCATCCATGTTGGGATTTACTGTATTAGGAAAAGAATGTGGATCATCCTGGGGAGGATACCATATTTATCTTATAGGAAAAGAAGAAAACTTAGCAGCTCTTGTAGGCCCAATGAAGGTCCGGGTCATCCGAGAGAGGATAAGGACAGCTCAGAGCCAGCAAAAGTCTTATGTCGATAGGAGGTGGAGACCACTATAGTTCGAGGATGGTGACCACGTTTTCCTACGGGTCTTACCTCAACGAGGGTTACAGAGTTTTGGTCGGGGTGACAATTTATCTCCACGCTTCATCGGACCCTTCTATGTCCTCAACAGGGTAGGTGAGATGGTTTACAGCTTGACCCATCCACCACAGTTGCACCAGGTGCACGACGACTTTCATGTATCTCAGCTGAGGAGATACGTTCACGACCCGACGCATATCATCAACCTTGGAAAGCTGAACATAGATGACATGGTGCCTTTTGTGGAGGTCCCGGTGGAGATCGAGGGTCGACAGGAGCGGGTCCTACATGATCCGTCTATTCCTCTAGTGCACATTAGATGACAGCACAGGATCCTCCAATAGAGCACATGGGAGCGAGAGGCTCAGATGCATACACAGTACCCCTTTTGTTTCCCTAGTTTTTGATGTAGCTTTACGGGGATGTAAATCCCTGAGGTGGGAGTAATGTACAAACCCGTAAAATTCAAGGGAATTTTTTTTAAATTATCTTTGGGATTCTATGAGTATGCAGTTTCTGACAGCACCAGATACCGAGGCCTGGTGTTCCCAAAATCAATTTTTGAAGTTTAGCTCGGGTACGTTTAGTGAACGAACGAACGGTTTTTTTAACTTTTGAACTGATGCTCAGAATCGAAATCTGAGGGAACCGATGAAACCATAGTGCTGATTTTTTCTTAAGAAGACTTTCTCTGGAGTTTCGTTTTCTCAAGAGGTTATGTTAAAAATGAAGTGGTTTAATTAAAGAGTGAAATAAAATACGTGATGCAATTTTATTTCTACTCTGTTTAATTATAACATACGTGGAGAAGTTGAAGTGGGATCCACTAAATCCCAACTCCTATTGACAGGATACTAGTGAGGTGGTCCTTGCACGAGCCCCAACTTTTAAAATTCCACTAACCTCTCTTAAAGTTGGAACCCCCCACATTAATTTGTAACTCTCCCTCTTTAATACATGTCAACCCCTTATGTTAATGAGGAACCACCCCTCCCTCTCTTTTATTAAATGACGACATGTTTAATTAGTGAGGAACCATCCTCCTTTTTAAATGTTCCATCACAGAGGATTAATTTTGTGGGGCCTTATGTCATAAATTTCCCATTTATGACTTGCATTCCAAACGACGAACCCACCACTTCTATTTAAAGGAGGATAGGGGGAGGAGTTCTAGACGACTTCTTCAAGAGGCGGAATGCAAGCAGCGAAGCACGACGCCCAGCACTTGGAGAGTTATCCTCTTCCTCTAATGAAGAACGAAGAATGCCGACGTCATCCTCGGCTTCATCATTTCCGACGTTGACAGAATGTCGCCCGTCTTTCGAGATGCCTATCTACTGCAACGCCGTCTACCAGGACACCGACGAATTCCGTCTTCGAGGTTGCGGTTTGGTTTTGATCGTGAATATTCTTTTCCATCCAATGTAAAATTCTTAGCCTCTTAATATCGAATAAACAGGAGGGGTCCAGACCGCAGGAACATGGCCGAACTTCCTCCCCCTTTGTTGATGTACTCGTTGCGGCTCAAACGAAGGCGGTGTGGTGCAACGGTACCGCGCGGGAAAGAGGAGGAACGTGGTGAAGGAGCACGACACCGTTGCGCGGCGCCGTTGAGGGCAAAAAAAGCTGCAGCCGGAGCGGGGCCACAGTGGAGGGGCGCGGCGATGGCGCGCCGCGCCGGTCAGACAAGGCCAGGGCGGTGCACGGAGAGGCGGCCGGAACCGCCAGCCACCGGCGCATGGATGGCGGGACCCACGGGGGGGTCCTGTGGTGGCTCACCGGCAGGCCAATTTGACCGACCAGTTTTGGAAATTCTGGGGGTCGTAACCTCTGGCTAGAAAGATGCGTTCCCCCATGTGGGGACCATTTCTTCTTTCACGAGGGTGGCAGCCCCCCCCCCCCTTCCGCGTCCAATCAGCCAGCGTCGAGCTGCCCCACTCGGCCAGTGCTGAGCCGCCTAGGCCAGACGGGTCGCACTGGGTTGGGCCGCCCAGGCCTGGCCGGGAAGCGCCTAAGGGGCCGAACTCGGACCCGGGTTGGGTAGACTCGGTTTGGGATGACCTAGTGGGTTTTGGGTCGGGTCAGTCCGGGCCCAAACCCCCTAAAAGCGGATAGATTCATTCAAACATTCGTAACATGTGATACACACCTCCAATAGATGATGTGTCTATTGCAATGTGATCCTTGGATCAAGACGGTTGTTTCAGTATATTATACTCAAGGTTTCGGAAAACTTTGGGTACGACATTGTTGGTTCGAACACGAAACCAATCGGGCCCTTGGAGCGGACATGCTTATAACTCGAGCTCCGGATGTCCGATTGACATGTCGTCGACTTTTTTGGATTCCTCATAGTGAGACAGACCTTTTGGCTTACTTCGTTCGATGTTTGGATGCAATCGGAGTATGGTATTGTTGGTTTTTACTTAAAAACCAACCGGGCCCCTGGAACGAAAACACAATTAACTCTCAGACTGGGCGTTCAATTGACACGACGTCTGTCGCATTGTGTTCCTATTGACGTGATGGAACATTTCGATATATCAAACATGGTATACATGACCATTAGTGTATCGACCTCTTGGCTTGTGGAGCGGACCCTCCCGGAACGAGCGTGATGTGTGTGGAAACCCTATAGCCTGTTGAGACTTGACGACTGCGGATCGATCGACTCGGAGTGTTTCGATAGCCCAGTGGGGAGCGCTTGTTTGTAGCGGCAGACCCATGGCAGAGGAGCGCTTTGTTGTAGCGGTAGACCCGCGGTACTCATCAGAAGAGGTACCTCTGTAGGCTATGAGGGGGAGCGCTTGGTTGTAGTAGTAGACCCATGGTGGGAAGCGCTTGGTTGTAGTAGCATTCCCACAGTACTCGATAGGTGGAGTACTACAACAGTCCAAGGTTACTGGGAAGCACTTGGTTGTAGCGGCAGGCCCACTGTTGTCGATAGAGGAGGGGTTCCCCAGCAACCATGGTTTCGACCACATGAATAAATTCCTTGTTTGAGCTGAGTCTTGACTTTCAATCATTATCTTCGATGTGATTGACTTGATATCCTATGTGGATTGGATTATGCGTTCCTCTGTGGATTGGGTTGTACATTCCTGTGTGGATTTTTTTTACCTTCCTGAGTGGACTGGATTGTACTTGAGCTCGTGAGTTGGAGCTGAACTAGATTTGATGACTTAGGTATATGTATGGGCATATACCTATGTAGTGTTGGATGATTCTTTGTGATTGTATATTTTCTTTGTGATTAATCCTTTGTGGATTTAGGGAGACTATCAGGGGTCTCGAGGTCTCTAATGAGTATCGTATACTCACCCCTACACGGGCTTCGCCTGCACTTCATTGTGTTGGTTGCATACGGTGCACATCAACAATCGAGGTTGAGGTTTGTAGAGTTGGACGGTACCCGGAGGAGGATCTCACGACGAGTCGATGCCTGGAGGTGGATATCACGTCGAGACGGTGCCCGAAGGTGGACTTCATGACGAGTCGGTACCTGGAGGAGACGGATGGACAAGGAGTGCTGAGGAGGAGATCTGTACCTACCCTTCAGGTAGGAAAATAGAGGATGATCCAGGAGCATCTTTTCGCCTTTCAAATATTGTTCTTTGAGTTGTACTTTACATTTAGTTGTTGCTGTACTTTTCAGTTGTGTTTGTATTCTGGCTCATTTACCTTTCAACACATTCTTTTGTGTTTAGTGTTTCTTCTTCTTATACTTTGTACTATTTTTTACTTTTATAAAGGCAATGTCTTCCCTTTCTTTTCGTGATTTACGACTTGGTTCTAGTCGTCAGCCCCTAGCATATAGAATGAGGGCTTGGGGTAGTCACGACACGGGCCCCGAGTACGGGTCATGACAATCCAGAAGTAAAATATAATAAAAAATCAACATCATATAATATGTGAATCACCCAATAGTATAATATCATAAAATCCTAATAACAAGAATCAAGAACAATAATTATCACCCTTAGTACATGGGTTTTTTCTCAAACATGGGATAGAAACTCCCATGAACGAGCTAATTTATAAGATCCGACACACCACAGTCCTCAATCAACCATCCCAAATAATAATACACCTGAGAAGAACCAGTGTGAAACCAATTTTTAATGTTCCCAACCAAGGATATACTAAAATGGTACATTTATTTGGGGTGCAACATGATCCCAAGTGGGCCTCCAAATAGTCTATAAGATGCTAACATACAATGATGGAATAATGGATCACATGGGTAAACTATTCCCTCTTAACAAGAGTAAGACACAACATATATCAATTGAATAAAAGATACATTGGTAAATAAACCAAAATATTCAATACAATCCATTTCCCAAATAGGCTACAAACCACAACATAATAATAAATACATCATGTCTAGGAAATAATCCAAATATTGAAGAAAAAAAATATAAAGACTAATTGAATAATGTGTAAAATAGGTTCTAACTCATTGTATGGATCCTCAACCATTCACATTCTAATAACAACTCCACTCCCTAGAATATGCCATATTCTCTTGTCTAGACAATAAACGATTAAATATGCTTCGGTACCCAATAGTAGGCTGAGTATGTTTTGTTTATAACTCATTTGGCCACCATCAATGGTGTTTACAAAATGTCAAGTCTAAATATATAGTTCATGAAAGAAATTACTAAATGGAAAAATGTGGATAAGCTTGGTCCCATTAGTTATCAATAATAAAATTAACCATTTTCATCATTTATTTCATTTTCCACACTGGTTGAATGGGTTAAGGATTTACATCAATTACATAAATCTAGAATCTGATCAATTATAAATTGTAAGGAATTAAATCAATTTACCTATCCCACTAAGGATAAAAAAATTCAGAAACCCATCACACATACCATGGAGCCTCTATCTATGATTTTTCATCAAATGCAACAGTTATGGGAATAGATCCTTAGTTTTCATCCCTAACATATTCATTAATGGGGGTAGGGGTTAGAGCCTCAGTCTAACTTGAACCATGTGTGTAGATCCTCAAGTCTACTACCCCATAAAACAAATACTTGTTGACATCCTTATTTATCTATTTAATATATAACCATATCGAAAATAATGAAAAATCAATACAAATAATATTCACATTTACCATTTTATTTAGAACATAAATGATCAATATTCCCTTACAAATTAACAAATTTATCATTTCCATTTCATTTCCCATTTTAAAAATTTGACAATTCCAATACACTAAGAAACATAATGAACTATTAAATTTATATTATGTAACTCATATATGAATGTACATAATAATTTCATAATCAGTTTAACACATCGAAATTAATCCATTTAACATAATATACTCTATTCCCAACAATAAATTATTCTATTATCAATGACTATACACCAATAACATTAGTAAATATTTATAATTAAAACTACCATGTCATCATATTTATTATTTGATATATTTGAAAACAAATAATCTATATTCTTAACATTATTAATTACCATGTTCGTAAATGCTGGTAGAACCCACGGGTGGCCTTAAACTGGTCAAATCAACCAAAATGCATCCCATGTGGATCATAAGGGGTCCAATTTATCCCATTAGCAACCCATTTTCTTAAAAATCACTAAAGGCATCAAACAGAAAATAATTGAAAACCAATACCTCATCTACACATCACCAAAACATTAACAATTCCATGTGATATAACATATATACCACCTACCTCCAATCCAAAGATGAATGCACCCTTACCCTTAAACATAGATTTGGATTCAAGAATCATATAATGTGGGTTTTATGTATTCATAAGTATAAGAACAAATACAGAAGGTATAATCCAAAAAACTGAATAAAGATGAGAAATAGACTTACCCCATGCTTCGATATATAACCAACGATGCCCCAAAAAACAAATAAATGATGGATATCGACCATTGGAAATATTTGCAGAGCTTGATTATTGACTAGGGATGGAGATGGTAAATTTGTGGAGAAAATCAAGTGGGGAACATCAAATATAGAGGGGGGGAGTTTTCAAATTCATACCTTTTAATTGGGAAAATGGTTTGGTCACAAAATTTTCGAAATCGTGTGCCAACAATGTGCCTACCTTTTTAAAAGAGAGATATGTCACACAATTACCTTGAGAGATCCACAATTTGTAAAAATTTGTGCGTAAACCATGAGAAATACCACTATCCATTGTCATATGGTATGGCTCTTCTACTTGCACAACATACAGTAACTATGCGCCAACTGTGTGGCTTGAAAAGGATGCCCCAATTTACCATTCACTCATGCCCCAAACCCCCAGAACTCCCATGAGACTAATCATACACCGGGTAAATATTTATTTTTAAATATTTAATTAATTAAAGAAAATTATATTATTTAACTTCTATGATGTATGGGATCTTAGAATAATTTTCTAAGAATACTTAATTTTTGAAGAATAGTGAAAATATAGATTTTTATTGAAAAATATATTCTTTTTCAGACCATTTTTAATGATAAATTTTATTTTTAAATAGTTTAAAATAATTTATAACTTTTATATAATTAATAATTAAATTATTTTTATTGGAACCAATTTTATCATTGATTGTGATATTAAATGTTTTTTAATAATAACAAGGTATTACTAAGGAAACTAGTTTTTACATAAAAAGGTGTTTTTAGATGGTTTTCCACTGTTAATTAAAAATTAATTTCAATTAAATAATGTAAAAAAATAAATGAATTTTATTTTTTTGATTCACATATTTATATTTATCCGATGAAGTATTTTTTATTTTTTTTAATGATGATAATTATTTAATGGATTGTGAAAATATATTATTTTTGTGAATTGTTGTATATTTAATGATATAATGGGGACATATAAAGTATATAATAAAGTGATAATCCTCTGTAATTTCTTAAATATGTTTAAATTATGAAAATATATAATATTACTCATAGTTAGTATTAGAATAATTTTGTGTGTTAATGTTGACCCTCCAACACACTATAAAAGCAAAATTTTCTATCCTAAAACTAATAATTGGTATGATATAATTACATTATTGAAATTTAAATAACACATAATGAATTATAAATGGCATTTATGGTTCAATAGGAATTTTCGAATTATATTAAAATTGCCTTATCCTAATTATTTCGTAATGAATAATCAAGGACAACAAAGTCAAAATAAGAAATTATTTGTGTTATAATTCTCTTTATTTGAGATAAGATAAATATTTAATGGATATAAATGTAGTTTATAATAATGATAAACTTATTTGAAGGGTATTTTTTATAACCTTTTTTGTACACCTGGATTAGATAGTGAAAGTATAATTTTTTTTAATAAAATGTAAATGATGTTAGACTCTCTTTTTTAATTTTTTTTCAATTGAAATATATTTTTATCTACAAGATATGTTACACTAAAAATTTTAGTTTTTAAAAGAGTATATTTATATTAATTTAGGTAATTTTTTTAAAAAAATACTAATTAAATATTTTTCATTAATGATTTAAATACAAAAATGAAATAATAATAGAATTAATTAAAGAATTAAATAAATGATATTAAAAGTATCTGAATAAATATAATTTTAGAAAAATAATTTTAAACAAATTTATAGAATAAATTTTAATGTTATGAAAATTTTAAATATTTGGTTTGTATTTTAATTTTTATTGTGATATTATTAAATCAATGTAATGAATTTTTCTGAAAATTAATATTATAAAAAACAAAACATTTTTATTAAAGGATAGAAAATTCCTCAAAATATTTTATTTAGAAAAATAATATTGATATAGTTTAAAATATGAACCCTAATAAATTTATATATATATTTTTAATATTATAGTAACTATATTATACCATAATGTGTAAAAATCCTTGTTTTCATGGTAAGAGGTAAACAGGTTAAATAACTGTTAAAATCAAAAGATATGGGTATAAATATAGTCAACACATATATTATTGTTAGTGGATAATGGGATTTCAGACTATAATAATATTATTGTTTAAATTAATATGTTTTGATCCATATGGAATTAAATATTGTATTATATCATTTTTATTTTTTGAAAAATACCAAGAATAACCCTCCTCTCTCTTATAAAATGGTACTTATCCATTATTTTTTTATATATGAAACACATTTTTGATGAGAAAAGGAACACTCAAATAAATTTCTATAATACCTACTCATGTTATAGTGTTCTTATATTATTGTGTTCTCAATCACTATCTCTCAAGACCAGTTACAATGATGTAATTAATGGATAGAAATTATTTTCATGATATATTAATCATTATTAAAATATAATATATCATTTATAATCTTACCTTTCCATTCACATAATAATGGTAACTTTGTTTGTACAGAAGTGTGAACTAACACCACTCCAATGAGATGATACACAATTTTCATTACCACGTCACGTGGATAATATATATAATTATATGGAAACATTAAATATGATATGTATGATATTGTTATCATTATTTATATAAAAACAAAAAATATGTTATTTCATTAATGATCACAGAAAAAAGAAGATGTTGCTAATGTGTGAAAACAATATACCCTATCCGTTATTGTAAGGTAGACCGTTTTTTCGTAAACATATTTCATAGATATACATAAAAGTATAATTAATATCTAAATTTGATAATTAGATCATGAATCGTTATTTCGGGATGATTTAATGATGATACATTTTACAACATTCAGCCTACAAGATTTATTCTGGATACATGAACTAAATATCATCAAAGTGACGGATGTGTACTTAAATAATTATGTAATTTTTATAATATACTATGAAGTGAAATAAAATCAATAAAAAATGAAAATGGTTCATTATTGAGTAAATATTTAACATACATATTTAATATTTTGGATGATAAAATACATAATTGAGAATTAAAACATGATATAACAAACATTTCATTTAAAAACATCTTTTAATATTCAACTTTTACCACTTTTTAGAAAATGCTTATGGAATTATTTATCAACATATACAACATCTGTAGATTTTAATTAATTAATTATTATTTAATTATATAATTTTTCATTTATATGTTTTCACAATATCTTATAATGAAAATGGATTCTTTATTATGTGTGTTGTTATTCAATTTTTAAAAATATATTATCACAAAATTGATATATTGATATATAAAAGTGTTTTTATAATTTCATTTAATGTGTTTTAAAGGGTTTAATTCATGAAATGTTAGTTTAAAATTATTTTTGCTTGGTGAACCTAGATAGAACATATTTATTCCTTTATATATTATGTGATGGATGTGTGCATATAGTTCTACAATGTAATGGGTAATGATTTTTTTCCACAGAAAAATTTAATTTTTGAAGTTGAATGTATAGATAATGGTACTTTTAAGGGTTATTTAATGTTTCTATGAAGATCAAATCCCAATGAACATACATGTATTTTTTATTTTTCTAATAGTTTTCGTGGATATCATTTTATATCAAAACGAATGATAATGATTATTACTAAGAGAATGTTATTCACTTTTCCAAATAAAATTTGTGATTTTATGAACTATTTTTAAATGGGTTTCCATATTTTTTCTTGTATTAATGGGTTTTTTATTTTATATACCTTATAGTGAATTTTATTATCATCACACTTTTTCAAAAAAAAAATCATACAATACATGATATAATAGGGAAAATGATAATCAGAATATGAAAATTATGAATATTTATCTTCAACGGAATATAAGTATTAATTGTAAAAAAATTTCCTTGAAGGAAAAATCACTACTAATTATATGTGTCCACTTGTAGTGTATGAGTTTATAATGAAAATGTATTATATTATTTTCTAAAACTATAAAACCAAAAGATAACCAAAATTGTATAAATGTTAATTCCAGGTTAAAATTATGAGAATATGTAATTCTTGAGGTATATTCCTTAAATATATACTAATTTTTTAATTAATGAAGTTTAATTTTATAAGATTAAGTGGAAATAGATATATTTTTAAAGTAATATCAAAATGTGTAAGTGATATTGGATACATCATTTTTCAATGTTTATCTTTTGTTAAGTCCATAACTGCTTTGAGAATTAAAATATTACGCATTAATAACATGTTTTTTGATAATATGATATTTTTTATTTTGTAATTTGGTATTGATTGTTCAATTATATGTTTTCGATTATTCATTTAAAAATGGATGCGATAAAGAGTATATACACTTTAGGAGGATAGGGATTTTTCAATAAAATAATGAATACAACATATTTTCTAAATAAAAACTTGTATCCAAGGGTAGTTACGACATTATGATTAATATTTGATTAAATTAAAATAATTTAATGAATTTTAATCCCATTAAATAAGGAATATATATTTTTTAAAAAAATGAATGAAGAAAAAAAGTTGTTTCTAAAGGAATATTTTTTCATTTTAGTGTTTGGAAATAATTACTTAGGTTTGAAAATTATTTTTATTGATTTAAATTTTTTATTAATCAAATTATATATGTTTTCCTAAAATAACTATTTTACTATTTGTATTACATCATAAAACATCATAATTTTAAAAAATAAAATTTATCCATCAACCAAAAAATTAGGTATATTCATAAATTTAACTAATAAATTACTCTAAAAAGATATATATGTGTTGATAAAATAATAACATGATTTTATAATTTTTTTTATAAAATAGATAATTTTAATATTTAATTATCAATATAAAAATGAGGGTTTTCCCATTTAAAAATAAACCATATTGAAATTATGAACATATTTTTCGTTGAGTTTCCTACATTACCTTTTTATTCTTTTGATTTAATTTTTTTATATTTATATTTTATCTAAAAGTGAAAATTATTTTTTACATATTTTTATATTTTAAGGGTGTATATACTATTAAATTGTCATATTACTATTCTTACGGTCATATTTTTATTTGAACTGTCATATCTCTATTTATATTTTTATATTGATATTATAAAAATTGTATATTTTTCTAATTTAATTGATTAATTAGTCACATAGTTTCTTATCTAGGATCCCTATATAATTTTAAAAATTCTGATTATATTTATAAATTTTTTATAGATTACAATCATTTTCATGATTGTGACAATTTTAGGGGACTGTGGTGTTCTATATATAAATGTTCTAATTATTTTATATTTTATGATTATTATGAAATTGGTCTATTTTTTTTTTGTAAATTTATATTCATTAAATAACATTTGATTTTTTTTAAATAATATAGTATTTTTTTTATTATAGGTACCATGGGATTTTATAATATACTATATTTCATAATATCATAGTCATCTATTTCCAAAATATAAATTCGTTATATAAATATATTTTTCATTATATTTTCCCCCATTAGATATTATTACCTTGAAATTTCAATACATATACATTATCAAGAATATATGGGTTTACATATAATTCATTGAATTCCCAATATCCCACAATTCAAATTCATATGAGATATCAAACTATATTTTTACCATATATTTGTTCAATATAATTGATTGATAATCTTTAAAATCCTCTAAAGTGATATGTAAAGAACAATGATAGGATATGCTATGATAGGTGTATGTTTTCACTAAAATGGCATAAATTCTATTAGATTATTGATACACAAGTGGAAAATACACCAGAGGAAAATATTATCCATCTTTATAAACCTAATTTATCTCTTCTTTTTTATATTTGAAACATCACATTATCTTCTTATTTAAAATCTAATACCTTCATCAATTTTCAACACAGATCTTATGTATAATTTTTTAATGTAGTAATTTATTTCTAGATAGATTGTACCTCCTCAATATTCTCAAAGAAATTTTTTGCTTCTATATTCTTCTATTCTTCAGCATTGAAATTTATTATTATATTTTTGCTCATCTTCCCACATAGATCATAATATTGGAAAATACAAATACATGTGTGGAAAGTGTTATTGAAAGATAACATTTCAAGAGAAGATATTAATCCAAAAAAATAGGTTCCATCACGTAGCCTATCAGAATGAAATTAATTGAATCAATTTTACTCTAAGAATGTATGACAATATATGGATGACATTGTATAATAAATTTTGGCTATGTGTATAAGGAATAATGAAGACACTATTGAGAAATTATAATTGCACCTTGGAACTCAAATAAATATATTTTAATGTGGTACCCAAATTAACCTCAAAACATCATCTATATATACCATTATAAGTTTGTCAAGAGAGAAAGTTTTCACTAATATATTGAAGTGAGAAGTCTTAATGATTCAATCCACCACAATATATATTGTTACTTCCATTTTATGTCTTCATATGACATGTGAAAGCATTCATAATGACCATCTCCCATTTACATATGGGTATAGGGAATAGTTTTACTATAACTATGGAATTATAACACTCTTAAAAATGGTGATATACTATACAATTTTTGGTGTACATAACTACACTATTTTTATTATAGTTATTTCATATTTTTTCCAAAAGATCATGCTACATTATGATATTTCTAGTCTGAATATATTATTATGATACTAATGAATCATCACTCAAATATATCATTATCTATACATAATTTGTATATAGTGTCTAGTATGAATCCAAAGTACTCTGTATTTGTTAATTTATTATTCATAATACATCCCTTCCTCTATTTCTCAGAAATACATTTTAATAACTAGATAATTACATTATGCTTCATTTATTTATCCTTCTCATAGATTGTTCGGAATACATTTATGAAATGTTGGATATATTCCCTTATTTTATGATTTTTGGATCCATATTTTAAATATAAATTATGATAGGGACCTACTTAATATTAATCATGTATAGTTTTATTGGATCCTTTCTACTGATTTAATTAGATGCATTTTATCATTTCAATGATCCCAGTGAATTGAGATATCATTGTACATTATTTAATAAATAATTTTTTTACTCTTTGTTTATCTCCTACAACATGAAAATGGACATTTTAATATTATAATCATTATAAATATCCCACTACACTATATAATGGTATTTCCTAAAATTGATTAAATAAAATATGTGAGTAACTAATTCAATATCAAAAAATGTTTAGTTTATCATGTATATATTCAATTTCACTGAGGCGTAGTCTATGAAATTACCTTTTACCATGATTATTCAACTAAATCATTTCATTGAATAACCTATGTATATCATAAACTCTTCACAACTGAATGGTAATATGATTACTATTTTAGGGATTATCCTCTTCATGCGATCCATAAACATCTCTTCATGTTGTCTATCTATGAAATAATTTACTCCATTTTGTAACTAAGATCGATGAATAAAAAATCATGAGCTGTTTTTTAAAAGATCATAATAGTGCATGGATAATATTAGAAAACATTTGATCTATTTTCATGTATAGGATTCATATAGTCATCAATTATATTATAATTTCAAGTATATACAAATTATATTTTTCTTATGAACACATTGACCATGAATTTGACATATTGAATCAAAAAGTAAAAAATTATCAACATAGAATATAACATATCATTCCTTGTATTTTATATAATTCTCCTTATATTCTTCTTATTTTATTCCATTGTCATAAATTATATGATAATATAACCATCAAATACCACTAAAAATTCATTTTGGTAGACTATAAATACATTAGTGATAATGTTTATTAATATTTTGTATGGTGTTTGTATGTCCAAATAGAATCACAAAAAACTCACATGTTCCATATCCTATATATAATGACATAATATGTATTTTTTATATCATATGACCTTAAATTGATGATATCAAGATTTGGGATACATCATTAAAAAGAAATTAGCTCCAAAGGCTGAAAAAAAGTTATAAATACAATGTATTGTTCACAATCTTTCTACTGTGATATAGTTACTCTAATGGTAGTTGTTAAAAGGCTACAATGACTCACCCATATTCATTAAAAATATTATTTATACAACCCATGTTGATTCAAAATAAAATATAAAATGATTTCAAAAACACTCACAAAATTGATTCATTATGTCCTTCAATTAAATCAAGTCCTTTTAATAATTTATCTTTGTTATTGGTGTTGAATTGAGTATAATGTATATTTATATTGGTTAAACGAGTTTCTTTTGAGTATAAAGAAGAATAAACCTCTAGTATGCCTTTTTAAAGTTCTTCATAATTTATTTTCCCTGACCGATTAATTCTACGATCTAGTTATATAAATCTCTTCCTCCCTAATATGTAATACCATTTAAAGAAAAATTGTTCAATTGAATATTATACAAGCTTTATCTCTAGAGTTAGAGACTACTCATTAACCTTATTAACATTTATTTACACATTTATACTCATATAACTGTTGTTTTATAGTGATTACACTGTAGATAAATTTCAATACGATATTTCTGTTGGTATCAAACTATTACGTTTGATGGATTCATATACATCATTCAATTCAATGGAGTTTTCTAAAATATTATAAATAGACTTTAATATTCTTATTTTTCTATTAAAATCTAATAAGGTCTTAATTTTTCTAGAAGAAGAATTTAAATTAAGGATTTTATCATGTTATTTTTTGTTTTTCAGCATATAGATATACATTTATAAAATATAATTAAATTTGTTCCTTCATTATAAATTTAGAATAATGAATGATCAATAAATTAGAGAAGGAAAAAAGATGTTATTTATCCTCCTCCCCGACTAAAAGACTTCAAATTATCTACAATACCATCATATTTAATATAAAAAGTTGATTAATGACATACTACTGACATGTTGATTTTCTTGGATAAATTATAATTTATTTTGTTATAATATAAATTACCATGTTCAATTCCTAATTCCAAACATATTTTCATATATTTTTTACGATAATAAAATATTATGATTAAAATTTTCATAATAGAAAATGTAATTTCAATATCTTTACATCTCATATTAATATATTTTCAATAACCTCATAATGTTTTTCAAACATTTATTATAATGAATTTATAATATTTAAATTTTATCTTCCCATAAATATTGTTCCCCGAACATCTCATATAGACTCTCAATCAATGTCCCCTGGTAAATTCCCATAATTCCTAGGGTAGAAATTCTACAAAATCATCTATAAAATATATATGGGTATATTTTATTAAAAAATCCATTACAATGCATTGTGTTTTTCGTAAGGATTTTATACACTTTGGAAAATATATTCACCTTAAACTAAACAAACATAATTTTTTTAGTACCTATCATATTTATTCACAACAGATTTTATATTTTTTATTTGAATTTAATAATGAATATATATAAAAATAATCCAATTCAATAACATTTCATTAGTCTATCAATTGATTAATTTCATATATCTATGGTATTTTAAATAAACTAATGTACCATATGACCTTTCTATGTAAATTAGGATGTATTCTAGAAACCCTTATGATATTTATTAACCATACAATGAATTGTACTAAAACTATCTATCATTGATCAACATGAGGATGGAACAGTACAAGGATTCTTGGAAGACCTGATGATATAAAATTATCTCTAACATGGTTTTTGTTATGTTTCACTACACTTCAATGTCTTCATAATGTTACAAATAATGATTTCATTCAACCTAAATAATATTCTATTAAAATTTTGAAGATTACAGTTAACTTTATAAATACTATATCATTATGAATTTTTAGTAGTCCCTCAACCCATCATTACAATGATGTAATGAGAATATTATGATGTATAAAAATAACATTGGGAGGATATAAGGTGATACTTATGAACATTTCATTTTAAATTCAAATTATCAGAATTATTTTATATTTTTTGAACCATGTAAAGAATATTTGCATTCTTTTCTATCCATTTTCAGACACACTCAAAAATTAAAAAATTCAAATATTCATCTTAGGCTATAACAAATACATGGTAATAAATAAAATTTTGAATAATTCCATTAGGTACATCAATATCACACTTCCTATTTTTTGGAAACTACACTCAACAATTCATCAAAATATAAAATGTTGTACAAAAAAATAAATCATAGTTTATTTGAAAAATAATATATACAAACACCACATTATATGATAATGTCTTGTTTTATAAAGACATTGATACCTTTATGAATAAAATTTATTGGAATGTAAAATTAAATTCAACCAAACTAAATTCATATACTCATAACATTGTTTTTTACATACTAGTTTATTTATAATAACAACCACAAGATTCATGAAAATGTAAGAGAATTAGTACTTTAATCTGAATAGTTATGAACTGTTTATCCCTCATTGATAACATAATCCAAATATACTTTAGGGTAACAATCAATTTCCTTCAAGAAATAGGGATGGGATGAACATTCAAATTCATTCCCATTTACACAAAACTGCCCTTAGGCATTTCCTTGGTGATGTAATCAAACATTAGATGTTATTTGAGAATAATATCAAGATTTATTTCCCTATATTTAACCATATAATTATTAAAATTATATTTAATATCATTATTTTATATAAGGATATTTTTAATTGATATTTCTAAAAAATATTTGATCATTGATAATCACTTGAAATACTGATATTATTTTGGAAAACCACCCTGAAGGCCTCAGAACAATCCTTTATCTAAATAATAAATTTGAAATCACTCATAGATACTAGATATTAAAATTATATAATTCTTGATGTAATAATTTCTTTCTTCTTATTGTGCCCACTAACAAAACATTCATCCAATGGAAAAATTCAATGGGAAGGTGAAATTATCTAATCACATGTTCCTAACTATTTTTCATGAATATTACTATTTATATAAATATTACATCCATCTTTTTATTATCCCATATATTAATGTAACCTTGATATATTTATGGACCCTACATACAACCAAATTGGAGATTTTTTAGGATAACACTGATATATTGTACAATAAATCAAGAAACAAAAAAATACATAGTATTAGGGTGATATTTTAAAATGGATATCAATAAATATACTGTTGTCGTTATATGGACCTCTAATTTTTCAAACTACATATTTGAGAAGAAATTTTAATTTTTGATGTTAGATGCTTGTGAGAGGTAAAGTGGCATTTTTTCAAAACCAGTAGATCTAAGATAATTTTTATGACAACTATGTTGGTCTTGGAATGGGGTTTTTACCCTATGATAGGTGTTTGGTGTAAATCTGAGCCATTTTAATTTTAGCAGAATATTAAATATTAAATATTTCTAAGTTAAATATTAAATTATTCGCACATGTTTGTTTGGCCATAAAATTTAAAAAGGGCATCATATTATTATTTTGTCTCTACCTTTGAATCTGGATTGGTTAGTTTATCATAGTAAAAACCTAAACTCGAGTAGGGCGTCGGGGCTGGCCCATGCCCCTTTTTCAACTCATTACATTTCAATTTCATTCATTTCAATTACATCCTCCTTTATGAGTATCCATGTTATGTGTGTGTTTCTCATCCATGGTCATGGCCTATTAGTGAAATGGGTGATGGAGAATGAGTGACATGTGGAAGGGGTGTTTGGTACTACTGTGAAGCCCCCAATGTATTGAGTCAGCATACGACATCCGTGGACGATGAAATAAATCGATGATTCGGCGGTTTCCACCAGATGGTAGGACCATTTACATTTTCCACAAATATCCACATTAAACATGAATTTTTTGGTTTTAAATATATTTTATGCTTTCTTGTGGCCTCTTATGGTCGAATCTGTTGTTTCCGGGGAGAAAATGGGTGTTTCATGTGTTTTGAGGGTTTTCCCTTCAAAAACCTAGCTTACATAACTTGTGTTTTAGGGGAACAGACCATGTTTTTCTTCCCATTTTTGGAAAAAAATGTTTTATAAATTACACGCCATGTACTCTGAGTACACATCGTGTTGTGGCATGGTTGTGTGTCCAACCGTGTGAGAAAGAACATAGGTTTTTGGTTTTTAAACAATACATGTTGTGTAATTTTAAAAAGGCATATCCCATGTGTTCAATCCATGTATATGTAAAATTACATGGAGACAGACAAGATTACACACCGTGTACTCTTATGTACTCAACATTTACTTTTTTTGGATTAGTAGTTTGTAGTATTTTCTGCCTGGACGTCATAATTTGGTGCATGAGTAGTCCATTCAAATGTTTTTTTCACTTAGATTCCAATTGTGGAATCCTATTTATATTTATAGGTTATCTAACTTTTGATTTTAGGGATCTTATCAAAATAGAAATGGTGTTCCACTTGTTATTAATTTTTAGTAATCACCTGGATGTTATACTTGTCATGGATAATAGGTTGGGGGGTTGGACCAACCTAGTTGAGACATTTGATATGAGATGAGTTATGAGATAACTCCAATGACCTTTTCTATTGAGTATTTAAACTTGTGAGACATGCCTTTCCGGCCTACAATGCTATGAGAATGGATGCTTCAATGGATCCGATGAGGTATTCTTTTTCATATTTGTTTTCCAAGGGATTCCCATATTGGATCCCTCTCCTATATTCTATTGTGAGGATCCATGATGAATAATTTCTCTATTGTTCTTCATTTGAGGATACAATGTAGGATTTCTCCCTTACTAATAAATATACCTTGAAGGATGCCTTCTCTCATGCTTACAGGAAGGATCCTGAGTAGGATGCCTCGTCCGTGTTTGACTTAAGGGACACAGTGGGTACCTGTGGTTTGACCAACAATGAGTTGTTATGTATGGTTTGGGAAGAGATGGTGTTCTGTTGTCACCTTGAAGCTATTCCAAACTGAAAATCCTATGGGCCTATGAATGTAGTGTTGTGTTATGAATTCATTCCAACCTTGCCCATTTGTTTATATATGACCTGGTTTTGCTGATGTGGCAGTGTTTACTAGAGGTTCCTTCAGTTTGGGGGCTTTAGAGCCTGACATGAGGCGTCTTTATTATATTTTGGGATGCACGGATGTGCTCTCCTAGGATCCATCTTCTGATCCATGTTATTTCTGATATTTTATAGTTACCCAGTGGTGTTACCTGGGACATTGTTGTAGATCTTGAATATATATATATATATATTGTGATATATATATTTTTTGGAATGTCCGTAGGTATTTTGTACTAAACAGATGTTGAGCCTAATGTGCTGACTTGTATACCCAAAGTGATACATGGATTACCATTATAAAAATTCATTATATGAGCTCATTGGAATTTTTATTTATGTAACTAGAGTGATACAAGGATTCCCATTGTAGGATTTCCTTAAACAGGATCAGTGGGTTGTTGAATGTAATTAAACACTGAGTGAATCATTGATCCAGTTGAGGGATTCCATGAAAGAGCACATTGTTTGGAAATGTTTATACCCTGAGTGATACGTGGATATAGTTAACAGATTACATGGATGGGCTCAATGGGTGATAGACATCCATTCCTTGTTTGATACTTGGATCTAGTTGAGTACATCCATGAACATGCTCAGTGGGTTGATGAATCCCTTGCCATGAGTGATATTTGGATCCCTGAGTAGGAATGCCTTGTATGGGATCATTGGAAGGATGTTATATGATGAGAATGATTATGTTCTTCCAAATCATTTATGAGATAGCTTTGAATGGTCAGTCATTGCATTCAAAGTCTAGGTTGGATTCATGGACTGTTTCTCCATGCCTTTCGACCAGTGTCCTTATAAAGGATAGGACATCAGAATATAGTATCCTTGTTTGGTGATTGGAGGCGAGTACTGGTTAACACAGATGTAGGATGAGCATTCCCCCTATAGTGATTTAGCTTTCTCAGAGATATATTTTTGGTGTTGGATGAAGAAGGAAAATTTTGATGAGATTATGGAATGAGAGATCAGAAAAATGACACACGACATGAGTGGCATGTTTTCTATCTCAATACCATTGAACAATATGTCTAGGCCATCAGGCATATTGACATAAGCTTCGAAATCTGATGTGGTCTCTTTTTTTTTATTCACATTCTCATGAATATTTATATTTATTTATTTATGTATAGGTATGGGACAATATAAGTATACGTATATAGATATGGATCCATAGGGTGTCACATTACTTGTTTTTAGGGATTAAAGACCTTATGTTAGACTATTTTTGAACGTTTGGTGTACATCCTTTTGTTGTGATCTAGCTAGGCTGAGCACATTATTGTTGCATACACTTTTAGTAGAACCTTTATAGTTTTATTTTCATGGTAGTGTACTTATATATTTCTCACCACTACACATGTATCATGATGTTCATGTATACCTTATGTATCCTTTTCAGGTTGAGCATGAGTTAAATTGTGGATTGGGACAAACCCAATGTTTCATGATCGAGCAGAGCTTCTCAAGTAATTCCAATGATCATGTTTGTTTAGTTAAACAGTGTATGGAGATATGGTATGTGTGTTAGCTAATATTTAGTAGTAGATACCTATAACTTTACTTTATGATTCTATTGTACATGTATCTGTATGGTTGTCCTAGTGGGTAACATGTATTGTATTGTATTGTATTGCATAGTTGTTCAGTATATTACAGCATTTTACTATTATATATTACTCTGTTTGAGTTGTTTATTACTTCCACACATTGTTTACAATCATCTGAGTATGGTACATAGTTATTTATATTTTTTCATTCTTTGATTTGATGGAATAGTCTCCCCAATATCACACCATAGGCCCTCACGTCTAGTTGGTAGCCTCTGTCATACGTAGAGATGTTCTAGAGGCCATATGGGGAATCAGATAGGAACCTTGGTTTAGTAACTATTGGGTCGGGATGTTACGAAGTGGTATCGTATGTGTTTTCTTTTTTCTTGTCATTAATTTTTGGGATAAGGTATATAAGAGTATTAAGAATGTGTTAAATCCTATGATGGATATCAAAATGGTGCATCAGGAACACATGTTCCGGAAAGAAGTCCTAATTTCTAGGGTTTGGGATTTCTGTTCTGATTTGTGATATCAAGGCTTAATATGTTTTTTTCCTTGAGAAATTCACATGTTGGATTTTGATGATTTGATTTAATTTGGATCTCTAGATCTTATACATTGGTAAGATTCGATGGGAAGATTTTTACTCTTTGCCAGCAAAGGTGAGGGTGATCTCATGTATCAGACTTCGAAAGTAGTGTTCACATCATATAGGCCTGAAAGTGTGTGGTTTTACTAACTAGAGTGGCATATTTAGTCAGGACATCTTAAAAATATTTTTTACTCTAATGGAAGGTTATGTGGTTCAACATTGAGGTGTTTTGTAGTTTGAGGTTGAAGACTCAGTCCTCATACACCTCCTATGTAGTGACCCTAGTATGTCAATATGGAACGTGATTCCATTTTGTTTAATCCCTTTTTGGGTGTTGTTTCTTAGTTCTATGGTTATATAGTCAGATCTCTATGTACGATGATTATAGATACCATGTCATTTCTTGTGAACTGGATGTCCTTGGAGTATTTCCATCCACTGATACTAATGACTGTGAGTTTAGTGTCTCTTCCTCCTTGGTTGCATCCTCCATGAAGCAGTTCCTTTTAAGGATTCTCAGAGATGATCAAGGACCTTTTAAGCCATTTTCAGCTCTGATAATCATTGCTTGTTGTGATCATACATTATTTTCACTGGTTTGGATATTTTTTCCTAGGTGGTTAGACCATGTGACCTAGTTGTGAGGACATTTCTGTAGTGGTTGGTGGAATACCTAGATATACATTCTTCTGAAATTAACCATTGTAGGTCAATGTCTGTTCTATTCTAGGAAAACATGTGTGGTAGATGTTGTCATAGGTTTTAAATTCCTTTTTTGTTGGGGGGTTTGTTTTAGGATATTTTTTTATCAACTCATAGTAGGTGTTCATGGGTGCGTTACAGGCATGTTTATGTCTTCATCTTTTGATTTAGATGCCTTGGGGGCATTCTTTTTTAGACTAGCTTCAATAGGCATGAATGTTCGGGAGATTGTATTAGCCGACCAATGTTTCTGTAGTTTCTAATGTAGTTAAGTCTTGGATAGATTCTCATGACTGGAATGATCTTGTGTGTACATGTCAGGTGGTAAAGGTTGATGATGGTTGTGCATGTTATCATTTGAATTAAAATAGGTGTGTGGCCGAGTATGATTTAAGGACTGATGTTTCAAGACATTACGTGGGCCTGGATCCCAGAATCTATGATGGAATTTCCCGTCATGGTAGAGGTAACATTGTGGAATAAATTGGGTTCTATAAGATGGTTATCCCATTGCTGAATCCTTATTAGGTTTTGATAGGATGGTGAGTGTGAACCGGAGGGAGCTGGATGTCCTTTCTTTTGTAGAAATATAGTGTATTATTCTTAGAGAAGATCATGTTATATCTTTATTTTTTTGAGTATGTTGAGAGAGATTTGTCCCTATGTTGATCTCCTTTTTCATTATTTATGATCATATCTATAAAAGGAGGGAACCTATTGTGGTTGCTCTCTATGTGCCTTGAAAGGAAATATTTATGGTGGGAGTGCACCACTACCCATTAGAGGGTGGTTTTCCTCGTTTTTATAATACTTTTGTGTATGTATTGGGATTTTGGGATTAGAGATTTTGTTAAAGATGACGATAGGTGTATTCCTATGCTGGGAGGAACCAAATCATTTGGAGTTAAAAGTATTCTGTGTAGAAGGAAGTTTTTAACACTATAAGGCTAGTATTTGGATAGTCCAAATAACATGGTTGTGCAGATTCATGGGTAGGTAGCATGGCTACTAGTCTTTTCACCGGACTTCTCGGGGACGAGAAGTTTTAGGGTGGGTAACTTTGTAAGGACCTTCATTTTTTCTGACTGTAGTTTTGAGAAAAAAATATGAATTTTTGTTGTTATATACTCATGAGAGGTAAAATAATCTTTTCTAATTTCAGACGATCTCAGATATTTTTTTTCCAAATATTTTAGTGCATGAATATGTTTTTCACCCTAGGATATGAGATTGGTGGAAATATGAGCCGTTTCAATTTTAGCAGAATATTTAATATTTAATATTATTAAATTAAATATCAAATTATTCCCACAGGTTCATTCATAACAAAAAATTTAAAATGTGAATCATTTTGAGATTCTTCCTCTGTTGTTGAGTCTGAAATGGGTATTTTATCATAGGTAAGTCATAAACTATAGTCGGGCACTAGGGTCGGCCCGAGACCTTTTTATTTTCTTTCTATTACTTTTTCTTTCTTTCCTCTTCCTTCCCCATTATTATGCACACCTAATTTGTGTTAATGGATCATCCTTGGTCATGATCTGTGGGAGTAATTTTAGATAGAGAATGTGTGATATGGGGAAGATATTTTTGTTCCTGTTGTGAAGCCCTCGATGCAATGAGTCAGCATACGACATCTGTGGATGGTGAAATCAACTGAAGATTCGGTGGTTTCCGCACAATGGTAGTGCATCATACATTTTCTCCATATAACCCCTTTATATAGGTTGTTTTATGTGTTTAAATCTTATTTATGCTTTATTGTGTCCTCTTATGTTCAGATCTATTCAAATAGGGGCGAAAACATGTATTTTGCGCGTTGTGAGGGTTTTCCCGTCCGAAACCCTGACTAAATAGTGTATGTTCCTGGGGAACATGCCATGTGCTCTTCCCATTCTATGAAGAATAATTTTTCCTAAGTACACGCTGTGTACACTGAGTACAAGTCGTGTGGTGGCATGGTCGTGTTTCCATCCATGGGATAACAGACACTGGTTTTTTGTTTTCAAACAGTACATGTAGTGTACATTAAAGTACATTACATATACAATTACATATGCATACCCTATGTGTTTTAGCCATGTATTTGTACAAAGCTAGTGGGATGGATAAGAGTACATAACATGTACTCTAAAGTACACACCATGTACTTTTTCCAGTCTAGTAGTTTGGTGTATTTTATTCCTTGAATGTTAAAATTAGGCGTGTGAGTATTCAATTTTAAGTGCTTTCTATATATATTGTAATGGTTGAATCCTAATGACATTTAGATGTCCATATATAGTTTTTTGGTTGTTTATATCATATTGTATAGGTTCTTCCTCTGGTTATGGAGTTCATTTGTCAACAGAGAGTGATATTGGGCATGGATGATAAGTTTGGTGTTTTCACCAACCTAGTAGAGACCTTTGATTTTAGATGAACTATGATATAACTCCCATGACCTAATATTTTGAGGGAATGACCCTTACGAAACATTCCCTTCTAGCCTATGAGGACATGAGACCGGATTCATTCATGGATCCACTGACAGATTACATTGCGTATGTGTTGACCTAGGTATTCCCTTGTAGGATCTCTCTTCGGTTTTACTTTGAGAGGAACCCTATTGTAGGATTCCATTATTGTTCTTATTTAGATGATCTCATGTAAGATTCCTCCCATACATTGCACTAAGGATCCTGTGAAGGATGCATTTTCTCATGTTTACCTAGAGGTTCCCAAGTAGGATGGATCCTTAGTATTTAACATGATGAACCTAGTGGGTTCCCATGATTTGGAAAACCCTAAGTTGTTACATCAGGTTTTTTTGGAGATGGTGTTCATGTGTCACATAGAACCAGTGTCAAACTGGGAAGCCCATGGGGAAATTAATATAGTTTTGGGTTGGGAATTTGGGCCACCCTCATTCATTTTTTTTATATCTAACTCAGTTTTGCTGATGGAGAAGTTTTTACAAGAGTTGTTTCATGGATGGTGGTTTTACAACCTAATATGAGGTGAATTTTTTTGGGATTCTCAAACATGCTCTCTTGGGATCCGGTTTTTGAGCCATGTTATTTCTAATATTTTTAAACTACCTAATGGTATTGCTTGGGACCTGTCTATTGATCATGAATATATATATATTGTTAGATATATTTTGTTGGAATGTCCATAGGTGTTTCCTGGTATACGGATGTTGAGCCTTATGTGTTGACTTGTATGCCCTAAGTCCTACATCGATTCCTGATCTAGGAATGAACCAGAAAATCTCATTGCGCTTTTTATTTTTTTATCATGAGTGATATATGGATTCTATTTATAGTAATTCCTTGGATGGGAACAAGGTTTGGTTGAATGTAATTAATCCTTGAGTAAGCATGGATCTTGTTGAGGGATTCCCTGAATGGGATCATTGGTTGGATATGTTTATACACTGAGTGATACATGGATTCATTTGAGGGATACCTTGGATGTGCTCAATGGGTGATAAAATTATGTACCCTGAGGGATACTTGGATCCAATTGAGGGATGAAATGAATGGGATTAGTTGTATGATGAATCCTACGCCTTGTGTGATATTTGGATTCCACATTAATAATTCCTTGGATGGGCTCATAGTCTAGATTTTATCTGATCGGAATAATTATGATATCCCAAATCAGTTATGAGACAGGTTTGGATGGTTACACATTGCGTTCTGAGTCTTGATTAGATTCAAGGATTGTTGATCCATGTCTGCAGACCAGTGACCTTTTACATGATTGATCATTAGAATAAGGTATCCATGTTCGATTATAGTAATAGATTATGGGTGAACCCAGGTGCATGATGAGAATTTCCCCTATGTTGGGGTAGATTTCTCAGAGATCAAATTTTGGTGTTGGCCGAAGCAGGTACATGTCGATGAGATTATAGACCCAAAGATCGACATAATGATACACGACTTGAGTGGCACGACACCTAGCTCGTATCCCTTTCATAGGATGTGCAAGACATCATTCTTATGAACCCACTGATGTAATGTTGATGTGATATCTTTTTCTTGAATCACATACTCATGAATATTCATATTTATGTGTATATGTATAGTTATGGGAATATATAGGTTAACGTATATCTATATGGGAATCCATGGAGGAACTTGCCCAGTCTACAAAGATTACAGACCCTGATTTTGACTATGTTTGCATGTTTTGTTTACTTCCATTTGATTTTTCATTCCTGGTTGAGTACATTGTTGTTGCATACACTTTTAGAAGCACAACTATAGGCTTATTTTCAGGGTGGCCTACTACGATTATTTCTCACCCTTGAACGGGTACCTCGGTGTACATGTAGACATTACGTATAATTTTTATGTCGATCATGAGATTCATGGTATATATGGATAGAGCTGATGTTCCCTGATCGAGAAGAGATTCTCGAGTGATTCTTATGAGCAGGTTGGTGCAGTTCGACAGTGTTTGGAGATCATTAATGTGGGTTATCTCGGAGTTAGTATTAGATACATGTAAGTTTACATTTAGTTTCTTTTTTAAATGTATCTATATGGTCAGACCAGTTTGTGAATAGTGTTTTATTGTATTGCATAGATTTTCCAGATTTAACACCATTTTACTATTATATATTGTTCAATTTCAGTTGTTTATTTCTTCCACACACTTCTTACTATCTATAATGTATGATACATTATTATTTACAGTATTTTATTACTCTTATATGAGGCAATAGTGTCCCCACTATCACACCCTATTCTATTGCTGCTAGTCGGCAGCCTATGGCGTATGGGGAGGCGTGATTGAGGCCCAGTGGAGAATCGGACCTGGGCCCCGTTTTAGTGGCATCATGGTCAGTACGTTACAGTGTGGTATCAGATGAGTTTTATTTTTTTTTTGGTTTTTACAAATTGGTATATAGCAGTCAGGGGTATTAGTAATGTGTCAGAACCTGTGATGGATATAGAACAGTTGCATCGAGAAAATGTTTTCTAGTAAGAATTCTCAGTTTCTAGGGTTAGGAAATGTTTTTATGATTTGTGATTTTATAGTTGAATATGATTATCACCTTGAGAAACATAGATGTTGTCTATTTTTATTTTCTATTTACTTTGGATATCTATCTCTTCTCTATTGGAAGGATGTCAGGGACATATTTTGACTCTTGGTTGGAAAGGCAAGTGGTGTCTCATGCATCATACTAGGCCCGTAGGATTCACAGCATATAGTCATGATAGTTTGTGGTTTTAATTTCAAGAGAGTAATATTCATTCGGGTATTCTTAGACACACTTTTTACTCTAATTGAAGGTTATGTGGTTCTATGTTGATCCATTTTGTGGTTTTAGGGAAACGACGCAATCCTCATGCACCACCTATGATGTAACCCTATTAGGTCTATATGGAAAGTGATTCCTTTCTATTAACCCCTAGTAGGTTGTTATTTCTAATGTTTATGGTTATATAGTCGGATTGCGGAGTATGGTGCTAATTGATTCCATTTATTTTCTTGTGAACTAGCCCTCCATGGGGTATCTCTGTATACCAATACCCGATGAGTTTCAGTTCAGTTTCTCTTCCTCATTGGTTGTGACCTCCAAGGAGAAGTTATTTCCAAGGATGTTCAGAGATGATCAGGGCCCTCATAGGCTGTGTTTTTTAGAATTGACTCTCATTGGTCGTTGTGATATTACCATATTTTCATAGGTTTGGGTCATTTGGGATAGGTGGATAGACCTTGTGACCTGGTTTAGGGGATTTTTCTGTAGGGGTATGTGGAAGTCCTAGAGACACATGGTTTTGACCCAAACCCTTGTAGGTCTATGTATGTTCTATTCTAGGGAATCATTTTTGGGAGAGGTTGGATAATGTTTTGTAGTGCCTTTTTGGAAGGGAGATTTGTTTTATTTCGTTTTTATGGTCATTTTAGTGTATGTGTGCATGTTATCATCATAGGAATGTTGATATTTTTTTTTCATTTAGACACCTCGAGTGCATTCTTTTTTAGACTGTCTTCGACATGTAGGAATGTTCAGGATCCTGAGTTACTGAACCAATGTTTCTAAAATTTCTATCGTAGTAAGGGAATGGTTAGAATCACTTGACTGGAACTACATCATATGTTTGTGTCGATTGGTAAATATAAAAGTTGGTTTCATCTATTATCATTTGAATCTAAATTAGTGTGTGGCAAGGTTTGATCTTTGGAATAATGTTTCATGAAATTGTATGGTATTGGATAAATAAATGTGCTGGAGTTTTTATCTGTGGTAGAAGTGACATCGTGGAAAAAATAGTTTATTGTAATATGGTTGACCCATGGCTAAATCCTGTTATGGTTTTGATAGGATGGTGAGTGTGCCCAGGAGGGAGAAGTACATGATTTTTTGAAGAATAATTGTTTATTCTTTTTAGAGATGACCATTTACAATATTTATTCAACTTGAGTAAGTAGATAGAGCTTCAGGCCTATGCCGAGATCCTTTTTCATCCTTAATGTTATTTCATGTTGAGGAGGTAACCTATTTTGGTTGTGCTATAGGAGCAGTGTATGGAAGAACTTATGGTGTGGAGTGCACCATTGGCCATTTAATGGTCATTTTCCTAATTTTAGTTATGATTTTGTGTTTTCTGTGGGATTTTGAGATTGGAGTTTTCTTTTTCAGATTATGATAGGGTTATTACTATTGTGGGGAGTACCATATCGGTCATAGTTAAATGTCATACATGTATAAGCAAGTTGTTAAGTCTATAAGTCTAGTATTTGTACATTCCAAATATCTTGGTTTCGAAGATTCCCGGGTGAGGAGAATGGCTATTATCCATTTAACCTGGCTTCTCAGGGACGATATGGTTTATGGTGAGGAGTTTGTAAGAACCTATGTTTTTCTGGAATGTACTTTTGAGCAAAGATTTGAATTTTTTTCATTAGATGCTCATGAGTGGTAAAATGATCTTTCAACCCTATCTTTTGATCTCAGATAATTTTTCTATCAACTCTATTTTCCCTTAATAGAGTGTTTAAACATGAATAGGATTTTAGTGGAAATCCAAACCATTTCAATTTTAGATAAATATTTAATAATTAATATTATCAAATTGAATATTAAATTATTCGAAATGGTTTTTTCAGAAAAAACATTTAACTGGGGTTTCGTATTGAGATTATGTCTCCGACCTAGAGACTAGAATGGAGAGTTTATACTAGGTCATGAATAACCTCGAGTTAGGTGTCGTGGCCAGCCCATGTCCCATTTTCATTTATTCCTTTTATTCATCCATTATTTTATCTTCCTTCATCCTTCCTGTTCCTGACACATTTTTGTGTTTGGATCCAAATTTTTTCGTGAACTACAAAATAAATAGTAGATGGTTAAATAGTGAGAGGGGAATGGGATGTTTGGTCCCATTGTGAATCCCTCGATGCGCTGAGTCAGCATACAACATCATTGTATGGTGAAATCAACTGATGCATGGGCAGTTTCTACCCAAAGGTAGGGACATTTACATATTCACCATAGACCCCCTCTAAAATGTTTATCTATTTTTAAATAATTTTTATTATTTCTTGTGGAATCTTAAGGCTGTATATGTTGTTTCAGGGGGAAAACATGTGTTTCAGCTGTTTTGAGGGTTTTCCTATCAGAAACCTAGGCTAGGCAACATTTGTACCCAAGTAACATGTTGTGTGTTTTCCCCGGTTAGGTATGAAGAATTTTTCCATTGTACACATTGTGTAATATGAGTACACTCCATGTGGTGGAATGGCTGTGTTTCCAACTTTGTGAGAAATAACATGGATTTTTTGTTTTTAAACAGTACACGTCGTGTACATTAAAGTACACATCATTTAAATTGAAGTACACGCCATGTAAATTTACATAGGAATACACCATGAGTCTAGGGCATGTATATGTACATGGATAGAGGGATGGATAATAGTACACACCATTTTATCTGATGTACAAGACATGTACTTTTTTCAGCTTAGTAATTTGGGTTATTTTTTTCCCTAGAAGACATAATTGTTCATGTGAGTAGTTCATTCTAAGAGTTTTCTCACAGAGATCACAATGGTGGAATCATATTTCATTTAAGGGTCATCTAAATTATGTTTTTGGGGTTACTATCAAAATATATAGGTTCGTCCTCTAGTTATCGAGTTTAGTTGTCACCTGAGAGTGAGACATGGCGTCAATGATAGGTTGGGTGTTTGGACCAACCTAGTTGAGACCGTTGATCTGAGATGAGATATGAGCAAACTCATTGTCCTTATTTTTTTGAGGACTTTCCCTGCGAGATATTCCCATATTTACTAAGAGTTCTTGAGACTGGATTAATCAACGGATCCCATGAGGTATTCTATTTAATTTGTGTTATCCTAGGGATTCCCTTGTAGGATTTATATACTATTTTACAATGAGAGGATTCCTATAGTAGAATTCCTCTATAGATTTTTGTTCAAGGATCCCATGTAATATTCCTCCTATAATGTTCACTATGGATCTTGTGTATCATGAATTCAGTCATGTTTACCTTGAGGATCCCGAGTAGGATACCTCCTCTATGTTTGAAATGATGGTCCTTGTGGGTACCTGGGTTTTGACCAACCCTAAGTTGTAACATTTTGATTGGGTAGATTTGGAGTTTGCGTGTCACTTAGAACATGTGAAAAAATGGAAAACCCATAGTGTTGTGGATGTAGTGTTGGGTTGGGTGTTCAGTTCTCCCTAACTCATTTGTTTATATCTAACTTGTTTTTTTTTAATGTTGCAGTTTATACCATGGGTGCTTCCTAGTCAGTTGTAGTAAATCCTGATATGAGGTATCTTTCTTGTTTATTGGGATACCCGAATGTGATCTCCTATGATCTGGCTTCTGATCCATGTTACTTCTAATATTATCCATGTACCCAATGTATTACCTAGTATATGGCTGTTGAACCTTAATGTATATATATATTGTAATATATATTATGTTGGAATGTCCAGAGGTGCTTCATGGTATATGGTTGTTGAGCCATATATGTTGAAATGTATGCTATGAGTGATACATTGTTTCCCCTTTTAGGAATTCCGTGGACTGGCTCATTGGGGTTTTTATTTATGTACCCTAAGTGATACATGGATTCATGTTGTCGTAATTCCTTGGACATGCTCAGTAGGTTATTGAATGTAATTAATCCTTGAGTGAATCATGAATATAGTTGGGGGATTTCATGAATGGGATCATTGGTTGGATATTTTTATACCATGAGTGATATATGAATCCAGTTGAGGGATGCCATGGACGATCCCATTGGGTCATATACTTATGTACCCTGAGTGCTGCATGGATCCAATTGAGGAATTCCTTGAACAAAATCAGTTGGATGATGACTCCAATTTCTTGAGTGATATTTGTATCCCTATATAGGAATGCCTTGGATGGGATCATAGGGTAGATTTTATATTATCAGAATGATTCTTCTCTTCCAGATCAGTTAAGAGACTGGTTGGGATGGTATGAAATTGTGTTTTGTGTCTTATTAGGAATCTTGGATTGTTGCTCCATATCTTCTGACCAGTGACCTTTTACTAGATTTATCTTTGGAATATGGTATCATTGTTTGGTGATTGGAAGAATGTATAGGAGAACCTATGTATAGAAAGATAATTCCACATTTGGTAACGTAGCATGATCAAATATATTATTCAGGAAGTGGCAGAAGCAGGTACATGTAGATAGGATTACAGACCAATAGATTGACTTAAGGATACACGGCTTGAGTGGAATGACATCCAGCTCAATACCCTTGAACAAGATGTCCAGGTGATCAAGTATTTGGACCCAATGATTGACTATTGAGGCGGGGTCTTGTTGATTGATTCACATACACATGATTATTCTCATTTATTTATTTATGAATACGTATAGGAATATAAAGGTATACAATTATAGATATTGACGACCATGGTGGAACTGGGCCAGTTGACAGGGATTATAGTCCCTGATTTCGATTGTGGTTTCATGTTTCGTTTTACACTCTTAGTTGTGTTCCAGCTAGGCTGAGCTTGTTGTTTTTTAATACACTATTAGTAGCATAGTTTTAGGTTGGTTGTTGGGGTGGACTACTCAAATTATTTCTCACCCCTACTTGTGAATCATAGTTTACATGTAGAACATATATCTACTTTTCAGGTTGTCCATGATTTTCATGGTGGATAGGGCTCAGCCCAGTGTTTCATGATCGATGAAAGCTACCCTAGTGGTTCTACATATCAGGCTAGTGCGGTTTGCAATGTTTGGAGATGTGGTACGTGTGTTAACTCGATGATAGCAGTAGATCCATGTACTTTCACATTATGTTTATTTTTATGTGTATCTATATGGTCATCCTACTGGGTGACATGTGTTTTATTTTATTTCATAGATATTTGGGATTTTACAACATTTTAATATTACAACTTCTTCTATTTAAGTTGTTTACATCTTGTGTACTCTGTTTACTTTTAGTTGTTTATGATAATCAGTTATTTACACTATTTTCTTACTATAATATGAGGTAATGGTTTCTCCAATGTCACACCATATATCCACACTATTATTTGATAGCCTATGGTATATGGGGAGTTGTGCTTGAGGCCATGCGGTGAATCAGATCGGAACCCCAGTTTAGTGGCTACCATGTCAGGATGTTACCAAATGGTATAATTGGAGTTCTCTTTTCATAGTTTTTACTATATGTGATATGGTAGACCGGATTATTAGGAATTTTTTGGAACCTGTGATGGATATTAGACTAGTGCATCGATAACAGTTTTTCAAGTATGAATTATTTTTATCTATTGTTTGGGATTTCTGTTCTGAATTGTGATGTTAGAGTTGTACATGATTTTTCCCTAGAGTGATACATTTGTGGTGTGTTGGTGTTTTAATTTACGGTATATCTATGGATCTTCTCCATTGGAATGTGTACTGGGATTGATTTTGAGTCTTGGCAGGAAAATGTGATAGGCTCATCATTCATCATACTAGCAACGTAGGATTAACAGCATATAGGCCAACTAGTATGTGGTTTTACTGGAAAGAATTTCCTATTCAGCTAGGCCTACATAAAAATACTTTTTAATCTAATGGTTGGTTATGTGGATCTACATTGAGGTATTTTGTGGTTTTAGGATGACGACTTAGTCCTCCTGAACCTCCTCTGCAGTAACCATAGTAGGGAAATATGGCACATGATGTGTTTCTGTTTAACCCATTGTTGGGTGTTGTATCTCTGTTCTACAGTTATATAGTTGCATCACAGTGTACTGTGTTGATAGATACCTAGAATATTCTTCTAAATAGGACCTACCTTTTCTATTTCCATATATGAATACCTAATGTGTGTCAGTTTAGTTTCTCTTCCTCATTGTTGGTGACGTCCACGGAATAGTTCCTTATGAGGATGCAAGGAGAGGATCAGGCCCCTCGTAAAATGTGTTTTCCAACATTATCCCTTCTTATTCATTGTGATCTTAACTTATTTTCAAGGGCTTGGAAATTTTGGGATAAGTTTTTAGACCTTGTGACCCAGTTGTGAGGAATTTATTGTAGTTCTAGGTTGATGACCTAAGGAACCTTGTTTTTGACTCAAACCCTTGTAGGTCAATGTCTTTTTTGTTCTAAGGAGTAATATGTGGGATAAGTTGGACCATGTTTTTCATTGAAAATTTTTTAAGGATATTTTTTATGAGATTTTTGTGAAGAAAAATTGGTAGATGATCATGTATTCCTTATAGTCAAGTTGATTGCTTAAGCTTTTGATTGAGACACCTTGGGTGCTAGTTTTTCGAGACTAGATTTGATAGGTAGGATTTTTCAGGACCCTAGCCTGGTCGACCATTATTTCTATAGTTTCTAATGTAGTTAGGGTGTGGGTAGACACTCATGATTGGAATAAAATCATGTGTACGTGTTTGGTGGTAATGATACTTGTTTGTTGCTTGTGTTACTATTAGAATATAAATCGGGTTGTGGTTGGGTTGCGAGTTGAGGAAAAATGTTTCAATTCATTCTATGTGCATGGATCATAGAATTTGTGCTTGAATTTCCCTCTGTGGTATCGGTTACATCATGGAATAAATTGGGTACCATAAGATGGATGACCTGTGGCTAATTAATGGTCATGTTTTTTTAGGATGGTGGGTGTGGCCCGGAAGGATATAGGCGTGAATTACTGTATAATTTCATAATACTATTATTGGAGACAATCATGTTCAATCTTGATTAGTATTGAGTATTCTGAGAGAGCTTCGACCCTACATTGAGAACCTTTTTTCTTTCTTAATCTTCTTCCTTGTTGAAGAGGGAACCTGTAGTGCTTTTCTCTAGGAGCAGTGTAAGGAAAGCCTTATGATGGGGAGTGCATCATTGACCATTTGAGGGTAGTTTTCCTCATTTAGTATAAACATTGGTGATTTATGTGGGCTTCAATTCATGGAGTTTTCTTTTAAGATGATGATAGGGGTATTCCTATGGTGGGGAGTACCAGATGGGTTGCATTTAAATGTATTCTATGTAGAAAGAAGTGGTTAACTCAATATGGTTAGTGTTTGGATAGTCCAAATAGAATGGATGTGTAGATTCTCAGGTTGGTAGCATAGATACTGATCATTTCACTAGGATTATTGTGTATGAGAAGGAATATGTTGGGGAGTTTTTATGGAACTGTGTTTTTTCAGACTGGAATTTTGATAATGAAATTTAATATTTGCTGTTAGATTCTCCTGAGGGGTAAAATGACCTTTTCCCCTAACATTATACCTTGGCTAATTTTTTTGACAATGTCGTCGGTCTAGGAATAGGGTGTTTACCCTAGGAAAGGAGTTTGGTTGAAATATGAGCCATTTGAATTGTAGTACAATATTTAATATTTAATATTATTAACTTAAATATTTAATTATTCGCACAGGTTTAATTGGCCATAAAATTTAAACAGGGCATCAAAATGAAAATATTTCTCTACTATTGTGTCTTTATTAGGGATTTGATATTAGGTGAGGCATAAACTTGAGTTAGGCATTGGTGCTGGCTTTGGCCACATTTTCTTTTCGTTAGTTTTATTTTTTCTTCTTCTATCATTTTTCCTCCTTCTTCTGCACACTTATTGTGTGTATGTATCCTCCTTGGTCGTGACCTATGATTGAAATGGGAGATGGATAAAGAGAGTGAGAGGGAAGAGATGTTTGGTACCATTGCGAATCCATCGATGTGCTGAGTCGGTGTACGACTTCTGTGGATGGTGAAATAAATCGAATCATTGGTGGTTTCCTCATAAATGTAAGTTCATTTACATTTTCACCATATACCTACTTTAATAACTATGTTTTATGTTTTTAAAACCTATTTATTCTTTCTTGTTCCTCTTAAGGCCAGATTTTTTGATTCGGTGGTGAAAACTGGTGTTTCATGCATTTTGAGGGTTCCCTCATCAGAAACCCAGGATACACAGCTAGTGTTCCAGGGGAACACATAATGTGTTCTTCACATTTGGGGAAGAAGGATTTTCCCAAAGTACACATCATGTACTCTAATTACACGTAGTGTGTCCAACCATTTGAGAAATAACACAAGGTTTGGGATGTTAAATAGTACATGCCATTTTAATTGAAGTACACATAATGTACATTTACATAGGTATACCCCATGTGTAATATCCATGTATATGTAAACGGCTAGGGGGATGGAAAAGAGTACACATTTTTCACTCTGAAGTACATTCCATGTACTTTTTCCATCTCATTATTTTAGGGTATTTCATTCCCTAGTTGTTTGGATTGGCCATGTGAGTATTCCATTCATAGATTTTTCCCATGTACATCACAATGGTGGTGTCCTATTGACATTTAGAGGTCATAAAGTGATGTTTTGGGTGTTTTTATCAAAATGGAGTGGTTATTCCTCTGGTTATCGAGTTCAGTTGACACCTAAGAGTGAGACATGGGGTGGATGATAGGTTGGATGTTTTTACCAACCGAGTTGAGACCTATGATATGAGATGAGATATGAGTTAAATATCATGACATATTACTTTGAGAATGTTACCCTTTTTATGCATGACCTTCTGGCCCAGCAGTACTGGAGAAGAGATGTTTCCAAGGATCCCCTGAGGGATTCCATTACTTATGTGTTGACCTAGGGATTACCTTGTAGGTTCATTATACTATTTTTCTTTGAGAGGATACCTATTGCAAGATTCCTCTATTGATAATTTTCTGAGGATACCATATAGGATTACCCATTTACTCTTTACTAAGGAACCCATGTAGGATTCCTTCGCTCATGTTTACCTAGAAGATCCCAAGTAGGATTCAACCTAAGTATTTGACTTTAGGAACCTAATGGGTGACTATTGTTTGACCAACATTGACCTGTTATATTGGGTTGGGGTAAATATGGTGTTTCGGTGTCACCTAGAACTTGTGCCAAACATGAAATCCCATGAGTCTGTGGATGTAGTATTGGGTTGGGCATTCGATACACCCACAAAAATTTGGTTATATCTTATTTGGTCTGGCAGATGCAGTAGTGTTTACCATATGTTCTTCCTAGTTGGTGGATATTGAGCCTGATGCGAGGCATATTTATTATTTATTTGGATGCCTGAACGTGCTCTCCTAGGATCCATCTTCCGAGACATGTTAATTCTGATTATTTACAGGTACCTATAGGTATTACATGGGACTTGGTTGTCGAACCATTATATGTGTATATATATATATGATATATTTTTTTTGAATGTCCATAGGTGTTTCCTAGTATCCACCTATTGATCCGTATGTGTTTACTTGTATGGATCGAGTGAAACATGGATTCCCATTGTAGGAATTCCCTAGATGGGCTTATTGGGATGTTTATTTATGTACCATGAGTGATACATGGATTCCAATAGATGACTCCCTTGGATGATCTCAGTGGGATATTGAATAAAATTAAACATTTAGTGAATCATTGATCCAGTTTAGGGATGCCATAAATGTGCTATTTGGTTGGATATGTTTATACCCAAAGTGATAATGGTAATAGTTGAGGGATTCCTTAGACGAGTTCATTGATATACTCATCTACCCCAAGTTGTACATGGATCCAGTTTAGGGATTCTATGAACATGGAATGTGGGTTAATGAATCCTACAACTTGATTGAAATTTGGATTCTAGTGTAGAAATTCCTTGAACTAGCTAATAGGATTGATTTTATATAATCATAGTTATTATGCTCTTGAAGATACGTTACAATATAGGTTGGGATGGTAGGGAATGGAATTCTGAATCATGGTAGGATTCATGGACTATTACTCCATGTCTTCCAACCAGTGACCTTTTATAGGATTGCCCGCTGCAATATAGTATCCTTGTTCGGTGTTAGGTGGCGAGTACGGGTAATCCCTATTATAGGATGAGAATTCCCCATATGGGGACATAGATTTCATAGAGATATAATTCTAGCATTGGAAAATGATGGTACATGTAGATGGGATTATGGACTTAGTGATCAAATTGATGATACATAGCTTGAGTGGTACAACATCCAACTCAATTCCCTTGCACAAGATGTCTAGGCGATTGAGATTATGGAACCAAGGATCGACTGATGATGTGGTTTCTTGTTCTTTGATTCACATACTATTGAATATTCCCATTTATGTGACTATACAGGTATACATATATAGAGATGGACATCCAAGGTGGAACTTTCCCATTTTGTATGGATTACACAACCTCGGATCGAAAGTGGTTGAATGTTTGGTTTACTTCCTTTTGTTGTGATCAAACTAGGCTACACACATTATTGTTGCATAATCTTTTAGCATCACAGTTATAGGTTTCCTTCTCAGGGTGGCCTTCTAAGATTACTCCTCACCCCTGCACATGCACCTCAGTGTAGGTGTTAATATTTTTTCTAATTTTAAGGTTTATCATGACTTGCATGGTGGATTGGGATAAGACCAGTGTTGTATGATTGAGTGGAGCTTCTCAAGTTGTTCTACTTATCAGGATGTTGTAGTTCAACAGTTTTTCTTTATCTAGTATGTGGGTTAGCATGGAGATAGTAGTAGAGCCATGTAATTTAACATTTAGTTTCATTTGTACATGTATATGTATGGTTGTCCCAGTGGGTGACATGTGTTCTATTTTATTGTATAGTTGTTCGAGATTTTTAATTTTTTCACTATTATAACTTGTTCTATTTCAGTTTTTTATTACTTATACACTCTGTTTACTTTCTGTGGTGTAAGATACATATTTATTTCTGTTGTTTTCTTACACTGATATGAGGAAATAGTCTCCCCACAATCACACCATTGGTCCTCAATACTATTTGGCAGCCTCTGGTGTACGTGGAGGTTCTCTTGAGGAATTGTGGAAAATCGGATCAGAGCCAAGTTTTAGTGGCTTCTAGGTCAGGATGTTGTTGTCCTCTTGATTTATACTCTAATATTTAGTGGCATTGAAATGTTTTATCCCACCTTATAATGGTTTGAATACTATTTTGTAATCTATTATGATGATATTATTTTAAAAATCCCATGGATACATATCTTAGGAATATATTCTCATATTATTTCATCACGTACATCCCCAATAAGTATTTTATAACTCCTTAGAAAATTGAATTTGGTTCTACATTTGATTAAAAAATAATTACAAGTACTCAGATGATCAAACTCAAAAATTATTTCTTCATATGATATAATCACAATAGTAATAGCTATGTTTTTATATTTTAAACAAATATGTCATCAAATTACCACATTGAGAAATGCATATCACTTATGATATTTAATATTGTTTAATACGAATCCTATTTTGAATACATCAGTCCATATATTTCTATAATCTATATGCTGACATTAGAAGAATCATTTCACATCAAAAAAAACATAATGATTCTTAATAAATAATGATTCTAACAACACTACATTAAATAATTCTAATTTGAAATGAATCTAGTTGAATTTATTGTATATAAGAAATGAATTTTAACAGAACATTTTTGTAGCCTCAATTATTTAATGAAGAGAGAATTTATCCTAAAATTCATACAAATTAACATAGAGAAACACATTGTAAACATGTAAAACGTGGTTCTTTATAACATCTCCCTTGTTTTGTAATTATTTTTTGATCACTCTCTTAGTCATAATAATATTTTTCCATTTGGTAAAGGAACTATGTCTCATATCAAAATATAACCAATTTAGTCAATCTTCTCATTTATTAATCAACTATAATGTTCAATATTGATAGAATGTTTAATTTAATGTTGCTCACTTTTAGTAATTTGTGCTATTTTAGTATACCATTTATGTACTCTTATAATCTATTTGGGTCCACTATAATTTCAATGATTTAGTATACACAAAATTTATTTTAAAACTCTGGTAAATATATTTTTCATTCATTGTTGTATCCATTTCATACTTGATTTGATTATAGTAAATTTCATTAGCATATACTTCAGATATAGAGAATTATTATGAAAACTTACTGAGGAAATGATCTGAAAATCAAACCCAAACCACTCTTCAGTATACCTAATGTGCATTCCAGATCTCCAAGGTATGGTGACAAGAACTCTATAATAAAAAATTACCAGAGGGAATCAAGTCTCCTAACATGAAGGATACAACATAGAATATGATAATATAGTAGGAGAAAATTTAGATGAGTAAAATGAGAAATTAAAATTCTATAACTGGGAGGAAATAAAAAAAAGAAACACATAATAATAATAGTTAAAAAATATCTATTTTACATCTCAAAGTGTAAATGAAGCCCAAAATAGAAATAGAAACTCAATGTCATTGATAGAGGAAACTCCCAATATCTAACCAATAGCTTCCTATACATAGCGGATATGAAACTCGGCCTCCACACAATGGTTCCCTTTCATTACATACATAAAAATACATAACATTGACAATGATGTAATAATGGATAGTTTAGGGTGTCAGATAAATAGGGTTAGAATGATTACACATTGATGTTCCATAACAATTATTTATAAAACATTCTTAAAATGATCAAAATTAAAGAGTACAGGGCCTAAAAACAAATTAATTTTTTATATCTAAATAATCATAAAAACTACCTCATTATCAATACATATAAATAGTGATGGTAAAATATTTTCAAAGAAGATAAAATCAATCAAGAATTTAAAATAGTGTATCACTTATCATTTCAACACAAAATTTATATAAACCAAATCATATGTAAAAAACATAGAGGATCATTACAGTCGAAGATAGTGAGAACACTCTGACCCTCAACATAGGCAATAGTGCATCAATACCCTTAAAAAATGCAATGAACTTAGGTAGTAGAAAAAATCATTTGAAATTGAACCTCATAATATTTTCTTATATTCCCTAGAATATTAGTCCTAGGTAATACAGGATCAACCCATGAGTGACACTGTCAACCATATCAATAGATGAGACCAATTTCTAAACCATCCTTTTAAGTACCCATGGATTACTATGTGATAAATGTTTCAATCCAAATAATTAAATACATAATTTTAAAATACATTCACACTTCTATTTCATAATGCATATAAAAAACTATTTCTTTTTCTAAAAAATGGGAAAAAATATTATAAATGGACCTATATCAAATCACACATATCAGTCATGAAAATTTATTTTAAAAAAGAAAATAAAAAACTGGAGAACTAATAGATTATAAAACAATGGATAGAGAAAGAACCATCTACCAAAAACAATGGATTCACACCTATACAACAGAATCCACTAACTCCAATGTAATGAAAAGAAAATAACAAATTCCTAGGAAACAATCCCCATATCTTTGAATCAATTAAGCCTAAAAATAAGTCAGTGGAGAAGATAAAATGAACAAAACTAAAGGAAAACTTATTCCACACCACAACCAAGGAATGGGTCCACCTTCAGGATAATATCAATAAATATATCTAAAAATATCTGGAAGAACATCACCATTATTTCAATGTATTTACAAACACAAAGCAACATCACTATAACAGTCAATAGGAATGAAGTACTTATACCAATTAATATTGAGAAGACACAACACTTACATGATGATCAATCCCTATATTAAATGATATGAAATGTGTGAAGAAACACAAAATAACCTTGATAGTTCATGGGAATAGAGGGACAAGCCTACATGATGACTATTAAATGGATCAATCATGCAATATTCTAAGAACAACATGTCCCCAACCATTCATGACATCAACAAATTTTATAATGTGAATTTCATGTCTTTTGTGATATACCAAAAAATGAATCACCTTTGATTAAAAATATGAATCCAAAATATTTCACAATGTGATCACATATAATGTTTGTAAAAAATCCATGTTATGAGGAAATTCTTAATATCTTCCACCAAACTAGTTCAGTTAATGTGGCCTATTCAGGATGTGATTATAGGTAGTCATTAGTGAACATTCAAGACTCCCAAAGGCTCGTATTAAGCATTTGAAATATTTATACCCATATTAAACAAATTCCACATATATATAACTGTATTCATTAGTTATATTTACCATAATACCATTCCCATCATTGAAAGGCTCATAACAAATCCAAATGAAGAGGGAAAATAAGAGAGAGATATTGTGCATGAACTAAATGTACTGGGAAGTTATATACTTAGAACAGAAATTATCATACTCCTCATTGTTTTCATCTAATTTATCTAAAATTTCATCAATTGTTACATTATTTTATGTATTTCCAATGATACTAACATTTATACAAATAAAATTCTATGAAATCCCATACTATATATTATTTAAAAGATTCTATTAGACATATATCAAATAAATATAACTTTATAAGTATTCTCAAAAAATTAACCCATTTATAGGTCTAATTATAATGATACAAGGGGTCTAAATGACATTAAAATAACTCACTATTGATTTATTCTTCTACCAAATATCATATGAGGTCATATTTTAATCTTTTCTCAGTAAAAAAGGATTCAAAATATGTATATATGTGTAAAAAAATCTTATTTGATATTCTTCGACATTTTAAACTCATATATAATTGTCATTCTTATTTATATAATTATTATTTTAATTTTATCAATAAATATATTGCCCCTGGGTGTTTTAGAAGGCTTATATTAGAGATTGATCTCATTTTCATCAGGATAATATTCATATAAAACCCCACACAAAAACTTAACAATTCATATTCCTATCCTTCTTCATAATAACACAATTCTAGTTTTAATTATCCCATAAAAATGTTTTATTCTACCCCATTGATTATGAATTGTGTTCCTAGTCCAACACTAATTAAATTAATATATATTTTCAAATGAATGTAGCAAAACACTATTCAACTCACGTGGAATGCTGTATTATATATTAAATAATACTTGATAGAACCAACATAAGTGCTCTAGATGATTTTATCAAGAATCTCCAATGTTTCCATGAGCCATTATTCCTTTTTCATTGGATTCAAAAATTAGATCACTATCTCTTTGATGATGGTGTAAATCTCCCAAAAAACATTATGTTGATATTTTTTATTCAAAATATATTGGTAATAGTGGTGACTTATACAATAAAAATTATTTTTATCTACATTATAATTAATATAAAAAAATTGGTTAGACATCTTATTTAAGGTAAATTAATACCATCCCATTCTCATTGTATAATGAATAATACTTATTTAATTTTGTTTTTGGGAATTTATTTTTATGAAAACACTATAACACAATCATGTTATATTTCACTCATACTAAATATATTATACATGAGTACATAAAAATGTTAATAATTATATTAATTAAACCATGTTGATCGATTTTAGATAATGTAATTACATTAATTTTTAATTATATATCATTACAAATGGTCTCATATTCAATATCATAATATTAAATTTTTCCAATGTATTGGTATCACCTTCCAATTGAGATGAGAATCCTCTATCAATAATCCTCAAAATACCCTACTTATTAACATTGAGAATATCATCCACATTCAATGATTTATCTAACATGATTCATTTCTACCTATTATTATATTTTAAAAACTAATGTGGTTTCTTAATAAATAATCTCATACTTCATTATTCATAGTGAACAAACTAGTCACATATTGCATATTTACTAAAATTCAATCACAACTATTATGAATATCTACCCTATTTATGTTGTAAATTATAAATAAATTATTCATATGTCTATTTCTATGTTCTTCTAGATAAATCCCTTATAATTCCATCCATGTTTATTTCTATTAGATAGACATATTATTATCTAAAAATTCGATTTGTTCAGGATGAAACCACAAAAATAGTTACCTTTAAAATGTTTTCTTTTCTGAATCTATTAATTCTACCTATAATATTCAGTTCTCTATTTTTGAATTATCATGTAATCGATTTCATTTACCATTAGGGAATATCCATTATATTGATCTTTTCTAACTCAATCTGATGGTGGATTATTCTTGTTAGAGGTTTTCATATTACGATTGTTTCTCCATAAGAAATCAAAATAATAAATTCTCTTATTATACTACATATATTTTTTTCTTCTCTATCATCTTCACTACAACATCACTCTAACAATTTTTTGAAGTGTTCCTAAAAATAATTTTCTCCTCCAACATAGTCTTCATAAAACTCCCATCATGAATAAGTGATGTAATATTATTCCTTATATTCTACAATCCTCTTTTTCATTATTTATTCATCAGTTATTTTTAAATTTATTATATTCTATGGATGATATACCTTTTAGTTTTACTATTATTCAATTCATCCACATCCTAATCATATGCCATGAAAAACTTCTTCATTTGGTAGTATGGTATATAGTTCTTAATTACCCACATATGAAACATCTTGAATGGATTTTTACCTAGTATTTACCCATACCACTTATATGATTTTTATAAATAATGTTCATTATAAATTTTTTCTATGTATTACTTTTATAATCATATTATGAGTCATTAGAAAACATATATTACACGTCCATCATCATGAATTTTCAGATGGTTTCAAATTACATAACATATGTATCATTATTGTTAAAAACTATAGCCTATTCCCTATCATTATTAAAAAGAGTTGTCTTTATGTCACATAGAATACGAAATTATACAAAATCAATAGATCAAAACATTGGATAAAAGAAAAAGAATGTTTTCTCATTATTTTTATAAAAAACATTAGAATATTTCATATTTTCTCCATATTGTCTTATATGATTACTTATTTAGTTCACACTTATAAAATATTCATCAAGATTATCCTCTTATGAAATATTAAAATATTCAAATTTGTCTCATTAAATATTCTTATTGTCTTGCATTATTATACCATACCTCTCATTTGTAATTTAAAATATCTCCCATATTTATTTAGAAATAACGATAACCATCAATTTTTTGTAAAAATATTAATTTTGGAAACATTTAATTTCATTCCTACAATTCAAATCAACCTATAAATTTATCTTTCTTGAAATTATCACTGAATTATATCTCTGATGATGAGGTAAACACACTATGATAACATGACGTACTTCAAAATCAAGTTATATGAGATATATAATCATTCTGTTATTTAGTCTATGATTTTATTTTTCATAATAATGTGAACACATATACTATTCCATAAACTCAATTTCTCTTTCATTAATACTTTTAAATTAAAGATCATCATGGGAAATTGTATTTCTATAACACCACATGGGGAAACCATATTATTTTAAGAAACCTTGGGGATTGTATTGCTAGAATACATACTATAATTTTTTCTCAAATCAACCTCATTAACAAAAAAACATTCATTGTCCACTATCTATTAAAATTTTCCTCACATTTATTTTCTGATAATGAGAGACTAAAGTCATAAAATAATTTTTTATAAGGCTTGGCCTATGTTTGGGTGCCTAAACATTTTTTTTTGTCAAAATTATTTAATATGTAGATTTTAGTGTTAAAACTAATTTGTAGAGATTATAAATGAATTTGAATTTGACTATAATGGTTGGGTGGGTGTAGGGTCCTAAAAAATCCGCAAAATAAATTTTAACCAAAATCCCCCAAAAGAATTGGGGGAAATAATCAAAGAAAATCCACAAAAGGGAGTGGTCCGCGAACTAGTCCATGGAAGCACGACGCGACCAGACGCCGCGAGGCACCACCTATGTGAACCATTGTCGTTCATGAAATTGAGGCGGAGAGGATTCACAGTCACGAGGAAGGATGGGCGCCAGTTCGGTTCACCATCACGAACCACCCCAACTGCGGACCGTGTCGACCGGTTCAAGCCGCACCTATTATCATTCACGGAATGGAGGTGGAACCCTCCGCAGCCGCCGAGAATTCCATGAGTTCACCTCGTGGAGGAGGGGAGAGATCAATACCCACCGCAAATCGTGTATTGACTAAGTCAGCAGTGAACCGAGTATTTGGTAATGGGCATCCGTAAAAGGTGCCGTGTGGCCAGAGATACGTTCCTTTCCCCACTCTATAAAAGGAGTCCAAGGGGGAAAGAATAAGGGATCGGAGAACTGGAATCAGATTCGAAGGGATTGGATATCGGTTGAAGTAAGGCTTCGGATTTCGCAAATAGTTAAATTCCAATCCGCGAACTACATTAGGTATTTGAATTAAGAAGGAATTGGAAAATGCATAATAATTTGGTGAAATGCAAACCTAAAATAAAAAAAAGGAGAAGCGCAAACCATAGCCCCTCGGCGGATGACTTCCCCAAGGACCAGGGTGTTTATGCCTCTTTGCCCATCCATCGTACTGCATAACACACTCCTCCATGGGAGAAACCCGAACCGACGAGCCTCCTATCGGCGCTGCCCATGACCGCCGATGCCCGCCTGGAATCCTTCGCTAACCACCCTAGTTCACGGATTGAACCTGAAGCCGGAAACCACCCTGGTTCGCGGATTGAACCCGAAGCCGCAAAAAAACCTGTTTCACGGATTGAACCTGAAGCCACGAACCACCCTGGTTCGTGGGATGCCCATCAGTCCACGTACCACTCTGGTTCGTGGACGGCTTATCCAGCCTCGTGGAACTTCCCCAAGTGAAGGGCGCCACCACCCATACCTCTCGGTGGCCCGCCAAATACTTCAGTTTTCTCATTTCCAGAGCCAGGTAAAATCCTTATGATCCAGCCAGGTCCTCCACGAATCCATCATTGGCCTATTCATCAGCCCCGAGCCGATGCCTCCTCCAGAGCCACCGGATCTACGTGGTATAACTTTCAGGCGCATCAGCGCGCCATTTTGAGTTCACATACCCACGGTAAACAGGTCAAAATGGGATGCCCTGACCCTTGAGCCAATTCCCGATGCATTCCTGGGTTCACATTCCCACGGTAATGTGGATTCTGAGCTCAGGATTCCCTTTTCTGCCCCCCCCCCACTTGTTGAGGGTTCCTCGAAGATGGTAAAATACCCATCATAAGGAATCCCTCGAGCACTGCAAGAGAGGAGACAGGAACATGACCACCCCCTTCCCCTCTCCCGCTGGGCTTTGTTGCCCCGGGTGTCCATCTCGGAGTACGCCCCGACCTTCTAGGCCACCTCATAGTGTAAGCCCCAATCCATCACCCTGATCTGCCTTCATGTGTAAGCCCCACTCCGCTTCTCACAGACGCACCTTTTGCGACGTGATCGTCTGGTCCCTGCTGCCTCTTGTTTCTCACACCGAGAATGACTAACGTGGGATTAGAGTAAGCATCGACCATGAAATCCTCTTGTGGGCCTCCTCAGAGTGTAATCCCCAACCCATCATTATGGGCTGCCCCAGAGTGTAATCCTTATGCCAAAGCGAACAACGTGGACATTGATCCATGCCAAAGAATGGTACGTAGGAAGCCTCCACGAGGTTCAAGCCCACCACTCTGTCGTTTCTTCACGTCATGTTCCACCCTCGTCCAGCATGAAGTTAAACTATTTTTGCGAACTACGTTGACTCTGATCCCCGCCTCCTAGACAGGGTATGTAGGAAGCCTCTATGAGGTTCAAGCCCACCACCCATCAGACCACCTGGTCTCTCTCTTCATGTCGGTTCCCCGACACCTATCTGAACTACACTTACTTTGATCCTTGCTTCCTAAGAAGGGTATGTAGGAAGCCTCCCTGAGGTTTAACCCCAACAACAGGTCAATCCGATCATCCCCACATCAGTTCACCGCACCACTCCAAGTGCAGCTTCATGTGATTTCCAACCCTTCGGGGTCATTAATCCAATGAGGGATGGTAAACCTCGAGCATAAATGATTTTGAACCCCTGCGTCCATTTGAACATTTCCCACCAGTGTTGAATCCATGGATACTACGTTTGGGTATAAACCAAATATTCGCGAACATGTGAATACATCTTAAATCTATAAGAGAGTCCCGGAACAGGCAATAATTCCCCCCAAAAGGGTGAGATGATCCCGACTTCCCTTCCTCTCGACCAATGTGAGTTCATAAGAGTCACTAGTTAGAATATCCGGCGAACGCCTGCCTTTGGAAAGAAGGTCGATCAATCATTGGATACAGAGCCGTTGGGCATTTCGTGGTCGAAAACCAAAGAAAGAAACAAAAAATGGTGAACCCGACATGAATCTTTAACCAAACATGACAGATTCAACATAATCTCACCCAGTTCCACCTTATGCTCTAAAGGAGGGCCAAGCAAGGTCACTAATTTCTCATGGGATTATGAGATGCTGCTTTGACGGGTTTGCTTCTTGTATTTGATAAACTATTTTTCATGAACTACATTCAGAACTACCTTAGATCCAATGGCATCGCAAAGGAAGTCACAAGTGCGCGCTTCAAACAACGCAAGGGCGAGACTTCCTTAGCAATGGAGGACCCTGTCACCCACCCAGCATCTTCAACACTGGGTTTCAGACGTGCTGATCCGAGAGTACCACGCGAATGGTACTCTTCCAATGGTGGAGGCAGCTAGGCAAGCCCTCCAATCCATCAAGGTTCGCCGGTCGCCTACCCAGAAACGACCGCAAAGGTGGACCCTGATAGCCCCTTTCACTGTCTCCAACCATTTCCGGAGTCTGTCCCCGGAATGGGACAATGCGTACCACCCTTATCTTAGGGAGGAAAATGAGGTCGACATTGAGGACTTCATCCCCACCAAACGGGGGTTCCGCTCTCAGGCCCCCGCCAAAAGACGTCATCATGGTCACATCGCGACCTGAAATCCTTGCGACGATGAGGATGTCTCCACGAGGATTTAGGCCCACGCTCCCCGAGCTCCGGCCCCTCGGACCGCCCGACGAGGGCGGCAGACGTAGAATCAGGGACCGGTCATCACCCTGGTCCCTGAGGAGGATCTCCACCGCTCAACCACTGAGACGTACCATGAACATGTACCTACACCTGTTCGCTCCTCCCAAGCCATCCATCCAGACATGGCCGCATCATACGTGCCAACGCGCATCCTCGCCGAGCTCCATGAAGCTCGTCGCTCACGCAGGATGACACTTACCAGGAAGGCACCTCGACCTTCCCAGGGTCATGAAGCCCCCCAGCTTGACATGGTGAAGACCCAACACCTGTAGGACCAGCTCCTGGTAGTTTCTTCAGATGCCCACCATCCTAATAGGGTGGCGATCAACAATTCCCACCACCCAGATGTGGAAGAAAATCATAGATGGGAACGTCTCCCCGCCAAAAAAGGCCACTAACTCGATATGGTGAGAAATCAATATATGCAGGGCCAGCTCCCTGTGGATTCAAGTGAATCCTGCCCCCCCCCCCCATGTGGTGGAAAACAAAGAGAGAATCTGGCATATCCTAGTACAGGGGAAGATTCATTCACCTGCCCCGACACAGGAGAATCGTCAGTACCTACTGACCATTGGAGGACTGGAGTATGATATTCCTACTCTGATACTAGAATGGGAATTCATACCCGTTCCAGCCAAATATGTCTCTCTACAGATCCGGGAAATGATGGAGGAGTAGGTATTGATCCCAGATCATATCTTGCAGACCTGCCCGCGTGTGATTGTATCGGAGGCAACAGCAAGGACTCGGGCCCGGGAGACCGTCTCCCCAATTGAGGCGACTCATATATGAGATGAGATAGTCTCATCGGAGTCGATCTGCATCCATGCTTCATCCCAGGAGGGTCGCCGTCTATATTCCGTGATGCAAGGGCAACCAGATCGAGCAGCTTCACTCGTTCCAACTGGGGGACACCCGTCCATTACGGTGGATGCTCCAGAGCAGGCATATATCCCTGATAGAAAGTCATGATGTTCATCAGAATATCCCGGCAACGTCACAAGACCCAGTTAGATAGGGACCCAAAGGTGAAGGCCGTTGTCAACAGCTGACGGTCCCCACTACCTGCCAAAAAGCGCCTTGAACGCGCGGAAGGCAGCCGGAAAATAAAAAGCGGGTTCATGACTCCGCTCTGCTGAAAGATGGGGTTCCCAACACCGCTAAGCACACATGAAAGGCTCAAAAAACTACCCAACCATTACAATATTATGGGAGTGGAAGTAGCGGCTGTGAAGGTCCTCCCCTTAATGTCGCTACCAGCAGCTCTAAAGGTCCTCCCTAGAGCACCCGTGGGGGCCTCCCCTGCAGGAATATAACTATCGGTCACGAGAGCGTCTCTCTTGATGCGAGTCACAAAAACCCTCCACGTGACAAGAAGATTGAGAAGTAAAAAGATCCTCCACTTGCTACAGTCCACCCTGAAGGTCCTCCATGGGGTATGCACTACAATCACTCTCCATGGAGTGGGTCCACAGATTATGATGCTAGTCCTCACTATCATAGTCGCGACTATGGAGGCCCACCCCGTAGTGATGTCTCATTACGACAAGAAGGTCCTCCCCTTGTCATGGACTTCCCTGAAGGTCCTTCCAAGGGGTTACGCTGCAACAAAACTCCATGCGGACATGCATTAGGTCACGATGGTAGTGCTTGCCACCCTAATAACGGAGGTCCTCCCCGTAGAGACGTCGAGCAACGAGAAGGTCCTCCCCTCGTTGTGGTACATTCCGAAGGCCCTCCCCAGGATGTATCCTGTAGATATTATCCCTATGGAAGTAGTAATGGTAGTTCTATCCATTTCCATAGCTGTGATGGTAGTCCTCGCCACCACGACCTCCATTGCAAAGGTCCTCCCCGAAATGGCCCCAAGCGATAAGAAGGTCCTCCCCTTGTCACGTTGTGTCCTGAAGGTCCTCCCTAGGATGTGCGTCCAACGTTAGTCCAAGATGGTCATCCTCAAAATAATGGCAGTTGTTGTGAAGGTCGTCCCTGTAACGACGCAGCACAGCCAGAAGGTCCTCCCCTTGCTGCAACATGCCTTGGAGGTCCTCCGCAGGGTGTGCACTACAAAAGTTCTCTATGCAGTGAGGCATCAAGAAGTAATGGTAGTACACTCCATTACGGTCTTCATTGCTAAGGTCCTCCCCGCGATGACACATTATATCGATATGAAGGTCCTCCTCCTACCAAATCAAGTGCCGAAAATCCCTCGTATGCCGAGGCACTCAGAAGGATGGAATTGAGCATGTCAGATTCCCATATTGTCGCTAACGATGACCTTCTTAGATCCGGAGACGGTCTGAGGCCGCATTTGTCTTCTGAACCTCCTCGAAATCTCTTACATAATGATTCAGCACCTACCGGTCCCACTGCCTCTGATCACACTAGTGGTGAGCGCCTATGTTGGGCTGACCAGGTAGAGGAATCACTGGCGGAGGAATATGCTGATATGCAGCACCTGAGGAAACGACATGCTAGGGATGACATACCAGTTATGTATTGGCATACGACCACCTCTCAGTACAACATACCCAGGGATTTGTCAGAAGAATGCATGAACAACATCCGCCATAATATATGGACAACCCTCTGCCGGCTGAAATCGAGCTTCCTGCACTATGACGGGTATGTAGACCATGTCAGGATGATAGGGGAACTCCTGCGTCACATTGACCTGGAGGCCCTTTCCTCGACGCGACAACAACACCCCGAGAGGCACAAAGGGAATATGGAGGCAACTTGCCTCTGCGCACTGAACCAGCTACGCCGCCTCATCGGTGATGCCCCAGCGGGAGTCCATATCAGGGGATGGTGGGAACACGGAGCCCTGCATTTCACTCCGCTCCCCACACAGAAAAACATGTTTGGTATGGTGTCTTGCAATGTCGTCACATCGAGAGAGCAATCGGGTGGACCCCATGTTCAGGAACGAAAACACACCCAACAGATTCGGGCATCGAGTAAGTCCCAGAAGCGTCAGGCCCGGCGGGAACGAGCCATTCAAAAAATCAAGAATCAGGCCACTGAGAGCATACGGCAGGGAATGGAGCCAGCCCCAGCCCTCAGGGCTGGGGGCATTAATACCCCCTCAACAACAACCTCCACCACAAGAGTCGGTATTCTATCATCTAGGGAGGAAAATCAGAAGAGGAGGATCTCGTCTTATCCTGTCATATGAATAATCATCCCCTCTGAGAGGAAGGCACACCGTGAGGTCGCATCAATGAACTCTCGGCATCACCGTTATTCAAGAAGTCCAAGGGCAATCTCGGGTAATGAAAGGGAAGGCCGGCTGAAGATGCGGGAGATCCTCTTCCTATTTTGATGATGAAGTTCCCTCTTCTCCGAAATATGCATTCATCAACGCCATAGAGGCTAACCCCGCGGGTGACACCGAAGAAAATTCAAATCTGGACGGATCAGGAGATGACGGTTCCGGTCAGGCTGTGACTCACAATGAACCCCCAGGTGTGCAAAACTGGATCCAGAGGGCCACTTTAAATATGGCCTCCCCTTCAGCCATCCTCCCTCCTCCTACCAAGCGATCTTCCAACAAGGATAAGAACAAAAGAACTATTACCCTTAACGCGTCCCCCTCTCTCGATAAAAATGATCCAATCACGCTCGAAGAGAGGTTCACTCAACAGGAAGAAGAGATGAAAGAATTGAGTAAGATTCACGCTGAATTGCTCCAGAGGAACTGCCTTATTGAAAGTGTGTCCCAAGAAAAACCACAGCATGCACTCCCAACAAGTGCACATCAAAGGCTAAGGCTTGCCCCGACAAATGAAGCACGATCAGGGCTCCTGCCCAATGAGGCACCTGGTCCATCCAACTACATAAATGTGGATGATGAATACCAGGATTTCCCTCCACATAGGAGACAACTGGATCATGTACTCCCAAGCCATCCGAGGGTACCCTAGACGGAATATGCACCCTTGGTGCTGGCCAATCCAGATCCTCATGAAATGCCTCGGGCTACGCCTAGCTAGGACTGAGCCCAATAGGATGTCAACCAGGGACTCACCAATACCATCGAGGCACTAACAGCTCGATTGTAAGACATAGAAGGTCGATGCGCTATGATATAGCCGGAGCAGAAACCCTACCCCGATTGGGTGACCAACACACCACCTCCGTCCAATTTTGGGAGCCATGAATTCCCCATATTCAATGGATCAGGCGATCCAGAGCAGCATTTGATGCACTATGCATCCTATTGCGACCCTATGATGGGGTCTCCTGAACAAAAAAAAAAGCAGGGAAACTCAGATGCTTCGTGCGGACCTTGCAAGGATCCGCCTTCGTCTAGTATACGGGTCTGCCGGCCCAGTCGATAAAGAGCTGGGAGGACCTCCTGCAGCAGTTCCTGTTCACTTTAGCTCAACGCTGCCTAAAACAGCAGTTAGTGATCTCATGAACTGTAAGCAGAGGGAGAATGAGAGGGACTCAGATTTCATCTCCAGATGGAATGGTCTGACCTATTCTCTGAAAATGATAATGCCTCAAGATAAGATGCTATCCATATGCATCAATAATCTTAGAGATGAGCTACGAACACCGCTCATACCGATGGAGTGCACCACTGGCTTCCTCCATCTCTCGGCCATTGCCCAGAGAATTGATGACTCCCTACAGCGGACAAATTCAAAGTCCCAAATAGCTTCACATGCTCCTACGAAAAGAGATCCTAGTGTTGAAGCATCTGATTTCACACTCAAGTCGTCCCATATGCCTGCTCCTCCACTTAGGCCTCCACAAGATCTTCAAGGTCCCCCTACATATCAGCGGACACCCCTGCCTAAACGGGACAATCAGAGAGGATCTAAGAGGAACTAGTTTGAGGGAAAAAGACAAAAAGTATATCCCTTCCGAGACGATCAAGTCCACAGCTACTTCATCGCTAACATGAACTGCAATTTTATCCACCTCCCGGAGACGAGGAGAACTGAAGAAGTCAGCCGCGATGACAGGCCAGATTACTTCCCCTACAATCGGATGTTGGGGTATAGTATCAGAGAGTGCTTCGTCTTCAAATAACTCCTCCAGAGGATGGTAGATTCTGATCAAGTTGAGCAGGAACCACCCCCAGTACATGTGGCATGTATCTCTGCCATCGACTCTGACAAAGAGAGGGGTGGAAGAAAGTCACCAGCAAGCAAGGGCAGAAATTTGATAACAGGATGACTTAGAAGACTATAATCTAATCCCAAGGAATACCCTGAGCTCAACTACAGCAGCCGATGTTGCCACTAGCAGCCCCTAGAGCCGCAGAGCCGACCACATCGGCTTCCCAACCCTCTACAAGCCAGTCATCTGGACAGAGCCTAAGGAAGAAACAATCACAAGAGGAGCAGTCCACGATTGGGCCAAAGTTAGTCCCGACCCTGGAAGATTTCATGCCCTCGAATCTGGCACAACGGGCACTAACCCACCAAACGGTACCATCAGAGACAACCAACCAGGTTGACCTGTTAGAGGATGAAGATCCAATCATTGGTTATATCAACGTCATCCATCACATGGAATAATTCCTTGACGAAGGGTATGATTATGAACCTGGGTTTCTTGAAAAAGGAGATGGGAGGAGGAATCGTAGAGGAAGGGGATGCCAGGGGAGGCGCAACCGCTGCTGAAACCAACCCTACAGTTAGACCCCGGCCCATACTGTCAATATTGTGGAAACCCATGGGAGAGAACTTTAGCGGACTCAGTATGAGAGGGAATGCCCCTCTACCACCACAAGCATCCTCTCTGGTCCTGTTGTTTTGCGATACCCTACAGAGGAGGAGCCAGTGTCCGGTCTCCTAGTGCGCAAAAATAGACCCCCTAGGCCAAGTCCTCAAAACGCGGGAACACCATCGACATCCGTCCCCACGGCTGATCCCTCCTCGTCGAATGATCCAGCTCCCAAATTACCTACTATGACACTCCCGCCAACGGAGAAGCGTCACCCGCTGTAGAAAGAATACGACATCCTTAAGCAGCTGGCATCTGTACTAGCCATGTTTTCAATCCTGGATGCCCTGGGTTTGTCATCATACCTTAGGGAGGCGCTTATCAATGATTTGATCAGCCCCCAGAAATTCCAAGCCGAGGAAGCTGCCGCCGAGATTTACTGAAGAGAGACTGGCCCGGATGAATGCAATGCGGTGATTTCATTCATCGATCAAGATGAAGATTCCAACATGAAAGGACACATCAGACTACTATATGTGTCTGACACACGGAATGACATTGTGATCCGAAAAGTCTTTATAGAAAATGGTTCTGGAGTTAACCTCCTTCCCCTGTGGACACTCTGTATGTTGATATACAGTGAGGAAGATCTAATTCCCCTAGCCACAACTCTGTTGGGTTACGAAAAGAGTGAGAAGAATCCAATGGGACAGATTAAGCTAAAAACCCAATTTGGTGACCTGGTAGCCTACACAAAATTCCAGGTGGTCCGGCATAGCACGACATTCAATGCCCTGCTGGGAAGGCCATGGATCCATAAGCACATGGTCGTTCCTTCATCCTACCACCAGTGTATCAAGTACAACATCAATGGACAAAGTGGGACGTTGCACACCGACAAGGCCCCTTTCGAGCTCTCCGAGTCAAATTACATTGACTCCGGGTTCTATGAGAAAAAGAAGAAGAAGCCTTTGATCGACGACATCGACTGGATGCCTGATCCAAATGTCCTGGAAATGGTCCCTAATGACCCACTCAGACAGCTTGGAAGAGATTATTTCCTGCCCATCAACCATGTTGAGTGTAGAAGTTCAAGTCCGGACATGCACTCGGATGTCCTCATGACTTCAGCCACGATGGACAAGCACGAAAATGCTGGAACATCTACCAAACCTCAATTTGGGGATGAATACTCAAGCAGGGATGCCCACGATACCTCTCCCTCAGACCCTCGATGGCTCAGATTAGAAACTCTCTCCTCGCTAGATCACGAAGATGAGGACTTGGCAGAAGAAGAGGGGGAAGATCTTAGGGATGAAAATCCTTCATTTGAGGAAGGTATCTCCACCACTATGGATGATCTTAGAGAAATAAACCTGCGTACCGAAGAAGACCCGAGGACCACTCTCATTAGTGTGGCCATGTCTCCCGAGGAACATGAGGTATATACCTCCTTCCTAAGGCAACATCGATATGTCTTTACATGGAATTACATTGAAATTCCAGGACTCGATCACGAGGTAGCGACGCATCACCTGGGTCTTCCAGAAGACCACTGGGGCTACAAACATGCCGCTAGAAGGACACAACCCTCACATGCTGCCAAGATAGTGGCTGAATTCGATAAGATCATTAAAGCAGGCTTCATGAAATAGTTCTAGTACCCCATTTTGTTGGCCAACATCATCTCTATCAAGAAAAAGAATGAGCAAATCCACATCTGCATAGACTTCAGAAAACTAAATCGGCATTGCCCGAAAGATGACTTCCCGGTTCCAATCATCGAGTTGTTAATTCATGCAACGACTAGTTATGAGGCTCTATCCTTCATGGATGGCAAATTCCAGAATTAATAAAATCAGGATGGCCCAAGAAGATGAATAAGCCATTTCCTTCAGGGCCCATCAAGCGGTATTCTGTTACAGGGTCATGCCCTTTGGTCTGAAGAATGATGGCACCACATATTAGCATACCATGCATCAGATCTTTAAGCCATTCCTGGGGAAATTCGTCAAATGTTATGTGGATGACCTAGTGGTCAAGTCTAGACAGCACTCGGATCACCTGTCTGACCTTGAGACCGTCTTCAACAAGCTTCGACAGTATAGCTTGAAGATGAACCCCTTGAAATGCGCCTTTGGGGTTACCTTAGGGATGATCCTTGGCTTCATCGTACGCCATCGCGACATCGAAGTTGACCCTGAGAATATGAAGGATATCATGAGCTTTCCACTCCCTCGAAATCTCACTAAGATGAGGGTATTCCATGGACACCTAGCCTATATTAGGCAGTTCATAGCCAACATGGTAGGAAAATGTTTTCCCTTCACCAGGTTGATGAAGAAGGGGGTTAGGTACCAGTGGACGAATGACTACCAAGAAGCATTCGAAAACATGAAGAAGTACCTCTTAAGCCCACCAGTTCTCATGCCCCCTGTCAAAGGAAGGCCTCTCATCCTATATGTGACGACCCTAGAACAGTCATTGGAATCCTTCCTCGCACAGAAGAATGAAGACGGTAGCGAAAACAGTCTCTATTACCTCTGTTGAACCATGATTGATGTAGAGACTCGAAACTCAAATATAAAGAGGAGCTGTCTGGCCTTGGTCTTCGCAGTTCAAAAGCTGAGACATTATCTGCAGTATCATGAGGTCCATTTGAACTTGCGGAGTAACCCGCTAAAGTACTTCCTCAGTCACCCGATCATAACCGGACGCCTATTCTGATGGGCGGTCATCTTGAAACAGTTCGACATCTGGTTCGTGCTTCAAAAATCTATCAAGGGATAGGCAATAGAAAACTTTCTGGAAGAGCACCCTTCAACAGGGACCACTACACCGGATGCTGAATTACCTGATGAAGATATCTTCTCGATTCAAGAGGAGTTCCCAGCATGGGAAATGTACTTTGACAGTGCGTCCCGAATCCCCACAAGAAAGAGGATGGAGGATCCCAGATTCCACAAAGTGGGTATGAGGATAATTGTCGTGTCCCCAGAAAAAGACCTTTTTCCATATTCCTTCTTCCTGTCTGAGGGATGTACAAAAAATGAAGCGGAATATCAAGATCTCATTACAGACCTAGAACTCGCACTCCAGGCCCAAGTACATCACCTTAAGGTAAAAGGTGACTCAGAACTAGTCATCAAGAAAGTCAATGGTGACAAAGTTATTAAAAAGGTAGAACCGATCCCGTTTTTTGACCATGTCTGAGGGTTAATGGCTGATTTAAACACAGAACCATCATAGACCTATATTCCCCGGTCCCAAAATGCTCAGGCTGATGCATGAGGCAACGTGGCCACGTCCCTAGCCGACCCAGACCGGTATGAAACAGTTATCAGTATGGATCACCGTCAAAGGGTATTTCTATTTGTTCAAGCTAAGACGGAAGAGATCCACGAAGTCAGTCCAATACTCGATCCATAAGCTTCTGCTACTGGCTGGATGACCCCCATCATGAACTACCTTCAACGAGGAGAGCTTTCATCAGACAGGGCTGAACGAGAGGAAATACTGAGAAGGGAAATCAATTTTGTCCTATATCGCAGTGCGGGTCAGCAAGAGGTACTCTACAAACAAGGCCTTGATTGAGTGCTCCTCATATGAATTGACGGAGAAGAAACTGATGTCGTCATGACTAAAGTACATTCAGGAGCATGTGGAGCACATCAACCAGGGACCAAGAATTCCCATCTGGTTCGAAGGCTTGGGTACTACTAGCCCATAGTGGCATGGACCTGCGAGCATTTTACCGTGAAATTCCACTCATCCCAGATCCATACCAACTCATACACCAGCCCCTGGAGTTGCTTCATCAAGCTAATTACTCGTGGTTGTTTTCCATTGGGGAGATGGACGTCGTGGGACCATATCCTTCCGCCACGGCCAAACAGATGAAATATATCCTCACGACGACCAACTTCTTTTCCAAATGGGCAGAATCCATACCTCTCAAGGAAGTCGGGAAAAGAAATATTTTCAGCTTTGTGAAGGGCAATATAATCACCTGATTTGGTGTCCCTCATACTATACTGACGGAAAACGACACCAATTTCTGCTCTACTGAGTTGGAGAAGCTATACCACGAGTATGGTATCATGGCTATCTGCTCATCCCGCTACCATGCAGTGGCCAACAGACAGATAGAATCTTTCATCAAGACCCTTTCCAACATCCTCCAGAAAATGGTGGACAATGACAGGAAGTCATGGCTGGATAAACTCCTCCATGAATTGTGGGCTTATCTAACCACAATCTGCACCGCTACTCAGTGTACCCCGTACTCATTAGGGTACGGCACAGAGGCGGTCTTGCCCATTGAACTCCAAATTTCCCACTCCGCGTTGCCATATGTGATCAATTATCCAATGATGATCATTCAGAAAAGTGGTTAGGTGAATTGGAAGAGCTAGATGAGAAACGACTGCACACTCTGCACCACCTGGAAGTGTACCAGAACCGGATTGCACCAGCCTTCAACAAAAAGGTCTTCCTCCGGTCTTTCTTGGAAGGAGAATTAGTGTTGGTCCGCTAAACCCCGATGATACCTGGCACGAAGCCTCCAATGCTGGATCCCAAGTGGGAGGGACCATATGTTATACACAAGGTCTACTCTAACGGATCATATGCCCTGCTCTCTATGGACGGACAATTCACTACATCTCCTACCGATGCGAGATTCTTGAAGAAGTATTTCTTATAGAGTCCAAGAAGTATTCACGTCCTCACTACATGACGTAAATTTTATGGAGTTCATCCTTACTGAATAATGATAAACTACATAGATGACGAAAAAAATGACATGTAAACATCATCCGAGCTGTATGACACTAAACTACCAAGCACCTCGTCTTAACCACAAGACGTTAAACTATATGGAATTTGTCCGAGTTGTATGACGTTAAACTGCCAAGCACTTTTTCCTCACCACATGACGTTAAACTGCATGGAATCTAATAATTCCCCTCGTCCTAACCACAAGACGTTAAACTGTATGGCCTTCGTCCGTGCTATATGACATTAAACTGCCAAGCACTTAGTCCTCACCGCATGACGTTAAACTGCACGGAATCTAAAAATTCCCCCTCGTCCTAACCAAAAGACGTTAAACACTAAGGACCACGTCCTCACTGCATGACGTTAAAATTCACGGATTTCAAAGAACTATTCATGGCATGATTCCTGCCCTCGTAGGAAACGTAGCGACGCTGAGATTCCCTATCCTGGCCCATCCACTTCAAAAAAATGTCCCCTTTCCACCGTGTACAGACCAGCCCTACACTGGGAGTATCATATTTACAGAGAACTTTGTGAGGCTTGATTCCTGCCCTCATAGGATACGTAGTGATGCCGGGATTCCCTATACTTGCCCAGCCACTTCAAAAAAATCCATTTCCCTTCATGTTCAGACCAGACCTGTACTGGGAGTATCCTTTTTATAAAGAACTATGTATGGCTTGATTCCTTCCCTCGCAGGATACGTAGTGACGCCAGAATTCCACACCCTGGCCCATACATCACAAGAAAAAAAGAAAAATAAAAGTGCTCATCCCCCGTGTACGGATCAGACTAGTGGGGGTGTATTCATTTCCTCACCGCACAACGTTAAACTGCATGGAGTTCGTCCTTACCGCACGGAGATAAACTACGCAGATGAAGAAGAATTAAGAATGCCACTCCCCCCAGGTATTGACCAGACCTGCATGGGGTGTCCTCATCGTCCTAAACACATGACGATTAAACATTATGGATTCCGTCCTCACCGCATGACGTTAAACTGTGCGGATTCTAGGGAACTACGTACGACATTATTCCTTCCCTCACATGATACGTAGCGACGCCAGGATCCCCAGTCTTGACCCAACCCTTCAAAATTAAGAATGCCTCCTTTCCCCCATATGGACCAGATCTTCATGGGGTGTACTTGTTGTCCTTACCACACGATGTTAAACTGCACGGAGAATGATGTTAAAAATTCTCCTTCCCACGTGTACGGACCAGACCTGCACGGGGTGTATATCTTCGTCCTTGCCGCATGAAGTGAAACAGAACAGAAGTTGTCCCCACCACACAACGTTAAACTGCACATACCACCTTTTTTCTTTCATGTTGGGTCACCTTCGTCCTTACCGCATGATGTTAAACTGCATGGTGTTTGTCCTCACCGCATGACGTTAAACTGCACGGACTTCATCACGACCAACCCAAGACACATGGCGATACGATATGGAGATACTCTTTGCACATTTGGATACATCATTTTCATACATCAGACTCCACAACCCGGATAACTATGGATCTTCATAACCACTCATGGCCATCGGAAGTGGAATGTTTTTGACCTATGGACACCTTTTCATGACTATTCTTACCAAGCCCTCAGCGGCTCTGCATATTGATAGCCCCTGACCCATCTACCAAAGGCATGATTTCCACAGGAGACTCTCTTCCTAGCTCCGTATGCTTACCGGACTCAGGGCCCCCAGACCATATCTCTTGTTCCAGAAGTTTATGGAGAAGTGGTTTACAAGTTCATTCCCCTTTTCACATTCGGGTGTTGCCATGGTTTCCCTATCTGGCTAGCCTGTGTGTCCTCCATTGGTTCACATAGCGACCTGCATCAACATACATCAAGCCAGGACTAGGCTATGTGGACTCAACAGACAATTATGGTGAAGATGTTTCTTGTATACCCGAACACCATTATCCCCATATGTCGAACACTACGCTGAGAGAAATCACAGATTCTCATAATCATTAATGGCCATCGGAAGTGGAATGTTATCGACTCGGGGACACCTTTGTTCGACTATTCATATCATGCCCTCAGTGGATCTGCTTAATGATATCCCCTGGATCATCAATCAAAGGTAATATTTCCTCGGGTTGTACGTCTCCTAGATCTGTACGCCTACCGGCCTCAGAGCCCCCATACCATACCTCCTGATCCTGGAAAGCACAAAGTTTCAGTTTTTGACCTTCATCCCCCGGCCTGTTCTAAGTATATCAGAACGTGTTGACCCAGTTATCCTTCGAGTGACTGCAGCAATATCCACCCAATGGTCTGATCTCTATGACCGATAAACTAGAAGTACCTCGTCCTCACGTCACGACATTAAACTGCACGGAGTGAAGGCACACCCAACGAACAAGAAACGATCATGCAGGGGGGCTCTTTGAAACTCAACAAGCAACCAGGGATGGATATCCCCGACATGTCCAGACATTCCCCTTCCAAATGACAGACTTCGTGGCCCGGACTGTCACAGATCCTCATAACCACTCATAGCCAATAGAAGTGGGATGCTATTGACCTGTGGACACCTTTATATGATTATGCATACCATGCCCTCAGTAGCTCTGCTTAATGATAGCCCCTGGATCATCCATCAAAGGCAATATTTCTACAGGCGGTACTTCTCATAACTCTGTATGCTTACCGGCCTCAGATCCCCTATATCACCTTTCCTTATCCGAGAATCCCCAGAACCATGATTTAAACCATCAACCCCCCTTCCACGTCTGGGGCATGTTGAGGTATTCAAGCCCAGTTATATTCAGATAAAGAGAATCCTTTGCAATAATGTCCCTCGTCTTCACCGGATGACGTTAAACTGCACGACAACCCTTAAAGATATCATTGTCCTTACCGCATTACTACAAACTACAAGGAATCCATCCTCACATGCATGACGTTAAACTACATATTGACCTTCAAAAATGGCCCTCGTCCTTGCCACATGACGTTAAACTGAACAGAAACCTTTAATAATGCTCCTCGTCCTTACCGCATGATGTTAAACTGCATGGTCGAACCCATCACGGGTTAAGTAAGAAACAAAGGCTTTTCTCTGTCTTGCAGTGCACGGGTCAGACCTGCACGAACCACCACCTCACACCAGCGTGAGAAAGAATTACTTTACCTATTCTCAGGAAGTTTATTCTATATATTTTACCCCATATTCAGGCACCCTCTCAACATAAACCATACTCTGTACTCAGAAAAAGACGAACTCTCATAATCCACCCCTGGTGGTTCCAAATCTCACCTTCCTTGATGTTTCTCGGCTATCGGAAGTCTATATTCATTGACTTAAGGATACCTTTTTATGACTACGCATACCATTCCCTCAGCGGATCTGCATATTTATCGCCCCTGGCCCATCAACAAAATAGAAGTTTTCCATGGGCAATTATTCTCTCCATACGCCTCTTGGCCTCTGAGCCCCCATCTCTATCCCAGGATTCAGAAACCCTCTGAGCTACATATTACCAACCTCTTTCACAATCCTACCTGAATGTAGAAAAACGTCTATGACGAGATTACTGAGAACCATGAAAATTCATTCAATTTCAAATTATGTCTCAGCTTGATGACAATAAACTGCGATAGGCCTCAACCATCCCTTACGCTAACTAAATGCATATGGAGGTGGTCTTCGGACCATGCTCCTGATTGGTACGGATGTTCCCAAAACCCTTTCAGACGTCACACTCCCCTTCTGAGCCACCCATAGTGGTTTTCATTTTTATTTTCCATGCCACCCATCATGGTTCACATAATATAGACTTCCATGAAGTCCCCTGGCCACCAGAAATGGAAAATAATTTGACTTAAGGATAGCTTTGTATGACTATGCATACCATTCCCTCAGTAGATCTGCATATTGATTTCCCCTGGCCAATCTACCAAAGGCAAGTTTTTTCCTTAGGCAATTCTCTTCCTGCCTCTGTATGCTGACACAACTCCCGTGCCTTGAGTCATGCCCTGCATGCCACTCAAATCCAAATATTTTTCCCCCCACGTGTGTCTGAAGGGTATTAAGACATTTTTTAATCAGTTGAACCCCATTGGGGCAGTATCCCCACCATATTTGGTCAAAGTTGTTCGACCTAAAAAATCTGTAGTGATACTCTTGTCAGCGGGACTTTAAACTGATCACAGAAGAAAGAGGCACAAATCCTGTTATCCAGAAAACCTGAAAAGGGTGACCTAAAAAAAAGCCAGGTTATACCCGTTGGGTCCACATTAATGGGCCGAGGAAAAATAAGGGCATTAAAAGTATAAAAATACAAAAAACATTGTAGGGATTTTCTATAAAACCATAGCTATAGCCAGGCTACGCTCGCTGGATCCCATGGTCTAGACAAAAATTAGAGCTTGTTTTCCGGAGTTATGATTAGTTCTGATTCAGTGAATTGTTATTTTCACAACAATTGTTCTAAGTAACAATCAAATTCCACAGAAACGAGTGATCGATGGAGAATGTATTTCATTCACAAAAAAGGGAGTACATCCACAAGGTGGGGTCTTACCTTTATACAATGAAAAAATAAAGGGGGATAGAGGGGTAAGTGAAATAGGGGATAAAAAAGTATCTCTGATAGTTATAAAGGATCCTGACTTTCTCTCCCCACAAGATCAACGAATGGGCGGTGAAGGCCGTCACAATATTGTTCCAACACTGCCTTATCCCTGGTCTCATCCTCAGCCACCAGACAGATATGATCCACTGCGGTTTGGAGATCATTGATCCATTTTCTGGTGACTTCAAGATGGCTAGTCATAGCCAATAACTGATCCCTCAGCATCATAGCACGTTCCTCGCATGCATGCAACTCGGAGGATAGGACGATCACCTAATATCAGGAGATAGCCTCTCGTGCTATCAGTTGATGGAGATTTTTAGTGGTTTCATCCAAGGTTCGGGCCCCACAATGAGTGGTATCGAAGTGAGCGAGCGTGCATTCACTAGTTACAACTTCCTCAGGGGAAATGAAAACTTGTCAAGCAAGAGAATGGAGGTGCCAATAGTCAAAGCCACCCGACCCCAAACCCAGGAAGAGTTGACGAAGAGCTTTGGTTTTCCTTGCCATTTCGACTAAGGGGGTTTTGGTGATAATCTCACAGATTCAGGGCCAAGCCCACCTGTGCACTTCCCTATGGTCATCCATGATGCGACGATCCATGGTATCCTCGCTGGACAACACGATAATAAAGTCTGGCATGGCAGCACACGAATACGTGTGCTCACTAGAAGTTGGATGTGAAGCTGGAAAGTCTGTAGCTCCTAAACCCGGTTCAGGCTTGGGGACCAAGTTTCTAATCCCAATATGGACTGGAGGAACCTCCGGGATGGTCTCACTGGGATCCGACACCACAGGGTCGTCCTCATCCACGCACAAGAAGGATGAACTTGCCCGAACTGCGGCCACTGCAGGGTCGGGAGGGGAAAGTAATTTGAATCTCTTTGATCGGCGATCCATTAGTCGGTCCTCCCTTGAAACTGATGAGGAATGTGTAGTGGACGCAGCAGCCACCATACCTCCCAATTTGGGAGTCTTCCGGACATCCATCCCTAGGATCCCGTCAGGATAGTATTTTACCCATGTCATTGCATATTCCAGGGAAAGGCCGGTAGTCGTGCCCGTATCAGGATGGGGAACGCTTGCATCAGATCCCTCTCACGTCGGCATCATCCACCACTGACGAAGTATGGATAGATGAATCCTTGGCCCTGAGGAGGGGGAAGGGAACCATGGACTTTCATTCACCTCAAATGGCGAGAAAAGCGATACATGACATACATCTCGCACAAAGAGACACCATCAATCCATGGAAACAGAATCCCGTCCCACAGGGAGACCATGTAAGATCCCTCCTCTAACCTCCCCCAGCGGTTGTCAACTAAAAAGCCAGAAGGGGTGGGGTAGGGAGTGAAGATGAACTGGGATGTGACCCTCAAGAGATTGAGAACTTTACTAGAGATGCGATATTTCAAGAAAACTCTGGGTATATCTAGTAGGGTAGGCCAAATGGTAGGAAGCGGGATGGCCGTGTTGTGATGATACTCATAACAGTGACAGTGATCTGCCACCCAGCCATAGAAAAATTGAAATGGCCCGGTTAGACGGTAGGGTGACCCACCCACCTGTATATGGCCTAGTAGCTCATAGATACGGGCCAATGTGGGCACGACTAAATTCACCAAGCGGCCCTCTGGTAACTCGGCCTCCATCATCAATGTGCAGGACCGAACACCGGGATTAACATCCCAGGAAGGAAATAGGCATATGCTAAAAAACATAACAAACAGACCATCCAACCGGAGCATAGGCGACACACCAGGGCAGGCCTCGTAACCCCATGAAATGTAGTCACCTGCTTCCAGAACCATCGAGTAAGATCCTTCAATGGTTCGTGACTGCTGGGAAGGATGAGTCCTAGGACACATAATCATTGGCGCATGACTGGTGGGGTTCATAAATAACTCTATCCAAGTGCCGTAAGGAATAATCGAGCGGACATGCAAGGCCTGACCCAGTGACTGCTCCTCCATGGTCAGCAGCTCTTTCTCCAATAAGGGCACATGTTCAATGTCGTCCCATGCATCGGGAGTGGGAAAAAAATTGTCACACATCTCTCCAGCAATCAGCAGTCATTCTCTCTCGAAGATGTCTCACAGACTAATACCAAATTCCACGTGTGCAAGGTGGAAAGTATTAGTACTTGAACACCAGCGGTTGAACAGGTCGGGCAGGATCAAAGACGACGGGAAGACAACAAATTGGGAAGCCCACACTATGAAGTATTGGTTGAAAACTTCCAGGGAATCGGGAGACTCCTGATAGTGGTGATGGACCCAGAAATCCCAAGCCCAATCATTTGAGAAGAGCCCGCCGGACCGAAGATCCCATTGGGGAACCCACCCCTAATCAGGATCCGTTCGAGAAAGATTAATAATAGAAGGGTAGTCCTTATAGACAACTCTATGAGAAAAGTCTTGAGCGCACTGATCGCATTGGGTCTAGATAGAGCCCCTCATAATAGATGTGTCTTTCTGACCAAAATTAGAGATTATCTCCCTGGATTGTGTAATGTTTTCCTGAATGCATTTTGAAGGCTCTTCCAGGAAATAAGAAGGGAGACCTGCAAAAGTAGGGGGGATAGGTACATCGTCCTGAAGACCGAATCCATAAAGCGGGAGCTAATTAGACAATGGATAACTCAGAAGCTCCAGAGAGAGTAGGTTCTTCAATGCACTGTCATCAAGAATGATGGACCGGCTAGGGTCCCCTTTGACGCTCTCCACTCTGCGAATCATAGCCGAACGTCTCTATGAGGCAGTTGAGAGAGGCTCTGCAGCATGCCTCGGGGCATAATGAGGGGGAACCATATTTTCTCCCTGCACAATGAGAGAAATAAATCTGGAAGAAAAATCTGGACAGGAATAACCAAAATGAATGGATAAGGAGCATTCACAACCAAATCCGCAAGGAGGCCTTAGAGGATGGTTCGCGAAGGCACCATCCCGCGAACCAGCCCTTTGCGAAATTAGTTTGCGATGCCCTAGCCCATAGAGCGTTTTCCAGGAAACTGCGAACCAAGTCACTCCATGGAAATTCAATCCCAGGTTCATTTGGAAGACTCAGATACTTTTTAAAGTCGAATAGATGTTTAGCCCACGGAGTATCGAAACCGCGAAGTAAGTTTCTCCACAAACCGTCATCACTTAATTTTTAATTAATTAAGAGTAATGGTTCGCGGTTGGGAAGTCGGGTCATGGGTGAAGGTGACCGCAAAGTAGCAATGGTTCATAGAAGTTGTTGCCGGTTCGCGGATGAGGCACTTCGCGAAGGAGAAAACACGCAGAGGCGAAGGATCTCTGGTTTTGCGAAGAATCCGGTAAAGGAAAATAGAGGGCTTTTCGTATTTATAGATGTGGTCCCCTACCGGGTCCACCTTTCTACTGCAAACCATCTCAATTTCATGACCTCTTCACATTGGAATGGCCTCCTCTTTATTCCGATCAGACCCCATTCCGATGGGGGGAAATTGTAGGGTCCTAAAAAATCCACAAACGAAATTTTACCCAAAATTCCCCAAATGAATTGGGGGAAAATAATCAAAGAAGAGCCACAAAAGGGACCGGTCTGCGAACCGGTCCATAGAAGCGCGACGCGGCCAGACGCAGTGAGGCACCCCCTCTGTGAACCACTGTCGTTCACGAAGTGGAGGCGGAGAGGCTTCGCGGTCGCGAGGCAGGATGGGCGCCAGTTTGGTTCACCGTCATGAACTGCCCCAACTGTGGACCGTGTCGACCGGTTCAAGCCGCACCCGCTGTCGTTCGAGGATTGGAGGCAGAACCCTCCGCATCCACAGAGCACTACCTGATTTTGCCTCGCGGTGGAGGGAGCGATCAAAACCCATCACGAATCGTGGATTGAACAAGTCAGTCATGAACTGGGTATTTGGTTATGGGCCTCCGAAAAAGGTGCCACTTAGCCAGAGATATGTTCCTTTCCCCCACTCTATAAAATGAGACCATGGGGGAAAGAAGAAGGGATCAGAGAACTAGAATTAGATTCGAAGGGATAGGATATCGGTTGAAGGAAGGCTTCGGATTTCCCAAATAGTGAAATTCCCATCCACGAACTACAGTAGGTATATGAATTAAGAAGGAATTTGAAAACGCAAAATAATTTAGTGAACCACGAACCTAAAATAACAAAAAAAAAAGGAGAACCGCGAACCATACCCCCTTGGACGATGACTTCCCCATGGACCAGGGAGTTTATGCCACTTTTCCCATCCATCGTACCGCATAGCACCCTCCTCCACAGGCGAATCCCCGACTGAAGAGCCTCTGATCACCGCCACCCTTGGCCGCCGATGCCCGCTTAGAATCCTCCACGAACCACCCTGGTTTGAGGATTGAACCCGAAGCCGCAAACCACCCTGGTTCACGGATTGAACCCGAAGCCGTGAACCAACCTAGTTTGTGGATTGAACCTGAAGCTGCAAACCACCCTAGTTCGCGGGACACCCATCAGTCCGCAGACCACTTTGGTTCGCGGTCGGCTTCTCCAGCCGCGTGGAACTTCCCCACGCAAAGGGCGCCACCACCCATACCTCTCGGTGGCCCGACAAATAATTTGGTGTTTTTATTTCAAGAGCCTGGTAAAATCCTTCCGATCCATCCAGCTCCTCCACGAGTCCCTCGTTGGCCTATTCATCGGCCCCGAGATGAGGCCTCCGCCAGAGCCACAGGATCTGCGTGGTAAAACATTCAGGCGCATCATCGCGCCATTTTGAGTTCACATACCCACGGTAAATAGGGGAAAAGGGGTTTCCCCAACCCTTGAATAGATTCTCAAAGCATTCCTGGGTTCACATTCCAACGGTAATGTGGAGTCTGAGCTTGGGTATCCCTTTTCTGCCCCTCCACTTGTTGAGGGTTCCTCGAACATGGTAAAATACCCATCAGAAGGAAGCCCTCATGCACTGCATGAGAGGAGAAGGGAACATGAGCACCCCCTTTCCTTCTCCCGCTGGGCTTTGTTGCCACGGGCGTTCATCTCGGAGTAAGGTCCGACCCTCTGGGCCTCCTCAGAGTGTAATCCCCAATCCATCACCTGGGGCTGCCTTCATGCGTAAGCCCCACTCTACTTCTCACAGACGCACCTTTCGTGACATGATCGTATGGTCTCTCCTGCCTCTTGTTTCTCACACTGAGCACGACTCGCGTGGGCTTAGAGTAAGCATTGACCATTACATCCTCTTATGGTCCTCCTTAGAGTGTAAGCCCCAACCCATCATTCTAGGATTCCCCAGAGCATAAGCTCCAAGATAAAGCAAACTATGGGGACTTTGATTCATTCCAAATCATGGTACGTAGGGAGCCTCCACGAGGTTCAAGACCACCACTCGATCATTTATTCACGTTGAAGTTCCACCCTCATCCAGCATGACGTTAAACTGTTTATGTGAGCTATGTGGACTTTGATCCCTGCCTCCTTGACAGGGTATGTGGGAAGCCTCCATGAGGTTCAATCCCACCACCCATCAGACCACCTGGTCTCTCTCTTCACGTAGGATCCCCAAAACCTATCTGAACTATGCGGACTTTGATCCCTACATCCTACGAAGGGTATGTAGGAAGCCTCCCTGAGGTTCAATCCCAAAAACTGGTCGATATGATCTTCCCCACATCAGTTCACCGCACCACTCCTAGTGCCGCTTCAAGCGAGTTCTAACCCTTAGAGGTCATTAATCCAGTTATGGATGGTAATCCTCTGGCATAAATGATTCTGAACCCCTGCGTCCAGTTGATCGTTTCCCACCAGGGTTGAATCCATGGATACTATGTTTGGGTATAAACTAGAGATTAGTGAACATACGAATACGACTTAAATCTATAAGAGAGTCCGAGAACAGGCAATAATTCCCTTCAAAAGGGTGCAATGGGCCCAACTTCCCATCCTCTCGACCAATATGAGTTCTTAAGAGTCACTGGTCAGACCATCCGGAGAACGCCTGCCTTTGGAAAGCAGGTCCATCAATCATTGGATACGGAGCCGTTGGGCATTTCGTGGGTGAAAACCAAAGAACGAAATAGTGGGTATCATCTCTATCCCCAGTAACATTTCATCCATTTTTATTATTAATTGAATTATTTATACTACTAAATCTTGTATTTGAGAATATTTCATTTATATAGGAAGTATAAACATATTTAGTTTTTGACCATGATAATTTTCTTCAATGGTATGATCTTCTTTTGCTATGGTCTATGACTAGCAGATAGTTATCGATGATGCAACACATAAGTTTTTCCTTATAAAATTTTTATAATGGTAACCCATTACAATATATAATGCATAAAAAGGTTATTATTCCACCACCTAACTAAAAACCATCAGATTATTTACACTAATATCATCCTTACTTGAAAAATTTTATGAATAGAGTAGAAATGATTGGTTGACGTACTCATATTATTATTCCTAAAATATAAGATTTTTTAAATGAAATATTGAATATTATATTATCTTCAATTATCAATTACAAAACTATATTATTTATATATACATTTATATATTTTGAATAATATTTCTAAAATATTAAATTCAAACTCCATGGTTTTTTGTACCCATATCACTAATGAATCAATATACTCCGAGTGTTTCTTGATATTTTTAAAATAATGAATATCAAATTTTTCAGTGTGATATTTTCACCAAAAACATGACATGATCATCAAAATTAAAATTATAGTAATATTTTCTATATTAAATTCTTATTTGACTGTGAAAAAACATATTTTTCAAAATATTCTATTAGATTCATTAACATGATGGAATAAATTCCAAACTACCATGCATTTATATTTTTAACATGACTACATCCTCATAGTTCAACTAAAAAACTTTCCAATTATGTGACAACATATTTTTCTTATTAATAATATTATTTATTAATCAATTTTTTATAAAAATGAACTACAATAATCTAATGTAGGATTGTACATTATTATATTTCAATATGATGCAAGTGAACTCATCTTGATGGACTAATGATTTTAAGGGACTTGGAAAACCAAATAAATATATGATTCCCACATTACATATTAAATATACAATATATAGAAAAAGTAACATTATCATATCATATATTTTATTCATAATATCCATATTTGTATAAGGGGAAAGGAAAAAAAAACAAATAGAGATCTCATATTTTTAGTAAGGATTATTTAAAATGTAATTTATAATTATGAAATAATGTATAATCAATATGGAATGTTAAATAATGGTAAAAACATTCCATTTAGTCATTAAATAGAATAAGAATGTGTCCTTGAATAATATCAATAAATTAATTTCATGGATAATAATAACTGAATTATTAATAAAGGAATTAATTAATATTAGATGTCAGGATCTCTAACATTATTGTATAATTACAATCGGTACCATGTACTAAGAGAGTTTAATAAATGGGTAGTTATATGCAATAATAACTTATTTAATATGAAAAGGAAAATACTTTGTATAATTTTATATTTCATTGCATGTAAGAATATATATAATTCCTAGACAAAACCATCACTTAATATCCCATGAATTTTTTAAATATTGAAAAATGATTTTAATTAATAAAAAATATTACATATCAAAAAATATATATATCATTAGTAAAGAATGTAGAATATCAAAATTCCCCCATTCAATAAAATAAAATTCATAGTAGAACACAATATATATAAATTTAATATAGTTTATAAGATTGCAATATACATGATAAAAATAATATATATAATTTTGAGAATTTTATTTTCCATTTAAAATTAATAATAATATAGTGAATGATTCTTGTTAATTTCAATGTCAAATAATTTATGTTGATATAAGAAATGATTAAAATAATAAGAAAAGTAGATTTTGTTATCAAATACCATAATTTAACAGTGTGGAATATTGTGTGAGAAATTTTTTTATTATATTGAGAATAAGATTTTTATTTTAAATATCCTTAAAAAATTATTGAAAAAAATATCACAAAATAGTTATGTATGTGTGAAACTCTATTATGCAGATATATATTTAAAACAAAAATTTTAATGTTAATTATTTTAAATAAATTTCATAACTATCTATTTATATGAAATTATAATTATACCACCAAATATTGTAAAATGTAAAGGATTAAATAAAATTTCCATAATAAATTTATTGACTAAGTAAAAATTACATTATAAAACAATTTTGTAAAATATGGGCACGGGAAAAAACATAACTGATAAAAAGTAAAATAATGAATATTTTTTCTTTCACTCATTTCATTAAATTTTGTTAAGTTAAAAGGAGTGGAAAAGTTATAATATAGTAGTTAAACTCATTTAGTGTCGATATGATAAAGAATATTAGTTTATTAATGGATCGAATTTATGATTCCACTAATGTAAATAAGATAATACAAAAAATGATACTGTAAAATATATTCAATCATAATTTTATAATTTTATAATGTAACCCCTTGAAATATAAAATTTACCCAAGTCATTAATAAAAATTAATAAATACATCTTAACGTTAAATAAATAAAATTTTCAGTGTATACACCACATAATAGTAAATATGAACCTAATGTCAAATATATCTCAATGGAGTGAAAATATAGATGAGATCATTTAACACTTGTTTGATATGCCACATAAGTTATATTAACATCCAATGTACTAAAATAATATTTATAATAATTAAATAAAAAACCAAATATCATTTATGATTCATTTATAACATTTTATCACCTTTTTTTTCGCAATCTTTTGTTCATATTTTGGTTGTTAAATGATTTATTTTTCATTTATGATTTGATTAGGTAGTTCTGATCAGGTTTTCTTAATCAGGGTAACATCATATATTTAATTTTATTCATGATATAAATATCATATATTATTAATATATATATTATTCCATAAATGTTATTAAAAAAATGAATGACACGGTTCATAGAGACATTTGGTCTTACGTGTGCATGAACATTATTTGCACTTTACATTTAATAAATCAAAATATAGGTGAAAATTAATTCAAAATGGAAGTAGAATTTTTATTAAATATATATTATTTATTTTGAAAATATATCCTAATTATAATATATTTATTGAATAAATTATAAATGTATCAAATAGCTTTGTGTATATGGTACTCCACACAAACTCTTGAATGAGGTTATCATTATCTAATGGATTGGAAAGGTAAGACGAAAAATATGATATTATAATTTAATAATATATAATATTTTAAAAATATCATATATATATATATACTCATTATCTATATATTTAAAATCATCCATGTAATGTGGTTGTTATAAAGAAATTACACTTTTACGTGAATATAGTATGTTGTACATAATAATAGGTGATGATTTCACTATTTTTAAGGATTGAAAATAGATATAATATGGTTTTAAAAAACCATAATAACATAATAGTATATTTATTATATTAGAGTTATTACTTTTAGTATATTTACAACTAATTAATATGATGCATGAGAATAAATAAAAATGACATTGTCAGTAAAGGCGATTATATCTTATTCTGTAGGCATCATTTAGATCACTTTTAAAGGATCCTATGGTGCACTTTTAAGTAGGGAGAACCAAAAAAATCTTGTATAGTTTTGTCTAGAATAAAATTTCAAATATTTTGGACGATCTCAGATTCACAATTTTATTTAATGAAAATAACAATGTGGTATCCTTTTATAAGTGTGTTAAGGGGAATTAATGGAATTTTCTAAAGTAAATAAAATAATATAAATTATTTTTTATTTCAAATTTTAAAACAAATGATATAATTTTATATAATATTTTATAAATAATTATCAATCTTATCTAATAAATGTTTTATAGTTTTTTATTAGGTTTTCATCTTTATCATAATGTTTTTACCACCCTTTAACGATTTTCAAAATTTCCACAATATCTAAATTGTCTCCCCATTAAGTGTCAATAATGATTACAGAAAATCATCATAATCAAATAAAAATAGAATTATTTTTAATTTATAACATATAACATTCAGATGAAAAAATAAAATATATTTAGGAATTTAAATAATTTTAAAATATATTTATTTATTTTAAAATTTCATTAATGTCATTTTTGGAACAATTATTTTAATTTTAGAATGAAAGCAACATTATTTTCAAAGAATTATAACATATATTTTTTAAAAAAATGATACATTTATATTTTAAAATCTATGATCACTATAACTCACTCAAAAAAATTATTTTTGAATTTTTGAATGCATTTAATTTATTTTTCCACTACATATTTAAGCACTGTGTCAGTCATGCATAAGAATTTATGTCAAAAATTTCATTACTAAAATTGGGATATAAATTAACCTGATCAAATAAATAAATTAGTATTTCATATATCATTTTTTAACCAAACTTATTTTATTATTATGAGTTTCACAGACAACTACCTATATTAAAGGAAAGAGAGTGAAATTTTTGACTGTATTATTTAATTAAATATTATAACATTAAAAAATGATATATGAAACAAAAAGGTAATATTTTATAATTTTTTATTTTTTTGGTAAAACATATACTCATCATATGAAATAAAGGATTGTTATAGATGTCATTTTAATGCCTTATCACAATACTTTTGAACATAAATATTAAATTTACAAATTACTAGGGTGACAAAACATAACTCGGTTACTATTCATAATGCATAAAAATAGAAGACATATTGAACACATTTGATCATAAATAATTGGAATATATTACCCATTTTATGAAATCTTATCACTATACATTTCATAAATTCATTTTATAGTAATATCATAATGTGTGAAGGAATACTATTTTCTAAAAATTATTTTATTATATATTAATGTATATTTTTATAAAGATCAATTATAATATTGATTAAAAAGTTATAAATTAAAATTTTTAAAATAAAATAACATTAATTTAATATTTAAATCATTCAATAAAAAATTATTCATTTTAAATATTATAAAATATATTTTTCATTAAATATTTTTATTTTCACTATTTATGAAAAAATTAACTTTTTTGAGAAATTTCCAAAAAATATATCCTAAGATAATATTGAAATGATGAATTAAAATATTATATAATTGTCACAACTAAATATTTCAGTAAATATCCATGCCTTATATAATAATTTTATTCCATGTAAGGATTTATAATTTTCCTCAACAATAAAGGCCCCAAAAAGGCAAGAAATTGACGAATACAATAATGATTACATAAATATCTAAGAATAAATTTTTCGGTGGGGAAATAATGATGCTTCGAGAGAATGTTACTTTGGAAGCATCAAAATTAAAATTCTATACTTTCAATTAAAGAGTGACTTTTAACGTTATTTGGAGTGGGAGAAGAAGGTTGAACATGTGCTTGGACTTCCCAAATACATGGAGAAGAATAAGGTAGAATTGGTGGCACTGGAGTTCAATGATTATGCACATACCTGGGGGACCAATTATATGTAATTTTATAATGAAATAGGTACATTCAAATTCTAACATGGGAATAAATGAATATATTAATGTGGTAAATGTAAATTTCTAGTTAGTACCATTGATTTTTTCATTTAGAAGTTACAAAAACATGTGAAAGGTTCGATGTGGGTGGAGGAATACTGGAAAGTAATAGAGATATAGATTATTCAAGAAAATTTAGAGGATTATCATCAAGAAACCATAGAAAGGTTCATCAATGGAATGAATCTAGAAATTAGGGATGTCGTGGAACATCAAACTGAAATTAACATGGAGGAGTTGTAACAGAAGGTAGTGAAGGTAGAAAAGAAAAATTATTCTCGAAAGAATCAAGGATGTTACCACAATTTTTTGAGGGAAACTGGAAGGAGACAAAAAAAACTTTTAATTAGAAGAAAAAAAACCAATGGCTTCAAAATTTGTTCCAAAAAAAATGGAATAGGACAAAAATTATTCTTCCCTACTGATTTAAAATGAAAAATTGACACAAATTTACATTCAACATCACATGAAATAATGTGTTTTATGTCTGAAATACATGGTCATATTTCATCTCAATGACCAAGAAACACCTTGATTGTTATAGATAATATATAAATCTATAGTGAGAAATCTAGAGATGATGATATGTCACCTTTAGAATAGAAAACATATGTAGATGTTGAGGAACCCATACATGGAGATGAATTAGTAGAAAGTATAACATTAAAAATTCAATAAAAATATTATCATTATGAGGAGTATAATGATTATATTATTGATAAAAGATGTCACATCAAGGAGAAGGTACGTATTATGATCATTGGTAGTGGAAGTTGTACTAATGTGGATAGTACCTTTTTTGTGGGTTAGTTGAGTTTTCCTACTTGAAGGTATACATGAATTTATATATTATAGTGGATGAATGATAGTATTGAATTGGGGGTTAAAAAACAATCCATTGTTACTTTTTTCATTATAAAATATCATAATGAGGTTCTTTGTGGTGATTCTATAATTATGTTTAGTCATTTTCTAATAGAGAGACCGTGGAAATTTGATATATGGGTGATGTATGACGGTAATGCTAACCGCTCCTCTTTTCATTTACCGAGTAGAAATATTTTTTGAACTCATTTTTTATATGTACTATCACGTGAATACCAAGTGAGGATAGAGAGAGAATACTAAAAGAAAAAATAAATCAGTGGAAAATAAAGTTGAGAAAATAAAAAGCTTAGTGATAAAAAAGAGAGTGATGAGTTAAGAAAAAATTATGAGAGAGAAAAAATGAAAATAACGGAAAAGTCATGAGTGAAAAATGAAATATAAGTAATGTAAAAAGAAATGAGGGAAATCAAGAGAATAAATAGTAGGGTTGAAAGAAAGATGCGTTTATTTTCTAGAAAAAGTGAAGTCAATGTTTTCTAATGGACTGGGAAAGTATTATCACTCAATTTTATGGATACATTCCTTGGAACAAATAAACATCATAATTAATTTAATTCGTCTATTTTGCCTTTAAATTAAGAATTTGGGGATTTTTTTCCCGAAGAAACACCAACTAGATTACACCATATGACAAGCATTCATCACATGACTGACTTCATACTAGGTGAAACAATTATAAACAGGGCATCATATAGAACTAATCTGGAAGAGACTAGAGAGATCAAATTTCAAGATGAAGAACTAATGATGAAATCATTAGTGATGTAAATCATGAGTCCATATGCCTTTCTACTGATCCTAGTACCCATGAAAGATGGAACATAATGGATGTGTTTGGATTTTCAATCCATCAACAAAATAGTAGTCATGTATTGTTTTCAAATCCTCTAACATGATGACATTCTAGATAAATAACATAGGGTTTATTTTTTAAAAACAATTGATCTTAAAATTTAATACCACTATATTTGAATGAATTAAATAGCTGAGTGGAAAAATTCATCTAAAACTATTTTCAGTTTGTATGTATGGTTAGTTTTTCCATTTTTTAACAGACACACCATGTACATTAATAAGATTAATGTTCCATTTCCTTTTCCATTCAATAGAAAAATTCATGGGTGTATGTTTTAATGATATTCTAGACAATTTTAAATTTTTAGAAAATGTTGATGAAAACATGTGTGTTGTGTGATATATCCTTAATGAAAATCAACATAATACCAATCATAAAAAATCAGTCTTTTGAATAGATATTATTTTTTTTCTTGGAATTATTGAAGGAAGAGATGAGATATGTCTGGATGATGAAAATGTCAATGAAATTTAGGAGCGGGCAATGCCGAAGAGCCCAACCAAGTTTAAGAGTCTTCAGGGATTAGAAAGATTCTATATGAGGTTTTTAAGGATTTTCATCCATCTCTTCACCTCTTATAGAACTTGTAACAAACACTTTGGTCACTAAATGGGGTGAAAATAAGAAAACTAAATTATCATTCTGAAGGAAAAATAGTCAATGCTTCAATTTTGAGGATGCTGGATTTCACAAAAGACATTGTATATGTGTGTGATGTATTCAGAGTTTTTAGTGGATTTTTTCACTCTAGAGTCACATCCACTTACATACATTAATGAGAAATTTAATGTGGTAGATTTAAATTATTTAACTTGTGATAAAAAAACATTATGCTTTGAAATGAACCCCAGAAACACGTCAACAATAACTAATTCTTAAAGAGTTCATTATTCATTTGGACTATGAAGGACTGATGTATTCGATGTACTAATGTAAAATGAATTGGTGGCAATCACCGTTGATGGAATTCATTGAGACATTCCCCTATTTACTAAAGCACAAAAAAGGTAAGGAAAATGTGTTTTTCGATGCTCTTTTATTAAGGTATTAACATATTACTTATCTTCACTATGGATTACATGGACTATAGTTACTAAAGGAATGTATGAAACTTATTGAGATTTTTCTCAAATTTGGAAATCTTTTTATGAACATGAATTGGAGGAATATTAAATCTTTCTTTTCAAAAGGGATAAAATTTTCATTCGAAATAGGTCAACTCTAGAATTAAATATTGAAAAAAATAATATGGGTTATTTGATGGGGAATTTTGGTGTTAATAAAACACTAGCTAATTTGCATGAACATTTTTGTTGTCCTACCGTGATAAAATATGTTATTGAAATCTTTACTAACTATATCAGTTGTATGTATGTTAATTAAATGGATCAAACTCATTGATTGTATTCATCCTTTCATGTTCCATACCATCCATTGGCAGAAAACTCTATGGACTTTGTGTTTGGATTTACTCAATCACAATATGCAAAACACATCCTTTTTTGTGGATCTATTAAAAAAATGGATCATTTAATTTCTTGATCAAAAAATAATGATACTATTCATATAAATGATTTTTTTCAATTATATAATGAGATTTCATGGTCTACCCAAAACCATAGTAAGTGATAAGGATGTGAAATTCCTTAGTCACTTTTGGGGGACAATTTTGAATAGCTTGGGAATAAAACTTTTATTCTAAACTATTTAATATCCTCAAAATCAAGGGAAAATTATGTGGGTAATAGGACTCATTATACCCTATTGTGTGAAATAATTCAATGAAATCTAAATAATTTGGAAAAATGTTTTCTCCACATAGTGTTTTCTTGTAACCAACTATAGAAGTCAACTCCTAACATCTCACCTTTTGAAATTGTATATGTCGTTAACCCACTAACTCTATTATATATAACTTCCTTACCTACTAATGTAGATTTAGAACTTTTAGGTGACGAGAAGGAAAATATCTTCAGGATTTACTTGCCAATGTAAAATCCAACATTGTAAGAATAAATGATCAATATGTAAAGAAATGAAACAAGGGTTGACATAAGGTTGTACTAGAACCCGTAGATTTGTTGTGGGTGATTTTTTGAAAGCAACGTATCTTATAGAACTGAAAATCAAAACATCAAACATGGTGAGATGACCCATTAAATGTTTTATAAGGAATCAATGAAAACACCTACACGATTGACATACCTACCAGGTAATGAAATGTTTGTGCTTCCTTTAAATTACTGATCTCTATACCACAAAATTTGTATCTTTGAGGATGAATCCTTGTGAGGAGGAATGGGATAATGTGATTCATGGAGTATATATGAAGTAAGGAGTTGAGAGAGATAATGGGATGGATGGGGGAAGTATCATAAATGCACAATACCCATTGAATAAAATTTATGGCCTAATTAAGACAATAATAATAATGATAAATAAAGATGATTTACAGGAGGTTATTTTGAAATTACATGAGTAGGTCCAACCTGCATGAATTGGAGGATCAAATGGGCCATTAGTCACACTTATTAAAGCCTAAAATTGAACTTTAATGACCCATCCAAACTCTTCCACCTCTTTTAATCCACTTGCAAGATGGAAATATCAAAATTAAAAAAGCGATGGGGCCCATGTCTTTAATGACATAGTGGGATTCATCAATATATTCTGGGAGGTTCCAAAAAGTCTTCTTTGGATATATCATGTCCCCTAAAGCCTTGGGTATGTGTAAAAAATTCAGAATCATGTGATTGGATTTAAATATTTATGGGATATGTATTTTGACATGTATTCCTCTCATTTGGATATAAATAGACACATAATTCTACCCCTTGGTGGTTAATTTATAATTTTAGATTTTAAAGAATTATTATGATTTTGTTTCATGTGTTCTTAGATGAATTAATGTAAGGATCTATTGGATACCCAACCCTTTGAGAAATTCATTAATATGTGGTGCTTTCTAGACTACACTTGAACTCAATATATAGGTATTTTTTATTCCAGATCTGGATTTTATCATCTTTTATGACATTACAGTTCCTTATGCAGTGTGTGTTTTCTAGGATTCTTCAATTTGAGGACTGTTTCAAATTATGATGGGTTCAAATTTGGTTTTTTCTGATCATTGAACGAAAAAGAATGGTATATTTTTTTTAATAGAGGAATCAAGTTGGATTCTTTTATTTTGATGAAATATAGAGCCTGGATGGGATTTAGATTCAGTCTCGAATGAGAGGATCGAGTTTAGTGAGTTTTATTTTTCAATTTTTCTTATTTCTTTTCTGATATTGATTATTTTATATGTCTTAATGATTCATTTGTATTCTTTTGGTTGGATCTATTTTTGATTTTTTTTATTCAGTGAGGGTTCGTAACTTGTGGTAGAGTTTCTCAGACATGTTATGTGCTCTTATGCTTCTCTAGAAGCCTATGTGATACATGTATCTGGTTAATCCAGTTTTGATTTCTGTAGTTGCCTCTATCATGCTCTTTGGGATATATTGGTACCATTTTCATCTCCCTCATGGTGGTGAATACCTCATGGTTGTATTTATTAGACTTTTTATGCTCCTTTTTGCTTCTTTGGAGGCCTCTATGATGCACGTCTCTAGCATCTCCAGTTTCCTATGTGTTGCACTTTATTGTTTATACAATCGCCTCTATAATGCGTGTTTTGGTTGATCCGTTTTCCACTAATATGTGCTCTAGGATTCTATATTGGTCTATTAAAATTATTATTTTTATGACTCTCATGATGGTGATTCTCTAGTTGATGCAATGTCGACGACCGTGATGTTGTTTCGTCGATGATTCTTCGTGCCTCTATATTCATGGCTACTTACTCTGGTTCTAGGATTCTTCCATTCTCTCAATGATTGAGAAGGGCAGTGGTATTATGGGTTATTTCGGTTGCGAGTTCTACTATCATGTTCTAAGATATTTAAGGTTATTTTCACTCTGATGAATATTTGTGACTTTTTGGATTTGAAATTTGAAAAATTCTCTTGGGAATTTTTTTCATAGGAATTAGTCGGGATATGAGGATGTTTTTAGATTTTGGTTTAATTTTTAATTGGATGGTGAAAGAGGAGATCAACCCAAATGGACATATCAATATGAGGATATATAGTGGGAATCATTCATCGAAGAGTGACCTTTCAGATTTGGATGAATAATTTTCCATCGGTATTAGGCATGTGCAACCCTGTACAGGATAGCTTTCTAAGTGTTCATGCAAGGTAGAGGCTTGACATAATTATGTAGCTGATGGGGTGGGGCAGTTCAGAGTAGTCTTTCATTGGGTAACTTCTTGTATTATTATATTTCCTTTTTCCCACTTTTTCCCAAAAAGTACTTTTTAAATAAAAATAATATTTTTAATAAAGTAATATATCAAAGAAATTTTATTTAATGGCCAATATATCATAAATATTTTTGGAACTTATACATTTTATTTAAATGATGTGTAATAAATAAATAATAGATAAAATCATATTATTATTCAATATCTTCACTCAATATTTTTTTATTAAAAATCTATTAGTCTATTTATTTTTTTTACAATTTAATGATCACTATGATATTTATTAATACATTATGATGTATTAAGGGCCATCTTATGAAATCCATGAACATTATAAAGAACTATACCCAACTTTTAAAATCATTAAGAATTAAATTAAGGAAGATTATGAATTTCAATGAACCTTGAAATGATTCTTGGTAAAACCAAAAGAGGTCCATTATCTCTCAAATGGACATTATCTTCTTTCAACCTTATTATGTCATTTTAATTAACATTAAAAATAATTCAATAAACATTATGAATATTTCAATGATATATATATATTTCAATAAATCATATATTGAACCTGAATTTTATAATTTTCTACAATTCTTCACTATAACACGATGAAGATGAAAAAAACATCGTAATGATGTCTCCCAGGAGCCTTATAATGATTCAAGATAAACTATTGAATTTTTTTCACCAAATTCATTAAGACATAAACATTATGTCTATTTTAAAATATAAATTCCCTTCCAATCATTTATAGTCATCTTGAAACATATATAAACCAATAATATATTCTCAGTATTTTATCATATCCTCATGAAAATTGTTGAAAATAAATAATCTCGCCCATAATTCTACTGGTAAATTCAATTGTTATGACCCACAATTTTATCAATTAAATTTTTCTTACTCATATATAAAATAGATGTTGAGTCAATAAGGTTTTCCTTATGACTTTTCCATTCCTTCTTGTTTTGAAAATCACAAACACCTTATCTTTAAGGAAAAATTATTTCTTAAGGAAAATCGCTTTTGTAAGGAAAAATTGCTTTCTTAAGGAAAATCGCTTTTATAAGAAAAATTATCCTTATCATATTTTCATTCATATTTTTCTTAAGTATAAGTTTCGGATTCATTTTCTTGGAGTCATTAAAACTTTGATATAAAAGCATTCTGTTTTTAGGATTCGGTTCTGGACAAGAACTATAAGGAAGTTTCATTCCGAATTCCGGATATGAATTCTAACTAAGTTCTATTCCAGATTCAGGATACAAATTCTGAAGAAGAATTCTCATTATGAATTCTAATGAAGAAATCCCATTCCGAATTCTCATTACGAATTCTGAAGAAGAATTCTCATTACGAATTCCAATGAAGAATTCCCATTACGAATTCTAATGAAGAAATCCCATTCCGAATTCTCATTACGAATTCTGAAGAAGAATTCTCATTACGAATTCCAATGAAGAATTCCCATTACGAATTCTAATGAAGAAATCCCATTCCGAATTCTCATTACGAATTCTGAAGAAGAATTCTCATTACGAATTCCAATGAAGAATTCCCATTACGAATTCTAATGAAGAAATCTCATTCCGAATTCTCATTACGAATTCTGATGATGAATTCTCATTACGAATTCTCATGATGAATTCTCATTACGAATTCTGATGATGAATTCTCATTACGAATTCTGATGATGAATTCTCATTACGAATTCTGATGACGAATTCTCATTACGATTTCTGATGACAAATTCCTATTCCGAATTCCTACTCCGAAGTTTCTATTCCGAACCTTTATGTTAGAGTTTAAAACGATTTCGTACATTCGGTTTCACTTGTTTTGTTATAAAACGATGTCGTCCATTTTGTTATAAACTAACCGTTGTCTAAGTGACACGTGTACAGGTCCCTCCGATCTTTAAGGAAAATATGACCGTTGGAGAGGAGCCGACCTTACATATAAATAGGAGCTCATTTGAAAGAGCTCGGGGTTGTTGGAAAAACAACTGAGTTTTGTGCTTACATGATGTTGAAGTGATTTCTAGAGAGAGAGTCTCTTATTAACTCTCAAAGCTTCGTGCGACTCCGAATGTTGGTGATTACATTCGAGGGCTTCCGGGGATAGGAAGACAGAGGTGCCGACTACCTTAAAGATCGAGGGCTTTCTTGCTGAGAAAGACAGAGGTTGCCGACTACCTTAAAAATCGAGGGATTTCTTGCTGAGAAAGACAGAGGTTGCCAACTACCTTGAAGTTGAGGGCTTGCGGGGATAGCAAGAGAGAGACACCGATCTTCGTATCGAGGGCTTACCCTGGTGTGGGTAAGACAGACTTGCTTGAAAGTATAAATCAAGGGATCTTTATCCAAGGTTGTTGGATACCCTTCTCTTTGGGTTAAAAGACTATTATCTTGTTACTAGTAGTTTTACTACTTGTCTTTATTCCGCTGCAATTTATATCTTAAGGAAAGTATAACTTTCTTATACTTCCTTACTTTGATTAGTTTAGATTCTATACGCTTTAAGGTAGAATCTCATATTGTAACTTTTGTTAAGTTTCAATCTCCGGAATCATATTTCCGGAACCTACTTTTGGAATCCCTTTCCAAGTTCAGTTCGGTGTTAGAGGTGTTGTGAATTTACTTAGTTTAACTTTGTTAAACTTAGCCTTTCCTTTTCTTAAGGAAACTCTAGTTATTCATAACTAACTTTAAAGGTTCCAAAGGAATTTTTAAAGTATACAATTCACCCCCCCTCTTGTATATTGAGCATCTCATATTATATTTCGATCCTACAATTGGTATCAGAGGTTGGAAACCTCTTACTCTATACCATTCTTACATTTGGTATCAGAGCCAAGGTTACTGAAATACTTGTACTCACATACAAGTTTTTCTTGCTCACTTTTCTATTCCGAACATTGTCATTCCAGATTATCCATTCCGATCTTTTCCCATTCCGAACTTTGTTGTTTCGATTCTAAGCTACTAACAAGTTTGTATTCAAGTTATTTTTTAGTATGGCAGGAATTAATGTTGGATCGATTGACAATCTGAATCCTATAAGGCCACCAATATTCGATGGTAATGACTATGAGTACTGGAGAGATCGTATGAAGACTTTTGTTATCAATACTGGAGTAGATAACTTTGTGATGCTTACTGGTGATTATAAAATACCTGACAAGGAAGTCAGAACCTTTTCTAACCAGGAAAAGCAAGAATATCAACTCAACTATAAGGTACGCAATACTTTATTATGTTCAATGACTAGAAATATATATAGCCAAATTTCTTCTTGTGAAGCAGCTAACTGTATATGGAAGAAGTTAGAGGTTACACACTTTGGAACTTCTAAAGTGATTGAGACTAGAAGAGCAATGCTTAGAGCTGAATATCATGGCTTCAATTTTCCTTATGGAGAACCTATCTGTAAAGTTCAACAAAGATTCATGACAATTGTCAACAGTCTACAATCTATGGGAGAAAAAGGTTTAGATGATGAAGCTCTTTTGGACAAGATAATTGATATTATGCCCAATGAATGGGAATCCAAGAGAACAGCTATAGATGAGAACAGGAAGGTTACTCAAATTACTCTTGATGAATTATTTGGAACTCTTCTACAACATGAGACCAGAATGAAGAGAGATGCTGACAACATCAAGAAGAAGAATGGAAATGGTACTGTTGCTTTTACTATAACTTCTAATCAGATGAAAGCTAAGACTCCTGAGAGAGTAACCAGATCCAAGTCTAAGAAAGTCATTTTACAATCCGAATCTAGTGAAAGTGAAGTTTCGGAAAATGAATTAGCCAATCTTGCTCGAAGGATGAACAAGATAGCTGGACAGAGAAACTTTCAATCCAAGTATAAGAAGAGGGACAGGAAAGATAAGAAAGATGAAAGCTCAGGAAGAAAAGTTGTAGGCTCAGGAAGAAATCATTGAAGCACAGTCAGCAAGAATAGTCGTCTTGGAGAAGCAAGCAGAGGAAGATCATAAGGATCTCAAAAAGATCAAGACAATTCTTAAGGGGCTCATGTCAAAGGAGAAAGATCCGAAATGACCAATCCGATTTTTTTGTTGTAATTTTTTGTTGTTGCTGACTTTACAAATCTAATGGAAATTGTTCTTGTTGTTTTGTTTGTTGTCATTACTAATTTTTCAGGTACTTTGTTAAGTTTTTCCACTTCCTCCAATTCTTTTTGAAAATCACAAAGGGGGAGAAGGAAAAGATCCTTAAGAAAAATAGGAAATCTAATAAGTGCTTATCAAAGGGGGAGAAAGAAAAATACCCAAGGAAATAGAACTCTAATAAGAGTTTGTTTAAGGGGGGGTTTTTCTTAAAGAAACATCACTCCGGAAATATGAATACGATCCTTAGAGTTTCAAAGCCTAAGGGGGAGTTAGTCGTATTCATCTATATCCTTAAACCAATGGAGATAAGCTTTAATGTGTTTCTTTCTTCTTAGAATAGCTTTTTCGTAAGGATGTTTGTGCTTTCCAAAAAGGGGGAGATTGTTGAGTCAATAAGGTTTTCCTTATGACTTTTCCATTCCTTCTTGTTTTGAAAATCACAAACACCTTATCTTTAAGGAAAAATGATTTCTTAAGGAAAATCACTTTTGTAAGGAAAAATTGCTTTCTTAAGGAAAATCTCGTTTATAAGAAAAATTATCCTTATCATATTTTCATTCATATTTTTCTTAAGTATAAGTTTCGGATTCATTTTCTCGGAGTCATTAGAACTTTGATATAAAAGCATTCTGTTTTTAGGATTCGGTTCTGGACAAGAACTATAAGGAAGTTTCATTCCGAATTCCGGATATGAATTCTAACTAAGTTCTATTCCAGATTCAGGATACAAATTCTGAAGAAGAATTCTCATTACGAATTCTAATGAAGAAATCCCATTCCGAATTCTCATTACGAATTCTGAAGAAGAATTCTCATTACGAATTCCAATGAAGAATTCCCATTACGAATTCTAATGAAGAAATCCCATTCCGAATTCTCATTACGAATTCTGAAGAATAATTCTCATTACGAATTCCAATGAAGAATTCCTATTACGAATTCTAATGAAGAAATCCCATTCCGAATTCTCATTACAAATTCGGAAGAAGAATTCTCATTACGAATTCCAATGAAGAATTCCCATTACGAATTCTAATGAAGAAATATCATTCTGAAATCTCATTACGAATTCTGATGATGAATTCTCATTACGAATTCTCATGATGAATTCTCATTACGAATTCTGATGATGAATTCTCATTACGAATTCTGATGATGAATTCTCATTACGAATTCTGATGATGAATTCTCATTACGAATTCTGATGACGAATTCTCATTACGATTTCTGATGACGAATTCCTATTCTGAATTCCTACTCCGATGTTTCTATTCCGAACCTTTATGTTAGAGTTTAAAACGATGTCGTACATTCTGTTTCACTTGTTTTGTTATAAAACGATGTCGTCCATTTTGTTATAAACTAACCGTTGTCTAAGTGACACGTGTACATGTCCCTCTGAACTTTAAGGAAAATATGACCGTTGGAGAGGAGATGACCTTACCTATAAATAGGAGCTCATTTGAAAGAGCTTGGGGTTGTTGGAAAAACAACTGAGTTTTGTGCTTACATGCTGTTGAAGTGATTTCTAGAGAGAGAGTCTCTTATTAACTCTCAAAGCTTCGTGCGACTCCGAATGTTGGTGATTACATTCGAGGGCTTCCGGGGATAGGAAGACAGAGGTGCCGACTACCTTAAAGATCGAGGGCTTTCTTGCTGAGAAAGACAGAGGTTGCCGACTACCTTAAAGATCGAGGGCTTTCTTGCTAGGAAAGACAGAGGTTGCCAACTACCTTGAAGTTTAGGGCTTGCGGGGATAGCAAGACAGAGACACCGATCTTCGTATCGAGGGCTTACCCTGGTGTGGGTAAGACAGACTTGCTTGAAAGTATAAATCAAGGGATCTTTATCCAAGGTTGTTGGATACCCTTCTCTTTGGGTTAAAAGACTATTATCTTGTTACTAGTAGTTTTACTACTTGTCTTTATTCCGCTGCAATTTATATCTTAAGGAAAGTATAACTTTATTATACTTCCTTACTTACTCTGATTAGTTTAGATTCTATACGCTTTAAGGTAGAATCTCATATTGTAACTTTTGTTATGTTTCAATCTCCGGAATCATTTTTCTGGAACCTACTTTTGGAATCCCTTTCCAAGTTCAGTTCGGTGTTAGAGGTGTTGTGAATTTACTTAGTTTAACTTTGTTAAACTTAGCCTTTCCTTTTCTTAAGGAAACTCTAGTTATTCATAACTAACTTTAAAGGTTCCAAAGGAATTTTTAAAGTATACAATTCACCCCCCCTCTTGTATATTGAGCATCTCATATTATATTTCGATCCTACAATAGATACGTCTCATAGAGAAACCAATATTAAAATTCTTCTCAATATTGAATAATGACATAATATTTTCAAAAAAACCAATAACAAATCCAAAAATTATGATTAATAAAAAATATAATATAATATAATATAATTGGAAACATTTTGATCTAGTGGATCCACTAGAATTAACACAAAGACTAAAAAATCTATAGATATAAACCAAATGTTAATAGAATAATATTAATTTCTTATGATGATTATATATATATATATATATTTATTTATTTATAATCATTGTATAAATTTTATGTAAATAGATATTAAATGAAATGAGTTATAATTGTAGACATTATGAAACACATACTGTTGGAATAGAAACATGAACATTGGTATAGTAATTTGACAGTTGGGATATTAATCTAGCCTTTTGAATAGTAAACTCACCTATGAAAGTATATATAAAATTTAATTATCTTATTAATGTGAATATGATGTATTTATATAATGAAATATGTATAACTTTTTTAGAAAATGATAAATTAAATGTTGGTATTTTTGTAAAACATAATTTTTTACAATTTAATGATTAATGTAATAATTACGTAGAAAAAATATTTTAATAAAATATATTAATAAATAAATATTATGTTGAATTATAATTATAATATAATTTTATTTGACCTTAATTAATATTCATATGGGTCATAAAATTGTTTATAAAATTAAATTGTTATTTTTTAAAAAAAATTGATTATATTGAAAAAATAATAATCATATATTGAAATTTATATTAAAAAATGGATTATTTTATAGAAATATGTATATTTAAAAAATTTCATGTTATATTTTTGGGTTCCTTCTAAAATAGTTGATGTTTTGTAGAATTATGTAATATATTAAATCCAGGTATCTAGCATTATAATATAAAGATATTATTTTTTTGACTCAATGGTGAAGTAGTGTTGATGTAAGCACTGATTAGTCATATTTATCCTGAAATATGAAATATATTATGTAATAGTAATCAATAATATATATATTCTCATTAAAAAATAATAAAATAATGCATATAATAAGAATAAACACCCCTCTCCCCCCAATGAGAAACACCTTTCACAACCCATTTCTTCACACCTTATAATACATGTAGCTTGTCAATATTATTCCCTACTACATTCAAAATAATCTTCTCAGTCTTCAATAGATACTAGTATCAAGACAAAGCCCGTATTCTTTAACGATATTCTCAACAATATGATACTCAAGATGGAAAATACTCAGTAATTATATTTTAATTTCATTTATTTTATTATCCTCTAATTAATTACCCTAAAGAAACCATCATGATAATTATAGTATCATTTATATACAATAAGTTTATTGTTCTAATTATATATCCATAATAAAATCCCCCTTCTTCTTTTATTAAAAAAATTAATGAATTGTCTATAATATGTTGGTTCACCGCCATCATCGACAAAAAGTATTTATTATCCATTACTATGTTAAAGGATGTTCAAAACCATATTATTATGGTTAAATAAGATTTTATTCTTTAAATTATAACTTTTTTGATTTCATGAAACTATAATATAGACATAAAATTAAACAGAATGAAACTTTTTTATGATGGTAAGAAAAAACATCAAAATAAACAAAACAATTATCATTAACATTTTATTAGATGAACCATAATCATTACAAAAACCCAATTAATATATTGGAAAATTTGAAAAATGGATAATTTCATCAATACCATATAATTTATGTTCTGGATAATTATTCTCATTTGACATGAACATCCATTATTTAACACAAGTGATCTAACCATGAAACCATGAAACAATGGGTCTTGAAATGATGAAATTGAACTTTATAAATCATTAAAATGGTCATAAATGAAATTATAAAAATTATAAAAAACAAATTATATTCTTACATAGATGTGAATTATATAAATAATTAATATAATGTTATTATCTAGTACATTATGTGAATCTGCAGAACATAATCATACATAAGGAAAGGGATCTCTCTAAACCTCTAAATTACCACTGCGTTACATTTTTTATCTATTTTAATGAATAAATATATTCATTATTCCAATATAATTCACCGATATTCTGGTTATGTGTAATAGAAATATGTATTTATTTCAATACATTTTTCTTCGGTGTAAAATTACATGCTTTCAATAGGTTTCATTCTTATTTCATCTCAACGAGCGATATTGATTAAATAAAAACTCTTCATTTCATAAGAATTTTCATGTTGAAGACATAAACTATTTTAATATTCCAATATTTTTCTAGAATACCTAATTTTATCCTGAAAAATTACATTAGTTCATTTTTATGAAACTGTTTATGTTTATATTTTCTATAACATCTCTATTTCTTCCCTAAAATCGCACATTATTGTCACATTTCTAACGTTGACTAACTACTGTTATTAGTGATTTTATTGTTTTTGAATAATAAGCAGTTATTTGAAATTAATTTTCTCATTATGAATGTAAAATAACGAATTATTTCACTTCCATAATGTATTCCATTAATATATTCCCTTTGGTTACACCATAAGACTTGATTATGATAAAAATTTCATTTTATGGCAACCATTATATATATTCCTTACGTTGATTATTTATGTGGAACACATATGAATAAATAAGTTATGATAGATGAACCTATACATATCTCCAACTCTAGAGGTAATGTTTAGTCCCATTAGTTGTTATATACGAGATTAGGGGGTAATGTTAATCCATTATGGGACTTTGTCCACCATGTGATATAATCTTAGTAGTTAACTTTGAATCATGTTTATGTCATGTTATATATATCCCCCACTGTTTAACATTTTCTTGATTACATGATTCAATGACCTATATGTTATTATACAATATGTTTATTCATGAACAACGCATTTAATAAAATCATTTTATTCCTTCTAAATTGGGTAGTATACATTATTACCAATTTTATTCACATACAATGCTTTTTAGGTCATAATTTATTTAATTTACCACATTATAATATTCATTTTGGATGAGATAAAATAGATTACGAACATAATTAACGGCAATTCATTAGAAAATGATATAATTTCATTTTTTTCTAATTATGTACCTTGTCTTCCAAATAAAATTGTCATTTAGATCCTTTTTTTGTATTTCATTTAAAATAATCACAAAATTAGTTACCTATACTTTTAAAAAGATATATTCTCTATGTTTTTGGTATCATAGCATGGTCTAATTTATTTACGGGATTTGATATAAAAGATATTATTATAAATTAATTGTAATAATTCTATCACAATGGATAACCTAGATTGCATAATTGAGAATCAAATGTTAGGATATAATTTTCATTAATTGTTTTATCCTTATATGGACAAAGGGTCCTTCATATATTATTATTATCTAATTATTCAAAAATAATAATTATATTTAATTTTTCATTGTTAATGCTAGTAAATAGAAAAACCCATGCCAATAATCATCTTGATAGGCACTGTCATAATTTACCAAATTAGAATCGAAAAATTATGCGAACAAGATCCCCAAAAATTTGTGATAATAATAACATAACTGGTTCGCATTATGAATGAAAAAAATCACATGTATGGAATGACATAAATCGCTTATTAAAATTACAATTTTTGGTCAACTCATTTATGTGAAAAAGGAATCATATCTTTTATGGATATTATGATCCCACCATCTTAGAAAAATGGATTAAATCCATTGAGAATTTACTATCCGTCCTTCAATTCTAAAATGTATATAATGTAATATTGGAGTTCTACAGTTTTGTTTGAATATTATCAGTGGTGAAATCTTAATAAAAACATACCATACAATGAGGAAATTTAATACATGCAATGTTATAGATTCAAGAAAATATTTTCAAATAAAAGTTTTCCTTAACAATGTCTATGTTAGGATAGATATGTAGTTCATTGGACTATGTAAAATGGAATATGAATATATTGGGGTATGTGAGGAAAACATTAAAAGTATTTGATGATATATCTCCATCTTTTTCATGGACACTCTAAAAAAGGTGGATAAATTATTTTTTGAATTGATGTTGATTTTATGAAAATACATGGTGATTCAAGGCCTTGAAATATATATGAATATTTTTTAATGTGAAATATGGTTTGATATGGATATTAGTTTCTATTAGTGGATTTGAGGTTTTGGAAATACAAATTTAAATATATAGTTTAAAATGTAAGTATCATTAGTTAAATCCAAATTGGAATGAAACCCCAACATCCTACATGTCTAAAGTGTGTGATGAATCATCAGTGGAACATTCTAAAGGGAATCCATAGGTGCTTCAAATGTAGAAAATATGGGAATCTAGAAAATATTTTCTTACCATATTGGAATAATCCAACTAATGTGGAGGAACAAATAATAGTTCTGACTGACACTCTGCCTACAGTGTAGTGTTTCAAATTTAGTAGCACATATATTGTGTATTCTAATGACCTAATAAATTTATTGACAAATAAAATCCACAAAAACATCCTCCAAGGCTGAAAGGTAGTGTATATGATCTCACAAATATTTAGTGAGAGTCCAAAAATAATGTGGTGATAGGTATACTAGTTTTTCATTCAAGAGTGGTGAATGTTCTATTTTATTATAGTACTGGGAATTCATTTATATCCATCATGTTTAGTAGATCTATTCAAACACCACCTCAAAATATATTGATTGTGTTATTTGTGAGAACAAAAAATTGGTACATTATTGCATTTGAATAATATAACTAATCCATAGTTAATGTTGGTAGACTACCCCCCCCCCCCCCACAATAAAAATTATTACTTCCATCAGAGGAGTTTGAAACTATATTGGGAATGGATTGGATATCCACATTAAATTCCAACATCAACTATTGTAAAAAGGGGATCAATATTCCCATCTGGATACAACCCCACCTAATTCTGTAAAAGTTTAAGTTGGGAGATGAATCTCCATCAAAATTATTATCTCATTTGTAGATATCATTTCATTACATGAAATCATATCATTCTCAAATTATTGAGACAAAAGAGAGAATCATGATCGATTACATGCCTAGTGGGAGGAGCTACACTAATGAGTTCCCTATAGAGTTTTGTTGACTTCCACCATAATAAGAGGGTGATATCTTAATTGATCTTTTACCCAGATCTCTACCTATATCAAATTCTCATTACATGATATAATACATTGATAGAAATGAACTAAATATGTAGATATAATATTATTTGTATAATTTTATTATATTACTGAGTGCCTCAATGTGAGTTGTTATAGTCTTCTTCATGAATAATAATGATGAATCAATGTACTTCTACATTGATTATCATGAACTCAAAAATTCATTATAGTGAAAATTTATCCCCAACCATGGATAAATGACATATTCAATGAACTATGGGGGGAAATAATTTTTCTAAGATGGACATCCAGTCAGGATATCACTGATTAAAGGTGAGGAAGGAATATATTATCAATGATTCATTTTGAAGGAAGCATGGTTAGTTTGATTTCATAGTCATTCCATTCAGTCACACTAATTCCCGACAAATATTCATGGATTTAATTAATATATTATTTCTATATTAGAATAAACAATTAATTATAGTGATTATAGATGATATTATAATATACCCCAAGGGAATGGAATATCATTAGGAGAACTTGAATACACTAAAAAAGACAATGTTAAAGGAGTAAATATATTAAAAATATAATAAATGTGTCTTCAAGATAGGTGAAATATCTTTCTTGGGGTATATTACCAATAGAAAAAGAAATATCTATAGGTACTTTTAAAATAAATATAATTGAGGAGTGTCCTAGACCATCAGCTGTTACTAGGATTCATAGTTTCCTTGGTTTAGCATTGTAGTAATGATAGTTTTTCAAGAACATATCATGCTTCTAAAAAACCCCAAACCAAGGTGACTCTGTTTTGGGTATATTATGTTTGGACTAGTAAATTCAAATACTTATTCAATGAGTAAAAATATAGGCTTATAATGACTCATGTACTTTCACTACACATATGTGTAGAAAGATTATATTATACAATAACTCATTAATGTTGTTATTAAGGTGTGTACTGATGAAAAATGTTAATTTTACAGCCACACCTCAATGTTGTTGAATTTTCCTGAGAAAAACTATTTGACACATGAATTTTAATTTCAGGTTTTATATTTATATTCAAATTTTCGGTAAATTATCTATATTTGGAGACATGTGATATATATTCGAGTGAAAGGGCATAAAATATATATTCAAATAGATATAGTTTAATATTTTCTAGAAAAATGTATATAACCCATGAAGGATTATTTCTATTCAATTCTCAGACATCCTTATAAGGAAAATAAAGTGGTAGTTTCTCTATGTAGAATGGATCGCATAATGTAATCAATGATTATAATTTGGAAGGATCCAATATTATTAGACTTGAAAACGATGGAAAGAAGAATAAAAAATGATGATATGTCAAAATTCCTTCTATAAATGAATTTTCATCCATATTTTTTATAATTGATAAAGAATTATCAATAAAATGAAGTGGTAATTTTGAAAAAATGGGGGATGCTATAAGAACGGGGAAATCATCATATTTAAAAATTAACGACGAAGGTGTTGTATGATTTTGGTCATGACTATTTATACCATCCAATAAAGGTATAAATAAATAGATTATTCAGGATGAACATAGCCCAATCATTTCTGTTAACATGGGGATGAAAAATATGTATAAAGATACTTGAGATCACTATTGGTCAAAAAAAATTAGAAGGTGATCATTGAATATTTAACAAAAATTCAGGTATATAAAAATTTGAATGCCGAATGGAAAATTTAATAGGGGATAATTAAACCATCACTCATTTTGGATATAAATGGAAAACATCACTATTGACATTGTTAGTGGACATGAAAAGATATCCATGTGAAATAATACTATATGGGTCATTTTGGATCATCTTACAAGCACTAATCACATTATTTTGATTTTAGAGGACATCTCAAACAACCAAATGACCTGGATATATATCATAGATGTTTTGAGGGTTCATAGTGCATAATAATCCATTATATCTAATCATTATTTTTTTTCCTCCATATTCATGAAAATTATTTAATACTATCTAAATACATAAATGATCTTTAGAACGACTTATCACTACCAAACTGATGAATAGTATGGGTGGGCCATTCATACATTGGATGAAATTTTGAGACCGTGCTCAATAGAATTAAAAGGAGGACGTGATAAATATATTTCATTGTTCTTTTTCTAAAAAATCAATAGTTTACATTGAAACATCTAAATGGACAAAAATGAATCCCTTCATGTGGAATAATGTTGGACACCTTTATTCAAGGATGAATTTAGTGATCATAAGATACTCAGACCCAAAATAGTCAATTAAATGAAAAAAAATTAATACCATTGTTCCGTTTTGGGTTTCTTCGGCCACGAAACGCCCAACGGCTCCATATACATTGATTGATGGAACTGCATTCCAAAGGCAGGCGTTTTCCGGATGGTCTGTCCAGTGACTATTATGAACGCACATTGGTCGAGAGGAAGGGAATTCGTGCTCATCGCACCCTTTTTGGGGGGGATTATTTCCTGTTCCAGGACTCTCTTATAGATTTAAGACATATTCATATGTTCGCGATTCTTTGGTTATATCCAAACATAGTATCCACGGATTTAACCTTGATGGGAAATGGTCAACTGGACGCAGGGTTTTGAAATCATTTATGCCCGAGGTTTACCATACCTCATTGGATTAATGACCCCGGAGGGTTGGAACTCGCTTGAGGCGGCACTAGGAGTTTTGTAGTGAACCGATGTGGGGATGATCGGATCGACCGGTTTTTGGGCTTGAACCTCAGGGAGGCTTCCTACATACCATGTCTTGGAGATAGGTATCAATTTCCATAGAGTTCTCTTAGGTTTTGGGGAGCCGATGTGAAGAGAAACAAGGTGTTCTGATGGGTAGTGTGATTGAACCTCCTGGAGGCTTCCTACGTACCCTGTCTAGGAGATAGTGATCAAAGTCCATGTAGTTCGCATTGGCTAGGGGCTTACGCTCTGAGGAAGCCCACGTGATGAATTGGGTCTTACACTCTGAGGAGGCCCATATGAGTATGTCATTGTCAATGCTTACTCTAAGCCCATGTGAGTCATGCTCGGTGTGAGAAACAAGAGGCCTTAGGGAGTAGAGGATCACGTCGCGAAAGATGCGTCCGTGAGAATCGGAGTGGGGAATACACATGAGGGAGGCCCAAGGTGATGAATTGGAGGATACACTCTGAGTAGGCCTAGAAGGTCAGGGCTTACTCTGAGATGGACGCCCGGGGTGACAAAGCCCAGCGGGAGAGGGAAAGGGGGTGCTTCTGTGCCCATATCTTCTCTTTCAGTGCACGGTGGCTTCCTTCTGATGGGTATATTACCATCTTCGAGAAACCCTCGACAAGTGGAGGGCTAGAAAGGGGATTCTCAAGATCAGCCTCCACATTACCGTGGGAATATGAACCCGTGAAGTCTTCAGGAACCTGCTCAAGGGTCGGGGAAACCACTTTTCCCCTGTTTACCATGGGTATGTGAACCCAAGATGGCGCGGTGATGCGCCTATATGTTATACCATGCGGATCTGGTGGCTCTAGAAGAGGCCTCAGCTCAGGGACGATGAATAGGCCAATGAGGGAGTTACAGAGGACAGGGTTGGATCGAACGGATTATAACTGGATCTAGAAATGATAATACCGAAGTTTTTGGCGAGCCACCGAGAGGTATGGGTGGTGGCGCCCTTCACGTGGGGAAGTTCCACGCGGCTGGAGAAGCCGTCCGCGAACCAGGGTGGTCCGCGGACAGATTGGAGTTCCGGGTACTAGGGTGGTTCGAGGCTTCAGGTTCTATCCGAAAACCAGTGTGGTTCGTGGCTTCAGGTTCAATTCGCGAACCAGGGTGGTTTGCGGAGGGTTCCAGGGGGGCAGCGACGGCCAAGTGTGGCACTGATCGGAGGCTCGTCGGTCGGGGCTACGCCCGCGTAGGAGGGTGCTACGTAGTACGATAGATGGGAAAACAAGCATAAACTCATTGGTCCGTGGGGACGTGATCTGCAGAGGGGGTATGGTTCGCGGTTCTCCTTTTCATATTATTTTAGGTTCGCAGTTCACCAAATTATTAAGCGTTTTCCAATTCCATCTTAATTTATATACCTGCTGTGGTTCGCGGATGGGAATTTCACTGTTTGCGAAATCTGAATCCTTCCTTCAACCGAACTCCTTCCGAATATCCAATCCCTTTAAATCTGATTCCAGTTCTCCGATCCCCTTTTCTTTTCCCCTCAGTCTCCTTTTATAGATTGGGGAAAGGAATGTATCTGTGGCCACACGACACCTTTTGCAGAGGCCCATAACCAAATTCACAGATGACATGGTTAATTCACAATTCTCTATGGGTATTTAATGCTTCCCCCCTCCGTGAGGCGAACTTAGGGAGTGCTCCACTGCTATGGAGTGTTCCGCCTTTATTCCTCGAATGACAGCGGGTGTGGATTGGACCGGTCAACGCGGTCCGCAGTTAGGGCGGTTCGTGATGGTGAACCGGACAAGTGCCAATCCTTATTCGCAACCACAGAGGCTCTCTGCATCCATTTCGCGAAGGATGATTTTTTGCGGAGGGGGTGCCTCGCGATGCCTGGCCAAGTTGCGCGTCCATGGACCGGTTCACAGACTGATCCCTTTTTTTGTCTCTTCTTTTATTTTTTTCCCCAATTCTTTTGGGGGATTTGGTTAAAAATTATTTTCAGATTTTTCAGGACCCTAAAAATTCCCCCCATCGGAATGGGGTCCGATCAGAATGAAGAGGAGGCCATTCCGATTCAAAGTGGTCCGGAAACTGAGGTGGTTTGCGGTAGAAAGGTGAACCCGCTAGGGGACCACGCCTATAAATACGGGGAGCCCTCACACTTTTCCTTTACTGAATTTTTTGTGAAACCAGATCTCCTTCACCTCCGCGTGTTTGCACCTTCGTGAAGTACCTCTTCCGCGAACTGGCAGCAACCTTCATGAACCATTCCTTCTTCGCGGTCACCTTCATTCGTGAACCAAATTCCCGACCGCAAACCATTACTCTTAATTAATTAAAATGTAAATGATGGTGGGCTGCAGTGGAACTTGCTTCACAGTTTTGATGCTCCGCAGACTAAAATCTCTTGAACTTTAAAAAGTATTTGAGTCTTTTGAATAAACTCGGGATTGAAATTCCGCACAGTGACTTGGATCGAGTTTTTCTGGCCAACGCTCTACGGGCCAGGGCTTTGCAGACTGATTTCATGAAGGGATGGTTCACGGGATGATGTCATCGTGAACCATCCTTCAAGGCCTCCTTGTGGATTTGATTATGAATGCTCCTTAACCATTCATTTTGTCTATATTTTTATTCCGGACTGATTTCTCTCATTGTGTAGGGAGAAAATATGGTTCCCCATCGTTCTGCGCTGAGGCCTGCTAACGAGCCCCTCTCAATCGCCGATCAGCGCCTGAAGGACATGGCTGGCTCTGTTCAAGATGGATTCCGCCACTCCATACCGTTTTCCTTTCTTGCTGATCGGCTCTCCAAATCACAGCAGGAGTATCCTTTCTCTAACATCCTTCCCACCTATGGGTTCAGTTTATTTTCTGCTACCCCAATTTTAGAACCCTCTCATGACAACAATCCTGAAGCATGAATATTTACCACCACTATTCCCTAGTTCGTGATAAATACCGACGGGCGGCCTTCCTCTAGGGGTACAACTGTTGGATCTGTGTTGAATCACCTTTCAGTATCTCCTACATGAGAACCACATCAACAGGAAGGAAAAATCCACCCCTATCAGAGTATTTCCTGCAGTACAATGCTAAGCGACCAGCATGGCTGGCCGGCAAATCGGGATCTCCGACTGGGAGGAGCAATTATGTCATTGGATTGGGGGTGGCCCTTCTGGGTTCGCCATAGCTACGCAGAATTTGGGGCAGAGTTGTGAGCCGTAGGATTGTATGAAGCTGCCTGGGTTTCCCAAACCTATACCCACTGGCCTCAATCCCACTCCAAGCAACATATGAGTCATTGGAGCCTGGAAAATAACACGTTCCATCCTGTCCCTGGGGAAGTGGGCATTAGTCTGTGGGACGTCTTTCAGATTTCGGGGGTCCCCGTCTTTTGGGAGTATGTATGATGAGTTCCTACCTCCTTCCTCTATGTGGGAGAATGAAGAGAGGACTCCTCCCCTAGTGAAGCAGCTCATTAACCAGGCTCGGAAGCACTTAGAGGATACGTCTTCAAAATAGCTCGTCCCATAACGTGAATGGGTCAAGGATTTTGTGATAAAGAACAAATTCAACGAATCCGAAACTCTCCCACGCAGGCCCACGACTATACCTACGATGGAGTCCCATAAACAGGGGGCAGCTATGGGCTGACTTTGGAGCAAGGTGATTTTCACTCCAAGGGCAGGGAGATTATTCCGGATGTCGATCGATTGCTCCGCCTAGCAGCTTTTCTGGCCATGTTCTTAAGTGGCTGGTTATTACCCATGCGTGAGGTTGGTGGCATGAGGGTCACAACTTTTGTCATGGCAGCACATTTGGCTACTGGTAACGTTATCAACCTAGTCATCCCAGTATTGCCAAGGATTTACCAGTTACTCGGTAACATTACTAACAGGAATCTGCCAAACCGAGTGGCTGACCCTTTCCAAATTCTCTGAGGATAGTTATGTTTAGACATCAAGAACTGCTACACTTTCATCAACCCTCTTCAGATTCTGGGAACCACATTCCAGCCGTACATGCAACATACTAGTGGGGTTATGCCCGAATAGTGGGCGACCCAAGGGAAGGATTTTCAACAGACAGTTTCAAACATGCATTTTCTATCAAGTCGAATTTAGAATTATGACTTTTTCAATTTTCATCTGTTTTCTTCCCCAGCTGGTGCAATTATGAACACCATAACAGAAGAGTTTAGCAGGTGGGGTTACCTCCTCTCCCTCCGAGAGGGTATTCTGGTGGCTCGTATTGGTGGAGAACTGATCTGTGAGGGGTACGCGCCTTGCCGATTTCGGCATCAATTTGGCTGCATTCAAGCACAGTGTCCTCCTGCACTTAATGGTTCTCGTGAGAACCGTCATTTGATGGTGGCCAGACAACATTAGTTATCGTTTACCTGGAAGGATACCAGTTGTGAGGTTATGTCCCCCACGATTGCGGACTGCATGCCTTTCTTCTCCAAGAATTATGCTGACTCCTGGGTACAATCATACCCAAATGTCCATTTAGGGACATTGGGGTCCACCATCTCATGTTCCAACCCATCAAATGGAAAAAGGAAGAGAAAGTAGGATGGGGCTCCGACTAGGCTCGGAAAATTACTTCTTCACCCGAATGGTCCCATGCTTCTGGGGAAGATTTTAACAGAAAGGGGTGTATCCTCTCATGCCCTCAAGGCTGCTTGAAGGGGGTTGAATATCCCCATCGATGCTGCCTTCCCAACAGCTTGGGGACAATGGAACAAATTTAAGGGATGGTCAGCCTTTCGTAGATAGTACCCCCGTTTTCTGTGGTAGTACCTTCAGGAATAAGAAGTGTCTTTTGACGAGCTGGGTTATATATCCGCCCTTGTTAATATTCGTTATGATGTGGACCCAGAGTGGGTCAATCGATATCTCTAGGATCATGAATCCTATATTTACGCGTGCGAGGGTCCCTGACGCACGCATGTCGTAGGGCGTGGCAAAACATTTTTTTTTCCTAAGTTAAAAATGAAGTAAAGTGGTTGACCTAGGATGCCTCCCGAAGAGGAGTGCACACAAAACAGTTTGTCACTATAAAATAGGGGAAAAATGTTGTGAAAGAAAATTTGAAATTAAAATGATTTAAAAACTATGAAATTAAAAGGGTGATTAGGTCGGGGTCGGTTTCCTAATTATAATGCTATCCTTCTACAATTTAATTCAATACTCTTCTTCTTAGTTGATTAAATTGAGTTTCCACAATCGTTTCCTCTCACTTCTTTGGTGAAATTGTTATTGTGAGAGAAAACCTTACCAAGATCTCGGTTTGGTCAACTCTCATTCCATGTGTAAAATAGTTGTATTGAATATCCTTAATTGAAATGGGCAATACCCGATCGGGTTTTGTTTATCCCAAACAATCCTGAACATTCACTACACCTTTTACACGTACTGACGATCGTCGAGTACTTCACCACTAATTCCTGGTTTATTCCATCGTATATAAACCAGAAATTAGTGGAGGGAGATTATGATTATTTTACCAAGGAAAAAATAAATAACGGAATTAATATTCAAGAAAAATCGCACTTGATTATAAAATCCGCTATAATAAATTGAAAACAACTTTGAAGAAGAAAGAAATTTATTCAATTGCGTCCAAGAACTCAAGCATTACAATGTATAAAACCAACCCTTCCCCAATCACTCCAAAAGTTTACCCCACCATGGTAAGGGTAATCGAGTTGAATGGGGAAGAAGAAGGCATTACAAAACAATGAAAAAAAATAAATAAAAGACAAAGATAAAAAGTTATCCTTCTTGGTGCTCCAGAATGAATGGGGTGGAGAATGGATGCTTTGAGAGGGTGGAGCTCTCCTCCTTTTATAGCCCGAATGTTTCCCCCGAATGTCGACGCGTTGTAGCCCCATTAAATATCATCTTCACGCGTTGAGCCCTTCTTTAATGTTGTTTATAATTCCCTTGTCCGTGTCCCCTAAAAATTACAGCGTATTTGGACATTTATTCTGAGAGTTATGGCCGTTTTACTATGAGCATTTATTCTGTCCAGTCAGACTCTCCAAAACGAAATCCTCCGGATTATGGTTCATTAATGACACCATAGACGGCCAATTCACTCGGTTCTTCCTTCATAAAAGATTTTCCAAAACACCTTGTGCGTCCACCCACCATATTTCACAAGATTTGGGCCAACAGTGGATGAGTTATGGATCCCACATCAAAACTAGGAAGAACTGAAAACAGTTTTCTTGATCCAACTTGTGAGCTTCTTTGGAGCTTCCATATGGCCGATTCAGATTTTGATCCAAATATATTAAATGAATCCCTGGATGTGTGAAATCTGGAGAAGAAAGAATTTTGCAATTTGGATCAGTGTAGATAATGTTATGGCCAAACTACCGAAATAGTTTAAAACTGTTAAAAATCCAAAATGGCCAATTTTTACTATTCAGCTCAAAATAACACCATTATCATAAAAATGAAACAATTCATCTTAGAGGAACAATTTTGTGGGTTTAAAACAATGATATTAAATATAAATTAATTGAAAATATTTGTTCTATCAATTCCCCCACACTTAGCACTTGGACTCCTGGACAAGTAAAAATCAAATCAAATCAAATCCAAAACACATATCAATGAGATCAATCAAATCAATTTCAAGAAACAAAAAGATATTATGCCTCATCAAAAACTGTTATTTAAAGTTCTACATTTAATATTTTAATATATTTCCACTTCATTTCTTATCCCATGCACACAAAACACCTACCACACATGAATTTTCTCTCATCTCACAAATGTAAAGGCTGAACAAGGCTTTTCTCATCCAAACTCACACAAGAGTCACCATAGGTTTGATAAATTCCTACTTCTCCACCCGATGTGAGTCAAGGACATGTGTTTCTCATGAGGAATTTTCAGGGTTGTTCTGTGGCTTCCGGTTGGTAGGATTTAGATGTTAAAGGTTCTGAGGCCGAAAAAGGAAGGCTTGGCTCTTATTGAAGAAAAATTGCAAGATTCTAGTTTTCACTCAAATATGGTCTCCTTCACTTCCTCTTTGTTGAATATTGGCTCCATCATAATTCTATCAGCTCATAAGAAAACATTTCAATCTTTTCAAACATAATTTTTTTGAAGCTCTAGATAGGCACAACTTTCTTTTTACATTGGAAGCTCCAGAAAGGCACAACTTCTCTTGTCATAAAAGCTCCAGAAAAGGCACAACTTTCAACAGAATAATTTTTCAGCATCACACACATCTCTTCCACAATTTATTTTCCACCCAAAGTATAACCAAATGAGGTAGTACACCACAAGACATCTTCCCCACACTTAAGTTCAACTAGATCATGCAATTTTACTTCAAGAGCAGGTATGATAGGGAAAATTGGCTTGTAATGTGGCTAACCTAACATGAAATTCATGGCTACTAGGGGATACAATTAAAGATAAATGTAATGGTGGGACATAATGAAAAGGATTATTTTGAAAAGGGGGCTTCAAACAAAATGAATTCCTCAATCATTTAAAACACACGTACCCCAACCCTCAAGTTTTGAAAGGAATAAATCAAATTCTAGTTAAAGCAAGCATGGTCTGGTTCTCTCAAGAAATGAGGTAAATGAAAAGAATATGACAAAAATGGTTCAGAAGCCTCACAAGAAAGTTATTTCAAAGATATAGATAGTGAAATATGGCATGAGATTCAAAAATCAGTGTACTTTTCATGAAATTCCAAAAAAAATTAACTTGAAACAAATTCATTTCAGCATTCATTTAAGCTCGGTTTCATGAAATAGATTGGTTCACTTATTGAAAATGGTTTCAAAAATGGTATTGATAATCATTTCGGCTCAAAAGTTTCAGAAACACACCAAAAATTGAAAAATAAACACACAAAAATTTGAAAACACACAATTTTTTTATTTTTTTATTTTTAAAATACATACATCAAATAAAAATCCTACACTACAAATGTTCCCTCCCCCACACATAAATGATGTAGTGTCCTCGATGCATTCATGTGGATTTAACATGTAATCCAATTTTCAAATTAATCACAACATCAAGAAAGTGTGAAAGAGAGGTACAACCTAACTTATTGGCAATGTAACATTGAGTTTGACTCCTAAGTGTTTCTCTTTGAAAACCTAAAAAAAATTAAAAACATAACATAAGAAATTTATTAAATGAAATGAAAATAGAAATTGAATAAGAAAAAAAAAGGAAAAATCTTGGTATAATCCCCCAAGTGGGCCATGGGTTTTGACTGCCTCCAGAGGGCAGTACCAGCTTTTATCCATAATCTGTTGGTGGATGAAGCTTCTTTGATTTAAACCACAACATGTGGCTCTTTCCAGCTTGATGTTCTTTGTTCTTATTGAGGAGGACTCCATAGATAGAGTATACCAGATCCACCCCTTCACAATTTGGTACATCTTGCATGGAAGGGGTAGGATGAAGTACGGAACCTCCACCCCTTTTGTTGCTACTAGTGCAACCATCTTGTCTTCCAGTGTTAGCTTAATGGGGGCCTCGACCTCCTGTTTTATTTCCTCAGCCTTAGAAACTTGGATCTCTTTATGATTGGGATCCTCCGGTAGATATTCCATGACTTCCGGGAGCTCCAGGTGTTCCTCAACAGGTGCATCTTCTTTTGTCTCTTCATCCTCTAGGGCATAATAGGAGTCATCTGATTCTGAAAATTCAAAACAATTGGGAGTTGTACTCAAATTAGTTTCAATAAAATTAAAAGAATTTGAGTTCAAAAATGTATCATCTCCCTGAGTTGGTTCAGCTTGAATCTCTTCTTGATTTGAAAGTGCCTCTTGGAGTTGATTATCGCTGGATGGAGGTAGGTAGTAATCCTCCTCCACCTTGAGTTTGGATTCAACTTCATGGATGTCTTCAGTGAAATCCAGGAAGACCAGTGGCACTTCCTTTTTGGCCTTGAATCTTTTTAAGTCAACTTGGAGTTCATTGACCATGGCCATCAAATCTTCCGGTGAAATCCATGTTGTTATGCCTCTTTCCACCTGCTTGAACATTATCATCCGTGCATCAGCTCTTTGTTGGAGGGACTCCTCTATGTAGACTTCTTCTTGCACCTGTGAGTAATTTTCATTCCATGTAGAATAATAATCATTTGAATTCATTATGGAAAGATTTTATTTGTGTTTTTTTAAGAAAACAAAATGTCAAAAATTTACAAAAATATTGCGGCACTACCTCCCTGGCAACGACGCCATGTTTGACGCACGCCTGTCGTAGGGCGTGGAAAAACAATTTTTTCCTAAGTTAAAAATGTAGTAATGTGGTTGACCTAGGATGTCTCCCGAAGAGGAGTGCACACAAAACGGTTTGTCACTTTAAAACAGGGGAAAATGTTGTGAAAGAAAATTTGAAATTCAAATGATTGAAATACTATGAAATTAAAAGGGTGATTTGGTCGGGTTCGGTTTCCTAATTATATTGCTATCCTTGTTTAATTTAATTCAATCCTATTCTTCTTAGTTGATTAAAGTGAGTTTCGACAATCGTTTCCTCTCACGTCCTTGGTGAAATTGTTATTGTGAGAGAAAACCTTACCAAGATCTCGGATTGGTCAACTCTCCTTCCATGTGTAAAATAGTTGTATTGAATATCCTTAATTGAAATGGGAAATACCCGATCGGGTTTTTTTTATCCCAAACAATCATGAACATTCACTACACCTTTTACACGTACTGACGATCATCGAGTACTTCACCACTAATTCCTGATTTATTCCATCGTCGAGTACTTCACCACTAATTTCATAGTTTTTCAATCATTTGAATTTCAAATTTTCTATCACAACATTTTTCCACTGTTTTAAAGTGACAAACCGTTTTGTGTGCACTCCTCTTCGGGAGACATCCTAGGTCAACCACATTAATACATTTTTAACTTAGGAAAAAATTGTTTTTCCACAACCTACGATAGGCGTGCGTCAAGTGGATTTAACATCAAATAAAAATCCTACACTACAAAGGTTCCCTCCCCCACACTTAAATGATGCAGTGTCCTCGATGCATTCAAGTGGATTTAACATGTAATCCAATTTTCATAATAATCACAACATCAAGAAAGTGTGAAAGAGAGGTACAACCTGACTTATTGGAAATGTAACGTTGAGTTTGACACCTAAGTGTTTCTCTTTGAAAACCTAAAAAAAATTAAAAACATAACATAAGAAATTTATTAAAAGAAATGAAAACAGAAATTGAATAAGAAAAAAAAGGAAAAATCTTGGTATAATCCCCCAAGTGGGCCCTGGGTTTTGACTGCCTCCAGAGGGCAGTACCAGCTTTTATCCATAATCTGTTGGTGGATGAAGCTTCATTGATTTAAACCACCACATGTGGCTCTTTCCAGCTTGATGTTATTTGTTCTTATTGAGGAGGACTCCATAGATAGAGTATACCAGATCCACCCCCTTCGCAATTTGGTACATCTTGCATGGAAGGGGTAGGATGAAGTACGGAACCTCCACCACTTTTGTTGCTACTTGTGCAACCATCTTGTCTTCCAGTGTTAGCTTAATGGGGGCTTCGACCTCTTGTTTTATTTACTCAGCCTTAGAAACTTGGATCTCTTTATGATTGGGCTCCTCCAGTAGATATTCCATGACTTCCGGGAGCTCTAGGTGTTCCTCAACAGGTGCATCTTCTTTTGTCTATTCATCCTCTAGGGCATAATAGGAGTCATCTGATTCTGAAAATTCAAAACAATTGGGATTTATACTCAAATTAGTTTCAATAAAATTAAAAGAATTTGAGTTCAAAAATGTATCATCTCCCTGAGTTGGTTCAGCTTGAATCTCTTCTTGATTTGAAAGTACCTCTTAGAGTTGATTATCGCTGGATGGAGGTAGGTAGTCATGCTCTTCCTCCATGAGTTTGGATTGAACTTCATGGATGTCTTCAGTGAAATCCAAGAAGACCAGTGGCACTTCCTTCTTGGCCATGAATCTTTTTAAGTCAACTTGGAGTTCATTGACCATGGCCATCAAATCTTCCGGTGAGATCCATGTTGTTATGCCTCTTTCCACCTGCTTGAACATTATCATCAGTGCATCAACTCTTCGTTGGAGGGCCTCCTCTGTGTAGACTTCTTCTTGCACCGGTGAGTAATTTTCATTCCATGTAGAATAATAATCATTTGAATTCATTATGGAAAGATTTTATGTGTGTTTTTTTAAGAAAAAAAAATGTCAAAAATTTACAAAAATATTGCGGCACTACCTCCCCGGCAACGGCGCCAAGTTTGACGCAAGCCTGTCGTAGGGCATGGCAAATCAATTTTTTACTAAGTTAAAAATGTAGTAATGTGGTTGACCTAGGATGTCTCCCGAAGAGGAGTGCACACAAAACGGTTTGTCACTTTAAAACAGGGGAAACATGTTGTGAAAGAAAATTTGAAATTCAAATGATTGAAAAAACTATGAAATTGAAAGGGTGATTAGGTCGGGGTCGGTTTCCTAATTATAATTCTATCCTTGTTCAATTTAATTCAATACTCTTCTTCTTAGTTGATTAAAGTGAGTTTCCACAATCGTTTCCTCTCATTTCCTTGGTGAAATTGTTATTGGGAGAGAAAACCTTACCAAGATCTCGGTTTGGTCAACTCTCCTTCCATGTGTAAAATAGTTGTATTGAATATCTTTAATTGAAATGGGAAATACCCGATCGGGTTTTGTTTATCCCAAACAATCATGAACATTCACTACACCTTTTACACGTACTGACGATCGTCGTGTACTTCACCACTAATTCCTGGTTTATTCCATCATATATAAACCAGAAATTAGTGGAGGGAGATTATGATTATTTAACCAAGGCAAAAATAAATAATGGAATTAATATTCAATAAAAATCACACATGATTATAAAATACGCTATAATAAATTGAAAACAACTTTGAAGAAGAAAGAAATTTATTCAATTGCGTCCAAGAACTCAAGCATTACAATGTAAAAAATCAACCCTTCCCCAATCACTCCAAAAGTTTACCCCACCATGGTAAGGGTAATCGAGTTGAATGGGGATGAAGATGGCATTACAAAACAATGAAAAAAAAATAAATAAAAGATAAATATGAAAAGTTCTACTTCTTGGTGCCCCAGAAGGAATGGGGTGGAGAATGGATGCTTTGAGAGGGTGGAGCTCTCCTCCTTTTATAGCCAGAATGTTTCCCCTGAATGTCGACGCGTATTAGCCCCATTAAATATCATCTACACGCCTTGATCTCTTCTTGAATTTTCTTCATAATTCCCTTGTCCGTGTCCCCTCAAAATTCCAGCGGATTTGGACATTTATTCCGAGAGTTATGGCCGTTTTACTATGAGCATTTATTCTGTCCAGTCAGACTCTCCAAAACGAAATCTTCCGGATTAGGGTGCTTTAATGACACCATAAACGGCCAATTCACTCAGTTCTTCCTTCATAAAAGATTTTCCAAAACTCCTTGCGCGTACACCGACCAAATTTAACAAGCTTTGGGCCAAAAATGGATGAGTTATGGATCCGACATAAAATCTAGGCAGAACTAAAAACCGTTTTCTTGAGCCAACTTGTGAGCTTCTTTGAAGCCTCCATATAGATGATTAAGATTTTGGTCCAAATATATTAAATTAAGCCCTGGATGTGCGAAATCTGGAGAAGAAAGAATTTTGCAATTTGGATAAGTGTATATAATGTTATGGCCAAACTACCTAAATAGTTTAAAACTGTTAAAAATCCAAAATGGCCAATTTTTACTATTCAGGTCAAAATAACACCATTATCATAAAAATGAAAAAATTCATCTTAGAGGAAGAATTTTGTGGGTTTAAAACAATGATATTAAATATAAATTAATTGAAAATATTTGTTCTATCAGTCCCGCGGTATTAACCCACCGAGTCGAGGCCATGCTGCATCCAGTGACTGATGAGGGGGGGGGGAGGAAGTGACCATTCTTCTGGGGGTGATGATTTTTATGATTTCCCCGTTATGGCTGAAGCCAGGGAATTCTCATCCTTACCTGTGAGGTTGCACCCACCAATAGCCCCAGAGAGTTCTATGGCGGTGGCGGGATGTGAAACATGAATACGACCATTGGCGCCCTTACTAACTTATTCCGCCACCCGACCTTCTCAGGTTGATCCACCCCAGTCGGAGATTCATGCCATGGACGCATTCCCAGAGCCTTGGAGGATTTGGGATGACCTGAGGGTCAGTGGTTCGGACGAAGAAGTTTGGGCATTTCATCAAACAGGCCCTCTTAAACTTCCGGGTATCAGGATGATATTCAATCCATCCCAATTGTAGTTAGAAGATGATTTAGATGAAATAGTCACCTCATTAAAAGAGATGGATGCATATATTCATTCACTCCAGAATTGTCTCTATGAGAGCATTCCGGTGTCTATGATGATTAGACGTCACAAATTTTATGACCCTGAGGAAGAGGTTGCTCTGCTCGCCCATTCTGACTTTTCACTCCATTATTGTGGAGGGTATAAGGTCTATTCCTTTTATGCAGGTTTCCAAATAATCTTATGGGTGATTCCTTCTCTAGAGTATACCCATCGTCATACTGTGGCGGTGGAGCATGCTCTTTCGCACACAGGGGTCATCGAGGAAAGATCCCCTGGCGCAGCTGGGCTCATGGAGGCGACCACCACAGACTCAGTTAGGGTGTTTCCTCCTACCGTTACTTCCAGAATTCTGGGTGAACTGTCCCCTGGGTATATCCAGATATGGAAATAGGCGTTTCGTTTAACGGAATGGCTCAAACATGGAATGTCGGTTAATCATGACTTCCAGTTTGCTCGTTCGCCAACATTCATTCTTAGAATTCGTCAGTATTTAACTATTTGACGTATGGTATAAGACAACTTAGGGATCTAGCTATGGCTACCTAATTGATTCTACGTTTAGCCTTCTTTTCATCAGTGGAATTACCCGTAACCACACCTGGGCACGACGAGATGGTGAGCCCTGCCGGAGGGGCCGACTATTTCGATGCTTTAATCCCGCCTTTACCAGTCAGAGATATGCCAGAGGATGAACCGCTTGTATCCGAGACCCCTGCTGATCAGATAACCATTTCGATAGAGGAGGAGCACTGGGCACCCATGATCGCTGAGGGGTTTCCAGATCTGATGGAGCCAACCACCCCAGGTCCAACAGATCCGATGATGATGGAGGAATAGCCTTCCATTAATCTAGCTTTTGGGAACCCGAAGCGTGCCATTATCTTGTTCACTGGGTGAGTGACTTCATCGAGCTTGGTTTTCGTAGGAGAACACTTGGGGACGGACTTGGAAACTGCAGGCATTAGGCATGGCCTCAGGCCATAGACCCCTCTACGGGCTCCCTAGATTACCTTTCCTATCTATGATGTTGAATCCTCTTCGAGTGGCTGTCGTGATAGTGCAGAGCTTGCGGATGCCGATGCCTCGTCGATTAGGATTAAGTTCCTCAGTCTCCTACCACTTGATCCTCTTTCTTCCCTTTCTAATCAGGGGTACTCATCTGTCTTCTCGACTCTCAGGCTTCAGGACCAGAACCTATGGTGCTGACAATTGTGTTGCCAGTCGGAGGTGAAGCTGCCGTAGTGCCAGGGTTTATGGGTTAAGCCACCTGTGGTCCCTCCTTGGTGATGTTCATCCACGAATATGTGTCCTTATTTGGGAGTGATTTGGATCCCGATTAACAGGTCCTCTCCAGCCTTCGACCCGCTCACCAAAGGGCTTGGGAGAAAACCTAGAGACTGATCTCTCACACTCCCCTGGTCGAGATGCCGACTAAATTACTGAGCCTACGCAATTTGATTATGTTGATTGGATTTTATGGCTTCAACTATCACGGTGTTTATGAAATATTCAAGCAGGTAGTAGATGATCGAGAGAGGCTATGTGATTTCGAATCTCACCTTTCCGCTGCTCAATCCGAAGACTACCTTTCCACGACTCGACAGATCTGCCTATCATCGGCTCATGACCACGTTGGGGTCGTCGCAGGGATTCAGAGAGAAGTTATTGAGTAGCGTTATCACCTGGAGGCGCTGAGAAACGAGATACAACGGGTGCAGTAGTAAGAGGCCAACGTCACTGCCATGATTGGAGAAGGGGAGCGGCAGATGGATGAGGAAATAAGGGCAAGCACAAAGGCGGATCAATAGGAAGAAGAATTGCGGGCTGGTACAGAGGCTGAGACGGCCTTACTGCAGCATCTCTCTCAGATAATCGAGAATTCTAACCAACGCCTGATACAACATTGTGAATCCGCCAAAAAACTACTATAATCACCTTTCACACTAGAGGAGGCTCAAGATTGTGGATGCCCTTCTTACCCACTTTGTTATGGAACAAAGAAGCATTTCTCTTTAGTTCCCTTGTTGCCTTTTCCTGTGATATAAACTATTTGCTACGATTTCCGCATTTGTTAATTCCTTGAACATAGAATAATCAGAGTCCAGGAATAAAAATAAATCAAGCTCTAACTTTTTCCTGGACAATGGGATCCAACGAGCATAGTCTGGCTATTTCTAGGGGTTTATAGGAAAACCCTACATTCGTTTTTCCTTTTTTCTTTTTTTAATGCCCTGATTTTTCCTAATCCCATGTGGTATGGAACCAGTGGGTATAACCCAGCTTTTACATAGGTATCCCTTTTCGGGCTTTCGGCCTAACATGATTTGTGCATATTTCTTTTGTGAGCGGTTTAATGTCCTGCCATCAAGACTATCACTACTGATGTTTTAGGTCGAACATCTTTGACCACATATGGTGGGGTGAGGGACCCAATTGGGTCAAGTGATTAAGATATGTCTCAATACTCTTCCAACACATGTGGGGGAAAACATGTTTGGACGACATGCATGGCATTTCTCAAGGCATGGGAGCTGCATCGATGTACAGGGGTTAGAAGAGCATTGCCTAAGGAAGTCTTGCCTTTGGTAGATGGGCCAGGGGAGATCAATATGCAAATCCACTAAGGGCATGGTATGAATAGTCATGAAAATGTGTCCTTAAGTCAAAGTCTTTTCCATTTCTGATGGCCAGGGGACTTCATGGAATTCCGGCTTATAGGAACAACGATGGATGGCATAGAAAATTATGAAATCCACCAGGGGTGGCTCAGAAGGGATGTGTGACTTCTGAAAGGGTTTTGGGAACATTCGTATTAATTAAGAGTGTGGTCTGGAGACCACCTCCCTATAAATTTATTTAGCTTAAGGGATGGTTGAGTCTTGACGCATTTTAAAGTCATGCAGCTCTGACATCATTTAAAATGGAATTACTTCTACTAGTTCTCAGTAATCTTGTAAAAAATGTTCCAACATATTTAGTAAGGGTTGTGAAAGAAGGTAGTAAACTGTGGCTAAGAGGGTTTACGAATCTCGAGAACGAAAAGGGGGCTCAAAGGCCAAGAGGCATACAGAGAGAAGTATTGTCGAAGGAAATCTTGCCTTTGGTAGATGGGACAGGGGTGATTAATATGCAGAGCCGCTGAGGGCATGGTATGCATAGTCATACAAAGGTGTCCTTATGTAAAACATATACAGTTCTGATAGCCGAGAAACATCAGGAATGATGAGATTTGGGACCACCAGGGGTGGCATATGAGAGTTCAGATTTTTCTGAGAACAGAGTATGGCTTTTGATGAGAGGGTGCCTGAATACGGGGGAAGTATCTGGGATGAACATCCCGAGAATGGGTGAATTAATTCTTTCTCATGCTGGTGTGAGGCGGTGGTTCATGCAGGTCTGACCCGTGCACTAAAGGATATAGAAAAGGCTTATGTTTCTCATTGAACCCATGACGAATATGACCGTGTGGTTTATCGTTATGCGGTTGAGATATAATCAGTTCAGTTTGGCATCATGCGGTGAGGAAAAGAGGCATTTTTTACGGTTGTTGTGCAGTTTATAGTCGTGCAGTGAGGATGACTTATGTGTAGTTTATCATCATGCGGTAAAGACAGAGATATATTTAAAGGTTTCCACACAGTTTAACGTCATGCAGCGAGTATGAGGGGCATTTTTTGCAAAGGATGCTTTTCATCAGAATATAACTGGTCTTGAATACCTCAACATGCCCCAGACGTGGAAGGGGGGTTGATTGTGTAAATCATGGTTCCGAGGCCTCTTGGATCAGGAGAGGTGATATGGGGGCTCTGAGGCCGGTAAGCATACAGAGCTAGGAAGAGTGTCACCTGAGTAAATCTTGTATTTGGTAGATGGGCCAGGGGCGGTCAATATGCAGAGCCGCTGAGGGCATGGTATGCATAGTTGTATAAAGGTTTCCACGGGTCAATCACTTTCCACATATGATGGCCATTAATGGTTATGAAGATCCGCAATTATCTGGGCCACAAAGACTATTATTTGGCAGGGGAATGTCTGGACATTTCGGGGATATCTGTCCCTGGTTTCTTGTTGAGTTTCAAAGAGCCCCCTGCACTGATCTTATATTTTTTTCTTTTTTTCATGCTGGGGTGCGCCTTCAATCCATGTAGTTTCACATCATGTGGTAAGGAAGATGTACTACTAGTTTATCGGTCATAGAGCTTGGACCATTGGGTGACTATTTCTAGAATCACTCGAAGGATAACTTATTCAACAAGTTCTGATATACATAGAATAAGAAGATGGATGAAGGTTATAAACTACAACTTTGAGCTTTCCTGGATCAGGAGGTATGGTGTGGGGGATTTGAGGCCGGTAGACGTACGGAGCTAGGAGAAGTACCGCCTGAGGAAATATTGCCTTTGATGGATGAGCCATGGTCGATGATTATGAAGATCCTCTAAGGGCATAGTATTCATAGTCATACAAAGGTGTCCCCAGGTCAATATCATTCCACTTCTGATGGCCATGAATGATTATGAAAATACGCGATTGCTCAAAGTGCAATGTTCGGAATGTGAGGATAATGGTGTCTGGGTATACAAGAAACATCATCACTGCAATTTTCCATTGAGTCAAAGTATCCTAGTTCTGGGTTGATGTTTGTTGATGTAGGTTTCTATATGAACCACTGACAGACACATAGGATAGCTAGATAGGGATACCCTGGCAACACCTAGATGTTAAAAGGGGAATGAACTTGTATACCACTTCGCCATAATCTTCTGGATCAGGAGGTATGGTATCAGGGCTCTGAGGCAGGTAAGCGTACGAATCTAGGAAGAGTGTCGCCTATGGAAATCATCCCTTTGGTAGACGAGCTAGGGGCTATCATTATGAAGAGCCGCTGAGGGCATGGTATGCATAGTCATGCAAAGGTTTCCACAGTTCGATGACTTTCCACATCCGATGGCCATGAGTGGTTATGAAGTTACATTATATTCCGGGTCGTGGAGTCTGATATATGGAAAGGATGCCTCCCAAATGTGCAAGTAGTATCTCCATGTCGTATCGCCATGTGTCTTGGGTGGGTCGCGACGAAGTCCGTGTAGTTTAACGTCATGTGGTGAGGATGAAGTCCGTGCAGTTTAACGTCGTACGGTGAGGACGAAGTATACACCCCGTGCCGGTTTGGCCCGTAATATGGGGTAAAGGGTCATTTTTAACATTATCGTCCCTGCAGTTTAACGTCGTGCGACAAGGATGAAAAAATACTCCTCGGGCAGGTCTAGCCCATACACGGGGAAAATGGAGCATTTTTAAATCTTGTTATCCATGGAGTCTTACGTCATGCGGTAAGGATGATAAGTACACCCCAGGCTGGCTTGGTCCATACACGGGGGGAAAGGGCATTTTTAATTTTTTATTCAGGGGGATGAGCCAGGATGGAGAACCTTGGTGTCACTACATATCCCGCGAGGGCAGAAATCAAGAAGCACGTAGTTCTCTGAAATCCTTACAGTTTAACGTCATGTGGTGAGGATGAGGTCCATATAGTTTAATTTCAGGTGGTTAGGATGGGGGGGGGGGTATTATTGGATTCCCTGCAGTTTCATTTCATGTGGTGAGGATGTGAACTAACCCCTTGCAAGTCTGGTCCGTACATGGGGTAATGGGAATTTTTGTTTTTCCTTTTGAGGTGGATGGACCAGGGTGTGGAATTCTGGCATCACTACGTATCCTATGAGGGCGGGAATCAAGAATCATGTAGTTCTCTGAAAGACGATACACCCCATGCAGGTCTGGTCCATACATAGGGGAAGCAGGCATTTTTAAATCACTATGTCCGTGTAGTTTAGTGTCATGCAGTGAGGAAAAAATACTCTTACTTTACGGTCACAGGGTTTGGACCGTTGCGTTCTTGGTAGTTTAACATCATGTATCTCGGACGAAATACATGCATTTTAAAGTCATGTGGAAAGGACGTAGGTGACCCGACGTGAAAGGAATAAAGAAAAAGAAGGGGGGTGTGTGCAGTTTAACATCGTGTGGTGAGGACGAGGAATACACCCCATGCAGGTCTGGTCCGTACACAGGTGGATGGAGCATTCTTGAATCTTATTATCTGTTCATTTTAACGTCATACGGTAAGGATGAAAATTACACCCCATGCAGGCCGGGTTCATACACAGGGGGAAAGGGCACCTCCCTTTCCCCCTTTTTTTGGGGTGGCTGGACGAGGGTGTGGAATTGTGGTGTCACTACGTATCCTACGAGGGCAGGAATCAATCCTCACGTAGTTCTCTATAAAGATGATACACCCCGGGCAGGTCTAGTCCGTACACGAGGGAAAGGGGACATTTTTTTTGAAGTGGCTGGGCTAGGATAGTGAATCTTGGTGTTGCTACGTATCCTGAAAGGATATGAATCAAGCCATATGTAGTTCTATGAAATCTGTGCTGTTTAATGTCATGCGGTGAGGACGCGGTCCATACAGTTTAACATCTAGTGGTTAGGAAGAGGGGGAATTATTAGATTTTGTGCATTTTAACGTCATGCGGTGAGGAAGAAGTGCTTGTAAGTTTAGTGTTATATAGCTCGGACGAGGAGTTCTCTGTCTCTATGCGAAATACATCTTCAGGAATATCGCATTGGTAGGAGCCGTGGTGGATTTTCCATCCATGGAGATCATTTCATATGCTCCGTTGGAGTATACCTTGTGTACAACATATGGTCCCTCCTACTTGGACACCAACTTTGGAGGCTTCTTTCCAGGTATCATTGGGCTCCGAAGGACCAACACTAATTCTCCTTCAAAGAAAGATCAGAGTCAATCCTTTTTGTTGAAGGATCGTGCAATCCGGTTATGGTACACTTCGAGGTGGTGTAGAGTGTGCAGATGCTTCTCGTCTAGCTGTTCCAATTCACCAAGGAACTTTTCTGAATTCTCATCATCATATAATCTATCACAGATGGAAACACGGAGTGAGGGAAGTTGGAGTTCAATGCGCAAGACTGCCTCTGTGCCGTACACTAATGAATATGGGGTGGACTCAGTAGCGGTGCAGATTTTGGTTCGATAAGCCCACAATGCATGGAGGAGTTTATCCGGCCATGACTTCTTGTATTTCTCCACCATTTTCTGGAGGATGTTGGACAAGGTCTTTTTGAAACCTTCTATCAGTTCGTTGGCTACTGCATGGTAGTGGCATGAGTGGCTAGCCTTGATAACATACTCGTGGTATAGCTTTTCCAACTCAGTAGAGCAGAAATTGGTTCCATTTTCCATCAGTATAGTATGAGGGAAACCAAATCTGGTGATGATATTACCCTTCATGAAGCTGAAAATATTTCATTCCCCGACTTCCTTGAGGGGTACGACTTCTTCCCATTTGGAAAAGATATCGGTCGCCATGAGGATATACTTAATCTGTTTGGTGGTGGCGGGAGGATATGGTCCCACGACGTCCATCCCCTAGATGGAAAACGATAAGGAGTACTTATCTTGATGAAGAAACTCTAGGGGCTGGTGTATGAAGTTGGGATGGATCTGGCATGAGTGGCATTTTTCGGTAAACCACTCGTAGTCTCGTGCCATTGTGTGCCAGTAGTACCCAAGCCTTCGAACCTGATGGGATTGCTTGGTCCCTGGTTGATGTGATCCACATGCTCATGCATGTACTTCAGTCATGACGACATTAGTTTCTTCTCCGTCAATGCATTTGAGGACACTCCATCAAGGCCTCATTTGTAGAGGACCTCTTGCTGACCTGTGCCGCCATATAGGAAAAAAGTGATTTCCCTTCTCCACATTTTACCTCGTTCATCCCTGTATGATGGAAGCTCACCCCGTTAAAGTTAGTTCATGATGGGGATCATCCAGCCAGTGGCAGGAGCATACAGATCGGGGACAAGACTGATTTCATGGATTTATTCTTTCTTAGCTTGAACAAATGGCAATACCATTCGGCGGTGAGCAATACTGATGACCGGTTCATCTCCGTTGGGGTCGTCTAGGGCTGTGGCCACATTGGCTAATGCATCATCTTAAGCATTCTGGGACTGGTGAATATAAGTCAATGTCGATTCTATGGAGAACTTGGCCATTATCCCTCGGACATGGTCAAACAGGGGGATCAACTCCTCCTTTTTAATAGCATAGTCACCAATGACTTTCTTGATGGCCATCCCCAAGTCACCTTTTACCTAAAGGTGTTGTACTTGTGCCTGGAGTGCGTGTTCTAGGCATGTAATTAGGGCTTGATATTTCGCTTAATTGATCGTACATCCCTCTGACAGGAGGAAGGAATATGAAAAAACTGCCTTTTCTGGGGACACAAGTGTTATCCCTAGACCCACTTTGTTGAATTTGGGATCCTCCATCCTCTCCCCAGTGGGGCTTCGGGATTCACCGTCAAAGTACATTTCCCATGCTGGGAACTCCCCTTGAACCGAGAAGATATCTTCATCAGGTAGTTCAGCGTCTGATGTAGTGGTCCCTGTTGAAGGGTACTATTCCAGAATGTCTGCTAATTCCTGGCCCTTGATGGATTTTTGACGCACAAATAGGATGTTTAATTGTTGAAGGATAGCCTCCCATCCTGATAGGCGTCTGTTTAGCATCAGGCGACTGATGATGTACTTGAGCTGGTTACTCGGTGAGATCAAATGGAACTCATGATGCTGCAGATAATGTTGCAGATTTTGAACCACGTAGACCAAGGCCAGACAGATCTTCTTGATATTTGAGTATCGAGTCTCAACATCAATCATGGTTCGACTGAGGTAATAAAGACAATTTTCGTTGCCGATGTCGTTCTTCTGTGTGAGGAAGGCTCCCAATGACCATTCTAGGGCCATTACATACATAATGAGAGGCCTTCCTTCGACATGGGGCATGAGAACTGATGGTCTTAAGAGGTACCTCTTCACGTTTTGGAACACCTCTTGGCATTCATTCGTCCCTTGGTACGTGACCCCTTCTTCATTAACCTGGTGAAGGGAAAACATTTTCCTGCCAGGTTGGCAATGAACCGCTTAAAATAGGCTAGGTGTCCTTGGAATCCCCTCAGGTCAGTGAGATTTTGAGGGGGTTTCAGGCTCAGGATAGCCATTGTCTTATCAGCGTTGACTTTGATGCCGTGATGGCGTACAACGAAGCCAAGAAATTTCTCTGAGGTAACCCCAAAGGCGCATTTCAAGGGGTTCATCTTCAAGCTTTGCTGTCATAGCTTGTTGAAGACGGTCTCAAGGTCTGACAGGTGATCCGAGCACGGTCTGGACTTGACCACTAGGTCATCCACGTAACATTCAACGAATTTCCCCAAGAACGTCTGAAAGATCCGATTCATGGCACGATGATACGTGGCGCCAACATTCTTGAGACCAAAGGGCATGACCTTGTAACAGAATACCCCTTGAGGGGCTCTGAAGGCAGTGGATTCTTCATCTTCTCGGGCCATCCTGATTTTATTATATTCATAATAGTTTCCCATTATTGATAGAGCCTCATACCCTATCGTTGCATCAATTAACAACTCTTTGATTGGAACGAGGAAGTCATCTTTCGGACAATGCCGATTAAGGTCTCTGACGTTAATACAGACAAATATTTTCCAGTTCTTTTTCTTGATATGGATGATGTTGGCCAACCAAATGGGGTACTGGACCTCACTGATGAAGCCTAATTTAATGATATTATCGACTTCAGCATGTATCTTGGCAGCATGTGAGGGGTGCGTCCTTCTAGCGGCATGTTTGTTGCCCTAGTGGTCTTCTGGAAGACCCAAGTGATGCGTTGCTATCTCGAGATCATGTCTTGGAATTTACATGTAATTTCATGCAACGACATCATGATATTTCCTTAGGAATGAGGTATATACCTCCTGTTCCTCGGGAGACATGGTCGCGCTAATGAGAGTGGGCCTCGGGTCTTCTTCGGTACCTAGGTTTATTTCCCTGAGCTCATCCACAGTGGTGGAGATACCCTCCTCAAATGCTGGAGGTGCATCTCTGAGAACATCCCCCACTTCTTCTCCCAAGTCCTCATCCTCTTTATCTGACGAGTAGAGATTTTCCGGCCTGAGCCTTCAAGGGTTTGAGGGAGAGGCATCGTGGGAATTCCTGCTTGAGTATTCGTCCCCAAATCGAGGGTTGGTAGATGTTCCCTCATTATCATGATCGGTCATCGTGGCTGAAGTCATGAGGACATCTGAATGCATGTCTGGACTCAAACTCTTACTCTCAACATGGTATATGGGCATGACATAATCTCTGCCAAGATGACTGAGGGGGTCATCAGGGACCATTTCGAGGCCATTTGGAGTGGGGATCCAGTCGACGTCGTCGATCAAAGGCTTCTTCTTCTTTTGCTCATAGAACCTGGCGTCGATGTAATGTGACTCCAAGAGCTCGAAAGGGGACTTGTCGGTGTGAAACGTCCCACTTTTTCTATTGACGCAGTACTTGATACACTGGTGGTATGATGAAGGAACAACCATTTTCTTATAGAGCCATGGCCTCCCCAGTAGGGCATTGAATGATGTGCTCTGTCGGACCACCATGAATTTTGTGTAGGGTACTAGGTCACCAAAATTGGTCTTTAGCTTAATCTGTCCCATTGTGTTCAGATCACTCTTGTTGTAACCTATCAAAGTTGTCGCTGAGGGAATTACATCTTCCTCACTGTAGCCCAACATACGGAGTGTCCGTAGGGGAAGGAGTTTAACTCCAGAGCCATTATCTATAATGACTTTTCAGATCTCAATACCATTCAGTGTGCCAGACACATATAATTGTCTGATGTGTCCTTGAATGATGACATCTTCATACTGATCGGTGAAGGAAATCACTGCATTGCATTCAACGGGGCCAGTATCCACACAGTAAATCATGGCGACAGGAACCTTGGCTTGGAATTCATGGGCGCTGATCAAATCTTTGATAAACACCTCCCTAAGGTCGGCTGATAAACCCAGGGTATCCAGGATTGACAACTAGGCTGGTACAGATTTCAGCTGCATACAGATGTCGTATTTTTTCTCCAGCAGTCGACACTTCTCCATTGGTAGGAGAGTCTTGGCGAGTGCTTTGGGAGTTGGAGCATTCGACGAGGAGGGACCGACTGCGGGGACTGATGTAAATGGTGTTCCCGCGTTTTGAGAACATGGTCTGGCCGGTATGTTTGTATGCACTAGGTGGCCAGACACTTGCTCCTCCTCTGGTGGGTATCATAGAATAACAAGGCCAGAGTGGCTGCTTGTGGAGGTGGAGGGGTATTCTCTCTCCTGCTGAGTCCGCTGAAGGGCTCTCCCATGGGTTTCCTTGGTCTTGACGGTCTATTCCGGGGTCCAACAATAGGGTTAGTTTCGGCCGCGGCTGTGCCTCCCCTGGTATCCCTTGCCTATGCGATTCCTCCTCCCGGATCCTCGTGCAGGAAACTCAGGTTCATAATCTTACCCTTCATCAAGGAATTATTCCATGAGATGGATGACGTTGATAGAACCAAAGATTGGCTCTTCATCCTCTGACAGGTCAACCTGGTAGGTTGTCTCTGATGGTGTCGTTTGGTGGGTTGGTGCCCGTTGTGCCAAATTTGAGGGCATGAAATCCGCCATGGTCGAGACTAACATTGGCCCTGTCACGGACTACTCTTCTAGTGATTGCTTCCTCATTTGGCTCCATCCGAATGACCATCTTGTGGATTGTTGTGTGGCCGATGTGGTCAGCTTTGCGGCTCCATGGGCTACTGGTGACAACACTGACTACTGTAGTTGAGCTCAATGTATGCCGTGGGCTCGATTGATAGTCTTTTGAGTGATCCAGTTGTCAAATTTCTGCCCCTACATGCTGGTGACTTTCTTCCACCACTCCGCTTTGCGGAGTTGGTGGTAGAGACACAGGCCACATGTGTTAGGGGTGTTCCCAGTTCGACTTGTCTGGAGTCTACCATCCTCTGCAGGAGGTCATTAAAGACGAATAATTATCAGATACTATGCCCCAAAATCCGATGGTAGGGGTAGTAATCTAGCCCTTCATCGCGGCCGACTTCTTCAGGTTTCCTTGGCTCTGGGAGGCGGAGCAATTTGCAGTTCATGGAGGAAATGAAGTAGCCACGAACATGATCGTCTCGGAATGAGTATACTTTTTTTATTCTTTCCTCAAACTGGTTCTGCTTCATTCCTCTTTGATAGTCCCGTTTAGGTGGGGGCAACCGCTGATATGGAGGGGTCCCTTGATGATTTGGTGGAGGCCTGAGCGGTGGAGCAGGCACAGGGGCCATCTTGAGTGTGATAGGATACGCTTTAGCTCTAGGAGCTCTTTTCACTAGAGCCTTCGAGGGTATTCGGGACATTGAATTAGTCCGCTAAAGTGAGTCCTCAATTCTTTGGGCAATGGCTGAGAGATGGAGGAAGCCAGTGGTGCACTCCACCGGTTTGGGCGGTGTTCGCAGCTCATCTCTAAGATTATAGATGCATATAGCTAGCATCTCATCTTGAGGCATTATCCTGTTCAGAGAATAGGTCTGACCATTCCATCTGGCGATGAAATATGAGACCCTCTCGTTCTCCCACTGCTTGCAGTTCATGAGATCGATGACCGTTGTTTTAGGCAGCGTCGAGCTGAAGTGGAATAGGAACGGCTGTCAAAGGTTCTCCCAGCTTTTTATCAGCTGGGCTGGAAGACTTGTATACCAGATGAAGGCGGATCCTTGCAAGGTCTGTACGAAACATCTTATTTTCACTGCTTCTTGTTGTTCTGGAGTCCCCATCATAGTGTCGCAATAGGATGCGTAGTGCATAAAATGCTGCTCCAGATCACCTGATCCATTGAAGATGGGGAATACAGGGCTCCCAAAATTGGGTGGAGGTGGTGTGTTGGTCACCCAATTGGGGTAGGGTTTCCGATATGGCTATATTGGAATGCATCGAAATTCCATCGCTTCCAGTCGAGATGTTAATGCCTCGATGGTCTTAGTGAGTCCCTGGTTTACATACTGTTGGGCCCGTTCCTGGGCAGGCATAGCCTAAGGCATTGCCTGACGATCCAGATTAGCCAGCACCATGGGTGCATATTCCATTAGGGGTACCCTCTGAGGGTTCAGATGTACTTGCTCTGGTTGCCTCCTAAGTGGAGGGAAATCCTGATATTCTTCCAGATCCACATCTAGGTAGCTGGATGGGCCAGGTGCCTCATTGGGCAAGAGCCCTGATCATGCTTCATTTGCCAGGGAAAGCCTTAGCCTTTGAGGTGCACTTTCCGAGAGTGCGTGAAGTGGCTCTTTTTGGGATGCACTTTCAATAAGGTGGTTCCTCTAGAGCAGCTCGATGTTAAGCGACCTCAATTCTTTCAACTCTTCTTCCTGTCGATCGAACCTCTCTTCGAGTGTGTGTGGATCGTTTTTATCGAGAGAGGGGGATGGGTTAAGGGTAACTGTTACATTGTTCTTGACCTTGTTGGAAGCCCGTAGGGTGGGCGGAGGGAGATTAGATGAAGGGGTGGCCATATTTAAAGAGGCCCTCTGGTTCCGGGTGTGTACACCTGGGGGTTCATTGTGAGTCACAGCCTGACCGAAACCGTCGTCTCCCAACCTGTCCGGATTTTCATTTTCTCCAGTGTCACCCGCGGGGTTAGCCACTATGGTGTTGATGAACGCATATTGCAGAGTGGAGGGGGAATCATCTTCCAAATAGGAATAGGATCTCCCACGTCTTTTGTTGGCCTTCCCTCTCATTACCTGGGATTGCCCTCAGACTTCTTAGTGAAGGGTGACGTGGATAGTTCTTTGATGCGACCTTATGGTGTACCTTCTTCTTAGAGGGGATGATGATTCATATGACGGGATAGGATGGGAACCTCCTCTTCAGACTGTCCTCCCGAGATGAGAGAATACTGACTCTCATGGGGGAGGTTTTTGTTGAGGGGTTAATAATTCCCCCAGCCCTAATGGATGGGGTTGGCACCATTCCCTAGACATTGAGTCTCTTCCTAGTTTAATTGGTCTTACATGGGAATTTGTTTTAAAAAAATGCCCCAGCCCTGTAGGCTGGGGTTGTCCCTGGATTGCGGCAGTGGATGCGGCTATCACGACCTGCCCGATCTCGCATGCCCCCATCTGGGGGTGAACCAGATTTGGTGCCGAATTCACCTGTGGATCAGTCCCTTCTGGGGAGGCAGGCAGAGATCATTGATTGGCCTATCATAGGAGAGAGCCCAACTGTTTGCTCTCGGTTTTCCTGATTCAGGAGTTCTTGAATGGCTCATTTTTGCCGGGCCTGATTCTTCTGGCACTTACTCAAGGCCTGACTATGTTGGGTGTGTTTCCATTCCTGAGCAGGGGGTCCACTCGATTGATGTCTTTCCGTGATGATGTTGCAAGGAACCATACCGAACGGGTTCTTCTGGGCGGGGATCAGAGTGAAATGAAGAGCTCCATGTTCCCCCCAGCCCTTGATATGGACTCCCGGCGGATAATCACCGATGAGGAGGCGCAGCTGGTGCAGTGCGTGGAGGCAAGCTACCTCCATATTCCCTTTACACTTCTCAGGGCGTTGTTTTCGCGTCGACGAAAGGGCCTCCAGGTCGATGTGACATAGGAGGTCCCCTATCATCATGACGTGGTCTACATACCCATCATGGGGAAGGAAGCTCGATTTCAGTTAGCAGAGGGTTGTCCATATATTATGGCAGATGTCGTTCATGCATTCTTCGGACAAATCTCTGGGTATGACGTACTGAGAGGTGGTCGTGGGAGAAAACATAATCAGTGTATCATTCATGGCTAGTCATTTCCTCTAGTGCAGCATATCGGCATATTCCACCGCAACTGATTCCTCTACCTAGTCATCCCAACATAGGCTCTCACTATATTTGGAGAGCCACCGAGAGGTATGGGTGGTGGCGCCCTTCGCGTGGGGAAGTTCCACGCGGCTGGAGAAGCCTTCTGCAAACGAGGGTGGTTTGCGACTTCGGGTTCAATCCGCGAACCAGGGTGGTTCGCGGAGGGTTTGAGGTGGGTAGTGGAGGACAAGGACGAGTCCGATCGGAGGCTCGTCGGTTGGGGATACACCCACGTAGGAGGGTACTACGTGGTACAGCGGATGGGAAAAGAGGCATAAACTCCCTGGTCTGCGGGGAAGTAATCCGCGAAGGGGGTATGGTTCATAGTTCTCCTTTTCTTTTTATTTTAGGTTCGCAGTTCACCAAATTATTATGTGTTTTCCAATTCCTTCTTAACTCATATACCTGTTGTGGTTTGAGGAAGGGAATTTCTCTGTTTGCGAAATCTGAAGCCTTCCTTCAACCGATCTCCTTTCGAATCTCGAATCCATTTTAATATGATTTCATTTCTCTGATCCCCATTTCTTTCCCCCTCGGTCTCCTTTTATAGAGTGGGGAAAGGAATGTATCTGTGTCCACACGACACCTTTTTTGGAGGCCCATAACCCGATTCACAGCTGACATGGTAAATTCATGATTCTCGGTTGGTATTGAACGCTGCCACCCTTCCGTGAGGCGAACTCATGGAGTGCTCCACGACTGCGGAGGGTTCCGCCTCTATTCCACGAACGACAGCGGGTGCGGCAGGGACCGGTCGACGCGGTCCGCGGTTAGAGCGGTTCGTGATGGTGAACTGAACTGGCGCCCATCCTGCTTCGCAACTGAGGTGGCTCTCCGCCTCCATTTTGTGAACAACGATGGTTCACAGAGGGGGTGCCTCACGGTGCCTGGCCATGTTCCGCCTCCATGGACCGGTTCGCGGACCAATCCCTTTTTTTGTGTATCTTCTTTGATTATTTTCCCCAATTCTTTGGGGCGATTTGGGTAAAAATTCCTTTGTGGATTTTTCAAGACCCTACAACCATCCACAAGAATATTTGGCATTCCTAAAGTCAATAAAAGAGTTATGAAGAAAATCATTGATGGGAATTTTAATAGGATGTTGGTGATAATGTATTACTCTATATATCTCTATGGAATATGGTCATCACATTTGGGAAGTAAGGAAAGATATGTTTGAGTTTTATCTGATCCTTGAATCTTGATCATTTCAGATATGTGACATATTGACTAATACTTACACCAACAATGTCTCATGTACATTAATTATTCCATTTATCCCTCTTATGTAATTATATACAAGATCCCTCTCATGTACTGTACTCAATGGTGGTACAACTAGAAAAATATCTATCTAATGAGTTGCATTCGTTATTATTTTGGCCTAAAGAAACAAGGTTCAACATTATAAGACTGGTCACTTACTTAAGTTAATATAGAGAAACCATAAGTATGATGATGTGACACGGAATCCAGATGAAGTGGTGAAGGGGGAATTTACTCATCTATATTCACATAAAAATGTAAAATGAAACTTCAGGTGTAAAATTTTATAAGGGGGAAGAATGTAATGACCCAGAATTTTATCAAAGAAATTTCACTTCTTATGTCATAAAACACATTAATAAAATAGATGAGTCAATAAAAAAAGTATATTTATAAATTATTAAGTAAACATTTATCATGAAATTAACTAATAATAATGCCCAATATTTCTATAGGGTAATAAATAAAAAGTAATATAATAAGAATGGTAGAAACTAGAAATTTTTTTAGCAAAATTACCGAACTCATGAACAATGATTTAAAATAAAAAATAATGTTAGTATTATAATATTAATTTTTTCTCTAAAATTATATCTATTAAATTTTTATAAAGTAGAATTAAATGTATAATCAATGAAATTAGTGATATTTATAGAAATGAAGGAACCTATTTTGTTGGAATAATAACCTAATAACTGAAACAACAATTTGATCATTAGTAATAGTAATAAATCCATTAGGATGTTAAAAAACATATAATAGTATAAATAAAATTTAGGTAGATTATAAAAAACATTTATATATATATATCATGATATAAGAGAAAACATGTTTTAAAAATGACAAATTAATGGTTATTATTTTTTAAAAACATAAATGTTTATTTTCAATATTGTAATTAATATAATGATTCTAAATAAAATTTATTTCTATAAAATGTATTCATAAATTAGAGTGATATTTACATAAAATTATAATTCAAGTTAATGTTTCATTAATTAATTTTTCAAATGGTTATTAAATTGATTATAAAATTAGAATTACTATTTTTTGAAAAAATATTTATCAATATAAAAAATTAATTTATCAAAATTTGAAAAATCATTTTCATTAAACTGATTCCCTTTTTTAAATATACACTTCAGAAAATTTATCCCGTGTATTTTTGGTTTAATTATGAAATAGTTGATTTTTTTTCTGAATTTTGAAATACATTAATTTATTGTATTTATCATTATAAGATAAATTCATTAATGTTTGATTCATGTATGCTATAAGAATATTTTGAGAAACCATTTGTTTGATTTATATATAACTATTTACAATATTTTTTTATTAATCAATACTATTGAAACCCTTAATAAAATAATACACTGCTGAATATAATAATAAAAACACCTTTCTCCTCTACCTATAAATACAACCCCTCACCACTCCATCTCCTAACACCTTCTATGACCTTTATCTGATAAATTTTTTTCATAATTATTTTTTTAATCCTATTACCCACGTCCAAGAGAATATACTGTCATGAAAAGACCAAAATCATGTTCTATATAGAGGTCCTCAAGGGGATGAAATTCATGATTGAATACCCTCAATCCTCACATTTTAGTTTTTTTATTTTCCTTTTCTCTCCTCATCTACCATAAAAAATAATCATGAAAACTACAGTATCACATATAAAATATATGTTTATTATTTTAATGGGACATACATCATCAAATTATTTCCATTCTCCTTTTATTATAAAAATGGAACCATCGTCAGTAATTTGATAGTTCACCACCTTCATAGAAGACATGCTTTCATTTTCCAATACCTCCAGGACGGATGGTCATAAAATTATTATTATGGTTAAATAATTTTTTAATAATTATATTATATCTTTTTCATGTTGCATAATGAATATTTATATACATAATTTTAAATAAACCAAAACTAGATCTCATTTTCCAGAAAACCCCAAAAAATCACAAAAATTATCAATAATGTTTTATAAAATAAATCACCCTCATTCTAGAAAACAATGATATATAGGAAAATTAAAAACATATATATTCTAATTAATACCTTATAATTCCACCACTAGGGAGTTATTTCCCTTTGACTAGAACATTCAATACCTCACAAAAGACAGAAGACCACGAAACCATGAAACCAATGCTCCTATGACGATGAAATTAAAAATTAAAACTCATTAAAATTGTAAAAAATATACATAATAAAATTATAATAAATGAAATAAAAATATAATATTTCATAAATTATTTAGTTAATATAGTATTATAAATAATCACATTAAGGGAATTTGTTGTTTAAATTCACACATAAGGAAAATGATCATTGTATAACTTTTAATTACATTTGGGTTTTGCATTCTCATTCCATTCTTAAGGAATTTATTCATTATTCTTATATAGTTATACTATATTTTTTTTATTTTCCAAAAAATATTTATGTTTCTCATTTCATCATTAATTTGTGAGGAATTATTTGTTTGTAAAAGCTTACCTCTTTAATTCACCCTAAATAGAGATCCGGATTAAGTAGAACATCACCATTTTATACCCATTTCTTGTAACACCCCTAGAATCCACGGTACTTTTCCCTTTGAATAATGCAATGACGTGCGCTGTACACAACTTCGAGATTATAACACACTACAACTAATCAAACTAGATGTTATGAATAGTAATACCTACTTTTTGAAATATTATAAATTTGACCTTTCTAAATGGACTTTAGTTTTGGATTCGTAATATCGAAATTAGTTTAGGGTGAAATTTTGGTACTTTTCGGATAACTTTCATAGTTTGATGAATAGTGAAAATTACTAAATTTTAATTAAAAAAACATTTTTCATAAAAATAATTAATAGTGATAAATTATTAATTTGAGTAGTTTTAAAGTATATTTAAAATATATTTTTTAAATTTAAAACAATGTTTGTCATTGGATGAGATTTCATATTTAAAGCAGACATAAACAAGTGTCAATCTTTTGATTGTTATTATCTCTTAAAAACACGCTATTTGTTTTGACGATGGGAATTAATTTCTAAATTAATTAATGAAACTGATATGTTTAGAATTTGGTAAAATAGACTTCATTTTTTATTTAATAATATCAAATATATCTTAGGCCTAATTTTTGGTATTTTTCTGGAAACTTTCATTTTTTAATGAATAGTGAAACCACTACGTGGTAGTTAAAAAACTGATTTTTCATAAAACTTAATTTTACCACTTCTATGAGTGGAATTTCAAAAATCCGAGAGACACAGTTAATATCAAGGACTAAAATGTGGTTCATTGAGATGAAAATAATTTTTGGTAAATAGTAACTTTTTACTTTTATTTACAATGGTTAAAATTAAATAGGGTAATTAAGGGTAAAAATGATATTAATATTACTCTAACACATGTCCTAATTCTATTGGATAAGTGTATCTCGACCACAAATAACCTTAGGAATAAAATATTATCATTTAGGTCCACTTGGATTAGATTAGGACATTTATTATTATTTAATTCAAAGAAGAGTTAAAAGAGTTAAAATCAAAGTTTATTTACTAAACCATTTCTAATATAGGGTTACAGAAAAGATAAATTCAATTATAAATATTCATTAGAAAGCTACAACAATTTTATACATAATGAAATTTTATTTATAATTTTTAGTCATTAAATAATATAGTTTATTTAAGACACAATGATGATGCAGTAATTACCATAATAGTGAAAAATTAAAATAATTGATATTTTAAATACCCAAATAAATATAATTGGAGACTTTTATTGAATTACAATAATTTTTATTGTTAATATTACATATTAGTTTATATTTAATTTAATTTTTTCGAAGTAATCATTCTGATATGAGTTTCAAAAAAATCAATTATTGAATAGTGTCAAAATTGACATAAAATAGTTTTTAAAACAAATATTATATTATTAATTGATATTAAATTCCTAAAAATCTAAGGTTCGTACAAGGGACTTATATCATGATAGGTGTATCATTAATGGACCACTTGGGGGTCTCTTAGATGTATATAGTATGTTTATTAACAATATAATATAAAAATAGAAAGAGACATTGTAAAAGTGAAACTAATTAACTAAGAGTTAATACTTAAAGATAAGGTTAATATAATGACCCAAACCTGTTTAAATTATATTGGATGAGTAGTTTTAGACCTATCCCCACCTTAAACTTTAAATAATCCACTTTTTAACCATTAGAAACCGAATATGAATTTATTATAAATTAATATTTCTAGCTTTTCCCAAGGTGCCCCTCACCCCTCTTATAAAAGGGAACTCTCCCTTCTCATTAACTAACACCTTCAAAGCCTTTTGATTTGGCCAACCTCTGCCCAAATACTCTATCAATTTCCATCAATACAACCTAGAGGCCATATTTTGATCAGAAAGCCAACCTAAGGATCCCTTTTGATCAAATCAAAAGGAAGAACCCGAAGAAGAGGTAATGTTTTCACCACCTTTTTTCAAATTCATTTCTTCTTCAGATTCTTCTTTCATTGTTATTCCCATTATAAAAAAATTAATCCAGTATCTCCTATAAAATTTAATATTATTATAAATATGGTACAATCATATTCAGTATTCTATCCATCCTTTGAATGACATGTCACCGTACGTGCGTACGTACGGCATACTGTCTCCACGTCGTGGTGTAATTGTTATTATTCAATATATTATTATTTGGATTAATATAATAATGATTTTTAATTAATTTAAATAATAAATATAACAAGATAATTATTCTTTATATATGACATACCATCCAATTATATATTATTTTAATATCAGAAGAATGATATTGTTGCTCATGCGTACGTACGGACTATCGTCTCCACGAACGCGATGCGATTAATTCTCCATCGTATCCATTCAAGTATAATTATCATTTGATGATTTAAAAATAATTTTTAAGAAATAGATATCATTCTGGATATGAATAAGATACAACCTATCCATGACAAACATGTCTTACGTAACAAAACATATAAAAGAAAACGAGTAAGTTAACACCCGAAACAACGATAATACAAAGATATTATTAACAAATAAATGTTAAAATATCATATATGATATCATATTAATGTATATAATTCTTTTATAATTTAACAACAATTATTTCACCATTATAAAAGAGGTTAACCTACCGTCGACCAAGGAAAAAGTACAAAGTAAGGGGTTTCTTATCTCACTTTTAATTCTGTGAGATTTCAATTGTTCACCACTTATTTATTGCATGTGGTGTGTGTACTACCCATGATTATATTCATTATGTAATATACTTTAATTTATGTATATTTGAATCATAATTGTATTATCCTTCTTTCATGGGTGTATGTTTCTTAAGTTACCAAATTTATAAGGGAATTTGAAATTTCAATTTCCATTCATTCAGCTTTATGCATACTTCATTGATTAGTTTACTCCAAGATTATGTGTGGAATAAATATTCATTTGATTATGTCATATTTACACTCCCCTTTCTGTGTATATACTTTTGATACACATAATCACTCCATTTATAAATTCTCAAGTCTTCGATATGAACTTGATAAGAGTAATTTTAACTCAATCTCCATTTTTTGAGTTAAATATTCAATTCATTGGTGTTGTTTTTACAAGTATATGTGTGAATGTCCTCTGATTTATTTACACTGAATATCCAATCATATTGAGTGTTTTTATATTTTCAACACATAATTATGACTTTGATTAATCATTAACCTAAGGATACAGTTTTTATAAGAGATTTCATCTCAATTTACATTCCATTGAGACTTATTTGTTTCTATACACCAAATCACTTTTATGTGGTGTATATAATGTACGTTGACATAGTATATCATGAATCAATTTATTCTCATGATATTAAAAATTTTTGATTACCTCAATTATTTTTATTCATGTTTCTCTCTTTTGGTTAGAAACTCTAAAAAAAATACAGTTTTTAAATGATTTAAAGACTTATTCTTCTAAATATTGCTCATTAATGTCCATATTTTAAAAATGGTTTTAAGGATTTATTTATATGGACATTAACATTTTAAAATTAAAATTCCTTTTAAAAGTTTCGAAGTGGTATGTGACACATTGATTCTAAAATCTATTTTAAATGGATTCTTGACAAATATTGTGACTTTTAAATGATTTCAAGAAAAAGGGGGATATTTCACTCTAATAGTTTTGATGATTATTTTCATCTATGTAAATATCTTTCATTATTCTTGATTGAGGTTAATCTGATACAATACAATCTTCCATATTGTATCGAATGAGTTATGATTGACTGCGGATGTGCTACTTTTATACCATGCATGGTTTGTGGATAAAGTTTTGACATTTAGTATGCTAGATTTAATACGAATGTTTGTGTTTTGATAAACCTGTTCATATGAGGAATGCATTGGACTTAGTAAGTGATGGTTGGAGCCCGCTATAGCTCCTCGATGCATTGGTAGGTCTCATGAGACAAACTAGTGTCTTGGAACAAGTCCCTGAAAAAATCTTATTTGTAGTCTTGGCACGAGGCCTTGGCTACGTGGTTATGGTAGTCTGGCATTATGCATTCCATCATTATGAAAGTGGTTATTGATATTGCATGTGATTGTTCGACTAGTAGAATATCCATGTGAATAAGTAAATGGAATTATTTCATTTTATCTTTGCCATATTATGCTGAAGTTCAAGATTAGAAGGCTTTTGTTTTAGTTATAAATTGCTTTATGTGTTTGTTATTATCTATGAAAGATTCTACTATATTGTTATCCTTACTGAGCATATGAGCTCACCCCTTTCAATATTTTATTTTCCCCCGGATGTGAAGAAGTAATTTATTAATGAACTGTAGAGATAGTATGAGGGGATATGAAACAAGATGTTGTTGTATTTTTTTTACCTTATGATGTAATGTAATATTTATGAATATATCTAGTGTTTCCAAGACTACTAAACTAATCGGTCTTTCGAGACACAATCCTTTGTGATCATGCCAATGTTATGTAATAATGCAATGACTCTGGGTATCTAGGGTCGGGGTGTTACAGTTGGTATTAGAGGAAGTTTAGTACAAACCTTGGAAGCTAGATTTAGGTAAACTTTGATTTGATCACGTAGACCTAAGATGAAATTTGAGGATTAGTATAGAAGAACTTTCTAGAATTTTGGTATTGTAACGATTTTGTGAGTTTTCCGAGAATTACATCCCTGTCTAGATACGAGCAGGTAGAGGCGGCTCTGGCATAGATGTACCTAGGGGTAAACCCGAAAACACCACTTTGAGATAGACTCGAACGGAAACTAGTTCACAACAACGGGCCTCGCTGCACTCATGGTTACGACAATCTTGGGGGATATTCTTAGGACAATTTACATTTTCTTTACAAACAGATTTGAAGTATTAAATATATAATATGACATTAAATGACCTTGGTTAATCTTAATGTGTTTCAAATTGAGAATATGGTGACATTTTAATCTCTAAATGATTTTTTGACTACTATTACTCACACAATGCTTTCTGGTTTTAGTTAATGGCTGGATTCCAAGGAAGTCATAGTGACTTTGAGAATTATGTACAAGGTGGGAACAATGGTGGAAATTTTAAAAAATATGGAATGTTGATAGGCGTAAAAGATATCATCTTTATGCCAAATCAATTTTCCAAAAATATGATCAACAATATATATATTAACCAATTCTAGGACTCAACAAAGAAGAGAAAGGTAATGAATGATAAGAGCTCAAGCAGTGGAGACAATGGAGAAAGGAATCCTCAATTTCTATCATGCAGGAAATGTGGAAGGAGACACCCAGGAAAGTGTCTCAATGAGACAAGAAATGTTTTACATGTGGGAAGGAAGGACATAAACTGAAGAATTGCCGATGAAAAATGAAGAGTACTATGGAAGAAGATAAAAGTGGTCCCAAGAGTCCATTTACAGTCATTTTCCATAAATGTAGGGGACCTTGAAATTACTCGAGTGAATTTCCTACTCTATATGATATTTTCTTGGTCAGACAAGAAGAAGCTATGTGGAAATAAATGGTTGGTGAAATGTTTAAAAATTATTAGATCTCCTTGTTGATGGGTTTACTTTTGAATAATTTTCTCTTATATTTTTAACCCTGCAGTTTTCCATGTGAGAATGATATTTGAGGAAGAATTATCTTTTCTCTTATGAATATAGTTATAAATGACCATTTGGTTTTATATAATCGTTGGGTTTGATGCAATTATAAGTTATTATAATTTGGGATTAAAATGCAAGGTATGAGATAAGATTTGTGGTTATATTATGTTATGGTTATTTTGAGGAATTTATCTCATTTTGGTAATTTTATAAAATATAGTTTTTGAAAAAGGACAACACATAGTCCGTGTGACAACCCGTCGCGTCGGACAAAGCTCTGGGAATCGAACCCAAAAACAATGTGCGATTGGGATTTATCTCCTACCACTGGACTACGTGAAGTCCTTGGTTAGTGTGACTATTATTTTTAGTTAAATGATTTTATTGGTCATTAATAATTTGATTTGGGATCTTATGTATTATCAAAAGAATACCCTTAGTATAGGAAAATGATTTGGTAATTAAGTGGTAAATGTTATTTTGGAAGTTATTCACTTTGTTGTATTGAAAATAGAATAGTATGAGACTTCATTTGAGGAGTAATGGTGGATTTTTGTCTATGTTTTTATTGTGTATTTATAGTGATTTGGGTTGTTTATGGAAATGATTAGGTTAATTACTTTTAATAATGTGACTTTAAGAGTAATTAATGTCATTTGGAGATACAATTTAACATGGAAGACTACATTCTTATAAGTATTTGGTTTCAATATTAGTTTGGATTATATTTAATGATTTTAAGGACAATCGATTATTGAATGGTATTTATTTAACTTTAGGGTATTGATGGTTTAATTTTAGAAATTAAGATTAGTGTTTTTTTCTATAATGGAATATCCATTTGGGGGGTTGTCAGATATTATACTAACCATTTTGGTTTTGATTAATCATTAAAGATAAGGTAAATATATAGTTTATCCTACGTGGATCATGTATTTCTATAGAATCTTATTCTAGATCTTCTATTGTGACCAAGTCTTCTTGAATACTCATTGTTCAAAAATATTGAGTTAGTGGTAAAAAGTTATTAAAGATGAAACTCTACTTACAAAGTAAGTATTTCTCTTTATGTTCTTATTTAATTTCATAAATGAATTCCTCGTCCTTATGTAATGTAACTTAAAACAAAAAAATGGTGTCCGTTTACTTTTCCTACTGGGAGACTAAGGACTGTTTCTCCCAACACAAGTTTGTGATTTTCTTATTGTTAACTTTCTCATGATCATGTTTTCTATCCCTCTCCATCAGAACTGAACACTGAGTTTATCATCCATATCCATGTTTTCCTACATTGAATCCTAGTATGGGTTATCTTGGGTGACCTTTATACCTCTCTTCCTTTCTTTTAAAGTGATAGTTTTATTGAATCTTTTTCTGATGTGGGACATTCCATTATATTATCAAGCCCAATTTTAAAAAAATTGCGAGGATGAAATTTATTGAAGTAGGGGAGAATGTAACACCCCAAGCATACATAGTATGTTTCCCTTTGAATAATGCAATGACGTGCGTTGTACGTAACTTCGAGATTTTAACACACCACAACCAAATAAACTAGCCGTTATGAATAGTAATACCTACATTTTGAAATTTTATAAATTTTATCTTTAAAAATGGACTTCAGTTTTCGATTCGTAATATCGAAATTAGCTTAGGGTGAAATTTTGGTACTTTTTGGATAACTTTCATATTTTGATGAATAGTGAAAATTACTAAATTTTAATTAAAAACAACTTTTTTAATCAAAATAATTAATACTGATAAATTATTAATTTGAATGTTTTTAAAGTATGTTTAGAATATATTTTTACCATTTAAAACAATATTGGTCATTGGATGAGATTTCACATTTAAACCAGACATAAACAAGTGTCAATCATTTGATAGTTATTATCTCTTAAAAACACTCTATTTGTTTTCACGAAGAGAATTAATTTTTAAATTAATTAATGAAACTGATATGTTTTTAATTTGGTAAAATAGACATCATTTTTGAATTCAAAATATCAAATATAGCTTAAGCCTAATTTTTTGTATTTTTCTCGAAACTTTAATTTTTTGATTAATAGTGAAACCAGTAAGTGGTAGTTAAAAAACAGAATTTTTCATAAAACATAATTTTACCACTTCTGTCAGTGGAATTTAAAAAATCAGAGAGACATGGTTAATATCAAGGAGTAAAATGTGGTTCATTGAGATGAAAATATTTTTTTGGTGAATAGTAACTTATTACTTTTATTTACCACGGTTAAAAGTAAATCGTGTAATTGAGGGTAAAAATGATATTAATATTACCGTAACACATGTCCTAATTCTATTGGACAATTGTATCACGACCACAAACAACCTTAGGAAATAAATATAATCATTTAGGTCCACTTAGATTAGATTAGGACATTTATTAATATTTAATTCAAAGAAGAGTTAAAAGAATTAAAAGCAATGTTTATTTAATAAACCATTTTTAATATAGGGTTACAAATAAGATAAATTATATTATAAATATTCATTATAAAGATAAAAAGCTTTAATATATAATGATATTTTATTTATTATTTTTAGTCATTAAATAAATTAATTTATTTAAGACACAATGATGATGCAGTAATTACCATAATAGTGAAAAATTAAAATAATTGTTATTATAAATACCCAAATAAATATAATTTTAGACTTTTATTGAATTAAACTAATTTTCTAGGTTAATATGACATACTAGGATTGATTTAATTGACTTTGTTCGAAGTAATCATTCTTATATGAGTTTCAAAAAAATCAATTATTTAATAGTGTCAAAATTGACATAAAAGTGTTTTTAAAACAAAAATTATATTATTAATTGATATTAAATTCCTAAAAATATATGGATCGTCCAAGATACTTATATCATGATATTTGTATCATTAATGGACCACTTGGGGGTCTCTTCGATGTATATAGTAAGATTATTAACCATATAATATAAAAATACAAAGAGACATTGTAAAAGTGAAACTAATTAACTAAGAGTTAATACTTAAAGATAAGGTTAATATAATGACCCAAACCTGTTTAAATTATATTGGTTGAGTGGTTTTAGACCTATCCCCACCTTAAACTTTAAATAATACACTTTGGAGCCATTATAAAACGAATATGAATTTATTATAAAATAATATTTCTAGGTTTTCCCAAGGTGCCTCTTACCCCTCTTATAAAAGGGCACTCTCCCTTATCATTAACTCACACCCTCAAATCCTTTTGGATCGGCCAAAACCCGCCCAAATACTCTCTAACATTTCCTCAATACAACCTAGAGGCCTTAGTTTTATCAGAAAGACAACTTAAGGATCCCTTTAGATCAAATCAAAAGGAAGAACGCGAAAGAGAGGTAATGTTTTCACCACCCTTTTTCAAATTCATTTCTTCCTCAACTTCTTCTTTCTTTGTTATTCCGATTATAAAATAATGAATCCAGTATCTCCTATATACTGTAATATTATTATAAATAAATTACAACCATATTCAGTATTATATCCATCCTTTGAATGACATGTCACCATACGTGCGTACGTACGACTTACCGTCTCCACGTCGTGGTGTAATTGTTATTATTCAATATATTATTATTTGGATGGATATAATAATGATTTATAATTAATGTAAATAATAAATATAACATGATAAATATTATTTATATATGACATACCATCCAATTATATATTATTTTAATATCAAAAGAATGATATTGTCGCCCGTGCGTACGTACGGACCACCGTCTCCACGAACGCGATGAGATTAATTCTCCATCGTATCCATTCAAGTATAATTATCATTTGATGATTTAAAAATAATTTTTAAGGACTTGATATCATTCTGGATATGAATAAGATACAACCTATCCATTATAAACATGGCTTACGTAACAAAACATATAAAATAAAACGAGTAAGTTAACACCCGAAACAACGATAATACTAAGATATTATTAACAAATAAATGTTAAAAGATCATATATGATATCATATTATTGTATATAATTATTGTATAATTTAATAAAAATTAATTCACCATTATACATGAGGTTAACCTAGCATCGACCAAGGAAAAAGTACAAAGTAAGGGGTTTCTTATCTCACTTTTAATTCCGTGAGATTTCAATTGTTCGCCACTTATTTATTGCATGTGGTGTGTGTACTGCCCATGATTATATTAATTATTTAATATACTTTAATATATGTATATTTTAATCATAGTTGTATTATCCTTCTTTCATGGGTGTATGTTTCTTAAGTTACCAAATTTATAAGGGAATTTGAAATTTCTATTTCCATTCATTCAGCTTTATGCATACTTCATTGATTAGTATACTCCAAGATTATGTGTGGAATCAATATTCATTTGATTATGTCATATTTACACTCCCCTTTCTGTGGATATACTTTTGATACAAATAATCACTCCATTGATAAATTCTCAAGTCTTCGATATGAACTTGATAAGAGTAATTTTAACTCAATCTCCATTTTTTGAGTTAAATATTCAATTCATTGGTGTTGTTTTTGCAAGTATATGTGTGAATGTCCTATGATTGATTTACACTGAATATCCAATCATATTGAGAGTATTTATATTTTTTCACACATAATTATGTCGTTGATTTATCCTCAACCTAAGGATACTGTTTTTATATGATATTTCATCTAAATTTACATTCCATTGAGACTTCTTTGTTGGTATACACCAAATCACTTTTAAGTGGTGTATATAATGTACTTTGACATAGTATATCATGAATCACTTTATTCTCATGATATTACATACTTTTGATTACTTCAATTATTTGTATTCAAGTGTCACTCTTTTGGTTTGAAACTCTAACTAAAATACCATTTTTAAATGTTTTAAAGACTTATTCTTCTAAATCTTGCTCATTAATGTCCATGTTTTAAAAATGGTTTTAAGGATTTATTTATATTGACATTAAAGTTTTAAAATTAAAATTACTTTTAAATGTTTCAAAATGATATGGGACACTTTGATTCTAAAATCTATTTTAAATGGATTCTTGACAAATATTGAGACTTTTAAATGATTTCAAGAAAAACGTGGTTATTTCACTCTAATTGTTTTAATGATTATATTCATCTATCTCAATATCCTTCATTATTCTTGATTGAGGTTAATCTGATACAATAAAATCTTCCATATTGTATCGAATGAGTTATGTTTGACTGTGGATGTGCTAATTTAATACCATGCATGGTTTGTGGATAATGTTTTGACATTTAGTATGCTAGTTTTAATACGAATGTTTATGTTATGATAAACCTGTTCATGTGAGGAATGCATTGAACTTAGTAAGTGATGGGTGGAACCCGCTATAGCTCCTTGATGCATCGGTAGGTCTCATGAGACAAACTAGTGTCTTGGAACATGGCCTTGACAAAATCTTATTTGTAGTCTTGGAACGAGGCCTTGGCTACGTGGTTATGATAGTCTGGCATTATGCATTCCATCATTATAAAAGTGGTTATTGATATTTCATGTGATTTTTCGACTAGGTGAATATCCATGTGAATAAGTAAATGACATTATTTCATTTTATCTTTTCCATATTATGATGAATTTCAAGTTTAAAAGTCTTTTGTTTTAGTTATAAATTTCTTTTAGTGTTTGTTCTTATCTATGAAAGCTTCTGCAATATTGTTATCCTTACTGAGCATCTGAGCTCACCCATTTCAATGTTTTATTTTCCCCAGGATGTGAAGAAGTAATTTATGAATGACCCTCAAGGATAGTATGAGGGGATATGAAGGAAAGATGTTGTTGTAGTTTTTTTAACTTCTGATGTAATGTAAGACTTATAAATATATCTTGTGTTTCCAAGACTACTAAACTAATCGGTCTTTCGAGACTTGATCCTTTGTGATCATGCCAATTTTATGTAATAATGCACCGACTCTCAGTATCTAGGGTCGGGGTATTACATTTTCAATTAAACATCATAAAATATTTTAAGACACCGGTATTTTTATACTATCATCAATTATATCAAGAAAAAAATATCTGAATTTACTTATGGTTTTATGTAACCAGTTATATATTTATACTCTTTAAAGATTCTTTATTCACTCCCTAAAACCATTCATAAGTGGACCATTTTTAATGATACCAAACAATTATTTTTCATGTTTACAATTTTGTTAGTTATCATTATCCATTATATACCCCTATTTTTTGCTCAATTGATGTCTATGAAATATTTAAATAACCTATGTAATGTATTTAAACATTTATTAATTATATTTTATCCTGTTGTATTCAAAATAATAGTATCTTTTTATTTTTCTATCAAAATGTAGATATATGTATTTATAACGAAATTTGGTTTTCATACATTATATGTATTTATTTAATAGATCAATTTCTAAATAATAGAATAATAATTTTACAAAATGAACATCAATTTCTAATTCATAAAACAAATAGCATATGATGAATTAGTTGTGGTTTCTAGAATGTTTTAATTTTTTAATAAGTTGTTATAAATTCTACTTTTTATTGGAACCAATTTATTCATTTCAAGTATTCACAAAGTAATATTTCATTAGGAATTTATTTTAATGATTTATTAGCAACATATTATGAAACACAATCAAATTGTTGTCATTGTAATAAAGTTTATACAATATTTCTTTATAAAAACAGTTTATACATAAAAATACATATCTTTTATGAAAAACTACATTTCATCGAATTTTATTGATTAATATTAAATCACATTCTACTAGTTATGATATATTAAACATGAAAAAATAAATCTATGTTTTGTATCAAGATTTAGAAATTTGTAATGTATATATTTTCTATGATTGGATATTATGAATATTACAATTATTAATTATTTTCCACCTCGATAATAGAAAATATTAAAAATAAGGAATAACATATTATTTTGGGGCAGAGTGCTTTTTATGAAGAGGCAGAGTGCTTTTTCAAATAGTTTAAAACCAATTATATTATTTCATAAAAACGAAAACATATATTATTTTGGGGTTATTTAAGGTTTTTCATGAATGATAAATACAAAAATAACATATTATTGATTTTACAAAGGTTTTTGTTCTCATTTGTATACTGTCATTATGTTTCAAAAGTTAAATTGATCAAATAGTTCGAAAAATTACATCAATACTATTTTTTAATAAAGAACATTTTATTAAATGATTTAAAACTCTCTAAATTTATATAATTTAAAAGTTAAATTTATATTATTTATAATACACTCCCTGGTCTATTTGTGGTCCACTTTTTCATTAATAGTTTCTTTCTTCACTCCTAAATAGTATTAAAATTTTATATCATTATAATTGTCAGAAAGGTTAATGGGTATTAAAAGAAAGACATGTGGGTAATTGAAAAATGTCATCATGTTCATATTTTATTGGATTAATTATTTCACTAAATATGCACCCTAAAATAAAATTATATCATCAATTAGCCACTTTTAACTTAAAATTAATTTATATTATTTTTGTACTTAAATTTATTATAATAGTGCCCCTCAACTCACTTATAAAATAGATCATATTATCCTCTATTAATTACCTCATTTGAGAAATATATAGCCTCAAATAAAACAATCATTCATTACATCACCTCACACTTACATGTTCCCTTAGTCTTATCATAAAAAATCATAGAAGGGATTTCATTATAATCTAGATGATGTTGTCTGTAGACTTATTAAGTGGTAATTTTTAATTTGTGTATTATTCTAAATAATAAAATTCTATTTCCCTGATAAAATTTTAAAAAAAAGTATCTTAAAAATAATTATATTTTATTAGGTTAATGATATATCTTGTATCCATCTCTACATTCAAGAAATGTGATACGAAACCATTCTTTTTGTGTACGATAGACTACTACCCCAAGAATCAATGTAATTTCATTTCCATTGCCACCTATAACTATATGTTATAATGGTTTTCAACTATATATATATATGTTCGTGTGTGTGTGTCTGTGTTTGTGTGTGTGTGTGATATTAATGGAAAATTTATATTTCTAACAATAAATATATCATTTATTTTCCTCAAAATTCAATAAACTATAAATGATAACATCATTCAGTATTTCATGTGGATTACTACCTCCATGAAGAGATGTGATTTATATTTCATAACCACATCACACTGATATAATATATATGTTTATTTAGAGGAATTTTTTTGATATTTATTACATAATAAAAATTATATAAATATAAACTAATGCATACATCAATTTCCTGATTATCATTGAATAAATAGAGTTGTTACTAATACATAAATATTCAATATCATCTATGTGATTGTAACATAATTAAATTTTCATATCCATATAACATATTTAGGTGTATAATTTACTATTTATATTTAAATATTTATATTATATCATTATTAATATTTTATATTTGATTATAAAATAACCTCTTTGACCATAATAATTCTACCAAAGTCATCTTGGTTATATGTTACCAATATCACCAAGATAAATGATTTGAAATTAATTTATTATTACATTGTAATAAAATAAAATGATTAATATAAATTGAAATTATTTATATAAAATTAAATAATAAAAATATGTTTATTAGAAATGATGATAAATAGTTTATGTGACAACATAGACTCAAGGTATGTGTGACACTACATTAATAACAATGTTTAAAAATATAAATTTATTATTTTTTAAATATTTTTCTTCCATTTTCATATTCATAAAATTTTATTATAGAGGAATTTATTTGGAAATAAATGAATTATAAATGATATTTTATACAAATTCTCACTTTCTTTTTTTCAAATAGAATCATTTCATTAGTTTTATATGGAACATATTGTAAAAAAATAAAAAAGGATTATTATATTTTTAATAAAGAGGGTTTCATTGGAATTCAACTCTTCCATAACTGTTATTTTAATTTTTCATTCATTTATAGGCAATCCTGTATTCTGTTCACCAAAACTTCCTTCACATTTTAAAATATTTTAAAAAGGGGGTGAATATTGAATGATTATTTTAATCCTAATTTTTTCCCTTATCGGTATAAATAATATTTTTATTATTATGTTGATGGAAATGTGATATTTAATTTGACATGACAATGTTATGGTTTAGAGCAATTTTATATGATGAAGGGTGGGTTTTAATAATCAATTGATGGTTGGTTCGAATATAATCCAATTAAATATGGGCCCAATATTTCTATCTAATGAATTAGGTGAGGAGACTAGGAAAACCATTTAATTTTATCATAATTTATCCTTCAAATTTTTTAGATTGGTTATTCAATTTGATAGATTCATTGGAAAAGTATTTCTAAAGTTAAATAATTGATTAATCTATTATTTATTTTGGATTTTATGAATATCATATTACATCATATGGAATTCAAAGGCAGTTATATTTGAAATTAATATATATATGCTAACTCTTAAGGGAGAAATTTATATTGTCTCGAATAAGTTATTCTTAGTTTTTTATGATTGAAAAGAAACCATTGGAATATTTGATTTTAAATTACTTTTTATTATAAAATATTTTGATATATGTATTTGTTAGGGAAGTAATTTTTGGGTTTTAAAATGTTTATTTTGGTCCCAATTTTTATTTTAAGAATGTAAAATCATTATAAGTATTCATTTACTAATGAGTTAATATATTTATTTATATGTTCCATACTAATATTTTCAATCACATTCAAAATTCTATAATTTCTATAACATTTTTGTAATGGTGATATGGGACAAAGATGTGTTTAAGATAAAAATATTGAAGATATGTGTTGAAAAGAAAACACGGGATATAATATACATTTTTATTGTGAAAAAATGGATTATATATACTAGGGAAAAAATTTTGATTTATTATTTTTATGTAATTGAGATGACCAAAATCAATAAAATTATAAGCCTGGAAATAACTCCAAGAGTGAAAATTTAATATATTTCATAAAATTAAATTATGCGTTGAATGTGGTGTAAGACTGTATAATTTCCATTAGAGGAAATGTTTAGATGATTTTAATGGTTATGGTAATTCTTATAAATTCCATTAAGATATTTTAATATATGGTTATTATGATATAGAATGTTAAGGTCACTATGTTTCTTCATCTAAAATATTTCATTTCAGAATGGATATCTAGAGAGGAAAAAAGGAGGATAGTGTAGAAATTCACTAAAATGTAAATAACCTTCGAAATTTGAATCCATGGATGTTTGTAATGGGAGCAATGATTTTTTTCATTGATGATTCATTTGTAATAGGCAATAAATTATGTGGTTATCGATGTGAGAGTGAAACAACATTCACTACATAGTAAAATGTCTATAATGGGACATTTTATTAATGAAGTCACTAAAACAATCAATATAACAAATAACCCAATGATATATTAAGGTTTTATTAAATCCATTGTCATTATATTAGAAATCATGGTTTCTTTAGTTCATCAATAAGAAATTATTTCTATTTATAATTCCTACGGAGAAGTCAATAAAAAGAGGTCAATAGTTATGAATAGTAATGTATTATTATAGTTATAAAATATGTAATATGATGAATTTAATAATAAATTCTATATGAATTATTTTACAATAAAAATTAGATTTTGGATGGTAAAAATGATTCTTCAATTGAGGAAAAAGGTTAATGATTCATTGGTTATGTATGATGAAAATATTATCTGATTAGAGAGGTAAGCATCAAATATTATGCTGAATTATTATAGTAAAATGAATCGTTTGATAATTAGGATCAAATCCATGATATCAAAAGGAATTTCTTCTTATTTATTAAAATTTTATGACAACCGTTTTTTATGTAATACAATAGTAGAAATGATGTTTTATAATGATCATGACTTCAATGAAATCATGATGAAAAAGTCAAGATTATATTCAATGATGAATAAACTATCAAAGAAATTTTATTACAGTAAAATCATGTTTTTATCCATGGATATGTGTGGTTTAAATCAAACAATATAATGTATTCAAAATTCATGAAAGTGATTCTAATGTGAAATGTATGTACAAGTGTTGTGTGAGATAAACAAAAATGATCATAAAATTGTTGAAAATAATGTTATATTAGGATTTAATTGTAATGAGATGGTTAATTAGGTGTGTATTTATTCAATGATATAAATAAAGGATAGAAATCACTAATATCATAAACAAAAAGTTCAGGATAAATCCTTTGTGACTACATCAATTGATGTTGGGCCACACAATGATGAACTGTCAAATCTGGGGATATTAGTATTTCCACATGTTTATCAATGCTCTGGGTACCCTCAAATGATGGTGAAGGAGGATGAAATTCCAAAAGTATCACTATATATTGGGTATTGTAATTATGAGTTTTTCGAATTTCTATTTGTTTTGAAAAATGATTCAACAATATTAATAAAGAATTTGAATATTTTTTCCATGTGTTTTTATAAATTTTTTTTTTGTTCATAATCATGATATACTGATATATTCAAATACATAAAATGATCATGTGAAGAATTTGATGATAATATGGAAAACATTAAATGAAAATTCATAAAATATAATGATTAATAAATGTGAATTCTTGTTGTTTAATATTTCAATCATTTTCATGTTACTATATCATTGGATTAACATTATAAATATTGTGATTAATATATAATTATAGTTTATAGAGACATTCTCTCTATTTTATCTGATATTGATCCCTAAATCACCTCTAATACTAAAAAGGCCTTTAGTATTTATTGGATAATAAATTAAATTTCAATATACCTATTCATCCATAATCTAATTTACAGTTTGGGAGAAAAATTATTTCTATCAAATATATGATTCATTATTTTTCAATAAATTATAAAATATATTGGTATAAATATAATTATTTGGAATAGTTTTTTTAATAAAAATCTTATTCCTTTATATATATGGAATCTTTTGAGGCTTTCATTGGAAATCAGTTCCAGAATTAATTTTGTTTGGATGATATAGGTTATAGGATGTTTTCTAGACTATATATGGTAGAAGATATTTTTTATAATGTGAAGAAGATTCAGTGTCACATGTAGATGTATTATCATATATATAAAAGCAATGAAGATAATCGAGGGAGAGATCATTCCTTCGAGGTAGGAGACCATGCTTTTGTTGATGTATCTCCAAGAAAATGTGTTATATGTTTTTAGTTAAAAGGAAGGTTAATTCCATGAATCATCAGTCATTCTAAAATGACTGAGAAGGATTGATTAGTTTATTAGTTAGTCGTATTATATCATATTTTATCATAGGTAACTGATATTATTCATGTTTCATTATTAAAAAAACACATTCCATATGAATATCATGTTTTGATCCATAAAGTAGTTTTGTTGGAAGAAAATAATTCATCTACGAAAAAACAAATTAAGATTATTAATCATATAATATTGTTGTAAAAAAATATGTTAATTCAGCTGGTTTCAGTTTATTGAAAAATGATATTGATGAAGAAGAAAAAAGTTAATATGAATACGCAATGAGAGAATTATATCCCCACATATTTTAGTAATGAATAAAATTTTGGGAAAATTATTTGAAAAGGGGTGGAGAATGTAACATATGAATTAATTTTGGATTACATCATTTTCATGTATTATTATCATTCATTAATTATATTTCATAATGTTATATGGATTATAATAATATTATGCAATTGTTATAATAGGAAATAATATTAATTGTCGAACAATTGGGCCTTCATGGGTTATATGAATTTATTGAAAATATTTATCCCCAAATAAAATAATTTTAATTATAAAAAATTAACGATTTTTCGTAAATTATCTTGTCAAAATTAAATATCCATTAAAAATTTAAGAATTCTTTTAAAACATTCATTTTCAATGAATATTGAAAATACATAATTATATTAAAAATTGTATTTTCTTTTTATGTATTTATAATGCTAAATTATATTACTTACTATTTAATATGCTTCAGTAGTTCATTTTTATAAAATAATCAATTTGGTGATTTTTTATTATTTTAAAAATGAATATTTAATAAAAATATATTTTAAATAAAAATGAGTTTTTTGGAAAACCATTTTCTTATTATTATCTAGATATTACATTAAAATAAATTCTACCAATTGTTATATTTTAATATCTAAAAATTTATTATATCATTGGAGTTAGAATGTGATAATTTGGTAAAAAATTTATATTTATTTTTGGTCATTATGATTTGTAATATTAGAAAACAATTTTCAACTCAGTATTGGTAAATTGGATAATTATGAATAAAAAAATGTTTATGATTAAAAATGACCAAGAAACATTCCTTTATTTAATTAAATTATTTTGCTTTTGCCATAATCATCAAAATCACTAAAATATGATCTTTTTTATATATTTTTTATTTTTAACATTCTAATATTTAGGTTAATGATAATGTCCAAAATTATTTTTTCTTTATTTTAATATATATAATATATTAAAACATTATAAAAAAATTCAATTTATTTAAAAAAGGTTATTTATTAAATGATTTATTTTTTTATTATGTTAATTTAATTTTTATTTTTATTTCTGAAAAAATTACATTAAATGCTTATACAACACCGACACCTTGTTTGTGCATGCGGTATAAAATCATGTTAATATTTTAAAAAACTCTAAAAGTAAATTTTTTTGTCTATAGTAGTTTCTATGAAATTTTTTTATAATAAATATACCCTATAATTGATGTTTTAATATTTTATATTATAATTTATTTATCATAATGTTGTCTTCAATGAAACAAATAACTGAAATGATACAAAAATGACATTAATGATATTTTTAATAACAAATATTCTATTAAATGATTTAAATTTCATAATGAATGAAATATTAATAAAATTAATACATATATATTTAAAATTATCGACCAAGGTCCATTTAGAGGTCAATTTTCCTTTCATTTTACTATTATTGACCACTAAATAGTAAACTCTATTGTTTTAATGGTAATTGTGAAAATGGTTGACATGTATTTAACACAATGATATATAGAAAAAACATTATATAAAAATGGAAAAAATTTATTGTATAGTAGAATTTTGACCCAAAATAATTATATATTCAAATAATATCAATTTTGATTAATGATTTCATGAAAATTAGTTTATATTAATTTCATACATTATGTAATTCCATGAGTTCCCTTCACATCATTTAAAAAATTGAACCCATTTTCCTCTCTTTCTCACAAATTTGAGTATTGTTTCTCACCTGATACCCATAAAAATATATTTATTACATTTCTAACCACATCCTAGAGTCTGTGGTTTGATAATTAATCCCAACAAGTAATTATTTATTTATAATCATTAAGATGTTATCATGAGAATATGTATAGTTACAAACACAGAGTTTTTTATTTATAATTCTATACCAATCAAATAAATTTCAACCTTGATGTAATAATAATAAAATTATAATCTGCATGCTTATATTTTATTATATAAATTGAATAACAAATACCTGTCACCTCTTTAATCATATGTGAAAATGATAACATCAATTTGTGTGTATAGTAGAGTACAACCTCACGAACATATGATATTAATTTTATATCACAACCTCTAAAAACTAGTTATAATTATGGATTTATTATATTAATATTATACTAATGACATGTTTTTAATTTCTAAAATATATTATTAAATTTAATTTCATATCATTCCATCAATTGAAAAATGAAAACATTTTTCATGCGTACGTTTGGACTACCACCTCTACAATGTGAGGCGATTTCTTTTATAAAATCAAATAAAAATGATCTGATATATATGTGAATTCAAAGAATAAATATGATATTTATTATATAATACTAATTTTATAAATATAAAATAATAATTAAATTCTTTTCAACATGCTCATTGAATAAGGGAAATGATTCTAATGTGTGTGTGACTACCATATCCATGATAGAAATATAATTTATTTACCATAAACATATTTAATGGGTTTTTTAAAGTCATAAATGATATAAAGTAACTATAATTTTCACTTAATTAATAATATTGAGATAATATATTATCCACTAAGACCATATTTAATATATAATTGTTTTTTTGGACACATGAGATGAATGTGGTCGATATAAATGATGTGAAATTAATTTATTAATAAAACTTCTTTCAATTTCTAATAAAAAAAATGAAAAATGAAAATAAAAAGGTATTTTAATAAAGCAAATAATTAACATAATTTTAGTATTCAAGGTTATAATGAATGTACGTGAAGAGTCAGACTAGTGGTAAATGAATAGTAACATTAAAAAACTTGTTTTAATTGTTTTTATGATTTATTTTATTACTATTTTTATTCCAAATCCAAACTAATAAAATTATCTTATAAATTTATTTATATATACAAAAAATATGTAAAAATTATATTTTATTTGTCTTTTTTTCAATGGTTGGTAAACTGTTTCTTTTTTCAATTTTATAAATACTATTTTGATAAAAATAGAATATAAATTTTCAATTTTATAGTATAAAATGTCGAGTGTTTTCTTTAAAATAAATTAATATTATTTAATGATTTAATTCCTTTAAAATCATTCTAATTTTCATTAATTAAAAACCATAAATTCCTTTATAATTATTTTTTTTAAAATGGGATTATATTGAATGTAAACATTGATATCCAAACATTATTTCCTATGTGTGTAAAAAATATTTCAAAGCATATGATGATGGAAATGAAATAATTCATGTGTTATAATTGTTGGTAAATTTTTTATCGAATTATTTTTAATTATAAATTGAGGAAATATGGTTCCATTATAAACCAAGGATAATTAATCATGAAATTTATATCTAATGTATTGGGTCAAGAGACATTGTTAGCTTGTTATGTTTTTCCTAATAAAGTATTAGAGTTTACCAGGTATGTTATTCCAAATAAATGAGTGATATCAAATAAAATTACCAACTTACCTTCATGCTTTATCAATTGCAACTATGGGTTCTAATAGAAATCAAAAGATTCAAAAATGTATACTAAATAAATTATTTTAAATGAAATTATATACTACCACAAATGGTCGAATGTATAACATTGGAAAAATTTCATTATGGGGTTTTCATTATTGCAAATAAACTAGTATGAGTTTTTTTCATTTAATATTTATTATGAAATTTATTATGAAATTCTTTTGGAAGAGATGTTGATTTCCTATGTTTTAAAATGAATATTTTTAAATCCATGTTAATTTTTATACAGGAATATTTTTCTTATTTTTTATCTATTAATGGATTTCTATAAAATATTTTCTTCCTTCCCATAATTATATTTTATTCTCATCCCATGTTTTAAAATGAATTTAATATGGTTTTAAGGATGAGTGTGGAATACAATGAGGTTGATATTAAAATTTTGAACATATTTTTTAAAAATAAATCTTGTTATATCAATAAATTTTAGTATTGTTGAAAAATTGGTATTATGTTGAAGTTTACAAAATTTTATATAATAAAATTGAAATATGTATCTAAAACACATGATTCTGTAATGTAAAGGCTGGGTCATTATAATTGTGGTACTGAGGATGCATAACTAGTGGTTTGACTCAACTAGTATCACGTACACCACATGGGTTTCAGTAAATGTGGGAAGACACATAGGTTTTCACGCAGAGAACATGTGACACATGGAACTTGAAACATAGTGATAGTCGACTGATTTTGGAGGACATGTTAGTGGTAGGATAATACATGATTTCGTCCAAAGGCTGTTGTATTAATTTTCTATCATCATTTAACATATATTTTCCATTGTACCATTTACTATATATGATTTCCATTATTGTTATATCTTCTACTACTTATCTGTTGTGGTTGAATAATCATATATATTATGTTTATTACATTTATTTTCTATTTTAGGGGGGTAATTGGGCTCCATGTTTTGTCTATATTTTCAGGGGGTTATCGAGTATATGGATGGTTCATACTAAATTGTTGGAGGATTTGGACCTGATATATGCGACTCATTTTGGAATTCATCTTCTATATACAACTACGATAGAGCCTCAAAACATATCAATGTCCACTATATTATGGGGGTTCGTGTCTGGTTCTATTCAATGATTCCCTCTCAGACAAAATTTATGTGACAATAATTTGGTAATTAAAAATGGGATTATAGTATAACATTGTATGGGTATTGGAGTTATAGATGGAGTTTTAATTTAGTGACTCATGAGGTGGATATAAAAAATGACTTGAGAGAATGACATAGTTTGAAAATTTAGTTTCCAAATAATTTTATGTTTTGTGATTATGAACTCTTGAATGAATTAGGATTTCATTTTGACTAAGAGTCAAAATTTGGGAATGATGGGTCTTAGGGAGAGTCAAAAGGATCAGAAATGAGTTAGTGAGACGTACATGCATCACAGTAGTGTCATGCCTAGATCATGATACAAACACATGTATTTGGAGTGTTTCGAAATTATGGGCTATTTAAAATCCATTTTAATAGAGGAATAATATATTATATTTTATATTTTCACACATGTAGTAAAATATGTATTTATATTGAAATGGACCCAAGGGTAATGGTGGTGGATTGTGATATTCTCTTTGATGCTATAGGAAAATTTTAATTGGAAACAATTTTATTCTAAAAAACTCTATATTGATGAAAAAAACAGGAATAGTTGAATGGAGGTGTGAATAAAAGAATTTAATGATTTGATTTTTTATACTCAATCATGGAGGTGGGATTATTGGAATATAGTTTTTTTATTGAATAATTTATCAAAATATTAGTTTTAATTGGATTTGGATACAATATGGGGTTGTTTTCAATATAGATGTTAGTATATGAGGCCTTTTTTGAGAAATTTTTCTTCCTTTCATGGGTTTTTGGTGAATTATTATTTTATGTAAATACCTTTTTTATTGAGGGGTGTGGTTAAAAAATGTGGAGTTTTTGTGTGAGAATCATTTTTTGAGTTATTATTTTGATATTAAGTATCAAGTGCCTATGAGAAATAGTTTTTCTTAATAATTTGATTGACTAGATTTTTTGTTTTTATGCTCGTATCATGTACCAAGGTTATTAAGAACCTTTCAGTGGGGTAGATCATTGTTTTTTTTTCATTTTAAATTATTTATTGATTGAAACGAACACTTATGTTGGACTAGTTGCAGGATCCACGATGGTTTACCTAAAGAGGCTCCATGTATGGTTCATGATTTTTGAAGGTACAATTTGAATGTTTGAGGGGGACTCTATTGGATTTATGATGAGATGTATTTTCATTTGTAGATTCCTAGAGCAGGATAAATACATGGTGTTTCGATAGATCGATGTGTTGAAGGCTCATAAATGATTTGGATGAGTATTTTTATGTGTGATGTTTTATTGGTTTTTTTAGATATTTGACAATTCATTTGTATTTTGATGTAATTTTGGTGATTTTTTAGGCTAGAAAATGTGATGTTTTATTTGATTTGGGTTCATGATTGGGAAAAATTGATTTGTACTTTTGGTAGGTGATTCTTATGGATAATAGAACCACAAATTTTTTTGGATATTGATATTAGTGTAATACTTTTGGAGAATCATAATCCATTGGATGATTTGGTTTGTTAATTTAACTTTGGGGTTTTGGAGTTCACATTTTTGGTTGAGAACTATCTCAGTAGTTGGTTATGGTGATGAGGGGAAAACACCATATTTTATCAGAGAATATGGATGATGTGGTGGTGGGTTATAGGGTAAGTAAAATATTTTGTAATTATGAAGGATTTATTTGGCTGAGTAGTTATATGAATGATTCATTGCAATGAGATACTTCGGTTTTGGAATGCACTATGTGTGATTTCTATTTGAGTGATTGGATTGAGTAAGGGTAACATCCAGTTGATTACACGCTTAAGATGTGTTTATTATGTATTGGATCAACAGAGTTGATAAAATAACTGTGTTTTTATTTAATGGGATTTTGAAACTGTTGAGGGTTTATGGATTCATTAAATCATACACAGTTTTAATTGGCATTATGGTTTTTGTTTTGTGGTTTGTGTGACAATGTATTGTACATACATGATCCATAATGATCTATAAACATTAAGCTGGATGAATACTAGATTTTTTTATGAGGGTTTCTTAGGAATTTATTCATATGGAATTAGTAGATAAAAATTATTTCCATTTATGGTAATGGGAATGTGGATAAATTGTGTGCAATTAAATGACCAATATTGTCTTCGAAATTCGACTGAAGAATCATTGGTTAACATGGATAATGCGGGATCCCGGCTTAGGAGGAGTGGTGATAAATTTGTTTTTATGAGACCCATATGGGTCAAAAATCTATGATTTTTATGTGATGATAGATATGGTGAAGATTATTTCAATAGTATTTTACAACATTTAACCCGTTATTTATCAGGATTTTGACATATTTTATTGATTGTAATACCATGAGTTGGGGATTGGTGATGAATTTCACAGATTCTAATATATTAATTTTCACTATAAAAATACATCTAGGATGACATTAATTAGTGGATTGTTATGCAATCCATGGAAACACGACCTTCATGTGAGGATGAATAAAGTTGATTGCGGTATATTAATATAAAATCTTATACCGATTTTATACTATCGAATAATTTGGTATAGTTCCATGTTCACTATAGTGAGTCTCATGATTAAAACTAATGTTCTATTTAGTGGGGTTAGAGTGTCTAAATTATTCCATATTATATTAGATATGATCATTGTGGTAGTTGGATTGATATTGCTATTGGTATAACATGATGTTTATTCTGGTCATTTTGGGTTTTTATATAGAGATGGAACTAGATGTTGAGTTCAGACTACGATGTGATTTCATGGATAGTTCTAAGGTACCTTTATAACATGAAATCAAGATTATGTGGGTTTTTAATGTTTATAGAATATGGGGGATGCCTTTAGCAGTTTGGAATTTTGTTTATGATATGGATAGGTTTTTTAGTAGGGGGTGGATGATTACTATTGAAAAATGATTTCCATGGAGAGACAAACAAAAGAAGTTTTGTGTCATTAATTTTGGTGAGTTTGTATTCATATATTATGTGATGTTCAAAATGGTTTTTATGATTTTTTAGGATTGAAATAAGATTTTGGGTGAGATCCTATGTTCTATTCCTTGGTGTTTAGAGTTACAAAACAAAATTGCATTGGGTGTTCATAGATGGAATGCAAAAAATTTCATTGGTTTTTATTACCTTAATGAGTTTGAAGACATTGTTGAATCCTTATAACACATTCTTGAGGACTATATTCATTATTATGTGGGGTTTTAATGACCTGTTTTATTATGCCCTCTAATATTTAAAAGAAATTTGAAATTTTGATCATGGTGGTATGATAAATTTGAGAAAAAAATATTATAAAAGGTATATCAAGAGTTTAAAAATAATTAAAGGACGTTTTTAGTAATGGATTGATGATATAAGGGGTCACATGGTGTTAAGATACTTTGAGTTGATACTACATCCTAGGATGCAACAAAACCACAAGTACACTGATAGGCACCATTGGCTGGCTAGTGGATCCCATTAGATAACTAATGGGGCTACTAACGGTGGATTTTTTAACATTACCCATTTCGATTTTGTAGTGGGTATCTCCTCATCTATTATTTTTTGGAATAGAGGACAAATATAACCCCATCTCCCCCCTTGATTAGGGTTGATTCTATTAAATGTTTCATAGAATTTTGGAGTTATGGTCCCCTCCCCTAGTCATGTTTTCCATTATCCTTTGTATTTCAATGAATTTTGATTAATTTTTATAGGGATTTAATGAATTAAGTATGTTGATAAGGATTAAATAATTTTACTTTATGGAGAGGTTTTTCTACCTCTTGAGGAAACAAAATTCATTGAAATCAATCGATTACTCTTCACACATAACAATTTATAATTACGGACCTGTTTCTTAAATGTTTATAGAGAATTTTATAAAATATTTACACTAATTTGGGTGTTAATATATGGAATTAATCTTTCTGTATCCTTTTGGGTGTATTGGAATCTGAATATAATTGGTTACTCATGATTCTAACATTATTTGACAATCTTTTGAGTTGTGATCCTATTGTTTCCATTGGGGGTTTTGGTTTTAAAAAATTATTTATTTTTATGATTTTATATTAGATTTATGTGTTATTTTGATTATTCGAGGCCTACCTAGATTTAAAATAGATTTAGTGGATGGTTTGGGGTGTTTTGAGTCATTAATCGTTCTTTTTTGTAATTTTCTATAAATAATTATATATAATTATAATTATGTTTTTTATTCTTGGATGTGATATATGGCCTCTGTAATGGATCCACAAGAAAATATTATCTTATATAGTGAGTGTTTGATATGATTTGTAAAGGGAATCACATTAGTTTTTGGTACGATAATTGAACTTATATGAGTATCTAGGTTAATAAGTTATTTCATTATTCTTCGTTAGTATAACTTCCTGAGTGTGTGTGCGTTTTCAAAAATGTAATGTTTTCATTGGTTTAATTAGATCAGTTAATATTGATAGAAGTGATAGACCCCTATAGGATTTGATGGGTCTGAAAGATGTGGGTAGACACATTTTTATGGGACTAGGCCTCAAGGTAATAGTGCCAAAAATGGTGCAGTGGTGAGTTGAAATCTAGAATTCATTCTATATTTGATTTATTTGTCTGTTCTAACCTCATCCATGAAGTGGAATCCCATGGTATTTAGGTATGGTATTGGAGTACATGATGGGAGACCTTCCTAGGGACTTCTAATATTTTCTAGTATGATTGGATGGACTAACTACCACCTATGTTGACCATACATTTTTAATTATTAACTTTCCATGATTCCTCAATATTGTTTAGAATGATATTAGGCCTTCCAAGAGACCTTGGCCTGGGCCAATGTGAGTGATTGGCATCCCCATAACCAAAGATGATCAGCCAAAGTGAATTTTAGACCTTCCAAAAATTAGTGGGGATGGGTCGAGTTGACCTGATGAACCTCATTATGTATGAAGGGATATGATGTCGTACATGATGAGGTTATGAACTATGTGACATGCATGGGTCGTGAGATACATGTGGAATCAAATTATTAATAGGAATTCTTTCTATCATGGTGAAGAGTATAGTAGTGTGTATGGATTATAGTATTTCATGAATTTCGAACTAGGGTTGAAATGGTTATTTTACATGTTCTGGTATGAGGTGGATCGTAGAACATGGATGATGTGAGAATGAGAGTGCATTCATATGTATCTTATTTCTAGATGGGTATGTTGTATGAAAAAAATAAATATATATATATATAATGCACCTGAATGGCCCAAAGGCCATCATTTTTATTTTATTATGTATAATCCCTCTTTTAAGGGTTGAAGGGGAAACCGTACATGACTCATACACCCAAGGCACAAGGCCCAACATGACCGGTTATACATGAACTGAAGGCCCAGAGGCATACCATTCCCATAACATGACCCATAGGCCCAACCCACTAGAACTACCCCTCCCCAGATTCTGAATTATTGATCACCAAGCTCCCCACCTTGCATTGCTGAAAAGGTAACGTTGCCCTATACAAAGATATGACATTATTTTAAAAGAGGTTGATGATCTATAATGGTAACTGCATCATGTAGACTATTGTTTCAGGATTATATATTCTGGATTGTAGGGTATCATTAGTATCCTTATATTTCATATATCTTTTTTGGATGTTCTCTATGTGGATGGGTCATGGATATATTTCGGTGCATTTATGAATGATCCATGAGGCTTGTATTTCAGGGAATGTTATCCCCACGACTATATGAAATAAATTATAGTTTATAGCCTCTATAATTTGGTGGGGGAATGACTATGATTATGTTTTGACCCACACTGAAGAACCATTGGGATAACATAGACTGGTGAATTATAAATGGATACACCTTAATAAAGAATTTATTGTTGGGAGTACCCTAATCTAATGAATTGTTTCAGTTTATCTTGTAAATGCCACAAAGATATTCAATATATGTTCATTTTAACAATAATACAGAAGGATAGAACATTAATTTATTCTATTTGAATGTAATGGTTATAAATATAATTTTTAAATTAATTGTCTTATTTACGCTAGAAGGGTCGATTTAAGATTCTATGAAATATCTATTTTAGTTTTTAATTAATTATTACCAATCACATTAATTTATCTTCTTATAAATGTTCATTTGTAGGTATAAAAGGAAAATAGAACTATATTTTTATACATCATAAATATTTTATTCCAATAGTCCTATAATGTGGTCATAACTATAAAATTTACAACCTCCTCAAAGGTGTATAGCCGACTATAAACAATGTCTGCGAAATGAGACAATATATTCTAATACATATTCCATATAAATAATTTTTAATATATATATATAGTAACATAATAATAATAATAGATATATAATACATAACAACCATTTATAAAATTATTGATAAATAATAAATTTATAGTTCCCTATAAGGTGTTAAACCGACCATTTTATAGAATTTTTAAAATAAATGGAACGAGACAATATAATGTTTATTAAAATTTATTTATATGTGTATAGTATAATAATAAAAAATTAATTATTCTTATATTACCATAAATTAATTTAGGAATTTTCATTAAGAAGAGGGAGTGGGAAAGAAGTATTGGACTTAGAAACATTGAAAAGAAAAATAGATATAGTTTGACTCATTCTTCATAATTACCCCTTTGTGAATACCATAACACCTTTCAGAATTATAGTAATATGAAACCATAATTAACTTATAGATACTAAGAATATAACGGGAACTATATTGGGAAAATCGTTTTGAATTTATTAGTGTTTTTTATATCAAGTTTGATGGGGCAGGAAGTGGGGTTATTTAAACATGATGAGGGGTATTTGGTTAAAAAAGTCAATACAATATAACATAGTTTTAAAAATTGAAATAGTAGTATTAATTTAAATAATATGTAATAATTGTCTAAAATTACACTATGTTTTTAATTATAAACATGTAGAAACCAAAATTTTACTTTTTATATAAAATGAAGTAAACTATAAATGTAAATTTTAATTGATCAGTTTAACTATGTAGATGTTAGAAATTAGTGATTATGTTTGGAGATTAATTTAATAAATTTTAAATTTTTCGTATTTCAATTTATACATAATTGTGGGAAAATAAACCATTATATGAATAACTACAGCATTATTACCACACAAAACATATGTATATTAAAATAGTATAAATTTTCTATTCATTAAAAAAATTTAATTTAATACAATTACCAAAAAAAACACATTTACACAATTATAATGAAATTATTCCAAAATAATAGTAATTTGAAAAACTATTATTGACATATTTATTGTTTTATTGTTAATTTAAATTTAAAATTCATTGCAAAATATGTTAATTTTTACTTTTTTAAAAATATATATTTATATAATTTCTTTGAGTTTCTAAATTTTTATATTTAAATTATAGAACATAAATAATTAAATTTATATATTTTTTCATAGTAATTATTATTCACATTCCATTTTTGAAATTTTATTTTCTAATTTTCTGTTCATATGGACGAATTGGTATTCAAGGTGACATGTTATTATTATAATTATCACAATACTATTCTAATAGTCATATTGATTTTATAAATTGTATAAATACAAATCATTTAATTTATTCATTATTCGATTATATTTGTCCCAATGTCAAATATATTACTCACAATATTATAGGGTTTCTTTCTATTTTTTTTAATGTTATCCTCCCCTATATGGTATAAATGTGCTTTATAAGAGGTAAAAACATCATCACATTATTATCTGTGTCTTATAATTAAAAATTCATTTGTATATTATATTTTGTATTATCCATTGAATGTTCTATTTATGAGTTGTCATAAATTTTAGAAAAATATATGTCTACAAGAAATTCACCTTAACATTGATTAAAACAAATGTAATTAAAAAACTCTTTCACATAATTCATCATGGAAATTGATCTCTTTTGGATGTCCTATTAGAAATTCAATTTCAATTAGTGAATATTCATCATTATCATCCAATGTAAGAGAGATGCATAGAGGGACTGATATTTTATTTTGAATAATGTGGTAATCATGTACATTTTCATATTTTAAAATTTTTTATCAATATTCACCAATGAAATATTGATCTCATACATGTGTGGTAACATCTTGAACATGATTACCAATAAATCCTATAGTCTGACCAGTCACCATAAGGCCTCTAGTGTGCCTCTTATTACTCCAGAGGCATCTGATTAGTAGTTAGGGTTAAAGAAGGTGATAATGAGAGGAAATTTCCATAATGATAGAGTATCATAGTGAGATATCTGAAAATTAAAAATATACAATAGAAAATTTAGTAATAATGAATGATAGAGATATAAAAGAATAATATAATGTGAATATATAATATAGAGATCACCCAAAATAAAACGGTGAATGCAAGTCTAGATGATGAGTCATTGAATAAAATATTATAAATACAGCATGAAACATGATACAATGTATTACATGAGTAATAAATGAAGAAGAATCCCCAAGGGTTATTTCCACAAGAATCATTATCTCAGACATAGACTTCTGATCAAAACTCCCAACTACAAGGATAACTGTTTAAGAATTAATCGATGGTACTGTAAACATGAGATCATCTCAAGTACCCCAGGGTAATGGATACATAAGCAGGGTGTGGAATATAATTAAGAGGTTGTATCCAACATTATATATATATAAATACAATCAATTAATATATATTTTATAGCAGGGTGCATTAATAATAATAATAATAACAATGATTAATAAATAAATATTATCCTGCTCAGTTTTCTAAAGGATACTTCGCAGATCCACCTACTAAGGATCTTGGATGGAATGTGGGTTTGATAAGTTCCTTTTTAAAGTAATAATATATTTATATTTTAGTCATATTTGTCATCCAACAATACGAACTATGTACATGAGGATTTATGTATCCATATAATAGGAACACTTGGTTCTACCTAGACTGGGGCATAACTTAGGTGTCTGTAACCTCTATAAACAAGCCTATAAGCTCTAGAAAGGAGAATATACTATACATCTCAAAATTTTTGAGATAATTCATGCTTGTCAGTCGATATGGTGGGTGTTTAATGAGCCTAACACCCCACACAATGGATTTTTTTTTGTTATACCCACTATCTGAATAGAGTAAATGGTGTGAGATATCATGCTCAACAACAGTTGTATGGTATAGTAAAATTCATTTCCCAACAATTCCCTTACCACCATTCCACAAACAATATCAATTTTATAATAATAATAAGAATAAAAATAAGTTATTACCTCTCATTCATTATACTTATCATTCTCATATATATCATTGGGAATCATAATACACATAAATCCTGTAAAAATACTTCATTGTTCAGTTTGGCCTTAACACCCTTTATAATTCATTTCAATATAAGAATTTTATTGATTTATGTAATAAATGTATTGTGAATTATGAAATTTAGTATAATAATTCCATTTTATTAATCCAATGTGGAATTTTAATTACACGGTCTAACAACAAACATAAAAGGGTTCATCCTCTTGTAGGAATTAATGAAATAGAAATACCATTTATAAGTCAATGCATGCACATCTAAGGTTCTTTATTTCAATAAAAACATAAATACAGGTAGGGTATCCCAATTTAAGAATTAAAATATTGTATATGTAATAATAATGAAATATATCTATAAATAAACACATAGTCACATAGAACACCAATTCAATATTTCTATGAATGTTTTTATCATTAATCACCAAATTTGAGTTTAAAATACTATTAACCATATCCAAGATATTTTACTATAATAAATAATATTTTATCAGTGAATTAGTTTACTGAATCCATTCATTAAATTTATGAGGCACAAATCAATTTTCCAAAATGATTATTTCATATAGAAACAAAACATATAAATTTATCATAATGATAGAAAAATTAATTTAACACACCCTAAGGGTGTACTAGTCATACATAAACCCATACATAATCATTTGATATAATTAAATCACCCAAATGGGTAATTTGGGATAAGGTAATCACTAATATATGTGTAATAGGTTTTACGGTGGTAAGGATATGATTTAACCAATTAATTAAATGCATTCCACAAATTAGCGATGACACCTAAAATGTCTGGTGTATGGAAAAAAGATGATATTTATAAATAAATTTATGCATGGGTAATTAGATATATAGAACACACCTTATAAAAAGGACACTTCACTGTTTCAGTAATGATTTTAATTTTTTTTATGTTCGAGATAAAACAATGAAATTAACATCTACCATGAAAATAGTGCAAATGGTTTCACACCAAAATAGTGAAAATGTTACAAAGAGAGACCAAAAAGGAAAAAATAGGATTGAAGAAAATACCTATAAATATCCAATGATTTAGAAGAAGTTCCAACCAAAGCCTGGATCCATGTGACATAAAGAAACAATGAAATAAGATCTTGTAATCTCCACTTGAGGAAAGTTGGGGATCAATCCATTAGATTGTGAGGTGGAATTTTTTTTTCTGTTTTTTGTTACAAGAAATTATGAAATTTCACTTAAAAATAGTGGCTCATATTTTGTAGGGTTAAAAAACTATTCCTAAGCCATGCTAAAAGAACTACTCAAGAGCCCACTCAACACGGGTTGGCCTTGTCCTCTAACAAACTTTGCTTATCCTATAAAAAAACCAACTACCATGAACATTTATCGAGGATCATGGTCATGTGTCCCCACTCACATGGTTATATAAAACCAGGAAAGAACATTAGATATTTCAATTCCTCCAAGATGTTTCCTCTCATGGGTAGTACGGTTTCAGAAAAACGACATGCCTTGATCAATACTTCATTTTTTTTTTAATTTTTGGAGCCTTATGCTCCTGAAAAATGAACAGACACTCAATGAATAACATAGTGCTTTAACATGGTGTAAAAGAAACAATTTTGAGTGTTAAAACTATTTTTATTAAGTTACTAATATTTTTTTCAATTAATGGACCACACACCAACACAATTATTCAATTTCCCATGGAAATACACCTTAGCTAAAAACATAGGTCATTTCCACCTCACTACCTTTGAACTATTGTCCTAGATAATCTGTAAGTAAATGCGGACAAAAACACATAACCAAGGAGGGTCCAAAAGTATTTTTAATATGGTCATACTCCAATACCAAAATAACAACACACCGCCAGGAATTACTTACATTTCTGGTGCGTAATCTTTCAAAACTTGATCCAACAATTGTTTTGCAACAATATCATGGATACAATTTATACACTATCATATTTATATAGATACACAATCATGTCATTATCTCTTTAGAAATATTTTCAATTTTTCTCCCCACAATATATTTAAAATTCAAAAAGTGAAAATTCTAACACATGGTACCTTCATCATCATAATTGACAACAAGGAACACCATATGAATTATAACAATTCCACATGATTAATTTTCATTTGTCAAATAATGGATTACCCATCAACCTTGTTTACCAAGTTCAAGCCATCTATCCTTGAATATCCCTTATGGAAACATACTATACTCATCTCCACCCCTTGAAATGATGATAATGGTTATTCTATGAACATTTTCCATCAAAAAAATGGACGCATGTTGAGAGACCTCAAGCTGACAAGTCTCAAAATTCTCAGGTTATATGGCCATCATATTACAAAATGAATCATTATTCCTCTACAAAATCATTTTACATTAAACATGATCATTCCTACTGAATCTCATTTATGACTTCCAATGACCTTTCATGTTCAACATCCATTTATGAAATAGTCCCACAACACAAACATTGGTGTACATCCAATTTCACATACATGGATTATCTCATTCAAAACAATCCATTGATCCCAACAGAGGATCAAGGAAACCTAATAATCATTATCTAAAATTTGAGTATCTCAACCATGATATCATATACCATAGAATTTAAATGTGATATTTTTTATAAAATGTTTACATGTCCACATGTTAATATCACTAATTGATACAGATAATAGTCTATTCACGAAACAACAAGTTACCATGGGTTTAAATAAGTCATTACTAAATTAGAATCCAAGTATCAGTCATGACTAACCATGAAATTTTAGAAAACCGTTTTGTAGAAGAATAACAAAAATGAGTTTTGTAGATTTTACTCATCAATAGTTAAACATTATCATTGTTTATAACTGACTATCTCTCAGTATAACTAGACAAATACAAAACGTGGGACATGATCATCAACATAATAGGAGAACAAAAAATAAATATTGATGATTAAAAAGAAAATTTGAGACACATTTATCATATCCACATTGAATTTTGATTTCGATTCACACCGAAATCATTCCAACTAACAAATAAAATAGAATTAAAATCACTACTAGTCCAATTTTCTTCAATAAATATATGCTTAACCTTCTAACATGTCATTATTAAAGGATCACAATTACCTTACCACCAAAGGCATCCCATTATCTCTTATCATTTTTTGACAGATTTATGTCATTTCATAATGACATTTCTAAAATTATAATACACAACCTACCATTTTACTATCACACTGCCTTGTAGGCAACGACACATTTCAAGACTTTGATCCCACAATGGAATTAAAAAACATCACTAATAATTTTAAAATGGCATTCATTTGTTGTGTCCCCTCTACTAAGGAGGAAAAATAATCACTAGAACCAATGTGACACCTCGCACCTTAGAAATTTCCATTTTTCTGAATTTAGAAATTGAATTTACACTCACAAGTGTGATAAATCATATTCAACATAAATCGATGTGTGAAACTCCTCCGAGTCACTCTAAATTATATCAACTAATTTGGAATAAAATACAAAATCAATCTGTCTGAAATGAAAAAACACCCAATCATATTAAAATAACTTCTCGTTCATTGGGTTGAATTTTATTTCAGTAACCCCTAGGTAGCTCTACTATAATGATGACCTAATAACATAGAAAAAAACTGAAGTATTAACAATTAAATAAAACTCAAATTATTCATTATTTCATTTAGCAACTCAACGGGTACCCCACATAAGAAAAAAACTACCCTGTGGTTTCAAAATAAATATAACACGTACTCGATACTATCAATGGGTTGTCATCCCTATGCCCCAAAGTATTAGGTGGTATATACAAGATATTTATCACAATGTTTTATTTTCTTATTGGACAATTATTACAAATGAAGGCATACCTTGTCATCCATCACTCAAGAATAATAGAGGTTCACATGACCAATAAGTGCCAGACCAATCCCTATAAATTTTTAACTTACATAAAATGTGCACTAATTGATGCCCAAAAATGAATCAAGGGTTAGGGATTCCATGAAAATCCATCCAAAAAATGGTTTCATATAGAATTTATTAGTCATAGTTGAGAAAATTTCACACAAATAGTGACATAAATAAATTTATTTACATCATTTAATCGAAATTAAACTATAAAAGTTCTAAAAAATAGTAAATCCCTTATCAAAACTGTATGAATCCAAAAAAATAACTGGGTCATGATAATATATTTCACCATTCCATAAACCAATCATTTATTCCTTTAATATTAACAAAAAAAGGACACTTGAAAACAATCCAATCTCCATTCCAAGGCAACTCAATGAGATGATTAAACTACCCTTACAGAATGTCTTAATCCATGGCTACCAACCGAGGATCCATTTTAGGTAATTAAATTGATTATAATTAAATAATTAAAAATATAAAAGATTTATTTCATAATTTTAATTAAATATTATTAGAAAAAACCACTTTTTACTTAATTTATCTAACACAATAAGGAAAAATAGGTAAGTATTTACAAACATATCTTTATACCGTTTATAATTTATTGAAATCCCATAATAATAAAGAAACATATCATAGAAATTAATTTTTTTAATAGATAAAGAATGATATTAGAATCATGTTAAACAAACCTGGGTTCAATAGAATGAAACCATATATATCTTTTTTTATTAACAAAATTTCAAAACCCCAGTAGTATGTTATCTTATAAGAAACATCCCCCAACGTCCCTAAATTGGTCTACTTGTGACTTTTAGATATTAATATTATAGATCATGATGCCTATATTATAGAGTCATAATCCATTAAATAGATAAATGAGAACTACTTATATCATTTAATTTCTCATAATGGATTTTATCTAATAATCTTAAATAAAATAACATACCAACAAAGATTTAATCTTGTAAATTATTTTTTAGAAACTAATTCATTTTAGAGAAAAATTAACAATCCTTGACATTATTAATCTTACAAAAATATTTAATGTTCTTATATAATGTATTTATTATATGGGATGTGATCTCCAAATCGAGAACGTTTCCATACACTTAACATATTACAATTAAAATCTCATTATTCACAATTAATATGATTTATCCCATGAAACCAATTATATATAACAATCTAGGAATTTAATCAAAAAAATAATATATATATGATCATGATAAAGAACCACATTAGAATGATACATATCAAATACATGGTAAATAATCATATATCATGGAATATAATCACATAATATTAGTAGCAAACAAATATGCTAAATAAACCAACCAAGAATGTTTTTAAAAAATAAACTAATGAAATAAATAAATAATTACAACACTATGAATGTAAATAAAATACATATCAGGGAATATAAAAACTAGGCTAATAAACACACAAATCACATCATCACAATCTGTATGGTCCCTCAAATAAAACTATATGGTGTGTTATATGTTTGGAATGTGAATAAATATGTGCCTAAAATGATTTATATAATTCAGCTTAATTTTCATAACTATACAAGGATAAAATACATAAAATATCATAAGTCAATAAACTACAGAAATTACACCATTCAGTCAACTGGAAATCATAATCAACCATAATAACAGACAACATAAACAATAATCCATCAACCGTCGCATGGAATATTTTCTCTGGGTGGTTTGATCAATCCCAAACATAGATATTTACCAAGCACTAGAATGTCTATATTCTCCCATTTACCATCCCCAAACAATAATATAAGGGATAAAAAGAACATTATGATACCACTTTGTAATGTCCTGAATAAGCCATGTACTATATCCAATAGTTAGACCAGACTACACATGGAATCAAGTGAACCCCTCCATAAGCAAGAGGATTCTAAATATAGGTGTGGTTATAAGAAGTGATAGTCTGGACACTATACCCTCAGGATAATAAGAGAAAAACATTATATGGGAAAAATAATTATAGAAAACAATGTATTCCATAAAAATTAATGTAATATATGAAGAATAAGAATTTAATATTAATATAAATGTTGGTCAAATTCCAATATACAAAAATTCATCTACATCAAGAATATGGAAGAGGAATTAAAACATTATATATACTTAAGAAAACATGATAAATTAAAAAAAGTGAAAAATAAAATAATTCAAATTTAAGAGAGTGATCTCCACTAGCCTCTTGAACTATAGATCAGTCCCATTCCCCTAACTCTAAGGAATAATCATTAGAGAACTTGTAATAATAAATGTTCCAAATAACATGAGATGGCATCTGGTATTCCCTGTCAATGGCACACTGATCTGGGTTTGTTATATACTCATTAGGTCACCACCAAAATTGTATATATCTAAATATATACTGTAATCATAAGGTACAATATTTTTATGTTGTAAAGAATAACAAAGAAAGATGAAAAAATAAATATCACCCTGGTCTGGTTTTTAGAATCCTAGTGGACTACCTTAATTGTTTCATTGTAATAATGAGAGTATGATATATATATATATATATATATAATATATATAGTTTTTTATGGACTATGTAAAAGCAAACACATGTATCCATATACCAAAACTACTAGGTGCTAGTTGGACAGTGGAATATCTCAAGGATATATAAGATTTCAAAATGACCCTATAAGCTCATAAGAAGAGTGAAATTCCTAAATAACATAATTGATGACATGTGTCATTCTCATCACTCAAGATGGGGGGTGTCATCATGCCAATACCCAAAACAATGGTCTTGATGTATCATGACCATTGTCCAAATAGTATCAATGTAGTGAGACAACATTATTAACCCCCATTGTATGTGATAGTGAAACATCTTCCCAGAAATTCCCACATCATTGAACCAAAACCAATATTAATGGAGTAATAATAATAATAACAATAAAATACATGAGGTTTTAAACATTTTTCATTATACTTATCATGACCAAATATAAACAAGTGAATGAAAATTCAATTAATGCATCTAATATTGTATGCACTATTTTCGTGTCCTTTCCACCCATTATAATTCAGTTCAATTAAACCATTGAATTCATTTAGGATCGAAAACCATCATAAAAAATGTAAATCAATATAGTAATTTTATAAATAAATAATGTAAAATGAATTACAAGGTCAAGTGAAAAACTTATAAGGTTTTATCATCATTTAGTAAATTTCCAACATGGAAATTAAATTTATAAGTCAATGCATGAAATTAGGAGGTGATTTGGTTTAATAAGGATTGACATATGAGTGAATATCGATTTAATAATATCAATAGTGTCCATGTACCAAGAATTTAATGTATCTAGAATTAATAATAGTGGAATACAAAAGTCAAATTCAATTATTCCATGAATGGTTTAAATCAATCATCAATACATTTGAGTTTAGAAGTCAGTGAACCACAACCAAGGGATTTTACTATAAAACAAGCCATTGATATCCAATAATTCATTTATCTCACCAAATTATCACCTTAAATAATCATAACTCAATTATACAAAAGGAACATTTTAGTATGTTACTTAACATGTAAATTCATCATAAGAATAGAAAATTAATTTAATAGACCCCATGGGTGGACTATTCATAAGGAAACACATGATTAATCATGAAAATTAATGAACTCACAACAATGGGGTGATTCAGGTTAAGGCAATAAACTCTAACAATGTAACTAGTTATAAGTTTGTGAGAACATGTCCTATTTGTTCAATTAGTGGAATTTAAAAAAATAGGGGTGACACCTAGAATGGTTGACATTCTGAACAAATATATTTACAAATCAATGGAATATTGGGGATAGAGAGATACAACATCCAAATTATACCAATGATGCTTCGATAATATAATATCATGTAGTGAATTGGTATATTTAGAGCTAAAAAAATAATATGAAATCCTCCCAGAAGATCAATTGAAGGATCTCACAACAAATAACATAAAAAATATGAAGAGAAAATGAAATTATAAGAATTGGTATCCACTATAATACCTATTTTATATAATTATTTCAATGTTGTCCAAATTAGAGAATGAATCCCTAAGATATGAAGAAACCAAGGAGGAGATTAAGAGATCCACATATGTAAAATGTAGGATACATGCACTTTAATGGGAGTAGGAAAAGTGAAAATTATGATTTATGTTTCATAATGGTTAATTTATTAATTTCCACTAGAAACAGGGTCACATAGTTTAGCAATATGGTTGTCAAAACCATTCCCCAACTCTTCTATATAATCAACAAAAAAACACCTCCCCACTGACTATCAACAAAATTTGTCTAACCCTGGATAACCAATTGAAAATCATACTTCAATGAACCTAAAACATGGTGCACAATCATGCTGATCCACTCTCAGGGACAGATTAAACAGTGTGAGTCATATATCTTTAATAAAAGAGACACATGATTTCCTCTGGTGGGGTTTAGGGATTATGATAGACTGTAAACCCTGACCAGTACTTTATATTTTATATTTTTTAAAGCCTAATGGTCCCGATACTCAACATAACACCTGAGGCACCACTCATTCCATTAATAAATTCTAAAAAACACTTATGGAATTTATGATTCCAGTAATAGTGCTGTTAATCTTGATTCAATGAATGATCTATCCAAAAATTTAAAAATTAAAATTCCCTCAAAATTCTTCATTGTCTCAAAACACAGGTCATTAAATATGTGTCAACTTGAAGATATTATTATTTAACCACCTCTTGAAATTTCATATATATATTCATGGTTAGATCCATTATGTTATCTTCATTATGTGGTACATCAATTAAAAATGTTGGAAAAACAATATTTGATTTCACATTTTATTGATTCTTCTTTTGTGTTGACAATTCCATCAAGGATGACTAAATAATTTATACTTTATTCCATAATAGTGAAATATTTTTTTCATACTCCTCTACATTAGTCATTAATGATACCTTTATAATAGGATAAGAAAATTTACATGATAATCATTTGAAAAATCACCTTGAATGTATATCTCTCAACCTATAACATATTAATTTGTAATGATGTTCTATATTATTTGTTTTGGAAATTTATGATTCTTTTAAAGAGAATTAGTAAAATATCATTGACTCCACTATAGTTCAACCAAGTTAATTGTATGGATATATTTTAGTGTATCACTAGTAAATTCATACATTCTTATGAATTCAATATAATTATCACAATAGGTTTTTCCTCATGAAGATGAAACTCAGACACATTATTTTCTGAATATCAAAATTTATAAAAAAATTATTATAATAATAATTATATAAAAAAAGAATATGGTTTTTATAGATTCATGAAATGTATAAATATATTAATTAAAATAAAAAAACATCGAAAAAATATGTGAAACACAAATATGTTCGCGAGAATGTGTCCTCATTCTTAGTAGTTCACAATAACTCTATCATTATTATATAGTAATTGATTCTTAGTATTCAGGTGATTTTTGAGATATATACTATAACTCAACACTTTCTATTTTAATTGTTATTATCCCACACAGAACTAAAACCTAAGAGATAATACTCCAACTAATAACCTATACAATGCTACTCTATAATGGAATCAACAATATAATAATAAAGGAGAGGAATAAAATAAAAATGGAAAGAAAAAGTAAATATTATTCAAATAGTGTTCAACATATAACCAAATCATGTTTTATGACTAATAAATTTGTAGGATAATATGTAGATAAGTAGTTAAATCACAACGAACTCAAGAACCCCCACTCCCACTCTCATAGAATAATTAATGTTAGTTTTTCATTCTTATGGTGAGTAGACAGAGAATAATGTGGTGAAAAGAAGTATTAAAGTAAAGGAAAATTATTTAAAGCAAACTAAAATAATATACATTAAACATTTAAATGAAAATTAATATTTCATCACTCCACTTTATCACCCTAAAATTGGATATCCTTTGAAATGGATGAGGTGGTATATATTTATTGATTACATTGTGAACTTATTTCCCTCCAAAAGGTTCCTCCAAAATATGGATTCATCAAGGATCACATAATATTAAAAAATACGAAATTGGTATTAATGTATGTATTTCAAAAATATATCCACTTTTCACCTTCATAAAAATGACTTAATTTAAAAATATTAATAAGATTTATGATAGTTTTACATGAGAGAATAATTTTATCACAAATTACACTTTATAATCATAATCTCTATTTTCACTTTCATTTATAGGATTTATATTTTTAGAATCACACTATTTCAAGGCTATGAGTTTTTTTTCTTTGTATTTTCTCTTTCAAAAAATGTAAAATTTCATCTCAATATGGTATGAATATTATGGGATATATCTCGATATTAAAAATTCATAAATACTTGGAACTAATTCCAAGTATTGAGTATTGAGCATAATTTGGACCATAAAATTTTGGATTCAATGTTGGTTTTAGATGAATATAATATAGTCCAATGAACATATTAACATAAATAAATATTTCAATTTTAATAGTGTGGGAAATGGTATCGATGAAAACAAATTAGAACAAGAATTATTAAATTTCCAAAATTGTTTCACTCTCACAATTATGTACCAAATACATATAAATCCATGTAGTGTAACAATTTAACAAAAAACAACACATTTGTTGGATTAAAATAAGAAAATTTAAATAAAAATTATTGAATATATTTCGTCGGACAATGATATCCTTATTATTTTTAAATGGGAATTGAGGTAATAAATTTGGGATCCATGATATGCAATGTGTATAATCATAGATAACATTGAAGAAAAAAACCATTCATGAGGATTTTATACACAAGCATTGTGGACCAAAATAATTTTTTCTCAATATTTCTCACATAAAAAAATTAAATTACCCAACAAAAAACTATATATATATGGTTATATAAGATATATATTAAATAGATCATATATAAGGGTGAAAACCAATGTGAGTGGTATTTTAAAATGATGAGGAATATCTATCATATTAAAATTATATATTTTAGTGATATTGTTCAATGGAAAAAATAACATGGTTGGTTCCTAGTAGATGTTGAAAAAGAACAATAGGAAGGATTTCTCAACTGAAATAAGCATACACATTAGTTGATAATTGATCATGCTAGAGGATATCTCCCAGAGTGTTCCTATATGGAAGAGCACATCTATATTATATGGAGAGAGTTAAGGCTTCATATAATTCTGAGTATATGCTAAAAATTTTATTTCAATATATGAATAAGTGTGTCATTTAATATTCCAAGTGAATACATTGCAGTTATATTTTTATCATTTGTATCTTAAAAACATACCATGTGTGTTTCATTGTATTATTTTTATAGTTTCATAATTAATTTCTAAATGAGTTTTTTGGTTACCCGCTATATGTGAAGGAAGTAATCATTTGGAATATCCTAATACCCCTCTTGTATTTTAAAAAATTTAGATAGGTAGAATCCTATAGAGCATAAGGAAAATATTCAAGTCTAACATTCCCTAAGAAAATTACAATGGATTTTTATATATTAGTGGGGGATTTGTAGGCTATGACACCCACATACATGTGATCAAAACGCGAACAAATGACGTAGTACAATATCCATGTTGAGCACAATATGTGACCTTCTAAATTCTATAAGAATAAACTTTTATTCAATAGTATGTATGACACATAACACCAAGAATAAAGGGAATATAATATATTGTTGAATTAAGATATATTTAATAAATTTAATGAATAAAATATATGATATATATTTAAATTCACACAATAATGAGTTATGTTTCATTAAATGCAACAATTAATTTTTTTCAATGGTTTATGTTGCATGCATGGCTGAGTTTTACAGAATTGTTTTAATATTATTATTATATTTTTATAATATATTTCAACTAGTTGTTATAATGGTGGGGATGAATAGTAATTATTATCTTATGAAAATATGGATTACACAGGTTTATATAATGAAACATTTGGTGGCTAATTAATTAGACCTGAATATAAGAAATTATGGAATATAGGGGGACTGTTTCTTTATAAAGAACTATTTTTGGGAATGGAAATTTATCATAATAAATTAAAATAATTACTATTGTTAGATGTGAATAATAAAATTTATATATTATATATTAAATAAAATACTTTCTAAATTTATACAATATATTTCATTGGATTAAGAGAATTACAAATAAGATTTGAAACAAAAAAATGTATTTTTCAAAAATGTAATTTTATCAAATTTTAAATGAAATATCATTTAAAACTAAATTTTCAAAATTTTATAAATCAGATTTACTAAAATAAATTTCATTTTTTAAATTGTAATATCAAAATTTCTTCAGGGTGAATTTTCAATTTTTTTGAGAAGTTTAATTTGTTTTTGAATAGTGAAAATATAGAATTTTAAATGAAAAATTATCTTTCATTTAAATAATTTATAATGTTAAATAATATTTATAATAGGTTTTAGAGGTAAAATATATAACTTTAATATATATTAATTCAATTTAGTTCGATGAGATCAATTTAATATTGAATTTCGATATAAAAACATTTCAAAACCTTTGGATATTTTCACATTAAAAACATTCCTTCTCATCTAGTATATATGATTAATTTGAAATTAATTTATTATACATTATTTATTATATCTTAGAAAAAGTGGTTCTATATTTTTAATCATATAAATTTATATTTAATATTATGGTTTACTTATTTATTTATCAAAAAAAATATTTATTAATGAAATTAATATTATTTACAGCGATCAAGGTGAAAGTGAGTTAACATAGTGTTTGACCATTCATATTAAGGTGACAAATGACATATAAACATTTACAATAAATATTTTATGGACATATTTCAATAATATCATCTATTTTATATTATTTCTATCATTATTGGACGAAAATTATACAAGATATATCTTTGTATTGAGTTTACCTTTTAGTTTATATAAGAATGCCTCTCATCCAATTTAAAAGTGAAGTCACCTCTCACTTCATTACACCCTTAAATCCATTTGTATCATCAATGACCTACTGAAAAACTATCCCAAATTCCATCTCCACAACCAAGAGGGACTACAATGTCAATAAATCCAACCATGGCAGGATTTTTTTTAAACCAAAAAGTGTTTCCTGAAGTAGTGGTAGCGTTCTCCAACAAGAATTTTTGTTTTAATTATTTCTACACACAATTAATTGATATTATATATTTATTAAATATTAAACTCAGTATCCTAAATATTTAAATAATTTTATATCTTAGGGTTACATCCTACACCTTAGGACACATCCCTCAAAAGGGATACTAAATCATCATTCATATGTATGGCAGACTACCAGCTCGAGAACAAATATTGTTGGTATTTAAATTACAACAATTTATGGTTGGAAATAATGATATACTTATAGTTTAAGTATGATTTTTTGATATTTATAATTAATTTATTCTTCTTTATATGTTATATAAAACATTCATTTAATGTATGAATTTTTTGGGAACACGATAACAAAATCTGTAGACGTGTGGACTACCACATATTCAAAGTGATGTGATTGTTTAACATGTCAAATTGAGTATATGAAGTGTGTTTTGCATAAAAATATGTGCTTTATATGACATAAATATGATAATATAATTATAATATACATATATATCATTTACTTTTAATTTTTTTTAAATGTTTATAAAATTGAAATTATGATTACGGGTACGTACAACCTAACATCTCAATTAATGGTGTATTTCATTTCTTATCTCCAAATAATATGGTTAAAACTAAATACTTATATTAAAAATATATAGGATATTAAGATCATGTTTCAAATTCTTTATATGATGAAATCATGATCTAATTAATAGGAATGAAAAATAAAAAGTCAAAATAAGGAAATTAAGACCAGAGACCATGAAAATAATGAATGATAATTAAAAACATGCAATGAAATGTTATAAAATAATCATATATGATATTAATATGATTATTTTATATGTTAATTAATTTAATAAATCTATTATCTAAGATATTAAAGAGCATTCAACAAATTTTTCGTAAGATAGGATTTTATAACTCAATTTATATTCTATTGACACATATTTGGTAAAATGCACAAATTCAATTTGATGTGGTGTATATGACACTCCATTTTAATTTAATATCACGATTCACTTGAAAATAACTTTATTTTATGTGTAAATTTGAAATTTAATTTTTATGGTGTTTTCACCTGAACTTCACCACGTAGAAAATGATATCTCTATAATTTCACATTCTTATATGGTTGTTAACTTTATCTTAAAAAAATATCACCATTAGGATCATTTTTATTGTACATTACATTTATCCTAAATATCCATGTTCTTATGTGATTAAAAATATTAATTTCAGAAATTTATACCATTATTGTATATTTTTATTGCATTTGTAGTTATTTGATTAATTGGGGAAATGTTCATTAAACAATATATTTGATTTAATAACAATATTTGATGAGTAGGTGTGTTTTTTATTAATTAACTATATTATTGATAAATGATAATTTTTTTGGGAATATAAAAAATTTGTTGAGTATCAGTTAATAAAATCCCCTTGATGCATCGGTAGTATCATGAGATAAATCTGTACGCCAAATCAGATGGGTTTTCACCCAGTATGATTTATGTTATCTTGAGGATATATATTGATGGTAAAGGTGTCATGTTCATGAGAAACATAAGTTCTGGTAATTAAAAATTTCCATAATTTCGTATTTAATTGTTATTATAAATGATATTTTCACAATGATAAAATCTAGGGATAAAGTTTTTTCTCATTTTATTGATTTAATTGTATGGTTTTCAGTCAATTACATTTATATATTGATAATGACTTATCCAGTTTTTAAAATACATGGGTATTTAGTTATTAAACATTCCATATTAATTATGCTCATTGATTCATTATTTATTCCAATGTACATTAACCTTACCGTGGTATTGATTCCATCCATATTTTTTTCCTTTCCCGTAGAGAAAATGATTAATTATTATAATGAATTTCAAGGATACTGAGTTGTTACCTTTTTTATGCTTTATTTTCTTTTACTAAAGAAATATTGGTATCAATTATGTAATATAGTTTTTAATACAAAAAAATTATTTGATATTTTAGGAATTTAATATTGTATTTATTCTAATGATATAATGTAAGGCACTGAATTGAGACAATTGGGGTCGGGGTTATTAAAGTTAGTATCAAAATGGGAGTTTAGTGGAAGCTGTGTAATTTAGATTTTAGAAAACATAAATTAATTAAAATAAACCTAATATTGAAATTAATTATAATTATATAATAACATACTAATGTTTCGGTAATGTATATATTATTTGGGTCTTCCATGGAATACATCCATATCCGGATGCTACAAGTGTATGTGGTTGTTGAATAGATATATCATGGTGAATGACTCTGAAGAGCATGTGTCAGGATTATCATTTGTGAATCCTTGTACACAAAATGGGCCATACTTCACAACTAAATTACACTCCCAGTGGATATTTATAAGATAATTAACAACATCATAATAATACATTTTTGAATATTTAAAATCTAGTATATCCTCAAATAATCCATTATTATGAGATTAGAAACATATTTCATTAAATTTATGATAAACATTTCACTTGTTTAAGAATTGAATGTTGTGTTAAATAATTTTAAGATAGAATATAGTTTATTCCATTTTATATTAATAGATCTTATAATGAAGAATTTTATTAATACATAGGGCCAATATTGTGGATTTCCTATTGAGGAGGTTGATATATCTATCATTGGAACTGTTCATGTTATGGAGGTATTAGTGTATCTTAATCAGGTTATAAAATATAAACATTCCAATATGAAGAAATATTTTACATATAAAATATTTTCTATTTTGTATTGATTTATGAGATATATGACCCAATAACTTTATGGGACTACAATTATAAGGTAATTTGAGAAATAGATTAGGTATTTAGAAATGATACCGGTGTCATTAGTATATGGTGAAAAGGAAATGATTAGAATTTCAGTATATTGTATCAATAGAGCTGAAGATCAATGATGGTATTTGATCCTTAATACTACGGAGTATGAATGAAAAGAACTTATGAAATGAAATTTTTTTTAGGATTCATTCTTTGAAAAGTATTTCCCTACCGAGAAACAATATTCAATTAAGATAATTTAATTATTTCAGATAAAAAATGGAAAATGTGTTTCCGAATAAGAACATACCGTTAAAAGTTTATTAATTTATTCTATGAAATTCATATGAAACACAGAATGCATGATTAATCATTTCATTGAAGGGCTTATAAAAAGTCTCTAAAGGGAGCTAGTGTCTCAACATTTTTCAACATCAACTAAAATAAATTTTTCTTCAATCAAGACAACGAAATTATTATACATGTCTTATTGAGTTAATGTGAAGAAATGGAATAATATGATGAACATTAAATAATGGATAATGGCATTAAGTGGAATAAATATTTTCTCCCTTGTGATAACAATTTAATGAATCACATTGGGAAAAGGATTAATGGATTCTCGGTTTTCTATAAGTGTTGAGATAAATTCCACATATCTCAAGATTATAGTTTAATGATAGAACATTCCAAATTTCAATTCCCTAAATATAAGGATAATGGTAAATACAAAAATGAATTCACCAAGAATCAAAGGAATACAGTACATAGTATGCTAAGCGATCAATGTCAAGTATTTTTTATTACAACTCCCAATATAGATTGAATTATGCAATTCTGTATTTGGATCTGATAAATATTATGTAAATGTATTTTTTTATGATCTCCTAAAAATATAAATTATGAAATATGTAAGGATTATAGTGAAAAGCTATTTCAATATGGATTTGAGATCACATATTGAATGGTACCATGAAATGTGAATAAGTAGAAAGTTAAAAATTTGGGAAACACGTTGTTGGGGGAAATATAGAACTGAATATATTGATGATGATTGTATAATTATGGTTGGACTAGTATGGATAACGTAAATGGGAAAATAATGACTACTATTAAACTGATTAATAACTTGTTGAATAAAAACTTATACTATCATTTATAGTGTTACTATAATTTAAGACTTAAATAATATATCCAATAAATATTGTTTTATTTAACAAATAATAAATCATTTATTCATTCAATAATGGTTTATGATAATTTAAATTATTTCCATATATCTAGAAAAAACATTATGATTTTATTGACATGTTTTTAATGTTATGATTTAGATATACTTAAGGTTTTTTCCATTAACAAAATTTTCATTTTTAATATTCATAGGAATTTTAATGTTTTGGATAATGATATTTTGGATTTTAAATATGGTAAACCATTTATTAAATTTATTAAGATGAAATTTGAACAAGGTTTTAGAGATTAAGGTACTATGTGAGTGTAAGATACAATATCTGATGCGATACGAAGAAGAAATAGGTCATGGAACAATTAAAGGAGAATAATTATCATTTGTAAAATAAATTTTTCAAGTAATCATATTTCCTTATATTCTTGGATAGTTAATGAACCACTCAACTCATAAAAATGTTATTCAAAAGAATTTTTGTTCCTTATTATCATTAATTAATTTTATGATATCAATGACATTTTTATAACTATGTGGATTGTGGAATTTGGGTTCTCAACCTTCCATGGATCACCTAAATTATTTTGATCAATTTCCTCTTTTATTCCTTAACAGAACATGATTTTTTTTATTTCTCTTCCATGTTTATATTTTCACTAATTCTATTTTAATTGAAAGACTAGTTTTCTAGTGATATTTTCATTTCCCTCCACCTATTATTAAGAATATGTTTTATTATACTTATTTATGATTAAAATATATCAACAAATATTATTTTAAAAATTCAAACTCCTAATCAAATATATAATTTTTAAATTGATAGAAAGAATTTTAGTTAATGTGGGTAGAATGTAAAACCCCAAAATTTCATAATGAATAACCTGTATTATATAGTATAAATGAAACAAAACAAAATGAATTGATGATAATATAATATTTTGATACATTACAATATATTTATTATCTTAATTAAATTAAATCTGAGTTGTAACTTAGAATTCACAAAAAACTGAGTTATATTGTGTTATACAAGAATAATTATTTTTTTGATGGCTTGAATTTCGAGTAAGGCCAATTTTTACCAAATACTTTTAATAATATTATTATAATATTATTATAGTTTTTACCTTACTATTGGGATGGTTTTAATGAAATATATTAATTATATTATGAAAATAATTTCTTAATGTCTTTATAGAATTATTCTTTTGGTTACCAATTAATTAAAAATAAATAGAGGAACTAATGTAACATAAATGGAAGGTTTCTATAAAGATTTCATTTTCTAAAACATAAATTTATATTAAAAAGTTAGATTAATTAATATTAGTGAATTATATTATATTAATTTATATATAATATATTATATAACATATTTTTCTAACTAATACACTATATTTGATAGGAATATGATAAGTAAAAATCCATTTTTATGTAGAAAAAATTATTTTTCTAAAAGGAAATTTTCAAACCGTTTATTGAAGATATTTTTGTAAAAATATATTTTTGAAACACAAAATTTTAAAAATTCAATATTTAAATATGATTCTCAAAAGTGAATTCTGGGATATTTTAGTATTTAACTGTGATGTTGCATTTTTTATTAAGTAGTAAAAAATGCTAAATTTTATTAAAAAACTCTCATTTATTTGAAATAATTTATTTGGATAAATTATATATTTATTTTGTTTAATATTTCAATTATATTTATTTTAAATATATTAATATATTTTCATTCATTGGGGTAATATTTATATTTAATTTGGACCAGAAAACATTTCAATCAATAAGTAATTTTCCCTTAAAAAACTCACGATCTTATTTAGTCTGCAGAATGAATTTTAAATTAATTTCATCATCTTTTATGACTTGAATTTATAACAAATGGAATCCGTTTTTTTAATAATAATGATTAATAATTTATAGTAATTAAAATTATATTTTTTGAAAAAAAATATTGGTGAACACAATCCAAATTAATTATAGTAATTAAGGTGTAAATGAGTTTACCTAGTTGTTAAACATTCATATTAAGGTGCCAAATTACCAAGACAAATATACTAAAAACAATATTATTGACATTTTTTTTGATGTAATACATTTTAAATAATTTTATAAATAATTTAGGAAAATTATGAATGGAATTCCCCACGAAGTTACTACATTTTTAAATTTACACGAATGTTACTCCTCTACCAATATTAAATAGAACTCACCCCAAACTACTCCATAGGTCTCAAACCTGTTGGATCATACAAAAAACTGAAAACATTACTCTAAAATACCTTCCCTTTGTCATCATATAATAAATTTTGGCATAAATCCAACCAAATAATGTTTATTTATAAACCAAAATGAATTACTCGAAGAAGAAGTATGGTTCTTCAATGATCCCTTTAGTTTAATTTCGTTCTCCACCCCATAAATTCTTATTATATAATATTTAATTAATAAAAATTTCATTTTTTAGGTACATAAATTTCGTCATATTATGTTTCTGACTTACACCTACACACACATCCATCAAAACCGACTCATAATCATCCTTTGTGTACGGCATACTACCACCTCATGAACCTATTTCATGAGTTCCTCCATTAACTCCAATCATGATGGGTAATAATGGGGAAATTTTTCTTTTTATATTATATATATATATATATATATATATTATGATTTTTTAATGATATTGAATTACTATATAACACATTCCTTCAGTTTTCCAATTTTTTGAATAGGATAACATCATTCGTGGACTTTGGGATTATCGCCTCCTCAAAGAGATGTGATTCATTTGAAAATAACATTAAATGTATTAAGGGTTATATTAACAAAAATATATGGTATATATGAAATAAAAATTATTATATAGTGATATAAATTTATATATATATATATATACGACATTGACATTAATTAATTCAATTTTCAGGAAAATGGTAACAACAATCATGCTTATTTATGGCCTACCATTTCAATGAATAGTGTACTTAATTTCCTATTATCTTCTATTATAGATTGATATAAATTCATATATAAATTCATATATATGATATATATAACATGATTTACATTCTTTATTTTATTATCTATGTAAGAAAACCAAGAACATAAATTCATATCTTGTACAAACAACTACAATTGTTACTATACAAACCATAACATTTAAATTGTATTTTTAATAAATAGGTAATATATGTTCATAATAAATAATATATAAAATTAAATATAATAATATAGTTATTTTATATATGTATAATAAAATTTTATTTATTATATTATATGTTTGAACATGTAATATTTAAATCAAAACATAATGTAAGGGTTTTCTCATCCCACTTTTATTTTTGTGAGATTTGTGCAATATTCACTATTTATTCTTGTTCTATGTTGAATATAATGTCCCTATGAATTTATATGTAATTAATTTCATTTACTTAATGATATTTCAATTATTAATTGATTTTATTCATTCATGGTTTTCATTATATAAACGTAACTCATGTACTAAGGGGATTTCTAATCTTGATTTTATTTTTGTGAGAATTATTCCATATTTACCACTCATTTCAACTCTGTGTCTTATATAATGTGTATGAATTTAATTTATGATTATAATAATTAAATTAACATTAATTACAAATCCATTTTATGATAACTCTTTCTTGGGGGTTATGGTTCAATGGTTATAAATTTTATAATGTAATTTTGCCACAATATTCCTTATTTGATACACTTGTTATGTTTTTCACCTATTTATATATACAAGGTGTATATAATGACCTTTTAAATTTTATATCATTAATATCGTTATTTACAATCTATATTATATTTCATGTAATATTAATTTTTAATGTGGATTATGGTTCAATGTTACCAAAGTGGTGATAATTTATTGCAACAATCTCATCACTTATTGGGATTATTTATTACTCTGATTCCATAGAGGAAATATTATTATACATATATCATGAAAACTATAATATTATTCTTATTTATTTATTCAATATATATTATTATAATGGTACCATTATTCTAGTTATTTTTTTCTTAAGATAATTATTAAAAAAATATCTTCAAATATAACATTATAACTCTTTTTCATATGAAATATTTGTTCTTTAAAAACTAGTTTTACAAAAAAAAAGTTTGAAAGATTTTCATTTTCTTTTCAATGGTTAATTTTTAAATATATAGATATATCTTCAATTAAATAGTTCTGAATTTTTTAATGTTTTACAAAGTCTTTAAAATTATTTTAATGTCATCCATTATAAGTATTCAAGGATATTTTCAAAGAAAATAGTATACGGAATTTTCTATGATTTCAATTGGTTTTTTAAAAATAAGAGGATATTTTATATAAAAAATGTTTTGAATTATTTTCCAAAATTACATCATATAATTTCAATGTGGTTTTCATATATATGTATTTTGAAAAAAATTACGTCTACAAATTTGATTTCCAACAAAAGGTTATTTTCCACAAGAAATTATCATAGTGATATTTAAAAATTTGTCTCAATTAATGATGACATAAACTGATATAGTTTGATCATTAATATAGATATGATAATAATAAACCATTGAATTTCATTCATCGAATGAACTATTTTTAAGATGACATGTTTTTTCTGAAACTCGTTTCTCTTCCATGGGTAATACCATGATAAAATTTTATGAAACCCACTTATTTTCAAATGTTATTCAATGATGTAATGAGTATAAAACCTATTTCTATTTAATAGGTTATAATATGATGTCCATGAAACATCTATCTTGTTATGTTCCATGTCAAAATTTATTTTTTTATTACCTTGTGGAATACATATGTATGATTTCGTTATTGGATTGGAGGGACTCATGTCTCCCTATAATTCATTGGGTAATGATGGATGACTCATGAGTACATATGTTGTGCCTGGACCTGATTACATTTTCACAATGTTATGAATAAAACTTATTTAATGTTCATAGTGTTATGGATGGAACAGGTTGTATTTCCATATGTTAATGCATAAACTTGATTATATGTTCACAATGTCTCTATGAACTGGACTACATGTTCACAATATTATACATGGACCTTATTTTATGACCATAAGTTTATACATGAACCCAACTGCATGATCAAAATGTTAGGTTTGAACCTAATTACATTTTCACTATGTATATGATATTTAAATCATGGTTTATATTTTGGTGATGATGAAATCATGATACATAAAATAGTAATTATATATAACAACATAAAACATAATCAAAAAATAAAGAAATTAACATTTGATACTGTGAAAATAAGGAAATATTATTAAAAAATATTTAATTTTATCTTATAAAAGGATCATATATGATTTTAATATGAATATGGTTTTAGATTTAATATTATTAATTCCATTATACCTGATATTAAAAGAAAGTCCACCCAAAGGGTTTGTATGGTAAGGGATTTTGTCTCTATTTAATTTCCCTGTAGACTAATTTGTTATTATTAACCAATTCACATTGATAAGGTGTATATACTGCTGAATTTCAATTTTTCAAAGTTCATGTTTCATAATTTTACTTACAAGTTTTCTTTTCTTTCTGTTTTGAGATAGTTTTTGAGAAAATAGGGGAAACGGGATAGTTTTGGAAAATTTCTAAACTACACTCTTGGTCCTTCATAGTACACACCATGTGAATGTTAGAAGTTTACTAGCTGCATGTTGACTTATTACATTCCTTGTGTTGACCATGTAAAAATAATCCACTACACAGCGTGTAGTATTCCTTAACATGTCGTGTACTTTACTTTCCATGTACTGGCTGAGTCCTAGACATGTGTTGACCCATGCGACTCATCAAAGTCATGCGATGGCCAACAAACATGCATATATCGGAGTACATACAAGCTAATACACAGAGTGTAGTACTTAATACATGCCATGTACTTTTATTTTTATTCGTTCATATGGTAGAGAATCACATCTCATTTCTGAAAACATCTTCTTATTCCCTGTTTTCATACTGTGATCCTCCAGGAGGTCGAGAAGACATCTTCTCATAGATTCTTCAATCGTTAACCATTCTTTATTACATCAATTGATGCAGTACTTCATCAAAAAGGATAAACCTGAACATCTTGTTCCATGTTTTTACCTTCGCCTCACATATCGTAGTTTCTATTCGAGCAGAACTTCATTAATTCGATGGAAACAAATATCAACAATGGTTAGCTTCTAATTTGAGCTCGATAATGGGAGTACATACTTCTACGAGTCTATGGTATGTGGTACATACCTTCAAATCTGTTTTTCTGGTCATTGTGGTGTTTCAGGTTTTTAGTGCAATATTGGGTATTAAGAGAGACATGTGTTTCATTATATTAAATTGATTGTATGCCTTATGGGATGTTGTTGCGCATTATCATACTTTTTATTCTTATGCGAGGACAGGATAGAGGTTGTTTCTCATTTGGGGCATTTTTGATGGGGTAGTCAAAATTTTTATAATTTAATTATTTTATTTAGCTACTTAGTTAAATAAATTTTAGCATCATTATGTTTATTATAGGATTTCAAGACATTAGTTCTAGTATGGACATCACATGGATAGTGGAATTCTACTATTTAAATTTCTTTTCATGCTAGAAGTGGCACTTTAGATTATATATTTATGCGATGCATAATATTTCATATTTTATAACCTTTGGTTTGTGTTGGGTGTGGTCCTGATTTTATTTAGTGATGTTGATCATAGTAGGGGCTTGGTCCGGATTAATTGGGTGGTTTATCCTTGGGATTGGTCATAGTGGATGTCAAATAATGGTAGTGTGACTGTCAGGTAGGGCATGGGAAGGGTTAATTAGATGGAAAGGTCATTGGATTCAGAGTGACATGGACACAGGGACATGAGGTGATAGAAAGGTTGTGGATTGGATTCTAAATTTGGTTACAACTACTCACTCATGATTTGGGTCATGAGCAAAAATATGATTCCGTAATTGGGTTATTTTGATTTCTCGTGAGTCTAGAGGCCCCCATAGTTTTGGATACATGGTGTTATTTAGGGTGTTCTTATCGTGGAAACCATGTGGAAGGTGAGGAGCCTTTATATTGGATTAGAGTTCCTATGGAACGATGGTACATGTGACATGAAGTGTCAGGAGGCACACGGTTTCAGGTTACTATTTCTTGGGCATGCCTATGGAACATCACTACTTGATACACGAGGTTTCATCATGAACACGTTTTTGGGTTATTATTGATTTGGTGTGCCTTCAAAATTTCGGTACAGGAGACACATGGTGTTGGTAGGCACATGGTTCCTAGTTATTTTATTTAGATTTGGGCATCAGACGAAGTAGGGGATGCTCCCTTGTGTCTGTTGGGCACCAGTGGAGGTTGTGTTTACATTTTTGATCATAATGTTTACTTTATTTATAGATGCATGTCCTCTTAAACACTTATAATAGGTACGCACCCTTGGGAGGTGTCCTACTATGATTAGTCTCACACCGTACGTGGGACCATTAGGAGGTGTGTAGACTATATGGACTTACGTGAAAGAAAGAGATCAGCTTCAAGAAGTTGGATCATATTTGTTGTTTCATAGAGGTTTGGCATGGTGCTTAAAGTCAGGCATTGCAATATTTTACATTATTGTGATTTCATTCCTATATCTGCATTATAACTTATTTCATAGCTACTATTGGTTATACATTGGCTGTAGTGTTTATTTACATTTATAAACTATTGGGGATGCATGATTTGTTATTAAAATAGTTTGTGTAAGTGATGTTAGTCATGATGTTTTTGTTACATTCCACTGCTCTTCTTTCTATATTTCTTCAACGGGTTTATCGGCGATTGATTGTGTTTATATTATGTGGTTCTCGTTCGAGTCTACATAGTCTCTTATTTTATATTATACTCAAACAAAAACCATATTTTCTTCTGAGTGGGTATATCCTGCCCACTATACATGTTTACACCCCCACTGTTATTCAGTATTCTTTGGCGTTCTGGTATGTACGTCTATGGTCAGAAACACCTAACCCATTTAGCATTGTTTTTGTAGTTGTTCGGTTCTTAATGTTACAAGGTTGTATCAAATGGGGTTATTCTTGAAAGGGATTTAATAGAATATTATCACTGACTTCTAATGAGATCAAGAATAAATTTAATTTCTTCTAGATTACTATTTGGGATGTGGTGGACTGAACATTGAATATTGTGGGAATTGGATTTCTAACTCATGCTTGGGTTCCTGCAGCCCCAGGTACAAGCGATGGACCAAGTTTCCTTGGGTGGGGATTTCTATTTTTGATTTTCTCTGATTACTATTTATATTAATTCCACCTTGGTGGATTACATGGTGTCTGATATTATTGTTTGTGATGTGTGACCCTTGAACTAGTGTGGTAAGGGAGAATTGGAACTTGGCCTGGTATGACAAGGCACGTTTTCTTGGTTTTGGATAGGCAAATTGTTAGGGGATTTCAATTTCATATGAGTATGTATTCTTTGTGAAGAGATAATACCATGTTAAAAATTTCACATTCCATGATATAGATTCTTATAAAATGTGAAAGGTGAAATTCATAATATAATTTCTTTTGTATTACAATATAATATTCCATTCATTTAATTATGTAAAAGTTTTTGTAGAATTAGATATGGTCTTGGATCAAAAATTAGAAAGCAAGTACTATGACTGAGGTGATGTTTTTTACTAGTATTGGGCATCCTGGACATTGGATTGTGGTAGTGTGGATGTTTGGATTGAGTGAACCAGTCATCGGTTTAAGGAAACAATGGTTGTCAGGAAGGGCATGGCCCATGGTACTTTTGATTCATGGCATTGTTGAGGGTGGGTAAGGAGGCCATGTGTCCCGGATTCTATAGGGCATGGTTACAGTGTGGTAGAGTAACGTTATTTGTTATACACTTCTTATTTACTTCTTTCTATATCCATGTTATATATATTGTTATATATGTGGGATGTCTGGACATTTATGGTATTCAGAAGGTTCCTCTTAGATGGGTTGATGGAACTTTAGGTGGGTGATGGTAAAATGATGTGGGAGCACGATCGGGTTTAGATGTTTGAGAGACAGGTAGAGCAAGAGCTACATGTAGAGGCTCTTGGATAGGATCAAATTCGTGATCCAGTACAGGAAGAGCAGCAACCATGTTTGGAAAGGTTTAGTCCATGGATCAATGAGAATCTCCAATCTATTCAGGTAGGTGTCATGAATGGGATTGACCGAGGCACTCTGGGTACAACACCTTCTATGAAATATCTGATGTAAGGGTTCCAGTCGCAGTACTCGCCAATTGTTTCAGGGTGGGGGTGGTCCACAGGTGGCTGAAAACATAATATAGAGTATGTAGATGATCTCCGAGTCGATTGATAAGACTCTAGGGCAGATGATCAAGCTGATGACGTACATGTCGAGAGGACCGGAGAATCGTTTGTGGGATTTCCATGTTTATGCTCGCAAACATGAAGGACTATCATTGAAGGACTTCAATAAATGATTTATCAATAACTTTTTCCCAAGGAAGCTTAGGGTAGAGAGAGATCAGGATTAATTGAGCATCTAGTATGGTGGCATATCCGTGAACGACTATATTTCTACCATCACTAAAATGTATTTCTTTTCACCATGTATAGTAAACGATGAAACCTCGAGGGATAAGAGCATCAAAGATAGATAATTTCATGCCATTATGGTGTAGGTAAACATCTTAAGGTTGGTCCTATTCTCTGATGTGGTGAATCAGCAATCATTGCCAAGGGAAACATTATAGACAAGTCCTTTTTGTACTGGTTAGTGTATTTTGGTGATAGTTCAGACTGCATGAAGTGAGTTTGGGATAAGTTCCAGCATGGAATTCAGGACAATGACTTAGCTAGAACACATTTTGTCATCTCATCAGTGGTTTCCTTTCAATGTGGGAAACCATGTAATGTCTAAACACAATGTGATAGCCCTCTAAAAGTGTTTTGGGATTCTGGATAAGTCATACATATAAGGAGGTTCCACAGGCTGCCTTCTCAGACAACTAGTAGGTTGGGACAATGAATGATGGTGGCATACGAGGTTGATTCTGGATCAGTACAAGGTGAGGTTATGAGAAGCCCAACTTAATGTGAAGGATACGACAAGGACAAAAAGTCCGAACTAAGGGGTCAGTGGAATGTGACTCAAGTAGCACCACAGGGAGGTCAGGCATCCGACAATTTTACTTCAAGCCAGGTGCACGCCGTGGAGCTGCCCGAGGCTGAGCAGGCTTGTGAGCTGATGATTTTCAGATGTACATTGTGGGCGTGGGAATGTCTTTTCTTTTTTCCTTTTGTAATGGGTTATAAATGCATGTCCGTTTGAGTGAACAATGTGAACATGATATATGTGGACTGACCAAATGCTAGCTAGTGGTATTTTCACCATTTCAAGTTTTTTGATATATATATATATATATATATATATATATATATGAGATGTGTGGAATCTGAACCATCATATACTTGGAATACATGAGTTTTCATGGGAATTCATGCATCGAGGATGTGGGTTACTTGACAGGCAAGGCACCGGGTTTTGTTTTGACCATCCATTGGATGAAACACCTCATGGAGGAGGACACAGATGTTGTGGGATATTAGTTTTGGTGTCGAGAAAGACACCGTGGATCATGATAGAGTGCAGGAATTAAGATGCATCATGAGAGTACCCTAAGTCTAGAAATATGTCATTGGAGATTCATTGATTCTATTTTTGGGATAGAAATTTCTCTAGTTTTCTTCACCACCATTGGAATGGAAATTCAGGGTTTCATTTCTTTAATGGGGTACGCTTGTAAGATCCTGATTCTTACATTAAGGTACAAGATTCTTTTACATTCTTTATCGAGATAGTTTTTGAGAAAACAAGGGAAACTGGGCTATTCTGGATGATTTCAAGATTACACGTCGTGTACTTTACTTTTGTACGTAACAATTCAGTCCTAGCCATGTGTTGACCCGTGTGATGCGTCTAAGCTGTGTGATGAGCTGGAAACCATTGTAATTCAGATTATGTACAAGATAATACATGGTTTTTATTCTATAATACACATCATATATTTTTCTTTTTATACATTTATAAGAAAGAGAGTCACATATCGTTTTCGAAAACATATTCTTCTTCACTAGTTTTTTAATTTGGTGCTACAGGAGGCCGATATCACTTCTTGTCTTAGATTGTTCATATGAATCCAATTATTTAATCTTTCGGTTGATGTGGGACCTCATCATAAATTCTAATCTAGCACATCATATTATGTTATTTGTTCCTTCCTCTCACATGCTGCAGTTTCTATCTGTGCAGAATTTCATGAATTCGATGGAAATGTATATCTATTAATGTCAGCTTTTAATTAGAGCTTGATATCATACGTTCCTATGCCTCTGAGTCTAAGATAGGTGGCTTATACTTTATTAGTGTGTTTTGGTCATTTGGGAGTTTTGTATTTTTAGAGCAATGTAGGGAATTGAGAGAGACCAATGTTTCTTTATATAGAATTGATCATATTCATATTGGGATGCCATTGGGAATTCGATTACCTTGTTATGCTTGATCAAGGTCAGGATAGTCGTCATTGATCATTTTGGTTTTTTTGGATGGGGGATCCAAAAAGGTAATAAATTAATTGATTGATTCAGCTATTGAGTTAATAATGTTTAATCATGATTATTTTTATTAGAGGCTTTCAAGACCTCACTATTGGTATGGGACAATTCATGGCTAGTGAAATAAAACTATATAATTGTTTTTCATATTTAATTTGGATATTTTAATTATATATTTGTGTGTTTGTGTGTGTCTATGTTTGTGTGTGTGATGCTTTATATTTCATATGATGGATCCTTTAGGTTTTGTTGAGCATGGACCAAATATTCTTGAGTATTGTTGATCACACTAGGTGATGGGCCCAGAATAATTGGGTGGAATAACCATGGGATTGTTCATCATGGACATCAAATTGATTTAGTGTGGCTCTCGTGTTAGTAATGTTCTGGGTTACATTGATGGAAATGCCATTATATTCTAATAAACATGGTCGTAGGGGCATAAGGTTCAAGATATGTTGTGTCTTTCGTTCAAATTTTTTTTATTACCGCTCACCCTTGATTTGGGTCATGTTCACATAGGTGAATCCGTAATGAGGTTGTATTGGTTGTTAATGTGTGTAGAGGAACCAATAGTTATGGTTTGGTTATTGTAGTTTGGGTGTTCTTGTCAAGGAAGCCACGCGGAAGGTGAGGATCCTTTGGATTGTTTGGTTGAGCCTAAGGGACGTCAGTACTTGAGACATGAGGTGTTAGGATCCACATGGTTCTAGGTTAATACTGCATAGGAATGCGTACATAATGTCTATAATTGAGACATGAGGTTTCAGGAGGCACATGGTTTCGTGTTACTATTACATGGGCATGCCTTCGGGACATCGGTACTTGAGACATGCAGTGTCAGGAGGGTCATGGTTCCCAGTTACATGACTAATATTCTAGCATTGGTCAATGTAGGTGACCTTCCCTTGTGGAATTTGAGCACCATTATAGGTTTAGTTTACATTGTGAAACATACCCTTTAATATCCTTAAAAGGGAGTTCTTTCTTAATCACCAAATATTAGGTACACACCATTAGGTGGTATCCTTCAGAGATTTGTCTCACAGCCTACATGGGCCCTTCCCGATGCATGTAGACTTTTTGGATTTATGTGTAGGAAAGTGATCAACATTAGAAACTGGATTATATTAGCTATTGCATGGAGATATGGCATGGACCCTGAGGTCATGCCTATATGGAGTTTACATTGTTTTTAATTCTGTCCAATATCAATGTGCATAATTTATTTCATATATACTATTGGTTATTCACGGGAGCCACTATTTATTTATATGTATAAACTGAGGTGGATGCATGCTTTATTGTTTTAGTAGTATTATAAGTGGTTTTCAGCATGCAATTTAGTTTACATTCATCTTCACTTTTTCTATATTACATATGATGGTTCTGATATTGATTTTATTACTGAAAGGCATGTCTTAATCGAGTCTAGAGAGTCTATTATTTTATATTATAATTGGATTGGTACCTTATTTTTCTCCAAGAGGGTATAACCTCACCACTATACCTATTTACACCCTCACTACTAGTCGACAGACTTTAGCATTCGGGGAGGAGCTACTAACGTTAGTAACACCCAACCTATTTATCACTATTTGGGTGACATTTCATGTTGGTACGTTACAATTTAATATCCTGATTCACTCATAAATAATTACATTTCATGTTTCACTTTTATTTATCCCCTTCTGACGGTTTTTTCATGAAAAATACCAAGTGGTTAAGTTATCTTTCCAATCTCACATTATTTTGTGATTGGTAAATTTCTATTGAAATAATCACATCCTTATGATCATATTTATTATGAATTAAATATATTATAAATATCCATATTCCTTTTTTATGGATTACATTATTTCCTAAAATGGGTACCATTTTTATATTTGGTGTTTAGTCTGGAAGTTATATGATTACATGGTGAAATTTAGATATATCAATATCTTTTATTTACTATTGATCTTTATTTCTAATACACATTGTTTATTAATTATATTGATTATTATAGATATGATTAATTTTCAATACATCCAATACATGGCATGAGTTTGGTTAATGAAATCCCATCGATGTAATAGTAGTCTCATGAAATTGATCATTTGGGAAAATCAAATTGGGTTTTACAGAGTAAATTTTAAACTGTCTTAAGGATTGATATTGACGACAATGAATCATGTTCATTGGAAACATGGCCTTGAATAATTAATACTTTCCTTCATATAGTATTTAGTGATTAATATCAATGGTATTTTCACTTTGAATAAATGTTTCTAATCATTTTATTCTATGATTATTGATTAAATGGTATGTTTTTTAGTCATTTGATGTTTTATATTGATTAATCCTCATCCAGTTATTTAAAATTAATATTTATTTATTTATTTACATCTTTTTATTGATGATTCACATAGTTTCATTAATTAATATTAATTAAATTACCATTACAAATAATTTCACCTTGCACTTATTTTGTTTCATTTACTAAGGTTATGAATATGAGGTTTGTAATGAATTTCAATGATGGTGGTTTTTTAAAATATTTTGCTTTATTTTATTTTCCCAATGTAATATGAGCATCATTTATGAAATTTTTATTTTTAAAACTACTAAATTTTTTATCTTTTAGTATTTTACTATAGTTTATATTCCAATGTATCAATGTATAGAATCTTCACTTGGAAATAGGGGTTGGGGTTGTTACACTAAATATGAGAGATGTAGTGTAATAATGACACCATATAAGTGAAAAATCATTTCTCATAATAAATAATTTTAATAAAATTCATAGGTATATACATTTTCATTTTTCAACACAATGAATGGATGGACCAGATTTTAGACATATGGGAGACCATCTCTCCCTAAATCCATCGAATGTTTAGGGGTTTTTTGCTATCTATCTATGCTCTCAATCCCATTGAAATATTACTTGCGCCCATGAAATTTTATTATCATCATTTCATGATGCCGCTAATGACACATCTTACCCAGGTACACATTCATTCCATAGATACACGAAACATAGAGGCACCTAATGATGTCTCCCACAACCATCCTTTTTCCAATTGATCCCAAGAGATTTTGTTCATGGATCTTTTAAAAATCTCTGACCAAGTCAATGAATTCATGATAAATCCCCCTAGTAATGAAACTATATTATGGTTGATACCTTGTCGAAGTAGACCCATATTCCCTTCAACAATGTGTACAATTGTGTCACTTCTCAGTGATGGGTCATATCACCATCCACAACGGTAAACACCATTGGTCCCTTACATAATTTCAGCAACATTTTAAGCATTTATAGAATAATGAAAATTAGAAAATAATTCCAATTGGAAAAGCATATTTTCACATAATGTTAAGATCACAAGATGATTTTGAATGTGTTTGGAAGACTGGTAATGTCATCCTCAAGCCGGGTCTACTTATAAATTTTTAATGGGAATTCACTTTTAACTAGAACACACACATAAACACTTGGTAAAAATTATACATTAAATTTCATGGACATAACTAGTTTTTTGGAACCTATAAATTATAAAAGACACTGTCTCCAATATAGGAACACTTATTAAAATTGATCATAGTACCGTAAATGCTGTTTTGAGACTCTTTTCCAGAGTAATGTTAGAAAAATACCTTGAATCCAAACATCCCAACTAAATTAACTTCATCCCCAATGAATACAAAACTTTAATTAGAGTGGAATATGAGAGAAACCCCGCATTTTTTGATCATTGTAAAATCATTGTTCTCAATATCTTCAAATGTAGTTTTATTTAGAATAAGGAAATACAACCATCTGAGAATGGTTGATGGAAATAAGTATATATAAAAAAGATGAAGAGCCCCATGATATACATATCAAAACAATTCAAAAATGAAATATGTTTTTTGCATCAAAAAAAAATTGAAACACATAAGTGATAGTTTAGGTACTAACTGGGCTGATGATGTGGATGAATAATAAAATTATAATAATGATCAAGACCACTCAATTGAAATTACAAACCTATTCATAGACGCTATTAGATTGTCCACTGAGAAGGAAAATGTTACAAGAAATCAACATGAACTAGGTAGTCATAATCTCCAGTATCCAATTTTGGATAGAGGGAATTTCCCACCAAATGAACTGATGAAACTAGACTATAAAACTGGTACTTCCACCCATAATAATGATATTTGCACAAAATAAATTCATGTTGTGGTTGACACTACATCATTAGGAACCAAGCGAACCCATCCCCCTCAACAATTACTTCCACTTCTAAATTAAGTCCTCAAAAGGTTACCAAAACATATCATCTTGACTATCCATCATAATATCACACTTTCAAGGTTGATTTTTCAAAAACTATTGTGTCCGCAGACCTAAGAAATGAAATTGTATTTATTATGATCCACCCAAAGGACGATCCGAAAACCCCCTCGGTCTTCTAGATCCATTGTGAAACATTCCTTCATGGATTTGGACGATGGACTTGAAATGAAAAAGATCGCTGCACTTGTCATACATGATAACTCAGCTTCAGTTCTAGTCCCCAATTATATGTAGGTTTATAATGTTCACACAAAGAAGAAGAAGTTCCTCTATCAGAGCTCTATCAAACTGCAATCTTCATTGGACCCTCCTGTCCTAGGTACTTCTTATCCTCTTTCTAATGCATCTGAGGACTATTCTATGTTTCTTGAAAAACTGTGTTATGATCAAAATGACTCTGGAACTGACGTTTTTTCTGAGAATTGTTTTTCATTGCACTCATTGAACATGATCACTACTAACCCATCCCTTATTGTGGGAAAAATAAATGCATCTTCAATGGAAAGTAGCCCGGTTATAATTACATGTGACACCACAGTTGAAAAAAATAATGAAAAAAAATCTCATGACTATAAACCATCCCCCTCTCCCTCGCCTCACACTGCACCCTTAATAGGGATATTCAACATGAGACACAGAATTCTAAGCACACCCCATAGGATAAAAAGGAAATTCAACCTACACTACATGATTGTTTACCTGCTGTTCTAGAGTTGACAAATACGTAGGAGACTAACGACTCCCCGGAAAAGAAGCATACTACTAGGCCACTTTCCATAATGGATGCAAAGCCTCCAGGTTCAAATGATTCTACAAAATCAAATATGACTACTCAATTAAAATAACCTTCAAATAAGAACAATTTCATCTCTCAAAATGTAAAGGAAAAGACCAATAACACTCATGAGGATAGAAGTTCTACTATAAATAATGGATCTGGAAAAAAGAAGAAAGGGAGTTCTATGTTAAAAATCAGATTTAAATGAAGATCATTTTTTGGAATTTTCAGGGTATCGCCATCTCTAAAACCCTCAATTTTTTTTAATTGAGTGATTAAGATGTATCCCCCCATTCTTATTTCTATTATTGAACCTAAAATATCTTTCTCCTATTAATATTTTCCCTTGTGTCAATGCAATTATGTTTGTGCTGGTGAAATCAATATCAATCTCAATACTGATCCTTTATGGATTTTTTTTCACAGTTTTCATTATAGGATAATAGTTTTTTTAATATCTCTAATCAAATTTTCACATTCACTCATACTATTGATTGTACTCCAACTTTCTGCTCCCATTTTTACACTAAGAATAGATATCAAGAAAGAGGAACACTTCAGAATAACCTATCTTATTTAGGCACAAACATAAATTATCCTTGGTTTCTTGTGGGATACATTAATTCTATTCTTAGATATACTAAATAAATGGCCCATATCACAACTCTATTTCCACGAGAGTATTCAAATACTATATTGAATACAAAAAACCTTATTTAATTTAACCTCAATTGTGAAAAATACACCTTTTATAGAAGAAATTTTAACAAAGTGGTCTCCTACACGTTGTATAGATCCTTTACGAATGTACATGCTTTAGACCAATGGTAAACTATCTCAAGCATCACTCTTCACAGAATGAACTCTGTTCATCATAGAATCGTAGTAAACATGTCTTAAAAAAAATGAAACCTCGGTTTCCATTCCGTTTCGACAATGTGTGGCTCTCTAATGACAAATGTAATATTTTCATACAAAACATCAGGTCCTTAGTGTCACACAGTAATGGGGCCTTCGATTACAGCCTCAAAATATAATACCTCAAATAGACGCTCCAATCATAGTGAAACGCCAAATCCAGCCAAATCTACAATGAAATCACTCTTCTTGAGAAAGATCTCAATGATGTGAAAATAAAAAACAACAAATCTAATCTCCACACTGATCTTATGTAATAAATTAACATGGCAGTCAAACTGAATTCCTTGTTCACATTTAATGAAAATATGATAAAGAAAGCTTATAAAGTCAAATGGTTAACTAATAGTGACAAAAATACCAAATTCTAAAACTCTATCGAAAGAATCAAGAAGTCCTGAAGACCTCTCACCTTTAAAAAGGATGGGGATACGATTCATGAAAAAGAAGATGACATTGCTAATCATATATTCTCTTACTATGAAACCCTCTTAAATGGACCAGATAATTACAAAGACGTACTTTTGAAGGTCATTCCATTAGTAATCACTAATCTAGAAAATTCGTTCCTTCATAACCCACCATTGGATACTGAAATAAAAGACAATGTATTTAGTCTGAATATTGATTGTGCTCTCAGTCCTGATGGATTTAACAACAGTTTCTTCCAACACTTTTGGGATTCCACTAATATCAATGTTTATAATATCTTTAAATCCTTTTTTAACAATGGACTGCTACCCCAATCTCTTAATTATCAGTTCCTCAACATGATCCCTAAAGTGGATGTTGCCTTTGAGATTCACTTTTTATGACCCATTGATCATATCAATACTCTTTACAATGTCATCACTAAAATCATTTCTAATCAGCTCTTAACTATTAATGAAACAATTTTCTCTTGGAACAATTTTTTATTTATAATGTGTATACCCATTCCAGACTGTATCAATCTTGCCTCTATGTGTATCAAAAACTTGAATAAACCTATTAGAGACGGAAACATAGCTATCAATATTTACTTCATAAATGATTTTGACACCATGAATTAGAGAATTATTTTTAAATTATATCGTAGTTTTGGTTTTAGTACCCCCTTTTTCACTACTACCAAAACTCCCTTCAACTCGACCCATATCTCCATTTTGGACATTGGCTCTCCTGAAGGATACTTTAAATGCAGAAAATGTGTCAGACAAGGTGAGCCCCTCTCTGCCATTCACTTCTCAATTGCGAAAGACTACCTTAGTCATCTGGTCAATCATCTGGTGATCCAAAATAAAGTTAAACCCATTCATGTCTCTATGAATGTAAACTCCACCACTCAACTACTTTATTATAAGGATGTAATACCTTACCTCCATGGTGAAAAAAGAAAAATTATTAACCTCATGAATGTTTAGCTTACTATGATGAAGTCGATGGTCAAAACATAAGTTGGAAGAAATCCAAAATATTATTTGGGAAGAACATCCCCCTCAATAGAAAATAGAACATTATCAGTGACTTAGGGTTGAAGGAACACTCTCTCCCTTTAACATTCCATGGTGTCCCCATATTTTGGGGTAGACCCATGTCCTTCCACTTGGTGACTCTTGTTAATCAAGTTCTCTACCAACTTTCCTCTTGGAAGGGAAGGGATCTCTCCATGGAAGGCATGAAATGCCTTGTTAAATCCACTATTTTTTCCAATATGGTATACTACATAAAGGACTACAAATAGACTATTTTTCTTATATAAAAATTATTACAGCTATTAAAAACAGCATCTTCACTGGTAATATTCTCTAAATAAATCTTGTTTTGGTCGCTTGGTTCGTTTTTTTTGAAATCCATTGAAAATGGTGGAATTGGTATAACAATTTAAATGTCCTTTAATGATGCTCTCCCAGAATGAAAAACATGGAAGCAATTATAAAATACTTCTAATTATGTCACATTTATCAAGTATAGATTATTCTAATGACATAAGTCATGAAATTAGACCTTCATTAATTATCCCATTTTACCCAACCACAAGCTATCCTTCGCCAACATTATGAATAATTATAGATGGATGGTACCCAGAGATTCCTCCATCAAATTATGGCTATATAACTAGATAATAAATTCTTTAATCTCTATGATTCCTCCTGATCAAAATCCCGAAAACACCAATATCTCTATCAACAACCCTTTAAATTCTCAACATGATCATCTTCTAACAACTTTTTCAAATCTCATTATAAACTATCATTTTTATTTAAATTAGGATTTCTCAATTTGGTAACCTTCTCATAGTGGAATGATTAACTCAAAAAATTACTACAATGATACTTGCTACAACAACAAGAATGACATCATCGAGATTAAAAACATAAACAAACATTCGATAATGCCCTTGAGATTTAGTCTCATCTGGAGACTTTCTCTCAACATAATTCCCACTGAGTTTTTTCTTAAATCATGTATATTTCATCATTTCTATAAATGATATATATGTATCCAAGATAGAGATGATTCTAGTCTTGCCTTTTCATTCTTGTGCTACTGGTTATGATCTTTGGAAATATTTTTTTGACATCTTTGACAGCAGATGGTTGATACATGACTCTGTCAAAACTCAACTTAAGAAATGTGTAGAGATGAAGGGCCCTCAACAAATCATGAATCTCTTAATTGTTGTAGTTTCTTAACTCCACTATGTGATATGGTATGATCCAAATGTTGTTATTCATAGAAACTAATCACTCATTCTTAATATAGGTCAGAACTGAATCCTCATTTCCATAAAGGGAGTTTCTTTTTGACAAAGAGGTCATTACTACAACTCCGTTCATGAAAATGGAATCCTAAAACTTCTATAGATCTACATAAACTTATGTCCTCCACATCTCACTTTTGGGGTGTTCTTGAGATCCCCTATCTCTGTATGGATCAAAATCAACAGTGATGATTCCTCCAAGGGCACTCTGGGCATGAAGGGTGTGGTGTTGTCTTCATGAATTTCGTCTACCAGATTTTTGGCTGCAACATGGGTCATTGTGGCGTTTCCACATCCCTTGAAGCTGAGATGATGGGTTTTATTTATGAAAAAAAAATATTCCTTGGTTTTTGGTTAGAAAAACATTTTGATTGAACGTGACTCAACAAAAATCGTTCAAGGTATTTGGAATGACGTACCTCATCTAGCCTGGCCGATTACTACCCGTTGTTTGGAATGCAACTATTCGCTCAACGAGTAGAATAAGATCATCACACATGTCTGTTGGGATGCTAACATGGTTGATAGTGGATTGGCCAACTTTGGAGTTAATCAAGAAGTGTCATGGTGGGAAGACCTCCATACTACTCATATTCCTCTCCATGTGTATGATTGTAATATTATCCCATTCTTTCGACCCTTGTAATATTTATTTTAATAAATTTATATGTCAAGAAATCATCCCTTTTTTTATAAAAAATAGTTACTTTCATTTATAATTATATAATCTTATATATAATCTGTAACAAAGTTTCTTTATATAGTATATGGTGGATTCTCAAGATAGTTTAAAGCTAACTAGGGATTCAAAATTGATTTGGGATGATTTACATATTCCTTTACAATTTTTTTATAATGTAATTAATGTTGAATAAAAAATTAAACAAATCTTTTGTAGGGTTATAAATACAAATGTTTTTTATTAGACCCATTCAATATTTTAAATAATATGTTTGATGTTATTCATGGTAATTTTGAAGAGTTTCAAGAATCATCATATCCTAATAATGATATATTAATTATTTTAAATAAATTAACTCTCATGCACACATAATATAATTTATAATGTATTAAATCTTTAAAGGACTCCAAATGGGTACAAATATACCATCGTTGAATCCAAAATGTTGGTTTTACCATATATCTAAAATAAGGTTCATTTTAATTGAATTTCTGGTCATTTCACAATCATGAGTGTATATTATATGAAATAAATTATTTAAATAAAATAGTTAATTTAATATACTTATTATATTTATAACCTGTAAAGTCATTATATATTCCTCATTATATGCATTCGCTTGGGTTATCCGCATATACATGGGTGACATGTACAAATAATGTGACTCTATAGGGAGAGACTTCGAATTCAAAAAAATGAATTCTCATAGATCGATGATTGGACTCAATAGAACTAATCATTGATATTGAGATAGAATAAATTATCATTAGTAATCAATCCAAATATTTGGTATGTATTTTTTAGTATTTATCCTTGTTTTCATATCATTATGATCACATAACATTACTTCTTTGAATTGTAACTCGAACATACTTTTTGAAAGACCTATTATTTATTAGTTTTTTGAACCTATGTTTTGAGAATAAATTAATCTAGGGATTCAAATAATTAAATATTTATTGTGTTTCTAAAATAATATACGACTAAAAATTATGTACATTCAATATTGATTATTATTTTTTTCTTCTGTCCATCTAATCCTTTATTATTTTCATATTCATCACGGGTATCTGATTTATCCATTAATTAAACCGTACATTATGGTCTATGCCATTGTATGTTTTATTTCTTTCTCAACAAATTTATATTCTGGGTTTGGATTTCAGATTATGAAACATCATATTATTTTCCATAGGGACTAATTTTTTGTAGTAATCATGGAAATCATTTTGAGATACGTTCTATAAACAAATAATGGAAATGATGACGGGTATTAATTTTCGATGAAGGGTGTCCTATATCCTATTTATAGTATGAAATAGATCTAGGTCGACACAATTTATATATATTATACTAAAAAATAGAAAATTATTTTACATTGACCTTACTAATGAATGAAGTATAGAATATTGAAATTACCCTATTATACTATTTTTAGATAAAATAACCACATGTTGTGTAGATCATTGATGCGGAGAAAGGGTTTCCAAGTGATAAAAATATCCCATAGTATTGTTTCTGATATCACATGTTATGTCACCCATGATTAACTCCCTAATGTATACAATGTATAAACTCTTAAGAACCCTGAGTGTTATCTCAAATTATACGGGGGTAATATATCTGGTGACCTTGGATGAACGTGACTTTAGAGATGCAGTGCATTACAAGTACCCCATTTATACCCACATACCATGTTGTTGGACTACCACACCATGGATTTGATCCTATTCAATCCATTTTGTTTGGTGGAACATGGTCATGTTGTAAACGTGGACAAACAAATTGTGCATGCCATAGATATACTATGAATTTCACATTTAAATGGGAAAGAAAATTCAAGATTTATCATATGTGTTCCCCCTAACTAGATGGGATAGATGAGTCTACAATCCCAATTGATAGTGTCTGTTATCCCACCCAAATGATAGGGTATTTTGATCCCTTTTATAGGAGTTGATCATGTATAGGGTCAGGTATCCCAACATAGGTATTATGGTTACTATCTCATATTCATTTTACTTGGTGTGGTCAAGTATCACGTCACCTTCATTATGGGTCTTTGATACACATCTATGGGAAAGTAGAGATGGAGTTAAGTATCAACTTGTGGCCTAGGGTGTGATTCTCGATCTATGAGTTGAACATTTATGGAGTTATCTGAACCAATTTTCAAATGGAATGAACCTCTATTATTGACTTGAATTCCCTGGTCTTATGTGTATTTTAACGAGTCATGTGTTCCCTTTGTGTATTTCACTCTAGGGATCATATAACTCCATTCAACTATATATATTAATTGTCATGAACCCACCCACTAGGTACCTCTTTGATGGTGGTGAGACACCTGTGACACCTTAAACCCTCCATAAATAGGCTAAGGGATAGTGACAATCACTGAGATGGAATAAACACAAATGTGTGGCTTTATCCTACTGCAACTATATGAACACACATAGCCATCACCATGAAAAATTACAGAGGAATAATAAAAGCCTACAACTTCCTAAGTATAACAATTAATGAAATACCATATAGTGAATAAATCAAAGTATTATATAATAAAACCCAATCATACTGGGTAAAAATATATACCCAACAATAAATTATGCCCCATCTTGACCGCAATTAGAAAAATGTAAAATAATGGAGTTCTTGACTCTTGATATCAGTTTCCATCCATTAAATATTGTGTATCCACCCAAGTACAACTATTTTCATTTGACAAACCCCGTCAATTTATCCACATTATTCATAAGACATGATATGTGTGGGAAATACTAATTCATGGGTGATTATATACATACCTTGAAGGATTCCATGGAATCCAAGTATGGGGAAATACATAAGTGAGTGATCAACCATGTCAAACAAACAACAATTATGCTTAAAAAGACAAGTGAGAGGGATAGGGAATCCTTATATCCATATACTAACTGAGAAAAATGAGTAATACTATAGGTCCAAAGGTCCTCTTTTGATTCTTATTAACTCATGTATCTATACAATAAGACCTTGTGGAGTAATTTACCTCATCAATTCGCTCTATGATATGTTGAGGTACGGTCTCCAGTAGAGGACCCTTTCCCTTTTGTGATAAGGGGGAACCACTACAAAGATAGTGGACCCAAAACAGGGTTCATTCTGGGGGATCCACTCGATCGAGAGAGGAAATTTTTAACTATAACATGATGGGGTACCATGAGATCTATTTAAAGAGTATGGGGATTGCACCATATTTCATCAGGGGGTTTCCAACCCCAAAATATTTATAATGTTCTTAACGAATCACTACCATTATATATGAATTTATCGAAAAATAAGCAAACTTATTACGACTCATATAGTAATAACCCAAAATTCATAAAATGAATATTCATTTAAAAATAAGAAACTAGATTATTAAAAAATGAAATTATACAAAACACATATAGAACATTAGTTTTTGGACCAATAGATTTTATTTTATGTAAGATTTAAACCACCATTAATTATCATAATTTTCAGTAATATAATCAGTGTACATTAAAAATTATGACTAATATATATTAATGGTAATGAAAATGTTTAATTTACTTAGATGATAAAAGGGATATCCTCCACTGGTATGATGGTACTATATAAATTCTATATATCAGAGTTCCTGAAAGAGATAACACTAGTAGGTTTCTCCCTTGAACATGCACAAATTGGGATTCAATAAATAAATCCCAAACCAAATCCTATTATGGTAGAAGTTCAAGATCCTCAAGATCATGACCCAACCCATGTATGTTAATCCAAAAAAATAAAATACACCATTGCACAATGTAACAGTTGGTAATTAACTGCTGTAATAAAATGACATGTATCTAGGGATTAAAAGTATGATTTTTTTGGTTTATAATAATTATACAATTAATAAATTAATCAACTTTTGTAACACTTTATTTATGATTAAAAAATTATTTTTATAAAACATTCAATTTAAATCAATAAAATAGAAATAATATATTTAAAAAATATGTAGAATAAAAATGAAATTTTTTTAATGAAATCGTGAATTATTAGAATAAATATTATTTTAATAAAACATAAATATAACTGAAATATAATATTATTATATAATTTGAAGACATTATATTTCCTTTTCATGAAGGATAAAAAAATATTACATCCAAAAACAATTGTTACATTTCATTAAAGGGGGATTTTTTTTAATTAAAATTTTAAATTGTCATATTAAGGTAATTATTTAATAAAATAAATATTATTATGAGAATATAATGATTATATTATCCAGTAGTATTTTTTCATAATATTAGGAGATATATGATATTTTGAGATAATTTAAACATGGTATATAAATGATTTATGTATTATCACATATAATTTAGCCAAAAGTGATGTAAAAGATGATATAAAAGGTATATGTGAACAAATAAATATATCCATTTTAGTATATTGGAATTTTATGTTATTTTTGTTTAAATTTATTAGTGACTTATAGGATCATCCAATACAATTATTATATTTTAATGATTTAACATAAATTCATTATAAACAGGAATAACATCCACATAAAAATGGTTATTATTATATTATTATTGGTTCATAAACATTTAAAATATCGAAACCTAGTCTTCTTTATTGAATACTATATGCTAATACACGTTTTGATTTTCTTTTTTGATTAAATATTCACTTATAATCTTGAACCTAACTTTGAAAATTAATAAATAATTCAGTTCTCTTTTTCTATAAAATCTCACAAAACCTCCAATCCATCTTCACAATAAACTATTATAGAATAAAAGTACTATAAATTCACTCTCCAAATCCCTCGTAATGTTCCTCAATATCTCAATAAGTTTTTAAATGGATTTTATAATTTCACTCTCAATGTAAGGGATCCCCCATTATCCTCTTTATTCAAGCACCTTCTTTTTCATTTGCATTATATTTAACAATTTTTCGTTATGGAATATTTTTTTAACTATATTTAATTGAGTAATTTTTATTTCCATTTGATGATAGACCACTATAAATCTCATTAAACTCTTCCATGATCCTTTACATTCAATTTATATGATTCCAAATGTATCCTACATATTTTCAATGCTACAAATATTTATACTGAATACCCATCCCCATTTTCCACTAAATAGTTTTTAACTTTGTGTACAAATCATTAGTTGATGGTGGAATTACATGAATTTCTCAAAAAACCCTCTAATGATGGGATTAAATGTTGGGAAATATGATACTATATCAAATGACCTATGTGAAACTCTTACACAGGTTCTTGATATGAAATTGATTGGTGCACCTAGATAGCACAACAATAAAATGGATAATGTTTTAATCTCAAGGGTTTTAATGTATGTTTTTTGGGAGATTATCATAAGAACTCTAGGTTATATTGTATTTGAAGTTATTTTTGACTTATGTTAATGATTCCATCTTTCATGTTTTCTACACCTACTAATGTTGTAATTATTTGTATCATGTTATATCATGAAACATTGATCAAGATTATGATTCTCACCCCTCTTATGATAAATTGATATAGCCCTTGGATCTCATGTACTTATTTAAAATATTATATTCTTTATTCACATTGGGAAAATGGATCCTTGGAATGTAAAATTTATAATGTTCCTATAATTCATCAAAAATAGTCCCTTGACAAATAATATTTGCGAGGATATTCGTTTTCCAATTCCAATAGTAACTAAAAACATCATTTTAAATTTTATTGTCAAAAAAATAAATTTGGAACGAGTTGGGCGTAAAACCACAAGAATAATATTTTTTACAAGAATATACCCTAATCTAAAATACCCACCCATCAATATTTTTATTTTCAATTGTAGTTAACTTTTTCTAAAAATAAATTCCAAGAAATAATGTATTTTTGACTCGACCCCAAACAAATACCTTCTATCCAAATGTTTCATATGCAACGAAATTATCATTCATTTAAAAAAATTATACATATAGGGAATTTTAATTGAGTCACATCACAAAGACTCTTTTTTGTTCCGATTTATTAAATCTATGGTTATATTTGCGCTTGATCTTGTAACAATAAATTATATTTTCAATGGGAATGTTGTCAAATATATTAATGTCATAATTCATCTAACCTATATATAAACCCCCCTTATTTTTTTCTTTATGTTCTTAATTTGAACTTCCATATCCTTCTTTTCATCTTATTTTTCTAACCACCCGTCCCCTAGGGCCCATGCAATGACATTACCCAAACCCGCCTACCAAAGGCAAGGGGTTCATGAATAGTGTCAAATGTGTCAACATGAATGTGGGAGGCATCTTTATGGGTACCTGTATGGATGCACACAAAACCAACTCCCAAATATTGAAAGATAAACTTGCATTCTACTAAACAACCACTGAGAAAAAGTAAAAACTGTAGGTAAAACGGGCCACAATAGCAACCCATGAAAAGAAAAACAATGAAAATAAGAAATTACTAGGAAACTATGACATCTGTCTGATGAAAATCCCATCTGATGATTAACTATAGAGTAGCTACTGGAAGAAATAGAAGTATGATATGCCTTCCTCGTCTCCTTGGGCACCACCGAGTCATGGGCCACCAAGTCCTCTATCTAGCCGGTAGTCATCTACACCAGATACAACATGTGCATGGAAATCATGTTCAGGGGTAAATAATACATTACTCAATAAGTACCATTGAACCAAAAAAGGAAATTCTAATATTAAATCTATGAATAAAACCATGAATAAGGATCATGATGCATGATATCTCAAACGAGGTATAACACAAAGTATTGAAAGTATGATTTCAGTCACATCACTGAACACCATGGACTATTGGAGAAATCCTCCACTATGAGTACAGTGGGTCTACCATGTCACACAGATATTCTCCACACTATCCATGGACTACTATTGTACTCATCCCCAATGATTACCATCAGTATTATGGGTCACATAGAGATGCTCCCCATCATTGGCATGCCTTGTCACAAAAAGCTACTTCCCCCTATGGACATAAGGATTACTCCTCCCCAACGTGTACCATGGTTATGTTGGGTAACACAGGTCCACCCTTCACCATGGGCCTACAAGGTCACATAGATCCTCTTCTCACTTGGGAATCTAGATGATGCACATAGGGTCGCTTGTCAGCAGTCTTCAGGTCTCAGCCAACTATAGGGTTTTCGCACGTAGTGCGCTTGTTTTTGGGAGAACCACTCCCCATGTCATTTGTTATATATAAACATCCATTTAATCCTCGTTATAGTGTTCCAAAATATTCACATTTTTGTGAGGGTTCCAACTCGTTAATCGTCTCGTCAATCGGATGACCAGTTTGTATGTTTAGTGTGTTTTAGTTAATAGTGGCTGGATACGTCTGGCCTCGATCCGACCTGGTCCGAAAGAACCTACCAACCTGTCCTGAGGGCCCCACATTCTCATGTTTAGTTCAACTGACCCGACCTGGCCTGGTTCAGGTCTGGGTTAGCCTAGTCTTATAGGGGAAGTGGGCCATGCCCATTGGGTCTTGATGGACCCAGCCAGGTTCGGCTGGTGGTCCAGCCCACTGGGTTTCTCGATGACCTGATCTCATCCATCCCAACCTGATGGGGAGGGACCTCCTTATATATAGAAGGTCTGGCCCGATGGGGGGGTACGACTTCCTACCCATTCCACCTCTCGCAAACCAGACCTCTTTAGCCCGATCATGTAGTGCGTCCAAGGTGTTGTAACAGGGCCTGTAAAACCCGACCACCTAGGGTTCTTCATGTGGCCAGGGGACTGAATGCCAGAAGGAGTTTTGGCACACAGTTATGGGCTGCATCCCTCCACTAGCCAACGGCTCCATCCACTCATCTCTGGCCCAATCTGGTCATTGATGCTACCTATGTCATGTCGGCTGGTTATTCTGTGGACAACTAGGTTCGCTCCGGTGGTCTGTGTTCTTCCTATTGTCTACAACTCTAGTCTCTATGGGGTGCTTCCTTAACTAAAAAGGCTTCAAAACCTTATTTCTAAAAATTAGAATCTTTAACCACAAATAACTCACAAGGCGAAGGGGTTCAGGACTTGTTCATGTTGGCCCGTGCCCTTTACGTTAGAGTTTTAAATGTGGAGTGGTTTGGGATTGTGTTTCTATCAAAAAATAATTAATCCAAGGGTTGAAAACCCTATAAAAATACCCTTCTATAAGAACGAGTGATCTGGAGATCAAATAGTTTTTGGGTGGATCTGAATTCATCATTTCATACTATGGATGAGGAATACATGAAACAAAATAATCCCCTACCTCATTGGAGTTCGTCGTTGAAGTGATATATTGGCTGGGATTCATATTCTTTTGGGGTTCGACACCCCCTGTATCATTATTCAAAGTTCATCAATGTTTCTGGCGATTCTACATCCTACATAGTTAATTGTTGGTTTGAATTATCATCATAGGTTCGTCAGATAAATTACACCTTTTTATCTTGATCTCTACAATGGTTTAACGCACTAAAATAAAAGAGGTTGAATCATTTCTGTTACGCTGTGTTGTTGCATCATTACGCTTTTTCATTTATGGAAAAAAATATCTATAATGATTCATTTAGTGTGCTGTTATGATTCACATTTATGATCGATTAAGGAGCTTAATTTATTGTAACTCATCATCAATTTTTCATCGCACCGCAGCGCAATCGTGCCCCTTCCCAAAGGTTGTGGAAAACATATAAAATTACATTTAATGTTGTTTTATTTTTTACTGAATAGAATGAAAATTAAATTTTCTGTTCGACCCATTCTGGTCGATGTTAGGTCCATTTTAGGTGAATATTTTTGTTCTGAGTACAACGGTGACATCCAATTTTTATTTTGGGAAACAATTTAGATGTTTCCAAAAATGAACATGCACAACATTTAAATTCACATAAAAATTCTCAAAAACTATCTTCCTCCATCAGCCTACATCGGTCATGGTTAATTCCTTCCTAAAGAAAATATATCATTATAAACTCAATTGTGTTCCCAAATTTTTAATCTGATTAATTGTTTGTGAGTTATGAGGATTAGAAAATAAAATAACTTTTATTTAAATTATGTTATTTATGATCAAATCCCAAAGACCAACATTCATAACCAGCATGATCCAACAAATGTTAGTCTCTGCATAAAGGAATAATAAACTCAAGTACTCAATGGTACTCTCAGATTTCCAATTTGAGATACCGTTTATGATTTATAAGGATTTGAAAATAAAATAACTTTATTCAATTATTTTATTTATAGCTAAAATCTAATTTCCATTGTTGACTTATGCCGAACAATGTTAGGCTTTATATGAGGGGAGAAAACCCCCACAAGCTCAATGATGGTGTCATATTTTCAATATGAGTCACCACTCATGAGCTAGAAGCATTTGAAAATAATTTTATTTATTTATTTTATTTACGATAATGAAACATTTTGTGTATTCTCAGTATTGTTCAGTACTGACTAATATTAAGTCCCTCCTAGGGTAAAAATTCCATCTTAAATGAAACGGAGCCCCTGGATTTCCAATTCGGGCACCCATTTTAGATTTATATAACATTTTCCAGAAAACTGCTCACATGTACTATTTAAAACATGACATTTTTAGATGGATCATTTTGGCAATTTTTTTTCTTCAAAATCACACGTTGTCTCAAAACCAAGTCTCGATATAATTCCATATGATTTAAAAAAAATACATGTAATTTTGAGACATTACATTACTTCTCATTTTTGGGCTTAATATCCTCGTAATCCTACACTAGGATAAACAAACAAATGGGGGTTACGGAGAATGAATCTGAGCCGCCTGCTTCCATGTGCTCTTGTAGAGATTCTCATGATACCTCTGAACATGCACTAGATGAATTGACAGACCACGAAGGACCATCTCTTTTTGATCCTCTATCTCCACTTGGGACTATGAAAATGACTCCCCATCCTCAATGTCTAGGTTTCAAAAATCGATGACATGAGATGGATCATGCACGTACCACCTCAGATATGACACTTAGAAACATCATGCAACCTATGCATGAGTGGGGGGGAGAGATAGGCGGTATTCCACCATGCCAACTATGCTAAGAATCTATAAATTTCTGATGAACCTCAGATATAAATTTCTACCCTGACCTAAAATCCTCAATCCTCGTCGGGGTGAGACTCGAATGAAAACATGGATTCACTCTACAAACTCCAAGGGTTTCAATATCATGTTATTATCATATTTATTCTTTCTCTATATTGTACTCATCTATCTGACCATCACTTTGTTCAATAATGTATATGAGCAAGCACAACTGAGTCTCAAATACCTCCTGTAATACATTCCACAACCGGTATGAGAAGAAATCATTATTGTCTGACACGATTGTCAAGGAGTCCCTATGAAGCTGCACTATCTTCTAGACATTAAGGCATCCCAATACCTCTACCACATTTCCCATACCATGATAATAGACTAAATTAATGTCATAGCCCTAGAAGAGTTCCATAAATTGTCTCTTTCTAAACAACTAAAAAACCTACATGCACCTTTCCATCCATATGAAAGGAAACACCATTTTAACTGAATGCTTTTCCTATCAACCCTTTGGGAGTGGGTACTCATTCTGCACAACGAATTGGTTAAATTTAAGGTAATACACACATAACCACAAACATTAGGTCTTACTAGTCCCTTCATTGGAAAGTACCCCACCTAGGCCCCCATATCGTGAAACTCTACGAAAGACATCTAATATACTAATGATGATAATAGTTCTATATCAGGGTGTATAATGAAGAATAAGTCCATCTCCATGTAGGGACGAAATACAAGAATCATCTTTTGAAAGAATGTTTCATCACTCCTCCACAACTATTGGGGATTGAAAATTCAGAACATCCACATCCAGGATGAAAAGGCTTATTGACACAAGAGTGATCAGTTGTACCCACATATGCATGTGTTTATATTGTGATTCATGGGTCTAATTTTTCACCAACCAAGGAAAAAATCATTCCAATGTTACAAATATAAAACATCCTTTTACCTAAAATATTCTGTCTGATCATGAATAGTTGATGATAAGTGCATACCCAAAAAGTTCATAAGGACTTAACACTTCCTCCAAGAGGTTCCAACCGACACTCTCTCCTCAAGGGTCATATCACACTATTGGAATAAGTGTGATTATCGAGTCTCCACCCATAGGTATATCCAGAAGTATGAATCAAGTAAATGATTGAACCAGAAACTCTAGCTCTTGAAAAATATTTGTGACAAGAATGATTGATTAGATCATATGACTGCTAAAACGGAAGCTACTAGTAGACAAAAAATGTAACTCGAATCATTTCTTGAGCCCTTGGATCATAATACTTGACTACTTGCATCTAGTCCCTTCTCCTTCCATCTAGATACATAATCCTGGTGTTGATCAAATTTGGGTAGTGGTTGTAACATGTAGAAATGAATACCACCTCCTGCTGCTCTCCTGGATCCTATTTGAATTCTACCGCCATAATGATTCGTTTGTTACTATCACATTCTCTGCCCAGGTGGCCAATAGACCATTTCACTGTTAGCACAGTGGGCTAGAATATCTCCAATGTAGTTTCCACTCAAATATTTTGAGAAGACTTTCCTCATCATATGTCGAGAAGACTCGCCCCATTATCCTTGTGAAGTAGATCCCTAGCATTGGGACCACGTTGTGGAATGTATCAAATGTCAAATTATATGAGACTCGAATTAGCTGCATGATTTCTTACTGCTAACATATACTATATGTATCTGCTAAACCAAAGGACTTCCATCCAAAATGGTTCTTTCTAGAATCCAATCATAATTAAGAATGCATAGAGGAATAGTACTAGCTCGGATGTCCTTATACACACATTTCTCAGTTGTTTGAGCCTCAATGCACTGGTCTTACTGTATTCATCCAGTGCCTAGAAATGTTTGTATTCCTCAACTCTTGTAACATTTATTTTAATAAATTGTGGGCTTTTTCCACATAGGTCAATGAATCATCCCTTTTTTAGAACAAATATTTACTTGCCTTTCCCATTTTGTAATCTTATAGAAAATCTATAACCAAGTGTCTCTATATAGTAAATTTTGATTCACAAGACAGTTTCATGATAACTAGGGATTCAAAAGTGATTTTGGATGATTTAAATATTCCTTTAAAGTAGATTTACAATATAATTAATGTTGAATAAAAAATTAATCAACACTTTTGTAGGGTTATATATATACACGTTTTTTATTAGACCAGTTGAAAATTTAAAATAATTTTTTTGATGTTATTCAAGGCGTTTTTGAAGAGTGTCATGAATAATTTTATCCCAATAATGATATATTCTTTATATTAAATAAATTATCTCACATGCACACCTAATTTCATTAATAATGTATTTCATACTTAATGGACTCAAAAATGGGTACAAATATGCCATCATTGAATCCGAAATGTAGGTTTTACCATATCAATAAAATATGTTTCAATTTAATTGAATATCTAGTTAGTGCACAATCATGAGTAGATATTATATGAAAGAAATTATTTAAATAAAATAATTAATTTTATATCCTAATATGATTTATAACATATAAAAGCATTATATAATCACCAATATATGTATTATCTAGGTTTATCCACATATACATGGGTGACAGGTAAGAAGGGATAACCTCTATAGGGAGTGACATCAAATTAAATAAAAAATGATTTCTCATAGATCAATGATTGAACTCAACAGAACTCCTCATTGATATAGAAATAGATTAAATTAACATTACTGATAGATCCAAATTCCGAGTAAGTAATTTTTCAGCATTTATCCTTGTTTTTATATCATTATGATTACATAAGATTCCTTCTTTTAATTTTATCCCGAACTTATTGTTTGAAATAAATATTATTTATTATTTTATTGAACATATGTTTTGTTAATACATTAATATAGGGATTCAAATAATTATCTATTTAATGGGATTCTATAACAATATATGACTAATAATTACATATATTTAATATTGATTCTCAGTTTCTTGTTTTCTGATTCTAATCCTTTATTATATTTATGTTCATCACTTGAATTCGTCTTATCCATTAATTTAACTATTCATTGTGGTCTAACTCATTGTATGATTGATTTTATTCTTTTTAATTTTTATTCTAAGTTTGGATTTAGGATTCTGAAACGTAAAATTATCATTCATATAGAGTAAAGATTTTTAGTAATAATGGTAAATATTTTGATATTCGGGATATGAAAAAAAACATAGAAAGGATGGATGGTTTTAATTTTCAATGAAGGGTGTCCTATATCATATTTTTTGTATGAAATTGATCTTGATCAAAAACAATTATATATATTTTACTAAAAAAATAGACAATTATTTTACATTTACCATGCTTATAATGGAAGAATAGAATATTAAAATTTCCATATTGGAATATTTTTATTTTCAATAAACACATGTTGTGAAGCTCATTGACTTGGAGAAGGGGTTTCCATGTGTGAAAAATATCCCATAGTATTGTTTCTGATATCCCATGTTATGTTAAACTTGATGACATCCCTAATGTGTACAATGTATAACCAATTAGGAACCCTATGTGTTATCTCACATTGTATGGGGTGATATATCGTGTGACATTAGATGAACATGACTTGGGAAATGAGGTGAATTACAAGTATTGAATCTATACCCACATACCATGTGAATGTACTAACACTCCATGGAGTTGATCCTTTTAAATCCATGTTGTTTGGTGAAACATGGTCTTGTTGTCGACATGGACTGACACATTGTGTCTGCCTTATAATGAATTTTTCTTTTAAATGGGTTAGTACCTTCAAGATTCATCCAATGTGTCCCCCTCTACAATAGGAAATGATTGAGTCTACAATTCCATTTGATAGTGTCTGTTATCCCAACCAAATTCATGGGTATTTGGATACCATTCCTTTGAGTTGATCATGTATAATGTCAGGTATCCCAACATAGATATTTGGGTTATTATCCTATATTGATTTTTTAGTCGGGGCAAGTATCACATCACCTTCATTATGGGTCATTGTTACCCATATATTGGAAAGTATAGATAGAGTTAAGTATCCAATTGTGGCCTAGGGTGTGATCCTCCATCTATAAGGTAAACTCTTATGGAGTCAGCTGAACCAATTTCCAAAGGGAATTCCCCTTTATATGTTACGTGAATACCATTTTTTGATGTGTAATTTAGTGAGTCATGTCTTCCCTTTGTGTATTTCACAATAGGGATCATATAACTCCATTGAACTATATATATTCATTATCATTAACCAACCCCCATGGTACCTCTTTGATGGTGGTGATCCACCTGTGACACCTCAAACCCACCATAAATTGGATAAGGGATGGTAATAATCACTAAGATGGAATAAAATGAAATGTGTGTACTTATCCTAATGTACATATATGAACACACATAGCCATCACCATGAAAAAGTACTGAGGAATAATAAAAGAATACAAAATCCTTAGTATAACCATTAATGAAAACTCATATAGTGAATAAATCATAATATTATAATTTAAAACCCAATCGTACTGGGTAAAAATACATACCCACCAACAAATTATGTCCCATATTGACAGAAAATAGAAAAATGTATAATAAGGGAGTGCCATACTCTAGTTGTCAATTTCCATCCTTTGAAGATGGTGTATGCACACCGGTACCACTATGATACATTGTAAACCCCATCAATTTATCCACCATAAACATAATACATGATATGTGTGGAAAATAATAATTCAAGGGTGATTATATACATACCTTTTAGGAAACCATGGAATCAAAAGATTTAAAAATACATAAATGTTTGATCAACCATTTCAAAACAACAAGAATTATGGTTAAAGAAGCCTAAGCGGGAGGGAAAGAGAATCATTATATCCATTGACCATCTAAGAAAAATGAGTAATCCTATAGATCCAAAGGTCTATAATTCATTCCTTGTAACTCATGTATATATACAATAAGACCTTGTAGGGGACCTGTACCTCACCACTTCTCTCTACGATTTGTGGAGGTACAATCTCTAATAGATGACCCATTCCCTTCTGTGATAAGGGGGAACCATTATGAAGATAGGGGACCCAAACCATGGTCTATTCAGGGGGATCCACTTGATAGAGAAATGAAATTCTTAATTATAATATTATGGGGTACCACATGACCCATTTAAAGTGTATGTGGACTGTACCATATTTCATAAAGGGGTTTCCAACCCCAACACATCATTAATGTTCCTACAGACTCCCTACCATTGTACATGAATTTATAGAGAAATAATCAATCTTATAACAACTCATGTTGTAATAACCCAAAATTCATAAAATGAAAATTACTTTTATATTAAGAAAATGGATTATTATCGTAATAAATTATATAAAACACATGGAATACTTTTTTTGGATGAATATATATTATATTCTATATGATTTAAACCAATGTTAATCATCATTATTGTAGGAAATCTAATCGTTGTACATTAACCATTATTACTAATATATATTGGTGCTTATTATAATGTACAATTGACATAGATGATAAAAGGGATGGCCTCCACCGGTAGGATGGTACCATATAAATCCCATATATTAGAGTTCTTGAATGAGATAAGACCAGTATGGTTTCCCTTGATCATTCCCAAAATGAGATTCAATAAAAAAATCACAAACCAATTCATTTATGGTAGAATTTCAAGATCATCAAGATCATGACCCGACCTATGTTAGTTAAACCACTAAAGGAACACACCATTGCACACCTTAACATTTGGGAATTACCTGTTGTTATAAATTGACATGTATCTAGGAACTAAAAGTACGATTTTTTATTTTTTATTATAATAATATTATTATTAAAATTAATAATTTTTATTAACACTTAATAAATGAATAAAATATTATTTTCATAAAACATTTAAATTTAAAACACTAAAAGATAAATCGTATATTCCAAAAATATGTAGCATCAAAAAAGAAATATTATTAAATTAAATCATTATTTATTAGAATAAATATTATTTTAATAAAAAATCCATGTAATGGAAATATAAATTATAATATAATTTGAGAACATTAAATTTTATTTTCATAATGGTTAAAACTATTACTTCAAAATAATTTTAACTTTTCATTATAGTGTTATTTTTTTAATTAAATATTTAAATTATCATATTTAGGGAATTAATTAATAAAATATATATTATTCTAAAAATATAATCTTTATATTATCCAATTGTATTTTTTTCATAATTTTATGAGAATGAAGAATTTTTGGGATAATTTAAACATGGTACAGATATGACATATTTATTATCACATGAAAATTTGCAAAAAGTGATGTAAATGATGTTATAAAAGGTATATGTGAACAAATAAATCTATGAATTTTAATATAATGAAATTTTATGTTGTTTTAGATTAAAATTTTTAGTGAATTAATGGATCCTCCAATACAATTATTATATTTTAATGATTTAACATAAATTCATTATGAACATGAATCACATCCACATTAAAATGGTTATTATTATATTATTATCAGTTTATAAACATTTGAAAGAACAAAAACTAGTCTTCTTTATTAAATACCATAGGAAAATACATGGTATGATTTTTGGTTTGGATTAAATTTAAATATAGACTCATAAACCTAAATTTGAAAATTAATAAATAATTCAGATATCTTTTTCTATGTAATCCCAAAAAACCTCTAATTGATCTACATAAAAAACTATTGTAGAATAAAAGTACTCTAAAATTATTTCTCTAAATCCCTCATAACGTTCCCCAATATCCAAATATGTTCCTTTATGGATTTTATAATTTCACTCTCAATATAAGGGATCCCCCGTTTTTCTCTTTATTCAAGCACCTTCTTTTTCATATGCATTATATTTTCCAATTTTTCATGATGGAATATGTGAATACATATATTTCATAAAGTAATTTTTATTTCTATTTGATGATAGACCACTATAAATCTCATTAAACTCTTCCATGAACCTTTACATACCCTTATTATGATTCGACGATTCATGTTGTCTACACAATCTTATGTTGTAATTATTTTTATTATTCTATATCATGAAACATTGATCAAGATTATGATTCTCACCCCGATTATGTTAACTTGATATACCCCTTAGATCACACATAATGATTTAGGATTTTATATTATTTATTAACTTTGGGAAAATGGACCCTTACGATGAGAAAATTGTGTTGTTCCCATAATTCAACAAAAATAGTCCCTTAACAAAGACTATTTGTGAGGAGATTCATTTCCCAAAGAAAATAGTAACAAAAGAAGTTAATCAAAAGTAATGTATTATCGAAAAAATACATTTGGCATTATTTGGGCATTAAACAAAAAGAATAATATTTTCCACTTGAATATAACCCCATCTAAAATACTCTCCCATCAATATTTTCATTTGCAATTATAGTTATCATTTTTTGAAAATAAATTCTCAGAATGAATGTATTTTTTATGGGAACCCTCACAAATAACTTCTATCCTAATTTTTAATATTTGAGTGAATTATCTCTCATTTAAAATAAACCATACACATAGTTAATTTGTGTTGAGGCCCATCACAAAGACACTTTTTTGTTCCGATGTAATTAATTTCTATGCTTTTATTTTCAATTGATCTTTTAATAATTAATGATATTTACAATGGGAATCCTATCAAATATAGTCATGTCATAAATTATCTTACCTATATATGAACCCCAGGATTTTTTTTCATTATGTTCTCAATTTTAAGTCCCCTCTCCTCCTTTATTCTTATTATTGTCACAACCCGTCCCCTGGGGCCTATGTTGTGACACCCCCCAAGCCCGACTACTGAAGGCGATGGGATGGAGAATAGTGCCGAAGGTGTCAACCTGAATGTTGGAGGAAACTGCTTGGGGTTTTTGTATAAGAGTACAAAAAACCATGTCCCCAATATTGAATGGTAAACATCCATTCCACAAAAAACCCATTTAGAAAAAGTACAAACTTTAGGTCAAATGGCCCAGAATACAATCCCAGAAAAAGGAAAAATTAAAATAAGAAATTACTAGGAAACACTGAAATACATCCACTGAAAGTCCCATATGAAGGGTGATTATAGAGTAGCTACTGGAATCCATAGAAGTATTCCATGCCTTCCTGCTCTCCCTAGGAACCACCGATTCATGGGCCACCAAGTCCTCGTTCAAGACGTTAGTCATCTGCACCAGACACAACATGAGCGGGTGAAGCCTGTACAAGGATTTGTAATACAATACACAATGGGGACCCTTGAACCAATAAGGAATGAATAAAATTAAATCCATGAAGAAAACCACGAAGCAAGATGATAATGAATGATAGCTCACTAGAGTCATAACTCAATGTATATAAAGTGTGATTTTCAGTCACATCACTAAACACCATAGGCTACGGATGAACTCCACATCTATGAGTATCGTGGGTCTTCCATGTCACATAGAGCTTCTTTAAACTAACCGTGGACTACTATTGTACTAAACCCTAATGAGTATTGTGGGTATGCTTTGTAGTAGAGAGAAGCTCCTCATCGTTGGCAAGCCTTGTCACAAAGAGTCGCTTCCTTCCATGGCCATATAGAGAAATCCTCCCAAATGAATACCGTGGGTATGTTGGGTCACACAAGTCCACTCGTCACCATGGGACTACTAGGTCACCCATATCTTATTCCCACTTTTTCATCTAGCTGATCCACACAGGGTCACTTGTCTATAGTTATCATTTCTCTGCCAGCCGTAGGGTTTCCGTACATAGTGTACTTGATTCTAGGAGAACCACTCCCCATCCCATTGGTCATATTTAAAACTCCATTGAAGAATACATGTTGTATACCAAAATAATCACCTCGTTGTGATGGTTCGAACTCTGTAATCGTCTCGTCAATTAAATGCCCAGTTTGTATGTTTTATGCATTTTAGTATATGGTAGATGGTTGCGTCTTGCCCCGACATACCTCGTAGGACCAAACCTACCAACCCATAATGGTGGCCCCACATTATAAAGTTTAGTTCAACTGTCCTGGCCTGAACCTATTCGGGTTGGGGTCCGCCCGGTCTGGTTGGGGAAGTGGGGAATGCCCATTGATCCTTGATGGACCGACATGGTTCGGAAGGTGGTCCAGCCTGCCTGGTCGCCCGGTGACCCGGTCTCATCAAGATCAACCTGATGGGGAGGATCCTCCCCATATAAAGATGGTCTGGCCCGCTGGGTGAGGAATGCACCCTTCTTGTTCAACCAATAGCGGACTATCCTTCTTCAACCAGGACCTATAGCGCTTACAGGGTGCTGTTACGCGTCCAGTCAAACCCAACCACATGGGGTTCCGTATGTGGTCAGGGGACTGCCTTCCACACGAAGTTATGGACCACAACTATGGTCTCCATACCTACACCATCTGATGACTCATTCCACTTCTCTCTGGCCCAATCTGGTCTTCGATCCAACCTCTGTCATGTCGGTGGGTTATTCTGTGGACCACTAGGTCCTCTCTGGTGGTCCATTATTCACGATGTTTACACTAATAGCCTCTTTGGGGTGATTTTTTCCCTAACAAGGCCTCAAAACCTTATTTCATCAAATTTTAATTTTTGACCATATATAACACACAATGGGAAGGGGCTCGGGCCTTTTCATGTCAGCACGGACCCTCAGCCTTAGAGTTTTAAACATGGATATATTTTTGATTGAGGTTCTACAAAAAATTAATTTTTCCTACAACAGAAAACCCTAGAAAAACACCCTTCTTAAGAACAAGTGATCTGCGGATAAACTAGTTTTTGGTTGATCCGAGTTCATCATTTCATAAATAGGATACAGAAAACCTGAAACAAAATAAACCCCAAACTGGTTGGAGTTCTTCGTTGAATCGATTCATCGGTAGGTATTCGTGTTCTTTTGGCGTTCGATGCCCTCCTGCCTCAATATAATATGTTATTCAATGTTTTTGGAGATTCACTGGCATTCATCATTCATAATTGGAGCGAATTATCATCATAGGTTCACTAGATAAATTTTAATCTTTGATCCTAATCTCTGAAATGCATTAACCAATTAAAATATAACATGTCGCAACATTTTAGTTACGCAGTGTTGGCGTATTGTTATGATTTTTCATTTATGAAACAATGTACCTATTAGGAATAATTTAGTGTATCATTACGCTTCACATTTATGATCTGTTAATGAGCTTCATTTAAAGTAACTCTTCGTCACTTTGCCATCTCACCGCAGTGCAGTTATGCCACCGCCCACCAGTTGTGAAAAAAAATTATATTTTCAAGTTATTTTATTTTTTTCCTGAAAAGTATGAAAATTAATTTTCCTGTTAGACCCTTTCTGGTCGATGTTATGTCCATTTTAGGATAATATTTCCATTGTGAGTTCAACGGTGCCCTCTGATTTTCATGTTGGGAAAACGTTTAGATGTTTCAAAAAAATGGGCATGCACACCATTTTAATTCACTTAAAAATTCTCAAAAACTATCTTTCTCCCTCTACGTACATCAGTCAAGGGTATGTCATTTATAAGGAAACAATTTCATCATGAACTCAAAGGTGGACTCAAATTTTTTATCTGAGTTACCATTTGTGTGTTATGTGGTTTCAAAAATAAAATAACATTTATTTAAATTATTTTATTTAGGGTCACGACCAAAAAACTACATTCACATCCAGCCCGAGCCATCCAATGTTAGGTACTTCCTAAAGGAAGAATTAACTGAAGAAATCAATAGTACTCTCAGATTTCAAATCCGAGATACCGTTTACGAGTTATAAGGATTTGAAAATGAGACAACATTATTTAATTATTTTATTTATGGTTAAAAAGTACTCTCCATTGTTGACCTGTGCCGAACTATGTTTTTCTCTATCAAAGGAGAACATACCCCCATAATCTGAATAGTGGTATCATATTTTCAATCCGAGTAACCGTTCATGTGTTAGAAGTATTTGAAAAATAAAATAATTATATTTTCAGTTATGACATTTTTTGGGTATTCTCACTGGAGGCCTACACTGACTAATCATAAGCCACGCATAGGGTAAACCTGCCATCCTAAACAAAACAGAGCACTAGGAATTCCTACTCAGTCACCCTTTTAAGAGTTATTCCACTTTTTTGGAAAACATCTTACACTCACTATTTATAACTTAACATGTTTTTGACGCATCATTTTTGGCACCCTGGTCCTCAAAATCACACGGCGTCTTAGCACCTAGTCTCGATATAATTCCATATAATTTAAAAAAATAAATTGAATTTTCAGGATATTACATTAAATACCATTTTGGTCATGACATCCTCATTATCCTAAACAAGGATAAACAAACAAATGAGGTTACATAGCACGAACCTGAACCTATAGCTCCAGTTTTCTTTCCTATATAATCTCTTGATACCACTGAAATTACATTATAAGAATTGACTATCCATGAAGGAACTGCTCTATTTGATCCTCTATCTCCACTGGAAACTCTACAACTTTCTCCCCATCTTTAATGTCTAGCTTTCCTCAATCGATAACATGAGACGAATCACGCACGTACGACCTCAGCTACGACACATGGAAACATCATGAACCCAATGCATCTATGGGGGGGGGGGGGTAGAGCTAGGTGATGCGCCCCTCTCCAAATCTTCTAATAATTTAGAAAGGTATGATGAACCTCATAGATAACATTCTACCCCAACCTAATATACCTAATCCTCATCGGGGTGAGACTCTAAGGAACACATGGATTCCATCTTCAGACTCTAAGGGTATCCATATCATATAAGAATAATATTTCTACCTACTCTATACATTAATTAACTGCGTGACCATCTGTCTGAGGGTGAATGGTGGTGCTCGAGCATAGCTCTGTCCGGAATACCTCTTTTAATACATTCCACAACCAGGATGTGAAGCAAACATCACGGTCTGACACGATTGTCAAGGGAGCCCCGTGATGTTGCACCTTTTCCTAGATATTGAGGCATCCCTATCCCTCTACCACATTCCCTCTCCAAGAGTATGGACTAAATTGAAGTCATATCCCTATAGGAAGTCCATAAATCGCCACATTCTAAACAACTAGAAAGACTACATGCACCTTCCAGTCCATGTGAAAGGCTGGCCGATTTTACTAAATGATCTGCCCCATGACCCTTTGGTAGGGGGTACTCATTTTTCATGGCCACTTGTATAATGTTACAGTTATCCCAACATAACCTCAATCATTGTGTCTTATTAGGCCCTTGTTTTTAAATTCACTCACCAAAGACCCCTTATCATGAAGCTCAACGAAATCCATTTGATATACTAAAATTGATACAAGTTCCCTATCGGGGTGTAGAATGAAGTAGAAGTCCATCTTCATGTGGGGTGGAAATCCTATAAACATCTTCTGAAAGGATGTTTTTTTCACTCCTTCGCTACTATTGTGAACTAAAAACTCATAACATCCGCTTCCATGAGGGTAAGTCTTGCTAACACACAAGTTATCAATTGTACCCTCCTATGCATGAATTTATAATGCGCAACACGATATTCATTTTTCAGTGACCAAGAAAAAAACCATAACAATTCTACAGATATACAACATCCTTATACATAAAATAGTCATTCTGAGCATGAACAGTGGATGACAAGTCAATACCCAAACTAAAGTCCTAAGGCCTTGAAGCCTCCACCAAGAGGTTCCAACAGAAACACTCTCCTTAGGGATCATATCACACTATTATCATTAGTGTGATTATCAATTCTCCTCTCATAGGTAACTCCAGACATAAGGGTCAACCTAAATATTTACCCATAAACTCTAGGTCTTGAACAAGACTTGTGAAAATAATGATTGATTAGAACCTATGCTTACTAATACGTACGATATTTGTAGACACAAAACATACCCGAAATCATTAATCGAGGTAGTTGGTGATACTTCTTGATTGCATGCATCTACTCCATTCCCCTATAATTTGGCTCCCTAAACCAGGTGTGGATAAAATTTGAGTGGTGTTTGTAACATGTCAAAATATATACCTCCTTCTGCTGCTCTCCTAGCTCATCTTCCACATCTTCTTCCCTAATGATTCATTTGTTCCTGTCACTTCCTCAACCCTGTTGGACCATCCACCATTTCACTGTCAGCACGGTTGGCTAGAATATCTCTAGTCAGGTTTACCCTAACATATATTGTAATGAATGTACTCTTCCAATGCCGACAAGACACTCACCATGATCCCTCAAATGTAGATCCCTTGCATTGGGAGCACTTCTTGGAATATCTCTCATGTCAAATTATCTGAGATTGGCATCGATTTACTTCTTTCCCACTACTAACATCCACTATCTATATCAGCTTATCCAAAGGACATCTAACCAAGATGGTTCTATCTAGAACCCAATCATAAGTAGGAATGGGTAGTGGAATAGTACTGGCTCGGATGTCCCTAAACACAACTTTCTTGGTTGTTCAAGCCCCAAAGAACTGGTTTAATTTTATTCCTCGAGTGCCTAGAAATGAATGTAGGCCCTGATGAATACTCATATATCATCATGTCATCATGTCGAATCTATAAAATCTCTTGAACTTTCATAGACGTTATCTTTTTAAGGAATGGTCCCTTTCTATGGGATAGGTTATCAAGCTCTCACCAAGTATGTGTCACCTCATCGTATGATCTGGTAATCTAAACCCCTACATCGCCCTACTGAGCTATGTAGATGGTTCACTACGTGGGACATAATATGATCTAATGGTGTCCTGATGAGGAAGAAAACATAGTCACCACCTCCAACCAGTCCTTAGCCATATGTGACATGGGATCTCCTTAAAACCTGAGGGGTCTCTATCAATGAATCGTGTGATATGTTCTCTTGCCACACATCTCGTCTGCTAGTACTATGAGTACCATGTGCTACTCCATAAGCTATGGTATAACTGGTACACCACCCAATGAAGATATCTCCCTTATGAGTCATTCTACCCATTCCTTGACCACGTAGATCATCCTTGTGACCATGCAATGGAATCTTGAGTGGCTATCTACGTGGACTCATAATGAAACAAAACAAGATGTACCAAAATCAATAGAATATACCTGGTGACCTGACACTAATTCAATATGAACATTAAGAAACACTCAATTTCTTATATTATGCATGAAAATAATTCATTAATGTATGTAACCAAAAGGAATAATTCATGGTCCTAGTGTATGGATACGTTGTCCACTACACAAAAAATGGCCCCATAAATTTGAAATTAGATCTCGAATCAATTAAAACTATTTATCAAAAACAAAAAATAATAATCCTGGTATTTGAGGTCAATCCGACCACCTATGTCACTACTTTTTCATGAACCATCCCAGGGGGATCATTCCTTGACATCCCCCAGGCCCACCACCCTGAATGAAAATGGTTGGTGACAAGCGCCAAAGGTGTCCACCAGTAAGTGGGAGGAATTTTCCTTGGTACCTATATTCACACACACACAACCATGTCCCAAATATGAAAATGGTAAAAATGCATGCCACTAAACAACCACTGAGTAAAAGTAAAATCTGTAAGTGAAATGGTTCAGAATAAAAACCTAGTAAAAGTAAAACTGAAAAGGGAAATGTAAAAGGATACTCTGAAATTCTTCCACTACAAACCCCATATGATGCATAACGGTAGAGTAGATTCTACAAGACATAGAAGTATGTCCTTCCTGCTTGGTCTCACTAGAAACCACCGGGTCATGGGCCACCAAGTCCTCCATCATTGAATAAGTCCTCTACAGTAGACACAACATGTGTGGGCGAAGCCCATCTAGTGTTGAGTAACACATTACTAAGTAGAGACCATGAAACCAACAAATAAAGAACAAAAAGTAATCCATGAATAAAAACACATGGCATGATCACGAAGAAACACATCTTACACTAGGAATAACTCATTGTATAAAAAGTAATATTTTTAGTCACATCACTGATCACCTTGGGATGCCTGAGAACTCCTCCTCTATAAGTAAAATGGGCCTTCAGAGCTACATAGAGCCGCTTCCATGTGTCCTTCGACTACCATGGGACTCATCCATGATAATTATTATGGGTATGTTGGGTCACATAGAGACGCTCCTCACTATTGGCATGTCGGGTCACATAGAACCCCTTCTCACATAAGGCATACTGAGGTACTCCTCCCCAACAAGTATCATCGGTCTGTTGGGTCACATGGAGTTTCTCCCCACCATGGGCCTGTCTGGTCACAAAAACCCTCTTCCCACTGATCTGTCATTGCAGATCCAAACAGGGTCTCATGTCAATAGACTTCAGGTCTTATCCAAAATGTAGAGTTTATGCATATAGTGTGCTTCATTACAGCGGATCAACTCCCCATGCCACTCATGGTATTTCAACATCCTTGAAAGCCACTGTAGAGTATGTCAAAATATATGCATCATTGTGAGGGTTGAAACACAGTAACTATCTCATTAATTAGATGCATGTTTGGTGTGTTATTAGAATCGCAGTAAACATGGTATGGTTGCATTTTGGCATTGACCAGTGCTGTCAGACCGACCCGATCAACCCATCCCGAGGGCCCCACATGCCCTGGTTTAGTTCAACCAACCCAACCTAGTTCGGGTGTGGGTTAGTCTGGACATTCGGTCTGGCCCATTGGGCCTCGTTGGACCCGAACCGATATGGCCATGGGTCTAGCCTTCCGGGTTTCCTAGTGAATCGATCTCATCCATCCAATCCTTTAAGGTGCGATTATGGCCCGCTATGTGATGGTTCGGCCTGTTGGGCAAGGGCCCAGGCCTCTAGGCAAGGGTCCGGCCCACTAGGAGATGGTTCAACACATTGGGCATGTGCCAGGTCTACTATGTGTGGGACGCTCCATACACAGTCTGCCTCTGGCAGACCCGATTTCTTTAGCTCGAACATGTAGAGCATTTCAGGAACTGTCAAACACTAGTCAAACCAGGCCGCCTGGGGTTCGGAACATGGTCAGGGGACTAAATTCCACACAATGTCATGGTCCACTACAGTGGGAAACTCCACTAACATGGAAAAGGGGCCACATTCCTCTGGCGGCTCTGGTCACATCGTCGTGTCCTCAGCCATCCATGGCTTCCACCTCCATTGTGTTTCCCCCCTTCCGCGAACTCCACCGTGGGATACTACCATTGGTCGCCATCAGGTAATTCGGTGGACAATTGGGTATTCTCTAGTGGTCTATTCACTGCGTTGTATGCACCTCCCACATCTATGGGGTTTTTCCTTCCCAACCCAAGCCTCCAAACCATCTTGCCACAAATTCGAATGTTAATCCATGAAGAAAACATAATGCGGAGGGCATCATATTTTTTTGGCATGCGCCCTACGGATTTTATTTGTAAACATGGAGAGGTTTCTGATTGAGGTTATATCAAAAATAATTAATCCTAGAATTGAAAAAACCAAGATAAACATCATCCTTCAAGAATGATTGATCTGTAAAGCGACTTGATTATGGGTTGATCCACATTAATTGGTTTAGAGAAATGACGGGGAATACTAGAAACAATATAAACCCCTACCTTGATGGAGTTTGTCATTAAGGGGATCCAACTGTGAGGATTCACGTTCCGTTGGTGTTCAATGATCTATTGTCCCGTTCTTCAATGTGCGTCAAGGTCACTAGTGATTCACTAGCGTTCATCATTCTTCATTGGACAGAATTATCCTCATAGGTTTGTCAGAAAAATTTCACTATTTGATCTATATTTCACCAACACATCAACCCAATAAAACAAAAGACCTCACAACATTTCTATTACGCTATGTCATCACGTTGTTATGAAACTTCATTTTCAAAATAGCATATCTCTTACGTTTCATTTAATTCATCGTTATAATGATTATTTACAAGCCATTAATGTGGTTCATTTAATGCGAATCAACGTCGCATTGTATCGACACTGCAGTCCCACTGTGCCTCCGATAAATGGTTAAAAAATAAAATAAATAACTAATTACGTTATTTTATATTTTTTCCAAAAAAGTCTATAATTAGATTCTCTATTCGACCCTTTCCATTCAATGATAGTTCTATTTTAGGGGATTTTGGTTGTCCTGATTTCAACGTTGCCCTCAGATTTTCAATCCATGTACTTGTTTAAAATTTTCCCAAAATGTGCATGTGCGCCATTTTAATTCACTTTAGAAATGCTCAAAAATTATATTCCAGCCTCTACCCATGCCAGTCGAGGTTATGTCCTAATTAATTTTTTTACGAGATCAACATATAGAGATTCCATTCGTCAAATGATTCAATTTTCAGGTATTTATTATGTTTTTTTTAATTTAAATTTTATTTTTTTATTTTATATTAGAATTAATAATTATTATTCGTCAGTATCTAGATTTAATTATAATTAGTTAGGTTTATTTTTCATTAATTACTATTAATAATAGTTATTATTTTTAAATACATGTATTTCTTTTAAATTATTATTATTATTTTAAATTACGTATATTTAGTCGTAATTACTTTTAATTGGTGGTAGATAGTAATAATTAAGAAAATTTTCTATAAATTAGTAAAAATTATGTAATATTTAGTTGTAAAGGAAATATTTTATTATAATTTAAAATAATTTTTTCATGGTTAGTTAAAGTTTTTGGCATTAATAATATTTAATGAAAATTAGTAGTAATTATTGGTGAATATTAAACATAGCTGTTAAATAGTAATAATTAGTGGTAATTAGTGGTAATTAGTAATAATTATTAGAAATTTGTGGTAATTTGATATAATTAGTGGAAACTTGTAGTAATTAGGAGTAATTAGTTATAATTAGTTGTAATTAGTCATAATTAGTTCCAATTAGAATTAATTAGTTTTAATGTAACACCCTGACCCCAATTACCTAGAGATAGTGCATTATTACATAACATTGACATGATCACAAGAGTTCAAATCCTGAAAGATCGATTATTTTAGTATCCTTGAATGCAATAGATACATACATAAGTTTTACATTACATTATAAAATGAAAAACAAAAACAAAATTATCTCCTTTGACCACATTCATATCACAAAGACTGTCCATGTAGGTCAGTCATAATTTATATATTCACATCCTGGGAAAAATAAAACACATAAATGGGTGAGATCGGGTTCTCCGTAATTATAAAAATATAACAAAAACATCCATAAATATTCTTAAACAATTATGGAAATTTATAATACTAAAACCAAATCATTTTAAACAAATATTCTGCATAATATGGAAATGATAAATCAAATAATTTCATTTACTTGTTCACATGGATATTATACTAGTGGAATAATCACTTGTTATATCAATACCAAATTTTATAATAATGTAATGTATAGTGTCGGACATCATAACAAGAAAGTAAAGGCCACATTCCAAGAATAAAAATAAAAAATTTCAAGGTCATGTGCCAAGACACTAGTTTATCTAATGATTTCTATCAATGCATGGAGGAGCTATAGCGGGCTCCACCTAACACTCACTAAGTCCAATCCATTCCTCATATGAAAATGATGAAAACTAACTTCAACATTTGTATTAAAACTAGTATACGAAATGTCAATACATTTACCATAAACCATGAATGGTGTAAAAATAAAACATCCACAGTCAAACATATCATAAAACCATCAATAAAATTTGGAAGATTGTATCTTGGTAAATCAACATCAAACAAGTGTAAAATCCATCAAAGGATGTTGACATAGATGAAATAAAAACTATTGGATAAAAATGTCCCTTTTTATTTTGAAATCATTTAAAAGTAATATAATTATATAATAAAACATTTATTTTGAAAATATTCTTATTATCAGTAATGGAATCTTTGAAGATGATATAATGATATAAAATAGTCGCACTCTCCATATAAATGAAAAAATATATTTCTTTAATTTTGTCGAAAAGATCATAACAGACATTTTTTGGAAAAGGACAGAAAGATTCCTTTACAAAAATTTTATAAAAATTAAAACAAGGGTATAAATTACTTTAAATAACAGAATAGAAAATTTTAAAAATTATTTGAAATAAATTTTTATAGAAACAAATATGTGGATGATAAAGAGGTCCAAGTAGATACTCAGTTAAAAAAACCTTAGGTAATGAAGAAAATATATATTTAACCCTTTCCTTTTACTTTTCCTTAATCATGGGTATTTAAAACTTATGTATAATAGATAAATCATTTTTATTAAACATTATAATAACTACATATGTTAATATGATATAACATATGATCTTCTATAATTTATTTGTTAATAATATTTCAGTAGTATCATTGTTTCGGGTGTTAACTTATTTGTAATACTTTATATGTTTGGTTATGTAATCCATGATTTTTATGTAAAGGATTTATTTGATTCTTATCAAAAATTATATTCTGTTCTGAAACATTTTTTAATCATAAGATGAAAATTATTCTTTAATGGAAATGACATGGAATGAATTTCACTGTGTTCTTGGAGACGATAATCTGTAAGTATGCACGAGAGACTATATAATTATATTGGTGGTGAAATTGTATGTAATTTTATTATATATCACATATACAGAATCATTAAAATGTTATATTGATTATTTACATCATTTATATAGATTATTATACCCATCAAAATAATGATGCATTTTAATAACAAACAACTTCACGACTTGGAGATGGTAAGCCGTACGTACAAACGTATGGTGAGATTTTATTCCTAAGATGGATATAATAATGAATATGGTTGTACCATATTTATAATAAAATCACATTATTTATAAGGTACTTGAGTTTTTATTTTGGTATGGAAACAACAATGAAATAAGAAGTGGAAGAAGAAAATAACATTGAAAGAAGTGGTGAAATTGATACCTATTCTTTGGGTGCTTCCACTTGATTTGATCAAAAGGTAACTTTTAGTTGTCTTTTTAACCAATTTAATGCCTCTAGATTGATGTGAGGGTAGTTGGGAGGATATTATAACAGTGTTTGGCTGAGCCAAATGGATTTAGTGGTGTGATTTTGAGATAAGGAGAAGTACCCATTTATATGATAGGTGAGGGTCACTTTAGGAAAAGTTTGAAATATTATTTTATTATATAATCATATGCAGTTTATAATGTCTCAAAAATAATTTATTTAGAGGATAAGGGGGATGGGTAGAAAGAGACTCAACCAATAGGTTTTATATAGGTTTAGGTCACCATATTATCCTTATCTTTTATATTTATCTCTTAGTTAAATTGTTTAAAATTTACCCTGTATTCTTGTATTATTATAATAAATGGTTAGTAAAATTATTATAAAGAACCAAGAGAAACCCAAGTGGCTCATTATTGTTATATATAACCTTATATATTTACTTTATCCAATCCTTACTGTTTTAAAAATATTATATCAATTCATATTATAGTATTTGTTTTAAAAAATCATTTATGTCAATTTTTAAACTATTTGGTATTTTGTTTTTGTGAAAGACATAACAACTTTATGAATTCGAAAAATATTTATTTAATCAACCCTAACATGTCATTTTAACCTATAAATTTATTGGAATTCATCATATGTCTCAATTTACAATTTTTTGGATATTTGTAATATCAATTATTTTATTCCTTCTTAAATAAGGTAATTACTAAATCATTATTTTGTCATAAACCAATTTAATTATTTAATATCTAAATATTATATATATATTACTAATATTTATGATTTTATATATTTCTATTGAATATTTATAGTAAAATTTATCTTATTTATAACACTAGATTAAAAATTGTTTTGTTCTTAGACGTTGAATTTAACACTTGTAACACTTCATCAAATAAAATAACAATAAATCACCAAATCTAATCATAGTTAACCAAAGAATCATATTTTATTCCTAAGTTTGATTTTGGTGAAAATAAACTTATCCAATAGAATTAGGACATGTGTTTCGGTAATTATAATATCAATTTTATCCTTTAATTACACTTTTTATTTTTAACTATGGTAAATAATAGTCAAAAGTTACTATTCACCAAAAATTATTTTCATCTTATTGAACAACATTTCACTTACTTACATCAACCGTGTCTCTCAGAATTTTGAAATTCAATTCCCTGATGTGGTGAAATTTCATTTTATGTAAATTTTCATATGCGCCTAGATGGCGGTTAAAATATTGTTTAAAGATCAATAAAATTATATATATCTAATATTATTATAAAATGAATCCAATGAATTAAATTGACCATATTAAGGTATTATGTATCTCTTTTTACCAAAAATAAATTAAAATTAAAAATATAATTATTTAAATAAAATGTCGGTTTTAAACAATAACGTTGTTTTTCACTATTCATCAAAAATGAAAGTAATTGGAAAAATACCAATCAAATCACAATATGATGTTTTTTTAATTATGAATCCAAAAATGAAGTCCATTTTGAAAAATAAAATTTATAAAATTTGAAAAAATTTGTATTACTATTCATAATGTCTAGTTTGATTTGTCATATTGTGTTAGAACTCGATGTTGTGTACATCGCAAGCTATTGTATTATTCAAAACGAAGATTATTATGGATGCTTGGGGTGTTACATTCATCCCTCCTTAAAATAATTTCATCGTCAAAATTACTAGAATATTACAGCATACAATGATTTAGTTGGTTCTCCATCATATGTTCCTTGGGTTCCCACATTGCATCCTCCATATTACAGTTTCTCCCTTGAAAAATTTTACTAGGAGAGTCATACATTTTTTTAGCCCTTGTTCTCTGGTATCATGAATCTTGACACTCTCTTCACAATAATACAGATCGGGTTTCAGTACCATTTCTGCATAGTTGAGTACATGCATTTGGTCAGGCATGTCTCATCTTAACAGTGATACATGGAAGACATCATGAACTTTGGAGAGACGTGGAGGCATTTCCAAATGATAAGTTAAAACTCCAATTCGTTATAGAATTTTGAAATTTTTGATGTACCTCTGATTTAATTTATCCTTCGTTCCAAATTATATAACAGCCTTCCATGAAGATACTTTCAAGGAAACATGATCTTCTACTTGAAATTCAAAATCCTTCACTTGGTTATAGGAATAGCTCTTTTTCCTATATTTAGTTGATTTGATGTGGGTTTGGATAATCATAGCCATTTCCATTGTTTTCTCAATAGGTTCTGGTCCTATAAGTTTTCATTGACCAACATCATCCCAACAAGTTGGTGTCTGACATCTCTTTCCATAAAATGAATCATTTAATGCAATCTGAATAGTTCAATGGTAGTTATTGTTATATGAAAATTCTACCATTGGTAAATATTGATCACACATTCCTTAAAAATCAAGTGAGAAAGATCAGACCATGTCTTCTATGTTTGAATAGTCCATTCTAACTTTCCATCAGTTTTAGGGTGTTAAGAACCGCTTTAATAAATTTCAGTATCCAAGGCCTTCTAAAAACTTTTCTATAATCATGATGTAAAATGAGGATCACAATTCGAAACAATCAATATGGGTACACCATGATGTCTTACAACTTCATTACTATATATTCTTTCTAAACATTCAAGTAGTAAATCATCTCTTATTTCAAGATAATGTTGTTACATGGTAAGATAATTAACAAAGACCCATATTGCATGATTGCTTATAGGAGTCTTTGGTATCCCCATGACAATTTCTATAATAATATCATCTCATTTCCACTCATGTATGGGAAGAAGATGTATGAATCATCTAGGATTTTGTCTTACAGCCTTAACCTTTTGACAAACCATACATCTTGACACATAATCAGCAATATCCCTCTACATGTTGTCCCACCAAAGATATTATTTAAAATATCTTAACTTATTAGTGCTACCAGAGTGTATAGAGAAATTTGAGCTATGTGCATCATCCATCAATTCCCTTTTTAGATCAGTTATATTTGGAAAACAAAGTCCATTCCAAAATTTCAAAATTTTATGTTTATATATAATGTCAATCAATTTACCATCGTTCAAAACATTATTTTTGTTTTGAAACTCTTGATCATTATTCTGAGAATTTTAATCCTTTCTAGTAAATACGGTTTTAACACAATTTGAAAAATTACTGATTTTCACCTTCCTTGATTATTCCCATATACATCTTTACAAGATTTACGAGCATAGGATCTCTTTTAACACTCATCTAGTTCAAAACTCCACGATCCTTTCTTTTCAATTAATATGACACCTTATTTTACCTTCTCAGTGTGGTAGTGTATAGTGAAATCACAATCCTTGAGTAGATCATGATATCTTCTTTTCCACCTATTGAGTACTTTTTGTGATAAAATATACTTCAAACTCTTTCAATCGGTATATATCTCACATTTTTCACCATTGAGATAGTTTTTACATATCTTCAAATCAAAGATAATAGTGGCTAACTCAAGATCATGAGTGGGATAGTTTTGTTCATGATTTTTTAGTTGGTGTGATGCATAGAAAATACGATTATGATTCTGCATAAGGACACAACCACGTCCTTTATTTGAATCATCACTATAAATAACCATTCCATCATTCCTTTTTGGTAGATTCAAAATTGGAACATTGACTAATACTCAATTCAGTTCATCAAAAAATTCTTCACACTCTTTTTTCCAAACAAATTTAACACTTTTTCATGTGATCTTGGTTAATGGGTTTGCCAATCGGGAAACATTTTGGATGAAACACCAATAACAACCTGCTAAACCAATAAAACTGTGTATCTCAGTTATAATTGTCGGTGATAGCCATTCTTGGATTTCCTTGGTATTTAATGGATTGACATACATTCTATCATTTGAGACAATATGTCCATGAAAGAAATTTCATGAATCCATAATTCACACATTCTTTTCTTTTCATATATTTCATTTCATCTGAGGGTTTTCAGAATAGTGTGCATGTTATTCTCATGATCTTCGTAATTTTTGGAGTATACCTAGATACCATTAATAAATAAAAATAAAATGTCATCCAAATATTCCATGAAATATCTATTCATTAGAACCATGAAAACTGAGGTTGCATTATTCTATCCAAAATGGATTACTGTAAACATGGAATGCTCGTACCAGGTTCAAAATGATGTTTCAAGAATGTATTCCTTCTTCACACAAAACTAATGATATCCAGATCAAAGGACAATCTTTGAAAAATATTGAGCTTCATAAAGTTGATAGAATAAATTTTCAATGATAGGTAAGGGATACTTGTTCTTTATTGTTATATAATTGATCTCTCTTTTATCAATGAAAAACTTCATAAATATATATTTCTTCTTAACAAAAATCACAGGGGCTCCCCAAGGAGCAACACTAGGGAAATAAATCCTTTATTACTCAATTACTCTAGTTGTTTATTTAGTTCCACTAATTCCAAAATTGTTATTCTATAAGGGGTCTTCGATATGGGCCATAAACCAGGAATTAAATCAATGGAAATCTCAATTTTTCATTTTGGAGGATGTCCAGTTAAATCCTCTGGAAACAAGTCCAAATATTTTTGCACAATAGGTACATCCTCTATTAGAACATTTCATTCCCCACTCATGGATATTTCACTCTCTTCCACCCCAATAATTTAATTTAGTAGAGATACAAGGGGAGGATCTTGATAAAAATATGGTGGTAACACCTCTACTCTAAAGATAATGTGCTCGTTATCATCATCAAAAAATCCAACCTTCTTCTTCTAACAATAAATTTTTTCATCACGGTCTGAAAGCCAATCCATACTGGGGATTATATAAATTTCAATAACCCGTTTGAAAATGAGATCACCAGATAAAGAACATTTAGATTCCCCAATGGGAACTAATTCACAAAACATTGTTTCAATGATACTTCCATTAACAGTTTTGATAGGAATATTCCATGTTAAATCAAATTGTTAATATCTAAATTTCATAGAAAAATCGGAAGATATAAAAATATTTGAGGATCCAGAATCAAATAAATCCTTTTATAAACATGAGGAAATCATTAAATTTCATTCCACCACATCATTCATAGATTCTACCTTAGAAGTAATGTTTGCATAAGATTTTACTTTTTCCCTTTCCTTTTCTGAGATATGTTTCCTTGACGCTTATGAAATTCGTTTTCATGATTCCCCATTTCTCTACAATTGTAGCATTCGACATTGACACCCAATTTCTTTACCTTACCATCACGAGATTGGAGGCCTTTTTCACCAGACGTTTAATAGATACACATTCCCTTCATGTAAGTACAAGGGTGTTTCTTCCCACATTTACTGTAGAATGAAAATTCAAATTCTCCTTTCTTTCCCTTATTTTCATTTCCATAGTGTTCATCATATCTCTTCTTCTATTTCTTTGAATTAAATTTGTAAGACATAGATAATTCACTTTCTATCTTGATAACACAAGACACAATATATTTGCATGATGGGAAGGATTGGGAGACTAATTCAGGACAGAGTAATGATTTTAACCCATCAACGAATCAATCAGTCTTACTCTTTGGGTTATGTATATAATCTATTCCATGTCTTGTATACTGTGCAATATTAGACTCATACTTTGCGACATTCTCATCCTCTTTTTGCTACAAACTCAGAAATTGTCATTCTATATCCTCTCTATTGTCACAAGGAATGTATTTTTGTAAGAAAATAACTTTATTCTCCCTCTATTTTATATTTTATACTTATTAATATTCGTTTTCTTTTTTTATTAATGACCCCCATTGATTTGCATCTCCTGTAAGTTGTTAAACTGTCATGAAAAAAATTTCCCTTTCTCTACTCCTTAATGCATGAAATATATTCTCTAAGGAACATATCCATTGCTCAACAACAAATGAATTTGTAGTCCCATAGAATTTTGGTGGGTGGTTTATAATGAAGTGGTCCAACATTGATCCTCCGTGTTGTAAATTGGGATGCTCCATACAGTTAAGAATATATTCATAACCAGAGTGAGTTGTCTCGGTATGGTGATAAGCAGATCAACCCCATTTGCACCCCCCAAATCCACTATAATTATCTTGATTATGATGGAAATACCTACATGTATTACATGTGTTGATACAGTTTCCCTTCATTCCACTATGCTCCATTTCATGAAAATGGAAGACACATATTAGTTTATGAATCCAAATACATAATTCTAAACTCGTAAAACACTTAACATAAATTAAAATTTTTATAGATATAACCCTCACTAAAAAAATGTTTTCTTTTAGGAGGCATATAGTCATAAATCCTTCGAAAGGGCTTGTACAACCAGGCCCGTGGTCGTGTACCAGGATAACCCGGTTCATGCCCAAAACTCATTGTCAGAGTTTTCACTCCTTGGTACATCTATGTTAGAGCCGCCTCTACCGGCTCGTATATAGACATGGCGGTATTTCATAGAAAACACACGAAATCTCTACATTACCCAAATTTTATGAAGTTCTTCTATAATAATACTCAAAGACTATCTTAGGATAATGTTATTTAATCATGGGTATTCTAAATCTATTTTCCACAGTTTGTACTAAACTTCATCTGATACAAATTATAACGCCCTGACCCCAGTTAGCCAGAGTTGGTGCATTATTACATAACATTAGCATGATCACAAGTGATAAATCCTGAAAGACCAATGTAGAGACCCGTAGCTGATATACATGGACATTACATTACTTTAGCGGAATACTTAATACATAACAAAAACAGACACACAAGGATCATAATAGTTTAGTGTCTTTGGAAACTCAGAATATAATATTCTAATCATGGTGAAAGTTCTTCAACATCTCCCATAAGATCTTCCCCATTTTGTTTTCTTAACTAAAACCTTTCTTTAAATCCTGGGGAAAAGAAAACATATAAAGTGTGAGCGCAAATGCTCATTAAGGGTAAGCATGGATAAAATAAAACAAATCATATACATTGGAACTTAAGAACATGAACATAATATTTAAAGATCAGAATCATGATAAATGGCATAAATCATGGAATTAAGTAAGTCAGAGATCATAAAGAAACATTAATCATGATAAAATACATGGGAATTAAACATGTAATTGTGGAAAACCATTAAGCACATGATATGCTTTCCATAGTAGCCAAGGCATTGTTACCAAGACCATCTTAGTGGACAAAGTCCCTTTCTAAATCGAGTTCACTCCTCATTCCAGTCCTGTATTAATGAACCCGTTTTACATACCGTTCCATCCATGTCTATCTCATGAGATATAAATCTTTACCCAATGCATATGAGGGAGATATAGGTCCCACCCATCTCACAATGGAATCATTCTTACTTGTGCCACAAAATAAACATAAATCATTCATAAAAACCCAATATATAAAATGGGTTTCATAAACATCATCCCATCATTACACATTCCATATAAAAGAAATGAATATCATTTAATAATAAAGAAAGTGAAACCATGTAAATCATAGAGACATTATACTTGAAACATACACAAATGAAATAATTTCATCCTAGATGAAAAATGGTTTTGATAAAACACTTGAAATGAATTCTTGAGGAAAATATCTTTTCTTCTTCAAAATAATTTTATTTTCAAAAAATGACATGAAATTTTAAAAGAAAATGATTTTGTGGAAAATAGTAATGAAATATTTTGGAGGAATCTTCATGAAAATAAGGCTTTATAAAACCGTAAAAATTCATTCATGCTGTATATGTTAAAAAAATTATTCTCGTACTTTTTTCGGAAATGTAAAAAAGTACCTTGTAGGGTAAGTAAAAGAAGATTCCTTCCAAACCAAGGGGTAAAAGTCAAAATGGGTAAAAAGGACATTAAACATACATGAATAAATTTTTATAAAACATTGACATTGATGATAGCAATAACCCCTGTAAATAATTACGAATAAGTAATCTCGGATAAAAATGAGATTTGCAAAATTGTCCCTTACCTTAGGTCTGATATGCTTCGTACGAATCCGAACCTCCTGTATAATGATTTCAATAATGTAATTTACTTATTAAAGAATCATATTCATTTTTATGATATCATATATGTTTCACTTATGACTTTATATTACCCATTCTTTTGTAAATTCCTTGTTAAAGCAGCGTTTTGGGTAAAATCATTTCATTTATCATATGTGTTTCGACTTGTCGTTCTGGATATTATTACTTATATCCTGATTTACATAATTATAGAATTTAAAACATGATTTATATATAATATATATTAATCATATACATATATATATTATAGATCGATAAAAGGAATGAAATACACTGTTCATGGAAACGGTAGGCCGTACGTACGCATGAACGATGTTTTCGTTTCCTTATTGAATTGAATCAAAACTAAATAGATGACATACATATATATATACATAAATAAAGTTGAATTATTATTTCATATATTTCATTATTATTCATTATATAAACTTTATGATCATTTATGTATAGTTAACATGGAGAATGAATCTCATCGCGTCGTGGAGACGGTAGTCCGTACGTACGCACGAGCGATGATATCATTCCCATAATTATTGAATAGAATTGTATTGGATGCTATAATATATAATAATCAGTATGATGTTATAATAACCATATATATTTATTATTTACACCATTATACCCATCCATGTAAGGTGTTGGTGGAAAAACAAATTTCACGATGGCGTAGAGACTGTATTCCGTACGTACGCACGCGTGGTGATTTCATTTTCCATAGGATTGATAGATGATGAAATAGGGTTGTTTCATACATATAATAACATATAAGTATATGATTTATACTTATGTTATTAATTCATAATGAAAAAACTAAAGAAGAGGAAGTGGAAGAAGAAATATAGTTGAAAGAATCGGTAACAGACATTACTTCTTCTTTGAATCGCCTCTTTGAGACCTCCTTTTTGGGCACTAAAATTGGTCTTTGAAGAATACCAGAACCTGTAGTATGTTTATATGGAAGTGGAGAAGATAATTTGGCAGGGGTTGGCAGAGTTTGATGGCTCAATGTGGTGTGAGGAAGAGAGGAAGGAGGTGCCCTTTTATAAGGGAGTAGAGGGGCTCCTTTGAAAAAACTAAAAATATTATTTTATTATAAAGTCATATTCGGTTTTTAATATCTCCAAATTGATTTATTTCGAAGATAAGGTGGTAATGGGTCTAAATACTCTCATCCAATAGAATTTAGACGTGTTTAGGTCATTATATTAACCTTATCTTTTAGTTTTAACTCTTAGTTAATTAGATTGACATTTACCATGTCACTTTGTATTTTTATATTATATACTTATTAAACATACCATATACATCCAAGAGACCCCCAAGTGGTCCATTAATGATACAAATATCATGATATAAGTATCTTGGCCGAATATTATATTTTTAGGAAAATAATAACAATTAATAATATAATATTTGTTTTAAAAAATATTTTATGTCAATTTTAAAACTATTTGGTAATTGATTTTTTTGAAAATCATAACAAAATTATTAGTTCAAAAAAAGTTAATTAAATCAATACTAACATGTCAGGTTAACATATAAAATTATTTAAATTCATAAAAAGTCTCAAATTAAATTTATTTGGGTATTTATATCATCAATTATGTCAATATTTCATTAATAAGATAATTACTACATCATCATTGTGTCATAAATATATTAAATTATTTAATGACTAAAAATTATAAATAAAATACCATTATGTAGGAAATCTTCATATATTTCTAATGAATGTTTATAGTCGAATTTATCTTATGTATAACCCTTTATTAAAAATTATTACTTAATAAACTTTGATTTTAACTATTTTAAACCTTCTTTAAATAAATTAATAATTAATGTCCTAATGTAATCCATGTTGGCCTAAATGGACATATTTTATTCCTATGGTTGTTTTTGGTCGAATTACACTTATCTAATAGAATTATGACATGTTTTACATTAATAATAATATCATTTTACCCTTAATTACCATATTTACTTTTAACCTTGGTAAATAAAAGTAAAAAAGTTACTATTCACCAAAAATAATTTTCATCTTATTGAACCTCATTTTAGTATTTTATAATAACCACGTCTATAGGATTTTGGAAATTCAATTCACAGAAGTGGTAAAATTTAATTTAAATTAAAAAAAGTCCGTTTTTAGCTACCACTATGTGGTTTCACTATTCATCAAAAATTAAAGTTTTTCAGAAAAATACAAAAAATTCAGCTTTAGAATTATTTGATATTCCAAATTCAAAATTGATTTCTATTTTTCAAAATTCATAACATATAAGTGCATTTAATGGATTTTAAATTTAATTCCCGTTATCAAAACTGATAGCATGTTTTTAAGAATAAAAAACAATCAAAAGATTGATACGTGTTTATATCCAATTTCAAAGTCAAATTAATTCCAATGAAAAACAATGTATTAAATGGAAAAAATATATTTTAATTACACATTAAACCCAATTAAAAAGATATTATAACCATATAAATTATTGCGATGAAAAAAGTTGTTTTTACTTAAAATATAGTGTGTTTTTACTATTCAATAAAATATGAAAGTTATCAGAATAATATGAAAAATTTATCCAAAATAAATTTTTATATCCTGATTTCAAAATGAATTTTATTTTTTCAAATTTAACTTATAGAAAAGTCAAAAAAATATTTAAAGTGGTGCACCATCAAAAGGCGGGAAAACTACATTTTTTGAAAATTACTTATTTTACTCGAAAAATTGATTTTTTTTCTCATATCATTTTCTATAAAATGTGTAAGATGAATAATAATGTTATAAAATTCAAAATGTAGTTGCTACTATTAATAACGGGTAGTTCATATAACATATCGTTGTTTAGTGAAACTAAGTATTGCGTACAACACACGCTATCGTGGAAGGTCGTGATTGTGTGTAATGCAAGCCAAGTCAGGGATGCTTGTTGTGTAAGCTATTTTTGGTGTAGCATACGACACAAGACATTAATGAAATTAAAAATAATATTTTTCATAAAATCACAGGGTGTTACATTCTACCCCCCTTAAAATGAATTTCGCCCTCAAAATTCATCGGGGTTATAAATGGTTTACTACTCGAAAGTTTATTTAATAGAAAACCACATCATAAAAAGTAATACCAAAACATGGCTTTAAAAACTAAAGTATGAAATGTAACGGTTACCCAAATTAACTCATCACTGGGTTTCCATGTAGGAGAAATAGGTGAAAATATGGTTATGGAAGGAAAATATAACCATCAAGTTCTGATGGAGAGTGGTAGAGAACATGGCTATGAAAAAGCCATCAATCACAAAGCCATAGATTTGTGATGATATAAGGTACCATCTAATTCATCAGATATCAGGGAACTAGGACAACATTTTGGTTTTCAAGATCATTTACCTAAAGTTGATGAAATTGAAATTAGAAGAAATACTTTCCTGATTTTGGTACAGTCTCACCGTTGGTCGTTCTTTGGACAATTTCCACTTCATCTTTTAAATAAATGAAGTTGAATTGGTTATTCGTGAAGTGTTAGGAGATCATGTGATAGAATGATAGGTCATTCTATATGTCTCAAACAAATGGTTATAAAAGTTATCAAAAATACATAAGTCCATCTATAGTGATATTAATCATATATTGTTCCTAAAATGGACTTATACGGAATATATCATACTGCTTAATATAATAAAACTAGTTTCTAATAAACATGGACTTCCTGTAGGCCAGTGGTAGGTGATATAGGCCAGTCGCACTTCGATTGTGGGTTCGATTCCCACAGCCTTGTCCGACGCGATGGGTTGTCGTCCATCCTGTAGGTTTTCCTTTTTCTAAAACTACATTACTATAACATCCCATCAATAATATCGAAAACATTTCTTTCCTTAAACAATACTAAATTATGTTCAACATAATCCATTCCAATCTTTAGGATTATCTAAAATAATTTGGTCCAAGATCATATTATAAATAATACAATTACTTGAAATGTCATCAACCAAGCATGTGAATACCATCATTTATCACCCATATATCTTGTTGGTCACATTCCAATCATTTGAATGCCTTAATCATGTATTCTCTTGAAAAATGAATACCCATTAAACCTTAGTAAAAACATGAATGCTGTCAAAAGTTAACTCTTTCCACATACCAAAATCCAAAAATTCTATATAATAAAACCATGATATTACCTTCTCGTTATATCAGTCATGATCTCATGAATACTATCAAACATTTAATTTTCTCATTATCCCTTCATTATGTGCATATCATCTACTTTAAAAAAATATCTGTATAACCTTTCATGGTTACTGGTACCCTTAATCATACACTTTCAAAACATTAGGAAATACAATAGTGTAACAATCCTTAGATGTCTCTTTATTCCATAGTACCATGAGATTACTTATACAACATTACACTTGATAAACATGTAATCATTCCACAACCTTCTTAAACCATTGATCGAGCTTCAACAATTATTTAATCTCACATATCATTTGTAGTCTCTTCATCATCAACAACATAAATACTACCCATATGACCATACTGATTCTCTTCATGAGACTTTCTCTAAGGGAATTGGTTTTCATAATTCCCATACATTCCACATTTAAAACATTTAACCATTTTTGATGTCGTAGCAATACCATTATCCTCATCTATGGTGTTAAATGAACCTTTTCCATTGCAATTACTGGCTTTGTGTCCTTCTTTTCCACACCCAAAGCATCTTCCAATTCCTTTGAAACAATCTCCCCGATGCCTCTTCCCACATGATTTACATGAGGTAAATTGAACATTATTTCCTCTATGATCATAATGAAACTCCATCTTTCTCTTATTATCTGAGTCGAGAAACTAACGAAAGTTGAGATTATTGATCATATTATGAGATTGCTGATTAGGAATAATAACTATGTTTGGACTTCCAAATCCCATTTCATTTGGTTTCTCATGAATAATATCATTCCATTGTCCGTCATATCCTCCATTATCATGAATCTTCCTGTTTCCAGCCATTTTCTAAAACCCAAAAAGAATAGTGTGAGAGGAAAGAAGAATGCTAGGAAAATAACATAGTAAAAGGAGAGCACCGTCAATATCTAGCATCTTAGGTTAAATTTTAAGATCGTTACCATAGTTCTAGGAATATATCTGATACGTATACTTATCCATAGGGACATCCCTAAACATTCTTTAGAAATATCTCTATGGATCTCACTGACGTTTTCGCATCCTAGTTTCCGACGGTTGACTAAAACGTTCCTCTGATACCAACTGGAGAGACCCGAAGCTTAATGTACATGGAAATTACATTACTTTAGCAGAATACTTAATACATAACAAAAACAGACACACAAGCATTGTAATAGTTTAGTGTCTTTGGAAACTCGGAATATATTCTTCTAATCGTGGTGAAAGATCTTCAACATCTCCCATAAGATATTCCACTTTTTGATTTCTTACCTAAAACCATTCTTTAAATCATGGGAAAAGACAACATATAAAGGGTGATCTCAAATTCTCAATAAGGGTAATCATGGATAATATAATACAAATCATATACATTTAAACATCAAACATGAACATAACATTTAAACATCAGAATCTTGATCAATGACATAAATCATGGAAGTAAGTAAGGCATAGATTATAAAGAAACATTAATCATGATAGAATAGCATGGGAATTAAACATGTAATTGTGGAAAGCCATTAAGCACATGATATAATTTCCATAGTATCCAAGGCATTGCTTCAAAGACCATCTTAGTGGACAAAGTCCCTTTCTGAATCGAGTTCAATCCTCGTTCCGGTCCTGTATTACTGAACCTGTTGAACTTGCCATTCCTGCCTGTTCTATCTCATGATATATAAATCTTTACCCAATGCATTTTAGGGAGATATAGGTCCCACCCATCTCATAATGAAATCATTCTTACTTGTTCCACAAAATAAACATACATCATTCATAATAACCCAATAAATAAAATGGGTTTCATAAACATCCTCCCATAATTACATAATCCATATAAAATAAATGGATATAATTTCATAATAAAGAATGTGAATCCATGTAAATCATAGAGTCATTATACTGGAAACATAAACATATGAAATAATTTCATCTTAGATGAAAAATGGTTTTGATAAAACACTTGAAATGAATTCTTGAGGAAAATATCCATTCATCTTCAAAATCATTTTCTTTTCAAAAAATCTCATGGAATTTTAAAAGAAATGGATTTTGTTGAAAATAGTCATGATATATTTTGGATGAATCTTCATTAAAATAAGGCTTTATAAAAACGTAAAAATCCTTTCATGCCATATCTGTTAAAAAAACTTCTTCTCGTACTTTTGTCGGTAACGTCAAAAAAAGTACCTTGTAGGGTAAATAAATGATGATTCCTTCCATACCAAGGGGTAAAAGTAAAAATGGGTAAAAAGGGATTTAAACATACATGAATACATTTTTACAAAACATGGACATGGATGATAGCAATAACCCCACTAAATACTTATGAATAAGAAATCTCGGATAAAAATAATATTTACAAAATTATCCCTTACCTTAGGTCCGATATGCTTCATACGTATCTGAACCGAATGTAAAATTATTTAAATAATTTCATTGACTTGTTACAGAATCATATTCATTGTTATGATATCATATATGGTTCACTTATGACTTTATATTACCCGTTCTTTTGTAATTTCCATGATAAAGCAGCGTTTTGGGTAAAATCATTTCATTTATCGTATGTGTTTCGACTTGTCATTCTGGATATTATTACTTATATCCTGATTTAAATAATTCTAGAATGTAAAACAAGATTTATATATAATATATATTCATTATATAAATATATATATTATAGATCGATAAAAGGAATGAAATACACCTTTAATGGAGACGGTAGGTCGTACGTACGCATGAACGCTGTTTTCGTTTCCTTGTTGAATTGAATGAAACTAAATAGATGACATACATATATAAATAAATAAATATAGTAGAATTAGTATTTCATTTATTTCATTATTATTCATTATATAAACTTTATGATCATTCATGTATGGTTAACATGGAGAATGAATCTCATCGCGTCTTGGAGACGGTAGTCCGTACGTACGCACGAGCGATGATATCGTTCCCATAATTATTGAATATAATTAGAATGGATGGAATAATATATCAGAATCAGTATTATGTTATTATTACCATATATAGTTATTATTTATACCATTACTCCCATCCATGTAAGGTGTTGGTGGAAAAACAGATTTCACCACGGCGTGGAGACGGTATTCCGTACGTACGCACGCGTGGTGATTTCGTTTTCCATAGGATGGATAGATGGTGAAATATAGTTGTTTCATACTTATAATAACATATCAGTATATGACTTATACTTATGTTATTACTTCATAATGAAACAACTAAATAAGCGGAAGTGGAAGAAGAAATAGAGTTGAAAGAATTGGTAATGAACATTACCTCTTCTTTAAAGCGCCTCTTTGAGACCTCCTCTTAGGTCACTAAAATGGGTCCTTGAAGAAGACTAGAACCTATAGGATGTTTCTATTAAAGTGGATAAGAGAATTTTTCAGGGGTTTTCCGAGCTTGAATGCTCAAAGTGGTGTGAGGAAGAGAGGGAGGATGTTCCCTTTTAGAAGGGAGGAGAGGGGCACCTTTGAAAAAAATATATTATTTTATTATAAAGTCATATTCAGTTTTTAATTGCTCCAAATTGATTTATTTCGAATATAAGGTGGGTATGGGTCTAAATCCTCCCATACAATAGAATTTAAAAATGTTTAGGTCATTATATTAACCTTATCTTTTAGTTTTAACTCTTAGTTAATTAGAATGACATTTACCATGTCACATTGAATTTTTATATTATATAGTTACTAAACATACAATATACATTTAATAGACCCCTATTTTGTCCATTAATGATACCCCTATCATGATATAAGTATATTTGGGGAACCATAGATTTTTTGGAATATGATAACAATTAATAATATAATATTTTTTTAAAAAAACTATTTTATGTCAATTTTGACAGTATTTGGTAATTGATTTTTGTGAAAATCATAACAGAATGATTAGTTGGAAAAAAGTTAATTAAATAGATACTAACATGTCATATTAACATATAAAATTATTGGAATTCATAAAAAGTCTCAAATTATATTTATTTGTGTATTTATAACATCAATTATATCTATATTTCATTAATAAGATAATTACTGCATCATCATTGTGTCATAACTAAATTAGATTATTTAATGTCTAAAAATTACAAATAAAATACCATTATATAGGGAATAGTTTTTTCATTCTAATTAATGTTTATAGTCGAATTTATCTTATGTATAACTCTTTACTAAAAATTATTTACTTATTAAACATCGATTTTAACTATTTTAACCCTTCTTTAAATAAATTAATAATAAATGTCCTAATCTAATCCATGTGGGCCTAAATGGTCATATTTTATTCATAAGATTGTTTTTGGTCGAATTAAACTTATCAAATAGAATTAACACATGTGTTAGGGTAAAACGAATATCATTTTTACCATTAATTATCCTATTTACTTTTAATCGTGGTAAATAAAAGTAAAAAGTTACTATTCACCAAAAATTATTTTCATCTCATTGAACCAAATTTTAGTCCGTGATATTAACCGTTTCTCTCTGATTTTTGAAATTCAATTCACAAAAGTGGTAAAACATCATTTAAATTAAAAAAAAGTCAGTTTTTTAACTACCACTAAGTGGTTTCACTAATCATCGAAAATTGAAGTTTTTTAGAAAAATACCAACAATTCAGCCTAAACATTATTTGATATTCCAAATTCATAATTTATTTCTATTTTTCCAAATTGATAACATATAAGTGGCATTAATTAATTTTAAATTCAATTCCCATTATCAAAACAAATAGCGTGTTTTAATGAAACAAAAAAAATCAAAAGATTGATACTTGTTTATATCCAATTTCAAAGTGAAATTAATTCCAATGAACAAAATTGGATTAAATGGTAAAAATATATTCTAATTACACTTTAAATCCAACTAAAAATATAATCTAACCATATAAATTATTGCGATGGAAAAAATTTGTTTTTAATTAAAATATAGCGTGTTTTTACTCTTCATTAAAATATAAAAGTTATCATAAAACTATGAAATATTTATCAAAAGTAAATTTTTATATCCTGATTCCAAAGAAGAATTTTATTTTGTAAAATTGAACTTATAGAAAAGTCAAAAACACGATTTAATATTGGTGCGCGATCAAAAGGCAGTAAAACTACATTTTTTTAAAATTACATATTTTACTCAAAAAATTGATTTTGTTCTCATACCATGTTCTAGAAAATGTGTAAGATGAATAATAATGTTATAAAATTAAAAATTTAGTTGATAATATTCATAAAAGGTAGTTCATATAACATATCGTTGTTTAGCGAAACTCGGTATTGCGTATAACACATGCTACCGTGGAAGGTCGTGATTGCGTGTAATGCAAGCCAAGTCAGTGATGCGTCTTGTGCAAGCTTCTTTTGGTGTAGCGTACAACACATTCCATTAATTAAATTAAAAAGAATATGTTTCATAAAATCTAGGGGTGTTACAACCAATCATTTTAATAGATTTGGAAATACTAGATACATAAATAAGCTTTATATTACATTATAAAATAAAAAACCGAACAACATTGTCTCCTTTGACCACATTCATATCCCTTGGACTATCCATGCAGGTCAGTCATAATATATTTTATGCATCCTAGGAAAAATAAAACATATAAAGGAGTGAGATCATGTACTAAATAAGGATAACAATATAACGGAAACACTCATAATTATGTATAAAAATTTAGGAAATGTATAAGACTAAAAAAGCATGTTAAACATAAACATCTGTATAATATGGAAAAGATAAATCAAAAAAATTATATTTACTTTTTAACAAGGATATTCTACTTGTCAAATATTCACATGTAATATCAATATCCTATTTTATAGTGAATTAATGCATAATTCTGGACATCATAAACACTTAGCCAAGGCCTTGTGCGATGACTACAAATAATATTTTCTCTAGGCCTTGTTCAAGACAGTTGTTTTTCTCATGGGACCTACCAATGCATCAAGGTGCTATAGCGGGCTCCACCATTCATGTAGAGACCCAAAGCATGACATACATGGACATTACATTACTTTTTTGGAATACTTAATACATAACAAAAACAGACACACAATGACCGTAATGGTTTAGTGTCTTTGTAAACTCAGAATATAATCTTCCAATCGTGGTGAAAGATCTTCAAAATCTCCCATAAAGATATTCCCCAAATTTTTTTTCCTAAAACCTTTCTTGAAATCCTGGGGAAAAGAAAACATATAATGTCTAATCTCATGTTCTTAGTAAGGGTAATCATGGAGAAAAAAACGAACCATATACATTTGAACATAAAAACATGAACATAATGTTTAAACATCAAAATCTTGAGCAAAGACATAAATCATGGAAGTATGTAGGGAATGTATCGTAATTGAACATCAATCTTGATAAAATAGCATGGTAATAAATCATTTATTTGTGTCAACCATTCAACACTTGTTATGATTTCCATAGTAGCCAAGGTATTGCTGCCAAGACCATCTTAGTGGACAATGTCCCTTTCTGAATCGAGTTCACTCCTCGTTCCAGTCCTGTATCACTGAACCAACTTAACATACCATTATAGCCATGCCTATCTCATGAGATTTAAATCTTTACCCAATTCTTTGGAGGGAGATATTGGTCCCACCCATCTCATAATTAAATCATTCTTACTTGTGACACAACATGAACATAAATCATTTATCATTACCCAAAGTATAAAATGGGTTTCATAAACATCATCCCATCATCACATAATCCATATAAAACAAATGGGTATCATTTAATCATAAGAAAAACCACACCATTTAAAAAATAGATAAATTATACTTGAAACATAATCATTATACATAATTTTATCTTAATTGGAAAATTGTTTTGATAAAACACATGAAATGAATTCTTGAGGAAAATAACCTTTCTTCTTCAAAATAAATTACATTTCACAAAATTCCATGAAATTTTAAAAGAAAATTATTTTATTGATAATAACCATGAAAACTTGTAGAATAAGGTTCATGAAAATTAGGCTTTATGAAACCGTAAAAATCCGTTTATTCCGTATAACTGAAAAAAAACATTCTCCTCATACTTTTGTCGGAAAATTCAAAAAGTTCATTGTATGGAAAACAAAAAAAAAGTATCCTTCCATAACACGTGGTAAAATTAAAAAAAGGGTAAAAAGGAATTTAAACATATAAATAAATTTTGTTTAGAAAACATGGGCATGGATGATAACAAAACCCCCAGTAAATACTTACGAATAAACAATCTCAGATAAGAGCGAGATTTGAATAATTATCCCATACGTTATGTCCGATATGCTTCATAAGTTTCAAAACATCCTGTATAATGCTTTAAATAATGTAATTGACTTATTAAAGAATCATATTAATTGTTATGATTTCATATATGGTTCACTTATGACATTTTATTACCCGTTCTTTTGTAAATTCCATGTTAAAGCACCGTTTTGGGTAAAATAGTTTCATTTATCGTACGAGTTTCGACATGTTGTTCTTGATATTATTACTTATATATTGATTTACATAATTCCATAATGTAAAACATGATTTATATATAATATAAATTCATCATATAAATATATATGATTGATTGATAAATGGAATGAAATACACCGTTCATGGAGACGGTAGGCCGTACGTACGCATGAACATTGTTTTCGTTTCCGTGTTGAATTGAATGGAATTAAGTAGATGGAATACATATATATATATAAAAATACAGTATCATTATTATGTCATATCTTTCATTATTATTCATTATATACACTTTATAATCATTCATGAATGGTTAACATGGAGAATGAATCTCATCGCGTCGTGGAGACTGTAGTCCGTACGTACGTACGAGCGATTATATCATTCACATGATCATGGAATTGTATTGAATTGTATGAATAATATTTCAGAATCAATATCACGTTACAATAATCATATGTAGTTATTCATTTACACAATTATACCCATCCAAGTAAGGTGGTGGTCGAAAACAGATTACACCACGGCGTGGAGACGGTATTCCGTACGTACGCACGCTCGGTGATTTCATTTTCCGTAGGATGGATAGAAGGTGAAATAGGGTTGTTTAATATTTATAATAATATATCAGTATATATGTATTTTTGATTTTATTAATTTATATTGATACAACTAAATAATAATAAGTAGAAGAAGAAAGAAACTTGAGAAAATCGGAAGAAGAGACTACCTCTTCTTCGACGCTCCCCCTTTAAGCTTCTTCTTAAGGAAGGAGAGTTTGTCTTTTGAGAAGAGAAAAACCTCAAGAATGATTCCAGGAAAGTGGAGATGATAAATGGTCATGGGTTGGATGAGATTCAAGGCTCAAAAGGGTGTGAAGAGAATAGGGAAGGGGTGCCCTTTTTATAATGGAGGAGAGGGGAACCTTTAGAAAAACTCAAAATATTATTTTATAATAAAGTCATATTCGGTTTATAATAGCTCCAAAATGATTTATTTAGAAGCTAAAGTGAGGAAGGGTCAAAAAATTCTCACCCAATATATTTTTGACAGGTTTGGGTCCTTATATTAACCTTATCTTTTAGTTTTCACTCTTAGTTAATTTGATTGACATTTACAATTTTACATGGTATTTTTATATTACATAGTCAATAAACATACCATATATATATAATAGACCCCCAAGTGGTTATTTAATAATACACCTATCATGATATAAGTATCTTGGCTGAACCATATATTTTTAGGAATATAATAACAATTAATAATATAATATTTGTTTTAAAAACTATTTTATGTCAATTTTGACACTATTTGGTAATTGATTTTTGTGAAAATCATAACAGCATGAATAGTTCAAAAAAAGTTAATGAAATCAATACTAACATGTAATATTGACCAATAAAATTATTTTAATTCACTAAAAGGCTCAAATTACATTTATTTGTGTATTTATAACATCTATTATGTTAATATTTTGTTAATAAGATTATTACTGCATTATCATTGTGTCATTAATAAATAAATTTATTTAATGTCTAAAAATTATAAATAAAATACCATTATGTATGAAATATTTTTATCTTTCTAATGAATATTTATAGTAGAATTTATTATATGTATAACCCTATATTAAAAATGATTTAGTTATTAAACATTGATTTTAACTATTTTAACCCTTCTTTAAATAAATTAATAATATATGTCCTAATCTAATCCAAGTTGACCTAAATGGTAATATATTATTTCTAAGGTTGATTTTGGTCGAATTACATTTATCCAATAGAATTAGAACATGTGTTAGGGTAATAATAATAACATTTTTACCCTTAATTACCCTATTTACTTTTAACCGTGGTAAATAAAGTAAAAAGTTACTATTAACCAAAAATTATTTTCATCACATTGAACCACATATTAGTCCTTGATATTAACAATTTCTCTCATATTTTCGAAATTCCACTCACAGAAGTTGTAAAATTATGTTTTCTGTGAATTTCCAAATTCTCCTAGGATGTAGGCAAAAAACAGTGAAAAGTTCAATAAAATATTTATATATCTGAAATTATTTTAAAATGACTCCAATTATTCAAATTGAACTTATATAGGTATTATGTATCTATTTTTACCTAAAATAAATTTAAATATAATAAATAATTATTTAAATAAAAATTCGGTTTCTAAATAGTAACCTGGTGTTTTCAGTATTCATCAAAAATTGAATGTTTTTAGAAAAATACCCAAAATTCACCATAAGCTTATTTCGATATTAGAAATCCAAAAATGAAGTCCATTTTGAATTATAAAATTTATAGGATTCCAAAAAGTGGGTATTACTTTTCATAACGGCTGGTTTATATAATATTTTAATAACATATCTTTGTTTAGTGAAACTTGGTATTGCGCACAACACACGCTATCATAGAAGGTCACGATTGCGTGTAATGTAATCCAAGTCAGGGTTGTGTGTTGTGAAAGACTACTTCATTGTTGTGTATAACAGAATCCATCATTATTTCATTTATACATTGAATATATATATATATATATATACACTCAATGTTTCGTAGAATGACTACTATAAAACGAACTTGAAATTGTGTGTAACAGAATCCAATAATAGTGTTTCATATACTAGAAGCTAATACGGTGTTGCGTATAGTGCAAGATAATATTGGTCTAGCATACAACACAAGAAATAAATGAAATTAAAAAGAATAATACTCATAAAATCTCAGGTTGTTACATTCTACCCCCCTTAAAAATAATTTCGCCCTCAAAATTCATTGGGTTTATAATTGGTTTACTACTTGAAAATTTCTTTAATAGAATCCCACATCGTAAAAAGGAATAAAAAATATTCATTTTAAAAAGGGATGTTAGAATCATTACAGTCACCCAAAGTAACTCAACACTGGGTTTCCACATAGGACAACATAGGTGGAAATATAGATATGGAAGAGAAATCTAACCATCATGTTCTGATGGAGAGTGGTAGAGAACATGGTTATGAAAAAGCCATCAATCAGAAATCCATAAATGTGTGATGATTTATGGTACCATGTAATTTATCAGATATGAGGACATTAGGAAAACATTTTTGGTTTTCAATATCATTGCCCTAAAGTTGAAGAGTAATTAATTGAAATAATTACATGATTTTGATATAATCTCACTATTGTTTGTGCCTTGAACAATTTCCATATCATCTCCTAAATAAATGAATTTGAATTTCTCTTCTGTGATGTGTTAGCATATCATGTGATAGAATGATGGGTCATTCCATCTATCTCAAACAAAAGGGTAGAAAAATTTATCATATATACATAAGTCCATATATGGTGAGGTTAATCGTATATGATTCCAAAAATGGACTTATACTTCATCTATAATACCGCTTAATATAATAAAACTAGTTTCTAATAACCAAGGACTTCCTGTTGGCCGGTGCTAGGTGATAAAGGCCTGTCGCACTTTGATTGTGGGTTTGATTCCCACAGCCTTGACCGACGCGACGGTTTGTCTTCCATCCTGCAGGTTGTAATTTTTCTAAAAATACATTATTATAACATCACATAAATAATATCAAAAAAAGTTCTATCCTTAAACAATAATAACTTATTTCCAACATAATCCATTCAAATCATTAGGTTTATCTAAAATACTTCTTTCCAAGATCATAGTATAAAGAAAACAATTACAAGAAATGCCATCTACCGAGCATGTGAATACCATCATTTATCCCCCATAGATCATATGGTATATCTTGTTGGTCACATTCCAAACATGTGAATACCTTAATCATGTATTATTTTGAGACATGAATTACCATAGAACATTAGTGAAAACATGAGTGCTATCAAAAGTTGTCTCTATTCACATTCCAAAATCCCAAAAATTATTTATACTCAAACCATGATATCACTTTGTCCTTATATTAGTCATGAGCTCATGAATACTACTAAACATATTATTTTCTATTTATCCCTTCATTATGCGCATATCATCTGCATTCCAAATATATTTCCATCACTTTTCATGGTTATTGATGCCATATTCTTATGGAAAACCACAATGGACCAATATATAGGTATTCCAATATACCATAAAAGAACATCAACAAAATTATTCCTGAATACCAATACATAAACACTTCGAACCATCCTCTTCAATGATTTTCATGGAATTAATCCTTCCTTGATTTAGAAGTAACCTCTTAGGTCATGGCATTGAGTTGGGTAATGCCCATGTTCTCCACAGATAAGACATTGAACTCCATAACAGTATGTCACTCTATGACCCTTCTCCCCACAGAGATAACATCATTCCCTCCATTTGATGTATTCATAAAGGTTCTTATTTCCTTCTATAGAAATATCAATATTCCTTTCTCTATGGTCCTCAACATGCGAACATGAATAAAAGTCCATCTTCCTATTATTTGATGAATTGAGAATACCACTAATGTTCACCTTGTTAATCATATATTGTGATGACTGATTCAGAAAAATCACAAAATAATTCCTTCTAGGCTTAATGAAATTCCTTTTCTCATAGTCTCTAATTAGTCCATTGGAATCAATGTTGACCTAATTCCGTCTGGTTCCCTCCATTGACTAAAACCAAATACCACGGTGTAAGAAACTGTTAAAATAATGAGGAACCACGTAATCATAAAAAGTTACTAATGGGATGTCTAACTTATCACACATTCTTTAATCCATGACACATTAGGTTCACCCTAGTTTATTCATGATAGTCAATATAATTCTAGTATTTTAACCTATTGTTATACTATACCTTAGGAATATCCAAAGACATAACTTAGAAATATCTCTTGGGATCTCACTAAAGTTCTCGCATCCTAGTTTCCAATGGTTGACTAAACCTTTTCTCTGATACCAACTGTAGAGACCCAAAGCTTAACATACATGGACATTACATTACTTTTTCAGAATACTTAACACATAACAAAAAAACACACAAGGACAGTAATAGTTTAGTGTCTTTGGAAACTCGTAATTTAATCTTCTAATCGCAATGAAAGATCTTCAACATCTCCCATAAAGATCATCCATTTTTGTTTTCTTACCTAAAACATTTCTTGAAATCTTGGGGAAAGGAAAACATATAAAAGGTGTGCTCAAATTCTCATTAAGGGTAATTATGGAGAAAATAAAACAAAGCATATCCATTTGAACTTAAAAACATGAACATAATGTTTAAACATCATAATCTTGAGGAAAGACATAAATCATGGAAGTACGTAAGGAATGTATTATAATGGAACATTAATATTGATAAAATAGCATGAGAATAAATCATTTAATTGTGGTAACACTTCAGCACTTGTTATGATTTTCATAGTAGCCATGACATTGCTTCCAAGACCATCTTAATGGACAGTGTCCCTTTCTGAATTGAGATCACTCCTCATTCCAGTCCTGTATCACTGAACCAGATTAAAATACCATTCCATCCATGTCTATCTCATGAAATATAAATCTTTACCCAATGCATTGGAGGGAGATATAGGTCCCACCCATCTCATAATGAAATCATTTTTACTTGTGCCACAACTTGAACATAAATCATTTATCATTACCCAAAGTATAAAATGGGTTTCATAAACATCATCCCATCATCACATAATCCATATAAAACAAATTTATGTCACTTCATCATAAGAAAAATCACACCATGTAAATATTAGAGACATTATACTGGAAATATAAAAATTCTACATAATTTCATAAAAAATGGAAAATAGTTTTGATAAAACACTTGAAATGAATTCTTGAGGAAAATATCCTTTCTTATTCAAAATCATTTAATTCTCAAAAAATTCCAGGAAATTTTAAAAGAAAAGGATTTTATTTAAAAATAACCATGAAAACTTGTAGAACAAGGTTCATGAAAATTAGGCTTTATGAAACCATAAAAATCCGTTCATTCCGTATAAGTTAAAAAAACTTTCTCCTCATACTTTTGTCGGAAAAATCAAAAAGTTATTTGTATGGTAAACAAAAAAAATATTCATTCCATAACACATGGTAAAATAAAAAAATGGGTAAAAAGGAATTTAAACATACATAAAAACATTTTTAGAAAACATGGGCATGGATGATAACAAAAACCCTAGAAAATACTTATGAATAAACAATCTCGGATAAGAGCGAGATTGGATAATTATCCCTTACCTTATGTCTGATATGATTCGTATGTTTCCAAACCTCCTGTATAATGATTTAAATAATTTCATTGAATTATTATAGAATCATGTTCATTGTTATTATATCATATATGGTTCAATTTTGAAATTATATTACCTGTTCTTTTATAAATTCCATGTTAAAGCACCATTTTGGGTAAAATCATTTCATTTATCGTACAAGTTTCGACTTGTTGTTCTTGATATTATTACTTATATCATGATTTAAATAATTCCAGAATGTAAAACGTGATTTATATATAATATATATTCATAATATAAATATATATGATATATCTATAAATGTAATGAAATATACCGTTCATGGAGACGGTAGGTCATACGTACGCATGAACGCTGTTTTGGTCTCCTTATTGAATTGAATGGAATTAAATATATGGAATTCATATATATATACAAAAATAAAGTATCATTATTATGTCATATACCTCATTATTATTTATTATATATAATTCATAATCATTCATGAATGGTTAACATGGAGAATGAATCTAATCGCGTCGTGGAGACGGTAGTCTGTACGTACGCACGAGCGATGATATCATTCCCACGATCATGAAATTTTATTGAAGTGTATGTATAATATTTCAGAATAAATATCACTTTAAAATAATCATATATATTTATTTATGTACACCATTATACCCATCCAAGTAAGGTGGTGGTCAAAAACAGATTACACCACGGCGTGGAGACGAGATTCCGTACGTACGCACGCGCGGTGATTTCATTTTCCGTATGATGGATAAAAGGTGAAATATGGTTGATTAATATATATAATAATATATATGTATATAATTAATACTGATTTTATTACTTAATAAATAGACAACTAAATAATAATAATTAGAAGAAGAAAGAAACCTGAGAAAATTGGAAGAAGAGATTACATCTTCTTCGACGCACCTCCTTTAAGATTCCTCTTAAAGAAGTAGAGTTGTTCTTTTTTGAAGACCAGAACCTCCAAAATTTTTCTAGGGAAGTGGAGAAGATAAATTGGCAGGGTTTGTCCTAGATTAAAGGCTCAAAATGGTGTGAAGAGAGGAGGGAAGGGGTGCCCTTTTAATAAGGGAGGAGAGGGGCCCCTTTGGAAAATCTCAAAATATAATTTTATAATAAAGTCATATTCAGTTTATAATAGCTCCAAAATAATTTATTTAAAAGATAAAGTGGGTATGGGTCGAAACCCTCTCACCCAATAGATTTAGATAGGTTTGGGTCATTATATTAACCTTATCTTTTAGTTTTAAATCTTAGTTAATTAGATTGACATTTACCATGTCACTTTGTATTTTTATATTATATAGTTAATAAACTTACCATATACATCCATGAGACACCCAAGTGGTCCATTAAGGATTCATCTATCATGATATAATTATCTTGGCCGAACCATATTTTTTAGTAATATAATAACAATTAATAATATAATATTTTTTTAAAAACTATTTTGTGTCAATTTTGACACTATTTCGTAATTGATTTTTTGTGAAAATAATAACAGGATGTCTAGTTAGAAAAATGTTAATTAAATATATAATAACATGTCATATTAACCTATAAAATTAGTGGAATTCAAAAAAGTCTCAAATTACATTTCTTTGGGTATTTATAACGTCAATTCTGTTAATATATCATTAATAAGATCATTACTTTATCATCATTGTGTCATAAATAAATTAATTTATTTAATATATAAAAATTATAAATAAACTACCATTATTTATGAAATATTTTTATCTTTCTAATTAATATTTATAGTCGTATTTATCATATATATAACCCTATATTAAAAATGGTTCAATTATTAAACATTGATTTTAACTATTTTAACCCTTCTTTAAATAAATTAATAATAAATGTCCTAATCTAATCCAAGTAGACCTAAATGGTCATATTTTATTCCTATGATTGTTTTTAGTCTAATTACACTAATCCAATAGAATTAGGACATGTTTTAGGGTAATAATAATATCATTTTTACCCTTAATTACCCTATTGACTTTTAACCGTGGTAAATAAAAGTTAAAAGTTTCTATTCACCAAAAATTATTTTCATCTCGTTGAACCATATTTTAGTCCTTTATATTAACGTTGTCTCTTGGATTTTCAAAATTCCACTCACAGAAGCGATAAAATTTCATTTTATGTGAATTTCAAAATTCTCCTAGGGGGTGGGTAAAAGACGGTGATAAGTTCAATAAACTTTTTATATATATAAAATTATTATAAAATCACTCCAATGAATTAAATTGAACATATATAGGAATTATTCATCAATTTTTACCTAAAATAAATTTAAATATAATAAATAATTATTTAAATAAAAAAGTCGGTTTTTAAATAGTAACCCAGTGTTTTCACTATTCATCAATAATTGAAAGTATTCAGAAAAATACCAAAAAATCACCCTAGGATAATTTTGATATTATGAATCCAAAAATGAAGTCCATTTTGAATGATAAAATTTATAAAATTCAAAAAAGTGGGTATTAATATTCATAACGGCTAGTTTATATAATATTTTAATAACATATCCTTGTTTAGTGAAACTCGGTATTACGTACAACACACGCTATCGTGGAAGGTCACAATTGCATTTAATGTAAGCCAAGTAAGGGATGCGTGTTTTGAAAGACTCCTTAGTTGTTTTATATAGCAGAATCCAACCATATTTCATTTACACATTGAATATATATATATATATACACACTCAATGTTGCGTGGAATGACTACTATCAAACGAACCTAAAATTGTGTGTAACACAATCCAAGAATAGTGTTGCATATACTGCAAGCTAATAAATTGTTGCATATAGTGAAAGATAGTCTTGGTATAGTGTACAACACATGAAATCAATGAAATTAAAAATAATAATCCTCATAAAATCTCGGGTTATTACAAGTCACTTACAATGTCCCATGGATTCCTCAAATGAAATTGTTGAAACATAACATAAAAATTCGTATTAAATATAGAATAATAAATGTTAATACTTTAATGATGAACCATTAATGCTATAAAAATAACACATCCAATGTCAAACATATCAAAAAACCATCAATACAATATGGAATATTGTATCATAATAACTAAACTTCTAACAAGTGTAAAATCTATCAAAGGATGGTTACATAGAGGAAATCAAAATTATTTGAGAAAAATATCTATATTAATTTTGAAATAAAGTAAAATTCCCATAATTTTAAAGTATTTTTTTGGAAAATATTATTATAATCTAGTAAGGGAAGCATCATTGGTGTTATAACTGAAGAAAATAGTTTCAAACTACGTATACGTGAAAAAAAATTATTTTGTTTATCTTGTCGAAAACATTGTAAATGATATTTTTTGGAAAACGATGGAAATATTCCTTTAATAAATTTTATAAAAATTCAAAAAAGAGTATAAAGTAATTTAACACATAGTCTAGGATATTTTAATAATGTTTTGAAATACATTTTTATGAAACATATATGTGGACAATAAATATTTCCTTGGAGATACTCATGTAAAAGCAATCTTATACATTGAAGAGATTATAGAATTAACCCTTAACATGTACTTTTACTTGATTGAGGGTACTTTATCATACTGTATAATTGTAAAATACTTGTTATTAAATTATAAAATTACCACATCCATTAATATGATATCATATATGATCTTCTAATATCGCTTTGTTAATATTATTTTTGTAGTATCATTGTTTTGGGTGTTAGATGATTCGTTTTCTTTTATATGCTTGGTTACATAATACAAGTTTTTTATGGATAATATATATTCGATTCATATCTAGAAATATATTATGTTATGTATCATTATTTTCAACCATAAGAAGAAAATTAATCTGGAATGGTTATGACGAGAAATGAATTTCACCGCATTCGTGAAGATGGTAATCAGTATGTACGCGCGAGCGACAATATCATTCTATTGGAGGTGAAACCTTATGTAATTGTATGATATATCATATAAAAAGAATCATTAACATGTTATGGTATTTATTTACATCATTTATACTAATTATTATACAAATACAAGTAATGAAGTGTTTGAATAAAAAACTATTACACGACGTGGAGACAGTAAGTCGTACCTATGCATGTATAGTGACATGTCATTCATAGGATGGATAAAATAAAGAATATGGATTTACTGTATTTATAATTACATCACATTACCTATAGGGTACATGAGTTATTATTTTGTTATGGAAACAACAAAGAATGTGGAAGAGGAATAAGAAAAGGACATTGAAAGTGGTGCTGAAATTATCACATCTTCATCGGGTTCTTCCTTTCGATTTGATCAAAAGGGTGACCTAGATTGTATTTAAGATCAATGTATGGCCTATAGGTTAAATTGAGGGTAGTTGGGAGAATATTTGAGATGTGTTTGGTCCTGTTAAGTGGAATTGGATGTGTGATATTGTGAGAAGGGGAAATACCCATTTATAATAGAGGTGTTGGTCACTTTAGGGAGATCTTGAATATTATTTTATTATACAATAATATTTAATTTATAATGGATCCAAAATAATTTATTTAGAAGCTATGGTGGATATGGGTCGAATAACTATCAACCAATAGGTTTTAAAGAGGTTTAAGCCACCATATTAACCTTATATTTTAGATTTAACTCTTAGTTACAAAGTACAACTTTTACCATGTATTCTTGTATTATTATAATAAATGGTTAGCAAACATACTATAAAAAGACATGAAAACAAAAAGTGGATAATTATTGATAAACATAACCTTATGTAAGTCCTTTTACCAATTCCAAAATTTCTAGGATTATGATATCAATTAATAAAATTGTATTTTTTTTAATAACACATTTATGAATGTTTTAACACTATTTGGTATTTTGTTTCTGTGAAAGTCCTAAAAACATTATCACTTCGGAAAAAATTAATTTAACCATCAATAACATGTATTTTTAACCTATTAAATTAGTTTAATTCGTCATAAGTCTCAATTTCAATTTATTGGTATATTTATAATATCAATTATTTTATTCATTCATTAATAAAGTAATTACAACATCATTACAGTGTCATAAAAAAATTTAATTATTTAATTTATAAATTTTTCAAATATAATACCATTATTTATGAAATCTTCTTATATTTATAATGGATATTTATAGTCTAATTTTTCATACGTATAACACTATATTAAAAATCGTTTATTTATAAAAAATTTTATTCAACAATTTTTAATCTTCTTCAAATAAAATAATAATGAATGTCCTACTCTAATACATGTGGACCAAAAGGATCATATTTTATTTCAAAAGTTTATTTTGGTTGAAATAAAATTATAAAATAGAATTTGGAAATTTGTTACAGTAATTATAATATAATTTCTTACCTTAAATTACCCTTTTTTATTTTTAACCGTGGTAAATAAAAGTCAAATGTTACTATTCAAAAAAAATTATTTTCATATTATTGAACCACATTTTATTTAATTATGTCTACCATGTATCTCAGATTTTTGAAATACAATTCACAAAAGTGGTAAAATTACGTTTTATTCCACTTAGCAAATACACCTAGAAGGTGGGTGAAAGATGGTAAAAAGTTTAATAAATTGTTGTAAATATAATTTAATTATAAAATGAATCCAATGAATTAAAATTAACATATATAGGTATTATGTATCTATTTTTACATAAAATAAATTTAAATGAAATAACTAGTTATTTAAATAAAAAGTCCGTTTTAAAAAATAATGCTTGTTTTCACTATTCATCATCAATTGGAAGTATTCAGAATAATACAAAAAAATTATCCTATGAAAATTATGATAATTAGAATCCTAAAATGATGTCCATTTTGAAAAATAAAATTTATAAAATTGCAAAAATATGGTATTATTATTCATAACGGCTAGTTTGATTGGTCATGGTGTGTAAGAACTCGATGTTGCGTACAACACAAGCTATTGTATTATTAAAAATGTATTGTGTTGTGGAAGGTTGGGGTGTTATAATTAATTAGTAAAAAAAATTATAAACTAATAAAAATAGTAATAATAATAGTTAATTGTTGTCAATTAGTAATAATTAGAAACAATTTGTGTAAACATATAAAAATAATGACAATTTCTAATAGTCTTTGAAAATTAGTAATAATTAGTAATAATTTTTAGTAATTACTTATTGAGGAATAATTACAAATAAAATTATAAAAACTAGTAAGAATTGGTAAAAACTGGTATAATTAATAATAAACTTGAAATAATAAGTAACAAACCATTAAAAATTAGTTATAAATTAGAAAAAATTAGTAAAAAATATGTATAATATAAAGAATTAGTTAATTTATATAATATACAGCAAATAATTATAAAATCGTATAAAAATATGAATTAATATAAATTAATAACAATTTTTAAAAATTTATCAAAAAAATTAAACATAATATATTTGTAGAAATTAATTTAAAAATTAAATTAGTATAATTTATTAAAAATTACTATGAAATAATATAAATGATTAAAAAATTATTACAAAACTAGAAATTAAATTGGATGTCAATTTTTAGGCACTGAGAAATGACAAATTTGGAAATGGTTGACATAAATTGGTTTTATCCACTAAAAATTTAATAATATATGATTTAAATTGTCTTATTAATTTAAAATATATTTTATTACTTAATATTAAATTATACAGAGAGTTGGAGGTAATTAATGGTAATTATTTTTTATTTACCAGTAAATACCACTAATTTTGAGTATAATTTAACACTATGTAATAAAATAAATAATAAATTATGAAATGATGTAAATTATCTAATTTTCATTAATCCAATGAGGAGAATTGACCAATTTTTGTCAACCATGTCCAAAAATTCCTTTTGGTCGACAAAACTAAGGTAGGTAGGATGTGATGTGTTGATGCTAGTAGTATTAGCATGGGGAGAAGACACATTTATGGATAGAAAAGTAGCACGAGTGGACCATGGAGTAATGTGATATATATTTTCAATTTGAAATATTTAATTTTAATTAGTAGTAATGTTTTTAATTAAAAGTAAATAGTTTTAATTTTGAATACATTTTTTTAATTAACTGTATGTGGGTACTATTACTAGTGATTACTTAAAAATGATAACTAAATAGTATTAATTGATAGGACATAGTAATAATGTATACATATTTTTATTACAAATAAATTTTTTAAATAATCGTAATTAGTAAACATTAATGACAAAACACAATATTTAATAAAAATTAGAGCAAGTAGTAAAAAGTAATGTTAGATAAGTATAATTTTTTAAAAATAGACTGAATAGTAAAATTCTTATTGATTAGTAAAATTTTGTAATAATATGTGTAAATGTCTAATAATTAGTAAAAATTAGAAGTATATGAAAAAAATTAGTTAAAAATAACAGTGATTATGAAAAATTTGTAAAAATTATTGGTAGACTAGTATAATTAACAAAAAAATTAATTTTAATTTTTAAATATTTTTGGTACATCACAATAAGTTGTAATAATTATCATAATTTAGAATTTATTATAATAAATTAATGATAAATAGATATAATTATTAAAATATAGTGATAATTAGAAAAAATTAATGAAAACTAGCAGTAATTAGTAGAGATTTGTATGATGAATGTTAAATCATTATAATTAATAAAAATTAATGGTTATTAGTAAAACGTAGTTGAAACATGTAAAAATTAGAGGTATGTGGTAAAAATTAGGGAAAAATCACTTCAATTATTAAAAATAAAAATAAATTCATAAAAATTAGTAAAACGTTCTAGTAATTCACTATATTTATAAAAATTTAGAGTTTATTAGTGAGAATTTGTAAAAGGTTACATAAATTTAATAAAAATTAATTCTAAGTCACCATAATTATATAAAATTAAAAGTAATTGCGAAACTTTATCTGTAAATAAATACATTTAATAAAAAAATATTGGTAATTAGTAAAAAATAGTAATAATTGGTGGTAATTAGTTAATATAAGTAAAAATGACCATTATGTTAATATAATAAGTAATGTGTTAATAGTAAATAGTTTTGATTAGGGGATATTAGTAAAAAATAGCGATAAATCCCCATATTTTAAAAAAATTATTGGATAAATAATATTATTTTGAAAAAGCATACTGGTAAAGTAGCATTAATTAGTAAAAATTAAATGTAAATCAATATACTTTTTTAAACAAAAGTTGTAATTAAAAAAAATGAGTATAAATTATTGGTAATTAGTAAATAATAGTAAAAATTAAATCTAAATACCTTTAATCAGTTAAAAATAACAATAATTACTAAAAAATTAGATTTAATTTGTAAATTTTAACATTAGATAGATAATATTTACAATATTTAGCCGTAATTTATTATTTATTTATGTTTTACTCTATTTTGGATCCAATTTTTCATATATCAAATTAATCCTATGTAATTTTTTATATTATATTTTTTATATAAATAAAAAACAATAATATTGACCAAAAACATTATGATATGATCCTGATTAGATAAATCATAGCATGATTCCAAATGGTTTGTTTATAAATCATCTATATATTGAGGGTGTTGATGCATTTTTATCATATTCATTATGAAATTGAAAAAATAAGTTGAAGGTACAGTTAGGTTTCCATGTAAGAGATATTATATGATGTGGTTTCACACATTGAAAATGTTGGATTTCATTTATTTCATTTAAAAAATATATTATGTTCGTTGGTATCAACATGGTTACCACAGTTCCAGATAAGATAATAATTATTTTTTTCCATATCCATAATAGTTTCTAAATTTAGCAAATGATGTGGATGGTTCATATATTAATAAAATGAAACATATTATAATGATTATTTAACTCTGATGTTGGAAAAATATTAATTTTATGAGTTGATGATGTCTGACGAGGACACCTTATATCCTAGTTTTATGAATATAATATTTGAAGTGGTTGAAAAATTTATGATTGTCAAATCCAATAATGGTTTGAACTATATGTTTTGATCAATTATTTTATTTCGTAAAAAAATTATTACTTGAAGGAAATGTATTTCCTACAAATTAATTTTAGGGAAATAGGATGGTTTGCAATTTGGTTCCTATTTATCAAATGATTCGTTAATTTTAAATGATTTCATATTATATTAATGTTAAAATGAGTAATTTGAATGTTTTCCTACCGGTGGATAATTGTGGTACATTGAATCATTACTAGTGACGTCTAGATTTATTCTTATAAAATAGTTTAATAATTTTCCACAAACATCAAGAATGTAGTTTTTATTTATGTCTTAGAAACAAGAATCATTGATATTGTGCTAAAAATCCAATATTTTAATCGGTAATAACATATATTATACCTATGATGGTGATTTATAGAAACATTTTGACCATCTAAATTATTATTTTGATTTAGAAGCCAAAAATATGTGATTGGTTCTTTGTGCTAATAGTTTTGTTTGATTCGGTTCATATAGATGGCCATATCCTAATTGGCCCATCTCCATAATTCCATAAAATATTCCACCTTTTATATTGATAAATGAATTATATATCATTTTGAACTTATTAATTCTTGGATATTCAAAAAATTATATTGATTATTATATGAATCCATTGATTTATTCGATAAATTAATTATAGAGCAATGGGGTTAGTATATATGATATTGTTGAGAAAAAAAGTTTCTAATAAAATCAACATTAATGTAGATAGTTAGTGTCTTCCAATTATGTAGAATGTTATCTGGATAGAGTACATGGTTTAAAATAATTTCCATTCTATATGAGAGAATTTTTTTATGATAGTTAATAGAAGAAAACCTTTTTTTCCAATTATTATCAATGATACCATGTTATGGATTTTCCTTTTCAAGATGAACATATATCATTTTATAAAAGGTAAAATTGAACTATGTGGAACTATAAAAATTATATAAGGTTTTGAGTTAAAATAATTCTCACATATTTCATTCTGGTTTTAGTTAATGTATGTAAATAGAAGGAACCTCATTAATATTTAACATTTTATGTGTTAAATGTATGGGCATTATATGAATCAATTTCCCTAGTGAAAATATCATAATGAGAAGTAGGAAGGTGGTGTGAATATTATCTACACATCTGAAGTTAACGATACCGAAAATGAAATGTGAAGGGTGTGTGATGTTCCACCAATATTCATAAAATTATTCATATGAATTGTGATTTTATTGAGGTTGTGGAATCATAAAACATGATTCACATTTCCAATTATATGAAAGAGGTATTATAGAATAATTCGATGAAGCCTAAGTAATGGTATAGGAATAATTTATAATTAATCAAGTAATTATGTTTTTCAATTTAGAGATAATTTCATATTAATAATGAATTATATAATTATTTTCAATACAATGTTTCATTATGGATTGAAAAAGAAATGTTGAACGAGGATAAAGACATAAAAATTGATTTTATAGAAAGGTGATATTTTGATTATGGGAAGGTCTCCCCTAATTAATATCTGGCATTGAGATAATGTGGTTTGGATAAAGATATACTAGATACGAATAAGTAAATTGAAAAATATAGATAACCCTAGAGAAGATTATTGAAAAATTGGTATGTGTCATCAATGATTACTTTTTCAACAATTTTTTATTTAAGTAATATATCCAAAATAATTTGGAATAAGGAAACGTGCATCTTTAAATAAGGAATTGTTGTAGTTCAGGTTATTATGATGTCTCAAGAGAGTATTCTGTGAAGGTATTCCCATGTTTATAATTTTTCAACCACGAGATACATTGGGATTTATGGGAGATCAGGGTTATTCTAATTTCATGACTTTATTTCAAAATATTTGAAATTTTATCCTTTTGAAGGGATATACGGTTAACTATTTATGCAATTTTTAAGTTAAACTACAAATTAATTTATTAATACTAGAGTGGTATGTCTCCATAAAAGGCATTATGCGTATTGGATAGCCAGTTCAAACTACTTTGTGTTGATGATAACAAGTGGGATGGCATATCATAGGTCTCACCATATTTTATTAAAAAAGGAATATAAATTTTGCCATATTTTTTAGAGAATGATGGGATGAGGACCACATAAAAACTTTTTTTTTGTTTTCCAAAAATCATTATTGTATATATATTAATGAAAATTCGTAAAATTTTAGAAAAAGGATATTTAGGGAACAAATATTTTCATATTACCATTGTTTTTGACGACTTAGAAGGTCCCTAAAGTCGTCATTGATTTATAGATTCGTGAGTGATAACTTTATGTTGACCTTATTCTCTATCGGTATCCATTAGAACCTAATGGTATGATTTCACATCCATGTCCAATTTTTTACTTCCCATCTAGGTTCACCTATGTGGGAATCACATTATGAGTTACTTTGGGTAACCTTCATTGTGATAACATTCATTTTTTAATGGATGGTGTGGTTTTCATTTTTATGATATGGGTTTCTATGAATTAAACATTAAAGAATTAAGCCTTAGATAACTCCAACGAATTTCAAGTTAAAAATTCATTTCATGGGGGTAGATTCTAACACCCCAGAGTTTTTTTGAATTTTTTTCAAAAGAATTAATTTTCATTGATTTCATAAAGTGAACTAATTTAGAAATTCATTTTATATGGAACAATATTGTCTTGAGGTACACGAAACATAGACTTGGCATATGATATTGGAAATACTGAGTTCCTATAAAACATCATTTTATTGATAGAATTATTTACACATTATAGTTAAAACCAATATGATAAAAATTTTAATATGAATAGCAGTAAATACTTTTAATTTTTTTAATAATTCATATATATAAATAAAACTTTTTTATTTTGAAAAATATTTTTTTGGAAAAATCCTTAAATGTTTAAAATTGTTATTTTATTAAATGAACTAATTTTCATGTTATTCTGTGAAAAAAATTAGATTATTTTAGTCATTAAATTTGATAAAATAAAAATAATTTGTAAATTTATATTGAAAAAAAATTAGATTAGGGTGAATTTTTTGGATTTTTCTATGAAACATATTTTTTATGAATAGTGAAAAATACGATATTTCCATTAATGACTACCTTCTGTTTGAATAATTATTAATATTAATTTATATTTCAATTTATTATTCAATGTAAAAATTGACATATTATTAATATATTTAACCAATTTATGTTATTGGAATACTTTTTATATGTACTATTTTATATAATGATATTGGACTATTGAACGATTTTACATTAAAAACCTGCATTCTCCCCGTGTCTATAGGATTAGCAGTAAACGTAATTATCAAACTTTTTTTGTTTGAATTTTAATAAATAGAGTTACATGGTTTAAATCTGTATGATATTTGAAGTCAAATAATATCAGTTTAATTTTTTTTACCAAAAATATTAGTGAACGTGATTAGTATTAATCATATTGACTAAGGTAGTAGTAAGCTAAATTATGGACTAAAACTTAATCATAAGTTCCAAAATGACCTGAAAAATAGTCCAACCGAAATTGGATGCTGATAATTCGATCGTTTCCTCTATTTGGTCAATTTTTATTGGTTATTGTGATATTATTAAGTGGAATTTTTCATTATAAATGTGTTTTCTATTGGAAATGAAAAGGGAACATTTCTCAGCTTTATCCTTGATAAAACATTGGGATATCGAAAAAACAACATATTTGTGGTTACATATATCAATTTTAAAAATAATTAATTTATTATTATCATAATCCCTTATAAATAATATTTAGAGATTATTTAGTTCCATGAAATTCATAGGAAATTCCACTACACTGAATATTTAATTAATAAGTAAATAAAATAAATGATTCAGTAATATTAAAATTAAAGTGAATTTATTGAATTATTGTATATATTTATTTTTTATTATTAATATATCATTTTTGAAAAATTTAAACATAATATATTTGAATGAAGATATTAATTAATTATTTAAAAAATAAAATTAAAAAAATTAGGTCAAAGTTTATATTGTTGTTATTTCACAATAAATGATATTTTCAAAAATGATTTATATTTAATGAAAATAATATATTCTTCGAAGTTATTATTAAGTGTTAAAAAATTTAAAAATTATATATTAATAGACGAATTAATCCCTTATAATTTACATATGGACCCATAGATTTTAAAAACAATTATAGCATAGTCCAGGTTTAAAAAGACTTTTTGTGCGTCACATGCCCTTGTTTTAAAATTAACATAAAATAACATGATAATTTTTTTTCATTTAGGTGTAATATAATTAATTATTTAAAAAAATATTTTAAAAATAAAATTACATAATTTTATCCTAAATGGGGAAACTACATATCTTTTAAACTATTATAGTTAATAAAATATGAAATGATAAAATTGGGGAAACATAAAATTTAAGTATCCTAATTATTTAAATTTACATGTTTTTAGTGGAGGAGTATTTTCATGACCATGTATCCCATTAAATACATCAGGATTCTATTATTGAGGCACACTAGGTATGTTATACCTCCCCATAATGAATAACTTTTTGTATTTACAAGAGTGTCACTCCCCATCCACTATAAAAAAGTAAGCACTATCCCCCTTCATTACTCCTCTCAAGAATCCTTGGATCATAAAAAATCTCCCCAAATAGTATAAAAAATCCCAAAATTAATTATTTTATACAACATTTGGTTAGGAATCAGTCCTTTGATTTTTTCCCACAAAAAAAAAGATGTTACCCGATTTAGAGGTAACATCTTCTCCCAAGATACCTTCTTTTGTTTTGATTCTGTCCCCCAATAATCTTATATTAATCTAGTATTTTATAATAAATCCACAATCCACAATATTATAGGATGTTTTAATTTTACTTTTTCATGCTACACTTATTCAAACTTCCCTCTAGTGGATAATGAATATACTATTTACGTTTCCAGTGAACTCCCACCCCACAAAATGATGATTGATCATTTTTTTGTTATCAACTATCACCGTGGAAATTATGACGAACACTAGAAATATATATTTTATATGTTATATTTATTATTATTTGGGTTATTTATTTATATTATAAATTTCATCTTTATACATTCTATTTTGTGTAGATACTATACATTTTTTTGAGGATGTGTGGACTACCACCCCCTCAAAGTGATGTGATTCATTCACACAGTACATGTAATGTATTAAGGATGCATTATGTAAAATTAATTTTTATTTAAAATATAATATTGAAACTTCTTTAATGGTATATATATTTCAGTTACACTATTTCTTTCAATATGACAATAAAACTAGAGAAGATATTCATGCATACATACGACCAACCATTTCCCTAAATGGTGTATTCCAATTCATAGTTATACATATTATTATAATAAAAATATATTGAATATAAATTATATTTATTTCAACGTTTACATTCTATAAATAATTATTTAAATACAAGTAAATAATATTTAAAAAATTAAGACACATGTGAAAAACAATGCTGATATTACATAAAGTTAAACATTAAAATGGAATTGATAACATGATGGTAATATAACTTCATAATAAAAATATATATAGTATAATATATTTGAATGTTGATCTTAGATAGAATTATAATTTATTTATATTTATTTTATAGTATTGTTTTATGAATATATCTATATTCAAGACATAAAGAAATGAAATTTCATCTATCTTTTTATTTCTATGAGATAGATGCTTTATTCACCACACATTACCTTTTTTCAGTGTGTATATTGACCATAGATGTAATAAATTTTTATTAAATATAAATTAATGGGTATTTAAATATCCATTTAATGATATTTCATTAATTGGGTTTATATTTCAAAAGTAGTAAAATTATTTAAATCGTTTTGCTCAATTTTCCTTCATTGAGATTCATTTTTATGACGCGAAATTACTTTTGGAGGTAAATATACCAAAATTATACATGTTTTTTCTTAATATAATAATTTTACTCATATTTTATGATTAATGTAACTTAATTTTCTTACATAGAGATTATGATACCTAGTAACAAAGTTTTAAGAGTTTATTGAAACAATCTCAAAACCTTTTGAGATTGTTAATCATTATGCTTATTTGTTGAATTATTACGATCCTTATCTCAATACGACTCATTTTTTACCATATCCTATGTTTAATAGTGATATATCCTTTTGTTAGTACCATTTTTCCATAATTTTGATGTTAAGGTAATCAATAAAAAAAATTAAGAAAATCTGACCATAATTCTCTCTTAGGTCAGAATTCTGTTTTATTTCAAAAACCATGGTTTCAAAAACGTTTTCAAAAAAAATTTCAAATAATCCTTGAAGTAAATTTTTATGTAAATATTATTATATATGTTTTTATTGTTTTTAAATAATATTTTATAATTTTACAAATAAATTTTTAAATAATAATATTTTCAAATGGAGTTATGTTTTAAAAAGAATTTTCAGAGAAGATATGATTCTTTCCTAACAAAATGCATTTAGATGACCTATAAAAATTATTTCCCATTAAATATAATACCTGTTTGTGTTACTACATACTTTTTGGGTAAATTAATCCACATTTTCATACATATTATTTCTCTGAATGGATTATGTGTTATGTGATGTTGTTTTTGAGACTCATTTATCATTCCCAAGTAATATGATTTTGAAATCCACTTCATTCCAGTGGTTCTGTTTGTTATGAAATGATAAGAAAACCTGTATTATTATATATATTTTTATACGATTACATATTTATAATACCCACTTCATTTCATCATTTAGGATATTATTATTTATTAGCCCGACGAATATATATGTATGATTTCATTATGAGATGTGTGGTAAATATATCTCCCTCAGATGCATTGGGTAATGTTTTACATCTAATGATATATATATAAGGATTGAATGAGAACTGAACTCATTTCATTATTTTCAGGATGGAATGTGAAATGAACATGGTTCAGTAATAGAGTTTTGGAATTAGTACTGAACATTGTTTTGTAATACAGGGCTAGAACGGGTAGTAAACTTGGTTCAATAAAGATATTTGTTAACTATTATGGCCTTCAAATCTATTCCTTGACTACTCTATAAATAAGAATATATAATGATCTGTTCTTCAAAATTCTATGTTTTAATCTTATGTTATGATTTCATGGCTGGTGTTAATTATTACCTTATGATTCATGTCTTATGAACTGCCAAATATTATTCCATGATTCTTGTTTAGGATCTTTGACATGGAGGTTATGATATTCTATTTTCATGGGCATGTTCTCATACCCTTATACTCATGATTATGCTGGCATATCTTTTTTTTTCCATTACATAGCATTTTATCTCACCCCTTTTCATGTTTCTTTCCACATGTGATGAATATATTTATTATTTTTTATGTGTCTAAGAAGGGTTAAAGTCAATAAGAACATAGTGGGAGATAATGAATCTCATTTATGTACTAGAGTATATGTTTCCATGTTTCTAAATGGAACTGGACTAGAATGTTTTTGGGGTGTCTTTTTGTGAAATCCTTTAAGTATTCATCAAAATTGATGTAATATTAATGTTTGAAAAGAGCGGACCGATATAATTTCCCATGACCAATCCAATGTTGACATTATGAAACAAAATCATGAATGATACATTTTATTGTATAAGTACATGGTCATCGAGATCTGGTCCTAAAACATGTATTCTAAAAGACCCTTTGAATATATCACTATCACGCACCTTATACATAGGGTATTTACAGTTGTCATAAATAGAAATGTACCAAGACCATAAGAGTAGGTATTTTTATATTTTTTATTATTTAAAAAAATAAAGATATTTATAATTTTTAATACAAATTAAAATAAATAAATAATTAGTTTTGTAATATATATATTTTAATAAAATAAAACCAAAATTGACTGAAAATTAACATTTTTATTATCAAAAAGACTTTGAGGGAAAACTGAGAAACCACATAATTTAAACATACATCCAAAAAACCATCAAAAAGAAAAAACCAGAACGAAGTTACTGAATCTGCTACTCCCCAGCTATTAAAACCTGATGAAAAACATCCACCCTCGGTTGACCTCTCTGAACATAGTCTCGTATAGAGTTGCATGGGCACGGAACCGATGGCAGAGCCATACTCTCTCAAACTTCCAATTCCAAATGATATGCATGGGTGAAGACTTCTTGCTCTGAACTAGATCTGGAGACGAAAAAGTAGTATGTCTGTTGAAAATACATCAAAACATCACAGAGAATTAAAACATTAATCAACAAACAGATCACGAACAACTGAATGACATCCTGATAGTAGATTCCAAGAAAACCAATAGCAGATTTGTAATGGCCAGGGTTTTTGGGGTGCATTACTTTGTGAAAATCTCGTGTTGGGTTTTCTGGTCTGGGAATCTCGGTGATGTTTTGCCTAAAGGTAGGCCTACCATTAGCCCTAACCTACCGCTAGTAGACCTACGGGTAGCTCAGTCTACCAGTAGCCGCAGCCTACCAGTAGCTCGGTCTACCGGTAGCTGCAGCTACCAATAGCTCTGGCTACCGGTAGCTCGGTCTACCGGTAGCTGCAGCCTACCGGTAGCTCCGTCTACCAGTGGCTTCTGCCTACCGGTAGCCCTCACCTACCGGTGGCTCTCGCCTACCCCCACGGGGTCTTTCCAGTAGCGCTCCTTTTTGCGTGAGTTCGGTTTTAAACCCATTTTTTGACCCCTTTAACATGGTTTTGAATCCTAGTAACGCCCAGAAATGATTTAATTAAATATTTATTGAATTAACCTGGTGTGTGCGTCGGTTTAGACCCTTTAATAACATGTGGGGCCGCGTTGTCAACCCACGACCCCTGCTCCTTATGTGGTTTTGTGTTCATATCTCAACCGTCCCCGACCCTTATAAAATAAAGGGTTAGCCGTGGTTTCTTCTTTCCTCGATCACCCTGTGCTGGAGTACCCACAACTTTTCTTTCAGACAACCCGTATCGCTATCCGTGAAGTTCCATGCCTGGGCATAGCGTCGATCGTTGATAACAAGTAGGGAATTTCTCCTCATCTCTCACTTTTGTGTATCATGCGGGGTGGGCATGCATTTGATTCTATAGAATTAGATGAACAAAACCTAAATAAAGATAATGAATAGATTCTATATAGAATGAAGGGGGGATGTTATTGTTGATGCTGCTCTATTTATGATCTTCTTTTCTGAATTTTGCGGGCTTACCCCTACTGAAAATCATGGATGTTAGTGGTCTTTTCTCTGTGCACTAATGAACCCTTACCTCAGGTGATGTTTAAATGGATTGTATTTGTGAACCCCTGCTGTGTAAATGAATTTTGGTTAATTACATATATCCGGATAAAAAAATTGAGGCACCAGGATCAATCCCTTCTATGATGTCCCCATTTAAAGCACACAGAAATTGTAACAATGGAGTGTGTTAAATCTTATAAATGTGAAAATATAGGCATGGGCCTGCTTTTCTTGGTGGTAGTAGTTTGATTGTTTTCTTTCACAGGCTATTTGGTGGGTGATGTGGATGGGGATGGGATCCCTTGTATTTATACTCTCAGTGGTCGTGAAATTGGGGATGGGATCCCCTATGTTATGCCTTTAGTGGTTGTGAATTTTAAGACCGGGTTGTTACCATGTTTATATCACGAATTGGGGTGGGATCCTCTATTGTTGATAAACCCTTTTTGGCTTCTGGATATTGGACACGGGGTTGCATCTTGGGGTTTTCTTTGGTTATAGTGGCATTACAAGAGAACCAGGTGTAGGTGTTATGGTTGATGCTTGGTTGTTTTCTATCCCTCTTGTTCTTATGATTACTAGTTCCCCAAGTAAATGCTGAAACGTATTTAAGCATTGTTACTGAACATATAAACCAGGATGGGAAAATGGGTTTTGGTTTGACGTGAGTTGTGACTTGGACGTAGTACTGTTTGTGTTCTTTAGCCGGGCTGAAGGAAAACCTAAACTTTGGGTGAGTGCTTGTTACCTATACATATACTTGTAGTTTTGTGTTTATTATTTTCACCCCACCCAAGTTGAGAACATAGTTCCAAAAACATCAATTTCAAGGGGGAGGGTGTTTTTTTCAACACTAATATTAGTGGCTGGTTATTAGCTACTTTTCTGCACCCTTTCAGGGATAGCACAAGTATCTTCGGCCAGCCTATTATGGCCAGAAGTCTATCATTAGACCAAGAACCGTCGAGAGGGGTAGTGTGGTGGTTATGGACCAGGTGTGTTTGGGATGTGGTTTCCCTAGTATCATTAGAATGATGCCTAGGTGTCTTCGGGTGTGGTAGTGGATCTTCTAGCCTAGGTGTCTTCGGGCGTGGCGGTGGTTGTTCTGGCCTAGGTGTTTGCAGCCGTGGTTACGTGTGACAGTTGTGGAACAGGTGTATGCGGACGGGGTTTTGCAGCGCGACTATGTGAAGTTGTGGCCCAGGTGTGTGCGGGCGGGTTGTGGCAGTGGGACTGCGGTCAGAATGGTGGGATTGGTTTGATGCATATGATGGCTTCAATAACAAGTGGGAAAGTGGAACGAGGTACCCAAACATTGATGTTCTCTTAATATATATATATTACTTCACTTGTGTTATCTGGGAAGTGTGTCTTGGTGAGGCTTAGGTGGATAGTTTACCTTTTCTTTACTCTTTTCTCATAGGACTTTAGCACGTTCCCCCACTTGTGCATGAGAGTCTTTGGTTTTCCATACTGAGTATACCTGTATGCTCACCCTGCATATATAAAACTACTTTCAGGATTCCAGGAGGACTTCGGGGATCGCGTGGGACCATACTAGCTCAGACCTTTGGGGTAGTTGCAGTCATTTTTTTATTTCTTTGGTACTTTACCCTTTTAGTCACTTGTACTTTCTAGTTTTTTACTTTTGTAACATTCATTTAGAGTGGTTATTGGATTTAATTTAACTTTCCGCTTTTGGTGTTGTTGGGATTTAACATTCTATCTCCCGATCCTATTGAAACAAAAAGGGTAATTCCTTCCATTTAGTATGTGATTCTATACACATGGTGCTAGTCGCCACTCAGGGACCTATTGAAGGCGGGTCTCTAGGGTCATTATCTCTCCATCAACATAAAGAATGAAGGGCCTGGAAATCTGCTGACCATTCCCTCCTTTTACTGAAGGCAGGTCGTGACAGAATGGTATTAAAGGTGTGGTTGAGAGATAGAATGGAGTATGGAGTTAGACATAGTTAGGATTGCATGGGATGGTAGGGAAACAGTGGTGGGTGACCATGGTGTGTGAATTAGGCCAGGTATGATCGGTTATGACATGGGATTTTAGGGCCCCCCGTGATCCGATGCAAGGACTCTGGATCTACCAAACGACCAAGTTAGGCCACGTTGATTGCATGGTAGAGACCCTAAGAAAGGTACATGCATCATAATGACTTGTGTTCTCATGTTTCTAGGGTGTCTTGGGAATTAATAATGAATAAAAAGTTTATCATGTTTTAAGAACAATATTATGCACTACTTGGTCTTAGGCTTTCCTTGTTTTCCTTGCACCTATGGCACCTGGGAGATGACAATGTTTGGTGCTGGCAATCGAGGCCCCGGAGACTACCTTGGCCGATCGACAGAGAGCTGATCGAGAGGAAGAGGACGACAAGTGGCAGAGGACTTTTCCGGCCTTCTAGCGATAGACCCTCGAGAAGTATGAGGGAAACATCTCTAATATGAAGGCGAAGGGCTGGCTAGAGGATCTAGAGATAGGCTTCAGCTTGATCCGGGCTCCTACTGAGTACTGGTTTCCTCTGGCCATTAGCCAGATGCGGGGAGAAGCGCGACTGTGGTGGAAACTTTACCTGGGGGAGAGGAGAGAGGTTGAGGTGGCATGGGCTGATTTCGAGGAGTTTCGGGTGGAATTCCTCTCTTCGACGATGAAGGTGGAAAAGAGACAGGAGCTACTCTCCCTCCAGCATGGGAGTATGTGAGTGAGGGAGCTAGGAATCATGTTCAAGGACATCCTATGTATTTCTCCAGTCTTATTTCCCGACGAGGAGTCTCAGGAAAGACATTTAGAGGAGGCTCTCCGACCCTCCCTCTAGTATGTTGTTACCCCCTTTACCCTGCCGACGTACATGGAGGTCCAGAAGAAGGCCGAAGTGGTAAAGAGGATTCAATCTCTATGAGTTCTGTCACGAGAGGGGATCTAGCTGGTACCATCGAAGGGGAAGGCCATCAGTACCAGGCCTCCAGCATCAGGACTCTCCAGATTCTGACCAGCAGGGAGCAGGCTGCAGCCGTTTCAGTTTCAATCCCCTGGTCCTCGCCAATTTCCTTCAGGCCTAGGACCGAGGTGCTTCATATGTGGGATCCATGGACAACTATGGAGTCAGTTCCCATACTGGGTATAGTACGGTGGTGGTGGACAGCCCCAGCACCCGCCCCATCAGCAGCTTCCAGCCAGGCCTTTCCTACAGCAGCAGCAGGGACAACGTGCTCCCGCTCCTCTGAGGGCAGACATAGGAGGAGGAGGCCAACCTCAGGGAAATCCTCAGGGACCTTAACAGGGTCATGTTCGGGGAGGTGGCCAACAACCGAGGGGTAGAGGATCTGGTCATGGATAGCTACAGACCACGGAGGCAGCAGTTCCAGCAGGGCCGGAGGTTGTTTGAGGTATGAACAATTTGTTCATTACCCATGATTTTTCCTTGTTTGATACTTGAGATTCGCAATCCTTTTTTGCACCAAGTCTATCCCGTGCCTTGGGACTATATGCCGAGAGACTTCCAGTGCCCCTGGTGGAGAGCACACCAGTAGGAGGTCAGACCGACTTGTTATTTTTTTGTCGATGATGCAGAATAATGATAGGGCCACATCAGTTGGTTAGAGATATTCTTATGCTACAGATATAGCCATAAGATATCATCCTATGCATCTACTTGCTATTCTCTTTGTGTACCATCATAGATTTATTACGAGGAAGTTTTGTGTTCTCAGAATTGGGTGGCCGGCGTGTTACCTTCACCGGTGAGCGGAGCAGTCAGAAGGGCAGCAGGCAAGAGGAACACCTCCTCTCCTTATTAGATGAGCTGTCAGTAGAGTTAGTAGATGCTGAAATGGTGGAGGTTCCAGAGATCATCCATGAGTTTATGGATGTCTTTCTTGAGGAGGTGACGACTCTACCCCCTCAACGGGATATCACGTTTGGGATACACTTGAAGCCTGTCTCTCGAACGATCTCGATGGCTCCTTACGGAATGGTACCTTCAGAGCTATGGGAGTTGCGGGTTCAGATTGACGATTTGAAGAAGATAAGTTATGTTCGACCAAGTGTATAACTGTGGGGTTCTCTAGTGTTGTTCGAAAAGAAGGAATATGGTGGTCTTAGGTTGAGAATAGACTACAGGAGGCTGAATCAGGTGATGATCAAGAATTGCTACCCTCTTCCGAGGATAGATGATCTTTTCGACTAGTTGAAAGGGGAAGGATGGTTCTCAAAGATCGACCTGTGGTTTGGGTATCACCAGTTGAGAGTGAAGGTGGGAGACATCCCAAAGACAACCTTAAGGTGCAGATATGGACACTTCGAGTTCGTAGTCATTCCGTTTGGTGTTACGAACACCTTGGCTGTGTTAATGGGGCTTATGAACTCCATCTTCCGGAAGTACCAGGATCGGTTTGTATTTGTGTTCGTAGATGACATCCTGATCTATTCAAGATTAGAGGAGGACCATGCAGAGCACCTACGGATGGTTTTGGAGGTCCTCCGATAGAACCAGCTCTATGGGAAGTTGTCGAAATGAAAATTATGGACACGAGAAGTGCACTTCCTCGGGCACGTGGTGGCCGAGCAGGATGTAGTAGTGGACCCATCAAAGGTTGAGGCATTTGTTTCTTGAGTAGCACCCAAGAATGTGGAAGAGGTCTGTAGTTTCCCCAGGATGGCAGGTTACTATCAGAGGTTCGTACCCAACTTCTCTCAAGTAGCATCCCCTTTGACACCCCTGACCATGAATGACAAGGTTTTCGTGTGGAGTGAGCAGTGTGAGTCAGCCTTCAGATATCTGAAGGAGAAGTTGGTTAGTGCCACAGTGCTGATATTACCAGAAGAAGAAGGCGACCTATGAGGTGTTCTGTGATGCTTCAGGATAGGGCCTGGGATGTGTGTTGATGTAGCGATAAGAGGTGATCTCTTATGGGTCTAGGAAGCTACACCCTCATCAGCGTAATTATGCCACCCACTACCTGAAACATGCAGCCGTCATTTTTGCGCTAATGTTATGGCGACACTACCTCATCATAGAATGTTTTGTAGTCTTCACAGATCACAAAATCTTGAGGTATATCTTCTCCCAGCAGGACCTAAACTTGCGGCAGTGAAGGTGGATGGAGTTCCTCCAGGATTACGACTTCGAGGATTCCTAAACATCAGGGAAGGGTAATGTTGTGGATGATGACTTGAGCAGGAGATCACTGAAGGATGCGGTATGAGAGTTGGCAGACACCTGGAAGTCATTGGAGGAGTTGGATGCCTTACACCTGGATGCAAGGATGGATATCGGTAGAGGACGCCTGTATCAGATGACAGTGCAGTATTCTCTGTTGGAGAAAGTGGAGGAGTCTCAGTGGGGAGACCTAGAGTGCGAAGTGATGCATGACTGAGTTGACCAGGGCAATGCTCTGGAAGAATGGATAGAGGATGGTTAGAACCATATGATTTTCTAGTGAAGGTTGTTTGTTCCAGAAGTGATGCGTGGAAAGGTTCTCAGTGAGTTACACAACTCACCCTTGGTAGTACACCCATGAGTTTCCAAGATGTACCAGGGACTGAATAAACAGTTTTGGTGGCTTAGAGTTAAGTGAGCAGTGGCAGAGTTTTTGGCCAAGTGCTTAGTGTGTCAGCAAGTGAAGGCTGAACAGCGAGTTCCAGGCAGCCTACTGCAGTCTCAAGTTGTCCCTGAGTGGATTTGTGAGGACATCTTGGTGGATTTCGTTACAGTACTACCGAAGGTTCAAGGGGGACATGACGCCATTTGGGTAGTAGTGGACCAGTTGATGAAATTAGCTCACTTTCTGGCGATCAAGGAGTCGAGTGTAGTGGATGCTTTGGCACAAAGGTACGTGGATGAGGTGGTGCAATTTCATGGAGTTCCAAGGTCCGTATTCTCGGATAGGGATGCACGTTTTACCTCACGAGTCTGGAGCGGTTTGCAGCATGCTTTTGGCACCCAGCTACACCTTATTACTGCATTTCACCCCCAGACAGATGGACAGACAGAGTGCACCATCCAGACCATGGAGGATATGCTGGGGGCATGTGTTCTGGACTTAGGAGGATCATGGGTGTGACACTCTCCTCTGGTAGAGTTTTCCTACAATAATATCTATCACTATACCATTGGTATGGCCCCGTTTGAAGCCTTGTACGGGAGGCCATGTCGCTCACCTGTGTGTTAGACCGAAGTTGGAGAGGCGGAAATCCTTGTCCGGAGGTGGTGCAGATCACAACGGAGAAAGTTTAGCTTATACGGGGGAGGTTGAAGGTGGCCCAGGACTGACAAAAGTCATATAATGATACTAGGAGAAGACCATTGGAGTTTTAGGTTGGAGACCATGTGCTCTTGAAGGTCTCCACTCGGTATGGACAACGGAGGTTTGGAAAGGGGAGTAAGCTTTCTCCCAGGGTTGTCGGGCCCTTCGAAGTGTTGCAGTAGGTTGGCGAAGTGGCTTATCATCTAGCATTACCACCACCACTACTAAGGATACATGATGTCTTCCATGTGTCCCAACTCTGTCAGTATGTGCACGCCGATTCACACGTCCTCGGCTGGGGAGAGCTAGACATCGAGGACGACGTGACTTTTTTGGAGGGACCAGTGATGATCGAGGATCACAAGGAGAAGGTGATTCATGGGAGGACCATTCCCTTGGTTCGTTTATTATGGAGACATGGTGGGCATGAGGAGAGTATGTGGGAGAGGGAAGCACAGATGTGTTCCCAATACCCAGAGTTGTTTTGAGTTTTGTACTATTCCGTTTATATCTATTGTGGTGGAGCGTTTTTCCTTGTTGGCTATGAAATACTAGTTTTATTTCCTATGAATGCATGTGAAAATACCTGGCTATGGGGAGGAGAGTACTCGACCCCTAATCAAGATGCATTAAGGTGTATGTGATTAAACACATGTGGGTGAGTCAGTGATTCCCAAAGAGGATAATATCTTGACATGGGACAGGAGACTCCCTAAACCACATGCATGGGTAGTTTGACATGGTATGTTGCTTGGTTCTTGACAGGAAATTATTCTTAGTTAACAATGAGGTTCAATCATAAGAGTTATCTTTTGAGGTGGTTTTTAGGACCCTCTTATTCCATTTGGATTTTTTTGATTATCGAGGAAGAGAATCGTTTAAGAGGTATCTGATGCAATGGCCTGGGTTTTTCGGGTCCATTACATTGTGAAAATCATGTGATGGGTTTTCTGGTCTGGGAATCTCAGTAACGGTTGGACAAACGGTAGGCCTACTGGTAGCCATAACCTACCAGTAGCAGGCCTACTGGTAGCTCAATCTACCGGTAGCCGTAGCCTATCAGAAGCTCTGTCTACCGGTAGCTTGGTCTACCAATAGCTACAGCCACCGGTAGCTCTGTCTACCGGTAGCTCGGTCTACTAGTGGCTGCAGCCTAATGATATCTTGGCTACCTGTGGCTCTCGCCTACCCCCACGGGGTCTTTCCAGTAGCGCTCCTTTTTGCACAAGTTGGGTTTTAAACCCTATTTTGACCCCTTTAAGCATGGTTTAAATCCCGGTAATGCCCAAAATTTTTTAATTAAATATTTAATAAATTATCATGGTGTGTGCATCGGTTTAGACCCTTTAATAAAGTGTGGGGCCGCGTGTTCAACCCACAAACCCCACTCCTTATGAGATTTTGTGTTCTTATCTCAACCATCCCCGACCCTTATAAACTAAAGGGTAAGCCATAGTTTATTCTTTCCTCGATCACCATATACTAGAGTACCCTTATCTTTTTGTTGGGATGAGCCGCATCACTATCCGTGAAGTTCCACGCCCGGGCATAGTGTCGATCGTTGATAACATGTTGGGAATTTCTCCTCATCTCTCACTTTTGTGTATCATGCAGGGTTGGAATGATTTTTATTCTGTATAATTGGATGAACCAAAACTAAATAAATATAATGAACGGATTCAATAAGAACGAAGGGGGGGATGTTATTTTTGACGCTGCTCTGTTTATGATCTTCTTTTCTGAATTTTGTGGGCTTACACCTACTGAAAATCATGGCCATTAGTGGTCTTTTCTCTGTGCACTAATGACCCCTTAACTCGGGTGATGTTTAAATGGATTGTATTTGTGAACCCTTGTTGTGTAAATGAATTTTGGTTAATAATGTATATCTGGATAAATAAATTGAGGCACCAGGATAAATCCCTTCTATGATAACCCCGGTTAAAGCACACAGAAATTGTAATCATGGAGTGTGTTAAATCTTATAAATCTGAAAATACCGGCATGGGCCTACTTTTCATTGTGGTAGTGGTTTGATTGTTTTCCTTCACGGGCCGTTTGGGGGGTGGTGTGTATGGGGATGGGATCCACTGTTTTTATACTATCGGTGATTGTCAAATTGGGTATGGGGTCCCCTGTGTTTTGCCTTTAGTGGTTGTGAATTTTAAGACTGGGTGGTTAACTTGTTTATATCACAAATTGGTGTGGGATCCTTTGTTGTTGAGAAACCCTTTTTGGCTCCTGGATATTGGACATGGGGTAGCATCTTGGGGTTTTCTTTGGTTATGGTGGCTTTACAAGAGAACCAGGTGTGGGTGTTATGGTTGATGCTTGACTGTTTTCTTTCCCTCTTGTGTTTATGATTACTAGTTTCCCAATTAGGTGCCGAAACATATTTAAGCATTATTACTGAACATATAAACTATGATGGGACAAATGGGTTTTGGTTTGACATGAGTTGTGACTTAGACGTAGTACTATTTGTGTTCTTTAGGCAGGCTGAAGAAAAACCTAGACTTTGGGTGAGTGCTTGTCACCAATACATATACTTGTAGTTTTGTGTTTCTTATTTGTGCCCCACCCAAGTTGAGCACTTAGTTACGAACAACCCCATTTCATAGGGGAGGGTGTTTTTTCCAACACTACTATCAGTGGCTGGTTATTATCTCTTTTTCTACTCCCTTTCCTTGAAAGCCCAAGTATCTTTGGGAAAGCTTTGATGGCATGTTGTCCATTATTAGCCCAAATCATTCGGGCAGGGTAGTGTGGTGGTTATGGACCAGGTGTGTACGGGCAGGTGGTTTCCCAAGTATCTTCGGGATGAGGCCCAGGTTTCTTCGGGCGTGGAAGTGGATCTTCTAGCCGAGGATTCTCTGGGCGTGGCGGTGGTTGTTCTGGCCTAGGTGTTTGCAGGCGTGGTTACGTGTGGCAGTTGTGGCCCAGGTGTGTGTGGGCGGGGTGTGGAAGTGGGACTGTGTTGAGAATGGCAGGATTGGTTCGATGCGTATGATGTCTTCAATAACCAGTGGAAAAGTGGCGTGGGGTGCCCAAACATCGATGTGCTCTTAATATATATATATTACATGACATTATTTATTTGGGGATTGTGCCTTGGTGAGGCTTGGGTGGATATTTTACCTTTGGTTTACTCTTTTCTCAAGGTAATTTAGCACATTCCCCCACTTGTGAATGAGAGTCTTTGGTTTTCCCTACTGAGTATACATGTATGCTCACCCAACGTATATAAAACTTCTTTCAAGATTCTAGGAGGACTTCGGGGATCGCGCAGGACAATACTAGCTCGGACCTTTGGGGCAGTTGTAGTCACTGTTTTTCTTTCTTTTGTACATTACCCTTGTAGTCACTTGTACATTCTGGTTTTTTACTTTTCTAACATGCATTGGGAGTGGATATTGGCTTTACTTTTACGTTCAGCTTTTGGTGTTGTTGGGATTTACCATTCTATCTCCCGATCCAAATAAAACCAAAAGCGTAATGCCTTCCATTTAGTGTGTGATTATATACCTTTGGTACTATTCGCCACTCCGGGACCTATTGAAGGCAGGTATCGGGGGTCATTATCTATCCTTCTACTTAAAGAAGGAATGCCCTTCCAATCTACTGACCCTTCCCTTATTTTGGTGAAGGCGGGTCGTGACAAGATTCCTCCCATTCACCGATGTCCAGCAGCACACCAAAAGCTCCACCGCTTCAACAATTTCAACAAGAGATTCACCACTTAAATGTATCAACACAAAAGTCGACAAACAACGAAATCAAACCTGCGAGATATGTTGCAGGATGCCGGAAGCTAGAACATGTGACCCTCCCCCCTCTGCGCTGCATCAGGGCTAACGTTGAGCCTCGCGTGAAGAAAACCAGCCAAGACAAAGCCTTCACCGCTAATGTCGAGCTGAGAATGCCAAGACACACACCTGAGGATGATGAAGCCTCACCAAAGCCATCTTCTGGCCGATGAAGACTTCACCGCTGACGTCGAGCCAAGATCCAATGCCAAGACGCTCTCCTGAGAATCCACGCGATACAACTCCGAGATGACTCACCCGAAATCGAAGATGGGGCCTCTCTTGAGTCAACACCGGGACAACACGCCATGGCAGTCGAAATCAGAAGCCTCACCAGTTCAATGAAGCCACACCAACACTGAGCAAAGGGCGTTGACGCCGACCCGCATCGAGCCATGCAGGAGGATGGGAGGGGATGATCTCGAATGCGAAAACCCTAGTCCGCGAGGAGGAAGAGATGTCACCACTTAGAGGCCCAGCTACTATACCAAAATTGTATTTTTTGAAAATATATATTTTCAACCAGGAAACACAATTTCTTGAATTAATTATATTTCTAATTTAGTGGTATTTTTATATAATATTATTATAAATCAAATATATATTAGAAAATAATTTTACATATCAAAATTAATTTGTATATGGATAAGTAATGTTTTTTCGAAAAAACTATTATTTCCAGTAATGATGGATTGATTATTTAAAAGAGTGAATTATCATATTTTGAAAATGATTTTGATAAATAAAATTAATGAGGATATTAAAATTATTTAACAATTATTTTTTCATAATTTTTAGAAAGAGATGATTTTTGGATTAAAAATTAATTACAATATAATTATATAATATATATCATAAGATCATAATGACCCAAAATTGATGTAATGTGTTCCCAGAATAGTATACAAGACACAAAAAAATTTTACTATTTAAAATAATATTTTCTTAAGTTATTTCATTAATTATATAAATCCTAATTAATCATCTAAAACAATAATTATATTTAAATAATTTAAAATAAATTATTTATTATTATAACTCACACTAAAATTATAAAGTGTATTATTTTAATGTGAAATGTTTTTAAAAATATAAAATAATATATAACACACTTATTTGGATGAAAATAATAGAAAAAATCATGGGAGGGTTCTCGACTATGATTACAATATCATAGAGTCCAAACACTATATTTTCGAATTAAAAAGGAATTCTACTCTATTTTTCAATGTTAACCCACCCTACCTCAAATTACATATTCCTGAAAAAAAAATTTCACAAAAATTTATTGTAAAATTATATCTCAATATCCCTTCCAATGTTCCCCCCTAATATCTTATTAAACTACTATTAGAATTTTTGATGTTCCCTTCTAAGGGATTGTGATCCAATCCTTATTCTCCATAGTCAAGAATGTTATTTTCCATGTTCCATTTATTTTATAAATTTTCATTTTGTAGTATGTTTCTATATATCCTTATTACTGTCCCTATGATATAAATTCCACAATATACCCCTTCAACCCTAATTAAATATCCCCATGAACCTTTTCAAACCACCAATATGCTACTTAAATTATCCTTTATTTTTTCCACGCAAAAATTATATAGTTATTTCCCATATATATTGTCCAATCAATGGTATTCACCAATATGTTAATATAAATTATATATTAGTGAAATACATGTATATGTTCCGAAACACTTAAACATTGGATTTAATGTGATGAAATATGATTCTTTATTGAATGATCGAGGTGGAACACATATGGATGTATGAGATATGAAAATAATTGGTGCACCAAGATAGAGCTGCAACGAATTTAGTATGGGGTTAATCTTAAGATATTAAATGTATGGTGTGTTGGGGTTATCTTATACACAATAGATTTTTTGTACATTATCCTTGAAATATGTTTAGGATTTTTTGTTTTAAATTTTTTATATATTATTATGTTTCTATCATGTTATCATGTCATATCATGCCTCATTATTCATGAGTATTAATCAAACCCATCTAAAATTACAATGATATTCCACATGGATCACATGTACTAATATACATTAACATGTGATTTTATTATTTACATATGAGGCTTTATAGTTTAGTTTGTTCATATTTTTTTACAAAGGATATATTGAGAAATTTTAAGAGAATGACAGAATTTTAAGAGCATGTAATGTATTATTTAAATAATTCTATTCTATACTTGTTGTTTGTTTATTATGTATAAATAATTTTTCAATACACTAGTTATCATCATCTTGTGTGTTATATTATGTTTAATAAATATGTAATAAATCATGAATTAACGTCTATTAAATTCAAGCGTTATTTTACGCGTTGTAACTATTATTCCACTATAAAAAAAATAATGGAATCCCACATTAAAAAATACTAAAGATATGCTACTCATGAGAAAAATATGTCCTCTAATGAGGGATATATTAAAGTTAAAAGTTACTAAGTAAAGTGAAAAACATTTATATGGGGTACACGATGAGTACATTGCACCTTGAGACTACTCATTCATTTTGACTCAGACTCATGTACACTGGTTATGCTCGTCTACAATGGCTGTTTCAAAGTATCAAAGATATATTGGTGTCCGTGTATTCTATTCATTCCTATATAACTATTAATGTTTTTCATGTAATCCCTTTGGGTATAATTAGATCCTCAAACACCAAGAACCATGGTATGGTAAGCCCCCCCCAGACAAATTGAAATTTAAATCCACCCAAATCTATGAATCTATCACCCATAGATAACAATGTATACATACACCCAATGTCTACATTAACCCAACTGGATCCACCATCATCATGAAGGATATTTCCATTACCAATTTTATACATAACAAATTATATAAACACCCAAATATGTATGTTGGGTGTGATCCAAATTCCAATAGAATTTGACCCAACAAAAATGATTCCATGGAAAAACATTAGAAGATAAATCACTATGTAAATTTTTAGAAAGAACTTTGAAGTATTTTGTATAAGACATTTTATGAAAAGGGTTTTCAAGAAAAAATTTATTGTAAATTAACATAAGTGTAAGGTCCACTATATTTTTATATTATACAAATCATCAAAATAGCACCATGGGAAATCACTAATGGTACTATAACTAATGGGACACTAGGAACTCATATCTAAGTGAATCATTGTATTGGAACCCTTACCCACATCCTTCCCATGTGTGATCCACTAGAGATATATACTTCAAAATTAATAGTGGAATAAGTTTATTATCATCATCACCATAACCATGAAGATTTATTTAGTGTTGTAATCTAAAATCATACTAGTTGAATATGGGCCAATCTACTTCCAAGAAAACAAGTGTAATAGTTCTAATTCGACAACGTAGATTCCTAGGGTTCCCTTGTTCTCAATTTCCATTTCACATATCACATATATCACCACATTCTTATGAACATGCCAAAAAGTGAATAAAAACATATAAACACACCACTTATTATTTTCAAAATATCTATTTAATTCACACTAATATAAAATCCGCATGAAAAAACCCTTTGAACCACTTGAACAATTTCCAAACACATTATATTGTCAAATATGAATACCCAAATGACATCCAAGAAATTTAATTAATAAAATCACATTTAAGCACATACACAACCCAGAATCCTTTTCAATGAAATTTTCCATCAAAAACACATTCCATAGAGATCATCCAGGAATAATGGAATGAACACTAAAATCATCTCATAATGTAAAAGCATGGAATCATGTACCTATGACATGGAATCTTTTGGAAATTGGTGTGAAACGACAACTACACCCCCATAATAACCTTGAAATGAAATATTGAAAATTAATCATTATTATGTCACTCAACAACACAATATCGGGATATCATTAGGTCATTTTCCCCATGGAAAATGGGATCCCAACATATAGTAGAGAAGAACCCTGGAAAAGATGAGAAATAAATTGTGGATGTAAATTATATGGAGATTCATTGAAAACTCACACCAAATCCACGCCATAAATAAATATCGATGTGTCGAATAAGTGATCAATGAGTCACTATGGATGAATAATCATGAGTGAGGAGTATAGGAGGTGTTTATGGTAAAAAAATATAAAGTTAACCATTGGTAAATGTACTATTTTTAATGACATTGAGTTAACACATGGTTTTCCCACACAGTTTGAAAAAATATGTGGCAACCTTGCACAATTATATCGCCTAATATTCCAATATTCATGGTAATCTTGCATTATTTGACTAAATATACACCAACCACATGGTTTTCCACTGTCCAAAAATGCAATTGGCCACACAGTTTCATGGGCTCGGGCACACGATTTCCCCTTACCATGTGCCAACCATGCGGTACATTATGTAAAGATATAATTCTCCACTATTCATTATATATACAAGGGGAGACAATGGAATGAATATAATACGGAAATAAAGAATGTAATTTGTTCAAAATAAAAACCCAAATGTTAAAATTCTCCCCATCATGAAAATTTTTCTCTTGAAAAATGGCAACTCAATGAGTTACTCAAGAACAAAAAGAAGTATTCCACCTTAACGAAATAATTATAATCCTATGTATCATTAAAATAATTACAATGATTCCAAATAACTATAATCAATGAAATAAACTTCCCCTAAATCACTTACTCTTGTTAATGTACAATACACAATGAGACCTCAAACAAAGGAAAATCTGGATCCAATTCAAACTCTTATGAATTCAAAACATGAGACAAATATATGTTTTAATTTATTTTGATAAGAGACAAGGAACACATAAAGAATAAATTTTGTGTTAGTGTGAAAATATATCATATATTCCACCTTACCAATCCTATCCATAGTTTCAAATGGCCTGACATACCTCATCATTAGCTTCCCTTGCTTACCAAAACAGTGATGACACAACTGAGGAGATGCTTTTAGGAACACCAAATCAATAATTAGAAATGAAAAATATATGGTCATCTAGTTAGCGATGGAAATGTGAAAACTAAGATTTTTCAATAAATTATACCTATAAAACTTCACATTTTCAGAGGTACCTTTCACAAGGCTCTGTCTCATTATGTGATTTCTCACCCACCCCATCCAAAAACAATGGAGTCCAACATGGATGACCATAATGTAACTTTAAAGGATCCATTCACATTGAATATCATGTAACTATTTTTACACACGTACTTATGCATTCCCAAATGGATATCTCATGCACATTAATAATCCAATACAAATTCTTAGGGCATGTCCTCCAAAATCTGATTCACTTTTTCCATATCAAAATACATTTTGAGGATGGGGCATCATATAGAACTTGACCCATGATACCAATTCCTACTTAAGGACTTCTCTACACCATGTTGTACGAAACAGATCTGTGTCGGAAAATATTTTGTTATAAAACACCATAAATCCTCACAACCTCAACAACAATAAATGGACCCAAGTCATCAACATTGGATGAATGTATAATTAGAAATAAATTGTCTGATTTTGTCATAAAATCAACCAATACCAAAATGTCATTCCTACCATGTGGTATATGAGACAAAACAATACTATTGACCATGGTGATAATGTCCCCACTTCTATGTATTAATGGAGAACAGTTTAATCAAACCTGAGGGACAATGGTTCTCTACTTTCACTTGATGTCATGTATAACACCACTATTAATATACATCCACATCATACCCCATACATGGCCACTATGAACTATCACTGCACATCATTGTACATCATGGGTTCACTAGAAAGAATATCCCCCTATGACTGGTGGCCATACAATATCACCACCTTTCTCATAGACAGTGACACCACAATGTGTCCATTGAAACATAAAACCCACTAAGGAGATAGTGACTGATCACCAGGTGTGTCTCCATAATGAAGAAACTTCATTGACTATTTCTATAACTCATCACTATGATTATCCCAATAAATCAATTCCAAAATAGAAGGTGTTAGAACATCAAGGACCTTGAATTCTCCTCCATTGTGCTAATTGGTCTAATAATGTATTGTATAAAAGAGACCCAAAAGCCTACCCCCCGCTAGATTGTTTCTCCTCTTAAACTCACACATTCCTCCTCAATCCATCTTACACAACATTATGTTTACCTGGATTATATACTATTTTAAAAATAGGGACATGGAGGTACTCGACCTAATGAAATTTACTTGAATTCAGATCTTTCATGGAGAAAACAAAATCTATGCTCTTATGAATATAATGAAAAAGAGACTTCTCCTCAAAAGGATAATGTCACAACGTATTTATGGAATGAATCACCATAAATAACTCTTGGACATGGGTTGAGTAATTATTTTGATCTGGTTGGGGTATGCAACAACTAGAACTTGTGACCTAATTATTCGATATTATAACACACCGTAGAACCAGACTATATGTATTACAATAGACTACATATCCCTTCATGAATGTGGAAATATCAAAATAATATCTATGGTCAATCATCATTTAAGCTCATCAAAGGATGTTTTAAAAAATTGGATCCATTCAAATAATAACCATTTTTAGGCAAGGGATGTCATGGGAGAAGAAATCCGAGGGAAATATCAAACTAAAATACCGTAATACCCAACCAGGATGAAAAATATTCAGATTTAAAGCACTATCATTGGCTATTACAAAGAAATAACTACATTAATCATCTAAAATTATACTGAAATAATGTTTTCTAAAGTAACATGTCCTAATCGCATAATCTCTCAAATAAAAAAGGTGCACCTTGACGTCTTTTAATAAATAATATGATCTCAAAGGGTTCCCAACACGATATAAAAATGATGCTCATGTTTCTCCTCTCTCCTAGAACAATCTAGGATGTCATCCATATAAAAAATAATTATTGAATTGAGGACTTTCTTGTTCACCATATTCAAATGTTACATGGGTACCTCTAGAGTATTCTCTAATATGAAAGTCATTACAAAAAACTCAAAATGGTGATATTAACATTGGAAGGATGTTTCAAGACATTATACTCTCTTACTCTGGCATGGTGATAACTAGAAGGAAAGTCAATTTTTGAAAACCAGTTTTACCCCTCATATACGATCAAAAACTTTATAAATATAGAGAAAGGATACATATGATTTATATTTACATTATTCATCTTTTTGTAGTCAATGAAAAAATGGATAGTTCCACTAGCCTTTTTAGAAATTATAGTTGGGCCAACCCATAGTTAAACACACAACTGAATGAATCTACTAGATTTGAAATTTTCCAACTATACCGTTAATTTCATTAAGTCAGTGGGGTCCATAAGGTTTAAGAGATTATATATCATCACTGTTCCCAATTACATATTGATAGAAAACTCCACATCCCTCCTTATAGGTTAACCTAGGAAATCATATAGAAAAAATAATTCGGATCACATCGTCTAAGGGAAGAAATACACACCCAAGAACACCATAATAATCTTCTAGCAAGTGAAATAATATCTAAAAAACTATTTTTCTCAACTATATAAGTAGAGTACCAACACTACACATTATAGGATCCAATTAAGAATGAAAAACTTGGTGTACATCTATCAGGTGCCACAAAACATTCTCATTGTCGATAGAAATAAATGTGTGCAAGAAAACACACAATTCAATCCATACTAAGGATCACATTAAGGAGGTCCATTTCCAAAATAACAAAATACTATTCCATATTGGATCCAAACACAGTGAGAACACAAGATGGGATCATGAACCCCTGCTCTTGCTTCTTACCAAGAGGCATTACCAAATCCATTTCATACAGAATCTGCTTAGTTTTTAATTTTAGTACTTAAACAGGGCATTCCACAACAAATTAAATAGAATCACCAGTATCAAAGAAGGAAACCACTAAGGCTGATGAAATAATAATAGTACCTAAAACATTAACAAGGCCTACATCCAATTCCACTGGTGCTCAATCTAATGGATGAATATGTTTCACCACTACGAAAACCTTTGAATGAAAACTATACTATGGGTCATCCCTAAACTGACTCTATGTAGATAATGATCCATCCCTACCACCATGATGGATGGATCTAACATTGTTAAAATTCCCCTAAATGGAAAAAATCATGTACCACTATGATAAGAGGACGTGGCGCTACAAAAGAACTGCAGTGGTCTTATAGCTCCATGTCATAGATATGTTCTGGGAGTATATGTTCATGTATATCATATGTGACCTTCCTTCCAACATTTATTTCACATAAAATACCAAAAATCAAAATCCATAGACAAAGATAGCCGATATGGGTGGCCTAAAAAACCACCTGCCTTCTTCCCTTGCTTATCCCACTTCCTCTTGTTTTCTGATAAACATTCACTTCCAACATATAACATTGATCCATGGAATCCAGGAAAGTCACTAAAATCAATATCTAAAATAATTATAGGTTCAACCACTTCATTATATGTCTTATTCTTGAAAAGAATCTTAATATCATATATATGGTCACAACCACTTATCAGACCGTTGAGTATTCATTTAATAATTAGAAACAAGATCTGGTGTGCACAAAACTAATTCAGAAAATCATTCATCACATTCCATCACAGTTTGTCCTCCTTAGATAATCTCCATTAACTCTTAAAATGATGAGTATTCCAAGACCATAGGACAATATTACTTATATAAAATGATCGTGAAATCATTATATCCAATATTTTCTTTCTTTTAAACATTCACAATTAAGTCCCACCACATCCAACTGGGTCCTTCTAACACGAATAAAGCTCACATTACCCTATTAGCCTCAAGAGTATCAAGTAGCTCAATCATCCTCTCTATCTTATTAAGATGGTCATTTTCTTCATGGGGTTCTGTTATCCCTTAGAATTAATAAAGATAATTCTTAAGGAACTCTTGATCCATGTCCTTTCTATGACATGGTTCGACTTATCTAACCTGAGAAGCCCCAAAACCCGCTTCTTCTTCTGAATACTGGATATCTCGAAGCATAGATTTTCCTAATCTCTAATCAATGTGGGATGAATAACACTCCTCATACCCTTTATATGGTAAAGAAGAAATTATATTTGGTTTCATTTTAGTACAACAAGATATAACCAAATGAAAAAACCTTCAATAGAATCATTTAAAAAATATTAGTATAAAAATTTATCAAACACTTCTATAAATACAAACAAAACAAATTTCATCACAAAAAATATTAAATAAAATTACTCTTTCCCCACCACCACCAATTTTCATTACACAGTTTATATAATGTAATTCTAGCATGGATGAGAAGTCAAACCAAATACCAGCATCCCATGGTGACTCGAGATATGTCACCAGGTGTTCTCACTAGGCACAAAACTAACTATATGAATCTCATTCCCCTAAAAATAGTACCTATAGTAAATCCATACTCATTCCCAAATAACACTACCCAATAGAGCATAAAATTATCTAATACCCTTTTTTTTCGTAACCATGTCGTCATTCCATCCTACCCGACACTCATCCTAGTCCAAAAACATGTCCTGAATGGAATTTATGAATCCCATGGTTAGTAAACTATTGCATGGGTATAAAAAAATTTCATTGGGAATAATTTCACCCATGTATATAATAACAAATTACCATCTATAATGAACAGAAAACAACTAAATAACCATAAACAAATGAGGTATGATAATTTTCATATTAAAATTTTAAAACATCAAACAAAAAACAAAATGGGCTGCCAAAGAAATGGAACAACCAAACTATCCCAAAAAACACTACATAACAAGAGGATAATCACCCTAAAGTCACCACCACTAACACCTGCAAGCGGTTGAACACTAGAAACTGGATCCAACATTACTATGAAACATATTTCATTTACCTCAGTCATACATAATAAATTCTACATACACCCATTGTTCTGTGTAGGGTGTGGGAAATCCCAATAAGATTCCACCCACAAGAAGAGATTCAATTCCATTTCATTATAATAAATATGACAATGGGAATTTTAAGAATAAATAAGGAAAAAAATTAATAGGAAATTTTATGAAAATGGATTTAAGGAAATACTTATTTTCAAAATTAAATAATATTATATTCCACCATATGTCGATGGTATGTACATCATCAGAAGAGCACCACAAGCAGTCTTTAAAGGTACTAGAACTACTGTGATAATATGAATTTCATATCTTATTGAAACATGGTAAATCAACCATAATCCGAAATTTTCTCATGCATGATCCACTAGAGATGAATAAATTCAAATTTCTAGTTCTATACAATCATAATTATCATAATTATTGATATATTGTTTCAATTTCAAATCCTATTAGATGAATCTACGGTAGGCCTCTTCATAGTTTATAGAATACTATTCTTAGTCTACCCGCTTAATACCTATGGTTATTTTATGCTCAATTTCCATTTCACATATCATAAAGATCACCACATTCATAAGTACAAGAACGAGGAAAAATACACATATATAAAATAACAATTTATTATGAAAATTTTCATTTAAATTCACACACATATCATTTACATTTCAAAACACCCTTCGCACCACTTTCACATTACGCCAAACCCATTTATAATTAAAATGTTAAACCCCACATGAAATCCAATCAATTTCAAAAAAAAAAACACACACACACACATATATATATAATCAATTCCAAGTCCACATGCACCCCAAAATACATTGAATACCCATCATTTACCACACTCACCTTTCATAGTCTGAATTTAGGAATCAAGGAAAACAATCTAAATTCATGTCAATTTGTGAATGAATGGAATGACCTACCTATAACATAGAAACTTTAGGCAATTCCTGAAAAATTAATCCACAACACGAAAATACACTAGAAAAGGATGATTAAAGATTAATAATCAAGATATCACTCATCAACACATGATTGGACCATCATTAAATCATTTTACATGCATGATAATGGGATATCAAGAAACAGGAGAGAATAACCCCAGAAAAGAAGCTAAATCAAGGGATAAAGAAACATAATTTATGATTCATCATGAGAAGACACCAAATCCTCCTAAAAGTGATGATACCAGGGATACACACGGTAGATAGGATGATCTTATATTGAAGAACCATATGTGGAGATGATTATTGGTTTTTATCGTTAAAAATTAGAGTGAAAAAATAGAAAAAATATGTTTTTTAATTACTAAGAAAAGTCACATGGTTTCCCCACATTGTTTCCAAAATATGTGGAAACTGTGAGCCCCTCTATGTTCAAGTGGCCCAAGCCACACCTTCATCCCTCATGGTTTGAGTAATTGTGTTCAAACCATGTGGTTCAGCACTATCAAAAAATTATATTGAATGCATGATTTCCAGTTCAAGGGATCACAGTTTTCCCAAACCATGGGCCACATCTGCACCACATGTTGTAAAGAAAAAATTATTCTTTTTTAATCAAAAATATAAGGGTTAACTATTGGATGAATTTATGACCAAAATAAAAAATATAATGACATAAAAATTAAAAAAATTGATGTCACACAAACAATGCTCCACCTCTACTTGAAAATATTGACACACACACACACACAGATATATATATATATATAAATTCATTAGAATAATAGAAAAAATTATAATTATTATATTACCCCCTCATTCAGTATCTTTCAATATTAAACAAAAAAAAATATAAAAACTTATATATAAGAATCCTATATCTGGGTATCACACTCCATGGAGTTGTCTTACACATATCCCTAGTTCAAAAGAACATGACCCAAATTGATAGATTTTAAAATAGTATAAGATTTATAAAATCATTGGTCTCTAATAGGTATACTAAAAATATGGAAATATCCACGATTTCATTCCCATCCCATTTAATAACTTCCTTCAGGTTGAATACATATCTCCTGAGATATGACACATGGACGTCATAATTAACTCGATCTGACTATGGGATAAGTCTACGAAGTTAGAAACCTTGAAATCTATCTACATAATATATAATGAATCATTTTACCTCTAGTATAACTTATTTAATTGAATAAATATTGACATTAATCATTATATAGAGACACCTTAGAAATCATAGTATCCCGTCTTGAATAAAAAATTCTAACAATTTCACTATTAAAAATATTACTATCATACCCGAGCTTTCCTCATACCCTAATTGATCAAATATACATTCTTGGTCATAGGATGCACAATAACTATACCAACAAGAGTTGTCTCACTAATCCTAGCCTAGCATAAGGGTGTCCAATAGGGTTTACCATAATTTTAAAAAAATGGTTTCACGCCTATAGTTGATTGATATGTGTTATTATAATGAAAATATAACAATGTAATGAGATTATCTTAACTCTAGATGAAATCCAACACGATGGGTAATATATTATCCTCAGACACCTGGATAGTTCAATCTTTCTACCCATCCATCTAGTGTGAAACACTATACTCCTCCTTGAGTTGTTCATGATGGGATTCCACATGTCTCTTTACAATCATGATGTGAATTGAGAATCATGATAAAATATGATCTTCATGGGTACCCCATGAGCCAATATAATCTCCCACATATTCAACTACCCTAATCTCTCAATTTAATCTTCTAACTAATGGTTAGAAATCATGCAGACATTGTGAGTAGGTAATGAACTTCTTATATATCATCATGAAATATTTATTCTACTGGAATCACCATCACAAAATCCCTAATTATTCAATCACTCTTCCATCTCATTATATCAATATATAATATATAATAAGCTAGATCATAATTCTCAGAAATTATATGCTTACTTATGAGGTGTTGAGAGGAAAACTCAATTACACACTTCTCCATTCTAGCCAAACAAAACATCTACTGTAGAAACCTTCAAATACTTTCCACACCCATTTTTACATTCATATGAGATATAATATACTCCCCCATCACCTCCTATCAACAAATATCTAGATACAACCTTCACCCCAGAAGAAAACATGATGTGTTACCCTCCCTCATAAATCTATATGGTGCATCCCATTAGGATTTGTGGTCATGTAGAACCTCACAGTATATATATACAAATTGATACTCTCTTTCATAGTGATGATATTGAAGATTCACCACCATAAATGGATTATAATATTAACCCCTCCCTTCTATTATGTTAAGTATTAATGAAGCCAGCTACTCAAATTCGACCCCCATTGAGAGTGAATTATATCTCATTCAATGTTAATATTTTATAACATTACCCTTCCCTATAATATATAATACATATAATTCATCTTGAAAGTAGTACTACAACAATTTTGTATTTCTTAGGCTAATGTTCTCTATGAGAAGATTTACCTGAGACTATTGTTGTCCACGTAAAAATATTCTCTCATATAAGAAAATGCATCCACAACTACAAATAAATGACTATTTTTTTCCCAATCTTGGTCAAGGATCATGTGGTTATTCTCATTGGGTATCAACTACATTGACCCATAGGAGATAATCATGCACATATAAATCAACATGAATCCATGTACAATTCTATAGGAATTAAAATCACTATGTACTCAACTCTATCCAATGGTAGTTTAAACAATAGAGAACTTGTCATCCTATTCCCTGGCTTCTTGAAGGGTCCCCGAAACATCATGGTATAGGTTAATGGATACCTATTATTCAAAAGTGTATTCAATGTATGGTTTACCCTAGAAAATAAAACTATAAGACTTTTATAGTATTCAAAAATTAAAATAAAATATGACACATCATTTATTCTATAATATGTATCCTAGAAAAACATTGTATCAATAATTATTTTCTCCACAACAAAAACATTCACAGAGATGACATTCCTAGGAAGATGAATCTCACAAGTCCAAAACTAACACTCTAAGGGTTTACAATAAATATGGTTTTACAATAATAATTATGGGACTATCCTAAAATAATCTAAATTCTCTTCCAATAATTCAGTGTAAAGGATTTTTCATCAATGAAAAAAGCTAAAAATAGGACCATGTAAGTATTCATGACTCATCCATAAGATCCATGAACAATGTGGGGGAATTCATCACCCCAAAATAAATCACCAGGAACTCAAACTATCTATAGAATGATAAAAATTATTCATTTATAATATTATCCTTTATAACCTTCAAATTGTGGTATCTACTCCAAGGATCAATCTTCAAGAACCAACTCACACATCTAAAATGGTCAAAGGATAAATTAATCTCTATGATGGGATACATGTACATTCTCATTAATTAATTCATTTTATGATAGTAGATACATTTCCTTACAATTCCACCCACTTATTCAGTTGTAAAAGTTGTGTCTCCTTGTGGGTAATATTGATTTAGATAAAACATTTCTCTTGAATGTCATCCAACTAATCCCTTAGCTACCAGTTATTAGTAGTGTCCATCCAATATACTCATGAAGATATTATTGTTTTCCCTTGGTGAATGTTGATGAAAAAAGATATATCACCATAGTTTTATTATTTGTAAACCTTGAATGAATACATCCATATAATCATCCACTACTATTGATGTCCAAATATCATAAGGTACTGTTTCACCAACTGCTATACTCAATAAATGATGAATAATAGATTTTAGCTTCCTCCTCACAAGCCACACTACTACAAAAACGGGCAAGGGAAGCGCTACCCCTTTATCAATGCTTTCTTTAGTAGTGCTGATAAATTGGGGATTTATCATTACTTTTTCCTAATAGTGAAAAATTTTATGTTTAAAAAAATCATGAAAAATAAATTATTGTTATATAAGTATATTTAATTTAATATAAATATAATATATATTTATTAAATATTTTTTTAGATATATATAAATAGACTATTAAATTTAATATATAAGTAATTTAATGAAAATGGCATTAAATTTTTTTTAAAAATATTATTAATTAATAATTTTCTAATTATTATCGATTAAAAATCATTTAATAAAATTTGAATACATAAAAAAATTATAACAATTAATAAAATATATAAAATAAGTTGAAAATGTAACTCAAACTTCAAAAAACCATATCTTTTGATCCGGGTGTCATTTTCACCTCTACAGCATTTTAAATTGAAGCCTGTGATGAGCTATACACGGTAACAACTAAGGAAATTCCACTATCACATTTTTCGAGGCCAAAAAAATCCCAAAGAGCCTCCAAAATTGAGTTTTTAGTCGAGATACCCCAATTTGTTAACATTGAAACATATATGACTCCTAATTCAAATTTCTTTTAGGCATGTACCCCATATCATATTCATGATGGTTTCATTTTCTTCGATTTGATTGTTTGTGGAGTTGAAACATGCTTCTGTATTATATGTTATGATCGTTTTAACATTCTATGACTTTTCTAATTGACACATATATGTATTTATTCATAAAAATATATGTGTATGTGTGCATGTGTGTTGTATATATGTATGTACATATGTATGTATTTATTTAATTATAAACACAAATAAAAAAAATATTTCATTAATGTATTTAAAACTAATCTTATAAGGATAAATTAATATAAAAATAAATATACGGATAAAAAATTATAACTAAATATAAATATATTAATAAATTAATATAAATATATATTAACATACGAATGAATATATATATTAATATTTTTATAAATATATTTATATTAAGATAAATGTATATCAATATACGAATAAATATAAATATATATATATATATATATATTAAGAAATAGACATATCATTAAATTGAGAAAAAATGTAATAGCTTAGTGGTAAAGGGGATGCCACGAAAGGGTGAGGTTGCAGGTTCGAGTTCGGGTGGATGCAAAGGGGTTCACGTGTGAGGATGCATGGGAAGGGCAGTGCATGGGAGACCTCCTAGCAATGATAGGGGGTTAAACGCTGTTAAAATCTCTCCCTGCATTATTTAATAATTTTTTATTATTTTTTGTTTTTGTAACCTTTATCAGTGCTTTTTAAAAGCACTGATAATGGTCACATTTATCAGTGTTAAAAAACGATTTGATAAAGGAATATTTTATTAGTTCTTTTCAAAAGGCTGAGCGTTACAGAGCTTTATTAGCATTGTTAAATCCCATTTTGAGTGCAGATATAGGCTGTTTTTTGTAGTAGTTATGTTTCATCGCCAAAAATACCTCTCCCAATTAAAAAGGGAAATATTGTGCAATCATTATAGAGGAATAGAAGTCTCGTATTATAATATTATATTTAGAAATTCACCATGGATAAACCCCTCATACCAAATATGACATCATTATAATTCATAGAAAATCAATGACATCTTAAGAGAACCTCTACCCACTGAGTTCCAAACTGCATAACTAAAAGACGTGTAAGGAAGAATAATTCCTCCCTTAAAGAACCTATTAAAATATTTGATTCAATAAAGGACCAACCATAAGATCTAGCTATTTGAATGTTTAATATAGATAATGGAATGAATTTATTTTGTGTCAACTAGTATTGTTATAATTGTATACAAGAAAATTTTGATACATCAAAATATCTCATGTGCAACTTGTTCATAACCCTCCTAATCCTTAAACTACATGTGGCCTCAACCTCTAACATCATGAACCTATCATTATCAATCATGTTGTGGTGGAGGCAGTAGGTAATAGGTTTTTCCTCTACTTGAATCTCATCAATTAGGATCCCCACCCGCTACATTTCTAGCACCAAATCCCAAGGTTCTGCCCTAGAAATTGCAGGGATAATCATAAGCAAGATGCTTTCGTGGCCATGGTTATTCCTCAAAATCCCTTGTACCCTCATTGTCCCATCAATTTTTTCAATCATGATCCATGATAACTCTCTCATAATTATGTTAAAATCACCCTTGTAATATATTATAAGATCCTATATTTGATCCTCGTTTTATATATCAAAATATTTACACCCTAGAATATGGAGGTATTTTATGCTGGGACATGGAAATTTGTTTCATACTATATGATACTAACCTATCATCCCCATGTTTTCCACATTAGACTACATCATATTGCATCCCACTTCCATGAATCTATCCAAAATGAAATCCCTCTCACTCAATATGGAATATATATTGGAATTTACATTGAAACTTGGATACTACGGATGTATCTTTCATGGCCAAGATCTATATTTAATAATTAAAATAATAAATATTAATCCATATCTAGGGAATGAAAACTGTGGTTAGTTAACCTCATATAATACAAAAAATCCATCATATCTCCATTATCAATATTATGAGTCTATTAAATCCATATAAGGTCTCAAACGAAAGGCTAATAATATTCGATAGTTTGTTTATAGAAGTATGACCATGACTATATCACTTTTTCATGTGTCTGGGTAACCAAACTCCACCAGTGCCCTGATTCTCCATAAATAATACTATCCATGAATCCAACCATATGAATAGTTGGGGTCCAAAAAAACATATATATTTAACCAAAAACATCATCCAATATTGACATTCTTGATGATATGACACTCAGTGAAACCTTAGTTGTGTATGAAATTGGAACATTCATAACTTGTTAAGCTTGCAAGAATTTTTATATTTATCGATGTGAACTATCTACTGCAAAATAATAAACTGATAAATATTTCAAACTACTGATCATGGATCCATGTGCTTCACATAATTTGTTATAATATTTCTCTGACCTCCAAGAGGGATCACCTCATTAGTGCGTCCATGAAATGAGGCAACATAGCCTTTCTAATTTTCATCCTAATCATGTATCAGGACTGTAGATAGATTTTATCATGGGGTCATCTTGAACGTTATCAAGTATTATAATGGTTATATGATATTATACAGGGATATAGTATAATAAGGGTATAAAAAGGACTAAATACAATATAATTCATGTATCATCTATTCTCTGCAACTAAAATTGCATTTGAAATAGTATTTTTTAATTGAATTTTTTAGTTGTTGCACCATCAATGGGTTTCCTGAAATGAAGGCTTCACTCAAGTCTCTATATTAATGTTTCTCTATGTTCCCAAAAAATCCTCACCATGTTCCTAACTCCAACACCTACCAAAGGTAAAACAACCTAGGCACAGCTAGTTAATAGTGAGCTTTGTGTGACCCCCCAAGACAACCTTCAAATGGCTTTGTTATGACAACAAGTTAAAAGGTGGTATACATTTAAATGTCATTACCTGTACTAATATACATATATGTTCAAAAAAATATAAATGGAAAAGTGTAGAAAAATAATAAAACTGGAAACTTATAGTGTAAAACCATGATTTCACTATTCTCTAGAGAACACTTCATTTTAAAATAATAATAAAAATGTGTAGAGGGGGAAAACATTTCCAAATAGAAATGAGGACCCAACATAAAAAACTAGAATGAGGAAAATATTGAGAAATTCAAACTCTTGATCCCTTTATTTAACCACTAAACATGGTTGATTAAGCAATTTACCACTATACTCTTCTATAATAATTTTCGATATGCTTGTCATCTACATGTGACGCGACACATGTGGGAAAATGTAATGCCTTAGTGTGTATATACATTTCTATTAAGAGACCCTAACAAATAAATATTTATATTGATATTATGTATTTGTAAATTAGCTCAACAAAATAATAGTTATTCTCAATAAATCAAAATTCTTATAGAAAGGAGTATGCATCTTTAAATAAAAACTATGAATGATGTGTAATATTGAAACTCAAAATGACTATCTCTAATTTCATATATCGTACATATCGACTGAAGAATTTTTTTATGGATTCACATGTCCCCACTATTCTCTATAGCCTAATGTGGGGATATGTTCAATAGAGGACCCCTTCTATAGTTTTATTATGGTGTAACACTGGGTAGATAGATGACCCCGTGAATACATTTTACATGGGGGGTAATACTCGGTAAAATGTGGTCCCAAACTAAATTCAACATGAATGGTGTAACACTATACCTGTGTAATTAGGATGCAGGATATCAAGGGTGTATCAAGGGAACCTTCAAGCCTAACATATCTTTAATTACCATTCCCAATACACGTAACCGATCAATTTTCGCATAAAAATCATCTTTATTGTAACACCTCACAATATATCTTTGTATCACATATGCAAGATAACATCACATAATATATATAATAATAATAAAGATAATATACATTTTGGAAAAATTAAATGTAAAAAGGAATGATATATAAAATAATGAATTCATAAATAAAATTAAATCACATTTACATGCTTCCCCATGACATCACATACCTTTTGGAATTTTTCGGTGTACCCTAGTCATTGTAATATATAAACATTCTATGTCCATGTATAATATAATTTTATAAGAACATGGTCACTCCCATTTTCTCAGTCTATTACAATTTACATGTTGGTGTTTATTTTTAATCAAGCTAGGTTAAATACCCTGAGAGGGGGGGGGTCGAATCTAGATATGACAGATTAAAACAATTGCCACTTCGGTTATTGTTTCATCATTTAACAAAAAACCCACCTCTCTCTTTACAATAGTAATTTATTAAGATAAATGAAATCCTGTAGAAGAGACAATTATATTACTTGGATCACCCTAACTGGGATACATATATGGTGAATCTGAAGGAAATTTTTCGATGTACCAAATTTACTCTGGATCACATCCAAACTAGGGTTTTGAATATATCAATTTTTTTCCATGGTTATCCACATTTAAATGGATTAAAGATAACTCATAGCCTTTTCAATGGTTAATAATTGAATCTTGATCTATGGATCATTTCCATTTTAAAGGATCACCTTCATCCTCTTCCATTCATCACATGTCTAGAAAGGATCCATGCATAGTTTATAGAAATTTATCTCCCTTAATTTTCAATAATAAACGTATCGTCAACTATGTGTTGATGCTATATTGATGTTATTTCTGAGATTCCCCTTTAATATTTAGAAAACACATAGAATCAACACATCCACATTACAGAAAAATGGAATGAAAGCATATTTTTTTGATTACATGACATTTACACACTCTTTAGAATGATGTTCTAGAGATGACAAATCTCCATTTCACTTACTTGAATGTAGTTTTTAATTTAGACTTTCTGTAAGTATTTTCTAATGGTGACGATCCTTTATCTTTTTTATCATTCTTAATTTGGATATATAAATGATACTACTCATATGGTAATGTATGAGCATATGAAAATGTTCAATACTCTATTGGGATAACCATTTGTCAGTTCCTAGACCATGACTCCTTGTATGATATCCATACACATACACTTTCTATAGATTGATGAATGTACCCTTTTCATTGTTTACACGATATCCTTCAAAGAACCCATGGAATGAACCCCCAGTGTGATACATATTCACGCATTGCATGAGTTCCTAGAATGAATCCCTAGTGTGAACTATGATAATCCTTTGCCCAAGATATGGTAAAGAACCCTTTTCATAAACCCTATTTTCACTTTGCGCAAGCTCCTGGAATAATCTTCGGGTGTGAGTTACTAGCTCCACGCATTATCCCCTAGCATGAACCCTGTTTTCCATTTGTGGGATCTCCTTTCATGAACCCTATTTTCTCTTTGTCCCTGACTTTTTTTAGACCATGTGCAACACTTATATAACGTATATTCATTTTGGTATCATATGCTCGAAACGTCTTCTCTATAAATTTTTATGTTATTTCAATGAGGAAAAACATCATTGTCTTTATGGATGGGTTAGGGGTATATATAGGAAATTTTCCACAACACTAACTCTACCTATCATGGACAACCATCCAGTTCATCAACACCACATGATCTATGAACCTACGAGCGTGAGTTCGGAGGGTGGTTGATCTTTATGCGTACTATGAAACCAAGCAGTTTGTGCTTGAGAAAGATTTGGCCATGAGTCTTGTTCACACATTTCATGAGATCTGGGTGTGAGTCATATTCACACTTGGAAGAAGTTCAATTATTCTCACTTTTCATGAGACCAAATATTTTCCTCTTATGTTATATCTAGACATGAGTAACATTTCAATTTTGCGAGATATGTTTTCACATGTCCTGTATATGCACTTCAAAATATTTTTGAGTCGAAATATTCATGTTATTAAAGAGATCACACATGCCTGAGATCAGCAATTATTTATGCAATGTGAGATCAATTCATCATTCTCAATTTGTGAACTTAGTTTAGTATTCAATCTCAAGGAGATCAGTTCAGAAATCACATTTTGTGAGATCAAACATATATGATAATGTTTCTTGAATTATTTGGAAAAAATATACTAGAAACAATCTCAATGATTTTGGAAATAAATAATCAACAAAATGAACCACCATGATGGATTTTTACCTAAAAATATCCCACTTTTTCTTTTTTTAAGATCCTTGCATTTTGATACCACATTAAATATTCTTTCATATTCTTCAAAAAATCCACATAATAAGATTCCAATAGTGATCAATGAATTACTCATCTCACACTCTAAGCACACATGATCTCCAGAATCCATTTTATGATGTTAGAACACATATTTGGATATTTCAATTGTCATAATATCCTCAACCTGTATTTTTATTAGCACATACTACAACATTACAAGTCATTGATCCAATATATCCTTAATAAAATGATATTTTATTTAAATTTTAACTGTTCTTCATTAACAAAAATTATTATTTATATGATTTATTAACCTTAAATTGTCAGAATGGATTCTAATTTTTGACTTTACATCAACTCCAATGTCATCAAGCTGCAACTTTATCCACAATAAATATGTTCAAAGATAAGGGTACTATATATATTGAGGTTCTATGGTTCTCAATGAAATACTCTCTTGTTTCTTTCAAAATCTAGAAAAATACAGAATACACTAATATATAATACACCTCTTTATTTTTATTTTCTATGATCTGTTGTTCTATCCAAATATGCATCTCTATAGCCCAATAACTCATGTTGACATTTTTCATTGTAGAGAAAACATAAATCCACCATTCCCTTGATATACTAACGTATTCATTGAACTAAAGAAACATGGGTTCCTAAGGGTTTTTGAGATATCGTTCTTCTTGTAATGTGGTAAAAATAATATCAGTTCATATTTCTGTCCAATACGATAGACATCCGAATATTTTCTTATATGTTGTTGCATTATGTTCATTGTATTCATCATGCAATGATATTTTAATCTGGGTATCCTTAAGACTCATCATATCATTGAAATTATTCAATAAATTTCTTTCAAATATTCATTGGAATAATTATATTGATAAATGAATGTCCCATTCTTTCCTTTGTCACTTGTAAACCATGGAAGAAAACATGTTCAACAATCATTGACATTTCAAATTCACATTTCATAACTTATGGGAACTCATTTCCATGCGCTTCATCTGGTCCCGAAAATATTATGTCATAAAATTATACTACAGCCATCCTACATCAATTAAAATCATTTTTGATATATGTTTATATATTGTAATATACTCCACCATGATGAATACCAAAATTCTTCAAAAACTGATCAAGTCTTTAATACCATGCACTGGGTTCTTGCATCAAAGCATATAGACATTTCATCAGGGTAAACACTATATTCTCATCATCATGGTTGATAAAAGTATTTTTTTTTTGATATACATAAACATCCTCTTCAAAAACCCCATTCATAAATTCTTACTTCACATACATCTGGGAAAATTTGATCCTTCAATGCTCTAATATGGGAAAGAATAATATGATTGTATCCAGCCTTGAAATAAGTGTAAATGTTTCATCAACTTCATTAAAATATATTTAAGGCTAACATTTTCATAATAATCATTCTTGGTTTTGAATTAATATTAAATAATCATTCATCTTCTTTCATAATACCCATTTGGTTCCAATAGTATTTTTATTTTTTGGTTTCGAAAAAATATCGCATGTATGATTCTTCACAATTTGGTCAATCTCTCCAATCATATCATGGCCCCAATTCTCATATCCAACTACGTCACCAAAACATCTAGGATCTACCAGATCATGTAAATATTCTAACTATAGAATCCCAATCCTTTACTTCTTCACTGGAACTATCTGATGACTGATTATTTTCATGTATATAAAAGTGAGCTCTTCTCGATGATAATTTTGATGATACTGGTTAATTATAATACTTTTCATTATGTAAATATTAATCTAAATCAGCCTATGGTATAGGAATTAACCTTATATTGGAATCACATTATCACTATAATCTTTAGATTGATCATGCATTTTCTAAATATTCTACTCATTATATACTATAGTTACAGAATCACATTCCAAAACCTTTCCCATACTCTAATTGAACTATTTATATGAATGTTTTTTTATTGTCACCATGAAATATCACTTTATCTATATGGGATTAAAAAATCTTGTGTTTATCCATATTAATGATGAATTATTTACTTCCAAAAACAAAAATGTACATCAAAGTTGGATTTATTGCATACCAAAAATTATATGGAGTCCTCAATAATTTTTCACATAATAAATCTTATGTGATGTGTAGACTGATTCCATCACTAATTCTTTCTAAAACATTGCACGAATTTCATTCTCATAGAGAATTATTCAATCCATGTTTTTTATTGAATTCATTATCTCAAATACTCTATTCTACTGTGGAGTTATTATTGCTGAAATATGGTTCCTTATCAGAAGTTTCTCGAGATAATAATCCACATGGATATTTTTGACCCATGTTCCATTAATTTTTTAGATATTCAATATTTTGTGTCATATCTTATTTTCATATTCCCTTTGAAAAGTTTGTATGAAAATAAACACATTTGACTTGTGATTGATGACCGAGAACAATAAAATTCTCCTAAAATTATTAATGAAGATAACATAATATATCCTTCCATCAATGAATCATGGTGAAATGGGTCTGTAAAAATAAATATTCACCAACAAATAAACATATCTCACATTTTCTCATTTTCATTATTTTCCTTTTGAATGATCATACCTTATTAACAAGCATCACACATATGGGTTTGATCACCTTAAAACCTAGGGTGTTATCGAGTATCATCACATTTAATTTGATCTTGCTATGTATTTTGTCTTAAATGACAAACAAATTTATTTCATAACCTATTTTATTCTTCCTTGGACACAAATAATATATCTTATTCTACATAGACATTGTATATATTCCCCATTGTATACATTCCATACAAAATAAATTCACTATATTTTTCCTTAATGATATTTAATTTCATTGAAATTTTTATCACATGTCCTCAGTCACAAATTTGAACAACATTTTTCTGTTTGTGACTAAAACCATGAACAACAAAGATTTCTACGTGTATGAAGCGTTTTCTACAAAACATAGATTTTATTAACCCAATAATTATCAGGCCTTCATCATCAGTGATTATTAAAATGTACTCCCTATGGAATATGATTCCTATCTCTATTTCTTTAATTCCAACCATATGAAAGGTTCATCAATAGTAAATAGTCCATATTCTAATGAAAAATGATTATTTTAAATAAATCATTACAACCACTTCCTATTAATCTCTTTTGTTTCCAATCAATGTCATTGATTGATATTTTTTATGATTCTCTAAGCATGATTGACAACATTCATTTGATAATTATGCAAATAAATTTTGTGCTCTCATATTATTTGATGATAAATTGAGTTTCTACTTACTACCACATTCAATATTCTTTGGCACATTATTTAACATTAATCTTGAGAAGTATAATCCCAATTGATTAAATCCTCAAAACCTGACACAATGTCCATAGAATGACTTCCTATAGAATTGATCTTTATAATGTTGCCTATGTTGGTCTTGTTCACGTATGTATCACTTTTCTATGGAAGAGACACATTGTGAGTATCCTATATTTCTAAAAAATATCATCTAATATGGGGTGAATTACTATATTTCGTTATATCACCACCAGTTTTCCCTTGGGCTGTTTGAATATTATTGTTTTGATTTGTACCCAAATAAATATTCACTCTCGGAATGGGTGATTGTTTTGTTACATCAACCATTGTTTCTTTTTGTTTGGAATCAAGATGAGACCAACTGTATCATTTTTATAAATCATTTTCCATCCATATAGACTTTTTTCTATTTCAATGGAATGCTAAATTCAAATCTTACTTTTCCTAGTTTTATTGTCTACACCGTTTCTAGAATCAAGAGATTCTACAAATATTTCAATTTTACTTAAAATACTGACAATGTCTACTTCATGTTATTTTATTTTTTTGATATATTCTTTTCAAGTATTATTCAAACTATCATCCACTATTTTCTATACATTTTTTTACTAAACATCCTTTTCTGATTTCCATAGCATTGAATATTGAAGCCTTTCAATTTTGGCCCTTAGATTACATTTTTATTCTTCCATCTGTTTCATATAGAGTTTTTCATTATTAACCTCCATATTTTATTAACATTTTTTTATATAAAAACATTTATCTATTCAATGGTATCTTTTAAATGTATTTAATATCCAAATATCCCTTCTACTTTTTCTTCAATATTTTCATTATCCAACCATGTGTGGTAATTTCTAACAACATCAACCATAGAATATGCTTCATGATCCTTGAATTCCTCCAATTATTATTCCATGTATTATTTTGACTATCATATTCCTCTGAAGGAATATTATTCTTTTGGAATAAAATACAGTTGGTACTCTTCATAACATTCACATTGGTAGAATAATACTTCGTTGAAATTTTATGATTATATTGTTCATTATCTTGAAACATCTTAGTAAACTTTTGTGCAAGATGTCCAATCATTCCACATATAAAACATGCATGTTGAAGTTTCTTATTGAGATATCTTTTTACTATTTATAGATTTAAGAATATAAATGACATGAAATCATCTAAATTGTCTTCATATTGAAATTCTCCAATAATGATGTTCTTCATGGACTTGAATTCCAACTCATTGGAATTACCTTTTTCCACTACATCATTATCATCATTTATCATCGTGAATGTGAAAACAGTACTATGATGAAAATCCAATGTCAACACATTAAAATATTATTGTTCAAAACATAATCATTTTGATTAAACCAAGATGGGTGTTTTATCAAGATTCTCTTAAAAATAATTAAATCTGTAGAAATTTTTGGGGACAACATATATCTTTAACCATAACATTCAACCAGTCAAAGAACGTATAAATTTTTTGTTTAGAGTGCATTCAAAGTTTCTCATACATATTCCATGGAATATATAGTTTTTACTCCCTTAATTTTGAGTCTCCCAAATAAATATTTAGAATCATTTCCCACATATCAGTTGTTGATTTAAATGAAATCACCTATGTATAAATTTCCATGGATATGGATCACTCTAAATCCTTGATACCATTAGAATCAAAATCCAATTCACAATTTTATGCATATAAAAAATCATTAATTTTATAATAGTATTAATAAATTCATTGTATCTATTAATTCATCCAATACCTGGTTAGAATGAATTTTTCCATTTGATTCTTCCACATATGATGAAAACTTTATCAAATATTGAAATCTATTTCTAATTAAAAAATCAATTTCTTTAATTGATATAGAACAAATGACTCTAATACATTACCTATTATACCACTTTTTGTCCCAACTAGGTTACATACACTGGAATGGTGGGGGGGGGGGGGTTATCAGGGTATAACAGATTATAAAAACTACCCCTTTGGATCATATTAATTATTTAAAAACACTCTTCAATATTTTTTCCATAGTTATGTAATAATAGAAATTAAATATTTGATGACACACAACCGTTTTACTTGGTTCACCCTAACTGGGAAACATCTAATGATACTACAATGACAACGTGTCGATGTACCAAATTTAACGTGGATAATATCCAAAGAATGGTTTCTGTCTATATCACTTTAATTTAAAAGAACACATCTTTTACAAGGTTTAGAGATAACTTATATCCTTCCAAAGGGTTACTACCTATCTTTATTTCAACAGATCATTGTCAATGGAAAGGATAAACTTCTTCCTCTTCCTTTTATTACTACACTATAAAGGATCCATACATATTTAATGCACATGTAGGTCCATTCATTGTCAATATAAAATGAATCATTAAGTATATGTAGATTCTCTGATGATGTTCTTCCTAGGATGCTTCTTCACTTATTTGAAAACACATAGATGTAGTTCATCCACATTTTAGATAACATGAAATTAAATTTCAATTCTTTAGACACATTAATTACATCATACATTGAATGATCATAAAAATATAACAAGTATTTCATTCACTTCCTTGAATGTAGTTGTGAAAAAATTCCATCTGAAATTTTTTTAATGGTAGTAATCCTCCATCTCCCTCTTCATTTTATGATGAAATAGTATATTAAAATGAAAATTATCACCTAGAAATGTATACACATATTTCCAAGTGAACGTTTCCATTGTGATACACATCTGCGAGACCCTAGTGCATAACTCCTAGTGAAAGATCCTGAATCATACCCCTTCACAAGTTCATTGTGCATACCCTGTTTATGCATTTTATGGGCTCCTATCATAACCCTATAGGAAAAATACCCTCGTGTAAACTCTGTTCATATTTTTCATGAGATCCTCACACAGATCCATGGGGAGAACCATGTTTGTGCTTTACGTGAGCTCCTCGAACAAACAATGTTATCAATTTGCACAATCTTCTATCTTGAAATCCTTGAATTAAAATTATTTTTAATTTTTTGAACCCTATAATGAATTATATTCACTCTTTACATTAGAAATTTTTTAGATCACGTGCATCACATAGGAAATGTATATTACTTCCCAAGTCATCTTCAGGAACCTGTATCATGAGATCTCTCTGAATACATCTTTATCATAAATTTATTTAGACATATAAATGGGGAAAAATATTTAATATTTAATGATGGGTTATGAGGTATTTATAGTTGAAATTATATTTCCATAAATAAAAAAATTATATAAAACCATTTATTCTATCACCATCACATGATCTAGGAACCTCTAGTCAATTTTCATATTCATACCTTGTGCTAGAACAAACTATTCAGGCTCACATGAGTAGTGGGCATGAATCTAGTTTGTGATTTTTTGATAATCAAGTAGGATTAATCATCATGCATTTTACATTATCTAGTGTTTTATATTTTTACAATACAAATCATTTCGTGCTTGTGCGAGAACGGGGCACAAGTTCAGGTCATGCATTATATGATACCTAGGCATGATCTTTTTTATGATTTTATAAATATTAAAAACTCATAATTTTACCATGATTAATGATTTTAAACTTCTATTACATCAGGATTCATTCATAGTGAATGATCTATGTTCAGCATTCGTGCTATGCAAACTCAGTTCAGCATTTGAACTCCATGAGCTCTATTTAGCATTTTCTATAACAACTATGATCTTTATTACATATCAATTCATGATATATTACATAATATTTAATATAATACTACTTATATGATAATAAATATAATTATTTAGATAATTTACAGTATATTACATGTTAACCTAGAAAAAACACCATCTTTATTGAAAACTACCTTAACATGCTTGTACTTAAAATTGCATGGGATAACCATGAAAAATACATAAGAAAGAGGTGAGATATAAATCCCAATAATTGAATAAACATGAAATAGGGTAATAAATGTTATAAAATATTCATATAAAACAGTTATACAAGTAATATTAATAATATAGAATATTATATCATGGTAAGCGTAACATCTAAAATGTGTAAACAACTAATGACATTGCATCATAATCATTGGTCAAGGATAACTACCAATAAATCATGATGGTAAAATGTACCATAAAAGAATAAGGTTCACTCTCTATCCCAAAATGTTGTCTCATAAGACTAAACATTACGAATTCATTATAGCGCTATTTAATCTTATGAGTATTGATCTCCTTCATTTCATTATCATTCTTATGTGTGACACATTGATCATACAACACAGATTCATTAATCATCACATCCTATTCTAGGATCAAGAAGAGTGGAATAAATAAATTAATGTACTAATTAAATAAGTATATGTTTTTAAAGGTTAACAACCATAATATGATATGGGTTTGGTATTGACAATACAGTTTTTTTGATGGGGAAAATTCTGGGGAAATTCATGAACCATAAAGACATCAAAAAAAAAATCTAAAATTGGGTTGATGAGTGAGAAATGGGTCTCTCATCATTTGGAAATGAAATTGGATGTAATAGATACATATAAATACATAACCAAAAATAATTAATTAGAAATTAAATACATAAGATGATAAATAAAATAGAATAATTAATTGAAATTAAGGACCCATTACATGAGTGTGTGACTCGAAATGCTGGGGGATGAGCTTCTTTAGTGATTAAGGGAATCATTATAGATTTAAAAAATTTACATGTTTTTTTATTAACTGTAATATGGAATTATTTTTGGGAACATAAACTTAAAAAATATGTGATTCTGATGCCCGATGTCCCCAGAACTATTCCATGAAAAAAATAAAAAAAATTACATTACATGTGTGCATTGTTTTTTGAAAAAAGTTTTATAAATTCTAAAATAATGACTGGATAAATAATCTGAGCACACTATTTCATTCATTTCAGTGAATTTAACATAGGTGGGTCCGAACATTGACTATTTTGGGTCAACTTTGAAAGGTAGTTATTTGGTGTTTTAATTAATAAATAAAATGGTGAATTTATTTTATTTTTAAATTTTTCACTTATGGAGTGAAATTATTTTTAATTAACACATAGAGATAGGGATAACAGATTATGTATATTACACTAGAAATTTCATTAGGAATAGGATAGAACTTGGAGAAATATCACAATGGTAAATGAAGATATGATTTTAGATCTGGGAATGACATATGCTATTTTACATGGATGTCACCAACAATGGAAACACAACGATCGATTATCTTCAAGGAATGATCCGACATCATGTTAAGGTATTGTTCCTTGTTTTTATTTCTCCATTTAGAGAATAAACGACGAATACAGGTTAAAAAAATGAATAGGTTGACCCATGGTTCAATCATTATTTCCAAATTGGAAGATCTGTGAGAAATCACTAGGGAATGAAATATTTATCCTTGTTTTCTCATTCTTTATTTTAATGGGAATGGATTTAGGCTGACATGAAAAATGTAAAAAACTTCGATCCTAAGGGTGATCTTTTTGATTTTATTACCCTCGGTCAAAACATTTTTCACCATTAAATTCTTTGTGGTCATGAATATACTTTTTTGGAGGCTCCAAATAGGACCAGACCCCCCAGATTGAAGGAAACTTTAATGCATAGGACGAAGTATGGAAGATCGGTTCATGAGAGCTTGGATCTACAATCATAGAAAATTTAGGGCATCAGAGGAGCCCCGGTAGTCTATGGAAGGGACCAACAGAGCATTGTTTATAGTGTCAGCATGCCCTGGAGGTTGTGTGTATTGGTGGTACCATATGTTGTTGTGAAGAGAAGAAGAGTTTGTGGTGGTCATGTAAGGCAGTGGCAGTGTAAGACAACAAGTGTTTTTGACTAACAAATGTTGGGGGGACACTATGGGGATGTTTCTAGGTGGCTGTGTACACATGTGTGTGGACATGTGGAGCTTGATTATACGTTGAGGATGTGGGGGTAGGTAGAATTGTGGGGATGACCGTGTAAGCCAAATTTCTGGACTGTGTGGAGAAGAGGAGAACTCTGGTGTTGTGGGATGTGTGAGCCGGACCTGGCCAGACCACGTATGTGCGGTCCATACAAGATGAGTCAGGATGATCCATCAGCCCATCGGGCTAGACCAATATACTCAGTGGGCTATGGTCTATTAGGCCCAATGAGTCGGGCCATGCCGGGCCAGGCCGCTGAGACCGAGTCTGGTCGGCCGGTGGGTTGGGCCTGGTTTGGCTGGTCGGATTGAACATGGACCAGACCTGGGTCAGATCTTTTTCTAAAAATTTCTATAACATTAAAAACTATGTTAGTTTCATGAGGCATTTTTGGGGAGAGTGGACCTTTGAGATGATACATTCATGTGATATAATCTAGACAATTTTTTGTACATGTATGATTACTATATAATGGATTTACGAGTATGTTCTCTTAGAATGAGATCGCTATAAGAGCAATCTTATGGATGGTTGTGACATTGAGACTACATGAAAATTTGATACAACAAGACATTCCAAGACTATGTGTCTTAACGATACTAATTTTCTTACTGAGACAACATGTCTTGTTGTGACTGAGTGTAACATCAGGACTAAAAGTCATTTAAATACTATGTGTTTTTTGCATTACATCAGAAGATCTAGTTTAGCGTACTATATTCGTAAACCTACATTAGATGACTATAATATTTATTTTTGGTATACTTTATGTATTTCATTTTATAATACATAGTTTATTTATTAGTATTATTTCTCTTTGGTTTCGGGATGTCCTATTGAGTATTGTTTTATTCAAACCTACATGTTTGTTTCCCACACGTGTCATGTCTTTTTCAGATGATCGATTCTTGGATAGAGTCCTAGGTTGTCCAAGACTAGGGAGTTTGTTATGAGACTAGACAGTCGATTTTTGATCCTATGACATTAGATAGTTGTCTAGTACATTCCCCATCAGGTAGGGTTTTCTACATATGGGTTTCATGAACTTTTCCATTCACTTTTACAAACTATTTCTTTTGGTGGGTCTGTATTCTAGATCTATTGACATTCATATTTTCTATCACCATAACATGTGGTTGGTATATTAATGTATTAATTCATTATTTACGTTGTGTTTTTCCATTTTAGAAACATGTACTTGGGGATGTGTGTGTCTGAGTACATGTACTTAGGAAAATGGCTCCTATTTATAGGATATAACAAATCTGTTCTAGTCACCATTCATTGAAATATTGGGGACTGGCATGGGGTATTCATGACATAGGTCCATCTTGGATGGGTCATGACAGAGTGGTATATGAGTGACCGGTTATACATATGACGAGATGTGTAATTGGTTTCTTCAGGACAACAATGTTATATGTTTTGAGTTTGACTTTCATGCCAGAGATTCTATTGTTGATGCAACAACCAATGTATTCATACACCATGACATTGGAAACCTTTTTCCCAACTTTATATGTGGAAAAAAAGGTTTAGGATAAACAATTTTGCATGCATTGTATAGTATTTGGGTGTGTTTTCATGTCCTTCATCTCAGCAAGTATATTCTACTAATTATGGTCAATTTAGTTAATTTTTTGGATGCATGTACATAGAAAACCATATAAGACTCAATTGTGTGGTGATGGGGATGAGCTTCCTAGTGAAGATGTTTTGTTACATGGGACTATACCAGAGTTAGAACCTCTAGGTTCATTATTATTGATTCCACCACTCATTGACCATCAACTACTACCAGCACTACCATCTGATGATCACACAAACTGAGCATGTTGAATAAGTTCCAGAGGTACTAACCTCCCTTATTTCAGGGTGAGACAAACGCCAATTTTTTGAGGATTGGATATAGGCAGCAACCCATGTCCTCCTCCATGTGAGGATACCATCCAACCAAAGGGTAGTTCGATCTACTACTATTCTTCATGGCTATATGAGGAGGTAGTGGAGAATAGTGACCTGGACACATGACAAGGTGAATATCTCATAGGAATACATTGAGTGTCTCTTCAGAGAGGTTTTATTTCCAACTATGTTGAAATCAATGCGTTTACAGGATCTGCTACATCTACAATGGTGCATTCGGACTATGGCAGAATACATTAAGAATTTTACTGATCTTTCATGTTACTCCATGGATATGGTATGAGCCCTGTTCATTAGGGAACATAACATCAACCAAGGCATATTTCAGGAGATCTTGGAATCCCTGAAATACCTTATCATTCATAAATATTATTGGTTATTGGATCAAGCTCTAATATTTGAGTGCTTTCTGGTATAGTATACTATAGTGGTGGGAGCTACCATCGGGCACCAGGTAACTGAGACTTCTATGGTATGTAGCTGATAGAATTCATAGTAACCCAAGAAGTTCTGGAAGTATAGGGGACGAACCCAAGACATTAGATCAATAGTGCGCTGATCCAAGAGAATTGTGAGTCAGCTAAAGGAGTGTTTTTATTACTCATGTGGTAGTCGGAGAAATATGTCTTGAGCTTCCCAAAACATTGTATGACCTATCAAAATATTGTTTGGGGAACTATGAGATAGAGTTGGAGGCAAGAGAATAGTGGTATTTAGGGAGGCGTATGTGTGAGAGGAGTATGAAGCGAAACAAGAGCTAAGTGGAGGTTCTACCTATTACTACATCCACTAATAGGTGGTCCACGACAAGATCAGGGAGAAGGTGGAAAAGGAAATGAATATATTGAGGTAATGTAATATTATAACCCTAAGTCTATAGGGATTATTAAATGTGTGAAATGTGTTCTCTCCAAATTAGTTGTATTTTTGATAGACATTAGTTCTAGTTATTATTTTCATTCAATGACCCTTGTTGGAGACTTGTAGATTCCGATAGAACCATTTGCTTCACCATTGAGTTTAGAGACTTTTATGGGAGGTGATTTAATGATCACACATGGATGCTAATAGTGTGAAATTACTCATGAATTTGAGAGTTTCGGTGGGGATATCTAGGTTGTGACATCAAGACCATATGAAGTCATTCTCATTATGGACTGGTTATCCATAGTCCATGACCAGAATGATTGTTTTTTGTACAGAGTGTTGTGTGTTTTTAGTGATGGGATCATGCTTTCATTTTTCAGAGAAAAGGAAACCCATGATGTGTCAGATGGACTCAAATATAATAGGGTGCAGACTATCATGCATTAGTTGGATAGAATGACCCTTGACACATTGGATGATATGAGTCCTTAGTTACTTTTAGTGTTTGAGTAGTATAGGGAAACTACTCCTGAATATTCTCCATGAATACCTCCCCATAGGAAGGTAAATTTATGTATGTATCAATACCCTCAGAAGGCACCAATATCTACACCTATATATCAGATAGATCACATAGATCGTCATGAGTTGTGGGTACAGTTGGTTGACTTGAATATGAACAGATTCATGAGTCCTAGTGTATTAACATACTCAGCCCTAGTTTTGTTTTCTAAGAAGGTTCAAGAGAGCTTAAAATCATTTCAGACATTCATTTCATAAACTAGGTGACTGTGAGGAATAATTATACACTAACGAGGATTGATGAAATCATAGATCAATTGAAAGGAGTGATGTGGTTGTCAAATATTTACATCTGATATTCCAATATATAGCTTCATGTATATGATAAGGTAATTTGGAAGATAGATTTCAGATGATGATATGTCTTGTATTAGTAATTTGTGATGTATTTTGGAATGATGATAACCACTGAAATTTTCATGCGACTCATGAACAAGATCTTCCAGACTTACATAGACTAGTTCATGGTCATCTTATTTTTTGAAATCCTAGTTTACTATACATATATGGAGGAGCACATGATACACTTGAGGATGGTCCTTGACATACACTGAGGGCATGATAATTACAGGAATCTCTTAAATAGTTTTTGATGGATTCAAGAGGTCCATTTTTTAAGAAATGTCATTTTAGAGTTTGGGGTTTTAGTAGATCTATTGAAAATAGAGGTGGGTTGTTCTTGGGAACAACCCAAGAGTGATAATGGGGTTGAAAGTTTCCATGGTTTTTCTGGGTACAATAAGAGGTTTTGTATCCAAATTTTCTAGAGTAGAAGAACCTTACCATCTTCAACATGAAATGGACATTATTTTTTTTTATGGAGAATTTCCAGAAGAGTTTTCATCAGGTGAGGCAATTATTGACGAGTGCCTCGATTTTGATATTTCTAGTGGAGAATGACATGTACATGGGGTTTTGTGGTGCATAAGGAATCAGACATGGTTGTTTCCTATTACATGTTCAATTGAAAATTTCCTTTGGTTTTTGAAATTTGAGACCTCAAGAGAAGAACTACATGACCCATGATCTTGAGTTGACATCAGAAGTCTTCTCATTGAATATGTGGGGACACTTCCTTATGGGAAAGAAGATAATCTTCTATTATATACACACAAATATCAAGTATATCATCTCTCAGAATGATATGAATATGAGATATATGTGATGGATAGTGTTCCTTTATGAATATGAATTTGAGATTTTCTATACTCATGGGAAGGGGAATGTGGTGGAATATAATCTTTTTAGGAGAGTGAGTTCACAACTACTGAATGAGGAATCATAGAATTTGGACCCATTATAGATATCCTTTATGGATAGAGATGGGGAAGCTTACCTCCAGTTGATGGTTTTCAACCCTCTATTTTTAAAATTAGATAGGGAGGAATAGCTCATATATACCATCTATGATAATTTAAATGCATAGATATCCTCATGGAATGCCCCTAAGGGATATTCGAAAGGTGGGGAGAACATCCTTCCTTTCAGTGGATCCATAGTATTACTAGAAGTGTCACGAGAGTAGGTTTTGATAGAGTTCCGTATATAACACCTGGAGGTACATCCAAGTGTGGAGAAGATGTACCTGGACCTCTGACATCAGTTCTGGTGGTAGGTAATGAAGAAAAGATTTGTAGAGTTTGTCTCTCGTGACTCACTTGTCACCAAATGAATGTCGAGCACCATCTTCCAAAAGGATTGACTCAATTCATTGAGGTTACAAAATGGAAGTGTGATGGAATATTGATGGAAAATGAGTTAGGTTTACCACATATGTCTAGAGGGAATGATACCATATGGGTGATCATTGAATGACTCAAATATAACATGAGTGGGGTAACACTTGACCTGTGTAATTAGGATGCAGGATATAAAGGGTGTATCAAGGGAACCATCAAACCTATCCTATCTCTAATTACCATTCCCAAAACATGTAACCTATCAATTTTAACCTAAAAAGCATCTTTATTGTAACACCTCACAACATATCTGTGTATCAAATATGTTGTATACCATTACTTCAAATATATAATAATACTAATGATAGGATAGTTTTTGGAAAAATTAAATGTAAGAAATAATGATATATAAAATTAAGAATTCATAAATAAAATTAAATCACAATTACATGATTCCCCATGATATCCCATACCTTCTAGATTTTTCTGTTGTACCCTGGTCATTCCAATATATACACATTCTATGTCCATGTATAACACAAATTTATAAGAACTGGGTCACTCCCATGTACTCGGTCTATTACCATTTACATGTTCGTGTTTATTGTTAATCAAGCTAGGTTAAATACAAAGAGAGAGGGGGGGGGGATGAATCTGGATATGAATGATTAAAAAAATTTTCGCATCGGTTCTTGTTTCAACATTTAACAAAAAACCCTCCTCTCTCTTTACCATAATAATTTATTAAGATAAATGAAATCATGTACAAGAGAAAATTCCATTACTTGGATAACCCTAACTAGGATATATACAAGGTGAATATGAAGGATATTTTTCGATGTACCAAATTTACTATAGATCACATCCAAAACATGGTTTTTAAAATATCAATTCTATTCCGTGGTTCTCTACATTTAAAAAGATTATAGATAACTCATATCCTTCTCAATGGTTAATCATTGAATCTTGATTGATGGATCATATCCATTTTAAAGGATCACCTTTATCCTCTTCCATTCATCACATGTCTATAAAGGATCCATGTATATTTTATAGAAATTGATTTCGCTTAATTTTCAATAATAAATGTATCACCAACTATGTGTAGATTCTTTATTGATGTTATTTTGGGATTCCCCTTTAACATTTAGAAAACACATAGATTCAACACTTCCACTTTACAAAAAAATGGAATGAAAGAATATTTTTTGCTGACACAACATTTACACACTCATTAGAATGATGTTCAAGAGATAACAAATCTCCCTTTCCCTTCCTTGAATGTATTTTTTAATTGACACTTTCGGTAAGTATTGTCTAATGGTGATGATCCTTTTTCTTCTTATCATTCTAAATTTGGATATAGAAATGATACCACTCATATGGTAATGTATGAGCATATCACAATGTTCAATACTGTATTGGGATAACCCTTTTGAGTACCTAGATCATGACTCCTTGTATGAGATCCCCACACATAACCTTTCTAGAGATCGTTGTATGTACCCTTTTCATTCTATACACGATCTCCTTCAACGAACCCATGGATTGAACCCCTAGTGTGATACATGTTCACGCTTTGCATGAGCTCCTTGCACGATCCCCTAGCGTGAACTATGTTAATCCTTTTCCCAAGATATGGGGCAGTTCCCTTTTCATAAACCCAATTTTCACTTTGCGCAAGCTCCTGGAATAATCCTCATGTGTGAGTTCCCTGCTCCATGCATTATCCCCAAGCATCAACCCGGTTTTCACTTTGTGGGATCTCCTTTCATGAACCCTATTTTCACTTTGACCCTGACTTTGTTCAGATCATGTGCAACTCTTATATAATGTATATTCCTTTTGGTATCCTATGCTCGAACCGTCTTCTCTAGAATTTCTTCTTTCATTTCAATGAGGAAAAACATAATTGTCTTTATGGATGGGTTAGGGGTATATATAAGAAAACTTCAACAACTCTAACTCCACCTATCATGGACAACCATTCAATTCATCGGCATCACATGCTCTATGAACCTACGAGCATGAGTTTGGAGGGTGGTTGATGTTCATGCGTACTATGAAACCAATCAGTTTGTGCTTGAGAATGATTTTTTCATGAGTCTTGTTCACACATTTCGTGATATATGGGTGAGAGACATATTCACACATGGAATATGATCAATTATTCTCACTTTTCATGTGACCAAATATTTTTCTCTTATGTTATATCTAGACATGAGTCACATTCCCATTTTTTGATATATGTTTTCACATGTCATGTTCATGCACTTTACAATCTATTTGAGTAAAAATATTCATGTTATGAAAGAGATCACACATGACTGAGATCAGAAATTATTCATGCAATGTGAGATCAATTTAAAATTCTTAATTTGTGACCTCGGTTTAGTATTCAATCTCCAAGAGATCAGTTCAGAAATCACATTTCGTGAGCTCAAACATCTATGATAATGATTCATGCATTATTTGGAAATAATCCACTAGCAATAATATGAAAGCTTTTGGAAATAAATAATCAACAAAATGAACCACCATGATTTATTTTTACCTCACAGTATCCCACTTTTTCTTTTTTTGATGCTCATTGGATTTTGATACCACATTAAAGAATCTTTCATATTCTTCAAATAATTCACATAATAAAATTCCAATAGTGATCAATTAATTACTCAGCTCACACCCTAAGAACACATGATCTCCACAATCCATTTAATGATGTTAGAACACATATTTGGATATTTTAATTGTCATAATATCCTTAACCTGTATTTTTATTGGAACAAACTCCAACATTACAAGTCATTGATCCAACATATCCTTAATAAAATGATATTTTATTTAAATTTGAATTGTACTTCATTAATTGAAATTATTATTTATATTTTTTATTACACTTGAATTGTCAGAATTGATTCTAATTTTTGACTTAACTTCAACTCTAATATCATCAAGCTACAACTTTATCAACAATAAATGTGTTCAAAGAAAAGGGTCCGAAATATATTGAGGTTCTATGGTTCTCAACGAAATACTATCTTGTTTCTATCAAAATACAAATAAATATAAAATACACTAATATATAATACAATACATTATTTTTTTCTGTGATCTATTATTCTATCCCAATATGTATCTCTATAGCCCAATAACTCATGTGGACATTTTTCATTGTAGGGAAAACATTAATCCACCACTCCCTTAATATACTATTTTATTCATTTAACTAAAGAAACATGGTTTCCTAAATATTTTTTAGATATCATGCTTCTGGTAATGTTGAACAAATAATATTAGTTCTTATTTATGTCAACTACGATAGACTTCCAATGATTTTCCTATATGTTATAGCATTAACTACATTGCAGTCATCATGCAATGATAGTTTAATATGGGAATCCTTAAGAGCCATCATATCATTGAAATTATTCACTAAATTTATTTAAAATCCTTATTGGAAAAAATATATTAATAAATGAATGTTCCATTATTTCCTTGTGTCACATGTAAACCATTGAAGAAAACAAGTTCAACAATAATTGACATTTCAAATTCACATTTCATGACTTATGGGAACCGATTTCCCTGCGCTTCAACTGATCACCAAAATATTATGTCATAAAAGTATACTACAACCATCTTACATCAATAAATATCATTTTTGATATATATATATATATATATATTCCAATATACTCCACCATGATGAATACAAACATTCTTCAAAAACTAATCAAGTCTTTAATACAATGCACTAGGTTCTTGCTTCAAAACATATAGATATTTCATTATGTTAAACAATCTATTATAATTAGCATGATTGATAAAACTATATTTTTATAAACAAAAAATCCGCTTCCAAAAACACAATCATAAATGCTTACTTCACATCCATCTGGGAAAATTTGATCCTTCTATGCACTAATATGGACAAGAATAATATGATTGTGTCCAGCCTTGAAATATGTGTAAATGTTTCATCAAACTCATTAAAATATATTTAAGACTACCCTTTTCATAATAATAATTCTTTATTTTGTATCAATATTCAATAATCATTCATCTTCTTTCATAATACCCATTTTCTTCCAATGGTATTCTTATTTATTGGTTTCGAAAAAATATCGCATGTATGATTCTTCAGAATTTGGTCAATCTCTCCATTCATATCATGGACCCAATTCTCATATCCACCTAATTCACCAAAACATATAGGATCTACAAGATCATGTAAAGATTATATCTATAGAATCCCAATCCTTGACTTCTACACTGGAACTATCTGATGACTAATTATTTTCATGTATATAAAACTGAGCTCTTCTCGATGATCATTTTGATGATACTGGTTAATTATAATACTTTTCATTATATATAAATTATTCTAAATCAGCCTATGGTATAGGAATAAACCTTATATTCTTATCACATTATCACTATCATCTTTAGATTGATCTTGAATTTTCTAAATATTCTTCTCATTATATACTATAGTTACATAATCACATTACAAAACCTTTACCATACTATAATTGAACTATTTATATGAATTTTTTTCTTAGTGTCACCATGAAATATTACTTCATCTTTATGGGATTAAAAAATATTGTGTTTATACTTATTAATGATGAATTTATACTTCCAAAAACCAAAATGTACATCAATGTTGGATATACTGCATACCATAAATAATATGGAGTCCTCAATAATTCTTCACCTAATAAAACAATTTGTGATGTGTAGACCGATTCCATCAATAATTCTTTCTGAAACATTACATGAATATCATTCTCATTGAGCACTCTTCAATCCAGGTTTTTTAATTGAATTCATTATCTCAAATACTCTATTCTACTGTGGAGTTATTAATGCGGAAATATAGTTCCTTATCACAAGTTTCTCGAGATAATACTCCACATGGATATTTGTGACCCATGTTCAAATATTTGTTTAGATACTTAATATTTTGTGTCATATTTTATTTTCATATTCCCTTTTAAATGTTGTTATGAAACTAAACACATTTGACTTGTGATTGAAGACCGAGACCAATGAAATTCTCCTGAAATCATTAATGAAGATAACACAATATATCCTTCCATCAATGAATCATGGTGAAATGGGTCTGTACAAATAAATATTCACCAACAAATAAACATAGATGAAATTTTCTCATTTTCCTTATTTTCTTTTTGAATGATCATACCTTATTAACAAGCATCACACATATAGATATGATCACATTAAAACCTAGGGTGTTATTGAGTATCATCACATTTTATTTGATCTTACTATGTATTTTGTCTTAAATGACAAACGAATTTATTCCATAACCTATTTTATTCTTCCTTGGACACAAAGCATATATCTTCTTCTACATAGACATTGTATATATTCCCCATTGAATACATTCTATAAAAAATAAATTCACTATATTTTTACTTAATGATATTTAATTTCATTGAAATTTTTATCACATGTCCTCAGTCACAAATTTGACCAAAATTTTTTTTGTGACTGAAACCATGAACAAAAAATATTTCTACATGTCTGAAGCGTTTTTTAAAAAACATAGATTTTATTAACCCAATAATTATCAAGCCCTAATCATCATCGATGATTAAAATTTATTCCCTATGGAATATGATTCCTATCACTATTTCTTTATTTCCATTCATATGATAGGTTCATCCATAGTCAATGGTCTATATTCTAATGAAATATGATTATTTTAGATAAATCATTACAGCCACTTCCTATTAATCTCTTTTTATTCTTATCACTGTCATTGATTGATATTTTTTATGATTCTCTAAGCTTGATAGACAACATTCATATGATAATTATGCAAATAAATTTTGTGTTCTCATATTATTTGATGATAAATTAAGTTTCTACTTACTACCACATTCAATATTCTTGGCACATTTTTTAACATTAATCTTGATAAGTATAATCCAATTTGATTAAATCCTCAAAACCTGACACAATGTCCATAGAAATACTTCTTATAGAATTGAGCATTATAATGTTACCTATGTTGGTATTATTCACTTCTTTATTACTTGGCTATGGAATAGACACATTGTGAGTATCCTATCTTTCTAAAAAATATCATCTAATATTGGGTGAATTACTATATTTCTTAAAGCACCACTAGTTATCCCTTGGGTTCTTTGAATATTATTGTTTTAATTTGTACCCAAATAAATATTAACTCTTGGAATGTGTGATTATTGTATTATATCAACCATTATTTCTTTTTGTTTGGAATCAAGATGACACCAACTATATCATTTTGATCAATAATTTTCCATCTATATATACCTTTTTCTATTTCAATGTAATTCTAAATTCAAATTATACTTCTCCTATTTTAATTGTCCACATCGTTTGTAGAATAACGTGATTCTACAAATATTTCAATTTCCTTCAAATACTGACAAAGTCTACTTCAAGTTATTTTGTTTGTTTGATATATTCTTTTCATGTATTATTCAAACTATAATCCACTGTTTTCAGTACATTTATTTTGTGATTTTAATAAACTTCCTTTTCGGATTTCCATAGCATTGAATATTGAAGCCTTTCAATTTTATCCCTTAGATTATAGTTTTATTCTTCCATCTGTTTCATATAGAGTTTTGCATCATTAAACACCATGTTTTATTTACTTTTTTTTCTATAAAAACATCTATCTATTCAATAGTATCTTCTAAATATATGTAATATCCCAATATCCCTTTGACTTCTCTTTAATTATTGTCATTATCCAACCATGTGTGGTAATTTCTAACAACATCAAATATAGAATATGCTTCATGATCCTTGATTCCCTCCAATTATTATTCAATGTATTATTTTGACTATCATATTATTTTGAATGAATATTATTCTTTTGGAATAAATTACAGTTGGTACTAAACATAAAATTCACATTGGTTGAATATTAATTCCTTGAAATTTTATTATTATATTCATCATTATCTTGAAACATCTTAGTAAAATTTTGTTCAAGATTTCCAATCATTCCACATCTAAATCATGCATGTTGAAGTTTCTTATTAAGTTATCTTTTCACTATTTATAGATTTGAGAAGATAAATGAAATGAAATCATCTACATTGTCTTCATATTGAAATTCTCCAATAATGAGCTTCTTCATGGGCTTGAATGCCACCTCTTTGGAATTACATTTTTCCACTACATCATTATCATCATTTTTCATCACGAATGTGACAACCGTACTATGAATAAAATCCAATGCCAAAAATTTAAAATACTAATGTTCCAAAACATAACCATTTTGATTAAACCAAGATGGATGTTTTATCATGATTCTCTTAAAAATAAGTATATCTATATAAATTTTCAGGGCCAACACATATCTTTAACAATAACATTCACCTATTTAAAGAATGTATCAATTTATTATTTAGAGTGCATTCAGAGTTTCTCATACATATTCCATGGAATATATAGTTTTTATTCTTTTAATTTTGTGTCTCCCAAATAAATATTTAGAATTATTTTCCACCTATCATTTGAAGATTTACATGAAATCACATATGTATAATTCCCTTGGATATGGACCCCCTTGAATAATTGAAACCATTAGAATCAACATCCATTGCACAATTTTATGCATCTAATAGATCATTAATTTTATTATTGTATAAATAAATTCATTGTATCTATTAATTCATCCAATACATGGTTAGAATGATTTTTTCAATTTGATTCTTCCACATATGGTGAAAAATTCATCAAATATTGGAATCCATTTCTAATTAAAAAAATCAATTTCTTCAATTGATATTGAACAAATGACTCTAAAACATTACCTATTATACCAATTTTTATCCCAACTAGGTTACATACACTACAATGGGGGGTTATCAGAGTATACCATATTATAAAAACACCCTCCTTGGATATTATTAATCATTTAAAAACACACTTCTATGTCTTTCAAATAGTTATGTAATAATAGAAATTAAATATTTGATGACACACAACCATTTTACTTGGTTCACCCTGACTGGGCAACGACTAAGGATACTACAACAAAAATGTGTTGATGTGCCAAATTTAACATGGAATACATCAAAAAAATGGTTTTTGTCTATATCACTTTTATTTAAAAGAACACATCCTTTACAAGGATTAGAGATAACTTACATCCTTTCAAAGGGTTAATCCCTATCTTTATTTCAACAGATCATTGTCAATGTAATGGATAAACTTCTTCCTCTTCCTTTTATTACTACACTATAAATGATGAATACATATTTAATGGACATGTAGGTCCATTAATTGTCAATATAAAATGAATCATTGACTATATGTAGATTCTCTGATGATGTTCATCCTAGGATGCTTCTTCACTTATTTGAAAACACATGGATGCAGTGCATCCAAATTTTAGATAACTTGAAATAACATTTCAATGATTTAGACACATTAATTACTTCATACCTTGAAAGATCATAAAAATATAACAAGTATGTATTTCACTTCCTTGAACGTAGTAGTGAATAAATTCCATCTATAATTTTTTTTAAATGGTGATGATCCTCTATCTCCCTCTTCTTTTTATGATGAAATAGTTTATTAAAATGATAATTATCGCCTACACATTTAGGCACATATCTCCATGTGCAAGATTCCATTGTGATACCCATATGCGAGAACCTAGTGCATAACTCCTGGTGCAATATCTTGAATCATACCCCTTCACATGATCATGGTGCATACCTTGTTTTAGCATTTTATGGGCTCCTACCATGACCCTCTATAAAATTAACCCTTGTGTAAACTCTGTTCGCGTTTTTCATGAGATCCTCACACATATCCATGGGGAGAACCATGTTTGTGCTTTATTTGAGCTCCTTGAACAAATAATGATCTCAATTTGCACAATATTCTAGTATTAAATCCTTGAATTAAACTTATTTTTAATTTTTTGAACCCTAGTATGAAAAATATTCACTCTTTATATCAGACATTTTTTAGAACATGTGCAACACATATGCAATGTATATTACTTCCCATGTGCTCTTCAGAAACTTGTATCGTGAGATCTCTCTACAAACATCTTTATCATACTTTTCTTTATAAATATAAATGGGAAAAAGTCATTAATCATTACTGATGTATTATCAGGTATTTATAGATGAAATTATATTTCCATATATCAAAAAATTATAAAAAACCATTTATTCCGTCACCATCAGATGATCCAAGAACATCTGGGCATGTGTCATAATCATACCTTGTGGTAGAACAAACTATTCAGGCTGACACGAGCACTATGCATGAATCTGGTTTGTGATATTTTGATAATAATGTAGGATTAATATTCATGATTTTGTAAATATCATGTATTTGATATTTTTATAATACTAAGCATTTCATTCTTGTGCGATAATTGGGCACAAGTCTAGGTCATACTTTATATGATACCCAATCATGATCCTTTTTTATGATTTTATAAATATTCAAAACTCATAATTTTACCATGATTAAAGAGTTTAATCTTTTATGACATCAGGATTCATTCATGGTGCACAATCTATGTCCAGCATTCATGCTATGCAAACTCAGTTCAGCATTTGAACTCCATGAGCTCTATTTAGCATTTTCCATAACAACTATGATCTTTATTTCATTCAATTCATGATATATTACATAATATTAAACATAATACAACTTATATGATAATAAATCTATTTTTTTAAATAATTTACAGTACATAACATGTTAAGCTTGAAAAAACAATATCTTTATTAAAAACTACCTTAACATGGTTTTACTTAAAATTGAATGGGATAACCATGGGAAATACATAAGAAATAGGTGAGAGAAAAATCCCAATAAGGGAATAGACATTAAATATGGTAATAAATGTTATAAAATAGGCATATAAAAGAGTTATACAAGTAATATTAATAATATAGAATGCTGTAGCATTGTAAGAATAACATCTAAAATGCGTAAACAACTAAAGACATTGCATCACAATCATTGGTCATGGATATCTTCCAATAAATCATGATGGTTAAATGTACCACAAATGAATCAGGTTCACTCTCTATCCCAAATGTTGTCTCATAAGACTAAACATTACCAATTCATGGCAACACTATTTAATCTTAGGAGTAATGATCTCCTTCATTTCATTCTCATTTTTATGTGTGACACATAGATCATACAACACAGATTCATTAATCATCACATCCTATTCCAAGATCAAGAAGAGTGGAATAAATAAACTAATTTACCAATAAAATAACTATATGTTTGTAAAGGTTAACAACCATAATATGAAATGTTTTAGGTATTGACAATACAGTTTTTTTAACGGGAAAAATCTTGGGGAAATTCAAGCACAATTAAGACATAACACAAAAATTGAAGAAATTGGGTTGATGAGCGAGAAAGTGGTCTCTCATCATTCGGACATGAAATTGGTTGTAATAGATACATATAAATATATAAACTAACATAATTAATTAGAAATTAAATATATACGATGATAAATAAAATAGAATAAAGAAGTGAAATTAAGGACCCCTTACTTCAGTGTGTGACTCCAAATGCTGGGGGATGAGCTTCTTGAGAGAATAGGGGAACATTTATAGATTTCCCAAATTTAAATCTTTTATTATTTATTGTTATATGGAATTAATTTTGGGAAAATAAACTTAAAAAACATGTGATTCTAATGCCTTATGTTCCCAGAACAATCTGAGCAACCTAGTTCATTCATTTCAGTTAATTTACCATTGGTGGGTCCTATAATTGACTGTTGTGGGTCAACTGTGATAGGTAGTTATTTGGTGTTTTAATAAATAAATCAAATGGTGAATTTATTTTATTTTTAATTTTTTCACTGATGTAGTGCTATTATTTTTAATTAATACTTAGAGATAGGGAGCAAGAAATATGTAAATTACACTAGAAATTCAATTATTCTTAGGAGAGAACTTGGAGAAATATCACAATTGTAAATGACGACAAAATTTTAGATCTGGGAACGATATATGCTATTTTTTACAGATGTCACCAACAATGGAAACACAACGATCGATTATCTTTAGGGAATGATCCAACATCATAGTATGGTGTTGTTCCTCGTTTTTGTTTCTCCATTTATAGAATAAACATCGAATACAGATTAACAAATGAATAGGTTAACCTGTGGTTCAATATTTCGTTCCAAATTGGACAATCTGTGAGAAAAAATTAGGGAATGAATTATTTATCCTTGGTTTTTCATTCTTCATTTTAATGGGAATGGATTTAAGCTGACATGAATAGTGGAAAATATTCGATCCTAAGGGTGATATTTTTGATTGTATTACCCCTGATCAAAACATTTTTCACCATTAAAACCCTTGTGGTTGTGAATAGACTTTTTTGGAGGCTCCAAACAGGACCAGACCCCCCAGATTGATGGAAAATTTAACACATAGGCCGAAGTAAGGAAGATCGGGTTATGAGAGCTTAGATCTACAATCATGGAGAATTCAGGGCATCATAGGATCCCCAATAGTCTGTGGAAGGGACCACTAGAGCATTTTTTCCAGTGTCATCATGTCCTGGAGGTCGCGTGTAGTGGTGGTACCATTTGTGGTTGTGAAGAGAAGAAGATGTTGTGGCAGCCATGTATGGTGGTGGTGGTGTAATCCTATAAGTGGTTTTGACTATCAAATGTTGGGGGACACTATGGGTATGCTGCCAGGTGGATGCGTACACAGGGGTGTGGCCATGTAGAGACCGCTAAGGCATTGAGGATGTGGGGGTATGTAGAAATGGGGGCCGACCGTGTCAGCCAAATTGTTGGACTATGTGGAGAAGAGGAGAACTCTGCCGTTATGGGATGTGTGAGGCAGACCAGACCAGACCACGTATGTGTAGGCTAGACTAGATGAGTCGGGCTGCTCCATCAGCCTAGAGGGTTGGACCACGCTACTCAGTGGGCTACGATCTAGTAGGCCCAATGAGCCCGTCCATGTCGGGCCAGGTCGCCATGACTGAGTCTGGTCGGCCGGTGGGTCGGGCCTGGTTTGGCAGGTTGAATTGGGTATGGATCAGTCTCGGGTCAGATATTTTTATGAAAATAGCTATATCATTAAAAAACTGTGTTATTTTTATGAATTTTTTTGGATTTGGTACCTTTGAAATGATACTTTCCTCTGATATAATCTAGACAATTATTTGTACATGTATGAGTACTAAATAATGGATTTAAGAGTATATTCTCTTAGAATGAGATCGCTATGAGTTCAATCATATGGATGGTTGTGCCTTTGAGACTACATGACAATCTGAGACTACATGACATTCCAAGACTATGTGTCTTACCGATACTAATTTTCTTAGTGAGACAACATGTATTGTTGTGACTGAGTGTAACATCATGACCACAAGTCATTTCGATACTGGGTGTTTTGTGGATTACATCATATGATCTAGTTTAGCGTACTATTGTCATAAACCTACATGAGATGACTATAATATTTATTTTTTGTATACTTTATGTATTTCATTTGGAATACATAGTTTATTTATTAGTATTATTTCTATTTGGGTTCGGGGTGTCCTATTGAGTATTATTTTATTCAAACCTACATGGTTGTTTCACACATGTGTCATGTCTTTTGCAGATGATTGATGTTTGGATGGAGTCCCAGGTGGTCCAAGACCAGGTAGTTTGTTATGATACCAGACAGTTGATTTGTGATCCTACGACATTAGATAGTTGTTTAGTACAATCCCCATTAGGTAGGGTTTTCTACTTATGGGTTTCATGAACTTTTCCATTCATTTTTACGAACTATTTCTTTTGGTGGGTCTGTATTCTAGCTCAATTGAAATTCATATTTTCTATTGTCATACTATGTGGTTGGTATATTAGTGTATTAATTCATTACTTACATTGTGTTTTTCCATTTTAGAATCTTGTACTTGGGGATGCGTGTGTCGGAGTACAAGTACATTGGAAAATGGCTCCGATTTATTGGATATAACAACTCTGTTCTAGTCACCATTCATTGAAATTTTGGGGACTAGCATGGGGTAGTCATGACATAGGTCCATCTTGGATGGATCATGACATAGTGGTATATGAGTGGCCAATTATACATATGACTGAATGTCTCATTGGTTTCTTCCGGACAACAATGTTATGTGTTTTGAGTTTGAATTTCATTCCAGGGATTCTATTGTTGGTGCAACAGCCAATGTATTCACACACCATGACAAAAGAAACCCTTTTCCCAAATTTATATGTGGAAACAAAAAGTGTAGGATTAACAATGTTGCATGCATCATATAGTATTTGGGTGTGTTTTCATTTCCTTCATGACTAAGCTCAGCAAGTATATTCTATTAACTATGGTCAATTTAGTTAAATTTTTTGATTCCAATACATAGACAACCATATAAGTCTCAATTGTGTGGTCATGAGGATGAGGTTCCTAGTGAAGATGTTTTGGAACATGGGACTATACCATAGTTAAAACCTCTAGGTGATTTACTATTGATTCCACCACTCGTTGAGCATCAACTACTACCAGCAATACCAGCTGATGATCACACAAATTGAGCATGTTGTATAAGTTTCAGAGGTAGTGACCTCCCATATTTCAGGGTGAGACAAACCCCAATTTTTTGAGGATTGGATATAGGAAGTCACCCATGTCCCCCTCCATGTCAGGTACCATCCAACCAAAGGGCAGTTCGATCTACCAGTATTCTTCATGGCTATATGAGGAGGTAGTGGGGCATAGTGACCTAGACACATGACAAGGTGAATATCTCATAGGAATACATTGAGTGTCAATTCAGAGAGGTGCAATTTCCAACTATGTTAAAATAAGTGCGTTTATAGAATCTGCTACATCTACAATGGTGCATTCAGACTATGGTAGAGTACATTGATCATTTTACTGAACTTTCATGTTACTCCATGAATATGGTACAAGCCATGTTCATTAGGGCACATAACATCAACCAAGGCATATTTCAGGAGATCTTGGAATCCATGAAATACCTTATCATTCATAAATATTATTGGTTATTTGATCAAGCTCTAATATTTGAGAGCTTTCTGGTATAGTATACTATAGTGGTGGGAGCTACCATTGGGCACCAGGTAGCTGAGTCTTTTGTGGTATGTAGCTGATATAATTCACAGTAATTCAAGACGTTCCAGAAGTCTAGGGGACGAACCCAAGAAGTTGGATCAATAAGGCGTGGATCCAATAGAATTGTGTGTTAGCTGAAGGAGAGTTTTTATTACTCATGTGTTAGTCGGGGACATATGTCTTGAACTTCCCAAAACTTTTTTTGACCTATCAAGATATGGTTGGTGGAACTATGAGATAGTGATTGAGGAATGAGAACAATGGTATTTAGGGAGGCATATGTGTTGGAGGAATATGAAGCAAAGAAAGAGCTAGGTGGAGGTTCTACCTATTACTACCTCCACTAATAGGTGGTCCACGACAAGAACAGGGAGAAGGTGGACAAGGACATGATTATATTGAGGTAATGTAATATTATAACCCTAAGACTTTAGGGATTATTAAATGTGTGAAATGTGGTCTCTCCACCATAGTTGTAGTTTTGATAGACATTAGTTCTGGTTATTATTTTCATTCCATGACCCTTGTTTGAGACTTTTAGATTCCGATAGAACCATTTTCTTGACCATTGAGTTTAGAGACTTTTAGGGGAGGTGATTCAATGATCATACATAGATGCTAATAGTGTGACATTACTCTTGAATTTGAGAGTTTCGATGGGGATATCTGGGTTGTGCCTTCAAGACCATATGAATTCATTCTCATTATAGACTAGTTGTCCATATTCCATGCCCAAAATGATTGTTTTTTATAGAGTGTGGTGTGTTTTTAGTGATGGGATGATGCTTTCATTTTTCAGAGAAAAGGAAACCCATGATGTGTAAGATGGACTCAAATATAATAGGGTGCAGACGATCATGCATTAGTTGGATAGAATGACCCTCGACACATTGGATGATATGATTCCTTAGTTACTTTTAGTGTTTGAGGAGTATGGTGACACTATTCCTGAGGATTCTCCAAGAATACCTCCCCATAGGAAGGTAAATTTATGTATTTATCAATACCCTGGGAAGGCACCGATATCTACACCTATATATCAGATATATCTCACAGATCATCATGAGTTGAGGGTACAGTTGGTTGACTTGAATATGAATAGATTCATGAGACCCAGTGTTTTAATATACTCAGCCCTAGTTTTGTTTTCCAAGAAGGGTGACGAGAGCTTGAGAATCATTTCAGACAATCATTTCATAAACTAGGTGACTGTGAAGAATAATTATACACTAATGAGGATTGATAAAATCTTCGATCAGCTGAAAAAAGTGATGTGGTTCTCAAATATTTACCTCTGATCTTCCAATTTATAGCTTCATGTACATGATAAGGTTATTTGGCAGATGGATTTCAGATGATGATATGTCCTGTATTAGTAATTTGTGATGTATTTTGGAATGATGAAAACCATTGAAATTTTCATGCGACTCATGAACAAGATCTTCCAGACTTACATTGACAATTTCATGGTCATCTTATTTTTTGAAATCCTAGTCTACTCTACATCTATGAAGGAGCACATGATACACTTGAGGATCGTCCTTAACATACACCGGGGGCATGATTATTACAGGAATCTCTTAAATAGATGTTTATGGATTCAAGAGGTCCATTTTTTTAAGAAATGTCATTTTAGAGTTTGGGGGTTTAGTGGATTTATTTAAAATAGAGGTGGGTTTTTTGGGAACAACCCAAGAGTGATAATGGGTTTCAAAGTTTCCATGGTTTGCCTAGGTACAATCAGAGGTTTTGTTTCCCAATTTTCTAGAGTAGAAGGATCCTTACCATCTTCAACATGAAATGGACATTATGTTTTTTGAGGGAGAAGTTCCAGAAGAGTTTTCATCAGCTGAGGCAGTGATTGACGAGTGCCTCTATTTTGATATTTCTAGTGGAGAATGACATGTACATGGGGTTTTGTGGTGCATAAGGAATCAGACATGGTTGTTTCCTATTGTAGGTTCAATTGAAAATTGGCTTTCTTTTTTGAAATTTGAGACCGCAAGAGAAGAACTACATGACCCATGATCTTGAGTTGACATCATAAGTCTTCTCATTGAATATGTGGGGACACTTCCTTATGGAAGAGAAGATAATAGTCTATTGTAAGAACTAAAATCTCAAGTATATCATCTCTCAGAATGATATGAATCTGAGATAGATGTGATGGATAGTGTTCCATTATGAATATGAATTTGAGATTGTCTACACTAATGGGAAGGGGAATGTGGTGGAATATTATCTTTTCAGGAGAGTGAGTTCACAACTACTGAATGAGGCATCATAGTATTTGGCCTCATTAAAGGTATCCTTTATAGATAGAGATGGGGAAGCTTACCTCCAGTTAATGGTTTTCACCCCTCTATTTTTAAAATTATATAGAGAGGCAGAGATCTTATATACCATCTATGATAAATTAAATGCATAGATATCCTCATGGAATGCCCCTAAGGTATATTCTAAAGGTGGGGAGCACATCATTCTTTTCAGTGGATCCATAGTATTACTAGTAGTGTCACGAGATTAGTATTTGATAGAGTTCCCTATATAACATGTGGAGGTACATCCATGTGTGGAGAATATGTACCTGGACCTCTAACTTCAGTTCTTGTGGTAGGTAATGAAGAAAAGATTTGTATATTTTGTCTCTCGTGACTCACTTGTAAGCAAGTGAATGTCGAGCACCAGGTTCCAAAAGGATTGACTCAATTCATCAAGGTTCCAAAATGGAAGTGGGATGGAATATCGATGGAAAATGAGATAGTTTTACCACATATGTCTAGAGGGAATGATACCATATGGGTGATCAATGAATGAATCAAATATAACATGAGTGGGGTAACACTTGACCTGTGTAATTAGGATGCAGGATATGAAGGGTGTATCAAGGGAACCATCAAACCAAACATATCTCTAATTAACATTCCAATTACATGTAACCCATCAATTATCACCTAAAGAGCATCTATATTGTAACACATCACAACATATCTTTGTATCACATATGATGTATATCATCACATCAAATATATAATAATACTAATGATAGGATACTTTTTGGAAAAAATAAATGTAAAAAATAATGATATATAAAATTAAGATTTCATAAATAAAATTAAATCACAATTACATGATTCCCCATGACTTCCCATACCTTCTAGATTTTTTCATTGTACCATGGGCATTCCAATATAAACACATTATATGTCCATGTATAACACAAATTTATAAGAATACGGTCACTCCCATGTACTCAGTCTATTACCATTTACATGTTCGTGTTTATTGTTAATCAAGCTAGGTTAAATACCCTTATAGGGGGGGGGGTTGAATCTAGATATGACAGATTAATCCAATTGCCACTTCGGTTCTTGTTTCATCATTTAACAAAAAACGCACCTCTCTCTTTACCATAGTAATATATTAAGATAAATGAAATCATGTACAAGAGAAAATTACATTACTTGGATAACCTTAACTGGAATATATGTAAGATGAATATGAAGGATATATTTCGATGTACCAAATTTACTCTAGATCACATCCAAACAACGGTTTTGAAAATATCAATTATATTCCTTAGTTCTCTACCTTTAAATGGATTATAGATAAATCATATCCTTCTCAATGGTTAATCATTGAATCTTGATTGATGGATCATATCCATTTTAAAGGATTACCTTTATCCTCTTCCATTCATCCCATGACTAGAAAGGATCCATGCATAGTTTATCGAAATTTATTTCCCTTAATTTTCAATAATAAATGTATTGTCAACTATGTGTAGATTCTATATTGATGTTATTTCTGGGATTCCCCTTTAATATTTAGAAAACGCATAGATTCAACACTTCCACTTTACAGAAAAATGGAATGAAAGCATATTTTTTGCTGACACAACATTTACACACTCTTTAGAATGATATTCAAGAGATGAAAAATCTCTCATTCCCTTCCTTTAATGTAGTTTTTAATTTACACTTTCTGTAAGTATTGTCTAATGGTGATGATCCTTTATCTTCTTATAATTATAAATTTGGATATAGAAATGATACTACTCATATGGTAATGTATGATCTTATCACAATGTTCAATACTCTATTGGGATAACCCTTTGTGAGTTCCTAGACCATAAATCCTTGTATGAGATCCCCACACATAAAATTTCTATAGATCGTTGTATCTACCCTTTTCATTCATTACACGATATCCTTCAAAGAACCCATGGATTGAACCCCCAATGTGATAGCAGTTCATGCATTTCATGAGCTCCTAGCATGAACCCCTAGTGTGAACTATGTTAATACTTTTCCCATGAAATTGCAAAGAACCCTTTTCATAAACCCTATTTTCACATTGTGCAAGCTCCTGGAATGATCTTTGGGTGATAGTTACCTGCACCTTGAATTATCCCCTTGCATGAACCATGTTTTCACTTTGTGGGATCTCCTTTCATGAACCTTATTTTTTCATTGTCCCTGAAAATTTTCAGATCATGTACAACAGTTATATAATGTATAATATTTTTGGCATCCTATGCTCGAACCGTCTTCTCTATAATTTCGTCTATTATTTCAATGAGGAAAAACATCATTGTCTTTATGGATGGGGTAGTGGTATATATAAGAAATTTTCAACAACCATAACTCCCCCTATCATGGACAACCATCCAATTCATCGGCATCACATTCTTTATGAACCTAGGAGAATAATTTGAGAGGGTGGTTGATGTTCATGCATACTATGAAACCAAGAAGTTTTTTATTGAGAATGATTTGTTCATGAGTCTTGTTCACACTTTTCATGAGATCTTGGGGTGAGTCATATTCACAATTTGAACATGGTCAATTATTCTCACTTTTCACGAGACCCAATATTTATCTCTTATGTTATATCTAGACATGAGTCGCGTTATCATTTTGCAAGATATGTTTTCACATGTTGTATTCATGCACTTCCCAATATTTTTTTGTCAAAATATTCATGTCATTAAAGAGATCACACATTCCTCAGATCAACAATTATTCATGTAATGTGAGGTCAATTCAATAATCTCAATTTGTGACATTGGTTTAGTATTCAATATCCAAGAGCTTAGTTCTGAAATCACATTTCATGAGCTCAATCATCTATGATAATGTTTCATGCATTATTTGGAAATAATCCACTACCAAAAATCTCAAGGCTTTTGGAAATAAATAATCAACAAAATGACCCACGGGGATGGATTTATACCTAACAATATCCCACATTTACTTTGTTTGAAGCTCATTGCATTCTGATACCACATTAAATATTCTTTCATATTATTCAAATAATTCACATAATAAGATTCCAATAGTTATCAATGAATTACTCAACTCACACTCTAAGCACACATGATCTCCACAATCCATTTAATGATGTTAGAAAACTTATTTGGATATTTCAATTGTCATAATATCATTAACCTCTATTTTTATTGGCACATACTCCAACATTACAATCATTGATCCAACATATCCTTAATAAAATGATATTTTATTTCAATTTGAATTGTACTTCGTTAACATAAATTATTATTTATATGATTTATTACACTTGAATTGTCATAATTGATTTTAATTTTTGACTTAACTTCAACTCCAATATCATTAATCTGTAACTTTATGCACAATAAATGTGTTCAAAGATAAGGGTCCTAAATATATTGAGGTTCTATAGTTCACAAAGAAATACTATCTTGTTTCTTTCAAAATCCAGAAAAATACAAAATACACTAATATATAATACACCACCTTATTTTTATTTTCTATGATCTGTATTTCTATCCCAATATGAATCTTTATAGCCCAATAACTCATGTGGACATTTATTATTGTAGAGAAACATAAATCCACCATTCCCTTGATATACTAATGTATTCATTGAACTATAGAAACATGGTATCATAATGATTTTGCAGATATCATGCTTCTTGTAATGTTGAAAAAACAATGTCAGTTCTTATTTTTTTCATGTACGATATGCTTCCAATGATTTTCTTATTTGTTATAGCATTAACTACATTGCATTCATCATGCAATTATAGTTTAATATGGGTATCCTTAAGAGTCATCATATCATTGAAATTAATCACAAAATTCTTTCAAAACCTTATTGGAATAATTAAATTGATAAACGAATGTTCCATTCTTTCCTTGTTTCACATGTAAACCATGGAGGAAAAGATGTTCAACAGTCATTGACATTTAAAATTCACATTTCATGACTTATGGGAATCGATTGCCCTGTGCTTCATCTGATCACCAAAATGTTTTGTCATAAAAGTATACAACAACCATATTACATTAATTGATATCATTTTTGATATATATATATATATTGTAATATACTCCACCATGATGAATGCCAACATTCTTCAAAAACAGATCAAGTCATTAATACCATGCACAAGGTTCTTACTTCAAAGAATATGGATATTTCATCAGGGTAACCACATTATTCTTATTAGCATGATTGATAAACTATATTTTTGATGAACATAAACATCCTCTTCCAAAACCCCATTCATAAATGTTTACTTCACATCCTTCTGGGAAAATTTGATCCTTCTATGCACTAATATGGACAAGAATAATATGATTGTTTCCATCCTTGAAATAGGTGTAAATGTTTCATCAAATTCATTAAAATATATTTAAGACTACCCTTTTCCTAATAATCATTCTTGGTTTTGTATAAATATTCCATAATCATTAATCTTCTTTATTAATACCCATTTGGTTCCAATGGTATTTTATTTTTTGGTTTCGAAAAAATATCGCATGTATGATTCTTCACAATTTGGTCAATCTATCCATTCATATCATGGACCCAATTCTCATATCCACATACTTTACCAAAACATTTAGGATCTACTAGCTCACATAATGATTCTAACTATAGAATCCCAATCCTCGACTTCTACACTGGAACCATCTGATGACTGATATTTTTCATGAATATAAAACCGAGCTCTTCTCGATGATCATTTTGACGATAATGGTTAATTATAATACATTTCATTATATAAAAATTAATCTAAATCAGCCTATGATATAGGAATATACCTTATATTTGTATCACATTATCTCTATCCTGTTTAGATTCATCATTCATTTTCTAAATATTCTGCTCATTATATACTATAGTTAGAGAATCACATTCCAAAACTTTTCTCATATTCTAATTGATCAATTTATATGAACTTTTAATTTAGTGTCACTGTGAAATATCACTTCATCTCTATGGGATTAAAATTTATTGTGTTTATCCTTATTAATGATGAATTTTATACTTCCAAAAAAAATGTACATCAAAGTTGGATTTATTTCATGCCATAAATTATATGGAGTCCTCAATAATTTTTCACATAATAAAACTATATGTGATGTGTAGACATATGCCATCACTAATTCCTTCTAAAACATTTAATGAATTTCATTCTCATTGTTCATTATTCATTCCATGTTTTTTATTGAATTTATTATCTCAAATACTATATTCTACTGTGGAGTTATTATTTCTGAAATCTGGTTCCTTATCACATGTTTCTCGAGATAATACTCCACATGGAGATTTTTGATCCATGTTCCATTATTAGTTTAGATATTCAATATTTAGTGTCATATCTTATTTTTATATTCCCATAGAAAAGTTGTTATGAAACTAAACACATTTGACTTGTGATTAAAGACCGAGACCAATGATATTCCCCATAAATCATTAATGAAGATAACATAACATATCCTTCCATCAATGAATAATGGTGAAATTTTTCTGTAGAAATAAATATTCACCAGCAAATAAAATTAGCTGATATTTTCTCATTTTCTTTCTTTTCCTTTTGAATTATCATACCTTATTAACAAGCATCACAAATATGGGTTTGATCACATTAAAACCTAGGGTATTATCGAGTATCATCACATTTCATTTGATCTTACTATATATTATGTCTTAAATGACAAAATAATTTATTCCATAACCTATTTTGTTCTTCCTTGGACATAAAGCATATATCTTCTTCTACATAGACATTTTATATATTCCCCATTGTATACTTTCCCTAAAAAATAAATTTAGTATATTTTTATTTAATGATACTTAATTTCATTTAAATTTATATCACATGTCCTCATTCACAAATTTGACCAACATTTTTTTGTTTGTGACTAAAACCATGAACAAAAATGATTCATACATGTCTGAAGCGTTTTTTATAAAACACAGATTTTATTAACCCAATAATTATCAAGCCTTCATCATCATCGATGATTAAAATGTATTCCCTATTGAATACTATTCCTATCACTAGTTCTTTATTTACATTCATATGATAGGTTCATCCACAGTAAATGGTCAATATTCTAATCAAATATGATTATTTTAAATAAATCATTACAACCACTTCCTATTCATCTCTTTTAATTCTTATCAATGTCATTGACTGATATTTTTTTATGATTCTATGAGCATGATTGACAATATTCATCTAGTAATGATGAAAATAAATTTTGTGTTCTCATATTATTCGATGATAAAAAGAGTTTCTACTTACTACCACATTCAATATTCTTTGGCACATTTTTTTACATGGATCTTGAGAATTATAATAACATTTGAGTAAATCCTAAAAACCTGACACAATGTCCATATAATGACTTCTAATAGAATTGAGCTTTATAATGTTGCCTATGTTGGTCTCGTTCACTTAAATATCAGTTGGCTATGGAATAGAAACATTGTCAGTATCCTATCTTTCTAAAAAATATCATCTAATATGGGGTTCATTACTATATTTCGTTATGGCACCACTAGTTTTCCCTTGGGTCCTTTGAATCATATTATTTTGATTTCTACCCAAATAAATATTTACTCTCAGAATGGGTGATTGTTGTATTAAATCAACCATTATTTATTTTTGTTTGGAATCAAGCCGACACCAACTATATCATTTTGATCAATCATTTTCCATCCATACAGACATTTTTCTATTTCAATGGAATGCTAAATTAATGTTTTACTTTTCCTATTTTCATTGTCTACATCATTTCTAGAATCAAAAGATTCTACTAATATTTCAATCTCCACCAAATACTGACAACGTCTTCTTCAGGTAATTTTATTTGTTTGATATATTCTTTTCATGTATTATTCAAATTATCATCTACTATTTTAAGTTAATTTATTTTGTTTTTTTAATAAACTACCTTTTCTGATTTCCATACCATTAAATAATGAAACCTTTCAATTTTAGCCCATAGATTACAGTTTTATCCTTCCATCAGTTTCATATAAAGTTTTTCATCAATAACCTTCATGTTGTATTTATTTGTTTTGTATTAAAACATCTATATATTCAATAGTATCTTTTAAATATATGTAATATCCAAATATCCCTTCGATTTCTCCTTCATTATTGTCATTATCCAACCATGTTTGGTAATTTTTCAACAACATCAACTATAGAACATGATTCATGATCCTTGAATTACTCCAATTATTCTTCTATGCATTATTTTTACTATCATATTCATTTGAAAGAATATTATTATTTTGGAATAAATTACAGTTGGTACTGTTCATAACATTCACATTGGTTGAATATTATTTCCTTGAAATTTTATGATTATATTCATCATTATCTTGAAACAATTTAGTACAGTTTTGTGTAATATGTCCAATCATTCCACATATAAATCATACATGTTGAAGTTTATTATTGAGATATCCATTTACTATTTAGAGATTTGAGAAGATAAATGACATGAAATCATCTACATTTTCTTCATAATGACATTCTCCAATAATGAGATTCTTCATGTCCTTGAATTCCACCTCTTTGGAATACCTTTTTCCACTACATCATTATCATCATTTCTCGTCATGAATGTGACAATAGTTCTATGAAACAAATCCAAAGTCGACACTTTAAAATATTAATGTTCCAAAACACAATCATTTTTATTAAACCAAGATGGATGTTTTATCAAGATTCTCTTAAGAATCATTATATCTGTAGAAATTTTTAGGGACAACACATATATTTAACAATAACATTCACCCAGTCAAAGAATGTATTAATTTATTGTTTAGAGTGCATTTAGAGTTTCTCATACATATTCCATGGAATATATAGTTATTATTCTCTTAATTTTGAGTCTCCCAAATAAATATTTACAATCATTTCCCACCTATAATTTGATGATTTACATGAAATCACCTATGTATAAATTTCCATGGATAGGGATCCCCCTAAATCATTGACACTATTATAATCAACATTCAATGCACAATTTTAGGCATCTAATAAATCATTAATTTTATACTAGTATAAATAAATTCATTTTATCTATTAATTCATACAATACATGGATAGAATTAATTTTTCCATTTGATTCTTCCACATATGATGAAAACTTCATCACATATTGGAATCCATTTCTAATTAAAAAAACAATTTCATCAATTGATATAGAACAAATGACTCTAATCCTTTACCGATTATACCAATTTTTATCCCAACATTGTTACATACACTGAAATTGGGGGGGGGGGTATCAGGGTATAATAGGTTATTAAAACATCACCTTTAGAACTTATTAATCATTTAAAAACACTTTTCTATATATTTTCCATGGTTATGTAATAATAGAAATTAAATATTTGATGACACACAACCATTTTACTTGGTTCACCCTAACTGGTCAACGTCCAAGGATACTGTAATGACAATGTGTCGATGTAACAAATTTAACATGGATAACATTCATTGAATAGTTTTTGTCTATATAACTTTTATTTAAAAGAACACATCCTTTAAAAGTTTTAGAGATAACATACATCCTCCCAAATGGTTACTCCCTATCTTTATTTCAACAGATCATTGTCATTGGAAAGGATAAAATTCTCCCTCTTCCTTTTATTACTACACTATAAATGATTCATACATATTTGATGGACATGTAGGTCCATTCATTATCAATATAAAATGAATCATTAACTATATGTAGATTCTCTGATGATGTTCTTCCTAGGATGCTTCTTCACTTATATGAAAACACATGGATGGAGTGCATCCACATTTTAGATAACATGAAAAAACATTTCAATTCTTTATACACATTAATTACTTCATACATTGAAAGATCTTAAAAATATAACAAGTATTCCTTTCACTTCCTTGAACATAGAAGTGAATAAATTCCTTCTGCAATGTTTTTTGAGTGGAGAGGATGCTCTATCTTCCTCTTCTTTTTATGATGAAAAAGTATATTAAAATGAAAATTATCACCTATAAATGTAGGCACATATCTCCATGTGCAATACTCCATTGTGATACCCATCTCCAAGACCCTAGTGCATAACTCCTAGAGCATGATTTTGAATCATACCCCTTTACATGTTTATGGTGCATACCTTGTTTGTTCATTTTATGGGCTCCTATAATGACCCTCTTGAAAAAAGCCCTCGTGTTAAAAATGTTCGTGTTTTTCATGAGAACCTCACACCGATCCATGGGGAGAACCATGTTTGTGCTTTACGTTAGCTCCTCGAACAAACAATGTTTTCAATTTTCACAATCTTCTAGCATGAAATCATTATATTAAACTTATTTTTAATTTTTTAACCCTAGAGTGAACAATATTCATGTTTTACATAAGACATTTTTTAGATCATGTGCAATACATACACAATGTATATTACTTCCCAATTCCTCTTCAGGAACCTGTATCGTGAGATCTCTCTGCCAAGATCTTTATCATACGTTTCTTTACAAATATAAATAGGGAAAACTCATTAATATTTAATGATTGGTTATGAGGTATTTATAGATGAAATTCTATTTCCATAAATCAAAAAATTATATAAAACCATTTATTCCATCACCATCACATGATCCAAAAACCTCTGGGCATGTGTCCAATTCATACCTTGTGCTAGAACAAACTATTCATGCACACATGATCACTATGCATGAATCTAGTTTTTGAATTTTTTTATAATCAATTAGGATTAATATTCATGCCTTTTTCAATATCTAGTATTTGATATTTTCACAATACTTATCATTTTGTTCTTGTGTGAGAACTGGGCACATATCCAGGTCATGCTTTATATGATACCTGGGCACGAGCCTTTTTATGATTTTATAAATATTTAAAACTCAAAATTTTACCATGATTAAAGAGTTTAATCTTCTATGACATCAGGATTCATTCTTAGCGCATGATATATGTTCAGGATTCGTGCTATGCAAACTCAGTTCAGCATTTGAACTCCATGAGCTCTATTTGGCATTTTCTATAACAACTATGATCTTTATTACCTATAAATTCCTGATATATTACATAATATTAAACATAATACATCTTATATAATAATAAATATATTTTTTTAAATAATTCACTGTACATAACAAGTTATCCTAGAAAAAACACCATCTTTATTGAAAACTACCTTAACATGATTTTACATAAAATTGCATGGGATAACCATGGGGAATACATAAGAAAGAGGTGAGATATAAATCCCAATAAAGGAATAGACATGAAATATGGTAATAAATGTTATAAAATAGGCATATAAAAGAGTTATACAAGTAATATTAATAACATGGAATGGTGTATCATGGTAATCATAACATCTAAAATGTGTAAACAACTAAAGACATTTTATCCTAATCATTGGTCAAGGATAACTACCAATAAATCATGATATAAAATGTACCATAAAGGAATCAGGTTCAATCTCTATCCCAAAATGTTGTCTCATAAGACTAAACATTACCAATACATTATAATGATATTTAATATTAGGAGTAATGATCTCCTTCATTTCATTATCATTCTTATGTGTGACACATAGATCATACAACATGGATTCATTAATCATCACATCCTATTCCAATATGAAGAAGAGTGGAATAAATAAATTAACGTACCAATTAAATATGTATATGTTTGTCAAGGTTAACAACCATAATATTAAATGAGTTTGGTATTGACAATACAATTTTTTTGATCGGGAAAAATCCTATGGAAATTCAAGCACCATAAATACATCACGAAAAAATTCAGAAATTGGGTTGATCAGCGAGAAAAAGGTCTATCATCATCTGGACATTAAATTGGTTGTAATAGAAACATATAAATACATAACTGAACATAATTAATTATAAATTAAATAAATAAGATGATAATGAAAATAGAATAAAGAAGTGAAAGAAAGGAACCCTTACTTGAGTGTGTAACTCCAAATGCTGGGGGATGAGCTTCTTGAGATATTAGGGGAACCTTACAGATTTTTAAAATTTACTTATTTTATTATTGGCTATTATACGGAATTATTTTTGGGAATATAAACATAAAAAACATGTCATTCTGATTCTTGATGTTCCCAGAAAAATAGCATGAGAAAAAATAAAAAAAATTATATTACATGTGTGCATAGTTATGTGAAAAAAGTTGTAAAAATTATAAAAGAATGACTGGATAAATAATCTGATCACACTATTTCATTAATTTCAGTGAATTTACCATAGGTGAGTCCTAACATCGACTGTTGTGGGTCAACTATGTAAGGGATTTATTTGGTGTTTTAATAAATAAATAAAATGTTGAATTTATTTTATTTTTAATTTTTTCACTGATGGAGTGACATTATTTTTATTTATTACATAGAGATAGGGTGAAAGGATTATGTAAATTACACTAGAACTTCCATTAGGCTTAAGAGAGAACTTGGTGAAATATCACAATGGTAAATGATGACATGATTTTAGATCTGGGAATGACATATGCTATTTTTGACACATGTCACCAACAACGACAACACAACAATCGATTATCTTCAGGGAATGATCCAACATCATGGTAATGTATTGTTCCTTGTTTTTATTTCTCCATTTATAGAATAAAAGACAAATATAGGTTAATGAATGAATAAGTTGACCCATGGTTCAATATTTCTCTACAAATTGTACGATCTATGAGAAATCATTAGGGAATGAATTATTTATCCTTGTTTTTTCATTCTACATTTTAATGGGAATGGATTTAGGCTGACATGACCAATGGAAAAGATTCGATCCTAAGGGTGATATTTACAATTTTATTACCCTCAATCTCAAATTTTTTCACCATTAAAACCCTTGTGCTCCTAAATAGACTTTTTGGGAGGCTAAAAATAGTATCATACCCCCAATATTGAAGGAATATTCAACGCATAGGTTGAAGTAAGGATGATCGGTTTATGATAGCTTGGATCTTCAATAATGTAAAATGCAGGGCATCGGATGAGCCCTGGTAGTCTGTGGAAGGGACCACCAGAGCATTTTTTCGTGTGTCAGCATGCCATGGAGGTCGTGTGTAGTGGTGGTACCATGTGTGGTTGTGAAGAGAAGAAGAGGATGCGGCGGCCATGTAAGGTGGTGGCAGTGTAAGCATGCAAGTGGTTTTGACTATCAAATTTTGGTGGATACTATGGGGATGCTGACAGGTGGTAGCATACACAGGGGTGTGGCCATGTAGATCCCGCTAAGACGTTGAGGATGTGGGGGTAGGTAGAAATTGGGGGCCGACCGTGTGGGCCAAATTGTTGGACTTTGTGGATAAGAGGAGAACACAGCCGCTGTGGGATGTGTGAGGTGGACCAGACTAGACCACATATGTGCGGACCAGACTAGATGAGTTTGGCTGATCCATCATCCCAATGGGTTGGACCAACCTACTTAGTGGTCTATGGTCTAGTAGGCCCAATGAGACAGTCCATGTTGGGCCAGGTCGCCGAGACCGAGTCTGGTCGGCCGGTGTGTCAGGCCTGGTTTGGCAGGTCGGATTGGACATAGAACAGACCCAGGTATGATCTTTTTACAAAAATAGATATAACATTAAAAAGATGTGTTAGTTTGATGAGACATTTGTGGAGTTGTGACCTTTGAGATGATACTTTCCTTGGATATAATCTAGAAATTTTTTTTACATGTATGAGTACTAAATAATGGATTTACGAGTATGTTTTCTTAGAATGAGATAGCTTTGAGTGGAATATTATGGATGGTTGTGACATTGAATCTACATTAAAATATGAGACTACATGACATTCCAATACTATGTGTCATACCGATAATAATTTTCTTACTGAGACAACATGTCTTGTTGTGACTGAGTGTAACATCACGACTACAAGTCATTTCTATACTTGGTGTTTTGTGGATTATGTCAGATGATCTAGTTTATAATACTATAGACGTAATCCTACATGATATGACTATAATATTTATTTATGGTATACTTTATGTATTTCATTTTGGAATACATAGTGTATTTATTAGTATTATTTCTCTTTGGTTTCAGGGTGTCCTATTGAGTATTGTTTTATTCAAACCTGCATGGTTGTTTCCCAAATGTGTCGTGTCTTTTGCAGATGATTGATTCTTGGATGGAGTCCTAGGTGGTCCAAGACCAGAGAGTTCATTATGAGACCAGCAAGTCTATTTTTGATCATATGACATTAGATAGTTTTCTAGTACATTCCCCATTAAGTAGGGTTTTCTACATATGGGTTTCATGAACTTTTCCATTCACTTTTACGAATTATTTTTTTTGGTGGGGCTGTATTCTAGCTCTATTGACATTCATATTTTCTATCATCATACTATGTGGTTGGTATGTTAGTGTATTAATCCATTATTTAAATTGGGTTTTTCCATTTTATAATATTGTACTTAAGGATGTGTGTGTCTATGTATGATCACATATGCAAATGGTTCCCATTTATTAGATATAACTACTCGGTTCTAGTCACCATTCATTGAAATATTGGGAACTCACATGGGGTAGTCACGACATAGGTCCATCTGGGATGGGTCATGATAGAGTGGTATATGAGTGACCGGTTATACATATGACCGGATGTCTCATTGGTTTATTCAGGACAATAATGTTATGTGTTTGGAGTTTTAATTCCACGTTTGGGATTCTATTGTTGGTGCAATAGCCAATGTATTCATACACCAAGACTTTGGATACCTTTTTCTCGACTTTATATGTGGAAACACAAGGTGTAGGATAAACAATGTTGCATGCATCATATAGGATTTGGGTGTGTTTTCATGTCCTTCTGGACTCAGCTCAGCAAGTATACTCTATTAACTCTGGTTAATTTAGGTAAATTTTTGGATGCATGTACATAGACAACCATATAAGACTCAATTGTGTGGTCATGAGAATGAGCTTCCTAGTTAATATATTTTGGTACATGGGACTATACCAGAGATAGAACCTCTGGGTTCTTTACTATTTATTCTACAACTCGTTGAGCATCAACTATTACAAGTACTACCAGATGATGATCACACAAATTGAGCATGTTGTATAAGTTCCAAAGGTAGTGACCTCCCATATTTCTGGGTGAGACAAACCCCAATATTTTTTAGGATTGGATATAGGCAGTCACCCATGTCCTCCTCCAAGTGAGGATACCATCCAACCAAAGGGAAGTTTGATCTTCTAGTCTTCTTCATGGCTCTATGAGGAGGTAGTGGAACATAGTGACCTAGACACATGACAAGGTGAATGTCTCCTAGGAATTCATTGAGTGTCTCTTTATAGAGGTGTTATTTCTAAATATGTTGAAATCAGTGCGTTTATAGGATCTACTACATCTACAATGGTGTATTCGGACTGTGGCAGAGTACATTTAGCATTTTACTGATCTTTCATGTCACTCCATGGATATGGTTCGAGACCCATTCATTAGGGCTCATAACATCAGACAAGGCATATTTCAGGAGATCTTGGAATCCATGAAATACATTATCATTCATAAATATAATTGGTTATTAGATCAAGCTCAAATATTTTATAACTTTCTGGTAGAGTATACTGTACTGGTGGGAGATACCATCGGGCACCAGGTAGCTAAGTCATCAATGCTATGTAGCTGATAGAATTCACAATCATCCAAGAAGTTCTGGAACTCCAGGGGATGAACCCAAGACATTGGATTAATAAGGCATGGATCCAAGAGCATTGTGAGTAAGCTGAAGGAGATTTTTTATTACTCGTGTGGTAATCGGGGACATATGTCTTGAGATTCCAAAAACATTGAATGACCTATCAAGATATGGTTAGTGTACCTATGATATACAGTTGGAGGAAAGATAAAAATTGTGTTTAGGGAGGCATATGTGTAAGAGGAGTATGAAGGGAAGAAAGAGCTAGGTGGAGGTTATACCTATTACTACCACCACTACTAGGTGATCCATGACATGCTAAGGGAGACGATGAAAAAGGACATTAATAGATTGAGGTAATGGAATATTATAACCCTAAGACTCTAGGGATTATTAAAAGTGTGAAATGTGTTCTCTCCACCTTAGTAATAGTTTTGATAAACATTAGTTATGGTTATTAATTTCATTCCATGACCCTTGTTTGAGACTTCTAGATTCTGATAGAACCATTTTCCTGACCATTGAGTTTAGAGACTCCTATGGGAGGTGATTCAATGATCAGACACATATTATAATAGTGTAACCTTGCTCTTGAATTTGTGAGTTTCAGTGGGGATATCTAGGTTGTTACATCATGACCATATGAATTCATCCTCATTATGGACAGGTTATCCATAGTCAATGCCCAGAATGATTGTTTTTTGTACATAGTGTTGTGTGTTTTTAGTGATGGTATCAGGTTTTCATTTTTCAGAGGAATGGAAACCCATGATGTGTCAGATGGTCTCACATATAATAGGGTGCAACCATTCATGCATCAGTTGGCTAGAATGACCCTTGACACATTAGATGATATGAGTCCTTAGTTACTTTTAGTGGTTGAGGAGTATGTGGACACTATTCCTGAGGTTTCTCCAAGAATACCTCCCCATAGAACAGTAAATTTATGTATTTATCAATACCTTGGGAAGGCACTGATATCTACACCTACATATCAGATAGATCTCACAGATCTTCCTGACTTGAGGGTATAGTTGGTTGACTTGAATATGAACGGATTCAAGAGACCTATTTTTTTAACATACTCACCCCTAGTTTTGTTTTACAAGAAGGCTGATGAGAGCATGAGAATCATTTCAGACATAAATTTCATAAACTAGGTGATTGTGAGAAATAATTATACACTAACAAGGATTGATGAAATCTTTGATCAGCTGAAACGAGTGATGTGGTTCTCAAATATTTACCTCTTATCTTCATATCTACAGCTTCATATACATGATAAGGATATTTGGAAGATGGATTTCAGATGATGATATGTCATGTATGAGTACTTTGTGATGTCTTTTGGAATTACGAAAACCATTGAAATTTTCATGTTACTCATGAACAAGATCTTCCAGACTTACATAGACTAGTTCATGTTCATATTATTTTTTGAAATCTTATTCTCCTCTACATATATGTAGGAGCACATGATACACTTGATGATAGTCCTTGACATGCTCCGAGAGCATGATAATTACATGAATCTCTTAAATAGTTGTTTATGGATTCAAGAGTTCAAATATTTATGAAATGTCATTTTAGAGTATGGAGTTTTAGTGGATCTATTGAAAATAAAGGTTTTTTTTCTTGGGAACATCCCAAGGGTGATAGTGAGTTTCAGAGTTTCCATGGTTTGGCTGGGTGCAATCAGAGGTTTTGTATCCATCTTTTGTAGGGTAGAAGGATCCTTAACAGATTCAACATTAAATGGACATTCACTTTTTTATAGAGAAGTTCCAGAAGAGTTTTCCTCACCTGAGGCAGTGATTGACGAGTGCCTCTATTTTGAGATTTCTAGTGGACAATGAAAAGTACATGGGATTTTGTGGTTAATCTGAACTTAGACATGGTTGTTCTAACTGCAGGTTCAGTAGAAAATTGCGTTTGGTTTTTGAAATTTGAGACCACATGAGAAGAACTACACGACCCATGATCTTGAGTTGGCATCATAAGCATTCCCATTGAATATGTGGGGACACTTCCTTATGGGAGAGAAGATAATCGTCTACTCTAAACACAAAAATCTCAAGTATATATTCTCTCAGAATTATATGAATATGAGATAGATCTGATGGATAATGTTCCTTTATGAATCTGAATTTTAGATTTTCTATACTCATGGTAAGGGGAATGTGGTGGAAGATTATCTTATCCGGAGATAGAGTTCGCAACTACTGAATGAGGCATCATAGTATTTGGCCTCATTACAAGTATCCTTTATGGATAGATATGGGGAAGCTTACCTCCAGTTGATGGTTTTCACCTCTCTATTTTTACAATGAGATAGGGAGCTATAGCTCGGAGATACCATCTATGATACATTAAATCCATATATGTCCACATGGCATGCCCCTAAGGGATATTCGAAAGGTGGGGAGAACATATTTTTTTTCAGTGGATCCATTGTATTATTTGAAGTGTTATGAGAGTAGGATTTGATAGAGTTCCCTATATAACAAGTGGAGGTACATCCAAGTGTGGAGAAGATGTACCTGGACCTCTGACATTAGTTCTAGTGGTAGGTAATGAAGAAATTATTTGTAGAGTTTGTCTCTCGATGACTCACTTGTCAGCAAGTGAATGTCGAGCACAGAGTTTCAAAAGGATTGACTCAATCCATTGAGGTTCCAAAATGGAAGTGGGAAGGAATATCGATGGAAAATGAGATTGGTTTACCACATATGTCTAGATTGAATAATAACATATGGGTGATAATTGAACGACCCTACAAGTCATCCCACTTCCTAGGTGTTTGGGAGAAGAGTTCTTTAGATATCATAGGATTACTCTACTTTAATGATATAGTTAGACTCAATAGAGTCCTATTGACAATGGTCTCAAACCAGGATGCTCACTTTGCATCGCAGTTGTGGAAGATATTGCAAGAGGCGCTTGGGACTCAGCTACGCTTGAGGACATTATTTCTCCCATATATGGATGGCTACATTTAGTGGACCTTTTAGGTTCAAGAAGACATTCTATGTTCTTGAATAATATATTTTTTTTATTTTTGGAATGATCAAAACCATCTGGTGTAGTTTTCATACAAAAATAGTTACCATTCCACCAATTGTAATGATCCATTCGAGGCCTTGTACAAGAGAACCTTTAGGTCACCACATTCTCAGGACAATTAAGGACCGCCAGTAGTCATGGGCCCTAATTAGGTGTCGGTGATTATATAGAAGGTTCAAGTCATCCATTAGTTGATGAACACTAAATATATTTTTCCGAATTCATATATTAATCGGAGATAGAGTCCTATGGAGTTCAGGGAGTGAACCTAAGTGTTCTTTTGGGTCTCTGCTTGATGCATGATACAGAGACTTGTCTGGGTGACAATTTATCGATAAGGTTCACTATCCATTTCAATATATTACATAGAGTTAGCGAGGGGGAATACCTTTAGGCTCTACATCTACAGTTAGAGCACGTTCCTGACATCATACACATGTTATATATGAGGATATACGGGCAAGATCGGTCACATTTCATTGACTTGGGTGAGCATTGTATTGATTATGGGAAACTTTTGTTGAGTAACTGGTGGAGATCGAGGATCTATAGGATATGATCCTTTTTAGGTGGTCGATTCCATGGGTAGGCATTCAGTGGTAGCATAGGAATATCTAAGAGACTACATGGGAGTGAGAGGCTGATATTCATGCCCAATACCCTCGTATATTTATATATCCATTGTTTTTGTCTTTCAATGACCTAAACCCCCATGGGTGGGAGAATGTAATGTCAAATATGTTCCATTTATTATTTTGTAATATTATATAGAATTATTTTTTTACTAGGAGATGAGGCGACATGTGATTTTGATTCCCATTGTGGCCAAGATAGTTTCATGAAAAACATGAAAATATTTAATATCACATGTGCACAATTTTCATAAAAATGTGGAATAACTTCAAAAAATGTTACCAGATCAGAATTATAAGGGAACCATTGTGTTTTTAGTGTTAAATATTCCTTGGGTGGTGCCTCACAATGACCAGCATTGGCCAAGTGTGAAAAATAGTTTTTGTAATTTTAATATCAAATAAATGGTGAATTTATTTTATTTGTAATGTTTGAATGAGAAAGAGAAATTATTTTTAAATAATTCCCATATATATGGATATATGGTTAGGAATATATCAATAGAATTTTCTAGAGGCTCTAGAGAGAACATGGAGAACACTGTCAATGGCTAACAACAACAAGATTTTAGATCAATGATATACGGACACTGTTTTTTGACAGATCTCACCAATGATGGGGACACAATGGTAGATTCAATTTAGTGAACAACCCAACATCGATATAGTTATTTTATTCTTGATTTTATTTCCTTATATATAGAATCACATCTAAATGTAGATTAACCAACCAAAAATTTGTGCCATAGTTCGATCTTTCTTGTGGGATGGGCATATTTGTGGGAAATCATTAGATAACAAATTAGTTATCATTGATTCATCATTCTTAATTATAATGGTAATGGATTGAGGATGATAATAATTAAGTATAATATTTTTTCCTCAAATAAGTTTTTGTTCTTTTCATTACCATGTTTTTGGAATTGGTCATCGTTGAACCCTTTTAGTGTCATACCGACTTGCTTGAAGGATATGAACATGATTAGACCCCCTAAATATCCGAAAATTTATTGCAAAGTCCGTTATAAGATTCATCGGTTTACGAGGAACCCAAATATGTGATCACAACAAATTCGATGCATTAGAGGAACCCTGATGGTTCACGAAAGGAACCACTGGTGCACCGACGGTCTTTATAGGAGGTTCCACACATGGGTATGTTTAGAAGCGGTCACATGAGGTAGTGGTTGTTGTAGCTAGTGTGGTAGCGTCTACTGAGGGATGCATTGGCGCCACGAGGGGGATGTGTTGAGGCACCCAGATATACTGTAGAGTAGCCACTTAGAGCCTACTATGGGAGTGAGGATGTAGGGAAAGTGGACACAGCATGCTGACTGCATGGGATGTGGTGTGTCATGATATGGATTAGTGGAGCACGTGGCTAGGTAGGGAAGTGTGAGGAAGACTAGACTAGCCCACATACGTTTATTTTAGACCAGAGGATCTGAACCAGTTCAAATGAGGCATACAAATGTTGACCAAATATTTTTAAAGTCATTTTCACCCATGTTGTATTTTTTACAAAACAGTTTGCACGCATCATTTTTTTATAATTTCCGAACAAGGTACTTTTTACTTCCCCAAAAAATATATAGAAGGATTTTTTTCAAAAACATAACAAATAGGAACATAAATTCCTATCGTCATGACACAAAAATGATTGATATATTCTTGGAAAAGATACATAGTTCATTTTAAATCTATATAATTTCATTAATATGTATATAATTTTAACAATTTTAAATGTTCATTTAAATGATGAAGGGTTACATTCCTCTGGTTTGTTCTAATGATCAATTGAGTCATCATTAACAACATCCATCAGTGTTCCACATAGATTAATAAAAATATGATCCATTTATACCATTAAAATTAACTCTCTTAATGTTTTTTGTTTTTTGAGGATGAGATTCTTATGAAACACGTTATTTTTTTAAGGTATATACTATGATCAAATCATGAGATGATTCTAAACCCCAATTATATTAAATTGTTTTTTCATTGATGAGATCTTTGTGGAACTAATTTCTTATTGTGGTATCTGAAATGATGAATGATTTATGTTATTAAGAGATAGATATCTATAAATTTAATTATCTGATAGGTGGAACCTATAACATCATCCAATTCACTGTGTGTATATAATTATATGTACAAATATATATATATATATATATATATACATAATGATATGATTTTACTATAATGGGGAGTGATACCAATTCAGTAATGGAATTTTTTCTCCAGGATATTGTTTGTAGTGAAACATTAATACTATGATGGATTGAAGAGTAAAAACGTTATACTATGATAGTATTCAAATAGATCCATGAATAGTAACTATATTAATTTCTACACTTATGTGTATGTATAAATTCTATGAAAAATGACTATACTATGAAATCATGGATCATGTTCTTTGATACCATTATGATTCATGTCTTAAAAAAGACATGTTTAATGCCATGAATCAATATTTTGGTCGTTGATATGTGAGTTGTGGTGTTATAATGTCATGCTCCTCTTTTTAGAAACTTGTTTTCCTTGTTATACATTTTTGATAATTAATATCTCACATTATTACTCTTATTGAGCGTCAGATATGACCATATATTGGGATTCCTTTATGAATACAAGATGAATGGTTTTATGTTTTATATTCCCATGAAGGGTGAAAGTTGTTAATATATAAGTGGGAGACTACAATGAATTATTATGATATATGTTTTATGTTTCCTTGTTTGTAGTGAGACATGAACTATATGATTATCACATGTATCATTATTATATGTATATAATATTAATCTGTATACATGTAATATATATGATTGAAATGTATGGGTCTCTTTAGTTACTATTAGGTAAATTTTTACTTAACCCTTGTAATATAGGATGATAAAATGTTAGTAATAAACATAGGGATGTTTTTATCTTAAAGATAAAAAAACTGATGTTTTGTTAATGATCATGAATGATGTATACTGAATATATGGTTCCATATATGATGGTGTCAAACATTAGAGAAAATATAAATGATTTTTTGGGATTATGTGGTTTCCAACGATAAATATTGTTGCACAAAAAAGGTTTCACAGTTTTATTGAATGGGTAGAACCTGAAATTTTATTGTTGATGTTAAATTTGATGTGAAAATAAAAAAAAATATTATAGATCAGATAGATGTTATGGGAGATATAAGTAAATGTATTTTTTCTCTAATGATAAAATTTCATCATGCCATGAATCATGCTATAATTACAAATGATAATGGTAAGGAACAAAATTTTATTTTTTCCCTCACAATGAAATATTCACATTCATTTATGGAGTCCACTGATCGGCTAGATTTTGGGGAATAGTTATGTACCATTGAAAACCTATTTTCCATTCTTCAGTGATTGGAACAAGGGAACCTTATTTTGGGTATTTAATGTTCTTATATGTAATTAGATAAATGGTGGACTTATATAATTGAAAAATTGGCATGGTAGAAATTGAATCTATAGAGTGGGATGAGTTTGTGTCCAAAATTTTAAACAAGTGTATTACTTGTATTCATTAGAAAAAACAGAATGAATAATTACTTGATTTAAATAGGAAGGTTGATGATTTTTGTAAGATATGAGGAAACTTTTTTAAGGCATGTGTGGTATGCTTCTAGTATTATCATCCAAGATGAATGTTAGATTGATCGAATCATTTTGGGAATCAAACAATGTCTTAAAATGTCATTATCCAGTGGTATGACTAGTATATCCAAGGAAATGATTCAACATTCAATCATTGGGGAGATTTTAATTGGATTTACCCATCAATATCATGGTTTTAAAAAGAAAATAAAAATGGATTTCAATGGAAGTCATAAAACCTTGGAGAGATGAATAATAAATATTCATTATGATCACAATGTATAAGGAAACATGGTAGAAAATTTATAAATGGAATTGGTAAATGTTTTGTGTGTGAAAATGATGGTCATAGGGTAATTGAAAGATGAAGTCAAGGGAAGATGTTTTATGATGAATAATATAGAGAGACTGATGAACAATGTTCCCCACAAAACTACTTTCTTTTAAATGCATAAAGTATAGAAATTATGATAAATTGTTCCCAAATACGATGGATAATGATGATAATCAACATCAACATCCTATTTATACCAGATATAATTGGAATTATTTTGTTATTAGTATTTATAATGAGGTGTACGATAATGATGTGGTGATAGGTGAGTATACCATCCACCTTAGAATATATAATTGATTATTGTAATCTATATTTACCCAAACTTTTATATCTAATGAAATTTTAAATGTTATTTTTTTAATGTCTCAAATAGTATATTTTGATTTAACTATAAAACTCATAATGGTATGATTACACCACCCTAATTTAATGAATCTTTTCTGGTTTATGTTTTGGGGTATGTGTTCCCCAAAAATATTTTTATTCCTCCAATTTTGGAATTCAATGTTAACTTGTGAATAAATTTTATTAATCTAAATAAATCCCATATCAATTTATGAAGTAGGGATGTTACATTTGATAATATAAATCAACCATTGGTCATATATCAATGTGATAAAAAATGAAATATTAATACATATTGTGTCTATTGTATGGGATGTGAATCCTCTTCAAATAGGGTGTTTATGTATTTTAGTTGGGGAGAAAATCAGCTTTCAACATATTCATGTTATTTCGTATTTCATAAATTTATTTACATAATTGTTTCATAAATTCCACAAAATCATGACGATGATTATTCAATAGAAATCATATATGGGAATACACATATTTCATGGACTCCATATAGATTGGACCTGATTGAGTTTCCAGAATTTGAGAAAGAATCTAAAGGAGAATATTGAAAAGGGGTTCCTTCATGCAACCGGGTCACCTTGGTAGCACATTTTTAGGGTAGAAATATGGGTATATGAAACTATTCATTTATTGTGGATAACATTACTATAATACTATTAGGAAAAAGTATCCTCTTCCACATATTAATGACTAGTTTGTTCAATTGGACAGAGATCAATAATTTCCCATGATTTATATTCATTCTCTGTATCATCAATTGATTCCTGAGGATAATATACCCATGAAAAAATTTCATAAAACGTATAGACACATTGAAAATTTTTGTGATTAATTTTTGTCATTAAATTGACCCTAATATATTTAGGTATTTATTAAATAAATTAATTATATATTTCCTTGATAGATGAGTGACAATATTTCACGATGATATTTTTGTATATAAAAACATAATGGAATTGAAAAAATATCACTTGATGATTATATTGAATATACAGAGGATGGAGAAAAATTATGAAAAAATTACCATATGTGTGTTTTGGATTAAAAGTAATTCAATCCAAGGTCATGAAATATATTGAATTGGTATGTCAAAATATATTTAAATGAAAGATTTTATTGATCATTTGGTCAGACCTGTTAATGTGAATGAGATTCTTATTTTTTATCGTTTAGCTAGTCATTATCAATTATCTGTGAATAATTTTTCATAATAATCAAATACAATAACTAAGTAAACTCAAAAGAGATACATGTTACTTTAGATGGATAGATCCGATGAATTTTTTATGGAACTGAAGATAAGTCTAGTTAGGATAGATGTCCTTACACTAACCTATATTAGATATGGGATTGAAATCTATATTAATGCATCAAATAAAGGATTTAAATGTTTCCTCATGTAGATAAATACAGATATAAATTTTTCAATATTAAAATTTATGTTTAATGATAAAAATTACCCATTTCTTGATTTGGAGTTATCTATGATATTTTTTTTCATTAATGATTTGGAGGAATTACCTCCACACAAAAATTAGTGAGATATAAATTGATTAAAATAATCTAATTTTCATTTTAATATAATATTTTTTGAAGATGCACCATATAATATGATTTGAGATGATTAATGTTTATAACTATCGAGTGCATTACCAACATAAGAAATAATAGATGATGTTTTATGCTATAATTATATATAATCATGCTACATTATATATCATGAGGATCAAAAAAGAAAGAATAAATAAAGAAATCTAAATGATGGATTTTAAATATTTTTGGAAAGGAATATATATTATAATTATCAAATTAATGTTCATCCATCTATCCATAAGAAGAATATTGTTGTGAAGAATGAATATTTAGAGAAATTATATAAAGTGACAAATATTTATGAGTTTAATCATGATATTATGGGATAATAAAATTCAAGAACCATTTATGTATCCCTTTGATAGAATACTTTATAGGTCTGGTTGATGAGGCTCAGAAATCTTAATTATATACTGATCCCAGATGTAGGATGATGTATAGATATCTTATATAATTTTATTATGGTATAGAATGTAGATATATATTGAAGAGTATGTTTCTTGAAGCATAGTATGTTAGAAAGTGTTGGATAACTAAAAAAGGTATAAGTATATGTGACAACCATTAGCTGCAGTAGAATGGATTTTAGAAAATATCACCATGGAATTTGTTATAATTCTCCCCAAAACATCCAATGGTTGAATTTTTTTGTATGTTATAGTCGATGTCCTAATGAAGTCTTCACACATAATTTAAATTAGTGGTGACTTTTATGTTGATCAACATACTAGATTATGTATTAATTAAGTTAAAATATTACATGGTGTTCTGCTATCAATTATAACTAATCGGGATCTAAGTTTCACTGAAAATATTTTGAAATTTATTTATATAGATATAGATATAGTGTTTTATTTTTTCATTATATGACATCATCTTACATATGGTTATTATTATAGGAACATTAAGACTCTAGGGAACTTGTTGACTTCTTTCACTATAGATTTTAAATGTTGTTGGGATCAAAAAATTACTTTAGTAGAATTTTCGATAATCATAGTGTTTACTAAATTATTCAGAAGGATCCTTATAAATACTATTTTGATATGATGTGTATATACTAATGTTATATAATAAATTTTTATATTGAATTTTTGGGACACAATCTAGATGAGTGGATTGTTGAGAAGGATAACTCAATTTCACATCACATAAGTGTATATTAGAGTAAAACAAAAACAGAATTCAGAAAACATTATAATGATCTAGAGTGTAATTTTGGTGATAAGCTAATCCTATGAATATCTCCCTAAAATATTGAGATGAGATTTTTAAATTGGGTGAAAAACCTTAATATATCAGAACATTTAAAATTTTATACTCTATTGGGGAAGTAGCATATCTATGTTTCCTTACACCAAATCTCCCCATGTCCTTGATATATCCCACTTATCTATCATGAGTAAGTATATGAATAATCCGTCACATTAACTAAACTCATATTTTTTACGATGAGATAAATATATTTTTTCACATGAATAAATGATATAAATAATGGATCATAAACAAAATTTATATGAAATAGGATCACTCACTTGGTTAATGTCTTATAATGTAACTAAATCTTTAATAAAAGCTATGTCTGATACTGAGGACCTGAAGAGAATGAAGTATACTCATATTTTTGTATTAGAGAGATGAATATGGAGTAGAAAATTCATTTTAATGGGTGGGGTGGGTAGAATGTAACAATAATGATTTCAATGAAATATACCACTTAAAATATTTTTATTTCGTCCACACCATGAGTTACAAGAAACATCGAGTTTAGAAGAAACATGACATACTATTAAAATAGTATTACGACTTTTTTATTAAATTAGTTGTTATTAATATTAATAACTATATTATGAAAAATATATGGTATATAAATTCATAATATGAAATCATTAGTTATCTAATTTTTATAATTAAAAACAAAAAAAGGAATTTTTTTTTATTTTCTATAAAAATTATTTTCAAAATCAAATGACCTGTTTTAAGGAAATATTTTAACAAAATATATAAATTATATATTTAACCATTATTTATGTATTCAACTATATTTTTAAAATTCATAGTGTAATAATAAATCTATTATTATTTAAAAAATCTATTTCTCTAAAAAAAATTTGGTTCGACACATTTTTCAAATTTAAATTATAATATTTAAAATCCAATTATAGGTATTGAATTATATAAAATGAAGTTGATGTTTAGAATTTTTATGTTCATGATTTATAAATACACCAATTTTTTGTTTGAAAAAAATATTCACCATGGTAACATATATAATCTAAGAAAGTGTTAAATCCAGTTAATCATGTTTAAAAACTAGTGGTAAGGCCATAATTACTTATCCTATTTTTCATTGGATGGATGTAAATCAACATAAAACCCATTAAGTTATATATATTGTTGTATAACATACACATATCCAGGAAAACAGATTATCTAATATTTGAATCAATGCATGTTAAAAAATGGGAAACGATTTATTTTTGACATCTCATATTTGTCCAAAAATGATGAAAATATATTTATGAAGGAATCTAATTGAATCTTTTTAATACAATAAATATAATTATATGATAGATAATATCTCTACCATTATAGTGATTACCCATTCATGTTTTAATGTACAATTTTACTATTTATCCTGTTATAAATTCAGTGGGTTTTTGTTAGGGGGTTTTTTGAGATATTTCAAAATATTGTAAGACTGTGGGAATTGTGCTTGCTTGGTTCATGGTTTGGAAAAAATATGTGGTTTTACACTATAATGTATACACCCCATTTTGTATCCACATTAGGTAGTGCACAATTTGACCATATCGTGTGGCCTTCCCCCACCGCCAATAGTGAACCCTCGTATAGAGGGGATTTTCATAGTTAGTGCATGGTTTATCAAACCAGGTGCCTCCACACCGAAAACCTTCTGTGTGGGTTTTAAAACCCAAAATTATTTTGAATGATCAATTATAATAGATTAAGCTCATAATCTCCCTATTATAGAAGTAAATAATTTTTTCATTTTAAGAAGCTCATAGGAGGGGGGTCAGAAGGCTCCTAGAATCCCTTCCTATGAAGATAAAAGATATGGTGGAAGGAATAAACTCTTCTTTTGTTATATAAACTCTTATCATTGGTTTAATATCTATCTGTTGACTTTCTCTCTTACTGTATAGGGATGATTTTATCTTTTTTTGATGATTATATATCTAGGTTTCAGTGATGTGTGTCACTGGATATTTTTCCTATGATTTGATGATATATATTAGCTTTGAAATTTATCATTAAACATAAAATTGAGGGTTAAATTTTTTCATTCATTCATCATATATATTGATGTAGGTATTATAATTTTAAATTCCTTCTATCTTCATTAATATTGGGTTTTTTTGTAATAGTGATGTTGAAATTTCCATAGTCGGAAATTTTATTTAGTTTTCAATTTAATATATTAATTGATTTTTTAAATTTGACTATGAAATCAGTGGAATAATGAGACAATGTAATTTTTTTATTAATGGAATTATAAAATTGATTTAATAAATGAAATTATATAATTGGTTGATAAATGTAATTATTAAAATGGTTGATAAATGGGGTATGAATAGGAAATAATGAGTTGTGACATTTTTTTAAGTTTGGGGGTATAGAAAAATACTCAAAATACCTAGGAATTGATAGAATTATTCTCTAGGAAACAAATTTATATATTTGTATTGCAGGTGATTACTATGTTGTGGGACAAGGGATTCCACTCCAAATACCTATATTTTTTTTGAATGTTTATTTACCCCCACAATTTATGAATATTATTTTGGGAATTTTCTGAATAATGAAATCATTTGATAGAATTAAATGTTATGTACTTGGTGGTTGGTATGAACTCTAGAGAGGGTCAAACTAGATATGATTGGTTCAATTATTATAGAAAACAAGGAATCCGGTTAATTTAATATTTTTTTTAAAAATGATGAATTTTCCATTTGTAATTTATTATTTATAAAACTGAAAATATTATTATATTCTAGTTATTATTTTATATGATTTATTTTTTGGCCTACAGAGTTGTAATCACATCCTACATTGGATTATTGGTCAATACCAATATAGAATTCTAGTTTGTGGGAAATGATAAGGGAAATAAGACTATGTTAGGTGGATGATTTGGGAATCCAAATGGACTATTGATGAGGGATCCATATGTGATTTTAGAACCCACCTTCGATTTTTGAGTGTGTTATTATTTTTGGGTTATCATTTGACACATGACTATAAGATGAAAAGACACCTTTACTACTTTTGTTTTGTATGTTTTTACCCTGTTTTGGATTCAATATGTGATGTTGTCAATTATTGAACATGAATTGTACTAATTACCTTTTATTATAGTTTTTTTACTTTTATTGATATACCATATTTTAGTATCTTGATTAAGATAGTATAGTCTCCACATGTTACATATCAGACCGTCCCTGTTATTCAGATTTCAATTGGGTATGGGTACGTTCTCCTAAAGAAATATGAAGAACCTACTCATGGAATCGACATAGGGATCCCAAACTGAGATGTTACAAATTATTAGAAAATTTTTTACCATATCTTTTCTCATGTATTACTGTTTAGTAATGTTTATTAGGAGAATTTGATGAGTCATCCCGTGGAAATTAGATTGTGCATGGAAGTATGTAATATATTGGTGGGGGAAAACCCAAGTACATAGGGTGGGATTACTATTCATGATTTTTTAGTAACAGTTGAATGATATTTCACCTCCACTGATTAAACATTGGAGTAATGATATCATATTTATTAGATTTCCCTATATCTTGGTATTGAATATTACTTTATTTTAAGTGGTTCATTCTGGGCACTTATGATTTTATGTGGAATGAATAATTTTATCTTTTCATGGAAAATAGGTTATTAGATGCTTTGGTAAAATGAAAATCTATTTCTTTAAATATATAATTTAATCAAAATTTTTCTTATTGCTAAATTTAATTGATTAAGATGATGTTAAATAATTTTTTTTCAAAATTATTATTTTTGAATCTAATAAGTTACATTAAATATCAATGTTTTTCAAATATATTATCCATGAACCAAATGAGGGATGGCTGAGGGTAGTTTTAGTTCCACGATTATGATCATGTGATAGAATATAGGAGATGAAATATTATAAAATCATGTGAAACCCTCCTATATGAATGATTCATTGATGTGTTACTTGTCTTAAGACTTGTGTTTGGAATTATAGAGATATAATGGCATGATGAATCGTATTGATAGGTTTATGGCTAGACATAACTATAAATGATCATCTTGTAGTTGAACTAGAGGCCCATATAGTTCTGGGTGAAGGGACAAGTGGCACATTCCAATAGATATTTTCAATCATTATGTGATTTTTAGGAAGTTCCCCATGGAAAATGTGATTAATATTTCTAAACTAACATGTTCAATCTAGTTTCATCACCCCCCCCCTATATTGATCAGATAGTGTGGAACTGTGGCATTTGAGTTCCAGATTGAGTAAAAAATTATGGAATCCTACTAAGTCATTTGTAAAATTGGATTCTTATATGTTTTGTGGGACAATCAAACACCGGTGGGATATTCACACTCAGGATGAGCATCAAGAGAACATAGTATGGTTTAAAATTAAGGAAAATATTTTAAAACACTTTTATGGGGAAAATATATGGAATGATAGGATGGAAGTGTTCATGATGTTTTCCCAAGGGAGTATTTACTAGATAGACTATGCTACTCACATAACCTCTTTGGAGTTTAATATCCATGCATTGGGAGGAGATGTGGATGTTTCAGGAAAACGTATTAAGGATTGTATTAAATAATTGATTATATCTCAGGTAAACATATTTATAGTGAATATGGTTATTGATGTGGATAATAAAGCACTGATTTCTATGGGTACTAGAAAGTGGATTATAGAGGAATGCAGGTGACTTTTGTTAGATGACCCAGTGCAATGTTTTCCATGAGCAGGGAGCATTTCTATAAAAATGTTAACTAGGGGGATAGAAAATAGAGTGGCCATGGTGAAATATTAGATAAATATATCATTAACTGATAATACTACCACCGTTGGGGTGGGGTGTGTCACATTCATATGTAGTGTCAGTGGTCACCAGTGGAGTCCCAAGAATGCGTTATTTTGGTTCACATGTAGAGGTTTATCATGAACAATTGTCGGATGGTCAATAAAAGATGATCCTTGAGGAGTCATAATACTAGGAGGGAATGTTCTACCCTATATCAATATATCATTTTTGATTCATCAAGATATGGTGGTTGATACAGTGAATGTAGTACAACGTTTTGGCTGAAGAACAATCCATGTTTTTTATGTACATGACGAACTGAATCATTCAACCATACCAAAATCTTGTTTTGTTTTTTAGATGAACTCTATGTATACTTTTAGAATCATGTGGTTCATACCCAATATCAGGATATCCTCTAGAATATAAAAACGTAGCATATGATATACACCATACTATCTAGGGGTCTATTATGAATTAATGGGGTACCATACATGGGTTACATCATCTATATGTAAGGTTTGTTAGTGGATATAGATATGGGAGATAAGGTGTTTCTAGGGAACAAAAATAGAGTGTTTTTTATATAAGAAGCAGCCTATGGTTGGTATGATATTATTTTGGGATTATCTTGGAATATTCACAATTAGAATAACCCTTTTACCTATTGTCTAAGAATTGGATCGAGTATTAATGGACAAGATAAAGTGAAGATTATGTATTGGAGTTGATGAATCACCTGAATTCTTCATCGATTTATTATTATATCCATCTAGAGTGTGTAGTCTACCATGTTTTTTGATGCAACTATGGTAAGGTTTATAGTTGTATTAAAACAAGGAGATTGTATTTTTGAATTTGGTTCAAAAATGATGAGGCCAAATTAATTGAATTAACCTAAAAAAGTTCTTGAGTAAGATATGGTTGTTTATGATTTTTTTTGAATAATTAAACTTTTTTAGAAACTATTATTTTGAACAAAAATCATAAAAGGTTAATTTACATCTTATCATAGTGATATTTTAACCTACAATAAAAGAGATGAGTTAATGAAATGAAGTATTTTTTTGAGGTAACATGTACACTAGGTAATATAATTTTTTTTGACACATTGAGTATGACTATAATGATTTTGGTAGTTCATGAGTCCATTTATGAGTAGAAGATGATGAAATTTTTATATAAGTTTCTTATTAAGGTATAGGGGGTCCAAGTTCATATGAACCATTCATTATTATTATTATTTGAGTCTAGACTTATCAACCAGATTCGGTAGTGGAATTATTATGGTCTATTGTGTTTATACATGAAGGAAAGAAGCCACATATGGATTTAATATTTCAATTATATTATAGATCATCTATGTTTGGAACCATGATTATTTGATTATGTTTTCCCATAGGATATTATGAATATGTTTTATGTCTCAAAATGATTGTCCTGTTATTCTGTGGAAATGATGTAAGATGAACTACATCAATTTTTTTTATTTAGACATGAAAAAGATGATTGATGGTTTTTGGGAGAGGATTTTTCACCTACTAGTAGGTGAAGGATGAACATCATCTACATGGAGGGTTGTTATATTTGTTAACCATTACATAATGGATGTGGGATGAGGTTTCCATTAATGTTGTTGTGGGTCTCCTGAGGATCCCTCAGATGAATGATGTTATTTGGGTAACATTGTATTGATTAGAGAAAGTATCCCATATCTTACCAATCCAGGATACTATCATAGTGGATAAATTAGGGTATATATACATTAGATATGGGGTATATTTTCATGGGGTACCAAATATTTTTATTTTAGATCATGACTCAATATTTAGTTAATGATTATTTAAAGGATTACATAAGGAATTATTTACCAAGGTTTTCATGATTATTAATTTCCACCAGCAGATAGATGGGTAGTCAAAAATCAATATTCATCCAATAGAGTAAATTCTATGAGATTCAATCCTGGATTTTGGGGGATCCAAGTAGAAATAAATAGAAATTTTTTTGGTCACCAACAACAATATTAATCAAGATACTATTCAAATGAAGTCATATGATTATATTTATTGTAGGGAATGTATATCACATATGTGTTATATGTCGATAGGTGTGACTTAGTTATTATGCAATAGTCGTGGATGAGAAAATAGCGTAGGTTTAGCTGATTTGGAAACATATGGTTATGATTCAAATTAGTAAAATCCATATGTTGATAGATTTCCCTGACCTATATATTTTAAAATGGATAATCATGTCTTCTGTCATGTTTTTTCAAAATTAGGTCAACATCGGATTAAATGGTTGTTCATGTTAGTGATTTGGTTTATTAAACCTTTTGAGATTGTGGGGAGGATCATATTACTGGTATACCATTCAGGAATTCCATAGTGTTGTGGTGTTATACACAAAGTTTTTCTTATTTCATAAGTATGGTAGGATAAACCTTTTCCTTTTCATGTAATCGACATGAATAATTTTGATCTTAATGTTGATATGACATTTTAGGATCATTGGATTCATGTTGTGGTTCATAGTAACAGAGATTTGGGGGGAAATACTATTTATGTAGTTTGGGTATTATTAAAGCACGACTGTGATATGGAGGGAACAAGCGAGAGGGAAGAATATATTCTGTCATTGTGGAATGACCTTTTTACCTTTGAATCATAGATATTCTCAGGATTAAAACTGAATAATGAGAAATTATATGGTGGAATGATTTAAATATCTCAACCATTCTAGAGGTTCTGTGTTATAATTTCTAGGTACAATTTTACCTTTGTTTTGGATAAAAATTCAGTGGGTTATTATTTGGGATTTTAATGTGAAATATAGGAAAATTTGAAGCCTGTGGGGTTGTTAATGGATGGAATATGATTCAGAAAAATAATAAGGTTTACATAGAAAATCATGTGACCCATTTTGGAGCCATAGTTTGTGGAGCACGGTTTGTCCAAACCGTATGACCTCCTTCTCCAAACTGTGCATCCTTATATATAGTAGATATAAATGGATGGGACAATGTTTTTTCAACCATTGTGGACCTTTGGAGAAACCTTTAACCGCATGAGTATGGGTACATGGGTAAAGTTCCTCATTTGTAAAATTGTGTGATTCCACACAGGAAACTGTGCATATTGGTTTTAACACCCCTAAAAATATTATATAAGTTATAAACCCCCCGATTTGAAACCATTTTTTCTCCGTCTTGGAACTAAATTATTTCCATAAAGTTTTGAAGCTCTAGATATATTCTCATTCTCATTGATCCACTTCTTGTGAAAATAATAAATTAAGTGGAAGGATTATACACCTTCCTCCAGTATGTAAAATTTTCTTGATGTATTACAATCTATCTCCATTCTTTATATCTTACTTTTAAGTGATGTTTTTCTCCATCAGATAATGTTTTTAGATCAATGTTTTGATGGATATAATTTCATGTACCTCGTTATACTATTTTGTTTGTAGATCTCTTTTATCATTGTGAAATTGACCATTTAATATAAAATTGATGTTTGTAGTTTGGATATAATTCATCTATGATATTGTGTTTGGTTTCCTAAAAGTCAATTTAAATTTGTATTGATTAAGTTTGTTTTTATGTAATTATTAATTTGTTATTGACACATTTGAAAATATCATATATTATTGAATTGAATTTATTAGTTGATTTTACTTATGGGATTATGAAGTCGTTGGAATAATGGGATAATAAAATTTGTTAATTAAATATTTTATGAAATTAGTGGATTAATGGGGTTTTGAAATGAGTAAATAAATAGGATTATGGAAAACCTCAATAAATGTGTTATAAATATGAGATCAAGAGTTCTGATTTTTATAATTATTTTTGGGATAGTGACTAAAAATCCAAATAACCATGTGGTGTACGACTTTTGTTTGAAAACCTAAAGTTATATATATTTTTTTCATTTAATCAATGAGTAATGGGACTGGGACTACCACTCCAAATATCAAAAGGGGGTGTCAAACTTCTTCTCTATTCCCCCAATGTATAAATTTCAATTTGGATATTTAATGAATAATAAAATTCCATGATATTATGAAATATGATATCATTGGTGGATGGTACAAAATCTAGCATTGGTTGATGCATGTACTACTGGTTTGGGTATCAATGTGAGCTAGGGGATAATGTGTTTAAATAAAGAATAATTAAATTTCAAATAAAAATACATTATAATGTGTAATATAATCTTTATAAAAGATCATACAATGTTGTTTGGTAAATATTGTTTTGTATATCATTGGTTGTTTCCTACTATGTTGTACCCACACGCTACTCTGGTTTCCAATTTGATAACTGAATAAACAACATTTTTCAGGGCATGATAAGGGCTGGATCCCTATATTAGATTAATGAGGTGGTATTCATGATAGATAATAGATGAGGGAACCATATGTGATGTCATGACCTACCTTGGAAATTTCAATGTGTCTCTATTTTGGGGTTTTTATTTGGCACCTGTCATTGGGGGGACATGACCCACTTACTGCTTTGGTTTTGGATATTTATTTTCGCTGTTTTATATTCATTATAATACTATTGAAATTCGTGATTATACTATTTCACAATTTTTTTAAATTATTTATTTATATTGTTTGTTGTGTTGTCGTGATAAAGTGGGTACAACAATCCTATGTTACATATTAGACATTCGATGTTAGTTAGAATCCTCCGGTGTATGGGGGGCATGCATGAAGTCATGTAATTAGGCATATCATGGAACTAGAATGTGGGACATGGGTCAAGATGTTAAATTATTGAAAATTATTTATAATTTTTAGTACTAATATTTTGACCTTTATTACTTATTCAATACCATTAAATATTTATCCTTTAATAATAAATATAATAAATGAATTAACAAATTTAAAATTTAGTAATTTTTAATGATTTAATGTAACCCACAATTTATATAGGTATATATGACATTTTAGGGGGGTCAAGAATAAATATATTAAAATTTCCCATTATTATTATTGTGTTTTATGACAATCTAAATGAATAGTGTAAAAACTGACAGTAATTATATTTTAATAAAGAAATATTTTGATAAATTTGGTTGAAATAAAAAAAATTATAAATAACATAATTATTATATGATATAGTAACAAATATCAATTATTGGTTATTTATGTTCCATTTTGTGTCACATATTTAAAATTTACAATTCTTTAATATTTACTTTTTTACCTTAGTTAAAATTATGATTGATTAACTGAGGGTTAATAAAAAAATATTATCTTAAAATAACCCAAATACATTTCAAAATCCTATTTAATGATGGGATTATAACACTATAGTAAATAATAATAGAGTCAATTTCCATTTTTAATCATATATATTTAGAATAATGTTATTATAGTTTAGTTTATTGTGAAAATCCAAAAGTTCCGCTAACCTTGATTATAAAAGGGAACCTCCTCCCTCACTTCCTTACAAAAAATTGGGAATTATAAATTGAAAAAAAAATATTAATATCTAATATAATCTATCCTGTTGACATTATAGAGGATATGTTATTCCCAAAATTATGACCATTGATCACTTTTTAGGAGATATAAAGGACCCATATGAAATTAAAAGAAATCACATTACCCGATAAATTTATTTTTCTACTGTTATTAAAGGCATATAAGTCAATGGAATGAAAAATAAAATAATTTATTTTCTTTAATAAATTTTATTAAATATTATTATGTTCATAGAAATTCATTTATAATCCCTATTTTACAAAAAATGAGAAATTATAGTATGTCATGTGGATATATATGGCATAATGTCTCATGTAATGATACAATTTGTTCTTCATCACCATATTATATAGAAGGGTAATATGAAGGGATTAATTTTTATATATGATTCTAATTATAAAATAATTATCCTATAATGATGAATTAACATTTAACTTTATTTATTTCCATCCATCCAAAAATTAAGACACCATTCATGAAAACATGCTCCATACCATCTCCATAAACAATGTAATTAATTTTTATATGTATAACAGTTATGGATTAACGTAAATATTTATAAAATGAAAATATTATACTTTTATTTGAAAGTTAATTTTCAAGATATATTTTATTTATGATCAACATTTAATTATAGAAACCTAGAAACAAAAAATACCTGGAAAACAAAGTAATTATCACCCATATAATTGAATTATTATGGAATTGATAATAAAAATGTGATAAAATGTTGTTGTAAATTGGAAATGATATGATATAATAAAAATTATATTAAATAAAATTTCAACAAATCAATATTTATTTTATCATAGGTTCAGACATATATGAAAGAATTTATACCCCATTTAAAGAGTTTTATTTTATAATCACAATGTTTTTTATAATTATTCAAAAATATTATTTTAATGAAAACTATTGTGATATATCTATCATTGAACTAAATAATTTTCATTTACTCAAGTTATTTTTTAATAATACATGTTTTCTATTACATTTAACTCATCTTATATACTCAAGAGAGAGAAAATATGTTTTATTTAAATGCTAATTCATTTTTCACTTAGATCGATCAAACTTTTTCTTCCATTTATGTAATGTTCAAAAATTATTTAAATATGTATTTTAATATTACTCAATTATTTTTTAGTATCATTTTTACCCCTTCAAGGTTTTTTTTAAAATATTTTTGAATGAATTTATTTTTCATTTTCAAATCTATATACATTTTGAATTTTCTTACAAATAAAATTTAGAAAATTTTTTAATATATGAATCATCAACATCATTTTATGCCATATTGACACATTAATTAATTTATGAGTCCATTACTTGTATAAGATTTTATTTTTAATGAAAAGTGTTTCGTTAATATGAAATAAATTTTTTATAATTTTAAAAAAATTATTTATAAATGTTATGTTCTTCAAGAATGTTCTAATGATCTATTGATTCATCCACGATAAAATCCTTCGATGATGACAATTATTTATTGGGAATTTAATATTGGGATAAAAATATTATTCAATCAACATATAGTTTATGTTTATAATGAAAATAATCTTATTAATTTTTTTTTCTAATGGCTATACAATGATTAAATAATGAACTATTTAGGAAAATTGTTTCTATTAAAGGGGATATTCCTATGAGTCAATAAGGGTTCCTTATAATATTTACTTTCCTATATGTTTCGAAAATCAGAATAACTTTATATTAATGTAAATTATCATTCCCTATGGATTATTTTCTAAATGGAAATTTTGTTTTCCTATGGAAATTTTTATCCTTACCTTGGTTTTAATTATCTTATTTTATGTTCTCTCAAAACCAAGATCATTTTATTACTATGTCTAAAATTAGGATCCTTATTGAAAACCTAGGAATATTATAGTTCTTTGAAAATAGGGTCATCTGTTCATAGACCCTTAATTCTTTGAAATTTTGACTCTGAATTATTTGAAATTTAGATTCCAAATTCACTAAAATTTAGACTCTAAATTCTAAAAAATTTAGAATCCAAATTCTCTAAAATTCATACTTTTAATTTGATAAAATTTAAACTATGAATTCCTCAAAATTTAGACTCTAACTATCATTTGATTCGGTGACACATTTAATGGTCCCTTTGAAATTCCTGAAAAACATGATTATGGTTGGAGGGAGCAGACGTTCGATGTTTTGCCTATAGATATGAGCACATTTGAATGAGTTCATTATCAATTCAAATATCATAGAGATTACATATAGAGAAGTTATTTATAGAGATAGAGAGATAGAGAGAGACTATAATTATTTATTCATTTCATGAACATCTAGTTCGGTTGTGTAAATTTTTTTCATATTTCTTCACGTGACTCCGATTATTATTGAGTACAATCAAGGGTTTCTAGGGATATGAAGACAAAGGTGATGACTATATTTAAGATTGAGGTACTGTGGGTATAGAAAGAAATATTCTGATATTCTTTTCAAGGGCTTACCCATGCGTGGGTGAGAAAAACATTCATGAAAGTATAAATCAATGGGCGTTTATCCAAGGTTGTTGGATACCCTACTCTATGGGTGATAACATTTCCTACATGTTACATTTTTTTGTTTCATGTTTTTTCCCACTGTATTTTCATAACAAAATATATTTTATAACATCATTATACTTTTTTGTACTTTACATACTCTGATAAATAATATTATATATCATTTATGGTAGAATCTATTTTTAAGAAAGTTGTTATTAAGATTTATTTCTTGATTCATATTTTAGGATACTAGGAACGTTTGTATCGAAAAACTAAAAGAGGATCTGTGAATTTAACATGTTTAGCTTTGTTAAACATAGTTTTCCTTAAAATTAAAAACAAATGTTTTAAAACATACAATTCACCCCCTCTTCTATAATACCCCGACCACAGTTACCCAGAGTCGGTGCATTATTTTAATACATTGAAATGATTACAAGGAATCAAGCCCTGAAGGACCGATCGATTAAGCAGTCTTGGAAACAAGATTCATATATATGTTCAACATTACACCTTGAAGAGAAATACAACACAATTATATATCATTAGAATCATCCAAGACTCATAGATTATGCCTATAGGTCACTCATAACGATCTTATTCATATCGTGGGTAAATGCAACATAAGAAATGGGTGAGCTAAAATGCTTAGTAAGGTAAGTAATAAAGCAGCAAATGAAATAAATATTAAGCATCATAAATAATTTAAACAACATGCCTTTACCAATAGAAAACATGAATACATTTATGAAAGGAATGTGATCTGAGTAAATAATTCCATAATAAAACATAATCATGGATATTCTACTAGTTGAATGACCACATGAACCATCAATATTATTTCGAAAATGAGGTAATGTATAATGCCGATCATTCTGAAACATTTTGTTAAGGCCTCGGCCATGAAATCTAAAAATGATTAAGGCCTCGGACAAAGCCATAAATCAAATTGAGAAAGGTCCTCAGAAAATTACACATATAGTTGTCTCATGAGACCAACCAATGCATCTAGGAGCTATATAGGGCTCTAACCATCACTTACTAAGTCCAATACGTTCCTCATATGAAAAGGTTTAAATAGATCATAAACATTCATATTAAAACTAGCATACGAAATGTCAATACATAAACCATAAACCATGAATGGTATAAAAATTGAACATCGATAATAAAACATATAGAAACTCATTCAACAAAATATGGATTATTGTATAATAATAGATCAACCTCAATCAAAAATAATATCTAGTAAAGGATGCTGACATAGTTGAAAATGATGAGTAAAACTTTTTAAGAGAAATATCTTTTTTGTAAAATCATCTAAAAATCACACATTTATAAAGAAGTATTTTTAAAGAGATTTTTTAATCAAAGTGTCCCATGGATCTTTGAAACATTTGAAAATAATTATCATTTCAAAACATTCATGAACATATAAAAAAATCCTTAAAATAATTTTGAAAATGTGGACATTAATTAAAAAGATTTAGAAAGACAAATCATTAAAACTTATAAAATTATGATCTTGATAAATAGTACCTTTCAAAAATCCCTAAAATAATCATTTTGAAATAATTTTTTATGAAAAATGTTCATGGAAGAATGAAATTTCCCCGTAAATACTTACACATAAACAATCTCAGATAATAATGAGATTGTGAAAAAAACCCTTACCAATTTGGTAACATACGAAACAAACACCCCATGAAATAAATATCATACAATGAATATGTAAATACAAATAAATTAAATTTTATTACACAATTAATACAATTATGGGTAGTACACACACCACACAATAGGTAATAGTGGAAATATCGCATTAATCTCACAGGAATAAAGAGTGAGACGAAAACCCCTTACCTTGCACTTTCTTTTAGTCGAGGATACATTTAACCTCTTTTATGAAGACCTTAGTATGTTATTAAATTATACCAGAACCATATTAATATTTATTATATCATACATTAATCATTTAGGACTTTATACTACCCATTTAATAATAATTTCCATGTTAAATTAACATTTCGGGTAATAATCTCTTTCTATATCGCTCGTGTTTTTATTTTGTTCTCTTTATTGTATCACATTGATAATGATTTAAAGACATAAAAATATAAAACATGATTTATATTTCATATATATTTAGAATATAAATATGTATAATATACCTATATATGAAATGGAAATCACCGTTTATGAAGACAGTAGTCTGTACGTACGCATAAATGTTGTTTCTGTTTTCATACAGTATTGAACGGAAGTAAGTGAATAAGATATATGTATGTACATAAATATTTATATAGATAATTATATACATCTCCAGTATAATTATTATGTCATATTTTACATAATTATTCGTAATATATATTTTTATAATCACCGATGAATGGTAAACTTGGAAATTAATCTCATCGCGTCATGGAGATAGTAATCCATACGTACACACGAGCAAAAATATCAGTATTTTGATATTAAAATAATATATAATTGCATGTCATATCATATATACAGAATAATTATCATGTTATATTTATTATTTACATAAAATAAACATCATTATTATACTCATCCAAATAATAATCTACTGAATAACAATGACACCACGACGTGGAGACGTTAAGCCGTAAATATACAAGTATGGTGACATGTCATTTAATGGGTGGTTAGAATAACGAATTTGGTTATACCATTATTATAATAACATCAAAGTATATAGAATATATTGGAGTTATTATTTTATAATGGAAACAACAAAGAAAAAGGAAGTGGAAGAATAAAAGAATTTGAAAGGGGGTGGTGAAATCATTACATCTTCTTCGGGTTCTTTCTTTTGATTTGATCAAATGGGATTCTTAAGATGGCTATCTGACTAATGTAATGCCTCTAGGATGAAGGGAGGACTGTTGAGAGGGTATTTGGACTTATGTTGGCCGAGCCAAAAGGCTTTGAATGTATGAATTTGAAAGAAGGGGCAATGCCCTTTTATAAGAGGGGTGAGGGGCACCTTTTGAAATGCTAGAAATATTATTTTATAATAAATTTATATTCGGTTTATAATGTCTCCTAAGTGTATTATTTAATAGTTAAGGTGGGTATATGTCTAAAACCACTCAAAATATATGTTTTAGACAAGTTTGTATCACTATATTAATCATATCTTTTATTTTTAAGTCTTAGTTAATTAGTTTGACATTTACTATGTCTTTTTTGTATTTTTATATTATATGGTAAATAAACTTACTATAAACATCCAATAGTCCCCCAATTGGTCCATTAATGACACACATATCATGATATATGTCCTTTGTCCGATCCTTAGATTTTTAGGAATATAATATCATTTAATAATATAATATTTTTTTAAAAAAACTCTTTTATGCCAATTTTTACACTATTTGGTATTTTGTTATTGTGAAAGTCATCACAACTTTATTACATAAAAAAAGATACATTGAATCATCCCTAACATGTCATAATCACCTAGAATATTCGCGGATTTTATGAAAACATTGAATTTTTTTAATATTTATAATACCATTTATTTGATTTCTTCATTAATAAGGTAATTACTGCATCATCATTGTGTCATAAATAGATTTAATTACTTATTGTCTAAAAATTATAAATAAAATACCATGATGTAGGAAATATTTTTATTTTTCTAATGAATATTTATAATTTAATTTATCTTATGTATAACAATATATTAAAAATGTTTTAGTTATTATACATTGATTTTAACTCATTTTACTCTTCTTTGAATTAAATAATAATAAATGTCGTAATCTAATTCAAGTAGACCAAAGATGGTCATATTTTATTGATAAGGTTGTTTTTGGTCGAATTATACTTATCCAATAGAATTAGATCACATGTTAGGGTAATATTAATATCCTTATGACCTTAAATTACCCAATTTACTTTTAAACGTTGTAAATAAAAGTAAAAAGTTATTATTAACCAAAAATTATTTTTATCTTATTGAACCATATTTTACTCCTTAATATTAATAGTTTATTTTAGATTATCGAAATTCCAGTCACAGAAGCTGCAAAATTATGATTTAGGTGAATTTTCAAATTATCCTAGATGATCGGTAAAAGACGGCGGAAAGATCAATTACATTTTTATATATCTAAAATTAATATAAACTGAATCCAATTAATTACATTTAACTTATATAGATATTATGTATCTATTTTTACCTAATATAAATTTAAATAAAATAAATAATTATTTAAACAAAAATTCTATTTTAAACTATAACTCAGTGTTTTTCACAATTCATCAAAAATTAAATGTTTTCATAAAAATACCAAAAATTCACCCAAAGATAATTTTGATATTCCGATTTCAATAATGAATTCTATTTTACTTAATTAAAACCATAGAAGTTTCATTTATTAATTTAAAATTAATTCCTGCTGTTAAAACCAAAAGGCGTATTTTTAAGAAATAATAACTTTCAAAAGTTTGACACTTGTTTTTGTCCAATTTCAAAGTGAAATTAGTTAAAACTACCATCATTAGATTAAATAGTAAAAATATAATCTATTTATACTTACAAACCATTAAAATTTGTATTTTAACACTATAAATTATTTTGAGTAAAATAGTTTTTTTCATTTAAAATATAGTAATTTTCACTATTCACCCAAATATGAATGTTATTAGAAAAACAACAAAACATTATTGAAACTAAATTCTTATGTCCTAATTCTAAATAAGAAGTTTATTTTTTAAATTTTAATATATAAAAGTTTCAAATATTTTATTTAAAAAGGCATCACCATAAAATGTTTGTAAAATTGCATTTTTTTGAAAAATACTTATTTTATCTGAAAAAATGTATTTTTTCTAACATTATGTATATGAAACTCATAATATGGATTCTAAAATTATAAGGATTATATAATGTTCAAAATTCAGTCAATACTATTTATAACCGCATTTGAACGACTAGTTTGGTAAGTCATGGTGCCATTGAACTCGATGTTGCGTGTACTGTAAGTTATTGAATTACATTATAGAATTAACCTACTATGAAATTTTAGGGTGTTATATTCTTCCCTCCTTAAATAAATTCCATCCTCCAAATTTGATATTATTTTTTGAAATTAAAAGGTTGAAAATAGAAAATAACTTTGGGAAAACCCTCATCAGAAATTGGGTTAATAATATTTAGTCTTAATAAGAGGGAAACGGAAATGACAGGGTCACAAACAAATTATGATATTTATTAGGAGAACGTTGGTGGAAATTAGAGACATATAATTGGAGGAAAAAACGTAAATATTTATTGGTAGTGATTGAGGTTATCAATCAGAAAAAAGTGTAAAATGTTGGGCCTTAAATTCATCAGTTTATGACGATTTAAATTACCATTGGTTCAACAAAACTCATGGAATTAAGATAACACATTTATGTTTTTTAGATCCCTTCACTAAGGTATAAGAATTAATTTCTTCATAGAACAAGAGAGGAATAAAAATATATACATGAAATGTAGAGTCCCATTATTTAACTAATTTCTACCACAAACTCATCTTTCACTCTAAAAGATAATAGAACTTAAAAATAATATTCTATTTATTCTATTCGTTTAGGGTTCAAAAAAATGAATTTATAACTCATCTTCCAATTTTTTTTAAAAAATCTACATTATTCAATAATGGACATGACGTGTGCCAGTGGTAGGTGATACACCCTTTTCTCCCTTTGATTGCAGTTTCAAGTCTTGTGGCCTTGCCTGACGCGACAGATTACTGCCCGACCTCCTGGTTGTCCTTTAATGGAAATGCAAAAATTATCTGAAACTAGAATTATCCAAAATACTTCTATCCAAACTCAAATTACGTACTTTATAAGGAAGGTAAACACAATAAATATACTTTTTTCCGTGTAATAAAATGCATAAACCTCATCATATATTCTTTTAAAACACTGCAACATCCTGACTTAATATAAAACCATATTGATTACATTCATGATCCCTTATTACTTATAGAATAATAGATATAATCCTTCTATCAAAAAATGTTTTAATCTACAAAAATGATGGAATATCAAATCATTAATCAGTTTCAATGTACTCAAGAATATATAATATAATTTATCCAAATCAATCATGTATTATTACAAAATCACTACCTCATTATCAGAACCATATATTGGTTTATAATTCTCTCAACCATATATTTTCCAAACATTTAACCTACTATTGAGTCACTTTCGTGGTTCCACACAATCTGTGGTCCTTAATGAAATAATACTATAGTACAATCCTTATATACTCCATAATTATTATAACAAGTAAATTTTTGATACAGTACACAAATGACATAATTCTATAATAAAAACATAAGAACTCTAATAATTACTCCTCATCTGTGGTACTATCATAACTTGATTATTATCCAATAAAATCATTTGGGGCATAATCTGATGATTTTTACATTGGTTTGCGTAGTGTCCCAACTCCTTGTAAATGAAGCATTGTACATTTGAAACCTTTTTCTTACCTTTCCCATCATGTACATGGTGTCCTTTTTCTCCATACTTATAGCGAACTGTCATTCCCTTCAGGAATGTTCAAGGGTGTTTATTCCTATGGTTATCACATATGGGAAAATTCTTCTTTTCCGTCTTCCCTTTATCCATCTTTCTCTATTCCATCATTTTCTTCTCCTGATTCCCTTCAAATCCATAGGACTCGGAGAATTCATTACTTATCTTATTAACACATGATATTATTTCATCATATGTTGAGAATACCTGGGAGACATTTTCCCTTCTAAATGTTGGCTTAATACCGTGAAAGATATGATCCTTTTTACTCTTTGGATCATTCTTATTGATGGAGTTCACATTCCTTCTACTGGGCACCATTTCTATACAATAGCATAAACTAGGTCAGTTTATGAATTTCAATAAATAATTCTAGACTTGTAAAATTCCTAATGTAAATTGAATAGTCTATGGATATAATCCAGAATCATAAAGATGTTTTCATTAAGGAATTATATCCTCATAAACCATTCATAAATATTTTTAATGAAAATGGGAATTATCCTAAGCATATTCCCTAGGAATGTCATAACCAATAGTGAAAGCAAGGCCCGTTGTGGTGTAATAGTTCCCATTCGAGTCTAGCTCAAAGCGGTGTTTTTGGGTTTTACCCCTAGGTACATATGTTCCAGAGCCGCCTCTACCTGCTTGTATCCAGACAAGAATGTATTTCTTGGAAAACTCAAAAAATCCCTACAATACCAAAATTCTTGGAAGTTCTTCTCTACTTATCCTCGATGTCTCTCTTATGGCTATGTGCTCTAAACAGAGTTTATTAAATCTAGTTTCCTAGTTTTGTACTAAACCTAATTTGATACCAACTATAATGCCCCGACCACAGTTAAGCAGAGTGGGTGCATTATTTTAATACATTGGCAAGATTATAAGGAATCATGTCCTGAAGGACCGATCAGTTTAGCAATATTGGAAACAAGATTCATACATAAGTTTAACATTACACTTTGAAGAGAAATACAACACAAATATATATCATTAGAAACATTAAAACCACCTAGTTTATGCATGAAGGTCACTTATAACTAACTTCTTCATATCCTGGGAAAATGAAACATACGAAAGGGGTCAGCTAAAATTCTTTGTAAGTGTTAGTAATACAATGGAAAATGACATAAATATTAAGCATGGTAAATAATTGAAACAATATGACTTTACCAATAATAAACATGAATAATTTTATGGAAATAATATGAGCTGAGTAAATAATGCCATAATAAAACATAATCATGGGTATTATACTCGTCAAATGACCACATGAACCATCAATATTATTTCCATAATGAGGGTATATATAATCCCGGACATTTTGAAACATTTTTTCAGTGCCTCAGCCAAGACGTCTAAAAATTATTAAGGCCTCGACCAAAACAATGAATAAAATTGGGAAAGGGCCTCAACAAATTCTACATCTAGTTGTATCATGAGACCTACTGATGCATCAAGGAGCTACAACGGGCTCCATCAGTCACTTACTAAGTGCAATATGTTCCTCATATGAAAAGGTTTAAACAGATCATAAACATTTGTATTAAAACTAGCTTTTGAATTGTCAATACATTAACCATAAACCATGAATGGAATAAAAATAGAATATCCATATCCAAACATAGCATGACTCATTCAATAGAATATGGAAGATTTTATTATAATAAATCAACCTCAATCAAAACTAATATTCAGTAAAGGATGCTTAAATAGTTGAAAATGATGTGTAAAACTTTTTGAGAGAAATATCCTTTCTGTAAAATCATTTTAAAGTCACTCATTTATAAATGATGTATTTTAAAGATATTTTTGAATCAAATTGTCCCATAAAACATTGATGATTTTGAAAAGAATTACCATTTCAATACATTCATTTACATATAAATAAATCCTCAATTTTTTTTTGAAAACATAGACATTAATTAAAAATATTTAGAAAGATAAATATTTAAAACATTTAAAATTATGATCTTGATAAAGAGTAACTTTCAAAAATACTTAATATATTCATTTTGAAATCATTTTTATGAAAAATGGACATGGATTATAAAAATGTCTCAGAAAATACTTACACATAAACAATCTCGGATAATAATGAGATCGTGAAAAAACCCTTACCAATTTGGTAACTTAAGAAACATACACCCAATGAAAGAAGTATCATACAATTAGTATGTAAGGAAACATAAATTATAATTAATTACACAATGAATACAATTATGGGTAGTACATACACCACATAAAAGGTAATAGTGGCAATATGGCAGGAATCTCACGGGAATAAGGAATGAGATGAAAACCCCTTACCTTGCACTTTCCTTTAGTTGAGGATACATTTAACCTCCTATATGAAGACCTTAGTATGTTATTAAATTATACCAGAACTATATTAATATTTATGATATCATACATTATTCATTTATATATTTATACTACCCATTTAAAAATAACATCCATGTTAAATTAACATTTCGGTTAATAATCGCTATCTTTATCGTACGTGTTTTAACCTGTTACTCCTGATTGTATCATTTAGATCATGATTTAAATACTTTTCTAATATAAAACGTGATTTATATATCATATATATTTAGAATATAAATATGTATAATAGACATATATAAGAAATGGAGAACACCGTTTATGTAGACGGTAGTCCGTACGTGCGCATAAATGATGTTTCCGTTTTCATACAGTATTGAACGGAAGTAAGTAATTAAGATATATGTACGTACATAAATACTTATATATATAATTATATATATATCTAGTATAATTATTTTGTCATATATTACATACTTATTAGTAATATATATTTTTATTATCGTCAATGAATGGTGAACTTGGAAATGAATCTAATCGCAACGTGGAGACGTTAATCCATACATACACACGAGTGAAAATATCATTCATTTGATATTAATATAATATATAATTGTATGGTATATAACATATACGGAATACTTATCATGTTATATTTATTATTTACATCAAATACACATCATTATTATACCCATCCAAATAACAATGTATTGAATAACAATTACACCACGACGTGGAGATGATAAGTTGTACGTACACACATTTGGTGACATGTCATTCAAAATGTGGATAGAATAATGAATTGTGTTGTACCATAATTATAATAACATCATAGTATATTGAAGATACTGGAATTATTATTTTATAATGGAAACAACAAAGAAAAACGAAGCGGAATAAGAAAGGAACTTGAAAGGGGGTGGTGAAATCATTAATTCTTCTTCGGGTTCTACATTTTGATTTGATCAAAAGGGCTCCTTAAGTGGGATTTATAACTAAATTAATTCCCCTAGGATGAAGGGAGGACTATTTAGAGGGTATTTTGACTAAGGTTGGCCGAGCCAAAAGGCTTTGAAGGTATGAATTTGAGAGAAGGGGGAGTGCTCTTTTGTAAGAGGGGTGAGGGGCACCTTTGGAAAAGCAAGAAATATTATTATATAATATATTAATATTCGTTTTATAATGGATAACAATTGTAATATTTAAAGGTTATGGTTGTTATAGATCAAAAACCACTCAACCAAGAGGTTTTAGAGAGGTTTGGGTCACTATAATTACCTTATCTTTTAGTTTTAACTCTTAGTTAATTAGTTTGGCATTTACCATGTCTCTTTGTATTTATATATTATATGGTTAATAAACATACTATAAACATACAATAGACCCCAAAGTGGTCCATTAATGATAAAAATATCATTATAAAAGTCCATTGGCCGAACCTTAGATCTTTAGGAATAGAATATCAATTAATAATATAAAATTTGTTTTAAAAACACTTTTATGTCAATTTTGACACTATTTGGTATTTTATTTTTGTAAAAGTCATCACAACAAGATTAATTTGACAATGATACATTGAATCATCCCTAACATGTCATATTCACATAGAAAATTCTTCGATGTCATTAAAAAATTTTAAATTTATTTATTTTAATATTTATAATACAATTTATTTGATTCTTTCGTAAATAAGGTAATTACTGCATCATCATTGTGTCATAAATAAATTTAATTATTTAATGTCTAAAAATTATAAATAAAATACAATGATGTATGAAATCCTTTTATCTTTTTAATGAATATTTATAATCTAATTTATCTTATGTATAACTCTATATTAAAAATGTTTTAGATATTAAATATTAATTTTAACTCTTTTAACTGTTCTTTGAATTAAATAATAATAAATGTCCTAATATAATCCAAGTGGAACAAAGAGGTTCATATTTTTTTCTCAAGGTTGTTTTTGGTCGAATTATACATAGCCAATTGAATTAGAACATGTGTTAGGGTAATATTTGTAAAGACCCGCAAATTTCAAGGAAATTTTTTTTTCTTAATTTTCTTTGGAATTTTACAAGGGCGCAGCTTCAGACGGCACCTGATTCCGAGGCCCGGTGTGCCCGGAATCAATTTCCGAAGTTTGGCTCGGGTACGTTCAGTGAACGGACGAGCGGGTTTTTCTATCTTTTGAACCGGTGCCCGGAATCGAATTCTGAGGGCACCGATGAAATCGCAGCGCCGGTATTTGCTTAGAAACGCCTCTTCCGGAGTTGTGTTTGCTCAAGACGTGGTTTTTAAATTTTGCGGCTTTAAGTCAGAATAAAATAAAGTTGTGCGACAACTTTATTTTATTTCACTTAAACTGCTTGGAATCCACTTAAAGTCACTTAAAGGCGGCTTGAATTGAGTTGAACTGGATAGGATGCTATCCAGAAATATCCTACCCCTTGGTAGGATATTTGTGCGGTGGGACCCGCACGAGCCCCGCCGTTTCTTTCGCTAAGTAACGCACCCGCGAAAACCCGTCAAAGTAACTGAAAAGTCAACCGACACGTTTTCTTTAATTCTTAACAGACCATTTAATTGGGCGGTTTATTTCGTAAATTAAATGGACTGTTTCTTCGTGAATTAAATGGGTCGTTTCTTTCGAATTGATGGATCGTTTCTTAACCGGTTTCGTGTTGGCATGTTTATAAAATAAGACCAACCTAAAAATCCTTGGAAAGGATTTGAGAGAATCTTCGTTCCTCCACCCTCTCCGCGAAGAACGCGAAGAACGCGAAGAACGCCGGAACCGGAATCCGACGACGCACGATCCGCGACGTCAACAGCTTTTCCGCGACCTTCTTCTTCTTCGGTGCCTCTTCTTCCGCGGCGAACCTGCGATCGGCGGTTAAAGGTGAGAATCGAAACTTCTAAATTCTCCCTTCTTAATTTCAATAACAACGGATTTAATTAATTAAATCCGTTTGTTCTTGATCCGGAGATTGGCGACGCGACGCCGGATACCGCGACGACGCGACGATCTCCTTCTTCCGCGACGAGCGATTCCGCGACGACCTCTCGTCCGACGACGACTTCGAGGTAGGGATTTATTTTGGAAATGTTACCCCTTTTAAATTTTCTCGTGAACGTTCTTGAAAATTTAAAAAGCCGGTTTCAAGCGAACAATTTTATCTTTAAATAAAATTGTTGGATCATGTGTTGATCATCTTATTCTTTTCTCCCGTTGTTTATGATTAACGCGGAGGGAGCGGGTCTAACGAACAAGACCCGGCAACCCTCCGCCGATCTTCCTTTTTGTGCGGATTTGGCGGGCGACGGCAAAAGCACGACGCAAGGGCCATTTGTTGATTCCGCAGTGGAGGACGCGTCCCGGGAGGAACAATGGCGCAGACGGGAGGCAAAACGGGCCACCGGAGCAACTCCGGCGGCCCGCGGAAGGAGGCGGCGGCGCCCGGCGCACCGCCGTGGAGATCTCCCGCCGCGGCTGAAGCCGCGGCGGCGGCGGCCGGTTCCGCGGCCGCGCGGAACCGGGAACGGACGCGGCGGCCCGGCCGCGTCCGCGTGCCAGGCGGCCCCCCGCGGGGGCCGCGTTTCTCCAAATGCCGCGGGTCAAACCCGCGGCGGCGGCCTGCTCGGCCGCTCGGCCGAAGCCGAGCCGGCCGGTTCGGGCCGACCCGGGTCGGGCCGACCCGGTTCGGCCGACCCAAGGGGGGGGTTCGGGCCGGGTCGCCCCGGGCCCAGAACCCCCGTTTCGGGCCTTCTTCGGTCTTTCGCCCATATCTTGGGCCAGGGACCTCCGATTGACGAACCGTCAACGGCTACGCGATCCTTGGATCGAGACGGTCGTTTCGGTATATTACACTCAAGGTTTCGGAAGACTTTGGGTTCGGCCGGTTTGGTTCGTACACGAAACCAACCGGGCCCTCGGAGCGGAAACGCTCATAACTTGAGCTACAGACGTCCGATCGACGTACCGTCAGCTGTGGTAGTTTCCTCTAAGTGAGACGGAACTTTTGGCATACTCCGCCCGAGGATCGGACACAGGCGGAGTACGGTCGGGTTGGTTTTGCCCTAAAAACCAACCGGGCCCCTGGGACGAAAATGCCAATAACTCTCAGACCGGGCGTCCGATTGACGCGCCGTCTGTTGCGTTGAGATCCTGTTGTCGATACGGAACTTTTGGAGACATCAACTTCGGACTACGTGTCAGTTGATGTATCAGCCTCTCGGCTCGTGGAGCGGACCCTCCTAACGAGCTCGCTATGTGCGGGAACCCTAGTGCTGGCTGTGACTTCGACGGCAGAGCAGAGATCCTCCGTGGACTGCGACGACGGCAGAGCAGAGATCCTCCGTGGACTGCGACGACGGCAGAGCAGAGATCCTCCGTGGACAGCGACGACGGCAGAGCAGAAATCCTTCGTGGACTGCGGCGACGACTGTGCAGAGATCCTCCGTGGACTGCGTCGACTACTGCACTCATCGATCCTACGTGGAACAGTGCTACCGAACCTGTGTGAGCTGAATCTTCTTTTTACCTTGAGCGGTGGAGCGCTTGGGTGTAGCGGCGGACCCGTGGTACTTGACAGTGGTGGTGCGCTTGGATGCAGCAACAGACCCTTGGCGGTGGAGCGCTTGGTTGTAGCGGCAGACCCGCGATACTCTACGGAGTGTGTGCGCTTGGTTGTAGCGACAGACCCGCGACGGTGGAGACGTGCGTGCGGAGTACGAAGACCGTGTAGATGACTGAGACCTGACGACTGCTTGACCGACTCGACTTGGAGTGAGTCGACTAGCCCAGTGGACGGAGCGCCCAGTAGTTGGCAGCAGACCCACGGCGGAAGGAGCGCCTGGTAGTTGGCGGCAAACCCGCGGTACTCGACAGGAGGAGTACCTCAGTAGGCTATCTGGGTGAGCGCCCGGTATTTGGCAGCAGACCCTCAGCGGACGGAGCGCCCGGTAGTTGGCAGCAGACCCGCGGTACTCGACAGGAGGAGTACTTCAGCAGTCTTAGGTTAGTGAGCAGTACCTCGGAGTCGTGACAGGACCACTGTACACTTCAGAGATGGGGCTCTTCAACATTTACGGTTTCGATAATGAAAATCCTGGTTGAGGTGAATCTTATGTTACTCTCCTTTGTGGATTGTGTTGAACTATCCTATGTGGATTTACTGTTACTCTCCTTTGTGGATTGTGTTGAACTATCCTATGTGGATTTACTGTTACTCTCCTTGTGGATTTGAGTCTTGCTTCCTTTGTGGGTTGAGTTGTTCTTGAGCTCGTGAGCAGAGCTAGAATTGGGGACTTAGGTATATGTATGGGCATATACCTAAGTCGAGTCAGATGTTACTTCGTGATTGCATCTTTCTTTTGTGCTATATCCTTTGTGGATTTCGGGAGACCTTCGGGGGTCTCGGGGTCCTTACTGAGTAGCTTGTACTCACCCCTGCACGGGCTATGCCCGCACCTTGTTGTGTTGGTTGCAGACGACGGACAGCGCTGATCGCGGTTGGGGCGTGGAGCAGGACGGTACCTGGAGGTGGACCACTGGGCGGGACGTGCTCAGAGCGGACGTGGGACCCGAGGAGCCTGGAGGCTATCTGTACCCACCCTTCAGGTGGGATTGCCAGTGGACGACACGAGGCCGCCATCTTTTCTTCAGTTTCTGTACTTTACTTTTCAGTTGTACTTTACAGTTGGGCTTGTATTTCCGGCCCCCTTTACTTTTCTGCACTTTACTTTCCGCTTGCTGACTCTGTGTGGTTGTTACTTATAAAGGCAATTCCTTCCCTGTTTACTGGGATTTTACGCCTTGGTGCTAGTCGCCAGCCCCTGGCCTATGGAAGGCGGGCTTGGGGGTAGTCACGGCACGGGCCCCGAGGACGGGTCGTGACAAATTGGTATCAGAGGTGGTCGGTTCTACCGCGGACTCTGATCGTCCTTTCTTTCTATGTGAAGCAATAGTGTTTAGTGTATTGAGTGTGGTTATCAGTTCAGGTTGCCCAGTGTTGGTGCGGCGGCCGACGTATCCGTACACCAGGACCCTGACTTCTGATTTCCAACTTAATGCACGAAAACACTGATTGCGTGTGTGTTTCCCAAAAGGTTTAAAGTCAGCTCAAACCAGGTCAGCTCACCAGGTATAAATCGTTGACCGTGACACAACTGTTCAGGATGTCACCATGCAGATAGTTAGCTGGAGTTCCGAGAGAGTTCTCGATGATGGCCCACCGAGCAGCGAGACTCCGGTGCAGGGCCCTTTTTCAGTGTTGGAACCTTCGGGTGGTGTACGAGCAGCACCACCACCCGTTAGGCAGAGGATGCCACTAGCTGACAGTGCACGCTAGCAGAGCGCGATGCACGAGTTCTAGCAGTAGAGGCCTCTGAGGATACGAGGCGAGACAGTTTTCCCAGGCAGCAGTGGACTGGATGGAGGCGGTTGCTAGAGTTCTACGCCTAGCTTGGATACTAGTAGAGCGGATGATGATCTTAGCTTCTGTTGTTTCCAGTGAGTGACCATGAGGTTGGTTCTTATAGTAATGAGGCTTCGGTACGCGAACCGATACCTAGGATAGTACCTACGGGTAGTGCGCCAGCTATGTCACTACATGTTGGTCAGTAGACACTACCGGCGGTACCGGTAGCAGAGAATCACAGGCTTAGTGCCTTACATATGTTTTAGCACCAGATATCCCTCAAGTTTCGAGGTGAGCCTGACTCGTAGGCGGATGAGGACTGGCTTGAGGAGGTGGTTGTGAGTTTTCTGGAGCTAATACAGCTTCGACAGTACGACATGTCGGAAGCAGAGCACTCATCGTGGCTTACCAATCAATCGTAGTACTCGTTGGTTACGTTGTGATCAGTTCCTTAGACTCGAACTTCTGAGCGAAGTGTGTCTAAGGGAAATCCGAACCATTACTTTTCCTCTATGCATTTCTACCTATGCTAGGATGCTAGAGAGAACCTTTGTGGTTGTGAACGTTAGCAGTGAAAGGCAGGAAACTAGCGCCAGTCTCAGAGACTCGGGCGTGTAAAATGTTTCAGGAGGAGGAAGTGCTAAGGACAGATGAATCTGCAGGGTAGCAGACGTGGAAGCGGAGCTTAGAGAGCAGCATGTGGTGGTGTACATTTCGACATGTTACGACCACCCGACTTAGTAGTCCCCGCCAGGCTCAGGGAGCAGGAGGGCTGGGGAGGAGAGTAGCTGCATTGCGGTCAAGGAGTGTGACCCAGGAACTCTGAGAATGATTCGGGGTACGAATTATGTCTACTACGAGCTGCCATATCTATAGACATAGGAACCGATCATTCAACCCTTCCACGAATCATGTCCCAGACCTAGAGGTTCCGGGTAAGCCGTAGACTTGACCCTCACGTCTGGAGATACCTTTGGGAGGAGACTCGATAATCACACTTACGCCGACGGTGTGATTTGACCTCGAGGCGAGAGTTTCGGTTGGAATCTCTTGGTGGCAGCGTAGAGGCCTTACGACGTTGATCTGGGTATGATTCACAAATCATACCCCGGTTGACTGTTTTAGGCAAACGTCGGAATGGGTTTTCCTTGGTCGGCGAAAAGGAAACCCTGGGCAGCACATGTTAAACTCAGGCATAAGAGGGTGTGGCCGATCACTCTTGAGTTGGTCAACCCTACCCTTGTGGCAGCAGGAGTTTTGAGTTTCAGTTCTAACCTAAAAAGGGAAACCTCTTGAATTCGAGGGGGACGAACACGTTCTTATACGGTCTCAACCCGATGAGGTTTCGGAGATGTGGCCGAGGCGGCAGGTTATCTCTGAAGTTCGATGGGCCTTTCCAGGTCCTCAGCAGGATATGAGAGGTGGCTTATCGCCTGGCTCTACCACCTCAGTTGCACCGGGTGCACGATGTCTTTCACGTGTCTCAGCTGAGGAGATACGTGCACGACCCGACGCACATCATCGACTTTGGGGAGCTGGACGTGGACGATGGGGCGACTTTTGCGGAGGTCCCAGTGGAGATCGAGGATCGACAGGAGCGGGTCCTACGTGGGCGGTCGATTCCTCTTGTGCGCGTCAGATGGCAGCACGGGAACCTCCAGGAGAGCACTTGGGAGCGGGAGGCTCAGATGCGTGCTCAGTACCCCCATTTGTTCCCCTAGTTTTTGATGTATCTTTACAGGGACGTAAAGCCCTGAGGTGGGAGTAATGTAAAGACCCGCAAATTTCAAGGAAATTTTTTTTTCTTAATTTTCTTTGGAATTTTACAAGGGCGCAGCTTCAGACGGCACCTGATTCCGAGGCCCGGTGTGCCCGGAATCAATTTCCGAAGTTTGGCTCGGGTACGTTCAGTGAACGGACGAGCGGGTTTTTCTATCTTTTGAACCGGTGCCCGGAATCGAATTCTGAGGGCACCGATGAAATCGCAGCGCCGGTATTTGCTTAGAAACGCCTCTTCCGGAGTTGCGTTTGCTCAAGACGTGGTTTTTAAATTTTGCGGCTTTAAGTCAGAATAAAATAAAGTTGTGCGACAACTTTATTTTATTTCACTTAAACTGCTTGGAAGCCACTTAAAGTCACTTAAAGGTGGCTTGAATTGAGTTGAACTGGATAGGATGCTATCCAGAAATATCCTACCCCTTGGTAGGATATTTGTGCGGTGGGACCCGCACGAGCCCCGCCGTTTCTTTCGCTAAGTAACGCACCCGCGAAAACCCGTCAAAGTAACTGAAAAGTCAACCGACGCGTTTTCTTTAATTCTTAACAGACCATTTAATTGGGCGGTTTATTTCGTAAATTAAATGGACTGTTTCTTCGTGAATTAAATGGGTCGTTTCTTTCGAATTGATGGATCGTTTCTTAACCGGTTTCGTGTTGGCATGTTTATAAAATAAGACCAACCTAAAAATCCTTGGAAAGGATTTGAGAGAATCTTCGTTCCTCCACCCTTTCCGCGAAGAACGCGAAGAACGCGAAGAACGCCGGAACCGGAATCCGACGACGCACGATCCGCGACGTCAATAGCTTTTCTGCGACCTTCTTCTTCTTCGGTGCCTCTTCTTCCGCGGCGAACCTGCGATCGGCGGTTAAAGGTGAGAATCGAAACTTCTAAATTCTCCCTTCTTAATTTCAATAACAACGGATTTAATTAATTAAATCCGTTTGTTCTTGATCCGGAGATTGGCGACGCGACGCCGGATACCGCGACGACGCGACGATCTCCTTCTTCCGCGACGAGCGATTCCGCGACGACCTCTCGTCCGACGACGACTTCGAGGCAGGGATTTATTTTGGAAAAGTTACCCCTTTTAAATTTTCTCGTGAACGTTCTTGAAAATTTAAAAAGCCGGTTTCAAGCGAACAATTTTATCTTTAAATAAAATTGTTGGATCATGTGTTGATCATCTTATTCTTTTCTCCCGTTGTTTATGATTAACGCGGAGGGAGCGGGTCTAACGAACAAGACCCGGCAACCCTCCGCCGATCTTCCTTTTTGTGCGGATTTGGCGGGCGACGGCAAAAGCACGACGCAAGGGCCATTTGTTGATTCCGCAGTGGAGGACGCGTCCCGGGAGGAACAATGGCGCAGACGGGAGGCAAAACGGGCCACCGGAGCAACTCCGGCGGCCCGCGGAAGGAGGCGGCGGCGCGGGTCGCCGGCGGCGCCCGGCGCGCCGCCGTGGAGATCTCCCGCCGCGGCTGAAGCCGCGGCGGCGGCGGCCGGTTCCGTGGCCGCGCGGAACCGGGAACGGACGCGGCGGCCCGGCCGCGTCCGCGTGACAGGCGGCCCCCCGCGGGGGCCGCGTTTCTCCAAATGCCGCGGGTCAAACCCGCGGCGGCGGCCTGCTCGGCCGCTCGGCCGAAGCCGAGCCGGCCGGTCCGGTCGGCTGGGCCGCGCCCAGGCCGGACCGGACCCGGCCGAGCCGGTTCGGGCCGGTTCGGGCCGACCCAAGGGGGGGGTTCGGGCCGGGTCGCCCCGGGCCCAGAACCCCCGTTTCGGGCCTTCTTCGGTCTTTCGCCCATATCATGGGCCAGGGACCTCCGATTGACGAACCGTCAGCGGCTACGCAATCCTTGGATCGAGACGGTCGTTTCGGTATATTACACTCAAGGTTTCGGAAGACTTTGGGTTCGGCCGGGTTGGTTCGTACACGAAACCAACCGGGCCCTCGGAGCGGAAACGCTCATAACTTGAGCTACGGACGTCCGATCGACGTACCGTCAGCTGTGGTAGTTTCCTCTAAGTGAGACGGAACTTTTGGCATACTCCGCCCGAGGATCGGACACAGGCGGAGTACGGTCGGGTTGGTTTTGCCCTAAAAACCAACCGGGCCCCTGGGACGAAAATGCCAATAACTCTCAGACCGGGCGTCCGATTGACGCGCCGTCTGTTGCGTTGAGATCCTGTTGTCGATACGGAACTTTTGGAGACATCAACTTCGGACTACGTGTCAGTTGATGTATCAGCCTCTCGGCTCGTGGAGCGGACCCTCCTAACGAGCTCGCTATGTGCGGGAACCCTAGTGCTGGCTGTGACTTCGACGGCAGAGCAGAGATCCTCCGTGGACTGCGACGACGGCAGAGCAGAGATCCTCCGTGGACTGCGACGACGGCAGAGTAGAGATCCTCCGTGGACTGCGACGACGGCAGAGCAGAGATCCTTCGTGGACTGCGGCGACGACTGTGCAGAGATCCTCCGTGGACTGCGTCGACTACTGCACTCAGCGATCCTACGTGGAACAGTGCTACCGAACCTGTGTGAGCTGAATCTTCTTTTTACCTTGAGCGGTGGAGCGCTTGGGTGTAGCGGCGGACCCGTGGTACTTGACAGTGGTGGTGCACTTGGATGCAGCAACAGACCCTTGGCGGTGGAGCGCTTGGTTGTAGCGGCAGACCCGCGATACTCTACGGAGTGTGTGCGCTTGGTTGTAGCGACAGACCCGCGACGGTGGAGACGTGCGTGCGGAGTACGGAGACCGTGTAGATGACTGAGACCTGACGACTGCTTGACCGACTCGACTTGGAGTGAGTCGACTAGCCCAGTGGACGGAGCGCCCAGTAGTTGGCAGCAGACCCACGGCAGACGGAGCGCCTGGTAGTTGGCGGCAAACCCGCGGTACTCGACAGGAGGAGTACCTCAGTAGGCTATCTGGGTGAGCGCCCGGTATTTGGCAGCAGACCCTCAGCGGACGGAGCGCCCGGTAGTTGGCAGCAGACCCGCGGTACTCGACATGAGGAGTACTTCAGCAGTCTTAGGTTAGTGAGCAGTACCTCGGAGTCGTGACAGGACCACTGTACACTTCAGAGATGGGGCTCTTCAACATTTACGGTTTCGATAATGAAAATCCTGGTTGAGCTGAATCTTATGTTACTCTCCTTTGTGGATTGTGTTGAACTATCCTATGTGGATTTACTGTTACTCTCCTTTGTGGATTGTGTTGAACTATCCTATGTGGATTTACTGTTACTCTCCTTGTGGATTTGAGTCTTGCTTCCTTTGTGGGTTGAGTTGTTCTTGAGCTCGTGAGCAGAGCTAGAATTGGGGACTTAGGTATATGTATGGGCATATACCTAAGTCGAGTCAGATGTTACTTCGTGATTGCATCTTTCTTTTGTGCTATATACTTTGTGGATTTCGGGAGACCTTCGGGGGTCTCGGGGTCCTTACTGAGTAGCTTGTACTCACCCCTGCATGGGCTATGCCCGCACCTTGTTGTGTTGGTTGCAGACGACGGACAGCGCTGATCGCGGTTGGGGCGTGGAGCAGGACGGTACCTGGAGGTGGACCACTGGGCGGGACGTGCTCGGAGCGGACGTGGGACCCGAGGAGCCTGGAGGCTATCTGTACCCACCCTTCAGGTGGGATTTCCAGTGGACGACACGAGGCCGCCATCTTTTCTTCAGTTGCTGTACTTTACTTTTCAGTTGTACTTTACAGTTGGGCTTGTATTTCCGGCCCCCTTTACTTTTCTGCACTTTACTTTCCGCTTGCTGACTCTGTGTGGTTGTTACTTATAAAGGCAATGCCTTCCCTGTTTACTGGGATTTTACGCCTTGGTGCTAGTCGCCAGCCCCTGGCCTATGGAAGGCGGGCTTGGGGTAGTCACGGCATGGGCCCCGAGGACGGGTCGTGACAATATTAATATCATTATTACCCATAATTACCCTATTTACTTTTAACTCTTGTAAATAAAAGTAAAAAGTTACTATTACCCAAAAATTATTTTTATCTTATTGAACCAGATTTTACTCCTTAATATTAATAGTGTCTCTCAGATTTTTGAAATTCCTCTCACAAAAGTGATAAAATTATGTTTTATGTTAATTTACAAATTCTCCTAGGAGATGGGTAAAAGACTGTGAAAAGATCAATACAATTTTCATATATCTAAAATTATTATAAACCGACTCCAATGAATTAAATTGAACATATATAGCTATTATGTATGTATTTTGACCAAAAATAAATTCAAATAAAATAAATAAATATTTAAATAAATATTTGGTTTTAAACAATAACTCATTCTTTTTCACTATTCATCAAAAATTAAAAGTTTTCTGAAAAATACCAAAAATTCACCCTAAGATAATTTTTATATTTTGAATTCAATAATAAAGTCTATTTTTCCAAATTGAAATCATAGAGGTTTCATTTATTAATCTGGAACTAATTCCCACTGTCGAAACAAAAAGGCATATTTTTAAGAAAGAATAACTATCAATAGTTTGACACTTGTATTTGTCCAATTTCATAGTAAAATTACATAAAATGACAATCATTAAATTAAATGGTAAAAATATAATCTATGTATTCTTCCAAAACATTATAATGTATAAATTAACAATATAAATTATTTTAATTAAAAAGTTGTTTTCAAATAAAATATTGTATTTTCAATTTCACTCAAATATAAAAGTTATCAGAAAAAAACAAAACATTATTGAAACTAAATTATTATGTCCCGATTCTAAAGAAGAAGTTTATTTTTTCAAATCGAATATATGAATGTTTCAAATATTGGATTTAAAAATGCATTTCCATTAAAAGGCGGTAAAATTGCAATTTTTTTTTGAAAAATACTTCTTTTATCTAAAAAATTGTATTTGTTATTACATTTTTTCTAAGAAACAAATAATATAGACTCTAAAATTTTAATGATTATATAATGTTCAAAATTCAGTTAATACTATTCATAAACTCTTTTGAATGGCTAGTTTGGTATGTCATGTTGTGCTTGAACACGATGTTTCATGTAGTGTAAGTTATTGAATTACTTTGATGAAATAACGTACTTTGAAATCATGGGGTGTTACATATCCCATCTAATAATTGAGTAGATACACATTGTATTTTGATCCTACAATTGGTATCATATCAGGCCTCCGAATGAATTATACTAACATATATGTTTTCTTCTTAAAATTTTCCATGTTTTAAATTCTTGATGCTTATATTCTCTTGTTTATATTTTTCATAATGATTTTTATATTTTTTTAGTATTTTACAACTACAAACTATTGTGAAAATGTACATTCTTATAGAATGGAAGGTATAAATATTGGTTCCATTGACACTCTAAATCCTATCAGACCACCTATTTTTTATGGTAATGATTATGAGTACTCATTGTATATGATGAAATCTATTGTTATGAAAACCAAAGTAGAATTTTTTTTGATGATTACTGGGGATTACAAAATTCCATTCTAGGAAGTCAAAAACATCACAAATTAAGAAAAATCAGAATATCAACTAAAAAACAATGTACCTTATACTTTGTTGTGTTATATGACTAGGAATATATATAGTCAAATATTCTCTTTTGAAGCTTCCAACTGCATCTAAAAGAAGCATGAAGTTACACACATTGGGACTTCAAATGTAAAAGAAATTAGAAGAGCTATGTTAAAATTAGAATATCATGGATTTTTTTCTTTACAGAGAATCTATTTTCAAAGTAAAAATAATGATTTCTGACTATTGTCAATAGTATTCTATCTATGGGAGTGAAAGGCACTAATGATGAAGTTATTGTAGATAAAATAATTGAAATAATTCCATGTAAGTGGGAATAAAAAAGGACAGCTATTGATGAGGATATAAAAGAATCTAATATTACTCTTGGTGAGTTATTTTGAACTCTTATTTAACAAGAATCCAAAATGATGAGATATGCTGATTTCAATAAAAAGAAGAATTATAATGGAGATGTAGCTTTCACTACTACATCTAAATCCAACACCTCAGAATGTGTAACTATATATAAAGCTAAGAATTCTATTTTTATATCTTAATTAAGTGATTGTGATCATTTAGAAAATTAATTAGCCAATCTTTCTTGAAGGATGAACATGATTGTGGGAAAGAAAGACTTTAAATACATATATAAGAATAATGATAGAAAGGAAATGAAATATTTTGAAGTAACCTAATATGAATGTAAAAGGGATGGACAAATAAGACCTGATTTTCCGATTCTTAGAAGAAAAACAAGAATTAAAATGATTTTGATATAAATAAGAAGAAGTATTACAATACTAATTCTAAGAAATAATTTAATGAAAATGACACCTAGTGTTCCAATGGTAGTGACTCTTCAGAAGAATCTTCAAAATATGAATCTTTTAGTCACAAAAATACTGGTCTTATAAACATAGTAAATATTGAAAATCCATGTCTTATGGATAAGGTACACAATTCTAAATCCATAACCAATATATATTTTATTGAAAATTTTTAAAATGAATAATATTTTGAATATTAAAATGATGAATATTCCTCAGTAGAAGATAACATCGCGCCTTCATTTGAAGAAGATTCTAGGTTTACCAAGATTCTTGAAAATAAAAATAGGGAAATATAGAACAATTTATAGAAGGGAAATTCTAGTGTTTTTAACTAATGAAGAATCAAATATTTCTAAATATCTATATCAAAAAATTATTTATTTTGAAAGTGTTTCTAAAAAACATAAGGATGTTAATTTTGAGAAGGATAAAATTTCTAATAATCTTAATGAATTTATTTCTATGAAAAATATTTTAGAGGTTAACTTTAGTACTAAAACTAATAACATTGAGGATAACAACATCTTTATTAAACAAAAGTAAAATATATTTTCTTTAAGGAAATAATTATCAAACATTACCTTTATTAAGGAAAAATTTTGTAAGATATATTCCCAAATTCTCTATTTAAGTAATAGTTCCGGATTAGGTAATAATTATTTGAAACCAATTTTTAGTAAAAAATATATTTTTTCCATAATGTACCCTATTATTTACAAAATGAAAGTGTAGTGGACATTGGGAGAAAATTATTCTTAATAGAAACCCCAATATTTATGTTTTCATAATGTTATTTTTTCTAAGAAGATGTGGATTCCTAAATTCTTACTTTCTAAAATTTTCAGATCTAAGAATGATCAGATTTCGAATGACTAACTCTTATATTTTTAGGATAATAAAGAAAGTAACAATTGTAATAATTGGTACATGGATAGTGGATGTTCTCAACATATGAATAGTAACAAAGACATAATTGAAATATTTAACAAGACAAGAGGAGTAAAAGTAACTTTTAGAGATAATGCTTAGGGAGAAATTTTTGGTATATGTAATAATGTTCTTCTTGAAAAAACATTCATTTCAAATGATTTATTTATTAAGGGTATTAAGAAATACTTAAATATCATAATACAATTATATTATAAAGGTTACCGTGTGGATTTTATGAATTATAAATTCACTTTCCCAAATTCTAATTAAAATATTATTCTTTCTAACCATAGGAATGAGAATGTTTACACTCTAAACATAGAAGTACATTGGGGAAAAAATCTATCATTCCTTAGTGCTATAGAAGATAAATATTTGTTATAAAATATATTGTTAAGTTATTTAAACCTTATGAACCTATTCAAAATCTCAAATAAAAGACTTGTTAATGATATACTAGAGAATTGATTTGATTCTTCAAATGTTTATGATCCTTGTCAATATAGAAAGGAATATAAAACATGTTTTTTTGTCAATCAGTGAAGTATCAAATTATTACGCATTACAATTAGTGCATATGGATCAATTTGGTCCAATATAAACTAATGTTTTTTAAGAAAATACTATGTATTGTTTGGGATTTTGATTACATTAGATTTACATGGGTATATTTTCTAGAATAGAAAGGTGAATATTTTTCTTATTTGAAAACATTTAGATTACATGTTATAATTGAGAAAAACGTTCCATTTATAATTATTCATACCGATCAAGGAGGAAAATTTCAAAATTCATATTTTGAAACATTTTGTTGTAATAAATTCATTACTCATAACTTCTCAGTTCCATGAACTCCTCAACAGAATGGTTTTATTTAAAGAAGAAATCTAATTTTTCCTGCGATAACTACATCCATGTAGGGTGAATATTCTACAGCTAATCAAAATTTGGGATGAATATATTAGTACTTATTTTTATACTATAAATCATGTTTTAATCAGAACATTTCTTAAAAAACGTCTTATGAATTTTAGACCAGTCTAAATCATAGAATTTAATACCTAAAAGTATTTGGTTGTAATGTATTCATCCTGAATACTGAAGATAATTTACAGAAATTTTCACCTAAATCAGATGAAGGAAGATTCATTGGCTATTCCACTACATCTATGTCTTATAGAGTTTTGAATAAAAACACATATACTGATGAAGAAATAGTGCATGTCAAATTTGATGGAACTAGTCCTTTTGTTTTTAAACAAACCAAACCAAAATCCTCATATGTGTTTTCAAAAACTGATTATCAACCTGTGATAGATTAATCTTCTAATATGGAGAATGTTCAATAAAATATTTCTATAGAATTTACACCAGATGATTTAATACCATATGTTGATGAAAATGATTTACAAAACCTAAATGAGTAGCTTCATAAGAATCATCATAGTGATAATATCATTGGAGATTTAAATCAACCTATAAGGACTAGAAGTTAATTAATAATTTAAGTAGACAATGAAGAATTTATTTACCAATTTGAAAAAAATAACTAATGAATCTTTAGGTGATGATGATTGTATGAAATCCCTGCATGATTTTCCTAATTAATTCAAAGGGACCAATGTATTGACCTTATTTGAAATGCCTAAGGAAACTTCTGTTGTTTGAGTGAAATGGGTCTTCAGAAATAAGTTTGATGAAAAGGAAATCATATTAATAATTAAATTCCGATTAAATTCTAATGGATATAATGAAAAAGAAAGAATAGACTATGAGTAAACATATTCTCAAGTATCTAGACTTGAATCTATTCGCACTTAACATCCTTTACATCATTCATAAATTTCAAAATTTTAAAAAGAGATATAATGTTTTGTTTCCTTAATGAATATATTCATGAGGATGATTATGTGGGACAAACTCTAGGATTTACGGACACAAAAAATCCTAAACATGATTTAAAACTTAACAAGGCCTTATATGGACAGAAACAATCCACTAGATCCTGGTATGATGGACTTATAAGAATTTTGTTACAAAAAAAATTTTATTAAGGGAACTACTGATCCAACTATTTTCATAAAGAATGATAACAAAAAATTTTTAATTATTAAAATATATATTCATTCCATTATATTTGGATCAACATGGAAATCATTCTTTAATTTTTTTCCAAATATAATGATATTTTAGTTCAAAATGAGTATGATGGGTGAGTTTACATTTTTCCTAGGTTTTCAAATATTTCAAAAACTAGAAGGTATTTAAATATCACAATATAATTATATTAAATATATTCTGAAAAAGTTTGGATATTAAAACACTAAAATTATAATCACTCCAATCAGTTCCTCAAATTTCCTTGATCTTGATATTGCTAGGAAATCATTAGATCAAAAATCATTTAGAGTTATGTTAGGAAGATTACTATACATGATAGCTAGTCATCAAAACATACTGATAGTATTCTTATTTTAAAGAAATCAATTTAATACAAAGTAATCACATTTAAAAGTAGTGAAATAAATTTTTCTCTATTTAAAGGGAACCTTCGATATAGGACTATTCTGTACTTTTAGAAACACTTTTTTTTAAAAGAATTTCCGTTTCTGATTTGGGTGGATGTAAAATAGATTGAAGATAAGCATCTAGAACATTTAATTTATTAGAAGATTCATTAGTTTTATTTTCATGTAAAAAGTAACACACAATAACACTTTCCACTACTAAAGCTGAATATATTTTAGCTAGAAGTTGTTGTGCCCAAGTGTTGTGGATGTAACAAGCACTCAGATACAATGGCTTGAGTTTTACAAAAACATAGATATTATGTTATAATACAAGTTCCATTTCCATAATAAAAAAACCCTAAACATAACTCTCATGATAAACACATAGATATTAGGCGTCGTTTTCTTCTAGATCACACAATTAAAGGAGATACTATTATTTGAAATCTCAAAAATACAGGATCAAGTTGCTGATATTTTTACAAAATATGTATCCTCTGATAGATTTGAATATATCAATGAAAAGTTAGGAATAAAAAATGCAAGGTAATCATCCATATTAGTTTTCCATTGATGCATTTCTCATTATAATGTGTAACTACTTATCGTAGGGGGAGTACATTATCTTCGTAATCAAAATTTTCGCTTAATCAAATTTTTTTCCTTAATAAAAACATTCATTATCATATTATTTCGTTAGTAAATTTTTTTTCAAAATTAAATTTTTTTACCCTAAATCAAAATTTTTCATAACTATTTTTTTTTCAGAACTCATAATTCTGAAAAAAAAATTTATTTTCCTTAATATATTTTTTTGGAATTTAATGTTCTTCAAGAAGAATATTTTTTCTTTAAAATTTATTTTTCAATTCGGAAAGTATGTTTCCTTAAATAAATTTCTCTAAGTGAATTATTTTAACTGTTAGTATTTATGAAAGATTGTATCAGATTAATTTTTCCTAAACACGAAATTTTTCATAAAACATAAAAATATTAGAACCTACAAAATCCATTTTCGGCATTCATATCATACAAGAGATCAGTTTCCACCCTTTTCAACGGTTATAACAAATCAGGAATTACAATCATTACCCCGATGACTATAAAAGGGCCCCTATTTCTCCTCCGAAATAAATATGACAATATTTTTATGTCAAAGCACTGCCTGTCTTAAAATATCTCATTCCACTTTTCTGAATCTTCTTAGACTACAAATGTTGTATGAAGGCCCCCCATAGAAATATATTTCATCAACAAAGGAATTCGGGGAATGGAAAATATACATGGAAATGTTAGTTGGTCCAAAATTCTTCTCTATTTATAATTACTTGATTAAATAAAACGTGATGCTGAATAGATGGGAGATATTTTGCGTAGCGAAGCGAAAATATCAGTTAAAGGAAATTGAGTGACATGGACACAAAGGATTAAAAACACAGAAGATAAATCACCTCTCAACGAATTTCAGGATTCTATTATTATGGGTACACATTTTCTTCATTCCAATTAAAAGAAACAAAGACTCTTTAATGAAAAGTGACATATTTGTCTGGGATATTTTGTTTATCATGGGGAAGATAATCCCAGTGAAGTATATACTTCTGAAAATCACCACCATCAATAATAGAACTATCAATTCCTAAATAATCATGTATCTGAAAATTTTATATAATATTATAATTCTATTTATAGAATTGTTCAAAATTTACGGCATCTTTATGCCATGAAATTTTTAGATATTGCTACCATGTAATGAAACATTGATTAGGATAACATTAGGCTTCGATATCATGTATATAGTATTTTATGATCTTTCAAAAATTAACATTGAATCTCTAGATGTGAAATTTTAATATGTAGAGGCTTACAAGATATATCAAAAGAAGATAAAGATATAATAATTAGAAACCAAAGAGAAGCCTGCAGTTTTAAAAACGCATTCAACTCCACCAAAGCTGATGAAAAAATATATTCCCTGATAAAGCAGTAGAGAAGTTTAGGGATTATAAGAATGATAAGAAATAATGAGATCCCAATTTTTTCCTAGATCTTGCTGATCCAAAGGCCCGGAATATTGAAACAGCTTAAGAGCTATAGATGTAAGAAAAAGAGAAGAAAAAATTAAGAAAATGTTTGAATATGAGTTTGTTCAAGCACTCCTCAATGCTACTAGGAATGTCTCTATATAGATTTAGGTACCAAAATATTTTCTCCAAGAACTAGTACCAGTTGAAACTCTTGGAAATAAATTCATAATTCAGTAACTAGAATTGGATGAAGAAATTGTTCAGGAAGAATAACTAGAAGAAGGATAATATGAGAGTAATGATGTTATAATGTAAGTTAAAGAATATAATGAGAAGGAAAGTCATTATGAAAAGACTTCAATTCAAATTTCCCAGGCTGAATCAACTAAAATTAATTATCAAGGAAAATAGGTCGAGGGTCAGGAAGAGGATGAGTGACCTTCTCATGATGAAATTAGTAATCTTGAATTCATCCATCCTATTGATAATAACAGATATATTGAGAAATAATAGATTGATGATGATGTAATTTTACACCTTTATGATATTGAGCAGAAATCTCCAAAGGTGGTGGAGACTATTTCAAAAGTAGAAAAGGGAAAAAACTTATTGATAATACACCTATGATGGATATTGTGGTTAAGAAGTATGCTAGTTGTTTATCTAAGAGGAAAGCAGTAGAGCTAGAAAATGAATCTTTACCTACAGGGGAATCAAATTCCTAATCATCTTCCATGGGCCAGGATTTCATGGTTAAATCTTTGAAGATGTTTGTAGACAAAATAACATTGTTTTCATGTATTTATTCAAGATACCAACATCTTCAAAACTCATTTAATTAGAATTAAAATTCCCTAGGCATGCTCATGTAAAAATTCATCAATATTTTGGCTTATTTAAAAACCATTTATCTTGGTTATGATGGTCAAAGGAGATATTATAAAGAAATTAAAAATTGGTCCAAAAGAACGATTGAATACTAGAGAAAGACAAATCATGGAAGAGTCATATGAAATGTTCAATTAGGAAGAAGAGATACTGAATTCTTAGGATTAAATCCATAAATCTCATGATGAATGAATCAAGGATATAGAAAAGAAATATTAGGATCTTGAATAGTTGTTGAAGTTGATTGAGGAAGATTATAAAGAGATCAAGAAGATAAAGGATATTGTTAGGAATATCTTGCCGAAGGAATAAAAGGATGAATAATTTTTCCTCTCAATTCAGATCTTTTGTTTTATTACCATATATCAATTTTTCTCAATCATAATAAAAATTTCACAATCCTTCTTTTTTATTTGTTTTCTATAGTTTAAATCTTTCAGGTACCATTTTTTTCCATTCCCTCTATTCATATTATAAAATAAAAAATGGTAAAATATAAAGGTCAAAATAATATTATGTATAAAGAATAGAATTCCCAACCAATAGAAGATTTTATGTAAGGAGGATTTTATTTAAAAAAGACTTTATTATGATTGAAAACTTAAATCTCTATAAGGAAGTCATGAATATGATCATTAGGGATTTGAAAAGATAAGGGGAGTTATATGTATTCATCATGACAGATAATTAAAGCGATAAAAGTTTTTATTTATAATGTTCATAAAGAAAATTTATATCCCTTATATTATTTTTCAAAAGGTTGTTTGTGCATTTCCAAAAGGGGGAGATTGTTTAGACAATAAGGTTTCCTTATGAATTTTCCCTTCCTCTATGATATAAAAATAAAAAACACTTTATTTTAAAGAAAATTATCTTTCCCAAAAGATTATTTTTTAATGAAAATTTACATTCTCTAAGGAATTTTTTTCCTTACCTCAATTTTTATTATATCATATTATCTTCTCTCAATACTATCTTCATTTAATTACAAATTATAAAATTTTGATCCTTATTAAAAACATAGGAATCTAATATTTCTTTGAATATAGATTTTTCTTTTCCTAGAATAGGATATTTTTAAAATTTAGAATCGGAATTCTCTGAAATTTAGACTCCGAATTATCTAATATTCAAACTCTGAATTCTCTAAAATTCATACATCGAAATCTCGGAAATATATATTCTGAATTCTATGAAATTCAAACATCAAATTCCTTGGAATTCAGAATCTTAATTCTCATGAATTCATAATCTAAACTCCTCATAATTTGGATTCTGAATTTTGAAAAACATAATCTGAATATCCATGTTTTATAGAATAAGATTGTTCATATGATTATCCTCTGAATTATATTTTACTTTAGATTATAGATATTTTGATTTGGTTAAACTAATTCATTTTCCGTAGTCATTTTATTATGAAATGAGGTCATTAAATTGATTTCTAACTGACAATTTATTGAGTTACCTATATAAAGGTCTCTCCGAAATTCATGAAATAATATTGCCGTTAGAGGAGGGATCCGAACGATGAATTTTTTCCTATATTTAGATGATTTTTTAAATGATCTCTTTATCCATTCCCAGATCCTAGAGGTAAAATTCTATGAAGTTATTTCTAAATAGAGAAAGACACTCATTATTGGTTAATTTCATAAACATATTGTAAATCCATCAGAATATTGTTTATATTTAATTATGTGACTCTGATTGTTGTTTAGTACCATCAAGGGATTCAAGGTATATGAAGGAAGAAGTTATGACTACCTTTCAGATCGAGGGCATACAAGGATAGTAAGGGAGATTTGGATATTATTAACAAGGTCTTACCCTGGTTTGGGTAAGATAGACTTTCTTTTACCTACAAATCAAGGGACCTTTATCCAAGTCTGTTGGATACCCTACTATTTGGTTGAAATAATTTCCTACATGTTACTTATTTTTGTTTCATGTTTTATTTACACTATATTTTGATAAAGGAAGAAAGTAAAACTTTATTATTAATTAATTTATATTACATAATCTGATAAATAATATTATATAGGCTTTATGGAAGAATATTTCATTAAGAATGTTGTTCTTAATTTTCATTTATGGATTCATATTTGCAGACACTAAGAATGTCTGTTTCATTAAATGAAAAGTGTATCGATTAATTTACCTTGTTTAACATTTTTATGCAGAGTTTTCCTTAAGGTTAAAAACATGTTTTTTTAAACATACATTTCACCCCCTATTATAATTGAGCGTCTATATATAATACTTATATCCAATATATTCCTGGTGAACTTTTTGATAAAACCTAATTATTTATATGTGTTCTAATATCATGAATGGTTAATTATATTGTGGAGGGAATATATTTTATTTTCATTTTGTGAAAGGTGATACCTATATCTCTATCGAATTTATTAAGTTACTTTATACACAATGATAGTATTGTGAGTGACCAAAAATTAAAATAATTATTTAGAGTTTGTGTCCATTCCTTTATGATTGTCTTGGAAATTGTCCTTGACTACTATAGAAATGAATTAATTTACTTATGTGTCATTCAAAATTCAATGTCTAATGTATATAGTATTCTCTCATGGATCATGCCCATTTATTCAATTATGATTTATTACTTACAATATACCATGAGTTATTACATGTTTGAATATTATTATATATGAAAGAATGGTATATTTTTAAAATGTATAGATCATGTTTTCATACCATTTTTATTGGTTTATGGATATATTATCATTTTTATATTTGTTATTTACCTTAAAACAGAATGATATATTTCATTTTATTTTGTGTCCATCCACATGTCATGTAGAAATATATTATGTATGATATTTCTATGAATGGTTGTAGTTATGAAGATCTCTGTGGGAGAGGATGTCAAAATATTATGAACATGAATTTTCTGATTCAAATATCAAAATATTGTATAACAATGTGTTTATGAAATGAAAAAATATGTAATATGAAGGAAAATTAATCTATATAAAGTAATATTGATGTATAAAACATACGGGTCTCCATATAATTATATCCATCAATATGACCCATGGTTATTTTCCAATTTTTATTTTCACTCTGTGGGTCTATGTATCATGTCCTCTGTATTCCAAGCATTTGATCCATTTTAATGTGATGGTAATGATTTATTTAGGTATCCCCATGTGCCTACGGTTATGATCATATATCATTAAGTATAACTATGATGTAGTCATGTATTCCTATATGCCTAGGTAAAGATCCTCAATATATGACTTCAATACCCTTTTCAGGGTTTTCATCCCATGAGGTGTGTTTTCCATAAATATGTTATTAAGTGGTTTAAAAAAATAATTTTAATAGTAATAATTCATAGATCAACATGAGGAATAAAAAAATTAAAAATTTTACGTCTAAAGACTACAATGGCTTCCTTTTATCCATATATGGGAAAACATGGGTTATCTCTTCTTTAACCTCTGGTTTGGTGTTTGAAGATGACTCTTGGTTTAATGCTTTACATCTTTGTGGTTTTTAAGATTCCTTATAAGTATGTATATAATCCCCATGAAATGAGCCCTATCATCAAGTGATATGTCTTATATAGATGATAGGAAGTAAAAAAGGGGTCTTGGTTGTGCTAGTTTTGGTGGTGCATAGTCTTTCCTACTAGCCATGGCTACAGGGCTTTGTCTATGATTTAGGGGATACAAGTTGGGTAGTTTTAGCAACATTTTTCATGTCAAAACTTAATTAATGATTTAAATGTTTTATGTTTTACTTTTTAATTTTGTAATGCACTAACATATTTTGTGGTGAGATTCCAAAGGTTGTGGAAATATTTATTATTTTATTTGTTACCTTTTTGTATCACTCTCTTATGTATGGAATAATAATTTCTTGTGTGATGTTAATGTATTATATATCCCTCGACATGTTTGACATTACTACATGGGGATAGTCGACAGCCCCTACAATATTAATGGAAGGCTTTGGGTGTAACACTCGACTTCATCTAGGCCTAGTAGTCTACAGTGGATTGGGATGTGTCAAGGATGCATTCCTTTTAATTTTTCCACATATCATCATATTTAAAACTTCCTTATTAGTTTTCTATTATTTTACATAACACAAAATTTAGAGAAGTATAAATCACCTATACAAATTAAGAGAAATGAAATGAAACATACTCATAATTTGTTGTGATAACCAATTAAAATTTTAGTCTAGAATATAATTTAATAGCTAGAAATATTCATCTATAAATATTCTCATAGTATTTATCATTGATAATATATTTAACATCCCCTGATTATATATTATGTATTTTACTTAAAAACCTAATGAGTTAAACATCATCCATCACAGGTGACACCAAAAAAAATGAGTAATAGAACATTATGTAACCCTTAAAATACAATATTTGAATTTATAGGTAATTATAGAGGTTAATGAATGTTGATATATATTTAGAAATAAAAATAAATTACTTTTTTGATAGAAATAGTTTAATGAAACTAATTTGTCTAGAAAAATAATAAATGACAACATTCTATAAGTAAAAATATATTTTATTTAAATTTAATATTCAGGCACTAAAGTGTATATAATATTATGGCAAAATAATTTTTAAAATGGTGTATATTGGTAATATATGTAATAAAATATTTTAATGTACATATAATAGTTATTTCAGGGAATGAATTAAATTTATTTATTTTATATAATAAATATGAATCTTGAAAATAAATTATACATTATGCATAGATATTGTAAAATTTATTTTCAAATATTTTTTAAATATAATCATGTAATATAAATTTAATATTATTAATCCACGTTTTCAAATTATGTAATGTAGCTAATTTAATTTTTAATCATATAATTAATTTTCCAAGATAAACATCAGTTACCATAGTAAAACTATTACTTCCAGGTAATATTAGATTTCTATATATTGTTCTTATCAATTAAATTTATATAATATTATTTAAATACTCCAGTATTATGTTTAAATATTTATGAAAATAAATTATTACTATTCTAAATGGTAATCAATTTTAAATATGATTTGTTTATCTTAACGATTAAAACAATTCTATTAAAATATTATTTCAATGCATCATATGATTTATGTTAAATTTTATTTTTCTGAAATTTCAAATTTTCTTTAGATTGAATAGATTGAAAATTTATATTTTTTAATTTTGAATTTTATTAAAAGGGTGATATTACATTAATAGTGTTGAAATAATTAACAAGGAAGGCTTTAATCATTGTAAATGAGTGAAAAATTTTGTGATCAAATATGGATAATATGTTACTAAATTAATTACTCTTTTAGGGCTCTTAGAATACGTTTTATTGTTTTTAATGTCATACAACATGTCTAATCATATTTTCACTAGCTAACTCGCCTAACTATAATGAAATTCTCTTGTAACAGCTTAAAAAATATTATTTTCCAGTTATTTTACACTATTTTCCACATATATAAGTAGATCACTAACACTCATTTCATGCCACACTCATTGTTCAAAATTTCCATTAAAATATACGAAATTCATTTTTATTGATCTCATATACACATTTTTAATCTAAAATATTTATAAAAGAGACTGATATTGTAACATCCCAGGTTAATAAAGAGAAAATAAATTCCATTTTTATTTATATTTTGTGAGTTAAATATTAATTTTACTTTAAATTGGTCGCTATGTTCAATGGCATACCCGATATGCAACAACTTGTTTCTTTGATATCTTACATTGCACAATAATAATAAAATATTATATTTTTAAATGATAGTTAATTCCTAGACATTGTATTGGTATGAATGAACAAAACTAACTACAATATGATTATACATGTTTGTTAAACGTAATTACATTTATCCAATAAATGTTATAGGCATAAAATGTGAATTAATCTAATTTTAAGCATAATTTACATTAAAAGGTTGATTTACATTCTTTTAATGGTGAACCCTAAAAATATATAGTTTTTATCACTTTAATATGTTCTATTTGACCAAATAAAATTCTTCTTTAGAATCGGTACATCAAAATACATTTGGGGTAAATTTTTGGAATTTTTCTGATAAAAATCTAATTTTAATGAAAAGTGAAAAATGTTGTATTTTAATTCAGAACTGCCTTTTAATCTAATATATTAATATGGTTAGATTATTTTTAATTAGTTTTAATGTGTAATTATATTTTATATTTACTATTTCATCAAATTTTGGTCATTGAATGCAATTTAACTTTGAAATGGGACATAAACATGTGTCAATCTTTTGAAAGATATTGTTTCATAAAAGCACACAATTTTTTTGGACAAAGGGAATTAATTTTCAATTAGTTAATGAAACGTATATGTTTTTTAATTTTATAAAATATATATATTGTTTTTTTATTTCGATATATCTTATATATCTTAGGCTGAATTTTTGATATTTTTCTAAAAAACTACAATTTTTTATGAATAGTGGATCCACTATGTAGTAGTTAAAAAACTGGCCTTTTCATTTATATCATATTTTACCACTTCGGTGAAATTATTTTTGAAAATCCGAAAAACATGGTTGTTATTGGAAATTAAAATGTGGTTCGATAAGATGAAAATTATTTTGGGTGAATGGTAACTTTTGACTTTTATTTATCGTGGTTAAAGGTAAATAATGTAATTCAAGGTTGAAATAATATTATAATAAATCAAAATTTACCATAAAACTTATACCAACATTATTTAATGAGACATTGATGACCATGGGCATACTTTGTTCGTTTTTGGGACCCCATGGAGTAACCTGAGAGTGATAATGACACTTTATTTTAAATATCTTAATGTAAAGGCATAAATGAAATAAAGAAATATATTTTAGTAAATTAATTTTTACATGGGATCATATAAGTTATCATTTAAACATTAATTTATCATTGACAAGAAAAAAATATTTCCTTCATCGTGGTATTTGTTTTATAATTTTTAGACCATAATTATATTATATTATATATGACATAATAATGATGCAGTGTTTACCACATTAATAAATAATTTAAATAAATAAGATTATATGATTAAAATATTATCCAAAACCTGTCCAATTATAATTGGATGATTCTATTTCAACCATGACTTATCATATGTTTGATTTTTGGGCCATTTCAAACTGAAGATATGTTTATAATAAAATAATTTTTTCAAAACTTCCTAAAGAGCCCATCCTCCCACTTATAAAAATCCATCACTTCTAGCCAATTCCTCACACCTCTCAAGCCTTTTGGATCATCCAACCTCTAACAAAATAATCTACCTACATACCCATATTGCTCCTAGAAGCCTTAACTTTGCTATAAGGCACATCAAGAAGTCATTTTGTTTTAAACTAGAGGGAGTTACCCATATTAAAACTAAATGTTTCTCTTAAATTCATTTCTATTATTTTACTTTTCCAACACCCTAAACTGTTTTTATTTTATTCTTTTATAACAACAATTATATACTCAATATACTAGGATGTTTTAATGAGAAGGATTCGAACCAAACTTACTCACACCACCATATAATGGGTAGATAACATAATGTTTATGTGGAGGGAAAACTAACGCCTCATGAAACGATGATTGTTCAATTATCTCCTACCACCTCTCATTGTGGCCATTAGGTTGGATATGTATTTATATATGAGATATATTATGATTATTTATTCTTTAGGTATCTATATTTTCAATTTATATCATTCCTTTATGGTTTCCATTATTGGTAAACATGATAATTTCATTTGAGGAAGTGTGCACTACCACCCCTCAAAGCGATATGAATCTTTAATGCCTCATGTGGGACATATAAAGGACAGAGTTAATGATATTATAAATGATATTATACTGGAATTATAATATACCTATGCATCAATATGTTTTAAATCCATTAAAATAAGAAATACAAATGAATGTAGTGATCAAGTGTACGTACGTGTCACGACCCCCTCCCCACAAAGTGTACCCCTCCTGGGCCGGCAATGTGAGAAGGGAGATAATGACCCCCGAGTACCGCCTCCAGTAGGCCCTGGGTTGGCGACTAGCACCGAGGGTATAATAAACATACAAATGGGAGGAATTACCCTCTAAGAGAACACATGAAGAAGAGAGATATAGAATAGACTCCAATCAACTCCAACATGGAAAAGAGATATAAAAGGAAACCAAGTAGATATATGAAATGTCATGCAAAAGTACTAAAACTGAAAGGGGAAACTCAAAGTACCCAAAAGAAAGTAAAACGGCAGCGACCACAAGCCCGAACAGCTCCTCCTCCAACCATAATCCTGTAGTAACCAGCTTGATCTCCAACCTTCTCCAAGTGACCTGAAAACAATTTTTATATATATAGGGTGAGTATAACAGTATACTCAGTAGGATCCTCCCCAAGCCTCTCGTGAAAAAGTAATGAAAGCATGCTAAAGCCCAGTGAACAACAAGTGAAACTAACTCGTCACCTAAACAGGTATAATATGTTCCCATCCTCACCATGGCTACTCTCACCAAGTAACGCATACAAGAATATAGCATATAGTAAAGAAGATCAAGGGTACCCCGCTACTCGTTCCCCGCCGGTTTGCCGCCTTGACCCAACGACATACGTCCTATGCATCTCTCTCCAAAGGCTTGCCTGCAGACACCTGGGCGAAGCACCACACCATCCCCATAACCAAAAGTAACCAGGTAAGTTCCGGAAGCCACCACAGCCCATATAACGTGTATCATACATCGGGTATTATACCATAAGCCATTATAGCCCATACACTGAGTAGGGATCCTTAAGCCATCACAGCCTATACACGTTACACCTATAGTAGTCCATAGGATACTATATCCAGAATATATGTGTGTGAAATAACCACGAGCCATTAAAGACCTCTACACACATATATGGGTAAAACTAACCACTGTGCCTAACAGCACCAAGATCTACCAAGAGAAGAGAGCGGGGCCAAAGGGGGTAGTCAGCCATTCAACCTCCCATCAGAATGTTGGGGAAAACACCCCCCCAGGGCTCAGAATCCCTGGAGTGTTAGTTGCCCTCACTGACAGGGTGGAGTAGCGTATATAAACTTAAAAAGTACAGAATATATATATATAACTCACATCCACACTATGGGCATTTCCTAGTCTTATAGATACAACTGCAGCTAACGTCTCTCAGACTCCAGGATGCTACTTGTAAGACTAGGTATCCTTTAAGCACACAAACATTTGAAGAGCTTTACTAGTTTATTCCATTCTCATTTTACCAGTTCCACTGTACATTAATTAATTCTTTAAACATTAATTATGAATGAACAATTCCACATTAAACTGAAATGGCATCACATTCAAAATCAACTGCTCCTTTTTAGATTCACATCACCTTTAAATTCCAGCACCTCCATCCCCGTGTATTATCACCATTTAATCAAACATTCATTATAGAGTTACTTTCCCACATTCCCAGTCATTCTAGAAAAGCATCATATGCTACTAAAGACAAAGGAGGCTCAACACGGTGAGTAGATATACTACCCGTTAAGTCTTTGCTGCCTATAGAAAGAGAACAGACCCATTCTCCCTCAAGAGGCTAAACACAGAAAGCACGTGGCATACCTCGCGCGTCATTTCCTCCTTCAGAAGATGGGAAAGCAAGACCAGATGCCTTGAGCAGTGGGGAAAAACAAAACAGATAAATATTCAAAGAACCCACAAGAATCCAACAACCACATCCATCCCATTCCATCACACTCGGTGTCCTCCCTGACACCCACATGCATAAACTGATGCATCTCGCCACTCTAGGCATCATCCGCTACCACAACCACAAGGCCTCCAGGACTCCACATATCACCACACCCATCCAGACTCACATCACAGTACAAGAAGTAGGAAAACAACAATCACAACCATGGATCTTGACCCTTTAACAACAAGAGGGTAACTCAAAGACCTTTTAGAAATTCTCACACAATCTGTTCATTAATCCATATTGAACTAGAAGATTAGTTATTCGTAGGATCCAATTACAGGAGACCTAATCAGTAAGCTATCACAATTTAAATAACCATGCTTACTTCCCTAATTTGATTATCCTCAAATTAGAACAACTACAACAACAATAATAACCATATTAATTTACATGCCTCTTTATCTTTAGCCAATTAATTAACAATTAATTCCGTCTTTACGTTCATTATCAATTTCTATCATGAACGAACAACAAAACAAAGAAAATATAGATATCACTATATCTAGGAAAACATGATACAAACTGTTATCATGGTATAAAGCTACAACATGTGATCAAACAATTCTTTTAATCCGATTTAAGTATTTAATTAGGTCAAATTCATTGTGATCCAATGGGATAAATCATGCTAATTCTACGATTGCACATATACAATTAGAGAAGCCATGAATCCCCTACCTCGAAGAGTTCTTGACGTCATTTATCCACACAACAGGCCACAATCCTTCTCTCGTGTCAACTTATATGGAAGAATGATCGACATAGCTTGGTTGTATCAAACAGAGCAGAACTGATCCGAGTAACGTTTGATTGTGAAACTCCTACGGGAATGATTGCAAGGTTATAATGTCTCGTAGATGAGAACCAGCAGGATGATCAACGAAGAATGATATCTCGTTCCTTTAAAAAAAAATTAGAGAGGCGACGGTTTAAGATCCGATTTATTCTCCAATAAAAACGAATCGCATTAACCCACACGGTTTGACCAAGTAAAAACATCCCGGCCTTAGGAATAATTAATATAGGATTTATGGCCTTTGAATCGGCCTTAAAGTCCTTAAAATAAGTTTTTAAAATGTATTTTATGTCAAAGAAAACGTCAAAGGGTGAAACTGTTGGAAGCTGGAAACACTATTTACATACTCAAAATTTGGCAAAGGAATGAATCAGTAGCTCTTATAATTCTGGAAACACTGTTAAAAAGTGATATTTGGCAAAGGAAGGAATCGGTAGGTCTTAGGATTATGGAAACATTGTTCAAATGTGAAATTTGGAAAAGGAATCGGTAGCTCTTAGGATTCTGGAAACACTGTTCAAACGAGAAATTTGGCAAAGGAAGGAATCAGTAGCTCTTAAGATTCTGGAAACACTGTTCAAACATGAAATTTGGCCAAGGATGGAATCGGTAGCTCTTAGGATTCTGGAAACACTGTTCAAACGTCAAATTTGGAAAAGGATGGAATTGGTAGCTCTTAAAATTCTGGAAACACTGTTCACAGAACTCAAAAATTGGCAAAGGAAAGAAAAGGTCACTGATAGAACCTTGTCAATAGAAACACAAGTCTACCGTTAGATCCTCACCGATAGAACATTATTCAAGCCTACCGATAAAATTTCACCGATAGAAATACTGTTCACAGAACTAGAAATTTGGCAAAGTGTTAGCCGAGCTACTACTAGACTGCGGCTACCGGTAGACTCAGGTACCGGAAGGCGGTGGATACCGGTAGACTAAGCTACCGGTAGACCGAGCTACAGGTAGGCAGCGTCTACCGGTGGACCGATCTACCGGTAGGCAGCGGCTGGGGGATAAGTCACCTTGACCTCCTGGAACACCTCCAACACCACATTTTCACAAAGTAGTGGACCGGAGAGGTCCGGGCCATTACAGTACGGCTTACCGTCTCCATGAAGGGTGCATTTAATTTCTTATTTACCAATGTTATGTAATATTATAAATATATACATATAGTGGATATATATGATATATATGAAATAGACTTCATTAATATCATTCTATAGATAAACTTTATTTGACAACATTATCAACTTGCAATTATAAGGTGATCATTTTTTACACAAGTGCTAAATATCCACAAAAGTATTATTATTAACTTAAATTACTACATGATTTTTATAACATGGTACTAAGAGATATAAAACAAATAATAAACTTGAAAAAGGTTCCTAAGCATGTATAATTTTACATGTGTTTATTATTCAGGAGATTAATGAACAAATGGGTCATGTCAAACACGAGGTAAGGGACATCATCTCAATCTCATATCATTGAGGCATATTTTGTTTTAATACACAACATTATTTTATACTCTCTATAAACACCGTTTACTTTTCCTTTCATTCGAAGGGAATCTTTTTCTACTAAGTGTTTTAATAAATCCCAAAAAATGAATGTTTCTTTTTATTGTAAGCGGTGATAATGACCTTTCTACCACCACGAATATTATTGGTTATATGGTTTATTTAACAAGACGTAATGTTTTTAAAAGGAATATTATTACCATATTCTATTTTATATATTTTAGTATTGAAAATTGTTTGGATAATTTAAAATTTTATGTCAATATATTTAAAATAGATTTTGTAATTGATATGTGGAAATTTTATCTTTCAGTTATTTATGTTTTATGTATTATGACAATGTTATGGATCTTGGAAATTGTTTCTGTATACGGGTGGTTCTGTGATAAATCTAGTGATGGTGAGCGTGAGATAGCTCTCCAATGCATTGGGTAATGTGACAAAGGTAAATGTGAATTTTTCTCCAATGAGATTTAGGGAATATACTGTGATTCGTATTCCAAATGTAACTCCATATATAGCTATGATATTAACAATAAAAGTATGATATTGATGCAACATGATACCTTTTTGATTTATATTTTCTATGTTTTATTCATAAATCTTATGATTTCAGGAGCTATGTTATAGAGCTTATTATATGTATGTAATGATGAACTAATGTTTTCATTTTTTTAACCCTTACTGTGATTTTTATGCTCATATAATTTTTTGAAATGTTTTTCACAAGGCCTAAATATGAATAAGGTCATGGATGCGAAAAGAAGAATTCATGTTGTCTAAAACATGGGACTATACATGACACTTTTTTTAAGAGTTTTTATTTTATGAAAAAATGGAAACTGAGTAGAAGTGTCAACCTTGTAATTTTTGAGATGTACTGTAACAGATATGACCTAATTATCTAAAACTAAAAACCTGAAAAATTCCTCATTGTGAATTATTAATTTAATTCAGGATTATGTAATGTTTAAGGTCGAGTCCTTATTTTTGGTATTAAATGTCGGATTAGATTACTTTAGAAGTAAGGATATTGTTAAATTAATGTCCATAAATTAATTTACGGTAAGATTGATGTGATATATAATTTACATATTACCATTTTCCTTCAACTAAGATATTTCTAGGTTAAGAATGGTTTTTTTCCTAGAGAAATAGGGAATCTATACTGGGAAGGAATGTAGGGGGAAGAGACCATCCAAATAAACATCCTCAGATAGACAGAATTAGAATTGAATAGTATATTGCAGTGATGGATCAGTTGATTCCGGAGATAGATTGTGGTTGTGTTCATTGATGATATATTTTTTTTATTAAAAAAGTAAATAGGACCATGAAATTAATTTAAGGGATGTATTACAAACCCTTAAAAAGAAACTATTTGGGAAATTCAGAAAGTGTGAGTTCTAATTACAACAAATTTCATTCCATGGTCACATTATTTCAAAAAATTACATAACTGTCAATCCTGATAAAATAAAATTTGGGGAAGAATGTCCATGACCCACAAATATAACTATGATTCATAGTTTTCTTGGTTTGGTAGGTTATTACCAAAGGTTTGTTGATAATTTATCTTGGTTATCTAGTCTAATGACTAAGTTAACTCGAAAAGGTCTGATGTTCCTTTAGAGAAAAGAATGTGATGATTGTTTTTAGGAATTGAAAAGAATATTGGTGAATGATCCAGTTTAGGCAATACCTTCTAGAAATGGTGAGTTTGTCATTTATAGTTCTGCTTCGTTGAGAGGAGATGGTTGTGTCCTTATACAGAATGATATGGTAATTGATTATGCTTCACATCAGTTGATCCTCATGAGTTAAATTACCCTACACATGTTTTGGAATTATCTATTATTATTTTTCCTTTAATAATTTGGAGGAATCATTTTTATAGAGTATAATTTGAAATATATACTGACCATAAAAGATTGATGTATATATACATTAAGAAAGAATTGAATTGTAGACAAAGGATATGGTTGGAATTAATAACGTTTTATGATTTCACGATCCTTTACCATCCAAGAAAACAAATGATGTTGTTGATGCTTTGAGTTGAAAAATAAATGCTTCATTAACAAATATGGAGTTTCTCAATCTCCAGTGCGATGTAAAGACTGTAAAAGAGTATCAATTTTTTTATTATCATATCCAGTATTGTAAAATGTATTTGAATAATGAGAAAATAATGGCACAATGCTTTTAGATGGTTCACCATTATGAAATCTATCTCAATTAATCTTTTTGAACTTCATTACTTATACTGACATATTTTATGGTGCAATGATTGAAGTGCATGACCTAGATGGTATGTAAGGGTTTAATAGAATTCTATTTTCTTTTAGTGGATGATTTTATTCCCATTAATATAATGAGAAAATTTCTTAAGTGTCATAGTGTTTCTAGACAATATGTGTCTTACAGACCCCCAAAAAATCATGAAAGATTCCATATGAAATTCTTATAATGTATAGAGGTTGGGAATAAGAAATTTGTTTACACATATCCTACAGAGATTATTTATTCATGTGGTCACTCATGCCACCTATAATAGTTCATTAATATCATATATTCTCATATATGTTTCATGGTATCATCAACATAAAAAATAATAGTAAAATCATATGTTATATCAAATAAGAGTTTTTGGTCACATGCATAAAGAATAAAGTTTTTTCACGAAATAGAATAGTCTCTAGAGAAATATGATGCAGTTATATTGAATGACAGAGGTAACATTACTTTTTCTTATTCATTAGCGATGACATTATTCGATGCTAGTGAATCACAATTGATTATATAGACTGGTATTTTGTACATAATAAATATTATTACGTAGGACTTAACCTTTGTTGGTTTTATGAGTGATCCCCCATAGAATAAAGAGATATTAGGTAATTCATTTTCCATAATATTTTTTCTATCATTAGGACTGTGAGATTACATGAATTTTTTTCGTCAACATTAAAACTACTAATATCTTATTTTGGATTGATTAGATTATATATCATAAGCCTTATATTGATCAATATATTTGAATAATGTCCTATAATATAGTAAATTGGGTGTTATGTGTTTCTTGGGAGAATGAGACTCAAGGACTAGAAGAGATGGATTTCCATTTCTGGAGTGGGGTATTTCAATATTTAAATATTTTTATTTGGATATTTAATCCTTATGTGATTATATCCATCATTTTTTATAGAGTTTTTAGATGGAATTACTTATGAATTATTTTGTTTCCCACCATTAAAAGAAGAAGTGATATTTATTTAATTAGTACCAGGTGCTCAACTAGTTTCTATTTCTTTATAATATGTGGAACAAGAAGAGTTGAAACAATTATAGTTAGAGTAAGATGAATTTCATGAGAAATGGAATTATATACCCTACTGTTTAAAATTTGGGGGGGTTCTATTTTTATTCCCAACAAAGATGACATAACACTTTTTCTTTGTATTTATTACTGAAAAATTAGTGGAGTTATGTAATTTTATAAGTATTCGTTTCTTCAAATAGTTGATATATTTGTCGAGCAGAATGGGGAAAATATATTCTCAGTGTCTTTATTCATTGTATTAATAACATATTTAGAAATAAATAATATTAATTTCATAGAAATTTCTTTTTAAGGAGGAATGACCATTATTAATACCTTGTGAGTCCTTTTGGTCTAACCAGGTCTCCCATAGTATTTATGGTTATGATTAAGATAATATTCCACATGTAAGTTTATTCATTGTGAGGGGTATCTGTGGATGATATTTTGGTTTACCCCCAAACTAAAGTATATTATGTGCATCGTCTATGGTTAGTTCTACACAAATTGAGAGATCAAAAAAATTATGAAAATATTTCAAATCTTAATTTATATATCTTTTATGTGATGTTCATGGGACACAATTTTTCATAATATTGTATTTCAGTTCATTAAAATAATGTAAAATTTGAATTTAACATGGAATAAACCTTGTAATTTATAAAATATATCAAGATTATATGTATTCGTTATATTTGAAATCATTTTTGTAAAATATTTTATAAAACTAGATTCTATAATGAGGGGTCTCACATGAAAGGGAGTGATGTTCTTGGGGAATGAGAAATGTTAGAGCTCATTTGTTGAGTTGAAATGACTATTGGAATCTATACCATTGTTGAATCATATTGATAATGGGAAGGTATATGTGGAATTATATGATGTATCATGTTAAAATTTAGTCTCTGTTATTATGAATGGTTGTACTGTGGAATCCTAAGCCTCTATAAGTAATAGGCCACCCAAGAATATTTTATGACCCTGGATCTTGAGCACAAGATCTGAAGAATTCTCATAAGATTGTGTGGTGGTATAATTTCAAAGATTTTTTTTTCCATTTATTATGAAAAAATATTTAGTTATATATTATTTAATTTTTTTGAATATCTTCTAGAAGAATATAGTGGAGCACCTAAAATATTTTCATCTATAAATTGCCTACAACCCTAGTAAGAAGAACTAAATTGGTGATAGAATGAGAAACAAACATTTATCACATTACAGAAAGTATCATCAGAAGAGGGGTACTGGATGAATATATTTGTTTCATTCACATTTGGGATTTTAGGAGGAAGAGGATAATTTTTTCTTGGCTAGCATCCAATTAAACTCCAATATAAACGATACCATTATTTCGGAGAATCAATTTGACGATGAATTCTATGTCATTAGGGAATACCTTTATGGAGGGAAGACATTTGAATAGTGGGTGTTCTTTTGTAAGGGTTTCATAAGCTTCATGAAATGGTGTATGGTATAATTTATTAGGATAATGGCCATGATGGGAGATTTTTGTCATTCCAAGTGTATGGGGAAACCAAGAACCACGAATATGTTTTTTGACATAATGAGATGATTTGAGTTCCCCAGTATGGGTCATGGAATCAATATATTTGTTTCGCATAATTATACCTATATTCACATCTAGGGTAAGAAAAAAATATTTCAAGGTATTTTTGTTTGTTTTTCCAAATCTACCTCTCAGAATGAATTAAATATGGGTTATGATTAATATAATGACCAAATTGGATAACTTTTTTCACATTTGGGATAAAAAATATTTAAAGACTAGGGACATAAATGTGTGTATATGATTTTCATATTTCACAGAGGAAAATTAAATATATTATTTCATAGCGATCGCAATATTACATATCAATTTTAGATAGTACATGAGATTCACTGGGATCCAATGTAAATTTAATCATAACATATCATCCATTGATGGATTCTTAGTTAGAGAGACCTATATTGATCCTAGAGGACATTTTCTGTTCTTGAGTTCTAAACATTGGCAGAGAATTGGATTTTAATTTGGGTCAAGATCAGTTCACCAATATCAAAAGATACCATTCCACTATAATGAAGGTTATTTTTAATTCGTTTTATGGATTCCAGGGTAGAAAATCATTGTACTAAATTGATATTTGTGAAGAATCCATAGTTAGAATGAGTAGGGTCTAAGAGAAAATGAAGAATAAGTTTTATTGGATTCATCAAAGAATAGTTATGTTAATGTTATGATATAAATCCTATAGTAATATTCTTCGAAAACAATTGGAGTTTATTGTTGGTTAGTTGGAGTTCTTCAGAGTGTCACCATCGTTGGGTCATTGAAAAAATAAAAAATAGAGAATGATGTTGTGGAGGTTTATGGGTCTTTTTTAGTCTGTTGAGAATGTTTGTAATGGGGCATATAGTATATAAATTCTCACATTGTTTATTTAGATCGAAAAAAGTGTCATGTATTGGAACTTTGGAATTATAATTCAAACCATCCCCATGTTCTAAGTTAGGATGATATTAATGTTGATACTGGTTTAACCACTACTGATCACCCGATCAGTATTATTTATTCTAATACAATGGTACATCATGAGATTATGATTCCATCAGTCTGTGTGATATGGAATTATGGTTCTAATTCTCATTATATATGGGAGAGTTATGAAATTACTAAAAACTCTAATTTCAATCGAATTCAAATTATTCAAATTATATTATAAAATATATGGATTTACAATTAAATTTTTGATTAAAAGAAATAATTTTTATCCTTTAAAAAATAAAATAATTTTAAATAAATTTTTGAAATGGAAAAAATTTGCTGAGAACATTTACTTTAATTTTAAATGAAAAAATAATGATGAGAACTAATAATTGTATATAAATGATGAATTGATCTTAAATGACTGATTTTCCATGGATTAATATATATTTCGTTCATTAATTTGAGAACATGTAATCCTAAATAGATAATATGTTATTGGTACAAGAATTAAAAGAATCTAACTCCCTAGAGATGAATTTATAATGATAAATCTAACTAGACCATGATCGATATGTTTTCCTTAAATAGGGCCCCTATTGGGGAGTGGAATTATTTTACATAATGGGTCAGCTAAAAGTGGTTTTTATTGGAATTTTAATACCTCTCTTGATTTAGGTTTATAGATAATAAATGTAAATATCGTATTTCTAGAATATAATGTCAATCAGAGAATATGTGCATGGTTCTTTGTTTCTAACTTCATCACACATTCCAATTATTATACAATTAATTTCTTCCATCCATATGATTCATTTAAAATTTTCAATATAATATATTAATTTTATATGGTTTTGATATTTCATCTGTCATATTATTTAAATTAATGTTTTGTTGGATAATTTTTAAATTCCTTACCTTAGGTCATCTTATTTAAATTAATATCATAATTTTTTACTATTATTCTGTTATTTATTTATTTTTTTGAGATTCTAATTGGATTTTTATCTCTTAACCTACATTTTTCATATATTTTTTACATATATTCATATTATAGGTCAATGAAAAGGGAAATATCCACATGGAGGTGGTGGATGAACTTTATCAATGGGACCTGGAGTACTGAGTTTGAGTAGTCTTGATTTGAATCTCATATTAAATGGCTTTTATAACTTCTTATTTTGTGGATGTTGAGTCTCTTGATGGTTTTCTATTTTGGTGTTTCTTAACCATCTTATGATTTTATATTCTAATAGAAGTGTTTTTACACACTTAATTGTATATTTACTCTACCACCATTTTGTGTAAAAATTATTTCTTAAAAATTATTAATTGATTCCATGTGTTAATAGCCAACATGTGGGGATAAAGAAAAACCATTGGGAAATGTTAGTGAAAACATAGGTATCAGTATTCTTGGGTGTTTATCATGGTTATTAACAACTCAAATCTCAAAAAATATCCCATGTTTCATCATTTACAATGGATACATTAAGAGAAGATCAAAAATTTTAATGTATGTTTTAATTACACTTTAACATTTATTCATTATCATACCCATCCATACTCACCCAAACCATTGTAAGATATATATATATATATATATATATATATGACACTATAAATATAGATAATGTACTTAAATATATTTATATTTAGGGTATAACCATTATATCCCTCTCTCATTCAGCTAAAATAATTTAAATCGTGCTCATCTGTGTGTGTGGACGGCCACAACCATGAATGAAACATATTTTTTCATGAACACCTTTCATGGATGTGTTTTGAAATATATTTATTGAATAATAAAGTTACTGATTTCATGATTTATTTTTTTGAAATAAAATTTAGGAGTTCAATATATAATATGAGAAACCATTTATCATTGCAAAACTAATTTCGAAAAATGATCATACCAAGATGAAATGTGGTATACTTACTAGTGATAAATTTTATCCCTTTTATCTTCTTATTACACCCCCAATTAAAATTAATAAAATTTAGAAATTGTAGATAATTTCACGTGGAAATTTTATTAATGGTATTTTAAAAAAATTATGTCCTCTACAACAATACTCACACATATATCTTAGCATATCTTTTTGGGTTATTTTAATAACCTACCTAAAAATGATATAAATTTCAATATATTAATGATATGGAAGCATAATTTATGGTATTAATAATTAAATATTTCATCTTTTATTATGGTAATATAATTATTTATATAATTAAGTATGAAAACATAATTCATTCATTATAAAATTCAAAATAAAAAACTCGCAAGATTTCATCATCATGATTCCTGAATAAAATAAAAAGAAAACTAAATTATTTAATTTTATTTAATTTTGAAAAATAAATACCAGTACCTTTTATTATACGGTATTGATAAAACCTGGGAGAAAAATAAACAACCCTAATACTATAAAACTAGTTCAATAAATATTACTTAAACATGATGTCTAAAATTTATAATAATGAATTAGTATACATGTATGGAATAATTATAAATAATTTTTATAAATGGTTGTAGATATGAAAAAATTCTTGATATTGGTGTTTATGATAGTTTTTTTATTATATAGTATATTCATGCACTTTATTGGATTTTAGGGAATCAATTGAAGGGCTTCATTGTATCAAATTAAATTTATTAATCCATTTTTCAGCATGATATTTCTTATATAGTATTATCATTAACTTATTAATTAGTGAAAAAATATTCATTTAAGTCTTGTGTTTTTAAATACCATATTTTCCCCAAGTGTATATCATTTACAAGGGAAAAAAATATTTTCCGCATTTTTATCTCAAATCCATTCGTTGAGTTACAATACTTATTATACTTATTTATTATTTTATCGGATTCTTTTATAATTATATTTTATTTAATGGTGAAATATATTCCACTCTAGTGGGAAATAAATTTTTATTTTAATTATTTTACCATGGGAAATAAATTTATAAAAATATAACAATTATTGATATTTATATCCATTCTTGTTAACAATTATTTCCCTACTATGGCCATATTTTCTTACTAGAAAATATTTAACACTATATTTGGAAAACTAATTATGTGTTATCTCATGTTACCCTTGTACATTCATTTCCCCATTTTTAAAATGGGGTTTTAGGCTTTTTTTGATATCCGTATCCGAAAAATAATTTCTTTAAAAAACATTTCCTTATATTATAAGATGTGTTATATCCTAATTAAAATTATCACAAGACAATAATTAGGAATTTTTAAGGATCCATTATTTAATGTTACTTTTTAAATGAAATTAATTTTTTTGGAATATTTCACCTCAATTTTTTAATGATAATATTTTAATGGGTTCTATAACATTATGTTTATAATGTTGATGTTAAAAATACATTCTAAATTAACATTTTTTAATTACTTGCGGAATCCTCCAAAAAATATTATAAAAATTGCTTTAAATAAATAATCCCTTCAATATTTGTGAATTTTTCAAATAAAACATATTAAAAATAATTTTAACATGAATTGGTTAATATCCCATAAATAATTATAGTGATTTTACCAATTACATAGATATTTTACTTTCTATATATGTAACTACATTACCACAAATACATGGATTCAGTTACATACATTATTACATTATCACAACTATGAGGAATCAAATCCCAATGGATTGTTCAGATTAGTGGTTTTGGTAAAATAGATTGAATTTATGATAACCATGCAACCTTATGATGTAGAAAATAAAACATGATACATAATAAAATGAAATTAACTTCATCATTTAATATCATTGAATTATATTTTTTATATCTTTTATAATTAAAACAAAATAAGGGTGATATAAAATTCTTAGTAAGGGTAAGTGAAATAGAATTAGTAATGAATCAAGGAGAATAAAAAATGGAAAGATAAATAACTAAGAACAAGTGGAAATATATTTGGATTATGAACAATCAATATTGAATGTCAAACAACTAAACACACATCCCAAATAATCAATAAAATGAGAGGGGTTTTTACACAATATAGAAATGTAATAATTAGAGACAAAATCCATTGAAATAATTGGATAACACATAATAAATATTGAAAGAAAATTTATCGAAAACCATTCCATTTAATCAATAAATTTAGATTAAATTGAAAACATTGATTTTTTTCATAGGGAAATAATCATGGATAATAATAATTTAATAGTTAATGAAGGGAGATCATGATTATTGGACACCATGTTCCCCGGATGCATGATACCATTACTGTAAGGACCATTCACATGACAGTTTATGTATAGTAAGATAAATCCCCACTAAATCAAGAAAATTAACTCATCCCATGAGACTGCCGATGTAACAACAATTTATCCATATTCATGCCCCACCCATGTTGTACAAGAGAAATGATTCATCACATGTCAAATAATTTATTTAATTCATGAACAATGTTCCCTACGAAATATCTATATTGGGCAAAACATATAGATTTAAAAATATTTATTTAGATATAAATTATATTTCAATATAAAAATATTATGTAAAAATGGTATAAATTTTAAGAAATAATCATATCAATGATAAATTATGTGGATATTTGGGAAAAATTTAATTTTCATTCGTTAATGGAATATCACGGACTAATGTATATGCAAATAACAACATAAATGATTCATGGAAATAAATTTCAATTCTATCCATGATATAAATTATCATAAAATATTTAATTGACTAATAATGATGATTTACATATTACATATACCATTTTGATTAAGAATTAAGGTTTTCTTCATTTATGAAATAAAGAAAATTTGTTTCAAAACATTCTGGAGGAAAAAATATTTAAACGTTCAAACTGTCCCATACAATATTGAAACATTTGAATCATAATCCCTATAAAATTATAACAATAAATGAAACATATAATATCATTATAATAATTATACTCATGCTATATCTTGTAAAATTATTGTTATATACACCTCACAAAAGAAGATAGGTGTATAACATGACAAACAGATCGAAGAGGGCTTATTGTGAAAAAAATCTATTATCACTTTGTTAAAATAGAAACCATAACCCAATAGGTAATATAAATTAAAAGAAATATATAAATATAATATATATAGAATAATTTAATATATTATTTATCATAATGTCAATTTTATGGACCATATAATATATTTATGTTGAGAATATGACATTTATCTCACTATAGTAGAAACTAATATGAGAATCCCTTAAAACATCATATCTTTTGAGTTATAATCTCTATTAAAGAAATAAATTCAAATAGAAATATAAATACAATAAAAATAAATTTATTCATGATATAAAATAATATATGTGTAGTATATACACCACAGAAAATTAATAGGTGGTTAAAATGGTGTAAGTTTCGCGAATGAAAATGTGAGGCAAGCATCCCATACGTTACTCTTCATTTTGATTGGGAGGTTATTTAACCTCTGGAATAGTGTTATTTAAAATGATAATAACTTATAAAAGAACCATAATAAAATATATAATACACTAAATGTTCTTCATATTATATAATATTAAACTTTTATTTAAAATCATTCATTATTATCATTGTTTGTATTGTTAATTGAATATTTTTATGATTATGTTTTGACATGTAATTTTTTTTTCTTATTCTGATCATGATTTCATAATACATATAATTTAAACCATGATTTAAGTGTAATATATATAACATGCTTATCTATTTAAAATAGTCCATCAAATTTGGAGGTAAAAAATGAAATGCACTATTAATGGAGACGATAGGTCGTATGTACACATTAACACTATATCAATTTCTTTATCTAATTTATTATAATTAAAATAAGTTATATATAAATATTGATATTTTAGAATATTATTAATGTATTTAATTTCATGTATACATATATAATCAATAATATATACATTCCATGTATAGCGTAAATGAATTAAATTGCTTTGATGAGGAGGTAGTTCACACATCCACGAATTATTATATTATATTCCCAAAAATGGAAAGCATGAATATATGTTTTATACAATAATTATAGAGTCATAAGTTTATTATAAAATCATACACAAAAAAACACACACACACACAGATATATATATATATATATATATATCATATAACAACTATAAATCCATTATTATTATAAATATTGAAGGATGGTATTGGAAGAATGAATGATATCGCTTCACAAGGCGGTAGTCCGTCATACTAATGAATGATTATTGTGTATCCCATTTGAAGGAAGTGAATGTAAGATTATATGCTACCCCTGAAATAACACCACATAATTTTGCTAATTATATTTATATTATTATAATATAATTATATATGAATAATTGAAGGGGTGGTGATGTAAATTAATCAAAAGTGGTCATTGATGAACATTATGTCTTGTTCAAGTATCTCATTTTCGATTATATTAAAACACATACTTCTGTATGTTTATTCCTAGTGTTAGTATTCTTTTTTAGAGGTGGTATTTTGGGAGCTTATTTTTGTAGGTTATGGACGATCAAAATGGATTGAAATGTGTGTCTATTCGGGAGGGGAGAGTGACTTTTTTATAATGGAGGATGAGTAGCATTCTAGTAAACAATTAAATGAAAACATTATTGAGAGGTATACCTTACGTAATGTTCACCCAATAATGAAATCAATTATATAAAATGGATTATATGTCTGAGATGTGGGCATAAAATTACTCTTTTATATGTTTTATTTTTATTTTACCCCTTATGCTTAAGTTTTAATCCCTTATTAAGCTTAATTTTACCTTAAACGCAGAAATTAATTTTAATTACAATCGATATTTATTTATAAAAAAATAATTTGACCAAAATAGATATTATAAATTAGCATGATCCTGAATATGGAATCCATATCTATAAATTCCAATAACATAAGTGGATGAAATTAATTTAAATTTAATATTATAGAGAAGATTATAAAGTTAGTTTTTAAAGTCAAAATGTTCAAAATATTGATCTGTTTTTATATACAATGTCAATGAAAAATGGGTTATAATTATTGAAATTGGATTTATTTATGTAAAATTAAACTAATTTTAATTAAAAATTTCATTTTAAAATTAAAAATTAATAATAAACTCATTTCTAAATTATTAATTCCTAAATTTATTTTATTAATTAAATTAAATTTTATAAAATCATCAAAATTTAGTTTTAAAATATGTGCACCATGAATAAATGGTTAAACTACTTTTAGAATAATATATCTTTTTTATGTGTAAAGATATATATTTTCTTATCAGATAAATTTGAAATCTATTAGATGACTGTCAAAAAATAAGATTGAATATTTAATATAAAACATCAGTTTTTGAATTTTGGTAAACTACATTACATATATGATACCCATATTACATGAGGATGAAGAAATAAAAAATTATACCTAAAAATTGAAATGAACATAATCATTGAATTTGCATTAAAAGATTTCATATTAATAAAAATGGGAAAGGAAACAAAATAAGTGTGAGATTAATTTCTTAATAACGGTTTGTACTCTATATGAAATAATGAATAAATTAGGAAAATAAACCCAGAATGGTAAATAAATGAAAAAAATTCCATTTATATGACTAGATAAGGAATTATAAATATTTTTTTACTAAAAATTAAAACACAATCCATGTCCCAAATATTATAAGAGGGAGTGCGTAAACAATCAAGAAAAGGAGAAATCATGATACACAAGCCATTAAAATAACTTGATAAGTAATAATCAATAAAGAATGATAGTTAACTAAAAAAATTCATTTTAATCAATAAACTAGGAATGAAATTAATATCTAAATGTTTTCATATTAATGATATAATTGATAATAATATTTTAATAGTGAATGAATAAAATGTATAATGATTGACTTTCATGTTTCATATGTACATGATACCTTTAAAGATAAGACCATTAAAAAGAGAGTTTAAACGTACCTGGTAAAAATACCATTAAAAAGTCCAATTTAATAATCTAATTAGACTAATGATGCATTTTTAGGATATCAATGATTAGGCCCCAACCATTTCATACCTGTACAAATCAATAATTATATATCTAATAATGGTTTTATTTTCGGAACAATGTGCCTTATCAAATAACAATTTTTCAAAATATAAACAAATTTTTCAATATTTACAAATATTTCAAATAAAAATATAATTAAAACCATATTGTAAAAGTGGTATTTAATTAAAGAAATAGTAATATCTATGTTGAATAATATGGATAATTGGGGAAATTTAATGTTCAATGATCACTAAAAAGTAAATAACTCAAAGGGATTTTAATGACAACAAAAAGATTCATGTATGTGAATTTAAGAAATATCCACGAACAAAATAATCATAATACATGCACGGAAATGATAATTATGGTAACAATATGGAATATATTCATTATATTAAGAGATAAGATTCTCTCCTTTGATGAACTAAGGAAAATATAATTAAAAACATTCTTCAGGAAAATATCTTCAATCATTTGAAGTGTCCCATACAATTATGGAATGACTGAATCATAATCCCTATATAAATATAAAATTAAATTAAATTTTTAATAACATAAGAACAGTTATATAATTGGTATATCATGATAAATAGTTTATATATACACATAATATAATAAGATTGTTGTATAACATGACAAAACAATCAAAGAAAAAATATTGTGAAAAAAATCTATTACCACTTTTGTAAAATTTAATCCTTAATCCAATGAGTAAAAGTAATCAAATAAAACATTTAAATAACATTAAGATATAATAATTAATGATATAATATATGAAAAGGGGTATTATAAACATCACAAAAAATATGTAGGTGGTGAATATGACATTTATCTCTTAGATGTGCCAAGTGAGAAGACAAACCCTTACTAATTGGTAGCCTTTTATTTATAACCGTAACAAATGAAATAACAACAAATAAAAATGTAAATAATATTAATATAAAGTTATTAATTATATAAAATAAAATAAGATAAATATATAAACCAATTAAAATAAATAATTGGTGAAAATAGTGTATTCCTCCTTGAATAAAAAGTGACACATGAATCCTTTACATTACACATCCTTTTGTTTGAGTGATCATTTAAAATCATTTTTTTAAAAAACATGTTAATAACATATATAATAAGAAGAATCATATATATTATATTATTAATGATCTTATAACAAATATTATTAATTTATTGTTAAAAACCCATTCATTATTTTCCTCGTTTCAGGTGTTAATTTCAATTGTTTTATATTAATTTTTGACCTATTATTTATTTCTTCTTTTGTCGATAATTATATTATAAAATGAAGGATTTAAAAATTATTTACTCGAAATATATATTATTATTATATTTATTTATAATAATCTACATAATTTCGTTATTGTAAATTAAATGCTTCATTCATTGAGAGAGTAGGCCATATGTACACTTAAAAACTACTTCCATTTTATTTTCATAATTAAAATAATGAAAATAAAATGGAATATAAATTTATATTATACTACATTAGAATATTATGTCATATATTTCATATATTTATATTAAAATCATCATTTATGCATTCCAGTTATATTGAGAATGAATCACATCACATTGAGGAGGCGGTTGTCAACACGTACACAAATGATGTTATTATATTCCCACAATTGTATATCATAATCGTATGTGTTATAAATGAATTAAATAATCTTAAATAAATTATAAATATCATATATATAACATATAAATATAATATATATATAATATTTTATCTATAAATCCTTCATTATTCCCACCATATAAAAATTATAATGGATGAATCACTGACATCAGTTCACGAGGTGGTAGTATGACGTACACACGAATGATTATTATGAATAACATTTGATGGAAGTGTGTTTGAGTTTACATTGTACCGTTTTCATAAAAAATTATATTTATGTTAAATATAACCAGGATATTATATGGGATATATATATATATATATATATGAATAATATAATATTTGGATAGGTAAATGAATTGAATGTGATCATTTATGAACATTACCTCCTATTCAAGTAACTTTTTTTGACTTATAGCAATGAAATTCATTCATTTTATTTCATCCAAAATTAATGCATATAGAGAGAGTTTTGTTAAGTTTTAATATTATTTGGGAATTATCCGGGCAATCCAAAGGACTATATATGTGTGATTATGTTGGATGGGTTAATACCTTTTTATAGTGGAGTATGAGTGACATTCTTCTAAATACAAAAAGGTAAACACTATTGAGAGGTATCCCTTACATATTGTGCCTCCAATAATGAGAAAAATTGTATAAAAGAAAAAATATGGCCTAAATGTTTCCATCCAATTGATTTTTAAAAGTATCAATGTCATTTTGGCCATTAAGATAATGGTTTCGTCCCTTATTAATCTTAATTAGACCTTAATCACTACAATTAATTTTATATGCATTCACTAATATTTTTTGTCAAAATATTATTTTAAATTAAAAGAAATTATATATTTTTATTATTCCAATTATGTAATCCATTTTTACAAATTAAAATCCCAAAATTTGAATAAATTAATTTAATCTAATCTTGCTGAATGGATGAGAAAGTATGGCGTTATAGAAAAACTGATCAAAATATTGAGTTTTTTATATCAAATTTTAATGTAAACAATATATCGATGACCTAAATTGGATTAATTGATATATTAGTGTTTTAATTGGAATAAAAATTTCATTTATAATATAATTTAACCTTATAAATAAATTACATGAAAAAAAATATTTCAATTAAAAAAAGTAATTTTCATTATTTATAAAAAATATAACTTCTCAGAAAAATATCAACAATTAAATCAAAACCTATTTGGAATTTCCTAATTTAAATATAAATATTATTTATTCATATAAAAGTATCATAATGTATTTTCAAAATAGGAGTTCCATTAAAAGGTTTAAAATTGTGTTAAAAAATATAAAAATTCTAATGAATAAAACAAGATTTTTTCTTATCATATATCAAAAAAATATATTGAATGAACGTCAAAACACATTATGGAATATATAATAGAAAATAAATATATCAAAAACTCATGAGATGTTATATTGAATTTTATTCTTGGACTTCTGTGTCATATATAGTGTTGATAGAACTCGGTACTATATGCAACACAAACCAACATAGTGTAGTGTTTAAATAATTGTAGTAACCAAATTAAATTAATTCTAAATGGAAAATAATTCAAATTACATGGGTGTTAAATTATATGTAAATCACATCTATTCATTCCATTTATATTAAATTATGTGTCCATCCACATTCATTCTCATGATTTCTTGTGATCCTGTTTCTTATTTTCATATAATCTTTTTCCCAAATGAGGAAATTTTTATTTTTATGAAATTATATATTATTTATTTAGGTATATAAAATAATTATAGACCTATAATTTATGAAACTTAATATTATTACAATTAATTTGGTAAATATTTAATCTATGAAGACGATATATTTATGAAATCTATCATGCATTACGTAGTAATATTTTACAAAAATAATTTTTTCATTCCATTTATATTAAATTATGCTACCTTCCTCCTTCATTATCCTGAATTCCTATGATAATATATATTATTCTCATATAACCAATTTTTCAATTGGGTTAATTATAAAATTTAGAAATTATATACTATTTACTTGTGTAGAGAAAATAATTATAGACCTATAATTGGTACACCTTGATAGTAGTATAATGAATTTGGTAATGAATTAATATCTAAAGATGATATATTCATGATACTTAACAAGAATTATTTAGAAATGTTTTATGATACATTGGGTAATAACACTACAAATATTAAGGGTTCACCATGATATAACTCAGATGCAATGGGTAACGAATTAATCCATATATATGATTTTTTCATTATACTATAGATTCATTAATTGGAAATGGGTAATGATAAATTTGTGAAAAATAATAAAATATTAATTGTGCACCCAAATATCCCCTTAATGAATTAGGAATTAAATTATTCTATAGAGACAACATGTTCATAATATATTTGAAATAGTTTCTCTAAATGTAAAAGGATACCATAGAAAAAAATAATTGCAAAATTAATTACGTTCAATAAAATAACTCTAATGAAATGGGTAAATAATTAATCTATAAAGACTAACATCTTCATGATACAGGACATCATACCTTGGAAATGTGTAATGATACCTTGCCGAATAACCTTGGTAATATGAATTTATGTCATCGTGGTGACATAAAATCATATTATTATGAATGTGTCAGGTTGGTGTTGTATAAATATTTATATGTTAGTATTCTTGTACTTAATATAATTTTATTCCTCAATAATATATCATTATATTCTTATGTCCATTTAATTATGTTATATCCCATGTCATTCCAAATATACATTACAATTTTTCTGATTAACCCTTAATAAGAATCCGATGTCACAGTTTTCCTATGTTTTTGGTTCCCCTAGTTATGAGGAATTGTAATATGTATTTTTAAGATGAGTATCATGTGTGATTAAATTGTGGGAGATGTTAAAAACATGTTTTACTTTTATTAGTTTTTTATATAGTTCAAAAATTTTAATTTTTTTTAAAAAAAAGTTTTTGGTTAGTTTTTTATTTTTACCTTTTTTATTAAAAACTAAACCTAAATGGTTTTGGGAATATATGTAATGAAATATTTTCATTGATACATATATTTGTGATGGTCACATCCTTGGGGTTTAATATTATATATTATATTTGGAGTAAAGTTGTACAATTATATTTTAGAATTTGATATCTCTATAAAAAATTATTATGTTTGTTGACCCTTTCCCTCAAATTCTGACAAGTAAAAAATGATGAAATAAAATTATCAATAAGTTGAAATATTTTATAGATGAATAAATGGAAATAGATAAGTGTACTATAATAAATTGAATAATTTCATTTTGAAGGATTTAATTTTATTAAACTAATATATATAATGTTGTACTATATAATTACCTTAATTATTATATTTATGAATGAAATTTATGCGATATGGTAGGAGTGTGATATTATTTGTTGCATAAGAAATTTACTAGAACCTAGGTTGTTTATAAATATTTTAGGAAACTAGAACTATAATGAATAATTTTTATAAATCCTAATCATTATTTTTGTATCAAATCATACTATAACCCTATAATTAGTTTTAATTTTATAAAAATTATATAGAATATAAAAATTACTATACATGTGGTGAAGAAGTTTATTAGTATACGAAAAAATGATAAAAAAGTAAATGAAAATATTTTGGAACACAAAACACACTGTCACCTTATAAGGTGTCATTTTTTATTTATTTTTTCATATCATGATGTCAAAAATTGTAACCTTCATGATTTCCTTGTAAATAAATATATATATATATATATATTGGTGATAATAGGAGATTAAAATGTGTTAGAATACAATATAAGTTATCATAGCATATAAATATAATGAATAATATTGATGGAATAAATAAATATAATAATTCCTTACAAAATAAAACTTCGAGGATAAAATATTCCTATACAACATAAAAATAATTGATCTCTCCCTGATGAAAAACTTAATATTGGAAATCATAATAATATTATCAGTCCATTATCCAAAGACATTGTACATAAGGAAGTATTAATCTCCATAATAACCCTACTTATTTGACTCATTAAACCCAATAATGTATTTAGTGTCTTTATAATATTAATACCCACCATGAATAAAATATCTCTAATGCATCCCTCATACAATGTATTGGATAAGAATTCCATATCATAATGATCATTCTGGACAGAACACATTATCAGGACTATGATATCTATAGTTATCCAAATAGAAACAATGGTAACAAGGATCATCATTGATACACCTCTAAACAGAATCATATGGATATCTTGGTGAGTAAAAATATATATAAATATTCACAATGCAATGAAAATTACACATATAAAATGAATGAAGAAAATGTTATAGTGAGTGATATTTTCAACATGTAGGAATATGAATGGGAAATGATAATTCATTATAGATTATTATGTTCATGTGTATAATCCAATGCATATCCCTAGAGTGATTTAAATAAGGAATGAATTTATGTGCACTTTTTGTACTCATAATAAATATTGAGTTAATACCCAACCAATTTTTTTTCCTTATACCCCTAGGTTATTTTATTTTTGATTCTATATCTAATGTTTTTTATCTAGAAAGTGATGGAAATACTTGTAAATAATTCCATTTTCAACATTACAAAAAATTTATTGTTTTTATGTCTCTATGGAAGGTTGAGTATTAAAACTGATTATAAATAATGTATAAGGAGAGACAATGCTAATACATAATGAATAAAATTATAAAAAAGTTATAAAAATTATTTAAATTAAGATTTCATATTGAAATTTATTTTAATTATAAATAATAGAATTATTACATAATGAAAAGATGTTTGGATCCCTTAAATTGAATGTTATATTCATATGTATTGATAATGATCCCTCATAAAAAAACATGCTTGGAAATACATGTAAAGACATCAAAACCAAACACTCATAGTTGGTGCCTAACATTTTTACCTTGGATTGATTATAAGGAATTTCAATCATGATGGAATGATGCTTTTAGTAGTTTTGGAATCCATAATACATTCTTATATTTTGCATTGCAGCTTTAATGGAAAAACAATATTGGAAGTCAACTAGAAACTCCCATAACTCCTACATTATCCCATTACGTCATTCAAAATCTGGATCATTTTATATTGGGGAAAAATAAAACATAAGAAATATGTGAGGACTTAATCTCATTAATGTTAAGAAATAAAATATTTTCAAATATAAACCATAAGACATTGTGAAAAACATAATTCACATTCAATTATAAAAACATGAGAAAAATATGTCATAAATTAAGACTGATTAAATAAATATATATAAATGATCATAAGAATATGAAACATTATCATGGATATTATAGTATTCAAATAATCAAATTTAGTATCAAATATTATTATCATAATGATGAAATTCATAATTCGGGTCATCATAAGAATACCCTCAAGTCCTTAGACTAGACACCAAACATAATTGGGTAAATATTTTGCCCATACCCAAACAAGTTTTTCTAATGAGACATACTGATGCAAAGAGGGGAAAGATATGGCCTCACGTGACACTTACTACATCTAGTGAAATACTCATTTGAAAGGGGTGAAATAATCAATATATGCATACATATTTAACTAACATATGAAATCTAAATTAAATTCTTCAGTATATAAACATAATCACTAAACATTATGGGTAGTATGGTGAATAGTATAATGGTAGCACATCCATAGTCAAACTGATCATAATCCATTTTATAAAATATGGAAGAGGATAAATATAAAAGATACACATTAATGAATAATAAAATTAAATAGAGGTATTGAAATAATTGATAAAAGTATAATAAAATCATCAATGAATTCTTAAGAGAAATACCATTTTTACTTTTCTAATAAGAGTTATTTTGGGAAAAAAATTATATTTTTCATGAGTGTTTATATAAAATGAGATATGAAAAAATACGGGTTTTCATGAAAAAAGTATTGATTTTTGAAAAATAATGGTTTCTTAAAACATATGATGAATTGTACTTTAAAATGGGTGTGAAATTGAGATGTTCCTTTTAATAGGGCTTGGGTGTCTAGAAGAAATGAGAATGGATCCTTTAAAAACATTTATAATCCCATAAAATAATGATAAATTGATATATATTTTTATTTTGGAACATCTATTTATATATAATTTTTAATAATTATATAAACCTAATTAAGAATTAATTTTTTTTATATTGTAATAAGGCATAACCCAAATGAAATTGAATGTTCTCGATGAAAACCCTTACCTTATGTTGGAATTTGTAATTAACATGACCGTAAGCTCATTGATAATCAAACTTAATTAATTAATTAATTAAAAACATTTAAACATGTAATTTGTTTTTTAATTTTATTGTGTTTATCTATGTTTTTTTTAAGTGTTATAATGTACTGTTTTATCATTTAAGAGCATTCGTTTCCTTTTTTCATTATCTATTAGCTTATTTATATGTAATGGACTTCTGCTGAGAAGGGTATTATTATATAAAATTGAAAATATATGTTATTTATGAAAATAATTTTTTTAATTATTTTATATATAATTTTTTTCACAATATTAGGATTAATCATTTGAGAATACATTTATTGAAAATCGTTTAGATTATTATGGTGGTTATTGATCATAACAAACTCATTTTTTGTCATTAATGAATATTTAAATATGTTACATAAACATCCTCATAATGGTTTTAAAATATATATTATAGATTGGTTTAGTAATAAAAATGGTTTAATTACAATTATTTAATACAATTGACAAATGAAAACATGTTGTCCATGAAGGTTGTAATTAGGCACCTCACGGATGTTGATTTCATTTTTAAAATAACAGAGAGTGATAAAATAGTTTGATGATGTATTATTACAATAGGATAAAATTATTCAAGTATATGTTTGTTAGTGGAGTTATCATGCTATTTAGATGAGTGTAGGTGAGGAAATAATAAAAAAATAAATGAACTTGGAATGAAATTAAATTAAAAAAGGAAGAAGAATTTATCTCTTCAATTATCCTCTTTGAGAACCTCTTTAAAGAAATTGTTTTTATATATTAATGTCACCAAGCGATCAAGGAAGTGGGGTAGAATAATGAGTAGAATTTGGGTATGAAATTTGAAAATAATCAAGGATTTTATGTGTGAAATGATGTGGTGGTTGGGGTTGGTATTTATAACGAATGGGATTGGTATTTTTTGATTATTTAATTTATTTTTTTATTATTTTATCTCATTAATTTGAATAGTTAGTAACATTTCATAAAATATATTAATATAATAAATGGAAGTGATATATTATGATACCTAAATCATTAGTGACCCAAGATATAGTGTAATTATCTTATAATGTATATAGTAATTTATCATATTTTACTATTCACCAAAATTTCATGTTTTTTATGAAAATATGAAACATTCACCCTATCCATTTTAGGAGATGTTTAAAATCAAAATTGCACTAAATATTATGAAACTAATTTTCTAAATATGAGAAATTTTTCAGTTATTTAAAATCATTATTTACTCAATAAATATTGATTTTGAATTTATGACAGATTTTATAATATTTTAAAAAATTAACTAAGGGAACATAAAATTATCCTATAATCATAATTCAAAAAATATTAATTCATCAATAAATTTTATGATCATTACTTGTATTTAAAATAATTTTATTTATAATTAAATTGTAATTAAATATTTATGAATCAAAAAAATATGAGCAATTAATTAATAATTTCAAAAATATTCATTTACTTATAATATGGTAAAATTATATCAAAATTTAGTTTTTAAGATTCCAAAATATTATTTATAATTTCATGGGTTAGTTTATCATTCATTTGGTTGGTTTACTATTCAAAATTTTGATATTGTTTTTTATCATGTTAATTTTCTATTTTTTACAGTATAAGTTCCATAACATCACAAAATACCTATTATTTTATTCATTATTCATTTATAATGTCTTATTGTGTTGTCTAAGTGATTTATGTGATCTATACTATGTGAAATACATAATATGGGAATCCAAACTGATATAATTTTTGGTCATTACATTCTCCCCACCTATAATAATTATTTCCAAAAAATGTCCAGAATGTCACCATATAAAATGAATTCTGTAGTTCATCAATTATATGATTCATTCAGAGCACGTTTAGCAACTTTCATTTCATATTCCTCAAAACCTATTAATTATTTTCTAGAATGCGAATATGCTCTTCATAATAAGGTAAGTCATGTTTTAAATATATTCCTTTGAATGTGAGTACATGTGTTGGGTATGGCTTGTACTTTATTATCCATGAGATGTGGACCAAATTGGGTGCCTTAGAAATTCTAGGTGTCCTTACTAAATGAAAATAAACATCTATGATTCACTCCATAATTTCAAAAGGAAAAATGTTCTTTGAGATCAAAATCTCATTCTCCCCAAATCATATAACACCCTTCAAAGGACATACTTTTAATAGAACATGATCACCCACTTGAAATCTCAAATCGTTCATTATATTATCAGTATACATCTTTTTTTATTCTTTGAGATTCTTTGATATGGGGTTGAATAGTCATTAACATTTATTTTTTTATCTCTACAAGATATCACCCCATAAGCTTCCATTCACCAATTTCATCACAGCATCTTGGTGTACAACATCACTTTCCATACAATTATTCATATGGTTCCATTTGAATGATTCAATATAAACTATTATTTTAGGAAACCATAACCAAATTTAAATACAGGTACCTCATATATTTAATTTCAAGTGAGAATGATATCAACATGTCTTCGAATGTTTGGATAATCCATTCTGACTACCTGCCAGTTTGAGAGTGATAATAAGTACTCAAATGAAGCTCAATGTACAATGATTCTTGATTAATTTTTCAAAATTTCAATGTAAATCACGTTTCAAGATTAGATAAAAATTAGATAGGTTCTCCCATAAATCATATAAATCTATTTATATAGATTTTTGTATGGCGCTCTAGTGGGAAATCCAACCATATAGTGAGGAAATTTGTATATTGGTTATGTCGGTCAACAACTAGCCATATATTATCATTATTTATTGGGGTGTTCGGTAATCCAGTAAAAAAATCTATATTTATGTCATCCCATTTTCATGTATTAACAGGAATGAGTTACTTAACACCTCTAGGATGATGTCTTCAAGCCTTCATCTATTTAATGAATAAACATATTGATACATAATCAGAAATTTCCCACACCCTATAATCCAACATGAAATATTCCATCATATCATTATACATCTTTTTTCTAACAAGGTGTATAAGAAATTTAATCTTTGGGTATCATCCAATTACTCAATTGTTTGCTCATATATGGAGGCAAAACATAGAATCATCTCAAAATTTCAGAATTTCATCCCCAAACATGATGTTTGGAAACATCCCATCATTCATAGATTTATTTTATTTTGAAGGTTATAATTATCAAACTAATAACTTCTAATTCATCAAAAAAATACTGTTGAGAAAATAGGTTAAAATGCAATGATGTTTCACCTTCCATTATAATTCCCACATCAATCAATTCATGATACATGTACACAGAAAATTTTTCAATCCCGTTATTTTTCCAAACGTCATGATCCATCATAATCAAACCATATTATACCATATGTTCCATCCCTAGGTGGTAGTGTATATAAAAATCATAATCCTTGAGTAGCTCAAGCCATTGTCTTTACCTTATGTTGAGTTCATTCTTTTTGAAGATATATTTAAAACTCTTTTGATCCAAATATATCTCACATTTTTTTAACCATATAGATTGTGTCTCAATATCTTCATATCAAAGACTATAACTCCTAACACAATATCATGAGTTTGATAGTTCTGTTATGGAGTTATTGTCTACCATGATGAATTTCATTCTATATAAGGACACAAATAAATACTTTCATTGATGCAACACTATAAATAATAAATCAATATTTTTATATTGGTTTATTCAAGATTGGATAATTCACTAATTTCCTATTCAATTATTCCAAACATTATTCACATTATTTTTTCCATACAAACACAACATCTTTATGAGTAATCATGGATATCATGACAACTAATTGGGTGAATCTCTAAACGAAACACTGATATTAACCTTATAAGACAATAAATCTATATATCACAGTTATTTTCATTTGTGTAGGTCATTCAAGAACTGCCTTTGCCTTCATAGTTCTAACAGAGATTCGATCCTTTGAGAAAATATGGTAATGAAATGAATCTGATTGAATCAAAAATTAACACCAGCTAAACCTACCATATAATTCATTTCATATAAGACACTTTATAACAATGAACAAGTGATTCTCATGATCTTCATATATTTTTTTATACTAATATATCATAAATAAATACGAAAAAATTATTAAAGTTGTCCCATGAAAAACTTATTCATTAGTTAAATGAAAATAGATGATGTATTAGTCTTTCCAAATGGAATTATATTTTTCATGTTATGTGAATACATGGTTCAAAATGAAATATTTTGAATATTTTACTTCTTCACATGTAATTGATGATATCAAGATCGAAGATCAATCTTTCATAAATTTTGGGATCCTTTATGATGATCAAATAAATCCTCAATATAAGGTATACGATACTTGTTCATTATCTTAATATCCTTGATCTCCCTACAATCAAGGAACAATTTCATGTACACATTTTTTTGTAACTAAAATAATAAGAGTTATTTATGGATAAACACTACGGTGAATAAATCACTTACTGGTCAACTCCTCTAGTTGTTTCTTTAGCTCCACTAACTATATTATGGCTATTTTATAAAGATTATTTTAAATAGTCCATGAACCAGGAATTAAATAAATAGAAACTCACTTTCCCTCTCTAGATGGTGTCCATGTAAACCATATGAAAATAAATCAAAGTATTCTTGCCTTATAGGCACATCCTCAGTTTTAAGATTTCATTCCCTATCCATTGACATTGTGTTCTCTTCCTCATAAAGAACTAAATTCAGTAGATCTACAGTGCTTGGATTTAGATAAGAATTAGATTGTGTGGTTTCTGCTTTATTGATAAGGGACTCTACGTCATTCTCAAATAATTTATGATTCAAAATCATGAAATATATATTCAAGTCATTATTTAAAATTCAATTCATACTGAGTATTATATCAAAATTAATCATGGGTATAATAATCAGTTTAGAAAATAAAGCATTTTTATGTGTCGTAAAGGGTATAGATCAACGCGTCATTATTACAATGGTACTTCCCTTAAGAGTTATGGCTAACAAATCCTTTATTAAATCATAAGGGAAATATATACTTTTCTTAGAGAACCAGTATGTTAAAAAATAATGAGATAACCCAAAATAAAATAATTCATTTTCTATGTTTTATGAAATGATTGTAGTACCTAGAACCATATCAATAAGAACGTCATCCCATACACTTGAGATCGTATAAGATTATCCTTTCTCTCATGTCCTTATCTTGGGAATGTTTCACTAACATCTAGGAAATTCATGAATATAATTTCTCATCTCTTTAAAATTATATTATTGATCATTTGTAGATTATTTATTTCCCGTAAAATCACAGGCCTGGTGGCATTTTTCTCCACACATGTAATAGACTACCATTCCATTCAGAAATGTACCTGGGTGTTTCTTCCCACAATTTCTGTAGGGTGGAAAGTTAAATCTTCCATTCTTCCCCATTTCCATATTTACATTTCTTGAGTGTCTATTATCCTTATTATTCTAGTTATTTTATTTAATTGTGTATGGCCTAGAGAGTTCCTTTCCACCTTCAATGCACTTGAGTATATATATTCATATGATGAGAAATTCTTGCAGATTACTGTATTTTATAAGAATGGTTTTAAACCACCAAATAATCGATCAATAATCCCATATGGGTTATATATTTAGTCCTCAAAATTACTTGATTACAATTTGATGTTACCTTCATACATTCAAACATTATCATCATCCTATTGCCTCAAACTCAGAAACTACTTTTCCATATCAACACACTACTCATGAGGAAACTAATTTTATATGAAAATAAGATTAAATTATCTCCATTCCTTGTTTTCTATTTATACAACCTCATTTTTTTTTGAATCAATGAAAACCAGTAATCAGAATCTCCTGAAAGATGATAAATTTACATAACAACCTTCTCTCTTTTGTAACATTCCAATTTGTGACATAATTTTTCTATAGAACATGTCCACTGATATACTAAAATTGGCTTTTTAGTACCATAAAATAAAAGAGTATGTCTTCAGATAATGACTTATAAATTTTCTTCTCCACATTGTGGATCATGATCCACCACAAGGGTAAGGATATTATAAATAACTTGAGTTATCTATCCCATTATAGTTTTAATTTTCTCAATACATGACATATCCCCAAAATAGACATCATTATCATGCATGGGAGGGAAATCCCCAAATAGAATATGTGTGTTGATGTGGTTTCCATTAATTACACTAGGTTTCATTTCAAAATAATGGCATATGTTATATTTTGTTATGAATCATAATGTATAATATCAAAATAGAAAAATACATATCATAAATTGATTTTATATGAATTGTTATTCTGATAATTATAAACATGGTTTAATTGTCGATATATTTACCTTTAAAATATCTATAATTTTTTGTATATAAAATGTCACATATCCTAAGAATATTCTCTATCAGTGGAAAACGAGGTGCACATTAAATCTCGTGGTCATGTACCAGTTCACCTTGAGTTAAGAATAATACACCTTATCGTAGTTGATAACACTATATACTTTTTTTGCAGAATCATGTCCAAAAGTAGTATCTTGAGGGAACAATCAGTTTATTAGTTTTGGAATAAATAATACATTCATAACTGTTTTATTACAAATAGAAGTAAAAAAAAGAACATATAACATCTGTTAGAAACATCCAAAACTAAATGATTATCCATTCAAGTCGTACATAATAATCATCTTTGAATCTTGTGAAAAAATGATTCATAACAAAGTGGTGGCAACTAATTGTCATTAAGAGAATGAATTAAGTGAAATCTAAAAATAATCCATAAGTCAACCAAAATAACTAAAAACTTTCTATAAAAAACCTGAGAATAATATGGCATAAATAAAATATTGTTAGATAAATCCAAATAAATAACTATAATTAAATGAAACATAATCTTGTATATTATAATCATCGTATATTAACATATAATATCAAATTCTAATCTCATAATTAGTTAATTCATATATCATAATGTCGAAAAAATACTATCAAGGCCTTAGCGAAGACACACATAATCAGGTTAGACAATAGTCCATTCACAAACTAGTTTGTATCATGATTCCTTCTGATGCACATATGGGCTATAGAGGGCCCCACCCAACTCCTATTATGTCTATACATTATTCTTATGAATGTATTGAAACATAATCAACATATTCATTCATACTGAAACGAACATATTAAATGTAAATAACTTTCCCAATATATAAAAATTATCAATAACCATTATGAGTAGTATGGTGAATGGTATCAAGATAAGACATACATATTCAAATCAATCAAAACCCATTTAATTAAATATGTTATATAATAAACATAAGATATAAATATCAATTAATAATAAAATTCAATATAGTTGTTTAATTATTTAAAAATGCTCTAATAAAATCATCGAGCAAATCATGAAATAAATATAGTTTTTACATTGATAAGAAGAGTTATTTTGGAAAAATGAATTTTAATTGTCACAATTTTTTATATAAATATAGAGAAGAAGAAAAATAATTTTTCATGACCAAATTTGTTATTTTATAAAAATATGGGTTTCTTAAAAATGAGTAGGGATTGAACTCTAAAATGCTTAAAAATCATGATGTTCCTTTAACATGGATTGCGTATCGAGACCAAATGCGTAGGAAATCAAGAAAAAAATCCTATTAAATAATGATCAAATGATCGGGATATATGAATTTGTAACATATATATAATTTAAAATAACTATATAAAAATAATGTAGTCTTACTTTGGGGTATAGAGGATGAAAGCATAACCCAAATGAAAATAGTGGTTCATGAAGAAAACAATTACCTTATGTTAGAATTGGTTCTGTATTTGACTTTAAATTCATTGATAATAAGATTAAATACATTAATTAATTAATTAAATAACTTTTATACATGTAATTGTTTTTTTTGTTTTTTTAATTTTATTTATAATATTTCTAATGAGTTATATGATACAATTTTATCATTTAGGAGCATTTGTTTCATTGGTTTTGCTGACCTATTAGCATATTTATATGTAATGGAGTTCATGTTAAATTTTTTATAATTCTCAATAATTTGACGTATGTATTATTTAAAATATCAATAAGTTTATATATATATATATATCATGTTTTTAATTTCATTAGGATGAATCATTAGATAAAATACTTAATGATAATCATTTAGATTATTATAGAGGTTATTTAACCTAGATAACTCATTTTTTTATCATTTAATACAATGTAAAAATGTGACATAAAATTGAATAATGTTTTTAATACATATATTATAGTTTTATTAAGACATTAAAATTGTTATATTTATAGACTTGATGGAGAAATGGAAGAATGAAAATCAGTTGTCCATGAATGTTATACATCCGCACCACATAGATGATGATTTTATTTTTAAAATAAATGAACGTGAGAAATGATTTTTATTAGGGATTATGAAATTATCATAAATTAATTATAGTGTGATAAAGTTACTAGATTTATCATCATATTTCTACGAGGGTTTCTGAGGAAATAATAATAATCGAAAAGAACATGGAACATAATTAAAAGAAAAAGGAAGAGGATTTTAGCACTGGATTTCTCCTCTTTGAGATCATCCTTATGGAAATGGTTTTGGTATTTTTACGAGACCAAGAGCTCAAGGACGTGTGGTAGGGGCTAGGATATCATATTGTGAAAAAATATTTCCAAATTAATGTCTTAGAGGTTTGAGGGGAAGTGGTCGTGAGGGGTGTTATTTATAGTGGTAGAGAGGAGTGTTTTATGAATATTTTTATTCGTTCACTTTTTATTTTGTCTTAATAATTTGAATTGGTTGAAGATTATCATAAATTATATTAAAATAATGAACAAGTGTTTTATATTATTGTTTTTACATCATTCATGATTCATGTAATGTTGTATTTAACTAATAATGTATTACTACGGTACATTATCATATATTAATCTTCAAGAAAAATTATATTATTTTACAAAAATCTGAAAATTTCATTCTAACCATTTATTGACAATTATTATAAATATATAAAATCTATTTTATGAAAATAAATATAAAAATAAAGGTATTTTTTAAATCATCATTTATTGGAAAAATACATATTTTGAATTTATAATTAATTTTATAATACTATAGAAAATTAAATAATGTATATTTAAATTATACAATAATCTTATGTCAAAAAAAATAATTCATGAATACATTTAATTAAAATGTATTTTATTAATTATAAAATTTTATTTAAATATTTATTAATCAGAAAAATACCCCCACTTAATTTATAATTTATGTAATATTAAAATAATTATAATATTATATAATTATAACCAAATTTCATTTATAATATTCTGATATAATATTTATACCTTCATGGGGAGGTTACTATTAATTTTTCCTGTTTAATATTCATAGGGTTCATATTACTATTCCTACGGACATGTTACTATTTTATCATTATATGTTCTTTAAAATATTGAAATATCTATAATTTCATTAATTATTTATTTAAAATGTTGGTATTTTGTTCAATAAGTTATTTTATATGATCTTTACTATATAAAATAATCTTACAAATGGAAATCTCATTGATTGAATTATGGGTCGATAAATTACTTCTGTATGTGAGAACAATTTTTAATTCATTTTTAATGGAATTTGAGTATAAAAAAACATGAGAATGTATGGATATTTACTAAAAAAAGACGAATTTTTGGATAATTTATAAACATAGGACTTTGGGGAATATGCGGTGGAATATGAAAAACTATTCTCTTTACTATAGTTTGATCTAATGTTCCTAAAAATTCAAGACATAATGATAAATGTTTTAATTTTTTACATGGGAACTCAATTATTTTATATTACTTTGGACATGGAATAATAAAATTTCAACAAAATTAATTTTTTAACAACATTTATTTACCTTTTAGAAAATAGAAGGTAATTTACAGCATTTAAATGTCATTTTATTTTACTATAGTAAATTAAATTAATATAATATCTTTTTTGTCATGGATTAACTCATAATAATTATTAATTCATTTTTAAATGATAATAATTTCATAATAGTTACAATATATGAATTCTAAGGATTAGAATTTAGTGAAACAAGGATATTTCATAAAATTATGAAAAAATTAACAATTCTCTATGTTTGAATTAAAAATGTACAATATATATTCAATTTAATTAAATAAATTTTACTTATAATAGAAGTTATGTTTAAAACGATAAGTATTTCAAATTCATGTGTTTAGTGCCAGTCATTTTGAAACACATTATTCAAGTAAATCTTTCTTTCTAATTCATATGTTTGTAATTATATTACTATTTATTGAAATATAAGAATTATTTAATTTTCAATTAAAATTTTATGAAATCCATTTTTCTATTTTGTAATATAATTCCCTAAACAATCATTAATTATAATTATAATTGTATGATTTCGATCTATGTTATCCCAACCATCATATCCCAATGATTCACTATCAATACTCAAATTCTAGGGTTCATATTACCTCTAATATATACACTTCAAAATAAATCATTAGTTCATTCTGATCATTTTGTCCATCCGTACACGATGTCTCATATATTATATATTGATTTATTAATTATACAATAACATTTAATATATTGTTTATTTTTTTATGATCTTATGGTACTAAATATTATGGGGCTATATTCTATTTTTAGGTGTTGTGTTTCACAAATTTTTTACAATATTTTGAGTTTAAATTTTTTTTTCATGTGTTTTTCTATATGAAATATTGTTATTATAACTCTACATCATGTGAACCAATAAACCAATTACTTTATATTGTTCTCTAGATTATCATAGTCTAACCTCCCGGCAAACCATAGGCTGTGGAATAAGAGAAATGGTTTAATGGGAAATGTAGGGAGACTATACCATTTATATAATTGTATCACTAAAATAGAAATGATGATCAATTATATGATTGGTAGTTATCAAAAACCATGTAATTCATAATAATATCCTAATACTATGTAGATGTCAACAATAAATATTGTAAATATTCAAAGTCATAAGAGATTCTTCAATAACGGGAAAAATTAAAAATAATATATAATGAAAATATATAAATATGATATTACCACAATGTATTATCCTGACAATCATGATCCATCTAAAATTCATGAATCAATCATCCAGTGTAGGGCCTCTATCATTATCCTTATATGTAACCATTAAAAATAAATCGGTACTAAAAGCATCCCATGCATGGTGTAAATACTAATTATTGGGCCACCAACAAATGGTTTTGAAAGTAATATCCAATATAATAACACTGCATAAAGAATAAAAATGGATTAATTAATTCTAGAAATAAAGGAAACATGTTTCTTAATACCAGTTATACATTATGGAGGAAAACCAAATTAATATAAAATCCATTCATTGATATTTCAATATTAGATACAAAATGGTATTGAGCATATTATCAACACAATACCATTATTTAAAAGTTCCCATGTAATTGTGAAAGTAACATATACAGTAACTAGTTTCATGTCCATTATATAATGTTAAATAAGTTTAGTGTCTTGTCTAGCCTTCATAAATCAAGGAGAAGGGGCACCATGTCCAAAATCCTAACCCATGTGTTGGATACATTATGTCCCACAACTATAAACATATCAGCATTCCAAAATCCCTAAAGACCAACATACATGACATTTTAATCAACGGTTCACCCATTCCATCATTCATTAATTCATTTCGTCCTATATAATCAGTCTTTATGCCTCATTACTATTTGATTACTATTTAACACTTTATTTAATTAAAAAAATAATTATATATTTTTAACTACCATTAAATAACATGAGTATTCCATATTAACCATTTATCATTATATGTTTTTAAAAAATATTGACACACATACATTCCATGTTATGAAAAACCTCCCCAAATATCAATCTATTGATCAAAACAAGAATTAAATCCATTTTAATCTTAACAATCTCATTTCCATGATTTAAAATTTCCTTAAATCACATTTCATAGATTATTACACCCCCATAGTTATCCTTATTACCAGTTTCAAAATAATCAATAGACATAATGAGGAACATGCAGGGTTTCACAAATAAATTTAAGGGCCAATTTAAATTTCGTAGTCATTGATACAAGAACACCCTAAGGAAATGCATTGGAACCAAAACCTAGACAATGATAAAATGAGGACTACATGAGATGTATTGTATACCTCTAAAATAATACTCATTTAAAAACTCATATAAACTCATCAATTTATTAAAAAAAATTGTATCAGTTAAAATGGGACAAAATTCCTGAAAATTGGGTTCATGATCTTTAGAAGAAGGGGTCATAATAAAAAAATATTTTTCATTATTATATAATGAAATGGTGTTAGAAAATTCCCTATAGATTCCTATCAAACTAAAATTAAATTTATGGGATCAATAAAGGAGGGATAATGATCTTTGGAAGAGTTTTAAGGGTTTTTTAATAACCCTTACAGATGGGGAAGTGATAAGGATAAAATTTGGGTGAAAATATATAATGTATTGGATGGAAAAATATTCAAATTCTGAAATTCAAAGGGTCATACAACTTTGCCAGACGTTTTGGATAAATTTTCACCAACTTTTGGGTATCCTCTTTCCATTAAAGGCAAGGATGACACGATTTTATTAGGATTATACATAGTTTTCTAAATTTTTTAGAGCCCATGTGGTTAGATCTGTCCAGGTCACAATGGTCATCATGTCCACGTTGTATATATTACAAACAAAGATCCCTCTTTCTATGTGGAATAACACCTTAGTTCATGGTTTTTAGTAATTATGATTCAATCATTCTTAATAAATTATCACTCCAGTATTTCACCATTTTTACATCCCAATCCACTATGACTCTCTAGATATTGTCCATATAATTAGTATATATTTCAATAACAAATATGAAATGACATTGACATGATATTTAAAAGAAATACACCTCATCAAATTGTTTATATCATATGACCACTACACCTTATAATTTCTGATCCTAAGAAATCACTCCCTAGCATCTCAAGACCTCTAATGTAAAAAATTGTCTGGCCATTTGGCCCACATATCATATTTCCCCTCTAATGATTTCTCTTGAATATGAAAATAATATCATAACATATAAAACAAAGGAACATTATTACCATGAGAATTTTTTTCAATATGATCCATCATAATAATCTTTTAATCCTTTTCTGTCCCACAAGTCTCATGAATAATATCACCAACATCAATCAAATGAAAACGATCTGGATGATACTATTGATTATTGGACAATGGAAAGATGTAATGCATAACATTATACATATTTGGAAGATCCATTTTATATAAAACCAAACTTATCCTCTATGTAGTCTAAAATATCCACATGTACCTTGTAACCAACGTACCATGCTCTTGAATTTAGTGGTGACACAATCTTGAAGATACCTGATGAAATACCCTATCAGACACTAGAAACCCAGTTTTTAATGACTTTGAATGGTATATGAATTATAAATACCGTAGGATGTTTACATATGATTTAAATATACTGGACGGGCTCTAATGTCTCTTTAATGAGAATTTATCCTAATAACTCTTATTATCATATTTAAATCCAATTTAAATGTTACTAATATAGTCTACCATATAATGCCTCATATGTTATCATATTTATAGTAACCTGATAAAAATTGATACAGTAGAACTAAAAATTTTATAGGGTTCTATCCCATACACCTCTAAAATCGGGGATTCATTCATATACCATTTCATATATCACATGGATAGTTTTTTCCGATTTCCCATCCTTTAGTAGGTCGTAATATGTAATAAAAAACAACTCTGTACATGGTTCCATGTTATATAAGTTCCATAAATATGATTTAAAATGTAGATACATATATAAAACAATAATTTATAAAAATAAAAGAAAAAATGAAATCTCATAAACATATATTTCACTCAAATAATTTATTGTGAATGTATCCCTAATTAGTAAGAAATGTGACAACATTATTAGCCTATCCAAAATCAAACATATCATGTAACATTTATGAGTAATCCATTGAAAACCAACCATGAAATCCTTTGTAATTCTATATTACATCTATTCTAAACAGGGAAATAAATTTAAAATAACAATAAGTTTTTGTTGTTTTGAGATCACATATGGATATATTTATTATCGGGTCCAGAATTCATTGATATCATTCTTAAATCTCAAAGACCAATATTTCCAATGAAGGTCATGGTATATTTTGGTCAAACCAGGGTTCACCAAAAACACATAATATTGAAACTCAGGCATCAGTTTATCATGCATACTAGTTAAAATAATACTACTATGAAAATCCATAATATTATCCTTTGAGAAGATCTAGTCAGGGGGCCGATCCCCACAATCAATGGTTTCCCCCATATCTAAATGCTTTGGAACATCATACAACCTCCAATTGATATATCTAATAATAGAGGTATCAAATAACAAATAAATGATTTTTACCCTCCCCCAATCATCCTAAACATGTAAATGTATATTTATAAATAAATCCACCATCTTCTACTTAGTACGAAAATCCCAAAATACACATGTTTATGTCAACCAACTGAAAGAAAAAATATCACTATATTCTTCCATTGTATATAATGTACACAAAATTAATGTATTTAATATAATAAAAAAATTTCTATTGTTGAAGATATATATTTCACTAGGGAATGATATATATAAGGATATTATATTTAAAATAAACAATACATCTCCCATCTATATGATAAATCCATCAAAATGGGAATGGGTAAACCACTGTGTGCAGCTCGGGAACAGGCAGAGTGTTAAAATATTCACATGGCCACAACTATCATAGTCAATGCACCACGAATCACTCTCCCAACATCAGCTTTACACCGTGTCCAATTTCAAATGCATCTCAAAATAGATTATACTTCTTACATTAGTTGGGTAAGGTCAAAATTGTTGTAGTGGGTAAAAGCCAACTTAGCACATGTATGTAATTTTCACTAGCCATATAAATCACAATATATAATATTCTCTTGGATATAGCTATGATAAGTGCATCCATGAGGGAAACATATATAATGAACCTTCAGTTGTTTACTATTATACCAAAAACTCATTGGATATCAAATTCATTCTTGGAATGTTACCATGAAAAAATCCTTCATACCTTCTCAAAGATTATAGATATACTGTCCTCTAAAATTATGTGACCCATGAAATATACCATGATTATATAAAAATTAAAAATAGATAGCGTAGAGTATAGATTATGATGTCTCAGTGTACTTATAATGATCTCAATATGTTTGGAATGAACACTACGAGTTCAAGAGTACACTATTATATCAAAAATGATTAAAACAACAAACTAATCAAATATAAAGGTGGGTGGTCAATTTTTTCCATTTCTATAAGCATAATTGGTTAATTATTTATCATAAACTACTACACAAAAAACATTTAAAACCATTACTTCTCTCAAAATAAGTCATTTATATATCAGAAGGTATGACCTCGAGTTGATGATACCCTATCCTTAAATCGATATTAAAGAACAAAAATTCAAAATTTAGTTAGATTAAAATATTTTAAATGTAACAACCAATTAAGTTATAATATTTTATTAGGAAATTCAATCCCATTCGAGAGCATAAGCCACACCAAACATCAAGCCTCTACAAATTCCAAAAAATTATTATTTTAATAGAACCATAATAAAATATCCATTAAATTTCTGGATATTAATTTGAATAATCATATATTGAAATTCATGTTCAATATATTATTATTTAGTCTTAGTAAATGAAAAATTCATTTTACTAATTTATTTTCATCAATAAAATATATTTTTTCTTAAAAAAAACATATTAATTTTTTATATATGAGAATGTAAATTTAATAAATTTTTGACATTTTTGTAAGGGCTCAGATTCATATGGATCAACCATTTTCATGTTTCTAAAGACTGAGGTTCTCGAAGGAGGCTTGGAGAATGTGGAGAGGATTTTTTTCAATGAATTTCTAAAAACTATAATAATTACACGTTGTGTAACAACATCACGTCGTTTATCACAATTTCACGACTCTTATGTTTTCTGAGTTAAATAAATAATAAGGTCATCCATTTTTGGAAGAACTGAACCCTAAGGATTCCACTTTGAAAAAGGGGATTATAGATTATGTGAATCTCAAATGTTTTATATTTTACATTTTTTAATCCTCTCAGGCCTGTCAAACCCTACAACTTTAGTTTCTCTCTCTTAATTCTCTATGACATGGTGACCCCCTCATTGATGTTTTGGGGATCACATCGTCAAGGACTAATACCTATCATCCCTTATTTAATCCTTTTTGATACAAGGTGTGTTCAAACTAAGTTCATTTGGTTTATTTAATCAATTTTATACAATTCATCTTTTTCATGTGATGTATATTGATCTCCATGTTCTAATAGAGTTTTTGTTTATTGTTTGTTGGAACGGTTGTGGTATGACATCCTTGGGGAGATATAGTTTTAATGGGAGAGGCCATTGGTATGTTTAGTGTAGTCATCTTCTCATGAGAATAAATTTGAATCCCTTTTGTGGTAGGGTATTCATTTCATTGTTGATTGTTTATGTGAAATCATATATCTATCATGATTTACAACCTCAGATCACAATAAAATTAAACTATTTATTTCTACAATCGTATTAAATAATTCATATCAATATCATGGTAATGTTTTTTCTAGTATCTTGTTAGTGGGCAGCCTCTTTATTTTATAGATAATGTGATTTCTATGTTGTGAATGATGTTCTTGGTTTATCATGTGGAATTGTTAAATTCAATAAAGACTAAATTAATTAATAAGTAAATGGGTAAATGTCTAAAATAGTTTTTTAATGAATATGATTGTTCTTGATGTGGTAATTTGATGGTAAAAAATTTTATGAAAGTATTCTTGTTTATTTGAATGGGATAAGGTACCAAAATATTTTTAATACTTGTTGGAAAAATAATTAAAGTGAAGTTAATTTATGTATTTCATTAATTTGTGATAGCTTGGGATATTTCATTGACTTAGGTTTCCCTTAGATAGAACCTGTTAAAAACAGAATCAATTATTTGAAGATGGAATAATAAACAATTGTGTAATAAAATTAAGTGACTTTATAGGTCCTGAATTTCTCGTTTTGTCATAAGGACTATGTGCCTTGTACTTTGGAGCTGTGAGAGATCGATGCACGTATGTTCTAGATACCTTGTTTTAGGGTCATGTTCATAGATTCTATGATTTATTTTTTTACCGGTGTTTTTATCATAGAGTTATGTTTTGGAATATAGGGTAGGGAGTCTCGGACATGATGTGAGCCTGGGATGGAAGAGCCTAGAAGGTTTTTGTTGTTTGAGGGGTGGGAAGGACCAGTTGTTGTTGTATCAATGAACGTCTATAGTAGAGAGATGCATTGGTATAGTCATATGGGTGTCTGGGAGGATAGCAGAGCTGACTGAACATGTTTAATGTTGGATTAAACATTTATTTGAAACATAAATTATTATTTGAATCTATTAGTTTTCAGATGGCCAGTATTTTTGTTTATCAACTTCCATTACCAACATCATGAGCTTGATGGATGTGATTGTTTGTAAGCCTTATTTGGTAGAATTGGATGTTTTCCTAAATTACCTAGTAATATATAATTTAATAATACGAATAACGGAATAATTGTTTAACCCATGAGTTTGGACCTTACTGTGAGGAAATATTGAGGTTGTAATTCTGAGAATCTATTGACTCTGTTTTTTTATGCATGAATAGTGTGGAATATTTTTTTATTCTTTTGTATTGTAATGTGGATATTTTAATGGTTAATTAATGCTTATTAATTAATTATAGTAAAGAAAAACTGTTGAAAATGGAATAAAATATCATAATTAATATCTTTATATGGTTTTGTTCTTATAGGATACAAGGTTTTAGCACTAGAAGTTGATAGTCCAAGAGATGCTAGTTTTAGTAGAGTCTATGACTATGATATGCACATAGTTTAGTTTTGGGACATATATTATCATGTAAATATTTTGTTTTTATACTCTACTTTACTAGGTCAATTAGGGTAACTATCTCTCCATGGATTCTTATCCCTAGTTGTATTTTCTCTAACATGTCAATGTGAGGATGGTTGGCGGTCTACACCCTTTTTCCCAAACCTATTCTCTTAGTACCTAATTGTGATTTTATAAATTATGGTTAGTTTTCCAAATATATTTTTGTAGAGAGATGTAATAGATTTTTGTTATTTTGACACACATATTTTTTGGATATAGTTTCCAAATGTCTACAATAGGTATAACGTGTATAGGTTTTGATGGATTGTGGTTCTTTAATCAGTGTATGGGTTGTGAAGGATTCAGGTATAATACCCGATGGATGATAATTTTTATGTGGGAAGTGGTCTCCCCTAAAAACTAAATAATTTCATTTGTTTACATGGATGTGATGTTGTGATTCATGAGGTGCATATTGTGGTTATTCACCCTAGTGTATTCAGGCTAGCATTTATGGATAGAGTTTCTCTGGACGTGTGACATTGGGGAAGAGCATAAAACCAGTGGGATAGTAGTAGTGGGATACCCTTGATATTTTTTTATATTATATACTATTGTATGCAATAATTTTGGATATGATCCATGGTGTGGTTGGGAACATAGTATACCTTTTTTAGGTGGAGAGTTAGTTTCACCTGTTCTACATTGTTCTTTATCTTGTTTCATTACAATTTTTTGGAGAGGTTTTGTGGAGGATCCTATAGAGTATATCGTTGTAATTACCCTACGTATATATAAAATATTTTTTATGTCAATTTGAGTAGGTTGGATATCAGGATGACTGCTACTATTTTTTTGTTTATTATGTGATTTTTGGGCTTAATGTCACTTTTTCTTTACATTCATTGAGTACTTACATATTTTCTTTTTGTTGAAGTTGTTTTTTCCATGACATTAAATATGTTCACATTATAATTTCCTCTATATTAGAGTTTGAGAAATATTTTTTTGGTTTTAGTATTATCTATCTCTATCACATTTATTCTCATAGAGTGTAATATCTCTCATATATTTGTTTACTATACCCTTGGGGTTATTCTCTTACTCGGGAAGTAATAGAGGAGGAACTCAAGTTTTACCATATATCTTATCCCATTTCCTACACATGTGGGGTAAAACTTTTGGGGAGGGAGTCATATCACAGTGTTATTAGAGGTAGGTTGATGGATAGTTTATAATTTTTGAATTTGGATCAAGATAAGATTCATGGGATGGTAGGGAAACGTCATCCGTTAAGTTTATCGAGAACAATAAAAAATAAGAGTTCATCTTGGACATTGGTATTAAGGGTCCCCTATGATTTTATGCATGAACCATTATGCTTATAGTAGCTACTAAAATAAGGGATACCAGAAGCAAGGTGGAGATCTAGGAACGCATCACACACCATTGTTATAATCTCCTATATTTGATTGGGTATACCATAGGATTGGATAACCTAAAATAAATAAAATAAAGAAAGTATATAATGTTAAAGACATCCATGTTCCTAGATGAGGATCTATAGAAATTTTTTTGTAGGTGTTGATATTGGACAACATTATCATTAGGTTTTCACAAAATATGTTTACCATTGTGCTAGCTGATCATAATATAGTAGAGGTTGATGATGACGATAGTTGGAGGAGGAATGTTCAAGAGTATAAACACAAGTGTCTATGGAGGTATAATGGATCCATTTCAGATACAGTCGTAGAAGACAGGTTGGGGAAGGTTGAGAGAGAATTTATTTTGATCTATTCAAGGAAGGATAACTGGGAATCGTTGTCTTTAAAAATTATATGTGGGGAAGCAAGGTAGTGGTGGTTCATGTTCCTTGGAGATCATGGGGAGTCAACAGTACTGTTGGAAGATTATTAAGCCCAGTTTAGATTTGAGTTTCTCTCTTAGACCGTGAAGGCCACTAGTCACTAGGATATTAATACCCATCGGTGGGGGATCTCCAGATTCTGATAATTTTAAATACATTTCAGAATTGTTTTATAATATTTTTCAAACTTGTTTTTTGATGAGGATACCATCGCGATGCACTTCGAAGAGTCTTTGCATCCAGATATCCTGTTCCAAGTCACCGCTTTTATGATGACCTTGTATTTAAATGTTTAATGAAGTTCTTAGGTCATTAAGAGGATGTTATCCAGAACCAGATCATCATGAAAGAGGGAAAATGAGGATTCCACATGAAGCATATATATTGTTTGGGGTTACAATTTTTTAGGACAAAAGAGCTTTTGATCATCGTGGTTAGGTCAGAGCCCTCGATACCTTATTTCATCGTGGGTGGAGGCTTTCAGGACTATGAAAAGGGATCATATGCAATTTTTTGTTGTGAAGGGTGAGTTCATCATTGGTATTAGATCTCGACCGTTCTGAAAATCCATTAGGTTATTGTTTTTCCACTCTAGGTACCTCTGTTGATGTAATTCCAGCTGACGAAACAGTAGTAGGTTTCTCCAGTTGGGGATCAGAAAAGGGTTGATGGGGTCATAGATGATAGCCCACAGAGACTCAACATCCCCATAGAGAAAAATACATCCTTGTTTTTGGTAGTAATCAGGGTCGTAGAGGTCATGGATTCAATCATGGTTAGCTTAATTAGTTATCATTAATCGCTTTATGCCAACCAAAAATAATTTTAGGTTCCCATTTTATGTTTTTAACTTGGGTGAATGCCTCTTTAGATATTCGATAAAGAGACTCATTAAAATCAACTAAAATTTTCCATGATTTAAGACTTTAAGTAGAGATAATTCTCATTCCCTTGGTGTTGACTACACCAGTTATATGTCGAGATGACTTGTTTGATGTAAGTTGTGACTATGAGCTACTACTGGGGAAATACCACTCTTGGGGTGATTTTCTATTTTACATATACAACCATATGACATCATCCTTGACATGGATTGGATGTATCCATTATTTGATTTCATTGAATTCATCAATGGTAGGTTGTGTTCATCGATTTTGATGTAGATTAACTTGTGTTTGTTGACAAGAGGGTCCCTGAAATGGATTAATGGTGTGTTTCATCCATTTCATCCATGTGGGATGGGAATATTATGAGTTATCTAGATGTTCAATATTACATGTTTCTAATGTTCAAATTAGAGTACCATGATATCATTCCATATAAAGATGTAGAATTAACCCCTCAATGATAAATCAATGTAGAGATCAAAATAAATCTTGGTGTGTCTCATATCTCAAGGTCTTCATATAGTATTTATCCTTCTTAGTTATGAGAGATGCATATATTGATCAATGGCCTGTTAAAAATTGGTTTTGTTTAGCCAAGTGTGCCACCATGGAGTCCACTAGTTTTCATCATAAGGAATTTTGACATATGTTTTTGTATGTGTTTCAATTATCATTAGTTAAACAAGTGATAGAGAAGAACCACCATTTTATTCAATGGATTGATAATTTACTCGATCAAATGAATATTGAAGTTCGGTTCTAGAAGATTGATTTGTGGTCATCATATCATCATATGTGTGTGAAGGATGAGGATATCCCAAATACTACATTCTATTATCGTCTTGTTTATTATGTGTTTTCTTTGATTTTGTATTGTGTATTTGTGTTCATGGGTCTGATTAAAATATATTTTTTTGAGTTCTAGTACAAGATAATGATGGTTTTCCTAGAAAACATCCTTGTGTACTATACATTTTTTAATGGAACATATAGAGCATCATCATGTCATTTTGGATGTTCTCCATTCTGATATGTTATTTGGGACGTTTCTGAAGTGTGGGTTTTGCGATCGAGAAGTTAATTTCATGGGTCATGTTATATCCAAGTATGGTGTAGTTGTGGATCCATTGGAGATAGGAGAAGCTATATCATGGGAAGACCCCAAGATAGTTGTAGAAGTGCGAGGTTTCCCTGGACTTGAAGACTATTACAGGAGGTTCGTAGCAGATTTATCTAAGTTTGTGACCCCAATGACATCATTGACCATAATGGATTAGGATACCCTATGGACTGATCCATGTAGGAAGACATTTGAGCATTTTTTTAAGAAATCATCCATTTCCCCAATTCTTCTTCTCTTAGTACAAGGAATTCAATTTGAGGTTTTATATGATAATTCACTTCTTGGTATGAGATATATTCAAAAGAAGCAGAAATTTTTTATTTAATATGGTTCTCAGAAGTTACAAACCCATGAGAATAAATATACTCCACATGATCATTGGTTGGAAGTAGTTGTGTTTTCATTGAACTTTTAGAGACATTTCCTCATCAGCAATCATTTTTGGTCTCCTCGAATCATAAGAGCGCGAGGTATGTTTTTCTCCCAATGTGACATGAACATGTGCCAAAGTTGGTGGATAGATTTTTTTATAGGATTACATCTTTGTTATTTTGTACACCCATTGAATATGGATGTATGTAGATGATGAATTGAGAAAGAAGTCACGTAGTTATTCGGTGTGTGAATCAGGAGATTCATATAGGGTGATGGAAGAAAATTCATCATTACTACTAGTTAATGTATAAGTAAGGGGTATAGGTTTTCCATTTCATATTAATGTATATTCATATCTTTTGTGGTAGGTGGAGGAATCCCAGTTGCGGGATCTTGATGTGGATGTCTAGAGAGGTGGGATTGTTTGCAGTGATGCCCTTAATGGTTGGTCTGAGGTTGAACAACACTGCATTTTCTTTCCAAGAGGTTTTTTCATTCCGTTGAGGATGTGTCAAGTAGTTAACATGGATTTCCATAGTTCACTTTTAGTGGTACATCATGATGTTAAAAATAATTACTGATATTTAGAAGTCAATTTTGGTGGCTTGGGTTGAAGCATTTAGTTACATGGTTTGTGTCTCAATGATTGGTCTACAAGAAGGTGAAGGTCGAGAACTGTGTTCCCAGTGGGTTCCTTTAGCCATTATATATTCCTCCAAGGAAGGAGGAGGAAATCTAGATGGACTTTTTACTCATTTTCCATGATCTCGTGGAGGCTATTTTTCTATTTATATGGTAGTGGATCATTTTACGAAATCAACCCACATTATAGTGATAAATGAGTCAATCCTAATTGAGGTTTGTTTGAGGAAGAATATAGATGAAGAGATGAGACTCCTTGTGATTCAAGGATGGTAATTTCCCATAGAGATCATTGTTTTACCTCATGGGTGTGGAGAGGTCTCTATTTAAATTTTGGTTCTTAGCCATTCCTTCAAAAAACATTTCATCTAGAGACATTCAGTCATACATAGAGGACTATTCGAACAATTGAAGAGATGTTTCCCTCTTGAGTCAAAGAATTTGGATGTTTGTGGATAAGGATACTTCTATTTGTAGAGTTCACATACAATAATAGTATTAAATCCACCATTGGTATGAACTATTTGAAGCCTTGGGCGGATGACCTTTCCATTATCCGTTGTGCTGGACTGGTGTTAGAGAGTCTGAATTCTGGGGTCGAAACCAATACATAATATGAGAGAGATGGTTTACATGATTCATTAGGGAATGAAAACAATAAAGGACCATAATAAATACTATATAGATCATATTTTGATACTTATAGAGTTCGATGTTACAGATAATTTGTTTATGGAGGTGACTACCCAACGTGGGCATTGAAGGTTTGGCCATGGGAGAAACCATTAGCCCCAGTTTTTTGGGGTATTTCAAGGTGTAGTCTCGTGTTGGAGTCATGGAGTATCATATAGTGCTTCCCCCATATATGATCAAGATACATGACGTTTTTTCATGTGTCGCAGGTCCATCATTATCTTTATAGAGACTATCAAATCATCGATTGGGTCAAGATAGATGTTGATGACGGTGCACCCATTGAGGAGTTTTTTTAAAGAATCAGAACAAAAATGATAAGTTTTTGTGTGGGAATGTTATCCCCACAGTTTTTCTCTTCTGGTGGAATAATGGAATATATGAGAGTACCTGGGAAAATGACTCATAGATAGGATCTCAGTACCTCGAATTTTTTTTATGTTCATCTCTTCCCTTGTAACTCTGTTCATTTTTTTTTGTTGTAAAACTTTTCTAGTTTAGTATTTTGATTGATCATATTACTAATTTAGGCATAATATATTTCCATGGTAGGTGAAGATTTATTCCAAATTCCATGTTCTTTCTATGTTTATATTCTTATGTTTGGATAAGGCTACCCTCCTACCATATGGGTCGAATACTCATATAGTAGTTCATCTACTCAACATTTTGAGCCCTTTGTTCTTGGATAATAAGGATGAGCTCCTATATTCGATAAAACCTTGGGAGGTATCTGGAGGGGTGTTTGTTTGAATGTCACCATTCTTTTTCCTCTCAGGTTGGTTTTGTATTCCTAATGACAAGAATGTTTCGATGGGTATCTAATATAAGGGGTCAAATTTTCATGCATCAACCCTTTGTGTGTTTCTAATGTATGAGGTTCTCAGAGTATACTCGGAGGATGTCTAAAGTATTTTCATGCAAATTTTTATAAAAATAATGAATTACAGTTCATGTAAGAATTTCACATTTTGTACGTCAAGATCATGACATGTATGTTTTCAAGGTAAATTAAATAATGAGGAGATATATATGTTGAAGGAACCAATCCCTATGAATTAAATGAAATGAAATAAGATTACATATTTTGTAAATACCTGATTCATTATGTTTTAATTATTTTTTGACGATCAGGTTTGTCAAACCCTATGGCTGAAGTGCAAATATCATAATTCTTGGTGACCCAAGGACCCACTCATTGATGTTTTGGGGATTCCTTCATTACTGATCTGGTCACTAGTATCCCTTTTATGGTCCTTCTTAGATCCAAAGTATGTTTTACCTACATTCTTGTGATTTATTAGATTTGTTTCTTTCATTCTACTTTCCTATGTGATTGTTGCCGATCTCCATGTTCTAATGGAGTTTTGTTTTTGGGTTTTTGGCATGATTGTGGTGTTCCAACCTTGGGTGGATGCAGTTATTGCGGGAGAGGTGAGTCGGGTCTGAAGTGTTGGTCTCTTCTCATTTGAATAAAATTTACCCACTTTTGAGGTAGGGGGTATGTTTCTTCTTCAATTTTTTATTTGAATCATTGATCAAACAAGATTATCCTCTTGGATCACTATGAAATTAACAAAATAATTAAATGAACCTGATTAAGGAATTAGTATTGTTCACATTGAGTTGTTTTTGATTGTATTGTGATAACAGGTTACCTCTATAATTTCTATATAGTGTGATATCTAGGTTTTTCATGTTTTTAATGTGTTATAATGTGGAATTAGAATATAATGTAATTCATGAATTAATTAATAATTAAAATGATAAAAATTTAAAGTTTAATGTCTAATGAATTTAGTTACTTTTGTTTTTGTGATTTCATGATAATCATATAGATGAATGTATTAATGTTTAATTAAATTGCTTAAGGAACATGAATCATGTTAATTTTTTTTAAAATGATCTATAGGCATGTGAAATTAATTTTTTTATTAATTTTTGACAGTTCGTGATTGATTTTTTCCATTGGTTTTCCATAGATGGAACCTATTAATAAATGAATTGGTTAATTAAATATGTAATATGATTTGGTTGTGTGATAAAAAATAATGTATTTATTGGGCATGATTTTCCTTTTTGATTGTAAAGGAAATGTGTCCTTTTTAATTGGAGTCGTGAGGTCTTTTTTCCTTTAAATTTGGGATGCCTTTTTTATGGTGAATAGCCTGATTGGTTTCTTTGCTTCATACTACTTGTGATGTGATCCTATAGGGATGACATGAAATATGGTGTGGGGAGTCCTGAATGTGATGTGATCTTTTATTTATGATCCTAGAGGGATATTTTGGTACGAGGTGTGGGGAGGCCCAGTTTTTGCTACAACAGTTGATCCCTGGAGTGTTTATATGAATCAGAATATGCATGTGGGTGTCAGGGGGAACACTGGAGATGACAGAATGGGCTGATGTTGGGCTTACACATTAATATGATATCCTGATTCTTTTTTGATTCTATTTTTTGGTTGACAAAAAAGTTGCTTTTTATTATGTTTTCTTTCCCCACTACATGAGGTTAATGGATGTAATTGGTTATATGCCTTGATTTATAGAATAGGATGTTTTCATATGGTACTATGTAACATGGAGATTAATAAAGATAATAGATTAATAAATTTTTAACCCACAGAGTTGGATCATTCTTGGATTCAATGATGAGGTTATATTGATGATAAGAAGTAGACGTGGTATGCTTATAAATGAATGGCATGGGACATTTTTATTAGTTGAATGTAATTTAATATCTAAATTATAATGGTTAACTAATGGTAATTAATTAATAAACATAATGTAAAACTTATTAAAAAATATTAAAATAGAATAATGTGTCTCTTTAAAAGTTTGCGTGCTTTTAGGATATACAATCATAGTAGTGGAATCTAGGAGTCACAGAGACATTAGTTTTAGTTCATCATATGACTAGTTTATTCCAATATTGTGATAGTGTGTGATATTATATAATGTAGGTTTTGTGTTTTTATACAGTAATCCACCTTTTATGTAAATGGATACTTAAAACCTTGGGATTATAAGCTTCAGTGGTTGTTTTTTAAAACATCTTTGTTAGAGGATGTATGGATAATAACCCCTTTAGACATACTCTCTTCTCATGGAAGTAAATTATGTTGGTATACAATGTGGCCGACATTCAGCATAAGTGTTTTTAGAGGGTTCTAACAACATTTTGATATTTTTAAAAACATTTATTCTATATATAGTTTCATAAGGACTAAAATAGTTATAACATGTGTAGGATGTGATTGATTTAGGTTCCTTACATAGTGTAGGATGTGATGTCTAGAGGTATAATATCCTATGTATGATACTTGTTATGCGGGTTATGGTGGCTCCTATAAACTACATAGTATCTTTTAGTTCTATGGACATTGTGGTGTGTCGCATGAGGTGTATGTCTTGGTTCTTCACATAGGTTTATATCGGCTTGAATTTTCGGTGAGATTTGCTCATAACATGAAATATTGGGGATGAGTAGAAACTCAGTGGTAATTTGATAGAGTTGCACCCTCGATATTCATTATTATTTAATACGATCATATATGTATGAAATGGTGAGAGTGTCCATGGTTACTCTAAAAAATTAGTATATTTAGTTGATGAGTTAGTTTAACATTTTGTTCATTGTGCCTTTTCATGGTTTAAATAATTTTTCCACAAGTTGCTCTAAGGAGGATCCTATAGAGTATATTGTTATACCAACCCTGTATATATATAAACAAATTTTCAGGTAAGTTAATACATATAGAGAATATGCTAGAAAATACTATCATGGGGACTGGTAGGAGTTGTTAGGGATTTTTGGTCACTATCGTCTTTATTTAATTTTAGTACTTTCATTTTTTCGTTTTAGTTTTAGTAGTTCCTACATGATAATACACATGTGAACATTTGATTATCAGTTATATTGGAGTCTGAAAATTAGTTAGATGGTTTAAATATTGTCTATACCTTTTATTTTTTTCACATGGAGGATAACGCCTCTCATCTATGTGTTTACTATACCCTCAGTTCGAGTCTCATCCAAGGGGAATACTAGAGGTGGGACTCAGGTATCACTATCTGTCTTCACTCATTATAGGCCCAGGATTGGTACACCTTATGGTTAAGGGGTAATTTCACTTTTAGAAAATATATAAAATAAAACAAACTTCATTTTTGGATTTATCTGGTCAATATTATCATAGAATGTTTTTTTATATTTAAAAAAAACTTTTATTTAGTGAATATGAAATAATACCAATATTTATAAAACACTAATTTTATTTGTGTTCAAAAATAATTCTTGAATTTTGAATTAAACTAAAGTTAAGATATATAATATTTACATACATATGATCTAATTGATTAAATTTAAACAATATTTTAGTGTATTTATTTAGAATAATTTTTGGATTAAAAACACATTTTTATGAAAAACATTTTATCATTTTTATGGTTAAATTTTTTATTTTTAATTGAAAATTCAGGATTATGAATTTATAAAAATCAATTCCTTATTTGGAATCAAGAGATAAATATTTTCATATAAGTTCCTTTACATTATTTGTTATAAAAAATAATACATGATAAAAAAATATTTACTATAGTACAGGTCAAAAAATGTAGCTGGATACATTTAAAAGGAAAAATAATAAAATAACTAAAATAGTATGTGATTGTTTGATGTGTTTAATTACTAAATAAAAATAAAATTGGTATTTTTTTCAAGCAATTATATAGGTAAAAGTGAGATACCAAAATCCCTACCACAATTGTTTCATGAATATATATATGTAACTGAACCCTTAAAATTATGATTGAGCGAATTATAATCATTATCCATAAATAATATATGACTGAGGGAACTTACCTATGTATTTAGGATGTCCTTGAGAATAAATCATGAACCTATAGCCCATCTTTTCTGATGTTTGAATGTACTCTTCCATATTTATCGTCCTTTAATTGGGCCTATATTTAGGAAGAAATTCTTATTATATATCATAATCGCATCTCTTTATTAGATTCCACCTATAATGATATCCCATTAATTTGGTTAGTGACCTTTATAAAAGACTTAATATTAAATCCCTCATCAATAATTTCCCCATATGAGTGGTTGATAAGCTTCCACAGTATCCCCTTATACCTAGCATCCTTATCTTCTTCATGATTATTATTAGCCAAACTAAGAATTGTTCCAATGATCCTCCACCACCAATTCATCTTCCTCTAATTAGGAACTATGAACACACCACATGTGATCTCTTTAGCATTATAATACCAACTATCAGGTTCGTCATATTTTTTATTATATACACATTCCATATCTTGTGGCTCTATTTCTCGTAAGATCATGTATCTACAGGTTTGGGAAGATGAGAATTATCTTTTCACCCTTTTGATTTATTCCCCTTGACTGGAATTCACATACCCATGTACATGTTTCCCTCTATACCCATCATAATAATCAGTATATAAATCCATATATCATGTAATACTTCATCATTGTCACTTAAATTCATCTGATACACCTCATCATAAGATTCATCTCCAAGAAGTTCTTTCTTCTTATTAGAATTAAAAACCCGAACTTACTCCCCTTGGTCAGTGATTATCTCCCCTAGCCCCTAAAATTTGATTCATAATGTTAAAATAGTATTGTAGAATTCTATATTGAGGCTTTTCACATTACGAAGCTGCTGCTTAGTACCGTCAAAAAATTCTCCCATCCCTTGCAAACCACTAAACAACTTTCATTTGTCGATGGTGCCACCTCTATAAAGGTATTTCAAGTGAATAATACCCATAATTATGTATTAATATCATCTAATTAAATTTTTATTTCATATAACCACAAAAAAATAATGATATTGATTCTTTTATAAGATGGTAAAGCACTAGAACATGCATAGATCATATCCTCTGACGAAGAATACCGGATCATAAGATTCCACTTATTGAGACGATGAGAAATAAAATATCATTGAAAACAAAATCAACCATGTAATAACTTGTTTAGGGTAACAATCAATGGCTTGTGGGACCTAAGATGATCCACCAAAATCATATCCAAAACAAATGTATATTCTATAATCTATGAGGTCAAATGTGAGAGAATATGTGAGACATTGAATAGAGATATAACCTATATAAAAATTATGATCGATGGAAAAGTAGAATGAGGAGATGGATATGAGACAGGGGAATAAAAATTCCTCTCATACAGAGACGAAGTTCTATAAAACCCCATCACCCACTACAGGGGGGTCCAGGCCACCAACATCGAGGCTAGATCATCACCACGGTGTAAAGGGGGGTCAAAGATATTGTATGAAGTGTTTCATGACCTTATGTAGCTTCTAAAAAATTAATTATAAAAAAATTATCAAAAATAATTACACCAAAAAATGGTTTGATTAAAATAACAAATAATAATTATCTAATCACATAAACCACCCATATTCAATTATAAATACCACTCCTCAACACAACCGTTTTCAACAAAATATGTTAAAATCATGAAATCTCTTCGAAAACCCCTCATCCCTAATATCACTACGTCCAATTCAAACTAGCATCACCCAAAGAGAAATTACACATTTCCTTTGAGGTCATTCGTGGATGTAATATTTTGGAGGTAACTTTGTCAAACTACCTCTATTATGTTCTATCCTTTTATAAATTCACTTCACCTCAGTCTTCCATAAATGCATAATAAAAATAGTATTATGTATATATAGAAATTTTATATTTGAAATGTAATCTCATATATACATCCCTTTTCTAACATCCTTTAATTCAATGAAACTAAACCATATTAATAATTACAGGCATTAACTGTATTTGTGGTTAATGATTGTTTTACAATACCACCATCATTGAATGTTATAAAAATATTTTTCAAGTCAAATAAAATATTAATATTTATTTAAAAACATATTTACTTTTCTATAACTAATATATATACATAATATTATATAAAATAAAAATCGTTTGTGATGCTCAGAAAACCAACCAAAATGAAATAATTATTTAATAATAACATTTTATCAAATGAATCATCCTAATATCAAAAATTAAAATGATATATAAGACCATTAAACCATATTTACATGCATGAATACAAATTAATTTAACTTCTAGTATTATATTTCAATTTTTTTTAAAAAATACATAATTTTATAAAAGTGAATAGACCCTGAAAAAATGTTGTGAAGGCACACAAAACAATGATAATACTGAAATATCATTAATTAAAGAGTTGTAATTTTTCATAATTGAATAATATATGCTATTATAAATATGAATATATTTTTTTAATTAATTATTAACATTTCATAAATTTTTATTTAGGTGGTTAACATATGTATAACTAATGGAATGTGAAATGTAGGGGTTTATAGTCTCACATTTACATCAGTGAGATATATGTTTTATTCACCAATTATATATGTTTTGTTTTGTATATTCTATACATTAATATATTATAACATGAATTTAATTATTTTAATTTAATTCAATGTGACATTTGAAAATTGTTACATTTGTGGGGAATAATATTTGACTCTTTAAAAATTTTATGGGATTTCATAACTAAATTTCCCATCATTGGGTTAATATTCTATATTCATTGATTATATCATGTTATTATTTTGTCTGATATAAATTTTTATTATATTATATTTTATTTCAACTTGTTTTATGTGGATTAATAACTTCTGCACATAACCGATTCAGTATATCAATTCACTCTACAAGGATATGATATTTATAAGGGAATTTTTTAGAAAAAACTATATTTATTATTTTAGAAGTAAAACTCAATTTTTCTTCCATGTACTTTTTCTCTAAAAAATATTTTTTTCATTATCCTATTATTTTTTAAATAATTTATTATTTATTTTTTATTTTTGACATAATTTTTAGAAGGGAATCTTTTTTTCATTTTATAAAATATTTTCTCTATGAATTTTTGAACAAAAACATGGAAGGAAATTATTTAAATTATATAGTTTGACATTATATTCAAATCATCATGATTCTAAAATGATTTTTTGATTTATTTACATGTTTAAAAGGTTGTTTTAAAATAAATAATTTCCATTATAATTTCATTTCTATTTATAATAAAATTATTTGAAAATGGGAATTATGTTTTTTCATGGAATAAATCATGTGTTTTTTTAAATTTATTTTCCATATAGGAATACATTCATTAGTATTAATTTTTATTTAATTGTGATATTAATTACGTATATTATCCTTGTAATTTTATTATAGATTTTTTGTTTAAATTAATCTTATGAATCTCATTTATTTTCAATGAGTTATGTTATGATGAAATGTTTATGAAACTCATTTTGTAAAATGGGGTTTGATATGATTAAAAACATATGTTCATTTGGCCAAAAAAATGTATGGTTATCATTATATGATGGTGGTTATGTTATAACCAAGGATTGTAATTGTGATATGAAAAGTATGATGGTTACATTATAGCCAATGGCAGATGCGCCATATATCTCCCTCTAATGAATTTTCAGGTGATTTATATCTCATCAGATAGACAGGATAGACATGGTATGTAAACTCAGTTAGGTATGATAATACTGAAATGATAAGTGAATTTAGGTTAGTAGGATTTGACTAGAAGAAGTATTGACTCGATTATTTAATACATGACTAGTAGGGGTATTGAATTCATTTTAGTAACAATGGATTGGAATAGGAATTGAACTCTGTTCAGTATGACTAGATTGGAATTGGGGGGATTTCATTTTAATAAAGGACTTTGTTTGGTAAGATGGTTTATGTAGGGAACTGATTCCACTACGAGGAATGGGATTACACTCAGGATGATGGTGTGTCCATCTTAAGAGACATATCGACCCATAGTGTTCCCTTATAATTTATTTACAATGATCCCCGAATACTAAGGGGACAATTTTCTATGATTATGTGTATACCATAACTCCATGTTTTATAATATGATTTGATGGATTTTGTTATTCAACAATTTTATGATTTGTGTATTATTAAAATTATTAATTTATTACAATACTGAACAGTATATTCTTTGATATTAATTGTATAATTTTTAAATGTTATGTTCATATTCTTAGGACATTATTCGTATGTTATGATTGATGTCTCCCTTTTATAGCATTACTGTGTATATGATGTCACCCTTTTAAAAATTTTATTTTTTCCATGTTATGAGGAAATATATTAAATGAATATGTTCTAGAAAATTTTATCAGGGATTATTTTTATAACCTATTGCGAAAAATAAAAAACTAGGTACATTGTGTGGTAATGTTGATATTTATGTATGAATTGTTTATAAAACCATGTATTTATGAGTTTTTCATGTCACGAACTGTCCCCGGGGGCCCGTTTTGTAACTACCCCATGCCTGTCACCCATATATCGGGGGCTAGTGACTTGCACCGAAGGCATATTCCCTAAAAAAATGGAAGGCATTGGCTTATATCCTGTAAACAGACACAACCAAGCACACAACTAGATACGAACACAAGGTAATCTGAATAGTAAATAAAGTGTGTACAGTAAGTTCAAAGGGGATAGAATAAAAGCCCAACTCGAAAGTACCAGGAACTAAAAGGTACTAGTAAACTAGATGAAATCTGGTGAACACCCTCCAAGGATCCTACCTGAATGGTAGGTAAAGTTCTCGAACTATCGTCTATGTAGTATGGATCGTTTAAGGTCAACCACCGAGCTACCTCCAGTCCTGGTAATATCATCATTAGTAAACATTATCAGTCATCTACACCAAACACAACAAGTTGTGGGAATATCTCGTGCCGGGTTGAGTATAACGATACCCAGTAGGGACCCTGAGACCCTTAAGGTCTCAAAATATCCACCAAGGAGAATCCACAAGAATGAAATCAACCGAAAACATAACTATGTATATGCCTATACATATACATAAGTTATCAAGTAAACCCATCTCAATCATGAGGAAACAGAAGGCCAAAATCAGTAGACCAAAGCTCAACTATACCACACAAGAAGAAATACTACGAAGGTAGGTACAACATAGAGACACCACATAGAAGATTACAACCCAGGTATCACCACAAAGGAATGTACCACATTGGTAGATCACACAGAATAATACCACAATGGTATCACCATAAAGGAAAGTACCACATAGGTATGACAAAAATAAGAATACCACAAAGGTATCACCACAAAGGTAAGGACTCAACTCATACCATGTATAACATAGGTATGGTAGTAAGGATGATTAGTTGTAACTACAGAATCATCTTACCCTATTAAGAGCAAGACCCACGAAGGATCCTAAATCACAGACCCACACATGATCCTAGTACATCATCAGACCCACAAATGATCCCAGTACATCATCAGACCCACACGGGATCCTAGTACAATGTCAGACCCACACATGATCCTCATAAATCATCAGACCCACATAGGATGCTAGTACATCATCGGTCCTGCACGTGATCCTAGTACTTCAGACCAATGAAAGATCCTAGAGTAGTGTATCATGAATTACTAGAGTGGATCCATGTGGGATCCTCAATCAAATACCACCGAAAGAACCCCTTCTCATGTCATAACCAGCTACATGGTTCTCACACTATGCTCTCTTGTCTCTAAGATGGTCCAATCTTCAATCCACTAGATGACACTCAATATACCTCAATGTCCCATGAAGAAGTATACCAAAATAATTCCATCTCATAAGGGTCTCAACGAGATAGATGAAGTGTCAATCAGACACTCGGTCTATAAGTTATTAGCCTTTTAGTTTGGATGGCCTGGTTGGATTCATGCTCAATACAACCTGACATGACTCCAACATTATCCAAATATCATGTGGGGTATACCACAAGTACTGTCTCGCTCCATGATTTCTGGCATCATAGATTTTTCATCAAATGGATTTCTGTTCCCAATGTTATGGCCGAAAAAACGTATACTGTCGAAAATGGCACTGGTTCCGTTCGACAGGGTCGACCCAACCTGACCCGACCAATCCTGGGCTGACCATAGTATGTCTTTAGGTCAGATCTGGTCTGCGGGATCGGAACCAACCTGTTGGGTCTGTCCTGGTCCACTGAGTTCGGCACGGACTGCGCTGGGTGGCTAGACCCACTAGGTCTGGCCAAGCCCACGCTGGGCGGCCTGTAGTGTGGGGTAGCCCACATTGTCTTCTACATCGTGCAGTCAGTCGCCACTGCGGCCGATGAGCCTCAACCCTTCCCCGATGGCGCGGTTGTGCTGCCGCCTTTATCGTTTCCAGTTGTGGTGTTGTTTGCCACTCTCGAGTCCCACTGGTTCTAATCACTAGCACCGGTTGTCGTTCCTCTCCATCATGGAGAAAACAAAAAATATTACACAAGTATTTGTGGAGTTGGAGGGCCATGTTCTTCGGGCCCACACTCTCCGCGTTAGAGAAGTAGAAATCAACTCAATTATTTCATAAATCGTGATGAATTTTCAACATCAATGGTTTTTTGATGTGTTGCATGATGAAAAAAGAGAAGGCGAAGAGGGTTCCAACGATCATATCTTCTGAAATCACGCTTCCGAAGTCAGCTCGTGCGTTGTCCTATTTCCTCATTATGAAGAAAATTTTTCGATGGAGAGAGAGTGTTATTCATTTGGAGGAGAATTTCTTCATTGGAGATGGAACGTTATTTGTTGGAGATGTGTTTCTCCGTGTTCTCCCAAGTCTCTACCATTCCCAACAATTTTCTCCCCATGAAAAATGAGGGTCCAATAAAATATGTTTTATCAATTTAACTGTTGGCAAAACATAAGTTGGAATAATTAATCAAATGATGAGGTATAATTAATTTGGAAAAACCTAATGTCACCTCGATGATTATAGAAAGAGATTATGAGTTGGGTGGACTCCACCTTTATGATTTCAAATTGTGGATTTTAGTTTGGGTGGTCCCCACTATTGATCATTCAATTGGTAAGACAAAAATAAAATAAAATTTATTGAAAAATTCATTTTTATTCCATGAAAATCACAAAATCTTACGTTCTCCCATGACCATCTACCGTCGAGGTGAATATATCATTAAGTGAATACTAGAACTGTGAGTTCAAAGGTGTCCTCAAATTTCAATTCCATGCACCAGTTCAAAAGATATAAAAATCTTCTCGCACATTTACTAAATGTACCTGAAAAAAAAGCCCATAAATTTATTCTAGGCACACCGGGCCACAGAATATCAAGCCATCAATTTTTGAGTGATCAATAAAATTCCCAAATTATTAAAAAAAATCATGAAATTTCTAGGTCTTTACATCCCCCCTTAGGGTTTTATGTCCCCGTAATACATAACTCAAACTATGGAATCAAGTTGGGGTACAGAGCACATATATAAGCCTCCCTCTCCCATGTGCTCTCCTGGAGGTTCTTGTACTGCCAGAAAATGTGTACCAGAGGTATCGACCACCCACGAAGGACCCGCTCCTGTCAATACTCAATCTCTACTAGAACCTCCATAAATGTTGCCCCATCTTCAATGTCTATCTCACTGTGGTCGATGAAGTGGGATGGATCATGTATGTATATCCTCAGTTGGGATACGTGAAAGACGTTGATCACTCGGTGCAATTGATGGTGAATTGTTGGGTGGTATGCCACCTCACCAACTCTGTTGAGGACATGAAAGGGTCCAACGAACATCTGAGATAACTTGTCTCCCCAACCAAATCTCTATAAACCTCATCAGGGTGAGACCCGTAGGATGATGTGGTCATCATCCTCAAAAATGAGAGGTCTCTGTCTCCTATCGACATTAGACTTATACTGACTCCGTGTAGTCTTCATCCTCTCCTGGATGATCTGCACCATCTTTGTGGTAGCCCGTACAATATATGGTCCCATGATTACTGACTCCCCTTGACAAGCCCAACACCAAGGTGATCTGCAATGTCTCATATACAACTCCTCAAAAGGTGAAATCTTAATGGAGGAGTGATAGATTTTTTTGTATGAAAACTCTACCAACGGCAAGTGACACTAAAAGATACGACAAAAGTCGAGGACTGAAGCACGTAGCATGTCCTTGAGGGTTTGAATGGTCCTCTCTATCTGGTAATTTTTCTAAGGATGTAAGGAGGTGCTAAAATGAAGCTACATCCTAAAATCTTCATACAAGCCCTTCCATAGCTGGGATGTAAAACGTTCATCCCGATTAGAGACAATCTTCAAAAGTACTCCATATATCCACACAATCGTTTGCACATAGAGGAGTCTGGAGCTCTCTACTGAACCCTTCTCTATGATCGGTAGGAAGTGAGACGACATGGGGAGTCGATCAACGATCACCCAGATATAATCATGACCTCTAGATGTATGTGGAAGTTCTATAATGAATACCACAAATATATCCCATCCCACTTTCACTCTGGGACCTCTAAATGCGGAATTAAGCCTGCTGGTACCTGATGCTCTACCTTCACTTGCTCAATACTAAGGCACTGAGAGATAAATTTCACTACTACATTCTTCATTCTCGTCCACCAGTGCTATCGTAGGTGATCTAGGTACATCTTCTCCAACCTTGGATGTACTGCAAGAGGGGATGTGTGTAACTCCCTCAACACTTCATCCTAATGTGACAATGGTACCATGGTATATCCTCTGAATAGGATGACATGCTCCCCACCTTCAGAAAACACATCCGGTGCATGTCCTATGGATATATGAGCATGTCGAACCTCGTAGTCTTCATCCCCACACTGCGCCTCCATGACATGCTGATGAAGTAGGGGAGTGACTATAAGAGACTGAATAAAAGTTTATCCATCCTGATCCACAAAGGTTATCTGTAAAGGGTCTGTGCCGCTCCATCGCCTCACCGAGAAGCTGTATACAAGATCTCATAGTGATTGCATCTGATACAACAGTCCCTTACCTAGGATTATGTAATATCTCAATGTGATTTCCCGAGAGGAACTCAAGACAACATCGCTGTGTCAAATTCAGGTCTTTCAGAGAAAATATACTGGAGACTCTTGTGATCTGAGTAGAATGTAAAATTCTCAACCATCACATTATTTAACCATGTATTCAATGCGAAGACCACGTCTGCTAACTCTAGGTCATGGGTAGTGTAGTTATGCTCATGTTTTCATAGCTGTTGAGAACCAAATTTTTTCACTTCTCACTCCTGCATCCGGACACATCTGAGCCCGGACCATGATGCGTCACAGTAGACTACGTACCCTACACCATCCTCCGGTGGCATCAAGATTTGTGGCACTAATCTGCCTCTACCTCAACTCTTGAAAACTCCGCTGGAATCTCTACAACCAAATGATGGGTTACCCCTTATTTTTAAAAGCTGATAATGACATTGAAACTCTTGAGAAATCTGGAACAATCCTCTGGTAATATCCATCAAAACCAAGGAAACTCCATACCACTGTCACTATCTTGGGTGTCTCCAAAGAAAATAATTCCTCAATCTTCACTGGATCCACTGCAAATCTTGCATCTAATATGACATTTTCTAGAAAGTTAACATCTCTAATCCAGAACTGGCACTTTGAGAGCTTACCATCAAGCTGGTGCTCTCAGATTCTGTCCAATACTTCCTGTAAATGATAGGAATGCTCCTCCTCGGTAGCCTACTATATCATAATGTCGTCGAAGAAGAAAACTACAAAGAGATCAAGGTGAGGCTAAAATATCGTGTTCATGAGTCTCAGGAACACTTCTGGGGCTTTGGTCACGCAGAAAGGCATAACCAAGAACTCATAATGGCCTTACCGACATCTAAAAGTCATCTTCAGCACATCCTCACCTCGCACTCTGAGATGCTAATATCCTGATCTGAGGACTATCTTCGAGAACAACTGTGCTCCCTTCAGCTGATCAAAGAGGTCTTTAATCCTCGAGAGTGGGTACATGTCCTTCACAGTCACCTGGTTCAGGCACCAATATTCTACACAAAGCCTCAATCTCCAATCTGCCTTCATGGAGATCCAAATGGGGGCTACCCAAGGAGAAACATTGGGCTGAAAGAACCCATTCCCTGTAAGTCCTATAACTTTACCTGCATCTCACAAAGCTCCGCATGAGCCATCCGATATGCTGGTATAGATATCGGTGCTGTCCTGGGGTACAAGTCAATTTAAAATTCCACATATCTATGAGGAGGAAGACCTTTAATATCATCATGGAAGACATTCGCATATTGGTCCACTGTTATAGGATAGCTTGGAATCTCCACATCAACTACTCCGAGGGTAATCTAGCCAACTGATGAGTGATCGGCTACACTCTCTTATGGGTAATTCCATCTTGTGCTGCAAAGGATATCTTCTCCCTCGTGAAGGTAAACCTAGTCCCATCTATGCGTACACACCACACATTGCTCCTAATACAATCAATCTGAGCATGGAATGTAGATAACCAGTTAATACCCAAGATGATGTTGTAAGGCCTTGACACCGCTACTAGGAGATCCCAGCCAAAGCTCTTTCCTCCTCGAGTATGCTCACACTTTTGGAACTAGTGTTTAATTATTGAATCATCTCCCGTTTGAGTCTATAGTCATAAGGATCGAGCCAATGGCTCTGTCAGACTCTCCAAGATCTGAACGAGGGAAGTGGAAATAAAAGAATGACTAGAACCTGTGTCTATATGTAAAATATCTAAGGTGCAGTAGACATTGATCATACTACATATCATCTCTAGAGCATCATATTCAATGGTCTTAGCTTCCAAGAGCTGATCTCTCCCTTGTCCACCTGCTCCCTCTGGTCAGGGTGGACAACCTGGTGGTGGGGGAGGTATCATCATGATTTGTCGCCCAACATTAGCTGTGTGACCAGCTCCTCTGCCACGTCTGCCTACTCCCTGCGGACCTCCTCGGTCAAACCTTTGTCTCTTCCAGGGTAGTCCCTCAACCGTCTTCTGATCATCCATACGGTGGGTCGGATAGTGACGAGCCATGTGACCCTGCCTGCTGCATGTGTAACACTGCCAGTTCCTCGAATGATTGGATCTGTCTCATGTACCACACAAAACCAACCCTGAATTCCACAGTTGTCACCCAATAGGTCTGGTCCTATTGGACCTATGTGACATCTGTCTGCTTCCAGCTATAGGAGACAGATCTACGTGACGATTGGTGGTGGGTATCTCTTCTAGTGACTGCTCACCACGAAAAAAATCCACTAAGAGGGCTCTCTCTAACACCACCGCCTGTGTCAGGATGTTGAGAGAAATCATCGAAGCCCCGATCTTCCGCTTATGTCCCTTCATGAAGTTCAGAGACCAGATGAATGGGTCCCTCTCTATAGTAGTGCATTAGTGTGAGAGGTCTGTGAACCACACTGTGTACTGAGCCACAATTATGCTTACCTGATGCAGACGATGAAGGTCCAGTATGCGCACTACACGAAGGTCGCTAGGACAAACTCTACCCTAGTTGTGCTCTCATAGTCTGCCCATAGAAGTGTCAACACATCGTGAAACTCGAGCATCAAGCTCCACCATCTTTCTGATACTACCTATAGATGAATAGTGGCAAGGATCACCATGAGATCAGGTGGTGTCCCTACCAGTCAGAATACTCTCACCACGGCCTCCAGCCAATCCTCAGCTGCTTCTGGGTTCTCTCTCCCCTAAAACTGGGTGGTGTCTGGCAATGGAACTCATGCAAAACGCTCAAACGACATGCAGTATTTGATGCTGGTGATGGTGGAAATGGTGGCCTAACAGGAAATGGTACCACTGGTGCCTCTTCTAGTTTCACTACTGAATGAGGGCCCTTCACCAAGGCCTCATCACTCGGTGGGCTGTTAGTGCGTAATATACCAGGAACCCTAACTGGCTATCTTCCTCGACACATCCAAAAGAGAACTAGGTGTTCCACACTCAATAAGTTATACCTAGTGATCTTACTAAAAGTGATGACAATGAAAAATATTCAAAACACACACGCAATCAGTGTTTTCATGCACTTAGTCTGAAATCATATGTCAGGGTCCTACTGTGTGGATACGGCAGCTGTTGCACCAACACTGGATTTGCTAAACTGATAGCCACACTCACTACACTTAAAAACATTGCATTTAAATGATCAGAGTCCAATTTTGTACAGTAGAACCAACTCCTTTAAAACCAATTTGTCACTTCACGTCCCCTGGGGCCCGTCCGTGACTTCCCCAAGCCCAACTTTCATAGGCCGAGGGCTGGTGACTAGCACCGAATGTGTCTTCCCTAAAAATGGGATGGCATTTCCTTATATCATGAATAAGCACGAAACCAAGCACACAACATGATATAATCACAAGATAAACTAAATAGTAAATAGAGTGAATACATTAATTAAAACATGGTATGAATACAGGCCCAACTAGAATGTACAAAGAACTAAAAATTACAGGTAAACTTGAACAGCTCCTGTGAGCACCCACCAAGGATCACACCTGAAGGGTAGGTACAACTCTCGAATGGTCGTCTCTATGGTACACCTAGTCTAAGTTCCATCTTCAAGCTACCTCTAGTCCTGATACTCTCTTCCTCAGTCATCAATATCTTTCGTCTGCACAAAACACGATAAGGTGCGTGCATAGCCCGTGCATGGGTGAGTATAACGATACTCAGTAGGGACCCAGAGACCCTCACGGTCTCACCAAATACACCATAGATAAACAAAAAAAATGAAATCATCATAATATCCAACCTTGTAATATGCACATACATATACCTAAGTTATAATGTAAAACCATCTCAATCATGATGAAACACAAGGCCCAACTCATTAGCCCAAACCTCAACAGTTCCACAATGGAAGAAATACCAAGATGGTAAGTACCACACAGATATGCAACAAAGATGAATACCACCAATGTATCACAACGATAGAAACTATCACAAAAATATTCTACACACAAGAATACCACAATGGAGTTACAACAAAGTAATGTACCACACAGGTACGCCATAGATAAGAATACCACAAAGGTATCACAACGAAGGTAAGGACTCTGGTCATACCCAGAATAACATCGGTACTATAGTAGAGATAATTAGTTGTATGTACTGAATCATCTTACTCAGTTAAGAGGCAGACCCATGAAGGATATTAAATCCTAGACCCTCACAAGATCCTAGTACATAATCAAACCCACATATGAACCTAGAACATAATTAGACCCACCCAAGATCCAAGTATATCATCAGAACCACAAAGGATCCTAGTACATCGTCAGACCCACATAGGATCTTAGTACATCTTCTGACCCACATAGGATCCTAGTACTGCAGACCCACAAAGGATCCTAGAGTAATCTCGCATAAATTCCTAGAGCAGATCCATTTGGGACCCTCAATCAAAGACTCACAAAGGATCCCTTTCTAATGTCACAACTAGCTACAGGGTTCCCACACTATGCTCTCTTGTCTCTGAGAGAGTATGATTTTCAATCCACTATTTGATTCTCAAACTACCACAATGTCCCACAAAAAATAATCCCAAAGTACTTCCATGTCATAGGGGTCTCAATGTAATAGATGGTATGTCAATCGGACACCCGATCTGTATGTTATTAGCCTTTTAGTCCTGAGGGCCTAGTTGGATTTGTTCTCGAACCAAACTGATCATACCCCAACATTATCCAAATATCAAGTGGGGTACTCCAAAATGAACTTCTAACTGCAAGGATTCTGGCACCATAGATGGTTCGTCAAACGAACAATTGGGGCCATTGTTAGGGCCAAAAGAACATATAGGGTCGAAACTGGTTCGGGTCGAGTCCGACCCAGTCGGACCAACTCGGCCCGAACCAGCCTGCTGGGTCTGGCCTTGCCCGCGCTAGGTGGCCAGTGGTGTTGCAGTCTGTCGTAGCTGGCCAGATGGCCAGCTTTCTTCTCCGTGTGGTGCATTCCTACATCGTGCCATCGTCGGCGGCCAACTCGGCCGCTGCCCTCCCATCGCCGCTACAGCGCAAGTTAAGAGTGTTCCTGGCCAAGCGGTGTAGTCGTATGCCACCGCCCCTGTCGTGCGGTTGGCCACCGATGGCCCATTTCTGGTGGTGAAGTCGTGCCACTACCATTGTCAAGGCCTGCCGTAGGGCCAGCCTCTGCTCTCGTTTCCCACCTGTGCCAATCGTCGACACTGGTCCCCATCCTCCTCTATCCTCAAGAAGGCAAAATATATTACAAAATTATTTGTGTAGGGGTCGGTCCATGTTCATTTGGCTCGCAACTTCCACATTAGAGTGGTAGAAATAGAATCAATTATTCCTTGAATCACAATTAATTGTCAAGAAAAGGTAAGGAAGAATTTCAAAACATCAATAACTACCTCGAAGGTTTGTTGATGTGTCGCACGATGAAAAATGTGAAGGCGAAGAGGGTGAAAAAGATCATCACTTCCGCAATCACGCTTCCAAATTTAGCTTATGCGTCATCCACTTTATCTATTCTGAAAACATTCTTCGATGGAGATGGCGTGTTCTTTGTTTGGAGGAGAATTTCTTCATTAGAGATGGCATGTTCTATGTTGGAGATGAATTTCTCTGTGTTCTCCCAAGCCATTACCTTTGCCAACTATTTTCTCCCTAGGAAAATTGACGAGCCAATAAAATATGTTTTATCAATTTAATTGTTGGCATAAATTAAGTCGGCATAATTAATCAATTAATGAGGCATAATTAATTTGGGGGAATCCAAATGTCTCCTTCCTCATTAAGGGGGGGGGGGGTTAAGAGTTGGGTGGACCCCACCTTTAAGATTTCAAATTGGGCGTTTTAGTTTGGGTGGTACCCCCCCCCCCCCCCCCACCAAGCATTAAATTGGGAGGATAAAAATAAAATAAAAGTTATATTATATTTTATTTTCATTCCATGAAAAACATGAAAACTAACATTCATCCTCGACCAACGACCATCGAGGTGAAAGTCTTCTTAAAAGAATTCTGGCGCTGCAAGTTCAATGGTTTCCTCAGATTTGAATTTTGTGCATCGGTTCAAAAGTTACAAAAACCTGCTCTCACATTTACTGAACGTACCTGAATAAAATTTCAGAAATTCATTCCGAGAACAATGGGCCTCAGAATCACGCGACAACAATTTTTACCGACTCAAAAAATTCCCATATAATTAAAAAAAATTACATGGAATTTTAGGGTCTTTACATTTCCAATTATATAAGAATCTAATCCTAAAATTTCATTATGTATGTAACGGATCCAATATTTCATTTTGACATTTAATGTTACAATTTTAAATATAATCGGTTCAAATTGATTAGTATCAATGATAGAAATGTAATGTTTATGTTTTTAACACTGAATCTAGTTGTACAGAATATTCTCTAATACATTTGCAACCAGAAAAGGGTTTAGATAACTTTGAAGATTATTATTATTTAAAGGGAAGTTATATTAAGAGTTATATAATATTTAAAGGATATAAAACAATATATGCTCAATGTATTTGGATCACGTTTTTTGGATTTATGTGATGAAATTCTAACATTGGTAACAATATTTTTTTTGATATAATTATACATTAGGTAAATAAGTGTTAATAAATTTTTTGATGCAAACTGAATGTCATGAGATAACCATTGAGGTAAAACAAATTCATTAGTTTTGAAAATATTATATCTATTTTTAGGATGTTTTCCCATGTCTCTAAATGGTGTAAAAATTATGGTATTACAAAAAGGAAAAACTGTAGGTTGGGTGATAACCCAACGCATTCGTAAAATCCATAATGTTTTAACCCACGACAGAATGATGAAAAGGGAAAAATTCATTCCACTAGCCTATGTGATGTCTGGGTTAGTAATAATTTTTTTTAATTATGTTCAATTTTATAATCTAATTTCATTATGTTAAATATGAGATTGTGTGATATTATTTGACGAATAAGTGATGAATTATCATTTGAAATAATACATGTTTTTATTATTTTTATGTGGTGATTTAAATCATTTGTGAAAATGTTTAACATGTCTTAGAGAATATATGTTCAGCGATTGAACATTTCTGTATGACACTTTAATATAAATTAATGTAATTTAGAGATAAGTATTATATTTATATTGGTAAACTAACCTTATTATTTATATATTCTAATCATTATATGATATATTTTTTATGATTTTATGGATACTAATTTATTTAATGATCTAAGATGGGTTTTGGGTATTAATTTTATTTTTTGTGAGATTAAATTATATTTCATCAGGTGAAGGTTTATTTTTCTTGTGAATTATCTACTATAGTACAAAAATTATCATATTTAGTTCATGTACAAAGACATGATAAATATATTTTTTTACATTTTGGTTTTTTGGTCTATGTTGGTTCATTCCAATAAATTTGGGACAAAAAACAATCAGACGCGTCATTTGGTGGAAAAAATGATTGGGTAGTGGATTTTTTTAATTTAATAAATATCCATGTAGGTATATTTATTTATGATCTTTGTAACACCCCATGGTTCCATGGTACACTTCACTTTGAATAATACAGTAGTGTGTGTTGTGCGCGACATCGAGTTCTAACACACACCACAACCAATCAAAGTAGCCATTATGAATAGAAATACCAAATTTTTGAAATTTTATAAATTTTATATCTCAAAATGGAATTCATTTTTGGATTCAACATATTGAAATTATCCTAGTGTGAAATTTTTTTACTTTTCGGATAACTTTTATATTTTGATGAATAGTGAAAATTAATAAATTTTAATTAAAAACAACTTTTTTAATTGAATTAATTAATACAGATATATTATGAATTGGAGTGGTTTTAAAGTATATTTAGAATATATTTTTACCATTTAATAAAATTTTGGTCATTGGACATAATTTCACAATTAAACCAGACATAAACAAGTGTCAATCTTTTGATAGTTATTATCTTTAAAAACACATTTTTTGTTTTAACAACGGGAATTAATTTTAAATTAATTTATGCCACTTCTATGTTTTGAATTCTGAAAAATGGATTCCATATTTGGAATCAGGATGTCCAAATTGTGTAAATAGGTAACTTTTATTTTTATAAATTTTGAATAATTATTTCGGTAATTATTTTATTTACCATTTTTAAAGGGTAAATCCTATAAATAAGTGTAAGAAAATAATATTATAATAATAATAAATTACCCTAAAACGTGAAATAACCTTATTGGTTGAAACATGTTCGACCGTTTCCATCTTTGGGTTGATTATGGGATCCCATGGAGCCACTTGTGTGTGATAATGACACTTTATATTAATTAAGTTAAAATAAATACAAAAATGACAAAAGAATATATCATATAGAAAAAAAATTACAACGGGTTATATATATTAGATCTTAGACTATAAATATTAATTAGAAAGAGAAAAATATTTTCTACATAATTTTATTTTATTTATAATTTTTAGACATTCAATAATTATATTTATTTATGACACAATAATGATGCAATATTTTTCTTATTAATGAAAGAATCAAATAATTGATATTATAAATATAAAAATAAATGTAATTTGAATCTTTTTGTGAATTAAAATAATTTTCTTGGTTAATATGACATATTTGGACTGGTTATATGAATTTGGATAGAAGTAATAATGTTGTTGTGATTTTATCAAAAACAAAATACCCAATAGTGTAAAAATTGACATAAAAGAGTTTTTAAAAAAATATTATATTATTAATTGATATTCACTTCTTAAAAATGTAAGGTTCATCCCAGAGACTTATATCATGATAGGTGTATCATTAATTAACCACATGGGGGTCTCTTGGATGTATATAGTATGTTTATTAACTATATAATTTCAAAATATAAAGTGATATTGTAAATGTCAAACTAATTAACTAAAAGAAAAAACTAAAAGATAAGGTTAATATAATGACCCAAACATGTCTAAATTATATTTTTTGAGTGGATTTATACACATCCCCACCTTATACATTAAATAAAACACTTTGGAGCCATTATAAACCGAATATGAATTTATTATAAAATTATATTTCTAGATTTTCCTAAGGTGCCCATCCTCTCCCTTAAAAAAGGACACCACTTCTAACCAATTCTTCACACATTAAAAGCCTTTTGGTTCGGCCTACCCCTTCCCAATTACTCTCTCAACTTCTCTCACTTCAACATATTGTCCTTATTTTAATCAGAAATCCAACCTAATGAGGCCTTTTGGTAAAATCAAAAGGAAGAACCCGAAGAAGAGGTAATGTTTTCACTACCCTTTTTGAAGTTCATTTCTTCTTCAACATCTTCTTTAATTACCATTATAAAATAATAACTCCAGTATTTTATATATACATTGATGTTATTATAAACATGGTACAACCATAGTCAGTATTCTATCCATCCTTTGAATGACATGTTACCATACGTGCGTACGTACGGCTTACCGTCTTCACATCGTGGTGTAATTGTTATTCAAAACATTATTATTTGGATGGATATAATAATGAAGTGTAATTAATTTAAATAATAAATATATCATGATAATTATTCTATATATATGATATAATATACAATTATATATTATTTTAATATCAAAAGAATGATATTGTCGCTCGTGCATACGTACGGAGTACAGTCTCCACGAACGCGATGAGATTCATTCCCCATAGTATCCATTCAAGACTACTTTTCATTTAATGATTAAATATAATGTTTAAGGACTTGATATAATTCTGGATATGAATAAGATACAACCTATCCATAAAAAAATGAATTACATAACAAAACATATAAAAGAAAACGAGTAAGTTAACACCCGAAACGACAATAATACTAAATTATTATTAACAAAGCATTATTATAAGATCATATATGATATAATAATTATGTATATGGTTATTTTATAATCTAATAACAATGTTTTAACTAATATACAGGAGTTCAACGTACCATCGACTAAGTAAAATTACAAGGTAAGGGTTATTTCACAATCTCTTCATTATCTGAGGTTGTTTATACGTAATTATCTACTAGGACCACTTTATCATCCGCATCCATGATTCATAAAAATGTATTTCAAAACATTATTTATATTTTAATAAATATTTGTTAAAATAATTTATACCCTTGTATGAATTTTTATAAGAGGGTTTTAAAGGAATCTTCTTGTTGTTTACCAAACGAGAACATTTTTAACCTTTTCGACAGAATTAAGGTATGAATGTCTTTTTTTAACTTACACGGCAGGTGAGACTATTTTCCACCGTTATAAAATCATAGAAGCATCCCATTCAATATGATAAGGATATTTTCAAAGTAGATGTTTTATTTTATAATTATGTGACTTTTAAATGATATAAAAAATAGATATTTTATTAAAATAGTTTTGACTTCATCTATGTCAACATCCTTCGATGGATTTTAAGCTTATTTGAAGTTTATTTATTATGATACAAATATTCCATATTGTAATGAAGGTTTTGTGATATGTTTGACTGTGGATGTGTAATTTTTATACCATTCACGGTTTATGGAGAAAGTATTGACATTTCATATGCTAGTTTTAATACGAATGTTTATGTTGTGTTTAAACATGTTCATATGAGGAATGCATTGGACTTAATAAGTGACGGGTGGAACCCACTACAGCTCCCTGATGCATCAGTAGGTCTCATGAGACAAACTATTGTCTTGAAATGAGGCCTTGACAAAATATTATATTTAGTCTTGGCACGAGGCCTTGGCTACGTGGTTATGAATGTCTGGTATTATGCATTCCATCATTATGAAAGTGTTTATTGATATTTCATGTGATTATTTGACTTGTAGAATATCCATGTGAATAAGTAAATGGCATTATTTCATTTTATCTTTTCCATATTATGCTGATGTTCATGTTTAAAAGGATTTTTCTTTAGCTATACCATGCCTTAAATGTTTATGCTTATTTATGAATGTTTTCGCTATATTGTTATCCTTACTGAGCATATGAGCTCACCCCTTTCAATGTTTTAGTTTTACCAAGATGTGAAGAAGCAATTAATTAATGAATTGTAGGGAAAATATGAGGGGATATGAAGACAATATGTTGTTGAAGTAGTTTTCACTTTATGATGTAATGTAAAATTTATGAATGTATCTTGTTATTCCAAGGCTACTAAACTAATCGGTCTTTCGAGACATGATCTTTCTTGTGATCATGTCAATGTTATGTAATAATTCACCGACTCTGTGCAACTGGGTTCGGGGTGTTATAGTTTGTATGAGAGGAAGTTTAGTACAATCTTTGGAAGCTAGATTTAGATAAACTTTGATTAGAGCACATAGATCTAAGATGGAATTTGAGGATTAGTATAGAATAACTTTTTAGAATTTTGGTATTGTAGAGATTTTGTGAGTTTTCGAAGAAATAAATCCCTGTCTAGATACGAGGAAGTAGAGGCAGCTCTGGCACAGATGTACCTAGGGGTAAAACCCGAAAACACCGCTTTGAGCTAGACTCGAACGGGAACTGGTGCATGAAAATGGGCCTTGCTGCACTCTTGGTTATGAGAGTCACGGGGGATATACTTAGGATAACTCTCATTTTATTTACAAATCATGGTTAAGGGTTTTTGAGTATATACTTCTCAAAGAAATTTTTTTTATGAATATGGATTATATCCATAAATAGTAAAATAAATGTTAAGTGTTTTACAAGTAAAGAATTATGTATTTTGATTCATAAACTGATCTAGTTTATGCCATTGTTTAGAAATGGTGCGTAGTGGAAGAAATGGAAACCATATCAATGCACGCACTCCATGTAGGGATTTCCCTCCTGTTCATGATAATTATAGTGGAGCTGGTGATGCAACTGGTGATGATCAACTAATCACCATACTGGGACAACTCACTCAGGTTATGAATAATAACCTTACCCGTATGGATCACCCTAATCCATAGTGTGGAGGATCAATGTTAGATCGCTTCATGAGTCATTAGCCACCAACATTCCATGGGAGTACAAATCCATTAGTAGCTGAACAATGGATTAGTTTCATAGAGAAAATATTTCAGGCTTTCGGGAGTAGTGAAAGGGAAAAAGTTTTCATTGCATTGTATCACCTCACTGGAGATAATGATCAATGGTGGTCATTGATTCAAAATAGGAAAGAAGTCGATGAAGTATCAAATATGGAATGGAGGGTGTTCAAAGAGATTTTCATAGAAAATACATTCCTCATGACCATCGAGCAGATATTGAAAGTAAATTTCTGAGTCTGAGATAAAAGGAGGATGAGAGTGTCGCAAAGTATGAGGCTAACATTACAAGGTTAGCACGGTATCCTAGATATTATATAGGTAACCCAAGAAGTAAGATATATCGTTTCTTTGATGGGTTAGAACCTGTTCTTCATCGTGCATTAGTCTCACAATCCTTCTCATCATACGAAGACATTGTCTCATGTGCTATCAAGACAGAAAACGAATTCTCTAAGTCTTATGGCTTTAAAGAAAAGCAACAGAAGAAGAGATCTATTGATAAATCTGGGAATGGAAATAAGGGGAATAAGGGATGGTTGAATATCCATCCTATGTTAAATGTGGGAATAAACACCTCGGTACTTTCTTAAAAGGAATGGGAGTTTGTTACAAGTGTGGTGAAAAGGCCACCAAGCTCGTGATTGCAAGGAGAAGAATGAAGAAACTGATCTCCAATTCTAAAATTACAGGGAGATGAGACATTATGAAAATGAATGCCCTATGATTCAGAGGAACTTACCTCAGAAAAGGCCAAGAGATCAAGGCCATGCTTATGCTATCACAACTGCTGAGGTAGATTCTCTGAAAGATGTGGTGGCAGGTAATTTAATGGTTTCCTCAAGTTTAGAAAATGCATTATTTGATTATAGATCATAGAATTTTTTCCAATCTTCCCAGTATTCTAATAAAATTAGATATTTCCAATTTGATTTAACATGTGTGTTTTTAGTTAAAACTCCTACGGGAAGTATCATTACAACAAAAATTGTGAATTTGTCCCCATTAGAGCACAGAAATGTTCTTTATCCACTGTTCTCAACATCATATCTATGATTGAGTTTGATATAATCCTCGGTATGGATTGGCCTTTGGACCATGATGTGATGATTTATTTTAAGGAGAAGGAGTTTATGATTTTAGATGATGATGATAAGAAACACCTTATCTTTAGATCAGAATCGTCACCACCTAATTCTTATCTAGATCCACCACCAGTACCTCAACTAAATTCAATTATTGGGGAAGAAGAGAATGAAATGATTGTGGGTGAGGAAAGGAATGTTCAAATAGAGGATGTATCTATTGTGAAAAAATATGTATATGTGTTTTCGGAAGATTTACTTGGACATCATCTAGAACGATAAGTTGAGTTTTCCATTGATTTTATTCCTGGATCAAAGCCTATATTGATGTCCACATATAGAATGGCCACTGTGAAATTAATTGAACTAAAGAAACAACTAGAGGAATTGAGTAATAAGATATTTATTCACCCTAGTGTTTCTCCATGGGGAGCCCCTATTCATTTTTTTGAAAAGAAGGATGGATCTATGAGGTTATGTATCGACTACAGGGAGATCAATGCTATAACAATAAAGAAAATGTATCCCCTACCTCGCATTGATGATTTATTTGGCCAACTGCATGGAGCTCAATACTTTTCAAAGATTTATCTTCGATATGGATACCATCAGTTGTGTGTGAAGAAGGAAGACATTCTGAATATAGAATTTCGAACCCGGTATGGGCATTACGAGTTTACAGTAATACCTTTTGGGCTGACTAACGCACCCTTTGTATTCATAGATATAAGGATTAGAGTTTTCATGGAATATCATGATTATTTTTTGGTGGTATTTATTGATGATATCTTGGTATACTCCAAAAGCTATGAAGATCATGAATATCACTTGTTCATTATCTTGAAGACTCTGAGAAGACATTAATTATATGGGAGTTTTAGCAAGTGTGAATTCTGGCTTTAGGAGCTTTCTTTTCTTGTCCATATTATCTCTAAAGATGGAATCTCTGTTGATCCATCTAAGACCAAGGTAATCCAAATATTGTCCTGCACCGACATGTATAATTGAGGTACACACTTTTATTGGTTTAGCAGGATATTATGGACGTTTCGTCCAGAATTTTTCCCGGTTGGCTAACCCATTAACAAAGGTCACATGTAAAGGGGTTAAATTGGATAGGAAAAAAGAGTGTGAAGGATGTTTTGAAGAACTGAAGAGAATTTTAGTCAATGATACTATATTGACTCTACCATTAGGGAATGATGGGTTCGTTATTTTTAGTGATGCATTGAAGAAAGGACTTGGTTGTGTCGTTATAAATAATGATAGGGTTATTGCCTATGCATCATGATAGTTGAAAATTCATGAGAAAAACTATCCTACTCATGATCTCGAGTTAGCAGTTATGATCTTTACTTTGAGGATATGGAGACACTACCTCTGTGGTGAATAATGTGAGATTTATACTCATCACAAGAGTTTGAAGTATATTTTCTCACAAAAAAGAACTCAACCAGAGGAAAAGTAGATGGCTTGAATTACTCAAGGATTTTGATTGTATGATACACTGCCACCCGGGGAAGGAAAATAAGGTGGCAGATGCTTTGAGCATAAATTATCATGGAGTTTTAAAAAATATGAGAATTGAAAGGGATCCAATTTTCATGGATCTAATGAAGATTGAAATAGGAATAACCATGGAAGGGGAAACATCAGTGCTTTTTCAAATGGTTGCCAAACCATCTTTACTAGAAAGGATTAAGAGTTCTCATACCGATGATGAAGAATTTCAAAAGAAGAATAAAGATGTGAATGATGGGAGATTGATAGACTTTGTGTATGAAAAGGGAATTTTGAAATTCAGGAAGAGAATTTGTGTTCCTGATATAATTTATTTAAAAAAGTAATTTTTAGATGATGCTCGTAGTTCCAATTTCTCTATAAACCCTGGGAGCACCAAAATGTATAGAGATTTAATGGAACATTTTTTGTGGGACAACATGAAGAGGGAGATTTCTGATTTTGTGTCAAGATGTATGGTTTGTCAAGAAGTGGAAGCTGGAAGGAAACAACCTATTGGAGTCCTGAAACCTCTTCCCATACCTGAGTGGAAATGGGATAATATCACTATGGACTTTGTCATGGGACTACCAAAGACAACTAGAAGCAATGATACAATATGGTTCTTTATTAATCGTCTTACCAAGTCATCACATTTTCATGCTATAAGGGAATATTTACCACATGAATGTCTAGAAATACTATATATTAATGAAGTTGTGAGAAATCATGGGGTACCCCTATCGATTGTTTCGGATCCAGAACCCTGTTTTAATTCGAGATTCAGGAAGATTATTCAGAAGGCCTTGGACACTGAACTTCATTTGAGCACTGCCTACCACCCTCCAATAGATGAAAAATCAGAACGGACTATTTAAACCTTAGAAGACATGGTGAGAACGTTCTCACTTGACTTTCAGGGTATGTGGGATCAATATTTACCTCTGGTAGAATTTTCCTATAACAATAGCTTCCATTCGAGTATTCAGATGGAACCATATGAAGTGTTATATAGAAAGAGATGTCGGACACCAACATATTGGGATTATGTTGGTGAAAGAAAACTTTTAGGCCCATAACTGGTGGAGGAAACAATGTAAAAGGTGAAGGTAATCCATAACCACATCAAAGCAGCTCATAGTAGGAAGAAGAGCTATGCTGACAACCGAAAAAATGTTTTGGAATTTCACGTGGGGGTCATGTTTTATTGAAGTTATATCCATGGAAGGGAGTTATACATTTTGTAAAGAAAGGTAAATTGAGTCCTAGGTACATCGGTCCTTTTCTAATTCTAGAACGAATTGGTGTTGTAGCTTACCATTTTGCAATGCCGCCAAATCTCTCCAAAGTTCACGATGTGTTCCACGTATCACTGTTGAGAAAATACATGCCTGACCCAACACATGTACTCACCTATGAGGAATTAGAACTATAACCCGGTATGTCTTATTGTGAAGAGCCCATAAGGATTCTTGATATGAGAGAACAAGTACTGAGAAACCGGACGACTCGTCTGGTAACTGTTCTATGGAGAAACCATAAGATGGAAGAGGCAATGTGGGAACCTGATAAACTTATTATGAAGAACCACCCAAGTATTTTTATGAAATAATTTTCTAGAAATTTCAAGGATGAAATTATTTGAAGGATGGGAGAATGTAAACCCCATACTTCCACGATACGCTTCTCTTTGAATAATACAGTAGTGTTTGTTGTATGAAACTTCGAGTTCTAACACACACCACAACCAATCAAACTTTCATTATGAATAGTAATACCCAATTTTTGAAATTTTAAAAATTTTATATCTCAAATAGACTTCATTTTAGGATTCAGAATATCGAAATTAGCTTAGAGTAAAATATTGGTACTTTTCAGATTACTTTTATATTTTTGTGAATAGTGAAAATTACTAAAATTTAATGAAAAACATCTTTTTTAATCGAAATAATTAATAGTGAAAAATTGTTAATTTGAGGGGTTTAAAAGTATATTTAGAATATATTTTTACCATTTAATAAATTTTTTGTCATTGGACGTAATTTCACAATTAAACCAGACATAAACAAGTGTCAATCTTTTGATAGTTATTATCTCTTAAAAACACGCTTTTTGTTTTAACAACGGAAATTAATTTTAAATTTATTTCGGCCATGTCTGTGTTTTGAATTTGGAAAAATGAATCCATATTTGGAATCAAGATGTAAAAATTTTGTAAATAGGTAACTTTTATTTTTAGACATTTTGATTAATTACTTTGGTAAATATTTTATTTACCATGGTTAAAGGGTAAATCCGGTAAATAAGGGTAAGACAATAATATTATAATAATAATAAATTACCATAAAATGTTTCCTAACCTTATTTATTGATACATTTCCGACCATGGACATATTTGGGTCTATTTAGGAGCCCCATGGAGCCACTTGTAGGTGATAAGTACACTTTATATTAATTAAGTTAAAATAAAAAAAATGAAAAAAACATATATCTTTTAGGAAATCAATTTTTACATAGGGTTATGTATGTTGGATTTTAGATTATAAATATTAATTAGAAATACAATAGGATTTACTATATTATAGTATTTTATTTATAATTTTTATAAATTTAATAATTAAATTTATTTATGATACAATAATGATGCAGTATTTTCCTTATTAATGAAAGAATCAAATAATTGATATTATAAATATAAAAATAAATGTAATTTGAATATTTTTATGAATTAAACTAATTATCTATGTTAATATGACATATTATTACTTCTTATTTGAATTTTTATCGAAATAATAATACTGTTGTGATTTTATCAAAAACAATATACCCAATAGTGTCAAAATTGACATAAAATCTTTTTTAAAACAAATATTATATTATTAATTGATATTAAATTCCTAAAAATATAAGGATAGGAAAATATAATTATATCATGATATGTGTATCATTATTGGACCACGTGGGGGTCTCTTGGATGCATATAGAATGTTTATTATCTATATAATATAGAAATACAATGTGACATGGTAAATGTCAAACTAATTAACAAAGAGTTAAAACTAAAAGATAAGGTTAATACAGTGACCGAAATTTGTCTAAATTCTATTGGATGAGTGGTTTTCAACCCATATCCACCTTAAACTTTAAATAATCGACTTTGGAGCCATTAGAAACAGAATATGAATTTATTATAGAATAATATTTCTAGATTTTCCTAAGGATCCCCTCCTCCCCTTTATAAAACGACACCAATTATAACCAATTATTCACATCATAAAAGCCTTTAGGTTCGGCCAAACCATGACCAAATACCCTATCAACTTCCCTAAATTCAACCTAGAGGAATTATATTGATCATAAATCCAACCTAAGGATCCCTTTTGATCAAATCAAAAGGAAGAACCCGAAGAAGATGTAATGTTTTCACCACCGTTTTTCATGTTCATTTCTTCTTCAACATATTTTTTCCATTACCATTATAAAATAGTAACTCTAATATTATATATATACTATGATGTTATTATAAACATGGTACAAACATATTCAGTATTCTATCCATCCACTGAATGACATGTCACCATACGTGCGTACGTACGGCTTATCGTCTCCATGACATGGTGTAATTGTTATTCAAAACATTATTATTTGGATGGGTATAATAATGATGTGTAATTAATTTAAATAATAAATATAACATGATAATTATTCTTTATATAAGATATAATATCCAATTATATATTATTTTAATATCAAAATAATGATATTGTCGCTCGTGCTTACGTACGGACTGCCATCTCCATGAACGCGATGGGATTCGTTCCCCATCATATCCATTCAAGACTAATTCTCATTTAATGATTAAAAATAATGTTTAAGGATTTGATATCATTATGGATATGAATAAGATACAACCAATCTCTAAAAAACATGGCTTATGTAACAAAACATCTAAAAGAAAACGAGTAAGTTAACACCCAAAACGACGATAAAACTACATTATTATTAACAAATCATTATTAGAAGATCATATATGATATCATAATTATGTATATGGTTCTTTTATAATTAAATAACAATGTTTTAACTATTATAAAAGAGTTTAACATACCATCTACTAAGGAAAAGTACAATGTAAGGGTTATTTCACAATCTCTTCATTATCTGAGGTTGTTTGTACGTAATTATCCACTAGGACCCCTTTATCATCCACATACATGTTTCTTAAAAATCTACTTCAAAACATTTTTTATATTTTACAGAATATGGTTTAATGTCATTTATACCCTTTTTTGACTTCTTATAAGAGGTTTATAAAGTAAACTTTCCGTCGTTTTCCAAAAAAAATCATTTTTAACCATTTCTACAGAATTAAGGTAAGGATGTCTTTTTATTAACTTATACGGCGGGGGAGGCTATTTACCGCCATTATCAAATATTAGAAGTTTCCCCTTCCAACATATAAGGATACTTTCAATGTAATTTTTTTATAATTATGTGACTTATAAATGATTTAAAATAATATATATATCTCTCTCAAATAGTTTTGATTTCATCAATGTCAACACCCTTTGATGGATTTTATGTTTATTTGATGTTTATTTATTATGATACAAATTATCCATATTATATTGAATGTTTTTTGATATTTTTTACTGTGGATGTGTTATTTTTATACCATTCATGGTTTATGGAGAATGTATTCACATTTCGTATGCTATTTTTAATACGAATGTTTATGTTATGTTTAAACCTGTTCATATGAGTAATGCATTGGACTTAATAAGTGAAGGATGGAGCCCTCTATAGCTCCTCAATGTATCGGTAGGTCTCATGAGACAAACTAGTGTCATGGAATGATGCCTTGAAAAAATATTATTGGTAGTCTTGGCACGAGGCCTTGGATACGTGGTTATGAAATTCTAGAATTATGCACTCCATCATTATGAAATTGGTTGTTGATATTACATGTGATTATTCGACTAGTAGAATATCCATGTGAATATGTAAATGGAATTATTTTATTTTATCTTTTCCATATTATTCTGATGTTCATGTTTAAAAGTATTTTGTTTTAACTATACATTACCTTAACTTTTTATTCTTATTTATGAATGTTTTCGCAATATTGTTATCCTTACTGAGCATCTGAGCTCACCCCTTTCAATGTTTTATTTTTTCCAGGATGTGAAAAAGTAATTTATGAATGACTTGTAGGGATAATATGAGGGTATATGAAGACAAGATGTTGTTGTAGTAGTTTTCACATTATGATTTATTGAAAACATTATGAATGTATCTTGTTATTCCAAGGCTACTAAAGAAATCGGTCTACTGAGACTTGCTTTTTCTTGTGATCATGGCAATGTTATGTAATAATGCACCGACTCTAGGAAACTGGGTTCAGGGATTTACAATCTATATTTAGGTAGTAAAATAAATCCTCTAGTCTAGGAAAAGGATTCTTTAACATAAATTTTATCTATTTACATTTCATACCACTAAATCAATGGAATTTTAAACCATCATATATTTAAGGATTCATTTTTTAAAACATATAATAACCATAGTATATATAATTATAAATCCAATCATTAATGCCATAATTCTCCTCAAAATCCATATTTTCAATTTCCACTAGTGCTCTCATAATTAGAATCCTAGTTATATGTTGAATTTCATCGATTATGTTACCACTTTTTGATATGATTATTTCTTAATACTTTTAATGATGTGGGTTTCCCACTATATAATTTTTGAATATCGAAATTTTATTTTAAATTCTAATATCAAATTGATAGGATTCTTTTTTTGGAAATTCTAGATCATATCGGGATTATTGACTGTTGATTGGATATTCATCTAAATCAGTCTCATGTTAAAGATGCATTCCTTGAATATATAATGAAGAAGTAAATACTCATTCCATTGTATTTACTAAACTCCAAATCCATAATGATGCAGAAATAACATTCCTATAAGGAACAACTTGTAGATATTCTGGATCAGTGAAATATTGATCTACCAATCATGAAAACTCAACTCATTAATGTTTTGTGTCTAAACCACCAATTTTACTAATTTATGTGGGATATTGAGGATGTCATGAGGTAGAGCTATACAAATATATTTTAATTTTATTTATGACTTTTCAGGGAAAATTGTTTTATCTTGGTGGATAATGTTACCCCACAATGTTTTAGGGTATGTATCTTTTTAAATAATTTTAATCTCTCTTATATATTTTTTTCCATGGGACACCAATATTAATAAAACTTCAAAAAATTATAATTTATAATAGTAATAATACACGAGTAGTTAAATTGTATGGTATGAAAAGTATTAACTATATAATGAAATTCATGTTAAATAAAAATTTATTTATTGTTAGGAAATAACCACGTAATTTCAGTAATGACATTTTATTCTTGAAATATGTATTTTCATGAAAAATTGATTAATATTGATTTTTATGAGAAAATAAATATAATTAGTTTTTAAATGTTATATACAGTATATTTAATAAAATGAAAATATTTCTTAGATTGAGCATGTTAAAATTTTTATAGATGTTTTTTTTGGGAATTTTGTGAAAATTTATATTGTATTTTGAATAGAAAAAAATATAATTTTTTAGAAAAAAATATTTTAAATAAGAGTAATATTAAACAATATTTGTTCCTTAAGATAGTAAACATACATTTTTTTGGAATAGAGACCATGTTTTTTGAAAAAAATAGTGTTTTTTGTTTAATTTTTTTATAAAATTTATATAATGATTTTCAACTTCTATGTTTTGAATTTTTAAAAATATTTTACATATTTTGAATCTGGATATCCAAATAAACTAATAATTAAATATTAAATTTTTATGCATAAAAAAGTCATTGTAGAAAAATAATATTTACCATAGAACAAGTAAAATAATGTAGTAAAATAAAGTTACAAGGGAAAAGCCAAAAATACCATAAAAATAAACAGTCAAATGGGTGAGTGATGTATTTATATCCCATAATGATCCATTTAATAATTATTTATCTACCAAATTATTTGTAATTAATTACAAAAAAATTTGGTTGAATTTAAATAAAATAATCATTATTTAATAACGTAAAAAGAACCTCTCTATAAGTACAAATATAACTCCTGACCGACCCTTTCTCCTAAAAAATCCCGAAAATATAAATATAATTTTGAAACCTTCTCAACACTCTCCCGACATAAATTTAATGTTATTCTCAAAAAAATATCAATTCCAATGTCCATAAATGGTCCTCCGAAGAGGTGATATTCCAAAGGTAACATTCTTAAACAACCTCTCTTAATTTCTTTATTTTTTCATTATTTTCCTCACATCATTCATACATTAACTACAAATTACCCCATTATAATTTATATAAAATAATTTTATATTACTAATGAAATATCTAATATCCATACCTTTTTACCTCCACTTATTCAATTAAATGAAACCATTATCCAAAAAATAGGGTTGAACAGAAATCATGGGTAATGATTTTCCATTTTACATTACTAGTTTCATGGATTGCTACAGAATTAATTTTTTTTTAAATAACATTAAAAACGTTATTTCATAATCCATTTCATATTATGTGAAAAAATATATGTGTAATATTAAATTAAAATAAACTAGTCCATGATTGTTGGAATACCAAGAAAACAAACATTACCATTATTAGTAATGTTTTCTCAATTGAATTATCATCACGTGGTAATAAAAAATGATATATGAGACATTTTTAAATTATAGAGGTTCCTTATAATTATTTTTACGTATTTACTTTTATTCCCATTTTAAAAGATAATACATAATTAATGACAGGTGAATATCCTTCTAAACTATTAAACAAATGCTCCAAAACCAATGCAAATAATGAAATATTATTATTCAATGGGAGGTAATATGTCATTAAATTATCATATAAGGTATAATAAATAGGTCTATAATTCTATAATTAATCTATAACATCTACTATATTATTATAAATGAGTATATTGAATGAAAAACTAATGGTATGTGTGATGCAGGGGTTTCTCATCTCACTTTTAGTTACGTGTGATATATACCTTATTCACCACATATTTATTTTCTATGGTGTATATAATGAACATTATAGATCATATCATGAAGCACACTATCCTGAATGTATTAAATGATTAATTTTATATCTATAATTGTATGTATAGTACGATTAAATTAGTTACGAAGTGTAAGGGATTTCATATCTCATTTTCAATTTATTGAGTAAATCATATACTCCAATTATTAGGAAATCTATGATAATGTGTGAGGTGAATTTTTGTGATATTTTATTTTATTTACAATAGTTTTATGTATATTTTTCATCTAATACCAATAATATATTCATTTCATTAATTCTCACCACAATTATTTGATATTTTTATGTAACATCATTTTGATGATTAAATTTTTGATGATTCTCTAAAAACAATACTTTTAATCAATGTCCATGTTCTCTAAAAAAATTTAATTTTTATTAATATTATCTTATAATTATTAAATCTATTTTTCAATTATGTCATAAATTTTAAAAAAATGGTTTGAAAAGATACTTTTTTAGATTTTTAAATGAGTTTCATTATAAATTTTGGAACAAAATTATATAAGGAATGGTTTTCCCTATATAGATTGAGCATATTTTCCAATCATCATAATTGCATAAAAATTTAATGATTCCTTGAAAATTTCACCAGGTACATTTCAAACAATATTTTTTCTTTTATAATTTTATGGATTATTGAAAAAATGATTTCAAAATTGATATTATTGTTTTTTCATGAAATATTTCATGTGATCATTGAAAATTATATTTCATGAATAAAATTGTATAATATTACATTTTATTTACTATGGATATTATATAAAAATACTATAATTATTTTTTCCTTTTTGGTTTAATTTAATGATGTCATTATATTTATAAATTTTGTATCTTCTCCAGGGTTTTCTTTTGATAAAATTTTTTCAAAATTCATTCCATTACATAGTTTTTGATATAATGAGTAAATTATTTTATTTTGGAACACAAATGTATGGTATTCATTATGTGACAATGTTTATGTTATATATAAGGATCGTGGGTACGTTATAGACAAGTATAGTGGTTTCATAATAACCAATTATGGGCGAGAATTATATCTCCCTCTAATGCACATAGTAATTATTTTTATATTTGAATGTAGATAGGACTTAATCAGTAAGTGAAATAGGTTCAGTAAGATACTACTGAATTGGGATGTGATTTTAGTTCAATGAGATAAGAGTATAATGGGGAAGAGACATAGTTTAGTATAATTTTATTAGAACATGGATTGAACTTAGTTTAGTACGAAAGGACTGGAATGGGGATTGAACATAGTAATGTAATGTTGTAATAAAAAGGGAAGTGAACTCATTTAAATAAAAGAAATTTTACACTATGATGGGTTTGGGAGTGAACTAACTCCACTATAAAGAAATTTATTCCACTAGGGATGGAGGACTATCTCAACTTGGAGCTTTACCCTCCCATATATTTTCCTTATAAATTTTTTAAATAAGCAATTTATACAAAGGAAATAGTTTTCTATCCTCATTTTTTTGCAAAAATTCAATGAATTATATTATTATTTCGTGGATGATTTCTTTAATTATTTTATTAATCATGTTTTCTAAAATTTTATAATTTATTAAAAAATTATTAATTCAGATCATTGATAAATAGATTATTTTTCTCAAATCCCATGTTCATGTTCTTATTTCCTTATATATATGTTATTATTGATATTTTCTTTTTATACCCATATTAAGATTCTAATATGGCCATTTTCTTATTTTTCATTTACCCTGATAATTTGGAATGATGTTAAATTAATTTTTTTAAAAATAATTTTACATTGACATGATTGATTACCTATTGTAAAAAATGAAAATATGAGTATATTGGGGGATAATTTTGATCTTTATATACTAATTGTTTATGCACCCATGTTTTTATGATTTTAAATAGTTTTCTAAAACTCTATTCTTAAAAGTACATCCAGAATGTATGTGGTACAATATTTTATTTTAAATATGTATCTATTGTTGGAAATATAAATTAGGTCACATTTATCGGTATCAAGGACAAAAATGCAATGTTCATGTTATTAGCACGAAATTTTGATGTCTATATTCTGGGATGTTACAATAAATATGCATAAGAAAATATAATTTCATAATGTACATTTGTTCAACATATAGTAGCCTACATAAAACCACAATTTTCCATTATAATTAGAAAGATATAATATAGGATAACCCTTCAGTGTCATACTCAGACATATGAAACCAATATCCTGAAATCCCCTATCAGAGAATTCTTCTCAAATGAATCTGATGGAGACTTTTTATAATATCAAATAGAAACTACCTATTCTCTAAAAATCAAATCAATTATAAAATAAAGGTCCTTATTATGTTGAATCACTAATAAAATCTCATGAAACATGTCCAAAAACAAATCCACTATAGAAGGAAATACTTTATTCTTCACCCCTATCATCTAGAGAGAGAATCATTTCATAGAATATGAGATCAACCATCCACTAATAAACAATCCCTGCATAACCAACATAGATATCCCACTATGCATCGTGAACAAAAATTTCTCACTATAGATATGTGAAAGTTACTCTCTACTAGTAATAGTGAATGAGTTATTGAAACAGGTGTAACCGAGAAATCACAAATTTTTATTTTAATCCTAATATTATAATCATGAGCATGTAAAAAAGGTGATATTACCAACTAAATGTATAAGGTCCTAGCCTTAAACCTTACTTAATCTTGAGTTATTACAAGATTACACACTAAGGATCTTTTCGGGTTTAGAGTTTTAGAGAATTAGATCATAAAACATGCATTACATTCCACATATAAACAAATTGGTTACATAAAGATAGTATTCGTCATTCCCATCAATGGAAACATATTTAAATTAAAAACGGATTCTTTCTTGACACTTCCTTGACACTATCATCATATCATGTACCTTTCCCTTGACCTGTGAAAAACATTTCAAAAAAAATGGGATGAGCATAAAAAGCTCAGTAAGGGATATAAAAATATGGAAAGGATACATGGATACATATATACATAAGGATGAGATCATACTTTACCCATAAAACATAATCACTTTAACATACCTCATCAAATCATGAATAAATCATAGAAATCATAAGACATAAAGGTAACTTGAGGCATTCATAACATTCTTACATAGGGAGTAACCCTCTTGGTTATATTTGGAATACCCATCATAGTATATACCCTAAATCTCTTCGGAGAAACCTTAACGTTTCACTCCTTCGCGTTACCCAATGCATTGGAGAGCTATATCGGGCTCACCCGCCCTTAGTTTATCACGGAACCACCCGTCTTCATAATAATGCCCATGAACCTCAACATAATTGTATCACATAAAACATGCATAAAGGAAACCTAAAATTTCCACCTTTCAATCACAAGATATCAATACAACACATTGATATAAACACATTATGAAAACCATTTTCAATACCAAAATAAAAGAAAATTAAAACATGGTATTTATTTTTTTTAAAAAAAGAAGGTTTGGCTTGTAGAGGAAGCCAAAACTCAAATAACGGTCACGGCGGCGGAGAAGTCGTTGTCGCCGCATACGTATGACAAAAACATTCCCTTTTGTCGTTTAGTAAAACGCTTCATATAAAAAAGATTCCTTTTGGATAAACGTAAAAGTCAAAGGGGTTTATACACCGTATAAAAGAAGGTTGTGTATAAAACAAAATATGCCCCAATGAAAGGAGATTGAGACGAAGTCCCATACCTCGTATCCGACTTGACCCGACCGTTCTTTAATCTCCTGAATAATAAACATGAGTTAATCTATAATTTCTTAAGAACCTTTTTCAAGTTCATTATTCCTTTTATAATATGCTATGAACATAATGTAATCATTTAAGTTACTAATGTGCATTTTGTCGGTATTTGGTTCTTAAGTCAAAAATAGACTTCTTACACTTACATGTGGTTAATTTGGTCAAAGGTTCCTTATATCCAGAATGATATTAATGATTTAGATAACATATATATCATATATATTCATAATATAATATTACATCATATTTAGAGGTAAGAAATGAAATGCACCGTTCATGGAGACGGTAAGCCGTACATACACATGAACGCTACTTCCATTTCTATTTCGTATTTTCTGGAATAGAATCATAGTTATATAAGAGTATATTATAATTCAAGTATAATAACATATATAATATCATTAACTTTATCCTTTACACATCCCACATATGGTATTAACGAATCAAATCACTTTCAGGGGGTGGTAGTCCGCACTTCCTGAAATGAAGATATCATGTTTACCCATAATGGAAACAATAATGGTATTCCATAAATGAAAAATACAGAAGATTAAGTAAATAATAAACATATTATATATCATATATAAAAATAGTGACATCATAATGGCCACCTTTGAAGGTGTTAAATGAGTATTGAACAATCATCGTTTCGGGAGGCAGAATTTCGCCCTCCACGGAAACTGTATGTTCATTAACCATTTGATGTCGTTGTGTGAGAGTGTAGCTCGAATAAATCTTATAAAAACATCCTAGTATATTGAATATACTGGTGTTGTTACAAAAGAAGTAAATAAAAAGAGTTTAGGGGGTTGGAAAAGCAAAATAAAACAAATGAACATGAGAGAATGAATTACCTTTAAAAGTGTAACTCCTATTGATTTGAGCCTAAAGGATTCCTTTAAAAGGATTATGCACAAAGGGAATCATCTAGGATGAGGATAGGGATGTGGAGAGAGTAAATGGGATGGGAATGGCCGAGCCAAAGGCTTGAGGAGTGTGTGAAATGAGGTAGAGGTGGGGGCCTTTTATAAGAGGATAGGAGGGGCACTTTAGGAAATCATGAAACTATTATTTTATTTTCGAAAGTGTTTCAAATTTCTAAGGTCCCACATTGATATATTTCGAAGATAAGATGATAATTCTTCGAAATATTCCCATAAAATAGTTTTTGGACAAGTGTAGGTATTAGATTTTATATTATCGTTTCATTTTATTTAAACTGTTCATTAATGAGGTCATCGTTGCATCATCATTATGTCATAATTAAATTAATTTATTTAATGTAGAAAAATTATAAAAAAATTACTATGATGTAGGAAATCTTAGTTTCTTTACAATGACTATTTATAATCAAAAATATGACATTTATAACCCCATGTAAAAATTATTTTAGTAACATAACTCATGTTTGTGTCATTTTTACTTTAATATTAAATAAAAAGTTATTTATGTCATTTCCCAACCAAAGTGGCTCCATGGGGTCCCCAAGTTGACCCATGGATTGTATTGGTCGGCCATGACACAAAAAATGAGGGTAGTACATGTTTCAAGCTCATCTCATTTTATTTAAGCATTATTTTTACCTTAAACTACACTAATTACCACTAATCGCGATTAAAAACTTAATAAGTTACTATTCACCAAAAAATTATTTTAATCACATTGAACCATATTTTACATAATAATGACAAACATGTATGTTGTATTTTTAAAATTCAATACACATTATTGGTAAACTTTCATTTAAACGGAAAATCAGTTTTTATAAGTGCCACTTAGTGGTTTCACTATTCATCAAAAATTGAAGTTTTCAGAAAATTACCAAAAATTTACCCTAAGATATATTTGATATTCAGAATTAAAAAATGAATTCTATTTTACAAAATTCAAAACATATAAGTCACAATAATTAATTTAATAATTAATTCCCGCTATCATGACAAATAGCATGTTTTTATGAAACAATAAGTATCAAAAGATTGATACGAGTTTAAGTCCAATTTCAAAGAGAAATTGATTCCAATGACCATCATTGGATAAAATGGTAAAAATATATTCATATTAAACATTAATACCAATTAAAAAGATTTTCTAATCATATAAATAAATTAGATTAAGACGATGTTTTGAATTAAAATACAACATTTTTCACTATTCATTAAAAAATGAACATTGTCTGAAAAATACCAAAAATTCACACAAAGTAAATTTTGATATCCCAATCATAAAGAATATGTTTATTTTGACAAACATAGATTATAAAATTGTCAAAAGTTTGTTTTAAAAAGGTTTTTCCGTCAAAAGGCAGTAAAACAATCTTTTAAGAATATTAATGTATTCCATTCTTAAGATTGGATTTATATTCATTTTAAGACACTAAAACACTATCTTAATCATTAATAGACATAGATAAAAATATTTATTATTCATTACATACTTGGGATGTTACATCCTTCCACCCTTTATAAAATTGCGTCCCCACAATTTATTTACTTATCAAATAAATGGGGGTACTTATCCCTCATTGAATTTTCAGATTCCCGTGTTGCCTCTTCCATCATGTGGTTTTTCCACAAAACCTTTACCTGCTTAATCACTTTATTCCTTAACACATGCTCCCTATGGTCAAGAATCTTGACCGGTTGTTCCTCAAAAGATAGGTTCTCTTCCAGCTGAACTACCTCTGGACTCAAAACATGAGATGGATCTGGCATATAATTTCTCAACATCGAAACGTGAAAAACATTGTGTACCTGAGATAAACTCGGAGGTAAAGCCACCCGGTATGCAACTGATCCAACTCTCTCCAGAATTTCATATAGTCCAATGAACCTTGGACTCAACTTACCTTTCTTACCAAATCGCATCACACTTTTCCATGGTGATACTTTGAGAAACACATGATCACCTACCTCGAAAGATAGACCCTTCCTCCGGTTATCCGCATAACTCTTCTGTCTACTCTAAGCTGTTCTCATGTGCTTCTGAATCAGCTGAACTTTTCCTGCCATCTCTTCTACCCATTATGGTCCCATCAACTTCCTTTCACCCACTTCATCCCAGAAAGCTGGATTTTGACACTGCTTCCCATATAATGCCTGAAATGGTTCCATCTATATACTGAAATGAAAACTGTTATTATATGAAAATTCAACCAAAGAAAGATATTGATCCCAACTTCCCTGATAATCCATCGAATAAGATCGTAGCATATCCTCCAATGTCTGAATTGTTCGTTCTGACTACCCATCTGATTGAGGATGAAAAGCTGTACTAAAATTTAATTCAGTACCCAAAAACATCTGAAGGCCTTTCCAAAAGTTTGAAGTGAACCTGCGATAACGATAAGACACAATGGAGATGGGAACTCCATGCAACTTGACTATCTCTTTAAGATACAAACGAGAAAGTTGATCTAGAGAGAATGTATCTCGAATAGGAAGGAAATGAGCAGATTTTGTCAAGCGATCAACAATAACCCAGATTGCATTATTACCTCGAGATGTCTTCGGTAATCCCATAACAAAGTCCATTGATATATTATCACATTTCCACTCTGGAATTGGTAAAGGCTGAAGCATCCCTTTCGGTAACTGTTGCTCTTCTTTAACATTCTGACAAGTCAAACACTTCACAGTAATATCAACAATATCTCTTTTCATTCCATCCCAACAGTAATACTCCCGCAGATCTCTATACATCTTAGTACTTCCAGGATGAACTGAAAACAGAGAACTGTGAGCTTCACATAACAACTCTCTCTTCAACCGTGAATCACAAGGTAAACACAATCTCTTCCCAAATATCAAAACTCAATCATTATCAATGTTGAATTCAGGCAACTTACCTTTCTGAACTAGCTCTACCTTTTTCTGCAACTTACTGTCTTGCTTCTGTGCTTGCTTGATTCTATCTGATAGAGATAATCTCACTGATACCTGAAACAAAACAGAATAACTTCCTGCACCAACAACTTCTATTCCAAATTTCATCAAATCCTTAACCAAAGGATCACGTTCCAAACACAACATTGCTAATGAAGCATTACTTTTTCGACTCAAAGCATCAGCCACTTTATTTGCTTTTCCCGGATGGTAATGAATTGTACAATCATAATCCTTGATTAATTCCAGCCATCTCCTCTTCCTCATGTTTAACTCATTCTGAGTGAATATATACTTTAAACTTTTGTGATCAGTATATATTTCACACTTTACTCTATACAAATGATGCCTCCAAATTTTTAAAGCAAAAACAACAGCAGCTAATTCCAAATCATGTGTAGGGTAATTTACCTCATGAGTTTTCAACTGTCGTGAAACGTAAGCAATTAACTGATCATTCTGCATTAGGACGCAACCAAGTCCTTTATATAAAGCATCACTATAGATAACAAACTCACCATTCCTGGAAGGTAGTGCCAAAACTGGAGCATTCACCATTCTTCTTTTTAATTCTTGAAAACAATCATCACATTCTTTTGTCCAGATAAACTTAACACCCTTCCGAGTTAGCTTAGTCATTGGACTAGATAACCGTGAAAAATTTCTAACAAACCTTCGGTAATAGCCTGCCAAACCAAGGAAGCTACGAATATCATTTACATTTTTGGGTCTTGGCCAGTCTTCCACAACTTTTGTTTTTGCAGGATCAACAGTTATCCCATCTTTAGAAACAATGTGACCATGGAAAGAAATTTGTTTCAACCAAAACTCACACTTGCTGAATTTCCCATACAATTTCTTTTCTTTTACTGTTTTCAAGATAACCCTTAAATGTATATCATGCTCTTCTTTACTTTTAGAAAACACCAAAATATCATCAATAAAAACCACCACAAACTTATCCAAGAACTCATGGAAAATTCTATTCATTAAGTCCATGAATACAGCAGGTGCATTGGTTATCCCAAAAGGCAGTACTACAAATTCATAGTGGCCATATCTTGTACGAAACGCAGTCTTCGGAATATCTGCCTCCTTTACCTTCAGCTGATGGTACCCCGATCTCAAGTCAATCTTTGAAAAAAACTATGCTCCCTGGAGCTGATCAAACAAGTCATCGATATGAGGCAAAAGATATTTGTTCTTAACAGTGATATTATTCAAGGATCTATAATCAATACAAAGTCTCATAGAACCATATTTATTTTTAACAAATAAAACAGGGGAACCCCAAGGTGATGTGCTAGGTCGAATGACACCATTCTCTAATAAATCTTGCAATTGCTCCTTCAACTCTAAAAGTTCAATTTGAGCCATACGATAAGGGGGTTTTGAAATTGGCTTAGCATCAGGAACTAAGTCAACAGTAAAATCAACATCCCGATCTGGTATTATTCCAGGCAACTTATCATGAAAAACATCATGATTCTCATTTACCACTGGCACATCATTAATCTGAACAGTTCCCTTGTTTTCAACAATGTGTGCAAGGTAACATTCATTTCCATCTTTTATAAGTTTCTCGGCCTCTTGATAAGTTATCAACAGTAAGGGTTCATTCTTGTACACAAACTGAAAGTATTTCTAAAAAGAAACTTCTTTAGCTCTATAGTCAATCTTAGAATGGTAAATAGAGAGCCAATCCATACCCAGGATAACATCAAACTCTACTAGAGGTAGAACAATAAGGTTTTCAAGTAGGTTATTTCCACAGATAAGGATAGGAAGATTCTTATAAATTATTTTTGCATCAACATTCCCCCAAGATGTTTTTACCAAAAGTTAATGAGTCATTTATTGAGATGGCATTCTCATTTTACTAGAAAAGGTTTCAGAGATGAAAGAATGTGTAGACCCCGAATAAAACAACACACTGGCATAATATGAAAAAACAAACAAAGTAACTCATACAACTTCATTTGATGGCCCGACATCTACTGAAGTAGTTGCAAATGATTTCACCACCCCTTTCTACATGTAGTCTAACTGCTTCCCATCACTCAAGCTCTTTGTCGGACACTCGTTTGTGTAGTGACCCATCTCATTGCACTTATAAAATTTCACTAACTGTAAATCAAATTTGGTCTTACCTTCACCTTGATCCTTTTCAGTGCAATCACGAGCCTTATGTCCCATCTTACCACATCAGTAGCACTTTCCAGAATTCAGAAGACCTTCCCCAGAATGCCTTTTTCAACAATTATCACAAAGTGGAAACTTAGTTTTCTTACAATCAGACTTTTTTGAAGAATTCTTACCTTTCTCCTGCCACCTCGGTCTCTTCTTATGTTGGTTGTTATAGAACACTTGATCATCAGAAAACTCCATTTCCACCTTCTCAGTACATAGAACAAGCTTTTCATGACTTTTAAACTCACGAGAAGCTAATGCCCTTCGATATTTTGGCTTTAATCCTGAGTAATAACGATTGATTTTACTATCAAGGTCTTGGATAAAATTTGGACCATACCTTGCCAATCGAGTGAACCTTTATTCATAGGTAGCCACTGAGTCTTCCTCTTTCCTCAATAACAAGAATTGTTTCTCCATCCTAAGTCGAACAACCTTAGGAAAATACTTTTCAAGAAAAAATCCATTGAATTCATCCCAGTCGAGAGCATCAATCTCACCGGCGTCCCTGATATTTTTAACCATAGACCACCACTGATCTGCCTCACCCTCCAAACGGTAAATAGCAAGACTATCCTTTTGATTGTATGAACACCCCATGACATCAAAAATCTTCTCCAGTGCTTAAATCCACCCTTCAGCTAGCACAGAGTCAGATGATCCTCTGAATGATGGGGGATGTTGCCTCATGAAATGTTCCGCCACTAACATGTTCCTCTACGGTTGATCTGACCGATCTCGTGTATGGATACCACCGCCATTTATCGCTTGAGTCAATTGCGCCATTACTACAAAAAACTATTCAGTTCCAATTCTGACCATCTCAAGATGCTGATTCGGAAGGTTATTTCCTTCTTTATGCCTTCCTACACTGCTTCCCAGTTTCCTCTGCGGAAAACCATTCTGAACAAACATGTCTTAGATGAAGCAACATGGTAATCTTCAAATGCTATATCATTTCAAAAAAATTATTTTTGGATAATCATTTAATATAATTCTAACTCCTAAAGTTATCTAAACTGACCTCTGATACTAACTATAAGGCCCCAACCTTAAAAATTACTTAATATTGAGTTATTACAAGATTACACATTGAGGATCTTTTCGGGTTTAGAGTTTTAGAGAATTAGATCATAAAACTTGCATTACATTCCACATATAAACAAAGTGGTCACATAAAGATAGTATTCTCCATTCCCATCAATGGAATCATATTTAAAATAAACATGGATTCTTTCTTGACACTTCCTTGATAGTATCATCATATCATGTACCTTTCCCTTGACCTGTGAAAAACCTTTCAAAAAAAACTTGGGATGAGCATAAAAAGCTCAGTAATGGATATAAAAATATGGAAAGGAAACATGGATACATATATACATAAGGATGATATCATACTTTACCCATAAAACATAATCACTTTAACATACCTCATCAAATCATGAATAAATCATAGATATCATAAGACATAAAGGTAACTTGAGGCATTCATAACATTCTTACATAGGGAGTAACCCTCTTGGTTACGTTTGGAATACCCATCAAAGTATATTCCCTAAATCTTTTCGGAGAAACCTTAACGTTTCACTCCTTCGCGTTACCCAATGCATTGGAGAGCTATATCGGGCTCACCCGCCCTTAGTTTATCACGGAACCACCCGTCTTCATAATAATGCCCAAGAACATCAACATAATTGTATCACATAAAACATGCATAAAGGAAACATAACATTTCCACCTTTAAATCACAAGATATCAATACAACACATTGATATAAAAACATTATGAAAACCATTTTCAATACCAAAATAAAAGAAAATTAAAACATGGTATTTATTTTTCTTTTAAAAAGAAGGTATGGCTTGTAGAGGAAGCCAAAACTCAAATAACGGTCACGGCGGCGGAGAAGTCGTTGTCGCCGCATACGTACGACAAAAACATTCCCTTTTGTCGTTTAGTAAAACGCTTCCTATAAAAAAGATTCCTTTTGGATAAATGTAAATGTCAAAGGGGTTTATACACCGTATAAAAGAAGGTTGTGTATAAAACAAAATATGCCTCAATGAAAGGAGATTAAGACGAAGTCCCATACCTCGTATCCGACTTGACCCGACCGTTATTTAATCTCCTGAATAATAAACATGAGTTAATCTATACTTTCTTAAGAACCTTTTTAAAGTTCATTATTCCTTTTATAATATGCTATGAACATAATGTAATCATTTAAGTTAATAATGTGCATTTTGTCGGTATTTGCTTCTTAAGTCAAAAATAGACTTCTTACACTTACATGTGGTTAATTTGGTCAAAGGTTCATTATATCCAGAATGATATTAATGATTTCGATAACATATATATCATATATATTCATCATATAATATTACATCATATTTAGAGGTAATAAATGAAATGCACCGTTCATGGAGATGGTAAGCCGTACGTACGCATGAACGCTACTTCCATTTCTATTTCGTATTATCTGGAATGGAATCATAATTATATAAGAGTATATTATAATTCCAGTATAATAACATATATAATATCATTAACTTTATCCTTTACACATCCCACATATGGTATTAACTAATCAAATCAGTTTCAGGGGGCGGTAGTCTGCACTTTCTAAAATGAAGATATCGTGTTTACCCATAATGGAAAAAATAATGGTATGCCATAAATGACAAATACAGATGAATAAGGAAATAATAAACATATTATATATCATATATAAAAATAGTGACATCATAATGGCCACCTTTGAAGGTGTTAAATGAGTATTGAACAATCATCGTTTTGGGAGAAAGAATTTCGCCATCCACAGAAACCGTATGTTCTTTAACCATTTGATGAAGTTGTGTGAGAGTGTAGCTCGAATAAATCATATAAAAAAATCCTAGTATATTTAATATACTTGTGTTGTTACAAAATAAGTAAATAAAAAGAGTTTAGGGGGTTGGAGAAGCAAAATAAAACAAATGAACATGAGAGAATGAATTACCTTTAAAAGTGTAACTCCTTTTGATGTGAGCCTAAAGGATTCCTTTGAAAGGATTATGCCCAAATGGAATCCTCTAGGATGAGGATAGGGATGTGGAGAGCGTAAATGGGCAGGGTATGCCCAAGCCAAAGGCTTGAGGAGTGTGTGAAATGAGGTAGAGTTGGGGGCCTTTTATAAGAGGAGAGGAGGGGCACTTTTGGAAATCATGAAACTATTATTTAATTTTCAAACGTGTTTCGAATTTCTAAGGTCCCACATTGATATATTTCTAAGATAAGATGATAAGGCTTCGAAATATTTCCATACAATATTTTTTGGACAAGTTTAGGTCTTAGATTTTATATTATCGTTTCATTTTATTTAAACTGTTCATTAATGAGGTCATCATTGCATCATCATGATGTCATAATTAAATTAATTTATTTAAAGTATAAAAATCATAAACAATTACTATGATGTAGGAAATCTTTTTATCTTTCCAATGATTATTTATAATCAAAAATCCGATCTTTATAACCCCATGTAAAAATTGTTTTAGTAACATAACACATGTTTTTGTCATTTTTTACTTTAATATTAAATAAAAAGTTATTTATGTCATTTCCCAACCAAAGTGGCTCCATGGGGTCCCCAAGTTGACCCATGTCTTTTCTTGGTCGGCCATGACACAACCAATGAGGGTAGGACATGTGTCAATCTCATCTCATTTTATTAAAGCATTATTTTTACCTTAAACTACACTAATTACCACTAATCGCGATTAAAAACTTAATAAGTTACTATTCCCCAAAAACTTCTTCTAATCTCATTGAACCAAATTTTAAATACTAATGAAAACCATGTTTGTCGGATTTTCAAAATTCAATACACATTAGTGGTAAACTTTCATTTAAAAGGAAAATCAGTTTTTATAAGTACCACTTAGTGGTTTCACTAGTCATCAAAAATTGAAGTTTTTCAGAAAATTACCAAAAATTAACCGTAATCTATATTTGATATTCCGAATTCAAAAATCAATTCTATTTTAAAAAATTCAAAACATATAAGTCACATTAATTAATTTAATAATTAATTCCCGCTGTCATGACAAATAGCGTGTTTTTATGAAACAATAAGTATCAAAAGATTGATACCAGTTTAAGTCCAATTTCGATGTGAAATTGATTCCAATGACCATAATTGGATAAAATGGTAAAAATATATTCATATTACACATTAAGACCAATTCATAAGATAATCTAATCATATAGATAAATTAGATTAAGAAAATGTGTTGAATTAAAATACAACATTTTCACTATTCATTAAAAAAAATGAACATTGTCTGAAAAAAACAAAAAATTCACACAAATTAAATTTTGATGTCCCAATCATAAAGAATAAGTTTATTTTGACAAACATAGATTATAAAATTGTCCAAAGTTTGATTTAAAAAGTGTTTGCCATCAAAAGGCAGTAAAACAATATTTTAAGAATATTAGTGTATTCCATGCTTAAGATTGGATTTATTTTCCTTTTAAGCCTCTAAAACACTATATTAATCATTAATAGACATAGATAAAAATATCTATTATTCATTACTTACTTGGGATGTTACAAAATGTGAGGCCACACTCCATTATTCAATGCGTACTTTCTGATCTCATCCCCTATGACATATTCTTCAACATGATATCATACATGAATTTCATCAGAATATCAAAATTATTCACCAAACAACATGATATATAATAATAAGAGTTTATGGAATCATATAAAGAACTAGAATGAATTGTATCTATATAAATTTATAATTATAAAGGAAATATTCTAGCCTCTATACCACTTAGTGTAGGTATATCTTCGTGAATATGGAATATTCATCTATACTATGTTGATGTATTAGTGTCAAACACTACACCAATATACTATCAGTGATGATCTATTTATGGTGCACCTTAACCTCTTACCTTAATTTTTTGGATGGAATAAATCCATCTACTTGACTACTTTTTGGGAACAGATCTCCTATTAGTGGACTTTCTAGGCTGAGATCATCTGTCACATGGCTATTACTTGAGGTTACCTATAGATCCTCTATAGTTTCCTCATCCATACATAAGCTTTCCACCCCACTAGAAGTGGAAGGAATTGAAATACCATGTGACCATGATTTTTGAACTAATATAATACAACTTGACCTCTTACCATAAAGACTAATACTCTCCCATGCACATTATTACTACCACAACCTTGGTGAAAGCAATCATCGGGTTCATTCGTACTATCAAAGGATTGACCTCTAGATCTCCATACTGATCCAACCTATACCCCTCCTAAAATCCTCTATTTGGTTATCTTATAAACATTCACTTTCATCACATCCTCAAAAAAAAATTCAATGCAACAAAACAATGCAGGATATCATATAAACTGATACATGTGCCAATTCTACACTAACCTGGAGAGTTTTCCCAATATTTGTGGGCTGGCGATAAGAACCATTGAATCTATAAATAATTTTTTCTAATGATTTTTACTTCAACATAATAGAGTAACTTATAAAAATGATATATATATATATATATATATCATTCAAAACATACATATCTTCTATATGGAAACCCTATGAAATTGAAATTGGAAAATAGCCACTAAAAATCATCTCTTGGAAGTCCAGGACCACCCACAATGACCCATGTAACCCGCTCTTGGTCATTCAAGCATGAAACCAAAAATAAGACGAGAGAAAAATCACCCACTATAAGATAACAAAGTGATGAAAACATTGATACAAACAATAAGTGTCCGTGCTAAATTTCATAGTAGGATTCCACCAAATATTCTATGAAATTACATAATATGTGAATTCAAATATGATAAGAGATAATTAAAAATGAAATAGTATGATGATTAATTAAAAAATATAGTTCTAAACATATAATTTTTTTATCAAACTAAACTTATAAATAATGAAATTTCTCCTTTACAAAAATAACCATTTACTACAAAATCATTGAAAACCATTTCACAAGATAATGTATGATAATGAAGAAAATATATGAATATGAACCTAATAGGAAAAGATGATTAATATTCAATACAATAGAGTCATGGTGTATAATAAAAATAAATTAAGAACATAAGACAAATCTGTTTTCAATTTGTGAAAACCAATTTTTTCATGAATCAAGATCAAGAATATGTATTTCATGGGTACCAGAAGTATATATAAATTAACAAGTCATTTAAAACAGTTCTCAATAATAATAGAATATATTTTGAAAGAAAAAAATATAGCAAAATGGTAATATACCTAATAAGGTATGATATTTCAATGGTAAAGGGACACCACACACTCTCATGGTGACATGATAATATGTACATACTTCCCTTTCAGCTCAGTTCAAAGAGGACTCATCACCAACTCTTAAGGGATGTGGCATACTAAATTATTATTTTAGAACATTGTACAATCATAGAGTAAAGACCAAATAACTCACTAAATATATAATGAATTCACATTATTTAGTATAAAATCAATAATGGGATATTTATTTTATAAAAAATTAAGTTCATCCCATCATCAATTTCATAAAATCAATATTTAAACATTAAATACAAAATTTTAATTCCAAGAATATTCTATCCAATATCATAATCCATCCAATTTAAATTCCATCCCATTTATACAATTCAACATCCAAAAGGGCAATAATACCCCATTAATTCCACAATTTATCATAAATAATTTAAACTACTCTATAAAACAATCATTTTTTTAAATCATCCATAAATTATTTTAAAACATTATTACAATTTCAAAAATATTTGAATAGATTTCCAAACATGGGTTTACAACCTAATTCCATGATGATAAGTCATTTTTTTCAGATATCCCAAAAACACTAATTCCAAGAAAGGGTAAAATCAATCAACGAGGTTTATTGGTGTTTTTATAATTTAAAATATTTTAGAAATCAAAAAATATTTCAATTAATTTATTTGAAATCATGCATGTTCGTTTAATAAATCAAATCTTGGGATGAAGATTACTAATAAATCAAAACATGGGCTAAATCCCTCAATTTCAAAAAGAATCTTATATAAGATCATTAAATAAAAATAAAACCAAAATAAAATTTTCCAATTCACAAAAGGTGAGAGAAATCAATGTTATATCCATTTATTTAATTCTATATTAAATTTTGAGAGAAAATGGTGAAAGAATAATAAATGATGAATTAAATGGATATATTTTACAGGACATGTGTTAAAAATTAAGAAACAAATAACCCTGAATTTATCAAGAAACAAGGAATTAAAAAACAAATTAAAATCATTGAAACACATACTTGGAATATTAAGAATAAAAAAATAATGAATCTGTGATGTGTTTACATTAATGGTGATCAATATATCTAAGACAATATATCTAGAAATAATATATAGTAGGTACTAAATCTATAATTGCACATGAATAAATGAAGATCCAATAAAACACAAGGGCTTTACATCCATTATGAAGAAGAGATGTAGAGAACATGGGAGATCAAATAAAATAATAGAACCCCCCATAACATAAGATCTTTACTTCGATTGGACCTTTGATCCTCCAACAGATGCGTTTTGGGGACCCAAAATGCCTCCATGGGGATTCCAAAAGACTAAGGATTAAAATATGGTTGAGTTGGAAGAGTAATGGGTTTTAGGGATGTTTTGGAATATTAATTACAATTTTCATATCATTATTTATTTAATATATTGTTACATGGGTTATATTGAATGGTTAGTATTATTGTTCGTCTAACCAAGCACCCAAAACAGATCCTCTAGAAGGGTATCATGATTTTAATGCACACAGAGTCTAACCATGCACCAACCATGAGACCACCTACTGTCTATGAATCACACATTGTCAAATCGTTCTCAACCATGAACAAATCATGCATAAGCCCAAAATCCTGAAAAAAGTATATAAAACTAGTGTTAACAACCCACGATGATATATAATCACTGGGTAATCTTAAAAATGGGTAAAAATATATAAAAACAAAAAATTTAATGTTACAGTCTCCCCAAAAAATGAATGTTTCCCCCAAAAAGCTTCCATTCTGAATGATATAACATGATGACACAAGAAAAAATCCATCACTTGCCTGATGAGATGAATGTTCTGCGGTCCAAAATTGAGACTCACCCAAAGGTTAACGACACAAAAAAATATAATATAAAACCACCAAGGTCTTCAAATGTCTCCGAAAAAGAGAAATAATTAAGACATAGAATAGGTCTTCCCACCATTTAATGAATCAATAAAATGGTTTAACCTAAAAAAAGCATGAACCTTACACCAAGAGAACAGACACAAACAATTATTTAAGGAGAAACATCAATGAACAAACATCCATAATCACAGTTAATAACAAACCAGTCTTTATACAATGCGCAAGTACTCATTGGTAACATAATACTTTTCAAACCAATCATCATACCAAAATGAGCTCATTAAATGAAAAGATAGTACCACCGTGTTCTAGGTTCATCCTAAATCCACATCGTCCTAGTTATCTGCATAAAATAAAAGGTTTATCCAAGTCCAAATGAAATGATCTTAGCATTTAGGCCATTTCATTAAAGGGAACTACAATGTAAAATTATATATCATCAATCAACTAAAACATTCCCTCCAATAACTAAGTTGAAACAAGAGGAACCCCAATAAACAATAACAAGTTTTTAAGAGAAGGAAAAAATTATTACATTACCAATCGAAAAATGAACAAAAACATGTTCTCCAAGATATATTTATATAGATCCAAAAAATAAAAGTTTTGAAAAATAGAAAAGCCATATAATGGAGAGCACATACAGTTTCCACCCCACCCTCGAATACAATAAGAAAACAACCATAAGCTCATTCACTATATAAAAAATGTCATTGTGTGGACTACAAATGGAGAAATATTATCATAAAGTATCTTCTTCCCAAAAGTAAGAATTATATATCCTAGACTGAAAGATCATTTTTTAACCGATCAACATACAAAACCTCTTAAGGTTATCCAAATGGCCTCACCATTTAAAAAATATTACAGAATTTGAAAAAAATATATTAGAATTATTATGTGATCCACAATGGAAACAGAAAAAATCCCTCTTATTTTCATAGGAGAATGAACATACATAATTTGGAATGTGTTACATAGTCAATCATGTTGTTTTTCTAGCTCAACATAATCTGAAATTTCATTTCAAGAATATATGGATAATTGATCAACCATTATGATGGGATGTCGGTTAAAAGGTCTAGGTGAAGTACTTTCTAAAATAGAAATACTTAATTAAGTCATTACAAGAAAATATATGTATGAAACATACCAAACATGATAACATTATTCAATACTTCATACCTGATATAAAATGTTTAAGAAAACTAAATAACTAAAAATATATCTTTCTTCACTTTCTTAGGATACATCCATTGAATAAAGGTTAACTTCATGAATTCAATTGACATTATTTCCTACATAAAAAAGGTAATCACAACATCCCACTAAATTTGTTCATGTCCCTAAAATCGGGATTGGATATACATGATCTTTATATATTCAAGATTCATTAGGGTATCAAATATCGAATTAAATAATTCATGCCACTAGAATACCTCATTTGAACCTCATTCTACATTCTATGAAGTTGGATATTAATATAATAATTCATCAACAGGGTTAAAATTTTGGAAATTCACTATATACACCACATTATACAGAATTTGGGTAGATTCATTAACAATGGATTTAGAATTTATAAAATGTGAACTACTACATTGCGTATCATATCATTGGACCTAAATTCTATCATTATTGAATGAATTTCTCGGAGACATTTCTTTGGATCAAAACACAAGAATACCAATAATGGAATCAAATAATATTCAATAGTTGGGAAAAAATAAAATCAAATTCCCAACCCATTTTAATAAAAACATTATTTATTTGTTAACACAAAATCCTTTTCCATTTATAATACACTACCATTTTATTTTAAAATGGTAAATCTTGTTATAAATCAATTAATTTTTAAAAAACCCTTTATCAGAACATGTAAACTATTATGTGGATTCAAAATCACTAATATGATTTTCCAATTAATAAAACCATTATTATTTTAAATATATTAAAAAAATAATTTTTAAAACATTTCATAATGTACTTATCCAAAATATGATTAAGATTGAATTTAGTTTTCTAAAATAAAAAAACATGCATTCATAATGCATATAACCATCCTCACATATGTGGAATAAGTTGTATAAAAAATGATAAGGGTTTAATTTAAGATCCATGATAGAACTGATAAAGTCTAGGTCATATGGGCTGGTAAACCACACTACATCTTCAAAACCATTCATGGTTGGATTTCCAAATCGTCCACAATTATTACTCATAGTTTACAAGACCATTATAAAATAGTTAAACTCTGGCCATCCTTTTATTATGGTTCAAAAACATAAAATATATTTCCAAAATCAAATATTGTCTCATTGGGAATATAAATTAATTTATAAAAATAAACCATTAACTCAAAATAAAGATTCATGTCCTAACATCCTTGGTAACTCAAGTCTCACCATGAAGGGGTCATAATGAAGAAGCCAATTTTAGAATACCTATTGAGTCCAAAAAAAATCTTTACATCCTTTAAAATTTGATCTTTAGTTTACACCCTACATGTACATTTTGGTGTTTTCATCCTTTTTCTATATTATAGTGGGTGTTCGTGAACATTCCTTTCAGGGTGGTTTTTGGTTTTGGTGACCATGTCTAGGAGTGTTGGGATGGGGTGGGTGGTTGTGGACCACCAAGAGATTAATATAAGGGTTTATGATTGGATTTAAATTATCACAGTGTCTCCTTGTACTTGATATTCATGAATTTATTGATATATATAATTATATTTTTCATTGTTCTCTGTTTTTCTAATTTTTTTAAGGGATAAGTCAATGCCATTTGATAATTATAAATTCTCAAGTGATAATCATTTCCCTATAGAGATCAAGAACTCTATTTATGTTAATGGTGAATTGTATAGGTTATCATTTTAGATGGTAGCCTGGGTAGGATTGTAATCAATGGTATTAATGGGAGGTTTCATGCCTATAATGAAAATTTTTCTAACATTCATTTCCATGTGCTTGGTGTCCTTGGTTGAGTTACATGGTTTGTAGTATTTGTGCACCTAACCATGTTCCCAAAATAGTTCCATCAGAAGGGTTTTATAGTTTGGATTCACACTTTGTCTAACCATGTGACCCCCTACTGTCCAAGACACATTCTATTATTGAACCACGTGTGAACTGTACATATAGCCCAAAAAAATAAAAAATATTCTAAAACAACACATGAAACATCTAAAGATGATTTCCAATATTTGGTTAATCATATCAAAGGATAAAAATACATAAAAATAAGAAATATTATGTTACATTAAAACCAAATAAATTCACCTTGATGATATTCTCACATGTTGATTCATCATGAAAAAATTTCAGTACAACTATCTCATCCCCTAAAAATGTAAAAACATAATTCATGATACTTGTGAAGCCACCAGTATATTCCATCACTGATATATTACCCTAATTAAAAATCATAAAATCTATATATCTATATTTCCTCATAGTCTCTTTTAGATATGCACAAAAAACTATTCGTGAATGTCCTTCCATTCCATAAACTCTAAAAGCATATAATGAACTATAATATCCCACTATCACTTCTATATTAATCAAAACTTATATTATAATACCTTAAACATATTTCAATATGAGTCTCCATGTGATGATTTTTTAAATAATCAATCAAAAACCAAACGTTCTTAAGACCACACAACCCTATGAATGTCGGAGGGGTTGTAACTAGAACTCCATGGCCAGCTAAAACGTACTATATAGATCCCATCCTAGATTCCTTCCTAAAAAATACATAAATTATGAATAATTATCATCAAAATACTCATCTTTTATATAATTTTATATAAATTGGGGATTTATTCCAACTGTTTATGGTGTATTGTCAACAATTTCCTCCTATCTCTCTACTAGTGAGAGTCACCATGGAGGAATATCTATAAAATTCCAAAAACATGTTTCAGAGAACATAAAATATAATTTAATAAAAGTATAATTTTGTGGTCCAAAAAATTAAAAAACATACTAATCCGAAGATACCATCCCTACATGTGAAAACTGCAACAATATCACTATACATACCAATCTTTATCTGGAGATATGAAAAACTCAAAGTAAAAAACCACCAAAATTAACGATTTTTTCATTTGACATGATATTTACTATTACATATGAAGTATTGTAATTTCATATTTTTAAACCCATTTTATGAAATATTTCCTTAAAATCTGGGAAGAATGTGAAAACATTACATTCCCCATAACCCAACCATACAATCTATTATGTTTTTTCAAAGCATAATTCACGTCACATTAATCCAAACATGAAAAAAAAATTATGTATGCATCAGAAACCTTCTTCTATATTACGAAATTAGGATATTCTCAAATATTGGTGACATAAAAAAATAGGCTACTCACCCAAGGTGAAATAATATCTATCTATGAAAAGAAAACAAGAATAACAATAATCCCATCATGGAAAACTTATTCCCCCCACATGGGTTAGGTAATCTCATGCATGTGCTTGTGTTCATGGACTAATGCACATTAGTAACCTTTAAAAAATTAAAAAATATATAATAAATAGACAAGAAACCAATTTCATACCACATTGATACACCCCTTCCCTGGAGGCACCTAAGTAATGCCTCAGGGTACTTCACTACAAGATGTGAGGCATGCCTCCTCATATTGAATAGGTAGCTAACTACCATTGAGGGTATGATGAGAATAGTGAGGAGACTATACCATCTTTATCATTGTAATAAATTTGATAAAATAAATATAAATAATCATAATACATATAAAAAAACATTCAATATATAACCAAATCCTAATTTTTATTATTTTCCTTTTCCCTTATCCTCTACTCTAATCATCAAATCGGTTCATGTAATAATAGAAGCCAAATACGGGTGTGTGTATAACCTAAAAAACAACACTAATGGTGTCAAAATAATAATCTAGTATAATATTAGTATATTAAGAAGAAATGTGATAAATAAAATTGGGTAAAATAAATACTATGTTTATAAAAATCAGTTATCAATAATATGTGTACAACACATTAGTGAAAAGTCAATTTATTGGTCATTTAAATCTTATCTTTCAAAAATTAATTGAAAAAATTATGAACAGCATATCAAATTACATTGACATATGCTTCATTATACAATATCCCTATACATGAATAATAAACATAAATTATATCATATTAGGTTATATATTCCAACCTCTAGGTATAGACATCTATATACATAGAGAAGGAGCACTACATCCCACCTTAATAAAAATTTCTTACAATTTCTATAACCGTTATAAATAAACATTTCACCATTCTAAAAAAACACATGGTTGAATATATTTGACATTTTAATTAAGGATGAACCCATTAAACATTTATGAAATCCTATTGTCTCTTATACACGTGTCATTTGGCTCATTATATTACATAAATCATTCGACGAATCATTAAATTATCAAAACAATCATGTTTTCCTCAAAACCATTTAATTAAATGAACAATCCCCATTAAAAATTTCTCATTAAATCCTTATATAATATATTCACACACAAATATTCCATGTTATAACAAAATACCCATTAAGACACGTTAATGTCCAAAATAACAATTATGTACTATTGACTACAGTATAATCTAAATTCCATTACGTGACATTTCATTGAATTAAATTTATGTGATGGATCACCCTATTGGTAGGCAGTGGCATGGTATCATAATAATCAATGGAAATGAAAATTCAATTGAATGACCTTACACTTTAATTGATGTCCTGATTAATATTTTTGTAAAAAATATAAAAACTCACCAATGAAGTGTATTGAAACAACCACATTATCAAATATAAAATCACGAAAATGGCATAAATCATGTATAAAACATAAAATATTCTCATAGACAAAATGTTTACCCACATTAGCACTTGATTTGAACTAAAATTTTGTAAGAAAAATACACAATGAAATCCTTAGAAATTTGGAGCATATTCCTCAGAGGTTGAGAATTACTTGACCATGTTTTTCTATAAAATTGAATGAACCAATGTTATTGACTTACATGAGGCTTCAAATTGAACTAAATGGAACATAAAAAACCCCAAATGTGATTTAATATATTATTGAAAATAAATTGGATGGGTGGGTTCAAAAAACATAATATATGAATATGGAATTGGAGGGAAAATCAGAGTAAAATTTATAAATTTTGGAAAGAAACATTGTCAATTTTCTACTTTTAAATGTGGTTAATATTTACCGAAATGTGCGTTCTTCTATATCAATGGAAGAAACATGTAATAATGTTTTCATGGCATCCCACATAGTTTGGAAACACATGATAATCTAGTGAAATTGGATCGATCAAAGCATGCATGTCTTCTAAGCCACCTTTGTATGTTTGACAAATCATGCTCTTAGATTCTCTAGCGATCATGGTCATGCGGTATGATTATTAAAAACTGCATCCATGAATTGTATATATTATTTTCCACATTTTTCAGGTCCAAACCCCATGGGAATCATGTTATACATTCAATAATACTAGTAATAATTTCATTATACATTTATAAAGGGTGTAAATAAAAATTAAAACCAAAAATACATCATAAATTGTTGGGATGATAAAAATGTGAGAAAATAACATAATGTTAATTTTGATTTACTTAAATGAAATAGTAAAATTTAATGTATTATATTCATCCATTATATATCGTTATATAGGAGTTTTGTGTTTATATTAATGAATTATAAAACGAGGTTAATTATTCCGCATTTCATCCATCATCTCAGATGTTTCTCCTCCAAACATCAGCTTCCTCTAGAGAACATCCCCCAACCAAGTTATCTAATCCACTAACATATTATCCCTAGATTTTAGGATCAATATATGTTATGAATCATTTAAAAGGTCTTGTTATATATTTATTAAGAAGAATTAACACCCCATTACGAGGTATTAATTTTTATAATACATGATTTATTACCTGGACTTCCATGTCCTTTCTCTGATTATCATTACATATTTTATTCTCATTGTTATGTAAATTGATTTGATTTTGGATAGTTTATACATTCTCAATACCTTATTAACCAATTTAAATCATTTCCAAAACATTATCGCAATATGTTGGTTTGTGAAATAATTTTCCACACAATTTCTGATATATATATATATATCAATTTATATTTTATAATATAACAAATTTTTTAGGTAAATACATACATATTTAGGTATTATACATTTATTCAAAATAATTAAACAAAACCTGAATTAAACCTATCCTCTATGTTTTGTATAGTTCCTTCATACATCCTATCTATTTGAGGATGTTATGAGACACTTGAATGTATGTCATTATTCAATGCCTCTGGAAGACATTTCAAAATATGTTATGTGAATGAAGGTTTATAATACTATTCAATTGTTAATGGAATAAAATGAAGTCTCCTTGAATCATTTATATAGAGATAAACAAGATTTTCAAATGGTGTGTGCATCATTATATACAAAAATGTGTATAAATGTAATATAAATCCAAAATGAAACTAATAACATCATTCCTCTCATATTTATTATGTATCCTTGTAAAATAGTATGTCATAACATTAACTCACATCCACATTGATATAGGGAGGGATTCCATGACACCATTATTTAATTTTCTATAAAACATTACTTGTTATCATACCATCCATTGAGACTTCTTGTCAGTAATTTCCTACTTCATGTTATACATCATGTAGTTATCTTTATGGTTCAAATACATATAGGTACAATTAGTGTGTATAGAGATGTTTTTGATATGTTCATTATCTAGAAAATACCTCTTCATATGATATATTTATGGTGAACATAATCTCATTCCAATATTCATTATTCATTCCTTATATATTATTCAATTTTATCCCTATTATCCAAGGCTTCAATCATGTTTTGAAAAAACTATACCATTAAAAATTGGTTATCTTCTATGGTAAATGAGGATAAAAAATTACATGGATGAGTAAAAATGTCTCCACTTACTGGAAAACATATATATATTACTCTACTAAATAAATTTATTTTTGAACCGTCTCAATTCACAGGATTAAATAAATACACAATCCATTTTTCTTTATATATCAACCACTGTGTTTTTCTTTCCATTGGTTTATTTTATTTCACAATCATATTCCATGAGTAGTTTTGGTCATCTTGATTTTCAAATGAAGATATATTTTATTGTGAATATTTATTTCAAAAAATATATATTGCTATATATGCCATATATTTAACTAGAATTATTTTGTATCCATATCATTAAAGAGAATTTTTCAACTAACAACTCATAGTGATGTGTCAGAATTTTTTTTCAAAAGGGTCTTCATTAACCTTGATTCATAATAAAAAACTATATCATTCTTTACTAGACACACACTATCTATCTTTTCAATGCACAATTATATATAAAAAATACTTATTTTCTGTATGATATGGTCAATTCCATTTCATCGGTCAAAATATTCAACATTTCATAGAAATAGTCTTTAAACTCCTTAGACATTTAGAATTTGAACCCTTTACATATCTTCATGGTTAATATATTATAAAATTATGAATAAATTTATAAAATTATCTGATAGGAACTATCTAATCTAGGAATACAATTAATCGTAGTTATATTAAATTCTAAAGGGGATTATATAAATAACATTTTCATTGAGGGGTTAATATATATTTTGATCCTAGAGGGAGTATAACCATGAAAAGAAACTCACAAAATCCAAAATCAACACTTACAAAATATCACAAATAGATCATTCTAGATTAGAGACTCAAAGATAATCTATATGTTGTAGTAATGGTCTTTCTAGTACATCTATTTTATCAATGTATCCTAAATATAAACTATTAAACATTTGTTAATATAATACATGAATATCAAATTAACTATATTCCCAATAATTGAATGTGAGTTTTTTAATACAGAATACATTATTTTGATATCATAATTGATAAAAATTGTATAATGAAATGTAATTTGTTTGTTAACCTTTAAGAATTTTTATTAATGATATCTATAATAATGATCAATATATTTTAAGTATTATATGTCATGAATTTGATCAAATAGTACAAGAATTGTATTTAATGGTTATATGTTCTTTATATTAATGTAATAGATTTACTTATAATAGATAAATAGCCAAATTTGACCATAATTATTTTCATAAAAAATATATGTCTACCCAATGCTGATAATTAAAGGGAATATGGTTCTCTTATAACAACAAGCATTGAACTTGTATTATTAATTTCACAGATATGTAATGTTAAAAACTATTTTAATAGAAAATATATAATTATAACAAAAAATAATATATGTAATTTATATTCTATTATTATCATTATCTTTTTTTGTTTCATATTATTAATGATGTTCATCAATATGATCCACTATTGGTGGATCCCAACATGTCTTAGACAATGATTTATATACTTAAAAAATAATGTATTTTTAAATAGACTTTGGGATAATAATATCCCTCTCATGGAAATAAATTATTTTATTTTACCATGAGAGCCAATCCATTCAACAGATTATTAAAAATACATCAAATATTTTCACAACCATGTTTGCAGTCAAGGAACCTACATGCATATTAATAATGTAGGTAATACACACTCATTTATATATCATTTACATGTGTATTTATAAATAAAAATTCTTTCCTTAATGAATAAAGAGATGTTTTAATGTTATTAAAAGACATAGAATATATTAAAAAAATTAGGAGAACTAACCCTAGGTGTCCAAGAGGCGATGTAGTGCTTATATAACATTGGACTAAGATATAAGGGACTGATGTCCCAAAAGACTAAAACCATTAGTAGTCTCAAAAAATTAGATATATATTTTTGTCTTTTTGTACAAATGAATACAAAAACTGAAACAAATTTTTTCAAGATAAAAATTATTCCTTCTATAATATAATTTCATAACATTATTAGTACACTTCAAGGATCCTTGTGGATTGGAAAAAATAACAGTGAAGCCAATTTCCTGGTTAGTTTTCTATATAGTGGAAACAATAAAGAATTAATGATCATAATCAATGTGTTTAAGGTAAATAATTGAGTACACATTCTATTTAAATGTCCAAATAAGAAAAAATAAATATAAAAAGGTAAATAGCAGAAAAAAATTCATTGTAATCAATTAATTAATAAAATGTGTGTAAATGATATGAAATGATAAATAACTAGAAAAATATTTCATTAAATAAATAAACTAATAAGAAAATGTGTCTATATAAGTTTTTATAGTGAACATATCATGGATAATAATATCTTAAACCGAATGAAGGAAAATTTTAATTATTTGTTGTCATGTCTGAGTCACCTAAAATCCTATATCATCAGTACCATTCAAAAGATGGTTTAAAACTACTAATAAAACCCAATTTAATTTGGCCAACTAACATTGTATCGTGAAAAAATATTGATGCATCAAGGGGATATCTGATCTGCAAACCCCACCCATCACTACCATTCTATGTTGTTCCTTATTTGTTGAATAATATATTTTATGAATGAATAATATTACTTTTCAAATTTCATTTTGGGTAATGGAAAAAGATTAATCAATATTTTTTCAGTCAATAAAATTACCGTCCATGAAAAAATAGTGTGTAAAAATGGCATATGGCTTAAATATAAAACATATCCATAGTAAATGATATGGATAATTAGGGGTAATTTAAGGTCGATTTATCATAGTAAATATAATATTTAAAGGTGAATAAAAATGAATTAATTTTTTTAATTTCAATAAAATCTATATTCAAATCAATCCTTAACCATCTAGAAATACAATATGGATTTTATCAATACAACATATCCCTCTTAGACTAAAAATGGTTTCTTAATTTGAAAATATACAAACTATATAAATATTTTTTTAAATCATTATTTATAAAAATATTTTTTTCACTTTGAAAAACCTTTTGAAAGTTTATTTCTTTGAAAATGAATTTTAAAATATTTTCCTTTTGAAAGTGTCTATTTAAACATGAAAAGTGAGCATCAATGAAATGATGGTGGGTAAATCATTCTGTATGATACAATGTAAAAAACATTCCTCTTACACAGTAAAAATGTTTGAAATAATCCTTATTAGGGAACGATACATGGAGATTATATTGAAAACATTTTTTTTAAAAAAAAGAGAAAACATGTACTCAATAAATCCTATTATAAAGTTTTTTTTTAAATTTTTATAGAGAACATGGTTTTGAGAGAAAATGAGTTTATTTCTGAAGAGGGAAATGAAGTCCGGTTTTAATAAAAATATATTACAAAACATTTTATGTATTAAATTGTTGGAAAACGCTAATAAAACATCAAAATGGTCAAGAATTACCAAGCGGTAAGTTAATTAAAATGGTTTGTTTAAAAATTTTCATATAATTTTCTATAATGTAATTTAAACAAAAAAAATATCAATTTGAATGATATTGTGAAATAAATCATTAAAATTACCATAATGATACAATGAACTGATTATCTGTATCAACTGTATATAATCATAAAATCGGAAGAATTAAAATAATAAACATTAAAAATAAATTATAAAATTAATCATATAATATTAAACAACAAAGAGGATGTGATTTAACAAAACGAAAAGATATTGAGTTAATAAACTCTTCACTAGTTGGTTAAATTTAATTTTAATCTAATTAGATTAAATATTAAAAATCAAAATATATTATAAAATAAATACAGAGGTATTGATGATTTAAAAATTTAAATGGTCATTATATATAATTTATAAATACAAAACATTAGAACATTAAAATGCTCCTCAATGAAATGAAATATAAATGAAATACTATACAACATAGTAATTTTTTAATTATATGTCAGAAGAAGTAAATAAAATCAAATAAAACATTAAATAAATTGAATTAAAATTTATTCATGATTTATAATAAAAAAGTTGAAGTATATACATCAAAAAAATAATGTAGTGGTGAATGTAACATAAGTCTTATATAAATTAATGTCAGGCTATAAATCCCCTTACATTATGCTCCCCTTTCATTGAACATTAATTAACCATATATATAATAGTTTTAATAATTATATTAACTTATAAAATATCCATATAAATATTTATGATATCATATATAGTCAATTTTTAACATACTGTTACCCGTTCCTTAATAAGTATTTTTCATGTTCATCCCTTTAGTTGTTAATTACCCTCTTTTTCAACTATATTTTAACTTGTATTTTATTCTTATTACAGAGAAAGTTATTAAATAATCTCAATAATATAATCCATGATGTAAATATTATAAATATTTAATATATATATATATATAGTGACCGTTAATGTTTGTAGATATAAAATAAAATGAATCATTCCTGGAGACAGTGGGTTATAAGGACAGATGAACAATATTTATATTTTATTAACATATTAAATAATTGAAAATAAAATTACATATAGGTAGAAAATAATTATATTACCATATTTAATTCATATATATAACATATTTTTATTAAAAACACATTTTTTAAAGTCCATGTAATAATGTGTGAAGGAATCACATCTCTATGAGGAGGTGGAAGTCCACACGTCCACACACATTGTTATAGTATTTAAAAAGAATTGAAAAACTGATGTTATGTGTTATATAATTAATCTAAAACAAAAAATACATTATAAATATAAAATATACCATATAAAAAATATAAATCCATAATTATTTCCAACCATTAATGTTTTAATTGGAAGAACAATCAATATCAATTCATGAGGCGGTAGTCTCTTATAAAAGAAAACAAGGATTGAGTATTCAATTTGATGAAAGTATCTATAGATGTTGGTCTTGCCTGTATAATAATAACATATAATTATATTGATGATATTAAGGTTTTTATATAAACAATATATATATACATTAGCCTCATCCCGGTTTGTGAGGACATCTGAAGTGTATCTAGGCGACTCGGGCTAAAATGTTGGATGAGGCACATTTTGGTGTACAGTAGTAGGTAAAGTAGTAGTACTATAGTGGGAACTATAGTAGTATAGTAGTAGGTACTCTAGAGGGACCGTAACATGTGATGTTAGGCACTGTAGTATCCAAGACTATTCCCCATTTTGGGATTTCAGGCCACTAATATTGTCCATGAGTCCTTTAAGGAATTCCGGCCACCTAAGCCTTTATGTTAGTAAGGCCTTCGGGCCAACTCAAGGCCTTCAACCCACCATAAGTACAGATCATAACCAGACAACATAAAAGGAGAAAGCACCAGAATGAGGATGAGAAATGAGCATTCACTATAGAAAAAGCATTATAGATTACATGAATGAGATGGTACGACACCTGCCATTCGGACAAGCTTGTGAATGCACTGAAAGACTAGCAAAAATTCATTGAGAAGGTGGGGAGATGATTACATGATGATTATGTAGGGGAGAAGTAGTTCTATGTAGTTAGTCTGGGTTTTATGTAGTTTTTGAAGCATACTGGCAATGAATTCTTCAAATTCATAAGGGCCATATAATACTTATGACTACGAGCCTATTATGTGTTCCTTATCAACTCGTCAAAGGTGGATTATCAAAACAAATAAAAAATGAAGCCCTTCGGGCCATTATAAGATATAAACAATATATAATAATAGTTGATCCAATGTATAATGATATAAATAAAAATAGATTGGTGAAGATTGTTACATCTTCTTCAGGTAACTACTTCTAGTTTATGCCAAAATAATTCATTTATCTAATTTCTGAAAAAAAAATTTGGATTCTTATATGAGGTTCAGGATTTTGGGATGACAGTTTTCAAATTTGGGATTATAAAAAGGGATTTAGATGTACTAATAAGTAAGGGGGTGAGTCCCCTTTTATATTGGATGTGGAGTGACATTCTTGAAAAAAAATTAAACACTATTGGGATGTCTTCCTAATATCATGTTCGTAAAATAATGAAAGAATTTTTTCTAAGAAGGGATATTGTATATATATTTCCAGAAAATATATTTTTATATAATTTTCTATTTCATTTTTTCCTTATGATTAATGTTTAACAACTATGAAAACTCTTTCTCACCTTAATCATTGTAATTAATTTTAATTTCTCTAAATAATTATTTTGTCAATAAAAAATATTAACATACTAGAAATTATAAATTATTCTTATTAACAATATATTATCCATTTTTATACATTAAAAAAAATCCATTTTTCATTAAATAATTTAAATTTAACCTTATATGCGTGACAGAATAGTGGGTTTTATAATGTTTAATGGTTCAAATGATTGAAATCATATTTTTAAAAAATAATTATTAAATTGATCCCAATGAATTAAATAATATTATTATATGTATATTTTCTCAAATAAATATTTTAATTAAAAACAATATAACTTTTTCTAATAAATTATTTTCCTTAAAAAAAAGATTTCAATTAAAGTTCTGCATTTTAAACTATTCGCTAAAAATTGAAACAACAAAAGAAATTCCAAAAAAATATCTTATTCTAATTTAAGAAATTAAAATTTCATAAATTATGTTTATATTTTATAATTAAATTTATAATTGTTTTAAAATCTTATTATAAATTAGGAATGCGATGAAAAGGTAGTAAAACCACTTTTAGAGAAATACATGTTTTATGATTCATATTCAATTTTTTTTCTCCAATGCCCATAAAATATTTCAGATAAATATTGGAAAATTAACATATATATATATATTTAAATTTTTTTAATAATATTAATTTTTTTAATTTTTTATGATAAAACACATCTACTTCATAATAATAGTCCTTAAAAAACATTAACTTTACATGGAATAGGTTGTTATATAAATTTATAATTGATTAGAAAATGATTAATTAAATTTTAAATTATCAATAGATAGTTGTTAAAATTTATAAATTCCATGTTTATGGATTTTTTATATTTTATTGCATTAAATAGTAATTTTTTTATACTATAATTTTGTTCAATAAAACTATGTCTTGCATATAATGTAAGATATCAAAGAAACTCATTGTATCATGTGATACAAGATAGCTCCTTATTTAATGTATAAAATAATATAGAATTTTTTTAAATTTATATAAAATTGTAAATATATCATAATTTATTGGGTGTTCAACTACCTTTCAACACAGGGTATATTATTTCAGACATGTTACTGAAAAAAAATATTCTTTTAAAAATTTTGGGTGTTGAATTCTCCCCACCATAAATAATTTATGTCCTCACAGTTTTAAAAAAACCCTTTCTATAAGAAGTTGTTATTTGAATATTAATTCCCTGAAATCATACATGGTGTGATTATTTTTTAAAACAACCACTTAATAATACATAGTTGGTTGTGTATAGTTCATATTGAACAACACATAACTTAGTTTCCAAATAAAATATCATCAGTGGAATGTGAAAATATGAACATGGAGTAAAAGTGTAAATTAGTATTGTGAGGGATTGAGGAAATTTATAATAAACACGAAAATGATAAATAAAAATTACATTTCCTCAAATACATATATTTATGATGATTTAAAAGGACATCGATTCAACAAAAAATTGGTATTAGGATAGCATTTTCAGATTATTTTCATAAATGATGATTAGTTATTATGAATACAAAGAATAAAATATAATATACATAATCAATATATTTTTTTAAAGAATATTTCATCAATTTTTATTTCTTCACTCAATTTCCAATTCATCCATTTCATCAGGAAATTAATATCATGAACTAAAAACTTTTTATACCAAAATAAATAAATATCACTTTTAACAAAATGTTATATCTAATAAACAATTTTTTATATCTCTAAAATATATGTTAAGAAAACCAATAAGGTCAATAACATAATATAAAAACAAAAAAAAATTGATACTATTAGTTTATCATTGATATTTATTCATCAAATGTTTTAACAAAAAATAATAACATATTTACCTAGACATTGTGTTTTCCTGTGGTAGGCAGGAAAACCTTATCATACATAAGTCATGGGAATAAGAACTATTACCTTTCTTGATGCAATAGGTTTTCACCTGATATGAAAATTTTCTTTTTTCTAATATACATTAATATTATTCCAATTATGCATCCATAAAAATAATAAGGATATCCTTTAAATGAAATTAATCATTGAATATAATTTTTATGATATTTTCAATGAAACAAATTTAATTAAATTATATTGTTTTTATTTGAATATTATTAAAATCTAAATAATGATTTTATTAACCCTCGATAATATCAATAGCTTAAAAATTATATATATTAAATTTAAAGGTACCATTACAGAAATAATTTTTTTAATAAAAAATTATAATTTCAATAAAAATCTCTAAAATTCCCATAATAACGGTAGAATCCAATAAAATAAATCTTTGGTCTAGGAACATCAGTATAACGCTTTAGAGGGTGATGTATTATAATTTATTTTAATAATAATTTCCAGAAACCAAATGTGATTATATTTCTCGTTAACTTGATAATTAATTTATCTAATATATGATGAAATAAATACCTAGGAGTAGTATCATTCTTCTTTGATGATTTTTGATTTCTTGAAATGGCCCATAAGGATAACCTTCATTTCTCTTGTGGGGATCCAATTATAATCTATCAGTGATCCACTTACACTTTAATGGTCTCTGAGAAATTACACTCATTCATTGGGTGCTAGCATAGGGAATCAAATATATTGTTTTCTTCATTCTTGATCGCTCATTCTTTGTTCATTAATAAATCCTCTATTTGGGTTCTCATTCTTGAGAGAGAGTGGGGGATGAGGATTCAATAGAGAATTCATTGTGTGCAACTATTCTATATTCCCAAACATGGAATTGGGTTCAAATGAAATACCCAGTATATGTAGCCATCAATTTAAAGAGTTGGGATTTTGGTTAAAAAAATATAATTACATAACATCCACTAAATATAATTATAAAAAAAATGAAACCCGATGCCACAAAATAATAATATTATTTTTTCTGCACCAACCTATGTAAAATGGATAAATAATATTTACTGACTCGTAGATAATTATTTTATCACCAGACATTGTGTGGATCCATTTGAACAACATTTTTATATATTTAACACCCAAATAAATATTTTATATTTCTAAATAAATATGTTTTTCACATACTATTAAATAAAAAGTCATTAAATATTCAATAAAAAATAAATATATTTTATTTAAAATCCGGTAAATAAATATTTATTTAATTTTTTCTATTAATATAACTTGAAAAAAATATGTATAAGACTTTAGAATTATTTTCATAAATAAATATAAAATAGAATTTAATCCATACCACCAAAAAACGTCTTTTGTGACCCTCTAGGATTCATTAAAAAATTACTTAGGTTGGATTTTCTAATGTCTAAGATTACTGCCTAGCAATGGTTCATGGAACCCAATATAAATAACATAGTGCTAAAATGATGATAATAAAATATGAATTCTCACTATGTAATATAATCCGGTTGTCCCATAATCTCATCATGAATGTCACATGATTATGTCAACAACCTATATGCTTGGTACATCATTCATTAACTATTTGAAATAAACTCTTTCTCACTCCATAGACATGGAATTTAGGGTGAAGGTTATCTTTCAATCAAAGTGTCAAGATATAAACTTCCATAAATATAGAATGTAAAAAATCCATTCATGACTTATCCATAAAAAACATGTCATTCATGATTCTCCCGACATACCGTACATCCATCTAATCTACGATGTGATGGGTTTTGTAATAAAATATAAATGAAAAATTCTTGACATCCATTAGTGATAATCATAATTTCTATCGACCATTACACATTCCCTTATATATGATTATCTTATGACACCAAAAAAAATTGGAATTCCTATTGGAGGTTCTATTCTCATTATCAACCATATTGGAGATTATCATGTGAATACTTCATGGGAAGAAGTCTCATCTACATATGAGTACTTTCACATAAAGATATATATATTATGTGTCCCATCATAGTATTTTATTCAACCACAGAACAATATTAAGAATATTTTCATCACACTTCAGGATATTATCATAGCGGTAAACTATTATGACCTTATCTTTGTGACAAATAATATTGGACATTATAACATTATATCCCTAAATAATAATGAAAAATATGTAAAAATATGATTAATTAAATATTTAATACATCGTATAATTATGTAAGTATTGTACAGAAAGTTGGTTCTAGGACACTAACTGTAAAAAACTCCCATTTGGACAAGAGCCAACGGACAAATACTTTCAGTCTGTTAGACCTCAGATGATAATCATATTTATTATGAGTCAAGGATTTTGTCATGGGGTCCTCCACATTGTCTTCCATGGAAATATTTCTCTATATAACTTAACCTCTCTAGGAAATTCCCTTAAAAGATGATACTACTAATTTTTTCACTTCATCCGGTGATGTGACCTTGGATCTTTTGTGAATTCCATCACTTTAGTATTATGACAATATAGTTTGATAATGTCATTACTGATTGGTACCACTTCATGGTCTTGGATGAAATTGGGAATCCAAACTATCTATTTACTTTCCTCAGGAACTATAATATACTCAGAATATACTATAGAATATGTGATCATAGCCTACTTTGAGCTCTTCTGTCTCACAAAAACTCAATTGAAAGTGAAGATGTAACTTGTTTGTGACTTTATGACATATTGATCTGTCTTAAAACAAGCATATACATATCCTTTTATTACTAGTTCCTCATCAACTCTATTTATTGGGAACATATTTTTAGTATGCATCAGATAGATAAGGATAGTCTTGAATTCAATCCAATAGTGGTCACCTGGAACATCTTGATATCTACCTACCACAATAAATGAACATGTGAGATCTAGCTTATTATATATCATAAAATAAACCACTATCCTAATCACTGATGTGTATGTAATCATTTCCATTCTATTTCCTTCATCATTTTTCTGAGTATAATTTTTCATAGAAAGATGAATGTCATGTGATGCTGGATACAATCCCCCCTTGGACTATTCTATTCTGAATCTATTCAGTATCATGTCAATTTATGTTCTTAGAAATATGCCAAAAAACCTCTTAGATCTATCACGATGGATCAAGATCCAAATAATACATGCCACCTCAACCAATAACTTCTTTTAAAATCCTATATTCAACCATTCATTAATAAACATTATGACTGGTATTTCATTTTCATTGATTAATTTGTCATCAACATGTACTATTGAGAAAATTCTTGTACTCCCACTAAAACATTTGATGATACAAGTTTCACATTCATTATTTATAAAACCAAATCTTATTATGGATTCATCAATACAACATTTAAATGAACCATATTCTTAGATTAATCCATATATGGTTGTTTGAAACATTTATTTCTTATTTGGATCCTTTAGAGTCACAAACCATTCAGGTTTTTCATGTAGACATCATTATAATGGTTCCTGTTAAGAAATGTTGTTTTTAAATCAATTTTCTAAAAATAAATGTCATGGTAATCCTCAATTGGATGTTAATTATAATGGATTTCATCATTAAAAATAGAGAAAAGGTTTCATTGTATTCAATACCATGAAATTATTTAAAACATAATGCAAACAGTCGTGCCTCATATGCATTAACTTGTCCTTTCGTGTCCAGTTTCTTCTTTAATTCCCATTTTAAATCAACAAGATTTACAATCACTAGAGGATTTACCAAAATGACGACTTGGTTTTGGTACATGTAATCTATTTTGGAATTCAAGGTTTCTTGACACTTGGAATCATCTATTCCATTTTTTTCATCCTTTTCCTATATAGGATCATTATTATCAAATATTAATGAGACACCATCCATGATAAAAATAAAACCATACTATTCTATTTTTCTAACATTTCTCCTACTCGTACATAGTCATTATTTCTCTAGAATAGTTTGTTCTTCCACCCAGATTTGTTGAATCAGATCCAATAACAACTCTTGTGCGTCTTGATCCTCTACATCATCAATGTTAATCCTACTACTTCTATTTTTTTCGAGATGTTCCCATATTCTATGAATATAGAATGTATATCCGCTATAAACCTTTTCTTCAAGGGGTTGTATTACTAATATCCCCTTAAATCCTTAGGGAATTTTATAAAGGTACACATTGTGCTTTGAGGTGCATGTTTGTTACCGAAAGTGGCCTTAAAAACCCTTATGTTCCCCACTAATGTAAATTTCATTGCATGGTTTTTCTTCCAATCCAAAGTTTATGTAGATTCCCATTTATCGATTTCATTGGTACTTGGTTTCGTATGTGTTCTGCAATTTCTAATTCATATCTCCAAAAGGATAATAGAATACATTAATGACTCCTAATAAATATCTCCATTGCCAATAATGTTTGGTTACTCTTTTCACATACAACATTCTACTAAGGCATGTATGGAGGAGTGAGTTAGGATAAGATCCCAAACTCTCATAAGTAAACATTTAGGTATTGATTATGATATTCCCCACCTTAGTCTAAGTGTAGTTTCATAATATTCTGAACAAGATGTTTTTCAACATCATTCTTGTATTCTAGAAATTTATAAAAATAATCTAACTTATACCTCATTATGTGGATATATAAAAATCATGAAGTATGAATAGCCACCCCTTACATTAATAGAAATGGTCCACTCACATCACTGTGATCAAAATCAAGAATATATTTAGACCATACACATTTCCCACTAATTAGGTATTTGGTCATTATTCATTGTAATATTGCATGATATAAACCATGTAGTTTTAGTTTGAATGAATCTAAATATCTATCATGATGTAATTTTTTGAAGCATATTTAATTTACCTGACTTTGTCGGTGATTCTAAAGTTGGGCGTTGTTTGAGTTATGTGAATTAACATCATTATAGATTTCCAATACTTGGTTCATGTAATCCAACATGCAAATACTATTACGTAAATGTGCCTTAACATAATAAAATTCTATATTTATATAAGAAGGAATAATTTTTTTTCCAAATTGAAAATGAATCTATCTGTATATAATCTCTATATAGAAATATATTTTTTGTAACTAAAGGAACATTATAACAACTCCATAAAACTAATAACAATCCTATTGTTAATGTGATGTTCTAGTCCCTGATATATTCTATTGTAATCTTAGATCCATTGGATGCTCCTAGATATACATACAATTTTTCAATTTTTCTTATTATACATGGCTCCAAAATTAGAATAAATATATGAGTGACACAAGATTTATATAATACCCACTTTTTTGAAATTTATAAATATTAAAAGATAATAAAACCACATCAATAGTCCATTTGCTTCTTTATTTGGGTGAATTTTTTTTCTTCCACTGTTCCTTCCATTCAAATGTGAAAAATAAACCATCCTATTTTATTTCATCCCCTTTGATCGTTTTCTTCTTATAAGGACATGAAGATGATATGGTCTTAAATATAATTTCCTTCCCTTTTTGTATGTTATCCATAAGTATAGAAGGATATTAATTCATCACAACATTATCTACTTGGATAAAAAGGATAAAAATATCTAGATGAGAATTATCAATGTTGTTCTTATAAACATTTACAAAACATTGAAGAAGCACTAAGGGAGTGATGGCAGAATGATGTCAGTGTCTAGTTAATTAGGGATATTAAACCCTAAATCCCCTAGGTGATAAATGTAACTAATGATCTTCATTACATGAGGCATTGCTAGAGGACCCTCTCTAAGCTTTCTCTAAAAGAGATCATTGGAAATCCCAAATAGTCATTATCTAATGCCCTTTGGGTTAAGACCACGATGGTGCTCAAGAATTCAATATGCATCCATGTATTCATGATACTTCATGAGTTCTATAGAATTAGATGAAAGCATCAAACATTGAATGTTTTCCATACTGTTAAGAGGGTATTCATAGACTATGAACTCTTCATCACTTGTCTCTTGAGTAGGTGGATCAGGTATTGAGGATTCTAGCACCTATGATTTCCATTCTTGGCGTTGAACAACAATCATGCATATAAACCAATATTGGAAGTTACTATTAGTGATGAGATTGTCTTTATCCAATATTGATTATAGGGATAGTGTGCTTTTCATTTTAGTATACAATTAAAAGATAAGATTATTAGTAATATTTGTCATTATAGATTTTGTGAGAAATAATTAATTGATTTTATTAAATATTCCACTATTTTATCAAGTCCAAATTACTCTCACCATTGTAATTGGAATGTATATTTTCTAGGAAATTCAATTGGAAAGGATCCATATTTTTCATCCCATAATAGTAACAATGCTTTGTCAATCTATTTAGAAGGTATTTAGGTAGGGAAGACTTTTCCAAATGCGGGCTTGCAGCTCATTGATTAAATGGGTGGACATCCCAATCCAGAATTTCAAACATTTATTTTCACAACACATTCCCCCAATGAACATCATGTCTATCAAGGGATTCTCCTCTTAATGGAAAATGCATAATCCAACCCAAAACATTAATAATAACTCTCCTTATAAAGGTAATTTTCACAACATGGGTTGGTCAAAAAATAGTTCTATTGATTTTTGATCCTAATAATGTTGTAGAAGGCTTTGACTGCCTTAATATTTGAATAATGGATTTAATTTTATTATTCAAATTCTTATTACTTATTTTACCATTTATATATCTTTTTAATATTTATGTGAACGTTTACTTATTAAATTATCTTTTTTTGGATAATAAATTTACAAATTATTGATTTAATTTAAATTCCATCTTTGAATATTAATTCATTCATTTATGTGATTGTGGTCTTTTATCAGTAAATATAATTTAAATGCATTATATGAAAAGTATATAATTAAATAAATGACCCACTAATGAGCTTATAAAATGGTTTATTTAAAGAGTGGACATTAAATCATCAAATGACCTAGGGGAAATAATTCTTTATATCGGTCATGTCATGAGATACAACATTCCATGTGTCCTTCTACTTATCACTGAGATTGTGTTATTATGGTTCCATCATGAGCTACACTATTTCACCTTTAAATGCTCAATTAATAACAAATATTTATTACTCACACGTAGATGAGTGTAACTAAAGTATTAGTTAAAGGGAATTACATAAATATCAATATACACGTAGGTCCAACATAATAAATGAATGAGGTATGAATCGTAGGCTATATTTTATTTTAATATTAAATAATTTAAACCCCATGAAATGTATTTAATTAAATAAATTCCAAAAAAAATACATAGGTCTTGGTAAACCACATGAATGGTCACACATGAGAAAAATACGGAAAATAAAATGAATATCATTCAATTCATTATTCGTTCTTTTTTTAAAGATAAACATGAATTAATTAATTAATTAATTATGTTTCATCTTAATGATAATCTTTTCTTATTCGGAGATTACCATAATTAATGGAATTCATGGAAAATAAAATATAGAAAATGTAATGACATAATAAATAAAATAAATTAATTTATCATTTAAAATTATTGAAAACCAAAATCTAATTTTAAAACAAAAAATGTTGTTCTAGTTTATAAAATATTATTTTAATGCTACAATTTCAAATTTAATACAAGTTTAATTTTTTCAAGTAATGGGAGACTACACTTCATGAAAATGTAGCTACATGTCAGGTACCTCAGTTGATGTACATCCAAGTCACATGACAGGGGCGTCAGTGTGTTTACTCGAGTATGCTACATGGTGTGTACATGCCCATTCCATTCCCTGTATCTATTTTCCATGTTCCAGGTTGGCCCATTAAACATATTGTATAAAAGAAAAATACTACATGTAATTAATTAATCGGTGCATCTAGATACATTGTGCATATCTATAGAATGTGATCTCTAGTTGGACGTCGTGTATCCCCATTTAATGAGCCAATACTTTAGAACATCATGAAGGAATCTCCAGTCATTTTAAATTTTCACTTAAACCATGAAGAAAATAAAACATTAAACTAACATGATTAATATTTCGATAATATGTTAATTCAAATGTAATTAAAGAACAGATAATATAAAATAAAATATAAACATAATTGTTCATAGATCAATAATCAAATAAATAATAAAAAATTGAACATGACCCGTTAGATATCATTTGTTGGTTCCAAGTGTAATAGAAGTCTATATTGGAATGTGATATATTAAAATTTCATTCATAATAATTTATTGAAACCAATAGTGGTGATATTTCACATAAAATTTATAATGATTTTATTTAATATTTTAAGAAATAAAGTCACAAGTTTATGAAATTTCTACATTGATGATTTTTTATCATCCAAGATGGCCCTTCCAGATTTCCTTCACTGTGCTTGTGAGGATCCAGGGGTTGAATCCCTTGAGTGGTAATCAAGATATGATTTAGTTGTCTTTGATAAATGACACTCGTTATTCGAGAACTAGTGAAACAAATAAAATTACTTAAATTGTTCATTCTTGGTAACTTTTTCTTCAGTATTGAAGAAATTATCTCTTGGGATTATCATTCTTAATAGGGAGAGAGGATTAGGAGTGGAGAGATAATTCGTTGTGAAAAAAAATTATCTATACCCAAATGTGAAATTTAATTCGAAGAAATCACCCAATATATGTAGCCATCTATTTATAGAGAAGGGATTTAAATTATAAAATGTAATTTCATAACGACCAATAAATATAATTATAACCATTAATGAAATACTATTCATCATTATTATAATAATAACAGTATTATTATTTTTTGTCGCACCAACTTTTAAAAAATGGATAACTATTACATATTGACTCATAAATATTTATTTTATAAATATACATGGTCTTGGTCCATTCATACTCCTATTTTTTATTTAATAGCCAAAAAATATATTTTATTCTCATAAGTAAATATTTTAATCAAAAACTAGTTAAAAATATGTATTACATATTTTAAAAAATAAATATATATATATTATTCACAATCATGTTAATAAATATTTATTTAATTTATGTGATCAATATAAATGAAATAAACTTATTCCACATCCTTTAGAATAAAATTTATTTCATATATTAAATTCCAATATTATTAAATTGAGAACACCAGAAACACATTGTGTGTTACCCTCTAGGATTCTTTCTTGTTGGAATTTTTTGGGAATGCCTAAAGCCAAACATTGCTGTCTAGCAACATTTCAAATCACCCAAGACAAAGAACATACAGTAGCATAGAGGAAAACCACATAAGAATGCTCATTGTTTAATATATTCCCTTTTACACATAACCTGTTATCATAGGTTGCATGACAGTTTCATCAACCAATAAGCTTGATATATCATTATTTGAAAATCTAAAGTAAACATGTCATAACACCATGTCCATGGGATTTAGGGTGATGGTTCCATTTCAATCAAAGGGATGAGATATCGACATCCATAAATATGGAAGGGACAAATCCATTCATGACATATCCATTAAGAATAGGTCATTAATGATTCACCCAATGTACAATACATCACACTAACATATTTTGTGATGGTCTACATTGTAAAATATATGTGCACAAGTTTTGAAATTCATTAATTATAATCATAATGTCCACAAACCATTACACATGCTCACAGGTAAGAAGTCTAGATGACATCAACACATAAAAAATTACTATTGGATGTTCTATCCTCATAATCTCCCATATTTTAGATTACCACGTGTAAAATTAATGAGAAGAAGATTCATACTCTTATGATTCCATTCACATGATGGTCTATATATTATGTGTCCCATCATATTTTTGTATCCAACTGTCGATCTTTATTAATAATATTATCATATAACTTCAATTTTCCCATCATATCGGTGAACTACTATGACATTATCAATAAAAAAATACTCTAGGATATTATTATGTTATGTTCAGGCATAATAATGGAAAATATGTAATTTTTTTTATATATAATATTTAATAAATAAATTATTCATGTAATGAATGTACCAAAAATTTGTTCTAGGACAATAACTATAAAGACCCGGCCTTAAAACTTTAAATAATATTGAATTAAATGAATAATTCACATTTGTGATATTTTCAGGTTTCGAGTTTTAGAGCATTAGGACATAACTGATTAATCTCAAAAGATGAAAAAGTAGACATTTCTACTCAGTTTCCATTTTTATCCACAAAATATAATCTCTTTGAAAAATGATTCATGTCTTGTTCCATGTTTCAGAAAATATGACTTTTCCATGATCCCATCCTTGACCCTGTTTCACTTTATTTCATGTGATAAACCTTTAAACAATGTGGGATTAGCACAAAATGCTCAATAAGGGATACAAAAAGAAGGAAAACTGTTAATTTTTTTAAAACAACATGTAAACTATGAATACTTTATCATAAGTAATACTTTTCACCCTTATAATGTAGTAAATACTCTTTAATGAATAAAAGAACATTGCTTACACTTTTGTAACCAAAATATTACCCTAAAACCCATACAATTGAATCTTAACATATAAAGGTATCTTGGGTAATAAACATACTTAAATCGAATTACACTACAGTGAACTTCCACACAAATCACTAAATGGAATAGCAATACGACTAACTTCAATACCCAATGCATTGGTGGTTATAACATAACCACTCATTCTGGTTTATCATGGCACCACCCGTCATTTGGGTTATCACATAACCAACCATAAAATAAATTCATAACACATAAAGTATTGCAAATACAAACATTTTAGTAATAATATTTCATTTGCAATCATAATAAATCCTATCAATACATTGAATTAATCAATCCATTTCAAAAACCATTCTCAATAAAAAAATTTGTAAAATAGTATTTGGTATTTATTTACCGTTTAAAAACATTAAGGCTAGTTAAGGTATACAATGATCAAATAATACAAGAGGCGGTGGAAAAGTCGTTTTTATCGCATATGTTAAAAAGAAACATATTTTTTTTTGTTTTGTAAAACAATTCATAGAGAAAAGATTCAAATCCAATAAAAGTAAAAATAGATTATACACCATATAAAATAATGTCATGTATAAATTAAAGAATGACATAAATAAGAAAGATAAGATCAACCCAATGAATTGGAATTAGGTTAAGATGTTCTCTTACCTTGTGTCTGACTTGACTCGTTTGTTCTTTAATTTCCTGAATAACAAACAAAAGATAAATTATACTTTCTTAAGAACCTTTTTCAAGTTAGATATTTTTTTATATCACTTATTACGATGTTGTAAATATTATGTAATCATTTATGTTAATAATGGTTGTTCTGTCAATATTTGGTACTTGAGTCAAAAATAAACTTCTTATAATTACATGTTGTTCATGTGGTCAAACTTTCATTATATCCAGATTGATATTCATGATTTATAAATCTTATATATCATATTTATATATATAATATACATGTATTTATAATAGTACGTAACATTTGGAGGTAAGAAATGAAATGAACCCTTCAAGGAGACGATAAGCCGAACGTATGCATAAATGCTACATTTAATTTATCATTCATATTTTAATGGAATTAATACTTAATTATACATAATTATATTATAATTAATGTATTTTATCATATATATTATCATTAACTCAATCCTTTATACATACCACGTATGGTATGAATGAGTCATATCACATTGAGTGGGTGGTAGTCCGCATATCCTCAATTGATATTATCACATTTACCTAGAATTAAAACCATAATATTATGATATAAATATAAAATATAGAAGCATGAAGGAAACAAAATAATAATAATTAAAATATATAAACACAGTTCCTTCTTAATGGCCACAATGAGAGGCGGTAGGAGATAATTGGACAATTATCGTTTCGCGAGGCATTTGTTTTCCATCCACAAAAACAGTATGTTCTTTACTCATTAGATGGAGGTGTGTGTAAGTGTGGTTAGAATCCTTCTCATAACACCATCATAGTACATTGAGGATTCAGTTTTTGTTATAAAATAAAGGAATAAAAATATGGTAGAGGGTTGGAGAAGTAAAATAAAACAAAATAACTTAAGAGAAAACATTACCTTTAAATCGAGTAACTCTTTTTGGGTTGAACAAAAAGGGTTTCTTGATGTGAATTTTCTCTATGTTAAGGAATCTAAGATGAAGAGAAGGATCTTGGGAGCTTATTGGATCAGAGTTTGGATGATTCAAACACTTGAGAAGTGTGAGGAATGAGTTAGAATTGAGGGATTTTTATAAGGAAGAGGATGGGCTCTTTAGTAATGTTTTGAATCAATTATTTTATTTTAAACTCATATTTGGTTTCAAAAAGGCAAAATAATAATTAAAATAGACTTAAAGATGACTCATGGTCGAAATAATGTAATCCAATATGAATTGGTCTGATTTTGGATGTTGTTTCAGTATTTATAATATTATTTATTCTAATCATTTATTAATGATGTAAATATTGCATCATTATTTCGTCATAAAAAATTTAATTTAGTTGATGTCCAAATATTTTAAAAAAATTTTCCTTGATGTTGAAAATATTTCTAGATTCCCAAATAATATTTTTCGTCAAAATTATAACTTATATAACCCCATGTACAAATTTATTTACTAAAAGATATTTGTTTTTTTTCATTTTATTCTTTACATTAAATTAATTAATATAAAGTGTCATTATACCTCCCATGTGGTTCTATGGGGTCACAAATTCTACCTAGGGATTCCCATGGTCGGATATGTATCAACCAAAAATATTAGGACATATGTTAGGGTAATTTAATATTATTATAATATTATATTTTACCCTTATTTATTATTTTTACATTTTAATCACGGTAAATAAAATATTTACTCAAATAAATATTTAAAATGTATGACAATAAAAGTTATCTATTTACACAATTTTTACATAATGATTACAAATATGGAATCCATTTTTAAAAATTTAAAACACAGTAGTGGAAAAAATTAATTTAAAATTAATTCACGCTATTAAATCAAATATCGTGTTTTTAATAAATATTAACTATCAAAATATTAACACTTGTTTTTGTCCAATTTCAAAAATAAATTACATAAAACGACCAAAATTATCATAAATGGTAAAAATATAATCTAATTACACTTTAAAACCAATTATAATGATAATATTACCATATACATAAAATATATTAATAGGAACTTTTTAATTAAAATAGAGTATTTTCACTATTCGTTAGAAATGAACATTATCAGATTAATTCCAAAATTTCATCCAAAGTAAATTTTGGTGTCCCTAATATAATGATAAATTTTAGTTTTTCAAATAGAACATATAACAGTGACAAAAATATGATTTAATGAGGGTTTCCCATTAAAAGGCTGTAAATAGACCATTTAGTAATTAATAGAGTAATTATGCTTAAAATTGAATTCTTAACTTATTTTTACCCTCTAACTTGTATTAGATAAATGAAAAAATATTTTAAGAAAAATATAATAATATTTTAGTTAATTCTATTCATTCCCTCCAATACAACGGATATGCGATACCAACACTTTAAAAAATAATATTATATTATTAGTGTGAAAATCATGATTTGAAATAAACCGATTGTTGTGTATCTGGTACGCCATAAAAAATAGCTTCCCCCTTAAAGTAAAATTAATATTTAATTCAAAAATATTAACAAATATGAAAATTTTAATGTTTTTTGATAACTTGGGATGTTACACTAACTCTAAAAATAAATCCTAAAAAAAGTGATTATGAAATTGAACTAATGATCCTATTTAATAACATAAACCATAGATGGAATTAATAACTCTTAAACTAATGAAGACATGTGTTCTTACAAAATTATACACAATACTAATTTGTTTGATAATTATTATAACCAAAATATATTTGGGGAAATACTTCTACACAAATACATCTTTTATTTTATTTCGTCACATGTTCCTCACTGGTCTTGGTTTTTTCTGAGATCATTCATTATCATTAAATATTTTGATTCATTATAATTTTTAATAAATAAAAAATGAATTATCCTAAGGATACACCCAACGAGTATCAAATCAGGTTCCCATTTTCATGTAGTAGGTTTTGTTTGAGTCAAGATTTACATGCCATTTTCATTGCTTTAACCCCTAGTTACATCTCATTTAGAACCAATTCAACTTATGAAATCCAGATAGAGATTAATTTCATTGATGAACCTGTTAATATAAACATAATAAAATCATTAAGATGTTATTATTTACATAACCTCAAATTTTATTATAGTGATATTTTACCTCGTATATGATTTCTTATATCAAGTACCCATGCTTTCTTCTAATCAAGCTTCGATACCAACTATAGTAGCCTGACAACAGCAAGCATGGATCTTGTGTCTTTATAATAAACCATGGGTATGGTATACAATAAAATATTTTCCTAGAGGCCCAAACCATTTAGTAGACCCGATAAATTTGATACATACATGAGTCTTGTATTACAAAAATATATCCTAATTACATAATACTATTTTTGATAAAAATATTGTTCCATCTTGAATATTCATTTATATCATTATTATTACACTTTAATGAATCTTGTGGAAAGTAATAAAATTAATGTGATATTAATTAATCAGTATGGATTAAGTGAATTTTAGAAATAACAAATAAATTATCATAAACAATATGGCATGTAAAATAAAAGAGTACATGTTACTTTTAAATTACTGGATGATGAAAAATTAATATGGAAAGGTATGTATATGAATACACATTCAATGTAATCAATAAAAAAATTTGAAAGTGATTGAATAATATTTCATGGTAATCAACTAAAAACACATTCCATTTTATCAATTAACTAATAATGAAAATAAACCACATATTATTATCATAGTTAAAATCTAATGAATAAGAATAACTGAAACATAAGGAATACAATAGTTAATTATTTGATGTCATGTATATGGAATATAAACAATTATTTCAAGACTATTCACAATACTATGTAAATCTAAAGGTAAAATAAGTTTTAATTGGAAAATTATTTTGTCCTATAAACTTCATTTGATTCATCAATGGGATATATAAATTCTAGAAACCACCCATAACATCTTGTCAAAAAAATATTTTATACATTGAATAATTTATTTCATAAATGGCCATTATGACTTATTAAAAATCTACACTAATTAAAGGATATATAATTATAAATATTTACCTTTATAATCAAATAAATATCAAAGAAAACGTCGTATTTAAAAATGGTGATTGTTTTAAACAATAATCACATCCTAGATAACTAATGTGAATAATTAGTTGACATTTAATGTTCACTAATGATAGGGAAATGAATATTTCAAGGGGATAATAAAATAAATCAAGGAAGTGAATGTAATAATATATTTTTTGGAATAATAAATCATAAACCATCCATATATATAATAATGAAGTTATCAATACATCATATCCCAAATGGAGTAGAAATAAAGTGTTTTCATCAATGATTATGAGATTTGTAATTGGATAATTTGATATAATTAATTTTAAATTAATTACGTGATTTGAGATTTTTATCTAGATAAGTAATTGTGTGAATAATTATGAATAGTTGATATCCATAATGATAACATTAATTATGGAAAATAAATTATGGTATATGAGTAGTGTTGTTAGTAAATTAATTAATGAATTAATTAATTGTATTGAGGCATTTGGTTAACTTTAGTGTTAACTAGTCGATTTGATATATATAAATATATATATATTTGTTACTATAATTGATGTGAATAATTAATTTACTAAATAATAATTTGTTTTTGAATGGGAACACAGTAATTCTAATTTGATAAGTATAAATGGAAATATTTTCAATGTACTTATGATTAAGAGAACAGTAACACAGTCATTCTAATGTGAACTAAACATTGTAACAAGGTTTTTATAATTATGAGTAAAGATAATGGGGACCCGGTCATTCATTTGATAGGTAAGCATGGTAACATGGTCATCTTACTTACTTGATTTTGATATTGGTAATTTTAGAAATGTTTCATTTAAATGTGAAATTAAGGAATGGAAATAATGGAACTCCAAGTAGTATCCTTGTAACATCCCAATTAAGTAATGATTAATAGATATTGTTATCAATTAATGAACTAGATAGTGTTTTAGAAGCTTAAAATGAAAATAAATCCAATCTTAAGCATGGAATACACTAATATTCTTAAAAGATTGTTTTACTGCATTTTGATGGAAAACCCTTTTTAAATCCAACTTTGGACAATTTTATAATCTATATTTGTCAAAATAAACTTATTCTTTATGATTGGGACATCAAAATTTACCTTGTGATTTTTTGGTATTTTGCAGACAATGTTCATTTTTTTAATGAATAGTGAAAAATGTTGTATTTTAATTCAAATCCTCTTCTTAATCTAATTTATTTATATGATTAGATTATCTTTTGAATTGGTCTTAATGTGTAATCTGAATATATTTTTACCATTTAATCCAATGGTGGTCATTGAAATAAATTTCACTTTGAAATTGAACTTAAACTGGTATCAATCTATTGATACTTATTGTTTCATAAAATCACGATATTTGTCATGACAACGGGAATTAATTATTAAATTAGTTAATGTGACTTATATGTTTGTAATTTTGTAAAATAGAATTCATTTTTGAATTCGGAATATCAAATATAGCTTAGGGTGAATTTTTGGTAATTTTCTGAAAAAATTCAATTTTTGATCAATAGTGAAACCACTAAGTGGTACTTATAAAAACTGATTTTCCCTTTAAATGAACGTTTTCCACTAATGTGTATTGACTTTTGAAAATCCAACATACATGGTTTTCATTAAGAAGTAAAATGTTGTTCAATGGGATTAAAATAATTTTTTGGTGAATAGTAACTTATTAAGTTTTTAATCGCGATTAGTGGTAATTAGTGTAGTTTAAGGTAAAAATAATGCTTTAATAAAATGAGATGAGATTGACACATGTCCTACCCTCATTGGTTGTTTCATGGCCGACCAAGACAATCCATGGGTCAACTTGGGTACCCCATAGAGCCACTTTGGATGGGAAATGACATAAATAACTTTTTATTTAATATTAAAGTAAAAATGACACAAACATGAGTCATGTTACTAAAACAATTTTTACATGGGGTTATAAAGATCATATTTTGTATTATAAATATTAATTGTAAAGCTGAAAAAATTTCCTACATCATAGTATTTGTTTTCTAATTTTTAGACTTTAAATAAATTAATTTAATTATGACATCATTATGATGCAACGATGACCTCATTAATGAACAGTTTAAATAAAATGAAATGATAATATAAAATCTAAGACCTACACTTGTCCAAAAACTATTGGATGAAAATATTTCGAAGACTTATCATCTTATCTTCGAAATATTTCAATGTGGGACCTTAGAAATTCGAAACACTTTTCAAAATAAAATAATAGTTTCATGATTTCAAAAAGTGCCCCTCCTCTCCTCTTATAAAAGGCCCCCACCTCTACCTCATTTCACACACTCCTCAAGCCTTTGGCTCGGCCTTCCCCTTCCCATTTACTCTATCCACATCCCTCTACTCATCCTAGAGGATTCCCTTTGGGCATAATCCTTTCAAAGGAAGCCTTTATGCTCAAATCAAAAGGAGTTACACTTTTAAAGGTAATTCATTCTCTCATGTTCATTTGTTTTATTTTGCTTCCCCAACCCCTAAACTCTTTTTATTTACTTATTTTGTAACAAAGAAAGTATCATCAATATACTATGATGTTTTTATAAGATTTATTAGAGCTACACTCTCACACAACTACATCAAATGGTTAATGAACATACGGTTTCCGTGGATGGCAAAATTCTGCCTCCCAAAACGATGATTGTTCAATACTCATTTAACACCTTCAAAGGTGGCCATTATGATGTCACTATTTTTAAATATGATATATAATATGTTTATTCTTTAATTAAGCTTCTGTATTTTTCATTTATGGCATAACATTATTATTTCCATTATGGGTAAACAGGATATCTTCATTTTTGGAAGTGCGGACTACCGCCCCCTGAAAGTGATTTGATTCGTTAATACCATATGTGGGATGTGTAAAGGATAATTTTAATGATATTATATATGTTATTATACTGGAATTATAATATAATCTTATATCATTATGATTCCATTCCTGAAAATACGAAATAGAAATGGAAGTAGCGTTCATGCGTTCGTATGACTTACCGTCTCCATGAACGGTGCATTTCATTTCTTACCTCTAAATGTGATGTAATATTATAAATACATTTATATGATGAATATATATGATATATATGTTATCCAAATCATTAATATCATTCTGGATATAACGAAACTTTGACCAAATTAACAACATGTAAGTGTAAGAAGTCTATTTTTACTTAAGAACCAAATACCGACAAAATGACCATTATTAACTTAAATGATTACATGATGTTCATAACATGGTATAAAAGGAATAATTAACTTGAAAAATGTTCATAAGAAAGGATTAACTCAATTTTATTATTCAGGTGATTAAATAACGGTCGGGTCAAGTCGGATACGAGGTATGGGACTTCGTCTCAATATCCTTTCATTGAGGCATATTTTGTTTTATACACAACCTTCTTTTATACGGTGTATAAACCCCTTTGAATTTTACGTTTATCCAAAAGGAATCTTTTTTATACGAAGTGTTTTACTAAACTTCCAAAGGGAATGTTTTTGTCATACATATGCGGCGACAACGACTTCTCCGCCACCGTGACCAATATTTGAGTTTCGGCTTCCTCTACAAGTCATACCTTCTTTTTAAAAGAAAAATAAATAACATGTTTTAATTTTCTTTTATTTTCGTATTGAAAATGGTTTTCATAATGTTTTTATATCAATATGTTGTATTGATATCTTGTGATTGAAAGGTGGAAATGTTATGTTTCCTTTATGCATGATTTATGTGATACAATTATGTTGAGATTCTTGGGAATTATTATGAAGACGGATGGTTCCTTGATAAACTAAGGGCGGGTGAGCCCGATATAGCTCTCCAATGCCTTGGGTAACGCGAAGCAGTGAAACGTTAAGGTTTCTCCGAAGTGATTTAGGGAATATACTGTGATGGGTATTCCAAATGTAACCAAACGGGTTACTCCCTACGTAAGAATGTTTTGAATGCCTCATGTTACCTTTATGTCTTATGATTTCTATGATTTGTTCATGATTTTATGAGGTATGTTAAAGTACCTATGTTCTATGGGTAAAGTATGATTTCATTCTTATGAATATATGAACTCATGTTTCCTTTCCTTGTTTTTTTTATAACCCATACTGAGCTTTTTATGCTCATCCAAAGTTTTTTTGAAATGTTTTTCATAGGTCAAGGGAAAGGTAAATGATATGATGATAGTGTCAAGGATGTGTCAAGAAAGAATCCATGTTTATTTTAAATATGTTTCCATTGATGGGAATGAATAATACTATCTTTATATAACCACTTTGTTTATGTGTGGAATGTAATGAAAGTTTTATGATCTAATTCTCTAAAACTCTAAACCCGAAAAGATCCTCAATGTGTAATATTGTAATAACTCAAGATTAAGTAAGGTTTAAGGCTGGGGCCTTATAGTTGGTATCAAAGGTCGGTTTAGATAACTTTAGGAGTAAGAATTCTATTAAATGACTATCCAAAAATATTTTTTTATGGTCAAATTGAATTGATATAGCATTTGACGATTACCATGTTGCTTCATCTAAGACATGTTTGTTCAGAATGGTTTTCCACAAAGGAAACAGGGAAGCAGTGCTAGGAAGGCATACAAAAGGAAATAACCTTCCGAATCAGCATCCTGAGATGGTCAGAATTGGAACTGAACAGTTTCTTTCAGTAATGGCGCAGTTGACTCAAGCGATAAATGGTGGTGGTATCCATGCACGAGATCAGCCAGATCAACCGTAGAGGAACATGTCAGTGGTGGAACATTTAATGAAGCAACATCCCCCATCATTCCAAGGATCATCTGACCCTATGTTAGCTGAAGGGTGGATTAAAGCACTGGAGAAGATTTTCGATGTCATGGGGTGTTCAGACAATCAAAAGGTTAGTCTTGCTATTTACCGTTTGGAGGGTGAGGCAGATCAGTGGTGGTGTAACATCCCAAGTAAGTGATGAATAATATATATTTTTATCTATGTCTATTAATGATTAAGATAGTGTTATAGAGGCTTAAAATGAAAGTAAATACAATCTTATGCATGGAATACACTAATATTCTTAAAAGATTGTTTTAGTGGCTTTTGATGGAAAACCATTTTTGAATCTATATTTTGACAATTTTATAAACTATTTTTGTCAAAATAAACTTATCTTTTATGATTGGGACATCAAAATTTACCTTGTGTGAATTTGTGGTATTTTTCTGACAATGTTCATTTTTTAATGAATAGTGAAAAATACTGCATTTTACTTCAAAAATGCTTTTTAATCTAATTTATTTATATGATTAGATTATGTTTTGAATAGGTTTTGAAGTGAAATTAGAATATATTTTTACCATTTTATCCAATGGTGGTCATTGGAATCAATTTCACTTTGAAATTAGACTAAAACTGGTGTCAATCTTTTGATACTTATTGTTTTGTAAAAACACGCTATTTGCTCTGGCAGCGGGAATTAATTATTAAATTAATTAATGTGACTTATATGATTTGAATTTTGTAAAATAGACTTAATTTTTTGAATTCATAATATCAAATATATCTTAGGGTGAATATTTGGTAATTTTCTGAAAAACTTAAATTTTTGATGAATAGTGAAACCACTAAGTCGTAATCAAGCAAACTGATATTTCAGTTAAATGAAAGTTTACCACTAATGTGTATTGAATTTTGAAAATCCGACATACATGGTTTTCATTAAGAAGTAAAATGTGGTTCAATGAGATTAAAATAATTTTTTTGGTGAATAGTAACTTATTAAGTTTTTAATCGCGATTACTGGTAATTAGTGTAGTTTAAGGTATAAATAATGCTTTAATAATATGAAATGACCTAGAAACATGTCCCAACCTTATTGGTTGTGTCATGGCCGACCAAGACAAGCCATGGGTTAACTTGGGGACCACATGGAGACATTTTGGTTGGGAAATGACATAAATAACTTTTTATTTAATGTAAAAGTAAAAATGACACAAACATAATACGTTTTACAAAAACAATTTTTACATGGGGTTATAAAGCTCAGATACTTGATTATAAATAGTCATTGGAAAGATAAAAAGATTTCCTACATCATAGTAATTTTTTTATGATTTTTAGACAGTAAAAAAATTAAATTATTTAGGACATGATAATGATGCAGCGATGACATCATTATTTGGCGATTTAAATAAAATGGAAAGACAATGTAAAATCTATGAACTAAAAATGTCCAAAACTTATTGGATGGGTGGATTTCGAACCCTTATCACCTTATCCACTAATTCTATCAATGTGGGACCTTTTGAAACCGAAACACATTTTCAAATAAAGTAATATTTCTTTACTTTCCAAAAGTGCCCCTCCTCTCCTCTTATAAAAGGCCCCCACCTCTACCGCATTTCACACACTTCTCAAGACTTTGGCTCGGCCAACCCCTGCCCATTTACTCTCTCCACATCCCTCTCCTCATCCTAGAGGATTCCCGTTGGGCAGAATCCTTTCAAAGGAAGCCTTTAGGCTCAAATCAAAAGGAGTTACACCTTTTAAGGTAATTCATTCTCTCATGTTCATTTTATTTATTTTTCTTCTCCAACCCCTTAAACTCTTTTTATTTACTTATTTTGTAACAACACAAGTATCTTCAATATACAAGGATATTTTTATAAGATTTATTTGAGTTACACTATCACACAACTACATCAAATGGTTAAAGAACATACAGTTTCCGTGGATGGCGAAATTCTGCCACCCGAAACGATGATTGTTCAACACTCATTTAACACCTTCAAAAGTGTCCATTATGATGTCACTATTTTTATATATGATATATAAAATGTTTATGTTTTCCTTAAGCTTCTGTTTTTTTCTTTTTGGGCATACATTTATGGTTTCCATTATGGGTAAACACGATATCTTCATTTTAGGAAGTGCGGACTACCGCCCCCTCAAAGTGATTTGATTCGTTAAATATCATATGTGGGATATATAAAGGATGGAACTATGATATTATATATGATATTATAATGGAATTATAATATACCTTTATATCATTATGATTCCATTCTATAAAATACGAAATAGAAATGAAAGTAGCGTTCATGCGTACGTACAGCTTACCGTCTCCATGAACGGTGCATTTCATTTCTTACCTCTAAATGATTATGTAATATTATAAATGCATGTATGTACTAGATATATATGAAATATATGATATCTAAATCATGAATACCATTCTGGATACAATTAACCTTCGACCAAATTAACAACATGTAAGTGTAAGAAGTCTATTTTTGACTTAAGAACCAAATACCGACAAAATGAACATTATTAACTTAACTGATTACATGATGTTCATAACATGGTATAAAAGCAATAATGAACTTGAAAAAGATTCATAAGAAAGTTGAGATTAACTCAAGTTTATTATTCAGGAGATTAAAGAACGGTCGGGTCAAGTCGGATACGAGGTATGGGACTTCGTCTCAATCTCCTTTCGTTGAGGCATATTTTATTTTATACACAACTTTCTTTTATACGGTGTATAAACCCCTTTGACATTTATGTTTATTCAAAAGGAATCTTTTTTATACGAAGCATTTACTAAACGACAAAAGGGAATGTTTTTTTCATACGTATGCGGCGACAACGACTTCTCCGCCGTCGTGACCGTTATTTGAGTTTTGGATTCCTCTACAAGCCATACCTTTTTTTAAAAAACGAAAAAATACCATGTTTTACTTTGGTATTGAAAATGGTTTTCATAATGTTTTTATTATATCCGTGTGTTGTATTGATATCTCGTGATTGAAATGTGGAAATGTTATGTTTCCTTTATGCATGTATTATGTGATATGATTATGTTATGGTTCTTGGGAATTATTATGAAAACGGGTGGTTCCATGATAAACTAAGGGCGGGTGAGCCCGATATAGCTCTCCAATGCATTGGGTAACGCGAAGGAGTGAAACGTTAAGGTTTCTCCGAAGAGATTTTAGGGAATATACTGTGATGGGTATTCCAAACGTAACCAAGAGGGTTACTCCCTACGTAAGAATGTTATGAATGCCTCAAGTTACCTTTATATCTTATGATTTCTATGATTTATTCATGATTTTATGAGGTATGTTAAAGTGCCTATGTTTTATGGGTAAAGTATGATTTCATTCTTATGTATATATGAACTCATGTTTCCTTTCCATGTTTTTTTTATAACCCATACTGAGTTTTTATGCTAATCCCAAGATTTGGAATGTTTTTCACAGGTCAAGGGAAAGGTACATGATAAGATGATAGAGTCAAGGATGTGTCAAGAAATAATCTATGTTTTATTTTAAATGTGTTTCCATTGATGGGAATGAAGAATACTATCTTTATGTAACCACTTTGTTTACATGTGGAATGTAATGCAAGTTTTATGATCTAATTCTCTAAAAATATAAACCCGAAAAGATCCTCAATGTGTAATCTTGTAATAACTCATGATTAAGTAAGGTTTAAGGCTGGGGCCTTATAGTTGGTATCAGAGGTCGGTTTAGATAACTTTAGGAGTTAGAATTCTATTAAATGATTATCCAAAAATATTTTTTTTCGAAATGATATAGAATTTAAAGATTACCATGTTTCTTCATCTAAGACATGTTTGTTCAAAATGGTTTTCCGCAGAGTAAACAGGGAAGCAGTGCTAGGAAGGCATACAAAAGGAAATAACCTTCCAAATCAGCATCCAGAAATGGTCGGAATTGGAACTGAACAGTTTGTTGCAGTAATGGCCCAGTTGACTCAAGCGATAAATGGTGGTGGTATCCATGCACGAGATCAGCCAGATCAACCACAGAGGAACATGTCAGTGGTGGAACATTTCATGAGGCAACATCCACCATCATTCAGAGGATCATCTGACCCTGTGCTAGCTGAAGGGTGGATTAAAGAACTGGAGAAGATTTTTGATGTCATGGGGTGTTCAGACAATCAAAAGGTTAGTCTTTCTATTTACCGTTTTGAGGGTGAAGCAGATCAGTGGTGGTCTATGGTTAAAAATATCAGAGATGCCGATAAGATTGATGCTCTTGACGGGGATGAATTCAAAGGTATGTTTCTTGAGAAGTATTTTCCTAAGGCTGTTTGACTTAGGGTGGAAAAGCAATTCTTGGAATTTAGGCAAGAGGAAGACTCAGTGGCTGCCTATGAAGAAAGGTTCACTCGATTGGAAACGTATGCTCTAAATTTTATCTGAGACCTTGATAGTAAAATAAATCGTTTTTACTAAGGATTAAAGCCAAAATATCGAAGGGCATTAGCTTCTCGTGAGTTTAAAAGTTATGAAAAGCTTGTTCGATGTGCTGAGAAGGAGGAAATGGAGTTTTCCGATGACCAAGTTTTCTATAACAACCAGCAGAAGATGAGACCGAGGTGGCAGGAGAAAGGTAATAATTCTTCAAAAAAGTCTGATGGTAAGAGAACTAAGTTTCCAGTTTGTGATAAATCTAGAAAAAGGCATGCTGGGGAATGTCTTCTAAATTCTGGGAAGTGCTACCGATGTGGTAAGATTGGACATAAGGCTCGTGATTGCACTGAAAAGGATCAAGGTGAAGGTAAGAACAAATTTGATTTACAGTTATTGAAATGTTATAAGTGCAATGAGATGGGTCACTATGCAAACGAGTGTCCGACAAAGAGCTTGAGTGATGGGAAGCAGTTAGACTACAAGCAGAAAGGGGTGGTGAAATCCTTTGCAACTACTTCAGCAGATGTCGGGCCATCAAATGAAGTTGTATCAGGTACATTGTTTGTTTTTTCAGATTATGCCAGTGTGTTGTTTGATTTGGGGTCTACACATTCCTTCATCTCTGAAACCTTTTCTAGTAAAATGGGAATACCATCTCAAGAAATGACTCCTGAACATTTGGTAAAAACACCTGGGGGAAGTGTCGAGGAAAAAATAATTTATAAGAATCTTCCTATCCTTATCTGTGGAAATAACCTACTTGCAAACCATATTGTTCTACCTCTAGTAGAGTTTGATGTTATCCTGGGTATGGATTGGCTCTCTATTTACCATGCTAAGATTGACTGTATAGCTAAAGAAGTTTATTTTCAGAAAGACTTTCAGTTTGTTTACAAGAATGAACCCTTACTTTTGATAACATATAAAGAGGTCGAGAAACATGTAAAAGATGGAAATGAATGTTACCTTGCACACGTCATTGAAAATAAAGGAACTGTTCAGATTAATGATGTTCCAGTGGTAAATGAGTATCCTGATGTTTTTCCTGATGAGTTTCCTGGAATAATACCAGATCGGGAAGTTGAGTTTACTGTTGACTTAGTTCCTGATGCTAAGCCAATTTCAAAACCCCCTTATCGAATGGAACAAATTGAACTTTTAGAGTTGAAGGAGCAATTGTAAGATTTATTAGAGAAAGGATTCATTAGACCTAGAACATCACCATGGGGTTCTCCTTTTTTATTTGTTAAAAAGAAAGATGGTTCTATGAGTCTTTCCATTGATTATAGAGCCTTGAATAATATCACTATTAAGAACAAATATCATTTGCCTCATATCGATGATTTGTTTGATCAGCTCCAGGGAGCTCAGTTTTTTTCAAAGATTGACTTGAGATCGGGGTACCATCAGCTGAAGGTAAAGGAGGCAGATATTCCGAAGACCGCGTTCCGTACGAGATATGGACATTATGAATTTGTAGTAATGCCTTTTGGGCTAACCAATGCACCTGCTGTATTCATGGAATTAATGAATAGAATTTTCCATGAGTTCTTGCATAAGTTTGTGGTGGTTTTCATTGATGATATTTTGGTGTTTTCTAAAAGTAAAGAGGAGCATGAAAAACATTTAAGGGTTATCTTGAAAACCTTAAAAGAAAATAAACTGTATGGGAAATTCAGCAAGTGTGAGTTTTGGTTGCAACAAATTTCTTTCCTTGGTCACATTGTTTCTAAAGATGGAATAACTGTTGATCCTGAAAAAACAAAAGTTGTGGAAGAATGTCCAAGACCCACAAATGTAACCAAGATTCGTAGCTTCCTTGGTTTGGCAGGCTATTACCGAAGGTTTGTTAGAAATTTTTCACGGTTATCTAGTCCAATGACTAAGCAAACTCAGAAGGGTGTTAAGTTTATCTGGACAAAAGAATGTGATGATTGTTTTCAGGAATTGAAAAGAAGATTGGTGAATGCTCCAGTTTTGGCACTACCTTCCAGGAATGGTGAGTTTGTTATATACAGTGATGCTTCATTAAAAGGACATGGTTGCGTCCTAATGCAGAATGATCAGGTAATTGCTTATTTTTCACGACAGTTGAAAACTCATGAGGTAAATTACCCTACACATGATTTGGAACAAGTTGCTGTTGTTTTTGCTTTAAAAATTTGGAGGCAATTATTTGTATGGAGTAAAGTGTGAAATATATACCGATCACAAAAGTTTAAAGTATATATTCACTCAGAAAGAGTTAAAAATGAGACAAAGGAGATGACTGGAATTAATCAAGGATTATGATTGTACAATTCATTACCATCCGGGAAAAGCAAATAAAGTGGCTGATGCTTTGATTCGAAAAAGTAATTCTTCATTAACAATATTGCGTTTGGAACGTGATCCTTTGGTTAAGGATTTGATGCACTTTGGCATAGAAGTTGTTGGTGCAGGAAGTCCTTCTGTTTTGTTTCATGTATCAGTGAGATCATCTCTATCAGATAGAATCAAGCAAGCACAGAAGCAAGATAGTGAGTTGCAGAAAAAGGTAGAGCTGGTTCAGAAAGGTAAGTTTCCTGAATTCAACATTGATAATGATTGCGTTTTGAGATTTGGGAAGAGATTGTGTGTTCCTTGTGATTCACAGTTGAAGAGAGAGTTGTTATGTGAAGATCATAGTTCTCCGTTTTCAGTTCATCCGGGGCAGTACTAAGATGTATAGAGATCTGCGGGAGTATTACTGGTGGAATGGAATGAAAAGAGATATTGCTGATTTTACTGTGAAGTGTTTGACTTGTCAGCAGGTTAAAGCAGAGCGGCAGTTACCGAAAGGGATGCTTCATCCTTTACCAGTGCCATAGTGGAAATGGGAGAATATATCCATGGACTTTGTTGTTGGATTACCGAAGACATCTTGAGGTAAAAATGCAATCTGGGTTATTGTTGACCGCTTGACCAAATTTGCTCATTTCCTTGCTATACGAGATACTTTCTCTCTTGATCAACTTTCCCGTTTGTATCTTAAAAAGATAGTCAGGTTACATGGAGTTCCTCTCTCCATTGTATAGGATCGTGATCCCAGGTTTACTTCTAACTTTTGGAAAGGCCTTCATAAGTCGTTGGGTACTGAATTAAATTTTAGTACAACTTTTCATCCTCAATCAGATGGGCAGTCAGAACGAACAATTCAGACATTGGAGGATATTCTACGAGCTTGTTCTATGGATTATCAGGGAAGTTGGGACCAACATCTTTCTTTGGTTGAGATTTCATATAATAACAGTTTTCATTCCAGTATACAGATGGCACCATTTCAGGAATTATATGGGAAGCGGTGTCGAACTCCAGCTTTCTGGGATGAAGTGGGTGAAAGGAAGTTGATGGGACCAGAATTGGTAGAAGAGATGGCAGAAAAAGTTCAGCTGATTCAAAAACACATGAGAACAGATCAGAGTAGGCAGAAGAGTTATGCGGATAACCGGAGGAAGGATCTATATTTCGAGGTAGGTGATCATGTTTTTCTCAAGGTTTCTCCTTGGAAAAGTGTGATGAGATTTGGTAAGAAAGGAAAGTTGAGTCCAAGGTTCATTGGACCATACGAAATTCTGGAGAGAGTTGGATCAGTTGCATACCGAGTGGCTTTACCTCCGAGTTTATCTCAGGTACACAATGTTTTTCACATTTCGATGTTGAGAAAGTATATGCCAGGTCCATCTCATGTTTTGAGTCCAGAGGTAGTTCAACTGGAAGAGAACCTATCTTATGAGGAACAACCGGTCCAGATTCTTGACCACAGGGAGCAAGTGTTACAGAATAAGGTGATTCATCAGGTAAAGGTTTTGTGGAAAAACCACATGATTGAAGAGGCAACATGGGAATCTGAAAATGCAATGAGAGATAAGTACCCCCATTTATTCGATAAGTAAATAAATTGCGGGGACACAATTTTCTAATGGGGGGAAGGATGTAACATCCCAAGTAAGTGATGAATAATAGATATTTTTATCTATGTCTATTAATGATTAAGATAGTGTTATAGAGGCTTAAAATGAAAATAAATACAATCTTATGCATGGAATACACTAATATTCTTAAAAGATTATTTTAGTGCCTTTTGATGGAAAACCGTTTTTGAATCTATATTTTGAAAATTTTATAAACTATGTTTGTCAAAATAAACTTATCCTTTATGATTGGGACATCAAAATTTACCTTGTGTGAATTTTTGGTATTTTTCTGACAATGTTCATTTTTTAATGAATAGTGAAAAATACTGCATTTTACATCAAAACTGCTTTTTAATCTAATTTATTTATATGATTAGATTATGTTTTGAATTGGTTTTGAAGTGAAATTAGAATATATTTTTACCATTTTAATCAATGGGGGTCATTGTAATCAATTTCACTTTGAAATTATACTTAAACTGGTGTCAATCTTTTGATACTTATTGTTTTGTAAAAACATGCTATTTTCTCTGGCAGTGGAAATTAATTATTAAATTAATTAATGTGACTTATATGATTTGAATTTTGTAAAATAGACTTCATTTTTGAATTCGTAATATCAAATATTGCTTAGGGTGAATGTTTGCTAATTTTATGAAAAACTTAAATTTTTGATGAATAGTGAAACCACTAAGTGGTAATCAAGCAAACTGATTTTTCAGTTAAATGAAAGTTTACCACTAATGTGTATTGAATTTGGAAAATCCAACATACATGATTTTCATTAAGAAGTAAAATGTGGTTCAATGAGATTAAAATAATTTTTTGGTGAATAGTAACTTATTAAGTCTTTAATCGCGATTAGTGGTAATTAGTGTAGTTTAAGGTATAAATAATGCTTTAATAATATGAAATGACCTAGACACATGTCCCAACCTTATAGGTTGTGTCATGGCCGACCAAAACAAGCCATGGGTTAACTTGGGGACCCCATGGAGACATTTTGGTTTGGAAATGACATAAATAACTTTTTATTTAATGTAAAAGTAAAAATGACACAAACATAATACGTTTTACGAAAACAATTTTTACATGGGGTAATAAAGCTCAGATATTTTATTATAAATAGTAATTGAAAAGTTAAAAAGATTATCCTACATCATAGTATTTTTTTTATGATTTTTAAACATTAAATAAATTAAATTATTTATGACATAATAATGATGCAGCGATGACATCATTATTTGGCGATTTAAATAAAATGGAAAGACAATGTAAAATCTATGAACTAAACATGTCCAAAACTTATTTGATGGGTGGATTTAGAACCCTTATCACCTTATCCACTAATTCTATCAATGTGGGACCTTTTGAAACCGAAACACATTTTCAAATAAAGTAATATTTCTTTACATTCCAAAAGTGCACCTCCTCTCCTCTTATAAAAGGCCCCCACCTCTACCTCATTTCACACACTTCTCAAGCCTTTGGATCGGCCAACCCCTGCCCATTTACTCTCTCCACATCCCTATCCTCATCCAAGAGGATTCTCTTTGGGCAGAATCCTTTCAAAGGAAACCTTTAGGCTCAAATCAAAAGGAGTTACACATTTTAAGGTAATTCATTCTCTCATGTTCATTTGTTTTATTTTGCTTCTCCAACCCCCTAAACTCTTTTTATTTACTTATTTTGTAACAACACCAGTATATTAAATATAGAAGGATTTTTTTATAATATTTATTTGAGCTACACTCTCACACAACTACATCAAATAGTTAAAGAACATACGGTTTCCCTGGATGGAGAAATTCTGCCTCCAGAAACGATGATTGTTCAACACTCATTTAACACCTTCAAAGGTGTCCATTATGATGTCACTATTTTTATATATGATATATAATATGTTTATGTTTTCCTTAAGCTTCTGTTTTTTTCATTTTGGGCATTCATTTATGGTTTCCATTATGGGTAAACACGATATCTTCATTTTAGGAAGTGCGGACTACCGCCCCCTCAAAGTGATTTGAATAGTTAAATACCATATGTGGGACATATAAATGATGGAACTATGATATTATATATGATATTATACTGGAATTATAATATACCTTTATATCATTATGATTCCATTCTATAAAATATGAAATAGAAATGAAAGTAGCGTTCATGCGTACGTACGGCTTACCGTCTCCATGAACGGTGCATTTCATTTCTTACCTCTAAATGATTATGTAATATTATAAATGCATGTATGTACTGGATATATATGACATATATGATATCTACATCATGAATACCATTCTATATATAATGAAACTTTGACCAAATTAACAACATGTAAGTGTAAGAAGTCTATTTTTGACTTAAGAACCAAATACCGACAAAATGAACATTATTAACTTAACTGATTACATGATGTTCATAACATGGTATAAAAGGAATAATGAACTTGAAAAAGATTCATAAGAAAGTAGAGATTAACTCAAGTTTATTATTCAGGAGATTAAAGAACGGTCGGGTCATGTCGGATACGAGGTATGGGACTTCGTCTCAATCTCCTTTCGTTAAGGCATATTTTATTTTATACACAACTTTCTTTTATAGGGTGTATAAACCATTTTGACTTTTACGTTTATTCAAACGGAATCTTTTTTATACGAAGTGTTTACTAAACGACAAAAGGGAATGTTTTTGTCGTACGTATGCGGCGACAACGACTTCTCCGCTGTCGTGACCGTTATTTGAGTTTCGGCTTCCTCTACAAGCCATACCTTTTTTTTAAAAACGAAAAAAATACCATGTTTTACTTTGGTATTTAAAATGGTTTTCATAATGTTTTTATTATATCAATGTGTTGTATTGATATCTCGTGATTGACATGTGGAAATGTTATGTTTCCTTTATGCATGTTTTATGTGATATGATTATGTTATGGTTCTTGGGCATTATTATGAAAACGGGTGGTTCCGTGATAAACTAAGGGCGGGTGAGACCGATATAGCTCTCCAATGCATTGGGTAACGCAAATGAGTGAAATGTTAAGGTTTCTCTGAAGAAATTTTAGGGAATATACTGTGATGGGTATTCCAAACGTAACCAAGAGGGTTACTCCCTAAGTAAGAATTTTATGAATGCCTCAAGTTACCTTTATGTCTTATGATTTCTATGATTTATTCATGATTTTATGAGGTATGTTAAAGTGCATATGTTTTATGGGTAAAGTATGATTTCATTCTTATGTATATATGAACTCATGTTTCCTTTCCATGTTTTTTTTATAACCCATACTGAGTTTTTCTGCTCATCCCAAGTTTTTGAATTTTTTTTCACAGGTCAAGGGAAAGGTACATGATAAGATGATAGAGTCAGGGATGTGTCAAGAAATAATCTATGTTTTATTTTAAATGTGTTTCCATTGATGGGAATGAAGAATACTATCTTTATGTAACCACTTTGTTTATATGTGTAATGTAATGAATGTTTTATGATCTAATTCTCTAAAAATCTAATCCCGAAAAGATCCTCAATGTGTAATCTTGTAATAACTCAAGATTAAGTAAGGTTTAAGGATGGGGACTTATAGGTGGTATATGGTTAAAAATATCAGGGATGCCAATGAGATTGATGCACCTGACTGGGATGAATTCAAAGGTATGTTTATTGAGAAGTTTTTTCCTAAGGCTGCTCGACTTAGGATGGAAAAGCAATTCTTTGAATTGAGGCTAGAGGAAGACTCAGTGGCTACCTATGAAGAAAGGTTCACTCGATTGGCAAGGTATGCTCCAAATTTTATTCTGAATACCGCGTTCCATATGAGATATGGCCATTATGAATTTGTAGTAATGCCTTTTGGGCTAATCAATGCACCTGCTGTATTCATGGACTTAATTAATAGAATTTTCCATGAGTTTTGGATAAGTTTGTGGTGGTTTTTATTGATGATATTTTGGTGTTTTCTAAAAGTAAAGAAGAGAATGAAAGACATTTAAGGGTTATCTTGCAAACCTTAAAAGAAATGAAATTGTATGGAAAATTCAGAAAGTGTGAGTCTTGGTTGCAACAAATTTCTTTCCTTGGTCACATTGTTTCTAAAGATGGGATAACTGTTGATCCTACAAAAACAAAAGTTGTGGAAGACTGGCCAAGACCCACAAATGTAATGGAGATTCATAGATTCCTTGGTTTGGCAGGATATTACCGAAGGTTTGTTAGAAATTTTTCACGGTTATCTAGTCCAATGACTAAGCCAAATTGGAAGGGTGTTATGTTTATCTAGACAAAAGAATGTGATGATTGTTTTCAGGAATTGAAAAGAAGATTGGTGAATGCTGCAGTTTTGGCACTACCTTCTAGGAATGGTGAGTTTGTTATCTACAGTGATGCTTCATTGAAAGGAAATGGTTGCATCCTAATGCAGAATGATTAGGTAATTGCTTATGCTTCATGACAGTTGAAAACTCATGAGGTAAATTCTCCTACACGTGAGTTGGAATTAGCTGCTATTGTTTTTGCATTAAAAATTTGGAGGCATCATTTGTATGGAGTAAAGTGTGAAATATATACCGATCACAAAATTTTAAAGTATATATTCACTCAGAAAGAGTTAAACATGAGACAGAGGAGATGGATGGAATTAATCATGGATTATGATTGTACAATTCATTACCATCCAGGAAAAGCAAATAATGTGGTTGATCCTTTGAGTCGAAAATGTAATGCTTCATTAGAAATGTTGCGTTTGGAACGTGATCCTTTGGTTATGGATTTGATGAACTTTGGAATAGAAGTTGTTGGTGTAGGAAGTTCTTCTGTTTTGTTTCAGGTATCAGTGAGATCATCTCTATCAGATAGAATCAAGCAAGAACAGAAGCAAGACGGTGAGTTGCTGAAAAAGGTAGAGCTGGTTCAGAAAGGTAAGTTGCTTGAAATCAACATTGATAATGATTGTGTTTTGAGATTTGGGAAAAGATTGTGTGTACCATGTGATTCACAGTTGAAGAGAGAGTTGTTATGTGATGCTCATAGTTCTCCGTTTTCAGTTCATCCTGGCAGCACTAAGATGTATAGAGATCTGCGGGAGTATTACTGGTGGGATGGAATGAAAATAGATATTTCTGATTTTACTGTGAAGTGTTTGACTTGTCAGCAAGTTAAAGCAGAGAGGCAGTTACCAAAAGGGATGCTTCAGCCTTTACCAGTGCCAGAGTGGAATTTGGAGAATATATCCATGGACTTTTTTGTGGGATTACCGAAGACATCTCGAGGTAATAATGCAATATGAGTTATTGTTGATCGCTTGAAAAAAACTTCTCATTTCCTTCCTATTCGAGATACATTCTCTCTAGATCAACTTTATCATTTGTATCTTAAAGAGATAGTCAGGTTACATGAAGTTCCCCTCTCCATTGTGTCTGATCGTGATCCCCGGTTCACTGCTAACTTTTGGAAAGGCCTTCAGAAGTCTTTGGGTACTGAATTAAATTTTAGTACAGATTTTCATCATCAATCAGATGGGCAGTCAGAACGAACAATTCAGACATTGGAGGATATGCTACGAGCTTGTTCTATTGATTATCAGGGAAGTTGGGACCAACATCTTTCTTTGGTTGGATTTTCATATAATAACAGTTTTCATTTCAGTATACAGATGGCACCATTTCAGGCATTATATGGGAAGCGGTGTCGAACTACAGATTTCTGGGATAAAGTGGGTGAAAGGATGTTGATGGGACCAGAATTGGTAGAAGAGATGGCAGAAAATGTTCAGCTGATTCAGAAGCACATGAGAACAGCTCAGAGCAGGCAGAAGAGTTATGCGGATAACCAGAGGAAGGATCAATCTTTCGAGGTAGGTGATCATGTTTTTCTCAAAGTATCACCATGGAGAAGTGTGATGCGATTTGGTAAGAAAGGATAGTTGATTCCAAGGATCATTGGACCATATGAAATTCTGGATAGAGTTGGATCAGTTGCATACCGGGTGGCTTTACCTCCGATTTTATCTCAGTTACACAATGTTTTTCACGTTTCTATGTTGAGAAAGTATATGGCAGATCCATCTCATGTTTTGAGTCCAGAGGTAGTTCACCTGGAAGAGAACCTATCTTATGAGGAACAATCAGTCCAGATTCTTGACCACATGGAGAAAGTTTTAAGGAATAAAGTGATTAAGCAGGTAAAGGTTTTGTAGAAAACCCACATGATGGAAGAGGCAACATGAGAATCTGAAAATGCAATGAGGGATAAGTACCCCCATTCATATGATAAGTAAATAAATTACAGGGACACAATTTTCTAAACGGGGAAGGATGTAACATCCGAAATAAGTAATGAGTAATAGATATTTTTATCTATTAATGAATTAGATAGTGTTTTAGAAGCTTAAAATGAAAATAAATCCAATCTTAAGCATGTAATACACTAATATTCTTAAAAGATTGTTTTACTGCCTTTTGATGGAAAACCCTTTTTAAATCAAACTTTTGACAATTTTATAATCTATGTTTGTCAGAATAATCTTATTCTTTATGATTGGGACATCAAAATTTACTTTGTGTGAATTTTTGGTATTTTTCAGACAATGTTCATTTTTTAATGAATAGTGAAAATGTTGTATTTTAATTCAAAACCTCTTCTTAATCTAATTTATTTATATGACTAGATTATCTTTTGAATTGGTATTAATGTGTAATCTGAATATATTTTTACCATTTAATCCAATGGTGGTCATTGGAATAAATTTCACTTTGAAATTGGACGTAAAATGGTATCAATCTTTTGATACTTATTGTTTCATAAAAACATGCTATTTGTCATGAAAGCGGGAATTAATTATTAAATTAGTTAATGTAACTTATATTTTTTTAATTTTGTAAAATAGACTTCATTTTTGAATTCGGAATATCAAATATAGCTTATGGTGAATTTTTGGTAATTTTCTGAAAAACTTCAATTTTTGATGAATAGTGAAACCACTAAGTGGTATTTATAAAAACAGATTTTCCGTTTAAATGAAAGTTTACCAATAATGTGTATTTAATTTTGAAAATCCAACATACATGTTTGTCATTAAGAAGTAAAATGTTTTTCAATGAGATTAAAATAATTTTTTGGTGAATAGTAACTTATTAAGTTTTTAATCGCGATTAGTGGTAATTAGTGTAGTTTATGGTAAAAATAATGCTGTAATAAAATGAGATGAGCTTGACACATGTCCTACCCTCATTTTTTGTGTCATGGCCGACCAAGAAAATCCGTGGGTCAACTTGGGGACCCCATAGAGCCACATTGGTTGGAAAATTACAGAAATAACTTTTTATTTAATATTAAAGTAAAAATGACACAAACATGAGTTATGTAACTAAAAAAAATTTTCATGGGGTTATAAAGATGATATTTTTGATTATAAATAGTCATTGGAAAGCTAGAAAGATTTCCTACATCATAGTATTTTTTATATAATTTTTAGACTTTATATAAATTAATTTAATTATGACATCATGATGATGCAACGATGACCTCATTAATGAACAATTTAAATAAAATGAAACGATAATATAAAATCTAAGACCTACACTTGTCCAAAAACTACTGGATGGGAATATTTCAAAGCCTTATCGTCTTATATTAGAAATATATCAATTTGGGACCTTATAAATTCTAAACACTTTTGAAAATAAAATAATTGTTTCATGATTTCAAAAAGTGACCCTCCTCTCCTCTTATAAAAGGCCCCAACCTCTACCTCATTTCACACACTCCTCAAGCCTTTGACTCAGCCATACCCTACCCATTTACTCTCTCCACATCCCTCTCCTCATCCTATAGGATTCCCTTTGGGCATAATCCTTTCAAAGGGAGCCTTTAGGCTCAAATCAAAAGGAGTTACACTTTTAAAGGTAATTCATTCTCTAATGTTCATTTGTTTTATTTTTCTTCTCCACCCCCCTAAAATCTTTTTATTTACTTCTTCTATAACAACACCAGTATCTTAAATATACTAGGATGTTTTTATAATATTTATTCGAGCTACACACTCACACAACTACATCAAATGGTTAAAGAACATACGGTTTCCGTGGATGGCGAAATTCTGCCTCCCGAAACAATGATTGTTCAATACTCATTTAACACCTTAAAAGGTGGCCATTATGATGTCACTATTTATATATATGATATATAATATGTTTATTCTTTCCTTAAGCTTCTGTATTTTTCATTTATGGCATACCATTATTGTTTCCATTATGGGTAAACACGATATCTTCATTTTAGGATGTGTGGACTACCGCCCCTTGAGAGTGATTTGATTCGTTAATACCATATGTGGGATATGTAAAGGATAAAGCTAATGATATTATATATGTTATTATACTGGAATTATAATATACTCTTATATAATTATGATTCCATTCCATAAAATACGAAATAGAAATGGAAGTAGCGTTCAAGCGTACGTACGGCTTACCGTCTCCGTGAACGGTGCATTTCATTTCTTACCTCTAAATGTGATGTAATATTATAAATACATGTATATGATGAATATATATGATATATATGTTATCCAAATCATTAATATCATTCTGGATATAACCATCCTTTGACCAAATTAACAACATGTAAGTGTAAGAAGTCTATTTTTGACTGAAGAACCAAATTCCGACAAAATGAACATTATTAACTTAAATGATTACATGATGTTCATAACATGGTATAAAAGGAATAATGAACTTGAAAAAGGTTCTTAAGCAAGTATAGATTAACTCAAGTTTATTATTGAAGATATTAAAGAATGGTCGGGTCATGTCGGATACGAGGTATGAGACTTCGTCTCAATCTCCTTTCATTGAGGCATATTTTGTTTTATACACAACCTTCATTTATACGGTGTATAAACCCCTTTGACATTTACGTTTATCCAAAAGGAATCTTTTTTATACGAATCGTTTTAATAAACGACAAAAGGGAATTTTTTTGTCGTACGTATGCGGCGACAACGACTTCTCCGCCGCCGTGACCGTTATTTAAGTTTCAGCTTCCTCTACAAGCCATACCTTATTTTTAAATGAAAAATAAATACCATGTTTTAATTTTCTTTTATTTTGGTATTGAAAATGGTTTTCATAATGTTTTTATATCAATGTGTTGTATTGATATCTTTTGATTGAAAGGTGGAAATGTTATGTTTTCTTTATGCATGTTTTATGTGATACAATAATGTTGAGGTTCTTGGGCATTATTATGAAGACGGGTGGTTCCGTGATAAAATAAGGGTGGCTGAGCCCGATATAGCTCTTCAATGCATTGGGTAACACGAAGGAGTGAAACTTTAAGGTTTTTCTAAAGAGATTTAGGGAATATACTGTGATGGGTATTCCAAATGTAACCAAGAGGGTTACTCCCTACGTAAGAATGTTATGAATGCCTCAAGTTACCTTTATGTCTTATGATTTCTATTATTTTTTCATGATTTTATGAGGTATGTTAAAGTGCATATGTTTTATGGGTAAAGTATGATTTCATTCTTATGAATATATGAACTCATGTTTCCTTTGATTGTTGTTTTTATATAACCCATACTGAGATTTTTATGCTCATCCCAAGTTTTTTTGAAATGTTTTTCACAGGTCAAGGGAAAGGTACATGATATGATGATAGTGTCATGGAAGTGTCAAGAAATAATCCATGTTTATTTAAAATATGTTTCCATTGATGGGAATGAAGAATACTATCTTTATGTAACCACTTTGTTTATATGTAGAATGTAATGCAAGTTTTATGATCTAATTCTCTAAAACTCTAAACCCGAAAAGATCCTCAATGTGTAATCTTGTAATAACTCAAGATTAAGTAAGGTTTAAGGTTGGGGCCTTATAATCCTTCCATGATAATATTAGAACTCCGGCATGATTCGAATCAGGAGTTGAGATATCATGGTACCTTTAATACATCAAGCTTCAGAAAAAAGAATGTATTATGACTTTGTATTACTGAGGTAACAAATTAGGCTCCAGTATGAGATGAAGTTAGTATTGAGGTATGGGTATCCTTGGGAACCCTAGAGTTAATGTATTTAGATAAATATAAATGAAAATGTAATAACATGATATTTATTTTACATAATTATTTCTTATAGAAATTCATAAACTATATTTTTAAAGAAATTGTTTTAGACACAGTTGGTGGGGGCCAAATGAGTTGTACTCACCCTAATCAGGATGCCTGATCAGTACCTAAATAGATTATATTGTTGCAAGACATGACATAGGAAAAGGGCCTGGGATAGATTGATTATTGGTAATGGATGCTAAATGAGGGAATCAAAAATGGTTCAGGACCACATGGGGAATCATAGTGTCTTCACATTCAATTAAATTACAGACATGTTACACTTATATTATCATATAATTTTCCCAATTTATGTTTAGTATTGTATTTTATGTTTGGATATCTTATGACATGAATATTTTTTGGTTATATATGATTCTACATTTGTTTATTTATTCCTGCGGTGGATTTATTCTGATAAATGGGTGTATAGACTACACAATAATGCCTTAATAGACCCTAAATGCTAGTCGGAAGCCTCTAGTATATTGGATGGAATTCTTGAGTTCATGTGTCCAATCAGATCGGGGAACTGTAACATGGATCTTGAGTTGGGACATCATTAAGTGGTATAAGAGGTCCAGTTTTCATTCTACTTATACTGTATTTATATTTTGGGAAATTTATATAAGATACTTGGAGGATTCATAGATTTTTAATGGGCTCTTGTATGGGATATTAAACCCATACATAGGGGAAAACCAAAGGACTTGGGGTGGGAGTGTCGTTATTGTTGTTGGCTGTCGCAGTTGAATATTACTTCACCTAGGGTGATTCACTTTTGGTGGGATGTGATTATTCATTCTAAAAATTTTGGACTATTGATTCATGGCACAAAATGGAACATGATTTGAGTGTTCATGAATCAGTCTAGGCACTCAGGGTTATTGTGACATGCACCATTTTAGTAATGCATGGGAAAATAGGATATGGTACATTGTCAAAGTTGAACTATTTTACTTAATATATAAAAATGAATAATGGTTCATATCATGAATTGAGAATGATTTTATAATTATAAAAATTGTAAATAATTGGGTTTCTAAAAGATAAAAATGATTATGGTAGTGTGTTTAACCTTGTCAACAATAACCTAGGAGTATTATAGTTAAGGGTACTGATACTGACTCAATTTTGAGAATTGGGCATGGTGGGGGAAAAAGATTTTTGTGACTGTTTCCCTAACATAAATGGTATAAGTTAATTTATGAGACATGAGATGTGTGTTTAGAATTCTAGATATTATTCCACTATGATGCTTATTGATGTGATGATTGATGGGTGTTCTATGGAATGATTTTCCAATTAGGGAACCTGAGACACTAATCTTTTCAGGTGAAGATAACTGGGATAAATTTTGAGATAACATCACTTACTTCATTAAAATCATGGAAAATGACCCAGGATGGGTTGTGAAAAGTGTTTCGAAGTTTACAATGGTGTTCAAGTTCTAGCACCCTCCATATTTAACAAAAGAGGGTGGACCTATGGGAGTTGAATTGTCGGTTGATTCTATAGAGACAATACATGTCTAGTTGGAGGCTCCAGATGAGAGGAGGGTCATCTTGGATTTTATTTATTCTACGAGGATCAGCCATGAACTAGTTAGACATTCAAGAGTGTACTAGACTTATTGACAGTTTTTTTATTGAAATACATCATGGAGATGTTCATGGAGCACATTTAGATAGATATGTTGATTGAAGATAAATCTGGTGATTTCATTCATATGTAATAGGGGATAATGATGGTGATGGACTATGTTGGATGATCCATAGATCTAAAAAACATTTCCCCAAAATTATTAAGAGACGTGGAATCTACAGAAAATAGTTTTCAGGATGGACATAAGTGTGAGATTAATTCATAGATGATTATCTTCCAAATAAAAAAGTTTAAAAAATTAATGGGTCATAGTCTCATAGTTGTAGGGAAATGAGGGAGTCTTCCAGTACAATAATGGTAGTTGTTACTAGATGATCAGTATGTTCAATATCCAAGACTAGAAATCATTGTTCTGAAAATATTAGCCCATTCCGTGGGAGTTTGAGTACCTATAAAAGTGGATTGGTTGAACAAGACCTTAATGAGGTGATCTTTCAGCTATGTGGTAGGCCAGGATACTATTATCGACACAGTTCCCGACCACCAGATGAGTTTTGATCATTCATAATGACAAGACATCTATAGAAATTCTGCAGGTTACTGGAACATACATTAATATAAGGATAAGCCGGGATTATTGAAATTGTGGGAAGAGGATATTCTAAACCATATCGAGCTTGCAGTTCGAGTCTTGGTAGATGGGGCCATAGAGGTAGTGGATGTGGTGCTTTGTTGTCGGAGAGACCACATCAATAGAGTTCTACTACCTTGGGGAGTCAAATATCGTCACAGGAAATAGGGGATGTACGGTTTCATGTAGTACAACCTACACTTGTGGATATTGAGGCTGGACCATCAACAATTTAAGGTACAATTCTAGTAGATTTACCTTAGATACTTCCATATTTGATACTTTTTCATCTCATTTTTTATATATTAAAAACATGTTAATTATTTCTTCCTAGAGGTGGAGTGTTTTAGTGGGGTTATGACTATAGAAAGACAATTGGGAGTATGGTTCAGTGATATATGTCTTTTCAAGGGATGTTAACTATATATTGGGGATATATTTTATTTTGGGATATCTATTTTCTTGATATGACATGATTACACTTGATAAGTGGTATAGACTGGATAGTAAAATACATATCCCACATCGATTGTTACAATAGGAGAGTGAATATTTTGTTTCCAAAGGGTGACCAGTATGTTCATTGTGGATGGTGTGATATCAAGGAAGGGTGATCATGTCCAATTACATAGCAAGCGGGAGAGCTCACAGAACATATTAGTAGTGTTTTTTTGGATTTTGTGGGTGTTTGAAGGAATTTCCATCAACTAGTAGTGGAACTATTTTAGGATTCCATTGCAGAATACTTCATAGGACTACCACCCAGGAGAGATGTAAAATTCACTATTGATCTTAGGTAGGGGGATGACCTAGTATCTATTCCACCATATAAAAAGAAAATTACTTACATTAAAAAGATTAAGAATTAGTTTCTAGAGTTAGAGAATATAGGATTTATCCATCCATCTATGTATACATGGGGATCAACAGATTTGTTCATAAAGAATGTTGAAGGTAGTTTACATTTATATATCTATTAACGAATTTTGAGAAAAATTAATGTGAGTAACCAATATACTCTACTCTGTATTGATGATCTATTTGACCAATTGAATAGAGATTCTGTGTTGTCGAATTTCTATTTGAGGTTAGCGTATCATCATATTAGAGTTCAAACATATAATATTCCGAGGACTACTTTCAAAAGTAGGTATGGCCATTATGAATTTTCCATAATGTCATTTGTGTTGAAAAATGTAGCAATATTTTTTAGGGATTCGATGAATAGGATCATTCATTCATATATGGATTAGTTTGTGGTGGTGTTAGTGGAAAACATCTTGGTGTACTCTAAGACATATGATAATCATGCCCATCATCTTTGAGTTGTCCTGAGTAAACTGAGAGAGGATTAGTTATACCCCATGCTATCTAAGTGTCTGTTTTGGATTTACCAGGTACACATCTAGGTGATCATCATCTTGGAGAATGTTTTTATGTGGACCCATAGAAGGTTCAGGCTATGGTTTCTTAAGAGTAACCCAGGACTATTTTTGATATCATAATATTTCTGGGATTATCTGGATATTACCTGAGATTCATCTAAGACTCTTCTTTTTTGGATGTTCTTCATTCATTATTGACAAAAAATATATTAATTTATGAATGGTCATAGGATTTTGAGAGATAATTTAAATAGGTAAATAATTATTCAACATCAGCAATAATATCGATCCTACATGAGTCATGTTTTGAGTATACGGGTTATTGTGATGCTTATGGGTTTGAACATGGAGTTATACAGATGTTGAGAGATCGAGTTGTGGAAAATGGGTCTCAGCATTAGAGGCTGCATGAATGGAATTATACTATTCATGAACTTGATATGGAAGAAAAATTTTATTCTATTGTGTGTTGGTGACACTATCTTTTAGGATAAAACATTATAGTCTATACAGATCACAATATCTTGAAGTATATATTTTTACAGTGTGATTTTAATCATTTGAAGGAAATATGGGTTTATTTTAGTCATTATTTCCCTTTTGAATTGAAATATACACCTAGGAAGGAAAATAATGTGGTTAATTCCTTGATAAAGAAAATATAGACTCATATGGTTCGGGAGTCGAGCACATAGTGGATAATGATGACCTTACTGGCATTGATGCATGTGGTTATTCAAGATAGTCATGAAATAATTATTCTATTTTTAATTTAAGTGGAGTCTATTGTTTTTATATGTATCAAGGATAGATAGTATGAGGATTAAAATTCCGTATCATTGTGGGAATTTTTTGAACGTGGGGAGACATCTTCAAACTGGTAGAATGATGAGGACGAGGTCATCTGTGTGAGAAATCACGTTGTTTTGCCTAAGAGAATGTGAGAAGATCTCATGTGGGAATTTCATACCATGAAATGGATGATGCATATAGAAGTAACCAAAATTTACCATGACCTATGATGAATTATACGGTGGAATGGAATGAAAAATGGTATAGAATGCTTTGTTACAAGATGCCTCACTTGGTAACAGAATAAGGTAGAGCATCAATGACCCGGTGGTTTTCTATAACTGTTACCTACTCCGTGATAGAATTGGTTTGATGTGACCTTGATCATTGTGATGGTTATCCTAATGATACTTATGAAGAATGATTTTATTTTGGTCATTGTGGATCTACTGACCATGGTATCACATTTATGGCCAACAAGGGAAACTTTTAAAGTAGAAAAGTTGGGAAAACAATATGTTTGAGAGATAGTCATTATATATGGAGTGCCGCATACTATAGTGTCAGATCATGATTCATGATTTACTTCATGAATTTAGTTGGTCTTGCAGAAAGTTCTTGTCACAAAGGAATTATTGAGCAAGAATTTCCACCCATTGATATATGGGATGTCGGAACATACTATACAGGTTCTAGAGGATATGATATGGGAATGTGTTCTTATCTCTTGTGGATATTGGGAAAATCAATTGGAACTAGTTGACTTCATAGAGAAAATATTTATTAAACAACTAAACATATGGAACTATACTAGGATTTTTATCGTAATCCATGTTTATCGTAGCTATTATGGATGAAGGCTGGCAAGTAAGAGTTATTGGGACCATGTATCATTTAGGAGACATCTGAGTAGGTGTAGTTAGTTCAGAAACATATGGCTACATATCATAGTTGATAGAAGTCATATGCCAACATACATAGAGAACTATTGTATTCCTTTTGGTTTCCGCCTTGGTCAGGTCACTGTGGGAGACGGAGGTAGCTCATATTGGCACCTAGGTTTGTTAGACCATATGAGATATATGTAGATGAGGATGAACATGAGATAGATGTGTCCTTTAAGGAGCATCTAATACATGCGTTGGATCGCAGTGAAGTGTTTTGTGGGATGATTGTGATGATAGTTCATATGTTATGCCAAAATGGTCATGTGAATGTGGAAACATGGGAAAGGGAAGTAGATATGATGGCTCAATGGCCAGATCTTTTTAGCTGGGAATTTTATAATGTCTTGGATGTGCAACTCAAGGATGAGTTCTTATAAGGTGGGGAGATTATAATATCCTTGAATTTTCCTCATTAATATCTTGTGTGATTTTAGGTACATTTTTTAACATATTCACCTTTGATGGGATTTACATCTATGTGTGAGTTTGGGTTAAGTCTATGAAACATTTTGGGAAGTGATGATGTGTATGGTTGGTACACATTTTTTAAAAAGTGTGTATCTTCCATAGAGAAAATATTTTCTCTCTTACCTTTTGAGGTAGTGGATTTAGTACGTTGAAATCATGATTTGATAGTCCATGAAAATTTTCCCCAATAATAATTGGTTAACACATATGTATTTCACCATTTTTCTAACCGTGGGATGGATGACGGTGAGAACCTAAAATTGTGGATCTCAATCATTGTAAACTCTTAAGGACATGTTTCACCTACAATACGGCCCTAACATGGTATTTTACTTTCTTATGGGTAAAGTGAAGTTATCTTCCATATAAACAACATTATATGATACTGAAATCCTGAATTGATGATCTTTTCTTCTCCCGATAAATAGTTTTCCTCATAATTCTTCTCTCATCCTTTATTCTATCATTCCATGATCTTTTCATGGAAAATATCCTCTATTTCAATGGATCAAATAACATGTGATGGGATCTAGAATGAGTAAATTGAATAGATATTTTTATTTATGAGATCCTTATTTTATTGATCATAATTTGGATATTGGGATTTAGATCCCAAACATTCATCCATCAATGTAGTGCACCTTAGGTTTTGAGTATTTTTGTTGGAAAACCATATGGTAATGAATCAATGTAGATTATTTAAATTTTTTCCCATAGTTGTGGATTTTATATGTATATGAAAAATTGTATAATTGTTAGCATCCTATAGAAATTACTTTTTTCTTAAATTGGGTTAATTTGATTGAAAAATAAATTTAGCAATGATTTGATAAAAAGTAATATTAATTGGGGAATTAATCATTAGAATAAGTTGGTTCCTTATTAGATAATTAATTTTGGGAAATTGGTTACATGAAATACAGGCTATAATCTAGATTATTACATGGAAAAATAATTATGAGATATTGAATTGGATTTGTTGAGATAATTATTTACAAAATAATAATGTTCATTGAGATTATGATCTAGAAAATTAATTGTGGGATTAATTATGATGAGTTGAAATTTATAATGATACAATTAATTGTAGAAAATTAATTATGGTATATGAGTTGTGATGTAGGTTAATTAATTAATAAAATAATTAATGGGATTAAGGAATTTTGTAAGTCATTGTGTTAACTAATGTATTCGTTGTATTTAAATAATTGTTGAATTAGTAAGGTAATTGATGTGGATAATTAATGGGTGAAATAATTATGTGTTTATGACTGGGAACACGATCATTATAAATTGAAAATTATAGATGGAAACAATGTCATTTTTTCTATAACTAAGATAATTGGAACATGGTTATTATAATATAATGTATACATGGTACCATGGTCAATATACATATGAGTAAGGAGAATAGAAAATTTTTCATTCTATTGAGGGCTAAGCGTGGTATCATGTAAATCATACATACGTGAATGTGATATTGGTAATTTTTGAAATTGGGAATTTAAATGTGACATTATATAATGGAAATAATAGAACTCTGAGTAATGGCCTCACATGAGGATATTCAAACTCAAGCAATAGTTTAATTAGGTACTGAGATATCTTAAAACATTGACTTATTTGAGATTCAGTATGATGTGGGTATTGAGATATGGTATTTCTGAGAGAACACATCGTGATCTGGTACGAGATGAAGTTAGTATCGATATATGGGTATCCTTGCTAACCATAAAGATAATTTAGTAAGACAATAATAAATGATAATTTAAAAACTAGGTATTTATGCTTCGTGATTATTTCTTATAGAACCACATACAAAATTTTCAATTAGAATAGTTATATACACAATTGGAGGTGGCCAACTAAGATGTAATCATACCCTACTTGGGCTGCCTAATTGGTACCTAAATATATTATATTATTGCAGAACTGCATAATGTAAAAGGCCTTTGGATAGATTGCTGATAGGGAATTGATCATGGTTGAAAGAACTAAACATTCATTAGGAAATACATAGGTAGTCATAGTGTTTTTATTTTCAATTTCATTATTGACACTTGACACATATATTGGAATAACATGATTTCCCCATCAGTTTTGTATTGTATTTTCGGTTTGGATATCTTATGTCATGTGTATTGTTTTGGTTATATATGATTCCATGTTTGATTTTTTATTTTTGCCATAGTTTTACTATAACAAATGAGGGTATATTAAACACATGAATATCTTACCCAACCCTCGATGCTAGTTGGTAACCTATAGCATACACGGTGGTGTTCTTGAGGTAATGTGTTGAAATGGCTTGAGGCACTGGCGTGTGGCTCCCAGGTTGGGATATTAGAGTAAAATATGCTATATTTTTAAATAAATGTGGATTTTTTAAAAAAATTTTACAAATTATCAAAATTGGATAACTGTTAAAATAAAATAAATATTATTTATGAAATCATAATGTTTTAATTATTCAAAAGAGTATTATTCATTATTTTTTAGGAAAATATTTTTTTAGGTGAAACTTTATTGTTGTATAATTAAATAGAGTGTATTCAGACATCATAAAATCTTATTTGTGATTTAATAAATGATATAAAATTTATCGAAGACCATTTGTATGTTTCCTCTATGAAATAATTTTTTTATGTTCTTTGTTTATTTTTATAAATATTTAATGAATAAAAAAAATGTTATTTTATTTTAATATCATAAAACCATTTCCTTATTAACATGACTCACATCCACACCACCGAGGTTATTATTTTATTTAATTAGTTCGACGAACTTCTAATATAATTAAAACAACATCATTTTACTTAAAACAATAAGAAACAATAAACCCATTAATGAAACTCATACTCTGTCAATATTTTTATTATTAATACCCATTATAATTTACACTAGAGTGTATTAAATGTGAGATTCATAGACATTGTTTATTCAAAAAACCAATTTATGTAACTCAAACTCTATCAAATTTGGATTACATGTGAAGAAATATTTTTTATGGTGAATTATCTATGTGGAACACATGACCGTGTACATATTTTGATAGGGGATCATAGATAGAGATCCAATGAAGTTGGTAATGCCTTAGTCTCTTGAGACACATTTTATGGGTTGAGTTAGTAAACCAAATCCATTAGTGTAATGTGTCCACCATGTTATTATGTATTTTCTATTAGCCTTGATGTATGCCTTTGATGTGGTGTTTAATGTATTGAAAACAGCACCATATTGACATTATGTTATCTGGTTATATCATGCATCTTTATTCATGATTATGGTTTTTAACCATATTATGTTACATTTTTAAAACTCTTGACTCGCACATATAAAATTATTGAATTTCATGATTTATGTATTCCATTACTAGGTATTATATATCTGCTATTTCTTAATTACATCAATACGTTATTAAATGTATTATTAATGGATTCCTGGAATTTTAGGGGTATGTTAAGGATGTATTCAATAATGTCATTATTATTTTTTATATTTATTATTCTAATTTCCTAATAAACTAAATAAATTTTGAATCAAAATCTTCTATGTTGTATTATGTGTACTTTTATGTAATAATTCATGAATTAATGTATAATAAAAATATTATATTTCATGGTTGTTATCAGGGTATTGTGTAGTTATTTTTCACATAATGATTAATATTCCCTAGTTAATGTCTTTGGGATAATAATATGCCAATGAAATAATCCATAAATTTGGGTAATGTATAATGTATTTGGATTCTCAAAAAATAAATCAATTTCTTGATTTTCAAGTGGATTTGGATCTTTCATTGTTTTATATTTTGTAAACAACCAAGAAAACTACATATTGATCTAGACTCAATCATGAACTAGGGAATGAAAATCGGCCCATCCAAAATCCTTTATTTAAAGTACCATGTTATATTCATTGGTATATTTAAAATATCAGTAAAAATCAGTTTTTAGGTAATAAAAATGATCAAAATATTTTATGTAAAAAAATTGATCCCTAATAACATAGATTGATTTCTAGAAACTAATATCAAATGAAATATATTTCATTCTCTGATTTTTACATTTTATGTTTATGTTTTCCCATTTATTTCATTAATATTTTAAAAATAATTATCTGTAAATATTCATTTAATTCTATTCAATGGTAGGAAATATGAATAAAATAGTTAACAACTAGTGTAAAAAAGAACTTAATGAATGTCTAAATTAAATATCTAAACTGTTAAAAGAATAATCAAGATCTTCATGATTATACATTCTCATTTGAATCCTATTTTGAATAAAAACATGTACCAATAAGAATGACCAAATCCCCCTAATAAATTGAATGTGTTAACTGGCATAATAATATGAAAAAATCCCATATTTCCCTATGGATATTTTGATCTGTTAATCACATATTGATGGATCAACAACATTATAACAATAATCTCTATCCTTCAAAGCTCTAATCTTGAGAATTTCCAGATTTACTTTCATATGAAGGTAGAATATATTCAAGGGTAAATAGTGGTCACAAATAAAAAACATGAGGCAGATATTGAAGTGATATAGTTGAAGGGATACTTGAAAAATATGTTTCAAAAAATATTTTCATCACACACACTAACATATAATACAATGGGATTTCAATATCCTAACGAAACTGGAAGATTAATAAATCAAGGAATTTTAGAAATACATTATTATACATTAAATATAGGCCAATGGTGTAGCTATTTGACCCAAAAATAATGTTTTACACTTCTTATTTGGTTGAATATGAGTCATTGAGAAATGTTGGTGATTCGGGACATCGATATTTATGAGGAAGATATTTGATGTTCCCAAAAATTAGAAATTGAGATTGGGGAATGGAAATGTTATCATTGGGTTTTGGAGAATAAATAGTCAAATTTTATAAATAGGATAATGAATTTATTTAAGTGTGCTATGGAATCTCACCAAGCCAGTAACATCCGCTGATTCAAACCAACCAATGTGTTTGGAGAAATAAATTCACCAGTCAACACTTATCAAACTATACACTATTTCAATATAACTAAATTATTGAATTATGAAATCCAATTGACATTTACAAGGGTTTTCAATGGAATACTATGATAGAAACTAAAACTCATAGATAGAATGGGTGAGATTATTTTTTTCTAATGGAGGAGGAATATTCTAATAATGACGTTGACATAGGTACAATTTTTATTTATTAAAAAATATAAATTTACATTTCTATTCTTGTTCAAGGAATTCATTCATGTCCCATAAATTTATTCGATCTACACCACTTCAAAATATGGAAGGAAAGTTATAATAAAAAACTAGAAAAGGATAAATTACTACATCTTGTTTATATAACTCCTCCCTTCTTAATATTTTTTTCTCAAACATACCTATGAACCCTATGATACTAAATCGAGTGTAATTTGATGGAAAACTAGTAATGGATTGAAATTTCATTTATAGAGCCAACATTAATTGTTGAGGGAGGAAAATCAACAACCATAACAAAAATCACCCTCTAATTCTCTTTAGTTTCAATGAGGATGTTGTATATTATTTGGCACAATTAAATCAAACATTATTATTATTTCATTTTTATCCTAAATATTTGTTTCAAATTATCCTTAGAAAATAAAAAATCATCATTGATGACATGCATGTTGGTATTGAATTATTTGATCAGTTTGTTAATGAATTTAATGGTCTTCCTCATAATTGAGAGGTTTAATCATCAATAAATAATATAATTTGAGAATTTTCAGTGTTCAAGCCTCACTATATAATCATTTTTATTTATGTTGAGGAGATGAAGAAGAACCTATAGCAGTATAAAAATAAAGAGTCTAGACACACATGTAATTCATCATTGGGTGCACTAGTCCTTGTCACCAAGAATATGGATGGGACATTATGCCACTACATTGATTATTGTGAGATAAAAAATATTTTCATATTGATAATGTATCCCCTTCCATGGATTTTGGAATTTTTCAATTAGTTGTGTCGATACTAATATTTATCCAAGGTAGATCACAGATCTAGGTATTGCATATTAAATTTGATGTAAGAGTATATTCCCAAGAACATTTATTTGAAAAAGTTTTTGGTACTATGAGTTCATAGATCATCCATTTGCGATCAGTATTACCCTATCAATCATCTTGGGCTTCATGAATAGTGTTTATAGACATTACCTTTCCATGTTTGTGCCTGACTTTATAGCTGATATTCTAATATAAACTAAAAGTAAGGATGTATATGACAAGAATCTGGAAAATATACTAAACACCTATCATAAGAACAAACTATATAAAAATTAGAATAAATGTGATTTTTCTGGAGAATGTTACATTCATGTGGGTTTATTTTAACCAATAAAAGAACATCTATGGATCCTTCAAAAATAAACGTAATTAAATGATGGTCAAGTCCAAAATATTGCACTTAAATCAATAGTTTCCATGGAATTTATTTTTAATATGATATATTTCTATGTATCTTATCATTATTTTAAATATAAATTACTGTGATTATTCAGAAGAGAGTGAAGTGTGTCATGGTTGAATAATGGGAAGAGCGCTTCAAAGAGTTAATGAAGTTACTATTAACGATGCTTGTACTCACATTACCCACCCATGGGGAAATATTAGAGATCAACATTCATTCATTTGGAATTTTCATGGGTTTCATAGTAATCAAAATTAAATAAGTGATATCTTATGTACCTGGTAAATTAATGATCCATGAGATGATATATGCAACACATGGTCTAGAATTGGGTGTACTGATATTCAAGTTATGGATTTGGAAACATTAAATTTATGGGGATATTTCTAACATATATATGGACCACAAAATCCTCAATTATAAATTTACAATAAAATAATTTAATATTCATAAAAAGTGATTGTTAGAATTGATCATGGATATTGACTATTCAAATCATTACAATATGTGGAAAGAAAATAATGTATATGATTTCACGAGTTGAATTTATTCAATCACACTTTCTAAGGTGAGGATTTAAATTAATAAAATTATTTCATATGAAAAATATTCATATGGAAAAAACATATGGTCTCCATCCAATAATTATTAAATAACCACTCATAAATTCATTTTGAAGATGATTAAAGTGGCTTATAAAGATGAAGTGTTGCTATCAAAAAATTGCACAAATATTCCAGATTTAAAATTTTCTTATGATGGAATTATTAAGTTTGTATCCCCGATATACATCCCCTCAATACCATTAATGAATATAGATATTCTGGATGTTTTCTATAGCACAAAATTTTCCATTCATCATTTATGATTTAATATATATATAGTTTTGAAAGAAAAACTTATGGGGTTGTAATAGGAAGTTGAAGATTGTAATAATATTATCTTTTTGATTGGTAATCTGAAACGTTCAAGTGTAAGGATATAGTTCTAAGGGTATGATGAAATCATTTCACATAATTTTAATGGGAAAAAAAATTTATTTTTTTGTTAGAATCCCCTGGGAATCATAATGTAATAAATCTTTCTATGAAGTAGTCACTCTTCTTTCAAATATAACACTTTTCATTTCCCTCTAGGAAAATTTATATATTAACTAATTTTCCACGATATATATATGGTAATTGGTAATAATTCCTGAGTTATAATCAATATTGTATTTAATCACTATTTTATGTTTACCATGTGGGTTTTTAGATGACTTTAATAAGTGTTTGTTATGAATATTACCATCATCACTACTTATCACCCATAGGAAAATGATCAATTTAAAAAGGACCATTCAAACAATAGAAGTTATTATTTATAATTTTTTGTGGATTTCAATGTACTTTTTGATAAACACCTTCATTGAGGGAAGTTATCAAATAATGAATATTCAAACATATCATTAAAATAAAATATTATGACACTCTATATGGGAAGTGTTTCTAGACTCTAACATAGAGGGATGAAGTTAGTGGTTGTAATATGAGGGAACATTATCATTCTTATTTGATGATAGGTAATGTTCGAACCATTATGTCTCAAAATAAATATTGGGAATGTTGACAAAAAAATATTTTCAGAATCTTTTATGAGGCCTAGAGATTGATTTTTGAGTGAATGTATTCATTAATATGACATTATGGAAGAATTTCATGAGGTTTTGGGAAAAACGGATATCGTATTCCATGATATATCAACCACATTGAGATTACTATTTGCATTAGATAATTGTACATTATAATATCTCTCACACCTAACCAATCTTAATTACATGATTTTCTACATGCATCCTTATTAAAGAAGTACACACCAGAACCCTCACATATTTTAAATCTAGAAGACGTTGCATTGCAGAAATATTTCTGTATATTAGGAGTATCTAGTGCTGATCTTACATCATATATACAATGTTATACAACTGAAGACAATAAATTTGGTCAAAGTGTTGTGGAAGAACCACATTATAGAGAATGTAACATGGGAACCCAAAAAATGATGAAATAGAAGTTCCCACATATACATTAGTGTATGGAATTTTAATCATAAGGGTTACATTTTTGAAGGTGGGGATCTATAATAATCTGAAAAATAATAAATTTAATTCCATTTTAAATTTAAAATGTTATGTTTTATTTTTTTTAGTATTGAGAAAACACACGAAGTACTCTAGATTTTTAATAATTATAAGATAAATCTTATCAGACTTAAAAGGAAATCATAAATTATAGCTATTGATAATATATATATTTTATAGTGAATATATTTTATAATCTATTAATGGTTCTGATAACATCCAATTGGAATATATAAAAGAAGCGATCACATACCCAAGTAGGATCATACCATATAAATTAAATTTTATTGGAGCATCTAAGAGAAATAACATCCCAAGGGCTTTACCTTAGTCAATACAAAGCTGACATTCAAGATATAATTCACTATACAAAACATTTAATGGATAAATTCAAGTTCATTTATATCATGACCCAAACTACATACACTGAACCACCATAAGAAAATATCACCATCACACACCATTCCCTTAAGAAATTCACATTTATAGTAATGATATATGTGTCTAGACTACAATATATGAATTTTTTATTTTTATTTTTATTTTTATATTTATATAATTAGTTAGATAAAATAAATACTTCTTTTTAAAAAAGAATAAAAAAAATTTATGTAATTAAATTTTCATAATTTTCTGATATATTAAAATGTTAGGGTAAATATTTAATATAGTATTAATATTCTATAAATTTTTTTATATTATAAAATAAAAAAAAGTTATTTCAAATTTATAAAAGGGTATAAATTTAATAATATTATTTTCTAAATACAAAAAATGAATTCTTGTATTTAATTTGTAAATTTTATATATTCTTAATGAATCCACCCAATCCTTTATTATATTTTAAGATCCTAAATCATTTAATTATAAAAATTACTCAATTCCCCTTTAAAATGTGTATTAATATATTTATTTTAGTTCTAGGCCTTTTATACTAACTATACCAACATAAATTATTTAGAATCTATATTCAAATACCTTGAGCTGATTTTTTGTTTTGAATAAATTATTATATAGAATCCAAACCCAAAATTTTGGAAATAATAATGAACTCCCCTTGGTTTTCGTATTTAATCCCACCCACGTGACCATTCATCCTCTGTAAAAACACATGGATAATTGATATAAATTTACCTTACCTCTCTATTGACCTCTCAATTTTCCCCATCTCTCTAATGAAGCTCCACATATTCTTTTAGAATTAACCTCTCATGGAAGGGGATCATCTCCTTGTCTTATTTATTCAAGAACCAAAACACTATAATTTATGTTGTTTTACATTTTATCATGTTAGGAAACGTTATCCCACATACCTATAACATCCACTACTATTTCAATGTTACGATATACCCAATTTAATCTCATTAATCACTCTTATGAACCATTATGTACCACTGTTATGATGACAAAATGATAATGTGATTCTTCCATGACATACTTCTGTACTGGTAATATCCATCACCATTACCAGTCAAGGGTATTTAACAATATTAACCTATCACTAAATTATTATGAAATTCAATTTATGTAACCCAAATTTATTCCTTTTTTATCATATAGTAATACATTTTTTCTTACCTAAAATGATATATGAGGTATATATGAGCTTCTACATATTATTATTATTTTTCATGCATAATTTTATAATGAATTATATTTATTTTAATATCATGGGATATATTGTGTGGAAATAATGTTCAATGTTATTCCTTGATGGAATTTTCCAAAAATTTGGTAATCCTTGACCAATGTATGTGATTTAATGATATAGTTTCATCTCTGCATTCCCATGTTTTCTTTATGTTATCTTGTTATATAATGCCTCATTATTCAAGATTACAATTTTCACTCCTATTATTTTTCCTTTTTATAAATCTTACATCACATATATTACATTACAATTTGATTTGATTTGATTATTTCCTTAATATTATTTATAAATCTCCCGGTTTGAATGTACATCCCCAAGATATAACATTATATATTAAATGATCAAAGCTATTTCATGAGCATTTTTAGTATTTTTTTAGTATTACAAATACATAATTATTGATATTAGTTATTATATATAACAAATCCTCAAATAAAATAAGTAATTTAAATTTTATGGTTTTTATTATGTGTAATGGTATATAATAGATCATGAATTACAGTGTAATAAAAATATGGGTTATCGTATAGTAAACATAGTTCTTCCCATTTTCACAAAGATTCAATTTTTCCTCATATAAAATATAAATTACATTGTATTTAATGGGGTTTTGTATAAACTTTTAATTCAATTATTTTTGACATTAGAGTCAAATTAATTCCATTAATATTTCAATTAAATATATATCTTCAACCAATGGAAAAATTCACCCAGATCAATTTCAACACCTATTTTAGAAATGCATTTTCATTAATTGAATCTGTATTATGATTTTTAACGATAAAATTCAAAATTGGTAGAGTAGACTATTATTGTCCCATAAAATTATAAATTATTTATTCTATATTTCATACATTTTATATCTTCCCTATGTTATGATATCTTTAGAAAATGAGAAACTTTTAATAAGTCTCATAAATGAAATCTATTTCTCATTATTAAAAATTTATCTCCAAATACAACCTTTGGATATTTTTCACATCCATCAATATACAAGATGGAAAATACATTATTTCCTTGGCTTGGCCATAATTTCAAAAAAATATCAATAATATTTGTTTCCAGTCTAATAATTATTAATAATAGTTCATTACCCTTAAGTGATTACCCTTATATTATTTAATTTTGCAATAATTATATTGTTATTCCTTAAAAACATTAATATTATCACACAATTATCTAAAACTGAAAAATAATAACAAATTCTTATGAAAATGTAACTTCACTAAATAATTTATTTTTTATCTTTATTATTATTAGATATAATTACATTGATATTTTATATAATTCCTATTAGAATATTCAATAAATTTATAATTGTTTTCCAAATATTTCTCAAAAATATGTTTTCCTCTCTTCATGTTATATGGAAAACCAAAATAAAGAAAACTTGTATTAAAATTATTGTTATACTTTAAAAATAATTTTACTAAAAAATATATTTTATTATTTATTCATATTCTATAGAAATAAACACCATGTGATTTCATTAATTGTGTGGATGAATTGTCAAATATTTTTTAAGACGATGACCAACTCAACAAAACATTACATAGTTTATCTCATAAATATGAATTTTTTTAGTATTAATATTGTAATTTAATTATTCCAATATTTTAATATTCCAAATGTTATTGTTAATATCCCTTGAATTACTCAACCTAAAATTCAAACAAAATTTCATGTAAGATAAAAATAATCTATTCATGAAATAATTATAATTTTTTACATAAAATCCAAAAAACTAAAATTGTCATCCTTATAAACTTATATGTATTTTATTAAAAATTAAATATGTTTCATCAATAAGGAACAGAACCTGTTCTACTGAAAAAGTAAACAGGTCCACCCATCAATATTTCATGATGAATATTTATAATAACCATGGTCTATTAATTAGTTCTAGGGAATCAGGTATGTTCATGTGTGAATAACATCACCCATTAATTATAAATATGTCAAGTGGATACTTTTTGAGAACTTAATATCTAATCCATAATATTTTTTTATTAATTTTATAAAATAATATATTTTAAATTTAAATCCATAACCAAAAATTTTATGTTAATAAAATACAATACAAAATAAATGAAATTTATCCTTATAAATAGAGATCATATAAATAATATTATGAATGAAATTGTCTACAAGTTACATAAAAATCTAAATAAAATACATGAATTTGGAGAATGGTATGGAGAGAAAATAGTTTAATATACATGTATCACTAAAAAGACCATAAATAATATCCAAATATTCCCATATTCTTGAAAAAAAGGAATCTCCCATTTTTTTACTTTATCAAAAGACTAATGAAAATCAATTTTGACATACTAAATCATAATAATTAAATTATTCAACATATATTTGAAAAATTGATTTCTATTTATACATCAATTATGTATTTAGGGATGAGTTTGTTGAGCTTGGTATCATTCCAACACGTACCCATTATTCAATAATTATTATATAATCCAAAACCGTTTAGATTGAACAAAACATATAAACATATATTTTTATCATACATAATGTTATAAGGACTAAATAGTTCTTCAAATTAATAATCATGAGTTCTAAAAAATGAATGAATTTTCATTCATTTTTGAATACACACACCTATATATAATTGTAGGGAATTATTTCATAAACCATACATGATAATCCCAAAAATTATAATTTTAGCACATCAAATATGAAACTAATTTTTCCAAAATAATTTTTTTTCAAAAATAATCATGTTTTCCATTCATGATAAGTCATCATGATTTAGAAATTAGAATCATCAATTCTCATAATAATATTTAAAAATGTTGGATACATTTTATAAATGTGGGATGAAAAAAATATTAATAAAATACATATAATATGTATTCAAGAAAACAATTAGCCAATTTAAGAACCTTGATATCAAATATGAGGGTTTAATATTTACATAATAAAGAAAAAGATGAACTAATTCGTACATACACATGAAATCATCTCTACAAATTTTTTAATTTATATAACACTTTACTTGATAATGAATTTAATCATTCAAAATTTAATTTCATTTTCATATTACACGGTTATTAATTTATCACCTTTTTACGAATTTCTTCCTAGAAATTTGCTTTTCATAAATTATAATATATGAGGTTTCTTTTGTTTTATAACCCTTTCTAGTTCCCAAAATTATTCCTCAAGCAGGCGGTTCACCCATAAAAAATTGAGTATGTGAGTTGCCAGTATTCTGGGAAAAATTTATATATGATCTATAACCCTGACCAATTTCTTTTCATAAGGATGGTCTTTCTCTAATGGAACTACAATTGGATTCAGTACAAATGAGGGTTTAGTGTATATTTCTATAGGAGGGGTATGATGAACAAATGAAGTACTATAGATTTGTTTGTGGGGGTTATAGTAAATAGTACACATCTCAGATGTGATAATGGATCTGAAAAGTGATATATTTTCTTTTACAGGGACATTAATTCATCCAATACTTCAAATCGTTTATCATTCGTGATATACATAGAAACAACTTACCTCCAAAAAATCTCTGGATAATATTTACGTTCATTGTTGTTTCTTCTCTATGAATTTATTTATTCCACATGATGTTTAATGGTTTACTCCTTTTTCATCCCTTGAACATGGTTTTGACCCATTGGATTCTTCTCTCCAACGTCATGATATCATGTTGGAGGAAGATAAAACCACCCATATAAAGCCTCAAAAAGATCAATTGTAATACTATATTTGAAAAAAAAAATAGTTTGAGAATGAAATTATAAGAAGTTTTTGATCACAACATCTTTCAAAATACAATGAATAAGATCAATGCATATACCATAGTGTTGAATTGTTGTTTCATAATAAACACCGATATGAGGGTGATAATCTGTGCTAAAACTAAATATCATATCCATTACCCACTGAATGCTTTTCAAGAACCTCTATGTAAAAATCAGATCCTGATCAGATATAATGGAGAGTGGAAATACATGTAATCATACAATTTTATATAGTTATATCATATGGATTTTTTAAAGAGATAAATTATACTTGATATTAATGAAATGGGTTGAATTTTAAATGCAAATTTCTATGACCCATTTAACATTATCGCCTTTAGGTTTCCAATGGAGACTTATAATGAAATCCACAATTATGTATTCACTTTTAAATACTATTATGGTAAATTGTTTCATCATTCCCATTGAATTTTTTCATGTAGCCTTGACTATTTATAATTTTAAGAACAAAGATACAAATTATTCAATTTCCCCCTTTATGTTATCCCAACCGAAGATTATTTTCAATATCAATATATCATAGTACCTCACTAATGAATAACTAAGGATAAAAAAATATTATATATCCCAAATCAATTATCTTGGATATGATTCCAACGTTATAAATATTTTGTAGATACAAATGGTCAAATCTCCAAGTGAAGATCATTTTAGTATTTTTAGAGAATAATATAGATAAATTATACCCATTTTACATATGGATATATAATTATTATAATATAAGTGTAAATAATTTGGAATGATTGAACTGATTTATAAAATAATTCTTCTTGTCATTTATATTAGAAAGAAAATAAGGGTGACATGAAACACTCAATTAGCATTACATATAGAAGAAACTATAATGAATTAATATGAATAATAAAAACGAAAAGGTAAATAGATAAACACACATTTAATTTAAATAAAATTTATATCACCATAAGAAAATTCATGGTAAATATTTCATATTAAATAACTGAACACATATTATATTTAAATAAATTTACTATCTCTAAAATATATGCACTAATTTATATTTCATGGTAAATAACAAAAAAACATATTCCATTTAGTTGATAACAGATAGTGAAATGCATGTAGAGATACAATCATGTATAAAATATCATAAAGGATATGATAAATAAATTTTCAATGAAGGAGATTTTTTTATTGTATTTCATGAATTTGGAACATGATACCTATACCGTTAAGATCTATCCCCATGAAATTTTAAATCTAAAATGTAAAAACTAATCTGATTGCACCAACTGGTTTGTCTCATAAGATACGTTGATCCATAAAAGGGGTATCTAATGTGGGGATTAACCAAATCTTTATTTCAAATGAAATACACATATATAGTCTGACCAATTTATTTCAAGATGAATTTTTCTAAGCATTAAATATCGATATTGAGTAAAACATACAGATTTATCGAAACCTCCCAAGTTAAATAAATTAATTTCAATATATACACCATATGTATATATGGAATATAGTTTAAGAAATAATATTAAAAAAAATAATTTGGATATTTAAGACAAATATAATTTCAACTTCAAAGTGATCATAAGATAGAAATTGTTTCATAAAAAAGTTATTAACCATAAGAGAAAGTGGGATTGTAAAATCAAATTTACCACATGTAAATTATTTAGTCAATACCCCATGGATGAAATGATTTATTGTGAAACATAAAATATCATATAATATGAATGGTTCATGATATAATATTATAATTGTGGAATTATATAAACTAAATTAAATTTAATTACTTCATAATAACAAATATGTCTAAATGGAATGTAAATTATGGTGAAATACATTAAATCATGATTCTTTTTGAATGAATTTTATTTTACCTCCTCTATTGTGGTTTCAATTTTTTAATTAACATAAAATTGATCCATATTAATATTAATAATATCATATTTGATCCTTTTATAACATGTTGTCATTTATTTATGAATAAAATTTCATTATTTTCAATGTTTTAGTTATTATTTTCATATTTTTTTCATATATTCCTTATCAAGAATGTTTCAATTCATGTGAATATTATATAGTTTCATCTTATAAAGAATATTCATCATTTAATAATTTTAATAATTATTCCTAAAATATATTTTTTATACCCATCATGAATTGAGTATTTGAGAGATGATGTATGTTAGGGTCACATTGACGCTATGTTTTATGTATGAAGAATAAAAATTTCCATTTTTCAATTATAATTATGTAATAGAGGTATGTAATATATTAATTTTATAAAATTATAATACTATCCTATTACTAGTTTATATTTACCTTTATATTTCATATATGATGTGTTGTGTTTAAAATAGAATCACATCACTTTATAAAGATAGATGTCGATATTATCATCTTTAAGTGAGTGAAATTCTAAGAAAGAAAAATATATTTAATATTTTTGGAAGGAAAATTATTTGATTAATATTATAGTAATGTCAATAATAACAAATAATGTTTTTTAATATTATCTATATTAAAATCCATGTAATGTGTTAAGGAAAGATTATTCACATCATTTCACGAGGCAATATTTCTCTCTACACACAAGTTATGTTATCATATCCCCTTTTAAATGGAATGTAAAAACGTTATAAATAACATAATAACTCTAGATATATAATTAACTTATAAGTATCATATATATTTTTTAGAACCATCATGATACTAAAATTTTATACGTTGTAATGGTAAAATGAATGACAATGTTTTGCGAGGTGGTAGTCATCCATGATCATGAATAATGATATAATTACGCATTTGATGGATGCAGGGATAGAAGTAGGTCAATATATTAAAATAAAAATCACTTAGTATAAAGTGTATTTTAGGTTATTATATAATTATGTTATAATAATAATTTATAGAGATGATGGACGGGATAAAATGACGTAACGCGTTAAAAATTGTTGCCTCTAGTTTCGGTGACCGCATAGGGTTTTTAGGAAATTCCTACCAAGAAGGGATTCATTCGAATAATTAGGATTGTAGGATGATAAAATTTAATACAGCTAGTTATTTTTGATGTTCATGGATGAACCAAATGGTTGTGAATGTGTGAAGATGGGTGGAGAGGGGTAACCTTTAAATTTTATGTGGGTGACATAATTGTAATTGTTTTGAATGAGAATGGTGTGACCATGTTATTCACATGACAAGGATTCAAAAATAGAGTATAATAAATAACTAGACATTATAGGGTCAAATTTTTTTCATCAAATAAATTTTAGGCATCTGGTCATGTCAATTTATCCTTATTCTTTTTTGGTAAACCTCGTAATTTATCTATTTTTACCTTAACCTTGTTAAATAATTTTTTCAAGTTTTACCATTTATTTAAGTCAAAAGTTATTTCTTTAGTTATATAATATAAATTAGTCAGATTTGATATACTTAATCCATCATCAAAAATTCCAGTCACATAACTGGAAAAAGATGATGGAAAATTAATCCCACAGAAGAAACTAGAACATGAGTTTTTAATGAGAAATTGATCAAAAGAATCCAATGATTTTAAATAAATATTCAATATAAAATTGATTCTAATGTCCTAAAATTCAATAATAGATATATAGTTGAAATGATTTTACATTTATAATAATAGAAAATACAATTTATATTTAATAATAATGTCAAATAAAATGTATTTTCAAATTTAAAAATATTTTTCATATTTCATCAAGTAATAAATAACTTTGATGAAATAAGAAAATTAACTATAAGAATTATTTTTTTTATTCTGATTCAAAAATTAACATTATTTTTTCAAATAAATTGTTTAAAATTTATAAAAATTATATTCAAAATAATTTTTCAATGTGTGGAAAAATTTTACTTCGAAAAAGAATATGGGTTTTCGAAAAAAAAATTCATTAAAATCAATACTATTTTCTATCTAATAAATATATAACCATAATTTTAATAATATAGTGTGTACTATTAAGAAAACCAAATTTAATTTCTAGCTTTTATTAGAATACTATTTCACGGTTCAATTATACTTGGTGTTTCATGTTCCTCATGATACTAATGATATTAAAATTAATGAAATATTTTTCTCTAGTTTTTTTAATCTCAGTGATTTCTGTCACAGACAATGTTGAAAACAATGAACATCTTTTAAAATCATTTTGTGTTACATTCTATACTCCATAACTAAATTTATTCCTCATAAGTTATACATGATCTTGATAATCATGGGTCAATTATTTAGAAATACCATTGTGGAATAACCCACATCGTTAAAAGGTCAATACAAAATCTTATTAATAAGAGATAAATAGAAGCATACTATCTATATGGAATAACAAATAAATAGGTCTCTAAATAGGATAACGATTGTTTATTTTGAATATATTGAAATATAATAAAATAGTAAATAATTATTATCTCTAATTGAGGTTATTGACTGTAATAATGTGAATGAAAAAAGGAATATTAAGGAACTAAAAAATATAAATAATTATGGATATAAAAGTCCATTTGATTAATAAGATATAAAGGTGATAGAAAAACATTTATGATTCAATATTATTTTCCAAATCTTTATAATTGATATTAATATCTAACAATATTAGGAAATATACAATATTTATATTTTTATATATTATAAACACAACTTCATCTTTTGGTTCAACATCAATCAATTTCAGATTTATTTATTACTCTAATAATTTAATATCCAAAAATGAATATCATGTATTAATTAAAAACAAATACATACTTTTTAATAAATAATAATATACATAATAGAATTATATGTAATTCCATTTACCTCTGGTATTTATTGTGACTAAACGGTTGGAACATGTTATCCAATATGTGTGAGTCACTATATTTTTAAGTAATACATCTGTCTGTAAAACATTATGAAATGTTCATCATAAAACATTTCAATAATGGTAAATATTATAAAATATTCAAATAATTATGATCTAAACGTTTATAAATAATTTTACTGAATTTCAAAAATGAACATATCATTAACTCCCCAAACAATATGAAGAGTATGTTAATCATCACATATCAGACATGTGAATACCTACATCATTTACTCCCTTGAAACAAAGTAATGATCTAAATTATCATAAAACATTACTGAGAAAAAAAATTAAACTTCCATATTTCTTTTGTAAAACATAGATTATTAGAGGTATTATATGAATATAAAAATGATGTAAATTTAATAATTGATATCAGAAAACAATTCATCATAAATGTTTAATTATCCATGAGTTATTCAGTATAATAAAATTTACATTATCTATATCAATTTTCTATTTATCAATGAATCATTATCTCAGAATCAAGAACATATTAGTGGTTATCTTTCAATAAATTGTTTGTTTTCCAAGAAGTTCAAAATTCAACTGAATCATTTTTCTTGGTCATCAGTACCAGTCATCATACACATTCAAATCCGTAATGAAAATTATTGCAGTACAATTTCTATTAATTTAATAATACATGTAACCTAGTCATAATTGATAAATTACTAAAATGGAGTTATTCATCAATACAAAAAAGAAAACTAAACATTCCACTTTATTTATGGTAATAACATTGTATTAATAATAATTAATTATCTATTTTTATATAAATTCTATTGACTCTTGAGGCATTGATATTTGTAGTTCCCTATCATCTTATAGTCCTAAACTTTTACATCAGAAACTTTTTTCATACCCTTGAAATGAATATAAAGGTGGTATTTCTATAAAAACTTGTAGTAATATCTAATGTATTTTTTGAAAGTACAAATGTGTTTCATTATATATTTATAACTTGTCGAAAAATAATATTTCCCTTCTTTTATTTGTCCATCATTTCCCTGATATACTATTCATCACATTCATCTCATTGGATCCATGTTAAATTGATAATTCTTTCTATACCATTTTATCAAATTATTCTATTTCTCCAGATGATATGATTATTGGAGAGACTAGTTACATTATAATGATTGTATTAGTCCCATTAAATAAATAATTACGCTTTCTGTTTGGACTACATGCATTAACGTGGTTCCTATTTATTTTCTTTTGTACCATAAATAAATGATGTAATATACTATATTAGAAAATCATGTTATGAAATATAATTTATAGACCCCATGACAGTGAAATAAATAATATAAATAGATAAATTAATTTATCTCTAATTTAATAATCATAAACATGGTTTCACTGGGGATATATCTATATTAAAATCCTTTATAATTGTTTATAAAGAAAATATGAATTTTTTTAATAGTATCTCTCAAAAGTATAAAACATGGAACCGATAAAGGCCCATTTTCATCTACTTGGTAGAGATTTGGTCAAGACCAATTCACTATTATATAGTTATCACCCATAGGTACATCTATTACAAACCCACATCCACTTCATATATCTATAATGAAATTTATTTCTAGAAAAGCCAACATAATATCTTCCTTACCCAATCATTTATATGTTATTATATTTTAATCATAATAGTATATTAAAGTGTTATAATATTAATATATGTTTTAATAAAACATGTTTCCATGGAATCTACGAAACATCATTTGATACTAACTGTAATGACACTCAATATAGTAGTTCAATGTCCATTCTATCTCTGTTACACTAGATAAGATAAAAAGGGTTAAATACCAAATGAACTATTAGTTTAGTATCTTTGGAAAAATAGATACACACATTATACCCATTTTAAATTGTAATTTAAAATATAAATCATATAAATTTATAACATTTTTAATCATTGAACTCATTCTTAAAATACTTCTTTATTTTTTATGGAATGAAAATAAAATATTGGTGATCATAAATAATCTTTCAGGGTGAAGTACACTAGAAGCTATCATGAATCATGATTCATAATGATCTTGTTATGTTAAATAACTAAACAAACATTCCATTTAAACAACATTAATATTATTATATGATAAGGAAAAATTAATATGTAATGGTAAAAAACTGAAAATAGGTTCCATTTATATAACTTGAATTTCTTGATAAGATTATGAATAATTAATTTGGTATAGAAAATAATTGAATACACATTCAGTTTAATCAATAAGTGAGAATGAAATGGATCTATAAAACATCATGGTAAAAATTCATGCAAAATAAGATAAATTAAATATTAATAATTGAAATTATTAATTATTTTATTCAATATCTCATGAAGATGACACCTTTACCATCATGATTCTCCCTCAAGATAGTTTAAAAGTAATTTTTAAAAATACATTTGATTTGGCCAAGTGGATTGTCTTTTTAAACCTATCGATGAATTGAGGGGACATCTATGATTGGTTCTTAAAAATGTCTATATGAAAAACTAAATAATCATAAATCAAAGAATTTATTTAATTCATGATCAATTTTCCATATCATTAATTATCCTTATTAAGTAAAAGAAATTGATTTATCAATATTACCCTATTTAATTAAATAACATTCAAGTGATAAAATATATATAATAATGGTATAAATTTAATGAAATAATTATATCGATGATACAAGAATATTAATATTAAATGGATTTGTAATTCCAAACTAAAATGACCATGATAATGTGATTATTTCATGATACTGTTAATAGTCACAATAGGAAGTGATGTTTCACCGTAAATTTTAACAGTATGAAATTATAATGTCTAATCCATAGGAATAATAATACTAATAATGAAACATAAAATAAAATGTAACAAATATTAATAATTACATATCATGTAATTGGGTAATTATATACACCCCATAAAATTGAATCGGTGCATCATAAAAAAAATAAGTTTCAATGGTAGGTAAGTTGATACGAATTACAATACCCCGTTATTTTTTTGATTTAATTATATTTAATAACAAATATATTGGTTTCAATAAAACATAGAACCCCATATAAATATTTATAATATCATATATTATTCTTTTACAACATATTATCCCTCTTTAATTAATAATATTTCATTATTTTTATTTTTTCATGTGATTGTTTCCTTTTTTATCATTTTTATTTTTATTGAGTGTTCTAGTTATTGTGCATATTATATAGTTTCATAATCACCATTACAGTATTCAATTAATATTTATCTTAATTATACATCAATAAAAATATTTACTAATAATCGTGAAATTTGATTTTCTGAAATGAGGTATGTTACCATCATGTTGATGGTGGGTCATATGTTTGCATTAGTAGCCTTTCTAATTTAAAACAATTACAAAAGAAATGGGGTAAGAAATATTTTTCAATATTGTTTATTGAAAAATATTATTATTTATTTAAATATCCATAAATTATTCATTCAAATGGTTTTGTGATGAAAAGATTTTCACATCACTTCATTACTATAGTAGTCCACGGGTACATGAACTATGTTATCGTTTCCAAGTGAATGAAAAAGTAAGGAAGAAAAGGATATATTACATTTTTATAATGAAAATTTATTCATAATTATACTAGTTGTTTAATTTATTTGAAATTTATTTATTTATTTTATCATAAATATATTCAATGTAAAAATATATTAAAAGACAAATCACATCACTTTGTGAGGAAGTAGTTCATCATACACATGAGAAACGTTATTATATCTCATAGATAATGGAATTTTAAATTGGCACACATGATATAATTACTCAAAATATATAATTTTTATACAAATATCATATATATACTTTATATCTATCATTATTAGTATCCATGATTGGTGGAAATAGACATACGGATGAAATAATTTCTTGTGGTTGTAGTCCACCATTCGCAAGAATGATGATTTCATAAAACAAAATTATAGAAGTGGGAATATTTTTAGGAAATTACAATATAATAAATCATCTAATTATATTTATTATTATTTCGTTATTATAAAATCATGTTATAATAAAAATTTAATTAGTATAAGGAATAAATAAAAAATCCTCATTATAGTTCATTACCTCTTATTCTGGAAACCACCTTAGGTTTTAACCAAATACCTTCATATCATATATTTCATTGAAAAAAATTTCTATAATACGACTTTATGGATTTTTGGTATTGATTTCGGTAGATAATATCCTTATCAAGTGGTTTGATGGTGTAATGAAGAGTGGATGATGAGTTCCATATAAGAAGTGAGATGAGTGAATCATTTGTAATATTTGAAAAAAAAGGTGTAGCAACATTTCTCATATATTAAACAGGTAAAAATATATTATTATGGAGCCTCGTACATGATATATTCTAAATATGGCTACAAAATAGATAATATATATGTCTGTAGGTCATTTTAACAAGTATCTTTCTAATTTAACCTAGTGTAAATCTATTTTTAACTTAATCGTGTTAAATAATTTATAACATTTTCAATTTTAATATTTTTAAAAATTTATGTAAAATATATACCAAATTAAAAATTATTGATATTAAAAATAAGTAGTACATTTTTCAAAATCCAATTCAAATAAGTGGAAAATATTATTTTAAAATTAATCCCAATCATTGGTTGAAAAGATGGGGTTTCAGAGAGAAAATGTTCAAATATTTACAATGACATTGTAAATAAAATTATTAAGAAATTTATTCGATTTATCAATAATAGATTAATTTATATGTAATTTAAATAATCATACATAAAATCCAATAACAATATATTTTAATTTTAAAAAAATTTAAATGAAGAGGTAGTTCTCAATTAAAATTAATTGTTTTTCATTATATATCAAAAAATAAATTATTTTATAAATATCCCAAAACATCAACCAAATATATTTTTTATAAAATTATTTAATAAATTAATTTTAAATTTTAAAAAAATACCCTTAAAGTGGAAAAAAATAATTTTAATTTATGTGTATATTTCACATGTAAATTGACTTTTTGAAAAACATAAGCTATATAGAAAAAATTAATTTTTCATTTATCGGATTCTTATTTCTTTATAATTAATTGATGGTAATAATTTTCAAAATATAGTTAGTGAAATTAAAAATAACAAATTTAATTACTTTGTTATAACAGTATTAAATATTACAGTTCACTTAGACTTAAGGATTCATGTATCATATTAAATCCAAAAGATTAAATTTAATGAAATTTATTTTATGGGATCTTTAATCTCGGTGTTTATTTTCAAATAAAATATTGAAAAAAATTCAAATCTTAAAATTTTAGGGTGTTATAATTTTTAAATTATCTAAATTATCATCCTTTAATTCTTGTTTTTATTAGACACTTGTCTATGTCGTAAAACCTATACCACAGTCATTTAGAGTGTTCACAAGGAATCAACCTCATTACATTGATATTGTGGATTTTTGAAATTTTTAATTCACTTTACAAAAACAAAAATGATATTTTCAATTTATATTTTAATATAATTAGGAAATTGTTTTAATAATTATACCTATATATTACATGGGGACACTTATACACACTATTCAATTTTCCCAACAAGTAATTTTTTATTAAAAATAAAAAATATTTTTTTCATGAGAAATATTATTAATTTCTTCATGAAATCATCCTTGATAAAATATATATTTAAACATTGGGAAAATATTTATTAAAAAATGGATACGAAAAAAAAATTAGTTAGGGACATAAAATAAGATAAACATTTTCGAAGTGAAAATTTTGAAAATGATTTAATACACTTAAATTTATAACATTATTCACTGACCACATGGAATAAATCTATTATATGTGAAAAAATACACATTTTTAACAGATAAATTTTATTAAATACTATTAAAATATATCTAAATTATTATGGAAGCATGGGGTATCACTATAGCTACTCAAGAAAGACTATCACAATTAACACCTCACCATTACCATAAACCATCATGTATACTGATGATAAAGAATCATATATAGTATTGGAATAAAAATGAAATTATATCTCTATTATCCCTTCAAATAATCCAAGTTATCTAATTATGTCTTATAAATTGAATAGACATATTATTGACTTCCATCTCTAGAGTAAATATTTTATTGGAGCACAAAGCATAACAACTCATCATTATAATATAATGGAACATACCATCAACAAATAAATTCACATTGACCATACAAGCGTCACAAATAATGAAATATTTCACTATGAAAACAATATTTAGTAGAATAACCTTTTAGTTTTGAAACCACATATTTTTAGAATAATTGAAAACATATAAAAGAAAAAAAAATATTTCATAATAAATTCAAAAAATAATAAAGTAATAATGAAAATATCATGTTTTATAATGGAATAAAATTATGTTCATTCCTTATATGTAAATAAATCATTCCATTTGATGTATGTAGAATGGGTTGAAATAGAAACTTTAAAAGACGGGGTTTAAAAGAATGTCCCTACCTTGAGTCTGACATGCCACATGTGTTATTTATCATACTAAATAAAAATCGTTTTTTAGTTTTAAACATTCATGGGATAAAAATTTTATTTTGTTATTTATTTTACATTAATTATAACCATGATATAATCAATGAAATAATCATTTAATTTTCACTTGGATGTTTTGAAAATATTCAGTTCAAAATTCCAGAATGACATCGGTAGGCTAATTGTGGTTAAAAATAATTATAGTACATCACCCCATAATAATATTAAGTAAATAATTATAATTTTTAATATAAACTATATTTTTAAATTTATCCATAAAATTATTTTTTGAATAATTAAATAGATTACAATCTTGAAGAGGGTAGTTTTGTAATTAATAGTAAGTAACTTTTAAATTTTTCATTGATATTTATTTTACCATCAAAGAATTATCGTAATTAAATATATATGTGATAAACGTAATATATTTAATTATATATATATATATCATCCATGTTATGTGGTGATGAAAAACTAATCACATCTCTATGTGGATGGGATAGTGTACACATGAGAATGAACGACATTATCATTTTTCAGTGCATTGAAAGGTTGTAATGTAATTGATATATTATCTGTTCATAATGATTAATAATTCATTATATTATATAAAATAATAAATTACATCATTATAAATACTCTTGAGAGATGGTGATGGAAAATGAATTTCAATGTTTCATGAGGATGTAGTTCGTCACACATTTGGATAATAAATTATTATTAGTTTGATGGAATATGAGAAGGATGTGGTTCATTCCACAAATATACTAATATCATATACTATTAATTATATCTGATTTATTTTTTTATCAAGGATGAATAACTATTGAGGTGAGTGGAAGAATATAGAAAAACACAAACAATTTTTCAAAAACGACACCTATTCTCTAGAGAATTGCATTTTGTGAACAACTTATGACAACTATTGTAGGTGTTATTCTCAACATAAAACTTCCATATTGTGTGTATGAATTCGGGGAATTAATTTTGCTTATTACTAGAAGAAAAAATGGTATTTATATATTAATAAATGAGAATAATATGTCTGATTATATTAGAGAGGTTAGGGGTACAATTGGAATTTCTCAAAATAATAAATTAATATAAATTAATATTTGACTAAAATGTGATCCAAAATAACTAATTTAGAATTTAAGATGATTATGTGATTAAATAAAATAAAAAAATAATTATATTATATACAATATGTATACCCTTATCCTTTGGTTTTGAATCATATTTAACCCATATAACTCTAACCGTAACAAAATAGATTTGTACACTTTCCGGGTAAATATAGTTACAATAAAATGAAAGAAGAAATAAGTAGAACATGGTTGATAATTTTATCCTTATAATAATCACATGAACAAATTAATGATATTTCAAAATAAAAAAAATTTAAAAAATTAATTTACTATAAATTATCCATAATAATAATTTTATGAACTATTCATTAAATTGATTTTTACAATATCAAGATAACACTAATAATTAAAATAGACTATATATTTATATCCCTAAATTAAAAGGTAACATGTAAAACTTCAGAAATTAAATAATTATCTCAACTTATATTTATTTTAATATTATAAATATCATTTATTTGAATTTTCCAAAAATTGAAAAATTATTTCATGAACTTTGTGAAACAATATACGTTAATTGTATATTCACTAAAAAATATAAATAATTTATGATTATAAATTTAAATATTTTTAATATCAATACAATATTTATATTCTAATGTATCTTTTGGTTAAAAAATTATTATATATTTTACAATTATTAAAAAAAGGAGTGTGACATGTTTGAAATTTCAATAAATTATATACTATAATCCTCATAATCAAATCAAAGTGGCAACATAAGTATATAAATTAAACTATTAGATTAATATGGTAGATATATAATCCTATAACAAGATTAATCTGAGTGTTAGAACCATTTAATAGTTTTTATCGTTTTATTTTTAACCAATACTACCAAATTTAACCATTATTATTGTTATAATTATTTACAACATTACTTAATCATACTGTCCAAAAATAAAGGTGAACTATTTATTAAAAATAAATTAGCAGATACAAAATATGGAATCCATTTTTTAGAAAAAAATATATATTTAATTTTATGATTTAAACTTAATTGAACACACAAAATTCATATGAGAACATTTTTTCTAAAACATTTTCTTTAAAATAAAAAATATTTTTTCTTATATTATATTATAAAATAAATTTAAATAATAATTATTCTAATATTTATAATAAAAATGATCTAATGAAATTTTTGAACCTTATAGAAAACTAAATATTCCCATGAAAATTCTTTAAATTAAAATATAGTTTTAATAAAAAATTTGTATTATTCACTATTGCTGAAAGAGTCAATATTTTGAAAAAAATTTAAAAAATTAAATTTACAAAAACATTAAAATTATGAATTAAATAATAAAATTCTTTTTTAAAAATATTTTTTTTAATTATAAATATCAATTATAAAACTCTAAAAAATACTTATAAATACTCAATTTTTGATGAAAACATATTATTCAAGAATTAAAAAGTCTATAATAATGATTATTTTATTATTTTATTAGATCTTACAATGAAATTCATATTTATATGGAAATTTATTTTTATTTCATAAATTATTTATCAATTTTCATACTAACCATTTTAACATATATTTTATAACATTAACATTAAAATAACAATATTTCTTTGAACATTTAATCATAATGTTTCTTATCATATACGCTTTTGAAAAAAAAAAATCCTCCAAAAAATCTCTAGATTTGCATCCATATATTTTTTAAATGAGGATTGGTATCACGTGATTGACTTTTTAAAATATGCTCTTTGAAGATCTGCATAATAAATGGATCAATAAATCACTTACTAAAAAATGAGAAATAAAATTTCTAAGGTAATGTGAGATAACACATACTTGGCTTCCAAGAAGAACCTATATGTGAAGTGATAAAATGGATGGTTAATAATGAAAATTCTCATAAGAACTGATAAATTATAATAAAGATCATGTTCATGATATTTTTTACCCCTAAAAAATATTAAATTTGTGATCGGTTAATTGGAAATTTATTATTGAACAATAAATTTAAGTAATAAGTTTTCTTGATTTTAAAATCAATTCCCTAATGTTTTCAAATTCTATTTCCATATATTCTAATAAAATTGGGAAATATATTTACCTGAAATGCTGATTTTTATCTTTATAATATTAATCCACAAACTCATTGTTTTTTTAAAAATTGTGGATAGGAATTTATCATTCTTAAATGATTTGAATCAGCTTATAAGGATCAAAAAATCTAGAAAAGAATAAATATCAATTCCTCATATAATAAAGAAATATCCAAAAAAAAAATTTATATAATATAAAATAATTATCCAAAATTGAAATTTCTTTTATGTTGAAAAACGAATTTAATATAGATAATATAATAAAATTTTTTCCCATAAATTCATAGAAATTATTCTATCTTAATATTGAAAAACAAAAATATTATTGATTTCATCTAATTCTCTTATAAGATAAATTTAGAATTTATCTTAAAATCATATTAATAACACTTAATTCATTATAATATAATATAATTTAATATATCACATATTTCTATGAAATATTAATCATTTTCACAAATAACCCAAATCTCCCAAAAATCATATATTCCGGAAAAATATAATTAATCCCTTATTTCTCAAATAAAATCCCCTAATATTCTATTTACCTATTTCCTATAATGTTACCAAATAATATAGAGATCTTTTATCAAAATAATAGTAATAAATTAAGTACAAATTAATTTACAAAAAAAATTATTATATATATAATAAATCACATGTTCCAAAACTATATAACTCTTCATGAAATTTTTTTTCTAAAAAAATATATCATACTAGCAATGAAATCACATAGTCATGTGGTAGGAGATGCACACTTTTCACCCTTGAAATGTGGGTTCAAACCTCATAAACACTCATTATATAACGAGTTTCAACCAATTATATGGGTTCTCCTATTTATAAAACTATATTCTTATAAACCATATAAAATTCAATAAAAGTTAGATATATAATAAAAATAACACTAATATATTTAAAAATAAAACAATTTCTTGACCTTAATGGTAATATCATACATCTTTTACCTAATTCCTTCATTTTTATTGATTTTTGATAATCCAACATTCAATAGATGAGGTGGAACCCTAAAATGCTTGTAGGTGAAAGAATACATGCCTGTAGGCCTTATAGGAATTCATTGCCCATAGGAACAAACACCACAAACAACCCAGACTAACTACTTGGAACTGCTCCTTCCTAGCATCCTCATCGTGAAATCATCTCTCTACCTTCGCATGGCTGTTCGGCTAGGAGTTCTCATGCATGCATAGGCTTTTCCTAATGGTAGGTTCCATACCCTTTCATTCGTGCAATCCATTTAGCTTCTGCGGTGGTGAAACATCCTTGCTCATCCTCCTTGTAGAGCTTATTCCTTGTAGGTTTTTTCTTGTTTGCATCTGCACAAAGGTGGCCTGAAGGCCTTGATGTGGACCAAATTCCCATCTAACCTGAATGCATAGGTGCTCGATGGTCTATGAAGGACCTGGGGACCAAATAGGAGGCTCGAAGACCCATATAGGGGCATATTCCTAGCAGCATAGTGCCAAACATTGCCTACTACAGTTCCCACTACAGTACCTGCTACAATACTTCTACTGTATTGCTACAATACTACTATAGTAAAATATAAAAGAAGACTATTACTAAAATATCCATTTTAAAATAATTTATTTACGAGTTACATACACCTCAGAAAATTTAACTTATCTAAAAATACTGTTAGTCACCTTAAAATTTCATAATTTAAAACCTGAAAAGGGTGTCTAATACGTTGTATGAATTTTAATTAATAAAATGATAAACCCATAGTGGTACACATAACTCATAAGACTGCCTCCCAGGAAATATCCTAATCTACCTAGCTATCTAAACCCCCAACTCATCTCAACAGTAAGGACCCATACATAAGCATTGAATATTATATTGTATATGAAGACGATTTCACATTAATTAAATTTCATGGATCTTTATTGTTATTTGTTCTTGATAATTAGAAAAAATTCTTACAAATTAAACACATATATTAAATGTGTGTATTTGTAATAATTGTTAAATATTACAAACAAACAAGTCGTTTTCTAAAAAATTAAACAAGGATTATTTTCCTGAAAAATAATAATAATTTTCATCTTGAAATTCCCATTGTCCCTAATAATACATTACTCCTTTGGAAAACATTTTAAATCTATTAAATGATCACAAAAAAGATCTTTAAGGGGTATAAATAGAAAGAAACCCATTAATATAATATAAAACATCAATATCAATAATATAGTAAACATTATCAAACGATATTTTTAGATAATGGAATTAATCATTTGTATTTAATAATCATGCACATTTTTATCAAAAAAAACATTTATAACCCATAAATAACATTTATGAAATATTTTTTCAATTGTGGGGAATCATTGGAGTAACCACAAATATAACTTATAAAATACCATCATAGTCAAATCTGAATAATTACCATAGAGTAACCATAACATATACACATGAATAATGATTATATTTAATAATTTAATTAACATATCATTATATTTTCATTATATCTTATGATAAACCTAATCGGTTAAAACTGCATTATATACGGAATAAACATATGGCCGAATTCCATCTCCAGACTAACAAATGCATTAAAGGTTAATATGAAAACCACCAAATTTATTTTTATAATATAAACTACCATAATCAAAAAAACACCCAAGAATGATATGATAATAATATATAAGGAACTATCACTTCATAAAATCAGTATTATGGGAAATAACATTATCTTTTTATAATACCTTATTTTTATAAAAAATGGGTGCATACAAATTAAAAAAATTCATATGATAATAATCTTGTAAAATAATGAAATAAAAACTAAAAAATTATAGAATCGTGATGGATGTAAATTTAATTAATTTTGAATAAGTAAATATTCATTCAATTTGAAATATTTAAAAATCATACAAATTAGAACATTTAAGGGTGGTTTTTAATTGAAAGTCCCCCCTAAAGTTAGACACATCATGTATGTTCATTAACATCCTGAATAACGAAAATTTGTTAGTTATATACTCTCTAGAAAAAAAATTAAAATTTTATTCATCATTTTATATTACTTATTAACATATAATATTCAACTAACTAATCATTTATGTTCACATCGATCATTCTGATGATATTAATTTCAAAAACAATGAATGACTTTAATAGGTTCACTATGTTCAAAGGGGCCAGAATTACATCTTCTCAAATAAAATATTAGTAAAATAATTTTAATATTTATAAATAAATTTTTCTATTAAATTTATCAAAAAATTTTTTTTGGAAAAATAAACTAAGTTATAATTATGGAGACAATATATTGTATGTACACATGAGTAATGTTTCTATGTTACGTTGCTCATTATACAAAGAACGTAAGTGTTATCTTATAATAAATGAAATATTATAATATCATATATATAATATTAAATATTTTAATATATTTATATATATAATCCATGTTGTCTGGGGATGAAAAAAATAACAACGTTTTGTGGATGTGTAGTCCACATGTTTGCACAAACGCCAATATTGATTTTTAGTGCACGAAATTGTAAGAATATAAGTGATATTATATACTAATATTTATTAATATTTAATTAATATTAAATATAAAAATTAATTTCGTCATTATAATGAGTTCTTTGAGATGGTGTTGGAAAAAAAATTAAATGGAATTGTAACGAGATAGTCTACCATATACACTGCGGATGAATTCTTTTCACATTTGATAGAAGACGATAAGGAAATGTTTCATTTTAAAATTTTAATAATATATATATATATATGGTATGTTATTTTTTATTTTTTCATAGTTGAGAATTATTTGGGGGATGGGGAAGAATAAAAAACAGAAATGAATGATTAAAAATGATGATTGTTCTTCCGAAAATTAACTTTTCATATCAAATTAATACAACTAAGGATGATTTTATATGAGAAAAACGATCATGAAAATGTGGGGAGTGATAGTAGGATGTAATTTGTGTAGTTATTTTTCTAAACCAATTTTTTTTGGATGTGTGAAAAAATGAGAATAGTTTCTGTTTTATAAGGGATGGGTTGGGTGGATTCGAAATGTCACAAACTATTAAATTAATATAAATTAACATTTAATTAAAAATAGATCCAAACGTATTAATTAATAATATAATATTACTATGATAATAAATACACTAATTAAATAAAAAATAGATATTTTTGGATGATATTTTTATACCTTTAATTTTTTAGTTATAACGCATATTTTTCCTCTTTAAATGATAATGTGAAAAAATGGATTTTTATGCATTGAAGGTCATTATAACTACTATAAAAAGAATAAAAAAAATAATACTATGGTTTATATTTTATAAAAATCATAATATATTTTTTTAATTTATTATTTTTATAAATGTTATATCATTTCATAAAATATTATCTACTATAAGATATCTTTAATTAAAATTTTAATATGTTTTCATCACAATTACATTAGTAATATTAATATAACCCTTATTATTAAAAACAAAAACTCTATTTTATCAATAAAATGTAAAGGTAATATATAATTTTTGCGATACATTAATTATTTAAATTTTAATTATTTTCATATTTTATATGTTAATTGTTTTTTACCAGTACTTTAATAATTACTGCAAAATGATTTTCCAAAAATATAATGTAATTTTATAATTTTTAAATAAATGAACTTCCATGATGACGATAAATCTCTTAGATTTCAAATTAATGTTTCCCAAAGAACATATTCTCCAAGTATTTGAATATTAGAAACAATAAACAGATAAAAAACAAGAGTATGACACATTTGATATATATTTAAATATAATACTATAATATTTATAATCTCAACCATGTAGTCCAAAATAGTAATAAACTATAACCTTGTATGACTATGGTTATTAAAATCTAATAAAATAATATTTATCTAATGGTTTGGTTAATCCAATAGTTTTTCATTTCATTATCGACCTTTATTACTAGATTTTCCCTTACTATTGTCCTATAAAATCATTGGTGTTAATATTATATGACTAAAAAAATAGTATGTAATTATTTACTAATTTTAGACCTATTATTTCCAAATATGCAATAAATTGTTCAAAAAAAAATTACAGCTGTTTTATGATTTAATTAAAAATTAACCTCGAAGAACAAAATGAAAAATATTTTTTCTATTTAATTTTATAAATATAAACCACTTTAATAATATATTATTGTATATAATACATTTAAAAAAAATTGGATTATTTTAAATATAATTTAACAAATTGATTTTTTTTAAAAATCCAACAATCAATTTTCACTTGTAAATTTTTTTAAACATACTGCAATATTTAATAAAAATGAATTATTCAATGTTCCTCTAAATTTTATTATTTTTATAAAATTATAAAAAATAATAATATTTACATAATATTGACATGATGAATTTAGAAATGAAATAAAAATTTTCAATTATTTTTTCTAAAAAATACCGAAATTAATTATAATATTCACTCATAAATGTTTGGAGAGACATTTTTTTATTAAAACATATTTTTGATGAAAATATATTTTTGATGAATAAAAATTACATCACTAAATATTCTTTTATTCTATTATAATAACAAAAAATAAAAATCATATCATGTTGTAAATTTATATTTATTTTATAAAATAGTTTTTTTAAATCATGAAAGCTAATATAATCTCATATTTATATGGGTCACATTTATATAAAATTATTTATTTTGGATTTTAATCTTATTGCGGATTATCTTGTACACCATAAAAATATTTTTTTACTTTTAAAAACATCAACATGTTACAATGTTGAACTCAAAAATTTTTACAGCCTTTTTCATGTGTTCCTCAAAATCCTCTTAGTCCTCCTGGATCCTCTCTAAAATGGATTGTTGAGATATTATTTTATCATTGTAGGATGGAGATCATTTTATTATTCCCATGTGAATCATTTGAATGGGTAATAAGTTTATATTCCTTCATATCCTCATCACAGATAGGGTTTCAGTATCTATTCTACGTAGAGCACATAAGAAATTGTTCCCCTCCTTAGGATGGTGATTTATTCAATAATCATAATCCTGGATCTCCTCTAACCATACTCATTAGATAATACTGAGAAAAATATTTCTATGAACGTATATTTTAGGGTTTTATTATTTTTATATATGTCACACATATCCTTTTATAGTAAATTTCACCAACTCTTCAATGTGAAAATAAGTACACCAAATTCTCAATATTGTTTTTGGTAGTGCTTCTCATAGATCCTTAATAAATTCTCTCATTTATTAGTCTAGGAAAAATGAATTCCCAACAAAGTTATATTTTTTAGTAGGAATTTATAAAATTTTACTTATCTCATAAATTGATGATAATACTCATATAATACATGAATACTAATGATTCTATTCATATATTTTGGTCCTTCAATTTCTGAAATTAACTCTTTTTTGAAGGATATCTATAATTACATTTTCCAGTGATACCATTCCCCAATAATAATTCTTTATCAATCCAAAGTTCTCATTTATTTAAAATTAACGACAAAATTTTCATTCCTTTCATTATTTTCTACAATATTCGAATGCTCCTCATTTTCATCCTTGGTTTGTTGTTGATAAGCTTATCATTTATAAATACAAGCACAAGTTATTCAATGAAACCCCTAAATACTCTTTTCATTATATAAATGACAATAAAAAATAAATGGTAATTGATAATATAATGACAATGAAAATATAGTCCATGCATTAACTATAGTAAGTATTATAGGATATATCCCCTTCTACATCTTTACATGATAATACCCTAAATGATGATCCACCATAGTTAAGTATCAGCATCCTTATAGTTGATCCAAACATCATAATTATTTGTTATATGATACTTTAACATTATCTAGATCATTTGGAGATCAAGATAAAAATTTTAGATCTGTATTGTCCCAATCTACTTCATGATAAATAGGATATGTGCATCACATGGTAAAACACTTTGTAGAATATTACGTTTATCTATATTTCACTATATTTTATACTATAAGTCCATAATATCATAAATGGAAAATCAATATAACGTATTACATGTTAGGAAATAACCATGTATAATATTGACTAAGAATGTGACATCAACACTTTGTGGATGACATGAAAATTCTTCAATAAACTAATAAACAAATTCCATTAGAACGGTCATTTGATCAATGATGATATTTTCCTTATTATTAATCATTGATGATAAATAAAACATACAATAACCAAATAATGTATATTCTTAAGATGATGATACCATAGAATATTCATCATCAATCTCCCATATTTATTTAATTGGGTGGTGATTCTCACAATGGAGGGTGATTTCCTTATTTCGAAAATTTATGTTTTATCTATACAAGAAAAGCTAGTCAATAGCTATTAAAATAATAAATTTATTCTAAAGAAAGTTTCATATGGTTTTCTAGGATTTAAATGCTACAAATATGTATTTGTGAGGACTTATATAAATGGGATATATTAATTTACCTATTTTTAATTATCACTGATAACTCTAATTTCATGTTTTTTTTTCATGTTTGTATTGTTCCATTTAATATGTTTGATAATAAAGAATACAAGGTACATTAATAAAATATAATACTTTAAATTAATGAATTAATAACTAGCTTAAAAATAATGAAATTATTCTTAGGATCCTCTTCAATAGTTTAAATGATATAATACCACCCTTTCTCTCAATTCTATGGAGTTATTTTTGTCAGTTGACATCACCAACCCTCGGATTAGTTAGTTAGTTTACATAGTTTCCCTATTAATTAGAGTTGAATCCATTGAAAATAATCTCAGGGTTGATAGTATATTTTATTACATACATAATTTTGGATGGTTTCTCTTGATGAGACTCACTGTTTACATTACATTCCTTCCAGAACCTATATTATATCACTTCCCCCTTATTTTATTTTCTGTGACTATTCTTCCCTCACTTTTGATGATTGTGATATTGAAAATTCATTACACTATGATGTTTATCCATCATAACACTATGATGAAAATCTATTATCATTTTCTTATTTCCTTTCCCATGAGAATTGGGTGATTCAACAATCCCTATATTGACTTTGAGGGGAAAATATAAAATTTTCACACAGCATTAAAACAGTCAAATTACAAAATATTTTCTTAAATATAGAATTATCACAATAAAAAATAAGGGAAAATTACTTTTAGGGTTAATAAAAAATTTGGATGTGTATTGGGAAATTCCTGTAATGATCACCTCATACACCTTATTGAATTTTCCATTTGTTTTCATAGGGAAATGGAAGTTGCTCCCCAATTTCCATCTGAGAGACGATTGTAATATTTAAAAAAACATTCTTATATCATTAATTCCATTTGTTCTCAATGATCTAATCGTCAATCATTATCTTTTTTTATCAATTTCCACCGTTGATCTGCTTCACTATCCATATGTTAAGCAGCCAATTTCAATGTTAATTGATGGATATAAATAATATTATAAATAGGGTAAATATATTAGTATATGTATAATTGATAATATGGCCCATTGAAATTTAGATGGATTTTTCATATTAATTTTTATATTTCAACTTTTTATTTCTTAGGTTGATGTTGGATTTTCCGTTAATCCATGTTTCTCTTCAAAATATAAGTTAACTATGATCGTATTGTCACGAAATTATTGAATCCTTCTCCCAAAAGGTTGGGAATAACTTTTTTGATGTCATAATATGTCCCCTCAATTTTTTTATTGATTTTGTTCCGCCTATTTAAAAAAATGACTAAAATAGAGGGGATAATAAGGATTAGATTTTTTTAAACTATGAATCAAAAAATAAAACCATGATTATATAATTGATAAAAAATAAATGACATTTACACATAAATATATGAATTTATAGATTTCTTACTATATTACCAAAGATATATTTCGAAACATTAAATATTATGATCATTATTTCCATAAATACTTGTTTCTAAGGACTGTTTCAATTTAAAAATTATAACACCCTAGTAGTGTTAAAACAAGTCTATAGAAAGGGTTCGTTTTCATTAACTATGTTATGAGAAAGTCAAGAGCAATATTAGATTTTTTGGGGTTATTACCTCTAGCTACAGCTATTAAAAATTCATATCCCCATTGGGTATCAAAATTGGTTTTTATCTTCTTATGAACCCCTTAATGAATAATTTATTGAAATTTAGATATTTTTTTATTTGTTTAATATTAACATAAAGTATTTCACAAGGATTTTATAATATTATTTCCAAAAAACTACTACGATTTCATTTTTAATAACTATTTCATTCTAAAAATTAATGAACCTTAATTCATGATTTATTATACAAATATACACATAATATAATCCTTGTGGATCCTGAGGCCTAATCTATATGGGAAATTATTTTTATATAAATAATGGAATAAAAATTGAGGTAGATAAATTATTGTAAAACTATATAACAAGACCATACAATTCATTTTCCCTTAAATACCTTCATTGGATTACATGGGGATGTATATAATATTTGGGTGATCTATAAAGACCACAAATGGAGTAATAAAATAATAACATGTCAAAACTGATATAGGTGTTTTAAATAGAATATCATGGTTTAATAATAGGGGTTATAATTATAATATTGAACATTAGATAATGTTATATTTAGAAAACATAATGAAAACATGGTTACGTTGAAATAACATAAATCATGACATCATAAACATAAGTCAAGAATAATTTTTGATACATCAGAACAAAGTGTTCTTCGGATAACCAACCATTCACCAGTAAAGTTATCACATATGATAAATGCATTACACAATTCATTGAAGAGATACATAATTTTCATTTCACTATTAACTTTCATATCATGTATATAAATAAGTGTGAATCAATGATCATACTATATTCAGATTTATTTTATTATGTTCCTTCTAGTGTTTATATAGTGTGGGATAAAGACATTTATTTCAAAATCAAGGAAATAATATAAAATATATGAGAAAACCCTTGAGTTGATATAGTGATCAGTATTCACTACCAAAATGTATGACTTGGAAAATCATGGGATATTTTTATTTGCATAATGTGGGTTCAAAATAACTCTCCTAATTGTTTTACTGGAGTTAAATGTGTACCATATAACATGTAAATAAGAAAATACTACACAAGGGATTTGTTACAATCATATTCCAACATGTTCAACAGGAAATAAAAAGTCATAATATAACTATGTTCCTTGAATAAATAAGAGGCTGACAATCCCCTATCTTGGGAGGGTTTTAATAATGACATAATAGGAGGTTCATTAGAGATTGTAATCTTATTGGTCAATATATATAAATCTAATGGTAGATTAAATTCATGGGTTACGGGTTTTGAGTTAGGAGGGATAATATGTTTGGTGAATTTTTATAGAAAAAGTGAGGGGATTTCTTTATTAATTTATAAACATAGGTTTAAGACTCTATATGATAATTTATCTGAAACAGAATCCATCCCTTGGGTTTTCCCATGGGTTATACCATATAGGATTGTGTTTAATTAATTTAAACTTTTAAGAAGAAAACTCATTAGTACAATAAAAAATGTCATGGGGAAATGATTCATTTTTATAAATAATTAACATTAAAACACTAAAATTTTACCTAGATTTTGGAGGATTAATAATAGTTTTATGAAATCTATCAAATAAATTAAAAAAAATTCATTTTATTATGGGAAAAATATTTTTGGAAATTTATACACATTTCTGCCTTTATTACCAATTTTTTTAAATTTTATGGTTATATAATAAATACTGCATATTTATATCATATATAGATTTTCCCAAATAATTCAACAACAACCACAAAATATTTAAAATTCAACATTTTATAAATTTATCATTCTTAATAAAATATATATTACTTAGTAGTAATATTATATTAATACAAATTTAATTTAAGGGAACATAAATTTATCAAGACTAGAGTCTTTATGGAAACTATATATTTGCATATAACTCAATTTGAATTTCATCATCTATAATTATAATTTTTATCAAAAAATTTATTTAATAATTTAAAAACTAAAAATAATACAGGATAAATATAAATATTAATTTTAAATATTAAAAATAAATATAAATTTGTACCATTATATTCTAGATAGAAAAACATTTATTATACAGTTGTATTCCATAATGGAGATGAGTTTGGTTGTGAATTTCGTTGAGTGTCTATTCATTGATGGTTTAGGACATGATATCATGAAGCTAGAAATTATAAATTAAATGGATTATCTCGTGATTTAGTAGTTTAATAATAGTATGGTCATTTTTATTGGAGAATCCTAGTGATTCCATATCTCTCGGAAGCTTTTATAAATGGGATTCAAAGGGTATGATCTTAATGGTTGAGATTGTTTCATCTTTTTTCTATACTAATTTTATTTTATCATTACCCTTAATATACTAATATTAATGTACATTATAAAATGGATATAATATAAAATTTTATGATTACTATGGTTCTTTTATATCTAATGACCTATAACTAACAAAAATTTCTAATGTACTGCATGTGTTTTCTAAGGAAACATTCATTAATTATCCATTTATTTATTCAAAAGGGGATTTCATTTATAAAAGTCATGTCACTATATATATTTTTAAAGGACCTCCATATAACAAAACTCAAACTCAATATATCACCAATAATTACATGTAAAACTCTTCAACATACTTTTTCCATATTTTTTATGTCACTGAATGGTTCGAAACATATCAATCATTTAATGAATAAGGTCATGTCTTTTCAAGATTCCCTCTCCAATTTAGTCATAACATGTTGGGGTTATAAAACTCTTACCATATAGAGCATCATATTCTATCATATCAGGGACATATTGGAAATAATTATTATAGGAGAACTCTATCATGGAAAGGTGTTGATCCCAAAATCCCATAAATCCATCCATAAAGTCCTTATTATATACTCTAGAGTTTGAATTGTCAACATTGTCTTACAATCTGTCTGATAATGATATGAAGTAATGATACTATATTAGATCTATAATTCGTTTGGTAGACATATCTAGAACCTTGTGGTATTCTTCTTATTATAAGAATATACAATGGATAGTGGTACTCTATAAATCATTACCATATCCAACAAGCATATCATGGAAATTTATATATAGGGGAAATATTCTACTGTGTAAATAAAATGTACTAAATTTTTGTTGAGATCAACTATACCCTAAATAACATTATGGATACTAAATATTTTAGAGTGTCTTATAAGGAAATATAGGTTGATTCTTACCATTTCCATAATAGTTAGTGTAATAGATAAAACAAACCCAAATAAATTATATATTCAGACATAAGATGATGGAATACCAATCATTTAGATATGTCTTCTATAATTTCGATGTTTATATTTTGCCACCAAAATATATTCATTAATATATATATATATCATCCTGCTTCAATGATGAATTGATAATTATTGGATAGGTTAATCATCCCAAAGTTACCTATTTAATGTAACTATTTTTTAGGTACCCCTAATTATATTTTTTTACAAACGTTTATATAGGATTCTTTTTGGGATTCATATAGAGAAATTTCGAAAATTATGTATAAGTTTAGGCTAGGGAATGGATAGTGAATGTTTTTCTCTAACTGTATTCCATTTCAAAGAAAACCATGAAACCCATGTTAGTGGGATTATATACGGTTGTTGAATGGTTAGTCAATTCATGCACACTATCATGAGAGACCATGTGGCATATTTATAATAGGACATGGATTTTGTATGTTTTTTTTAAACATGTGACTTTTTTTAGAAACCACAGGGATGATATTTGAAGTGATCCAAATTTTTATTACAATTTTTTTAACCCATATTTAATAACCCTGGCATACTAGTATGACCTAGTATCAGTATATAACATTATTGGAGCTTTTAAGATGGATTTTTCCCCTTTAATTCTTTCCAAAAGTGATCTAAATGTTGGGAAACGTCCTTCGATCATAACATGGTTAGTTTCCTTCTTATGTTCTAATGATTCCATGGTCACCCTTGTTCTTTACCGGATTATATAGAGACATGTACTATTTTTATGATATAATAACCATAATTTTATATCAAAAATAGATCTATGTTGTCCTCATTCTCAGTTGGATTATTATATGTAAGACATTGTGATTACCTGTCGATCATAGGGTATTTGATTCCATTATAATGACCAAAAAATAATTACACTAAATTGATTTGTTTAATATAATTTTTGTTTAAATAATAGAAATTTATTAAATTTGATTAAATGGATTTCATTTGGTTTTCTAGAAAACCACAATTCAATTTAGTTGTGTGTTTCTTTAAAAAGGTTTTTGGCCTAAAATAATCAAACCAAAAATTACATTAAATATAAGTGTGTTTATGTATGTCTATGGAAATTTAAATTTTTTAATTTTAATTCTTGTTATTTATAGAAATTTATTGAATTGAATTTTTTAATTTAGTTGAAGAAATATTACTTGATGGAAAACAAAAAAACCCTTATTCTATTGAATTTTGTTTTTTTGATGAAATTTATGGAATTGATTAAATGTTAAATTGAAAATTTTAATTATTATATTGGATTTAGAAATTTAATAGGGACATTCATTCACGTCCCTATTTGTTAAAACAGATTTAAATGGTTTTTGTTGAAACATTTGGGTTTCATCTAGTTGAAAAGATATTTTTTTAATTAAAACCATATTATAGTTTAAATGAAAAAAAATTTATTTTTGAATTGGAGAATGGGATGTAATTGTATTTTTAAATGTCCTAAAATAAATTTTCCATCAATTTCTGTTATTAGAGAATAAGTAATCCTTAAGTAATTATTGAGTTATTTGGATGACACTATACTATTTAAAATGTTCTAAAAGATAATATAAAAACATCACATCCCATAGGAGGTAGTGATAAGTCCTCTTTGTCCATGGTTTAAAGAGACGTATGTGCATATCTTTCATTTTACAGTGACTGGTCCTTATATAATAGAACTATTTTACCATACTAAGAATATGACCATGTTTCTCACTTATAATATTTATAATGAATATATTATATTGTTGTAAACTATTTTATATGCCTTTAAATTTATATAAATTTATATATATATATATATATTTGTTTATTTAATCCATTAGTGAAAATTGACATTTTTTTAAATAACTGATTTGTTTATATGTACGTCCGCCATTTTAAATGTATTTCCATCATTTTTAATGTGAATAACAAATTTATAAACCATTTTAATACTTTTTAATGAAACGAATTATTATTTTATATATTTATTTGTAATACCAAAACTATTTATTTGAAAATTTCAAGTAGTTTCCTAGAAACTTTTATATTGGTATCCTATTCTGGAATATTTTGGATAAATAATACTAGGATTTGGATAACACCCTACATATTACTTTGAGTATTTGTATATTACCTCCTTCCTGGATTGAGAAAGGGAAAATGATCACTTAGAGGTTCTTCTATCTGTTGATTCATGGACATGGTGAGTTTCATAAAAGTTCAGACAAGGGAATGTTTTCCTCTTTTTTAGTACTTGATTATGGTACATTAGGTTTCTATACCTATTTAAACTCTATTAAATTCCTCCCATTTATTTTTATTCTATTATCATATTGATTTGTAATATTTATTCTACACTATTTGTGGAAATTTTATTCAGACATTCTTTGTGTATGATGCTATGTCCTAGTCACCAACCAATAGGGATCAGGAATGCCATTCCAGCCATGTTATTATTTTCTAATTTATCATGATTCCCTGTTACCCAGACTAGTTCATGAAAAGGGTGAATTATATATTTATGTTGAACATATTTTCATGAAGTCAATATGGAGTGTTAAATATTTTTAGGACATAGTAGGTAGTTTCACTCATGTGGTTGGAAAACACTCACTGAAATGAACCTTTAGTCCCAACAGGTAATTAGGAAAATATATCATGTGCAATAGTTCAATTATTTTCCATAATTTTTATTTATATAGTATTGAAATCCATATATGGATGTTCAATAGATTCATATTAATTTCTCTTGTTCCTCTTTTTGAACGTAACTTGATGTATTCATTATTGGCTGCTGATGTTTTGAAGCATCATGCCTCCAAGAAGACGTGGGAATCTGAACGAGGAAGATGTTGTGGAACCTTAGTTAGTTAATTAAATTATAGATCAGAATATAGTATATGTGATTTTTCTCATAGTACATTCTCTATAACAGGATCAACCTCTAGTCCCCTTTAATGCTTCATCATTGGATACTCATAGGGATGTTCATAATATTTTCTTTCGCTTGGGTTATTGGACACACCTGACTAAATCATGGTAATTTAGAACACCTTCGTGCTATAAGGGCCAACCAGAAGATAGTTAGATCTGATGGTGACAATGAAGAAACATGGTGGTTTAGAATATTGAGACTTCATGTTCATTTTAACTGAGATGTTATATCCAAATTCAATGTTATTATCTATGTCCCATGAGTTTTAAAATAGAAATAGGCTGATAAGACCGTGAAACAATATGTAATCAATTTTTCTGAGATCAAAAATTAACAACCCAATATTATGATGAATGAAAAGATGATGGAATTACGGTTTGAGCTGGTGCTTCCTTATGAAATTAGTTCTTAGGTTTTCTTGCAGAATCTATCTTCTAATACTGGTATGATTGATGTATCTATAATTCTTGACGTGGAACTGGTATGAAAGTGTGGTTTATCAGGAATTTCATTACCTAATATTGGTAGCATGAGTACCTTCATGGGAAAATGGATGTATTATGAATATCACAATAGATGCCTATTTCAGGGTTGTTCTATACATCCTTCATTATTAGGAAAAGGTCCTTTGATTTTCTACAAGTGTGGAACGAAAAGTACGTCTATGAGGTATTCCACTAAGGCAACAAATAACTGTGGCACTTGTGGATGTCTGGGGAACTTATTGAGATTATTCAATGTTTATTCTACTACTTGTTAGAGAATGAGATAATTGGTTCCTCCAAAAATTTTGGTGAATCTAAATCCGTATCATTTAAATGGGTTTCAGCCTCATGAATATGTGACAATAATTTATCTAGTGGAGGAAGAGTCTATAGAAGAATAATATATGAGTACAATTACTGATATATACCATTATTATAGATTTGTCATTTTTTCCTGCTATATTTTAGACTAGTTCATCTTGTTCAATTATTTAAACATTTATTTTTAATACTCTAACTCTTCCTACAGAGCAGTTATCTTATGTTTGGATATTACTTCACCCCTATGTAAGAAGATATTATAGGGTCTCTGTAGTCCTAGAAGTGACTTCTATCAATCATATGTATAACTTTTTGGATATTTCTAGTTATCGACATGAATACTCGTGATATCATTTTTTGGATAGATTTTATCATTACAAGAAAATCAAAAATAGATTTTATCATCAATAGGTCTTCTATACTACACTTAGTGATGGGCCTCATTTATTTTAAGGAGAATGTGACCCAAGTTCGAACAAGGTTGGACCTTCATTTATAGATTTGGGAAAATTAATATCAGTTTTTACTTTGATATAGTGTGGGAATATTTGATTGGTTATCTCAATCAATATTTTTGACTTTGGTGACGTATTTTATTCCTTTTTCTCTGGTTTTCCAATTATATGGGGGTTTCATTAATCATTGACATAGTTCCTGGTACTCATCTAGTTCTTATAACAACATAACACATGATGCTAAAGGAAACTAATGAGTTGAATTACTAGTTGGACTATATTTTTTATAAAGGTTTTTGACGCCCAAGGGTGTCACCTCAGACTATGTCGGCTCTCTTTTCTATGAAAGATGATGGTTATCTTCGTATATGAGTTGATTACAAAGAAATAAAATAAGTAATTAAAAATTCTAAAGTATCATTTTTCAGGGATTGATAATCTATTTGATAATTTGAAAGTGTAATAGTGGTTCTCAAAGATTGATCATCACTTTTGTTACCATCAATTGAGGATAAAGGAATCTGACATTCATAAAATAGCATTTCGGAGTGGCTATGACCATTATGAGTTCCTTTCATTTCTTTTTTGTTTAAAAATTCTACTACAATTTTACTGTGTTAATGAATAGTATTTTCCAAGAGTATCTATATACTTTCACTGTGGTATTTTTGGATGAAATCCTTTTTAAATCTATGTTTGAGTAGCATCAGGGGCATCATATGAGAACAGTTTTTCATTTGAGGAGAAATCACAAAATGTACACCATGTTATCTATGTGTGACTTTTGGATAAAAAAGTGAAACTCATTGGAAATGTGGTGTTAGAACATGGGATTTATGTTGAACCTATGAAAGTAGAATCTTTTATGAAATGGGTACAACCAGAGATGGTTTATGATATTCAAATCTTCTTGTGTTTATCTAGTTATTATCACTGCTTCGTTAAGGACTTCTTAAAGTTTTCTTCTCTGATGACATCCCTAACTAAGAATGAATTTAATATTTCATGGGATGATAAATGTCAGAGTTTATTTTTTGAGAAGAAACATATATTTACTATTATGTTTGTGTTGACTCATCTAGAGGCTGAGCTGGGCTATGTGGGGTTCTATGATGCATAGGGTCTGGGTTTGGGCTGCATTATTATGCAATGTGATTATGTTGTGTTCTATGGATATCATCGACATAGGAAACAAAAGAAGAATTATCTTACCCACTACCTTAATCATGTAGTATTGATACACACACATAAGAGTTACTGGTATTACCTATACAAAAAATGGTTAACTATGTTTTCTAACAACAAAATCATTTGTTATATCTTCAATTAAAAATATTTAAATATTCTGTTCAGGGAATGGGTGGAATACCTATGGTAACTATATTTATAAATCACATATACCACGAGTAAATGGAATGTCATTTCATAATATTTCAGTATGGAACATCCAATACATGCAGTGAAAGAATCATCAAAAGATTGGAACATGATGGCTCTATTTTAACAATTACTTATAGGGATCTATAAATCATGGGATGTGGTTTCCATAGACATTATTCAATTTATATATTCTCCTCTAGAATTGATTATTCAGGAACATAATCATGATGATTAAGTAAATAAAAGTAGGGACACTTTTTATGATAGAGAGAAATTTGTAGAATGTTTGTACTCAAAAGAGGGCATTCTATTATTTAAGAATATTTTTGTGTCGTTAGCCGCACGTTATGATATTATCGGACAATACAATAAATCCTACTAGGAAATAAAAATAGAAATCAAGAACATGTTATCAGACATGATTTAATGTTCAGGTGGCCAGGTATAAGATAGTACATCACTGAGTTTCCCTCCTATTTTTTTACATTCTAGTAGGTGATGTTCGAGCACCATAATCCTTTGACTCTAATTCATCAACTTCTAGTGTCTATGTGGAAGTTGGATGAGATATCAATGGAAATTATTTTGGGGTTGGTCATACCTAGTGAATGAAGAATGTGATATCAGATTTGATTGATCATATGAATAAACCAGAACACATTATACAAATTTGTAATACAACAAATGATGAAGAGTTGGGAAATATCTATTTTTTAATATATTGTTCCTTAGTTGGGAGTTTCATCTGTTAGAGTCTCTAACAGTAATCCTCAGTTCAATTATACCATGTATCTCAACTAAGAATGTATTTATCTATTCAATCTCATATTCTTAGAAGAAGTGATCATGATGTTTAAATTGAAATATCTGTAACTAAATGAAATTTCAGGATCATTGATTCTGAATCTATGTTATTTTTTGAGAGGAAAACACATTTGGGTTTTTTCAATTGAATCCCAGTTTTTATTCTCATGAGATGTGGGAGAGGTTGGAAGTAATGATAGAGTAGTGGACTTATCTTTTTGGCATGGATGCTTCTTCATCGACTTTCTGGGTGAAGAATGTTTCTTTTATGGGGTTGTCTGAAGACCCTATTACATTTTATGGAATTCTTAATTCCATATTTTTACCATTCATTGGTTGGGTTTCATTTATATTTTTTCATGTGAATTTTGAATTTTTTTTAAATTTCTTAGATAGTGCACAGTTAGCGCATGGATTTTAAAAAATGTGTGCCTTTTAGAGAAATCCATGAATCACAGGGTAGTGGGAATTTACACAGTTGGTGAAAAATTATTCAAGTCATTCACCCTCTTAGAAGAAACCATGAGACACATTTATATGAACCACACATATTTAACACAATTTTTCTAAATGAGGGTTCCTTTCTCATAAAATTTCTAGATGGGATATTAAGTGTTCCATATTTTTAATAAAATTTCCCAAAACCCTCTTGCATGCACAATATGGGCTAGTAAAAAATCAATACCACTTTATCTTATCCTAGAATCTCCTAAGAAGTATATTTGGCCTTTTTTATCCCCCCATGAAGTGTTCTGAAGCATGTGGACTTCCCTTTGATCTTCGCCTTGTTGGTTTCCTTCTTCAGTTCTTATTCTACCAAAATATATCTCATTTTATCTAGTGTTTAATTAATAAATATTTTATTTTCTATATGTAATACACAATGTTTTAGATCTAACTCTTCTTTTGATTCATATTTTATAATTTTCATCATTCTCCATTAGAGTTTTCTATGTTTGACATTGGTATTCTTGATCTTTTGATCTTGAGGTAGGTGGTTCTTTTATGATTCACAAATAATATTAACACTAAATTACTTTTTTTAGTTTAATATTTTTGTATTAAATGATTTTGTTTAATTTTGAATAAAGTTATTTCAATTGGATTGTGGGAAAAACCAATTCAATTGAATAAGGTCTTTGAAAAAAGATGTTTTGGAATTAAATTAGAAAACCCAAAATTCCATTGAATAGGGGTGTGTTTATAGAAGTTTGTGTAAATTTAAACAGTATAAATTAAATTATGGTTTTGAGGTATATTTAATCAATTAAATTTTTGATTTAATTTTTAGAAAATTTAATTAATTGAATATTTATAAAAAACCCAATTCTATTGAATTGGGGTTTTGGGATGTTATTTATAGAATTGTTTGAAAAATTAATTGTTGAATATAATTATAAAAATCGAATATGAAATTGAATGGTGATATATTTTCAAATCTCTATTTATGGAAATGGATTAAAATGATTTTGATAGACACCTCATCATTTTATCATATTGAAAAATAATGTTTTTGATAAAAAATATGTTATGGATTTTAAATGGAAAATTGGAATGATTCAAATTTATAATGGGATTAAATTGTATTTTATGTAGTCTTAATATAAATTTCCCACCATTTTCTTATTATATCACATGAAATACTTTTCTAGTTTGTGATTTATTTGGATGAATCATCCAGATTTACAATGTTCTAAAACATCATATCAGTACATATCATCCCTCAAGAGATTTTGATGTGTCCACATTGTCCATGGTTCAAAGGTACATATGTACATATTTTTTATTTCATAGTATCAGATCCATAAGTATTCAAATTATCATAAATAATATGTAATTTCATGTTATTGTGTGCTTTTGGCATTCCAAATGACTATATTCCATTATTGTAAAATATTTTACGATCCTTCTAATTTATATAAACTGTTTAATATAAATGTGATTAAATTAATCCATTTATGAAAAGTGATATTCATATAAACCACCCCTTTATTTTAAGGTATTTACATGGTTGAAAATTTGTACCATCATTTGAAATATGAAGCATTAATTTCTATATGATTTCCATCCATTTCAACATAAATCCTTATTCTATTTAATATTATTTTTGAATTCCAAACATCTTTTTTTGAAAACTGAAATTGATTTATTGGTTAATTTGATATTGGAATATTTTTATAGAATCTTTTGGTGAAATACTGGTTGAATTTTCCTCACAACCTCATTTTTCCTTTTCATGTTTGTAGATTACCTCTTTTCAAGACAGAGGAAGGGAAAAAGATCACTTAGATGTGGTTCCCGTTGTTGATCCGTAGACATGGTGAGTTGAATCTAAGTTGGGACATGGTCCATTTTTATTATTTAATAGTACATGTTTATAGTACTTTATGTTTTTATATAATTTTTAATTCTAGTACATTACCCCAAATGGAATTTCATTCGTATGCATACAGATTTCTAGTCTTTGTACCACATTATTTGTGTAAAATTCATTCACACATTCATTGTATATAATGGTCGGTTATTATCATAAAAAAATCTGAATCATGAGATCCCATAGCTCTATGTATGTTCCATATCAGTTATTACGTTACCAGGTTACATGGACTACTTTTTTAACAAGTAGTACCATAGGTTATGGTTCAAATTCTTGTCTTAAAGTTAGTATGTAATTTCAAATCATCTTAGGACATAGGAATTTTTCATATTGAGTGTTTATCATATAATGACCCAGTATTGAAATATCTATTAATTACATCACTTTTTATGAATACTTATAAAATTATAAAAATATTCACCCAAAAACCATACTAGTCTTGTGCATTTTTCAAGATTGTATCATAAAAACTGGTATGTAAGAGAGATACATTATCTCCCACTAGGTTCTTCATGACTAGGAACCTTCCAAGACATATGAAACATAACACATGATCTCATAACCCATGGAAGTATACCTAAAAATGGGTAATATCATATTCTTAGTAAGGGTAAATAAGGGATACATTTAAGTATAATCATGTTCATAGGGGTGTGAAAACGTGATCAAAACATGTTGAAGATCATACCCAACATATCAAAGATAATAAACTTGTATCATTGGAAAAATATTGAATGTTTATAAGGTCTGTATCATAGGGAAATAAAGAATATATTCCATGTAATTATAACATAGGAATAAAACATTGAATTTTGTGAGACGCATAACCATATAAAATGATTTCCATAGTATATATGTCATTACTATAAAAACCATCATTGCAGAAAAATTCCTTTACTAAACTGGGTTCACAGCCCAGTCCTTCCCGGTATTTCTGAACTGAGTTTGCTCCATGTTCCAGCCCTATAATATTGATCTTTGTTCACTTATTATTCCATCCATGTCTATCTCATTAGATATAATTATTTTCCCAATACAATAGTGGAATATATAACCCACATTTATTATAATAAAATCATACTTATATATTCCACAAAATCATAAATAGTCATATCATAACTCGTAAAGTAAAATGGGTATCATAAACATGTAATCATATACTAACATGTGAAAAAATATATAACTTTTATAATAATTTCATAAAAAATAAAACATGTGAAAGAAAAAATGAATTACATAAAGATATAACCTGTAAAAGACAAAAAAGTTTCATAAAAACTATTACATCATGAACAAAAAATTCAAACAAAAAATATAAATTGATCCTTTAGATATTTTCCAATTATTTCATGAGTATCATCAAAAGTTTTCATCTCAAATGGAAAATAATTTTTTAATATCATTCAAAAACATTTCATGAGGAAAATATATTTTCTTCGATAAAATTAACTTTTAAAAAACATTAAACCTTTTGAAAACAATTTTTTTGTTAATATAACTTATAAATATTTAATTCAAACAATCAAAAACCCATTTACATGAAAACTTATAAAATTATAATGAAATTTTTTTGAATACAATTTTACATGAAAACTTATAAAATATCATGAAAACATTTTGAAAACTTTACTCTTTAAAATAAAACTAAATTATGAATTTATGGAATGATATAAAATAATTTTCATTATTTAACAAAATAAATTACAAATAATTTAAAAGAATATTTAATGAAATTATTTTCTTGATAGTGAATAAAACTCTAAGATTCTGAACATTACTTTTAAACCGTGAAATGTTTTGAACGGTAGCTCGACCAGAAAGGTACAAGAAGATAAATTATTAGAAAAACATTTGATTATAGAGGTAAAAGTTGGTAATAATTACTTTTAATGATCATATTAGAGTCATAGAAATTTTTTTGGAAACCATTTATAAGACATGTTTTTTAATGAACACAAATTTTTGACTTGAGAGAGAGTTAAAGATAGACTTTATTAAAAACATATTATTAACTATATTATGTAACAAAGCATGTACAAATAGTACCATGAAATTATTAGATCATTAATGACCATTGGAAGATAATATAAATTAGTGTCATTTATATATGGAGTATAATATTTTATAAATTAAAGAATAACTATATAAAATATTGAAAAGTGATGACATTATTTATATAAAATCTTATAACATGTTAACTTTCAACCATAATACTCATGAAATAATATGAAATTACATGAATCTTAAAACATCATTAATGTAAATATAATTATTAAATAACACGTAGATGGTAGTATATACACCTCATATGATGTTATAGGTTCATATCATGGAATTTTTCTCATAGAAGGATAACTGAGACAAAAATCTCATTACTGGTCTGGTAACATTGGAATCATAAACCACATGACAAAAATACCATAAAATGGTAACTTAATTTTACGTCATGACTAGCTCACCGAAAAATCGCTAGTCGGACGAGTCGTCACATGGCCTCATGTGCATCTCCCCATATTACATAAGATGTTGACTGACAGCGAGGGTCTAATGATAGTCAGTGGGGAGACTATACCATCTAATCAGAGTTTCACAATGGTATAACAATGTTGATAACAAAAAATAGTGTTAGGAGTAACTCATAATGAAAAAAAATGGAAGATGAATAATACTCATTTTATAAAAGTGGCCAATGCCAAATTATACAGTAGACGCATGCATGACATGCTAATGATAAAAAAGTAAAAAATAGTGACCAAAACCTCATGCATTACATTCCAATATAGAAATAAATAAATAATGTCTCAAAGCCCCAAGGGGAATCTCCTCAAGAATCCCGAGACTCGGCATGATCATCTTCTCCTAACTCCCATGTAAATGAAAACAAAATAGTACTACAACCAAATAGAATCTACTTGCATACCCAGTGCAATGGAGGCCCGAGTATGGTGTGAGAAATAAATATCAGTAGGCTGGGACCACCAGTGTTTACTCAAAATCTAGACATTTAATAAATAATATAAAACACGTGAAGACATTCATAAAATAATAAAAATAGAACAAAGTAACTATATATTAATGTACCTGCTTCAGCCTTCAGGCGGTGTCTGAACCTGCACCATTCATTTGTCATGCATACTCAACAATCATTGCATAATCATTTTCCATATATCAATTTCTATAATATTATTATGAATGTCTTGAGATTTGGCCTATGCCTCACATCCCCCATGTAAGTCACTCACCAACTATGTATCTAAAGTCCATCTATGTAACCAATGTAAATACCTAATCCAAGCTTCTACTTTGGCGTGGATAACGTGTCATAAGTTATTCAATTTAATCTTTCATATTTTATGTCTAAAATCGTCCACTAAAATAGTGATTCTCTCCTAGGTCCGTCCAGAAATAGTGGTTCACATAATTCATTAATATCCCTGAACCCTTTCTCATAAATAAGTCACAAATCATCAAGTCACAACATCCTTCATTAACCATTAACTCAGTTCACACAAGAATAATTGGACCCATAGTCCAATATTAATTAAAGGGTGTACAACATCATGTCTAGAACCTTCATGATTATTCAGATCATCAGTCCACAATTCACAACCCATGGTTATTTGAAGCATCTATCTCTATCCCATAAAAGAATATTTTCTTACAATAAGGGTGTAGAACTCCATGTCTAGCACCCTGTGAGTATTTGGAGAATCAGTCCCTATCTCACCACACATTTATCAATCTTACATATACATCAATAATTTGTGTTGAACATCAGGTCTGACACCCTCTGAGTGTTTGGATCATCAGTCCCTGTCTCACACCCCATTCATCAATCAAACATATATATTTATCACAACTGTTGAATACCATGTCTAACACCACAAAATCAATCTATTAATTAATTAAACAATTAATTAACAACACAAATAACACTTCAGATAAGTCAAAAAAAAATTAACCATTCAACATATCATTAATGAATAATTAATTAATAATTAATAATTCTTAGCAAGCCAATTTAATAATTAACTCATCACATAATTATCCAAATTTTATAACAAGTTTGAACCAGTCCATTCAAACAATGGTTCGTCCAGGACTTTAACAATCTACAAGCACGCCGTAATCATTTAAAAACATGATGAACACAGCCACGATATTTAGTGACCATATCACACAAAATATTATATCTCTAAAAAACTCCATCCAAGACAACATAATGCATGGAAAACTAATACACATCAAAATGTACATCTGGCCAACAATCATAACAAATATTAAATTCACAATCGTAACTTAATGTTTTCATATTAAATAATTAAACAATTAATTAATTAAATCATATCTCTTTAACCAATCATCAATTCATTAACCATTTACCATTTAACATGTAATAATTAATCAATCCATTAATTATTATCACTTTCCATATTATCTTCCGAACATGTAAAATATTCAATATTCCAAATAATCAGTAAAGGCCACAAACTCATTCCAACTCCTAACGTGATAATTAATTCTAAAATTAATAATCTTTTTACTAAATCTATCTATTCCAATCATTTAACTCTTTAATCGTATATCTTTAAACAGGTTATCATAACAAGCTTAAACTCAACCCATGTTCAAGTCCTCACTTAGCTTTTGTGGGCGGAACTTATCCATAAAATTAAAAGTGACATTCGTCAACTTAAGAAAATTAAGGAAATTCACATACTCAATTTATTTTAAGAAACTATAATTCTTAAATAACTTGTTAATGATTTGGTAACCTACCTCGGGTTTTGACGGAAATGACAAAGATTGATGAACCCTCAAGATAAATTGGATGATTCTTCAAGAACCCACCTTAGATCACATCTCCTAGAACGACCAAGACCAAAACTCATCAAACCTGGCATCCACACAAATAGATCTACCCATAACTAGCATAGATCGATGAAACTGTGAGTAGAGGTGATGTCGATCTAATTAGATCTATGAAACCATAAAAAAATATGGAAATCTACCTACCTCAAGAAACCGACTTTGATTCCCCAAGAGAAGCATTCAGACTGCCTCCAAAATGCTTGGGAGAGGTTCTCATACATTCAATGAAGGGTAATATTGTGTTATGGCTTCTTAGGAGAAAAAACGAGCCATCTAAAGGCAAAAAATGAGTGAAATCAACAATTTAAGGATCCCATTTAAGTGCTCGCACAGTTAGTTAGCACGGTTTGATAAATCGTGCATTAGATACTACCTCGAACACCCTTCTCGCATGACCTCATCGCACAGTCTCACCTAACCGTGCACCAACCGCACGGAAGTTGCTGACTCAAAACTCAACTACTCATGGTTTGTCTGCATAGTTAGATAAACTGTGCACCACCGGTGTGAATTCCCCTTTACCTCAAAACATCTATAAATGATCAAAAAATGACATCTTTTGGTGTTCCAACACTCTGTATAATATTCAACATCTTGGTTTAAATGAATGAACAGTTGATAAACTAAAAATGAATTTCAGGAATACTCGTAACTATAACCTAGTTCAAAATCACAGGATCTTACATTATACAATACTTAAAACCCACACATCCCCGAGAATCCATCAATAACCACTTTAAAAACAACTGACCTACCATGGTCATTTAATCTCATTATAAGTGACGTGTTGCATTCGGAACGCCAAACACACCATTAACCCTTCTCAAACCATATAGATAAGACTTTTTAACTAGATACAACGATTAATCTAAATCTTATACATCAAAATAGATCTTATATTTTAGGACATTAGCATGACCTTGTTAATGTAAACGTTTGAACCTCGATCAAACAACGAAACTAGTTTCACATGCTTCACTCAAACATGTCGTGAACCTAAAATCCACTTTCGCCTTTTATCTAAGGACGTGTCTCTAAAACTATCCTAAAACCATCCTCCTGAATAATGAAGTCCTTACCAAACATTTGGTAAAAAATACCAATTCAAGCCATCGTAACGCTATTTTAAAAAAGACTGCTCCGAAACACGAAAAAGGAAGTAGCCCAAAGAATCAATGCATTCCATAGACTACCAAGATAATAACTACTCTTGAAGACCAGCATCATTTAAACTGTAGAGTGGAACAAGACCGATTCTATATTAGTGTTTCAATGATTAGTTCAAGATAGGGGACATGCTTGTCGTGTCCAGAAGAGCGCACTAAGAGAAATCCAAGGTCATGACGAAGATCAGTCAAACCATTACTGGACAAATCTTTCTAAAAGCTCGGCATCACCTGCCAACACATTAATCGTGAACAAAGTGGAAATACCCACCTTATGATTTCCCATGATGTCTGGAGAAAATATTAGTCACTCACCAGCGCACTATATTAACAACCAGAATGTCGTGTCAAAACACGCGAGTCTTTCGAAAACCATTCCATTTATTGAAATGAAATTGATTCTTTAATGCTCATGTTACTCTACATGGAGTTGACCTGAGACCATACTAATTAGTATAAAAGGATAATTACAGAGTCGTTTTGCCTCATAAGACAATTTTCTTGGAAAAACCCATAACCAGTCATCCAATACTATTAAGAAAGGGTCAAACGATCAACAAATGCATCGACCATGCCCGAGGAACATCTAGCTAGCTAAATAAGATCATTACTTGATGCTCAAGCCCACAACAAGGTCAAGAAACACTTCACCACCCATTCGAACAAGGTGTCTGTAGAGACCCGAAGCTTGATGTACATGGACATTACATTACTTTAGTGGAATACTTAATACATAACAAAAATAGACACACAAGGATCATAATAGTTTAGTGTCTTCGGAAACTCGGAATATAATCTTCTAATCGCGGTGAAAGATCTTCAACATCCCCCATAAGATCTTCCCCTTTTTGTTTTATTACCTAAAACCTTTCTTTAAATCCTGGGGAAAAGAAAACATATAAAGGTTGAGCTCAAATGCTCAGTAAGGGTAATCATGGGTAAAATAAAACAAATCATATACATTTGAACTTCAAAACATGAACATAATATTTAAACATAAGAATCTTGAGCAATGACATAAATCATTAAAGTATGTAAGGCATAGAACATAAAGAAACATTAATCATGATAAAATAGCATGGGAATTAAACATGTAATTATGGAAAATCATTAAGCACATGATATGATTTCCATAGTAACCAAGGCATTGGTGCCAAGACCATCTTAGTGGACAAAGTCCCTTTCTGAATCGAGTTCACTCCTCGTTACAGTCCTATATTTCTGAAATAGTTTAACATGCCATTCTAGCCATGTATATCTCATGAGATATAAATCATTACCCAATGCATTGGAGGGAGATATAAGTACCACCCATCTCATAATGAAATCATTCTTACTTGTTCCACAAAATAAACATAAATCATTCATAATAACCCAATGAATAAAATGGGTTTCATAAACATCATCCCATCATCACATAATCCATATAAAAGAAATGGATATCATTTCATAATAAGGAATGTGAAAACATGTAAATAATAGATACATTATACTTGAATCATACACATATGAAATAATTTCATCTTAGATAAAAAATGGTTTTGATAAAACACTTGAAATGAATTCTTGAGGAAAATATCCTTTCTTCTTAAAAATCATTTTCTTTTCACAAAATGTCATGAAATTTTAAAAGAAAAAGCTTTTGTTGATAAAATTCAGGAAATATTTTGGAGGAAGCTTCATGAAAATAAGGATTTATAAAACTGTAAAAATCCTTTCATGCCGTATACGTTAAAAAAAATTCTTCTCGTACTTTTGTCAGAAAAGTAAAAAAAGTAACTTGTAGGGAAAATAAAAGAAGATTCCTTCCATACCAAGGGGTAAAAGTAAAAATGTGTAAAAATGAATTTAAACATACCAGAATAAATTTTAATAAAACATGGACATGGATGATAGCCATAACCCCAGTAATTACTTACGAATCAGCAATCTCGGATAAAAATGAGATTTCAAAATTATCCCTTACCTTAGGTCTGATATGATTCGTACGTATCTGAACCTCCTCTATAATGATTTAAATAATGTGATTGACTTATTATAGAATCATATTCATTTTTATGATATCATATATGATTCACTTATGACTTTATATTACCCGTTCTTTTGTAAATTCCATGTTAAATCAGCGTTTCGGGTAAAATTATTTCATTTATCATATGTGTTTCGACTTGTCATTCTTGATATTATTACTTATATCCTGATTTATATAATTAAAGAATGTAAATAATGATTTATATAAAAAATTTATTCATCATATACATACATATATATATATATATATTATAGATCGATAAAAGGAATTAAATACACTGTTCATGGAGATGGTAGGCCGTACGTACGCATGAACGATGTTTTCGTTTCCTTATTGAATTGAATGAAACTAAATAGATGACATACATATATATATACATAAATTAAGTAGAATTATTATTTCATATATTTCATTATTATTCATAATATTAACTTTATGATCATTCATGTATGGTTAACATGGAGAATGAATCTCATCGCGTCGTGGAGACGGTAGTCCATACGTACGCACGAGCGATGATATCGTTCCCATAATTATTGAATAGAATTGGGGTGGATGGTATAATATATCAGAATCAGTATGATGTTCTAATAACCATATATAGTTATTCTTTATACCATTATACCCATCAATGTATGGTGTTGGTGGAAAAACTGATTTCACCACAGCGTGGAGACAGTATTCTGTACGTACGCACGTGTGGTGATTTCGTTTTCCAAAGGATGGATAGATGGTGAAATAGGGTTGTTTCATACATATAATAAAATATAAGTATATGAGTTATACTGATGTTATTACTTCAAAATGAAACAACTAAAGAAGAAGAAGTGGAAGAAGAAATAGAGTTGAAAGAATCAGTAACGGACATTACCTCTTCTTTGAAGCGCCTCTTTGAGACCTCCTCTTAGGGAACTAAAATTGGTCTTTGAAGAAAACCAGAACCTATAGGATGTTTCTATGGATGTGGAGAAGATAATGTGGCAGGGGTTGGCCGATCATGAAGGCTCAATGTTGTGTGTGTAAGAGAGGGAGGAGGTTCCCTTTTTATAATGGAGGAGAGGGGCACCATTAGAAAAACTAAACCTATTATTTTATTATAAAGTCATATTCGGTTTTTGATAGCTCCAAATTGATTTATTTATAAGTTAAGGTGGGGATGGGTCGAAATTCTCTCATCCAATAGAATTTAGAAATGATTAGGTCATTATATTAACCTTATCGTTTAGTTTTAAATCTTAGTTAATTATATTGACATTTACCATGTCACTTTGTATTTTTATATTATATAGTTAATAAACATACCATATACATCCAAGAGAACCCCTAGTTGTACATTAATTATACAAATATCATGATATATGTATTTTGGCCGAACCATAGATTTTTAGGAATATAATAACAATTAATAATATAATATTTGTTCTCAAAACTATTTTATGTCAATTTTGACACTATTTGGTAATTGATTTTTGTGAAAATCATAACAGAATGATTAGTTCAAACAAAGTTAATTAAATAAATAATAACATGTCATATTAACATAGAAAAGTATTTTAACTCATAAAAAGTCTCAAATTACATTTATTTGGGTATTTATAACATCAATTATGTCAATATTACATTAATAAGATAATTATTGCATCATCATTGTGTCATAAATAAAATAAATTATTTAATGTCTAAAAATTACAAATAAACTTCCATTATGTAGGAAATGTTTTGGGCTTACAAATTAATGTTTATAGTCTAATTTATCTTATGTATAACCCTTTCTTAAAAATTATTTACTTCATAAACATTGATTTTAACTATTTTAACCCTTCTTTATATAAATTAATAATAAATGTCCCAATCTAATCCAAGTGGGCCTAAATGGTCATATTTTATTTATAAGGTTTTTTTGGTCGAATTAAACTTATCCAATTCAATTAGGACATGTGTTAGGATAATAATAATATCATTTGTACCCTTAATTATCCTATTTACTTTTATCCTTGGTATATAAAAGTAAAAAGTTACTATTCACCCAGAATTATTTTCATCTCATTGAACCACATTTTAGTCCTTGATATTAAACGTGTCTCTCAGATTTTTGAAATTCAATTCACATAAGTGGTAAATTTTAATTGAAATTAAAAAGTCCGTTTTTTAACTACAACTAAGTGGTTTCACTATTCCACAAAAATTGATGTTTTTCAGAAAAATAACAAAAATTCAGCCTAAGAATTATTTGATATTCCAAATTCAAAATTGATGTCTATTTTTCCAAATTCATAAAATATAAGTGGAATTAATTAATTTTAAATTTAATTCCCGTTATCAAAACAAATAGCGTGTTTTTAAGAAAAAAAAAACAATCAAATGATTGATACTTGTTTATATCCACTTTCAAAGTGAAATTAATTCCAATGAAAAAAATTAGATTAAATGGTAAAAATATATTCTAATTACACTTTAAACCCAATTAAAATGATAATCTAACCATTTAAATTATTGTGGTGAAAAAAGATGTTTTTAATTAAAATATAGCGTGTTTTTACTATTCACTAAAATATGAAAGTTATCAGAATAATATGAAATTTTTATCCGAAGTAAATTTTTATATGCTGATTCCAAAGAATAAATTTATTTTGTCCAATTAAAATTATAGAAAAGTCAAAAACAAGATTTAAAGTGGGTGCACTATCAAAAGGGGGAAAAACTAAATTTTTTGAAAATTACTTATCTTACTCGAAAAATTGATTTTGTTCTCATACCATGTTCTATAAAATGTCTAAGATGAATATTAATGTTAAAAAATTCATAATGTAGTTGATACTATTCATAACAGGTAGCTCATATAACATATCATTGTTTAGCGAAACTCAGTATTCCGTACAACAAATGCTATCATGGAAGGTCGTGATTGCGTGTAATGCAAGCCAAGTCTGGGATGCGTGTTGTGAAATCTCCCTTTGGTGTAGCATAAAACCCAAGACATTAATGAAATTAATGATAATATGTTTCATAAAATCTCAGGGTGTTACATTCTACCCCCCTTAAAATGAATTTCACCCTCGAAATTCGTCGGGGTTATAAATGTTTTACTACTTGAAAGTTTGTTTAATAGAAACCCACATCGTAAAAAGGAATACCAATACTTGTCTTTAAAAACTAAAGTATGAAATTTAATGGTTACCCAAATTAACTCATCACTGGGTTTCCACGTAGGAGAACATAGGTAAAAATATGGACATTGATGAAAAATATAACCATCAAGTTCTGATGGAGAGTGGTAGAGAACATGTCTATGAAAAAGCCATCAATCACAAAGCCATAGATTTGTGATGATCTAAGGTACCATCTGATTCATCGGATATAAGGCCACTAGGACAACATATTTGGTTTTCAAGATCATTTCCCTAAAGTTGATGAATCTGGAATGAGAAGAAATACTTTCATGATTTTGGTACAGTCTCACCGTTGGACGTTCTTTGGAAAATTTCCACATCATATATTAAAGAAATAAAGTTGAATTTTTCATTCGTGAAGTGTTGGCAGATCATGTGATAGAATGATGGTTCACTCCATCTGTCTCAAACAAAATGTTATAAAAGTTATCAAAAATACAGAAGTCCATCTACAGTGAGATTAATCATATTTGGTTCCTAAAATGGACTTACACTTCATATATCATACTGATTAATATAATAAAACTAGTTTCTACTAAACATGGACATCATGTAGGCCAGTGGTAGGTGATAAATTCTAGTCCCAATTCAGTTGTGGGTTCGATTCCCACATCCTTGTCTGACGTGATGGGTTGTCACCCATCCTCCAGGTTTTCTTTTTTCTATAACTACATTACTATAACATCCCATAAATAATATTGAAAAAAGTTCTATCATTAAACAATACTAACTTATGTCCAACATAATCCATTCAAATCTTTGGGCTTATCTAAAATACTTCGGTCCAAGCTCATAGTATAAAGAAAACGATTACTTGAAATTCCATCAACCAAGCATGTGAATACCATCATTTATCTCCCATATATCTTGTTGGTCACATTCCAATCATGTGAATACCTTAATCAAGTATTCTCATGAAAAATGAATACCCATTAAACCATAGTAAAAACATGAATGCTATCAAAAGATAAATCCTTCCACATACCAAAATCCAGAAATTCTATATACTAAAACCATGATATAACCTTCTCCTTATATCAGTCATGAGCTCATGAATAATATCAAACATTTACTTTTCTCCTTATCCCTTTATTATGCACATATCATCTACTTTCCAAAAATATCTGAATAACCTTTCATGGTTATTGGTACTATTAATCATACACTTTCAAAACATAAGGAAAGACAATAGTGTAATAATCCTAAGATGTATCTTTATTTCATAGTACCATGAGATTACTTATATAACATTACACTTGATAAACATGTAATCATTCCACTACCTTCTTAAACCATTGACTGAGCTTCAACAATTATTTCATCTCACATGTCATTTGTAGTCTCTTCATCATCATTAACGTAAATACTAACCATACGACCCTACTGATTCTCTTCATGAGACTTTCCATTAGTGAATTGGTTTGCATAATGCCCGTAAATTCCACATTTAAAACATTTAACCATTTTTGATGTCATAGAAATACCATTATCCTCATCCATAGTGTTAACTGAACCTTTTCCTTTCCACTTACTGGATTTGTTTCCTTCTTTTCCACACCCAAAGCATCTTCCAGTTCCTTTGAAACAATCTCCCCGATGCCTCTTCCCACATGATTTACATGAGGGAAATTGATCTTTCTTTCCTCTATGATCATCATGAAACTCCATCTTTATTTTAGTATCTTAGTTGGGAAACCTACCAAAGTTGAAATTATTGATCATATTATGATATTTCTGATTAGGCATAATAATGATGTTTGGACTTCCAAATCCTGTTTCATTTGGTTTATCATGAAGAATATCATTCCATTGTCCATTATATCCTCCATTATCATGAATCTTCATGTTTCGAGCCATTTTCTAAAACCCAAAAAGAATAGTGTGAGAGGAAAAAATCATGTTAGGGAAAAAACATAGTATAGGGGGAGCACCATCAATATCTAACATCTTAGGTGAAATTCTACGATCGTTACAGTAGTTCTAGGCCTATATCCTATATGTATACATATCCTTAGGGACATCCCAAGACATACCTTAGAAATATCTCTAGGGATCTCACTAACGTTTTTGCATCCTAGTTTCCAAAGGTTGACTAAACCTTTCCTCTGATACCAACTGTAGAGACCCGAAGAATGATGTACGTGGACATTACATTACTTTAGCGGAATACTTAATACATAACAAAAATACACACACAAGGATCGTAATAGTTTAGTGTCTTTGGAAGCTCGGAATATAATCTTCTAATCATGGTGAAAGATCATCAACATCTCCCATAAGGTCTTCGCCTTTTTTTTCATACCTAAAACATTTCTTTAAATCCTGGGGAAAATATTACATATAATGTGGGAGCTCAAATTCTTAGTAAGGGTATGCATGGATAAAATAAAACAAATCATATACATTTGAACTCCAAAACATGAACATAAAATTTAAACATCAGAATCTTGAGCAATGACATAAATCATGGAAGTACGTAAGGAATAGATAATAAAGAAACACTAATATTGATAAAATAGCATGTCAATTAAACATGTAATTGTGGAAAACCATTAAGCACATGATATGATTTCCATATTAGCCAAGGCATTGCTGCCAATACCATCTTAGTGGACAAAGTCCCTTTCTAAATCGAGTTCACTCCTCGTTCTAGTCCTGTATTACTGAATCGGTTTTACTTGTTATTCCAGCCATGTCTATCTCATGAGATATAAATCGTTACCCAATGAATTGGAGGGAGATATAGGTCCCACCCATATCATAATGAAATAATTCTTACTTGTGCCACGAAATAAACATACATCATTCATAATAACCCAATGAATAAATTGGGATTCATAAACATCATCCAATCATCACATAATCCATATAAAAGAAATGGATATCATATAATAATAAGGAAAGTGAAACCATGTAAATCATAGAGACATTATACTTGAAACATACACATATGAAATAATTTCATCATAGATGTAAAATGGTTTTGATAAAACACTTTAAATGAATTCTCGAGGAAGATATCCTTTCTTCTTCAAAATCAATTTATTTTCACAAAATGTCCTGAAATTTTAAAAGAAAAGGATTTTTTTTTTGTAAATAGTCATGAAATATTTTGTAGGAACATTCATGAAAATGAGGTTTTATAAAACCGTAAAAATCCTTTCATGCCGTATACGTTAAAAAAAATTCTTCTCATACTTTTGTCGAAAAGTAAAAAAAGTACCTTGTAGGATAAATAAAAGAAGATTCCTTCCTTACCTAGGGGTCAAAGAAAAAATGGGTAAAAATGATATTAAACATACATGAATACATTTTTATAAAACATGGACATGGATGATAGCAATAACCCTAGTAAATACTTACGAATAAGCAATCTCGGATAAAAATGAGATTTGCAAAATTATCCCTTACCTTAGGTCTGATATGCTTCGTACGTATCCAAACCTCATGTATAATGATTTAAATAATGTTATTGACTTATTAAATAATCATATTCATTGTTATGATATCATATATGTTTCATTTATGACTTTATATTACCCGTTCTTTTGTAAATCCCATGTTGAAGCAGGGTTTTGGGTAAAATAGTTTCATTTATCGTATGTGTTTCGACTTGTCGCTCTTGATATTATTACTTATATCCTGATTTACATAATTCCAGAATGTAAAACATTATTTATATATAACATATATTCATCATATAAATATATATATTATAGATCGATAAAAGGAATTAAAATACACCGTTCATGGAGACGGTAGGCCGTATGTACGCATGAACGTTGTTTTCGTTTCCTTATTGAATTGAATGAAACTAAATTAATGACATAAAAATATATATATATAAATCAAGTAGAATTATTATTTCATATATTTCATTATAGTTCATTATATAAACTTTATGATCATTCATGTATGGTTAACGTGGAGAATGAATCACATCGCGTCGTGGAGACGGTAGTCCGTACGTACGCACGAGCGATGATATCGTTCCCATAATTATTGAATAGAATTAGAGTGTATGGTATAATATATCATAATCATTATGATGTTATAATAAATATATATAGTTATTCTTTACACCATTATACCCATCCATGTAAGGTGTTGGTGGAAAATAGATATCACCACGGCGTGGAGACGGTATTCAGTACGTACACACGCGTGATGATTTTGTTTTCTATAGGATAGATAGATGGTGAAATAGGGTTGTTTCATACATATAATAAAATATCATTATATGAGTTATACTTATTTTATTACTTCATAATGAAACAACTAAATAAGAAGAAGTGTATGATGAAATAGAGATGAAAGAATCGATAACGGACATTACCTCTTCTTTGAAGCGCCTCTTTGAAACCACCTCTTAGGGCACTAAAATTGGTATTTGAAGAATACCAAAACCTATAGGATGTTTATATGGAAGTGGATAAGTGAATTTGGAAGGGTTTTTCCAAGCTTGAATTCTTAAAGTGGTGTTAGGATGAGAGGGAGGAGGTGCCCTTTTTATAAGGGAGGAGAGGGGCACCTTTGGAAAAACTAAAAATATTATTTTATTATAAAGTCATATTTGGTTTCTAATAGCTCCAAATTGATTTATTTAGAATATAAGGTGGAGATGGGTCGAAATCCTCTCATCCAATATAATTTAGACATGTTTAGGTCATTATATTAACCTCATATTTTAGTTTTAACTCTTAGTTAATTAGATTGACATTTACCATGTAACTTTGATTTTTTATATTATATAGTTAATAAACATTTTATATACATCAAAGAGACCCCCAAGTGGTCCATTAATGATAAAAATATTATGATATAATTATATTGGCAGATCCATATATTTTTATGAATATAATAACAATTAATAATATAATATTTGTTTGAAAAACTATTTTATGTCAATTTTGACACTATTTGGTAATTGATTTTTGTAAAAATCATAATAGAATGATTAGTTTGAAACAATTCAATTAAATCAATACTAACATGTCATATTAACATATAAAATTATTTTATTTCATAAAAAGTCTCAAATTACAATTATTTGGGTATTTATAACATCAATTATGTCAATAATTCATTAATAATAAAATTACTACATCGTCATTGTGTCATAAATAAATTAAATTATTTAATGTCTAAAAATTACAAATAAAATACCATTATGTAGGAAATCGTTTTATATTTCTAATGAATGTTTACAGTTGAATTTATCTTATGATAACCCTATATTAAAAATGATTTACTTATTAAACATTGATTTTAACTATTTTAACCATTCTTTAAATAAATTAATAATAAATGTCCTAATTTAATCCAAGTGGGCCTAAATGGTCATATTTTATTCCTAAGGTTGTTTTTGGTCGAATTAAACTTATCCAATATAATTAGGACTTGTGTTATGATAATAATAATATCATTTTACCCATAATTTTCCTACTTACTTTTAACTGTGGTAAATAAAAGTAAAAAGTTACTATTCACCAAAAATTAATTTAATCTCATTGAACCGCATTTTAGTCCTTGATACTAACCGTGTCTCTCGGATTTTTGAAATTAAATTTACATATGTGGTAAAATTTAATTTAAATGAAAAAAAATTAGTTTTTTAACTACCACTAAGTGGTTTTACTATTAATCGAAAATTGAAGTTTTCAAGAAAAATACAAAAAAATCAGCCGCTTTATTATTTGATTTTCCAAATTCAAAATTGATGTCTATTTTGTAAAATTCATAAAATATAAGTGTCATTAATTAATTTTAAATTTAATTCAAGTTATCAAAACAAATAGCGTGTTTTTAAGAAACAAAAACAATCAAAAGATTGATGCTTGTTTATATCCAATTTCAATGGGAAATTAATTCAAATGTACAACATTGTATTAATATGTAATAATATATTCTAATTAAACATTAAAACCAATTAATAAGATAATCTATCAATATAAATTATTGTGATGAAAAAAGTTTTTTTTAATTAGAATATACCGTGTTTTTACTATTCATTAAAATATGAAAGTTATCAGAATAAAATGAAATATTTATCCAAAGTAAATGTTTTTATCCTAATTCCAAATAAGAATTTTATTTTTTAAAATTTAACTTATTGACAATTTAAAATCATGATTTAATGTGGGTGCTCTATCAAAAGGAGGCAAAACTACATTTTTTGAAAATTAATTATTTTACTTGAAAAATTGATTTTGTTCTCATACCACTTTCTAAAAAATGTGTAATATGAATAATAATGTTATAAAATTCAAAATGTAGTTGATACTATTCATAACGGGTAGTTCATATAACATATTGTTGTTTTAGCGAAACTCTGTATTGCGTACAACACACGTTATCATGGAAGGTCGTGATTGCGTGTAATGCAAGCCAAGTCAGGGATGCGTGTTGTGAAATCTCCCTTTTGTGTAGTATTAAACACAAGAAATTAATGAAATTAAAAATAATATCTTTCATAAAATCTTGGGGTGTTTCCAAGTCATTTAAAATTGAAAGTCCTATATTGGACAACGGCACCCAACAACTCCAAAAGAGTGAGAAAAGCCATAGTGCTAGCAAGGCATTTACGTTCTGAGGGAGCTACCGACCGCATGTTAGCCCCTTATGAAGAAAATGTGTCAACCCTATACAAGGTCATGTAAAACAAGTCACTTGACTCAAAGTATGAAAATAATGTCATTGGTAACGAGTGGACTTCCTACGGAAAGTACTCACGCTTCCGTTCCAAGGAATCTAAAGAGACATCTGAACTACCCTTTACATGAGGGTTTTAAACAATGGAAACCAGAGTAGGTTCCATTTGCACGCCTCATATATTTAATCACTTTTAATCATTAATCATCAAATATTTAATCAAAACATCAATGTACCATTTTCAAAACTCCCCAAGGGAAAAAATGAAAGTCTCACATACTCCATTTTTTTGAACATTTACGTTAGTTGACATCACATCATTTTCAGAAAATTTATCAAAATAAATTTATTTTAAAAGGTATGTCGACCTACAAGGATCACATTTTAAATAACCTAGGTTATCTATCAAGAAAAACATTAGAAATCGCACAGTTATTAAAATTTTGACCACCCAAACGAGTTATCTCATAAAAACACACCCAAATTGACCTACTTGGGCCCCGTTGCTTTTTGGAATCTTGCCATTTGATTTTAGATCAACATTAAAAACAATTCACATTTAAAATCATTTCAAAAGGCATAAAGTTATCACATTTAAAATGAGTTATCATTTCCCAATTCATGAAGCACCCATACACTCTATGGATTGAAAATCGGCTCTCAATAATCGATACCAATGTCAGTTCAGAAAATAACATGATCAACCTAACGTCCAAATTATATGGGTGACTAAATACCAATTGATAAGGCACCCATAAACCTTATTGTCATATTTTGTCTCTCATTTAACACAATAAACATTCATTTGACATTTTAACATTAGCATCCCTTTCACATATAAAAACATCTTTATCATGTTATCACAAACAGTAACACAACAACATGATACAACATAAAAACATGGAATAGCAACAAAAACTGATTATAAATGTGATAGTATGGCATATAATCATTCAATAGTGTTTAATATATCATTTTAATATTCTATCTACAAAGGCATGCTAAAGCATATCAATCATGGAATTACACCCAATAAACACAATCCAAATCAGCATGCATTCTACTAATGCACCTACATGGTATGTTATATGCATGACATGTGAATATCTATGTACCTAAGATGTTTTATGTATGAAACATCATTTCCATATCATGACAATAACATTATTCTTTTCAAAATTCTCAAAATCAACAAACAACAGAAAAAATACACCAGTCACTCAAGGTGAAATCATTTGAACTATAACCTCTAATAGTAAGAAAATAAATTCCCATCCCTGGACACTTGGTCATTTATCTTATATGAGGTGATCAGTCCCAAGAACGAATATTAACCCTAGAGTCGACACATTTGTTGGGAAAAAATACCTCATGGAATATTTTAATCATTTTTTAGGTTATTGGGTTTTTGACAAAGTGGGTCTCGGTGTTGTGTTTGTTGACAAAGTAAAAAAGGACATACAAATTTGTTGTAAAAGGTGATTTAATTTTGGAATGTCAATCTCAAAGGATGTTTATAATGATCCATGATTGATTCAAGAATGTTAAAAATGGAATGGTCGATCTGGAGGCAGTTCAAAAAGATCTGATACAAGGTGGCGTCATTTTCAGACATCAAAATCGACAAATGGAGAAAAGTTTTTTTGGAAAATGGTCTTGTGAACCATTGTATTGGAGTCTTGTAAACTTGAACGACCTATTTTTCAAGATCAGAACGTCAATATATGGAAAAGAAAAAATGGGTCGCCCATGTTTTAGGTTTGGTTGCGCAAGTGACTAGGGCGATAGAGACTAGGGCGGCGAGACTTGCGCACCGAGAGAAAGCTGGTACGTCCATCGCTCAGGGTGTCCAAATGAATATAATGAGAGGTATATCCCTCCTCGTTCGGAAAAGAGTTAAAAAATTTATGAAAATAAGAGCTTCCATCTTACATCTGTCATGGTCACCCAAGTGGTGGTGTGGTCGCACAAGTATAAAGGTATTTAGAAGTTGTGTTCCAGTTGACTGTTGTGCACCCAATGTAGTTTGGGTGAGAAAGGGTGTGAGTAGCTCAAGTATAGAGTTAAAAAAGGGGGTGTTACATAGGTGGTTTGGTGACACTTGCGCACCAGATTTAAAGAAACCTGATAGTTGATTATTTAACGCTAAAATTGGTTTCGGTTTAATAGGGTGTGAGTTGCACAACTTTGGAGTTGAAGAAGCGAGTGTCGCGCGAGTTGTAGAGTCGAACATGCGTGCCGGTTTGAACTTGCGCGTCGGGACTTGTGATCCATATTGGAGAAGGGAGCTAGGTTTGGTTGAACGATGACAGTCATTTTAGGGTAGCGTGCAAGCTGGAAGATTGCCCAATACCTTCGGTGTAGAGTGTGATTCATCTACGGGGTGATAGTTGGACATCAATAGAGCATCTAAAAACCACAGAGGATGCATTCATTAGTAATAATGAAAATACCTACATGACTATAAACTGTGAGTGAATCCTTTCCAGAGGAGTGAGAAAAGGAAGATGATGAAGGTGATCCTCTCCACCAGTAGTGATCCAGAGAGAGAGATGCAGGGAGTGACCCTTTGGAAATTAGTGAGCTGACCCTAAACATCGTAAATGCAGTGAGCTTGGGAATATAAGTGATCTATACCGAACATTGTAAACAATAATGATCTTTTAGTGGTTTTGGTATAATGAAACATTACCAGTGTATCCTCCTTGTATGTAGCCTAGTGAGGGTGAACCAACTAAAAATCATGGTGTCATGTGCATGCTTTAGTTTTTTTTAATACTTTGCTGCAGGAAAGAGATAGACAATAGTCTTTCTTAACAGCGTGAAACGATCACTAGGGGAAGTTGTTTTAATCTATCGTACCCTAATTCACCCCCCCCCCCCCACTCATGGTATCTAACCTATTGGACCTAATAACATTCCTAGTCTCCTGTCTACCAACCCCCAAAACCTTAAGACAAAAGAAAAAAAACAAAACCTAAACCTCTGTTACCACTTTTTAACATCTCGAACCATCTCACAACTAAATCAGTGGCCGGACTGGTCGTCACATGACCTCAAGTGCATCTCCCCATACGCCAGAGGCTTCTGACAAGCAGTGAGGGTCTAAGGATACTCTGTGGGAGGCTATACCCTCTCATCACAGTTTCACAGCATTATAACAGTGTAGATAACAAAAAATAGCTGGAGCAGTAACTCATAATGACAATCAGCGGATGTCAAATAATACTGATTTTATAAATGTGGAAAATGCCAAATTATATAGATGATGCATGCATGACATTATAATGATAATAATGTTTAAAATAGTGAACAAAGAAACATGATTTACATTCCCATGAAAAAATAAATAAATAACGACTCAAAGCACCAAGGTGATCTCCTCAAGCATCCTAAGGCTATGCTAAGTCATCTTCTCGTAACTCCCAAGTAAATGTAAACAACATAGTCTTGCAACCAAATTGAATCTACTCGGGTACCCAGTGTAATGGTGGCATGAATAGGGTGTGAGAAATAAATCTCAGTAGGCCAGGACCACCAGTGTCTACCACAAATCAATAAATTTAATAAATTATTTAAAACTCGTGAAGGGATGCATAAAAAAAGTATGTAGTACAATGTAACTATATATTCAAGTACCTGCTTCAGTTCTCGTCTAGTGTCTAAACCTGCACTATTCATTTGTCATTCATACTCAACAATCATTACATAACCATTTTCCATTTATCATTTACTCAAATTTTATTATGAAAGTCTTGAGATTTTTCCTATGCCCGAAATCCCATGTATTAGTCACTCACTAAATATGTCTCAAAAGACCATCTATGTATCCAAAGTAAGGACTGAATCCATGCTTGTGATTTAGATTGGATATCATGTAATAAGTTATTCAATTTAATCATTCATATGTTATGTCTAAGCACGTCCACTAAAATAGTGATTCTCTCTTGGGTACATCTACTTATAGTGGTTTACCCAATTCATTTATATTCTTGAACCCTTTCTCATAATCAATTCACAAATCATCATATTACAACAGCCTTCATTAACCATTAACTCATTTCACGCACGAACAATTGGACCCACAGTCCAATGTTAATTAATGGGTGTAGAACATCATGTCCAGCACCATCTTGAGTATTTAGAGCATTAGTCCATCTCTCACAACCCATAGGGATTAGGATCATCAATCCCTGACCCATAAAATAATATTTTCTTTCAATTTGGGTGTATAATGCCATTTCTAGCACCCCGTGAGTATTCGTAGCTTCACCCCCTTTCTCACCAGCCATTTAACAATCTTACATATACATCTATCATTGGTGTAGAACATCATGTCTAACACCCTGTGTGTATTTGGAGAACCAGTCCCTATCTCACAACCCATTCATCAATCAAACATATATATTTATCATTGGTATAGATTACAGTTTGTAACACCACAAATCCAATCCATTAATTAATTAAACAATTAACTAACAACACAAATCGCTCTATAGATAAGTTAAAAAATAATTAAAAATTCAACATCTCATTAATTATTAATTAGTTAACAATTAATTATTCTTAGCAAGCCAACTGAATAATTAAGTCATCACATTATTATCTAAATTCTTTAACAAGTCTGAAGCAGTCCATTCAAACAATGGTTCTTATAGGACTTTAACCATCTACAAGTACTCCATTTTCATCCCAAAACATTATAAACAAATCCAAGATATTTAGTGTCCATCTCACACAACATATCATATCTCTAAACAACTCCAACCAAGACAACTTAAGTCATGAGAAACTAATATGCTTCAAAAGGTACTCATGGCCAACAATCGTAACAAACATTCAATGCACATTCTTAACTTAATGTTTGAAAATTAATTAATTCAACAATTAATTAATTAAATCATATATCTTAACCAATCGTCAATTAGATAACCAATTACCATTTTTCATGTAATAATTAATCCATCCATTAATTATTACCAGTTTCCAAATAATCTCCTGAGCATGTCAAATATTCAAAATTCCCAATAATCAGTAAAGGCCAAAAACTCATTACCACTCATGACATGATAATTAATTCTGTAATTAATTATCCTTATACTCAATATCCCCATTCCAATCATTTAACTATCTAATTATATCACTTTAACCAAGTTATCCAAACATGAATAAACTCAACAAAAGTTAAAGTACTCACTTAGCTCATGCGGGCGGAACTAATCAATAACATCAAAAGTGTCATTCATCAACAAATCAAAATCATGTAAATTCTCATTCTCATTTTATTTAATGAAACTATAATTCTTAAATAATGTGTTAAAGAATTGGGACCATACCTCGAGTTTTGACTGAAACCACAACGAACGAAGAACCCTCAAGAGAAACTAGTTAATTCTTTAAGAACCCACCATAGATCACTTCTCCTAGAAATACCAATACCAAAAATCATCACACATGGCATCCACACAATTAGATATACCCATAACGGGAGTATATCTAAGAAATTGTGAGAAGAGGAGATGTAGATCAAAGCAGATCTATGAAACTGAACACGAACGAAGAAGAAAACCAACCTACCTCATGAAATCGGCTTTGATTCTCCTAGAGAAGCCTTCAGATTTCCTACAAAATGCTTGGGCGAGGTTCTCCTACCTTCAACGAATTGTAATATCTAGTTATGGATGCTTAAGAGGAAAAACGAGCCATTTAAATTCAAAAACGAGTGAGATCCACAATTTAAGGATCCCATTTAAGTGCATTCACGATTAGTTCACAATGTTTGACAAATTGTGCTCTAACTGTGCGTTAGCTTCTTCCTTGGCCACCCTTCTCGCACGACCTCAACACACGGTCTCACCAAACCGTGTGCCAACCGTGCAGGAGCTACTGCCTCAAAACTAAACTACACACGGTTTGGCCTCACTGTTAGATAAACTGTGCACCGCCCATGAGACTTCCCATTTACCTCAAAACATCTATCAATGTTCGAAGAAAAACATCTTTAGGTTTTCCAACACTCGGAATAAAATTCTGGAGCTCGGTTTAAAAGAACGACCCGTTGATAAACTGAAAAATAATTTTAGGAATACTCATAACGATAACCCGGTTCAAATACATGAGATATTACACATAAATACCCATATATTTAAGTATAATAGTTATATAATAAATTATTGGTTATTATATACATCACAAAAAGATGAATGGGTTGAATAAGTCATGTATCTCATGGGAATAAGGAGTCGGATAAAATTCCCTTAACTTGTGTCTTGAATCACATCCTAGTCATTCAAAAATCTATTATAATAAATATAAATTTATTATAAATCTATAAAAAACCATATTATTTATTTTAATACCATAAATATTTGTATTATGTAATTATATTACCTTCTTGTTAACAATTCAATGTCAAGTGTTTACTAGGGGTAATATCCCATTGTTTTTTGTATGTATCTTAATTTGTTATATGTTTATTCCTTATATTAATATCAGGATGTCCATAATGTATGCAATGTTTTAAATATAATTTATATTCCTTATTGTTTTATTATAATATTTAAAAAAAAATCAAATTATGCAAAAGAATATATCATTCATGGAATGATAGGTTTTACATACAGTAGAAAGTTATTTCCATTTAATTATCACGTGGAAAGAAAAAAAGTAAAATATGTATATAAATATTTATATATATATATATAATTACTAAATTAGATTTATTATATCATATATATCATGTATATTTACTAAAAACGCCCCTATTACTTCTCATTTCCTATATGAATGAATGACATCATGTTGAGGGTGTGGTAGTCCACACCTCCTCTGAAAAAATTATCATATTAAAAAAATAGAAATTAAAAAATATGTGTTGTAAACTAAATTAAAGAATACTAAAGACATAATAAATATTATATATAACATATATAAACATATTTTAATCTTAATTTCAGTTATTATGGGTGGTAATTGAAAAATTAACATCCATTGTTTAGTGAGGTGGTATTTTTCCATAAACATAAATATTATGTTTGTTTCCCATTAGATGAAAATATGTGTAAGTTTATATCGAATAACTAGCATAAAAATAAAAAAATATTGAGTATATTGTTTTTTTATAAAACAATAGTATAATTATAATTTATTTAGTGCAGAATAAAAATAAAATAATGGAGTTTGAGTGAGGGTGTTACCTCTTAATCGGGTAACTCCTCTTAGTTCGCAAGAAAGGGACTACTTGGAAAGACATCAGAAAAAGTGGGGATTCCAGGAGGAAGGATTAGAATTTAGGGAGAATTTTTAATAGTTTTTCTGATATTATGTGGCTTCGTGGGTGTGATGATGTGGGGTGATGAATCCTTTTATAATGGGTGGGAGTGGTACTCCTGTAATATTTTTGGAAACGGGAAACCACAACCACATTTTTTTGTTAAAAGTGGATCCAATAATAGTAAAAATTATATAAAAGGTACTACAGGTTCTATATATGGACCTAAATTTACTTTTTTAAAAATTTATATGTTTTTTGTGCCTTATGGTAGTGATTTATTCACTTTTTATGCTAAATTTATCTTTAATAATTTTAAAAAATTGTTATTACTTCAATAATATTTTTGGTAAAAAAATAATTTCACAATATTATAAATTATAAATTATACTGAATTAAAATATTTAATCCCTTTTTAGAAATTACATTCACATAAGTGGTAATAATTAATTTAAATGGTTTCCCATAGTTGGGTGGACAATACATGTTTTTAAAGTAAAAATAATCAAAATATTTGCTGAGTTTTTATATCCAATTTAAATGAAAAATTAATAGTAATGAACTCCATTGAATTAATTGGAAAAAATATTATCTCATTCAACTTTTAATCCAATATGAAGTGAAATGTAACAATATTAATAAATTATTTGTAAAAGAATTTTTTTAACTAAAATACAGAATTTTTCCATTTTTATTCAAAAAGAAAACATCGTGGGAAAATAACAAAAAATTGACCCTCTCCTGATTTTTTTATTCTATTTAAAATATAATTTTTATGTTGAAATATAATATTATAAATTTACAAATGTTTATATTTAATAATGGTTTTCCATTAATAGGGGTAATATTTCCTTAATAATATTTTTGGCTTTTATGAGATAAGTTAATTTTATTCTTATCTTATGATTATAAAACCTATTAGATTATTATAAAAAAAATTAATTACATATATGACAAATATATTACATTAAAATTACTTATTATTGTATTAGAATTAATTTAGTTGGATTAAAAAAACCTTGTTATCATAATAAAAATTTTCTATAAAATTTATCCCTATATATTCAATTGGTTCTTATATTCATTTCTAAATAATTTTTAACGAATGGATTCTTATAATATTATTTAAAACCCATATATTAAAATATTTTAGTCAATATTATTACTAAAATATTACTTAAAATTTTTAATTATATAATATTTTTGAAAATAATATATTATTGTTTGGTAACACTCAGCATTGCATGTTACACAAGCCAACGCAAGAAAGTCAGTATTGTGTGAAATGTAAGATTACCATATTATTCCTTATATAGAAAGGTAATATTTAGATTATTTTTACTATATTATTTACAAGTTATTTTATATAACTCTATAAAATCATAAATATTTAGTATTTATATATGGATATATAATAAATTTAAATATTTCATGAAATGAATAATATTAAAATGAATAAATTAATCGAAAAAATATATCTCAAAAAATATCAAGTTGTTTCATTCTACCCCCCTTAAAATTAATTTTTCAACCAAAATTTATTTGGGTTATCAAAGATGAAATTTTATATATTTTCTTTCATAGAAACCCATGTCATAAAAATAAATAGTAAAACATCCTTTTAAAAAAGAATGTTGGAAATAAAATTATTACCCAATTTTTTTCATAACTAGATTTACACGTATGTGGAAAGTGAAAATATGCACATGAAGGAAAATTATAAATATTTATAGTGGGTGATTAAAATCATCAATAAATAATATGTCAATGATTATGAAAATCTTAGGACCTTGAAGTCATAAATTGGTGATGATTTAAAATCTCATCATATCAACGAAAAATTAGGTATTAGGAAAATATTTTTTTGTTAGTTTTAAAAACATTGAGTTATTATTTTATAGAACAAAATGTAAAGAAATATATTTACTATAAATATTTATATATATCAGTCATTAATTTGTTGTAATTTTATTAATTCTAATTCAGTCATTACATTATATAATGGACGTCAACAAATTATCTATGATTTCAGAATCAATAAAATATAGTTTTAAGGGATCGTAAGGCCATTAAAATAATGTTTTGATTAACTATTTTTCTCTACCTATTCATATAAATAATTATGGTTAATAAATTAATATGAAAACATTAAAATTAACACTATTGGTTCACCATTAATAAATATCGAATATAATTACACACTAACCTGGATATCATTTCGGCCAGTGGTAGGTAGGAAACCCTTTTTGTCCATTGGTCATGGGTTCATGACCTGCAATATTGTGATAATTAATTGGTTTTGACCTAAAATACATCATTCTATTTTCTAGAAATATTCTAATATAATATTCAAAATAAAAAATATAGACATCATTGAAATGAGTTTAATCACTAAATATCCTTTTAACTAAGTTCTTCAACCCAAAAATAATGAATATAAACTTCCTCTAAATATTAACATAATCATTTCATGAATTTTTAATCTAATAACCATTCTAAAAGATAAAAGTACAATACATTAAAAGGAAGCTGAAGAAATAAAATTAACATTGATCCCCCATATATAACAAATTTTCTGTTGTTTTTTACATTCCAAACATGTTAATACCCCCATCTTATTTTATATAGAAACATCGTGATAACCTAAATTATCATAAATACTTTTGGAAAAAAACTATGCATACTTTTTCTGTTGATTATGGATATATAATCCTTATATCGAAGATTTTTTGAACATTATCCAGGATAACATATACAATTATTTCAACAACGAGTTCTTTTAAAATCCATACCATTTTATTTACTTATTCATATCTATCATACCTATATCCAAACATCAGTATCTCAGTGTTAAAAATTAATTTTGGGTTTCCTTACCATTATGAAAATATCACATTGTAATTAAATTACCATACTAGTCATTCAGTACCATTCAACATAAACTTGTAAATACTTAGACAAAAATACCAACACAATGCATGTATTTTTTATCATTCGTAAAACATTATCTTTGAATCCAAATACATAAAAAAAAATATTTCACATCAACCTTATTACTCTAACAATCCATCCTTATCTTATTTCACATTACCTTATTCTTTTCACATTTAATCTTTATTCTCACCATCATTGTCAATGTAACCATTACTCACACCCACTTCCTGATTCTTTTTAGGAGCATTACTATTGAGACATTTAGTTATACAATAACCTTTTATTCCAAGAAAAAAACATAACATTAAAAGAATTCATAGTGAGACTAATATTATCATCAATTTCTTTAATCAAACTCTGCATATGTCCTTTACAGTCCCTTGATTTGTATCCTTCCTTTCTCCAGTCAAAACATAATCTATTTCATCTTATACATTCAACCGGGTGATTTTTTATACATGCATGACACAAACTAAAAAGAATTTTCTTTCACCCACAATTTGGTTTTCCAATACTCTCAATAAATTCCTTCCCTCTCTTCTGTGGTGAGTCCGAGAGTAGGATAAGGTATACATTGTTGATCATATTACTGAAAAAGGATTTGGAATTATCACAACATCCTTCACTTAAATAGACATCACATTGATTTCTCATCATTATATTTTCTATCTCATTTAATGCTAATCCATTTCTTTCAAGTTCCCTCAATTGGATAAAACCATAATCAAAATATTAGAAGTACTTATCTAAGTAGAAATCCACATATTCATGAAAATAATTACTTAGTTGATGTCTAAATCATTAAATCATCCTTAATATTTGAGACACTAGGTTTATCCTTTGTTATTCATAATTATATTCTACTTAAATCCATCATAATGGTTTTTGAATAGTCATTAAATTTATATAGCGTATACCATAAGAGTGTCAAAAATGAATTGTATTAAGGACAATTTTCATGTCCTAGATTACCCTAGGTTAGGCTTAGACAATATTTTATGAGTTGTTACTCCTATGTATAAATACTCCAGAGCCACATCCACTTGAAGTATACAGACATGGATGTATTTATAGAAAACCACTAACTCTATTCATTAACCTGATTATAGGAAATTTTACACAATTTTAAATCATCCTTATACTTATCCTTATACACAACCCTTAACATATCTATATATATATATATATCTACAGATCTCACTAAGGTTTTATCACCTTATTTTTAAAATGATACCTAAAACATTAACTTTATATAAACTATAACAACCCATTCATGATATACATACATATTACATCACTTTTTTGAAATACATAAAACATTATAAAATCCAAAACCCAAATATCATACTAGTCTATTTAATTTGGAAATATGGAATCATAAACACCGATACATAATTGAGTTACATTATCTACCACTTGGATTATCATGACTAGATCCCTTCTATGACACATCAAACATAATACGTACATTCATAAACTATAGAAGGAAACATAAAAAGGGGTGATCTAATATGCTCTTTAAGGGAAAAGAAGGGAGACATGTAAGTATAAACATGATCATAGTTGTATGAGAAAATGATCAATACATTTTTATATCACACTATGAATACAAAAGATCATAATAATATATCATGGAATAAATATTGACACATCATATGGAATTTATCATGGGAAAATAAAGAATATAAGCCCTGAATAGATAACATATGAATTGTAACGCCCCAACTAGAGTTACCATGAGTCGATGCCTTATTAATAACATTGTCATGATAAAAAAAGATCATATCAGGAAATACCGATTAGTTTAGATTCATTGGATGTACTATATACATATATAAGTTTTACATTATATAATGAAATAAAAACAACATTTGGTCCCCTTTGTACACACTAATATCCATTCACATATCTCTTCTAGTTAACCATGGAATACTTATTCACATACTGGGAAAATGAAATATAGAAAGGGTTGATCTTAGATACTTGGTAAGGAAAACAATATTACAGAAACATTCATAAAAAAGAATAAACATTTAAAATAATGTATAAGACTAAAAAACAAGACTTTTAAAAATAAACATCAGTATAATATGGAAAAGATAAATCCAATTATGACATTTACTTATTCACATGGATATTCTACAAGTTTAATAATCACATGTAATATAAATATCCAATTTCATAATGATGGAATGCATAATTCCAGACATCATAACCACATAGTCAAGTCCTTGTTCCTGGACTACAAATAAGATTTTGTCAAGGCCTTGTTAGAAGACACTAGTTTGCCTCATGATACCTACCTATGCATCGATGAGTTTTAGTGGGCTCCACCCATTACTTACTTTGACCAATTCATTCCTCATAGAAAAATGATTAAACATAACGTAAACATTAATATTAAAACTAGTATATGAAATGACAATAATATATTAATAATCCACGAATGATATAAAAATAACACATCCACAATCATACATATCTCAAAAACATTAAAAAAATATAGATTATTTGAATCATAATAAATCTAATTCAAACATGTTTAAAATCCATCGAAGATATAGATGAAATGAAAACTATTTAAAAGAAATACATATTTCTTTTTTGATACTATTTAAATTTCACATAATTTTAAAAGAAAAAATTTAATTTTGGAAATATTATTATAATATTGTAATGGAAGAATCAATGGTTTTATAATGGCAGAAAATAGTCGCACCACCCGTATAAGTAAAAAAACATTCTTTACTTAATTTTGTCGAAAAGGCCATAAATGAAATTTTTTGAAAAACGACAGAAAGATTACTTTATAAAAATAATATAAAAATTGTAAAAAGTATAAAAATGACATTGACCCATTGTCTAGGAAATACTAAAAATTTTTTCAAATAAATTTTTTATACAACACAAAATTGGATGATAATGAGTACCTAGTAGATACTTAGGTATTAACAACCTCATATATGTAAATAGATTGTATAATTTTCCCTTACCTAGTACTTTTCCTTGATAAATGGTATGTTAACCTACTGTATAATAGTTAAATAATTGTTATTAAATTATAAAATAACCAAATAAATAAATATTTTATTATATATGATCTTCTAATATTTCTTTGTTAATAATATTTCAGTAGTATCATTGTTTCGGTTGTTAACTGATTCGTTTTGTTTTAAATTATTAGTTACGTAAGCCATGATTTATATTGATTGGATGTATTTGAGTAATATAAAGAATCATATTATGTTCATAAACATTATTTTCAATTATAAAATGAAAATTATTCTTGAATAATTATGATGGGGTATGAATCTCATCGTGTTCGTTGAGACGGTAATCCGTACGTTTGCACGAGAAAAAAATATCATTATATTGATGGAGAAATAATATTTAATTGGATGGTAAATCATATATATAGATTCCTTAACATATTATATTTATTATCTATATCATTTATACTCATTATTATACACATGAAAATAATTAAGTGTTTGAATAACAAACTACACCAAGACCTGGATGCGGTAAGTCGTACGTATGTGTGTATGGTGACTTGTCATTCATAGGATGGATAGAATAATGAATATTGTTGTACCATATTAATAATAACATCACAGTAATTAGAAGGTACTATATTTATTATTTTGATATGGAAACAACAAATATAGAGGATGTGGAATAAGAAAAGAGCGTTGAAAGAGGTGGTGATATTATTACCTCTTATTCGGGTGTTTCTTTTTGAGTTGATAACAACGGATCCATCAGTTGGATTTTTGATAAATATAAGGCCTCTAGGTAGAAGTGAGTGTATTTGGGAGGATATTTGAGTATGGTTTTCCTATTCCATAAGGAATTGGAGGTGTGATTTTGAGAGAAGGTGAAGTACCGTTTTATAATAGAGGTGATGGTCATTTTATGAAAAGCTTCAAATATTATATTATTATAAAATAATATTTCGGTTATAATGGATAAAAAATGATATATTTCAAGTATAATATGGGGATGGATATAAAACCTCTCAACCAATAGGTTTTAGACATGTTTAGGTCACCATATTAACCTTATCTTTTTTATTTTACTATTGGTTATGTAGTTTAACATTTATCATGTCTCCTTGTATTTTTATATCATATGGTCAATAAATTTACTATAAAAAGAAAATATAACCAAAAGTGGTTAATTATTTATATTTATAACTTTATCTAAGTCATCTATCTGATCCATTAATTTTTAGGAATATGAAATCCAATAATAATATAGTATTTGTTATAAAAACTCATTTATGTCAATTTTGACACAATTTTTGTATTTTGTTATTGTGAAAGACATAACATCATGATTACTTCGAAACAAATTCCCTGAATCAACCCTAACATGTCATATTAATCCACTAAATTCGTGTAATGCATCAAAATTATCTGTTTAAATATATTTTTATATTTATAATATCATTTATTTTAATTTTACATAAAAAAAGGTGATTACTGATTCATCATTGTGTAATATATAAATTTTATTATTTAATGTCTTAAATTTATAAATAAAATTCACTTATGTAGGGAATATTTTCATCATTCTAATGAATATTTATAGATGAATTTATATTCTGTATAACACCATATTAAAAATGGTTTAGTTATTAAACTTTGAATTTATCAATTTTAACTCGTCTTTAAATAAAATAATAATAAATATCCAAATCTAATCCAAGTGGACCTAAAGGATCATATATTATTACTAAGGTTTATTTTTGTGGGAATAAACTTATCCAATATAATTAAGACATCTATTAGGGTATGTTTAATATCATTTTAACCTTTAATAACCTTAATAAATTTTAACAGTGGTAAATAAAACACAACAGTTACTATTCACGAAAAAAATTATTTTCATCTTATTGAACCATATAATACATACTGATGTGAACCACATCTCTTGGATTTCTGAAATTCAACTCATAGAAGTGGTAAAATTAATTTTAATTCATATTTTCAAATTCTCCTAGAAGGTGGGTAAAAGTGGTTAAAAATTTCAATAAAGAAATATATAGTATTGTTATAAAATGACTCCAATGAATTACATTGAACTTATATAAGTATTATGTATCTATTTTTACAAAAAAATAAAGTACAAAAAAATAAATAATTATTTATATAAAAATTAGGTTTTAACCAATAATGTAGTGTTTTTCACTATTCATAAAAATTTAATGTTTTCAGAAAAATACGAAGAAATCACCCAAAGAAATTTTTGATATTTTTAATGGAAAAATGAATCTTATTTTAAAAATTAATATATATATATATATATAGAATTTAATAAAATAGGTACTATTATTCATAACGGCTAGTTTGATTTTTCATGGTGTATTAAAACTCCAAGTTGCGTACAATGCTATCTATTTCATTATTCAATGGGAAACTAACTGTGGAAACTTAGGGTGCTACATTCTCTATTCATTCAAATAATTTAATCATTGAAATTTCTAGAATATTACTACATAAAAATATTCAGGTGGTTCTTCCCCATAAGTTCCATGGGTTCCCAGATTTCTCCTTCCATCATATGATTTCTCTATAGATCTTTTACCATACGTGTTATCCAGTTTCTCAACACATGTTCTGTGGTATAAAAAATCTTGAAAGGATCTTCATAATACGACAGATTAGGTTCTAGTTCAATTTCATCATAGATCAGTACATGTGTTGGGTCTGACATGTATTTTATCAATAGTGATACTTAGAACACATCATTAAATTTGGAGATATGTAGCGGCATTTCCAAATGGTAATCTACAACCCCAATTAGTTCTAGAATTTAGAAAGGTCTGATGTACCTGGGACTCAATTTTCCATTATAATCGAAACTTATAACACCATTCCATTATGATATCTTCAAGAAAACATAATCCCTACTTGAAATTCCAAATCCTTCTTTCTATTATCTGCATTACTATTTTTCCTACATTGGATTTCATTCATGTGGGTTTGGATAATCTTCAGATTTTCCATTGTTTCCTCAACATGTTCTTGGCCTATGATTTTCTTTCACCAAAATCATCCAAACACGTTGTTGTGAAACATATATTTCTATAAAACACTTAATATGGTGCATCTGATAACTTGAATGGAAGGTATTTTTATAGGAATATCCTACCAAAGGTAAATAGCGATCCCACTTACCTTAAAATTCGATTGAAAAAGATTTCAACTTTCTTTATAAGGGTTTAATAGTCCATTCTGATTGTCCATCAGTTTTAGGGTGGTGGGGAGTGCTCAAAAAAAGTTCAGTATCCAATGCCTTCTGAAGGGTTTTCCAAAATCATGATGTAAAATGGGGATCATGATCTAAAACAATAAATAGTGGTACTCTATGAATCCTTACAACACAATTAATATATAGTCTTTATAGATGTTGAAATTTTAAATCTTCTCATATATAAAGAAAATGTGATGACTTGGTAAGACGATCAACAATGACCCATATTTCATCATTCCATCTAGGAGTATTTAGTAGTCCCATGACAATGATCATGGTAATATCATCCCATTAGCACTTAGGTATGGGAAGAGGTTGCATGAATCCTCAAGGATGTTGTCTTCCATCATTCAGTTGTTGAAAAACCTTATAGATCGACACATAATCATCAATATCTCTCTTCATGTTGACCCTCCAAAATGGTTCTTCAAATATCAATACATATTAGTGCTACTAGAGTGTATAGAGAAATTAGAGAAATTCACATCAATCAACAATTCCCTTTTTAGATCAGGTATGTTATGAATATAATGTATTTTTCCATTTTTCAAAATCCCATCTTCATATACAAATTTGATCAATCTCTCATCATTCACAGCATTAATTTTCATTTGAATCTCCAAAACATCAATGTGAGAACTTTTTCTCCATTATAATAAGGATGGTTTGGTGACCATTTGAAAAAGTATTGTTGTTTCACCTTACATGTTTGTTACAATATCCATCTTCACTAGATCTATAAACATATGATCCCTTTCAACTCTCATCTTGTTCAAACTCCAATATATTTTCTTCTCAAAGCATGTTCCACCTTATTTGCATTCCCTTGGTGGTAGTGTATAGTGAAATCATTATCCTTATTTAGTTCCAGGCATCTTCTTTTCATTATGTGAGTTCTTTCGGTGAGAAAATATACTTGAAACTCTTGTGGTCAGTATAAATATCCCATTTTCACCACAGATATAGTGTCTCCATATCTTAAAAGAAACTATTACAACTAATAAATCATGATCATGGGTGGGTTAGTTTTTTTCATGAATTTTTTGCTGTCATGATTCATAAATAATAACTTTGTCAATATTCCTGAAAAATTATCCAAGCCCTTTCACTGAAGCATCACTTTAGAAAACAAACCCATTACTCCCCAATGTTAGAGTTATGATAGTAGAAATGACTAATATTATCTTGAGTTCTTCGGAACATTTCTCACACACTTTTTTTCAAAAAAAATTAACCCCTTTACGTGTGAGCTGGGATAATGGGTTGGGAAATCATGAAAAATTCTGGATTAAGTGTCGATAATAACATGTTAAACCATTAAAACTGTGTACCTCAGTTTTACTCAATGGTGCTGGCCATTCATGGATTTCCTTGGTCTCTATGAATAAATAGTGATTCCATCCTTAGAGACAATATGGACAAGAAAATAAATCTACTAAAGGAAAAATTCACACTTGCTAAACATCACAAATAATTCAATTCTTCTTAGAGTATTTGGAATAATGCGCAAGTGACATTCTTGATCTTCGTATCTTTTAGAGCATACAAAGATATCATCAATAATTACCACTACAACGTCATCATGATATTCCTTGAAAACACTATTCATTGGATCCTTGAAAACAGAGGGTGCATTAGTCCTTCCATATGTAATTACTGTAAACTCGTAATGCCCGTACCTAGTTCGAAATAATATTTTTTGAATGCCTACCTTCATCACACACAACTGAGGATATCCAGATTGAAGATAAATCATTGAAAAATATCCATCTCCCTAAAGTTTATCAAATAATTCATCAATGCGAGGTAGGGGATACTTGTTCTTTATTGTTACAACATTGATCTCCCTATAGTCAATGCACAACCTCATAGATCCATCTTTCTTCATAACAAAACAAACAAGGGCTCCCCATCGAGAAACACGTGGGAGAATAAATAATTTTTTACTCAATTCCACTAGTTATTTCATTATTTACACTAATTCCCCAATGTCCATTATGTAATGGGTCTTCGATATGGTCCTTGAAACATGAATTAAATCAATGGAAAACTCAATATTTCATTCAGGATGATGTCCAGGTAAATCCTCTGGAAAAAATCATCATATTCTTTCACAATAGATACATCCTCTATTTTAACATTATTTTCCTCATCTATAGTTATTTCATTATCTTCCACCACAAATAATAGAATTTTTTAGAGATACTAGTGGTTGATCTAGATAACAATCAGGTGGTGACATTTCTGCTCTAAAGATAAGGTACTCTTTATCATCATCGAAAATTGTAAACTTCTTCTTAAAATAAATGTTTTCATCATGGTTTGAAATCCAATCCATAATAATGGTTATATCCAATTAAATCATCAATACGATGATGATATCAGCAGATACATAACATTTATATTCTCTAATGGGGTTTAATTTAGAAAACATTGTGGCCATTATACTTCCCTTAGAAGTTTTGACTAACAATTTCCATGTGAAATTCAATTGGAAATATCTAATTTTCTATGTAAACTGGGAATATATGAAAAGTTGTAATGATCCAACATTAGATAATGTATTGGATAAACATGAGAAAACCATTGAATTAGCTACCACAATGTCATTAGGAGCTTCAACCTCAGCAGTAGTGATTGCATAATCTTGTCCCTGATCCCTTGTCATTTTCTGAGGTATGTTTCATTGGATCATACAAAATTCATTTTCATAATGCCCATTTCATCTACAATTATAGCATTGAACATTGACAACCTCTTTCTTTCCTGTTCAATCACGAGGTTGGTGGACTTTTTCACCACACATGTTACAGACACCCATTCACTTCAAGAAAGTACTGAGTGGTTTCCTCCCAAATCTACTATAGGATGGATATTAAAATTTCCCTTGTTCCCCTTATTTCCTTTTCTATAGTGTTCATTAGATCTCTTCTTCTCTATCTTTTATTTAAAGTCGTAAAACATTGATAATTCCTTCCCTCTCTTGATAGCACATGAGACAATATCTTTATACGATGAGAAGGATTTTGAGACATATGCTCGATGGATAATATGTTTTAACCCATTAAATAATAGATCAATATTAGTCCTTGGGTTATGTATATAATCTGCTGCATGCCTTTCTAACCATGTAATATTACACTCATACTTTGAAACATTCTCATCCTCCTTTTTCCTTAGACACTGATGTTTCCTTTCCATATCTACACAATGGTCACGAGGAATGTATGTTTCTATAAACATCTCTTTAAACTCACTCCATTCCATATTAGATTATTCTTCAACTTCCATTATGTTTTGAATTAATGAAAACCATTGATTTGAATCTCCCATGAGGTGATAAACATCAATGATAACATTTTCCCGTTCTTTACTCCCCAAATCATGAAATATTTATTCTATGGAACTTATCCATTTGTAAGCTAAAAATGTATTTTTTTAGTATCATTGAATGTTGGTCGTTGATGCCTCACAAAGAGATCAAACATTGATCCTCTGCGTTGTGGATCAGGTTGATCCATACTGGAAAGGTTATTAATAATATCCTTAGTGAGTTGTCCCAGTATGGTGATAATCTGATCAGCAACGATTCCATCACTAGATCCACTATAATTATCTTGAGTAGGAGGTAAATCCATATATGGATTACATGCATTGATATAGTTTCTATTCATTCCACCAGCTTCCATTTCTGAAAAATGTTATAAACAATATTAGATTATGAATCACAATAAATAATTGCAAAGATGTAAAACACTAATCATAAATTTAATAGGTTATGGATATAATCCATAAAAAAAATTCTTTGAAGAGGTATATACTCATAAATCCTTCATAATGTCTTGTAATGAAAATGTGACTTATCCTGATAATTTCACCTTGGAGTGTCATAACCAAGAGGGCAGCAAGACCCTTTATCATATACTAGGATACCAAGGTTAAAGTCTGAAACTCATTTTCGTAGTTTTTACTCCTAGGTACATCTGTTCCAAAGCAGCATCTAACTGCTCGTATCCAGACTGGGATGTATTTCATGGAAAACACACAAAATCTCTAAGTTACAAAAATATTACAATGTTATTTTATACAAATCCTCAATGTCTATCTTAGGGTAATGTTCTCTAATAAGATTTCTCTAAATTTAGCTTCCACAGTTTGTAATAAACATTATTTGATACCCACTGTAACACCCCAACCACATTTACCCAGAGTTGGTGCATTATTATATAACATTGGTATGGTCACAAGAGATCAAATCTAAAGATACCTATAAGTTTAGTTTCCTTAGATGCACTAGATACATACATAGGTTTTACATTACATTGTGAAATAAACACAATAACATTTTTCCCCTTTAACAGACTTATAAACCCAATTATATCCATTTAGGTCAATCGTAAAATACTTCTTCACATCCTTTAAAAATAAAACATAGAAAGGGGTGAGCTAAGATGCTTAGTAAGGATAACAATATAGCGTAAACATTTATAAATTATCATAAACATTTATGGAAATATATAAGACTAAAACACATTCATTTTAAACATAAACATCAACATTGTATGGAAAAGTTAAATCAAATAATTCCATTTAAATATTCACATGGATATTCTACTGGTTTAATTATCAAATTTAATATGAATATCCAATTTCATTATTATATAATTTACAATGCCAGATATCATAACCACATAGTCAAGACCACATGAAAAGAGTACAAATAAGATTTTTTTCAAGGCATTGTGCCAAAAAACTAGATTGCCTCCTAAGACCTATCAATGAATCGATGAGCTATAGCTGGCTCTAGTCATCACTTACTATGTACAATTCATTCCTCAAATAAAAAGGTTTAAACATAACCTAAACATTTTTATTAAAACTAGAATATGAAATTTCTACAATATATCCATAAACAATGAATGATATAAAAATACAACATCCACAATCAAACATATCATAAAAATATCAGTACAATATAGATGATTTAATTCATAATAAATCAACTTCAAATTATTTTAAAATCTATCAAAGGATGTTTACATTGATGAAATTAAAACTATTTGAAATAAATAACTATTTATATTTTGAATCCATTTGAAAGTCACATATTATTATCGAAAAAAAATTATTTTGTAATCATTCTTATAATATTTTAATGGAATCATCAAAGGTGTTATAATAGTGGAAAATAGCCACACCCGACGTATATGTTAAAAAACAATCATTCCATAATTTTATCGAAAAGCTCGTAAAGGACCTTGTCTGGAAAATGAAGGAATAATTCATTTATGCTAAACTTATAAAAAGTCAAACAAGGGAATAAATGAAATTAAACCATAGTAGAGGAAATAGTAAAAATATTTTGAAATAAAATTTTTTAGAAACACGAATGCAGATGATAAAGAGGTCCCAGTAGATACTTATGTATTAAAAACCTCGAATAAATAAATAGATTGTAGAATTAACCCTTAACTAATACTTTTCCACAATCAAGGGTATTTTTACATTCTATATAATAGTTTAATCATTGTCATTAAATTATAAAAAAGAGATATATAAATATGATATTATATATGATCTTCTAAAATTGCATTGTTAATAATTTTTTAGTATTATCATTGTATCAGGAGTTAACTATTAATTTTCTCTTATAAGATTGGTTAAGTAAGACATGATTGTTTTGGATAGGATGTATTTTAGTCATATATAGACTGATATTATTTTAAAAAACTTTATTTTTAATCATAAAATGAATATTATTCTTCAATGATTATGATGGGGAATGAATCTCATCACTTGTTTGGAGACGGTAATCCGTACGTCTGCACGAGTGACAATATCATTATATTGAGTGAGAAATCATATGTAATTGGATATTATATCATATTTAAAGAATAATTAACATGTTATATTTATTATTAACATTATTTGTACTCATTATTATACCCATCTAAATAACTAAGGGTTTGAATAACAAACTACAACACAACATGGAGATGGTAAGCTGTACGTATGCACATATGGTGACTTGTCATTTATAGGTTGGGAAGAATAATTAATATGGTTTTACCATATTTATAATTACATCACACTATGTTCATGGTACTAGAGTTATTATTTTGGTATGGAAACAAAAAAGAAAGAGGTAGTGGAAGAAGAAAAGAACACTGAAAGAGGTGGTGAAATTATTATCTCTTCTTTGGTTGTTTCCTTTTGAGTTGATCAAAAGGGATCCATAAAATAGATTTCTGATAAAATTAAGGCCTCTTGGTTGAAGGTAGGGTAGTTGAGTGGATATTTGAGCATAAGTTGGTCGAGCCATAAGGATTTTGAGGTGTGATTTTGAGAGAAGGGAAAGTACCCTTTTATAAGAGAGGTGAGGGTCAATTTAGGAAAAGGTGGAAATATTAATTTGTTATACAATCATATTAGTTTTATAATGGTTCCAAAAGGATTAATTTCAAGACTAAGGTGGGTATGGGTCTAAAATATCTCAACCTATAGGTATTATACAGGTTTATGTCACTATATTAACCTTATATATTATATTTAACTCTTGGTTATATAGTTTAACATTTACCATGTATCATTTATTTTTATATTATATGGTTCATAAGCTTACTATGAAAATCCACAACAACTCCAAGTGTTTCATTATTAATATATCTATCGTTATCTATGTCATCTGGCCAATCCTCTAATTTTTATGATTATTATATCAATTAAAAATATAGTATTTATTTTAAAAACTCATTTATGTCAATTTTGACAATATTTTGTTTTTTGAAATTCATAACTGCATTATTACATTGAAAAAATTCATTAAATCAATAATAAAATGACATATTATTATAGGGAATAATTGTAATGCATCAAAAGTTTCATTTTACATTTATTTTGATATTTATAATATCAATTATTTTAATCTTTCAACAATAAGGTAACTACTGCATCATCATTGTGTCATAAATAAGTTTAATTATATAATGTCAAATGATTATAAATAAAAAACCGTTATATAGGACATATATTAATCATTATAATGAATATTTATAGTATAATTTATATTATGTAAAACAATATACAAAAAATAGTTTAGTTATTAAACATTGAATTTAACACGTTTAACTCTTCTTTAAATAGAGTAATAATAAATGTCCTAATATAATAAAATTGGACCTAAAGGGTCATATTTTATTCATAAGGTTGGTTTTGGTCAAAATAAATTTATCCATTAAAATTAGTATATGTTTTATGGTAGTTTGAAAATCATTTTTACCATTAATTGTCGTTTTTAATTTTAACTGTGGTAAATAAAATAAAAAGTTATTATTCACCCAAAATTATTTTCATCTTATTGGACCTCATTTTACTTATTGATTTCAACTGTGTCTCTCATATTTTTTAAATTCAACTCATTGAAGTCGTAAAATTATGTTTTATGAGAATTTTCAAAATCATTTATAAGGTGGGTAAAATACTGTAAAAATATTAATAAAATATTATATATATATATTTATTATAAATTTACTCCAATGAATTACATTAAACATATATAAGTATTATGTATGTATTTTTACATAAAATAAAATTAACTAAAAAATCAATTATTTAAACAAAACATTGGTTTTAACTAATAACATTGTGTTTTTTACTATTTATCAAAAATTGAATGTTTTCAGAAAAAAACATAAAATTCACCCGAAGCTAATATTGATATTCAGAATCAAAAAATAAATTCCATTTTTATAAATAAAAAATAAAAAAATTTAAAATGTGGGTATTAGAATTCATAACGTCTAGTTTGATTGGTCATGGACTATTAAAACTCCAAGTTCAGTAAAACGCAAGTTATTGCATTATTCAAAGGGAAATGTACAGTGGAAGCTTGCAGTGTTACATGAATAAAAAATTTAATTATAGAAGACACACAATCATATAATATGATATCCATATTAGACAAGGAATCACATTAAAGACTGTCATATTTAAAAAATTCTTTTACTGAAATTGATTTACAACCGGTTTTAGATTTGTACTACTGAAGTGAGTCCACTCAAAAATCAAGCACTGTAATATTGAACCATGTTCACACCTGATTCAAGCCAATTTCTATCTCATTATGTATAAATCACTACACAATAAATTGTAGGGATATATAAGTCCCATCCATATCATAATTAAATTATATATAAATTTTCCACAAGATAATAAACAATCTTATCAAAACCCATGAAATAAAATTGGTATCGTATATATGTTATCATATCATAACCTATGAAAGAATATACATGTTTCATAATCATTTCATCAAAAACATATCCTATAAAATAAATATTTGATTCCATAAACATATAACACATGAAAGATATATAGGTTCTACAAATACCACTATGTCAATTATAAACAATTCAGAGAAGGAATATGAATGAAACCATTAGATAATTTCCAAGAAAGTCATGAGTAAAATAAGTGGAATTCATCGTAGATGGAAAATAATTTTGAAATATATTTTAAAAAACTATCGTGAGAAAAAATAGACTTATTTATTCAAAATCAATTTTTTAAAATTGTAAAACCTTTTGAAAACCATTTTCATTGGAATAAAAATATTAATCATTCTTGAAAATAGTTTTACAAACATTTTTATTGAAAAAATATTTAAAAATATATAAATTAATTTTAGAAACATTTTTCTAAAACTTATAAAATAGATTCAACACGTTTTTAAAATATTTTTCATTGAAATTAATTTGAAACAACAAATTTCAGGAATACTTGGAAAGAAAATTCTTTTTAAAAAAATTATTTTTAATCTCTTCAAGGGATCTGTATGGTTATTTTTTTCATGATGATAGATAAACCTGGACATGTAGAGTATTCGTTTTATACATTAAAAAGTTTATAAAAGATCCTTGATCCGAAAATGGTAAATAAGATTCCCTATTATAATCCCTTCTGTTTAAAAAGGAAAAAAATGGGAAAAAATTAAAATTACAGATTATATGATAATAGTTACATATTTTTTCAAACCTTTTGGAAGACATTTTTTTAATGAAAACAGATTTACAACCATAGAGAATGCAAAAGTCGGATATTTTTAAAAACATGTTCTTAACTATATAATTTACCAAAGTGTGTTAAAATGGTAGCAATATAAAAATACATCCTGAAAAATATAGTTAAAAAAATTATGAGTGTTCATTAGATATGTATTTTGTGATTATCTAAAAGAAATCATTGTCATTAACAATCTCAAAAAGTGATGACATTATTTCAACAAACTCTAATAACATTGTAATTTTGAACTATATTTCTCATTTAAGAAAATGAAATTAAATGGAGCATAAAATATCATGAAATTAGATATATTCATTATATAACATGTGAAATTTGGTATATATACCTCATGTGAAAATATAGGTGCATAAAGTAGAATTTAGCTCAATGTAGTGAAATTTTGGAAAAAATTTCTTTACGGATCTGATAACTTCAGAAAAATTAACCCCATGATAGAAATGATAATAAAATATTTATTTCAATAATCATATATTTAATTGTAATATTAATATGATACAATAATGGTTATTATATACACTTAACATGTGAAGTGACTGTTGAATATGGTATGTATATCATGGGAATAAGGAGTGAGATGAAATTCCCGAACCTTATGTCTTGACTATAGTCCTAAACATTCAAACAATTTATATAATAAATATAAAATTTCAATAAATATAAAATATAACTATATTCATACTTCTAATATGATAAATGATTTGATTATGGATTTATATAACCAACATATTTACAATTCTATGTTTAGGTTTCACTTCTGTCAATATCCTCATTGTTTTTCGCATGTGTCTTAATTGTTTTCATCTATGGAAATCATGATATTTCTATCATGATTTCCATAATATAAAGCATAATTTATATATAATTTATATTCAGTATATGATTATTATAAATATAAATATGATATATAATTATTAAACAAAAGACACCTTTCATGTAGACAGTAGGTCGTAAATACGCATGGATGCTATTTCTTTTTAATTGTAATGTTGAAAGTAACAATGAATAATAAATATATTTATATATATGTATACATATCATTATTACAATATATTTATTAGAGAATAAATATAATATATATTGACTTATTCTATCATTAATACATTCAATGTAGTGTATGTATGAATCACATCACTTTGTGGGAGATTTAGTCCACACTTTCTCAAACAAAATTATTTTATAAAAAAAATGAAGATTAATGATATATATTGTAAAATATTTAAAGATTATTAAAGATATAATAAATATAATATGAAAAATTTATAAATATGTTGTCCATCAAAATTTCCAACATGATATGTAGTAAAGGAAAAGTGAACAATCGTTGTTTATTGAGGTGGGAGTCCACTATACAAGTAAAGAGTCTATCTGTTACCCATTAGATATAATTTTATGTATGTGTAGGGAGAATCTGTAGAAAAAAACATAATAGAATATTTATGATTCAATTTTTGTTATAAAATCATATAATAAAAATATTTGTGTGAGTGGGGAACAAAAATAAAATAAAGGATTTTGGGGGAGAGTATTATCACTTAATCAGGTAATACATTTTAGTTTACACCTAATGGATTCCATGGAATTATTTCTGCAAATGTATGACTTCTTGGAAAAAGGTATGGTCATTGGGGATCTATTTTGGATGATTTTTTTCCAAACATAAGTGTATTTAGATGTGTGTGGGATTTTGGGATATGTGGCCTTTTATGATTGTGGGGGAGAGGCACTCTTGTAATATTTTGGAAAAACTAAACACCACCAACGTTTTTTTATCTAACGTGGATCTAGTAATAGTAAAATGTCTAGAGAAGTAATTATAGGGTAAAAATGGGACCATTAAATGGTTTCTTTATTGCCCTATTTGTTATTTTTTTACTTATGGTTATAGTTTAGTCTCGTATTGACCTAAATTAAACCTATATCATTGTAATTAATTTTAATTACTTCAAAAATATTTTTGGTCGAATTTTTTTGACCATATTAAAAATTAAAAATTATATTTATTCCAATTATTTAATAAATTTTTCCAAATTATAATCACAAAATAGTAAGTTGTTAGTTTAAATTAGATCATGTGATCGGGTGGACAATTCTTGTTTATAAAGTAAAAATGATAAAAAAGTTTCTATATTTTTAGTTCTAATTTTAATTTTAAATTTATTCTAATGAGCTACATTTTATTAATTGATAAAAATATTATCTAATAAACATTTAAAAAAATTAAATTTAAATTCAACATTATAAATAAATTATATGAAAAATAATTGGTTTACTAAAATAAATCATTTTTACCAGTGATTAAAAAATAAAACATCATAGAAAAAACAAATAAATCTCCATAACCTGAATTTAATAATTCTATTTAAAGTAATATGTTTATTTTGACATATAATATTTATAAAAGTTCCATAATTTAGATTTAATTTATATTCTCCATTAAATGGTGTTAAAATTATATTCTTAAAAATATTGGGTTTTGAAGAGTTGAATTGGTTTTATTCTTATCTTATTCATACAAAATATGTTCAATGAATATTGAAAATATATACATGAATATATAAAAAAAATATTATATTAAAATTAATTATTGATTTTAGTTACCTTAATTTATTATTATAAAAAATTGCGGGCATAATTATAGTTTATATAAAAATACACCCTTTACGTTCAATTGTTTGTTATATGCATTTATAAAAAAAATTAAATAATTATTCTATTATATATTTTGTGAAAGTCATATTTTTAGATTTTTGAATTAATAATAGTTATAATATTTAGTTTTGTTGTTATTATTATATTTTTTCTAAAAAATAATATGTTAGTGTTCGGTAACACTAGGTCTTGCATGTTATGCAAGAAACCGAAAAAAGAAAGTCTTGCGTGAAATATAAGATTGCATTGGTGTTCTATATAGGTAAAGGTATCATATCTATTGAATGTAGATAATTATTAAGTATTAATTTCATATAAATATATCCAAACATATTTCATCAATGTAGATATAATAACTACTTCTAATATTGTGTGAAATGAAAAATATAAAAAAGATTAAATTAATTTAAAAAATATATTTCAAAAAATCATGGGGTGTTACATTCTACCCCCATTAATATGAATTTCACCATATAAATTTATATGGGGAATCCAAGGTTAAATTATTAATAATTATTCTCTGAGAAATCCATATCTTAAAAATAAACACTAAAACATCGATTTAGAAAAAAAAATGTTTGAAACATTACAGTTATCCAAAGAATCTAATAACTAGGTTTACACATGGGATAACATAGTTGGGAAGTTAAAATATGGGATTGAAGTAAAATCATAACTACTTATATTGAGTGACTGAGTTCATCGATCAAAAACTAGTGAATGATCAATGAAATGTTGAGGGTCTCAAAGTCTTAAATTTGTGACTATTTGAATGTCCATCACCTCAAATAAATTATGGTATTAGGATAACATTTGTTTGATCATTTTCCTTACATTGATTAGTTCTTTTATTGACTAATAATATAAGGAAATATACTTACTTGATATATTCGTATGAAAAAGAAATTTATTCTTGTGTTTTTATATTAACAATTTATAAGTCATTAATTTCATCATTTAATTGATGTATAGAAATTAACATTGATGTAGGAAGAAATAAAATAACAATTTAGAGGATTATAAGGCCCATAAAAGAATGAAAATTTTAACTATTTGACTCTAAATAATATTAAAAATCAATATAGTAAACGCATTAATCCTTAATCCTTAAATTTATCTCTATTCGATCATTATTAATTATTATAAAAAATAATTACACACTAACCAAGACATCACATAGGCAAGTGGTAGGCATGCAACCCTTATAATCCTTTGTTCATGGGTTCAATCCCCATGACCTTTCCGGACATGATTGGTTGTAACCAGACATACATGACGTCCATTTCTAAAACCACACTAATTAAATTTTCAAAATAAATATGATGTACATACATAAAATAAATTTAATCACTTCATATTATTTTAACCAAGGTTTTAAATACTAAATTAGTTAATAAATACATTCTATAAAGTTTAACATAATATTTTCATGAATGGTTAACCATGTTACCCTTTTATAAATGATAATCAGAAACATTAAAATAAGTCTAAAAATTCATCTTTATATTGAAAACTTTTATATGACTAATTATATTTTTACTATCATAATCAAAACATGTTAATTATTCATCATATAATCTCTTTAAACCTCAATGTAACCTGAATTACTGTAAATACTTCTAGAAAAAATGCACACTACCTTATTATATAGATTACTTAGTATATATTACTTAAATCTATTTTTTTTTACTTTATCCATGACGACATATACCACTTTTTCAATAACTCGTTCCTTGGTAACACATACCATTTTATTTACTTACTCATATCTAGAATATCGTTATCCAAACATCATTATCTCAATGTCAAAAAATAATTAAGGATTACGATAACATAATTAAAATATTCCCTTATAATTAAATCACTTTACTAGTCCATTTAGACCATTCTAAATAAACTTGTAAATACTAAGTCAAATATATAAACAGGAAAATCCATTTATATTTCATCATTCATATAACAAATCCTTTCAATCATAATACATAAAAACATTTATTGGCCCACATCAACCATATTCTGTTAACTAGTCTACCTCATCCTATTACATAATACCTTTTCCTTTCATATTTCATCTATAGGCTCATCATCATTATCAATGTAACCATTACTCACACTAAATTTCTAATTATCTTCCATATAATACCTCTTAGGGAATTTAGCTTCATAATTACTATTTCTTCCACACATAAAACACTTAATCATTACAGAAGACTTAATGAGTCCAATATTCTCATCCATTTCATTAACATAACTCTTCATTTTCCCCTTATACTGACTTGATTTGTGTCCTTGATTTCCATAATCAAAAAAGATATTATTCTTATAAGGTATTAACTCCCATGATTATCTCCACATTCTTGATAAAAAAGAAAAATGAATCTTATTTCATCCATGGTCCCCATTACATAAACTCTCAGTGAACTCCTTCCATATCATCTTTGGGGAGATTGAGAGATAGTAAAGGTACATGCTGTTGATTATGTTACTTGGAAACAAATTATGAACCATCACAACAACCTTCACACTAGTGGTCATACCATTTTACATCTCATTCATATATTCTCCATAATATTCAATGTTAATGTAGTTCCCTTTGTTGACAAAAACCATATGCATTGTGTGAGCATGACTTATAATAGTAGAAAGCTATGTAGTCATGAAAATAATTACTTATATGATGTCTATGTAATTACACAATATTTAATAAAGGAAAATATAGGATAATCAATGTTTATTAAAAGTCATATTCAATTGAAATCTTAAATAGTTCTTTATGATGAGTTTTTGAATTTCTCAAGCATATCCTCCAGGAGTGTGAAACCAGTTGTGCAACAATTCCATTGTCATGTACCAGATTACCCTGATCAAGGACCTAAACATCTTGTATCATTTTTAAATAATAGGAAAATCTATTATAAAATATATTCACATATATTATCCAGAAAATGATTTATTTCTAGGAAACCACTAACTCTATCCTTTACCAAAATTACAGGACATTTTTTCTAAATGATAACACACATTTAAACTTATATATGTCCTTATAAATATACCTAGAGATCTCACTTAAGTTTTCTCAACATAGTTTCCAAAGATTAAATAAAAAATTTCTCTAATACCAACTAAATTTACCCAGTCTTAAAAAATATATACATTACATCACATTTGTAGTGTAATTCAAACATTAGAAAAACTGACACCTAATGACTGTACAACTCTTGTACCTATGGATGCATGGAATCATAAACAATACCATTTAAGTGAGCTACATTATCTCCCACTATGTTATTAGTTATTAGAAACCCTCTTGGAATCATCCAACATAATACATATATTCATAACCTAGGGAAGGAAACATGGAAATGGGTGATCTCAGATGCAAAGTAAAGGAAAATATGGGAGATATGTAAGAATCATCATGATCATTAGGGTACGATAATGTTATCAAACCATTTGAAGATCATACCCTATATATAAAATATCATAATATTGTATCATGGAATAAACATTCAATGGTCTAAAGGAAGGTATAATAGGGAAATAAAGAGCAGAAGACATGAAATCATAACATCGGAATAATACATGAAATTTTGGAAGACACATAAGCATATAATATAATTTCCATAGTATCCAAGCCATCGCTTCCAAGACCGTCATAGTCGACATAGTATTTTATTAAACTGCGTTCACCCCCATTCTAGATCTGAATTACTGAACCAAGCTTAATCCTAATTCTTGCCTTATATTACTGAACTGAGTTCACTCCTTAGTCCATCTATGTCTATCTAATGATGTATAAATCACTACCCAATGCATTGGAGGGAGATATAGGTCCCACCTATCTCATATTGATATCATACATGAATGTCCCTCAAAATAATAAACAATAATATTATAACCCATGATATAACATGGGTATCATAAACATGTAATCATATCATAACCTGTAAATAAACATACAATTTTCATAACTATTTTATCAAATTACATAACCCATGAATGAAAAAATGGATTTCATAAACAAATAAATCTTGAAAGAGAAAAGAGTTTAATAAATCCCATTATATCAAGAATAATACAATTATAGAAGGAATGTGAATAGAAGTTTTTATAATTTTTCTGATAATGTCAGGAGTAACATCAATGGATTAAATTTTTTATGGATAATAACTTCAAAATGTCATTCAAAAATATTTCTTGAGGAAAATATCATTTTTTATTTAAACAGATATTTTAAAAAACATAAAACCTTTTGGGAACCATTCTCATTTCAATAAATCTCATAAAGAAAGAATTAAAACATTTTGGGAACCATTTTACTTGAAAACATATAAAATAAGATTAAATATATTTTGAAAACCATTTTCTATGAAAATTTATAATATTTGGTTGTATTTTATCTGAAAAAACATTTTTCTTTTAAAAAAAATTATAATAATGACTTTCATGATTATTAAGAAATCATTTTATCTTTTAAAAAAATAAATTTTAATTATTTAATGTATTTTTTATGGTAATTTCACTCATGATAGTGGATAAAACCGAACATTTTTAACATTTATTTTACACCATAAAAAGATTAGAATGGTTCCTCGACCGGATAATGAAAATCATGATTACTTATTAAAAAATATTTTTTACTAAAGTAAAACATGGGTACAAATGTATTTTAATAATAAATTTAGAATAATATAATATTTTTGGAAACCTTTTAAAAGAAATGGTTTTTAATTAACACATATTTCTCATCAAGGAGAGACTTAAAATTATACTTTATTAAAAAACATAACAATATTATTTACAAAAGATTGTAAAAATTGAACCAATACATGTATATATGATTAATAAAAAATTTAGAAAAAAAATCTTGACTATTATTTAGATGTGTATCATGAGATTTTATTAATGAAATCATAATCATAAACAATCTCAAAAAGCGATGAGATTATTTCAAAAAATCCTCTAACATAGTAAATATGAACCATAATTTCCATATAAGAAAACTAAAATAAATTAATCATAAAATGTCATGAATGTTTTTATATTACTTATATAACATGTAAAAGTAATAATGTACACCTCCACTAAAAATATAGGTTTTTTATATGAAATGTATCAAAAAAGAACAAAAATTGAGACAAAAATTTCCTTACCGATATGGTATATTTGGAAACATAAACCCCATGATAGAGAGATCATAAAATGGTTATTTAGATAATCTTTTATCTAACTATAATTGAAATATAATACATTAATGGGAAGTATATACACCACATAAAATTACCGAACGGTGAATAAGGAATGTATCACATATGAATAAGGGGGTGACATTAAATTGTATTACCTTTTGTATTGAATCTCATTGTACTTGTTCAATAATCAGGTATAATAATTATAAATTTATTATAAATATATCAAAAACCCATATTTTGCGCTTATAATACCATAAATTTTCAGATTATGGGTTTATATTAACCTCATTTTAACAATTCTATGTTCAGTATTCACTACGGGTAATGTCCACTTTTTCGCACATGCAATAATTTATTATAACTTTGGAATTTATATTTATATTATGATTTAAAAAATTTAAACCATTATTTAAATTTTAATTATATTCATTATATTTTTATTATAAAAATAAATATAATATATATGTATGAAACAGAATACACAGTTCACAGAGACAGAAGGTCGTACATACGCATTAATGGTATTTCTGTTTAATTATCGTTTAGAAAAAAAGTATGTAAAAAACATATATGTATAAATATGTATATATATAATTATTATAATATATATATTATATATAATATATATTTACGAAACATATATTTAAAACATTCCACGTAATATATAAATAAATCGCATCTCTTCGAGAGGCGGTAGTCCATACTGCCTCAAACAAAATTATCGTATTAACAATAAGTGAAAAATATAATTTTTTGTTTTGAAAAATAATTACAAAACCTTAAATTCCTAATAAAAATAATATTTAACAGATAAAAATATATTTTATATCATAATTTCTATCATGAGGGATGTTAAAGGAATAATGAACAATCATCATTTATTAAGGTGGTAGTCTTCCATATAGGTAAACAATATGATTGTTAGCCATTATATTGCTGTTTCTATATTTGTTGGTAAAATACATAGAATAAAACATCATAGAATATTTGTTATTATTTTTTATAAATTAATTAAATAATAATATTTCAGTGAGTGGATATGGAAAATAAAAAAAGATGTTTGAGGGAGGGTGTCACCTTTTAATTGTGTAACTCATTTTGGTTTGTTCCAAATCGATTCCTTTTAATGATTTATATAAAATTGTGGATAATGGGATGTAGGTAATGATTTTTGGGACATTTTTTGGATGATTTTTTCTTAACTTAAGTTTCTTTATATGTGTGAGGAAGTTGGGGAGTGGAGTCATTTTATAATCGAGGTAGAGTGTCAATCTTATAATATTCTGTAAAAAAGACCCCCACCCCCCATGTTTGTTATTGAAATATGATATTATAATGATTAAAATGCACTAAAAGTTAATAATATGTAAAAATATGGTTATTCTATTGATTTTGGTTAGGTTTATAGGGCATTTTGGTAATTAATGTTATTGTTCAGTCTCGTATTTATCTTAGTTTTACCTTAATATTGGTAATTAATTTAAATTACATCACTAAAAATTTTGGTCAAAAACTATGTTAAACTTATTATAAATTAAAAAATATACTTATTTCAAATATGGAATCCATTTTCAAAAATTTGTATCACAGAAAATGAAAAAACTAATTTATATTTAATTATATAGTCGGGTGGACAATGTGGGTTTCTGATGTATAAATGATCGATTATTTTCTAAGTTTTTATATCTCATTTAAATGTTAAATTGATTAAATTGACATAAATTGCATTAACTGATAATAATATTAACTAATTATAATTTTAACCCAACATAAAATGTAAATTATCCATATAAATCATATAGATGAGAAAACAATTTTGAAATGAAATATAGTATTTATGATTATTCTTTTAAATAATTAAATTCATAAAAAAATATAAAAAACTATACCAGAACAAATATTAATTATTATATTTCAAATTTGAAGAATATTTTGATATATATAATATATATAAATTTGATAATTTTTATATTTAAAATAGTTTCTTCATTAAAATGCGGAAAAATTTCCTTTGTCAAAATATTGGGTTTTATGAGTTTAATTGGAGTTATTCTAATGTTATTATTATAAAATATATTGGATGAATAAAAATATTACATAGATATATAAAAAATATATTATAGTAAATTTAATTAATAATTATAGTTACTTTAATTTATTTATATTAAAATAAAATTGTGAGTGTAATAATAGTTTTCAACAAAAACAGTCCATTTATATTCAATTGAATGTTATATTAATTTCTAAAAAAGTTTATAGTATTTAATTTATTTAATAGTTTGTAAAACCATATATTTACAAATTTCAGTTAATAATAATAATAATATATAATTTAACAGCAATTATATATAATTATATATTTAAAATAATATATTATAGTTCGTTAACAGTTGGTCTTGTTTGTTATGCAAACCATCGAGGAATGTAAGTCTTCTGTGAAATGTATGCTTACCTTAGTTTTTCATATAAGGATAGATACTTATTATATTGTGTGTAATTCATTATAACCATTTCATTTTTTATAACTCAATCATAACATAATTATTATATATATATATATATATATATATATTTAATAACCATTTTCACGGATGCATAAAATGAAAAATGCCAAAAATATTACATTAATTCTAATAATATATATCATAAAATCTCATGGTGTGACATGGATAGCTCTCACCTAAATGAAACATTAGTCTCTTGGGTGGTCAAGGAAATATGTCTTACGGATAAATTCTATTCTTTTCAAACATTATATTTGGATTGGATTAAAATCCTAATCTAGTTTGTCTGTGTATTTAGATTAATTTCCCATTTTGATCTATTTAAGTGTAAAAGATATCTTAAATCTTGTCTTCTATTGTTGTGTAGTATCATGCCTTGCATAAGACATGTGAATCAGATCCAGGAGGAACCTACTAATGAAACATATCAAACGAATCTTGATTTACATATGAATTTTGTAGAGGAAATAGTTTGCACTCTCGAAGCTCTAGGATAACAACCAACTCCATTACACATTCATGACCTATCTGTGCAACCTTATAGAGAAGATATCATGATTTGTTCTCAATTGTTCATTCTTTGGAATTTAGAACCATTCCAATTCTCAAATGATCCTCAAGAGGTTGAGGAATGGTTGGCTTAAATGGAGTTCTTTTTTGGGTAATTGGACACACCTGGAAAAATCAAGGTAATGTGTTCTGCCTTTTTTTCAGAAGAATTATGAAAGAGATTCTGGGATATTATTGTAATGAAAAAAACATGGCTGTTTTGAGTGGAATGTGTTCTAGGTTCTTTTCGATAACTAGTTTTATCGAGATTCTTTGTTTTTGGCCTTGTCTACTTATTATTCCAAACATTATTAGCTGATAGAACCATGATAGTGTATGAAAATTATTTTATTGAGAACGTGAATTCGACACATGATATTGTGTTGAATGATAATATTAATGCTCAAAAGACCAATTTGGGACTTCTTTAGGATTTTCATTCTTAGGTTTTCTAGCTGATTATGACTTATTATGTGGATGTACTGGATATAACACTAAAGGTTGAAATGTACCTGGCTTGAAAGGCTTGGTTATTATGAGTTTCATTATCTTCATGTGGAATTATAAGTTCCTTCATTGGAAAAGGGAATCCAGATGGTTCTCCTGATAGTTCTCAATAGTAGTTTCATTATAGACCCCCTTAGTACCTGGAAGTGGTCCTTTGACCTACATACAATGTTTCGTGTTAAGAAATTAAAAAAAATATTTGCACTAAGGCCCAAAAACTGATGACTCATGTGGATCCTATGGCAACTTATAAAGATTATTCCCTGTATATTCTACTCAGCATTGTTAAAAGGGGGTTATTTTCCCAAACTATGATTATAGGGAAACCAGATGCTCCACATATAAAATGGTTTTAGCCATATACATATAGAATGAATCCTTTTCATGTAGTATAAGTGTCTTCTGAGTAAGAGGATATGAGTCTATCGACTATGATACATACAATTACAATAACTTCTTAATTAGTGACAGTTCTTTTTGATACTGGTGCATCTCATTAATTTATTTCAAACTGTATTGTTAATTTGATAATAAATACTATGTTGATCTTATCATATGTTATGGATATTTCTAAACCCCCTGTTGTGAAGACATTGAATGGTCTCTATAGTCCCTCTTATGTATACCTCTATTAGATGTCGATATTGCTTCAAGTTTTATAGCCCTCGACGTAAAACATATATACATCTTAAGCGGGATAAATTATTTAACTACCAATAACATCATTATTGATTTTTATTTTTAATGTGACTCTTTTACTACACTCAGTGGTCTGCCTCTTGTATTCAATGGATAATGGGACCCATGGTCGAGTAGGGTGGGACATTCCTATACATGGTTGGGGAAAGTAATAACATTATTTTCTTTTGATATGGAGAAGGAATATTTGAGTAGTGACCTCCCTTTAGTTTTTATTGTTATTCACAATGTTTTTACTTCTGACATTTATAGAATACAACTAGTAATGTAGGATTGGTTATTTATTGACTTTGTTTCTGGTACTCAACCAACATATATTTTCTCATGCCACATGGATCCATCTAAACTGAAAGAGTTGAAGCCCCACATGGATGATCTTCTTTTAGAAAGGGCACATACTCTTACATGTGTCACATTGGGCGGAAACAGTTATCCTTACTAGGAATGTTGATGGTTTACTTAATCTATGTGTTGATTACCAATTGCTAAATAGAGTAATGGTAAAGAGAAAGTATTTTTTCCCTGAATTGATGAAATTTTTAATCATTTTAAATGGGTAAATTGGTTAATGAAGATTGTTATTTGGTCTAGTCACCATCAGTTGAGGATAAAATAATCTCACATTCAGAAAAATTACATCCGAGGGAGGTACATGAATTATGACTTCCCTCTTACACTATTTGGTATCACGAATGGTCTAGATATTTTTATGGAGTTAATAAACCGGTTTTTCCTTGAGTACCTAGATATTTTGTTGGTGGTCTATCTGGATAAAATCCTTTTATAATCTATGTATGAAGAGTACCACATGCATACACTAAGAATAGTTCCAAATTTTCTGAAATATCATTGAATTTATGCCATGATTTTGAAGTTTGTCTTCTGGAATCAAAATTTCAAATTTATAGGAAACATGGTACCATATAATGGTATATTAATTGATCATGAAAATTTTAATTCAATTATGACATGGGAACAACCATGGAATGTTTTTAATATTCATAGAATCTTGGGTCTTTCTAGTTATTATCACCAGTTCATTACAAAATTATAAAATATGTCTTATCTAAGGAATTAAAATCATAGATGTGATTGATGTTTTCATGGGATGATTATTTATAGAATTATTATGTTTACATGAAAAAAAATTTCTACTACTGCATCGTTGTGGAATCTTCCAGAGGTCGGATACAGGTATGTGGTCTTCTATGATGAATCTATTTTAGGTTTGGGTCTCATTATTATCCTATGTGAACATGCCATTTTCTATAGATCTTTTCATCTTAGGCCTCATGATAATAATTATATGACACATGACCTTGAACATGATTCTAGGATTTTTGCCCTTAATAATTGGTTGTAGTAGCTTAATGGAGAACTATTTACAATGTTTTTTGTCGGAAAGAGCTTGAGTTATATCTTCTATAAAAAATATTTTAATCTCCACCAAAGATATTTGTAAGAATACTTTTAGTATTTCCACTTCGACAACACCTATACCCAATGGACAAGGAATTTTTTTATAGATGCTCTTAATAGGAAAATTCAGACCCATGTAGTGAATGAATAATCATGTGAATTGAATATGATGGATCTCTCTGCATAGTTTCATATAAGAGAATTGTATTTAGTGGACAAGGCTTCTTTTTCTAATGATCAGTTTACATATTCTATTCTTTAATTGAATCATCAGGAATAGAATCCTAAAAATGAGTTCCATGGAATTTGATACTCTCTTTATTGTGGGGAGAAATTTGTGATGTTTTTGTACTCCAAATATATAATTCTAGGCTTCTAGAAACATTTTTTGTGCCATTATAATAAATGAATGATTTTATGGGAGACCTCAATTGCACATAGTGGGTTAAGATCCTGAGAATAAAAAATTTATTTTATGAAACATGTTGATAATTTTGTTAGTCAGGTATAAGGGGATGAATCACTGTGTTTTTCTATCATTGTTACAGGTTCCGTCAGGTGAATTTCAATCACCAGAAAAATTCTTGTTTTCTTTCAGCCACTTATAGACCCTATTTGGAAGTTGGATGAGAAATCAAGGGACTTTTTGTTTGGTTTTTCATGTGTCTATATTAAAAATAATTCTATATCCGTTTTGGTCTCTCATTTGACTAAACCAGCTCACATTATACCCATTCAAGATACCAAAAATGTTGATCAGTTGTGAAATATGTACATGAAGGAGATTTTTCGTTTAAAGGATGTTACATAACTTATAGTCTTGGACATAGATACTCGGTTCACTTATCATTTTTGGATAATCATTCAAAAGGCACTAAGTTATCATTTTTTGAGAATAGCATACCATCTATAGTCTGATGGCCAAAAAGAATGAAAAATATAGATTATTTAGGATATGATTTTTTCTTGTGTTCTGTACATTGGGGGGGATTGGGATGCTCATTTAGGTCTTCTTGAGTTTTTTATTATAATAGTTACCACACTGTGCTCAAGATGGATCCTCTTGGGGAAATTTATGGTTGGCCTAGTAAATATCTACTATGTTTTTCTATGATTAGAGAAAGTTCATTGGTTTGACCATGTTTGGTGAAATTAAAAATAGAAAATATCTAGTTAATTCATCAAATTATGGTGATGGCATAGATCCACTATAACTCTTATGCTAATCATCATCATAGACCTTTGTAATTCTCAGTTGGTGACTATGTGTTCTTGAAATGTCACAATTATTGGGTCATTGATAGGTTGTGAGGATAGGAAATCATGATTCTCATTTTGTGGGACATTTTTAGGTTTTATAGAAGGTGTGTAATTTTTCTTACCATCCATAGCTTCCACTATATCTTTTTCGATACATAACATGTTCCATGTATCTAAACAGTGAATGTATTTAACTAATATATCTTGTGTTCTGAGATGGCATGATATCGATGCTGATCAGATTTATCCATGATTAAATAGACATTCATGATAGTTGATTATAAAATTGAGATACATCATGGGAGTAAAATGCATTTGGTTCAGATTAAATGATACCATAGTTCTTGATTCTCATGAGACTTGGGAGTGTGAGGCACTGATGAGAGAGCAATGGATTTATTTTTTCAGCATGGAATCCTGTTCGAATACTTTCGAGGGACAAATATTTTCTATGGTGGGGTGGTTTTATACTTTTATTAAATTTTTATGTATTATTGTATTCATTTTATACCAAGATTTGGTTGAGTTACTTTTAGGTTTGGATCAGGTTAAATTTGTTTTTGGTGTATTATGGGATACTATATTGGTGGTTCACGATTTTCCAATATCGTGCATGCTTTTATAGAAAACCATTCCACCCAAGGTAGTGGGAATTCACACGGTTGGTGAACTATTATTAAAATCATGTACCCTCTGATAAGAAACCATTTCATCCATATATAATAGGTGCAACGGTTGTGCAGGGTTTTTCTAAACAATGATCTATTTCTTAGGAAACCGTGTGAATGGGATTTTAAGTAATCGAAATTTTAATAACAATATCATGAAGGCATATTTTAGGCACCTGATAGACCGTATGACCTATAGTTATTTTTTTCAATCCTTGGAGATTCTGTTTAGGATTTTTACCCCAAGGATCCCTCTTGGAAGTGATACAGACATGAAAGAATTCACTATCATATTTGGGCGGTTAGTTTCATTCTTCTGTTCTCATTATAATGTGGTTTGTATTCTTATCTAAATTTTTCCACGGGAACCCAAATTATTGTTTAGATCTAATAAACATAATTTTACATCTAAACTTAGGTTTACATTCATAGATCTTTTTTATTGTCATTCTCTATTATCATTTTCTAGTTATGACATTGTGATTCAGGATTCATTGATCCTGATGTAGGTGGTTCCATTCTGATGAAAAAATATTTCTAACCCTCAAAAGATTTGTTTCACTTCCATTGTTAAATTAAATATTTTTTTTAAAATTCTGATTAAATTTATTTCACTTCTATTTTGGAAATAATTCTATTACATTTTATTGAGGGATGTTCAAAAATGTTCTTTTGAATGAAATTTGGAATCCAACAATTCCATATAGTTAGGGTTTGTTTATTTAAGAATCTGAATATTTAAATTGATTAATTTAAATACTAATTATGACAAAAAAAATTCAATTAAATATTTCAATTTTATTATGTAAAATTGATTTGTTAACAAATTTAGAATAAAAAACCCCATTTCCATTAAATTCTAGTGTCATGGTTAAATTTCTGAATTTTTTTTGAAAATTAATTTAATAAATCTAATTTGAAATTAGATTGTGAAATTGAATGTTGAATTGGATTCAAATCCCTATTTTCAAAAATGGATTAAAATAGTTTTGAAATAATCCTTAGGGTTTTTTCTTGGTGGAAATGCATGTTTTTAATTAAAAACTCATTATTGTATATAAAGGGATATTTTCTAATTGGAAATGAAGAATATTATATTATTTTTTTCAAATACATCGTAAAATTGTTTTCCCATCTTTCTTTTAGAGAACATTCATGAATTAGTTAGTTATTGAGTTATTTGGATGGAACATGATAATTAAAATGTTCTAAAACATCATATCAGCACATCACATACCTTAGGCAGTGGTGATGAGTCCTCATTGGTATTGGTTCAATGGGACCTATGTACATATTTTTTGTTTCATAGTATTAGGTCCCTATAGACTAGATAAAAAATACCTTACTAGTAATATGAACATGTTGATCAATTATTTTATTTCCAGGGAATATTTTTCCATTGATGTAAAACTATTTTACACGAATTTTTATTTATATAAACAGATTTATATAAAGGTGTTTTTTTAATTCATTAGCGAAAAGTTTCATTTCTGTCAAGAACCCATATGATTAAATGTTATTTCTTAGTTTTAAATGTATTTAAAGAATTTTAAATGTGAAGCATAAATTTATAATGAATTTAAATCCATTATAATGAAAATCACAATTTTTTTAATTATTCCATTGAAACTACAGAACTATTTGTGTGAATATAGAATGGACATTCATGGATAATTTTATATGACAATAATGTTATGAAATCATTTGGTGAAATCAAACTGCTATTTGTCTCACCCCCTATTTGTGCCTTTGTGAGTTTTTTGACTACCTCCTCCCAGGATCAAGAAAAGGTTGAAAACAACTTAGAGGTGGTTTTAGTTGTTGATATTTAGACTTGATGAGTTGCATACATGTTAGAAAATGGGAAATATTTATTGTTCTCTGGTACATATTTATTGTAATATGGATTTTTATTCATGTTTGACATCCATTACATTACACCTAGTGGACTTTATATTCTATTCATAATAATTTTTAATCTTTCTTTGATACTGTTTGGGGAAAGCTTCTCTCATATTCATTGTGTATGATGCGACATGCTAGTTTCCAAATAGTGTGGATCAGGAAATACCATTCGGATATGTCCGATTAAACTTATTTACCAGGTTACCAAGGTACCTGGGATGGTTCTTATCCTTATTTATAATTTTGATGTGACAAATAATAGGGCTTCACATCATATAATTCCATATTTATGAAATTAAAACTTTTTAAATTTCACTACATTATTTTCTAAATAGATATCATAATTCTTGGATTTTTTGATCATTAAATTAATGGATTATTGAGTAATCAGTTGATCATGATTTAATTTATCTACCCCAATTATGACTTCATGATTAATCATTTTCAAACACATGAGAATTGGATATTTTTCTATAATTATTCTGCATTAAACATTACATAATCTAGTAAATTCCTTTACAATTCATTATTTACACAGCCAAATATATTTTTTATTTCGATATTAAGATGTTTGTGTTATAATTAATACATATCAACCTAGAAACATACAATGTGGGTAGTATTAAAACTCTAACCATTTCTTCAATAATAATATTTTTTAACAAAACATAAAAATCATTTCATGAAAAGTACTCACAACAATAATCATGGCTTATTCGTTTCGATTACCCATACTTACACCATGTGAATTACATTTTTAAAAATTATATGATTATAGTTTTTAGTAAGGGATATAAAAATGAGAGAAATTGTTAGTCCATGCATACCTATAAATATATTAAATTATTTTCATGAAGACATCCTTCTCACCCATAAAGTATCATATACATACTTTCTGAAACATTAGATTTCAATAAAACTTTGAAACATAAATATAACCATAATAGTATCTTGGATAATTATTTTCATAGTATTATATCCATCATGGAAACCTTATGATTTATTACCCTCATTTTCTAAATCACAATGTAACACTCACAGCTACCTTATGGTGTAACAATCGCAGTTACACTTGGAGTAACCCTAGGGTAAAACTACATGATACACATAATTAGTGAATAAGAGGGAGATATATGTACCACCATTTATCATATATATTTCATAAGAACCAGAGAAGAATAATATTTTAAATAAAATATCCCATTTTATTTTTGAAAAAAATAGAATTTTAAAATAAGATTTTAAAAGAATTATCGAGTAAAAAGTAATATAATTGAAATGATAATTAATCAAATGTAATGGATAACTGTATAAAATATAAATAAACATACTAAAATATAATATAATAAATATTTATCACACAATTAATCATGGACCACATAATTAACGAAGTATATGGTTAATCCAATGAATTGAAATTGGGTTAAGAATTGACCTAAATCGGTTTCTCCTTTCTTTGATCATGTTTATGCCTCATGTATAATATTTAAAAAGTGTAATTAATTTTTTTAGAAACATAATATTTTTTATAATAGCTTATATGATCATTTATTAACATCATTTTACAAATTTATTAATAATATTTTGGTCGTTTCATTATTTCGAGTGTGTTCTTTACTTGAAATTAATGGTTGGTTAAGAATGGTTTTTCTTGTCGGATGGAAGAGAATCCTTGGAATTTAAAACATATATATATATATATAGGTAATTTTATACAATTACATGTGAATTTAAACAATCCATTTTTTTGGTAAAATGAAAAAATCATCGTCCACAATGTCGGTGAATTAATGTTCCATGGAAGAAGATTTCATTACATAATAAAAGGAAAAGATGTGAGATTTTATGAATAAGATCTAATTAACACAACAAAAATACAGTTTATATATGATAATATATTTTTCATAAAACATTGGATAAGAGGTGCGGATATGGTATAATTGAAAACAAAATTAAAAGATAAGAAACATGAACCATACTTCTAGAAAATTCTTTCTAGAGAACCTCTATAGGGATCTTAGGAGTGGTCATTATGTGAAACTCGGAGCACTATATTATTGAATGGGGTGAGGAGTGGGGAATTTTGAAGAGTTTATATAAACAAGATGGTTTTTATTTATGGTTATTTGTGAAGGAGGAGCCTCCATTTATAATTGAGTTGAGCGGTAACAGAGGAATTACTCAAATTATTAAAATATATTATATTTATTATATTGTCTAAGACATCCATAAAATGATTAAAATTAATGAGGATCATATTTTAGAGTAAATATCATTAACTTTTGAATTTTTCAATATTTTTTTTTATTTTTAAATAATTCAATAACATATTTTATTCATCAAACATATTTCTTTTCAAAAGAAAAACTACTTGTATTATGAATTTGAAAACATTAGAAAAACATTTTGAATTAAAATAATTTTTTATTATATCATATACATAAAATATTGTTCTGGGGAATTTGTTAAATAACATAAAAATTTAAGATTTTATTTATTATATTATTTTTAATTCCATTTATTTTAATTATTCATTATTTAAAAATTTATTACATCCCAAACGTTCAATCTATTAAGGTAACTATTTATTACCTAAAAATTAAAAATAATTTTTTAAGAGAAATATAATTCCATTATATTTTAATATACTACCATTTTTTAAGACATCTAGAATCATCATATTAAATATTTTATACAGACTAATGGTTATACTGTGAAACCATGACTTACATTTGAATTAAATATTATCATGTTCTTAAATTGATACTTTTGGGTCCAAAATATCCAAAATTACAATATAATGAAAATAATTGTGGAAAAATTCATATATAAAAATATTTTTCCAAAATATGCTTCATTTACCTATTATAATAAATTTAATTAAAATTTCTTATTTATTTTCAATATGCTTTCACAAGTACATTAATTTTGCTGAATATAAATTAATGTTAATTATACATATATAATTTTATTAAAAAATAAGTATCATAAATAAATGTAAATTAATATCAAACATAAATTTTATATTCATTAATTATTTATATTCATTCACATACATGTTAAATTAGAATCCTAAATTATTTACTTTTTACTTTTCTTTCTTTACATAAGCATTGCCCAGTAATTTGGATAATATTAATGTAATATAACTATACAATTAGATATTAACATCCAAAAACCTCATTAATAAATAATAAATAATATATTTTTTTCAATATATTTTTTATTAGTAAATTATTATTTATAAAGAACTAAATTTGTCATTTCTAATTTTGTGTAGGCACTGCGTCATCACAAACAATAATTTTTATTCCTCTCATTTAATGATTTATAACATACATGTTATAAATTATATCCTTATAAATTTACACTTATAAAATCATAATTTAGTTCTTCAATAAATTTAATAAAATATATATCATAATTATGACTTCAATATTTAAAAAAGTAACATATTTTATAAACAATTGTATTTATGACTATTAAAAAAAATTATATTTTTTTCAAAAAATTATCTAAAATAAATATTAGGTCAAATTCAACCTGATGACTTCAAAAAAGAATTTTGTTTTTTCAAATAAAAAATCAATACTTGAGAAATTAATGTCTTAAAATAAATTACCATGTATTTATTTATTTAAATTAAGAATTTCAATTTTAATAATAACAAATATAAAAACAAATTATTCTAAAAATACCATGGTTGTTACATGATCCTCCCTCCACCCTTTTGAAATTGAATCCTATTAATTTTTTAACTTGTAAATAAATCTGTTTTCATTTCCCTCATAGATTTTTTTTATTCCCATATTGCTTCATCAACCATGTGGTTTCTCCAAAAAACCATAACCCGGTGGATTACTTTATTCTTCAAAACATTCTCTCTATGATCAATAATTTTAATAGGTTGTTATTTATATGAAAGGTTCTCTTCCAACTGAACTACCTCTGGGCTCATAAACCGAGATGAATATGGAATATACATTATCAACTTTGATACATGAACCAATTTGTTTACTTGATATAAAATCATAGTAAAATCTACTCATAGGTGACTGGTCCAAATTCCTTCATGATTTCATAAGGTCTAGTGAGCTATGGAAATATCTTTCCTTTCTTACCAAAACACATAACAATTTTCAAATTACTGGTTTTATGGAAAACATGATCATATACCTCAAAAGAAAACTATTTCCCTCAATTATCTATATAACTTTTCTTCATTCTCTGGGATGTCATCATGTATTTTCAGATTATATTCACATTCTCATTCATTTACTATAATACTTTTTGTCCCATAAACATAATTTCCTTGAAATGATACCTAAAATAATGTTTTTGAAACAACTTCTAGTATAATTCCTCCAAAATGTTCCATCTGTATATTTGAATGAAATATGTTTTTAAAAGAAAACTCTCCAAAAAAAGATGATGATCCCAAATTCACTGGTAGTCCATTGAACTATGATGGAGAATATCCTCTAATATATTAATTTATCTCTTCATATTTCAATCTTATTGATGATTAAATGTAGTGCTTAAATTTAATTTTCTTCCAAATGAATTTTGAAGGGCTTTTCAAACGTTATATGGGATCCTGGGATCAAGGTTAGATTCAATGGAAATTTGAACTCTAAGTTACCTAAAAAATCATTGAGGTACAATTTAGAAAGTAAATCTAGATACATATTATCTCTAATATGAATTAAATGTATAGATTTAGTCACCTGATAAATAACAACCCGAATCATATTGTTTCATCTTGAATAATTTGGATTTCCCACAATTAATTCAATGGACATATTTTTTCATTTCCACACTAGATATGAAAATGGTTGAAGAATCTCCTTTGGTAAATATCTCTCTTCTTTAACCTGTTGATATATCAATATTTTCAAACTAAAACCTACAATATCTCTTTTCATTCTATCCCACAAGTGTTACTCTCGAAGGTCTTGACACATTTTTTTACTACAATGATGAACATAAAATGGATAACAATGAGCTTCACACAACAATTTTTTCTTCATTTGTGAATTACCAAACACACATAATCTCCTTTTAAATTATATTGAACAATCATTATCAATGTTAAATTCTAGTAACATCCCGATATTAACAAAAAAAATTCTTATATAACTTACATTCTTCATTCTATGTTTTCTTAATTCTATTTAATATAGATGATTTCACTAACACTGAAAAAAACAAAGGGATTTCTTACACAAAAAAATTTTAATAAATAATTCAAAAAATCCTTAATTTGTAGATGTTATTAAAAATGTGACATGGTTAATGATGCATGGAGATTTCGAGTAAAGGAATCAACAATTTTTTTTATATTATAAAATGGTAATTGATCATGAAATCAGAATCCCTTATCAGTTTGATCCATCTTCTATTCTTCGTATTTGATTCCTTATGATTGAATATATACTTCATTATTTTATGTTTTATATATATTTTACATTTTTTAGAGTGTAAATGTCGCCAAAATATTTTCAATGAAAAAAACACATATGATAATTCCAAATCATGTTTGGGATAATTTATCTTAGGAGGTTTTTTTATTTCATGAAGCATAACAAATACATGGTCATTCTGCATCCAAACACAACCATTTTCCTTCAATGAACCATCATTATAGATGAGAAATTCAACTTTTATCATCGGTTGTTCCAAAACTAGTGCATTCACCAATATCATTATTAGTTCCTGAAAAAAAACATCACATTCTGTTATCCAAATATGTTTAACACCTTTTTGTGTTAAAAAAGTTAGCTGGATAGATAACCAATCAATTTTTCGAACAATATTTTTGTAATAACCTTTTAATCAAGGAGAACTATATATATCTCTAACATTTTTATGTTTTTTCCATTCATAAAAAAACTTTTATTGGTAGGATCAATTGTCATTCAATCCATATTTACAATGTTCCCAAGAAAACAAATCGTTTGCAACAAAAAATCACATTATCCAAATTTCACATATAACTAATTTTATATTATTGTTTTCAATACAATACCCAAATTTTTTTCATGGTCCTAATAACATTTTGAAAATAAAAAAATAACATCTTAAAAACAACAGAAAACATATCAAAATATTCAGAAAATATTATATTCATGAGATCCATGAAGACTATAGGAGAATATTTCTAACCAAAGGAAATAAAAAACTCATAATTCCGATATCTATTATGAAAATATATTTACAATATTTCATAGTCATTCACCTTTATATGATGTTACCCATATCGCATGTTAATCATAGAATATTACTAAGCTCTGGGGAGATGATTGGACATACAAGATATATAAGTAATTGATACATAATCATAACAATGGTGTTATTAAATGATCTATAATCAATGAAAAGTATCATAGAACAATATTTTTTTTACAAAAAAAACAATATAACCCTATAGTGATGTGATAGAATGAATGAATTCTTTATCAGGAATCTCCTACTACTAATGTTGTAATTCAAGATGTTGTACATGGGCCCTCAGATATGGGGGTTTTGAAATTGGTTTATTATAAGGAACCAAGTAAATTGTAAATTCAACTTCCATATATGGTATAACACTGGGTAAATCTTCATGAAACACATCAAGGAATTCATTTACCACAAGTACATAATTAATATGATAATTTTTCTTCTTTTAAACAATATGAGTAAGATTACAGTCAATTATATCTTTTAATACCTCCTCATCTTCATGATAAGATATTTGTTGTACTGGTTAATTATTGTTTAAAATCACAAAAACTTTCTAAAAAACGACAAATTTATCTCTACAATGAATCATAACTTTATAAAGAGAAAGAAAATCCATACCCAGAATGAGATCAAACACTACTAAAGGAAAAATAACAATGTTTTTAGGTAATGAATTTCCACATAATAAAATAGGAATATTCATATAATGTATTTTTAGTATAATATTTCCCTATATTTTTTTATCCAGAAGCTCTGGTCTCGTTTCATGAGGTGAAATTTCTAATTTACCTACAATTTTATAAGAAATAAAGGAGTGTGTAGACCCTGTATCAGACAAAACGTTAGAAAAATCTGAGTGAACAAACAATGTACCAAATTCCAAATTATTGGATGTCTTAACATTTACTGACGTAGTCACAAAGGATCTCACTTTACCTTTATGCTCATAATCTGGATACTTTCTATTACTGGGATATTTCTTTTGGATTGTGTTTTAATAATTACCCATTTCACCACATTTAAAACACATTATAGTTTTATTATTAGGATTAATATTAATATAATTTTCATTCCAATCTTGATCCCTATTTCCAAACATACCACATAATTAAAATTACATAGTTTTAGTATGGAATTCCTCATAGTGGTTTTTATCACACTTTTCATAAACAAACAACTGAACATTCTTACCTTCATATTTCATTGATTGATTTTTACTGATCACTTTACATATATAACTCTTCTTATTTTTTTCTCAAAGTTCAAATCGTAATTAAAAAACTCCATTTCTACCCTCTCAGCACATTAGTCAATTTTCTCATATCATTTGAATTATAGATAGGCCAACACATTTCGGTTTCATAGCTTCAACAATGAGTAAAAATTAATGATTTTATATCAAGAACCCAAATAATATTTAGTGGATTCCTTACCAGTCTAGTGATGTTTTCAACATACACGACCAGAGAATCAGCCTCATTTTTCTTCAATTCACAGAATTTTTTTTCCATCATAAGTTGAACCACCATAGGGAAATATTTTTCATGGAACAAGTTTTTCAATTCAACCCATTCCAGGTAATTGGTATCCCCATTATCCATGATATTCATGACCATTAAACACAACTAATAATCATCATCTAAAAATGTTATATATAGAGGCTATACTATTGATTATCTAAACACTCCATGACATATAATATCTTTTAAAGGGAATTAATTAATCTATTATCCAACACTAGGAATGAATATATACAAAATGAAATACGGTGTTTCCTCATAAAATGTTCCACTATATTCATGTTCCATTTTTATTTTTATTTTTTGTTCTATTACATGTATTCCACTTCAATTTATAACCTGTGTCAAAAGATCCATTACTATCACAAGCTATTTGTTTCCAATACCTACCATTCTTGGTTTTTGATTTAGAAAGATATGTGCCTCTATGTTCCTTATAACTACATATACCCTATTTATTATGTGGAAATCTATTATAAACAGAAATATATTAGATGAAGCAACATGGTTATCATTAAATTCTATATCATTTAAATACAAAAAAAATAAAAAAACTTTTATGTTATTCAATTAACATCATCTTAACCCATAATATTATCTAAACCATACTATGATACCAACTATAAAAACATGAACATAAACATTACATAATCTAGTTAATTCCTTTAAAATTCACTTTTTACATTCCAAAATATCTTTTCAGTCTATAACTTCATAATTTCAGGGAAAAACTCATATATAAGAACCCACATGCATATCGATTGGTTATTGTTTACTATATTCATTTCATCCACAATAAATTTTTTTTAATAAAAACTGAATATAATTTCATGAATAGTATTAACAACATTCATAATATCTTTTCCTCTTCTCTTACCCATCATTAAACCTTGTGAAAAATATTTTAAAAATTTGTATGATTATAATGGCCAATAAGGTATATAAAAATAAGAAGTTAAATCGTTATTCCATGAATACTTATAGACATATGAAATAATTTTGACAAGCGTATCTTTCTCAACCATGAAGTATAATATACTTAGTATATGAAAAATGAGATTGTTATAAAATATAGAAAACATAAATAATTTCATAAAGGTATCTTGTACAATTAATTACATAATATTATAACCCTTGCCTCTACCTTACAATGTAACACTCATGTCTACCTAGTGGTGTATCAATCACAGTTACGCTTAGAATAACCATATGGTCACCTGTAACATACACTTACCATATGAATTGCAGGTATATATAGGTAATAACCTTCATAAAAAAAATGTAAGGAAACCATAACATAATTAGAAATTAATAATATTTTAAATAAAACATCCAATTTGAATTTTGTAATAATATTAGTTTATAAAGGATTTTAAAACCAATGTACCTTACAAATATTATATAATTGAAGTGATAATTAATAGAAGAGAAGTAATTTGTTTTAAAATATAAATACACTTAATAAAACAAAATAATGACAAATTTAATTAGACAATTATTCTTAATGCCATATAATTAATGAAGTATAAGTTTAACCCAAATAATGGAACTTCGGTTATGAATTTCCTTACATCGGGTTCGTCTTACTTAAAACATATTTAAACCTATAATATAATGGTTAAAAATGTTTTGTTAATATTTTATAGAAACATATCAATTTTTATAACACAATGTATGAACATTTTATAACAACATTCCACAAATTTTTTAATAATATTTATTTATTTGAATTATTTTTCATGAGTTATTCACATGGTTTGCATGGCCGATTTGTAATGTATTTTCTTGTCAAATAAAAAGTGAAACTCTAGAAGTGATAAAAAAAATATATATTTATCTATTTAAAAAAATCATTTGAATTTCAATTTTCCATGACTTCTGTAAAATGAAAAAAACATCATCGATGAAGGTGGTGAGTTGACACACAACAGACAATGATTTCATTACATAAGAATAAAAGTATAATATGAGAGATTTTATAATTCATATACCTTAAAAATTATCTATGTGGTACTAGAGTTTTCATAAAACATAGGATATGATGTAGGAATATGGTATAAGTGAAAATGAAATTTAATGGGATAAATAAAAAACCAAAATTCTTGAAAATTTCACCCTGAGATCCTCTTTAAGACTCTTGGAATTAGTCTTCTTGTGATACCATCAACTCAATAATGTTTCCAGTGATAATGAAGAGGTAATTTGGAGTAGTTTATTTGAACATGATTTTATGAGTTGTTCAACATTTCTGAAGGATGGAGCCACCTTTTATAATTGAGGTGAGGGGTAAATTAAAAATTACATAAATTATTAAAATATAATAAAATAATTTATGTGTTTAGGACTTCCAAAAAGACCTAAAACTAAATTGGATTACATGTTAGTATGAATATCATCATTTTTTAACTTTTTAAATAATTTTATAAAATATTTTACTCAGGAAAAATATTTCATTCCATAATGAAAACTGTTTATAATTATGACTGTAAACACATAAACACAATGTTTAAAATGAGAATAAATATTCTTATTATCTCATAGACATGTAATATTAATATATATAATTCATTAAATTTCTTAAAACTATAAAATTATATTTATTTTATTATTTTAATCTCAATTAATTTAATTTATTCATTAATTAAATTGTTACAACATCATAAATTTTCAATCCCTAATCGTAATTATTTTTTACCTAAAAATAAAAAATATAAATTTATGAGAAATATATTTACATTATAATTCCATATAATACTATTATTTGTATTAAATTTTTAGAAAACATTATATTAAAACTTTTAAACAATCTTATGATTATAGTGTGAACACCTTGACGTAATTTTGAATAAAATAACATAAAAAACAGGAAATTATTCTTGCGAGTCCAAGATATCCCAAATTACAATATAATGAATTTAATGGTCAAAAATTTCACATATAAATATATTTATCGAAAATAGTGGTAGCATACAAATTATGATAATTTTAATTAAAATCATCTATTTTATTTTTATGTTTCTTTCAAAAGCACTACATCAGCATTGTATAATAATTAATGTTAATTATTTAAAATATTCTAATTTTAAATAAGCTTATATCATAAAAAAAGTTAATTAAGTGAAAAATAAAATTCTACATTCATTCATTTTCTATATTCATTCATTTACATGTCAAAACAAGATCTTAAATTCATAATTTTGTATTTTCTTACCCCACCCAAGCATTGCACAAGAATTTTTATAATATTAATGTTATATAACATTAAAATTAAAAATTAACTTCCAAAAACATAAATATTACATAATAATTAATAAATTTGTCTCTAAATTTTTTTAACACTCTATTATTATTTATAAAGAACAAAATATTTCCTTTCCAATGTTGTACAGGCACAACGTCAGTATTGAAAAATATTTTTATACATATCATAAATAAATCACAACATAGATATTCAAAATTATTTCTAAAAAATATTACTATTATGAAATCATTATTTATTTATACAATAAAATTTATAAATCTTATATCATAATTATTTCTTCAAGATTTCAAAAAATTCCACCAATAATAAAATTATATTTTTTACTCTTTACAAAAAAAATAAACCTTTTATAAAAAATTCAAACATTCATACTAATATAATTTCAGCATTTTGAATTCAAAAATGAAATCAGTTTTATAAAATTAAAATTTTATAATTGAAAAAGTAATTTTTTACAATAAATTTTCATGTAATAAATTATAAATTAAATAAATTACTAGTTAAGTACTTATATGTATAAAAAGAAAATATTATTTAAATACTTAGGTTGTTACATTTTGAATCCTCCAAATTGATTGTGTAAGAACATGTTTCTGGAAAACGAACCATTCAGCTTATTTTTATTCCATGGGTGGTAATATATTTTAAATTCATGATACTTTAGAAATTGTAACCATATATTTTAGAACATTTTCAATACCATCATTGTGAATATATATTTCAAGATATTATGATCAGTTTTTATATCAAACCTTCTTATTAATAGAGAATTTCACAAAACATTTAATAGAATGATCACTGATGGTAACTAGATATCCAACTTCCATTAATCTTTTTGGAAATTATTTAATTTTCTTGTGAAATGTACAAATATATTATAAATATTAAGGTGAAAAAATACTAATACATTCTTTATGGAATATTTTTATATTACAATCCCTTACCAAATTTAGAATAATGTTTTTAGAGGAACTAACACCGAGCTTTTTCCCATTTAATCATTCTTCAAATTCCAATATCCAATGGAACATTAATCAATTTATTGAAAACATACAATGTGAATTTTATATCCCAGATAAATTTCTCATAGATAACCAATAATATCATAATAATACACGATAATAACAGAAATCAGTTAAATTAGTTGGTCTAGGATATTTTTCAATGACATTTATTTTTAATAGATTAATATATCAAAAATAATGTTTATTTTTTATGTACTATCCTATTTATTTTTATTCTTGTATTTGTATATTTCATTTACATATAGTTTATTGTAAGAAATTAGTTTTGTACTTAACAACATGTCTACGATGGTGGGAATATGATTAGTAGATGTCATGAACTTGCCCAAATGTGACAATATTCCTTGCACAATGGGACAGTCTAGGAAGCAGGTCCTACTGCATAGGAATATGTCTAACTATGTACTAAAACTATTTTTTTATGAGGAGGATGATCTACCTCATGGTTGTGTCACCTCCCGTTGAAACTATTTTACATCATTACTACATAAACCGAGGGTAATGTTGTCTTTCCCCACTGTTTGGAAACCCATGCGAGATTTATAGGTATTAAAAATGTGTAATTTCCTATTTTACCTTCCCTAATTTAAACTATAATCCACTCCTCTTCATCCCCACAAACTATTTATGTATTTAGATTCCTCATTCCTTTCGTCTAAGTTCTATTAGACCTCATTTCTTTGGTGTATTTCGTGTATAATCATCTAGAATCACCATGTAATCCCCATGTTCCTCTTATTCTCCATTATTCATTGTTACATATTCATTATATGTTGGGTTTTCATTTAACCGGGGAGTTTTATGACCTAATTAGGGTTTAATAATGTTTACATATGTTTAATATTTAGTTTTTTGGTGGGATCATTCCATTATAGGGTACCCTTGTGGCGTGTTTTAGGTTTTCCACTATACTCTAGATGTTTTCTAGTGTGAGGTAGTAGATTGAATTCTATATCAATATTAGATGGATTTGGTATGATTACATTGTTTTCAAAATGATTTATATGACTTTTTTGGGTATTGATTATTCTATTCAAAAGGTATGAGGTGTGAATTGGGAATTATTATGGATTTTATGAAGGAAAATGGTTGGTTTTCCTGGGTGTTTATAATTTTGGACATGTGTTTATATAATATGGGTATTTAAAATGGTTTTTTCTATTGAGAGTTGTGTTATTTTATTTTCATTTCTATGTTTGGGTGTTTTTATTTTTAAATAGGTGTTTTATGTGATATGAACAAAGAATTTGTGAAAAATGGAATCCATGGTGTGTAGATGTGTGGAAAAAGACAAGTATTCTAGTTGTATCAACATGGAAGAGGCTCGGTTACCTCTATAATATTTGAGGCTAAAAGATTATCTTAACATATTATAATCATTAAATTCTAACACACCATGGTATGAATCCTCCATTTTGGGTCGTTCCCATGTAGACTACGTTTTATGGTTTTTTATACCATGTTTCACTGAGGTACATGGTTCCCAGGGATCCACTAACATTATTACAATGGTATTACCTTTTCTTAACAGTGTATGTTTTCATTATGGTTCAGATCATTATTGTTTGTTCATTTTATTATGATTTCAAATCATTTTGTCTTTACAAATATTGTTCCCTTTTTATTAAATTTAGAATGGTGTTATGCATTATAATTTTTATGGCACAAAGTCATTATTAGTGGGTGGTATCCTATTGGTATTTGTCTCGCACCTTATATACGCCCTCTAGTTTGTTTAGACCATGTTATATTTTTCCTAGGTAACAGAAGATGTAATGATGTGGTGACAACGGATTGATTTGCAAGTGGTTCCTCTCTAGTTGGTTTTGCTGCCGGTTTCTTGAAGGCGATGAACCTCTTTCTTGTTGAAGGTTTTTTTGTTGTGTAGGTGCATCCCATTCATTTTTTACCCTTTGGGTCATTAGAATTTTCAATTAAAAAGACAAAACATTTTAACATATGATATTTGGGTTTCTTTTTGTAATGATTATGGATAATCTTGTGATTTATATTCATGTTGTATGTTTATTTTTTCTTTTTTAGGAGAAATATTTCCTAAAGTATGATTTTTGATTTCCAAAAACGAGTTGCTAACCAGAATAGATCGAAAACATTGTTTAGGCCATGCCACGGTCCAGGTCGGGTGTATGGTTAGATGACATACTTGGCCAGTTTGTGAAAAATTGGTTTTAGAGAAGGGTTTTCAAATTATTTAGTCTATATGAATTTAAAGTGTTTGGATCGATATGAGTTGGGATTTTTGAGGCTTGATATTCTGGTTTAGAGTGGGGTGTTTGTATAACACACCCCAGGATAAACCTCAGCTCACCAGGGGTGTTTGGGAATTTTGTTAGGAATCACCATCTTGTGAGATGTAAAGGTTAAATAATTTGTATAAAAACAAGGAATAAGTGAATTGGGTTTTCTTGTTATTTTGATTGAACATGGTTTTAATTTTCATTATCAAATCAATTAATTATTTTTAATATGATTAATATTTACACATTTTTACTGATGGTTATATTTATGGTTTTCATGTGGTTGTTTCTTGATGTAGTTATATGCCTCCCTGAAGACTTTTTATACAACCATGAGAAGAGGTCAAAGAGTTTTATCCCTCACTGGTAGATCGATGACTGGTGGATGAAGTGGTGCGGGATATCCATTTTTTGGGTAAGGGTGAGAGCTCTGGTCCTTCATATGTTAGGGAACCCAACATTGGTCCATTGAAGGATAGGGTTTATGAGTTCTTCTATAACACACCTTCTTCCATTCGTTGTATCATGGATCCCGCTGAATCTTAGGAAGGGATTGAAAAAATTGAGAGGGTATTGTGTTTTAGGACACTCTTGAGGCAGTCAGGGTGAAGTTTTCTTCATTCTTAATGGATAATCCCTATCTTGATTGGTGGGATTTATTGGTTCAGGAATGGGTAGCCTGAGTATATGGGTTGGTAGGATTTCAATGTAATATTAAATGAGCATCAATTCCTTAAGATGTTGTCCTTCTCTAATAATTGGGACTTTCTAGAACACCACCATGGGGACTAGACTGTGATTGAGTATATCAACCTCAATGGGGTGTTGGTTATGTTCACACCAGAGTTGGTATCCAATAAGTAGTTGAAGGGGGGTGGTTTGAAATGGGATTGTTAGTATACATTCATTCCCATGTCCTCTTATTAATGATAAAGATTTATGTCAAAGTAGTTGAAAATGATTTTAATTTTTTAATTGACAGATCAATTAGAATGCTTTTCTGGGGTATTAGAAGGAATTGGTACATGGTAATGGTATAACATATGAAAATAAGATGTAGAAAACCTATTAAGAAAAAATGGTTAGGTAGTATCTCATTCCATCCTTACTGACAGTTTCGATATGTGGATTTTGATGTTGGTTTAATTCTATTCCATTAGTTTTGGAATGGAGGGAGAATGTGGTCAATGTGTTCAACACCACCATGGCCTTTCTAGTAGGATGGAACTTTGGGAAAATGTAGTGTTTTGCAATGTAAAACACCCATTAACTGGTGACACATGTTCAATAACCTCTACGGTAATGTCACAACAGTCAAAACCATCCAAGATAGTTGTCTATCATTTTTGTAGTCTCGGTGGTAGGGATGGATCCACATTAGGGAAGATTCATCTTATGGAAGAGATACATGTTGGTTGTTGTTCTCAGGATCTAGTAGAGATGAGGAACCACCATGCATTAGATTAGGAACTAACAAAATCTGATATAGCATATATGATGATTAACGGTATTATTCTTACCACATCATCAATAGATTCTTTTATATTTGGTAAAAGATTCTATTTTTCTTTATTTATATCCATGAGGATGTAAAGAAATTTTTTACTCATCTCATGTCATATACGATGGAGATGGTGATGTTGGTAATTATGAAGTGAGATATGGGTTTTAGGTGTCCATCGTATGCACTCACACCATCAGGGGCCGAATTGGAATGGAATAAACCAGTTCATGACATGGACCTTCTTGACGTATTCCTCATTATTGATTGAATGGTTCATTTCTAGGATCACAGAAATTGTTATCAATATAGAGTGAGGTTTTGGAAACTAATGAATGCTCCAATGTTTTTTAGGGTTAATGGGATCCTCAGTCAGGATGTGCTGGGCCACCTCCTCTAAAACTAGGTATCCATTTTATGTTTCATTTATCATGTTACAGGATAATGGTAGTGATCCCCATAATGGGTTACCAACTCCGGTTGTTCAGTCTGTTGAGGAATTTCAATATTATTTCTATAGGTTACCTCTATAGTGGGATGTGGAGTTATTTATGTATTTAGTGTCAGGAATAAAACTGATATCTAATTGCATGTACATAATAAAACTAAACGTTTTATGGGATTAAAGTTACATCTAGAAAAATTGGAATCCAAAGGATTCGCTCATCAGATCATGTCACCTTGTTCCCCCCATTTCATGTTTTCTAAAATATTAATGCATCTCTCCAATTGTGAATTGATTACTAGAAGATGAATAAGGTTATGATCATGAACAAGTATCATGTTCCTCACATTTATGAACTCTTTAATCATATTAAGGGGTGAATGTTGTTCTCCAATATCAATTATTTTTCCCATTGTCAACAATTCAGTGTTAGGGTGGAACATGTTACAAAAATGGATTTATGAAGTAGGTAAAATCATTTTTGTTTTTATGTCATGGCTTTTAAAGTAAAAAATATATAAAGGTATTTATGATTCTCATTAATGGGGTCTTCCATTAGTACCTATACTCTTTTATTTTCATGTTTGTGGATGGAATCCTGATCTAATATAGGGATAGGTAAAAACATGAATGTTATTTTAAGATCATTCTGGAAACTCCTAAAGATCATATTTTATATGAAATATTTTCTAATTGTAAATTACGGATTTAAGAGGTGATGTATCTAGGTCATGTGATCTTAGGACACCGGGTTTTACCGACCTTCATATGATCTATGTAGGTATTTAATGGGAGAAGTAAAAGAACCTTTTTGAAATCAGGATCTTTTTATTCCTATCATATTATTATAAGAGGTTTTTTCGATATTTATCTCAACATGTTTCACCAATGAATATTGCTGCCCGGAATGTGGTAATGTTTTAGTGGATGATGGAATTCCAAGCCTCCTTTTAGGATCATAATTACTGTTTGAACACATAAACTATTTTTATTTTTCTATAATCTGGTAGGGGTTATATTATATATCATAATGCCTCTGGTGTGTATCTTCGGTGTATGTTGAGTAGGATAACAATCATGTTAAATACTTCTGGTTCCATATCTGAATAGTAAAAAGGAATTAACCAACCAATGACCTGTAATTAGAGTATATAATGCATGCCTTGAAGAAATTGTTTAATTACCTATTCAGGGTGAAATCTGTAGTATACTATGATCAAACAAATTTGGAATAAATTTTCTCTCATAAGGATATGATTCTAAGAAAATTTTGATGGGTCTACTACATTAATGTGTGTGATTTTTATATCATGTATTCCATATAAAACTACAATGTGTTAGTAGATTAATTGATCAATAAAGTGGAAGTACAGGTTTTGAAACAGCCCAGTGATGAATGATCCTTGATGGGTATTTTTTCCCAGATGCATCTGGAGACCATGGTGCAACGTTGAGGTGAGTTCTTTTCTAGTTTTCAGTTTTTCCCTCCCTCCTAGAGTTCATTTATAAAGATAATAATATTGATAATTTATTCTATAAATAATTGTATTTCTATCATGGTGGGGTGTACCAAATAGTGTTTTTATTGGCACCTGATGTAGTTATTATTTTTTAAGAGTCACATCATGGGTCCTTCATCATTGTTGAAGGTGGTAATATAAGATTTCCACTAGTATTAGGGTTCTTTTCATCCATGGACAAAAAATAAGATATATTATGTTCCTCAACTGATTTTGTGTCTAATAATTCAATGGTACATAGATGAATTCATATTATGGTGTTATAATTCTCCCCAGGATAAATAAAATTGCCAATGTCTCTCTAGTTTGCTTCAACCATTACCATTACCAACCTAGAAGTTGGTGTATGTCCCCATGGATTTCATTACTGAAATACCTTATAGAACATAGGGATAGAATGTGATTTTTTTGTGATTGTTCTTATGAACAAATCGTCAAAAATAATTTTTATTAGGTTCTAGACCAAGGTGGATGAGATAGGATGACCTTATGTTTAAAAGGTAGTGAGGCTTCACAGTGTGTTATCGGCTATTATTTCAAAGAAGGACCCTCATTTTACTTATTGTTTTTGAGATAGACTTTAGAAAGAAATGGTTTCATGGTTCCTGTCAAGTACACCAAACCAACCTCGAATGAATGGTCAGATGGAGATGGTGAATGAGATCCTAGAATATATTCATCGAGCATGTGTGTTGGATTTGTGATGCTTGTGGGATTTCCATTTAGAACTCATCATGTTTGCATATATTAATAGTTACTAGTCCTAAATAAAAATGTATCCCTTTGAGGTTACTTATGGTCAGTTGTATCATTCTCTTTTATACAAAAAGTAAAGTGTAGGAAATAATTTTTTGGAGAAAGCCTTGTGAAAGAGAAGTATGATACATTCTGGGTGATCAGAAAGTTTTTATTAATAGTGTAGATCCTCCCAAATTCTAATGTTGATATATGGAATTGATCTAAGGGTTTATTATGGGTGATCAGATTTTATTTAATGTGTCCCTTCACTTTTTTCGTCATCATATTCGTAAATAAGGGACGTTGATAATGAGGTATATGGGACATTTTGAGATTATCATGTGGGTAGGTATAGTAGAATACTGGTTAAAATTTCCATCTCCACTGACATTAATTCATGACATGTTTTATGTATCATTACTGATCATTTTATTCTAAACACATCTCATGAGATGGATAGTGATGTTTCTTAGTTGAAAATTGATCTATCAATCTTTTAGAGACATTCGTGGGTTGTAGATTCCTAAGAGAAATTGCTTCTACAGTAGTCCATACCATTCGTTTGGGTTCATTCTTAAAATATAAACCATGAACATAAAACATGAGAGAATAAGTTAGGGATTTGGGTGAAGTTCCCATTCTTGTTCATGGACCAGACATCATTTTGACTTTTCGATGTTTGAACATTTCCATGGATGAGAGAATGTCACGTCTATAGTTTTTTTTGGTTTTTTTATTTTCTATCATTTATTTTCCTCTAGTCATTCTTATGATTTTAGATGTAAAAATTTGAGTTTTTGGACCTGGTATAAGAGGGTGCATGGCTAGCATACATTTTGTGGAAACTATGAACCACCATTGAAGGGATTGTTCACCCTGGACACGGAACCGTCCATGCCATACTTCCTGCTGCACGGGCATGCGACTAACAGTGCTCATCAAACAATTGTTCTTCATAGGGTATATGTTTAATAAAAAAAGGCATGAGGCCTCCCCCAGAAACTGTGTGTCCTCATTCCAACAAGGAAAAGGGGAACACATGGTTTCTACTTAGTTTTGGAAACCATGAGGCAATCCCAATTCCTTAAAAATATAGAATTTAATGTTTTTACATTCCCTGATTTTAACCCAAATACATCCCAATTCTTCCCAGTTATAGATTTCCAGACATAGGCACTTCACCCCTCCCGCTCGGCTCCATTTGACATCATTCCTTTGGCATATTTGGTGTCGAATCTACTGGATGTTTAAAGTATGTCTATCAGTTTCTCTTCTTCTACCATCTATTTGGTGCCATCTTCCAATATATTTGTGTTTTCATGTTTCTAATGGGTTTTTTGACATTAATAGTGGTCCATCATGATTATCTAGGTTTAATATTTATTTTTATAGAGTGAGTATTCCTTTATATGGTCCCCTTGTGGTTCTATTTATGTTTTCTACTATATTTTGATAGTTTCTACACGTGGGGTAGCAAATTCTAGGCATTATAATTATTTGATGACTGTGGAATGATTTTATTGTTTCCAAAATGAATTATATGACTCGTGGGGGTGTTGTGAAACATTTTTTTCAATTTATTTTTGTGTCTGTAGATATTTAATGTTGATTTTAAAGGAAAATTGTTAATTTTCATGGTTTTTTATAATATTAGATATCTGTTCATGTATTATGTGTTTTGAAAATTGTTTTTCCTATTGAAAATGTTAGGTTTTCTTCTTTACATTTATTTTTGGGAGTGTGTTCATGTGAAAGAGGTGGATTATGTTATATTAAAAGATAATTTTAGTAGAAATTGAATCTTATACGTGTATATGGGTCTACTAGAACTATTACTCTTATGAGATTGGGGGGTTCGATTTCCAGTTCCCTCTACCCGGATGGAATCTACAAAACTATCTAAGTATATAACGCTGATTGTACACATCAAGGCCTTGTAATGCATTACCATCTAGTGGACCATGATTTTGGATGTTGTGGGTTATATTTTTTATACAATGTTTCATCGAGTTATGAGGTTCCTAGAGTTCCACTGAAACTATAGCTTAGATATTAACATTGTTTCTCACACGATAATATGACTATAAATATCCTCATTTTTTAATATGATTTACTTTATGATTCAAATTTATGTGTTATTTAAATATTTATGTTCACTTTATGGTCATAACCATATATTTTCCTGGAACGTTTTGGTTTTCTAGTAGCCTCCCCGCTTATTGGGGCCCTTTGGATCTATTTGGTTGTTTATTAAAAATTAAAAAATGTTGATGATGTGATATTTGGGTATTTTTGTTATGATTATTGGTTATCTTATGATGAAATATTCTTGTTGGATAATTAAGGTTCATTTTTTGGAAATCATTTTTTCTAATTTATGATGTTTTATGCTCCGGTACTAGTTTCCAGCCTATGGGGATCTAGAATTGCCTTTGAACTATGCCAATGTATAGGTTGAGTGTCATATCAGATGGAATCCTTGTCTGGTTTTTGAGGCTCTTGATATTCCAATAATGGTGATTTCATGACCCAATAAGGACACATTTTATAGGTATAATTCATAGTTTCAAGATTTGACATACATATTATCAATTTAAATGATTATCTACACAATCCACAAACTATTTTAATTCTATTACATTGTTATTGAGTATATAAGAATATAGTTGATATAGTGATACATATATTGATATATGGAGTCCCAAAATACATTATTCGTTAGATCCCTAAATATATATATGGAATTTGTAAATATGAATAGAATAACTATAAACTCACAGTAACCAAACCTCATTTAGAATGATGTTTTTGAAATATCTTCTCTTTGTACAACTAACAAATGATATCTAAATTGAAGTCCCATAATTGAGAAGTATTTATATCCGTTGAATGGGTCAAACTAATCAATTATATGGGGTAAATGAAATTTTTTATTTACTATGATATTTTATGGTCTTGATATTCTATGAAATTTCACATTGATCCATATTTAAACATAAAAAATTGGATTGGGGCTCCCCATAATGTAGCACTGGGGTTGATAAAACCATCATCCCAAACCTCTTTCAGCTTCATTTTTAATTCCTCCAATTCAATGAGAACAATTCTACATGGACTCAAATAAATCATTATAAATCTATGTATAATTAGAAATGAAAATAAAAAATCATCATATTGTAGAGGGTCGGGAAATTAATCAATAAATAAATGTTATATTGTAATATAATAGTTTTTTCATCAAGGATAACATCCTCTTCGATCATTTTCTTATAGAATCCCTCATTGTTGGATATCAGAAACCATATTATATAAATTTCAAAAAATGGGAAATCATAGTTTTGTGGATATATAATAATAGGATGATATGTAATATGCAATGACATATCATTATCTAGAAAATTGATATGTAATCTATATTGGGATATCTAATCCCTAACAAAAATCACAACAAATTCAAGAATTTGTAGATGAACATTATATGAAAGATGTATCTTCCATTATATCTTAGTCATAAAATAATTATTTATCATATAAATTATCAATAATAAAACAAGATTTTATAAATAATTTTAAATCGATCATATTAGGTGGTAATTCGACATTCTTTGTGAAAATTACTGATATAAGAGAATGTGATAAATTAAAATTAAATTTGGTAGCTTAAAATAGTGAATAAAGAGTATTTGTACCACCCATAATTTCATTATCATGTTCTACCTCAATGATAGTGCTCTTGAATAATATTTTTAATTTAATCTATTTGAATGTATGTTGGGACCAATATTCTTAATTTCCATTATGGTTAGGGAACTGATTCTCACTGTGTAAAAAAATGGAACTACAAGCATTGTATTTTAGGTAGCTAATTTGTCATGAATGTCTCCACCTATGTAGTCTAAACCTTCCTATTTTACTTAATGTAATAGTTATTGGATTGGTTTTCAGCAATTACACTCATTAAATGCATCCATTACCCATTAATCTAAATACCTTTGGGACTATTCGCACACTAATGTCATGTTTGGTGGTCAAAAAAATTTGCAACTATGCCACATACCGTCAGGGAATTCATGGTATTCCACATTCATTTTTCCATTTAAAATGTTTTGAGAAATACCATTTCATAAGATAACCATTTGGTATGCATATAAAAAATCTGTAATATTCTAAAATGTATCTTATGGCTGATGCCCTTCGTGGACTAGTGATTTTTTTTTCTAAATTGGGGTTTTTTAAAAATTATTTAAAAAAAGGGTTGGTTAAAATTATTTTTATATATTAGAACTAATGGCAGTAGTGCCACTAGTAACATTACGATTTGGGTGATAGTAAGCAACCTTATTTCCTCCTTTCTTCTAAGACCAAAACAAAATTAATTTTTTTAAAAAATATTATTTTGTTTTTTTGGTTAAATCTATATATATCAAAAAAATTCAGCTTAATTTGTCTACTATTTATTTTTCAGCAGTACTTCAATTACAGTAATCTGAATTTGGATAGAATCTCTCACCTAGGGCTTCTTTTTATAAGAGGAATTACCTTAGAAGTCATTCTTCATTTCTGATGTGGGATTTCAGTTTTCTCCATCTTGTGTAGAACATTCTGCATTTCCGATGTGGGATTCTGTTTCAAATACATAACATTGAATGAATACAAAATATAAACTATAATACCAATATAAATTAAATACAAAACATGCATTAAAAATATAATAACTAGTTTAAAATAAAAATAATTTCAAAAAAAATGTTGTTGGAAAATAATTTATATGTTTTCGATGACACATAATGGAATCATAACAATGTTCCATGTACATGACATTGAAATCATATAAAATATATTCTATAAAACCAACATATATGAAATGTGAAATATGGATTAATCATATAACAAATAGATTAAAATAAAAATATTTTGATAAAAAATGTTGATAGAAAATAACTTATATGTTTTCCATGACACCTTCTTGAAACATAAAAATGATTCAAGTATGCGAGTTTGAAATCATATAAAATATAAACTGGATGACTAACACAAATGAAACTTAAAACATGAAGTTTAATTTATATATCCTAATGTATTCATCACATTTATGTTTGAAATACATGAGTTATATCTACATTTTAATAAAATAGTTCATGGAGATTTTTTATCAAATAAAATAGTGTCAAAAAACCCATTGATTATATATATTCATTATTCATTGAATTCTTATAAGCATTGAAACAATGGTTGACCTTATCATCAAAACATAAAACATTATAAATAATAATCAATTTTTTAGCACTATATAATGTATGATTAATTTTTAATCTTATATATCCATTACATGGAGATATGTGTATTTGATGATCCACTGAAAGAGGGTGGAATTTTTTTCCTGAAATATTAAATAACAAGATGATCCCTCCATGGTCTATTCAAAGGATCAACAAAGTTCATTTTATTACTCAAAGAATGATATATATTACTAAATATTTATTTGAATCCTACTCCCACTCCCATTCCATTGGTTTTTTATTTTGTGTAACTATCAAATAGTCCCTCGCACAAATTTTCAACCTAATTCCATCTCATTACTGCCATTCTTAAAAAAACGGAGTTTACAAGATTGATGAACTGTTATCATCATAAGGGGAATAAAAACCTAAATGGAATTAAACATGTAAAATTATTACTATGGGACACTATCAAGTTCGTCTATAAATATTTTATTCCAACCTATATAATTACAATTTAATCATTATGTTGGGTTTTCAATTACAAAAATACATAATCCCTAAATGCGTAAAGTAAATAAATCATGCAATATGGTGTATAAAGGGTATGTCATAAAACAATTTATAACTCTAATGAGTGTAAGATTTGGTGTGAAGTATTTGTAGAAATCGTCATATATTTTGGTGATTAACGTGTAAATTCTAAACCATACATTTTCAGTGTTATTTCCCCAAGGTAAATCTGATCCACACCCACATCCAGATGTACATTCTCGATAGGGATGAATTTATAGAATAACTACCTTTTAAATTGTTTATGAAAAATACATTAGATCATCCAATACATATACTCATATCTTGAGTATTTACTTTTTATATCTAAACATAATTATGAAAATATAATATCTAATATCAAGAACATACTAAAAATTAGGTGTGATTCAAACATTAGTGGCATATGTAAAATATTCATTTATATTACATTTTTACATGACATAATGAAAATAAATTTATCAATAATATACCAAGGACTAATATGTTTATTTACATTTGATACTATCAATATATTAAATTTTATTTCCAATCAATTGGTTCACATCTCTTTAGAGGACCCATACTAGTCTGTCTTCTAGAGATATGATTGTTAATATTCAACTTCAGGACCGTGGAATGAAAAAAAATCAATGGGAGTGGTCAAAATCATTTTATGGGATAAAATAAGATTTCCCTTAATCGTTATGTAATAAATATTTAAAAGGATAAATATATAAAATTATCTAATATGAAATAATTTAAAAATATATTTATTAATCATAAACATGAGTGATGTAAATAACATATCAGATTATTACAATATTACAATTTTATGAGTAAATAAAACCCGAATCATATAACATGATCCATGAACATATGAATAAAATCATTTTAATTAAAGACACGGATTTAATAACATTTTGAAACTGGCTACCCATGAGCCCATTCACTCATAAAATTGTGATTAGATCTAAATTCCATTGCAATCACTTTTTTGAACCAAGATATTTGTTAACCTATTCATTTAACATTTTTATATAATGGAATATAATCCTTTAACAAATGAATTGAAGTAATTTAACAAACTCACCAATCTCAGGTTCATAATTTAAAACACATCCTTTGTATAGAACGAGTCTACCAATGCTTGGTTTATAATAGGACCACCATATTTTTGTTTATAATGGATCAATTAATAACCCCCAATATTATGGGATCCCAAACAATGATATAATAGAACTTATGGAAGAACATTTTGGGACACCCCTCTAATATTATATTAGAATATTTTTTTTAACTCTTTTAGTCCATTTATATTAGGGTTTATCATTTTATTAATTATAGATTGAACCAAAATAATGTTTTTTTACTAGATAAATTATACATTATTCCAAAAAATAAATTTTTTATTATAATATAATGTTGATATAATGTTTTAAAATTTAAATCCAATATTTATCCATCAATTTTTCATAGTTATTAAATTTAAAAATAAAATAATGTATCTATACTACGTGAATTGTTTTTTAAAAAATTATAACAGAAAATAAAAAAATAAGAATATTGTTTAATAAATTAAATAAAACAATTTAGAAATTATAAATTTACATGTATATAAATATTTTATCTAAAAAGAGGGTTTCATAAATTAATAATCGTTTTTTAATATTACTAATGTAAAAAATTCCATTCTATTTATAAAGAAGACATTCTTCAATCATGCCCTAAAAATCAACATTGTTAGAAAAATGTTAAAAACATATCTTAACATAATATATCAATGGTAACTCTAAAAATAATGATTTTTTAATCAAATTAAAATCTAAAAATTCATATAAATAATTTTCAAATAAAATGATAAAATATTGTGAAAACAAATTTTTTATAAGAAATCAATTTTTCTTACATTAAATAATTTTTTATATTAATTTCTTTTAATAAAAATATCAAACATGAAAAAATAAAATATATAAACTGCATTTTATTAATTATAAAAACGTTTTATTGGCATATTTTATGTAATAATATGTTAATATTTAATTTAAATATTATTTGTTTATATATTCTTTTAATATTTATATATATTTCATAATTATTTTTTCACAATTAATATGCCCTAATTTTTTTGGATACCATACAACAGTCAATATTAATTTGGTTTTGGTGTTGCATGATTTTTTATATATTTAACATAATATTTCACTATAGTGGAAAAAATACATTCATTAAAGTTTATATGAATGAACATTATCATAAGGCCCATACATACCATGACCGAATTAATGTAAGAAAATAAAATCATTTAATATCTATATTGGTATTTTTCATTATAAAAATACATATTGGGAATATCTAATTATTTTACCCTAAGTAAATGATACACTAGTCAATGTTTAATATTGGAAAAATATTTCTCACATCCTAAAAGGATAATAAGATCACTAATAAAAGGTAAATGAATTTTATTTTTTATGGCCACTTGTTTCAAATTTATCTGTTTAATGCATAGGCATAAGAATAAATTATCCTTTTTACCAAAGATAAAAGGAAAAATAAACAGTGATAAACTATGTAAAATAAGATATTTTTCTTCCAAATCATTTATTTTACTATTAAACACCTTTAAATCAACTATTTCCATATGATATGAAGTCGAGAATACAGGTTCCATTAACATGGTTAAATCAATAATGAATTATAATATAAACTATATTTGAAATAATAAAATGAGATCAAAGAGAACTTTAGGGTTATCTATCAATATAATAATAGGTATTCTTCTATAATTGACATTATTAGCCTTTAATAATATTGAGGATTGTTGATATGATAGTTTCCTAATTTTAATGAGAGGAGGCCCCTCCTAAATACACCTCTCATTATACCTACCAAGAGGTAGATGAGATATTCCAATGGATGTAAAATAATATTTATTAGGGTTTAAAGTAAGTAGGGGATGTAAATTCTACCATACTGTAAATTCCTAGTTTTAGGTCGGAATGATCCATCTGTAAAATAAGAACAAATTCGGTCTATCTCAACTTCAAATATAAAAATAATTTTTTTAGAAATTAAATTATTATTTTAACCTTCTTCCCATTAAGAGTTATTATCTCTATCCCAAATAAAATATGTTCATATTGGGTTCCAAAAGAATATGTGATTTGAGTAGATATAAATGATTATGAGGCACTTGTATCAGATAGTTATACATCTGTAGAATATTTTATTAGTATATAAACAAAATGAACTATTTTTCCTTCCTTTGATTCTACAACGGCAATTCTAAATTCATATAAATTTTTATTTTTGTTTATAATTTGGATTTCCCACTTATTTCAAGATAACTATTAAACTTTATCTAACTGTGAAAACATTCATAAATTCATATTTCCTTTGGTGTTCATGGTCATACAACTATATAGATTAAGTTATCACATTAGATCTCTTTAGTGATGATGATACGGAAGGACTACATTGTGTGATATTAATTTTAATGATCCTATGATGTTGTCCCTTGTTTTAGAATTCATGAAGGGTCCATGAATTATTATAGATATATTGATATAGGCTCCCTCAGCTACGACACTAATTTCTAATCAATTGTATTCCTCCAATTGTGGATAAAGACGAATATTGAGATGAATGCCCTAATCCAGTACAAATTTCTATCTGGGATTCATATTAGATATTATTAAATTCTATAAATCCATTATATATATATCAAATAAATGAATTATTATAAAGGTATTTTCCTTTTAATTTCAATTATTTATTTATTTTTTGTGTTCTCGTAGGAATTTTTGGAGGAAAGGGTTCTTACTTCCTGATTTGGGCCAAACTGTGAGCCCATTTTCAGGTATAAAAATGAAACTTCTTTCTTTTATCACTCCTTAGATTTTAAATGTTTTCACCCATTAAACTTCTCACATAGTCAAACATGACCTATTAAAACCACCATATATATTTAGAACCCTTAGGAACACACAATCATAGTGTATTTTTCTAATTTATTCAGGCATTGAACTAACTCGTGATCCCATATCCAGATATAAAGAAATAATTTATTTCCTTTAAGTATCATTCATTTTATAGCATTTTTTTATCATTATACCTCTCACTTGAGAACAAAAACCCAATTAGCACCCCCATTTTCCATTTTCCCTCTTTAGATATCATCTGCATCGTGGATTATGGTGCATTTCCTCAATTTTTCTCAAATACCACAAATTTGAAAATGGGATTTGTTTCTTTCACAGATCATTCATTTTTACTCTATTTACCTCATTTAAATCCCCACTCAAACTCATCATCCATATTAGAACCTACTATTCAATTTTGGATGTTTTTAGATTCAACTATTGGTGTATTTGTGTTGATGTCTTCATAGATTCTCACGTAAGTGAATTCCTCTCTTGTTCCATTCATTTCCTAGGGGTTTCTCCTCCTTCCTCCACCTCATTATATTATTTCATATTTTTCTATTACCCCGATCATGAAGGAAATTGGTTTATGTTATAAAATAGTTTTTTGGGGGTTTTTTTCATTTGGGGTTGGTCTTCATAGTCATAATGTTTACAAACACTCAGATAGTGATATCATATGTGTGTTTCCATTCCGCCAAGTATTTTTTGTATGATTCAGATTGAATATGTCCTTTTTATTTTAGATTTATATTCTTATGGTATATTTCTACCTATAATCTTTATTATTACTGTTTTATAATCTATCAAAAACATCACTTTTTTCTGTGTAAGATGGGTTTTGTGCCTTGTTTTGTGAATAGTAGTGTTGTTTGGTTCTATGATTTCACAAATATTGTTTGATTAAATGTTTTGTAATTATTAGCACCAATTTTTTAATGTTTAGAACATTGTTTTGAAATTTAAATTAATTATTGTCCTTCATGTTTTATTTTATAACTGTTATAGTGTTAAATATTTTTTTTTCATTAAATGGTGCGTGCCACATTTTAAGGAAAGTACCTAGATGGTTTCTGTATTCTCAAGGTGATATAAAAATATTTTTTTTTGGATTATGAAAATTTTGGATGGATGTGCATAACTGTTTTTTGGTTCCTTCTATGTGTTCCCATCTAGTATTTGGTTTTTTAATCAAATTATTATGGGTTTTTTAGGGTGTTTTGTCGCATGTTCCAGATAAATTACTCTCTTGGAATATCAATATAAATGGATGGGTTTTAAATGCGTAACCCGGATTTCTAAGGGGTTTATGTAATTTTTTTTATTCTAGTGGTTTATTTACAAATATTTTGTAAGATCCCAGTTTTTGTAAATGTATGTTTTTGTTATGTTTTAGTTTAATCCCTTGTTTCGAGATTCAAGGGTTGTTTCCTGAAATTGTGAGAGGCCTTAGGGATGTTCTAGGGGCTCGGGGCACAGAAGAAATAAAATCAGGGCATGACAAGCAAGGGCACACGACCTGCGCATGGCCAGGAAAACCTACGGCCTACCCAAGATAAATCGTGCAACCCTTCCTCCTCCTGATAGAATCATGAACACTGTTTGCGCACGGTTTTCCAAACCGTGTGGCTAAATCGTGTGACTCCTCCTCCTCTAGACAGTGACATGCGCATGGTTTGCGCACGGTTTTCCAAACTCTGCGGCCACTTAAAGATGGGAAAAATTATAAGTTTTCCACTCCATGCATTAAAACCCCAGTAGGGAATTCCTATCATTTACTTCGTCTCCACCTTAGGAATGAACCAAATCGACCAAAGGCTCAAGAGAATGATCTCCTTAGATTCTAAGGCAATTTTGGTGTCATTGGTTTCAGATCAATGCTCAGGGTAAGGCTAATCCCGTCCTTTCTTCTCTTTTTTGGTTAGGGTTTGTATCTTCTCCCCCTCTCATTCTGAAGCTCTAAAACCCTAAATTTTGGTTGAGTTTTAGGTTGATGCTCCAAATGTTAGTTGGATCGTGGTCTAAGGACTCGATTGAGATTCCATTCAACTGTGGTTTCGAGGTAGGTGGTTTACAAGTGATATCCCATAGTTATTTGGGAACTTCTGCATGTTTATTTGTGTTCTAGCTTTACCTTGGTTATTTTTCAGATAACCTTGGCATGTTTGGTAATGATGGTGTTTAAAATGGAAAATAAGAACCCTCATGATCCCCGTTGGATGTGCTGGTATAGACATGACCATATTAGGGCCATCCCTGGGATGGGCCAGCATTACCCAGATTCAGGGATTGATATTAAACAAGTGACCTTGTTGTAAGGAATCATAGATCCATTGATAAATATGTTTTCCTGATCTATTGAACTTGGAATACAAGTTAGGTGATGCGCCTAGACGTGGCAAAAACCTAAGTGATAATGTGGAATGGGTAAAATTATTGAATCATGGGAACGATGAACGGGTTAAATGGGTTAATGTGTAAACTAATTAAAGACCATAATGAGATAGATTATGGGTTTAATGTTCAATTCTTAGTGAGATAGGCATAACACATGGGAATTCGGTAAACCGTTAAATGATGTTAAATGGTAATGTGTTAATGTGTTAAGGCGTGATGTAGACTCCCATGTGGGTTGTTGTGAATAGTGTTTGTCGAAGGGAAATGGTTTGGATGGTTGATTTTTACTTATATATAAGCATGTGTACATGGATTCATAGAGTGGGTTATGACATGAGGATCTACACACATGGGTCGAGTGAAGACTGAGGATCTAAACTCCACCCTAAATGCATGGCTTAGGAAAGGGTATGGAGGGTCTATTCTCCTAACGGTTGTATCCACATGAACTGAGGATTCGAGGTGAGGTTATGGTTGCAATGAGGGGGTTAGTCCTAGTGAGATAGGATAACGATGTGTTTACCCTCTTTCATGTTATTGTTGGCCTTATACCCATGTAACATAATGTATGTGATTAACCCATGGAAATGTGATCAAATATTAAATGGTGATAATGAGTGTGTAATGAATGAAAAAGGAATTTGAAATTGCATGGCTCTAAACTGGTTAATGGTACCTTAAATAATTACTTGGAAATTATCATTCACATTCCGTTACATGCACTATTTGTATAGACTGGATATTTTGTAGACACTATTGTTGGTGGCCTACTAATTTGTACTCACACCCTTCTCGGGCCGCCGTTGGGTACCCGAGCAGACATCATGTTTGCATGTGAGGAGAAGGTAAAAGGTCCTTTATAGATAGTGTGTGGACATGGGTATCACTTGGTGGAGGATCCAGACATGGAGTCAGTACCATTGTGGGGATTTTGGTCGTTGTCTTCATTTTGGGGGTTTTCCACTTTTCCACATGTAGTATGACATGAAATATTTGATTGTTGGAAATTATTGTTATACATGTTCCTTGTTTGTTGGTTACTATTTCATATATTGGTTCAGTTATGTTGTGGCTTAGTCTGATAAAAAGGGTGTATAATCTCCCCAATTGACCACACAGACCACCTCTGGTAGTTGGTAGCCTTTGGCGTACGGGGAGGCGTGCTTAAGGTCATGTAACCCCCCAGCATGGAGTACCGGTTTAGTGGATTCCAGGTTAAGGACGTAAAAAAAATTTATTAGAGGAGGTTTTTCTTCTCCTTCTCTGAGGTCATGTTATTTGGGATTGGTATCCAAGGGGTAAGACCTGTTAGTCCTTGGTAATGAGCTCCTGCATTGGAGTTGCTAACCCATATACGAGGGAATAAACCAAGTCACTCTGGGTGGGAAATGTTGTTCTTGGTGGTGTATTGTTAAATTTGAGGATATTTCACCGTTGGGTGATGCATATGTAGATGGATATGACAGTTTTATGATATTTGGCTCATGGCCGTAACAGCGCAAGGATTTGCATTCATGCATCATTGTAGGCACCAAGGAATATAGGTGACATGCATTGTGATCATTCACACGCACGAGATGGGTGTGTGAGGTAGAAAATTAGGGTGCATCATGCATTTTAGGAAACCAAGAAATAACGATAAGAATGAAATAAAACAAGTAGGTCACTGTATCTAGTAAATAGATTTTGATGAAGTCGTGAATGTTTTTTGGTACGTGTTCTAAATCTCGTGCTTGGAATTTTAGAGAAATGCCACCACGACGCCTGTAACAGTTGGGAAATGGGAGGATGCTGCTGAGAACTCTCCTCTAGTAGAGGAGCAAGAAAATGTGGTAAACAATGAAGGTAGAGGAGACCTGTTCCGGGTGAACGTGGCTCGACTTATGCAGATGATGGATTGGGACCTAGGGCGGGTTTCACCAAGTATGTTTGAGATGAACAGGTAGTTCTAGATGCAAAACCCTCTGACCTTCAGAGGAGAGGGCAGTCCAGAATTATCAGAGTTCTGGTTAGAGTCTGTCTAGACGATAGTGGACCATCTGGAGACCCCTGTTGAAAAGCGAGTGAAGCTAGCTGGTTATATGTTGTGAGAAAGGCTGGGAGTTGGTGGGACATTCCGGGTCAAATCGAGCAGGATGAGGGAATGTCGTGGAAGGTTTTTTAGGAAAAGTTTTTGGAGCATTTCTACGCAGATTCGTTGAGACTGGAGCGGGTTATAGAGTTTATAAGCCTAACTTTGGGATCGCTATCAGTGATGGACTATGCTAGTCACTTCACTTTTTTTATACACTTTGTCCCAGTGTTAGTAGGGGATGTGGTAGTAGTAGAAATGTGTTTCCTGTATGGGCTGAGACATTAGATCAGGTCTCAAGTAAACATCTTCCTCTTGAAGAGGATTGCCGATGAAGTAGTTAATGCACTAATCTTAGAAGGAAACCTGAAGGGAGCTTCGGGTAGTGGGATTGTGGTGTCAGTAAGACAAGAGTGTGTTGAAGCTACCGAAGGTTGAAAGAGACACCATGAAAGATCACAACATGGAAGAAGTATGAAAAGTAGCTATAAGAGAGGGTCATCCTCTCAAAGTGGAAATCATGTGTTTTTCTATTAGTGAGGTGGGGCAGGGCTTACGTGTGGTCAGTGTCCTCGACCTCTAGTTGAGTGCGGTTCATGAGGCAGGATGGGGAATGTGCATAGGTTCTGTAGGAACCCTCGGTAGGTGGGTGAGAGTGATGGTGAAAAGTAGGTGTCAGGTACAAGAAGGGGACCAGTTAACCCGTATCAGGCAGGCGGTTGGAGCTCCACGGGCAGTAATGGCAGGGGCTGTGGACGTGGAACTCCAGGGAATGATCGCACACACCAATAGCGCAATGTCACCCAGAGTACTCAGGCTGGAGACTAGGGTAGAGGGGCAGGTCAGCTTCAAGCAGTTCAGTTTGCACCAGGTGATGGCGAGGCTAGACGATCGACTGTTCGAGGTACGATCCTTGTAGCTTCTACATTTACTAGTTTGTTTTTTGACACAGGTGCCACACACTCTTTTGTCTCTACTCAACTTGTGGTAGTGCTGGGATTACTTGTAGAAAGGGTGTGTGGAGTTATGTCAATTGACACTCCGTTGGGGGTGCGCGTTGAGGATATCAAGAAGTGAAAAGGATGTGCCTTGGAAGTTGGTGCATATCAATTTTATGGGACTTGTTCATTATTGCGATGTCAGGGTTTTACCTAATCCTATGAATGGATTGGTTGTTTTTGTATCGGGCACACATAGACTGTTACCATCGCAAAGAATCGTTCATGTCGCATGAGGGTGACGCTTCTGTCCACCGTGGTGAATGGGATGTTCAAGGAGGGTGTGCAGGTCTGTTTTGTCAACAGATGAGTGGACTCATGGTTCGATTGACATGCCTTGTGCATGATGAAAATGAATGATTTTCCTCCTGTGGTGGATCGATTTCAGGACGTGTTTTTTAAGGAATTCTCAGGGTTCCCCCCAAGAGAGATGTTGAGTTCATGATTGAGTTGCTTCCGGGAGCAGAGCCAGTTTCTATTTCACCATACCGAATGGCACCTGAAGAACTCTTGGAACCGATGGTTCATCTTGAGGAGTTGGAGCGTAAAGGGTTTATATTTCCTAGTACGTCTCCTTGTGAATCCCCCATGATTTTTGAAAAGAAGGTCGATTGGTCGTTGAGGCTTTGTGTTGACTATCGAAGGTTGAATTAGATGACAGTAAAAAATAGGTACCCTCTTCCTAGAATTGATGACCTTTTTGATCAGTTTTGTGGTGCATCAGTGTTTTCTATGATTAATATGAGGTTATGTTACCACTAGTTGAGGGTGAGGACTTCCGAAATACCGCAGACAGCCTTCCGGAGTCGATACAGGTTGTTGGAGTTTGTGGTAATGCCTTTCGGCTTGACCAATGCACTAGTGGTGTTTATGGATTTGATGAACCAAATATTTCATCCCTATCTAGATCGTTTTTTGGTTGTCCTTGTTGACGATATCATAGTGTACTTGAAAAATCACAATGATTTTTCCCAACATCTTGACACATCTTGGGTATGCTAAAACTGAATCAGCTATACGCCAAGCTATCATAGTGTCAATTCTGGATAGGTGAGGTTCCTTCTCTTGGTCATATCATCTCATAGGAAGGTGTGTTAGTGGATCTAGTGATAGTGCTAGCAATTGTATCTTTGGAGCAGCCCAAGAGTGTTTTTGATTTTTTGAGTTTATGGGTTTGGTCAGTTATTAACAAATGTTCATTTAGGATTTCTCTCACTTGGCAGCACCACTTTCGGAATTCACCAAGAAGGGAATCATGTTCAAATGTTCTTAGTCTTCTGAGAATGACTTACAATAGTTGAAGAAGCGGTTGACAACCACACCTATCCGGATCTTACCTAAGTTGGGTAAGAAGTACATCGTGTTTGGTGATGCATCCAGAGTTGGACTTTGGGTAGTGTTAATGCAGGATGAGCGGGTTGTGGCTTATTGGTCAAGGAAGTTGAGACCCCATGAACAGAACTATCCCACTCATGACCTTGAGTTGGCTGTAGTAGTGTACTCCTTGAAGTAATGGTGGAATATTTGTTGGGAGAATGGTTTACCGTGTTTACCGACCATAAGAGTTTAATGTAAAAATTCTCACAGCCGGATCTGAATCTTCAGAAGTAAAGAAGGGTTGAATATCTCCATTATTTTGAATTATAGTTTGTGTACATGCTGAGAAAGGGATACAATGTTGCTAATGCTCTGAGCAGGAAGGTACAAAATCAGATAGTACAGGAGTTCAGAACCGAGAGGAAGGCGAGGGCTTTGTTGGAAGAAATGCACCTAGAGGGGCAGGAGGAGAGTGGTTAGGTCACTCTTTCTTCTTTAGAAATGGATTCAACACTTTTATGTAGAGTTAAGTAATTTCATCTTGTTGATCCTGAGTGTTTGATCATGAAGGAAAATCATAATGGTGGGGAGCTACTTCTGGTTGGGTCGTTGATGTGGAAGGTGTTGTTCGGGATTAGAATCGTGTGGTTGCGCCATAGTGCGTGCGGGAAGAGTTGATGCATCAGTTATATACATTAATGTGGGTAGTGCATCCTTGTTTGACCAAGACGTACCGTGATCTCTGAATGCAGTTTTGGTGGCCTGGAATGAAGTAGAAAGTTGCGGGCTTTGTGGCACGGTGTCTAACCTGTCAGTAGATGAAGGCTGAGCATCAATGCCCAGGTGGTTTGTTGCATCCATTTCCCATCCCTGAATGGAAGTGGGATGATGTGACAATGTATTTTTTCGTGGGTCTTCTGGGGATTCCATGGAAGAATGATGCAATATGGATTGTTTTGGATCAGTTAACGAAAGTGGCTCATTTATTACCGATTCAGGAGACCCATACAGTCGACTAGTTGGGTGAGCTCTATGTTCGGGAAACAGTGTGGTTGTATGGTGTTCTGATAACAATAGTTTCAGACCGAGATCCGCATTTCACATTGCGTTTCTGGAAATGGTTGCAGAAGGCACTTGGTACGAACCTGTTTTCGAGTTTGGATTTCCACCCGCAGATGGACGTGAATATGGAACGTACAATCCATGTGTTGGAAGACATGTTAAGAGCATGTGTCTTGGACTTAGGTGGTTCTTGGGAGAGACACCAATTGTTAGTTGTGTTTTCCTACAACAACAGTTTTCATGCTACGATTCAGATGGAGCCATTTGAGGAACTCTACGGGAGGCCACGTTGATCTATGTTGTGTTGGATCGAGGCCGGTGAATCTGAGTTGTTGGAGCCAAGTATCATGAAGGAGACATCAAAGAGATTTAAGTTTATCAGGAAGTGGATGGTTGTGGCTCGGAGTAGGCATAAGTCATATGCAGATCAGAGGCGTAGAACTCTTGAGTTTTTGGTGGGTGATAAAGTGTTCCTTTTGGTGTCTCCAGGGTTGGGTCACCGACGGATTCGAAAGAAGGGTAATTTGGCACCCAGGTATGATGGTCCTTTTGAAATTCTGGAGAGGATCGGAACAGTGGATTTTCGGTTGGTTGTTCCACATCTGTTTGGTGGGATGCATGATTTGTTTCAAGTGTTACAGCTTATACGATATAACCCTAACCCATCACACGTGGTTGATGTTGATGATGTGGAGCTTGAGGAAGATGTGTCCTTTGAGGAGCATCGGGTTTGTGTGGTGGATCGTAGTGAAAAGGTCTTGCGAAGAAAGGTTGTGCCATTAGTGCGAGTATTGTGGCTGTATGGGAATGTTCAAGAAGAAACATGGGAGTGGGAATTAGATATGTAGGCTCAGTGGCGCAAACTCTTCTATTCGGTGGATCAATGAGGCTTGGGAGCATGGCTCGAGGACGAGCCGTTATAATGTGGGGAGGTTGTATGATCCCAGTTTTTGGAAAATTATATTTTCATTATGTTTTGGTTGAATACCTTATTTTGGGCTTCAAGGGATATTTCCTGAATGTGTGAAAGGCCTTGGGGATGTTCTGGGGGCTCGGGGCATGAAAGAAATGAAATCGGGGTAGGACAGGCCTGGGCACATGGCCTGCACATGGCCAGGCAGACCGTGCAGCCTGCCCAAGATAAATTGTGTAACACTTCCTCCTCCGGATAGAGGAATGCACACGGTTTGCAAATGGTTTTCCAGAACCTGCGGCTAAATCATGTGACCCCTCCTCCTCTGGACAGCGGAATGCACACAGTTTGCGCATGGCTTTCCATACCGTGCGGAAAAACTGTGCAGCCACTTAAAGTTGGGGAAAATTACGAATTTTTCACTCCAGGCTTTAAAACCCTACTTGGTATTTCCTCTCATTTCCTCCCACTCTACCTTAGGCATGAAGAAAATATCCCAAAGGATCCAAGAGACCGATCTCCTTTGATTATATGGAGTTTTTGGTGCCGTTGGTTGCGGATCGTTGCTCTGGGTAAGGCTAATACCATCCATGATTCTCTTTTTGGTTAACGGTTAGTATCTTCTCTCCCTCTCTTTCCAAAGCTCTAAAACCCTAACTTTTGGTTGAGTTCTTGGTTGAAGCTCCAAATGTTGGTTGGATCGAGTTCTAAGGACTCGATTGAGAGTGTGTTCAACCGCGTTTTCGAGGTAGGTGGTCTACAAGTGATATCCCATAGTTATTTCGGTATTTGTGCATCTTTAGTTGTGTTCTTTCTTTCCCTTGGTTATGTATCAGATAACCTTGGCATGTTTGGTAATAATTGTGTTTCAAATGGAAAATGGGAACCCTCATGATCCACGTGGGATGTGTTGGGAAAGACCTGACCTAAATTGGGCCATCCATGGGATGTGCCATATTTTCCCGGATTTAGGGATTCATATTAAACAAGTGACCTTGTTGTAATGAATTGTAGAGCCCTTGATAAATATGTTGGCATGATCGGCTGAACATGTAATAGAAGTTAGGTGATGTACCTAGACTTGGAAATAACTTAAGGGTTAAAGTGGAATGGGTTAAATGATTGAATCATGTGAACGATGAACGGGTGAAATAGGTTAATGTGCAAACTGATTAAAGACCATAATGGGATATATTATGGGTTTACTGCTCAATGCTTAGTGAGAGAGGAATACCACATGGGAATTTGGTAAATGGTTAAATTATGTGAAATGGTAATGTGTTAATGGGTTAAGGCATCATGTGGATTCCAATGTGGGTTGTTGTGAATAGTGTTTTCCGAAGGGAAAGGGTTTTGATGGTTGATGGTTACTTATATATAAGCATGTTCACATGGCATCGTAGAGAGGGGTATGACATGAGGATCTACAACCACAGATCGAGTGAAGAATGAAATTCTATACTCCACCCTAAATGCATGGGTTTTTAAATGGGACTGAGGTTCTATTTCTCTAACAGTTGCATCCACCAGGACTAAGGCATTGAGATGAGGTTATGGTTGCAATTAGGGGGTTAGTCCTAGTGAGAAAGGATAATGATTTTTTACCCTCTTTCATGTTATTGTTGGCTTTAAAACCATGTAACATAATTTATGTGATTAACCCATGGAAATGTGATGAAATGGTAAATAGTGATAATGGGAGTGTAATGAATGATAATGGATGTGGCAATGGCTTGGATCTCAACTGGTTAATGGAACCTTGAATAATTACATGGAAATTATCATTCACATTCCATTGCATGCACAATCTGTTTGGAATAGATATTTTGTAGACACTGTTGGTGGCGGCCTACTGAGTTGTACTCACACCCTGCTCGTGCCACCGTTGGGTACCTGAGCATACTTCATGTTTGCATGTCAGAAGAAGGGAAAAGGTCCTTGCTAGATAGTGAGTGGAATGGGTAACACTTGGTGGAGGATCTTTACTTGGATTCGGGACTATTTTGGGGTTTTTTGTTGTTGTCTTCATTTTGGGGCTTTTTCCCCTTTTTCACCTGTAGTATGACATGGCATATTTGATTGTTGGAAATGGTTGTTATACATGTTCCTTTTTTGTTGATTATTGTTTCTGCTATTGGTTATTTTCTGTTGTGGCTTACTCTGATAAAAAGGGTGTATAGTCTCCCCGCTTGACCACACAGACCCCTACTGCTAGTCATCAGCCTTTGGCATACGGGGAGGCGCACATAAGTTCATGTAACCACTCGGCTCGGTGCACCGGTTTAGTGGCTAACATGCCAGGGATGTTAAAAAGTGGTATTAGAGGAGGTATTTCTTCTCCTTCTCTAAGGTTTTGTTTTTTGGGATTGGTATCCAAGGGTTAAGACGTGTCGGGCCTTGGTAATGATCTCGTTCTTGGGAGTAGCTAACCAATGTATGAGGGAACACCCATGTCACCCTGGGTGGGAAATGTTGTTTTTATTGGTGTGTCGTTACAGTTGATGATATTTCACCGTTTTGTGATGCACATGTGGTTTGATGTGACTATTTTATGATATTTGGATCGTTTCTTTTATGGCATGAGGATTCTCATTCATGCATCATTATAGGAACCTGGGGAGATAGGTGACATGCATTGTGATTATGCACACCTATGGGATGGGTGTGTGAGGCAAGAAAGTAGGGTGCATCATGAATTTCATGAAACCAAGAAATAACTAGAATAATGATATAAAAAAATTAGTTCGTTGTATCTAGTAAAGAAATTTTGATGAAGTCATTAATGTTTTTTTGGTATGCGTTCTAAATCTCATGCTTGACATTATAGAAAAATTCTACGACGATGTCGGTTACCAGTTGGGCAACCGAAGGATTCTGCTAAAAACACTCCTATAATAAAAGAGCAAGAAAATGTGGTAATCAATGAAGGTAGACTAGACTAGTTCCGAGAGAACATGGCTCTCCTTATGCAGATGATGGATAAAGACACATGGCGGGTTTCACCGAGTATGTTTGAGCTGACCAGGGAGTTCTAGCTGTAACACCCTATGCCCATCACAGGAGAGGACGGTCCAGAAGTAGCAGAGTTCTACTTAGATTCTGTCCAGATGATACTGGAACATCTGGAGACCCCTGTTGAATAGTTAGTGAAGTTGGCCGCTTATATGTTGCGAGGCCAGGCTAGGCATTGGTGGGACATTCAGGCTCAAATCGAGCAGGCTGAGGGAATTTCATGGAAGGTATTTCAGGAAAATTTTCTAGAGCATTTCTACCCAGATACTTTGAGAGTGGAGTAGGCTGCAGAGTTTATGATTCTAACTCAGGGATCGCTATCGATGATGGACTATGTGAGTCGCTTCAATGATTTGATACACATTGCCCCAGTGTTATCAGGGGATGAGGCATCAGTAGCAAGGAATTTCTAGGATGGGCTGAGACATATGATTAGGTCTCAAGTAAACATCTTCCTCTTGAAAAGGTTTGCAGAGGTATTAGATCATGCACTGATCTCAGAAGGAAACCTGAAGGGAGTTTCTGGAAGTGTGCTTATGGTGTTAGTAGGACAAATGAGCGGTGCATCTAACGAATGTTGAAAGCGACACCTTGAGAGATCACAACATGGAGTATGTATGAAAAGTGGCTAGAATAGAGGTTCAACCTATCAGAGTGGAAACTAGGTGTTCTGCTATCAGTGTGGAAGGCCGGGGAATACACGTGGTTAGTATCCTCGACCTCCAGTTGAGTGTCATTCGTGGGGCAGGATGGGGCATGTGCAGAGGTTCTGTAGGAACCCTCGGTAGGTGGGTGAACATGATGGTGAATAGCAGGTGACGGGTAAGGGAAGGAGACCAGTTTCCCCATATTAGGAAAGAAGTTAGAGCTCCATGGGCCATACTGCCAGGAGTGGTAGACGTGGAAATCCAGGGCAAGATCGCTCACATGAACAGGTTAGGGTAGCACAGAGTAATCAGGCTGGAGCCCAGGGTAGAGGGGTAGGTCAGCTTCATGCTGTTCAGTTTGCGCCTGGTGATGGCGAGTCTATTCCATCAACTGTTTGAGGTAAGATCCTTGTATCTTCTAATTTTCTAGTGCATTGTTTGACACAGGTGCCACACACTCTTTTGTCTCTGTTCATATTGTGGAAGCGCTCATCTTACCTGTGGAGAGGGTGTGTGAAGTTATGTCAATTGAAACTCCATTGGATGTGCGGGTTGAGGATATCAAGTAGTGCAAGGTATATGCCTTGGAAGATGGTGGGTATCATTTTCTATGGGACTTGTTCATTATTGAGATGTCAGTTTTTTACCTAATCCTGTCAATGGATTGGTTGGTTTTGTATCAGGCGCATATAGACTATTACCATTCCAGAGTATCATTCAAGTCACTTGAGGGAGACACTTATGTCAACCGTGGTGAATGGAATGTTCGAGCAAGGCGTGCGGTTCCATTTTGTCAACAGATGAGCGGACTCACGGCTGGAGAGTCATGCCTCATTCTTGATGATAATGAAATAGGAGAACAGTTTGTTTTTCTTCCTTCGATGGATCGATTTCAGGATGTTTTTTCTATGGAATTCGTAGGGTTACCCCCCGATAGGGATGTTTAGGTCACAATCGATTTGCTACTGGAAGTGGAGCCAGTTTCTATTCCTCCATATCGAATGGCACCAACAGAACTCCAGGAACTGAGGGTTCAGCTTTGAGTATTTGGAGAGTAAAGGGTTTATCAATCCTAGTATGTCTCCTTGGGGATCTCCCATTCTTTTTTCAAATAAGGCTAATGGGTCGTTGAGGATGTGTGTTGACTATCGAAGGATGAATTATATGACAGTGAAAAACTGGTACCCTCTTCCTAGAATTGATGACCTATTTGATCAGTTGAGGGTTGCATTAGTGATTTCTATGATTGATCTGAGGACAGGTTACCACCAGTTGAAGGTGAGGTCTTTTGACATACCACAGATTTCCTTCCATATTCGTTATGGGTTTTTTGAGTTTGTGGTAATGCTATTCGGCTTGACCAATGCACTAGCGGTGTTTATGGAATTGATGAATCTAATCTTTTATCCCTATCTAGATCGTTTTGTGGTTGTCCTTGTAGATAATATCTAAGTGTACTCGAGAACTCACGATGATAATTCCCAACATCTTGACATCGTCTTCGGTATGATAAGAGAGAATCGGATATACAAAATGTTAGCAAGGTGTCAATTCTGGATAAGTGAGGTGCATTTTCTGGGTCACATCATCTCAAAGGCAGGTGTGTCAGTGGATCCAGAGACAGTGCAGGCAGTAGTATCTTGGGAGCAGCCCAAGAATTTTTATGATGTTCAGAGTATTCTGGGTTTGGTCGGGTATTACCGAAGGTTCATTCAAGGTTTCTCTCGCTTGGATGAACCACATTCAGTCTTGAACAAGACGGGAATCTATTTTGAATGGTCTGAGGATTGTGAGAATGCATTCCATGATTTGAATAAGCGGCTGACAACCGCACCTATCTTGATCGTACCTGAGTCGGGTAAGATGTACATCGTGTTTTGTGATGCGTCCAGAGTCGGACTTCGGGCTATGTTAATGCAAGATGAGCGGATTGTGGCTTATGGGTCAGGGTAGTTGAGACCCCATGAGTGGAACTAACCCACTCATAACATTGAGTTAGCTGCAGTAGTGTACGCCTTGAAGTGTTGGAGGAAATATTTATTTGTAGAATGGTTAAATGTGTTTACCGACCATAAGAGTTTAAAGTACATCTTCTAACAGCGGGATATGAATCTTCGGCCGTGAATATGGGTTGAATATCTCCAGTCTTTTGACTTTGTTTTGATGTACACATCAAGAAATTGAAACAGTGTTGCTGATTCTCTGAGAAGTATTGTTCAGAATCAGATGGTTTGGGAGTCCAACACTGAGTGGAAGGTGATGGCTTTGTTGGATAAAATGAACCTTTAGGTGCATGAGGATAGTGGTCAAGTCACTCTAGCTTCCTTATAGATGGATTTGATGCTTTTAAGTTGAGTTAAGGATGGTCATCTTGATTATGCTGAGTGCTTGATCATGAAGGAAAAACATAAAGGTGGGGAGCTACCTTCTGGTTTGTCCATCGATGTGGAAGGTATTGTTCGGGTTTCGGATCGTGTGGTTGTGACAAATTGTGTGCGGGAAGAGTTCATGTGTGAGTTCCATGAATGAATGTGGGAAGTGCATCCTAGTTTGACCAAGATGTACCATGATCCCTGAAGGCAGTTTTGGTGGCCTGGAATGAAGAAGGATGTGTGGGTTTGTGGCACGGTGTCTTACCTATCAGCAGGTGAAGGCTGAGCATCAATGCCCATGTGGTTTGATTCATCCATTGCCCATCCCGAAATAGAAGTGTGATGATGTGACAATGGATTTTTTTCATGGGTCTTCCAAGGATTCCACTGATGAATTATGCAATATGGGTGTTTGTGGACCTGTTAACTAAAGTGGCTCATTTCTTACCAATTCAGGAGACCCATACAGTCGAAAAGTTGGGAGAGCTGTATGTTCGGGAGATAGAGTGGTTTCATGGAGTTCCACGAACCATAAATTTGGACCAATATCTTCATTTCACATCGTGTTTCTATAGAGGGTTGTAGAAGGCGCTTGTTACGCAGGTGTTTTTGAGTATGGATTTCCACCCATAGATGGACGGGCAGTCGGAATGCACAATCCAAGTGTTGGAAGACATTTTAATTTCTTGTGTCATGGACATTGGTGGTTCTTGGGAGAGACACCTATCGTTAGTTGTGTTTTCCTACAACAATGGTTATTAGGATACGATTTAGATGGCACCGTTTGAGCCACTATACGGGAGGCCATGTAGATCTCTGTTGTGTTGGCTCGAGGCTGGTGAATCCTAGTTGTTGGGGCCAAGTCTCGTGCATGAGACTTCAGATAGAGTTAATTTGATCAGGAAGAAGATGGATATGACTCAAAGTAGGAAGAAGTCGTATGAAAATTGGGGGCATAGACCTCTTGAGTTTGGGGTGGGTGATAAAGTGTCCTTTCGGGTGTCGCTATGGTTGGGTCACCGAAGGATTTGAAAGCAGGGTAAGTTGGCACCCAAGTATGTGGGTCCTTTTGAAATTGTGGAGAGGATCATAATAGTGGCTTACTGGTTGGATCTTCCACAGCGGTAAGGTGCGATGCATGATGTGTTTCATGTGTCGCAGCTTTGATGGTATCACCCTGACCCATCTCATGTGGTTGATGTTGAGGATGTGGATCTTGAGGTTGATGCCACTTTTGATGAGAATTTGGTTTGTGTGGTGGATCGTAGTGAAAAGGTCTTATGATGAAAAGTTGTTCCATTAGAGTGAGTACTATGGAAGTATGGGAATGTTCAGGAAGAAAATTGGGAGTGGGAATCAGATATGCGGTCTCAGTGGATCGAACTCTTCTCTTCGGTGGATCAATGAGGCTTGGGAGCTCGACTCGAGGAAGAGATGTTCTAATGTGGGGAGGTTGTAAGATCCTAGTTTTTGGAAAGGTATGTTTTCATTATGTTTTTGTTTAATCCCTTGTTTTGGGATTCATGGGATGTTTCCTAAATGTGTGAGAGGCCTTGGGGATGTTCCGGTGGCTCGGGGCGTGGATGAAAGGAAATCTGGGAAGGACAGGCCAGGGCGCACGACCTGCGCATAGCCAGGAAAACCGTGTGGCCTGCCAAGGATAAACTGTGTGACCCTTCCTCCTCTAGAAAAAATCATTCTCACGGTTTACGCATGGTTTTCCAAACCGTGTGGCTAAATCATGCGACCCTCATCTTCTAGACAGTGGCATGGGCACAGTTTTCCAAACCATGTGGACAAATCGTGAGGCCACTTAAGGATGGGAAAAATTACATGTTTTTCAATCCGAACATTAAAACCCCACTATGTATTTCCTCTCATTTCCTCCCTCTCCACCTTAGTCATGATCCAAATCTCCTAAAGGCTCTAAGAGACTAATATCCTTTGATTCTAAAGTGTTTTTGGTGTCGTTGGTTGTGGATCGTCGCTTCGGGTAAGGCTAATCCCATCCTTGTTTCGCTTTTTGGTTTAGAGTTTCTATCTTCTCTCCCCCCCATTCAGAAGCACTAAAACCCTAACTTTTGGGTTAGTTTTAGGTTGAATCTCCAAATTTTGGTTGGATCGAGGTCTAATGACTCTATTGAGAGTGTGTTAAATCGCAGTTTTGAGGTAGGTGGTCTACAAATGATATCCCATAGTTATTTGGGTATTTGTGCATGTTTAGTTGTGTTCTAGCTTTCCCTTGGTTATGATTCATATAAACTTGGCATGATTTGTAATAATGGTGTTTAATATGGAAAATGGGAACCCTCACAATCCCAGTGGGATGTGTTGGGACAGACATGACCTAATTAGGGCCATCCATGGGATGCGCCTACTTTTCCCGGATTTAGGGATTGATATTAAATAAGAGACCTTGTTGTTATGAATTTTAGAGCCCTTAATAAATATGTTGGCATGATCGGTTGAACCTGGAATAGAATTTAGGTGATTCACCTAGAAATGGCAATAACCTAAGGGTTAAAGTGGAATGAGATAAATGATTGAATCATGGGAACGTGGAATGGGTCAAATGGGTTAATGTGTAAACTGATTAAAGACCATAATGGGATATATTATGGGTATAATGTCCAATGCTTAGTGATATAGGCATAACACATGGTAATTCGGTAAATGGTTAAATGATGTGAAATGGGAATGTGTTAATGGATTAAGGCATTATGTCGATTCCCATGTGGGTTGCTGTGAATAGTGATTCCCGAAGGGCAATGGTTTAGATGGTTGATGGTTACTTATATAGAAGAATGTGCATATGGATTCGTAGAGTGGGGTATTACATGAGGATCTACACCCATTGTTCGAGTGAAGACTGAGGCTCTAAACTCCACCCTAAATGCACGTGTTAGGAAAGGGGAATGAGGGTCTATTCTCCCAACGGTTGCATCCACCCGGCCTGAGGCTTTGAGGAGAGGTTATGGTAGCAATGATGAGGTTAGTCCTAGTGATATAGGAAAATGATGTGTTTACCCTCCTGCATGTGATTGTTTTCCTTAGACCCATGTAACAAAATGTTTGTGATTAACCCCTGGAAATGTGATGAAATGGTAAATGGTGATAATGGGTGTATAATGAATGATAATTGGAGTGGAAATAGCTTGGCTCTAAACTGGTTAATGGTACATTAAATAATTACTTGGCAATTATCATTCACATTCTTTTTCATGCACTATCTGTTTAGATTGGATATTTTTTAGACACTGTTGGCGGTGGCCTGCTGGGTTGTACTCACACCCTGCTCGGGGCGTTGTTGGATACCCGAGAAGACCTCATGTTTGGAGGTCAATAGAAGGGAAAATGTCTTTTCTATATAGTGAGTGTACATGGGTAGCACTTGGTGGAGGGTCCAGACTAGGAGTCGGGGCCATTTTGGGGATTTTGGGCATTGTCTTCATTTTGGGGTTTTGTCCACTTTTGAACTTGTAAAATGACATGACATATTTGATTGTTGGAAATGGTTGTTATACAAGTTCCTTTTTTTATTATTGTTTCCACTATTGGTTCATTTCTGTTGTGGCTTACTCTGATAAAAAGTGTGTATAGTCTCCCCACTTGACCACACAGACCCCTGTTACTAGTCGGCAACCTCTGGCGTACGGGGAGGCATGCTTAATGTCATGTAACCACCCATCTTGGAGCACCGGTTTAGTAGATTCTGGGTCGGGGATGTTACATCTTTATTAATAGTGTAATTTTTTATTTTGATATTTTTTTTTTGAATAATATTTAAAGGCCCATTTGGAAATTTTCTTATAAAACCATTTTCAAGTGTATTCCATGTTGTGTCATTGGGGTAATTTTATGATTCATGAAATTAATTTATTAAGTGGTGTTTGGGAATAAAAATATCATTTTATATTGTATTGGTGGATGTTTGTTCGAAGAAATAATCTTTAAATGGATTTTATTTTCAAAACCTCGCGACACTTCATCAAAAAAATTTATAAAATATTTAAGTTGTTTAATGACTCATGAAGGATATGTGAAACATGGTTTAGGTCAGTTTGGTGCATCAATTATTTGGAACTGAAATTTTAATGTGAAAAGTATATGGGATAACATAGGGAATATTATTGAGCTTAAAAATAGAATCCCATGTATCTAGGTGGGCGGACATGTCCTAATATGCTAGTGATCAGGAGTGGTTTCTCTATATTTCATATTTCATGATAGATGATGAAAACACTAACTAAACTATTATGATGTGGAGGACCCTTAGGTTATGGGTATTATTCAACACTAGTGCCTCATGCATGATAACATACATTTGTTACGTTTACTTTTAACTAAGGTATGAGATACCTGGGGCCCATAACTAGCTATTTAATAGTGTTTTTACCATGACTTGTGCTCAATATATAATTTGTACTAACTATAAGAATACAGTTTTATTGGTTGGTATATCTAACAGCATGTTTGTTCTATTTAATAGTGTTCTTTTTTAAAGCAGCCTTCCGAAAAAAAAATTTCATTTTGAATTTGAATCTCTTTGAAATGGACTACTAGAATTTCCTATTTATGAAAACATGAAACCATATTATTTTTTAATGTTTTTACAATGGAACCTTGTTTAGAAAACATACATTTATATATTGTAATTAAAACATGAAATTGTCATTAATTTTTTTAAAGATTGATCATTGGAAATAGGATATCGAGCTAACCTACATATTTTAAATACTCATGCAAATAGTAATATTATATTTTTAGCCATTTTTTTGGTTTCGGCATGAGTTATATCACATTGGGTGACATCTGATCGATGTTCTCGAGAGTGACCAGTGAGGTTTCATGGAATTAGTTTGTTTTCGGTGTTGTTCGGCTGATTTGTCTTGTTCAGTGGTACTTTTAGTTTCATGTATAATTAAATTTTACTTCAATATTTATAAAATTTATGTTGGTCTGTTCATTTCTTTATGCTTCTTAGTTATTTTTATATTTGTTCCAAATTGTTCGCTATTCACTCTAATTGATTCCTATATAACTTTTCTCCATCCTGGGATGATTGAGAATGCCACTCTGGACTTGTCACAGAGTGACCTGGGGGACCGGTTTAGGGTTGCCTTTGATTGGTTCATGTCAATATGGTATCAGAGTAGTTTATATTTGTGTGGAACTAACTTTTTAGAGAGGCCATATTATTTGGGGGATGTCATGGTAGATGGAGTAGGATTGGTTTAATTTTAGTTGTAGGTCTGGGAATATCGTCATGATCTCTTGCTTTTCCCAATCCTTAGGTGTCCATGGGAAGTCCTTTTAATTAGTTTATTTGGTTCATATAAATTTTTTGGTGATTGAGATATGAGAAGGGATTCTTTTCCAATGGACTTCATGATCTAAAAGGGCCTAAAAATCTATGTACATCTGGAGAATGGTCCCAAGAGGGCTCTTTGTGTTAGTGGTGTGTTTGAAATATGGCCTCCAACAATATGTTCTAGTCACCCACAAACACTAGTTCCCTTCTATGGGTCTCATGGACCTTTCATTAAATATGAATTTGGTTTTCAAAATCCTTATGTGGGTTTTGTGGAAATGGTTATTCATTGAAATGTGGGATTTTAAATTGTGGAAATTGGTTTTTCAATGCTTAATAAAATCATGGTTTTGAGAATGGTTGGTTTTTCTAAAAAATATTTTTGGTTTAAAGTGGAAATGATTTAATGGAATGAAATTTTTTTAATATAAACATATGGTTTTCTAAAATGATTTGTTTGGAATGATTGTTTTATTCTAATATGATTTATAATTATTTGATTTAAATTGGTTATTTTAGTCTTTTGAAAAGTGTTTGAATCTTATGAAATGGGTTTGGTAATCATTTTTGAATGGTTGATGTTTTTATGAAAATTTGTTTACGAATTTTTTGATGTTGAATTAATATAATAGACAATGCTAAATTTTTTAAATGGGAAATGGTTTTTAGGAATAGAATGTTTGTATGGATGTCATACTAAATAAAATGTAATATGTTTTAAAAAATTGGTTCTTGAAAAGTTGTCGTTTTTTGAGATACTGAAAAATGTTTTGAATGAATTTATATGATTTTGATGGAGAACTATTGGGGTTCTTTTTCAATCGTGTTAAAATGGGTTATTTTTTGGAAATATGACAATGGTTTTTGACTTGGTTGTTAGTGTGCCTATAGAATGTACAATATATTTCAAATGGTTTGAATGTTTATTCATGTAAAATGAAGCTGTTTGTTTTAACCTTTGGTGTTTTCATTGGAGCTCAAATGAATGGTTTTGTATAGATATGTTGATGGATTACTTGTATGGAATAGTGGATAGTTTCTTGGGGTGGCAGGAGAATGTTCATGTGAATGAGACTTGATGAAACACAATTAGTGAATTTTAAAATCCACCAAGTATGTTTGATTTACAGAAGTGTTTAAAAAAGAAAAAATTGTTCTTTTTTGATGAACTACTGTTTAGGTGTGTTTTTTTTCATGATTTAGATGTGTGGTTTGTTTAGTATGATTCTTTATGATTTAAAAGAGATACACATGGTGAGTGCATCGAGATGTGATTTTTTTGGAGGCTCAATTTTGGAGAAATTTTCGATGGTTTTCTAAGGATATGTTGGATTTTCTGATGATGGCATAGATGGTTCTCTGTTGGAAGGAATTCCAATTCATCAGCCTAAGGATTCATCTCAATCAATAAATACATCACTTTAGAAGATGCCTCAACTTTTTTGATAGAATATATATCCATTTGGGATTTATTTAAAGTGTATCCCTACTGTAGTAATTCATTTCGATATAGTGGTTGTGTTTATTTATATTGTTGTGTTTCACCTTGTTTCTTGTCCATTATTCTCCTTGTTCAGAGTGAGAGTAAATGGTGGTATGTATCTATGAGTCTCTATTTATATGAAACTATGTGGATGACAATGTGAGTTATGAGGGGGTTTTTTATCCTTAGATACAAGCTATGGTGTAGTATATGCTTCAAACATTAGGGCTCCAGCCATAGGCATTGGGGTGAGTCTGTTCAGGTAGTCATTAAATCACTAGTGGTTCGGGGAGCTTGAATAAGGTCATTCCATCACCATTTTGGTAAGGAAATTTCTAGGTTTTTATGGTGGTTTCTCTTCATTGTGATTTTACCTTTTATCATAAAGAGCTTGGTGGACATAACCATCATACAATGTATGTGCTTATTCCTTCATTGATGAGGGTTTTTGATCCATTTCCTTGTGTGGACGACCAATGGGAATATATTGTGGTATTGGTTTTACATGTTCGTATGGGTTGTGTTTTGGGAGGTTCCTCTATTTTTTTTCCTTTTAGTGTCCCAACATTGGGTTCCACTCCCTCCCCACCCAAAGTGTTGGTGGGTTTGATCCATGCTGAAAGTGTTTGATGAGTTCTTGTCCCCTCCTATTGGGAGTTTGTTGTTTCGTTTTTCATGTTGTAATCCACATGACATTGGTTTTTAGTTTGTTGTGGGGGATATTTTTTGTCTTCTCTAGGTGAGGCCTGATTCTAGGTCATGATGAATTCTTGTTTGTTCATTTGTAGTTTTTCACTAATGGTAGGGAGACCCATTAAAGCTCTCAATGAAATTTCTTTTAGGTATATTTTGGATGGTAGTTGTGATTTTATGTGGGGGTTATCCCAACCCCCAAAGTATTTGTCTTTCATGAGTTCAATTTGGTTTGGGTGATCATTGGGTTCATTGGGATAAGGCCCAACAATCTTGTTCATGGCTTGTTTGTGTTGGTGGTGGCTTAATATTTCCATTTATTCTCGTGAATTTGTTGTGATTTGGTCGTTTGTTTGGGAATGATTCTTATGACTAGTTTATTCTAGATGATATGTCCACGGCTTGAGAGGTTTGATCGTGATGATAAGGAATCCATAGGTTTTGATCTTTCAGTAGGACTGATTTATGGCCATATAGGGGAGGAATGTTTCTATGATGTTGTAAATTGTCACATCCATAACTTATATCAAATCTATTTTCATTTACATTCTTTTATATACTATTTTTGGGCTTTTCCCTGTAATTTCTATAGAAAATTGTGGATACATTGTGATTTGGTTAAAGCCATGAACACATTTCCATATTTAAAAACAAAATTCGATTCCATTATAAATAAATCTTTTTTTAACAATTTTCAATAATTACACTTTCCAAATTGGCCTTCCATGACCTATTAAAACCAACATATCAATTTGGAACCCTTAGGAACTCATAATCATGGTGTAGTTTTGTGATTTATTCAAGAATTAATCCAACTTGTGATCTCGCTTCAAAATTTAAGAAAACAATTTATTTCCTTTGCATCTCATTCATGTTTTTAACAAATTTCTATAATTTCACCTCCCAATCGAGCCCAAAAACAATAAGCTCATCCAAATGTTACAGTTTCCTTCTTTTTACCACTTCCTCTTCGTTTATTAGGGTGAATTTCTTCATGGTTTCTCAAATTTTCCATATTTTTAAAAGGAATTTGTTTCATTCATAAATAATTACTTTCTTTACTCTATTGAACAATTTCAGTCCCTACAAGACCTGATCATCCTTATTTGAACTTAGATTCAAATTTATTATACTTGTAGATCAATAATTGGTGTATTTGGGGAGATTTCATCACGATTTAGAATGTATGTGAATTCTTATCTTGTTCCTTCCACTTGATTTGGGTTTCTCTTTCTTCCTCACCCACATATGGTAATATCAGGTGTGCATATCTATTCCGAAAATGATTTGAGTTAGGATTCCAATGGAACTAGTCTTTTTTATTTATGATTCATATTTATCTTGGTATTTTTACTCTCTAAAAATTCTGATTGTTGTTTTGTAAGCCTTCAATAACTTTATTTGGTGTGTATGGTGGTGTTTATGCCTTGATTTGTGAAACGTACTGTGGTTTTGTTACAAGAGTGTGGATCAATTATTTTTTAAAAGTTATATTATTTTATCACATGGTTTTTTATGTTTATAAAATTGTTTAGATATTTAGATAAAAATTTTTGAAAAAAAATTTATTTTCTAACTTTTTACTTTTAAATTTAATTGTTATAATTAAATGTTACGTGACATATTTTCAAGAAAGTGCCTGGTTTGCTTTTGTGTGCTCAAGGTGATATGAAATGATTGGTTTGGATTATGAAAAATATTGGAATCATGTGAATCAATGTTTTTGTGTTTCTTTTATGGGTTACAATATTTATAAATATTTTATAATGAAATCATTATGGTTTTAGGGTGTTTTGGAATGTGTTCCCTTTAAATGGATCGTTTGGAATCTCTATAGATATGGATGGGTTTTGAATGTATATCCTCAATTTTTAAGGGTTTTAAGTATATTTTTCATTCCATAAAATGGTTTTATTATACATCTTTATGAATAGGCGAAGTATTTGTTTTTATAAATAATATTTTTTGAAATAATTCTTTAATGCCCATTTTGCATTTTTTTAAGAATAGGCTTTCATGTGTACTCCATGATTCATAATTGGGTTGTTTTCTGATTAATTAAATAGATTTATAAAATGATTTTGGAGATAAAATATTTAGTTTCATATGTTATTAGTCGGTGTTTGGACTTAAATGGTAATTTTTAAATGGATTTTATGTGAAAATTCACGTTATACTTCGTGAAATTGTTTTATAAAAATTTTTATTAGTTTAATGACCCATTAGAGATATTTGAAACATGGTTTAGGGATTTATGTTGATTATATGATTTGGAAATGGAATTTTTATTTGAAATTTATATGTGATAACATACGTAACATTATTTAGCATAAAAAAGAAACCCTGGTATCTAGGTGGGAGGACATTTACTAATATGACAGTGATCCCGAGTGGTTTCATCCATGATTCACGAAGAAATTTTGACTATGAAAACAATAAATAAACTATTATGATGATTTTTTGGACCCCTATGTTATGGTAATTTTTTCATTACTAGTGGATCATGCATGTGAACAAATATTATTTATGGTTACATTTCACTGAGATACGAGGTACAAGGGGCCAACAACTAGCTAGTACCTAGGGATGTTCCCGGGGCCTATTCTCATTGCATATTTTGTACTCACTATCAGCAGACAGTGTGTTTAGTTGGTAAATTTATCACCATATGTATTCTATTTAAATTTATAAATTCATTAAAGAATAATTCTTGAAATCTATTTTCATTTTTAAGTTGCATCTCATTGAAATTGGTTACTAGTATTTCTTATTTATGAAAAAATTTAATTATTTTATTTTTTAATATTTGTTTCATGAAATCTTGTTTAGAAACCAAATTTTTATAAATTTAATTTTAAAATTGAAATTGACGTTTTTAAAAGTAATTTCATTGGGAATAGAATATAGGGATAACCTACTGGGTTTTTATAATCATGCTTATAGTATTCTTCTATTTTAAGCCCTAGTACAGGTTTCAAAATGAGTTAGATCACATTTGGAGATGTCTGATCGCCGTGTTGGAGAGTGAAAAGAAGTCTTATATTGAGTTAGATGATTTTCAAGTTTGGTCAATTTAGTTTTTTGGTTCAGTAGTATAAGTACCCGACCTTTAAACATTACATAATATTGAACTAAATGAATTAATTCATATTGGTGATCTTTTCAGGTATAGAGTTTTAGGTAATTAGGACATAACTATTATATATCAAAAGATTAAAAGGCAGAATCTTCTAATCAGTTTCCTTTTTTTCATATAATTAAAACTCTAGAGAAAAGGAGTAATGTCTAGTTCCATGTTTTGGACAACATGGCTTTTCTTTAATCCCATCCTTGACCCTATTCATCTTTATGTACTGTGAAAACATTTAAATACATGGGATGAGAATAAAAATATCAGTAAGGGGTATAAAACAATGAAATAAAACATTAGTTCATAAATACATACAAATCATACACTCTTTTACATACCTCATGAAATCATAAGATTTATGAATAAAATATAGAAATCATAAATCATAAAGGTAACTTGTAAAATCTATAACATACTTACATTGTAGTTATCAAAGCTGCATAGGGAGTTACATTGGAATACCCATCACAGTATATTCCACAAATCCCTTAAGATAAAAATCCATGTTTTCCTCTGTCATGTAACCCAATGCATTGGAGAGCTATCTCAGGCTCACCCGCCTACGGTTTATCATGGAACCACATATATATGTAAATAAGGTCGAAGAAACATAAAATGATCCTAACATAAGAATAAAGGAAAGATAACCTTTCCACATTTCAATTACAATATATCATTTTAATATATTAACCTATAAAATCAATTATCAAAACCATTTTCAATACAAAAAATATGTAAAATAGTATATTGCATTTGTTTTTATTTTAAAAACATTATGACTTGTTAAGGAAACAAATGATCAAATAATACTCACGGTAGTGGAATGGTCGTTGTCACCACTTACATTAAAAATAAATATTATTTTTTTCAATTATTAAAAAGCTTCACAGAAAATTATTCCCTTTGTATGAAATAAAAAGTCAAAGGTGTTTATAAAGCATACAAAATAAAGTCATGTATTAGAACAAAATATGCCGCAATGAAATGAGATTGAGACGAAGTCTCTTTCCTCGTGTCTGACTTGATACTATTGTTCTTCAATCTCCTGAAAAATAATCTAAAGTTAATTTATACTTGATTAAGAACCTTTTTCAAGTTTATTATTCTTTTTATATTACTTATTACCATGTTATAAACATTATGTAATCATTTAAGTTAATAACATTTGTTTTGACGATATTTTGGACTTGAGTCAAAAATGAACACCTTATATTTACATGTTGTACATGTTTTCAATATTCCATTATATCCAGATAGATATTCACTATTTAGATATCATATATATCATATATATCCAGTATATATATATATATATATAACATTACATATCATTTGGATGTAATAAATGAAATGCACCGTTAATCGAGACGGTAAGTCGTACAAACGCATGAACGCAACATTCATTTCTATTTTATATTTTAATGGAATTAATACATAATTATATATAGGTATATTATAATTACAATATAATATCATATATAATATAATTAACTCCATCCTTTATATGTCCCACATATTCCATTAACCGGTTATATCACTTTGATTGGGCGGTAGTCCACACTTCCTCAAATGAAATTATCACATTTACCCACATAAAAACCAAAAAGGCATGCGATAAAAGATAAAATAAAGAATTATAAAGAAAAAAGAAACATAATATATATCATATAAAAATGTAGTGTCATCTTAATGGCCATCATGATAGGTGGTAGGGGATAATAGAACAATCTTCGTTTCGTGAGGCGTTAGTTTTCCATCCACAGAAACTATATGTTCTAAACCAATTAGATGAAGGTGTGCGTAAGGGTAGTTAGAATACTTCTCATAAAAACATTATTTTATATTTATTATACTGGTTATGTTATAAATTAAATGAATAAAATGAGTTTAGGGTTGGAGAAGTAAAATAAAAAAAAAGAAGTTAAGAGAAATTGTTACTTTTAATTTGGGTAACATCCTTTTGTATGAACCAAAGGGGTTCCTTAAAGTTACTTATGCCTAAGGTAAGGATTCTACAAGGAGTATAGAGATGTATGGATCTTAATTGGACAGATTTTGGATGAGACAAAAGGCTATAGTGGTGTGATTAATCTTTTAGAAGTGTGGGATTTTTATAAGGGGTAGGAGGGGCTCTTTGGAAGGTGTGATAATATTATTTTATTATATAATGATATTTGGTTTCAAAAGGTCCAAAACTCATTGGGGTATATTATTATATTAATCATGTTCTAAATAAATTCATACACTAATTATTTGACTGGTTTTGGATGTTATTTTTATATTTATAATCTTATTTATTTAAATCATTTATTAATGAGGTAAACACTGCATTATTATAGTGTCATAAATAATTTAATTGATTCGATATCTAAAAATTATAAAACCAAATAACATGATGTAGGAAATATTTTTATCTTTCCAATGAATATTTATAGTTGAATAGATTAATTATATAACACCATGTAAAAATTAATTTAAAAAAAGATATTTGTTTATGTCATTTTTTCCTTTACTTTAAGTTCAATAAAATATGGTGTCATTATCTTTAATAAGTGGATCAATGTGGTACTAAAATCAACCCAAGGATTATAATGGTCATTCATTACTCCTACAACAAATTTAGAAGATGTTTTAAGGTAATTTTGAATTATTATAATATTCTTTTTTACCTTGAATTAACGTATATACCTTTAATAGTGGTAAATAAATGTTAAAAGTTACTATTCACCAAAAATTATATTAATCCTATTGTACAAAATTTATATTTCTAATAACAACCATGTATGTTGGATTTTTGAAAATAAATTTATAGAAGTGGTAAAATTTCATTTAATTGAAAATGTTAGTATTTTAACTACTACTAAGTGGTTTCACTATTCATCAAAAATTGATGATTTTCAAAATCCTAACAAAACTTCAGGCTAAGATATATTTGATATTTCTATTTCAAGAATGATTTATATTTTTCAGAGTTCAAAAATTTATTAATTTTTATTAATTAAATGAAAATTAATTCCCATTGTTAAAACAAATAGCTTGTTTTTAAGAAATAATATCTATCCAAATATTGACACTTGTTTATGTCCAATTTCAATGTGAAATTATTTAAAATGACCAATATTAGATTTAATGGAAAAAATATATTCCAATTACTATTTAAAACTAATTAAAATAAAATTCTAACCATATAAGTAAATTAGATTAATAGGAACTTTTGAATTAAAATAAAGTATTTTTCACCATTGCTTAAAAATTGACATTATCAGAAAAATTAAAAAAATTTACACAATGTAAATTTTGATGTCCCCATTTCTAATAAAGGATTTTATTTGTTCTAATAGAATTAATCAATGTGAATAAATTAATATTGAAATAGGGTTCACCATTAAAATGCATTAAATTTACATTTCAATGTAAATTATGCTTAAAATTAAATTTATTCACAATTTAAGCCTTTAAAGTTTATTGGATAAAAGTAAAAAAAAATTAACAAACATGTATAATCATATTTTAGATAGTTTTGTTGATTCCCTCTAATACATTTTCTAGGAGTTATCTACCATTAAAATAGTATTATTATATTATTATTGTGCAACATAAGATTTCCAAAAAACCCATTGTTGTGTATCGGGTACGCTATCGAACATAGCAACCCTTTTAAAGTAAAATTAATATTTAATTAAAAACTATTAATAAATATAAAATATATCTTATTATTTATTTACTTGAGATGTTACATCCTTCCCCCCTTTTGAAAAGTGTGTCCTCGCAATTTTTATTCACTTATCAAATAAGTGGGATTATTTTATACCTCACATCATTTTCAAATTTCGACGTTTCCTCTTTAACCATATTGTTTTTCTAAAAAAATATTTACCTGGTGAATTACCTTATTCCACAACACTTTTTCTCTACAGTCTATAATCTGGACTGGTTCTTCTTCTTAAGAGATATTCACTCCCAACTGAACTATCTATGTGCTCAAAACATGATATGGATCTGGTATATACATTATTAACAACAAAACATGAAAAACATTGTGTACATGGATAAACATGGAGGTAAAGCCAATTTATACGCAAATGATCCAATTTTATCTAGGATTTCATAAGGTCCAATGAACCTCGAAAAAAACATTCCCTTATTACTAAAATGTATCACTCTTTTCTAGGGTGAAACATCAAGAAAGAAATGATCACCTAATTAAAAAAGGAAGATCCTTCCTCTTGTTTTCCACATAAATTTTCTGCCTACTCTGAGCTGTTCTCATGTGCTTTCGAATCAACAGATCTTTTTCTGCCTTCTCTTCAACCAATTCTATTCCCATCATCTTGCTTTATTCTATTTCATGCCAAAAAGTAGGAGTTCAACATCAATTTCCATATAATTCCTCAAATGGAGCCATATTTATACTGGAATGAAAGAGGTTGTTATATGAAAATTCAACCAAAGAAAGATGTTGCTCAAATAATCCATTGTAATCTAGTGAACAAGCATGTAGTATATCTTCTAGGGTTGTAAAGGTTCATTCTGATTGCCTATTTGATTGAGGATGAAAAGATTTACTAAAATTTAATTCTGTACCCAACAACTTTTGAAAGCCTTTCCAAAGGTTAGAAGTAAACCTAGGATCACAATCAGATACAATTGAGAGAGGAAATCCATGCAAATTGACTATATCATTAATAGACAACCAAAAGGTTGATCTAGAGACAATGTATATCTAATAGGAATGAAATTATAGGATGTAGTCAATCGATCAACAATAACCCAGATTGCATTGTTACCTTGAGATGTCTTCGGTGATCCCAAAATGAAGTCCATGGATATATTTTCCCATTTCTACTTTGAAAATGATAAAGGTTGGAGCATCCCTTTAGGTAACGTATGCTATGATTTAACCTGCTTACAAGTCAAACACTTCACAGTAAAATCAGCAATATCTCTTTTAATTCCACCCCACCAGTATTACTCTCAAAGATCTTTGTACGGCTTAGTACTGTTATGATGAACTAAAAATGCAGAACTATGAGCTTCACTTAACAACTCATTCTTCAACTGGGAATCACAAGGCAGAGATAATCTCTTTCAAAATCTCAAGAATCTATCCTTATCAATGTTAAATTTAGTCCCCTTTCCCTTCTAAACCAACTCTACCTTTTTCTATAACTCACTATATTTCTTCTGTGCTTGCTTAATTCTGTTTGATAGAGATGATCTAATTGAAACTTGATACAAAACAAAATAATTTTCTACACCAACAACTTCTATGCCAAATTTTATCAAATTAAAAACAAAAGGATCTTGTTCCAAACATAACATAGATTATGAAGCACTACTTTTTGGGTCAAAGACTCATCCACTTTATTTTCTTTTCCTGGATGGTAATGGATCATGCATTCATAATCCTTTATTAATTACATCCATATCCTCTGTCTCATGTTCAATTCTTTCTATGTTAATAAGTACTTTAATATACTATGGTTTGTATATATTTCACATTTTACTCGATAAAAATGATGCTTACAAATTTTAAACATAAAAACAAAAACATCTAATTCCAAATTTTATGTAGAGAAATTTAACTAATGTGGTTTCAACTGAAGTGATGCATAAGAAATTACCTTATCATTCTGCATTAGAACACAACCAAGTCCATTGAATGAAGCATCACTTTAGATAACAAACTCACCATTTCTAGATGGTAGTTCCAAAACTAGACGATTAACTAATATTCTATTCAATTCCAGGAAACAATCATCACATTCTTTTATCCATATGAACTTGACTCCTTTCCGAGGTAACTTAGTCATTGGACTAGATAACCATGAAATTTTTTCAACAAACCTAAATTAATAACCTACCAAACAATGAAAATTGTGGATCTCAGTTATATTTATTGGTCTTGGGCATTCATCAACAAGTTTTGTTTTAGCATGATCAACATTTATTTCATTTTTTTGAAACAATGTGACCAAGGAAATAAATTTGATGCAACCAAAACTCACACTTGCTGAATTTCCCAAATAGTTTCTTTTCATTTATGGATTGAAAGACTACCCTTAAATGACTTTATAGTTCATCTTTAATTTTCGAATAATCCAAAATATCATCAATGAACACAACCACAAACATATCAAAGAACTCACAAAAAACTCTATTCATTAGACCCATGAATAAACAGGTTCATTGGTTAAACAAAAAGGCATAACTATAAATTCATAATGACCATATGTAGTATGAAACACTATATTTGGAATGTCTACTTCTTTCACATCTAGCAGATGGAACCCTGATCTCATGTAAATCTATGAAATATACTTAACTCCCCGGAGCTGATAAAAAAACATCGATACGAGGAAAAGGATACATGTTATTAACAATGATGTTATTCAATGCTCTATTATCAGTGAAATGTCTCATTAAAACATATTTCTTTTTAAAAAACAAGATAAAAACACCCCATGTTGATGTCTTTGGTCAGATGAAACCTTTATCTAATAACTCTTGCATTTTCTTCATTTACTCTAAATGTTCGATTTGATTCATTCGATAATGGGGTTTTGAAATTGGCTTAGCATCAAGAACTAAGTCAACATTAAATTCACCTTCCCGATCAGGTATAATACCTAAAAACTCATTAGTAAAAAGATCAATGTAATCATTTACCACTGGCGCATCATTAATCTGAACAGTTCATTTGTTTTCAGCATTATATGCAAGGTAACATTCATTTACATATTTTACTAGTTTTTTATCTTCCAGATATGTTATCAAAATTATGGGTTCATTCTTGTATTCAATATAAAAATCATTCTAAAAAGAAACCTCTTTAGCTCTGTAGTCAATCCTAGCATGATAAACAGAATGCACATCCATGCACAAAATAACATCAAACTCTGCTAGAGGAAAAACAATAAGGTTTGCATGTAGATTCTTTCCGCAGTCAAATAAATGAAGGTTCATATGTTTTATTTTTGTCTCAACATATCCTTAGGTGTTTTTACCATAATTTATGTCTTAATATCTTGAGATGGAATTCCAAATTTACTAGAAAACTTCTCAGAAATGAAAGACTGTGTAGACCCTGAATCAAAGAACACATTTTCGTAATCTGAACAAATAAATAGTGCACCTGAAACTACTTCATTTGATGTCCCAACATTTGCTGAAGTAATTGCATAGGATTTCAGCACACCATTGTGCTTTTAGTCTGGCTACTTTCCCTCAATTTAGTTCATTGTTGGACACTCATTTCTATAATAACACATTACATTGCAGTTAAAACATTTTACTGAATGTAAATCAGATTGTGTCATACCATTACCCTGATCATTTTTCATGCAATTAGGAGCCTTATGTCCCATTTTACAACATTTTTTTACTTACTAGAATTGAAAAGACATTCCCCATAATGATTTTTATCCCAATTTTCACAAACTATAAACATAAGTTTCATACCATCAGAGTTTTTTGAAGAGTTCTTCCCTTTTTTCGACCACCTCAACCGATTATTCTGTTTTTTTTTCAAAGAAAACATGATCATAAAAAAACTCAATTTGTACCTTCTCCGCACAATGAACATGTTTTTTATATCTTTTGAACTCATGAGAAACTAACACCATTCGATGCATTGGATTTAATACAGAGTAAAAAAATTTGATTTTATTATCAACATCTCGTATGAAAATTGTAGCATACCTACCCAGTCCAGTGAATTTTTCTTTATAAACAGCCATTGAGTCATCCTCCTTCCTCAATTCCATGAATTGTTTTTCCATTCATAGAAAAACCACATTAGGAAAATATTTCTCAGGATACATACCTTTGAATTCATCCCAATCAAGAGCATCAATATCCTCACAATCCCTAATGTTTTTATGATCGAACAACAATGATCATCTTCACCTTCAAAACTGTAAATAACGAGACTAACATTTGATGTTCTGAAAATCCAATGACATCAAAAAATTTCTCCCATGCTTTAATCCACCCTTTTGCAAGTACATGGTCAGATGATCCTATGAATGAAGTGGGATGTCGCCTTATGAAAAGCTCTACTGCTGACATGTTCCTCTATTGTTGATCTGACTGATCTCGTGCATCGATACGACCACCATTTATAGCCTGAGTCAATTATGCAATCACTACAACAAACTGCTCAGTTCCAATTCTGACCATCTCAGGTTGCTGATTCAGAAGGTTGTCTTCTTCCTGAATTCTACCAACATAGCTTCCATGTTTCTTCTTCATAAAACATTTATCAAAACAGATATATCTTAGGCGAAGAAAAATAGTAATCTGTAAATTATATATGATTTAAATATTAACATAAATTACTTTATGGATATTAATTTTACAATAACCTATCTCCACTAGTAATCTCAACCGACCACTGATACCAACTATAAGGACCTGAGCTTAAAAAATTATTTAATATTGAATTAAAATAATTAATTCACATTGAAGTCCTTTTCAGGTTTAGAGTATTAGAGAATTTGGGAATAACTATTATATCCCAAAATATTACAATGTTAACACATCTACCTAGATTCCATTTTCTTCATAAAATAAAAACTCTTAAAAAAGAAGTCATGTCTGGTTCCATGTTTTAGACAACATGTCTTTTCCTTGATCCCATCCTTGACCCAAGTCATCTTTATATCCTATGAAGACATTTCAAAACATGGGATGCCCATAAAAAGCTCATTAAGGGTTATAAAACAAAGAAACAAAATAGTAGTTCATAAATTTATACAATACATGGACTCTTTTACATACCTCATGAAATCTTAATATTTATGAATAACACATAGAAATCATAAATCATAAAGGTAACTTGTGGCATCCATAACATACTTACATTGTAGTTATCAAAACTATATAGGGAGTTACTTTGAAATACCCATCATAGTAAATTCCCTAAATATATTAGGGGAATGTTCCATGTTTACGTCCATCATGTTACCCAATGCTTTGGAGAGCTATATCAGGCTCACCCATGCTAGGTTTATCACAGAACCACCTGTATACATAAATAATTCCCATGAACCATGACTTTGTCATAACATAAGTATAAAGGAATGATAACATTTCCATATTTCAATAACAATATAACATTTGAATATACTAATGTATTAACACAATTATCAGAACAATTTTCAATACCAAAAATACATAAAATAGTATATGGTAATTATTTTTCTTTTAAAAACGTTATGGCTATTTATGGAAACCAAATATCAAATAATACTTGCAGCGGCGTAAAGGTCGTTGTCACCACTTACGTTAAAAAGAAACATAATTTTTTTCATTTAGTAAAATGATTCACATAAAAAGAATCCCATTGAATGAAATTAAAAGTCAATGGTGTGTATATAGCGTATAAAAGATAGTCGTGTATTAGAACAAAATATGCTTCAATGAAAGGTTATTGAGACGAAATCCCTTACATCGTGTCCGACTTGAATCAATAATTATTTAATCTCCAGTACAATAAAATAATGTTAATTTCTACTTTCTTAAGAAACTTTTTCATGTTTATTATCCCTTTTATATCACTTATTACCATGTTATAATCATTATGAAATCATTTATGTTAATAACATTCGTTTTGATGATATTTGGTACATGAGTCAAAAATGAACACCTAATATTTAAGAGTTTCCATGTGGTCAAAAGTAAATTATATCCAAAATGATATTCATTATTTAGATATCATATATATAATTTATATCCAATGTATAAATATATTTATAACAGTACATATCATTTGGAGTTAATAAATGAAATGCACCGTTCATGGAGACGATAAACCGTACCTATGCATGGACACGGCATTAATTTCTATTTATTATTTTAATGGAATTTAAATATAATGATACGTAGATATATTATAATTCCAGTATAATATCTTATATAATATCCTCATCTACATCAATTATATATCCCACACAAGGCATTAATGAGTCAAATCACTTTGTGGTGGCGGTAGTTTGCACTTTCTCAAATTAAATTATCGCGTTTACCCATAATTGAAACCATAAAGGCATGATATAAATGAAAAAATATAGAATATTAAAAAAAACATTATCATAATATATATCATATATAAATATAGTGTCATATTAATGTCCACAATGATAAGTGGTGGGGGATAATCGTATAATCATCATTTCATGAGGCGTTAGTTTCCCATTCATAGAAACTATATGTTCTTCACCCATTAAATGGAGGTGTCTGTATGTGTAGTTCTAATAATTCTGATAACAACAACCTAGTGTATTGATTACACTATTTTTTTTGTTAAATTATTCAGTAAAAAGATTTTATGGGTTGGATAAGTAAAATAAATTATAAGAATTTAAGAGAAACCTTTACCTTTAAATTGGGTAACTCCCTTTGGGATGACCGAAAGGGATTCTTGAGGTGCTTTATGCATAACGTAAGGCTTATAAGAGAAGGATAGGTATGTAGGGTGATAAATTTGGAATAGTTTGGATGGGAAAAAATGCTTGATAGGTGTGAGAAATTGGTTAGATGTGAGGGATTTTTATAAGGGGGAGTAGGGGCTCTTTAGGAAAGTGTGATAATATTATCTTATTATAAAATGGAATTCGGTTTCTAAAGCTCCAAAACTCATTAATTTAAAGGATAAGATAACTCATTGTCGAAATAAATTCATCCAATTAAAATTGGACAGGTTTTGGATGTTATTTTAATATTTATAATCTTATATATTTAAATCATTTATTAATGAGGTAAACACTACATCATTATTGTTTCATAAATAATTTAATTTATTAGATGTATAAAAATTATAAAAAAATTCCATGATATATTAAATCGTCCTATATTTATGATTAATATAAATGGTCAAAAGATAAATTATATAATACCATGTAAAAATTAATTTACATTGAGATTTGTTTATGTCATTTTGCCTTTATTTTAAGATAATTAAAATAAGGTGTCATTATCATTCAAAAGTGGATCCATGGGGTCTCAAAATTCTACCCATGGATTCTCAAGGTCACCAATTACTCCTCCAATAATTTTAGGTTAAGTGTTAATGTAATTTTGAATTATTATAACATTGCTTTTCTTTGAATTACCCTATTTTACTTTTACAACGGTAAATAAAAGTCAAAGTTACTATTCAAAAAAAATTATATTCATCATCTTGGACCAAATTTTAATTAATAATAAGAACCATGTATTTCGGATTTTCGAAATTCAATTCATAGAAGTGGAAAATTTTCATTTAATTGAAAAATTCAGGTTTTTTAACAACTAAAACGTCGTATAACTATTCATAAAATATTGATGTTCAATAGAAAACTACCAAAAATTCATCCTAATCTATATTTGATATTCCAAATTAGAAATAATTTATATTTTTCCAAATTCAAAACATCTATGTCAAATTAATTAATTTAAAATTAATTCACATTGTTAAAATAAATATTGTAATTTTATGAAACAATAACTATCAAAATATTGACACTTTTTTATGTCCAATCTCAAAGTGAAATTAATTTCAATGACCATAATTGGATTAAATGGTAATAATATATTCTAATTAAACTTTGAAACCTATTAATAATATAACCTAACGATATAAATAAATTATACTAAAACGTAGTTTTGAACTAGAATACAATATTTTTCACAATTCCTAAAAAAATGAACATTATCGGAAAAATTCCAAAATTTTACACAAAGTAAATTTGGATATATCCATTCTAATAAATGATTTTATCTGGTCAAATATAATTCATTAAAGTGACCAAAACTATATTTCAATAGTTTTCTCCATTAAAAGGTGGTAAATTGACATTTTAATGTAAATTATGCTTAAAATTAGAATCATTCACATTTTAAGCCTCTAAACAATATTGGATATGAGTAAAAACATTTAAAAACATGTATAATAATATTGTAGTTAGTTTTGATCATTAATACCCATACAATGGCTAGGATTTAACTACCATTTAAAAAAATATTATTTTATTATTAGTGTGAAACGTAAGATTTCCAAGAAACTCATTATTGCATATCGGGTAGACTATAGAACATAGAAACAACATTAAAGTAAAATTAATTTTTAATTAAAAAATATTTATAAATATGAAATATGTCTTATTCATTATTTACTTGGAATGTTGCAAGTAGTTCTTTCATATTCACGTTCAATTATTGTTTATTTCAACTTTTATGTAAATGTGTGTTGGAATGTATATTTATTTATATTTTATAGTTATTCATTATATTTGGTATAAATATTTCACTTGTAACTATAATGGATGCCCTTTATGGTTTTATCCATCCTAGGAGGATCGGGAACGCCTTTTAGGAAATCTCATAGACCAACCCAGGTGACTGGTTCGTAGTCGAGTTGGACAGGTTTGTGACAATATCCCTAAGAATATGAGGCCATGAACCCATTTATAGAATCATAATTTTAATTTCTCTTTTATAACCATTTATAGATAAATATGAATAATATTTCAAAATAATTCCATAAATTCCCTAGATGTTCAATCTCTATGTTTAAAGTAATAAATCTCCACATTAATAGTCATTTTTATTATATTAGGATGATATTTATGATAAATCATCCTATAAATGTTCAAAATTTTCATTTTATTTTTATATTTATCTTTCATGATATACTCTAACAGAATTTGGATGTTCCCATCATTAATAAAAGATGATTATTATATTTTTTTAGTTTATAAGGGTTTGATGAAAATATATCATTCTATCAATCACTTTTAACATTTTATATTCCACTAATGGACCCATACTAAAATGGAGATATGGATTATGACAGTGAAGATAATATTGAACGCAGTTCTTATAATGTGATGGAATATGGTTATGGTCCCACACCATAACCGAAGATATTTATATTGGAGATGCACTATGATTTAAATTAAATTAATGTTTTTACAGTGGAAAATTAACAATAAATCTCTCTTAAGGATTCTATAGGATTGTTCATAGTGTAATGTTAAATAATAATCATAAAAAATGATATCAATATAGTAAAATCCCTATAAAGTGACATATTACTCATCACTCTAAATTTTAATTAGTTCATAATGCCTCAAATTAAAAATTAAAAATGAATATAAGAGGAAATTAAAAAATAATATTTATTATGTTGAAAAACATATGTTTGTGGTCTAAATCCAATGAACACAACCTTTGGATGTATCCCATTACACTCATGGCTATCTTCAATGTGGGTTTATTTGTATAATGAATGAGAAAAAAAACAATAAACAAAATCAATTCTTCCATAATAACCCATGGTACAAAAAGGTTCAACAGGAGAAGTGTGGGATATATAATCACCCATAATATACACCTTGATTTATATAAATCATATATCATATTAATCCAAAAATCTGAAAACATTAAAAATACAATGTGAAATTTTTCTGTAAGAGAACTACTCAGGTAAACAGAAAACTTTTCCCATTATAGTCCACCATAAGACTTAAGACAAGTGCATGATCACCCCAATCCTTCAAATTGATTCAAAAAATAATTTATAATCATCTTTGAATGATATTTTTATATAATAAAAAAATATGAAGCATACAATTCATTGAAACCAAAAAGTACTTTTAAAAAACATTTTTTTATTTATGTAAACAAATTTAGTAGTTTTAAAAATAAAATCATAACTAATAATGTCGTGGTAATAATAAAACACTCCAATTAAATAAACCATCATAATATTAAAAAATGTCAAATAAAACTAAACATGTAACATAATATCTAATCATTACATACAATTTTAAATTGAAAAAAAAAACGAATTGAATGGGTTTTGGATCTTCTGAGTCTATATAAAATTATCACAAAATGAAGATAACAAAAGAGATCTATTTATAATCACATGTTTATGAAAAATGGTTGCTCACATCTTTTTACATCCTATTTAACCTAATTAAAATCTAAACGGAACCTGTGGATAAATTTAGAGATTTCTCGTACCTGTATTAGTCAAGAAAAATTATATGTTGAACCAAAGTGTGTATATAGTATGTCATAATAATTTTCTATGTTAAACTAAAATATTTAAAATATAGGACCCCAATATTAAATAACCCATTAAATTAATGTTTGAACTCAAAATATAAACATTCAATTTTTATTTTATGTAAATAATATAACATGATAGATAATTTTAAAAAATATGTCTTAATATAAAATAAATTTAACAATTTAACTAAAAACATTTTATGTGATAGAAAACATATATATGAAATCCAATAAATTTAGAAAAACACTATATTCCTCATGGAACATTCCGAACCACCATGGTCTAGGTATAGTTATTATCTTATTATAATAGTATAATAATCTCAATATATGATTAAATATGTCAAGAAATGTCATATTATGCTCTAGTGTGCGGATCTATAGAATGTATTTCCATATCTATTAGCCATGTTGTAACCATGGAATAACATTATCCTGTCATTGGATATATAAGATATTATAAACATGGAAGGTTTTCAAAATAGCTTATCCTGATAACTATCTTTTTCTCTCGATTATGATAATAAGTTTTTTGGTGTACAATCACTTAACTAAGGGGTAGTATTATTTAATGTGACACCATATACAAAATATTCAACCCCAAATAATATTATATGAATTTTTATAATTTTTATGTTAATATTTCAATAAATAAATTACAAAAATATCATTAAAATATTAAAAAAAAATCATGATGTACCTTATGTATACCATATATTTCAGAATAAAAAAATATACATTATAAATTAACACCTCCCCATACCATACACAATACTAAACAATAACAAAAATAAATGTTATGGAAATAAATTGAGGAATCATAATACCTCATTTGTTTTATGAAAATTATTTAAAATCAAACAAAAATTCATGGTTCGTAGAGTAATGGTGAAATTATATAGTAATATTTTGTCAAATTAATAGTCCATTTTAAGTTATTATTTTTATTCTAGTAGAGATGGGATGAGTTTATATAGGATTATTGAAACCCCAGATTTAAATCAAGAAATAAAAAAGCCTACTTTATCTTCTCTAATTTGTGATTGAAGGGTGTAATTAGAGGTAAGAACATAGAGAAATTAGTTTTTTGGAGACACTTAATTTATTATCCAGATTGTATTATATTTACTAATAAAATCTATGTGTTATGGAGGGGTTAATTGGGGGGTTTATGTGACGAGGGTATATAGATAGTTAATGTGGGAGGGGATATATTTGAGATGTGGGTCTTATTAAATTTAAATATAAAAATATAAAATTCAAATTTTATATTTATCTACGAGACCATTTAATTTAAAACATTCCTACATTGGTTTCCTATGGAGCCCAGATCCATTAAAAAGGATAGAACAATTTTAATATATATGATTCTTAATCTCTTGGATATTAATAAATCCTACTGATATATGATAGAAAAATACTTTAAAAATATAATTTTTAGTCATGGAGTTTTTATAAAGTATCAAAAAGAATTAAATAATAAATAAATTACCCAAAAATGTCACCCAGGGTGAGTAACAACACATTTAACTGAATCATCATTTGGATTCGATGATTTTAATTTGACATAATGTAAAGGAATATTTATAAAATTTTATGTTTTATTATAAAAAGTTTTTTAATCAAATTTTTTTTGGGTTGTATGTTTTTTGGAGTAATCATATGGGTACACATACATTTAGAAGGATCTTGTTGTTTTTTAAAATGTGTCATTTCATTTGGATGGGTGGATCATAATATGTGTTACACATAGTAGACACCATGTGAATCTTTTTTTTTCCTATTGTACCAAATAATTTCATTTTTTCGCAGTAAGGAAAACTTTTTGATACGGATGCTATATGGATAAATGTTTTAGTAGTACAATATCTATGGTCAACACATTGTTTACTAACTTTTTTTGAATAACCATCTGATTATTCTAAATTTATTTAATTGTTAATTTTCACTTATATCCACTTTATTGTAATTTTTTAAGGGAATTTCTATCTTATATCTCTCATTAGTCCAATCTAAGATGCACCTTAGGTGTATAATCCTTCCAATTTCATTATATTTTCATGAATCTATAACCTAATTTATTATGTAATTAATGAAGGTAATCCCAATTTTCAACAATATTCTCATACCCATTTCCATATATTATGGTTCCCCCTCTCTCAAAATCGTTATAAGATTCCATGTTTGGTTATATGGATTTGGGTGACTAATTCATTTTTGATTTTATTATTTTGGACTACATGAGAATATGTGAGGCTTGTCGGACTTCTCACTATACTTGGTGCTAACTTCTAGAATAGTTATTATGGAATCGAGGTAGAGTTTTAGTGATTTTCCTTAAATTTACCATCCATTTAGAAAATGATATTTTTAATTTCACTATATAGAATACTTTTTCTTTATTTTATAGGTCATTATGTTTTTGAATGGCATTTAAGGCGATTTTGGAATTCATAAAAGTGATTTACATGGTGTTTCAAGTGATTAATTAAATTTAATGTGTTATTAAATTCATTTTACGGTTCTTATTAAATAAAATATACCATTTAAGATTTTTGACCCAAATTTGGCCTCCCAATGAGATTTTAATCCTGTTTTTAAGAATTAAATGTGTTTTTTGGGACATTTTTTTTGTTTCATAAATGTTTATATTTAATTTTGAAATTGATTATTGAATAATTAAATGAAATTTACCTTATTTAAAAATTAATTGACCACATTTGGGTTGCTTCTTGATTTTGTAAGGGGTATTTTTTATCCATAGTTATTTTAAAATAAATTATGATCATGCATGAAATGGTAATTCTAAATGGTTTGGGTGGAGTGAGTTTAGAAGATGAATATGAATAGGTTTAACATTGCTTTTATATGTATGAATTTGGTCTAGTGATTCATTCCATTGGCCGATGACTTGAAATTATAGATACTTTGAAAAAACTAAATTGGAATTCCTAGGGTCTTCTAATTGGTGTTTTTCTAGTTTTAGACTCTCTTGGGACCATTTTAGTATTATTAATCTATCAGGATTATTGATTATATATTAAAAATAATTCTATCGAAATGGGAATGTTGTATCACTAATTGTTATGAAAATATTTAAAATTCCCTAATAATTATATGGATTTAAGAGTCTAATTTTCTTTATTTATTTAATATTGGTAATGTGATTCCAACGGTGAGTACATTATGTTTGGATAAATCTAAATTCTAGTATATATAGTGCAGAATCTAGGGAGTACTACCCAAAAAAACAAAAATGTTTTCACCAAATGTGTAACCAGTATTGTTAGTTTTCTTCATTGTTTTAACATGTGAATAAAATTTTTCAAGTTATGTTATTATATAGATATTTTCCTATGTTTATAGAATCATTTATAGGCTTATTAGGGTCATTGAAGCTTCCTTATCAATAGTTTAGTCCATTTTACATTATTCCTAGTTCATTTCCCATTAGATCTTAAATCATTTAGAGAAAGTCCTAGTAGATTATGAGGTTTGTACATGTTTATATTCATTTCTTTCAATACTTATGATCAGTTGTTATTATCTTCTATTTTTATAGGTTTCTTTATTTTTCATCCCCAATATGATTAATCTTTAATGAGTTTTGGTTTAATTCACATTCAAATTTGTTTAAGAAAATCCTTCAAAGAATGGATCTAGAAAGTATGAAAATTTGATATAAATTGGGTGACTGGGAAATGTTCTGATAGTGGATTTATGGAGGTTTACCAGTTATTATGGATTCTAGAAATAGTTTCAATTTTTTGAAGGTATGAAAAATTGACCCTCATTATTTATTCTAAAATAATGGCCTTGTTTTAGAGAGAGGGTCATGTACTGGGAAAAGATTTTTTATGGGATTTTGTGTTTGTTGGAATTAATATATTATGGATATAAACATGAAAAATATTTACAATTATTTTCTTTGAAATCTTGGTTTACTCAAGGAATTTTTTAAAATTATTCTATAGAATATTAATGCTAGAAATTTTCACATAAGTTACCAATTACATAACGGGAAACCTTTTCCGAGAACATGTCTTCAACTAGATCATCAAATTTAAATATAAAAAATTTTGAAATTAGTTAATGCTTTGAAAAAGGTATATCTATGTTAAATTAGGCCAAAGAAGTTCATTTTTTGGCATCTCATAAAAATCATGATCATCATATTCTAATAGGGTTCCATGTATTTGAAGGTTCACATGCATCAGTTTTCAGCACTCTCCATGCATGATTTAATATTCATTCATCGTGTAGGCTTCCCTATAAAAAACATGGAGATATAATATATGTTTGTAGGGATTTCCCCTCCATATAGATCATTTCATTCGATGATTTATCTTCATTTTTTTTTGGTTCCTCTCCGGGTAGGTGATCATATTTATTCATCATTGTCGTAGGTCATAGATGAATCATTATGCTATATTTTAATATCTTTTATTCTTATGGTAATAATTATTATTGATCTATTCTTGATCTAGTATGCGATCAAACTATGGAGTCTAGGCTTTGTGTTTGTTGTGGTTTGGCATGTGATTTACTTGAGGTCAGCATTGTTAAAACCTCTTCATCAACAGTTATTCGTATTGAATAGTTTATAATATATAGAATTATTTTTAGGGCCTCCATTATTTTTTTGTGTTCTTTCGTGCTAGTTGATTCCATTGACCGAATGTGTGATGTTATTTTGAGGTTATTTCTTTCATATCTATATATGATGGATGATTTCGTAGTTTTATTTTTATAAATGGTTCTATAAATAAATTTTTTATGATTGATTAGTGTCTTTGGAATTGTGGTTTTGTGAATATAAGGCTTAACCACTATTTTAGTAAATGAAAATTTTATTTTAAATAAATTATTGAATTGGTTTTATGAAATTGTTTTGAATGATTATAAATTAATGTAATGGGTTGAAAATGTATAACATGGGAATCATGGGATACTTAGGTGGAATGTGTAGTAAGGGGCCTCAACCTCTGATATTGTAAGGGGTTCAATCTTGGGGTGTCATTCAGCTATATATGAGTATTTTTCCAATAAATTTACATACATTTTAGGGGATTCACATTAATATTTTTTCCTCTAATCGATGTATACAATTTATATATCTATATACATGATGAACATAGTTTCCTTTTTCTGGGTATTAGCATCCTAGATTTCCTAAACTGTAATGATCCTTATCATTATTTACCGGTATTTTTGTTTTTAATAATTCAGAGTTATTATAAAATTTGATACATTCCATGATTTAATTGATGTATGTGATGTGATTTGAAACTATTTTAAATAGATTATATAAAAATGTGGAAAATTAGTATTTATTTACCATGGTTTTGAAATAAAAACTTTTTAACTGGTTATCATGATTTTTCTTCTTTTTTTGTTGATTATATTTGAATTTTGAAAAAATAATTATTATGGAACACTTGAGTGGGATCATACTACACCTTTTTAGCTCACACCATGCACAATCTATTGGATGTTTTTATATATTGGTATGCACATTTATGTAGGTATAGGAAATGTACTGTCGTGAGGTGGTGAGGATTATGTCAAATATGTTTGGTTTTCTATGGGTGTGATGGTTGGAGTTTTATCAAATAATCATATGAATTGTCTATTTCATTTTTTATTTCCTTTTATATTTGATATGTACCATATATATTGTTTTGTTATGTTTTAGTTGTATCACTTATATTTTTTCCATTTTTCTATGAAATATATAGATTGGTTTACTATTTAGACATATCTTTTTAATGATTGTATATATATATATATATATATATATATATATCATGTTGTCTGATTTAGATTGGGTGACATCATTCACTCTAGTTTCATTTATGACCATGTGCTAGTCACCAGTCCATGGGGATCACAAATTCCCTTCATGTATGTGATAGTTAAGTTAGATGTCTGATTATGAGTCTATTCATGTAGCTTAAAATAACCCACATATTCTTTATTGTGGTCTATTTACCTAGAAAGGTATTAATTATCATTGAATACACATTTATTTTATACGAGGTCTTTATGATATAGACAATTATTTCATTCATATAAAACATGTAAGTATGGATCAATCATTGGCAGGGTCCTATATCTCCATTTGATTCACCAATTACATTTTTATATCACATTCGATTAGTATTTAGAACTAAAATGTAGTTACTCATAAGAATTAGATGTAATATTTGTTTCTGTAAAATAATGTTCCCTATTATATTTTTTTCCCATATTTCTTATGGACTAATGATGTTATGATCTCAAGGATTCTGATTATTATATAATGTAGTCACACTCAGTCGACATATTAATTTTCAGTTACGTCATGGTTTATAATCTATCATTTGTTGGGTATAACTTTATTATGCATCCTGTTTGTACATGTAATCACATGTTATGAACATTTATGATATTTTATTACTGTAACTTATGTTTTTAATTACTATGAATTTATTATCAACACATTTTTATTTTTACATTACTTTGGGTCATGAAGATGAGTGAAACATATTAAAAGCCGTATTGGGTGTCTAATATGGTTCATTTATTGGGAAATGGTCACGATGATCTGTAAAATATGTATCCATTTTAATTTTAACTCAATAACAATAAACCAAAAGATTATTTGAGTTGTTTGGGAATATTTTAAGATTTAATACTAATATATTGATAATTCATTTTAAGATTCAATCAAAACATTTGGCAGAAATGATAAATTTCAAAAATTGTTTAATATTAAATCAGACCTAGAAGTGAAGGTATTGGATGTAATGGATAGTATCAATGTATTTTTTATATATTTTTGGAAACTAGATTTTGAATTTTTTATTAATATATTATACAATCAATAAAAATTTGGATAATCCTAGGAGATAATTCTATGTATATGATATCATCCTGATTTTTTAGTAATGTACAGATTGTGTGGCCCTCTTTGAAATGTCAAATTTTTCTAAATACTAAAAATATATGAATGTTCGAGAATAGGTTTATATAATGGTAGTAAACCATAACTGGTAAAATAAGTAATTAATGCTATTGTATCCAAATTCACAAAAAAAAATTGTACTGAAAACATATATTTTAATTCTCTTAGGGGATACGATATGGTTAATTAAAATTCTCCCCAATAAACCATATGTTGTATCTGTGTATGGTGTTAACTAATTATGTTGGGTAACATAGTATACAAAATATCATGGGTGAAAAATTATTTAAAAAAGTAATTAATAGGTTAAATTGATTATAAAATATATGAAAATAAGATTTATTGGGAATGAAATATTCTTTATTGATGTTACCATATTCATATTATGTATATCATAATAACTATTTTAGTTTTAGTATTTTTTTCAAAAAGGATCACATAAATAAACTGAAAATGGTATGTATCTAGAAATAATGTTCGCCTATATCTAAAAAAGGGATAATACCTAAATTTGTGAAGATCATAGTATATTCATATTATGGGGAAGAAGTGAATTTCATTGTCTTATAATAATTAGTGTGGTTGATATTATATTAAAATTTTAATCATGATACTATGAGATACATTCCTTAGTGAGTGATATATATCAATGATATTATTGTATATTATAAATTTTAAAAGGATTATGTGACCCATAAAAAAAATTTTCTTTAATATTTTTATTTAATTCTTAGGAACCATTGATTAAATTTTACCAATAACCATAGAAATTTATTTTTTGAAAAATTCATATTTTTTGGAATAAATATTTTTAAAAAAATTATTGAGTTATGGGTAAATAATAGCTTTGTTATAAAATCGATGTTCAGATAATAAATGGATTATTTATTTTGAATGAAATTATATTAGATAGCATTGGCAATCATGATATTGATAATTTATTCATGATATTTTATGTGATTTTTATTTCATTAGAAGTATTATAATATATATTTACAAGTGTGTGAAAGTATGAATTAACTGGTGAAACATTTGAGTATTATATAAAATGTAAAAGTTATTAAGAATATATTGCATCAGCATGTTATAATTTCAAGGGAAATTTATATCATATTGGAAGAGGTGTGTTTTGAAGAATATATGATTATGGTATATACATATATAGGAATATGAGTTTATGAAGAATTATTGTTTCTTAAAGGATGATAACTAACCAAATATTGAAATGGTGACTTTGTTATATTTCATAGTCACGTTTGTATTCTGAATGATAAATTTGTTCTGAATACGCTTTCCTACATTAATGAAAGATTATTCATTAAAAATTAATGGATGAAATTTATATATGTGGTGGTAGAATGTAACAACATGAGAATTTGGACACATCAAATTAATATTATCTTCAATGACTTTTATCTCACACAACACCAAACTAACAAAACACCCTACTATATCAACCAGTTTGGGCCATCCTTCTGATGGATGACCAAACCTTCTCATTATTATCACAAAGTGTGTTCCCAATACTCACAGGATAGAAAATATTTCCCTGATATCATAATAATGCAAATTGGATTTTTTTTCACAATAATTAGAGTAAAATAAAAAAATAAAAAAATTATGAAATTACCCACATGTATGTCAGATGTCTATGACAAAACGTAAACAAAAAAAACCAATTAAAACTATGATATTAGTAACCTCTTATAGATAAGTAACAAACTAAATTACCACCCCATTATTTCTCTTTATCAAGGAAAATATTCCCACTGAATGTATTTTATTCTCCCACTAGTAGATATTTCTATCATCAATTATAATTGAGAAGAAATATCATAATTGACTGAAGGAAATAGATTAAAGAGCCACATATTATGATTTTTATTATTTTAAATTTATGTCCTGCTAAATAAAATGACATGCACAGTAAACAAAATATAATAAAATAAAAACTGACCTTAGATAAATAAATTCTCACCAAATCTATGGAAATCCATTATTAAAAAAGTTTATAAATAGCCTATTTTAATATAAAATATAAATATATTTATTCATAATATTTATAAAATTGAACCATAATATTTTTTCCAATAATCATTATCTATGAAAAAAATTCATAGAAGGATATACATTTTAAATTATTTAATTTTAAAAAATGAAAATAATACAAATCACATTTCCCCACTTTAAAACCTCTCATGAAAATATTTTTTTAATAATTTAACATTTGGAAAAAACAATTCATTGAATATCTTAAAGAAAAATTCAATTAAAAATAATACACTCAAAAAATTATAAAACATTTCAAATGAATGTTACAAATTGACATTCTCAATAATAAAATAAACATAATCTCAAAACAAGTGTACTGTATCATTAATTACAATCACATTCTCAATACTCAAAAAACAAGGGAAAACATAACTTACCTATGATGAGGCATTACCAATGGGATGACTAGAAAATGTGAATGATGTGAAAAGGGAAACTAACTTATTGTAGGTTAATGATAACACATTTCAGCACCCGGATCATTATATTTCTTGTATCATTAGTGACTTTCCTACTTATCCTTACCCATCCCATAATGGAATATGTAGTGAATCAACTAGCCTACCTCTAATAGGCCAGGGGATAGTGACATGTTCTAGGTAGGAGTATTCCTAACATGAGAGATCTTTGACTATGTATATATACAATCACACATACCTCTAAACCATATAATTCTAAAATTAATAAATATTAACAAAAATTCATGAATAAACAAATAGACCACAACCAATGTATGACAGGATGTAAATGAACTTAATTGGGAAAAATAAAATCTCACCACAAAGAGTCTGCAAACAATCCCACCATGAAATTAATACAATGGGTAGTTATCAAAATGTCGTAGGAACACCCCTCGGCCTTCCCAATATCACTAATAACTATTTGGTCATGGTTTGTATACAACTCTATGAAAAATTTGGGTGTCTTTATAGGAAATGATATGTGTGGGAAACACCCTTGTACGGGTGAGTTTTTCAGTACCCAATAAAAAACACTAAAACCACAATTCACTCAACAAATTAAATACTGTTATATCTCCATAGGTATATGTATACAACAGAAATAATAGAAATATCACGATAAAATAAATAAATAAAAATATTAGAAAGGTATTTAACCATATTAATGCCATCATTGGACTCTATATCGATGGTTCCACATATCACTTTTCCAATAGAATACACTGTCCATCCTAATAACACTGATGAAATTTATCTGGGAGGAAATTCTAGTCGGGTCCCTCCATTAGAAGTATATTATGGAATTAGAAGGATGAATGATACACAAATAATGATCACACCAAATGCCGTGTGTTATACCAAGAACTCAATCTAGATTTACATTCTATGTAACGGAACATCACATCTGTATTGTTGGACAAGACAATACCAATAACTCCACAAAGGGAATAATGATTAATGGAGGATCTCACATCGGGAATCATATAAGGAATCAATTAACTTTATCCCAGAATTATTATTTAAGTTATCGCTAACATAAGAGTGGGTCTTGATTCCATAATAACCCTTTGATAATGGATTAGGGGCACACACCCTAATGAAACATGTCCATGATGTAGTGGACATAATCTCCATGACATCCTTTAGAATGAACAAGGAGTGTAGAATGGTTACAAGACATGTCCATTTATCCTAGGTCCTACCAATGTAAACTACTCATGTCTTAGTCCTATATCTATGTAATAGTAAATCGCATGTCACCAGACCATGTAATCTACCCAGATACTTGTAAACATATTGGAAAATGTACTTTTCCACACTATTTCCATTATGGGGAGCACACTATGTGCTCCATTCCATGTACCCCAAATTTTGTCTTTGTAGGGGAAAACATAGAGTTCTCTAACCCGTGAATGTGTACACTACAAGGTAAACATCGTGTCTCCATGGAAAGGTCACACAACGTTTGATAGAGTGACACACCATGTGATATTTAACTATCTCCTAAGACCCTAGCATCCACTCAATAGGTGTAATAGTGCATGGATCCACATTATACTCCATGTAGAACCGAAATATCTATAATTATAGATATATTATATGTATTCATTCAAGTACATCTATTTGTCTCTTCCTTGGGTAAATCGATGAACCGTGTTATATGAGCCTCATCATTGATGAACACCTTGTTTAAACCATAAAATAATTTCAAAAAATTTTCTTGTTCATCGTTATTTATTACATGAAATTGAACAAAAAATTGGGTATCCCAAACCGCCTGATTCATGGTCACTTCAATCGTCACACCATAGCTGCATCATACTGATCCCAAATATGTGATATTATATCATTTCACCATAAAATGAGTGTAAAATGATCGATACATCAGTATATGTTGAACCGTGGTCCAAATGGAGAATTCCCCGCATGAAGGAAGAATCATGGGATCAATTAACACGAACAATCAAGAGGATCAATCCTTCATAGATGTTTGTGTTGATTTCAATTTGATTTCATTGGAATGAAAAAAGATTAATCAATAATCATGAGGTAATTCTCCCATAAAATCTAAAAAAAATTCATATATCATAATTTTTTTTGATATAGAAACCCATTATTAAAAAACAGGGATATAACGAAAATTTTATATGAATATCGAGACAAATATAGAAATACATTCATTGCAACTGAAATTTTTTACTTTTTATGGAAACATGGATAAAAATATTCTAACTCGATGAACTGAATTAATTGTTTTTGACAACGATCTTCCCCTCAAGTACTAATACATAAAACCTTTCTTCATAACCTTGGAAATGGAAACATAATGAAGGTGTGGGATCTGACACTTAGTAATGGAAAATAAAAGAGATACATAATCATTACATGAGAATAAGGTTATGATAAAAAGTTTTGACGATATTTCCCTTCATATCATAGATCATATAAACGAGTCATGTATAAAATATTGGAACTTCATAAGACATTAATCATAATGGAAACAATATAATAATCCATGATATCATAATGTAGGAATAAGACATGAAATTTGTGGCATGCACATATAAATGGAAAATATGAAGTCAATGCTACCTACCAATACATCAATAAATGTTTAGGCCCAAGATAATAACATGTGTTCCTAGTTCATTCTTAGGTTTCTCTCTTATATATCCTCTTGTTTGGGATGTGGGAATCACTCAAGTTTACCTTATTATTTCTGGCTATGAATTTCATCCCACACAACCTCTTATTACAATCTTGGGTTTTACTCCTCTGTACCCTCTTATTTTAGTCATGGTATTCCCTCATGTATACACTCTTATTTCAAGATTAATATTCCCATTTATTATTAGAATCAGATTCCCTGTCATATAACCTATTGAGACCATAAAAATTTATCATTACACAATGAATTGGAGGGAGATATAGGTCCCATGGATCACATAATGAAATCATACATGGTTGTTCCACAATATAACAAATCGTGGAAAATATAATGTCCCATAAAATTATATGGGTATCATTAAAATTCCATCACATCATAACCTATCGAAAAGGGATATGATTCATAATACTTTCAAAAAAGCATAACCAATGAAAATAAGTTATTATTATTAGAATATAAACCATGAAAGTGAAAAAATATTCATAAAAATATAACCTTTCTAAGAGAAATGGGTTTTATAAAAATTAATTCATAAAATTATAAACCATTTAGATAATTAATATGAATTTTCCCTTTGGATAATTTTACATAGTGTCATGAGTAAGTCCAAAAAATGTAATCATAGATGGGAATTTTTTTGGAAATATCATTTAAAACCATTTCAAGAGAAAAATATCTTGTATTCATTAAAAAAGTATTTTTAAAACAAAAATCATTTTGAAAAACATTTTCATTTTTATTATAATAATGAATCATAAAACCATTTTAATACATTTTTTGTGGAAATAAACTTGACAAGATATAGAAAAAACATCATAATTTATTTAAAACAAGTTCATGGAAAAAATATTGATAACATATAATGAAAGATTTAAAATGATTTGAAAACAATTTCTAGGAAAAAACTATGAAAACATATATAGAAATATTGAAAACCATTTGAAAATAATTTCTTGGAAAAAAATCAATATCTTATAGTAAAATCATTAATACGTTTTTAAAACCATATATTTGAAAACACTTTCAACACATATATAGGATAATTTGTAACCCATATAAAAAATTTCAGATCCTTTTTCCTTGGAAATTATCTTAAAATATCATTCTTAAGAACATATTGTTTAAAAATAATTATATCATTTTTAAAAACATTGTTTTTGAATGAAAAGATATTTCTGACTAAAAGGAGAAACAAAGTTGAATTTTCTTAAAAAAACATTTCTTAATTATATTATATAACATATTGTAGAAATTTTACCATTAATTTTTTATGACATGAATAATCATAGGATAATACAATTCATGATAATTTTTATGATATGTGTAATAATATTTTATCAATAAAAAATATCATAAGCAATGTTGATAATGGATGAGAATATAGATATAAAACATTTTCACTTTAGTAACATTGAATCATAAAACACTAGAAATAAAATAATTACATTAAGCATGAAATTTCATGAAAACAATGACATCCATTTTATAACATTTCATTGGTAGTATATACACCTCATAGAAAAAAAATGGTGCATAATATGGCATGTGTATCAATGAATGAAAAATGTGACAAAATTATTTTAGAAATTTAGTAACATTTGAAACATAAAACCAATGAAATAAAGATAATATAATTTATATGTAAATACTTATAAAATTAATTATAAATATTATACTTAGATTTTAACTTTACACACCACTAAAAATATGAGTACTGAATAAGGCATTTATCTCACAGAAATAAAAAGTGCTATTAAATTCCATTATATTAAGACTTTAATTTGTTCCTACATGTTATAACATTAAGTATAAAAAATATTTACTTATTAAAAATATAATAGAAAACCAAATTAATAAATATAATGATGTATATGTTTCAGTTATGACTGTATATTACCCATTTATTAACAAACCCATGTTAATGTTATGTTTCCGGTAATATTTTCTTTTTGTATATGTTTCAACTTTTTAGTTTATGATATTATTACATAGATCATTATTTAATTATTTAAAGAAGTAACAGTTGGTAATAATATCATATATATTCATTATATATGTATTTATAATAAACAATATAATATATAATTATGAAATGAAATACACATTCCATTGATACGGTATGTCATACGTATATATAAACACCATTTTAGTTTTATTGTTTTATTGGTAGAAAGAAATTAATTATAATATATATATATATATTAATATAATTATTACTTCAATATATATTTCATATACATTCACTAGATTAATTATTAATACATTTCGTGTAAGGTGTGAACTAATCACATTGTTTGGAGGAGCCAGTATTACACACTTCACCAAACAAAATTATAACATTAAAAAATTCAAAATACTGATTATAAGTGTTATATAATAACTAAATAGCCATAAATAAATCATATATATCATTATAATAATTTACAAATATATATTCTATCATAATTACCATCCAAGATAGGTGGTAATGGAAAAATGAACTACATCATTTTGTGAGGGGGTAGTCCATCTTACATAAGAACAATATATTCGTTACCAATTAGATGGAAGTGTGGGTAAGTTAAGGTAGATCCCTTAGAAAAAGACATATCAGTATATTAAGTATACTAGTGTTATTATATAATCACAGAGTAATTATAATTGAGGTGGTGAGAAATGAAAAGAAATCCAATGAGATTGAAAAATTTTGTTGCTTCTTCTTTGGGTAACTCCTTTTGGTTTGCACTAATGGTCTTCCTTGGTTAGAATTATTATAAACAGGATGATTTTGAGAGGAATATAGGGTTTATGGAATCTTATTGTAGAATATTTTGGGTGATTCAAAGGGATTTAGAGGTCTGAATAAGTGGGTGGGTTAATGCCTTTTTATATTGGAGGACTGGAGTTCATGTAAATTTTAGAAATGGGAGTTCCACCCACGTTTTTCAAATTTCACGTAGATCACAAAAATAGAACAAATTACATAAAAGTTATTATAGGGTCACAATACGTATTGGAAACTGATTTTATACATGGGAATAGCTGATTTTAGACCTAATGTTTATGATTTAGTCCCCTGTAAATCTAGTTTTCTTCTAAATCGTTGTAATATATTTTTATTGAACTAAATAATATTTTTTCCATTACTAAGATTAACATATTAGAAATTATAAATATTTTTGATTCGGAATATGGACTTAATATCTCTAAATTCCAATCAAAAATATTTTATAAATTGATTATAAATTAATTACTCATGTTGGATGGTAAAGAGTGTTTTTAATGTAAAAATGTTCTAAAGATTACTATATTTGTATATCAAATTTAAATCAAAAAAATATCCAAATGAAATAAATTATATAAATTTAGGTATCAAATATATAATTTTCATTATAAACCAATTGTAAATATAATTTATTGTCTTAAAAAATTAGATTTAAAAACCATTTTGTATTATAATTCCTTATTTTTCACTATTGATCAAAAATTGAAACGTCACATACAAATACCAACAACTCTTTCTAGACTTTTAATAATGTTTCTCCTTCATTGGAGAATTATATTTTTACACATACAATTTATGATTTATTTTAAATTTATAGTCAAATTAGGTTATCAATTTAAAGGTGGTAAGACCATATTTCTAATAATATAGGTTTTATGTCTAATATTGTGTTTGTACATATATTTTTCACACAAAATAAACTAAATGAATGTAAATTCTTTTAATTTAAAAGATAAAAAAATATATTTTATTCATATAATTACCAATATTAATTAATTTAAAATATTAGGATAAAATTCATGTGGCAACATAAAATTAGTTTTTATAAAAACATTCCATATAAAATCAATTGGTTCTCTTATTTATTTAAAATTAATTATTAACCAATGAATTAAAAAAATTATTTTTCATAAATTTATTATACTAATTTATAAACCCTAACAAACAATATAGGTTATATCATATTATGTTAATAAAATATAATATTTTTAATGATATATTATTGATCGGAAAAACTCGGTATTGCGTGTTACACAAGCCATCAAAGAAAGACTATATTGTGTGTAATGTAAGCTATCTTCGGTGTTCATTAAAGATAAATCTAAACATTATAATGTGTTTATTTAATGACAGAATTTGATTTTCATATAACATAATATTAAAAAAATGACTTTATAAAAAAAATCTATATTCAGTGTTATGTGAGTTTCACAATATCAAAAATATTTTATTATTTCGAAAAAAATGATTAAAAAAATCTTGGGGTGGAACACAGAATCCAAGAAATAATATCTTAGTCAGTTAATAAATTTTCTAAAAATAAATTAAATAAATGGAAATAATATTATCATATCATATTCACTTCATTAGCTTGGATCGATCACTGATTTAGAACGTAGCTCTATCGTGATCATTGGTGAGATCCTTCTATTTCGTCTCGCATTGGACATTGAACCTCAATCTAGTCATTTTCTATCAATGTAATCACATTCTAAGATATACAAATCCCTTAAGGGTTATGTGGATAGCCTTTAATATTTTATATAATTGTTTTTTAATATATAACTTGGTCACTGTGTCAATGAATGAATTGATAAATTTATTTCAATTAATTTTTTAATGTTTTTTCCAATGATGAATTTTCATCTTATCCCCCATCCCTAAATAGGATAAATAACTCCAAGAATAATAACCATTTTCTTAACAAACTGTTTCACTATTATTTATGATTTGGCAACCTATTTTGATGTTATTACACTTTTTTAAGATAATTAAGCGCACATGCTATTAAATATATTTAATACACTTTAAAATTTTATTCTGGCTACATTGGGGCATCGAATAACTTGTAATAATGTCTCCTGGTTATTACAATAATCAATATAATATCCAAAAGAAATTAATGGAAAAACTGAGTCATTAATTTCTCCCCAATATTGGTATTTACGTCACAGATAGGGCAAAAAAATGGCTATACAAAATGATGTTGGTAAATAGCATGAATATGAGCCTCCGGCTCTCTGTCTATCTCATGAGGATTCTAATTCTTCTACTGGACATGAAACAAATGAATTCATTGACTATAATTTATCCTCTCTTACTAATCCTCAATTTTTATCAAGTACACTATAATTGTTTTTCCATCCTTAATGTCCAGCTCGTCGTAGATTACAATGTGTGATGGGTCATGTACATACGTCCCCATCTATGAAACATTGAAGACATTGCGTACCTTGTCTTAAACTGGAATTAGATATAAGTGTTACGTCACCTCTTCATCTCTACACAACATCTTGAAAGGGTTAACGAATCATAGAGACAGCTTTCCACCATAGCCAAATTGTCGTAATCCATATCCAGGTGAAACTTGTAAGAACACATAATCTCCTTCCTCGAACTCCAAATTCATACTTCATTTGACTTAATGAATTTTCAAATGGATATTCATTGTCTTCATATGATCCAGGATGACATACACCATCTCAGTGGTTTCTTTCACCAACACTGGGCCCATTAGTGCCAACTCTTGTGGGTTAGTCTGGCATAGTTGTGGCCAAGAGGGTTTCCAATAAAAATCCTCAAACGCTTCCACACAAATTGTGTAGTGGTAGTTATTGTTTAATGGAAACTCAGCCAGTGGTAGGAGATCCTACTAACTATGGAAAATTACTAACATGAAATCCCGTATAATGTTCTTCAAAACATGGATAGTTAACCCATTCTATCTGTTACATTGGGGATCAAACACTTCGCTCAAGCATAATTGAGTATCAAATTCATTGTATAATCCCTTCCACAATGTCGATGTGACGAATACATCACAATAATAAACAATAATTGAAGAAACTCCATAGAGATGGACCATTTCTTAAGCCTATTTGTGTTCCAACCACTATACTAAAATCATCTCTTGAATGGGTATAAAGTGGGATGATTTGGTGAGTCAGTCTATGATCAACCGGAGAAAATCAATTACCCAGAATGTAAATGGAATTACAATAATTAATTATATGAATATATTATCAGACATCCACTATGTCACCATAATTAGTTGAGCTAAAACCGATGGAACATATTTCTCATCCTTAAATTTGTGACAACTATGGTATCGAGAGGCAAACTCTGCTACACTTTTCTTCCACCATGGCCATAAAAACAAACTTCTTAGGTCCCAATAAATATTTTCATAAGTTTCATATATTCTCAATGTAGATGTATGAAATTATATTATAACTTCTTCCAACAATTTCACTAGTACCAGCATGCGTAATGTGAAAAGAACAACATGTTGCATACCTTTAGAGTTAAAATAAAGAGATGGTCTAATGGATATTTGAGTAAATAGGTTCTCATATTAGGTATCCCCAATTTGTTCATCTATACCACTCTACAAGAATAGAGTAGTGAAAAACATAGTTTCGAGGTATATATTTCCGTCTGCATCATCAAATTATAACTACAACAAGGCCAATTTATCTGAGACCCTGTTCAGCAATTGTGAGGAAGATATATAGTTGAGATCATCTCCTACCAAAATACCTGTCCCAAGAGTATATGACGTTTATAATTCATAATATGAGACGAAACCAAGCTAAAACCTATATCGAATGTTATGATCTTTCTTTAGAGAATATATAAGTTTGACTCTTGTTGTCAGAATAGACGATAAATCGCTCTCTCATGAAGTAGTTTCATGACATATTTAGTGAAAAGAACACTACATCTAACTCAAGATCATTAGTAACTTTATTATTCTCTTAATGTATCAATTGATTTAAACCATCATCAATCACCACCCTCCACTTCATCAGAACACAACTAAGCCTAGTTTATAATTCATTATAGAATAATACATAATTGACACCCTCCTGCAACAATCTCAAGATGGGATCACTTGACAATTTTGGTCTCACATGATAAAAAACATGTTGTAACCACAATTTAAAAATGAAATGATACCTATTTTTTCTTAAAGGGGTCTTGAGCGATGAAATCAGTAACTCCCTGAGTCACTGCTTCTGGAATCAGCACAAAAAATGATGTGTATAATTTATTTTCAATGAAACTAAACTTATACAAAACATTTATTACAAACCAATAACTTTTACCGGTTATGTTTTATAGAATTAGATACACACACTACATAATAAATGATAAAAAATGAAATTAAATAAAAAATATAATCATTAGTGTGTTACCTCCACAAATAAATAATACATCATTAGAAGTCTAAAAACCTGAAAAAATGAATTTTATATGTACGGTGCACATTTAAAATTCTAGGTAACAGGTTAAAAAAAAGATATAAATTATTTTAAAAATCTATTTCAAATAAACATACATAATTAAATGTATATTTTCATATCATTTGAAATAAATATATAAAACCATTAATTTCTCAGTATAATTATAATTGAAAACATATTTGGAATTTCTCCATTTAAAATAATATTATATTGATGGTTATTCATGATACTTGTCAAGCCATAATAAAATAGATAAGGCCTAAAGTAATAAATTATGGAACTATTTACCTTAAAGACTTGTGGGTTCACTCTCCATAACGTCACATAACATACATGTGCCAATTTTAATGAACACTTTCGAAAGTACCTATTTTTCTCAAATCCTATAACAAAACATTTCATAAATTCATACATAATATTATTTTCTTTAAAATGAAAATAAACATTATCATACCATGTCATCAAAATTTTCTCAATAGTTTCTGATAAATTTTTAGGATAATCCCATACATGGAATAATTATCATTATTTACAAATCATAAATAAATATTATAATCAAATAAATGCAAGCATGATCAAAATGTGCATGGAATATAAGTTATAAGTTAGATAAGGGACATACCTGATTATGTATGACATACCAATGAGTTAAGTTATAATTTTTATAAATGAAATAATAGATTTTTGAGAATTTTACAAAAAATGATAACTATGTTTCATATAATCATAAACCATAAATTGATATATTAAGAATAAATTCTAATCATTGTATATAGGTTTTTAAATAAATGAATAATCCATTTTTATAAATAAATTGACATGCATAAATGTATATACATAAATATAAATCATTATTCATATATATTTATATTATTGTATATACATATATAAAAATGTTTTGATGAAATAAAACATAATCAAATTCAACCATTAAAAATATATGATTTCTAAAAAAATATTTAAATTACAAAAACTCTCATATTATATTTTATGAAAATAAATAATTATCTATATATATATACATACACACATATACGTAATATATACACGCACACACACATATATATATATATACATATGAGTCTTTGAAAAATTAAATTAGTTTAAAAAAAAAATAAACCCTCACAAACCATAGGTTTTATAAATATAATTTTATATAACACCCATTAACTCATTTATACTAAAAATAGAAATTTAAATTGGTGTATAAATGCGCACATATATATATATGTGTATTTTTATATATACATAATCCTTTTTAAAAAATATATAATTTGAATAAATAAAATGAAACCTTATAAAAAATTGAAAATAATATATCACTTATAAATTAGAGGAAACTGAAGTGTGTATGAATATTTCTACCTGATTATGAACATTAACCAATGGAGAGGATTTTTCTCGGGTCTTCTATCCATGGAGGAGGGGTTCTCTCTAAGTCTCATGTAGTTATAAAAAAATTTAGGATATGTAAGTTTCTCAATGAAGCTAATTTATTATTATTATTATTATTTAAAACAATACTATACAAAGTCCCATAACCATGGGTCCACATTTATTTCTTACTCATTCATAGCTCACCATTATATTCCAGGGGTTAACATTAATTTTCATTCCACTTCTGGGATATTATATTTTATTATCAATTTTTATATCATTTAATTCCACTATTTCACTCATTTTACTTTTTTTTAAATTACACATAAATTTCAATTTTTTAATATAACCAATCATGTTTTTCCACTCTCACTTTTTTTATTACATTATTTTTTTCATTTTAATCTCTATCATTTTCCTTATAATTTTATCACATATGAAAATTTTTTAACGAATCATTAATTTTATTATAATGAATCAATCTATTTACTTTTTTAACATTTTTATTTTTTTTACTTTTTTCATTTAACATTTATTTAAAAGTACCATTTCATTTTTTTGTTTATTTTTTAAAACATTTTAACAATTATCTTTAAAAAATTATATGTATGAAATCATAATAATAATATAATATAATTTTAATTTTAAAATTTTTTATATGGAATAACATGACAAGATATTACAATAATACATAATTATGAGCATTAGTTATTGTTATTATTTAATTTCTTTAATAAAAAATTAATTTTATATTTTAGTTTAATAAAATTAGAAATGTAATTTATAATTATCAAATAAATTAATAAATGTAGATTACATTTAAAATAAAAGATTTTTTCCTTTAAAAATGTCTTTCTGTTAATTATTAAAATTATGTTTAACTAAATATTAATTTTATTATATATGTGTATAATTCAGAAAATTTTAATTCATATCATTACAGAAAAACCATTTTAATTTTAATGTTCCATTAATTATTTTTATTTCATAAAGTAATATATTAATGAAATATTATTATATGAAAAATAATTCATTAGAATATGAAGTCATATTATTTATACGTTAATTTATATAATGTTCTCAAAATTCATTTCCAACTTTTTTTTATTAAAATATATTTTTATATCTTTTAAAGTATAACCTTTATTTAAAAATATTTATTTATAATAAATTCATATTTCAAAATAATTCCATGTTTAGAAAAGTAGTATATAATTTAATATAAAAAATTAATATATTGGAGTTATATTTATTTAAAAATTAGTTTTACTATTATTACAGATATTGAAATAATAATAAAACTTGTAAAACAAATAACCTTTTTATTTTCAAATTGGGATTTGAAATTATCCCCCCACAGAAGAGTTTTTTCATCATAATTAATTTTTCAAAATCTAAAAAATTTGGAATGTTTTTCTTTAAATTTTTTGAAAACTAAAATTGGAAAACATAATTATTATACTGATGAAATCTATCCTCCAATGTATTATAGACCATTTCTCTATTACCAATTATTACTCCATGAGTCTGCGCTTCTGAACTCAACACATATAAATGATGTGTATATATTTTTTATTAAGGAAACTTAACATATAACTAAATATATTACATACCATTAACATTACCAATCTAGATTTTGGATAACTAGTTACAACACATACATTTAAAAAAAAATTGAAATTAAATAAACAATAGAATATTTAGTGTGCTCCCGAAACATAGAAAAAAATACATCAGAGTTAATTGTACTAAACTAGTAAAAATGAATTTAATATATAGGGTGACCATTTAAAATATCTTGTAAGGGGATTTAAAATAATAAAAAATTATTTTAAAAAATTTCCATGTAATAAAAACACTTTCTTAAAAGTATTTTTTGAAAACACATGAATTAAATTTAGAAAACAATTAATTTATAAAAATAATAATAATAGAAAAGATATTTGACATTTCTCCATTTAAATTAATAATTTCTTGTGGGTTATTCATTATTCTTGGAAATTAATAATATTAACCATAAGGTCTCCTGTCATAACTCATATAGAACAATCCCCTATAAAATCATATGGGTTTATTCCCCTTAACGTCATGTAGAATACTTGTGCCTATTTTCAAAAACACTTTCGATGGAAATTTCTTTCACAAATCCTAAACCAAAACATTTCATAAATACAACCATAAAATTAATTTCTATAAAAATAAAATAATCTTTTCTCATAAAATCTAATAATCTTTTTCTTTCGAGTCCATAAACCAATTATTCGGAGAATACATTCTTGAAATAACAATAATTATTTATAAACACAATTTAGAAAGGATAATGAATAATTTCACACATTATCTAAAAGTGAATAGACAGTCATTTATATGTTAGATAACAGTCGTACCTAAATATGCATGAAAAACCATGTAGTGAAGATAAAATTTCACGCCTGAAATAATGACATGTTTGAGAATAGCACATAAATTGATAACTGGGTTACACGTAATCATATACCATATTAATATATTATGAATGAATTCTAAACATTGTATATAGGTTTTGAAATAAATGAAAAACCCTGTTTTGTAAATAAATTGATATGAATACATGTGTATACATAAATATTATTCATTATACATAAATATTTATATTTTTTTGTGTTTATATATATGTGTTGGGATGAAATAAAAAATAAAATTAGTCACCTATAAACCATAATATTTATAAATAAATATTTAAAATAACAAACCACGATTCTATATTTTCTAAAAATAAATAATTGTATATGTATATATAGAAATACAAATAAATATATAAAATATATACACATGTATAAGTGGGTCTTTGTAAAAGGAAAGTAGTTTTCCATAACAAGTAAACCCTTACAAACCATAGTCCGTATAAATAAACTTTTACACAAAAAAACTTTTATCAAATTTATACTAAAAATAGATAGTTATATATGTTTATATATGCATATATATACACATATATACCTATCCATTTTTATATTTTCCATAATTTGAGTAAATAAAATGAACCCTAAAAAAGTAATTAAAAATAATAAATCCATTAAAAATTATAGTAAGAAAATGTGTGGAGGATAATTTTTGTCTGCTAATGAACGTGACCCAAAGGAAGGGTTTTAGCTCTGCTTTTATATCCGTAAAAGAGTAGTTCACTTTTAAGTCTCATATATTTATAAAAAAATACAGTTATTGTTATCTTCCCAATGGTGCTGAGTTATTATTTTTATTGTAATTTTATAAACAAAACTAATCAAAGACACATTACCCGGGGTCAATATTTATTTATTTCTCATTCATGGGTCACCATTATTTTCGATGGGTCGGCATTAAATTCCATGACTATTCCATGATATTTTATGAAAGAATCATTTTATATCAATTATTTTTTTTAATCATTTAACCATTTTTAGTTTTTAAATTATACAATAATTTCGTTTTTTACATAACCAATCATGTTTTTCCTCTCTCACTTTTTTATTCCATTATCATTTCACATTTCCCTCTCTTTTTTCTTCTTAGTTTTTATCTTCTGTCAATTTTTTCAAAAATAGCATTACTTTTATTATAATCCATCATTATATTACATTTTTTAATGTTTTTATTTGTTTTTATCTCTTATTATTTCTTTTTAAATTGTACATAAATTGTATCATTTATTTTACATGTTTATTTTTTTTAAAAAAATTATCATTTATTTTTTTTTAAATATATAAATAAGAAATAATAATAATAATAAGTAATTAGAATTTAAAAAGTTTATATATGGAAAAACATAACATAAGATTATAAAAATTTATAAGTCATACCTTTAGTTTTTATTATCATTGAATTTATTTAATAAAAATGGAATTTTATATTTTCGTTAAATAAATTAATAAATATGAATTATAATAATAAAATAAATTCATAAATATATACTACATTGAATATAAAAATAATTTTCTTTCAAAAGTGACATTCTATTATTTACTAATATAATGTGTAACTAAAATTATATTTTTTTAAATATATATAATTTAGATTAATTTAATCAGAGCATTAAAAACTAATTTATTACATTTAATGTCCCATCAATTTTTTTTATTTAATAAAACTGCATTTTACAAAAAAAATTATTATGAAAATTAAATCATTAAAATATAATATTATAAAATTTATATGTAAATTTATGTAAAGTGCTTACAAATCATTTCAGAAAAATGATTTTAATAAAAAAATTAAATAATAACATGTATTTCAAAGTACTTATTTATAATAATTTCATAATTCAAAATAATGCCACATTTAGAGAATTAGTATTTCATTTAATATCAAAACCTAAAAAATTTTCATTATAATTTTATTAAAATTTGTTCTTCAATTATTGAAGAAATTAAATTAATAAAAATAGTTATAAATATATTAATTTTTTATGTAAAAACCTTGATGTTATAATATCCCAAAAAATCAAGTATGATTATCTAGTAATAGCCTCAGAACCAAAGAATTAGCCACACCTCTTTCACCCTCACAGGTGGATCCCCAGATAACTCTTTCTCAACATTGGCTCGGTCCACTGACACTAAATATACTAAGATTACATGTCCCATGATTTGGACCACCTATATCATGAACTAGATCTTAAATATATTTCATTATGGTTGGGTCCCTTGAAATGTTCCTAGAACTATTCTCTTGTGTCTCATGTGATCCTCCTCGAATGCTGAGTAGATAAGGATACCGTTGATGATGACTACCAAAAAGTAGTATAAAAAGGATTATTGAACTAGTTCATGAGTCCCATGAACACTTCTATGGCGTTTTTTCATGCCAAATGGTGTCACCAATTACTCAGATTGACTATAGTGACACTTCAATGGTGTCTTTAGTATATCCTCATCTTGTACTCACAACTGGAGATATCTTGATATGATTCCAACCTTTGAGATCCATTGTTCCCTCTAAACATATGGAATGTGACCTAAGCCCATGAAAAGTCATTAAACCATTTGAATGATAAACCAAAACCAAAAAGGCTTTCAAGATACATGAATTCTACTAGAAACATTTTCAAAACCCTGTAACCGTTTTAAAGATTCATGATATGTAATTTTACAAAAAGATATAATAAAACCAAAACCAAATCCAAGAACTAAATACATTAAATCAACAATAAATCCTGATATGGGAATGTATAATTATTATTAGATAATAAAAAAATTTAAAAACAAAATAATTTTAGTAACATAAAATAAAATTGGGATCCATAAAAAATTCATACCTCATATCGATGATGAGAGAGATGAAATTTTCTGAATTCCAATAGTTTCATCTCATGATTCTAATTTGTAAAAGATGGGGACCCAAGATACCCATTACAAACCCAAAAATTAAATAACCACAAAAATAACTCATACCATTGGGAAAATGGTTATTAAAAGACAGGTGTAGTGAGGTGGAAGATGAAAAATTCTTGAATTAGATAGAGATGCTAAGCATAAGTCATGCTGTGATGTATCATCCTAAAATCCCCAAGAAACTATGGAGGAGGAATGTAGAGTTGGCATCTCAAGAGATGGAGTGCGGTGAATCATAGAGGGAGGGGTATTATTATGATAAAAAAATATAGGGGATATGGGATAATAAATAGAATATATGAAATAGGAAAATATAAAAAATAAGTAAAAATTAATATTTTGTTAAAATTTATAAACATTGTTCACATTTTAGTTGAATGATCTACCAAATAATGATCCAATATTGAAATTTCAATTGGACATACTACCACTTGGTTACACCATAAAAAATCAAGTATGATAAAACTATTCTCAATTCAAGTGAATTGGTATTATCCCAATGAAAGAACCCCATGAATAGTCTTTACATCATTATTCATAATAATGTGATGACCATCCAAATAAAATTAAAATTAATTTTTTATCTCTTGAGAAACCAAGATAGATTAATAATATTCAAAATATATAAATACATTATGAATCTTTATACATAAAAAACACCCCAACTAACAACTTTATACCCCTCGAACATCTCAGATTAATGTAGATGATAAAAAATAGAATGAATTGAAAGGAAAATATCTTGAAAATGAGATAGACCTCAAGAAAAACGTATCAAAAACCAATGCCAATAAAATATATAAATAAATAGAGAATGAAATAAATATATTCACCATTTAGTGTTGACTATAAATGGTGGAATTACCATAGAAGACTCTCCATATAACATGTGGACCTTACTGAATCACTTTTTCCCAAAAATTAAAAGGTAATTCAATAGTCTTCAATAGAAATTGAAACAACATGATACAAGTTAATCAATTGAAAATAAAAAGAATTACCATGAAATAATATAAATAAACACAAACCATATCACCACACTCAAAGTTTCCAAACATGAGTCTCAATAAATTATAGGAATAACAGATTCCAAAATGCCCTAACATATGTTCTATATCATCCATATGTTATTGTATTGATAAAAACTATTAAAATTATTTCCCATGATAATTTTTATTGAAAAAACTGCCCTGTAATATCCACATCCCAATCATAAATATATCTATATCCCAAATAATCAAGAATTATCCCTATATTCGTTAAATATAAATGGAAACATGTCCAAATTCAGAAATAGTAATTGGACCATAGTCTAATACACACAAGGGAATCCACTGGAATAATGTAATGAGGTTGAACTATTTCTCAAAAGTATCAATGATCTATTTGGGAAACAAATAAAGAACCATAAAAAACTAATAGAAATGGATTCATCAATAAAAATTATATATAAACCAAATTAGAACGAAAATAAAATGGTTGGTCATCCATAAACGACATAACATAATGTGATATGGTTTCATAATAGAATTTACACTCATCGATTAAATACCAAACATATTGAAAAATAACCAAGGAAATAATCCAATCCAAAACTCACACAATTGTCTAAAATAGAATAAAATTCTATTTATCCACTCATCAAATGATTTAATTTGGGTCTAAACTACTAGAGAAAATAATCTAAAAAGGAATTAATAAAGAAACATCCCTTATGATAAAACCAATGTATTATAGTGTGAAAATTTGAATTTGTCATGTCCCCCAATTTATATCCTGGGAATAGATAAAGAAGAGGGGAATGATGAATTAAACAATCTACATCTACAGTATAACATTGGGGGTTTCCCACATTAATCAATTTATGGAATAGACCCTTACATTTTCATGCCCCCAAAATCACATCACATTGTCCCAGAATGTACAAGGGATAAAAAAAAGCTATTATAAATTAATAAATGATCTTTTAAAATTCCATCTTAAATACAAATGTTCCATTAATATTGGCACCACTTTATTACAAACAATATAGAAAAATTTTAAAAAATTAAAACAACAAGTCCAATCATGTCATGTAAAATTATAAATCATTTCCAAAACCATTTTCATTACAACAAAAACTGGCTTTAAAATAATTTTTTTCAAGGGTTAAAACTACAATACACAATTCTCAATTTAAAAATCAATATAATACTTAAAAATTTTCAAATACATTCATCATAGGTAAAAATAAAAATTTTAAAACATGTGATTATTTTAAAATAAGAAACACATATTATAAAACATTGTGAAAATGATTATAAATCACAATCACACATTATAAAATCATTCAAATTTAAAAAACAAAATAAACAATTTCATAACATTATAAATAAGAAAGATTATTTTTTTTTTCAAACAATAACATTCCCCTTATTTTGATGACAAATAAAATCATCATGAAATAATTTTTTAGACCACACAAATGAATTTATACAAAAAATAATCTTCTACAAAATATTTTAAAATATAAATAATATTCATGGAACCTACCCTATTTCCCTTAAAAACACGAGGCAATTGAAGGGTCAAGTTGCCTAAATAACAAAATGAAATCTAGATACATAAATGTTCCCTAAATTTACACATAGTTTATAGGCACATGAAAATCATCAATAAGTTCCTATATTGTTTATTGAATAAATATTATGGCCTTTTGAATGGTTTTCCTAGACTAAAGAACCAACATCCTGTCATGAACTCCAAATTTCCTACAAGACCAAAACAACAGATATGACAACCACGGATAATCATGTCATGTCGTTGAGGATAAATATCCAATTAAATGGGAATGAAAACATTATCCAAAATCCCTATTAAAAGATTCCAAATTTCAAGGAAAATACTACCTCCTTCTGGAAACTCTGGCATATTGTGAGAAATCTAACATGAAACTCTCCCTACATCTACCACATGATTCCTAACAACTATATCTCTATATTTCAAAATCTAATAATAAGAGGGGGTCTTAAAAGGGATTATGATAATAGGGAGAAGAGGAGCTAATATTATTCTATACCATTAGTAATGAACTAGTTAGGGTGTTTTGTATAAATAAGGTCGTGAATAGCCTTCCACTGGACCGATAATCATTACCAATCCCAATGGGGATGAAACAAGTGTATGGGAATCATAATATCCCACTTGGTAATTGTTGATAAAAATTATTATAGATATTGGGAATATAATAAAAACATCACATGTCCCATTCCTATATTGGAAATCCAAACAAAAAACAAAAATAAAAACAAAAACATAAAAAAAACATGGAAGGCAGTAAACAATATGTTCAAACCATAAACCTCCATCACTACCCAAGTCTTCCAATCTTGTAGGTAAAATACACCGAAATAATTTAATTAAATTTACCAATAATAGATGTTTCTACCCTCTATTCATTGAAAGAAATAGAAACCTAATTTTCCAAAGGAAATATAAAAATTTTCCACAAAACCTTGATTCTGTATACATCAATTCAAGTCTTACAAAATAACGGAATTTTCCCCACAGGATGAAGGAAATAAAATAATAAAAAACCTAATATAAATAAATTCTCACTAAGTAGTTTGAATAATAACAATAACATGAAACTATGACAATAATATCCATGGTAATATATCCACCCACTATAACCCCACTTTCTTCTAAATATGTGTATGTATCTTAGTAAAAATTTAAATAAATTTATAGTTTCAACAAAAAATATAATTTTTTTTTATATGTTTTCTAAAATAAATTAAATAACTAATTATATAACAATTATCCATTATAAAATAAATTTAATGGTATTTGGACCTTAAAAATCAATAACTTTTAACAGTGGTAAAAAAACAAAATAGTTTTCCCTCGTTTTCTAAAATCACATGAGAAATTCATATTTTTTTAAAAATTAGTGGAAAAATTTATATAAAACTATTACTAAATAATCCAAAAAAATTCCATTAAAAATAATACAGTAACACCATTATAAAATAATTCATTTGAATGTATGAAAAACACACAAATGGTTGTTTTAATAAAGTTATAATGATAAGAAATAATATTACAAGGGAAACCAAATAATGTTAAATCTCAATTATAAAGGAACCAACAAGTCAACACATTCATGGAATTACATGTAAGAAACTAACATGATCAGAACCTAATAAATAAGGCATAACATAACATTAAATTAATGATGTAACACGTTATGAAATATTGGAAAAATCGTAAGATGTGCAATGGTGCACCAACTACCTATAGGCTAATTGTAACATATTCGATCAACTAAATTACTCTAACTAAAGTATTAGTAGTGATCCTCCTACTAGATTGGAAAATGTACTAGTAGTTGAGAATGGATTGTTCATAATATTATAATTCTAAAAAATGGATCGTATCCTCAAACATAGTAGAATAGGGTTACCCGTGGGATATATAAAAATGGATGTCACTGAAGAAAAAATAACATAACCTAAAAATAGAAATACCAAGGTATAACATCATACGAACATCATCACAAGATCTACTGAAATCATTGTGATGTTCCACAATTAATAACCAAAACATGATTTATATAAAAACATACATCACATTGATAAAAATAAAATAATTAATAATCATAGTTGGAATAACAATGTAATAATAATCAATCAACCAATCATCACTTCTTAATGTTTTAACATGAAACATATAATATCATTTTTATCATATACATTTTTAAAATCCCATTAAAAAACAATTTTTAAGAAGATATAAACCCACTGTGAATCATGGTCATCCCTAATGTGATAACACAAAAACTCAATGGAATCAATGTCACATTTTATAAAACATCACCACCCATTAAAACTTGGATTCTCATTGAATACCAAAGGTAAACCCACATTTAAAATACCATATATCATAAATCATAATAGGAATGTTTTTGTTATGTAAATTCATATTAGAAAAGTTATCAAACACAGAAAATGTGTAAAATTTTTCACTTCATCAAATCAACATTTAATTTTTAAATTAAACCCATTTAAAAAATTTAATAATCATCAAATATGATTCTAAAAATAATAAATCCCCTTTTGTAATGAAATACAGGAATTTAATGAACAACAAGCACACAACCTAAGTTCATTCCAAGACCTTAACCCTTTTAAATAACTACCAAGAAACACTAATTCTTTTCAGATACTATAATTCTTCAAGAAAAATTTTAAATACACGTGAATCTTTTTAATTGCGACAGTTTTGAATCCTTAAAATGACACGGGATATGGGATAATCCCATTCCAAGTCATAAAACAAATCAAACAGCAATCGAAGACTTTTTCGAGTGTATAACATGTCTAAAATTTATAAATAAACATATAATCACTCAAGAAATTTATTTTTATGAAATACATGGGGTTACATAATATGAACTAACACAAATTTATGGTGAATGAGACAAAACTGTCTAAATGAAATCACCTTTGGATACTGATGCAAAAGAACTCACGAACGGGACGTGAGAGTCCCATCACACAACTTAAAAATGAAGGATTAAAAAAAATTAGTTTTAAAATTTTACTATGTTTTTGATTGAGCTATGCCGATCGATGTAGAAGATGAATGATAAAATAAATTAGTATAGAAGGTATTTAGGTGTCTTTCGTCCAATGATAAACTATTTTTACCCAATAAATCAAAGAGAAATATCATTGACAGGGAAGTTAAGAGAAAGGGTGGAATGCAGTATTGTGGGAGGGAGGGGAATGTTGCATGACGAAAAAGATAGAGGAATTAAATAAAAGAGAGTAAATATAAAAATATATCTTTTATAAATATTTGAAATGGATCACATTATAGGTGTTTGTATTTCAAAACTATGTATCGAAATTTTTATCCCTAACTCAAAAGAACTATGTTGCCAAAACGATTCCCCTAGGAATGACTCATAATTGATCCAACGATGCTCATGTTTTGTGTATCCACACTAGCCTGATAATAGAACCCCATGCATAGTTAGTTCTTGGTTACTTCTAACCATTGGAAAACATTTCATGAAAAAACCTCCCATAATTTATAATATTTAACTTGAAACCCTAGGGAACCCACCAGAGGTAAAATTTAATTAAATTAATTATTTCTTTAACGTCTAATTAGGATTGTGTGTGTCACAGAAACTATAATGGACCTTAAAATACTTAAATTTAAATAATAATATAACTATTAATATAAATAAATATAACAATAAATCAAATTATAAACAATTTAATATTTTTGATTTGATTATTATTTTTAAAATGGTGTATTTTAACGAAAAAATGTAAATTGAAGTTTTGGTATTTTACATTCAAAATTTAAATTATTCATTGTCAAAATTTATTATAAAATATAATTATTATATTTATTAACTTATATTTAAACATTTAATTATGTTTATATTTACCTGTAATATTATTAAATACATTTAACATTTAAAAGATCATTTAATAACAAAAATAGTTTTTCTTTATAATTTTTATCATCCATTAAATAAATAATCCCAAATTGTTTATAATATTAATTTTATAAAAAGAATATAATTTTTTAATATAAAATGGAAAAAATAGTTTTTGTAAATCTTTGAGAACACTCAAAAATAGTTTTTTTAGGATAATGGATAGAATATATTTTATTAAAAAATCATACCATTTATTACTATATATTATATTAGGTATAAATTAATAAAAAATAAACCATTTTTTACAAACATAAAATAATTTAAGGATGAAAAAAAATATTTCAATTTTCAATTATGGATTTTAAAATCCAAGGTGAGACAACATACTTAAATTTTTTGAACAATTTTTTATTATCATATTTAATTAAATTATACTTCCATAAAATGTATATTTGGATTTGTTTTAATGACACATTACATTTACTTTTGTTATAATAATCCAATTTTTATAAGAAAAATACATTAATACATTTTAACTACATATAAATGTTACGGTCAAAAAATAAATATACCAAAAAATGTGTTTTCACAAATTACATGTGCTAATGAAAAAATCAATGTAACATAGACATATATATTTTATTTGAAATACTTTATTTTATATTTGATATCAATAAGTACAAATTAGTTAATATTTTTTATTTTTTATTTTTTATTTATTAAATGTATATTACATATGTAAAAAATCATTTTCCATTTTAAAACCAACAAAGGTAATAGTGAAAATTCAAAGTGTAATGAAATAAAAAACATGTTTACAAAATAACTGTAAATGAAAAAATTATAGACTAAAATCATATATCAAAACACAATGAATTATTTTCCATATTGGAATCTTCGTTACTTGTGAAATATGAGCTCTCTTTTTAGTATGTTGAAATATATATAAAAAAATTATTCTCACAACATATATAAGGGACTTGTAACCACAACATCTATATGGAACTAAAAATTAATTTTCCTCTTGAATTAATAATTTTTAACCTTATTCTATCCTCATCCACTATATCCATGAAAATATGGTGAGATTATATTTTCGTAATATCGTTTCTTAATAGAATTACTCTAAGGGAACGACCAAGTCCACAATGTGAGATATTTCTTTCTATAAAGTCACTTTATTTCACTCATACTTTTAAAAATATTTATTTTTATTTACTAGATAATTATATAATTATTTTTTTATAATAATTATTATTATGAAAAAGGATGAAAACTAATAATCTATCTCTTATTCCCTCTTGAATCAAAACCAACATTCATGTCTTGTGAAAATTATAGCCTCCTTGATGTGATGTGGTCATTTTCTCACCACCACATTTATTCCCTAATTATGAGGATATTAATGAAGAAAAATGTTATATATATAATATTATTAAGAATATAGAATTTATAATCCATAAATTTTTCCACTAATACATAGTTAAATTTAAATGATAACCTTATGTTTTGTGGATCACCCTGTCCAAGGATAAAAATTTCTTTCTTTATTCTTCATAGTTACATATAATTTATAAAAACATCATAAATTAAGAATCAACAGAATAAAAATGTCTAAATAATATAATTTAAATTATTTTGAAATGATCTGTTTCAAAAATAATCCACCGTCATAATCTTAATCATCCATTTTTATGGTATTCTAATGTTTTGGTTACTCTAATAATCGACATGATCAATGTAATACAATAATATCATGGATGAATATGAGAAAATAACTAGAGAAAATATGTTATTTAAATAATTATAGAAATACTCTATTATTGTTCTTCAATGGTAAAATTATTCTTAAACACATTTATTTTGATTGAAGCATTCGTTTGTTATAAATCACTAATACCTAATCATATCCAATTCAATATTTAAAGATAATAAAAAATCATATTGAATTAAATATTAAAATTATACAATATTTAAAAACATATATAATAGTTTTATTTATGATATTTGAATTTGATATATGGTAGAACAAATTATAACAACACCATGATTGTAATACAGTTTCAAAATATCATGTTTATTTATATGAGATATTGAAAATCGATAATAAATAACTAATATAGATATAGAGATTATTTATAAATTAATTGTATAAAAGAATATATACATGAAAAAGGTTATGAAAGTGTTTATTAAGGTATTTATGTTTTTTATATATGGTTTTAGAGATAATTTGACTCTGTGGGGTATGATTGTAAGGGTTTCATGTCTCAAATTTGACCCCCTTGAAAAATATTCCACATTAGACCCCATGTTTTATATGGAAGGGGGTATGCAATACATATTAAATATTTTTTCTATTAAAATACCCTCACTATAAATTATATTTTATTTCTTATTTGAAATCTTATCCACTAAGGCAATTTGACTTTAATGTTTCAATGGTTGTATTGGGGTTTTCATGTGGCACTTAATTTCATGAAACATTTGATATTAAACAAAATTATTTTTTCATATGGGGAATTCACATACCTTTTGATTTTAACTATGAAATATGGTCCATTTTATGAGCTTTTAATTTCATATTCATAATTTAATTTTAGGATCCTTTGACTCATATGTTACCACACTATGTTGGTTTTGTCTTCAATATCATTTAAAATAGATATTCCATTTAAATGATAATACATATGGAGTATTTGTATACATTTATCTTTACAACCCTATAATTTTATTCTGCTCTATTCATTTTATATTCCTAATTAATTGAATAAGGACATTTTATAGTAATTTACATTATAAAATATGTATAATGAATTTTTTTTATTTTCTCCATGATATTCATTTTCATAAAAATGTTAAAAGAATGACCTTATTTTATTTTTTGTCTAAACACAATATTCATCCACCCTTCCTAGTTTATTTTCAAAATTAAATATCAATTTTTTATTTTGTTATGATAAATTATATTTAACCTAGTTTTATTAAATATTTCATCTTTAGTTATTTTAAATTATCAAGGATATTTCATATTTTAAAATTTATATTTCTATAAAATTAAAAATGTATTATCATCGAAGACATTTTCTTTTAGAAATCTGTAGGTTTGATTGAGGAAAATTATAAGTCAAACCATCCTACATCATTATTTGGACAAAAAATTTAATATTTTCATTGTTAAGTGGAATGATCTATCAAATTCAATGTCTTTCCTAACCATAAACTATTAAACGTCCAAATGATTTTTCGATACTGTTCTATATGAAAAATATGTTTTAAATTTTATTGATTGATGGGTGTTCACCTGGATTCCTAAGAATTCATAGTGGGGAAATTTATATCTTAATTGAATACTCTTTATCATTACGGTTTAAATACCATATTCTTTATTTTTGTTTTTTACCTTTAAATTTAATAAATTTCAAATATATAAACATTTTTCAATGAGTTATTTATAATATGTTGAATGATTAATTTTACATTGAATTTATAATTATGTATAATTTTTGGGTGTGGATCTATTATGCAATACAATATATTGAAAAAATAACTACATATATTTTGAGATAAGATACCTTGATTATTTGTACAGTTTAACAGTAGAATGTTAATTGATGTATCGACTCCTAAATGGAATATTCCCAGAAATATGGTATGTGAAACATTTATATGGGATCTTGATTTTTTTAATGGATCTACCTGTTTTGGATTGGGAATATGAACCCTTACATACTTCTATATATATCATAATTTATGATTAAAATGTGATGTACATCTTCAATAAAATTTGCGACCAACAGAATTAAATCAATGATTAATGTATTTGAGAATGCATGAACTAGAATAAAATTTCATTCAATATTACTTATAATGAATATAAAAAATATAAATGATAAATTGTGATGAATTATTTCTTCATCGGTGAATATGAAAATGTCTCTACATCAAATCATCTTTTCATTATTTGAATCACATATTAATTTTATCTTAATGTGATTCACATGTGCTCCACAAACATGTGAACATAACTGTATTAAACTCGGTCATCCAGAGTGGTAGATCATAAAAAATTGTTTCATTCATGTTGGGTCTCCTAGATATTCTCTTAAAGAATGATTCTCCTTGATATTTCAAGAATAAAGAGTACTAATGGAGGATAATCTATCTCCGTTCTTGATAGCGATCAGAGATAATGATAACTTTGGGTCATTGATAGATTTTATTGATATGTTGTTATTCATAACCAAGTCAAATTGGAATCATTATAAAATATTATAATTGGTTTTACGTTATTACAGGTATTGAAAATAACAATTTCATATCCACCCTTATTATTATTATCCATCCCGGTAGAACGACATTACAATAATAAAAAAAATTATTATTCCCCCAGATGATATAAATTCATGAATTAACTAAATATAATTTATTTCAAAAAAATAGTATATATTATTTAACAATATAATTTTATACATATTCTGTCATTTCTCTAAAAAAGTTTTTTATCATGTAATAATTATTATTTATTTAATAAATAAATATCACTACATTATTAACTAATAAATAAATAAATATTATATAAACTAAGTAGGAAATAATATTAATCAAATATGCATCTCAAAAATTATTCTCCTAAATAACTAGTGGATAAATATATGAGATTATGTACAAATAAATAATTATCAAACCATGTTTGTGAATAATATTCACTAAATATGTTAAATAAAAAAAATTATTATCTAACTCATATATCGCAGACAAATAGTGAGTGACCCTCAAAGAATCTTCCTTAGTTAAAATATGATACATAGACTAAAATCCAATGTTATCATTTAGAATCATTCCATGACACCCATAGAAAGATAAGGAAATATTTTAATGACATAAAACCTCATTCAGACACTTACCATGTAATATAACCCTATTATCATGATATATCCTATCAATAAGGTTATATGATTGTGTCATGAATCTAATTGGTAGATGAATCGTTATTTTACATTTCATTAATTTAAATTTATGAGGAAAAACTATGTACAATGATTTATTTAAGTCATATAACATCCATCAATGTTTCTAATATATCAATTTCAATTTTAGAATTGTAGGGACAAATCGTTTCTCATATTATTCCTTAAAAAATTATTAATCATGAAACAACTTGAAAATCATATAGTTTTTTGAATATATTTCATTTTGGTATTCATCAGTACCTACAATTATGAAACTCAGAATACAACAAAAATTAATCATAAATAATAAGTGTCAATACACAGATCCACATATAATAAATGTCAATGATACATATAATTTTCCATTTTCTACTATCCAGTATGATTGTCATAATCTTATATGCTAGAAAATAAAATTGGTTTACACTGTGATATTGTGTCTCAAAATATTATGATCATCCCACCTTTTGTCTCATGTGTTGTCTATATCATATCATAAAATATCATTTGGACTAGATAACAATATTCAAGAAAACAATCAGGGAAATTTTGGGATCTCATTTTAGCAGAAAGGTTATATGGCTTCTAGTGTGACAACTAATATGATGTCTTTATCACATACTATATTATACATAAGAAAAATTACAATATGTTAATTAGTTTTTTAATATTCAAAACTCTGAATTATGTAATCATAAATTAAATGGATGTTGGTTCTAGGGAACCAATAACAACATACATCCACTTTAACAATGAAATGACTTCTAAAAACCATACATATGCAGCTCTATGATGATGGTCATTTTTTTCTTATATATTGATTTATTTTATGGTTCCATCACCTTTTCCCTTGTGAAACTCTATATAATGGAATTTCAACTCTATGACAAAAATCTTTGAAGAGGTTGCTATTATAGATTATTTTATTTACTTATATGTTTTAATGTTGATCAATTGAATGGTCAACCATTATATCATTACTAAAATATATATTGATATATTATTTAGAGATAAGTACCACATCAAGGACCCAGAAAACATTTCACATCTAAATGAATTTGTTGGCTGCATCAGAAAGAACTATATACAAGAATATAGTGTATAATTAGTAACAATTGGATTTTAATTCAAATGTTCTTGTTCATATATCCTCTATTAATATTGAAAATATTTACTAATTGTGAAATCAAATTATTTTCATCTATTTAATTACTATCATCTGGATAACCCCTGATGACCAACTCTTAATCTAATACATATACAAAGAATATGACCTTTGTTCTTATCATACACTTATGGATATCCTTGATAACAATCCAATGATGTTCATCTATATTGTCCTGATATCTACCTACAATTCAAAATTCATATGCAACACCAAGTAAAGTACATAACATGTAATACATGATAGATTATATTATATAAGAGAATGGAATATTTCTCATTATCCCTTTATCATGTTTGTCTTTAGACACATTTTTGTGGAAAGATATACACAATGTGAAATTCGAACCTACCCCTTATTGGATTATTCCACCATAAATCTCATTAATTTCTACTTAATATATATAAATTTACATATTCCAAGAAGATACATTTCCCTATCAATAATGATCATGATCCGTATAATTTTAGATTCTTATATTATGCCCTTGAAGGAGTAAATATTTTTTAACAAGTCCTTAAAAGACTGTAATATAGGTATATCATTTCTGACATTTAATATTTCCTAATAAATTAATTCCCATAAAACACATGGCTCAAATACATACATAATTAATGAAATTATTTTATAGTCTCATCAACCTAAATTTTCCATGAAATGTATGATTTTTCAAATCAATAGATTGTTATTGTTGGATTTTATATGTTTCTCCATGACCATGATTCAAAAACCCTTCTAAATTTTTTATATATAACTCTTCATTGGGTTTTCAATTATTGAAATATTTTTTGACATCCAACTTCCAAATGTATTAGTCATGTTAAGATAAAATTAAATATATAATTATTAAGGATTTAATCATGGAAACTAGAAGAAAAGATCTTTTTCCTCAATTTATTTATTATATTTAAACCCTTTATCCACCATAACTACATTATATGTACATATTTTACCTTTTATGAAAAACTTTATCTTGAATAACCATTTTACACAACAATATTTACATCAAATAGAAGATTGAAAAAAATTAAAAATAGGTTTTTGTATCAAGTTATCAAGATAATAGTTCTTCGTTCATTCCCTATTATATATTCTAAACTATCTACAATTTCTTTGTATAATAAAGGTTCATTATTTTAAAAAAATAATGAGACATCATCATTGGTGATTAGAAATATATATATCTCTAGTTATCTTTCCTCTATAATTCTCCTATGTAATAATTCTATTTTTTGAACTAATTCTTCCATGGGGACATAAGATATGTATATAGAATATTATGTATCTTAACACATGAATTAATCCATTCAATATTTCACCAATAATCATTCTTGAGGAATTCTCCCCTATTAGGAAATATAACTCATCTAGTGAAATTAATAGTATCATATAAGGGGATGTAGAGGTAGTATCCCTTTGATTCCTTATTATAACCTATAATGATATACATTGTTCATCTAGGATCAGGTTTGTTTTAGGATATATACAAAATGAATCTCTCTTAACCTTATATACATCAATGTTAAAATTCGTGTTTTTACCACTCAATAACTCAAATGGAATTACTTTTTCACTTTATTTAGTACTGATTTTAGAGTGTGATCCACAAATGGTATTCCACATCCCAAAATGGATAAAGTATGTTATATATAACTCATCATCAACCATACCATGTATAACAATGAAATCTTCCTCAATTTGAAAACTCAATTACATTGTCTTTTTAAGGAAGAGTGAGATGATACATAATCGAAACTCTTATAGATATCCAATAAATAGTTTTTATGATATTCACCACCTTTATCATATCAATGTATCTTTATATTCTTTCCAAGTTGATTTTATACTTCATTCCGAAATTCATTTAGTAAATCAATGGGCTCAAACATATACATCATATTCTATGAATAAATATATTTACTCAAGTAATCAATAAAAGATAACAAATGTGAATACCGACTATTATATTATACTAGAAATGATTTATGAAAATTAGTGTTTATTAGTCATAGAAGCACTTTATCACATTCCCCATTTCCACGAACTGTTGGTGTGGTAATTGTTACATATAAAATTGAATTACATCAATAAAGTTGTTATATCTTAAAGGAGTTTGAATAACCATCTTGGTATATCGTTGTCAGTTTTTTAAAATTTATATAGACAATAACGGGATTCCACATATTGGTGTTATATTATTCCCACAAACATGATTTTTTATCCATTTAAAACATGTGGATTTCGTAATTTAATACATAGAACCATTATTTAAATGTTTCATACCATAAAAGATATTGTCTTTGTAAAATAAACAACATTATTTTCCCAAAATAAAAATATAAATCTATATCAAGACAGGATATAGAAATTATTTTTCGATAATTATTCATAAATAATAACAATATATTTATTCAATTAATATTTATTTTTCAAATAGAATTTGGTAGTCTCAAATGGATAGTGAATTCATTTTCAAAACATTTATAGCCATAAAATATATATCTCCTCTAAAAATCATTCAAAATCAACATTGTTCTTGTATTTTAATCTAGATTCTTGATACATAAGCTAGATATTACACATAATGTGATAATAAAATACAATATAATTGACAATGAACACAACTTTATCACCCCCTTGATTTTTGGTACAGGTCCTCTTCCATTGGCCTTTCTTGAAACATGAAAAAAAATTAAAATCCTATTTCCATTTCTTTATTTGGATCATCCTCTTATAGAAAGTATGGTGTTGTGTGCATTACATTGTTTATGATTATTGGTCCCATTTATCTTGTTATTACTTTTATTATTCCCTATATGTAACATGGGTCGTTCATTCCCAATGTTCTTGTCATCTTGGAAAATAATATTGCGAAAATTTGAATAACTCTTCTCGTTACTTCTCATGTTATAGTAAATAGAAGAACATGGGAAGATAATTGGTATTCACGAAAGGATGTGATCTATTTAAAAATCATATAGTACTATAATATCCAAGATTTCCAAGAGATATATTTAGACAATATTCTTTAATACATGATATAAAGATGGTATTGACTCTATACTTTTTGATGTGAAAAATGCTTTTGAGTTATCATATAACTCTTATCTCACCTTATTAGGATATATATCATGAAGGTTATATATAATTCTATAGAAAACATTTTATTTATGTTACATTAGAATCAAATTTCATAAGGATGATATCCTGAAACATTTAACATATGTCACATAATTCAAATGTATCTCCTAGATAGAAAAATTCTCAGTATCCTCTTGTCAAGATGTTTTTGGAATATTGTTTTTAAGATCATATAATTTTATTTTTTGAATATCAGTACAGGTTAAGAAATTTTCCATTCATGGAAATTAATTCCCATGATATGGATATCCTTATCATTGATAGATCATGTTTATATGATTGAAATCATATTTATTGTCATTTTAATATTAAAAAGGAAATATTTTTAGTCTAGTAAATGAAAATGGTATATAATAAATATAATTCTTATTATTCTTATCCTAATATATTTTTGAATCCAAATAACCCTTAATATTGGATTCAATATATCATGTTTTAGTGATATTCTATTAGTAAGGGTGCATATTTTCCTCCTTATAACCTTGCATAGGGCATGAAATTCTATTTTATGTGCTTAAGGATGAAATAAATTTTCAACAACACTAACACAATATTACTATATTTATAAGTCCCTGGCATTAAACATTACTTATTATTGAATTAAATAAATATTTCACATTGAGGATCTTTCCAGGTTTAGAGTTTTAGAGAATTAGGAAATAACTATTACATCTCAAAAGATTACAAAGTAGACACTTCTAATAAGTTTCCATAAATAATTAAAAACTCTTAAAAGAAACATGTATAGTTCCATGTTTTAAATAGCACGTCTTTCCTTGATCCCATCCTTGACCATATTCATCTTTAAGTCCTGTGTAAAAAATTTCAAATACTTGGGATGAGTATAAAAAGCTCAGTAAGGGATATAAAAATATGGAAAGGAAACATGAGTACATATATACATAAGAGTCAATGAAATCATACTTTACTCATAAAACATAAGAACTTTAGTATACCACATTAAATCATGAATAAAACATAGAAATCATAATTCATAAAGGTAACTTCAGGCATTCATAACATTATTACATAGGGAGTAACCCTCTTGGTTACGTTTTGAATACCCATCATAGTATATTCCCTAAATCTCTTCAGAGAAACATTAACATTTTACTCCTTCACGTTACCCAATGCATTGGAGAGCTATATCGGGCTCACCCGCCCTTAGTTTATCATAGAACCACCCATCTTCATAACAATTCCCAAGAACCATAACATAATCATAGAACATAACTTAATCATAAATGAAATATAACATTCCCACATTGCAATAAAAATATAACATTTTAAGATATTGAAATAAGGAATCCATTCTAAAAATCATTTTCAAAACAATTTATAACTTTTAATAAAGATATTTTTAAATAAAAGTGTCCCATACCACATTGAAACTTTTAACATTTTAAACCATTAATATCCATATAAATAAATCCTTAAAACCATTTTGAAAACATGGATATTAGGGAGAAATATTTATAATATTAAATCATTAAAACATTTAAAACGATATTTTAGTTAAAGGGTTTTTAACAAAATAAGAGAAACATGAATACAAAAATTGAGGAATAACATTTAATCAAAACATTATAATATCATGAGAATAAAGGGATTCATGATATAATATTCCAAAGGACCTTATATACACCATATAAGAGTAAATTTGTGCATAACAACAATGAAGTCTCAATGGAAATGTAAATTGAGATGAATTCCATTATAAAGATGGTGTCCTTAAATTAAGGATAAATCAATCTTGTAATTATGTGTGAAAAATATAAATACACCCAATATAATTGGATATTAATTGTAAAATAATCAATGGTAATTAAAACATATTCAATGGATGGCATATTCAATAACTACATGTTGAAACCAAAGAAATCGAAATTGGGTTAAGAAGTTCCCTTGACAGCCTAATGGCGTCACATAAAATTTTAGAAAAAGAGTTTATGAGAGAGATAAAGGTTATCTCATCTCTTAGACATAAAATTAATGGAAATAAGGATATATAAGAACATATACCCACATAATAAGATGAAAATTAAAAGTCATAAAAAAGAAGTCTTTTAAAAAGAGGAGGGTGAATGGTTCCCTTACCGATTTGGGTAACTTTCGAAACATACACCCCATGGATGAAGGACTATACCAAATTAATATAAATACTCATAAATTAATGTATGTTACACAAATAGTAGAATAATGGACAGTAAATACACCACTCAAAAGGAAATATTGGCAAATGTAGCATGAATCTCACGAAAACACCAAGGGAGATAAAAAGCCCCTTACGAAATTTCGGTAGCCTAACGGCGCAAATTTAAAATACCAAAATGGATTGATGAGAGATAATAGGATATCTCAAAAAATAAATATAAAAAGTATAGTAAGATTAATATAAGATAACATCCCAATAATAATAAATATGAGCTTAAAAGGAATGACATAAAAGAGTGTACTTAAAAAGAAAAAGAGAGGTAGGATCCCTTACCTGTGTCCGACCTGACTCGATCGTTCTATAATCTCTTGAATAATAAAATTTGGACAATTTATAATTTCTCAAGGACCTCATTTAAATATTATTATTCAGTTCATATCATATATTATAATTTTATAATAATTGTTTAATAAAGTGATTTTATATCAGACGTATTTGTTCATGTTCGGTACATGAGTAAAAATTGAACTTGTCGGAAAAGCATTTTCCATTTAGTTATTGGTACATCATATCCAGAATAGTATTGATGTTTTAAATATCATATATATATCGTATATATATTCATTTTATACTATTCCAAAACATTTGGAGACAAAAAATTAAAAGCACCGTTCATGGAGACGGTAGGTCGTACGTACGCATGAACACTACTTTCTTTTTCTGTCATATTAATGGAATTAAAAAAAATGAGAGATATATATATATTATAATTATTGAATGATATACATAATTTATATTTAATATATTACATATATATCCAATATATATATGTACTTATAATAGTACATAACATTTGGAGATAAGAAATGAAATGTACCGTTCATGGAGACGGTAAGCAGTATGTACGCATGAACGCTACGTCCATTTCTATTTTTTATTTAATGGAATTAAAACATAATGATAAATAATAGTATTATAATTCCAGTATGTTATCATATATAATATCATTAAATCATACCACATATGGTATTAACGAATCAAATCACATTGAGGGGGCGGTAGTCTGCACTTCCTAAAATAAAGATATCGTGTTTAACCATAATGGAAACCATAAAGGTATGCTATAAATGAAAAATACATAAGCTTAAGTAAAACATAAAAATATTATATATCATATATAAATATAGTGACATCTTAATGGACCCCTTTGAGGGTGTTAAAAGAATATTGAACAATCATCGTTTCGTGAGGCAGAAATTCATCATCCACAGAAACAGTATGTTCTTTAACCATTAGATGTAGTTGTGTGAAATGTAGATTGAAACCTTGATATAACTAAATCCTAGTATATTTATGATTCTGGTGTTGTTACAAAAAAAATTAATTAAAATAGTTTAGGTGTTTGGAGAAGAAAAATAAAACAAAAGAACACAAGGGAAGACATTACCTTTAAATCGGGTAACTCTCTTTGATTTGAGCTCAAAGGCTTCCTTGGAAAAGATTCTACCCAAAGTGAGGAATCGGTTATGAATAGAGGGATGTGGAGAGATGAAATGGGAAGTTTTTGGCTGACCCAATTTATTGAGAGGTGTGGGTAAGGTGGTAGAGGTGGAGGACTTTTATAATAGGAGAGGAGGGGCACTCATGGAAAGTTATAAAATATTACATTATTATATAATGTATCTCAGATTTTAAAGGTCCCAAAAAAATATATTTCGAGGATAAGGTGATAATGTTTCTAAATCCACCCATCCAGTAGTTTTGTGACAACTTTTGGTCTTATATATTATATTATCTTTTCATTTTATATAAATTGATCATTTATGAGGTAATCACTACATCATAACGGTGTCATAAATAATTTAATTTATTTAGTGTCTAAAAATTATAAAAAAAATCATGATGTAAGATATATTTTTATCTTTATAATGAATATTTATATTCAAAAATATGACTTTTATGACCTCATGTAATAATTGTTTTAGTAAAACAACTCATGCTTGTGACATTTTTATTTTAACAATAAATAAATAGTTATTTATGTCATTTTCCAACCAAAGTGTCTCCATGGGATACCCAAGTTGACCCATGGATTGTCTTGGTCGGCCATGACACATCCAATGAGTGTAGGACATGTGTCTAGGTCACTTATTATTGTTAAAACATTATTTTTACCTTAAATTACACTAATTACCTCTAATTACGATTAAAAACATAAAAGTTACTATTCACCAAAAAAATATTTTAATCCAATTGAACCACATTTTACATCCTAATGAAAACCATGTATGTCGGATTTTTGAAATTCAAATCACAGAAGTGGTAATGTTTCATTTAAATGAAAAATTCAGTTTTTAAACTACCACTTAGTGGTTTCACTATTCATAAAAAAATTGAAGTTTTTCAAAAAAATACCAAAAATTCATCCTAAGCTATATTTGATATAATGAATTAAAAAATGATGACTATTTTAAAAAATTCAAAACATATATGTTACATTAATTAATTTAATAATTAATTCCCGCTGTCAAAATAAATAGCGTGTTTTTAAGAAACAATATCTATTAAAAGATTGACAGTAATTTAAGTCCAATTTCAAAGTGAAATTAATTCCAATGACCACCATTAGATTAAATGGTAAAAATATATTCTAATTTCACTTTAAAACCAATTCAAAAGATAATCTAATCATATAAATAAATTAGATTAAAAAGTGGTTTTGAATTAAAATACAACATTCTTCACTATTCATTAAAAAATGAACTTTAGCGGAAAAATACAAAAAATGTACACAAAGTAAATTTTTATGTCTTGATTATAAAGAAGAATTTTATTTTGTCAAATATAACACATAAAATTGTCAAAAATTGGATTTAAAAATCGTTCTCCATCAAAAGGTGGTTAATCGTCCTTTTAAAGAATATTAGAATATTTACGCTTAGAATTGGATTCATTCGCATTTTTAATCCTCTAACATTTATTGTAAAAAGTATAAATATTTGACAAAAATATATAACAATTTTTTAGTTAGTTCTGTCCATTCCCGCCATTACAACGGCTATGCGTTAACTACCATTTAAAATAATATTATATTATTATTAGAGTGCAGTGTACGATTCCCAAGAAACTCGTTGTTGCGTATTGGGTACGCCATCAAGCATAGCGTCCCCTTTAAAGTAATATTAATATTTAATTCACAAATATGTATAAATATGAAAATGTAATATTCTTTATTTACCTGGGGTTTTACATCCTTCCCCCATTTTGGAAATTGCGTCCTAGAAATTTTTAAAATTGGGCTTGGAAACTTCATTGAAAATCCCACATTGGAACAAGAGTCAGTAAAACTATAACATTAAATTAAAGAAAGAGAATTACAAAGGTCACCCGAGTTAACCCATACTAGGATTCCATGTATGAAAACATGGACATGGAAGAAAAAACAAAGGGTCATGTTCTGAGGTAGAGTGATAGTAATCATGTCTAGGAGAAAGTTAACCATAAGAAAATCACAAACATGTAGTGGTTTAAACGATATTCGATTCCCCTGTAGGAAAAGTTAATAGACACCATTTTTGTTTTAAGTTACTTTTCATTGAGGAATTTATTTTTGATCTTAAGGAAACATACTTACTTTTCATGTAGACTCTCATCTCCTACTAGATTTCTTACACAAACTAATATTTTCTCCAAAAGACGAGTATTTTGGAAGACTTACTAATATTAAGAGCGCTATAATCAAATTCTATAGAATCACCTAATCCAAAAAAGAGAACTATATATTTCCCATGTCTTTAGACCTTAACCAACACCAAAATTGTTAGAACAAGATCATTTAATCCACAAATTAATAATCCTTTATAAAAAATAAAATCAATTCTTAATCTCCAAAATTTGACCAACAAAACCCAAAGTTCAACGAAGACCATTCAATAAACAATTTGTCCGTAAATTTATTCAAAGTAAACCAAACTAAGATTGAAGCCCAAATATTTTAAGGATTTAATCACATAGTCTTCCAAGGTACAAATAAACATTTATCTCTAAATAACATCAGTCACTCTTAAAGTCTCATATTGAAAACTAATTAACCTAATCACATATCCTCCATGATAGTTTAATAATTCCCATAGATAACCCAAAATAAACTAACTCTTAATTCATAAAATCATATAACTAAAAATAATAAGTCATACTAACCAGGGAATTCACGTAGTCCAGTGGTAGGCAATAAATACCAGTCACACTTTGGTTGTGGGTTCAATTCCTGCAGCTTTCTCCGAGGTGACGGGTTGTCACATGGTTTGCGTGTTGTCCTTTTTCCAAAACTATATAATTCTTAAAACATTCCCCAAAACGAGATAAAATCATAAAAAATAATCATAACATATTTTAACATTAATTTTATCTAATGCCTTTCATTTTCCATCATAATATATAATAACACATAATTACCCCAAATGTAAGGATCATTTAAACCCTAATGGTTACCATTATAATTATTACCTGATCATCCACATCGATTGGTCATCTCGTACATGATGCATTACAGAACAAACCAAGGTACAAGTACTTGATCATGACTCCTTGATAGTTGGTTTAGAACAACCACGTGATTCCTCATTGAATCCCCCATTTCATCCAGTCTCTAAATTAGAGAACCACCACAGTTTCCTTCAAACCCATTGTCACATTGGTGCCTACTAGATCCATCCATTTACTAAAAATAGAAATGTATGTTTTAGTATATCAACCAAAACCATCATGTACTAATGAGGAAGATAAACACTATTATATACTTACTCATTCACTTTATCTAAAACTAGGACCCTTTCTAAAATCCTATCCATTATGGTAATGTCACATATGCATAGAGAATACCCTAACCACTAATGTTATCCAAATGGACCTCTGATACCAACTATGAGGCCACGACCTTAAACATTAATTATTATTGAATTAAATGAATAATTCACATTGAGGATCTTTTCAGGTTTAGAGTTTTAGAGAATTAGGACATAACTATTACATCTCAAAAGATTACAAAGTAGACACTTCTACTACGTTTCCATAAATAAATAAAAAATCTTAAAAGAAACATTTCTAGTTCCATGTTTTAGATATCATGTCTTTCCTTGATCCCATCCATGATCCTATTCATCTTTAAGTCCTGTGTAAAACATTTCAAAAACATGGGATGGGCATAAAAATCTCAGTAAGGGATATAAAAATATGGAATGGAAACATGAGTACATGTATACATCAGAGTAAATGAAATCATACTTTACTCATAAAACATAATCACTTTAACATACCTCATCAAATCATGAATAATACATAGAAATCATAACGTATAGAGGTAACTTGAGGAATTCATAACATTATTACATAGGGAGTAACCCTCTTGGTTACGTTTGGAATACCCATCATAGTATATTCCCTAAATCTCTTCAGAGAAACCTTAACGCTTAACTCTTTCGCGTTACCCAAGTCATTGGAGAGCTATATCGGGCTCACCCGCCCTTAATTAATCATGGAACCACCCGTCTTCATAACAATTCCCAAGAACCATAACATAATCATATCACATAACTTAAGCATAAAGGAAAGATAACATTCCCACATTGCAATAACAATATAACATTTTAATATATTGGAATAATGAATCCATTCTAAAAACCATATTCAAAACCATTTAAAACATTTAATAAAGAGATTTTTAAATCAAAGTGTCCCATACCACATTCAAGCTTTTAACATTTTAAACCATTAATACCCATATAAATAAATCCAAAAAAACCATTTTGAAAACATGGATATTATTGAGAAATATTTATAATATTAAATCATTAAAACATTTAAAATGATATTTTAGTTAAAGGGTTTTTAACAAAATGAGGGACATTTGAATACAATAATTGACGAATAAAATATAATCAAAACTTTATAATATCATGAGAATAAAGGGATTCCTGATATAATGTTCCAGAGGACAGTATATACAACTTATAAGAGTAAATTGGCACATAACAACAACGAAGTCTCAATGGAAATGTAAATTGAGATGAAATCCATTATAATGATAGTATCCTTAAATTAAGGATAAATCAATCTCATAATTATGTGAGAAAAATATAAATACTCCCAATATAAGTGGATATAATGTGTAAAATAATCAAATTTCATTCACACATATTCAAAGGATGGCATATTCAATAACTTCATGTCGAACCCAAAGAAACCGAAATTGGGTTAAGAAGTTCCCTTGACAGCCTAACGGCGTCACATAAAATTTTAGAAAAAGAGTTGATGAGAGAGATAAAGGGTATCTCTTCTCTTGGACATAAAATTTAAATCATTAACGATATATAAGAACATATCCCTACATAATAAGATGAAAAATAAAAGGCATAACAAAAAAAATCTTTTAAAAAGAGGAGGGTGAAAGGTTCCCTTACCGATTTGGGTAACTTTCGAAACATACACCCCATGAAAGAAGGACTATACCACATTGATGTAAATACTCATAAACGAAAGTATGTTACACATAGAGTAGAATAATGGACAGAACATACACCACTCAAAATGAAATATTGGAAAATGTAGCATGAATCTCACAAAAACACAAAGTGAGATAAAAAGCCCCTTACGAAATTTCGACATCCTAACGACGCCAATTAAAACATCCAAAATTGATTGATGAGAGAAAATAGGGTCTCTCATCAAATGAACATAAAAATTACAGTAAGAGTAATATAAAAGAACATACCAATCATAATAAAGATGATCTTAAAAGTAATGACATAAAAGAGTGTACTTAAAAAGAAAGAGAGAGGTAGGATCCCTAACCTCATGTCTGACTTGACTCGATCGTTCGTTAATCTAATGAATAATAAAATTTGTTCAATTTTTAATTTTGTAAGGACCTCCTTTAAAGATTATTATTCAGTTCATATCACATAATATAATGTTATAATAATTGGTTAATAAAGTGACTTCTTATCAGACGTTTTATCGATGTTCGGTACATTAGTAAAAATTGAACTTGACGGAAAATAATTTTCCATGTAGTTATAGTTACATCATATCCAGAATAGTATTGATGTTTTAAATATCATATATATCCCGTATATATTTTTTTATACTATTCCATAACATTTGGAGATAAAAAATTAAAAGCACCATTCATGGAGACGGTAGGCCGTACGTACACATGAATCATACTTTCTTTTTCTTTCATATTAATGGAATTAAAAAAAATGAGATATATATATATATATATTATAATTCCAGAATGATATCCATCATTTAGATGTAATATATTACATATATATACATTATATATATGTACTTATAATAGTACATAACATTTGGAGGTAAGAAATGAAATGTACCGTTCATGGAGACGGTATGCCGTATGTACGCATGAATGCTACTTCCATTTATATTTCTTATTTAATGGAATTAAAACATAATGATTCAAAAAAAATTTATAATTCCAGTATGGTATAATATTTAATATCATTAAATCGTACCACATATGGTATTAACGAATCAAATCACTTTGAGGGGGCGGTAGTCCACACTTCCTAAAATGAAGATATCGTGTTTTACCATAATGGAATCCATAAAGGTATTCCATAAATGAAAAATACAGATGATTATGTAAAACATAAACATATTATATATCATATATAAATATAGTTTTGTCTTAATGGCCCCCTTTGTGTGTGTTAAACGAATATTGAACAGTCATCATTTCGTGAGGCATAAATTCACCATCCACAGAAACAGTATGTTCTTTAATCATTAGATGTAGGTGTGTGAAATTATAGCTTTAAACCTTATTATAACATAATCCTAGTTTATTTACGATACATTTTCTGTTACATAAAAAGTAATAAAAATAGTTTAGGGGTTTGGAGAAGAAAAATAAAACAAAAGAACACAAGGGAAGACATTACCTATATATCGGGTAACTCTCCTTGATTTGAGCTCAAAGGATTCCTTAGAAAGTATTCTTCCCAAAGTGAGGCTTAAATGATGAAGATAGGGATGTTGAGAGATGAAATGAGAAGGGGTTGGCCGAGCCAATGGCTTGAAAGGTTTGGCTACGGTGGTAGAGGTGGGGGCCTTTTATAAGAGGAGAGGAGGGGCACTCTTCGAAAGTTATAAAATATTACTTTATTATATAATGATTTTCGGATTTTAAAGGACCAAAAAGGATATATTTAGAGGATAATATTATAAGGTTTCTAAATAAACCCATAAAATAGGTTTGTGACAAGTGTAGGTCTTATATTTTATATTATCTTTTCATTTTATTTAAATTGTTCATTTATGAGGTAATCACTGCATCATCACGGTGTCAAAAATAATTTAATTTATTTAGTATATAAAATTTATAATACAATGATAATGATGTGGGAAATCGTCTTAGCTTTCTAATGAATATTTATAGTCAAAAATATGACTTGTATAACCCCATGTAAAAATTGTTTTAGTAAAACAACTCATGCTTGTGACATTTTTATTTTAACTTTAAATAAAAAGTTATTAATGTCATTTTCCAACCAAAGTGGCTCCATGGGGTCCCCAAGTTGACCCATGTATTGTATTAGTCGGCCATGACACATCCAATTAGTGTAGGACATGTGTCTAGGTCACTTCTTATTATTAAAACTTTATTTTTACCATAAATTACCCTAATTACCTCTAATCGCGATTAAAAACTTAAAAGATACTATTCACCAAAAAATTATTTTAATCCCATTGAACCACATTTTACATCCTATTGACAACCATGTATGTAGAATTTTTGAAATTTAAATCACAGAAGTGGTAAAGTTTCATTTAAACGAAAAATTCAGTTTTTAAACTACCATTTAGTGGTTTCACTATTCATCAAAAATTGAATTTAATCAGAAAAAATACCAAAAATTCACCCTAAGATATATTTGATATTCTGAATTCAAAAATGATGACTATTTTACACAATTAAAAACATATATGTTTCATTAATTAATTTTATAATTAATTCCAGTTGTGAAAACAAATAGAGTGTAACGCCCCGACCCCAGCTACCCAGAGTCGGTGCATTACTTCGTAACATTGGCATGATCACAAAAGATCAAGTCTCGAAAGACCGATTAGTTTAGTATCCTTGGAAACACTAAATACATTCGTAAACATTACATTACATCATAAAGTGAAAAACTACAATAACACATTCTCCATAGTCCACACTCATATCCTCTTCTGACAATCCCTGCAGGTCATTCATAAAATACTTCTTCACATCCTGGAAAATATTAAAACATTGAAAGGGGTGAGCTCAGATGCTCAGTAAGGATAACAATATTACGGAAGCTTTCATAAATAATCTTTAACATTTAAGGCAATGTATAACTAAAACAAAAGCCTTTTAAACTTGAACTTCAACATAATATGGCAAAAGTAAAATGAGATAATGCCATTTACTTCTTCACATGGATATTCTACTGGTCGAATAATCACATGCAATATCAATAACCACTTTCATAATGATGGAATGCATAATGCCAAACTATCATAACCACGTTGCCAAGGCCTCATGCCAAGACCACAAATAAAATTGTGTCAAGGCCTCGTGCCAAGACACTAGTTTGTCTCATGAGACCTACCGATGCATCGACAGGTCTCGTGAGACAAACTAGTGTCTTGGCACCAGGCCTTGACAAAATCTTATTTTTAGTCTTGGCACGAGGCCTTGGCTATGTGGTTATGATAGTCTGGCATTATTTATTCCAACATTATGAAAGTGGTTAGTGATTTTGCATGTGATTATTCGATTAGTAGAATATCCATGTGAATGAGTAAATGGAGTTATTTCATTTTACTTTTTCCATATTATGTTGATATTCAAGTTTAAAAGGCTTTTGTTTTAGATATACATTGCCTTAAATGTTTATTCTTATTTATGAAATTTTACGTTATATTGTTATCCTTACTGGGCATTTGAGCTCAACCCTTTTCTATGTTTTATTTTTTCCCAGGAAGTGAAGAAGTAAATTATGAATGACCTGCAGGGATATTATGAGGGGATAATAGTGTGGACTGTGGAGACATTATGTTGTTGTAGTAGTTTTTCATTTTATGATGTAATGTAAAACTTATGAATGTATCAAGTGTTTCCAAGGCTACTAAACTAATCGGTCTTTCGAGACTTGATCTTTTGTGATCATGCCAATGTTATGAAGTAATGCACCGGTTCTGGGTAGCTGGGGTCGGGGCGTTACAGTCGGTATCAGAGGCAGTTTAGTACTAACCTTGGAAGGTAGATTTATATAAATTCTGATTAGAGCACATAGCCCAAAGATAGACTCTGAGGGTTAGTATAGAATAACTTTCTAGAATTTTGGTATTGTAGAGATGTTGTGAGTTTTCCGAGCAACACATCCCTGTCTGGATACGAGCAGGTAGAGGCTGCTCTGGCACAGATGTACCTAGGGGTAAAACCCGAAAACACTGCTTTGAGCTAGACTCGAACGGGAACTGGTGCACAACAACGGGCCTTGCTGCACTCTTGGTTACGACACTCCCGGGGGTTATGCTTAGGATAATTCTCATTTTCTTTACAAACCACTTTGAAGGGTTATGATTATATACTTCCTCAAAGGAAACATTTCTTTTTATGATTATGGATTATATCCATAAATAGTTCAATTTATGTTAAGTATTTTACAAGTATGGAATTATGTATTTTGATTCATAAAATAATCTAGTTTATGCCATTGTACAGAAATGGCGCCCAGTAGAAGGAATGTGAACTCCATCAATACGTATGATCCAAAGAGTAAAAAGGATCATATCTTTCATGGTATTAAGCCAAAATTTAGAAGGGAAATATTCTCCCATGTGTTATCAACATATGAAGAAATAGTATCATGTGTTAATAAGATAAATAGAGAATTCTCTGAGTCTTATGGATTTGAAGGGATGAAAGAGAAGAAAAGGATGGAAGAGAGAATGATGGATAAAGAGACGAGGGAAAAGAAGAATTTTCCAATATGTGATAACTGTGGGAAGAAACACCTTGGAATTTGCCTAAAGGGAATGGGAGTTTGTTATAAGTGTGGAGAAAACGGACACCACGTGCATGACTTCAAGGGTAAGAAAAAGGTTTCAAATGTATAATGCTTCATCTGCAAGGAGTGGGGACACTATGCAAACCAATGTTCAAATCATCAGAGTATGCCCCAAATGATGTTATTGGATAATAATCATGTTATGATACTACCACAGATGAGTGTTGTATCAATGATGTACTGGTTATAATAATTATGGAGTATATAAGGATTGTACTGCAGTACTATTTCATCAAGGACTTGAGATTGTGTGGAACCAAGAAAAGTGACTCCACGGTAGGTTAAATTTCAGGAAAATATATGGTTGAGAGAAAGAAAGACCATAATATGGTCCTGATACTGAGATTGTGATTTTGGAATAAGACGTGATTGATTTGGATAAATTATATTGGATATACTTAACTTCCTTGAAACTGATTGATGTTTTGTATACATTTTCGGATAGAAGGAGTATATCTAGTATTCTATAAGGAATAAGGGATCATGGTAATTCAGTATGTTTAAAAAGAATACATGATGAAGGTGTTCACATGTTGTTACGTGGGAAAAAGGATCTTCATTATGTTTACCTTCCTTATAAAATTTGGACTGTGAGTTGGACATAAGTATTTTGGATAAATATAAAGGTTGGAATGGATTAAGTTGATCTTTGGATAGTATTGTTTAAGGTTAAAGAATTTTTGAATATTATTTTTGGAATATTATAATACTATAGTTTTAGGAAAAGGACAACCTGCAGGGTGGGGCATAACCCGTCGCGTCGGAAAAAGATGCAGGAATCGAACCCACAATCATAGTGTGTCATGCCTTTATTTCCTACCACTAGCCTACATGAAGTCCCTGGTTATTAAAAAATAATTTTACTAATCTAAATGGTATGTGTTAACATTTGGAACCTTATACAATTAGGATAAGTATATCATTTTTTAGTTCTATTATATTTTTGAGTGAAAGATGAGTTGAAGGTTAAATCTCTAATTGTCAACCATAAATATATTTATACCTATATATTATTCAATGAATAAATTAATTCGTAAACTTTATTAAAGGGATATTAAAACAAAAAAATGTGTTATCCTAATACCTTATGTCTTGTTGAACTGATGATATTTTAAATCAACATAGATTGAAGGCTTTGAGGCCCTCAATTTGACAGTTGGTTGTAATTGATGACCTCAATCACTCCCTACAAATATTTACGTTTTTCAACCAATTATATGTCTCTAATTGCCACCAATGTTCTCCTAATCGAGATCATAATTGGGTGGTGACTTTTTCATTTCCCTTTCCCTCTTATTAAGGCTAAATTTTATTAATCTTATTTCCGATGTGGGTTTTCCACAAAGGTATTTTCTCTTTTCAACCCTTTTATTTTCAAAGAAAATTTTCAAATTGCGAGGACGCAATTTATTGAAGGAGGGGAGAATGTAACACCCCGAGCTTCCACGATACGCTTCTCATTCAACAATGCAATAGCTTGCATTATACGCAACTTCGTGTTCTAAAACACTGCGACTAATCAAAGTAGCCGTTATGAATAGTAATAACCACTTTTTAAAATTATAGTAATTTTATATTTCAAAATGGACTTCATTTTTGTATTCGTAATATCTAAATTATCCAAAGTTGAATTTTTTGTAATTTTCTGAGAACTTCTATTTTTTTATGAATAGTGAAAAATACTTAAAAACAACTTTTTTAATCAAAATAATATATAGTGATAAATTATACTGTTTAGTGGTTTTAAAGTATAATTAGAATATATTTTTACCATTTTATCCTATGGTGGTCATTAGAATTAATTTAACATTGAAATTGGACATAAACAATTGTCAATCTTTTGATATAAATTGTTTCATAAAAACACGCTATTTGTTGTAACAGCAGGAATTAATTATAAAATTAATTAATGAAACTTATATGTTTGGAATTTTTTAAAATAGACATCAATTTTGAATTCGGAATATCAATTATAGCTTAGGGTGAAATTTTGGAATTGTTCTGAAAAACTTCAATTTTTGATGAATAGTGAAACAACTAAGTGGTTGTTAAAATCTGATTTTTCGTTAAAATGAAATATTACCACTTCTGTGATTTGATTTTCAAAAATCCGACATACATGGTTGTCATTAAGAAGTAAAATGTGGTTCTATTAGATTAAAATATTTTTTTTGTGAATAGTAACTTTTAAGTTCTTAATCGCGATTAGAGGTAATTAGTGTAGTTTAAGGTACAAATAATGTTTTAATAATATGAGATGAGCATGAAACTTGTGCTACTCCTATTGGATGAGTCATGGCCGACCAAGACAACCCATGGGTATTCTAGGGGAACCCATGGTGCCACTTTACTTGGAAAATGACATTAATATATATTTATTTAATGTTAAAATTAAATTGACACAAACATGAGTTGTTTTTCTAAAGAAATTTTTAAGTGGGGTTACACAAGTCCATATTTTGATTATAAGTATTCATTAGAAAGCTAAAAATATTTACTACATCATAGTCATTTTTTTATAATTTTTAGACATTAAATAAATTAAATTATTTATGACATCATTATGATGCAGCGATGACCTCATTATTTAACGATTTTAATAAAATGAAAAGATAATGTAAAATCCAAGGCTTACACTTGTCCAAAGACTATTGGATGGGTAGATTTCGAACCCTTATCACCTTAGCCACGAATTATATAAGTGTGGGACCTTTATAATCCGAAAATCATTGTGCAATAATGTAACATTTCAATCTTTCCAAAAGAGCCCCTCCTCTCCACTTATAAAAGGCCCCCACCTCTCCCACCTTATTCACACCTTCAAGCCATTTGGCTCGCCCAAACTCTGCCCAAATACTCTCCCAACTTCCCTCTCTTACTCCTAGAAGCCTCACTTTGGGCAGAACTCTTCCCAAGGAGGCCTTTGGCTCAAATCAAAAAGAGTTAACAGATTTTGAGGTAATGTCTTCTCTAATGTTGTTTTGATTCATTTTTCTTCTCCAACCCTCTAAAATCTTTTTATTCATTTATTTTGTAACAACACCAGTATCCTCAATATACTAGGATTTTTTTCATAAGAAGGATTAGAGCTACACTTACACACACCTACATCTAATGGTTAAAGAACATACGGTTTCTGTGGATGGCGAATTTCTGCCTCATAAAACGATGATTGTTCAACACTCATATAACACCTTCAAAGGTGGCCATTAAGATGTCACTATTTTTATATATGATATATAATATGTTTATGTTTTACTTATGCTTCTGTTTTTCTCATTTATGTCATACTTTATGATTTCCATTATGGGTAAAACGCGATAATTTCATTTTAGGAAATGCGGACTACCGCCCCTCAAAGTGATTTGAATCGTTAATACCATATGTGGGATGTATAAAGGATGGAGTAAATGGTATTATAAACTATATTATACTAGAATTATATTATACATTTATATCATTATGATTTAGTTCCATTAAATTCGAAATAGAAATGAAAGTAGCGTTCATGCGTACGTACGGCTTACCGTCTCCATGAACGGTGCATTTCATTTCTTACCTCTAAATGTCATGTAATATTATGAATGAATGTATATACTTGATATATATGAGATATATGATATCTATATCATGAATATAATTCTGGATATAATGGATATTTCACCACATGAACAACTCGTAATTATAAGAAGTCTATTTTTGACTCAAGTACCAAAGATCGACAAAACGACCGTTATTAACTTAAATAATTACATAATGTTAATAACATTGTAATAAGTGATATAAAAGGGATAATGAACTTGAAAAAGGTTCTTAATAAATTAGATATTAACTCTAGTTTATTATTCAGGAGGTTAAAGAACGGTCGAATGAAGTCGGACACAAGGTAAGGGAACTCCTTAACCCAATTTCTATTCTTTGGGTTAATCTCCTACTTTCAAATTATGTCATGATATTACTATGTCTTATTTTGTATTTTTAATTTCATTATGTGTACCTATAGTGAATACACATAATAGATATATTTTATTTTAAAAATTATCTTTTTAAGGACTTCGCCTCAATCTCCTTTCATTGAGGCATATTTGGTTTTATACACAACTTTCTTTTATACGGTGTATAAACCCCTTTGACTTTTATGTTTATTCAAAAGGAATCATTTTTATATGAAGCATTTTACTAAACGACAAAAAGGGAATGTTTTTCTTTCCGTACATATGCGGCGACAACGACTTCTCCACCGCCGTGGCCATTATTTGAGTTTCGGCTTCCTCTACAAGCCATCACTTTTTTTTAATGAAAAATAAATACAAATTTTTATCATTCTTTTATTTTGGTATTGAAAATTGTTTTGAAAGCATTTTTACTATATCAACGTGTGGTATTGATATCTTGTGATTGAAATGTGGAAATGTTATGTTTCCTTTATGCGTGTTTTATGTGATACAATTTTGTCATGGTTTATGATATGTTTAAACCTATTCATATGAGGAATGCATTGGACTTACTAAGTGATGGGTGGAGCCCGCTATAGCTCCTCGATGCATCGGAAGGTCTCGTGAGACAAACTAGTGTCTTGGCACAAGGCCTTGACAAAATCTTATTTGTAGTCTTGGCACGAGGCCTTGGCTATGTGGTTATGATAGTCTGGCATTATGCATTCCAACATTATGAAAGTGGTTAGTGATTTTGCATGTGATTATTCGATTAGTAGAATATCCATGTGAATGAGTAAATGGAGTTATTTCATTTTACTTTTGCCATATTATGTTGATATTCATGTTTAAAAGGCTTTTGTTTTAGTTATACATTGCCTTAAATGTTTATTATTATTTATGAAAGTTTCCGCTATATTGTTATCCTTACTGGGCATTTGAGCTCACCCCTTTTCTATGTTTTATTTTTTCCCAGGAAGTGAAGAAGTAAATTATGAATTACCTTCATGGATATTATGAGGGGATAATAGTGTGGACTGTGGAGACGTTATGTTGTTGTAGTAATTTTTCATTTTATGATGTAATGTAAAACTTATGAATGTACCTAGTGTTTCCAAGGATACTAAACTAATCGGTCTTTCGAGACTTGATCTTTTGTGATCATGCCAATGTTTTGAAGTAATGCACCGGCTCTGGGTAGCTGGGGTCGGGGCGTTACATAGAGTGTTTTTAAGAAACAATATCTATTAAAAGATTAACACTATTTTATGTCCAATTTCAAAGTGAAATTAATTCCAATGACCACCATTAGATTAAATGGTAAAAATATATTCTAATTTCACATTATATCCAATTCAAATTATACTCTAATCATATAAGTAAATTAGATTAAAAAGCGGTTTTGAATTAAAATACAACATTTTTCACTATTCATTAAAAAATGAACTTTATCGTAAAAATACCAAATATTTACACAAAGTAAATTTTGATGTCCCGATTCTAAAGAAGAATTTTATATTGTCAAATATAAAAAATAAAATTTTCCAAAATTTGATTTAAAAAGCGTTCGCCATCAAAAGGTGGTTAATCGACCTTCTAATGAATATTAGAATATTTACGCTTAAAATTGGATTCATTCGCATTTTTAATACTATAACATTTATTGTAAAAAGTAAAAATATTTGAGAAACATATATAATCATTTTGTAGTTAGTTGTGTTCATTCCCTCCATTACAACAGCTAGGCGTTAACTACCATTTAAAATAATATTATCTTATTATTAGAGTGCAACACAAGATTCTCAAGATACACGTTATTGCGTATTGGGTATGCCATTGAGCATAGAATCCCCTTTAAAGTAATATTAATATTTTATTCACAAATATGGATAAATATGAAAATTTAATATTCTTTATTTACCTGGGGTGTTACATCCTTCCCCCGTTTTGGTAATTGTTTCCTCGCCATTTTTAAAATTGGGCTTGGAAACATCATTGAAAATCCAACATCGGAACAACAGTCTGTAAAACTATCACTTTAAAATAAAGAAAGAGACTTACAAAGGACACCTGAGTTAACCCATACTAGGATTCCATTCAAGAAAGCATGGACATGGAAGAAAAAACAAAGGGTCATGTTCTGAGGTAGAGTGATAATAAACATGTCTAGGAGAAATTTATCCATAAGAAAATCACAAACAAGTGGTGGTTTAAATGGTATTCGATTCCCCAGTAAGAACAGTTAATAGACAACATTTTTGTTTTAAGTTACTTTTCATTGAGGAATTTATTTTTGATCTTAAGGAAGCATACTTACTTGTCGGGTAGACTCTCATATCATACTAGATTTTTTACACAAACTCATATTTTCTCCAAAATATGAGTATTTAGGTTTACTTTCTAATATTAAGAGAGCTATAATCAACTTCTGTAGAATCACCTAATCCACAAAAGATAACTATATATTTCCCATGTCTTTAGACCTTAACCAAAACCAAAATTGTTAGAACAAGATCAGATAATCCACAAATGGATACTCCTTTATAAAAAATAAAATATATTCTTAATCTCCAAAATTTGTCTAACAAAACCCAAAGTTCAACAAAGACCATTCAATAAAAAATTTGTCCATAAAATTCTTCAATGTAAACCAAACTAGGATTGAAACCTAAATATATGAAGGATTTAATCACATAGTCATCCAAGGTAAAAATTAATATTTATCTCTAAATAACATCAGTCGCTCTTAAATTCTCATATTGAAAAGTAATTAACCTAATCACATATCCTCCATGATAGGTTAATAATTCCCATAGATAACCCAAAATAAACTAACTCTTAATTCATAAAATCATTTAACTAAAAAGAATAAGTCATACTAACCAGGGACTTCCCGTAGTCCAGTGGTAGGGAATAAATACCAGTCACACTTTGGTTGTGGGTTCGATTCTCACGGATTTCTCCAACATGATAGGTTGTCCCACGGTCTACGTGTTGTCCTTTTTCCAAAACTATATAATTCATAAAACATTCCCCAAAACGAGATAAAATCTTAAAAAATAATCATAACATATTTTAACCTTAATTTTATCTCATGCCTTTCATTTTCCATCATAATATATAATAACCCATAATTACCTCAAAAGTAAGGATCATATAAACCCTAATGGTTACCTCTATAATTATTACATGAACTTCCACATCGATTGGTCATCTCGTACATGATGCATTACAGAACAAACCAAGGTACAAGTGGTTGATCATGACACCTTGATAGTTGGTTTAGAACAACCAAGAGATTCCTCATTGAATCCCCCATTTCATCATGTCTCTTAATGATAGATCAACCATAGTTCCCTTCAAACCCATTGTCACTTTGGGGACTACTAGATCCATCCATTTACTAAAAACAGAAATTTCAGTGTGAGTATATCAACAAAACCATGATGTACTAATGAGGAATATAAAAACTATGATATAATTACTCATTCACTTTTTCTAAAACTAGGACTCTTTTTGAAATCCTAGTAATTATGGTAATGTCACTTATGACTAGAGAATACCCCATACTCTAATGTTATCTAAACCGACCTCTGATACCAACTATAAGGCCCCGACCATAAACATTACTTATTATTGAATTAAATGAATAATTCACATTGAGGATCTTTCTAGGTTTAGAATTTTAGAGAATTAGGACATAACTATTACATATCAAAAGATTACAAATAGACTCTTATATTAAGTTTCCATAAATAAATAAAAACTCTTAAAAGAAACATGTCTAGTTCCATGTTTTAGATAGCATGCCTTTCCTTGATCCCATCCTTGTCCCTGTTCATCTTTAAGTCCTGTGTAAAACATTTCAAAAACCTGGGATGAGCATAAAAATCTCAGTAAGGGATATCAAAATATGGAAAGCAAACATGAGTACATGTATACATAAGAGTCAATGAAATCATACTTTACTCATAAAACATAAGCACTTTAACACACCTCATCAAATCATGATTAAAACATAGAAATCATAACGCATAAAGGTAACTTGAGGCATTCATAACCTTATTATGTAAGAAGTAACCCTCTTGGTTATGTTTGGAATACCAATCACAGTATATTCCCTAAATCTCTTCAGATAAACCTTAACGTTTAACTCTTCGAGTTACCCAATGCATTGGAGAGCTATATCGGGCTCACCCGCCCTTAGTTTATCATGGAACCACCCGTCTTCATAACAATTCCCAAGAACCATAACATAATCATAGCACATAACATAAGCATAAAGTAATGATAACATTCCCAAATTTCAATGACAATATAACATTTTATGATATTGAAATAATGAATCCATTCTAAAAACCATTTTCAAAACCATTTAAAACATTTCATAAAAATATTTATAAATCAAAGTGTCCCATACCACATTGGTGCTTTTATCATTTTAAACCATTAATATACATATAAATAAATCTTTAAAACCATTTTGAAAACATAGATATTAATGAGAAATATTTATAATATTAAATCATTAAAACATTTAAAACGATATTTTAGTTAAAGGGTATTTAACAAAATGAGAGACACTTGAGTACAATAATTGAGGAATAACATTTAATCAAAACTTTGTAATATCATTATAATAAAGGGATTCATGATATAATATTTCAAAGGACAGTATATACATTGTATAAGAGTAAATTGGTGCATAACAACTATTAAGTCTTAGTGGAAATGTAAAATTAGATGAAATCCATTATAAAGATGGTATCCTTAAATTAAGGATAAATCAATCTCATTATTATGTGTGAAAAATATAAATACAACCAATATAAGTGGATATTAAGTGTAAAATAATCAAAGGTCATTCACACATATTCAATGGATGATATATTCAATAACTACATGTTGAACCCAAAGAAATGGAAATTGGGTTAAGAAGTTCCCTTGACAGCCTAACGACGTCACATCAAATTTTAGAAAATGAGTTGATGAGAGAGATAAAGGGTATATCATCTCTTGGAAATAAAATTTAAAGAAATAAGGACATATAAGAACATATCCCAACATAATAAGATGAAAATTAAAAGACATAACAAAAGAAGTCATTTAAAAATAGGAGGGTGAAAGGTTCCCTTACCGATTTGGGTATCTTTCAAAACATACACCCCATGAAAGAAGGACTATACCAAATTTATGTAAATACTCATAAACGAAATTATGTTACAGAATGAGTAGATTAATGGACATTACATACACCACTCAAAAGGAAATATTGGAAAATGTAGCATGAATCTCACGAAAACAAAAAGTGAGATAAAAAGCCCCATATGAAATTTCAGCAGCCTAACAGTGCCAATTAAAACATCCAAAATGGATTGATTAGAGAAAATAGGGTCTCTCATCAAATGAACATAAAAATTATAGTATGAGTAATATAAAAGAACATCCCAATCATAAGAAAGATGAGCTTAAAAGGAATGACATAAAAGAGTGTACTTAAAAAAGAGAGAGAGGTAGGATCTCTTACCTCGTGTCTGACATGACTCGATCGTTCTTTAATCTCCTGAATAATAAAATTTGGTCAATTTATAATTTATTAAGGACCTAATTTAAGGATTATTATTCATTTCATATCACAAATTATAATGTTATAAAAATTGGTTAATAAAGTGTGTTCATATCAGAAGTTTTTTTCGATGTTTGGTACATGAGTAAACATTGAACTTGTTGGAAAATAATTTTCCATGTAGTTATAGGTCCATCATATCCAGAATAGTATTTATGTTTTAAATATCATATATATCCAGTATATATTCATTTTATACTATTCCATAACATTTCGAGATACAAAATTAAAAGCACCGTTCATGGAGACGGTAGGCCGTACGTACGCATGAACGCTACTTTCTTTTTCTGTTATATTAATGGAATTAAAACAAAATGAGATATATATATATATATATATTATAATTACAGAATTATATCCATAATTTAGATGTAATTCATTACATATATATCCATTATATATATGTACTTATAATAGTGCATAACATTTGGAGATAAGAAATTAAATGTACCATTCATGGAGACGGTAAGCCGTATGTACGCATGAACGCTACTTCCATTTATATTTCTTATTTAATGGAATTAAAACATAATGACACATAAGATTATTATAATTACAGTATGGTATCTTATATAATATCTTTAAATATTACCACATATGGTATTAATGAATCAAATCACTTAGAGTGTGCGGTAGTCCGCACTTCCTAAAATGATGATATCACATTTAACCATAATGGAAACCATAACGGTATGCCATAAATGTAAAATAAATAAGATTAAGTAAAACATAAACAGATTATATATCATATATAAATATATTTACATATTAATGGCCCCCTTTTAGGGTGTTAAAAGAATATTGAACAATCATCATTTCGTGAGGCAGAAATTCACCATCCACTTTAACCATTAGATGTATGTGTGTGAAACTGTAGCTTGAAACCTTCTTATAACAACATCCTAGTATATTTATGACACTGTTTTTGTTACAAAAAAATTTCATAAAAAGAGTTAAGTGGTTGGAGAAGAAAAATAAAACAAAAGAACACAAGGGAAGACATTACCTTTAAATCGGGTAACTCTCTTTGATTTGAGCTCAAAGGCTTCCTTGGAAAGTATTATGCCCAAAGTGAGGCTTCAATGATGAATAGAGGAATTTTGAGAGATAAAATAGGCAGGGGTTGGCCAAGCCAAAGGCATGAGAGGTGTGGGTAAGGCGGTAGAGGTGGGGGCCTTTTATCAGAGGAGATGAGGGGAACTCTTGGACTATTATAAAATATTACTTTATTATATACTGCTTTTCGTATTTTAAAGGGCCCAAAAGGAAATATTTCAAGGATAAGGTGGTAAGGTTTCTAAATCCACCCATAAAATAGGATTGTGACAAGTTTAGGTCTTAGATATTATATTATCTTTTCATTTTATTTAAATTGTTCATTTATGAAGTAATCACTGCATCATAACGGTGTCATAAATAACATAATTTATTTAGTGTCTAAAAATTATAAAAAAATAAAATATTGTAGGAAATATATTTATATTTCTAATGAATATTTATAGTCAAAAATATGACTTGTATAACCCCATGTAAAATATGTTTTAGTAAAACAACTCATGCTTGTGACATTTTTATTTTAACATTAAATAAAAAGTTATTTATGTCATTTTCCAACCAAAGTGGCTCCATGGGGTCCCCAAGTTGACACATGGATTGTATTGTTAGGCCATGAAACATAAAATGAGTTTAGGACATGTGTCTAGGTCACTTCTTATTAATAAAACATTATTTTTACCTTAAATTACACTAATTACCTCTATTCGCGATTAAAAACTTGAAAGTTTCTATTCACCAAAAAATTATTTTTATCCCATTTAACCACATTTTACATCCTAATGACAACCATGTATGTCAGATTTTTGAAATTCAAATCACAGAAGTGGTAATCTTTCATTTGAACGAAAAATTCAGTTTTTAAACAACCACTTAATGGTTTCACTATTCATAAAAAATTTATGTTTTTCAGTAAAATACCAAAAATTCACCCTAAGCAATATTTAATATTCCGAATTAAAAAATGATGACTATTTTACAAAATTCAAAACGTATACTCTGAATTAATTAATTTAATAATTAATTCCAGCTATCAAAACAAATAGCGTGTTTTTATGAAACAATATCTATTAAAATATTGACACTAGTTTAAGTCCAATTTCAAAGTGAAATTAATTACAATGACCACCATTAGATTAAATGGTAAAAATATATTCTAATTTAACATTAAAAACAATTCAAAAGATAATCTAATCATTTAAACAAAATAGATTAAAAATTGGTTTTGAATTAAAATACAGCATTTTTCACTATTCATTAAAAAATAAACTTTATCCGAAAAATACCAAATATTTACACAAGTTAAATTTTGATGTCCTGATTCTAAAGAAGAATTTAATTTTGTCAAATATAACACATAAAATTGTCAAGAATTGGATTTAAAAATGGTTCTCCATCAAAAGGTGGTTAATCGACCTTTTGAATAATATTAGAATATTTACGCTTAAAATTGGATTCATTCGCATTTTTTATCCTCTAACATTTATTGTAAAAATTAAAAATATTTGACAAACATATATAATAATTTGGTAGTTAGTTCTGTTCATTCTTTCCATTACAACGGCTAGGCGTTAACTACCATTTAAAATAATATTATATTATTATTAGAGTGCAACACATGATTCCCAAGAAACTCGTTGTTGCGTATTGGGTACGCCATCGAGAATAGCATACTCTTTAAAGTAATATTCATATATTATTCACAAATATGGATAAATATGAAAATTTCATATTCTTTATTTACCTGGGGTGTTACAATATTTGTAACACCCAGACCCAAGATACCCAGAGTCGGTGCATTATTACATAACATTGGCATGATCACAAAGGATCAAGTCTCGAATGACCGATTAGTTTAGCAGTCTTGGAAACACTAGATATATTCATAAGTATTACATTACCTAATAAGGTAAAAAACACTACAACAACATCTTGTCTTCATATCCCCTCATACTATCCGTGGAGGTCATTCATAAATTACTTCTTCACATCTTGGGGAAAATAAAACATTGAAAGGGGTGAGCTCAGATGCTCTGTAAGGATAACAATAGAGCAGAATCATTCATAGATAAGAACAAACACCTAAAGAAATTTATAACTAAAACAAAATCCTTTTAAACATGAACATAAGCCTAATATGGAAAAGATAAAATTAAATAATGCCATTTACTTATTCACATTGATATTCTACTAGTCGAACAATAACATGAAATATCAATAACCACTTTCATAATGATGGAATTCATAATGCCAAACTATCATAACCAGGTATCCAAGACCTCGTGCCAAGACTACAAATTAGATTTTGTCAAGGCCTTGTGCCATGACACTAGTCAGTCTCATGAGACCTACCGATGAATCGAGGAGATATAGCGTGATCCACCCATCACTTACTAATTCCAATGCATTCCTCATATGAACAGGTTTATCATAACATAAACATTCGTATTAAAACTAGCATACTAAATGTTAAAACATTATCCACAAACCATTCATGGTATAAAAGTTGCACATCCATAGTCAAACATAACTCATTAGATACAATATTGAAGATTGTATTGTATCAGATTAACCTCAATCAAGAATAGTGATGGATATTGACATAGATGAAAATAATCATCAAAACTATTAGAGTGAAATATCCCCCTTTTTATTGAAATCATTTAAAAGTCACACTATTTGTCAGGAATCCATTTAAAATAGATTTTAGAATCAATGTGTCCCATACCACATTGAAAATTTTAAAAGGAATATTAATTTTAAATATTTAATATCCATATAAATAAATCCTTAAAACCATTTTTAAAACATGGACATTAATGAGCAATATTTAGAAGAATAAGCCTTTAAAACATTTAAAAATGGTATTTTAGTTAGAGTTTCTAACCAAAATAGAGACACATGAATACAAATAATTGAGGTAATAAAAACATTGTAATATCATTAGAATAAAGTGATTCATGATATACTATGTCAAAGTACATTATATACACCACATAAAAGTGATTTGGTGTATAACAACAAATACGTCTCAATGGAATGTAAATTGAGATGAAATCTCTTATAAAAACTGTATCCTTTGGTTAAGGTTAAATCAATGACATAATTATGTGTGAAAAATATAAATACACTCAATATGATTTGATATTGAGTGTAATTCAATCAGAGTACATTCACACATATACTTGTAAAACAACACCAATGAATTGAATATTTAACTCAACAAATGGAGATTGAGTTAAAATTACTCTTATCCAGTTCATATCGAAGACTTGAGAATTTGTCAATTGAGTGATTATGTGTATTTAAAGTATATCCACAAAAAGGGGAGTGTAAATATGACATAATCAAATGAATAGTGATTCCACACATAATCTTGGAGTAAAATAATCATTGAATTATGCGTAAAGCCGAATTAATGGAAAGTGAAATTTCAAATTCTTTTATCAATTTGGTATCATACGAAACATACACCCATTAAAGAAGGATAATACAATGATGATGAAAATACACATAAATTAAAGTATATTAAATAATGAATACAATCATGGGCAGTACACACACCACATGCAATAAATAAGTGGTGAACAATTGAAATCTCACGGTTTTTAAAAGTGATATAAGAACCCCCTTGCTTTGTACTTTTTCATTGGTCAACGGTAGGTTAACCTATTGTATAATTCTTAAATAATTTTTATTAAATTATAAAAGGATTATATACATTAATATGATATCATATATGATCTTTTAACATTGATTTGTTAATAATATCTTAGTATTATCGTTGTTTCAGGTGTTAACTCACTCGTTTATTTTATATGTTTTGTTATGTAAGCCATGTTTGTCATTGATAGGTTGTATCCTATTCATATCCCGAATGATATCAATTCCTTAAAAATTATTTTTAAATAATAAAATGATAATTATACTTGAATGGATACGATGGAGAATTAATCTCATCGCATTCGTGGAGACGGTAGTCCGTACGTACGCACGAGCAACAATATCATTCTTTTGATATTAAAATAATATATAATTGGATGGTATATCATATATACACAATCATTATCATGTTATATTAATTATTTAAATGAATTATAAATCATTATTATAACGATCAAAATAATAATATATTAACTAATAACTATTACACCACGACGTGGAGACGGTAAGCCGTACGTACGCACGTATGGTGACATGTCATTCAAAAGAAGGATAGAATACTGAATATGGTTGTACCATATTTATAATAATATTACATTATATAGGAGATACTGTATTCATTATTTTATAATGGTAATAACAGATAAAGAAGAATTTGAAGAAGAAATGAATTTGAAAAAGGGCGATGAAAACATTACCTCTTCTTCGGGTTCTTCCTTTTGATTTAATCAAATGGGATCCTTAGGTTGGATTTATGATCAAACAAAATCATCTAGGTTGTAGTGAGGGATTTTGAGAGAGTATTTGGGCAGGGGTTGGTAGAACCAAAAGGCTTTGATGGTGTGAGTTAATGAAAAGGGAGAGTTCCCTTTTATAAGAGGGGTGAGGGGCACCTTGGGAAATGCTAGAAATATTATTTTATAATAAATTAATATTCGGTTTCTAATGGCACCAAAGTGGATTATTTAAAGGTTAAGGTAGGGATAGGTCTAAAACCACTCAACCAACAGAATTTAAATAGGTTTGGGTCATTAAATTAACCTTATCTTTAAGTATTAACTCTTAGTTAATTAGTTTCACTTTTACAATGTCTCTTTGTATTTTTATATTATATGGTTAATAAACTTACTATATACATCCAAGAGACCCCCAAGTGGTACATTAATGATACAATTATCATGATATAAGTGTCTTAGCCGAACCATATATTTTTAGGAATTTATTATCAATTAATAATATAATATATTTTTTAATAACTATTATATGTCAATTTTGACACTATTCAATAATTGATTTTTTTAAACTCATATGAGTAGGATTACTTCGAAAAAATTCAATTAAATAAATACTAATATGTCATATTAACCTAGAAAATTAGTGTAATTCAATAAAAGTCTCCAATTATATTAATTTCGGTATTTATAATATCAATTATTTTAATTTTTCACTATTATGGTAATTACTGCATCATCATTGTGTCTTAAATATATTAAATTATATAATGTCTAGAAATTATAAATAAAATATCATTATGAAGGAAATCATTTTAGATTTCTAATTAATATTTATAATCGAATTTATCTTATGTGTATCCCTATATTAAAAATGGTTTAGTAAATAAACACTGATTTTAACTCTTTTAACTCTTCATTGTATTAAATGATAATAAATGTACTAATCTAATCCAAGTGGACCAAAATGATAATATTTTATTCCTAAGGTTGTTTTTGGTCGAGATAAACTTGTCTAATAGAATTAGGACATGTGTTAGGCTAATATTAATAGCATTTTTACCCTTAATTACCCTATTTACTTTTAACCGTGGTAAATAAAAAAAAGTTACTATTCACCAAAAAATTTCTTCATCTCAATGAACCTCTTTTTACTCCTTGATATTAACCTTGTATCTCGGATTTTTGAAATTTCACTCACAGAAGCGATAAAATTTAGTTTTATAAAAAATTCAGTTTTTTAACTACCACTTAGTGGTTTCACTATTCATCAAAAAATGAAATTTTCCAGAAAAAATACAAAAAATTAGGCCTAAGCTATATTTGATATTCTGAATTAAAAAATGATTTCAATTTTACAAAATTTAAAACATATCAGTTGCATTAATTAATTTAAAAAATAATTCACGTCATCAAAACAGATAGCGTGTTTTTAAGAGATAATAACTATCAAAAGATTGACACTTGTTTATGTCTGGTTTAAATGTGAAATCTCATCCAAGGACCAACATTGTTTTAAATGGTAAAAATATATTCTAAATATAATTTAATACCACTCAAATTAATAATTTATCACTATTAATTATTTCGATTAAAAAAGTTGTTTTTAATTAAAATTTAGTAATTTTCACTATTCATCAAAATTTGAAAGTTATCCGAAAAGCACCTAAATTTCACCCTAAGCTAATTTTGATATTACGAATCCAAAACTGAAGTCCATTTCGATAGATAAAATTTATAAAATTTCAAAAAGTTGTTATTACTATTCATAACGTCTAGTTTGATTAGTTGTGATGTGTTAGAATCTCGAAGTTGCGTACAACGCACATCATTGCATTATTCAAAGGGAAATGTACCGTGGAAGCATGGGGTGTAACATTCTCCCCTCCTTCAATAAATTGCGCCCTCGCAATTTTTTTAAAATTGGGCTTGAGAATATAATGGAATGTCCCACATCGAAAAACGAGTCAATAAAACTATCACTTTAAAAGAAAGGAAGAGAGGTATAAAGGTCTCCCAAGATAACTCATAATAGGATTCCATTTAGGAAAACATGGATATGGACGATAAACTTAGTGTTCAGTCCTGATGTAGAGGGATAGAAAACATGATCAGGAGAAAGTTAACAATAATAAAATCACAAACTTGTGTTGGGACAAACGGTCCTTAGTCTCCCAGTAGGAAAAGTAAACGAACAACATTTTTTTAAGTTACATTACACAAGGACGAGGAATTCATAAATGATATTGACTAAGAACATAAAGAGATATACTTACTTTTTAAGTAGAGTTTCATTCTTTAATAACTTTTTACCACTAATTCATTTTTTTTGAACAATCAGTATTCAAGAAGAATTGGTCACAATGGAAGAGCTTGAAGAAAATTCTGTAGAAATACATGATCCATGTAGGATAAACTATATATTTACCTTATATTTAGAGTTTAATCAAAACCAAAATGGTTAGTTGATATCTGATGACCCCCCAAATGGATATTCAATTAGAGAAAAAAACACTAATCTTAATTTCTAAAATTAAACCATCAATACCCCAATGTTAAATAAATACTACTCAATAATCAATTGACCATAAATTCCTTCATTATAATCCAAACTAATATTGAAACTCAAAATGTATAATAATGTAGTCTTCCATGTTAAATTGCATCTCCAAATGACATTAACTACTTTTAAAGTCACATACTTAAAAGTAATTAACCTAATAATTTCCATAAACAACCCAAATCACTATAGATCCACAATAAAAACAGAGATACAAATCCAACATTACTCTGAAAATGAAATCCCATACTATTCTATTTTCCATACAACAAAGTGAACAACTTCTAAAATAACATTTATCACTTAATTACCAAATCATTTTCATATACTAAGGGTATTCATTTGATAATACATAAGATCCCAAATCAAATTATTAATGATCAATAAAATCATTTAACTAAAAATAATAGTCACACTAACAGGGACTTCACATAGTCCAGTGGTAGGCGATAAATCCCAATCGCACTTTGGTTGTGGGTTCAATTACCACAGCTTTGTACGACGCGACGGGTTGTCACACGGTCTGCATGTTTCCCTTTTTCAAAAACTATATTTTATAACATTACCAAAATGAGATAAATTCCTCATAATAACCATAACATAATTTAACCACAAATCTTATCTCATACCTTTCATTTTCATCCCAAATTATAATAACTTATAATTCCCTCAAACCCAACAATCATATAAAACTAAATGGTCATTTATAACTATATTCACAAGACAAAAGATAATTATTCCTCAAATATCATTCTCACATGGAAAACTGCAGGGTTAAAAATATAAGAGAAAATAATTCCAAAGTAAACCCATCAACAAGGAGCACTAATACTTTTTAATCATTTCTCCAACCATTTATTTACACACAGACTCTTCTTCTTTGACCAAGAAAATATCATATAGAATAGGTCATTCACTCGGGTAATAGCCAGGTCCCCTACATTTACGTCAAATGAATGTAAATGGACTATTGGGACCATTTTTTTCTTCTTCCATAGTACTCTTCATTTTTCTTTGGCAATTCTTCACATTATTTCCTTCCTTCCTGGACGTAAAGAATTTCTTTGTCCCATTGAGACACATTCCTGGTTGTCTCCTTCCACATTTATTGCATTTTGGAAATTGAGGATTCTTTTCTCCATGGTCTCCACTGCTGGAGCTCTAATCATTAACCACTTTTCTCTTCCTTGATGAGTCAGGGAATTGGTTAATATATATATATTGTTGATCATATTTTTGGAAAATTGATTTGGCATAAATATGATTTCTTTTACGCCTATAAACATTCCATATTTTTCCTCATTTCCACCACTGTTCCCACCTTGTACATCATTCTCAAAGTCGCTATTAATTCCTTGGAATCCAGCCATTGACTAAAACCAGAAAGCATTGTGTGAGTAATAGTAGTCAAAAAAATCATTTAGAGATTAACATGTCACCATATTCTAAATTTGAAACACATTAGGATTAACCAAGTTCATTTACTCCCATCTTATATATTTAATACTTCAAATTGGTTAGTAAAGAAAATGTAAAATATCCTAAGCATATCCCCCGGGAGTGTCGTAACCAAGAGTGCAGCAAGGCCCGTTGTCGTGAACCAGTTCCCATTAGAGTCTAGCTCAAAGCGGTGTTTTTGGGTTTTACCCCTAGGTATATCTGTGCCAGAGCCGCCTCTATCTGCTCGTATCTAGACAGGGATGTATTTCTCGGAAAACTCACAAAATAATTATAATACCAATATTCTAGGAAGTTCTTCTATAATAATCCTCAAATTTCATCTTAGGTTTACGTGCTCTAATCAGAGTTTATCTAAATATAGCTTCCAAGGTTTGTACTAAACTTCCTATGATACCAACTGTAACACCCCGACCCTAGATACCCAGAGTCGGTGCATTATAACATAACATTGGCGTGATCACAAAGGATCAAGTCTCGAAAGACCGATTAGTTTAGTAGTTTTGGAAACACTAGATATATTAATAAGTCTTACATTAAATCATAAGATAAAGAACTAAAACAACATCTTGTCTTCATATCCCCCTCATACTATCCCTATAGGTCATTCATAAATTACATCTTCACATCCTGGGGAAAATAAAACATTGAAAGGGGTGAGCTCAAATGCTCGGTAAGGATAACAATATAGCAGAAGATTTCATAGATAAGCACAAACACATAAAACAATTTATAACTAAAACAAAATCCTATCAAACATTAACTTCAGCATAATATGTCAAAGATAAAATGAAATAATTCCATTTACATATTCACATGGATATTCTACAGGTCGAACAATCACATGAAATATCAATAACCACTTTCATAATGATGGAATGCATAATTCCATACTATCATAACCACGTAGCGAAGGCCTCGTTCCAAGAATAAAAATAAGATTTTGTCAAGGCCTTGTGCCAAGATATTATTTTGTCTCATGAGACCTACTGATGCATCGAGGAGCTATAGCAGGCTCCATCCATCACTTAAAAAGTCCAATGCATTCCCCATATGAATATGTTTATCATAACATAAACATTCATATTAAAACTAGAATACTAAATGTCAAAAATTTATCCACAAACCATGCATGGTATAAAAGTAGCACATCCACAGTCAAACATAACTCATTCAATACAATATGGATGATTCTATTGTATCATATTAACCTCAATCAAGAATAATGAAGGATATTGACATAGATGAAAATAATCATCAAAACTATTAGAGTGAAATATCCCCCTTTTTCATGAAATCATTTAAAAGTCACACTATTTGTCATGAATCCATTTAAAATAGATTTTAAAATAAAAGTGTCCCATACGACTTTGAAACTTTTAAACGGAATTTTAATTTTAAACTTTTAATTTCCATATAAATAAATCTTTAAAACCATATTTAAAACATGGACATTAATGAGCAATATTTAGAAGAATAAGTCTTTAAAACATTTAAAAATGGTATTTTAGTTATAGTTTCTAACCAAAAGAGAGACACTTGAATACAAATAATTGAGGTAATCAAATGTTTTTAATATCATGAGAATAAAGTGATTCATGATATACTATGTCAAAGTACATTATGTAAACCACATAAAAGTGATTTGGTGTATAACAACAAAGAATTCTCAATGGAATGTGAATTAAGATGAAATCTCTTATAACATCTGTATACTTAGTTTAACGATAGATCAACGACATAATTATGTGTGAAAAATATTAATACACTCAATATGACTGGATATTCAGTGTAAATCAATCATAGGACATTCACATATATACTTGTAAAAACAACACCAATGAATTGAATATTTAACTCAACAAATGGAGATTGAGTTAAAATTACTCTTATCGAGTTCATATCGAAGACATGAGAATTTATCAATGGAGTGATTATGTGTATCAAAAGTATATCCACAGAAAGGGGAGTGTAAATATGAAAAAATCAAATGAATAGATATTCCACACATAATCGTGGATTTAAATAATCAATGAAGTATGCATAAAGCCGAATGAATGGAAATGGAAATTTCAAATTCCCTTATCAATTTTGTAAATTATGAAACATACACCCATGAAAGAAGGATAATACAATGATGAGGAAAATATACATAAATTAAATTATATTACATAATGAATACAATCATGGGTAGTACACACACCACATGCAATAAATAAGTGGTGAACAATTGAAATCTCACGGAATTAAAAGTGAGATAAGAAACCCCTTACTTTGTACTTTTTCCTTGGTCGACGGTAGGTTAACCTCATGTATAATGGTGATAAAATTTTTATTAAATTATAAAAGAATTATATACATTAATATGATATCATATATGATCTTTTAACATTTATTTGTAAATAATATCTTAGTATTATCGTTGTTTCAGGTGTTAACTTACTCGTTTTCTTTTATTTGTTTTGTTACGTAAGCCATGTTTTTCATGGATACGTTGTATATTATTCATATCTATAATGATATCAAGTCCATAAAAATTATTTTTAAATAATCAAATGATAATTATACTTGAATGGAGACGATGGAGAATTAATCTCATCGCGTTCATGGAGACGGTAGTCCGTACGTACGCACGAGCGACAATATCAATATTTTGATATTAAAATAATATATAATTTGATGGTATATAATATATACAGAATCATTATCATGTTATATTTATTATTTACATGAATTATAAATCATTATTATACCCATCCAAATAATAATATATTCAATAATAACAATTACTCCACGACGTGGAGACGGTAAGTCGTACGTACGCACGTATGGTGACATGTCAGTCAAAGGATGGATAGAATAGTAAATATGTTTGTACCATATTTATAATAATATTAAATTATATATTAGATACTTTATTCATTATTTTATAATTGGAATAACAATGAAAGAAGAAGTTGAAAAAGAAATGAAATTGAAAAGGGTGGTGAAAACATTACGTCTTCTTCGGGTTCTTCCTTTTGATTTGATCAAAATGGATCCTTAGGTTGGATTTATGATCCAAATAAGCCCTCTAGGTTGTATTTATGGATGTATAGAAAGTATTTATGAAGGTTTTGGGCGAACCAAAAGGCTTTGAAGGTGTGAGTTAATGAGAACTGAGAGTTCCCTTTTATAAGAGTGGTGAGGGGTACCTTGGGAAAAGCTAGAAATATTACTTTATAATAAATTCATATTCGGTTTATAATGGATCCAAAGTGTATTATTTAATGGTTAAGGTGGGTATAGGTCTAAATACACTCATCCAATAGAATTTAAATAGGTTTGGGTCATTAAATTAACCTTATCTTTAAGTATTAACTCTTAGTTAATTAGTATCACTTTTACAATGTCTCTTTGTATTTTTATATTATATGGTTACTAAACATACTATATACATCCAAGAGACCACCAAGTAGTACATTAATGATAAACCTATCATTATATAAGTCTCTTGGAAGAACCTTAGATTTTTAGGAATTTAATATCAATTAATAATATAATATTTTTTTTAAAAACACTTTTATGTCAATTTTGACATAATTCAATAATTGATTTTTTTGAACCTCATATCCGAATGATTACTTCAAAAAAAGTCAATTAAATCAATCCTAATATGTCATATTAACCTATAAAATTAGTTTCATTCAATAAATGTCTCCAATTATATTTATATGGGTATTTATAATATCAATTATTTTAATTTTTCACTATTATGGTAATTAATGCATCATAATTGTGTCTTAAATAAATTAAATTATTTAAAGTCTAAAAATTATAAATAAAATATAATTATGTAGGAAATAGTTTTATATTTCTAATGAATATTTATAATCGAATTTATCTTATTTTTAGCCCTATATTAAAAATGTTTTCGTAAATAAACATTGATTTTAACTCTTTTAACTCTTCTTTGAATTAAATAATAATAAATGTCCTAATCTAATCCAAGTGGACCTAAATGATAATATTTTATTCCAATGGTATTTTTGGTCGAGATACACTTGTCCAATAGAATTAGGACATGTGTTAGGGTAATATTAATATCATTTTTACCCTTAATTGCCCTGTTTACTTTTAACCGTGGTAAATACAAGTAAAAAGTTACTATTAACCACAAATTATTTTCATCTCAATGAACCAAATTTTACTCCTTGATATTAACCGTGTCTCTCGAATTTTTGAAATTCTACTCACAGAAGTGGTAAAATTATGTTTTATGAAAAATTCAGTTTTTTAACTACCACTTAGTGGTTTCACTATTCATCAAAAAATGAAGGTTTCCAGAAAAATATCAAAAATTAGGCCTAAGATATATTTTATATTATGAATTCAATAATTATGTCTATTTTACCAAATTCAAAGCATATCAGTTGCATTAATTAATTTAAAAATTAATTCTCGTCGTCAAAACAAATAGCGTGTTTTTAAGAGATAATAACTATCAAAAGATTGACACTTGTTTATGTCTGGTTTAAATGTGAAATATCATCCAATGACCAAAATTGTTTTAAATGGTAAAAATATATTCTAAATATACTTTAAAACCACTCAAATTAATATATTATGACTACTAATTATTTCTATTAAAAATTTTGTTTTTAATTAAAATTTAGTAATTTTCACTATTCATCAAAATATGAAAGTTATCCGAAAAGTACCAAAATTTCACCCTATGCTAATTTCGATATTACGAATACAAAACTAAAGTCCATTTCGAAATATAAAATTTATAAAATTTCAAAATGTAGCTATTACTATTCATAACGGCTAGTTTGATTTGTTGTGGTGTGTTAGAATCTTGAAGTTGCGTACAACACACGTCATTGCAATATTCAAAGGGGAACATATCGTGGAAGCTTGGGGTGTTACAATATTCATTGAGTTGAATGCCTAATATAGATAACCATAAACTCAATTTCATCATCCGTTTCATATTAGATACACTAAGTAATTATTTTGCAGTAAACACTTGATGTGAACTACGTTATGTTAAAAAAAGTTAAATTTATAATTCCCTGTGAATTGAACGCGCCTTGAATTGGACCGGTCATGCACATCTAACTATGGTTTGGTTTTAACATATGATATGTATGGTTATGCTAACATAATTTATATAATTGAATAAATTATATATTAATGAGAAAATTGAATATTTTATTATTATTAAACATTTATTAATATTAATTGGATTTACATAAATGAATAACCATGTCTTAGATAATGTTAATGTTAAATCCATGTTATTTTAGTTCTATATTTAATGAATTTTTATTAAATAATTCATGTGATCATGGAAATGTATTCATAAAATATTTTATATGAAACGTGATATCAATAAAATAATAAAGTGGTTTTATCATAGTATTTTATTAATGGTTAGTTTATCAAGATGATGATATACTAAAAATCAACCTAGGTGAAATTAATACATTGAACCATGGAATTTTTTTTGTTTCATATTTTCACATTTCCATCCATGTATCTATTGGATTACTTTATCCTTTTCTCCAAACATTAACTACCTCCACCATCTGGGGAGCGCTATCCATTAACTAAGACTTTAACCACATGCTCGTGAGGGGAAATAAAGTATTGGATAATGGGAATAAATAAAAGGTAATAATGTGAACGCATGCACCTACATAATGAGAGGAAGGATGAAACACAATGTATAATTTCAATTTAATAATAAATAAAAAGTAAACCAATCATATATAATGGTCTGGACTATGATCAAGATCATCGACATACATTCAACGAATTTTGAATTTCAGAAAATAACAGTCAATTTTATTTCATCATATGTAATATAAATCATGCTTGAATAAATTTATTATATTTTTAATTAATCAATATTTTTATATTTATTTTTGTGTAAATTTTTATTGGGGATCCTATCCAACATAATTTTAAACATATTGGATAAATGTATTTAAAATTAACTTTGTTCAAAACATGTACTATGCAGGAAACATGATGAGTACCCATTCCAAATACTTATTGTCTATTATTATCATATATTTTTTCATCATGTGAAATATAGAATACAACACATATCACATTATATCATGTAATATATATAGTAAAATAAATGAAACCAAAAACACGTGTCATTTATGTGGATTATTCTGTTTTATCGAGCGCAAAGTAATGACTATATTGTTACTTAAAAACAATATATAATTTTAGACATCACATAAATATTAATTATAAATTTATTATATACTAAAACCTCATCATTCAATGTAAAATGCCAAATAAATTGAACAAAAATACTTGTTGATAATGATTATTCACTATAAGAAATTAATGTAAATTATTGATATTTTTTAGTAACATGATTTTTATAATCTATAAAAACAATGTGAATTATTCTCATCATCTATCCACAACAGACACCATGGAACCTAGATTTTAATAGTTCCATATAAATCTAAGTATCTCATGACATATTTAAGGGAGTCATGTTGAGTGGTCTAGGAGTTACATAGTAACCTGTCATGTTGGCCAATTCAGAAATTTCATGTTCCATATTTGACTAATGGACTAGATGTTGTTTATTAATTTTATATTCCATATAGACCAATTAATAAAAATAAAATATTGGATAGTAAACACACCATCTATTTAAACACATACCTAACATAATAAATGCACATGAATATAATTTAAAAGAATTTATTTTAATAATTAATAATAGATACATGAAATCTACCAACATGTCACACGATATGAACTATTATGATATATGGATAGGATCCTAATCACCTCAAAATGTTTTCATATAATGTATTTTCCTAATAAAATTATTTTATTTTTAATATATTTTATAAAAAATGTTATAGAACATCAGATAACATGATTCATATTAACGAATTGTTAAAATTGAATTGGAAACTAATGAAAATTGAAAAAAATGAATTATCATTAAATACTTAAATTTTTTTTGTGACCCATATGATGCAGGTGAAGCACTATATGGGAAATTCAAAACATTGATTTTATTTTCATAATTGATGATTGGTTTGAGGTGTACATTTATGGTAATCATCATGACCAATACAATTTAATTGAATATTATTTTATGTGAGAACACTGGAATAATTATATAAGACCATCTCTTAATATTTGTAGTTACCTTAATAATTAACTTATTAATTGGTATAAATGACATAATATTTTGATGAATACGAAAACGTCAATATGTTTTACCATAATTTCATTATAGTAATCATATATAGATTCATCTCTATTGGTGATCCAAACATGTTCCATTAACCCCCAGACATCGCCATATGAATCACTAGACTGTAGTGTGGTAGAAGAAATTGTTTGTGTTGGTCATCTTTGATCTCCCCAATAACATCATTATGTAGTATTCACCTTGATATCACATGAATAGAGAGAGTTTGAGGATAAGAATTTAAGAGATTACTTTTTGTATACAATTTTTTAATTTTAAATTATTAAATTATATTTCAATAATTCATTAATACTCCTCCAAAAAATTTTCCCCATTTTCAGAAGCCAGTTTATGGGTTCTCGGTACCCCAATACATGAGTCCAAAAATACACATTAACCAAAACAAAGAAACACCAAAAAAACTTACCATGCATAAGAAACCACAAGCCAGGGCACAAGAACATCATAGAATATGAACAAAACCACCCAGGATTACCTTGAGTGTCCTTCGGCGTGACCACCGACACCGACCCACATCCTCCAGTTGGAAAATTCTAGAGGAATTCACCCAGACTTCAAGAGATGGAATGGACCCCAAGGATCCACCCACGAGGACGTCATGTAATTCCAGAATGTGGATGACCATCTCCTGATACCATTAGCACCCTGACCGTATACAACCCAAAAAATCCCACCAAAAAACTTTAAATGCAATGTGAGAGTCAAACCAAATCAGTCCGGGGATGAAGCCTCATAAGAAAAGGAAATGTTACCAAAACATAGACTTAGTCTATTATTTCTTTCCTCCCTGTAAATATTAAAATTAATTATCCATAACTTAGCATCAGTATCTTCCCCAATAACGTCTTAAAAATAGTCCACCATTTTTCCCATGTACAGATATATTCTTCTATGCTGATTTACTGACCATTGAAGCCTCTCATGAGGATCAAATCTGGTTTGTCAATCCACTTTTCCTACCCAATGTTGACCTCCACTCTTACAGCTCTTCCCATCATATCAGCCTCTTTCTATGGGATGTCAACATATAGAAATTCTTCTTCCATGTCCTCCTCAGAGAAAAGAACAGGTTCCTTTATGTTCTTTACCTTATCAGTAGAGCTTCCCATTTCATTGTTGCTCTCCTTGATTAAAACCTGAGAATCCTCATCTGCCGCGTTAAGCAATAACACAGGCAACTTCTTCGAAGAGCAGGTCTCTAAAGGTGTGGGGAGCGAGGAGTAATCCTTCTTCCCCTTCTTTTTTTTAATACTGATGTTGTTCTTTGGAATTGGGACCACTTCAGCTGAATTTTCCAGTTCATCTAGATTGGATTCTTCCATGCCAACCTCATCTTCTTAACCTGGTGTAATGTGTTCCAAAATCACATTATCCTTTGATAAACCTTCAAATCTGTTACATAGGGGGACTGATGTCCGAATCAAGCTCGTACCCCTGCTCTCGTCCACCAATTGCAGCTCCCTTCCAGGTGTAGAACCACTGCCACCCGAATGCTTCCTTAGAGTCCCCAATTCAGCCTCCTCAACAAGCAAAATTCGACCAGATGTCTCAGCCTGGTTAGTCCGTAAGAGTCCGTACCCCATGAAATGATGTTGTCTATTAGTTTCCTCTAATGTCACCTCACGGTTTTCGCAAGGGGATTGCTCTATAGTCCTACCCTCGTTAAGATCTGGTTGAGAAACCCCTACAGGTCTATCCTGTCCAGACCTACCATTTGCATTATCAATAGGAACAATATATGTCTTGTTCACTCTGTTTAGGTCACCTAACAACTTGCGAAAGACATCTTAGACTTTCGGCCCAGGAGTTAGAGCAGGTGGTTTCTCTGACCTCAGCTGAATTCCAGCACCTGCAATCGTTAAGCCCGAGCCAACTGAAATAACACCCGCCTCTTGTTCATCATGGACCACACCATAATTATGGATAACCTGAGAAAGGTCTGATAGATCACTGCCTTCAGGGGGTCTAATGAGGGCCTCTTCACCAGGTTCATCTACCAATATATTCAACGCCATGTGATTCTACGAGATGCTATTCTCACCAGTCCTCTAATTACCAGAAATGCTACCATCACCATTGCTCGCATTACTCTGGGAGCTATCATCCCTTGCCTTCCACCGGCATTTCTTCAGTGAATATCCCAGCCATTTGCAATCAGAACAAAAATGAACCCATGATTTATAAACAACTGGCTATTTACACTGGATCTCTTCACCGACGGTGATCCAAACGAACTCCAACAGATCCCTTGAGGTGTCCACCTCCACACACACTCTAGGGTTAATCAGATGGCAGACAGCCATGGTCTGGCTATCAGAGCAGATATATCGCCCCAGTAGATTCCCCAGCATTATAACATTCGATGACTTTTGAAATGTTAAAGGAAGATTCAAGAAACTAACCCATGCCGCCACGGAAGGTGAAACACGCTGCATATGGAAATCATATGACCATCGATAAAGATAGAACCGTGATCCATTGCAGTTACGAGGGCCTCTCAACGAAGCCATTATCAAGTCTTCCTCCAACGAAAACGGAATCAAAATATTCATGTTTTCTAGCAATGTTACAGTTGCCTTCTATTTAAAATCCCAGGATCTAAAGAAAAATCTATCAAACAGATCAACCGAGGGTCTTCTCTTCAAAAATCTAGCAACCAGCGTCAAGCTATGCAGAGCCGAGGCTTCGTTAAACTCTGCAGCTGAAATTGGAATATTAGGTCGTCCATCGTGTAGATCTGGAACCTTAGGGCTCATAAAGCCTCAGGGAAATAGAGGAAGGAAGTTTGGGTTAGAGAATGAGATAAAAGGGGATTATTCTCTTGTGTGTCGTGGAGTAGATCCCTCACCCGGAGGGGGAGGAACATGCTGAGAGGCCGCCGACGTCACCGATCAGGAGTCGAAACCACCGTCGTCACCGCTCCCGCAGCTCCCCCAGGCATTATTTTCAAACTAATTCTTTAATACTCATGTTTCAATAAATTACATCAATTTTGTTTTTTTATATTATTAGTTGAAAAATTCTGAGGAAAATAAGAATAATTTAAATTTATGTTTTAATTGGTTTTATCATGGAATATTTTTGAATGATTTATAGGTGAAATTTATAATGTCTTATAAAACTTATTTTTCCAACAGATGATACCCATCAACTGAGACTACCAAAACCAAAAATAGTTCAATGGTATTACTAGACAAGCCTAACATTGAGATGGGACATAGTATCACCATAATTGATAATTTGGTTTTTGGGATTGTACACATGATTATGGTAGAGCACCGGTATGTGGGTAACATGTCCACATGACGGCGGGAGGGAGATGTCACTTGAATGGAGAATTGCATGGTGAAGAAGTGTGTCCTACTTCCCCCTTATGTTTTGTTAGAACATTGAATAAATGGATTATCTTATTATGTGGAGAAATCCCATAAGAATTTTTGATTAGGCAAATTCTCATTTTAACAGGTAACATGAACTCAATGAGATGATTCCACTGCAATACATTTCCTATGTCAGCGTCCAAATATATTTCATCCATGCAACTACCACGGTCGCTGCACCACAAGCTACACCACTACACAATTAACCCCCTATGATTGTAAAATGATAAAATCAAATACCTCTAGATTCCCAATTATCACTACACCATAGCTATCGTAATGGTGTGTAGTGATAAAGGGGTCATGACCTGATGTTCATGCAGAAATCATTTTTCTATATGCTACACTGTAGCCATGGAAAAGTTAAAAGACACCACATATATGTTGAAACAAAGGGATCATGATACACAATGGTATCAAAAAATATAATAAAATCATTGACAATTAAGAAAATATGGACAACATCATTGACGATATGGATATGAAATATGATATACAGGGATATAAACATGTTTCATGGGTTGTGAATCAACAAAACATTGACACCATAGGGTTATGTTTTCAAATACATGATTTAATATAGCTTAAATATGTGATTCAGAAATGATATTGCTATGGTTATTGAAGACACTCATGAATGAGGATCTATAATGATAAATTATTTTTAATAATCCCTTAAAATAATGAAGACCATTATAGAGATTTTAGGATGACCAATTATTTTTGATAAAAATTCAGTGACTAAGAAAATTATAAATTCTAAAGATATAGAGATGAAACATTATATATATACCTGCATGTTTGTTCTGTATATTGGAGTCTATACCAACAGTAGGTTACAATAGATGATCTTCACTACATTGGGAGGATTTTCGACTCATAATGTCTAATTCTAATAGAATATCTCAACATTTTACCTATAGAGGGTGTGGATGAAGACAATCATCATCTACATCGAAATTTCATCATTTGTATATTCAATTTTTTTTCTTTTATATATTTTATCTGAATAGTATAGATTGTTGAGATATTAAGTTATTTATCTTTAGTTTATCCAAACATATTTATTTTAGCACAAATTTCCTATTCACGTTCCTTGAACATTTAATATATCCATATTTGTTGAGAGATTAATCAGGGATAACAATGTATTCAAGGGAAAGATGATCCTGATACAAAATGGGATGAGTACCACTATGTTTAATTAATTTCGCATTGAATTAAATAAATCATTTCCATTAAATTCATAAAAAATTTATGAAATTTATTTGATTAATATCAATGTATAAATGGGAAGTGGGTGAGTGATATTCAACCTTATCATCACCTTCTATTCTAAGATTACTCATTGATAATTTAAATTATTATAGGAAACCTCTATATTAGAGCCAACTGATTTAGATAGTTCTAGTAGTTGATGAAAAGACACACTAAAAAGAATATGATATATCAGGGAAAACATATTGAATAAACGATCATTTAGTAACAACACTCTAATCTGCATCATTTTTTTTTACTTTTTGAGTAAAACCTAACAACCATTCTATCAATAATTTAGTTATTTTGTTTTAGTATAATCATGGAAGACATTATAGAAAATATTGAATTCTTATATCCCATTTCATTTTGGTTTCGACCCCATACCATCACTATTATATGCACTTTTATATATTATAGTATTGTTTTTATAAATTTATTATGCTTTACCACTAAATATAATAATGGGCCATTGCATTTCAATATGTTTATTGGTGCCATTTCCATAGAATAGGAATTTATAAATTCACCAGATAAATAATTATTTTTTATAATTTTATTTATTTTAGATTAGATTTGTCTAAATCATTTTACTATATTATGATCTGGGTAAACACTATTTTTGAAATCGAGAAAGTGTAAAATAAAATTCAATATCAATATGATAATCAATATTTCTCTTTGGTCACAAAATTGTGAATAACTGAAGATGAGACATTAATGTTAAATACAGAAGCAGTAAGGAAACCCATGGTACCCAAAAAATACACCCATGTATGGAAACATCCCTCCATTTCATGAAATTTGATTTTAATAAATGGATGTTACTGTTATAATTAATAGATAATGAAGCTAAATAATTAGAGGATATATTTATGGATGAAGTCCACATTGAATATCCATTTTATTAATGAAATATAATTTATGGAGTAATTAGATGTCTTTTTCAATTTTGAGGTGTATTCTGAATTTTCTATGGAGGACCCCAACATGAGTTCTAAAAATGATGAAAAATAAGATTAAGAGGAACCCTCAAATAAGGAAAAATATGATCATTAATAGATGTATGATAATGGATCTAAAAACATTTAAAACTGAATTTTTGAATAGATAGAAGATCCTTCCCATGAAGAAAAAAAAGAGAGTGGACGATGAAATTTGGAATAGGAATACAAAACATGATGTGGTGAATATACTAATGGAGGAGAATGAGGATTGGTACAATGTTTTAAAATCCCATAATCTATTTTTCCTCATTGGAATTGTACACTACTTGGTAATCTCATTAGAAACACGAATATGATCATTTTAAAAAGAGAAACACAAGAAGATATAAACTCGAATGTAAAAAATTATAAAAATGGATAAATGTTAGATGGTTGGCTCTATACCATACTCCAATTATGTAATCTAAAATTATTTTTTACCTTAAAACCCATTATAAATTAAAATTGTATAAGGAAACCCTATTTTTTATTTTATTTATTTATTTTGGATTTGAATTTGAGGATATAGTCAAACCTCCTAAACCCATTATCGTTGACCCTGATTTGTAATTGTCCATCATATTCAACATTTTCTTATATTTTTCATGTCCATGTAGATAAAAGAAACTAGTCCCTAACACTACTTGATACAAGAGGATAAAATATTCAAATTTTTAGGGGGAAAAACATTAAATTTCGTCCTTGACAGGTAATACCATATATTAGAGAATCATTTTAAGGGATTTATTAAGAAAAATACATATCTATAATTATATTAATCCCTTCTTTTTCATTTATGATACATTTAATTATTCGGTATGCCATGATTGAAGTTTTTAATTTTTATATTTATATGATTTTAAAATGAATGATAGTGAACTGAATGATTAGAGTGAAACATAGAAATATTAAATCAATGAATGAGGATTTTTTATGTTAGTCACATGTTGATAAAAATTTCCTTCCATATTTTCAATCGTTAATTTTATGAATTTCATGTTTTTTGATTTGTTACTATGAAATATGTAGTAAGTAATTTTCTATTACATGATATTGTTTCTAAGGGATTTGTTAAACAAATTTTATATCCATAATTTGTGAATTTAATTAAAGAACATTGTACATGTCACATACTAGTATATGATTTTGACCATTCAAAACCAATGGTCAAAAAATTCAAAAAAATGATTGATATACTCTTTGTTGATGTACACATTATTTTTAAGACCTAAATAACAGTAATTTTTATTTTATCTCTTAGAGAAAAATAAATTATTTTATAGTAATAGACACATTTCCATCTAATCTGTCCATTCCAACCAATATTCTAATTTTTTCATTATTTTTAGCGTAAGAACCTATTTCTTATTTGAGGTATAGATCGTTAATTTTTCATCAATTAGAACTTTAGATGTTTAAATGTGGCTCGATGTGGATTCAAGTTGATTTTTATGGAAGAATGGGGGTTTCAAGGGCTCATTTGAAGCTTGGACCCATGGTTTGGGGTGTTTTTGGCACGGTAGTGGTATGTAGATACCATGTAAGTCATGCTGCACAATTTAATGAACTATGTGTAATCTGATAGTCTTGGATCGCTCTATGCATGGTTAGATCATAGTGTAAGGTAGCATCTAAAAGGTCGTGTGGTAGGTATTCAATATTAATAGTCTTTTGATTTAGACCTAGTGTGTGGTTAATGAATTGTTGATAAATCTTGTGGGGTAACCCGGTGACCAAACCCTTCTTCTTACAGTAACTGTGCGAAACAATGAATGGTTAGACAAACCATTCGCCAAAAATGTGTGAACCATTTTAATTTTTTAATTATCCTTTTTACCCCTAAAATGTTTATAGCTTAAAAATAAACCAAACTCTCTCATGTTTCAAACTAAGGGACTCAGAGATATCCCTCTTTAGATTATTTTCTCTATATTTCGATTGACGCACTGTCTGACCTCTAAGATCAGTTTCATTCATACTCTTGGAATTGTAATAGTGATTAATTAATTCATATTTATCCTTTATTGATTCATCTAGTTATCGATTATGCTATTTGGACTTGTGATCATATAACATAATATCTCATTATTCATTTATTGTCTATATGTTTCCCAAAACAGGGTGAACTAGAGCTTCAAACTGGATGAGTTATATAGAACAAGCCAAATGTATGTGGTATCATTCCTTTTTCTTGTTATTGAGTTCATTATATATTTCAGAGTGTCTCCCACCCATTTTTGGTTTTGTCACCTTTATTTATAATTGAACCCCACTATTTATTATTTTTGTTTAGGTGATGAATGAGGTATTTTAAAATATTTATTGGGTTTCATATCTTTATTATGGTCCTCCCCATGGGTGAGTTCCCTTGGATGACCTTTTTTGGTCATTTGGATGAGGATTCATATGAGAAATTCCTTTATTCACTTTCTAGGTTTTCAAAAAATGAATTGAGATTTTGAATGTAATTACTATGTTTTTAAATTGTAATTAAATAGTTTAGGTTATTGGATGGTTGATTTTCCATTTACCCTTCTATTCCAATTATTTTTTGAGCATGTTTAGGTTGATTTTATTATTATATTTACCATCACACCAAAGTAAAATAATGTAATGCCCATTTAATATTTTAATTTACATGTTAAGATTCTTATGAGAAATGTGACCATGTGAGTAAATTGAAGGCCAAGACTTATGAGGTGGTCAATTTTTTATTCACCATTATGAGTTGATTTATATTGGTGGTTTTTAGTTTTGACCTATGCATGGATAATGAGATGTTTAATTGAATTTTTATGATGAAGGGGAAATTATTCTAGGTTGAATCATGATTTCAGTCTATAATTCCATAGAAATTACCAAATTACTGTTGTACCTTGTACATTTGGTAGATATATGATTATATTTGAATTCCATGGATGAGATCATTAGTTTAATTATCATTAATACATGAATGAATCATGGATGCCAATGATGGGCACAAAGAGGTTGTACATAAATTCTTGAGTGAATCAAGGATCCCTATAGGACTTCCATGGATGGGCTTGACTTGCCTATGTATTATATTTCATGACTGATACTAGGGGATTCCCTATATGACCACAAAGGATGGAATTATTTGAGATGGACCTATACCACCCCTAGAGAGAAGTCAGAACCTGTGAGGTTCACTAGGATCGGTTGGTAGGGTGTTAGTGGATACTCACCCAGAGTGATAATTGAATTTCAACATAGGGATTTCATGGAATGGATTGGATTATATTCGAATGTGGAAATGAAATGGTGTATGATGTGTCTGCCAAGATGATGCACAAGCTTGGAATCAACCTCCATGAATAATTACTTAGATGGCCTTCTGAGGTATTAGTTGTGCTTTCAACTATACATGGAATTTCATTCTTATGACATATTTCGATACATATGAATTCCATATAATGAAATATAAAAAATTGGGAACTACTACTATAGGTACTTGATATGCTTCTTAAGAGAAGGGGAGCATGTGACCAAGCCAAGGCTTGCGATGATTATGGTATTCTTTTTTGGTATTTTTATACATTTGGAACATATATTGTAAATGACTGTAGTATAACCTATTTTGATTATTTTATATAACACATGACGTGTATCATCATCTTCTGTGTGATATGAATATAGTTTATTCATACTCTCAATATTCTGTCATTTACTTATACTGTTTGAATTTACTACTTTTTCTATTGAACTATTATTATATTCCATTTTGTTAAAGACTACTAATGATCGCATAATCTCCCCAATATCACACCTTGGACAGCAGTGGTATTTTACAGCCTTTGGAATTTGGGGAGATGCATTTGAGTCCATGTGGACATTCGTGCTCAGAGTACTATTGAGTGTCATCCAGATTCATGATATTTCAAATTTTTATCAATGCAAGATTCTTTTTTTCATTATATTTTGTGAGAATAGACTTGTATAGGATGGAAATGGTATTTTTCACTATGTTATTCATGGGATTCGCTACCTTGTGTACATCGAAAACACAAACTGCCTCAAATTGAATTGATGATTTTTAGATTTTTAGCTATTACAGATGATTTTATTTGGGTGAAAAACTTAGGTTTTTTTCTTATTATTTATATTATTATGGGTTCTATTATTTTGAAACTCTATGATATGAGGCTACGATATCTCATTCACTATATATGAACTTGTAATAAATCACATGTCATGCATAATTAACATACCATTTGGAGATAATTTTTGATTGCATGTTATTATGATATATATTTCTACTATTGTGAATGTTATATTGGTATATGTTGTATTATGTATTGGATGGCCACCAATATTTCTTTATTCATGCGTATGGAACCTTTTGGAAAGAAATTTTGTGGATCATGTTCAGGCAATAAGGATAATTGTGTTATGATGTGCTATAGGTGGATGATAAGATTTGATTCATATGGAATATGGATACCCACATATTTGAATTTTTCATACCATTGGTTTACCCTATAGATAGGGGATGTGATAAATATGAAACGAACATAAAAATCAAGGGAAACTGATATGGATTTTTAAGGAGATGTTGACAATACCTTACTGCAGTACTTGGATTTTGGGAGTGGATCTCATTTGTTTGATGTCTAAACATAACCCATGGGGTAGGAAGATGGGTGTTTTCTTATAAAAGATGGTTTTGACATATACTATCTTGATATATATGATTTTGCGATATGAAATTGTCAATATTCTGGAAATGGGGAATGTTTTTGGAATTATAAAGTCATTCCACCATGAAAACCTCCAGTTATATGCTAGGGGTGGCGATGATAATTCCATAGATGAGGTAGGAAATGGGCTAATAGTGGACCCTCCAGTTGTGCCAGTTGGGGAAATGGTTGTTATACCAGACATAAGAGAAGATGAAAAGTTCCTTGATGATTTTTTGTGGTTCATACAAAACATTCATGGAGAACCATATACTTCAACGTCTATGGTCGAGCTGACGCGAGTGATCCAAAAATTTAATCCATGCACATTTCTAATGAATGGAATAACACATGAAATAGATTCAATGATATAGACCATTATTTTTATCATCGGGCACTTAGAGACACCTCTTGAGAGGATGGTGTAGCTCACAAAATATATATTGTGTGATTCCACCAATAGATGGTGGGATTTTATCAATCAGACTAATCATCATTGGGACATGTAATTGGGTGATTTTAAAAATAAATTTATATGTTAATTCTATCCTGAGACACTGAGGGCTGATAGGCCATGGGTGTTTTTGCATTATGATTAGGGTGCTTTGTCAGTTATGTACAATTTGAAACATTTTACTGAGATCCAAAATTCTGATGGGTGATGATGTAGAGAAGGCTATGCGATTTGTGGGTCGTCTCAGGTATGAAATTTTATTACAACTAATTTCCTTCAAGTTGGCTTTTGTATCTTCTATAGTGAATCAGGAAAATATCATAAATCATAACCTATGGGAGTGTGGAGGTGTGATTCTGGGAGTTTTGTGACAAATATTTGGTACTGTCTCAACCGGTGTTATAAAGAATGATCTGGAGCATCCTTGTGGTGATGTTATCTATCAGTACGTATCTTCAGGTATACCAGTGATGTGCTACCAATGCGGAGGGATGGGGAATATGAGGTCATAGTGTCTGTTGGACAAGTCAATTATTTATCTTATGGGAAGATGGGTCATCTATAATTATTTTGTAGAATGATTCTTCTAGCATCCAGTGCCAGATGGTCTACACCAACTTCCCATTTAAGATCATGTTCTGCATCTTCTCATCAAACATGGAGTTGGATTTCATCAAAACCTACACAATGAGGAGGTTGTCATGGTCATGGTATCTAGACCCTTTGTTCACATGGACTATAGGGTATATCAGCATCATGGTAGCCAAGCTGTGTCACAGGGCTATAGTATAGGTCATGCATATGTAGTGTAATAGACCCAGTAGGAGAAAGATCCTGGACATTTTACTATTAGAGGTACTATTTTCGTAGCCTCTATTTTATCTTATGCACTTTTTGATACATGGGATTCATATAGCTTTATATCAGTGCCTATTTTGGAGGTCCTTGGGCTTTATGGTTATGCTACTGATGGTGTGATGACACTAGACACTCAATTAGGGATTAGGAGGGAAGGTGTATGTCAGTGCATGGAGTCTCCCCTTGAAATTGATGCATGTCCCTTCGTATGGACCTTTTCATGATCTGTATTAGAATCATTGATTTCATTCTTGGTATGGAATGGTTGGTTTCCGTTCATGCCATTGATGATTTCTATCACCGTAGGGTGATTTGCACGTGGCCAAAGTTGGGAGTGTTTCTTCAAAAATTTGAATTGGATATCTTAGTGAGCTGAACTGGACACAAGCATCATGGGCTTGGTCGGATGAAATCCTATATTGAGATTTTATATATGGATTATTAGGAAACACATTCATATGATTTCCTTCCAATAGTTTATTGTTTCATGGATGCATTCCTGGGAAAATTTTTTGGATTACCACAAGTGATAGAGGTGGTGTTCTCTATCAAACTAGTGGTATGATATGCACCGATATAAACTACTCCTTATAGGATGGTTTTGGTAAAGTTGTAAGAGATCAATAGGTAGCTAGAGGACTTAGAGTCAAAGGGATTTTTCAGATTATGTACTTCACCATGGGGTTTCTCATCCCATTTTGTGAAAAATTCACATGATACCACTAGAATCAATGTGGATTATCGAAAATAGAACAAGTTGAGAATTTTGAACTAGTATCCTCTATCATATATAGATGATATTTTCTACTAGCTCTATGGTGCTCTAGTTTCATAAATGATTGATTTCAAATTCAGTTATCATCAGATGAATGTTATATCATTGTACATACAACACATAGCCATTTTGATCATGCATGGTCTCTATGAGTATTTGGTTATGATGTTCGATCTCACGAACGTGTCGACGGTCTTCACGGAATTGATGATCCAAGTGTTTCATCCTTCTCTAGACTCGTTTTGTGTTTTTCGTGGTTGATATCATATTGTATTATCATAATCAACATAACAATGAAAAGTATATTGAGATCATTTTAAATTCATTGAGAGAGCATCAATTGTATTGTAAGAACACAACGTGCCACTTCTTTATGGATTGGATCAACTTCCTAGGTAAGATCTTCATAGAAATAGGGTTATCAATAGACCCATCAATGGTGAGACCAGTTGTTTCCTAGGATAATTATATGAACATTTTTTAGGTGTAGTTTTTTAAAGAAGGTTTCTTATAATATACATTTCTTATTGGAAATCTCATGGTTAGTATTTCCATTTGACGGGCTGGACTTAAGAGGATACGAGTTATGTATGGATATATTCAAGCATGATGACCATTCAACAGCTGAAGGTAATATTGACTTCTGCATTAATGATGATTTTTTCAAAACCCAGAAGAACATACTCTGTATAACGTATTGTGTTAGGTATTGGGATATGAGTTGTTATTTTGTATGGGAATTGAGTAATTTTGTACGGGTCTCGATAGTTGAGGACACATGAGATGAATTAATAGATGCATGTTAACGAGTTGGGTATAGTTGTTAGCGCATTACGGTTTGGGATGAATTACATACTAAGAGAAACTTTTTTATTGTAAACATATTGAAAAATCCAAATGTACATATTTACACTGCATGATCTGAATATGAAGCAGTGAAGGTGGGTGGAATACCTTCAGTTTTTTGACATCATTCAATCATGCACACGATGTAAAGGTAATCTGGTGGATGATTCACTGAGCATGAGGACTCAGATAAATGCATTGAAGTATTCGAGTAGGAAGTGGAATATTATGGTTTTTTATATTGAATTGTAGGTTCATGAATGACAAGGGCATACATTTATCTAATTCATAGTTAATACCTTGAACCAAATAGATAGTGTGAGGGTGGGTCATCTATCAGATTCTAAAGGCCATGTTCTGTGAAGTCTGTGGAAGGTGAGGACCATCCTTCTGGTTTGACCATAGGTGAGGTTGAGGATATGCGTTTACATTGTCATGTGTGCATCTCTTAATACATGTGTGAGGAACTGTTGTGGTATTTCATGCCTTTGTATGGATAGTTCCTCTTGATATCACCATGATGAATCGTTATTTTCATCATCAGTTTTGGTTTACAGTTATTAGAAGAGATATAGTTGGATTTTTTTGGAGGTGCTCCACTTTTCAGTAGGTGAATGATAATCACTAACAACTAGATGTAATGTTACTATAGAAACCAATTAATATGTGGAAAAATAAAAATGTTGATATGGTTTTTGTGATAGGTTTATCATATTCTCCATAAGTTAACAAAATTTTATGGGTTATTTTTTCTAGGCCCACGAAGGTTACACATTTGTCACCACTCATGGAAACCTTCGGTGTTGATGAGCATGGGTGGTTTAAAATCTTTGAGATTGTAAGATTACATGAGATCCCACATTGTATCATTTTAGATACGGATGCCCAGGTAACATATACTTTTTTGTAAAGGTCTACAAAGGGTTCTAGGTACACAGGTGCTTCTATGCATATATTACCACTCTTAGAGAGATGGAATGTCAGAGCATACGATTCAGGTGATTGTGCACATGCTTCGATCATGTTTCCTGGATTTCATATCTAATAGTAGATGCATATAACCTTTTTTGAGGTTTCCTATAATAATAGATTTTATTATAATATTGAAATGAAGTCTTATGAGAATTTAAACGGTAGTTCATGCCTATTGTGACACCCCAACCCAACTTACCTAGATCCTTTGAATTTTTATAATACATTGGAATGATTCTGAGGAATCATTTCCTAAAGGACTGACCAGATAGGCAGTTCTGGATAGTGTATTACATTCATGAATGTTACATTTCACTTTATAAAATAAAACAACACATAAATGATCATTTGATAATGCTATTATTCCCCTAGCCTAACCCTACTTAACAATCATAATACAAAATATACAATCATAGGAAAATAAAATATAAGAAAGGGGTGAGCTCAGAAAATGAGTAATGTTAAATAATTCAGAATAATCTTTTATAAATAAGCATAAAAATTTAAGGAATTGTAGAAAATACAAGACTAATCCATTTTAACATAAACATCATCATAATATGGAAAACATAAATCAAATAATGTCATTTACTTATTCACATTGATATTAAACTCGTCGAATAATCACTTCTAACATCAATAAGTAATTTTATAATGATGGAATGCATAATGTTGGAAATCATAACCACATATTGAAGGAATCGTGCCAATATTTAAAATAAAAATATATTCATGGCCATGTTCAAAGACAGTAGTTTGTCTAATAAGACCTACTAATTCATAGAGGGGCTATAGCAGGCCCCTCCAGTCACTTACTAATTCCAATTAATTTATCATATAAAAAGTGTGAAATATAACATAGACATTTGTAATAAAACTAGCATACAAAATGTTAATACTTGACCCATAAAGCATGAATGGTATAAAAATAGAACATCCCTAGTCAAACACCTCATAATTCAGTCAAAACAATATGTAAGATTGTTTCATAATAAATAAATCTCAATCAATAATAATATCCTATAAAGTATTTTGACATAGATAAAAAATAATCTATAAAACTCATGGAGATAAATATCCTTTTTTCTTGAAATAGTTTAAAAGTAGTAGAGTTTATAAATGAATTATTTTAAAATATATTTTTTTGTCAATTTGTCCCATTCCACTTTGAATCTTTTTAATAGAATTAACAATTTAAAACAAACATTTCCATATAATTGAATCCTTAAAATGATTTTGAAAACATTGGCATTAATTAAATATATTTTGATAAATAAATATTAAAAACCTCTAAAATAATGATCTAGTTAAAGAGTAAATTTTGTAAAACCATAAATGATTACATTTGGAGACATTTTTATAAATCATGGACATTGATGATAAATCATTCCAGGTAAATACTTACACATAAACAATCTCGAATAATAATTAAATTGAGGAATTAACTCTTTACATTATATGTTCCTTTACTTGAGGGTACATTTTTTCTCCTATATAATAACCATAATATGTTATTAAATTATACCAATACCATATGTATATTTATGGTATCATTTATGATTAATTTATGACTTTATATAACCCATTTATTAATAATTTCATTGTTAAAGTAACATTTTCTATATTAATTTCTTTCTTTATCATATGTGTTTTAACATGTTAATCTTGATCGTATAACTTAGAACCTGATTTACTTACTTCCAGAATATAAGACATGATTTATATGTCATATACATACATAATATATATATATATATATAATAGATTGATATATTAACTGTAATACACCATTAATGGAGACGGTAGGCCGTACATACACATAAACGTTGTTTCCATTTTGATATCATATAGAATTGAAGTATTTGATTGAAATATATATATATATATATTCCTATTATTTTTATTATCACATATATTATATAATTATTAATAATATATATTATTTTAATCATTCATGATGGTGAATGTGGAAATAAATATCACCTCGTCATGGAGACAGTAAGACATACGTACGCAGCAGTGATGATATCATGTCCTTAATGATTAAATAGTGCTGAATTAGATAATATATTAACTATAAATATTATATATAATATAATGTTATTTTTTATATACATAATAAACATCATTATATCCATACTAATAATATAGTGTTGAATAAAAAATTACACCACAACGTTGAGACGGTTATTCGTACGTACGCACACACGGTGACTTTGTCATTAATAGAATGGATATAATAAGAAATATGGTTGTACCATATTTATAACAAAATCCCAAAATGTATATGGAATTTTACTTATTATTTTATGATGTAAACAACAGGGAAATATGATGTAGTAGAAGAAAAGAACATTGAAATTGGTGATAAAATAATTACCTCTTCTTCAAGTGTTTCCTTTTTATTTGAACAAAAGGTCTTATTAGGATAGATTTATGCACAAACTAAGTCCTATTGGATGAAATGAGGTTATTTTTTAGGATATTTACATATATTTTTCCACGAGAAATTTTTTTGAGGTGTGAATTAAAAATAAAGGGAGGTGCCCTTTTTTTAGAGAGGGGAGGGGCAATTTAAAAAAATGTAGAAATAATAAATTATTTTAAATTTATCTTCGGTTTCTAATAGCTCAAATGATTTATTTCTAGTATAAGAAGAGGGTTTTCTAAACACTCTCAAACAATATTTTTTAGACATGTTTATGTCATAAAATTATCCATGTCTTTTGGGATTAAACCCTAGTTGACCAGTTTAAGTATTACCATGTCTTCTTGAATTTTTATTCTATTTGATTAATTTAGTTTCAATAAAATGACAAGGGAAAATCAAGTGTATTTTTTATGGAATATTTATAATTATCTATGTTAGTTTGAAAAATTATAAATTTTTATATTTTTTATATCATTTAATAATAATGTATTTCTGTTAAAACAAATTTATGTCAAATTTTACAATATTCAATAATTGATTTTCTAGTCCAGAAAACTTGATTCCTTCAAATAAAAGGTATTAAAACATACTTAATGTGAAAATTTCATCCATAAAATTAATGTATGGAATAAAAATTTTCAAATTACATTTATTTTAGTATATATAATATCAATTATTTTAATCATTCGTTAATAATGTAATTTCTGCATCATCAATGTGTCATAAATTAATTTAGTTATATAATGTATAAAAAATATAAATAAAATACAATGACATAAGAAGTAGTTTTATATTTATAATGAATATTTATAGTCATATTTATCTTCTGAATAACCCTATATTAAAAATAGTATATTCATTTATATTTTAATTTAACACTGTTAACTCTTTTTTAATCAAAATATAATAAATTTCCTAATCTTACACAAGTGGATAAAAATGGGATTATACTTTTTTATTTAAGTATGGTTTTTAACGAAAAACACTTATCCAATAGAATTAGGACATGTATTGGGATAATTGTAACACCCCGAGCTTCCACGATACGCTTCTCATTCAATAATGCAATAGCTTGCATTGTACGCAAGTTCGAGTTCTAACACACCGCAACTAATCAAAATAGCCGTTATGAATAGTAATAACCACTTTTTAAAATTATAGAAATTTTATATTTCAAAATGGACTTCATTTTTGTATTCGTAATATCGAAATTAGCCTATGTTGAATTTTTGGTATTTTTCTGAGAACTTCTAATTTTTTATGAATAGTGAAAAATACATAAAAACAACTTTTTTAATCAAAATAATTTATACAGATAAATTATACTATTTAGTGGTTTTAAGGTATAATTAGAAAATATTTTTACCATTTTATCCAATGGTGGTCATTAGAATTAATTTAACATTGAAATTGGACATAAACAATTGCCAAACTTTTGATATAAATTGTTTCTTAAAAACACGCTATTTGTTGTAACAGCGGGAATTAATTATGAAATTAATTAATACAACTTATATGTTTGGAATTTTGTAAAATAGACATCATTTTTGAATTCGGAATATCAATTATAGCTTAGGGTGAAATTTTGGCCTTATTTTGAAAAACTTCAATTTTTGATGAATAGTGAAACCACTAAGTGGTAGTTAAATAACTGATTTTTCGTTTAAATGAAATATTACAACTTCTGTGATTTGATTTTCAAAAATCCGACATACATGGTTGTCATTAAGAAGTAAAATGTGGTTCAATGAGATCAAAATAATTTTTTGGTGAATAGTAACTTTTAAGTTCTTAATTGCGATTAGTGGTAATTAGTGTAGTTTAAGGTATAAATAATACATTAATAATATGAAATGAACTAGACACATGTCCCAACCTCATTGGTTGAGTCATGGCCGACCAAGACAAGCCATGGCCTAACTTGGGGACCCCATGGATCCACTTTTGTTGGGAAATAACATAAATTACTTTTTATTTAATGTTAAAGTGAAAATGACACTAACATAAATTGATCTACTAAAACAATTTTTAATTGGGGTTATACAAGTCCAAATTTTGATTATAAATAGTCATTGGAAAGATAAAAATATTTCCTACATCATAGTATTTGTTTTATAATTTTTAGACATTAAATAAATTAAAGTATTTATGACATAATAATGATGCAGCGATGACATCATTATTTGACGATTTAAATAAAATGAGAAGATAATGCAAAATCCGAGGCTTACACTTGTCCAAAGCCTATTGGATGAAGATATTTCGAAACCTTATCACCTTAGCCTCGAATTATATAGATGTGGGACCTTTAGAATCCGAAAAGCATTTTGAAATAATGTAACATTTCATTACTTTCCAAAAGTGCCCCTCCTCTCCACTTATAAAAGGCCCCCACCTCTCCCACCTTATTCACACCATCAAGCCATTTGGCTCGGCCAACCTCTGCCCAAATACTCTCCCAACATTCCTTCCTTACTCCTAGAAACCTCACTTTGGGCAGAACTCTTCCCAAGGAAGCCTTTAGCTCAAATCAAAAAGAGTTACCCGATTTTGAGGTAATGTCTTTTCTAATGTTGTTTTGTTTTATTTTTCTTCTCCAACCCCCTAAACTCTTTTTATTCATTTCTTTTGTAACAAAACCAGTATCCTCAATATACTAGGATGTTGTTATAAGAAGGATTCGAGCTACACTTACACACACCTACATCTAATGGTTAAAGAACATATGGTTTCTGTGGATGGAGAATTTCTGCCTCACGAAACGATGATTGTTCAACACTCATATAACACCTCCAAAGGTGGCCATTAAGATGTCACTATTTTTATATATGATATATAATATGTTTTTGTTTTACTTATGCTTCTGTATTTCTCATTTATGGCATACTTTATGATTTCCATTATGGGTAAAACGCGATAATTTCATTTTAGGAAGTGCGGACTACCGCCCCCTCAAAGTGATTTGAATCGTTAATGCCATGTGTGGGATGTATAAAGGATGGAGTAAATGGTATTATACACTATATTATACTGGAATTATATTATACATTTATATCATTATGATTTCATTCCATTAAATATGAAATTGAAATGAAAGTAGCGTTCATGCGTACGTACGGCTTACCGTCTCCATGAACGGTGCATTTCATTTCTTACCTCTAAATGTTACGTAATATTATAAATGAATGTATATACTGTATATATATGATATATATGATATCTACATCATTAATATAATTCTGGATATAATGGATATTTCACCACATGAACAACTTATAATTATAAGAAGTTTATTGTTGACTCATGTACCAAAGATCGACAAAACGACCGTTATTAACTTAAATAATTACATAATGTTCATAACATTGTAATAAGTGATATAAAAAGGATAATGAAATTGAAAATGGTTCTTAATAAGGTAGATATTAACTCTAGTTTATTATTCAGGAGGTTAAAGAACGGTTGAGTCAAGTCGGACACAAGGTAAGGGAACTTCTTAACCCAACTTCCATTCTTTGGGTTAATCTCCTACTTTCAAATTATGTCATGATATTATTATGTCCTATCTTGTATTTTTACATTATTTATGTGTACCTATAGTGAATACACATAATAGATATATTTTATTTAAAAATTATCTTTTAAAGTACTTCGTCTCAATCTCCTTTCATTGAGGCATATTTGGTTTTATACACAAATTTCTTTTATACGGTGTATAAACCCCTTTGACTTTTACGTTTATTCAAAAAGAATCTTTTTTATACAAAGCGTTTTGCTAAACGACAAAAGGGAATGTTTTTCTTTCCGTACTTATGCGGCGACAACGACTTCTCCGCCGCCGTGACCATTATTTGAGTTTCGGCTTCCTCTACAAGCCATCATTTTTTTAACGAAAAATAAATACAAAGTTTTAACTTTCTTTTATTTTGGTATTGAAAATGGTTTTGAAAGTGTTTTTATTATATCAATGTGTTGTATTGATATCTTGTGATTGAAATGTGGAAATGTTATGTTTACATTATGCATGTTTTATGTGATACAATTATGTTATGGTTTATGATATGTTTAAACCTATTCATATGAGGAATGTATTGGACTTAATAAGTGACGGGTGGAGCCCGCTATAGCTCCTCGATGCATCGGCAGGTCTCATGAGACAACTAGACGTGGAATTGGCCGAGGCCCTTTCCCAATTTGATTTATGGTTTTGGCCGAGGCCTTAATCATTTTAGATGTCTTGGCCGAGGCCTTGACAAAATGTTTCAGAATGTCCGACATTATACATTCCATCATTATGAAAGTGGTTATTGATATTGCATGTGATTATTCGACCAGTAGAATATCCATGTGAAGAAGTAAATGGCATTATCTCATTTTACTTTTGCCATATTATGTTGAAGTTCATGTTTAAAAGGCTTCTGTTTTAGTTATACATTGCCTTAAATGTTAATGTTTATTTATGAAAGATTCCGCATTATTGTTATCCTTACTGAGCATCTGAGCTCACCCCTTTCAATGTTTTAATATTTTCCAGGATGTGAAGAAGTATTTTATGAATGACCTGCAGGGATAGTCGGAAGAGGATATGAGTGTGGACTATGGAGACTTTGTTATTGTAGTTTTTCACTTTTTGATGTAATGAAAGACTTATGAATGTATCTAGTGTTTCCAAGGCTACTAAACTAATCGGTCTTTCGAGACTTGATCCTTTGTGATCATGCCAATGTTACGAAGTAATGCACCGACTCTGGGTAGCTGGGGTCGGGGCGTTACAGTTGGTATCAGAGGCAGTTTAGTACTAACCTTGGAAGCTAGATTTAGATAAACTCTGATTAGAGCACATAGCCCAAAGATAGTCTTTGAGGATTAGTATAGAAGAACTTCCTAGAATTTTAGTATTGTAGAGATGTTGTGAGTTTTCCGAGCAATACATCCCTGTCTGGATACGAGCAGGTAGAGGTGGCTCTGGCACAGATGTACCTAGGGGTAAAACCCGAAAACACCGCTTTGAGCTAGACTCAAACGGGAACTGGTGCACGACAACGGGCCTTGCTGCACTCTTGGTTATGACACTCCCGGGGGATATTCTTAGGATAATTCTCATTTTCTTTACAAACCATTATGTAAGGTTTATGAGTACATACTTCCTCAAAGGAAACATTTCTTTTTATGATTATGGATTATATCCATAAATAGTTCAATTTATGTTAAGTATTATACAAGTATGGAATTATGTATTTTGATTCATAAACTAATCTGGATTATGCCATTGTTTAGAAATGGCGCCTAGTAGAAGGAATGGAAACTGTATCAATGCACGAACTCCGTGTAGGGATTGCCCTCCTGCTCAAGATAATTATTGTGGACCTGGAGATACAACTGGTGCTGATCAACTTATTACCATACTGGGACAACTCACGCAGGTTATGAATAACAACCTTACTCGTATGGAGCACCCTGATTCGCAACGTGGAGGATCAATGCTAGACCGTTTCATGAGGCAACAACCGCCAACCTTCAATGGGAGTACAAATCCTACAGTAGCTGAGCAATGGATAAATTCCTTAGAGAAAATATTCCATGCCTTGGGGAGTAGTGAAAGGGAGAAGGTTGTCATGGCAGTTTACCGCCTCACTGGAGATGCCGATCAGTGGTGGTCACTGATTCAAAACACAAAGGAAGATGATGACGTATCGAATATGGAATGGAGGGAGTTCAAAGAGCTTTTCTTAGAAAAATACTTTCCTCGTGACCATCGAGCAGATATGGAAAGGCAATTTCTGAGTCTGAGGCAGAAGGAGGATGAGAATGTCGCAAAGTATGAGGCTAACTTTACAAGGTTAGCGAGGCATGCTGCCGATTATATACGTAACCCAAGGAGTAAGATTGATCGTTTCTTTGATGGGTTAAAACCATTTCTCCGACGAGCTTTAGTATCACAATCCTTCTCATCATACGAAGATATAGTCTCATGTCCTATCAAGACAGAAAAGGAATTCTCTAAGTCTTATGACAACAAAGTAAAGCAAGAGAAGAAGAGAACGGTGGAACAAGAGACAGATAAAGGGAAAAAGGGAAAGAAGGATTTTCCATTATGTGATAATTGTGGGAAGAATCACCCTGGTACTTGCCTAAAAGGAATGGGAGTCTGTTATAAATGTGGAGAAAAAGGTCACCAGGCACGTGATTGCAAGGGAAAGAAAGAGGCTGTCAAAGTTGAATGCTACAATTGTAGAGAAATGGGTCATTACGCAAATGAATGTCCTAAGCGTCAAGGAATCTTACCTCAGAAAAGGCCAAGGGATCAGGGACAATCTTATGCTATTACTACAGTTGAAGCAGAATAACTAATGTATTGATGCTTTCGGACTCATGGATTATATTCTGGTTATTAGAATAATGTGATCTATATAAGGATTGTACTGCAGTACTTGTTGGTTTCAGTAAGGTTTTAATATGATTAAGGTAATCATATTTTTAGTATGTGACAATAAGAGAAACTTTTATTTGTTTGGGGAATCTGATGTTACAATTGATTTTGGAATTAAGAGACCTTTTAGAGAAAGTTTGGACAGAGGTATTTTGGATAACTATAAATGTTGGGATGGATTAAGTTGAACTTTGAATAGTATTGTTTAAGGTTAAAACTTTTCTGAAGATTATTTCTGGAATACTATAATACTATATTTTTAGAAAAAGGACAACCTGCAGGGTGGGGAATAACCCATCGCGTCGGACACAGCTGCAGGAATCGAACCCACAACCATAGTGCGACAAGCCTTTATTTCCTACCACTAGCCTACAGGAAGTCCCTGGTTATTACAAAATCGTTTTACTAATCTAAATGGTATGTGTTAACATTTGGAACCTTATACAATTAGGATAAATAGAATATTTTTGAGTTCCGTTACCATTTGGAGTAAAAGTTGGGTTTGTGGTAAAAATTTATTAACGAATGAAAGTATACATAACAAGTATGTATATTCCCCTACGTTCTTAGTAAATCTCATAAATAAATTCCTCAACATAATAAAAGGTAACTTAAAACAAAAATGTTGTCGGTTAACTTTTCCAACTGGGGATTCAATGACCGTTTAACCAATCACAAGTTTGTGATTTTCTTATGGTTAAACTTTCTCCTAATCCTGTTTTCTATAACTCTCCATCAGACCTTGATGGTTTGTTTCTCCTCCATATCCATATTTTCATAGAATCCTAGAATGGGCTATATCGGGTGACCTTTGTACTTATCCTGCTTTCTTTTAATGTTATATATTTATTAACCTTATTTCCGATGTGGGTTTTCCACAAAGGTATTTTCTATTTTCAGCCTTTTATTATCAAAGAAAAATTTCAAATTGCGAGGACGCAATTTATTGAAGGAGGGGAGAATGTAACACCCCGAGCTTCCACGATACGCTTCTCATTCAATAATGCAATAGCTTGCATTGTACGCAAGTTCGAGTTCTAACACACCGCAACTAATCAAAATAGCCGTTATGAATAGTAATAACCACTTTTTAAAATTATAGAAATTTTATATTTCAAAATGGACTTCATTTTTGTATTCGTAATATCGAAATTAGCCTATGTTGAATTTTTGGTATTTTTCTGAGAACTTCTAATTTTTTATGAATAGTGAAAAATACATAAAAACAACTTTTTTAATCAAAATAATTTATACAGATAAATTATACTATTTAGTGGTTTTAAGGTATAATTAGAAAATATTTTTACCATTTTATCCAATGGTGGTCATTAGAATTAATTTAACATTGAAATTGGACATAAACAATTGCCAAACTTTTGATATAAATTGTTTCTTAAAAACACGCTATTTGTTGTAACAGCGGGAATTAATTATGAAATTAATTAATACAACTTATATGTTTGGAATTTTGTAAAATAGACATCATTTTTGAATTCGGAATATCAATTATAGCTTAGGGTGAAATTTTGGCCTTATTTTGAAAAACTTCAATTTTTGATGAATAGTGAAACCACTAAGTGGTAGTTAAATAACTGATTTTTCGTTTAAATGAAATATTACAACTTCTGTGATTTGATTTTCAAAAATCCGACATACATGGTTGTCATTAAGAAGTAAAATGTGGTTCAATGAGATCAAAATAATTTTTTGGTGAATAGTAACTTTTAAGTTCTTAATCGCGATTAGTGGTAATTAGTGTAGTTTAAGGTATAAATAATACATTAATAATATGAAATGACCTAGACACATGTCCCAACCTCATTGGTTGAGTCATGGCCGACCAAGACAAGCCATGGCCTAACTTGGGGACCCCATGGATCCACTTTTGTTGGGAAATAACATAAATTACTTTTTATTTAATGTTAAAGTGAAAATGACACTAACATAAATTGTTCTACTAAAACAATTTTTAATTGGGGTTATACAAGTCCAAATTTTGATTATAAATAGTCATTGGAAAGCTAAAAAGATTTCCTACATCATAGTATTTGTTTTATAATTTTTAGACATTAAATAAATTAAAGTATTTATGACATAATAATGATGCAGCGATGACATCATTATTTGACGATTTAAATAAAATGAGAAGATAATGCAAAATCCGAGGCTTACACTTGTCCAAAGCCTATTGGATGAAGATATTTCGAAACCTTATCACCTTAGCCTCAAATTATATAGATGTGGGACCTTTAGAATCCGAAAAGCATTTTGAAATAATGTAACATTTCATTACTTTCCAAAAGTGCCCCTCCTCTCCACTTATAAAAGGCCCCCACCTCTCCCACCTTATTCACACCATCAAGCCATTTGGCTCGGCCAACCTCTGCCCAAATACTCTCCCAACATTCCTTCCTTACTCCTAGAAACCTCACTTTGGGCAGAACTCTTCCCAAGGAAGCCTTTAGCTCAAATCAAAAAGAGTTACCCGATTTTGAGGTAATGTCTTTTCTAATGTTGTTTTGTTTTATTTTTCTTCTCCAACCCCCTAAACTCTTTTTATTCATTTCTTTTGTAACAACACCAGTATCCTCAATATACTAGGATTTTGTTATAAGAAGGATTCGAGCTACACTTACACACACCTACATCTAATGGTTAAAGAACATATGGTTTCTGTGGATGGCGAATTTCTGCCTCACGAAACGATGATTGTTCAACACTCATATAACACCTCCAAAGGTGGCCATTAAGATGTCACTATTTTTATATATGATATATAATATGTTTTTGTTTTACTTATGCTTCTGTATTTCTCATTTATGGCATACTTTATGATTTCCATTATGGGTAAAACGCGATAATTTCATTTTAGGAAGTGCGGACTACCGCCCCCTCAAAGTGATTTGAATCGTTAATGCCATGTGTGGGATGTATAAAGGATGGAGTAAATGGTATTATACACTATATTATACTGGAATTATATTATACATTTATATCATTATGATTTCATTCCATTAAATATGAAATTGAAATGAAAGTAGCGTTCATGCGTACGTACGGCTTACCGTCTCCATGAACGGTGCATTTCATTTCTTACCTCTAAATGTTACGTAATATTATAAATGAATGTATATACTGTATATATATGATATATATGATATCTACATCATTAATATAATTCTGGATATAATGGATATTTCACCACATGAACAACTTATAATTATAAGAAGTTTATTGTTGACTCATGTACCAAAGATCGACAAAACGACCGTTATTAACTTAAATAATTACATAATGTTCATAACATTGTAATAAGTGATATAAAAAGGATAATGAAATTGAAAATGGTTCTTAATAAGGTAGATATTAACTCTAGTTTATTATTCAGGAGGTTAAAGAACGGTTGAGTCAAGTCGGACACAAGGTAAGGGAACTTCTTAACCCAACTTCCATTCTTTGGGTTAATCTCCTACTTTCAAATTATGTCATGATATTATTATGTCCTATCTTGTATTTTTACATTATTTATGTGTACCTATAGTGAATACACATAATAGATATATTTTATTTAAAAATTATCTTTTAAAGTACTTCGTCTCAATCTCCTTTCATTGAGGCATATTTGGTTTTATACACAAATTTCTTTTATACGGTGTATAAACCCCTTTGACTTTTACGTTTATTCAAAAAGAAGCTTTTTTATACAAAGCGTTTTGCTAAACGACAAAAGGGAATGTTTTTCTTTCCGTACTTATGCGGCGACAACGACTTCTCCTCCGCCGTGACCATTATTTGAGTTTCGGCTTCCTCTACAAGCCATCATTTTTTTAACGAAAAATAAATACAAAGTTTTAACTTTCTTTTATTTTGGTATTGAAAATGGTTTTGAAAGTGTTTTTATTATATCAATGTGTTGTATTGATATCTTGTGATTGAAATGTGGAAATGTTATGTTTACATTATGCATGTTTTATGTGATACAATTATGTTATGGTTTATGATATGCTTAAACCTATTCATATGAGGAATGTATTGGACTTAATAAGTGACGGGTGGAGCCCGCTATAGCTCCTCGATGCATCGGCAGGTCTCATGAGACAACTAGACGTGGAATTGGCCGAGGCCCTTTCCCAATTTGATTTATGGTTTTGGCCGAGGCCTTAATCATTTTAGATGTCTTGGCCGAGGCCTTGACAAAATGTTTCAGAATGTCCGGCATTATACATTCCATCATTATGAAAGTGGTTATTGATATTGCATGTGATTATTCGACCAGTAGAATATCCATGTGAAGAAGTAAATGGCATTATCTCATTTTACTTTTGCCATATTATGTTGAAGTTCATGTTTAAAAGGCTTTTGTTTTAGTTATACATTGCCTTAAATGTTAATGTTTATTTATGAAAGCTTCCGCATTATTGTTATCCTTACTGAGCATCTGAGCTCACCCCTTTCAATGTTTTAATATTTTCCAGGATGTGAAGAAGTATTTTATGAATGACCTGCAGGGATAGTCGGAAGAGGATATGAGTGTGGACTATGGAGACTTTGTTATTGTAGTTTTTCACTTTTTGATGTAATGAAAGACTTATGAATGTATCTAGTGTTTCCAAGGCTACTAAACTAATCGGTCTTTCGAGACTTGATCCTTTGTGATCATGCCAATGTTACGAAGTAATGCACCGACTCTGGGTAGCTGGGGTCGGGGCGTTACAATAATTTTATTCTATTATAATATAATTTTTACCTTTATTTAACCTACATATTTATAAGTGGTAAATAATAATAAAAAATTACTATTCTCCAAAAATTATTTTTATCTTATTGAAAAACATTTTACATACTGATGAAAATGATGTATGTCAGTTTTTTGAAATTCATTTCACAGAAGCGGTAAAATTACAATTTATGCTAATTTGAAAATATACCTAGACGGTGGATAAATGTGCCAAAAAGTTGGGTACAAAGATGTTAAAAATAGTTCAACGATTTATTACATATAATTCTATTATAAAATGGCTCAAATAAAATACATTGGGATAATATGTATTATGAATATATATTTACATTAATATAAATTTTAATTGAAAGGAATTATTTAAATGAAAATGTCGGTTTTCATGTACTATGTAATATTTTTCACTATTCATCAAAAAATGAATGTTTTCAGAAAAATACCAACAATTTATCATAATATAATTTTGATATTTCTAATTCAAAAATATTTTCAATTATACCAAATTCAATTTTTAGGAGCTCCTATTATTAATTTTATTACTTTTCACAGAAATACATAAAAAAATTTCATTTAAATTTGTTTTTTAATATATAACTATATTAACGAAAAATATAAATTTCATTATAAATATGTTATATTTATGGTAAAACATTATAATTAATATTTTAAATATATTTGTTACTATTAATATTACAAAATTTAATTGATAAAAAAATAACATTCAAATAATTATAAAACTAATGTGTTGCTTCACAGAAACTCGATATAACATATAATGCAAGCCATGTTTTTGTTGCGTGAAATATAAGCTATTAAATTACATTAAAGAGATAAATTACTTAGAATTCATGGGGTGTTACATTCTCACCACCTTCAATAAATTGTGTCCTCGTAATTTGAAATTAGTTTTTGAAAATAAATGGTTGAAAACAGAATATACCTTTATGGAAAAACCAACACAAAAATAGGGTTAATAAATTTTTTTAATAAGAGGGAATGAGAAATGAAAAATCACCACCAAAATTGGATTTCGAAGAAGATAATATTTGTGGAAATTAGAGACATATAATTGGGGGAAAATGAAAATATTTATATGGAGTCATTAAGTTTATCATTCACAAACATGTGAACACTAAATAGGAATTTGAGGGTGTTGAAGACAAAAATATATGATGATTTAATGTATAATAGTTTTGAAAAAAACATATTTTATTAGTATAATATATTTTTTTAGATACATTTTTTTGAAGTGAAGGGATTAATTTATAATCAACATAAGAACTCAAGAAAACATAATTCATTTCATTATCATTCATAACCATAATATAATTATTTGGTTGTGCTTCAATATATTTTCACTTTATCCCTTACATTGGGAAATAATTGATAAAAATTTATTTATTTACGTCTGAAACACATTTGATAAATCATAAGGTCCAAAATTATTCCTCAATCCTCTATATGTTTACTAAAATCAAAAAGTATAGGTCAATGTATCCAATAAATTATACTTTAACCTTAAAAAATTTCAAGTGCTCAACATAATCTATCACAACGTTTTGACTTATCCATAATACTAGTGCCCAAACTCACAATAAAAAAAATTTATATGGGAGGTTAACATAATGAAGAACAATTTTTTCCACATAATAACATTTGAATACCTTCATCATGTATTTTCTTAAAACAAGGTAATACCCTGAATTACTATAAAACCATATTGAAAACATTCATGCTCTCTTATTCCATATATAATGATAGATATAGTCCTTAAATCAAAAATTTTGTAAACTCGAACAATGATGGAATAAACAAACAATTAATTAGTTCTAATTTAGTCGAAAATACAGAATATAATTTATCCAAAACAATCATCTCTTGTTCTAAAAGAACTACCACAGTATCAGGACCATACTAAGGTTTATATTTCTATCAACCATGTATCTTAAAAATCGTTTAACGTGATTGTAACGACCCGGACCTGGCCAGCCACCCGAACAGTGTCGAACGGGTCGGTTGTTACTACCATAGGCACACCTCCCCGAACGCAAAAGGTTGCTGACTAGCAGCGAGGGTCTGAATAGGTATAGTGGGGAGGTTATACCCTCTCATAGGATCATAACAAGGGTACGTGTATGAGTATAATAGTAATATTCGCAGCGGAAAGAAAGACTCAGCAGACTCGAACCAGACCCACAGAGCGGAAGCATAATCAATATAGACAAACAGCGGAAGCTGTAAATATAACAACAACAGAAGAAAGAAACACAATAGCATGCTCATAACATGTAACTACTACTGAACAGTAAAACATGCATCCAAAGCAGGTCATACACAACTGAATATAAAAAGGGCGCCAATGGCTAACCAATAATAGCTACAGTAAGAAAGCATGCCGATACAGAAAAGTAATCAAACCAATGTAAACCACATCTAGGCATGACCTCAAGGTCCATACCATCTACATGCAATAACTAACGCAGCCCCGCTCCTGTCTCTGGCCTCTTCCCTGCATGTAAATCCATAAAGTCTGCACGCATCCCGAAGGGCCCATGTAGGGTGTGAGACAAATCTCAGTAGGATACCACCCAATGGTGCATAACAAATATATGTGTTTAAGAAGTCATGCATTTCAAGGAAATTGGTAAACAATACTATGCACAAGTAAACAAAAACTCCACTGGTGCTCAACAGCCACCACAGATTATCACCTGCTTCGGCCAATGCCAGAATCTCTGTCGTGTAACCCGGCACCACGTGCCACCTGACACCTCGTGTCTCAAGTACCGACGTCCCGAAGGCATGCCCAAAATAGTAACTCGGCACCATGTGCCTCCTGACACCTTGTTCCTCAAGTACCGATGTCCCGAAGGCACGCCCAAAATAGTCACCCGGCACCACGTACATGCTGACACCTCATGCCTCAACTCCCGACATCCCGAAGGCACGCCTAAGAATAGTAACCCGGCACTATGTGCCTCCTAACACCTCATGTCTTAAGTACCGATGTACCAAAGTCACGCCCATTCCCTGAAGGCTCCTCATCTCCCTCGTGGTGTTCTACGGAAAGAACCCCCAACCAAAGTACCTAACCACAACTAGGGGGGCCTCTACCCACACGAGTGGTCATAACCACCTCATCACGGAGAATCTCTGTGTGCACACTACTCAAATTCTTGGTGAGCGGTAGTCACCCAAAATAGTCCTAAGCCCCCAAAACATCTGACCCCTCGTGTCCCTATGACCATGTCTATCATGTCCGATGGTCTCTTCATCCAGGTTACCCGAGCCATGCCCAACCTGATAGTCACACTACCTCAATCCGATGTTTATGACGCCCAATATCATGGTCAAAACCACCCAAAGTTACCTGGGGAAAGCCCCAACCTATGATCAGCATCACTCAAGCGTAACCGGGCCAAGCCCAACACAACCCAAAGGGTCCAGCAAATGCAATTCATAAATCGCATATATAACATATGTAAACAGAAAACTTAACCAGGCAAAACCAACTAAACAGTCAAATTGCACTATACTGGGTGTTGTCCCATACCAGCACAGAGATCTTAAATGCCTCTAACAATTTAACAGGATTTAACAAATTAAACTAAACAATTTATAAAAATAACATTTCAATTTTGTCCCTTTTGGCGTTTCCCGACCAAAATGCCCTGACGAGCAACGACCCCTCACCTGGCCCTGCTCACACAAACTGGTAATCGGGCATACCCAAAAGCATCCCAGAGGTCCCATAATCAATACAATATGAAAAAGCAGATAAAATGGGTCCCACTCAAAATACCTGAAAATGCGCTGAAAGCCACGTCACCCGAACAACCACGAAAACAAAAAATGAGGTATGCACCACCTACCTGAGACTCGCACGATGCTACTCCTCCGGTAACACCCTCCAATTGGGTATAAAACTCGTTAAATATATAAAAGATTCAAAACCTCTCAAAGGGAAATAACTTGTTCTAGAAAGAAAATCAGACAAAACGGCCAAAGAGGAATCAAGGACTTACCGAGGGGGTTCCAACGCACTAATCAGCGATCGAATCTGACTTCGGACGAAGAAATGGGATGAAAATGAAGTTCTGACCGGCTTGGTTGCCATATCCGGGTGAAGGAGGTGTGTTCTGCCTAAAAAATGAGGCTACTGCCCGATTTAAGCGAAAAAGAGAAAGTGCATGGTGTGTACTTTAGGACTACACGCCGTGTATATTTCATTTAACTGTTCAAAAGATGGATGATTCCACTGACTTACTTTCCGAACCTGCCGACATGAGTACACGGCGTGTACCTCTGGGTACATGGAGTGTACTGGGTTCCTCTGCTCTTCCTCGCTGGCATACCCACACGCCATGTATATCCCTCATACACGGCCAGACTACACGGCATGTCCAAAGGGTACACGGCGTGTCCTTGAACCCACCTGGCCAGCAGGCCTACACGCCATGTATGGCCTCACACGGTCGAGAGTATACACGGCGTGTTCAAAACTACATGCCTTGTAGTAAGAAACTACTACACGGTCACACACGGCATGTACTCAGCGAGAACACGGCCGGTCACTCGCCTAAACATACATGGCGTGTACTTAAAGTACACGGCGTGTAGTCTGGAAATTTCTAGAAACTCTACATTTTCTCCAGTTTCCTCAAGAAACTAGTCAAAAATTCAAACAGGGTCGGGATTTTGACCAGTTTGAAAACCCGGGTTCTTACAAACTCCCCACCTTAACGTAGCTCGTCCCCGAGCTACCAAACAAAACCCGGAGATGGCACTGAACACTCCCATCCCAGTTAAACGACCTGGACTACCCCGGACCCAAGGTTCTGGCTAAATTCCTTAAAGGGATCCCCACCATAGGAATTTCCTACTTGGTCTCAACCAACAAAACATAAAACAAACAGGGTTTACTAACCTGTTTTCTAGACGCATAGTCGTCCCGTGACGCATTGTTACCCATGAACCTCATTGGTGCTCCTGTGTCAGTTCCGACACCCAAATTATCCCGCACCGCATCGGTGTCTACCTCTACGAGGTCCTGGTTCCTAGCACCACAGGTAACATGCATCAACGATGCCTGAATGCCCACAACACCTCATGTAACCCGCATCCCCGATGCCCCTACGCCCACGGAACATCCTACATATATATATATATATATATATATATATATTCTACGCAGATAAGGAAAGAAGTAAACGGCAGTGCATAACAACTACCCTTACTCCCCCTCACTGCAACCCATGCCCCACGGCATCCCGGCCTCATGGCCTCTATACCCGCTCAAGAGAGCCAAGTATCGATAGTACCTCGGGCCATGCCCATCCCGACAACTCACGTTGCCTCAAACAGACGACTGAGTCACCTAATCCTGACAATTACATGGCCTCATTCATAGTACCTTCCTGCTCTCATAAGAGTCAGACCCAAAACCCTTCCACATGCAATTCTACAAAAAATAAAGCATAGAATTCACATTGTATCAACTAGCAATTCTATCAGGAATTTAACCATTTTACATTTCAAAGTAGATAGAGCATGGAAATTGATTTATGTTATTCACGTGGTATTATCACTTCCCAAATCAAACGTGAAATTATGAAATTGAAATACCCTACAAATGTGCCTATAAAAATCCATGCAACAAGCCTTACCATATCGGGCCAAGGACCAATTCTCCCTTACCACACCGGGTCAAGGGTCACATATCACAATCACGAACATCACACACCAAGTGAGCCACTAAGGTGGAAATCATATAAACTATAATCTGAGAAAAAGAACACAACAATTCCTACACGTGGCAACTAGGTCCATCCCTCGAACCTAGGGCTGCAGGTACCCAAGCACATGCTAGAAACCCGGTCCATGTAACAAACTATCTCCAGTATACCATATCCGAAATAGTAAAACCAGTAAAAAGAAACGAGAAGCCTCAAACTCATTAGTAGCCAGTAATATGTTTCTTCTAAATTCTTGTCAAGAACTCCTCTGATACCACTTTGTAACATCCCAGACCCGGCCAACCACCCGAACAGTGCCGAACGGGTCAGGTGTTACTACCTTAGGCGTGCCTCCCCGAACGCCAAAGGCAGCTGACTAGCAGCGAGGGTCTGAATAGGTATATTGGGGAGGTTATACCCCCTCGGAGGATCATAACAAGGGTACAGGTAGGAGTATAATACTAAAATTAGCAGCGGAAAGAAAGACTCAGTAGACTCGAACCAGACCCAGAGAGCGGAATCATAATCAATATAGATAAACACCGAAAGCAGTAAATATAACAACAACAGCAGAAAGAAACACAATAGCATGATCATAACATGTAACTACTACTGAACAGTAAAACATGCATCCAAATCCGGTCATACACAACTGAATATAAAAAGGGCGCCAATGGCTAACCAACAGTAGCTACAACAAGAAATCATGTCGATACAGAAAAGTAAACAAAAAAAAGTAAACACCAGCTAGCCAAGACCTCAAGGTCCATACCATCTCCATGCAATAACTAACGCGGCCCAGCTCCTATAGCTAGCCTCATTCCTACACGTAATTCCATAAAGTTTTCACGCGTCCCGAAGGGCCCGTGCATGGTGTGAGACAAATCTCATTAGGATATCACCCAACGGTGCATACCAAATATATGTGTTTAAGCAGTCATGTATTTCATGGAAAGCGGTAAAAAATACTATGCACAAGTAAACACAAACTCCACTGGTGCTCAATAGCCACCATTGAGTATCACCTGCTTTAGCCAACACCGGAATCTCGTTCATGTAACCCGGCACCACGTGCCACCTGACACCTCGTGTCTCAAGTACCGACGTCTCGAAGGCATGCCCAAAATAGTAACCCGGAACCTTTTTCCTCCTGATACATCGTGCCTCATGTACGAATGTCCTGAAGGCAGACCCAAAAAAGTAAGCCGGCACCACGTGCCTCCTAACACCTCGTGCCTTAACTACCGACATCCCGAAGGTACGCCCTAGAATAGTAACCCGAAAATATGTGCCTCCTGACACCTCATGTCTCATGTACCAATGTCCCGAAGGCACGCCCATTCCCTGAAGTCTCGTCACCACCCCCGTGGATTTCTACGGCAATCACCCCCAACCAAAATACCTAACCGCAACTACGGGGGCGTCTACCCACACGAGTGGTCAAAACCACCTCATCACGGAGTATCTCTGTGTGCACACTACTCAAAGTCCTGGTGAGCGATAATCACCCAAAATTTTCCTAATCCACCAAAACATCTGACACCTCATGTCCCTGTGATCATGTCACTCAAGTCTGATGGCCTCGCCATCCATGTAACCTGGCCCATGCCCAACTTGATAGTCACACTGCCTCAATCTGACGTCCATGACACCCAATCTCGTGGTCAAAACCACCCAAAGTATCCCAGGCAAAGCCCCAACCTGTGATAAGCATCACTCAAGCGTAACCGGGCCAAGCCCAACACAACCCAAAAGGTCCAGCAGATGCAATTCAACAATCGCATATATAACATATGTAAACAGTAAACATAACCAGGAAAAACCACTTAAACAGACGAATTGCACTATACCGGGTGTTGTCCCATACCAACACAGAGGTCTTAAATGCCTCTACCAATTTAACTGGCATTAAAAAATTAAACTAAATTGTTTATAACAATAACATTTCAAATTAGAACCTTTTGGCGTTTCCCGACCAAAATGCCCCGAGGAGCAACGACCCCTCACCCGGCCCTGCTCACACAAACTGGTAATCGGGCATACCCAAAAGCATCCTTGAGGTCTCATAAGCAATACATTATAAAAAAGTAGATAAAACGGGTCCCACTCAAAATACCTGAAAACACGCCGAAAGTCGCGTCACCCGAACAACCACGAAAAAACAAAATGAGGTATGCACCACCTACCTGAGACTCGCACGATGCTACTCCTCCGGTAACACCCGCCAATTTGGTCTAAAACGTGGTAAATCTACAAAAGATTCAAAACCGCTCAAAGGGATATAACTCATTCTAGAATGAAAATCAGACAAAACAGCCAAAGTGGAATCGAGGCCTTATCGAGGGGGTTCCAACGCACTAATCAGCGATCAAATCGGACTTTAGACAAAGAACTGGGAAGCAAATGAAGGTCTGGACGGCTTGGTTCGCGTATCCGGGTGGAGGAGGTGTGTTCTGCCTAAAAACGAGGCTAATGCCCGATTTAAGAGAAAAAAAAGTACACAACATGTACTTTAGGACTGCACGCCATGTATATTTCATTTAACTGTTCAGAAGGCTACGGATTCCACCGAATTACTTTCCGAACCTGCCGAAATGAGTACACGACGCGTACCTCTGGGTACACGGTGTGTACTGGGTTCGTCTTATCTTCCTCTCCGGCATACCCAAATGCCACATATATTCCTCATACATGGTCAGACTACACGGCATGTCCAAAGGGTACACGGCGTGTCCCTGAATCCACCCAGCCAGTAGGTCTACATGCAATTTATGGCCTCACACGGTCGGGAGTATACACGACGTGTTCAAAACTACACGCCGTGTAGTAAGAAACTACTATACAGTCTCACATGGCATGTACTCGGCGAGCACACGGACGGTCACTTGACTAATCATACACGGCGTGTACTTAAAGTACACGGCGTGTAGTTTGGAAATTTCCAGAAACTCTGCATTTTCTTTAGTTTTGTCAGAAACTAGTCAAAAATTCAAACAGGGTGGTGAATTTGATTCATTCTGAAAACCCGGGTTCATAGAATGATATTGATGCACATTTCTTAGTACCATACATTATCAAATCATCAATTAAATAGTTTCACAGTATAATCCTTATTTGTTTCCATAATTCATACATCTAGTACATCATTAATACCAAACTAAAATGACTTAATTACTCAATCCATAAACACTAATAAATTAATTATTCCTCATAGACTATAGTAAAAAATTATACATGACCTTCAAACCTTCAATTCTTCCTAGCTATATTATTTTGACGCTTAGAATATTTATTTGAGTAATTACCCATTTGAATAGAATTGAAACACTGAATATTAATGTTTTCATTCTTAATTTTGATTTAATTTTAATGATGACACTTTTCTTCATGCTTAAAACAAACACCCATTCCTTACAATCACTTCTCGGGGTGATTCTTTCCACAGTTAATACATTTGGGAAAATCCATCTTCCCCTTTTTTTATTTGTCAATGTTTTTCACAGCTATCTTTTTTATTCTCGTGCTTCCCTCTAATGTCATAATACATAGTATATTCATTTCCAATCATACTATCTTTTGATATTATGTCCTCATATGATGAGAATTATTGGGAGATTATTTCCCTTCAAAATAATAGATTAAGACCATTAATGAAATTATCCTTCATACTCTTTGGATAATCTACATCGGATGGGTTCTCATTCATTCTACTTGGCACCATTTCTATAAAGTGGGATATATTATATTTAATAATAAATAATCCCAAAACTTGTGAAACACGTTACATAAATTGAAAATTTTATGCATATCAAATATCATAATAATTTTAATGTTTTCTATGGAGACATATGTAATCCTCAATCATTTATAATGGTTTTTATTGAAAATGTGAAATATCTTAAGCATATCCCCTAGTAGTGTCAAACCAGGTGCGCAATAAGCCCCGCTTTCATGTACCAGGTTACCTTGAGTCATGACTGGAAAGCCTTGTTAGTGTTTTCACTCCATGGTACATTTTTTCCATAACAACATCCACATGCAGTATCTATATAGAGATGTACTATTTGGAATATCTATTTAATACATTCATTATGAAAATTATTGGCTGTTATTCTATAAATTTACACAATGTCTATATTAGGGTTATGATCCCTAGTCTATGTTTTCTAAATCTATTTACATGGATGTTGATAGTATTCCTTTAATACCAACTATAACACCCAATCCTCCATTACCCAGAGCTGGTGAATTTTTCTAATTCATTGTCATGATTACAAGGAATCAAGTCCTGATGGACTCATCAGTTTAGTTGTAACATCTGTGGTAAATAAAGAATATAAATTTTTCATATTTATTAATTTTTGAATTAAATATTAATTTTAAAAGGGTTTCTATGTTCTATAGAATACCCGATACGCACTTTGAAATCTTACGTTGCACACTAATAATATAATATTGCTATTTTAAATGGTAGTTTACTCCTAGCGTTTATATTGGAAGAAATGAACAAAAATAACTACAATATGAATTTACAAGTTTTTTAAATGTATTTACATTTATCCAATAAAATTTAGAGGCTTAAAATGTGAATGAATCTAATTTTAAACATAATTTACATTAAATGGCTGATTTATCACCTTTTAATGGAGAAGCCTTTTTAAATATAGTTTTGGTCACTTTAATACATTCTATATGACCAAATGAAATCTTTATTTATATTGGGGACATCAAAAATCACTTTGTGTAAATTTTTGGAATTTTTCGGATAAAGTTCAATTTTTAATGAATAGTTAAAAATATTGTATTTTAAGTAAAAAGTGCCTTTTAATATAATTTACTTATATGGATAGATTATATTTTTAATTGGTTTTAAAGAGAAATTAAAATATATTTTTACCATTTAATTCAATGTTGGTCATTTGAATTAATTTCACTTTGAAATTGGACATAAACAAGTATTAATCTTTTGATATTTAGCGTCTCTTAAAAACATGCTATTTGTTTTGATAACGGGAATTAATTTTAAAATTATGTAATTCCACTTCTATTTTTTGAATTTGTAAATATATACATCATTATTTAATTAGGAATATCAAATATAGCTTAGGCTCATTTTTTTGTATTTTTCTAAAAAACATCAATTTTTGATAAAAAGTCAAACCACTATGTGGTAGTTAAAAAATTGACTTTTTCATTTAAATGAAAATTTACCACTTATGTGAATTTAATTTCAAAAATCCCACATAATTTTTTGTTACAAAGAAGTAAAAAAAAAATTCAATAAGATGAATTTTTTTGATAAATAGTAACTTTTGACTTTTATTTACCGTGGTTAAAGGTAAATTAGGTAATTTAAGGTAAAAAGATTATTAATATAATTCAAAATTACCTTAACAGTTGTGAAAAGCTTATTGGTTGAGTCATTAACGACCGTGTGCATATTTTTGTCGATTTTGGGACCCCATTGATCCACATGGGAGTGATAATGACAATTTAGATTAATTAACATAAAGTAAAGGCAAAAATGAAAAATGTAGATATCTTTTAGTAAATTAATTTTTACAACGCGTTATATAAATTATATTTTCGGCTATAAATATTCAATGGAAATATGAAAATATTTCCTAAATAATGGGAGTTTTTTTATAATTTTTATAGATTAATTAAATTAAATTATTTATGACCCAATAAAGATGCAATGTTTATCTCATTAATAAATGATTTAAATAAATAAGATTATAAAGACTAAAATAATATTCAAAACCTTATCAATTCCTATTGGATGAATTTATTTCGAATATGAGTCATCTTATATTTTAAATTAATTCTTTTTACCTTTTGAAACCGAATATATGTTTATAATAAAATAATGTTTTCACACATTCCTAAAGATCCCCTCCTCCCCCTTAAAAAAGGAGATCACTTCTAAGAAATTCCAAACATCTCTCAAACCATTTGGATCATCCAAAATCTGCCCAATTAAGCTCCCTACATCCCTATCCTCATCCTATAAGCCTTAACATAGGAATAAGTAAATTCAAGAAGCCTTTTGGTTCAATCCAAATGGATTTACCTAAATTAAAGGTAACATTTTCTCTTAATTTGATTTCTTTTATTTTATGTCTAAGACCCTTAAAATCTTTTTATTCCTTTATTTTTTAACAAGACCAGTATCCTAAATATACTAGGATTTTGTTATGATAAGTATTCGAACAACACTTACACTCACCATTATCTAATGGATGAAGAACATAATGTTTATATGGATGAAAAACTAAGGCCTCATAGAAATGATGATTGTTCAAATATCTCCAACCGCCTCTCATGGTGGCCATTATGATGGAACTGTATTTATATATGATATATATTACATGAATATTTTCTTTATTCTTATGTATTTTCCATTTATAGCATGCCTTTATGGCTTCCATACGGGGTAAATACAATAATCTCATTTGAGGAAGTGCGGACTACCGCCCCCTCAAAGTGTCGTGACTCCTTAATTCCTTATGTGGGATGTAAAAAGGATATAGTTAATGATATTACATATTATATTATAATGTAATTATAATATAACTATGTATCATTATGTTTTAATTCAATTAAAATAATAAATAGAAATGAATGTAGCGTTCATGCGTACGTACGACTTACTGTCTCCATGAACGGTGCATTTCATTTCATACCTCCAAAAGTTATGTAATATTATAAATACATTTATATAATGGATATATATGTTATATATGATATCTAAATCATGAACACTATTTTAGATATAATTTACTATTGACCACATGGACAACTTGTAAATATAAGGTGTTCATTTTTTACTCAAGTACCAAATATCGACAAAATGAACGATATTAACATAAATGATGACATAATGTTTATAACATGTTAATAAGTGATATAAAAGGAATAATAAACTTTAAAAGGTTATTAAGAAATTAGAATTTAAATATAGTTTATTATTTAGGATATTAAAGAACGACCGACTCAAGTCGGACATGAGGTAAGGGATCTGACCTCTCTCTTCCTTTTCATGTACTCTTTGTTATGTCATTTCATTAATGTTCCATGTTCTTATGTTAGAGGATGTTATTATATATTCAACATACTATAATTTTTATTTTCATATGATGAGATACCCCCAATTACTCTCATCAATTCTTTTTAAGAATTTTTATGTGGTGTCGTTAGGCAGCCGAATATTTGTAAGGGATTTCTTATCTCACTTTTAATTCCTTGAGATTTCTATTGTTCGCCACTTATTTATTTCATGTGGTATATTTTGTACTAAATTTTGATATATATTATCATTATTATCATTATATACATGGTATTATATGATTCATTTGGTTGTTATTAACTTTGGGTCATACGACTCGATTGATTACAACGTGGTAAGGGTTTTTCATCTCACTTGTTATCCCCGTGAGATTCATGCTATATTTTACACTAATTCCTATTTTGTGTTGTATGTACTGCCCATGATGTTATTATTTCTGTAATATACATTAATTTATGGGTATTTACATTTTCATTTTATGATTTTTCATTCATGTGGCATATGTTTTGTAAGTTACCAAATTGGTAAGAAAACCTTTCACACTCCTCTTTTTATAAGACTTATTTTTGTTATGTATTTTAATTTACATATTATTATGGTGGGATATGTTCTTCTATATCATTATTGATGTAAAATATATTTCCAATTAATGAGATACCCTTTTTGTCTAATCAATTCATTTTCTGAAATTTAATGTTATGTCGTTAGGATGTCGAATTTTTACAAGGGACCTTCTTAACCAAATTTCGATTTATTTGGGTACAACTTGTAGTTATTGAAATATGTCATCCTATGAATATGTGTGAATGAACTTTTATTGTTTGAAAATTAATATCCACTTATATTGGGCGTATTTATATTTTTCACACATATTTATGAGATTGATTTATACTTAATTTAAGGATACAATCTTTATAATGGATTTCATCTCAATTTACATTTCCATTTAGACTTCACTGTTATTATGCACCAATTCACACTTATATGGTGTATATACTAACTTTTGACATATTATATCATGAATCCATTTATTCTCATGATATTATTATGTTCTGATTAAGTGTTATTTCACAATTATTTTTATTCAAGAGTCTCTCATTTTGATAAAAAATCTTTAACAAAAATATCATTTTCAAATGTTTTAATGATTTATTATTGTAAATATTTATTTTTAATTTCCATGTCTTAAAAATGGTTTTGATTATTTATTTATATGGACATTAATGTTTTAAAATTATAATTCCATTATAAGCTTCAAAGTGGTATGGGACACTTTGATTCAACAATCTTTTTTTAAATGGATTTTGAAAATGGATTGATTATTTCAACATCTTGAAATTACTTATTATGATTGAAAATGAAATTTTACTAGTGAAATGTTTATATTTGAAATATTTTATGTGTTATGATGGTACTTGGACATTTTACGGGTGGTCAAGTGATAAAATAAATGATGGGTGGTGCCATGAATTCCAGGACGGGTGGTTACGTTTTAACCTCCAATGAATTGGATATGGAAGTCGTCTGTATAGCTATTCCTTTAGGTGATATGTGTAGAAGTCGACCAAATGATTATTTCATTTACGTATGTTTATGTCCCATGTTACCTTTATATGTTATGTGTTATTTATAAGTGTTTTATGTTAATATTTTGGTTACAAAAGGGTAAGAAATGATCTTTTATTCAGTTAAGAGTATTTACTAATTCATAACGGTTAAAGGTATTACTCTTGATATTCATTGTTTACTTGTTGTTTTGAAAAACTAACAGTTTCCTTCATTGTGTATCCCTTACTAAGCTTTTTATGATCATCCCAAGTTTTTTTGAAATGTTTTCCACATGACGTTGAGATGAATAGGGTCATGGATGGGATCAAGGAAAAGACAAGTTGTCTAAAACATGGAAATAGATATGTTTCTTTTTAAGAGTTTTTATTTTATAAAAAAATAGATATTGAGTAGTAGTGTCTACTTGTAATCCTTAAGTTTTTATGTAATAGTTATGGCCTAATTTTCAAAAACTCTAAACCTGAAAAGATACTAAATGTGAATTATTCATTGAATTCATGATTATGTAAGGTTTAAGGTCGGGTCCTTATAGTTGGTATTGTTGAGTCAATAAGGTTTTCCTTATGACTTTTCCATTACTTCTTGTTTTGAAAATCACAAACACCTCATATTTAAGCAAATATATATTTTACTTCTATAAGGAAAATTTTCTTCCTTAATGAAATTTATCCTAACCTAGATTTCCTTATACAAATCAATATTTTTCTTAAAAACAAAAATCATATTCATACATAAAAATCTCAGATATATATAATACATAGATTGAAGCATTCTGTTTTAGGATCTGAATTCTGGATATGAACTGTAATGATGTTCTACTCCGAATTCAGGATGTGAACTGTAATGAAGTTCCACTCCGAATTTTGGTTATGAACTCTAATGAAGTTCCACTCCGAATTCATGATATGAACTGTAATGAAGTTCCACTCTAAATTCTGGATATGAACTGTAATAAAGTTTCACTCCGAATTATGGATACGAACTCTCATATGGTTCCATTCTGAATTCTAGATAAGAACTCTAACAATGTTCAATGTCGAATTCTAGACTCCAATCTTATATGAGTTATACTCTGAACATTTACTAGTTTGACTCCGATCTTTTACTATTTCGACTCTGAACATCTATAAGTTCGACACCAAACTTCTATTAGTTCGACACCGAACATCTATGAGTTCGACTCCGAACTTTTATGAGTTCGACTCTGAACATCTATGAGTTTGACTTTGAACTTTTACTAGTTCGACTCCGATCTCTATAAGTTCAGATTCTGAACTCTGGTGAAACCAGACTACGAATATCTTTAGAAATTCAGACTCTAGATTTCTATAGAATTCAGGTTCTGAATTCCTATAAAATAGAATCCATATATCCTTTTTATTATAGACTTTGATATAATGTTTTTAATAGACTCCAAACTTTTATTTGCTTACATTCCTAACTGTAGTTTTTCTTATACTAACACTTTCTTCATTACAAAATGATGTAGTGAATTCAGTTATGTATGTTTTGTTATAAAACGATGTTGCCCATTCTGTTTCTAACTAACCATTGGTTTAGTGACACGTGGAAAGGTCCCTCTGATATTCAAGTAAAATATGACCGTTGGAGGAGGGAGTCGTCCATTCCAACCAAACCTATAAATATGATCTCATTTGAAAGAGCTCAACAATAAGTTGATCACTCTAGAGACCACATGCCGTTAAGGTGATTTCTAGATAGAGAAGCATTTCATGCATTGTGCGTACTGAATTTCTCATTCAGATTGCTTCATGTGAATCCGAATTTTGGTGATTAAATTTGAGGGCTTCCGATGATAGGAAGACAGAGGTGCCAACTTCTATAAAGTTCGAGGGATTCCTTCATGAAGAAGATAGAGGTTACAAATACGTTGAAGTTGAGGGCTTGTGGGGATATCAAGAAAGAGACTCCGATCTTCGTATCGAGGGATTACCCTAGTGTGGGTAAGTCATACATTCTTGAAAGTATAAATCAAGGGACCATTATCCAAGGTTGTTGGATACCCTTCTCTTTTTGTTAAAAGACTTATATCTTGTTACTTGTAGTTTTACTACTTTTTTTCCGCTGCATTTCGTATTGTAAGGAAAGTATAACATTCTTGTATTTCCTTACACTTGTACTCTGATTAGTTTAGATTCTATCCACTTTAAGGTAGAATCTCATATTGTAAACATTGGTTATGTTTCAATTTCTGGATCCATATTTCTGGAACCACTTTTCCGGAATCACATTCTAGATTTAAGCAAGTGCATAGAACTAGAATATTGTAACTTCATACCCTATACCAATTCTATGATTGGTGATTAGAGGTGTTGTGAATTTTCTTAGTTTAACATTTTTAAAATTACATATTTCCATTTTTAAGGAAATTTTTAAAGTGTACAATTAACCCCCCCCCCCTCGTGTATAATGAGCATCTACATCATTATTTCGATCCTAAAATTGGTATCATATGGGGTCTCTGAAATACTTATACTCACATATAATCTTTTCTTGCTCAGTTTTTTCATTGTTCTATATTTTCCTTGCTTAGGAATATTTTTCCTTGAATATGAAATTTTTTATTAACAAGTTTTTGTGTAGAAAACATTCTTATAGATGGCAGGATTAAATGTTGGTTCCATTGATAACCTAAATCCTACAAAACTACCAATTTTTGATGGCAATGATTATGAATACTTGAGAGATCGAATGAAGACTTTCATTATCAATACTAGGTTAGATAACTTTTTTATGCTTACCAGAGGTTATAAAATTCCTGATAAGGATGTTAGTGCTTTCACAAACCGAGAGAAGCATGATTATCAATTAAACTATAAGGTACACAGTACTATACTATGTTCAATGACTATGAACATATATAGCCAAATTTTATCATATGAAATAGCTAACTGTATATGGATGAAACATGAAGATACTCATTTTGGTATATCTAAAGTGATTGAGACTAGAAGAGCCAAATTTAGAGATGAGTATCATGGTTTTAGCATTCCTTATGGAGAACCTAGAAGAAATGTGAAACAAAGGTTTATGACCATCGTGAATAGTCTACAATCTATGGGAGAGAAAGGTCTATATGATGAAGCACTAGTTGACAAAATCGTTGAGATTATGCCCAATTAGTGGGAATCAAAGAGAACAGCTATTGATGAGAATAGGATGGTTACTCAAATTTCCTTAGATGAGCTGTTTGGAACTCTTCTCCAACATGAAACAAGAATTAAGAGAGATGCTGACAAAATCAAAAGGAAAAATGGGAATGGTACTGTTGCTTTTACAACAACATCAAATCACATGAAAGTAAAGACTCCTGAGAGAGTAACCAGATCCAAGTCTACGAAGGTTACTATCCAATCCGAATTTAGTGGAAGTGAAGTCTCTGAGGATGAGTTAACAAATCATGCTTGAAGAATGAACAAGATTGCTGGTGAAATAAATTTCCAATCTAGGTATAAGAATAAGGAAAAGGAATATAAGAAATATTTAGAGGTCACATGCTATGAGGGCAATAGAAGTGGACACATACGAACTGATTTCCCCATGCTTAAAAAGAAAGAATGGAAAGAGAGGCATTCTGAAAGGAACATGAAGACATTTTATAAGGCTAAAGCTAAGAAAAGTATGAAAGCTAATACTACTTAGAGTTCTATCTGTCGAGACTCTTCTGAAAGTGAATCTTCAGAATATGATTCATCAGCTCAGAAGAATATGGGATTCATTGCTAATACTTCTTTTCCACATACATGTTTTATGGCTAATGCATGCTCTTCCGAGGATTTGACAAACATATCTCTTGATAATAACTACTATTCCAAAAATAGTACTTCTAATAATGATACTTTATCCTCAAAGAATGAAGAACCTTCATATTAAGATGTATCTAGATTTTCAATGTTACTTAAAGAAAAAAAATTGTAAAATTTCTATGAAATTAGACAAGGCAAATACTATGGAAGAAATTCTTACAAAATAAATTTCAGATCTTTCTTCAGATCTCAATGATAAAGAAGTGCTTATAGAAAATCTTTCTAAAGACATTGAGAATGGAAATTCTGATAAGGAAGAGATTTCTAAAGATCTTAAGAATGCTATTTCAAAAATTAATATTTCTGAGGAAAAATATAACTCTAGGGAAATGATTCATGAGGATAAGAATTTAGTCATTATAATAAAATCTAAATTTTTTTCCCTTAAGAAGCTCTTTTCAAAATTTACCTCTGGGAAGGAAAAATTTGACAAGATGTATTCTCAAATGAAAACTAAAGGAAACACTACTAGAGTAGGTTATACTAATCAAAAACTAGTCTTTAAAAACAAATATTTTGTCCCTTCTAGAGCCCCTTTTTGCACCAAGTGTCAAAGTGGTGGGCATTGGAAGAAAATTTGTTATTGGATAAAGTTCAATATCTTGGGTTTCATAAAGCATATTTCTGAAAACAAATGTGGATACCCAAAATTTTGTTATCTGAGAATCTCGGATCGAAACATGTTTGGATTCCGTAAGTCTAATTCCATTCTTATTTTCAAGAAGTTAAATTAAGTACCAACAACAGTACTTGTTACATGTATAGTGGATGTTCCTAGCACATGACTGGTAACAAAATATATTTCAAAAAGAGTATCAAGATGAAAGGAGGAAAAGTTACTTTCGGAGATAATGCTCAGGGAGAAATTTTTGGTATATGTAATATTTTTCTTCTTAGTAAAACATTGATTTCAAATGTTTTGTTTGTAAAGGGTCTTAAGCACAACCTCATTATCATAAGTCAATTATGTGATGAAGGATAACTTGTGAATTTTAGGAATGATAAATTCTTAGTACACAATTACAAGGAAGAATTTATTCTTTCTTCCCAAAGGAAAGAGAATGTCTACACTTTGAACTTAGAAGACCTTAGGAGCCAAGACATACCTTACCTTAGTGCAATGGAAGATCATTATTGGTTATGGAATAGAAGGCTAGATGATTGTAATCTTAAGAACCTATGAAAACTCTGTAAGAGTGGTTTAGTTAAGGATCTACCAGAGCATAGATTTAATTCTTCTATAGTTCTTGATCCTTGTCAAAATGGAAAGCAACATAAATATAGTTTTATGTCAATCGGTGAAGACTCATCAAATGATGCATTACAGTTGGTGCACATGGATCCATTCATTCCAACACAAACTGGAAGCATTGGGGGAAAATACTATGTGTTTGTTCTAGTTGATGATTACACTAGATTTACATGGGTCTATTTTATAGAAAAGAATTCTGAAGCTTTTTCTTAATTAAAAAATTTTAGAGCCCAAGTTAAAAATGGGAAAATCCTTCCACTGAAAACTATTTATAGTGATCATGGAGGATAATTTCAAAATACAAATTTTGAAACTTTTTGTAGTAGAAAATGTATTACTCAAAACATTTCAGCACCTATAACTCCTCAACAAAAATGGTGTAGTTGAAAGAGGAGATAGAATTATTTAAGAAATAACTAAAACCATGATGAGTTAATATTCTATAGCTAGACATTTTGGGGATGAAACTATATGATCTTCTTGTTACACTATAAATCGAGTTTTGATTAGAACTTTTCTTAATAAAACTCCTTATGAATTATGGAATGGTAGAAACCAAGACTTTCCAACTTCATTGTTTTTGGATTCAAGGTATTCATCCAGAATACTAAGGATAATCTACACAAATTCTCACCAAAATCTGATGAAGGAATTTTCTTAGGCTACTCCTAAACATCTATGGATTATAGAGTTTTTAATAAAAACACTTGTTCTGTTGAAGAAACAGTGCATATAAAATTTGATGAGTCTGATCCTTTTATTCTTTAACCATCCCAACCTACATCCTCAGATGTGTTTCTAAAACTGATTATCAACCATTCACAGAAGATCCTTCTGATAAAGAAAATGATCAAGAAGGTGCTTATGAAACATTTAACCAAGAAGACTTCCTACCATATTTTGATGAACAGGTTTTACAAAACTCAAGTTAGGTGTTTCTTAAGAATCATCCCAGTGATAGTATCGTTGGTGATGTAAATCAACCTGTAAGGACTAAAAGTTCCTTAAGGAATGAAGTATAACATCTTGTATTCCTTTCCCAATTATATCCAAAAACCACTAATGATGCTTTATGTGATGATGATTGGATCAAATCCATGAAATATGAGCTAAAATAATTCTAAAGGAAAAAAGTCTGGACCTTGGTTGAAAGACCTAAGGAAAATTCTGTTATTGGAGTAAAGTGGGTCTCCAGAAATAAGTGTGATGAAAATCGATTCATCATTAGAAATAAAGCTAGACTAGTTTTTAAAGGCTATAATCGACAAGAGGGAATAGACTATGAAGAAACCTATGCTCTAGTAGCTAGACTTGAATAAAATCATATTTTATTTTCCTTTGCAGCATTCATTAATTTCAACCATTTTCAAATGGAAGTGAAATGTGCTTTTCTTAATGGCAATGTTCAAGAGGATGTATTTGTTGAAAAACCTCATGGCTTTGGGGATAAAAAATATCCTGATCATGTTTTTGGACTTACCAAAGCTTTGTATAGCCTAAAACAAGCCCCATGAGCTTCGTATGATAGACTTATATTATTTTTGCTTCAAAATAACTATATTAAGGAAAATAAAGATCCAACCCTATTTATAAAGGAAGATTAGAAAAATGTTTTGATTGTTCAAATATATTTTGATTGAATTATATTTGGATAAACTCAGCTATCTTTAACTAATTCCTTTTCGAATCTAATGAAATCTGAGTTTGAAATGAGTATGATGGGTGAGTTAACATTTTTCCTTGGATTTCAAAATGTTCAAAAACCAGAAAGAATATACATATCCCAACATAAGTATATTAAATTTCTCCATAAAAATTATGGTTATGAAAACACTAAGAGTATAAGTACTCCTAATGGTACCTCAAACACACTTGATCTTGATAATATGGGAAACCAGTAGATCAAACATCTTTAAGAGGTATGATAGGAAGTCTACTTTACCTAACAGCTATTCGACCTGATTTAATTTTTTCAGTATGCTTATGTGCCAGATATCAATACAATCTTACGGAATCTCATTTAAAGGTAGTGAAAAGAATTTTTCTCTACTCAAAAGGAACCATGGATCTAGGATTATTTTATACATTTTGAAATGATTTTGTTTTAAATAGAATTTTGGATTCTGACTTTGGTGGATGTAGAATGGATAGAAAAAGTACATCCAAAACTTTTCATTTCTTAGGAGACTCATTAGTTTATTGGTCATGCAAGAAGCAACATTCTGTAGCACTCTCCACTGCTGAAGCTGAATATGTAGTAGCTAGAATTTGTTGTGCTCAAGTGTTGTGGATGCAACACACACTCACAGATTATGGCTTGAGTTTTACTTAGACTCACATTTTGTGTGATAACACAAGTTCCATTTCCCTTAGAAAAAACCCTGCACATCACTCCCGTGCAAAGCACATCGATATTAGGCATCACTTTCTTAGGGATCACACACTAAACATAGATATAATTATTCAGTTTATCGGAAGACAAGATCAACTTGCTGACATTTTCACAAAATTTTTATCCTTCGATATATTTTAATACATTAAACAGAATATAGGAATGATAACCATAAGTTAATCCTTCTTCATTAACTTTTTTTTGAACAATACTCCTTAAATTAATAAACTCATATTCCTAGGGGGAGTACATTTTCTTTATAATGTAACCAAAATTTTCATAGTCAGTTTTCTTTGCAAATTTTTATAATAAATTTTTTTCCCGTAGTTAGTCTTTCAAACTTTTTTAATCAAATATTTTTTGTAATGAAAATTTCTAAAACTGAAATTTTAGAAATGGAAATTTTTAGAACATAACTTTTCGGAATGAAAATTTCGGAACTGAAATTTTCAGAATAGAAATTTTCAAAACAGAAATTTTCGTAATGAAATTTTCGTACTGAGAATTTGCGTACTAATAATTGTCGGAATGAGTTTTTCATAAAAAATATTTGTAATCAGTTTTTCTTAATGACTTTTTCGTATTGAAATTTTTTTAGAGTGAGTTTTTTTATCTATGGTTAAATTTTCCTCAAGAAGAATATTACCAATTGTGAACAATATTTCTAGACAATCTATTAAGTTATGATTTCCTTAATTAAGTTTTGGTAGTCATATATTTCTTGTGGGTACTTTCCTATGAGTTTTAAAATTTCTCGGTTTCTAGTTTTCTTAAATCCGAATGTTTTTCTTAGAACCTTACAAGATTACAGTCTAGTTTTCCTTGAGGTTGGAATCTCAACTGTCAGATAAAATCATAATTTATCTCAACCATTCGATCAACCAAGGAATCTGAACTACCGTCTCAATGCCTATATAAAGGGGACCCCTGAGGGTTGTCCCAGATTGGTTTTTCAAACCTTTCGCATATCGAAGCCCTTACTCTTTTCTTAAGGACTGTTATGATCTTTCTGAAGCTCATTCTGATTTCTTCAGAAGCTCTCAAGTCCGAATATCTATAGAAGCCACCTCTCAAGATTTGCCTTCTTCAAATGCTATATGCAAATGGCTGGTTTACAGGGAATCATTGGTGCATCAGAATTTTTATAAGCTCAATTCTCTTATTTCAATGAACATCAAGCTCAACGGATGGGAAGTTGTTTTAATAACCAAGACAGGGGATCAGGATCCAGTCTATTCGGAATTTCTTTTTGAGTTCTATGAGTCTATTTCCTTCTATGAGGAAAATGGTAGAGGGAAGTTATCATTTAAGGCTGTTGGGAAGACCTATATGATATCTTACACCAACGATGCAAGCTTGGTGGGTTTATCATATGAGGGAGAAGCCGAGTTTTTATCTCACAAGCTACCCAATGAGCAATGAAGTTCCAACAAGGAAAAATCCATAGAATTACTTTGACTTTCAGATGATGTTATAGAAAAGATTGCTCATATTACACCTAATAATCGGATTCTACTACTATGGGTGCAAGGGTTCCTCATTCCGAGAAGGAGAGACAAGGATAATCTCAAGAAAAGTGACATTTACATCCTAAATTTCTTGGTATATCTAAGGAAGATAAATCCGATGAGGCATATTCTTATTATAGTTATGAATATTAAAGAAGGGAATCTGAAGTCTAAAATCATCATGTATCCATCGTTTTCTATGAAATATGATTGTTTTAACTCTTTAATAATTCATGATTGCTTGTTCCTTCAATCCAAGGAATTGTAAGGTAATGTGTGTCAGCGATGACACATTAAAAAGGATGAAAATGGGGTTTTCAGCTGAATCCAGAGAATTCTATCTTTTATCTAAGGAAGAAATTGAAGTTGCTGAAAAGGGGAATGAATCTCCAGAATCATCTAATAATTCTAAGAATGAAAAAAAGTTGAAGAAAGTTGTTGGTGCTGAAAAAACTCCCAAGTCTAAGGAAATCCATTCCGCACCTCCCAAGCCAAAGAAACAAAAGTTCTATCCAGACAATGTCGTTTCCATGTAGAGGGAGGAAATTGTGAAAAGGAAGGAAGGGGAGCCACAGTTTGGCTTGGATCCTGCTCAGGATAAGGCCTTAAAGGAAAAAGTAAGTGAAGAACTTGAAAAGCAAACAAAAGAGATGAAATTGAAGAAGAAGATGTCTGTAGCCGAGGTTGTTCAGATGCTTTTAAAATTCATTGAAATATCTTCACAGAATATTCCCATTCTGAAATCTTTTCTGGTTGAAGATTTGCATGTGTCTCTAGGAAACAAGACTCCGAAAAATTCTAAAGAATTAGCTCATGAAGAAAGAGATGTTGATACAGAATAAATAGTTCATCAAGTTATGGAGGAGGTCCAACAAGCTGAAGGGAGTGGAGGTTTTGATCATATAATAAGGAAAATAAAAGAGTATCATGATAAGGGAACTCCATCCAAGAAAATATCACTCTAGACTTCTCAAGACGGATCTTCCAAACTAGCCACTCTTGCAGATGATGAGAAAGGAGAAGAAGTCAGCAAGCCTTCTGAGGAAGAAAGTTCTCATCATTATTTTCTTGAAGAAGGAGCTGAAAAAGAAAAGTTTGATGAAGATAAAATTGTTAAAGAGTCTGAAAGTGACCATGAATCTCCAAATGAGGAAAAGTTCTGAAAGTAGACAAAGGGAAAAAGGTGATTTCGCTTACATCTAGAAAGCTTATTGGAAGAAAGAAGGCAGTTGTTGGTTCATCTAAAAAAAGTTGTATAAGTTAGAGGAAGAACCATCTCCTACCCATCTATCAGATTCGGAGTCATCTGTCATTGGACATGATTTTGTGGAACAGTCTCTAAAGAAGCTGGTGGATGTCATTCTGATTTTTCAAGAAATAGAATCAAGATCCCAAATGCTTCAGCATAGCATGAATCAAAAATCGGACTAAGTATCCATGGTGATGGAAATGTGTTCTAAGATTGAGGCTGATCATAAAAACATTCTTATCAATGATGATGCTCATAGATTCTCATGCAAGAAGATGACCAAGTGGTCTACAAAACTGGTTCAAGAAATGGAAGATCTTGATCAGTTCCAAGTAGATGATAAAGATGCTTTTGATTCTGAAGATTATAGAATCAACGACCTTACAAGTTCTTTTGAAAAGAAATTTACTCTTGAGAAAAAATTTCAGATGCAGGAAGTTAAATATTTTAATGGGAAGCATTGTTCTCTTGTCTAGTACTATAGGGAAGAATGCAATCTTCGAATTCAGTTGGAAGAGAAGGTTGAAAAGCAACAAGAAACACTTAAAGCTCAGTTAGTGGAAATAGAGGATCAAGATGTAAGAATTGTTGCTTTAGAGAATAAAGTTGAGGAAGACCATAAAGAGCTTATGAAAATGAAGACAATTCTAAAAAGCCTGTTATCCAAGGAAAAATAATCCAAATTGAATCAAACCCGATCTTTTGTTGTACTCTTTTCCTTGCACTAATTCGTTCTAAAAGTAATTAAATTTTGGTTACCTGTATTGTGGTTGGATTCATGTACTAATATTACAGGTACTTTATTATCTTTTCCATTCCCTCTAATTATTTTTGAAAATCAAAAAGGGGGAGAAGGAAAAAGAACTACTCAAAAGATGAGAAGGAAAAATTCAAAATGGAGAAGGAAACATTTCTATGTGAAATATCCTTCTTATAAGGGGGAGTTTCTTATTACAAAGTTTTATTTCCCATGATAATGAAAACTCCACTCCGTAAATTCACAATACAATCCTTAAAGTTTCAATGCCTAAGGGGGAGTTAGTTGTATTCACATTAATCCATGAACAAAGGGAGATATGTTTTAATTTCAATGTTTAATGAAATTTTTCAAAGTCATTATATTTTTTTTCATAAGGATGTTTGTGCTTTCCAAAGAGGGGGAGATTTTTGAGTTAATAAGGATTTCCTTATTACTTTTCCATTCCTTCTTATTTTGAAATTCACAAATACCTCATATTTAAGCCAATCTATATTTTACTTCTATAACAAAAATTTTCGTCCTTATGGAAATTAATCCTAACCTAGATTTCCTTATACAAATAAATATTTTTCTTAAGAACAAAAATCAGATTCATACCTAAAAATCTCTACTTTATATAATACATAGATTAAAGCATTCTGTTTTAGGATCCGAATTCTAGATATGAACTACAATGAAGATCCGCTCTGAATTCTGGATGTGAACTGCAGTAAAGTTCCACTCTAAATTCTGGATCTGAACTGTAATGAAGTTCCACTCCGAATTATAGATATGAACTGTAATGAAGTTCCAATCTGAATTCTGGATATGATTTGTAATTAACTTTCACTCCGAATTCTGGATACGAACTCAAGTATAGTTCTATTCTGAATTCTGGATACGAACTCTAACAATGTTCAACCACAAAATCTGGACTCCGAACATATATGAGTTCGACTCCGAACTTTTACTAGTTCGACTTTAAACTTTTACTAGTTCGACTCCAAACATCTATAATTTTGACATCGAACTTCTATAATTTTAACTATGAACTTTTATGAGTTCGACTCCGAACTTCTATGAGTTCAACATCAATCTTTTAGTAGTTTGACTATGAACTTTGTATGTTCAGATTCTCAACTCTGGTGAAACCAGACTCCGAATTTATTTATAAATTCAGACACCATATTTCTACAGAATTCCATATCCAAATTCCTGTAAAATAGAATCTGAATATCATTTTTATTATAGACTCTGAATTCCATTTTTGAATAGACTCAAAACTTCTATTTTCTTACATTCTGAACTTTATTTTTTCTTATACTTACACTTGATTCATTACAAACTGATTTCATGAATTTAGTTACATATGTTTTTTTATAAAACGATGTCATCCATTGTGTTTCTAACTAACCGTTGGTTTAGTGACATGTGGACTGGTCTCTCTGAAATTCAAGGAAAATATGACCATAGGAAGAGGGAGATGACCGTTCCTACTGAACCTGTAAATATGAGCTCATTTGAAAGAGCTCAACAATAAGTTGATCACTCTAGAGACAACACGCTGTTATGGTGATTTCTAGAGAGATAATATTTTCATGCTTTGTGTGTAATGAATTCCACATTCAAAATGCTTCATGCGACTCCGAATGATTGTGATTACATTTGAGGGCTTCCGAGGATAGGAAGACAGAGGTGATGACTTCCTTGAAGTTCATGGGCTTCCTTGCTGAGGAAGACAATGGTTTTAACAACCTTGAAGTTGAGGGCATGTGGGGATAGCAAGACAGAGTCTCCGATCTTCATATCGAGGGCTTACCCTGGTGTTGATAAGATTTTCTTTCTTGAAAGTATAAATCAAGGGATCTTTATCCAAGGTTGTTGGATACCCATATCTTTGGGTTAAAAGACTTATATATTATTAATTTTAGTTTTACTACTTGTTTTCCACTGCATTTCGTATTGTAAATAAAGTATAAAATTCATGTATTTCCTTACACTTGTACTCTGATTAGTTTAGATTCTATACGCTTTAAGGTAGAATCTCATATTGTAAACTCTGGTTAAGTTTCAATTTATGAATCCATATTTCCAGAACCACTTTTCCAGAATCACTTTCCATATTTAAAAAAGAGAATAAAACTAGAATATTGTAACTTCATACCCTATACCAATCCTACAAATGGTGATTAGAGGTATTTTGAATTTTCTTAGTTTAACTTTGTTAAAAATAGATCATTCCTTGTTTAAGCAAATTTTTAAAGTTTAAAATTCACCCCCTCTAGTATATTGATCATCTAAATCATTATTTAGATCCTATAGGTATTAGAGGCCAGTTTAGTCAACTTTATAGGTTAGGGTACAATTTAAGCATAAGTGACATTATCATAATGGTTATGATTTTAGAAAGAGTCATAGTTGTTTTTATTAAGTGAATGTGTTTAATATAACATTAATAAGCATATATTAATGATTACACTCCTTATATGATATTATATGATGATTTTACTAATATACTCACACTGACCTTTTTGGTTTTAGAAAATGGATGGATCTATCAGGTACCAAAGTAACAGTAGATGTGAAGAAAACTATGATGGTTTTCTGAATGAGAAACTGATTGATATGGGGGCTGCAATGAGAACTCTTTTGGTTATTATAAACAAACTATCTGGAGTCATGATTGACCACTTGAACCTTGGTGGTTTTTATAAGACATCATATATGCGAGAAACAAATCCTTATGGATGTTCATTTAATAATCATAAAGGTAAGTATGTTCAAAAACCTATGTGTCAAAGATGTGAAAAGAAACACATATGAAAATGTTTCAAAGGGACAGAAAGATGCTATAGATGTGGAAATTAAGGTCATAAAGCAAGAACCATCCATGGAAAAAGGAAGCATCTAGTTGACTATAGGAAAGGGAAAGAAGTTATTTCTAAATGATGAAATGAATTTTTTAAATGTGGTGAGCATGGTCATTATGAAAACACATGTCTTATGAAGAAGTTTCAGAAATGGGATCACCCGGATCGTAAAAATATTCGTTTACAAATACTTAATGCCATTCCGATTGAGGATGAAGAAACTGACAATGACCAATGAATAGTATGAATTATTTCTTAACATATGTTTTCCTATTATTGAAATCTTAGGATATGATTAATGATTTTGTTTGTAGGAAATATTAATTTTAGAATAAGATGGAAATTAATGGTTAATAGATCAAGAAGAATGTTCAATGAGTAAGAATTCAACATATAAGGGATTTAAGAGTTATGGTAGAAATTAGGATGGTGAAATTATTAAAATTATAAAGGCTCTTTTGATGATGGGAATTACATTAGAAGACTTTTTATAGCATGTGTAACCCTGATGTTTGATATATGAAAATTTTATTCAAGGGATAATTATCTTCTCTTTTGTGGATATAGTAAAAAATAACCATTTGGGTTTATATGATACTTGAATTTAAGGCAATTACCGGTTAATACATTTTGGGATGCAAAACAAACATTATTATATAACCTTTGTGGTTAAAATATGTTATGGTTATTTTGGATGAATTTATCTCTTTTTTGAAATGTTATAAAATTTTGTAGTTTTTGAAAAGGGACAACTTACAAACTGTGTGACAACCCATCACATCGGACGAAGCTATGGGAATCAAACCCACAACCAAAGTGTGACTGGTATTTATCACCTACCACTAGACTATGTGAAGTACCTTATTAGTATGACTAAATCTTTTTAGTTAGATGATCTTATGAATCAGTAATAAGTTGATTTTGGGTAATCTATGGAAATGATTAACCTATCATTGATGATATTTGATTAGGTTAATTACCTTTCCATATGATAATTTAAGAGTAATTGATGTTATTTGGAGATAAATGTTATTATTTACCTTGGAAGACTATGTGATTAAATATTTTAGAGGTTTGGGTTTCAATCTTAGTTTGGATTACAATGATGAATTTTAAGGACAACTATTTATTTAATGGTCTTTATTGAACCTTTGGTTCTTTTTGATGAATTTTAGAGATTCATAGTAGTATTTATTTTTATAAAGGATTATGCTTTTGGTGATTATCTGATCATGTACTAACAATTTTGGTTTTAGTTGATGTCTAAATACAAGGGAATTTGATAGTTCTCCTTTTGTGGATTATGTGATTCTCTAGAAGATTATTCTTGTGCTTTTTATGTGACCAAGTCTTTTTGAATGCCCATCATTTAAAGAAATGATTGGTTTTGGTAGAAACTAATTAAAAGATGAAACTCTACTTAAAGGTAAGTATATTTCATTATGTTTTTATTTTATGTAGATGATGAATTAATAAAAATTATGAAAATTAATGTAAAACAAAAACGTTGTTGGTTAACGTTTCCTACTGGGTAATCAAAGACCGTTTACACACATCATAAGTTTGCGATTTTCTTGTGGTTAACATTATAGTAATCATGTTTACCACCACTCTCTATCAGAAATTGACCATTTGTTTTCTCCTCCATATCCATTTTTTCATGTAATCACAGTATGGGTTAACTCGGGTGACCATTGTACTTCTCTTTCATTCTTTTAAAGTGATATTTTTATTGACTCTTTTTCTGATATGGGACTTTCAATGATGTTTCTGAGCCCAAATTTTGAAATTGTGAAGATGAAATTCCCATATGTGGGGAATGATGTAACATCCTATGTAAATAATGAATATGAATTTTTTATATTTATTAATTTTTGAATTAATTGTTAATTTTAAAATGGTTTCTATGTTCGATATCTTACCCGATACACAACAACGAGCTTCTTTGAAATCTCACGTTGCACACTAATAATATAATATTGCTATTTTAAATGGTAGTTAAATCCTAACCGTTGTATTATAAGGAATCAACAGAACTAACTACAAAAGTATTATACATGTTTTTTAAATCTATTTACATTTATCCAATAAAAGTTAAAGGCTTAAAATGTGAATGAATATAATTTTAAGCATAATTTACATTAAAAGGCCGATTTATCGCCTTTTAATGGTGAACCCTTGTAAAATATAGTTTTGGTCACTTTAATACATTATATATGACCAAATAAAGTCATTATTTAGAATGGGGACAAAAAAATTTACTATGTGTACATTTTTGGAGTTTTTCAGATAATGCTCATTTTTTAATGAATAATGAAAATATTGTTTTTTAATTCAAAAGTGCATTTTAATCCAATTTATTTATATGGATATATTATCTTTTTAAATGTTTTTAAAGTGAAATTAAAAAATATTATTACCATTTAATCCGATGTTGGTCATTGGAATTAATTTCATTCTGAAATTGGACTTAATCAAGTATCAATATTTTGATAGTTATTCTTTCTTAAAAACACGCTATTTGTTTTGATAACGTGAATTAATTTTTAAATTAATTAATGTAACATCTATGCTTTGAATTTTAACAAATAGACATTATTTTTGAATTAGTAATATCAAATATAGCATAGGATTAATTTTTGGTATTTTTCTGAAAAACTTAAATTTTTGATGAATAGTGAAACTACTTAGTGGTAGTTAAAAAAACTAACTTTTTCAATTAAATTAAATTTTACCACTTCTATGAATTGAATTTCAAAAATCCAACAAACATGGTTTTTATCAAGAAGTTAAATATAGTTAAATATGATGAAAATAATTTAATATTAATAGTAACTTTTGACTTTTATTTACCGTGGTTAAAGGTAAATAAGGTAATTCAAGGTAAAAAGATTATTATAATAATTCAAAATTACCTTAACACTTGTCCAAACCTTATTGGCTGAGTCATTAACGACCATGGTCATCTTTGGGTCGATTTTGGGACCCCATTGAGCCACTTGTGTGTGATAATGGAAATTTAGATTAATTTACTTAAAGTAAAGGTAAAAATGACAAACGCAAATATCTTTTATAAAATTTATTTTTACAAGGGGATATATAAATTATCATTTAGACTATAAAAATTAATTGGAAAGATAAAAATATTTCATACATCATAGTATTTTTTATAATATTTAGAGATCAAATAAATTAAATTATTTATGACACAATAATGATGTAGTGTTTACCTCATTAATAAATGATTTAATTAAATAAGATTATACTGACTAAAATAATATAACCATCCTTTACAATTCCTATTGTATGACATTATTTCTAATATGAGTCATCTTATCATCTATATTAATGTGTTTTGGACCTTTTTAAACCGAAGATAAGTTTATAATAAAATAATGTTTTCACACATTCATAAAGAGCTCCTTCTCCCCCTTATAAAAGGAGACCATTTCTATGAAATTACACACTTCTGTCAACCATTTAGGCTTATCCAAGATCTACCCAATTAATCTACCTACATCCCTATCCTCCTCCTAGAAGCCTTACCTTAGGCATAAGTCACTTCAAGAAGTACTTTGGTTCAAACCAGAGAGAGTTAACCAAATTAAAGGTAACAATTTCTCTTAATTTGTTTTCTTTTATTTTACTTCTCCATCCCATAAACTATTATTAAGCATTTATTTTGAAACAAAAATAGTATCCTAAATATATTAGGATTTTTTTATGATAATTATTCGTACTACACTTACAAACACCTCCATCTAATGGATAAATAACATAATGTTTCTATAGATGGAAAACTAACGCCTCACGAAACGATGATTGTTCAAATATCTCCAACCGCCTCTCATGGTGTCCATTATGATGGAACTGTAATTATATATGATATATATTATTTTTATGTTTTATTTATTCTACTGTATTTTCTATTTATATCACGCCTTTACGGTTTCCATATTGGGTAAATAAGATAATCTCATTTGAGAAAGTGCGGACTATCGCCCCCTCAAAGTGACGTGACTCGTTAATGCCTTATGTGGGATGTATAAAGGATAGAGTTGATGATATTATATATGATATTATACTGGAATTATAATACACATATTTATCATTATGTTTTAATTCCATTAAAATAATAAATAAAAATGAAAGTAGCGTTCATGCGTACATATGGCTTACCATCTCCATGAACAATGCATTTCATTTCTTACCTCCAAATGTTATGTACTATTATAAATACATGTATATACTAGATATATATTTTATATATGATATCTAAATCATTAACACCATTCTGGATATAATGGACTATTTACCACATGGACAACATGTAAATATAAGGTGTTTATTTTTGACTCAAGCACCAAATATCGACCAAATTAACGATGTTAAGATAAATGATGACATAATGTTTATACCATGGTAATAAGTGGTACAAAAGGAATAATAAAAATGAAAAAGGTTATAAATAGTGTATAAATTATCTTTAGTTTATTATTCTGGATATTAAAGAATGATCGATTCTAGTCGGACACGAGGTAAGGGATCTGACCTCTCTCTTTCTTTTCAAGTACTCTCTTTTATTTCATTTCTATTATTCTCCATGTTATTATGTTGGAGGATTTTATTTTATATTCACCATACTGTAGATACCCCCCATCTTACTTTCATCAATTCTTTATAAGAAATTTTATGTGGCGCCGTTAGGCTGCCGAATTTTTGTAAGAGATTTCTTATCTCACATTTAATTCTGTGAGATTTCCATTGTTCGCCACTAATTTATTTCATGTGGTGTATTGTGTACTTCCTTTTTATAAATATTATCATTATTATCATTATATTCATTTAATTCTATGATTCATTTGGTGGTTATTAATATTGGGTCATATGACTCGATTGATTACAACGTGGTAAGGGGTTTTCATCACACTTTTTATCCTCGTGAGATTCATGATATATTTTCCACTACTTCCTATTGTGTGGTGTATGTACTTCCCATTATTGTATTATTTGTGTAAGATGCTTTAATTTATGGGTATTTACATCATCATTGTAGGATTTTTCATTCTTGTTTCATATGTTTTGTAAGTTACCAAATCGGTAAGCGAACCTTTCACCCTCCTCTTTTTAAAAGACTTCTTTTTGTTATGTCTTTTAATTTACATATTATTATGTTGGGATATGTTCTTCTATATCAGTATTGATTTAAAATTTATTTCCAAGTGATTAGATACCCTTTTTTTCTCATAAATTCATTTTATGAACATTAAAGTGACACCGTTAGGCTGTCGATTTTTTACAAGGGAACTTCTTAACAGAATTTGGATTTCTTTGGGTTCAAATTGTAGTTATTGAAAAAAGTAATAATATGAATATGTTTGAATGACCACTGATTGTTTTACAATTAATATCCACTTATATTGGGTGTATTTATTTTTTTCACACATAATTATGAGATTGATTTATCCTTATTTTAAGTACACCATCTTTATAATGGATTCCATCTCAATTTACATTTCCATTGAAACTTCACTTTTTTTATGAACCAATTCACTATTATATCGTGTATATACTGTCATTTGACATATTATTTCATGAATCCCTTTATTCTCATGATATTATTATGTTCTGATTAAATGTTATTTCCCAATTATTTGTATTCAAGAGTCTCTTATTTTGTTAAAAACACATTAACAAAAATATCATTTTTAAATTTTTTTAATATTTATTTTTATAAATCTTTATCTTTAATTTCCATGTTTTAAAAATGGGTTTGATTATTTATTTATATGGACATTAAAGTTTTAAAATTATAATTCCATTACATGATTCAAAGTGGTATGAGCCACTTTGATTCAAAACTAATTTTTTAAATCGTTTTTGAAAATGGATTGATTATTTCAATATATTAAAATTACTTCTTGTGACTGAAAATTAAATGTTATTAGTGGAATATTTATATTTGCAATATTTTCTGTGTTATGATGGTACATGGACATTTGACGGGTGGTTACGTGACAAACAGAATGATGGGCGGTGCCATGAATACCATGATGGGTGGTTATGTTATAACCTCCAATGCATTAGGTAATGAAGTCGGCCGTATGGCTATTCTATTTAGTGATATGTGTGGAAGTCGATTGTATGGTTTTTTATTTAAGTATCGTTATGTCCAAAGTTACCTTTATATATTATGTGTTCTTTATAAGGGTTTTATGGTAAAATATTGATTAAAAAAGGGTAAGAAATGATCATTTATTCAGTTAAGATTATTTACTACTTCAAAAAGGTTAAAAGTGTTACTCATGATATTCATTGTTTACTTGTTGTTTTGAAAAACTAATAGTTTCCTTCTTTATGTATACCATAGTGAACTTTTTATGTTCATCCCATGTTTTTTGCAAATTTTTTCCATATGTCTTAAAGAAGAATATGGTCATGGATGGGATCAAGGAAAAGTCAACTTGTCGAAAACATGGAACTAGACATGTTTATTTTTAAGAGTTTTAATTTTATGAAAAAAATAGATACCGAGTAGTAGTGTCTACTTTTAATATTTAGATTGTTATGTAATATTTCTGGCCTAATTCACTAAAACTATAATCCGGAAAAGATCTTCAATGTGAATTATTCATTTAATTCAAGATTATGTAATGTTTAAGGTCGGGTCCTCATATTAGTAGTCTTGGAAAATGGATTACATACTTGAACGTTACATTACACTCTCTAAAATAAAACATATGAAATAAAATCTTATGATTATTCCATTATTACTCTATATTAACCCTTCATATCAATCATAATACACTTCAATGAATCTTAGGAAGATAAAATATAAGAAATGGGTGAGCTCAGATGCTCAGTAAGGCTAAATAATTCTGTGGAAACTATCATAAATAATCATAATATTTTAAGGAATAGTATAAAAATGAAACCCTTTCCCATTAAACATAAACATCAGCATGATATGAAAAAGATAAATCAAATAATTCCAATTACTTATTCACATGGATATTCTACAACTTGAATAATCACATGTAACATAAATAACTAATCTCATAATGATTGAATGCATAATTCCATGCATCATAACCACATCGTCAAGGAATCATTCAAAGACTACCATTAAAAATACTTTCAAGGCCTCATATCAAGGAACTAGTTTGTCTCATGAGACATACTGATTCATCGAGGGCAATAGTATTCCCCACTCGTGACATAATAAGTCCAATTCATTCCTCATATCCAACGGGTGAAATATAATATAGACATTCGTATTAAAACTATCTTACAAAATGTAAATTCATAAACAAAAACCCATAAATGGTAAAAAAATAGAACATCCACTATCAAAAAAATTATAAATCATTCAAAACAATATGAAATATTTTATTTCTAATTACTCATACTTCAATCAATAATAATATCTATTAAATTTTGTCGATAGAGATAAAAATAATCAGTGAAACTCAATGAGAAAAATATCATTTTTCATGAAATCATTTATAAGTTGCACAATATTAAAATGAATTTATTTAAAATATTCTCTGGAATAAAATTTGACCATAATAATTTGAAACATCATAAAAGAATTTTCATTTTTATACAATTATTTTAATATAAATAAATCCTTAAAATCATTTGGGAAACATGGACATTAATTTAAAAGATTTTGGAAAATTAATATTTAAAACATTTAGAATAATGATCTAGTCGATGATTCCCTTCTATTAAACCATAATAGATTCCTTTGGATTAAATTTTTATGAATCATGGTCATGGATGATAAATATGACCTAGTAAATACTGACACATAGACATTCTTGTATAATAATGATATTGAGAAATTGACCCTTACCTTATACTTTCCATTAGTCAATGATACATTTGTCCTACTTTATAATGATCATAGTATGTTATTAAATTATACTAGAATCATATTTTTATTTATGATATCATATATATTTCATTTATTACTTTATAATACCCACTTAATAATAATTTCCTTGTTAAAGTAACATTTTACGTAATATTCGTTTTTTTATCGTATGTGTTTTACACGTTATTCTTAATTGTATCGCATAGAACATGGTTTACATATATAAAAAAATTAAAATATGATTTATATATCATATATATACTGAATATATATATATGTATACGAATATACATATATATATATATATATATATATATATGAAATTGATTACATCATTCATGGAGGCGGTAGGCCATATGTACGCATTAACGCTATTTCCATTTTCATATTGTATTATATGGAATTAACTTAATGAAATATATGTACATATATATATGTTACTAGTATAATAAATATTTTATATATTACATATATATTAATAATATATATTATTATAAACATCCTTGAATGGTGAACATTTTAATGAATATTATTGTGTCGTGGAGACAGTAAGTCGTACGTACGCACAAGGGACGATATAAATTCCTTAAGGATTAAATGGTATGTAATTGGATTTTATATTAATTTTAAATAAACAATATAATGTAATTTTAATTATTTATATACATAATACCCATCATTATATCCATCCAAATAACATAATGTTGAATAACTAATTGCACCACGACGTGGAGACGGTAAGCTGTGCGTACACACTCCCATTGACTTTTTAATTCATATGATAGATAAAATAAGTAATATGGTTCTACCATATTTATAATAACATCTCATAATGAATAAGATACTAGAGTTATAATTTTATCATTGAAAAAACAGATAAAGAGTAAGTAACAGAAGAAAAGAACATTCAAAGAGGTGATAGAATAATTATCTCTTCTTCTGTGTTCCCTTTTGATTTGACCGAACAAGCTCCTTATGTTGTATTTATGCTCAATGTAATGCCAATATGATTCATATAGGGTATTTTTAGGAGATTATGATAGTTTTTGGCCATGAAAAATTGCATTGGAGTTGTGGATTAAAAATAAAGTGAGGTTTCCTTTTATTATGAGAGGTGAGGGGGAATTTAGGAAAAATGGATAAATATTAATTTATTTTAAACCTTATTTAGGTTTATCATAGATAAAAATTTATTTATTTTTATTATAAGATGAATATTTATCTAAATAATCTTAGTAAACAGTTTTTAGACATATTTAGTTCATAAAATTATCCTTATCTTTTGGTATTATCCCTTAGTTAAACAGTTTAACTATTACCATATCTTCTTGTATTTTTATAAAATAGGGTTTAAATAATTACAATAAAATTCCAAGGGGACATCACGTGGATCATAAATTATATTTTTATTATTATCTAATTTATTTTTCCAAATTTTATTTTTTATTATTTTTATATCATTTTTTAAAATTTTATTTTTTTAATAACTCATTTATGTCAATTTTTACACAATTTAGTAATTTTATATAAATTCATAAAAACAAGATTAATTTAAAAAAAGGTATTAACACATCTATAACATGTAAATTTATTTATGTATATTCTTTTATGCGATCAACATATTCAATTTACATTAATTTTAAAATTTATAATATCATTTATTTTTACCGTTCATTAATACGGTAATTACTGCATCATCAAAGTGTCATAAATAATTTTAAATATATAATTTCTAAAAATAATAAACATAATACAATGATTTATGAAATATTTTTATCTTTATAAGGAATATTTATAGTCTAATTTATCTTATGCATAACTCTATATTGAAAATTTTTAGTTATTAAAATTTGAATTTATCTCATTTAACTCTTCGTTAAATAAAATATAATAAATATACTAATCTTACCTAAGTGGATCATAAAAGGATCATATTTTTTTCCTGAGGTTCATTTTTGTTGATAAACACTTATACAATAAAACTAAGATAGTTGTGGGGGTAAATATGTATTATTATAATAATATTAATACCTTTAATTACCCTATTTACTTTTAATAGTAGTAAATAAAATTTAAAAGTTACTAAAAATATAATTATGTACATATTATTAATCCACATTTTACTTACAAATGACAACCATAAAATTTTTATTTTTGAAATTAATTTCACATAAGTGCTAAAATTTGTTTTTTTATGCTAATCGGAAAATGTGCCTAAAAGGTCAGTAAATGTGTCTAGAAGGTGAGTAAAAAGATGTAAAAATTTTTAAATGAATTTCTATAACAAATTATATTATAAAATGACTCAAATTAATTACATTTTTATAATAGGTGTTTTGTATCAATTTTTATATTAAGTTAAATTTTAATTAAAAATTGTTATTTAAATTAAAAACATGTTTTTATGTATTATTGAGTATCTTTGACAATTCATAAAAATTTAATGTTTTAAGAAAAATAACAAAAATTTACCCTAAGGTAATTTTCATATTTTGAATTAATAAATTATATCTATTTTAATAAATTAAATTTTATAAGTGTGTCAAAAATTAATATTATTATTGTTCAAAAAATGACATTAAAAGTATTTCTTTTATGAAAATAGTAATTAAAAATTTATTCCTATATTAAAAAAAACATATAAATTTCATTATGAATATGTTTTATTAATGGGAAAAATTTATAAATAAAATTTAAAATTTATTTGTTACTATTGATATTAACTTATTTATTTGATAAATAAATATATCATTTAAATAATTATAATACTTATGTGTTGTTTCGTAGAAACTCAATCCTGTGTATATCCCAAGACAAGCTGGTGTTGCATGCAATATAAGTTATTAAATTACATTATAGAGATAAAGTACTATGAATTCATGGGGTGTTACACAAATCAACCCTATACTGGATAGAGGTTGGAGAGACAGTTATGTTGGGAACTCGTATTATCTAGGAGACCATAAACCAGGTGTAGTTGATTCAAAATGGGATGGATATTGCACAATATGGTCAGAAATATTACATCAATTATCTTAAATGACCTCTAGAGTTTGAGGTTGGGGAATTTTTTTCCAACAAGATTCACCGATGCTGAGACACAATATGATTGGGGGACATGGAATGCTTTCCCCTAGATATGATGGGTCGTTCGAGATTCTGGAGAGAGTCGTGATGGTTTCCTATTAGTTGTAGTTAATTAAAATGCATCAGTCTATGCACGATGTCTTCCATGTTTCTCAGCTATGATGTTAATATTCATCACCATATGTGTAACAGCCCGAGATTTTATGAAAAAATATTCTTTTTATTTTACTAATGTCTTGTGTTATACACTACACCAAAAGGAGCTTGCACAACACGCATCCTTGACTTGCCTTGCATTACACACAATCGCAACCTTCCTCGATAGCGTGTGTGGTACGTAATCCTGAGTTTCACGAAACAATGATATGCTATTAAAATATTATTAAAACTAGCCGTTATGAATAGTAATAACCACTTTTTAAATTTTAGAAATTTTAACTCTCAAAATGGACTTCATTTTTGGATTCGGAGTATCGAATTTAGCCTAAGGTGAAATTTTGGTACTTTTCGGATAACTTTCATATTCTGATGAATAGTGAAAATTACTAAATTATAATTAAAAACAACTTTTTTAATCGAAATAATTAATAGTAATAAATCATTAATTTGAGTGGTTTTAAAGTATATTTAGAATATATTTTTACAATTTAATACAATGTTGGTCATTGGATGTAATTTCACATTTAAACTAGACATAAACAAGTGTCAATCTTTTGATAGATATTGTTTCTTAAAAACACGCTATTTGTTTTAACAGCGGGATTTAATTATAAAATTAATTAATGAAACTTTTATGTTATGAATTTGGTAAAATAGACTTCATTTTTGAATTCGGAATATGAAATATAGCTTGGGATGAAATTTTGGCATTGTTCTGAAAAACATCAATTTTTGATGAATAGTGGAACTACTAAGTGGTAGGTTAAAAACTGAATTTTGCATAAAACTTAATTTTACCGCTTCTGTGAATGGAATTTCGAAAATCCGAGAGACACGGTTAATATCAAGGACTAAAATGTGGTTCAATGAGATGAAAATAATTTTTTGGTGAATAGTAACTTTTTACTTTTTTTACCACGGTTAATAGTAAATAGGGTAACTAAGGGTAAATATGATATTAATATTACCCTAACACATGTCCTAATTCTATTTGACAAGTGTAATTCGACCAAAAACAAACTTAGGAATAAAATATGACCATTTAGGCCCACTTGGATTAGATTTGGACATTTATTATTAATTTATTTAAAGAAGGGTTAAAATAGTTAAAATCAATGTTTAATAAGTAAATCATTTTTAATATGGGGTTATACATAAGATAAATTAGACTATAAATATTCATTAGAAAGATAAAAAGCATTCCTACATGATGGTAATTTATTTGTAATTTTTAGACATCATATAATATAATTTATTTATGACACAAAGATGATGCAGTAATTATCTTATTAATGAAATATTGACATAATTGATAATATAAATACCAAAATAAATGTAATTTAAGACTTTTTATGAATTCCACTAATTTTATAGGTTACTATGATATATTAGTGTTGATTGAATCAACTTGGTTCGAACATATAATTCTGTTATGACTTTCACAAAAATCATATATCAAATAGTGTCAAAATTGACACAAAATAGTTTTTAAATCAAATATTATATTATTAATTGTTATTTTATTCCTAAAAATATAAGGTTCGGCAAAATGACTTAGATAAGGATATATGTATTAATAATATACAATTTGGGATTCTTTTGGCATGTTATAGTAAGTTTATTAACCATATAGTGAAAGAAAACAAAAAGACATGGTAAAAGTTAAATTATTTAACTTAGAGTTAAATCTAATTGATAAGGTTAACATAATACCCTAAACTTATCTAAATCCTATTGGTTGATATGATTTCAACCCATCCCCACTTTAGCTTCGAAATAAGACCCTTTGGAACCATTATAAACCGATTTTGACTTTAATATAAAATAATATTTTGAGATATTCCTAAGGTGCCCCTCTCCTCCCCTATAAAAGGACACCTCCTCCCCCTCCTCCTCACACCAATTTGAGCATTCATGCTCGGCCAACCCCTGCCAAAATCTCTTCTCCACTTCCCTAGCAACATCCTAGAGGTTCTGGTATTCCTCAAAGACCAATTTTAGAGCCCTAAGAGGAGGTCTCAAAGAGGCACTTCAAAGAAGAGGTAATTACCGTTACCAATTCTTTCATCTTTATTTCTTCTTCCACTTCTTCTTCTTAGGTTGTTTCATTATAAAGTAATAACATCAGTATCACTCATATACTGATATGTTATTATAAGTATGAAACAACCCTATTTCACCATCTATCCATCCTACAGAAAAATAAATCACCGCGCGTGCGTACGTACGGAATACCGTCTCCACGACACGATGAGATTCATTCTCCATGTTAACCATTTAAAGAATGATTATAAAGTATATATAAGAAATAATAATGAAATATATGACATTATAAAGTTACTGGATTTATGTATATATATATATATGTATGTCATCTACTTACTTCCATTTCAAGACAATAAGGAAAGTAAAACAGCGTTCATGCGTACGTACGGACTACCGTCTCCATGAACGGTGTTTTTCATCTATCTATTATATATATATATATATATATATATATATATATACTGAATATATATGATATATAAATCATATTTTATATTCTGGAAGTAAGTAAATCATGATATAAGTAATAGTGATGTCAAGAACAACAAGTGAAAACACCTAAGATAAATGAAACGATTTTACCCAAAACGCTTCTTTAACATGGAATTTACAAAAGAACGGGTAATATAATGTCATAAGTGAACCATATATGATATCATAACAATGAATATGATTCTGTAATAAGTCAATAACATGATTTAAATCATTATACAGGAGGTTCGGACACTTACAAAGCAAGTCGGACCTAAGGTAAGGGAATTATCACAATCTCATTTTTATCCGAGATTGTTTATTCGTAAGTATTTACTGGGGTGTATTTTATCATCCACATCCATGTTTCATCAATATGTAATATTATTTCCATCCACCTGCAATTGTTTAAATCCATTTTTACCCTTCGGTGAGTTTTTAGTAATATGTATGAAATGAATCTTTTGTCGTTTTTCGTACGAGGTACTTTTTGACTTTTCCGACAAAAGTACGAAGAATGTTTTTTTTAACTTATACGGAACGAACAGATTTATACTGTTTTATAAAGCCTTATTTTCATGAAGCTTCCTCTAAAAGATTTCATGACTATTTTCAATAAAATCTCTTTCTTTTAAAATTTCATGATGTTTTGTGAAAAGAAATTGATTTTGAAGAAGAAAGGATATTTTCCTCAAGAATTCAATTCAAGTGTTTTATCAAAATTATTTTCCATCTAAGATAATAAAGGGTTCTGTTTCTATCCATATTTTTACATTGATTTGACTATGTTGTGATGGAATTATTTTTATGAATTCCTTTATCTTATATGAATTGATTTATGATGTCATGATGTTTCAAGAATCCCATTTTTGTTTCATGTGTTATGCGATGATGTATGTTTTATGATTATGTGGCACACATAAGAAAGGATTCATTATAAGATGGGTGGGACCTATATCTCCTTCCAATGCATTGGGTAAAGATTTTATATCTCATGAGATAGACATGGCTGGAACGGAAGGTTATTTCGGTTCAGTGATACAGGACTGAAACGAGGAGTGAACTCGGTTCAGAAAGGGACTTTGTCCACTAAGATAGTCTTGGCAATGAGTCATGACTAACAAGAAATGATTTCCATGATTATGTGTGCATGCCACAAAGTTTCAAGTTTTATGTTATGATTATGAGGATCTCATTTTCAATTCTATGATTTATCTCATGTTATGATATTATGAGCTCTTTTGCAGGTCAAGATTTCCAAAAGCTACGTTCTTATGTATATGATGTGATTGATATTTCTTTTGTTTACCCTTACTGAGCATTTGAGCTCATCCTTTTTTTGTTTTTCTTTCCCCAGGATATAAAGAAAGGTTTTAGGTAAAAAAAAGGGGAAGATCATTATGGGAGATATTGAAGATCTTTCACCACGTTTAGAAGATTACGTTCCGAGTTTCCAAAGACACTAAACTATTACGATCCTTGTGTGTGTGTTTTTGTTATGTACTAAGTATTCCGCAAAAGTAATGTAATGTCCATGTACGATAAGCTTCGGGTCATTACAATATGACACTTTTCATCTTAATTATGTTGAGTTTATAGGTAGATGCTTTCATTGAGGACCATCCAATACACATTCTGGATCGTAGCACGAACGTTATCTGTGGTCTGTATGTTCCATTAGTATGGGTGAAATGGTAGTATGACCAAGTGAAGGACAATACCTTGAAGTGGGATTCCGAAGTTCGATAGAATTGGCAGAGTTGTTCTCAGATATTTTTTCACCACCCTTGTAAGGGAAATTCATGGATGGATTGCTTTATAGGGGATGTTTTTAAGAATGTGAATTTTCATTGAGATATGGATCACCCGTTTCTCTTCTATTCATAATTTAGTTTCGTAAAAATAGACTTAAGAGGATTAAAATTGAGGTTAAGGGAGGAATGGGTGTGTGAATGGCTTTTTTTAATCCCAGAACCCATGGTTTGGGGTGTTTTGGGCCAAGCGCACAGTTGGTGGAAACCGTGAAGGTCATCATGCATGGTTATAATAAATCGTGTGATGTCGGGTAGTAGAGTATCACTCTTCACATTGTTAGAGTATGTCATGTAGTGGAAAGAACATATTCCTGTGGTAGGTCAAAAAATTTAGCAAACCTTTTACCGAGACCTACTTCATGGTTACTGCACGGTCAGTAAATCATGTTGGGTAACATTGAGACCATTCCCTTCTTCTTGTAGTGACCATGTGAATAGATGCTTAGTTAAAGAAACTGCGTGCCTAAACCATGTAACCCAGTTTATTTGGATGAATTTAGCTATTTTACTTTAATTTTTTTATATAAATCCTCCTCTCTCACATTTCATAATTGGGGACCGAGGGAGAGCCCACGTTGGAGTATATTCTCCATTTTACCATTGCAGCTCTATCCGACTTCTAAATCAAGTGTCTTTCGTCTACTTAGATCTGCAATATTAATGGCTCGATTCATTTTTTATCCTATCTCGATTCTTCTAGTTATCAATTTCACTAACTGGATTTAGGAACATATGCCGAAATATCTTTTTCTTCATCCATCCGTCATATTTTTCCCAAACCATGGAGAAATAGTGCATGATATTGGATGAACTCTATAGAATGTTCCCAAGGTAGGTGGTATCATGAATTTTTCTAATTGTCGAGCTGTTTATATTTTTTTGAGTGAATACCTCACAATTTTGGGGTTCCACCTTGATTTATAATTGAACCATGATGTTTCATATTGTTTTTTAGGTGATGGAATAGGTGTTATGAAGCATTTGTTAGGTTGTATAACTTCATTAAGGGCCACCCCATGGGTGAGTTCCCTTGGATGACTATTTATGTTCATTTGGCCTAAGATGCCTATGAGGTGTGCCTTTGTTCCCTTTCATTGGATGCTCAAAATGAATTGAGATAATAAATGTAATTATAATGTGGTTAAATTGTAATTTAATTTTTTAGGTAATGGTATGTTCGAATTTTCTTTGACCCTTTTATGCCTATGATTATTTAGGAATGTTAGGATTTATCTTATTACTCTATTGACCTACCCACATTAGTTGAATAATGATACATCCATTTAATATTTTAATTTACCTATGATACATTTTATGATAAATTTACCTAGGTGAGTAATTGGTTGGCCAAGCCTTTTGAGGATGGTCATTATTTGAAACACCCCAGTGAGGTGAGTTATATTAAATGATTAAGGTTTTCACAATAGCATGAATAATGAAATGTTTAATTAAATTTTTTATGATGAAATAGAAATTGGTCTTGGGGGAATCATGGATTCAATTTCTAATTTCATGGAAGGCCTTATATGACTATTGTACCTTATACATTGAGGGAACCTTGGATTCTGTTTGAATTCCATGGATAAGCACAAAGGGTTCATTATTCTTAATCCATGTGTGAAACATGGATTCCATGGATGGGTTCGTATAGGGTTTACATAAAATTCAGAGTGAATCATGGATCCCTATAGGACTATTAGGGATGATCTAGAGAGGATTTTGTATTAGATGTCATGACTGATACTTGGGGATTCCATATAGGACATCGAAGCATGGGATCAGTTTACATGGACCTATACCCGAATTAGAGTGATACCGGTCTCCTGTAAGGTTCATCAGGATGGTCTTGTTGGATTTTTTTTGGATTTTCACATAGAGTGATACTTAAATTCAAACATAGGAATGACACGTCTTCCATGATAAAGCACAATTTTGGAATTGGTCTCCACATATATTTGTTTAGATGGAATTCTAGGTCATCTATTGTTCTTATACCTATACGAGAGATGTCAGGCTTAAGAATCATCTCAAGATATATGAATTCAATATAATTGATTATCAAATGGATAATGAAATGTAAATAATTGGATTCCAGTGATTTTATGTAAATAATTATATGTTGTTTACATTCATTATTGTACAATACTTGTTATATATATTCACTGACGGATTTGAATACACCTTTGCTGCTTGATGTCACGTCACCCTCCCACCAAAGATAACCCTACTGATTTGGAAATGGTGATAGGTATATAATGACCCCTGAGTCCCACCTCCAGTAGGCCCCGGGGTGGCAACTAGCACCAAGGGTATGATTTTTTCACAAATATGGGAGGCATTACCGTTTTTATTTATTTAAGATCAGGAAACAGGATTAGTCAAACACCAAAAGAAATGTAACAGGTAAATAAACCCAAACCAATCCCACATGCATGTTTAATAGTTATGGATCAAAGTACAATTTCAAGGAATCTCAAAAGTACAATACCAAAAGAAACAAGAGTACAACAAACTGCAATAAATTCGACTATTCTGACTAGTAGGTTCCCGCATGGCCCTGGTAGTCCTCCTAGAAACCTAAAAGTAATCATAGGGTGAGTATACAAGTATACTCATTAGGGAAACCTAAAGCTCTTGTGCACATGTGGGGATACATCCTAATGTCCCGTGAGAAAAAAAGAAGAAACCAAAACCTATCAAGGAATTATATCCACCCAACCTCACCAGCCATGCTCAACAAAAAACAAGTCAAATTTTGTAGTATATAAGAACAAGAGTATTGGGTACCCCGCACCATTACCAACTAGTTAGCTGCTCTTGCTAACGGCAAACATCCTGATGCTACCACACTCTTCCCACTTGTACACACCTAGGCCTCAGAACCACATATCCCACCTGCACACACCTAGGCCTCACAACCACGTATCCCGTCTAGACACACCTGGGCCTCACAACCACGTATCCATCCCGCACACACCTGGGCCTCAAAACCACGTATCCCTCCCGCACACACCTGGGCCTTATCCTGAAGATTATTGTGAAAAAGTAATCCTGCCCGAAGAGTCTTGGGCTAAAACCACCCCAACTGAAACCTACCTAAAGAGTCTTAGGTGTAAGGTCGCCTCTAGCCATCACAGCTTATGGAAGAAGAAGTAGAAAGGAGCAAGTAACTAAGGGGAGAACACCATCTCCCATTAAATGGGAGTGTTCGGCACTAAGTGATCAACATGGGCGGGGTGCGACAAAACACCAAGATATATATATATATATATATATATATTTAGAGCAAATACACATCCCAACCTATGGCTTCTAAATAAAGAAACTGCGCAAATGCATCGGCACTGCTACTATGAAGCATACATACAACAAACAACCCCAAACCCAATTAGGTTTTCATGTTTCAATAGTATTAGTTTATTATTTCCTTAACTACTGGGAAATTATCCACAGCCAAACATATCAATTGATCGTAAAACATATCCCTCCCATCCACAAATCATGTTAGTAAAACACAAGAAATCACAAACAAGTCCCTTCTTATTAACCAACCAACCCCATAAATTTATTATTTTCGTTCCATTAGAATGACCCAACATTAATTAACTCTTATACATTCATTTATTATTCACAACCCATAGTTAGTTCACGTTCAAACCCATCCCTGCAGCCCCGCTGCCAACCACCATAACCATAAACACACCGAAACCCATACATCATCATCCCTTGATACCATTTATCGTATCCCCACTGCCAATTACCAACATAGCATTCACACTAACCCACGACCACGCCATCCGCTGCCATAATGCTCACCCGATCCACAAAAACCCACAAAACACCCCTTCACATAAATAAACCCTAACCAACACCCACATGTTTATTATTTAATTTTTGTTCAACCGGGGTGATCACACAAGGGTTCTGATTATTCATTTAAATCATCCAACTTTATGTGGTTATCCAATTCCCACATTCCACAATGTTCCCATCCATAAACGGTCTAGAAAGATAGGGAATCATTTAATTGCACAAGAAAATACCCCCAACGATAGTGATTTTCAATAGGCATAAGCCTATTAAATTCACAACATAACAATAGAATAAATAAGGATAAACATAATAACTTCCCCATCCTCATTATTTAAGAAAGTTATTATCTTCATTAAACTGGTTCAAATGTGTTTCATGTAAACAAGAGGGAACCCACCCCGCATGATACACAATTTAGAGAGACGAAGGTAAGATCCCTACCTCAATAGGTTCTGATCACAACTCTCCCACGAGTCAACTTTAGAAGACATTCGTCGGCATCCATTTCTTTTGTCAATTCCCAGAAAAACCTCCTCGAGTGGAAGCTGGGAAGGAAAGGCCGAAGGGAAGACAACATATCCAAGCTCAGAAGATCCGCCTCATAGTTACGATCTCGTGGCCATGGACGGATCGTAAATCAGAGCTTGGACAAAGAAGTTATGGAAGAAAAGATCATTGGAGTCTCTCTTGGGAGAGCACTACTCGAGGGAATGGGGAGGAGAGGAGTGATTTAAAAAAGAGGGGAGGCCCCCTCCTTTTATAGGTGATAAAAACTAAAGTACTCGGAGTGTACTTTCTAGTACATAGCTTGTACTCTACCATTTAACATGGTCGCCACGCGGCTTCCAACACGGCCTTCAACGTGGAACACGGTCGCTGACTGGGAATAACAGGGATTTAGGGTAATGCGTATGCGAGGAGGGACTACATGGCGTGTAGTATGGGCTACACATCCTGTACTCATTTATTTCACATGGCAAGGACATGACTTCAACATAGCACATGGTCGTTGCCTAGTCAACACACTGTTTGAGGGTAACACGTACGTGGGGAGGGACTACACGGCGTGTAGTATGGGATACATGGCGTGTACTCATTTATTTCACATGGCAAGGACACAAATTCAACATTGGGTATACCCAGAGAGGTGGTACACGGCGTGTACTCACACTACACGACGTGTAGTTACAAAATTCTGAAAAGTGTGGGAAAAGTCCATTTTACTATCCAGAACACTTCATGACCTTATTTTTTACAAAGTAATGGGATGGATAGGTCTGGGCCATTACAACATATACCTTTTAAAACATTATCATCCCTAAGAATTCAAAATCCAACCCAGAGGAACCCAACAAGATACCTCTTAGGGCTCTCATTATAACAGGAACCCATCTAACAACCCTAATAATATGTGGTAGGAATTCTTTCTCCTATGTCGAGATATTATCCGCTTTAAGAGGCACTGACTTGCCTACACAGGTTTAATCAAATCCTAATTAATGCGTCTCGATTAAGAATATGGCCCTTCCCACTTCCATACATTAGAATTTTTCAACTTTCACTTCCCCCAACAACTTACGACGAACACACTACCCGGATACTTGGTTTGTGGAAATTTCTTCTCCTATGTCAAGATATTATCCACTTTAGCTGGAACTAACTCGCCCGCACAGTTTCAATCGCATCTGCATTAATTCATCCCGATTAAGGATTAGGTTTTTCTCTTTCCCCCACACATCCGGACATGTTACACACTTCTAGAGAACAAGGAAACAAAAATTCTCACAACCGACAAGCCAAGCATTCCATATATCAAAGGTATAGAGTATAACATCAAAACAAAGCTCAGAAAAGAAAAACACAAGTCAAAACAACTCCGGGTACTGAGTGTGCATCTGAGCCTCCTACTACCAAGTTCTCTCATCGAGGCCGTGATGCCTCCACATCACACGAACCAACGTGATGGTTTGTCCACAAAGCACCTTCTCTTTATGATCCTCAATTCTGATTGGCCATTCCTCGATGTTTGCATCGTCTCCAATATCTAACTCTCCCTAGTTGATAAAGTGAGAGTCGTCGTGTAAGTACTGACAAAGCTGGGAGACGTGGAAGACATCACAAACCTTCTCCAACTGAGGTGGAAGGGCTAGCTGATATGCCACCTCGCCGACTCGCCTTAGCACCTCGAAAGGTCCAATGAACGTAGGGTAGATCTTACTCCCTTTCCTAAGCATCTGTTTTCCCCATTGAGGGGAAACCTTCAAGAACACATGATTTCCCATGTCGAACTCCAAAGGCCTCCTCCGACGATCAACATAAGACGTCGGTCAGTCCTGAGCCGATTTCATCCTTTCACGCACAAGCTGGACTTTATCTGTGGTGCTATGTACTACCTCTAGCCCAAGAGCAGTTGTCTCACCAACGTCTGCCAAGAAAATGGGTGAACGACATGGTCTTCCACACAAACCCTCAAACGATGCCATTCCAATAGTAGAGTGGAAGCTTTTTTTTTTATGAAAACTCTACTAATGGAAAGTGTCACTCCCATGACCCTCTGAAATCCGGAACGCAATCTCGCAACATGTCCTCCAGCGTCTGGATAGTCTACTCTATCTACCCATTGGTCTGGGTGTCGAATGTAATGATAAGGTATAAATGGGTGCCAAAAGCATGTTGTAACCCCCTCCAGACTCATGAGGTAAACTGAGTATCCCGATCTGAGACAATAGTCTTCAGAACTCCATGCAACCGCAAAACCACGTCTACATACCTCTGTGCTATGGTACTCATAGGGCTCGACTCCTTAATTTATAAGAAGTGAGCTGATTTCATCAAATGATCCACCACTACCCAGATAGCATCATAACCACCCTGAGATCTGGGTAGTCCTGTGACGAAGTGAATTGAGATGTCATCCCACTTCCACTTGGGGACATATAAAGGATGCAACAAACCAATGGGAACACGATGTTCAGCCTTCACTTGCTGACACACTAGGAACATAGCCACAAACTCTGCCACAACCTGTTTCACCCCGGGCCACCAAAACTGTTCCCTCAGTCCTCAGTGCATTTTTTAAACCCCTGGATGTACCGCCAAGACTGAACTATGGAACTCACGGAGAACTCCCTCAAGCATCGCCGCTGGAACAAGCATCCTTCCATGAAAAAGCATTTGATGTTGGCTATCCTCTTACCATCCTTTTGGAGTGTTTCCATGATCGATACGATCCCTCATTACTTATACCTCGGAGTCTCCCCACTGAGACTCTTCCACCTACTGCAACAAGGAGTACTTCCCCATCATCTGAAACAAACAGCCTATAACACCCTCTACCCTTGCATCCAAGTTCCAGGCATCCAACTCTCCCATCACTCTCCATGCATCAGCCGATTCCCGAACCACTTCCTTATGAGACTTCCTACTCCGGGAATTAGCCACAACATTTCCCTTACCTTCAGTGTAGTATATCTCAAAGTCATAGTATTAGAGAAACTCAACCCATCTCCGCTGCCGTAAGTTCAGTTCACTCTAAGAGAAGATATAACGTAAGCTCTTGTGATCTGAGAAGACGACAAAGTGCTCACCAAAGTGGTAATGTTGCCACAATTTCTATGTGAACACTACTTCTGCAAGCTCTATGTCATGGGTGGCATAGTTACGCTTGTGAGGGCGCAACATCCTAGAACCATAATAGATCACACCCTTCTTCTGCATCCGTACGCACCCAAAAACAAGGCCAGAAGCATCACAAAACACTTCATACAACAACCCTTCCTCTGGAAACCTGAGTATTTGAGCTTTGACCAACTTCTCTTTCTGGTAGTAAAAAATATTTCTAGAACTTCTCGCTCCATAGGAAGACCCGGTTCTTCCTATTCAAAGTCGTCAATGGAGTAGCAACTTGAGAGAAGTCTGAAACGAACCTCCGATAATAACCTGCCAACCCCAGGAAACTATGAACTTCTCCCACACTCTAGGGTGCCGCCCAAGAAACAACTGACTCCACCTTCGATGGGTCCACTGACACTCCGTGTTGAGACAATACGTGCCCAAGGAAGTGTACTTATTGTGTCATAATCTTACACATCGACAATTTCCCATAAAAATGGTGGTGTCGAAGGACTTCCAAAACTATACTGATATGCTCAATGTGCTCCTCCTCTGATCTTGAGTAGATCTGGATGTCATCGATAAAAACAACAGCGAACTAGTTCAGAAACTCTCGGAAGACAAGGTTCATAAGTCCCATGAACATAGCTGGTGCATCACTACAAACTCGAAGTGTCTATACCTCCACCTGAAAGCCATCTTCGAGATGCCACTGTCCTTTACCCTCAGTTGATGATATCCAGATCATAGATCAATCTTAGAAAACCAACCTGCACATCTCAGCTGGTCGAAGAGATCATCTATCATTGGAAGGGGGTAACAGTCCTTGACTATTACCCGATTCAACATATGGTAGTCTATGCATAGATTGATACCACCATCTGCCTTCTCCAAGAACAAAACCGAAGCATCCCATGGCAACATGATGAGTCGAAAAAAAAACTCTTCTCCATCAGATTTTCAATCTAAATACACAAATCCCGCAACTCCGAAGGTGCCATCTGATAAGGGGCCATTGAAATCAGACAGGCACCAGGCAATAAGTCCATCCCGAACTCAACATCACGTTGGGGGGGGGGGTGAGTCAAAACCTCCTTGGGAAAAACATCAAGTAACACCACAAAAACCTCTGGTACATCGATCATCTCTGTATCAGCTTAAACCACTGATTACCCACCTAACAGAGAAAAGAGAGGCTTCACATGTCGGATTCCTACCTGATAGCTACTCTCGCCAACAAAAAATACATGCATCCCATCCACATCAGAGAACATGACCCTTCATCAGAAGCAGTCAATAACTTCACTTACAGAAAACAACCATTCGATGCCTAGGATGACATCGTATAGCTGCATCTATAGAAAAATAAGGTCCCCACTAGATTGATGCAGTCCCAATATCATCCCACATCCCCGGAAAATAGAAGATACGCTGGTCTGGCCTCCAACTGGTGTACCCCACACCAGGGGTGTGAGATATCTATACATCTAGACCCAAAGCATGGGATAGACCGGGTGAAACAAAGGATTGTGAAGATCTTGATTCGAACAAAGTAGAAATGAGAGTGCTGAACAAAAAAATCGCACCTCGCACAACCTCTGGTCCTGCCGAAGCTATCATCTATGTTGCGTGAAACTGTACACGCCTAGTTCCTCTGCCACTCTGATGTCGACCACCTCCCGAACCACATCCTGGCCAAGGTCCTTGAGGAGCACCCGGAGGTCGGCCTCCTCCAACAATGTCTGCCCTCAGAGGAGCAGGGTCCTGCTACTGTTGGAATGGCCTCGCCGGTAACTGGTGCTGTTGTGGCAGGCACTGAACCTGCCCACCTCCACCGTACTGATCTGGGGTCGGGCACCGACTCTGATCATGCCTGAAACCTCCACAAGAGAAACACTTAGGTCCAAGGATCGTGAAAAAATGACGAGGACCAGATGATCTGAGGTAGAACTATTGGGGCCTCGGCTGTCTGAGCCACCTGGGGAAGACGTATAGGTGCCATAGATTTACGGTAAACCAAGATCACATAAGACCATGTATTATGGAAATTTCTCATGGTTTCATTTTATCATTTTATTCAATTTCATTCCCAAAACACCCAAGTAATTTAAAACACAAACATGATGATGCTTGTTCCTTCCCTAGGGTCTCTATCCTGCAATCAATGTAGTCTCACTTGGTCATTTGGTAGTCTCAGAGTCCTTGCATCGGATCATGGGAGGGCCTAAAATCTCGTTTCATAGCCGGTGTTCCCTTGATTATGTGACGCACCAATATCAGCCAACACTGTTGCCCTACCATCCCATGCAATCCTCACTATGCCTAACTCCACACTCCATTCTATCTCTCAACCATCACCTCTGATACCATTCTGTCACGACTCATTTTCACCAAAGATGCCCCTCCTGAGCTGGCAATGGTGAAAGGGAGATATTGACCCCTGAGTCCCACCTCCAGTAGGCCCCGGGCTGGTTACTAGCACCAAGGGTATGAGTTTTTCACAAACATGGGAGGCATTACCCTTTTTATTTATTTAATTTCGGGAAACATGATGAGTCAAACACCAAAATAAAATGAACAAGTAAATAACCTCAAACCAATCCCACATGCATGTTTAAATAGTTATGGAACAAAGTACAAGTACAATAAAGCTCAAAAGTACAATAGAAAAATAAAAAAGAGAACAGAAAACTGAAAAACTCCAACTGTCCAGAATAGTAGGGTCCCGCACGGCCCTGGTAGTCCTCCTGGAAACTTGAAAGTAAACGTAGGGTGATCATACAAGTATACTTAGTAGGGAAACCTAAAGCTCCAGTGCACAAGTGGGGTGACATCCTAATGTCCCATGAGAATAATAGAATAAACCAAAACCTATCAAGCAATTCTATCCACCCAACCTCACTAGCCACGCTCACCAAAACACAAGTCAACATATAGTAGTATATAAGAACAAGATTATTTGGTACCCCATACCATTTCACACTAGTTAGCTGCTCGTCCTAACGGCGAACGTCCTGACGCTACCACTCTCTTCCCACCCGTACACACCTCGGCCTCATAACCACCTATCCAACCCGTACACACATGGGCCTCACAACCACATATCCCGGCCGGACACACCTGGGATTCACAACCACGTATCCCGCCCGCATACACCTGGGCCTCACAACCACGTATCCTGCCCGCACACACATGGGCCTCATCCCGATGATTCATGGGAAAAAGGTAAATCTTCCCGAAATGTCTTGGGATAAAACCACCCCAACCGAAACCTGCCTAAAGAGTCTTCGGAGTAAGGTTGCCTCAAACCTTCACTGCCTATGGAAGAAGGAGCGGGAAGGAGCTAGTAACTAAGGGGAAAACACCATCTCCCATGAAATGGGAGTGTTAGACACTAAGAGCTCAACACGGGTGGGGTGCGACAAAACACAAATATACTGATATATATATGTATACCAAACACACAGCCCAACCTATGGATTCTAAACAAAGAAACTGAGAACGTGCCTCGACACTACTACTACGAAACATGCATACAACAAACAATTCCAACCCCATTTAGGTTTTCATGTTTCAATAGTATTAGTTTATTAGTTCATTAACTACTGGGAAATTAACCACAACCAACCATATCAATCATTCGTAAAACATATCCCTGTCATCCACAAATCAAGTAAGGAAAACACAAGAAATCACAAACAAGTACCTTCTTATTAACCAACCAGCCTCATTGATTATTATTCTCGTTCCATTACCATGACCGACCATTCATTAACTCTTCTAATTTCTTTTATAATTCACAACCCATAGTTCGTTCACATTCGAACACATCCCTGCATCCCCTCTTCCAACCACCAAAACCACAAACACACCAAAACCCATACATCATCATCCCTTGATACCATTTATCGCAGCCCCACTTCCCATCACCAACATAGAATTCAAACTAACCCACAACCAAGACAACTGCAGCCCTGCTGCTCACCCAATCTACAATAACCCAAAGAACAGCCCCTTCAAATAAATAAACCCTAACCAGCACCCACATGTTTATTATTTCAGTTACGTTCAACCAGGGTGATCACACAAGGGTTCTGGTTATTCATTTAAATCATCCATCATTACACGATTAACCAATTACTACAATCCACATAGTTTCCATCCATAAATGGTATAGAAATATAGGGAAGCATTTAATTGAGCAGGAAAAGTCCCCAACAACAGCGATTTTTAGTAGGCATAAGCCTATTCAATTTAAAACTTAACAATAGAATAAATAATGACAAACAGAATAACTTCCCCATACCCGTTCATTAATCCGGTTATTATCTTTATTAAATCGGTTCAAATGTATTTCACGTAAACAAGAGGTCACCCACCCCGCATGATGCACAATTTAGAGAGACGAAGGTAAGATTCCTACCACAATAGGTTCTGATCACAACGCTGCCCTGGGTCATCATTAGAAGACGTTCGTCGGCGTCCGTCGCTTCTGTCAAATCCCGGAAAAACCTCCTCAGGTGGAAGATGGGAATGAAAATATGAAGGGAAGACAATAGATCCACTCTTAGAAGTTCCACATCGTCGTTATGATCCTATGGCCGCTAACGAATCGTAAATTGGAGCTCAGACAAAGAAGTTATGGAAGAAAAGAGCTTTGGAGTCTCTCTCAGGAGAGCTCTGCTCAAGGGAATGGGAAGGAGATGAGTGATTTGAAAAGGAGGAGAGCCCCCCCTCCTTTTATATGAGAGAAAAACTAAAGTAAACTGCATGTACTTTCTAGTACACGGCATGTACTCGGTCATTTCACACGGTCGCCATGCAGCTTCCAACAGGGCCTTCAACATGGAACATGGTCGTTGACTTGTCAGCACACGGTTTGAGGGTAACGTGTACGCCGGGAGGGACTATACAGCGTGTAGTATGGGATACATGGTGTGTACTCATTTATTTTACATGGAAAGGAAACAACTTCAACATGTCACACGGTCGTCGACTGGTCAACACACGGTTTGAGGGTAATGTGTACGGGGGAGGGACTATAGGGCGTGTAGTATGGGATACACGACATGTACACATTTATTTCACATGGCATGGACACATGCATCAACACGAGGTATACTCGGAGAGGTGGTACATGGCGTGTACTCACACTACACGGCGTGTAGTTACAAAATTCAGAAATGTGTTGGAAAACTCCATTTGACCCTCTAGAATACTTCATGACCTACTTTTTGACAAAGGAATGGGCCGGAGAGGTCCGGGCCATTACACATGACTATTAGGGGTTTAGTCTCACACCCTATATTGGTCTATTTTTAGACCCAATGAGATTATATTACTGTAGGATTAAATAAGTACAAGCTCTCTATTACAGCTACATGATATTCTTCTTAGGAGCAGAGATGAATTGGAACACGTTGAGGCTTATGATTCTTCTAGGATTCTTTTTGTATTTTTTTTACTTTTGGGACATGTATTGTATATGACTATAGTGTAACATGTTTTGGTTATTTTCATGAAAAAGTGACATGCATCATCATCCTATGTATGATATGACTCTAGTTTATTCATACTATCAGCCTTCTGTGATGTACTTTTAGTGTATGGAATTTTTTTATTCTGTTACTGAACTGTTATGGTATGTTGTTTTGTAATACTCTATTAAATAGGAAATAGACTCCCCATTATCATACAAAGGCACATGGTTCTAGCTAGAAGCATCTTGTTTTTGGGTATATGCACTTGGGGTCTTGTGGACAAAAGGGCTTAGAGCACTGTTGAGTGGAATCCGGGGATGGGACATTACATTTAGAGTACAAGTGTGGGGAAAGTGTGATTTCCTATATAACGGGATAAGATTTGTTATGATAATTTATTCTGGGTGGGTCACTGGATTTTGGGAAAAGGTTTTATGTCCCACTTAATTATATTCATTGTGACCACATTTCAGAAAATGTAAAACATGTGGGTTGAGTTATGGAGGATAGAAAAACCGTCACACGATCAATGATTATTATATTTTCTTACATAATAATAAATGTGAGATTATTCCATGAACAATTTTCAAAAATAAAAATAATAATACAGTGTAATTCATTAATTCTTTTCATTGATCACATCCTTGTATTGAACTTGTTATGTTTGTGAAAGAGTAAATTTATAATAGTACAATGTCATTGTGTTTACATTTCTTATCATTAATTACACATTAAAGATCAAACCTACTTTTAAAATGTTACATTTTATTCATCAATTACCTATCAACCCTTAACAACAAAATTATATGATCCATATTTCCATGTCCTATTGTTTCTAGTTATATTTTTCTATACTATGGGGATAATGTAAATAACTTTCAAATAAAAATTTTGGTGCAAGTACTATTAGGATGAAGAAAACATCACATATTTATTTTAAATTATGTGATGATAGATGAAATGAATGCTGATGTATATCAAAACCTAAATTGTTAATAATGATGAATAAAATGTCACTAATAGAAGTGATGAGAAGTTGAATCTTTATTTTCCTTGGGAATCAGTTATGCATTCGACCTTGTGAGGAGTTGAAATAATTTTTTTTATGTGACTCTTAAAAACTCTCTTTCACCAATTGAATTTTTATATAACAATTCTTTTTGGAATGTTTTTATAGTGGTGGATTTATTTTTAAAAAAATAGTTGAGATTTTTTCATGATTAATCACATAAATTCCTGTGGTTGATATGATGAAGTAAATTTGTGCCTAAAAGTATTAAATTTGTATACGATAAATTTCATTTCTTTGAATTATCATGTAGACATGTTCATGTTAATAAAATTCACGAATGGGAATTTTTTATAATAATAAAATTTGAGAAAAAGGAAAACAATAATTTTAATAATTGTTTGTTTATATATCTTTTTATTTTAATGTATGTTTTTTCAATAGAAATTGAAATGGGATAGACAAAAAAAGTGGCCAACCCATTTTATCTGCCAACCAAGGATAAAAAATAAACATAGTAGGACTAAGTGACAGCCTAAAAATCCATCCATTATGTAGATCTTAATGGGATGTTTATAAGGTCATAAGCTTCAATGGAAACAAAACTATGATGCCTTTCATACACCATGGACGGCTCAAGATTTCTATGTTGTAGCCATGGTTATGCTGTGTAGTGACAAAGGGAGATTGAAATAGTGTTCATGAACAACATCATGGTCCAGAAGTTACACTACATAAAATCATTATTGAAAATTCAAAAGGTTAATGATAAACAAATGATTTCATGCTACGTCGTGGATTGTGTGAATATGGAAGAAGCATGAAAAATGAAAAACTAGATTATTGTGTGTTGGATGATGGAGTGAAACTACAGAATTTACATGTCCATCAACATGTTTCATGGTTGTACCACAATGATAAACACACACTATATGGTTAGTGTTTCAAATACCTAATTGTTTTGGATTTTATGAATTATATAGGTTGGTGACGTATTTCGTGACAGAAAACATATATATAAGAGATATTACTATAATAAATTGGATTTAACACTCCCTTAGAAGGAGGAAGACCAAAGGGATATTAGAGGATGGCCTTAAAAAATATAGCAGGTGAATTGATTTTGAAATCAAAGGAAATAGAAAGGAATATCCCAATAAATAGTATCTAGCGGCTGCTATATATGGGAGGCCAGGCGTATATTGGAGCCCCATAAAAATATTATACCAGATCTTGGGGACATTTCACTACTAACATTGGTGGCTAGTAAAAGATCATGACATTGCATGGGAAGTCAGAGTGGAGGAAGATGGTCACGATAAACATTTATTGTACATTATTAAGAAATTAATTTTGTTTTACTTTTTTTATTTTCATTGTGTAATCATAATACCTTATGTCATCACAATATTAATGTATTTGTTTTCATTTTTTCAAACCACATTTATTTTAACCCTAATTTCTTATTCCCCTTCCACCAATATTAAATTGAAACATATTAATTGATTGATTAATCCTGGAGAACAAGGTATTCAATGGAAAGGTGTGTTTGATAAAAAGGGATTACTGCCATTTTTTTGTTAACAAATATCACGTTGAGTTGAATTAAATTATATCTTGTAAATCAATATAAAAAGAGATGGAATTTATAGGAAGAACCATAATGTTGAAAAGGGATGTGGGAAAGAAATAGTCTTCCATAACTTCAACATAATTTCTGATATTACTCATCATGCTTCTAAATGTCTGTATCCAACCATGATAGAGGACTCAACAAAAATAGATAGTTCTAGTAGTGGCAGAAAAGTAATAGTTGATTCTCCAAAAATATCATGGATAATTTATTAAAGGAAATATCTCTTTTGAAAAAAACTATCCCACATTATCCAACATATACTCTTTTTGGATATTCCAAACATTTAATCTCTCAGTTAATTAGTAATATAGTTTGAGTTTAATACTCATAATCAATGTTGAAACTATTGAATGATTTTATGAATTTTCTACATCATATCTACCCCATCTTATAAATATTATATGAATTTGAATTTACTATAGATTATTTTTGTTATTAATTTCAATGCATGTATAACCTTGTGAAATAATTATTTTATCAGAGAACATTATGGATCAAATTATGTTCATCAGATCCTTATTAGAGAAACAATTATTTCGGTTCTTGAGGTATTTTCCCTTGATGTTGCTGTGCACAAAAAATTTAAATTAGAATCCAAAAAAATTATAATTGGTATAAAATAGTACTAAGGTTAGAAATTTTTAATTGCGTATGTGCCCTTACTATTTTTTTAATCCTAGTCAAACTCTATGTCTACAATAATAATAATATTGATATTTATCGACATGCTCTAAGCTCAAGAAATAATTAAATTTTATTCCTTGAATTAATATTTAATATATATTCTTTTACAGAAGATCATTAATTTTTTTCATCAATTCCATCACAATATTTATCGATCCTTAAAAAAGGAATATTATATATATATATATATATATCACTACCTTATTCATAAACAAGTAAATAAATACTATATTCACTAAACAATTGTGGTCATAAAATATTCCCCAAAATAATTAGACATATAATATATAAGAGAAATAAAATTAGAACAATTTTTAAATAATGTTCGTGGATAATATGTATCAAAATTGTTAAATATTAAATAATATAATTATTTAATTGACTTTTTTCATACAATAGTCTCTCACCCTCATTACCTCTTTCATAATTGTAATAAAAAAGATTGACAATGTCCATGCACCAAAACTATAAACATTCAAAGGGTCCCATATAAAAATATGTTAATTAAACAAAAAAACATCATACATATTATTACTATAAAATATAATCCCATTATCACAAAACCTATTAGCAAGAAGGTTGGATACTGGTTTCCTCAACCTATGTACTCGACGTCAAATTCTTAAGCATTCTTGAAAATTGAAATTTCTTAAATAACAAAATGTCTATGAATTTATTTAGGAAATAAAATATACATCAATGATATTGAGAAAAAACAATATTGTAGTGTAAAATAAGGGAAAAATCCATTCTCATATTATTCATTATAAAACAATACTTGTGAAACATCAAATATAAACTAGTTGATCAAAAATATATTTCATTATGGGGTCTATCAATACATCAATGTATGAAATTTAAAATATACATTAATAATAATATTAAATTTTATATATCAATAAAGTCGTTTTCTAATAGGAATATCTAGTGACATATAAATATGTATTTCATACTGGAAAATATCTTTATCTTAATATCTACTAGAAAATACAAAGGTAAAACACCCTAACAATATTTTTCATTAACATAGGATCCTCATACTGTTTTTAACTTTTATTATATATAACACATCTGAAAATATCATCCATAGATTGAACAATATTCAAGAAAATTTTCATGGATCCTCTAGGTTATCATCATAGAAGGGTACTTCGTGGACCATTTAGTGGAACAACTACACTAACGAAATTATCAAAAACTATGTAATATAGAATAAAAATAATATTATGAATAATATTTTATTAAAAATGAAAACATAGAATATATGAAAACAAAATGTAAGAGGAAGTTTTTTTAAGGGAGAAGCTCCAAAAGATACCACCTCATGGATCATTTTTTTTCACAAATCATTAAAACTATTTTCATTCATTAATTTTTTCTAATGTTATGATTTTGGATCTATTATTTGATGGGTATAACATTAATATATTTATTTATTATACCCACATATGAATTTTACGTTCGATTATGATATTTTATTATTATAAACTATGTTTACCCATTCTAAGAATAATATCTCACTAGTTTCTTATATAAATATTTCTCTTGGTAATGAAGATGAGTGTAACCAATGAGATGACAATAAGGGTGTCTATAATGGCTTGATTAATGAAAAATGTTTACATGCTTTTTATAATTTTATTCATATCAAATTTTTCTTCAATTACAACAAATTAGAATGATATCTAATTTTTGTGAAGTTATTAAGATATGTGAGAATAATATATTTCTTGTGAATGTTTATCATTGATAATCTCACTCAATGTCATAGTTAATATTTAATATTATTTATTGGTAATTGACCTGGGATTATGTTTATGGGGTACCTAACATTTTATCAAGGCATTTTATATTTATTTTTTAGGATTATTATAGTGAGTTTTTTTTGGATTAGCTAACCTTAGTGAAAACATTATGGATACGTTTGTGAGATAATTTAAATTAAAAAATAAAATATCAATGATTTGGTAAGGTATATATTTTGTGGTTATCCTAGTAATGAAATATATATCTTGAAACCACAAGTGTATGTATGTTTTAGAACATATATAACTATGGGTAATAACACAGAAAATGTCATATTGGGTATTAATTCAATCGTTAACTGGTGCATAATAAAGAGGACTAATATGAATTATAATTTGAAACTCCTTTGGGATATAATATAGTTTACTCACGATCGATAAAACAAATAATTTAGATTCAGTTGAGTATGATGTTAACTGATTATGTAATAGTACCTAATGGAAAATTACCATTGATATCTAGGATTTAACAACGATAGTACTAGACTGTTAAAAATTTATCGTACATTAGAATTGAAGATCTCGTAGAGGAATCCATTATTATAATGACACTTCCACATTCATATTTTTGATATTATCATACAAATTTTTCTTAGTATATAGTTGAAATAGGACCATATAAATGAATTTGAGAGGGGTATGTACCTAGAAAAAACTATGACCTATAACCAAATAATGGTGTATTCAAAAATGGGTGGCAATATTTTTTTAAATGTGTTACAATTAAAAATTTATTTTTCCTATTAGTACATTATGAATTGAGGTTTATATATAAATAAACATTAAATCCCAACACTATTATCTATTTTTATAATTTAATTATTTTTATTGGGGTTATTTTGGTGTATTCTAAAATTTATAATGAATATTTGAAACACTAAAGGATTATTCATTAGTATATTATCAATATAGGTTTGGAAACATAAATTAAATGGTATTATTAAACATGAGAAAATATTTTATTACATTGTTATATTTGTAGTGATAACTATTGAAAAGAAACAATTGAGGGATGGATAACTCATTGTATTAATATATGTTTAATTATAGGTTATAAAACATTTCTACTGTATTGATTTAAAAAATATTAACAAATCATTTCTAAAATTGTGATTGATAATTTATTCAAAACATTTTGGTTAAGCTTATCTCAGTTTATGGGTTATAATATATATTGACTAATGCATGACATTATGAACTTGTGATTAATAGATTGGACGGTAATGGATAGTGTTAATTTCATAACGAATATGTGGTTTCACAATGATTTATTGAATTAGAGATTCATATGATTTGGAGAATAATATATTTTGTAGAATTTAGGTTTATGGTATATGCATGCTTGGGTATATCAGTGTATGTAATATTAATATTGAATGATGAAAGATAAATAAATATATATACCTAAACTGTGTAAGGATGATGTAATATTAGAATCACTTTTCATAATGGTAAATATGATAAAAATAATCTCAACTAATTTCATTGGAGACTAATATTAAAAAAATCTTAGAAATTTATTTAATTGATGATGAATGTAACAGCCCATGATTAAAGACCGTTTGAACTAATTTTGTCTATAATAGCTAATGTAACACAAAAACCAATCTAACACAAAATTTAACTAAAATGAACATTGATAAATTAAAAATACAAGAATGATATAATCATTAGTATATAAAATATAATAATCATTTTAAATTTTTAGATATTATTATTCTTTTCATCGATAAGTATTTTATAACAGATGACTTTTGAAGAACAATAATGAAAATTTTATTATATTTTACATTAAAAATTAAATTGATAATAAATAAAAGTTCTTTATAATAGGTGATATATATATATATATATTTATAATTTAATTTAGAAAAAATAAATTATTTGGTTGTCAAATTTTATGGCTCATAATGACTGTTATACTAGAAAGGTCAGATTTTCAACCAAAGATGGCGTCGAGTATCTCTTTTAAGGAGATTAGAATATAAAGAAAGGAATAAAATTATTTTTGTACCTAATAGTTTTAATTATATCCTTTTAGTTGGAAACATTAAATTTATCATCAATGGAATAGATCATGAATAACTATTTTCCATTAGTTCGGGATCTGTTTCTAGACGTCTTTCCTAGAAATATTACTGTGTTTCCACATATAATGGAAGTATAGTTTATGGTTGATCTTCTTTTGGGGAAAATATTATATTTATTCCATTTTATTATATAGAATTAATATAATAAGGGAAATTAATTGTGAATTTGGAGGCGCTAGAAGGCAATGGTTTCATTCATCTTAGCATGTCACCATTGGAAGCACCAATCTTGTTTTTCAAAATGGTTGTTGTAACTCTTTGGATACATGTGCATTATCATAACCATAACCAAATAATGATAATGAACATCTATCCAATTACATGAATTGAATATATATTCCATCAATTTAGTGGAGATCAGTGGTTTTCCAAAATTAACTTGCGATCATGATATCACTAATTGAGGGGTCAGAAGGTGGATATCTTGAAGTCAACATTCATGATTAGATATGGCCATTATGAATAATTTTTAATGACTTTAAGTCATAGGAATTCACCTTCATTTTTTATGAAATTGTTGAATTATGTATTTCATAGGTATCTAGATGCAATTGTGGTGGTGTTTGGGGATAAAATCTTGTTTTATGTCATTATAAAGACTGAGTATGTGAAACACACGTATACAATGTTGGTAACCTTAAGGGATCATAATTTGTATGCCAAAAAATCAATGTTTAATTTTTTTGATAACAAATTTATATTTCATTGGCCACATAATCTCTGAAAGTGGTATTTCTTAAATCCATATAAGATAAAATTTGTTATCTCTTAGAAACTTCCATAGAATGTTTTTGAGATATGAAGTTTCTTCAGTCAATATGGTTATTACTCATGCATTTTTTGTGAATTTTTATGACTAGATTCACAAATTATAGCTCTGAAAAAGAATAACATTCCATTTAAATGGAAATAAGAATGTAAAAATTATTTCCAAGAGAAAAATGTTTAATCTACATTTGCACCAATACTGATTTTTCTAGAATCAGTACAAATATACATGGTGTATTTTGATTCTTCAAGATCTGTGTTGGGATGTGTTATCATGCAAGGAGACTGCGTTTTTAGGTATGGATCAAGGTAATTAATGTTTCATGATAATAAATAACCAAAATGTGATTTGGAGTAAGTTTCTGCAGTCCACGCTTTAAGGACATGAAATCATTACTGATTTGGAGAGAAATTTACAGTGATTACAAATCATAAGATCTGGAAACATATTTTCACACAAAGGTAATTGAATGAGATAAAAGGAAGATAGACACAGTATCTACAAATGTTAAACACTGACTTGAGGTGTATATAGTAAAAAAGAAATTCAGTAGAAAATTTATTAAGCATAAATTCATATGCTCTTTCAGAGATTGAAGATTTAGTCATGTGGAATATGATATAATTTCTAGGATAAATTTACATATAATTTGAAGACCATTGTTATGTAGTATTTTTCATGCCAATTTTTTTGTTCCAAATTCGGTGGATATGGTAAAATATGCATATTAATTTCATGGAAAATGTGTGGATATGAGGTCAAAACTCAATGGTGGGGAAACAATTGAGGGATGAAATATGGATGAGAGCACAATGTTGTAGATGAGAAATCCAATGGTAGTACCTATGGATTCTCAGAAACAACATATTCATCCCTACCACCATTCGAGATGGGTTGTTAATCATATAATAGAGAAGATGTATAATGTGTAGAAATGAATTTTTTAGTTGGTCTATATAAAAATAAATGTATATGAGTTTTCATCTATATTCTTAACTTGTGATCATATTAAGTCAGAGCATCAACAACTAGCTGGTATGTTTCATTCTTTAGGGGAAGAGGTATGACCTGGGATTCTAGAGCTTCTTAGGTGTGGTTCTCATTGTGTTTTTTCTTGTTTTTTAGTCTTCCACTATGTCCTCTGTTGTTTAGTATCCTTTTGATATGGTACTCTTTAGATTTGTTTTTTATAAAAATTAAATATTTTAGTTTTCTTTCACTATTATCATGCATCATGTTATGGTTTATTTGGTTATGTCTGGTTCATTGGTTGTTTTAATTCTAAAATGGAAATATTCACCCAACTATTAATGAACCCCATGGAATTTATTCCAATACTTTGGTGTCATAATATCTGTTTACTAATTGTAAGTAACATCATTCATCCATCTCAGGAAAATGATAAGAATAGGATGGTTTTCAGTGGTATCAGTCTTGGTCCTTCCAAAAATCTTTGTGGAACTAGTGGGCATCAGTTTTCCCACTCTGAGACATTAGATTCATTAGAGTTTTTCATTGATTTGGGATTCTAAAAATTAGTATAATTCTTGAGACACGAAATATAGAGATCAAAAAGATATATATAAAAATTTTATACATAACTTCAAGTTACCATGGAGTTGGATACATATGTTTGTTTTTTGGAGAAACTTATTTGATGCGGAATATCATTTTCAAGCGTTTATCCAATGAGATCTGCCAAACATGAATTAGAAAAAATAATTCCTACTAGGAATGAATATTTCATTTTTGAGTAATGAATTATGATATTGACTGTAAAAATTCATATTTTTAAAAAAATGTTAAAAATGTTTTAAAATGATCGTTTTTAAAATGGTAATGGTTGTATTATTTTAAAAATTGTTTGATATTTAAAATCATGATATTTTTATAAAAAAAATTGATTGTGGAAATGGTTTATTTTGGATTTATTTTTATAATTATGATCTGGTTGAATTTTAAATGTTATTCCTCAAGTTTATAGAGAGTGAGATTCATGGTGTTTGTTATTTGTTTTGAAAATTTCATTGAGTAGGCATTGAGGAAGTAACTATAATGAGAGTGTTAAAATGATGTTCTGATGGATCCATATTCAAAACAATAGTTAGTTCATAACACTATCAAATAATTTAAAATGATGGATAGAGAAATATGGAGGTATTATCTATACCAAGTGGATTATTCTATCTAATTCCAGTAGCAGAATCCATAAATTTTTCAGTTCGATTCTAAACCAATGAAGAATGTGGTGTGGTTGAATATGATGAATTGTATATTCAACTTCAATGTCATGCCATCTGACATGGAATTCAAGATGGGGATTTATATGTTGTATGATATTTCACACAATTGGTGGGATCTAGCAGTTCAGCCTAATTTAGAACATGGCTATGCTTTAGAGGATTTTAAAGAATTATTCAACAAAAAATTATATCCACATAAATTCATAATTCAGAGAAATAAATAATTATTTAGCTTAAAATTAGAAAATAATTTTATCATGGATTATGAGGATAAATTCAAGAATTTTGTATATTTTTTCCAAAGTTGCTTCTAGTGCGTCCTTGAAGGAACACGTCTTTGAATCAAGTATGAGGTAGGATATTCACACCAAGATTGATGTGATATATATAATATAGTATACCTAGATGGTTAATTGGTTGATAGAGGAATAAAGATATATATTAGGATCTATGAAAGGAGGAATCACGTATAAACCTATAAAAAATTGTGTGAAGTATAATGAAAAGAGAAAGATAATGAGGGGAACTTATTTACAAGGTGTCATTATGCTTAGAATCAAATGACTATATTTGCAAATCATTATAAAAAACCAATGTCCCTGACTGGACGTTTTCAATGTGGTTTGTTTGACCTCAAGAAGTGATAGTTTATAGAAACACCTAGAGAATTACATAATTTAAATCAAATGTGGAGTATTCGACACAATTTCTGAATTACTTTAAGAATTGGTGTTTGGGAAAGTACTCATGTATCACAATAGTCATATGCTTCTACAGGACAAGGCCATAAGTATCTATATTGTCAGTAGAAGAGAGAGATCCATGATGATTATAGGAATAAAATTACTCATCGTCAAGGGAAATATAAACAGGGGAAAAGGAAATAATGTGTTTCGGTCAAGAACATATATGAAGGTGAGTAGGTTATCATGGATGATCAGTCTAGATCATCGTTGGTGAGAGGTATGATTCTATTAAATTCTACCCTTATAGACTCATTGTATGATATGGGTTCTTCCCATGGATTTATTTATTCTTGTCTTATTTATTTTCATGATTTTAAATGTTGATATTATTACTTCTTTGTTAAAACATTAAAATCATCTTGGTCAAAAAGAATGTCAAGCCTTTATATGTAGAGAATGGTCTATAATAGTTGATGGAGTCAAGATGATATGGGATATTTCTTTTCTTATGATGAATGTCTACAATATAATATATTTAATGTATCAGTTGTCAAAATTGAAGGCTTGCATCGTCTGTTATATTATAACTTCAATTTTTAACCAAAGATAGTGTCAAGTATCTCTTTTAAGGATACTGGAATATAGTAGAAGGGACAAAAAGATTTTTATCACCAATAATTGAAATTATATTCTTCAAGATGGCCAAATTTAATTTATAATCGATGGAATATATCGTGAAGAGCTGTTTTCTAGTAGTTGGGGAATTGTTTGTAGATTTATTTCCCAAAAACTTTGTAGGGTTACCAAATGTAATGGATGTAGAGTTTATGGTAGATCTTCTTTTGGGTAATAATCCTATTTTTATTCCATTTTATTATATTGGAGAAATGAAATTATCAGAATTAATTGTGAATTTGGTGGAGATAAAAGGCAACGGTTTAATTCATCTTAGCATGTCACTTTGGTAAGCACCAATATTGTTTTTCAAAATGGATGATGGAACTATTTGTCTATATGTGCATTATCATAATATTAACCAAGTAACTATAATGAACATGTATTCAATTCCATGAATTTATGATATATTCGATCAATTTAGGGGAGATCAGTGGTTCTTGAAAATTATCATGTGTTCATTATATCACTAAATGATGGGTCATATGGAGGATATCTCAAAGTCAACATTAATGAGTAGATATAGACATTTTTAATAATTTCTTATGTCTTTCAGTATTAGGAATACACCTGTAGTTATTATAGAATTTTTTAATTGTGAATTTCATAGGTATCCAGATGCTATATTGGTGGTTTTTGGGGAAGACATCTTGTTGAACTCAATGATAAGGACTGATTATGTGAAATACATGGATATAGTGATGGTAATATAAAGATATCATAATTTTTATGCCAAATTTTCAATAATTTATTTTCCTGACCAAAGGAGTAAATTTCAATATCCACATAACCACTGAATGTTGTATTTTTTAGATCTATATAAGATAAAATATGTTATCTATTAGATACCACCAAAAAATATTTTTGAGATATGAATTTTCCTCTATCAATATGGTTATTACTAATGAGTTGTTTATGATTTTTATGACTAGATTCTCCAATGATATCTCTCAAAAATAAGAACGATCTATTCCAACCAAACGAAGAATGTCAAATGTATTTCCTACAGAAAAATGTTTACCCTACATTAGCACAAATCATAATTTTTCAAGAATCATTACAACTGTACAGGGTGTATTATGATTCTTTAAGATCAATTTTGGGATGTGTTATCATGAAATTAGATCACATTGTTTTGAATAGATCATGGAAATAAATTATTCCAGAGAAAAACTACCCAACATGTGATTTGGAGTTAGTTTCTGTAGTCCATGATTTAAGGACATTGAATCATTACCACTTTGGAGAGGAATTAATTGTGTTTACATATCATAAGATCTAGAAACATATTTTCTAATAATATCAATTTAATGAGATACAAGGAAGATGGATGCAGTATCTAAAAATTTTAAACATTGACTTGATGCATAGATTGGGAAATGTAAATTCAGTAGGAAATGTATTAAGTAGAAATTCATATGCTTATTTGGAAAAAGAATATTTAGTTTAGTGGAAGTTGATAGTTGTTCTAGGCTAAATTCACATTGAATGTGAATAACAATGTTTTGTAGTAGTTTTCATTCCAATTTTTTTCATAATTTATTGGATGTGGTAAAATATGCATATTCATCTAACAAAAATCGTTTGGATATGAGTTCATGACTCAATGGTTGGGAAACAATTGAGGGATACAATATGGATGAGTGCCCAATGTTGTGGTTCAGAATTCTGATGGTTGTACCTATAAATTCTCTACAACAACATATTCATGCCTACCACCATTCGAGATGGTTTGTTAATCCTAGATTAGAGAAAATGTATAATTTGTTGAAATGAATGTTTTAGTGGGTCACTATAAAAATAAAGGTAGGTGAGTTTTTTTCAATATTCTTATCTTTTGAGAATGTTAATTCAGAGCATCAACAACTAGATGGTATGTTTCATTCATTACATATCCCTATTTGGAAATGGGAATAGATATATATATTTTTTAATAGGTCTCACAAGAATGTGTAAGAAATATGTTTCCATACGGGTAAAAATGGATCATCTCACAATGTCAGTTCATTTTATCCCTATTATTCAATCACATATAGTGGAGGACCTATCAGATATCTATATATATGTACTGATAAATTGGTATTGTGTTCCATTTTCCATTTTCTTATAGAGAGACCGAAGGTCTAAATATCATTTTTAGAAATCCATACAAAATTACCTTAGGAATTAGTTGACCATAATCATGATGTATCATACTCATATGGATAGGTAATCGTAAAGTATTATTCTGTTTTTTGAAGACTTTTTTTGGGCATGTGTGATAGATTTTAGTGGATCCTGGGAAGATAATGAATTGTTAATGGATTTCTCCTATAACAACACTTATCAAGAATCGATACATATGGATCATTTTAAAGCATTTTATGGTGTTCCTTGACGTTATCCACTTTTTTTAGTTCAAACTAATGATAGTGAACTATTTTGTATGAGCCTTGTCTAATAAACATCTAAGAAAATTCTATTGATTAGGAAATGGATGGATATGGCTCAACGTCATCAGATATCAAATTCAAGTCACCATATATGAAAATTATTGTTCGAGGTTAGTGATTATGGGTTCTTGAGAATCTCTCCAAGGCGGGTACATCATCATTTTGGAATGAATTAAATTTTATATCCAAGATACATTGGACCATTTTAGATACTTGAATGGGTTAGTGAGGCCGCATATCTGTTGGATTTTCCAACACACTTTAGAGCTGTAAATAAATTGTTTCATGTGTATCAGATGAAAAAAATACCATCATAATCCTAACCATGTGATTTTATGGGAGCAAGTATAAATATAAGTATATTAATAGTTAGTGCATATCTCATTACAAATTATGGATATGAAAGAGAATGACTTATGTGTAAAAAGAATTTATATAGTGTGTTTTTTGTGGAAATAACATTCGAATTAGGATGAGATATGGTAATGGGTAAGGAAATGGTTGATTATTCGCTCAAAATATTCTAAGGCAGTAATGGTATTATACATTCCAAGGATGGAAATTCCAACGGTGGGGAGAATTTAGCCCCCCTGTTTAAATTAAGTAACCCTTTCTTTATGATTTTTCAGTATATAATTTTTTAGGTTACATCTGAGAGGGTATGGAAGAAATTTGGAATGTTTTTTTGGAATTTACTAAGGTTTCATGGTTGATAGATGGTTTTTGGAAACCATGATACATTTATAATAAACCGGGAAGATTGAAAGATGGGCTATGAAAAAGGTGCACATGAGGTCATACAATTTCTCCAAACTATGAGGCCACCTAGGAGAAATCATGCTTAGTGGGATAGAGTGATTTATCATGGTTGTAACAAGATTTTTTCTAATCCTGAGTGCCAATTGCATGATGTCCCCCATAGAGATACTAAATAGTTATCAATTAGCTCACTGTTTGTCTGACCATGTGACTAACCATACCAGGAATAAAAAAAATATGCACAAAAATAGGATCTAGGCTGGTATGAGCATTTAACCCCACAATTTTCCCAAAAATGACCAAAAATCATGATTTATTCCTCTTAATTTCTAAATATGATTCTCCCATTGATCTGTAGGTGAGCTGAAGGATTCTCTTTGTGTGTTGAAGATGTATTTTCATAGTAAGTCATGGTTCTTAATAGTTTTTTTCATATGTCTACTTCTCCCTCTCTCTTGTTTTGTTACATATACAAATGATGTGTATATATACAAGTTACTTGATGTCATTTATGATTACCTTTTCCTTTTTTGATGTTATTGAAATTGGTATATGGCGGTATTTTGGAGAATCGACACGATTATGTGGAAATTTTTCCTACTATTTATCATTTTCACCAAATTTCTAAAGTAGGTGGAATCACTCAAGACTCCTCTGTTTATCATAGTATTGATTGATTTAAAAATAATTTTTTATTTAATTTTTTTTAAAATTTATTTTAATTTCTTGTGGTAAAAGTTATTTGATGATGATTTATAGAATTTTGGAAATTGGGCGTTATTTGTTAAATGTGGAATTGGAATCATGATTTTCAAATTCCAGGTTTAAAATTATTGTTCTCCTTTAGTGCATGGAAAAGTTTTTTCAATAATGGGTTTCATTTTTGGTAATGTGTATTTGGAATTTTTTTTCAATAAAACTGCAGTTTTATTTAAATGGTTGGAATGGTTGTTTTGGAATTCGTCTTCAGCATAATGGTTGTGTGTGTTTTTGTTCCTTTGGGATAGATAATGGTATGAATTATCCCCTATAGTTACTTTGATGGATAATGGTTAGGGATTTTACCCAAAAAAATTGTTCAATAAATCATTTCTTAGTGATAGAATGAATCACTACACATGATTATAGGTATGTCCAAGTTTCATACATAGTTGAATGTGTGGATATGTGGAATGGAATTAGAAATTCCAAAATGAAACATATGATACTGATTTATAGTATTTTTTGGTTTCATCTTGTTGAACTTGGTGTTGTTTGTTTAAAATTGATTAATCATTAAACTAGTTTATAATCTGGTAGAAAATGTTTTAATAATTATTTTTTATAAACTACATTATATTAATGTGATAACTTGATTAATCATATTGGAATGAGTAGGTAAGTAATTTTTAGAAATCCTATTATTTTTGATTACTCACCCTTTCTTGGTAACATTAGTGTGTTTGTAGATATCATTTATCGGGATATGTGCAATATTATAGTTACAAAATTCTCTAATTGTTGTTAGTTATATTTGGGATGTTTTGGGGAATGGATCATAAAGAAGGATGTATATTTGGAGTTGTGGTTTTCATTTTCATTTTTTGATTTTTGAGTATTTCTCTATGTATTTTGTTATTTTGTACTCTTCCACTATGGCACTATTTGTAGTTGGTTTTGATATAAATGAATTGTTTGATTATTCTTTCATTTTTATCAATAATCTTGCAGTTTTTTATTTCATTATAGAATATTGGTTGGATTTTTTATTTACCAAAGTTAAAATCATCAACCAATTAATATGGAATCCATTTCTATTTATTTCCAGCTTTTGGTTTCTCAGTAATGCATTATATAGACAAGTACCATCCTCCCACCCTCTCAATTAAACGATAAGGGGAAGAACATTACAATTATTAATACCTGATACATAAAATTTATAATTTCAAAGTAATATACGTGTATAGAATAAATATTTATGGGGTTTATAAATGGTCATGTATATGAATAAATTTCATGAACTAGTTTATCTATATATTTATGCCTTTTGTATTAAATCTTATAGTACATTCGACTTAGAGGGGAAACAAGGGTGGGGTATCATTTCCCAAAATTTCACACCTATGATATATTTATTTTTTTACCCCATGTTTTTCTGAATGTTGTTTCTAATACAACGTTAATTTTATGTATCATTAATCTATAACTAGTAATGGTATTTATTCATTCATTTTAAAATCAGACCATTCAATGGGTTTTGATTTGAATACTTATATTATTATAATGTGTTTTTTGTAAGTAATTTAATTTCATGATACATAATTGGTATTTTATTGAATTATATATTATATATCATATATTTAATAAACTATTACTTTTAAATAGGAAATATATTCCATTCATTGAAATTTTAATTTCCATTACATTTTTTTCTTATCAAGAACCATTGATTCATATATTACTCAAACCATGAGGGTTTTATTAGAAATCTCATTTTTATATAGATATACCATTAGAATGTTAATCTAGATAGAGAATTCTTATGATTATCTCCAATAAACTATCATTTAATTCTCTTATTTTCATTCACAGAGATTTACTTTTCTTCTACCAATTATATTTTCCACTGGGGATATTAATTTTACCATTTTCAAGAAACCACCCATGTCATTTATTTTTGGTCAGGTGTGTAAGTCCCTAGACATAAACAATACATTATCCTGAATTAAGTATATAATTCACAGTGAGGATGTTTTCAAGATTAGATCTTTAGAGACATAGGTCACAACTTATACAAAATAGATTAAATATTTAAGTTAGAAACTTATACTTATTAACCATTTTATTTGTAAAATAATAACCCTAAAAATGGATGGAACATGTTATGTTCTAGGTCTTAAATATAATTACTTTTCCTTGATCACATCCTTGACCTTATTCAACTTTATGTCCTGTAAAAAACATTTCAAAAACATGGGAAGAGCCTAAAAATTTCAGTAAGGGTTATAAAATAAGGAATGAAAATATAAGTCCATTAATACATAACAATTAATGAAATAATACTTTTCAATCTTTAACATATAAAAAATTCATAATATTTATGAATAACTCATGGAAATCATAAATCATAATGTCTTCTTGGGGAATCTGTAACATACTTACTATGCAGCTTTCGTAGCTATGTAGGGAGTTACATTTGGAATAGTAATCGCAATATATCCACCAAATATATTAAGAGAAAAACTAATGAATATCTTCGTCATTTTATCCTATGCATTGCATAGCTATCTCAGGCCCAACCTCCCTAGGATTGTCACGGAACCACCCATATACATAAATAATTCCCAATACCCATAACATAATCATGGCCCATAAACAAGAATAAAGGAAAGATAAAATTTCCATATTGCAATAAAATTTTAATATATTGATATATTCAATCAACTCTCAAAACTATTTTCAATTAAAAAATACGTAAAAAGACAATATGGTATTTATTTTTCATTTAAAAACACTACGGATTGTAGAGGATTCCAAATATCAAATAATGATCCTGGTGGAGGAATGGTCTTTGTCATCGCGTATGTTAAAAATAAACATCCATTTTTTTATTTAGTAAAATGATTCGTTTATAAAATATTCTAATTGAATGAAATTAAATTTTAAAGGATTTATACACCATATAAAGAAAAGTCATTTATAAATCAATTTATGCCTTGATAAAGAGAGAATATGATGATGTCCCTTACAAAACATTCGACAGCCTAAAAATGACTATTAAAAATTAAAATAATGATTTTATGAGAGTGGAAAGGGACTATCATCAATTTGAAATAAAATTTACTACAATAAGGATATACAAGAACATACCCCATCATTAGAAAAAGTAAATTAAATGACATAACAACGAATAAGACTTTTACTAAACGAGGAGGGTGAAATAATCCATTAAAAAGATCATTTTTTAAATAAAATAGATAGAATATGTGTAATAACTATAAATACAAATAAATAACTTATAAATATATGATATAATATCAAAATTCATTTCCCACATAATCGTAGCAGTACAAGAAGTAGAAGATCAACCCAAAGAATGGAAATTGGGTTAAGAAGTTCCCTTACCTCAACTCCGACTTCTCTAGTATGTTCCTTGTTCTTCCTGAATAATAATCTTAAGTTAGTTTAGACATGATACAACCATTTTTCATGTCTATTATTTTTTTATATCACTTATTTCCTCGATATAAGAATTAGTTAATTATTTGTGTTTATATCGGACATTTTGTCGATGTTTGAAACTTGAGTGAAAATGAACATGATATAATTACAAATTGTCCAAGTGGTCAAAATTACATTATCTACATAATTTTATTAATGATTTAGATATCATATACATAACATATATCCAGTATATATGTATTTATAATATTACATATCATTTGGATATTTGAAAATGAAATGCAACAGTCTTGGAGAAGGTAAGCCGTATGTACGCATGAATGCTACTTTCATTTCATTTTTTCATTTTTAATGGAATGAAAACCAATTTATACATAGGTATATTATTATTCCAGTATAATATCATATTTTATATATGTTACATAAGTTCATTAACATCATACTTTATTTGTTTTATGTATGGTATGAATGAATCATATAACTTTGAGGGGACGGTAGTCCTCACTTCTTCAAATGAAATTATCATATTTATATAAAATGAAAAGATTAAAAGTATCTAATAAATAAGAATTAAATAAGGATATATATAAAATTTATATCATATATAATTACAGTGACATCATAATGGCCACCATAAGAGGTGGTAGGGTAAATTCGAACAATCATTGTTTTGTGTGGCAGTTGTTTGTCATACACAGAAACAATATGTTCGTATCCATTTGATTGGGGTGTGTTTAAGTGTATTTGGAATACTTATCATAAAAAAACATAGTATATTTATAATATTGGTGTTTCTATATAAAAAAGAATAAAAAGGGAATAGGGATTGAAGAAGGAAAAATATTGGAATGAATTTTGAGATAATGCATTACCTCAAATCGGGTAACTTCATTTAATTTGACACAAAGGGCTCTATTGAGTTGCCTTCTTCCTAGAGGAAGGATTCTAGGTGGAATATAGGGATGTTGGGAAATTATTATTGTAGAGTTCGGTTGAGCCAAGGTTTTCTATAGGTGTGAGTAATGGGTTATAGGTATTGTCCTTTTATAAGAGGGAGGAGGGGGTCTTCTAAAATGTTTTAATGTATTATTTTGTAATAAAATGATTTTATGATTAAAAAGGTAAAAAAACAAATTATAATAGGTGATAAGATTATTATAAGAAGAAATAAAATAATTCAATATTAATTTGATATGTTTGGATATTTTTAAACCATTATCTTTTTTATTTAACCCTTTCTTTACTAATTTATCTTTTACAACGTCTACTTGTATATTCATAACATGTAGTTAATATATTTACTATAAAATTAAAAGAGACCCAAAATGTATCAATAATGAAAATATAGTCTTCCTATATGCCATTTGCTCAAATATTAGATTTTTAGGACTATTTTATCACTTAATAAAATATTAATGAATTAAAAAACACATTTATGTCAATTTTTATACTATTCATATCATGAATTTTTAAAAATCCCAAAAAACATTTTCAATTAAAAAAACCTCATTAATTAATATATAAAAATTCATTAACATTAATAAATTTAATGGATTGAATAAATTTTTTTAATTTTTTTATATTTGTAATCTCATTTATTTAAAACATTCATTAATGTGGTAATCATTAAATCATCATAGTGTCAGAAATAAATTTATTTATTAGATAACTAAAAAATATATATTAAATACCATGATGTATGAAATGTTTTTAGATTTATAATTACTATTTATAGTTGAATATGTCAACTATATAACCCTACATTAAAATTGTTTTAATAAAACAATACATGTTTATGATATTTTGAATTTTACATTAAATAAAAAAATATTAATTTAACTTTCATACCCAAGTGGCTTCAAAAGGAAAAAATTTCTAGAATATTATTTTATTGTTCATCCATGAATTATACTATATGGTTATTACAAATGATGAGGTAATTATATTTCCTTATAATATTATTTTTACCTTGAATTACCCAATTTAAAATTAACTGCAGTAAATAAAAAACAAAAGTAACTATTCACAAAAAAATTATTTTCATCCTATTGAACATAGTTTTACATACTGATGACAAAAATGTTTGTCATATTTTGGAAATTCAATTAACAGAATAATTAAAATTTCGTTTAAATGAAAAAGTCAATTTTTTAACTATTGTGTAGTGTTTTTCCCTATTAATAAATAATATAACATTTTTAGAAAATTACCAAAATTTCCCCCAAATTTATTTTTGATATTCAAAATTAAAAATTGACGTCTATTTTACCAAACTAAAAACTTATAACCTTCATTAATTAATTTAAATTATTTTTCAGTTCTCAAAACCACAAAGTGTGTTTTTAAGAAGTAAAAAACTACAAAAGATTGACATGTGTTTTTGACAAATTTCATTGTGAAATTAAATTTTATGACCAAAATTTTAATAAATAGTAAAAATATAATCCAATTAAACTATAAACCATTTAAAAATATAATCAATCCATCTAAATAAATCACATGAAAAGATTGTTTTAAGTTGAAATTAGTATTTTTCAGAATTCATTAAAAATGATCTTTATTTGAAAAATTTAAAAAAATTTCCCAAAGTTAATTTTGATATCCTAATTTAAATGATGTTGTTTATTTTTTTAAACGAAACAAATAAAAGTGAAAAAACAAGAATAAAAATGGGTTTTCCATCCAATGGCAGTAAAAAAACCTTTTAAGAATATTAGAGTTCTTTATGCTAAAAATCAGATTCATTCTTATTTGATGCCAGAATAATATATTGGATAAGTGAAAAGACATTTTATAATCATATTGTAGTATGTTTTGTTCATTCCTTGCAATAAAACGGCTAGACGTGTACTATCATTTAAAATAATAATATTATTACATTATTTTTTAGTATAACTCAATATTGTGTGCAATGTATGATTTTGGAGAAAGAGCCAATAAAATAATCACATTGAAAGTGTGAAAAATAATAAAAAATTCACATGAGATAACCCATACTCATATTCAATTTAGGAATACATGGATATGGAAGGTAAACTATGTGTTATGTTCTCATAGAGAGTGATATAAATCATGATCAGGAGGAATCTAACAAAAAGAAACCCACAATGTTATGATGGGTTAAATGGTCATTGGTTTCCTAGTAGGAAAAGTAAGAAAAAAAATGATTTTTTATGTTCAATTTCACAGATTTGGAGAATTTATTTAAGATATTGACTATGTAAATATTGAAATATACTTACTTTTCATGTAGAGTTTAATCCTTTAATACATTTCTACCAAAAACTCAACTGTTATACAAATGATGATTATTCAAGATGACTTAGTCACTCCTGAATCTCTATAATGAACTTATATAGAATCACATAGAAAAATATAATCCATATATTTACCTTATCTATATTTATTAACCAAAACCAAAATAGTTTCTACAAGTCTAGATAATCCCCAAAAGTATTATCTTTTATAAAATGAAATACTACACTAAATCTCTAAAATTTAACAAAGAGTACGCAAATTTCAAAAAAGTCCATTCAATAAACAATTTTCCTTAAAATACATCAACATAATCCATACTAAGATTGAAATGCATAAATCTGAAGGATTTTATAACATAGTCTTCCATAGTAAATCATAATATTTTTCTCCAAATAACATCAACTACTCTTAAAGCCCCATACTAAAAGTAAATAACCTAATCACATATTCTATATGAAATGTTAATCAATTCCATCAATAATCCAAATTTCTATATGCCACAATAATAACATATAATCTTCTAATATAAAATTTCAACCATTACTCCAGAAATGTGATCCAATAGAATACTATTTTCCTTAATAATATAGTGTTCCCAAAAGACATAATGTCTTCCAAAGTACCCTTTATCACTTAATAACCAAATAATTTTCATATAATAAGGATATAAATTTAATAAAACATAATTTCTCAAAACTAACTTATTCATGATCCAAAAAATCATCTAACTAAAAAGAATTTCCCATACTAACTAGCGGCTTCAAGTAGGCCAGTGTCAGGCGATAAATCCCAACCACACATTGGTTGTGGGATAGATTCCGGCATATTTGTCTTGCACAATGGGTTGTCACATGGTCTGTGATTTTTCCTTTTTAAAAAATTATATAATTTTATAACATATCCAAAAATGAGGTAAATTCCTCAAAAATAACCATAACATATTTTAACCACAACTATTATCTCATACCTCATATTTTCATCCATATACGTAATAACATGTAATTGCATAAAATTCAATGATCACATAAACCCAAATAGTTCGTTATAAATATATCCACATAAGAAAAGATAATTCTTCCAAGAATAACATTTTCACATATCAAAATTTAGGTTTACACACGCTATAAAAATTCTTCCATAGTAATCCTATCACTAATACATTTAAACATATCATCATCTATAGAACCAATATAACTATTCAATTCAAAAAATGTAGATATCTTAATCATAGAAGATTCATCCTGATCCTTTATCCCAATTATCCATATTATTCTTTTAAACTTCATTCTTACAAACAAAATCACGCATAATGTCCTACGATTTCAGTAATGTCAAAACATGAGCTAAGAAATAATACATACCCTTCATAGGAAGTTTTCAGTTTTCTCAAATTCAATTGTAATGGAATTATGTATTGGTAAACATATATTTATACGATATTGTTAATACCATTCCCAAACCATATTCTTAGGACATCTATTTTTTTAACAACCATGAACTCCATATTAAAATAAATCAATTAATCCTTTATAATGAACATATTTCCCTTTCCAAGAGTCAATAGGATGCTTCCTTTTTCCATTGCATGTTCTTGCTTTATGACATTCACATCCTTATTCATAGCATCTTCTCGTCCCTTTGAAACATTTTCATTGGTGTTTCATTCCATATCCTTGACACATAGGTTTTTAAATATACTCACCTTTATGATTATTACTTGAACATTCATTGGGATTTGTTTCTCTCATATATGAATACTTATAAAAATCACCATGTTTTATGTGGTCAATAATGAATCCAGATAGTGGGTTGAGAATAAACACATGAGTTTTAATTACATCTCGAATTTCATTCAGTAGCTTATTCAAAAAACAGTCACAGTTTCCTCCACATCCATTGATAATTAGGTTCATGTTAGATCCTTCCATTTAATAAAACCAAAAATATCAGTGGTAGTATATTAGTAAAATCATCCTATAAAATTTTTTGGGGAGGGTAAACATTATGATATACTAATTCCTTTTATCTTAATCTCACTCAATTTCCTAAAATAACTACAACTCTTTCTATTTTTTCTAACTATTCTGGTTAGGTTACTTATGCTTAAAAATTTCCCTAACCATTAACGTTATCTAAACCGACCATTTGATTCCATCTGTAAGGACCCAAATAAAAACATTACATAATCTTGAATTAAGTAAATAATTCACATTGAATATTTTTTTCAACATTAGATCTATAATAAAGTCATATATTATACCAAACATATTATATATTACATGTAGGAACGGCTACTCAGTAACCTTTTTTTCATAAAATAAAAAATATCAAATGAAATGAAATATGTTTTTACAAGTTTTAGACTACATGACTCTTCCATGATCCCAGACTTGACCATATTCTTCTTTAAGTCCATTAAAAAGCATTTCCAAACTTGGTATGAGCATAAAAAGATTATTAAGGGTTATAAAACAAGGAAATAAAACATTTTTCCAACAATACAAAACCATTAATGAAATAATAAATTTAAATATTTAACATATAAAAATGAATTATAAGAATTATTAATAACACATTTAAATCATAAATCACAAAGGTAACATGTGGCATCCATAACATACTTAGGTTGTAGCGTTCACAACAATTCATGGAGTTACGTTTGGATTACCCATCACAGTAAATTACCAAAATATATTTGAATAATCATTGATGTTTAAATCCATAACATTATCAAACGCATTGGAGAGATATATTGGGCTCACCCACCCGAGGTTTTTCAGGAAACCACCCGTATATGTAAACAATTTCCAAGAACCATAACATATTCATAACACACAAACAAGCATAATAGAAAGATAACAAGTATACATTACTATAAAATTTAAATATATTGACATAGTAAATCCATTTTGAAAACCATTTTTAGCACTAAAATATTTAAAAAAAGTATAAGGTACTTAATTTTTTTAAAAAACACTACGACTTGTAGGGGATGCCATAAATAAAATAATGCTCGTGGTGGCAGAAAGATCGATATCACCGTGTACGTTAAAAATATTCATTATTTTTTCCATTTAGTAAAACAATTCATAGAGAAAATAATCCCTTTGTATGGAATTAAAGGTCATATGGTGTTCAAAGCCTTATAATGTAATGTCGTTTATAAATAAATGTATTCCTCAATGATAACTGATTGAGACGATGTCCCTTACAAAATTTTGGGAGCCTAACGATGTTACATAAAAATTGAGAAAATGGTTTGATGATAGTGAAAATGGTATATAAACACATGTAAATAAAATTTACTGTAATAAGGATATAGTATAACATATCCCAACATTAGAAAATGGAAATTAAAAGACATAATACATAATAAGTCACTAACTAAAAGAGGAGGGTGAAAGGTTCCCTTAAAAAGATAATTTTGTAAATGAAACAGATTTATTATCTGTAATCTCTATAAATACAAAAAAATCAAGTATTAATAAAATATATAATATCAATATTAATTTCTCACATAATTATAGCCCAGAAAAGAGTATAAGATCAGCCCATAGAGTAGTAATTGGGTTAAGAAGTTCTCTTTTCTCCAGTCTGACTTGTCTTGTATGTTTCTTGTTCCTGTTGAACAATAAACTTAAGTTAATATCTACATGATTAACATACTTTTATATGTTTATTATTCATTTTATATCCCTCATTACCTTACTCAAAAAAGTATTTAATTATTTTAGTTTATAATGGACATTTTGTCGATGTTCAGAACTTGTGTAAAAAATGAACTTGTTATAATTACACACTGTACAAGTGGTCAAAATTTCATTATCCCTAGAATGATATTTAAAACTTATATACAATATATATCATATATATCTTTTATATATTTATTTATAATAGTCCATATCATTTTTATATACAAAAAAGAAATGCACCATTCAATGAGATCGTAATTTGTACATACGAATAAATGCTACATTCAATTTAGGTTTTCTTTTTAAAAAGACTGAAAACCAAATGATACATAGGTATATAATTATTATATTATAATATCATATATTATATATGTTACATTGGTACATTAAAACCATCTTTTATAGATTCCATTAATGGTATGAACGAGTCAAATGACATTAAGGTGGTGGTAGTCTGCACTTCCTCAATTTAAATTATCATATTCATACAACATGAAAAGAATAAATGTATATTATAAAGAGATAATTATAGAAGCGTATAGATAAAATAAATATAATATATATCAGATATAAATAAATTTCCACCATTATTTCCACCATTATAGGTGTTAGCGGAAAATGGAATAATAATCATTTCGTGCGGCAGCAGTTTAATGTACACAGAAACAATATGTTCATATACATTTGATAAAGGTGTGTGTAAGTGTACTTAGAATCCATATAATTAAAAAACCATTTTATTGATTATACTAGTGTTTCTATATAAACATATAATAAAAATATAATATTGAGTGGAGAACGAAAAATAAGGGAACGAAACATAAAAGATGATTTTATCTCAATTTTGGTAACATATTTTGACTTGAGCCGAAGGGATCTTTTGAGTTGCCTTCTTCCTAGGGGAAGGATTATAGGGGTATGAGAGGGATTTTGGGATTTTATTAGGACAAAGGTTGGATAATCCAATGGGATTGGGAGGTTTGAGTAATGTGTTTGAGATGGTTTTATTTTATAAGATAGAGGAGGGACTCTTTATGAATTTTGGAAAGTATTATTTTATTATATAACTATTTTCGGTTAAAACGTTCTAAATATAATATAAAAATAAGATAAGATGAATATAAGCTGAAATAAAATCATCCAATAAGAAATTTACAGGTTTTGGAAATTTTTTATTCCTTAATTTCATTATTTAACACGTTGTTAACTTCTTTAACTTTTACCTTGTCTTCTAGTATAATCATACTATATGGTTAATATATTTACTATAAAGAGCCTAAAGTCTCAAAATAGATCATTTATAACATTTTCACTATCATATATTTTATTTGGTTAAATATTATATTTTTAAAAATATTCTATCATTTAATAAAATATTAATTGATTAAAAAATTATTTATATCATTTCTTATACTATTCATGTCATGACTTTTTAAAAATCTATAAAAACTTCATCAATTCAAATAAAACATAATTAATTGAATGTTAACAAGTCATAATCATCCATAAAATTTGTGGATGGCTTACAATGATTTAAAATAAAATAATTTTTATTATTTATAATCTCATTTATTTGAAAAATTCATTAGGGATGTTATAAAATATCATCATTGTGTCATAAATAAATTATTTATTTGATGTATAAAGAATTTAAATAAAATATAATGATATGGGAAATATTTTAAACTTTATAATGAATATTTATGGTCAAAGATACCAATTACATAACACCACATTAAAATTGGTTTAGCAAAACCATACATGTTTATGATATTTTTATTTTTACTATAAATAAAAAGTTATCAATGTAATTATCTTACCAAAGTGGCTTCCAAATTCAAAAATTTATACCATGGGATTTTATTTTTCATCCATGAATCATCCAATAATTTTATTAAAAATTTTATTGTGATTTAATATTATTATAATATTATTTTTACCTTGAATTACCATATTTACCTTTAACTTTAGTAAATAAAAATCAAAATTTACTATTCATCCAAATTATTTTCATCGTGTTTTTCACATTTTACTTACTGATTAAAACCATGTATGTCTTATTTTTGAAATTCAATTCAATGAATCCTTAAAATTTCATTTAAATGAAAATGTATGTTTTTAACTACTCTATATTGTTTTTACCTATTCATAAAAAATTGAATTTTTTCAGAAATATACCTAATATTCACCCAGATCTAATTTTTATTTTCAAAATTGATTTTTTTTTCTATTTTACAAATTTAAAAAAATATAAGATTCATTAATTAATTTAAAATTAATTTCCTTTGTCAAAACAAGGAATCATGTTTAAAAAAAATAGTTCAAAAAGATAGACATGTGTTTATGTACAATTTAAAATTGAAATTACATCCAATGAACAAAATTGTATTAAATGGTAATAATATAATCCAATTACACTATAAACCCATTTTAAAATATATTCTAACCATATAAATAATTTTGATAAAAAGATATTTTAGACTTAATATGTAGTATTATTCACTATTCATTAGAAAACGATCTTTATTAGAAAATAATTTTTTTTAACAAAAGTAACTTTTGATATACCACATCTAAAGAAGAACTTTTTTTCAAAATGAACATAAAAATGTAAAAAAATTAGTTTTAAAAGGGTTTCTCCATCAAAACGTGGTAGAACGACCTTTTAAAAATATTAAAGTTTTTCATGCTTCAAATCAGATTCATTTTTATTTTAAGCCAAAAAAAATTTATTGGATAAGTGTAAAGTTATTTACTAATAATATTTTATTTAGTTATTTTCATTCTCACCAATACAACATCTATGCATTAACTATTATTTAAAATAATAATTTAATTATATTATTTTCGGATATAAGTCAACGTTGTGTGCAATATATGATTTAGTAGAAATCTATTATTGCGTGTTGAGTAATATCTCAGAAATATCAACCCATTTATAGTAAAATTAATATTTTATTCCTACATATTAATAAATATGAATATTTCACATTTTTTATTTAACTAGGATGTTACTAGGAGCCTCTATTTTTTTATATCCATATTCATTGAAAGAATTTTCCAATGTAATAATATTTACATCAATAATTTATTTATGAATTTTATAGTACATTACTAAAAATAATATATTTAAATGAATTTTAATTCATTACCTCTGGATTATTTTAATAAAATTTATAAGAACCCTATTTTTAATGTTTTCTGAATAAACACATTTTGGGCCCCCATTATCATTTTATATTACACATTCTCTCTATTTTGTAATTTTTTAAAAAAATTAATTTTTTCCTTCTTATATTAAAAAATATTTAACTTAAAAAGTTTTTAAATGATCAAGGATATATCATATTTTCATTGTGAATTCACATACTCAATTTTTTTCATCTACGTCATTAATTTCTCACATATATTGTGATTGATCAGGGAAATTCCTCACATTTTACCATCCACATTCAACATCATGATGGATTATTTAATATTATTTATATCCAATAACTGATCCTCCACTCTTGATATAATATTTTATCATATATTGTCAATATTTATATCTTTTATACTAATTCCATTCATTTTTATATACAATGTTTTCCCATTATTTGATTAAATATTATTCACCAAGATTTCATACATTGATTGATTAGAAAAATTATTGAATTAAATATATACCCTTCAATAATATAGTATGAATACCATTAGATTTTTTAAATGGTACTGAATTACAATGTTACTAAATATCTTTGTATCTCTCTTTCCCTTAGTATTATAATAATGTTATGATTTGTCAAGGAATTAAAAATAATTTCATTAATTGATTCCTATTGAAAGGTATATAAAACCATTTTTCATTAATGGGTTAGTAATTTTATTTTTAGTGAATAATTTCATATAGAACATATATGATTTAAGGAGTGAATGGTGGGGTCATATATCTATGTTCTATTCATGGGTTAAATTTTTATATTTGATCGGAAATGTACACACGAGTAGATTTTTATTTCCCATAAGAACAGGAACTAATGATTTCTCTCATGTATGTAATGTTCCCAATACTAATGTTAGTGAAATATTTCCAAGGTATCCTGATGTCACACTCTCATGGATCATATTTATTAGATAATATTCCAATAATATACTGATACAATACTTCTCCCTTATGTAATGATTTATAATCTATGTGTTTTTGTGTAAACATTTATTATGTATCAGTATTCTACACATATTTTCAGATTATTATCCCATACAATATGTGATTATTATCTCCAATTTTTACCATTATTGTTCATCTAATCACACAAATTTGTTTTATCCAATTCATAAGGATACAAAATTTAACGTAACCTATGATAATCTCAAAGGGGTTTCCTATAAAGTTTGTACATTGAAAAATGATATTTTTTTTTATGAAATGTGATTCCTTTGTAGCATGTATGTGGTGACCCAAAACAAAAATGTTTTAAAAGCTATGTGAGATTATTTTGAGATGTAATTCTAAGCTCATGTTTTTGTATGTTTATATATCATTATCTAATTCGGTATCAATGCTATTTTATAAAAATGTTTTTTTAACATCACACCTGTTAGTGTGTTTCTATGGAGACTGAAGGGTAATTTTGATTATAAATAATGTAGATATGAATATTTATAAAAATATTTCAGGGTTTTTAAGAACCCGAAACGTTTTTCCAGGTATGTTTTCTTTTTTCTGGTGTACTTGACGAAATAGATAAGTTTCTAGAAATTTCCTAAGGACACGCTGGGTACTTTAGGAGTATAGGCCATGTACATGGTGATCATGGGTAGTCATGTGTTGGTCGTGTAGCGGCCTTGCACATGAACATATGTGGTGACCTGGAGGCCGCCTAAAGCAGGTCTCGGTAAGGGCAAGTACACTCTGTGTATTTCAAAATTACACGCAGTGTACTATTTTTTTTTTCATTAAACAGACTGGGGTCGCGTCTTATCAACAGAAAAATATTCTTCTTCGATTTCTTCATCAGATAGAACAGATAAGACTGCAAATTTTCTTTAATCCCCCAAGATAGTGTTTGTTTCCCCAATCAAACTCTTTCGACTGCGTTGGAATCACATCAGTGAGTTATATCTTCTTCTTGAACACCATCTTCTGATTTCTCCTCTCTTGTGAGATATCATGGGTTGACAATTTTAATAATTTGTGTAGATATATTGCACTATAAGTCGATCAAAGGGCTGATTACGGGTTATAACGATCCTACAACACCAAGGTCGGAGGTTTTTATGCCTTTCGATTGAAAGTCTTTGAGGAAATTGTTCCCTTTTTTCCAAATACCATTGATCGGGATATTGAGTGTTTACCGTTTTAAACTAGTTTAATGAATCTTGTTCTTGTATGCTTGATTAGAGTATAATTGAGTGTTAATTGAGTTAATTGTTATGCATTTGAAGTGTTTGACCATGAATGTTCTGTTTATGACCGTTTGGTCCTGCTTAGCCGTTTGGTTGTCGTGCATGTTTTTTTCAAGGCCTAGTGTTGTAGGATAGAGTGTTTATATTCTGACAAGATGTTATGTTGTAGACTATTTATCCATGTAATAATTGAGGTTTACTTTTTATATATTTCATTTCTATGCTCGATTGAATTATACAGGTCCTGGAGAACCTGATGTAGTAGAATATAAGGTGAATTGACTGTGTGATCTTCTTTATAGATTTTTTAAACAATTTTGACTATTTAGGGAATTGACCATGTGAGCTTCCTCAGAGAGACTATTATCACTTTTGACTATTAGGGGAATTTATTGAGAGTGTTTTTTCAATGAGTCTTGTATATATCCTTTTAACTGAACTAGAGGGGATATGGTGTTTGTTCTTCCCATAGGGTTACCTGCATGATTAGCTACATACATGATATGTGGAATTTAATGCTTTGAAACTATGGAATTGGTTTACTAGTTAGTGCATCCTTGTTTACTTCTCTTTTACATAATTTATTCCATATATATATATAATCACTAACTATTAGGGAAAAATATTTTGGTGGTTGCCTACTAGATTAGTCCCAAACCCTATTTGGTCATAATTTTGGGCCCAAACAAATTATATTTTTTAGGAATATATAAGGTAAATCACCCTTCTTAATCAGATACTTGATTTATGTGGAGATAGAGAGAATGGGACCAAGGTATCGCCTGCGATGCAGATGAGTTTTTTACTTGTTTTTTTGGGATTAGTACTGTATTTGACATTGTTACTTGTTGGGATATTTTCCTAGACATATGTATCATTCATTATTATATATATATATGCTCCAGTTAATTTTTACATCTATTTTCTACTTATTGCTTGTCTTACTTCTTCCGCTATTTCTATATGTTTTACTTCAGTTGTGTGAATCTACCAATGAGGGCATATTTTCCCCAAAATCACAACCAAGGCCCTCGCTACTTGTCGGTAGCCTCTGGCATTCGAGGAAATGCATTTGAGGCCATGCGATCAACTGGGTACACGACGCCTCTTGGTGGATTCTGGAACTGGGATGTTACAAAGTGGTATTGGAGGAATTCGTTTTTATTGACTTACTATATGGAGCCTATAGCCAGGGATAGGATGAAATAGGCACTTGTTAATTAGTTGTTTCCGGGCATAGCTAACCCATATATAGGGAAAATAAAATCTACCTCGTTTATTGCAATTTTTTTGGTTCTTCAATTTTACGAAAGATTTTATTTTACCTTTAATTGATTCACATGATTTGTGTTATTATCAAGGATTTGATTTTGGTTCTACTTCTATTGAAACATGAGGAGATGAGGGTATGAAATCTCATGCATCAGATAGACAGTTGCTATAAATCAACTGTCATGTATTCTTGCCATGACATTTTGGGTGCATTAGAAATTTCATGTTACTTTTATAGATGTTGTGATAGATTTTCATGTGGTTGTGATAGATGCTTTGATATAACAAATGATTTTATAGAGGGTATTTATTTTGGTATGGTCTTGTTGGAATGTCCTCCATACTTTTTTTCTTGAGTTGTTATGGGCCCTTAAGAATCTGAATTTCTTAGATCATTATCTTGTTTTCATAGTTTAAATATGTATAAGATGCCAAGATTTATTTGCAGGGAGTATGGGCATTCATGGATCAGAATTTGGCACAATCAATGTACGTTATAGTGTTTATTTGGTTTCATAGTAGTTTTTGAGGCTTATTGTCCGAAAAAACCCAGAATACAAGGAGTGTAATGTTAACTACACACCGTGTGTTCTTCTATTCGAGAAGAAAATGTTTTTTATAAGTACATGACCTTTACTATATGTACATGCCGTGTAGTCTCTAATAGTGTCTCTGACTGTGAGGGTAGGTATACAGGGGTAGGAATCATTGGTACTACATGCCATGTTTTAGACCATGTAAAACGGTTGTGTCACTAACAACACTGGTCACTTGACTCTTTTCTAATACACGTCGTGTCTATCTAGAGGAGGATTTGTAGTGTAACTCTTGTAATTGGATATGTAATGAACATCTCGGGTCAGAAAAATCTTCTGATTACATGCCGTGTACATCGGGAACACACCATGTTGTGTGAGCCATGTATATGACTGTGTCTCTAACAACCCGGGTCGGTGAAGTTTGTCTAGTACATGCTGTGTATATCTTGAACACACCATTTTGTCTTGTATTTGGAGATATGTGTGTCTTAGTCGTGTATAAGAACTCAGGATGGGAAATAGAAGTCAAGTACACTCCATGTGTTTGGACAACATGTCATGTGTTTGGGGTGTTACACAACCAGTGGTGGAAGGAGTACACACTTTTGTGAAAGGATTAATAGAACACATAGTGTAGACTATATACACACATTGTAGTCATAATTTGGGGAAAAAATAAATGCTTTCCTTCTCTTTTTTACTTCATACAATTATATTTTTTAGTCCCTATTAATCGTTATCAAAGGTGTTCCCTTGACCATGCAGATCCATGCCACCAAGATGTCCTCCGGTTGTACGCCAATTTCAGGGAGGTGAGTAGGCACCAAACATGGCTTATCAGGGACTACCGGTAGAACCATAAATTGTGCCAGTCTTAACACCTTATGTTATTACTAATATAGGTTCTGATGCATAGTTCAGGGGGGCTTTCTGGGGATAATGTAGGCCTTCCAGGGAGCGCCGCCTCCTGCCCTGTCGATAACCAAATTTACACGGGTCTTTCAGCAGCACCGTCATCCCACTTTCTCTGGGGATGTAGGACCTCATGTGGTAGAGTCCTAGATATAATCCATGTTGACATTCTTCATGAATCATGAGAGGACTCTAGAGAGTAGGTTCAAGCTCACTACATATATTCTTCAAGACTCGTCCAAGAGGTGGTGGGATTTGATCTCGTAGGTGGGACGCTAGTATAATATTGCTTGAGAAGAGTTTCAACGCATCTTATATGATTAATTCTATTAGAATACCTTGAGTGCTGATCGAGCCCGAGAGTTCATGAATTTGGATCATGGTACTCTTTCTGTAACAGAGTATTCTTCTCGCTTCACCAATCTGGATCACTTTACACCCTTTCTTTGGAAATATGAGTTGTTCCTTGCATGAATGATTGGGGATGATCACAAGCTAGAAATCTGATCCTAGGTGTAAATCTTCAGGTTAAATTCGATATCTCCTATAGTCAACTATGTTCTGATCGAGAAGTGAAATATGAGGGATTCCAGAGCAGTGGGACAGGGCTGTTCAGCATCCATAGTTAGTGCTTCTCTAGCCGATAGCAGGAAGCACCACATGATGACTACATGAGGAGATCATAGTCGGTAATATGCTTCTTCTAGTATCCAGGTGGTGTGCTACTAGTGTGGGAAGAGCAGGAAAATGTGGCTACATTACCCAAGAAACCCAGTGGAGTGTCGATCTTGCGGCAATATGGGGCATCTTCTACATTTCTGTCAAGCCTTTTCACTAGCAGCTGGTGATATGGTTTCTTCTATGACTCCACGTTTAGGAGTAGCACTACCAGTTACTCATCCGTCAGGGAATTAGAGTTCTTATGGATATTTGTTCTGAGGTGGACGTCATGGTGTGGTAGCCAGTCACCTGGTTTTCGACAACAACATGGTGGATCCTCTCAAGATGGTCAAGTACGGTCGCAGGGATGTGGTGTAGGTCAAACATTTACAGTGGAGCATACCTAGTAGGAGAAGGATACCGAAACCTCTATAGTTTGACGTACCATTCTTTTTTGCTTTAGTTTTAGCTTATTATATTTTCGATATAGGTCCATCCCATAACATTATATCTGTTTCTAATGTGGAGAGCCTTGGACTCTGTGTCATTTCTTTAGCTTATATCTTGATTCTGGACATTCTTTTGGGGACTAGAACGGCTAGTGTACATCAGAGAAAGGAGTACACTCTAAAGGATTGAGGGTGTCACTTCTTATGGTACCCTTATGTAATATAGATGACTGGCTAGGACGTTGTTCTTAGAATGGACAAGTTATTTCACATCCTATCATTTGTCGATTGTTATGATCGTAGTGTGGGTTTCATGTCACTAGAAGGATGATATTTTCTTCACAAGGGAGAATGGGATGCCTAGGATAGTGGAGTGGGACCCGAGTATCATGGGTTGGGAGGAGTTACAACCCATATTTCTAGTCTATATCTGGTTGACTAGGGGACTTCACTGATAGACTTTCCACCAATGGTGGATCATTTAAGAGATATATTTCAAGAGAAATTTTCACGTTTTCCTTCAGAGAATGAGGTAGAATTATTTATTGAGATTGTGCTAGGGGCAGCACCGGTGACCATTCTTCTATATAGGATGGATACCAAAAAGTTGCAAGATCTCATGAAACAGTTGCAGAATTTGTAGGAAAGGGGCTTCATCTGACCTAGTACTTCTCCATGGGGTTCGCCTGTCTTGTTCTCTATGGAGGCAGACAGTACCCTAAGACATTGTTTGAAATATCGTATGTTGAACTAGTTTATAGTCAAGAACCAATATCCCTTTCAAAGGATTGATGATTTATTTGATTAGACTAGAGGAGCCCGTTTGATCTCGAAGATTGACTTGAGATCCAGTTACCACCAGCTATGCATTAGACCATCAGATATACCTCTTACTGCCTTTCAAAGCAAGTATGGTATGTACGAGAATGTGGTTATGCCGTTTGGTCACAATAACATGCCTGTAGTTTTCATTGCACTGATGAACCAATTGTTCCATCAATACATTGAAACTTTCGTCTGTTTTTTCTTGGACGATATCTTAGTGTACTCTCGCACTCAACCCGAACATGGCACAAATATTGAGATTGTTCTGAGTACACTGAGAGAGAATCATTTATATTCAATGTTTTCAAAATGCCACTTTTGGATGGACTGGATTCACTTAATGGGCCATGTTATCTAAGAGCCAGGAGTATCAGTAGACCTTGAGAAATTGAGAGCAGTAGTTTCCTGGGAGTAGTCGAAAACCATCATTGAGGTGCAGTGTTTTCTAGGACAGGATGGATACTACACACATTTCATACATGACATTTCATGCTTAGAAGCACCACATATATGAATATATATGATTGGGGAAAAGTTTTTGTGGTCAGATTCTTGTGATTCATCCTTTCAAGAGCTGATACTGAGTTTGAATTCAGCACCGATACAAGTATTTCCAGATCTGGGTGAGAGATATACTATTTAATATGATTAATTAGGTATCAGTATAGTAGTAGTGATTATACAGGGAGAAGGATTTGTTGTGTATGACTCTCATAGCTGAGGCCACATAAGATGATCTACCTGACACATGATCTGAAGTTGGCTGATGTTGTCCATGTGTAATGTTGATGGGGACATTATCTTCTAGGAGAGCATATTGTGGTTATCACCGACCACAATGTCTCAAGTATATCATCACTCAGCGTGACCTGAATTTGCGACTACGAAGGTGAGTTTAATACCTTCAATCATTTGACATTGAGCTTGCCAATACACCTGGGAAAGGCAACACAATAACTGATTCTTTGTTCAGGAGGACTCAGATACATGTAGTTCCAGAGGCTAGTAGTGGGTGGAAGCTTATTGATCTATTCTCTGAGATGCATTTGGAGGTGCACAATAGGCAGGGACATAAGTTTCTTTCTTCTACAGCTATTACCTCTACTTTTTTTGATCGAGTGCGAAGGGGGAATATATTAGATTCTGAAGGTGTAGTTCTACGAGAGAGTGCATTGGGGGTGGAACATATTCTTAGATGGACCATAGGCGACGATGACATCTATCATTTCCAAGGGTTCCTATGGGAGCCAGCATACATATGCGAGGAGCTAATGCGGGACTTTCATTCTTCAGTTTGGGCAGTTCTTCCTCGTGTCACCAATATGTATCGTGATCTACACTATCAGTATTGGTGGTTGGGTATGAAGAGGGATGTTGCTAGTTTTTTCATGAGGTATTCCACCTGTCAGTAGGTGAAGGTAGAGCATCAGTATCTAGCTACGATTTTTTAGTAGTTACCCATTCTCGAGTGGAATTGGAGTGATGTCACCATGGACTTTGTGATAAGTTTTCCGAGGTCACCTCGAGGAAATGATGTTGTTGGTGTTATTGTTTACAGACTCACAATGTTTTCTCACTTCATGCCGATCAAGGAGACCTTCAGTGTTGATGAGATAAGAAGGTTGTACATCTGAGAGATTTTATGTCTACATGAGGTTACATACTATATTGTTTCAGATATGTATGCCAGTTTTACTTCGTGGGTCTGAAATAGACTTCAGAAGGCTTGGGGTACATAGGTACTTTTGAGTATAGATTACCATCACCAGAAAGATAGCCAGTCTGAGCGTAATATATAGGTTCTTGAGGACATGATTTGAGAATGTATTTTTGATTTTGGAGATTCTTGGGAGATGCACATACCTCTCATGGAATTTTCCTACAATAACAGTATCTATGTGACTATTCACATAGCTCCTATGATGCCTTGTACGATAGGCCATGCAGATCACCCATATGTTGGATCGTGGTTGAAGTGGCAGCTATGCTGGGACCTCGTCATTTCCAGGATAACAAATAGCATATAGAGATTATTTGGAAGAGGATTACTACTGCACGGTCTCGACATAATCTTATGCTGATCAGTGAAGATAACCTATGGAGTTCAAGGTAAGAGATCAGGTTTTCAGATATATAACACTGAGGTTGGGAAATAGAAGTATTAGGAGACTAGGTATGCTTTTTCCGTGGAACATTGGGCCATTTGAGGTGTTTGAGATAGTTGCGATAGTAGCCTATCAGTTGAAGTTACCTCAGAGGTACCAGTCTGTGCATGGCATCTTCCACGTTTCTCAGCTGTGACATTACGTCTCAGACCAGTCTCACGCTTTCCAAGCAATGGAAATCGAGTTAGAGGTGGATGCATCTTTCGAGGAGCATCAAAAATGGATCGATGATCAATGTATGATGGTTCTCAGTGGATGGTATGTTCCTCTTGTATGATTTATATGGCAGTATGGGCGAGTACATAATGAGACGTAGGAGAGGGAGGTCGACATACAATCGCAATGGTTGGTGTTGTTCAAGGTTTTTTCTTCTATGCCTCCATGCTAGGGAAATTCGGGGATGAATTTCTTTAAGGGGGAAGTTTGTAAGAACCCAGATATTTTTTTAGGAATGTTTCCCTTTTTCTGGTGTTTTTGAGGAAAAATAAGAGTATCTGGAAATTTATTTAGTATATGTTGTGTACATTATGAGTACAAGCCATGTACTTTGTTACCGGAGGTAGCCTTGTACTGGCCGTGTAGCAACATCTCACACAACCAAGTGTGGTGACCTAGAGGCCACGTAAAGCGGGGGTTAGTAAGGGAAATTACACACTGTGTACTTAAAAAGTACATACTGTGTGATTTTCTTCATTAAATGGTCTGGTGTTCCTTCTTATTGACTGAAACGTCTTCTTTTTCGACTTCATCATCTGAGTGACCCCGTATGGCCATGAATCTACTCTAAGCCCCCAATAGAGCATCTGTTATTCGAATCGAACTCCATCAGTTACATTGGAATCACATTAATGAGTTCTCTATTTTTCTTGAACACCATCTTCTGATCTCTCCCCTCACATGAGATATCATGGGTTGAAGGTTTTAGAGGTTTTTGAAGATCTATCACGTTCTAGGTTGATTCATGTGCCAAAGACGGAGTATAATGATCATACATCACCAAGGTAGGTGGTTTGTGCTTTTTCATTTAAATTGTTTGAGTAATATGTGAAATTTTATCCAAAACCATTGATCAGGATATTGTTTATTTACAGTTTTAACCGAGTTAATTACATGATGTTCTTGTATGATTGAGGAGAGGTTAATTTAAGTTGAATAGGGTTAATTTTAATGAATTGGTAGAGTTTTCCCATGCATGTTCTATTTACGAATGTTTGGTCCTACTTAGCCATTTGGCTGCCTTGGCTATTATTTTCAAGCTATGTGTTGTAGGATGGAATATTTGTATTCTGAGATGATGTTATGTGGTAGAATATTTATCCAAGTAGTACATGAGGTTTAGTTTGGCCGTATTTCATTTCTATTCTCGTTTGACTTACAGGGGCTATGAGAACCTGGTGTGGTAGACAATAAGGGGAATTGAATGTGTTAGCTTCCTTAGAGAGTCATTAATCACTTATGACTATAAGGGGAATTGACCATGTGAGATTCCTCAAAGAGTCTATAATCAGATTTTACTACAAGGGGAATTGACTGAGAGTGCTTCCTCAGAGATCCTTTATTATATCATTATAAAAGAACTAGAGGGTTACCTGTTATATTATCTACAAACATGATACGTGGAATTGAATTCTTTGAAACTGTGCAATTGGTTACTGCTAAGTGCTTCCTCGTTTACCACTCTTTTACATATTCTTTTCCATGTATATATTCAATGACTATTAGGCACATATCTTTTTGTTTTTGCGTAAGGGGATTAGTCTCACACCCTATTTGGGTCATGATTTTGGGCCCAAGATGATTATATTGCTGCATATATAGATAAGGGAATGCTCCCTTATACTTCATGTAATTGATTATTGTGGAGACGGAGAGCATCAGACCAAGCTATGGATTGTGATGCTGAGGAGTTGTTTACTTGTTTTTATTTTGTACTTTGGATTAGTACTGTATTTAGCATTGGGACTTGTTTGGTTGTTTTCCTATACATATGTATCATCGATCATTTTATATATGTGATATAGTTAATTATTACTTTGGTTGTCTACTTATTTCTTGTCTTAATGCTTCCACTATTGCTATATGTTTTATTTTAGCTGTTTTACTCTTCAAATGATGGCATAGTATCCACATAATCACACCCATGACCCCCGCTGATAGTCGGCAGCCGTTGGCATTCAGGAAAATGTGCTTGAGTACATGCGACCAACCGGGTAGGGGGCACCTCTGGGTGACTTCACAAACCAGGACGTTACAGGGATAATACAATATATGCGAGGTACAATCCTATACATTTGTAAACATTAATGTTTTAGTATAATATTATGTTTCAATAAATTTATATAGTGGTTTAGGATGAATTTTATTTTGATATAAAATAGTCGTTTAGTGTTTAAAAACTAAAATTATTAAATTATTGTTTTGTGGAATAAATATGATTACTATAATTCTAGATTCTAGAAATAGTTGTAGTAGGATTATTCGGAAAAAATAATATTTTATAATGATCATAAAAATATAAATTGACGTCGTGTATATTTATACCATAATTTTTAGTCTTGAATACTAAGGATTGATCTATTATGACGAACCAAGTTGACTTTAGTGGTGAATTATTTTTTCACACAATGAATATTTGAGCCATCTTGGATAATTCATATAATTTAGTAAATATATTAGTGAATAGGAAAATTTTCTTAGAGTAACAGAAATATTTTCATAGTATCATTTTTAATTTAAAATTTATATTTTATAGTGAAGATGGTGTATTTAAATTAAATTATTAAAGATAATTAGTCCTTCTATGAATATGGGATTGAATTGAACTTTGGGATATATCAATTATATTAACTGAAACACAGAAGAGATGCGTGTAAAACATAGTTCAAAATATATAAAGATAGATGTTTGAGATAATAATTTTAGTTGTCCATTTTGAATAAGATGAAGAGAAAGAGAAAAATAGTTTATTTAATAATCATCTGAATAATATCGTTTACCAGAGATGGAAGAAGGTAAAACATAATATATGCATGGAAATAAACAAGGGATGTATATGATATTTGTATTATGAAATTATCAGAATAAAAATAAAAATTTGTTCATCAATAGTACAAGGTAGTGCAGAATTGTTTTCAAGATACATCTAAATATAATACATTTTATAAACTTGTAACATGATTAAATGATATTCATGAGTCATGTTTATCAAATATGGATATTCAAATGGATTAAATAGTTTTACATAGGTACTATTTATTAAAAGGATTATCTACTTTTTTTAGCAGTAGATGCCATACATTGAGTGAAATTTTTTTTCATAGTGTGTGTGTGTTAAGTAGTGACATCTACCACTCTAACAAGTGGCCTAGGGTAAAATAATTAGAAATCATAAACTGATACTAATGATTTATTTTTCACTAATTTATAATCTTATTACTATATATTACCCTAATACCTAGAGATCATGAATCGTAAATTCATTCAAAATTTATTGTGTTACACAGTTTATTTCATACACAACCCCACACCAAAATAAACTATGGAATTTTATATGACTAGTAAAATATATTCATGAAATTAAAAGGTTAAAATATATAAATTATAAGTTATATATATGTAGTAACAAGAAATCCTTAATAATAGTGATTATTTAATGAAAATTTAATTCATGTATAAAAATATCTAATAAATATCATTTATCCTTTAAAATGTATCTTTATAAAAATTCACTTTTATGTGTTTTATTTTAATACATTAGATATATTCTGGATTGAAGATACCTATTATATGAATAATATATTTAAACCAATTTGATTAGAACTAGATTGAAAATAATAATTAAAAAATTCAATATTTTTAAAAAAAGATAATTTACTATGAAAATAATTCTTATTATGTTTGAATATTTTTATACATTTTTTTAATTGAGATTTAAATTAAAAACATTTATAATTATAAATTTCACAACTAATTTTATATATTAATTATTATAATTTTATTCAATGAATAATTTTTTTGATTTTTTATAAATATATTATATATAGATGTATCGTGTAAAATTGAGTTTAAAAAAACATTAAATTTTAGGATTTTATGATTATATGGGAAATATGTATATGTTATGAAAAAAAAAATTTACTTTAACAATGATTCATTTAATGTGTAATATTATACATCTTTAAAAACAATTATTAATTTAGAAATAATTTCGGATTATTTTATTATCATATGTAATATTTTTTAAGAAAAAGTTACTCTTTTTGGTCAATTTTTAATTAAATAAAATTCGATGGAAATTGGGTTTTATTCTATGAAAGACACATTTAATCAATTTGTTTCAAAATAAAAAAATTTGTATTATTAAAATCAAATACATTGATATTTTTGTCCAAAAAATTATTTATACACTTAGAAATATAATTTCTCAAATAAATGTTTTCTACCCATTATATGAACTAATGTTAAAATATTATTTCTTTCGAATAGATATTTTATAATTTAAAACAAATTTAATATAAGGAATATTTAATTTCATAACATATAATAAGGACCATTTTATATTAATGCAATAAAAGTAAATTAAAATTGTAAAAACATGTCCCCCATATAAAAATATTAAAGATAAATTATAAAAGTAAATGAATTATAAAAATGCTATAATAAAGTGTTAGAATAATTGATGAGATATTATAAACCATATATAATCCATATATATGTTATTATCCATTTTTTATTTAATCTTGACATGTGAATCCGGTACTCTGTTATTATTAATTGGAAATATTAATCAATATGCTATTACAAAAGATTAAAAAAGTGGTCAATAACCACTAATTAAAGGACACAATAACCCTTTTTTATCCACATGAAAATTTTAATAATATTATTCCCCTATATTAATATTTATTTTACTATATCCCCTAGTTATATAATATTTATCTATAACTTCTATTTACAAGGTGTCTTCTATAAGAATTCCCAAGACCTCAACATGAGTATTATTCCCAATTTTTTGTATTTTAATTATTATTCTCTCAAATAATATTTTTTAATTCCTAGATAATTATTTATTTATTTTATGTATATTAAATATTTTAATTCTATAATATAAAATATTAACCATTTTTTTATTTTCAATTAAGAAAAATGACACTATTATTCGAACATGGTGTATACCACCACCTCAAAGTAGTGAAACCCTTTTTTTCACCACAACCTCTATCTGAAAAGTTTTTATGTGTGAAATTATTTATTAAATTGGAAAATACATTATAAATATTAAAAATAATGGATAATTTATAATCCATCAAATTAACCTCCCATTCATTAATGAAACTACATTTTAACCATGCCTTGTGAAAACATCCCCCTCCACAAAGTAAAATATATCACCATTCATCTATCTTTCTTAATATTTACAAAAGACAAATAAAATATTAATCAATATCATAAAAGAAGATAAATTATATAATTATTATCTTTAATGATGATACTATCTCCAAATTAAAAAACACTAATAATCGTAATTATCTTTCAAATTATGGAAAGTTCATGTTTTGGGTGATCTAACCACACAGGTGAACAATTATATAAAATAATACAATTTATTATTATAAAAATATAATTAATAATGATATTTTATATAAATAATAAATTCATTGTTTCACTTTTTTTATAATGAATCATTTAATATTAGTCTTTGTAATTAAGATACATGCATTCATTTTTTAAAATCCATCAAAAAATGATTAACATGAATTTCACCTACATCAACTATACCAAATTATTCCATTGATTAAAATAATATAAATAAAAAATATGATAGATCATAAGTTATATTAAATTTTCATATTTAAATTATTATATTTGGAATAAATGAAGAAAAATACCACATTTATAAAACCAATTTAAATTAAAAAATACTACTCAAAGATGAGATAGAAAATAAATAATAACAAACTTATAAAATATTATGAAAAAATATACATAATTTTTTTAAAAAAAATGTTATTAATATGAAAAGGATTTAGAACTTTATTATTGATATATTTTTTTCGTTACACATGATAATCATGAATTTTATTAGAATTTAGGAATTATGTTAATGTTTTTCCTGTCTAAATTCATATTTTACTAGACATGCATTTCAGTATACACCAATTTTGTTTCAAATGGGGTATATAGTTTTTATTTTCAAAATTATATCTTTAATTTTCTTCCATTTTTTTATAATTTTAGTATCATGTTCTTTCACCACCATGCCATTTTTTATTCAAATGTTTCTAAACCCATAAGAAGTTTCCAAAAATCATAATTTCATTTAGTTTTACCTCCTCATAAACATCATTCCTACAATGAGGGTTTTTTTTTAAAAATAGATTTTACAAAATATATTACATTATAAATCCCCTCGAATAATTTTTTGGTGGGGTTAAACTATGGGTAAAAAATCACTACCTTTATATTTTCAAGTCATCTTATGTTACATTAATTATTTTTCTCCCAATTTTATTCTATTCGGAATAAATTATTTTCCATTTCAGTAAATGTAATTCAATAAGAGATTGGTTAATTAATATATTCGGAATAATTATTGAGATATACTCATACCATTAGTCTATAATATGATTTTAGGTATGATAACCATGAAATATATTACATCTTTTGATTATGGATATATAGAAAATTTTTATATTTGTAGTCCTGATGGGGATGCATAATGAATACTCAAAAGATATTTTAGGAATTGATTAAACACACAAATTCCTTCTCTGGGTAGGCTATAATCGTGTTATGCATTTTATAACATGTGGAAATGCATGGAATTTTCATATGTAATAATTCTAAGTTACACATTTGTGAATGAAATTTGGTTATGCATTGGATTCTTATTTATATATTTAAAATGGTTAATTAATTGGAATGAATGAAGTTGTGGGTTAGTCCAAGTATTTTATACCCCTTAGTTTCCTCGATAGTACTAATTATAAATACTACCATGGGTTTTTTATGATGATTTCATAGAACCAAATATATCCTATATAGTGATATAATTTTTAGATCATGATTCCAAGGATCATGGAATGATGTTACAAATTAATGAAATAGCTGTTAGATGTTATGAATTTTGTTTCAAATCATATATTATTTATCCATGTGACAATTTCATTTCCATTTATATCCTTATATATTTTATTATTTTAGTGTCATTATATTATGTTATTATTTTTTATAATCTATTCCTACTATAGTATTTATATTTATATTATTCATAAATAATGATATTTTATGGTAATCACTTATTTAAAAAATTAATAAGAATTTAAATCACCCATATTTGGTTTCTATTTCCCTAGGATATGAAAAATAAATTACACAAGATATGTCAAAAAGAATAAATTATATTGATAGTTTTTAGTTAAGATCACGAGTTGTTGTGTACTAATTATTTATATATTTTTGTGGAAAAATTACTATTATTTGAGAAATTCATGGTCTATGTTATATTAATATTTTTATAAAAACTATGAATCTCTAAAAGTATATGATCAAGGGAATGTATGTAATGAAATATTTTCTTAATGTCAGGTTATTATTTGGTATTTTTGTTTGGGATTCCATATTTTTTATAAAATATTGTATTTAATGAATTTATTATCTACACTGAGTTTGGGTGTTTGGTACAATGGTTTAATTGTTGTAATTAGAGAAGAAAAAATATATCATTATATGTTATGATAAATGTTTAGGAAAATTTTATGCTTCATATGTTATGGGTTGTAAATTTTTTAAAGGTATGGATAACCCATTATGTTGGATGGTATAATATTGATTATTTTAGGATTATAATATTTTATGTTAAGAAAAAATCATTTGAATCCCTAATGATACATATTCAGGATAAGTATTTGTATAGATTAACATATTTATTTACATTTTTTATTTGAGACTATACAGTTTTCCTAGAAATAACATCCTTATATCAATACTTGCAATTGGAATTTTTATGGAATAAATGATCCATTTGGATGTATGACAACATATTTCTAGTTTACAATTAATTAAATATTCACTTTCGTTCATGATGGGTGGGCCTAAGATGACACACAATGTTGGACACTCTCAGGAGATATTATTAGGTTAGTAAATTTTTCTATACAAGTCATTAAAAAATATTTATCATGTTAATGAGTTTGGTTAATTAATATGAGATAACCCATATAGGGATGTAGGATTAACATACATGGATATGAAATAATTTTAGAATAATATTCAACACATAAAAATATACATTATTCATGACCATATTAGTTTAGTGTATTTGGATCATCAGAATCAAATTCATTAATCCCAGTGAAAGATCTTCAACATATCTCATAAATATCTCCACCAAGAGTACATCTTCATAAAGATTGTCTTCATAACCTGTGGAAAGGAAACATAATAATGGGGTGATCTAAGATGATCATCATGGTCAAATAATAGAAATGCATATGCATAGCATAAAAAAAGAATGTAACTTGATCCCAACATTTTAATATCAATCCATGTATATTAAAGATCATAATCAATATTAGAAGTTCATAATACATAGATTATAATATAAATAAGATCATATGGCGTGAAAGTATAATATATAAACAAGACATGGAATTTGTGGAATACATATTTTTTATAACATTGCGAACATGTACAGTAGAAATAGGTCTACTCATTATGTTAAGAGCACAAAATTATTCCCCACAACAACTTATTGAAATGAAACAAGGTCTATGCATAACATTGTTATTGTGTAATCTGGTTCATGAATAAACATATGTACAAGAAACTAGGTCCACGAATAACATTGTGAACATGTAATAAGGTTAATTATTAAAATTGTGAACATGTAATCAGGTTCATTCATAAACATATGGACATGAAATTGGGTCTATGAATACAATTTTGAACAGATAATAAGTTTTACTCATAACATTGTGAACATGTATTCGGGTTCACACATAAACTTATAGACATGTAACTAGGTCCATGAATAAAAGTGTAAACATAAAATAAGGTTCAATAATGACATTCTGTACATATAATAAACATCATGCATAAACTTATTGACATTGAACCATGTCCTCATATAATAGCATGAACGTGTAATCTGGTCCATACATAACCTTGTGAACAAAAAATCAGGTTCATGAATAACATACATACTCATGAGTCATCCATTATTTCCCAATGCGTTGGATGGAGATATAAATCCAGACTTTGAAATAACAAAAACATACATAAGTGTGATAGTGTATTATAAACAATAATCTTATCGTATCCAACGGATAAATATAGGAGTCCTGAACATTTAATCATATCATTGCCTATGAAAAAGAGTTATGTCTCATAATCAACACATGTTAAAAGATGTGGTGTTAAAAATAATATAACCTATAAAAGAGTAATGGGGTTTATAAACATCATCCCATAAAAACATTATACATTAATGGAAATAACATAAATAAAATAATTGAATAATTTCTCTAAAAAGGCATGAGTAACACCAATGGATCTAATATTATATGGGAATGAATTTATATTGATCTTTTAAAAATAATTATTTTGAAAAATATCTTATCTTCTTGGATTAATTCTCTTTTAAATCAAAAACATTTTGAAAACCATTCCCTTGGAATATTATTACGATTTATTTGAAATTATTTTTGAAAATTTTTTATTTTAAAACTTTAGAAGAATGATTAAAATGTTTAAAACATCTCTTAAATATAAAACATTATTAAACCCATTTTAATTAAAAATATATTTGACATATTTTAAAATAATCTTTAAAGAACAAGAAAATATGTTTTGAAAAATTATTCATTGAAATCCATTTTAAAATAAATAAATGAACATAATAATAAGAGAACATTTTTTATTGAATTAAACATGTAAACATGAAATGGATGATTCAAGGAAACATAGTTCTCCGCGATGGTAATTTCATAGGTGCCAAATCAATGATTGTTTTAACTTAAAAATAATGAATAGTTACTTGATAGGAAAATTAAAAGAATAATCTATATATAGAAACATAAGGTAAAACATGGTTAAAATGTAACTTTAACATGATATAATAAATTTTTTTATTTTTTAGAAATAATGGTTTTTAATGACACAAATTTTCGACATAAAGAAGAAATAATGTCTAATTTTGAAAAAAAAAACATATCATTATTATCCTAAGTACTAGATAGTTGAAATTGGAAACAATACCTAAATATATCATGGAAAATTATAGGATAAAATAATTCATGTGTGATCTTGATTTATGGATCATGATATGTCATCAAGGGAAGCATAATGTTAATTAATATTGATATACGACGAGAATGCTTCAATAGACTCTTACGACTAGGTAGCTTATAACTAGAAACCCCTTATATGAAAAAGAAATTTCTTGAAGCATATAAAATCATGAAATAAATAGATTTCATGATATAACATTTCAAAGGGTAGTTTATATACCACACAATAAATGTGAGTGGTGAATTAAGCATTTGTCACACAATAATAAACGAAATGGTGAAATGCCCCTACCTTTTGTCTAGACTCTCATTGAACTCGTTAAAACCACATGTGTAATAAATATAAATCGATTAAAAATATTATACAAAACCTTATAATTATATTTAATATAATAAGTGTTTTCATTATCACCTTATATTACCCTCTTGTTAATAATCCTATGTTAAAGATTTACTTCAGGAAATATCAATATTGTTCTTCGTACGTGTCTTATTTTTTTACATCTTAGGTCCTTATAAAAATATCATGATTCCATATTTTAAAACATGATATAAATATAATTAATATTCATTATATTTTTTTGTATAATAATATATATAAAACATAAGTAAGAATTGGTATACACCTTTAATGGAGATAGTAATCCATATGTATGCATAAATGTTGTTTCCATTTTTGTTGTTGTATTGTCAGAAATAATGAAAATTGTATATATGTATATATGAATATAATATAATTACATCAAAATTATAATGATATATATATATATATATCATATAATTTCACTAAATCCATCTTTAATACATTCCATGTAGTGTGTGAATCTATAACATTACACTAATGGGGTGGTAGTCTACACTTCCTAAAACAAAATTATTGTATTTACCCCAAATGGAAAGTATAAAAGATATGTGATGAAAATTAAAAAGTAATATTAATGAAATAATAATTATAATATATTACATATATAAACACAATGTCCATAATAATTTCTTCAATGATATGTTGTAATGGAAAAATGAACAATCATCATTAGTGAGGCTGTAGTTTTCCTTAGACGTAAACAATGTGTTTGTTACCCATTAGATGGAGGTGTTTTTAAGTGTAGGTAGAAAACATAGAATAAAAAAGTCCTACTATATTTTGGATAATTATTTTTTATATAATCATAGAATAAAGAGAGTGGATCGGGTGGAGAAATAAAATAAATAAAGGTGTTTGAGATAAGTCGTTACCTCTTAATCAGGTAACTCCTTTTGTTTTGTTCCAAAATATTTCCTTGGACTACATTCTTCTCAAGGAGATGAATAGATAATAAGGTATGTATTTTGGTATGTTTTTTGGTTAGATATTGGGAAAACCTATGTGGTTTTAGTTGAGTAATGAAGATGGAGAGTAAGTGGCCGATTATAGGGAAGGGAAAGGAAACAATTCACATTTTTTAAATCGTCTTAGGTATATACTAGGTTTTACCTAACTGAAGTCATAAAAATACAAAAAAACAAAATAATTTATGGTAAAAGGACTAATAATGGACATAAAATAGTTTTTGGACAAGTATCTCAGCCTTTTATGGAATTAAATTTAATGATTAAGCCTTTGTTAACAAAATGTTTCTCTTAAAAGTTGTAATTAGTTTTAAAAGGCATCACTAATATTTTGGGTCAAAAAATAATCTGATCATATTTCAAAATATAAATTATTTTGATTTCATATATCGAATATATTTTTCTAGATTCCAAAGACCTAATTGTCAGAAATTAATTTATATTTAACCCCACTGTCCGGTTGACAATGTCGGTATTTAATGTAAAAATGATCCACCATTTTCTTTGTTTTTATATCCAAATACAATGTGATATTTTTTAGAATTACCTAAATTGGATTAAATTATAAAATTATAATCTAAATAAACTATTAAATAATATTAAAATATAATTTATCTTTTTGAATCAGATAGATGAAAAAAAATTTGAACTGAAATCTAGTATTTTTATCTATTCATTAAAAAATGAAACCATACAGGAAAATACCAAAAATTTATCTTAAGCTATTTTTTATTTTTTTATTTAAAATATGAAGTAATTTTTTATATTTCAAATATATAAATGTTCCAAAATATGTACTTATAATTTGTTCTCCATCAAAACTTGGTAAAACTATCCTTATAAAATAATACTAGGTTTGATGCATATAATTTGGGGTGTTCTAATATTATGTATGTAAAATATATTGTATGAATATAAAAATATTTTGGTCAATATATAAAATTTTTATTTCATTAATATCAATTATTAATTGTAATTAATTAAATTTAATAGGGTAAAACAACATTGTGACCATACAAACATTAATACATTCCTGTATATTCAATAAGTTTTCTTATTAATTTATAATTAATTTGTAAACCATGAATTCTTATTCTATTTGTGGAAAAAAGTTATTTTCATAAATTAGATAATAATATCCAAAAATTCAATGTTAATTTTTAGGATATTTCTTTTTATATTAAATATTAATATTTTAATGATATATTAATATTTAGTAAAACTCAGTCTTCTGTGTTACATAATACATCGAGGATATCATTGTTCCCTATAATTCATGTTAATCTAAGTGTTTCTTATAGATAATGGTAAAATTTATGTTGTGTGTAGTGCACAATTAACATGGTTTTACATATAACACATAAAAACATAGTCCTTCAATATAAAACAAACCATTTTCAATGCTGTATGAAATAGAAAATATAAAAAGTTAAAATTAAGTTTATTTTTAAATAAAACATTAGGTGTTATATTCCACCCCCTTTAAAAGGAATTTGTACATTGAAATTCAATTGTGATATGGATGATTTAATACTTGAATGTATCATTAATAGTAATTGACACAGTAAAAATGAATAGTAAAAATTCATTTTTAAAAGGATTGTTTGTTACATAATGTTTTCCCAAAGTAACATATAAATGGGTTTCCATTTTGGAGAACTTTGGTGGCATGTGAAAATATGGAAATTGAAGAGAGATACAACCATCATGTCCTGAATGAGACTGATAGAGAAAAAAGTCTGGAGAAAGTTATTAATCGAAAAGGCATAAATCTGTGATCAACTAAGGGACAATATAATTCATTAGAATCAATGTTAAGATGATATTTTTTTCATGATCATTTTTCCTAGAGTTATATATTTTTAATGAAAATATATAATTTCATTATTTTAGAACAACATCACGCTTTGTGGTTCCATGATCGACATCACCTCTTTCTCAAAAAAAGATGGTGAATTCTTCATCCCTAGATCCCTAAAAAAACATGAGATCCGTGATATGGAATCACATCATTCATGAGTTACATAAAACATGTTTTTATAACGTGTTATCAACTATTCATAAATCCTTATGTGGTAAGACAATAATTTATTCTCCCAAACATCATCCAAAGTTTAGATTAATATTTCCCTAAATGGTTAAACATATAACACTATGGAAAGCTGAAAATAGAAGACATTAGAAATAAGTAGAAAAATAAGCTTCACATTGAGCCCCCATATGTCAAAAAGTACTTATTTGATATCACATTCCAAACATGAGAGTAAGCTCATCATATAGTATCATGAAACATGGTAACAACCCAAATTACAATAAATACATTAGGAATACATGATTTATTCCTTATTACAAAGGATATATGATATATTACATAGATAAATGAAGTTTTAAACATCATATATGATTTAATAGGCTAAATTTTTATCCATTCAATAATTATATCCTAGGTAATCAGTGATATCCAATTTACTATATCCAAATCATTCATCACATTATTTAAGGAAACACAAAAATTCTCATCATCTAGATCATATTATGGGTATGTTTCCCATAAAAAAAAATCACTTACCTATGAATTCATAATTAAACACACCGTTTTAATCCTTAATGAATAATAATAAAAAAATACATATATTTCATTGTTCAAATTAAATAATCTCTAAATTCCAAAACAAAAATATTTTATTCCTCTAACATTATTCTTAAACAATTACGCAGGCTTCAACAACTCATTCAATAATACTTATATACTAAAATTTTAAATATGATTCTAGTATTAATGTTCATAAACATCAATATAATGATGATTCTTATGTTTAATCTAAACAATACTAGTATAACATTACATACATTTTATATATTGTTTGTAGTAACTTTATCTTAAAAAGTGTAACCAATAATCACAGAACCCTCCTAATTCATTTATGATATTTCCACGTGGGAAATTGACTTTCCAAATTACCATACATTTCACATATAAAAAATTAAGTATTAACCATGTTCCATCAATTTTAACCCATTGAATAAAACTAAAAAAACTAGCATGGGAAACATTTATCATATTGGGATACCATATAATCATGAAACCAAATCCTATAAGCTATCAAAATCATATATCCTACTTTATTAAAAAATGAAACATTACAATTTTCCAAGGTTATTCAATGTTATACTATTTTTATATCCTTCATGATGGTTCATAATGAGTTTTTAAATTCCCAAAGAAAATCCCATGGAAATTTCAAACCAGGTGTGCAGTAAGGCCTATTGTCATGTAACTGATTAGCCCGAGTTAGTCTTGAATCATATTGTCGTAGATGATAACCCAATGTATAGTGGTGCTAGATCCACATCCGCATGATGTATCTATAAAAGGATTTATTTATACGAAACCACTTTTTCAATCATATACCAAAATTCTAGTACATTTTCTTAAATGTTAACTCATTAGTATACTTATCCTTAGATACATCCCTAAAAATATCTTCATAAATATACCTACAAATTTCAAAAAATATTTATTATCCTAGTTTGGTAAGATTAATGAATAATTTTCATTAATAACCACTTTAGTGACTGAGGAATAATATACAATTGTATTGCATCATTTTATATTAATATTCAATACATCACAAATATACATGCATGATAACCATAATTGTTTACTGCATATGGAAACTAGGAATCAAAATCATCTATCCTAGAGAATGGTCTTTATAATATCCTATAAATATATCCAAATGTATTAATTGTACCTAAAAACATTCTTCAATACATGGTGAAGTGAAATATAAGAAATGGGTTAGTTGAGATGCTCAGTAAGGGGAAATACAGGAAATACATAATCATAACCTGAAAAACTGTAATGTTACTTGAGCTTAAGATTTGAATATGGCACTGTACGTATTAAAGATATTGATAAATATTTTATGTTCATAACACATGGATCTTAAGATAATTAATAGATATATTCATGAAATTATAACATGGGAATAAGTCATTGAATTTGTGGAATTTACATTTGTTTATATCATTGTGAACATGTAAAACTAAAGATGGGTTTATTCATTAAGTTATTGACATGAAATCAGGACCCCACATAAACATATGTACATGAATTCAAGCCCATTTATAACACTATGACCATGTAATCAGTTTCATTGAAAAACTTATAGACATTAAACCAAGTCCATGCATAACATTACAAATTCATTATAAGATTCATTCATAACATTGTGAATATTTAATCCAGTTCACACATAAACATATAGACATGAAACCATTTTCATTAATAACAATGTGAACATGTAATAAGGGTCACTCATTAAATTTTGAACATGTAATCTGATTATACCATAAACTTATGATGATTCCACCAGGTCCATGCATAATATTGGGAACACCTCATATGGTTCACTCATAATATTATGAAATTGTAATCAGGTTCATGTATAAACTTATGGAAAAAAACCAGGTCCGTGAATAACATTGTGAACATGTAATCCGGATCCCCCATAACCTTATTTACATGAAATCATGTCCATTCATAACAAACATACTCATGAGTTATCTATCGTTACCCAGTCCATTAGAAGGAGATACACATCCAATCCAATACAAAACAAAATGATACATAAGAGTTGCGTAATATTATAAAAAATGACCATATTGTAATCCATTAAATGGTATAGGAATCATAAAAACTTAATCATATCATTACCTATGGAAAATGGTTTGGTCTCATAATCACCTATAGTGAGAAGAAGCAGGTTTCAAAACCATATAACCCATGAAAGCCAAACAACTTTCATAAACATCATGCCATCAAAACATTGACCAATCAAAAGAAGAATATGAATGGAAGAATATAATAATTTCCCTTTGAAGGAATGAGTAACACAAATTTATTTCATCTTGTATGGTAAATGATTTTAAATGATTTTTTATAATCATTTATTGCGGAAAATATCTATTGTTCTTTAAAAAATTACTTTTAAAAAAAAATCATTTTGAAAACCATTTTTTAAAACAATCATGACAAATTACAAAAATAACTATTTTTTTTTTAAATTTTAAAAAATATAATTAATTGTTGAAAACATTAAATGAATTTCTTCTATATAAAACAGGACTAATAAATTTATTTTGGAAAATTTCTTTGATATATTTTTATGGAAGATTTAAAAATCCATATAACATTTTCCAAAACCTTTTTCATTAAACACCATTTTAAAATCAATATATTTTTTGAATATAAATAAATTTTATTTCCATGAAATAAATCTTGTAAACATATAATGTATGCTTCAAGGAAATAATGGTCACAACTGTGGTAAGTATGTATATGTTGGATATTCCTTTGTCTTACCTTAAACATTATGAAAAGTCCTTGGATAGGAAAACAATAATGATATTCCTTCTAATATTTTAGAAGATAAAATATAGATACAATTAATATTAACACAATATTATAAAATTAAATAAATTTTTATATAATTTTTAGAAATCATATATATGAAATAACACATACTTCTGACTGAAAAGAGAAATAATTTCATATTTTCATTAAGGAAATTTCATAGTTATAAGATGTTCCAAGGACTGGTAAAAATGTACCAATAAATTAATATATCATATAAAAGTATAGGATAAGTTTATTTATGGGGTTTATTGAGATATGGTTCAGGGGATGTCATCAATATAAACATAATCAAAATCAATATCGATTAACGATGAGATTGTTTCAATAGACCCTTACAAATTTGTAACATAGAATAAGACTACCAAGGTATGAAAGTAAAATTTCATAAATCCTATAATAGAAGGAAGATAATAATGGTCTTGACATATCATTTAATATAGATCTATATATACCACACAATAAAATAATGTGTTGAATTACACATGTATACCAAAGTAATAAAAGGTGTGATCAAATTCACTTACCTTGTATCCCCACTCTCATCGAATTCATTCAAACAACCTATGTAATAAATAAAAAGTAATTATAAATATTTTATAGAACAATATTATTATATCTAATAACACAATTATTTTATTTGTGACCTTGTATTACCCTCAACTTAGAAATCATATGTTAAGGTTTCACTGTGGGTAAAATCCGATTTATTCTTTGAAAGTGTCTAAATTTGTTATATATTCTGTCATTATACTTAAATCATGAATGAAAAATATATTCCATGGAATAAATATCATTTATATTTAGTATATTTGTTTTATAATAATAATCATAATATATAATTACTAAATGGAATAAACCATTCATGGAGACGATAAGTTGTACCCACGGATGAACATTGCTTGCATTTTAAGTGTCATGTAGAATGAATGAAAGAAAATGATATTTATAAACATATTTATTTAATATAATTAACATATAATTTTAATGTTATACATATTTTATAATTTTACTAAAACCATCCTTAAGAAATTCCATGTAGTGTGTGAACGAATCACATCACTTTGAGGGGGTGGTAGTAAATATATTTTCAAATGAAATTATAGTATTTACACCAAATAAGAAGTAAGAACACATGTTTTTTAAAATAAGTAAGTAATATTAAATGAATTTTAAATATTATATATTACATTATATAAATAGTGTTTCTATCATAATTTTTTCCATATGATGTGGTAATGTAAAAATGAAGAATCATCTTTAGTGAGGAGGTTTTTGGTCATATATGTAAACAATAAGTTATCTACCTATTTGATGGAGGTGTGTGTAATTTTAGGCCAAAAATGTAACATAAAACATACAAGTATATTGATTATAGTGGTATTTTTATAAAATCATGTAGTAAAGGGAGTGCAGGGGTGGATAATGAAAATAAAATAGTGGAGCTTGAGAGATAATGTTACCTCTGAATCTGGTAAGTCATTTTGGATTGTGTTAAAAGACATAATTGGGTTGATTTGTTCCCAAGGGGATTATACAAGGAGGAACGGAAGGATGTTTTGTAGTGTATTTGGATGTTATTTTCAAATCATAAGTGGTTTTATAGATGTGAATAAGGTGGATATTTAGTTTCCTTTTCTAGAGAAGGGAAAGGACACACTTTGCATTTTTTGAAAATAAGTTAAGCATACGGACAATTTTAATTAAAAAATTCATACCAAACCAAAAAAACTAAATAATGGAATTCACAGGGCCTAATAATATCCATAATATTTTTTTATAAAAGTAAATATATGTTTTTTGGTCATAAATTTTGTTTTTGTACTTTGTTTACCAAATTTTTCTCTTAAGCATTGTAAATAATTTTAATGACGTTGACTAATATTATTGTTCAAAAACTAAATTTAGTATATTATAAATTATAAACTAAGATTATTATAAATATGGAATCCATTTTTATGAATTTTAAACAACTAAGTGGTATAATTTAATTTAAATATAACTCCATGGTCGGTTTAACAATGCTGGTTTTTAATGTAAAAATTATCAAACATTTAATTGGTTTTTATATCCAATTCGAATGGAAAATTGATCATAATATCCTAAATGGGATTTATTGAAAAATATATTATATAATTAATCTTTTGAACCAATTTAATATATAATTTTATAATATAAATAATTTATATGGAAAAGAAATTTTGAATTCAGTAAGTATTTTTAATTATTACTTATAAAACAAAACCTTACAGAAAAAATACCAATAAATTAACGTAACATAATTTTTATTTTTCTATTTCAAATATGGATTTAATTTTAATATTATAAATATGTTTAATTTCCAAAAAAATGATTTAATATTGGTTCCCCTTTAAAATGCGGTAAACCTACATTTATAAAAAATATAGGTTGTTATGGAAAAAATTGGGTATTTTCTTATCATATGACTATATAATTTATCCATGGAGTCATTTATAGGAAATTCCAATTTCAAAATGTCATCAATTTTTCATAGAAAATTTTATTTCCATTTTTAAGATAATAAATTTAAATTTATAATTACAATAAAATAATGTATTTATTGTTGTTATTATTATTTTATTATTGAAATGGAAAAACAATATACCACATCTTACCATTTCTATTAAAAATATCAAAATAATAATTCATCTATTGTGTGGTATACCAACTCAATAAAACAATGAATGATGTCCATCCATCATTGATTCTTATAAGGCGATGTTGATAATTCATTGTATTTTTATTCATATCATTGGCATGTTGAATTAATTGGACATAAGAAGTGATTGGTGAGACCCGATATTGTACATCATGTTGATCCATTGATATGTCTCATGATATAACTAGCTTGGGTATTTGTTGAGTTTGTTAACACGTAAAAAATATATCCATGACATGGGAAATTTGATTGTAATATTTTTATTTCTATGATTAGTATTTCTTAACATATGGAAAATATTTAGATATATATTATTATTCATATCATTTCAAAGTCTAATTATTTATTATCTATGTGTTATTTTCATTTATAATTTTTTCCTTTGATATTTGTTTAATTTTATTATTTTATTGAATTATTTTTGGTTACCTATTCATATAGTATTATTTTTTCTAATTTTATGATATATTATGATCTTTGATTTCTATAAATTTAATTGAAAATTTTTTATGCATTTACGGTCACCCTTCTTTTATTTACCCATTCCTTGATTATAAATAAATTTATTTCAAATTTTATATAAAAAACGGATTAATGGGGAATCTTTTTGAGATGTTGAATAATTAATATGGATTCATTAGTTTCTTTTTCAGTTTAATAAAATTTCTATATGTTTATAAAATTGAAATCTTAATTAGTTTATGATTTATCATTATTAATTAAATATATAAAAATTAAATTGCATGGTAATTTATGTAATGAATTATTATATTTATGTAATGTAATTAATGGTTTATTATATAAAGGAATCAAAAAATTGGTATCAATGCGATAATGAAGTGTACATTATTTCAATTGGACTGAGAGAGAATGTTGGAGGAACAATAGTCACATATCCTAGGGAAACCATGAACAATATTCGAGCAGTCGATATTTCAGTTGATGATCTAGATGATTTTTGATTTCCACTATGGATATTGTTGGAATCAATTGGTAAATGTTTATTTTTTACTATCGTTCTTTATATTGTTTTGGAATTTTTCTCTGAGTTTTTGTACTTCAATATGGAAAATATAAACTCAATGGACAGAACAAGGATTCCCATATTCAATGGGAAGAATTAGGTTACCTAATAAGCACTTAAATAAGTATTACATAATTTTAAATGAATAGTAAATACATATCTAAATAATATATGACATGAAACACTAATGATTTTTTGTGTTGGAACAATACACACATAATCATCTTATTTTATAAGCGAATATTGACAAATCCACAAAATATATTATCAATTAGTAACATTCAATGATATACCCTCTAAAAATATTATTCAGAAATAATAGAATATGTAACATAATAAAGGGGTAGCATAGAAATCCAGTAATGGTAAACATGGAATATATTAATATATGAAAATTAGTAATTAAAATATAAATTTAATTATATTAGAATATTATTTTTGAATCCTGCCTTTATATTACATAACATTTCATTACATTTCAGAGATAAAGGATCTTTATAGTTTATTGTCCTGCAAATCCGGAACCATAAAACATGAAAACAAAAAAAATAATTTAAATCCCCTTGAAAATTTCTTGAAAAGTTCATCCTATGTACAATTATTGCATCTTATAACCTGGAGACATACATCGATGGAAAGTGTGAGATGAAATCCCAGTATAAAAATTGAGGGAATTAGTTTACATGTGATATCAATAAGAACACGATGAAAACAATAAGACATGAGTAATGAAAAAAGAGGCATATAATAATAATATCATGAATCATAACATGAATATGAGGGCTACTACATTTCTTTTTTAAATTCATCAACATATCACCACGTTTCATCCCCAAGGTGTCATAAAATAGTTACCAAGGTTATTCACCAAGGTATTGTGAAACATGTCATTTCTATAGATTAATTCTTTACCCCATTCATTGGAGCGCTATCATGTAAATCCCTTAACATGTATTTATTTTCATGTGAGCCATGTTGGAACCAGGTTCTTCAAAGCATGATTTGGTGTATGGTTTGTGTTTGTTGTCAATCCTCAGTGGAAGTTCAGGGTGTGAACCAACAAAGCGATCATACCGTTCTGGAAGAAAACAGTAGTGAAGGTGGCGCTGTTTCCCAGTGTTTGCCAAATTTTTGGGCCTGAAAATCCGTAAATAAAGTAAAGTGTTTTTGGCAAAGATACTTGCGCGCCGAACTCTTGGAGGATGAATGACTTGCGCGCCTTATGTTTTTGAGGATCAGAACATCAAAATTTTGCTAAGGAAAGAAGGTCGCGCAAGTGTTGGTTGGGTCGCGCAAGTAACTTGCGCGACAGAGGATCTGGAGACAGGACTTGCGCGCCGTTGAGGGACTTGCGTGCCGCCGCGCAGGGTGTCCAGTTTGCCTATAAATACTGGACCACCCCTCCTCATTTCCAAGGGAGTTCAAGGCCGAGAGATTGTTCGAGCTCTCGTCGCGCAGGGGGTAGAGTCGCGCAGGTGGTTGTTTTGTCGCGCAAGTAGAGTTTGCGCGCTGGTGTTTGGCTGTTCTCCCAAGGCAGTTTGGAAGAGAAAGGAAGTGGATCGCGCAAGTATTTAGTTCAAGAAGGCAGTGTCGCGCAGGTGCTTCAGTGACACTTGCGCGCCAGTTTAGTCTTGCGCGCCTGAGACTTGCGCGCCGCCGGGAGACTTGCGCGCCACCGGGAGACTTGCGCGCCGGGCTTGAAAAGGGGACCTAGACACTATTGAAGCACGCCTGCCTTGCTGGAGCTGCACGAAAGCCGAGAAACTACTCGGTTCATTCGAGGAAAAGTGATATTCTTCTTCTGGTGAGAATCAGACTTCAATAGAGCATCTACATTCAACAAAGGATGCACTCTTATGCAAATGAAGAAGAGACCTACACGTCTATAAACTGAGTGGGACTTCACCAACGGCAGGGAGCCAGGGGGAGTCAACGGGAGTGACCCGAGGGACGCAGTGAGTTATCCCTGAACTATTGTAAAGGCAGTGAGCCTGGGACAGGGTGTCTGTACCCGAACTTTTGTATCCGCAGCTAGTGAAGCATAGTGGATTTAGGTACGACCGGCAACCTGTCGGCGTATGCTCCTTGGACGTAGCCCTTAGTGGTGAACCAAGTAAAAATGACTGTGTCTTCTCTGTGCGTGTGAATGTTTCTTTTTTGATCGTAATCATCATACAGGTTCAACAAGTTCCTACAAATGTGGGAACAAGATCCAACAAATTAAAAGAAAAAGTGGTCACCCTGATTCACCCCTCCCCTCTCAGGGTGTCCCGGGGTCCTTCAAGTGGTATCAGAGGGTAAAGGTTGCGGGCGTTGAATCTGACCTTCTTCGTCATGGAAAACACGATCAATGTCAGGGGAGTCCCTCACTTCGATGGATGCAATTTCCAGATCTGGAAGAACAGAATGAGATCTCATCTAAGATCTCTTGGAATGGAAGTTCTTTTTTCTACTGTTCAAGGAATACATGTCACTGATCCAACAGGTCTGGCTATGACTAAAACAGACAGGAAACTTCTTGATGCAGATGCCAAAGCACAGAATGCTCTCACTGCTGCCCTTTCTGATCAGATTTACCTGAAGGTGATGAATTTCACCTCAGCAAAATCTATGTGGGATAAACTTGAGAATATTTATGAAGGTGATATCAAAGTGAAGGAGGAGAAACTACAAGTGCTACACAATCGCTTTGATGATCTGAAGATGCATCCAGACGAGAATGCAGACTCTTTCTTCAATCGAATTACTGAAGTGGTTGGAGAAATTCGGGGTCTAGGCGAAGAAATCAAAGATATTGATATTGTAAAGAAAATATTAAGAAGACTTCCACCTCTGTATAATGCGAAGGTGTCAGCTCTTGAGGAAAGAGATCTTTCCAAACTTTCTCTTGATGACTTACTGAGCAGTTTGGTAGCATATGAAATGAGAGTCAAACCAGAAGATGCTACGACTCGGGTGAGAAAGGAAATGGCATTCAAGGCCATGGATAAATTGAAAATCTCAAAGGATAGTAGCGGTGATGATGACGAAGAGAAAGAAATTCTTTCTCTCATTGCAAAGAAGTTCCAGAAGGGGAAAGGGAAATTCAAAGGGAAGTTACCTCTCGCATGCTTCCGTTGTGGAAAAGTTGGGCATATTGCCTCTCAGTGCTTGAAGAATATCAATGATGATGACAGTGAAGATGAAAACTTCAAGAAGCCTCAAAAAAGGTTCTTCAAAAAGGGAGACTTCAAATCTGGTAAGAAAATGCAAAGAAATAGTTTTGTCTGTGAAGAGGAAGAAGATGACAATGAATTCTGTGATGAAGAAGAACCAGAATTCAAAACTGGGAACCATGCTTCTATGATGGCCACTGTTGAAAAGTCAGAAGATACTGATGGTGAAAAACAACTGAGAACTTGTGTAGATCCTGAGGTGCAACGTAAGGATGCAGTTAGTAAGCTTAAGATTAAATGTAAGAGCTGCAATAAGTGGAAATCAATTGTAGAAGAATCAACTGAATATGTTGATCAACTTGAAGCTGAAATTGAACGACTGGAAGAATTTGTGAAGGTACAGTCTAAAATAATTGAAAGCAATGATGATGCAGTTGATCTGAAGCTGAGAATTGAAGAGCAAGCAAAGGTCATCAATGACCTCACATCCAGACTGGATGAAAAATCCAAGACTGTTGAGGGTCTTGAGGAGGAAGTAGTTACTCTGAGGAGTAAAATGGAGACAGAATCAGTTCCAAAAGAACCGAGGAAGAAAATACAGTTCGGAAGATTCTCAGATGCCGAATTACTTGCAAGAGCCAGGTGTGGTTCAGATGGGGTTGGAAAAGTCTTGAGTGATCAAAGACCTGCTTGCATGGGAAAGAGTGGAATTGGCTGTGAGGCTGAGTCATCAACTGCTGGAAGTGCAAAGATCCAAAAGACAGATAAGATGAAAGTTGAACATGTTGAAATGTTACCTAGAGTGCTGAAAAAGGAACCCTCAATCCAAACTAAAAGGAGACCTGAAAATTATCCTCAAACTTTCAAAAATGGCAGACAGTCTTACTATTCTCCCAAGGAAGAAGCTATAAGGAAAAATTCAAGTGAGAAGACATTTCTTCTCATGAAGTGTCAGTTCTGTGGCTATCTGGGCCATACCATGTCCTATTGTGAAGAGGCAAGAAGCTATCTGAATGGAGAAGATATAGATGCTCAGCAAAGGAGAACAATTTCATATCCTAATTCTTATAGAAGAAATAGTTTCTATGGATATTGTTTTCATTGTTCTAACTTTGGTCATAAGGCCATTAATTGCAGGCAGAGAAGGGACATTGACACCTCATACAGAAGTTCCAGACATGTCAAGTCTCGTCAGCAAGACGATGTTTCTCTTTCAAACAGGTTCTCATCTCTTAAAGAAGACTTTGACTATGAAGAACCTGGGTTTGCAGAAGAGATAGTTGAAAGTCCATCAGTTCTATATACTCAATATAATGTCTCATGGAAGGAAAGGAGGAAGATTGAGAAATCAAACCTTGCAGAGGTAGATCTCAAAGCTACAAAGAACAACAGTACCTGGATTCTAGATAGCGGTTGCTCATCTCATATGACAGGTAATGCCGGTCTACTAACAAATATCATAAAGAATGTTGATGGTACAGTAAGATTTGGTAATGATGGGGCTCTGAAAATCAAAGGGAGTGGAAGTACCAAATTAGCTAATGGAGAACTAAAGAAGACTGAAGTCCTTTACGTAGATGGCCTACGTCATAATCTCCTCAGCGTGAGTCAACTCTGTGACTCAGGACTTGTTGTTACTTTTAATCAGAAAGGCTGCACTATCAAGGGAAAAACTGGCAATTCTCTCATGAAGGGATGCAGAACAGAAGGAAACTTGTATCAGGTTGATAGTGAAGAGAATGTATGTTACATGACTGTTGAAGAAGAAAACAATCTGTGGCATCGGAGATTGGGACACATCAATCAACAAGACATGGAGAAAATATCAAAATTGAGAATTGTCATGGACATTCCCAACCTGAAGCGTGAGCGTGAAAAATCCTGTGATGCTTGTATTCGTGGGAAGTTGGTCTGCAGTTCATATCGGCCAAGGAAGAAAAAGGCATCTCACCTTCTTGATCTGATTCATACAGATGTTTGTGGTCCAATAAATGTTGCCGGAACTCATGGAGAAAGGTACTTTGTCCTTTTCATAGATGATTACAGTCGAATGGCATGTGTGATGGTCATTCACCGGAAACGACAGGTCCTTGACTGCATGAAAACATATCGGCGAATTGCTGAGAATGATACTGGACGAACAATCAAAGTGTTGCGATCTGACAATGGAGGAGAATACACGTCCATTGAATTTGAAAATTATCTGGAGAAGCATGGGATACAACATGAGGTAGCTGCTATGAGAACTCCCCAACAAAATGGAGTTGTTGAACGAAGGAATCGACAGGTGAACAACATGGCACGAACTATGCTGATTGAGAGTCGTATTCCACGACATTACTGGAAAGAGGCTGTTCAAGCTGCAGTGTACATTCAGAATCGAACATGACTTTATATGGGTGAGACGAAGACACCATATGAATTGTGGCATGGACGGAAGCCTTCTCTAAAATACTTTCGTGTTTTTGGAAGTAAGTGCTTCATCAGGAACAAAGAAGGAAATCAGGGGAAATATGGTGACAACGCAGATGAAGGAATCTTCCTCGGTTACTCAATGAACAGCAAAGCCTACAAATGTTTCAACAATCGTTTGGGAAGGATTGTGGAAAGTAATGATGTTAAGATAATTGAAGAGAAAACCACAAATGCTTCACGGACGTCATATGCTGATGTGATAGAAAGTCATGAAGAATGTGGACATGAAGAAACTACAAATGCAGAAATAGAAGAAGCTGTTCAAAACACTCATCAATCACATAATGATGTTGACTCAGAAGAAGAATCTGAAGAAGAAACTATGGCTGAAGAGAATACTACTGAACCTCGCAGGAGAAATCGAAGAGCTGAGATTGATCCATCCAACATAATTGGGGATAGGAGTGCACCCACACAAACCAGAAGGATGAGGAATACCACGCAATCTGTATTTCTATCAGTTGTAGAGCCATCCTCATTCGAAGAAGCTGCAAAGGATGAATCTTGGGTGAAATCCATGAATGATGAATTAGATCAGATTGATAAGAATCAGACATGGGATCTTGTCCAGAGACCTGAAGGTCACAATGTGATTGGTACCAAATGGATTTTCAAAAATAAGTTTGATGAGCATGGAAGTGTTATCAGAAACAAGGCACGACTGGTATGTAAAGGATACTCCCAGATTGAAGGTATTGATGTTGAAGAAACCTTTGCTCCAGTTGCTAGACTGGAATCAATCAGGCTTTTCCTTGCCATGGCACTCCAAAGAGGATATAAAGTATATCAAATGGATGTTAAGACAGCATTCTTGAATGGTGTACTCGAAGAAGAAGTCTACATTGAACAACCGGTGGGGTTTGTCTTGGGTACCGACGAGACAAAGGTTTGCAAACTAAAGAAAGCTCTATATGGTTTGAAGCAGGCACCACGGGCATGGTACTCACGGCTAGATTCATATCTCAAGAAGTTGGAATTCAAAAGAGGAGGAGTTGATCACAATCTCTATGTGAAGAATTCTCCAAAAGACCAGTTCATGGTTCTTGTCTACGTTGATGATATCATTTTTGGTGGCAGCAGGCAGAAATCAGTGGATGAATTTTCCAACCACATGAAATCAGAATTTGAAATGTCTATGATTGGGGAGCTCACATATTTCTTGGGGTTGCAAGTAATTCAAAAGAAGGAATACACTTTCATTTCTCAGGAAAAATATGCAAGAGAGTTGCTGAAGAAGTTCAATATGCAAGACTCCAAACCAATGTCAACTCCGATTCCTGTTGGAACTAAACTTGGAAAGCATGAGGATGGGAACTCTGTTGATCCCACCATGTACAGGAGGATCATTGGAAGCCTATTGTATCTGACAGCGACAAGGCCAGATATTGTCTTTGCAACATGCCTTGTGGCCCGCTTCCAGAGTAATCCAAAGGAGGAACATATGTCAGCAGTAAAAAGAATCATGAGGTATATTCAAGGCACACATAACTTTGGGTTATTTTTTGCTGCATGCAGGGACAATGAATTATCAGCGTTTTCTGATGCTGACTGGGCTGGGGATGTAGTAGACAGAAAGTCCACTAGTGGTGGAGCTTTCTATATTGGGCATAAATGTGTTGGCTGGTTAAGCAAGAAGCAAGAAAGTACTTCTCTTAGTACTGCTGAAGCTGAATATATCTCCGCCACAAAAGCATGCACTCAACTTCTTTGGATGAAGCAGCAGCTAACAGATATTGGTGATAAGGTGCAGCAACCAATGGTGATTTATTGTGATAACAAAAGTGCAATTGATCTTACGAAGAATCCGGTTCAGAATTCTCGTACAAAACATATTGAAATACGGAATCATTTTATCAAAGAAAAGGTTGAACAAGGCGTGATTAAAATGGATCATGTTGGAACTAATGAGCAAGTGGCTGATATCCTAACCAAGCCATTGTCCGTGGCTGTGTTCGAGAAGCATCGGTTGAACCTCGGTGTTCGACCACCTCCTACTGCATAAGGAGGCTCCGGAAGTCCCCTCTCCCCATTTGTTTTAACTGTTTTTATCTGTTTATGGCTGTGATGCAGGCTTTTGGGGGAGATACTATCCAGGGGGAGTATGGCTTGAGCTGAATGTTGAACAAACGTTTCGGTCTTTGGTTTTATTGTCAATGGGGGAGAAAGGAATAAATTCAAGGCAAGAAATTATTCTGTGATGAGAAGTGTAAGCTTGTGATGAGAAGTTTAATAAGGATAACATCGGGATGGAGTTTAATAAGGATAACATCGGGATGGAGGATTTTGTGTACGATTTCAACACACTAAGACCCAATTCAAGCTTTCTCTCTTGTTTTCTACACCGAGCATTGCTCACGTAGACTTAGAGTGTTAGCTGAGTTGATTCTTGCGTTTTGGATTTGCTCATGGTTGAAGATCTATTGAATTTATTCTGATTGCCAACAAACCCAAAGGGGGAGATTGTTGGAACCAGGTTCTTCAAAGCATGATTTGGTGTATGGTTTGTGTTTGTTGTCAATCCTCAGTGGAAGTTCAGGGTGTGAACCAACAAAGCGATCATACCGTTCAGGAAGAAAACAGTAGTGAAGGTGGTGCTGTTTCCCAGTGTTTGCCAAATTTTTGGGCCTGAAAATCCGTAAATAAAGTAAAGTGTTTTTGGCAAAGATACTTGCGCGCCGAACTCTTGGAGGATGAAAGACTTGCGCGCCTTATGTTTTTGAGGATCAGAACATCAAAATTTGGCTAAGGAATTAAGGTCGCGCAAGTGTTGGTTGGGTCGCGCAAGTAACTTGCGCGACAGAGGATCTGGAGACAGGACTTGCGCGCCGTCGAGGGACTTGCGCGCCGCCGCGCAGGGTGTCCAGTTTGCCTATAAATACTGGACCACCCCTCCTCATTTCCAAGGGAGTTCAAGGCCGAGAGATTGTTCGAGCTATCGTCGCGCAGGTGGTAGAGTCGCGCAGGTGGTTGTTTTGTCGCGCAAGTAGAGTTTGCGCGCTGGTGTTTGGCTGTTCTCCCAAGGCAGTTTGGAAGAGAAAGGAAGTGGATCGCGCAAGTATTTAGTTCAAGAAGGCAGTGTCGCGCAGGTGCTTCAGTGACACTTGCGCGCCAGTTTAGTCTTGCGCGCCTGAGACTTGCGCGCCGCCGGGAGACTTGCGCGCCACCGGGAGAGTTGCGCGCCGGGCTTGAAAAGGGGACCTAGACACTATTGAAGCACGCCTGCCTTGCTGGAGCTGCACGAAAGCCGAGAAACTACTCGGTTCATTCGAGGAAAAGTGATATTCTTCTTCTGGTGAGAATCGGACTTCAATAGAGCATCTACATTCAACAAAGGATGCACTCTTATGCAAATGAAGAAGAGACCTACACGTCTATAAACTGAGTGGGACTTCACCAACGGCAGGGAGCCAGGGGGAGTCAACGGGAGTGACCCGAGGGACGCAGTGAGTTATCCCTGAACTATTGTAAAGGCAGTGAGCCTGGGACAGGGTGTCTGTACCCGAACTTTTGTATCTGCAGCTAGTGAAGCATAGTGGATTTAGGTACGACCGGCAACCTGTCGGCGTATGCTCCTTGGACGTAGCCCTTAGTGGTGAACCAAGTAAAAATGACTGTGTCTTCTCTGTGCGTGTGAATGTTTCTTTTTTGATCGTAATCATCATACAGGTTCAACAAGTTCCTACCAACGTGGGAACAAGATCCAACAAATTAAAAGAAAAAGTGGTCACCCTGATTCACCCCTCCCCTCTCAGGGTGTCCCGGGGTCCTTCAAGCCACATATATCAATTATAAATTTCATAAATAACCCATATAGAGTAAAATTAATGGGTTTCACTTCATAATTTTGATGTTTTAAAAGTGATTAAAGATAATATCATTATGTCATTTATAACCCATGGAAAGGGAGAGAGAGTTAAATGTATGACAATTCCGGAATAAATTAGATAAATTTTATATATTTATTAATACTCCTACATATGAAAATAGATTTTGTAATTCACATAAATAATATAAGAGAAATTCTTGTTAAAAAGAGTGAAATTTTGAGATGACAATTCTGCAGCATAACAGCAATATAACACAGTTATAGAAAACATTGAAAATAGAAGGGAAAAGATTCACCCACTAATTAATATCACATAATACATTATTGGTATATAATTAAAATAATTTAAAACATGGTATGGATATTTTAATGACATACCACATGCAATGGAAACTTGAATGAAAAGAGAAGATGTGATTTCTCTTATGAAAAATATGGAATTCTAACGCCATCACATGAAAATTCTGAAAATAAATTGATTAGAGGAGAAAGGGTCTATAATAATTTGTAAATTAACTGTATAGTAAGAAGGAAATATAATAACATAACCCAACTAAATAAGATGGAAACAAGAAGACATAACATAAAAGAAATCCTGACTAAAAGTGGTGGGTGGAAGTTTCCCTTACCTTGAATTGTAACTTCGAAATCTCAAAGGACTGCACCTTGGGCACTTGAGGGAACCTTAGGAGGACTCCTTGATAGGTAAAAATACTAGATCTTCATTGAGGATGATTTTTTAAAGAAATAAATGAGGTAATGGATTAGTATTTATAGCAAAAGTGAGTGAATATTTTATTAATTTACAGGGGACACCTCATTAGTGGTATTTGAAAAACCATGGTCTTTCCCATGGTGTTTCCCATGTTATTGAACACATGGGACACCTCATAACATATCATAAAATTAATAAGTCGACCATATTTTTTTCAAAAGGATTACATCTTTAATGATGTCATTAAACACCAAAAACTGAAAAGTGTTTTTTTACTATTCACAGAAAATTCAATTGTTTCAGAAAAATCCAAAAAATTCACCATGACCTAATATTTCTACTCTGAATTAAGAAAATAACACCATTTTAAGAAAATAATTTTCTATATATTTTTAATTTAATTTTTAAATAAAATCATTAATTAATCAAAAAAACTACTCTAAAACTGTAACTTGTTTTGTAACACCATGAAAAAGTAATCACGGTCCCATAAAATTATCATATAACCATAATATAATAATGTACAAATTTATGATTACATTTTGTGAGAATACATTTTCATTTTAAATTATTTAATTTATTATATAATTTAAAATAAAATATTAATGACAAAAAATATAGAAATTTATATTATGATCTTTTTATCACAATTAATATGTCTAAATTGTATTTATACATTCTTGGGTGCAATTTTTAGGTTTTTGGCTGATTTACTATTCATAACTGTTTATAAGGGTATGTTACTATTCATACATTACTATTAACTAAAAATCAACTTGAACTTATTTGACTCTAAATTTAGTACTGATCACAATTGAAGGAGACCATTTTTTGAAAATCACTTCACATTATTAATTATTTTAAGTATATAAAAAGAATTTGAAATTACTCCTTTTTCTAAAATTCATCAATAATATTGAACTTCATCCTACATTAATTCTGAAATTTGAAATTTACTAATTTAACATAATTAGAAATAAAAAATATATTTATACAAAAGGATTACATAATGTAACTAATGTATCATTACCTAGAACCTTATAATAAATGCATATGACCAAAGTGTAATGTGCGCTATGGTGGTAGAATCTTGGGGCGACATGGACATCATTTCTCGAGTAGTGATTTCTCTCAGTGTGAACTAATCGCTTAAGAGATTCCGTTCAAGAATCACATGTTGGAGTTCGGCATGGGCTGGGTCCAGAGCAAAGCCTAATGATGCATCTCATTCCCATGCTCTAAAAGATGGGATTCATATGGACCAAGTCTAGAAGATGGGGCCGTGGACTCTTATTTCTGTTTTAATTAACCCAGATCCCTCGTATTTATAAACAATAATTGTAACATTAAGAGTCTAGCTTCCAACGGTAATATTGACCAACAATCATATAACAGTCGAAACCCAACAGTCTCATTTAATTATACTCACTTCATTAATTGAAGGATATAGCAATGTCGAGTATGAAATAAGACACAAATTTAGGAAATAAATATTATTAAAATTTTCTGGTCGTTACATTCATCCCCCCTTAAGAAATTTCATCCCTGAAATTTTAACTCATACCCTAAGAAGAGAAAATATGTGGGTACTTCTGTCTCATAGAATCTTCTAGTTCCAACGTGGCTGCTTCAACTTTGTATTTCCTCCACAACACCTTAACAAGGTGGGGTTTCTTTTTTTATAAATCATGGTCTCTACGATCCAAGATCTCTATTGATTGATCCTCATAAGAGAGGTCATGTTCTAGTAGTACCACGTCTATATTTAGTATATGTGAAGGGTCAGGTAAGTACTTTCTTAAGAGGTATTCATTGAAAACATCATAAATATGTGCTAGATTTAGAGGAAGTGAAAACCAATAGGCCACATCTCCAATACAATTAAGGATTTCATTGGGGCTAATGTACCTTGGTCTGTTCTTCCCTTTATTTCTAGACATCATGAATCTCTTCCAAGGTGAAATCCAAAGAAATAAATTTTCAACCACATCAAACTCCTTGTGTCTTTGACGGTTTTGGGCATAGATCTTATGCCAACATTGACCAGCCTTAATGTTTTTCTGGATTTCATGGACCATTTCTATCATCTCTTGAAAAAGATAAAGCCCAGGAAGCATTCTCTCTCATGATTCATGCTAAAAAGTAAGATTTCTACATTTCTTCCCATATATAGCTTCATATGTTTCCATTTTAATGCTCGAGTGGAGGTTGTTTTTGTAAGATAACTCAACTAAATCAAGATGTTGATACCATTCACCTTTAAATTCCATTAAGCATGTTCTCATCATATCTGAGTGTTTGATAGTACTTTCAGATAGGCCATCGGTTTTGGGTGATAGGATGTACTGAAAATCAATTCAGTGCTCAGAGCATGTTGAATACTTCCCTAGATTTTTGATTTGAACATTGGATCATGATGAAATATGATAAAAAGTGGAACTCCATGCAACCATACTACTTATTTCATGTAAATCATGTCAAGTTGATCAAGTGGGAAATCTTCCCAAATAGAGATAAAATGGGTTGTCTTGGTGAGACATTCCATAATAACACATATAAAATCGTTTCCTTTAGATGTTCTTGGGAGACCAGTGACAAAGTCCAAAGTTATATTGTACCACTTCCATACTGGTATGGGTAGTGGTCGTAATACCCCTTTTGGAATTTTTCTCTCTACCTTCACTTGCTGAATTACCAAGAACCTTAAAATGAAGTCATCAATCTTCCTTTTCATATATTCCCACCAATTATGATCACTAAGTACTCTATAAATTTTCATTCTTCCAGGATGTATAGAGAAATTAATGCTATGAGCTTCATCCGTCAAGTCCTTCTTTATTTCCTGAAAATAGAAAACATAGTCTTATATGAAATCTCATGACACATTCTTGATCTATATGAAAATAGTAAACATACCATCATTCACATCCTCAAATTTCATATGCATTATAAGATCTTATATTTATACTTTCTTGATATTCTCTAGTAATGACGGTTAAAAATTCAATTGGGTTAGGGTTGTTCATTTCCCTTCCCTTGTAATTCTCATGTCCAGCTTTACTAGGTCATTGATAAAAGGATATATTTAAATCCTCATCATGTAAATAACAACTGAGCCTTTCCTTCTTAATGCATCAGCGACACTGTTTTCACTTCCAGGATGATAATGATTTGAAAATTCATAGACATTAAAATCATCAAACCTTCTCCTTGGTCTCATGTTTAATTCATTTTGTGTGAAAATATACATAATACATATATGGTATGTGTATATATCACATTTCTCCGCATAATTATAGTTCATCCATATCTTCAAAGAAAAAATGATCGTATCCAGCACTAGATCATGTGTATTACAGTTATGGTCATTAGTCATAAACTGTTGAGATGCATAAAAAATGACCTTGCCATTTTTCATGAGGAAGCACCCAATCCCTCTTAGCGATGCATCACTAAAATAAAAAATCCTTCTTCAATAGAGGGAAATGTTAACATAGGTGTAGTAACCAATCTCTTCTTCATCTCTTGTAAAATTTCTTCCCACTCCTTAGTCTAGCTAAAATTGACACCTTTTTGAGTTAACTTGGTTAATGGATTATAATGCAATGAATTTTATTTACAAAATACCTATAATATTTCTATAATCCAAGGAAACTAAGAATCTCTATTAATTTTGTATGTAGAGGCCAATCCTCTACAAATTTTTTCTTTATAGGGTCAACTGTGATACCTTCGTTGGTAACAATCTGCCTCAATAAGTAACTTGTTGTAACCAAAATTCACATTTTCTGAACAATCCAAAAATATTTTCCATATATAGAGTTTTCAAAATAATCCTTATATGATCCTCATTATCCTCATGACTATTGGAATATATCATCATATCATCAATAAAAACTACCATCTTGTAATCAATGTAGTCCTTAAAGACTTTATTCATAAAATCCATATAAACACCAGGTGCATTACTCAGTATGATGGGCATAAAAAAATACTCATAATTCCCATATCTTGATTAGAAGGTAGTATTTGGAATATCATTTTATTCACCCTCAATTTATTATATACAGATCAAATATCAATCTTAGATAAGAATTGAGCACCATGATGTTGGTCAAATAAGTCATCAATTCATGGAAGAGGGTATTTGTTGTCCACTATGATCCCATTGAGTTGTCTATAATCAATGCATAGCCATATCGATCTATCCTTCTTCTTCCCAAAAAGACCTGGTGATCCCCAAGGATACACACATGGTCGAATAAACCCCTTCTCCAAATGATATTGGAGTTGTTTCATTAGTTACTCAAGCTCCTCATTTTCTATCCTATAGGGGTTTTTTGATATAGGTTGAGATCCATGTAAGAGATCGATGGAGAACCCTACCTCTCCTTTTGGGGGAGGATTGGGTAAATCTTCAGGAAATATGTCAATGAATTCCTAAATGATGGGAAAATTTTCAATCCTTAAACTCTAATCTATTTCTTCTTCATCACTGATAAACTTAAAAAAATAGGTTATACGAGTTTCTTCTAGAAAACGATCAGGTTGAGATATGTCTCCTTTAAATATAAATGAAGGCTTCCCATTACAGTCTACTGATATTTCCTTACTTCACCATTTGATCATAGGGTTATACTTTGCGAGTCAGTCTCACTCTAGTATAATGTCGAATTCTGTCATAGGAATGACTACTAGATTTGAAATAATATTATGCTCACTAAATTAAATACTAGAGTTTATAAAAACTAATGACTGTTGGATTCTCCCACAAATATTCTTGACTAATAACTCTACTTTTAGAAAATCTGGGGTTGATTCTAAATTCATTGTAAACATGGAGGAAATATAGGAATATGTAGAACTAGAATCAAACAAAGTACTTGATATCTTTGAGAGAATAACAAGAGTACCTACCAACACATCATATGGAGCTTCAACATCCCCCATTGTGATAAAAGATCATGACCTTAACCCCTTGTACTTGTCTGAGGCTGTTGGTGATTCCTTTTATAGCTCTCAGATTTGGAAAGTGATTTGAAAATTTCCGAAGTTGTCCACACATATTTCATTTGACGTTAGGTTGGGCATGCAGCATATCCCCCTAGTCTTTAGTGTGGGGAAGTTGACAGTTCAACACACTATGAAAATTTTGCATCATATGGACATCTCTTCCTTAAATGTATCACATACTGCTCTTGAGCAAGCAATTCCCCGAGTGACTTTTCCCACCTTTATCACCAATTGAATGTTTCACTTTCTGGCCTCCTCTTACCTGATCGAGGCTCCTCCCTAAGCTTGGATCTATCAATCTCTTCTTTTCATTGGATTTATGAGACCAATATGTCTCCCCAAACCCTAGTTCTACTTTTGTCACACTCCACACAATTTCTTCATAGCTATCATAGTCTCGATTGGCTAGATTCTTCCATAAATGAGTTCTCTGTACACCAAAGAATATATCAACCCTACCATTTGGATCCATGTAAAAGATAGTGGTATATCGAGAAATAATAGTAAATCTCATTTGGTATCTTCCCACAGATTCATTATCCTTATACTTCATCTCTAGAAACTCTTTCACCATTCTTGTTATCATATATCGTGGTAAATACTTACTGAAGAAGACCCCTCTGAACTCTTTCCACTCCATACCTTCATCCTCTACTCTTGGACACGTGTTTTTAATTGGTTCCCACCACTGATTAGCTTCTCCCTCTAAGAGATAGATATCTAGGGTGACCTTCCATTTCTCTGTATAGCGGAGCATAGAAAGGATCTTCTCAATAGATCTAATCAATTGTTCCAAAATGAATGGGTTGGTCGATCCAATAAAGGTTGGTGGCCATTGATACATAAAGGACTCAAAAGAATGTTGTTACCTTCATGGTGAGATCAATATCTCAGCTTGATTCAAGCAATTTCCCATAACTGGAGTCACTTGGATCATCATACATAAGATTGTTTAAATTCCGGCTTCCATCGGAGGGTCGTCAGTGCATGGTATATTGTATTCACCATTTGAATGGTTCCTCCTGTATCTAGACATTTTCTAAATTAATAAAACCATAATGAAAAACTTATTTTATTTAGGAATATTTATTCTATAAAGTATTTTATGTCTTAAAACATTATGATTTAAATAATTACATTTCCCTATGAATAATTCATAATGATTCATAAAATTATTATGATTAACAAAACATATCTCCCTGGTGTGTATTTACCAAGAGTGAAGCAAGGAATGTTATCATATACTTGGATGCCTTGGGTCAGGTCAGAAACTCCTTATTAGAGTTTTCAATCCTATGTACATTTGTGCTTGTGCCACCTCTATCTGCTCGTATCAAGACATGGATGTATTTTCTTGATAAACCACTTACACAATACTCACCAAAATACCATAAAGTCTTCCAATATTTAATCTTTTATATAGGTTTATTCCTAAATTTTTCATACTCTAATTTCAATATATAACTAAAATATCTTTTGAAACCATATAAGACAACATGCCTTTTATTACATTAATTTTCAATACAGTTTCAACAAAATGATCTTTTAAGACTAGTGTCATGGAAATTAGGAACAATAAAACATGAAAATAAAGAAAAAATTTAAATGCCTTTGAAATGATTCATGAATAGTCCATTCTACGTACAATTACTAAATCATAGGACCTACATACATACATTAATGGAAAGGGTGAGCTGAATTCCCATTAAGGAAAGCAGGTGAATGAATTTACTTGTGATATCAATAAGAACATTAAAGAAAAATCTAAGACATGAGAAATAGAAATAGATTAGTATAATAATAAAAAGTACATGAATCATAACATGAATATGTGGATATAATATTTCATTTAGATATACATGAACATATCAACAAGGTTTATCCTGAAGGTGTCATATAAAAATTTACCATGGTTATTCACCTTGGTATCGTGAAACTTGTCATCTCTAGAAATTATTTCTATACCAAATTCATTGGAACGATATCATGGTGCACCCTTTATAAGAATTTATTTTAATGTGGGCCACATATATCCATCATACATTTAATAAATAACCCATAGAGAGTAAAATTAATGTGTTTCACTTCAAAATCATTGTGTTATAAAAGTACTTAAAAATAATAGCATTATGTCAATTATAACCCATTGAAAGGGATAAGAGGATATATGTATGTCAATTAAAGAATAAAATAGATAAATTTAATGTATTTATGAAAATGACAGGAAATAAAAATATATTTGGGTATTAACATTAATAAGACAAGATATTTTCTTATGGAAAAGTTATATATTTGGAGACAAAAATTCTGCAGCATAATGGATATATGACATGGTTTTAGAAAACATTGAAAGGAGAGGGGACCAGAGGCACCCAGTCATAAATACCTCATAATAATGTATGGGTATAGAATAAAAAAAATAAGATCATGGTATTTATATTTGAATGACATACCACATGCAATGGAAACATGAATGAAAAGAGAAGATGTGATTTCTATTATGAAAAACTCTGCAGCCTAATGACATCACTTAAAAAATAAGGAAATAAATTGATGAGATACGAATGTGTATTTAATAATTTGGACATGAACTAGATTTTAATTAAAATATATAAGTCAATACCCCCACATAATAATATGTAAACTAGAATAGGTAACATAATGGAAATCATGACTAAAAGAAAAGGGTGGAAGGTTGCCTTACATTGAAGGGTGGCATCGAAAGCTCAATGGTTGGGACATTGGGATCTTTAGGGAAACTTTTGGGGACTAATTTGGTGGTAAAAATACTAGAACATCATTGAGGAGGATTATTAAATTAATTGAATGAGGGAATGGCTTGGTATATATATAAAAAATGAGAGAATATTTTATTAATTTTCATGGGACACCTCATTAGTGGTGTTTTCAAAACCATGAGATTGCCCATGGTATTTTCCAATGTTATTGGACACTTAAGAAACATAATAACATATCATTCTATTCAAAAGTCTACCATATTTATTACATCATGATTACATCATTAAGGATTTCATTAAACACCAGAAACACAAAACTGTATTTTTTCTATTCACCGAAAATTCAACTATTTTAGAAGAATCCCAAAAATTCACCATATCCTAATATCGATGCTCTGAAATCAAATATTACCTCCGTTTTGTTCAAATAAATTTCTAAATATTTTTAAGTTTATTTTGATGTAAAATCCTTATTTATTCAAAAAAACTACTCTAAAACTATAACTTGTTTTGTAACACCTTAAAAAAGCAATCAAGGTCCCATAAAATTATCGTATAACCATAAGAAAATGAAGTAAAAATTTATTATTACATAATATGAAAATAAAATTTCATTTTAAATTATTATATAAAATAGAAAATTATAAATAAAATATTTGTGACATACAAAAATATCAAAAACATATACTATGATCATTTTTTTACTTTTCATATGGCTAAATTGTATTTATACAGTCATTGGTGAAGTTTCTATTTTGCTGGCTAATTTACTATTCATAACTATTCAGTACTATTCATAAGGGTATGTTACTATTCATACTTTACTATTCACTAAAAATCATTTTGATTATATTATAATCTATATTTATAACTGATCATAATTGTAGAAGACCATTTTTAAATAACATCACATTATTAATTATTTAAATTAAAAAAATGTATTAAATTACAAATTTTTCTAAAATTCATAATCAATATCGAACTTCATCCTATATTTATCTGGACAGTTGAAATTCCCAAATTTAACATAATAAAAAATTACTATTTTATTTATAAAAATGGATTACACAATTTAACTGTGTTCTCATTACATAGCCCCTTATAACACCTTTATAAAAGCTAAGTGTAAGGTGTGCTATGGAGATAGAATCTAGGGGCAGATCCGACATCATTTCCCAAGTGGTTATTTCTATCAACTTGAACATATCTCATGGGAGATTTTGTTCAAGCATAATATGTTGGAGTTCTGCTTGGGATTGGTCCAGAGAAAATCCCAGCGATGCAACCACCTTTCTAGGGTCTGGAAGATGGGCTTTATATGGACCATGTCTACTAGATGAGGCCATCGACTCGTCTATCTATATTAATTAATGAAGATAATTTCAATTTATAAAACATTATTGTAATGTTATGAGTTTATAATTTAATGGTAATATTCACCAAAGGTCATATAACAGTCAAAAACCAATGGTTTCATTTAATTATACTCACTTCATTAATTAAAGGATATAGTATTGTTGAGTATAAAATAACACCCAATTTTAGGAAATAATTATTATTAAAAATTTCGGGTCGTTACAATTATCATTACTTAATTTGTTTTACCAATCATGTCATATAACATAAATCATGATCCAAGGAATATTAACATTTTAGAAAAAATTACATGATTTATAAGAGTATAGAATAGTCAATAACAAATAACAATCCATTAGTTAATAACATTATAATAAATCATATATTCGTGGAAGGCACATAAGTATAAAATATAATTTCCTTATAAAGGGATCACATCAACGATTATCATAGTGGATAAATTCATATTACTGATTTGGTTCACTCTGGATTTTAACATTTCTTATGCCAAGACTAAATTTTAAGACTATTAATGTGGATATCGTAACTTAAAAAACTAATAATACTCCTCATTATATTCATATTTTATCTTGATCAATAAATCATTTACAATATTTGTATAATGATACATAATTCTAGTCCCACCTATATAATAATTTAAACCATATAGAACTATTCCATAATATAAAATACATAAAACTTTTATTAAAATAACCAACAAAATGTAAATAAATGGCATTTAAAAATTTGTCCTTAAAACATAATCATCATAAAAATTAACATAATAGAAGTGGGTGCTATCATAAGATCGTATCCCAAATGAATCAAGAAAATCCACAATAGACAATGAAATATATAACATCCCATTATATTGATGTGTATTTATCTAATTTTTTTAATCTTTTGGATATCTTTTTTTTCTTACAACCTTGAGATTTTAAAATTAGAACATTATGTTGGGTTCCATATACTATAAAAAGTGTTGAGCTTAAATTAAACAAAAAATATATTATTTAAAAATCTCTAATACATCATAATCATTGAATTGAATGTTGTTAATATGATTAAAATAATTGGGAAATATATAATTTTATTTATTTAAAAATTCTTACAAAATATTCACTCAGATATTTTATCATGTTTCTAATATGTCGTCTAGACGTGATACAAGAATAAATAAAAATTTATTCTTAGAAACATTATTTTCCAAAAAAATATCCTCTTCACATTTTCATTAACTTTATAAAATAATATTTTCTACAAATTTTGGATATTAGTTGATAAAATTTTCATCATTTTATAGATCATAATATGAAAATTAATATAGGGTGAATTTCAATTATATTTATGAACTGTTTACTAATTCGATGAATATTGAAAAATAGTGAATGAATAATTAAATGATTATATTTGTTTTCAACAATTACTAATATATTTTATCATGATAGGACATAGAAGTGGTCTCATTGAAAAAAAAAGATCCTCTCGATATGAGGTTATGGTTCATCCTTTATCCTAGTCTATAATTATGATTGTGTTTGATATGGATTATGAACTATAATCAGAGTCATTGTCAATGATAAAATGGTATTAATCCCCTAGATCTGAGTAGAAGTATTCTACATGTATCAAGGGGATATAATTTAAATGTGTACTTCATGGAAATACTCAATTGGATAATTCCACGTAGTCAATGGATGTTATCAAATATGATAATGGTATTATCTTGGTGGTTGTGGATTGATATTTTATTCAATCAAGATTTGAATTATACAAATATTATACACATGAGACGATCACACATTCTAAGGGTATTTAACCGTAGAACAACATCAACAACATCAACATCATTGAATAGATAAATCAATTTTTTTTCAAATTTGAATCTTATTCATATTGGTTATATCTATTTTCATATTATTTTAATCATGAAAAAATATATCTACAATGTTTTTAATGATAGAAGAATTAATCTCAAACTGGGGTATTTTAGATTATATGATTGGGAAATTAACATCAATACATTTACACAAAAAATGTCTTCCCAAATCTGGATTAGACTACATGGTCTCAATTACATATTCTAGACATAATGGTACTCTCGGATAGTTACTACATTTCGGGTACTCTAATCAAGATGATTCAACAAACAGTAGATGGTGAGTTAGGCATATAAGTTTGAATTCGGGTCAAACACAATATGGTTTTGAAGCTGACATCAGTTTTAAATATTTTTCCAATTTATAAGATGTTTTATGTCAATTTATACTATAAATATCCTCCCTTTGGTGATGTTTTGAAAAATTATTTGGAAGATGATTTCCAACTATAGGATCGTATAATAGTTTATTAGGATGCCTCCTTCAGAAAAATATTGTTCTTGAAAATCGGATGGAATAAACAAAAACGAAATTTCAATAAATTTTTAGAAGTGTGGAAAATATGGAAATGATGCCACTGATCATGGATTGGTGCCTCTTAACCCTGCTAAGGCTATCAAAGTTCTAGAAAATGGATTCTAAATCTGATATTTTTTTGGAATGTTTTTCAATGGTGTTGGTCCAATCATTTCTAATGGATCTAATTTATACTTTGATCATGGGGGATTCCATATATACAATATTGTAAATGGGAATACAACTATGGTTAAGTGATGATACTCAACTGATATAGTTAATCATGAAAAAATTACTTGAGTAGAATGATGATTCTGCTAAAAGAAGACCAATTTCTCCCTATCATCTACCCCAATAGTATATGAAGGGATTACATTTGAGTCTAATTTATGGGTTCATATTGAAACTAAAAGTATTTCATCCAATACTCACACTCTATTGTTTGATACATGTATCACTTACTATAACAAAGGGGAAACCCATCGGTTAACTTAAATGTCAAATGTTCCTTTTTCTTGGTCTATGTGGTCTATTGAGAACTCAATTATGTTCTTCTAGTTTGGATGGAGAATGTTGTTTTCCCTCTAGATAAACCTATCCTCACAATGATTTAGGTTCTAGACACTCGAATCCTACAAATTCCTCTTTAATTAAACATAATTATACTTTTGAAAACAAGAAAATAACTATGTAGTAAAATAGTAGAAGTGCACGAGGAATCAGTGGAATTACTGTCTTTATCTCATATTTATAATTCTTATTTAATTGATCTACCTAATGATGTATGTTCCTTCTGAGATTTTCTTGTTTTATTCACACATTAGCATGATTTTATTTTTCATTAGCTTGGTATCCCAGGTCCATAATAGATGATTCATCAGAAAACCTAAAGTTTCTAGTATGTACTCTTAGAGAAATAAATCTATGGTAGAAAATAAGGTGGGAAAATCAAAATCTAAATATGGGTCTAAATGATTCTTTTTTTTGGAACTTAAAAGGAGTATGAAACTATAAAATGGATAATTCAATTACCAAGTTCTTGTACACTCATAAAAACATTATTTTGGGAATTGGTTAAGTAAATAATAGTTTCTCTTATTGATTTAATTCCTGGTAAAAATGGTCTATCATTTTTTTGGATTTAATAGTGGAATTTAATTAGTTTAAATCCATTGTGTATTTTTTTAATTATTCAATGGGAAATTTATCTATCTAATGTATTGGTGACCAGATGATTACACGTGTTGTGAGGAAAACTGATTTATTTTTCTATTGTACTTTTTTATGCTTATACAGATACAATGATAAAAGGAATTTATGAAATAATATTTAAAATGTTATTTTAAGTATATTTTTTCTTGGTTGGTCCTTGGGGACTTCAACACCATCATATCATATGTTGAAAAAATTAGATCTGTGAATTCCACCATGTCACTTAGGGAGTTTTAGGTATGTATAGATGAGAATGAGCTTATAAAAATTGACTTGGTTAGATCCATTTATATATAGTACATGTTACATCTAAATAAAATAATTCTTATAAATCATCACTATTCCCATTCTAATGTAAGGACCACTGTTAGTCAAAGAACTATTTATATCATTACTCTCCCTTATATTCATTCTAATTATCACCACATTCTAGTGAATATTGTGTACAGGGATTTGATGTTTCCTCTTATATTCCAATTCAATAATTATTGTCTATCACAAAATGAATGTGAAATACTCATATAAAATTTATGGAACTCTTTGAGTAGTGGAAATATGGATGTGGTTTGATTCATAAAAATAATACTCGTGATGTTTAATATTAGGGGATGGAGTATATATACATTCTTTAACATAGATATGTAAATAACGTATCATGAAACCTCACTTCAATAGGTGATGGAGAATAAAATAATTAACAATTTATCTCTAAACCTATATAAATAGATTGTAATCTCTACTAAATTTAATTCCAAACTCTCAATGAAAGAAATGATTTAAAATAAAATAGCTAAAATTAAATGGATCCAGAATGGGGGTACGAACGCAATGTTTTATAATTCCCCTTATATTTCTTTGAAACGTTTTTGGAGTCTCACTTTTTTGAATGTTGATTTATATATTATTCATGATAAATAGAGCCTTTATATCCACATTGATTCCTAATACCATAATTTTTTTAATGGTAATGGTATTGAAATTTAAATGACTGATAAATTTATTCCAAACCTCATTATCTATGAAGACTCCTACATTCTCACCAACATTCCTCTTAATTTTTATTCTTGGGATATATTTTTTTGTTTGAATACTATATGTTGTCCAAGTCTAGATGTATTCGATAATCTATTCATTATTGGATATTGGGATGGAATACAGGTTTATATTTTTAAGCTGGTCACCTCCTGCTTCACTAAAATATTAATTCCCAGTGGTATCAATTCTCAATTTCTTACCCTCACACCAATGACCAATTAAAAATGTGTGATTAATTTTTCCATTCTCATTTCTTTTATTAACACGATTTTCAAGATTATTTAAAAAATTATATCTAATATACTTTCTTTTATTTCCAATAAGATCTTTGACTATAACAAGTTATTTTCTTATGAAGTAATGTGTATACATAATTGAATTAAAAAAATTCTAAGGGCTTCAACCTTCTTAGTGTATCTAACAGGGGTAGTAAGATATGAATCGATATTTATAGCAATAAATATTATGAAAAAATTGATCATAATTTTATCTATAATGTACAACAATGATTTTTCTTCAATTTCAATTGCATAAGTGGGTTAAAATTAGTAATTGGTCCAAAACATAATTTGGTTATAATTATTTTTCTCTTAAGGGATACTTTACATGATCTCAAGGGAATAATGTAGGGTGACATACTTTTATCGCTTTGAATCTCTATGGATGGAGATTTACTTATTCATCTTCTCACATAAATTAAATATCGAGGAATGATTGATACCATTAATACATCATGGGGCCATTCTTCTCCCAATCATGTACATTTTTATAATTATGTAATATTTTATTCTATAAGGAAATAATTGGAACATGTATAATATTAATCTTATGCCTCGTTATAATGAATGTGTCTTGGGTAAATTTCTCAGTTTTGATAAATCATTACTTTTAAATGGAAATGGGTTCCCCAATACTGTTATGTCTATAATTAAGAATTAAAATAAAATTTGAGAGCCTTCTATAGAATCACCTATCCTGGGGTGGCATTATTCTAGGGTAGACCAAAACCTGGTCCATTTCTCAACCTAGTTGGTCAGATAAAATATCTGCATTCATCATTGAATGTAAAGGATCTATTTATAGATGAATGTATTTATCTCATAAATTATACAATTGCTTCAATGATGGTAAATTCCATTATGGTTTATATATGGATCAATAGGATGATCAATAGTCTACATTTCTTCTTTAAAAATATGTTTTAAGTGGAAATATTCTTTCATGGAAATGGTCACATTTACATGGAAATTTATTTGCAACACCATTTCTAGTGGATGTGATGGAAGCAAGATAATTAATCTATTTAATGATTTTATTAAATATTTTTTTACATGTAACCTGATAAATAATACCTTAAACGATTTCTAAATATACACAAACATGGTTCTTGGGTGATTGAGGCAGAGTACGTTAGATTATATGGATGTCAATATTTTCCTTACAATCAAAAATTCCAATTATAATATTATGGGATATGCTAAATGTATATCATGAAGGTAATATAAAATCATGTTTTTGATAGACAACTATATTAGAGACCCACTTGTTCTTGGAATTTCATTATTTGGATTCTTCTTCTAACTCTCATGTTTCAATCATGGATTTCTTTGGTGACCCTCCTCTAAATTTATTGAATGATATTAGTTATATAATCATTAATTATATGTTTACTCCAAGATAGTATTTGATATCCTGAGAACATGTTAAAAATTTTATTCTAAAAGATAGATAATCTTATTTGTATTCCAATATGGGTTTTAAACATAATTTCAGCTTTTCTCAATGATTCAACAAGCCCTAGATGAATCTAATGAGAATAAATATAATATGAACATTAATGCATAATTTTATTACTAATTAATAATGTTTTCAAATTTTAGTGGTTTTATTTTTCCTCATGTCTCTTGTGAAAATTTCTTTTGGAATTTTAAAATAAAAAGGTTCTTAGTATCACCTCATGTTCATCAAGATGATTGGTGATTCCCAATTTGAAAAAAATACTGATCTCAAATATTGACTTGATCTGTTCAATGCTTCAATGTGATTTGGGTTCTCCATCATGGAAAAAAATTAACCTATTTCATGTTGAAGAATTTAAATTGATTGATCATATGTGGTATGTCTATAATATTTTGATTCACTATAATACATATTTTATCATTCAATCATTTATTTATGTTATCATTTTTTCCATATTAGAATAAAATGATCTACAGTTTTTTTTTGATAATAGAATAATTTATTTTTATATTCACAGATGAAATGGTATTGTGGTTAAATTCATCCACCTTTTATTACTTTTAATTTTCTATGAAAATCCCATTATTTATTAGTGGATTAAAATAAATAATGATTGTTCTTCGAAAGGTAATCCCAGTCCCACTGGATGATGTTATGTTTATCATGGTCATAATGGAATAATTCTTGGAATGTTTTTTGGTTCATGTGGATTATCAATGTCGCTCAATGATGAAATTCCTAGAGTGAGTGTTTTAGTTTCCATTGATAATTCTAAAGGATTGAATAATTTTTTAATTGAATTTGATTAAACCACTATAGTTTAGGGCATAAGGAATGGCTTTTTGCATCTCCCATTGATGTTCTTGGCATAATGGATATAATGAGCGTTTTCACTCTGTGATCTTCTATATCATCATACATTCTAACTAGGATGTGAATCTTGTGACAGGATTCCTCTCCAAATAATGTATTGATATGAATCTTACATGGATTGAAGATCTTAATTCTGATTGGATATATATTTTTGATAATGATTGTCAAAAAATCCAATCATTTAGGCTCGTATAGTACTTTTATTCTTAATAATTATTCCATGAATGATTTTCTAAGAGAACTATTAAAAAGAAGATTTAATAAAAAATTTCTTATCATTTAAATAATTTTAATTTTTAATTTTTTTTTAAAATTTCTCAAATAAATATTATAGAAACCCATGATTTTGATATATTGATATTAGATATTTTTAGATGAATATTAAATATAATACACAAACACCCACCTGCAGACCATAATCTTTTAGTGTCTTTAGATACTAGGTAAAAAACATCTTAATTAAATAATTATAATCATAATCTATAATAAAGGGCTTCACACATTATGTTCCTTTTATGAATACCCTATATAACTATTTTTGTTTAACCTAGGGAAGGAAACATAATAAAGTGTTAGATAATATTCTTAATAAATGTATATAAGGGAGATACATAATAATAACATTTTCATAATTATTTAAGAACATTAGAATACCAATTTCAATCCATACACTACATATCAAATTTGATAATATCGTGTCATTGAAAAATATTGGAATTAAATAAGAAACGAATAATAAGGGAGTCAAAGAAAAAGAGTCATCATAGAATAAAACTAATAAAATTAGTATATTTGTATAATAGACATTATTATAGATATTATTATATAATGGACACGCACTAAAACATTTATAACATGTTAGTCTTGCGATAATTGCACATGTACGTTATTTAGTATTAGAACAAGTACTCATATACCCTATATTTTTTCTTGGAGTAACCACTCTTGTACCCTATATTTGGGCATGATATAAATACCAATGTACCCTCTAAGATTATAGAGCATTTATCTTTACCGAACACATTTTATGGAGATATAGTTCCCACCCACCACATAATGAATATTATACATAATTATGCCACAATATCATAAAAAATTAATCATATAAAAATTGGAAATGATATGTTCTTCATACACATTTAATCACACTATAATTTGGGGAAAATACATATGATTCATAATAATTTCTACCTTTCATCATTGCATGAGATGTTGTGAAATAAGCAAGTCTAAAAATTATTGTATCATAGTATAAACAATGGATGAGAAATGTGTTTCATAAATAATAACATTCATAAAATGAATAAAAGATGTATACATGGTTCATATCCCCAATAAATCATTCATTACATAAAATTATGTCATCTTATATGGAAAATTATTTTGAAATATCTTTTGAAACATATCATTAAGGAAAAATCACTTTTCCTTTGAAAAATCATTTTAAAATATATAAAATAATGGAAATAATTTTATTTGAAATTAAATTTTACAACATATAATGGTTTCCTTAAGAATAATATAAAATATTTCTTGAATAAAAATATTTTTTCTTATTTCAAAACTCCTATTAAAAACATCCCAAATCCACATTTTAATTTTATATGATTTATATAAAATCAAAACTTTTCCAAAATATTTAGGAAACATGTTACACTAAAAAAAATCTAATCATTTTTGGGAAGAAAAAATCAATTAAACAACCATGATACTGGTAAATAATGGTTATTTCATTTTGGTTAGGAAAACAAATAAATGATTCATATTTTTGTTAAAAACCAAACAAGAAATATTTAAGAAATGATCTGAATATTCCACCATTTTTTTTAAAATAAATAAATTGTAAAAATGTCCTTAAAATCATTTAAAAAAATTAAATTATATTTTTGAATATATTTTTTTAAACATGGTTTCAGAAGTTATAAAATTTTCTACAGAAAATATAAATGTGGACCATTTTTCCGAAATTTATTTTTTCTGAATTATTATAAGTACGAAAATTTCAATTTTTTATACTTCAATAGAATCAATTATTTATGGAAATATGAGATTTAAATTTGTTATTTTCTTGTGAGATGTTTAATAATATTTTATCATCAAAATCAAAATCATATACAATCCTAACAAACGATGAAATTGTAATATAAAATAATTATCACTTTGGTTACATTGAAACATAATCCCCATGAAGTAATATAAATAAATGGAACAAAAAATATATCAAGGATAAAAAAATAAGGATATAACTTTTCAAAAGGATTTTTTATACACTTTTTAAAAGAATATAGGTTGCATAATGAAATCATATGTCTTAGTAAAGGACAATTGAAAAAATATCCCTTACCATTTTGGTCTCTTTTGACCTATAAAACCCATGAAATTGAGATCCTAAAAATTATATTTAAATAAAAACAATTCCATTTATAAAAATAATTAACAACATTTAGTGAAATATATACATCACATAAGATAATTAGGTGGTGAATCTGGCATTTATTACAAAAAAGTAAGATGTGAGGTGAAAATCCCAGTACATTAGTATTGAATTCATTCGTACTTATTAAAACCTCCTATAAAATAAATATATATTTATTATATATTTTAAAAAGAAAAATAAATAAATATATTATACTATATATGATTAAAATTTGAAATTTTATTACACATTTATTAATAATTTTATGATAATGTCATATTTTGGGCAGTAATGACTTTGTTTTTCTTGAATATTATGATATTTTATTTCCATTACTCTTAATTTGATCATGGCTTCATTATATCCATAATTTAAACCCTTATATTAATATTTTATGATTTCATTGTATATGTATTTATATTGACCCATTAATGTTATTGGTAAAAAATGAAATTCACCATTTCCGGAGATGGTAGGCTATATATACATGTTAACGTTGTATTTATTTTCAATTCTAATTGAATTAAATAATAGAAAATTGTATATCACCATTAAATAATAAATTTTATCTCAACTATAATTAATTTTTAAATTAAAAAATTATTTATTACCTTCCATGAAATGTATGAATGAATCACATCACATTGTGAAGTGGTAGTCCACCGTACACCTGAATCACATTGTCATATTCCTCAAAAACAGAAATCATAAATGTATGTGTGGTATAATAAATAAAAAGAATAATAATATCATAAATTTCATATTAAAATAATACTTATATAACAATTAGAATCATCTGAGGTGTAAATGGGAATATGATGTACATTAGTTCACGAGGTGGTATTCCTACACACACACGATTAATGATTTATTAACCCATTTGATGGAATTAGAGAATATTATAGGTAAATACATTTAAATAAAATATCTCAGTAGGTGTAATATTATTTTCTTATTATATTTTAAATGTATAATTAGATTTTAGATTTGTGGAGGAAAAAACTAAAGCACAAACCCTAGTTAATGAATGTTACATTTATTCGGGTAACCTCCATATAATTGACCAAAATACATAATAGGATGTATTTATATCCCAATGAAGGCTTACATGTTGAGATTTTAGATTTTATGATGTGATTCTTAAATTGATCAGTACGTCCAACATGTTTTTATGGTTTGAAGAAGATAAGAGATGAGGTGGCCTTCTATAAGTGAGGTGAGTGGCACACCTGTAGTGGTTGGAAATAAAATTCTTACCCACATTTTTTATCCTTAAAGGCTAACAATTAGAACATCAAGATAATTAGAAATTTTGAGTTCAATATTTGGGAATAAAATTGCTTTTATACAATTTTATATATCATTTTAACCCTTATCAATTTTTTTAAGACCATGGTAATCCCATTTTTCCATTAACCACAATATATAATTATAACTTCATTTAATATTTAATTTCCTGTAAAATTATGGAGAACATATTAGATAATATAAATTATTCAAATTCCAAATATTTAGTCCATTTTTTCATCTTATATTAACATAAGTTTTGAAATTTAATTTAAATGTAATCCCACTTATGTGATGATAATGCAGGGTTTTAAAGAGAAAATATCTTAAAGAATATAATGTTTTTATATAACATTTTGATATGAAATTGTTTCTGATGACCTATATTTAATTAATATAAGAAAATTTTAATGAATTTTACATTAAAAAAATTTAAATATAATTTAACATTATACATAAGTTAATATAAGATGTATTTTTCAAATAACATTAAGTATTTCTCATTATTCATCAAAAAATTAATTTTTTAAAAATATCGAAAACATCACTTTAAGATAATTTGGTTTTCTGATTTCAAAATTAATTTTTCTTTTTTCAACTAAATTTCATATGAATAGGAAAATATAAGTTTATAATATTATCATAAAGTACAACTAAACCATCTTCTAGAAAAAATGCATCTTTCAAAATTTATTTTTCCTCTAACTGATTATTTTATTATTTTTAATCAATAGTCACCACAAATTTTATAATATAGGTATTATTAATAATATTCTATTATATAATTGATAGGTGATAACTACTATAGTGTATATTTATATTCCAATAAAAGTTCATATTTTTTTAAGCTTATTGTTTCTTGTAACACAAGCTAGAATCATTGTTACATGTAACAAAATCTATACTCAATTTTCTGTGTATAGAATGATAAAATAAGTTTTTCATGTGTTCAAAAAATATCAAAAGAAATAATATATCTTAAAAAAATTATTTCAAAAAATATATAGGTGTCAGATTCTACCACATTAAAATGAATTTGTAACTCAAAATTAATCTCTATCATTAATAATCAAAATTTGAAAAATCATACATAGAATCGGAGACCATAAACATGGTAAATAGAATAATCTCGAAATAATTATAAATTAATCAATAATTATAATCTTAAATAACACATTCTAGGATTACAAAATAGAGGGAATAGGTGGTATGTGAAAACAAAGACTAAGAATAGAAAAAATTAGCCAAATATGGATAAAGAGTGAAAACAATTATCACCTGAATGATTTTTATCTATAGAAGGTTAATGAAGACAAATATTTAAAGAAAAATAAGCATGTGAAAGGTCAATGACTTTATCAAAATTGATTAAAACATGACAAATTTATTTTTTAAATATTATTTTTCTAACATTGATGATTATAGATGAGAAGATATGCTTAAATTATTTAACAACATTTCATAAGAACAATCTCACCATTTGGTTGTGCCTTGAAGAATTTATACTTCATCACCTACCCAAATAAATGAAGGTAAATATTTTTTCTTAAAACACTATTATATTAGAAGATCAAAAAATATTATTTTAATTTATTTCATCTATCTTTTGTTATTAATAAAATTTTCATCTAATATTAAAAAATATTCACATTGGGAAGTAATATATTAATCTCTAAAACCACTAAAAAATATCAAAAAAAACCATTAATTAAATGGATTACATTTAATAAAATGAAAAATTACAAATTTATAAATAAGGTTTCATCCAAATACGCATCATAATAATTCCAAAAGCAACAAGAAGTAGCCCTAAATTTTTAAATACTAAACCTAGGAATAAATTCATCACATGTTCTGTGGATAAATGGTATTAACCTCAATTACTTGAAAAATATATTGAACACTGAAATTATTACTTATTACTCAATTGAAACCATATACTATGAAATATATTCCATAAATCAAATTATTCTATAAACTCTATCATTGATAACATAAACAAATTTTTTAAAAAATCATCAATTAATTCAATGGAAAAAAACATTATTCAATTTACATTATATCCCTGTAATCCATATATTTATCCCAATATAATTATCTAAACATCTGGATTATAATAAAGGTTATAGTTACCTTAATCCACTATTTACCATTAATATGTATGTTCCATTAAATTAATTTTATAGATCATCATCATGATTCATCATATTCTTGAATTTATATATTGAAAAATATATACTAAAAAATATTTACAAGCATTATAAATATTTAATTCAAATACATATACACTTAAATAAGAATAATTCATAATAAAACCATTATATAGGCTTCAAAATATTATTCCTTAGTACCTATTTCCTTTCATATGTCATTTACAGTCTCATCGTCATCAATAGAAAAATCAATACTCTTACAACCTTGATGATTCTATTCATGATATTTACCATTTGGACCTCAATTTTAAAAGTTAACCTTCATCCAAAATTTGAAACATTAAACCATCATTTATATACTAGAGAGAACATTATTCAAATCATTCATGTTTAATGTACTATAATATTTTTCCTCTATAAGAACATTCATTATTCCCTTCTATTCTACTCTAAATACATATTTTCATTCCTATGACACATTCCCATGAGCGATTCTTCACACATTCTGAACTTATAGGAAACACAATCATAATTCCTCTAGGGTCTCCATTACATGTACTCCCAAGGAAATGTTTCCTTATATTCAACAATGAGTCCTGTATTTATTTAAGGTTGATGTTTTTAATCATATATCATGATAACTCCCATGAGCGACTCTTCACACATTCTCATATTATAGGAAACTCAATCATTATTCCTCCATGGTCTCCATTACATGAACTCTCAAGGAAATATATATTTCTATTCAACAGTGCATCCAATATTTATTTAAGGTTGATGTTTTAAATCATATATCATGATAACTGACTATGAATAATCCCAACATTCATTTCTCTAATAATTATACAATTTGGGTTATCATAAATTTTTTTTCAGCACATTCAATGTAATAACAAATCAACCTAATTCTAACCACTGACTAAAACCAAATAACAGAGTGTAAGCAACAATAATCATAATGGAAAACCATCTCATCATTAATAGTCACATATAAAATATCTAAATAGTGAAACCTTATTATAAATATATGAAATTTTATGTTTATCCTAGGTCATCAATAGTCACCATTTATTTTAATATGTTGTGATGGTTTGAAAATGGATTGAAAATTTCAAATGAATAACCCTCGGTATTATAAAACTAGGTGTGTGTTAAGGCCTATTGTTTTATACCAGATAACAACTAAGTCTAACTCAATATTCTATTTTTAGAGTTATTACATCTAGGTACATCAATTCATGATTCACATTCATTTGTAGCATATATAAGTGGATGTAATTTCTTACAAACCAATTTCATTATCTTTTTTCAAAATTCCATGATGTTTTATTATACTTTGAGCCATCCTTATACATACACATAGAAGAATCCATAGATACATCCTTATAATTTCCCCTTGTATATCACAGAATATTTACCTTCATTGTTACCAATTATCAATTATACATGGCCTATGGTTCCAACTATAGAAACTCAAGTTTTTCATATATATATATTACTTAATTTTTATAAATATTAAATACATTACAAATAAAAAAATTGGGGACCATAGTAGATTAGTGAAATTAAAGAATAGATAAAAATTAATCATAATTCAATATATATCATCAACATTTCCCACAATTATATTATCACATAGTGGTCTTATAAAGAATACCCCACCTAATCCTCTATCCATAACATGGGGATTGATATATAAGAATGTTTGTGATCATATTATCAGTAAGGGTAAACAAGGAAAATATATAATTATAAAATTATCGTAAGGGTATGAGAAAAATAACTTAACATTTTAAAACAATACCCAACATATCAATGAATATAATCATGTGTCAGGGTATAATGATTGTTAGTTAACAATTCATGAATAATAATGTAATCCAATAACAAGAGAAATGAGATCCTAATAATAAAATAATTCAAATATTCGTGGAATACATATATATTTATATATATATGATATATTATCCCATGGACAAGCATAAATACATTAAAAACATCTTACTCATGAGATAACCAAATGTATACCTGCTTTGGGCTAGGGTGAACAAACCTTGTATGCTTTTTCAGATTTATATTAAAATTAGTGAAATGAATTATCTATTATTTGTCGAACCACCTGTATACCCTCTCATCACATAGAAACATTATTATTACCCAATGCATGTGAGGGATATATATGCCCCACTAATTAATTAATGAAAATCATACATATGCCTACCAAAATATCATTAAAAATGAAATGTCTCAGATTATTTGGGTATTATTTTTAAATTTTATATGGAATTATTTTGAGACAATAATTTTCAACGGCATGTGATTCCGAGTCCGAGAGTTCCCAAAATAATTGTTTGAAGTAAATTAAACACTTAATAGCACGAGTGAGATATTTTCCTAAAAAATGTGGTATAACTTTTAACTGGTTGTCTGGATCAGAAATATGATGACACCATTGCATTCATAGAAACAAAATTACATTAGGTAGGGCCTAACATTGACTGTTGCAGGTTAGCTGCAAATGTTAGTTTTTACATGTTTTAGAGTAAACGAAATAAATTAATAAATTATTTTATTTTAAAACTTTCCATAACTCAGTGATGAATTATTCTGTTTTAAAAGAGGAGTCCATGGTAAATCTCATAACCATTTATAACTTCATGTAATCCTCTAGACATTTATATAGGAGCTATCCTTGAAGGATTCTTGAAAAACACTAATTAATAAAAAACACGTGGATCATCGCACATCAAGATAAAATTCTAGCCAATGACTGCTCCTATACTTAATCAAAATTTGAGGTAGGGTTTGATAATTTGATTCTTCTATTCCCCATTCTTGGATTAACAGAGAAACGCATGTCAAGCCAAAAACAGGTTGATGTGCAGATTATGAATTCTTGCGGGAGGGTTTTAATGGGCTACTCTGGGAAATGAATCGATTCTAGACTTAATTTGTTTTTTTATTTTCTCTATTTTATCTGACTATTGGGAGTGGATAAATTCAATGATGAATGATGGGGGAGATTCGTTTCTTGAATTTCTTTATATTTCATCTCCCCTTTTAAACCATGCGTTCTTCTTGTTCATCATAGGATTATGAATAGGGGATTGTTGGTAGTCTATTTCAAAATGCAAAAATCTCAAATTAGAGATCTGACATTATGAAAACAAAATGGTTGTACGACGATGATCGAGGAATATGAATCAACATAGCATGTAATAAATAATTCTTTGATCGTTCTTCTCTCAGATGATCAATGTGATTTTCCCGCATAGATTGAACCCCCACAACCTCCCAAAACATTGATTGTATAGAATGGTGCATCAAATATTGATTTTCGAGGCAATCAGATGAACTGATCAAAGACTGGGGGAGCAACCATGGCGCGGTAGTGAGGAACAATGATTCTGGAAAATCACAATCAACACGACATGTGTTCAAAAGAACACACCTTGTGGGGTCGGCATGGCAGCAGCTAGGGTTCCCACATAGCACACATCCTAGAAGATAGCATGTACCTAGGAGGACAAAACATGTGGGCCCCACCCAGTGGAGGATGGAGTTTTGGTTGATAGGAATCATCAACATGACGATTAACCATTGTCACATGGCATGTATCTTTAGAGATACAATAACACGGGTTGGAGTGCATGGCATGTACACCCCCACACAGCCATACCTAGAGGAATATGTGTACCACAAACTTTACTGATATGTGGTCTAAGACACATGGGTTCAAGCCGTGTACAGGCACGTGGCTAGTGTTCACATAGTAGACCCCTGATACATAAGCACAATGTTTGATCCCTATTACTCACCATGTATATACTGTTTTTTAGAGGTCATGTTCTCCAGACTCAGGTCGTTGTACACAGGAAGTACCTATAGTCGATGGACACAACGTGCATCCCCTTCTACACACCGTTTACAATTCGTTAAATGGATTGATCTTCTTTTGTTCTATTACTTAGACATGTTTTGTTAGGGATACTTTTCATTTCCTTGTTCCCCTAAAGGTTAGGCATTGTTTCCATACACAATGGTATGATCCCTTTAGCATGACTTTGCGAGATAGAGTTAGGTATCCCTCCAATAATCCCACATTGTCATGACCCGTCCTAGTGGCACCCATAGTATGACTCGCCATGCCCACCTCCAATAAGCCTGAGGCTGGTGAATAGAACCAAGTAGGCATATATCTAACATGGGAGGAATCTCTTATGTATGTACACACAGATAAAATCATCTTCAATCACAATAATGATGTATAATAAAAACCACTAAGTAAAAAAATGCATGAAGACAACTAAACCCAACCAACAGAGTAAAATGGAATGTTATTCTGGAATGTAAACTGGTCCAGAATACAAGACCACAAAATGAAATAGTCTGAACACTACAAATTCCATTCAATAAGATTTAATGTAGGTACTGTAACTGCTTCTCATAGTCGTAGGAATACCTCCTTTTTCATGGAACTCTAAAAGCAGGGTCGGGTCATGTTCCACCATAGACACCATCAAAATGCCACTCGTCTCCACAAGACACGTCATATAGCTCTTGGAGTTCCGTTTATGGATATCATAGGTCTACTATATAGGAATGGTAATCTCATATGATGGAGTAGAAGTGGAGTCATCCATGTTCGAGGTAGTGTTAGCATGGGATCCACCACAAAATGTGATAGAGGTGTGGATCCTCCTGGGGCAGGTAAGATATAACATGAGATTTATCCCTGATTTCTCTTGGATATTAGCACCGATGAAAGCATTGACCTAGTGGAGGAAGCCTTTTTTATTGATGGAGAAGGGACAATAGGCTTTCAAGCAGGTGAGGTATAGTTTGACGAGGGCACCAATAATGATATTTCTAGAGGAGGGTGTTAGGTAAATATTTTGATGTGATGCCTTAAGGAATGGGATTGGAAATTTCCTAAATCATTTATAGGTGGTGATTTATTATTTTTTGTAATATCTTTGGCTGAAAGAGTAGAACTAATTGAACCATGATCATGAATTGAAGATGTATTCCTTTCATTGATGATGTGGAAACACTAAATGATGGGAGAATAGTTTATCATCAACTTTGACCACAAGAGCCTCAAGTACGTCTTGCCACTGATGGATTTGAATTTTATGTTGAGGACATAGATATAGTTCATCCGTGATTATAAATTCAAGATCATCTATACTTAGCGGGAATGGAAATGTTGTGGAAGATGTTCTTAGAAGGAGATCTATTTCACTGCTTTTGAGTGAGTTGTTGGAGTAGTTGGGATTTATATAGTTATCATTCGTGGATAGATATGATTTATATTATCTCCCATTAATTGTTTTCACCCCTCAATATTACAGCGTGTTAGGGAGGCACAACTAAGGGATGTCGACTATGATACAGTACGTGCACAGTTATCTACATGACATGGTCATGATGGATAGTCATAAGGTGGGGAACACTTAGAACTTTTTAGGGGATGCACAATTATACCATTGGAATTATGAGAGTAGGTTATTAGGGTGTTTCATAAATCCCCAATGTCTGTACATCCTGGTGTAGAAAAAAATGTATCAATATATTTGGCGTCAGCTCTAGTGGATATGTATTAATATGGATGTAGCAGATTTCATTTCTTGATTCCTTACATTCCAGATGGTGTAGGCTGTACACCAAGTTCCCACATGGTTTGCTCACCCATGGAAGTGCTAGAGTGGTAGTGGGATGGAATATCTATGGAATTCATGATTGTATTACCATGAACATCCATGGGACATGATTCCATTAAGGTGATCATTGACTGACTCACCACGTCAGCCCACTTCTTAGCTAACATGGAGCAGTGTTTTGTAGAGAGTTTAGGATGCCACTACGTGCATGAGTTAGTTCATCTTAAGGGAATAACTTCTATGATAGTCTAATATATAGACATGAACATAACATCCATGATTTGGAAGAGATTACAGGTGGCCATTGGGACCCAACTACACTTGAGAACAGTGTTCCATCCCCTGATAGTTGGTCAGAAAGAGAGAACCATTTTAGGTTCTAGAGGATATTTTGCGGTCATATATCTTGGATTTTGGTCTCATCTGGGATGACCAACTACCACTGGTAGATTTTGTGTACAATAACATCGACCACTCCACCATTGGCATGCAACAGTTCGAGGCCTTATATGAGAGACCCTTCTAGTCACCACTTTGTTGGACTGACCGTCGAGAGTCAGTACTAATGGTTATAGAGCCAGTGCGAGCTACCACTTAGAAGGTAAAGGTCATCCAGGGATAGATGAAGACTACACAAAGCTAGTAGAAGTATTATGCTGACAGACAGAGGAGACCTATGGGGTTCAAGGAGAGAGGACATGTCTTCCTTCGGGTCTTACCTCGATGAGGGTTATAGTGATTTGGATTGGGCGGCCAGTTTTCCCTAAGGTTCATTGAACCTTTTCGCATAAATTGTAGAGTTGGTGAGGTGGCGTACCACCTATCTATATTGGCGCAGTTTCACCGATTACACAACCTCATATATGTCTCATAGTTGAGGATATAAGTGCATGATTCGTTGCACATCATTGACTGGTAAAATCAGGACATCGATGATGGAGCAACCTTCATAGAGTACCTGATTGAGGTTGAAAATCAGAAAAAAAAAGAATCTTTTGTTGGTAACAGATTACCATTGTGTGAGCCCAGTGGAAGCACGAGAATATTCATGAGAGAATTTGGGGGTTGGAGGCTCAGATTCATCCCCAGTACCCTTATCTTTTTGAGTATCCCCAATTGCATTGGATTTTCATGTCATAAATTTCAAAGGATGGGTGAATTAAACCTCTTATATTTTCCGTGTATTTTTTTTAAATATTATATGAAATTATATAAATACCAGGATTTCTAATGGATTGAGATTCTATAGCCTGGAGTTCCTGGATTAAATGTTTGAAATAAATTAAAATCAAAATAGAATGCCTGGGCTTTTTTCACAAAAAAGTGGAATAGCTTTTAAATGGGTGCCCGAATTAGAAATAATAGGACACCATTGAATTTATAGATTTGAATTTACATTGGGAAGGGCCTAATATTGACCAGAATGGGTTGGCTGCAAAAGATAGTATTTGGAAATTTTAAAGGAAATGATTTAAAGTATGAAAATAATTTTATTTTAAATTTTTATCATAACACATCGATGTTTTATTTAGTTTTAAAAGAATAGGAGTCTTTGGTTAGGTTCATAAACCTATAGACCTCACTAAAATCCAATGGAACATTAGATAGGATCCAACCATGGAGGATTCTTTACAAACACTGATGAACGAAAAACACATGGATTGTCATGTAGTGAGATCAAATTCTGGAAGATGACCACTCTTCCACTTCATTGACGATCAAGACAGGGGTTATAATTTTGATTCTTCAAATCCCCATTCTTGGATTAAATGAGAAAAATGGATAAACCAACAAAAAGGTTTTCCCGCGGATCATGCGTTATTTTGGGAGGGTTTTATCGTGTTATTTTGTAGAGTGAATCCGTGAGTGAATTTATTCCTTTTTTGGTTTTTCTCTTTTTGAACCTACTAACATGATCAGATCAATGTCGTGATGAACAAAGGAAGAGGTTCATACCTCCAATTTCGTTTGGATTTTTTATCCACATTTTAACCCATATTTAATCATATTATTCGTGAGATCATGAACAATGGATATTTGAACATCTGTTTCACAATGCAATGATCCCAAATTGGTGATCCAACAATATGAAGACTCATCTTAAGTGTGATTATGATGGTGGAAGATGAATCGTCACGGTTCAGAAGAAATCATTATTTGACTATTCTTCACAATGATGATTAAAACTAGTTTTTTGGACATATTGAAAACCCCAAAGCCTCCTGAATACTTGATTGAATATCATGGAGACATCAGATCATTTGTTTCTCAGTGATTGGAATGAAGGATCAAAGTCCGAAGGATCAAATGGGGCATGACATCTACAAACAAGGATTTTGGAAATCTCAATCAACAAGTCATGTGTTTTAAATAATACACCATATGGGGAAATCATGTAAGATATTATGGTTTCTGCACTGCAGAATGTGAAGAAAAGCAAATGTTCCAAGGAGGACACAATTTGTGGGAACCACCAAACAGTGACTGGAGTTCCGGGAAATAGGAAGTGTAGACACGACATGTCCCCATTATCACACTTTATGTGGGTCCTTACGCAAACCCAATGTATATCTCTGGTGATAAGAAAACATAGGGTGGATTACATGCCATGTACTCCACCACACATCATGACCTATCCGGATACGCGGATAACCCCGTGTACCCGTACATAGTCTAGGACACACAGGTTGAAGCCGTGTATGAGAATATAGCCATCATACATAGAGTGGAACATGGATATATGGACATGGCGTGTGATCCCTCCTACACACCATGTATATACATTTTTTCATGGAATGTTCTCTAGACATGGGTCGTTGAACACAAGTATTACCCACAGTTGAGGGAAAGGGTGTGTCTCCCATTCTATATGCCATATATCTCTCAATAAATGGCATGACCATATAATACACTATTCCATGGACATGTTTCATTTGGGATAGTTCCCATTTTCTCATTCTTCTGAAGGTCTGGTATTGTTTCCACATACATGATCATGATCTCTTTAGCATTAATTTCTGAGATAGAGTCAGGTATCCCTCTAATAGGCCCAGTGTGAGATCCTATATCCATTCTATAACCTAGGTGGGGTCAGGTATTGATATAATTCATCTAATAGGATGTGAATCCTCTAATTAAAAGGTGAATATGAGTGAGTTTTGGTTTCATCTAAGGACCTGGAAGTGATCCTCATCCATGTAGTGTGAACATTAACCTCTCAGGAGTGTGTTCTCTTAGAATGAGTGTATTAGTTATCTCCTTAAATCTATCAGTGCATCTATATCTCTCATGGATTATCCTAATGAATAGTACTCTAAGATGAATGTTATTAGAGATATCAGACTCATGGAGTGATTTCTCCCAGACGAGTGATTTTTGGAATCTTCCAATTGAATCCCTAGTGTGGGTATGTGATCGTCGTAACTAACCACTACACTACTGATCTAAGTTTCAAGTATATCTGGATGTGTTTCTCTCTATATATGTTCAGTTGATATATATCATATATAGGTAACTATACCCTTATTATTTCTATTTATTTGGGTTTTTAGGGTCCCTTATTGAGTTTTGTTATACTCACCCATGCACGGGCTTTGCATGCATGTTTCATGTCTTGTGCAGATGAGCGGCCTTTTGACGGAGTCCAGGGAAGACCAGTACTGGACCAATATTTATGAGTTTCTTTTTTGGATGATGTGTTCTCATAGATATGAGAAGTAATCCTAGTACCTACATTCTTGCTAACAGGTTGTACATTGTAGTTTTCGAACTATTTCGTTGGTGGGCTTGTATTCTAGGCCAGTTTACTTTTCGCACTTACGTTGCATTATACTCTGTTTGTTGGGATTAGATGTATGAATTAATTATGTTCCTTAGTGATTATTAATTTTAATAAATTATAGGATTGATGATTTGTGCATGTGTATATGTACTTAGGAAATGCCTCCAATTTTGGTGATATGCCAACTCGGTGCCAGTCATGAGCCTCTGCCTTTTAGAGGTTGTTTTGGGGAGTCATGACGTTGGCCCCACTAGGACAAGTCGTCACAAAAACATCATCATATCATAACTCATTAATGAAAATTTACTTCATAAAAATTTCATCATATCATAACCTATGAGAAAGAGATATATTTCATAATCATTTCAAAATATTATCATTTCTTGACATGTAGTGGAATAAGCGGGTTTCAAAAGATGTATATCATAGTATGAACTATTGAAGAGAAATGATTTTGATAAACATAAACAATTAAAAAAATCATTATAATGTGATAATGGGTTCAGATCACTAAAAAATCACGTGTTCGCCAAATTATGTCATCTTTGACCAAAAATTTACTTAAAAGATCACATAAAAATTTTCATTAAGAAAAAATAAATTTTAATTGAGAAATAATTTTTATAAGATAATAATTTTTGAAATCCCCCTCCTTGAAATTAAAAATTAAAACATATAATATATTATTTTAAAATCATTTAACAAAATTTCTTGAGGAAAATATAATATATACTTTTCGAACTCATTTTTTAAACTTCAAAGAATCACTTATTTTTCATATTAATTATTAATTTAATATTTAAAAAAATTCCAAAATATTATTTTAAATTTTTCATTGAAAACAATTTTTTATAATTTTAAGGGATTTATGATATAATTTTGTGGTAATGACAATGGGAAATATAGTATATGTCGTGCATGTGAGGAAAACTAATACTATTTTCATATTTTTTGTAAAATCCAAAGAAAAATTGTTTGGAAAATAACATGAAGATTCCTCTTAAACATTTTCAAAAAAAATCCAGTAATGATTAAAAATGAAATAAATATATCATTTGATAAATTTTAATTACATTTTTTAAAACATACTTTAAAACATGTTTTTGGAAGAAAGGGGGGTTTTGACTGAAATGATTAGAAAAACGATTTTTCTTAAAATTAATTTGTTAGTCATTTTATATACCCAAGAGTGGAAATATGTTACTATAAAATGATAATCTAATGAATAAATATAGGAGATGAAATTTCATGTGTTTATTTTGATATAAATCGTAATATTTTATCATAAGAATCCTAATAATAATCAATCCACATAATTGATGAGATCGAAAATAAAATCATTATAACTTTTATATTATTGAATTAAATCTCTCGGAATGAATATTCATAAAGGAAACATATAATATAAGTTTCTAAAATTAAATAATGATATTAATTGGGAACAGATCTAAAAAAACATCTCATAAGTAAAGATGTGTTTATAACATTACCATATGTCCCAAAAAAGGAAAACTGTGAAATAAAGTTATTGCCATTTGATTGATTTTGAACTGTAAACCACATGTAATTGAGATATAGAAAAATAAATTTAAATATTATTTATTTTAATTATAATCATCCTAAAATATATTCATGTTATTTATATACACCACAAATAAATAGGTGGAGAGTATGGCATGATTCTCATTGAAGTAAAAAAGTTGTATGAAAATCCATTACCTTAAGTCTTGATATCATTTTTACACGTTAAAACCTCATGAATTTTAAATATAATTATATTATAAATTTATTAAATAACCATGAATATATATATAGTATAATATATTATTTTCTCATGTCCTTTTATTACTTTTAATCAACAATTCCGTGTTAATGTCATGTTTTGGGCAATAACTACTTTGTTTTTAGTATACGTTTAAATTATTATTTATGATTACCATATTTTGATAATGGATTCATCATATCCATAATTTTATCATGATATAAATAATATATATATTCATTATATATTTATTTAAATTAATCCATATAATTTAATGATAAAAATGATATGCATTGTTCCTGGAGATGGTAGGTCGTATATGTAATGAATGTTTTTTCAATTTATGTTTACATTAATCAAAGGAAATGACAATTATTTATTATCATTAAAGAATAATTTTGGTATCATATATATCACATTTTTTAATTAATACAATCCTTACTACCATCGAAGTAAATTGTGACGGAATCGTATTACTTCGCGAGTTGGTAGTCCATTGTACACATGAGCAACAATATTGTATTCCCCCAAAATTGAAATCATGCAATTTTCTGTTATATAATAAATAAAAAGGAATTTTTAAATAAGAAATATCATATAAAAACAATAAATATATAATTATTTTAGACTCTAGGATGTGTTAAAAGAAAAAATGATAAAATCAGTTCATTAGGCAATAATCCACCATTCATACAAATGATAATTTTTCAACCCATTTGTTGGATTTGAAGATGGTTTTAAGTAAATAGCATTACATGAAATAGTAAAATTATATTTATGGTACTAAAGATATTATATTTTAATTATATAATATCAGTTTAATCTTATTCAGGATGAAATAAAAAATCATTCAGTGATGAACGTTACCACTTCTTTGTATATCCTCCTTATGTTTAAACAGAAATCCATCCTAGGTTGGATTTCAGTAAAAAATAAGGATTATAGAAATATATGTAGAATTTTTAATTTCATTCGGGTATTTATATTCCCAACCATGTTCTTTTTATGATGTGAATATGATACGATATGGGATGTCCCGTTATAAGTAAGGTGAATGAAACACGTTTAATTTTTTTTATAATAAAGTGTTCCTAAATATTTCACATTACAAAAGGATTAAAATGGCTCAAATTAGATACTTATACATTATAAGGTATATATACGGTCATAAAATAAATTTTTAAAAAATTTATAGTTATAAAGTACCTTATACATTCAGTTATACCACCCAATAAACTATTTTTACCTTAAATATGGAAAATAATTTTTACTAATTTTACATTTTTTATATGTAAAAAATATATTTACAATAGAAGATAATAAAAATTTTAATTCCTCAAAATAATCCACATTTTCCCCAAATTATTTTAATTTAATTAAAAATTTTATTTTAAAAATAATATCTAAAACATGATGATAAAGCATGTATTTAATGATAAAAGTTCAAATTTTTATAATATATTTATAAATAAATTCAATATTAAATTAATTTCCATGACCTAATTTTGATTAAAATATTTATAGTTAAATAAGTTTTAATTTTAAAACTATTTAAAAAATAATTAATCATTATAAAAAATTAAAAAAGAATTGTTAAATTAAAAATCTGTATTGTTTAGTATTTATTAAAAATAGAGCTTTTCGAAAAATCCCGAATAATCACTATATGAAAATTATGGTTTTCCTTTTTCTAAAATGAATTTTATTTTTTAAAATAAATTCTCTAATAGTTTTATATATTAATTTATAATTATGTATGAAATGTTTGACTAAACCTTCTAATAAAAAATTAATTATTTAGAAAAAAAATTAGTTATTCAAATAAATTATTCATTATTAATATAAAATCCATAGATAACCATAATTTTCTTAATTTATATATTAATATTCATAACCACAATTCCATAATCTATGTGACGAATTTTAGGTTAAATAATAATATCTTAATAATATATAACATTTCATTGAAACTCAGTGTTCCATGTAATATATGCAAAAATATGTTTTCTATATAAAGGAAACTAAACATGGAGTGGTGTATATAAAAACATATACTCATTGTTTCAAGTAAAGGAAAATAATAAAAATCATAAAATAATTTGAAAATAAAAAATTGTGTTACAAAAACTAGTTCAATAATATTGTAATTAATCTAATTTAGGTTATTACAATAAATTATATGACCAGTTTTGATATAAAATAATTTTTAATGTCGGAAAATTTTCCACTGAAAAACCTCTCTACATTTCATCTTTTTGTTTTAATTTCAATATTATTAAGTAAATTATGTGAGTTGAATTTATATAAAATTTATTCTATATTATTAATCAATATATCTAATATTATATAATAATTTCATGCCAAATGATTACAACACTGAAGAGTGAAAAGAATATAAATTAATTTCCAAAGATAATGTAAAAATAAGTTTATTAAAGTGTTAAAATGACATTGAGAGTTATAAATTACCTGATAATTTTCCAATAATTAAATTATGGACATATATCATCCTTAAATCATCTAGGATTAGATAATGGTATGTTTGGTAGCCTTGTGTCATTTAAAAAATAGGGATGGAATTCAAACCTTTTAGAAAATATAATAGTTTCCTCTTCCCCACTTATAAAATTCTACTCGTTGTTGCACCAAAAAATTTAGAAAAAAATTGTTTATTCCATGAGTTTAAAAATTATATTCTAAAATTCCAAAAAAATATTATAGATTCCTTTTTTGATCTAAAAACCAACCTTTGAATGAGTTTGTTGCAAATATAAAGAAGTTTTCCATAAAATATTTAATGTTATAAAAGATACGTTTTATATTACATAGTGTTATAAATACATTAAATATTATTGAAAAATTATTAACTATAAAAAATTATATTTATGTATGAAGATGTTATTCTTTTAATGTAATAAACTATATCCTTCTTCTCTACCATCAAATGTTAAGAAAAACTATTGATCATTTATATGAAGGACTACACCTTCATGAACCGATATAATATTTTTCCCATCACAACTTCCCAATAATAAAAAAAATAATGTATTTAAAGTATATATATCATAATAAATAAATTATTATTCTTTTTCAATCAGTGTATAACACATAACTTCATACATTCCATTTTCTGTGAGATATTAAAACTTCTCCCCTATGTATGGCAGACAAAAACCATGAGAAGTTATGTGATCAATTAAATTTTTTGTTAATGGTTACATATATTGGAGAATTATTCTGAAAAAATAAGTATTTTTATTTGGAATCATCAATTAATTATTATCCAATGGATAATTATTCATAATTATTTGATGTAGATTAATTTTTTCCTAAAAAATAAATATGGTCTAAAATATTGTATGTATTATAAAAACATTAATCCCTAAATAGATATAATAAATTCTATATATTTTATTCATGATCAAATATATGTGTCCCATTTAAAATAATTATATTTTAAGTGATTTTATTAATTATATAAATACTTTCGGAATCATCCAAAACTTATATAATATATAATGGTTTCTAAATAATTTCATTATAAATATAAATCCCTTTCACAACACCATGTGTAATAATTTATTTATATATTAGAAGAAACATAAAATATTTAATTCCATTCCACATTGGTAGAAACCATTAGAAAAAATGGGATTTATTTATTTTTATTACATTTTTTCATGGAGATGAAAACCTTGGTTTTTGAAATAATATGTAACTCTCCTATCACTTCCAATATAAACCAAAAAAATCCCACATTCCTCTTATCTAAAATAACATGTAGAAATTTTGTACTCATACCTCCTATATCTATAGTTCCGCCAATTTTTCCCTTATCATCTCAAGAATCTTCTCCCAGTCTTTTGGAATCACCCTTTCAAGATAGGGGACATCAGACTCTTCATTTATTTTCAAGTAATTAATTTATATTTACCATTTTCATTCTCGATTATTTAATTTCTAATTACTTTATAAATGTACCTTTAATGAAAAATTTATTTCCTAATAGTTAGATTTCATTTATACCATCCAATTAAATCATTTACCTAATCTTTGACCATAGATACATTTAGTAAGGGACATCTCTGTCTTCTTTTCAATATTAAATGTTTCATAGTATTTAGCAATTTTGAATCTCAATTAAATATGTAGTCATAAATTTAAAAGAGATATTTATATATTATTATTATTTCACAAATAATGGAATATCATTTATCCCCTATAATTATATCATTTATATAATTCATTACTATGATTAAATTAATTAATGGGTCCTCTCCTTCACTTCTTTATTCAACCATCTTCTATAATTCATTCATTTTTATTTAAAAATTATTTTATTGGGATATAAATTTCAAAATCCCTCGTACTATCAATTATACCTCCCAATGATGTGATAGATATTTTTCTCTCATTAAACAAATTTATAATTTTTTATTTATATCCATTATGTTTTGGAAATCTCCCTTTAATTTTTCATGCCAAATGGTTGTTTCATGATTTTCCACCCCCATTACAAATCATGTATATTTATGAAGATGTAGCTACTATTAATTTATTGGGGTTTCCCATGAATTTAACACACACTAATTTATAAAGGGTTTAAAAATTATGAAATAAATATTTTTTGTTAGATCTATGGGGCACAATGATGATTGTACATGATATTAATGTGATTGGTGAACCTGTAATTATTTTGATTTCCAATGAAATGGGTAACATTTTAGTCTCTTGAGATATCATGTATGGGATTATGGATTGATCCTAATTCAATATGGGAATAATTAATCATGTTATGATGTCATATAGTCTATCCTTGACATATGATTATGATGTTTTATATATTGTTATTTCCACAATTCCATGTTTCCATTATGATATCAGGATATATAATGAATCATTGTTAATTTCTATTATTATCATCACATTTATATACAATTTGAATTACTATTGTATATAATTTAGTTATTTCTTCTGGTTACTCTTTGATTATTCCCTTACTATGATTTATAAATAACCTCTTTCTTTGTTATGTTCCTACGATATCCTATGCAGTTTTAAAAAAGATTGAATATTTTGAGCACGTTAAGAAAGTTTCAATAATTGAGACTAGCCATACTATTTTATGTTGTTATTTAAAGTAACTAATTTCCCAATGAATCTTGTATTATTTAAATTTTGTGTTATATTATTGTTATCCGTTAGTTATAAATCCTGAATTGATGTGTAATAATGACTTGGGACGTCATTGTTCATATTAGAAGAATGTTTAATTATTTTTTTGATTATGATTAGGTAAATATAAATAATTCATTGGGTATAAGAATAATCATAATAAAAAATACCAAAATCATGGTAATGTATATAGTATATTTTTAATGAAAATATACACCCATTAATGGATACATTATGTGGATGTGGCTAGGGCACAAAGGTGCTTAGTCGAATAAATATTGAAAAGCCTACATTGTCCTTGACTCGATCATCATCTATTGTAAAAAAATGACCCATAAATTACCTATATTTTGATACTCCATGAGGATAAAAATTGTAAAATTTAAAATATCATTATGATCCACTATTAATGGAAGATATTACCATAAGATTATACAGTAGGTAATAGATCATGGATAACTGATATTGATGTTTATAAATTCATATAAAAAGGAATAAATGTAATTTATAAGTAATAAAATTTGGTTTATTGTTTTAAATTTAAGTTATATATATATATATTAAAACTACCCATAACTAATTTTCACCTTATTCAAGCTAGTTTTTTGGAATAAAAGGAATCTAGTTAACGAACAATTTTTGGGGTAATGTGATGAATGTCAAAAGGGATTCCTAATATGATGATTGCTCATGTAAGAAATATTTTTATTATTCAAAAATAGATATAGAAAATAATTATTAATAAATGGAACATATTTGAATGTCTAAACATGTTAATGAATAGTATGATATCATATAAAGGTATTTAAAATAATATAAAAATAAATCAAGAAGACCCAATTTCTATTGAGAATAAAATTTGTAAAGGGGAACCATGTGAAATATCAAAAAGGAACTGAGAGATTTTTTGTGTGTAAACAAATATGGTATAAAGAACCCAATAAAATGTAAAATGAAAAACATGATGTATGTGAATTGAGTTAAATTTAGCTTACCATATACATTTCTTTTTGTAAATGTGTAGATGTTATGAATTATCCACATCAATGATATATTCAATTGGATTACAAGCATGTTGAGAACAAATAATCTCTAAAAACAAGGGAATACATAAGTTTATATGGTATGATGGATCATTATGAATATATTACATGTAACCTCTTCTTCATAGTATTTTATTTCATGATCTATTTCAATTCATAACCTATGATAATAACTTGGATGTTTTCTAAAATCATTGAGGTACCACTTAAAATGATGATATAAAATTTTAGAAAACATCTCAAATTATTTTATCACATATTAATGTTTGTGGGATTTCATTATTGATAATATTATCAGTATAAATTTAGTTTAATTTGATGTTTTCCTAGATAAGGAATGTTGTAAAGTTTATAAAACCAACTTGATTTTCTTGGAGAATGAATTATGCCTTCGTCCAATGAATTTCCCTTGGATTTTATACCTGTTCCAGGAGGAGGTGACAACCTTTTGGTATCAATTCCTCATCAATTATTATTATTTAGCAAAAAGGAAGTTTATATAGCTCAAATTATAGATACTAATGAAAAAATCATACAAGGAATCATTACCATTTTGTGGGATTATGATGATGTGTTTTCAATAGATTTTCTCGATCTCCATCATAAAAGAGTTGTAACTACAGGAAATATAGGATATAAACATGACACATATCCCAACTATTAGGGAAAACTGGTGGGATATATTGATGTGAGAATAGATATCCTAACAGTTTTTAAAAAACTATTTCGATATCTTATAGATACCAATAGTATTTAGGAAACAATTGAAATAGTTATTCTGCAATTTCGAGTTCATGTTATCCCCCAATACTTTTTAATAAATCCCATAATGATCTCTCCCATCCTACCATTATGAATTCTCCCCACCTCTATGTCAGGTCTAATAATTAGATCACATCCTAAGCACTATACTCCTCTATTCCTGATCTCATCCTAGGTGCTCCCCTCCCCCTTACCAGATCCCATCCGGAGATCTAGTTTCTCTCCCCTCACATATCTTGAGAGATCTACTTGTAATTCTACTCTCCTCATATCCTAAGATCCCCCCTCATAGATGAATTTTCCCCACAACTCAAATTTCTACCAATACTGTGCCCTATGAATCATCTATATTTTATCCAATTACATCCACCCAATCCACGCGATTTGTTTCATAGTGTTTTTCTAAAAACATAAAATCTATGAGGTATAGATACTTCCTTTAATATTTTCCTTATATAGTATCACCATATTTGTTTGTGGTTTTTAGTAAAATTATAAGTCTATATAATTAAATTTTTGATGACATTTTTCTGCCATGATTTATTGTGAAAGGTTATAAAATATATTCTGTTAGAGAGATGTTATGAGTAAAGTTTGGGTACCCTGAATCATCTATTTTTGGAACATCTTATTAACGAGTGTCTCATAATATACCAATATCACCCACTATCCTTAAGGAATACATCTTTATTCCAAGCAACAAGTAATTGGTTCTGAGAAAATAAATTACAAGAAATATTTTTTACCCATGCCACATTGAGTCTAAAACTTTTTTTTGAAGCTACTTTTTTGAACCCTTATAGATTTTTAACATTTACTATTCATACATATAGAAGGTAATTATCTAAAAATATTCATTTTTGTGTGCCTCAAATATTTTTTATGTCATTGTGTATTTTTACTAAAATTTTACCCATATAATCAATTTCTGAGAAAATTAGTTTTTGAGATACAACATTTCAATCCATTAACTATGATATTTCTATACATTTTATTATAGTTTATCACTATTAACAATGGATGTGTTTTTTCATTACACATTTTTGTAAAAATTATCTTGAAAAATTAGATTCAATATTAATATAAAATTCTTAATTTGAACATGTTAAAAAAACCTCATTTTTAATATCCATTAAGTATATTTTGTTGATTACTAAAATGTATTAGATTCTTTTTTTTGGAACAGATTAATTAGTATAGTTCCATAATGCAACTAAATCTCTTTTATTTTTAATTTTTATCATTATTTACTCTCTATCATTATTTAGTATTTTGATATCTAATTTGATATAGAATTTATTTCAATATTCAAAACAAATATGATTTTGTTTATTAAAAATTTGATGAATATTACTATTCTAATTTCATTTATGATCATCACATCTCTATTCATATTGAAATTAGTTTTTCAATACTTTTGTCATTTCATTGTTTGGATAACAATATATTTAACTGACTATGTATGAATAGTATCTTGAACTGGTATTTACATTTCATTGGAATTCCTCTATCAACATTGAAATTTTATTATCAATGAAATTTTAAACCGAGGATAACTTTAAAATAGAAATTTTATACTGTTTTTTAAGAATAGTTATATAATTTTGATACTCATATTGAACTGTTATTTTTGAATTATAGCATGATGTGTCAAAGTACACAACATCAATAAATGTTATATATTTGACTATTATAATTATTCTAATTGATTGTATAATTTTTTAATCTTAACATAAAATTTATACTATTTAAATTAATGTTTATTCGATTATGATTTTGTTTAATAAATATATGTATGTATTTAAATTTTTTATTTTTTATTGAATTTAAATATTCTTAAAATTTAAAATATATTTTAATTTGGTATATATTTAATTATTCATGCATTCTTCTTAGTTTCACCTCACACCACATCCCTAAGTGGCATGTGTGCCTAATTGCACCGCTTTAATTTGACAACATTGAATTCAAAAAAATATCATAATGTATAATATAATATTCTCTAATTGTATTGGGAATGTATGTATGAGAATATTTTAGAAAATGATTTGTAATGGGAACATCGATGACTGAATAACGTTTTATGTAATTAGTTTCACATGAAACATGTTGACTTTATATACCCCTTATCACATTCCCCAGCCAATGAAAAATAAAATAAATCAAGGGGATTAAAAATTTCATTTCTCCTCTAATGGTTTTGGTATTCTTCCTCGAATAAAAATTTTTTTATGTTATCAAAATTAATTTGTTGGTTTTTTAAGGTAATATAGTTTTATACCATCATTACAATGATAGTAAATTTTCACCAATGGAAAATATATCCAGTATTACTGATTTCAATGCAATGAATATTTTTTCTACTCTTATAATTCTATATTTTTTATAATATGAATATATATTTATAAAAAAATTTATATTGTGGGTGGTTACTTTTAACTTGGTATATTTTATTCAAACAAATCATCTTATTATCAAAGAAATTGAATCATTTTTTTGTACAAGTACCATGTAATGGAAATTTCCTACATAAGGATAGGTACATGGAATATGGAGTTTTAGTTGTTAAATATGGATCTTTTAAAGGATTATATTGTCCTTGTTATCTGTTTAACAATGGATGAATTTATAGATGTTCTTATTTATAGAGCATCTCATTTAAATAAAAAATACCGGTATTTATATTTTATAAGATACATTTTCTAAATTAAAGCATTGACCCTCATTGGATATGGCACATTATTACTCATAGATATAAGGTATTTCAATATCATGGTCTTAAATTTATCGTATTTATTTGTATATAGAGTATTTTTTTGTCTTTTATATTATGATTCTCATATTAAATTTTGTTTCAGTTTTGGTATCATATAAATTAATGAGATCTAATTTCCTTAAATATATTTTCAAATAATCATCAATATTATTAAATTAATTTTATTAAATGACATATAATATTATTATATAATATATTGATGATGGATCTATGAAACTAATAAGATTTGAAGTTATTTTCAAAATAAGAAACTGGTTTTTTACAATTTTTCATTTGAAAATGCTTCAGATTGAGGTAAGATACATTTCCCATGTTACAATAATGTGTGAAGACATTGGATGATCCAAGAATATGTTAGGTACCATATATCCAAATATTCATCTCAAACAAACTATTTTTTTGTACCACAATGGGGATAAAATTCAATATCAAAATGATCGTTGTCTCAATGAGAGGACTAGATTTTAGAATTGGTTAGATGACAGGTTTCGATTTAATTTTGTTCAAGTTAAAGAAGGGATACTGATCTAATAATACTTTGATACCACCACACATGACACTTCTAATAAAATTTTTAAAGTTGATAAGATGAAAAAAATAATGATAGTTCCATTACTCTAGTATATCGGAAATGTGGTAAAATAAAGAAGCAAGAATTTATAATTCGATTGATTCGTGGGAATACAATATACGGTATTTATAATACTTCCTTCGAATAACTTATAAAATTTTTGAAATTCATTATTTTTGATTATGTTGATATTAACTCAAACCACTATATTGTGGTTAATTTTGATGAGGATCCATGATTTTAAAAAAGGAAATTCATGATTTCATGAAATATTACAACTTATTCAATGAGTAAATTTCTATATCAAATGATTATATAAAATGCGGGACATCCCAAAGGTAGGAAACACCTATTGGAACACCATTATATGTACCATAAAATTTTTTTTGAAAATTAAATTGATCCCCAAACACTATAATCTATTATTTTATGATGAAATAAAAAAAACATATGATGGAAGGATACAAATAGAAAGAAAAATATTGTTGTGTTGGTTCACCATACAGATGAAATTTAATTGAAAGAATTTTATACTCAATATATAGATTTCATAGATGACATGAAAATTGTGAGGCTAGTTATTTCATGTGCATGTTTTAATGTATTTGCGAATATTAATTCCACACACTAAATATCGATAGTTTCTATACACATTTATATCCACACACCTGGGGTTTATATTGAAAAACATCTCATTCACGTGTATTATCATATTTTGACGTTCTGATCCGAGTAATGATATATATGTATACAAGAAACCATTAATAAAATATTATTGTCATCTTTGGAATGTAGGTGTGCACACATACAATGCTTGTTTTAAAGACGTATTTTTGATGTGTGCTGGACATATTTGGATGATCAATGATTTTTATATATATGAAATAATATGTGAATAGAGAAAAGGTGGGTTAAAGAGAAAGGATCCTCTAAGTAGTGGATCTCCCTCCTATTGTAGATATATAGTTTTCACTCAGCATCGATTCGGAGGGGGAGGAACGATCACTATCTTTTAAGTTGAACCATAGGGATTCTCCTATGTGGCCTTACCCTCCCCCTTCTTCCTGCATGCCCCAACGTGGTCCGTTGTCACTACATATTCTCAATACCATGTGTAGGATTTAGTTCTAGTTTAACCTCCTCAATAATAAATCTGAACCATGCTTCTACCTTTTTGGTATCTTATTCCAACCGTGATTTGTGATTTAATGTTTCGAATTTGAGATGTGGGAGTCCCTTTCCTTCGGTAATTGTATTTAATGTGAATGTCTCTCAGTGTTCCCTTAATTGAGGAAACATAGCCTTTCCTACTGAATTGGGCTTCATATGGAGCCCCTTTAGTGGCAAATTTGGTCACTTTAAAATATTCTATGAAAAAATTTGACCCGCTTAGATTTGGAAATATGAAGGTACAGTTTTTCTTTGTTGTTTTTTATTGATGTTTCAAGATCTGTAAGTTGTAGTGTGGATATGTGTGGACTGAACGAAATGTGTTCTGAGCTGATCAGTAGTGCTTCAGATGTGATCTAATTCTTCTGCATTACTTCTTGAGGATGAATTCCATGAATGAACAAGTGTTGATTTGTTTTTGTTGGTTTTGTTGGTGTGATCTTGTCTGACAATGATTGATTGAAGATGTGGCTGGATCTAGGAATTTTTATTGGTGGTTTTGAATGGTTGATGGTAATGGGATCATCATGACACACTCAGGAGGTCCATTCCACTCTTATTCTACATTGGCTTCTAGACCCATTTCTACTTTCCAGGTTGGTTGGATGTAATGGATTCCAATGAGGTTTTGTGATGTGATTTTGAGTGGTAGGGTGTTCGAGGAGTCATGACATGTTGATAACATCCCATTTGGGTTTTCAATTTTAAATTTGATATTTTGGGGGATGTAGGTATGGGATACATTTAGGTCCATGGGTGAGCGTTCCTCTGCTCTTTCTTTATGATTTTGTCACTCACTTCGAGGTGGATCCGAGTGGTGATGTTTTTGATGCATTGAGATTCCAGAGAGATCGACTACCAACATCATGTGGTGTCTCCGTCTTTATTAGATATTGGTGATGTTCTTAATGTTTTGGAGGAGGTTGTTTTATTTTAGGATGAAAAGGTGGTACTTCTTACTTTGGTTTTAATATTTTAATCTTTCCCATGGATGACTATTCGTGGTTTTCATCAACAAGATTGGTCCTTTGTTATTTTTTGATTATGGTATGTGAATGCTTCTCAACATGTTACAGGGATCCGCTCTATATGGGGTTCCAGGGAAAAAATAATTCACCAAAGAATGGTCATCCAAATTGGGAAGAACAAGAGAGTATGGATTTTTCCATCGGTACCAGGCCCGTCCAACCCTACACGAGACAGTTTGCTGGGTGGTCATGCATTGGTGTAGGTTTTACATAATGATGTAATCACTAGGGAGGGACGTTTCATGTAGTCTTTATCTGTTTTTTCATTCATTTTAATGGTTTTTATTTGGTGATGTTGTAAGTGTTCACACATTTCCTTTAAAAGTGTCATTTGAAAATACAAAAAAAATGATTCTGAGTGTATGAATAGAGATCAAATGGAAAACTATCATGTCCTAATTTTATGAAGAATAAAAGATCCATGAGCTTGATATATCTCATTTTTTCATTCTTATGGGGCATAGATTATTCATAGTAATTGAACGTCAATATAAGAATAATAATACTTGATTTTACAATACCATGGATATAGGAAATCCACCAAGTCATATTTCTAGAACTAATGTAATTAATGAATTGAAAGATTTTTCTTTTTCATTCGAAAAAGGACAGATAAAATATTGAAAGAGGATGAATTCTTTGATTGAAACCAAATTACAATTTTAATAAGAGGAATATATTCATTTATTTTCCTTATTGGAAAACCAATTTGTTATGTCTTTTCATAGATATAATTCACATTGAAAAAAATATATGTGAAATGTTACTTTAAATTATTCTAAATTTCAATATAAAGAGACTAGTTTTTTTATGATCTTGGTGTAACATGCTGGATTGAGGCATTAGAAAAAAATACATCCTGTGTGTATCATTTAAAATTAATGGAATGTTATATTTTATTATTTTGTGATAACACCTGTAGAAAAAAATTTCAATAAGTACAAGTGGATATTAATGTTCTTTATGGCTCTTAAAGAAACATATCAAAATAGTTAAACATAAGTGATTATAAGATGAAATATTTGGAGACTCATGATTATGAAAACCTTATCCATGTTTTTACTCCAACAATAATATTTTATCCTATATAAAATAATGTTACGATGTCATTTATTTGGTTGTGACAATTATTTATAGATCTTTTGTTTAATAATGTGTTGAAATGCTTCTTGAAATTATTTTTTTCCGAGCGACCATTACTTTTTTGAGAGTTATAGAAAAATATTTTCTTCATAATTTTTTACATGCATGCTGCATCTAATTATCCATATTCCAACCATCTTAATTTTCATATAACATTTTTAAAATCATTGGTTGTATCCAATTGAATGAAACATGTTCAAAATTTAGTATTATGTCTAGAATATAAATCACATAAAAGGATCGATTGTCAATGGTTACTTGGCATAATAATATATGATCTTATGTTGAATGTATTTTTCTGATATGACAATGAGATTGAAAAAACTAACAATAAATGAAGAAGAAAAATATGATAAAATTGAATATAGTTTTTCATCACTTACTCATGTAGGGGTAATTTTTGGATCATATATATTGATGACATTATGCCTTAAAGTGGAGCAGATAACACATCACAATGTTTTTCATAACATTGATTTATTTGATGAATACATCATATAAGTAAATTGAACATTCATATGTTATTTTGTATCATGTAATTTTTCATATATTTTAAAAAGGTTCTATCATTTTTCATCCAAGAACATAAAAAACTGATAAATAGAAAGCATCACTCATTATCAATGGGAATGAGAGTGACTTTTCACCGAAAAAATTTCTATTTTTCGATGAAATTAAAGGTAGAGATATCACTATAATAAATTAATAAAACTCTATATTTAATTATATTTAATAATCATTTATATTACAATTATTGGGTTTTCCCACTTCATTTGTATCTGCGAAAATTAGATCCTTGTATTTTTGTCCTAATTTTGTGGTTTGTGAATGAAATTCAATTGTGATCATGGTGTACAAATTTATTATCACGGAGTGTGAAATTAAATATAGAACACAATATGTTGGGCTTATGTTAACTAACATGACATTATAATATTCCAAGGCATCATATAGAAGAAATAATTTAAAAACTGTATCATATTATAGAGTCTAAAAAAATACTAATATTGGATTATTAATCTCATAGTTGCGTAACTAAGATGAAAATAATAGGATTTTATTCAATGATGAAGGATGGAACATTTATTGATGATTGTGGATTTCAAGGAATCAACATGACTCTCAATCTTTATACCAATGAACCATATGTATTAGCTTCAACAGTAAAACATATTTTTATGTCAAATAAGACATTCAACCTGAATTTTGTGTCATTATTGAAGGAATACGAAGAAATATTTTTGATGATGGTGAAAATGGAATTGACACCGTCCCTTCTCTCATTAGCCATGATCCATTTTTTACTTCCTATGACATTAATACATTAGTTTTCAATGTTTATTGTGAACATGATGTTGTGGGGGGAAATATTTAGAATCATCCATCATTGATCTCAATCAATTTCGTTTTTCTTGAATATGGTTGTTTGTGATAGTGGTATATAAATTTATTTAATATTAATTTTAAATATTATGTAACCAACTAAACATTCCTCTTAATTTTATATATTTACTCTTTTTAATTTTATTTGAGTTTTATTTTTTAAAAATAAACTGAACTACATTCAATCGTACAAAACCAAAAAAACCAAAATAAGTAGATAGTAATAAAAAATATGAATTGGATTGGACATATTAAACTAAATAATATAAAAAAGCTGATGAAATTAATGAAAAATAATTAAAATTTAAACATGACCGAACCGAAAATATGAGCTAACTTACCAAATACAAATAAAAATTGCGAAATGAACTCATCAATAGAAAAAATGAACAAAATGACCTAAGAAAAATTATGAAAAATGTAGTAATCAACTGACCATAATGAGCAAAATGAGCTTACCAAAATTGAATTGGATTGATTTGAAAATAGATGAAAACTATATGATATCCATCCTAAACAAGAAAATTTGTATGTATTGTTTATTCGATGAAATTTCTTATGTTTTTAAATTATTTCCAATAGATATAAAATGATTTTTATATCACTAATTATGCATCATTTGTTTTGGAATGTAGTATTCTATATTATAGTAATGCCTTATTTTGTTTATTTTCTGTTAAAAATTAGTTATAGATTTAAAATTAATTCCATATTAGTTTTCAAATAATGAAAATGAAAAAAACTTAGTGAGAGAGAAGAAAAAATAAGGAATAAAAATATATCCCAATGAGTGAGACGGGAATCCCTCCTCTAGTGAATTTTGTGGTAATTATATTTCACAAATATATATCAATAAAATAAAATTTTATTTCAATATTTTTTGATTAAAATATAATTCAATATCCAAGACCAAGGAACCATTTGTTAACCAAACAACCTATTGGTTCTAGTGATATTATTGGGGATTTTACGGGGGAGGTGGTACAACAACTTGGTGCTCCACCTAGATTTCCTTATCACAGCCTATCCCTCCCTCTAGCATACCATCTAGTATTCTTTCGGATCATGTGGTATCATTTCAAACACTCTGGATATTTTGGAAACCCATAATTGTAAATCTATTTATATAAGAGAATGTTTTTCTCTATTTCCTATATCTATTGATAATTTATACTCCTAATACTTATTATGACTTTGTACAACAATCTATACCATCTTCTTTTTCATAGACTTCCTTCTCCCCGGGATACTACATTCCTTCTTCCTCAACCTATGATTCAAAAAATTCTGAGCTTATAGAGCATACATATGGGAACCGATCCATCTATACAGGTTGATGTTCCTTCAATGCCTGAGGATCCAACAATAGCCAATACTTCGACTACCTCAGGTATATTTATAAAACAACAGTAATTTTTTATTACTATAATATTTTGTTATTATACGATGTATTAATATTATATTTGTTTTTCTTCTTTAACATATGAACTGGTGTGGGAATACATACTTGTGTGTGGTGTGGAACCACCATACACAACTAATATTGGAGTATAATTAAAGAAAAAATTATGTTAAAAACATGAATGTAATCTAGGATTATTTTGGAAACACTTTTCCAAATACCCTGGAATCATTCCCATTCATTTACTCTCCTAGATACACTTTTTATATGAATTAAAGGTTAACACTTAGGAATAAATATTGGTAAACAAATTTTTTAGGATTTAAGGATAAACTATAATTTTATTTATATAAATTTATATTTTGGCACATCATTTGTTTAAATTTTACCGATGGTGAGACTGTGAGTCCCAAAACAATTATAGAATAAGGTGAACTATGGAGAGGCTATAATCAGGAATTTTATTATGGATGGCGTGCTTGAATTATCATGGATTTAGACTCTACAAATATCGTGGATGACTATCTGGTAGAGTATTATCATGAAATTATTATCCATTGGATGAGTACTTATTTTATGTTATTTAGAAAATTTGATCTTTCTAAATGAAAATTACCATGATTTTTATTTATAATTACTTTTATATTATTGATTATTTAGGAATAATCATAAAAAACAAGAATCAGATAACATAAAAATACAATTTGGGGAGGAATATGCTTTTAGACCGTGAGAGGAAGTAGGCACCACGCTCATTTAATTAGATTTAATTGTCTTTTTTATGTCTCATCCAAATATTGGGGTCAATCAGCTTACAAAATCCCTTTCTACAAAATAACATCTGGTTGGATAGGTTCTTTAGAATTAGTAAATATGATTAAATCCTATGCAAATATAGAAATAAGATTATATAATGGAGACCCTATATTTTTCTGTGACATATAAATATTGATAAAAATTTGAAATGGCTATTTAATTGAAAATTTTACTACATGTAAAGGTAACTGAAATTTCAAATATCATATGTAATAGTAAAATAATAATTTTTCCTAATAAAAACATGATATTTATGACCTATAATAATGTAAATATTGTTTGATAAATGTTACATAGATCTGGTTTTAAATTGATACAATTTGGTTTAATATATTTGGCAAAATCATGAATGACTCCAGAGAAATCATTAATGTCTTATTTAGAAATATGTTACTGGATTTAGTGATATATATAACATGGTTGAATTATTTTAATCAGTAATGTAATTTTTTAAATCTAAATCCAGGTCCATCTGTTAAAATACTATAGTTTAATATTTATATTTTGAAAAGTAAATTGTAAATGTGATAGGTAGGATGGAATTTTTTTTGACAATTTCAATATTATTTGATGTTATTATATAGTGATTTAAAGTGATTTAAGATGATTATAGACAATTTTATGTAAGACTTGTATTATTTTTAAGAAATACTTGAATCAAACGTTGAGGATGCTGATATTTTTAAATATTGATTTGTGTGTGAGTTATTTTGATCTCCATATGAGTCATTCCTTACTCTGCATGAGTAATTTTTATGAAAAGTCATGACCTATGTATGAGTTATTTCAATATATATATATATATGAATTATTTGATACCAAATATAGGTAATTATTAAAATTTTACAAGTAATATAGACTAATGACCTTGTAATCTATCATTTTTTATAGAGTTCAACTGATAGAGAGTTCATTAAATATATGATAAGAAAAAAACACAGATACTCGACACGCTAATCTTATAATATATTTTGAATAAGTGTGTAATCATCATAGAACACCACAAAAAAATTCATATATTCCATAACCATAAAAGGGCCATTCAATATTATGAACACAATTACTTGGAATAGACATTTCCCATGGTTATTCATGAACACTGCCTTAGAAATTTTCTATTTTAAAGCTCAGAATTATAATATCTAGACCAGAGACTGCCATTCAATAACTACAAACAACTTTTCCACTACTTGTAGGGGTAAATAGTAGTTCTGATTAAAATTTTCTCCAAATTTCATTCCAAATCCAAAAATCATCTAAAAGAGATCACTTGTGAAATGTGATATACATTAAAGATACATTTTGGGTCCTAAAGTGAACATCTATATGAATATCAGTCTATTGATATGGGAAATTCTGGAACATCTTGCAAATAATAACCCACCAATAATTCCACCACTACTGGAAACTAAAATATCAATTATCCAATGTATACAAAGACAAACTTGATATAATTTGGGTAATTGGACTTTGTATTAATTTTGGATTCTTATTCATTGAAAAACTCACCTTTTAATATTCAAATCATAAGGAACTCACTGAATATATATTCGAACCAACTAATATTATATTAAGTCAATGGTGGGTAATAACATATTAGTTAATTTAAATGTAGTGAAGGAAATTGGGCTTACTCACAACATTTTGTTTCCTATTTTCTTAAAACATCTGCATATACTATTTAGGTCATAAATTTGTGGACCCTAAATCTTTTAGACTAACAAATATTATAGTAAGGGAATATTTATTAGTTTTTTGTATTCATAGATTAACAATACCTAGAATAAAATAATCTAATTTAAATAAATATATGGTATAAAATTGTAATCATATATGATAAAAATTACAATTTAATGTTTCATTAGAACAATTATTTTCTTATGAATGGGAGAAAAAATAAACATTTCCTTGATTATAAAGAGTCATTACTCTTATATTTTCATAATGATTTTATTCCAATGAAAAAAATTATTATATAAATAATTCAAATAGATAATACATAATGTTACATGAGGAAATAAAATTGAAAAAAACTCACTAGAACCAAATTAATCTAGAATATATATATCATAATTTTAATATATTTATCATTTGGAAAATCAATAAATCGGAATCAATTCAAATCAACATAAAAAAATAATGTTGTTTTAACAAATGGGGTTGAAATTATATGAATGAAATCTAAATGAAACAATCCAAAATAAAATATAATAAATTATTTTAAAAAACCTAAAACAAACTAAATCAAAATTAACAAAATATAATGTAATAGTCTAATGACATATCAAATGAACCAAAATATAATTTACCAAAGCTAACCAAACCCAACCAATATAAAATCTAATTGAACTAAATGAATGTTAAATAAATTAAATAAAACAAGCTTAAAATTAAATAAACAAACTGTGAGGGAACTAAAATTTATTGAAGGAACACGATAAAACCAAACCAAATATATATGAATTAACGTTATTATAAAATTGATATCCCCTCCCAAATAATTTCAACCCTCCCAGAAACTATACAAATATAATTGACCCTAAAAATTTAAGAATAATTAGACAATAATTAACTGAAGTGAGACAAACTAACATAACTAATAAAATTATTTCACCCAAAAATTAACCACATTATTTCATATCACAATAGTTAAAATAAGGTATATAAATTTTTATAACCCCTTTTAATAAAACACAATGAAGTAGAAAAAATCTACTTATTCCATGGATTAATTTTTTTTTGAATTTAAGTTATAGAAATATTCTTCAAATATGAAATTCCAGTGGAATTTACCTCAGGTTCATTTTTAATTATATCTTGACATAATTTTGTACATTTAATGGATTCTTCCACCTCTAATATCCCTTAATGACCATCTTGTGATCTAATTTCATCAATTTACCTTCAATTTATTGAAGAAAAGACTATGAAACATTATATTAGACTATCTTTAGGTAATATTTTGATATTAATTTGATTTTTATCATTGTATTAGTTTACATGTAGATCAACCTAAAAATAAAAATTATTTATTCATGCCTGGGTATTTTTATTTACATTATTATTTTATATTTTTGTTATTTTAACATTATGATTTCCAAAAATTAATTTGACTTCATAGGGGGGTTTTAAATATTGAATGATGTGTTCCTCGGGAAAAACTATATTTCTTGAGAGGAATAAAATTATAAAGAAGCTGGATAAGTGAATCGAAAACGTGAAAAATATTAAGTTTTACATTTTATTTATTTATATATTTTGGATTAATAGTATATTTATATTATTATTAGTCTTATAGGGATGGATTTGATGCTCAGAAACCTAAAACCATTAACCCAAATGATAGCATACATCAGGTATTGGGAGATGAGAACCATGGTAGATTATGTTATTGACCAGGGAAGTGTATTGTCTAGATGTTATATTATCTCACTTCAGATCCAGGTTCTAGTAACATTGAGTCGTAATGGGTATGAAATTTTAAGGATAAGAATGATAAGGCCACAAAAGGACCATATAGGTGGATGAACTGGCTCAAATGGAGGACACTAAATTTATGAAACTGATGAATGTTTTATGTAAACCACATCTGCGAGAAACCTCCAGGGATAGTAATTAATATATTTCGACGATGAATATGTTTTATAGTTAATCATTTAGTAGTATTAGTGTTGGTCAGGATGATGATGTTCCTAATGATGGAAACGACAAGGATGAATGTGAGGAAAACGGTCAGGATGACCAAGAAGAAGGGGGAGGGATGATGGGAAGGAAGAGTGTGGGACCATGGTTGAGTCCAATGGTGAGGATGAGGAAGAGGAAAAGGAATATGTTGAGACTGATTATGATGAGGATTATAGTGATGGTGATGAGGTATATATTGATCCATTACATTTTCTACTGATATTTATGACACTTTATGTTTGATGATTTTGTTTGAATGAATATATGTGATATTTTGAATGTTTTTTATCATTGGTTAAATGAATTATCTTAAATAATTCTTAATCACAATTTTTTATTGGTTGTTTTCTACTTGAGGATTCACTATTGGTTTCATTCTACATCCTGTGTGTTGTGGGTGTTCTGTTTACTTCATGGTTGTTTTATGATGTTCTATTATAATTGCATGTGTTCTGGTTTTATTACAAGTGTTGTGAGAAGTTAGATTCATTATTTCAGTTGTTCTATTTTTCTTCCAATTAGTTTTGATTGTTGGTTTAATGTTATGTTTGTTTTATTATTTCTTGTGCCTTGTTTATATCTATTGATCACATGTGTTTTTTCTTTTGAATTACAGTTTGTAGGTGTATTTGGTTTTGAAATTTTTATTGCAGGTGTAGTGGGAAATGAGGACGCTGCTAGATGGGGAGTTAAGGGGGTCTATATGGATGGTTTTATAGCTATTGGAATTCATATATTCCAATGGTTCACAATGAACCAATAGTAAAATAAAAGTCTATATGGATGGAATAATAGATCATTTTGAACCATCGCTATATGCCCTTTTAATGGTTCAATACAGTTGGTATATATCTATCCCACAGTTCATAGTAAACCGTTGGTAAAATCATATTCCAACCACCATATACCAAAGGTTCACTATTAAATGTTCATATAAGGCTACCTTGGCATCTCACATTCCAATGGTTCGTAGAACTGTTTTGATAACCTATCCCAACAGTTTCAAGGGATATCCCAACGGTTTAAAATTTATGGGATAGGTTAAAATTTTAGTAGTTCATTGAATTCACAATAAAACATACACATAGACCATGTAACATTAATTTCTTATTAAATCACAGGAAAATGGATATCTATAGACCCTTTGAAGAAAAATGTTATTAAAGGATGTCCAAGGGAAACATTTATGATAGATATCCGTAGTTTTGTTATTCTAGGTAGGTATTATTGATGATTTATATGAAATTTATCTTTATTTTCGAACCCTATATCCATGATAAATCAGAACAGATTCAATTTTTCATGTAATAATGAATGTGAAGATTTCTATAAAGAGATTAAAAATATGATTATCACATCAATAGTTTTATGTTACCCACAAGTGGGTTACTTCACAGGGTATAGTGTGATTCTTTGAATAAGGGCATGGGTTGTGTATTAATGAAGAACAAAAAAGTAAAATACTGCGCCTAAAGATACCTGAAAATTCATGAATAGAAAAACCCAACCAATGATTGGGAATTAGCTTCAATAATCCTCATGTTGTAAATAAGGTAGAATAATGAATTTTGGATGAGGTTCCACTATGGAAAAGTGGGTGTTTTGTGGCGGTTTAAACAAAATTTAATTTATTTCAGTGTGGTTTGGAAAAAGTTTACTAAATCTTCTATTGGAAATCATTTGAGAATGGGTTTTCAATATCATTATGACACGATTTATCGGTGGGTTTCTAAAATTTGGAGAATCATTTATGGACACATTAAATAGCCACTAAATAATTTTTTGGTGTTTCTTTTGTATTTCTTTAAGTAAAATTATATTATTCTTTAATTATATTCTTCTTTATTTCAGTAATAATTTATTATTCTATATGTAATGTATTTATTACAATATATTATTTAGTTTCAAGAACAATTACATGCACATGTATTATATTCCATGAAAAAAATTCTCTTTTGAGTGAGATATAAACCCCATACCTCTTAGTTATTCTCCAAAAACATCACCACTCCTATAGGCTCTTCATGCGTTTAATAAATAGAATTTAATATACTTATAAATATATTGAAAAAAATAACTAACAAGTAGATATGAACTAAATAATTAATAATTAATAATTAATAATTTATCATTAATCATTAATCATTAATAAATAATAATTAATAATTATTAACTAATAATTATAAAGTACTGATTAATTATTATATAATAATAACTGTGAATTTATTAATAAAATATAAATAAATATTAAATTAATAAATATATTATATGGTAATGAATCATATATAATAAATAATAAATAATAAATAAATAATAAATAAATAAATAAATAAATAAATGAAAATAAATAATCAATAATACATATTAATTAATAAATAATAAATATTAAATAATATAGAATAAATAATAATAAAAAAATATATAATATATATATTATATATAATATAGAAAACATGTAGAAATGATAAATTATTTTATAATTAAATTAATATATGCTAAATAAATTTTAAATTAAGATATAATAATTATTAAATTATAAATTACCAATAAAAAATAATAAATATATAATGAATATATAATAAATTAGTAATAAATAATACCTTATTAATAAATAAATAATAAAATAATAATCAATAATAATTAAAATAATTAAAATAATATTTAATGCATAAAAATAATAATAATGAAATAATAAAGCAATAAATAAGATTTATATAATTTTAAACTAATGAAAGATAAATAAATAAATAATATCCATTTAATAATCAAATAATAATAAATTAAAAATAAATTAAAAATAAAGGAACAATTATTGATTAAAAATAATTAATTAATAAATAATTAGTAAATAAAAGAATGAAAAATATATATATATAAAATATAAATAATTAAATTAGAAATAATCATATATATATTTTTAATAATAAATATATATTATAAATAAAAATAATAATAATCAATTGATAATAAATAAATATATAATAATTAATAATAATACCTAAAAATAAATAAATAATAAAAATAATAAATTAATATTAAATAATAAATAATTAATACTGATTCAATAAATAATAACAAAAAAATAGCCATTAAAAAATAATAAATTACAGGTAAACTAAAATAAACAACAAATGAAAATTAATTAATAAATTAATAATAAATTAAAAACAATATATAATAATATTTAATAAATATATGTTAAATTAAAAAAATATTTAATAACATATAAAAATATAAATAACAAATAACAAATGAGAAATAATAAATAACAAATAATAAATAAATATAAATTTTTTTATTTAATAATAACATTATAATAAAAAATAAATAACTAATAAATAAACATTAAAATAATAAATAATAAATAAGAACAAAAAAAATAACAAAATTATAAAAAATTAATATAAATCATTTTTTTATATATACATATAACGAAATTTAAATTAATATATAAAAACACACATTTATGTTACATAAATATATATAAGAATAGTAAAATAAAAAATTGTAAACTAATATAAATATATATAGACTCATGCAAATATAAATATCTTTATATATATTATCACATTTTTTTAATAAAGAAATATAACGATATTAATATATAAGTATTTAAAATGTATATAATTTTATATAAATATTCATAAATAAATATAATCTAATATATGTAATTTAAAATAAATCCCAAAAATAGGGCAAACCACACTAATTGTCACACACACAAATATTTTCATATATATATATATATATATATATATTTATATGTATTTATTTACATATATTAGAATATAATTATAAATATATTTTTTCATTGACACACACAAATATATATTTAAACCCTTCATAAGTAGCTATATATATACATATTAATTTATTTTTATGAGGTACATAATATCAACAATTATTTATATTAAATAAAATAAATGAGGAATATTTATTTCTAAATGGATTGTATGTTTAAAAATACCTTTATACGTAAATAAGTATTTACCAAATTGAATAATTATATGTAATCATATGAAAATATTCTTATGTTTAATTATAAATGAAACTAAAATATAAAAAATGGTAAAACATCATTACAATAAAATAAATATGAATTGAATACTAGGAAAAATATTAACCCTTTACTAAAAAATGAATTTAGACACCATTAAATGAAGCAAAAATTCCATCGAATGCTAAAAATTTGGGGTACCCTGACTAAAAACATTATGTTAGAGGGCTTCTGTTCCATTTTTAGTGTTGATTTTTTTTTCTATGGATCTCTCGGTCACCATACCATAGATCATTTCATAGTCGTTTATTTGAAATTTGGTAGAGCCTAAAAGGACAATTGATATAAATGTTATGGTTTTTTTTGTTAATGATTGATTACCATATTTTTCATAAAACTATGAAATATTTTGTTCATTTAACTATTAAAAATTTATTATCTAATTTATATATAGTATAATTAATAAGATTAATTTTGACTGGTTGTGGAGAATGAATATACTCATATATCATAAGATATACTCATTTGATGATGATGTCTGATTTTCAACTAATTGGATATATATTTCGAATTCAAATGATTACTAACTAATGATTGTAAATATTTATCAAGTAACAAATTATAATTAATAAAAATTATGATAAATAAAAAATATATGATAGTAAATTCAAAATAAAAAATAAAAAATCATGGTTAAATATATTAAATTTTATAAAATTTACCTTGTGTTTAACAGAGGTTTTTAAAAACCAACACTATTTATTGATGTTTTTAAGAAGACCACCACTAAAACAAAATTACTTTCTTTTTATAAAATTGGAATTTTAAAAAAATGGAACCACATTTAGTGTTTCTTTATAACTGACACAAAATAATGATGTTTATTTATTCCCAAAAATTATTTAGCTAAAATTTTCAAAACCACCTCTTATAAAGTGAGGTGAAATAAATTTCTTCTAACAGTGTGTGACATATATATGGATTCGAAGGATCCTTTTGCATGTATTATCCCAAAATGATATGAATATGTTCTAATAATGATGGTAATATCTAATTGTGAACTGTGACTACCAAATTCAATATCATCATATACATGCAATTAATACGGAAGACAATCCAAGAATAAATGATTCAAAAAATTTATCACTAGTGAGAATTAAGTAGGATTAGATTTTTATAGATATGGAAATTGGGGACATTTGAATCGTAAAATAAGGAACCCCACCAACCCCTTCACAAATGATTTCCCAACAATCACATCATGAGAATATTTTGGTTTTTCAAAGAGCCGATGTGAAACATTTGAAAATGGTGGAATCTATATGAACTTATAAATCCTCAATGTTCAATATTTCTAATGAATGAGAAATTGGATTTGGGCATGACTATGTGTACCATCGAATCATAGGTTATAGAATGATCTATTTGATGAGGCTTATAACATGAAATTATTTATCCCTCTAGAAAACAGATATATCATGATATATGACAGAACCATTGTTGTTATAATATGATGATGGAGATCATGTAATAAATATAATGGAGCCTATTATGTCAGTATGTGAATTCTAAAATAAAAAAATTACAATGGTATAATAAAACCATTTCCTACAATTATATAGATGTGGGATACATAACAATGGACATTGTCAATTGTCTTCTCAATAAATAAAGAAGAGATAATGTTATATGGGTTATAGAGGGTAATCTTACAAATTCTATGTAATTAATTTTAATTTAATAAGACATTTAAATTGGTCTTCTTGAAATGACATACATTATAGAATTCGGGAGGCTACACTGAATACTACTGTCAATTCTATCTGATCTAGATTCAAGATTTAAACTTATTTTCTTGAATATTCTCTATCATTATCTAAATAATGAGTTTAAAATTTGCACTGATAATTAACCTCAAATGGTTGGCCAATCTGGGTGGACTGTCCTAATAGTCAAGGAGATATTAATATCATGATAAATAGACATCAAATATGGATGGGATAAAAGAAACCTTTTTTAATGTTAACATTAAATAATAAATTAAACTCATTCAACTAAATGTATTCCTATGAATCAAATTATGTTAAATGATTCATAACACCTATATGTTGTGATGATGCAGGTAAATTCAAACGTCTAGGTCCTCAAATAGTTGAGTAAATGATGGAATGGGTGAAAACTATTCAAATGCACATCAGTGTATCCCAGAGTTGATAGATGAGTTGTACTAACAATCATTGATGAGAACTATAGATCATGGTTGGTGATAAGGTATTCATGGACATATCTACATGAAATAATGTTATGTGTATTGGGATGAAGGTAATGATTAGTCCAAGATAGATCAATCCCTTTGATATTCTTGATCGCATTGAATTAGTGACCAATCGACAATCACACCCACCTATCCTATCTCAATTACATTCTGTGATCCATGTATACCTCATTAGGATGTAAACAACATACCAATAACATGTGGTTAATTTATAATTAGTTCCATTAGATAATGATCCTTCATAAGAAGATCATCTGATGTTGTTCTTACATTGTAGGTAAAAAATTTATGAAATATTGAAATTCACTTAGTAAAATTGATTAGGAGAAACCAAATTATTAAAGAACCGATGTGGAAATAAGAGGATGTGATGATATAAAAATAATCTCAGTTAGTTTAATGTGTGAATTTAATAATTTTATGGATAAATTTCTATAAGGGGGATTAAAACGTCCAAATATTTTATAAATAATATTACCATCGAATTAATTTCCTCGTTATTTGTTATGGAAATAGAAAACATATATACTTATTTTTTGGAATATTATATCATATAAAATCTAAATGACTGATGATAACCATAAACATTGATAATATTACTATTGAAATTTTTTTATATTATTTGAAAAAAAAATATTTTTTATAAACCCAATTGACACAAGCCAAGGAAGTTATGGCCTTGACCAGTTCGATAAAAACATATGAATCCCATTTATCGAATCTTCTAAGGGAGTTAAAATCACATGGATTTTTATATGGAAAATAACAGTATTATATCGAACAAATTAATCATTGGTAATAATATTTATGAGATAATTTCAAGAAAACTGAGATCATTTCTTAAAACCATATATCTCGAATCACCCAAAGAAAATATCACTATCACATACCGTAACCATACATAATTTTTTGGTGTTATAAAATGGATTTGTATCAAGAACATAACCATATGAAAAAATATATTTAATTTTTAATAGAATAATGGGTATATTAATTTCATAATTATTTTACATTAAAATGTTTTCCGAAAAAATAGTTTTTTATATCATAAATAATTATTTGAATTTCTCAATGGCAAGAAATTTCAATTATGAAATTTGATTTTGATGAATTAATGAAATTGGAAAATAAATTATGGTTTGCATAAAATAATAATATTATTTTTTTATGTTAAATATAAATGATAATATAACTTTAATTAAGTAAAATGTAATTTTTATAATGGTATAAAGACTATAATTATAAAAATACATTTTTTTAATAAATATTGATTATTTATTTATAATTGAAATTCCACATATTTATTGAATATATAAGAAAAAATAAATATTATTCCTAGAATTAGATCATCAAAATTATATAGGGGAGAGTTTTTTAAAAAAATGTGTACAATCAATTATTTTGGTAAAAATTAAATTCAGTATAAAATATTGTTTGTATTATGATGTCATAAAATTATGTAAATGATTAATAAATTATATATAGGGTAACCATGAAAAATATATGGTTCCCCTTAAACATAATTTTTTTAGGCTACTTCATTAATTCTATAAATACTTAACAAATCCTCTGAAACCTAGGTTATAGTTTAATGTTTTAAAATAATTTATTTATAAACATAACTCATATCCACATTAAAATTTGTAATATTTTATTCATTTTGTCCCATGGAATCATATCATAATAAAATCCACTGCTAATTTTTCAGAAATAAAAGGATAACCCAATGGTGGTTTTTTTATTACTTCATTATATAGAGTCCAAAACTTATGTTTTGAAATTAATAATGGCCCCATAACTCCTTTTATATAAACCCATTTAAACCCCCATTCATCTTCACTAAAAACAAATTTTCACACCATTAATCCACATTGTCATATCTAGAATCTTGAAATGTTTCCACATTGTTGTCAATAATCTTATACCATTCACTCTGAATCACCCTCTATAGGAAATGGGCATCACTCTATCTCTCTTCTTTTCAATTGAAGGGAAAAAATTTATTAGCATTAAAATTAAAAATTATCTAGGTTTTCATGCCTTTATAAATTTCTCCTTACTATAAAATTAATGTATATGTATTGATAGGTCTTTTATTCCTAGTCATTACTGATTTTAGCAAAGCTGTTACAATATTGAAATTTAGCAGGGGACCTATCTCTCTTCATTTTAATTCATGCACTTTATTTACATATAACTCTTTTGGATATAAATATTTTATGATTTCGTGAATATATAATTATACCTATATATTTTAATTTATTTTATAATAATGAGATATCATTCATCCCCTTTCATTATTAAATTTTAAAAAGTTGTTATAGTGGAGAAATTTATTAAGGGATCATATCCTTCTCTTTATTCAATAATATTCTCTATGTTATTCCTTTTTTATTTCAAATTACATATATTCAGATATATTTTCACACAGCCCTATTAATGTAATTTTTTCATCTAAATGATAATATACCCCTTTCACTCTCATTAAAGTAATTAGGAAACTTTTTATACTATTTTTATGCTGTCAAAATTTCACTAAGATTTTTAATGCTTAAAAATTAGGTTTTGTATATCCACCACCTTTCCACACAAGTGTATTCAATGTGATATAACTATACCTCATTTATTGGTTAATTCCATGTATTTGACCTATACACCTTGATTATTGAGTTATGATTAATGAAATAAATCCTTATGTTGTATGATATTTTTTAAACACATAGGTACGTACATGATTTTATGATGATGAGTGTTCTCAAAATTATACAGTTCTCTAATTCATTGGGTAATTTGTTACTCTAAAAATATCATAAGTATGGGTTTAGGTAGTAAACCTAATATAATATTTTTATTTTTTGGACACAATTTTGACATATTGGAGGATATCCTTAAACAATGTTTATGATGTCAAGATTATAGATTTTTTTACATTTCCATATTGCATTAATGTTGGCATGATATATCATTCCACTTTGTTAATGTTTAATCTTCACAACACATTTTTTTCTCATTTAAATTCTTAATATCTAACATGTTACAATTTACTCAATTTTTGATTTATTTATTCCCTTACTGAGAATTATATCTCATCCCATCCTTATGTATGTCCCCATTTTATCCCTAATAGTTTTAAGAATGATAGAATATTATGATAATGTTTTGAATTTTTTAATAATGTATATGTACCACCAGTTTTAAGTAGTTATGTAATGTAGATAAATACCTAAGGACATTGTGCATATCTATATCATGGGTTGTTTTATCTGTATTCTAATTAAACAAATCTGAAATTAATTTGTAATAATTACTATTTTTAATATAATAAGTGAGATTATTTATTCTAATTTAATGGTTTAAAAATTAGGGTTGATCATACAATCAATTTAATATATAACACTTAGAAAATCTATTTTATTCACTATTAAATATATAATTCTAATAGTTAATTATCAATTAGTATAAGAAAAAAGTAATGATAACCATATTAACAAAACTCTCAAATGTGAGATATTATAATGTTCTGTTAATGAAGAGTTTATATATTTTTCCTTGAAATATTTTTTTATTGAAACCTAAATGTGGATGTGGTTCTGGAAAATTTGAATAAAGTGGTAATCATTAATTAATAGTTAGTTTTGTATTGGTTCCGTCATCACCATGATATTAGTTGAATTACCCTAATATTGCACACCTAGAGGGATACTCTAGGAGGATATTTATTGGTTAATCTGATTATCCATATGAACCAATAGGTCCGGATTATTTTCAAGTTAATTTAATTTATCATGTTAATATTTAAAGGGTAATCTAGTATGAATAATGGTTTTTTGAATTGGATGTGTCCAACCATGACATGAATGATTCAGTAAATATGGAATATTCATTTTTAAGTTTTCATATTCAAATTTTAGATATTATCATAACCATGTCATTTTTTATATATTTTGAAAAAGGTTAAAAATGATAATGATTATAATTATATATAACTATAAACCATAATTTCTTATAATTGAATAAGGATTCACTCTTAAAGGGTGTAAAATAGAAATATATTCATATTATGATGGAAATTGTATGTTTTATAGTCTTACCTAATTTTGGTGAGAGTAGTTTTTTTAATATTCATGAAACTATTATCTATTCTCATTGGTGAGTGATAATTTAAAAATATATTCATATATGTTAAAAATGAAAATTAAATTATTTCAAATATCTGTGTATTATTGTTCAGTTGTTTTTTAAAATAAATGTATGGAAACCTATATATAATGATATTAATAACCAAGAAATGTGATTTTATGAATTTTTTTTCTTAAGTGGGTAAATATAAAAGAATACCTGATTATGATATGTATAAATTTTAGAAATATTATACGATTTATATAATGATAACAATATGTGGTATGATTTTGTTTAATCTTGTTGCAAATTATTGGTAACAATATGAGTATTAATTGATTTATGATATTTTTTAGATGAGATCATCTAGTTGTTTTTGAATTATGATATATATTTACAACACTTGTGACCATATAAACTAGTGGTTAATAAAATTTTTGGGTTATTGATATTGATAATTGTGGTTGAAATGTATAATAACATTTTGTTAAATGAATTTATCATGAATATAGTTTTGGGGAAGGTAATATTATTTTTAGTATATGATTATAGAATTTACATATAATGTGTATATGGATACTGGGATGGTTAATATTTTTTCTGGACGTATATTTAGGATTTTTGAATGTATAGATATCAGGGATGATTAGTTTATAATATTATATGATTATTCAATGTAATTTCGGATCATTATTTTATGAATTAGAAAACATGTATGAGAACCCATATTAAAAGTAATCTAGCTTAAACCAAGTGTGATATATTTTAAACAATTACTAATATAGGATGAACTGAGTTTGATAAAAGTTGAGTTTTAAAAACTATAGTCTTACATGATTAGTTTATAATGTGAGAAATGTTGATTTTAAATTTTGATATTGTTATTTTTTAAAATTTGATTGTAATGACCTCACTCATGATAGCACACTTGGTATTTGTAATTTTTTTAACTATGATGAACAATGTGAGTGAGGAACAATTCAAGGATTAACTCATTGAGTAAACAATAAATATGGCCTTGGTAGTGACAACCCATTCAGTTATACCATTAAATATATCATGAAATATGATTATCAATAATAATATAGTTGATGTAAATGAAAAAACAAGGCAGACACAGATGGAATGTTATATAAGGTCAATAAAAACAGATTATAAAGTGATTAATATTCAACATTATATATATATATATATATATTTGGATAAAACATGGTTTAAATTTTATTGATTTTTTTGGGTAAATGATATAATCATAAGGATTATGTTTATTGGACTCAAACATGTTTGTAAAAGAGAGAATCTAAAAAATAATTTGTTTAATTGAAAGAGGGTTGTAGGTTATATGACTAAATGTCCCAGGAAAAATCCCAATATGGGAAATAGTCATTGAATATTTTACGGTAAAGAGATTTATTATGATATTACTAGTAATTAATCATATATCGAACTTTCATTAAATATTTTATATTGTCCTATGTCATGTATTTTTTCACTAACTATAATATATTGAAATATATAAAAAACATCAAGTGGTAAGATTATCATATAAATCATTATCCATGTTTGGGGTAAGTTATTAATTATGGATATAGATATACATCACATAAGATATTTCACTGGGAAATTAAGAATGGGTAATATCTCATTATAAAATGATTATATGTTTTTTTGTATAGATAAATTTCATTCTAGATACATAATAAACAAAAGATTATATAGTAACATATGGTTAATTATTTGTTACCTAAATAATGTAATATAATCATATATATCAAATTTTGATGAAGATAATTATTTATGGGGGATGGGGGATAATGTAAAAAAATTATAATATATTATTACTATAAAAATTTCAATATTTTAATAGATTATTCTACAAAAAATATCAAACTAAAATGAAATAGTTATATATTAAAATGAAATATAAATATAAAAATTAAATACTAGTAATTTAATTATTGTAATAATTATGAATAAACTCTTTATGATTCCTATGTATTAGGAAAATTATGTCTAATTCAAATATTAATTAAATTCTATTACATTACGTAAGAAAATGGTATGGTATTTTATTGCAAATTTTTTTTTAAAAAAAAATTAGATTTATCAAAAATTAGTTTTCATTTCATAAAACATATGATTAATAATGATAAATTTGTATGATATTAACAACTATTTAACACAAATTGAAATATGAATAATAATAATAATAGTTAATGTTTTCAAAATTCATTTTCTTATAAATACGAGGTTTCAATATATGATATGATTTTACCAAAAAATGGAATTTATAAATATTTTAATTTCAAATTTATAAAATAATATTCATTTTTTAATTTCTTATAAAAAATTTACATTACATAATTTTTTATCAAATACTGAAAATGATTATTGTTTTTAAAATAAGGTTTTCGAAATTATAATTTCAATAATATCATCATTATGTAAGCATAATATTGAATGTTTTAATTTACTTTATCTAAAAAATATCATATTAATTAATTAAATTATACATTTCAAAAAATTCATTGTAAAAATATATCATATTCCAAACATTTTTTGAAATGTTAATATGATACATAAATATAAAAAATGTTTTTAGTCTTTTCAGGATTTTTTTCATGTGGGATTCAGTTAAATATTACTATAGAATCCACATAACCTTTTTTGTGATAGGGAGTTTTATTTCATTAAAATTACTGTCCAATATATTTTATCCAATATAAAAATTTTGAGCATAAAAATATTCGTTTCATTAATAATTGGATATAAACGAATATTTCTATTTGGTTCAAAAATAAATGTTCATATATTAAAAAACATTTTATGATTAAATTATTTCAGCATTTGATATTATAATTATAAAATTATAGAAAAAAATCAACCTAAATATTTTTCATTACAATTAATTACAATGGTTACAAATTAATTACCAATGAAAAATTAAGGCTGGTTAATTTCAAAAATTATGAAACAAAAAATATGTATATAAATAAAATTAATCACAATAAAGAGTATTTGATGTGTGTTTTGGGCCATAATCCTTTGAATCCCCCTTTTTTTACATTTTATCCTTTGAAACTAGACATATACCTTACATTTTTTAATATGTAAGGATTACTCCCAAAACGTCCATTTCATTCACTTATTGAAGGGAAACATCTTCACCACTTCAAGACTCGAATACTATTCAAAATTTACTAAAACAAACCAATTTACCCTCCATATTACAATATTCCTTATACACAATCAACTAGTAACTCATAGTTTTTCTTAATCTATTCAAATTCAATGAGAATTCAACAGAAAATCCAATTTCTAACATCAGTATTATCAAATAGGTAGTTTTATTAAAAAATTTCTCCATCAAACTTTACCTTATCCATAATAATATAATGACCGTAGTATAATATATATTATTCATTTTACTATATTAATGGTATTTTCATTGTTTATTCATATACACTGTGCATTATATAAAACTCTTTCTCATGCATTTTAATGACAAACAACCCCATGATGTACCAAATTTAATTTTCCTTCACCACCTAACATGTTTGTATATAAGGTGGTAATAAAGGATACATTTTTTTTATAATATTAGTAGGGACTTATTATGAAAAATATATCTTTTAGATCATATTATCAATAAACATTAATTATTAGAATAATCGTTTAAAATTAGTGTTCTATGAATATAATAATTAATTAAATCCATATAATATTTTCATATCAACTAAATCATACACTAAATAATCCAAATTAATATTTATCACACCAATAATCCAAAAATATGTCCATTATTCTAATATAATAATTCAATTATTATAAAATTACCTCATAATCATTCATTAAACTTGGGTTTGATTATGTTTTCATTGGCCTAACCACCAACTTGAATAATAATATAACATACATAAACCCAAAATTATAGATCCTATAATGAACTACACAAATCTCAATTCTTGTCTTTGATGGAGATAATGGTGACCCAAATTTTTCATATAAACCATACTTCATTAAAAATGAATGCTTTTATCTCTAACATTCTAGAAGAGATTAATGTTTTAGAGTTTTACATAATTTGGAAATTCACAAAAACAAAAACATTATAAGTCATTAAATGATCATTTCTACCATTTAATCCAGAATTTAATTCTTCCATTAGGTCATAAATATCGTCATTATGAAACAATTTATATATTTAAATCATTCAATATCAGTATTTAAAACCTAGTGTGAATGCAGCACAAAAAGAGTGAGTTCGAATTCTCCATTAGATAAAATAAAATAATTAAGAAATGAATGTCATCAATGAGTATAATATTGAATAAGGGTATGATGAAATATTTAATATGTGTGATAAAATAATAAAATAAGTTAACCCATTAATATATAGGTAAAAAATATAAACACATGGAAGAGGAAATAGTCAACAAAATCAATAATCATAATCCATGTTATATCAATATCAATAACTAGAGACATTATTAATTCATAAAAATAAATTAAAACACTTTTTTGTAACATGGATAATCAATTTCATAAAACCCATACAAAACGCTATTAATTTGAATAACCATATAGCCATCTTCTATCATTTCCATTACATTATGCATCAATGAACTATAGTGTGCACCACAATTCGTATAAGAAAAATCAAAATCACATATTTTCTATGGTCTATCATGGGGATAAAGCTTTCATATAAGATATTCTGAGCTCACTTGTGAGCTTTAAGTAGGTTTAACCCTTTTTATAAGATATTTCAAGATCACTTGTTTCATATAAATATCAAGTACCATGCATAGAATTAAAAAATAAAAATAAATAACATAGGAACAATCAATATAATTTTCATACCAGATTAACCCATAAAAAATAAATTCATCTTAGATAAATCCCATTAAAACATGGTTAACCAATGGTAATGAAACAATTTGCAGAATAATATTATAGAATCATAAATAAAACATGTAAATAAATGTGTTCCATTAATAATATACTTGATAAATGTGTTACCCATAGAAAAGAAATGTGTTCCACAATAATCTATTTCAAAAAATTTTAACCAATGGATATTAAATACGATCCATAAAATTTCAATTAAACATAATTAACTAATGGAAAAGAAATATGATCCATAATAATCTATTTGAAAAAAATCATAATACATCCAAATAAATTATGAGGACGGTATCAATAACAAGTATACTTAGTGGAGGATATGTAAATACAAGGGGTTTTTGTGGATTAATTGATATTCCAGGAAAATACAATTAAATAAAATATCATGGAATGTAGTATTGAATCTTTCAAACTATCCCATACCACTTTGAAAAATATGAATCATAATTACTATGAATATAATTACATTGAATGAAACTTTTAATATCATGTCAACGAGGATACTGATGATAATACAACCTCAGTAGCAGTATGTACGAACAATAAAATTAAATCGGTGTGTAACATAATAAACTTCTAAAAAAATCCAAATTGTGTCAAAAATACTGTAAAGTACCAGAAAATTCAAGGAAATTTTTTTTTCTTAATTTTCTTTGGAATTTTACAAGAACGTAGTTTCTGACGGCACCTGATTCTGAGGCCCGGTGTGCCCGGAATCATTTTCCGAAGTTTATCTCAGGTACGTTCAGTGAACGAACGAGCAGGTTTTCCTAACTTTTGAACCGGTTCTCGGAATCAAAATCTGGGGGAACCGATGGAATCGCAGCACCGGTAATTTCTTAGAAACACCTTTTCCAGAGTTGCATTTGCACGGGTGTGGTTACTAAAATTTTGGGGTAAGTAAATGAATAAAATAAAATGGGGCGACCAGTTTATTTTATTTAATGTTATTTAACCTAAGATAAGTGGTTGAAGTGGGACCCACTGTATCGTACTCCACTAGGTAGGATATTTTTGGGGTGGAGCCCACACGAGCCCCACCATTTCAACTTCCACGAATCCCCCACCTTTGATTAAGGTAACACACCTGCACCCCCCCTTTTAAACGAAGTGAACTCTTGCGTTAAAACTTTTTAATAAACACCTCTATTAATTGGGTGGTTTAAAACGTTTCAATAAATTAACTTAATTGTTTGATTCGTTTATGAATTTTAAAACGTCTAGCGTGAGTAATAAAATATGGTAACCCTTATTTTATTGTTGTTGCGTTGGTTGTGTGGGAGGATTTTTGAGAGAACGGCTCAAGGTCTTGGAGTTATTCTTCCTCGACGAAGAATTCGATGAACGCCGGATCCTCAGTGATCGATGATGCGACACCGACAAATCGTTTCTCCACGATGCGACGATCCTCCATCCGCGACATCTCCTTCCATGACGTCTTCTTCTGCAACATTCAATTTCGCGACGTCCCTTTCCACAACAAACCTCGTTCGACGACTACGCTCAAGGTAGGGAATTTATTTGTGATTGTTAGTGAACACTTGTTTACTTCCTTCTAAATTTAAGAACGCAGATCAACTAAATATTATGTTGATCCACGAAGATTATGTTTGCGGGTTGGGAATTCTTGATTTCGGGGAAAACTATTTGGGTTGATTTCTTTTGTTCATATAAAATCATTGGTGTCCTTCGTCTTTTGGGCCACTTGTTACCAACTTAACGGGAGGAGGTCGGACCGCATGAACAGAAGTGACTCTCCTCCCCCTTTGATGTTTTGATTTGTTGCAGCACGAACAAGGGAGGTGCGGTGCAATGAAACCGCACAGAAACAAGAAAGAACGCGACAAGGAAGCGGGGTGCCATCGCGCCGCGCCGTTGAGGCCGAACAAAACTGCGGTCGGAGTCGGGGCCGCGATGGTGATTGAAGACTTCGCTGGTTGATCGTTGTGAACGGATTTGCGGGCGATGACAAACAGCACCACAAGGTAAATTTGAAGCCTCCGTAGTGAAGGTTGGGTCCCGGGAGGACCGTTGGCGAAGGCAGAATGGAAAACGGACCACCAAAGCGCGTCCGGTGGTCCGCAGAAAACATCGTCGGCGGCCGGAGGTGGCGGCCGGCACCGGCCAGCCGCCAGGAGACGGCGACGCCTGGAGCGCTGCCGGGGGGGGGGGGACGCCGCGGCTTCAGCCACGGCGGCAACCCGCCGGGATCGCGACCGCGTGGGATCGAGGGATGCGGGACGCGGCACTCAACCGCGTCTGTTGGCAAGGGGCGGCCCCTACACGGGTTCGTGGTCTCATTCAGGGGGCGGCGCCCCCCCCCCCCCCTTTGCGCATCCGCTCGGCCGATTTGGCTGAGCAATCGGGCCAGAACGCCAGGCGGGGTTGCGCGCAGGCCGGGTCGGGCTGCGCCAGCCATTTCGGGTCGTGCCCAAGCAGTCCGAACACGGAATCAGGTCTGGTCGACCCGGTTCTGGGCGACCCAGGGGGGTCTCGGACCGGATCGTTCATGGCCCGAAACCCCCACTTTCGGACCTTTTTGGGGGTTTTAGCCTATATCATGAAGTACAGACCACCGATCGGCACACCATCAGTTGCGTAGAGATCCTTGGATCAAGACGGTCGTTTCGGTATATTACACTCAAGGTTTCGGAAAACTTTGCGTATGGCCGGGATGGTTCGGATACGAAACCAATCAGGCCCTCGGAGCGGAAACGCTTATATCTTGAGCTCCGAACGTCTGATTGACGTTCCGTCGACTTTCATGGACTCCTATTGATTAGGAAGAACTGCTGGAATACTTCTCCTAAGTTTTTGTTGCTGTTGGATAGTGTCCAGGTTGGATTGTACCTGAAATCCAACTGGGCCCCTAGAACGGAAAAGCTGAAAACTTTCAGACTGGACGTCCGTTTGACGAACCGTCAGCGGCGTTGATGATCATGTGGAGAAACGGTCCATATGAGTATATTCTATGATATTTCGGGGTACAGATGAGATATGGCCGGGTTGGTTCGCACACGAAACGAACCGGGCCCCTGGGATTAAAGGCTAATAACTCATAGATCAGGCGTCCGATTGACGTGCCGTCTGTTGCATTGAGACCCCTATGACGAGGAAGTCCATTGATATACTTATTCGTGTGAATTTGAGATACATGGAGTATCGACATGTATCTCGTGGAGTGGACCCTCCTGGAGACGAGCGTTCAGAGTACGGAGACCGTGTAGCCAGCTGAGACTTGATGACTGCTTGACCGACTCGGCTTGGAGTGAGTCGACTAGACCAGTGGACGGAGCACTACTTTGTGTGGATTCAGACCCATGGAGGAAGGAGAACTACTATGTGACAGTGCAGAATCGCGGTACTCGTCCAGAGAGTACCTCTGCAGGCTATTAAGGGGTGTGCATTACTGTGTTTGGGTGGCATACCCTGGAGGGAAGAACTACTTTGTCTGGGTGGCTGACCCGCGGTAATCGACAGGAGGAGTACATCAGCAGTCTTAGGTTGGTGAGCAGTACCTCGGAGTCGTGACAGGACCACTGTACACTCCAGAGACGAGGCACTTCAGCAGTTACGGTTTTGATAATGAAAATCATGGTTTGAGCTGAGACTATGACCTTTGTGTTTACCTCATTATTGATATGGGTCACTTGATAACTTAGGTATATGTATGGGCATATACCTGGGTAGTGGTTATCCGTTGATTTCAAAATCTTTGTGTTTCCCCATGACTGAGATGAGTTACTTGACAACATAGGTGTATATATGGGCATATACCTAAGTAGAGGTTATCTGTTGAGATCTTCTTCATTGTTATCCTTGTTGGTTTTAAAGTGACCGTGAGGGTCTCGGGGTCCCTAATAAGTATCGTTATACTCACCCCTGCACGGGCTATGCCCGCACCTCGTTGTGTTGGTTGCAGATGACGGGCAGTTCTCACAGAGGCCGAGTGTTCGAGGACTAGACGGTAACCAGAGGTGGACTTCATGGTGAGACGAAACTCGGAGGAAGTTGACGGGCGAGAGCGTTGTGGTGGATATCTGTACCTACCCTTCAGGTAGGATCCGTAGTGGACGATCCAGGAGCTGCGCTATCTGTACCCACCTTTCAGGTAGGATCCGAGGAGGACGACCCCAGAGCTTCTTCCTTTATTCCAGCTGTTTGTCTTTTTCTGTTGTACTTTCATTCAGTTGTAGCTATACTTTCAGTTGGGTTTGTATTCTGGCCCATTTACTTTTCAGCACGTTCTTTTGTAATTAGTGTTTTACTTCCACTTGTACTCTGTTGTGTTTTTTTTACTTTTATAAAGGAAATGCCTTCCCAGTTATCATGATTTACACCTTTGTTTCTAGTCGCCAGCCCCTGGCCTATGGAAGGTGGGCATGGGGTAGTCACGGCATGGGCCCCGAGGACTGGTCATGACAAATTGGTATCATAAGAGTTAGGTTCTACCACAGAACTTATAACTCTGATATTTTCTTTCTGTGAAGCGATAGTGTTAAGAGTACCGAGTGTTGTTTTCAATTCAGGGTGTCCAGTGTTGGTGCGGGCGGCCGATGTATCCATACACTAGGACCTTGACAACTAATTTCTATCTTTGTGCATCAAAACATTGACTGTGTTTGTGTTTTCAAAGGTTGTCCCTTAAAACAGATCAAACCAGGTCAGCTCACCAAGTATAAATCGTTTGACTGTGTCACGTATGTTTCTTTCAGGATGGCTTTTCACGGATGACCAGTTAGATCCCAGAGGGATGTGCCTACTGATAGCCTGTCGAGCGACGAGGCTTTGGTAGAAGGCACTATTGCAGTTGAGGAACCAGCAGAGGCACCAGCAGTACTACCAAATGTTGGGCCACCGATGCCACCATCCCCAGCAGTAGGTGATGCACGCCACTTGAGCGTGCTACACGAGTTCCAGTGCCCGAGGCCACCCAGGTTCTGGGGAGAGACAGACCCGCATGCGGCTGTGGATTGGCTGGAGGCTTTGGTGAGAGTCTTCAGGCTAGTGGGGACGCCAGTAGACATCATGGTGATCTTTTCTGCCAGTCTTTTTCAGGCAGCAGCAGGCAGGTGGTGGGGCACTTGTTCCAGTTTTGCGACGGGATGACCATCACATGGGAAGACTTCGAGACCTTCTTCAGGGTGGAGTTTGTACCAGTAGCTCTGCACCCCGAGCGTGTTCAGGAGCTGCTACCTTTGCCGCAGGATTTTCAATCTGTAGCCGAGTCATCTGTGGGCAGTAGACAGATGATGCAGAGGTCCAAGAAAACTAGATCCAGCCACATGAGGAGTAGAAAGTGTTATGAATGTGGCAGTAAGGGTCACCTGGCACGTGATTGTCTGACCCCCCCGCACAGTGGATCCACAGGCATTGGAGGAGCCACCGAGGCAGAAGTAGCGGTGGGTTGTTGAGCAACAGCCGGACAGTGGACAAGGCAGTTCAGCTCTGGGAGCAGGTGAATAGGAGCAGAACTAGAGGATACGTCCCTTGTACTTCTAGTACCATATTTCTATTGTATTTGTGTCTTTGTACTATGATCTACAACAATAAAAATACCCTTATCTTTGTGATGTTTTATTTCATGTCCTTTTGTTTGGTTTATACTGAGTGGTCCCGGTTAAGACTGTTGAATTGACCCTCACATTCGAGATTTCTACTGGAGGAGACCCAGTGACCACACACTGATGCTGACAGTGTGACTCGACCCTTGGAGGCGAGAGTGACAGTTGGATCTTTTGGTAGTAACGTCGAGGCCTTACGACGTCAGCCATGGCATGAATACATCATTCATGTCAGCATTGACTATATTAGGCAATGGGTGTGCTTCATCCAGGGGATGAAACCAAGATTATCTTTTCAAAAAAGGAGAAATTTTAGTAGCTCTTTCAGATCATAGGCAAAGAAGGTGTAGATCATTCAAGAACAGATGAAGACTGCACAGTGCAGTAAGAAATGGGAAACCGGCGCCAGCATTAGAGACTCGGGCGTGATAAATGTTTCAATAAGGGGAAGCTTAAAGTAGTGTGCCCAATGGCTCTAAAATTGATTCAAGGGACAGTATGTGTCCACTACTAGATGTCGTAGTATCAGATATTGATATGAATCATTCCTTCCTTCCACAAATCTTTTTCCAGACCTAGAGTTTCCGGTAAGCCGTATACTTGACCCTCACATCTAGAGATACCTTGGGAGAAGAATCAATAATCACACATATGCTGACAGTGTGGTCAGACCCTAGAGGCGATAGTTTCGGTTGGAATCTCTTGGTGGCAGGGTCGAGGCCTTGGGACGTTGGTTTGAGTATGGACTGGTCAATCACAGTTCATACACAAATTGACGGTATTAGGAAAAAAGGTTGTGGTTTAACTACGACGCCGTGATGGGTTTTCCTTGGTCGGCGAAAAGGAATCCCCAGGCAGCACCGGATAAACTCAAGCACATGAGGATGCTACCGATCACTCTTGAGTCGGTCAACCTTACCCTCGTGGCAGCAGTCATTTTGAGTTTCAGTTCTAACAGGAATTGGAGACCTCTAGAGTTCGAGGATGACGATCATGTCTTCATACAGGTCTCACCTTGATGAGGTTTATGGAGATGTGGCTGAGGCGACAAGTTAACTATGAGGTTCAACAGACCTTTCTAGGACCTCATCTAGGTAGGCGAGGTGGTTTACTGCTTGACCCATCCACCTCAATTGCACCAGGTGCATGATGACTTCCACGTATCTGAACTGAGGAGATACGTGCTTGACACGACGGATGTCATCGACCATAGGGAACTGGACTTTGGTGATGGGGTGACATTTGCGGGGTTTCAGTGGAGATTGAGGATCGACAAGAGCGGATCCTATGAGGACGGTCGATTCCTCGGGTGTGCTTTCACTAGCAATACGGGAACCTCCAGGTATGCACATGGGAGCGGGAGGCACAGATGCGTGCTCAGTACCGCTTTTGTGACCCTAGTTTCTGTTAACGCTTTATGAGGATGTAAAGCCCTGAGGTGGGAGTAATGTAAAGATCTGGAAATTTCAAGGAAATTTTTTTTTCTTAATTTTCTTTGGAATTTAACAAAAACGCAGTTTCTGATGGCACATGATTCTGAGGCCCTGTGTGCCCGGAATCATTTTCCGAAGTTTAGCTCAGGTACATTCAGTGAACGAATGAGCAGGTTTTCCTAACATTTGAACTGGTGCTCTGAATCGAAACCTGAGGGCACCGATGGTATCACAGTGCCGGTAATTGCTTAGAAACTTGTTTTCCGGAGTTGCGTTTCCTCAGGTGTGGTTACTAAAATTTTGGGTTAATTAAATTAATAAAATAAAATGGGGAAATAAATTTATTTTACTTAATATTTTTTAACCTAAGCTAAGTGGTTGAAGTGGGACCCACTGTATCCTACTCCACTAGGTAGGATATTTTTGGGGTGGGGCCAAAATGAGCCCCACCTTTTCAACTTCCATGAAACCCCCACCTTTGATTAAGGTAACACACCCGCACCCCCCTTTTAAACGAAGTCAACTCTTTCATTTAAAGTTTTTAATAAACACCTCTATTAATTGGGCGGTTTAAAATGTTGCAATTAATTCACTTAATTGTTTGATTCATTTATTAATTTTAAAATGTTTGGCGTGAGTAATAAAATAAGGTAACCCTTATTTTATTGTTATTTCCTTGGTTGTGCGAGAGGATTTTGGAGAGAACGGATCAAGGTCTTGGAGTTATTATTCCTCGATGAGGAACACGAAGAACGCTAGATCCTCAGTGTTCGACGATGCGATGCCGAAAAATCTTTTCTCTACGAGGTGACGATCCTTATTCCACGACGTCTCCTTCCGTGAAGTCTTCTTCCGCGATGTTCAATTCCGCGAAATCCTTTTCTGCGACAAACGTCATTCGATGACTACGCTCGAGGTAGGGAATTTATTTGTTATTGTTAGTGAACCCTTGTTTACGTCCTTATAAATCTATGAATGCGGATCCACTAAATATTAAGTTTATCCGTGAAGATTATGTTTGCGGGTTGGGAATTCTTGATTTCGGGGAAAACTGTTTGGGTTGATTTCTTTTGTTTGTGAAAATTCCTTGTTGTTCTTCATATTTTGTGCCGCTTGTTACCAACATAACGGGAGGAGGTTGGACCGCACGAACATGGACGACTCTCCTCCCCCTTTGTTGTTTTGATTCATTGCGGCATGAAAAAAGGCGGTGCAGTGCAATGACACCACGTGGAAACAAGAAAGAACGCGACGAAGAAGCACAGCTCCATCACGCCGCGCTGTTGAGGCCGAATGAAACCGCAGCCGGAGTTGGGGCCGTGGAGGAGATTGAAGACTCCACTGGTTGATCGTTGTGCGCGGATTGGCGGGCGACGATAAACAGGGCCGCAAGGTAAATTTGAAGCCTCTGCAGTGAAGGATGGGTCCCGGGAGGACCGTTGGCGAAGGCGGCAAGCAAAACGGACAACTGAAGCGCATCCGTTGGTCCGCGGAAAACACCGCCTACGGCCGGAGGCGGCGGTCGGCACCGGCCAGCCGCTGGGAGACGGCGGCGCCCGGTGCGCCGCCGGGGAGGGCCGCCATGGGTGAAGCCGCGACCGCGCGGGACTGAGGGAGGCTGGAGGTGGCGCTCAGCCGCGTCCGTTGGCAAGGGTGGAACCCACACGGGGCCGCGGTCTCATTCAAGCCCCCCCCCCCTTTGTGCATCCGCTCAGCCGTTTTGGCCAAGCCACCGGGCCTGGACATCGCGCTGGGCCGGACCACCTGGCCGGGACGTGCCCAGACCGTCTCGGGCCGCACCCAGGCCGGGCCATGCCGCGCCCAAGCGAGCTGGACCCAGACCCGGTTCGGGACGACCCGGTTCGGGCCGACCCGAGGGGGGTCTCGGGCCAGATCGGTCCGGGCCCGAAACCCCCACTTCCGGACCATTTTTTGGTCTTTTGCTCATATCTTGCGGTACATACCTCTGATCGACGCACTATCAATTGCGTAGTGATACTTGGATCGGGACGGTCGTTTTGGTATATTACACTCATGGTTTCGGAAAACTTTGCGTATGGCCAGGTTGGTTCGGATACGAAACCAATCGGGCCCTCAGAGCAGAAACACTTATATCTTGAGCTCCAGACGTCCGATTGAAGTGTCGTCGACATTGTTGGACTCCTCTTGATGAGATAGAACTTTTAGCATACTTCTCCTGAGTTTTGGTTGCAGTTGGATAGTGGCCGGTTTGGATTGTACACGAAATCCAACCGGGCCCCTAGAACGGAAAAGCTGATAACTTTCAGACTGGACGTCCGTTTGACGAACCGTCAGCGGCGTTGGTGGTCACATAGAGAAACTGTCCCTATGAGTATACCCTATGTGATTTCGGGGTGAAGTTGAGATATGGTCAGGTTGGTTCGCACATGAAGCCAACTGGCCCCCTGGGACGAAAAGGCTAATAACTCACAGACCAGGCGTCTGATTGACGCACCGTCTGTTGCATTGAGACCCCTATGACAAGGCGGTCCTTTGAGATACTTATTCGTTGGAAATTGAGAAGCTTAGTGTATCAACCTCTAGCTCAGGGAGCGGACCCTTTTGGAGATGAGCGTTCGAAGTACGGAGACCGTGTAGCCGGCTGAGATCTGACGACTGCTTGACCGACTCGACTTGGAGTGAGTCGACTAGACCAGTGGACGGAGCAGTACTTTGTTTGGGTGCAGACCCATGGCGGATGGAGCAATACTGTGTGACAGTGCAGAGCTGAGGTACTTGTCCGGAGAGTACCTCTACTGGCTATTACGGGGTGTGTACTATTGTGTTTGGGTGGCATACCCTTGCAGGAAGCACTACCGTGTTTGGGTGGCAGACCCGCGGTACTCGAATGGAGGAGTACCTCAGTAGTCATAGGTTAGTGAGAAGTACATCGGAGTCGTGACAGGACCACTGTACACTCCAAATACGGGGCTCTTCAGCAGTTACGGTTTTGATAATGAAAATCCTGGATTGAGCTGAGACTATGACCTTTGTATTTACCTCGTGATTGAGATGGGTCACTTGATAACTTAGATATATGAATGGGCATATACATGGGTAGTGGTTATCCGTTGATTTCATTATCTTTGTGTTTCCTCATGACTGAGATGGGTTACTTGATATCATAGGTGTATGTATAGGCATATACCTAAGTAGAGGTTATCTGTTGAGATCTTCTTTGTGGTTATCCTTGTTCGTTTTAGAGAGACCTTGAGGGTCTCGGGGTCCCTACTGAGTATCGTTATACTCACCTCTGCACGGGCTATGCCCGCACCTCATTGTGTTGGTTGCAGATGACGGAAAGTGCTGATAGAGGTCGAGTGTTTGAGGACTAGACGGTATCCGTAGGTGGACTTCATGACGAGATGACACTCGGAGGAAGTTGACGGGCGAGAGCGTTGTGGAGGCAATCTGTACCTACCCTTCAGGTAGGATCTGTAGTGGACGATCCCGGAGTTGCGCTATCATTACCTACCATTCAGGTAGGATCCGAGGAGGACGACCCAGGAGCAGCTTCCTTTCTTCCAGTTGTTTGTCTTTTTCTGTTGGACATTCGTTCAGTTGTAGATGTACTTTCAGTTGGGTTTGTATTTTGTCCCATTTACTTTTCAGCACTCTCTTTTGTACTTAGTGTTTTACTTCTGCTTATACTCTGTGGTGTTTTGTTTACTTTTATAAAGGCAATTCCTTCCCATTTATTGGGATTTACACCTTTCGTGCTAGTCGCCCGCCCTTGGCCTATGGAAGGTGGGCTTGGGGTAGTCACAGCACGGGCCCTGAGGACGGGTCGTGACAAATACATTACTTCTATTATAATATTGAAACCATTAAACCCATGATAATTATATAATAAATTGGATATTTAAATCCCCATAATTCACATCTACAAATAATAATACGAAACATTTGTGTGAAGTAGACACACTACACAATAAAACTAAGTGGTGAATAGGGAATTCGTTTTTTAAAAATAAATGTGAGATAGTAAATCCCCTTATAACCATGGTATAATATGAATTAGAAACCCCAAAAGTAATAATCATCCAATTAAAATTTTCCTAACAATGTAGAAAAAATATTTCATGATATAATATATCAAAAGGGGCATTATATACACAATACAAAATGAACAAGTGGTGAATATATATTTTTCCTCAAATAAGTAAAAAGAGAGATGAAGATCCCCTAAAAATAATTTATTACTTGAGTGAGAATATATCAATTAAATAATTAGGTGTGAAAAATGAAAATACAAAAAAAAGGGAAAAAATAAATATTAAAATCATTGGTCATTTCAAACATATTCATGAAAAAACATAATTAAGGAAATAAAATTTAATCTCAATGTCAAAAAATTTATTTACGAAACCCCTTGAAATAGGATAACATCTAAATTAGAAAACAGAAAATTAATAATAATTAAATGAAAAATTTGAATACCTTATTGATATAATAATTCTTGATATAATATATCAAAAGGTTTTGTATATAGAGGACAAAAAAATTAACTGGTGAATATGAAATTTATATGACATAATTAAATAAGTTATACAAAAATATCTTACCAAGGGTATCATTTTGTTAATTTCCCACTATATTCATGAATCATAAAATTATTTTAAATATATTTTTTTAATAAACCTTTACATGTTTATTAGTACTTTTAACTCACTAATAAAGAAGTATTATACAATTACTTAATCACTAAAGTTTATGTAATTTTTTTTGACCATATTTAGAATATGTGTCAAAATTGGTACTGATTTGTCGACTATAGTCATTGAGGACATTAATTAATCGTATAAAAATAATAAAAATGAAATAGTTATCATATTTTTCAACAATAATACTTTTATAACCATGCCAGGAATATGGTTATGAAAATTGAACCAGTTTTATGATAATGGAGACGATAGGTCGTGTGTACGTGTGAGTAAAGTTATCATTTTCAATGATCATAATAGAAAGAAGGTAAGTAACATTTATCAAACTATAATATAAAATATATCATAAATAAAATAGCATTTATATACATAGATATAATTCTTGTGATGTGGTGAGGAAAATAGATTGATGAAGTCACATTGAGGAGGTGGTAGTCAACACATCCACAAATATTGTAATCACATTTTAGGTGTGAAAAAATAAAAAAGGATTTGTTATAGATACTAATATGTAATTATGTAATTAATATAAATTTTTTTAATAAATTTTATATATGTTTTTAAACCAATCAGTAATATATTCAATGTAAATACTGAATGAATCACATCGCTTTCAAGAGGCAGTAGTCCACATATCCATAAAAGATGTTTTTATATTGCATCAAAATGAATTTCATGATGTAACAATTTAATTAATAATTAAATAAATATAAATAATTAATCATTATCAGATATATCATATAAAATAGTTTTATATAATAATTACCAACCATGAGAGTCGGTAGTAGAAAAAATGACATCATTTTATAAGGCGATAGTCTATCGTAGACAGAAACAAAAATTTCATTACCCTTTCATAGATATTCATGTAGGTGTGTGAGAGAAAATTAAATAAAAACATATCAGTATATTTATGATACATTGGTTATTTTTAATAATTTAATAAGAATAATGTAATGTTTAGTGAAAGAAATAATGAAATGTTATCATTTATGAATGATACCTCACATTTGGGTAACTCTATTTGTTTTACCCAATGGAATTCCTTTATTTTATTTCTACAAAAATTAAGAATCCTAATATGATTGTATGGATGTTGGGAACTTATCTATTAAGGGTTTGGAAGATAAAATAATCTTTATATATGTATATAATTTGGGAGGGTGAGTTCTTTTTTACAGTAAAGGAGTGATATTCTTAGAAATACAAAATTGTAAACACTATTAGGATGTATCCCTTACCTCATCTTCTTAAAAAATGAAAAAATTTATTGGATGGGATGTATGGTCAATAAAAAATTAGAATGAATTATTATCATTTTATCCCTTAGTATTTATGTTTAATCAATTCTATCATTATTGTTTTTACTAAGGTAACATTTAGCTTTTTATTTAACTATGTAATCTATACTTTAGGAATAAAAATTAAAAGAGTTTTTTTTGAAAACATATAAATAATGATTATATATATTATAGTTAATTTATTAAATAAAAATTCAATGTGATTGTAAAATTATGTTTAATGTAAACACCTGTAATCTGAAAACCCCTATTTTAACAATATTCACGCTAATTAGTTTTAATTTCCTTCACTAATATATTTATTAAAAAATTATGTTGAACGTATTAAAATATATATTATTATGAATTGAAATAGTTATATAATTTTTTACCAAATTCTAATTACTGATGTTTAAAAAAGAGAATTAATTATAATCCTACAAACAAAGAGAAAAATATGTCTCTTAATGTGAAATTTTCAAAATCTCATAATTTTTTTATGTGTTTATTAATTATTAAAATGACAGAAATATAGTAAATTGGATTAATTTATGTATAATTGAAATAATTTTACATTAAAATAAATAAAAAATATTATTTTAACTTATATATTATTTTGATGAAAAAGTAGTTTTCTATTAAAATCTACTATTATTTACAATTAATCAAAATATAGAACTTCACATAATAATCAAAGTAATTAAAATGACGAAAATGTTAATTGTCCAAACTGAAATATTAATTTATTTTTTTCTTAAAACATTTATAATATATTCAATATTTAGTTTTGAAACATTTATTCCATTAATAGAAGAAAAAATACCCCCTATAAAAAAAACTTCATTTTATACATGAAATTGAATATATTTGAATTTTATCCTTAAAAACATATTTTTGAATTGAAAAATATTATAGTGTATATAAATAATCAGATTTAGTGTATATTGTTCACTAAAAGTGACTAATTTAATTTATTAAGGTAAAACTCTTCTAGGGGAATAAAAATAACTTTTTCATAAACATATATCCATTATATTCAATTGGTTATTATTATTTATTGTAACTTACTATTACTATATTAATAACATTATAAACACATGTAAATCAAATATTCATAATTTAGTTAATCTTATTATTTACCAAATTTAAAATCGATAGCTGATAAAAATCATAATATTACATGTATATTTTTTATAAGATGACTCTACATTGCATGTAAAACGAGATATCGAAGACACATGATGTTACAAGAAAAACCAGATAAACCTGTTGTCGTGTAAAACTAAAAAAAATATTCATTTATTATTAAAAAATCCTTTAAATAAGTTAAATAAATTTGAATGAATATAATTCATAATTATTTGGGATGTAACATCCCACCCACCATAAAATAAATTTCACCTTCAAAATTCACGTGGCTTGTCAAATGATTTTCATTTAAGAATTATTTCAATGAAACCCAATTAAAAAAAGTGTTATTTACATAACCTATTGATATAAACCAATTTTCTGTACCAAGGCCACCAATAAATATCATATTATATACATCCAAATAGGAAAAATAATGTGTGAAATGAAAATTTAGACATGGAAGAAATGTTTAAATATTCAAGTAGAGTAATTTAGGTCCTTGATAACAAAAAATGAATTCTAAATGTAAATTTATGATAATAAGAAAAATAAATATGTTAGGGGAAAATGGCCATAAGTACATTTAAATTTTAGGTACTAGGATAATAAGTTTGTTTTAAGAATCTTTTCTAAGAGAAAAAATATTAACTTACCATATAGAAAAAGAGAATGAATAAATATTCATACATGATGAGAACAATTTTTTCCATTTATCAATATTACAAAAATATAATATTTTTTCCATGATAATAAGTATTAATGATTACATTTTTCAAAAATAATGCACTAAAATAAAATATTAAAGGCCACATAACCTTAATGGGGATAAAAAGGTATTCTTTCTATGATAAATAATTAAACAAAACCAATATGTTTAGTATATGGTAATATAATTCCAAACATTAATAAACTATCACATTCTAAAAACTAATCATCAAAAATCAATAGTAATAAACAAATATGTAACTAAATGATTTAGTTTCACTATATCCCAAATTATCAAAATATCCAAAAAACAAATTTGTTATTTAACCTCAAGGGATATCTCATACCATGTATATTTCAAGACCAAAAGATCGACAAATTGTTTTTAAGTAACATTATTTAATTAGTAACCAAATCATTTTTCCATCATGTAGTTTTATATATGATAATAAATATGTTCTCATTATTACCTCAACATCCATTATCATATAAACACAAAAGGATATAAATAACATAAAAAATATTTCTAAATTTTAATGGAATACATCACATCACATTATATTTAAGTTTAAAATATATAAAATTCCATTAAATCATTCCCAAAATTTCATTAATAATGCCAATATTTTTACTCACTAAAAATTATTAAATCATAAATCTTAATAAATTGAAATTATGAAAAACTATAATATTATATTCATATGAAGGAATCCATAACATTAAATATAAAATAATATAAAAATATCCTAATCTATAAAGTTATCTAAAGTGACATTTGATATCAACAGTAATATCATATATCCAACACTTTCAAATCCAATTTAAAAATATATTGCATTAGATTCCCGTCTTTGATGCTAATAATTATTACAGTAACTTTTCATATAAATATTAAAATTTAAAAAATGAAAACATGGATCAATAACATTTTATAAGACCTTTGAGGTTCAACGTTTTATGTAATTAGGAAAAAACTATACATAAATTATTCAAATGTCTTCAAATAAACATTTCTTCAATTTTATAGAACTTCATTTATTTGAAATTATGTCATCAAAATCATCCTTGTAAAATACCATATAGGGTTAAAGCATTATAAATAAAACTTTAAAACCTAATTAGAAAGTAAAATAATCAAAGTGAGCTCAAATTACTAGTAAGGGAAAACGTAACCATTAATAAATGAATGTATTCCATGAGAATAATAGTGTTTAAGGCTATGATAAAAAAACTAAATGCATGAGAGAATCCAAAAAGATAACAGACCAATAGAGAACCAAATAAAAAAATATGAAACCATGTATAAGGAAAGAGTCATAAACATAAATATTAAAAAGAAATGTCTGGTCAACCTTGATCATTAAAATTAATATAAACTCAAAACTAGAAATTAAATCTCTTTTTGGTAACATATAATATCACTTTCACTAAATCATTTCAAAACCCTTTTAATTGTAACAACAATATGTATGAATTCAAACATTATAATTTACCAATTGATAAGATATATATAATGGAAATCACCCTTTATATAATCTATATTGGTCTCACCTATTTTTCACGAACTATAATGGGTATTACCCTTCGTATAAGCTATATCGGGCTCACCTGTGATATATAATGGGGATGAAACCTCCATATAAGCTGTGTTGGGATCACATATTCTAAATAATGCCTCAATAACATATAAATAATGATAAAATTGAATTGTAAATCTGAAATAAAAAATTACGATAAAATTATAATTAGATAAACCCTTGTAAAAAAATTGGTTTAGCCTCATTCACCTTGAATCATTATTAATACATGGAAAAAATGAGTTCTAAAAAAACATTAAAATATGATTAACCCATAAATAATAAATGGGTTCCAAGAAAAATAAATTTGAAAAATTATAAAAAAATGGAATATAAATTGGATCCATAATAAGCTATTTGAAACAAGATTAACCATTGGAAAATAAAACGGTTCCTTAACAATATCAATTGAACCAAATTAACTCGTGGAAAAGAAATTGGTTCCTTTAAAATATATTGAAATGGTCATAATATATCCAAATAAATAATAAGGATAGTATAAATAAAAGTTAAATAAATGAGGATAAGTCAGAGAAGGAGTTTTGTTATGATGATGAATGGAAATTATCTTAAAATTCTATTAAACACACATGAGTAAAATAATATTTAAACATTCAAAGTATCTAATACAACATTTAAATGTTTGAATCACAATAACCAAAAATGGAAAAAAATTAAATGAAATATTTAATATAATTTGAATAATGATATTCATGATATATCATGTCCAAGATAAGTATACAAAGCATTTAAAATTATATATTTGTATATAATAGAAAACCTCTCAATGAAGGAAAAGTGTGATAAAAATTCATTTCCACATTTGGAACAATGAAACACTAAACCCCAATACAATAATATCAATAATTTTATATTTAACACAATATAAATTGATTCATAATATCAATTCAATTAATTCAAGTGTATTAGATAAAGTAGACATCAAAAATAAGATTTAAATGTGGAATAAGTATTGTAGAAATAAAATTAAGAGTAGAAATCCCTTTACAACAATGGAAAAATTTGAATCATAAACCCCATAAGTAAAAATAATTGAATGTTTCATTTAAATACAATTAATAGTAAATATTTCATGAAATAATATTTAAATTATGATGTAGAAACACTACCCAAATGTATTAAGTGGTAAATATGACATTTATTCCATAGATATAAAATGTGTTATGAAAATCCCATTCAATTATAGTATCATTGGAGTTGGAATAAATCAATGATATAATTATTTTTAAAACATATATATCCATAAAATTTACGTGTAAATAAAATATAATAAAAAATGTTGTAATTTCACACATATTATTGGCAAGAAAAACAACTAAATAGAAATTTATCCCAATGAATGGAAATTTAGTTAATAATCCACATACAACATTGTGGACATATTAATTAGAATCCAAAAGAATAATAATATTAAAATTAATCACTTAAATAAAATAAATATAAAATCATTAATGATATAATATATCAGAAGTTTCAGTATATAAACCACACAAATTAATTATTTGGAGAATATGACATTTATGCCACAAATCTAAAAAATTAAGTTGAATATCCCATACATTGTGTCCAATTTTTCAATTCAATCAACTAAATTAAATAAAAATTTTATTATGTTAATTATCTACTTTATTAATAACATTTTTGAAAAAAATTTATTGCTTCTAATTAATTTAATTAAAATTTACATACAATTAAGTAAACATTGATGTTATGTCAGATTCCTTGACCATATTTAACTTATATGTTAAAACTGAATTTTATTGGCATACTATGCTCAATCCGGTCATTACATAAACATTTAAATAGTAATAGTAATTAAATAACTATCAAATTATTACAAGAATTTTAATTTTAAAATCACATGGGAATAAAGGTTATAAAAAACTAACCTAGGTTATGATCATGGAGACTATAGGACATGTGTATGCAGGAGTAATAATCCCTTTTTTCGATGATGGTTTTTGAAAAATGTCAAGTAACATCTATCTTTTAATAATAATTATTGAATAATAAATAAAATTTTAATAAATAATATATATATATATAAATATAATTGTTGATAAATGGTGATGAACAAGTAAGAATCATATCATTTTAAGGATTTGGTATTCCACACCTCCATGAACAATGTTATCACTTTTTTAGTGTGTGAAATCGAAAAATGATATGTTTTTCTCCTTATAAATAATTATGTATTTAAGATAATAATTTTTTAATGTATATCATATATATTTTTAAACCCAAACTTAATACCTTCCATTTAATGCGTGAATGAATCACATCGCTTTGAGGAGGCTGTGGTCCAGATATCCACAAACGATGTTATCGTATGTCCATAAATTGGAAATAATGAAGTATTAATTATAAAATAATTAAATAAACATAAATAAATCATAAATATAATATATATATTATAATATATTATGAAAATCAATATTTCAATCCATTATAGGTGGTAAATGAAAAAATGAAATTGTTTTACCAGGTGGCTGTCCACCGTACACATGAATGGTAATTTAGTTATTCATTTGACATTAGTTTGTGTTGGTGTAGGAGAAATTTCACGTACCGAATCTGGTCACCGCCAAAACAGGCACCAAAACCTGCCCATGACATGACCCGAAGGGTGTTCACTATCCCCACAGGTTGGCACAAGTGCCCGGGTATCAACCAAATCTGGTTGGGGAATGATTTACCCGAGTTTGAAATCATAAATAAAAAAACAATCAATTATTAGAATCTGAAATTTTCATGCTAAACAATTCTTAACAAAACCAGATCTGAATACATGTGGTTGAAGACACTAAAAGTGGTCTAAAAACAAATAATGACAACATAATGACATCCCCATGGAATTCACATGTCAAAGGGGTCATCACCCGCATGCCTTCTCTGCCACTCCGCCCCAATGATGGGGACTAACACCCTGAACTGCCATCACCCTTAGCCTTCCCTTTAACTGAGTCAAGCATAAGTAGGTCTACTTACACCCAAGGGGTGTAAGTAGGGTGTGATCCTACGACCAATAGGATACCACCAGATGATTCCAAAGGGCATTAAATACAATGTGAACAAAACAAGCAATTTTAATACACAAGGTGAAACAATGTTAAAATTCGAAGAAATGCAGCTTTCAAATGAAAAGATTTTTCAGTCCAAGAATTTTAGAATGTTAACACATTAAATATAAATGTGAGATACAATAAATTACTTCCAAAAATTCCCCACAACAAGGGTAAATACCACAAATCCAATGATCATCAAAATTGGGAACACCCCTAAGCACTAGGTTGTCTCGGGCCCTATGTACATTGTACCTCAGTGTAGAGTAACAATAGAAAAATATGTTCTCGTGCATGATCCACTAGTAGGGAACATACCCATATCCTAGTGGTCCCAAATCATCGTCTAAATAGTTTAGTTAGAGTTTTCGTTATCCAAATTCTAAGTGGAACAGGGACAAAACCCATCTGATCCACTAGCCGTACTAGTACAAATCTTCCCCACCTAGGTACCTGGGCTTCCCCTTTTGTGCTAAAACAATTTCAGCAAACAACAGAAATAATTTTTCAAATAAAATATCACTACTGGTCTCAAACAAAAAGTACAGTAGCTACACACATTTTATACCATTTAAAACACACAATAAAATAATTTTATTTTCAATAAAACAACCTCTCAAAACACCACATTGTTTTGCACCCAAAGCTCTTTAAGATATCAACTTTGCACACTATATGAACACTTGTAACTCATTAAAAAAAAATTTCAGTTCAATAACATATAATGAATACAAAAATTCAGTTATGGGGCAGTTAAATAGGAACGAAGAAGTTATATCTTTTAAAAACCACCATTTTCACACAAACATGGCACTTAAAGCCCATTTGCTTCCCAAACACCATTTAAACAAACTTTAACAGCAACAAAAAAAGTAATAATTATTAAAAACAGTATTTTTAGTCATAATACCATTCAATAAAATCAAATAAGTAATTTTAGGTCAGCCCAAATGAAGCAATAAAATATTTTAATGAAAAACCCCCCAATTTCACAAAAAAATGGAACTTAAAGTTCATTTGCATTATAAATGCAACTCAAACCAATATTTACAGAAACATTAAAGTGAAATAAACATTAAGGTACCATGAACACAACAAGATAGTTCACAAAAATTGCACACACAATGGAATCACCTACCAAAGTAACAAAAACCCTTGAATTTCCCTGCGAAAATCAAATCGCACCGCCACAACACCAAGATAGACCTAGGTCAAACCTGAAACCACAACAATTGGCCAAGAAAGCCCAATGTTAAACCCTAAGTTAGAAAACCCTGTTTTTGGATATTACGAAACTCAATGATAACCAAATAAACCCTAAGAACAATGAATGAAACCCAAAGTAGTTTGGAAGAGGAAAGAAAAGGGTTCAATTACTTGATGTATCTTGAAGTAATCACTCCAAAACACCAGTAGATGAAATTTAAAAGAGCCAAAATTTAGGGTTCGTTCGAACAAGACATATTAGGTCAATTAGGAACTAGAATGGAGGAAAAATCATGAGAATTGAGAGAGTTATAAATTATGTACTTTTCCTCTTATAATCTGGGGGATTTGAGGAAGCCTTGAAGTTCGGAACTAAAGCGCGATTAACCAGATCTCCAAAGAGGGGGGAGAGAGCTCAAAAGCGTGGATGGGTTAATTAGTCTTGGGTGAGACATGGAATCATCGAAAAATCCCAAAAATGGAATTAGTCATAAAAGAATCTCAATTTATTTTTAAAACATGAATTGGGCCTTCGGGCAGGCCCAACCCCTTACATAAAAACCCAAATAAACCCTAGTTATGGATATCTAAAACCTCCAAATTTCCTTGGTGGTGTTAATAGGTTAGGGGAGGTCAAGTAGAGATTTTAATGGATGAAAAATATTGAAAAATGAAAAAGTTATAAAATATAAAAAATTTATTTTTTAATTTGGAATTGGACTCACGGTTTGACCCAATTCATGAATACTCATATATTCTTCCCTAAAACCTATGGAAACCCCCAAATCAAAGCAAGGATGTAAAATAAAGGAAAAATACATTTGAAATATGTATTTTATTTGACAAGGAACCCATGACATAACAATATATAATTATATATTGGATAAATAGTTTATAATCTAATAACTAAATAATATGAAATTAATAGGGTTACAAATAAATAAACTAAAAGTTATCATGGAATAATTTTACCTCTTAATCGGGTAACTCTTTTGGTTTGCACCAAAGGACTTCCTTGGATTTATTTTTTTAGAAATTCAATCGTATAAAAAATAGGATGTATTTGGGGAGGTATTTTTGGTAGTTTTTGGATGATCCAAAGGGCATTGTAGGTGTGCATATATGAGGAGAGTGAGTTCCGCTTTATATTTGAGGAGTGGAATTGTTGTAAATACAAAAAGGTAAACCCTATTGGGACATATATCTTATCTAATGTGATTAAAAAAGGAAAAAGTACTAAAGTGGAGGGGATTAATGGATGATAAAAACTTAAATCACTCAAAATTAAAATCAATTTTATCTTTTTTATAATTTTTTAATTATGTTTATTAAATTGCATTTACATAGATTTACGAAGGTAACTTTTATCTTTTTATTTTAGCTAGGTTATTTATAAATTAATTCTATATTTTAAAATAGAATCATTAAATAAAATATAACTAGTTATTATACATAATAATTAGAATTCATTAAAATACATATTGTATGGGTAAAAGTAACTTTAATACAAACACATGTAATGAAGAAACCCAGTTTTATCCTTAATAACATTAATTAATTTTAATTTCATTCATTAATATTTTTGTTCAAAAATTATGATGATCATATTGTACTATAAATTTTATTATGACTAAAAATAAATATAATATTTTGTAAAAATTAATATCAAATTATTGTAAAAATTAAACTATGTCAATCCTGAAGGCATGGCGAGAAAGTGGGTTTTTAATGCGAAAATATTCAAAATTTCACTACAATTATATACCACACTTCGATATAAAATTGATTCAGATGAACTAAATTCGATTAATATTCATATAATTGATGTAATATAACATCAAAATCAGTTAACATATAAATAATCCTTGAAGATTATTAAAAAAAAGTACTTTTCAATTAAAATCATGTATTTTTCACTATTTATCAAAATATGACACTTATCAGAAAAAATAACCAAACTCACAAAAATAAAATCTTGATATTCTAATTTGAAAATTTAGTTTTTTATTATAAAAAATACTAATGTTTCAATGATATTTTTTAAAAAATTCCAGCCATGAAAATGCTGCAAACCATCCTTTAAAAAAAATAATGTTTTAATGACTAAAATTTGTTGTATTTTTATTTGAATCCAAAAAAACATATTCAATTAATTGAAAAAAATAAACTTATTTACAACTTCTAAATTTCAATACTTTTTTCTACTATTATGGAATTATTTAATTTATAAATACAAACACATTTCAAAGCATAAATTTTTTTTATGAAAACACGTCATTTATATTCTATTTGTTTATATTTATAACTAATTGTTTAGAAAATAATTCGATGAATGTGTAAACCAAATATTCCTAATTAATTTAATCTTATTAATTATTTCCATTCAAATGGATATGTGATAACTTTCATTACATTAATGTTATATTTTTATCTCAAACGACTCGAACATGCATGTAACACAATTTTTCGTGGAAACAATATGTTACGTACCACAACAAATAAAATTGGTGTTGTTTATAACTAAATATACATTATTATTTGTGAGTATCAAAATCAATCATACAATTTACATTATTTTCAACTAATATTTTTCATAATATTTTGAGATGTTACAAATAATATGAATGCTTAATACGAATGACTATTACAACATAATTACTAGTATAAAATGGTATATGTGTTTATGTATAATTTTTTTATTGATATTAAATAAATATTTAATTCATAAATTAATAAAACATGACATGATCTTTAAGAATTACTGAATCATGTTCATTATATATTTCATCTTCAAGGATAGTGACTAAAAAAATCATGAATGGGATTTGAAACATATTAAATTCTTATCATTTCTCCAAATAAAAAATATTGAAGAACTTGTAAAGATTATTACTAAAATATGGAATGATATGAAGACCACTATTTTGAAACCAATAAAAATGATCAAAACTATAAACACTAAATGTGGAAAATCATATTCCTTCATGTAGATAATGACTAATTAGAGGATGATTGATAATGGAAATGAATAATGTTATGAATTAAGTGATTTTTTCCTAAAACATGAAGTTAAATTATGAATGTGTGATTATGGATAACACATAAGGGTTTCATTAAAAATTTTGATTCATCAAGAAATGATTATGTTTAACACTATATTTTCTTTTTTATGATATTATGACCACCCTACGGTAATATTTACATCATCAATATATTATATTTCATGATATTAAATATCAAATATAATGTTAACATTCACATGGAATTTTTTCCAAAGATGCAATGGTTGTAAGGGTTATCATCTTTATTTCCCTTAAGTGAGAATCATATTATTTTAATTCCAATAATTTCACTTATAACGTTTATATACTTCCTACATTTAATATCAACTCATGTGTTATATTTAAATCAGGTTACTTGATTTTAAATTTATATCCCACACTTTAAAGGGGTTATTATTAAATATTTTATGATGTTTGAAGGATTTCCATAACCAAACTGGTATTCTAATGAAATATTTCAATTTAAATAATTTGACTTCATTTTTAGATTTAAATAGACACAACAACATGTTTAGATGAAGAATATATAAATATTAAATTATTATGTGTAATTTATAAAATTTATATTGGATTGGAGGTTATGAATATTAATAAAAACATTACCAAATATATATGGTCCATTAATTTTTAAAATGTATTTATTAATGAAAAAAAGATTGTAATTTTAAAAAAAAAGTGAGTTATCTCAAAAAAAACTATTCTTCTATTTGTAATATTATTTTTATGTTAATAAATTAAATTCAAAAATATTAGTGACTTATTTTAATTAAATTGATACATTATATATTCAATCAATTACTTAATATTTAAATAATAATATTTTTATATAGTTTAATGCTTAAAAAATTATATTCCAAAAAAGTGATTTTTTTTTTCATATTGTGAACATACATTAAAAAAAATCAACCATTTATATGAAATGAATTAAAAAAATAATATCATATTAAAAATAATGATGATGAAAATTAGTTATTAGGACTTATTTATTTTTTTATCAATATAAATAATAACCAATGTAAAATTTATCATACCTATAAGGGGATAATCATGTTAATCAAGGTTAGAAAAATAATATGGCTATAGTTATTTATCAAAATTACAATTGGTTGAGGGTAATTACACCCTTAGAACCATATGATCTAAATTTAGTTTTAATGGGAAATTTTCCTTAAAAGAAACATATATAATATTTAAATCAATGAAAGTCACAAAATGTTGCCCTATTTTGTTTTCATATAACTTATGTGTCAATGTACATGATAAATCTAGTTATGAATAAATCCAAAAAACTATTTTGATCTCAATTGTATTATATTTATAATATAATTTTATATCATTATTTTACTATTAATATAATGACCATATATTCTTATGAAACGAAGATGATGTATTACGCAATTTAATAAAAATAAAACAATAAATGATTTTGAAAATAAAAAATGTTATATAATTTAAATTAGAGACTGTTAAATATTATTTATATAGATTTATATTAAATATTTGGGAGAATTAAAAACATTATATTTTTTTTAATAATTTTTCATGATATATTAAAAATTTTATTTAATGAAATCTATCAAAAATAACCGTAAGAATTTTTTTATTATATTTTATTAAATAAATCATAAATCTTAAAAATAGTTAAAGATGAAAATTATGTGATTATATGGTCTAAAATTTCATATATTTGTAATTATGGGCCATCACACAACATATAATTAAAAATTATGACCTTTTAATATTGAATATTCATTTTACTATAGAAAAAATTAAATTTAGTTAACAATGGGTTATTCAAAATGATATGGATTTAATTGACTAAAAAACCTATTTAAAGTATAAATTTTTATTACATTAAGAGTATATATATACATATATTCCATAGCAAGGATTTCTTAATAATATTGATTGAGAATTAATTCATTATAATTATTTTTTTTGATATTCAAAAAGTACGCATCATATCATTTAAAATAGGGTACCACCTCCCTAACTTCTTTACACCAGATAAAGCAATATAGCTCAACCTAAATCATCAAATCTCACTTTTAATAATCATAGTGGAATTATTTAGGTTATGGTCTTCTAAAAAACCAAACCTATTTCTCTTTATAGGTGATATAAAGGATTCATTACAAAGAAAAGGTAATCACTACACTCGATCACTTTCTTTTATACACTTTTTACCTCAAATAAACATATTTTTTTTCATAATGTAATATATAATGAATATTAAAAATGACTATGTTATATTTTAATTATAAAAATCCCATTATATACACTCTTCCACATAAAAAGACAAGTTAAAGTATCTCGTGTGTCTTTGTACGGCTTAACATCTCCATGTTGCGACAAATTACATTTTTTACAACCATATGTAAAGATTATAATTTTCCATGTAATTTTATTTAATTATAAAGAATTATTATGAGTCTAAAAAAATTTATGATGTGTGATTATGAAACTTGGTGTGCTTGGAATAAATTTATGAACATTGTTTAGGTACAATTAGTTAATTCAGAGGCAATATTTTCAATTTTTTTAATCGATGCTTGGATTAAAAATCTTAGTGCATAGATGAATCCCCCGAGCCATGATTTTCTATAGGGAGACATCACTTTGAATGAAGTAGGTTGGTAGAAAATGTTATATTTTGGACAGATAATATAATAATAAAATTACCTTTTTATTTTATTTTCCTTTTTCCTTTTCCTTCAACGGCCAAGCGGTGGTGGCGGGACCAATGATGTGTCAAGCCATTGAATGGCATGACTCCTCAATTCATTATAACAACACCATTGGAAATTAAGATGGTTCATTATTAAATTGATCCCCATTAATTCCACTTTCATTACTCCCCATCACCCACTCCAATATATATGGAGCCTTGAGTGGATTATTGGCACAGATTCACCCAACGATGAAGTTCTGAAAATGTTCCACGACACCAACCATAAGGACGACCAGAACAGTACCAGCGGGCAGTGACGAGTTCTACCAATCAGCGAACACCGACTCTTCCTCGAATGAGAAATTCTCCAACACTCTCTAGGCATGGATTCTTTAATTCCTAAATTCAAGAGCTTATGTATCATTATTCTACCATCTTGCTATAAATCTAACACGGAGGGAATGGGAAAAACAAACAAGTCCCTGACCCTCCTCCCTTTACGTTAGAATTTGGAGCATTCTTCCTGAGAATTATATTCAGGTGGATGAATCCCAGAATGCTAGGTGATGGAGGCAACCAGCAACAGCAGGCCATAGAGGAGATGGTGGCACACCGTTTTGCGCTGCTGCCGAAGAAGGTCTCGACTATGGCAGCAGAGGGTGACTATGGTGACCATCAATGGCCGACTGCATAGGAAGTGGCGGCGTGCCATCGTGCTCCTCCGAAGAAGGTGGCCGTGGCATATCGCTACGATGACCGACACCTACCGGCCATGGACAGAGGTAGTCGGCGCGTCGTCTGGAACCATTGAGGATGGTCACGACTCGGATACCAAGGCAGTGTACCGGTACTGGCAGTGGGTTGTGCAGGCAACCTTACAACACCAATAGGCACTGCCGCTCCACCTTTCGAATGGGGGGAAACCGCTCCCACTGTGCTGGCTAGGGTGGACCACACTTCAGCTGGCTACACCTCTAGCAGGTTGCGCCACTCCATATTCCAGGTCATGCAAGACCAGCCGGCCGCACCGCCCAGGCAAGATGGGCCGGTTCATGGCTTAGCAGGCCGTGCCCACCAGGACCCAGCCCTTCTAGGTCGGTCCAACCGGGTCAGATAGGAACCTGATCCATCGAGGCCTAGCTTCACAAAAGGATCCATAACATCAATTTTGGGCATCCGTTTGACGTACTGTCTATGGAGATGGGTCCCATAGAGAGAGGTGGGGAATTTGATATACTACACCCGAGCATTGGCGAATGTTGGTGTATGTCTAGGTTGGATTGAAACTGAATCCTACTAGGTCATCGGAAATAAAAGGCTTATAAGTCACAGATAAAGCATCCTATTGACGCTCCATCTGTCACGGTGGAACCCTTACAACATGGTGGTCCATTGGGATACTTATCTTAGATTCTTTGTGTCAATTTTTATAAGACAGATGGCTTTAAGAGCATATCATCCTAGGATTATGTATGATTTTAGCAAGAATCCAGTGGTCGTTAGAGAGATTGATCTTGGAGACAAGTCATACAAAGTTTATTACCAACAAATATTTTATGGGTGAGAACATACTGATCCTATGTGGGCAAGATCCTATGTTGGTTAGCACTTAGCGATCATGTGTGAGTCAGCATATACTGATCCTATGTAGGATAGTTCCTATGTGGGTCGGCAGGGGTTAACACTTAACAATACTATGTAGGCCTGAATTTGTATGTACATCAAAAATGCCTCTCGAAGGAATACGATGATATAGCTTCTCGGCTAATCTTCTTTACATAAGTGCTTTACTTATACCTGGTGTGATTTTAGACTTTATCATTATTATACATTCACCTCTATGGTGTTACCTTCATGGTGTTACCTTTTTGGTACTTTCACCTTCGTTGTGTTACCTTCATGGTGTTAACATTTCGGTACTTTCACCTTCATGGTGCTACCTTCGTGGAGTTAACTTTATGGTACATTTTACCTTTGTGGAATCACCTTCGTGGCATTAAATTAGTTTTATTTTACCATCATAGTGTCACCTTCATTGTGTTACCTTTGTGGTATTCTTCCTTCGAGGATCAGTTATAAAAATGGCACAAAAATGGATCCATATGTTTTTCTCATAAATGATATGTGTATCATTTGATAAAATATATATATGTATGGGTATATACGTAAGTAGAGTTCATTAAATCTTCATACATTGAAATTGGGGTCATTCGTTGTGGTTTTTTCTTTTTTGATAATCTGGGAGGCCTTATGTGTTCTCAGGGCCCTTATAAAGTTTTTTTATACTCACCCCTACATAGGCTACATCTGAACCCAGTTGTGTCTTGTGGAAATGACGAACATCATGGATCAAGGAAGAGGGATCCAGGACTAGATGTTGATCAAAGGTGGACTATTTGATGTCACGTGATGAAGTGACTACAGATTGTGAGTTGTAACTACCCTTTAGGCAGGATACTTGGTGGACGATCCAGGTGCTATTTTTTCTTTTCTATTGTACTTGTACTTTTTAGTTGGGCTTGTATTCCGGCCCCTTTACTTTCAGTACATTTTTACACAAACAGTTCACATCATGGTTACTTCTTGTTGTGATCTTGGATTGTGTGTTTTTATAGGTTTAAAGTAAGTTCCTTCTTGTTATAGTTATATTCCATTGTGGTGCTAGTTTCTAGCCCCTGGCCTATTGAAGGAGGTCTTGGGGTAGTCATGGCATGGTCCCCATGGGATAGGTAATGACTAAGTGGTATCCGGGAATTTAGGTTTAAAGAAGGACTAGGGTTGCGATCGTATCTATGTGGAAATATTTTTTAGTGTTTTGAGTGTTGTTTTATGTTTTGGGAACCTAGTGTTTGCGTGGCAGCTGGTTTATCCACACACAAAGACCCTAAATTCATATTTCTGAATAATTCCACGAAAACACTAGTTGCGTGTGTTTTTGAAATTTTTATCTTAGGATCTCCTTGATTCATCTCACAAGGTATAACATTTTGATAGTGGTTAATTTATTATCATTTTGTATGCAACCACTTTGAAATCATCTAGGATTCCCAAGAGGGAACATGGCAACATCCAACCACAAAATGAGGCCACAATGCAAGTCCCACTTATGGTTTTAGCACCATCGGGTGGTGTTCTAGCGGCACCATTACCCATTGGGTAGAAACTTCCACTTGCTCCACCAGTAGAGGGTGCAGTTTGACTGAGCGCATTGCATGAGTTTTTGTAGTATAAGCCTCCATGGTTCTAAGTCGGGATGGATCAACATGCATCTAAGGACTGGGAAGAGCTTATGGTCATAGTTTTTCACTTAGTTGGGACCCCATCTGATTTGATGGTGATCCAAGCTGCTAGTATCTTCTAGAGAGTATATGGGAGATGGTGGAGTCTGATAATCCAATTATACGATGTGGAGGCCCTCACCAAGGAAGGATTTTAGGACTTTTACAGGGAATATTTCATCCCAATTACCTTATGATCAATGCGTATATAGAAGCTTATACACTTACATCAAGGCAGCATGACTGTGGCCCAGTACTCAGTGAGGTTCAATGACCTCACCCGCTACTCCCCCAATATAGTATGATAACCTTTATTCTAGGACCATACCATTCAGTAAAGTCTCCAACAGGAGATCATAGCATCGATGAATTCGCTCAGTGTTCTAACTCAGCAAGGGGTGCTGGAGAGAGATCTTTTGGTGGAGTGGTTCCCAACTGAGCGGGCACCGACAAAGAGAGCCACCACCAGATGTTAGTTAGCAGATTCATCTGCAGCTGGAAGTAAACGGATGACACATAGGCCCAAGTGGGCTAGCCCTTCTTCTAGGCTACCTCGGGATATTGGGTTGGTGGTGTGGGGCATACGAGATAGAGGAGGATAGTTGAGGAGCAGGTAGTGCTACTCATACAGTGGGTATGGTCACATGGCTCATTACTACATGACCCTCCATACAGACGACCATCAGATTGTATAGGGACCACCGAGGTATAGGCAAAGGTTTGAGCGAGGAGGTACGCCAGGTTGATGATGTGGCAGAGGAGCTAGTTGTGTAACAGCCAGTGGCAGCGATTAGAGGTTCTACCACCATCACCTCTAGGTGGTCCACCTCAACCACAAGGTGTAGGAGGATAGGGATGTGCTTAGATTCATGAAGCTAAGGCCTTTGACCACATTACTTCATAGAGGATTTGATGTATGATCTGTGACTACACCACCCATGTTTCTGTACTTATAGACACAGGTGAAAGTCACACTTTTATTTCCAATGAAAATGTTCAGAGATCATAGATTACGATGGATCCATTGTGTTGATCCATGTAGCTAGAGACTTATGAGATAGTTGATTTCATTATTATACGTTGTTTCCCATAGAGTGAACATACAATAAGAGGTGAGAGCAATGTCGTGGATCTTCTAGTATTGGAATCGAGGCCTAACGACGTCATCCTGTGTATGGACTACTTATCTAGAGTCCATGCCTAGATTGTCTATTTTAGGCAAAAAGTGTGGTGTGTCTGTGAGGATAAACCTAGGTTTTCCTTCACCGGTGAGAAGGGAACATTCATAGAAAAGGATGAGCTCTTCTGGTGGAGGGTGTAACTGACCACACATCAGTAGGATAGCCTTACCCTCAGAGAAGTTCACATTTGGTGTCTGAGCTATCCTGTAGTGGTGGAAAAGAATGTTGATGTCCTTCTTGATGATGTTTTTCGACAACCTCCAGGAAGAGAGGTAGTATTTTAATTCAACCTATACCCCGGGACAACACACCAGAACAGAAAATGCCTTTAGAAAAGTTTTTATAGCGGCAGTTTACAAAACCACCACTTAACATTTCGTTAAAAATATTTAGAAGCGGTTTACAAAACCATCACTAAACCTTTACTTAAAAAAACTTAGCAATGGTTAATTAAAAACCGCCACAAAAAACTTTTAGTTTTTTACATCGCCGATACTCCCCCCCCCCCCCCCGCACCCGAGCGAACCCCGACCCCGCAAGGCTTCTCACCCCAACGATCACGAACCCTAACCCCAGTCCCCTCTGCTGCCCTCCCGTGCCACCGGTGACCTCGCTGTCGGTCGCTGCTGACCCTACTTCTCCCCCCAACACCCGCGATGTCTGCTTCTCTCCTGACCACATCGAGTTCTTTCCCTAGGTATTCTCTCCTCCCCTGCCTTTGGTGGGATCATCCTATTACGGTGGATTTTGAGTGAGTAATGGTTAGAAAAATCTTGTGGAGAAAAAATGCGTAAGGTTTTATGTACTTTAACCACTCATTTAGCTGCCTTCTTATAGGAAGATAACTGACTTAACCATGTTCATTATAGGAAATACCCCTCTGGCATTGTTAAATATGAATAATAGGAGTTAAAGTCCTAGAAATAAACAGACCATCATCCTGATGACTAACATATGGTTAAACTAGTATTTCAAGGGGAAATCTAGGAGTAATAAGTATCTCACATAATGGTAATATATAGTTTTTAACATATGTATATGTTTAACTAGTTGAATATTAAAGAGTAGTCTATTCATAGAAATAAGGAAGTTTATAGGATAATTTTGGAGGGTAATAAATTATCGTGTTTTTTTGTTGTTCTTCAAATTATAAATTTCAAAATGATTGTGATTGATCTGTGATGCAAGATTATTTGAGTTCATCCTATGATAATGAATATGACTTGTGTTCAAGTGATGCACATATACACATAGATCATAAGGTAAGGGTATTTTTGGAGGCTCTATTGTGTATTAATGATCATGAGTAGCTAATCAACATGATCATTTTTAAATGCAAATTGATAATTAAGAAGTTTTTGATCATGGGGGATATTCCTAGTTGAATTTTTGATATTTTTTATGAGAAGTGAATTATGGGAAGATATAAAAATTAGTTGGATTATATTTGATCGGGTTTTAAATTAGGATTTTGAATGGTGTGTTTTATGGAATTTTCGTAATCCAAAATTATGAAATAAATTGAGCCAGTCAACTAACGTATAAAATTGGGATTCATTTAGTTGAAAAAATAGATCAAAAGAAAAGAATAAATATAAAGATAAATATTCAGAGAGAATTAAAAAGTGATAAGATATTGAGAATTGGAATTCAATAATAATGATCATTTATACCTTTTATGTTTTTATGTCACAATAATGAAAAATAGTAATCCCAACTTATTTATATATATCATCAAGGCGTGGAGGAGATCAACCATTGATGTTGCAGTATCCTAGATCTTGATGGTGATTTTTTTATTTTTTTTAAATTTGATAATTTGTTTTAAACTAGTAGGAATATGATCGAGACATGGACACTATAACTAAAAGGGGATACATGCTGGGATGTAGGCAATCCAATACGTGGATACAACTAACATAACTATAAAGAATAAACTAGATGGGGATTAAGGGGCCCTCACAACACACAAACTAGTAGGAATCCATTCACTCCTAACTAATTGGAAGGAATATTTTGGGGGAATAAATTTGGGTTCCTATGATTGTTACTTAAATAACCCACTTGGAAAATGATGGGGAGGTAGGGATGTTATAAGGACGGTGAGGGTGGGGAGAGGGGGCAGAATGGATATTTCTATTTTGGAGATTTGGACATCAGGTGTGGGTGAGAGTGTAGATAGGCCTCTTGAGTATTTATCCTTTCTTAACCACCCTTATTTTTCTTCTTCTTCCTCCTATAATCCTAATTTTTATATCTTCGATAAATTCAAGCAGTCCACTATAGGGGAGGGAAACTTGTTGGAAAGTTCTTATTAATTTGGTCTAAATTAGATGAAAATTCTTGGAGGCAAGGAGCACTACTAAATTCCAATCATAGAGGAGGTTTATTGTTGGATACCTTCTAAGGGTAGATCCATGATGAATGAGTTTTTTCTTAGGGAAGTGGACCGGTGACTTAGGACGATCAACACTCCGCTCGGATAGAATCAACTAGTTTGGGAACATGAACAATAAGAGTAAGTTGATGTTGATAATTACTCTTTTTACACTATCCTTCTTATGAAAAATCAGATGTAGTCATTCCATAACACCCGGAAGAAATAGATTTTGGATGGAACTCTCTGAAACTAATACTTCAAAAATTTGTAGAAACAAGGTTCACCCAAATCACTACACTAAGTCAAAAACATAATCACTGTTCACTCTAAAAACATTCAAACAATATAAGTAAATATGAGAAATAAAAAAATAACACTTTGTTTTAATGTGGTTTATATTGAAACTCATGCATCTATGGGAGAAACATTGTATCATTTCATTTAGCTAGAAATAAAAATTTACAACATAGCGACTTATGATTCAATCCAGATTACTAGAGACAAGTAATCATAATTAAATTCACTATATCCATGAATGTATCCCCATCCCATATATAGAAAGAGTAAAGTTCTATTTTATAGCTACACTGACCTTTTAAAAGTGTGGGAGTCTATCTGTTTTAATATTCACACTGCCAATCTATTGTATAAATATTTAGTATGACTTCCACCGCTAGTAAGCCCAAAAACACATCACAACAGAACTGAACATTTCTATATATTGTAATTACAAGATAAATCATCCAAAAAAACACTTCCTTGCATTGATTAAATTAAAAGAAGCCTTTTATGATCCACCTTCTTCTGGAAACCTCATTCCCGAGTACTAAAGGAAAAAAACCTATCGCTGCCACAAATCCAATGAAATAAATAACTTCCAAAACCAATCATTCTTGTTGTCTAATTTCATTCAACTAATGTAGACTTCAAAAATTCCCATTAATCTCACACTTTTAGACCACTTCTGAGAGAACCATGTCACCACCATCAAATTCTACAAGATATAATTTAATTCGTACCACATATAATGTTTCACCACCTCTTTCTTTTCACCAAATCCCGATTGAGGATTTATGTTGACTCAGAATTTATGGACAAAAAATTTTGGTAAACATATATTCTAGGTTATATTTTCTATCAACCTTTCATAACTCCAAATCACTATCATCCAATATTTTTCAGATTTAATGGTACTTTAGATCAATGTGTATAGTTCTTGAATGAAACAATGGATTCATAGAAAAAATTACACTCTTACTATCACAAAATAATAACCCCTTCCACTGGATATGTCTGAGTTATTAAACTAAATGTCCCAACCATGCCATCTTCTTGCTAGCTTCGGTAACTACCACATGTTCTACTTCCATTGTAGAAATTGGATTCACTGGTTATAACATGTACATCCAACTGATCGTAATTCCTATGAAAGTGTAAACATATCTGGTTTCACACTTTTGAGAATCATAATCACCACCAAAGTAACCATCTATAAATCCAAGTATCAAATCATCATCTCCATAACAAAGAGTTTTAACTTATGTACCTTTAAGCTGTTGAATAATCCATGTAACAACTTCATAATAAACAATTCTCAAAGTTTCCATAAATCGGATTACCACTCCCACTACATGAGAAATATCCAAACATGTACATACCATATCATACCTTAAAATTATTATATCTAAGGAAAAAATAATTTAATCAATGTAAAAATTTTCTTCTTTCTATTAATGGTAGTTGTTGCCTTGAAATTTTAAAGTGTCCAGTGATAGAAGTTGAAACCATTTTACATTCCCTCGTTCCAAATCTCTCAATTATCTTCTGGATGAAAACATTTTTTTTATTAAACCAAACTTTAAATCTTCCTATCATGTTCAATCCTTAGTCCCAATATCTTCTTAGCACTTTCAAAATATTTCATCTCAATAAATACTTACCAATCACACTGAAACCACACTAATGATAGTAAGGGAATAACTACATCCTCTAACCTTTTCTTCTTATTAGTGGTATAATTCCACAAAATTTAGTTCTTGATATATGTTGTTATAAACAAGATTCAATATGACATCATTGATTCTATTACTTAATACTTAGAAACCTATTTTATTCTAGAATAATCTCGTTTTTATGTATTTCTAGATTCAACAAGTGACTTTACTTCAGCATGAAACATCTAGATCATGTTTCGAAGAAAAAAAAGTGGTTTCTTAAAACCACTTGCTGATTCATAATCAGCCATGACATGTTTTGATCATATTTTATATCAAATGAGACTTGAAATAATTATTAAATTACTTATTTCATTCATTTTTTTGGATTTAATCAGTTCTTCCTTTAGTTTAATAACATGTACATTATTATTACATCCACCCCATGGATCATATCTCCCCATAAATATTGGTCTACTTCAAGGAATAACAAAAATGTTCAATGCCCACACCGAAGTCTGAATCTGACTCTTAGTTCAACTCCATGGTCAGATCCTTGATCGTCCCATTTAACCCTAATTCTCCACTCCTGAGAATGAACACATATATGATCAAAATCACACTCAAGTCACAAACCCACTCTTTTATATGTGAATACACCAAAGAGAGGTCAAGGAATTCAATCCACACAAGGTTCTTAGAACCTCAAAACCTAATCTCCCATGTTATTTCATCATGCATTTCCATGAAACGACCACTTATCATGCCTCATGACTACCATCCCTCACGTGGTTCTTGTCACTCCAAATTAACAATGTCTTGAGTTTTGTAAGAATCATAAAATTTTACCAAAACATTATTTATAATAGATTTATTCGATATTAGATTTTTATATGAAGACTCTATAAATAACATAGGTTGGGGTTATTCCAAATTAACAATGTGGATTCGTTTTCATGGTAAATTAGCTACCATGTTATTATAACACTGTTTCTCTTTACCAAAGAAACTTCCCCTCTCCCAAACACTAGACGGTTAATATCTAACTCAGTTTCTCATCTTTATTATATTATATTTCTGTAATCTTATACTATCGTATATATGAATATCTTTCTCAATTTAGCAGTAACTATGTGTTTTAATTTTTTTAATTATTGTGTTGGCACATTGTGATATACATGGATAAAAGTCGTATCACATTACTGAGGAACACACCTTATTATGTTATGGGAATAAATGATTTTTTATATTTTTTAATTTATAATCGATCCGTTGAAGGGAGAATAAAATTTCCATTTCCTAAATGTAAATTTTGAACATGGTTGAAGAGAGATGAAGATTATTAACATTTAATACTGAAGCATTGACATGGTCAATATTTTTGGTGTATTTATAATGGAGAATTGAATGTTATATAAAGATTGAGCACTGATGTTAATCCACAGAATGAGGTCCCAAGTTCATCGACAATGGAAAATGAAATGAAAAACCGCATAAATGATTCATTCGACACTGTAAAACATTACTATCTGCATCAAAACATATCAGAACAACCATAAGAGCGTGCTACAAATTGCAACTTGACAAGTAATGTTTTTGAGACTGTAACACAGGCGGATCAAGATTATAATATATCATTGGATCCTCCTCTTGATTCTGTGGAGCCAAATGTAAGATAAAACCTCACTGGGGAAAATGAATTTCATGATTTTGTTGATGATGGAAATCAAGAGTTGTATAGTGGGTGTTTGTAATATTCTAATCATTCAGTTCTGCTGAAGTTGTACGATATCAAATGTCTATGTGAAATTATCAATAAGGCATTGTCCATGATATTGGAAATGATTTGTGATGCATTTCCTGAATAAAAAATCCTAGAATCTTTTTATGATATGAAAAATGTTGGTAACAAGCATGGTCTGAATTATACCAAAATACATGTGTGTCCCAATGATTGTATGATTTATTGGGGAGAGGATTCAAGTTGACAGAATTGCATGAAATTTTATTCTTCTACATGGCAGGAAAAGGGTGATGTTGGAAGTCTGAATGAACATAATTTCATGGAGGAGAAGAAAAGGAACACACCTGCAAAGGTTTTGCGTTACATTCCTTTGATGCCTCGATTGAAAAGATTATTCATGTCATCGAAAACCGCTGAATACATGAAGCTACATTCTGTAGATAATAACAATGATGGTTAAGGAGAGATCCATGATATTCCTAATCGTGGAAGACATTTGATTCATTACATCTAGATTTCTCAGCTGATCCTAGGAATCTTCGATTGGGATTGGATGCCGATGGAATCAACCTATTTGGGACTTCGAGTTCCAGTTATAGTATTTGGCCAGTTGTTTTGATCCCATATAATCTACCTCCATGGATGTGTATGAAACAAACATCTTTTTTCCTTTCGATGATTATTCCTAGAAAACAAATTCCTGGAAATGATATTGATGTATACTTGCAGCCTTTGATTGAAAAATTGTAGGAGTTATTGAGAAAAAATGTTGATACATTTGATGCCTCTTATAAAACAATGTTCAAAAAGCATGCTACTTTAATGCGGTCCATTAGTGACTTCCCTGGGCTTGGGAATCTATCTGGTTGGAACACATACACGGGTTTGAATTTTCCCATTTGTAACATTGATTTTGAGACCAAACGACTACCTCAAAGTAAAAAATGGTGCTTCTTGTGTCATCGAAGGTTTCTCGATGCATCTAATAGATTTCGGATGAACAGATCAAAATTTAATGGTTCCATTGATCGTAGACCACCTCCAAAGTTGTGAAATGGTTCTAAAATATTGCTACATCTTGAAAATGTTGAAACAAAATTTTGGAAGGTTCATCATTTGAATGATAGCGGAAAACGGGTCTGAAGTTCATCATCAAGAGAAATCAAAATGCATCAATAAAAGAAAAAAAGTATATTCTTCAAACATCATTATTGGGAATTTAATTTGTTGTAGAATTATCATGATGTGATGCATATTGAGAAGAAGTTCTGTGAGAATTTTATTTTCACATTTCCTACTGAGCATGGAAAGTCAAATGATCATCTCAATGCACATAAAGACTTACAAACAATAAACATTAAATGTGATCTCCAGCTATATGAGAATGAAAAGTATCCTCTGGCAATTTTTGAAATGGAAAATAGGGATAAAGATACATTCCTTCGAATTTTAATGAATTTTAAGGTATCTGATGGGTATTAAATAAACATCTTGAGGTATGTTGACTTGAATAATCATATGTTACATGGATTGAAAAGTCACGATTCACATATTTTGTTACAATAGTTACTACCATTAGAATTGCATACTTTATTACCTAAAAAATTACTGTTTTTTTACTCCAATTCTGCACATTTTTCAGACAAATATGTAAGAAATCTCTACATCCATTTCATCATGACAACCTATAGGAAACGTTTGTATTGACCCTTTATGCAATGGATATGATATTTACTCCATTATTTTTTACTGTAATGATTCATTTAACTGTGCATTTGGTTGAGGAAGCAAAATTAAGAGGCCCTGTTCATTATCGATGGATGTATCCAATTGAGAGGTACATTATTTATATGTTTTTCAGTTTTGTAAAAAATCTAAGGTACTTAATTAAATGCATAATTATGTTTATTTTTTTCACATATATCATGGGCATTTGAAATCAAATGTGAGAAATAAAGGTCAACCAAAAGTCTCTATTACTGAAGGCTATTTGGCTAAGGAGTGTCTTACCTTTTGTTCTCGATACTTAGATGATTTTGAGAAAAGATTTAATTGAGTTGGATGTGTTGACGACACATAGACCCAATCTAAAATACATCAGAAATCAAAAATATTTACTGTTATAGGCCGATATGTTGGGAGGACCTCAAATGTGACACTGACTAAATTGAAATTATTACAGGCACATAGATATGTGATGATGAATAGTGAAATTGCAGATCCATTTATTGAAGAGTTAAGGATATAAAAAACGAGATGAATGATAGGCCGAACACTATATGAGAAAGATATAATGAAAGCTGTTAATAAAGAGATTGTAGAATGGTTTGCACAACATGTATGTTCATAAATATTGCAATAAGTACGAATATTAGTTTTACACATACATTTTTTAAATATAATAAAGTATATCTCTTTTTTCATATCATGAATATTGATTCCTGAGCAGAGGTGTCAGAATATTTGATGTTTCTTGCAAGAGTTCCTCTAAAACAAGTTAGAAAGTTTGATGCTTATCATGTGAATGGCTTTAGATTTTGTATAGTCAATCGAGAAGTGGGTTTGAAAACACAGAATGTGGGTATATTTACATTTGATGAAGTGGAATTCTATGGAAGCTAAATGATATTATTAAAAAAAACTACCACTGACATTTTTCTGTTGTTTTATTCAAATGAAAATGGGTTGATATTATCAGAGGTGTTAAAAGAGATTACTGGCAATTTACTTCTATGAACTTCTCTCGCTTGATGGATATTGGTGATTGTGAACTGCACGATCCATATATCGTAGCATCGTAATAAAAATGGTATATTATGTGAATGATGTTTTTGATGAAGGGTGGAGTGTATTTGCTCATGTAACAGAAATAGATTTGTATGATATGGGTGATTAAGTGGAAAATTTGACCTCTGAAAATGAATTTAATCAACAATAGGAAGCAAAATTACATTTCCATCATGATATTGAAAATATTAGTCTAGAAAGGTTGAATGAAGTGGATGAAGAAATGTAGTAGGAAATAGACATGATTGAAGGGGAAAATTATTGTAAGTACAATTATTTATTTATTCAGCAACCACTTGTTTCATTTATGCAGTCCTACATTATCATTGTTATATATATGTTGTATATTAGTAATGGGCATCTATTATCATTTTTAATTATTTTACAGCATAATTTTTTTGAAATATATATTCTGAACATAGTTTTATTAGATTAAATGAGAGGAATTCCAAGGAGGAAGTGGTACATTATTTCATCTAGTTCTATGACAGATGACGATCCATCTAGCTCCCTCTCCATGACATCTGAGGCACCAGCTTCCTACAACGTTGCACCATCTCCCCCTCCACCATCTCTCACACCATCATTGGATGTCCCTATTAGAGGCTTAGTCATAGACACTCCCTTGAAGATCCTCAGCTGTGGGGCAGTGACACGCCCCTTTCAGTTCATCACACGCATACGGGAGTGTCACTGTCATAGGTACAAATTTTAATTAAATAAATTTATTTCATTTTGTTTAAACTAATTGTGTGATCATTGTAGATGGAAAAAATGATACCCTACAGAAAAACATAAAAAGTGCAGATGTTTGGAATATGACTGGCGAAATGATAGTCGTGCCATTTAATTCTTATGGAGTGCCTACGGATGACGTCGTGGGGTTACTTGGCCAAATTCTAGGCCAACCGGCAGCAGAGCCCATTTACCTTCCTATTTCATATGATTATTGGATACATATGCCGCCAATCTGAAAAAATTATGCTTTTGGTTCTCAAATAAAGGTAAATTTATTACATTATGGTTTGATTGAATGTCATGTTACTAATATGTTCCAAATGAATTTCTGTATACAGATGTTCTTCCACTTTATAGTTGATGATGTGATCGCACGGAAGTAGGCGTTGAAAAATCAAGGTAAGAAATGGAATTATTTCAAATGGATATTGTGGTGTGTTGTCAAAAATACTCCATTGACTGTACAACAAATGTATGAGAATCTAACCAGTTGGGTAACGAAAGAACAATGGAATGTTTTTGTTGACAGACAACACGATGAGAAGCGGATGGTATTGAAATATATATTATGATATTATCCTCATTTTAAATTTATACATGTACATGAAGATGAAATTACTTAAAATACTTTACTATTAAATTTCATAAGATTTATTTCAGGATCTCTCAAGAAAAAATGCATCAAACCAGGCTAAGCAAGTAATCTGTCACACTACAGGCTCAAAAAACTTTTCTAGAAGCCGAACAACATTGGTAATATTTTAATTAGTTTAAATATTTATAAGATAGTATTATATTTTTAATAAGTTGAATTTTTTATATATCTTTTCTTAATGCAGTCACAGAGTTTAGGGCACGAAGCATCATGATCTGAACTGTGGTTGGATGTTCCCAAGAAATCAGAAGAAAGTTTTGTTAATGAGCCTGCTAAAGAAGTTGGGGTATGAAGTCAATTTTTTATTATAATAACTTACTATCTGTTTTTACTGTGTTAATATATATTTATATTTGATTTATAGGTAATAATTAAATAACTATGGGATGCCAATCCTACGCAGTCCTACTCAGTCTCCCAGGATGACCCAGTTGCTAAATTCATTAGGAAGGAGCATCATGGTAGAGTGCGTGGGATGGGTTTGGAACCCGTACCATCTGAGGTTTTTAGCAGGCCATCGGGGATGGTAGCTACATCAAATCCTGGCTTTAGTCAGCCCATACACGGAGATTCTCAGAAAGAGATTGTTTCTCTATGAAACACATTTCACCAGAATAGTGATCAGATATCTACTTTGTAGAAAGAGTTGATTGAAATACGTCAGCATATGAGCAGATATGCCCCCGGTGGTGATGCATCGACTGGTGGTATGCAGGTAAATCAAAAAAAAATCAAAATAATTTAGTTTACTAACTTTCATTGGTTTTATGTTTTAATATAGATATGCAACCGTATTTAATTTTCAATATAATGTTCTTAAATGTGACACCAGAAAGTAGTGATGAAGGTGGCGAGGGTGATGATACATCATCAGACCATGAGTAGATGTATTGTAGATGTGTTGAAAAAATATGGGAATAATTGGTTTGAATATGTAACATTTGTTGCACATAGTTTCCACCAAAAATTTTAATGTCTTAAAATTTCCTTGATTACTCATGTTTCCTTTTATGTGTTTTATTGAATTCTGATGTTTCTTTTTTATGTATTGATTTGTCGAGTGTTGTATACATCATTCCATTTAGTCCTGTGTTTTAATTGGTAGTCTAGATTTTGGATGACTAGGAGTTAATCCCGTTGTTGATGTGCTGAAACAACTGGGTCATTTCATAGTGATCAAGGGGATAGTGTTGTGGACACTTTGGTGAGGACCTTGTAATTTTTCTTACTGGGAGGCCCTTGTGAGTTGTAATTGACCGCCGCTAAATGGTGTTTCTCTTTAATAAATCCTTTATTTGTTATATGGAACCAAGCATTGTGACACATTGGGATTAAAAACACCTAATATAATTATATAGATCCGTTATTATATCGAATATCAATAAGATGGAGGTTCCAAATATGGGTGGTATAGGATTTGAATCCACACACTCAAGATATGAATTCCAATATGGTTGTACTCATTCACATAAAAACTCAATGGAATCCTTATGAGAAGTGAAGGAATCCACCGACTCCTATGATACTATATCCTAAAATACCATTGGGATAATTTCCTTATATTGATTGAGATATATTCCCCATGATGGTAACTATATATAAAACAATAATTTTTTGGCAATTTGAATCAATTTATTTGATCCTAATGAAGTTGTACATCTTAGATTGACCTTTATTGATTGATTAATATAAAATTATTATATAATATTAGATAAATGAGGCATGATAACATCATCCAAATCACCATACAGAATAGGTTTTTTCCTATATAAATTTAATATTGATTTTCACATGTTATACTATTTTGAATTTGAACTAAGTAATATTATGTTATGTTTCGATGGTTTTACTATTTTTTAGTGGTGAGCGGGTAGTGGATTCATCCACACCTGTTTCATACTCAATAAAATCATGTTTCCCAAAATCAATTGGGTTAACATTGAATTAATATACTAATGTGTTACCACCAATAGGAAACACAAATTAACATTTTAAGAGGGATATCATTAATTTGGGTGTGATCCCATAGGATAAATGATACTGGAGATGACCATCAGGAAAAAATGATAAACAATTCCCCCACCCAAGTGGGTTATGTTTTCCATTGTAATTTTATAGTCACAAAGGACACTTAGGATAGATTCTAATTCATTTAGATATTAGAGCATTGTAACCATCCCTAATATATTATCTTGATATTCTAATGGGATCAAGGGTGTTTAAACTAGTAGGGGTATAAATATACTCTTCAGTGTTAGTGGTTGGATATACCTAGTGGGATCAACTTTTAGATCCATGAGTATAGACAATAGGGAAAAACACCCTATATATCTTCTTGAGTACTCAAGGTCACATGCTAATAAAAATGACTATAGTGAACATGATACTCATAATGATGTTTTTAGGTGATTTCTAATTTATAGTGGACATATTTCTCCAAATAAATATGACAATAGAAGAACGTGTTATCATGATCTATTGAAAGGATACGAAATGGTTGGATATGAAATTATGGACTAATGGTTTTTCCATAGAATATTTTTAGTTGGACAACCTTTGGGGAATTATTCCATATAGATTACCATGAGTGTCATATAATGTTAGGATATATCCATTTAGATAGTATTCCTGAAATAAGGCGTGAACCACCATGTACTCATTTAACAAGGGTAGGAGACAATGTATGTCAGAGTATGGGGAACATATATTCATAGAAATTGAGTCATATGTATGACATAACAATTTTTCTCATTCCACACCATTGTGATCCTTATGGGTACTATCAGCTTGTTTTTGGTCTGGAACATAATTGGTGCATTTGGTTGTTCAATTTTAATTGAAGGATGTGATGAAGGTATTGAAAAGGAAACACAATGAAGAAACCCATCAATACATCATCAAATGTAAGATTTCATAGTTTATCAATCCAATTCCATGTTAATAGATTCACATTAGGTTATCTATTTTCTGATGAGAACCTCCAATGGGCTTCCATGTATATGAATATTTGGTATGGATGTCCTTTTAAAACTAAATTACAATGAAAGGTGTTCACTAGTGATTCATACTATAGATTCTTCAAAATAGTTATTGGTAAAAGGTGTGATATTTTGGGATCATCAAATATTTATTTGGTGGAATCATTTTATTTATTGGATTCCCTTATAGATTTATGGATTTTTAATGAATAATATCAAAATACTAGTGTTTAACGAGTTACTCCTATTCCTATGATCTCTATAAATCTGTGTAGATATGAAAATAAATGATTTTTAGGTTAATAATACATATAATACTTGTTTATGATTCATTTTTTAAGGCCATATAGTTAGGAAATTTTTCATTGTTTAGCATTCAAAGAGGTCGTAGGTGTTTACATTGTTGAGATCGGGCTCATGCGATGAGCATCATATGAATTTCTATAAATAGAATCATAACACACCTGGTTTATTAATTATTAGTGTGATACATCATACCATTTCTGTATAATTTAAAAAGAAATATTTCAGGAATCATATCATTTTGTGAAGGGGAACACTTTGTGAAAGGTACCTAGAAATAGATAGTGTTTTAATTTATCATGAGTTTCCATTTCGGTTTGATCTTGTTCTTCAATGACTAATTTTTAGAAGGTATGGTGGCAGATTACACCTTTTAGAGGCCCCACATATTGTTTTCAATATCATATATGTTTTTATGATGATAATGGATGAATGATTAAGAGGCTGGGGCATACAACATGAAGGTGGATATGATATTGTGAAACTAGGAGGGGTATCTAAAATTATGGAATATATAAATAATCTAATACTAGAGTCTTTAAGTATTGAATTTTGTAAAAGTAATTCATATTATTCTTATCGCATAATAATAATAACATGTTTCTTTATGTTGGGATTGAATCTCAATGGGGAATATATTTTATCATAGTTAAGGGGAATGAAATAGAATATAATTGAAGGCATGAATTTTAAGGAAATGTGACATGATTCATCATAGATTAAAATTGTGTTGAAATGACATGTGAAATGAATTTTAGAGTCATCCTACCAGGTTTAGAAGGTGATTACTATATAGTATCTCAATAATTATTTTAAATTATGATCAAATAGAACATAATGTTTTTGTGTGTCGTGATTTTTTTAAGAAAAAAGTTTTATAATATTCGTTGTGTTACATAAAAGTGCACAATAAGGTATTGAGTGAGGCTAACAAACGATCTTCTCTAAGACACTTGGTATAGTAGATGTGTGTGGTGATGGTATATTTGGGGTATTAAATCAAGTAGGAGGCCCACAAATGGTAAATCTAACTTTGTTTTACGCTCAATCTCTATGTGTGAACACCGACACACATGTAGATCTAATGTTTTATTTTCAAGTGATATATATTATACGGGATCAGGACGGATCAGCTAGATATATGTTTGGAGAGTAGTAAAATAATGGACCTATGTTTTATTGTTGATTCTATCATATATATTTTTTCATTTTATTCTATACTGATTTCCTTGGTTTATTTTTCTTGTTATATGTTGGTATATACAGTATAGTTCATTCTTATATAGCATGTCATTGTTTACATTTTTTTTCAATTTATTTTATACCTATTTTGTATGTTGATGTTTCTTTTTCTCTGTTGTTATGTAAAATACGATACTTCTAGTTTGATTTGTCTTTTAGGGCAGTGGTGTAGCGGAAGAAATAATATTTCTTTTTCTGGATAGCTTTTATCAGCGGTTTAAACTGCCGTGAAATGTACATTATCATCAGTTATAACCGCAAATAAATGGTGAAAGGCACTGAGAAACGTAAAAAAAATTATGTTTCGCCATGGTTTTGACCGCCACTACATAGTCTCATCGTAGCTGCCTCATTCCGCGGTGGTTATCATGACTTTAGTGGTGGTTATAACCACCACGAATAAACTGATATCAAAGGCTCTTAGAAACCACCAATAAACTCATTAAAACCGCCGCAAAATGAGGCAGTTACGACACTTTCCTTATACCACCACGAAAAGGAAATAACCATCGCTAATAGATTGGCGATGTCGTATTAGGCAGAGGTTTACAGAAACTACCTCCAAACCATATAGCGGCGGTTTAAACCACTTTGAAACAAAACAAAACTGCCACTAAATGGAGTTTCTCTTGTACTGACATCGATATATACCCGAACATATCGGATGTCTCCCACAGATCATCATGAGTTATGGGTATATGTGGAGGACATGAAGAGGAAGGGGTTCATAAGGCCCAATATCTCTCTATAGGAAGCCCCTATTTTGTTTTCCAAGAATGCATATGGGAGTTTGACACTTTGTGTGGACTATCGGAGCCGGAACCAGGTGACTGTGAAGATCAAGTATCCACTTATTTGGATTGATGATATCTTTGACCATTTCAAGGGAGATCAATGGTTTTTGAAGATAGACCTTAGAACATGATATCATCAGCATAGTGTACGAGAGAAGGTTGTGCAGAAGATGACCGTCAGATGAAGGTATGGCCACTATGAGTTCTTGGTTATGCCATTCGGTATGACCAATGCACATGCAGTGTTCATGGGACTCATGAAAAGTATCTTTCATCCATACCTCGATTGGTTTTTTGTGGCCTTCATCGAGGAAATCCTTATATACTTGGATTCGTAGGAGGAGCATTCCTAACATCTGCAGATAGTCCTGGATAAAATCCGAGAGCATCCTCTTTATTGTGATCTCTCGAAGTTCCAGTTATGGATACATATTGTCCAATTTCTGGGACGCGTTATATCGAAGAATGGAGTTATGGTAGATATAGTGATGATAAATGTTGTGATACATGGGATCCACAATGGACTGTGATCGAGATGTGATGTTTCTTGGGATTGGTTGGGTTCTACCATTGATTCGTACACTAATTTTCCATATTTGCAGCACCTTTGACCGCATTGATGAAGAAGAGATATCTCTTTGTATTGACGGTGATATTCCAGCTTATCATTCAAAATAAATGGAAGAGATTGACGTGTGCCCCCATATTTAGGAAACCAGAAGATGGAGTTGGGTTTTTAGTCTACTACGACACATCAGGGACTTGAATTGGATATATCCTAATGCAGGATCATGCAATGATCACCCATGGATCTCAAAAATTTAGACAACATGAGTGGAACTGTGCTACCCATGTCCTAGAGTAAGAGGTAGTGTAGTTCTTCTTGAGGATATGGCGACATTAATTGATGGACAAATATTTTACATTATACTCTGATTATAATAGTCTTAGGTATATATTCTCAAAGAAAGACCTTAAATTGATACAACAACGATGGCTGGAGTTCATCCAGGACTATGACTTCGAGATAGTCTACACACCTTTGAAGGGGATCATAGTGGCAGATTCCCTCAGCAGGAGGTCTGATTTACAGTTACAGAGTGAGGTGACAGAACAACTAGACACATTGTAGATATCCTTTATAGATAGAGATGGAGCATCTTACCTCTAGTCTAGGGCTATTAATCCACCACTTGTTCAGTGAGTTTGGGAGGAACAACATTGGTACATTGAATGCGAGGCTTGACATGATCAAATATCTTCCGTAAATTAACCTCATGTATTTTCTAATGGTTGATAGCATGCCATACTCTTAAGAGGACACACCATGGAACAAGAGGCCCTATTTGAGGATTTGTTATGGGAGTTCAATATATCCCCTTTGGCGGTACAACCTGGGGTGGAGAAGATATACCCATTCCTCTAGTGTCGGCACTGTTTGCCAGAAATGAAGAAGGCAGTGGCAGAGTTTTTTTCATGATACCTCACTTGACAACAAGTGAAGGCTGAGCATCAGGTTCCAGAAGGCTTTGCGCATCCACTAGTGGTTCTAGAGTGGATGCGGGATGGTATCTCAATGGAAGTTTTGATATGTCTTCCACGTAAAACTAATGGTCATGATTCCATTTAAGTGAGCGTTGAATAACTCACTATGTCGGCCAACTTCCTCCCCATCCGAGAGTAGGGATTAGTATAAGGCTTGGGATTCCACTGCATATAGAATATTTTAAGACATCATGGGATTTCATCAATGATCATCTCTAACCCTAACACAAATTTTACATCATAGTCGTGGAAGGGATTGCAGGAGGCGTTCAGGACTCGTCTATGTTCTACCACCACATTTCTTCCTCAGAGAGATGGGAAGACAAAGCATACCATTGAAACACTATAGGATATGCTTCGTGCATGTATCCTAGATTTTGGATGCAGTTGGTAGGATCACTTTCCATTGGTGGAGTTCATGTACAACAATGACAACTATCACACAAAAATCGGTATGGAACCATTTGAGGCTTTGTATGGTCGACCATGCAGATCTCCAATATGCAGGATTGACCCTGGGGAGTCAACACTTATTAGTCTATAGTTGGTATGAGCTATGACTGACATATTGTTGATCATCCAAGAGTGGATTAATACTACACCGGGTAGGAAAAAGTCGTATGTTGACATGAGAGGAAGAATATTAGAGTTCATGGAGAGATAAAATGTGTTAATATGAGTCTCAACTCAATGTGGTTTGCAGAGATTTGGCCTAGGCGGAAAGCTATCTCTGAGGATCATTAGACCTTTTCAGGTTCACAGCAGATTTAGTGCGGTGGCATATCTTCTGGCTCTTATCCCGTAGATGCATCAGGTGCCTGATTTCTTCCACATGTTGAAGCTGGGGAGGTACTTGCTTGGTCATTCACATGTCATCGACATGGGTGAGCTGGAAATTGATGATGGGGATACCATTACGGAAGATCCAGTGGATATTAAGGATTGAAATGATCGGGACCTTAGTGGTTAATCGTTACCTCTGGTGCACGATTTCTAGCAGCACAGGAATCTACAAGAGAGAACATGAGAGTGGGAGGCTCAGATTTGTGCTCATATCCCCCATTTATATCTGTAGTCATTTATGTGAATTTTGGGGATGAAAATATCTATGGTGGGGTGAATGTAAAGACCCAAATTTTGTTTGTATATTTTTAATTATATGGTATTATTTCGAGTCTGCTAAAATTGACAGTTCGTGATTCTGAGGCCCGGTGTGCCAGGAATGAATTTCTGAAGTTTTTTATGGTACATTTTGTACATGTGCGGGCATTATTTGCTATCTTTTGAGCAGTTTCATGGATAATATATCCATGGGAACCATTGAATACACAACACCGAGGTTCGCATAAGGCTTCACATTGACCACAATAGTTTGGGTGAAAAATATAGATTTTGGATAGTTATAATAATAATAAAATAATTGTGTTAGTTTATTTTTCTTTTTCTTTTTCCTCCAAAAGGCATGTGGTGGAGGCAGGAGCAATTACATGTTAAGTCATTTAATGGATTGACTCCTAAATTTATTGTAACACCACCGTTGGAAATTAGTAAGGTTCTTTATTTAATTGAACCCCAATATATCCACATGAATTACTCATCCTAACCATCTAAAATTTATATGGTGCTTGGGGATGAGTATTGGAATGAGTTCACAAAACAATGATGTTTTGATAATGGTCTACGAAACCAACCACTGGGATGATGGGACTCGTACCAAAGGGTGGTGACAAGCGCCTCTAGTCGACAACCACTGACTCTTCCTCAAACGCGCCGTTCTCCAATGTTCGTGACATGGGATTATATTTTATCTAAAATCGGGAGTTAATGTATTATTATTCTACCCTCTTGCTATCAAGCTTGTGTGGAAGGTGAGGGCCAAATGAACAAGGCCCAGAAACTCTACCCTTATTGTTGGAATTTGGAGCGTTCTTCAAGAGAATTATATTCAGGTTAGATGAAACCTGAAATGCTGGGTGACAGTGACGGCTGGCAAGGTTGGTCCATAGAAGAGATTTAGGCATTCCATCATGTGCCGCCAACAAAGAAGGTTGCAGTCGTAGGCACCGTGGGTTACAACTGCGGTCGGCAATGCCCGACCGCAAAGGAAGTGGTGGTGTGTCATCACAAACCAATGGAGAAGGGAACCACAAAATATCGTTGTGATGTACAGCGGTGGCTAGCACAAGCTAGCCACAGATGGAGGGAAATGGTACGCCATTGCATGTTTCTATGGACGTCCATGGCTCGAACGTTGCATTGGTGGATATGGACCAGCAGTTGGTCCCGCAGGTGACCTGGAAGCACCTAATGGTGCGGCCTCTCCGCATACCGAATGGGGGAGTGCTCTCTCCCCATTCCAGCTAGGGCGGACCCCGCTCTAGCTGGTCACACATCTCATAGGAAGCACCCGTCCACGAGCTGAGCTACATGACCCCAGTAAGATGTGCCCTTCGTGGGCTCGGCCGCACGAGCCCAGCGGGCCACACACATCCGATGGTCAAGTCGTTTGAGCCTAGTGGACCGCACCACCCAGGTGGGTTTGGTCAGTTCGCAGCCAAGCAGCTTGATCCCACCACTACCCACTGAGCCTTGTTGGGTTTTCCTAGACCAAGCCTGGCCCGGTCGGTCCGATCTGTTCAGGTCGGGTTGGTCTGACCGGGTTTGACTGGACCCGGACCCTTTCAGGAGAAATTTCGCTAAAGGAGGCCTAACTTAAAATATAGGTATTTGTTTGATGAAAAGTTTCTGGCACAAGGACCCTTGGTGTAAGACATTAATTTTGATATAAATCTCATGTGTTTTGGAAAATTTTGGAGTACATATGAGTTGGATCGAAGCCGAATCCAATCGGGACCTTGGAAATAAAATGCATATAAATCACAGACTGGGTGTCTAATTGATGCGCCGTCTATCACGTTGGAACCATTAAGACATGGAGATCATTTTAGATACATCATCTAGAAGATTCGTGGTCTTTGAGGTGTGTATGATGGCATGAGGAGCATATCCTCCTATAATAAAGCATGCTTTGAGCGGGAATCCAGTAGCTATGAGTAAGGTGGAGGTTGGAGATAATTAATACAAAGGATAGTACCAAGCGATCCTATATGGGTCAGCACTTATCTATCCTATGGGGGATATATCCTATCTGGTTCAGCACTCAGTAATCCTATGTGGGTCAGTGCATAAGAATCATGTGTGGGTTATATCATTTGTGGGTCAGTGGGGGTAAGTACCTATCGATCATGTGTGGGGTAGACTCTGTATGGACAATATCAGTTCCTCTCAAAATAATAAGATAATATAGCTTCTCGACTAATCAGCTTTACTTTTATGGATTACTTATGCATGGTTTGAGTTCATTATTTAACTTTTTGGTACTTTCACCATAGTAGTGTTAGATTGGTGTTGTTACCATTTTGGAACATTCCTCTTCGTGGTGGTACCATCATGGTGTTACCTTTGTGACACATTCACCTTTGTTTTGCTACCTTTTTGGTGTTACCTTTTGGTACTTTTACATTCGTTGTGTTAACATTGCGGTACTTTCACCTTCATAGTGTTACCTTTGTGGTGTTGAAATTGTGGTACTCTTACTTAGTTGATAATTTGTGAAAATGGCTTAAATGATTGAGCCATATGTTTTCCTCATGAATGTGATTAGTATATTTTGATAACATAGGTATATATATGGGAATATATCTAATTAGATTTGAGGACTGCTTCATGCTTTGTGATTGAGTTATTTCTCCGTGATTTTTTGTTTGTGGAACTCTGGGAGTCCTTTGGGGGTCTCAGGGTACCTACTGAATATTTTTATAGTCACCGATGTACGGGGTATGCCCGCACCTCTTTGTGTATTATTCAGACAACAAAGAACGTTGATCGAGGCTGGGGGAGCCCAGACTGGAAGGTGATCAGAGGTGGACCATTTCACGTGACATGATGCAATGACTTCTAATCGTGAGGTGTACACACCCTTTAGGTAGGATCTTTAGTGAGCAATCCAAGAGTTGTTTTCTCTTTTCATTTGTACTTGTACATTTTAGTTGGCCTTGTATTATGGTCCCTTAACATTAAATACACATTTTACAAAAGCAGTTTACTTTGTGGTTTCTTCTTGTTGTGTTCTTGGATTGTGTGTTTGTACAAGATTAAATGAAATGCCTTTTCATTATGGGGATACACGTTTTTGGGGCTAGTCTCCATCCCCAGGCCTATAGAAGGCATGTTTGTGGTAGTCGTGGAATGGGCCCCATGGGACGGGTCGTGACACCCTATTTTATGGATTTGTATTTTTATGGGATTAATATTTATATATTATATATATTATTTACTAATTACCCTATAATAGTGAATTACTATTTTATTTTTAATTCATTCAATATGTTAAAAAATTAAAACCACATTATTTTATATGCACAACCTTCTATCTCAAGGAGCGATGTCATAAATTTTTCAATCAAAATATTTCATGGATAAATATATATATTTATATATTTATATGTGATGAATATATAAGATAATTATTTAATTTTTAATATAATGAAATTATTGATTTTTGATCAATTTAGAAGGATCTAAACAACTAAATCAAAAAAATATTTAAAAATGAATGAATTATCACCATGGGAAATGATTTGATAAGTAATTGTCAACAAGTGGGTGATAAATGGTTATAGTCACTAATTTATGCTATGATAAATATTAGTATCATTCTATAATAATTACATAATAAATATATGATTATTATATAGGAGTTTCAAACATGTATGAAGGAAGTTAGACTAAATCTAAGGGGTTTCTACGATTAAAATCTTATTGTCTTCTAGTATTTTTTATGAATATGTTTCAAATTATAAAAACCTATAATTTATCACTCAAGATACTCATGACTAATAATATCCTATTTTTAATTGATTAAAATAAATATTTTCATTTCATTTTCCTCTCCTTATATATTATAAAGACTAAAAATAATATTTTAAGAAATATAAATTGTATTTTTTCATTATAGTGGAATATTTTTCATTCAAATACATTTTTTCTAATATTATTATAATGAAGGTTTTTAATATTACCATATTACATTATAAATTTATCTTTAACCATGATTTAAATTATAAAAACGAGTTGAGGGTAATATTTTAGCAATCATCTAAATAACGTACTTTCTGACTTTTCCAAAAAATCCCATGACTTTAATGTGTTTATTAAATCATAAATGACATAAAATATATTTTACATCTTTTTGACGACTCAATGATTATAATATTTCTATGGTATTTTACAAATTTATTTTAAATAAAAAATATTTTTTCAATATGAATAATGTTTTTATTATTTAAAATTAGATTTTAATGATTAACATTTATTTTTCAAAATTAAAATTTTAATGATATATTGATTCAGTATTGATAAAAAAATCAGTTTTTCATAATTATTTACTATGAATTTAATCCATGTATACCATTCTATATTTTTATATAATTTATTTTATTATAATAGCATAATTTTGAATAAAATTATTTTTCCAAAAGAGATACTGTGATGAAATAATGAAATGCTTTAGAAAACAATTTTTCCCTTTCGTTATTCTATGATGAAATTTTATTAAAAAATAATTATTTTCATGGGTTTAAATATAATGATTTAATTATGATATTGTGTCACACATATGTATTATTTTTATTATGTGATGGGAGGGTCAAATATATCTTTTCAATGCATTTTTTAATGATTAATATCTCATAATATTAACATGGCTATAGTGGGTAGTGAATCCATTTGTGTAGGGGCATGGTTTTATATCACAGTATTGGGTGTGAACCATTTTTATTATGTTAGTTTTTGGAGTGAATACATTTCACTATGATAGTCATAGAAAAATCATTTTCTACTAACAAAATGATTCTTTATGATTATGTGTTTTATACAATTCCATGTCTTATGCCTATTTTATTCATTGATTTCACATGTTCATTAATTAATTTATAATTAATGACTTATATAATATATTAATTTTTTCCATGAATTAAAATAATGATCAATGACATTTATGGTATGGTTTTCAAATTTTAAGTGCATGTTCCCATAATCATTTTCTAATGTTATACATAAAAGATCATTGATTCATCGTTGTATACCCTTACTGATCATTGTGAATCTCACTAAATTGTACTTCCTTCACCTGAGTTATATAAAAGGTATTATTTTTGAAATATCTATGAATGGTAATTGTAAAAATGAGAAAAATTGGAGATGATTTCAATATGTTGTGAACAATGTGTCTATGTTTCCAATATTCCAATGAAATTTGACCAATACAGTTCTGTCATGGATTTAAATGTTATGTAGTGAATATTCAACTAAAAATATGTGATATATACATGAAAATGTTTTGGGTATCTAACGTTTTAACATGATTGCAGTTTATATAACCTTTGGAAAATGGAATGAAAAATCCATAGTAAGAACCATATAGATATTCCTAAGTACATGATAAATTTAAATTATTTGGAGATGATTTTGAATGACCTTTGATAAATATAATGTGACATTGAAAAAAATTTCAGGACATAAATATCCTATATATTCTTTTGCATGACAGTTTTGTTTCCCAATATTGTAATTTTCAGTCACAGTAAAAATTTTTGTATTAGTAAATGTACAGAATAAGAAGAAATCATGTTAGTCATGAATGTAATCGAAAATTAAATCTATTTTCTTACATTTCAAATGATTATAATGGGAGTTGGAGTGAAAAAACATATTTCTATTATCAGAAACATTTCTAAATCCATTAATCATGCTGAATTTTAAAATATTCCTATGATAGATCAATTTTCTATTGATTCCGTCTCATGGAGTATTCTATATTACTATAGTGGGACCAATGTACCAATATTATATGAGAAATTTATCGATACTATTGGAACTATATTTTCTATTATTTAGTGTACATAATTTGAGAATTGTATTATGGAAATTTATTGTTTTCAAGGAAAATAAAATCAATGGAGGACTCTTATCATGAGCATTAGAGAAAAAGGAAAAAGTGATTCTGTGAAGAGGGATGAGTTATTGTGCATTTTTTAAAATAATTACTTTGCATTTAATTTTCATACACAAATGGATAATTAATAACTTTATTTAATAAAGAGGGATGACCAATCTATTGAAAATTATGAGGAAAATTTTACATGATTAGAAAGATACAATTATGTTATTATTATCTATCAAGAAAGTTGGATTGATAGATTATTCAGTGGCTTAAAAAGAATTATTTGGACATAATTTTTCATAATATAGATAATTATCTCAAAATAGATCATTTTATTTTATCTCATAATGGAGAAGTTGGTTGGAGTTTCCCTATATTATCATGGATTTAACAAGAAATAAATAATTGAATTGAAATGAAATTATAAATAACATGGAGAAAAGATGATGAAATTTACTTTATGTGCAATATATGGAAGGAAAAATAAACAAAATTATCATAAGTGAACTACAAAATGAGGCTTGATTTGAATGGAAGGATGATTTTAAATCTAATGTCAAAGTGATAGAAGAAGTTAGAAATTTATGTTAGTAGATATAAATCTACAAAGATTGCACCATCCACACTCTCATGTTATAAATTCATGGAGTATGGGATTCATAAAAACCACTTCCCAATTATAAATCATAATGATGATGATCGATGTTAGAAACCTCTCATTCCCAGTGTTAAATGGAAATATCATGTGAATATTATTACTAATTTGGGTGTGATAATGATGTGGTGAAATGTTCACTTACCATCCACACTTGAAGGGATAATTTATTATTTGATTATTGGTCTAAAAACTCATTTTTGTATAATTTCTATTCAAATTGTATTTTAGTATCACCTAAAAAATTTGATATTTTGTTATTAATAAAAACTCTTAATGATATAATTATCATCCCCATATTCTATTATTCTACTCCCATAGTTTTTTTGTGGGAATATGATTCCTACAAATCCATTAATTACTCATTGAGTTGAGTTTGTTGATATTTTTTCATAGATTGGTTTTCATTGCCAAAATCCCACATTAATGGATGAGGAACGGAAGTTGAATATGATATTATGAACTAACTATCAGTATCCTATAAATGTGATTGAAAAATAAAATTATGATGGATATTAATTCTACCATGTGGTTCATTATTATTATTTAAAAAGTGTGTTTATATCAATTGTTTTGAGATACTGACAACATCGAATATATGCCTATTTTTCAGGACTATATTGATGTCCTTATAAAATATCTTCATGGTATTCCACGAAATCATTTAGTTTAGTTTTCAATATCCGGAAAAACTAGTACAAAAACTATTTTCCACACACCATATAGAATTTACCCATTTCATATTATTGAATTGAAGAAACAACCACATGAGAATCTTGACAGTAGATTCTATCACAAAGGTTTCTCACCACAGAATTAAATTCTTATGTTTTTCAGATGAATGATGGATCAATGAAACTCTATATTTATTATTGTGAACAAAAATATTTTACTGTTTAAACATGTATCATGTACCCTATACTGATGACTTGTTTAATGAATGGTATGGTAATCAATAATTTTAAAAAAAATATCATCATTATAGATATCATTAAATAAGGTTCAAAAGTGATTATATTCCCATGATATCATTTATTACATGTCATATAAACTATAATTTTTTATATATTCCTTTTGGTATTATAATTCCCAAATAATATTCATTGAATTAATGAATAGAGTATTCATAGATAACATCTATTTGTGTTTTTCTATATGTAGATGGGATAATTGAATATTCATAGAGAAAGTAAAATTATAATGATCACTTGAGTATTCTGTTGATGACTTAGAGGATATAGACGTGTTATGAAACTTTTTTCAGGAGATAGACTTGTATTCATAAGGATTCATTATTGGGTCATACATCACATGTTGGGGTATATAAATATATCCTTCAAATTCATATTTTATTTAAATTTGTCCAATTCCCACTAATTTGACTGATATATGTAGTTTTTTTGTTTTGGATGGGTATTATTGAATCCCTATGGAGAATTGTTCATAGTTATCCATTCCAGTCACCATTGTTACATATAGGGAGGTGGGAGTTCTTTCGAATGGATGAATATAAGGAATATTTTAATGAATTTAAGAGAAGGATATTTAGAACAAATGTTTTCACAAAAACCTCTAGTATAGGAGGGTTTGTAATATATAATAAAGTATCAATTCAAAAATTTATCATTCTTACTTGTCATGAACTATTCTAGATACCATAGTTCCCTAATAACTGATATGACCCTGAGATATCTCAAATGATGTTAACAATCCCCACAGGTTGGTGACTAGCACATGTCATCATTCAATATGAAAGTTGAATTTTTTTAAAAAAAATACAATATAAGAAATATAAAAAATTCATTATGCATAAAATTAAAACTCTACAAAGAAAAGTATACCAAAATACAAACATGTAAAAAACCAATTGTACTACTGAAAAGTACAATAATATAGGATAACAACCAAAGTCCTAATGGAGGAAACTCACCAATATCGATTATCAACAACTACTATGACCTATATTTGGATCATTAACCATGCTCTAACTAGGGTGAATATAATCTAGAAATACATGAATAAACATTTATGGTGTAAAGAAATATCCCTATGGTGTCCCACCAATGATTCCATAATAATATGACAACAATTAATTAATGAAATAAAGCATTAAAATTTCAAATAATCATGTATGAAACATTAATATAATGATTAAAAAAACAATGCTTTATATTTTAAATTATGAAAATACATTAAAAATTGTCATAATGACATTTTATATATAATAGATTATATATATTCAAAAATCATGTAAAATAGTTTACAACTAAAATGGCATATATTTCAAATGAAAAAATACTAGTAACATTGTCATGTTCCAAAAGGTATAATAGTTCCATGTTTTTTGATCCTCACACACTCAAATGTGAATCGTGGTAATATGTTTATACACAAGCCCCTTTCATACTGACCAAATAGGACCCATCACTATCCAATAATCGATGTCTCCAACTATATTTGGTTTTGATTTAGATATAATTTTTCTAAAGATGGATATACCAATAAATCAATAACTTCCATGTATTTGATGTTCTAAGATAAAAACAAATGTTCTAAAATATAATTTCATTCTTTTTAAAATACAATTCATACCCTTATCTATTTAAAATATTCATGTTTTCCATTTAATAAATAAAATTGTTATTTTAATCAAAACCTATCTTTTCAAATATAAGGCCAATGTGTTTATAATATAACCATTTTATAAATTTTTATCAAATACCTATTTGAAATCAATTTCAAAAAATAAATTTCATAATATGAATTCACCAACATAACTTTATCTGATTCCAAGAATTTCACAATTTCAACCCAATTCAATGGAATTGGGTGTTTTCCCAATTTCATGCCAAAATCTAATGTTAAAACCCCAAATAAATGGAATTTTTATATTAATAAAAAATAGAAATAAACTTCTATTATATCAAGAAACTGAAATTTATTCAAAATATTTCATTTAAAATATATCAATTTAGGTTTAATCATATTGGCTAATCAAAATGGGATCACCTACCTTAGGATCATGGGATCTTGAAAAAAATCCATAAATGGAAATATTCAATGAAGATTCAAAGAATGATCCATATATTAATGATATGAATCAGATGATATTAGATTATACAAAAAACTAGAGATCCTCAAATATTAGTGGGAGGAAATGAGATAAACTGGGATAAAGAGAACAAGTAGAGGAAACCTACTAGTAGAATATCCAACATCAGTTTCCAAGATTCGATTAGCTCCTAGAAGGGTGTATTGGGTCTTAAATCATCTCAGGTGCTATCATGGAAGTAGATAATGGTATGGGTCAAATAAGGTTCACTATACACCTAAAATGGGGGGTTTTAGTTAATTTAAAAATATTTTCTAGAATCCAAAAATTCTCTTACTCACAGGTAGTTGGGTGGGGATGAATGCTTTATACAAACCAAGTGCCCTAATTGTGCACCTGTTTCAATGCGGTTGGATAGTTTCTTCAAGTTGAGATATGGATTTTTCAAACCATGCATCAACCATGCAAAACCCCATTTTCTATGAGTTCATGGATTCCCCTAATAGTGCACATCGATTGAAAAAACAATTCTCCAACTCTGAATTGCTCAAAGAGTTTTCAAAATTTCAAAAAAGTTCACCCAATGCATCCCCAAGAAAAACACAACCCCAAATTGACCAAAATAGGGGTTTAGTAATAACTGAAAACAATAACATTATGTTGTTACCTCCACACCATAGAAATATTATTCCCCCATTAATCTTACTCAGAAGCATACATGTCAAAAATATGAAGCATATGATCTCTCATCTCGTGCCTCCCTCTCTTACCTCTTATGAGAATTTGAACTGTGTTTCCTTAGAAAGTTAAAAAAAAGGTATCACCCTCCAATGAACTATCATGGATTTCAGAATGAATTATACTTATTAGTTGTTCAGTCATGGATAAATTGGGTCTATCCTAATTATAACTATAGCTTAGAATGTGAGATTTATTATTTAGATATTTTATGATATGTTGTAAATGAGATACACTATGTATCAATGTCTATTTTAGTGGATGTTCTAAATGGAAAGAAACTTTTCCCACCTAATCATCAAACTCAAAATGCCCCCAATGTGGGGATAAAATTTCCCTTACTTACAAAGATGTTTATAACCCTACTTGGGTGAAAAATTCAAAATCACATAGTCACCAATAGTAAATTCCAAAGCTCTTCGGTGATAATCATCGTTATACCTATAATGTCTCCCTTCCTTCAACATTCACTAATGAATCATTTGAATATTTGGTATCACATCTTGAACAATGATATTTCTAACCAGTGATATTTCACCAATCTCTAAAAAATTCAAAAAATATTAGGATGGTCGGCCATATAAAGCCTTAAAATAAACCGTTTTGATCAAAGATGGTCATGTATTATTATAGTAAAATAAAAATATCCCAAAACGATCATCCAAATCTCCAAAAAAATCGATAATACAAGTGTATTGAATATTCTTAAGAATATATATACCTCATTCTATTTGCCCATATTACTATGGATTGTGTATAGAACACAAACAAACCTTAGACCCCTCTCCCTTATAAAGGCCTCTCCAAAAAAATGTAATCTAAGGATCCCTATCATATACTATATAAGATGAAAGTCCATGAAAATTAAAATCACTTTCACATTGATCTTTCACTACTATTTAACATTGGTTTTATCTCAAATGATTATAAATTGATCTGATTTAGTTATCCCATCAATCAAAACCCATATATAATTATTATTTGTATTGGTACGTGGAAATCCAACCACAATTTATAGAGATATATATAATTCCACTTCCAAGTAGGCACTGAAAGTGGCTTATGTAGGCACAAATATTTATGGTACTTTGGCATAAGCTGTTGGCATGTGTAATAATGAGATACAAACATAGTAACTCAGAGTCCCATACTTTTCCTCTAGAATCTATGCCACATTTCATATAATATCTTTATTGTTCTTGAGTGAAAATCTCACCATGAATTACGATAATCCCTATAAATACTTCCCAGATCTGTAATGGTACCACAAATTTTTTTAATATCATATAATTACATTAGAGGAGAGTGGGCAGTCATCTATTTCCTCTCTTCTATTAATAGAGTCTATAATTCAATGGAACTCATCATGATGATGTTGTTTATAAATGATAAAGATTATAAGAATGATGTTTAACTTAACACTATCCAAGTTAACCTCAACCCCTAACATCTGGAAACCAATATATAATAATGAATATTGATCTATCATGTTCTACTTATCCAATGTATCCTTCATGGGTTTAGCTAGATGTTTCCTACTAAAAGCACTAGTGATGAAATTCCCTTTCCCTTAGGTATAGGAGATGTCAATGTCAAAATATTATACCTATTCAACACAAAAAATATGATGGAAATTAAAATATTTTTAATATAATATATAAATCCATATGTTATGGATTTAAAAAATGATAATCCTTTCATTAAAAATGTAGTGATCCCTCTCTTAGGATTGTGCTTCACAGTTGAAAGTTCAAGGTCATTAGTAGGATAATTATTCTCAGGTGTCCTAAATTGGCGAGTTCCCTAGGAGCTGAAATGATAAACATTCATAACTAATGGTCTCAAACCTAAACCTGATGCTTAACAGAAGACAATATACCCCTACCCGAACTCCGGATGATTAAATTCCCATGTAGTAGTCAAAATGAGTTTCGGGCTAAAAATAGAAATCTGGCATTTCCCACCCCGATGAAATATTAATCCAATCATTGTATGAGTATTCATTAGAGAATCCCACTTTTAGTAGTTCATAATTAACGAGTAATAATACCCAGCTAAACCCAAGAAGCTCTAAATCTAAAAAACTTTTCATGGTTGATCCCATTTCATAACAGCCTTCACCCTTTAAGGATCAACTGAAACACCATATTCTTACAGCATGTGTTTTTAAAAAATCACACCCCAAATATAAAAATCAAATTTTGATAGCATGCTTTAAATACATTAAATTATCAACAATTCCATAACTTCTCTCAAATTTCACAAACAATCCTCCTCAGTATTTGAGTAAAAAAGGATGTAATCCATAAAGACAACAACAATGGTATGAAGACACTCATGGAAAATTCAATTCATTATATCAATAAAAAATGTAGGAGTATAATTTAAATCAAAACGCATGGAATGGTACTCATAATTGTCTTATATGCTCTGAAAAGATGTTTTTTGAATTACAAATTCTTTCATTATCAACTGAATATAACTAGATCTAATTTCAATATTCTATGACCACATATCCCGTTTCCACTAGTCAAGAAGATGATCAATCATTGGAAATGGGTATTTTTTATATAATACGAATCTATTGGATTTTTTGTAATCAACAAAAATTAGAATCTAACCATATAATTTATTAGCAAAGAGAACGGGTGCCCCCCATGGTTTCACACATGGGTTTGTAATGAAATTATCTATATGATCATTAAACTGATTCTTTATGTATATAATTTCATATGGTTCTATATTTTAATATATTATAGACAATGGTTGAGTGCTAGAATCAATGTCAATAACAAAAACCTATCATCCTTACATGTGGGAAACTAGAGAAGTGTGACGGGAAAACATTATTAGATCAATAAAAATGGAGAGAGATTACATATCCAGAATTCTCACCATTGATCAAATTAAAATACTGATATTAATTTCCCCGACTCTAGATAATAATTTCCAAATCTACTACACCTTGGGTCTCAGTCTCCTGAAATGATATTTGACACACCATAATGTGTTTTAAAGATGACATTTTAATCATAAAAATTAATCTATTATTTATTAAAATTGATCAAATCCATCTAGAATATGATGTCAATAGGTTTCATGTTAATAACCATAAATTCCAAAAAAGATCAACATCTAAGAGAGAAAATCTAAAAGAAGGACTACGGAGAAAATTTACTCTTTTTGTTTCAAGTGTTGTAGTTATATCCATTACATATGAGTAAATATCCCTATAAATATTTTGTTTTTTAAAAACACATGTTGAAATATAATAATGATATGCACCAATGTCAAATAAAAACATCACTAGTGACGAAATTATAATGATGGAACCTATCTCATTAGAGAGATTAGTAACCAAATCCTCTGGAGGATAACCTATTATGTGAATAATAATTTTTTGGATTCCTATGACTAGAACCCCATTTTTCCATAAAATAATAGGATTTCTCCACAATTGTAAAATGCATTGATGTTTACATGCCACTACAATGAGTATAAAAGAGGTGGTATGACATCATTAGACGACTCAGGAATCCATGATAGAAATAAATATTAGGTGATTCAATGAAAATTCTATTTTAATCCCTTCTCTTTTCACAAAGGTAGAAAATCAAATGGCATCTTCATGGAACCACAATTCATTTATTATATATTATGGGGATAAAAAAGATCTAAAATTTATCTATATGGAAAAGATGGTTCATGAAATTTGGAAGGAAGGGGAGAAATATTATCTTTGTTATATTAGTGTTAATGCATAAATCTATTGGACGATTAAATTGGTGTACAAAAAAATTATGATAAAAAGGTGAGAAATTTTTTCTAGTATAACCCTTATTGCAATGGAATAAAAGGGATTCAGAGCGATTAATGTGTCCCTTTGGAACCAAATTTGAAAATGGAGTCACTAGGAGAAGATCTTGGTTCCTCATTCTCTATTCAAACTGAAATTATAAATATTTTAAGATATGTCAAGGATGGTTTATAGTGGTACGTAATGAAGAGAGATATTACATAGTCAAATTCTTGATTCTTTTTTAAGTCAGTATGATAAAGTGGAGAGAACAAAGTATATGGCGATGTTTCAACCATTTTATATACTCGAATTTAATTAGGAAAACATCACATTGAATTTTATAATTTGAAATAAAAAATATATAATTGGAATAATTTAATATATGTTATAGTATATCACATTTCTAAGTAATCCCACTATATTTCCATTAGAGAATAGTTTTATCCTGATAAAATTACTTGTTTATAAATTTTGAATGTAGAAAGCTTTAATGGTGTTCCCCAATCAATTGTATCTAATCATGATATGGGGTTTACGTTGATGTTTTGGATATGTTATTATCTAGACATGAATATAATGATTTTTTAGAACTAATTATCATCTTTATAATGATTAACATTTTGAGTGGACCCCAAAAACTCTATAAGATATGTTTATAAATTTCTATACGTATTTTATAAGGGGTTGAGATCAATATATTCCTTTGTTGCAGTTTTATAATAATTATAGATTTCCTTTTAGAAATCGTATGTGTCATTATGAATATAATTATGGTGGTAAGTTTTGATAAAAAAAACACGATGTAATGAAGATGGAGAACGAAATATATTAAGGCCCAATATAATTTAGGAGATGTAAGATATGTTTAGAGACATTCCACACCATATAAGATCATCTTTGAATAGATAAAAGCACTATAACAACAATCATATGAATGATCTAGTGTGTGAATTTGGTGATAGGGTATTCTAATGAATATCTCCCTATAATAAGTATGTGGTATTTTTTACATATACAAAATCTAATTCCTAGGTATATCCATCCTTTTTAAATTCTCTATCGTATTGGAATGGTTTCTTATTGATTGTTGATTCTAAATATTCTCACTCATGTTTAATATTTTTTTTCATGTAACTCTCCTATATAAGTGCATACATTATCCTTCACAAACACTAAACTCAGAGGTATAAGTTCTAGAGAATAGACATAATTATAAAAATAATCCAGTACGGATTGTAGAACGAAGAGATAAAGTGATATGAAATAGAACTACCAACAGGGTAAACATTCTGTGATGAAACCAAAAATTTGATGAAATTTTATGTGAACTCATGGATGTGGTGAGGCAAAAAAATACCAATCTGTTTGTATCAGAGTGATGAATTTTGAGTGTCAAATTAATTTTAATTTTTGAATGATGTAACATGAATATATTTTTATAAAATATATCTCTTTAAATTATTATATTTTTTGATAGATTCTTTTACATGATAAATATATTTTAGATGAGCAGTAAAAAAATATTAAATTATTTTTTTTTCTTTATAGAATAACCATTGGATTTATAAGTATAAAGAGTAATAACTGAACAATGATAAATACATATAGAAGAAATTTATAAAATTTATTTATTTGATATAAAATAAAGTGATTTATTATTAAAAAATAATAAAAAAATAAATCTGATGTTTTTAAAGGAAAAATTATAAAGAAAAATAGTTATTTTTTATTAAAAAATTAAATTTATCACTATTTATGCATCATTTTATAAAATTTATATATTATATATTCAATCAACTATATTTAACATTATTCTAATGTATTTATTATTTGATTTTATGAATAAAAATTTATTGGTCTAAAAATGTGTTTTCCTCACAATTTCCACAATTACATTAATATAAATTGCATCCATTTATAGGTATTAAATTAAATAAAATTAATTTTATATTTAGAACTAATAGTTATTGTTTTTTGAATAACATCCTTTTACTTTTTTTAAAAGTCAATAGTAACCGATGTAAAATTTATCACCTTAGTAAAGTGTAAATAAACATAATATATGTTAAAAAGTGGAAAAGGAAATAATTATTTATCTTATTTACAATATACTATATTTTTTATATTTATTTCTACCAATACGACATGTTTTGATAAATTAAGTTGTTTAATGGATTCTATTTCATAAACATGACTTATATAATATTTAAATCAATGATTATTAAAAAAACTAACCCTATTTACATTAAATATCATTTATTTGTGCATATATGAAAAATGAAATTCAAAAATGATTCTATGTGAATATTTTAAAGTTAATAAATGTATCTTCATTATTGAATATGTTTTCTAATTTATAGTAATAAAATAATAACCTTCATTTCTTATACAATAAAGATTATTTTCTTCAATTTAATAAATAATTTAGAAATGATTGTAAATAAATTAAATGTGACATAAATTGAATGAGTTAATGTTTCCCATTATTTATATATATATATATTACATATTATGGATGATTTAAATTATTATATTCAATTTTCCACATTTCATTGATGTATCTGATGTTTTATTTGATGAATAGAATCAATATTCATGATAATGAAATTTTATAAAGAAACATATTATTAAATGTGTCATATTATGAAAAATAATAATATAAGACATGACTGATATGATATTGTATAAAATACAATAAATTGGACATTTATGGGAAAATTTGATCTGTATAAAAAAAATACCCTTTAATGTGAAAATTGTTTTAGAATAGTTAAATATAAATGTAGTTACCAAACTGTTAACCAAATTTTTTTGTTTTAAAATAACACTAAAACAGTATGAAATTTTATCAGATGAAGGGATAAAAAACCAATATTATCATATCTTTGAATATAGGACTTGTTGGTATAATATGAATTCATAATGAATTTATTATTATTTAATATTTTTTCAAATCACCAAAGTTCCCCCACATTGATTATAAAAGGGTTTCATCACTGTCTCTTATTTAAACAACAAGAAAAATTCTACAAATACCAATCTATTGAAACATAATTTATAAAATTCTACCAACATGTTATATTGGCAATGTCGTTCCAAAATGATCACCCCTTGATACATCTATAGGTGACATAAAGGAGTCATTTAGATGAAGAGGCAATATCTTTAGCTGAACCATTTCCCTTATATTATTATTTACTAATTAAAAATATATGTTATGTACTATAATATAATAAACTAAGTATCCTACATAATATAAAATTTAATCATGATTATTAAAATACAAATAAAAACATTGTTTCCTATCAAATGATACCTAAAATTTTCAGTTCTTATTATCTTTGACCAATCATGCCCACATAACGGTGCAATACAATTTTCATCAACATATTTATGGTATTTTATTATGATTTTATTATGTTTTTTATATTATATATTTCATAGAATAATCATCCAATAAAGGTGAATTAATATTTACCACTATTTTTTTCTATCTAACAAAAAAATGAAAACAATGTTCATGCTTAGGTATGGCCTACCATCCACATGATAGGTGTAATTCATTTTTCTATCTCAATGTTGTATTTTTTAGAAAAAAAATATATAATTTGTATGTACATATTACATTTATATCATGATTAATATTAAGAAAATTTTGAATTATTTATCAATTTAATTTGACCAAAACTACCAAACCACAATGTACATAAAAAATTAAAAACTTATCATAAGAAACCATTATTTAATAATGAAATTTTAATTATTACGGTTATAAAAAGATATATTAAGTAATAAGTAAATTTATATATATGTTTTTATTGTTATTAAATAAATGTGTAAAAAATATATATTTATTATATATGAGGTTTTCTTTCATATGAAGGATTTTGGACCCAAGGTATGATGTTTTATGATTTTAAAATCATAGTTAATTGGAATTTCTTATGAATAAGATTAAAATGATGAAATATTATCATATTCTATCAAGAAACTCATGAATACTCGTATCCTCTATTTAAATCAAAAAAATTAATATTTTAAGTTAATTTACCTCACCATTTTTATTAAATATAAAAAAATTATGTTTTATGGAAATCAACTTCACGCATAACTTTTGTTAAAAATGAGTTTTTATTTCATATCCATGTTTTCTAAAAATATTTTAAAGAATTTATTTAATCATACCATATGATTTTTTACATACCTTTAACCATTGATTGACTTTTTAAAAATTGGTGTGAGATGAATATTTTTTTACTAAATGAGGTGAATTGGGGATTTTCTATCAAAAGTATGGAAGGAATATTTTTTATGACTTGTACAATATATATAGAATTTACCACTATCATTAGGAATAAATTATTTTAATAATCCTTTTCATGTTCACAATGTAATTTTTTAATAAAATTATTTCATTAATATGTTGGACGATTTTATAATTTAAAAAATATATTTTTAATGTTTATGAGTTATTTTCCAAATGAATTTACTATTCATATATATATTCATATCTGAAAATATACATTAATGGTTCTTATAATTTAATGATAATAATATTATTGGTTACCATTATTATTATTTCTCAAAATTTATATAATTTTTTTTTGAAAATATTATCTTTAAGCATGTTCATTTATGAAGATTAATAGTATTATAAAATGATTAAATGGTCCTAAAAATTTTTTCATTTCCATGTATAATTCTACAAGGAAATTTTCATGAAATCCATTTACTATCAATAAATCTTTTATAATTAATGGTTTATGATCTTGTGGAACACATGTGAATTATGTCTATTATTATATTAGGGAGTCATATATCTACAACCAATTAATTGGGTAATTACTGTTATCTAATAGGATATAAAAGATTAAGAGGTAGTGTGAACCTGGATAAATAAGGGAATCTTCCCGTTATGAAAATATTTGGGGTTCAACATGTCTACTTTTATGTTTTTTTATTGAACACATTCAACTATGACATCCTTTTTAAAGAAGTGTGTACTATTATTGAAGTTATTTGAATAATTATTTTCATTCCATTAGTCCATTTGTATACTTATTTTATGCTTTTATGGATCATGTTTTTTAATTAATTTAGAGTATATGTTTTATAAACTATCATGAATTATATTATGAATCAATATTAGGATCTATTATTTAAAATTTATGAGGTTTATATGTTAATATCATGTTACTATACAATTTTAAACAAGTTATGGTTATATTATTATTGATATATCCCTTATTTAACCATACTAGGCATCATAGATCACCCATTCTTGTGATTCAATTACACAATTTATTAAGAATGTTACACAGTATTGGATTATTATAATTGTGATATTTGTGAAAAAAATTCCTTGGGTGATATAGAAATTATAGGAACAAATTTTTTATGTTTCTCTGTTTCTAATGAAAATTGGCCAACACAATTATGGTATGAATTTAAATGTTATATAATGAATATTCATATAGAGAGATGTGATATTTAATTATCAAATGTGGGGGTCTCTATAGATTCCACCAAATCAATTTATATTCATTGAGACATAATAAAATTAGGTCACTATATTTTCATTAATGAGATGATTCATTTCGCATGGATATATATTTTTAATTCTCTAAATATTAAATGATATTTGATAAACAAACCATTTTTCATTATTTATGTGAATGTAGGTTTAATGTTTTCCACATTAGTAAGGGGGTTTGACAACTAAATTTCCATTAATTGAAGGAAAATAACTTCAATGTACTATATCATTTATTTTGGGTACATTACACTGTTTGATTTAATTTTATGCAACTTTATCATTGTTTTTATGCCTATATAATCCAACCGCATAATCCCTTTGAAAACAATTTTTAACTTCTTGGGATATTTTCGTTTAAAATAAACTATTTTTATTCTACAGATGAATTATGATAATGTGATTCTATCATTGAATTAAATTAATACTCATTATATTCTACATTATAAACATCGCATTTTAAATGACTTGTATTAGATGATCTTGGCATAGAATGTGTGATATTCAATTTAAAAATTAAAATTATCTACCTTTTCGGTGTTTTTATTAGAATATAGATGATTCATTTACATGAGGACTATTTAATGATTATCCATCCACCGTCATCATTTTTATGGGTTATGATTAGGTTATCCAATTTATTGATATAGTGACAATAATTAGAATATAATAAGTATTTATAAATATAGATAAATATTATCATGTTTCCAATTTTATATTTAACCACCCACCTGTTACTCAATATTAGATATGAACCAGTTATCCATTTATTTATATGGTAAAAAGATTTATAATTATGTATAATGATAATTAAATGTATTATATTTTTAGAATAATGAATTTGTACTATTTATTCACTCTATTTTATAGATTATAAATTGGGCTTCGACAAATGACAGAGCGAAAATTATATGTCCCCTCGATTCATCTTTATGTATCATGAAACAAAGAGTATTGAGTATTTATGTATACCCCTTCCCATTAGAGGGTGTTTTCATATAACAAGGCCTTGAAATAATGAAGTGTTGACTGTAGTCCTAATGAGAAGTAATGATTCATGGCGGAGTTCCTTGAAATAAGGTTTCAGATGTTTGAATTTACACCATAAATTAAAAAGATAAAAATATTATTGATAGCCATGTTATAATTTATTTTAATAGATATTTCATGTTATAAGTTTCATGTTGATTATGTATTTATGTGAGTTACATATTCTTTCTATAATATTTACATAATGTTTCAAGCCAGATTTCATTCCTTAATTTTTTTTATTGTCCCTTTGATCCAACTGATTATATTTTTCTTTTCTACATCTTATTTATAAAATTACTACACATGACTTGTTTTGAAGGATAACATGTATGAGATAATTCTACAGAGTCATTGAGTACATTTCATGAATTAATATGTTTTTTTATTGGGAAAATTATCCAATTTTTGAAGATAACTTATTATTTATTACTATATCCCCCCAATTCAAGAAATCTTTTAACATATACTGATCCTTATGAGGTAAGAGTTGAAATAAAAGTATTTCATTTTCTATTCAGGAATGGTTATATCCGATATTTTTAATCCATTATTAAAGAAAGTAGGTAATATATATGTTTATAGAACTAAATCCAAGATCATTAGTCCATGATGTAATAATTTCCAATATCATTTGTGTAAATTGTAACTAGTAATCTCTATTATATCTTAATATTAACTTATTATGACTTAACCTTATTAGTTTTTTCATTTCATTGTAGGGATATTAGAGGCCCAACATTCCTTAGTTTATAATGTTATCTTCCATCCTTTATTTATTACATAAAAAAAATTCTTTGGTTTATAATAGAATCGCATGTCAATATTTTCATTCATATCTTCAATTACCAAAGAATCATAAAATTGTCTTTAATAATGTATTTCTCTATATAACACTCTTAAAAAGAACCATCATTCCTTTAGAGATATTAACACATTCAAATGTAATATATTGGATAAAATTACATTATAAAATAATGATCCATATTGTAAAATAAAAAGGATTCAATCATTGGATCAAATATTTCTTAGACTAAACAAAAATAATAAATACAATTTCCATAGATGTAAATTAATTTTAAAATAACATTTCTATGAAAATAGGGATTTGTTTTTATTTTTTAAAATAATATTTTATTAATATTGATAAAAATGTACTATCTATAAATAAAAATGAAATAATATAATGTAAAAATCTATAGAAACATTATTTATTATGGTTTGAAAATCTTTTAACATTTATAATTTTAAAAAGATGATCCATTTCACAATTCAAGTAAGGAAATATAGTTTCCTTTTTATAAAATGAAAAAAAAATTCATTCGAAAAAATTGTAATAAATGTAATATATAGAATAAAATGACCTTAAACAATAATTTCACCATTTAAATAAAGTTTTTTATAGTATTTCAATAATAATGGATATTGATGAGAAAATATTTTAAATTGAAAAGATTGATAAACTCGGTTTTTATATAAAGAAATTGTTTTTTATCATATTATTTACCAAATAGTGCAAAATTGTATGGAATTATGTAAACCCTAGAAATAAAAAAATGAGAAGAATATATATGTGTGTTATAAAAAAATTAATATCAATCAATTTCAAATAATAGAATCTTGATCATAAGAAACCCAAAAAATAAATGATATTGTTACCCAAAATAATTATTTCTTAGTAAGAATTGAATAAAATGTCATCGAAGAAATTATCTAAAATGTATAAGTTTGTTCCATTATTTAAATTGATTAATATGATTGAATTCGTTTATGGGGAATTAATTTAACCATTAATATAAAGAATGGTGAATGACATAGAACATGTCAAATGAAAATTAAATTGAGGTGAGGGAAACCCTTGTAAAGATCATATCATTGGAAGGGATTATTGTCCATAATGTGATTATGGGAACATATTGAAATCAACAAACATGGAATTTAAATATAAAATAATAAAATTTATTTATCGATGTTGAGAATATAATCTTTTAATGATGTCAATAAATATGTTTCAAAACAAAATTAAAAAAATTAGTTAAAAACCTCTTATCATCAGTACCAACTTACATTGAATGTCAAAAAAATTCAATATAATAAAATTGTAACTAATATTTAAATTTTTGAACCTTTTTCAAGATTATAAATTAATATTTAATCATTTTTTATTTAAATAACTAAAAAACGTAGTCCTTTAATTGGTTAAATCTATATCATGTGTTTTGAGGAATATTAGTTCATAATTGAAAAATAATTTTGGTAGGGTGATCAATAGAAAAGTGGTAATTTTTCTTGCATATATTTAAAAAAAATAAATAAATAATATAATTTTAATACATCAAATACAATAAAAAAATTAATCGCCTCAAGAGGTTTTAGTTGATACATATACAAGAGAGATGGTTTTACTTTTTGAGGGATAGAAAATAATGAAATAAATAACATGTTTTATTTCCGATTTCATTATCCTAATAAAATCATCAAATACATTCATTAAATACTTCCTGAGGACCTGTGATGAGGGTTTGGAATAGAAAAATTAATTATATTGAAACATGGGGATGGTAGTCCGTATATATAAAGTGGGATGATATCATTATTAATTTTTGGAATTATAAGAGAATATATGATACATTATATTTACCAAATAAAAATTATTTCATTAATAATATATATATATATAATAAATCATAATATCTAGAAATGAGAGGCAATGATGGGAAACAAAAATAATTAGTTCTTGAACTGGATGTCTTCACGTATGCACAAAGGATAGATCATTTCCCATTAAATTAAAACAATAGATTAATGATGTTATTTAGTTAACCTAATTACATATCAATAAATGATTTGTACATATTACATTATATTAGTATGTTTAGGAAAAAAATTTATAAATGGGAAATAAAAATGAAAAATGAAAATTCTCAATTAAGTTGATTACCTACTATATCATCAAACTCTATTATCTTACACCTTTTCACATCATGGGATTTCATTTGGTGAGAATAATATATATATTTATTGGGGGGATGTTTGGAAGTATTTTTAATATATCATTGTTTATCAACATTTCCAAATAATTTTGAGTAATAGTGGGGGGAGACCTAAATTTTGATACGGGAGGGGAACCCTTCAAATTGCATAATGTCTTAAATTAATACAAATCGATTTTACTATTAATGTCACCCCAAATTGATATTCTTTTACGGTACGAGGTATAAAATTTTAAATACAATAATTCAATAATATTTTGGAAATTTCATGCGATGTTTCAACCCATAATTATTAGTTTACACTCATAGTAATCATTTTTATAATTACAATGTTAAAAATGTTTTCTACACATCAAGGGTACTGAAATTTACTAAAATTGGTAAAGTTTCTAATAATTTGAAATGGTTTATATTATACACCATTTCTCATATATTATCAAAATAGTAATCTTTTTTAATTTTAAATCATTTAAAAAAAATTAAAATAAAAATAATATTATTTATTTTTAGGACTATTAAAATAGTTCATGTTAAAAAAATATAATGAATGTAAATTTTATTAAATAAATAAAAATTTAAAAATCCCTAATATATTATTTTTATATATAAAATTTCTAGAAAAATACAAATCCAAAAAAAAATTATAATTTTATAGTCTTTAAAAACATTAAATTGATTTTTCTGCTTCATGAAGAAATGCTGCAAAAACATTGTGTAAGAATTTAAGAAAATATTTAACCACAAATAAACATATTTAAATTATAATAATAATATAAAATTATTAAAATTCAAAATAACAATTCAAACTCAGGAATAATTTTTTTACCCCTATCATTAAATATTATAGATATTAAAAGCAAGTAAGAGATATTTTTTTTTGAATTCATCATTAATTAAAATAATATAAGGTTATTTATCAAAAAAAGGAACCAAACTGAAAAATATTTTAATATATCAATGTTAAAAGAGTTAAACATTTTAATTTTACTAATTTAAAGTGTTTTTTAAATCCTTTTGATATGAGTTTTATCAAATGTTATTATAATTTACCCGTTACTACGATGAAAAATATTGATAGTTATTTTTATTTATTATTTATAAAATAAAACTTTTTTATTCAAAAAAAATCAATCATTAAAATTATAATTATATAATAAATTTTATAAAATTAAATTCCAAAATGGATCATAAATAAATTTTTAAATAAATCCATAAAATGAGTTAAATATTTTTTTTCAAAAAAATAAAATTTTAAGTTTATAAATTTTTTATATAAAAATTAATCAGTAGTATAATTAAAATTAAATTTTTTGCACATTTATATTAGAAATGAACAAATAAAAAATGAATACAAATTCAATTAAAAATAGGTCTTAGTAATTAGATTAATAGAAAATCATGGTTATATTAAATCAACATTTTTTCGGTAATCACCAAAAAATTACTTTTTTGGGAAAACTCAAATATTTCAACATAGTATATTTATGATACGACGATTTATAAAATGATATAATTTTTTAATAAATAGTTTTATGACAATGGTATAAAATTATTTGTAAAATTGTTTTACAAAAAGAATAAAATTTTAATTTCTTTAAATGAATTTATGAAAAAATAATGTGTTTATGTCATATAAATTATTCAATTCTTTTTGATTAAAAATGAAATTTATAATTATATTTAGTAATGAGGTTAATTATATTAATATTTAACAAATAATTAAATTTGTAATAATGATAAATTTTAAATAATAATATTTTATAGTTTTAAAGCCTAGTGTTTCATTGCCTTCTCACTATCAATCATTCTCATATTTTATAATATTGGTGTATTAGATTCCTACACCTTAAATAAATTGTGTACATGAAATTTGATCTTTTTTCATGGAAATTATAGGTATTAACAATTGAAAATCCCATTTTTAAAACCCCTTATCAAAAAATCGTTTATAACAGTATCCTATTTTAAAATGGAAAGGGATATATGAAGGTCATTTTTAATAAGATAGAACTATTATATAGGGAAACAAAATTTTTATACAATGATATTACACAATGTTAGATAAATATACAATATATTAAATTTTGATACATTCTCAAAACATATAGGTCTAGTGTATTTGGATTTATGGATATATAAACAACTAGTTTGTAAGTGTTTCCCATTAATTTTAACATAACTCAAACACTTATTAGACATATCAAACATAATACCTTTATTAATAACAGGTGTAAAGGAAACATGATAAATAGTAAGACTAAATTATTTGTAATAGTAAATAAGTTATATATCAATGATAACATAAACCGAACATGAGAATAAGGTTATAATAACAACAAATTTACTGTTGAAAAACATACTCTGCAAATCAAAGATCATACTCTTTTTTTGAGGAATAAAACATTGAATTTAAAATGGTACTATTCATAAATAAACCTAAATACATGCTCCATGAAGAAAATAAGAATAATAAATATAATATTTATGTAAAGATAATCATATATATTTAATTCCATAATAGACAAGTATCACTTCCTATACTATCAAAATATATTGTGTTCAATCCCTAAACAATAACAATAGTCATAGTTCACTATAAATACAATTTTAGAAGAAAACGCATTGTACTAAACATGTTTTATTTCCTATTATTGTCATGTTTATTTAATGAGATACTAATCATCACCAAATTTAATATAGATCTATTTAATTCCACGTCCAGTTATTCTCAGTTATAATGTAATGAATTCACATGATTTATAAATTGAGAAACTAATATTTTTTATACTGATAGAATTGTAGTCTACTTATTAAAAAATAATTTTCATTTTGTTATTACATTACACCAACAATGATTTATAACATAACCACCTATCCCCTAATGAAAATAGTGAACATCTGTGACATAAAATCAAAAATCATTCATAATATCATCAAATTATATACCATTCATAGAAACTGAGTATTATTAAAACTTCTTAACAATATAAACCATGGAAAATAAATTTACTTCATAAATATATCATCGACATATTAATTATAAATAAATAAAAAAATTAATAAGTGTATCATCATTTCCCAAATAAATCTTAGTTATCTTAAAATTATATTATCATATATGAAAAATATTTTAATCGATCACTAAAATATTTCATTAATAGAAGAACCATTGATATTTAAAAATAATTTTATAATAAATATATTTCTCATATATTATAAAATATATTTTTTTAAATTTACTGTGAAAAAATGTAAAAGAATATTGAAAAAAAAATTATATTGTTAAGATATTCAAAAATGAATTTCATTGAGTAAATGATTAAAGAATGCATTAAATTCACATTTTATAGTAAAAATTAATCAATCACATCATTTACAATAAATAATTTTTTTAAATGATTCCTTTGGAGGAAGAAATTACATTAAAAATTAATATAATAATTATATGAAAATTTTGGAATTTTTTTTGAAAACATGCATATGGAAGAGAAATATTTTTTGGCTGTAGAGGTAAATAATGTAAATTCCCATTAAAATACTTCCATTAGTCTCTTTTATAAATAAGGTCAGAAAAATTCAATTAAAATATTAATTAAAACGAAATATAAACATTATAATAAATTTATTGTGTTTCTTGAGGGATTGTTAATAATATTTAATCATTAAAAAATAATTATAAACAATCCTAATGAACCATGACAATAATATTCCATATTCATCAATAAAATTCGAGAAACATATTATATCACACAAATTATGTTACATATCATAATGATAAAACCATTTTTTATTTCTATATTAATTTGAGATAAATATTACAGAAGGGTGTCATAATAATTTATTTTCATTATTTAATATCCAGAATATTTTGAAATAAATTTATATTTTTAAAATAAAGTCATTAATATCTAAATAAACACATAGACCAATTCATGAAATATTTTTTCCCCTATGTGGACACATAAGAGGTATTTGAAATTAAGGGTGCGAAACATTGTAACATTATTTTATTTAAATATTATATAGGTAATTTTCACGTACATTAATCTATTAATCAAATCCATTTTGACCATATGGTGATACAATTTGAAATAAATTCATCCAATATGAATTTTTTTAAATAAATTATGTATTTATTAGTTCTTGTTTTTCAATTTTGAAATAGATTTACCATTTTCGAGATGATAAATATTACCGTAATTACTATTAATAATTTCATAAAGATAGAATATATATATTTACCTTATTTTGACTTCATGATTCAAAATATAATATCCCTTTTTTCAAATATAAAACTGATAAGTGAAAGAAATTAATATTAAAATGAAGGTTAAAAAATGAGACAAAAAAAGTTTAGAAAATTAATTTTGACGCATTAAACTCAATTTCATTCTTATTTCATAAATAAAAATAAAAATATATCAATATATAAAGATTTGATAAAATGTTTTATATACTAATTTCATTTAATTCATTCACAAAAAGTGATGTATTAATTTTATTATGATAAAATGAATTTTTTTCATAAAATTTTATATCTAGAAAAATATCACTTCTATATTGAAATGATTATAACATTTTTTTAATAAATTTGTAAAAAATTAATTTATATGATACCTTTATAAAAAAAATTCATAGTTATTTCTGTACTATTCATACTCACGAATTAATGAATAAGATATTTTTAGAGTCCCGGGATTAGAATACATGGATATTACGTCATTTTAAATGAATATTCAGCACATTACAAAAGTAAAAGTTGAAGGATGAAAATTGATTACTGTATTTGGAAATAAGAAAATATTGTATTATATCACGGTGAAAGATCATCAAGATGTCATTTATATATATCCACTTTTAGTAAGAATATGTAATACCATTCATCATAACTAGTGGAAATGATACATATGAATGAGGCGAGCATATATGATTAATAGTGGTAAATATGGGAGATATATAAGCATAACATGAGAATAAGGGTATGATAACATGACCACAAAATTTGAAGATCTTATATATCATATCAAGGATCATAATCTAGAGTCAAGGAATGATGATTGGTTGTTCATATGGCATGAATCATAAAAAACCAATGAATCATGATTCATGAGGGAAAAAATTGGAATAAGAAATTAAATTATGGCAGGGATATCAACGTATAACAATGTGAACATATGTAAATTGAATATGGATCAATCATTAAGTTAATATCATGTAATCGGACCTTCACATATACTTATATACATGATACCAAGTACACATATAACATAATAATCATGTAATTATCTTCATTTATATCACTGTAATTATGTGATCAGGTTCTTACATAATCTTATGGACATGAAACTAGGCCCACAAATAACACTATGAATATGATATCATGATCACGCATAAACATATAGACATGCATCCAGGTCCATGAAAATTTTTTGAACATGTAATTAGATTCATTCAAAAATTTATTTACATGTAATAAGGCTCACAAATAACTTATATAGTTATGTTTTATCCATCATTACCCAATTCAATATATGGTGATATTGGTCCCACTAATCTTATAATGAATCATACATTTTTAGGAAAAATTTTTATAAAAATTGATCATATCATGGTCCATATAAAGATTAGGTTTTAATGAATATCAAATCATATCCTATGGAAGAAAGATAGGTTTCATAACCATTACATCATATATTAACCCATGAAAGGAAGTGAGATTCATAAACATTTTCTCATTATATAAACTTTGGAAGAGAAACATGTTTTATAAACAATATTACATCTTAAAAATAAATAATTAAATTATATAATTAGAATGACGGATTTGGATCATATCCCTAAACAAGAATAATCTATATTAAAATATTTCATCTTAGGTAGAGAGGTATTTTTAAACATCACATCAAGAATTTCTTATGTAAATTAACCGTTCATTGAAAATAATTTTGTAAGACATAAAAACATTTCAATATAATTTTATTTCAAAATTAATTTGAAAATAGAAGAAATATGTATTAAAAATAATCGATATCCTTTATTTTTGAAAATATATTTAACCCATTTAAAAATTCCATTTTAAATCATAAAACATTCTAAAAAACGTTTTCATTGAAGATAACCTTGAATTCTTAATAGAGAATATTTGAAAACCTATTTTAAAACATTATAAAACATAAAAAATTTGAGAACATTTTTATTTGTGAATAGATTTGAAAAAATAGAAATGAATAATTTAAAATCAATTAAAATAACTCATGATTGTTTCTCAAAACTAGTTTTGGAAGAACCCAAATTTTTGACCAAAAAGAGAAACAAAGTAATATTTTTTAAATAGATTATAATAATTATCTTTAGTATGATTGATTTGAAATATGGAACCCATTCATGAATATATCATGAATAAATACAGTATATTAAATTTAATGATATCTTGTAATAGATGTATCATAATATTTCGTCAATGGTAGCTGAATGTTAAACCATCTTGATATAAGATGAGATTGTAAAAATAAATTGTTACAACATGTGTAACTTTGAATCAAAATCCATTAGAAAGTGTGAGATTAAATGAAAAATATTATATAAATAAATAAAATTTTATTCATGATATTACATATTAGATGTTAGTATGTATAGATTGTAGAAAAATATTGGAGGATAACATAATATGTGTCTCAAAAAAGGAAAATAGAGACAAAATTAAATTAGGGATTTGCAATCCATTTGAACCATGGACATCGTGAAATATAAATAATAAAATGGATATTTAAATAGAAATAAATTTAAATATATTAGTCATAGAATAAATTTTTTGATAGTATATACTATTTGGAAAATAAATGAGTGGTGAATATGGAGTAAGACACGCAGAAATAAAATTGAGACTATAAACACCCTTACTGCTTCAGTAACTTTTTATTTTTTCAATACATAAAATAATGACATCACATGAAACATTGGAAATAATTATTTAATGTAAATTCAAGATATAAAATGCAATATATTAGTATATGTATCATATTTCAAGAATAACTCCGGAATATAGCATATATCTCATAGAAATAAGAGAGAGGCAAGGAAACCCTTACAATAAGTCTCTAATTTCATTATATATGTTCAAAAATATTTTTTAATAAATATATGTTTTTTATAAATCTACCACATAACCATATAATTATATATCATGACATATATTATTTAATTATGACCTTATATTACCAATTTATTTAATATTTCATGTTAAGGTTATGCTTTGCGTAAAAATGGATTTGTTTTTCATAAATGTTTGGACATTAAATTCCCCATCCCCTAACATAGATCATTATTTATGGGAAAAAACAGTATATAAATATCATATATAAAATTACATAATTACTTTCAATAATCTATAATAGATATAAATATTAAATGATGTACACTATTCATGGAGACGATAGGTTGTACATACACATGAACGATGTAACGATTTTATTTTTGTATTGAAGGAAATAAATTAAATGTCATATATGTTTATATACATATTATGATTATAGTATCATTTTAATGTCATATATATTTAATTTTTTTATTATATATATCTTCAATTCATTAAATGTAATGTTTGAATGAATCACATATCTTTGAGGAGGCATTAGTTCACACAAACACAAACGATGTTATGAAAATACCACAAAACAAAATGCATGAAGTAGTGTGTTTTATAATAATTTTCGTACAATAAAGTCATAATAAATATAATATATATCACATAATATATTAATTACCTCATTATTCCCCACATTTAATGGTGTTAATAGAAGAATGAATGACATCTATTTGTAAGGTGGTAGTCCACTAGACACCTGAATGATGATTACATATCCCATTGGAAAGAATTGTGGTTATGTGTAGGTCGAAACCATAACATTAAAATATCTAAATATAGATGTTAGTGATTTTGTTATAAAATAATTGAATACGAATAATTTAAGGGATGAATAAATAATGAAATCAATTTTTTTAAGGATGTTGCTTCTTTTTGGGTAACTCCTTTTGGTATTCACCAAAGGGATTCTTTAGTTTTATTTATTCCTAATCTGTGCCTTATAGGATGAAGGTAGGTAAGTTAGGAGGATATTGGGGTACACTTTTTTCACTCCAAAGGGATTTATATCTATAAATTAGAGGGTGGGGGCCTAGTTCCCTTTTTCTATTATAGGTTGAGTGACATTCTTGTAAAATTAAAAGGTAAAAACTATTAAGAATAATGTATTAAAAAATTTCCATCAAATAATGTTCCATTTTCGATTAAATGGGGAATTGCTAGAAATATGTCTAGAATGATTATTGTGTAATTGTTTTTAGATTATTTTCCCCCTAAATTAATGATTATCAACAATTTAAACTTGTTTTTACCTTAATTATTTTAATTAATTTTAAATACTTTTACTAATTAATTTGGTCAAAAAGTATATTTTACTCTTTAGAAATTATAAAATTTCTATTTAAAAATATCAAATATTTTTTTTGAAAATATAATAACATAAATAGTATAAATTAATTTTGAACAATACCATAGATGGGATGTGAAGATGAGTTTTTATATTGAAAATTTTCATAAGTTTGAATTGTTATTACATCCAATTTGAATGTGAAATTTATTCCAATTATCTAAATTGTATTAATATTTTCATAATTTATCAAAATAATCATTACAAAATATGAAAGTATATTTTTTCAATATAAATAACAAATTTCAAAATATAGTTTTCAATTAATATTTAGTGTTATCACTATTCATCACATAATAAAACTACTCATAAACAATTCACCCTTATTAAATTTTTATACTCCTCTTTCAATAATTATTTTAATTTTTTGAAATAAAATTTATCAAACTATCATAAATTAGAATCAAAATAGTTTCACAATTAAAAGGTGTTAAAATAAATTTTTGCAATGAATATATATCTTTATGCATAAGGTTTGATTTATTTTTATATCCTTTTTAGAAAAAACATAATACAAACATTAAAAAGTTTAATTAATATATAGATATATATCAATAAAATCATTTACCAAATTTTTTTTAATTTATTTAATGATGTAATTTATTTTTATTTTGAAAATATCATTTTTCAGAAATGTTTTCTTATATTTTTAAAAGGGATATATATTCATTTCTAGTTAATTAGTCCAAAAATAAGTCATATTTTATACTTGTGTAAACCATATTTTCTTAATTTAATTAATATTATTCATAAACATCAATCCAATGCCCATGTAAAATCTATTACAATATTTTATAAAAATATTAAAAATATATTGTAGTTTTGTGAAACTAGATCTTGTGTGTAATGAAATATAATTAAGGAACTAATAATTTAATAAAACTGAAGTGAAACTTATTATTGTCTATAACATAATATAATCTATTATTTTCATGTATCAGATGCATATCTTGGTATTGTATGCACTATTTACAAAACATAGTTCTTTCATAAAACACAATCTATATACTCTATTATGTGAAATGAAAAATATCTAAATGATTAATAAAAAGTATAACGAAATCATGGTAATTACATTTTAACCCCTTTAAAATGATATTCTCCATCAAAATTAATTTGATTCATCAATGGATTAATACTTGAATGTTAATTTCACATATACCCACATCATAAAAATGAATACTAAAAATTCATTAATAAATGGAAATATTGAACCTTAATGGTTACCCAAAGTTACTCATAACTAGGATTCCATGTAGGGGAAGATAATTGATGATTTAGAAATGTAATATAATCAGGAATACATAATGATAGTTAATAATATCACTAATCACAAGATTGTTGGTGATCAGTAGAATGATAATAATCAAAAAAAAATACAATATATGGGTGAAAGAGGACATTTATATCATAAAAACATGAGGATAACTTGACATCATTTTAATTCAATATACTTTTCCTAAAATTGGAAAAAATTATAAGATGGTTTAATTAATTTATTTGATTTCATTTCATAATCACAATTTCACCCTTGGGTTCTTCTATTTTAAATTTCCACATCGTCTCTTATTCAATTAAATGAAGGTTACTATTCCATTCATAAATCACAATCTGATCCTGAGATCCATAAATATAATGATAAGCCACTATATTTGTCTTTAGTTAATATAGAAACAAAATTGATGATCTTATTATGCAATATTAATAAATATTCATATATAGAGATAATAATTTAATCTCTAAAACCTATTCCTATGTTTATCTTAAACCATTATATTAACATTCAACATTGTATACCTTTATAAAGATGAAAATCCACAAAACTAGAAATATGGTCACTAAATTTATTAAAATATTATTAATATTTATCCCCCATAAATCATAATGTATCTCTTGGGTTTCACATTACAAACTTATGAATAAATTATAAATGAATTCTCTTTAGACTTAGTAATAACTTCAATTAACATAAATACATATCATATACATGGATTATTTCTTATATTATATATTACTATATAAATTCATTAAATCCAAAAATATTTTTAAACATCATTCATGAAAACATAGACCAAATTCTAATCAAATATATAATAATTTCTATGGTAATAGGGACTATCCAATTTAATTTATATATATCATTCAACTTTTTATCCCAGGGAAAAAAATTTCTACATTAAGATCACATTAATGGTTACCATACCTTAATCAAGATTTCACATTTGTATGAAATCACTTTTCTATGTTGTGATCAAAATAGTCATATCCTTTGAAATCCTTAATTATTATTTTTTACTAAAATTACAAATATATTTCATGATTCATATAACATAATATTTGAAATATGAAACATATACACATCAATCATAAAACATTATTCTTAATCCAATACATGAGATTGAACCTCTTATTCTTTCATACTCCCTTCCTAGAATATGAAATATTTTTCATGTATTATGATTCTTTAACCTCAATATAATCATACATATTTTGTTTATTGTAAAAAAATATTTTCTTAACATCACATACCTTTCCTAGGTCAATTAGGGTCTCCTTACCCTTATAATGTATAACCAATAAATGTAACACTTTAATGATTATCTTCATGAGATTTCGACATAGGAACTTGATTCATATAATTCTTATACTTTACACATTTAAAACATTCAAAGTCAACCCATTTGTAGCTAGTCCACAATATTTACTAAGACCAGAAAGCATATTATGAGAAAAACATACAATATAAATAATAAAATTATCATTATAAATTGATTATATAATGAATAAATAATTAAATCTTCGTCTATATCTATGAAACTATAGTATTATCCATAGAGACATACATATATAAATCATTTGAAATATACTTAGGGATATCAGTAATGTTATCGCATCCTAAATTTCAAAGGTAGACTAACCCTATAACTTGATACCATTTATAGAGACCCAAACATGACACACATGTATATTAAATGATATTATATGAATATTAATAAAATTAATAAATAAAATTTTACAGAACCATATTAATTTTTTTCATTGAAAATATAGAAGCATTATCATCTATGGTTGTTAAAGAACGTCAATATCACCATTAATGATATTCCACTTCAGTATTCCTACATAAAACCATTATTCATAACATGGTGGAAGGAAACATATGAATGGGGTGGGAATATATTATTTGTAAGGGTGATCATGGGTGTTATGTAAGTATATCTTGATAATAAGGTCACGAGGTTGTGGTCTTAACATTAGAATAAAATACCATGTAGGTCAAAGATCATAATATAGAGTCACGTACTAATGATTGGATGTACATAATAAATGAACCATAATGAAATTAGTGAATCACGATCCTTGATAGAATAGAATTGGAAAATGATATATAATTATGTCGTTTGCATCATATTATAACAATTTGAACATGTGTAAATAGAAACAGGATCAGTCATTACTCTAAGGACATGAAATTAGGCCCTCATAAAAAATTTATGGACATGATACCGGGACCACACATACCAATCTGAACGTTTATTCAGGATCCAAAATTTCATTTTGAACATGTGTATAGGTTCATGCATAAACTTATTTATTTTAATTGTGGTCCATGTATAACATTTTGAAAAAGTAATCATGATCACACAAAACACTGTTACCAGGCAACCGGGTTCTTGCATAAATTTATAGAAATACTATATGGTCCATCAACAAAATTTCAAACTTTTATGAGGTTCACTCATATAATAGTGAAAATTTAATCAGGTTCACACACAAACAATCTACTCCTGATTAATCCATAGTTACCAAGTTCATTGCATGGATATTTGGGTCCCACCATTCTGATAAGGAAATAATACATAGGTGTTACATAGTATAATAAAACATTTGTCTTATAATAACCCATAAAATGTTAGGAGTTTCATTAAAATCATATAATAACCAGTGGAAAAGAGTATGGTTTTATAATAATTGCATCATTGAATAACAAATGAATGGAAGAGGGCTTCATAATCGTTTTATCACAGTAGGGCCCATGGAAGGCGAATGAGTTTCATAAATAACAAGTCATCTTACCAATAAATCATTTAATGAAATAAATTAAATGGTGCCTTTTGATCATATATATAGATATGGAAAAAATATGTTACATTATGCAATTTTATATGTCGAAGCACTTTAAAAGATCATTTGGATAATTTCTTATGGAAAATAAAATTTCATTGAAAATTAATTTTTAAGAATTTTTTTAAAAAAAATCCATATCATTGAAAATCACATTGCAAACATATAATGTAATTTTTAAAAATCATTTAAATCAATTACTGAAAAAAATAACCATTAATATTTAAAAACACTTATAAAATAAATTTAAAACATTTTTGTTTGAAAATAATCAATAATACTTATAAAGGATTATTTGAAAATTAATTTAAACACTTTTGAAGACAATATTTTTTGAAAACTGTTTTATTGGGTAATAAATTTGAAATTTTATAAATGAATCATTTAAAATTATATAAAAATCTTTTTATCATAAATTATTTTTTGAAAAACTAGTATTGGTAGACCAAATATTTATTACCGAAAAAGAATTAATGTCAGATTTTGGTAATTTTTTTTAATTATAAAAAGTACTAATGGTTGGAAATATAGTAACATAATATGAATATGTATTGAATAAAAGGAAAACAATAAACTAAATTAGGGTTATTTATATATGTATCATAATATTTCATCAATGGAATTTCAATTATAAACAATCTTGAAAAACGATGAGATTGTTAAAATAAATTGTTACTATTTTTGTAACATTGAATCATAATAAACATAATAGAATAAAATTTCATGTAATATAAAATATAATGAAAATAATTATATTAATGATATAACATGCCGATGTACCTTATATACACCTTGTAGAATTATATATCTTCATAAAAGGGAATGTGCCTGAAATAAGGAATATGGAAAAACATTACATTACTAATTTAGTTAACATTGAGGCATAAAACCATTGAAAGTGATTTAACAAAAGGTATTTATAAATACCTATAAAAATAACTATAATAATCATATATTTCATTCATATAAATTATAAAATAAAAATAATGGAAATGAGTGGTTAATGTGACATAAGTCTCCCAGAAATAAAATTTAGACTATAAATCCCCTTACTACTTATGTGATGTTTGAATCATTAAATATGTGAATGAGTAACATCAATTGAAACATACAATATTATTATTTTAATTAATTTAATGATATAACACATAATAAGGATTTATATGAAACATAAAACAATAATAAGTGGTGAATATAGCATATATTTTACAGAAATAAAACTGAGATGATAAAACTCTTACCTTATGTTTTAAATTTCATCAAACAAAATCAATACTCCTTTAAAATAATTATATGGTTATTATTAATGTACAAAATAACAATATTAATATATAACTTACCATAAATTATTTTATTATGTTATCATATTACTCATTTATTAAAAATACCATGTTGAGGTTATGTTTCAAGAATTGAACATATAGTTATTCGTACATGTTTTGAATTTCTATTCTTGGTCCACTTACATAGATCATGAACTCCAGAATGTAAATTATGATATAAATATTATATATATTCAATATTTATATATTTATAATAATCTATAATATATATAAATATGAAAATAGTAACATAATTCATGAATATGGTGGGACATATGTATGTGAGATTGTTGTTCACGTTTTCTTTCCCTATTGAATTAATAAATGTAAATTTCATATATATATATATATATATTATCACTAAAAAAATTATTGTGTAATATCTATAAGAAATTTATATTAAACATATAATTATTAAATTCAGTGTACTGTGTGAATGAATCATATATATTTGAGTTGCGGTAGTTCACATGTCCACAAATAATGGTATCCAATTCGGAAAAATAGGAATGAATGAAGGTATATGTTATATAATAATTACATAATCATAAATAACTAATAAAAATAATATATATCACAGAAAAATACTAATTACATCATTACTACCAACATTTATGAATATTAATAGAATAAATATTGTCATATGTTTACAAGGGTGTAGTACACTATAGACAAGAACTGTGATTGCATATCTAAAATGATGGAAGTGTCCGTAAGAGAAGGTTGAAACCATAAAATAAAGAATTAAAAAAATTAAAAAAAATGAGGATACTGACGTTATTATATAACCATATAATAAAAATAATATATGGGGTTTATAAATAATTATCAAAAGTACTTCTTGAAAGATGTCACCTCATTTTGGGTAACTCTTATTGGTTTTCACAATAAAGTTTCCTCTATTTTCATTTTTTCCAAATTTAGGAGTATATGATTATGGGTGTGAATTTTGAAGGATATTTTGGTAGGGTAATTTAGTGTAAAATTTATTTAGGGGTCTGAATATTTGTGTGGGCGGAGGGTGATTTCTTTTTTATAGTGGAGGAGGAGATTAATTCATGTAAAAATAAAAATAAAAACATTGTTGAGGTGCATCCCTTATGTAATTCTCATCCAATAATAGTCATTTTTAATACATGGTGGGGGTATAGTATAAATATTTCTATCTAGTTGCTTTTGTAAATTTTTCTATATTATTTTTAGAATATGTAAATATTTAACCACTATGTAACGTCATTTTAACCTTCATTTCTATAAATACTTTTAATTACTTTCACAGATTAATTTGGTAAAAAATATGTTGAAACTATTATAAATTGAAAAATATTATTATTAAAAAAATAGAAGCCATTTTTCCAAATTCTAATCACATATAAGAAAGAAATTTATTTAAAACTAATCTGACAGATGGGATATGACATCTAGTTTTGAAAGTGAAAATTTTCAGAAGATTAAAATGTTTTTTTTTTCAATATCAATGTAAATTTTTTTAAAATGAACAAACTTTTATCAATAGACATATAATTGATATAAATATACATAAAACTGAATTTAAAATATTATTTAACAATAAAAAAATAATTTAGTTTAAAATGAAATTTTCAATTAAAATTAGAGTTTTTTCAATATTATTAAAAAAAGTCTTAGAAAAAAATAAAAAATGAAATAAAACAAAATTTTGAATTTATGATATAAAAATTCAATATAATTATTTTAAATTAAATTTTTTAAATTTAAAAAAATCATATTTAAAATGTGTGATCCATTAGATGGTGGTAAAATTACCCTTTATAAATAATAAATATCTGTATGCATCTAATTAGATTTATTCTTATCTCTTAAAAAGAAAATAGATAAGATAATCATTAAATTATTAACATAATATAATATATATAATTCATTAAAATGTTTAAAAAATTTTTTGAATTAATTTATAGATTTGAAATCATTTTAATTGAATAAACATTGTTTTCCAGTAAAATATTTCAAATACATTCAATATTGTATTATTTTAAGTTCAATTTAATAGGAAACCAAAAATGTTTTCTTAAATTAATGTTAAAAAAAATATTCATTATTTAATATATTTTATTTTCAATCTCAATTCTGATGGCTAAGAGAAAAATATTATAATATTATAATAATAATATTAAAATTACATCATAGTTTGGTAAAGCATGGTCTCACATGTAATAGATGGTCTTGAAATAACTCACCATAATGTGTGACAGAAGAAAAAAATATTGTTTCATGTGCCAAAATATAATCTATGTTTTTAATGTAGTGAAATATGAACATGGTATTAATGCATCATAAAAAATCATAGAACACTAATATAATATAAGCTATATTCATTGTTACATGAAATGATTTTTTTTAAATGATTAAATATATATATATATATATATATATATTGGGGTGTTACAAGATGATTTTCCAATAGTATATCATGGTTCTGTTTAACATTGTATTTCATGCAACAAACGATATCTGAAATAATAAATTATTTAGATAGAAATATTGTATATAATATCATAGTGTAACATTATACCCCCTTAAAAAGAATATTCTTCATCTAAATTCATCATTTAGGTATAAAATAATTTGGATAAATTAGCCTACTCACATACTCAAGATTCTAAATAGCTTACTAAATTTTTTTATTTTACCACAATTAAATAAATATGTGAGTGGTTTTCTTCGTAGTACACTTCCTATGATCAAAAATCTTGACCAATAATTCCCCATAAAAATATCATTCTCAAGTGGTATTACATATGAGGATAATATTTTTAGGGGATTAGTTTTATATGTCCTCTAGAGAGAAATATGTAACAAATTGTGAACTTGAGATGTATTCAGTACAAACTGAAGATGAAATGATATTATCTAATCACAATCATGATTATAGATATGGAAAATATACATATGGGCTAATATTCCATTCATTTAAAAATCATTACATTCTTCCTGAAAGAATTTATCAAAAAAAACTTCCCACCAACTTAAAATTATAGATCACACATAGGATTGTCAGTATGAAATTTCTTTTGACTCTTAACTATATAATTGTTTTATTGAATGCGTCCAACAATCTCTTCCATTTACTCACCTATCTCATATTCAAATATTTTTTCATACGAAACTTGATCCTAGAATTATATAGTTTTACACATTCTTCAATAGAGGTATCTTTATGTATCCATTAGATTGGTCGAGTGAAATATTTTTTATAATAAAGCTTAAATAGTTGAAGATATTGATCCGAGAAGACTATAAAATACATAATACACAAACTTAGAATATAATCTTGTGTTTATTTTTTTTCTTGGCATCACTATCTCTCTAAGGATGATAATTAGTACTAAAATCATACTATGCATAGAGAGGCTTCGGAATATATCTCAAAAACATTGAGTTAAAACATTGATTAATGTTATTTAACATTGAGAGTATTATTTCATGAAATCATACAAATTTAATATTTTATTACCATTTTATCTTGTTAAGAGAATGATTTTATCTAATGGAAATGAGCAGTGCTAATTTTATAAGAAATTAAACTACACCCAATATATAATTATTACCACTATATGTTTTGGGGAGATTAATGAATAGATCCATTGTTATGATCTACTATTTCCATTCTAGTATGTGTAATGGTTCTAATACCTTATTATTTTTTTATCCCACATCTTTATATTACTAACATGCCATGAAATGAAATAAACTTTCAAAAAAAATCTCTTAATTCAATACCATTAGAAATGTTCATATATATCTCAATACATCTTTGTATTTTAATGATAAATATAGAATGAAAAAATTGATCTCCCTCAAATAACTCATTAAAATTTGGTATGGATTGGACACAAACATGGTTCCTTAACATTATAATTCCACCCCAATCAAGGTTATTAATATAAAAATTTCCCGCATTCTTTTATATTATAACTTATTCTCTCTGTACCTCTTTAATCACCACATGAATATATAGTCAAGCACTCATTTGAGAAATATAAGAGCATTAAAATTCCTTTATGATTTTTTAACAATCCATTGAAATATTGATATATTTTGGCATTCATTATACTCATAATACATATAATAACATGATTATGTTTTTATAGTACATCTTCCACATTGTATGAATTCCCATGGTTATAGTTTAATGATAATTCCAAATCAATAATCATTTCCAACCATCTTCTCTGGAACATATTATACTCATACTGGGTGAAAATATATATTCCATTTTTATAATCAATATATATATCACACCTTTTGACATAAGGATAATTCCACTATATCATAAATTTATTAACTACCACATAAAAATATAATTCATGAGTTTAGTAATATTTATCATGATGCATCAAATGCAATGATTCATAATCTTTCAACATAAGTTTTTGGGAGAACAATTAATAATCCCTTATTGCATTCATCACATTAGATTACAAACCCTTCCCCACAATATGGTTACGTGAAATAGAAGGACTGAAAAAAGTATCATCAACTCCATGAAATTATCATCACATTCATCAATCCAGTTACAATTGGAACACTCTCATATTATATTGCTGTGTATGATAGAAAATTTGAGTGAAATATTCCACAAATCATTGATAAATTCATACCAACCCAATAAAACATTTGATCTTAATGATAGTGATTAGTATGGTCCAATGTTAAATAAAATCTATATTTTATGTTAATACTAATATAACATCACATTTGATTATATAACCCAATAATTAATCATTTTTATTCAATAATTAATAATTGGTAATGTTTAAATAAATATTACTCTTCCTTTAGGTTTTAATCACAAACCTCTATTGATCTTGAAATAATTATTAATTATTTAAATATATAAGAATATAATATGTAATGAAAACTAAAAAATGATCTATGTAATTAATATATACTATATTCATTTAATCCATAATGATAGATGGGAAATTAGCCATACCAAATTGTATCACTATTAATTTACAGAATTTGTACCTTGTATGAAATGTTGTCTCAGATATATTCTTTTTTGTGACACTCAATTGATGTTAACTTGAATGGATTTAAATACTGTAAAAATTTTCAAATCCTTGACATTGATCAAAAAATTAATTAATATTATATGGTCATATCCTTAAATGTCACATAATGATTAGATAAGTCAATAGTTTGACATTAATACACTTTAAGGATCCTTTCAGGTTTAGAGATTTAGAAAATTAGTTCATAACACATACAAAACAACTTCAATATTATATATAGACACTTTTACATAGTATCCATTATTTTCCAATGAAATCATTTTAAAAAGACACCTGGTTCATTTCATGTTTAAATAGCATGTCTTTTCCTTCATCCCATCCTTTACTCTATTATTTTGTATGTCCTGTGAAAAAAATTTCAAAACAAGGGATGAGGATAAAATTATCAATAATGTATAAATAAATAAGGAAACTATTGGTCCTAAGATATCTTGAAAATCCTGAATACTTTATCCTAATGTAATACTTCTCATCAATAATAAGTTGTAAAAATAAATCACTTAATATAAGCTCATTGTGTACCCTTTTGTAACCAAAATGTCACCATAAATCCCATATAAATAAACATAAAACATATAATGGTATATGGGACATAAACATATATTAATCGAAAAACCATACCATCTACTATCACAGATATAACTAAATGAAATATATTTATGGAGAAATTCTATACCCAATCCATTGGATGTTATAATGTAACCACCCATTCTTGGTTTATCAAAAAACCACAAGTATTTGGTTTATCACATAACCACATATATTTCGTATATCACATAACCACCCATAAAATATAAAATTACCATAACAAAATCATAACAAAAAATCATGAATTATGAAAAAATAACATTTCCACTTTGCAAAAAAAATATATCATTTCATGATATTTACAAAATCAATCATTTATAAAAACTATTTTCAATACCAAAATACATGAAAAGTGTATATGGTATTTAATTTTTTTAAAAACATTACATATATTATAGTAATCCAAATATAAAATAATGGTTGTGGTAACACAGGAGTCATTGGAGAAACATACGTTAAAAAACATTCCTATTTTCCTTCAATAAAACGATTCATAGTAAAAGATTACTTTTGAAGACCATTGAAGGAAATTTAATGTAAATGGGGATGATTATACAATGTATAAAAGGAGGTAGTTTAAATTATCAAAATATGACTCTGTGAAAGGAGATTGAGACTAAGTCCCTTACCTTTTGTGTGAATCATCACATACAATTGTTATGTCCTTGAATAATAAACCATGGACAATTTTAAATTTCATGAATTTTTTTATTTTATTATTTCTATTATATATATTATTACCATGTTATACAAATTACATAATTATTTAATTTCTTATCATATGTTTTGTTGATATTTGTTACATGAGTTAAAATGAACATGTTTGGATGTAAGTAGTCCATGTAGTAAAAATTCCATCATCTCCATAATATTATTCATGATTTAAATATCAGATATTTCATTGTATATTTATTTATAATATCCCTAATATTTGTAGGTAAGAAATGAAATTCACCATTCATGGAGTTGGTTGGTCATACGTACGTATGAACAATACTTTCTTTTATCTATTATATAAATAGAATGAAAAATAAATGATACCAAGCTATACTATATAAATAGTATACTATAAAAGTTATATATATTACATAAGTTCATTAGTACCAAAATTTATACATTACATGTATGGCATGAATGAGTCATATCACATTGAGGGGGAGGTAGTCCACACTTCCTAAAATGAAATTATCATATTTACACATTATGGAAAGCATAAAGGTATGTTATAATTAAAAATTACAGTGGAATAGAGAGAAAATAAATATAATATAAACTATATATTTATATTGTTCCATCCCAATGTCCACCATAATAGTTGGTTGGAGGAAATTGAATAATCATCATTTTGTGAGGCAATAGTTCAACGTACACATAAAAAGTATGTTCTATATCCATTAGATGAATGTTTGTGTTAGTGTAGGTTAAAATAGAAAAATAAATTCATCCTAGTATATTTATGATATTGGTTTTTTATAAAATAATTTAAAAAATATAGGTTACCTGGTTGGATAACGTAAATAAATTAAAGTATCTTGAGAGAAGACGTTATCTCTAAATCTGGTAATTCCATTTGATATCAGCCAAAATGCATTATTGAATTTCCTTATACCAACGGTTAGGATTATAAAAGTAGGGGGGTATTTTGAGAACTTAATTTTGAAAAAATTGGAAGAGATAGGGGACATGAGATGTGTGAGTAAGTGGGTAGAGGGGGTGGACATTTATAAGATGGAGGAGGGGAACATTAGGAATGTCTTGAAATATTACTTTCATATAGATTAAATTTTGAATTATAATAGTTCCAAAGTGATATATTTAGATAATAAGATGTGTATGGGTTTATATCCTCCCAATAAATATGATTCATACAAACTCAGGTCACAAATTGAACCTTATCTTTTTTCTTTAACCCTTAGTAAAATTAATAATCTCTTACCATGACTTCTTGTATTTTTACACTATATGTTTAATATTGTTACTATCAAATTAACCAAAATACTCATGTGGATAATTAATTAAATTTGAAAAAAAATTATTTTATATTTATGATTCTAATATTTTTATTACTACACTATAATTTAATAAAATCGTATTTGTTTTAATAACTATTTTATGTCAAATATGACACTATTTAGTAATTGATTTTTTTTATTGTCATAAAAATTTGATTCATTAGATAAAAAAATAAATCAAATGAAAAATGAAATAATAATCCAAAAAAATTGTATATGGTAGCAAAATGTTCTTATTAAATTTATTTTATTATTTATAATATCATTTATTTGAATCATTAATTAATTTGGTAATCACTGAATCATCCTTGTGTCAGAAATAAATATTTTAATTTAATATATAAAATATATAAAAAAAACCATAATTTTGTAATTTGTTTTAGATTTATAATAACAATTTATAGTCATATATATTATTTACATATCACTATATTAAAATTGTGTTATTAAAAATATAAATGTTGGTAACATATTTGCCTTTATATTAAATTAAACGTTTTAAGTGTCATAAGGACACTCAAGTGGATCATTGGGGTCCTCAAACCTACCCAAGGATTTAATGGTAGTCTATATCTGATATAATAGTAGTAGGAAGTGCGTTAGTGTAGTTTTATTTTATTATAATATTAATCATTACCATTATTTGCCTGATTTACCCTTTAACTATGGTAAATAAAAAAAATACTGATGTTACTATTCATGATGACCTAAAATAAATCGTACCTATTTACACCATTTTGAATAAATAATTCCAAATATGAAATCTATTTTTCCAAAATATAAACACAATATTTTAAGAAATTAATTTATAATTGATTACCGTTATCAAAACATGAAAGCGGGTTTTGAATAAGTTAAATCTATCAAAATACAAACATGTGTTTATATCCAATTTAAATGTGAAATTACATCAAATTAAAAAATTGGATTAAATGAAAAAAACATAATCCAATTACACTTTAAAAAGTTAAAATTAAAATCAATCAATACAGATAAATTAGATGAAAATGCATTTTTGAATTAAAATGTATTAGTTTACACTATTAATTAATATATGAATTTTATCAGAAAATTAATTACATTTCAACCAATGTAAATTATTTAGCCCCAATTATAACTTATATGTTTATTTTCACCAATATAACATATAAAAGTTACCATGTATATATTTAAAATGGGATCAACATAAAAATTTGGTAAATAACTTTTAAAAAATATTTGTGTATTTTATACCTAAAATTGGATTCCATCTCATTTGATTCCACAAAAATTTATTAGATAAATACAAAAAAAATTTAAAAATTGTTTAATCATATTTTAGTTAGTTGTGTTTATTCAGACCAATACATTGGCTAGGATTTTACTTCCATTTTTAATTATAATATTATTATTGTATTATTTTTCTATATATTACAATATTGAGTCCAATGTAAGATCTTGGTGAAATATGTTATTAGGTGCTGAGTACACTATTAGAAAAAGGATCAACTTTAATGTAAAATTGAAATCTTATTCATAAATTTTAATAGATATGAAAAATTATTATTCTATAAATACCTGTGATGTTACATTCTTCTCCCATTTTGTAAATTTCATCCATTAAATTTTATTTAGTCATCAAATAAGTGGGGGGTATTTCTCTCTCATAGAATTTTTATATTCCCATGTAGCCTCTACAACCATATGGTTTTTCCACAAAACCATTAACATAAAAATCACTTTATTTAGCAACACTTAATATCTTCAGTCTAGATTCTGTACTGAATGTTCGTCATAAAAAATATTATCTTCCAACTGAACTGCCTCTAGACTAAAAACAGAATATGGATCTAGAATATAAAATCTTGACATTGAAACACAAAAAACATTATGTACCTCAGTTAAAATCATAGGTAAATCCCCTCTGTATTCAACTGATCTAAATTTCCCCAAAATTTGATAGGGTCCAATAAACCTTGGACTCATCTTCCCTTTCTTACCAAAACACATCACTCTTTTTCATAAAGAAACATTGAGAATGTCTTGATCACCTTCCTTGAAATAAAGATCTTTCCTCTATTTATCTGCCTGATTTTTTGGACTTCTCTAAGATATCATAATGGTCTTCTGAATCAACTGAGTTTTTTCTATCATATGTTCCACTAATTCTAGTCATATTCAGTTCTTTTCAACTAATTCATCCCAAAAAGATCGAGTTCGACAAAACTTTCCATATAATGATTCAAATGGTTCCATCCGTATACTAAATGGAAAACTGTTATTATAGTAAAACATAACCAATGAAATCTATTGATCCCAATTTCCCTATTAATCCATTGAAAACCAAATTTCAAATCCTCCACGTTCGGGATTATTTGTTCTGGATTCCCATTGTATTGAGGATGAAAATCTATACTGTAATGTAATTCACTTCCCAATGACTTCTTAAGGTCTTTAGAGTAGATAGTAGTGAATATGGGATCATGTTTAGATACAATGGAGAGAGTAACTCAATTTAAACAATTATCTCTTTAATATACAATCGAGATATCTGATATAGAGATATAGTATCTCAAATATGAATAAAATGGGTGGATTTAGTAAATTGATCAATAATAACGTAGATTGCATTCTTACCTTGAGATGTCTTTATTAATACTAAGACGAATTACATGGATATATATTCCCACATTCATTAATAGAATATAGAAGGATAAAGCATGACTTTTAGTAACTATCATTCTACTTTTACAAGATAACAAGTCAAGCAATTCATATTAAATCCAACAATATTTGTTTTCATTAAATCCCACCAGTAATAATCTTGAAGATCTCTGTACATCTATGTACTTCCCAGATGACCTGAAAAAGATGAAATTTGAGCTTCATATAAAAACTGTTTCTTTAACTATAAATTACAAGGCCCATATAATCTCTTTAAAAACCTCAAAACACAATCATTATCAATGTTATATTTAGATAACTTACCCATATTAGAAAATTCTACCATTTAATGCAAATCACTGTCTTATTTCTACACAGTCATAATTATTTCTAATAGATATTATTTCACTACCACCTAAATCAAAACAAAAAAATTCCATACACCAACAAAATCCAATACAAAATTAATAAAATCAGTTATCAAAGGATCTCATTCCAAATGTAGATTAGCTATTTCAACTCAAACAGTGATCCAATTTATTTTCCATTCCTAGATGAAAATGATTCATGTAATCATAATCAGTGATTAATTTCATCCATCTCCTATACTTCATGTTTAATTCATTATGATTTACTATATACCTCAAACCATTGTGATCAGTATATATTTCACATTTTACACAATACAAATGATGCCACCAAATATTTAAGGATAAAATAATAACAACTACATCCAAATAATGTGTAGGATAATTTAACTCATGAGGATTCTACCGATGTGAAGATTAATTAGTTACTAGATCATTCTACATTAGGACAAAACCAAGTCCCTTCAATGATGCATCATTATAGATAACAAATTCTTCATTCCTAGAAGGAAGGGATAAAATTGGATCAATTCTTTTTCTTACTCTCATGGAACAAACAACCATCAGAATATTATATTACTACCTTATTATAAAATCATACATGATTATTATTTCCTATTAATAAACTAGAATCTAACAACCTTTGTTATTATCTTCTATCTAGAGTAAAAATCATTTATCTTACAATAAATATCCCAGCTAAAATTTGGGTTGTACCGTAACAAATTGGTGAAATGTACTTCATTTTCAGACACATAATATTCCTCAACTATTCTGAATTACATGAATTTAACTTCGATAATATTTCAATCATCTATAGGAAAATATTTACCAAAAAAATACGTTCGAATTCATCCCAATCATGAGAATAATTATCCTCACTATCCTTGATATTATTAACAATCATCCTCCACTAATCAACATCACCTTCAAAACAAGTAAAAAAATAAGATAATACATTTGATTTTCTGAACACCCCATGACAACAAAAATCATTTCTACGGCCTGAATACAATCTTATACTAAAATAGGGTTAGATGATCCTCTGAATTATGGAGGACCTTTCCTCATGAAATGATTGACTATCTACATATATATATATGGTTGGTCTGGTTGATATTGTGCATGGACAACACCACCATTTATCACCCGAGTCAACTAACCCATCATTTCAAAAGACTACTCAGTTCTGATTTCGACCATCTCTAGATATTAATTTGGATTTTTATTTCCCTATGTATTCTTTCACAACCCACTTCCCTGTTTCCTCTGTGGAAAAATTTTCTTATCAAAAAAAAATTTAGATGATGAAATGTGATAATCTTCAAATGCAATATCATTCAGTTTGACCATAATGCATTTTTTTTTTGATATTCTATGTACAATATTCTACACTATAAATGTTTCTAATTCTACCTCACATACCATCTATAAGGCCCCACATTAAACATTGAATAATTTTGATATAGATCAAAAGTTTTAATTTTATTCACTTTGAGGATATTTTCATCTTTATAGTTTTAGATAATTAGGTCCTAACTCATACATAATAACTAAAATATTACATGTAGACACTTCTACTCACTATCAATTTTTTCCATAATTTTTAATAATGAAAACTTATTTCTTTGATGTTTAAACAACATAAATTTTACTTGATCCTATCCATGGTTTCATTCTTTATTAAGTCCTGGGAAAATTCATTTTTAAACATGGAATAAGAATAAATATCTCAATAAGGGAAAAAATAAATGAAGACTTTTAGTCTTGAGAAATCAGGAAATCCATTAATACTTTATCCTAAAGTAATACATTAAACATTAAGATGTAGTAAATATAATTTAATGAATATAGACTCATTTTATACCCTTTTTGTAACCAAATAATTATCATAAATCCTATATAAATAAATTTAAAACGTATAATGATATTTTTGGGCAAAACATACTTAAATGAAAAACTATATGGTTGACTTCCAAACATATCACTAAATAGAATAGTCATACGACCGAATTCTATACCCACTGAATTAGAGGTTATAATGTAACCACCCAACCTTGGTTTGACACAGAACAACCAATATTTTTTTATCATATAACCATCATCCTTTACTTTATCATGTTACCACCCATTGAGTTTCAAAGTACGATCATATATTCATAACACATAAAATAAGAATAATTGAAAAATTACATTTCCACATAGCAATAAAAAGTAGATCATTTCAAGATATTGAAAAAATAAATCCTTTATCAAAACCATTTTTAATAACACAATACATGAAAAGGGTATTTGGTATTTATTTTTATTTTTATTACATTACTTCTTATAGAGGAAGCCCAATATTATATAATGGTTGCAGCGACATATAAGTCATTGGCACCACATATGTTAAAAAAATTCCTTTTTCCATTTATTAAAGAAATTTGTAGAAAAAGTTTTTTTTTTGAAAACCAATGAATGAAATTAATATTCAATGGTGATTATTATACCCTATATAAAGTAAGATAGTTTATATTATCAAAATATTCTTCAAGGAATGGAAATTGAGACAAAGGCTTTTTCTTTTAGTCTGATTCATCACGTACAATCATTATATTCATAAATAATATAATTAGGTTAATTTATAATTTCACTATAACATTTTCCATGTTATTATTAATTTTATTTCACTTACTACCATTTTATAAAAAGTAAATAATTATTTAAGTTCATATCATAGGTTTTGTCTATATTCATTATATGAGTCCAAAATGAACATGTTTTAATGAAAATTGTCTATGTAGTCAAAAGTAAATCATCTACATAATACTATTCATGATATAAATATTATATATATTTAATATATATGTATAAATAACTTCCATAATATTTAGATTTAGGAAATGAAATGCACTGCTAATGGAGGTGGTAGGCCGTACGTACGAATGAAAACTGCTTTCATTTGAAATTCATATTGAAAATGAAAACTAAATGATACATAGGTATAATATTAATAAAATATAATATCTATGTCATATATGGTTCATATTTTCATTAACTCCATATTTTAAAGTTCAATGTATGAAATGAACGAGTTATATCACTTTGATGATGCAGTAGTCCACAGTTCCTCAAATAAAATTATTATATTTCCACATTATGGAAAACATTAAGGTATTATGGAAATAAAAATTACATAAGCAAATATACAATATAAATATAATTTATATCATATATAAATAAAGTTCCATCCTAATGACCACTATAAGAGGAGGTAGGAGAAAATTTAACAATCTCTATTTCGTGAAGTAATTATTCACCACACATAGAAACAATATATTCTATATCTGTAAGATGGAGGTGGGATTAAGTGTGGGTAAAAAACATTGAAGAATCGTCCTTGTATATTGATGATACTATTGTTATTATAAAATAGTTGAATAAAGAGAGTCAAGGGAATTGTAGAAGGAAAACAAATTAAAGGATTTTTGGGTAAGAAATTACCTCTAAATTCGGTAATTATTTTTCATTTGAGCCCCAATGCTTTCTTGAATTTACTTCTTCCCAAGGTAAATATTTTTGGAATAAGGGAGGGATTTTGGGTGATTATTTGTGTAGAACATGGACGAACCAATGGGAATGATAGTTGAGAGTATGTGGGTAGAAGTGGAATCCATTCATTTGGAGGGAGGAGGGGCACTTTAGGAATGTTTTGAAATATTATATTTTAATTGATATATTTATGATTTATAATAGGTCCACAGTGATATATTTGTTATGGTAATGGGTATAAATACACTCAAAAAATCGTTTATAAAAAATTTTAGTTATCAAATTTAAACTTATCTTTTGGTTTTAACCCTTAGTTAAATAAATTAAATGTCACCATTTATTCTTTTATTTTTATACTATATAGTTAATATGGTTACTCTAAAATGAAAATAGAAGTTAATATGGATCACTAATGAAATTATAAACATCATCTAATTAATTTATTAGAGTATAATTCTTTATGACTATTATATCATTTAATAATAAAGTAATTTTTTTAAACTCATTTATGACAATTTTGAAAATATTTATTTTTTTATTTTTGTTAAAGTCATAACAGCATGATTAATTAAAAAAACAAATTAAATCAAATAAAAAATTGAATAATCATCCATAAAATTCATTGATAGAATAAAATATATCAAATTACATTTATTTTAATTCTTATAATGTCATTTATTTGAATATTTAATTAATAAGGTAATAACTACATCATCATTGTATAATAATTATATTTTTATATTTTTATCTAAAAATTATAAGTAAAATACAATGATGTTGGAAATATGTTTAGATTTCAAATAACTATTTTTATACTTATATATTAGTTATATAACCCCATATTAGAGTTGTTTGCGTAAAAAGATAGATGTTTATAACCTATTAACCGTTATTTTAAATTAAATGTTATAAGTGTCATAATACCTCCTGTGTGGCTCCATGGGGTCCTACAATCGACCCAAGGATTATGAAGGTCTTCCATATCAATTCCAATAGGATTATGACCCAGTTTGGTGTATTTTTATGTTAATATAATAATATTTTAACCATTATTTACCTCATTTACCCTTTAACCATGGTAAACATAAATAATTACTGACGTTTCTATTCATAATTTCCTAAAATAAAAGGTATATATTTACCAAATTTATACCCTATGAATCCATATATAAAATAAAATTTTACAAAATCAAACCAAAAAATTGGATGAAATTAATATAATATTAATTCTCATTGTCAAAACCAAATGTTAATTTTTTATGATGTACAATCTATCAAAATATTAACATGTGTTTATGTTCAATTTCAATTTGAAAATAATTTAAATGAACAAATTTTGTTTAAATGAAAAATAACCAAATACACATTAAAACCAATTAAAAGGAAAATCAATCGATATAAATAAATTAGATGAAATGTAGTTTTGAATTAAAATGCAGTATTTTTCACTATTTCATAAAATATAGATTTAATCAGAAAAATAAAAAATTTCCAAAAAAATATAATTTGATGCACAACATTAAAATAAATTGTTTATTTTGTCAAATATAATATATAAATGTTAAAAAATAGGATTTAAAAAGGGTTATCCATCAAAAGGCGGTAAAAAGACATTTTAAAAATATTTGAGTATTTAATGCTTAAAATTATATTCATTATCAATTTAAAACTCTAAAATTTAATGGATAAATGAGAAAAAATATAACCAAAATGTGTAATCAAATTATAGTCAGTTGTGTTCATTCTTGTCAATATAACCACTGTGAATTAACAACTATTTAAAATAATAATAATATTATTTTATTATTTTCAGTATATCTCAGAGTTGTGTGCAACATAAGATTTCAAAGACACATGTTGTTGCGTGTCAGGTATGTTATCAGACAAGGCGTTCCTTTTAACATAAAATAAAAAATGTTTTCTTAAATTTTAATATATATATATATATAAATATTTTAATATATAAATACATGGGATGCTAAAAATATGGGGTATAATAGAGATATTTTTTATTGAGATCTTGTTCTGTAACCGATAATCAATACAAAGTCATATTGATCAATCTTTCTTAACTTAAAAATTGAATAGGTGCATGATTGGGTGTTTCAAATATCCGAATAAATTAATTTTCATGATTCTCCGAGAGTTGATTCTTCAATTAAAGCAACATATTTGTGTTTATTATATATAGTTTCATTATAAAATAAATTTTAACATGTATTACTTCTATTGAAAACTCAACATTATGATTTAATGTAGTAATTTGAAACTAATCTCAAATGTCATCAAAATGCCCCAAAAAAATTGTAATTTATTTGAAATTGAGATTCTCCCCAACCATCTAGGATAAATATATAGCATTTATTGGAATTAATTCCCAAAATTTAGAATTAATTTTCAATGGATTTCTGTAATCATCCTATCACAAAGAAATTATCATTGATTTACATAGAATATGAAATGTTAATATCATTCCTTAGAAATTGATATGGGATATATATAATAATTATAGTCCACACTGAGAAAAACAAAAAAAATTATAATTATTATATATTTTTGGAATCACATGACCCAATACATCAATAGGAGGGGCATTATATAAATTATACACGACCGTTTTATCATTCATATTTTTCACTAATAACACACTATCTAATTATTGATTTGGTTCCTCAATACCATTTTCAATTTCAATTTATATATATAGAAGGTATATATATAACCAAATAAGAAATTATCAATTCAATAGTTGATGATATGTATAAAATAAACCACATCATTCTCTATAAAACCCCAAAATTTCATAGTATATTATCTCATTAAAGTAATTCAATAGCTTGTGCTACATGCAACACCGAGTTCAAGTGCATCACAACTTACCGAATTGGCCTTTTAAAAAGAAATTTTGAATAGTACTAACTATATATTTGAATCTTATATACTCTATAATTTGACCATCCATATTATGTTTCAATTAGAGATAATATAAAAGAAATTCAATTTTTCAGATAAAGGAAATATTTTTCAAAAAATACAATTTTACAGCCTATAAATGGTGAACCTTTTTATTAAATGAAGTATTTAAAAATTTAATATAAAATATGACTAAATAAACTTCTTATTTATAAGTGGGACATATAAATTTAGTTTGTATACATTTTTTTGATGAACAGAGATGATTAAATGTATTTAGATCGAATTAATTATCTTTTGTTGACTTTAACAAAAACAAAATACCGAATAGTGTCAAAATTGACATAAAAGAGTTTTTAAATCAAATATTATATTGTTAATTGATATATTATTCCTAAATATCTAAGGTTCGACCAAATGATTTATATAATGATTGATATGACATTAATTAACCACTTATTGTTCTAATTTCATTTTACTGTAAGATTATTAACCATATAACACAATAATACAAGAATGCATAGTAAAAGTTAAACTATTTAACTAAGAGTTAAATCTAGAAGATAATGTAAATTTAGTGACTTAACCTATCTAAAACCTATTTTATAAGAGGTTTTAATCTCATCCCTTCCTTATCCTCTTAATAAATCATTTTTGAGACATTATAAACTCAAAATTATTTTATTATAAATTAATATTTCTATCTTATCCTATGGTTCCCCTCACTTCTCTTATTAAAGGTCACCTCCCCTTCACTCAAAATCACCCCTCCAACTCCATTTGGATCAGCCAAAACCATCACATATATCCTCCAAACATCCCTCAATTCAATTTAGAGGCCTTAATACGATCAGAAAGCTGTCGTTAGGAGCCCTTTTGATCAACTCAAAATTTAACACCTCAAGAATAGGTGATAATTTCCCCACCCTCTTTCATTATATTTTCTTCTTCCAATTCCACTTTTGATGTTATTCCCATACCAAAATAATAACTACAGTACCTTATAAATACTGTGATGTTATTATAAATATTTTACATCTATATTCATTATTTTATCCATCCTATGAATGAAAATTCACCATACGTGCGTACATGTGGATTATAGTCTCCACTTCATGGTGTAGTTTGTTATTCAATACTACATTATTTGGAAGGGTATCATAATTATCATAACTGATGTAAATTATAAATAGAACTTGTTAATTATTTTTTATATATGATATACCATATAATTACACACTATTTTGTAAGAACTCGGTTCTTATCTTTGAGGTACGAGTTTATTCTTTTCTCTTTTCCTTAAGTGTTTTTGAGAAAAAAGGGAAAATGGGGAAAAATCCCAAATTTTTGAATGTACACGTCGTGTACTTTTCAACATGTCGTGTACTTTTGGCCGTGTGGGATGAGTACAATGGGCGTGTGGCCATGTTAGCGATGAAGGTTGTAGGAAACAAATACACATCGTGTAGTGGTCCCATACACGTCGTGTAGTCAGTCGACAGGTGACTAGTAAGGTGGTGGCCAGCTGTGCGATAGAACACGCCGTGTACTCAAGAAGACGTGATGTGTAGTCATGTCGGCAGATGAATAGTTCCACGCTGGTAGGAAACGGCCAAAGGAACAATTAAAAAAATGGGAAGTACAAGTCATTTACTTGGAAGCACACGCCGTGTACATTGTTTTTTCGCTTAAAATAGGCATTAGCATCCCATGTTCACAAGGAAGGCTTAAGTACGGGAAGAGGGCTCAGGAGAGGAAGGATGGAGCTTTGTAGATTCACCGAGCGAACGTCAGGAATCTGTTTCTACCTCAGAAGATCTCATTAGAACTGCATGGGTATGAGCTTTCTTCTCCTGGTGTGTCTCTTTCCAATTCATACTCTAATGGAAGTTATTTTCATTTTTGTGAAATCTATTTTATGACAGATCTATATCATTCTTTGACGTTTCAGAAGGCGTTGTTTGGGTATACCGTTCTTTGGTGATTAAGTTAGGTGTATTGGTGTTTATTTTTCCAACCTTCGTGCATTTTTTATGTTTTTGAGCTACAAATCCATATTTGGGGTGTCGTGTGGGTGAGGTCATTGCAATTTTAAATACCTAGAACAGTATAGGTAATTAAATGTGACATTAAAATGCTGTTTGGGATCGCTGCTTGGATCCAGGACCACCTCGGGGGTGCGTTCCTCTATTTAGCCATTTGTCCAGGATACCCGAGGGTATTCCATGTTTAAATTATGAAATAATTTTCCTTGAGAGGAATTGTATGTAAATTCCCTATTTATATGTTGGGAATGGACCAGTTACTTGTGCCTGAGGGAATTTTTTTACAATAGCCTGAGGGCATGAGTTTATTATCCTGAGGGAAATGATCTCTAATCCTAAGGGCAACTTCTTCCGTGACTATGGGAAACATACTCTGTGCCTGAGGGAGAATCTACGTACACCTGAGGGAAAAAATATGTTCTGCATGTGGGAAAGTACAAGCAGGTTCTATTCATGATTACCTGAGGGTAAGGTTTGAGTGTCTGTGGACACTAACTGTTTACATAGAAATTCACTTTGGTAATTTCTTAATATTAATGGGATTAAATGAATAATTAAATCGAAATATAACTGGTATGTTGGTTACTTTTGAGTAGTGTTTAGTTTGTTGCATTTTTCTTTTGCAAAATGTTTTTTCATTTTAAAACCTAGTTGGGAAGGAGCCTTTGGTGGGTTCCTACTGAGATAAATTTCTCACACCCTGTTTGGGTCATGGTTTTCAGACCAAACAAATTACGTTTCTACAGGTATAGATAGGGTAAAGGGTCCTTATACAAGTACTTGAGTGTTGTGGAGTAGTAGGGGAGCATAGGACCGGGCGTAGGCTCATGATGCTACCGGTTATTTTTTGTTTTCTTCGGTGTACTCTGTATTGTATTTTACGACTATGTAACATGATATGGTTGTTTTCATAGAACTTGAGATATGTTGCATCATATCTATATATCTTGCTGGTTATATTTTATTGTTGTTGTTCTATTAATGGTGTGTGGAATTTTTCTTCTGATGTTGTTGTATGTTTATATCATCTTCCCCTGCACTACACTTTGAAAAATGAGGGCATAGTTTCCCCACTCTCAAATCTGGGCCCTCGCTGCTAGTCGGTAGCCTCTAGCGATTGGGGAAATGAGCTTGAGGTCATGTGGCGAAACGGGTTTGGGTCACCCATAGAGTGGAACCCGGAACCCGGATGTTACAATGTGGTATCAAAGGCATTTCTTTTAATTCACTTACTATTTGGAGCCTTAGTCAGGGATAGGACTGAACTGTTGATGGTAATAAGTTGTGCCCGGGAGTAGCTAACACATGTACATGGAAAATCCAATTTACCTCGTATTGCAATTTTACTGATTTTCTATTTTACAGTTGATTTTATTTTACCATTGGGTGACACACTTGAGATTGTGTTATTTATAATTTATTCATGGGTTCTATTTAGGTGCAACCCGATGATATGAGGGTATTCCATCTCATGCATCATTTAGACACATGTCAGAAATGACAAGCCATGCATAGTTCCATGCCATGTGGGTGCATTAGAAATTTCATGCTGTTGTGATGGTTCTTGTGCTTAGAAAAACATGTTGTTGTGACAGCTTCATAATAAATATCTTCTATGTGATAGGGTATTTTGTAGGAGCTGGTTTATAGAGTGAACGAAAAACATTGAATTTTGGGTTGTATGGGCCCCCATTGACTGGAATTTAGTGGATCATTGGCTGTTTATTATGTTATAACACAGATAAGAAGTACAACTTTGATTCGTGGGGAGTATGGGCCCTAACAGATTGTAATTTGACACATAGGTGTTTATTATCAGTATTTTCTGGGATTCAGGGATGTTTATGAGGCATACTGTCCAAAAAACACAGTACACACGTCGTGTAGTGTTTTAAAGACGTCGTGTATGTTCTTCTGTTCGGGAAGAAAAGAAAATTTTTTATGTACACGATTTGTACCATAATTACAAGATGTGTAGTCTCTTCCCGTGTCACAAACCGTGTGGGTGGCGACACATGGAAAGGAAGAGCATGGGGAGAGAATGTTGTATACTGGAAGTACATGATTTGTAGTCTTGACCCGGTGTCTGACGTGTAACTAAAAACACAGGCAGAGGAAACCATGAGACATACACACCATGTATATTATTGAACACTCCGTTTAGTATGACCTAGGGACACGACCGTGTAACTAACAACACAGGTCGGTGTAATCCCTTAGAGTACACACCGTGTGTATATCAAACATGCCATGTAGGGTGAGCCGTGTGTCGAGCCATGTAACTAACAACACAGTTTTGCAGATCTCTTCTAGTACACGTCGTGTACCTGTGGGACACGTTGTATAGTCTTGTCTGAGGACAGACCGTGTGGAGTTAGCCGTGTGACTGGGAAACAGGGTGGTGTACATGCCATGCGTGGGAATAACACATCGTGTAGTGTCAAGCCGAGTAGTCGGCTGTATCACAAACGACATGGGCAGTTGGAAAATTAAACCATACACGTTGTGTAGTTTTTTTCAACGGGATCCGTGTAGCATAGTCATGTGGGAGGACCCAATCATGGAAGGGATGTCAAGTACACGCCGTGTAGTTAGTATACACGGCATGTAGTCTTGTTTTTAAAATCTTGAAATGCATTCTTCCTTTTTTCCCTTTTGGGTTTCTTTGTTTTCGGTAGTGGATAATTTTGTTCTAAGGTATGTTTTTGACCTTGTAGAGTCATTTCACTTTGATGACCACGCATGGCTTGCTAAGAGAGCGACAACGATTAAAATCCATAGATGGTGGGAAATGGGCTATTATTGGATCCTCCAGAAGAGCCAGATGTGGCGCCAGCATTTATACCAGACACAGGCACAGAGGCACATTTCCGTTAAGGCTTTATGAGGTTCATGCAGACCTTTCAGGCTGCCACATCTATGGCCGAGTAGACACGTATCTTCCAGCAGTAACAGACGCCTACGTTTTCGGTGGATGGAAGACCTCAGGCTGTGAAGTCATGGCTGGGGTCGATGCAGAATATTTTCGAGCACCCTGAGATGCCTCCAGGGGGTAGGGTCAAGCTCACGACTTAAATGTTGCGTGATTCCTCCAAGAGGTGGTGGGATGTTACCACCCAGACAGAGCATCACAGAGACATGATGTGGGAGGATTTTCAGGATGTCTTTTATGACTTGTACTTTCCAGAGATGCTGAGGGAAGATAGAGCTCGAGATTTCATGAATCTGTAGCAGGGTGCTACGTCAGTGATGGATTATTCTACTCATTTCACTGAGCTTCGGCGTTTTTCACCTATTCTGGTTGGTGATGAGATGTTGAGGGCCAGGTGCTTCGAGGATGGTCTCTGGTATGACATCCGGGCACTGGTGAATCTTTTCAGGTTTTCTTTCATTACATGTTATTGTGAATTAGGCGCTCATTATAGATTGAAACTTGAGGGAAGCTAGTGGTGTGGGCCAGGGCGGTTCAGCACCAGTTTCTGGTACTATTTCTACTGGTAAGTGGAAGAGACAGATGGACTTATCTCGAGGTGGTAGTACCAGCCAGAAGGATGTTTTAGGTGGTCAGGTCAGGTGCTACCAATGTGGTAAAGAGGGGAAAAAGAGATCGTAGTGTCCACGTGATCCATAGGCGCGCCGAGCTTGGGGAAAAATGGGTCATCTGTAGCACCTTTGTAGGGTGTTTCCACCAATGGATAGTGAGAGGGGTTCTGTGCAGACTCCGCATGCAGGAGCTAGACCAGTGGCTTCTTAGCAGTCGGGGAACTGGAATACATCAGGGCATGCAGGGAGAGATGGTGGTCGTGAATGTGGTAGCCAGACACTAGGATCTCAGAGGCAGCAGGTCGGGACAACTTAGGGTAGCTAGGCTGTGTCGGAGGGTCGCGACACTGGGTAAGAATATGTAGTGCAACAGACCCAGCAAGAGCAGGATCTCAGACCTTCTACTGTCAGAGGTATTATTATAGTAGCTTCTGTCTTATCTTTAGTACTATTCGATACAGATGCTACACATAGTTTCATATCTATTCCCGTTGTGGGGATCCTTGGGCTTGGTGTTTCTTCTTCTTATAATATCATGATGCTAGACACTCTGTTGGGGACTAGAACAGCAGGTGTGCATCAGTTCAAGGAGTGCCCCTTGAGGTTGGTCGGTTTCACTTTCATTGGGACCTCTATGTCTTCGAGATGACAGCATATGATGTCATTCTAGGGATGGACTGGTTGGTTCCCTTTCGAGATATTATAGATTTATATCGTCGTAGGGTCAGTTTCTCATCATCAGGGGGAGGAGAGTTTCTATACAAGGGCGGGTGGGATGTTCAGGCAAGTCGAGCTAGACCAGAGCATCGTGGGCGAGGTGGAGTCGTAGCCCAGATGGTTACCTTATATTTGGATGGCCAAAGGAATTGTCAGGAGTATTTCCCTCCAATGTCTGATCGTTTCAAGGATGTCTTTCTAAATGACTTTTCAGGTCTACCACTGGAGTGTGAGGTGGATTTATCTATCGAGCTTGTGAATAAAGCGGCACTGGTGTCCATTCCTCCTTATTGGATGACCACACCTGAATTGTAGGAGCTGAAGAGGTAGTTAGAGGAGTTACATTTAAAGGTTATCATCCAACCTAGTACTTCTCCTTGGGGTTCGCCCGTCCTTTTTGCAATGAAGGCGGACGGTTCCCTCAGACACTGTGTGGATTATCGGAGGCTGAACTAGTTGACGGTTAAGAACTGATATCCCTTGTGGAGGATTGATGATATTTTTTATCAACTTTGTAGAGCACGAGTATTCTCGAAGATTGAAATGAGATCAGGATATCATCAGTTGCATGTTAGACCATCTGATATACCTCTCATAGATTTCATAAGAAGGATTGGTATATATGAGTATACGGTTATACAGTTTGGACTCACGAACGCACTAGCAGTTTTCATGGCTCTTATGAATCGTGTGTTCCATCCTTATTTGTATTATTTTGTGGTAGTATTTGTAGAAGACATCTTGGTTTACTCTCACACTCGACATGATCATGCCACCCATATTGAGATCGTATTGAGTACATTGAGAGAGCATCGGCGATATGGTTAGCTCTCAAAGTGAAACATTTGGATGGACCATATACACATCCTGTGTCATATAATCTCAGAGGCAGGAGTTACAGTAGACCCATAGAAGGTAAGAGTAGTAGTTTCCTGGGAGCATTTTAAGAACATGTTTGAAATACTGAGTTACCCGGGGCTAGCTAGTTACTACAGACACTTCATATATGACTTCACCCACTTAGCAGCACCATTGACTAGTTTGACTAAGAAGGGTGTGAAGTTCATTTGGTCAGAAGCTTGCAAGAAAGAATTTCAAGACCTGGAAGGAATGTTGACATCAGCACCGATCTTGATACACCCAGAGTTGGGGAAGAGCTATATAGTTTACTGTGATGCATCAGGTATTGGGATGAGAGCAGTTTTGATGCAAGGCGATCGAGTTGTTGCGTACGGTTCTCGGCGGTTGAGGCCACATGAGAGGAATTACCAGACAATTGATCTCTAGTTGGCTGCAGTTGTACATGTGTTGTGCTGTTGGAGACATTATCTATAGGGAGATCAATTTTTGTTTTTCACCGACCACAAAAGTCTAATGTATATCTTTACTCAGCGTGACATGAATCTGAGGCAGCGAATGTGGGTCAAATACCTACAGTCGTTTGATTTTGAGCTGGCCTACACACCTGGTAAAGGTAATGCAGTAGCTGATGCACTGAGCAGGAAGACTTAGATACATGATATGCAAGAAGCCAGTGGTGTGTGGCGGCTTATGACTTTGTTCTATGAAATGCATTTGGAGGTGCATGACAGTCATGGGAAGACCTATCTTTCATCTTTATCTTTGACCCATACCCTTCTAGATATAGTGAGGATGAGATAACTATCTGATCCAGAAGGCCTAGTTCTACAGGAGTCGGTGGCGAGTGAGGACCATCCTCATGGTCGGATGATAGGCGACGATGAGGTTCTACATTTCCATGGATGATTATGGGTTCCATGGGATATACGCGAGGAGATGATGTGAGAGTTTCATGATTCATCTTGGGAAGTTCATCCCGGGGTTTCCAAAATGCACCGAGACTTGAGATGTCAGTACTGGTGGCTGGGTATGAAGAAAGATGTAGCTGGTTTTGTTACGAGGTGTTCCACCTATCAGCAGGTGAAGGCAGATCATCATAGGCCATCCGGACTATTACAGCAGTTATCCATCCCGAAGTGGAAATGGGATGATGTCACGATGGACTTCTTTACTGGGTTGTTGAGGTCACCAAGAGGCAATGATTCTATGTTGGTGGTTGTGGACAAACTCAAGAAGGTATCTCACTTTTTTCCGATCAAGGAGACTGTCAGTGTTTATGAGCTCGGGAAGCTGTATATCTGAGAGATCATACGTCTTCATGGGGTTCCTCATCCTATCATGTCAGATAGGGTCACACATTTTATGTCTAATTTCTGGCAGAGTTTACAGAGGTCACTGGGTACACAGGTGCTTCTAAGCACAACATACCACCCTAAGACCGAGGGCCTGTTAGAGCATAAGATACAGGTGCTTGAAGACATGCTACGTGCATGTGTCCTAGACTTTGGGGTATCTTGGGAGAAGTATATACTCATTGTCGAGTTTTCCTATAAAAATAGTTTCTAGGAAACTATTGTGATGGAACCATACAAGGCTTTATTTGGTAGGCCATGACGATCACCCATGTGCTGGTTAGAGGCAGGTGATGCAGCTTTACTGGGACCACGTCTCGTGTAGGATATTTCTGAGCAGGTCCAGTTGATTCAGAAGCGGATGGCTACCGCACAGTCTCGTCAGAAATCATATGTTGATTGCCACAGAAGACACTTGGAGTTCATGGTCGGGGATCATGTTTTCATAATTGATTCACCGAGGTTGGGACATAGACTGATCAGGAGACATGGTAAAATTTAACCGAGTAATGTGGGGTCATTTTAGATTCTCGAGAGAGTCGGGCTGGTTTCCTATCGGTTGCAGTTACCACAGATGTACCAAGCCTTGCATGACATCTTCCATGTATCTATGTTGCGCCATTATCATTCAGACATGTCTCACATCTTTCAGCCTGAGGAGGTTGAGCTTCAGTTTGATGCGTCCTTTGAGGAGCATCTGATTTGTATTGTTGATAGAAGAATGAAGTTTCCCCAAGGCCATTCAGTTCATCTCGTACAGTTGTTATGGAAGCATGGCTGAGCAAAGGACGAAACCTGGGAGCAGGAGACTGATGTACGTGCTCAGTGTCTAGAGTTATTCATAGCTTTATCTTCACCAACCATGTCATGTTAATTTAGGGACGGATTGATTTAAGGGGGGAAGTTTGTAAAAACCAGGTTCATATATTTGAAGTACGAGTTTCTTATTTTCACTTTTCCTTAAGTGTTTTTGAGAAAATAGGGAAAATGGGGGAAAATACCAAATTTTGGAAAGTACACATCGTTTACTTTTCCACACTTAATGTACTTTTGGCCGTGTGGGAGGAGTATACAGGGAGTGTGGCCATGTTGGAGATGAAGGGTGTAGGAACCAAATACATGCTGTGTAGTGGTCCCTTACATGTTGTGTAGTCAGTCGGCTAGAAAATAGTAATGCGGTGGCCAGCTGTGCGATAGAACACACCGTGTACTCAATAAGACAGACCGTGTAGTCATGTCAGCAGATGAACAGTGCCATGCTGGCGGGAAACCTCCAGATGAACATTTAAAAAAATGGAAATACACGTTGTGTACTTTGTTTTTTTTGCTTAAAATTGGTGGTAGCCTCCCTTGTTCACAGGGAAGGCTTATAACGTGAAGAGGGCTCGAGAGAAGAAGGTCGGATCTTTGGAGATCCACTGAGTTCACGTCAGGAATCCGTTTCCACATAGGACTATCTCGTTGTAACTTCATGGGTAAGAGTTTCCTTCTCCTCGTGTGTCTCTTTCAAATTATTCTTCGAATGGATGCTATTTGGGTTTAAGTGAAATCTCTTTTACCTCATATCTATGTCATTCTTGGATGTTTCAGAAGGCGTTGTTTGGGTATACCGTATTTTGTGTTTAAGGTAGGTGGCTTGGTGTTTATTTTTACAACTGTCGTGCGTTTTGTGTGTTTTTGAGCTACGAACCCATATTTGGGGTGTTGCGTGGCTGAGTTCGTGGCTATTTTAAATACTTAGAACTGTATAGGTAATTAAATGTGATATTAAAATGTTTTTTGGGATTGCTGCATGGATCCAGGACCACCCCGTTGGTGCTTTCCTGTGTTTACCCATTTGGCCAAGATACCCAAGGGTATGACATGTTTAAATTATGCAATACTTTGCCTTGAGAGGAATTGTATGTAAATTTCCTGTTTATATGTTGGGAATGGACCGATTACTTGTTCCTAAGGGCAATGTTTTACTATAGCCTGAGGACAAGACTGTATTAGCCTGAGGGCAATGATCTCTTAGCCTGAGGGAAACTTCTTCTATGCCTGTGGGCAGAAGACTATGTTCTTGAGGGAAACACTACATACGCCTACGGGAAAAATCTGTTCTGCCTATGGGAATGTACCTGCGGGTTCCGTTTCTAATTACATGAGTGTAAGTGTTGAGTGTCTGTTGACACTGACTATTTAATTTGAAATTCATTGTGGTAATTTATTAATATTAAAGGGATTAAATGAATAATTAAATGGCAATATAACTGGTAAGTTGGCTTATTTTCAGTACTTCTTACTTTGTTGAATTTTACTTTTTCACATTTTTGTTGCATGTTTACACCTAGTTGGGAACGGTCCTTTAGTGGGTGCCTAATGCGATATATTTCAGACACCCTGTTTGGGTCATGCTTTTCAGCCCAAACAGATTACATTTCTGAAGTTATACATAATGTAAAGGGTCCTTATGCAGGTACTTGAGTGCTGCTGAGGAGTAGGGGAGAATGGGACTGGGATTAGGCTCGCGATACTACCAGTTGTTTTGTGTTTGATTTGTTTTACTCTGTATTGTATTGTACAACTATGTAAGATGTTCTGGCTATTTTCATAGAACATGAGACCTATTTCATCATATCTATATATCTAGCTGGTTATCTTTTACTTCATTTTTCTATAAAATTTGTATGGTATTTTTCTTCTAATGTTGTTGTATGTTTATATCGTCTTCCTCTGCACTACACTTTGAAAAATGAGGGCATAATTTCCCCACTATCAGACTGGGGCCCTTGCTGCAAGTCAGCAGCCCCTGGCATTTGGGGAAATGTGCTTGAGGTCATGTGGTGACCCGGGTTCGGGGCACCGACAGAGTGGCACACAGAACCGAGACGTTACCTATTTCAACATCAATATAATGATATTTTTACTCGCGCGTTCGTATGGATAACCGTCTTTACAAACACGATAAGATTCATTCCCCATAGTAATCATTAACGAATAATTTTCATTTTATGATGAAAAATAATGATTAGAAACATAATATAATTATGTATATGAATCAAATACATCCATCCATAATGAAAAACATGGCTTACATAATAAATAATATAAAGGTAAATGAACCAGTTAACACCCAAAACAATGATACTACATAACTATTACTAATAAACAAATAGTAGAGGATCATATATTATATCATATTTATGAATATAGTTATTGTATAATCATATAACAATGTTTTAAATATTATACAAGATGTTAACATACCATTGACTAATAAGAAGTACAATTTAAGGGTTAATTCTACAATCTATTCATTATCTGAGGTGGTTCATACATGAGTATCTACTAGTTCCTCTTTATCAACCACATATTTATTTCTTAAAAATGTATTTCAAAATATTTTTTCTATTTATTAGATCATGGGTTAATTTCATTTATACACTTGTTTTCCTTTTTATAAATTTTTTATAAAGTAATCTTTCTGTCATATTGCAAATAAGGTAATTTATGACCTTTTCGATAGAATAAAGAAACAAAAAATCTCTAAACATATATGGCAGGTGAGGTTATTTTCCAACGTTATAACACCATAGAATATTCACTAAAAATATTATAATAATATTTTCAAAATAAATGTTTTGTTTTTCTAATTATGTGAATTTTTAATGATTTTAAGATAGAAAGATATGTTTTTTCTCAAACAGTTTTGATTTCATCTATGTCAACATTCATTAATGGATTTTACACTTATTTAATGTTATGATATAATCTTCCATATTTTATTGAAGGTTTTGAGATATGCATGACTATGGATGTGTTATTTTTATACCATTCATGGTTTATGGTTAATGTATTAACTTTTCGAATGACAGTATCAATACAAATGATTATGTTATGTTTCAACATTTTCAAATGAGGAATTAATTGAACATATTATATGATGGGTGGTGCCCACTATAGCTTTTCGATGAATCAGATGGTCTCATGAGACAAACTATTATCTTAGAAGACGGCCTTGAAAAAATCTTATTTTTATTCTTGGCACGAGGCCTTGACTATGTGGTTATGAATTCTAACATTAATCATTCCATCATTATGAAATTAGCTATTGATATTGCATGTGATTTTTCAACTAGTATAATTTTCATGTGAATAAGTAAATCTCATTATATGAATTATATTTTCTATATTATGATAATGTTTATGTTTAAAAAAATTATTTTTCAGTTTTATATATTTCTATAACTGTTTATTCATATTGTAAATGTTTCTTCTATATTGTTATCCTTATTGAGCATCTGGGCTCACCCATTTCATTATTTTATATTTCAGAGGATGTGAAAAAGTATATTATGACTGACCTACATGGATAGTATAAGGATATGAATGTGGTCAATGGAGAAAATTTTGTTTTTTTCTCATTTTATAATGTAATTTAAAAATTATGAATGTATCTATTACTTACATGCCCATTAAACTGTTCAGTGTATCACGATTTGAACCCTTGTTATCATGCCAATGTGTTGTAATAACGTACCAACTCTGGGTAACTCGGGTCAGGGTGTTACGATTGGTATCAGATAAGTTTAGTACAACCCTTGGAAGCTAGATTTAGAATAAAATATTATATGAGAATGTTACCTTAATATAGACTATGGGGATTAGTATAGAAGAACATTATAGTATTATAGTAATGAATATATTTTTTGAGTTTACCAAGCAGTACACCCCTGTCTGGATACGAGCAGGTAGAGGCTTCTCTGGCACAGATGTACCAAGGAGTGATAACTCTGACAAAGAGTTCCAGGGTTTACATGGGGTATCCTGGTACACGACAATGAGTCTTGCTGCACTCTGGGTTATGATAATCTCGGGGAATATTCTTAGGATAATTCACATTTTCATTACTAGCCATTATGAAGGATATACGAGTAAATAAATCCTCAAAGAAAAAACATTTCTATGATTATAGGTTATATGAATAATCTTTTAAATTTACATTATGTATTTTACATGTTTGGAATTATGCATTCTGATTCATAAACTAACCTAGTGTCTTCCATTATTTAGAAATGTCTCCCAGTATAAGGAATGAGAACTCCAACAATACGCATGAACCAAAGTGTATTAAGGATCATATCTTTCATTGTATTATAAAAACATTTAGAAGTTAAATAGTCTCCCATGTATTCTTATCATATGAGAAATAGTATCATTTGTTAATAAGATAAATAAAAAATTTAATGAGTCCTGTGGATTTCAAATGAATCAGAGATGAAAAATAATGGTAGAGTGAAATATAGATAAAGGGAATAGGGGAGTGAATGAATTTCCCATATGTGATAACTATGGAATGAATCGACTTGGTAATTTCTTGATGGGAATGAGGCTTTTATATATGGGTGGAGAAAAATAACAGTAAGTACTTGATTACATGGGTAAGAAAAAGGTTTCAGATGCACAACGCTTCATCTGCAGGGAGTTAGGACACTACACGAATCAATGTCCAAATCATCATAGAATTAATCAAATGATGCTATTGGATAATAATCATGTTATGATAGTAACACAGAGGCAAAGGAATGAATATTATTATAATGTTGTTATTAAATAATTATTTCATTTGAGTGTTTTATCAACAATGTACTGGTTATAAGAATTCTAGAGTATATATGGATTGTAATGCAGTACTATTTCATTCAGGATTTGAGATTGTGTGGTACCAAGAATAGAAATTCAAAAGAAAGTTAAATTATTTAGAAAATACATTGTTGAAGGAAAGATAAACATTAATTTGGTCCTCATACTGAGGTATTTATTTTGGAAAAATAGAGAATTGATTTGGATAAATTATATATGATATTATTGACATCCTTGGAACTGATTAATGGTTTGTTTATTCCATCATTATAGGATTATTCAAAAATTTAGATTTAAGATGTATCTCCAATATTCTATAAGGAACAAAGGAGCATGAATGTATCAATATTTTTTTTGGTAATCTAGGGTGTTAGAATGTTTTAAGAGAATACATGTTGTATGTATTCACATGATTAAAAATGATCATCATTGTGTATACCTTCCTTATAATTTTTTGGAGATGAGTTTGGATAGAAGTATTTTGGATAAATATAATGGTTGGAAGGGTTTTAGTTTAAAATTGGATACTATTTTTTAAGGTTAATGTATTTCATAAAGTTATTTTATGATTCTTATAAAAAGGATAACCTAGAGGTCGGGAGATAACATGTCGCATCCGACAAGGCTGTGAGACTTGAGCCCGCAACTGAAGAGCGACAAGGGTGAATCACCTACTACTGTCATATGTGATCTTTTAAATTGTATAATGTAGTTTTTAATGGTCTTATAAATTAATTATTATTTCATTATTTTAGAACCCTATAGGATTATGATAAATAATTTTTTTTCAATTATATTATCTTTGGGAGTGAACGATGAGTTTGTGGTACAAATTAGTTAATGAATGAAACTATAAAATTCAAGTATTTTTTACTCTTATTTAATGAATAAATTAATACATAAAATTTAGGGAAGGGATCTAAAAATATAAAATGTTTTATCCTAGTTCCATATGTTTTTTTGGAACCGATGATATTTTAATTCATCATAGATTGATGGAATTAAGGCCCTCAATTTTACACATGTTTCTGATTGATGACCTAAACCACTTCCTGTAAATATTTACATTTTCCTCTAATTAAGTATCTCTAATTTCACCCAACTTTCTCCTAATCGAGATCATAATTTGGTGGTGACTTTTTCATTTCATTTTCCCTCTTATTAATACTAAACTTTATTAACCCAATTTTCGATGTGGGTTTTCTACAATGGTATTTTTCTATTTTTTAAATTTTATTTCTGAAGAACAATTTAAAATTGTGAGGATGAAATTTATTGAAGGAGTTTTGGATGTAACACCCAAAAATTTCATATTACATTATCTCATTAAATTAATTCAATATCTTGCGCTACACACAACACTGAGTTCGAGCGCACCACAACTTACCAAAGTAGCCATTCAAGAAGAGGTTATGAATAATATTAATTTAATTTTGAATCTTATATAATCTTAATAGCTTTAGCATTCATATTATGTGATCATTAGACATAATATAAGAACAAACTCATATTTTCAGATAAAGGAATATTTTTTCAAAAAACAATTACATTTTACTGCCTATTATTGTCAACCTTATTTTTAAATGCAAAATTTGATACTTTTATATTAAATTTTACAAAATAATCTTCTTATTTATAACTGTTACATAAAAATTTAGTTTCTATAATTTTTTTTCTCTTCCGATAACATTCATATTTTAATGAATAGAGAAAGATACTAAAATTTAATTGAAAACAACTTTTATATTCAAATAAATTTATAGTTTTAAATTATACATATTAATGTTTTTGAAGTATAATTATATTATATTTTTATAATTTAGTACAATTAAGATAATTATATATAATTTCTCTATTTAATTTGACATAAACACATGTTAATCTTTTGATAGTTTTTAGTTTTTTAGAAACTCGTTTTTTTGTTTTGACAACGAGAATTAATTTTAACTTGATTAATGAGAAATATATTTTTTAATTTGGAAAATATGAACTTAATTTTTTTATTTGTAATATCAAAATTATCCTAGGTTGAATTTTTGGTATTTTTCTAAAAACTTTCAATTTTTGATGAATAGTGAAAAAATACGTTATTTTTTAAAACTGAATTTTTTTTAAATAAATATTTATTTTATTGAATTTTTATTATGTAGAAATAGATAAATAATACCTATAATAGTTCAATGTAATTAATTGGAGTCATTTTACAATAATATTAGATATATAAACTTTTATTAAACTTTTTACCGTCTTTTACCCACCTTCTAAGAGCACATCCAAATTTGCATAAATTTTTTTTACCACTTTTGAGAGTTGAATTTTCCAAAATCTGAGAGACAATATTCATATCAATAAGTAAAATTTGGTTTAATATGATAAAAATAACTTTTTCTGAATAGTAACATTTGAATTTTATTTACCATGGTAAAAAGTAAATAGGGAAATTAAAACTGAAAAAGATATTATAGTTACCAAAATACCTTTCCTAATTTTATTGGATAAGTTTATTTATACTAGAATAACCCTTAGGAATAAAATATGAACCTATTTGGTCTGGTTGAATTATATTAGGACATTTAATATTATTTATTTTAAAGAAGAGTAAAAAGTGTTAAATTCATGTTTTCACAAATAAAACATTTTTAACATAGGGTAATACATAAGATTAATTCGAATATAATAATTCATTTGAAAGATACAATTATTTAATACATAATAGAATTTTATTTATTATTTTTTAGACATTAAATAAATAAATTTATTTATGACACAATGATGATGTAGTAATTACCTTATTTATGTAATATAAAATTAATTGATATTATAAATATTAAAATAAATATAATTAGAAAGTATTTATGCCATACAATATTTTTCTAGGTGAATATGAAATGTTAGGTTGATTAAATGTAGTTGGTTCCTTGTAATAAAGTTGTCAGGACTTTAACAAAAACAAAATAACAAAGTGTCAAAATGGATATAAAAGAGATTTATAAAACAAATATTATATTAATAATTGATATAATTTTCATAAAAATCTATGTTTCATCCAACGAAATTATATAATAATATATAACACATTAATGAACCACCTGGGATTCTCTAATCATTCTATAAAATTATTATTAACCATATAATATAATAATACATGAGTGCATGGTAAAATATAAACCATTTAACTAAGAGTTAAATCTAAAAGAAAAGGATAATATGGTGACCTAAACCTGTCTAAAACCTATTAGATAAAAGGAATTAGACCCATACCCACCATATCCTATAAATAATTAATTTTTTATCCCTTAGAAAAAGAAAATGTTTTTATTATAAAAAAACATTTCAATCATTTCCTACGGTGCCCCTCACCTATCTTAAAAAATGGCACATCCCCTTCTCTCAAAATCACACATCCATTGCAATTTGGATAAAAAAACTGCCCAAATATCATAAAAAATTTTATAACGTCAACCTACAGGCCTTACTTTTATCACTAAACTAACCTAAGGATCCCTTTTGATCAACTCAATACGAAACACCTAAAGGAGATGTTTTAATATCACCACTCTTTCAAGTTATTATCTTCTTCTAATTCCACTTTCATTGTTATTCCCATACTAACATAATAATTCAATAACCTTATACATATTGTGATGTTAGTATAAATATGGTACAACCATTTTCATTATTCAATCCATCCTTTAAATAAAAATTCACCATACATTTGTACATACGACTTACCATCTCCACGTCGAGGTGTAAATTGTTAATCAAACACATCACTATTTGGATGTGTATAATAAAGATTTTAATTTATGTAAATAATAAATATAACATGTTAAATATTCAGTATATATGATATACCATCCAACTTCATACAATTTCACCATCAATATAATGATATTGTCACTCATGCGTACGTACGGATTACCGTCTCCATGAACGCGATGAGATTCTATCCCCATCGTAATCATTGAGGAATAATTTTCATTTTATGATTAAAAATAATGATTCAAAACATAATAACATTCTGTATATTAATAAAATACATTCTATCAATAAAAATGATGGCTTACGTATCCAAGCCTATAAAAGAAAAATGAATCGGTTAACACCTGAAACGATCTTACTACTAAAATATTATTAACAATGAAATATTTTAGGATCATATATGATATCATATTTGTGTATATAGTTCTTGAATAATTTAATAACAATGTTTTAACTATTATACATGAGTTTTCATACCATATACTATGGAAAATTACAATGTATGTGTTAATTCCGCAATCTCTTCATTAACTAAGGTTGTTCATACATGACTATCTCCTGGGACCATTTTATCAGCCACATCTGTGTTTCATAAAAATGTATTTCAGAACCATTATAAAATTTCCTAGAATATTGATTAAAGTCTATTATAAACTTTTTTGACTTTTTATAAAAAAAAATATAAATTATTTTTTCTGTCATATTCCGAACAAGGTACTTTACGACATTTTCGAAAAAATTATGGAAAAAATGTTTTTTTACTTATACAGTAGGTGAGACCATTTTCATCTGTTATAACACCTTCAATGCTTCCCTTACATGGTTAAAACAATATTTTCAAAATAAATGTTCTCATTCATAATTATGAATATTTTAAATGATTTCAAAATAAAAAGATATATTTCTCTCAAACAGTATTGATTTCATCTATGTCAACGTCCTTTCAATGATTTTACGCATGTTTAACATAATGACACAATATTCCATAATTTATTGAAGTTTTTTGGATGTTTTTTACTATTTTTGTGTTATTTTTATACCATTCATGGTTTATGGTTAACGTATTAAAATTTCGTTTGCTAGTTTTAATACAAATTCTTATGTTATGTTTCAACTTTTTCATATGAGATATTAATTGGACTTAGTAAGTCACTAGTGGAGCCTTATATACATCCTCAATGCATTGGTAGGTCTCATTATGCAAACAAGTGCCTTGTCACAAGGCCATGACAAATTCATATTTTTAGTATTGGAATGAGGCCTTGACTGTGTTGTTATGAAGTCTGAAAAAATGAATTCCATCATTATGAAATTGGCTATTGATATTGAATGTGATTATTCAACTAGTAAAATATCCATGTGAATAAGTTGATGGAATAATTTGAATTATATTAGCAATATTATGCAGAATTTTATGTTTAAAAGTCTTCTATTTTAGTTTTATACATTTCTTTAAATATTTATTCTCATTTTTTAATGTTTCTGCTATATTGGTATCCTTAGAGAGCATCTGAGCTCACCCCATACTATGTTTTATTTTTCCCAGGATGTGAAGAAGTATATTATAACTGACCTATGGGGATAGTCTAAGAGATATGAATGTTTTCCATAGAGACAATGTTGTGGTTGTTTGTAATTTTATAATGTAATGTAAAAACTTATGATTGTATCTAGTACTTCCAAGGATACTAAATTGGTCTGTCCTTCAGGATTTGATCTCTTGTGATAATGCCAATATTATGTAATAACACACTATCTATGGGTAACTCGGGTTAGGGTGTCACATTATCAGAACCTATTTTATTAATTTTAATTGAATTTGGTTTCCTGGTGTCTTAAGTCTTAGGAGGATTTTGATGATGATCATTAAAAACATTTAAATTCATACGTAGGTTATAATAATATTAATTTTCTATGAATTTTATGTATTATACCAGATATTTTTAATTAGTGTTTTCATCCTTTCCTCTACTTTATAAATTTTCCTCTTCACTGTGTTTTAGCATTCACAAGATATATGACCATCCTTCCCACATATAAAACACTTCTATGTTCCAGTAAATAAATTCACATGATATTTGTTCCCTCATTGATTTCTTGTAGATGAATAGATATTCTATCCACCACAAGGATTATACATGTTCACATGAGACATGATATTAATTTTCCTTGAAAACCCCTAGTAGTATTGGGAATATATATCATAACATTATACCTTGAGTTCGAACCAAAAAATATCACCATATATAATAATATATCATATAACTAACATTTCTCAATGATTTTATTTTTTGGGAAAAATTGTATATCAATTCTATTTCATGTATAATTATTTAAGGAGAATTATACAATATAATTCTTTTAAAATTATATTCATATTTATTAATGGATTCATTATACTTCTTCTCGATATGATGATATTATATTTTTATCTATATATTAATTATACAAGGTATGTAAATACAAAAAAAATATTCTATTAAATGAATAAAATTCAATGAATTCAATTTCTTCCTTTTCAATTATATTCTAACAAGATTCACATATTGATCTACTTCACCTACTAATTGAAAAACATCTAGTAAATTTGTTCATTTTCGGTGAAAAGGGGGATATAAAATATTTCCTCAAGGATTCTAATCCATTTTCCAACCAACAAATGATTTGAATATCCTCTAATGAAGGTGAATGTTTCTTTAAGAAAGACTCAATGTTTTATTGCAACATTAATTAATCATTTTGAATCCTAACATGATTCAAGGATTCATATGATATTGTGAGTATGACAACAAGGTTATCACTTCTATATATAAAAAAATGTTTTTACAAGAGGAAAATAATTACATTAATTGTCAGATTAAGTATTAACATGGGTCTTTCTACTTCCAATCATTGAATAAAATTAAAAATCATCATGTGAGGAATTATAATCAAAGAGGGAAACCTTATAATAATGAACAATAAATTATTTCATGTATGAATCATAAAACCTTTTTTTAAATATACCAAATCATATGCCTAACCTCATTCATCACTGTTCATTACATAAAAATTATTATTTTATATTTTACATAGATTTATCTATAATTCATCCCAAATGTTTTATAATACAAGTTTTAAATGATTAACTAAACAAGTCTCTAATACAAACAATAGTGAAAATTATTTTTTATAAAAAATATATCACAACTTATTATGTGAATATTATTTACAAGACATTAGAATTGAAATTATAGTATTATAGATATAGTATCATTGGAAATATGTAAATATAAATAAATAGTTCAAAACTGTCTACCATTTTGTTCTTAATATCTTGAACCCTCCATTTAAATGTCATATATAATACCTTATATCAAATCATTGGGGATGGATGCATATTAAAGTGGGAGATTAGATTCTCCATAACTGTGAATAAAAGAGATATCAATGGTCTTTAATCATATCATGTGAATAAGGGTAGTATAACATGAGGATAAAAATTTGAAAACCATACACAATATATTAAATATCAATTTCCTGATACATGGCATAATTACTTGTATTTAATAATATTTAAATAATAAATTAAATGGAGTACATTATCAACATGAAAATTATATTTCCCTAAGACTTCAAATAGTGTCAAACATAGAACCTTATATTATTATTTTATTATTACTCAAGGATCAATACAAAAAAATATAATATTATATTGAGTTAACTCCCTAAAAAATTGTGGTAGTCATCCTTCTCTCCTAAGATAATTATTTTGGAAATTCCCTTACAGAACATGGATAACACCCCATTCCAGTTATTTTATTATAAATAGATATTCATAATGTCCCAAATAATTGGTGGGATATATAATTACTTTCCCACATGATTTTATTTTAACTTACAATCATCATTGGTTTCTAATGTTACCACTATTGTTTGGTTATAATTTAAACATTATCCTTTAGATATAAAAATACCACTACAATTTAGTTATAACGTAACCACCATCGACAGATTATATTATAACAAACATTCACATAATGAAAACCATATATATATGTATATATATATATTTTTTTTCTACAAGAACACTATTAATATATCTTTTCTTACAATAATAAACTATGAAAATAAAATATTTTTCATAATAATTTCATTATATCATTTTTCATTAAATATAAATGGTTTTCATATACATCTCATGAACATAATAATTGTCAATCCAGAAAATGATTAATAATTGTATCATTGGCTCATATCCCTATTAAATCATAATTATCATCTAATTACATGATCATATATTGATTTTACATTAAATGATCACTAAAATATGTATTGTTGATATTATACATCGCACTTATAATATAAATTTGAAAATAAAAATATTATCAAAATCAAATGGATTAAAATTTGTATGAAAATTAACATAGAAATTTTTAATTTAATATTTAAAAAATTGAGTTTTCATGATGATGTGAAATTTAATTATTGTAATATATTTTTCACGACCAATCATCCAGGGCTCATGCCATAACTACCCCATTCCCACCTCCCAAACGCCAGGGGATGACGACTAGCGCTGAAGGCCTCTACCTACATGTGGGAGGAATTTTCTTGAGTACCTGTATGCACACACACGCCCAATAATGTCCCACACACAAAAAAAGAAACAAGTATCACTAAAAATTAACTTCGTACATTTAAAAAAAATATAATTGGTCTAGAATAAAAAACCCAATAATTTAACAGAAAATAGAAAAGCACAAAAAGAAAACTCTGATGTCCATCTGCTGAAAAATCCAATTGATTGTGAGAGTAATTTAGCTACAGAAACCCAATGTAGAATGTCATGTCCACCTAATCCTACTATGCTAATCCTGGTATTAGGACACCGTTTCCATCTTTGAGGGGTCTGTCTGATCCATCTCCCTGAGCACCTTTGGGTCGTGGTCCACCCATGTCACCATCGAATGCCTGGGGCCCCTGTATCCAGGGTCAAGAGACCGTGACTCGCCGAGCCACTCGGACGGCCCGTACGCGGGCCATCCCACCACGCGATGCCAATCGGGTGCCACGTATCCCAAATTACATTGTGGCTAGTTGCCCACGGCAACTTTCTGCCATGGTGCACTGAAAAGTGATCCTCCTCGGGCCACTTTCGGCGTCGGAGCACAAAAATATGTTCAGCAGACCACCAGACATGCCACAGTGGTCTGTTCGTCACTCCGCATGTTCTTTCCCTCTTTGGGAAATTTCCTCTTCAGCCTAAAGGTCATGTAATTGTGTTGCCACCACTTTGAGGTTATTTCTATAAATAACACACACAACAGATGCGATTAGGGATTTTTCATGTTGGCATGCATACACCACGTTAGATATTTATAATTGTTGGGAAGATTTTTGATTGTGGATAAATAAAACTGTAGATAAACTAATTCTAGATAATAACTCCCAAAATAAAATCCACCCTATCGCATGAACACATGATTCATGGATAAAACTGTTTTTGAGATTATCATTATTCATTATTTATAGAAACATTAATGGTGACACACGTTCTAATCAAATAACCCTACCTATAGGATGCAGGTTTTCGTAGAGTTATGTTGTCAATGTTTCAAGATGATCATGCCATTCATCACTTCTGAATTCTTTCTTAGAGGTGTGTCAAATATGTTTTATGTTTGTCAGTGTACGTCATTCTTCATTAGATATGATTTCTATCCGAGGATCATTAAAGCGTCATTACACTACGTGTTAATGAGCCATTACTAATACTCATCAATGTGCCTTGTCGCTGCACTACTTCATCATCATCAGTAACACAAAAAATGAGATAAGAAAAGAAAATAACTTTTTAATGTTTTTTAGTATTTTTTGAATAGTTTGAAAATTAACTTTTCCATTCATCCCTTGGCTACATTGTTAAGTTCATTCTAAGAAATCCCGGTAATTCTAAATTCAACAGAGCCCTCTGATTTTTGATCTGTTCCCCAGTTCAAAATTTAGAAAAACCAATTCAAAAATTTACTTATGCGTACTAAAAAAAGATCAACATTATGTTCCAAACTCATCGTGCCTTGGAATAACATGCTATCAAAGAGACTGGTCTCAAAATAATTCCTTATAATTAAAAAGATTACATGTCATTTTCGCGACATTACATTCTCCCACCTTATGGTTTTACATCCCCACAACCATAAACAAAAACTAATCAAACAGATATGGGTATAGAGAATGAATCTGAGACTCACACTCCAATTTCCTCACCTAGAGATTCATGCGACGCCACTGAACTCACACCAGATAAATTGATAGACCATGTATTACCCACTCCAGTCAATCCTCTCTCTGAACTATGAACTCCACAAATTTCACCACATCGTTAATGTCTCTCTCACCAGAGTTATGATGTGCAATGGGTCATTCACGTTCCTTTTTAGCTACAACACATGCGAAACATCATGCTCTCAGTGCATTTGTGGGGGAAGAACTAGGCAGTACACCACCTCACCATCTCTACTCAGGATCTAAAATGGTCTAAAGAACATCAGAGATTAATTTTCACCCCTGCGAAATATCCACAATCCCCGTCGTGGTGTAACCTGAAGGAATACATTATCACACTCATAATACTCCAAGGGTTACCACATTGTGTTGAATATGACTTCTGCCAGCTCTATACAGTCCTCATCTTCTCCTGTATGATCTTAACCTTCTCGTTGGTAGCCCATACAAAATCTGGACCCATAAGTTCGGACTCCCCAGTGTATGTCCAATATAGGGTTTATCTACAAGGACGCCTATACATGGCCGCAAAAGGTGTTATGAAAATGGTAGAGTGATAAATATTGTTGTATGCAAATGCCACTAGTGACAGGTGGTCCTCCAAACTATGACCATAATCCTAGATGAAAACACATAGCATTTCTTCCATGTTTTGTATAGTCTTCTCCATCTGACCATTCATCTAGGGATGAAAATTTGTGCTCAAGAGAAGATGTATCCTAAACACCTCATGTAGTCCCCTCAATAGCCATGATTCAAAGAAAGAATCACAATATGACACGATCTTTAATGGAACTCTGTGATGATGCACTACCTTCTGGATGTAGAGGATTCAAAATCCCTCTACTGGTCCCTGCCGTCAAATGTTTATGATGTGAGCCAACTTGGGGATCTGGTCAAGGAACAACCATATAGAGTCGTGGCCCTAAGATGTTCATTGAATCTCTCTCACAATTTCCTATAAGACACCATCCCACGTCTACTCTAGTACCTCGAGGGTCTAGTAAAAGACTATTGTAACTTGATGCTAAGCCTTTATTTTATTACAAGTGAGGCATCGTGAAACAAACTCAGCCACCAATTTATTCACCCCATCCACTAGTACTAACATCAGAGATCCTGGTGAATCATCACCACTCTTGGATGTACCACCAAGGGGGATATATGGATATCCCTCAACACCTCCTCCAACAATATCACGGGATATATGGTGTGACCTATGAAAAGGATAATGTGCTTCACACCTATCAAAAATATATCAGGATCCCATCCGGAGGATAATTGAGCACGTCGATCCTCACAGTCATCATTCACCAGTTGTGCCCCCCTAACTCACTATAAGAGTGGGGGAGTGACATTTATTGACAGATAGTAATCACCTCCACCAAAATCCATGAAGGATACCTACATCACATCCAATTGCTCCATCGACTCACTCAAAAGCTGAAAACCATTCCTCCTACAAAGTGTGTCTTCCAACATGATCCCCATTCCAAGAGTATAGACTATCTCAAATATAGTGGTCATAGAGGAACAATCTCCATCTCCACTGTCCAAGTTCATGTCCTTATTGTAGAAAATTTTCTTGGGACTCTTGTTGTTAGAGTAAATAGTAAATTGTCCACCCATCAAGTAGTGTCGCCACATATTCAAGGATAATAACACTACGGGTAACTCCAGGTCATGGGTTGTGTAGTAATACTCATGTTGCCTCTATTATAATGATCTGTTTGAGATCATTTCTCGATCCTTTATTAGGACACTACACCATCCAGTCTGTGATTCATCATAGTAAATTGCATTCCCATATCTCTCCTATTGTAGTCCCATGATAGGAGAAATAATTTGTCTCTACCTCAGCATCCCTAAAAGTTGGGCACACATTTCTAATAGTAATCAGCCAACCCAATAAGGCTTTTCACCTCAGTCATGCGTTCTAGGTATCTCCCGAGTAAGCACCACATTTATCTTCAATAGATCCACTAAAACTCTTGCCTTAGAGAAGATGATTCCTATAATATGTAATACAAGAATCAAAAAGTCTCACTTCAATAGATTTCTATAAAGCTGATTCTCTCAGAGTGTATCCAAGACTATTCAGTATTGTGTAATGTGCTCCTCCTATGTCGACGAGTACACTAAGAAGTCATCAATGAATACAACAACAAACCGGTTATGGTAAGGCTAGATGATCTGGTTCACAAGTCCAATGAACACTACTGGAGAGTTGGTCCTTCCTAAAGGCTTCACCCAGAAATCATTGTGGCCCTACCAGCACTTGATGGCTATTTTCAGTACATCCTCATCCTATACCCGAAGCTGGTGATTTCTTGATCTGAGGCCTATATTTGAAAACCACTTCTTCCCCTTCAATTAGTCGAAAAGATCCTTAATTCCCTTCAGTGGATATTTTTCTTTTAGGGTCACCTAGTCGAGGTATCAGAAGTCAATGCACCACCTCAAACACCAATCTTCCTTCTTGAAAAAAGGCACTGAGGCTGCCCATGGTGAAACGATGGGCCTTACGAGCCACTTCTTCTACAAGTCCTCCAATTGTACCCTCAACTCACAAATCTCTATGGGATATTTCTAATATTCTGTTATGGATATCGATAATGTCTTGGGGTATAGGTCAATGAAAATGTCTACCTCTATATGAGGAGGAAGTCCTATAACATCCTCCTGAAAAGCATCCTCATACATGTCCACTAATATAGGAAATCGTGGAATCCTCACATCCATTAACCCAAGGTAAGGCTAGCCGACTGGCGAGTGATCAATTGTACCCTCCTCCAAGAATGACTGTACAGTGCTATAATGGTTTAATTCTTATTGGTAAAGGAGAACCTAGTCCCATATTTGATGACACACTACACAGTACGCCTAAAATAATCAATATGAGCATGGGTTATAGATAACTTGTCGATATAGAAGATGAAATTTTAAGGCCTTTATGCAGCTACGAGGGGATCCTAGTCGAAGAGCTCACCTCCTAGAGTAAGATCCAACTGTTGGCCTCATTTTTTAATATTTGAATCCCCTCCTGTAGGATTATCTAGATATAAGGATCGAGCCGATGACTCAACAAGAATATCTGACATCCGAACGAGATTCATGGATAGGAAGGAGTGACTAGAACTTGCGTCTATAAGAATTGAATCTGGGGTGGATTGGAAAGAAATCATACCTCAGATCATCAATAGAGAACTATGGTCATAAGCCCCCACTGTCAGATCTTGTGCTCAAACATGTCTGCCTACTCCATGAGGTCAGGGAAGTCCACTTGGGGGTGGTGAAAGAAAAACCTCAAACTATATCCCACTGCATACTACTCGTCCAGTTACCCTGGCACAACTGCAACCATGTGGACCTCCCTTCTCAAACAGCCACCTCATCCTCGATGGCCCATAAACTATATGGTGTTCATTTGTTCGTCTGGTTGGGATGTGATGTTTCATGTGTCCCTTCCCACAACACGAGAAAAATTCCCAATTCCCAAATGATTCCCTATGGTCTGGGAGCCTCGTAGTGTCGGACCTGAGTCCTGGGGTTGTCCTTTGAAAGACCTGGAAATATGGGGCCCTCACATCTACTATCTACTACCTTCCAAAGACTCCACCACCAGGGTTATACTAGTAGCTATAGCTATGAGTTGTTACTCCTCCAAGGATTTACCAAAAATAAGGGCTTTCCCCATTCCCCTAGCCAGAGTAGGGATGCTAAGTGGCAAGACTAACTCCCTTATCTCCCACCTTTGTTACCTTTTCAAAGGCTTCATCCCTTGTGAAAGGGTATCATAGCATATCAGTCGAGTAGATAGATAGCTCAGTAAATCTCATTGTGTACTCATCCACCATCATGATTCCCTGTTTTATGTAATGTATATCCTGAATGCACATAGAGAAAAAGGTCGCATAGAAAAACACCTCCTTGAAAAGCCACTTGAATTCTACACAGTTGAGGGTCGGCTCACTGTGCGTTTGATTGGTCATGATCCACCATTTCCTTGACGATCTCTGTAGAATTCTCACTACATTGATCACCATCTGGTGAGGTGGTGTCCTCACTATGTGGAAGAACCACATTAGGGATTCCAACCTGTCCTCATCGACTTGAGCATCTGTTTCATTCCTGAAACTGGGAGTTTATTGTCTCTAAAACATGTTCAGGGCACTAAGACATTGCATGTCCTCTACCAGAACCACTGGTAGTAGATTCTCACCATCAAGTGGTGGTTGCACTATTTAACCAACCAGTGGGGCCTTCTCTAGAACTGGTCCCTGAACAGAAACCTTATCTTTAGGTGATATTAAATAACGACCTTGTATCGGGATCATGGATGGTCATCCACATGGAGGCATCCTGAGATAGATCAATGTGTACCATGATTAAAAGGTCATACCTAGTGAGATGAATATTATTCAAAAGAACATAAGGAGACACTTATGAAACAATTTTTTCATGTATAGAACCAAAAAAATAATTCAAGGTACTAGTGTAGGAATATGACAACCACTACACCAACACTGGACTCCCTAAAATTGGATGTCGGACTCAAAACACGTATCATTGTTGCCTCAATACAAAACAAAAAAATTTGATCGTTGTGTTAGGTCTGACAACCCTCTAATTTCATTTTGACATAACCCATCCCCTGGGGTCCCTGTCGTGACTACCCCAATCCTGTATCTTGGAGGCCATGGGCTAGCAACTAGTATCGAATGCATCATCCTGTAAGGGGGAGACATTTACCTTAGTACCTATACGGGCACACACACCCATCCATGTCTCCCAAACATAAAATGAAACAACTATCACTAAAACAAAGTTTATTGCAAGTACAACAAATATAAGTGCACCAGATTACAAAACCACCAAAAACTAAAAACCAGAAAGTACAAAAATTAAACTCTGATGGCCATCCGCAGAAAACCCCGCTATATCATGGGAGTAGTTTAGATACTGGAATCTAGAATTGAACGTCATGTCCACCCAATCCTACTAGGGCCCACCTAGTGATATACTAATGCATCCATTTTTTAGCTTCTGTTGGTCTCGTCTCCCTAAGAACCTCTAGGTCCTGGTCCACCAAATTCTCTAATGAAAAGTCGGTTTTCCATAAAAGACATAACACATGTGGGAGAATCCTATAAAAGGGTGAGTAACAAAATACAGAGTAGGGACTTCAAAAAACTTTCACACAACAATACTCAATGTAATGTAAATGCACAAGAAAACTCACAAAATGCATACATTTTAGGTCGTGATAGAAAGATTATCTGTCATATCATCAAACACCACATCTTCCAGAGAACTCCTCCTCTATCTAGTATAGTGGGACTTTCAAGTAAAACATATGTTATTCCCACTAACTTTGGACTACTTGGATACACCTCCTCAGCATGTACAGTGGGCCTGAAAAGTCACATAGAAGTGATATCCACTGTGGGACTGAAAATAGACACAGAAGTTCTTACCACTAGTCCATAGGCAAGTCACACTGAGTCGAAACATAGATGTCTTCAGGTCTCGGAAAACCCTAAGGTTCCCTACATAGTGTTCTTGGGATAACCAATCTCATTCAATTGATTTCATCTCAAATTCCAATAAATCCTCCTCCAGGAATTCCACAATATCCATTGATTCAAATGGGTTGCAACACAGTAAACAAATTGTCAATCAGACGCTTAGTTTGCATGATAAAGGAATTTTAAAATTATGTGTAGGTTGCGTCTAGAACCAGTCTGTCCCAGTTCGACTGATCCGACCAAACCAGCCCAATGGTCCTAAAAACCTAGAATTTATTTGACCGATTCAATTTGACCCAGTTTTTGTCTGGATCAGTCCTGTCTGGCCTGGCCAGTGGGCCAAGCCTAATGGGCCTCATTGGAATGGGCATGGTTTTACCGACGGTCCGACCCACCTGGTCACCTGAAGAATCGGTCCTGTCGGGGCCTGTCCGAAGGGCACAGTTCTGGCCTGTCGGTGTAGGTCCGACATGCTGGGCTGTAGGGAAGGCCTGCTAGTCCGACACCCTGGCTAGTGGTGGGACCAACTAGCCCAAAGTCTGACCTACGCTTTGCAGGCATGTGCTACGCTACTTGTCTGGGTAGAGGTCGGATGTGGCGTTTGACCTCTGCTAGGCCCCACATATGCGTGGGGCCCCTACTACTATATGAATGCAACTGCATCTTTTCAGTCCACACAGATGGTCCCGACACAGGTCGTCCCTCCTTGCGGCACCATGTGGGAGTTGTGTTTCACCACTACTGCTGTGGCAAGTTTCAACTAACCTCCTATCTCTGTAGAATTCCCAAAATTACCTCTCCTCCTCCTCCTGTGGCTGCTGGTCTAGGCCACCACCACTACCACCTGAGTCCGTGCCCCGAAAGATGTTCAGCTGAACACTGGATGCACTCTTTTGGTCTATTCTTTGCGCAGCCTGCGCCTGCGCTCTCCGAGAAACATCCTCTTCACCACAAAGGTCCATGAATCATCTTGCCACCTCTATGAGGGTGAAATAACAATGAAAACATATTGAGAAGGTTCTCAGGCCTTGTTTTTTTTTGGCTCGTTCCCTCAGTGTTAGAGGTTTATAATCATGGCGCAGGCTTGGGGATTGTGTCTCAATCAAGCTAGAGATAAACTAAAACTTGATAATAACTCCCAAAAAGAAAATTCACCCTCCCTCATAAATACATGATTCACATATCAACATGTTCGTGGGTTCATCAAATTTAATCGTTTCAAGTTAAATGATTGGCGAAGACCGTTAAAATCAAATGACCCTACCTCTTTGACGTTCATTGCTACATCGTTATAACCTATAGGTTTTAGTACGTCGACGTATTTTGTCACTTCTGACTCCGTTGCATTGTTTTTGTTTCAGTGGTATGTCATGCTGTTACACTGTCTCATTTATGAAACATTTTCACTCTTATGCCTCATTTTTGCATCATTTTGCAGTGATTTAATGATCCATTAATGATAATCATCGATGTGCTTCATTTCTGCACCACAGCATCACCATCTACCACAAAACGGATGAGAAAAGAAATGAAAATAAATTTTTGATGTTATTTTATTATTTTCAAATAGTTTAAAAATTCAAATTTCAATTCTTCCCTTTCCAGCTGATGTTATGTCCTTTCTAGGTGAATCCCGGAATTTTGAATTCAACGGTGACATCATATTTTCATTCTGAGCACCAATTCAAATGTTATAAAAACCTGATCGCATGTTTACTTAAGAAAGAATAAAAAAGATAATAATTCGATTCTGGGCTCACCAGGCCATGTAATAACGTCTTATCAATGTGTGTGGTCTCAAGATAATTTCTTATAATAAAAAAAATTACACATTAATTCATATTCATTAAAATATTTTCTTGTAAAACCTTTTTTTACATTTTTTTAAAAATCAAATAGAACATATTTTAAAAAACAAATCAATTCCTTATATTTTTATTAAAAAAAATTAACAATGGTTGAAACTTACATTAAAAAATAATATAATTATAGTAAAAAAAATTAATGATTGAATTTTTAGATAACATGTACATGGATGAATATGGTTTTTTACCAAAGATAAAAATAAATTCAATTTTCCTTAAAAATGTTCCTTTAATGAAAAGAGTAAGTAATGTATCAGAAATGAAATGAAAAATATTTATTATAAATATATAAAATGGTTAAACAATATTAGTTATTTTCATGAGATATTAATTATATTATACCCCCCTTATAAGAATAATTCTAGACAGTCCTCATGAAAAATGAGATAAAAAATAAAACTACTTCCTCACGTATGAATTCTTCCATACATTGTATGAAATCCAATATAATATATATATATATATATATATATATATATATTATTCATATATTATAAAACCAAAATCATATATATCATATATATAATATAATTTTTAATTTTTTATATCCTTTTATCATTGAATGGTAAAAGATTATTTATTAAAATTATTAATCAAAGTGATAACTGCTTCATTTATCATGTTTCTTTTAGGTTGGTAGTATTATCCCTAAAACTATTAACATGCTTATATCATGAAAATAATTTTATTAATTAAATAAATTTCATATATATTTTTTATTTTAACACTTATATTCATCCATAAAAAATCGATACAGAATAATGATTTCCATTATTCATGGAGAAGGAAGGTCATACATATAGATGGGTGTTATTTACATGTTTCAACAGATGAAAAAAAGATAAAAAATAATAAATATAATTATAATAATTATTATTATATATAATATATAATATATATTCATTAAATACAACATTATAACCATGAAATTGAAACCTAAATGAAATAAAAACCACATATCTCCATGGAGTTTGTAGACAATTTGTACGATTGAATGTCGTTATCGTTTTCCTAAATCATCATTGATAAAAAGTTAGATATTATATTATCATTAAAAATAATAATTATGTAATAAATTTCTTATATAATCATTAAAACATAATAATAACCATTTCTGAAATATGTTATCTAAAAATTTATTGTATCGCTATGTGGAGGTTGTTAGCCATACATATGCAAGCAATAATTTCAATTAATTATTAATGTAAATAGGGTCAATAAATATCATTTTAATATTATAATATAATTTTATTATGATGAGTTTAATGGTGTTATTATTTTATTATAAATATAATAGATTTAGATGAGGTAGAAGAATAATTAAAAATAATGTTTTCATTTATGAAGATAACACTTTTTTTAAATAAATCCTTTCCATGACCTCTTATGGGATCTGGGGTTGATCTTCAGGGAATACCAAAACCTATAGACTACGCATAGGGGAGTTTAGAACATAAATATGAAATGGATTTTTGATCTAGGGGGCTCAATATGTTGTGAATAAAGGAAACAAAAGGTTCCCTTTTATAATTGAGGGGTGGGGGACTCTTTGAATTTTACTATATATTAAAACATATTAAAGTAATTATATGAGAAAATGGACTAAAATGTATTATAAATATGAAAGGGACACAATTTTACACCATATATTGTACGATATTCCTATTTTAATATTTTTTTCATTTTATGAAAATTATTAAAATATAGTTTTCATAAAATATCATTGTTTATGATTTTTAAAATATTAATTTAATTTTACTAAAATGGAAAAACATAAAATAGTGAAAAAGGATATAATATTTCAAATTAACACTAATATTTCTTACAAATCCTTTAATTCTCTGTCACACAAGAAAAAATAAAAAAAATTACATTAAAAATATTTATAACATTTATAAAAAAATTTATTAATTTGAGAAATAGTACATCAATGATTCATAAGAATTTATAGTAATTATATATTTACTAAAAATTCCAAATAAATTTTCATTATGAATATAATATCATTAATCTCATAATAGACAGTTATAAATGTTTATAACATTATTTTTTTCCTATGTGGATAGATTAAAACATTTAAACTATGGGACTAATATTTTTGTATCTATATTTTATTTAAATACAATATAGTTCCTTTTAATTGAATAGTTTTTAATAAAAAATATTCCTCATCATTATGTTTAACCTATATTAACACAATATTCACTTTTCTGAGTATTTAAATATTACCATTGTTACAATTCATAATGTCTACAAATAATAGGGACCTACTTAAAAAATTTCAATCTCATGATACCAAATATATAATTCATATTTCTAGTTAAATAATTATAATTAGAATAAATTAATTATAAAAATAACCAAGAAAAACATGATGAAATACATTTGATGGAAAATAAATATAGAATCTTAAAAGTCAACTATATTCTTATTCCATGACTAGAAAAATATTTAAATATTTTTTAAGTGTATCATTTATAATTTTTATTAATGTGATTTTTGAAAAGAGATATATTTAATTTATTATGATTTAAATAAAATTTCAGGGAAAATGAGTTTTCTTGAAAAATATCACTTTTCATTGAAATAATTTTTTTTTATTTTTAAAAATCTGATAACCAATAAATTGATATAATTTATTAATATACCATGATTTTTTTTCATAATTTAGTTAGTGTTTTTCATTCACATCAATTAGTAGATTGGTGATTCCCATCACATTACATTTCAATGATTTTTGTAACCTATTGTTCCATGTAACTCAATATTTTAAAATATAAATAATTTATTTAATGTAAAATGTGTTATAATCAATTGGGGTGTTACAAATTTTTTGAAATAATAGAACATTTTTTAGATTAAAATATACAATCATGGTGGATAAATTTATGGTCTAAATAATTAATGGGAGTCATATAGAATGATATCCTATGAAATATATTAATTGAAAAATCATAAATTTATTAGAAATAAAGAATGCCATTAATAACTCATAACCTATTGTAAAAAGGTATCATTTTAATGTTTTGATAAATTCCCTTATTATATTAAATAATAACATTAGAAAATACAATTAAATGATATGATTATATTATATTCATTTAATTTCATCCCTTTGTTGCAAAATATAACAATATTCCACCTATACATAATCCCGCATTCCATGAAATGGGTATCCATGATAATTGTTTCTCAGGACTAAAGCATAATAATTTAATAAATCGCATGATTTATTGTAGGATAAAAATAAATTCATCTATATATTATAAATACAAAATGGTTATAATAAGGTATGGTAATATTCAAAATTAGTAAATATTAATATAATTAAATGAAACTTTTAACTATAAAATTTTCTCAATAACAAAAATTCATCCAGGTAAATCATTATATCTATAAAAAACCCATATCCCAATAGGCCTCAATAAAATGAAATTGAAATATTATTTTAACCTCAATGGATTATCTCATACATTCAACTTATAATGCAAACAATTTAATATAATTCCAACATCATGAACCTTAATGTTGATTTCAAGGGTTATATATACCATAACCTAATAAAATATCTAGAAAAAATTCATTAATAACCTTAAAATACAATAAAAAAAATACAAAAAGTTGTTAGTATGACATTGAGATTATGATTATTTTAAAATTTTAACTACATGATAGTATACATTACCATTATGTTAGCCTCACATAAATACATCCTAATCTACTAAAATTTCTAAAACATTCTTTAATACTGACTACAAAACCCCCAAACCCATACAGCTAGATCTAGTGCTAAAAATATAGTCCTTATAATTATGGAATTGATAATGATAATCATGTTTGAATTTTAGAAATTAAAATCATTAATATATAGTTGAAATATAGACCCACATACATACCAAAATGATGTCGAAGGTATATAATTTTAGATAATTTGGATAAACTCTATAATAAAAACACTGATAATAATAAGTCTGAATTTTATCAATTATACCCATTTATTCATATCAAAATGTAAATATTAAACATCCCACACTTGAAACAATAATATGATATTCTTACATAACAAAGTGCATTATAACATGTGTAAAACAGTAAAAATAACGGTGACCACAAAAGCTAATCAAGGGTAAGAACGTGAATTAAAAATTGATTTTCATTATTGATTATATGATTAAAATATTGTATTATGAAATAATAAAAGTGATTTAGAATAATTTAAGTTATTTTTTACACATAAAAATGAGTATCATAAATCATTATACAATAATAAATTAATATTAATAAGGTAAGAGTCATATAAGTGAATGATCATGGGTAATTAAAAAAAAATACAAGATAGAAGGAAACCTGAGATCCCCAAGAAAGAAGAGAAACAAAAATTCATCATGGAATCCCCTCACCAGATAATTATAATATATCATATAAGGAAACTATTAATTCTATAAATTATCATCTATTATGAATAAAATATAACAGGTTAATATTCTAGTGTAACCAAATGTAATGGAGGGATCGATAGGAGCCACACATCCTCAGTTTAAACAAAACCTCACATCCATGGTTAATAACATAACCACCTATACATTGTTTATAGTAGAACCACCTATAAATAAACCATATATATTTAAATGTATCATATTATTAAAATATATAAAAAACAATCACATTTCAATATAACACCTTGAAAAAACAATCAAAATTCATTTTTAGCTTCATTAATGTTGTGAAAAGAAATCGGTTCCAAGAAATTATCTTTTAAAAAATAAAAAAATTTCTAGATAAATAATAATTATAGATTCATTATAACATAACCCCATTGATTCATTAAAGGAAATTAAGTTCATTGACTCAATTTAACAACACGTTTAAATTAAAATTTCATACATTTTTTTGAAAACATAGAAATTATCATTCCCATTTGATATGATTTAAAATATAAATTCCATCAATATAGAGAAAAAGTGTTTCTTAGAAAATTTTAAGTGTAAGAATATTATGTATTAATCATTGAAAATAGTATTTATGAAGGTTATGAAATCCATTATTTTCCTAAATTATAAAAGAATTTTGAACTTCACAAATTTGATAAAAACATGTTATACATAGTTTTGAAAATAAAAAAACATTTTAAAAAAAAAATTATAATATAGAGATAATTGAATTTAATAAATTATTTCATTGTATAGAATAATATTATTGGAGTCAATTTTATGATAAATGATATGGGTGAGAATAGACCCCGTACAAAAAAGATACATATGGTTGGATCATCGTTAGAAATGTCATTTGATATTTGTGTGTACAATGTACAAGGAAATAAAATTAAATAGTATAAATAAATGATTTAAACAAAGGAAAACTATAGTGATATATTTAAAAAAATATCTAATAATTTCCCCCAAAAGAATCTTAATGATGAAAAACATGAAAATAAATGATATATTAACAGAATTCCACTACCACCTTTGTAATCTTAAAATTAAAATTCACTGAGTTTAATAATATTATATTAATATGTAAAACTTATCAATTATGTGAAATAATATGTTATAATTCATTTATAGGGTAGTTATTATGGATACCCATGTTAATTTAGATAAAAATTATAACTTAATTAATAAAAACAAATTACATTCCAAAAAAATTCCCATGTATTATATTAATTTTGGGTCCTTAAAAACACGTATACATAATCAACTTGTTCATAAGTGATGTATATAATCTCCAGAAAAGTTATTCATAACAAGAAATCATCTTAAACATATCATAATTTACATAATTCATCATACCCTAGAGACAGAAAACCAATGAAATGATCATATCAAAAACTGAATAACTGTATATAAGATAAATTTTCTTCATCACATATTGTGTAACATAAGAATTTTGTTATGAGAAAATGAGTATAAAATTGAAAAACCACACCATTAATATATTATAATATAATATTTTGTTAACAATTAAAAATCAGTAGTTCAGATGAAATGAATCATAATGTAATCAATAAACATGAGCCATAAGAGTGTAACCATGGAATAAGAAATTTAATTATGGAAAAAACATAAGAAGATAAAATTAATTTCTATATTGGACAATAAATAAATCCAAGGACATCATAGTAGAATTATTATAAACTAAAAATGATAATGGTAGTAATGATTCACTCTCAAGACCATCATAGGTGGAAATGTCCCGTATATAAATAGTTTCGCTACTTATTCTCATCCTTTTTATCACATGAGATATAAATCATTGACTAAGGTGATGGATGGTGGTCTATATCTCAACCTCCACATAATTAATATCATACATGTGTGTGAAAACTATAAAAAAGGTTTTTTAAGAATTCCATCATTTCATAACCTTTTGAAGAGAGATAGGTTTCATAAATATTTCATCATTTTATCCAATCTGTTTTTTTATAGTTATCGAACCACTTTTAAATGATTTAGTGGGAACCTTCACAACTATTATGGAACCAAATATCAAAAATCAAAAAAAAATTACAATTAAAATTTCAAAACCAATGTCTATCACGGTCTTGTTCCCAACACACTTCCCATTCCATAGCACATTGCCACCTCGAACCAACTACATGTAGAAACGGATCATTTGCCTCTTAAAATCTCCCCTAAAACACACTAGATGAATCCATCAATACCAAAAAATAACATAATCTTCATTTTTTATAGGGAAAACTGAACACCGATGGTACTATATTGGAACATTTTGCTATAAAAAAACACCATAAATCATTAGAAATTGCCATGTATAAATTGAAAAAAGAATGAAAACAAGAAAGGAAACTCTACGGAGTTACCTAAGGGAGAAAAAGATTTGATTAAATATGTTCATCATGGAACAACCACACCCGCTCGAAAAACACATCCATAAACATATATTGAAAACATTGAATGTGACACACTGGGAGAGTATTGATGGAACCTAAATCAAGATCATTGATCAATGTGGGATCCCCCTCACTACCAAGAAATACATGATCCATGCATGGAGTTTCACCTCCTTCCTCTAAAATCTCAGCGTGAGAACATCAATCAATATAATAGACCATAAAAATATATTGGATGGAGATCCACTTACATAAAAACTATGGTAATGTGATCCTGATGAAATCTAATAGGAAAATTTTTTTAAATCACCTCTGTGAACCATTTCCCTTTTCAACGATGTAATTATTTCACTATAAAAAATTGACTGAAGATGAAACGTGGAAAACACGCATCCATCCCAACCACCATTGGAGCATATCCTGCAATACACATAAGAAACCCTAAAACTATAGAAGGAGTGACACCACTAAATAAATGGATGACGAATGGGATCATGGACGAGCCAACAACACCTAAGGATTAGAAGAACCACCAAGAAGACCAGAACACATCACCAAAAAAGGTTCACCTGTTACTTATTAATAGAAACACCACTCAAGGATCACTTGCACTAAGAAGAGCACCAAGGACCCCCCAAAACTGGGTATCAATACTTGGGGAAGGATGAATGAGATATCTATTAGAGAAGTCATAGAAGGGAAACACTGGTGAGAAGTTAGCCAACTATAGGAGAATTTGAGATACCACCCGAAATACGAGGTTCCATGAACCAAAAAGCAAGAACCTTTCAATGTAATCAAATTAAAATTGCTCCCTCTAAATGAAATGAGATAGAATGAGTAGGGATTCAAAGATTGGGGACAAAGAAGATAATGGTAATGGGAGAATATGTCAATGTATTCAAAGAAAATATTCCCATCCCAAATTGAAAAACAATAAAAAACCTTAGAGGTGAAAGGGGGATGGAGAGAGACCACTATAATGTGAGAAAATATATGATTTTTATTAGAATAAGTCATTACATTTCGTCATTTCATTAAATAATAGACTGTGTAGATGAAATTGTTTTAAAAAAAAATTTCATCACAATAAAAAACCATTTAGTAAAAATTTATAATTTTATCCATGGATAAAATCACAAATAAAGAATAAATATCATCATAGGATGTCATCCAAAATTTATATTGAGATTCAAAAATCACCTAGAATATTTCTTGAGAAAAAAAGACCTTCAAATATGGAATTAAATAAATATAGATATCATTTTTGGAATAATTTTCTCTAAAAAAAACAATAGAATTTTAAATTAAATAATTATATATCCTTTAAAACATCTATTGGAGATAATATAATTTTCATGTTGAATCAATAAAAATAAAAATAATAAATTTACAAATAAATTTCATTTTTCATTAATATTGGATGATTATAAATGATTATTTAAAGATCATATGAATTTTTTTTGAAGAAAATAATATATTTTAATTTTAAAATTTCATATTTAAAACAAATATTTAACAAAAATATAATAAAAAAATATTTATTTTATAATAATCAATAAAATTATAATTAAAACATAAATACTGATATTTTATGATAGTGGGAAATTTCATTTGTGTTATACATGACAAAACAAAGACTTGATTCCCATTTATCATAAAATCTAAATCCAAATTATTTTAAAGAATACATGAATATTAATTTTTATAAAATATTTTAAAAATGTTGAAAATGGGTAAATATAATAACACAATAATTTAGGGATTACATATTATTAAATTAATATAATTTATTCAATATTTTTTATTCAGAAAATGAATCATGATATATAATTAAATATTACCATGATAGTTGGGATAATGATATAACTATTAGGTAATGTAATGTCAATATTGGAGTTATAACCTCAATTGTGATAGTGAAAATAAATTTTAGGAATCTCATAAATGAAAAATGACAAATTTCTATCAAGGAATAAGTATACAATTTTTTTAAAACATTAAAAATTTAGTGTTGGTATATTTGTGATACATAAATGGTTATTTAAATTTTAATAATTAGTATAAGGATTTAAATGAAAATTATTATTCATAAAATATATTCATAATTTAATAATATGGTTTCTAATTATTCGAAGATAATTTTATCATAAAATAATTAATTTTTTAATTTTTCATAAAATCTGTTATAATATTAAAATTTCTATTTTTCAAATAAACTATGAATTTAATTAAAAATTATATTTCACATATATAGAAAATTTTATTCAAAAAATGGATCCCATTTACGAAATATTCATGTCGAAAAATGGTTGAAGATAGTTTTCTAGATTTTTTTTAAATAGTTTAACTTTTGGTGAAGAGTGAAATGTGGTAATTTATGATATTTATCATTTTATTAAATATAAATGAATAATTGAGTCGTGTGATGTTTAAGATTCCGTATGCTCAAAATGAAATTCCCTAGTAACTATAAAAATTAAAAATAATGAACCCTTTTTTACTCATTATCCAAAATAATTAAATAATGTATATAATAATTAAAACCCCCCTACACCACTATAAAATATCACCCTCACCACCCCATATCATCACACAATATAAGCCTTATTTAATTCTAATATTATAAAAAATTCATCTTCCAAGACTCTTTCCACATACAGAAGCATTTATTCTCAACAACAATCCAAAAAAAATTTCCTTAATGAGTTTCTCAAAGAGAATAAGTTCATGTGGTAAATTTATCTTTCATTATCATTGATGATCAATTTCATTTATTTTCATATTTTTTACTAACATATGCTATAGAAATATGCAATGAAAACAATGGTTTAATATATATAATATAATTTTATTTTTATATTGTAATAATCAATAATTAAGTCTATTCCTCTTTTCTTTTGTTGAAAAATGAAAACATCATATGTGGGGTGTCGATTCACCACCTTCATAGATAGTAAGTTTTCATTTTCCATACATCAACTTCATGGATGGTTATAAAATAATAATTATGGTTATATAATATTTTAATATACATATTATAATATTTATCATTTTTTGGAACCAATATATAAGTATGATATTAAATAAAATGATATAAGTTTCTGATGGTCGTAAATCTCCTAAATAAATAAAAAAAATTAATCAATGTTTTATATAATGAATAATCCTATTAAAATATATATGGGATTATTTTATCCTTTTTATGTACCTTAATGAATCATAATTATTATTTATAATTATTATCAAATTTAATGAACATCCATATAAGTAAACCAACCATGAAACCCTGAAAATGAACTCTCCTAAAATAATGAAATTAAACTCAATAACTCATTAAATTCCCATAATATTACATAGTAAAATTTAAATAAGTCAATATCTAATATAATAGGTTATATATATATTAATTAGTGAATATAATATGATTATACATGATATAAAAGTGAATAAAGTATTCATACATAACATAATGGATTTCCTAACTTAATTGCAATTCAGTGGATTATACATCAACATTATGGATTATATTATATCAAGATTATTTTATATATACAAGTATTATTTGTTTATATTCTATTTAAACTTATTCATTTTTATGGATATATTTATTTTACACATAATGAGCCTATTTATTAATTCTCACCTCAATGATACGAAGTATGGAAAGGGTTTCTCATATCACTTTTATATTGGAGTGACATTAAATATTCACCACTTATTTATTGTTTTTGGATTATATATACTACCCCTATTATTTATGATAATTTTTCATGAAATATTTTACTAAATTTCAATATTTCACTTATCATGGATATGATTATTGTCCCTGTTTTATTCAATTTTTACATACACTGTTTATATTGAATACTGTTTTAAACTATGGAAATATTCATAAATCTTCATCCTAAACACAATATGGATATTTTTATAATTAATATTTATTCATGAATTAAATAATTCATTAAATTATTTAATGAATTTTTCGATAAATGGACATGCGGTTGGGGGTGTTTGTTATAGATAGCCCTGTGATGCATCATCAGGTCTCATGAGATAAAATAGTTGGTGAAAACCTTTAGAATATTTTTCCATGGAGAGTAAAATGTGGTTCAATCCCCAAACATAAAACATCATGTAAGAGGTATTTATGATAGTGGATCATTATGAAAAATTTATTTTAGATTTTATAAATATAGAAAAATGAATTGTAGTGTACAACATGAACAAATGTTTCCATCATTAATACCATTATTTTTATCAAATATTCTATTATGTGTTTTCTAATTTATTTTAAATGAATGTTCGTTCAAATTCAATAATGAATTTAATATTTAAATAGTGATTTTCAATGAAATTATATTCTCTTAAATAATTCATTCAATGATTTTTAAAGCTTTTATTATATGTTTTCATGATTATTTTCAATGAATTGGGCTTCCAAAATGATTTATCTTTTAAAAATTAATTATAAAGGAAAATATGTGTTCCTAAAGAAATTATCCATGTGGTTTATCATTAAATATAATTTTATTTCTAAGGTTACTTCCTTTGATGAGGCTTAGGATATATTGGGTATATATCTATGGATATCATTTTTATTCTTTCTATGAATGGTTTATATTGAAAATATTTTTTTTTGAAAACTTTTTATTTTAACATGGGATATAAATTTCTGAGATGATATAATTACTATGAATCCCATTTCATTTTATGGGGTTTTCTATATTGAATTTTTTATGAAATTCATATCATTTTTAGTGATTTCTAATATGATTATTTTTCTATGTTCTTATGGAACATAAATTTATGGATCATGTGAATGGTGGGACCTATATCTATATAAATCGAGTTATGTATTGGTATATTTTATGTGATAGTAGATGGAAAATGGTTGGTTATCCCCATAGAATAATTAAGGTTGCATTTATGTTTATCATAAAACCAAAACAATGGGTACATGGGTGATTAACAGAAACCTAAAGAAAGTGCATGGGTGGTTATCCCAAGCTTAACATATTATGAATTTAATAGTGGGTATCCTTAAAAAAATATTTTTTATGACTATATTTGTCCTTAAATTCCATTTATTACTCGAATTTTTTTTAGTAATTGATATTTTTATTTGATTCCCTTGTGATTTATAGATTACTAACTACCAATATTGATGCATTGACTCATAATTATTATCCTTGTTATGCATGGCATTATTACTAAATGATATAGTCATTTTCTAATACACTTATATCTATTTGATTCTTACTTATATTGCCTTTTTACAATAAAAAATAATCCAAGCTCACACATTCTTGTGATACATTTTCCTAGGTTATCAAAAAATTATTTACATGGGGTATATATATGTAGAGTATATAATGGGAAGATCAGCATGAGAGAAATTTATGATCATATAATAGATAAAAAATTTAATGTTCCATGTTTCAAAATGAACTCAATTATTATGGTCCTCTCACACATGTTTTTTAATTTATTCAATACTCATATAATGAGATGTAATATCCATATATGAAAATTATGGGACACTATTGTTATTATGTGATAATATTTTTAGATAAAATTTTTAATCAAAGATGTGAAAACATATTTGATATCCCAAGTGATATTATTAATGATTTTTATAAGGATACATATATGTATAATTATAATGATGATTCATAATATAGGAAAATGTCCCAGACTTTTTGTAAAAGATGTAGAATGTGGGTTCGGTGAAATTAAATCTTTGTTTGGATAGTAAAAGTGGATCCAGATCTAGAACGGTGGTTCCATGGGGTAATGATTCCAATATGGTCACATTGAGTTGGACTCAATCAACACATGGTGAGTAATAATGTGTGTTTATAAAAACCTGCTTTAACTAACCTAAGGGATAATCTTTAGAAATTAAAAACACTTTATAAACAATATTTAAGGATTTAAATATATGATGATAATGAATAACCTAGTATAAACTATCGGGGTCATATATTAAAAATAAGGTGTCATTATTTAGAAAGAATATAAGTGGTTTTTGGAAAATATTTTTATTCATCTTGAGGTTTAAATTAAAAAATTATTATTATTTTTTATTAAATTATGATGAACCAAATAAAGATGGTATAACTTGAATTTGATGGCCCAATTGTAGGTTAACATATAAATACACAAGATAAAATTTGTGAAGTATATTTTTATTATTCAAAATCTATTATAAAAAACATGATTAACAACATGCACCTCAAAACAATATCACACTCACCAAATAAGATAAGGATATATTTAAATGAGATTTTAGGTATTGGAAACCATTAAGGAATGAATAGTCTATTGACTATATATCACGAATGTTGGACGAATCACCCAATTCAATTTTTTATAGCAACGAGAATATGCATTGGGTGTAGAAAAAAACATTTAACTACAAAAGTAAAAATGAATATTTGGATAAAAAATGGATGATAACACTGGTCTCCCTAAGGTATAATTAACAATTGAATGTTCAAAATATGTAATGTGTGGGAATTATAAAAATTTATTTCATAAGGTGGAAGATCATAAGTATACTCATAAAGGATCCATGAGTGATGGTTTAACTATTGGCAATGAAGTGACTACAAATGAAATAAGAATGGAAATATATATAAAGTAATATAATAATGAGTAATACATAATGGATTATGTATATAGTGTAATAATTAAAGTGATTATGTATAGTAATAGTATAACATTAAATATATATGAAATTTTTTATATTTCTTTCATAAAGGAATTTCAATAATATTTGGAATGGTACTAATGAATTGGAAATGTTTTTTAATCTCATGGTTATATATTAAGGTAAATACATTATTATGTGATCTTAACCTTTTGTATATCCCTGATGTTGATAAAATGGTATTTATTTTAGATAAAAAGATGATTTATGTAGATACTTTATATTATATGGAATTTAATACATTGGATTTGATTAATGATTGATTTAAAAAGGTGTTTATTATATAATTAATTATGTATAAATCAATTATTTATTTATGAATAATTTATAATAATGTTCTATTTATATGATTAATAAATAAGATAATGTTTATTCAATCTTTTTTTATAGTAATTCATGTTATTACCATAGTTAAAGAGAATACAATGTAATTGTAGTCACATGTTTTTTTGTGACAATCGTGTGATGCCTAATGATATTATCAGAATTAATGCTAATTTACATTTGAGATATTTGTTGACATTATTTTTTAATTTTTATTTATTGAAGTGTTTTAAAGTTAAAAATATATGGAATGATAAATATTGAACATGGGATGAGGATTTATAGATTAATTTTTTAATAAACTATATGAAGATTTATGAATATTGGAAAAACATTATTGAACATTTTGATAACTAAATAAATAAGTAATGAGTTATCATTATATTTATGGATTAAATGATACATTAGTTCTTCGAGCATAAAAAATTCAACAGCACTTCATTGAGTAAGAATCAATGTATAAATTATTAAATGGAAAACAAATTGGTGATATCGTGATTATTAAATGTAATAAAGTCAGGTAAGTATATCTTCTCATGAAAATTCATCAAAATTATGATATTGATATTCAAATAATTTTTTTTCATATTCTCAGTATTTTCAGTATATCAATGAACGTATTCGAATTTTTTTTACAGTTTTGTGGCTATTATCCTTCTCTAGATCACCATATTTCTTAAGATGAACATTATCTATCAATTTTCATAAAATTTTTATAGTTATATTTATCATACATGTCATTGTATTGAATTCCCAACAATGTTCTTAAATTTATAAATCTATTTTGTTTTATTACTTATGAATGTTTTATATCACATTATCATCTCAATGTGGATTTTTTGACATTCCTTTTTAGGATGTGGGTTTCTCTTAAAGAGTTTTCAAATGAGAAACCTTTGTTGATTGCAATGAATTTTATAGTGAAATTCATTGTAATGGTGGTAGTATGTAACACGAAAAGGTTTCTAGAAATATTTTCATCAAACTATTATAATTATTTCAATATTGTTCATTACATTCAAAATTGAAATTATCTTTGATTACACACTTTGTTGAGTTTAAATAAATCATGAAATTTTGTTAGAATAATTATTTTTTAAATTGATAATTACATCCTAGTTATTAGAATGAAATATTTATAAGGGATAAAATATATTATGAAAATATGATATTTAAACATATATATACAATTAATAAATTGGTTAACTATCAACTAAAAAGGTAAATAAAATGTATTACTAAAAATGGATGTTTTTTTAAAAACCAATATTTATGAAAATAAAAAATTTAATATCAAAAAATTATACCAAAAAAGTTTCATCTAGGATTTTATTTAAAATTATATATTTTATATTAAATTTTTATTTTAACAATATTATTTTGTGTGTTTTATATAATAGATATTAATAAATCCAATTGTATGCTTAAAATTAGTATTTTTCTAAAATTTAGTTTTGTCTTCATTTAGAAATATAAATTTAATACTAAATTTTAAACACCATATAATTTTTAACATAAAAAATTAATGTTAAATATTAAATCATAATTTAGAAAAAAATTATTACTTTATTTTTTGATAATATTTTGAAAAGTTTCATTTTTAGATGAATAGTAAAAAATACTAAATTTTAATTGATATATGCCTTTTTTTAATTTATATATAATTTTATTTTATATTTAAATTGATTTAAAGTAAAATTTGTTAAATTAAAAATCCATTAATATTTTTTTATCATTTAATTCAATTGAATAACTAATTTTGATATAAAATATTTGTAATCTTTTGAAAATTGTTTCATTAAAAGCTTGGTTTCTCATCCTGTGTGTCAGATTAAATTAAAATTAATTTTTTCCACATTGAGGAATTGAATTTAATAAAAAATATTAAATAATAATATTAATAGTAATATATAATATATTATTTTCGATGAAATCTTTCGACCAAAATTAATAGTAAGATCACTAAAAATTATTTTCATGGTTATGGTAAAAATTGGTTACTCGGGGGAAAACTAAAAAGATAAAATTTAAAAATATAAAAAAAACTTATAAAAAATAAAAAAATTCAAATATATTTACTATATATCTTCTTTGGTTTGTAATTTTATCTTATTTTATCTTTTTTACGTTGAAAAATATCGTTGGAATTCATACTTTGAAAAATTTACATGTGTTCCACTCACCTCACTAGTGAAAGGCCACCCATTATCATCTCTTTTTCCACCCAATAAAACTATTTGCATCACCATAGACCTTATGAAATCACATAAAAACATAAATCATATCATCCTATAATAATTAATGTGGGGATAATGAAATCCTATGAATTATTTTGGTAATATCCTAAGGAACATACATAGAGAATAGGCAATGTTCATCAAAGTGAATTTTCATTCAATTTCCTCCTTTATTTCCAATAAATATTATTATACCATGATAATTTAATAACAAAAGTATATTAAAAATAAATTTATTTTTTTTATTTCAATAAAATTAACAATAATTATATCCACTTTATTCAAATCAATTTTGAAATATTCATTCATTTGTAGAGGGGACTACCGCCTCGTGAACTGATTTTATTCATAATTCCATTACCTCTTTTCAGGGATTGGTATGATGTTGGGTCAAAAGTATATAAATATAATATTTATAAAATAATTAAACATATGAAGTCAATATATCAAATATATAACTTATAAATTTCAATTATGTATGGGATATGATAACGTTAATCTTGTGTAAAATATATTATTAAGACACGAAGTGATGTAACTTGTTTTAACTAACACATAATATAGAAGGTTATAAGGACAAATATACTGAATGCATGTGATATTATTGACATAAATATGTTATTAATTATATATTTATTATCCTAGAAAGATAACATATCTTTTTTCATTCTTAACATCTCACTCATTGAAAGATGGTGACATTTTTCGTTTACATGTGGACTTTCACCTTTAGAAGGAAATCTGATTATCCTTCCAAAAAACACCTCATGAATGATATGTATAATTATATTTAAGGTAATAATATTTTACATATAATTTCAGGATCATTAAGTAATAATATAATAGATTTATATCTTCCTATCAATAACAATCCATAAAAATAGAAACTTTACACATTCGTACGTATGACCCACAGTATCCACTATCGTTACATAATTAATTTCTCAAAAAACCATCCATGATTATTTTTAAATGTAAAATTTATATATAAATAAAATAAACATGTACGGTATATTATTATTCTGGTTATGTTACCACGATCGATGTAAGAGGACAAAAAAACCAATATATATATGAAAAACAAAGAAATTATTCACTGAAATGTGACTTTAACAAGGAATTGATAATAAATGGGAAATAAAAGGACATGAGTAAATAATGGGTTAAATTATATATAGTTTTTTATATTTATAATGAAAATAATGTTTTTATATGGGAGGTTTGATAGAGTTTTAAGGAATTCAATATTTACGGTAATTGATTTCTAGTCTATCTTTTATTTTTTGGGAGAAATTTGAAAATTCACAACTTCATTATTTTGTGTGGTATATATATTCTTCCTTTTATATTTATATTGGTAATACAATTATATTACTTGTATTTTAGTTTTATTAGATTTAATGATTTATTGGGGATTTTGATTCAAAGGATCATGAAATCGATAAGAGATATCCATCCCACTTTTTACAAATGTGAGACACATGAAATAAACACCAAATTTTTATTTTAAGAGGTTTATTTACTCCCTATGAATTTAACATATTAGAATAATCTTGAAAATTATTTGGGAATACAAATTTATTTGATTATCTGTCATTAATGGGGTATACCATTCACAATTTAACAACTATGGATGGGATTTTTCTCTCCATTTACCTTATTTGGGACATAGAATATTCAATTTACCTATTTTCAAGTATGAGGTGTATATACTAATTATTTAAATGTAATAAAATAAATATCTATTTTTCTTGATATTATATATTTATTTTATTTTCATTCTTTCTCGGGGGTTATCATTATATGTTACCATTGTGGGAATATTTTTATGTTACAATATCATCGTTTATTGTGATTGTCAATGATTATGGCTTCAAAATTATGATGTCCTCTTATATATCACTCAATAAAATCATAAAATTTATTCTTGTCCTATTATATCTAGAGAATACATGTTTTCATTTCATTTTCCTCTATTTATGAACTCATGCAATCCAAAATAAGGATATTAGGACAAAATCACATTTTTCGGGTGACACACCATTTTCATCTAAAACCAATATTTTAAAAAATTATTTCAAAAATGTTTTTAATATTTTGTTTGATAATTTAGTTTAATTAAATACCTACTGATGTTTGAAATTTTAAAATAATTATCAAAATGAGTCATCATTTTATTTTATTTTATTTTACATTTAACCATTTTGGAAAATATGAATCTAATAATTGTGTATAGAGTATGTTGATTTTTATACCCTCATAACTGTCATTTACATTGAATATTACTTTATATGTTTGGATGGATAATTACATATGAATGAATTTCCAAAATATTTTAGGAATTTTTATTATTGAAAATCTATATTTTAATGAATGATTATATTCATCAATAAATTTTCAAAATTATATTCAATTCATAAATTATAGGTTGTTAAGAATATTTATAAATAAATTGACTTCGAAAATATTTAATCATCTAAAAAGTGATTTTAAATGAAAATTTATCTCTCAAACAAATATTCCTAGAGATTTATCTTTCAAAATAATTTTCCATCTAGGATTTCATCCTTTAATGTAAATTATATTTTATTGGGTATATTAACCCCATAATTAACTCCCAATTATTTAAATATATGTTTCTATTTCATTAAATTAAATGGATTTCAATGCACATAACGTCAAGTTCAAGTGTACCACGATATTCCAAATTTTGAATTTATAAAAAACTTATTAATAGTATCAACGATATTAAAAAAAATATAAAATTTAATTTTGAAAATTGACATAATTTATTAATTGGTAATAATGAATGTAGATCAGGGTATATTTTTTGTATTTTTCTGAAAAATTTGAAATCATGTAGAATAGTCTAATAAATTGCGTTGTTGTTAATAAATGAATTTTTCATTTAAATAATTATATTAATTTGATTTGATTTTAAATTCAAAATATATAAATTTGAAATTAATTAATCCAATATAAGTCATTTGAACAATTTTTATAATATAATTACATATAAAAATTAATTAAACTTCTGAACATCTCTTTTACTCAAATTGTAGCCACATCTGCGAGATTAGTATTAAACATAATTAAATAGCTTCTTCAATTAAATTTTTGAAAAAAAAATATAAATGGTTTGAATTAGTGTGAAAATTTTAGTATAATTATAACAAAATAATTTTTTTATTAATTATATCTTTTAAAGTTTATTAACCACAATTAAACCTAAAAATGGTACTTATTGGTAATAATAATATTATAATAATATAAAATTACCTAAAAACTTGTCCCGTATTCACTGGATATGTTTTTTGACCATAATAAGTTATAGGTAGAAAAGTGGAAATTTTTTAATCCACTTTTGCTTGATTATGAAATTTATTATATTTTATTTTTTCATGAGTAAAAATTGTCATATTTAAATTTTATTAAATATACCATTTTTAATATGAGATTATATAAGTGATATGGTCTAATATAAATAGTCATTATAAATATAAAATTTTTATACACAGCATGGTAATTTATTTATAAATTTAGAAAATATTCAATTAAATTAACTCGTCACAAAATAATGGTGAATTAATTTAATTATTAAGGAACTAATCAAATAAATGATATTAATAATATAAATATAAATAAAATTTAAAATATTCAATTCCATCCAAGAAATTTTTGGATGAATATAAATATTTAAGGGTTATTAAATATAGTTTTTCCAACAGAATTATGTTTTTATAAAATTTTAAAATGTCAGGTAATAAATTCTATCAAAATTGGAATAAATGTGATTAAAAAAACAATATTTTATTAAATGATAAAAAAATCATATAAATATATAATTAGTCCAAATAAATAGGATACCCTTAAATTGATCACGAAATATCTTATTGGGGTTGTTTTGTAATTATATTGTAAATATATTAACCCTATAGTGTAAACAGGTAATTTTTCATATTAAGAGTTAACTGGTGTAACTAAGGGTTAAATCCAAAATATATGGTTAATTTTCTGAAATAATAATGGATAAAATTAATTAGTTAAGAGGATTAAGACCCATAATTATCTTTAATATAAATTACTATCTTTTGATCTATTTGAAATAGAAAATGAAATTATAATATATTAATAGCTTTTGTGTTTCCAAAAGTGACCCTCCTCTCTCTTATAAAAAAGAACTTATCCATCTCTTTTATTGACACATATAAATCTATATAATTTAGAAAACACTTGCATATTTGACCTCCAAAATTCCCTTCAATCATATTAGAGGCTATAATTGTGTTAAAAATCAATCCTATGGAGTCTTTTTGTGCAAATAAAATGGAGACACTCAATGAAGAGACAACTGTTTTACTCTTTTAATGTTCATTTCTTCTTCTACTTCATTTTTGGAAGTTGGTTCCATACTAATTCAATTAATCTAGAGTATACTATATTATGATATGTCCTAATGATAATGGGAAAACCATATTCATCTTTTTACCCATCATCTGAAAAACAATATCAGCATGTGTGTGTTTGTACGACTTACTATCTTCGAATTGTGGTGTAAAATATTTTTCATAAATAATCTATTCTAATTCCTATAACAATGAAGATAAACGATGTAAATAATATAAAAAACAAAATATCATTTCATTTTATTTCCTATTCCATCCATTTCCATACCATATAACCATTAAATGGAATGATATTGTCATTTGTGAGTACTTATGACCTACCATCTCCATGACGTGATAAGATTAATTCTCCATGTTAACAATTTTGGAATGATTATAAAAATATATATAATTAATAATTATGAAATAAATTGTCGAATAATTATAATTTAATAATATATATATATATATATTTGTTTCATTTAATTGCATCAATTCAATATGATAAGAAAACAGACACAACATTCAGGCATATGCACGACCTACCGTCTCCATGAACGGTGTGTTCAATTACATTTATCTATCTATTATACATATTTATATACTGAATATATATGATATATAAATCATATTTTACATTGTGCATATAATTATATCATGATCTATATAATAATATCTAGGGTAACATGTCAAATCATGTATAGTAAACAATTCGATTATTTCCCCAAATGTTTCTTTAACTTGGAAATTATTATTAAAAGAGGAACATAATGTAACAAATGAATAATATATGACATAATAAAAATTATTATAATTCTGAGATAAGTTAATAATATGTTTAGAATAGTTATACAATAGTTTTAGATACATCAAATGAGTGTCACACCTAAGGTAATAGAATTCCATCTCAATTTTAATTTTCATTATATATAAGCCATGTTCACAACCTATTTCTTTTGTGGGGGGGGGGGGTATGTGCTGCCCCTGTTATATTTTATATAATGAATATAAAGAACATTAGACAATTTATAGATTAATTTTAAGATATTTGGATTATTATTAAAATGTTTAAATCGTTATGGGAAGCTTTGAATGTTTAAATAATTAATCCATTCTCCATTTGAATATTCATAATATAAAATTAGATATATATTTAGATTTATATAAAGGATTTAATGGAAATTTTATGTTTATCTTTAAATTTATTAAAATATTTCAAAAAGGAATATTTTTATGTTTTTATGTTAGGTACTCTTTAACTAAAACATCATTTTAAATGTTGTAACGATTTATTCTTCCAAATCATTATTATTAATGTTAATGTTTTCAAAAATAATTCGAGGTTATATTTATTTTCACAAGAATTTTTTTTCTAATTCCTTTCAAAAGATTCAAAGTGGTTTGAGAATCTTTGATTCAAAAATATATTTTTAAATGTTTTCATTTATATGTGTGCATTTTTTTAATTAATGTTTTTCAAGAAAAAGGGGGTATTTGCCTCATGATATTTTTTTGATTTTATTATATTATTTTAATCTATGTCAAAACCATTTGTTATATTTTGTAATTAATTGAGTTTTATTACTTATGATACAATATACCATATTTTATTGAAGGATTTATGATATGTTTGACTATAGATATGATATTTTGATATCATTCACAGATTATGGTAAATGTAGTGACATTCCATATGATAGTTTTAATATGAATATTTATGTTAGTTTTGATTACTCATTTTCATATGATGAACGCATAGGACATAGTAAGTGAATAGTTAGGGACCGCTTAATGAAATCCCTATGGGTTGGGGACCAGGTAATGAAAGCCATATGGGTTGGGGATCGGTTAATGAAAGCCCGTCAATGCATAAATATATCAAATGAGAAAAAATTGTTTGCATTTTGACAAACATATCATAAGCTTATCTATGGTCTTGGCATGGGTAATTGATGTTATGATGTCCAACATGATGCATTTTCTAATTATGAGAATATTTATTATAATTAAATTTGATTATTCGATGAATATAAAAATTATTTTAATTTTTAAATAGAATTATTTAATTTATTTTTTTCCACAGTATGATGCTGGTTATGTTTAAAAGAATCATTCTTCAGTTTTATGCCATGTCTTAAATGTTGATTCTTATTTATAAAAGCTTCTCCTGTATTGTTAAACCTTACTAAGAATTTAAGGCAACCCATTTCTTATGTTTTATTATCCCCAGGATGCCAATAAGTGTATTTTCATTTATATATAGGGTTAATCTATGAGAATAATTAAATTTTAAATGATTTATCAATGTTTCATATATTGTTATTATATTTTAAGGTAAAGTTCAACAATTTAATCATTTTTTCATGTTTCTCCCAGACCCCAGATGTCCAAAGTCGGTACATTATTAAATAACATTGGCATGATCACAAATGATCACGTATCGAAAGACCGATTAGTTTAGTATCCTTGGAAGCACTAGATACATTCATAAGTTTTATATTACATCATAAAATGGAAAACAACAACAAAATTGTTTCCATAGAAAACACTGAGATCCCATAGACTATCCCTACAGGTCCATTATAATATACTTCTTCGCATCCTGGGAAAAATAAAACATACAAAGGTGTGATCTCAGATGCTCAGTAAGGATAAAAATATAGTGGAAACATTCATAAATAATAATAAACATTTAAATAAATGTTTAAAACTGAAACAAAAGCCTTTTCAAAATATAATTCCTCATAATATGACAGATATAAATCAAAATAATTCCATTTACATAATCACATGGATATTCAAAAAGACAAATAATCACAAGCAATATCAATAGAGACTTTTATAATGATGAAATGCATAATGTGATATTTTCATAACCATATAGTCAAGGCCTTGTTCCAAGACTAGAAATAATATTTTGTCAAGGCCTTGTTCCAAGACACTAGTTTGCCTCATGAGACTGATTGATGTATCAGGCAGCTATAACGGGTTCCACCCATCACATATAATGTCCAATGCATTCCTCATATGAAAAGGTTTTATCATAACATAAACATTCGTATTAAAACTGGATTTCAAAATGTCAATAATTTATCCATAAACCATGAATGGTATGAAATAACACATCTATAATCAAAGATATCACAAAATCTTCAATACAATATGGATGTTTTTTATCATAATAAATCATCTTCAAACCAACTTAAAATCCATCAATGGATGTTGACCAATATGAAATAAAAACCATTTTAGAGAAATGTATCATTATATTATGAAATCATTTAAAATTCATGTAATTATAAAAGAAAACCTTTATAGTTGAACATATTCTTATAAGCTAGTAAAGGAAGGTTTGATGATGTTATAACAACATAAAATAGCTACACCCTCCATATAAGTTAAAAAAGCATTCTTACCTTCATTTTGTCGAAAAGGTCATAAACTACCATGATTGGATTATGACAGAAAGATTCCATTAAAAACATATAAGTTCCAATAAAGGTATAATTTACATTACACCATTTTCTAGTAAAAAAAATTTAATTCTTTTTTATGAATCGTGGATGTGGATGATAAAGTGGTCCCAGTAGATAATTACATATTAACAACCTTGGATAATGAAGAGATTGTGAAATTTACCATTACCTTGTACATTTCCTTGATAGAGGGTATGTTATACTCTTGTATAATGGTTAAATATTTGTTAGTAAATTATACGAGAATCATATACATTAATATGATATCAAATATGATCTTTTAACACTGATTTGTTAATAATATCTTTGTATTATTTTCATTTCAAATGTTAACTGATTCGTTTTCCATTATTTTATTTGTTACATAAGTAAGGTTTGTTATGGATAAGTTTAATATTATTTATATTCAGAATTTTATTACATATTTAGACATTATTTTTAATCATCTAATGAAAATTAGTCTTGAATGGATATGATGGGGAATGAATTTTATCACGTTCGTTGAGATAGTAATCTGTACGTACGCACGTGTGACAATATCATTCATTTGATATTAAAATAATATATAATTGGATGGAATATCATATATACATAATAATTATCTTTTTAAATTTATTATTTACAAAAATTATAAATCATTATTATACACATCTATATAATAATGTATTGAATAACAACTATACAACGACGTGGAGATGGTAAGTCGTACATATGCATGTATGGTGAAATTTCCTTCAATGGATGGATAAAATAATTAATATGGTTTTACCATATTTATAATAACATCATTGTATATATATGATACTGGATTTATTATTTTATAATGTAAATAACAAAGAAAGAGGAAGTGGAAGAAGAAAGGAACTTGAAAGAGTTGATGAAATATTTACCTCTTCTTCGGGTTCTTCCTTTTGATTTGATCAAAAGGTCACCCTAAGTTGGCCTTAATACTAAAGGAATTACTCTATAATTAATAGAGGAATGTTGAGAGTGTATTTGGGAAGAGGTTGGACAAGCTAAATAGCTTTGAAGGTGTGAATTAGAGAGAAGGGGGAGTGCCCTTTTATAAGAGGGGTGAGGGGAACCTTAGGAAAAAATTAGAAATATTATTTTATAATAAAATCGTTTTCAGTTAATAATGGTCCTAAAATGAATTATTTAATGGTTATGGTGGGGATGGGTAGAAAACCACTCATCCAATAGGTTTTAGATAGGTTTGGTTCAATATATTAACTTTATCAATTATATTTAACTCTTAGTAAAATAGTTGGACATTTACCATGTCTCTTTTATTTTTATATTATATGGTTAAATAATCATACAATTTGCATCCAAAATATAAAAAAATTGGTTTATTAATGATGCAATTATCATTATATATGACTTTCGGTCAAACCTTTGATTTTTAGGAATAGAATATCAATTAATAGTATACTATTTTTTTAAAAACTCTTTTATGTCAATTTTGACACTATTTGTTATTTGTTTTTTGCTTAAATTCATAATAGCATTATTACTTAAAAAATAATCTAACCAACCATAACATGTCATATTAACCTATAAAATTAATTTAATTCATAAAAAGAACCAAATTACATTTATTTTGATATTTATAATATCAATTATTTTAGTATTTCATTAATTAGGTAATTACTGCATCATCATTGTGTCATAAATAAATTAAATTATGTAATGTATAAAAAATATAAATAAAATAAAATTACTTCGGAAATTTATTTATATTTCTATTTAATATTTATAGTATAGTTTATTATATGTGTTAACTTATATTAAAAATGGTTTAGATATTAAACATTGAATTTAAGACTTTTAACTCTACATTGAATTAAATAATAATTAATGTTGATATCTAATCCAAGTGGAAATAAGAGGTAAATATTTTATTCCTAATATTGTTATTGGTCGAATAAAACTTATTTAATAGAATTAGGACATGTGTTAGGGTAATGATAATATCATTTTTACCCTTAATTACCCTATCTACTTTTAACCATGGTAAATAAAATTAAAAAGTTAATTTTCACCAAAAATAATTTTCATCTCACTGAACCACATTTTACATACTGATATAAATAGTGTCTCTCCAATTTCTGAAATTCAACTAACAGAAATGGTAAAATTACATTTTATATAAATTTTCTAATTCTCATAGGAGGTGGGTAAAAGACAGTAAAAGTTCAATAAATTTTTTATATATCTAAAAGTATTATAAACTGACTCCAATTAATTACATCAAAATTATATTGGTATTATGTTTCTATTTTAACCTAAAATAAATTTATATAAAATAAATAATTTTTTAAATAAAAATTTTCTTTTAAACTATAACTCAGTGTTTTTCACTATTCATCAAAAATGGAATGTTCTTATAAAAATTAATAATATTCAACCTAAGCTAATTTCGATATTCAGAATCCAAAAATGAAGTCCAATTTAAATGATAAAATTAATAAAATTTAAAAAAGAAGGTATTACTATTTATAACGGCTAGTTTGATTGGTTGTGGGGTGTTAGAACTCGATGTTGCATACAACACACACTATTGTATTAACAAAATAGAAGCGTACTATGAAAGCTTGGGGTGTCACATTTTCCTCTCCAAAAAAATTAGTCCTAGAAATTTCTAGAATATTATTGAATAAAAACACTCCAGTGGTTCTTCATCGAATGTTCCTTGGGTTCCCAGGATTCCTCTTCCATCTTAAGGTTTCTCCATATAACATTTACAAGATGAGTTTTCTGGTTTCTCAACACATGTTCTCTTATATCAACAACCTAGACAGGCTCTTCCCAATAAGACATATCGAGTTTCCGTTCTAATTTCTCATAGGTGAGTACATGCGTTGGTGCAGGAATGTATTTTTTTAACAATGATATGTGGAATATATCGTGAACTTTGGAAAGACTAGGTGGCATTTCCAAACAGAAAGCTATAGCCCCACTTCGTTCTAAAATTTTGAAAGGTCTGATGTACCTGGGACTCAATTTTCCATTCATACTAAAACATATAACACCCTTCCATGGAGTTACCTTAATGAAAACAGGATCTCCCTCATGAAATTCCAAATCCTTCTTTCGGTTATTGGCAAATCTATTCTACCTACTTTTAGCTACTTAGATGTGGGTTTGAATTACTTCACCATTTCCATCATTTCCTACACAAGTTTTGGGCCTACGAGTATTCTTTCGCCAACATCATCCTAACAGGTTGGTGTGCGACATCTCTATCCATATAATGTTTCATGTGGTGCCATCTAAATACTTCAATGGAAGCTATTGTAATAGAAAATTCTACCAGAGGTAAATATCTATCCCACATAACTTGAATGTCAAGTGAGCAAGATATCAACATGTCTTCTACGATTTGAATAGTCCATTCGGATTGTCCATCAGTTTGGGGGTGGTTGGAAGTGCTCCAACGATGTTCAGTATCTTGTTATTTTTGAATAATTTTACCGAAATTTTATGTAAAATAGGGATCACGATCAGAAACAATCGATATTGTTACTCCATGAAGTCTGAAAACCTCATTAATATATTTTCCTTTCTAAATGTTCAAGTGGTAAATACACTCTTATAGAACGAAAATTTGCAGACATGGTAAGATGATCAACAATGACCCATATTGCATCATTCCTTCTAGGAGTATTTGGTAGCCCCATGACAATGTCCATCGTGATATCAACACATTTCCACTCATGTATGAGAAGATGTTGCATGAATCATCCAGGTTGTTTCCTTCTAGATTTCACATGTTGAAAAACCATACATCATGACACAAAATTAGAAATCTCCCTCTTCATGTTGTCCCAAAAAAAATGTTCCTTCAAATCTCAATATATTTTAGTACTCCCAGGGTGTATCGGAAAATTTGAGATATGAGCATCATCCAACAATTCTTTTTTTAGATAAGGTACATCGGGAACACAAAGTCTCTTCCCAAATTTAAAAATTCCATCTTCATATATGAAGTCAATCAATCTCCCATCATTCACAGATATAATCTTTTTTTGAAACTTTGCATCATCAACCTAAGAACTTTTTATTCTTTCTAGTAATGATACATTGGAAACCATTTGAAAAAGAGTTTATGTTTAACCTTCCATGATTATTCACATATCCACATATATTATATCCATTTCAGCTCTCATCTTTTTAAAAAATCCCTGATTGTTTCTACTCAAAGCCTCTTCCACCTTATTTTCCTTGACGGGGTGGTAATTTATAGTGCAGTCATAATCCTTGAGTAGTTCAAGCCATCATATTTACCAAATGTTGAGTTCTTTTTGTGATAAAATATACATCAAAATCTTCTGATTAGTATAAATATCAGATTTTTTACCAAATAGATAGTGTCTCCATATCATCAATGCAAATATTACATCTTATTACTCAAGATCATGAGTAGGATAGTTTTGTTCATGAATTTTTAGTTATCGTGATTCGTAGGTAATAACACTATTGTTATTCATATAGACACAATCTATTATTTTATTTGAAGCATCACTATAAATAACAAACCCATCATTCAGCGATTATAGAGTCAAGATAGAAGCATTGACTAATCATCTCTTAACTTCATCAAATCATTCTTCACACTCTATTTTCCAAACAAATTTAACCCCTTTACGCATGAGCATAGTAAATGGGTTAGCCAATCAGGCAAAATTCTGGACAAAATGCCAATAATTACTTTCTAATCTAATAAAACTATATAACTCAGTTATACTCGTCAGTGCTGGACATCCTTGGATTACTCTTTTCATAGAAGGATCATTTGAGATTCCATACTTAGAGATGATATTGCAGTGAAAATAAATTTCCTGAATCCATAATTCACACTAGCTAAACATCCCATATAATTCATGTCTTCTAAGAGTCTTCAGGATAATGCACAATTAATTTTCATGATCTTCGTAGCATTTGGAGTGTACTAAGATATCATCAATAAATACCACTAAAAATTCTTCAAGATATTCCTTGAAAATACTATTCATTATATCCATGAAGACAGAGGGTGAATTCATCAATCAAAAAGGCATTATTGTAAACTCTTACTACTTGTACCCGGTTCGAAATGTTGGTCTCTGAATGTCTTCCTCCTTCACACACAATTGATGATATCAAGATCGAAGGTCAATTTTTTAAAATTATTGATATTCTTGAGGTTGGTCAAATAAATCCTCAATGCGAGGTAGATGATACTTTTTCTTTATCCTTATAGCATTAATCTCTCTGTAGTCAATGCACAACCTCATATATCCATCTTTTTTCTTAACAAAATGGATAGGGGCTCTACATATAGGAACTCTATGGTGAATAAATTCCTTATTACTCAATCCTCTAGTTGTTTCTTTAGTTCCACTAATTCAACAGTGGAAATTCTATATGTGGTCTTCGATATGGGCCTTGATCTGGGAATTAAATCAATGGAAAACTCAATTTCTCATTCTAGAGGATGTCCATGTAAATTTTCTAGAAACAAATCAATATAATCTTGCACAATAGGTACATATTTTATATGAACATTCCTTTCCTCACCCACATTTATTAAATTTCTCTTCCACCCCAATAATTGAATTTAGTTTAGCTACTGGGGGTGGATCTAGATAAGAATTAGGTGGTAATGTTTCGGCTGTAATGATAAGTTAATCCTTATCAACATCAAAAATTGTAACCTCATTATTCTAACAATAAATTTCCGCATCATGGTCTAAAATAAAATCCATACAAGGGATAATATCAAATTCCATCATGGGAATGATGATGAGATCAGCATATAAAGAATATTTATATTCCATAATGGGGACAGATTCACAAAACATTATTGCAATGATTATTCCCTTATCAGTTTTGACTAACAACTCCTTTTTAAAATCAAATTGGAAATATCTAATTTTCATAGAAATTAGGACTATTTGAAACAATGCAATGATCCAGAATCAAATAAAGCATTTTCTAAACATGAGGAAGCCATTAAATTATCGGCCACTACGTCTTTCGGAGCTTCAACCTCAGCAGTAGTGATAGAAAAAGCTTGGCCTTAAACCCTTTCCCTTTTTGAGGTAAGTTCCCCTGATGTTTATAACATTTATTCATATAATGCCTCCTTTCTCTACAATTGTAGCATTCATCATCGATAGCCTCTTTATTCACCTTTCCATCACAAGATTGGTGGAATTTTTCACCACACATGTAACAGACTCCCAATCCATTCAAGAAAGTACCAGGTTGTTTCTTCCCAAATTTACCGCATGATGGATATTAAAATTTTACCTTCTTCCCCTTATATCCATATCTAGAGTGTTCAGCAGTTCTCTTGTTCTCTTTCATTACTTTAATGTCATAAGACATTGAGAATTATGTTTCTGTCTTGATAGAACATGAGACAATATCTTCGTTTGACAAGAATAATTGTGAGACTAATAATAGAAAGAGAAATGGTTTTAACCCATCAAAGAAATGATGAATACTACTTCATGGGTTACATATATAATCTACAACATGACTCGCTATCCTTGTAAAGTTGTCTTCACACTTTGTGACATTCTCATCCACATATTACCTCAGACTCAGAAATTGTCTTTCCACATATGCTCGATGGTCATGAGGAAAGAATTTTTATAATAAATTTTCATTAAATTACCTCCATTATATATTTGATACTTCATTATATTCCTTTTTGTTTTAAATCAATGACCACCATTGATCGGCATCTCCAGTGTGGCGGTAAACTGCCATGACAACTTTTTCCATTTTTCTACTCCCCAAGACATGTAATATTTTCTCTAATACATTTTTCAATGTTAGGATGGTATGACTCTGAGTATGATATACTCTATAATACCAAACATAAGATCTAAATAAGAATGATATTCTCAGTTACAAGAGTGGGGTGGGGAATTGTGCCTTTTAAAAATTCCATTAGGAAATTTTTAGGATGCTTATGTATAACAAGGTTAAACAAGATAGTTCATAAAACCTCTACATTTTCTAAAGACTTCCTTGATTCTAGAAAAGTGAATCCAGAAAATAAACTTAATAAAAGATACAATGATTAAGATTCTACCTTAAAGAGTATAGATTCTAACTAAATAAGATTACAAGTAAGGAAGTATAAGAAAGTTATACTTCCTAAACAATACAAAATTCACAGTGGAAAACAAATTAGTAACACTAAAAGTAACAAACAATAAGTCTTTTAACCGAAAGAGAAGGGTATCCAACAACATTGGATAAAGGTCCCTTGATTTATACTTCCAAGAAATTCTGTCATACCCACACCAGGGTAATCCCTCGATACTAAAATAGGAGTCTGTCTTACTATCCATTCAAGCTCTCAAATATTAGGTAGTCGGAACCTCTGTCTTCCTCAGCAAGGAAGCCCTCAACATCAAGTTGTTGGAACCTGTGTCTTCCAATCCCCGGAAGCCCTCGACTGTACACATCAACAATAGGAGTCGTACAAAGCAAATATTCACAAGGAAAAGTTTGAACAAGTAGTTCAAACTTTTGGAACGAATCATGATAGTTGATAAGAGGCTATTTCTCTAGAAATCACTTTAGGAAGTTCTAATCATCAAAATTCCAAAAGTTGTTGCTTCTTTTCAAATGAGATCATATTTATAAGAGAAGCTCCAACAGTCGTCTCCCTCCTCCAATGGTCATATTTTCCCTTGAATTTCAGAGGAACATTTACATGTGTCACTCAACCAATGCTTAGTCAATAACTAAAAGAACAACGTCATTTTGTAATGAAACACGTGTAAGACTAAGTAAAACTGAATTTCAGAAACTATGTATATAAAAGTTCGGAGTCTAATGAAAATGTAATTCGAGTCTATAATAAATAGATTTTTGGTATTTGTTTTATAGGAATTAAGAACTTGAATTCTGTAGATATCCGGAGTCTGAATTTCAAGGAAATTCAGAGTCTGGTTTCAACAGTATTCAGAACCAGAACATACAATGTTCGGAGTTAGAGTTCATGGGAATTCAGAGTCAAAACTCATAAGAGTTCGAAGTCTGAATTCAGAGAACTCAGAGTCATAACATAGATATGTTTGTAATCAGAATTCAGAGTCGAACTATATGAGAGTTCTTATCCATAATTAAGAATCAAACTACATAAGAGTTCGTATCCAGAATTCGGAAAGGAAATTAATTAGTGTTCGTATCAAGAATTCAGAATGGAACTTCATTAGAGTTCGTATCCAGAATTCGGAATATGACTTCATTATAGTTCATATCTTGAATTCAGATCCTAAAACAGAATGCTTCATATCTTAGTATTATATGAGTCACAGGTTTTAGATATGAATCTCATTTTTATACTTTAAGAACAAAATTGATATGAATAATGAAAACATGGTAGGGGTAAATTCCTTTGGGACGAAAATTTTCCTTATAGAAGTAAAATATAGATTTTATTAAGTATAAGGTGTTTGTTATTTTCAAAAGAAGAAGGATTGGAAAAGTCATAAGGAAACCCTTATTGACTCAACAATCCATTCCTCAGCTACTAGTGGATTTGTACCCACATTGAATGTTGGTGTTTGTTGCCTAATTAAGTGATCTAAAATCGATCATCCACACTCCAGATCAAGGCGCTCCATACGGGTAAGGTTATTATTCATAACCTAAGTGATTTTTTCCAATATAGTGATAAGATGATCAATAACTGTTGTATCACCAGCTCCACTATAATTATATTAAGTAGGAGGGAAATCCATACATGGAGTGTGTGCATTGAAACATATTCCATTTCTTCCACTAGGAACCATTTCTAAACAATGGAATAAACCATATTAGTTTATGAATCGTAATACATAAATCCAATATTGTAAAAAACATAACATAAATTTAACCATTTATGGATATAATCCACAATCATAAAAAATGTTTTCTTTGAAGAAGTATTTACTCATAAACCCTTCATAATGGTTTGTAATTAAAATGATAATTATCCTAATAATATAACATGGGTGTGTCGTAACCAAGAGTGCGGTAATCCCCATTGTCATGCACCAATTCTTGTTCGAGTCTAGCTCAAAATTGTGTTTTCAGGTTTTACCCCTAGGTACATCTATTCTAGAGCCACCTCTACGTGCTCATATCCAAACAGGTATATATTTTTTGGAAATCTCACAAAATCACTATAATACCAAAATTATAAGAAGTTATTCTATACTAATCCTCAAAATCTATCTTACGGTTATGTGTTCTAATTAGAGTTCATCAAAATCTAGTTTCCATGGACTGTACAAAACATTCTCAGATACAAACTGTAATGCCCTGACCCTAGAAGCCTAGAGTTTTTTCATTATTACATAACATTGGTAATATCACAAAAGATCATGTCTCGAAAGACTGAGTAGTTCAGGTTCCTTAGATGTTCTAGATTCATTCATAAGGTTAACATTACATCATAAAATGGAAAACTACAACAACATTGTTTCCATAGAAAACATTGTGATCCAATACACTATCCCTGCAGGTTAGTCATAATATATTTTTTTGCATCCTAGAAAAAATAAAACATAGAATGGGGTGAGCTCTAATGATCATTAATGATAACAATATAGTGGAATCATTCATAAATAAGTATAAACATTTAAGTTAATGTATAAAAGTAAAACAAAAGCCTTTTCAACATAAACTACATCATAATATGGAAAATATAAATCAAAATAATTCCATTTAAATACTCAATGGGATATTCTACTAGTCAAATAATCACATGAAATATCAATAACCACTATCATATTGATGGAATGCATACTGCCGAACATTAATAACCATATTGTCAAGGCCTTGTGCCAACACTAATAATAAGATTTTGTCAATGACTTATGACAAGATACTAGCTTGTCTTATGAGACCTACCGATGCATTGAGGAGCTATAACGGGCTCCACTCGACACTTACTACGTCCAATGAATTCCTCATATGAAAAGTTTTAAATATAACATAAACCTTCATATTAAAACTGGCATACGAAATGTCAATAATTTATCCATAAACCATGAATGGAATGAAAAATCACCTCCATATTCAATCATATAACAAAACCGTCAAAATAGTATGGAAGATTTGAATCATAAAAAATCAACATCAAACAAACATAAAATCCATCAAAGAATGTAGACAAAGATGAAATCGAAACCTTTTTAGAGAAATAGTGCTTCATATTTTGAAATCATTAAAAATTAACGTAATTATAAATGAAAACAATAATATTGGAAAATATTATCTTATGATTTTAAGGGAGGATTCAATAATGTTATAATGGCAGTAAAATAGCTACACTTGCCAAATGTGTTAAAAATAATTCTTACCTTAATTTTGTCGAAATGGTCAAAAAGTACCTTATCTGGAAAACGACGAAAAGATTTCTTTCAAAACATATAAATAATATAATGGTATAAATGAATTTACTTAATTTTATAGTAAATTATTTTCTGAAATACATTTTTATGAAACATGGATGTTGATGATAAAGAGGTCCCAGTAGATAATTATATATAAACAACCTCAGATAATGAAGAGATTTTGAAATTAACCATTACCTTGTACTTTTCCTAGGTAGAGGGTAGGTTAAACTCTTTTATAATGGTGAAATTATTGTTATTAAATTATACAAGATTCAAATACATTAAAATTATATCATATATGTTCTTTTAACATTTCTTTGTTAATAATATCCAAGTATTATCGTCGTTTCGGGTGTTAACTTATTCATTTTCCTTTAGAAGATTTGTTACATAAGTAATTTTGTTATGGATAGGATGTATCATATTCATATTCAGAATGACATTACATCTTAAAATATTATTTTTATTCATCTAAATAAAATTAGTCTTGAATGGATAGAATGAGGAATGAATCTCATCGCATTCATGGAGACGGTAATCCTTACGTACGAACAAGTGACAATATCATTCTATTGATATGAAAAAAAATATATACATGGATGGTAAATCATATATACAGAATCATAATCCTGTTATATTTATTATTTACATCAATTACACATCATTATTATACCCATCATAATAATAATGTATTGAATAACAATTTCACCACGACATGGAGACGGTAAGCCATACGTACGCAGGTATGGTGACAAGTCATTCAAAGGATGGATAGAATAATGAATATGGTTGTAACATATTTATAGTAACATCATAGTATATAGATGTTACTGGAATGAAATTTTAGAATGGAAAAAATAAAGAAAGAGGAAGTGGATGACGAAAAAAACTTGAAAGAGGTGATGAAATATTTTATTCTTCTCCGGGTTCTTCCTTTTTATATGATCAAAAGGGCTCCATAGGTTGGTTTTCTGACTAATTTGGTGCCTCTAGGATTACAGGAGGATAGTTGAAATGGTATTTGGTTAGGTTTTGGATGAGAAAAATGCTTTGAAGTTGTGAATTAGAGGGAATGGTGAGTGACACATTATAAGAGGTGTGAGGGGCACGTTAGGAAAAGCAAAAAATATTATTTTATAATAAAATCATATTGGGTTTCTAATGGCTAAAAAAAGAATTATATAAATGATAAGATTAGTATGGGTCTAAAAGAACTTAAACAATAGGTTTTAGAGAGGTTTGGGGCACTATATTAACTTTATCTATTATATTTAACACTTAGTTATGTAGTTTGACATTTACCATGTCTCATTGTATTTTTATATTATATTCTTAACAAACAAACTATATACATCCAATATAACCCCAAGTGGTTCATTAATGATACACCTATCGTTATATATGTTTTTAGGATGAGCCTTATATTTTTTAGAATATAATATTAATTAATAATATTCTATTTATTTTAAAAATATTTTATGTCTATTTTGACACTATTTGGTAGTTTTTTATTTCTAAAATTCATAACAACATTATTACATCGAACAAATATATATATAAACAACTATAACATGAAATATTAACCTAGAAAAATACTGAATTTAATAAAAAGCCTCAAATTAAATTAATTTGGATATTTATAATATCAATTAGTTTATTATTTCATTAATTAGAAATTTATTGCATCATCATTGTGTCATAAATTAATTAAATTATTCAATTTCCAAAAATATAAACAACATACGACTATGTAGGAACAATTTTAAGATTTATAATGAATATTTATTGTCGAATTTATCTTATTATTAACCCTATATTAAAAATGGTGTAGTTATTAAACAATGAATTTATCATTTTTAACACTTCTTTGAATTAAATAATATTAAATGTTCTAATCTAATCAATGTGAACCAAAGAGGTTCATATGGTATTCCTGAGGTTTTTTTGGTCGAATTACACTTATAAAAAAGAATTAGTACATGTATTAGGTTAATAATTATATCATTTTTACCCTCAATTACCTTATTTACTTTTAACCGTGGTAAATAAAAGTCAAAAGTTACTATTCATCAAATATAATTATCAATTTATTAAACAAAATTTTAATTACTAACATCAACCATGTCTCTTGGATTATTCAAATTCAACTCACAGAATTGCTAAAATTATGTTTTATGTAAATTTGAAAATGCTCCTATGAGGTGGGTAAAAGACTGTAAAAGTTCAAAAAAATTTATATATCTATAATTATTATAAACTAACTCAATTGAATTACATTGAAAATATTTATGTATTATTTATATATTTGACCTAAATTAAAATTTAAAATAAAATAAATAATAATTTAAATAATAATTCAGTTTTAAACTATAACTGAGTGTTTTTCACTATTCATTAAAATTTAATGTTTCTTGAAAAATACAAAAAATTCACCCTAAGATAATTTCGATATTTAAAATCCAAAAATGAAGTCCATTTTGAAAGATAAAATTTATAAAATTTTAAAAAGTGAGAATTGCTATTCATAACAGCTAGTTTGATTGGTTGTGGTGTGTTAGAACTCAAAGTTGCGTAAAACACACTCTATTATATTATTCATAGAGAAACTTACCGTGGAAGCTTGGGGTGTTACATTCCAAAGAATATATATTGATCTGTATTTCAGGAAATGATTCAATTTAATCCTATTAATTTACTGAAATAATTCACCAGCTCCAAGATTCTGGGTCGGGGCATTATATTTTCTGTCAAAGGAAGATTAGAAACAACCATGATAATTATATTTATAAAACATAGATTAGGGAACATAAGCCTATGAAAAACAATTGGGATAAGCATATAAGAACATCCAATATTTTTTTAAGGTAGATATTACGTGGTCATTCCTAGAAAATATATCCCTCTATAGATACTACAAGTGGATTTGGTTCTTGAAAAGATGTATGAAGATATAATAACTCCAGCATGGTGTTACAAGAATGACATAGGGTAACCTAGATTATGACAATGGCCCTTACTCCGCACTTGGTTTGAAACTCCCAAGGGATATGCTCTAGACCATTCATATTCTCTTACAAACCATTATGAAGGATTTGAGAGTAAATATTTCCCCAATGAAACAGTGTTTATGATTAAAATACTAGAGACACATAAATTTTTCTATTTATGACATGTGTTTTTATAGTTTTGTATAATATATTATGATATGATCAAATCTATTGTATGATTCTATTTTGGAATGGTTCAGTGTAGAATGAATGGGAACCTCACTGATTCATGTGAGACAAAGAGTAAGAATGATCAAATATTTTATGGTATTATACTAATATTTTAATGGTAAATAGTATCATAAGAATTATCCTCAAATTATGATATAATCTCAGGATCTATCACGACCGAGAATGAATTTTCGAATTCATGTGACAATGTAATATAATGGTGGACCAAGAGATATATAATGGGAATAAGGGAAACAAATAATTTTTCAAATGTGAAAATTTTGGATGGAAACACCCTACTGGTTGCGCAAAAGGAAAGGGGTTTGTTCAAATTTGGAAAAAAGGCCACCTTTCTCATGATTAAAATTAATAGAAATAATTGAAATATTTGCATTTTTTAATTGTAAATATTTGCGTCTTTTTGAAAATTAAATCCCCATGTTTCACGGAAATATATATCGAAAAAAATGGATCAATGTCCAACATGGACTATTACTATAGCCTAAGTGGAATAATGAATGTATTTGTGTTATTGGATTCAATAAATATGTTGTAAATATTTTTTCTGAGAATAATGAAATATATACGTATTATACTATAGAACTTTTTCATTCGGTATTTGGAGGCATGCATGTTTACATTATGCTTTTAAGGTGATAAAATATTCAGTATGTAAAATTTATGGCTTAATTACATTGTTTAAGTAATTTGATGTTAAGATTTATTTTCGAAATTCTGAGATCCTTTTAGACAATGAATTTCTATGGAATTATTTTGATCGAGTCTTAAGGTTGGAATGGGTTAAGTTGAAACATTGGATATTATTTTTTTAGGATTAAGTATTATTTATTGGATATTATGTTCTATCATTTTAGGATATAGTAAAAATTTAAAATAATAATGAGATACTTATGGACTAAATGACTTGTTAACAGAGCTTCATACATAATGAATATTCTTGAATAACAATATCAAAGAAAATTAAATGGAGTGAAAATATATGGAAACACAATAAAAGGATAAAATCTATTCCTGGAGTCAAATCAATTGCATTTATCGTGTTCTTATCTAAATAGTAAAATAATACATCAAATCAAGTAAAAAGTATCTACATTTTTTCTGTTATCATAATACCATTATTTTTTTGCACTTATATTATTTTAAATCAACATATATTTATGTCTTGGTGTCCCTAAAATATTCGATTATCATTTACTTGTTTGGGATTGGTGACCTCAACCTCTCTCTATATGTATTCATGTTTTTCCTCCATGTACATATCTCATATATCCATATATTTTCTATTATTCGAAATCTATTTTAGTGGTGACCTTAACATTTCCATTTCCTTTTAAGAAAGACTATATTTTATTTACCCTATGTCTGATGATGGATTTCAATAAATTAATTTTTGAATAATCGATCCTTTGTTTCCCAACCCAAATTTGATAATTTATAGATTATAATTTATTGAAGGGGGGGGGGAATGTAACACTCTAAAAATTTAAAATATGTTTCCTTTGAAATAAATTCAATAGCTTGTTATGCACACAACACCGAGTTCGAGAATACACCAATATACTAAATTAAACATAAAAAAATTATGAATATTATTAAACACATTATAAAATTTATACAAGATAACTTTTAAAATATAATTTATTTTTTAAATGGTATTTTTAAACATATCTTAGGTTGAATTATTGGTATTTTTTATGAAAACAATTAATTTCGGATGAATAGTAATAAAATTACAGTGTAGTTGTTAATAAAAGACTTCTTCACTGAAATAATTTTTTTTAAATAAAATTTATTTTATTGACTCAATAGATAAATAATACATATATTAATCCAATATAGATAATTTGAAACATTTTATAGAACAGTTATATTTCAAAATTTGTTAAATTTTGGAACATCTCTTTTACCTGCATTCTAGACACATCTCCGATATTAGAATTAAATGCAATTTTATTTCTTATATTAATTCAATTATGAAAAAAATATTTACATGGTTTTAAGAAGTATTACTGATTTTTTATAATAAGATCAATATTTTTAATTGTAGTAACTTTTGAGTTTTATTTACCTGGTTAAAGGTAAAGAGAGATATTAAAGTTAAAAACCATATTATAATAATATAAAATTGCCATAAAACTTGAAATAATTTCAATTTCTAGGTTTATTTTGTCCATGATCAAACATACGTATAAAATATGATCCTTTCTAAGTCACTAGTGTTATATTAAATTATTTATATTATTCTATTCATAGAAGAGTAAAAAATATTATGTTTAAATTTTAATATCTATATCAGTTTTAATATGACGTTATATAAGTGATATGGTCAACTATAAATAGTAATAATAATGATAAGGCTTTTATATACATCATTTTAGTTTTATTATAATTATAGAAAGTATATAGTAAATTAAATTTTGATATAATGATTCTGTAGTATTTGAATTATTAAAGGAAGAATCAAATAAAAGATATTAATAATATTAAAATAAATTACATCTGAAATATTTGATATCATTCCAAAAATTTGTGGAATAATATAAATTTTTTGGTATGAATTAATTTAGTATTTTTTTTATCAAATTAGTTTTTATGATTTTATAAAATGTCATGTAATAAAAAATGTCAAATTTGACATCACTGATATTTTAAAATAACAAATATTTTATTAAATGAAAATAAAAAATTCAAAAGTACTAAAATTCAGAAAAATTACTTGGATAATTTTAAATAGTTCACAGAGAATCCAATTTCTATTTTTTGGAATTATTTAGTAACTATATTAACACTACGGTTTAAAAAAAGTCAAGTTTTCATTATAAGAGTAATATTTATTAACAAATTATTAGGGTCAAAAGATAATATTAATTCTTTCACCAAAAAAATTATAAAATTATTTAAATGATAGTACTAATGCCCATAGTTATATTATAGTAGAAATAAATGACTTTTAATCTATTTTAAATCTAAAATAAAATTATTTTTAATTAATATTTTTTGTGTTTCCTAAAATACCCCTCTCCTCTATTACAAAAGGAAACCTCTCCCTCTCATTTATTCACACCTATAAAGCCCCATAGTTTGGATGAACCAGCCCAATTTATCCTCAAAACATTACTCATTTAATCATATAGACCATACTTTGTGTTGAAAGACAACCTATTGAGTCTATTTGTACAAATAAAAAAACACTTGAAAAAGTGGTAATTTTTTGTCCAACTCTTTCAAAGTTATTTCATTCATGTAATTAATTTTACTAATTATTTTTTGTACTGGAATAAAAATTCTTGACACTAATATATAAATATATTTTTTATGATTATGGTATAACTATATTCCTCTTTCTACCCATCATACGAAAAACAGTGTCACCACGCATGTGTACGAATGACTTACCGTCCCCATGTCCATTGTGTAAACTATTTTTCATGTATAATTTATTTATATGGGAATAAATAGCAATATAAAGTATATAAATAGTATATATAATTTTATATCTTTTATATCTTTTTTATTCTATCCAACTCCATTCTGTTTAACCATTAATGGAATGATATTGCTACTGTTGCGTATGTACGACCTATCGTTTGCACGACACGATGAAATTCATTATCCACCTTCACCACATAAGAATGATTATAAAAATTTATATACTAAATAAATTTAAATTTTATGAAATAATTATTCTAATTTAATAATATATATATATATATATATCATTTTATTACTTCCATTCAATAAAATAAGAAAATAGAAACGATGTTCATGCGTATGTATGTCCTACAGTCTCTATGAACAATGTGTTCCATTTCATTTATCTACCTAATATATATATATACTGAATATATATGATATATAAATAATTTTTTACATCATTTAAGTAATTAAATCATGATATATTTATAATGATCACTATTAACTTGTCAAAACTTGTACGATAAAAAAATCGATTATTACCCTAAATGTCTCTTTTTCAACGAAATTATTAATAAAATATACCATAAAGTAATAAATGAAAAATATATGATATAATAAATATTATTATTATTATGGTATATGTTTTTAATCTTTTTATAACCCTTATAGTGGAGTTTAAGAGACACACGAAGAGTAAAATACCTAAGGTTATGGACATCCATCCCGCTTTTAATTTTTGTGATATACAAGTCATGCTCAAATCCTATTTATTGTGTCTATGTATGTACATACCCGATAATATGTGGCATAATTAATAAAATTAACATAATGGTATTTAAATATTTATTTGAACATATTGGGATTATTCTTTAAATATTAAAAGTGGTATAGAATGTATTGAATGTTTAACGAATTAATCCTTTATCCATTTCAGTATTTTTAGTATTACATTACATAAATAATAATATGGATGTAAAAGGATAATAAATAAAATTATATTTCTATTTTTATGTTCAATAAAAGGTTCTCAAAAAGGATTCTTTTTATGGTTTTATGTAAGGACATCTTTAACTAAAACATCATTTTAAATGATTTATTTATTTATTCTTCTAGATATTATTCATTAATTTCCGTGTTTTCAAATTGGTTTCGAGGATTTATTTACATGGACATGAATTTTTTTATTTATTAGTTTCAAAAGTATTAATGTTTTATAGGAGACTATGATTCAAAAATTTCTTTTTAGATGGATTCTTTTATAATTGTGCATATTTAAATAAATTATTTTAATGATACTGGGGTATTTGTCTCAAGATATTTTTAATGATTTGGTTAGGTTATTTTAATCTATATCAAAATTATTTTTTATTTTTTGTTTATTTGATGTTGATTACTTATGCTACAATATACCACAATTTATTGAAGGATTCAGGATATGTTTTACTGTGGATGTGCTATTCTGATACCATTAACAGTTTATGATTAATTTATTAACAATTCATATGATAAAATTAATATGAATGTTTATATTGGTTATGTTTCTCACATTTCATATGAATAATGCATTGGAAATAGTATGTGACGAGTTAGGCACCACATAATGAAACCTCAATGGGTTGGGGACCAGTTAATGAAAGCCCCTCAATGCATTAGTAATTTTAATGAGAAAAAACTAGTTTGGTATTTAATGATCATGTTACCCACATCTGTATGATCTTGTAATGAGACCTTGATGGTATGATGTCCGACATTATGCATTACCTTATTATGAGATGAGTTGTAAATTTTACATGTCTTTATTAGATTAGTTTAAAATCCTTGTAAATTTTTAAATGGGATTATTTGATTTATGTTTTCCATATTATATTAATTATTTTGTTTAAAAGGAATTTTTTTAGTTTTATTCCTTTTATTAAATGTTTATTCTTATTTATGATAGATTTTATTGTATTTCTTAACCTTACTGAGCATTTTATCTCAACCGTTTCTTTTTTTTTTACTTTCTTATGATTCCAAGATGTGTATTATGACTGATATTATGGATTAATCTATGGGAATAATGGAATTATCAAATATTAATCTATGTTTCATATATATTTTTTAAATGTTAAAGAAATGTTCATGTTTTTAATATATTTTCCAAGATTGTCAAACTAACGTTACCTTCAAGACATGATTTGTTGTAATCATTCCAATGTATAAAAATAATGAACTATCTCCATCATTTTGGGGTCATGGAATTAAAAATGTGTTGGGAAATAATAAATGTTCTATGATATCAGAGGGTATATTAGTGGTTATCTAATAACCAAAAATTATAGTCCATATGTGGTTATCGGAAACATGAAAAATTGGTTACACCGGTGGTTATCAAATGCCCAAAGATGGTACATGGGTATTTAAACTTATAATAACATGTTATGAATGTCTTGATTAGTAGCATTGGGATATTATTTTATATGATTAGGTTTATTCCAAAATTTTATGTATTAAAGAAATGTTATTCCCTCATGTGCCATGTTTTTTGATTTTATTATAATTCATGTATTATGAATGGATAATACGTATACATTACCCAATATTATGACCCTTGATATGAATTTCATGGTTATCAAATGTTTTGCTCAGGTTATCATACCCTCATGTTAACATTATTCATATGTATATACCTTGTATACCAACAATAAGAAAATTTACTCAACATTTCTTATGTTTCATTTTCCCTGATTGTGAAGAGAGGTGTATTTTAGGTTATTTATATGAATAATAGAAAATTATAAGATATTTATAGGAGAAATCAGATATCCTTCACCAAATTAAGATGATATTTTTCAATGCATCCAAATGCCGTAAATTATGATGATCCCCAGGCATGTGTTTGTGTAATTTAATTAATATTTTTCTAAAGGGATGTAAAATCATTGTATTAAAATCCTTTGTAAAAATAAATATCCTCTTATAAAAAATCATAAATATAAAAGTTATTGATGGAAGAGAAACATTGTTCATGAACAGTGTCATTCCATCATGATGAATGATATACTAAAAAACATTTATCACCATTATTTTGAGCTCTATATCAACATTATATGATTACTTTTTTAAAAAAATGGATATTTTGTTGAATAAATTTAAAAAAAATAAAAAAATTATCCCCCTCATTCAATATTTTAGTATCCTTACACATCATATACATTAGTATTCGGTCTGTTTTGGTCCACATCATAGATAAGTTATAATGATCATTTTAAGTAAAATAATCGAATACTTTAGTTGATTTCCCATGGAGGTAATGTATTGTGTATTTTTAATCATTACTAACATATATGCATATTTCAAGGTATATATTTATATCATTCTAGGTGAATATATACATTATAATTTGTTCATGAGTATAAATGTCATTCTTATGTCCATAAAGAGAATGCCTCCTTGTCTTGAAATAATCAATTTCCATTACTAATTCCAAATCATGGGATGAGTTAATTTACTCATTAACCATTATTTTTAATGAGTCATAAGTTATAAAAAATAATTATTCATGAGAATAAAGACTAATCCCTTTTTCGATTCATAATTTATGATTACATGCAATTATCCATTTCTATGTAATGTATGCACATGTGTGTTGACATCCATTCACATGAGTTTATTTTAATTTATATAAAATTTATCTATAATAATGAATGTTTTGACATTCTAAGTTAACAAAATTGTGAAATTATAATTTCATGATAAAATTTTCAAAAACCATCATTGATATCTAGCCTAAAAAGATATCCATAGATCTCAGTCAATATTGTAGGTCTTGGCCAAAGTTAAATAACATGTGTTTTTTATGGATCCCTATATATACCATATATAGATATTATATAACATAAAAAATGAACCCTTTTTCTACCAAAATTATTTTTTTATTTTTTCATATAATTTCTACTTCTTTATGGTCATTAATACAATTATGATGTATATTCATCATCTTCCTTGCTCTATGAAAATTTGGGAAAGTAATGAATAAATACTACAGAAAAATGATCAATGTAATCTCTAAAGACATTATTCATCAAATCATTGAATATTATAGTGGATTTAGTGACACCAAATTCAACCACTATATATTCATATTTACATTAATTTTTATGAAATACTATCTATGTTATATAATCCTTAACTAACCATTCAACTAAAATATATAAAATATTAAACGATTAGATTTATAAAAATTTCTAAAAACTATATTTAATATTTTTAAACTACTATCATATAAAATATATAATGGTGTGTGTACTAATTTGATCATATAATATAATATAAACTCATAATCCTTTGATGGTATCCAAAACATTTAATGAAATATTACCTAGAAAGCTAAATTACTCACAAAAATAACATAATCATTAGACTCTTGACGATTCATATGACCAAAATACCATTGGTAAAAAACATCTAAAAAATAATTTACCAAATATAAAGACATTAATAATTCAATCCATCCACTTCAATCGATAAAATTGAAACAGACCTTCCTCATACTAGAATATAACTCTTGGATGATGGAGTTGACTAGATAATTACCTTGTTCAACAAAGACAATACATTGATGACATAAAAAATTGATTTCTCTAGGATCATCATTTCCACATAGTAGACATATTCTCCCACATTTGAGATGTTTTCTAGGCTGTTATCCCAAGATTATATATATATATATAAATAAATGAATCTTATTTTTTACAATTTCATTAGCAGGACATCTTTTGTAAGATTATATCTTCAACTTACATGGCATGTTTAGAATATCACTGAAGTTCATGTTGTTAATCATATATTGTGATTTTTAATTAATAATAATAAAGAAATATTTTTCTTCCATTATCATAAAATTTCATTGCACAAAACTGACATATTTTCCACCACATTCGATGTTAAAATGTTTAATCTAGGTTCAAACCATTGAGTAAAATGAAAAAGAATAGGCTCAGTAATAAAAATCATAGTTGAAAACCACATAATCATGAAAATTAATTTATTTTATGTCTAAATGTTGAATAAAATTTCACTATATCAAAAAAGTTTTCTATCCTTTTTCACCCATGATAATATTTTATTCAATTATTGTCTAATGGTTTATTAAAAATGTGATTAACCAAATAATATCCACATGCTATGTAGAACTATGTTTATAGAAATTAACATTGACATGTACTATGTATTATTTTATCCATTATCATCCTGGAAATATTTGATCGAATACTCATATTCACCTCTATACGGGAACAAAATCTAATAATGTTATCCATATACTGAAATATTTCTATTTAAAACATTAAATATATTCCTTGCAAGAACATTAATATATTATCCTATACATAGGATTATCACAAGGGTTCTTCATAATGCTTTCTCATCCTAAGTTCCAATAGAAAATTACCCATTTAATACCCACTATGGAAACCATAGATTCCAAATCATTCAAATTACATCATAATATTTAAATATTTATTACATTACACAAAAATATTTATGAGGGTAATATTACATTAGATTAACTAGAATGTTGAATGCATAAACATTAAATTCATTAGTGAAATAGTCATATCTTACTATGTTTTTAACAAATATAACCATTCTTATACAAATAATATATAATATTTTTTTTATAACATAGAGAGATGAAATGTAAAAAACCGTAGCTCATATACTTTGTATGGGTAAGAGAGAGAGAGGGACATCATTTATTTCAAAAATCATAACTTGTGTTTATATGTATGATAATGTGAGTATGACATTGGGAACCCATAAATATCATATCAAAGATCTTTATCGAGATTTATGTAATAAATAATTATTATTTATAAGATAGGAATAGAAAATGAATCAAATTATACAAGCCAAACTATCATTAATTTCGAATAATGCAAGGAATTATGGCTATAAAAATATTAAAATAAAATCATTTCCATAGTAGTCGAGTATCAATGAAAAGTTTATCGAAGTAGAATTGGTTCACACCGTAAACCATTATACTAATCAAGGATCATTTTGAAGACAATCAGAGTTAAAAAATGTCATATGGAAATGGGTTTACATCCAATTCTATTACATTACATGTCATGAGATATAAATCCTTACCCAATGAAATTGAGGGACATATATGTCCCAACTATCACCTAATGAAAATATAAAAAAAATATTTTCTTCAGGATATTATAACATTCATCAAATAATAATACATGAAAAAGAAATAGGTTTCTTAAAAATTTCATAATATAAATACCCATGAATAGAAATGGGTTTCATACATATTCTATCATATCAATAAACAAGGTATATCAATTAGTTTCATAATATGTTTAACATTTCATGATATCATAACCTGTGGAAAAGTAAAAGATCTGATTTTTTTATCTTTCATATAATCCATTTACAATATGAAAAATATTAATATCCTTTATTAATATCTATAATAAAGTATAAATAAATGAAAATTATGTCATCTTTGATAAATATTACTTTGAAAGATCACATGGAACATTTACTTTCAATATTAGCCTTTCTAATTGAAAATATATTTAAAAATTAAAACATTATCAACTATAATTTTCTTTGATAACTACATTATAAATTTATAAAATTAGATATAAATATTATTGATAGAATATCATAAAGAAATTTATCTTATTAATTAAAAACACTTTTTAAAAAAAATCATTTTAAAAATACATTTCGAGGAAAATAACTTTTGAAAATTATAAAATAATATTTGCAAATAATTTTACACAGTATTCAAGAAAAACCATTAGACATTACAAATCAATTTTTTCTAAAAGTTAAAATAATTTTTTGAAAGAATTATAATATAAATAAAATTAAAACACCTAAATTAATATTTAAGACAAGGAGTTGTTATTATAGTGGTAAATTATGGATGTGTCGTAAAAATTAATATAAGTATTCTATTAACCATTTTGGTAAAAGTAAAATAGGATATGTTTTGAAAATATTTCCAGAAAATAACCTTTACAAAACATTAAAAATAGGTCAATTATGAGTTAAAATTTTTTAAATATATTTGATGGATGATTTGAAAATTGATTTGAAAATATTTTTACAATACATATATATTGAAGAATAAGGTTTTCTACAAAAGAGAGAAATAAAATTATTTTTATTTAAAGAAATTATTTTGGAATCAATAGTATATAAAGGTAGGAAAATTACAGAAGCCATTTAGTATCAGTAAAAAACCATAGGTAAATATAATTCAATATTTTCATGAGAAATAGATCACAATATTTTATTGTAATAATCATTATCATTAATAACCCTAATAATAATGAGATTGAATGATAATTACATTACAACATTTGTGACTATTAAATTGAAATACCAAAATAAGGACAACATTAAATGAATCACTATATATCACTATAATAAATGATCACATATAAAAGGTGATATTTATGCACTTCATTAATGAATATAGGTTCATAACATTAAATATGGACCAATGTGACACCATCCCTTATTTATTTCATTTTTTTTCAACTATAAACCCCATAGAAGATAAATCCACAAATGTAAATATAAATCTTCAAAATTTTAATTTGAATAATCACAATATATATTTAGGGTTGTTATATAATTCACATTAATGAAATAGGTTTAGAATATGGAATATGTCTCTAGTAAGAAAGAATTGAAAAATAAGTCTTTTAACATTACTCGTGAATTTTTTCTATCATCATCGAATATCAGGTATGTTAAATATAGGTTTATTATATATTTATTATAGAACCTTACTTATATACATAATAATATATATTATTTAAATATGACCTTTTATTATCCATTTAATAACAGTTCATTGTTTACATTATTTAATGGTTAATTACTGCTTCATTTTTTTGGTATGTTTTGTTTTTGTATTTTCAATAAAAATAATTCGATCATGGATCATTTATAATAAAATATTTTTATAATGATATAATTATAATATATATTAATTCTAAATGTATTTAACACAGTCCCTAGAAGTTATAGGGAGAAAATGAACTAAACCATTCACAGAGAAGGAAGAAATTCTTTACACATTAACACAATTTCTATTTTCTCAATAAATGTAATGTAATAAAGTTAAATAATATTTCTTGATAATATAATTATTCTTATTACTTAATAAAAAAATTAAAATTACTTTAATTTATCTTTATTACCATCCAATTCTAAAAGAAACTGATAACACATCACAAATGATCATGAGAAGTAAGTCCACCGTATAGATGTGTGACAATATTGATTTCTAATAGGATGTAATGTAAGATGATAGATGTGGTATTATAATTCCATAAGAATTTTTTGGTCCAATATAGTACATTAATTGAAAAAAAATGTCCTTATTTCCATCCATGTAATGCATAGATGAAAAACAAATCATATGGATTTGTGAGGTAGTAGTCCACAGTACACACATGCAACATTATTGTATCTCTCCTAGAATGGAACGTAAAAAAGTTATATGAGAAATCAAAATTAAATAATTATAATTATTGTTCAAATATCATATATATACTCTTTTCCTTTAATTATAAAAATTCACTAAAAGAAGTTATGAAAAAATGACTACATTATTTTGCAAGGCCTTAGTCCACTATACACAAGTTCAATGACATTATTTCCCATATTAAAGTACATTATATAAGTATATTGGACAAATAAAACATAATTAAATATCAATATATATAATATTATCATTTTATTATATGATAATTATTTAATAGGAATTAATAAAGGTGGTAGAAAAAAGAAAAAAAACTCCTTGAATAATGTTACCTATATTTAAGATCACCTCCCTAGGTTTTCACTAAATTTTTTTCATAGGATGGAATTGGTAAATAATTTAGTGTTGTTATATAATAAATAAAAAATGTTAGAAAATTATCATTATAATTTTTATACTCAAACCCAAAATAATATTTTAGAACCATTCATTATTTATTTTCATCCTTGTAAAAAATATTGATTGTATTAATTAAATGAAAGTAAATATTTATTATTTTCCTTTACATAACCTAATATAAATGTACTTATCCACGAATAATGACCACAAATTGGATATTTTAAAATATTTTCATAGGAAACCTAAGTAATCTTATAAAATATATCAATGTGTAGCATTAGAGTTATCATAATATAATTTCACATTAGTTTTTCCACAGTTAAACAAATTTAAAGTACCACAAAGAGAAATAATTACCATGGTAATTATTCATTATTACAAGATAAAAGTTTTATTAATTATAAAATTTAAAAATATGGATTCAAAATATTGAATCCAATTTATTAAATTTATTTTATTTAAATTACTTTTTTATTTTAAAAATAAACCCACAAAACTTTATTAGAAAATTATTTATAGAAAAATACATGTTTTCATATTAAAATGTGATTATATCAAAATTTGGTTTAATTTTTTTCCAATGAGATTAATTATATTTTTTGTAAAAAAATAAAACTAATTAAAATTTTAATATAAATCAAATAGTGGTACATTGTAAATACTTGAATATTGAAAATGGCTTCATTTAAAATTAATATTTTTATAAAAATCGCTAAAAATTTAACGATTTTCAAAAAATATCAAAATATCACACGATATAAATTTTAATATGACATATTAAAAAGTGATATACATTTTCATAAAATATTATATATTCATCGAGAAATGTATTATAATATCCACTTAAAAAAAGAAATAGAAAACATTTTTTGAAGAATTGTATTTTGGATGCATAAAAAGACAATACCAATAATTAAATTCATATTAGGTTATATTAGTCACATTAAAAAATAATTTATCATAGTTTCTAAATCATGATGTTTAATATCATATACACTTCCAAATATATTCTCATTTTTAAATATCTCTGTATTAAAATAATTCATCCACATAAACAGCACATTTATTCAACATACACAAGGGGATAATATTATAATGACCCCTATTGAAAACTGAAATTGTTTAAAGGATTAATAAAAATTCATTATTATTATAGTGAAAGTAATATATGAGGGTCATTTTTAATGACAGAAATATTGGATACCAAATACACAAAAATTAGTGGTATAGGAAAATATGAGCATTGTGGACAAAATTATAGTCTATGTAATTACATTGATTATAGAGAATGTGATCATGATAATTTCATTTACCAATAAATAATGAATTTATAATATGGAAAGAATATAATAAATTTATCTTAAATGATTTTGAAAAGTTAAAATTTTAAATTTATAATGAATTATTTTATTCTCTTGGCATTGAAAATTGAAATATATAAGTACATAATGTTCTTAAAATCCATTAATGAAATTTCATCATTTGGATGTGTTTTTTGACACATTTCCACGTCTATCACATCATATATTAATTTGGATAAGTATCCAAGATGAATCATTCACATATATTGGGTATATAAATATAATAGATGATAGGATCCATAGAATTATGAAAAGATAATCCATCTATATTTTCTAATAATAAATATATAATAAAAGGTAACATAATAAATATTAATTGAGATTATTTTATATGAAGAAAAAATACATTTAACTCTAATATTTCCACAATAATACCAAATGATCAATTTAAATGACTACATGAATCATAACCCATATCCAAATTAAAGTCAATAACATAAATAATAAATAATAGATTTTTTTTAAAAAACAATTTCAAATTTAATTTTATATCACTTTGTAATATAATCAAATTCTTCAGAAATATTCATTAATGTTTTAAATAACGGTTATATATACCTCATCCCAAGAAATCAACTGTAACGCCCTGACCCCAATGACCCAGAGTCGGTGCCTTATTTTAATACATTGGTATGATTACAAGGAACCAAGTCCCGAAGAACCAGTCAGTTTAGTAGTCTTAGAAAATAGATTACATACATGAATGTTACATTACACTTCATAACATACAAAACAACATAAATAAGCCTTTATGAATTCCATTATTCCCTTGTATTAACCCTGCATATCAATCACATTACACTTCTTGGAATGATGGGGAAAATAAAACAGAGAAAGGGGTGAGCTCAAATGCTCAGTTAGGGTAAGCAATACAGCCGAAACATTCAAAAATAAGCTTAAACATTTAATGCAATGTATAAAAATAAAACAAAATCCTTTTTAAACATGAACTTCAGCATAATATAGCAGAACTGAAATGAAATAATTCCATTTAATTATTCACATGGATATTCTACTAATCGAATAATCACATGCAATATCACTAACCACTTCCATAATGATGGAATACGTAATACCAAAATTTAATTTCTGTGTCAAGGACTCGTTCCAAGACCTAAGGTATAACTATAATCGGAACCCAACCCGGAGAGCCTATGTAACCGGACTCCAACCCGGAATTACTCTAATAACCAGACACCAACCCGGAGTTCCTCTAATAACCGGAAACCAACCCGGAGTGCCTCTAATAACCGGAAACCAATCTGGAGTGCCTCTAATAACTGGAAACTAACCCAGAGGGCTTACTTTTACCAGTCCCCAACCTGGAACATACTAGTCCAACACATTCATCTTAAGAAGAGGATGAAATATAACATAAAAATTTGTATTAAAACTAGAATGCGAAATGTTAATACTTTACTCATAAACCATGAATGGTATAAAAATAACACATCTAAAGTCAAATATATCACAAAACCGTCAACACAATATGGAATATTTGTATCATGATAAATCAACTTCAAAACAAGTTTAAAATCTATTAATGAATTTTGACATAAATGAGATTGATTTGTAAAACTCTTTGAGAGAAATACCCCATTTTTATGAAAACATTTAAATGTCACACAATTTAAGAACAAAGTCATTTAAAAGAATTATTTAATCAAAGTGTCCCATACCACTTTGAAACTTTTGAAAGGAATTAACATTTTAAAAACATTCGTGTACATATAAATAAATCCTCAAAAACCAGTTTGAAGACATGGACATTAATGAGAAAGATTTAGAAGAATTGATATTTAAAACATTTGAAATGATGTTTTAGTAAAAGATCCCCTTAAAATAATCCCTTTTAAAACTATTTCATAAAACATGGATATGGATAATAAATATGTCCCAGTAGATACTTATGTAAAAACAACCTCAGATAATAAAGTGATTGTGAAATTAACCCTTACCAATTTGGTATCTTACGAAAAATACAACCCATGAAAGAAGTATCCTACAATGAATATGTAATTAAACATAAATTAAAGTGTATTACAAAAAGAATATAATTATGGGCATTACATACACCACACAAAATGTAAAAGTGGTAATATGGCATTAATCTCACGGGAATGAGGAGTGAGATGAAGACCCATTACCATGCACATTCCTTTAGTAGAGGGTACGTTTAACCTCTTATACGAAGATCATAGTATGTTATTAAATTATACCAGAACCATATTAACATATATTATATCATAACTTATTCATTTTTTACTTTATATTACCCATTTAATAATAATTTCCATGTTAAGTTAACATTTTGGGTAATAATTACTTTCTTTATCGTATGTGTTTTAACTTGTCACTCTTGGTTGTATCACATAGATCATGATTTAAATACATCCATAATATAAAACATGATAAATATATCATATATATTAAGAATATAAATATGTATAATAGACATATTTATGAAATGGAAAACACCGTTTATGGAGACGGTAGTCCGTACGTATGCATAAACACTGTTTCTGTTTTCATATAGTATTGAACGGAAGTAAATGAATAAGAAATATGTAAGTACATAAATCCTTATATATATATATATCTCCAATAGCATTATTATGTCATATATTACATACTTATTAGAAATATATATATTTATAATTGTTGATGAATGGTGAACTTGGAAATGAATCTCAATAGGTCATGGAGACGGTAATCCGTATGTAGGCACGAGCGAAAATATCATTCTTTTGATATTAAAATAATATATAATTGGATGATATATCGTATATAAAAAATCATTATCATGTTATATTTATTATTTTCATGAATTTAAAATAATTATTATAACCATACAAATAATAATATATTGAATAACAATTACACTACGACATGGAGACGGTAAGCCATACGTACGCACGTATAGTGACATGTCATTCAAAGGATGGATAGAATACTGAATATGGTTGTACCATATTTATAATAAAATTAAATTATATAGGAGATACTGGATTCATTATTTTAGAAAGGTAATAACAAAGAAAGAAGAAGTGGAAGAAGAAAGGAACATGAAAAAGGGTGGTGAAATCATTACCTCTTCTTCGGGTTCTTCCTTTTGATTTGATCAAAAAGGATCCTTATGTTGGATTTCTGACTAAAGGAAGGCCTCTAGGATAATGTTAGGGACGTTGAAAGAGTATTTGGGCAGAGTTTGTCCGAACCAAAAGGCTTTGAATGTGTATGTTAATGAGAAAGGATAGTTCCCTTTTATAAGAGGGGTGAGGGGAACCTTTGGAAAAGCTAGAAATATTATTTTATAATAAATTAATGTTCGGTTTCTAATGGATCCAAAGTGGATTATTTAAAGTTTAACGTGGGGATGAGTCAAAAACCACTCAAACAATAGAATTTAGACAGGTTTGGGTTATTATATCAAACATATCTTTAAGTATTAACTCTTAGTTAATTAGTTTCACTTTTGCAATGTGTCTTTGTATTTTTATATTATATGGTTGATAAAAATACAATATAAATCCAAGAGACCCCCAAGTGGTCAATTAATGATACACCTATAATGATATAAGTCTCTTTCCCGAACCTTAGATTTTTAGGAATTTAATATCAATTAATAATATAATATTTGGTTTAAAAACTCTTTTATGTCAATTTTGACACTATTCAATAATTGATTTTTGTAAAAATTATAACAGAATGATTACTTCAGAAAAAGTTAATTATATCAATCCTAACATTTCATAGTATCCTAGAAAATTATTGGTATTTATAAAAAGTCTCAAATTAAATTTATTTCTGTATTTGTAATATAAAATATTTCATTTTTTTTATTAATTAGGTAATTAATGCATCATCATTATGTCATAAATAAATTAACTTTATTAATGTCTAAATATTAAAAATAAAAAATCATTATGTAGGAAATCTGTTTCGATTTCTAATTAATATTTACGATCTTATTTTTATTATGTATATCCCTATATTAAAAATGTTTTAGTAAATAAACTTTGATTTTTACTCTTTTAACTCTTGTTTGAATTAAATAATAATAAATGTCCTAATCTAATCCCAGTGGAGCTAAATGATAATATTTTATTCCTAAGGTTGTTTTTTGGTCAAGATAAACTTTTCCAATAGAATTAGGACATGTATTAAGGTAATATTAATATCATTTTTACCCTTAATTACCCTATTTACTTTTAACCGTGGTAAATAAAAGTAAAAAGTTGCTATTCTCCAAAAATTATTTTCATCTCATTGAACCAGATTTTACTCCTTGATATTAACTGTGTCTCAAGGATTTTCTAAATACCAATCACAGAATTGGAATAATTATGTTTTATGAAAAATTCAGTTTTTAACTACCACTTAGTAGTTTCACTATTCACCAAAAATTGATGTTTTTCAGAATAATACCAAAATTTCTCCCTAAGCTATAATTGATATTCCGAATTCAAAAATGATGTCTATTTTAAAAAATTCCAAACATATAAGTTGGATTAATTAATTTTATAATTAATTCCCATTGTCACAACAAATAGCGTGTTTTTAAGAAACAATATATATCAAAAGATTGACAATTGTTTATGTCCAATTTCAAAGTGAACGTAATTCTAATGAACACCATTGGATAAAATGGTAAAAATATATTCTAATTATACTATAAAACCACTCAAATTCATAATTTATCACTATTAATTATTTTGATTAAAATTGTTGTTTTTAATTAAAATGTAGTAATTTTCACTATTCATCAAAATATTAAAGTAATCCGAAAAGTACCAAAATTTCACCATAGGCTAAATTCGATACTCTGAATCCAAAAATGAAGTCCATTTTGAGAGATAAAATTTCTAAAATTTTAATAAGTAGGTATTACTATTCATAACGGCTACATTTATTGGTCGTGGTGTGTGTTAGAACTCGAAGTTGCGTACAACACACGATACTGTATTATTCAAAGAGAAGCGTACTGTGGAAGCACGGGGTGTTACATTCTCCCCACCTTCAATAAATTGTTTCCTTGCAATTTGATATTGTTCTATGAAAATAATGGTTGAAAATAGAAAATATCTTTGTGGAAAAACCCACATCAGAAATTTGGTTAATAAAATTTAGTCTTACCAAGATGAAAAGAGAAATGAAAGGGTCACCACAAAATTATTATCTCGATTAGGAGGGAATTGGTGGAAATTATAGACATATAATTGGAGGAAAAATGTAAATATTTATAGGTAGTGATTGAGGTCATCAATCAAAAACAAGTTTAAAATTGAGGTCCTTAAATTCATCAATCTATGATGATTTAAAATACCATCGGTTCAACAAAACATAATGTATTAAGATAACACATTTTTGACGTTTCAAAATATATTAGTTGAAATCCACATCGGAAGAATGAATTAATGAGGCCTTTATTTAAAATAAAGTGTAGAAAGTTTGAAGATTACCGAAAATAACACATACTAGGGTTCCATGTAGGAAAATATGGATATTGAAGTGAAATCTGACCATCAATTATCTGATGGAGAGTGGTAGAGAACATGGATATGAAAAGGCCAACAATCCCAAAGCCATAAATTAGTGATGATCTAAGGTACCATCTAGGACAACATTTTTGTTCTATGTTCCTTTTCTTAATGTTGAGGAATTTATTTATGAGATTGGCAACGATCATAAGGAGATATACATACTTTATAATAAGAGTTTTATCAATTAATAAATTTCTACCACAAACTCATCTTTCACCCCAAAACATAATATAACTAAAAATTACTCGTTTTATCCTAATCGTATAGGGTTCCAAATATAATGAATTTATAATTCACATATCAGACCATTTATGTAATGAAACTACATTATACCATCCAAGAACTTCATGTAGCACAATGGTAGGCGATAAATCCCAATTGCACTATGGTTGTGGGTTCGATTCCGACAGCATTGTCCGACACGACGGGTCGTCACACGGTCTACGTGTTTTCCTTTTATAAAAATCCAAAAAAATAACCTTTCAAAATTAATCCATTCCAACCATTAGACTTATCCAAAATACTATTATCCAAACTCCCAGTCTGAAATTTACAAGGAAGTTAAACATAATGAGGATCCTTTTTTCTAGGTAACAACATGTGAATGCCTTCCTCATATATTCTTTTACAACACCACAACATCCTGAATTACCAAAATCAACCATCTCTTATTCCAAAATCGCTACCTCAATAATAGGATCATATTAAGATTTATCTTTCCTTCAACCATGTAATTTCCACACAAAAATTAACTCGTTGTAGAGTCACTTTTCATAGTACCATAAAATCTCAAATCCTTAATTAAATAGTACTACAGTACAATCCTTATTTATTTCCAGAACATCATTGATACCACACATAAATGAAATAATTCTAAAATAACAACATAAGAACACTAGTAATTCCTATTCATATGTGGTAGTATCATAACTTGATTATTATCCAATAGCATCATTTGCGGTATAGTCTGATGCTGGGACAATGGTCCGCGTAGTGTCCAAACTCCAAGCAAATGAAGCATTGTACATTTGAAACCATTTTCTTACCCTTGCAGTCACGTACTTCGTTCCCTTTTCATACACACTTATAACAAATTGTTATTCCTTTTAGGCAAGTTCCAGGGTGTTTCTTCCCAAAGTTATCACATATGGGGAAATTATTTTTTTCCCTTTTCCCTTTATCCATATTTATCTCTTCCATCCTTTTCTTCTCTTGCTTCCCTTAAATGCTATAGGACTCGGTAAACTCTTTAGTTATCTTATCCACACATGATACTATTTCTTCCTATGATGATTATACGTGGGAGACTATTTCCCTTCTAAACGATGGCTTAATACAATGAATGATATGATCCTTCTTACTCATTGGATCATACGTATTACTGGAGTTCTCATTCCTACTACTGGGTTCCATTTCTATATAATAGCATAAACTAGGTTAGTTTATGAATTGCAATGAATAATTCCAAACACAAATTGAACATTTTATGGATATAATCCATAATCATAAAAATGTTTTCTTTGAGTAAGTATATACTCATGAGCCCTTCATAATGGTTTGTAAAGAAAATGAGAATTATCCTAAGCATATCCCTCAGGAGTGTCGTAACCAAGAGTGCAGTAAGGCCCATTGTTGTGCACCAGTTCCCGTTCGAGTCTATCTCAAAGAGGTGTTTTTGGGTTTTACCCCTAGGTGCATATGTGCTAGAGCCACCTCTACCTTCTCATATCAATACAGGGATGTATTGCTCGGAAAACTCAAAAAATCTCTACAATACCAAAATTCTAGGAATTTCTTCTATACTAATCCTCAAAGTATATCTCAGGGCTATGTGTTCTAATCACAGTTTATCTAAATCTAGTTTCCAAGGTTATTGCTAAACATCCTCTATTACCCACTGTAACACCCCGACCCCAGTGAACCAGATTCAGTGCATTATTTTAATACATTGGCATGAATACAAGGAACCATGTCCCGAAGAACCAGTTAGTTTAGCAGTCTTGGAAAATAGATTACATACATGAATGTTACATTACACTTCATAACATACAAAACAACATAAATAATCCTTTATGAATTCCATTATTCCCTTGTCTTAAACCTGCATATCAATCACATTACACTTCTTGGAATCCTAGGAAAAATAAAACATAGAAAGGGGTGAGCTCAAATGCTCAGTAAGGGTAAGAAATATAGCGGAAACATTCAAAAATAATCTTAAACATTTAAGAAAATGTATAAAACTAAAACAAAAGACTTTTTAAACTTGAACATCAGCATAATATAGCAGAAATAAAATGAAATAATGCCATTTACTTATTCCCATGGATATTCTATTAATCGAACAATCACATGCAATATCACTAACCACTTCCATAATGATGGAATGCATAATACCGAACATTAATTTATATGTCAAGGCCTCATGCCAAGACCTAAGGTATAACTATAATCGGAACCCAGCCCGGAGAGCCTCTGTAACCAGACTCCAACCTGTAGTGCCTCTAATAACCGGGCACCAACCCGGAGTGCTTCTAATAACCGGGCACCAATCTGGAGTGCCTCTAATAACTGGACACCAACCCGGAGTGCCTCTAATAATCTTACACCAACCCAGAGGGCTTACTTTTACTGGTCCCCAACTCGGAACATACTAGTCCAACACATTCATCTTAAGAAGAGGATGAAATATAACATAAAAATTTGTATTAAAACTAGCATGTGAAATGTCAATACATTACCCATAAATCATGAATGGTTTAAAAATAACACATCCACAGTAAAATATATCACAAAGCATTCAACACAATATGGAAGATTTGTATCATGATAAATCAACTTCAAAACAAGTTTAAAATCCATTAAAGAATCTTTACATAGATGAGATTGATTTGTAAAACTCTTTGAGAGAAATACCCCTTTTTCATGAAAACATTTATATGTCACACAATTTAGAAAAGAAGTCATTTAAAGGAATTTTTGAATCAAAGTTTCACATACCACGTTGATACATTTGAAATGAATTAACATTTTAATAACATTCATTTCCATATAAATAAATCCTCAAAAACCAGTTTGAAGACATGGACATTAATGAGAAAGATTTAGAAGAATTGATATTTAAAACATTTGAAATGATGTTTTAGTAAAAGAGTCCCTTAAATTAATCCCTTTTAAAACTCTTTCATAAAACATGGATATGGATAATAAATATGTCCCAGTAGATACATATGTAAAAACAACCTCAGATAATAAAGGAATTGTGAAATTAACCCTTACCAATTTGGTAACTAACGAAAAATACAACCCATGAAAGAGGTATCACAAATTTAATATGTAAATACACATAAATTAAATTGTATTACACAATGAATATAATTACGGTCAGTAAATACACCACACAAATGGTAATAGTTGTAATATGGATTGAATCTCACGGGAATAATGAGTGAGATGAAGATCTCTTGCCTTGCACTTTCCTTTAGTCGAGGGTACGTTTAACCTCCTGTATGAAGATCATAGTATGTTATTAAATTATAAAAGAACCATATTAATATTTATGATATCATACCTTATTCATTTATGACTTTATATTACACATTTAATAATAATTTCCATGTTAAGTTAACATTTTGGGTAATAATTACTTTCTTTATCGTACGTGTTTTAACTTGTCACTCTTGGTGGTATCACGTAGATCATGATTTAAATACTTCCAGAATATAAAACATGATAAATATATCATATATATTTATAATATAAATATGTATAATAGACATATATATGAAATGGAATACACTATTTCTGGAGACAGTAGTCTGTACGTACGCATAAACGTTGTTTCTGTTTTCATATAGTATTTAACCGAAGTAAATGAATAAGATATATGTAAGTACATAAATCCGTATATATATATATAAATATATATATCTCCAGTAGAATTATTTTTTCATATATAACATACTTATTAGTAATATATATTTTTATAATCATCGATGAATGGTGAACTTCGAAATGAATCTCATCACGTCGTGGAGACGGTAATCCGTACGTACGCACGAGCGAAAATATCATTCTTTGGATATTAAAATAATATATAATTGGATGATATATAATATATACATAATTATTATCTTGTCATATTTATTATTTAAATTAATTAAAAATCATTATTATATCCATCCAAATAATAATATATTGAATAACAATTACACCACGACATGGAGACGGTAAACCGTACATACACACGTATGGTGACATGTCATTCAAAGGATGGATAGAATACTGAATATGGTTGTACCATATTTATAATAATATTAAAGTATATAGGAGATACTGGATTCATTATTTTAGAAAGTTAATAACAAAGAAAGAAGAAGTGGAAGAAGAAAGGAACTTGAAAAAGGGTGGTGAAATCATTACCACTTCTCAGGTTCTTTCTTTTGATTTGATCAAAAGGGATCCTTAAGATGGATTTCTGACTAAAGGAAGGCCTCTAGGATGTTGTGAGAGAAGTTGAGAGAGTATTTTGGCAGAGTTTGGCCGAACAAAAAGGCTTTGAAGGTGTAAGTTAATGATAAGGGAGAGTGCCCTTTTATAAGAGAGGTGAGGGCACCTTTGGAAAAGCTAGAAAAATTATTTTATAATAAATTCATATTCGGTTTCTAATGGCTCGAAAGTGGATTATTTATAGTTTAAGGTGGGGATGGGTAGAAAACCACTCAACCAATAGAATTTAGACAATTTTGGGTCATAATATCAAACTTATCTTTAAGTATTAACTCTTTGTTAATTAGTTTGACTTTTACAATGTCTCTTTGTATTTTTATATTATATGGTTAATAAACTTATTATATACATCCAAGAGACCCAAAAGTGGTCCCTTAATGATACCGAAATCATGATATAAGTCTGTTTAATGAACCTTAGATTTTTAGGAATTTAATATCAATTAATAATATAATATTTGGTTTAAAAACTCTTTTATGTCAATTTTGACACTATTCAATTATTGATTTTTGTAAAAATTATAACAGAATGATTACATCAGAAGAAGTTAATTAAATCAATCCTAACATGTCATAGTTTGCTATAAAATTATTGGTATCTATAAAAAGTCTCAAATTACATTTATTTGGGTATTTATAATATCAATTATTTCAATTTTTCATTAATTAGGTAATTACTTCCTCATCATTGTGTCAAAAATAAATTAACTTTTTTAATGTCTAAATAATTATAAATTAAATATCATTATGTAGGAAATATTTTTATATTTCTAGTTAATATTTACAATCGAATTTATCTTATGTATAACCATATGTTGAAAATGTTTTAGTAAATAAACTTTAATTTTAACTCTTTTAACTCTTCTTTGAATTAAATAATAATAAAGGTCCTAATCTATTCCAAGTGGACCTAAATGATAATATTTTTTTTCCTAAGGTTGTTTCTGGTCGAGATAAACTTTTCCAATAGAATTAGGACATGTGTTAGGATAATATTAATATCATTTTTACCCTTAATTACTCTATTTACTTTTAACCGTGGTAAATAAAAGTAAAAAGTTACTATTCACCAAAAATAATTCTCATCTCATTGAACCACATTTTACTCCTTCATTTTAATCGTGTCTCTCGGATTTTCAAAATTCAATCACAGAAGCAGTAAAATTATGTTTTATGAACAATTCAATTTTTTAACTACCACTTAGTAGTTTCACTATTCATAAAAAATTGAAGTTTTTCAGAACAATGCCAAAATTTCACCCTAAGATATAATTGATATTCCGAATTCAAAAATGATGTATAATTTAAAAAATTCCTAAAATATAAGTTGCATTAATTAATTTTATAATTAAATCCCGTTGTCACAACAAATAGTGTGTTTTTAAGAAATAATATATATCAAAATATTGACAATTGTTTATGTCGAATTTCAAAGTGAAATTAATTCTAATGAACACCATTTGATAAAATGGTAAAAATATATTCTAATTATACTTTAAAACCACTAAAATTCATAATTTATCAATATTAATTATTTATATTAATAAAGTTGTATTCAATTCATATTTAGTAATTTTCACTATTCTTCAAAATAGTAAAGTTATCCAAAAAGTACCAAAATTTCACCTTAGGCTAAATTCGATACTCCGAATCCAAAAATGAAGTCCATTTTGGGAGATAAAATTTCTAAAATTGTAAAAAGTAGGTGTTACTATTCATAACAGCTACATTGATTGGTCGTGGTGTGTGTTAGAACTCAAAGTTGCGTACAACACACGCTTTTATATTATTCAAAGAGAAGCATACAGTCGAATCTCTGGGTGTTACATCAAATATAGAAATAAAATTAAACACCTAAATATCCAATAAAATAAGACAAAAAAAGGTGTGTCTATATCATTGAAAATAAAATAACCACATAACATATAATCCCATGATAGAATCCATATGTATTGTATTTACCTTATATAGAAACACCCAAAGTAAAAATTGTATTAAAAAAAGGATTTGATATCCTCTATAAAAGACCTGAAACCAAACTCTCACAACATTACTTAAAAACATAATCATTACATTTATAGCTTTTAAATGAATAAAATTTACCCATATTATAACCCTCCTAATCAGAAAACATCAATCTGAAAAATATTTACTCCTATATACCCATAATTTATTCTTGGTTTAGAGATTTAATGACACATGTCAAACTCTTAAATAACAATATTGTAGTCTTTATGGGATCATTCTTCTCACTCTTCCTAGGTTTTCAAAATCCTCATTATGTATTTATCATCACACACATGAAACCCTTCTAGAAATATCATACTTACTATTTTATCTATGTCACATCGGGAAACACATTTGAGGTTGAGATCAATTAATTAACAAGGGTTTACCAAAGAATTAACAACTGAGCGCTGACAATGAGCACAATATGAGAATTATGGAATGATTAAAAATAAAAAATTAATAATAATAACATAAGTGAATTAGTACCCATATAAAAGCTGATCATAAATCAATAGATACATAATAGTGATATATCATAAGTCAAAAATCATATAACTAATCAATCACATGTCAACTAAAAACAATACCCATTTAAATGATCCATTTGAACTCATAGAATACATGGGGAAAAGGATTTGGTGAATTATAAAGACATGAATTTCCCCTTCGAATCACCTTAATAGATAATACATATATCACTTTAGTGTAATATATAACTAGTAAAAATCATCATACAATAACACTATGTTATAATCAGAGTACTTCAACATTATACCCAATTAATTATGGGGATATAAGATAACCACCCATCCATGGTTTATGACATAACCACCGTTTCATGGTATATAACATAAACAGCCAACACCAAATTTTATTGGAAGCAAACATCAGAAATCCTTACATATGTCAAAGTACGAAAGAATGAAAAAAACTCTACAATAATTCACTTTTCAACATAAAATCCTTAAAAAAATCCATAGTACTTTTAGATTGATTAACCAATGGAAAGAAAATGGGTTTTGTTATAATTAATTTAAAACAAATCATATTCAATCAAGATAATTTATAAGGAAGGTATCATTTTATGTTTGTTCCCATTGGATCACAAGAAAAAAAATAAAGATATTTCCATAAAAGAAATATATATTTACAATAACCTTTTAGATATTTTTTAAATATTTATAATAAAAATTTATATTTATTAAATTTTATTAAAATAAATAATAATAATTAAATAAATATTTTCATTTAAAATATAAATGGATATGTTTAAGAATACATTATATGAAATGTGTTGTTATCTTTGTGGGAAATCCATTCATTTGGAAACTTTTAAATTATTGATACATTTGACAATTTTGTTAAAAACAAAAGTCAATTTATTTAATAAACGGAAAAAAATTATTTAAACCATTTTATAATAAATGTAACATATAGATAAAAATGAATATAAAAAATAATTTCTTACTTTTCAATGGAATTATTTAAAATTTTTTAAATGATCATTGATATGGAAAATATAATATTCCTAATAAAAAGATAAATATGGGTTTTTTTCCATTAAAAATATTATCTTGATCACCATAAGTATAAAATAAATGAAAATTAAATTAAATTGTGTAATCCATGAAAACAACTAGATTTTGGAAGAGATATATGGTTATGTAAATTACTATCATACCATTTCCCTAAATGAAAACAAAATCATACACACTCTTGAATATAAATGATATTTTCACATAAATAATTTATCATAATTAAAGTAAAAAATAAGTGAAATAAATAATATTATACATATATATGTCCAAAAATATGATTAATTAAGTGATTTAGTTTTTAAAAATTAATTCACAGGAATGTACACCAAAAAAATAAATAATCACACCGTTTGAAAATAAGTCGTATGTAAATGAGATTGAGATAAGGAAAACCCTTAGAATAAACAAGACATTTGAAATGATAATTATTCCATGATGTGATTGTGTGAACATATATAAATCATAATCAAACTATTTTAGATAAAGAAAAATACAATTACGTGTTAATTCACTGATAACCATGGCATAATAAAATTAGAAAAACAAGTGTTATAACCCAATTAAAGTAAATTGAATAATGAAACCCCATACCATGAGTCCCAAAATACATTTAATGTCCCTTAACTATATTATAATTTATATTTATCAACAATTTACAAGGTTAATTACTATTTATTGGTCTCTAAATTAATCATTAAAAAATTTATATTATTTAATTCACTTACATTAAATTACTTAATATGATAAGGCATCATATGGTTTTTTGAGGTCATATATTACATAATTTCTAAATGATTTTTTAGGATGAACATTCTAATATTGGTAAATATTCCATATGAAATATAATTTAAATTATTATAGAAATATAAATTATTTAAATAAAATTATATTTTAGTGTCATAAATGAAAAGTGGGAAGGAAATTAATACTCAAGTTAAGGAGTAAGTAGTCCACAAATAAATTCATGAAATATTTTTACATTATTGTTGGATGAAAAATAAATAATTGAAATGAATCATTATCTTTATGGAATCTTTTTAATGTTATACTAATTAAATACATTCCTTAATTATATCCATATTAGATTCAGTGTGAGGATGTTTTTGGAAAACAGAATACATTTATATGTAGTGATGGTAGTGTATAAGTACAGACATATAATGATTTAATTTTAAGAAAATTTAATGATTTGAGTATTGATGATATATTATATTTAAAAAATAATAATTATCTAATTATTATCATTTATATATTTTGAATCCATCATGATAACATGTTGTGAATGATGTGGATGTGAAATGAAATTTATCTGTTCATTGGGCATTAGTCCGTACATACAAAAAAATAATGGATTCATACTCTATTAATTTAGAAAAATACATGAATAGGTTTATGAAATTAAATTTAAAATACTATAGTTTATGGAGTATACTGATATTATTATTCTAGAGTAGTTAGGATTGAATAGATGTTTGTATAAGAATATGTAAATTAAAAAATCTCTATTAAGACATTTACATTGTATTTTGAGATCCTCCTTTTGGTTACATCTTAAGATTTATAGGTAGTAAATTTAGTGATAACATGTTCAATAGGATGTGTATAAGATTAATGGAAGTGATTTTAGATAATTTTGGTTGATCTAAATTTCTAATTAATTAAGAGGAGGTGAGGAGGGGTGGTGTCTTCATATAAAATAGAAGAGTTGAAATGTTTAATTTACATAAATTATTAAAATAATATTAATTAAGATACAAGTTCATTTAGCACAAAATTGATATGTTTTTTAGTTATGGTAAATATATTATTAAATTCTCTTATACCATTATATTTATTCTTATTATTTTTCAAAAAATATATAATATTTTTAATCTCTCATTTGAACATTTAATAATTACCATCAAAATAAAGATGTTAATATTTATGGATCACTATAGTTTCAACAAAAGTAAAATTTTCCAATTACTAGATATTTTCTAATACCCTTGAACAATTGACATTCACTTTTCCAATGATATATTTTTGTATTTAATATTATTTAATACAATATATTTTAACAAAAAACACCATTATTGGGATTTTTTTTGAAAATTCACATAAATTACTATATAAAATTATAAGAAAAATAATGTAGCTCCAATATAAAAATTTAAAAATAAAAAATAGATATATTTATTTTAATAATTATTTTATAATAATAAATAAAAATAATATTTTTTTAGATATTTTAAGAAAAATTTTAAGGATATATCTATTACTTACATAAGAAAAATTTTATTGTTTCATATGAAATTATTGTAATTATATAATCAGCAAAAATTAAAATGAAATTTCTATCGTAAAATAAAATTATTAATGGTAATATTATTAAAACCAATCAAATATTATTTTTAACCCAATAACAAAATATTATTTATAATTATAGTATGAAAGAGGAATTTTGAAATATTCCATTACATAAAATAACATGTAACTTTTTTCAAAGAAAAATTGTATAAAAATTACATATTTGAAATTATTTAATGGCCTCATTTGAAATAAACTTATCCAAAATTTTATTTTCAAGTGTACCTTTTCAAAACAAATTAACCTGAGTTTTTCCTATATAATAACTATGGTTTTATATATTACCATTATTTTTAGTCATTATGAAATATATAAATATGAGATGTATACTATATGTAATTTTTTTGATTAAAAATCAAAATAAATTTTTGTAAATTCTATTCTAACAAGTGGAATACAGTAATTTTAATATAAACATGAAAAAAAAATTGAAAATGGGTTTTTTAAAAATCAATTATTATGTAAACATTTTTATATAAAAATTAATAATAATATATATTCTAATGAAATTTATATCATTAAGTTTAATAATAAATAAATAATTTAATTTTAAAATAAATTCATAACAAGAATGTTATTTTAAAAATATTTTAATGAAAAATGAAATTTTCTATAGAATCCTTATATTTCACAATTCAAATTAAAATAAATATTTTAAAAATCATAAAATTTAAAATTACAAAAAAATTTATATTATTATATAAAATATGATATTTTTTTAATATAAAATATTTAACATTGGAAAAAATAAATTATAATATTTACTCTAAAAAATATTGTAATTCCTTTTTTGATCAAAATATATTTTTAAAACATTAAATGACATTAAAAATAATCACTGCATATATCATTAGTATAAATTCATAAATTTGTATTGACTATGATATTTATTGAAATATCATATATTGAGGTCACTTCTATTCATATCATCCAATTCTATTACTCATTTATAATAATCATATTTAAATAATAAAATTTAATAGTCATTAAAGCTTGGTGTTTCGTGTCCAACATGATATCAAATATCCTAATCTTATAACATATAATTGTATAAGATGTAAGGGATTAATAACCTAGTGAGATTTTTGGTGGGACAATCATTATGAATATTCTAGACACGTTATTCTCAATATACATGTTTTGTATTCTGGTTATAGATGTGTTTTGATCGTCTACTATAATTGGTTTTATATTAGGATATGAACATAGTATATTATGATTTATTTTCCAAAAAATATTCAATTTTATATATCATAGAGAGATTAATGTCATTTTTTGATAATGTTTTATTGTGTGAGGCTTATTGGGAGGAATCATTCAAAGTACTGATTCACTAATCCTCTTAAGGGTTGAGACTGGGGCAAGGCTTTGAAAAGGGTTATGTAATTATTGATTGAAATAGGTTAATATTTCCACATTCTAAGATAGATTATCACTTGGATGGTTCCTATAATGTTGGATCACGATATTAAATATAGTTGGAATATTTAGTCCGGTTTCTTATGTCTTATACAATGTCACCTGAGTTTTGTCATAGATAGATCCTTTGTGAAACAATGATTCAATGTGGAATAAAAATTTTATTATTATTTCTTTTATGGGATTGATATGTTTCAGAGGGAACACTTTGAAAATAGAGCATTAATTTTTAGTAAAATTTGATGTTTCCAATGTTATTGTGGTGATAATCAGTGATGGAAACTGTATTGGAGATACTGAGTGTGGATTCATGTAATGGTATTTTCCAAATGTTTACCTTTGATAGGGAAACCCCATGTATGGTTTCTAATTCTTGTTGAGGAACATGGGACTATTATGGAATCCCCATGATAATTTTCTTCTGAGATGGTCTGTTCTGGTTGAGGTGTTCGAAATGTGTATGGTTTTTCAACTAGATAAAAAAAATTTAATTATAGAGATGGTTGGAATGGTAAATTATTATAGTGATGTGGATAACCTATCATGTTATAAATGGATACTAAGGGATAAAAAAGATCATATATGCAATGAAGGCCATGATAAAAAGTATAATCATGGAGAAAACAGGGATTCATAATACAATGAATTACCTCTCTAGTTTAAATCAATAGTACCTAAACCCTCATATTTTGTCCAAAATAAATCATCTTATAGTGGAAGAAATAATTGACAGTTTCTCTAAAAAATTGATTTCAATGTAATGTAGATGCACAAAATAGTCAGAATCCTCACATGATGTGAATTTTACTGATAATGATAGAGAGATGTGACAGTAAATGTGGAAAATTGTTGTTCCCAAGTGATTGTATTTGTTGTCAATAACCTATCAATGTGTGCCAACTGATGAAGTAGAGCTTGAAGAATGAAGAAACCTAAAGAATGATGACTGACGAATCATTAAATCGGATGATTGGGGAACAGAACTTTAGTTCAATGACCATATATCAATAGAATACGATGTCACATCATTTTATGAAGTCCATGATTTACTCATAATGCCTGAGGAAATTGAATGACGGTCCATCCTAATCTATGATTGGATCAAAGAAGTACATTGAAGATCAAGTGATTTGTGATTAATAGTTGATGAAGATTCTTGGGAATTCCATATCCTAATAGAATATGAAGAAGAGATGTTGAAGAAAATATATGGAGTTCTTAAGAAGAGGAAGAGGGGTGGAAGATTGGTTGGTTATATTACTTGTTCTTAATTGGTTCAAACAAAGTAATAAAAATAAATCCGACCACTGGACCTCAAACCAAGGCACATGTGGAATTGAGGTCACCACGCCCATGGGGAAACCTCATGGGCCAGCCCAATGAAGTCGGGCTATGTATAAGCCTGAGAAACGCGGTGGTGAATATCGCACAGCGTGGGCACCAATGGCGCGCCCAAGGAAAAAGGGCAGAGTGGCCGCTTAAGCACGCCCGTCGGAGAACTAGTGCGGGGTGGCACTAGAGGGGGGAGAGGAGTAATCTGGTGTAAGGGCGGTGGGAGTTGTTTGTTAAACCACAAGAAAACCGCAGCTCACTTCGATGTGGGATGAATTTTTAATAATGTGGATCCGATCTTCGTCGTCCATTAGATCTTGTGTAATCGCGCTCATTCATATCATCCACCGCACCATGATATAATCGTGGTCGTCTGCATTCATTAAACGTGAATCCAACGGCATAGGGGTTGTCTTCAACCTCCTGCCAGCTGAGGGACATCCTGCAACTCCTCCCACAAACCAGGGCCACCCAAGAAAGGGAGTTGGAGCTCCCAACCTCCTCTGATGAATATTTGACCTCCATTGTGTTCGTATCCTCATCACAAACACATGCATGCGTTAAAAGTCACAAGCATGCAACGAGATAAAAATTCGAACATGGACGAAGCAAACAGAGTTGCGAGGAAATGTCATAATGCTCGAATCCTTTGGGGTTATAAAACGTATGTGTTCTTAAAAAAATGCACGTGAGGAAAATGCTAATAAATAAGTCATCCATTGAAAAGGAAACAACCTAGATTTAAGCATATTTTTTATCCTGCATTCCAAATTTTCATGCTGTTGGTCTCAGGAATTCAAATCCTGATATTCATTTTTGATTCACGGGTTTTGAACGCACTCCTCTCTTATAAAATAAACAGCCCAAGCCATGAAGAGCATGCTGATCACTTGAGAAGAGGTCTTGTGAAGCTTCGTGAAATGCGAAGGAATAATTCTCACGCCCGAGCATGACAGTAAAGTCCCGAGCCACCCAAGGCTCTGAAGGAAGCGTTTGCACAACCCCTCCATGAAAGATGGAGGACATTGCCACCCAGTGTTCTCCCTTTGTGCGGCAGGAAGAGGCCGAGCCGCGCGACACCTGCACGCCCTATGTGCCCGCAAACATATGCGGTAGGAAGACGCTATCATGCCACTTGCATGGAAGAAGGAGCTGCCACCACCCTGCACGCCCGCTCCTCCCACACCATGTGTGCCTATTTCACCCAAGAAACTTACATGCTTGAAAATAGGAGAAGGCCACACACTTGCACGCCCTCCTTTGAAATGTTTTCGGGTGAAGTGAAGGACACACACCTTGTGAGAGTGAGTGCAAATGAGGAAGGCCACACCCAATCATTTGGGTTGTGAGGGTGTGTTCACAAGTTAAAAAGGAAGGATTTCATGTATGTACATGCATGCATGTTGAATAAAAAATTGGTGAGCAAGACCAAAAAGTTCTCCTGGAGTCTGTTGAAGATACACGAAGAATTGAACAACACATTTGAAGAAGAGAAGTGATGTTGTGAAGAATAAGATGCATTGAAGTTGGGGGGGTTTCACCAACTTGTAATTGGGGGGTATAAACAATTACCGTGTGAGCATCTTTTGGCATAGTTAAGAATCTGTGTTGGGGAGTGTAACTAACATGGAAAAGAGTAGGTATTTGTACCAAACCTTGTAAATATCTATGTTTTGTGCATTCATTATCATGACATCACCAAAAGAGCAGATCTAGGCCTAAACCATCCATAGAGGTTGAATTGATCATTAAATGGGAACAATTCTTATAAAGAAACAGTTATCACTGATTCACCCCTTGCCTCTCAGAGATCATAACTGATCCATGCATTTCAATTGGTATTAGATGGAGGTTCCCTCTATTAGGATCTACTTCTGAGAAGAAGGACAATTGGAATTCTCTTAATAGTAGGGGTGTTCCTATATTCGATGGAAAGAATTACCACACTTAGAAGAATCAGATGTTATCCTACCTTCTATCTCTCAGCCTTGAAGTTAGAGATGCAACCTTATTTGGATTCCCTCCTCTTACTAATGAAGCTGCTATGACACTTGCTGAGAAAAGAAATATGTAATTTGATGGTAAATCTCATAATTCCATCCTTATTTCACTCTCAGAAAATGTATATACAAAAGTCATGGGACTCAAGAAAGATAAAGAAAATTGGGAAGAATTGGAAAGTAGTTATGAAGGGAACATGAAAGTCAAGGAAGCCAAATTAAAAATTTGTAGAAGCACGTTTGAATATATCAAGATGGGAGAAGAAGAATATATGATGATTATTTTACAAGAGTCAATGAAATTTTCAGTAATATTCGGGGCTTTGGAGAATTGTTGGAAGACTCAACTATTGTTAAAAAACTAATGAGAAACATTACTTACAGGTTTGACCCCAAAGTCTCAGCATTAGAGGAAAGAGATGATCTCTCACTTGATGAACTACACAACATTCTCATTGCATATGGAATGAGAAAGATCCCAATATTCAAGAAGAAGATCAAAGATGAGATGGATTTAGAGTCCATGAGACAACTCAATATAAGAGATGATGAAGTCTTAGAATCAAGTGAATCTGACAATGAAGAAAAGGATGAATATTTCAAAAAAATTATTTCTATTTAATCAAAAAGTATTGGAAAAGATTAATTGAAGGGAAAATGGAAATTACTACCGAGGTGTTTCAATTGAAATAAAATCGGACACTTTGCTGTTAACTATCCCAAGAAGATATTTAGTGCTCCAGAAATTGAAGAATAAAAATAAAGAAATAAAAAATGGTGTAGAAAGACAAGAGAAAGAATCAGATTTGGTGAAAGAACGAAAAGGTTCCTTCCAGGTGAAAGAAGAAGCTATGTGAGCGAAGAGGAAGAATCAGACTCCACATCATCCAGTCAATCATAAGAAGAAACAAATTTTATCGATCATGTGGAAAAAGGGTTCGACACCTGCAGTAGTGAAGATGATGAAAGTGAACGAATAGAGCTTGAAAACCTATTGAATGATGGAATAGAGGCTCGACTTGAGCAAAACAATAAACTCAAGAATGATAAGAAATTTTTCAATAAGGAAACCAAAAGGATGACTGAGGAGTTGGAAGAATGTATAAAGAAACAGACATTGTACATTGATGAAATCTAGAGAAAAAAATAAAGATAGCTGAGCTGGGCAAGATAGCAAATGTTCCTAAAGAGAATCATCACCTCAATGAAGAAGAGCAATCAGTGACACATCCCAAGTGGATTGAAGCACATAATAGCTTGAAAAAGATGAGAGAAGACTTTATCAAGGCTATTGAGGACAAGGTAGAATTATCTCATTTTGGTGATCATTGGTAGGTTAACTCACCACTAAGTAAATCTCAAAATAAATCGGTTATCTCTAACAATGAAGGAACAAAGATAAAATGGATAGAAATAGGGAATGCAAAAACTTGTGAAAATCAACTTCAATGGAAGAAAGGAAATCTCTAGGAAGGACTGCTCAAATCTTGGATAGAAAATTACAACATGACTCTTATTAGTAGAGAAGGTCAAGGTTTAGAGGCTACTACTAGTGTGGTGGAGTTTTTGGACACAAAGGCTATGCATGCTGGTATAACATGTCTCTTACAAATATGAGGCATGAGTCAAGGTGGAGATATCCTGAAACCAAGAGTGTGTTACAGAAACCATCAAAACTTCCAATTCAGAAGAAATATGACTTCATGGGTGAAGCTTGTGAAAGATGTGACCAACAAGGTCATATAGCTAATAAATGTATAACTGTTCTTCCTGAACAAAGAGTTAAAGAAATGAAAGCAATAGGCATTCAGGAACCCAATGAAGATATCACATGCTTTGATGAAGTTTCTCTAAAATCCAGCAGTAAAACCAAGTCATGAATTCTTTATACTGGATGCTCATCACACATGAATGGTGATAAAAAAATTCATATAAACATAGAACGTCACGAGGGAGGAACCGTGATGTTTGGAAATGATTGTTCTTTGAAAATCAAGGGAGTTGGAAAGTATATGATTGAAACAACAAATATAAAATTCGATGATGTATTATTTGTTGAAGGATTAAATCAAAACCTGCTGTGTGTAATCCAATTAAGTGATGATGGACATGAGGTGTTGTTCAATAAGGATCCATGCATCATCAGGAGCTCAAAGGTTAGAGAAATTATCACTCAAGGACAAATAACCACTATTAATCTATAGCAAATTGGTGATCCCATCAATTCTTGTTATCTTAGTTCTAAGGATGAAAACTACCTCTGATATAGAATACTTGGCCATCTTGGTCAAAAGAGTATGAATAAAATTCGGAAGTACAATATTGTATGATATCTTCCTAAATTAAAGAGTTAGAGAGATGAAATTTGTGACACATGTCAGAAGGGAAAACTAACCCATAGTTCACACAAAGGAGTAGATATCATATTTACTAGGCCTCTTGAAATCATCCATACAGACATATGTGGACCGATGAGACAGATTTCTAGTAAAGGATATCTCTATATTATAACCTTCATTGATGATTACACATAGATGACCAACTTCATGTTCGTTATAAGGCCCCAGCCTTAAACCTTACTTAATCATGAGTTATTTCAAGATTACACATTGAGGATCTTTTCAGGTTTAGAGTTTTAGAGAATTAGATCATGAAACTTGCATTATATTCCACATTTAAACAATGTGGTTACATAAAATACAATATTCATTCTTCCCATCAACGGAAACATATTTAAAATAAAACACGGATTCTTTCTTGACACATCCTTGACACTATCATCACATCATGTACCTTTCCCTTGACCTGTGAAAAACATTTCAAAAACTTTGGATGAGCATAAAAAGCTTAGAAAGGGTTATAAAAATATGGAAAGGAAACATGAGTTCATATATACATAAGAATGAAATCATACTTTACCCATAAAACATAGGCACTTTAACATACCTCATCCAACCATGAATAAATCATAGAAATCATAACACATAAAGGTAACTTGAGGCATTAATAACATTCTTACGTAGGGGGTAACCCTCTTGGTTACATTTGGAATACCCATCACAATATATTCCCTAAATCTCTTCAGAGAAACCTTAACGTTTCACTCCTTCGCGTTACCCAATGCATTGGAGAGCTATATCGGGCTCACCCGCCCTTAGTTTTTCACGGAACCACCCGTTTTCATAACAATTCCCAAGAACCATAACATAAACGTATCACATAAAACATGCATAAATTAAACATAACATTTCCTCATTTCAATCACAATATAACATTTTAGGTTATTGAAATAATTAATCCATTCAAAAAGAAACCATTTCCAAAACCATTTAAAACATTTAATAAAGATATTTTTGAATCAAAGTGTCCCATACCACCTTGATGCTTTTAGAATTTTAAACCATTAATATCCATATAAATAAATCCTTAAAACCACTTTGAAAACATGGATATTAATAAGAACAAATAATTAAAACATTTAAAGCAATATTTTGGTTAAAGGGGTTCTACCAAAATTAGAGACACTTAAATAAAATAATTGAGGAATAACATTTAGTCATAACTTTATAATATCATGAGAATAAATGGATTCATGATATAATATTCCAAAGGACAGTATATACACCATATAAGAGTGAATTGGTGCATAACAAAAAAGACGTCTCAATAGAAATGTCAAATGTGATGAATTCCCTTATAAAGAAGGTATCCTTAAATTAAGGATAATTCAATCTCAAAATTATGTGTGAAAAATATAAATACACCCAATATAAGTGGATATTAAGTGTAAAACAATAAAAGTTCATCCAAACATATTCAAAATATGACATATTCAATAACAACATGTTGAACCCAACGAAATCGAAATTGGGTTAAAAAGTTCCCTTGGTAAAATTCGACAGCCTAACGGCATCACTTCAAAATTCAGAAAATGAGTTGATGAGAGGTAAAAAAGGGAATCTCATCACTTGGACATAAAATTTACATCAATAAGGATATAAAAGAACATATCCCAACATAATAGTATGTGAATTAAATGACATAACAAAAGGAGTCTTTTAAAAAGAGGAGGGTGAAAGGTCCCCTTACCGAGTTGGGTACCTTTCGAAACGTACACCCCATGGAAGAAGGGTCATAAAATGAAGATATGAATACAAATAAATGAAATTATACTACACAAAGTTTATAATAATGGGAAGTACATACACCACTGAAAGGAAATTGTGGCAAATGTTGCCTAAATCTCACGACAATAAAAGTGAGATGAAAAATCTCTTACGAAAACTCGGCAGCCTAACGGCGCCACTTAAAACTTCCAAAATGGATTGACAAGAGGAAATAGGGTATCTAATCATATTAACATAAAATTTACAGCGAGAGGAATATAAAATAACATCCCCCATCATAACAAAAACGAGCTTAAAAGAAGTGACATAAAGGAGAGTAATTAAAAAAAAGAGAGAGGATATATCTCTTACGAAAATTCACCAGCCTAACGGTGCCACTCAAAACATCCAAAATGGATTGATGAGAGAGAATAGGGTCTCTCATCATTTGAACACAAAAATTACTGTAAGAGTAATATAAAATAACATCCCAATAACAAGAAATATGAGATTTAAAAGGAATGACATAAAAGATTGTACTTAAAAAGAAAGAGAGGAGTATGATCTCTTACCTCGGGTCCGACTTGACTCGATCATTCTTTAACATCCTGAATAATAAACATGAGTTAATTTCCAATATATTAAGAACCTTTTTCTTGTTCATTATTCCTTTTAGATCACTTACTGTCATGTTATAATCATTATGTAATCATTAATGTTAATAATGTTTGTTTTGTCGATATTTGGTTCTTAAGTCGAAAGTGGACTTCTTACAATTACATGTTGTTCATGTGGTCAAAGGTTCTTTGTATCCAGAATGACATTCCGGATTTTGGATAGCATATATATCATATATATCCAGCATATACATGTATTCATAATATTACATAATCATTTAGAGGAAGGAAATGAAATGCACCGTTCATGGAGACGGTAAGCCGTATGTACGCATGAACGCTACTTTCATTTCTATTTCGTATTTTATAGAATGGAATCATTATGATATAAAGGTATATTATAATTCCAGTATAATATCATATATAATATCATAGGTACATTCTTTATACGTCCCACATATGGTATCTAACGAATCAAATCACTTTAAGGGGGCGGTAGTCCGCACTAACTTAAATGAAGATATCGCGTTTACCCATAATGGAAACCATAAAGGTATGACCAAAAAGAAAAAAACAGAAGCTTAAGGAAAACATAAACATATTATATATCATATATAAATTTAGTGACATCTTAATGGCCACCTTTGAAGGTGTTAAAATAATGTTGAACAATCATCGTTTCGGGAGGCATAAATTCACCATCCACGGAAGTAGTATGTTCGTTAACCATTAGATGTAGGTGCGTGTAAGTGTTGCTCAAATACATATTATAACAAAATTCTAGTATATTGAGGATACTGGAGTTGTTACAAATGAAAATAATAAAAAGATTTTAGGGGGTTGGAGAAGCAAAATAAAACAAACAGACTCAAGTGAAGACTTTACCTTAAAATCGGGTAACTCCCATTGGTTTGAGCTAAAAGGCTTCCTTGGTAAGACTTATGCCCAAAGTGAGGCTTCAAGGAGTAAGAGAGGGAAGTGGAGAGACAAAATGGGCAGGGGTTGGCCGAGACAAAGGCTTTGGGTGTGTGGGTAAGGAGGTAGAGGTGGGGGCCTTTTATAAGAGGAGAGAAGGGAACTTTTGGAAAGTAAGCAAATGTTACATTATTTGAAAATGGTATTCGGATGTAGGAGGTCCCACATTGATTTGTTTCTAGTATAAGGTGATAAGGGTTCTAAATCCACTCATCCAATAGGTTTTGGACATGTGTAGGTCTTAGATATTACATTATCTTTCCATTTTATTTAAATCGTTAAATAATGAGGTCATCGCAGCATCTTCATGATGTCATAAATAATTTAATTTATTTAATTTCTGAAAATTATTAAAAACATACTTTTATGTAGGAAATATATTTATATTTCCAATTAATATTTATAGTCAAAAATCTTATTTGTATAACCCCATGTAAAAATTGTTTTAATAAAACATTTCATGTTTGACTCATTTTTACTTTAACATTAAATAAAAAGATATTAATGTCATTTTCCAACCAAAGTGGCTTCATGGGGTCCCCAAGTTGACCCATGGGTTGTATTGGTCGGCCATGACACATCCAATGAGGTTAGGACATGTTTCAAGTTCATTTCATATTATTAAAACATTATTTTTATCTTAAACTACACTAATTACCCCTAATCGCGATTAAAGACTTAATAAGTTACTATTCTCCAAAAAATTATTTTAATCCCATTAAAAAAAAATTTACTTCTTAATGACAACCATGTATGTCGGATTTTTGAAATTCAAAACACAAAGGTGTCAAATTTTCATTTAAACGGAAAATCAGTTTTTATAAGTACCACTTAGTGGTTTCACTATTCATCAAAAATTGAAGTTTTACAGAAAATTACCAAAAATTCACCCTAAGCTATATTTGATATTCCGAATTCAAAATTGAAGTCTATTTTACAAAATTCAAAACATATAAGTCACATTAAGTAATTTAATAATTAATTCTCGCTGTCATGACAAATAGCGCGTTTTTATGAAACAATAAGTATCAAAAGTTTGACACTAGTTTAAGTCCGATTTCAAGGTGAAATTAATTCCAACGACCACTATTGGATTTAATGGTAAAAATATATTCTAATTCCACTTTAAAACCAATTAAAAAGAAAATGTAATCATATAAATAAATGAGATTAAAAAGAGGTTTTGAATTAAAATACAACATTTTACACTATTCATTACAAAATGAACATTATCGGAAAGATAACAAAAATTTACACAAATTAAATTTTGATGTCCCGATTCTAAAGAAGAGTTTTATTTGGCCAAAATAGAATGTATAAGAGTTAAGAAAACTATATTTAATGACGGTTCGCCATCAAAAGGCGATAAGGGAACCTTTAGTGAAAACTAGGGCATATACGCCTAAAATTGAATTCATTCCGTATTTTAAGCCTTTATCTTTTATTGGATAAATGTAAAAACATTTAAAAACATATATAATCATATTTTAGTTATTTCTATCCATTCCCGCCAATACAATGGATACATGTTAACTGCCATTTAAAATAATATTATTTTATTATTAGAGTGCAACATAAGATTCCCAAGAAACTCGTTGTTGCGTGTTGGGTACGCCATCAATCATAGTGTCATCTTTAAAGTCATATTAATATTTTTTTCACAACTATGGATAAATATGAAAATGTAATATTCTTTATTTACCTGGGGTGTTACATCCTTCCCCCCTTTTGGGAATTGCGTCCTCAAAATTTTAAAATTGGCCTTGGAAACATCCTTGAAAGTCCCACATCGGAACAAGAGTCAGTAAAACAATCACTTTAATATAAAGAAAGATAAGTACAAAGGTCAACCGAGTTAATCCATACTAGGATTCCATGTATGAAAACATGGACATGGAGGAGAAAACATAGGGTCATGTTCTGATGAAGAGTGATAGAAAACATGTTTAGGAGAATGTTAACCATGAAAAAATCACAAACTTGTGATGGGTTAAACGGTATTAGATTCATCAGTAGGAAAAGTTAATAGACAACATTTTTGTTTTAAGATACTTTTTATTGGGGAATTTATTCATAAGGAAACATAATCACTTATCATGTTGACTTTCAACATTTATTAGATTCCTTACACAAACTCATATTTTCTCCAAAAGGCGAGTATTTAGGAAGACTTGTTCACATTAGGAGTACTATAATCAATTTTTAGAGAATCACCTAATCCAAAAAAGAGAACTATATACTTCCCATGTCATTAGAGTTTAACCAAAACCAAAACCAAAAAGGCTAGTACAAGATCAGATAATCCAGAAAAGGATAACCCTTTATAAAAAGAAAATCTATTCTTAACCTCCAAAATTTGTCCAACAAAACCCAAAGTTCAAAGAGGACCATTCTATAATCAATTTTTCCATAAAATTATTCAAAGTAATACAAACTAAGATTGAAACCCAAATATTTAAAGGATTTAGTCACATAGTCTTCCAAGTTAAATCGTAACATTTATCTCCAAACAACATCAGTTTCTCCTAAAGTCTCGTATTGAAAAGTAATTAACCTAATCACATTTCCTCAATGATAGGTTAATCATTTTCATAAATAACCCAAAATCAACTTACTCTTAATTCATAAAATCATATAACTAAAAATAATCAGTCAAACTAACCAGGGACTTTACGTAGTCCAGTGGTAGGCGATAAATACCAGTCGCACTTTGGTTGTGGGTTCGATTTCCTGCAGCTTTGTCTGATGCGATGGGTTGTCACACGGTCTGCATGTTGTCCTTTTTCCAAAGCTATATAATTCTCAAAACATTTCCCAAAATGAGATAAAATCTTCAAAAATAAACAGAACATATTTTAACCTCAAGTTTATCTCATGCCTTTCATTTTCCATCATAACATATAATAACCCATAATTACCTCAAAAGTAAGGATCATATAAACCCTAATGGTTACCTTTTTAATTATTACCTGAACTTCCACATCGATTGGTCATCTCGTACATGATGCATTATAGAACATCCCAAGGTTCACGTGGTTGATCATGACTCATTGATAGTTTGATTAGAAAAACCACAAGTTTCCTCATTGAATACCCCATTTCATCGAGTCTCTTAATCAGAGAACCACCACAGTTTCCTTCTAACCAATTGTCACTTTGGTGCCTGCGAGATCCAGCCATTCACTAAAAACAGAAATGTCAGTGTGACTATATCAACAAAGCCATCATGTACTAACGAGGAAGGTAAACACTAAGATATACTTACTCATTTACTTAATCTAAAACTAGGACTCTTTCTTAAATCCTATCCATTATGGTAATGTCACTAATTCTTAGAGAATACCCTAACCTCTACAGTTATCTAAACCGACCTTTGATACAAACTATAAGGCCCTAGCCTTAAACCTTACTTAATCTTGAGTTATTACAAGATTACACATTGAGCATCTTTTCAGGTTTAGATTTTTAGAGAATTAGATCATGAAACTTGCATTACATTCCACATTTAAACAAAGTGGTTACATAAAAGACAATATTCATTCTTCCCATAAATAGAAACATATTTAAAATAAAACACGGATTCTTTCTTGACACATCCTTGACACTATCATCACATCATTTACCTTTCCCTTGACTTGTGAAAAACATTTCAAAAACATGGGATGAGCATAAAAATCTCTGTAAGGGTTATAAAAATATGGAAAGGAAACATGAGTTCATATATACATAAAAATGAAATCATACTTTACCCATAAAACATAGGCACTTTAACATACCTCATCAAACCATGAATAAATCATAGAAATCATAATACATAAAGGTAACTTGAGGCATTCATAACATTCTTACGTAGGGAGTAACCCTCTTGGTTACGTTTGGAATACCCATCATAGTATATTCCCTAAATCTCTTCGGAGAAACCATAACGTTTCACTCCTTCGCGTTACCCAATCCATTGGAGAGCTATATCGGGCTCACCTGCCCTTAGTTTATCACGGAACCACCCGTTTTAATAACAATGCCCAAGAACCATAACATAAAAGTATCGCATAAAACATGCATAAAGTAAACATAACATTTCCACATTTCAATCACAATATAACATTTTAGGTTATTGAAATAATTAATCCATTAAAAAATAAACCATTTCCAAAACCATTTAAAACATTTAATAAAGAGATTTTTTAATCAAAGTGTCCCATACCACCTTGATTCTTTTAAAATTTTAAACCATTAATATACATATAAATAAATCCTTAAAACCACTTTGAAAACATGGATATTAATAAGAACAAATAATTAAAACATTTAAAGCGATATTTTGGTTAAAGGGGTTCTACCAAAATTAGAGACACTTGAATACAATAATTGAGGAATTACATTTAGTCATAACATTTTAATATCATGAGAATAAATGGATTCATGATATAATATTCCAAAGGACAGTATATACACCATATAAGAGTGAATTGGTGCATAACAACAAAGAAGTCTCAATAGAAATGGCAAATGTGATGAATTCCCTTATAAAGAAGGTATCCTTAAATTAAGGATAATTCAATCTCAAAATTATGTGTGACAAATATAAATAAACCCAATATAAGTGGATATTAAGTGTAAAACAATAAAAGTTCATTAACACATATTCAAAATATGACATATTCTATAACTACATGTTGATCCCAAAGAAATCGAAATTGGGTTAAAAATTTCCCTTGGTAAAATTCGACAGCCTAACGGCATTACTTCAAAATTCAGAAAATGAGTTGATGAGAGATAAAAAAGGGCATCTCATCACTTGGACATAAAATTTACATCAATAAGGATATAAAAGAACATATCCCAACATAATAGTATGTGAATTAAAAGACATAACAAAAGGAGTCTTTTAAAAATAGGAGGGTGAAAGGTCCCCTTATCGAGTTGGGTAACTTTCGAAACGTACACCCCATGGAAGAAGGGTCATACAATGAAGATGTGAATAGACATAAATGAAATTATACTACAAAAAGTGTATAATAATGGGAAGTACATACACCACTCAAAGGAAATTGTGGCAAATGTAGCATAAATCTCACGGGAATAAAAGTGAGATGAAAAATCCCTTACGAAAACTCGGCAGCCTAACGGCGAAACATAAAACATCCAAAATGGATTGATAAGAGGAAATAGGGTATCTCATCATATTACCATAAAATGTACAGAGAATGGAATATAAAAGAACATCCCCCATCATAACAAAGAGGATCTTAAAAGAAGTGACATAAAGGAGAGTACTTAAAAATAAAGAGAGAGGTTATATCTCTTACGAAAATTTGGCAGCCTAACGGTGCCACTCAAAACATCCAAAATGGATTGATGAGAGAGAATAGGGTCTATAATCATTTTAACATAAAAATTACACCAAGAGTAATATAAAAGAACATCCCAATAACAAGAAATATGAGCTTTAAAAGGAATGACATAAAAGACTGTACTTAAAAAGAAAGAGAGGAGTAGGATCCCTTACCTCGGGTCCGACTTGACTCGATCATTCATTAAAATCCTGAATAATAAACTTGAGTTAATTTACACTTTATTAATAACCTTTTTGTAGTTAATTATTCTTTTTAGATCACTTATTGCCATGTTATAAACATTGTGTAATCATTTAAGTTAATAATGTTTGTTTTGTCGATATTTGGTTCTTAAGTCGAAAGTGGACTTCTTACAATTACATGTTGTTCGTGTGGTCAAGGGTTCTTTGTATCCAGAATAAAATTCCTGATTTGGATATCATATATATCATATATATCCATCATATATATGTATTTATAATATTTCATAATCATTTAGATGTAAGAAATGAAATGCACCGTTCATGGAGACGGTAAGCCGTACGTACGCATGAACGCTACTTTCATTTCTATTTCGTATTTTATAGAATGGAATCATAATTATTTAAAGGTATATTATAATTCTAGTATAATATCATATATAATATCATAGTTCCATCCTTTATACGTCCCACATATGGTATCTAATGAATCAAATCACTTTAAGGGGGCGGTAGTCCGCACTTCCTTAAATGAAGATATCGCGTTTACCCATAATGGAAACCATAAAGGTATGACCAAAAAGAAAAAAACAGAAGCTTAAGGAAAACATAAACATATAATATATCATATATAAATATAGTTACATCTTAATGGACACCTTTTAAGGTGTTAAAATAATGTTGAACAATCATCGTTTCGGGAGGCATAAATTCACCATCCACGGAAATAGTATGTTCGTTAACCATTAGATGTAGGTCTGTGTAAATGTAGATCTAATCCATATTATAACAACATCCTAGTATATTTATGATACTGGAGTTGTTACAAAAGAAAAAAATAAAATGAGTTTAGGGGGTTTGAGAAGCAAAATAAAACAAACAGACTCAAGTGAAGACTTTACCTTAAAATCGGGTAACTCCCTTTGGTTTGAGATCAAAGGCTTGATTGGGAAGACTTATACCCAATGTGAGGATTCAAGGAGTAATATAGGGAAGTTTAGAGACAAAATTTGTAGGGGTTGGCCGATCCAAAGGCTTTTGGAGTGTGGGTAAGGAGGTAGAGGTGGGGTCCTTTTATAAGAGGAGAGGAGGGGCACTCTTGGAAGGTAAGAAAATGTTACTTTATTTGATAATGGTATTCGAATTTAGGAGGTCCCACATTGATGTGATTCCAGTATAAGGTGATAAGGGTTCGAAATCCACTCATCCAATAGTTTTTGTACATGTGTAGGTCTTAGATATTACATTATCATTCCATTTTATTTAAATTGTTAAATAATGAGGTCATCGCTGCATCATCATGATGTCATAAATAATTTAATTTATTTAATGTCTAAAAATTATAAAAAAAACTACCATGATGTAGGAAATCGTTTTATCTTTCCAATGAATATTTATAGTCAAAAATATGATTTTTATAACCCCATGTAAAAATTGTTTTAGTAAAACATTTTATGTTTGTCTCATTTTTACTTTAACTTTAAATAAAAAGATATTAATGTCGTTTTCCAACCAAAGTGGCTTCATGGGGTCCCCAAGTTTACCCATGGGTTTTCATGGTCGGCCATGACACATCCAATGAGGTTAGGACATGTGTCCAGTTCATTTCATATTATTAAAACATTATTTTTACCTTTAACTACACTATTTACATCTAATTGCGATTAAAAACTTAATAAGTTACTGTTTACCAAAAAATTATTTTAATCCCATTAAACCAAATTTTACTTCTTAATGACAACCATGTATTTCGGATTTTTGAAATTCAAAACACAAAGGTGGAAAAATTTCATTTAAACGCAAAATCAGATTTTATAAGTACCACTTAGTGGTTTCACTATTCATCAAAAATTGAAGTTTTTTAGAAAATTACCAAAAATTCACCCTAAGCTATATTTGATATTCCGAATTCAAAAATGAAGTCTATTTTACAAAATTCAAAAAATATAAGTCACATTAATTAATTTAATAATTAATTCCCGTTGTAATGAAAAATAGTGTGTTTTTATGAAACAATAAGTATCAAAAGTTTGACACTAGTTTAAGTCCGATTTCAAGGTGAAATTAATTCCAACGACCACTATTGGATTTAATGGTAAAAATATATTCTAATTTCACTTTAAAACCAATTAAAAAGATAATATAATCATATAAATAAATTAGATTAAAAAGAGGGTTTGAATTAAAATAAAACATTTTACACTATTCATTAAAAAAATGAACTTTATCGGAAAGATACCAAAAATTTACACAAAGTAAATTTTGCTGTCCCGATTCTAAAGAAAAGTTTTATTTGGTCCAAATAGAATGTATAAGAGTGAAAAAAAACTATATTTAATTACGGTTCGCCATCAAAAGGCGATAAGTGAATCTTTAGTGAAAACTAGGGCATATACGCCTAAAATTGAATTCATTCTGTATTTTAAGCCTTTATCCTTTATGGGATAAATGTAAAAACGTTTAAAAACATATATAATCATATTCTAGTTATTTCTATCAATTCTCGCCAATACAACAGCTACATGTTAACTGCTATTTAAAATAATATTATTTTATTATTAGAGTGCAACGTATGATTCCCAAGAAACTCGTTGTTGCATGTTGGGTACGCCATCGATCATAGAGTCCCCTTTAAAGTCATATTAATATTTTATTCAAAACTATGGATAAATATGAAAATGTCAAATTCTTTATTTACCTGGGGTGTTACATTTGTGAAACAAAAGACAGAAGCAATCACAATGTTCAAAAATTTCAGAAGGCAGGCTGAAAAAGAACTGGGGATCTGCAACAAGAAAGTAAGATCAGACAATGGAAAAGAATACACTTGTGATGATTTTGAAATCTATATGGCCAAGCATGGAATCAATCATCAATACAGTACACCATATACTCCACAACAAAATGGAGTGGATGAAGGAAAGAATCGAAGCATAGTCGAAATGGGGAGGACTATGTTAGCTGAACACAATATCTCTATGTTTTTCTAGAGATAAGTGGTATGAACAGCAATACACATACAAAATAGATGTCTCCTAAGACCAGAAACACAAATGATAGCCTATGAAATGTATTTTAATATAAAACCAACCGTTAAATACTTCAGAGCCTTTGGCAGTCCTTACATCATCATGATTAAAAACATTAATCTCGGAATGTTTGAGGAAAGAGAAGAAGAAGGAATCGTCATGGGTTACATACCAGATGGGAAAGGCTACAGATGAGGGAATAAGAGGTTGAAGAAAATGATTGACTATAGTGATTTCAAAATAATTGAAAATAACACCAAACCAGACACTGTAGATAATGGTGACTCAAAGAATGACGCAAAATTGGAACAGAAGAATGGCAATTTAACTGAGCCAATACCAACTTCTGGTGAGATCAACTCTAAACACACTATTGATGAAGAGGAAGGTAATTAAAATAGAAGAAGGGGATACAAAAAATTGGAGAAACATGTCGACACAGAATATGTCCTTGGTGACCCACAATCCTCAGTAAGAACCAGAAGAAGATTAAGATTGGAAGATCTTACTACACTAGTTTCTCACGTTAAACCTCATAAAATGGCTGAAGCAGTTGTACATGAGGAATAGATACAAGATATTCCTAATGAAATCAATCAAATTGAAAATAACTCCAATTGGGATCTTGTACCAAGGATAAAAAATAAAAATGTTATTCGAAAAAAGTGGGTTTTTAGAAACAAACTCAATGAAAAGGGAAAATTTTCTAGAACTAAGGCCTGACTCGTATGAAAACGGTATACAAAAAAGAATGAAATTGTCATTGAAGAAACTTTTTCACCAGTTGAAATACTGGAAAATATCAGAATGTTCTTAGTATTTATAGCACACAAGCAGTACAAGGTCTATCAGTTGGATGTGAAATCTGCATTCCTAAATTGAGATCTTGAGGAAGAGGTGTATATAGAACAGCAAGAGGGATTTGTGCTGGAATAATATGGTAGTATGATATGAAGATTGAGAAAAGCTATGTATTGAATGAAGCAGGCCCCTAGAGCTCGGTACTCCAAATTTGATGGTTGTCTCAAGAACATGAAGTTTTTCAAAGGAACAATTGATAGTAATCTCTATGTCAGAGAAATGGCCACTGGTACTCTCATAGTCATTATCTATGTGGATGATTTTATTTTTGCTGGTGACCAGGAAGAACTATGTGAAGAATTTGCTGACCAGATGAAGATAACATTTCAAATGTCCATGCATGGTCAAATGACATATTTTTTTAGGATTTAAGGTGGAATAACCACAAAACTCCATATTTCTTTCACAAGAAAATTATTCAAGGGACTTAGTGAAAAGGTCCAGTATGGATAATTCAACGGAGGTCTCAACACCCATTTCTGTTGGAACCATGTTATGCAAGGATAAAGAAGGAAACAATGTTGATCAGAAAGAGTTCAGGATAATTATTGGTAGTCTCCTTTATCTCATGGATTCAAGGACAAATATAACATATTCAGTGACTTTGTGTTCCAGATTTCAAAGTGACCCAAAAGAATCTCACTTATCAGCAGCTAAAAGAATTTTGAGATATGTGAAAGGAAACCTCAACTATGGGCTCTTATACAAACATTGTACATTCATAATGTTGTTGGGATTCACATATGCTGATTGTGCTGGTGATTGTACTGATAGAAGATCCACATCTGGTGGAACCTTCTTTCTGGGAGAATGATTTGTTAGTTGGTACAACAAGAACCAAAATTCTATAATGTTGAGCACAACTGAAGCAGAATATGTCGCAACTACACATGCATGTACACAGATGATTTGAATGCAAGTGAAGCTAGGAGATTTATGAATTAAAACTGAAAAACCATTAATGATCTTATGTGATAATAAAAGTGAGATTGAATTGTCTAAAAATAATATACAATGCTCCAGATCCAAGAACATTGATATAAAATATAATTTCATCAAAGAAAGGGTTTCCAGTGGGGACATCAAGCTAGAATACATTTCTACTCATGATCAGGTGGTGGATATTTTCACCAAAGCTATTCCTACAGTAACATTTGTTGATCTAAGTCTGAAACTTCATGTTCAGCCTTCTCCTCTCACTTAAGGAAGAAAAAGCTCCCTCCTTATTCCCTAAATTTATATATTTTGTACTAACGTTTAGGGAATTGATGGAGACGAGTGAATCCTTGAGGGGGAGTATTGGTTGTTGAAGTTGTGCAGGGTCAAGTGGTTATCCATTTTGGGTATGACTTACCATTCATCCCTTTGCATTTATTGGAAAATAAGGTGGAGAAATCATTAGAACACACAATGTTACTTTCTCAAAGTGTGTTTAGGGGTATTGAAAACCAAATACAAAGGGGGAGATTGTTGTTCCCAAGTGATTGCCTTTGTTTTCAATAACATGTGAATGTGTGCCAACTGATGAAGTAGACCCTGAAGAATGATGAATATTGAATAACGATGATTGAATAATCATTAAATCAGACGATTGTAGAACTGATATTTAGGTCAAAGACCTTGTATCAACGAAATACAATGTCACAAAATTTTAGGAAGTCCATGCTTTACTCATAATGCATGAGGAAATTTAAAGATGATCCAACCTCATCTATGATTGGATCAAATAAGTACATTGAAAATCAAGTGATTTGTGATTAATAGTTGATGGAGATTCATAAGAATTCTATCTCCTAATAGAAGAAGAAGAAGAGATTTTGAAGAAGATATATGGAGTTCTTATGAAGATGAAGAGGAGAGGAAGATTGGTTGGATATATTACTTGTTATTACTTGGTTCAAACCATGTACTAAAAAGAAATCCAACCACTGGGCCTCAACCCAAGTAATATGTGGGGCCGAGGTCACCATTCCCATGGGAAAAACACATGGGCTAGACCAATGAGATCGAGCCATGTATAAGCCTGAGCAACGCAGTGGTGAATCCTGCGCAGCGTGGGCCCCAATGGTACGCCCGAGTACAAGAGGCAGAGTGGGCGCTTAAACGTGCACACAGGAGAGCTAGTGTGGGGTGGCACTTGAGGGGGGAGAGGAGTAATCCAGTGTAAGGGCGGTGCGTGTTGATTGTTAAACCACAAGAAAATCGCAGCTCTCTTCGATGTGGGACAAATTTTTAATAATGCGGAGCCGATATGCGCCGTCCATCCGATCTGTGTGTAATCTCGCCTGTTTATCTCATCCGCCACGCCATGATATAAACGTGGTTGTCCGAATTCATTAAACGTGGATCCTATGGCGTAGGGGTTGTCTTTAACCTTCCGCAGGCTGATGGACATCCTATGACGCATCCCACGAACCAGAGCCACCCGAGCAAGGGAGATGTATCTCCTAACCGCCTCTGATGAAGACATTACCTCCATTATGTTCATCTCCTCATCACGAACATATGCAAGCGTTAAATGTCGCATGGATAGAAAAAGATAAAAATTCGATCGTGGCCAAAGAAAACAGAGTTACGAGGAAACGTCAGAATGCTCGAAGCCTCCGAGGAAATAATACGCATGTGTTCTTAAACTAATGCACGTGAGGATCATGCTAATGAATAAGTCATCCGTTGAAAAGGAAACAAATGATATTTAAGCATATATTTTATCCCGCATTCCAAATTTTGAATCCATAGATCTCGGGCATTCAAATCCCGATATCCAAGCTTGATTCATGGATATTGAACGCACTCCTCACCAATAAAATAAAAATCCCAAACCGTGAAGAGGCTACTGATCTCTAGAGAAGAGGTCCCACGAAGCTCTGTGCAACGCGAAGGAAGAATTCTCGCGCTAGAGCATCACAGTAAAGTCTAGAGCCACCCGAGGCTCTGAGGGAACCGTTCACGCAACCCCTGTGTGAAAGAAGGAGGATAGGTCCACCATGCATGCTCCCTTTCCGCTGTAGGAAGAGGCCAAGCCGCGTGACACCTGCGCGCCCTCTGTGCCCGAAAACATGCGTAGTAGGAGGAAGCTGTTGTGCCACTTGAACGGAAGAAGGAGATACCGCCACCCTACTCGATCACTGCTCCCACACCATGTGTTCCTGTTTCACCCAAGCACCTTGCGCAGTAGAAGACAGGAGAAGGTAGCACACTTGTGATCCCTCCATTGAAGTGTGTTCGGGTGAAGTGAAGGCCACACACCTTGTGAGTGTGTGTAAAAACGAGCAAGGCCACACCAAATCATTTGGGTTGTGAGGGTCTGTGCACATGTAAATAAGGAATGATTTCATGTACGTACAAGCATGCATGTTGAATAAAAGAATTAGTGAGCAAGACCATCATGTTCTCCTGGAGTCTGTTGAAGTTACTTGAATAATTGAACAACATATTTGAAGAGGAGAAGTGAAGTTGTGAAGAATAAGATGAAGTGAAGTTGGGGGGGGGGGGGGTTAACCAACTTGTAATTGGGGGGTATAACCAATTATCGTGTGAACATCTTTTTCCATAGTGATGAATCCATTTTGGGGAATGTAACCAACACGGAAACGAGTAGGTATTTATATCGAACCTTGTAAATCTCTATGTTGTGTGCTTTCATTATCACTGCATCACCAAAAGAGTAGATCTGGGCCTTAACCATCCATAGAGGTTGAATTGATCATTCAAAAGAAACAATTATTAAAAATAATGAGTTATCACTGATTCACCGCTCCCCTCTCAGTGATCACAACTGATCCAAGCATTCCAAAAATAGTGTATGTTTCATTAAATTTCCAAAATATTAAACTCCAATCAAAATTAATTTTTAGCATTTATTTATGTTATGTTTAATGTAATAAATTGGATTATTCACATACCAAACCATCTAAAGTGACAAAGATCATCATTTAAGCCCACCAGTTTATTTAACAAATTTTTTGAAATAAAACCCTTGAAATTTAAAAAATAAAACACCGAAAATCCTAATCTACAAAACATGTTCCTCCAACCGCACATATGTTACAATATTTTATAATTGTTTATAGTATTTAAAATTGTGAAGAGATTATCAAGATGATATGAAATGAAAAAAATTGATAAGAAATACAGATCATGGTTTTTAATGAGCACCCGTAGCCGTAAGCATTCTTTCTAGATATGGGAGCATGGAAACCTAAATGAAAAAAGGTATAAAAAACATATTCAACTAATGTAACAAAAAATAAAAATAATTTCAATGCATAAGATACTTGGAATGAACCCCCAATGTGGGTTGTAGGATTCCACTACCCTATTCCAGGATGTTCCACGTGGTCATTTCTAATCATAAGCCATGTATAGTTTCTTCCTCATGGAACTAAAAAATGAGTTCCAAATAGTCATCTTCAGCTAAAAAAAATTTAAAAGCTTCATTAATGAACTTTCTTCAGATTCCCCTCCATGAATTGTTTCTTCCAATGATGTAGTGGAAGTGTGAAAAAAATATATAAGAAACTTCCCAATACATTATACTCATGAACAAAATCATGTGGTTGTTGAAATTCAATTCTAGGATGTGGTTAATCTTTAATATTATAGTCAAAAAAAATTATTATTTAGAAATAATCTTTGTACCACTATCCTCATATGTACTACTGTACTCTTCAACTGGTAACACCATTCATTCTTCAATTTCATCTTTCACTTCATCATCATCTAAAAAATAATTCTAATCAAAAGAAATTGTCACTAAATATTTACAGGGAGAATATTTTATCACAATTTTATGAAAATATTGTTGAATAGAGGTATAATTTTTTTTAAATAATCATGTGGAATCTCAGTTTTCGGCTCTTTTTGGGATTAAAAAATACTTGTATTAAAAGTTAGAGGTATATAATGTTCATCCATATAATATTAAAAATATAATCACTAAGGGTCATCATATTATTTATCCAAATATTCTTATTGATGATCTAAATTTTTAATTTCAAATGTTGGGGTTTCACAAGAAATTTTATTTTAAATAGATTTATCCCCTTAATATTCCAATGAGTTTTTATTTCCAAATGATACATAGTTGGAGAAACATTGACTATTTCTTCCTTCAAATATGAAAAAGAAGATTCGAAATCAGCTTTTAGTTCATCCATAAATTATTATTCAATATCAAAAGGTAGTGAAATATTATTTTTTATTTCTTCAGAGTCTTTTTGAACTTTCAATTATTTCAATTCATTGAAATCACTGGATTGAATATCCATTTATTATTAATTCTGGAATCATGGACGCTCAATATTGAAGCTCCAAATAATTTTATTATATTTCGAAATATTTTTTATGATGTGAAATTTTAATAATTCACTATATATGGGATAGTAAATTTTTTTATAATCATGAAGGAAATATTAGTATTCAATGTCAAAATGATTTTGATTTTGTTTTTATGAGTATATATTAGTGTTATAAAATCATTGAGATGAAAAAATAAAGAAAACAATATATATGAAACCTATACAAAAATGGTTCCAAATTAACATTATTATTTATTTATAAGGATAAACTATTTAATATCATTCCCCATATAATATTTAGTATATTTATGACCATAGGGTCATCCCATTTGAAAGTTTCAAGCTATGTGGTAAAACTATCTCTTTTTTAATTTTTCTATAACATTTCATAACAAAACATTGGATTTAAATATTGTTAAGAAATGTTAAATTTTAGAAAATACTAATGAAATAATTAATATATATTAATAAATATATATTATAAGAAAAACAAACTGGATAACAATAAGCTAAATAATGTGGTGGTGGACAGACTTTGATCTTCAAACACTCCCCTTTTCATTGCATATGAACTTCTTCCAATGAAATTAATAAATTTATATGTAAATACCTAATGATATATATATAATGTAACTATATACCATATTGAAACATCAAATATGGGTGTTGATACTCTTATTAATGTGGTCCATTTACTTGAATACCTAATGCTACCAAAGAAGATTAAACGTATCATTCTCAATGGTGAGACGTCACAAAAGAAATATAAAAAATGAGAGAAATGGATTTACTTTCATTAGATGAGAATCAATCCAAAATAATTTATATGGAAATGGATTCACGAATTAAAGGGTCATCCTTTAACAATAAAACACTATCTTGGATAATTTAGAATAGAAATGTTTATTGTTGAAATCACAATATAAAAAGATTGTAGTCATTAGATCTCTAATGCCCCCACAACATGGATATTATCCATTCATTGCTTTAAAATCGTCAATGTAACTCCACATAACCATCATACCCTCACCTTCAAGTAATCCTACATCAATAAAACATATATGAAATTAAATAATGTTGAGAATTAAATGGATGGGGATGTGAATTTTTTTTTTCACAAATCTCTCCCCTGAATGTTGTCTCTCTTTGGTGAATATTACTAGAAAAATATCCATATCATCTATTATAGAGAGATGTAGAAAATTAGTTATTAGTTATAACATTAAATTTTAAGTATATTTGGAATTTTTTTTGTTTTTCTATGACTTTATTACAGAACAAATTCATTCCTCATAGAGGGACCCTTCATCTTCCAACTCATTGACTCATTCATAAAATGCCTAAATTATAGAAGTATTATATAAATATCTTCAAGAGTGTGTATAACATATCTTAATGTCATCTCCATTTGGAATCAAATATTTTATAGACATGTATATGGAGTAATACCTCATTTAATGAGGCATGAAACATTATTCTATCCCAAACAGCATTCCCCAAAAAATGATTTTTGGGAATCAAGAAGGATAAATAAATACTTCTAATGACTAAAAAATATGTATCCCATTAATATTGGAAGCCCATAAAATTTATTCAATATATTTAGGTAAACAAAGAAACAAAATAATAGAAAAAATAATGTTATTGAAAATAATTAAAATTCCATAAGTGTGAAATATTCAATTTCAATCACAAAGCATCCCATTATAAAAAAACGATGAAATTAAGCTCAAAATTGATAAATTGGTGAGGAATAAATAATTGAAATACAATTAAAATATAGTTAATAAAATTACCTCTATCATGCCTTCTCATATATATAAAAGTAATTCAGATAAAATAGGATGAAAATATACATACAATGAAAACTATTCAATATATTAACAGTAATTTTACATAAAAATGGTTATTTTGGAATATATAAAAGATATTTTTTAATGTACATAAAGACTAATAGAACATTTATTATAAACCATTCTAATATATAATGGGGACTCCAATGAATTTATGAATGCATAAGTGTAATATATCAAATTTTTACTCTATTAGAGTGGCTATGTTAATATGTGTGGTTTATTATTTTTATTCTCAAAGGACATCTGAATATTTTAATGTATAGGTAATTTATATTTAATGGTTTATAACGGCCACTCATATGAATATATAATATATAGAAAATCTCTTTTCATAAACAGACATTACATAACTTTTATTGAATAAATTAAACATTATACAAATAGTGTCCCAAATACTTTACTACATTAGTGCCTTTGGAAACATGGAAACATAAATAGAAGTACGTAAATAGGATACATTATCTCCCATTATTTTCTTCTTGACTAGAATCCTTCTTATACAAATCAAGAATAAAAAAGGTAGATATGTAAGAATAATAATGATCATTAAGATATGATAACATGATTATAAAAATGAATGATCATACCCTGAATACCAAAGATCATATAAATGACTCATTGAATATATTGTGGATGTTCATAAGACATGAATCCTAAGAAAATAATGAACATAATAAATGAAGTAATAATATAGGAACATAAATTTTTTTGGTAAAACATATTAGCATATAATATGATTTCAATAGTAGTTAAAGAATTTCTTCCAAGGGTTTCTTGATGGAAAAAGTTATTTAGTAAACTCTTTTCACACCTGATTCCATCCCTGTATTACTGAACTGAGTTCACTAATCTTTCCAAACCAATATTACTGATCAGATTTTGTTTCTCATTACATTCCTGTAATACTGAACTATGTTCATTTCTCAATCCATCCACGTATTACTAAACCGAGTTTATTTCTAATTCCAACCCTACAGTACTAAACGAAGTTATTTTATCATTCCAGTGATGTCTATCAAATGATATATAATTATTAAACTAAATCATTGTAGGGATATATTAGTCCCACCCATCTCATAATTAAATCATACATACATGTTCCACCAAATCATAAAAAATCATATCAAAACCCAAAACTGAAATCGGTATTATAAACATGTAATTATATCATAAAAATGGAATAAATATATGTTTTAATAATAATTTAGTCATAAGAATGACTCTTTTAATGGAGTGTGTTTAAAATGTTTATATCCAATGAATGATAAATGAGTTTCATAAAAAACGACCCATCAAAACATAATCTATTCAGAAAAATAATATGAATGGAATGATTAAATAATTTCCCTAGAAATGTGTGAGTAACACACAAAAAAATCATATCTTTGATGGGAATTAATTGATAAATATCATTTAGAAAAATTTATTGATAATGATATCATTTATACTTAGAAAAATTATACTTCAATCATAAAACGTTTTTAAAAACTTTTTCTTTGAAAATTGTTTTAAAAAATTGTTATGGATTATTTTAAAATAATAAAACATTTTTTAAATCCATTTTCCTGGAAAATCCCAAAATGGATTGTTTTAAATATTTTTTTATTTTTTTTAAAACATGGTTTTTGAAATAATACATATTTCTGAACGAATATATAGTTATAGTAAATATTTTTCATAAAAACACATTCTAAATTATATTAAGTAAAAAAGAGTAGAAAATGGAACTAATACCAGAACATTTCCTGAATAATTAGAGGATAATGATACTCTATAATTTTATTAGGATATGGATCATAATATTTCATTGAATGAAGAATAAATATAAACAATATTGAAAAGTGATGAGATTGTTTTAATATACTCTTATAACTTTTTAGCTTGGGGTCATACCCTAAATATAAAAATGAAAATGACATGAATTTTCAAATGTAATGAAAATAAAAAATTCATGTTACAACATGTAAAATGGACGTATATTCACCATGAAGAAATTATTTTGGTGCATAAAAAAATATTTTCAATGATGGAAGCATGTGACAATAATATTTTACCTATTTGGTATCTTTTTAATCTTATACCCCAAGAAATGAATATAATATAATGGATAGGTAATTATCCATAAATTTATGTTTAAAAATTATTTAATACATTAATGGGTAGTATAAGCACCACAAAAAAAATGGGTGGTCTATAAATCATGTATCTCATGGAAGTAAAAAAGTGATATGAAATCCCCTAACCTTGTGTCTTGAATCTCTTTTTACTACTACTTCCTTTCTCTTAATCAAGTAACACCTTTTGGTTTGTTCCAAAAGGAATTATTTTTTTATTTATTCCCACAATAGGGTTTCAAAGAGGAATGTGGGATATTTGTATGTGGATTGGGAAGAGCCTGGCTGATCCTATGAACTTTTAGAGTTTTTAAGAAGAGGAAGAGTTGATGACCTTTTATTGGGATGAGAAACGAAACAGTAGGAATTTTTTAAAAAAAATATACATATACACATGTTTTACATAAAAATATTTATACCAAACTAAAAAACTCATTAATGGGAGGTTAATGGATGAATCATGCCCATGTAATGTGTTTTGGACAACATTCCAGGTCATTTATGTTAATAAATTTATTTTTTAATACTTTATTAACCAAATTATTCTATTAACCATTGTAATTAATTGTAATAAATTTCTTGAATAAATTTTTACAAAAATAAATATGAGCTTACTAGAAATTATATATTCTTTTATTTAAAAATATAGAATCCATTTTTTCAAATTCTAATAACATATGAGTCAGAAATTAACTTAAATATTTTCTTATTGATATGATTACACAATGTATTTTATTAAGTAAAACTTCTAAACTGTTGATATATTTTTATTACCAATTTCAATGTTAAATTTATTCAAATGTCCTAAATTGGATTAATTGAAAACTATTATCTAATTCAAAATTTAATAAAATATAAAATATAATTCATCCATATAGATAATTTTGATGAAAACCTAGTTTTGAATTAAAATTTTGTATTTTTAACAATTAATCCAAAAATGACAGGTCATTGAAAAATCCCAAAATTTCACCCAAAGACAAGTTCGACATTTAAATTTAAAAAATGATGTTTATTTTACCAAATTATATTTATAAACGTATCTAAAATATATTTTTTTTTAATATTTACAGAATGACATTAATATCAGTTTATTTGAGAAAATGGTATATTTAAACATATAATTATTTTACCATAAATTATACCATTCATAAAAAATATGATATATATATATATATATATAAACATCATAAAAGAAATTTTAAAAGTAGTTATCACAACTCTTATTAGTATGTTAAATTTATATATTATAATTATATCATTTAAATAACTATAATAAAAAGGTTATTTTTTATAATCTCAATTTTTTTTGCATTTAAGTCCATGTCACAATATAACCTTGATGTTTCATGTAGAAAAGTTTAAAATTTATGCTGTGTGTAGTGCACAATTAACATTTTGTTTCATATAACTCAAGGATAACATAGTTCTTTTATATAAAATAAACTGAGTTTAAATGTTACCTGAAAAAAATATATCCCCAATGTTAAATTAATTAAATAAAAAAGAAAATTTCCAAAATATAAGGGTGTTACATTCTGCCCCATAGAAATTGAATTTATCCATTTAAAATCTTATTTGTTATCAAATAATGAATAATTAAATATTTTTTTTCATAGAAACCCTCATTGTAAAATAGATAATAAAAATTCCCTAAAAATATATATTAATAACATTAATAACTACCCAAAGTAAAATATAACTAGGTTTGCACATAAGATAACATGGTTTGGAATAATGATTGGTCATGGATGAAGAGAGTAAATATTTATACGGAGTGATTGAAGTAATTAACACACAAAAAATTGAATGATGACAGACTATTTTATGGACTTAATAACATAAATTTGTGATGATTTATAAGGATAACATTTCAATAAAAAAAATGGTGTTCGGAAAAATAAATTATTATCATTTTCCTATCATTGACTAATTCTTTTATGGACCAATAATACATGGAAATATATAGACTTGATATGTTTCTATAAAAAAATCCACTCAAGTTAGAATTTTATCTATTTCTAATTAATTCATTACTTCAAAAATTGATGTCTAGTAATTAACTTGGATGCATGAAGCACTAAAATACTTATATAGTAGCTATTAGGGAACATAAAATAATGAATAGTAGAAATATTTATCCATACTTATTCCCAAAAATTAATATAGTTAATATATTAATATCTAATGATAAAAACTGAAACTACAATTTGATCATAAATAATTATTCATAAAAAATAATTACACATTATCTAGGACATTTCATAGGACATTGGTCGGCATGAAAACCTTATTGTCTTTCAGTCTTGGGTTCAAGACCATTTTCATTTCCCGATCTTATTAGTTTTCACCCGACATACATGAGGTCATTTTCTAAAATCACACTAATATAATTTCCAAAATAGATGGACATACCTGAAATAAGGTTATCTTCTAAATAGACTTTTAACCAATGTTTTCAATACAATATCAATAAATAAATACATCCTTTGATTTTTAACATAAAAGTTTAATGAATGGTTGACCTAGTAACCCATATAATATATGAGAATCCAAAACATTAATAATAAAGTAAAAAACCGGCATAACATTGATCCCTTAAATATCATAATGTATCTCTTCATTGTCACATTCCAATCATTTGAATACCCTCATTGAAAACTCTATATGAACATGGTAACAACATGAATTACCACAAATTCATTTAGAAAACATGAATTAATCCTTATTCCATATATGATAAGATATATTCCATAAATACAAGAATTTTTAAACTTCATCAATGATAGCATGAACTACTTGTCAACAGGTCCTTGATTAGTTCCCACGTAATATGTACAATCCAATTTACTTATTCATATCTCACATATCATTATGTAAAAAACAGAATCATTACATAGGGAACATATAAAGGGTTACCTTTTTCTTAATAATGTTTTTTACATAGACATGACCTTTCAATTTTATCAATTTTCTATTCCATCAAAACTGTTAAATATGATTTTATAAATCCTTAGTGAAAATATTAATTCACAATACATATATATTTGACCATTCATATAACATAATCCTTTAATACAAATACATAAAAACATTTATTACTCAAAATCATCGTTATTCCATTAACAAGGCTACCTAATCTGATTATACAATAACACATTCCTTTAACATTTCATCTATAGTTTCTTCATCAATATCTTTATATCCATTACTCGTACCACCTTTCTGATCCTCCTCAATATATTTCTTATTGGTTCCTTGAGATTCATAATGATATTTTATTCCAAATTAAAAACAATGAAACATTGATGATATCTTATTGAGGAAAACATTCACATCAATTTCATTAAGGGAACTCTTCATTTTCCCTTTGAATTCACATGCTTTGTGTCGTTTTTTTCGACAGTCAAAACAAATTCTTATTCCTACAAGACATTCTCTTATGTGATTCATTTCACATTATTAATAAAAAGGAATAAAAGATCATTTTTTATGTTGTAAGGGGAATAAATACCCCAAGACAAACATAGGGATCCTCAAGGAGGGTGGAAATGGTGAAGGCCTAAGGAATACCCTAGAACAGAACATCTACATTCCCTAGAAGAGACCCCAAACACTCGAAAATGATGAGTGAGTCGTTCATGTCCCCAAAAGAGTAAGAGTGTCAGTATAACATATTATATCTCTTATATGGTAAGTTCATGATTTAGTTAAGGTTAACATTGTTAGTCATGTTCTATGAAAACTAAATAGGTATGATCCTAAAATCATTCACTACAATGATCATCTCACTTGACTGCTTATAAAAAATCATCCCTCACATTCAACGTTAATCCAGTTCCTTCAAATTCACAACATTGACTAAAACCATAAGCATTGTATTATCATTACTTATAATAGCCTAAAACCACATATTTATTAAATAAAATACTAATAGGATGTATAAATATTCAGGACATTATTAATAAATGAAACCCTATGTTCATCTATTATATTCATAGACAACTTATATTTAAATCCATCCTGATGCGTAATGATGTGTTTGAGAATTCCCAAAGAAAATCACCCGGGAGTGTCAAAAAAGGTGTATATAAAGGTCTATTGTTGTGTGAAAGATTACCCTGAGTTTGTCTAGGAATATTCCATTAGAGATGTTACCCCATGATTCGTCTATTCCAGAGCCACATATAGTTGAATTATCAGTAAATGGATGTATTTATTTGAAACCACCCACTCTATCATTTAACCAAATTAATGGATAATTTCCAATACTTTTCCTAATCTTTGGAATTAACCATATAAATGTTCTTAGGGTTATAACTAAGGTGTATTATTATACTTTCTAAAGGTTCACTAAACCATTGATATAATACCAATTATAATGAGTCTATATTTTCATACATAGGGGTTACATAACATTTTCAAATTACTATAATCATTATGCAAATAGATGCCCAAAAGCTGTACGAATCTACTACCTTTGGAAACAAGTAAACATAAAATATTTTACATAAATGAGTTAAATTATACCCCACTAAGAACATCATTAGTTTAAACATTATTAGAAACATCTAAAATAATATACATCTTCCTAACAAAGGGAAGGAAACATAAAATTGGTTGAGATAAAATTTTCAGAAAGGGAATCAATGTATATGTCTATTCATAATCATAAGCATTAAGGTATGAGAATATGATCATGAAAATAGAATATCATACCCTTTATATCAAAGATCATATACATGAATCAAGAAATAAATATTATAATTTCATAAGACATGAATTGTGTGGATATAATGATCATAATAAATGAAATAATAACATATGAGTAATACATACAATTGTTGATAACACAAAAGTATATGATATGACTTCAATTATATTCAAGGAATCACTTCCACGTCCATCATTATGGATATTTTTTTTATTAAACCAGGTTTACACCCCATTCCAACCCTATATTAGGGAACTTAGTTCACCCTCTCTTCCAGCTGTGTGTCACTAATCTGTGTTCATTTCTCATTTGAGCCTTGTAATACTGAACTGTGTTCATTTCATATTCCATCCCTATATTACTATGTTGAGTTCATTTTTTTTTCTAACTGTACAATACTGAACCAAGTTATTTCCCAGTTTTATCCATGTCCATCTCATAAGATATAAATATTTTTTTTAAATTCATTTAAGGGAGATATATGTCCCACCTATATCATATTGATATCATGCAAACATGTGCCACAAAATAAAAAACATTTATATCATAACCCACAACATGAAATGGGTATTATAAACATGAAATCATATCATTACAATGAAAAAATAATGGTTTTAATAATCACTTCATCATAAACACAACTCATGAAAAAGATCATGTTTCAAAAGTGTATAACCCATGAAAGAGGAATGAGTTTCATAATCAATAATCCATAAAAACATAATCCATTCAGAGAATTAATATGAAGGGAATGATTGAATAATTTTACAAGAAAGGCATGAGTAACAACAATATATTTTATAATATAAGGGAAAAAATAATTAAATATCATTTAAAAACATTTCATGATGAATATATTATTTATACTTTGAAATAGTATTTTTCAAACGTAAAATTGTTTGAAATCATTTTTCTTTAAAAACTGATTTGAATACATATTAAAAACAATTAAAAACTATAAAAAATTTATTAATACCTTTTCCATGAAAATTTTCTAGAATTATTATTTGTAATATGTTTTGAAATCATTTTGAAAATCATGTTTTTTGAGATATTACAGATTTTCGACCAAATAGATAATTAGACTAATATTTTTTTAAAATCATTTTCACAATTATCATAAGTTACAAAAGGTGGTAGTATAGTAATAATTCCTGGATATATCATTCATAAATAACGTATAATGAAACACGCTAGTTTTATTTAGATATGGATCATAATATTTCATCAAAGGAAGCATACAGATAAAAATATTGTAAAGTGATGATATTGTTTCAATAAAATATTATTACATTGTATCGTAGGATCATACCATCAATTTAAAAAGGAAATTACATGAATCCTAGTTTATCAAGAAAATAAAACATTCATTATATAACATGTAAAATGGTTTTATATTCAATATAATTAATAATTTCTTTCATATTAAAACATGACTCTCAAAGATGGGAAATTGAGACAAAACTAATTTTTTATTGGTAGCTTTTGAATCTTATCCCCCGTGAAATAAAAATAATATAATGGATAGGTAAATAACTATAAATTTAAGTATAATATTCATTTAATACATTCATGGGTAGAATAAACACCATAAAAATTAATGGGTGTTCTATAAATCATGTATCCCATGAAATTCAAATGTGGGAAGAAATCCCATTACGTTGTGTCTTGACTCTATTTGTTCTCATACTTGATTCATCTTAATCAGCTCACTCTTTTTTTGTACCGAAATGATTTCATTTATTTCATTATCCCAAGGGTATAATTATGAGAGGAATATAGAGATGTTGGAATGTGTATTAGAATTATTTTGGATGATAATAAGAACTTTTATTAGTGTTAAGATGAGGAATATGTGGTGGCCTTTCATAGGGATGGGAAATGACACACATAGAATTTTTTAAAAAATGTTAGGTTTTCCCACGTTTTAAGTAAAAAAAATTATACCAAAATGAATAAACACAATAATTTAAGGTTTATGGAAGACTCACATCCAACCAATTGGTGTTGGAAAATTTTCAAGGTCATTTTGGGTCTTAAATTTAAAGTTTAATAATTTATTAACCTAATTTTTCTCTTGACTATTTAAATTAATTTTAATAAATATCAGTAATACATATTTTCTAAAAAATATGAACTTATTAAAATATTATAAATTATTCTGATTCCATATATGGAATCTATTTTTCTTAATAATAATAAAATATGTGTTAGAAATTAATTTAAAATAATTCCTAATGACAGGATGACACTGTAGGTTTTTTTATGTACAACGTCCAAACTTTGGTTATGTTTCTATAAAAAATTTCAATGTGAAATTGATTCCAACGACCTACATTGTATTAATTGAAAAACTATTATCTAATTAAACTCTTAAACCATTGTAAAATATAATTTATCCTTATAGATAAATTAGATTAAAACTAGTTTTGAATTAAAATTGTGTATTTTTAACTTTTTATACATAAATGAAATTTCAAAGAAAATCCCAAAAATTCTCCCAAAGATAATTTTGAAGATTCAATATCAAAAAAGATAATCATTTTATCATATTAAATTTATTAATTTTTCTAAAATTTATTTTTTCCCATAAGGACATTAAAGGTAGTTTATTTGAGAATATTGTATTTTTAAACAAATAACGAATACAAAAAATTATATCTTTCATCATTAATATGTTACATTTATATAAAAACATTAAATAAAATATTTGGACATTATTTATCACTACTTATTTTAATATTTTTGATGTTTTTAGTATAATTATATCATTTAAATAATTATAACAAAAATGATGATTCTTATAAACTCAATGTTGTGTGTTATGTACACCATGTAACAAGCTAACCTCAATGTTCCATGTAGATAATTCTAAAATTTATATTGTGTGCAATGAAGTATTAACATTTTATTTATTTAAAATATACCACAAACACAGTTCTTTTAAATAAAATAAAATATATTTCAATGATATGTGAAATGAATAATATTTCAAGGGATAAATTAATTCAAAAAAAGATAATCCACAAAATGTAGGGGTATTGCATTATGCCATCCATAAAATTTATTTCTCCATTTAAATTCATATTATTTAAAAAATGTTTATTAATTACATTTTTCATTCCTAGAAACCCTCATCATATAAATGGATACTAAAACATCCATTTAAAATATACTTTTGCAAAAATAACATTTACCTGAATTAATATATAACTAGGTTTCCAAATAAGATAACATAGATTAGAAGGAAGATTAGACATGGGGGGAAATATTAGATATTTATATAGAGTAATTGAAGTAAATAATCACAAAAAAATGAAGGATTAATGAAATGTTAAAGGCCTCAATTTAATTAATCTATGATGATTGATAAGGCCTTATTTTCAAAAAAAATTAGGTATTAGGAAAAATATTTTTATAATTATCCTTTCATTGATAAATTTTTTATGGACCAATAATACATAGTAATATAATTAAATTATATAGTTATATATAGATATTTTCAATCTATAGTGTTGGTATTAACTATTTCTAATTTATCCATTACATCGTAAAATATATGTCTGGAAATTAACTTTGTGGTATAAAGCACTGAAATGAACTTTTTTGAATCTATTAGGTCTCATAAAATCATTAAAAGTAGAAAAATTTATCTATTAGTATTCCTAAAAATCATTATGGTAAATAAAAAAAATATCTAATGATTAAAATTAATACTATGATTTCATAGTTAATATTTATACTTAAATAATAATTATACATTAGCCAGGACATTGCATAGGAAAGTGGAAGGAATGAAACCCTTATCATCCTTCGGGTGTGGCATCAAGACCCATGGTCCTTCCATACATTAATGGTTGTCACCCGATATACATGACATTCTTATTTAAAACCACTTATATATTATTTCAAAAATAGTTGGACATCTTTGAAATAAGGTTTATTTCTAAATATCCTTTTAACCAAGGTTTTAAATATAATCTCATTACATAAATACTTCGTACAATTATTAAATTAAACATTTAATGAATGGTAATCCATGTAACCTCTTTAAAATAAGAAAATCCAAAAAACAATAAAAACAAAATCACAAATACAAGCATTAAACTGATCCCCCAAATATCAAAAAGCATCTCTAGGTTGTCACATTCTAATCATGTGAATACCATCATAGTAAATTCTATTGGATCATGGTATCAACCTGAATTACAAAAAATCCATTTGGAACACAAGAATTACTCCTTATTCCATAGATTACTATATTGGAGAAATGGTTCTAATACATGGATATATCATGAATAAATTTATTATATGTAATCTCATGAGTTTTATTGAGATATGGATCATAAAATTTCACCAATGGAAGCATTAACATAACAAATCGTGAAAAGTGATGAGATTGTTTCAATAAACACTTATCTCATGGTAACATAGGTTTATACCCACAATCTATAGATGACTGTTAAATTAATCTTAGAATATTAGGAAAATAAAATATTCATGATATTACATGTAAAATGAACTTATATACACATTGAACAAAAATTTTGGTGCATAACAAAACATGAGTCTCAATGATGAAAAATTGAAACAAAAATATTTCATCGATTTGGTAGCTTTTGAAACTTATACCCCATGAAGAAGCATAACCCAATGGATAGGTAATTACCAATAAATATGAGTATAATAATCATTGAACACATTAATGAGTAGTATAATCACCAACAAAAGGAATGGATGGTATATAAATTATGTATCTCATTGACGTAAAATGTAACATCCCAAGTAAGTAATGAATAATAGATATTGTTATCTATGTCTATTAGTGAATTAGATAGTGTTTTAGAGGCTTAAAATGAGAATAAATCTAATCTTAAGCATGGAATACACTAATATTTTTAAAAGATTGTTTTACTGCCTTTTGATGGAAAACCATTTTTAAATCTATCTTTTGAGAATTTTATAAGCTATGTTTGTCCAAATAAACTTATTTTTTATGATTGGGACATCAAAATTTACTTTGTGTGAATTTTTGGTATTTTTCCGATAAAGTTCATTTTTTAATGAATAGTGAAAATTTTATATTTTAATTCAAAACCACTTTTTAATCTAATTTGTTTTTATGATTATATTATCTTTTGAATTGATTTTGAATTGAAATTAGAATTTATTTTTACCATTTAATCTCATGGTGGTCATTGGAATCAATTTCACTTTGAAATTGGACTTAAAATGGTGTCAATCTTTTGATACATATTGTTTCATAAAAACACGCTATTTGTCATGACAGAGGGAATTAATTATTAAATTAATTAATTTAACTTATATTATTTGGATTTAGTAAAATAGACATCATTTTTGAATTCAGAATATCAAATATAGCTTAGGGTGATGTTTTGGTATTTTTCTGAAAAATATCAATTTTTGATGAATAGTGAAACCACTAAGTGGTAGTTAAAGAAACTGATTTTTTGTTTAAATGAATCTTTTCCACTACTGTGATTTGATTTTCAAAAATCCGACATATATGGTTGTCATTAATAAGTAAAGTGTAGTTCAATGAGATTAAAATAATTTTTTGGTGAATAGTAAATTTTAAGTTTTTAAACGCGATTAGAGGTAATTTGTGAAATTAAAGGCAAAAATGATATTATAATAAAATGAAAATACCTAGATACGTGTCCTACCCTTATTGGATTTGTCATGGACGACCAATACAAGCCATGATTCAACTTTGGGACTCCATGGAGCCACTTTGGTAGGAAAATGACATTAATATCTTTTTATTTAATGTTAAAATTAAAATGACACAAACATGAGTTGTTTTACTAAATCAATTTTTAAATGGGGTTATAAAAGTCAGATTTTTGACTATAAATATTCACTACAATGATAACAAGATTTCCTACATCATTATATTTGTTTTATAATATTTAGACTTTAAATAAATTAAATTATTTATGACATCATGATGATGCAATGATTACCTCATTAATAAAGGATTTGAATAAAATGAAATGATAATGTAAAATCTATGCCCTAAACATGTCCAAAACCTACTGGATGGGTGTATTTCGAACCCTTATCACCTTAACCTCGAATTATAACAATTTGGGACCTTTTTAATCCGTAAATCATTTTAATATAATGTAACATTTCTTTACTTTCCAAGAGTGCCCCTCCTCTCCTCTTATAAAAGGCCCCCACCTCTACCTCCTTACCCACACTTACAAAGCCTTTGCCTCGGCCATACCCTCACCATTTTGTCTATCCACTTCCCTCTCTTACTCCTTGAAGCATCACTTTGGGCATAAGTCTTCCCAAGGAAGCATTTGAGCTCAAACCAAAGGGAGTTACCCGATTTTAAGTTAACGTCTTCACTTGTGTTCTTTTGTTTTATTTTTCTTCTCCAACCCCCTAAACTCGTTTTATTCATTTATTTTGTAACAAAACCATTATATTCCCTATACTATAATGTTTTTATAAGAAGGATTCGAGCTACACTTACACACACCTACATCAAATGGTTAAAGAACATACTGTTTCCGTGGATGGTGAATTTCTGCCTCCCGAAATGATGATTGTTCAAAATTGTTTTAACACCTTCAAAGGTGGCCATTACGATGAAACTATAGTTATATATGATATATAATATGTATATGTTTTCCTTAAGCTTCTGTATTTTTCATTTTGGGAATACGTTTATGGTTTCCATTATGGGTAAACGCGATATCTTCATTTAAGGAAGTGCGGACTACCGCCCCCTCAAAGTGATTTGATTCGTTAATACCATATGTGGGACGTATAAAGGATGGAGTTATGGTATTATATATAATATTACACTGGAATTATAATATACCTTTATATCATTATGATTACATTTCATAAAATACGAAATAGAAATGGAAGCAGCGTTCATGCGTACGTACGGCATACTGTCTCCATGAACGGTGCATTTCATTTCTTACCTCTAAATGTTATGTAATATTATAAATGCATGAATGTACTGGATATATATGATATATATGATATCTACATCATTAATATCATTCTGGATATAATGGATACATGAACAACTTGTAATTATAAAGGGTTTATTTTTTACTCCAGTACCGATGATCGTTAAAACGACCGTTATTAACTTAAATAATTACACAGTGTTCATTACATGGAAATAAGTGATATAAAAGGAATAATGAAGTTGAAAAAGGTTCTTAAAAAAGTAGAAATTAACTCAAGTTTATTATTATTCAAGAGATTAAAGAATGACCAAGTCAAGTCGGACCCGAGGTATGGGACTTCGTCTCAATCTTATTTCATTGAGGCATATTTTGTTTTATACACAACCTTCCTTTATACGGTGTATAAACCACTTTGACTTTTATGTTTATTCAAAATGAATATTTTTTATACTAAGTGTTTAATAAAGGACAAAATGGAATGTTTTTGTCGTACGTTTTCGGCGACAACGACTTCTCTGCCTTCATGACCATTATTTGAGTTTCGGCTTCCTCTACAAGCCATACCTTTTTTTAAAAGAAAAATAAATACCATGTTTTACTTTTCATTTATTTTGGTATTGAAAATGGTTTTCATAATTTTTTTATATCAATCTGTTTTATTGATATCTTGTGATTAAAATGTGGAAATGTTATGTTTCCTTTATGCATGTTTTATGTGATACGATTATGTTGAGGGTCTTGGGCATTATTATGAAGATAGGTGGTTCCGTGATAAACTAAGGGTGGGTGAGCCCGATATAGCTCTCCAATGCATTGGGTAATGCAAAGGAGTAACACGATAATGTTTCTCCGAAGAGAATTAGGGAATATACTATGATGGGTATTCCTAATGTAACCAAGAGGGTTACTCCCTACGTAAGAATGTTATGAATGAATCAAGTTACCTTTATGTCTTATGATTTCTATGATTTATTCATGATTTTATGAGGTATGTTAACGTGCATATGTTTTATGGATAAATTATGATTTCATTCTTATGTATATATGTACTCATGTTTCCATTCCATACTTTTTATAACCCTTACTGAGCGTTTTATGCTCATCCAATGTTTTTGAAATGTTTTTCACAGGTTAATTGAAAGGTACATGATATGATGATAGTATCAAGGAAGTGTCATGAAAGAATCCATGTTTTATTTTAAATATGTTTCTATTGATGGGAAAAATGAATAATATCTTTTATGTAACCAATTTGTTTAAATGTGGAATGTAATGCATTTTTTATGATATAATTATCTAAAACTCTAAACCTGAAAAGATCCTCAAGGTGTAATCTTGAAATAACTCAAGATTAAGTAATGTTTAAGGTCGGGACCTTATATAAAAAGTGGATGAAATCTCCTTAACTTGTGTATTGACTTCCTTTGTTCTCTTACTTTCTTCCTCTTAATCGGGTAACTCCTTTTTGTTTGTACCAAAAGAATTTATTTTATTTTTTAATGCCCAATGGAAGAAGTTTTGGAGTAAGGGATTGTTGTTGGGAAGTGTATTGGGAAGATATTCTCTAATATTAATAGCTTTTATAACTGTTAAGTGAAGAAGAGGAAGTCACCTTATATAGGGATGGAAAATAACACTCTTGGAATTTTTTTAAAAAAATGTTATGTGTACCCACATTTTTACATAAATATTTTTCTACCAAACTAAAAGAACTAATGAATGGATGGCTCACGGATGAGTCATGAATAGAAAATGGGTGTTGGACATCTTTTTAAGTCATTTTGTGTCTTAAATTTAATGTTTATTATATTATTTACCTAATTATATTCTTATCTGGTATAAATACTTTTTATCAATTTAATAATTACATTGGGTCAAAAACAATGTTCATCATATTTGAAATTATAAATTATTATAATTCAAAATATGGAATCCATTTTTCCAAATTTTAATAACATATGATTCATAAATTAATTTAAAATTATTCCTACAAATGGGATGACACAACAAGGATTTTTTAAGTAAAACATCAAATATATAGCTTCGTTTTTATAACAAATTTCATTGTGAAATTGATTCCAATGATCTTAATTGGATTAATTTAAAAAATATTATTTAATTAAAATTTTAAACCAATGTAGAAATAAATTTATCCTTAAAGATAAATTAGTTGAAAAACTAAGTTTAAATGAAAATTAATTTTTTTTCAATATCCATTGAAAAATGATATTTCAATGAAAAATCCAAAAAATTCGAAAAATGATAATTTTGGCATTGAAATTTAAAAATTGAGGTACGTTTTATCAAATTAAATTGATTAATAATTCTAAAATTAAATAATTTTTTTTCAAAGAATGATAATAAAATCAATTCGTTTGAGAAAATAGTATTTTAAAAAAAATATAAAGTCTTTACCAAAAAATTATATCTTTCATCATGAATATGTTATATTTATATAAAACCAGAAAAAAAATATTTGAAAAGTTGTTATCATTACTCATATTAATCTATTTAATGTGTAGATTATAATTATATCATTTAAATAATTATATCAAAAGTGACATTTCATATAAAATCAATGTTCTGTGTAACGTATTCCAGCACACAAGCTGACCTTGATTTCCGATGTTGAGAAATATAAAGTTTATGTTATGTTTAGGGAACGATTAACAAAGTTTCACGTATAATTCAATACAAACATAGTTCTTTAATAAAAAAACGATGTTTCAATGTTACCTGAAATGTACAAAATCGCAGAGGTAAAATTAATTTGAAAACATAATAATCACCAAATCTCAAGGTGTTACATTCTAACCCCCATAAAATGAATATCTCCCTTTAAATTCATATCAGTTATCAAATTATTAATAATTAATATTTTCATTCACAATAACTCTCATAAAAAAATTTCATACTAAAACTTCCCCTAAAATTTGATTGTTCGTACAATAATAGTTACCAAATGTAACATATAACTAGGTTTCCATATAAAGAAACATAGGTAGGAATGAAGATTGGACATGGTGGAAAAGTGTAAATATTTATAGGTAGTGATTGAATACATTTATAGTAATCTAATGAATGATCAATGAGAATTTTAGGCCCTCAATTAGATAAATTGGTGATACTTTATATGTCCATCTATTCAATAAAAAATAATGTTTTAGTACAACATGCTTCATATTATTATAATATCATTGATAAGTTATATTATGGACCAATAATAAGAAGAAATATAATTACTTGATATATTTCTATAAATATAATTTTACACAGTATTTGTTCATTTAAATATTTTTAAAACATATATTACGTTATAAAAAGTATGTGTAGAATTTAACATTGATGTAAGATTCACTGAAATACACATTTGATACCTATTAAGGCCCATAAAATAATGAAATGTATAAAAATTTATATATAAGTATTCATAAAAATTCAATATTTTTAAAACATTAATGTCCAATGAAAAAAACACTAGAATTTCATCATAAATAGTTATTCTTAAAAACAATTATACATTAACCAGGAAATCACATAGTCTAGTGGTAGTCATGAAACCCTTGTCATCCTTTGGTAATGGGTTCAAGTCTTGAGGCCTTTCCAGACATTATTGGTTGTCACCCAAAAAACAAAATACTCTTTTCTAAAACTACACAAATAAAATTTTTAAAATAGGTGGACATCCATGAAATAAGGGTAATTTTTATATTATTATTTAAATAATGTTTTCAAAACAATATCAATGTATATAGACATTCTACAATTTTTTACACAAACATTTAATTAATGAATAAGCATGAAAAACCTCTAAAACATTGAAAAAATATATTAAAAACGAAGTAAAAATACCAACATTACATTGATCCCCCAAATATCAGAAAATAGATATTGGTTTCCACATTACAATCATTTGAATACACTAATGGTAAATTCGATTGCATTATGGTAAAAAAATTAATTTGAAAAAATCCATTTAGAAACCATGATTTATACCCTTTTCAATATATTACAAGATATATTCCATAAATCGAAGATGTTATAAACTAATTCTATGATAGAATGAACTAAATTTCAATATATCCTTAATTAGATCCTAGGTAAAATGTACAATCCATTTTACATATTCATATCTCACATATCATTAGCGAAACAACATTATCATAAAATATGGAATATTTTAAGGGTTATCTTTACCTTAATCATGTAATTTCTGTGTACATCACTTTTCCATTATATGTATTTTTTATTCCATTAGAACCATTAATCATCTTCTTGTAAATCCATAGTGAAAGAAATTAACTGCACAGTACTTATATATTTCACCATTCAAATAACATAATTCTTTATTCTAAATACATATAAACTTTTATTACAAAACATCTTCCTTATTCCATTAAAAATGCTACCACATCCTATTATATAATACATATTTACATTAACATTTCATCTGTAGTTTCTTCGTCATTAGAAATATATCCATTACTCATATCATCTTATTTATCCTCATCCAAAGAATTCCTCTTATAGAATTGAGTTTCATAATGAACTTTTATTCCACACTGAAAATAGTTATCCTTTTATGATACCTTATTGAGGAAAACGTTCTCATCAATTTATTTAACCAAACACTTCATTTTTCCCATGAAGTCACATACTTTGTGTCCATATTTACCAATGTCAATAAATCATCTTTTTCCTAAAATCCATTATCAGATGTGATTATTTCTACATTATAGAGACAAGGAAAATATAATCTTACTTAATCAATGGTATCCATTATTGGAACTCTCATAGAACATCTTATTTCTCTCCCTTGGTGAGTTTGATAGTTGGTTAAGGTTCATGTTGTTAGTAATTTTCTTTTAAAACTTATTAGGCATGATCATATCATCATTTACTCCAATGATCATTTCACTTGACTGCTCATCAAAATAACATTCATCACATTCAACATTAATCCATATCCTTCAAGTTCAAACCATTCACTAAAACTAGAAGTAGTGTATTAACATTACATATCATAGCTTAAAAACACATATTTATGAAAATAATTACTTATAGAATGAATAAATCATGACACCATCCTCAATCTATGGATCCCTACATTCATATTTTTATATTAATAGACAACTTCAACTTGAATCCATCATGATGAAAATGATGCATTTGTAAATTCCCAAAGAATATCCCTCGAGAGTGTCAAACCAGGTAGGTAGCATGAAACATTGTCGTGTAAAAGAATTCCATAAGTTGGGCCTCGAACATCATGTTTGTGATGTTACCCCTAGGTACATCTATGCTAGAGCCACATCCACTTGAACATTCCATAATTGGAATAATTTCATTAAATCCACTCACTCTATCATCTACCAAAATTATAAGACATTATCCTATACTTTACAAAATCTTTGGACATAACCTTATAAATTTCATTAGTGTTCTCACTAAGTTATTCTCATTATAGCTTCTTATGGTTGTCAATGTTTTTGAACTGATAACAATGATAATGTCCCTTTCTTTTCATACAAAGACATTACATAAAATTTGAAAATTACTCTAAATATAATACAAGTATTTTCCTAGAATCTGTACTAGTATAGTCCATTTGGAAGCATGTAAACATAATCAATGATACATAAATGAGATAAATTATCTCATATTAGGATCTTCATTACTAGCTCCCTTCTTAGAAACATCTAAAATAATACATATATTCATAACCTGGGATTGAAACAAAACGTGGGTTGAGATAAACTAATCAGTAAGGGTAAAAAAGGTAGATATGTAAGTATAATCAGGAGACTAAGGGTATGAGAACATGTTTCTGATAATATATGATCATAATGTAACACCCCCTACTTCAATGGTACACTTTTCTTTGAATAATACAATAAGTTGCACTGTAAAAAACTTCAAGTTCTAGCACACCAAGAACAATAGAACTAGCCATTATGAATAGTAATACCCTCCTATTGAAATTAGATAAACTTTATTTTTCAAAATAGACTTCTTATTTGGATTCATAATATCAAAATTATCATTGGGTGATTTTTTTGTATTTTTCTGAAAACATCTAATTTTTGATGAATAGTGAAAACACTACGTTATTGATTAAAACCAACATTTATTTGAATAATTATTATTTTTATATAAATTTATTATAAAGTCAAAATAGATAAATATTTATTATAATAGTCCAATGTAATTAATTATAGTCATTTTATAATAACATTATGCCTTTGAAATTTTATTAAACTTTTTAACCACTTTTACTGACCTTCTAGGCAGATATGAAAATTTTCATAAAACGTAATTTTATAGCATATGTGATTTGAATTTCAAAAATCATAGAGACACTTTTGAAATCTAATATTAAAATTCTGTTCAATAGGATAGAATTTATTTGGTGAATATTAAATTTTGAATTTTATTTAGCACAATTAAAAGTAAATTGGCTAATTCAAGGTAAAAATGATATTATAATTACCCTAACACATTCCCTAATTATATAAAATAAGTGAATTTCGACCAAAATAAACCTTATGAATAAAATATGATCCTTCTGGTCCACATGTATTAGATTTGGACATTAATTATATTTTATTTAAATAAGAGTTAAAAGTGAAAAATTCAAATTTTAATAACTAAAACATTTTTAATATAGATTTATAAACATGATAAATTCAATGATAAATTTTAAACAGAAATATAAAATTATTTTCTACATAATGGTATCTTATTTATAATTTTTAGGTACAAAAAAAATTTAAGTTATTTATGACAAAATTATGATGCAATATTTAACTTATTACAGAATGATTAAAATAATTGATATTTTAACTTTTAAAATAAATGTAAATTGATAATTTTGATGAGTTCCACGAATCATATAGTATAATATGTCTTGTTATGGTTTTTTAATTTAAGTTTTTAGATGTAATAAATTTGTTACTACTTTCAAAAAAACCAAATACTGAAGAGTCTCAAAATTGATAAAAAATAGTTTTTAAAGAAAATACTTTTTAAATAAATGATTTAATATTACTAAAAATATAAGGATAGACCAAATCAGAAATATAAGGCTGGATATGTCAACAATGAACCATATGAGGTTCCCTTGTCTTTTTCTGGTATATTTATTAACCATTTATTATAATAATATCAAAAGATGTGGGAATATTTAAACTATTTAACTAATAGTTATATAAAAAAGATAAGGTTAATATAGTGTCATAAAAATGTCTAAAACCTATTATTTGCAATTTTTTTGTCCCCAAACCACCTAATATTTGAAATAAATACTTTTTGAGCCATTAAAAAATGAATATGATTGTATAATAAATTGATATTTATTGATTTTACTAAAGTGACCACCACCCCTCTTATAAAATGACACTCCTCTTAATTTTACACCTCCAAATCATTTTTCCTCAGCCAAACCCTGATCAAATATCATCCCTACAACCCTCACCATTCCCTATAGTCCTTACATTGGAAATTATTCCAACTTAATAAGCACATCTTTTCAAATACATAGGATGAACCTGAAGAAGATGTGATAATTCCATCACCTCTTTTAATGATATTTTCTTTCTATACATCCTCTTTTTTTGTTTCCATTCCAAAATAATAACTACATTACCATATAAATACTATACATTTATTTTATATATTTTAAAACCTTATTAAACATTCTATCCATCTTATGAATGACAAAGTCACCAATATTGTGTTCATACGGCTTACTGTCTCCACGTCATGGTGTAGTTCATTATTCAACACTTCATTATTTGGATGGGTATAATAGTGAGTTTAATTTATATATATAATAAATATAACATGTTAGTGATAAATTATATATGATATAACATCAAATTAAACACGATTTTACCATCAATTGAAATATATTGGTGCTCGTGCGTACGTACGGATTACTGCCTCCACGAACGTGATGAGATTCATTCCCCATCATAACAATTCAAGAATAATTTTCTTTTTATGATTAAAAATAATGTTTGAGAACTTAATATCAGTCTACATATGAATAAAATACATCCTATCAATAAGAAAAATGACTTATGTAACAATACATATAAAGGAAAATGATTCAGCTAACTCCCAAATCAAATAAACAACTCAAATATTATTTACAAAGAAATATTATAAGTTCATATATGATATCATATTTCTATATATGGTTCTTTTAAATTTTAATAACAATGATATTATAATTAAATTATAGGTTAACATACCCTTGAATAAGTCAATTTAATAGTTAAGGGTTTATTTTACAATCTCATTATTATCCGAGGTTTTTTGTGCGTAAGTATCTATAGGGAATTCTTTATCATCCTCATCTGTGTTTCTTAAAAATCTATTTCAAAACATTTTTATCATTTCTTATAATATGGGATAAAATAATTTATAAACTTGTTGTAATTTTTATAAATTTTATGGAATTTAATCATTCAATCATTTTCCAAACAAGGTATTTAGGACCCTATTGAATAATTAAGGTAAGAATGTTTTTTTACTTATATTGCAGGTGTGGTCGTTTTTCACCTCTATAACACCTTTGAAGCTTCACTTAAAAGATTATAAGAATATTTTAAAAATAAATTTTTCCTTTCAAAAATACATGACTTTTAAATTATTTCCAAATATAAGGGGACATTTCTCTCAAATAGTTTTGATATCTTCTATTTGAACATTCTTTGATGGAATTTACAGTTGTTTGAAATTTATTTATTAAGATACAATATTCCATATTTTATTGAAGTTTTTATGATATTTTTAACTATGGTTGGGTTATTTTTATACCATTCATGGTTTATGGATAAATTATTAACAATTTATATGACAGTTTTAATACAAATGTTTATATTATGTTTAATTTTTTTCATATAGGGAATGCATTTGACTTAGTAAGTGATGCGTAGAGCCCATTAAATATCCTCAATGCATCAGTAGATCTAATGAGACAAACTAGTGTCCTGGAACAAGACCTTGAAAAAATATTATTTCTAGTCGCAAAATGAGGCCTTGAATATGTGGTTATTATGTCCACATTATACATTCTATCATTATGAATGTTGCTATAGATATTACATGTGATTATTCGACTCATATAATATCTAGGTAAATAAGTAAATGGCCTTTTTTTATTTATATTTTACATATTATTCTAAAGCTTATGTTTAAAAGGCTTGTTTTTATGTCTTATACATTGCCTTCAATATTTATTATTATTTATGAATGTTTCCTCTATATTTTTACCCTTACAGCGCATCAGAGCTCACCCCTTTCTTATGTTTTATTTTTCCTAGGATGTGATGAAGTATATTCCGATTGACCTGTAGGGATAGGCTATCGGATATGAGTGTGTTCAAAGGAGACACATTTTTTTGTTTTTTGTTTCATAATGTAACATAAAAATTATGTATCTAGTACTTCCAAGGATATTAAACTAATCAGTCTTTCGAGACATGATATCCAATGATCATGCCAATGTTATTTAATAATGCACTGAAAATGGGTAACTATTATCGGGGCATTATAGTTTGTATCAGAGGATGTCTAGTACGATCCATGGAAGCTATATTTAGAAAAACTATGATATGAGAACATTACCCTAAGATAGACATTGATGATTAGTATAAAAGAACATACTATAATTTGGGTAATGTTGAGATTTTTGGAATTTTCCAAGAAATAAATCCTTGTCAGGATATGATCAGGTAGAGGTGCCACGGGCACAGATGTACCATAGAGTTAAAATTTTAACAAAGAGCATGGGGCTTGACCCAGGGTATCATTGTACATGGCAACAGGCCTTCCTGCACTCCTGGTTACAACACTCGTGGGGGACATACTTATGATAATTCACATTTTCTATACAAAACTTTATTATGGCTTTAAAAATAAATACATCCACAATGAAAACATTTTCCTGATAATGGATTAATCCATAAACTGTTTAAATTATATTAATTGTTTTACATGTTTGGAATTATATATTGTGATTCTTATACTAATCTAGAGTAATCCATGGTTTATAAATGGCTCCCCGTGGAAAAAATGGAAACCCTATAAACACACGTAATTCAAGAATGGATTTTCCCCTACTCAATATAATTATAGTGGAGTTGGTGAAGCAAAAAGTGTTGAAAAACTAATAACCATACTAGGAAAACTGACTTAGGTAATGAATAATAACCTCACCTGTATGGAGCACCCTGATCCACAAAATGGTTGATCAAGGTTAGACCTCTTCATGAGAAAACAACCACCGATATTTAATGGGACTACAAATCCATTTGTAGCTGAGCAATGAAAAATTTTCATAGAGAAAATATTTCTTTGTTTGCAGAGCAAGGTAGTGAAATAACTATGGGTGAGGCAAGGAATGTTCAAATAAAGGATGTACATATTGTTCAAGAATATTTTGATGTGTTTCTAGAGTATTGCCATGGAAACCCTCCAGTATGAGAAATTTAGTTTTCAGATGATTTAATTCCTTGTTCATGGACCATATCGAAGACCCATTATAGAACGGAAACTGTGGTATTAATTAAACAAAAGATAAATTTAGAGTAATTGAGTAATAATGGATTTATTCACCCTATTTTATATTCATAGAGAGCCCCTATAATATTTTATATAAAGAAATATTGATCAATGAGGTCGTGCAATGACAACAGGGAATGCTATAACAATAAAGAACAAGTATCCCATACCGCACATTGATGATTTCTTTGATGAAATTCATGGAGCTCCATATTTTGAAAATATTCATCTTTGATATAGATATCATCAGTTGTGTTTGAAGAAGGAATACATTATTAAGACATTATTTCATTCTAGGTATGGGCTTTATGACTTTACAGTAATGACTTAGGGACTAAATAATGCACCATCTATTTTCATGGATCAAATGAATTGAGTTTTCAAGGAATATATTGAAAACAATTATTAGTATTTATTTATGATATATTGGTATACTCAAAAAGATAAGAAGATCATGAAAATCACATTCACACTAAATTAAAAACCCTCAGAAGAAATTAATTATATGGGAAGTTTAACAAGTGTGAATTTTGGCATTATGAGATATCTTTTCATGGAAATATTATCTCTAAGGATGGAATCTCTATTGATACATCCATGAAATGATCAATCCATGAATGACTAGAACCGACGAGTATAACCGAGTTACAAAGTTTTATTGGTTTGGTAGGTTATTATCGATGTTTTGTACATAATTTTGCCTGATTTTCTAAGCCATTATAAAAGATCACATGTAAAGGGGTGTAATATGTTTGGAAAAAAGAGTGTAATGAATATTTTGATGAACTGAATAGAAGATTAGTCAATTATCCTATCTTAACTATACCATCGAGGAATGATGGGTTTAATATTTATAATGATTCTTCAAATAAAGGACATAGTTTTTCTTGTATGAAGAATGATAGGCTTATTGCCTATGCATCATCACATCTAAAAATTCAGGAACAAAACATTCCTACTCATAATATTGAATTATCACCTATAATCTTTGTTTGATGATATAGAGACAATCTATCTATTGTGAAAATTTGATATATATATATATATATATACACTAATCACAATATATTTTAGTATATGTTATCATATAAAGTACTGAATATGTGGTAAGGATGATGGCTAGAACTACTCAAGGATTATGATTGGACAATACACTACCACATGGGGAAGGAAAATAATGCGGCAGATGATTTGAGTAGAAAAGATCATGTAGTTATGATAATGATGAGAATTGAAAGGGATCCTATGCTCATGGATCTAGTAAACAATGATATGGGAATAGTCATGGAAGGTGAAACATCAATACTTTTTCAAAAGGTTTCCAAAGCATCATTACATGAAAGGACAAAAAGTTCTCAGACTAATGATTATGAGTATCAAAATAAAATTCATAATGTGACTGATGGGAGATTGATCAACTTAATATTTAAGATATAGTTTCAGAATATTAAAATAGGTTTTATGTTACTGATATACCTTATCTAAAAATGGAATTACTAGATGATTCTCAAAGCTTCAATTCCCTTATAAACCCTGAGAACACTAATATATATATATATATATATATTTGAAGAACATTTTTGGTGGTACAACCTAAAGAGGAATATTGTTGATTAAGTGTCAAGATGTACAATTTTCAACTAGTTAAGGCTATAATACAACATCCTGGAGGAGTCATGAAACCTCTTCTGACACCTATATGGAAATGAGATGATATTACAATGGACATCTTCATGGGGCTACCAAAGACTCCTAGACGGAATGATGCAATATGGGTAATTGTTAATCATCTCACCAAGTAAACACAATTTCATGATATAAGTAATGATTTACCACATTATCGATTTGCAAGACTATATATAAATGATGTTTTAAGACATAATGGTGTACCCCTATCGATTGTTTATGATCGTGGTCCTCATTTTACATCATGATTCTATAGTATTTTTCAGAAATACCTACATAATGAACTTCTTTTGAGAATTTCCTAACACCCTCAAACTAATAGACAATCGGAACGGACTATTCATTCCTTAGACGAAATGTTGAGATCTTCTCACGTGACTTCCAAGGTATGTGGCATCAGTATTTAGCTTTGGTAGAATTTTCCAATAACAATAAAATCTATTTATATATTTAGATGGCACCATATGAAGGGTTATATGGAAAGAGTTGTCTCACACCAACTTTTTGAGGTGATGTTAGTGAAAGAAAAATTTTAGGCCCAGATCTTGTTGATTAAACAATATAAAATTTTAAGATTATCAAAACACATATCAAAGAAGCTCAATGTAGGAAAATGAGAAATGCCGATTACTAAAAGAATGATTTAGAATTTCAAGTAGTAGATCATGTTTTCATGATCTTATCTCCATGAAAGTGAGTTATGTGATTCAATAAGAAGGGAAAATTTAGTGTCAGGTACATCAGACCATTCGAATTTCTAGAATGAATTTGAGTTGAATCTTATTTTTTGGAGATTCCTCTATGACTCTTCAGAGTTAGTGATGTGTTTCACAAATCACTATTGAGAAAACGCATGCCCGATGCAACGAATGTACTCAAACATTGTAGAACTAGATCATGATATGTATTATTGTGAAGAGCCTGTCACGATTTATGATACTAGAAAAAAAAAATTTAGAAACTGGACGACTCTTCTGGTAGAACTTCTATGGATAAACCATAATATGGAAGATGCCATGTGGGAATAAAAATAAATTACGATGAAGAAACACCCAAATAATTTTATACAGAAATATTCTACAAATTTTTTGGACAAATTTATTTGAATTAGGGAAGAATATAACACCTCAATATTACATGGTACACATCTCTATGAATAAAACCATAACTTGTGTTGTAAGCAACATCGAGTTATAGCACACAAAAAAAATCAAACTAGCCATAATGAATACTAAAACCATATTTTTGAAATTTTATATTTTTTTTACAAAATGGACTTCATTTTTGGATTTGGAATATCCAAATTATCTTAATGTGGTTTTTTTGGTATTTTTTTGAAAGACTAATATTTTTTATGAATGGTGGAAAACACTGCATTGTTGTTTAAAATTGACTTTTATTTAAATAATAATTTTTTTATATAAATTTATTTTAAATTTAAGATAGATACACAATACCTATATTAGTCCAATGTAATACATTGGAGTCATTTTATAATATTATTGGATGTATAAAATTTTAAAAAACTTTTTTACGACTTTTACCCACCATTAAGGCACATTTTCATAGAAGGTAATTTTACCACTTCTTGGAATTGAATTTCCCAAATATGGGAGACAATGTTTTAATCAATAAAAAAATATTGGTTCAATAGGATTAAAATATTTTTGGTGAATAATATTATTTGAATTTTATTCACCATGGTTGAAACAAAAGTGGGTAATTAATGGTAAAAATGATATTATAATTACCCTTAAACATGTCCAAATTCTACAAGATAAGTGTATTTTGACCAAAATAAACCTTAGGAATAAAATATTATCCACTTTTATCTACATATAATTGACTCAGAAATTGATTTTATTTTATTTTATGAATATTTAAAAGTGTTAAATTCAAATCATAATAACTAAATTTTTTTAATATAGGGTTATAGATAAGATAAATTATACTATAAATATTCATTAGAAATATTAGATGATTTAATCCATAATGGGTTTTTATTTATAATTTTAATATATTAAATAATTAAATTTATTTATGATAAAATGATTGTGTAGTAATTTCCTAATTAGTGAAAGATTAAATAAATTGATAATTTAAATATTAAAATAAATATAAATTGAGAACTTTGACACATTTCACTAATTTTCATGGTTAATACGAAATTTTAGGATTGTTTAACTGAATTATTTTCTATGTAAAAATTTTTTTATGAATTTCAAAAAACCCAAATACTAAATAGTTTCAAAATTGACATAAAGGAATTTTTAAAACAAATACTATTTTATAAAATGAAATAATATTTCTAAAAATCAATGGTTCTATCAAAGGAAATATATAAGATTTTAAATATCAATAATGAACCATTGGGGTTCTGCTGTATTTTTATTTTATGGTTATTAACAATTTATTATAATATTACAAGATTACATAGTAAAATTTAAACTATTTAGCTAAGAGTTAAATCTAAATTTTAAGGTTAATATGGTGACCAGAACTTGTCTAAAACCAATTAGTTGAGAGGTTTTCATACTAATCCCACTATAACTTGGAAATACATCCTTTTAGAGAAATTATAAACCTACTATTATTTTTTAATAAATTAGTATTTCACGAATTTCTTAAAGTGACCCTCACCTCTCATGTAAATGGTTACTTACCCTTATATAATTTCTCACATAGAAAGCCATTTTTCTCTGTCAAACCCTTCTCAAATATCCTCCAAAATACCATATATTCAACCTAGGGGCCTTACATCAATAATATATTGTAACACTCTAAGGTTTTGAAAATAAATATAGAATTAAATTTTATAATATAACCATTAAAACACAACATTGTCTCTTCTATGTTTTGAATTTCGAAAAATAGACATCTAGAGTTGTGTTCAGTAAGTCATTTAGAGACTGATAGAACGAACTTGATTTTTTTTAGTGAAGGGTAACATACCCTTATGAATAGTAATATGACCCTAATTATTAGTAAATTTTTTTGTTATTTTATTTTCTTAAGGCTAGAAGATAATAACATCTTGGTTAATTTTTCATTGTGATAAAGAAGTAGTTGTAGAATTAGAACTGTAAATTTTTGAATTAAGTATGCTTTTATTTAAAAATTAAATTAATAATATTTAGAGAATTATTTTTGAAAAATGGATTTCAATTTTTAAATATACACATCTAAAAATGGAAGGGTTGAATTTTTGGGATTTTTCTGAAATTCATGAATTTTTTATGAATAGTGAAATAAGGTAAAATACCGTATATGAAATATATCAGTTAAATACACTATTCAAGACATCACAAGTGATGCAAGGACACGTGGTTCTAACTTACGTGCCATTTCTAATATTAGTGGTCAAATGAAAGAATACAATTGTTGTCTTGAGAGAAATAATAAAATAATGAATTAAATATTCAAAAATTACTCATCTCCTCCACTATAAAAAACCCCCAAAACAACCTATTCTCTTCACTACTCTATGCCTTAAATCACCTCAATGTTCTTTCCAATTAACCATACCTAGTCTCTCCCCACTTCCAAGAAGATTCTGGTCTTTCCAAAACACCAAAACCCCTTCCCTTAAGGAGATTCTCAGGGAGGTTATTTCAAGAGATAAAGAACCCTTCTTTTTCATTAGGTTTCATTTCAATTTATCATCCTTTTAATTCCTCACCTCACCTCCTCTATACAAATGACCATGATAACTCCATTAACATGTATATACTGGATTTAAATAATTTTAATGGAAGAACCATCATGAATATTCTTAATCCCTCCCTTTTATTTTTATAAACGAAATCGACATCCATGAGGTTCAGATTTATAACCTTTGTGGATGACGAAGTTTCATTCTTCAATTTCATCATTATTACATGTAATGAAACCCTATTCATGGTTTAACTAGACTATAATATATCTGTTATTGCCTAATTAATATTCCAAAACTTGAATATGTACATATAATTAAGTTATATGACACAACTAGTTCATAATTTTCCAAATATTGTCGAATAATCGATGTGGTGGTCTTCTAACAAATCATCCTCATTCAATGTAAACAAATGTTATAAATGACTATTATAAATTATTTATGTTAATTAATAATATATAATTCCACTCCTGGATATTTATAATAATTCCACATGAACTTTATTACATAAAATCAAGTGAATCGAATATGAAAATAATGAAACCGAACACTCCAGAACGACGGAATTCAATAAAATAACTTTTCACTAAAGACATAAATGAACTAACTAGAATAATGGTAAACTACATAAATGTATAATAGGTTTTTAAATAAGTTATTAACGAGTATAATTTCAGCTTCCAGGATCTTAATTACAAGAGAGGAACACATTTGGAGTTAAGGTATGGTTTTTTTCACACGAACTTCCACTTTCCTTCAGGATAGTTTAATTTTAAAATTACCTAGATGTAATTATAATGTATTGTAATGTAATTAAAATATATTTTGTGTAAGTATCATATATATGTTTACAAACCATAACCCTTCCTTATTTTTTTGTATAATAATACGTTTTAAAAGGAACTTTAAAAATTGTTTCCAAAATACAAGCCTGGTTAAAGGGAGTTTGTCAAATTCTTACCTATTTTCAGGGGAACTATATAATCTATTTTTGGAAACCATTATATTTATAAAACCACTCATTTTATTATGAAAATATGATCTTACTTCACTTGTGGTTTTATACAAATATTTTTCTAGAAGAACTCTTCTTTTCAAAATAAAAGAGTATTTATCTCCAGAATTGCTTAATGATTTTATAAGAGTGTGTTCCTCTAATTCCCCACTCATGTTGATTCCATGGTATTGTTGGGTTTAATAATTTATGATTTCATCTACCATATTTGATTTAATGGTTTATTTTTAACTCTATTGTGGTGGATCTATCCTAAAACCATTCACCATATTACCTGTAATGGTTAGTGTTTTTTGTTTAATGATTCAGGAAAGAGAGATACATTTCATATGATAATTTCAATATGAATGTATATGTTTTTTATGTTTATCCCTTCTCATTTTAGGAATTAGTTGGACTTAATATGTGATGGGTGGGGCCCGCTATTGCCCCTCGATTCATCGGTAGGTCTCATGAGACAACTAGACGTTGAATTGGTCGAGGCCTTTCCCAATGTGATATGGATTTTGGTCGAGGACATAATCACTAGACGTCTTGGTCGTGGCCATGCCAATATGTTTCATAATTTCTGGATTATTAATTTCCCTCATTATGTAGAAATTAGTTCAATGTTCATGGGGGTTATTCAACTAGTAGAATACCCATGGTTATGTTTTATTATTTCATTATTTACTCAGCTCATATTCATGCCATAATGTGTTCATGTTTATAATCAAAGGAATTTTTTTTCAATTATAAACAATGTATAATGTTTATATTATCTTCTGCTCTATTTATTACTCTTACTGAGCATTTGAGCTCACACCTTTATTATGTTTCATTTTCTCAGGGCGAGAAGAATTCTATTATGAATAACTTGCTGAAATAACCTACGAGTTATGAAAGTTGTCTAAAAAGTTTCAATGTTGTTTTTCATTTCAAGTTGTAATGATGAACTTATGTATGTATCTTGTTTCCAATAATACCAAACTACTCATCCCTAAAGGATTCATATTCCTTGTTTGTATGCCAATGTAATCAAATAAGGCACCGAATCTAGGAAATTGGGGTTGGTACTTACAGTTGGTATTAGAGGAAGTTTAATAGAATACATGGAAAATAGATTTAGAAAACGTAGAATTAGGGAAGAGTCCTTAAGTTAGTCTTTGAGGATATACATACAATAAGGTCCTGTTATTTTGGTAAGGAATAGATTATGTGGATCTTTCATGCAATACATCCCTGTCTGGATACGACCAGGTAGTGGCGGCTCTGGCATATATATATCTAGGAGTAAAACCCAAAAATGCCACAATGATCTATACTCGAATTGGAACTGGTGCACAACAAAGGGACTTTATATACTCTGGGTTACAACACTCCCGGGGGATATGCTTAGGATAATTCACATTTTATTTACAAGCCATTATAATGAACTGAAATGTAAAATATTCCTCAAAGAAACAATTTTTGTGAATATGGGATTAGTCATGCGTAGGATCACAATTTTTCTGAGTATTTTTACATTCAGATTATATATTATTATTTATAACCTAATATAGTGTGGGCCATTATCTAGATATGGGACCTAGTGGACGAAATTGAAATCACATGAATTCACGTGTCCCCTGTAGGGATTTTCCCCCGACGCACGATAATGATGTTGGATCTGGTGCTGTGACTGGTGCTGAGCAACTCATAACTATACTGGGACAACTTACTCAGGTTATGAATAATAACCTTACTCGTATAGAGAATCCAGATCCACCACATGGAGGAGCCATGCTAGATCACTTTATACAACAACAACCACCATCATTCAATGGGACTACAAACCCATTTATAGCATAACATTGGTTATGTTCCCTTGAGAAGATATTTCTCACTTTGGGATGTAATGAAATAGAGAACGTTTTCATGTAATTATATCATCTATCAGGAGATGCGGATCAGTGGTGGTCATTAATCCAAAACACAATAGAGGAGGAAGAGATAGAATAGATGGAATGGGGGGATTTTAAATAAATATTCTTTGAATTATGTTTCCCTCGTGAGAAGCGAGCAGATATGGAGAGACAATTATTTAATATGAGGCAGAAAAAAGATGATACTGTTGAATGGTACGAAGCTAACATCACAAGATTATCAAGACATGTCGTGGACTACATACGATATCCAAGGATGCAAAATTGATCGATTATTTGATGGCCTAAATCATTCCTCTAGTGGGAACTAGTCTCCGAAATTTTTTCATCATATGAGGATATAGATTCATTTTCTATCAAGATAGAAATATAATTCACTAAGTCTTATGACTTTAAGGGAATGCAATAAAAGAAGAGGGCTGCTGAAGACTCTAGAAAAGGAAATAAGGAAATGGAGAAGAAGGGATGAGTTTAATTTCCACCATGTGACAATTGTGGAAGGAAACACCCTGGTGCATTCTTAAATGGAAATAGAGTATGCTACATATGTGGTCAGAAAGGCCATCTTATAGGTGATTGAGTAGGGAAGAAGGAAGACAATGATGTTAAATGCTATAATTGTCAGGAGATGGGACTCTATGCTAATGATTGTCCAAAGCATCAAGGAAATATGCAATAGAAAGGGCCAAGGGATCAGTGAAAAGCTTATGCAATCACAACTACAGAGGTTGAAGTTCCTAATGATGTGGTGGCATGTACTTTAATCATTTCCTCAAATTTAGCCAATATATAATTTCATTCCGGATCGTCGCATTCTTTTATATCTTCATAGTTTTCCAAGGAAATTTTATATGTCCAATTTATTTTAATAAAAGAGTTATCAGTCAAAACTCATAGTGGATGTATCATTGCAACAAATGAATGTCTACTAGTCCCCCTCCAAACACCAAAATCTTCTCTTGTTGCTAACCTTATCATCATACTAATGACTGAATTTGATATAATTATTAGTATGTATTTGATATCATTTTATGATGAGAAGATTTATTATAATAATAAGGAAGTTAAAATTTTTGAAAATGGTGTAGAATCCCTTGTCTTTAGGGTGGAAACATCACCACCTAATTCGTATCTAGAGCCACCCCTGATAGCTCTACAGAATACAATATTTTAAGAGGAAGATAAAAAAATATCTATGGGAGAGGGAAGATATCCTCAAATTGAGGAAGTGTACATATTGAAAGAGTACATTGATGTATTTCCATAGGATTCACCTGGACATCCTCTAGAGCGGGAAGTTGAGTTCTCTATTGATTGAATTCCTGAAGCAAGACCTATATCAATGACTCCATATAGAATGTCCCCTGTGTAATTAGTAGATCTAAAGAAAAAACTAGAGGATTTGAGTGAAAAAGAATTTATTCGACCAATTGTTTCTTCATGGGGAGCCCCTGTCCTCTTTGTTAAGATGAAAGATGGATCCACGGTACTTTGTATTGATTAAAGGGAAATCAATGCTATTACAATAAAAAATAAGTATCATATGCCCCGGATTGATGATTTATTTTACCAAATTCATGGAGATCAATAACTTTTTAAAATTGACCTTCAATCCAGATATCATCAGTTGCGTGTGAGGAAGGAATATATTCATAAGACAACATTACAGACTAGGTATGGGCATTACGAGTTTACAGTGATGCCTTTTGGTCTAACAAATGCACCCTCTGTTTTCCTTGATTTAATTAATATAGTTTTAAAGGAATATCTTGATAAATTTTTTGTGTTATTCGTTGATGATATCCTCATATATAAAATAATCTATGAAGACCATGAGAATCACTTTAGGGCTATTCTGAGAACTCTAAGAAGAAATAAATTATATGGGAAGTTTAGAAAGTGAGAATTCTGGCATCAATCAATTTTTTTTCTGGGCCATATTTTCTCTAAGGAAGGAATCCTAGTTTATCCTACAAAGAAAAAGGCAATCCATGATTCACGCAAGACAAAAAACATAACATAGGTACATAGTTTTATTGTCCTGGAAGGTTATTATCCGCGTTTCGTGCAGAATTTCTCCCGACTGGCTAACCCACTAACAAAGCTCACTCGTAAAGGGGATAAATTTTTTTGGACATAAGATTTTGAAGAATGTTTCGATGAACTGAAGAGATGATTAGTAAATTCTCTTATATTGAGTCTACCATCGGGGAATGACAGGTTTGTTATTTATAGTGATGCTTCAAAGAACAGACTTGGTTGTGTCCTTATGAAAAATGATAGAGTTATTGCTTATGCATCACGACCATTAAAAATTCATGAGAAAAACTATCCTACTTATGATCTTGAGTTAGCTTCCATAATCCTTGATTGTATGATATGGATACATTATCTCTATGGAGAAAAATGTGATATTTATACTTATCAGAAGAGTTTGAAGTATTTTTCTCAAAGAAATAACTCAACATGAGGTAAAAGAGATGGCTTGAACTACTCAAGGATTATTATTGCACGATAAACTACCACTCGAGGAAGGAAAATAAGGTGGAAGATGCCTTGATCCGAAAGGATCATGGAGTTTTGAACAAGATGCGAGTTGAAAGTGATCCTATTTTCATGGATCTAGTAATGATGGATATGAGAATAACCATGGAATGTGATACATCAATGATTTTTTCAAATTATTGCCAAACCATCTTTACTAGAAAGGATAAAAAGTTCTTAGGAAGATGATGAGGAGTTTCAAATGATGATTAAATTTGTGAATGATGAGAGATTGAATGACTTTGTATATGAAGATGGAACTTCAAAATTTTGGGAAGAGACTTTGTGTTCCTGATATACCTAATCTACAAAGGGAATTGTTGGTTGAAGCTCATAGTTCCAATTTCTCTATACACCCTGGTAGCACTATGATGTATAGATATTTTAAGGAACATTTTTGGTGGGACAACATGAAGAGGGAGATTTCTTATTTTGTGTCAAGATGTATCGTTTGTCAACATGTTAAAGCAGGAAGGAAACAACCTGGAGGAGTATTGCAACCTCTTCCCATACCTGAGTGGAAATGGGATAATATCATGATTGACATTGTCATGGGACAACCAAAGACTATTATAAGGAACGAATCAATATGGGTCATTGTTGATCGTCTTACCAAGTCATCACATTTTCTTGCTACAAGAGAATATCTACCACTTGAATGTCTAGAAAGACTATATAATAATGATGTTGTGAGACTTCATGGAGTAACCCTATCTTTTGTTTCTGATCGTGATCCATGTTTTACATCAATATTCAGGAAAAGTCTACAGAAGGACCTAGATACTGATCATCGTTTGAGCACTGCCTACCACCCACAAACTGATGGACAATCAGAACAGACAATTTAGACATTGGAAGACATGTTGAGGTCTTGTTTCCTTCATTTTCAAGTCATGAGGAATCATTATTTACCTCTCGTAGAATTTTCCTACAACAATAGCTTCCATTCAAGTATAGAGATGGAACCCTATGAAGCATTATATGGGAGGCGATGTCGTAAACTAACTTATTGGGATGATGTTGGTGAATGAATGCTCATGGGCCCAGAACTTGGTTAAAAAACAATGGAAAAGGTGGGGATTATCTAGAACCATATCAAAATAGCTCAAAGTATGCAAAAGAGCTATGCAGATAACCGAAGGAATGATTTGGAGTTTCAAGAAGGTGATCACGTTTTTATAAAGGTATCTCCATGGATGGGTATCATACGATTCGGTAAGAAGGGAAAGTTATGTCCGAGGTATATCGGAACATTAGAAATTTTGTACCGTATTGGAGTTGTAGCTTACCGTTTAGAAATGCCGCAAAGTCTCTCTAAGGTTCACAATGTGTTCCACGTGTCAATGTTAATAAATTACATGCCAAACCCAACACATGAACACACTTATGAAGAAGTGGAACTTCAGCCTGATCTATCTTACTAGGAGGAGCCTATCAAAATTCTTGAAACTAGATAACAAGTATTGAGAAATCAGATGACTCATATGGTGAAGGTTTTATGGAAGAAGCAACTTGGGAGCCTAAGGAGTATATGTCAAAGACATAGATGAATATTTTTTGGTAATATACATGGAATTTGAGGCTGAATTTTTTGTAAGGAGGGGAGAATGTAACACCCCATGGTTTTGAAAATAAATATTGAATGAAATTTTATAATATAGCCATTAAAACACAAAATTGTCTCTTCTATGTTTTGAACTTCAAAAAATGGTCATCTGGAGTTGTGTTCATTAAGTCATTTGGAGTCTGATAGAACAAACATGATTTTTTTAGTGAATAGTAACATACCCTTATGAATAGTAATATGAAAAGTAATATGTCCCTAATGTGTAGTAAATTTTATTATTATTTTATATTCTTAAGGCTAGAAGATAATAACATCTTGGTTAATTTTTCATTGTGATAAAGAGGTAGATGTAGAATTAGAAATGATATTTTTTAATTATGTATGATTTTACTTAAAAATTAAATTAATAATATTTAGAAAATTATGATTTAAAAATGTAATTCACTTTTTAATTCTAAACGTCGAAAAATGGTAGGGGTGAATTTTTGGGATTTTTCTGAATTTTTTGAGTTTTTAATGAATAATGAAATATGATAAAATACCGTATATTCAATTTATCAATTAAATACACTATTCATGACATCACAAGTGATAAAAGGACACATGGTTAGAAATAACATGTCATTATTACTATTAGGCGTCACATGAAACAATACTATTGGTTGTCTTGAGAGAAATTATAAAATAAGGAATTAAATATTAAAAAATTACTCATCTTCTATACTATAAAACCCCCCACCACTACCTCTTCTCTTAAATTCTCTAAGCCTTGAAGTTTCTCAATGTTCTGCCCGATTACCCTTCCCTAGTATCTCCCCACTGCCAATAATCTTCTATTCTTTCCAAAAGACCATAACCCCTTCCCTTAAGGATATTCTCAAGGAGGTTATTTCAATAGGTAATGCACCCTTCTTTTACATTTGGTTTCTTTTCAATTTCTCTTTATTTTCTATCCTCACCTCACCTCCTCTATCCAAATGACCATGATAACTCCATTAAAATGTATATTATGGATTTATATCATGTAATTGGAAGAACCATCATAAATATTCTTACTCCCTCCCTTTTATTTTTACAAACGAAATCGACGTCCATGAGGTTCCGATTTGAAACCTTCGTGGACGACGATGTTTCGTTCTTCAATTTCATCTTCATTACTGGTCATGAATCCATATTCCCGGTTGAACCAGGACTATAATATATGTTTTATAACTTAGTTAATATTTAGGAACCATTATATTTACATATAATTAAGTTATATGACAAAACTAGTTCATAATATTCCAAATACCGCCGAATAATTGAAGTGGTGGTCATCTAATGATTAATCTTCATTCCATGTAACCAAATGATAAAAATGACCATTATCAATTCTTTACATTCATTAATAATATATAATCCCAATCCTGGAGATTTATAACTATTACACAAGAACTTCATTACATAAAAACATGTCAACTGAATATGAAAATAAATCAAATGAACACTCCAGTACGATGGAATTCAATACAATAACCTGTCAACAAAGTCATAAATTAACTAACCAGAATTGTGGTAAACTAAATACATGTATAATAGGTTATTAAATATGTTATTAAAAAGTATAATTTCATATTATAGGAGCATAAGTACAAGATAGGAACACGTTTTGAGTTAAGGTTTGGGTTCTTTCACCCGAACTTCCTCTTGCATTCGGGATACTTTCATTGTCTAATTACCTCGATGTAATTCTTATGTATTGTTATATACTCATTTTATATTCTGATTGAGTATCATATATATGTTTAAAAACCATAACCCTTCCTTATTTTATGTATAGTTACATTTTTTAAAAGAAACTTTCAAAATTGTTTCCAAAATAAAAGTCTGGTTAAAGGGAGTTTCTAAAATTCTTACCTATTTTCATGGGAACTCTATAATCTGTTTTTAGAAATGATTATCTTTATAAAATCACTAATTTTATTATTAAAATAATATCTTACTCCACTTCTAGTTTTATAAAAATATCTTTCCAATATAAATCTTCTTTTCAGAATAAAAGAGTATTTATATCTAGAATTGCTTAATGATTTTATAAGAGTGTATTCCTCTAATTCAACAGTATTTTTTATTCAATGGTATTATTGGGTTTAATAATTTACGAATTCGTCTACAATATTTTATTTAAGGGTTTATGACTGACTCTATTGTGGATGATCTATCCTAAAATCGTTCACCATATTACTCATAATGTTTAGTGTTTTATATTTAATGATTGAAGAAAGATAATGACATTTCATATAATAGTTTCAATATGAATTTATATGATTTTTATGTTTATATACACTCATATGAAGATTTAATTGGACTTAATAAGTGATGGGTGGGGCCCTCTATAGCCCCTCGATGCGTCGTTAGGTCTCTTGAGACAACTTGACGTGGAATTGGATGAGGCATTTCCCAATGTGATATGGATTTTGGTCGAGGAATTAATCACTAGACGTCTTGGCAGAGGCCGTGACAAAATGTTTCAGAATGTCCGGAATATGAACTTCCATCATTATGAATCTATTAGTTGAAATTTCATGGGGATTATTCGACTATTATAATACCCATTCTTATGTTTTATTATGGAATTATTTACTCAGCTCATATTCCTTCCATAATGTTCTCAAGTTTATTATTAAAGGCATGTGTTTTCAATTATTCACCATGTCTATTGTCTATATTATCTTCCTCTGTATTGCATACTCTTACGGAGCATTTGAGCTCACCACTTAATTATGTTTCATTTTCTCAAGGCAAGAAGAATTATATTATGAATGACATGCTGAAATAACCTAGGAGTTATGGATTTTATCTAAGTATTTTCGATGATGTTTTTCATTTCAAGTTGTAATGGAGAACTTTTGTATGTGTCTTGTTTCCAATAATACTAAACTACTAAGTCCTTCAGGATTCAAATTTCTTTTTTGTATGCTAATGTAATCAAATAAGGCACCTACTCCAGGAAAGTGGGGTCAGGTCCTTACATATTTTCATCCTAAGGAGTCCTTTTGTTCAAATCAAAAGGAAGCACCTGAAGAAGAGATAATAATTTCATCATAATATTCAAGGTTCTTTTCTTCTTACACATCCTCATTCTCTGTGGTTTCTATACCAAAATAAAAACCCCAATAGCTTATAAAAATTTGTGATGTTATTATTAATATTTTATAACCATATTCATTTTTCTATCAATCCTATAAATGACAATGTCACCATACATGCATACGTACGACTTACCCACTCCACGGTGTGGTATAGATTGTTAATCAACACTTCATTATTTGGATGAATATGATAATTAGTATAATTTATAAAAATATTAAATATAACATGTTAATGATTCTTCTTATATGATATACCATCCAATTACATATTCTTTTACCATAAATATAATGATATTATCCCTTAGACATACGTACATATTACCATCCATGAACGTGATGAGATTCATTCCCCATTGTGACCATTCAGAAATAATTTTATTTTTTTGATTAAAAATAATGTTTTAGAACATAATATCTTCTTGGTATGAATAAAATATATATTATCACTAACAAACATGACTTACGTAAAAAACATATAATGGAAAATGAATTAGTTAACACCCAAATCAGTGATGCAACTCAAATATTATTAAAAAGGAAATATTAGAAGATCATATATGATATCATATGTATGTATTTTGTTCTTCTAAATTTTAATAGAAATTATTTAACTTTTATACAAGAGGTTAGCATACCCTCTTCCGAGGAAAAGTACATGGTAAGGGTTTCTTTTACAATCTCTTTATTATCTGAGGTTGTTTGTACGTAAGTATATACTGGGAATTATTTATCATCCACATCTATGTTCCCTAAAAATGTATTTCAAAATATTTTTATTATTTATTATAATAAGGGTTAATGTCATTTATTACATTGTTTTAGTTTTTATTCATTTTTATGAAAGTAATCATTCCAACGTTTTACAAATATATACTTTATGAACTTTTTGGAATATTAAGGTAACAATGTTTTTTTAACTTATATGGAGGGTGCAGCTTTTTCCCACCTTTATAGAACCTTCGAAGCATCCCTTACAATTTTATTTTAATATTTTAAAGATAAATGTTTTATTCTATAATTACATGACTTTTAAATGATTTAAAAATATAAGGAGATATATCTCTCAAATAGTTTTTATTTCATCTATGTCAACATACTTGGGGGGATTTTACACATGTTTTAAGTTGATTTTTTATGATAAAATCATCCAAATTATATTGAAGGATTTGTGATATGTTTGACATAAGATTTTTTATTTATATACCATTCATGGTTTATGGTTAAAGTATTAACATTTCATTTTCATGTTTTATTATGAATTTTTATGTTTTGTATTATCCTTTTGATATGAGGAATGCATTAGACTTAGTAAGTGACTGGTGGAGCCCTCTATAGCTCCATGATGCATCAGTACGTCTCATGAGACAAACTAGTGTCATGGTACTTGGCCTTGAAGAAATCTTATTTGTAGTCTTGGAACGAGACCTTGACTATGTGGTTATGATGTACGACATTATGCATTCCATTATAGTGAAATTAGCATTTGATAATACATGTGATTATTTAACTAGTAGAATATCGATGTCAATAAGTAAACTGAATTATTATATTTATCCATTCCATATTATGCTAATGTTTATATTTAAATGAATTTTTTTAGTATTATACATTTCCTTAAATATTTATTCTAATTTATGAATGTTTTTTTAATATTTTTATCCTTACTGAGCATCTGAGATCACCCCTTTCATTTGATTTATTATTCCAAAGATCTGAAGATGTGTATTATGATTGACCTGTAGGGATTGGATTTTTGTTGTGAGTGTGTTGAAAGGAGACTAAATTTTGTGGTGTTTTTAATTTATAATTTAATGTAAAACTTATGTATGTATCTATTAAATGATAGGATAGTACACTAATCGGTCGTTCGATAGAAGACCTATTGTGATCATGCTCATGTTATGTAATAATGCACCTACTCTATGTAACTACGGTTGGGTGTTAAACATACCCAGCATAAGAAAGATCATATTAACGGATCTTGTCATTAATATTGTAATTTCATATTATATGAATAATGTGGTTATAAAAAATATAATCCATGAAATAATAACACATGCGTAATACATGTAATTTTGGAAAACAAACAAAGAATATAATTTGATTTATATAGTACTAAAGGAATCGCAACCAATGCCATCATGATGGAAAAAGTCCATTACAAAACCAGGATTACACATCATAATAGTCCTACATTACAGAACTAACTTAACTTGTCATTCAAAAAATGTGTCACTGAACAGAGTTCATTTCTCATTCCACTCTTGTAATACTAAACTGGGATTTATTTTCATTCCACCCATATATTACTGATAAGTGTTCATTTGTTGTTCGATCCTTGTAATACTAAAATGAGTTAATTTCTCATTATACCCATTTATATCTCATTAGATTTAAATATTTTCTCAATGCATTGGAGGGAGATATTTGTTTCACATATATCATAATGAAATCATACATACATGTTCCATAAAATAAAAAAATCATATCATAACCCACAACATGAAATCGGTATTATACAAATATTATCATTTTATATCATGTGGAATAATACTTGTTTCAAAATAATTTCATCATAAACACATCCCATGAAAAGGTTTAGGCTTCAAAAGAATACATCCTATGAAAGAGAAAGGGGTTTCATAAACATCACTACATCAAATCGTAATCTATTCAATGAAAGATAATGAATGGAAAATTTGAATGAAATTAAAAAAAGTATAATTATTTTTAATTTAAATATTTTTCAAGGATTATTTGAAAACATTGTTGACATCATTTTCGAATCCATAGTTTTTGAAATAATACAGATTTATGACCGAAGTGATAATTTTTGTCAGATTTTCTTAAATACAATATCTTAATTATCTTATGTACCATATAGAGGAATAATAGTCACTGTTAGAAAACTTCCCTATACCAACGGTTTGAAACCTTTGGTACATGCCTCCAAACCATTTGTATAGCATATACCAACAGTTTGGTCAACCGTGTCCATGTAAGCTATGAGGATAGGTAAATAGAAACGATTTTCCAAAAACCGTTGGTATAGACCTATACCAACGATATTCCAAATCATTGGTATAAATAAAATGAAAAATCTATTCCAAGAGTTCCATAAAACTGTTGGTATATGTATTTCAAAAAATAATTTTTCGATTGGTTTTGACCCCAGTACATGTTTTTTATTATTGAATGACCTAACCACTAACTTAACTTGACTTTTGTGAATATAATTTCAAAAATATATATATATATTATCATAAATATTTTAAATTATCATTTATTCAATGTTTTCGGTAAGATGATTCCATAATAAATACATGTAACTAGAACAACGGTTCTCAAATTGGTTGGTGTAGACCTATATCAACTGTTTTGAGAACCGCTGGTATAGGTTCATTGATTTCAGGCCCTATACCAATGGTTTTTTCCAAACCATTGGTAAAGTTCCCAATTAGTGACATATACCAACATTTTTCCCAAAACCATTGGTATAGGTCGCATTTTCTAGAAGTGGGTACTAATACATGGATATTACTTTCATATATAGAAAAGAATACATCTCATGAGTTTTATTGAGGGATAGATCAAAAAATTACATCAATGGGAACAAAACATAATTAAACTTGAAAAGAGATGTTATTGTTTCAACAAACTCTTATCACTTGGTAATATGGGATCATAATCTCCATGTTAGAAAATGAAATTACATGAAGAATAAGATATCATGAAAATAAGGATAATAGTGATATAATAATTAAAATGAATGTATATACATCTCATAATATAATTTCATTTTATAAAAAACATGAGTCTTAATGAATTTAATTTGAGAGGAAATTATTTTACTGATTTGTTAACTTTTGAAACATAAACTACATGAATTAAATATCATTGAGTGGATAAGTAAACACCCATGAAATTATGTATAAAAATAATTGAATACATACATGGGGAGTATACACACCACAAAAAGGAATGAGTGGTGAATAAATATTGTATCCCAGGGATATAAAAAGTTAGAGGAAATCTCCTTACCTTGTTTATTATCTCTCTTCATACTCATACAAGATTTCCGATAATTTGGTAATTCATTTGTTATTATAAAAAAGGCTTACATTGATTTTATTCTACCTAAGTGGATGATTATTAAAGGAAGGGAAAGATGTTGGGAAGTGGATTGGGAATATCATGGAAAAAAATAATAGGTTTGAGAGGTTTCAAGAGGATGGATAAGTAGTGTCAATTTATAATGAAGGAAAAGGAAACGCATGATTTTTTTTAAATAATGTTTGGTTTACCAACATTTTTACCTAAAAAAACATAAAAATATTACCATAGTAAATAATGGATTTTTAATGGATAAATCATGGATATCCAATGAGTATTTGAAATGTCTATAGGTTATTTTGGGTCTAAAATTTATGGATTATTACTTTATTAACCTAATATTTTTCTAAATCATTATATTTATTTTTAATGATATTCACTAATAATTTTGATCAAAAATAGAGTTGACCTAATTAGAATTTTTAAATTATTATGAGTCTAATTATGGAACTATTTTTTCAAAATTCTAACCAATGAAGTGGCAGAAATTAATCTAAAATCAGTTATATTAACAGGACGACACATAGTGTTTTTAATGTAAAGACATCCGAAATTTTGTTAGGTTTCTATACCCTGTTTCAAGGTATAATTGATTAAAATTACCTAAATTGGATTAATATATAAAAATATTATCTAATTATACTTTTAAACCTATTTAATATATAATTTATTATTATAAATAATTATATGGAAACCTTGTTTTGAATTAAAATCAATTATTTTTTACTATTTACAAAAAATGATGTATCTCATAAAAATCCAATAAAGACCTCCTGAAGATAATTTTAACATATATATTTAAAAAATGAAGTTTTTTATCAAATTCATCTTATAAATTTGTCTAAAAATTATTTATTTTCATATAATAACATTAAAAGGAGTTTATATGAGAAAATAGTATTTTTAAACATATATAGAGATTATCAGAAAATATATCTTTCAATGTTAATATTTTTAATCTATAAATAAAAATTATAATAAAAATTTGAAAATTTTTTATCACTATTTTAATTTCTATGTTTAATGGTTTGATTATAATTATATCATTAAATTAATGAAAATAATGAAAATATATTTCATAGAAGCTCGGTGTTGTGTGTAATGTATGCTGATTCAAAATATAACCACAATGTTCATTATAGATAGATTTAAAATTTACATGTTTTATAATTCATGATTAACTTTATTTTCCGTATAATTATAGTCTTACTTAGTTCATTAATAAAAAACAATATAATTTTCAGTGTTAAATGAAATGAAAAATATCTCAATTGGTAAATTAATTTGAATATATAATTCACAAAATCCTATTGTGTTACATGTAATGTATCTCGATATAGTTCAATTGGGTGTGTATCAAAATTTAAAAACATTTTTTAGATGAATTGATTATGGTAAATTAAAAAATTGATATTTTATATATGTTAAATTATGAACTATTATTATTGGAACAAATATCATAAAGGGAATTCATGATGCCAAAAGTTGGAGAAGATGTCCTACCCCCATGAAAAATACTATTTTTCCATGATAAATAATATTTTATGATAAGTAAAAGATAATTTCACTATGATCGGTAGTTGTGAAAATTATTTTATTAGAATTTATTAATAATGTAGATATCTCATGTCCTGACGGTTGTTATTTATCTTCAGAGTAATATTATTTTTCAATTTATATGAGGATAAATAATCTTTCAAACTATATCACATGTTCTTCCATCATGATTTTGTCAGATCCAACATGTATTATTCAAATAACTGATGAAAAGAGAGTGATAATCATAAAAATATGGTAAGAGTATGAACATACTATTTTTATTTTAAAAATGAATATATTCATTTGAACTTGATGATATTCAAAATTTAAATGATAAATTTAACGCATGTTTACATATTCCAATACCTATTTAGGATATATCATAGAATATAAGTCTCTAATGGGAGTGAAATATGTGTAGTGATTAGAATGTAAGAGGAATAATGAATATGAATATAATAATTTCACAATAGAAACTATAAGAAAAGGATGAAGTGGAAGTAGAAAAGCAGAAAAACAAATTTTGTGTCATTACAATAGAAGTATCTTGTGTTGAATACAGAAGAAAATCACACATTTTATATAAACACCATACTTTTTCTTACATGAGTATTGCATTATTTTAATTATAAAAACATAATAATGCTTCAAATATAACATAAAAAGTATTAATATCTTTGAAAATTTGTTACTATACATAAACTTTGCATAATAAAACAAAATATTTATTTAATTTTTTCATCTCTAACTTCATAGTGGACCTCATTCTCTATTTAGTACATGTATTCCCCAAAGGATATATATAAAAATAAAGGGTGATCTAAAATCCTATTATGTTGATGAATAATAGACATAAAAAATGTTTATGATTAATAAATATATCCTAAAATAAGAAATTATCATCATCATATTAAGTAGGGGAATCATTAGAAAAAGGCATGTAATGTGTAAAAGAATAAAAACGTCATGTCTTAGTGGTTAAATACCACACCTAGTTATGACGACATTTAGAATCATGTTCACCCATATATCAATTTATCTCATGAGATAAGTCACATTACCCAATTCATTTTAGAATTATGTAATTATTTGTTCATCTATCACATCATTAAATTTTCACGTGCTACACAAGTTCAAGTGGACCCATCCCATTATGACTTTTAAATTATCATTCTTTCTACACATAAATTATTTCAATTAATAGACATTAAAATAACCCATAGAATGAAATTCATTTCATTTCACAATCATACATTCATGAAAAAAAATTTAATTCCCATAATAAAGACGTAAAGACATAATTTGTAAAAGAATCATCAATCTTTATTGAATAAGAGATAATCTCATGTGAAGTAAAACAACTATTTTTTGAAGGGAAATTTCTTTGGGGAAAATGTTTATTTCATTATAACATAAGCTTGTAATAATTTATATCTTAGACAAAATTTCTTAAAAAAATTAAATTTAAGGATCATTAAAGGATGATATATAATGTAAAGGGAGTTAAGGAGGGGTAACCCATAGAATGATAGTTGGGTTTGAGAATCCCTTTACCTTATATACAAATGATTTTTTCAAAATAATATCCTGAATAATCAAATTATATTTATTAATTAACAAATATGGAACATTTTATACATGAAATTGATACATTATAGTTTTATTATGTATATTTATTTACATTTTAATTAGATATATTGCTTAATTTCACTGTTCGAGAGTGATCATTTTCATGGTTTTTATGATCGGTTCACATATATACAAGCATAAAAGATTTTGTAAAATGGTGATAATTATCCATAATTGAAATTATATGTTATTAGTGAGATTAATGGAAAATTATTTCTGTTATATATTATATTTTTTCTAGATATGAGGCTGATTCATTATATTACCTATTAATTAATATCATTTACTTTATTTTTTGGATTTTACGATAATCATGGACTGATATCATTTTGTCTATAATCATGTTTATATATTTCTTTCATAAAATTACATAGTATATAATATAAATAATAAAATAATATTAAACCATATTTAATGTTTAATGAGTTTCCTCGATTGTAGTAGTGAAAAACAAAATGGCATCACTCCTGGTGGTGGTAAATCGACACACTACTGATGATATAGTCATGTTTAATTGAGGAATAAATAGAAGAGTCTGAAGGATGAAATATTCCGTTAACATATTAAAATTATAGAATATTAAAGAGACTCTATTAATCATCCATCAGTGATAGGTGGAGATGACGATATGACCATAAAATAATTAAATCTAATTGAAAATAAATAAAAAAATAAAGATGATTTTATCTCTTGAATATAAACTCCTTGAGGACATTCATAGGAAAAAGGGTTCTGTATTTTGTTGAGACCAAGGGATAAATTACATGTCTATGGGGATTGTGAAGATAATTGGGTATAATTTTTACATGTATCAAATCATGGATGGTGTCAGGAGAATATTTTTTGAGGGGTGGTATTTACAATAGATGAGTGGGGTGTTTTCTCATTATTTTATTCATTATTTTAATATTTTGGTTCAATACTATGATGATTTTGAACCATATCATTAAATATATATAAAAAATGATGATTATTTCTAGATTATTCTTCTAAAATCAATTATGACTAAAAGAATAGTGTATTTATCTTGTAATGTATATGTACCTTAAATTAATGAATTTCAATATTCACAAATATTCAATAATTTTATCAAAAAACCAAATTTAAAATAACAACTTATCAATATTTTGAATTAAAAATTGAACTAAATTCAATGAGAATAGTTTTTTGAACATGATAAAATTAATTTTTTATTAAAATAATCATTTACTTTGAAAATATTGATTTTAAAAGTGATACATATTTAATAACACTATGAAAATTCATTAATTCCTTTTAACATAATATTATAATCATTGGACCAAAAAATATAAATTTTTGAATAATTTTTATGATAATCAATTTTTATTTAAGTAATTATATTAATTATAAAAATTTTATAATAAATTATGTTTTATAAAATACCACAAGGTAATTTATAATTTTTAAAATACTTATTTACTTATACTATGATATAATCATATAATATTATCATTTATTAGGATCCTAAATTTTATTGATATTTTATTAGATAAGGTTACTATTCTATTAGCTAATTTATTAATCCTAATGATCAAAATATTATTCCAAAGGTCAAGTAACTATTGAATTGGTAAATGTTCCCCAACATCTAGAACTACCACTTATTTCATTTACTCATAATTCATAAATAATATATTGTGTTTTAAAAGTGTTTTTATGTGATTTATTCTCTATGAAATATTTATAAGAAATGAATTTACCTTGATAAAAATTTGTATCATTACATGTTCAATATAGTAAAGAAGTGTGGGAGAACTATAATATAGAAAAGAGACAGTTATTTGAGGATGAATTACTATCCCTACAACAATATTAAGAAAAAATGATTCATTATTATATTCATTAATACATACAAAAATATTATAATCAAATGACACATGTAAAAGATATTATGTAACTACTTATATCAATTATTATGATTCAAATAGATAATATGGCCTTTGATGATTCTTGATTATGCAAAGGATTATCTATTTATTTAGAGTAGTGTACGTTATTCATAGAGTTCCCATTATTTAGTTTATTCATCAGTTTGTGTGAGTTATATAGTGGGACAGATCACAGTAACAAGTGAAAAATTTACACTTCTAGAGAAACCATAAAATGGATGAAATTGATTATTTTAAATCTTTTCAAATTTATCTTCTTAATGCCCAACCTAAAATGGGAAACCACATATACATTTAATTTTATTGAGGTAATATTCATTGGTTTTAGAACACATATAATTTTATAACCATTCATGTTAAAATGATCTAATTTTTTAGAAAACATATTTATTTTTATCAATTAGGTCTTCTAATACATTTTTAAATATACATTGATGTTTTACAAGTAGTAAATTTTGTATAAATATGAATTGGTAATATGAAATTATTTCATTAAATAATTCATTCCAAACAATTTGGATAAAATATATACTGGTTAAAACAATCCATCAAAATTAATTCAATAGAACTCCTACTAAAAGAATATATATGAAGTATGAAAACATAAATAAAACACTACAATTCTAAATAATGTGTAAATTAATATATTAAATATAATTATTTTTTATTATTTGAAAAAATATTAAAATAATTGAAAATATTGTAGAAAATATTTTTTTTGGGCGTATATATATATTAAAAAATTAACATAACTAAATGATCGTCAATTAAAAAATATAAACCGGAATAATGAAAATAATCTTAAATTATGTAGTCCCTAAAGGAAAAATTATTAATAAAAACATGTGAAATCATTATTTGTCCTACTAAATCATTCCTAATAAATATCCCATGAAATACTCTCAATAAACATCACAACGTGGAAAACTTCTATAAGTGAAGCCTCATCATGAACTTTGAGATACTTGATAGTGTGTAATCAAAAATACTAAATTTTTTTTTCATAATATCAAACAAACATACACATATATATATATATATATAGGGTTCCCTAAAAATGTTAATATATTTGAGTATAAAAATACAATTAAGAATATATAATAAGAAAATGTGAAGAAATAAAGAACATAAATCATTTATAATACCATACTTAATATTAAACCCTCTCAGTAATATAATTTAAAGAGTGAGATGTCCCTACATGGGAGCTAGTAAATGGTGCTCTAGTCCGGCTGGCTACATGCCCTCATGTGGGCCTCCTCATACGCAAGAGTGTGTGGACTAGAAGCGAGGGTTTGGTAGGTCATTCCTAGGAAGAATATACCCTATTTGATCAGATTAAAACACCAACGGAAGAAAACAATAATAATCTCTTGTGGAATCATATAAATAACCTGAAAAAATCCTTGTCAAATGATAACGAAAAAATGAATATACAATACTCAATTGAACATTATGTCATAATATAACAATGACAATGTCAAGTGTCTATAATGTAACTGAATGTAAAGAAACAACAACTCCCAAACAGGTCCAAAATCACATCTTGTTCCCTCTCCCATGCTCAAATCCCAAACTGAAAAATATCCCACAACCTTTCCCTCATACAGTACATAAAAAACAATGTCTAATCAGATGTTGATCAGGTGACCCAAATAGGGTGTGAGTACAACTCAGTAGGTGAACACCAATGGTGTCTAAAATTATTCCAGTAAAAAGATAGTACATGATGATTTTTAAGTAAATAAATATAGTTCATAGCTTAAACAGTTATCACATTGTGATTTAGTCAATTATCATCAAATTAGGCCCAATTTCGATTCATTATTCCATTTTGAATCAAAATTCATTATCATGAATCAGTTGGTTTAGGTTATCATGCCTAACCCCACAAATTTCAGTTGAATCATCATTAATTATTATCATTAATTTGGTGCAGGTCATCATTCATAAAACTACAATTACGTTGAGTGTAGGTATTTATGCCTAGCACTACATAATCTCAAGATTGGATCAGTATTGGGGAGGAACTCCATGTCTAAGTCCAAACTTCTAATTGGACTAGAACGCCATGTATATAATTACAAAAAAAATCATACATTTAATCATTTAATAATTTGAATGAATTTTCCATATCATTTAATTATTAATCCAACTACTAGTTAATCATGTAAAATGCCATTAGTTTACACAAAAATTAAAAAATATCACAGTCTACTTATTGATTCCTCAATTAATTAATCAATCAACACAATTCTCATTCCATAATTAATTCGTCACAATTAACTATCCATATCAAATATCAACTTTTCATCATTAATTTCTACAATTAATTATCATTTATCAACAACATGACACATAATTAATTTCCACAATTAATTATCTTTGGTCAAAATCATGGAACATAATTAATTCTGAGAGTTAATTTTATTACATAGAAAAACAATGTTTCATAATTAATTCCCTTCAATTAATTATATTAATACAATATATTCAATATTTCAATTAATATATCCCCAGAAATATCAAATCTATAAAATATTTATTGGGGAAACCCCATTTCATTGTTCAGTGTTTTAATTACCATGTAATCATCATGAAAAAAACCATTCAATTACAAATTTTTAATTACTCCAATTGAGGAAATAAATAATCAATAGAATCTAAATAATTTATAAAATCACATTCACATATCAAAATTAATACTATGGGAATTAGATTTATACCACCTAAATTAGTTTATTGATGGATGATATCCCAATAAAAATCCCCAAAATCAAAGCGGCACAATCTCATAGATCAAGATTTGGATCTAAATTCCTAAACATGAATTAGGATAAAAGTGATAAGGATCATGCAAATCTAGATATAGATCCATAATACTAGTTCAATATCTGAACTCAGTGGTTTAGATTAAAATAAAATAGTAGATATCTTCCATGAACTGATCATGGAATGATAGAGGAGAGACCCTGAGAAACAATGGGATAAAATCCACTTACTAGGAAGAGAGAGGATCTTCAATCCACGATTTTAATCTCAAAGAACAGTATTCAGATTTATATGGAATCCTTTTATTTGTCTCCGACGTGACCTAGAAATTGTTGAGCCAGAGACTTGGTCGAATTAGTGAGGTTTCAGAGGTTTGGGTCATTTTAAAACCAATACTTGAAAAAATTACTCCACACACATGGATTCACCTGGCATTTCACATGTATAGACCAAAACATGTTCTAATCATGTTGTCTTCTACTGACCACACTTGACAACACATGGTTAGGAATATCATGCACCAACTATGCTGACCTCCACTATTTGCATGATTATTTTGTGCACTATTTGTCCAAATTGTGCGCAAACTGTTCACTTCCCCTTTCTAACCATGTTTCTATAAAAATTCATCGAAACAAACCCCATGTTATACCCCATTCAAAAGAAATAAAAATACCAAAAATTACATAAAAAAATTGCAGACCTTTCTCCGAAAAAGGTCGGTATCTTGCAATTTCCCAACATTATAATAGCTCATCCTCAAGCTGCTCTCCCAAACTCCTCTAAGATTATAGGCCAAAATTCTTGGTCCATCGAGCATGCATTACTATATGACATTCCCGTGTTTCCTATTTAACACATCCATGTTTCCATAACACATGAGCTAACAACACATTCATTCTCCATAACAAATTTTCATTATGACCCAACACACAGATCAGATTCTCCTCAAAGGATACATCCATATGAAGATCAACCTCTTCCAAATCAATCACATGAGAAGGGATTGGGTGAAACTGTCATAGTTGTGACACATCAAACATATCATTCATTGTCTTGAATGTATGTGGATGTGCAAATCTGTATGACACTAGTACAATTATCTCATGGACCTCAAATGGTCTTAAAAACCTAGCTTCCAATATGCCCTACCTCCATATCCAATAGTGATCCAATCTTGGAGACGCCTAAAGGAATACACGATCACCCTTTGTAAACTCTAGGTTCTATATCCATCAATCAACATATAATTATATCTACTCTGAGCTGTAGCCATATGTTTCCAAATCAACTGCACATGCTATAATGTATCCTGAATAATACTCATTCCCATCATCTCTGACTCACCCACCTCTAACAAACTTAGATGTGATCTACAAGGCCAGCCAGAAAGTTACTCATATGGTTCCATCTATATAGTTTCTAGATAACTGATGTTTTAGGAGAACTACACTAATGAAATGGTCTTCTCCCGAGAATCAAAAATGTATAGAACACCTGATAGTATCATATCATCTAACACTAGTATTTTATGAGGGGACATCCCATCTGTCTGTTGGTGGAAGGTGTTACCTAATAGGACATTTATATAAGCCACATTTGTAATCCCATCATGAAGTGTGATGTAATGTGAGAATCTCAATATGAAACAATATTTTGTTACAGCCCATGTAAAAAAACTATACCTCCCACGTATAGTTATCCCTACTAATTTAGAGTAAAGTATTTCTTGATATGAAAGAAATGTGAAACCTTCTTTACTCAATCCACAACAACCCAAATAGAATCATTTCTCCTAAGATTAATTTGAAGTCATACCACAAAATATATAGTCATGTCATCCCACTTCCATTCCTGAATAGTCCATGACTAAAAAAGGCCATTAGTTCTTTGATTCTCTACCTTCACCCGCTTCTAGGTGAAACATATTGTAATAAACACTATTATCTCCCTTTTCATGTCTGTCCACCAAAACTATTGTTGTAGGTCACATTGTATTTTTTTACCCCAAGATGTAAAACCCACACTAATGAATGAAATTCTTACAAGAGTTCCTCTCACATACTTGTAGGCACACCAACCATATTTTTTGCAATGATTATCTCATCTTCTTCTATTATCTAGTTTGAAGGTGTCTCCCGACCTTCAAAGATTTACCTTATTGATAATCCCTATGGATCCTCATACTACCTATCATTGATCTGTCTCAAGAGTTTTGAATCCACTTCCATAGAAACTAGATTTGTCCTCTCATGATTCTTCTGGACTACTACATGAATTTTCTCCATCAAAGTCTTCATCTTCCAATCTTCACTTGACTCAAGTACCAACTATGTCTGAGTTTTCCAACTCAAGGTATCATCCACAATATTACCTTTTCCAGATGTATATTCCAGTTCAAAATTAGAGGACTGCATCAACACTACCCATATTTTCTATCGAATATTCAAGGCACTATGAGAAAAAGAATTCTTCATGCTTTTGTGATTTGTAAAAATTATAATCTTTTCATTCAAAAGACAGTGTCCCCCAAAGGTATGTTCCAAAAACTGTACTACTGGATCGAGGTCATGTGCTGGGTAATTAAATTCTTAAGTCCTCAACTACTGAGACCTATAAGCAACAAATCAATTTTCTTGCATCAATATAGCTCTGACTCCTATCCTAGAAGTATTACAGTACACCATGTACTCCCCACCCAACCTAGGTAAGATAAAAATTGGTGCTGATGTCAAGCACTTACTCAACTCCTGGAATGAATTCTCTCCATGATTTGATCCAATCAAACATTATCCCATTATTTTTCAAACATGTACACGATGGTTTCGAACATGAATATTTTTGGATGAAACTCCTATGATAACCAACTAATACAAAAAATCATCAGATATCCAAAACATTTTTGGGATGGTCCCAAGAAATCACTCCATTCACATTTTCTAGGTTCACATCCACACCTTTATCCAAAGTGATGTCCCCCAATAGTGTACTCTATCAATCAAAAAATAAAATTTAAATATCTTGTAATATAGTCAATTCTCTCATAGTGTATGCATGACGATATCAAGATGTTGGGCTTGATCGTCATGAGTCTTATAGTACACCAAGATGTTTTCCACAATACCACCACAAACTGATCATAATATGGGTGAAAGATCATATTCATCATTTTCATAAACATTATTGGAGAAATTTTCAAACCAAATGGCATTATGAAAAACTAATTTAGTACATACCTTCTTTTGAAAGTAGTTCTTGGTATAATATAAGTCTAGACTCTCATATGATGAAACCCTGATATTAGATCGATCTTTGAGAACAAAAAAGCCTCCTTCAGCTGTTCAAACATATCATCAATATAAGGAAGAGGATATTAGTTCTTCAAAGACATTTTATTCAACTCCCTGTAATAGACACACAAGATTAAACTCACATTGTCCTTCTTATCAAAAAAAAGTGACCCCCAAGGTGGTGTACTTAGATGGATAAACCCTTTATCCTACAACTCCAACATCTGAATTTTGAGATTTTGATGCTCTGTATGTGACATTATGTATGGTTGAATAGATACCAGTTCAACCCCCATAATGAGCTAAGTAATGAATTACACATCCCTATCAAGTGGAAAACCGGAAATTTCATCAGGAAATACATCATCAAACAGTTATAATACTGGTGGAAGGACGTCATTCCTACCAAACCCATAATCCATCAGAATACTAGTAACATGAGCTATGAGTTCTCGCAATTTCTGAGTAATTGTCCCCTATAACCCTGCATGGATATCCCATTCTCCACGATGAACATACTGTTCACCCTCATTAGATACAAAGGTCACTATCCTTTTATAACAATCTATGTGGGCTCAGAATGTAAGATGCTAGCCCATACCCATAATCATGTCGAAGTCAATTATATCACTGCCATAGATATCCAAACAGAAATGATTCTATCTGATCTCTAGTGAACATACATTTTATAAACAGATATCCCTAGACCGTGTACCCAAATGGTGTATCGATATTCATTACCCTACATATAGACTCCACTTGAAAGCTCAATCCCATGAAATGTTTTGTATATATAAGGAAATGACAAGAATAAATATAAAAAAATGAATTAGATAGAGTAGAAGAAACTATATTATTACCTCTCACTCCCGATGGACCAGCCTCCCTCACCATAGGTGTAGGTTGCACTACATGTTAATATCATTCCCCACTTTCTATTAGTGTCATTTGACTTCCATGCACAACACCACTCTGCTGATATGGGTGCTCATATGCTGAATCATCACACCCATTTCATCATCCTCATATTATAGTAGAACTATAGTTTCCAGACCTATATGGTGTCAAAGACCCCCTTCCCAAACATTGACATTGAGAAGATGCTCCCTCATCCCCGACCTATTGTGGATTCCTATAGAACTTCTTTAGGTGCCCCATCTTGCTACAAAACGCACTCCACTGGTGGTTGAGGTAAATATCTACGATATTGTCCCTACCTACCTAACTGGTGTCAAAGAAAATGATAACGATTTGGTGAACTATTCCACTGACTATCCACCATTCTTTCCACTATCCTGACTAATATTCTAATAATGACACTTCCTTATATCAGAAGGATGATTCCTGATCATCTAGGGACAGATAACTATCTAGTACTGGAATCCTCCCTCGGGTTCCCCTAGAAATAAGAGCCTAAAAACAACTATTGAGAAATTATTTAGCCTAAAGATATTCACATGGGACTTAATTTCACACTTAAGTCCATCCTAAAATCATTTTTCCAAATAAGCCCCATATTCTTCCAAAGGTGGAGAAAAACACTCTCATTCTGTGAAACATCCAACACATTCCATTATAGACATGATTACTTGGGTAATATGCATAAACTAAAGAGCCTCCTCATGTCTCAACGTATTTGGATAGAAGTGTTCCATGAACTTTTCCAGAAATTCCTTCCATAACATATCATTATATTATCTAGATCATACCTGAATGTCCCACCAGTGCATCGCTGAAACCCATAGCATATATGAAGCCAACTTAAACCTTATCTTAGCTGAAGTCTCCAGATGGTCAAGTATTCATTCTATGAATTCAATATAGAAATCATCTCCCTTAGGTCCACCCTCCCCAGTAAAAGTAGGAGTAAGATGCATTTGAAACTCCCCTATCAATTTAGAAAAGTATTTCTAAACCCTCCCTTTTTCTATCTCCATGAATAGAATTAAATAAGAAAAATTATCTACGAAATGTTCCCATTTTTCCTCATATTTCTCCAATGGTGCCTCAAGCTCCCTATCTGGATGTTCTTTTTAGGCCAAACCCCTTGGTCACTCCCTCAACTACCGTAATGGAACAATAAATCTACTAATCCAAACACATGTCTGAGGTCTCATAACACAACCATATAACATTTATGTAAGAGTAGAAACTAACAAATAAGTTCTAACATGTACTTTCCACACTTTCACACAATGTGGTCATCAACAAGTACATATTACCACACTTAACCATCATACACCAAATCTTAGTTAATATGGGTAAAAATATTCTCATTAATTAATCCAACCATTAATTAATCACATTATCTGAAATTAAATTATTCATCGATTATATAATTAATCATACTCAATTCATTAATCATGTTTTTAATTAAACACCCATTTATCTCATTTTTCATTATTATTTCAATCTCACAACAAGGAAAAACAGTTAATGTTCAACAACTTCTTCATAACCCTTTTTCTCGTGAGTTATGATAATTATACATGCCATAACAAACATATGTGCCTATAATGATGCATGTATACTAAAATATCGTGCCTCTTTATACAACGAAAAAAAATCAAGAATTTCAAAACAAATATCACATTACACCACAAGTGTGTCACTTGAGATGAAATAGAATAAAACTGTAACAAAAAATAGAAATCAAAAAAATACCACCCTAATTACTCAAATTTTCCCCCATATATGGGTTTGAAACTCCAATGAACGAGCTCATTAGTAAGCGTCAAATCGTTCTAGTCTCTTGTATACCTGTCCCAAAATAGTACGACAAAGAATAATATGGAAAATAAAACTCCTTTGATACCACAATTTGACATCCCAACATAGGATCCACAGAACTGTGCCCCGAGCTGGTTGGCCACATGCCCTCAAGCACGCCTCCATGTATGCTTGATGGTGCCGAATAGTAATGAGGGTTTGTTATGTCAGTCTTTGAGAGACTATACCCAATTTGATTAGAATAAAACACAAATTAATTAAAATAACAATAAACAAGTTTGGAAGCATATATATAACCAGAACAAAGCCATGTCATATGATAACCAAAACATGAATATACAATACTCTACTGAAAGGTAAATAATTCTATAAAATTTCAATGTGATGTGTCTACAATGAATCTAAATGTAAAGACACAATGACTCACAAACAGTCCCTTAAACTGGTCTGATTCTCTCTCTCATGCTCAAATCCCATACTACAACCTATCCCAGGGCCCTACCCTTATACTATCCTGCAACAACAAAGTCTACTCAGGTGCTGATCAGGTGGCCCTAAGAGGGCATGAGTACAACTCAATTGGCCATTACTAATGGTGTCAAAAAAGAGTCTAGTCAAAATATAGTATATTTAGTTTTATGAAGAAATAAATAAAATTCATAATTTAATCAGTTATCACATTATCATTTATTCTTTAATAATCAATGTAATAATAGTTACAACTCATGTTTCCCATGTGAATCATCATTTATTATCATTAATTATTTTTTGTAGGTTGTCACACCTATCACCCAAAATCATAGTTGTATCATCATTCATTTTTATCATTAATTTTGTGTATTTATTCATTCCTATCACCAAAATCTAGTTTATTATAGGTCATCACACCTAGAACTCCATAATATCAATCTTGGATAACTATTTGTGAGAAACATCTTGTGCAATCCACAACATCTAATCGGTCTACAACACCACGTCTAGTATAACAAAAATATCATCCATTTATTAATTAATTAATTTTCATGAATTTTCCACACCATTCCATTACTAATACAATGATTAGGTAAAAATTTGAATGTCCATTAGTTATATCAACAATTAACTATTCACATAGTCTATTAATTAACTCATCAATTAGTTAATCAATCGACACAATTCATAATACATAATTAATTATTCACAATTAATTATCCATATCAAATATCAAGTTTTCATAGTGCATTCTCACAATTAATATTCTATGATCAATATCATGGAACATAATTAACTCCCAAAATTAATTATGTTTTGTCAACATCATGGCATATAATTAATTCTAACAATTAATTATCTTACATAGCCAAAAAATGATTCATAATTAATTACCCTCAATTAATTATCTTAATATAATCTATTCAATAACTAAATTACAATAAATAAACCAATATCAAATCTCAAAAATATCTAGTTGGGAAACCCAACCTTTTTCCATGTTTCAATTACCAATTAATAACCAATGAAAAATTAATTCAATTCCACATTCCATAATACCCAAATTTTGGAATCATTCATCAAGGGAATCAAGAAAACATAAAACCACATTCACATACCAAAATCAAGACTATAGGTGTTCAATTTAGACCACCTACCTTGGTTTATGGATGGATGCCAACCAAATGGAAATCACTAAAATCTATGTTGAAAAATATCGTCAATCAAGTTCCTAATGTAAATCCCTAAACCAGAAAAAAAAATGGAATCAAGATCTTGAAAATATAGATCTAGATCGACAATCCTCGATCTAGTTCTCTGCACATATGTTTATATCCAAGAAAATAGTAGACATATTAAATTTAATTATCATGTTAAGATAGAGGAAAGTACGTGAGAAGCAACGAGATGTATTCCACTTACTGGGAAGAGAGCCGATATTCGATCTGGGTATTCGATCACGATGAACGACATTCATATTGACTCAGAATACCACCGGAAGAATCTAATTTCACTGGTAAATTTATATTCACAATCCTTTGGAATATTAGAGAGGTTTCAGGGGTTCATGTGGTATTGAAATAAATTTTCCGAATAAACTTCTCTGAACGCACAGTTTCTCTTAGGAGTCTACAATGATAGGCCAAACTATGCGCCAACCATATGGTATACCAATGAACACAATTCATGATGTATTTTGGTTAGGAAATCCATTCTCTAACAATGCCAACCTCCATTCCCTATATAGTTAGCTTCCAAATGGGACTTCCCATACATGTGCAACCAGTGCACAGTCCCTGTCTTCCCTAGTTTCTTAAATAGTTCACCCAAACACACCCCGGGTAAAACACCAACAAAATGGAACAAAATAACAAAAAACTACCTGATAACATGTATGAAATTTCTCCTAAAATATCCAGTATCGTACACATAATAAAAATAACATCCATTATATGCAATGAAAAACCTACATAATATGAAAAATCACCATTAATTCCACATTACACATATGGAACATAAAGGTTTGTATCATAAATACAATTAAATAAATAAAACATAATGATAATTTGTATATCACATCATATAAAACACTATATTTGAAAAATAATAAGGTGTGTGAAATTTTCCATAAATTCATAACATGAATATAATTTAAAATCAATTGATGAATTAACCATAATATAATTTTTTTACCAAATAATAACACCGAAATGGAATAATATAAGTCCTAATAATATAAAAAAACAATTAAATTTAAAATGAAATTTTTATAAATCATAACACATTAACAAGTAAATCATTTATTAATTTTATTAAAACAATTACGATAGAAATCTTGACAGAAATTTTGAGTTATATTGTTTTATATAAGTAAAACAAAATAACATAAAAATGTTGATTATCAGGGTGTCGATAAAAATTTATGAAAACAAAAATATATATTAAAAAAAACCCAAATAAATAAATAACTAATATTTGAGTCGAATGAATGAGTTATTCAATCCAAGAACTAATAGTTCCAGAACCAATGGGAAATGAAAGAAGTCCCATACAAAAATATTAATATTCCATTTTTTAATAATGGTTATCCACCACAAAAGTTATATAAATCTCTAGATGATGATTTGATATTATAATAAGAGAAAGAAAATAATAACCTTTAGGATAAACACCCTAGACACCATGGAAATAGAGAATCGTGAATTGAATACGAATGTGGGAGATGATAAAATAATATAATGGGATGGTTTTAAAAATTTACAAGGATGTTTGAAGAAAAAATGAATAATTTGGAAACACTCTACGGGGGTCAAATTTTGGGAGAGTAACATGAATAATACTCAATAATTGATCCTTAAATGTGGTTCCCCTCTTAAATATAAAACTCCAAAATTTAAAAAAAAAATTGAGTTACAATTTTTTAGGGGACTTTTAAATGGAAAAGGACAACATGAGACATAATAGTGCAACAACCTAACATATACTAGGAAATAACAGTTTTTAGAGGTTCAAACATCAAAATTAACCCTATTGGTATATATTGGATAATTTATAATATACTAAAACATATCAAGTAAAACATCACAATAAAATACATAACTAAGGAATAATAAACTGGATTTGGTAAACTATAATTGTGTAGGATAAATTTATCCCCATCATAAAAGCATTCATACATTTAAATTCCATAAAACAAAATTTCTGATAATGTAAATTATAATAAAATATACTTACAATCATATCATTGATTACTATATACAAATTCATTAAAAAATTAATTATGTTTGGTTAGCCTAGAAATTTATTTATTTTCTTATATTATATAATGAAATATTTTGTAATATTTAAATTAATAATTGAAGTAACGATATCAACAAAAAATTATAATTATATAATATTCATAATAACATGATAGCACACAATAATCAATATCCCATAAACTAATCATACCATATAAGATAATTTTTAATTTATATTATATAGAATTTCAAATATATAAAAATTTTAAAAATAAAAATGCAATATCCAAACAAATATATTTTATATTATATTCATTCATAAAAAATATTATTATATTTTTAATACAAATATAATATGAATTTTAAAATTATCAGATATTTTATTAAAAAAAATTAATAACACCACTGTAATTAGAAACATTATAACTGAAATATTTACATAATAAAAAAAATTAACAAAAATAAAGCAACCCCTAAAGATTTAGTTTCATGGAATTATCTATCATAGTATAATATGTCATCTATGAAAATGAAATGTAAAAATGTAAAAAATTTAAATTATATTAACATACCAAATTACTTTTTTATAACACTTAATGAAAACATTAAACATAAAAATATCACCAAAATAAAAAAACCTCAATAATATTACAATGAAGATACCAAGAAACAATAATAATTAAAAAACCATAAATAATGAAAAAATTAACCTATGTAGTATTTTTAAGAAAAAAATATATATAAACAACCCATAATTCAGATACATAATTTAAATTTTTTTCTTTAATATGATAAAATAAGTATAATAGTTAAAAAAATACTAAAAAATTTCAAATGTAATATTATTCATTTTTTAAAAACACATAAATATTTCAAAAAATAAAAATATTTACTATGGGTGGTAAACTCTTAGAAATATTAAAATTAAAATTTCATAAAATTTTAAGAATGAGTAAATAAATATTATAATGAAGATAGATCTTACTAAATAATCGACAACTACATTATTTTAAAATAAAACAACAGATGGTTATATTTATATTTAACACATATATATTCCTTAATGAAATTAATGTATTTAGAGAAAAAAAATTAATTAAAATGAAATAAAAGGAATTATCACTAAAACATTGAAAATATTTAATTAAAAAAATCATAGTACACCATAAAATAGATTTATCACACATTTCAAATTATATTTAAATAAATATAAGTCATTTTTTTATTTTTATAATACTTATTTAGTGACTATGAAATTAATAAAAATTAAAAAATACACATTATGGATTTTGAAAACCATAATTTAACTCATTATTTTAATAACTAATCAAATAATAAAAAAATATCCACCTTTAAAATATTAATTTTTTTTATATACTCGAGTATTGTAACATCAATATGGTTATTAATTAATTTTATCGTAAAAAAATATGGCATATCATATCCTAATGGATCGATTAGTTAGGTATTTTTTGGAGACCATACCCATACATGATTTATATAGTACATTGGAAAATAACTTATCTTGAAAACAATCTTATATACTTGAAAATTTCTCAATGGTTCAATCTTTATATCCTAGGGAAGGGAGAACATATTAATGAGTAATCTTATATGGTAATTATTGGATAGAATACAATGAATTATATAATATATACACAATTCATAAACAATATTTTTGATTAAATAATCGATACATATACCATTTTATCGACAATATGAGATTCAATATATATCCATGGAAAATAACCTCAAAAAATTCCATCGATAATAATAAATAAAAATTTATAATAAAAAATAATTATTCCAAGTGTTATGATATTACCATAAAGGCCATATTAAATGATATCCTGAAACATATTTTAATGGATTTATATTGATACATTTTATTTAATATGTGGTCCTTCACCAAACACTCTGATAATATATAAATCTATTTATATCACGTGACCCTTTCTGTTCATCGTGAGATACATATAATCAGTAACCAACCATTTATTATATATTTCAAATGAATTTCATATTTATTAAAGAAATAATAATATTCCTAATCATTATACCATGATATTGAAAAATTACTAAAATTAAATTTAGAATCGGAAATATCAATATTTTCAAAGTGAATGAAATAAAATTACTATTATTTTTCATCAAGATAAAATTTAATATTGTACATTTATATGGTTATGAAAATATCAGAATATTTTAAATGATACTAAATAAAATAGTATTATTTAATGTATGGACATAAATGAGAAAAATTATATCCAATAAATAACATATAGTTATATTGAACATGATCATAAGAAATTCATTGATAAAAATTTTATAATCCATATTACAGGAAATGACGAATGAGTTTCATCAATTCATTAGAAAATATGGTTATAATTACAATAATGTTTTTAAAATATAATTTTAAGTGGAATTTAAATGTAAGAAAGAAACATTATTAAAACATATGTTATATTGTATAGAAACTAAGTCATAAATTACACAAAATATTCATTTCAACCAATCATAAAATATTTTTTTTTATGAAAAAATAAAAGAATAATGGAAATGAATTATTTGGGATGTTCCATAAAAATAATTTTATTATCATATTACACTAATAAGTTTCATGGTGGTGTGATATTTTATTTATGTCGTATATATTAAAAATAACATTCGATTAACTATTTTTTAATATTTAAATAAAGTGCTAAAAAGATAAAATAAAAAATTGTCCATATATTTTTTTAGTAAAATTGAAAGGAAGTAGAAAATACATAACCATCCACTTAAAATTATTAAAAACATTCCACTAAATAATTTGATGAATATGAATGTGTAAGATAATGATTAATGACAAAAAAAATGGAAATGAAGTGAGTCTTTATTTTAATGAACCCCTGGTTGTTTCAAGTTTGAATGTGAAAAAACGTTTTCAAAAAAACAAAAAAAAACCTATAAATATGTAGATGAGTATTAAATATATAGGTTTTAAAAACTAATTAGAAAATTATTAATACATTTTAAATTTAGACTTGAAAAATGAAAATATTTCTGAGATTGTAAAAAAAACACATGTTGTAATGATATCATTTGAATGAAAACCTCTGAAAATAAAATACATTAATTGAAAAATTAAATACCATCAATGAATAGTAATTAATAATATAATATATCAATGGGGAAGTATATAAACCATATAAAATGAATTAGAAGCATTATATTAAATTTGGATGAAATGAGTTCCATTTAGATGGAAATCCCTTACCATGGATTGTTTTTTTGTAAGAAACATTATATTATCATTAATAATGAAATAATTTTTTAAAATATATTCATAATAATATTTTTAAACTATATTACATTTTAAATGATCTTTTTTATGTAATGTGGATCTTAGTAATTGTATAGTTTATATATAAAATTACTACTTAATGTTCTTCACTCAATTATTTGATATGTAATTAGTTATTTCAACCATATACAAATGTTTTTTTAAAAAACTATTCTATGATATAAAATTTTATTATTTTACTGAATATAATTTATATGAATTTTTTTCATATTTATAACCATCCAATCAAGAGCATAATATAAAAATGAAATACGTCATTCATGGAGGTGGTAGTCTTTATGTATGAATAATGAGACATAAATTTTCGTAATGGAAAAATTGAAATAAATTATAACATTATTAATCATTACAAATATCATTCATTCCAAAAATAATATATTTATATATATTAATTATATAAATTTCTAGAATCATATATATAAAGAGTAAATGATAAATGAATTGAACCACTTCATGGAGGTGCTATCACACATGTATGTGTGTGAGATAATATAAATTTTCAAGGAATATGAGACACTATGAATAACAAGTATCACTTCATAGGGGTGATAGTTTGTTCCTAGCGAGGGGTGATGTTTTCATTTTACATTGGATATTAGAAGAGGACGCTAAATATTGTTGCATAATGATGATAAAATTTAATTAAATGTATCATAGTAGTATAATTATGTTATGATGGATAAAATAATATTTTATTAAGGTATAATAAGTAATAAATTTAAAGGAATGATTAATGAAAATTTACTCTTCTATGGAAACCCCAATTAGATTACAACATAATAAATATAAAAGTGGTATTTTTGGAAGAAAAAATCCTCTAGGGAAATGATATAGATGTTTTGAATATATATATATCCAAGAATTGGTTTTTATAATTGTTTCAATAAGTGTGGATATGTGAGTGGAGAATGTTCAATTTTATAAGTGAGGTTGATAGGGATCATATAAATAGTTGAACTGTTAATTTATGATATATATTTACTCGGGTAATGTTACACAAAAATTGTAATATTATATAATATTATGAGGGTATGTTTTCATCCCATCAAATCAATTATTTTGAAAAAGTTGTTTTTTGTTATGTTGAATCCCTAACTTTTTATTCTGACCCTCTAAACCCATATTACACTTAGTTGCAGTGATAAAATTTTAACATTGTTAGAATTAATTATTAAAAAGGTAAAAGTATGATTATCTCAAAATATGTAAATTATGTTTCAATATAATTAACTAGTTTAATATAATTAAAATCCAATAAATGGAATAAAATAATTTTAATATACACACAACAAAACATGAAAACACATTTTATTTGGAAAAATAATGTTTTGAGTGACAAAATAATTTTATTAATACAAATTTCATTTTGAAATAGAATCCATGAATTTTAAATTACATGGTTAATATTATAATTAATAATTTATATCCAAACTAGTTTTTTTATTAAATATTCTTTTAATTTTTTATGGGTAGATGTAAATTTAATAAATGAAAAATTTCTTCTTAAAAAAGTAATTTTAACATCAAATTATTTTTTTATTCGTTTCTATCCAATTTATTATCAATATATGATTTATTATACATATTTTTATTCATTTTATTATTGATAATGTAATTAAAATAAATATTACAATATCATTATTAAAAAAAATTAATTTTAATTAAAAAATATCAAAACCACATGAGATGCTAATTGTAACATATTTGAATCCCATAGTGATGTTTATTTTTGTAGAGTTAGAAATATTTTAAATGAAAATTATGATGTAAATTGTAATTTTCTTTATTTAGAATATAAATATTACTTCCAGTAATTGATGATTGGTTATTGTATTTTCCCCCAACAAAAATTTGATAATATAAATTTTATGAATGACATGTTATAATGAAATGTGGGTACGTGTTCATCATAACATCAAGAAGATCCAAATATGTCTCTATTATCATATTATTTGTAAATTGAATCATTACCAGCATGGTCATCTAATTTTGTGAAAAAATTTATATTGTGTCAATAATCTAGACATGATCTTCAACATTTGATAAATCAATTTCCAATTCAATTTTTTGTACATGTGATTGGTCTATCAAATACATCCTTAATAATGAGATCTGAAACACATAATGATCATTAGAGATTAATGATGGAATTGAAAAATATTAATCCAATGCACCATTTAATTCTAAAATATGATATTTTATTTATATATCGTACATAGTTTTCCATTCTAAAAAAACATCATAACATGTTACCATATAGGTCCATTCAAGAAAACATAATCTCGAAGTTAAAATTTAATATCCATACATTATTTAATGATATATATCATTCAGCATCTTTAAGAATCCATGATATGATTATAAATAGTTTTAAAATTTATGATTTTAACCTCAATATATTCTTATCCTTAAATAAATCTTTCCCCAAATTCATCCCAAACTGTTGGTGTATAACATCCTTTATAACAAAATTCTTCATACAGTTCCATTAGGATGATTGAAAAGATGCTATTCATAAATAAAAATTCTACCTAAATTCAATGAAGAATCAACATACCTTATAGTAAAGTGAGAAAGATCTGAACATATCTCATAATTTTTTAATAACCCCTTCTTATTTTCAATCTATCTAATGATGATATGAATTTTTCAAGGTTTTTTCAAGGTCAAAAGACATATGAATACTTTTATACATATTGATGTAAACCACGTCTTCTGATCATATACAATTGATATAGGTGAACCATGATGTATCACAAAATTATTTATATAGAGTCATGTGAGGATCACAAGATGTAGATCCTTTCTTTGAGTGATGAAATGAGAATACTTGATAAGAGGAAAAATTAACCCATTGGAAGTAATTTTTTTATAATTCAAAATAATTATAGTGAAAGTGTAAATTTTAATGTCATTAGACCTCCACAATGGAATAAGTAGATTTTTTTATTCAAAAAGGATATTTTATCTCAAAATTTATTTATTGAAAACCCAAGAATCATTGTACAAAGTTATCCATTTCCAGCATCGTATTATCCCAAGAAAAACATTATCTCTTAAATCCATAATTATCATTGTTCCAACATGGTATAAAGGGAAATTTGAGCTATGTGTTAATCATGTAATTTTATCTTCATCTGAGTTATTAATGAATCACATAAACTATTTACAAATTAAATATCTCCATATTTATTTATTTTTCTAAATTCACACCATTCATGAAATTTTCGTAAATTTTAAAATGCTTACCATAAATCTGGGAGGATTTTATCATCTCCATAAAATTGGATATGTTGTATTTTGGAAATGGCTTATTTTTCCAAATTCATAATTAACCCAATATCCATTATTTCTAAATATGTGAATAATAAACTATTTTCAATCACAATTGTAGTAAAAAATCGGATGCCATTCTGACTCCATGCATCATCAACATTTATTACTTCCATGGGTGGTGGTTTATTGATAAATCATAGAACTCGAGTAGCTCTAGACATATCAATTTCCTCATGATGGTCTATTTTTGTAGAAATATATATTTTAAGAATTTTTTATCGTTATATATAACATATTACACCACACTGATAACTCATGCACATAATTATGGAGAAGATTACAATTACTAACTCATGGTAATGGTTTGGAAAAATAGGTTCATGGTTCATGAACTCTCATAATGTATAATCCAAACTTTATCTTTTTACATAGGTATGAATCCAATTCCCATCATGAATTTATCAAAATATACCCACATTATATCATTTTTTTGTTATTTTGAATATAAGTGGATTAAAAATATATTTTTTAATAATTGAATTGATTATGTACATTATTATTACTATAAGAAGCAATAAAAATTAAAAATTAACCTTGTTAATTTATTATATAGTAATAAATTTTTGAGAATCATTTTTATAGTAACCAATTAATTATTGGAAATAATGTATCAGAGTTATGTTTGTCAGTCTAGTATATTATTAAGTTTTTATCATCATTTAAGGGTTACCATTACTTTCATTCATACAGAAAATGTGTCCATGAAAGGAAAATCCCTCATGCAAGAATTATGACCTAATAAATTAAGACTATAAGTAAATTCAAATAATTATTACATGTTTTATTCTAAAATTAAATTTATTCTCTCTATAAATTTTACATTATACCATTATTCCATAAAAAAATAAGAAAATAAATATATAGTGAAAATAATTGAGAACTATATTGATATGATACATAAAATAGAGGGTGAATTAGTCAAAAAAATAGAAATTAATACTGGCTCAAACATTTTATACCTCATGAGAAATTATATATTTTCAATATATTACATTATTAGATGGAATTTATGATACCTATAATTGAAATAGATAATTGAAAAATATTGATCTCCCAATTATTTATTAATCAAGTCATTAATATGGGGAAGAGGATACATGTTTTTTGTAATTATAACATTGATCTCTATATAATTAGATAACTATATCATATACCTAATATTATACTTAAATAAATGAATATGGGATCCCTATGGATAAACGATAGAGAAAAATCCAATGTAACAAAAATCCTATATTTGTTTCTTCAATTCCACTATTTTATCTCAATACATTAAAAATAGATTATTTCAAATAGGTTTATCATTATATATGAGTACAGTAGAGAATTAAACAACATAATTGTGTTTATTTAAATTTAATTCCTTCGGAAATACATTAATGTATTCCTAAATAATATGTACATATTATATTATATTTTTACAATTAAATTCCATAGGTTTATTATACTCGTATTCTCTAATATTGTCATTTAGGTAAGCTACTAGAGGTGGATCATTACATAATTCACATGATGAAGCCTTCCAACCGATGAAATGGAATTCAAAAAGTTCTTTAATAAATTTCATCTCCTTTTGTGGTAGAAAATTTTCAATGTAAAATTAAAAAAATGAATATATATAATTCAAAAATCATATAGTGGACCAAATTTAAAATATGTTATTCCAAAATTTCAAAACAGTAACTGAATAATATATATTTTTTTGTAAAAAAAATCCACTACATATTCATTGAAAACTCTATTCATATGTTTATAGGACATGATTTAACGTAAAAATAAAACATATAATATAAAAAATAGTTTGTATATTCTAAAAAATAATTATAAATGATTTAATTTATAATCTAAGTACCAAAATATATATATTTAGGGACATGAACTTTGATATTATTAATTGAATATGTATAAAATAATTCCTTTATCTATTTTCTGGTATATTCCCATCAGGGATTGGTAATTGGATTGAATAATGTCATATACCACTATTGTTAAATTCTTGGATAATATATGTTTCTTCTTTTAAATTAAATTTATTACCCTGATGTCCCTGATCACTATAATTTTAATAAACTCCCATTCACATAAAAAAATTTACCATGATAAGTATTTCCATAGATATCACATGATATAATTACAATTTTTCAATTCCTCATCTTTGACACATTTATCATGTTCATGGTGCACTTATGACCACATATTTTCTAGATATCCCTTGAATATATAAGGACTATAATAAAAATTCTCATTATTAATAGAACATGGTAACATATAATCACATGATGAAAATATTTAAGAGAAAATTTTTGTTCATTAGATTATCTTATGCCCATAAAATTAGTGTTCTATATTTTGTTACAAATTATATATTGACTATTAATACCTTGATTATCTTGTAATGATATTAACATAGGCTAAAAAAAATTCTTCTCCTTTTAATTGGATATTATTGAATTTCGCTCTATTTTATATTTAATCTCCAAGAAATTTTTTCGTAAAGAAAATTATTTTAAAAGTTCTCCATTACATATGGTTTATTTCATTATCATTATTTATATTCTTGATCAATGATCACATTTGATCAGTATGTATCAATAAATAATATACTTCTAGAATAAGATTTTCTATTTGGTGACATCTCATTTGTAGGAATACTTTCTTAAGGTATATGACCCATTCACATACATCTAATGTATTGGTAATTCTATTAATGGATTGAGGCTTCTATCACATTGAGAAACCCAACATACATGCTTCATGTTGTAAAATAGTAGTTTTTCGATATGGGAATTACTATTTTCTATACATATGGCCAGTTTTCTAATATTTTAATAATCTTCACCACTCCAATGTACATTTTATTTTTTTAATCATACGGGAAATCCCTAGATTGAGATCGTATGATGATAAAAAATCTCTTTCTTCTAGTCACTTTCCCCTCAAAATAATCAAATAAACATAAATAAATACTAAAATATTTAATATTGTTCCTTATAAAATCCATCAATGTTATTAAATAATCTAGGGATTTAAATCAATTCATTTTCTAGGTATTTTATTTTGAAAATATTGTTTGATGATCATATTATTCATGATCTGAAACTAATAGTAAAAATACCAACATCGACAATCCATTACTATTAATCACACTATTTCAATGATATATTATATAAGAGAGAACATAGAAATTGACTGTACATTTTAGAAGTCCTATGAGATGATATAAATACATTATTTCTATATTAAATATGAAAATTAAAATATATCATGTAAAAAATCATACATCTTTGAAAAAAACTAATATTTTCTATCATTTATTCATGGGGAAGTGAAAAGATAATCATATGGAGATCAAATTCTCAATAAAGAGAAAATGAAAAAAGAAGATATCATGAATAAATTAGGTATGGAAAATATGGCATAATAAATTGTAAATATTAATTTCATTTAAGAATATAATTATTCTTCAAAATGTATCCATGGAAACAGAAAAGAATAATCACATGGATAATAATAACTAAAATGTTTTTTTTTTGGAAAATACATCATGGATGATGTCATGATATTTCTGATAAAGATGCATTGAAATACATGATAAACAATAACATCAAGGCTTTATTCTACGACATTCAATGAATATGTAGATATACATCAAATACACGAATAATTTGTTAAAATATTTTTTCTAGGAGACATATTTAGGCAACAATAAGGTATCTACATTCATGTTCCACTCATAAAATATAAAATTTCAATGCATTACATATATATTTAATCAACAAAGTGATTCATAATTAATATTACTTATCATAAAATAGAATCCTTTATTGATTAGTGAATATGAAATATAAACATCACCTATGTAAATGAAATCACATTCTCAAAAATATTCTGTTGACTAAAATGTCAAAAAAAATTGGAAGATGGTTAATAAAAAATATACGTAGTATACAAGATAATGAAAATATTTATGGTACTAAAAATATGGAAATTATAGAGAAAATTAATTTCTAATGAATTATGGAGAGATAATGAGAAAATGATCAAAACATTTCGAATCATAAAAAAAATAAGGTATAATCCATATAGGAAAAAAATTATAGAGGATCATAAATAAATAAATAATGAATTTTTAAGTAAAACCAAATCCATTGTAATATACATAAAAATATATGACCTTAAATTTTAAATTCAAATTTCTAAAAACATATGTAACATATCATAAAGATAAAGATATAAGGTAATTTACAAATTATATTTAACAATTACAAAAATTAATTATTTAAAAAAACCCAAATTATTAATAAATTTAATTTGTCTTTTGAAATAATTATAAATCTATAATTTTAGGTTAATAGAAAAAATATTAATGGAGGTGAGAATTTCAATTTAGGTCACATATGTTAAAAATAATATTCTATTTAATCTTCTGAATATTTTAACGAATAACTTATTTATAAATATTTAAAAATATTCCATTAAAATTATTGTAAATAATTTCAAATATAGTATAAAGATAACATGAAATTAAATTTATAGTATATAAATAAATTAATAAAAATATTATATGAATACACATATAGTGTATAATGATTTCCATGTATAAAAGGAAAATAATTTATATTTTTATCATACATAATCATTTTGTTGAATGGATTATCAAATAGTGGAAATGATATACTAAACCAAGGAATCCACATTAATAAAAAAGGAGATTAAAATATTTTGGCTTAAAAATAAAAAAAATTAATTCTTCCAATGTAAATTTAATCATGTACAATCTGAATATTAGTGATTTTGTAAAATAAACCCTTATATATTTAACAATATTTGAATCATAACCCATAAATATTGAAAAAAAAGTTAAACATTAACTTCCTTAGAGAAAGTGTTATTTTTTACATAATATGTCAATGAATAAGTATATATTACATATAAATATAAATAATTACATGATATAAATTTTTCCTCAATGGAGTTTAATTGAGATGAAAAATTGTTTCCTTGGATTTGTTTGGTTAGAATTTTTTATATCCTAATGAACAGTCAATATTAAATAATTAAATACTAAAATAAAAACATTTATAATATATGTTCTATTTTTCTAAACTCATTTAATATTCATCAGACTTCCATTACAGGTTTACCTATTGATTATGTTGACCACTTAAACATATATCAATTTCTCAAAATATACATCAGTAAATTGACAATAGTGAATGATTTAATGGAATAATTCCAAAATTAAAAAATGTTGATAATTTCATGAATGGAGTTTTTATATAATTTCAAAAAAATAATTAACCATCAATTTATGAAACAAATGGAAAAATAAACAATTTCCCTCATAGAGGATGTGTTTTTCATGTATGTATTGTAACCCCCACCCCTACTACATTGTCCTGAAGAGGTATTGAGGGTTACATGGCCTTAAGCGATGTTCCAAAGGCACCAATGGCTGGGAATAAATGTTAAGGGCTTCAAGGAACAGTGGGGTACAAATTTCCATTAATAAGATAACCCAACTCAACCAACCAACAACTAATGATAGATGCACTTTCAATCCCAACCATGTGATACTAAAAATTCCATAAAAAATCCCCTAAACCATTCAACTAGAAATGTCCACAAAACATCAAATTACAAAGCAGAAACTAAAGAATAAAACACCATGAGCAATGACACCCAACACAGATCCACACAATTCTTGAATATCCAAGATCCACCAAAACATCACAATGCACCACTAAAGGAGGGTGATGCCTTACCTTTTTCCACATCACGGTACACGACATATGCAAAGACACCAAAGTTCCAATGTTGTGGGTGAGTACATATACTCAGTAGGATTTCGAAAACTCACTTCCCTACACATAAAACTATATTAAAACTGTTAGCACATTTACATAAAACATTTTACATAAATCAAAACCAAGCTAAAAATTGTTTATATACCAAACATGCCATAATCCAACAGGCCCCACAAGCAAGACCAATCAACCATTTCACATTCCCACAAAAAATTCCATCTATACGAAGCAACAAATAATAATGCATTCATAACGGTGGGACTTTTTCCCATCCCGTTCACCCCATATTCAGCTAGTGTTACATCCCAACCACTACCCATAATGGTGGTTCTTACAACCACTATCTATCACCTTTTATAGAGAGATTTACAGCCCACTTCCACACAACTAACAAAATCTGTATTTCTTAGACCACCAACTAGAAAAAATCACCAATTCCACACAAGAAGATCACAAACATTTTCAACATGTGCCAATCCACTTAAATAAATCACCCATTTATTAAAACCAACATTAAAACATTTTTCAGGTAAAAACCTTGATTCAATAAAACAACTTCTTCATTGAAAACAAATTTCATCAACCATTTTCACAAATCAACCCAAGAAACTGGTTTTAAAGTCACCATTTTAAAATCAATCATCAAGAGGAATACACAACAAAAACCCCTTTTCCCAAAAAACCCCAAAAAATTACAAAAGGATTTCCAACCTATTTCGCACCTCAAAACCACAGTTATTTTCAAGAAAAAAAAATTGTTACCAAGTATCATGTTGTAAAAAGACGTAGTCTAGTGAGAAGCCACCTAATTTTAGGGTTCCGGCGACATCGACCCATAAGCAACCGCACCCCAATTCGGGAAAACGCTTCACGAAAACCACTCTAGATCTCCATCCCAATCATCCACAAGACATAAAATCAACAAACATGTAAATAAAACACTATATATACATGAAAATGATGTAGATCTACAGAACATAGAGTGTGATAGATATGAAGATCTAGAGGAAACAACAATGAAACCAAGAGGAGAGACTTACCCAGGAGAGAACCACTTCAAAACACCACGGAACCCCATTGAATTACTTCCAAAATGAGTGGAAGAGAACATTCAACCTCTAAGAATCCAAAATCTCGAGTGTGGATCGAGTGGGAGAAAATTGGGAGTGAAATAGGTAAATACCGAATGAGCCCTTATTTAAAAACGGTTCCTTTAGGTTGTTGTACGGTTAGTATACACGGTTTGACAAAAAGTGCACTAACCATGCTCATGACACTATATCGAGAGGAGGGGTCCAAACGGTTTCCTCTAATGGTACGGAAAACCATGTTCAGGCCATGAAAATCCTATTACCTCCCCCTGTAAGGTATCCTGTAGAACTCAAACATTTTCCCCTAACTCTACTCAAACTGTGCTTGGTAATAAAAGCCTCTAAACTGATTCAAAACCATTCCAAACTCTCCCAAACTCTTCTCAACTCATCCCATGAACTTTGAACACATTAAAAAGAATAGCAAATGGCTACAAACCTCAAATAGGGGGTTCTAAATTATCCTCACCATTGGACTTTTCATCCTCGGAAAGTAGTGAACAAACCCTTCGTCGAAAGACCTCGGGCCATTGCTCGACCATCTCCTTCTATCACTCCCAAGTATCCTATTGGATCTAGCCATGTTTCCGGAAAACCTGAACTAGACCAATGTTTTTACCCCTCATGACTTTCTCTTGCCTATGCACAACTCCCACTGCCACATGCACCAAGGAAGCATCTGGCTCTAGCTCAACATGATCCCATCGAATAACATGGCCTAGATTCGGCTAATACTTTTTCAACTGTGACACATAAAACACATTGTGCACCGCACTAAACCATGGTGGAAAGGCCAAATATAAGCCCCCTCACCAACCCGCTCCTGATTCTCAAATGGTCTAATATACATCGTAGGTAACTTTCCCTGCTTCCCAAATCGATGATGTCCCAACCTAGGAGAGATCTATAAGAAAACATGATCACTCACCTTGAACGACAACGGTCGTCGATGATGATCCGTATATGATTTCTGATGACTCTGAGATATCTCCATTCTCTTCATGATTAACTTTATCTTCTTTGTAGTCTCCTGGACAAGGCTTGGTCCAACCATCAAGGACTTATCCGTTTCTACCATGTATAGTGGAGAATGACACGGCCTCCCATACAACGCTTCAAACGGAGCCATACATTTGGATTCCTGATAACTATTATTGTAAGATAATTCAACCAATGAAAATTGCTCCTCCCACGAGCCACAAAAATCCATGACATAAGTCTACAACATATCCTTCAATTTTTGTATCATCCTCTCGGATTGACCATCTATATAAGGGTGGTACGCCATACTCATGGTCAACATAGTTCCAAGGGCTTGCTGTATAGATTTCCAGAAACAAAATGTATTCCTCAGATCTCTATCGGATATGATTAAAACCGGAACACCATTCCTCTTTACCACATCATGGATATAGATTTTGTATAGATCCTCTACCGTATGAGATTCACGAATTGGAATGAAATGGGCCGACTTTGTTAGCCGATCCACTATCAACCAAATGGCATCGTGATTTGTGACAAGAAACTCGCACAACCATCTGATTCTACACATTCAATGATTTATACATTTTATGAATTCTAGGATGATTATCCAACATAGAATTATGATATGCCCTGAGAATATCCTCCTAACAAAAAACTGGTACAACAATCGAATTCTGAGAACACAAAACTGAATCTCGATTCAGTTGCCAACCCTCAATGGCCTCCCCACCATTGGCTTTTGACCTCATGGTCACACACTCAGTATCAGATATCTGTGCATATTTAATTAAGCCATCCTAGTTAGGAACCAACAAAATTGGAATGTAGACTGCTCTATCGCCCTGGTCCTCACATTCCAACCACATTTCATCTATAACTGACATAAACTGCCACTAGTCTAATGCCTATTTCACCACCTGATCAAACGGTTTTCTACATAATGCATATGCCATCGAATTTACCTTACACGTTTTTTACATGAAGTCAGAATCAAAAATCTTAAAAAATTCCATCCATATCCTTTTCCTGTAGTTCAAATACCTTTTTGAGAAAATGTGCTTCAAGATCTTATGATCTATATATACCATGAATTTAACACTAAAGGAATTATGAAGGAACACTTTCAAAGCATGGATCACTACTGCCAATTCCAATCATGATTTTTGTTGTTCTTCTCACGAACCTTCAACAGCCATGAGCCATACACAACCACATGATTCCCTTGAATGAGAAGGCACCCCATCCCCAATCCTGATGTGTCGCAATACACCACGTACCTGTTTCCTTGTTCTATAAAAACCAATATTTCTGCAGATGTAAGGAAACCCTTTAGCTCTTCAAAACACTATTGACACTATTCATTCCACTAGAATGGAACATTATTTCATGTCAAAGCTGTCATCGGTGAATCCAAATGTGAAAAATCACAAACAAAATGACGATAATACCCAGATAGATTGAGGAAAATCTATACCTCAAACCCATTCTTTGGTGGTTGCCACGAGATTATAACCTCTATCTTTTCTGGATCCACTAAAACACCCCTTTCAGAAATCACATGGCCAAGAAAACGGATTTCTTGTATCCAAAAGTCACGCCTTGACAATTTTTCATACAACCAATGATCCATCAAGATCCTCAACAATGTTGCTAGGTGCTGCTCATGCTCAAACCTTGTCTTTGAATACACCAAAATGTAATCTAAAAACACCACCACAAATGAATTTACATATATATGAAATATCATATTCATAAATTCCATGAACACTGCTGGAGAATTCGTCAGAACAAATGGCATAACTACACATTCATAATCGACATATCTACTTCTGAATGATTTTTTAGGAATATTGTCCTCCCTCACTAGAAACTGATTATATCCTAACCTCAGTTCGATCTTGGAGAACCACTGGACTCCCCTCAACTGTTCAAACAAATCATCAATTAGTGGAAGTGGATATATGCTCTTTATCTTAAGTAGGATATGTCTATGATAATCAACACAGAGCTTCAAAGTTTCATCCACCTTTTTCACAAACATCCCAAATACATCCCACACAGACATGCTATTCCGGATAAACACTTTGTTTTATAACACTTCCAACTAGACTTTCAATTCCCGTAATTCAGCTGGTACCAACTGATAAGATAGAAGTGAGATAGGACTGGTCCCTGGAAAGGAGATCAATTGTAAACTCAAATTCCCTTATGGGAGGTAACATAGATAATTCTTCAGGAAAAACATCCCTGAACTGATCTACCACAACATGAAGATGTCCCAACTGGTGTATTCAAAGACAAGGTTTGAGCATGAGCAGCACCTAGCAAACCTGTTGCACCCTTCCATTCATGCCACTCTACTCTAAAGAGATGTATAATTCCATCATCTATCGTAAAATTAAATGTTTTTGCATTACAATCAATGTGGGCCATAAACCTCTACCAGTCAATCCATTCCCATGATTAAATCATACCCATCCATCTCAATAACTAATAAATTCCACATTAGCTCAACCTCTCCCACAATGATAAAACTTGCTCTACAGAAGAAGGCTTGACGCTGTCTTAGACCCAGAGGAGATTGAAGTTTCAAAACAAAAGGAATCATTTCTACCATTATACCCAGCAACTCAACCACACGTGCAGCAATAAAATAGTGTGATGAACCTGCTTCAAACAACACTTACATCAAGGTAAAATATAAAAGAATAGTACCTCGCATCATGGATGTCCTTGAATGATCATCCACCACAAAATTCATAGCTCCAAATAATTCCATGGATGACACACTCTTCTCTCAATTTCCCTGCTTAGGAGTTACGGAGTTCCGAGAATCACTATGAATAACTTTTCTCTACTGACAAGGGTTATGAAGTTGTCCCCATCCCATCGAAGAATATGACGTCTGCGATCCTTGAGGAGTGTCACATTCACCCGACCTCAGATCATTCTTACAATAGAGCTGAAGATGTCCCATATTCTTTCAATTATGACATGATCGGCGTTGTTCCCTATAGTCCCATTTGATGTGTGCTGGAAAGCCACACTGAAAACATCTGGGTTTTCCCTTGGGCTTCAGAGGAAGATTTACCGAGACTGCTGTAGGATAATGTGCCACACTCCCACCCCAGTAATAAGTGTTCCTCCTCCGCATGAACCAAGCATTAGAGTTCCCACTATTACCAATGGGAACCCCCATGATTCCTCCTCCCGGAGCTCCCAACAGATCCCGCTTATCCACCGATGATCGATTCTCCATCTCTATGTAGTCACGGCTACACAAGACTTATATTTTTTAGTGAATATCTTTACTTAACCCCGCTTCTATGATCCTTTCCTTCAATGAAGTGCTACCCTCCACCTCGGGTGCAAACCGCACTAACATCATAAATGTAGCTGCAGACTCCATCACAGCTATATGCTCTTTCTACAGAATGAAGATATCAGTTGTGTGGTAAATTATGAATGTATGTGGGTAGAATTGTTTATTAATCAATTCCTTAAAGAATTCCCACATCATACCCTGTCACATCCCTGCTTGTACTACCAACTCCCACAAATAATGAGAAATATCCTCTAGCTTTTACGTTTATTGCTTTACATTCAACACTACTGGCGTACCCAAGAATTCGTAATTTCGGTTCATTCTGAATAGCCACTCATCTTCCCTTTCTGAGTCAGAATCACCCATAATGATTAGAGGATCGTACATTTAAAACTGAGCCACATAATCAACATGATTTGTCTCTTAGCCACTATTCACATTTCCCACAGCTTGGAAATATTGAACTATGCTCTGGACTAACTCCTGGTTCACTTGGGGCTTAGGTGCAACCACGTTCTCATCAGCCAATTCTTGTTGGTCTCTATGACCCCTACCCGGTTCCATTTCTATAAAGAGAAAACTAACAATTTTGTGTCTCACATTCATAGACTTCAATAATTCCCATTTCAAATCACATTATACACCACTATCACAACGAGGATTTCTAACATTCCACATTTTCCTTGTTTCCCCATTTTTGAAAATCAAACCATTTTCAAAATACGAAATTTATTCACATTACAGTTTCAATCATTTGAAAAAATATTTATCATCTCAGCCCATAAATAATTATTCCATATGAAATATGAATCATATAGGGAAGTCATTTCTACTATATATGTCATACACATCTCATTGGCTATACCCATGACAATGAGATTTCCAATGTCTATAAGTGTCTCCAAATAAATAATGTACCAAACTCCAATGTAACTTGAAGTTCATCATAAAAGGGTTCACTACATCTTTTAATGTCATTCATTCCATGTTCCGACATTCATACGCCTTGCTACAATCCCAACTCAAGGAGTATACCACAAAAAATGTCATCTCCAAATCTGAGAATCAACACCAAGGACTGAACAAGCTAATACTACATGAAACGCCCCACCCCCACCTCATTGGCTTGATGAGACGGTGATGGTTATTATGCCATAAGCGAAATTCACAAGGCCCTAAAGGCTGGAAATAAATGATGAGGGATTCAAGGAACAATGGGGAACAATTTTCCTGTAAGAATATTACCCAACCCAACCAACCAACAACTAAATATGAATGCATATTCTAACCCAACCATGTGATACATTAAATTCCCTAAAAAACACCAAAAACATTCAACTAGACATGTACAAAAAAACAACAGATTACAAAGCTGAAACTAAACAACAAAACACCATAAGCCATGACACCCACCACAACTTCACACCAAGCTCCAAGATCCAAGATCCACAAAAACATCACAATTCACCACTAAAGGAGGATAATGCCTTGCCTTTTCCCACGTCACGGTACACGACATCTGCAAAGGCACCAAAGTGCCAAAGATGTGGGTGAGTACAACTACTCAGTATTATTTTCCAAACCGACTTCCCTGCACATGCCACTAGGATAAAACTCTTAGAACATTTATATAAAACATTTTATATAAAGAAAAACTAAGATAAATTTTTTTTATATTCCAAACATGCCATACACCAACATGCCACATAAATAAGCCAAATAAACCATTTCCCTTTCTCACAACAAATTCCATCTATAAAGAAACACATAACAAAGTAACAATAATAGTGGGACTTCCACTAATCCTATTCACACCATTTTCAGCTAGCGGTACTTCCTACCACTACACATAATGGTGGTTCTTCCGACCACTATCCATCACCTTTTATAGTGGGAATTCTTGCCCACTTCCTCACAACAAACACAATCCATAATTCTAAAAAAACCTACAATCACAAATCACCATGTCCACAAAATAAGCACATAACCATTTCCAACACGTGACAATCTACTTCAATAAATCACCAAATTTTTGAAACCATAATTAAAACATTTTTATTGTCAAAACCATGATTCAATAAAACAATGTCTTTATTGAAAACTAATTTCATCAACCATTTTCACAAATCAACCCAAGAAATTGATTTTAAAATCTCTTTTTTAAAATCAAACATCAGGGACATTACATGACTAAAACCCCTTTTCAAAAAAATCCACAAAACATTACCAAATGGATTTCCAACCAATTTCTTACCTCAACACCATAATTAATTTCAAGAAAAAAAAATTAATTGTAACCAACCTTCATGTTCTAAAAATTTGGAGTGGAGAGTGAAGCCTCCTACCTTTATGGTTCAAGTGAAATCGACCCACAAGCAATTGCACCCCAATCTGGGGAAACACTTCACGAAAACCGATCCAGATTTCCTTCCCTATCATCCACAAGACTTAAAATCAACACCCAAGGAAACCCTAATAATAGATCAACATGAAACAGATGTAGATCTAGAAAACAGGGAGAGGGAGAGAGATATATATTGAGATCTAGAGGAAACCACAAAGAAAGCAAGATGAGAGACTTACCCTTGAGAAACCACCTACAAAACACAAAGAAACCCATTTTGATCACTTTAAAAATTAGTGGGAGAGCACCTTGAACCTCTAAGAACCCAGAATCCTGATTGAGGCTTGAGTGGGAGAAAATTGGGAGTGAAATAGGTCATGTCCAAATGAGACTAAATATGAATACCCTTCCTTTAAGTGGTTGCACAGTTAGTCTGCACAGTTTGACAAACTGTGCAGCAATCGTGTGCACGCCACTGTCTCAAGAGCAGGGGTCAGCACGATTTCCTTTCATGGTTTGGAAAACCGTGAGTAGGTCGCGCGAAGTCTACTACCTCCCCCTGCACAGTTTAATGGATGAAACACATGGTTTCCCCTAACCATGCTCAAATTGTTCTCCCTAAGAAATGCTTACAAACTTATTCAATTCCATTCCAAACTCTCACAACCTCTTCTAAAATCATCTCAGGCACATTAAACAAGTAAAAAAGCATGAAAAGGATACATAGCTCAAACCAGGGGCGCTATATATATGATCATATTGTATGATTCATAATGGTTTGAAAGGAATGGAATTATTTATTTATTATTTATTAATGTATCATATTAATAGTAAATATATCGTATGTATTAAATAAATTTATACATGTGATCATCCTCGTAAAGTGGAAATTAAAATCAACTCACATCGCTTTGTGCGGATGACAATCCACATGTACGCATGAGCAACAATATTTTTTTCCCAAAAAGTGATAAGGAGAAATAGAAGATGATATTTTATATTAAATAAAATCAATATTCCATTAATATCATATATGTTAATTTAATCCATATTTATAACCAAACTCAAGAGGCGAGTAATGAAAATGATATATACCCCTTTGAGGATGTCGTAATCCACACATACAGACAAGAGATGTTTTTATTTTCCCTTAAATAAATAAGAGTAAGCTCATTATTGTTCCATAAATCCCAAAAAAATAAATTTTTGGATGATACTACGGTAATTATATTCGAAAATATAAAAAAATTAAAGGATGTTGAAGTAAAATATAATAAAAAAGTGTTTGTTATATGGATAACCTATTTTTTTCAAAACCTCATTTGTGGATCAACATATTCCCTCTTAAAGTTGTCTTTTTCATGTATAAATAATACTTGATGATGATATGAATTTTTGGAGATAATTTTAATAGTAATTTTACGTGATTTTTATCAAATAGTGGGGATACTTAAGGGAAGTTGGTTTCGTTATATAAGTGAGATCAGTGGAAAACATGTAACTATATAAATATTTATTATATAATATATTACATACTAAAGTATTGTGGCTCAAAAATTTCATAATTTTTCAAATAAAAAAAGTTCTTTCTAAATAAAAAAAATGAGACTAAATAAATTTTTTGTTGTTAACTTGAATCCCTACATATTTTTTTATCACTGTTAACCAAATTTTCCTATAACCATTGTGACAAAATATTACTATGGTTAAAATTCAGTAGAAACCAAAATAGAGATTAAATTATAATAAAATTTGGAAATTATGATTAAAATACAAAAACCATATTATCAAATTAAATCCCCTAATGTTCTTGGATTTTATTTGGATGGAAATTGAAAAATCACAATTAAAAAATTAAGTGAAAATGAATTTTAAAATCAAAATATGAATTTTATCCAGTAAACATTCTAGTTATAGAATTATATAAAAAATTATTTCCTAATTATTTATATTATTTTTTTATTTCATTAAAATCATTTATTATTAGGGATTAATTTAATTTAGTAAGTATAGAAATACATTTAACCCATTAAAGTAGTTTTTTGGAATTTTTTACAATTAAATTGTTTTATACATTTCTAAAAACTAGTAATCCATATAAGAATTATTATCAAAATACACGAGTATTATTATTAATGGATATAATTTATCTAAATTATATATTTATATTATTCATGAAAATTAATTTTGATGAAAATAATATCAAAAATATGTGATAGTATACTTATGATATATTAAAGCTTGATGATATTTTCATAAATTGAATCATTAATCCACATTAGCATCAATAAGATATATCAATGTAATAAAGAATGTGACAAATCCTCATACCCGCAAATTTTTGACATGATACTTTCTTTTACGATTAGATCGACCCTTATTATAAACCCAAAAGTAACAAAAATCATGAAAATACCCAACATAAAATTCAAATGAGGGATAATTAAGATCCCCTAAATCAATGAATATTTCTAATATCACTGTTCAATAAGGGAAAAACATACCAATAATCTAATACCACACATTGAACTCTAGGCCCATATATCAACAACACAGAGAACAACATACGCCCTTAACAAAACAAACATCATCTTTGTGAATCCCAAAATAAAAGGATAATGAAATATGTGATAATGTGATAAGAAGTCACCAATTATCAAGGATGGGAATCCAAGGATCAATATCTAATGATGGAATCGTATGGAAGCTGAATGAAGTGTAACTAGATCACCATGAAATGAGAGGGGTGTAGGGTTTGATGAAAAAACCAGAGTGGTGTAACGTTTAAATACATGAGACCAAGAGGAATTACACAACATAAATTCTTTAGAAGTAAAATAATGTTGTGATTCATGGCCCACTAATATACAAATCTCCTAGAAGGATTTAACATCTAAATTTCGTTCAATTCATGTCCATGTCTGACAATACATTTTAACCTATCTTTTAGTGTGATAAACATTACACATCATTAATTATTTCAATACCTTGCATTTTGAGGGCACAATAATATAAACATACTTTACACCCTCTCTGAGAACCTACGACACCAAAAACTGGAAATATAATAGTCCAAGAGGGAACTGACCATTCCATATCGTTTAATAAAATACAAAAATAATTATAGTGTATGTAATTCCAGGGAAAATGGGTGTAAAAAAATATGTGGATATGTATTTCCATATCCATTTAAAAAAACAAAAATTCACCTTGAATTAAACTGAACATTTTATAATAAATGTTTTTTTATCATCCATGAATGTGAATATAGGTTCCTTATATTTTTATTTGAAACCTTATTAATGAAATATATATATATATATATATATATATATAGAAACCCCAAAATATGAATGAACAAAAATCACATACTTTAGTATGTCTAAAATGCAATAAAATAAGAATTCAAAGATATGAAAAGAGGGAAATAGATTTTTACTATCTTAAATAAATAATTATATCACTTTTCATTAATATGTGTCAAATAAAGTGATGAAAATATATAGTGTCTAATGGGGTTGATATAAAAGAGTGTCAAGTAAAGATTCCTCATTATGAAATTAATGAATATGGTGGATCCTTAACTTTTCTATTTTAAATTTAATAATTTTGTGAATGAAAAATGATGCATGACCATTGTTCATGGGTAGGGAAACTAAGAAGAATACCCCTGAAGATTCCTATATAAAATAAAGAAACACCCATATTCTGTATTTACCAATATGGGATCATTTATTTGTATGAACCATACCGATAAATGTTAGGAAAAAAAATATTTCACATAAATCTAAAACTAATTCCCTTTGAAAATAAAAAAAATAACCCCCTTAAAATGAGGTCATTGATTTGAAATGATTTTTATTAAATTTGTCAACAAGGAGTTTTAGTGTAAACCATAAATTCTATTTCACAGTTTTGAAAATATTACTTTAAGAATATTGATAATAATATTATAGTCATATATATTATGCATTTAAATATATTGAATAAAATAAATATTCAATTTAAAAATATTTATTATTTATATGAGTACAATATTTTATTACATTATTTTATTTATGCTATCACATGGACTGTTGATGAGATTAATTCTCAATAAGGATAATAATGTTAAAATGTATAAAATTATATGAATTCTTTTGAATATGAATTTTGGAATTTAAATTATATTAAATATGGTAAGAACTATTTATAGATAAAGGAATAATATATATTGATGAAATAAAATAGATCCTATTATTGTGATGTTATGAAAAGATTAATGGTTTTTATATTTATAAAATAATTTTTTTCATTAGTATATATATAATAATTGTTTTGTGAAATTTATTTAATAGTGTACTAAAAATTTCAATAATTTATAAAATATATAATGTCGAAAAAATTTTATAAAATTTAAATGTCACAGTTGTATAATTAATGATATGATAAATGAATTATTTGAGTTGAAACTCAATTGGTCATATCTTGTTAATCCATATTATAGGTTTTAGTTTCATGATTAATTTACAACTTCATAATTGGTATATATTTTTTAATTAATAAGGGAATTTAGGATGATTAGAATGAATCCTAGAAATTTTTACATAAGGGCTTGTATTTGTGGTAAATGTTAGTTATTTGAGTAGTGTAATTAATTTATGGTATTTTATGTCATGTTTTCATATAACATAATTTTTTTGATTAGTATTCTTCTTTATTTATTTTTTTATATATGATGTTATGATGTGTGGTGGAACATATATAGTACCATATTCTATGTACGATTTAAATTAAATTACATAGTGGTTACATGAGGAATTATAGTTTATTAATATATTTTAGTGGGTAATATAATATCGGGTTTAAATCAATGTCTTTTAATTATATATATTTAAATAGGGAATGTGGTGACAAAACAAGTTGGTGGAGATTGAATTTGATAGATAATATTAAATGGTAAATTTTCTAATTTGATTTAAATTATATTATAAGAAATTATAGGTTGTGGAGAATCGTGACCTTTAATCTAATAAGGAAATTTATGAAATTTTGTATTTTTAATGTTGATGATGGAAAATTGAGGGAATGTCGTATTAGGCCGTCAAACGTATATTAAATTAATAACTTATATAAAAAATTGAGGTTTTAGTTTTTTGTGAATGAAATAAATTTCATTGATTTCTTGGGATAAATTAAAGTCCATGATAATTATTTGATATACATAACAACAATTTATGTTTTAATTATACTTAATACTAGGTTTTCTTTAATTACACATGACACTGAGTTTTAACCATACCATGATATATTGATAATAAAGATATTTAAAAATTACCATTACAATGTATCCATTATACATAATGAAATTCATTGTATTGTATAATTTTCTTATATTTGTTATAATGGTTTTATATAAATAAAGGATATTTATTAAAAATTACTTCAATTTGGTAAATTCTTAATAAATTTTAAGAATATCATTTAAGGAAATAAAAAAGATATTTATATTTTCCATAATGAATAATAAAATTAATTTCTCTTAAATATAGATAAATAATTTGTTAAAACATAATTCATCTTTGAAATCGCCATGTCAAAATAATGATATGGATATTTTTTTATATTTTTCTTATATGTTTTATTCATGGATAAATAGTGAAAAACCAATCATTATAATTAAAAAACTAATAATTTATTAACTTATTAATAAATTATATATATATTTTACATCATTTTAAAATAAAAATGTGTTCAATTATACATCCATTAATCCAATTTAGGCCATTCTAATGATTATAATGCAATCTTTTTATTTAAATTTTATTTGATATTTTGAACATTTTCTCTTTAAAAACTAGCTTCTCATCATGTCAGTGGGATTAATTTTAAAATATAGAATTAAACTTATTTGAATGGAACATAGAAAAATGTATTACATTTTTTAATCAGAATAAGTTGTCATATATAATATATTCATGTAAATTTTTTACAAAAAATAATTTCAAAACTGTAAAAATTATATAGTACATTTACGGTAGAAATGGGTTTATGATTGGGATAAAATATAGTGAAAGGGATATAATATAGAAAAAAAATATTAAAAATATTTTTTTATACATATTTACACATTATACCTTATATTGAATAGAATGGTCGATTATTTGAGCCATAGGACATGAGAAAAATATGGGTGGAATTCATTCTTTAGAAAATTAAATGTGTATAACTCACATAATAAATAAAAGGTCTCCACTAATTTTATCCTCTTTACACCATATAAAAATTTTGGTTCATAAAATCTATAATAGATTACTTCAAAGATTACCTTTTATCATTATTGATAACATATTTTGGACATAAATCCATCATAGAAATTCTTTTAGTGTAAGCCATGGAGGATGCCCATAAAAGTGGTGATGATCATCAACAAGTGGTGTTGTTATATTTCATCCTACACATAATTAAATTACTATTATAAAATGAATATATTAAAATAAATTATCTTATATATATTAATACATTATTTATTTTTCATGACATAAAACCATCTCCAATTACATAAAATGGGTTACAAAATTCATTATACATGTGTATGGCGGACAACCGCCTTTCAAATAGATGACATGTATTTTTGGATTAACACAACCAAAGGTATAATATAATGATTAATTTATTGTTTAAATATTATATTTATGATATTATTATACTTTTTAAATTAATTTATCACACATACCATAAAGAGATCCATTGTTCTATAATATGATAATGTAGCTCGTGTGAACTAAAAACTGGCACCTCGCCAAGCAATGGGATACATTCATGATTAACATGTAATGAAATATGAATGGGTTTAATGTAAATATATTATATATATGATAAACATTTTTAAAATTGTGATATAACATTTATATTTCATTATTTCAATAACTCAAAATAAATAAACAGTAGTCATGCATACAAATGTCTTACCATCTCCTTGAATGATGTATATTATTTTTTATTTCTATGTTATATTAATTACTATAAAAAATATAACGAATTTAAATAATTTTTATATCATTGATTACATTGTTGAGATTGTGTAATAATGATAAATGTATGGGGAATAATTATAAAAAATAAAATAATATATGAAAATCCAAGTAGTTATTATGCAAAACACAACATTAAAATAGATTTATTAATGAAATTGTAATGAAAAGGTCCTAATAAAATCATATATAGTCGGAAATATATAATTATTGTGGTAAAATTTGTCTATACTAAACAGATATTTATTATATAGGATGTATAAATTTGAATAATTGATTTCAAGACTTTCAGAATCATATTTCGGTCTCACCTTTAAAATCTACGAGACAAAATCCATATTCCCTGCCTATTTATTTTATGTGGCCTATATAAATACCATGAATGTGTTTGACAATGATTCATTTAAAAATTATTTGTATTTAAATATTCATTTTATTATCTATATATCATGCGGTTTATAGTCAAAATGTTACCAAAGTATTAAGTTATTTTTGTTTCAACTCTCCTTTATTAAAAGTTACGTTAAGTTATGCACCTATATTCATTCACGTGTTATATATATAGACCATTAGACATGAAATATCTGAAATTTAATTGTCATAATTATTTTTTTTTTCCATTTTTGAATGGGTATGAAAATTTAAATTTACAAATGTGATAATAATTTTATATTACAATCACATTATTGATCAGGTTGGATTATGATTATACATCCGATGAATAAATATCATGATCCATGTTTCAAGAAAGAAATTAAATTTCTTCCCTTATAGTTAGTTATTTATGATATTATAAATTAATATTTCAATTTTAACTCTTTTTTACTTAATATAAATGATATTTATATATGAAAATCCAATATATTTTCTTTCATTGGGAATCCTTTTTGCATTAATAGATATGTTTTCTAAAAATATTTTTAAAAATGTTTTATAATTATCCTAGGATTTTTAGATTATATATTTACACATTTTTTAATTTGGAAAAATTTAACTAAATGAAAATTTATGTCACCTTATAGAAAATTTATTTTTATATTTTACTAAAAATGTGAATGGAATCACTATTTTATCATATAAATCATGTATATAATTTCATTCCCCCTTGGACATTATTTAATTTAATGTGTCCTTTATATGTTTTCATGTTTAGTTCTAAGGTAAGGGATTATTAAAATTATATAAATGGTGTATTAAAATGAAAATTGATGTTTTAATGAGGAAATATTATAAATGGTTTTTAAATATTCAATTATATTATTTGATATTTATTTTTTAAGAAAATTATATTAATATTATTTTATGTTTTGAAATGTTTATTCGATGTGGAAGGGATATTTTCTTCTTGTTTTTTTAAAACAATTTTTAATGCTCACTTTATATGTTTAAATGTCTATTTTCAATGAATATAATTTACAATGTATTTTATGAAATTATTTATAGTTATTTTCCTAGATAATTTAATTTCCTCATGAAATAATTTAAGTGGTCATTAAAAATAATTTTCCATATAATATGACATCAATAGATGTAAATTATTCTATATTAGGGATGCAATCCCTGAAATATATTTGAATCCATTCTCTTAATGTTTTGTGATTATGGTTCTAGGATGTCTACAAAATCCATTTTTCATAATTGGGTTGTAAAATGATATTATTATTATCAGTCCCACAAAATTACTACAGGTTATTATATTATTAAATGATGAAATTATTATAATACATGGGCCTTTTTAATTGGTTGTAATCTGATGGTTTTTTATGAAACCCATTTCATTCAATATGTTATTATAGGATGAATTTTTGGTTCCCTTACGATATATGAATATGGTTTTCATTTTGAGATTGTTTGGACCTATATCTCCCTTTGACGATTTTGGTAAATATTTATATATCATGAGACAAAAAGGGATTGAATGGTAACAGAACACGATTCAGTAAGGGACATTGAATAAAATTATTTTCATAGGAGTAAACCTTAATTACAAAAATGTTTTAAGGTGTGAACCCAATCCATTTTTAAATCCTTGATAATAATCCTCAACTACTATGATAATTATATTATATTCTTATATATATTACAAAATTATATGTATTATTTCAATGTTATTCTATGTTAGTGAATTCTATTTAATTCCCTTATGACTCATGTCTTATTAACTGACAATATTTATTAAATGGATCAATATTATGATCTTTGATACGAATGGTATGTTTCTTAATTGTTTTTTTCATCTTCTCATACCCAGATGTGCATGTTGTGCTTATGAATATCCCTTTTTGACACTAAAAATTCTTTAATGATCACACTTTTATATATTTAATTCCTATTCTATGAGGAAATGTATTGCATGTGATATTTTAATAAGGGTTCTAGTTAGGATTTTTATAGTTGAAGATTATGTATTTTACCTATGGGGAAGTTGTTTATGTTTCTATGTTTCTGATGAAACTAAATAATTATGGTATTCATGATTTTGTTTTCTATTAAAATGAAACTTTGTAAAAATTGATTTCATATCAACGTATGATAATACAAAAACACTATAGTTCGTATTAGTGGAGAAAACATCCTATGATTTGGTAAATATTATGAAAAAAATATTGAAATCCTTATGTTTATTTTTATTTATATGTCTAGGGTAATCTCTAAGGATAATTATTAAGATGATTCAAAGTATAAGAAAATGTTCAAAAAAAATCTGATTTATATAGATAATGGTTTTCATCAAATTAATTCCTTTTATGTATATATAGGTAGATTTGTCTCTAGAATAGGGTTGCCTATGGGTAATAAGTCAAAAAGGGAACATTGAGTTTGGCTCAATCAACACTGGTGAATTAAAAGAAGTCTTATTTTACACCTGGTTGGACACTATATAAGCATATGATTTGGAAATTCACAAACACATTAAAATACATCATAAATTATTTAAATTTGATGATAATATGAATGAACTAGTATAATATTGAGGTTTCATATATATGAGTAGGAACCCTAATTTGGATATAGTGTAAGTTATTTTTCATGATTATATCATTCCCATCATAATTATTGTCTCTTACACTATACATTTTGGATTTAGTCAATTGATGGAACCTAAAATAATCATGTTAATTCTGATGGTGAGGATAATAAAATGATTTTCCTCCTAAGAATATTATATTTTTAGGAGATCGAATGAAAAGTCTCACTGAAATGTAACCACCATTTTACTAATAAATTAAATCTGATATACATAAGTAACATTTTAAGTAATAAAATTCTCTTGAGTCCATCTGAAAACAACCACCTTATTTAGGTAGGTCTACCCATCCAATAGATAATGAATAATGTATTATCACCATTGAAATGATAATTCACATTATCTAGTTCTAAATATAATATAGATCCATTTTAGGTTTCTTCCATTTTAAGGATGAAGGGGATAAGTGGAATAATATAATCATGAATGTGGGGGAAAAGTTGAAATCGAGTACATGGATTGGGATGAGTTCAGAAAATTATTTTTCAATATGTAATTTCCACATATCCATCATATGATGACGGTGTAGGATTTCATTGAGTTAATGAAAAAGTATGATGAATCTATTTGTTCCAAAGAGGAAAATAATACAAGATGTTCAATGTATTCTTCTGGTATTATAATCTAACCAGAATGTAATGTAGATAAATTATTTAGAGTCTTAAAACCAATTCATACAATAGAGTGATCCATATTATTCTTCAGTATGTATGATGTGATTTTTGGATGTAATATGAAGGTGGAAATGGAGGTTGAAGTTACATATTAATCTCATGGTTTTCATAAGAATAGAATAACGAAATTCAATAGAAAATATATTAACCACGTAGAGATGAATATGAGGTTTCATTTATGCTTCAAGTGTGGGATGAATGATGGATGAAATATCCCAATGGGAACTGGTAAATATTTTATGCTTGTAAGGGATGATAATCGAAAAATTTATTGTAGATGGGATGGGAAGAATTTGATGTTATGAGAATAGGTAGAGATCTATAATTAATAATCCACCAACACTCCAAAGATTCAAATTAAATTAGAAAATTATTATGTTATCTAATGCCAAATATGAAGGATATTAATGATTATTGATGTTAGAAAACCCTAAAGACATTAATTGAAGGAAAATATCAATTGATCAAATAATTTAATGAGGGGTGCAATAATAATGTGGTGAAAGGTTCACATACCATCCACTTGATATATTACTATTTCTTATGTATACCTCAATCAACCAATTAAATTATATATGGTGAATTTATTATGGGTATCAATATTCCACCTAAATGATTTATATGTACAGTTAACTATGAAATAATCTAATGGTATTATAATTGCATACCATTCCTCTGATTCCTCTATTGTAGATGATGGAGGTATTGTTCTTCCATGAAATATTTTCATTCAACCTCTAGATTGAAAAGATGTTATAAAGGTAATGGTCTTATTGAATAGAGAATTTATTGATTACCTCTATACATTTATGGTATTATTTATATAATATATTAATATATATTAAATTTATAATGTAGAGAATTAATATCTCATGATAAAGGTTATAAATACTATATTTATGATAAAAATTATAAAAAATTTACAATGTATGAATTTTGGCTGCAAATGATACTTTTATATATCATATAATCTCTAGAGATTGTATTAGAGTAAATCCATCATGTAGGATGAAATTGAATGATGGATCTAACCCACCACAATGACTATGATATGTAGTTTTCTTATTTTATAAAAACAATATCAAAGGTTGGTGGATAATTTATCAAGATAAACTAATCCACTAAATAAGTTAACAAGTAAGGGATATTATTTCCTATGGATAGATGAATGCATGAAAAATGTCAAGCATCATGAGATATGTTTAGTATATAAATCTATGTTCATTATACTCTATAGTGGATAATGATTTTCATTATATATTAATTCATCCATGAAGGTATTCAGATGAGTTATTTTATAGAATGAAATGGTAAATTCTTTTTACTCACGATAACAGATGCCTCATGTTGAAAATTACCCAACTAATGATTTTTAGATATTTGAATTTATATTTTTAGTAAAGATATAATTTAATTTAATTTTTAGGGAAATGGTTGATATAAGTAATGAGGATAATTTTTTAAAGTATATATTCCCAAATATGTATTTTAATATGCCCAAAATTATTCTTAGAGATGATTGAAGATTATTACCTCCCAATACAATACCACCTTGGGGAAGTCAACAAGGTGGATGATGCCTTGAGTCAAATTGTTTTTGTTACCTTATAAATGGCTTGGAATGTGGAATATCAAATATTATTACATTTTAAATAGAAAAATCTATAAATAATGAAGGAATGGGAAAATACTATCAATCATAACTGAACATTGTACCATATATCTAAATGAATATAAATGAGTTATAGATGGAAGATTCAAAGATTCAAAGAAAGGATTGAATTGTTCCATAGTATAAACATTATCATTATTGAATGATACGTTTCATAAACAAACATATGAATTTAATACATGTCATATTTACAGAATTAGTTGTTAGAGTAAGCTCATTGTTCTTGATTCTCTCTTCATCCATAAAGTATGAATATGTATAAATCATTGAAATAGAACCACTAGTAAGATTTAAGGAAACGAAATATAATTTTTTTTTAATCTTAGTTAATTGTTTCTGAGAATGTTATGTATAAGATAAAAATATATAATAGGGTGTTACATGTATTACCCATAATGTAATGAAAATGGGAAAACCTGAAAATATATTTTTTCATCTGACTCCCCAAAATATCTAAAGGGAATAAATCTATATCAGTTGTAATTGATCACCTTACTATGTCGTCACACTTGTTCCCTATTAGAGATGAAATATCTCTATATCTACTCTCTATGATATATATTATCATTTTTGTATGGTTGTATGGATTACCACAATACATTGTCTCTGGTCAGGATTTGAGGTATATGAAAATGTTCTAGAGTTGTGGTCATACATAACTAGATAAGATGTTGGGGTTAATGAATTATTATCATCCACATACATATAGTAATTCTGACATAACAGTTGAAAACATATAGTATATATTGACATTTCTTTCATTAAATTACAATGGCGGTTTTGATTAACCCCATCACCTTGTTTAATTTGTATAATATTATTTATTTCAATCATTTATTCTAATGGAAAATTGTGAATTTCCAAATAAAATGAAATATAGAGTTATAATATTATGGAATGAAGTTGGATAAATAATATAATTGGGACCTGATGTATCTAATAAAATTCTATATAAGGTTATAGGGATTTAGAAACACATTATTGTATATTAGAGTCAGTGGAATTTTTTTTTCCAGAATTGTCGAAATTACAATGAATTTGATTTGGGAGACTAGATGTATCTTTTAATTTCTCCATGGAATAATGTAATTTTATTTATTAATAGAGGTAAACTAAGCCCCATTTATTTTATTCCCTTTGAAATTAATGATCATATCAGGATAGTTTAATATCGGTTGGTGAATCCAAAAACCCACTCTCATGTCCATTATGTGTTCTGTGTATCTCTCATCTGGATGAACATATTTGCCCCTTCATATTTATTAAACTCATAAGTGATACCACTATAGAAAGATCTATAATATTACATACATCTATTGGAGATTCTGGATCATACAGTGAATGTACTATGAAAAAATTAAACTCATATATTCAAATTTTTATAACTAAAATACTACTTTTAGGACATTACATGGGGACCAGATGGTTTGATGATGAAAAATTATTCACATTTATTTATATTAGAGTGTAAAAATTCAAACATAAAATTCATTTTAATGGAGCTCGAATTTGAGAAAAAACAATTAATAATTTGTTTTCAATAAATTTATTTTAATTGATAGGTTTAGTAAAATGGAACAATAATATTATATTTTGTTATACTCAAAACCATGTTATGCTTTTTCTACACAAAATAATGTTTTATCTTGCATTACACATGACTAAAAGTATTATCAAAACCATGATATATTTTTAATATTATTATTTAAATGTTATTTTTATTATCTTTCTATTATCCATATAAATATGAATATTAATAAATGTTTTTTTAATATTAATTCTTATTGTTTTACATAAATTAATCATATTGAAAAAAATGTATTTGATTTCAATAAGTTCACTATAATTTTCTAAAATTATCTTTTCTCAGAAAATATTATTATGTTCATGTTGTGAAAATTAATAATATTAAATTTTCACAATATAATAAAATTAATTTGTCAATATAAACTTAAAAATTTATATTATCACATCAAAATTATCATAGGTTTTATTATTTTAGTTTTATGGATATATTAATTTTATAATGAATAATGATATATAAGGGATTTTTTTCACAAAACTTCTGTTTTGATTAATTTATTAATAAAGATAATTATTTTTTAAAAAATGGGATTCAGTAAAATTAGATCATTTATACATCCATTAAACCAATTTTTTTATTTTAAATATTTTAATTTTAATTTTTTCAATAGTATCATTATATATTTTAGACCACTTTCACTATAAAAATCCACATTCTCACCCCATCTAAAGATATACTTTTAAATTAAAATATTAAAATTTGGAGAATGAAATCTGTAAAAATTTATTAAATATTTTAATAAATAATATTTTATTTTCTAAAATAATTCTAATTGAATTCTTAAGCAATATTAATTGTTAAAAAAGTTAATATTTATTACCATAATTAATGTAAAAATTAGTTTACTAGGGATGTTAAATTAAAAATACAAGTGATAAAAAAAAAGAAAATTTATAATACACTCATTGGGTGGAAATATTTTTATCATACCTATCTAGTTTCTATAATGGTCTATGGTTAGAGCCTTACAAAATAAATAATTGTGGGTGGAATTTGTTTTAAAAAACAAAGTCTGACACACACATCCCATATAAATTGCAACCCCTATCCTCTCATATTCACTAAAGGTAAATGTTTTTTTAAGAAAATTCCTACCAAAATAAGTTCATAAATTCCCTCATAAAATACTACATTCCTTTATTTGGAAATTATCCAATATATAAATAATTTTGGTGAAAACCTATGTTGGATGGTCGATAAAGAGGGAATGTTCATCAATGAGAGTTTTTATTTAATTTATTTCCCTACTCCCTACAATTATTTTTATAAAATTGTGAATTAATATATTGTTTTTCATCTTTTTAATAAGATTTTATAGGTTAATGGAATTAATTGAAAAAATCCTTTCATCCATCCAACAGGTTTCAAAATCATCGTTCATGTGTTTGGAGTATTAACTCTTTTTAAACTAATGTTTTTTATAATCCATTACCACTTCCCATGGATGGGGATAATGGTGGATTTATTATTTATATATGATATACATTATATTATTTTTATTTTTAATTATTATATCACTCATACCATAATGATAACTTTTTTGGAATATAATAACATTTCTTATGGGTACGATGAACTACCTAATCATGAAGTAATGTGATTCATTCAATGTTTACATGGAAGTTAATAATGATGGGATTAATGAAAATATGTAAAAATAAATAGAATAAAATGATTCTGGAATAATAATATATCATTTAACATTTTACCATTCAATGTGTTCAGAAAATAGAAACATCATTCATTATTAAGTACAACCTACTATCTCTAGGAATGGTGTATTTCATTTTCATTCTCATTATTTTTTTTTTGATTTATACAATTAGAAGTATACATAGTAGTTATTGAATTTATATCTTGTTTAAAATTATTTAGATTATAGATCCATGATCTATATTTTTTGAACCAAAATAAAAAATCAAAACATAATGGAAAACAAAGTGATGCTGACCCAAAATGTGACATTAACATGGATTTTTTATTAATCCAGTAATAAAAGGTCATAAGAAAATCATATATGGTATGATTTATATAATTATTTAGTAAATAAATGTATAATTTTCTTATATTTATAATTCAATATGATTAAATACATAAAATATATGTCAAAATATTTAGTGTGGGATTTCTGTCCCACTTTTCATTTATGTTAGAAACATGGAACATTCACCACCTATTTATTTTATATAGTATATATACATCCCATAAATTTATTTTATATATTATATATTAAACAAATGCTGGTATAAATATATCCATTTTAGGATCTCTCTCTCAGGGGTTTTATGGTTCAAAGATTACCAAATAGGTATTGGATTCTTCCCTTAGGTTGACTACATTGAGATGTACATTATCATATGAACCTATATTATTTCACATGGTGTATATATGAATCAATTGATATGTAATATCATTGATTATTTTACCTCTTTATATTTTATGTTCAATTTTATTTTATTACTTAAGCGGTATAATTATTCATTGCTACCAAAGTGATAATGACTTTATGTTACAATATCTTTTTTTATGATTATTTATTATTATGTTTCTGATGATAAAATATTATGATCCATATCACAGGAAACTCATTATATTCTATTAAATATTATTATTCAATATATTTTAATGTCATATTAACATGATCACACTCTTTGGTAAAAAATATATTCGATAATTTTTTTATAAATGACTGACATTATATCTCTCTTCGGGAAACATACTTTTTCTTCCAATAAAATGTTTTCTAAAAAATTCAAAACATCTATATTGTTTACTATATATTTTATAAAAATATATTTACCAATGTTTTAATACTTAGAAAAATGTTTTGAATATAAATTTCAGGTGACTTTTCAAAATATTTATGTTTTCTATTTAATGAAAATGTTAAAGGAACTATTGTTGTAATGTGTAATCCGTAAGCAAAATTTTTCATCTTATTTAGGATTATTTCCTATGATGTTTCATTTATATGTTTTCAATTTTATTTTCTAAAAAAGATTTTATAAATGAATAAATTATTTCATAGGATAAAGGATCTTTTCCTTTTGAAATGTTATAAATTTAATTTTAAAAATTATTTATATTTTTTACATTTTATTGAATGGAAAGGATTTTATAAATGATTTATTTCATTTATATTATTTTATAATTTAAAATTATAATTTTTAAAGGAAATTTTTTAATCTTTTTTTGAATTTTCAATTATAATGTTGAATTATTAATTTTTAAAGGACAAATTAAAAAAATATGAAAAATTTAAAAGTTATATTCTAGGAAATTTTATTTTAAAAATTAAAATATTTTTAAAAAATGGAAATAATTTTTCAACTAATATTTTGTACATTGTTTTTACTTCCGCCTTATCTAGGATATTATCGAAGGATATAATTACTATTCTTTCACTCAATTTTTTATATTTATGATTAACTGAGGATTATAGAACAAGTTTCTATTCAATAGTTTACAGCATGGTAGAGTTATAATGAAACATGATTTTTTCCAAAGGGTATGTTTTGAGGAAAATTTGACATGAGTATAAAACATTCCTATTTTTCATAAGTTATGATATGATGAAATATTTATAAACTCCACTTAATTTAATGTGTTATGTCATGATGACTATTTTAATATCTTGTTTCACACATATATAAGGATATAATTATGATCCGTGCTAGACCTATATATCCCTATAATCAATTAGTTGGAAATTTATAAATCTTGTAATGTGAATGACTAGAATGGGGATTGAAATAAGTTTAGTGGTGGAATTTTCCCTCCACGATGGTCTTGAGAGTGATCATATAAAACTATGATGGTTTGGGGACTAAACCCATTAAACTATGATAGAATCTTTCATGATCCTTGTCTTCCATAGAAATGATTTTCTATTCTTATTTTTTACCACAAACTTATATATTCTTCCATGTTTATGCTAGCATAGTTTATTCTATGTATTTTCATTATGATTAATTTATTATAAACATGAAATCATTAATCCATGACTCACTATTATGATCTTTAATATGCCTGGTATTGTAGTCAAATGTTATGATTTTGTTATCATACTGTTATGATCATATTTTGTTTATGTGTCTCCCTGTTTACCCTTAGAGGGCATCTAAGCTCAGCCATTATTAAGTTTCCATTCCCAGTTTAGGAAGAAATGTGTAATGTATTATACGTCCAAGAATTCGTTGACTAATGAAGATCATAGGGGAAGATTATGTATTTTAGATATGTTCCATTTGATTATGATTCCATGATTCTTTGTAAATAAAACTATTATGGTCCTTAGGTGTCTGATTGTGTATTGTAATTAATATTCAATTAAAAAATAAATAATATCAATGTATAATAAGCTTGGGTATCATTATTTTGAATATAATTAATTAAGATGAATAGTATTACTTAGAGTGATAATAGTAATAGGAATCCCCAAATTTTTTATATAGAGAATGAATGACTTTTCAATGATTCAAAAACACATTCATTGGTGTTATGAAAAATCATTGTACAATGTGTGTTTCTATATCATGATTCATAGGTATTTTTGGTTTCATATTTTAAAAAAAATCATTAAATTTTTATATTGGTGTAAAATGTCTAAAAATATGGTTTTTGGGATTTGGGTAGTTTTTTTTAATAGTGGGTTCTTAGGAAATGATCCTTGTAAATTTCATTAGGATCCCAATGATTGAATAAATTGTGTTGGTGATGTTTCACCCCCTACACTAAGAATACTATGATGAAACAACTATAATAAGTCATAAAAATATCAATAAAAAGTATCAGAACATCATAGCATTTTAGATATATTACACATATTTCTCTCCTTCATTTCTTGTGGAAGGGAAACATTTGAAATGTGTGAGCTCATATACCCAACATGTGTTAAAATTAGATCTAAGAATAAAATATTATCAAATAGAATAATATGAAAACATGTTAATTATATCATAATCACAGTGTACGAAAATTAAATATGAATATAATACCCAATAAAAGATATATCATAAATCTTGAATATTAGAATATGTCTTTTTACATGACATATGAAATGAGTTAGTAGGTTGTGTAATCCTGATTCAATAATCATAATCCAAGGAAAATATTTCATATTAATTTTGAAAAACATATAAATTTGGTATCCTAATATGTAATATATTTATATTTAGAGAAAAATATTTTTTATGTGAATTAATCATACATATACAGTAATAAAATTGTTGATTTATTCCTATATCAGATCGTGTTGACACATAATTACCTTAAACATAGTCAACATTGTCTCAATGTTGATTGGGTTGAATAATAATTCCCTAAATGTCATCTGATGATATATGAATCCTTTAAGGATAAATTAGAGATATTTAATTATATTACAAGGCATAAAAATGGACACCCATACATTTTTAACACATAATGAAGAATAAATTCATAATTCCATCATTATATTTTTAAATCTTAATATATAAACTGGTTTCATAATTAATTCTACAAAAAGAGACCATACACCATACCAAAAAATAATGTGGATAGTATGATTATAGAATATCCCCGATGATCTCTATGAAACTTTATAGGATGTTTATATATGTGAAAAAGGTTACAAGATCGTTATAAAATTATTCTAAAAATAAAAATATATACTCATTATATTCTTAATTACATATATTTCAATGTAAATCATTTGTAAAACCTATTTGTAAAATTATCATTATAAATCCAGAAAAATATTTAATCGATTCATTTTAATGATAGATGAATATAGATGTTGAAAAAATTCTCATATTAAAAATGTTATAATAGATAACCATTTAAGACTATTATAAATAATGGAAATATACATCGAATATTACCTTTGTGTAAAATAATAAAATATAATAATTTCATTATTTTTGAAAGTGGTTCAATGAAAATTGAATTAGAAAATAACAAAAAATATAAGTATATGTATCTAAAATTATAAAAATTTAATGACAATAAATATAGATCTAAGTTATTCCAAGATTAATAAATGATATATAGTGGGATTCACATAAAATAATCCTTTTAGATGAATTTGGAAACCAAGTATGGTGAAGTGGAAAGAAAAATTATAAGAGCCATAAATAAATATAGTAGAAGAATATATAATTTTTTAGAGATATTGAAAATTAAATTTAATGAAAAAAACATTTCTCATTAATAATATTGATTTCAAAGTTGTATTGGAATAGAAACACTTACATATACTCAAGAATTCCTAACAAGATGATTTTATATAATGTATAGTAAATTTAAAGTAAATTTTCACTTTTTTAATATATTTACTCATATATATTAACTTTTAAATTTTCTAAGTTAAATAGTTTGTTATTATGAATATATTAGCTATATATTTTTTATTTTCTTCATCTGATGTTAATAATTTTGGATCGTTTAATGGAAGTTTCCTAACAGGGGTGTTGATCCTATGTTTTTTGAAAGACAATTTCTTCATTAATATAATATTCAAGAAATTTGGATCATTATTATTCAATTACATATATATTACAATATTCATTTCACCTAATGTATTAATATAATTTATGAAAATGGAATCCATAATGATCACTTTTCAACTATTTTACAGATAATGACATGTTTTAATATAATGTTCATTAATTTTTGTTTCATCCTTATAAGAAACATATAATTAATATTAGTTAAACTAAATTTCATATATTATTTTTCTTAGTGTATTAGTACATTTTTTATGATAAAGAAAATGTTTTTAAACCATTTATAATATAGGTTATTCAAATGAAATAACAAAAACATATTATAAAAATTTATCAATAAAATATTAGAGTTTTATTGTATTAATATCATTTTAAAATTATAATTATTATTTAAATATATCTTCATTATGTTGGATCATGATATTTATATAAATAATACCTGAAGAAGTCTTTTAAATATTTTGGGATGAAAATAGAAATATACATTGATGAATTCACTCCTCAAAATACTTTCCTTTACAATCATGGCTTTACGGCTCTATATTGGAACCAAAATTAACCAAATGTGTAATGTTAATTTAGTGTCGGAATACTGGGATGTGATTAAATAGTTAAATTGTGGTTGTGAATTTTTTAGAAGGGGAGGTGGATTGAAACCTTTTCAGCCATGTTTTAGTGACTTTTATAAATTTATCATAATGTAATGGTCATCGAAGCATGTTATTAAATGTAAAGTATCCCAAAATTATAAAAATATAATTAAAATCAATATTAATTAAATTATCCATTTTCATTATTATTTTTATAGTTTTTAAACATCATTTAAATTATATGCTATATATAATAGTTTTTACAGTTTACCAAGGTTACGAAGTATTCACCCTATTATGTAGTTATTTTATAAAAAAGTAAATTTAAAATATATAAAAAGTAAACTCTATAAATTTAAATCTAAATCATATTTAATATTATAAAATTTAAAAAATTGTTAAATTAATGCTTTTAATGATGACAATATAATATATGGATAAAAATTAATTTTTAAAAATTACTTTTAATCATTATGTATTATTAATATTATGTCATAAAAATGATTGATTAAATGAGTTTTAATATTTCTTTTAGATATAGAAATTATATCTTAATTTAATTATCCTTTATATGTCATGAAATTTCCTTAAAAAAATACAATTACAAAATATAACAAATAATTTATTGTACCATTAGTTGTTCTTAATCATATCCCATTATAATTATTTATCTTTTAAACATTAACTGTTATCAATCTGTTTTTATATTTTCGCAAAATATTTCATATTTTAATTTAGTTCTATGATATTTGAGAAAAATAATGAAATGAAATTTTATTAATGAAATTCCATTTTTAAATTTTTAAATTCCATATTAAGAAATTATATTATATTAAATAATGAAATATATTTGTTTTTTGGATCATTATTAGTTATATAATGTAATATTTTAATGGTTATTTAGAATCATAACCATTTATGATATAGACATTATAGAATGACCATTATTCTTAGTAAATATTAATTTTATTGATAAAGATCTATTGACATATATCATATAATCAATGGTCTCCACTAACTAAATAGTACGTCATGTATCCCATTTATTGGAACTTTTGGGGGCAATAATAATAATAGGTTTTTTCTATGACACCAAGAGATTTTAATAAATTTATTTTCACCAAATAAATTTCACTTTTCCACTTTTTACTTTTTAAATAACACTAATATTATCTTTTTTTACCCACAACACCAAGTTTAAATGAAACATGAAATACTACTGAAATTTTATAATTTAATTTTATATTTATCACCTAGCCATTAGAATGGTGGGTATGAATAATATTAATAAAATTATTAAAATATATGGTTCACACATGTATATATAAATAAATATTTTGTGGTTAATAAAATATAAATGAATATTATATTCTTTTGAAAATAATAAAAATCTTTTATTGAAAAACTATAATTATAAAAAAAATTATGTTCTACCTAAATAAACATAATTAATAACTTTTGGTGAATGAATTTAATAAAATTAATATATTATATATTCATAAATTTTACATAATTGTTATTATTTATTTTCTAGATAAGATACAATAATACATCCAATTTTAGGCATAAAACAATAATTTCTAAAAATAGTATATTTTTCCTTTGGTAAACTAATTTTAAAATTAAATTATACCAATTTTAAAACTTTATTTGAAAAAATGAAAAAAATTTTAAATAAATTTTTTAAAATAAAAACAGTGTTATTATTGTGGGTTTTTATGAAATGTTTCATTTTTTATGAATACCGAAAAATGAAAAAATTTAATTTAAAAATGCCTTTTAATTAGAAATTATTTAAAAGTTAAATTATATTTTAATATTTTTAGAAAGAAATTTTGATAAATTATACCTCATGTAATCCAAATTTTGTTATTTGCATGATTTTAATTTTGACTTTTTATATAAAATAATTTAAATATTTTGAACTCTTTTTCTTTATTAGCCTTCTTTCTCATCACATTTTCGTGATTAATATAAAATTTCAATTTTCAATTTATGTGAATGGAATAAAAAAATATCTATATTTGAAATTGTAATAAATAATATTAACTAATCGGTTTAAATTAATTTTTAAGAGATTTTTTATTAAAACATTATGAATTATTTAGCGATGTAATGTTAAAAATGGGTTTATATAGGGTTAAACTAAAAAGATAAGGGTACAAAAAATAAATAAAACACACATTTTAGTGAAATATTTTGACATTATACATTATATTTATGAAATTTTTACATAATTGGAGCCTTGTGAATAGGAAAAAAGTGAGGGTATAATTCAGTATTTAAAAAATATAAAAGTGTCCCACTCACCTAACTGACAAAAGGACACCCATTCTCCATATATATATATATCTCTTGAAACCCATTTGTTTCATCCAATACCTTCCCAAATCACTATCTAAATTCATTCCTATCATTTATGTATACTATGTTTTGAAATAAATACAACCTTGTAAGGGTTTTGGGAAACCCCAAAGGAGCATAAGGCATGAAGATGCAATGATCATCAATGATAATTTTTTTATATTTCTTCCTCAATCACCAAGAATTATTAGAATAAAATAGTAATATAATAACTTATATATATTAAATATAGTTATGTTTTTTAATTTTAGGGTTCTAACATACAACCTTCACAACTTTCATTAAATACGTTATGAAATCATCATTCGTGTGTATGGAAGACAACTGCCTCATGAACAGATGTGATTTTTTTTCAATTATTAAATCTCACAATTGTGTATTATGCTCTATATAAACTATATTGATTAAAATTATGATATTATTAGAACTATGGAGACAATATTTCATATAAAAAAATTTGCATTCCATTTCATTGGTGATATGAAAGGGTTGTTTTGTTGTACAACATACATCCGCCTTGTGAGGTTAAGTGATTGGTTATAAATAACTCGTTACATGTATGATAATAATGATAATGATAATAAGATTATTTTTTATAAATTAAAAAATCAATATCATAATGACCTATTTAAAATTCTGATAAAATAATATATAATTTTATTTTTCTACATTTTAATTCACTGAAATATGATAACATAGTTCTTATGTGTGTGCATTACCATCCCCACAATGTGATGTGACACTATTTTCATCACCAAACCACATTGGTGTTATTTATAAGTATAATTAGTGAAATAATATTTATTTTATGATAACATAGTTAGACTATAATGAAATATATAACAATCCTACATTCCATAATGATCGTTGAAAAAGGGAAATGTTACTCATGTATACGTGTCGGCTACTATCTCCACGATCGAAACATAATTCATTTCCCCAAAAGATCATCTATTTTTTGTATTTAAAGTATAATTTCTTATGAGTAATATAATTTTTTAGTGATTAAAATTTTCTAGGTGATGTAAAATTGATCAATTTAATATTATCCAAAATAATAAATCTAAACATATTAGAAAAACAAAACAACTTTTGCCGAAAATGTGAATTTAACATGGAATTTTAAAAAATTGGAAATAAAATTAAATAATGAAGTAAAATATTCTATTCTATATAAAATTATGGATTTTTAAAAGTCTTAAAATTAACACACATTTATTATGAAATATGTTTGACTGAGTAATTATGATGTGAAGACTTAAATTGAGGGATTTATATTACACTTTTTTACAATTTTTGGACACATGCCATATTCACCAACTATTTCACTTATGTGGTGTATTTAATTCCCATTATTTTATATCATTAAGATAATATATGAAATATTCATCATTTACATATCAATTTAATAAACTCACATTCATAGGATTTATGATTATAATGTAAGCAAATCAGTAAGAGTTTTTTGAATAAATTTTCATTCATTGATACATATGACTATATTTTACACATATATTCTTATAATAGGGTTATATAAACACCATTTAATATGTAATATAATTAATTTAATTATCCTCATGATATTTTAAATTTTATATAATTTTATTACTTCTTGGGAATTATGTTTCAATGTAAACAAAGTGGAATTTGTTTTCATGTTACAATATCATTGTTTATCAGGATTGTTTATGAATATGATTCTGAAGATAGAATAAAATAATTCATATCTCGAGAAACTGCTGAATTACCTTATCGATTAATTATTTCATTAGTTTAAATGTATTACCTTAATTTTCCTCTCTTCATATGCATAATAGTTATAAATTCTGCTTCTAAGAAATACCATCTTCTTGATTGAAAACCCATTTTCATCCAAAACATCTTTTATAAGATTGATTTCAAACTGTTTTATTTTTAAAATCTATTTTCTCAATGTGAAAAGGATATTTTTTATATCTTATCTTTATCTCATTTTTAAATATTTATTTTTATTTTTTCATGTTTATTTTCCAGGATAGATATTTTAAAAACGTTTTTTGTATTCAAAAATATATTTTCAATGAAGACATATTTTTCAAAAAAAATTAAAATAGATGTTTCCAAATAATATTCCAGATAATATTAAATCCCTTAATGTTACATATTCATTTTTAGGGTAATGCTCCATGTATTCCATTCTTATTATTTCCCTAAAAGATTTATTTTTATGATTAACTATTTTTATTAAACCTATTATCTAACAAGTTTATACCATGATAAAATTCATAAAGTATAACCAATTTAATTTATTCATTATCATAAGATAATATTATAATATAATTGTGAATCATATCATTTTTCAAATTTTATGGTATGATGAAATGATTATGAAACCCATTTCATTTCAAATTCTTGGATATGATTGGTCTTTTTTTATTTGTGGCACACAAGCGTATGATTTATATTTTTGTGATGGGTGGGATATATATATCCCACAAATTTATTTATGAAATTAAAAAACTTTATAATATGAAATTTTAAATAAGTAGTTATCCCAATCTTGGAAATGAGGGTAAATGAGTTGTTAATCCATGACTAAAGTTGGTACACAAATAGTTATCCAAACCCTAACATGTCATAAATGTTTTTTTGGGTAGTATTTATAATTTTTTTAAATTATGGGTTTTCCAAAAATATATATCTTTTGAAAATGTTATTATTTAATTAATCATGTGGTTTAAATCCATTATGAACATGGTCTTTTAAATTAACAACAATTTTCTATGTCTCAAAATTATGATATCTGATATATATGGTTTGGTTTTAAAATATCGTGGTCTAGTTATCATTACCTAGTTCCCATTTTATGATTATATATCTTCCTTATTTTAAATAATTTAGCTTCTAATCTCCACAATTCATTTTTTTTATTTCCCCATGTTATAGAAAAACGTATTAAGTATGGAATATTTGTGAATAATAAAAATATGGAATTTATTTATGAGGGGAAATGAAGACATTTCATGATTTAAGAATATTGTGATACACGTATTCAAATACAATAATGATTTATGGTCACAAGTGTGTGTTTTTGTAATTTAAATAAGATTCTTCTAAAAAGACAAAATAACAATTTATGGAAATCATTTGTTTTTATAGTGGGTAAAAGAGGACTGGCTTTGATAACCATTGGAATCTAATATGATATATAATTATTGAGATACCATGGGATATATTTGTGTATATTAATAGGTATGTGTTTAAGGATAGGTAAACTGATGATTCAATGTATAAGAGAATGTAATTGAAATTGGTATCCATGAAATTATATCCCTTCCATGATATTAGATGTCAGTGTGGATACAGAATTAATCTACCTACAAATAATAACTCAAAAAGGGTTTATTTTACTAGATTCAATCATCACCTCATGCCTGAAGACAGGTCATGCTACACACATAGGTTGAAACTCTGTAGAAATATTTTTTTAAAATTATCAAACTCATTGTGGACCATAATGAAGTATTTAAATAGATAAGGACTATGAATGATCATATATTACCCAAGAGTGAAATTTATTAAAAATAATGGTTTTAATATTAATACATCATGTATGTGATTTTCATGATCATTTGGTTTCCCATTATGATTATTATTATTCAATCTATGATATTTGGTTTTAGTAAAAGGATGGAACTAGATGGAATCATGTTTACTATAAATATGAAGGAAAATTTTGGACATTAATAAACCAAATATGATGTGTACTTGAGAGATTTGGTATTGTCAGTATGTATAATAATATAATATGATATTTGACTATGAACATGAACATATATGATATTCATAATGCATCAAAATTTACAAAGTTGAATTTTTATGATTGATCTTATTTTAATTAAAGAACTAGGAAGAAGAATCTAGAATAATACATTAAAATGGGGTGTGGGATAATTTATTATTATGGAAAAAACGAAAAAGTCTATGTAATTTTAGAGTAATTCAATGAATTATATTTTTGAAATGTAATATTTATCTAACTGAGGACCCTAATATATGAATTAACATCTAGAACGTGGAATGTGCTATTATTTTTTAGAAATAAAAGTGTAATTATTTTATTATTTATTTATTATGAATAATAAAATATGTTATAGAAGAATATTCAATATGTTATTTGGGTTTTATGAATCAAGAAACGTTTCTGTATCATCTTATTTTTGGAGGAATATATATCTCTCGGTAATATTAAATTATGTGTCATGTACTCCATAAAGTGTTTAAAAGTTTGAGTTTGATCATATATTCAATGTCATAGACAACCCACAAGAGGTTTTATGAACTGATTTTTTATCAAGAATATGGGTATTTTAAGTGACATTTAGGGAAATACAACCGTTTTGTTTGGTGAAGGAATGAATTTTTATAGGGATATGATTTTATTTATTGGTAAAATTTAGTGATCAATTATCTTTAATTTTTTTATATTTATGGTTTATTTAATCATAGATTTTTTCTATAAAATATATTCTGGAAAAAAATAATCCAATTGCTGAGTGATAACCCATTGAATCTGAAAATTATGAAATCCATGAACCCAAACCGATGCGATTCAAGGGAAAAAAACCTACCACTATCCTATATGAATGATTTCTTCTCGTGAAAAATAATAAATAGGGAATTCATTATTATTTATTAGTTTTAAGCATGTAATTCATGTATAGGAGACAAAGGGCTTAAAGGATGTTATGGCCCTTATCTATTCTAAAATAGAAATTGGAAGACTTGACCAAGTGACTTGTCATCATACACCCCAAAACATTTAAATGGAATAATAATACATGTGTTATAGTGTTTCAAAATATTAAATAATTTCTCTATATCAATAATAGAGATTTTTTATCTTGCGGTAGGTTTTATACGATATACATTAAAGATAATGTATAATTTAATGAGGTACAACATTCAATTGTATATTTTTGGGATCTAACACATTCCTCAATGTGTTGGAAATGTATTCATCATGATCATGATATATAAGTGAGTTTTAGCATAATGAAAATAATTCAATCTCTATAGGATATTCTTAAATATTTTTTAATGGATTTCAATATTGGATGGGATCACAAATTCCAATGGTTTTGATTCTATTGATAATATATTTCTCATGAGCATTTAGATGTATCCTTATGAAGACCATAATATGTAATGAATTGATTTTGAATAATGAAATATATAGAATTCTAATCTATCTAATGAGATATTAGTAAATTTTAGATCCATTAAAAAACATGTATTTTCATTACAATGTTTATAGAAACATTATAAAAATAATCATCGAGGAGATATATAATTTAATTTTCAAGAGATGGATTGTCTATGAATCTCTACATGTAATAAAGTATGGAAATATAATACCTAATAATATTTTTCCTATTAAAATAACTTATCATATTATTATAGATTTTTATTAATTTTTTCATCCATCAAACCTATGTTATGCACATGTTATGTCAACGTATATCTCTGAAGGAAGTACATGTATGACCCATTACCAATACATAAGTAAGAGTTTATACCACTCGAGCATGATATTTCAGTTAAGGAACAATCATGTGAGATTCATGATGTCACTGAGAAAGTTCTATGAAATAAGACTATTCACCATGAAAATGTTTCATTATGAAACCATCAACTTGAATATTCTACAAGGGAACATGATAGCATAATGAGGTTGAATTATCATCAGTTATTTGTACCAAAGTGATGAATTGGATGGAATAAATTCTCTTATGGGGTAGAATTTAAGACACAATGATTTTATGAAATTATTAATTTTTTAAAATAAATTTAATAAATTTTATGTCCTCTATTACATGAAACACTATTTTTACCTTACATTACACCAAATAAAGAGCTATAATAAAAAATTTCATATTATTAAAATATTATTATTTAATGTGATAGACATAAACTAGATTTTAGAATGACAAAAATGAATAATATTTTTTATATAATGTAAATATATGTTATTTAATGTATATAAAATTAAATATAGTCTAATAAATTAATTAGAAATTTTTTTTTAAACAGGAAAAAAATCATTTTATAGAATACTATTTTTATGTACATCAATGAATTTTTCAACGGTAAATTAAATGAATCAAATTTAGAGAATGATATTAATTAAATTTATATATTATATTTTCAATAAATATTCCACATTATTTTTATGTGTTTTATAAAAGAGATGTTATAATAAATCCAATTTTACACATAAGAAATAATTTTCTAATAAATACATTTCTTTATCCCGGTATAAACATATTTTAAATTTAATAGTCACAATTTATGAAATATAATTATTTAAAAATATAATTTTTTAAATATAAATATCCAAATTAGCATGCCATGTTTTTTGGGATTTTATAGAAAGTTCTATTTTTTATGAATATGGAGAAATATTGAATATTGAATGCACAATATATTTATATTAATTTATAAATATACATAACTTTTATTTTGAATTGGATTTAATTTAATTATTTTTAAATTATGTATAAAATATTACAATTTACGTCATTACAATCAATTTCAGGTTAAGTATTGACATAAAAACATCACAATCATTAATATATTTTATTTTTAAAAACCCACTTTTTTTCCCTTAACGTGAATAATTTTAAATAAAATATTCCAATTATGTGAATGGAATGTTGAAATAAATTTTCCATAATTATATTTATAATAATTTATAATATCAAAAAATTTCAATATAAATAATTAAAAAAGTGAATAGTAAAAATAATAATAATTATTTACTACTGTAAATATAATGTATGGGTTTACAAGGGGTAAAACTAAAAATATAATGGTTAAAAAAACTAAAATAGTCCAAAACAAAAATTATATCAAAATTTAGACATTATAAAATCTACACACGATAATTTACTATTACGAAATCATTTTTTTCATGACAAAATGTGGGTGTGATTCAATGATTCGTAAAATTACCAGTGTGACACTCAACATCCTTATAAAGTTCCATGGCTTCTCATATCATCTTCACAACATAAAATAATCTTGTGTCATCTAATACATGACTAAAAAAAATCCCAAAATCCCACTTCATATTTTATATTCCCTATTTTGGAATAAATTCTTCATAGGATGACATTTTGGTAATGCAAATGAGGATACCCTATGAAGAGGTAACAATTATGAATGGGTAGTTATATAATATTTCTTCATCATCTCCTTAAATTCTAATTATAAATTTTTTGATATAAATACATTTTTATCTTCAATATTCAGATATGTTGTTATGTTATTATAATCACCTAAAACCATTTACAGTAACACAAAATGGGTTTCGAAATAATCTTTTCTATGTAGGGAGGACTACATTCTCAAGAATCATTGTCTTTCCTTTTTTCCATTACCACGTCTCATAGTTTTATGTGATGATGGATATAAAGTATATATGTGATATTTATAACTTTTTTATACCGATTATGTCATCATATCATATAAACATATTTATATTTTCCATTCCTTACGCGATAAAATAACATTGTTCAAATTTATGGTGGACTACAACATCATGAAATGATGACATTAATTTTCAAATTCACATTAAATTGATGATAGTAAAGATATATTTAATAAATATTTGTGATATATATGAAATAATTATGAAATTAATTACCTATTTATCATTGTTAAATGATAAGATACATTTTTCATTCGTACCTTTCTAATCACTGAAATATGATAAAATTATTTTCGTACGTGTGGACTACCATCTTCACGAAGCAATGTTAATAACATTTTCATAATGGACCACTTAAATGATAGGAATTATAATTTTTAAAGAAATAAATTTATATTTGTTATATTTTTGTAATTTTTAAAGGTATGTTATTAAATACATTGTTTCTATATTGATATTTTAAATATAGAAACGTTATGCATGTGTACGTATAACATAAAATTTCTATGGTTTTAATGTACATGATTTCTTAAATCAAACATTGATTATTTGTATTAAATGTATAATTGAAATATAAATATTATAATAATATAATGATTTATTTTTTAAATGTGATGTATCCACAATCATGTAATGGGATCAAAAATAATAAATCATGACATATGAAATCTAAAATCATTTATGTTGGTAAAAGGTTAAAATATATATTCATAATAACTACTATATATGTGGAATGAAGGGTTGAACCGGTAGATACGACAATTATGAATACAAATCTCTAAAAAACACTTTAAAAAACTCCACTGTTATCAATTGAGTAGAGTTTCTATTAATAGTTAATTTTAATATTTTTTTATAAACATTAAAGTGACAGAACTTCTCCCAACTTATATATAAACAATATTGAAGATAGATATGGTTGGAAAAAAAGAGACACAGAGATAAAGAATGTTGACAAATGAAAAATATAAGAAAACTCTAACAAACAAATCTCTATTCTACTGGTAAAAATTGTATTCCACTTCACTAATATGTTATTGAACAATACAACCTAAAAAAGGATGACTCACATCCCTCGCCAATAATTAATTCTCCTTGATTGATTACGAACCCATGAAAATAATTTTTAGAGTTCACCACTCTAAAATTAATCAGTTGTGAACCGTTTTAAAAAAAATGACAACAAGACAAAATCATCGTAAGTCTTGACGGCTTTTGAATTTATTATTTTTCAAAAATTGTTTCCACGATCAATCTCACTAATTGACTATAAAATTTTGATATTAAATTTTGGTTGAACAAGAAATTGAATGAATTCAGTATCGATCTCTCCGACCAATACTGAATACATCAAATGAAGAAAAAAAATAAAAATAAATGATAACCACTGGAACTTCAGTTTCTCCCCGAACTAGAGAATTTAACTAGACATTATCTCTATTATCAATAATGAAACTAAAAAACATACAAAAAAGTGTATTGATACTATATTTAAGATGGAAGATAAACTCCCGAGATGATGATTTTCTCCTGAACTCCTCCATCTCAATGAAGTAGGTCCAAAGTCACACTATGGACTCCCTCTGCATGGATCACGATCATTGAATGTGTCTCACGAAATGTCCTCATCTGTTTCTTGATATTCTTCTTAATCAACTATTATCTATTGCATGCCACCCTTTGTTTGTCACTGAATTAACATGCCCTTCTCTTTTGCACCGCACGAATGCGTTTTTTTCACAACTGACACATTTCACTAACATTCCTCTTGTAACTAACTCTGGATGAGTTAGTTCAATTCACCTGGATATGTTTCATGTCATGAATGAACCTGCACATGGAAAACAAACAAAATAATTAAAACGTGAAGGAAATAAATCAATAAATAAAAATTAATAATTATTTTCTTTAGTAAATTAAGAAAACTTTTACATAGTTATCATGTTTTTAAATATAGTAATAATTGAAAAGATATTTTATTAGCATTATTAATAAAAATATATTATTGAATTATATGATTTTAATTATAAACAAAAATTACTATTATTTTTTATAATATTTTATTAATAAAAATAAAATATTAAAATATCATTTTGTTTAACAGGTTAGTCTAATAAATTTTATAGATCATTATAACTAATTTAAAAAATTTTAAATTATAGTAAATTTTAAAGACATTAATTATTTGATTATATAAATATTATTATTGTGCATTTTCATTTCATTAATATATTTATTTTAATTATTATAATTTTATCTATGTAAATACATTAATTTATGACTTCATTATAATTATTTTTGTATTTATAAATTATAATTAGAGTTTTAGAAAATGCTTCATTTTAAAAAAATTAATTTATAATTTGTTTTCAATTTAATAATTATGTTCTAGAAATATTTAAATTTTAATTTTTATTTATGTTTTAATTTATAATTTAAGTTATTTTATTATTTTTTTCAACTTTCATTCATCCCACATATTTATCTCTTCCACTGCACAACCATGGATGAGGATACGGTTCATGCGGATCTCCACAACTTAGTTCCTCTACTAGCACAACACGACATCCTCCAAGAAACAAAATAGATTAGCTCAGCCTCATCCACCAATTTCTCTTAGTAGTAGCGACACAGTTCACAGCGGTACACATCGCGGTGAAAAAATCTATGGTTCAGCTTCAAAAACACTATAGCCCACAGCTCTTGAGGTGAGAATCTTCTCGATGACCAAGACCTCGACTGTGGTGGCGCTGAGTGTGTAGGTCCCTTAGTGGTAATTGGATCATGGGGATACAAGGTAGTTTTAGATATGTTCTACATGGGCTCCATGTTGGCATGGAAGTCTCCTATGGTTTCCAAATCCGCGGCGACAACATTCTCTTCTTCAAGAGGCACCTCATCCCGATGTTAATTTTCTATGGATTGGGTTTGTTGTTACTTTTTTATAGAAACACTATTTTTAATCTTTTTCTAGTTTTTATTTCAGTTATGAATCTGCCATGGAAAATAGGTTAGAATTAAATTGATAAAAATTGGGATTGAAGATGGAAATGAAAATGTTTGAGATGATGTTGAGGCCCTGCGTCAATTTGTTTTTTTAGGTGGAAATGAAGGGGTTCTGTAGATTATTTGATGAATTCAGGGACGTTGGTGTCGGCGGTGCAACCATTGTAGAATGGTGACTGGGGATGAAGGTTTTCTGTGTGATAAGTAGATAAATGTGAGGAATGAATCACTTTTAGAAGAATAGACGTATGGGAGAGGCATAAACAAGATGGGCACTGGTGCGGGGGTCACTGATTGTTAAAAAATGGACCACCGGTGGCATTAAAATTAAAAACACTCTGTTAATTAAAAATATAAAAATGGTCACTGTTAGGGATAATAAAATGGTCACCGATTCCAATAAAATAGAAGGATATCGTTAGTTATAAAAAAAACCAAAAATCCACCAGTAGAAAAAAAAATAAAGGAAATGTGTATATTTAAAATTTTAATGTTATCTATGGAAATAAAAAAAGGTCATCGATACACTAAAAAATGAGTATACCAGTGGAGATAAATAAAATATCATCGTTATTTTTATAATATTTCACTGTTAATAAAAAGGTGACCCATATATAAAATTAAAACCTCGCCATTTTGCCAAATAAAAGGGTCACTTATAGAAAAAAATAAAGATCTAATAGTGACCTTTAAAAATAAAAAATGAATGATTTGAACCTAAAATTAAAAACTAATTTTACGAAATAAAAATATTGAAAATAATGAATTGGTAAAAACCATAAAATAAAAAATACAATGAGTGAAGATTAAAAGTAATCTAAATAACATAAATTAAAAGACAATCTTTTTTTATCATAAACATTAGTGTTTCAATAAAATTTATTAATTTACAGCACTTAATTATAAATTAGATAATGGATAAACTAAATTGATAAAATTGTTAAATGAAAAAATTATTAAAGGGTCTATACTGAATAGAAAAGGATCACATAGGTGACTAAATAAGTCCCTGATTGGTAATATTTGTCTCATCGGTAGACTAAAAAAAGATCTAATGAATAATCAATATAACTGCATTCTTAGGATTAAAAAATTAATGTTTTAATATTCATAATTAATTAATTAAACAACTATTTGAATACTTATATTTGATGGAAAACTATTTTATTTATTTAAAACTCAAATTCTGATCTTAATTAGTAATCAATATGATTAAACATATTAACAAAATGAATTAAATATATTCTAATAAATCTAAATTAAAGGATATTATATTAAAATAAAGTATAAGAAATTAGATAGAAATACGATTATTAAATAATTGTTTATAATCGATATTAACTTATTAAAAAGTTAAACTAATTTTAATTAACAAAACTACTTAAAGAAATAAATAAATTAAAAAAGTAATGAAAATTTAGAATTGTTATTTTCAAGACTAAAAAATACATAATTAAATATAAAAAATGTTTAATTAACAATTTTCTTTATAAAAATAAAAAATTACAATTAATTAGTAAAAAAAGATTAAATATTTAATTAAATCATTATAAATTAGGTAAAAATATGTGAAAAAACTATGTAAAAATTTTCTACATCAAATTACCCCAAAATTAAGCATTGTGTGTCCTCAAACAATTTCTTGCCTTCATATCACTGAAAATATACTATAGTATTTATTATTTAGCTGAAATAGTAATATGTAATGCAATTAAGAACCGAGGATAGAACACTAGAACATGATTTTTTTTTAAAATGTGTTCAAATTAATTCTTACCTAGAACAAGTACACAGAGGGTGATCAAGAGAGAAATGATTCATCCATCAAAAAGTGTCATGTCTCATAGGTGACTCTTCTTAGTGATCAATTTAATTCAAACTCATGTTCTAATTTCTAGAGTGACAAGAGGTAAAATTTATGTGGAATTAAAAACTCAACCAGAGGAACCTTGTACTTTGAATCATCACATAAGTTCCAAAAATAATTTATTTATTTGAATCACCTTTATGATAAAACCTAAATGATTCGCATATAAACCAATTAACCCCTTCTTCATCCAGTGTTCATCAATCCCCTCACCTTAATGAACTCGTTTTTAACCCTAGATAATTAATTTATTTTTCCCAAGCCTTGTATCATGTGATAAGAAATGTGCAATGCACTTATTTAAGGTGTACAAAGGGCTTATAGTAAACATAAACGCACCCATCATTTAGGTTCTTATAGATTCACCATGGGATCCCAGATTCCCAAACTTCTCCAGTTTCAATAGACATTTATAAAAACCATTTACATTGTCTCATTAATTTAATTACTTATATAATTAAATGAAAAATGAATCCCCTAGTATCAATATCAAACATCCAGTTTCAAGGGATTTAATCATATATCTACTAAAAGGTTACACATACCACTCTAAAAATTAGTCCCTAAACTAAATTTCTATTAAATTACTAAGCAATACAAGTCAATAATCATCCAACCCCATTAATTTCAAATTCAAAATTAGTTCAAAACAACCAATCAAAAAACTATAAAATGTCAGGACCAAAATATGAAAAACCGAACAGCCTAAAATTATGAACTAATTTTATAAAAATTTGAAAACATTTAACCATTATTTTAACAATAAGATAGAAGTTGTGTGGGAATTGATAGTCTTTCAATTAAGAATAGTTTACCACATTCACGAATTTACCCCCACTACCACACAAAAAACCCCAATTTTCACCTAATGTTGGCTTTAAAATATAGAGAACAATTGAAAATTATTGTTCAAGACATATTTTCAATTTAGTAGACAGATGACCCGTATAAAGGGTCTCCTTAAACTTAAAAAATGATTATTTTCAATAATGAATAACTAATAATCTTGTTCATTAGAAAGTACACTCATGAACATTTGTATCCAAAAAAATCAAAATAGAAAAAAATTAACATGGGAAATATAAATGAACTGTGTACTGGGAGTAATCATTTTAACAAATTTTTAGAATAATGGGTTCAATAATGCTAGAAAACTTCAATATAAAGCAGATTCAATAAAAAAATAGCATGTAAGTACCCCCGCACCTAAGTTCATGTAGTGGAAAATTTTAATAACTATGAAATTTAGTTTTGAATAGTGAAGTACATGCTGTTTTTATTCCAATATGATCTTAATTATAAACATTTTCATAATTATTTTTATTTCAATATCAAGACATGTTGCAGAATTTAATACAGTTCTAGCAGAATTTCTAGAAGATGGAACACAAAGAACAACAATTTCATGCAATATAAGCAGTTGATTTCTTAAATCATTAAGTAGTAGGGAAATAAAATAAAATGTATCAATAATATACTTCCCTAACTATTTTTTCATTACTTATTCAGAATGGGAATTTCACTCCTTAAATTACAACACAACAGCTTCATGATAACTTTTAAATCGAATAAAGGGACCAAGATCATGTAGTAATAAGGACTTCCCAAAAACAGAGCACAAATGTATAACATTATTCACAAGTAAAATAGAAACAAATTAAAGAAAAAACAACCACGTGTTTCCTCCCATGTAGTGCTAATTTTTAATTTCTTCCACCAAACATTATTAATGATCAGTTATCAAGCACAATGAATGCATCCAAGCCCTTTGGTTATCCCTCAAAAAAATGTTTCACTCTCATCCCATTAATTAACATGGGTTTGATCTCTTCACCTATAATATCAACAACTCCATTATTAAGAACTCTCACTAGAGTAAAAGTTCAAGACCACTAGAACAAAAGTTTTCCAGGAAAGTGTTTAAGTCATGATTTAAGGAGAATTACCTTCTATCAATTTTTAAATTCTTTGGTTTGTATGATCGAATCATGAATGATTTTATTCCTCTCTTTATAAATTCTAGAATTATCATAATTGTCACTCCTAATCTCATCCAGCTCACTCAACTCAAGTAATCTCCCCTCACCAACACTCATAAAATCAGAGTTCATAGCTTTACATCCCAATAAGACTTTTTTTGTAACTCCATAGGTAAATGGCATCGTTTACAAAACAGTATCTTGTAAGGATACGTACATATGAGGGTCTTAAAATTAGTTCTATATACCCATAAAGCATAATTAAATTTAAGAGGCTAGTCTTTCCTATAATTTGACCCATTTTTATCAAGTATATGTTTCAGTTCACTATTTAAAATTTCCTCTTATCCACTGGACTATGGATGATAAGGAGTACTTGTTTTATAAACACAACCACATTTCTCCATCAGAGAATTAAATTTATAGTTCTAAAAGTGTGTTCTAATATCAGTGATAAAGGCTCTGGGAACTCTAAATCTTGTAAAGATGTTCTTTTTGAAAAAATTGATTACAGAATTGGCTCTATTGTTGGGTGGTGCAATTTCCTCAACCCATTTTTACACATAATCTATATTAACAAAAATAAGCTCTTTCCCATGAGATGATGGAAATGGTCCCATGAAATCTAAACCCCATACATCAAAAATTTCAAAATCAAGAAATCATTTTTGGGATGACTCTTGATTTCTACTAACATTTCTTGCCCTTTGACACCTATCACAACCAACAACAAATATCATAGCGTCCTTAAAAAGAGTAGGCCAATAAAGTCTTGATTGTAGGTCTTTTTGAGTAATTCCTTCACCACCATGGTTACCTCTCCAAGGTGAGGAGTGAAAACTCTTTAAAATAAGCATCATCTTTTCCTTAGGCACACATATACTAAGAATACTATCACAATATCTTCTAAACATATGACGATCATCCCATATATAATATTTAAGTCCAAAAACGAATTTCGTTATTTTGTTATTGGATTGAATTTTGGGAAAGAAACATGCTCCCAGGAAGTTGAAAAAATTGGCATATAATGCAAAATACCTAACCGAAACAGTGAAAAATTTTTTATCAGGAAAGGAAAAGTTTATCTCCATATGATATTCAGATTGAGAATGAAGTATAATAGATAAGTGTCCAAAAACCAAATTTTCATCTCTCGGTTTATCCCTAATCTCTAAATCAAACACTTGTAGCAACATAATCCATCTAACCAGTCTGGGTTTAGTCTGATTATTAGACATAAAGTACATTATGGAATAATGGTCAGTGAAAAAGATGTCTTTTTAGCCTAAAAAATACTTTCTAAACGTCTATAGGGAAAAAACAACATCTAGAAATTCTTTTTAGTAGTGGTGTAATTTTTCTGGGCTTCATTTTACAATCTGGTAACAAAATTCACCACACATAACATCTTATATTTCCTCTATCCAAGTACATCACCTAAATCTATTTCACTATCATCACACATATGTTCAATAGATAACATCCAATTAGGTGAAGTGACAATGGTTGATGTAGTGACTTTCTATTTTAACAGATTAAATTCATTCAAACAGTTTTTATAAAAATTGAAAGGTGCATCCCTGACCAGCTTAGAACACAAGGGCTTAGTAATTTTGGAAATTATTTATATAAATTGTAACAGCCCGAGATTTTATGAAAAATATTTTTTTAATTTTTATTAATGTCTTGTGTTGTACGCTACACCAAAAGAGGCTTGCACAACACGCATATTTTACTTGCTTTGCATTACACACAATCGCAAACTTCCTCGATAGCGTGTGTAGTACGCAATACTGAGTTTCACGAAACAACGATATGCTATTAAAATATTATTAAAACTAGCCGTTATGAATAGTAATAACCACTTTTTAAATTTTTGAAATTTTAGCTCTCAAAATGGACTTCATTTTTTGATTCGGAGTATCGAATTTAGCCTAAGGTGAAATTTTGGTACTTTTCGGATAACTTTCATATTCTGATAAATAGTGAAAATTGCTAAATTATAATTAAAAACAACTTTTTTAATCAAAATAAATAATAGTGATAAATTATTAATTTGAGTGGTTTTAATATATATTTAGATTTTATTTTTACAATTTAATACAATGTTGGTCATTGGATGTAATTTCACATTTAAACCAGACATAAACAAGTGTCAATCTTTTGATAGATATTGTTTCTTAAAAACACGCTATTTGTTTTAACAGCGGGATTTAATTATAAAATTAATTAATGCAACTTCTATGTTATGAATTTGGTAGAATAGACTTCATTTTTGAATTCGGAATTTGAAATATAACTTAGGATTAAATTTTGGCATTGTTCTGAAAAACATCAATTTTTGATGAATAGTGAAACTACTAAGTGGTAGTTAAAAAACTGAATTTTTCATAAAACATAATTTTACCGATTCTGTGAATGGAATTTCAAAAATCCGAGAGACACGGTTGATGTCAGTAAGTAAAATGTGGTTCAATGAGATGAAAATAATTTTGGTGAATAGTAACTTTTTAATTTTATTTACCACGGTTAAAAGTAAATAGGGTAATTAAGGGTAACAATGATATTAATATTACCTAACACATGTCTTAATCCTATTGGACAAGTGTATCTCGACCAAAAACAACCTTAAGTGTAAAATATTATAATTTAGGCCCACTTGGATTATATTAAGACATTTATTATTATTTAATTCAAAGAAGAGTTAAAAGAGTTAAAATCAAAGTTTATTTACTAAACAAATTTTAATATAGGGTTATTCATAAGATAAATTCTATTGTCAATATTCATTAGAAATCTAAAAAGATTTCCTACATAATGGTATTTTATTTGATAATTTATTTATGACACAAAGATGATGCAGTAATTATCTTTTTAATGAAATATTGACATAATTGATATTATAAATACCAAAATAAATGTAATTTAAGACTTTTTATGAATTCCAAAAATTTTATAGGTTACTATGATATATTAGTGTTGATTTAATCAACTTTTTTGGAACATATAATTCTGTTATGACTTTCACAAAAATCATATATCAAATAGTGTCAAAATTGACACAAAATAGTTTTTAAATCAAATATTATATTATTAATTGTTATTTTATTCCTAAAAATATAAGGTTCGGCCAAATGACATAGATAAGTATATATATATTAATAATAAACAATTTGGGGTTCGTTTGGCCTGTTATAGTAAGTGTATTAACCATAAAGTGTAAGAAAACAAAAAGACACGGTAAAAGTTAAATTATTTAACTTAAAGTTAAATCTAATTGATAAGGTTAAAATAATATCCTAAACTTGTCTAAATCCTATTGGATGATAGGATTTAGACCCATACCCACTTTAGCTTCGAAATAAGACCCTTTGGAACAATTATAAACCGATTTTGACTTTTATATAAAATAATATTTTGAGATATTCCTAAGGTGCCCCTCTCCCCCCTTATAAAAGGACACCTCCTCCCCCTCCTCCTCACACAAATTTGAGCACTCAAGCTCGGCCAACCCTTGAAAAAATCCCTACTCCACTTCCCTGGTATCATCCTAGAGGTCCTGGTTTTCTTCAAAGACCATCCTTAGTTCTTTAAGTGGAGGCTAAGAAAAGGCGCGTCAAAAAGAGGTAATATCCATTACCGATCTTTTTCAATTTCTTTATTCTTCAACTTCTTATTCTTTAGTTGTTTCATGATAAAGTAATAACATCAGTATTTCTTATATACTGATATGTTATTATAAATATGAAACAACTCTAATTAACCTTCTATCCATCCTATGGAAAAAGGAAATCACTGCGCGTGCGTACGTACGGAATACCGTCTCCATGCCGTGGTGTAATATATTTTCCGCCACCACCGTAATTGGATGGGTATAAAGGTGTAATTAGTAACTATATATGATTATTATAAAGTGATATTGATACTGAAATAGTATACATACACTTCAACACAATTCAACGACCATGGTAACGATATCATCGCTCGTGCGTACGTATGGACTACCGTCTCCACAACGCGATGAGATTCATTCTAAATGATTAACCATTCATGAATGATTATAAAGTATATATAATAAGTACTAATGAAATATATGACCTGATAATGAAACTGGAATTATTTATATTTATATGTATGTCATCTACTTAATTCCATTCAATTCAATAAGGAAACGAAAACAGCGTTCATGCGTACGTACGGACTACCGTCTCCATGAACGGAGTATTTCATTCCATTTACTGATTTATTATATATGTATATTCTGAATATATATTATATATAAATCGTGTTTTATATTCTGGAATTAAGTAATTATGATCTAACCAATAATATGAATAATTACAAGTTAAAACACAAACGAAAAATGAGACGATTTTACCCAAAATGCTACTTTAACATGAATTTACAAAAGAACGGGTAATATAAAGTCATAAGTGGACCATATATGATATAATAACAATGAATATGATTCTGGAATAAGTCAATAACAATATTTAAATCACTATACAGGAGGTTCGGACACTTACAAAGAAAGTCGAATCTAAGGTAAGGGGAAATATCACAATCTCATTTTTATCCGAGATTTTTTATACGTTGGTATTTACTAGGGTGTATTTTTCATACACATCTATTTTTACTCATTATGTAATGTTATTTCCATCCACCTACAATTTTTTAAATCCAATTTTACCCTTTGGTGAGTTTTTAGTAAAATATATGAAAGGAATATTTTGTCGTTTTTCGTATGAGGTACTTTTTGACTTTTTCGACAAACGTACGAAGAATGTTTTTTTTAACTTATACGGCACGAATGGGTTTTTATGGTTTTATAAAGACTTATTTTAATGAAGCATCCTCCAAAATATTTCATTACTATTTTCAATAAAATCTATTTCTTTTAAAATTGCATGACGTTTTGTGCAAAGAAAATGATTTTGAAGAAGAAAGGATACTTTCCTCAAGAATACATTTCAAGTGTTTTATCAAAATTATTTCCCATCTAAGATAACATAGGGTTCTGTTTATATCCCTATTATTAAATTTATTTGTTTATGTTGTGATGGAATTATTTTTATGAATTCTTTTATCTTATATGAATTTTTTTATGATGTCATGTTGTTTAAGAATCCCATTTTTATTACATGGGTTATGCTATGAAGTATGGTTTATGATTTTGTGGCATACATAAGAATGGTATCATTATAAGATGGGTGGGACCTATATCTCCCTCCAATGCATTGGGTAAATATTTTATATCTCATGAGATAGACATGGCTGAAATGGTAGGTTATACCGGTTCAGTGAAACAGGACTGAAACGAGGGTTACTCGATTCAGAAAGGGACTTTGTCCACTAAGATAGTCTTGGAAATGAGTCTTGAATAACATGAAATGATTCTCTATGATTATGTGTGTATGACACAAAGTTTCATGTTTTATGTTATGATTATTGGGATTTCATTTCACTACTATGATTTATTCCATGTTATGAAATTATGCTCTCTTTTGTAGGTTAAGATTTCCAAAAGTTATGTTCTTATGAATATGATGTGATTGATTTTTCTTTTGTTTACTCTTATTGAGCATTTGAGCTTACCCTTTTATGTTTTCTTTTCCCTAGGATATAAAGAAAGGTTTTAGGTAAAAAAAAGGGGAAGATCTTTATGGGAGATATTGAAGAACTTTCACCACGATTAGAAGATTACGTTCCGAGTTTCCAAAGACAGTAAACTATTACGATCCTTGTGTGTGTGTTTTTGTTATGTACTATATATTCCTAAAAAGTAATGTAATGTCAATGTACGATAAGCTTCGGGTTTTTACAGTTGGTAACAGAGGAAAGGTTTAGTCAACCTTTGGAAACTAGGACGCGAAAACGTTAGTGAGATCCCTAGAGATATTTCTACGGTATGTCTAGGGATTTCCTTAAGGTTAAGTATACGTATAGGTTATAGTACTAGAACTACGCTAACGATCATAGAATTAAACCAAAGATGCTAGATATTGAAGGTACTCCCCCTTTATTATGTTGTTTTCCCTAGCTTGATTTTTGCCTCTCACACTATTCTTTTTGGTTTTAGACGATGGCTGGAACCCGAAGGAACCGTGTTGATCAATGCAATGGACAATGCAATGATTGTCCTCTTGAACAAACAAATGTTATGGGAGATGGAGTGAAAAATCTTATTGATATCCTTACACAGGCTATGAATCATTCTTGACTTCCAAATGAGCAGAGAAAGGAACAGTATTCTATTGAGTCCTTCATGAGGCAACACCCACCTTCTTTCAGTGGGACTTCCGATCCACTTGTTGCTGAACAATGGATCAGTACCACTGAAAAGATATTTTCAGTTCTTCAATGTTCTAAACATGATAAAGTCATCTTAGCAGTATATTGTTTGGAAGGAGAAGCTGATCAATGGTGGAATCTTATCAAGAATACGAGGCCAAGAGATGAAATTGAGTCCATGGAATGGGACGAGTTCAAGAAATTGTTTTTCTGTAAGTACTTCCCTCGTATTCTTCGAACAAAGATGGAGAAGGTGTTTCTTGAACTAAAGAAAAAGGATGATGAATCTGTTGGTATATACGAAGAGAATTTTAGAAGACTTGCATGGTATGCATCTGGCATTATCATCCAACCTGAATGTAAAGTTGATCGATTTTTCAGTGGCATAAAACCAAGTCTTCAAAGGGCATTAGCTATAAGAGACTTCAGTAGCTTTCAAGAAATTGTGCGTTGTGCTATCAAGGTAGAAATGGAAGTTGGTGTTACATATCCATCTCATGGTTTTGACAAGAAACGAAAGATGGAGTTCAAGGAGAAATCTCAGAATAATGGTGAATAGAAGATGAATGTTCCCTTATGCACAATGTGTGGAAAGAAGCATGGTGGAGATTGTCTTAAAGGGACTAGAATATGTTTTAAGTGTTGAAAAAAAGGTCATCGAGAAGCTGAGTGTCGAAGTAATGGAAAAAGGTTTTCTAATGATGTGAATAAAGAAAACACTACAGAGAACGCACCACCAACACTTCAATGCTTCAAGTGCAAGGAAATGGGGCATTATGCTAATAAATGCCCTAATCCAAGGGTTAGTGATGATCGACATGAGCAACCGCTGAAGGCAAAGGACAAAGGGAAGTCACATGCGATCACTATTGGCGATGTTGAATATGACAACGATGTGGTGGAATGATTAAGTGTTTATGTAAGGGGATTCCAAAATAATATTGTGTCATGGAGTGTTGGAATATTTATTTATTGGTCTAATGTGGTATTCAAAGTAATTGAGATATTTTTGGAAATAAGATGATATGTTCATAATGAAGGGAAAACGAGAAAACAAAATGTTTAACAGTATTCATGAGCTCATGATTGATATAATGACTAAGTGATATCATGGTTTGAGTATATAGAATTTTGAGGATTTTGGTATGTGGAAAGTGTTAACTTTTAACTGCATTCATGTTTTCACTAAGGTATTCAAGAGAATACGCGATTAAGGACTATGAATGTTTGGAATGTGACCAAAAAAACATACCTTATGATATATGGGGATCGACGATGGTGTTAAATCTCTGGTAATCGTTTTCACTATGTTATGAGAGTGGACTGCAGTATTATGGATAAGCCTAAAGATTGGAATGGATTATGTTGTACATAAGTTAGTATTGTTTAAGGATAAAAGTTTTTTCGATATTATTGATGGGATGTTATAGTAATATAGTTTTAGAAAATGGAAAACCTGCAGGATGGGCGACAGCCCATGGCGTCGGAAAAGGATGTGGGAATCGAACCCACAACTGAAGTGCGACTGGCCTTTATCACCTACCACTGGCCTACAGGAAGTCCCTGTTTAGTAGAAACTAGTTTTATTATATTAAGCAGTATGATATATGAAGTATAAGTCCATTTTAGGAACCATATATGATTAATCTCACTATAGATCAACTTATGTATATAATTTTTGCTAACCTTTTGTTTGAGACAGATGGAATGACCCATCATTCTATCACATGATTTGCTAACACTTCACGAATAACAAATTCAACTTCATTTATTTAAGAGATGAAGTGGAAATTGTTAAAGGCACGAACAACAATGATATTTTACCAAAATAAAGTAAGTATTTATTCTAAATCAAATTCTTTAACTTTATGGAAACGATCTTGAAAACCAAAAATGTTGTCCTAGTGATCTTATATCTGATGAATCAGATGTTACCTTAGATCGTCACAAATTTATGGCTTTGTGATTTCTGGCTTTTCCATAGCCATGTTCTCTACCACACTCCATCAGAACATGATGGTTAGATTTCTCTTCCATATCCATATTTTCACTTATGTGGAAACCTAGTGATTAGTTTATTTGGGTAACCTTTACGTTTCATACTTTTGTTTTTAAAGATTGGTTTTGATATTCCTTTTTACGATGTGGGTTTCTATTAAAGAAACTTTCGAATAGTAAACCATTTATAACCCCGACGAATTTCGAGGGCGAAATTCATTTTAAGGGGAGTAGAATGTAACAGCCCGAGATTTTATGAAAAATATTCTTTTTAATTTTATTAATATCTTGTGTTGTACGCTACACCAAAAGGAGCTTGCACAACACACATCGTTTACTTGCCTTGCATTACACGCAATCGCAACCTTCCTCGATAGCGTGTGTACTACGCAATACTTAGTTTCACAAAACAACGATATGCTATTAAAATATTATTAAAACTAGCCGTTATGAATAGTAATAACCACTTTTTAAATTTTAGAAATTTTAGCTCTCAAAATGGACTTCATTTTTGGATTCGGAGTATCGAATTTAGCCTAAGGGAAATTTTGGTACTTTTCGGATAACATTCATATTCTGATAAATAGTGAAAATTACTAAATTATAATTAAAAAAAACTTTTTTAATCAAAATAATTAATAGTGATAAATTATTAATTTGAGTGGTTTTAAAGTATATTTAGAATATATTTTTACAATTTAATACAATTTTGGTCATTGGATGTAATTTCACATTTAAACCAGACATAAACAAGTGTCAATCTTTTGATAGATATTGTTTCTTAAAAACACGCTATTTGTTTTAACAGCGGGATTTAATTATAAAATTAATTAATGAAACTTCTATGTTATGAATTTGGTAAAATAGACTTCATTTTTGAATTCGGAATATGAAATATAGCTTAGGATGAAATTTTGGCATTGTTCTGAAAAACATCAATTTTTGATGAATAGTGAAACTACTAAGTGGTAGTAAAAAAACTGAATTTTTCATAAAACATAATTTTACCGATTCTATGAATGGAATTTCAAAAATCCGAGAGACACAGTTGATGTCAGTAAGTAAAATGTGGTTGAATGAGATGAAAATAATTTTTGGTGAATAGTAACTTTTTACTTTTATTTACCACGGTTAAAAGTAAATAGGGTAATTAAGGGTAACAATGATATTAATATTACCCTAACACATGTCATAATCCTATTGCATAAGTGTATCTCGACCAAAAACAACCTTAAGTGTAAAATATTATCATTTAGACCCACTTGGATTAGATTAAGACATTTATTATTATTTAATTCAAAGACGAGTTAAAAGAGTTAAAATCAAAGTTTATTTACTAAAACATTTTTAATATTGGGTTATACATAAGATAAATTCGATTGTAAATATTCATTAGAAAGTTAAAAATATTTCCTACATAATGGTATTTTATTTGTTAATTTATTTATGACACAAAGATGATGCAGTAATTATCTTATTAATGAAATATTGACAAAATTGATATTATAAATACCAAAATAAATGTAATTTAAGACTTTTTATGAATTCCACTAATTTTCTAGGTTACTATGATATATTAGTGTTGATTTAATCAACTTGTTTCGAACATATAATTCTGTTATGACTTTCACAAAAATCATATATCAAATAGTGTCAAAATTGACACAAAATAGTTTTTAAATCAAATATTATATTATTAATTGTTATTTTATTCCTAAAAATATAAGGTTCGCCCAAATGACTTAGATAAGGATATATATATTAATAATAAACAATTTGGGGTTCGTTTGGCATGTTATAGTAAGTGTATTAACCATATATTGTAAGAAAACAAAAAGACACGGTAAAAGTTAAATTATTTAACTTAAAGTTCAATCTAATTGATAAGGTTAAAATAATAACCTAAACGTGTCTAAATCCTATTGGTTGATAGGATTTCGACCCATACCAACTTTAGCTTCGAAATAAGACCCTTTGGAACCATTATAAACCGATTTTGATTTTAATATAAAATAATATTTTGAGATATTCCTAAGGTGCCCCTCTCCTCCCTTATAAAAGGACACCTCCTCCCCCTCCTCCTCACACCAATTTGAGCACTCAAGCTCGGCCAACCCCTGCCAAAATCACTTCTCCACTTTCCTAGTATCATCCTAGAGGTCCTGGTCTTCTTCAAAGACCATCCTTACTTCTTTAAGTGGAGGCTAAGAAAAGGCGCGTCAAAAAGAGGTAATATCCATTACCGATCTTTTTCAATTTCTTTCTTCTTCAACTTCTTCTTCTTTAGTTTTTTCATGATAAAGTAATAACATCAGTATTTCTTATATACGGATATGTTATTATAAATATGAAACAACTCTAATTAACCTTCTATCCATCCTACGGAAAAAGGAAATCACCGCGCGTGCGTACATACGGAATACCGTCTCCACGACGTGGTGTAATCTATTTTCCGCCACCACCTTAATTGGATGGGTATAAAGGTCCAATTAGTAACTATATATGATTATTATAAAGTGATATTGATACTGAAATAGTATACATACACTTCAACACAATTCCACGACCATGGGAACGATATCATCGCTCGTGCGTACGTACGGACTACCGTCTCCACGACGCGATGAGATTCATTCTCAATGATTAACCATTCATGAATGATTATAAAGTATATATAATAAGTACTAATGAAATATATGACCTGATAATGATACTGGAATTATTTATATTTATATGTATGTCATCTACTTAATTCCATTCAATTCAATAAGGAAACGAAAACAGTGTTCATGCGTACGTACAGACTACCGTCTCCATGAATGGTGTATTTCTTTCCATTTACTGATTTATTATATATGTATATTCTGAATATATATTATATATAAATCATTTTTTATATTCTGGAATTAATTAATTATTATCTAACCAATCATATGAATAATTACAAGTTAAAACACGAACGACAAATGAGACGATTTTACCCAAAACACTACTTTAACATTAATTTATAAAAGAACGGGTAATATAAAGTCATAGGTGGACCATATATGATATAATAACAATGAATATGATTCTGGAATAAGTCAATAACATTATTTAAATCATTATACATGAGGTTCGGACACTTACAAAGCAAGTCGAACCTAAGGTAAGGAGAAATATCACAATCTCATTTTTATCCGAGATTGTTTATACGTTGGTATTTACTGGGGTGTATTTTATCATTAACATCTATGTTTCCTCAATATGTAATGTTATTTCCATCCACCTACAATTTTTTAAATCCAATTTTACCCTTTTGTGAGTTTTTAGTAAAAGATATGAAAGGAATCTTTTGTCATTTTTCGTACGAGGTACTTTTTGACTTTTTCGACAAAAGTACGAAGAATGTTTTTTTAACTTATACGGCACGAATGGGGTTTTATGGTTTTATAAAGCCTTATTTTCATGAAGCTTCCTCCAAAAGATTTCATGACTATTTTCAATAAAATCTCTTTCTTTTAAAATTGCATCACGTTTTGTGAAAAGAAATTGATTTTGAAGAAGAAAGGTTATTTTCCTCAAGAAAACATTTCAAGTGTATTATCAAAATTATTTCCCATCTAAGATAACATAGGGTTCTGTTTATATCCCTATTATTACATTTATTTGGTTATGTTGTGATGGAATTATTTTTATGAATTCCTTTATCTTATATGAATTTTTTTATGATATCACGTTGTTTAAGTATCCCATTTTTATTACATGGGTTATGCTATGATGTATGGTTTATGATTTTGTGGCACAGATAAGAATGGTGTCATTATAAGATGGGTGGGACCTATATCTCCCTCCAATGCATTGGGTAAAGATTTTATATCTCATGAGATAGAAATGGCTGAAATGGTAGGTTATACTGGTTCAGTGAAACAGGACTGAAACGAGGGTTACTCGATTCAGAAAGGGACTTTGTCCACTAAGATAGTCTTGGCAATGAGTCTTGTCTAACAAGAAATGATTCCCTATGATTATGTGTGTATGGAACAAAGTTTCATGTTTTACGTTATGATTATTGGGATTTCATTTCACTACTATGATTTATCCCATGTTATGAAATTATGCTCTCTTTTTCAGGTTAAGATTTCCAAAAGTTATGTTCTTATGAATATGATGTGATTGATTTTTCTTTTGTTTACCCTTACTGAGAATTTGAGCTCACCCTTTTATGTTTTCTTTTCCCCATGATATAAAGAAAGGTTTTAGGTAAAAAAAAGGGGAAGATCTTTATGGGAGATATTTAAGAACTTTCACCACGATTAGATGATTACATTCCGAGTTTCCAAAGACACTAAACTATTACGATCCTTGTGTGTGTGTGTTTTTTATGTACTAAGTATTCTGCAAAAGTAATGTAATGTCCATGTACGATAAGCTTCGGGTCTTTACATGAATCTTTTATAGAAACTAGAATGACCTAGGAAAATTCTAACACACTTAACATTTTAAAAAGTTGGATGTTTTAGAATAAAATCAATCTTAGTAGTATCAACATCGAAACCCTTCTTAGACACTTCATGACCTAAAACAATACCCTCTGTAACCATGAATTGACACATATCCCAATTAATAACATGTTTGGTTTAAATGAATCTTTCTAACATTATCCCAAGATTTCAAAGATAAGAATCAAATATACTACCCAGAATGAAGAAATCGTCCACAAAAACCATAATGCTTCTTTAAATAATATCGAAAAAGATAGCCATCATACCCCTTTGAATGGTCGATGGAGATCTACACAACCCAAATAGAATATGACTCTAGGAAAATGTCCCAAAATGGCATGTGAATGTGGAATTTTCCAAATTCTCCAGATTAGTAGGAATATGGTTGTAACCCCAATACCCATCCATGAAATAAAAGAATTCATTTCCAGTAGGACACTCAACAATTAGATATAATAAGTGCATTGGAAAATGGTATTTCATTGTGGATGAATTAATCATCCTATAATCTATACAGACACTAAATTTTATAGCTTTCAAAACTTGTAAATCTTCATTATTTGCAATATTTACAATAGTAAAACCACCATTTTTGGGAACAACTAGAACATGGCTATCCAAAGAACTATAATAAAAGGGATAAATCATTCTTGTTTCCAGATACATAATCACATCTTCTCTCTCAACTTATTTCATTTTTGTATTCAATCTTTTTTGACATTCTACACTAGGATTACAGTCAGGTTCCATAGGTATTTTATTCTTGCAGAATGAGGGACTAATACCTTATATATCTTCTATGGTCTAGCCTATGGTATTTTTAATTCATTTCAAAACATTAAACAATACTTGTTCTTGATTTTCATTATGTTCAGAGGAAATTATGCTAGAAAAAGTGGAATTATCACCCAAAAATGTATATTTAAGATGGGAAGTGATTGGGATTAGATCAAGAGTGGGTGATTCTACACTCAAAGGAAGAATCTTAGGACTATAAGTTACAATTTCTTCAACATATATCTAGTAAGGAGAATTAAATAATGAATGATTTTCAATTTCATGTTCACATTCAGAATTTACAGTGTTACTGTCCAAAAATTCCAGACTAGAATTCAACAAGTTTATCAAAGAAGAATCATAATGTTTTTAAAAAAATTAAACATCAACATCATCAAAGTGTTCAAAAAGGTTGGTGTTAACAGAAACACCCTCAATCTCACTAAAAAATTACCATAGTTCAAAAAGAGAGGATTGTTCTACTGCATAAATAGAACATTTGTCTCATTCTGGAAAATTTTCAATATTGGGTTTTTGAGAAAAAATATTGATTTCAAGGATAAATACAATATAATTTTCATCATTGAAGTTATTTTCTTCAGAAGAGGAATGATTTTAATATTTTACTAATTTTTCAATTGGATTCTCATTTTATAAGGACTCTTCCATTGAATAGTTTTTCAGAAATTGTTGGTCCTTTAATGTTCTAAAACATATTGAACTCTTCTTTTTGTTCCCCAATTTTCAAATTATGTTGACCCTTATAGACATCAATAACATAACCACATGTGACCAAGAAGGGCCTACCCAAGATGATGAGAACTTATTAATAACACACCATGTCTATTACTAAAAAGTCTTTTAGTAAAAACAACATCCCTACCCCCACTAAAAAGTCATATATCCTACCCACTAGATGACTGAAAGATCTATCATCTAACTACAATAAGACAATGGTGGGTTTAAAATCACCCAACCTCAATTGTTGAAACTATTAGAATGGGGTAAAATTAATACTATCCTCTAAATCATACGAACATTTCAACTGATCAGAAATTCAAAAGGTACAGGGAATGAAAAAACTACCTGGGTCTTTCAATTTAGGTGGAATATTCTTTTGGAGTATAGCACTACACTCTTTTGTAAAAATGTTGGTAGAAAATTATTCCAGGGTATTTTGTTAGAATTTTTTTATGATATTTCATATAATATGGGATTTTAATTAAGGATTGAATGAAATGAATGTTTACTTGAATCTTGAAATGAGACCAAATAATTAATGAATTTCAAACATGGTGTTAATTTGATGTTTCAGCTTCCTAGAGAAAGGGATGGGTGGGGGAATTTTTTTTAAGACTGTAGGTATATCGCTAACCACATGATAAACTTTTTTCTTTCATTTATTATTTTAAATTTATAGAATAATTTTAATCTTGAGTTTCATATGATAAATTTATATTATCTTCATTTTCTAGACTGCTCTGTAAATTTACAGCATTTGTGCAGAGCAGATATTTATTTCCAACTGGAAGCATATTTTCATTTGAGGCATTTTCATGTTGTTTTTCGGCAAAATATTGAGTATTAATCCCACTTATAGTGACTAAATCCATAAAATTCTCTTTAGGGATAAGCACATTAGTAAATGGAAGTGTAAATTTTTCCCTAGATGAAAAATCTTTAGCATGTTAAACATTTTGTGTTTCCATGTATTGCATTCTAAAATCAAATTGCATTTCCATTGACTCATATTGATTTGGATGTTTAGATATCTGAGTCAAGTTTCTTTCCTCTTTAGATTTAATTTTATTCCATATTAGATCAATCTTAGAAGACATATAATTATCATTATTTCCTTGTGTATTAGAAGTCTCACACCTTTTTTTGATTTTGAATGTTAAGTCTTAGTTTATTAGAGTAATTAGTTGTAGTGTGTTGTTTAGTTTGGCCTTGATCTTTCTTGGACATATTTTGATGGTTTATATAGACATGGTTGTAATTATTTGAAAATATATCTTCTTATGGAGGCATTCTAGGACTATAGTTACCAATGTTTGAATTCTGTTGTTGTTGGGATGACATATCAATGTTAGGAAAAACGTTTTCCGTATGCCAAACCATTCCACATTGTGAACATTCTTCACTTAATGATTGATTTGTGTCTTGACATCCTTGTTGATTAAAAGTTTTCATAGAATTCTATATCATTAATGATTTCAATTGATCGGTAATTTCACCAAGATTGGCTTGAGTTTCATTCATTGAACTAGTGTTCGAATTAACAATTTTATATACTCTTTTTATTCTGTAACTTTTATGTTGAAATTTCAGTGAAATATTTTTAGAAAATTTCTATGTTCTTCATTTGTATTATCATTGTAATTACCCCCAGTATATTGATCCACCAGATTCTATCTAGAGGATGACAACCCTTCATATAAGGCATCCTTTATTAGATAATATGGTAGTTCATGATAAGGACACTTCCTATGTAGATCCTGAATCTATCAGAGGATTCATGAAAAGATGATATTTCATTTTTATAGAATCTAGTGATTTCTGTTCTATTTTCTCCTTTTATTCTTTGATGATAAACTTTTATAATGAAAAAGTTATACACTTGATCCCAGTTTCCAAAAATGTTATCATCTAGGCACAAAACCAATTCCTACCATTCCATTAAAGGTAAAATGGAAAGACTCTCATTCCTATCTCATTTTTTTGAGTCATAGAAGATTTAATTGTTTCACTATAATTTAGAAGTCTCTAATGAAGGCTAGATATTCATCGTTAGATAATCCATCAAATGTTGGTAGCCGTTAAAAGTGTGATTGTTTCAGCTCATAGATTCGGGCACTATGAGATAATCTAATTGAAGATGGATTGAGTGAAACTTGTGCTAGTTGGTACTCCATCATCATAGGCCTTTCTTTTTGTTCCATGGATTCTTGATGATTTTGGTATTTTTCATGCTCAGGAACCCTATTATCAAAATCATCGATTTCAATTTTTTTCCATTCGTAGTAAACTATGAAGCTTGTCAAGTTCAATATTTAGAGGCTCCAAACTACAAGATGAGGTTCTTGTGCTCTTGACTATTATTCCTACTATTAAAGTTGCACAATAGTAAAAATAAAAAGGAGTTCAGCAATACTAAATATAGTATCAATTCAGTAGAATATGAAATATATATTTTTTATAGTTTTCAATTTTTAATGATTTATTTAGTTTTTTTGATATTAATATTTTTTTGTTTCTTTAGAAAACATTTTTTTTGTTCCTTCACCATCAAAAGAAAAAAAAACGACTCGTATCATCATTAAAGATAGTAAAATTTTAAAATTTTTATTCCTAATAACTAAAATATATGTGGAATGCAGGGTCGAACCCATAGAGAAGGCAATTATGACCACTAATCTTCTAAAAAAAACATTCAAAAACTCTTCTATTGTCAGTAGTGGAGTAGATTTTATATTTATTTTTGCTTTATATATTTTTTCAAAATTATTAATAAGAATTAAAGTGATAGTACATCACACAACATGAATCTAAACTATATTGAAGTTAGAGATGGTTGAAAATAAAGAGACACAATGATTAAGAACTCTCATAAATGAAAAATCTATGAAAACTCTCAGGGAAAATCTCTACTATACATGTTTATAATGTATTCCACATCACTAAAATGTTTTTGAGGAGAACCAACTAGAAGAGGATGACTCACATCCCTCATAAAAAATTAGGTGTGATAGATTTATCAATAACACGAGCCAATAAATTTTAGATTTTTCCACTCCTAAATTAATCAATTGTGAACCCTTTGGAAAGAAATGACAACAAGAAGTACTCGCCGTAAGTCTTGAAGACTTTTGAATTTATTATAATTCAAAAAGTGTTTCCATAATCAATATCAACAATTGACTTCAAAATTTTGACATGAAATTTTGGTGGAATAAGAAACTGAATGAATTCATTATCAATCTCGCCGACTAATACTGAATACATCAAACGATGAAGTGAAAAAAAAAACAAATGAAAACTACTGGATCTTCAAAATCTCACCAATATATAGAATCTAACAAGACATTATCTTTATTATCAATATAGAAAATAAGAAAACATTCTGAACATAGTATAGATACTTTATTTAATATGGAAGATAAACTCTAGAGGTGATGCTTTCCTCATGAACTCCCCCACCTCCAAAAAGTAGTTTGAGACTCACCCTCTAGTCTCCCTCAGCTCAGACATGGATCAATGAATGTGTCTCATGAAATTTACTCCTCCTCTACGTGATCTACTTTTTAATCTACTTTTATCTACTGCACATCAACCCTTGTTTTCACCTACATAAAATGTCCCTCACTTGTTCACTGTACACATGCATTTTTTCGTGACGAACACGTTGCACTAACATTACCCTTCTAACTAACTCTGGATGAGGTGGTTGAATTCACCTAGATGTGTTTTCATGTCCAGAATTAATCTTCATAAGAAAAATAAACAAGACAATTAAAATGTGAAGCAAATAAATAAATAAATAAATAAGAATAAATAAATTCATTTGTAATTAAGAAAATTTTAAGATATTTATAAAGTTACTAAATCATGAATTAATTGATATGTTCTTATGTTAGCATTATTAATTAAAAAATATTATTGAATTAAGTGATTTTAATTATAAAACTAATTACTAATATTTTTTTTAATAGTTGAGTAATAAAAATTAAATATTAATGTATAATTTAGTTAAACAGGTTAGTTTAATAAATTTTATAGATCTTTATTATTAATTTAATAATTTTTTAAAATATAGTTAATTTTTTCTTCATTAATTAATTTATTAATTAAATATTATTATAGTTCATTTTAATTTCATAAATAAATTTATTTTCATTATTATAATTATACACATGTCAATATTTTAATTTATAACCTTTTTTTAATTATTTTAGAACTAATAAATAATAATTAGTTAAGTAGTGAACACATTATTATAAAAAAATTAAATAATAATTTTATTATTATTTTATATTTAATTTCAATAAATATTTAATTTTTTTAATGTATTAGTTTTTAGATTAAGTTATTTTATTATTATTTTTAACATTTATTCTCCCCCTCGTTATCTCTTCCACTGTGCACAACTAGGGAAGGGGGTAGGGTTCATGCGGATCTCCACAGCTTAGTTCATCCTCTAGTGCGGCGCGACATACTCCAAGCAACATCGCACCTCTGCTCGACCTCATACTCCAATTTCCTATAGTAATGATGGTGTTGTTCATAGTACCACACATCATGGTGCAACAACCTATGGTTTTTCTTCAGAAACATAATATCCCACAACTCTCGAGGTGAGAATCTCCACGATGACCAAGACCTCCACTACGGTGGCGCAGAGTGTACAGGTCCCTCAGTGGTAATCGGCTCATGGGGAAACAATGTGGATTTAGATCATTTATATAGTGACTCCAAGTAGGCACAAAGGTCTCCTATGGTTTCAAAAGCAGCAGAAACTGTATGCTCCTCTTCAAGCAATGCATCATCCCGATTCTAATATTCTCTGGATTTAGATTGTTGTATTTTTTTCTAGAAATTCAAATTAATATTATTTTTCTTGGAGAGATTTCATGTCTGAATATGGAATGGAGGAGATGTTAAAATTATACTGATAAAAATTGAGATTGAAGATGAAAATGTAAATGGTTGTGATGATGTTTAGTTCCCACATCGATTTGTTGTTATAGGTGGAAATGAAGGGGTTCAATAAATGGGGGGATGAATGTAGGGTCATTGGTGTCTGCAGTGCAACCATTGGAGAAAAATGAGTGGGGATGATGGGTTTCGGTGTGTGATGTAGTGAACATTAAGGAATGAATCACCATTAGAAGAATAGAAGCCGGGGAGTAGAATAGGTGAGATGGGCAGCAGCATGGGGGGTCACTAGTTGTTAAAAAGGGGGTGACCGGTGGCTTTAATATTAAAATCTCACTGTTAGTTAAAAATATAAAAAAGTTCACCATTATTGAAAATAAAATGGGCACTGATTCCAATAAAATATTAGGCTACCTTTATTTATAAAAATGACAAGGTCACCGATAGAACAAAAATAAAGGCTACCGGTAGCTTTAAAAATATTTGGTTTTCGATGGAAATAAAAAAAAGGTAACTGATAAACTAAATATTGGGGCTAACAGTTTAGATAAATAGAAGTTAACCATATGTTGCAAAAGTGGTCATGAGTATAAAAAATAAAAGGTCACCGATATATGAAATTAAAATATCATTGTCCCGCCAAATAAAAGGGTCACCAATAGAACAAAAATAATGAACTAACGGTAATCTTTATAAATTAAAATTCCATAAATTGAAATTAAAATCAAAACATAAGTAAAATAAATTAAAATATTGAAAATAATTAAACGGTTAAAACCATAAAATAAAGAACACAATGATTGAAAATTAAAAGTAGGAAACACAATATAAATTAAAAAACAAGATTTTAATTAACCTTAAACTTAAATGTTACAATAAAATTAATTCATTGAAAACACATAAATTATAAACAAAATAACTATTAAACTAAATCTATAAAATTCTGAAATAAAAAATTATTAAAGGGTCTATAATGAAAAGAAAATGATCACATCTGTGACTAAATAGATCACAGATATCTAATATTTCTCTTATATGTAGAATAAAAACTAGATCTAATGAATAAATAATCTATATTCTTAATTAGGATTATATAATTAATGTTTTAAAACTATTAATTAAATAATTAAACAAATATTTGAATACTTAATTTTAAAAGAGAACTATTTTATTTAATTAAAACTAAAAATCTTATTGTAATTAGTATGTATGATGATTAAACCTATTAAAAATGAAGTAAATATATTATAAACAATATATAATATATGAGAAAATATTAAAATAATGTATAAGTTAATTATATAGATATACAATGATTAAATAATTGTTTAAAATAGATATTAAATTATTAAAAAGTCAAACAAGTTTTATTTATCCAAAGAAATTATGAAAAAAATAAATTAAAAAAGTAAATTAAAAATAAAATTATTATTTTAAAGAGTAAAAAATACCTATTTAATAAAAATAATATTTTAATTAAAAAAATTAGTTATAAAAATAATAAAGTACAATTATTTAGTAAAAATATCTTAATTAATTAAAAAAACATTAAAAATAAAGTAAAAATATGTGGCAAAACTATGTAAAAATTGAGCCACATCAACATATATGAAAACAAATCATTTATTACCCATAACGTTAATGTAACATGTAATTATTAATATTTGAGTAATAAAAGGAAAATGATAAATAATATATGGAAATATATATACATATATATATATATGTACGGTTAATTAATATATGTACAATAACACTGTATTTATTTTGTAAGAGGTTGTAACATGTGTAACGGAAGTCGAGACATATAGTAAGGGATTTCACTGTCACTTTTTATATCAGGTTGACACATGCCTTATTCACTATCTATTTCATTAATATGTCTTTTATAATACCCATGAATTTATATTTTTTTCATTCTATTTTTAATCGTTTTAGTAAAATCAGTATAGTATGAACTCTCTTTAATGGGGTTTATTTTTTAAATGTTACTAAATTAATTAAGGATTTATGTCTCAATTGTTGTTTTTTTTGACACATTTGATTATGTAATATAATTGTCTTCTTGAAAGAGGTTTGTATAAAACCCAATTGGCATTTTATATAATGAATTTTTCTATCCTCTTTATTTTTTTCCCTGGATATATATTTCATTTTGTGGATTCCATTAAAATGCTACCAAGGTGGTAATGCTTTTATTTCACAATGTCACTATTTATCATGATTGATTATGAGCATACTTTAGATAATAGATTCTTATGATAGTTATCTCAAGAAGGTCATTTATTTTTAATATCCTATTTTTATTACATTGTAATTCATTATTTTCGATAATATTTTTCTCTTAATGTACTAAATAGTTTGAAACCAAATGTTTTCCAGAAATATCATATTTTTTCAGTTGAAAACCATTGTTCATTCAAAACCATGCATTCACAAATGAATTTTAAAAAAATTTAATTTTTAAAATTTAGTTTCAAAGTGGGAATTATAATATCCTCATGTAATGTTTAAATTATTTTTAACGATTACTATTTATGTTTTTATGATTATTTTGAAAGGTAATTATTTCTTATATGATTTATGTTATTATAACGTGATTTTCAATGAAAATGTGTTTTTCATCAATGAAATTTTACAAACGATCTTTTAAATTTTTTTTCCATATATAATGACATACATTGATGTTAGTTAATATTTACATGGGAAATTTTCCAATGATATCAATCTTATTGATTTCATTAGTTGTTTATGATTATGGTAAAATGTTGTTTATAAAACTCATTTCTATTCCACAGGTTATTCCATCAATGTTTTTTGAAACAAGATTGTTTTTACATGGGTTATGTTATGATGAAATGATGAAATGATTTTGAGACCTATATTTTTTCTCTATGAGATAATAATATTAAATTGAATGAAAATCAATTTTATTTAATGGGTTAACATATGATAAAAGTTTTATGATCATGTAGAACACATATGGGTGATTTTCATTATGTGAAGGGTGGGAAAAATATCTCAATCCAATTAATTATTAAATGATAAATAATTTATGACCTCTTATGGTATATGGGTGGATATCCCATGAAAACAAACTAGGATACAATGTTGGTTAGACAAATACCAAAAGTGTTACATGGGTGGCTATATGAATCCAAACATGTTATAAATTCCGTGGGGGTGGCCCTATAATAAGCTATTATATTATTATTTTTATAACAAGAAATTATATAATATTCATATGTTTTTCAATAATAGGTCATAATATTTTATTACCTATATGATTGATTTCTAATTATATACATGTCATTATATAATGACTACTGATTTTGATCCTTGACATGAAGGGTTTGTTTTTAAATTGTTATTCTCATGTTCTTAAACAAATTGATATCATGATCGAAATAATATTTGTCAAACCAAGATAAGTATATATAACCAACACACAGATTATCCTCAGGGATCTTTATAGTTTAATAAATGGATATATATCTATACCATAACACATTTGAATTTTAATATCTTTTAATTTTACAATTATTATATTGGTACATTTTTTATATTTCATTTTAAATGATTATGTCATGTACTTGAAAAAAATTAAATTTTCACACCATGAAACAAAATTTTATTTTTCGGAAATGTATTGTTAATTCCAAGAATAGGTATTTATTGATTTCCATAATTTTATAATAAATTATAATTTAAAATAAATATTTTGATGAAAAAATTTATTAAATCAAATCATAATATAATTTTATGATGTCAAAAATAATTTTTATAATTGTAAGAAAACTGTTATTGTAAAAAAATTATTTATAAACAAATATGGAATTTTTAATATAAAATTTCATATTATTATGTGTAAAGAGATGTTTATATAAAATAAATATTATTTTATAAATAATCATTCTAAAAATATAGAATGCTTACCTTTTCCATTTTTTGGAGTCACATGAATTTCTGTGTAAAAATTAAATATGATATAAATATTATATGTGTATTATGACTTCAAAATGATATAAAATTGATGTATTGTATTACCAAATGATTTTTTATGACCAAATATATATTTACCCTTTAAAATAATATATTTTAAGAGATTTTATTAATTTTATAAATCATTATTGATTCCTCCAAAACAATTATTATATTTTGTGGTTTTAAACTCAATTCCTTATAAACATGACTCACAGCCTCATAACGATGTGAAATATATTAATTATTTCTGTTATTAATCTTATAAAATAATAGAAAAATCATAAATGTCAAAAATCAATGTAAACCCCATGGAAATGATTTTTGTTTTGATAACCTTATCATATTGACACCAAAACCAATGTTTTGAAATTAGTAAACAATTTCCCTCTCTTTTTCTCTCTAAACCCACCCGAACACCCAATTGTCTTCACTCAATGACTTTAGATAAAAACATTTAAATTATAATTAATATATATATCCATCTCAAGCTACCCAAAATATTTTATAATTCTCACACAATTATTTTAGAAGTACCCTCTTAGGGTATTCTGTCCTCTTCTTCTAATCTTTATTCCATCACCTCGTTTTTTACATTCCATTTATTTACCCCTTGATAATGCAAGGGTAACGTAAAATAAAAAATATTACTAACCTTATTATTTAATTTTTTTGGAATAACCCTTTGTTTCTTATTATTTAATACCATGAACATCAATGTACCCCCATTATATTACAAGAATTGACATATAATTTTTCCTAACAAAAATTTGTAGAGTGACTATCCATGAACATTTCGAAACATGAGTATTCACATAGATGTAACTTTAAATACATGATTTGGAAATTCCTCATCTCTACCCCACACTCTTTAATCATTGTACTAGACGTTTGGATATAAGACCCTTATTTTTAATGATCTATATGGAACAATTGAGTATATATATATTATAATTGGTGTTCCCAGATATTTCTCAAGTGCAATGGAAAATATTTTCATCAAATTAGACATAATGTATGTGGTTAGGGATTATTCATATTTCATTATATAATTCATTCAATCATGTGATATTTTCTAGGTTACTACCCTTAAATTATTTTTATCTCATTATATATGTTATTTTAAAAATCCCTTGTAACATTTATGTTATCATGTCCTATCATGCCTCTTTATTCTTGATTCAAAATATCACCGATAAAATTGTAACTATATATGACTCATGGATAAGATGTACTTATTTTCATTATTATATGATTTTATTATTCTTTTAATGGGATATATATATCTACCCTTTATTTTTTATATCCTTATGAAATACCACGATGTTTTAGAAGAAAGATAAAATTTTCTGATCTGGATATGAATGTTTTCATTAATTTCATTTTATAATTGATGATATTTGCAAGGATTTGTTACTGATTACCAAGATACACTAGTATTCATTATATTCTATGTTTTATTATGTGTACCTTTATCTATAAATAAAATAATTTTTGTGTACTAATGATATTTATTTTCATAGTTAGTATTAGGGGAAAGAGTCACTATTTTTTGGGATTTGGATTCAAATACTCTATAGAAAGCCTTATGGATAATAAATAACATTGGAAAATATCCCCCAATTTTGGTAATGTGTTTTTTGGAAGAAGATAAATCAATGTATAGATACTACAAGATGATGTGGATCTAGAATATAAGTTTATAGTGGAAACCACTTTGATGATATAATATTGGGCTAGATTTGATCATAAACAGGTCCATGATAATGGGAACTGTTACACAATTTACATTGAACATATAGAAATGATGATTCATGAAAATAATAACTTCATTAAACCCAATTATTATGAGAAAAATCTAGATAATATTTTATGTTACAAATTAGATCATGGATAACATAGAATGAAACCTGGAAATTAATTGTTTCTATAATATATCTCATTTAAGAGCTATTTGATTTATATATATGGTTTATGATTTATTACATTAAAATTTTAATGATTCTCATCCTATATTTATTTTATTTTTTGAAGGGATTGAAATTGGAGATATTGTGTTATCAATAATTGTTAAGGGAAATATGGTGACTAGAAAAATGAAATATAAAAGGTCAAGGGAATGAAATTCATGAAAATTTTCATGACACATTAAATATTGAAACATGTTTGGAAATAAATAATAATAATTTAGGAAACACCCCAATAAACTCTATAGTGAAAATTTAAGTACATAATAGTAAACATGTAGAATATTAATTTATGTCATTAATTTTCATTTATTTCACAATGAGGATCTTTTAATGTTTTGTGATTTAGAAAATTAGGACATACTTATTACATAAAAAATCGTATAAATACCAAGTGGATACTTACAACAGCATCCCTTTCATTAATAACACAAAATCATTTAAATAGAAACATGGTATATTTTTGTGTTTAATCATCAGAAATTTTCAATGATTCTATAATTAACTATATTCTCCCTTAAATCTGTTGAAAATCATTAAAAAACATTGGATGATAACAAAAATCTCAGAAATTTACATAAAAATAACGAAAATAATCAGTCTACTAAAAAATATGGTAACACATTTAATGTTTTTTAAGAAAATGAAACAAAAAAATCACATTAATAACACTCATAAATTATTATCAATGAAAAAATTTAATCAAATAGAAATAAATTAAAACACCTTTCAATGACTTAGTTAGTAACATATATATATATAATCCTTTTAGAAACCTTTTAATTGGAATAACCATACAGATGACATCAAATTTCATTATTACCCCATAAATTGGAGAATTTTAATGGGAGTTACCCAACATATATGTTAAATCGAGATCACTTGTGAACTATACTAGGATCATCCCATCATATTATCTATAATGGTCTCGCGCATGAGATATAATGTGTCTCAACACTTCGTATAATCTATTTAGGGATCACTTATGAGCTATTATGGGGATTATCACTTTCTATAACCTATATCTGTCTCTCCCATTTCATATAATTCTCATATATCATTTCATGAATAAAACACATTCTATACAAAACATTGCTGAAAACTTCCTCTGATCCCATATAAAACAATTTTTATAAAAATTGAATTTTAATTTAAGAACCCATTTTCAATACCTAGATTCCCAAAAAAGTGAATAAAGGATTTATTTTTTACTTACAATAGTAAGGCTTATAGAATAATAATTGTATCGTATAACAGTTACGGTGGCAGAGAAGTTTTTGTCATCGTATACGTTAAAAATAACATTCCTTTTTTTTTGTTTTCAAGAACGTTTCATATAAAAGAAGTAAAATTATTTATTTTTAATACCAGTGAATTATATTCAATATAGAAAAAAAATTACTTTAAATTTATGTAATATATGTATTATAAATATTTAAATTAATATCATGAAGAAATAAATTTGACAATAAAATATTTAAATGGTCAATATGTCCCATAAGACATTGAAGATTTTAATCAGTGTGTCCATGAATTAATACATTTACTAATACATTGAAAAACATTATTATAGACAAAATATGTATATGAAATTTTGGAGTTGCTTTATATAACACTTATAAAAGAACAAAGGTCCATATAATCATGAAATGCTTCAATGAAAGGATATTGAGACAAAGACCCTTTCCTTGATTCTGAAATCTCTCACACAATCTTAATCCTCCTATATAATAATCTTAGTAGAATTTTTACATTCTTGAGAACCTTTTTCTTGTTCATTATTCATTTTATATATCTTATGTTCCTGTTATTAATATTACATAATTATTTATGTTCATATTAGATATTTTGTCATTATTATGTACTTTAGTCGAAAATGAACCTGGTAAGATTTAAATGGTTCATGTGGTCATATTTCTAACATCTCTAGAATAATTTCATGACATACAGAAAAAATTTATACATACATTATAATGTTAAATCATACCACTCTATATGATAATGAAAAATGAACAATGTTATAGTCTTTGAGATAGTATATCGTACTTACGCATGAGTTACATTTCCATTATTCATTTATAATTATGGAAATAATGTAATTATTATTTATTCATTACATAATTATCCTAATATTACAAAAATTATAATAATTATTTCAACGTACTTATATATACCATACAAGTGATCAGGTTAATTAAATATTCACATCGATTTGTGGAGGTGATATTTCACACGTACTCACAAATGATGTTATCTTTTTTATGTGCATGAAAAGTAAAAAATTTATTTATATATATTTTTTCATATAATGATAAGTATTTCATTAATATTACGTATGATAATTAAGTCCATATTTATAAATAGACCTTATATATCATTTTTAAAAACAAACTATAACAGTTCGTGTGGCAGTAGTCCTCCATATACAGGATTGAATAGTTCATTTTCAATTAGATGAAATTTGAGAGGATTATTTGTGATTATATTAACATAATAAAATCTATGTATATTTAGGATACATGAGTTACAATTTCATCATGGTTTATGTATATAATATGAAGTGGATGATGATATAATATAGACATTCATAAATAAAAATGACGCATATTCTTCTGTTGATCACATTTGATGAATATATTAACACCTCTAAGGAGGGTGTTCATCCAAAACCAAGTTCTAAAAAATATATGGAGGTATTCTTAGAAGATTAAAGGTTAGATATTGCATAAACCAAATGTTTTTTATGTGTATGGATTTTAGAGGAATTGTTGGCCTTTTACAGAAGATAAGAGGGGAACCCTTTGAATTATAAAAAGTATTAAAATCAATATAAAATCAATATTGATTCCAAATGTGTTAAAACTTATTTACATTAAATATATGATGAGGTTGGGTCTAAATAAATTCATTAAATAAATTTTAGACATGTTTTGGATATTTTTTAATCCTTATATTTATGTTATTACACTTTTAACACTTAAAAGTATTTAAATTAATTTTCAAATTAAGAGTAAAAATAATTATGAAATGATGTAAAACGACCAAATAATGAGTAATTAATAAAAGAATTGTAAATATATAATTATTTATTCCAATGAATTGATTATTTTAAATTTTATATTTTTTAATTTGACAGTTTATATTTTATGTTATGAATTATTTTATTTTCAAAAAAATTCATTATGTGACTTTTTCTAAAATCCCTATAACTTGATTCCATTGAAAAATAAAATAAATCATATATAATATGTCAAATGGATCCAAATTTTTTGGGAATGACATAAAATATTTTATAAAATATTTACTTTAATAACAATAATATCATTTATGTGATTCATAAATTAATAAATCAATTTCTACATCATTATTTTGTTAATTATTTATTTATCTATTTATTTCATAAAAATTGTAAATAAATATACCATTATGTAGTTAAAATTTTTATCTGAATATTTAATATTTATAGTCTAATATAACACTTATATATCTCCATACTAAATTTTTTTAGTAATAATAAACATATTTATGACATATTTACCTTTACTTTAAATAAAATGTTATAAAAGTAATAATCACATCATTGTGGCTTCCATAGGCCAAAATTTCGGCCCATTCAACTTTTTGGTCTAAATTAACTCATCTACTAAGATTACTACATGTTTAGGGTCGTTTTATATTATTATAATAATATTTTTACCTATAATTACAATATTTATCATTAAATGTTGTAAATAAAATACTAAAGGTACTATTCACTAAAACAAACTTAATCCAATTATATAAATTTTTTCATAATTAGTACAAACATGTATGTCCATTTTTTAAAAGTCAATTTAATGTAGCTGTAAAATTAATTTAATCTTAATCATGTTGACAAATAGGGAATGCAAGTTTTTTTATGTAAAAACCTTCAACAGTTAACAATGTTCTTATAAAAATATTCAATGTAAAATTGATTCTGATAACCTACATCGTATTAAATTTTTAAAATATAATATGATTACATTTTAAATTGAATTGAAATGATAAATGATATATATAAATAAATTATATGAAAAATTAGTTTTCAATAAAAATGCATTATTTTCATTATTCATTAAAAAATAAATTTTATCATTAAAATATAGAAATTCAAACATAGTAAATATTCATGGCCCTATTCATAATAATAAGGTTATTTTTTTAATTACAACAAATACATGTATCAAAATTCATATTTTAAAAATGTTCCCCATCAATATGTAATGATTTTTTATTTTATATATATTATATCTTTTTATGATTAAAATAATATTTTTATTATTTTAAACCCATATAATTTATTAGAATAATGTAAAAATATTTAATAATGATTTTTTTAATAAAATATAAAGTTAAATTCATCTTCTCCTATACAAAAACTATGTGATAACTACCATTTTAAATAATAATATTACAATATTTTAGTTTTCTGTATAACTCAGTCTTGCATGTGACGATGAGTTTAGAGAACCCCATTATTGTGTTTCCAGTGAAATGTTGGAAATAGAATCTCTATCAAAGTAACACTACATTCTAATTCATAAATATTAAAATATATGACAATTTATTATTCTTTAATTTCCTTGGATATAACCCTATTCCTCTATTTGGAAATTTCATATTGACAATTTTTAATTTGGGATTGGTAATTGAGGCTTCAATTTTCAAAATTACATCATTAAAACCCAACATAGGAAAATGAGTAAATAGAACAACTACATTATAAGAATTAATGTTACATACAAAGGTAAACTATGATAACACGTGATAGGTTTCCATGTATGAAAACATAGATCATGATGTGAAAACTATAATTTATGTTCTAATAGAGAGTGATAGAAAATATTACCAAAATAATTTCAATCCCAATGATATAAATCTATGATGATCAAAGTGATCATTTAATTCATCAGAAAAAAAGGTAATAGGGTTATATTTGTTGAATTAATTTACGTTAATGACTAATAACACATGTAAACATAATTAATTGGTATAATTATAATTTATAGAACAATTTCAGCCCCATAATATTATAAGAATTAGAATGTATATCTTTAATAATAACCATACTCATCAAAATCACAAAAACCATAATGGTTATCAATATCATAAAAATCTGGTCCAAAATCAAATACATACACCAAATTACTCAAAATCCTTACATAAAAAATAACCCCCCAAAGAATCTCCCAGAATGGTCCTTCATAACTTATTATCACATCACATAAAACTCTAGAAGGTTTGTCTAACACCATGAAATTATGGTTATTATTTTAAATATACAAGGCTCTCAGGAGCTTCCATTAAATCACTAGATGTCTCAACATTAACTGATGTAATTGAAAAATTTTTTCTCGAACCTTTTTGTTTCCAATCGTACAGATTTCCTCCCTGTGTAACTAACTTTTCACAATTATTATCATACTTTCCCAAATAATTATAGCTAAATCATCAATCTTTATAGTAGGAATCTGTTATCTCATTTTTAGAATTTTCTGGACCCCTTTTGTTATGTCACAAATGTAGTGACAAAACCTACCACATTGGTAACACTTTATAGATCCTGACACACATTTGAAAAAAATGTATTTTACCAAACATAGAACAATTTTTAGAGATAAAGCCAGAATTCATAGTTGGTTTCTTCTCCATTTTCTAGCACCATGATCATTTATAACTCTTATCATCTTGTATAATATATATTTCAATGATCACAATTTCAATATTCTTAGCACAACTAACCACATTTTCATAACATTTAAATTATCTGGATGCCAAACATCTTCGTATCCATGGATTCTATCCAGAGTATAACCTATTAAGCTTATTGAAAATTTGATGAATAAAATCTTAAATATACTTGGCCAATCTTGTGATGTTCACTTCATATGTAGCAATTGAATCATCATCAATTTTCATTACTTCCAAGAATTATTTAACTATACTATGCGAAACTACCTTAGAAAAATATTTCTCAATGAAAATATCCATAAATTCATCCCATTCTATGTTATCAAGATCTTTTTTTATCTAGTATTCTTAACCAATGACAACCATAGATCATGATCACATTCAAAATTATAGTTGGGAGGAGTTACATTTTGATGTTCCAAACATCCCATGACATCAAATATCTTTTCAAGGGTATTGATTCATCCTGCAATTAAAAAATGGTTAGATGATCCATTGAGTAATGGGCGATGTTTCCTCATAAAACGTTCCACTAACGAAATATTATTTTTTCATTGATCTAGATGATTTAAATCATGGATGACAACACATTTTATAACTTGTGTTAACTAATCATTCACAACAAAAAACTATTCAGTTCTAATTCTTACCACCTCATGATGATGATTTGAAAGGTTTCATTCCTCTCAATTCCTTCCCATTACATCATTAATATTTCTTCTATGGAAAAACATTCTAAACATACATGTTTTAGATGAAGAAATAAGTAAATATTAAAATTATATATCATTTCAAATTAACCATAAAATAAAATCTTCTAAATGAATGAAATTACCACCATCCTAAACTCAAAATATGCATAAACCATCCATTGATATGAACTATAATGTCCAAAAGATAAACATTACATAATCTTGAGTTAAGTCAATAACTATACATTATTTCCCATTGAGGATGTTTTCTTGTTTAGATAATTAGATAATTATACCATAACTATTACATTACAAAACCATTGAAATACAATGCGGGAAATTCCAACGGTATCATTTTATTTCGTAAAACAAAAACATTTAAAAATAAAAATTGTGTATTTTTATGTTTAATCATAATAACATTTCATTGATTCCATACTTGACTATATTCTCCCTTATATCTTTTAAAAACATTTAAAAATAGTTTATGAGTATAAAAATATTAGTTAGGGAAAAAAAATTAAATAATACAATTAGTCTAGTGAAAAACATGGTAACCCATTTACTGTTAATTTAGTGAATGAAACAAACAAATTTCACTTAAATTACACACACATTTTTTCTCAATGAAAAAAAATGAATACAATAGAAACCAATTAAAAATACTTTTAGTGACATAGATTTTCATATACAGAAATACCTTCTAATCACCTTTAATTTGAATAACTATATGAATTAATTACAATATCTGTATTACCTAATTAATTACAGATTGATAATTCGGATTACCCACTGTATACACTATATTGGGCTCACCTATATGCTATAATGGGGCTCATCCCTTCATATATACTATAACAGTATCAATCGTGATCTATGATTTGATCAAACCTTCGTAAAAGCTATTTCTAGATCACCTATGAACTATAATGGGACACCACCAATTAAATAAGAAATATCGGGCTCACCCATTTCATATAATGAACATTTACCATTTAATGAATAAAACACAATCATCACCAAACCCTTTTGAAAACATATTCTAATACCAAATAAAAAATATAATCTTAGAAAAGTACTATTTTTATTTAAGAAACGATTTTTAATACAATTATTCACATGAATGGGAATAAGAGATTTCATTTGATTTTAGTACATTAAGGCTTATAGTGGAATCCATTTATCAAGTTACAGTTACAATGACATAGAAGATGTGGTCACAATGTTTGTTAAAAATAATATTCGTTTATTCATTTATCAAAACATTCTCTATAAAAACCTAAGAATATTCTTTTTTTAAGAAATTTAATTAATTTTAAAATATAAAAAATTCCCCTTAAGATTATTTTATACTCGTATAATTAATATTTAAATTAACTACATGAAGTAAAATATTTGATAAAAAATCATTAAGTAATCAAGGATTCAGATACCACAATGAAAATTTATATATTAATATCCATGAATTCATATATTTACCAAAACATGTAATAACAATATTATAGAAAAAAAATGCATTTTAAATTTTGTAGTGGTTTTATATACTCCTTATAAAAGAATAAAAGTATATATTATCATGAAATGTCTAAATGAAAGGAGATTGGGATGAAGTCCTTTACCTCAAACATGAATCATCTCATATATTGTATTTATTAGATAATAATAAACATAGAATAATTTATTCTCTATTAATATCTTATTTCATGTTCATTATATAGTTTATATCACTTATTATCTTTTTATTACAATTACATAATTATTTATGTTCATATCGGTCGTTTTGTAGATTTTCACTACATTAGTCAAAAATGACCTTGGTACGATGTCCTTCGTCCATGTGGTCATAATTTCGTCATCTAAAAAATAATATTCATGAACAAAGGATCACTTTTATTACTCCATTATACTATAAAAACATACAATTATTTAATGAAATGAAAAATTAAAAATGTTATAATCATATAGAATGTAGTCCATATGTATGCACAAGTAACAATTCTATTTTTCATGGATCTTTATATAAATAAGTTATTTATATTTTAAAATTTATTGAATTGTAATATTATTATTAAAATAATAATTTTAATTTTAATAATACTTGTATATATCACACAAGTGATGTGGTAAATAAAAATCATCCACATCACTTCATGGATGTGATATTTCACCCGCACGCACGAACGACATTATGTTTTTTATGTGAAAGAGAATTAAAAAACGAAATTTTGATATTATTTTATTATAATTATAAAATTTTTATGAATATAACACAATAAAATCAATGCCATCATTATAAAAAATCATTAAACATGGTTATAAAAAATGAACTATATCAGTTTTCGAGACGATAGTCTTCCGTACGCACGAATTGAAAATTTCATTTCCAATTTAATGAAATCAGAGATGGACTACAGTGATAGTACTAATGTAATAAAATATCAGTATACTGAGGTTAAATGATTTATTTTTTTATTATTTTTTATGTATATTTGAAGAACTAGAAGAAGTAGTAATATAGATATACTTAAATAAAAATGAAACCTCTTCTTCAGTTGATCAAATTTGAAGAACATCTTAACACCACTAAAGAGGGTGTTATGCCAAAAACAATTTCTCAATAATTTAGATAGTATTATAGGAACAATTTTTTGTAGATATAGGATTAACCAACTCGTTTTTATGTATACGTAATAGATATGAATTAGTTACCTTTTATAGGATAGGGGTGGGAAATCATTGGAATTATAAAGAGTATTAAATTAATATAAAATCAATATTGATTCCAAATGGGTCAGAACTTATTTCGATAGAATATAAGATTACTATGTGTCTTAATCAATTCATACAATAAAAATTATGAAGTATTTGTATATTTTTTAATCATTATCATTATTTTTTAACCCATTTAGCTCATAACATTTAATTAAGTAATTTTCAAATTTCAAGTTAAAATAATTTTAAAATCCAACCTAATGACCGAATAATTACTCATTAATGACATTTGTGGAATTATATAACATTTTTTTTCTTTTAATTGATCTTTAAAAATTTTATATCACTAAATTAGATACATTATATTTTATGTTATGAATTATGTCAATTTTGACACTATTTATTACAAGATTTTTTTTGAAATTATATCAACATGATTACATTACAGAAATAAAATTAAATCATATATAAAATAAATAATTCAACCATAAAATTCTTTTATGGAATATATTATTTCAAATTATATTAATATTTATATCATTAATATCATTGGATTTATTATTTCCTTAATAAATCAATTACTTCATTATCATTATGTCATTATTTAATTTAATTATTTATTTCCTAAAAATTATAAAAAAATTACTCTAATATAGTTAATATACCTATATTTATAATTACTATTTATATATTAAGATATCCCTTATATTACCCCATGTTAAACTTATTTTAGTAATAAGAACCATAATAATAACATCTTGGCCTTTACTTTAAATAAATTGTTATAGATGTCACAATCACACCTATGTTGCATAAAAAAGACAAAATCTTGGATCATGGTTGTAATGGTCTAGAATTACTCATACACTAATATTGGAAAGAGTTTTAATTTAGTTTTATATTATTATAATATATTCTTTACATTTTATTACCTAAAAAATCTTTAACTATGGTATATAAAGTACTAAAGTTACAATTCAAAAAAGTTATTTCAATCCAATTAGATCAGATTTTTTATACTATTTAAACCAATTTATTTAAATTTCTAATAAATCAATTAATATAATGGGTTAAATTATTTTAAACTTAATCACATTGATAGATAGTGAAAATGTGTTTTACGTAAAAAAATGTTCCACATTTTACAATGTTTTTATATCCAATTTCAATGTGAAATTTTTTCCAATGACCTATATTGGTCAAAATGATAAAAACATAATCTAACTAAATACAAAAACTAATTAAAATGTCATAAAAACTATATAAATAACATATAATAAAAATTATATTTAAATAAAACCACAGTATTTTTCCCTACTCATTATATGGTGAATTCTATCAAAAAAAATAACTAAATTTAAAGAAAGTAAATATTGATTTCATGATTCTAAATAAGAATGATATTTAATTAAAAATCACCAATAAATGTGTAAAAATATATATAATTTATTGAGTATTTCTAGCAATATGTACAGAAACTAACTTTTAAAAATATTATATCTTTTTAGGCTTAAAATCTGATTTATTCTAATTTTAGGCACATAAAATTTATTGTAAAAAACTAAAAATATTTAATAAATAACTATAAAAATAATATAACAATTTTCTTCATTCCCTCCAATAAAAAGTCTAGGTGATAACTACCATTTTAAAATATAATATTATAATATATTATTTTTTATTTATCTCAGTCTTGTGTATGATATAATATTTTAGGGAAACCCATTATTGTATGTCGAGTTTATTATTTAAAATAGAATCCCCAATTTTGTAACATTACCATATAATTAATAAATATTAATAAATATGAAAATTCTATATTCTATAATAACATAATATTTTATAGATAATTTTTATTTTTAAACCTTAGCCTACAAAGGCCTTTGATATTGAGTAGATATTCTAATTATTTAATCATAGATAAATTGATCAACTTCATTGAAAATATTTTCTTCATCCCTTAATGACCTGGGAATGAGATGGTTGTGTTTCACGTTTATCATATTAAGGGATAATCTGATAAATTGTAGACATTTGATAAGGAAAAAATATTAGAGAGGATATCAGTGTGATCGAGTTGAAGGAATCATGGAAAAAACTAACAAATAATTACCTCGTACTCTTCTATATAATATAGAGAGACACTTCATTAGACTGAATAAAAAAATGACAAACCCATAAATGAAGACGATGTGAAAATTATGATACTTGGAAAATACACATAAGACATTCTCATTACCCCCAGAATGTAATGTTGACCACATATTTGGGGATATTCCACAGAATCAATGATATTACTTATTGATTTAGGACATTGAGAACTAAGAGAAAATTGTATGATTTTCACAAAATATTTAAATGGATTTTAATGAATCTCAAGGTTATCACTATGTTAAGAATAGGAAAATAAATATTCAATGTAGCAGTATGATGGAGAGATATAATGATGGAAGGAAATACCAATATTAGACTTTTCAAAATTGTAGAAAAAATTATCACATAATTTTCCTAATGGTAATGTGTTAATGATTTTTGTTTGTGAAGGATTGGAAACATGACTGTGACTACTAATGAGATAATCAAACCAATTTTATAAAATAAATCATTTCTCAGGTATACCCTTATCCATTAATATAGAGTTTCAATTTCATGGAATATAAGTATTATTACATCCATGTACCAATGAAAATGGTTATTGGAGACAATCAATAATAAAAACCTTCATGGAAGAAAGGGTGAGAATTTTCCATAACATTAGATGTGGTGGATCTCAAGAATGAAGAATTGATTGGTACCCTTGTTATTCATTGAAATATAAAAATAAAATATTTTGAATTTGAGTCTATGAATTATTTCAAAACACTCTAGTATAATAATATTGTTCAAACACCACTAAAAATAACTGAAAATAGAGTTTTCAGTGAAAACATAAAAAAGAGAAATTGTTGTATCCTTTGTATATAACTCATCTTATATCTATATTTATGGGTTAGAAATATAAAAAAACCATGTGATAATCACCATAGTGAAATTATATGCTATTCATTATATTTATATGATTTCCTAAAATAGATACCACATAAATTTCAATGATAAGGAAATAAAAACACACAATATAAACTATTCTCTGATTATATTCAAGTGATATGACTGTTAGATATCTTCATTGGATATAACATATGAATAATTAATATTATTTCCTTTATAGAAATCATATCTATATCAAATTATTAAGATTAAAGAAATAATCACCATTGATGACATGGAAACTGTAAGGGAATTTCTTTATTTGATTGTGAAATAATTTCATTATCATCCTCCTAACCATGGGGTGTAATTCTAACATTATATTGTATGATGAACTTTTATAATATCAAAAAATCCTTATAAAATGGGTATTATTTAAATCTAGGAGGTGAATAAAAATTACATGAGATTATATATAAAGGGTTTATACACCAATGTGTTTCACTATGGGATACCATAGTCCCCGTTATTAAGACGAAGAATGGGTCAATGTTCCCCTAAATTGAATATCACGGGCTTAATAAAATCGCAATAATGAATAGGTGTATTTTATATGAATTATTGTATTATATGATCATCTATGTGTATCCAAATACTACGCCATAGTTGTTCTTCATTCCAGATATTACAACGTAATGGTAATGATAGAAGATATCCCCAAGACTATTTTTCGAACATGTTACATTAATCATGAGTTAATATTAAGGGAATTTAAACTCACTAATGATTCACTTATCTTCAAGGACATGATTAATATAGTCTTTAGGGACTACCAAATCACATTTATTGTAATATTTTGTGATGATATTATCATCTACTATAAAATTAAAGAGGAATATAAAAAGAATTTGTATATCCTAATTAAGACATTCTAGAATGAAAAGCTGTATGAAGTTCATATTAAATTAAAATTTGTTTTAAGATAATATAATATTATTGGAGAATTTTTTCATCAGTAAATGGATATTTATGGAACCATCTATAATTGAAGAAATTAAAGCATGTTTGAAAACAAAATCTATGATGGAATTCTAGAATTTCCATGGATAGGATGGCACTATCATATATCTTTGATAAATATCACATGAGTGACAAATAAACTAACCATTCATACTCAGAATGGAATAATGATTTTTTTAGACTCATGAATAGGGAAAAACAACAAATCATTATAGAAGAGAATAATAACTACACATGTACTCAAATTATCTTCTAGCAGGGAATGATTTTTTACCTATTGTGATGCATGTAAATAGTTTTTGGTTTGTTTACTCATACAAAATGACAAACCCATTGAATATACATCCAATTTACTATAGATTTGTGGGAAAAAATTCAAAAATAATGATCTAGATTTAGCTATGTCAGTATTCTCATTTGTGATTTAGTGTAATTATCTCTATAATTAGAAGTATGACATATATATGAATCAAAACAGAAATTATTTTTTTACCTAAATATAGAATATTAATATTCACTAATGATTGTGGTTAGATATGATAAGCCTTTATGATTGTTAAATACATTGCCATCATGGGAATAAAAACAGTGTGGTGGATTCTCTATGTTGAATGTATCAAAAAAACTATTTCTAATGGGTATTGGATGGGAACTGATCTTATCATACATGTAAATGATATGTATAGGAATAATAATGTTATCTTTATCCAACCATGTAAAAGTAACCTATCTATTATCCATTATTCATAAGTTCAATGAGGCACATATTGAAGATGTTTTGCTTGGTAAGATAACTTGGAGTATTTTAAAGTAAAATTTTACTAAAGAAAGAGTTATATGATAGGTAAAATGGATATCTATCCCATAAAAAACTTTCTTAAGGTAGGATACTTCATAAGATGTTCATTAAAAATAATTATCTATTCATATAGGAAACATAATGATGTCTATAGATCTTATGTAAATTTTGTGGTGGGAGTTTCTGAACATAGGGTTATTCAAGAATATATCTCAATGTCTGGTATAAAAATATGACACGTCTCAATCAGACAAGACAACGTGTATGATAAAAAAATTTCCAAAACCAAATTAATAATATGAAAAAATTTCATATATTTTATTGTAGGACTCCCTTTGACATCTAAATGAAAAAAAATTCAATTTTTATAATAGTTAATCTTATTATCAATTTTGCACTTTAAAATTTTATAATAAAATATTTATTAACTAAATTTTAAATGGGGATATATATATATATGGTACGTTGAAATAATTCATGGAGTTTTAATATCTACATTTTCCTATTGAGACCCATGGTTTTCATGAAATTTCTAGAGAAAACTTTAGTGAGCATTTAGAAATAAAACTAATCATCAACAAAGAAAATAACCCTATAATGGATTGTTTGTAATAAAGGACTATTAAATCTCATGAGTACATTATGTGTTAATGTTCTATAGAATTTCAATAATTTTTTAATCAACTAAATTCCAAAGTGTAGTTATCATTTAATAAAAGTTTTTATTCTTGAATTCAAATGTGATTTTATGAGAATCTATATGGGAATATGTTTTAGACCCCAATGTGCTTAAATGAAGTTTGATAGAGGATTTTGATGGGAACTAATATTCACATAGATATTTCTAGGACTATTAATATTATTCAGCACAAAATTAAATCATCAAAAATATAATACATGAGCCATGTAGTTGATCATTGACATGATCTAGTGTTTGAGTTGAATGATAATTTGTTCATTTTTATATTTCTGTGTTTTCAAGTAATGAGGATTGGTATGTTGTTAAAGTACATTCCGAGATATATAAGCCACCTAGTGGTTCTTGGTTTCATCGATGATTTGGATAATAAAATTTCTATCCCACCTTACCAATCATTGGTAAATGATGTGTTCTATGAGTCCCTCTTAAAGAAGTAAATTCCAGACCCCTCACATGAAATAACTCCATAGCCGGAACACATGGAGAATTATTATTCATATGAGGATAGAACAATAAAGGTCATATATCTGGGATAAAACCATACAACAAACTTATAAAATCACCATGTCAAAGTGTTTTGGAGGAAAAAAAATATTTAGAAAGAAACATAGAATCAGAAAGAACCAATGATATAGAAGTAACCCCATCTATTTTAATAAATGAAAATAATATTTATAGGCAATTTTTTTACTTTTTATTAATATAAAGACTAAAACATTATGGAATTAAATTACATATATAAATAATTAAATTCTATAGTAATAAAATAAGTTAGTGAAAACACATGTAATATATTGGTTTTTTTGGAAAATTATATATTATAACATATTTGATTTGAATGATCATAATGAATCAATACATTTTTTCATATATAGTTTGTACAGAGATAATTATTATTTGTTTATATTTTTTGTTATGATATTTTCTAACTAAAAAAAGATGAATTATGTAATGGCCTCCACTAGAAGGTCCATACCATAAGAAACCTATTTATCAGAATCTCAAATGGAGATTACTGCACTAGGATATGCCATTTACTAATTCCAAGATGATATTGTAAAAAAATAAATTATTGAAATGTTTTATGGGATATGTACAAGAACATTGAGATCACTACCAACACTATGTAGGAAAAACCACCCAAAAAATATTCACCACACAAACTACCCACTTATATCATTTTGTTGAGTAATAAATTTCAATGTATCTAGAACCCAATTGTTTGAATTTTAATTTATTCTTTTTACTAAAAAAATATTAATTTTTTAATTTTCAATATTTCCTTTTATTTTTTAGTTGATGTGCCAGATAAAATTTACATGTTGACATTTTGAAAAAGAATTGTATTTTTTGGAAATGTATTGTTTCAATAAATGAAATCTCTTTAATTAATTCCATAAATTTAAAAAAATATCTAAAAAAGTTTATTTTTTAAAAAATTTAATTAAAAATATATGATAATTACATTTTATAAATGTCGTAGTAATTCTTTTATGTAATAGAAAACTATTAATTTCAAAACCAGTATTTTTCAGTAAATGGGGATTTTTAATTTAAAGGAATAAATTATCATACAAGGATATTTAAATGTATAAAATAATTATTAATTATGAAATAATCATGAATTAATTATCCAATTGTGATCTTATATTGTTTTTTTGTAAAATCCTTGTTTTTTTTGTAAAAATTAAATTTTGTATAAATATCATCTGTGTATTATGACATCATAATATCATAAAAGTTATTTAATATGTTACCTAAAATGTATCCATGAACAAATATAGATTTAACATTAAAAAATATTATTTTTATGATATTTTATCAATTTAATAACTTCGTAATGAATACTCCCAAAACATTTTTACATTTTATGGTTTTAAAATGAATCATTTTCCACCATGACTATCATTCACATAACCAAGGGTATTATTTTTAATGATTTTGGTTATTATCCATTAAAAATTTGAATAAAACCTCTCTTTGTAATAATATATAGTCGAACCCATGGAATGTTTGTGGTTTTGATTTATTTTTCATATATATTCCAAAAACTATGTTTTAAATTTAATAAATAAATCTTCTCTTTGTTTTTATATATACAAATTGAAAATCATATTTTGTCTCACCAAATGATCATATAGTATGAAAATGATCTATAGTATCCTCTATAGAGGCCTCCCAATGTGATTCCAATCTATCAATAATCCTCTCCCAATATTTTAGATGTAGTTACATAATGTAACATATCCTCTCATTATATTACTTATTCAAGTAAATCCATCATGATATTCCATTTATATTTGAATTTTTATTATGTGGGTATGTAAAAAAGTGTTCCTCTTACTTATTGTATGAATATAATGATATGATATACCCATTTCTCACTCCTTATGAATTCCTATAAACATTTTTTATATCCCTATTGTGTTTCCAAATTTATCTTCGGATTTTCCAAGGCAATAATTTATTGAATATCCAAAACCAATTTCACTAAATGGAATTTACCTAGATGTACCCTAAATTTAGTTATTGGGAAATTCTATTTATGTGAACACTAACCCTTAAATTTAGGATTAAATTTCCTAAAATATTACAATTTTGTAAAATGATCTACATGGCCCACATGATCATATTAATATTATAATGAGTTCACCAAGATAGATCTCCAATGCATCGGATAATGTTTCAGTATTATGAGATGTAATTTATAATATTTTGGAGTATGATAATTACATTATAATATTGTGTGCACCATGTGACATTGTCTAGAAATTTCTCCATGAAAAATTCTTATGACAAGATTTATGTTGTCACATCATTCACATGATGCCTTTATGTTATGATATTATAACATTATTTATTTTTCATGATTTCTATTCTCACTCATCATAAGTTAAAATTATATACATATTTAGTAACACATTATATATGGGAATATGGTAATTTTGTGTATTCCCGTACTAGGCCTTATAACTCACCACATTCTTACGTACATCCCCATGTTGTCCCATGATGTTTTAGAAGAACGATGGAATTTTAGGAGCATGTTATGAAATTTTTCTATATTGTTATTATATTTGTGTTGAAAGTTGTTATGATATGTACCAAATTCAACAAGTAAAAAAGTATTCATGACCATATTTTTTTTGATTATGTGTTCCACTATGTAATTTATCATTTATTAACAACTAATAACGATATTGGTTATCATATGCAACAAGTTATTATACATTATATAAATATAAATAAGAATACATATTAAAATCTGGGGGTGATACATTCAACACCAATGAAAATATTTTTAAAATCAGAATATCATTGCTATTAAAAAATAAATTCTGGTTACTTTTATATCCTTACATTAATGGGATTCCATATAGCTTGCAAATAAATAGGATTCCACTATAGAAATTGAAAATTTATAGTGTTATTTTGTCCATGAATTTTATCTTTATGGATGAATAATCATATTGAACATTTCTCATAAGAGATGTCATGTTCTATTATTATTATATTTAAGTTCAGTACATGTCGATGGCCATGTTAGAACATTATGAATTGAGATACAGAAAAAATTTATTCACTGATGATAAGATAAATGGATGTCATAGATTAGAATATATGATCCCCCATACAATATATTATTTTATAAGGGTCAATATACATAGGTTTCAACAACCAATTGATTATGAATATCAAAACCCACTTCTAAGGGGATATTAACAGAGTAAACTATTATTTAATTCAAAAATATAATCTCACAAATTATTAAAGTTTTGAGATCTCGGAACATCATTTTTTGGTATGGATCTTGATTTTCATATGGTTTTTATAAAAACAGGAGAATTTAGAAATTTGATAAGTACATGACATATACATAGGAGTATACCCCATGTACCCACATAACATGTGTGACTGCATCTAATCCATGTAACTGCTGAGACATGGAATTGTGGGGTGACGTGGAAGAGCACTAATGTCACGTTCAGTTGAGGAAAAGACACGATGTTTTCATTAACAGTACAGATTGTGTACTTTTTCTTAAATTTAAAAATCAGATCAGGGAAGCATATAATCCCCAAAACATCTTCTTCTAGTTGTATGTCATGATGGAGTGTCTAGAATCACTGATTATTCTCTGAGCCACTGATATGTCATCTGTTCTCCAAATCAAACTCATTCAGGTGTGTTTGAATCCCCTCGGCGAGTTCCCTGTTCTTATAAAGAATCTCGTCCTGATTTCTTCTCTCTCTATCCCTCGAGTTATTTAAGGTTGAACGTTTTTGACATTTTTTAGATCTACATCATTCTAGTCCTATTCAATGGCTGATGTCCAAGAGTGTTCATTGTAAAACATAATGTTATGTTGTTTTTCTATTCATTGGTTTCCTTTTAATTTATATGCCAAAGTGTGAATTAACCATGTTTTGGGTATTTCAGATAAAGGAAAATAATCCCTATCTTATCTTCCAAAGATTGATTATTGGATTACGGATTATTCTTATGGTATTATTTGAATTTTACGTTTACAGAATGGCGCATGCGTGTATTTACTTGTTTGAATGTTTTTGTCCATTTGGTGTAGGTTGCCAATGAGGAAGACCTTGTTTCCTTACCTTAATTAATAAGATGAAACTGATTGCCTTTTCCTTTTTATTATATGCTTATGATGTGCATTGGAAATTTTTATCCATATATTATTTGAGAATTCTTTGGGCTGCATTGTATGATATATGCACGATTGAATTGCACATGTATGTGAGAACCTGTTGTAGTTAGACTATAGGGGGAATTGACGATGGGTGATTCCTGAAAGTGTCTGTTTTATTTCATGCTATGAGACCAAAGGGGGAATTGACAGTGAGTGCTCCATCAGAGATTCTATAGTTTACATTAAAAGACCATAGGGGGAACTAATGATGTCGGATTCCCTATAGAGTTTATAGTTATTATGGAAAGGATATAGAGGAAATTGACAGTGAGTTCTTCCTTAGAGTGTCTTTTCCAATTTTAATGAATTACATGGACATAGGGGTCAGACTATGTGAGCTACCAAGAGGGTTAACAGAAATATTGAATGTTTTTGATGTGTATGACAAGACAAAGTACAAAATTGGATTCAGTCTTTTTAGGTTGTCTTTTGGGATACATGTTGTGATACTTACTTGATTAATTGATGAATATTAAATTATAATGAATGAAAATGTAAACAATAGTATTTTTTACTTTGGTGAAATCATTTTTCATTGATAATTTTTCATTATTAACTACTTTATATACTCACTGACATTTAGGAATAGATATTTTGGTGGTTGCCTATTGGGATTCATCTCACACCGAGTTTGGGTCCTGTTTTTGGACCCAAACAGATTATATTGTTGCAGTTTTATATAAGGAAAATCAACCATCTTCTTAATGTACAATATTGGATGGATGGAGTTTGAGAGCGTAAGACCAAGCTTATGATTGTGATGGACCTAGAGTTTTTCTGTTTTATGTGTACTTTGGTTATGTATTATTCCTAGCATATTGTCTTGTTTCCATGCTTTCATAGACATATCTAACATGCATCATTTATGTATGTGCTATAGTTGTTATTTAGTTTCTGTCTTCCACTATTTACTTGTAGAATGGTTTTTTCATTCTACCACTACATTATTATTTTTTATTCTGTTGTGAATACTCTGCAAATGAGGTCATAGTTTCACCACTATCACACCCAAGGCCCTCGCTGGTAGTCGGAAGCCTCGGGCGTTCGGGGAAAAACACATTGATACCACTTTGTAACATCTCGATTCTAATTACCTCCCAAATGTGACCCATATCTAGGTATCGATTCATAACATTCAATTATTAGAGCTTTCGATAATCCATGCTATGTCTAATGGTATTATCCTCCTTCTTTGTAAACAAGACAGGCGAACCCTAAGGAGAAGTACTAGGTCAGATGAAACCATTTTCCTATAACTCCTCTAACAACTTATTGCACTCCTATAACAATAGTGTATCCATCCTTTTAGGATTAATGGACATATGTTATACCCCTGTAATAATCTCAATATAATATTATACGTCTCGCTCATGAGGAAAACCTAAAAATCATATAAAAATAAATCCGCGAAATTATTGACTAGTGGAGGAAAGTCCATCTGTGAAGTGTTCTGGTCATATAGATACAGAATAAAAATATGGGAAATAAAACCTCTCAACATGCGATGCTTGGGTCCAGATATAGTTTCTTGTACACCACACTCACCCTTATATAGAAACAATCCAAGATCTGGTGATGTGAAACTCACCCAATGATGATAACAATCAAATACATCCTTGAATAGATCTAACAAGTCCATTCTTATAATGGATTCATATCCCTTCATATATAAGACATAAAGGTCTCATAAGAAGTCACATCAACCAATGTCAAGAATTCACTCCTTGAACTGACTTACACTAGCAGTTACAGTCCCCAACATAGTTTTTAGAGTCATAACATACTATGAAGTAAGGATACATTGACCAAGGCTATCCCAAATAGAAAAAGATATGATACTATTGGGATTCCCCTATATTGAAAAGAGAATATCCTTAAAATGAGGAAACAAAAATCTTACATATAACCATAGAGGGTTTAGGATCCTGATCCTACTATATCTACACTAGTAGAAAATACTGGCCAATGCCATGACCCTTTGAAGCAGTCTCAGATCCTGGAGCTGATAGACCATGTGGCCGTCAAAATTCTTGTTTCTAACTACTATATAACTGACCACCAACCTGGCCTAAAAACCTGAATAACAGAAGCACCCATTTTTATGTGGGACTGGTGGTCCTCTTTTAATATGAAGAGACAAAACAGATTCTCCCTCACTAGCTACAGGAAGGAGCATTGAAAAACATGTTGAAGATGTCCCATCTTGTAATAAGATTGGAACTCAAATTGGTCTCTCGGGAACTGAGGTTTCTTTGGACTTCCCTTTCTACACTAGTATCATACTACCATGATAACAGAAGGAAAATATATCCTACTCAGATCAGCACACATTGACTCCCTACGGTGCATCATGCTCTCAGTCGGAGGGGTACCAACTCTGGATGGTGATCTTCCCTAGCCCACAGCTCCAGAATCCCTCAGGTTGTGCTTGTTGATCAATGTATGGTTGAAAATATTGGATAAGGAATTCAACCTGTAGATGTTCAAATGAGATTGGATTTCATGCCTGTGACCATCAGATATACTTCTTATTGCCATTCGAAGAAGGTATGGTATATACAATATGTTCATATGTTGTTCAGTCTCATGAATGTGCTAGATGTTTTAATAGCACTACTGAAACAATTGTTACATCCTTATTTGGAATCCATTGTGCTAGTTTTCATGGATGATATCTTTTTTTACACTCACAATCAGAATGACCTTTTTATATATCTTTAGATCCTTTTGAGTACACTAACAGAGCATTAGTTATATGATTGGCTCTCCAAATGACACTTTTGGGTGGACCAAATTCACTTCTCGGGTCATGATATCTCAGATAGTAGAATATCAGAATACCCAGAGAAAGTGAGAGCAGTAATTTCATAGAAATATCCAAATATCTTCTTTGAGGTATAGAATTTTCTGGGGTAGGATGGTTAGTACAAACTTTTTATACAGGTCTAGTCATACTTAGTAGCTCCACTTATGGGCCTAACTAAGACAGGTGATAAGTACCTGTGGATAGATTATTGTGTGTCAACCTTTCAAGAGCTTTATGGGAAGGTTGACATCATCACCGATATTAGTTTTTCAGAATCCAGGCAAGAGTTACACTATTTACTTTGTTGTATCGGGTATCAGGATATGAGTAGTTATAATGCAAGTGGAAAGAGATTTTGTGTACGGGTTCTTGAATTTTGCGGCCACATGAGAGGAATTACCAGACAAACGATCTTTATTAGGATGCTGTGGTGAACGATTTTCACTATTTGAGACATTACCTTCTGGGAGAGCATTTTTTTGGCATACACTGACCAAAAATTTCTCAAGTATGTATTTACCTAGTGTAACCTGAATTTGAGACAGAGAACGTGGGTTGAGTACCTTAGTTGTTTGACTTCGATCTTGCCTACACTCCTTGGAAGGGGAGGGAAGTGTCTAATGCATTAAACATGAGGACTCAAATACATTCATTTTAGGGAGCCATCAGTGATGGGAATCTCATGGATATATTCTCTGAAATCAATTTGGAGGTGCACAATAGTTAGGGTAAGATTTTTCTTACATCATTAGTTATTAACTATACTCTACATGATAAATTAAGAATATGGATGCTATCAAATTATGAAGTCCTTGTTCTATGGGAAGGTGTGTCAGAAGAGTTACCTACTCCTGGGTGGACCATAGGCTAGGATGAGGTCTTTTGATTTCATGGCTTCATATGGGTGTCTGCAGACATACATGAGGAGCTGATGTGGAATTTTTATTCCTCTATTTTGGAAGTTCATCTTGGTGTTACCAATATGTAAAGAGATTTAATCCATCTATATTGGTTGGTAGGAATGAAGATGGATGTTGTTGGTTTTTTATGAGTTTTCCCACCAGTATTTAGATGAAGGAAGAGAATCGGAGATCGAATGGGATTTTAAAATTTTACCCATTCCTAAATAGAAGTGGAATTATGTTGCGATGGATTTCTTGATAAGCATACAGAGTTCCCCTTGAGGGAATTATGTAGTTTGGTTTTTCATTGATAGACTCATGAAGGTAGAACACTTTCTATAGGTCAAGGAGATCGTCATGGTTGATGATCTGGGATGTTTGTAAAAATGAGAAATTATAAGTTTGCATGGGGTTCTACACTCAATAATTTGAGAAAATGATGCCCACATTACATCACATTTCGGGAAAGGTCTATAGAAGGATTCGAGTTCACAAGTACATCTGAGTATAGCATACCATCCCAAAACAGAGGGCCAAACAGAAAACACAATTAAGGTGCTGTAGGACATTCTTTAAGAATTAATCCTACATTCTAGATTTTCTTGGGAGAATCACATACCTAAGGAGGAGTTTTCCAAAAATAATTCTTTCTAGGAGAGGACTTAAATGACACCTTCTGAGGCTTTGTATGATATGAAATACGGAACAACCCTACGTTGGACGGAGTCAAGGGAGGAAACTATTTAGGGACCTCATCTTGTCCAGGAGATCACTGAGCAGGTGGAGTTGATTCAAAATAGTATGGCTACAAAATTATGTCACCATAAATCATTTGCGGATCGACGGAGAAAATCTATAGAGTTCAAGGCCAGCGATCAAGTTTTCTTATGTGTCACATTGAGGATGGGAAATTGGAAGATTATGAGACATGGGAAACTTTCACCGAAAAAGGTCATACCATTTGAGGTCTTGGAGTGAGTTGGTATGGATTCATATTGATTTTAGTTACCTCAGAGGTATCTGGATATGCATGAAATTTTCCATGTCTCTCAGCTACATCATTACTTCTCAGTCACGACCCGTCCTCGGGGCCCGTGTCGTGACAACGCCAAGCCCGCCTTCCATAGGCCAGGGGCTGGCGACTAGCACCAAAGGCGTAATTCCCGATAACTGGAAAGGCATTGCCTTTATAAAAGTAAAAAAACACCACAGAGTACAAGAGGGAGTAAAACACTAAGTACAAAAAGGAAGTGCTGAAAAGTAAGTGGTCCAGAATACAAACCCATCTGAAAAGTGCAGCTACAACTGAAAGGAAGTACAACAGAAAAGACAAACAGATGGAAGAAAAGAAGCAGCACATGGGTCGTCCGCGGGATCCTACCTGAACGGTAGGTATAGATAGCATAGCTCCTGGATCGTCCACCACGGATCCTACCTGAAGGGTAGGTACAGATAGCCTCTTCAACGCTCTCACCCGTCAACCTCCTCAGAGTATCTTCACGTCGTGAAGTCCACCACCGGGTACCGTCCAGTCCTCAAACACTCGGCCTCCGTCAGCGCTGCCTATCATCTACAACCAACACAACGAGGTGTGGGAATAGCCCATGAAGGGGTGAGTATACGATACTCAGTAGGGACTCCGAGACACTCAAGGTCTCACTAAATCCAACAAGGATAACCACAGAGAAGGATCTCAACAGATAACCCTTACTTAAGTATAAACCCATACTTATACCTAAGTTATCAAGTAACCCATCTCAATCATGAGGAAACACAAAGGTTATGAAATCAACGGATAGCCACTACCTAGGTATATGCCCATACATATACCTAATTGATCAGGTGACCCATCTCAATCCTGAGGTAAACACAAAGGTCATAGACTCAGCTCAAACCATGATTTTAATTATCAAAACCGTAACTACTGAAGAGCCCCATATCTGGAGATAAAAGTGATACTGTCACAACTCCGAGGTACTTCTCACTAACCTAATACAGGTGAGGTACTCCTCCTTTCGAGTAATGTGAGTCAGCCTCCCAAACATAGTAGTGCTTCCTGTCGGGGTCTGCCACCAAAACACAGAAGTGCATTCCCCCTAATAGCCTGTAGAGGTACTCTCCGAACGAGTACCACGGGTCTGCACCCAAACTTAGTAGTGCTCCGTCCTCCATGGGTCTGCACCCAAACAAAGTGGTGCTCCTTCCACTGGGCTTGTCGACTCACTCCAAGTCGAGTCGGTCAAGCAGTCGTCTTGTCTCAGCCGGCTACACGGTCTCCGTACTCCATACGATCGTCTCCGGGAGGGATCACTCCACGAGCTATAGGTTGATACTTCAATTATCTCAAAGTACCATGAAGAAGTATCTCAAAGGACTGCCTCGTCATAGGGGTCTCAATGCAACAGACGACGCGTTAATCGGACGCCCGGTATATGAGTTATTAGTCTTTTTCTCCCAGGGGCCCGATTGGTTTCATGTGAGAACCAACCCGGCCGTATCTCAACTGTACCCCGAACTCACATAGGGTATACTCATAGGGATCGTTTCTCAACGTGAAGACCAACGCCGCTGACGGTTCGTCAAACGGATGTCCTATCTAAAAGTTATCATCTTTTCCATTTCAGGGGACCGATTGGATTTGAGGTACAATCCAACCCGACCACTATCCAACTGCATCCAAAAATCATGTGAAGCATGCCAAAGGTTTCATCACATCAAGAGAAATCCAACAAAGTTGACGGCACATCAATCAGACGTCCGAAGCTCGAGATATAAGTGTTTCCGCTCCGAGGGCCGATTGGTTTCGTGCTCGAACCAACCCGGTCGTACCCAAAGTTCTCAGAAACCGTGAGTGTAATATACCAAAATGACCATCTCGATGCAAGGATCACATCGCAGCTGATGGTGCGTTGATCGAAGGTCCATAGCCCATGCTATGGGAAAAATAACGAAAAAAGTTCGAAAATGGGGGTTTCGGGCCCCGACCGGCCCGGCCCGAGACCCCTTGGGTCGACCCAAACCGGGTCCGGGTCGAGACCGCTTGAGCGCGGCCCGGCCGTCGCGCTAGCGCGGTCCGCTGTCCAGCTCGATGTGACTTAGTAGGGAGGACAAGGGGAGGCGCGCTGCCCCCATGATCAATTAAACGCAGCCCCCACATGGGGGGGGCGCTCCTCCCTTCTAGCTAGGGGTTTCAAACCCCCAGTTTCTCCCCTGACCGGCCAGCCCACTCCGGCCGGCCGGTGACTGCCGCCACGGAACCGTCGCGGTCCCATCCCCCTGCTTCGACGTCAGCAGCCGGAAGCTGGTCGCCGCTCCCTATTCTTTCGTGGCCTTGGACCGACAGGCACGACGCGATGGCGTCGCACCCCTCCGCCACGGCCCCGCTCTGGCTGCGGTGTTTTCCTGATTCTCCGGCACGCCGCAACCTTGTTCGACTTCAACGGCGTTGCTCTACGGCGCCACGTATCCTTTCCGCATGATCTCGCGCGGTGCGACGACACCACATCATCTCCGTCCAAACCACAACAAGGTCAACAAAAGAATTAAGGGAGGAGGGTTGGTCATGTTTGTGCGGTCCGGCCACCTCCCATTAATCTATAACAAGTGGCTATGATTAAGAAGAACTCTCGAATATTCCCGAACATATATTCAGACCCCTACCTCAACAATGTTTGACGATCGAAGAGCGTCGTGGAAACAGCGTCGCGAGGTAAAACTCCATATGCGCTTGACGGAGATCGTCCCAGGTGGAGCAGCATCTCACACCAGCTGCGGAGAGGAGAAGAAAGGCACGACGATTAGTCCTTGCGGTGACGACATTCTTTGTTGGGGTCTTGACGTTCTTCGCGTTCTCCAACGAAGAAGATAAAGTTTCCTCTAGCTTTTGATTATTATATCCCAACCCTTAACATCACAAAACTAACCCAATAATAAAGTAAGCTCCATTTATATTATTAATTCATGCCAAGAGTTTAAATTTTTAAAAAAACTCAAGTCAATAAATTTAATTAAGGACTTGGCACATTAAATTATGGGGTGTCAAAGGGGGGTTGGAGAGAGTTATGGAATATGAGAGGTCACCCACTTAATGGGGAGTTAGAGGAGGATTAAGGAATGTGAAGGAGTGGGGTTCATGTGGGCCCCACCTCACATATAACCTCACTTAGGTTGTTAGGTTCACCCAACCTCCATCCGTAGGATTTAACCACTTTAATGAAATAAAATTAGTTGCACGAATTTTATTTCTTTGAAGTCTTTATCCACAAAACTAAAAATCTCTTCCCGAGAAAACACAACTCTGGAAAAGGTATTTTTAAGAAATTACCGTCCTTGTGGTTCCATCAGTGCCCTTAGATTTCAATTCTGATCACCGGTTCTAATGATAGAAAAACCCACTCATTCGTTCACTGAACGTACCCAAGCTAAACTTCGGAAAATTATTCTGGGCACACCGAGCCTCGGAATCAGGCTCCGTCAGAAACTGCATTCTCGTAAAATCCCAAAGAAAATTAAGAAAAAAAAATTCTTCAAATTTTCGAGTCTTTACATTACTCCCACCTCAGGGCTTTACGTCCCTGTAAAGCTTTAACACAAACTAGGGATACATAGGCGGTACTGAGCACGCATGGGAGCATTCTGCTCCCATGTGCTCAACTGAAGGTTCTCGTGCTGCCTATGAAAGCGCACAAGAGGAATTGACTATCCTCGCAGGACCCACTCCTATCGATCCTCAAGCTCTACTAGAACCCTGCAAAAGTCACCCCATCGCCAACGTCTAGCTCCCCATGGTCGATGATATGCGAAGGGTCGTTCTCTTATCTCCTGATTTGTGATATATGGAAGTCGTTGTGCACCTGGTTCAACTGAGGTGGATGGGTCAAGCAGTAAACCACCTCGCCTACCCTGCTAGGGACCTAGAAAGGTCCGTTGATCCTCGGAGATAACTTGTCGCATCGACCACATCTCCGTAAACCTCGTCAAGGTGAGACCCGTATAAGGACGTGATCATCATCCTCTAACTCTAGAGGTCTCCAATTCCTGTTAGAACTAAAACTCAAAACTCCTACTGCCATGAGGGTATGGTTGACTGATTCAAGAGTGATTAGCCGCACCCTCCTATGCATGTTTTTATCCTGTGCTGCCTGGGGTTTCCTTTTGGTCGACCATGGAAAACTCATTCCGATGTCGTAGTTAATCCACAACCTTTTTGCCTAATACCGTCAATTTGTGAATGAACTGTGATTGTCCAGTCCATACTCAAACCAACGTCGTAAGGCCTTGAAGCTGCCACCAAGAGATTCCAACTGAAACTCTCGACTCGAGGGTCTGACCACATTGTCGTAGTTAGTGTTATTATCGAGTCTTCTCCCAAGGTATCTCCAGAGCTGAGGGTCAAGTCTACGGCTTACCGGAAACTCTAGGTCTAGGACAAGAACTGTGAAAGGAAGGAATTATTCTTATTGACATCTATTAGTACGCCATCTAGTAGTAGACACAGACTGTCCCTTGAATCATTTTTAGATCCATTGGGTCACACTCATTGACCGCATGCAGCTGTACTATTCCCCTTCTCTCCAGCTCCCTGAGCCTGGCGGGGACAACGGTGGTGGGTGGTTGTAGAATGTTAAAATGTACACCACCTCATGCTGCTCTCCTAGCTCTACCTCCACATATGCTTCTTCGCAGACTCATCTATGCTTAATGCTTACTCTTCTTGAAACATTTAACATGCCAGAGTCTTTATGACTAGTTCCAGTTTCCTGTTTCCTACTGCATTGTGCAGTCTTCATCCGCTCCTAGATGATCTGCACCTTCTTTGCCTACAATCTGTAAGAGCTGCTAAAATTTCTCCCTTGCCGAAATGAGAAACACAGTCTCATCCCCTAGATGAACCACACCCATTTCCATATATAGTCAATCCTGACATGAATGATGTATTCATTCCATGGATGATGTCTTAAGGCCTCGACATTACTACCAAGAGATCCAACTGTCAGTCTTGCCTCCAAGGGTCGAGTCACACTGTCGGCATCTGTGTGAGGTCACTAGGTCTCCTCCAGTAGAAATCTAGAAAGTGAGGGTCAAGTCAACAGTATTAACCGGGACCTCTCAGTATCAACTAAACAAAAGGACAGGAAAGTAAACATCACGAAGATAAGTGTCTTTTTTTATTGCAGCTCATTGTACAAAGACACGAATACAACAGAAACATGGAACTAAAACTACAAGGGATGTATCCACTAGTTCCACTACTGTCCACCTTATTCTGGAGCTCTACCGCCTTGTCCTCTTCTCGGATTTTTCTGAAGCACCCATCGTTGCTTCTGTCTCAGTGGCTCCTCCAAATCCTGCAGATCAACTGTGCGGGGGTAGGACAGTCACGTGCCAGGTGACCCTTCATGCCACATTCATAACACTTCCTGATCCTCGTACGGCTGGCTCTGGTCCTCTTGGACCTCTACATCATCTGTCTACTGCCCACAGATGACTCAGCTACTGATCGAAAATCCTGCAGCAAAGGCAGCAGCTCCTGTACATGCTTGGGGTGTAGAGCTACTGGCAAAAACTCCACCCTGAAGAAGGTCTCGATGTCTCCACAGGTAAAGGTCATCCCATCAAAAAACTGGAACAATTGGCTACACCACTTGCCTACTGCTGCCTGAAAGAAGGCTGGTAGCAAAGATCACCATGAAGTCTGCTGGCGTCCCCACTAGCCTGAAGACTCTTACCACAACCTCCAGCAAATCCTCAGCCACCTGCGGGTTCTTCTATCCCTGGAAACTGGGTGGTCTCTGGCGCTGGAACATGTGAAGCACACTCAAGTGGCATGCACCGCCTACTGCTGTGGCTGGTGGCATCAGTGGCCCAACGTATGGTAGTACCGCTGGTGCCTCTACTCTAAGAGGGCCCTGTACCGAAACCTCGTCGCTCGGCAGGCTGTCTGGACGCACATCCCTTTGGGCTCTAGCTGGTCGTCCATGGAAAGGAATCCTAAAATAAACAATGTGACATGGTCAAACGATTATACCTGGTGAGATGACCTGGTTTGAGGTAACTTTTAAAATCTTCTGGAAACACACACGCAATCATTGTTTTCATGCACAAAGTCGGAAATCAGTTGTCAGGGTATTGGTGTATGGATACGTCGGCTGCCCACACCAACACTGGACTCCATTAACTGAAAACCACACTCGGTACTCTTAGCACTATCGCTTCACAGAAAGAAAATATCAGATATATAAGTTCTGCGGTAGAACCGACTCATCTAAATCCAAATTTTCACGACCCGTCCTCGGGGCCCAAATCGTGACTACCCCAAGCCTGCCTTCCATAGACCAGGGGCTGGAGACTAGCACCAAAGGCGTAATTCCCGATAATTGGGAAGTCATTGCCTTTATTAAAGTAAACAAAACACCATAGAGTAAAAGCAGAAGTAAAACACTCAGTACCAAAAGGAAGTGCTGAAAAGTAAGTGGGCCAGAATAAAATCCCATCTGAAAAGTGCAGCTACACCTGAAAGGAAGTACAACAGAAAAGACAAATTGCTGGAAGAAAAGAAGCATCACCTGGGTCATCTGCGGGATCCTACCTGAAGGGTAGGCATAGATAGAATAGCTCCTAGATCATCCACCACGAATCCTACCTAAAGGGTAGGTACAGATAGCCTCCTCAACGCTCTCTCCCGTCAACCTCCCCCGAGTATCGTCTCGTCGTGAAGTCCACCACCGGGTACCGTCCAGTCCTTGAACACTCGGCCTCCGTCAGCCCTGCCCGTCGTGTGCAACCAAAACAATGAGGTGCGGGTATAGCCCGTGCAGGGGTGAGTATACGATACTCAGTAGGTACCCTGAGTCCCTAAAGGTCTCACTAAATCCAACAAGGTTAACCACAAAGAAGGATCTCAACATATAACCCTTACTAAGGTATAAGCCCATACTTATACCTAAGTTATCAATTAATCCAACTCAATCATGAGGAAACACAAATGTTATGAAATCAACGGATAACCACAACCTAGGTATATGCCCATACATATACCTAAGTGATCAAGTGACCCATCTCAATCGTGAGGTAAACACAAAGGTCATAGACTCATCTCAAACCAGGATTTTCGTTTTCAAAACCATAACTGCTGAAGAGCCCCATCTCCGGAGAGTACAATGATCTTGTCATGACTCTGAAGTACTGTTCACTAACCTAAGACTGTTGAGGTACTCCTCCTATCGTGTATCGCGGGTCAGCCACCCAAACACAGTAGTGCTTCCCGCCGGGGTCTGCCACCCAAACACAGTAGTGCATCCTCCCTAATAGCCTGCAGAGGTACTCTCTGGACGAGTACCGTGGGTCTGCACCAAAACTCAGTAGTGCTCCGTCCGCCATGGGTCTGCACCCAAACATAGTGGTGCTCCGTCCACTGGGCTAGTCGACTCACTCCACGTCGAGTCGGTCAAGCAGTCGTCATGTCTCAACCGGCTACACGGTCTCCGTACTCCGTATGCTCGTCTCTAGGAGGGTCCGCTCCACGAGCTACAGGTCGATACAAAATGTATCTAAAAGTCCCACTAAGAAGTATCTCAAAGTACCGCCTCATCATAGGGGTCTCAAGGAAACAGACAGTGTGTCAATCAGACGCCCGATCTGTGAGTTTTTAGCCTTTTCGTCCTAGGGGCCCAGTTGGTTTCGTGTGAAAACCAACCCGGCCGTTTCTCAACTGTACGCTAAACTCACACAGGGTATAATCGTAGGGACCGTTTCTCAAAATGATCACCAACACCACTGACGGTTCGTCAAACGGGCGTCCGGTCTGAAAGTTATCATCTTTTTCGTTCCAGGAGCCCGGTTAGATTTCAGGTACAATCCAACCCGGCCACTATCCAACTTCATCGAAAACTAAGGAAAAGCATGCCAAAAGTTTCGTCTCATCAAGAGAAATCTAACAATGTCAATGGCACGTCAATCAGACGTCTGGAGCTCTAGATATAAGCAATTCCGCTCCGAGGGCCCGGTTGGTTTCGTGCTCCAACCAACCCGGTCAAACCCAAAGTTCTCCAAAACCATGAGTGTAATATAATGAAACGAACGTCTCGATCTAGGGATCACATCTCAGATGACGGTGTGTCGATCGGAGGTCTGTAGACCATGGTATGGGAAAAAGAACGAAAACAGTCGGAAAATGGGGGTGTCGGGCCCGGACCGGCCCGACCGGAGACCCCTTGCGTCGACCCGAACTGGGTCCAGCCCGCTTGGGCACGGCCGGGGCGCGGCTCGGCCGGCCTGCTGGAGCAGTCTGCTGGCCAGCTCGGCGTGACCCAGTTGGGTGGACAAGGGCGGGGCGCGATGCCCCACAGTTCAATTAAACGCGTCCCCCACGTGGGGAGGGGCCGCTCCTCCCTTCCAGCCGGGGGATAAGAACCCCTGGTTTCTCCCCTGACCGGCAAGCCCGCTCTGGCCGGCCGGCTACTGCCACCATGGGACCGGCGCGGCGTGACGGTTCCCCACCCCTCCGTCGCAGCCCCGCTCTGGACGCGGTGATTTTGTGATTCTCCGACGCGCCGCGACGGCGCCATGACCTTGTTCGACTTCAACGGCGTGACGCGACGCCACCACGCATCATTGCCACATGTTCCCGTGCGGTGCGAAGGCACCGCGCCATCTCCATTCCAAACCACAACAAGGCCAACAATAGAATTAAGGGAGGATGGTCGGCCATGTTTGTGCGGTCCAGCCCCCTCCCGTTAATCGATAGCAAGCGGCTAAGATTATGAAGAATGCCTGAATATTCACGAACATATATTCAAACCCCTACCTCAACAACGGTTGATGATCAAAGAACGTCGTGGAAATGGAATCGTGATGTAGAACTCTATATGCTCTTGATGGAGATCGTCCGAGGTGGAGCAGCATCTCACACCAGTTGCGGGGAGGAGAAGAAAGGCACGACGATCACTCCTTGTGGTGATGGCGTTCTTCATCGGGGTATTGACATTCTTCGTGTTCTCCAACCAAGATGATAATGTTTCCTCTAGGTTTTGTGTAATCTCTCCCAAACCTTAACACCACAAAAGTAACCCAATAATAAAATAATCTCCAATTATTTTATTATGTCATGCCAAGAGTTTAAAATTTTAAAAAAACTCAATTCAAGTAATTGAATTAAGGACATGGCACATTAAATTAAGAGGTGTCAAAGGGGGGTTGGAGAGAGTTATGGAAGATGAGAGGTCACCCACATAATGTGGGAGTTAGAGGAGGTTTAAGGAATGTGAAGGGCTGGGGTTCGTGTGGGCTCCACCTCACATTTAACCTCACATAGGTAGTTAGGTTCACCCAACCTCCCTCTTTAGGATTTAACAACTTTAATGAAATAAAAATATTTTCACAAATTTTATTTCTCGGATGTCTTTATCCACAAAACTAAACAACTCTTCTCAAGAAAATGCAAATCTGGAAAAACTCTTTTTAAGCAATTACCAGCGCTGTGGTTCCATCGGTGCACTCAGATTTCAATTCCGATCACCGGTTCAAAATATAGAAAAACCCGCTCATTCGTTTACTGAACGTACCCGACCTAAACTTCAAAAATTGATTCCGGGCACACCCAGCCTCGGAATCAGGAACTTTTAGAAACTGTGTTCCAGTAGAATCCCAAGGAAAATTAAGAAAAAAAATTCCTTGAAATTTCTGGGTCTTTACATTCTCATAACTGTCTCATGTATTTCATCCTGAAGAGGTTGAGTTAGAGATGGATTCATCCATTGAGGATCATGTTATTCGAAATGTAGATCGTGTGAATAATGTTCTCTATGGTTGGTATCATCATCCAAAATGGGTGTTATGGAATCACATGAGAGTATTGGACGAGAGTTAGGAGAGGGAGACCAATGAGCGATCACATTGGCTAGAGCTGTTTAAGGATTCTTCTTCAACACTTTATAAAGAAAATTTTCGGAAAAATTTATTTAAAGGGTGATGTTTGTAAGAACATGGAACTTCATTTTAGATATTAATCTATATTTCTATTAGTTTTTAGAAATAGGCGAGAATTGTGAAATTTTACAAGTACACACAGTGTACTTAAGAGTACACGTCATATACCCACTTACCACGTACAACCGTATCTTGGGTGTGTAATGACTGAGAAACGACTGTGTGGTGTGATGCAGCATATCACTAATGTCAGGGGTCAGATGAGGAAAATACATGGCATGTTCAATAACATTATATGTTTTTTATTTTTCTTTTAATTGACTAATTGTACCGGGGTCGCATCTAATCCCATGAAATGTCTTCTTCTAGATGTACCTCGTGAATGGGCATCTCGAATTATCAATTATTCTCTGAGCCACAAATTCATCATTTGTTCTTCAAATATAACATTTTTGGGTGCGTTGGAATCAACTCGGTGATTTATTGGTTCATATAGAGCATCTCCTCCATATTTCTTTTCTCCCTCGAGTTATTCAAGGATGAACATTTATGACGTACTTGTAGATCTACACCGTTATAGGCCGATTCAAGAGACAAAGTTTGAGAGTGTTCATTGTAAAACATCAAGTTAGGTGTTTTGTTTACTTTTATTTCAATTCATTGAGAATATATTCTAAAGTACATGTTACTCATGTTTCGGGTATTTCGATTTAGGAAATTAAACCCGGTATTATATGCCTTAGATTGATTGTTGGATTAATTATTGTTTTTGTGGTATTATATGAATTGCATGTTTATGTTATAAAACATGGGTTCATTTCCTTGTATGAATGTTTAGGGTTATTTGGTACGGGTTACGTATGAGGCAGACCTTGTTTCCATGCCATTCTTGATAGGATGGAACTAATTGCCTATTTTGGCTTGTTAAATGCATGTGATGTGCATTGGAATGGTTTAGCCATGTAGTTTTTGAGATTTCTTTGGACTTCCTGATATCATATATGCACGATTTAATTTTATAGGGATGTGATAACCTAGTGTTGTTAGACCACATGGCGAATTGACGTTGGGTGCTCTCTCACAGTGTCTGATATTTTTCACCCTATGAGATCATGGGGGGATTGTCGGCGAGGGATCCCTCAGAGTGTCTATAGTTTATGTTATGAGACCGTAATGGGTAATTTGCAATGAGTTTTTCCCTAGAGATTCTGTAGTTATTTTGGATGTACCATATGTGGAATTAATAGTGATTTCTTCCCCAGAGTGTCTTTGTAATTTTTATTCCACTACATGGCCAGAGGGGTTAGACTTTGAGAGTTTCCCATAGGATTAACATAAATATAAAATATTTGTGAGGCATATTCCAAGACAACGAAAAAGATTGGATTTAGTCCTGTTAGGTAGTCTTCTGATATACATGTTGACATAATTACTTTATTAAACGATGAACAATAAATTCAAATGAATTCAAATGAAAATAGTAGGATTTTTTATTTTTTTGTACTCTTATATCTTTGCTACTTTCCCTTATTTATAGCTTTATATAATCCTTGGGAGTTAGGCATATATCATGTGTTTGTTTCCTACTGGGATTCTTCTCACACCCTGTTTGGGTCTTCTTTTTTCACCCAACTATATTATATGGTTACAGGTGTAGATAAGGGAAAGCACCCTTCTTCATCAGGTACATGATTGGATGGTTAATGCTCGAGAGCATAAGACTAAGCATTGGACTATGATGATGCTAGAGATTTCATATTTTCATTGTACATTGGTTTAGTAGTATTCCCATTATATTTTATTGTTTGGGTACTTTTCTAGAAATATGCGACATGAATCATTTTTGTATGTGCTTCCGTTTTTATTTTCATTTACTCTTCCGTTGTTTAATGGTTGTATTGTATTTTTCTTCTGATGTTGTTTTATTATTTGTTATTATGTTGTGCAGGCCCTGCCAATGAGGACATAGTTTCCACATGAGCATAGCCATGTCCCTTGCTCCAAGTTGTCATTCTATAAGGTTAAGGGAAATGTGCATGAGGCCATGTGACCAACTGGGTATGGGGAACCATTGAGCGGCACCCGAAACATGGATGTTACAATAATCAAATATATTTTCTAATCATTTTTATGTTTTAATGTCTCATGGAATGCTTTCAATATTCTATACCATATATTGATAAAGATAAATATCCCAAATACTATGCATTACAACATCATTCATACAAGTTCTAATTATCCAACATTACTATACATATCAAAATTTGGTGCCACATGATATTTATATCAGAAATTCATGTTATATGGGAATACTGCATGGGGAATTTGTTGATCCCAAACTCTATTGAAATAAATTGAGTATTATATCATTACATGTTCTTGGATTTAAATTTAAATTTTATATTTACAATAATTTTAATGATTACATGTAGTGATGATGCATGGATTTGTTTTTAATTTTTAATTATTTTTTAAAACACAAAGTCAAACATTAGATATCAGACATATATTATTCAGAGTGGTACTATATTATACCTTAAAAATTCCATAATATATATCTTGGATGGTTGATCAAGAATGGAATATTATCAAATAACAGTGCAATATTCCATCTTTTTTATGGAATAAACTAGGTAAAAATGGAATTATGGACTTAATAATTATTATTCATCTATATATCCAAATCCAGGGTGATTTTATTCAATATACATATTGGTATGGGTAACATTTTTATTATCCCCTTATACTTCTAATGCATTTCCATAACATTAAGGAAATACTATATTAGATATATATATACTCTATAATGTAATTTAGCATGTAGTGTTTACATATATTATCCTATAAATATAGATAATTCTTTTTTTTAAATATAGAGAATTATGTGAGATGAGCATCATTTAACAACTTCATCATCAATTATGGAATTCAGGAACACTTATTGGTTTCCCTAATAATATAATACCATAACCAAATTTTATTAATCCTTAATCATTACATGGATTTGTGGTAGAGATGTTATTTGGAAATGATTGGATTTCCACCCCATCGATCATGATACCATATTTCATATTTCTCAAATACATAGTATTTATGTCTCATTCAATCCTCTTAATGTATAAGACATTATGTTCATTAATTACCAATTCATCAACCAACATATTTTCCTTCACAAGGTTGAAATGTATTGATATATCATAGTCCTTGTTCAACTCTAAAAATATACTTTGGTCCTTATTCAACTCCTCCTATTTGAATATGTACTTTATGATCTTGTAAGTCAAATATATTTAAAACTTATCACTATAGAGATATTTCCTTCTTAATTTTGATGTACATATTACTATTGGATTCTCTTAATCATATGTTTGTAAATTTTTCATAAAAATCATTACATCATGTTATAAACATGCTTCCACAATGTTATTTTTTAAAGATGCATACTGATCCATTATTTTCTACATCACTATATATCACAAGAACATACCCACTATATGGTATTGAGATTATATGTTAAGTGACCAAAATTATTACATGATCCATGAAATTTAATTTAAATTCATCAATCAAGATAAAAACAACTCCTTCAAGAGTTAAACTAGTTATAATATGTTATATTTTTAAAAAATATATAACAAAGCATTGATATCATATCTCCAATTCATTAAAACAATGCATATATGTTATAGTGGTGGGTATAGACCAGTCTTCAATAACCTATGTTTTTGATTGATTCATATATATACCCTATCTTTTGATCACATGATTTATTAATAATACTATCTAAATCAATAATTCAAACATGATTATTTTGTAATATAATTTATCATTTATTCATGTATTAAACCATATAATAAAATGATTATCATCCCCTTCCATAGTCTACGTGTATATACATATATAGTATATAAACACCACTTTAAATTGATCAAGTCAGTCTCAAATTAATATAAATTACGTTTATGTTGATAATAGTTTAATATTAATGTTTATATGGTACTAATATGATTTTTTATAGATAATATCTTGTACCAAGGGTTGTATTTGGTATCTCTTGTAATTCCCTGACTAGAATTGTATGACCAGTTTATCATTAGATTTTTTTTTAAAAAAAATTAAATTTTTTGATATTTTTCAAAATAAGAAACAACATGTTAGATATTATTACATCTAATAACTATTTTCTTCAAAATAGTTCATTCCAAGCAACAATGAGCTTTAGTGAACTATGAAATAAAATAATTTTATATATGATAGTTACAAAATTGTTAGTAAATATTCAAGAATAAATCATATTAAACAATTTATTATATATATATATATATTTCATAATAAATATGATTTTTTTTTAAATTATTAGTAAATAATCAATCAATTTATTTTAATTTAGTTATATTCATCTAAATAATGTTTCATTCGTAAATAAGTTAAATTTTTTAATGACAAAACATGTAGTTATTTTATATATAATTTAGAATTATTTCTTGATAGAATTAAAATATTTTTTTAAATCATCACATCAAAATTAATGGCTAGTGAATTTTGGGAATTTTTTTCAAAATATTCATTTAGAGTGAATAGTGAAAATTATTATTTCATGTAAAATAATCATGTATTTCAATAAAATGATTAATTTATATTCATGATTATATTATAAATTATCATAAGTATTATTATATTATATTTCATCCATTTAAATACTTTATAATAATATTTATTCTATATTTTAGTATAATTTTATTTTATAATTTTACAGAAGGTTTTTAGGAAAAATGTATTAATGTAATTATTGAATCTCAATTTGTATAAATTAAATTAATAAACAAAGAAGAACATTTTAATGAAATTCATTGATATATATATATTCACTAATTTAAATTCATAAAATTGTTATTATTAGACATAGAGTTAATACAAAATTGTATAGTGCTTTGAAAAAGAAACTTTTTGATAAACCTCATTCCCTTCACGTCTGCTAATTTTGTTTTTAATTTAAAATTTCCAGTTATGATAATTAATAATGGTAAAATGGATGGAAATTTTATATTCAGAATAATTTACATTATCTTCTATATTAATTTGAATGTTTGAAAATGACGAATAACTAAATATTGCAAAATTATTTATCATGGTAAATGTGAAAATGGGTAAAATGATGGGTTATTCCAACTATATAAGGGATAAATTGACATAGAAACTTATAAAAAAACAAAATTTATTACAATAATTAAAACTTATCCACTATATGGATTGATAATGGACCATTTTTATGTATTTTTTAAACTGAAAAATATGAGAACACATTTTTTTATGGATCCATGTATAGATGTATATGAATATTAGATGGAACAATTCAAGAGGGGTCATGAATTGTATGATTAAAAACTTTGTGTTTGTACACTTAAGAAAATTAGTTTAAATGATCTTAAACTAATTCAATTCCCAAAAATTACAATTATCCACAAATTTATTGAATATAAAGGTATTATAAGATGTAATACTATTAGAAATGTAAAGCAATTTTATTCAAAATGAATAAAATAATCAGAGTAATACAATAGTTAATTATTATACCATAAAGCATATATAATCAATCGATACAATATGTAACAGTATGATTTTAATTGAAACAATTACAAATGAATATGAAACGGATAAAGGAAACAATACAATTCCCTTTTTAAAACAAATAGCAACGGAAATGTAAATGTATTACAATTTCTTTTCCTAAATACAAGGGTATCCTTTCACCTAGGATAGTAGGACTATCTTATGAACACCTTGGTAAGCCCTGAATATGATGATCAGAATGTTTGTCTTGCTATCACAGCAATCCCTCAATATGATGATCGAAACGCCTCTCTTGCTATCCCCACAAGCCCTTTATTTTATAGGTAATCAGCACCTCTGTCTTTCAAACACTTGAAGGCCCTCAATACGATGATCGGTAGCACCGTCTTCCTATCCTTAGCATCCCTCGATCGTTATGACCTGATCGGTCGCACAAAGCAGAACTAAGCACTAAATGAAATAAAAAATCTAAGAACAATCCATTCACATTTTGTAATCTCTAGGCTTTCGCACGAAGCAAGAGAGAAGTCACATCATGTCTCTCTAGAATTTGATAGTATCAATGAATTATCAAAGTATCTCAGTTGTACTACGAAGATTCAAATGAAACCCTATTTATAGGCCTCAAGTTATAACGGTCACATTTCCTCCAACGGTCATATTTCTTCGGAAAACTCAGAGGGACTTGGACACCTGGCATTATAATGGACATATTGAAATAGAAATCATGACATCATTTTGATTAGTTTATAAATAACTCCATGACATCGTTTTGGTTAAAATAAAAAAAATATGAATATTATAAGCATGAGAACGATTGTCATGTGTTGATAAAGGATAAAAACAATCTTGTTATAAAAGTATAATATTATTACTATTAGTATTACATAGTGTAATGTGTTGATATTATAAAAAGTGAGCATAATTCATAGAAGTCAATATGGTTGATAGAGTCAACACGATTTACAGAGTCAGTACGATTGAAATATTCAGTAAGAGTGACATAGTCAGTACAATTGACAGGGTCAGTACGATTGACAGAGTTAGTACGATTGACATAGTCATTACAATTGACAAGGTTAGTACGAATGACATATTTAGTACAATAAACATATATCAATACATTTGTGACTTCCAAAAAAAGACATAAAATAAAAAGATAACTTTTGACTCAAAAATCTCTCCCTTTTGGAAAGCACAAAACATGAAGTAAAAACAAAATGAAAAACTTTTCTCCCCCTAAGTTATTGGAAACTCTTCTGAATAATAATTTGAATACAACTAACTTCCCCTTAGGTATGTACTTTCTTAAGGATTATATACGTATATTTTTCATGATTTTGTAGAATTTGTATAAAACATTCTTCCTATTATGAATCATTATCCACATTTGTAAAAAATTCTCCCCCTTTGTGGTTTACAAAAAGAATAGAGACATGTTTTCCTGAGAAAGATATAGAAAATAAATGCAAAGTAATGAGAATAAGATAAATCTCATTAAAAATTCAAACGTCTGAAGAATTATAGAAAAATATACAACACTCATTGGTTTTCTCTTTCATTTTCTATCTTGATCAACTCATGAAAAACATCTTTCATATTTTTTATTTCCTTCTTTTCTTCAGATATAGAATCACCCTGGGATTTGAAAAGCTGTTGTTGATTGGAAAAAATTTGAACTTGCTTCCTGATAGTTTCTTCTTGGACTCTGATTACTTCTTCAATAGTATCAATTCTATCATGTATATTCTTATTGTCTTAAAAAAATGAATTATACTTATTCAACATAAATATTTCATCTTTAAAAGATGAAACCTTTAAAAACTCTGACTGAAAATAATTCATTCTCTCTTTTAGCTCTTTTACTGAAGGAATATCAGCTCCATGAGTTCTCTACATTTGATTCATCCATTCAATGGTTTCATTGTCAGGCTTATTGAAAGCAATAGCAAGATCATTTGAAAGCCTCCTTAGGTATTCAATTGATATTTCATTATCATTCACAGAGATCTCTGTTTTGTATGACCACTTAGTCATTCTACTGCAAGCTTTCTTATGAGCAGAAAAATATTCAGACAGTACTTTTAAATTGGCTTCAATTTACAAGACTCTCTTTCTCAGTTTTCGTATAGGACCAAACTTTTTTCCTTTGATTGTCTGGGATGAAATATTTTTTCCTTTCATGTCTACGAAAATAAGGAATGGTCTTCTCAATCCTTCTTAACACATGAACAATGTAATCACTCTTCTTGAGAGAAATTGTGTGTTCTGAATCAGTATCCTCATCGTACGAATCCAGTTCATTTGATCGGCAAGAGTCTTCAACTGGATGTTTTCATTTTTATTTTTCCTTCTCCTTTATTTATCCTTCTACATTGTCACTAATAATAATTAATTTTTCTGTATGAGAAGATTGAGCACCATGCTTTTCTTGGGAAGGAATTCTATTTGCAGTATCAAAAGATTCAGCTAGTGCTTGATCGGCATGAGGAATCTGTTGAATTCCTTCACTTTTATTCTTAAAATATTCATCACTACTCTTTTTATAAATTTGAAGAAATTTCAAAAGGAAATCTCCTTCCACTTCTTTAACTTTCGGTATTTCTTCCAAAATTTGTTTTTCATTCTCTTTCTCTAGACGACTCTGTATGATAGGTTCTTGATTCACATCTTCCTTTAATTTAGCGTTAGTATCCACAAACATTTTCATAATCTTAGTATAATCAAAGTATTGAGCATTCCTTTTAAAAGGAGTCATCTATTTCTTTTTAGCCTAAATAGTATCCTCTACCCTTATCGTCTCAGCAAAAGATTTAGTTGGATCAAGACTGAACATCATCTCACCTTATTTTCTTTATTCTCCATCGTTCCTTTAATTGGCCACAAAATACTTTCTCTATTTAGGGTTATTATTTGGTTTAGAACTAGTTTGCGGATATAAAGTTTTAGGATCATCAACATTTGGATTATCTTTGATCGGCATAGGTGTCGATTGATTTGACGCCGATTGATATTTTGCTGGTTCAGCTTCTATATCCTTTACAGAAAGCTTTGAATTATGATCAAAACAAACACATAAATTCATCAATGTATTCTTACTTATCCAGGAAGGCTTCATATCATTCAATTGACCATTCAAAGGAATATTACAAAACTTCATTCTCTCAAGAATAAAAATTGTAAGAAAAGAGGGATACATAATCAAATGAGATTTGATTTCCCCTGACATTACATTCATGACTGTTTTAAAAATGTATCCAATGAGATTTACCTTTCTCATGTTTACAAGATAGTCTAACATGAAGATATCATAAACCTTAAGAGTTTCTCTATCCCCTTTCCTTGGGATATGAAAAACTTGCATCCAAAGCAACACAAACTTGTTATCTGGAGATAAATGAGCCACTTTTCACTTCTCTTCATTTATAAGAAAAAAAGACTTTTCAGCACATTCTTAATTAAATTTACCATATTCCTTTGGTACTTAATGAGATGGACAAAAAGAATCACCTTATGTTGAGAAATTTAGAATGTGGGCTGCTTGTTTCACAAACATTAAAGTTTTTCTATCGTACACAGCAAATATGATTGAAATATTTTTTTCAAAAGATACATCTTTATAGAATTGACTAACATCTTCAATAAGAATTGGATCTTGAGATACAGGTTTTTAAACACAAAGATGTTCCCAGCCTTGAAACAAAATAATCCTCCTCACTCATGAATCATATGTGTCAATGAATTCCTGAGAATCCAACCTTTCTCTAATGAAGCCTTTCTCGGAAAATGTTTTTGAAGATATTTTGGCAGCAGTGTTGGAAGAGGACTGAGACATATAGATGCGGAGGATGGAAGAACGTATGGAGTCTTAAAACAAGGGGGTAGAGCATCGCCGCAAGATCTAAAAACCGGTGTGGGTTTGGGTAGGGGGGACTATTTTTTGGTGAAAACAGGATGATCGTTGATTTTCAACTGTTGAGATTAGAAGGAAAAAATCAATGGATAGGATTTATAGGGAGTTTTTATTAAAAAACAAGAATGAATAAAAATTAAGTAAAACAATACAAATTATAGAAAGAATGCACCTGTCAGTCATTGTAAGGAAATTGTTGGTTTAATAGTATTAAACTAGTAAAATATAATAGAAAAATGAAAATACATGAGTTCGAGGCAAAAAGAATTCGATCAGTTGTCAGGCCGATGGAAAAAAAAGTCATTACCACTGGTTGTCAAGCCAATGGAAAACAAATTCATTACCACAGGTTGTCAGGCCAGGGGAAAAAAATAAAATACCATAGGTTGTCAAGCAGTTGGAAAACAATGTCATTACCACAGGTTTTCATGCCGATGGAAAACATAGTCATTACCATAGGTTGTGAAGTTGATGTAAAACAAAGTCATTACCATAGGTTTTCAAGATAATGGAAAACAAAGTCATTATCATAGGTTGTCAAGCCAATGGAAAAAAAGTATTTGCCATAGGTTTTAAGGCCTATAGAAAACAAATTCATTACCATAGGTGGTCATGTCGATGGGAAAAAAGTCATTACCATAGGTTTTCAAGCCGATGGAAAACAAAGTTATTACAATAGGTTGCCATGCCCAGTGGAAAACAATGTCATTACCATAGGTTGTCAAGCCTATGGAAAAAAGTCATTACCATAGGTTTTCAAGCTGATAGAAATAAATGTCTTTAACATAGGTTGTCAAGACGATGGAAAACAATGTCATTAAAATAGGTTGATGAGCTGATGGAAAACAATGTTGTTACCATCAGTTGATGTGGCAATGGATAAAAAATCAATACGGTAACTAGGAAAACAAGACGAAAAACAGAATGTAGAAAACTATAACTAATCAGTCAAGATGATAATCAGAATGATATAATAACAAACCAAGAAAATAAACAAATAAAGATCAAAAAGACCTTAAGTAAAATGTTCTCTCCATTTTTAAGAGGAATTTTTTAATGTAAGGAGAAGTGTAAAACATGAAGTAGATATAATTGATTATTTTAATTTAATAATTCCTTCCTTCTGTTTTACGAACTGAAATCTATCAGAAGGTAATGGTTTTGTAAAAATATCAGAAATTTGTTTATTTGTTAAGATGAATTGTAAAATAATATATCTTTTTTTTGTGTATTCCCTAGGAAAGTGATGCCTAATATATATGTGTTTATCATGAGAGTGTTGTGCTGGGTTTTTACTATGTACTATGGCACTGGTATTATCACATAGAATTTGTGTTTTGGAAAAACTCAATCCATATTCAGTGAGTGTGTGTTGCATCCACCACACTTGAGCACAAAAGCTTCCAGCTGCTACATATTCAGCTTCACCAGTGGAAAGTGTTACTAATTGTTGTTTTTTTAGGACCAGGAAACCAACGAATATCCTATGAAATGACATGTTCCATATGTACTCATTCTATCCATTTTACAACCACCAAAGTTATAATCTAAAAATCTTTTTAAAACAAAATCATTTCAAAAGAATAGAAAAGACCTAGATCCAGAGTTCCATTTACTTACCAACAGATTCTTTTCACGGATTTTAAAAGAGTATCTTTTGGATTAGATTGGTATCTTGCACATAAGAAAATGGAAAACATTAAGTCTGGCCAACTAGCTTTCATGTATAAAAAACTTTTTATCACACCTCTAAAATTCGTTTCATCAACTGGTTTCCCAGTTTCATCAAGATCATTTGTATTTGAGGTACAAATAAGAGTGCTAATACATTTAGTATTTTGTATCGATACTTTTTGAGTAAATAATTACTATACATACGTTGAGATATATATGTTCCTTCTGGTTTTTGTGACATTTTAAAACCTAAAAAGAATGTTATCTCACCCATCATACTCATTTCAAACTGATATTTCATTAAATTTGAAAAAAAAATTAGTTAAAGACTGTTGCGTTGATCCAAATATATTGTGATCAACATAATATGAACAATCAAAACATTTTTACTATCTATTTTTATAAAAGTGTTGGATCCACTGTAACTTTTTCATATTTTTTTATAAAAGAAATTCTGTAAGTCTATCATATCATGCCTTAGGGGCTTTTTTAAGGCCATATAATGCTTTTGTATGTTTAAAAATATGATTTTAATATTTTGAGTCTAGAAAACTAGGGGTTGTTCGACAAAAACTTCTTCTTGAAAAAAAATCATTTAGAAAATCACATTTAACAGCCATTTGAAATAATTTGAAATTACAGTATGCTGAAAAGGCTAATATAATATGAATAGATTCATGTATAGCTACCGGAGAATATGTTTCTTCATAGTCTGTTCCCTCATGTTGATTATAGCCCTTAAAAAAAGTCTTTCTTGATTACTTACAATGATTCCATTTTCATCACATTTATTTCTGAAAACCCATTTTTCACCAATTACAGTTGTTTCTTTAGGTCTTTAAACTAAAGTCCAGACTTGATTCCATTCAAATTTATTTAGTTCATCTTGCATTGCTTTCATCCAATCTCCATCACCTAAGGCCTCACTTAGACTTTTAGGTTCGAATTGGGAAAGAAAGGAAAGATTTTCTATTTCACTTATCAAGGAATTTCTGGTCCTTACAGGATGAATTACATCACCAATGATGTTATCACTGGGGTGATTCCTCAGGAGTAATTGATTTAGGTTTTGTAAAACATGTTCATCAACGTATGGTAGAAAATCTTTTCAGGTAAAAATTGTAGAAAGAATTTTGTGAACATTTTCCTTATCAGATGGATCTTGTAATAGAGGTTAATAAATTCTTTTTCAAAATACATCAGAAGACATAGGTTAGGGTTGTTGAAAATAAAAGGATCAGTTTCATCAAATTTTGCATGCATTGATTTATCAATAGTACATGTATATTTATTGAAAACTCTATAGGCCTTTGAAGTTATAGAATATCCTATATTGATTCCTTTATCAGATTTTGGTAAGAATTTGTGTAGATTATCTTTAGTATTCAGAATGAATACTTTACACCCAAAAAAATTGAAGTATGAAACATTAGGTTTTCAGCCAGCCCATAATTCATAAGGTATTTTATTAAGAAAGGGTCTAGTTAAAACATGATTTAATGTATAAAACACAGTACAAACAGCTTCATCCCAAATGTTCATAGCAATTGAGTATTCACTCAACATAGTTCTTGTCATTTCATGAATAATACGACTTCTTCTCTCAACAACTCCATTTTGTTAAGGAGTTCTTGGAGTTGAGAAATTGTGAGTAATACCTTTTTTACTAAAAAAAGTATCAAAATCTAAATTTTGAAATTCCCCACCATGATCACTATGGATACTTATCTATGTCAGTTTTTTCTAATTTTTAACATGGACTCTAAAAATTTTGAAATAGAAAAAGGCATCACATTTTTTTTGTTAGAAAATAGACCAATGTAAATCCGTTAAAGTCCTCTACTAAAACAAATACATAGTATTTTCCTCATATGCTTCCTGTTTGTGAAGGATAAATGAGATCCATGTGCACTATTTATAAGGCATTAGAAGTTGAAACTTTCTTAATTGATTTAAATCTAGTTTTATGTTTCTTCCCAAATTGACAAGGGTCACAGACATTTGAAGAATCATATATAAGATTCGGTAGAGCCTTTAAAAGTCTTTTATTTAATGTTTAAAAAGCATTCTTAGGCTACAGTGTCCTAGTCTTCTATTCCATATCCATGATTGGTCTTTTATTGCACTTAATCAAGTTAAATTTTGGCTCCAAAGGTCTTCTACGTTAATAGAGTATTCATTATCTTTCTTTTGGGAAGATAGAATGAATTCATCCTTGGAATTGTGAACTAAGCATCTATCATTTCTAAAATTGACAAGGTATCCTTCATCATATAATTGCCTTCTTCTGATGAGATAATGGTCAATACCTTTAACAAAAAAAACATTTTAAATAAGAACTTTTCCAAGAAAACAATATTACAGATTCCAACAATCTTTCCTTGAGCATTATCTCTGAAGGTATCCTTTCCACATTTTTCATCGATAATATTTTCAACGAAATCCTTGTTACTAATCATGTGATGAGAACAACCACTATCCATGTACCAAATATTCTTGTTGGTACAGTTTTTATTTTCATGAAAATGAAACAATTAGTTTTTCAGAATCCAAAATTGTCTTGATCCCGAAGAGATAGATAAAAGAATTTTAGGAATCCGCATCTGTTTTGCAAAATGAGCTTTATGAAATCAAAAATACTGAGTTCTATTAAGAGAAAAATCACTTTTACAGTGTCCACCACATTGTCACTTTGTTCAAAAAGGGGTAATTTGAGGAACAAAATAGTTATTACTAAAAAATGGTTTATATTGAGTATAAACAAAACTAGAATTATTTCTCAAAGGTCAAATTTGAGAATACATTTTATCAATGTTTTTCTTACCATATTTATAGTTTGACAAACATTTCTTGAAGGAAAAAATTTCTTACATTAGTTTTAAAATTATGTTTTTCTCCTCTAAAACATTTGATTTTGAACTAGAGTTAAGGTCTAAAACATTTTTCTTAGAAATTACATTTTCATGATCCATAGAATGTTTATCCTTATAATATTTTATTTTCTCAAGGGTTTTTAAAATACTTTCAACATCACAAGATTTCATATCAAGATAATTAGAATGATTTTATTCTTCATTAGTTAAAATTGAAAATCTAGAATTTAATTTATCAAGTTTCTTCTTGAGTGTAGAATTTTCATTCTCAAGTAGTTTAGCAAACCTAGAAACTTCATTAAAAGAAGGTAATTTATTATCTTCTAATGAAGAAGACTCTTCATCTGAAGAATGATAATATTTATTATCAGTATAATTTGCTTTTAAGGATACATTTGTAATAGCATCAGTATTGTGTACCTTATCCATGAGAGAATGATCATCAATTGCATGTCTGGCTATAAGTCCAATATTCCTCTGTCATGAGGATTCATATTCTGAAGAATCATCTGATGAATCACTACCAATTTCACTCCAAGTATCATTTACCTTCAGGACTATCACTTTCATTGTCTTGTAATACTTTTTCTTATTTATTTCATAATGTTTCTCCTTTTTATCTTTTCTCTTCCTTAAAGGACAACTAGGTCTTATATGACATACATTATTTCATTCATAACATGTTACCCCTAAATAATTCATATCCTTACTATATTTATTATTGAATATATATTGGAAGTATTCGTTTCCCACAATCTTGTCCATCCTTCGAGGAAGATAGGATAACTTGTTATCCAAATGATCACAGTCACTTGATTCTAACATAACAACTTTCTTAGCTTTGGATCTTGTTATCCTTTCAAGAGTTTTAGCTTTAGATGTATTAGTAAAAGCTACACTACCATTTCCATATTTCTTATTATTGAAATCAAAATCTATCTTCATTATTTTCTCATTATGTAGAAGCGTTCCAAAGAGTTCATCAAGAGTAATCTAGGAAACTTTTCTATTTTCATCAATAGTTGTCCTTTTTAACTCCCATTCATTTAGCATTATATCAATAATTTTTTCAACAAGAGCGTCATCATCATGACGTATTTCTCCCATATATTGTGATCTTTTGACAATTTTCATGAATCTTTTTTGCACTTTACATACTGGTTCCCCATAAGGAAAAATAAATATGTGATACTCTGCTCGAAGAATTGCTCTTCTTGTTTCTATAACCATGGATGTACCAAAATGTATGACTTCCATTTTCATCCAAATATAGTTGGCTTCTTCACAAGATGATATCTGTCTGTATATATTCCTGGTCATAGAACATAGCAAAGTATTCCATACCATGTAATCTAGTGGATATTCTTGCTTTTCATGATTAGTGAATGAACTGACTTCTTTGTCAGGAATTTTGTAACCTCTAGTAAGCATAATAAAACATTCAACACCAGTATTTATAAAAAATTTCATCATTCAATCTCTCCAGTACTCATAATCATTCCCATCACTGATAGGTATTTTAGTTGTATTTAGATTGTCAATTGATCCAATATTCATCCCTACAATCTTATGAAACTAAAGCTTTTCCACTCCACACGTTAGTACAATAAATAGTTCAAACAGATATATGAAAGAAATAAATCTAAAAAAATCAGTGGAAACAACCTCTAATACCAATTATTGGATAGATATATAGATATATATGTATATTCGATTGAACAATACAAGAGAGTGTTGAATTGTATGTTTACAAACATTGTGTTTAAACACTTAAGAAAATTAGTTTAAATGATATTAAACTAATGCAATTCACAAAAAATACAATTAACCACAAAAGTATTGAATATAAAGGTATTATATGATGTAATACTATAAGAAATGTAAGGAAGTTGTATTCAAAATGAATAAAATAATCATAGAAATACAATAGTGAAGGATAATACCATAAATCATATAGAATCAATCGATACAATATGTAATAGTATGATTGTAATTGAAACAATTACAAAAGAATATGAAATGAAGAATGGAAACAATACAATTCCCATTCTAAAACAAACAGCAGCAGAAATATAAAAGTGTTACAATTATTTTATCCCAAAGATAAGGGTATCATTTTACCTAGGATAGGAGGTTTATCTTAGCACCACCTCGGTAAGCCCTCGATACGATGATTAGAACGTCTATATATCTATCCCCGCAATACCGTGATATGATGATCGGAACGTCTATCTTGCTATCATTGCAAGCCATCGATTTTATAGGTAATTGGAACCTCTGTCTTTCAAACACTTGAAATCCCTCGATACAATGATTTTTAGTACTATCTTCCTATACTCAGTAGCCCTCGATCGTTATCACTTTATTGGTAGCACAAAGTAGAACAAATCACTTAATGAAATACAAAAACTAAGAACGATATATTCACATTTTATAATCTCAATGCTTTCGCATGAAGCAAGAGAGAAGTCACATCTTCTCTATCTAGAATTTGATAGTAGCAAAGAATGATCATAGTATCTCTGTTGTACTTATCATCTTCAAATGACCTCCTATTTATAGGCCTCAGGTTCCAATAGTCACACTTTCTCCAACGGTCATATTTCTCTAGAAAACTTGGACTGACCTGGACACCTGGAATTATAATGGTCACATTGAAGCAGAAAACATGACATCCATGTGATTAGTTTATAAATAACTCCATGACATCGTTTTGGTTAAATAAATGATATATGAAGATGATAAACTTGAGTACGATTGAAATGTGTTTATAAAGGATAAAAACAAGCATGTTAAAAAGGTAAAATATGAGTATTATTAGTATTACATAGTGTAATTTGTTGGTATGATACAAAGTGAGTATGATTCTCAAAATTCAGTATGATTGACAGAGTTAATATGATTGACTGAGTCAGTATAATTGACAGAGTCCATACGATTGACAGAGTCAGTAAGAGTGATAGGGTCAGTACGATTGATAGAGTCAGTACAATTTATAGTGTCAGTACGATTGACAGAGTTAGTAAAATTGAAATAGTTAGTATGATAAACATATATGAATAAATTTGTGATTTCCAAAAGAAGACATAAAAGTCAAAAGATAACTTTTTACTAAAAAAATTTTATTTCCAAATGATACAAGTGTACCTCTCACCTCACTTATAAGAGGCCACTTTATCAGCTATATTATTGAAACGTTCAAAACAAGTTAGTTTATAAAATAAATTCCCAAATAAAATAATTAATACCATTATATAATAATATAAGCCTTAATTTATTCAGAAATCGAACCCATTAATTCTTTTACTGTAAACTAAAATTAGTAGTCAATATAAGATGTAATATCCCTAATAAAAATATTTATCTAATTATTTCTCCACATCCATAATTTATTATTAAATAAATCTGGTTATATATAATAATTATATTTAATAAAACTATTTTCTATTATTTTAATTAAATAATATAAATCCTTATCCTCTTCTATGAAATGAGATTTGAAATAATCATTTATGAGTAAAGTGGTTTACAGCCAAACAAACTGATGTCATTCATTTTCCATCACCACCTATCACAGATGGATATAATGAATTTTTAAATATTTATATATAATATTTATAGAATATTATTATACATAAGAAATTATTTTATCACATATAACTTCTTAATGTACATTTCATGAGAATATGATAGTGTCAATCTTATGTATGTCAGAATACCACCTCACGAAGAAATATTATTTTTTCACACATTACATGGAATATATAACGATTATATAAATGAATAAATGGGAGATATATAAAAATTTAAATGATTCAATAATTTTAATATAATTTTTTAGTTTATTTAATTCAATTCATTGATCAAATAGAAACATCATTTATGGTCACATATGACCTGCCGTCTCCATGAATGGTTTATTTCATTTTCAATCTCTATCTTTTAAGAATCAATTTAAATACAAACATACTTAATATATAAAATATTTATATTATGGATAATATTATGTCAATAAAATTACACTTATTGATCTAATGAGGCCATAAATAAAATATCAATAGATACACAAAAAGAAAAACATTTGTTGCTTAAAGCATGACTTTAACACTAGTGTTTTACGAAGTGGTTAATAGAAAGACATATATAAAATATATATGGAATCCTATATATATTTATGGTTCTTAAATATATATATCAGAATATTTTATTTATTATAAAATGTTTTTGAACATGTATGATGGAATTTCAGACTTATGGTAAGGGATTTCCATCTCAATTTTTTACTTCTACGAGATTCATACGATATTCAACACCAATTTATTTTATATTGTGTATATACATCCCATGAATGTATATTATGATTATTATACTGAAATTTATTTTAAAGTTAAAACATATTTTATTATATCTCATTAATAGGGTCTATAGTTCAAAAGTTACCAATACGGTAAGCGATCTTTCTGTCAATTTTCATTCATTGAGACATTTTTTGTCTTATACACCATCATTCATTTATATTGTGTATGGAGAAACCCATTGACATGTAATGCCAAGAATTAAATTATAATATTATACAAAATGATTCATTTAATGTTATTTATTTCCTTGTTATAATAATTTCATGTTACAAAAGTTTTCGGTGTTTAATGATATTGTTTCATCATTTAAAGGGGTTGTTCATGTTTATGATTATGATAATAAAATACAAGGATCCATCACTAAAAATAAAAAAACCTTATCCCATAATATTTATTTCAATATAATACATGTTATCCCTTAATTATATTCTCTTTGTGTTGTAATGAGATCAAACTAATATTTTTAAGAAAAATTGGCTTTATTTCCATCTACGTTCAAAATCCTATTATTCTTCAAAAATCATGTTTTCTGAAAATGATATCATCTTTTTCATTATACCAATTTTTTATTAAATATCATTTTACCCAAGTTTGAATTTTTTTAAGGGAATATTAATTTAATTCTCCAAATAAGCCCCACTTTTTATTTTATCAAAAAAAATGAAAAATAATAATTTTATTAACATGAAATGCATTGAAAATATTTCACACTGTCAAGTCTATTGAATGATTTCATGATTCCCATATAAGTTTTATAATATATTTTTAATGGACATTTTTTCCTTTATATTAATAAAATTTTTAAATTTTAAATAAGTTGTTACAAATTGAAAAGGTTTTTAAATATTTTATGACTTTTAAATGTGTTTTAAATTTCTTTTAATGATTCATTTAAAACGATCCTATGTTATTTCAAATTATAAGAATTTAGAAAATTATTTATAATTTAGAATGTTTATTTCAATGTTAATCAACTATTTCTCTCAAGAAATTCTTTCAAATGATATTTAAAATTTATTTACAAGGAATGTTATTTTGACAATATTTTATGTTTTGTAAAGTGGTTACAAAATTAAAAAATATTCTTTAACAGATTAATGTCTCATTTTATCGATCAAAATAATTATATATATAATGTTACATCATTTTATGTTACTTGTTATTTACTAGGAATATGATCAAATGATACCATACATATTCTTTTTATGAATTGTTTATGTTAATGATGACGTGATTTTAAGAATTTATTTCTTCTTAATGAGTTTTACTATGATCAAATTCTTATTGAATCCGGTTATTTTTTCATGTTTTATTATATGATGAAATGAAGTATATATTATAAAACCGATTTAATTTCCATGGTTTAATCTATGATTAATGGTTTATGAAAACCATTCATTTTAAATGGAATATAATTAGACGATTATTTATGAAAACCATTACATTCAATGGGTTTTTATATGAAGAATGTTTTATTAACATGTGGAACACATATATTGGATTTTCATTATATGATTTTTGAGACCAACATCTCCCTCCAAGCCATTGGGTAAATATTTATATCACATGAGATATGCATGGATGAATGATGATTAAACCCAGTTTAGTAGGGGAAGTTGTCAACTATAATGGTCGTGGAAGTGATCCTTGACTACTTTGATTGTTTCGGGAGTGAACCCATCAAACAATGAGACCATTAGAAATGATTCTTGGATAATATGAAAATAATTTTATAGACGTATTTTTATTAAACAATTATTTTTCTTTTGCCTATGTGTTAATATCAAGGACTATGACTTATTATATAATAATAATTTCTGTCTTATGATCATCCTCAAATTATTCCAAGTCTCAAGAATATTATATTTTCTATGAAAGGATTGTTTTTAAAATAATGGGCTCATAATCAAGCCATTATAAACTAATCATATTAATTTTTTCAATGATATCTCACTATCATAACCTTATAGGTAGTTTTAGATCATTATTTCTTGTGATTCTTCTCTCCAGGTTATAAATAATGGTTTTAAGTAAGGTATTGTTACGGGGAGTACTAAATGGGAAGACCATTAAGGGATATGTTGAATACCATAGAATTTTTTTTCAAGTATCCAATGAAATTAAAATATTTTCTTCCCCAAGAAAATACATTTTTAATATATTGAACATTCATCTAAAATAGGGAATATATATGAATAAAAAATTTTCGTCACTATTTTAGAAATAATCGGATAGGGTTATTAAAAAAAATATGAAACATGGGTGAGAAAAAATTACTGATAACCATTAGGATAATCATAATTTTAATAAAACATATTAAGTTATGATAAAAAATTAGATGTGGTTCTATTATATATCCATCAATTATTTTATTCAATAAGAGGATTTGGATCAATAATAGTGTTAAATTGGTATAATAACTCAAAAAATATGTGTGAGGTTTGAGTCATGAATAACCTAGTATATTAGAATGTGCTTTTCCACACACTTGGATTGACACTCCTAAGGGATATTCATTGGTTAATCACATTTTCCTTGTCAATAATCATGTTGGATTTAAAAATATAATGATAAAAGTGGAACTAGGTTAAACATAAGGGTTTATATATTTAAAATAAAATATTCTAATCTATAGATCTTATAAATGATTTTTTAGACTTTGTGGTTTCTAATTATGATTACACCTTATAACACTATGATTTTTCATTTAGTTAATGGCAGTAACAATAACGAAGTATGTTATTATTGATTGTGATGGAAATTTTTCTAATGATAAATAAAATGGGATGATTTTTGAGTAAATGATATTGTAATAATGCGTAACAATTTATCATCAAATATTATTAATAACTAAATCTGTAACCAACTTTCAAACTCATCATTTAAGAGAATGGAAGAGTTCACTGAGAGTTTGGGTGGTTGAAACCTTAGAGAAATGAAGAATAAATTTCATATATATAATGAATGTTGGAAAAATAGTTAATATAATGTCTCAAAGCAAGGATAATATGATTTGGGTAATGAAAAATGGACACAAAGAAAATAATTTCTAAGGAAAAATAAAAGGTTTGATTAACATAATAGATTATAATAACTTATTATATAATTTATTATCATATATTTAATATTTTAAGTTATAATATATGGCTAATATACAAATAAATTTCATAATAAGAAATATAATGAATTTAATTTCCATGATTGTATGAGTAAGGGTTTTTTTATTGATGATATAGTGACTATTAATGAACTATGAAAGAACGATGTATTGGGGAATATGTAGATGAAGGAAAGTTGTTGACATAATGAAATTGTGGAATAATTGATGAGATTATATAGTATATATAAATAATTTTTCTATACTAATCATGATATATTTAAATACAATTTGATAACTTTTATGAATTATTTCCATCAATGTATTGATTTGTAAATATATCAATGAAAATTGAATTTACATAAGGGTGGTATACTTTGGAAAACACATGATTAAAGTATGTTAACCATTAATATGACCCATATGTCGATAAAATGATAATCAATTTGGGTAAAGTGTCTTTTGATATGGATAATGTATAATGAATATTGTTTATGAACAAATAGCTTATTTGTCTTTTGATAAAAAAAGTGGTGGAGATCATAAAAATTCAAATTAACGGTATATATTAAAAAATCCAAATTTTTATTTATGTAATATGTAGGGATTTATTTTTTGATTAAAATCATGATTTCATTATTAATTTATGGTAATTAAGGTAATTATAATATTTGACCTTTATATATAACTATATTGACATATTGGAAATTACATTTGGGAGATTGATATTACATTGATATTAGAAACATAGTGACCTACTTTAATTCCCAGTTACCTTAAATAGATTTATGTTATAATCCTTTCTATGAGTTTATTTTGGGTGAGTACTACCAAAAATTATATTGGGAGGAAACCTATAATGGTGACTAAAAGGATTTTTATGGGAATTTTTTAAAAAATATATAGTTATTGCTATTCTACAGAATGTTACACTATCTGTAAATGAAATAAATGAAATATAATGGTCACCAGATATATCATGTGACCTAAATAAATAGCGTTCGAATTGCACATATTGTGAATGTGTTACACATTTTGTAACAAATAAAAATTAGGTTTGTATTCGTTTGAATTGTGTTTTCCTTTGTGACCTAAAATGTAATAATTTTACAATGTGTAAATTATTACACAACATGTAATTCCCAAAAATTATACTTTTAGAATGTCGTATTGGTGTTTAAGGATACATGATATTTTATAGAAACCTCCTCTCTTCTAGACCAATTACCCAATATTGTTTGGGGTGACTTATTTCCCTCCAAATCAATCCATTTAATTGGTGATAAAATAGAATATTTATTTTATTACATAATGTAAGTTATCATTTCAGTTTTTCCATAATTTCTTGTTTTGGCATAAATTATAGTAGATATTTTTAATCCAATCATATTTTGTATCAATTTTTTTCTGTCACATTTTTAACAATGCATTCTAAAGGATGATCATGTGGTCCCTAATCAAACATTTCAATGGGAGATTGGTTTTTTACATACATGATGCTGGTGGATATTTAAAAGTGTTTAAAATTATTTTATTTAATGTTGTATCAGTTTATTCATTATCATTTTAAATGGAATTTCATGTGTTGAAATTTAAACGAGAATGGTTTACGGTTTAAATGGAGTATTTTCTTTGAAAATTGAATTTCATTTATTTAAATTGTAATTTAGATTTTACTGGATTTTAAATGGTTTTATAATAATGAGAGTATGGTTTTTAAAATATTAATTGACAATCATTTCACAAGAGGAACCCTGGGTCAGTCAAGAAAAAGACACATGCAGCCTTTGTGATTGTGACACCACAATAAGGTATCTTATTGTTAACCAAGAGAATATAGGAGGAATAAATATTATTTGGATCGATCCTCGTACATTATTTTAGCTTGTGAGTGACTAGTATGTAATTTACCACGGTATATATCCTTCTTGTGAGGTGCACTGTGTTTTCCAGATGATTATTACAGGATGGATTACTTCATGGATTTTTTCTCACATCTGTGTTTATATTTTGGTATGATTAATCATTTTTTTATGATTATAATTTTTTCTTCCATGGAAAACATGACGTGATATTTTTGTAAAACTAAAGGAATATATGAGAAATATTTTCTAATTGTTTATTTATAAATAATATTGGAAAAAGTTTTTAAAGCTAGAAAATTTTTGTTATTAATATTAAAACATGTATAGATTAATTGGTGGTTCTATAATGGGATCTATTTCTCAAATCATACATCAATCATTGGATGGATGTGTACCTTGTTTTAGAGGACACAGGTAAAGGAAATGATATTCATAAGCATGCATAATTCTATTATTTTATTGTTCTAGTTCAAAATGGTTTGGAGGTGACAATTGGTCACATAAAAAAATTAGTCAATAATTGATATAATTTTATTATTTTTCCATTATACATAGTTATAACTACATTTTTTCTCATTATACTATACTGTTATGCCTTTTTCCATTATATTCAAGTCATGTTTTGTTATCTTTGTTATACCACATCGCCTAATGGGATGACTTCAGTGAGTGGTCCGTTTGAACTAGGTTAGTCCGTTACAATTTGGTAATTGATTAGTTATTCATTATTAGGCGTGTTATTATCAACTAAGAAGGTTCTATGTCTTCTTTATACATAATTATGATTATAAGAATATTGATAGTAGGTGATGATGAGGTTAATTTAGCTCAGTACTATGACTGAATCTGTGTTTCGATGGTTATTTGGAAAATAAATAATAATCCAAAGACATAGTATTTAAGATCATTTAAATGAATTACATTAGAAATATATTTGAATTCAATTTTTCTTTAAATCAAGGGACATGGTGTCTTCAAGTCATTCTAAGTAAGAAATATTTGGAGATTGTTTAAATGGACACGTTCAATTCAAAAGGTGTTTCCATTTTATGAAAAATTTCTTCATTACAATAATTTATAACTATTTTAAATAAATGATTTATATTATAGAAGTGGTTTCAATATTTTTTGGAGTTTTTCTCATTAATGATTAGTTATTGAATTCTTTTTAACAAACAATGCACTATAGAAGAACTCTCCCAAATTAAATAGGGGAAGTCGCGGGGATGGTTCTGCATAGAGACCCTACGATGGACCGTTCCCTAGTTGAAGTAGTTATATGTATCATTCAGACTCAATGGTTAGTGGTCACTATGAACCCATTCCATATTATGGATCATTTTTCATAATTTATAATAAATCATTAACCTATAATCCATGGTTAGAAAGGAACCCCAGAATCCTAGGATTGTTTTGAATATATGAATGAATCATGAACATTATGTATACAACTGAGGATTAAAAGGTTGAGTTTTCTAGGTATATGATCTTGGGGATATGGATAAGATTGTGGAAATCTAGAATGAAAGTTAAGTTTCATGAGGGTCTTACATGAGTTTTGTTAAAGGAAAAATTTAATCAGCTGATTTCCTACGAATTTATGTTTTCAAAAGACCTTGGTGTTTCCTATCATTTACCATGTGGGGCATATAATTTTGGAGTACTGCCCACAATTTTTTTATTGATGCATCTGGAACCATATCCAAATAGTAATGATTTCCTATAGGCTAAATGTATCAAGATTGGTTAGATGGTCGATATTTGGTGGATAATTGTTCTTTTTATCCTTCTGAAATTTTTGGATGCAGTGGATAAAGAGTATTTGTCTAATGAAGCCATAGATGGAAGGAAAGGTAGGGCATGAGTTTCAGTTGGTGGAACTATTTTCCTAGGCCTTTCTTCTAGTCAGAAAAAGATGTTAAAGTGTGGTATGTTTCTTACATGACCAATATCATAGGCCTCTTCACGATAAATATAGGTTATATATTAATAGTGTGTGAGAAATGGTTATACAAAGACTAAATATATAGATGAAACAATGACTTTCAATTTTTATTAGTTATATTCCCATCAAGAATGTTTTAGTTACATGAAATCCCATGGCAGTAAGTGAGGATCAATTTTTACCATGGGATCCAATGATCATGTTGATGATTTTGAGGGTTATGGGTGTCATTATTTGGTCATGGAGGGGGGTCAATATGGATACTTATAGAATTATTTATAAAGAATATTGTGCACTAGATGAATATAATATAGGGCCAACTACTATTAAGGGTGCGATGTATATTTCATCTTATATGGTGATAGAGTTGTTTGGAAGAGGTTACAAATCATTTCATTATATAGTCAATGTTTTCTGACATGTTCGATTTCAATTTGGATCTTATTTAGTTATTTTGGAATAATTACATACCATTCGAAAATAGGTTCATTCAATGTTTATTATGCCCTATGTTTTAGTTAGTGATATATAACCATGAGGCGGTTTGATACTTTATAGTGATTCATCATGACTTCTGTGTCTTCATTATTTTCATAGATTGAATGATCAATGATAATTATTTTATATTATCTCATATTCATCAAGTATTGTTCTTATCTGTTGATGGGGTAACTATTTCATTCCAAGGTGACTGAAATTCCAGATTGGGAAGGTTGGGTCATGCTGTTCTTTAGACCAGTATAATCCCATGACCATTTTCAAAGGATTTTATTTCGGTATTCAACCCATTCATGGGTGGTTATCTACCTTTATGTGTGTGTGTAACCCATGGTATTCCCGAATTACTACACTAGTCAATCACAATAGAGATATTTTAAGCTTACTATTGAACTTCCCTTGAGAATGATGACCATTTATCTTCAATCCCATCGAATGTAATATACTGATTTCGTGGAATGTATGGTATATATTGAGGTCCATGAGTAGAGATTAATTATTCATCCTAGTGTTTAATCTATGGCTTATGAAGTACTATTTTCATGTAATATATATGGATTTACCAATCTTTTTATTGAATATCAAATTATGAAATGTGTATTCATTAAGTAAAAATTTCCATTACCCATAATAGTTGAAATATTTAGTCAAATTATAAGAACTCCTTTTTTTTATGATTAACCTATTATGAAGGTATAAATAGTTGAGAGTGGAATAAAAGATCATACTAAATATAATGTTTTGGATTTAATACATGCATTTTGATTATTGGATTTTTCCATTCAGTCTCATTAATGACCATTCGGTAATAATAGATTCAACGAATTGGATCATTAATTATTTATTGGACTATATTTCTATTTTTCCATATATGATATAATTATTTACTATAGGTAATATGTATTAATTTTTGAACATTTGTATGTTGCTAACCAAACCATGAATAAAAATTATCTATGTGGTATAATTGTGATGTGTGATTTTTGGATCCAAGATTTCATGTTTTTGGGGAAGGTTATATTTGAGTGGGTCATCATAGTGAATCATAAAATGGTAAATGAAGTTTTGTAATATGAAAAAAACAACAATGTGATTTAGATATTAATATTCTTCAGATTAGCTAGTTATTACATATGGTTTATTTGGGTCTTCCCCCAGTAAGAATATCCAATGATAGCTTTTACACATAAGTGTGTAAAGATGGAGTGGGACTAGAAACGTAAGAGATATTTTGAGGAGCATAATATGAGTTTGAATTCTTAAAAAATGTTTATTCTAACAGAAATATTTTTGTGTACAATATTTTTTGGGATGGATCAAGCACACATTTGGGATGTGTCTAGACTCAAAGTAACCATGTTTTGGCCTGTGGTTCGTTCCAGTGAAACCCTCATGAGAAGAAATACCCAACCCAAGATATTGATATCTTAGTGGATAAGATCACACTCAAGATGTGTCATAACTATATTTTTGGGTAGAAAATTTCATTGCATTATCATCACAAAATCATTATGTATTTTTTCACTTAGAAGAATCTAAACGTGGGATGGTGATATTCGGTTGAGTACGTTGAGGCATTATATTTTAATATCATATATACCTAAAAAAGGAAATATATTAACTGATGCATTAAGAAGAAGTGTTCTAATCCATTCTATGAATAGATAAATTAAATAGTGATCATAAATGATATTTTTTTTATCAGCTTGGGAGTGATGGAGGTTGGAGGAATGGTGTTCTTAGCATTCAAAAATGTTCTATCATCTTTTGAGTGGTGATTTTAACTTGTGAAGATGAAATAAACTGAGTGTTCATGCCTTGATAAAATTTAAAAATTTGTTAGATCATTGACGGGTGGTCTTGGTCTCCAAATAGATCATTTTTTACCCATAGTAGGATTGTTGTTCCTTTTTCATTGAGATATAATTTTTTATCTAGTGGAAAAAGATTTATCTCAAACCATTAACCATGGATCTATAATGATTTTCCATGATATGTGATATCATTATTAGTGGTCAGGATAAGGAAACCAGTTGTGTATTTGGTATCGTGGTGTCTTAGTGTCAAAGTGGAATGACTGAACACTATAGACCTACATGTATTTTTTATCTATTTCCCGTTCTATTTGGAATGTGGGGATAAACATATATAGAATTAATCATAATTTATATATGGAATTTTTTTAGGAAGGATTTAATTTTTTTTTATGATAGAATTAATATATTATTTCATTTTAAAAAAAGGGAAACAAAAAATGTGGAGTAGCTTGGGTACTTGTATGTTTTAGAGATTTTGAGAATTCAGGGGTTCCCACTATGTTTTTTAATTAATTGGACTTGATGTTCACATGTAGATTTAGGAATATTATTTAGGAGGAAGTGAAAACCATATTGAAACTGTAGAATAATTATCATCCACATATGGATTTATAGATATAGGGGGATATATAGTTTTTTATGGATATTCTTCGGATTGTGTGCCCAATTTTGGTGGATCATTGGACTGGAATTTTCCACTGGTTATATTTTTTAACAGCAATAGTTATTAGGACATGAATATTACAACAACATTTGATGATTTTCATGGGTGTCTGGGTTGATGTACCTTGTGATGGGTTGAGTCAGGATATATTTAATTTGTTCGGATTATTATTATTCAATGGATGATGGAGTAGGATAAATTGATTGAGAGGCATTTGATCACCACACATATTTATAATAAATCATTTTTGGATGTTGGAGTGGGGTTCATTGATGAGGTACTAGTTCCATTATCTTTTTTAAGATATATGATCTTAAGAAATTTATTGGATATTATGATTTTATAGTGAGTATATTGTAATAACCACTTTCATTTTTATTATTTCTGTTCCAATAATTACATATTTTTCATTATTATTCCAGATTTTTAGTACTTCCGGCCATGAAATTGGGTGGATACATATAATAGTGAATTCAAGAGTTTGTTTGAATTTTCAGCACTAACCAGTAGTTTTTTCTCTTTACTGGATAGTTACATGATGTGTAATAGGACTACATGTTATGTAATGGCTGATGTACATATCACATGACATAAATACACAATGTAGGAATTTTAAACATTGAGTAAGGGTTAAACATCATATAATGTGAAAAATCATGTTTCTAATCAAGGGATATGTGTTTTTCAGCATTACATAAAATCAAATAATTTCTTGATGTGAATGGTATTATGTGTTGTATGATTTTTGGAGTTTCTACTTGTAGGTAGTCATATAGAATTGTGAGGATTCATTCCCCTTTGCAGCCTCCTCAACTAATCCATAGAAAGTACCCTTGGTGTCTTTTGCTGACTCTATTCCCTTCAAATATCTATGGTATTGTTTTCATCAATAGGGTTAGTAATTCCAATGTTTCATGTAAGATATCCTTTAATATTATTCAATATTCATGGTCATGGACCTATTTTTGGTATAGACCTATAATCAGATAATGTTTTTTTATCAATCCTTTTTAGTCTCTTATCAATCATTTTCTTCTGAAGGTAGATCTTATGGTTTCCAATACACTTTTTAAAATGTGTTTTGTTATTCCACATCTTTGAGTTAGGTGGACTTGTCCCAAAACTGTAAATTCCATAATTACCTATTATAGTTATTAAATCCTAGAGATTTTAAATGTAATTTCATTTGATGAAATTGATAAAGGTATGGGTTCCAATTTAATAGATATATATTTTTAAATATGATTTAATTTATTAAAAGAAGCAAATGGACTTTAAAACCCTAAATAAGATTTTAGTTGATTTAAAATGGATTTATATAATGTGATAGTGGTTTTGAAAATTTAAATTAATAATCACTGCACATGTAGATACTTGGGTTCATATAGAATGATACATTTGTGGACTATGTTTGTGTGACACCACTATATGGTACAATGTTTTATATTTATAGACTATGGAAGAATTAAAATCAATTGTAGATTACCTTATGCCTTTTTCCCGTGACTGTATATTACATATTATCCCATAAGATAGTGTTCGATTAGAAGGTGAGTCAATTATTTTTGGTTTTTTTACATGATAGATTATTTCATGTATGTTGGATGACATGAATTTTTATATTTAGATATTTATACCCTTTTTGGGAATTTTATTTTTCTATATTTGGAAAATGAGACATGAAATTTTTAGAAAACCCATGGAATGTTTTTCAAATGATTTAATATTTTTATTTATAGAAAATCGTTTAAAAATATTATATTTTATAGCTATAACTAGTAATATCCTATTATTAGAACATGTATATAGGATTTTTTGGTTTCCTTATAAAATATGTTTTCAATAACTAATTCTTCCATAAGCAGGCCATAGAACGTGATTTCCATAAAACAATTAATGGTGGGGGAATTATATAGCCCCTATACTTCTCTTTATCTTTCGGTCCTATTTTGTGGTGGTTTGGAGGTTACTGTTGGTCACATGGATGTTTTTTATACATGATATTTCATACATTTTGGTTTCGAACATTTATCTTAGTTTCATCTACCATTGTTTCTTATATCTTATGTAGTAGTATGTATTGTATACATATATTCTAAATATATTTTTTTTATTTCCTTATTACTCACATCATAATTGGTAGAATTATGTGACTGGTCTGGTTGACCCTATTTTCTCTCTCTAACCACCATAACAAATTGATTTTTTCAATGGTCATATGGTAATCCATTTATAGAATTGGTATTTCTTTATAATAGATATATTTCGATATATTAATGGGTTTTTTAATTATATGATGATTTATCTATATTGAATTACCTGTGGAAACCATTTTTGTGCTGAAGATAACAAGAGATATAAGGAATGACTTTTTGTTCTTTTTTGATCTCATGATCCATTGGTTCTTCAAGAAAAAAATTCATCCTTGTTTTTGAGAGAAATAGTTGATGTGAAAATTCATTGGTGCACAACCACATTCTAATATATTTATTTTTAAATAAAAAAAAATCATGGATATAAATATCCCAATTACAACTATCATAATTATAAAACATCCATTAGTTTTTTTAAAATGATCTTTAGAAAAAATTCATATTACCTTCATTTCTAATTGAACCCTGGACTATAAACTCATTATATATTTATGGATTTTTGGTGGTTTATAATATCATGAAACTATCCACAATCATTCTCTATTAGTCCATTAGAAATTTTTTTCTCTTCCAAATATATATTTTAACATCCCAACAATGTTATCTCAATTTGAAAACCACTTTATAGATCGTATCACATAAAATTTATGTCTTCCAATTTCCATTTTTATGGATGTTTTATTATTAATATTTTTTTGGGTTTCTATGAAGGAATTTTAAAATTTAAACCATTTATGACAAAAAATTAATTTTGAAAGAGAAATTAATTTTATGGGGCCTTGAATGTAACATCCAAATATTTAATTAAATATATTTTTTCAAATCAGTTTAAATTATTTGGTAGATTTAATCATATGAAAAAGAAATTTTTTTCTCACGTTACACTCTAGAATGAGTTTCTTCAATACCTTGCATGGAATATGAAATAATGATTCCTAGAAGCAATAAATAATACTATTTAAAATATGACCATTATAATCAATAACTTAAATTTAATGGTCTAAATATTATTAACTAATTTATAATATATATATATATTATAATAAATATAAATTTATTAATAAATTTATATTAAATAGTTAATCAATTTTTAGTAATGTAATTATATTAATACGAAGTATATATTCTTGAAAAATATTTTTTATTTATTTTCCTGAGAATATAATATAATTAATTTGTTGTTATTTTTGAAACTTTATTAGATAAAAATATATTAATATTAAAATATATAATATATAAACTACATTGAGTAATAATTTTGGAATTTTTGGAAAAATAATGACTTTCTAATAAATAGTGAAATTTACAAATAATTATAAATTTATAATTTCTTTTAAATAAATAAAATAATTTCAATTACCAATAATGTTTTTATTTAAATAAAGAATACTTATGTTATATTTATTCCACTTAATTTATTTTTGAGGAAATTTATGTTGATTATTTGTATAAGATTATTTTTGGGATAAAAATTATTATTTTATGAAATCCTTTTTAAAGTGTATAATGCTCGTCAATTTTAAATTTCAAAAACTTCCACCAATAATGAACTTGTATACATAAAAATATATATTATAAATGATGAAGTTTTAAATTATATTACTATTGTTATTATTATTATATATCTATTAAATATAAAATAATATTGTTCCTGAAATTTACACCCCCCGAAAAACCAATTTTTCATCCAATCTATTGGGTTTTTTAATTTAAATTATCCACTTCAATAAATTGAAATTTTTACAATTTATTACATATTTGGGGTTATAAAAACATATATTTTCTAATATGATCATCATAAATTTTCACCATAATTAATTTTTAATGAAGTAAAAGTTATTTTATATTTTAGGTGAATATGGGTTTATTAGGGGTTAAACTAAAGAGATTTGAGACAAATGACTTATAAACATGTCTGATACCCCTTTTATGGACACACATTGACCATATAACATCTCATTAGTCGGAATGTTTCATTTTTATCTTTTTTTGAATTTGAATGTGTGACTATAGCATTGTCTTTTAAAAAATATCAATTATACCCCCACCTCACTTATAAAAGGACACCCCTCCCATCATATTCTCAGCATTCTAGAACCCATTGTATTAGATAAAAATAACCAAACAATTTCACAAATTCACTCAATTAAAACCAAGAGTCTTTAATTTTTCCATATGTCCATCCTAATGATCCTTTCATAGAAAACCAGATGATGTTTTCTAAATAAGAGTTAATTTTCTTAATCAAGAATATAATTTTATTTCTTCATAAACGCCCAAAATTTCTTATTAAAATGATTAAATAAAAACCTAATTATATTAAATATATTTATATCATATTAGTTTAATGAAATATCTATATCATATGTGTTATTAAACTTTATTGGAAAATATATCTATACCCACGTACTGAAACTGTGGGTGTATATCTTGAAATATTTGGTATAGGATATACCTAGGGTACCAGGAAACCATGGGAAATTGTGGATTTGGTATAGCCACAAGATATATCTAGATATTATGAACCGTTGGTATAACTTTGATAAAATAAGAGGTCACTAGATTCGATCTCTGGATAACCCCTTTACTCTTTTGGCATAGTACCTATCCCATATTTTTCTTATTGATATATAAATATAGATTTAATTATATATATTTATATAAACAATGTCTATAGGTTGAAAACGATGGGATTAGGTGTTCCCATGATTTTTTTTATCGCGTGAATTTTATTTTTTCACTCCATATAGTTGGAATGTTATACACACGGTTTTGGTAAACCATGGGTATAGGTCCTATAAACCCTATACCCATGGTTTTAAAATATTCAAGGTTATAGGTCACAAAAAAAAACATAATACCCATGGTTTATGAAAACACATGGTTATAGGTCTTGAAAAAAAACATATACCCATGGTTATCCTAGAACTATTTCTATATGTGGCCTTATACCGAGCGTTTTGGGAAAACTGTAGGTATATGACCATTTAACAGTAGTGAAATAATTAATTATGTGTATATAGGACTACCAACAAATCAACCAATGTATTTGATTTTCCATCACCACTTCCAACTAATGGATATTATTATTTATTAAAGATTCAATATGAAATATATGATATTATTATACTTTAGGAATTATTATATCACAAATAAATTCTTATATTTAATTTTGTGTGAATACTATAACTTGATCCCTATTATGGTAGACTATATCCTCATGAAGTGATGTGATTTTTTTATTCCTTTAATGTAATGTAATAATTATTGGATTACTATATATATTTGAAATATATTACATAAAATAGTAATTTTATGGTAATATATTATTTAACTTTTTAAATTTCAATTCATTGAGATAATGAAACATCTATTTAGAAAGACCCGAGATTATTAATCATATATATATAATATATTTTATGAATAATAAATTCCTAAAACAAACACATGTGTTAGGACCAAAATAGTTTAATATATTTTCATAATAGTAACAAAAGCCTATAATTTCATGATTGATATTCAATGTTCCTCAAAAAAATCATCCTATTAATTAATCTTATTAATATAAAATACATAAAATCATTCTTCAAAACCTGGGGAATTGAAAGATAAAAAAAGTTAATCTTAGATGCTCAGTAAGGATAAATAATGATGATATATATTTATAACATTAGAATAATGGTATTAGAGTATTTACATAATATTTTAAAACCCAAACCCATACATCAAAGTTCATAATTTAGTGTTATGGCCTACAGATTGGTGGTTCAAAAAGAATGAATTCTATATGAATCCAATAATGTGGTACATGAGAGTATAACATTAAAATAAGTCGTATATTTTTTTAAAACACATATACCTTTAAAATCACATATCAGGGATACCCACCAAGTAATTTTTAACATGTTATGATTATTTTAGGTACTTGTGTACCTACTTCCGGAATGGGGTAACCACCCACATACCCTTTTTCTCCATTAGACAAAGACCCATATATCATTATTTTTGGGATTGGGAGAAACAGACATGAACCCTATGGTCACATAGATCATTAATCATTATGCAATGAATTGTAGTGATATATAGGACCCACCATTGACATAATTAAAATAGTACAAATGTGATCCACTAGATAGTAAAACATTTATCAGATTATAACGCATGAAATGAAATGAGATTCATAATCATTCAATACTATCATTAAATATTGATAAGAGATAGACATAATAATAATTTTACAATTTCATTATAGCATAACCATTGAAAATATATATTATTTTCATAAGTATTTTATCATGTTGTAACTCGTAGAAGAGAAACTATTTTCATAAACATATTTCTTCATAAACATAAGAAACTCAATGAAATAATAAGAATGGTAACCTTAGGACATTTCCAATGTAAATTTTATGTAACATAAAATGATTTCATATATGATGGAATATGATTTCAAAAATTAAATTGGAACAATTTACTGAGGAGAAATAACTTTTCACTGAATATAAAAAATTGAAACCCAAGTCATTTTAGATGTAAATTTATTTAAAAATAAACATGAAATCATATGAAGAGATATTTAAAAAATATCAACAGGAAAATATTTTTTACATTTTTAAAATAAATTTTAAAAATTAAAAAATTTGAAATCTATTTTTAGAAATCATCGTTTCAGAAGAAAAAAGGGTATTGATTGATTAAATGATTTTCCTAAAAAAATTGTTTTCTTAAAACAAAATGTGTAAATAACAATTGTAAAATGAAGTTAGCACATGTATTATAAATCTGTAACAATAGGGGAATAAAATAAATGAGTTTATTGAGAAATAAATCATAATATTTTACCATTTGAATCACAATCTTAAACAATTCTCATAAATTATGATATTATATTATAAAATGATTACCAATGTATAACTCTACAATATAATACCCATGGTAATGATATTATCAAATGGTTATGAAAAAATATAAAATTTTAAAGAAATGGACCATAAAATAGATTCATTTATTATATATATCACATAAATAAATAGTTGTTCAACATGGAAAGTGTCTCACAAATGTATAAAGTGAAATGTAAATTGCTGACCACTATTTTAATATTCTTAATTGTAATCCAAAAAAAATATCGTCAAATGAAACTCTAAATATCATTAAATTAAATGTATTAATGATATAACAAGTAATATGTGGTATAACAACATATAATATGATAGAATAAATCATTTTAATATTTATTTTCATGAACAAGATAGCTATATTAGTTATAGAAACATTCCGTTTTTTTAATCCAAAATAAATTTTTTCTAATAAAACAGTTTTCCTATAAGGTACTAATTAAGTGAATAAATTAAAATATTTAAAATTTTAATTGTATATAATGTATATCAATTTTTAAATAAGAATTTATAAAATTTACATTCCATGATATTTTAGGATTTTTCGAATATTTATTTTATTTGAATAGTGAAAAATACATATTTTAATAAATAGAATTTTACTTTCAATAAATATTGTAATTTAAGAAATTAATTTTTTTAATATTATTTAAATACCATATTTATCAAATATTACTATAATTTTTTTATCAACATTATATTTTTTACTGACTATTTTTTTGTTTAAAATTAGTTGTTTATAATAAAACATGAAATACAAAAAGTAATTCTGTTATATGGATTATTTTCGAGGCAGGTGCTAAGACGACATGCAATTTGGAGGCCATGGGTTCTCGTGATAAAGTTTTTAAATATATTATAATATCAAATAGAATTTATGCATAAATTTCCTACTAAAAATCAAAAAATTCAAAAAATCTAATATGATCAGAAATTTAAGTGAACTATTGAGTTCTAAATTGATGTTTTACCTCAGCCATGTCATAATCTTAGTCTACGCGAGTCATTTTTTAAAAAAAATTTACAAAATTAAAATTAATTAAATAAATAATTTATTAATTTATTTTGTTTTCTACAGCATAGAGACAATGCCCACATTATATATATATATATATGTGGGAATTGTCTCATACATGACTGCTTATTCCTGGAGTCCCTAACACCTTTTGGTGAGAGTGTATTTGGAGGAAAACAAAATATTAGGTTTGGACTGTGGATCATTCCCTTATTGGAGTTAGAAAATATTTTCTCTAGTGACAAAAAAACCATTCATCATCAATGATAGATCCAATTTTCCAGTATGATTTTTTTTTATATCGATTTATTCCCCATTCGTAATTTGTTCGATGAACGCAAATCAGTCAATGAATAGATCGATTTGTAGATTCATCACCTTGTATGGTGGGTTTCATTTCAGGGTCAATTCTGGATTAATTAATTTATTCCTATCAATATATTCATTGATTATACTATAGAAACAAATAAAGACCGACCTTAAAATTTATCAATGTTCATTCCTCTCGTTTTTTGTGGTCCTTCCCCCGATTCATCGATTGTCACATGCTTTCTTCGTCTTTTCCACAATTCGACTCTTCTCAATCCATCTTATATTGGGAACCTATTTCTTGTTGAAATGATCCCATATCATTCTTATTAGATTAGAATGGCCAAAATGAGGTGGTAAAAGATACATTGAGTGATTCAAAATACTGATGATTCGTGAATTTTATTTCATTGATGTTCTACGACATGAAATGATGAATTAAGATTTGACCCAATTTATGAGAAGATATGGTGAATAAACACATTAATTAAATGATATAATTGTTGAAACACCATATATATTTATTTTCAGGGAAAGGAAACTACCATATTTAGGGTTAGAGAATAAGATGGGGTGTGGGGGAAAGAAAACAGGATTCTGGAAAATCTTGTCAAAAACGGTGTGTAATCCGAGATTACATTGCATGTGGAACCCCTGGATTCAATGATAGGGTCTATCCAATGTAAAGGATCACATGGTCTATGATCCCTATCATAAGATGTGTGAGCCTCCATATTTGACTTGACATGTACTTCGTAAGTACATCGACACGAGTTGGGGTACATGAATATAGACATGCCATGTACTCCCACATGGACACGAACACACATTGTACTCCCACACATACATGACATGGAATACAAAGACCAAAAAATAGACAAGAATTCAGTAAATGGGAACCGCTAAGTGATATGTGACGAATAGTGTTTTTCTCTACATGTTGTGTACTTATTCTGTGTGACATGTGGATGGATACTGCATATTTTCTGTGGATCTTCCACATGTGTAGCACATCTAATAGTTGTACATGAATTGTACCCCTTGGGAAACATCATGTAGTCCCCCAATAGTTCATGAGGCTATTTATTTTAATATTTTGGAACATTATAGGTTGATCATGTTCCATTGGTCCTTTTACATGATGGTATAGTGTGACATTACATCCACATCACTAGATTATGATCACTATTGGAGCTTGAGTCTTAAATAGATTTTTAGTGTCACTCAATGGGAATTTAGTATGATCCTCCATAATACTGTGTTGAATTTTTCTTAATAATCATTTATTCCATGAATTGGTTGTTGATTCCCCATCTAGGAGATCATATTGGTAGGGCTTGCAAAATCATGGACGTAGGGTCCCCTATGTAGCAGGTTGATATTCACTACTTTCTTAGTCTCCCCCAAACTATCTATGCATTAACACATGTTTATGTATCATTGTTTTCTTAGAATAGAAAACTTCATGTGGGTGGGACTAATAAACCAGACCTCTTCTTTGGGTGTCACTAATTGTAGACATTCTCTTAGAATGAGTTCTCCTAAAACGAGTGTTTCTTTGAGAAAAATACATTGGTTGGAAGTTGGTTATAACCACCTAATGATGTGTTGAATTTCCTAAGTATATCTGGTTTTTGATTTTTTATGTTATACATTTTTTTATATCTTGTATTGTGTTGACTATACTTGGTGCTTCATGTTTATTTTTTTCAGGGTCTCTTTCTGAGTATTCTTTAACCTACCCTTGCATAATATTTTCCCTTACATTTCATGACTGGTGCTAATGAAAACCCTTTTTATGGTGTCCATATAATATTGGGAGAGGTTGGATCATATATTTAGCCTTTTAGATCGAGGTTTTTACCGAGAGAATTAAGTGGAATTAGTCCCCATCCCTGGAGTAGGGTGGACTCTTTATAGTTTTTGTTTGGTTTGTTTTGAACCATATTATATTTTTAGTAATTTAGTTTATCGTACACTGTTTTGAAATCATAGATTTATGAATTAATTATTTTAGTTTTTTTACATTTCCACATTGTGTGGTTTTTTATATGTGTGTTGGGGTGAAGGTACATTAGGATAATGCCTCCCAATTCCTATATATACCAACTTGGTGCCGGTTACAAGCCTCTTCTATATTAGAGGATTGATTGGGGTATTAGCTACACATACCCCACTGGGATGGGTCATGAAAGAGTGGTATCAGAGAGGTGAGTACTACCATAGGACCTGATTCGGTGATATTGGTTTGTTCAAACATTGATTAAGGTTTCAATTTCTTGTTTTAGGCAATGGAATCCACTGTTGGTGTGGAAGAAGACATATCAACACACTAGGACTCTAATAATATGATTTTTAATTTGATACATAAGAACACGGGTTTTATGGAGGAAAATGACACATCCATCATATAGAAATGGATTTTTTCTATATGTACTTATTAAGTTATCTCCCCAGATATAATATTTTGACTATGGTATATCTTGTCAAATTTTTGGATACCGACACATAGATATACATCCATGATTCCACTTTGGGATCACAGGGATCATAATCCTAGTGATGAATCTTCAGTACATGGACTTGTACCAGATATAGAGCTTCTTAAAGGTTTACCAGTTATACCACCACTAGTTGACTAGTATATAGAACCATAATTACCATCTATAGATACATATAGGCTATGTGAGTTTCATTGGTTTTAGAGGTAGATGCCTATATAGTTTTGGGGTATATAAGATCCCCAAGTTTCTATGGAATGTCTATAAGAATTCACTATAATTGTTTCCATTAATAGGATGCCTACAGATCAAATGGTAGTCCTCATAGTGAGTCATTTTCAGATATATAATGATTGATGGTGGAGCATGGTGACTCAATCCCATGATGAGACATGTCTCCTATATTGAAATCGATCATCTACATAAAAAGTAGTTCTACCTGACCACATTGGGATTGGTATTAATATAGGATCTTCTGCACATGTAGCAATAAAATATGGTAATGATAGAATACTCAAAGAGATTAAATGATCTCTCATGTTACGCTTTGGATATGGTGTGGGTCCAATTCTTCAAGTCTTAGATATTTTAGCAGGGATTGCCCAAGGACATAAGGGTATCATCGATATCTATTATAAATTCCATGTATGTAGAGTGCATGAGAGTACCTTGATGGTAGATTTTTTTCTACCAGAGTAGGCACCAATATTGGAAGATACCATTGGGAACCCAATAGATAATACATCAACAGTACAAAGCTGACGATAGTCACTGAGATCCAAGAAGGCCATACAATTTAGGAGGAGATCCCAAGATCCATGGTTTATGGTGAATGGTTCTCAGGGTGGCTCAAATCATTTGAGATACATGCAATGTTCCCCTTATAATGGTCTATGAAATCTAACACAAAATTTCCTAACCCAAAGTACATTTCATTGGGAGATGACTGAGGGATCTCTTAGCCAATTAAAATGGTTGGATAAGGGTGCTCAATTGGGATGAAAATGTGGAAGAGGGGTCATCTAGGCATTATGTGGAGATATAAGGTTTGATCTGTTACCACCACCACCTATAGTGAGACCACACCATGATCAGGGAGCTAGTGGGTTTCGATGAGGCTAGTTATAGGCTGTGGAGGCCTATAAAACTGAGTCTCTATTGATGATATGATGCACGATCTGTGTCTTTTCTACAATAGATTATGTATTGATAGAATCATTTTCTAGCCATTCCTTGTTACTTCATTGGTTCAAATAATAGAGATTTTGATTGAACTATTAGGTCTACCTTTGTAGATAGATAATCCTACAAGATTTGATTCGGTGATTTCTCACATCTGTTGAAAGTGAATCATGATTCTTGGTGGAGAGTGATTTGAATTGGATCTCTTTTTTGGAGAAATGAGGCCTTACAATGTTTTCTTAGTTATAGAATTTCTATATACAATTCATTTTTAAATTGATTATTTAAGTATATAATGTTATTTATACAATTTGATGGAAGTATGTATTCTTTTTTTGGTGATATGGAAAACATGATAGCGTGGGACATAATAATTCATAAGAGTGTTTAGATGATTACTACTTAGTTGTCTAGCCTGACCCTTGGTGTAGGGGATATTATTAGTTTTTGGTTTCCTTCCTTGGTGGTGGAGTATGATGGAGTCTTCTCAGAATATGTGCAAGGTTTACCTCCCCCCAGAGAGGTTTATTGCTTCATCGACATGCATTGTAGGATTTAATTAATATCTATATCTGCATTTAAGACGGCTCCTATAATGATTAAAGATATGAGGATATATTTGGAGGATTTCTAGGGAAAGGGATTCATTATATCAAGATTTTCCCCTAGGAATCCTCAGTTTTTCATTACAATAATTCAAATTGGTGATTTATGTTTTTTTTTTGATTATTGGTGCTTGAAATCGGTGACGATGATGATCAAGTATACACTACCTAGGTTCGATGAACTCTAGGATCTATTGAAAGTGGTATGATGGTTCTTGATGATTGATCGTAGGTAAGTTTATCCCCATCTATGTGTAAGAGATGAAGTTATATTGAAGAAGGCAATTAGATATTTCAGTGGTCACTATATGTATATGGAGATTTTGTTTTCAATGAAATATTCCCAATTATATTTCATGAGACTAATAAAATAGATATTTTAGCCTTTCTTGGACTAGTTCGTTGTATTTTTCACCAATGAAATCCTATGGTATTAGATATCTGAGGAGGAGCATGTGAGACACTTGAGTATGGTTCTAGACACACTCTGAGAGAACTATATTTTTAGGAACCTTCCAAAGTATCAGTTCTATAATTGAGATTTCCACATTATGGGACATTTCATCTCATTTGATTGAATTTTACTAGATATAGAGTAGGTTGAGGTGGTTTTTTTTTGGAAGGGACCCAAAAATGTTACTGAGGTGAAATGTTTTCTTGGATTTTTTGGGTACTATAAAAGGTTTTTTCCTGACTTCCACATAGTGGTAGCACCATTGAAAACCATGAACATGAATGGGAATCCTTTCATGTGGATAAAAAAGTAAAAGAAGTTATTTTAAGAATTAATGTAGAGGTTAATGATAGATCCCATTATGATGTTACCAGAGGATGGTGTTGATAATGTAGTGTTCCTTGATGTAGCATTGACTGGAATTTCTTATGTTCTGACATTGGGGATAGCAATTATATTCTATGGTTCATCCTAGGTGAGGGAACATGTGATAAACTACATAACCCATGATCTTCATTTATAAGTATATTATTTTTCATTGAATATGTGTTGACAATACCTTATGGGTGAGTGATTTATTATGTACTCCGACCATAATAGTCTCAACTACCACTTTACTTAGAAGGATCATAATTTTACATAGATACAATGGGTATAAGTTCCTACACGATTATGACATTCAGACTATATATACTCATGGGAAGGGGAACATGGTTGTATATTCTATGAGTAGGAGATCTAGTTTGTAGTTGCTGAACGATGTTCCATATTAGTTGGCCTTGTTTCGTTTTTCCCTTTTGTATTTAGATGGAGAGGCTTACCTAACGTAGATGGTTATCACCCCTCGAATCATACAATGTGTATGGGAGGTAGAACTTGGTCATATTGATTTTGAAACCATATTTGATGAGATATCCACATGAAATTCTCCATAAATATTTTCAATGGGTGAGGAGAACATTGTTCTTTTCAAAGGATGAAAGATGGTAACAATGACGTTGTGGGAGGAGGATCTGATAGAGTGTCATATGTCCCCTTTGATGGTACATCTAGGTATATAAAATAACTACCATGACTTCCCATGTTATTGTTGGTGTCTATAGATGAAAAACTAAGTTACAGAGTTTGTCTCTCTATTCCTTACTTGTCCAGAAATGAAGGCTGGGAACCATGTTCTAGTGGGCTTAGATGACCCCCTTGAGGTGCCAGAGTGGAAAAGGAATGCTATATCTATTGACATCCTGATTGATTACCATGTACGTATGGAGTAAAACATTCAATCTGGGTGATCATAGACCGATTAAACATGTAAACCCAATTCATAGGTATACAAAATCAGAGTTCTATAGAGATACCGAGATGCCTCTACAAGATGGAGATAGTCCTAATCCATGGAGTCCCTCAAATTATTGTTTCATAAAGTGATGATTTATTCATATACCAATTTTGGTAGAGATTACCAGAGGAATTTGGAACCTAGTTATACTTGAGAACAATATTTCAACCCCAATATAACAGGTATATTGAGCATACCATCATCGTTATAGATTACATGTTGTGAGATTCCATGTTGTATTTGGGTAATATTTGGGAGGACCATTGACCCATGATGGTATTAGTGTATAACAAAAATTACCATTTAACCAATTGTATTGATCAATTCCCAGATTTGTACCGGATACCATTCTGGTCACCACTTTCTAGGACTGATCCATGCGATTTTACACTCATGGGACAAGATTTGGTTGAAGTTACTACAGAGAATATAAAGATCATCTATGAGCAGATGAAGACTGCATATAGCTGTCTGATGAATTATGTGGGATTATGATGAAGGACTGTAGTGTTCGAGGAGGGAGAACATGTGTTCCAGATGGTCTCACCTCGATGTTGATTGAGGATGTTTGGCTGAAACAACAAGATATAACTATGATTCATCAATCAATTACAAATTTTTTTGTAGATTTGTAGAGGTGGTGTCCCTGTTATCTCAACCAACACATTGGACGAGGTACATGACATCGTCCACATGTTGTGTATTAAGAGGTACGTGAATGAATGATCACATGTTATCACCGTAGCTGATCTGGACATCAATAATGGGGAAAACATTGTTGTGTACCTAATAGTGATCAAGGATCAACAAGAGGGGATCCTTCATGGGAAATAGATTCCATTGTATCATATCTAGAGGTAGAACATGATTCATTATGAGAACACATGGGAGATAGAGTATTAGAATCTTTCATATTAACCACATATATTTTTGTATCCCTTGTTTTATATTCTAATGTCGTAAATTACTGAGGTGGGTAGGATGTAAAATATTATATATTTCTTTTATTATTTTTATATGTTATATGGATTTTTTTAGACCAAGTGCTGAGAGGGGGTGTGATTCTAAGGCCTTTTTATACTAGAATAAATGCTTGAAATATATTAAAATATTAAATAGAATTCATGTGTAGTATTCCAAAAAAACTAGAAAGTAAATGTAAAAAGGTACACAGATCAGAAATATGAGAGAATAATTGAGTTCTAAATGATTATTTTACCATATTCATGGCCTAATATTTTTCACTGTGGGTCATTCTGTCAAAAATAATTCATGTGAGTGAAATTAATAAAATAAATTTACTCAATAATTTATTTTATTTTCATTAACACATCCACCATCTCACTATTTAATATAATTCTATGGAAATTGGGTTAGGGTTGGACTCTAAACCTTTGATACCTAGAATATATATGGGGATATAATTCATGGAATAAAACAATAGATTATGATCAGACATTGGATCATCATGTATGTAGAGTTAGAGGATCTCTTCAATAATGTCAATGAAAATGTTCTACCCCAATGATCAATCCCAAATCTGGGCAGGATGTTCTTTTATGTGGATTACTTATCCATTCATAATTTCTACAATAAACACAAATCAGTCATTGAAGAGATAGATTTTAAAATTTGAATCCTTAATGGATGAGTTTGATTTATGGATAAATTTTGGAGGAATTTCTTTATAGTTATCAATATTTTTATTTTATATCCCTTGGAAAAAATAAATATTAATAGGAAAATTGCTTTAGGTTGGTTCCCATAGATTTGCTTTGAATTTTTCTATTGATTTTTCATTTTTTGTTGGTATTCATCGTTTTCCCAAAATCGCGACTATTCCTGATCCATCGATCATTCTACAACCATTTCATATTGAAAAATTTAGATATCTTAGATCTAGGATTATATCAACATGATGAATATATGACAATAGAGGTGAAGCTATTCAAAAAACAGATGATTCTCTATTTCTCCTTCATTAATGTTATTCCATGCAAAAGGGATAATGACGATTTTATATGATTTTGGAGTAGATATCTTGATGGAACACATTGATTCAATGCTAGAAGGGAAAAATAAACAAGGATATTCAATTTCATTGTACGGAAACCTCCAAATCAAGTTCCTAATAATTTTCCATGTCCTAGGAGGATAAATATGGGATTCAAAATAATCCAATAGAACATGGTGTGTAATATAGGATAACATACCATGTGGGGGCCCCTTGCTAAGGCACTAGGTTTTATCCATTGTAAAGTATCACATGGCGTGTGACCCCTATCACACAATGAGTGACCTTGCATGGTTGAATCGACATGAACATCAAAATGACATAAATAGGGGTTGGTGTACACCGACTTGAACACATCATGTACTCCCACATAGACACGGGAAGCCCATGTAATCCCACATAGTCACATATTGGTTTAAAATGATCAGTACATAGACATAGCTAAGGCACACATGCGTGACAATATGACACAAGGGGGATACCTTGTGTCTCTACATACTGTGTATATGGAGACGACATGTCGTGTTAGGATCTTCGACATATGGATGACATGGGATAGCTAGACATGCAATTACCCAATGGTACACACTGTATACTTCCACCAAGATAGTGTTACGCTCATCGTTTCCCTAGTTTGGACAAGTATTGGTTGGTATCATTCCCTTGGTCCCTTTACATTAGGGTATTGTGAGATATTACATCCACATCACTATATTGGGATCCCCTCTAGAGACCAAGTCTTAGATAGTGTTATGGTGTCCCCCTACGACATAGGAGTGCGATGCACTATCATCCCTAGTTCGAGTTTTGGGAATAAACATGACCTACCTGAATAGGTAATTGATCATATATCTAAATGGACATATTTTTAGTGTATTTTTAATTTTTGACATTTTACCCCTACATAGTATGTTGATCCAAACGGGGTTCATGGTGTCCACCAACAGTTTTAGATGTAACCCCATCCTATGTATCGTGGTCACCTTAGACTAGAGAAGTTCTTTGGGTAGGGTCAAATGATCAAAACCTCTTTGTTGAGTGTATATGGTAGTAGTATGGCTCATGGAGCATGTTCTTCTCAAATGAGTGTGACTTAGATCAGAATCTGGTGGATGGAAGTTGGCATTGACAGCCTAACGACGTGATGTCTTCCATTAGAATATTCAGGGTTTTCTTTCTTTTATTACACATTTATATTTATGTAATGTATTTTTATGAACATAGTTGGTGCTTGGTGTTTTGTTTTTTAGGGTGTCTTACTGAGTTTTTTTATACTCACCCATGCATGGGATTATCCCACACATATTATTTTTTGTGCAGATGATAACCCTTTTGATGGAGTCCCTGGAGGACTGGGAGAGGATGGAGTTTAGATGTAGATAGTCCGGATGAGGTTTTTATCATGATCATTCATTTGACTTATTCATACCACTTTTATTTTGATAAAATCATTATAGTTTTGGTTGGGATGGTTTTTTCCATTTTTTGTTCTCATTACTTTCACTTTCTCAATTTATTATGGGATCATTGAGGTATGAATTCATTATTTTAGTTGATTTATATTTATGAATTGTGTGGTATTGTAGATGTGTTTAAATGTTAATGAACATTTGGATAGTTCCTTTCATTTTTTGGACATACCTACTCAGTGTTGGTCACTTTCCCCTGGCCTACTAGAAGCAGGCATGGGGTAGTCATAGCACAGGGCCCTCAAGGACATTTCATGAAAATCCTAAAAGTAAACGAATTTGAATTCATGAACAATAATCAAGATCATGTAATGTTTATGGCTGGGTCTTCATAGTTATTACTAGAAGATAATTTTAGTACATTGGAGGTCAGGATAATTATAAAAACTATACCTTGAATGATTTAAACTTATAATAAATTGAAAATAAAATAAAATTTTAAGATAAATATATTTCATTATCAAATATATTTCTTTTTATAATGGTCTTCCTTATAAGTAATACGGAAAATATAGTGGAAAGGAACTGAGAGGAACATATCCATTCAAATAATATTTCTATGATGGTAGGAATATAAAACTAACAGTTTTAATTAGTGATGACTCTATTGGATGAAGATATAAATGGTGTTGGTATTCATTCTATAGTGGAACCAAATCTTCCATGAAGGAAAATTTCTATTGAGGCTTATTCCTTGTGGAAATATCCCGCATCATCTAGTGGATCATCAGACCTTTTGATAGCTAATGGATGTTTAAATTCTCTTGAAATGATAATTTAGGTCATGGGATGTTTAGAACATAAAAACTTATCCCTTTAAATTTATATTTCTGAATATGAAGTTGATTGATCGTGGGTTGTGGTAATGAATAACAGCAAAAAATGTGATCCTAATGTCATATAATGAGATCCATTCAAGGTTATTTTACTATATAAATGTACCCCAATGGTTATTTGATTATATATTGAAAATAAATTTCATGAATTGAGATAGAAATATGAATGTTCTATAGATTCATATGATGAAAAAATTACAAGATTTTCTATATTTGTGAAAAATTATATTTCATACAATAATAGTAAATTTAATAAATTTTATTTAGGTTTTAAACAAATTTGAGAATTTTCATTTTCAATTATAGAATTAAAATCATACAATAAATTGTTTTGTTATAATGAGAATATTAATATTGTGTTTTTGAAATTAACATATGTTGTGATTAAATATTAATAATAGGTTATAATGGAAGGAAATGAAGAGAAATCAACTCTATAGTCTAGAGGTAGGCCCCAAAAAACTTCCAAGTGTAAAACTAAAATTTCAATAAAACGTCTGATAAAATCTTGTATGCTTTCCCAAGGTTTCTAGTTTGGATACAAGAAATGTGACTATAAAAATAGATTCCATAACAACAAAATTATGGGTTAACTGATTTCCATCCAACATTTATGTTTTTTATTTCTAGTGATATGGGTCATTATGATAATTCATGTCAACTTTTGATAGCATCGGATGGAAATAATCAGGATAAGAAACATAAATGTATGGCCAAATAATTTACTACTACAACGAGGGTTGATGTTGGGCCCTAAAATTATGCGGTGAATTGTATTTTAATTATGAATTTTAATTTTACCAAGACCCTGTATGGATATGGAACATCACATTCCTTCATTTTAATGTAATTTTAATGTAAATTAGCAATATTACCTCATAAATCTAGAATTTAAATATTGGGAAAATTTCATGGTGGATTTATTAATTTATTGATGATTTGTTTGAATATTCATATTTTAATCAGTGGGATAGTTTATCCAAAAAATATTTTTTTAAATGGACATACTAGTGTTTGATATTTTAAAGGTTATCGATTTGATTTCATTTTATCATGTTAATATAGAATTTTGGGCTGTGATTTTTTGTCGAACAACTTCCTTCCATTTATGACATTCAAATAATTTGAGAAATTATTTATTTGCAGTAGTGAATGTTTCCTAGATTAAATCAATGAAAATATTTAAACTATTCAAATTTGTGACGAGATAGTAGTAAATAAAGACATGAATGTAATGAATATTTAATTTTAGGTTATAATTCATTATTATGAGGTATAGTTTACTACTAGAATAATAATTTATGCCTCTTTCTAAAAAACCTTATTTAATTTCTTTAGTGGAACGTTTTGTCTTGAGAAAAAAGTTACACAAGACATTACATATAGGTTTCATTTAACCAAATACCATCTCTTTGGGTGATCCTGTTTTTTTTAGTAAACAAAATATGGTTAAATGAAATATTATATTAATTATATAGCTTTGAATAAAATCACTATTAAGAATAAGTAACATTTTAACTATATCTATGATTTTATTGATTACATCGAGGGAGATTTATATTTTCGAAGAATCACATGAGGTCAGGGTACCATCAGCTGAATGTTATTGTAGGATAAATTTTGAAGACTATATTTTAGAATATATATATGGGAACAATGAATTTTTATTTATGTATTTTGGGTTTTATAATGAATATTTTGTACTTATATACCTTGTGAATATTTTTTCATCAATTATTTCATAATTTGGGGTTGTTATTATTAATGAATTGTTGGAATATTTTAAAAATAAATAGGAACATGAAATACACTTATGGATTCTTTTTCAATCATTAAATGAAATGAAAGTGAGCGAAATTTGTTGAATGTTTGGTTTTTCATTGAAAATGAATTCAGTCAATGGATATATTTATTATAATGATCGAATAACTATTGACCAATCTAGAATAAAATTATAAGATGAAGGGAATATACCTTCAAATATAAAAAAGATTTCTATTTTTTTATTAGATTGTTATTACCAACGTATTCTAAATAATGTTTTGGGGTTTCTATCCCACTAAATAAGTCAACTAAAAAATGAGTTAAATTATTATGGAAAAAAAATTTCATAATTATTTTTAGGAACTAATAATATTATTGATGGAAGTAATCATGGATTACAATTGAATGATTCAGTATCATCATTGAAATGAGAAGGTGTTTATGATGATTTCTATTAAAAAAATAATGCTAAACTAAACATGTTACAATTGTATTGTGATAATTTATATAATTAGTTTATTAATATTTCCCTACAAGATGGAGAAGTAAGGAAATTAATTATTTTGTTTTAGGATTCAGTACTTCACAATTTTTAGAAAATAATTATGAAATCTAATTACAAGGATCAATAATTTCTAAAAATAGTACGATCACTAAGAAATGTAAGTTGACTAACATTAATATTGTTAAAGAAGTTATTCTAGGACATTTTAAATTGTTATCAGTGACATGTGGTTCCTTTTAGATGAAAGAGATGTCTAGTGAAGATCACATTTCTATATAGTGCATTAGTATTGGTAGAACTAGGATGTATATAGACTATCATGTTTATTAGTGGTGGGATGGAATGAAAATATACTTCTAAAAATTTACCATGACATTTCTTCCTTTTCAACTGGTGAAATTACTTTGAAAAAATCAAATTTCATTCTTCATCCTTTTCCAGTTTTAGTATGGAATTGGAAATTATATCCATGTAGATCATGTTGGGATTTCTAAGAACATCTAATTTTGACGACATGATTTGTGTTACTATTTATCGATTAACTATCACCGCAAATTTCCTTCCCATTATACATGAAATGAATATATCTCTTATTTCATAAATATTTATAATTTATATAGTTAGGTTAAATGTGTTTCCTCTCTCAATGTAATCCCACTGTGATCTCAAGATCGCATCTAATTTCGGGAAAGGACATCTGAAGTCACTGAGTGCTGAATTATATTTCTCAACATTTTTTCACCCTCAACTTGATTGATAGTCTATGTAAATAATTCAGAGCAAGGAAGATATGTTTCATCCTTATTTTATATATTACATGGTAAGTTGGGATTAATATCATACATTGGTTGAGTTTTTTTATAGTAACATTATTCATTCAAGGGTATAGATTGGACCATTCGAGGCATTATATGGTAAGTGGTTCAAAAAACTATCTTGTTGGGATGATGTTGGGGAAAATAATTTGATTGGAGAATATTTGTTAGTGGAAATGGATGAGAAGGTGTAGTTGATTCAGAATCATATGAGGATGGATAAGAAGAGTCATGAAATATATATGGATAACTGAAGTAAAGATCCTTCCTTTGAGGTAGTCGATCATGTATTTTATAAGGCTTCTAAATGGAATAATTCTTAGTGTTTTGGAAAAAATGGAAACATAGTTACATAACTCGTAGAACTATATGAAATCCTAGATAATGCTGGATTTCTTTCAAACGTACTGGATATTTACTATAGTTTATCTCAGGTGCACATTGTATTTCATGTTTCAATGATATATATGTGTGTGAAATTCGCCTCATGTTTCAAAAGATGAATTAATTTTTTTTGAAGAGATTATTTATTATTAGTGATAAATTTATTAGAATCACTACCATTGTGATACATTATTTATGAATAAGGGCATTCACTATCTTAATAATTTATAGAAGAACTATATAGTCGAAGAGGAAATAAAAGAATCCGAAAATGCTATGACGGAAGTAAATCCAAACTCATTTAATGATTGATTAAAATATTGATGAATAAATTTATTTAATCACGTAATCATGTAAAACTCTAGTTAATTATATGATAAAGAATTTTAAAATTTATTAAAAAAATAAGATAGTTATATTAGATATAAAAATATTAAATAATTCTAAATAAAAATGGGAATTTTTCTAGGAAAATAGATTTCATATTATGTATTATTTAATAGGAAAATTTATAAATTTTTTTATTTTAATATGATAAAATTTATATATATTTTTAAATAATATTAACGGAAAATAGTTATGGTGACAATTAGTTATTTTTTAGAATATTTTATTCAATAAAAAGTGAGAAATAATAAATTTTAAAAAATTATTTTTTACTTTACTAAATTAATTAATTTAGCAGTCCTAATATATTTTTAACATTATTTAATGTAGCCCAAGTATTATTTATTTTATTTTATTACTTTTTATGTCATAATTATATTGGGTTTTAGTATTTTATTCATTGGGATTAATAATAATGTTTTCAAAAGAATGTATAAAAATGCATAATGTTTCTCCTATCACACCTAGATTTTTATCATTGACCTTTCATCCAATTTATCATTTGTCATATGGTTTTGGAATCATCATGAAAGTGTTATGGTCGTGAGTCTTGAGATTTAGGGTCTTTTTATCATGGCTCACGGTTGGCACATACTTATAGAAAACCATGTGAACTAGGCAAGAAAACTATAATATATTTGGTGTGCTTTTGGTTGAGGTTGATCGAACAATGCATGGTTAATAAAACTGATCATAAGTCATTATTAAACCCACATTATAGGGGTAGAACGATTCCACATTGTTGACACACAATTTAACACACCGTGTGTCCTAACTAGGTAATCTACTAGATGTCAATAGAAATGTGAAATAACTCTATTTTCAATTGAGTTTTTATATTGACAAACCACAAATTTATTCATCCTTCTAGTTTTCATAGTCCTAGTAGAGATTATCCTTTGATCGTAATACCTATAGTTCACATCATGGTGTAGATCTATGGCGATTATTCATGTATGGGGCAAGATTTCTCAAGGAAATGTTATCTCTCTCCTCCAACTTCAATATTCTACCATTTTCATAAGACATCTCTTTCTTCTATTGTCATGGGGATCTAGGGTTTCTATTTCCATTAATTTTTATTGGGGGTCATCTGTGGTTATGGTTTCTTGTGGTTTTTCATTCAATCATGGACATTGGTGAGGTGGTTTTTGGTATGTGTTGTTGAAGCACTATGAGATTGAGGTTGGTTTTCTTTAAACATTACTTATTAATTAATAAAACATAGGTTTCTTGATATTTGGACAATACTGGAATATGTAATAGTGATGTGTGATATTTGAAATGTCTTATTACTATTCAAAGTGGGGACTTCTTCATTTTTATTGTGATCAATGGAATTCTTTTGTTTAATGTTGTTCACCAATTGTTCGATGAAATCTATGGTTTCCATTTTGAAGAGAATCTTTATATCTAATGTAGTTTTTGGATTTGATAATGTATGTGTGATATATGAAATGATGATTTGGGTTGCTTAAATGGGTTTCCAAATTGGTTTAAGATTTTAAATATGTATGCATTTTTTTAATAATCGTTTTGGAATTTGATGGTGGTTAATGGTGCGTTTGTGAATTTGATGAAAATGGATTTCACATAAAAATTCGATTTGAGAACTCATTTGGGATTTTAAAAATTATTAGGAAATGAAACATATTTTATTTTGCGTTTTTGGAATGGTGGTTTTGGTTATTTGAAAAATGATAATTTCTTAATGAATTATGGATGGACCATTTGGTAGTTTTGTTAAAATGGTGACTGTGTTTATCAGGATAACTCTCCTTAAAAAATATCTTGCTAATTTTATTCTGAATGGGAGAGAAATCCTCACTATGGACTGCTCATGACCCATTAAATATTTTCTAAATGGGAGATCCTCAGTGTGGACTCCTTTGGGAACTACATTTTATTCCAATGGATTATTTTGGGTTACTCAGGTTATTATAGATTTTTGAATTATTATTATATATGTCCATGTGATTAGATTCTCATTTGAATCACCCTATTTTACATCATGACATGGGAACAACGAATAATGATCTAATTTTTTTAGAATTATTATTGTACTAGATTAGGATACACACCAGATAGTTTCCCATACCAAGGGGATATATTGAGTTTTGTTGCTATGAGATAGTGCCCCTTAGTATCTGTCATACACAGGATAGCTGAGAATGTGAGGGAGTTATTGATGTAATCAAGTGAGGTATGATATATAAGATGATTCAACATGTAATAGTATGTTATGGATTATTCAGGATATTGTAGGTTTACCAATCACTATTAGAACATAGTTCTCTATGGAGAATTATTATGTTGCACCATTGGTTAGATTCCCTAGTGAGATATTTTAACATTTTCTTTATTGTTTTATTTTTGTGATTAATGATTGAGTAGCATTACATTATGAACAGAAAGATAAAATGATCTCATGTATTTTTGGAAAAAGGTTTGGGAAATGTTTTTTCACTCATTGCCTCTTATAAATGGACAGTTACCTTTTCCTTTTGAAATGAATATGGTCTCACCTAGAAAAATATTATGGTTCTAAATGTTAAAATGGTAAATGTACAAAGTTTCATATTAAAGTGGATAACATGTGTGGAAAACATACTTTAATATATTTTACTTCATAAATGAAGTTGAGGATTCAATTATTTTAAAGGAATTGTATTGGGAATATACTGTTTGGGAATTACTAAAGTTTTTTAATTCTCAAAAATTCAACTTATTCATATTTTTAGATTTAAGTGTTGTCTTATCTTGGTTTTGATCACCAAGGAATATAGTTTTTCTTAGTGTCGGAGGTTGACCCTCAGGGTCACATGGAGACCTAGTGGTCCTCTGGTTTTGTAAGGGTTTTTTGGGAAGCTTGGTGTATTTATTAGATTAATGTTTATGATATTTACATTATATATATATATATTGTATTATCTATTTATCATTCATTAGTTTAATTTAATTATTTGGATTCAGTGTAATTATTTCGTTGGTTTCAATGTTTATGATCTAAACATGTTTCCAACCCTTGGGGATTGGGAACGCCTGTCAGGAAATGTCACAAATCGGCATGTTTGACTATTTTAGGGTGGGCCCATGATAGTTTGTGACAAAATGGTATTAGAGGAGGTCTACCTCTTTAGACAACCTCTCTTTTAGAGTTTTATTTATTACTTGAGGATGTCAAGGTAGATGGATTTGGACTATCAGAACATGGGGTGGATATCTAGGGGAGTGTCTATAGAACACATTCTAGGTTGAAACCACAAGATTCCATGGGATGTTGGATTTTATTTACTCCTTTGGTTCATGTGGTTGTCTAATATTTAGGATACAAAAAGGGTGTTGGGTTAGTGGTATCAGTGAGCTCCCTAGTCCAGGAAAGCCATGTGGTGCTAGGGAAATGGTCCTATATTTCTATATATGTTGTTGGTGTGATTTTCTTTTGCAACCAACCATATTTCCTAGTCACCAATCTACACAAACATCCCCTTGTGATTTTATTCGATTTTTTCATTGGTTTGAAATTTTTTTGGGAACTATATCTTTGAAGTTATCAAAACATAATTTTTTGTGTCATTTGTTTGATTTATTTTAATTAGGAAATGGATTTTATGAATTAATTTTGATGAATGGTTTATATAAATAGATTTTTATACTCTAAATATATATTTTATTGAATTTTATTATTTAAAATGTAGAAATGTTTTTTATAGAGAGTGTTTGGAACCTTCATTTAAATGAGAGGTAATGATTTTTAATCAAATTATTTTTTATGGAATTGAATATTTTGAGATGCTAATAATATTTCAAATGTGACTCATGAGATATATATTCTTAAATGGTTTGAATTTTGGAGTATGAACATTGATTTTTATTGAATTTTTAGTGGTATATCTAGAAAAGTTTTAAATTTTTAAATGATTAGTGATTGAAATTTAGAAACATGGATGTAAATTTTTTTTTTGAAAATATGAATTTTTTTTTCCCTCAGTGTTTCCATGGGTGCTCATATGCATGAATCGTGTGGTTAAGTGGTGTGATGGATGCTTTTATTAGAATATGTGGATGGTTTACAAGGGTTTAATGAGAATGTGAATGTGTGAGGATCCATTTAGCACCATTGGTGAGTAAGTAAATCCACCATGATTGTTTAATATTCCTTTTTATAAAAAGGAACATTTTGTATTTAAGAGAGAAAATGGTTTTGAGGTTCATTTTCCCCATGGTTTGTGTATGATTCATATCTGGTGTTTCTAATTGATAACTCATGTTGGGGAGTTGATTTTTATTAAGATCTTTTTTCATGATGTTTAGTGCTATACCATATAATGATTTGATTTATATTTAATGTGTGGCCATGGTTGGTTTACCATTGGGATATCATAATGATTATCAACGTAAGGATTTACTTCATGAGTTTCCTATGATTGAGAGACCACTCTTTTATAGACTAGCAGATCATCTCAAAATTGAAGACTAGTTATAGAATATTAATAGATAATTTATTTTCTAAGAGATTCTATATTTCATGAAGGTTATTTTTTCCAATATCATTATTAAATGAATGACCATGATGTGGTGGATGTTTCTCACTCCAAAAAATACTTGGGACGATATTTCCTAGGATTTCTTCATGGTTACATTAATGAAAAAATATTTCTCTAATATATTAATTGTGATAAAGGGGATGAATACGTGTTATTTTCTTCAAGGTAATAGATCATTGTATTTAAATTATCCATCATGTTATGGAAATTGTTCCATACACTCTTTAGTGGGCCACAAATGATTATGTTAATTCCCAATGTTTTGAGTTTGGGCTTCATCAAGATGTTCAGTGGAATGTGTTAGAGTTTGCTTTAGCCTATTTAGCTAGTTGGAAAGGAAATATGTTCATGTTGATGTTGTTATATGAGGACTCCTTTAGGTATCTATCATTCCTTCCATTCATGAAATTGGGGATGGTAATTCTAGTAATGAGATCCGAATGTGACCTAAAGTTGGTGTTAATGGTATTTGGGTTAAAAAATTTCTTTCTCATTCATCATATTATTTCAATAATAGGATCATGGTTTTTCATCATTGCAGCAATCCATACAATAAAGAGTCATGATTATATTATTATATTAAGAAATTTCATTCTTTTAGATGACTTGGTCACATGAAATGGGGTTTTCAAGGTGTTTCTAAGAAGTAATCTGGTGCTAGTTTTTAGGTGTAGAGTGTATTGGAGTTGGTTCCCTGGAAACCAAATTCTTTTTTACTTTATGATAAATTCTTATTCACTCGATGAATATTAATAAAATTGTTATTGAATTATGATTGTACTTATATGTTAAATATTATGTGATAAATCCCTATGAATACCGATCACAGTAAAAGGTCATTGAAGATCCCTACTATGATGAGAAACTAGAAGTTCCCTGACACTATTCTGGAAAATACCTTCTATGGATGGATTATATCATTGGAAGGGATTCAAATGATACAAGATATTAAATTTGGGGACTCATGAAACTTAGAGGCAACTTCACATGGTGTGCACTATTGGTAATTTTTATGTTGATATTATGATAACAATACATGCAGATAGTAAATCTACATTCATACGTGTCATTGTATGATCAGATTATCAGATGTGTGTATTGGTTATTAGAAATTATAATGATTATTAATGGCAATTATATCTCACGCACATAGACATATTAAAGATATTTGTGACCAGAGATGTTCACAGTGAGGTAAGATATGTTGGATGCATCACGGGGAATACAACATTAATGAATAATGTGAGGAAGGATTTTTCCCTTCCATATAAGTCGATATCTTAGGACCTTTGATTATATTGATATAGCTTATTTAATTCCATGACCAAGCCCTTCTCTAAAAATGCTTATATTTCAGTGAGACAATGTTTGAGAAATCAAGCACATGAGTTGATGTAATTTCCATGCAACCCTCTTGATTGGAGATATCTGGAAAAAAATTAATTATATTACATGGTAAGAGATTGTATGAGGTGACATGTCATTAAAACATCAACATAATTCTATTTGGTTCCATAACTTTTTGCTAAACAGAAATCTTTGACTTTAGTCAAGCTCACCTAATTCAAATGAGTAAGAGACCTAAAGGGTCACATACTATGTGTTTCCAGTATATCAAATAAATAATTATTTTATTTAACTAGTTGAATAAATATTATTCTTGGTTTTGGTTTTATAAATATTCCAGTATTTCAGTCCACATTTATTTCATCACTAGTTATTCGAGATAATATTTTGTGGATGGAATATTTATTTATCACTGAATAATGAAATTATATTTATTTAATATATAAATAGAAATTCTTCAAGTCCGGATAAATATTGATTTGAATTAGGTGACCATGTCATTATTCTGGTGAGAAATAATATTAAATATTATTTGGTTAAATAATATTTAAATATAACATTCCTGTTAATCACATGTTAATGAAATAATAGCATTACTTTTATTATTTGACATGGGGTTTCACATGTAATAATAAATTATGTAACAACACTTTGGAAAATTATTTTTTATTACTTGGTAAATTAGATTCTTCTTTATGTTATTATTCTCAAAATTAGCCAAGGGATCATTCCACCAGTTAAGCAATCATTGCGCACACAACATCCTTAGATAAAATCTATCAATCCTAGAGAACTCATCCCCCTCCATGAATGCTATCATGAAAGAGATAGATTCTCCACCACTGGATCTATGAGATCTCTTTAGATGTGATTCTCAATACGATCAATGGTGGACAATACAAGTGGAAGAATCATTTGTGATAGTACTCAGAGACTACCTTGGTGATATTTTGAGATATGTGGAGCATGTATGGATAACTTCTAGAGGATTCATATCCTTGGATTCTACATAAAGATGAATAATCACCTTAGATCAAATGTCAAATGCATAAATGAAGATAGAATCACCATGGAACTAATTATTTATTTAATTAAATTAATTATAAAGAAAATATAATGATCCTATCTTATCATTTCTGTAAAGACCTGAGACTTGACGTACATGGACATTACATTACTTTTGCGGAATACTTAGTACATAACAAAAACACACACACAAGGATCGTAATAGTTTAGTGTCTTTGGAAACTCGGAACGTAATCTTCTAATCGTGGTGAAAGTTCTTCAATATATCCCATAAAGATCTTCCCCTTTTTTTTACCTAAAACCTTTCTTTTTATCCTGGGGAAAAGAAAACATAAAAGGGTGAGCTCAAATGATCAGTAAGGGTAAACAAAAGAAAAATCAATCACATCATATTCATAAGAACATATCTTTTGGAAATCTTAACCTGCAAAAGAGAGCATAATTTCATAACATGGGATAAATCATTGTAGTGAAATGAAATCCCAATAATCATAACTTAAAACATGAAACTTTGTGGCATACACACATAATCTTAGATAATAATTTCTTGTTAGTCAATACTAATTTCCAAGACTATCTTAGTGGACAAAGTCCCTTTCTGAATCGAGTAACCCTCGTTTCAGTCCTGTTTCACTGAACCGGTATAACCTACCATTTCAGCCATTTCTATCTCATGAGATATAAAATCTTTACCCAATGCATTGGAGGGAGATATAGGTCCCACCCATCCTATAATTATACCATTCTTATGTGTGCCACAAAATCATAAACCATACATCATATCATAACCCATGTAATAAAAATGGGATTCTTAAACAAAATGACATCATAAAACAATTCATATAAGATAAAGGAATTCATAAAAATAATTCCATCACAACATAACCAAATCAATGTAATAATAGGGATATAAACAGAACCCTATGTTATCTTAGATGGGAAATAATTTTGATAAAACACTTGAAATGTATTCTTGAGGAAAATATCCTTTCTTCTTCAAAATCAATTTCTTTTCACAATATGTAATGCAATTTTAAAAGAAAGAGATTTTATTGAAAATATTCATGAAATCTTTTGGAGGAATCTTCATGAAAATAAGGCTTTATAAAACCATAAAAACTCGTTCGTGTCGTATAAGTTAAAAAAAACATTCTTCGTACTTTTGTCGAAAAAGTCAAAAAGTACCTCGTACGAAAAACGACAAAAGATTCCTTTCATATATTTTACTAAAAACTCACCAAAGGGTAGAATTGGATTTAAAAAATTGTAGGTGGATGGAAATAACATTACATATTGAGGAAACATAGATTTGGATGATAAAATACACCCCAGTAAATACCAACGTATAAACAATCTCGGATAAAAATGAGATTGTGATATTTCCCCTTACCTTAGGTTCGACTTGCTTTGTATGTGTCTTAACCTCCTGTATAATGATTTAAATAATGTTATTGACTTATTCCAGAATCATATTCATTGTTATTATATCATATATGGTCCACTTATGACTTTATATTACCCGTTCATTTGTAAATTCATGTTAAAGTAGCGTTTTGGGTAAAATCGTCTCATTTGTCGTTCGTGTTTTAACTTGTAATTATTCATATGATTGGATTGATCATAATTACGTAATTCCAGAATTTAAAACATGATTTATATATAATATATATTCAGAATATACATATATAATAAATCAGTAAATTGAAAGAAATACACCATTCATGGAGACGGTAGTCCGTACGTACGCATGAACGGTGTTTTCGTTTCCTTATTGAATTGAATGGAATTAAGTAGATGACATACATATAAATATAAATAATTCCAGTATCATTATCAGGTCATATATTTCATTAGTACTTATTATATATACTTTATAATCATTCCTGAATGGTTAATCATTGAGAATGAATCTCATCGCGTCGTGGAGACGGTAGTCCGTACGTACGCACGAGCGATGATATCGTTCCCATGGTCGTGGAATTGTGTTGAAGTGTATGTATACTATTTCAGTATCAATATCACTTTATAGTAATCATATATAGTTACTAATTACACCTTTATACCCATCCAATTAAGGTGGTGGCAGAAAATAGATTACACCACGGCGTGGAGACGGTATTCCTTTTGTACGCACGCGCGGTGATTTCCTTATTCCGTAGGATTGATAGAAGGTTAATTAGAGTTATTTCATATTTATAATAACATATCAGTATATAAGAAATACTGATGTTATTACTTTATCATGAAACAACTAAATAAGAAGAAGTTTAAGAAGAAATTAATTGAAAAAGATCGGTAATGGATATTACCTCTTTTTGACGCGCCTTTTCTTAGCCTCCACTTAAATAACTAAGGATGGTCTTTGTAGAAGACCCATACCTCTAGGATGATATTAGGGAAGTGGAGAAGGTATTTTTTCCGGGGTTGGGCGAGCTTTAAGGCTCAAAGTTGTGTGAGGAAGAGAGGCAGGAGGTGTCCTTTTATAAGGGAGGAGAGGGGCACCTTAAGAATATCTCAAAATATTGTTTTATATTAAAGTCAAAATCGGTTTATAATGGTTCCAAAGGGTCTTATTTATAAGCTAAAGTGGGGATGGGTCGAAATCCTATCAACCAATAGGATTTAGACAAGTTTAGGTTATTATTTTAACCTTATCAATTAGATTTAACTTTAAGTTAAATAATTTAACTTTTACCGTGTCTTTTTGTTTTCTTACACTATATGGTTAATACACTTACTATAACATGCCAAAAGAACCCCAAATTGTTTATTATTAATATATATATCCTTATCTAAGTCATTTGGCCGAACATTATATTTTTAGGAATAAAATAACAATTAATAATATATTATTTGATTTAAAAACTATTTTGTGTCAATTTTGACACTATTTTATATATGATTTTTGTGAAAGTCATAACAGAATTATATGTTCGAAAAAAGTTGATTAAATAAATACTAATATATCATAGTAACCTATAAAATTATTTTAATTCATAAAAAGTCTTAAATTACATTTATTTTGGTATTTATAATATCAATTATGTCAATATTTCATTAATAAGATAATTACTGCATCATCTTTGTGTCATAAATAAATTAACGTGTTTGATGTCTAAAAATTAAAAATAAAATACCACCATGTAGGAAATCTTTTTAGATTTCTAATGAATATTTAAAATCGAATTTATCTTATTTGTAACCCTATATTAAAAATGTTTTAGTAAATAAACTTTGATTTTAACTCTTTTAACTCTTCTTTGAATTAAATAATAATAAATGTCCTAATCTAATCCAAGTGGGCCTAAATGATAATATTTTACACTTAAGGTTGTTTTCAGTCGACATACAATTGTCCAATAGGATTAGGACATGTGTTAGGGTAAAATTAATATCATTGTTACCCTTAATTACCCTATTTACTTTTAACCGTGGTAAATAAAAGTAAAAAGTTACTATTCACCAAAAATTATTTTCATCTCATTGAACCACATTTTACTTACTGAAATCAACCGTGTCTCTCGGATTTTTGAAATTCCATTCACAGAATCGGTAAAATTAAGTTTTATGAAAAATTCAGTTTTTTAACTACCACTTAGTAGTTTCACTATTCATCAAAAATTGATGTTTTTCAGAACAATGCAAAAATTTCATCATAAGCTATATTTCATATTCCGAATTCAAAAATGAAGTCTATTTTACAAAATTCATAACATAGAAGTTGCATTAATAAATTTTATAATTAAATCCCGATGTTAAAACAAATAGCGTGTTTTTAAGAAACAATATCTATCAAAAGTTTGACACTTGTTTATGTCTGGTTTAAATGTGAAATTATATCCAATGACCAAAATTGTATTAAATTGTAAAAATATATTATAAATATACTTTAAAACCACTCAAATTAATAATTAATCACTATTAATTATTTTGATTAAAAAAGTTGTTTTTAGTTAAAATTTAGTAATTTTCACTATTTATCAGAATATGAAAGTTATCCAAAAAGTACCAAAATTTCATGTTAGGATAAATTCGATACTACGAATCCAAAAATGAAGTCCATTTTGAGAGCTAAAATTTCTAAAATTTAAAAAGTGGTTATTACTATTCATAACGGCTAGTTTTAATAATATTTTAATAGCATATCGTTGTTTTGTGGAACTCATTATTGCGTACTACACACGCTATCGAGGAAGGTTGCGATTGCATGTAATGCAAGGCAAGTCAATGATGCGTGTTGTGAAAGCTCCTTTTGGTGTAGCGTACAACACAATACATTAATAAAATAAAAAAAAATATTTTTCATAAAATCTCGGGCTGTTACATTCTACCCCCCTTAAAATGAATTTCACCCTCGAAATTCGTCGGGGTTATAAATGGTTTACTATTAGAAAGTTTCTTTAATAGAAACCGACATCGTAAAAAGTAATATCAAAACCAATCTTTAAAAACAAAAGTATGAAACGTAACGGTTACCTAAATAAACTAATCATTGGGTTTCCACATAGGTGAAAATATGGATATGGAAGAGAAATCTAACCATCATGTTCTGATGGAGAGTGGTAGAGAACATGGCTATGGAAAATCCAGCAATCACAAAGCCATAAATTTGTAATGATCTAAGGTACCATCTTATTCATCAGATATAAGATCACTAGGACAACATTTTTGGTTTTCAAGATCATTTCCCTAAAGATAAAGAATTTGAATTAGAATAAATACTTACTTTATTTTGGTACAATCTCACTGTTGTTCGTGCCTTTTACAATTTCCACTTCATCTCTTAAATAAATGAAGTTGAATTTGTTATTCGTGAAGTGTTAGCAGATCATGTGATAAAATGACGGGTCATTCCATCTATCTCAAACAAAAGATTAGCAAAAATTATATACATAAGTCGATCTATAGTGAGATTAATCATATATAGTTCCTAAAATGGACTTATACTTCAAATATCATACTGCTTAATATAATAAAACTTGTTTCTACTAAACATGGGATTTCTGTAGGCCAGTGGTAGGTGATAAAGGCCAGTCGCACTTCGGTTGTGGGTTCGATTCCCACAGCCTTCTCCGACGCCATGGGATGCCGCCCGTCCTGCATGTTGTCCTTTTTCTAAAACTATATTACTATAACATCCCATCAATAATATCGAAAAAAAACTTTTATCCTTAAATAATACTAACTTATGTCCAACATAATCCATTCCAATCTTTAGGCTTATCCATAATACTGCAGTCCACTCTCATAACATAGTGAAAACGATTACCAGAGATTTAACACCATCGTCGATCCCCATATATCATAAGATATGTTTTTTTGGTCACATTCCAAACATTCAAAGTCCTTAATCATGTATTCTCTTGAATACCTTAGTGAAAACATGAGTGCAGTTAAAATTTAAAACTTTCCACATACCAAAATCCTCAAAATTCTATATACTCAAACAATGATATCACTTAGTCCTTATATCAATCATGAGATCATGAATACTGTTAAACATTTCGTTTTCTCATTTTCCCTTCATTATGCGCATATCATCTTATTTCCAAAAATATCTCAATTACATTGAATACCACATTAGACCAATACATAAATATTCCAATACTCCATGATACAATATTATTTTGGAATCCCATTACATAAACACTTAATCATCCCACCACATCGTTATCTTATTCAACATCGCCAATGGTGATCGCATGTGACTTCCCTTTGTCCTTTGCCTTAAGCGGTTGCTCATGTCGATCATCACTAACCCTTGGATTAGGGAATTTATTAGCATAATGCCCCATTTCCTTGCACTTGAAGCATTGAAGTGTTGGTGGTGCGTTCTCTGTAGTTTTTTCTTTATTCACAACATTAGAAACCCTTTTTCCATTACTTCGACACTCAGCTGCTCGATGAACTTCTTTTCCACACTTAAAACATTTTCTAGTCCCTTTAAGACAATATCCACCATGCTTCTTTCCACACTTTGTGCATAAGGAAACATTCATCTTCTTTTCACCATTATTCTGAGATTTCTCCTTGAACTCCATCTTTCGTTTCTTGTCAAAACCATGAGATGGATATGTAACACAAACTTCCATTTCTACCTAGATAGCACAACGCACAATTTCTTCATATCTACTGAAGTCTCTTATAGCTAATTCCCTTCGAGGAATTGGTTTTATGCTACTGAAAAATTGATCAACTTTACTTTCAGGTTGGATGATAATGCCAGATGCATACCTTGCAAGTCTTGTAAAATTCGCTTCGTATATACCAACAGATTCATCATCCTTTTGCTTTAGTTCAAGAAACTCCTTCTCCATCATTGTTCGAATAATACGAGGGATGTAATTACTGAAAAACAAGTTCTTGAACTCGTCCCATTCCATGGACTCAATTTCATCTCTTGGCCTCGTATTCTTGATAAGATTCCACCATTGATCAGCTTCACCTTCCAAATGATATACTGATAAGATGACTTTATCATGTTCAGAACATTGAAGAACTGAAAATATCTTTTCAGTGGTACTGATCCATTGTTCGGCAACAACTGGATCGGAAGTCCCACTGAAAGAAGGTGGACGTTGCCTCATGAAGGACTCAATAGAATACTGTTCCTTTCTCTGCTCATTTGGAAGTCCAGAATGATTCATATCTTGTGTAAGGATAGCAATAAGATTTTGCACTCCATCTCCCATAACATTTGTTTGTTCATGAGGACAATCATTTCATTTTCCATTGCATTGATCAACATGGTTCCTTCAGGTTCTAGCCATCATCTAAAACCCAAAAAGAATAGTGTGAGAGGCAAAAATCATTCTAGGGAAAACAACATAATAAAGGAGGAGTACCATCAATATCTAAAATCTTAGGTTTAATTCTATGATCGTTAGCGTAGTTCTAGTACTATAACCTATACGTATACTTAACCTTAGGGACCTCCCTAGACATACCGTAGAAATATCTCTAGGGATCTCACTAACGTTTTCGCGTCCTAGTTTCGAAAGGTTGACTAAACCTTTCCTCTGATACCAACTGTAATGACCCGAGACTTGACGTACATGGACATTTCATTAATTCTACGGAATACTTAGTACATAACAAAAACAAACACACAAGGCTCGTAATAGTTTAGCGTCTTTGGAAACTCGGAACGTAATCTTCTAATCGTGGTGAAAGTTCTTCAATATCTCCTATAAAGATCTTCCCCTTTTTTTTACCTAAAACCTTTCATTATATCATGGGGAAAAGAAAACATAAAAGGGTGAGCTCAAATGCTCAGTAAGGGTAAACAAAAGAAAAATCAATCACATCATATTCATAAGAACATAACTTTTGGAAATCTTAACCTGCAAAAGAGAGCATAATTTCATAACATGGGATAAATCATAGTAGTGAAATGAAATCCCAATAATCATAACATAAAACATGAAACTTTTTGGAATACACAGATAATCATAGAGAATAATTTCTTGTTAGTCAAGACTCATTGCCAAGACTATCTTAGTGGAGAAAGTCCCTTTCTGAATCGAGTAACCCTCGTTTCAGTCCTGTTTCACTGAACCGGTATAACCTACCATTTCAGCCTTGTCTATCTAATGAGATATAAAATCTATACCCAATGCATTGGAGGGAGATATAGGTACCACCCATATTATAATGATACCATTCTTATGTGTGCCACAAAATCATAAACCATGCATCATAGTATAACCCATGCAATAAAAATGGGATTCTTAAACAACATGACATCATAAAACAATTGAAATGTATTCTTGAGGAAAATATCCTTTCTTCTTCAAAATCAATTTCATTTCACAAAACGTCATGAAATTTTAAAAGAAAGAGATTTGATTGAAAATAGTCATGAAATATTTTGGAGGAAGCTTCATGAAAATAAGTATTTATAAAACCATAAAAACCCGTTCGTTCAGTATAAGTTAAAAAAACATTCTTCGTACTTTTGTCGAAAAAGTCAAAAAGTACCTCGTACGAAAAACGACAAAAGATTTCTTTCATATCTTTTACTAAAAACTCACCAAAGGGTGAAATTGGATTTAAAAAATTGTAGGTAGATGGAAATAACATTACATATTGAGGAAACATAGATGTGGATGATAAAATACACCCCAGTAAATACAAACGTATAAACAATCTCGAATAAAAATGAGATTGTGATATTTCCCCTTACCTTAGGTTCGAATTGCTTTGTAAGTGTCCGAACCTCCTATATAATGATTTAAATAATGTTATTGACTTATTCCAGAATCATATTCATTGTTATTATATCATATATGGTCCACTTATGTCTTTATATTACCTGTTCTTTTGTAAATTCATGTTAAAGTAGCATTTTGGGTAAAATCGTCTCATTTGTCGTTCGTGTTTTAACTTGTAATTATTCATATGATTGGTTAGAACATAATTACATAATTCCAGAATATAAAACATGATTTATATATAATATTTATTCAGAATATACATATATAATAAATCAGTAAATGGAAAGAAATACACCGTTCATGGAGACGGTAGTCCGTACGTACGCATGAACGCTGTTTTTGTTTCCTTATTGAATTGAATGGAATTAAGTAGATGACATAAATATAAATATAAATAATTCCAGTATCATTATCAGGTCATATATTTCATTAGTACTTATTATATATACTTTATAATCATTCATGAATGGTTAATCATTGAGAATGAATCTCATCGCGTCGTGGAGACGGTAGTCCGTACGTACGCACGAGCGATGATATCGTTCCCATGGTCGTGGAATTGTGTTGAAGTGTATGTATACTATTTCAGTATCAATATCACTTTATAATAATCATATATAGTTACTAATTACACCTTTATACCCATCCAATTAAGGTGGTGGCAGAAAATAGATTACACCACGGCGTGGAGACGGTATTCCGTACGTACGCACGCGCGGTGATTTCCTTTTTCTGTAGGACGGATAGAAGGTTAATTATAGTTGTTTCATATTTATAATAACATATCAGTATATAATAAATACTGATGTCATTACTTTATCATGAAAAAACTAAAGAAGAAGATGTTGAAGAAGAAAGAAATTGAAAAAGACCGGTAATGGATATTACCTCTTTTTGACGCGCCTTTTCTTAGACCCCACTTAAAGAACTAAGGATGGTCTTTGAAGAAGACCAGGACCTCTAGGATGATACTAGGGAAGTGTAGAAGGGATTTTGGCAGGGGTTGGCCAAGCTTGAAGTCTCAAAGTTGTGTGAGGAAGAGAGGGAGGAGGTGTCCTTTTATAAGGGAGGAGAGGGGCACCTTAGGAATATCTCAAAATATTATATTATATTAAAGTCAAAATCGGTTTATAATGGTTCCAGAGGCTCTTATTTCGAAGCTAAAGTGGGGATGGCTCGAAATCCTATCAACCAATAGGATTTAGACAAGTTTAGGTTATTATTTTACCCTTATCAATTAGATGTAACGTTATGTTAAATAATTTAACTTTTACCGTGTCTTTTTGTTTTCTTACACTATATGGTTAATACACTTACTATAACATGCCAAACTAACCCCAAATTGTTTATTATTAATATATATATCCTTATCTAAGTCATTTGGCCGAACCTTAGATTTTTAGGAATAAAAGAACAATTAATAATATAATATTTTATTTAAAAAATATTTTGTGTCAATTTTGACACTATTTGATATATGATTTTTGTGAAAGTCATAACAGAATTATATGTTCTAAAGAAGTTGATTATATAAATAATAATATATCATAGTAACCTAGAAAATTAGTGGAATTCATAAAAAGTCTTAAATTTCTTTTATTTTGGTATTTATAATATCAATTATGTCAATATTTCATTAATAAGATAATTACTTCATCATCTTTGTGTCATAAATAAATTAAATTATATGATGTCTAAAAATTACAAATAAAATACCATCATGTAGGAAATATTTCTATATTTATAATGAATATTTACAATCGAATTTATCTTATGTATAACCCTATATTAAAAATGTTTTAGAAAATAAACATTGATTTTAACTCTTTTAACTCTTCTTTGAATTAAATAATAATAAATATCCTAATCTAATCCAAGTGGGCCTAAATGATAATATTTTACACTTAAGGTTGTTTTTGGTCGAGATACACTTGTCTAATAGTATTAGGACATGTGTTAGGGTAAAATTAATATCATTGTTACCCTTAATTACCCTATTTACTTTTAACCGTGGTAAATAAAAGTAAAAAGTTACTATTCACCAAAAATTATTTTCATCTCATTGAACCACATTTTACTTACTGACATCAACCGTGTCTCTCGGATTTTTGAAATTCCATTCACGGAATCGGTAAAATTAAGTTTTATAAAAAATTCAGTTTTTTAACTATCACTTAGTAGTTTCACTATTCATAAAAAATTGATGTTTTTCAGAAAAATGCCAAAATTTCATCCTCAGCTATATTTCATATTCCAAATTCAAAAATGAAGTCTATTTTACCAAATTCATAACATATAAGTTGCATTAATTAATTTTATAATTAAATCCCGCTGTTAAAACAAATAGCGTGTTTTTTAGAAACAATATCTATCAAAAGATTGACACTTGTTTATGTCTGGATTAAATGTGAAATTACATCCAATGACCAACATTGTATTAAATTGTAAAAATATATTCTAAATATACTTTAAAACCACTCAAATTAATAATTTGTCACTATTAATTATTTTGATTAAAAAAGTTGTTTTTAATTATAATTTAGAAATTTTCACTATTTATTAGAATATGAAAGTTATCCGAAAAGTACCAAAATTTCCCCTTAGGCTAAATTCGATACTCCGAATCCAAAAATGAAGTCCATTTTGAGATCTAAAATTTCTAAAATATAAAAAGTGGTTATTACTATTCATAACGGCTAGTTTTAATAATATTTTAATAGCATATCGTTGTTTTGTGAAACTCAGTATTGCGTACTACACACGCTATCGAGGAAGGTTGTGATTGCGTGTAATGGAAGGCAAGTCAAAGATGTATGTTGTGCAAGCTCATTTTGGTGTAGCGTACAACACAAGACATTAATAAAGTTAAAAAGAATATTTTTCATAAAATCTCGTGCTGTTACAATTTCAATGATCATAACTTTGTATATTATAATTGATTACATTTTGTTGAGACATGTGTCTATCATCGTATTGATCCCTGCTTAATCATCGATCATGGAAATTTACATTGTCATGTACACACCCATTATGTGCTTCTACTGTGCCCGGAACATATAGATTGATGTTGCGGCTCAGTTTAATTTCCCATTCTATTGTAGTTTTTCTTTATATTCTGATGGTTAGGCCTAGTGGTGTTTTTTGGTTTTGTGTTCACTTTTTATTGTAAAATTCAATGTTGTGGAATTTATTGAGAACATATATTAGAATTAAAATACATCTATAAACATAATGTTCTAATTATTTTCCTCATGTATTGATGTTTGTTATTTTTTATGTCTTATTTCTGTTACTTTTCATCAGTGGTGGAAAATTTTGGATGTGTATCTTTGGAAACCCCTATTCTGGTAGAAAGTATTATTCATGGCTAGGGATCATAAGCTTTTGTCTTTGAATAATTATATGATTCATGAATCATGGCTCCATTCTTAGGCCTCATGGTGAAGCTGTAATATAGTCGGAAATCCTAGTCGTGTTATAGACCTTGTTTTATCAATTGTCGTTAGTGTAGGGATTGAGACAATTTAAGGTTACCTACTTCAACTCTTGCATTAATCGTGTGAAAAAAATTTACATGTTTTATCATGTCATATTTCCCATGTTGGAAATTTCAAACATGGTGGGGAGACCCACCGTGGGCCTTAATAAGATTTTTCCATTGATATTTCAGTGATTGCTTTCTTATAATGTAGGGGATTCCATCCAGACATCCCGTTTTGAGTGTTATAATTTTTTCCCAATATAGTTATGTAGAAATTGGTTCCATATTTATGTTATCTAATTTTTTTGGGTGAAAATTTGATTTTTTTTGGATTTTTCTGAATTGTTTTGTTTGAGTCATGTTTATAGAGGTTTTATCTTTAGTTATCCCATCATTTCTTAGTAAAGGGATTAGTTTCAGTTATTTTTTTCAGTAATGTGTCTTGTGATTTGTTTATAGATGGTTGAGATGTTCATTGCATAAGGGGTTCAATCGCATGATTTTTGGGATCCATAGTATTTAATTGATCACCTAAACGATGTTCTGATATTCCAGGGGTGGAATTTTTTAATGTTGGGGATAATTGTAACAAGCAGAATTTTTTTTCATGGAAAATTGTTTCAGTTTATCATTTGGAAATGGATTTTTGGATCATGTTAAGAGTATGATAGTTTTGGATTTTAATTTTCATGGTGTTATATCATGACACATGTTTGGTGCAAAGTTATAGGAAACCATTCAACATATCCCAAGAAACCATACAATATATTCTGTGATTCCGGTTGAGGGTGCCAGATCCATTAATGATTTTTCAAACCATACATAAAGCATGTGGTAATCTATTATCTCATGATAGAACCATTCTGCACAGTTAGTGCACATTTTATAATTTTTTTTGATATACCCAAATCATTAAAAATAAAAAATTAATCTATTCCAATATATGTATTTTTATCCCAAGTCCACAAATTTCTTCCTCCTCCTATTTTATATAGCCCTAGGAGAGCTTACCCTTGTTTCTTAAATCCTCTCATTCACTAAATAGTGTATATCATTGATTTTTCTCCATGTTAGGTGATGGATTTATGAAGTTAATCTCATCTCATATCCTCTCTCATAATTTATCATCCATTTTATATAGATATCTTATTAGTAATTTTTTAGGGTATATAGGGTTTATATTTCCCTGTATTTATGTTTGGGGTTAATTTAGGTTTCTTTAAGGTTGCAGTTTCTTACATTATAGTTCATATGGTGGTTTCAGGTGTGCGTTGTTGATTCTAAATGATATTGAGGTATGTTCTGCTTAAAATTTCATTAATAATTCATTAATAATCTGTTTTTTTTGTTTTGAACCTTCTATTAAAATATAATAGTTATTTGTGATCTTTGATTGATTTTTTTGTTGTGTAAAGTGATGATTTCTTTCTTGTTCGGTGATAAATGGAATTGATTTGATGAATGTTTCACACCAATTTTTCATGGAAACTTTCAATTGGGTTTTGTATGTGATTTGTGAGACCTGATTCAAGGATTTGGATTTTTCATTGTTGTTTTGATATGAGAAATGAAGATTTGGGTTCTTTTATTTGGTGTCCTAAGTGGATTTGTATTTAAACGCAGTATGTATTTTTTATTTAATTATGGATTGGAATGTGGTGGTGTTTAATGTCCCCTTTTTAATTTTGATGAAAATTGATTTTCTTGAATATGTAAATTGTGTATTGAAGTTGGATTTTAAAAATTAATTTGAAAAAATGGTTTATTTTTACACTTTTTGGAAAGGTGGATTTTTTTCCTTTGAAAAATTGATTATTTCATAAAGAATGATTGATGACCCATTTGAATATTTTTTGTAGATTGTGACATTTATTATCACAAAAAATATCCTTTTAAATATCTATTCTTGAGTTTATGTTGAATGGGTGGGATGTCCTTACTGTTGAATCCTCATGACCCATTTAATTTGTGTGGAATGGGAGATCCTCTTTATGGACTCCTTTGGGATCTATTGTTATCTGAATAGATATGTCATTGGGGTGACTTGAGTGATTTTTATTGTGTTAATTATTATTATATATCTTCATGTTATACTATGTTCAATTTGATTTTTTTGGATTACCAAATTTTATGTATTTAACAGGGAACCTAACAAAGTGAGTGAATTTTCATAGAATGATTTCTACACTAGCTTAGGTTATGCATTAACTAGTGGACAATAGAAGGGGATATATATAAATTTATTTTTATGGGATAGTTCCCCTATATCTATACCATATATGTGATGTCCAATCATACGAGTTCATTATATATTTCATCAGGTGAGGAATGCATTCAGAGATGAGTCAACATGTATTTGTATGTTCTGGATTATTATTGACCACCTATGTTTTCCAATGCCTATTGGAATCTAGATTTTTAGAATGGTTTATTTACATTGTTGGTGAGATTACATTGTGTGATATTTTACCACTTCCCCTGTGGAGTAATATTTGTTCTTAATTCTGAATTCAGTGGATTTACACCAAGAATGAAAAAAAATCATGAATTTATGGAAAATGAATTTGAAAATTTTTTACACTCTATCTCTCTTATAAATGGAATGATATCTTTTTCTTTTAAAATTCATATGGTTCTTACTTGGAAAATATTTTGTTCTAAAATGTGGAAAAGGAAAATCAACCATGTTTGGTATTAAATTTGTTATCTTGTGGGAAAATCATACATTTATATATTATATTTCAAACCAAAAGTTTGTGTTTCTTTTATTAAATTGGATTTGGATTGGGAATATATTGTTTAGACACACCTACTGAGTTAAAATTCTCATGACTATATATTATTATTATTTTTAGAATTTATTTAATGTTTATCATGGTATTGATCACCAAAGGTGAGAGTTGTTATTGGTGTTGGAGAGTAACACATGTGTTCAGATGGTGTCATTATGGTCAGCATGTTCAGCATGAATTTTTTCAGGAATATTGTTTCATTATTCATATTCTTTTCTAATATATTTTCAATTTGGTTTCATATATATATATATAGGATGATATGTTTATCTATGTGGTGTTTCATTTACATATTTATATTTGGATAAAACATTCACTTGGTGTCTCTATTGATGACTGAAACTTTTTGATAGCCTATTTGGATAGGGAATGCCCTTCTAGCCATGTCATAGATCAGCTCAGGTAACTAGTTCAGGTTTGACCTAGTATGGTTCATGAAATCATCTTGTTAGTTAATTAATATAGTAAATTATGGGAATTGTTTTAAATAAAATTTGTAGATCTTATCATAATACATTAACTGCGTTTAAAAAATAATTTTTATTATTCAAATATAAAATATAGAAATGTCTTATTCTAAAAATACCATTATAAAAATAGAACTTCTCACCGTGTCAGCTAGATTAATATTTTAGTATTTTTCCCCCACATGTGAATTGAATTCGAAAAAATGTATCAAATATTTTTTCTCAAAATATTTTATTGTTTTAGTTAATTTTTACATAAATATTGTACATATTTATTAGTTGAAACAATTAAAATTAATCGCATTGATTATGCTAACAGTATGTTTATCAACATATTATACTTTAAATATTAGGAAAAAATTACCAATAATAATATTTTAAACACATTATTTGGTGCCTTCTTTGTTGATTATGTTGATCATCCGAGATGACCATTTGAGATTACATCAAAGCACTTGTATGGATCCAAATCATAATCCCTCTAGTGTTGACCTACACAATCTCTAATGGACTTTTAATGACTCCACTCGCATTCTCAGTTCTATCCCGGTGATGAAAGTGTCTTTCATTGATTGATCTTGATCACATATTATTTGATCGTGAAAAAAATCTCACATTATTTAGAGGGACAGAGGAGTGGAGTGGATTAAAAATTCATAATTTGGAATTGATCTTTTGTCAAAGGATTCCTTCACATGGTAAAATAGATGTACCTATCTATTTATCGACATGTGGATTCATTTATAATTTTTAATTACATAAAAACTATTAAATATATTCATAACCTCGAAGAAAACCCACGATACATAATAAAAATAGCTGCATCATTATTTGTGGAATTCCAACTTGTAAAAAATATAATCATTAATGAAATCCAATGCCACACAATTATAACTACGTTATTATTATTATTTGGTGTCAACTTGTTAACTAAATATTTACCCTCTTAATAGTAATTATTTTACTACTTGACCGTCCATGGTTCATTTGAACTCTAAACTTACTTATTGAACACCTAAATAAATAAATAATATGTTCTCTTAAATACATATTTTAATTACATACTAATAAATAAATATTTATTAACCGTTTAATGAAATAAATAAATATTTATTATTTAAAATCCTAGGAATAAATATTTATTTAATTTATGCAACCCTTTTATGTTGAATAAAATTCATCCAGTGTCTTGAGTATTTAATTAATTACATTAATTAAATTCAAATATAATTTAACTAAGACCACCAGAAACACATAGTGTGTGACCATCTAGGATTCATTCTCATTAGCATTAGGTTGGCTTACCTAAAGTCAATGAGTACTATCTAGAAACAGGTTAGGGTTCCCAAGAGAAAGAACATAATGTCATAACAATGACATCCTTATGTGAATGCTCAAAATGTAATATATTACATTTGTTGTAATATCTCATCAATTTGGCCTCATAATAGTGCCATCGACCTTTATTATAGATATGCTATTTTTTGAATACCAAAAATAATTTCTTCATTACACTATAACCATATAATTTCAAGCGACAATTTTATTTTAATCAAAAGGCCAAGATATCATATTAGATATTTGGGAGGAAAAAAATCATGCATCGACTTATCCATTTATAACATATCATTATTGACACAACCAATGTAACCTACTTCCTTCCAATTATCTGCATGATGATTTTCATTAGTAAATAAATGATCATGAGTCGTGATTTATATTTATAATAATAATAATGTATAGGGACCATTACACAATCTCTTAGATAATAATATCTAATGACACCAAAACATACAGAATTAATATTGGCGAGTATGTCCTCATAATCTACCATCATGGAGATTACTATGTGCAAAATTCATTAAAATAAGTCACATCTTCTTATGAGTACATGCAATAGATGGTTTATATACTATATCTCCCATTATAGTACATCATCCAACTACATAATTATATTTATGAATATTTTAAAAGCAATTCATGATTCTCTTCATAGTGGGGAATTTATATAACCATTTCAATGCGACAAATACACCAATACATTATTACACTATATTCTTGTAGAAAAATAATATGTAATAAGATGTTTAATATTTATATATATTAAATTTTCATGTAATCAAAGTACTAACTGTTGGTTTAGGAAAAGAAAATATTACAAACTACCACTTAGACAAGAGAAAAGTGCCTATGAATTTCAGTCCGCTACACCTCAAATGGTGAAAATGTTTATGCTGAGTCAAGGATCTAGTCAAGGGGTCCCCCACATATTCTTCCATTAAAATACATCTCACTCTAACATCACCTCTTGGAAAAAAATATCTCAAGAGATGATAATTATGAAATATGTGATTCATCCACTGATGTGACCTTGAATCTTTTGTGAGATCCACAACTATAGTACTATCAAAATACAATTTGAAGGGGTCTATATTTCTAGGTAACACATCCAGCTCCTAGATGATGATTCACAATCAAAATGTTTCATTAGCTACGTCAGATGTTGTGATATACATAGATTCTACTGTAAAATCTGTGATCACACTCTTCTTTGAGCTCTTCTGGCTCACTGTACCTCCATTCAATGTGAAGATGTATCTATTTTGTGACTTCATGTCATCATGATAATTCTAGAAACTAGAATCTATGTGTACTCGAATTACTAGTTCCACTTCTCCTCCAAAAACCTGTAACATATCCACATTATTCCTTGTATACTTTAGGATAGTATTTAATGGAATCTAATAGGGGTCCCATGGGTTATCTCAATATCTTCATACCACACACAATGTGTAGGCGGCTTCCAGCCTAGTACATTTCATGGATTACATGACTCACCAAATCCATGATGTGCATGAAGTTCCTTCCACTCTCTATCATTACTCATGTGTCTAAGGACACATTTTATTGGAAAGTTGATTTCCATGTGACACTGTAAAAAATCCTCTCTTGGTTTGTTCTATGATGAATCCCATCATTATCTGCCAATGCATGTTCTTTTAATTAGGCCCAAAATCTGATGGATCTATCATGATGGATCTTGACCCCAAAGATATATGTCGCCTCTCCCAAGTCATTCTTGGAGAATCATTGATTCAACCACGCCTTAATAGACTGTAAGACCAGTATCTCATTTCCAATATGTAATACATCGTTAACATATACTATTAGGAAAACAACTGCACTCCGATTAACAGTTTGTATACAGAAAACACATGTTCATTCTTGATAAAACCAAATTACTTTATAGATTCTTCCAAATGAGTTTCCCATGACCTAGACGATTGAGTTAATCCATATTATTTTTTAATCTTGTATACCTTATTGGAATCCATTGGAGTCATAAAACCTTCAGGTTGTGTCATGTAGACATCTTCTTGAAGAATCCAATTTAGATAGGCTGTTATGACATCCATTTTAAAAATCACATATTCATGGTAAGTGGAAATGGACAATATTTATGATTGGTTTTAGCATTGAAATAGGTGAAAATGATTCATCCTAGTTAATGCATTGTAGTTTCTGTAACCCTCTGGATACTTGTCTTGTCTTATAGGTGTTATCTTTTCATTCAATGTGCAATTTCTTCTTAAATACCCATTTTCATCCAACAATATTTACATTAACTTGAAGATATATAAAAATACAGACTTGGATTTGGTACATGGAATCCAATTTATAATTAGTGGATTCTTGCCACATGGTAACATCTTTGTGGATTGATACTTCCCTGTAGGATTGAGGATTATTATTATCAAGTAATAATGAGTCTCAATCATCAGTGACATGAAAATTGTACCATTTCAGTTATCTAACATCTTTGTTACTCCTACATAGTTCTTGTGTATCATGAATAGTTCATTCTTCCATGGGACTCTGTGGAATCTTTTCTTACACCAACTCTTGTGTACCTTGAGTCTTGAATTCATCAATGATTATCTCGATCCCACTATCTCTTTTTGAGATGTGATCCCTCTCTAGGAATATGGGTTGTCTTGGAACTATAACCTTTTTTCCTGAGGGTTTATATAGTTAATATCCAATGTTTCCTTGGGGTATCCAATCGAGATCCAACGTGTGGCTTGGGGTGCATGTTTATTACCTGAAGATTCCTTAACAAATTATTCACTTCCCTGTACCTATAAATTTGATAACATGGCATTCATTCAACTATAGAACTCCAATGGAATATTAGTTATTGAGTTTTTGGTAATTGGTTTAGTATGTGAGTTTCTGTTTATAACCCTTACCACCAAATAGACAGTGGATGTCTTTTAGGACTCATCATTGATGTAACCATGTACAATAAGGTTCGGTTCCTCCTTTCGCTCACACCATTCCTTTGGGGAGTGTAAGGAGGAGTGAGTTGGGATAGGATCCAAAACACATTTATGTAATCAATGATGTCTTGATTAAGATATTTTCTACCTCTGTCTAGGTGATGTTTCTAAATCATCCAACCAGTCTTGTTTTCAACTTCGCTCTTGTACTCCATGAAGTTATCAAAGGAATATTACATATACCTCATTATGACATCATTTTGTAGATATATCCATAAACACTAAAATCATCAGTAAAAGTTATGATGTATGAGTTCCCTTCCCTTGATTAAACTATTAATGGTCCCCACACATTGGTATAAACCAATTCAAGAAGCTATTTAACCCATTTACATTTACCACTAAATGGGGTTTTGGGAATTTTTCCATGTAAATGTTCATGATCTATGCCAATTGGTTTGATTTCGATAGAATCTAAATATCTACCTTGAGGAATCATAATCAATTGTTTCTCATTTACATGACCTAGATAGTGATTATAATGTTGGGTGTGGTAAGTGTCAAGTGAATTTTATTTTTTTATCTATTTCCATTACTTCATTTGTTTGACCCAACACCTAAATACCATTGTATAAATTTTCCATACCAACACAGATGTTATAATTGTAAAAGAATAATCATTTAATTACAAACATTAAAAAATATTTATCTAATATGGAAACATAAATATTGTTTTTAGTAATGGATGATACATAATAACAACCCTCTTACACTATGATCATCCCATTTGGAAACCTGAGGTGTTGTCCTTGAAAACTACATCATCCAGTCTGGCACCATTGGCTTCTCATAGATCTACATCCACTCAGTCAATCATACTGAATCAACATGGTTCCTAGATTTCGATATATATTTTAGAACCAAAACATATATATAATACACAATTTTTAGAAATAGATAGATTACATTAAATAAAAATTCAGATCAAATTTCCCCTTTCTTCTTAGGCTGGGTGAAGTTCTTCTTCTAGTGGCCCTTCTTGCCACATGAAAAACAGATAGCTTCATATTCCATTGCCTCACACTTGATCATCCATTTCATGGAAGTGTGTGAAGAATATTTGGGCTTAATTATATTCTCCATCCCTTTACTCTTTTTCACAATATGGAAAAAAGTTTTTTTTTTTCTTAATATATTTTTCTACATGAAGAATAATGATATGAAGATCTGATAGAGACGTCACAATGTTTGTCATATTTAAAATAACAACAATGATGTAGAATCTATGAGTTAGTGATTCAATAATGAGTTTTTTAGCCAGTTCCTCATGGATTTTAAAACCTAGAACATCCATGCTCTCAAAGTAGCCAATATGCATACCTATATGAGGCCAAGATGGGGCACCCTGTCTACGATTACTCTGAAAGAGTTACATAGAGATCTCAAACTACACATGTATTTCTCTCTCACAGTAATATCCACATAGGTGCTTGGGTATGCTATAGGAATATAAGTTTTTGTGAGACTTTATGAGATAAATTGAAATTGATGATAACATCGGACATTGAATGTTGACCACATAGTTCATATGTTTCTCATAGACCATGAAATATTTTTTACATGCCTCTTGGATAGGCATATCAGGTAATGCTTTCTCGATAATGTAAGACATCTTTTAGTGGACTAGAATAACCCAAAGGAATCTAAACCATTCATGGAAGTCACAACTATTGAGGATTTTGCCTTTATCCAGATTTGATCACAAGGAAAGTCTAGTGGACGAGAATGTCCTATTATTCTACTAATAAAAATAGAAGATGAATATAACATTATTTATTACATTTTATGATAAATTATAAATTTATTTTATTATGTCTCCCACTATTTTATCGAGTCCCACTGGCCCTCAACATTGAACTTGGAATGTCCACTTATCATGAAATTATAGTTGGAAAGGATCTATAATCCCATATTCATAACCCACAAAAGTGTTGTTCAAGCTATTTGAAGATATTTTGTTAGTATGTTATTTTATAAATATGGGATAATAGCACCTTGATCGGTTGAGTGGACTCACAAATAATGAAATCCTGACATGGATTTCCACTACACCTGCCTCCAATATTACACAAAGTCTAGAAAGGGATACTCCTCTTGATGTAATATGGTTAATTCAACTCAAAACCTTTCATAACGGCTTCCAGTATAAATATATGTGTCCCAACAAGTTTTTGTCCATCATGTAGTTTTATTATGTTGTTCCCTTAATCTAATAGTTTAAGGCTTAATCTAACTTAATATTTTGTTTTTGAGATTTTCATATCTTATGCGTAAATTTCCTTATTATATTTATCACACATTTATTAATATTAAGTGGGAAATACAGAAGTAAATAACCAGGAATTTATAATATTTACGCCAAAGCATGGTTTATTTTAGCTCAGTATTGCATGATTATTAGTTCATTAATTTTGTGATTGTGACAACTGATCGATAATGATTAATAATTAAACTAACTGAAATAAATAATTTAAATGGAATGATTATTAGACATTTTTTTTCCAATGGTTAGTTTATATAGAAGTTGATAAACTCTACCTGAACAAGGGTAGATACACCTCTGTGCAAATAGTTTTCCACTTTTCCACTTTTGTATCTCCTTGGATTGGATTCCCCTTGACACCCAACATGGACCGCCTCCACAATCCTGGGATCTCCATCTATTATATATGCTTTTTTACTCACATGAAGGCGAGGGGTAAAATGGGTCTTACATAAAATAAACCATGGCCCCACTGGCCCTACATATTAAGGAAGTGAGATAACTCACATGACAATAATTAATAAATGAATTAAAAGGAAACCAATTATAAATAAAAGTCATGGTCTTACTCATGATCACCGACAATCAGGCTTCAAGTAACACCTTTAACAAAAATATAATTTAATTTTTAATCATTATTATGAATATAAATTTCTATTTGAATTTATTAATTATTATCTTTAATTTATCAATCTTTTTACATTAATACGTTTCAGAATTTCCTTGAGATTATCATCCATGTAGATAAATGAACCTAAGAGGTATCTTAATGAATATTTGTTTAGATCTACCCGACATGTATTATATTTTCATACTATTTTCTCTTATGAAAAATTTCATAAAATATGTTTCAATTCATAGAGTAACAAACTGTAGTATTATTTATACATGATATTTAGTTATGAATATTACACAAACATTAAAGTTTTAATTCAGTGTAATTTTGTAATGTACACCACATTTAGTTCTAACAACATGACGAGTATTAACATCCATGTATATCCTTAAGTACCCTCCTAGGGACTTGGTGTGTGAATAGTAATTTGTATATTTTAGAGTACATGATGTGTACTATGGGTTACAATTGGTGTTGTCTCCATGATAATTGGTTACCAGTCGGATTAGCCATGTATTGAATACACGGTTTGGACCTGGACATGAAGGGACTATAAATCAGGTGTAGTGGTATCCACAGTGTGTAATCTAGTAAGAATGTGCCTATATATCCATGTCAAAAAATGGTGTTGAATTTACTACACTGCGTGTAATTAATGTACATGGCTTGCGTAATTTTTCAATGACTCCCAATGCTCAAAATATGACTATACAATGTGTTTTCAGATTACATAACATGTATAGAAGATAACATTGTGTGTAAGTCCAAACAGTAGAGACCCAAGCTTGACATACATATAAATTACATTATGTTTTGTGTAATACTTAATACATAAACAAAAACAAAATCACAAGGACTGTAATAGTGTAGTGTCTTTGGAAACTCAGGAAAATAATCTCTTGATCAAGGTGAAAATTTTTCAACATCTCCCATGACGATATTCCCCTTTTTTCATACCTAAAACCATTCTTTATATCATGGGGAAAAGAAAACATAAAAAGAGTGATCTCAAATGCCCGGTAAGGGTAAACCTAGAGAACATAAAACAATCCATAAATATTTGAATGCAAAAACATGAACATAAAATCTAAACATCCAAATCTTGAGAAAAGACATAAAACATGGAAGTACGTAAGGCATATATCATTAAGGAACATCAATCATAATAAAATAGCATGGGAATAAAACATATAATTGTGGAAAACCATTAAGCACATGATATTATTTCCATAGTAGCCAAGGCATTGCTTCCAAGACCATCTTAGTGGAAAAAGTCCCTTTCTTAATCGAGTTCACTCCTCGTTCCAGTCCTGTATCACTGAACCGGATTAACTTATCGTTCCAGCCATGTCTATCTATTGAGATATAAATCTTTACCCAATGCATTGTAGGGAGATATAGGTCCCACCCATCTCATAATGAAACCATTCTTATGTGTGCCAAAAAACCATAAATCATAGCATAACCCATGTAATAAAAATGGGGTTCTTAAAAATCATTCCATCATATCATAATCCATTAAATATCAAAGGACATCATAAAATTAATTCCATCATAACATAATCATATCGATGTAAAAATAGGGATAGAAACAGAACACTATATTATCATAGATGGAAAATAATTTTGATAAAACAGTTGAACTCCATTCTTAATGAAAAAATCCTTTCTACTGCAAAAAAACATTTTACCTTTCTTAACATGTCATAAAATTTTAAAAAGAAGTTAATTACAAATAAACATGAAAACATGAAAATGAATCTTCATGGAAATAATTTTCTATGAAATCATAAAAATACATTCATTCTATTTAAGTTAAAAAAACATTATTCTCATAATTTTTTCAGAAAATAGAAATAGTACCTCGTATGGTAAACAAAAGAACGATTCCTTCCATACGATGTTGTAAAAGTAAAAAAGGTAAAAATGACTTTAAACATACATGGAAGAAAAATAAACATTTTATGAAAACATTTTTAGAACATATGGACATGGATTATTAACATAACCTCAATAAATACTTACAAATAAACAATCTCAGATAAGAATGAGATTGGAATAATTATCCCTTACCTTATGTCCAATTTCTTCTGTATGTGTCCGAGACTCCTCTTCCTCTATGCACCTCCTTTAAACTTTTTTTTCGGGAACTAGAGTTAGTCTTTTTAGTAGACCCAAAACTCTATGATATAACTAGAGAGGTTGAGAAGAGTAATTGGCAGGGGTTGTCCGAGTTTCAAGGCTCAAAAGGGTGTGAAGAGAAGAGGGAAGGGGTACCCTTTTTATAAGGGAGGAGAGGGGCACCTTCGGAAAAACATAAAATATTATTTTATAATAAAGTCATATTCGGTATATAATAGCTCTAAATTGATTTATTTCGAATATAAAGTGGGGATGGGTCGAAATCCTCTCAACCAATAGGTTTTAGACATGTTTAGGTTACTATTGTAACCTTATCATTTAGATTTAACTCTAAGTTAAATAATTTAACTTTTACCGTGTCTTCTTCTTTTCTAACACTATATGGTTAATAAACATACTATAACAAGACAAACGAACCCCATGTGGTTAATTATTAATATATATAACCTTATCTAAGTCATTTTTCTGAACCTTAGATTTTTAAGAATTGAATATTAATTAATAATATAATATATGTTTTAAAAAATATTTTATGTCAATTTTGACACTATTTGGTAATTTATTTTTGTGAAACTCATAACAAAATGATTAGTCCAATAAAAGTTAATTAAATCAATACTAGCATGTAATATTAACCTATAAAATTACTGAAATTCAAAAAAAGTCTCAAATTACATTTATTTGGATATTTATAATATCGATTATATTAATATTTCATTATTTTGGTAATTATTGCATCCCAATTATGTCATAAATAAATTAAATTATATAATGTCTAAAAATTATAAATAAAATACCATTAGGTAGGAAATCTTTTTATATTTATAATGAATACTTATAGTAGAATTTATCTTATGTATAACCCTATATTAAATATGTTTTAGTTATTAAACTTTTATTTTAACTATTTTAACTCTTCTTTAAATAAAATAATAATAAATGTGCTAATCTAATCTATGTGGACCAAAAGGGTAATATTTTATTCCTAATGTTGTTTTTGGTCAAATTAAATTTATCCAATAGAATTAGGACATGTGTTAGTGTAATAATAATATCATTTTTACCCATAATTACCCTATTTACTTTTAACCATGGTAAATAAAATAAAAAATTTACAATTCACCAAAAACTAGTTTTTAACTTATTGAACCAAAATTTACTTCTTTATATTAAACGTGTCTCTTAGATTTTTGAAATTCCACTCATAGAAGCGGTAAAATTATGTTTTATGTAAATTTTCAAACTCTCCTAGGAGGTGGGTAAAAGACAATGAAAAGTTCAATAAAATTTTTATATATATAAAATTATTATAAAATGACGCAAATTAATTACATTGAACTTATAAAGGTATTATGTATAAAGTTTTACATAAATTGAATTTAAATAAAATAAATAATTATTTAAATAAAATTACAGTTTTTAAATACTAACCAAGTGTTTTCACTATTCATCAAAAATTGAAAGTTTTCACAAAAAATACCAAAATTCACCCCAGGCTAATTTCAATATTATGAATCCAAAAATGATGTCCATTTAGAATGATAAAATTTATAATATTTAAAAAAGTGGGAATTACTATTCATAATGGCTAGTTTATATAACATATCTTTGTTTAGCGAAACTCGGTATTGCGTACAACACACGCTATCGTGGAAGGTCGTGATTGCGTGTAATGCAAGACATGATTTGGATGCATGTATTGAAAGCTTCTTTTGGTGTTGCATACAACACAATACAACAATGAAATTAAAAAGAATATTTTTCATAAAATCTCGTGGTGTTATATTCTACCCCCCTTAAAATGAGTTTCACCCTTGACATTCGTCGGGGTTATAAATGGTTTACTACTATAAAGTTTCTTTAATAGAAACCCACATCATAAAAAGGAATACCAAAACTTATCTTTATAAACAAAATTATGAAACATAACGGTTACCCAAATTAACTAATCACTGGGTTTCCATATAAGAGAACATAGGTGAAAATATGCATATGGAAGAGAAATCTAACCATCATGTTCTGATGGAGAGTGATAGAGAACATGGCTATGAAAAATCCTACAATCACAAAGACATAAATTTGTGATGATCTAAGGTACCATTTGATTCATATGATATATGGGTACTGGGACAACATTTTTGGTTTTTAAGATCATTTCCCTAAAGATGAAGAATTTGAATTAGAAGAATTACTTACTTTATTTTGGTATAATCTCACAGTTTTTCATGCCATGAACAATTTCCACTTCATCTCTTAATGAAATGAACATGAATTTGTCATTCGTGAAGTGTTAGCAGATCATGTGATAGAATCATGGGTCATTCAATCTGTCTCAAACAAAAGGTTAGAAAAAGTTATCAAAAATACATAAGTCTATCTATAGTGAGATTAATCGTATATGGTTCCTAAAATGGACTTATACATCACATATCATACTTCATTATATTATAAAACTAGTTTCTACTAACCAGGGACTTCCTGTAGGCCAGTGGTAGGCGATAAAGGCATGTCACACTTTGGTTGTGGGTTCGATTCCCTCAACCTTGTCCGACGTGACGGGTTGTCTCCCGTCCTACAAGTTTTCCTTTTTTTAAAACTACATTATTATAACATTCCATATAGAAAACGTTCTAGACTTAAGCAATACTGACTTCTTTCCAACATTATCCATTCAAATCATTAGACTTATATAAAATACATTTGTCCAATTACTAGAAATTTCATCTACAAAGCACATGAATTCCTTCATTTTCCCCCATATATCATAAGATATATATTGGTGTTGGTCACATTCCAAACATGTGATTCCCTTAGGCATGTATTCTCTTGAAACATAAATTACCATAGAACCTTAGTGAATACCTGAGTACTATCAAAAGTTAACTCTTTCCACATACCAAAATCCCAAAAATTCTATATACTCAAACCATGATATAACTTTGTCCTTATTTCAGTCATAAGCTCATTTCATTTTTTTCATTATCGCTTCATTATTCACATATAATCTTCTTTCCAAAAATATTACAATCACTTTTCATGGTTACCAGTACAATATAATTATTTAAAACCAATACATAGATATTCAAAAATTCCATAATGCCATAAATGAGATTCCATTATAATATTTTGAAATCCCAATTCATAAACACTTAATTATTACACAACATCATTTCCATACTCAACTTCACAAATAGTTACCGCATGTGACTTCCATTTATCATTTTTCTTAAGAGGTTGCTCATGGTGATCATCAATAACCAATGGATTAGGGATTTGATTATAATAATTCCCCATTTCTTTGCACTTGAATCCTTGAAGTGTTGGTGGTGCGTTCTCTGCAGTATTATCTTTATTCAAATCACTAGAAAACCTTTTTCCATTACTTTTACACTTAGCTACTCGATGACCTTATTTTCCACACTTAAACATTTTCTAGTCCATTTAAGACAATCTCCACCATGCTTCTTTCCACACATTGAGCATAAAGAAACATTCATCATCTTTTCACCATTATTCTGAGATTTCTCTTTGAACTCCATATATTGTTTCATGTCAAAGCCATGAGAAGGATATGTCACTCATACTTCCATTTCTACCATGATAGAACAACACACAATTTATTCCTAACTACTGATGTCTCTTATAGGAAATACCCTTTAAAGACTTGGTTTTAATCCACTGAAGAATCCATCAAATTTACTTTCAGGTTGGATGATAAAGCCGGATGCATACCTTGGAAGCCTTGTAAAATTCACTTCTTATATACTGAGAGATTCATCATACTTTTTCTTAAGCTCAAGGAAATCCTTTTCCATATTTTTTCAAAGAATACAAGGGAAGTACTTATTGAAAAATAAGTTATTGAACTCATACCATTCCATGGATTCAATTTCATCTCGGGGCCTCGTATTATTAATTAGAGTCCACCATTGATATTTTTCACCTTCTAAATGGTAAATAACTAGATTAAATTTTTCATTTTCTAAATAGCGATGTATGTAAAATATCTTTTAAATGGTATTGATATTTTGTTAAGCAACAAGTGGATCAGAAGACCCACTGAAAAAAGGTGGACGTTGCCTCGTGAAGGACTGAATATAATATTGTTCCCTTCTAAGCTAATTTGGAAGTCCCTAATGATTCATAGCTTTTGTAAGTAGAGTAATAAGATTTTTCACTCCATCTCCCAAAACATTGGTTTGTTCATGAAGACAATCATTGCATTGTCCATTACATTGATCAACAAAGTTCCTTCAGGTTCTATCCATTGTCTAAAACCTAAATAGAATAGTGTGAGAGGAAAAAATAATTCTAGGGAAAACAACATAATAAAGGGGGAGTACCTTCAATATATAACATCTTAGGTTTAATTCTAAGATCGTTTCCATAATTCTAGGACTATAACCTATACTCATACTTAACCATATGGAAATCCCTAAACATACCATAGAAATATCTATAGGGATCTCACTAATTTTTTCACATCCTAGTTTCCAAAGGTTAACTAAACCATTCCTCTGATACCAACTATAGAGACCCAAGATTTATGTATATAGAAAATACATTACTTTTTGCAGAATACTTAATACATAACAAAATCAAACACAGAAGGTCCTTTAATAGTTTATTGTCTTTGGAAACTCGGAAAAATAATCTTCTAATCACGGTGATAGATCTTCAACATCTACCATAAATATCTTCCCCTTTTTTTCTTACCTAAAACCTATATTTATATCCTTGGTAAAAGAAAACATAAAAAGGGTGAGCTCAAATACTCAGTAAGGGTAAAAATAGAGAACATTAAACAATCCATAATCATTTGAATGAAAAAACATGAACATAAAATCTAAACATCCAAATCTTGAGCAAAGACTTAAATCGTGGAAGTACGTATGGAATATATCATAAAGGAACATCAATCATGATAAAATAGCATGGGAATAAAACATGTAATTGTGGAAAACCATTAAGAACGTGATATGGTTTCCATAGTATCCAAGGCATTACTTCCAATACCATCTTAGTGGACAAAGTCCCTTCCTGAATCGCGTTCACTCCTCGTTTCAGTCCTGTATCACTGAACCGGATTAACTTACCGTTCCGGCCATGTCTATCTCAGGAGATATAAATATTTACCCAATGCATTGGAGAGATATATAGGTCCAACACATCTCATAATGAAACCATTCTTATGTGTGCCACAAAATCATAAATCATACCATTACCCTTGTAATAAAAATGTGGTACTTAAACATAATGCCATCATATCATAATCCATATAAGATAAAAGGACATAATAAAATTAATTACATCATAACATAATAAAATCAATGTAAAAATAGGAATATAAACAGAACCCTATATTATCTTAGATGGAAACTAATTTTGATAAAACATTTGAACTCCATTCTTAAGGAAGAAATATTTTCTACTTCAAAAAAACATTTTTCCTTTCTTAACATGTCATAAAATTTTAATAGAAGTTAATCAAAAATAAACTTGAAAACTTGAAAATGAATATTCATTGAAATAATTTTCTAATAAATCATAAAAATACATTCATACCGTATATGTTAAAAAACATTCTTCTCATACTTTTGCCAGAAAATTCGAAATGTACCTCATATGGTTAACAAATGAAAGATTCATTCCATACGATGTGGTAAATGTTAAAAGGGTAAAAAATATTTCAAACATACATGGAAGAAAAGTAAAAATTTTATGAAATTATTTTGAGAACATATGGAAATGGATAATAAGAATAACCCCAGTAAATACTTATGAATAAAAAATCTTGGATAATAATGAGATTGGAATAATTATCCCTTACATTGTGTCCCATTTCTTCCGTATGTGTCTAAGACTCCTCTTTCTCAACGCACATCGTTTAAACTACATTTTCGGGCAATAGAGTTTGTCTTTTTAGAAGACCAAAACCTATATGATATAACTAGAGAGCTTGAGAAGAGTAATTGGTAGGGGTTGTCTGATATTCAAGTCTAAATAGGGTGTGAAGCAAAGAGGGAAGAGGTGCCCTTTCTATAAGGGAGGAGAGGGGAACCTTTGGAAAAAACATAAAATATTATTTTCTAATAAAGTAATATTTGGTTTATAATATCTCCAAATTGATTTATTTCGAAGATAAATATGGGATGGGTCTAAATCCTTCCAACCAATAGGTTTTAGACATGTTTAGGTTAATATTGTAACCTTATCATTTATATTTAACACTAAGTTAAATAATTTAACATTTATCGTGTCTTCTTTTTTTCTTACACTATATGGTTAATAAACATACTATAACAAGACAAAAGAACCCCATGTGCTTAATTATTAATATATATAACTATATCTAAGACATTTTTCCGAACCTCGTATTTTTAGGAATATAATAACAATTAATAATATAATATTTGTTTAAAAAAATATTTTATGTAAATTTTGACACTATTTGGTAATTGATTTTTGTGAAATCATAACCTAATGATTAGTTCAAAAAATGTTAATTAAATAAATACTAACATGTCATATTAATCTAAAAAATTAGTTTAATTCATAAAAAATCTCAAATTATATTTATTTGGGTATTTATAATATCAATTGTTTTAATATTTCTTTATTTAGGTAATTACTGCATCCCCATTGTGTCATAAATAAATTAAATTATATAATGTCTAAAAATTATAAATAAAATACTATTAGGTAGGAAATAATTTTATCTTTCTTATTTATATTTATAGCAGAATTTATCTTATGTATAACCCTATATTAAAAATGTTTTATTTATAAAACATTGATTTTGACTATTTTAACTCTTCTTTTAATAAAATAATAATAAATGTCCTCATCTAATCCATGTGGACCTAAAGGGTAATATTATATTCCTAAGGTTGTTTTTAGTTTAATTACAGTTATCTAATAGAATTAGGACATGTGTTAGGATAATAATAATATCATTTTTACCCTTAATTAACCAATTTACCTTTAACTGTGGTAAATAAAAGTAAAAATTTACTATTTACCAAAAATTATTTTTATCTTATTGATCCACATTTTACTACTTGATATTAACCGTGTCTCTCGGATTTTTTAAATTCCACTCACAGATGTGGTAAAATTATATTTTATGTAAATTTTCAAACTCTCCTAGGAGGTAGGTAAAAGACAGTGAAAAGTTCAATAAATTTTTTATATATCTAAAATTATAATAAAATGAATCCAATGAATTAAATTGAACTGATATAGGTATTATGTATCAATTTTTTCCTAAATTAAATTTAAATAAAATAATTAATTATTTAAATAAAATTTTTGTTTTTAAATAGTAACCCATTGTTTTCACTATTCCTAAAAAATTGAAAGTTTTCAGAAAAATCCCAAAAATTCACCCCAGGATAATTTCGATATTCCGAATCCAAAAATGAAGTCTATTTCGAAAGGTAAAATTTTTAAAATTTCAAAAAGTGGGCATTACTATTCATAACGACTATTTTATATAACATATCGTTGTTTTGCGAAACTTGGTATTGCGTAGAATACACGCTATCGTGGAATGTCATGATTGCATATAATGAATGCCAAGCTAGGGATGCATGTAGTAAAATCTCCTTTTGGTGTAGCGTACAACACAATATATCAATGAAATTAAAAAGAATATTTTTCATAAAATCTCGTTGTGTTACACAAACACATGTCATGTATGTACATATAGCTTGGGAAAAATATTCAACAACTTCTAATGATGTTTTTGTTTTAATTTTATTCAAAAGTTCATTTGATTCTATGAAATATGCATGAAACAGAAATGGAGAGAACAATTCTGAAAATCCAATTTACATGAATGAACAACCTTGAATTGACAAACTAAATTATGAAACTATAAATAATGATGAAATTTTATTAATAATTATAAACTCTAATGACATCTCTCTGATACCACTTATAGGTTTTAGGCTTACCTAAGATGCAGTTTGGCCAGTGTCCAACATTAATTTTTACAATGATCAATGATTATTCCGAGATCAATACAATGATGATCGTCGGTATCCTCCGAATAAAGTCAATAATTTATATAAGGAAGGAAGATTCTTGAAACCATTAAAGGTCATCATGCAAACCAAGTTTATATTTAATCAAAATTTAATTTTTAATGAAATAAAAAACTTGGTTCTTCACTACTTTCTTCCATGATGATGATGATCATTTAGGATGATACTTTCAAGTTGTCTCATTTCTCTTGTGAGAATCTAAAGCAGAATCCCTCAAAGAGGTGATCCACATGTGCTCCAACAATATCTAATGGATGCCACTCACTCTCTGGGATCTAGTGCAGAGTATTTAATGTATTACATATATCGATCATGATCACATGTTCTTATATCTTGAAGAAAATCAATCATTCATGGGAGTGATAGAATGGAGAAATCATTAAAAAATATTGGAATTGGAATTGCTCTTACATCACATGATTACCGTACATGGAATAATAAATATTCCTCTATATTTATCGTCATGTGGATCCAGTTATAATATTTAATTTTATAAAATCAATTAAATACATTCATAACCTTAGATAAAACCCATGTTACATAATATCAAAAACAAGGTAATTATTTTTAGTGTGCCAACATGAGAAAAATAAAATCTTAAATGAAATCCCATGGCACATAATTATAACCGTGTTACCATTATTTTGTTTCATGCCAACTAGTTATATAATTATTTACCATCTGGAAAATAATTATTTTACTTCTGGATCATACTTGGTCTGCATGAACTTCACTTCTATTTATAGAACACCCAAATAATTGAATAAATAATTTATTTTCATAAAAAAATATTTTCATAAAAAAACATGTAAATAAATATTTATTAAATGTTTAATAAAATAAATAAATTTATTTTCATTCAAAATCCCATGAATAAAAATTTGTTTAATTTATGAAATAATTTTAACTTAAATACAATTATTTCACTATCTTGAGGAAAATATTTACTCCATTAATTAAATTTAATTTTAATTTAACTGAGACCACCAGAAAAACATAGTGTGTGATCTTATATGTTTCATTCTCATTATCCTTAGGTTTGTTTTCCTAATGTCCTAGTTTACTTTCTTACAATGAGTCAAGGCACCTAAGAGAATGAATATAATGTCACAACAACATTTTCTATATATGAAAGATCACTATATAATACATACCCTTTGTCTCAATATCTAATCATGTTGGTTTGATGATATTTTCATCAGCCTTAATGCTTGATATGTTGATCTTAGAATACCTAAAATAAACTCATCGTTACACCATGGACATGCAATTTTGTGCGATGGTTCTATTTCTATAAAAGGGATGAGATATCAACATCAAAATATGTAAGGGAAAAACCCTTCCTTGATTTATCCTTTACTTTCATGTCATTCATGACTCACCAATTGTGCCTTGCTTCCCACCAACAATCTGCATGACAATTTTTGTTAGTAAATAAAAGTGCACCTGTCATGGAACAAATTAATGATAATATTATTGTCTAAGGAACATTACACATGCTCATATATAAGTATATCTGATGACAAAAAACATGCAGAATTCCAACTGGTGGGTATGTTCTTTTAATCTAACATTATAGAGATTTTCAAGTGCGAACATAATGAGAAGAAGTCTCATCTACTTACTTTTACATTCACAAGATTTTTTGTATACTACGTGTCCCATCATATTATTTCATCAAACCATATATGTAAATTTAAGACATTTATCTTGGCGCTTCAAGGATCTCATCATAGCGGGGAATTGTTATGACCTTGTCAACGCGACAAATACTCTAGGACATTATTACACTGTAGTCATGAAGAACAATGAACAATAAGTAATAATATTTTTAATATTTAAATATATTAAATATTCATATAATAATTTTACAAACAGTTGGTTCTAGAACACCAAATCTTATAAAATATTCTTTGGATTAAGTAGTATATATATAGGACAATATGTGAATGTAATTGTAAAGAGATATTCCTCAAAGTTGTCAGGTGCCTAAATGTTTGATAGGGTTCTCTCCTTTTGAGGTAGGATCTATATGCATTGAACTATAAATTTAATAATCATTTACATATTACATTTCACCCCTAGTTTTTATATTAATTATTTATATAGAATTGTTAGTCAACTCATCTATCTTAAATTGGAGTAGTTTCTTTCTTGTAATGTATTGATATAAATGGGGGATTGCATTTTGTCACATAAAGTTTTTGATTAAATTCCCAGTTGGCTTTTATAAATGTGTTTTAAGAATTTAAATGTTTACATGGGTTTCATAAATTATTGTCTATGTGTATTTTTTCTTTTGAAGTTGGTGGGTTTTGGTTCATTTGAAAATGGGTAATAAATAGTTGTGGGATGCGCAAATATATTTCTTAAATGGGACTCCAAATTGTTTTGAAATTGGAAATGGTGATTTTCTATTCCATGGGAATTATTTTTTAGGTGTGTGGTTCATTAAAAATTGGATTAGCATGTGAAGGTTCTGTCAGGCCAATTTGGAACTTTAAAAATGTATTCATCTGAAAATTACACTTTTATGTTCTACTAGCCTTGGTTAGTTATGTTTTATATTGTGTGAGGTCTGTTGGGTAACAATACCTTGTGATCAAATAGTTGAAAGGAAAGGGATGTGTTCCATGGATTTAATTGGGGGTGACTCATTGTGTGAGTTTCTTATGTTTGATATAAATATACATTTGTTTATTTATTGGATGATTAGTTGAAATTGGTTGGATCACCCACTTTTTTATTTAGGACATGTGTTCCTAGTTTAACGAGAAACTTTTTTATGAACTCTTTTTGAAGTAGTTCTGTTTGCGCCTTAGATAGTTTCCCAAAACATTGGGATATTTTTTTTAATATTTCAATGGGATTGGGCCACTCGATTATTCCCAGTACATATACAATTGGGAGTTTAGGAATTTTTATGTCATCGGGTAGGGTATACCTTCTGGATAAGCCACAAGTAAAGTATGTTCTAGACTATTAATGATCACCTAGGTTATCCCATGTATTTAGGAATATAGTTATCTATAGAATATTATTGTGGTGAATTGTTTGGTTGGACACTATTTTGTGATATCTTCTCATTTCCCTTATTATATGACAAATGTATTTTATTTACGTGTCTGGTGGGTTTATGAAAAAAATTCATTAAATATTTTTAAATTTTTGGGGAAAATGGGTTTATTTCTATACACATTCTTCTTCTCTATCCCACTTTCATTAAACTATTAAAGATTAATTCATTGAAAAAAAAACTAGTTTAAATCAAATGGTAAATGGACTATGATTTCTTTCCATGATAAAACATGTGAAAAAAATACCTTTATGTATTTCATTTCAAACCATTAATTTATATTTCTTTGGTTTAATAGAAAAGAGTCGAGAATATATGAAATGGGCATGCCTATTGAGTTTTAAAAATCAAACCCATATATCATTCTTTTTTTATTATTATGTTCATGTTTTATCTTGATCTCATCCACCATGGGTGATGTTGAGTGTTATGATCAGAGAGCGACTCATGGAGTCACATTGAGTTTTAATGGTCATCTAGTTAAGTCAGTTTTATTTTTTTATTCTTACTTAGACATTTTGTATGGTTTATTTATTTTGTTATTATCATACCATTCCACATCATATTTATTTATATTGGCTGAAATAATACCCAATGTCACACTGTTGATTCGCTGGACAATTGTTTCTTGACTGGAAGGATCAATAATTACTCTCTGGCATTGTCACATTTCCTCTTGGGTGAATGGTCCACGATTGACATGGGTTAGTTCATGACATAATGGTATCAAAGAATATTATTTTTTGAGGATGTAGCTTTTAGAGCACCATTTTTTATTTTGGTTGTCAAGGTAGATGGATAAGACTGTTAGAGCATGGGTTGTAGGATTGAGAAAGTGTCTAGAAAACACTTTCTATACCAAAAAATTAGTTACCATGTATAATCTAGTTTATCATGATTCATTTCTGTTCTTTTGGGTATCTTGGTGTTTTGGAAAGTGGAATAAGAGTTGATCCTGTTGTCTCAGGGAGTTTTTAGTCCCAAGAAATCCATGTGGAGACATCAGAATGGTTCCATTTGAATCTTTTTATGGTGGTTTGATTGGGATATGGATACAAACAATATGGAATATTCCCCCATCGACACTAGTTCTCCAAGAAGAGTTGACTTGGATTCTTTTTAGATTTTGTGATTATGATCCATTGATTTTTAGGTTGATTTTATATGTACCTAAGGTTGTCATGTGTTGGCTTTATGGGGTTTTTGTTTATATTTTAAAATGATGTTTGATTTAGAAAAATAGAGATTGGTTTTTCGAAAATTATATTTCCAAGACCAAAATATTGAATCTTTTTGAAATTGAAATGTGTTGTTTTGAAATTGAGAGTTGTTTTGGAAAATATATTTGGGAGTTTTTGAAATTTTTTATGAGATTTGGAATTGAAAAAATGTATGTCGATTTTGAGAATGCTTTTATTTGACAATGATATATTGTTTTAAATTGGTTGGGGTATTTTTAAATTTGTTTTGAAAGTGATAGTGTTTCATTAATTTTGCTCCTGGTAATCCTATTAGTTCATAAATATATGTATATTGATGTATGTATGTGGTAATTGGATGGTTATTGGTATGTATGGATGGTTTATTAAGCTATCATGGGAATGCATATTTGTAAGGAAAAATGGAATACGATTGTTGAGTGTGTGGTTTGTATGGATTGTTATGTGTTCTGAAAATGATTTTTAAGAAGGGGGGATTTAAAAACATTAAAAACATAGAGAGTGTGATGCTGCCTTTTTGTGTTTCAAATTTTTCATTTACTTTTTGGATTTGGATTTGATGTGTTAAATGTGTGATTAAAATGATGTATTGAGTTCAGGTTATTGATTTCAATAAGATATATTTAATTTTTATTTCTGATCTATTTTGATTTTTTTTCATGATCCTTTTTTTAGTTTATGTACCTATTAAGTTCTAAGTGATATTAAAAATCATCTACTGGTGGTTTATTCGTTGGTTGTATTTTCAAGGATCAAGCATACATTATATGTTCTCTTTATCCATTTTAGATATGGATTATAGTGTAGCACCATATTAGGAGCTTATCCAGAAGTTCCAAGAGTAAAAATCTCTACATTTTTCTCGGCATCCTAGACTAGAAAGAGCTAAGGAATGTTTGAAAAAAAATCGGGGAGATCTCTCTTCAGCTTGAATATCTTAAACCCCTCAATCATGATCCTAGCACCTCTATTTTTGAAGGCATATGTTAGGAAATGTGGGGATCAATTATTCAGGTTGAACCATAGAATAATTACACATGGGAATGATTTAAATAATTTTTCATCCAACGGAAATTCCCTTATGACATGAAGATAGTGATGGGTTTATGGGTGAATGGTCCTGAGCATGGAGATTCCTCACGGATAGAGTATTATAAGAACATATAAAAGTTGGTGTTATATCTCCCAAACCATACTATGGATAATTTTGAATGATTTATTCTATGAAAGGGGTATCCAATCAGAAATCTATAATGAAGTTCTTTCATTCCCTCATTATTATAAACTAGTGAGGTGGGATTTTGTAGTTAAATTCAGTTTAGCTTTGTCTGGACAGTTGAGGAGAGTTACCAAAAGGCTATTATGTTATTCCTCACCAAATTCATATAAGAGTATTATTTAGTTTTGTTTTAATTATTGTGGGAAAAAATAGGATGTTTTCATATTGAAAATAAATAATGATCTATCATAAATATGTATATTTATGTGATTTGTAATGTTTTTTCCATTGTGGTTCCATGAAGTGACCTGGATCCAAATCCACTCTTTTGCAGAACCTTCCTGTTCAGTTGGACAAACACAGTGTAGGTTCAATCCCAATCAAAATATTTTTTTGTAAATATATTTATTTGGTAATTAATTTAATATGTGGGGTCGCCGTCTATTCGGTATGGAGAATGATGTTTCTAGAATTTTTGTAACATTGTTCAATTGGAAGGTCTTTGTAAAGTTTTTAATGTTGTTGATGTAGATTGATGGTGATTTTTTCCCATTCGTAATTTATTTTTGTTTTTATGGCCTCTATTAGGTTTTGAGAGTAATTCAAGATTTTGAAATTAATGTTATTATAGATTCCTAATATGGTTGGGAGACACCCATTGGATGAGCTCGTGATGAATCCATATTCTAATATTTATTATCTATGTAATTTATTTTTTTCTCCACCTGACCCCAATCATAATAGTTTTTTTACTTGGACATGTGTATTTTTATGAGGATGGTCTTCTAGTTTCATTAGGTATTTCAGAGCTTTAGGTTCTGAATGTAAGTGAGTGTTGGTTATATGGTATTTTTAGTTTTTAGGTCTTATCATCAGTTTTAGTCCTTCCTCACTTTAGACATGATCAACTGAATAACTTTGGAATTTCTCGAGGTAGAATGTGTCATGGTGGGGAGAATTCCCAAACCCCAACCTAATATTTTCATGTTATATTATTTATGTTTGAGTCCATTTCTAAAAAATTAAATTAATGTTATATACCTATAAATTTAATTTAATAACAATCAAAATAAATTTACAAAAATCAAACCCTAAAATATCACCCTCCCCCTTCCTTGCATGGTTCCCTCTTCCTGTCCATGTGGCTATCCCCCTCCCCTTATCCTCTCTCTCTCACGAGGACATGCCCTAGATGAAAGTCATCATAGAGACTTAGATACTTCAAGATATTTCATGCAAGTGATGGTATTTCACAGATAAGGATAAATTTAAAAAATGATATTCTTGTGGGGGGGGGTTGAATTGTCTAAAAAATAATTATATCTTGATAGATTAAGTATTTAATGATAGATGTACATTTTCATATTGTAGTTGTCGAACCTCTTATAGACCTATTATGTGACTAAATTCATTAATTTAGTTCAAATTTCACATAATGATATTTGTTGTTTGGACTTCAATGTACACATTTTAGAATTGCTGTCGAGTCAAGAGATTTAATCAAACATTTTCATTCTATATATGATCGATTATTCAATGATATTCAAAGGTGTGATGATGGTAGAGATTTATATGTTAGGAACTGTTGGTGGACGAATCATTTTGAAACAAATGAGAAATCGTCTGAAATCTAATGTTGGTTATAACATTAAGTGGAACTCATATTAATTAGATAGTGGAATGATTATGAAAAGGAAGGATGTAGTGGGGAATCATCATTCAAGATAAAAGGGAAATTCTAGATTTTTTCACTATGGTTCATTACAAATCTTATGGTGAGATTATACGACACCGCGTAGACCATGCCACAATTTTTTTTAACAAACTGAGATCCTGCTATGAAAAGAAATACCCCTATATTAGTAGAAAGTAAAACTTACACAATTTTAATAGGATGGGATATAATCATCACTATTGTCATAGTTCTCTAGGTTCGAGTGTTTGAGAGACAATTCATGATTCATAAACGTCATATGTTACTACGGGTTGAGGAAATCATAATAATTCTTATTAGAAGAGATGATCTAGGACAGATGATTCTTGGAATACCATAACTCTTAAATAATATAAATTTTACCATGGTATTAAAGAATAAATTGCATCAAGTATGAAAGTATATGGAATTTAGAATGATATTTATGATTTTAAATATGACACATAAATTATAATAGGTACACATATTTTGAATTCTACCCTTATGCATGTATTGATTGATACGAGTTCATACTACTCATTTATTCATTTTCATGTTGTTGAACTTCTAGGTTTTCATTTTTATATGAATCCTTATGTTTTAGAACATCAAACCCCTCTTTAAAAAAGATAAATTTTAATCTTTATATGATAATAATGTTCTATATCAATTGATAAAGGTGAGATGATATGGTATTTATCTTTTATTGAGATATATTTCTATGAATAATCCTTTGTATTGATTTGATGAAGAAGTTCAAATCTCGAATCAATTGTATTACATGAATATTTAGTTTTATGATATATTATTCAACAATTCATCTATTGTGAGGAAACTACAATGAAATTACTGGTGCAATAGTCTTGTTGGACCCAACTATTGGAACAACCTCATATGAGTGGTTATAATTGACCTTGAAATCCATGTATGAGAACTCTAATAGCAGTTCCCAACACATTTTGATCAGTTTCTATATTTTTTTATTAAAAATATCTCAGATTTTCCACCCACATGGGATTTATAATTTACATTTGATCCCCTTATATGGACAAGTCATATTTTCATTTGGTATTATCGAATAGAACCAACATAATTGTGGTAATTTAATGTATAGTAGGAATCTCTTGATGGAAAAGGGTTTATTCAGCCTAGTATATATCATTGGGAAGCCCAATTTTTTTTTTGAGAAAATGTAGGATGAATCTATTTTATTGTGTGTGGATTATCTTAATCATAATAATGATACAATAAATAATTGGTATCCACTTCCATGTAATAAATATTTTTTCAATCTATTGGCCGGATCATGTTGGTTCTCTAATATTAACTTGAAATCAAGATATCACCAATTTTGTGGTTGTAAGCATGATATTCCAAATATAACATTAAAGAGTAGATATGGCCATTATGATTATGTGGTTATTCTTTTAGGTCATATGAATTCACCAAAAAACTTTATGGAACTAATGAATTAGATATTTCAAAGGTATATATATTTGATATTTTTGGGGTTTGTGGATGACGTATTGGTTTATTCTTGGATAAGCGCTGATCATGAGAAATAAATGGAGACAATGTTGGGTATCCTATGAAATGATCTTCAATATTCATAATTATAAATGATTTACTTTTTTTATATAAGTGGTATGATTAATTGGTCCATTAATCACTGAAAATAGTGTTTATGTTGAACCATAAAAGATAAGGGATTTTATCTCTTGTAATCCTCTAAAAATGACATTAAGATACATAGTTTCCATGTCTTTTCCACTTATTACCAATGTTTTTTTTGTGAATTTTCAGTAATAGGTTCTCCTAAAATATATTTAACAATTTTTAATATTACATTCCAATTGAATGATAAATTTCAGAAATATTTTCAATAGAAGAAAATATAACCTTACTTCAACACTTATATTCAATTTTCTTGAAATAGTAGAATTGTACATGGTGTCTCATGATACTTATAGATTATAGTTGGGAGGTGTAATCATACATAGGGAGCATGATGATTATTATGGATGATTAATATTATAGTTCAATTAGAATAACAACCCAATATATGACATGTAGTTATCTCTTTTAGTCCATTCTTTGAAAACCTAGTGCCATTTCTTCTTTCGTGAAACATTTACAGTGTTTATAGTTCATATGATCTTGGAAAAAAATTTATGAAAATGATATTTATAATTGATATAAATATTATTGATAGAGTATCTCCAAATGTTTGACATTATATTGATGTATAAACTTGGTAAACACAATTTTTATGTTTAATCATTTAGAATAATTTCATTTTGTCCATTAAAAATACAGGATTTAGATGAATGGTATTTAATTCCATTGATAGAAAACATGAATATGGATTATGAAGAAATAGGTAGTGTTACAGTTTTATTTCCAACTTATTTTTTACCTAATTTCGTTTAGATATGTAATGTGGAATATATGTCTCATTCATAATGGGTTTTGGTGAGGTCAAAACACAATGGTTGGGAGACCATTGATGGATGCATGTTGTATGTGAGTTCATCTTTTTATTTTATAAATAAGATGGTAGTATCTTTGATTTTTTAGGGAAAAAAATTATTTATTTCCAAAATTTTATATGTTCTATTCTTCATGGAATAAATAAATTGTATGAGGATCTAAAAAGAAACTTTTTGGGTTGATATGAAAAGAAATGTGGATTATTTCGTTAGGATATGCCTCAATAGTTAGTAGGGTATGACAGATCCACAATGGCTAGTGGGTACATTGTAGTCCTTACCAATTATTATTTTTGAAATGGGAGAGGATATAATTATATATTGTTATAGTTCTCTCACGGATGTTTAAAAACACAATGTAATTCAGTTGGTACTAGATTGTATCAACAAGTCCGCCCAATACATCACTATTCAATAATACTATATGGTGGAGGAGTTATCTAAAATCTATATTTAAGAATTTATTATGATTCATGGATAATAATTTTCAATTGTATTAGATAATGATTAGTTGGTTATGTATCATATCTTGAAATCTATATATAATTCCCTTGGACCTTAATTGACCAAAATTAAGGAATATCATCCCCACAGAGATGAAATTTTTGATGGGATGATTAAATCACTAGAAGAAATGATTATGGATATTTTTATGGATTTGGAGGGCTCATCGGAGGAGAACCAGATTATAGTGGAGTTCAATATCAATTAGGAAGACAAGTAACATATGGAACATTTTTTTTATTTTTTGGGTGTTATTGCTGTGGACCACTTCTTTGGGTAGAAGTTGTTCATAAATACCTTGTTAGACCAATCAATTTACAATAAACAATGGATAAGATTAAGTTGATCGTCAAATGGATAAAGAAAACTCAGATTCATCTTATATCATATGTGGATAATCATCGATGGACTTTTTCATTTGAAGTGAGTGATATTCTGTTGTTAACAATCTATCCATGTCTTGGGAATTATAGTTTTGGATATTAGGTAATATTACCTCATCGATACACATTACATTTTGAAATACCCAAATGGCTTGGTGGGTGGGGGAATATACGTTAAATTTTACACCATGTTTTAGTTCATATCACAATGTGTTCTATTTTACTTAGTAGAAGAAGTGTCAGCCTGATCCTAACCATGTTATTCAGTGGGATAAAAATGAACTATTGTGTGATGAATCATTAGTTCATATGCCGGTATAGATTATGGATATAAAAAAGAAATTAATTTCATGGAAAGGCATCAGTATAGTGAGGGAATTATAGAGACATTTTTTGATTTAGGAAGAGTATTGTGAACCAGAAAAGTAAATGGTCAAGTAATGGCCCTAAATCATTCCGGACAATTGTGGTTTTCCACATATTGGAAATTTAATTACCAATTATGGGGATAATATAGAACCCCTATTTTCAATTATGTAACACCATATATATTTATTTAATGAATTTAACGTGACTAGGTAATGAATTGGTGGGTTTGGTGAAATTTTAGTAAATTTATGGGGATTATCAGAATATTCAATGTTTGATCATGGTAAGTAGAAACTGTGAAAATCCAATAAGATATCCATTAAAAGTAAAGAAAATGGATTATATTAAGGAACCTAGTTTGGTTAATGGTTTGGTTAAATTGTGTGGCAACCCCTGAAAAATCTGGAAATGTTGAACTGAGGGGCTCATCATGGTTGGAACAGATTGTGTCTAGAATTGTGAACCAACCATTTGAGGGTTTTTGGAGGTAGTAGATATAACATGGATTGCGCATGGTTTTTATAGATGGTTACATAACCCATGCATGATTAAAACATAGATCTAAAAATAATGGATCTAACATCGATTTTTCCTGTAACCATAAATTTTTCATCCATGAATACCCAAACATAGTTTTATCTCATTGCAATGGCTGCGGATAACCCCATGATCTAGAAGAAATATATTGTTGTTTCATGGTGTGGTGATAAAAAATATCATTGGTAAGCATTTATTCTTCATTTTTATTCCGCACTTTCTTGTTCTCCCCTATAATGAACTAATAGATCCATCCCATTAGTGATTGATCTAGGTATTATGATGTCAATATGAATGATATATAGTCTTTTGATGATAGGGAATAATTATAATGTGGGTTTTGGGGTTTTAACCCATTTTAATTTAATATTTAATGTATTTCGTCAATTTATCTATAGTTTCATAGGTATTTGGTTTGAAACGAGACTCCTATTATTAAATTTTTTTAATTCATTTCGAATTGGATGAATTTCTTGATTTAAACAGAAAAATTGACATGAAAATGTTAATATCAACCATTTTTTATGATGTTTTGTTAATTATGGAAATTTTTTGTTGTGGAAGTTATATGATTAATTATTTCAAAAATAGATGTTTTAAAATATTGATTGTTTAGATTCACTGAAATAGTTTATTGGAAATTTCCTTAGTAGAAGATATGATTTGTTTAATTGTCATGAAATTGTTGGTTTGGAATGGTTTTTTGAATAAACGGTCAGAAAGGGTTTATATTGTTGATGTGACCCTAGATAAGTTGTGTGAACCATTAGTGTATAATGGTGTGACCCATTAGTATGGGCATGGTCCACTCTGGAACCTGAGATATGGTTACCTTGTGATAACATCACAGATCTATGAGGGAAAACTCAAGAGTATTGAACTATCACCTCATCATGGATGCGTAGATATGTAGTTTTGTGGAACTGATTCACCATTTAATGGTTATACCAATGGATTGTGAAATGGTATTTACCTATTGTTTCCATACATTCCTCAAAAATGGATTTTGTTTGGGAAACTTTTTTTGGTATAGAAATTGTCTCATATTATGATATTAACTATTTCAAAATTTCCTTTATAAATTATATAATATAAATGTTCAATCCCAGTGCAGTGATTAGGGAGTCATTTGGGGAAATCCTATTGTGTTTTATACTCACACCCAGTTAGGTCCCTTTGGTGAATTTGTAGATATCGTAAATCAGGACACATGTAAAATTATTGTATCTCATTTATTCATGGTGAATCATGATAAATTTGGAATGGATGGTGGATTTTGAGGTTGGACATTTTTGGTATCTGTGGATTTTATGTAGTTATAGAATTTTACATTTTTATTTTTGTCTTCTGTTTCTTATTTTGGTATTTCTATCTTGGCTTCCCACTGTTCTCTGATATAGTTTTTTCTAGACTGGTTTATATTTAGTTTTATTAAATTATTATCATGAATCATATAGATTTTTAGTTGTAGTTGAGTTTTTTTATTTTTTACTTTTAATGGAAAAATAATCCCCAAACTATCTATGAATCCCTTGGATTTTTTTCTTCACATTGTTTTCAAGGGGATGTCACCTAAGGCCATGTAATATTACACCATCATTCCAAGACAATTAGGAGTGGATGGACATTACAATATATATAAGATATGATGAAGATCCATAAGTTACAAATATTATTGTCTTCATATTTTACAATGGGACAAAACAACTACGGTCCTCAGGAACTTTATTTAGTAATGTATTGGAAAATTATCTATAAAGATTCAATTTACATGTATGAAAATATTGGGTCAATATAACTTTTAGTTGGGTATGGGTATTTACCTGAACTCATTTTTTCCCCATACAATAAATTCTTTGAATAAGTGGTAAATAAATTACATAGTTCTGTGGATTCTTTTCCCTCTAAAATCTATCTAAATATTAATTCTAGAATCTAATGAAAATTCATAATGAACCATACATATATGGAAAATCCCAAAAATTATAGTCATAAAATTGATAGAACCATTAGCTCAATTGTCCCAAATAGATTTAAATTAATCTATATAAATATGAATAATATGTATATAATAATATTGGATTAGATAAATATGGAATAAAATATAAATAAAAAACTATCATTCTTTCCAGTACAGTTGTTAAAAAATAACTAAAATAATAATATATCCTTCCAAATAAAAAAATAATCATTTGGAGAAAATAATATCCTATAATACCTATTGTCCATTACCAAGTATTTGACTCCATTTCATAACTATATCCTATGAAATAATATAAATTTCAGACAATGTTTAGGGAAACCTCTTTTTTGTATGTGGATTGGGTATTTTTCCAATGAACCAATAAGAATTCCTAATGCCTCAATGAAGCACCATTGAATTGGGATTAATTAAATTTGAATCACTACTCGAAAAAATGATCTATACCCACAGTTCAGAATCGTCGGTATAACACCCAAAAATATGGGAATAGATTATACCCATGGATTTGGGAACTGTGGGAAATTGAGGCATCGTGATAAGTCCATAGCCTATACCCACAGTTTTTACCAAACAGTGCGTATATATTTTTTTCACCATGCCAAAGCCTCATACCCATTGCCATGATTTCAAATCCTTTTAAAAATAGTTTTAAGACCATTTGTGTAAATTTTGTATCAAATCAATTCCTATCGGTGTTGAACTCACGACCACCGATAACATCTATTATCACTCCACACACCTCACCACTTCAGCGAAAACACTTTCATTGACATATTAATATATTTTATTAAATATAATTATATTCATTCGTATTATGAAAAGATATGGAATTGGGTTTTTATCCCATGGGTTTCCCTAAAACCATACAATGACTATCCAAACCAGCTACATATCTTGCAAATAAATATATCTATATTCATTTTAAAATATTATTCTCGCTCACGATATTAGGAAAAAAATCAGTGCACACGATTTGTTCCTTATACTTTCGTCTTTAACACAAAATTACTCACCAACTATTCTACATAACTTTTGTGTTTTATTATTAATATCTACTTAAATATATGAATTCAACCTATGGGTATAGGTTGGAAACCGTGTGTATAATATTTCCTACCATTATTTTGTCTCGTGGATTTTTTTCCATTATAAAGAAGGAAATCAATACCCACGGTTTTACCAAACCGTGGGAATTGGTCTGTAAAAAATTATTATACCCACAGTTTTCAAAAATTTGTGGGTATCAACCATGAAAAATTAAAATATACCCACAGTATTGGACAAACCCATGGGTATAGGTTCGTTTATTATACCGATACACACAGTTTTTCTTAAAACCGTGTGAATAGGGATATTTTCCCATAGAGAATTCAACATATATAAGTGGATGATTTCATGCCTATGAAACTCATAAACCTAAAAGCAAAACATGAAGGACACACACAACGTGTAGTTTATGTCATGTTGTGTTATCCGCACCCCTAGGACACATGATGAAAACTTCTTTTCATCCCTGATGGAGGAATGATTCCCTATGAATAAAAATCCAACCTATACACAAAGATATTTTTTATGGTTTGTGACCAGGTTCTCACCAATACCTAATGATGAAGGCTCAGGTTCTATATATTATATGTCTCGATGAAAAATATTAAAACATTATTTTTGACTAATGGTATAGTACATAAATCACTCGCCAACACACTATCACTTGATGTTTGGAAATCCATAACATCCCAAAACACATCACATGTTGACCACATATCACACAATATGGTCCCACCATTTTATCATGAAACATTGTCCAATCATATCACAATTTAGTAGACCAACATCCATATGTAACTCATTCCTTCTCAGACAAGGTGCGGTTGAAAAGTACATATGACACCTTTAAGGAACCCTTATATAATCAATACCATTCTATTCATTGTCATTGCTAACACCATTCATATTATGATATAATTAGACCCATGTAAATCTTTCCAACTGCATCTCATTCATGGAAAGTCCCTTATTCATGATCTCCCCCACAATAAAATCCATCAAATCACAATATTTTCCAATCATAACCCACATTAATTAAAAAACATATGTCAAAACCATATGACATTTCATAATTTTACTACTAGGGAACTAGTAAATTGAACCTATTCTAGTATAGAGAGTATGTACAAATATATTTCAGAAATGGTGCCAACCTATATGGGTAATCTATATCGATTTTCACTATCAAATCACTCTGATAACAAAATAATAGTATACACAAGGCTACACACATGACACATATTAACACGCAAAAATTATACACCACTAAATCATTAAATATATTCACAATAAGAACAAGGGGTCTGGATGATATGGGATCTACCACAAACTATAATGTAAATGAAAATGATTAAAGATAAGACTTTATATTACTCCATTTAAACGCAAGTCTAATCATCTTTCTAAATAATCTCAAAAGTAATCACATGCTATTTCACTCATTTAATTCCCTTATTGAAATTCTTTAATTCCATATTTTCAAATGAAATTTATTCTTTTTAAAATACATGTTTATAAATCGTTCATTTGTGTATCCAAATTCAATTTAACTTTAATTTTATTCAAATACACTTTTATGAATATAATTTAAAATATGGAACCCTTTTATCTAGGAAATCCAATACACACAAGAAGATAAATTATAAGGTGTAAAACAAAAATTAATTTGAATAAGGCCCTAGCACATGATTATTTTTAAATCTATAATGATCATGTTGACTATTATTCCAATACTTATCTATCCCAAAGGTATACATGATCCATAAAATAATCTATTATGTAGGAAATAGAACATTTGAATAATTAAAAATATGAATACATTAACTATATTCGTTACTCAAATAATGTGAATTAAACAAACTTGAAGAAATGTTTTTATAATCATTATTCATACTTGTAATGGTCAACTCCAAGTCCATAAAATCCATTCATGAGAATAAAAACAATCTATTCCGTAAATGTATTATTTTTTTACCAATGTGGAATAATCAATTCCAAATTCACTATGAATCTTTATAAAACCCAAACCATGAGAAACTATGGGATGTATACTATAGACATGAACCCCCAAAAAATCGATACCTACGACTAAAATTTCATAGCTAAATCAATGGCCAATTTCACTAAAATGAAATATATATAAAAAATAATTAAATAACACAATATAAAAAACATGAAATGATGAATAATGACTTGATATACAAAACAAGGTATATATTCTACGATCCAAACAAAAAATTGACAAGAATTATGATTATTTTTCATTTCTCTATAAATATCATCTCTATAAACAATATAGAAGAAAAATAAAATTAATGAACAGTGGGAGGGAAAAAAGTGTAATAATGAAGAGATTCTATAAACAACATGGGGGATAAAACACCCAAAATCACGTAGGTATATATTAAAACTTGTTACGACCTGTCCTTGGGGCCCATGCCGTGACTACCCCAAGCCCGCCTTCCATTGGCCAGGGGATGGCGACTAGCACAAAGGCGTAAATCCCGGTAAAGGGAAAACATTGCCTTTGTAAAGTAAACCACAAACACCACAGAGCAAGAAAACAGTAGAAGTAAACACTAAGTAAAACTGAGTACAAAAGTAAGTGCAGAAAGTAAGTGGGCCAGTATACAAGCCCAAACTGAATGTAAAGTACAACTGGAAGGGAAACCAGAAACTGAAAAGTAAAGCCGCAATGCCGAGCTTTCCACTGGAAATCCCACCCGAAGGGTGGGTACAGATAGCCTCCACTGCACCTCGTGTTCAGCCGACCGCTCCGAGTACGTCCCGCCTAGTGGTCCACCTCTAGGTACCGTCCTGCTCTGCAAACCTCAACCACGATCAGCGATGTCCATCGTCTACAACCAACACAACGTAGTGCAGGCATAGACCGTGCAGGGGTGAGTATAAGCTACTCAGTAGGGACCACGAGACCCCCGAAGGTCTTCCAGAATCCACAAAGGATGTTCCACAAAGGAAATATACAATCACAAAGTAACATCCGACACTGCTTAGGTATATGCCCATACATATACCTACGTCATCAATTCACACTCGGCTTCAACATCTGAGCTCAAGTAAAACCCATTCCACACAATAAAGAAAAATGTAAATCCACACAGGATAGCGCAACACAATCCACAAAGGAAAGCAACAGGATTCTGCTCAAACAGGTATACTTCTTCGTATGACGATAGAGATGATCAGTTATATCCACTGATTCCTCTAAGTCATCGGACCCACAAAGGATCGATAAGTACTAACCCCCGCAATGACCCACATAGGATCTAACCCACAAAGGATCGATATGAAACTAATCCCCGCAATGAACCACATAGGATCTGACCCACAAAGGATCGATAGGTAACTAACCCCCGCAATGACCCACACAGGATCAGACCCACACAGGATCTGTAGGCGCCGGCTCACACAGAACCATTGAGCGTTGACCCACACAGGATTAGACCCACACAAGATTGGTAGCACTGATCCACATATGATCGCTGAGTGCTATAGTCGTCGCCGTAGAATCCACTGAGGATCTCTTCATAGTCGTCGTTGTCACAGTAGCAAACGCAACCAGCACTAGGGTTCCCGCACACAGCAAGCTCGTTCAGGAGGGTACGCTCCACGAGCTGAGAGGCTGATACATCAACAGACACAAAGTCCCGAGCTTATGTATCCAAATGTTTTGTATCATCAATAGGAACTCAACGTCGCAGACGGCGTGTCAATCGGACACCCGGTCTGAGAGTTATTTGCATTTTCGTCCCAGGGGCCCGGTTCGGTTTTAAGACAAAACCAATCTGACCGTACCCCACCTACGTCCTTACCTCGGGCGGAGTATGCCAAAAGATCCATCTCATTTAGAGGAATCCAACAAAGTCGACGGTACGTCAATCGGACGTCCACAACTCAAGATATGAGTGTTTCTGCTCCAAGGGCCAGTTTGGTTTTGTGTACGAACCAACCCGGCCGAACCCAAAGTATTCTGAAACCTTGAGCGAGATATACCGAAACGATAGTCTCGATCCAAGGATCGCATCAGCACTGATGGCATGTCGATCGGAGGTCCGTAGCCCGAGATATGGGCAAAAGTCCAAAAAGGGATCCGAAAATGGGGTTTCGGGCCCGGACCGACCCGGCCCGAGTCCCCCTGGGTCAGCCCGAACCGGGTCGACCTGACCCGGGTCCGGTTCGGCCCGGCTATGCGCGGCACGACCCAGCTGGCACGGCCCGGTGCGGCCTGGGTGCAGCCCGGCCCAGCGGCCCGGCCGGGCGCACTGGCATGCGGCGCCAGCTGGCTCGGCCGAACGGGCGAGCCGTTCGGTTTTGCGGGGGGGGGGGGGGGCTGCCCCCCACATTTTGTAACTGCGCCCTCCCCCCTAATGGGGGTCGCGAGCTGGCCGGTCAGAGGTTTGGACCCCCGGCTTTCCTTCTGTCCGGCCGGCCCGCCCCGGCCGGCCGGTTTCTACCAACACGGGACCGGCAACGGCCGGTCCCCTCCCTGTTCCGACACCGGCGGACTGTTTCCGGCCGCCGGTCCTGCTCTGACGACGGCGGCCCATTTCCGGCCGTCGTTTCCCATGCTCCTCCGTGGCCCGATACCGGACACGGCCTTCATTCGTCCGGTGCGGCGCGACGGGGCCACACCCCTCTGTCGCGGCCCCTCTCTGGCCGCGATGATTTTTCATTTCTCCGGCGTGGCGCGATGGCACCGCGACATAGTTCAAATTCACGGTGCAGCACGACGGCGTCGCGCATTACTTGCCGCCCTATCCCGCACGGTGCGACGAAACCACGCCATTCCCATTCCATCACAATAGAAACAATAACATGGATAAAGGAGGAGGGTCGGCCGTGTTTTTGCGGTCTGGTCCCCTCTCGTTAATAGATAACAATTGGTTGTATTTTCACAAAGAACGACAAGGTAATATTCACGAACAAATAGATAAATAAACCCCTACCTCGAGCTTAGCTTGAACGGTGGTTCGTCAAATGAGGATTCGTTGCCGAAAAACACGTCGCAGAAGGAGATGTTGTGGAAGGAGACGTCGCGGAAGAAGATGTCGCGGAAGAACCGTCGCGGTATACGGCCTCGCGTAGTCGGTCTCCGAGGACACGACATTCTTCATCGGAGACCGATGTGTTCTTCGCGTTCTTCGTCGAAGATGAAGAAGTTCCTCAATACTTAGGTTTTTTCTCCCCAAGACTCCACCACATGAAAATAACCCAAAATAAATTATTCCCTCACTTAATTTATTAACTAGACATGAGTTAGAATTTCAAACCCCCCACACACTAAAATGACTTAATTAATAACATAAGTTGTCAAAAATTAATGGTGAGTTGAGGGAGGTTGAAGAATATGCTGGGTTGGGGTTCGTGTGGGCCCCACTACCCTCATAACCTCCCTTGGGAAGTTGGATAGTTACCCAACTTCCACCCAAAGGCTTAAACCACTTAAAGAAAAAAAAATGTAGTTAAATTATAAATTAAACTTTCACAATTTTTATTATCTTCTCTCGTTAAAACGCAACTCCGGAATAGGTCTTCCTAAGCAATTACTGGCGCTACGGTTCCATCGGTGCCCTCAGAATTCAATTCCGAGCACCGGTTCAAAAGATAGGAATTCCCGCTCGTTCGTTCACTTAACGTACCCGAGCTAAACTTCGGATAGAAATTCCAGGCACACTGGTCCTCAGAATAAAGTGCTGTCAGAAACTGCGTTCTTGTAAAATCCCAAAGAAAATTAAGAAAAAAATTTCCTTGAATTTTACGGGTCTTTACAATACTAGATTGTAAAATAGGAGAGGAAAATATGGATCTATAACTTCGTTATTTCAAATATGTTTGTAGAAACATGATGGGGTTATCCAAAATATAATTATGTGAAAATTACTCAATGTCCCTTTGAAAAATATGACACCAAACATTGTTTGAGAAAATAATAGAGGATTTACAACATAAATCTCTTTTTTTTAAGGGGTACACCATTATAGTCAACATGTTCATCATATGATATGTTGGTTTTATTATTAAAAACATTATATAAATTCCCATCTCCTGGAAATCTCAATAATATCTTGAATATAATCAACATATTTCAATTTACATTGTGAATGAAATTTATCACCCCCTGAATGTCCCAATGTTACTCTTTTTAGTATCCTAATCCCACTACCTTATATTAAACTAGAAATGCATAATGAGATGTATACCAAAAAATTATAAAAATGTCAAAAAACAAAGAATTCAAATCGATATTTCAGTTTTAAAAAATAACCACTCCAAAAACCTAAAAAGGAACTTATATTTAAAATTCACAATACATAATAATTCGGGTAATTAAGAACTCCAAAAAATAATTACTCTCATCATTTTAAATTTGTGTTAGTAATATTACAATGAATATTGACCTATCTAATTCTTCAATTCACTGTAAATTATTAACATTCCATTACAAATAATTAACCTCACCCCCACTACAAAAATCTAATAACAAGACATATTTAAAAAAAATATTCTCTAAAAAGACCATGTTTTTCATTGAAATATTCCATACATATCCCAACCAGTTTTCCCAATATATTTATTTCTATTTCACATTAAAATTAACAAAAAAGGACATGTTAGTCCTTTGTGGATAATTCTTCAAAAAAAATCATGTCTGCACCTATCGATGAATTATTTTATCACCATACATGATAATATTGTTTCTTTAATACCTAAAGGTTTCTAAGAAATACTCAACAACCAAATCTATTTTCAAACCCAAAATTTTATTAATTCACCATTTAGTTACTTGAATAAAATCCGATATAATCATACTCCATAGAAAGTTTTAATTCACATTTGATTCAAATTACACTTCCAATATCCTAAGAAAAATAACAATTCACAAAATCCCTCTGATATTGATGTTGACTCCCTAAATAATGTCTTCCCAGTCACTACACTATTTTACTAAATCAACTATCAGTAAACCAGTTTCCATGCACCACCAATCCTTAGAATATAAAGATCAAACACCAATAATCGATATATATTCTTCACCAGTTTAGTATCATTGTCATTACACTATTTATCCAAAGTACCAATATAGTCTGCTGATGTTCCATCCAATAATTCATGTAAGGATTATACATGATTACCTCACTCATACCCAAATTAAAACCCATAACACAAATAACTAACCACTAGGATGGTTCTCAACCTCACATTTCAATCTCAAACAATGATATATCAATGATCAATTCACCCTAAATATTTTAGTTCTCCCCATATAAGGAATTTTACATACACTATAAATAAGATATTTTTTTGTCATGAATTGGTTATCATACTATCTAGAATATTTGTAGGATTATAGTTTTAGAGAATAATTTCATCACTTATATTTGAAAAAACCATTTAATACAAAGTGGTTAGTTACTATTTCAATCTATTTTTCACACCATAAAATCATTTTAAAATAAAAAATGATTCTTTTTTAAGAAACATAATAATTAAAATCAAAATGAACGGTTCTTTTTCATTGTAATGATTTAAATAATATCAAAAACAAATTTTTATACATAGGATGAGTAAAAAAATATAAACAAGAGTCATTAAAATATGAAAACCATCAGTTAGTTGAACAATATGGATTCCCATCATTTTTTTCCTAAAAACATATATTTTTAACCATAAATTGAATTATCATTCCTTTTAAAGTATTATATTATTTTACTTTCTTAATAAATATTTATTTTATTGGTAACTCACTAGAAAGCATAAATATTTCATATGGTCCAATATAAGAAAAATATCATTATACCCATATAGAACCCCAATTGAACCATGTCAACTAAAATAACTAGACATACACATCAAATATAGCTCTCAACATAACATAATCACTACCATATCAATTATGGAATTATGTAAATGCACTATTATTAAACTATTACAATCTCACCAGGTGCTATTTGGGTGCACCGATGATATAAAATTTATACGAAGCACCATTTGAACATTTTTATCATTATAGAATGACTTTTAAACTCACGTGGAACTCACTTTCAACAAATTAAATACCATTTTACCTAAAAATATGTTATGAAATACAATTTTTAATTTTAAAACACATTTTCAATATGAAAATACCTAAAAAGGGAAGGTGGTGTATTCATTTTAAAAAATAATTTAATTTTGAAAAGGATTATAGAAATAAAATAAACTTAATGGAGGTAGTAAATTTATTTGATATATACTTTAGAACATCCATTTTTCATTTTTCAAAACCATTAACTTAAAAAACAAAAAAATAATCCTTTAGAAAACCATTGCATTTTTGTAAAAGGGACATAAAATGAAACTTATATAAATTTTTTGTCCATATAAATAAATTTTCAAAAAAATTTAAAAACATAAACATAGAAAAGAATGATATTTTTAAAGAATACATTAAAACATGATATATTTAGATGAAATGTCTATTATCACTTTAAAAATATTTAAATCACACTATAGATGAAATAAAAATAATAAAAAACATTAAATTCCATTATAATTGATTTATTTGTGTTATTCAATTTCCAATTGGTTATATTTTACCATTATAACGTAATAATGGTCCATAATATCAAGCAACGCCTTAAAGAAATTAAATTGAGATGAATTCTATTTCCTTACGTCTGGTTAGTCACATGAAAATTTATCCTCAGGAATAATAAAATTATGTTAATTAAATATTTCTTGATAATTTTTTTTATTTTTATTATTAATTTTATTTCACTTATTACAATGTTTTTTACAATTACATAATCAATTGAATATAAATTTGATGTTATGATGATATTCAAATTATCTGTCAAAAATTTCATTGGTATGTTGACTATGGTGGATGTGGTTATTATTCGAAAATCTCATAAATAATATATATGAAATAATTATAATATTTTTAAATAATTTAGGCTGTTAATACTAGTCATGAATTATCGTTATAAAAAATAAACTACATTATAATTATAGAGAAGGTGGGTCGTACATACACAATATAAACATTTTCATTATCTAATGATCATCAATGAAATTTGGTGAGTAATGTATTTTCATTCTAGAATGATATATATATCATCTATATTAAATCATATTCTAATACTTATCATATATCTGGTGTAGTTATTAAAAGAGAGTCATGTCACATTGGGAATGTTTAGTCCACAAATACATGAAATATGTTTTCTAATTTTTCGTGATTGGAAAATAAATAAATAAAATTCTATATTACATTTCAATAATGATAAATAATTTATTAATATCATGAATAATTAATTTATAGATAAAATATTTATTGTGTTTACCCCTATTACGTTGCATATAATTTAGTATTGAAAAACAAATCGCATAAATTCTGAAGGGTGTAGTCTGGTGTACAAATGAGTGATGTTATTGTATCCCCCTGTGAAAGGGAATGAAAAGGGTTATATATTATATAATTCACTGAAATGTCTAATTATTTTATAAATATCATATATAAACATTAGAAACATAATTATTCCTAATTTTTAGAGCTAGTAAAGAATAAAATAGTGACATTGGTTCTTGAGGTGGTAGTTGTTCATTAAAAAAATGATGATATTTGTAACCCATTTTAATGAAGAAGAAAATGATTTATATTATTATATAAGCAAAATAGCGTATAATTATTTAGATGATAATGTGGAAATTATACCATAATGGGTCACTACTAATTGAATTAGGTGGAAGAACATATAATATAATGACACATGTTGAAGAATGTTTCCCCTTCTTCTTGTCTCCTATTTAGGATTCCAACAAAGGCCTTACTATGTCAATTTTTTTTCAAAATAAGTATTTTAAAATGTTATTATGGATTTTTTGAAGTGATTTTGTTTTGACATGGCTGAATCAAAGTTTATTGAAGGTGGGAGTATTTGAGGAGTGGGTTGACCTTTCATAAGTGTGGGAGATGGCATGAATTTTAATTTTTAAAGGAAATGTGTTTTACAACATTTTTCATATGTAACATGGGTAAAACATGGAACATTACTGAACCTTATAGTTATCAAGTTTTAAATAAGGAAATAAAATTGTTTTTACATGAATATATAGTTTATTTTTACCCTAATAATTGTTGGTTGACCCATTTGTATGCCCATTTTTACGTTTACGTTGGTAATTAATTTTTACTATTATCACTATTCATTTATGTAAAAACATATGTTGAATTTTTTATAAATTATAAATTATTGTGATTAAAAATATTTAAAACACTATTCAAATTAAATTTACATTACTGAAAACCATTTATATAAAAATTAATCCCACATAAGTGAAAAAAATGGTTATAATGATACACATTTCAGGAGATTACTAATTTTTTATTCAATAATTAAATATAAAAGGGATTACAAAAACCTAAATCATATTAATTGATATAAAATTGTAGTAATGTTATTTTAATTTCAATTAAAAAAATAATTTATATTTATAAACAAAGTAGATGAAATGGAAGTATTAAATTAAACGGTATTGTTTTCCACTATTTATCAACAAATGAAAAGTTCCATAAATATACCAAAAATTCACCGTACAATTATTTCAGAATTATGATTTTTCAAAAATGATGCAGATTTATTCAAATAAAATAATTTATATGTTAAAAATAAGTTTTAAATTATCTGTGAAATGTTAGAATATTATATCATTTTTAAAAAAATACAATTTTTCTGAAAAATTTCTTTTTAATATTAATGATTATTTCGTTGTTAATAATTAATAAAAAAATATTTTTCGTAATTTAGTTTTTAATAATAATTCCAACTTATTTGAAGGAATTATTTTAAATATTATATAAGATAATAATTTTAAATAATGTGTAAACATTTCATTTAAACATGATATGACATATAAGACAAGGTAAACACAGTGTTGTGTGAAACACAAACTAGACTCACAGTTCTGTGTAATGAAATATATTATATATATATAAATATTATGGTTCTATATTTCCACATACGCATGGTTTATCATGTCATACACTCTATCAGAAATAATTTTATTCTTTTATAATCTGGAGGGCGTACGATCATCCTTCCCTATTTAATAAATAGAATACTCAAATTTTTACCATTATCTTAGAAATAAAATGATTAAAATTTAAAAGTAATCTTGTTTTAAAAAAATTATAAAATGAGTAAATAGAACCAATTCTTCATAGGATAGAAATAAAATAATATAAATAAAAAGTAACAAAACATAAATATGTTTCACAATTGGATAACATTGTTGAAAAAGGATGATTTGGACTTGTAAAAAATGTGTAAATTATCATTGAGGGTGATTAAGGTTATTTATCACAGTTGACCAATGAATAGAATTTTATGTTCATAAAAATCCTAAAACATTGATGTTATTAAAGTATATATTATTCATTGTACGTAAATGTAATATGTTGACATTTTGTTTCAATGTACTCTTCCTAATGTTGTGTAATTATTTTACTATATAAAAATATAAGTAATTATACTCACATTATAAGTTTCTATTTCAAAATCGAAATATCATCCTTGGGTTATGTATCAATCAATTTATAATAATTAATTTGATATAGAAAATAATTTATTCTTGTATGAGGAACTAAAATTTATATTGAATAGAATATATGATTCATAATTGTGAGACAAGTATTTCTGTATGTATCTAACCATTTTTTAAAATCAATATGGTTATCCAAATTTTGATAATATAATATGTTAATATCTAAAAATCAACAGTATCACTTATTTAACATCATAAATATTTATTTTTAAAAAATTTCAATAAAAAACATTTTCATATTCACTAGGACAATGTTTGGGATAGTGGTAGGCTCTAAAACCTTATCATCATTTGGTCATGGGGTCAATCTCTACATCCTTATCAGATGTGACAGTTTTTCACCCATCATGTGGGTTGTCCTATTTCTATACAATGTAAATACTATTCATATAATTTCCTAAAAATATTAATGGGAATTTATGAGGAAAAGATTATAATTTAATAAACTTTTTACTATTTTATTAATATTTTGTTTTCCAAAGGTTTAGTTATTTTTTTGTATTTTTATAATGAAATTAATGATAATATATATCCTAAAGAATATAAATACCTTTAATCATAAATCATTAACATTGATCTGTATTATTCTCCAGTTTACATTTCCATTAAAATATATCATTCTTGATATCTATAAAAACTCAATAAATATCTCCCAAATGATATATTTTACATAAAATATCCTAAGGGTGGATCATAATTCCATCAGATTATATCCAACCATTGAAAAATTTAAGCTCCCTACAGCCATCACCACCTCACCAAATGGATTAACCAAAACTAGAGATGTAGAAAGTTATTTTTCAACCCCCTTTTGATTCTAATCGTGATGACTTCCACCTAATTTAATTAAAATTGGAAGGATGTTTTTATAAGCTCCCAATTAATTCGTACAAAAACATATCACTACTTAATGGATATATATTTTCTCAAACTTGGGTTTTTGCAGTATCTTTTCATTATAGTCAAGAACATTGTGGAAATACTTACCATATCTGTAACACATTCCAGATCCTGACATAGATTATTGAAAATATATTTTACCATACATGGATCATTTTGGGGGGTTAGCTCCTAGCTTCTTAGTCTGATAAATCTATATTTCATTACACATTTAATATTTTATACTTTTTTTTGTTGTGGAACACTAGTGTTGAAAAAATAAATCTATACATTCAGAAAATAATGAACTAATGTCTCGAAAATTATCAATTGTTACGATTCCAATGATCTTAACACATTTTTTTGACACATTTTATAATCAATCAATTTTATTTACCAATTTCCCAAACTAAATTTGATATGTACCTAAACAACATTATAAAATTTACTACATATGATGATGCTGGGTCTTTATCATTTTCCCTAATTCAATAAATTTTTCTCTATCCTATGTCAAACGACCATAGGGAAATTTTTCTAAAGGAAAAAAAGAAACATAAATGTTTCCCATTCTATGGAGTCATGATTATATTTATCTCATATTCTTAAGAAAATACCTCCATCGATTAGCTTCACCATGAAAAATGATAAGGTGAAAGATATTCCTATTTATATTTTTAGTATCCAATATTAAAGAATATATTCTGCAGAGAAATTATTTAATCATCAACTACCACATTGTAAAATGATCCACTAAAATATATGTGGTGTTTCCTCCTAAAATGTGCCACATTATACATGTTAATTTTTTGGCATATTAGGTTTCTAACCATAGTGGATACAACCAACATATATTATCTTTTTTATATTGATACATCACTAAACAAATATTATATTCTAGTTCTTAGCATCTATGTATTTTTATTTAGATAAATATTTTCTCTTGATTCCTTCCCATATTAACTTCCCTATTTCCTCTATAGAAAACCATTGTAACCACAAAATCTATCTACAAAATCCTCTGATAAAAACTATATGGAGCTAAAAAATAAACATTACATGATCATTAATTTTAATCCAACAATACATTATCTTACATTTAAGGATCCTTTCAGGTTTATATTTTTAGAGAATTTTTCATAACATATACATAACAACACAACTTAATATAAAGTGATAACTTCCTATCAGTATCAAATTTCCCACAATAAAAACTATTTTAAAAAATTAGTCATTTCCATAAAAACAATACGTTAAATTACTAATGGCTTATTTCTTCTCATTATCTGTCATTAAATCATATGAAAAAAAATTAAAACCAATGAATGAGAAATACAGCTCAGTTGGGTACACTAAAACAAGAAAAAATTTATTCTAATGAAAAACACGAGCCCCGTTTCTAAAAAACAGATCTTTTACGAATAAAATGATCTATCATTCCTTAAAAAGATCATTCTTCATTTGAAAATTATTATTTACCTGAATACAATTTTAAAATAATAATGGAATCATATAGTTACCTTGGGACATCATCTGATAGAACTTATAAAAAACCATTATTAAACCATAAAAAATTAAAATTACCATATAGAAAACATCAAATTTCATTCTCCAAATAACATAATCATTTCTCAATGAATTCTAGTTCTATCTAGGCACACCACTTTTTTATGATTTAGCCGGATCACCCGACACTATATGGATGAACACATAATATATAATTTCAATGAAACGTAGTATGACTAATACATTTTATCATTTGAAAAACTATTTTAATATCATATTTTATTTACTTTTAGATATTAAAATCCCATTTTATTTCTAATGACAATAAAAATACAATTTTATTTTCAAAAAAACACAACCAACACCAAAATACCAAAAATATCATGAAAATTGGGTTTTCATTGATGTAATCATATAATATTTCATATGAATCTATAATGAAAATAAATCACAATGTTATTGGTGAGGTCATCGATGTTATACACTATAGAACCCTCAATTTCAGGTGGTCAAAAAGATTATATTTTTTCAAATGAAAATATATTATTTAAATACATTGAAGTAATTTAAAATTGTTATAAAATAAATAATATAAATATTTTTTATCCACATAATGAAAATTAAAAAGAATCAAAATATGGACACAGAAGATAAAGAGAGTAAAAAGGAAATATTTAGAATTATAATTATTTTTATGAAAAGTCCCTTATAAAATTTGAAATATTGTAATCCTAAACTACTTCAAATATAGTCATTAAAAAAATTAAATTAAATTTGAATAGGTAAATTTATGATATAGAATTTCAAAGGTTATTTATATAGTCTTTATAAAATAATAATTTTTTATAACCTCGAGATACACCTCACTGAATGAATATTCAGATGATGTCTCTTACATTGAATTTGGTTGGTTACATGTGTCTATGTCTTCCTAAATAACAAAATTATTTTAATATTTAATTTCTAGAGTAAAATTTTTATGATTATTATTTCTTTTATTTCACTTATTAATATATTTATAAAAATTACATATTAAATTATATTTATGTTAGATGTTTTAGCTATTACAGATTATAGGTCAAAAATAAATTTTGGTATGACAACTATGGAAAATGAGGTAACAACATAAACATATATAGTTTAATAATTATGTCATAATTATAATATTTACACATCAATTAAACTTTTAAAACCAATCAATAAATTAATTTTTGAGAAATAATCTACATTACCTTCATTGAGACAGCAGGTCGTACATATGCTTGAGTAATGTTTCAATATTCTAATGATCACTATCTTATGATGGTATGAAATGTATACAATTTTCCAGAATGATCAAAAAATAATATATATATATATATATTCCAAATTATATATCTATATTGATTATTCATGAGGTAAGGTAATTAATAAAGAGTTACATCTATTCATGATGGGAGTAGTCCACACCTACATGAATGATTTTACAACATTTTAATTGTGAAAAAAGGTATGGAATAAAATGAAATGTTATATTTACATGACTATTAATATATCATTAATATCATAATTATTTAATGAATATCACATATATTCATTATAATTACTCTTATTTTCTTTCATGTAACATGTTAGTGAAAAAATGGAATTGCTTCATGATGCAGTAGAATATTATACATAGGAGTAGTGTTATCGTATCCTCAAAAGAATAGAATGTGAATTTTTATAGTTTATATAATGACCCTGTAGGAATAATTAGGATTTATATATCATATTTTTTTATATACATAATTATAACCTACAATGATATGTCTTAATTAAAAACAAATGAAATTAGTTTGTGATGTAGTAGTGTGTCATACAATAGAATGATTATTTCACTACCAATTTGATTGAAGAAGGAAAAAAATTTGGTTATGAAATTTACATAATAGCATATATGTGTATATATAGAATTGAATATATTTTATCAAAATGTATTAATAAGGATTTAAGGATTTAGTAAAAAAACTAAATAAATATTCTTATAAACGAAATATCACACTTCCTCACATATCCTCTTTACGATTCAACCAAAGAACAACCTTGGTAGAATTTTGGGACAAAATAATGATTTAAAGATTATAATGATGAATTTATGAATTTATTTTTATAGTTATGAAAAAAAAGTGGTTTTATGATTTTAATAAGGGGGGGGGGGAGAGATGAAATTTAATTAGTGGGTGATAGGACACACTTGGTATTTTTTAAAATAATTTTGTGCTATAATGTATAAAATTTGGTATAAGGGTAAAAAATGAACAGTTATCAAACTATATAGGTTTAATGGTTGAAATATTTCCATAAAATAAACTTAAAACATGTTTATTATCATGAAGAACTCTCCATAAAGTGTACCCCTCCTGGGCCGGCAATGTGGAATGGTAGAAAATTCCCCATGAGTCCCGCCTCCAGTATGACCCGGGATGGTGACTAGCACCGAGGGTATAGTAAAACCACATATTGGAAGCATTACCCTCTTAGATAACACATGTGAAAGAGAGAAATTATATGTACACAAAAAACTCCATGAATTTATGTAATATTAAAGAAATCCCAAGTGCACATATGTATTATCATGCACAACTACTACAACTGAATGATGAAAAACAACAAATACCAAATGAAAGTAAATATAGTAGCAACCATAAGATCACACATATCCTGCAACCCCATGCTTGTAGAAACTATCTTGATCTCCAACCTGCTTCAAGTGACCTGAGAAATAGTTTATATATACATAGGGTGAGTATAAGAGTATACCTTGTAGAATCCTCAATGAAGACTCTCTTAAAAATGTAATGAAAGAATGCAAAAGAACAATGAAGAACAAGTGAAACTAACTCATCACCTAAATAGGTATACTACGTTTATAGCCTCACCATGGAAACACTTACCATGAAATGAAAACAATAATATATAATATAATAAGTAACATTAGGGTTTTTACTACTACTTCCCCACTGGTTTTCTGCTTTTCCCCAACATCGCACATCCGTATAATCTATCTCCAAAAAGGCTTACCCATAGACACCTGGGTAAAGCACCAGAACATGATCCTCATGCAACAAAAACAACATGTACATGTATGAAAAGAAACCAGTTAGATTCTGGGAGCCACCACAGCTCTCATTACCTGTATCATATGTCGGGTATTAGATCCTAAGCCATTATTTCACAAACACTGAGTAAGGATCCTCAATACATAATAGCCTATACACGTTACACCTTTAGTAATACATAAGACACAATATCCAGAATATATGTTTGTGAATAACCACAAGCCATTACATCCCTCTATACAAAAATATGGTAAAAACAAACCACATTGCAGACTGGAACATGTAACTACCATGTGAAGAGAGTTTCCCCAAAGGGGGTACTCACCCATCCATCCTACCACTGGAATTTTTGGGGAAACACCCACCCCCTAGGGTTCATAATCACCATAGATTATGTTTCCCTAAAAGATGGTGTGGAGTAGCGTATAGAAACAAAAAAATTATAGAATATAATACAGATCATAACCACACAATAGACATAACCTATTATTAGAATCAACTGCAGCTAACGTCTCTAGGACTCCCTGCTGCCAATACTAAGACTATGTGTCCTATAACCACAAAACATATAAAAATATTTAATAAATTACTTCATTATTTTTTGATCATTTATACTTTGTGTTAATTAATTCATTAAACATTAATTAACAATTTAAAATTGCATATTATATTTTATTAGCATCACACCCAAAGTTCATTATCCCCATCATTGCGTCTCATCAAGGTCTGACACCATTGGTTAACATTATTTATTCAATTATTTATTTACATCATTACTTTACAATATTCCCATGCAATCTAGAAAAACATTCTATGTTACTAAACATAATGGTTCTTAGCATGTTGAGATGATTAACTACCCGTAAAGTCTTTTCTACATACAACAAGAGTGTATAACCATCATCCCTTGAGAAGCTAAACACAAAAAGCACGGGGCATACCCTGCATGTATTCTACTATTTTAAAAGAGGTGTAAATAAAACTAGATGCTTTGAGTAGTGGGGAATGTAAAGTAGATAAACAACCAATAAGAATCAGAAAGCATCCAAACATTCACATCCATCCCATTTCATTAACCTTAGTGTCATCCCCGACACCTACATGCATATACTGATGTATCTCATCACTCGAGGTGTCAACTGCTCTCACAAACTGTAGGCCTCTCGTGCCCCACATATCACAATAGCCATCGAGCCTCACATCAGAACACAAGCAGCAAGAAATCAAACATTATATCATTTGGGATTTTTTCCCTTAAACAAGCAAGGGGGTAACTCAAAACCCTTCAAAGAAATATCTTTTATCAAACAACCAGTTCTCTAATGCATCTTGAATAAACTGATTTATTTTTCATAGGTTCCAACTATTGGAAACTTAAACTGTAATCTACCAAAAATTGATTAAACATTATTACTGAATCAATTTGATTATAATCAAATTACAACAATAACAATCAGATTCATTCACATGCCTCTTTATCTTTAGCCAAAACATTATCAATTAATTCTCACATTACATTCGTTTTCGAATTACATCAAGAATGAAAACCAAACAAATAAAGCATAGATATGACACTATCAAGAAAAATATGTGGCGATAACATATGATCGATATCAATTTATTAATTGAGTTCAAATATTTATTATGTCAATTCTACTGTGATAATGTGGGATAAAACATGATAACTATAAAGTTTAACGTAAAAGAAAATAGAAGCAATGAATCCCCTACCTTAAATGGTTCATAGCATTCGTAATATGATAACGATACAAAAAACGAGTTATGATCTCCTCCCCCTTAAAAACTCTATCCACCTGAGGATGGAGTGACACCACCACACCAGTCAATACCCATGAAAGGACAATTAGAAACATGTAGACATCATTCCATAAAAGAGAAATGAGAAACAAAAGGAGATGGACAAAAAATAATGGCGATAATTCATACCTTATATCGATGATTGATCGAAACTTATTTATAGAATCAAAATAGAGGTGAACCGATCAAAGGAGTAATGTTTGATTGAAAAATATCTATTAGATGGAATGAACAGTTCGAGTGTTTCAGAGTTGAGAACACAGAGGAAGGACTAGGGAGGAAGATATCTCATCCCTTTAGAAGATTTAACGGATCAATAGTTTAAGATGCACTGGATTTTCCATTAAAATAAGATTGCATTAAATAATGGGGTTGACCAAATAAAAACATCCCGAGCCTTTTGAAAACTAATATAGGAGTTGTGGCCTTTGAATCCGCCTAAATTTCCTTAACACGAGGCATTAAAATTAATTTTATGTCCATGGAAACATCAAAGTGGTAAACTGTAGGAAGATGAAATCACTATTCATGAACCCGAAATTTGGAAAAGGAGAGAGGCTACCGTTGGAACCTCATAGTTCTGGAAACACTATTCATGAACTCAAATTTTGGCAAATGAAAGAGACTATCATTGGAACCTCAATGTTCTAGAAACACTTTTCATGAAAAAAAATTTGGAATAGCAATGTGGAAATCATTGGATCCTCACCGTTCTAGACACACTGTTCATGAACTCAAAATTTGGAAAATGAAAGAGGCTACAAATGGAACCTCACCATTATGGAAACAGTGTTCATAAAAAGAAAATTTGGAATAGGAAAGAGGGTATTTTTGGAACCTCACTATTCTCAAAACACTATTCATGAACTCAAAATTTGGGAATAAAAAGAGGCTATCATTGGAACCTCACAATTTTGGAAACACAGTTCATGAACTGAGAATTCGGCAAAGGAAATAGGCTACCATTGGAACCTCACCAATCTGGATAAACTATTCGTGAACTCAAAATTTGGCAAAGGGAATCATCTACCATTGGAACCTAACCATTCTAGAAAGACATTTCATGAACTCTATATTTCTCAATGGAAAGATGCTACCATTGGAACCTCACCATTCTAGAAACAATGTTCATCAACTCAAAATTTTTCAAAGGAAAGATGATACTGGTGAATCCTCACCATTATAGAAACATTGTTCATGAACTCAATATTTAGAAATGGAAAGAGGCTACTATTGGAACCTCTCCATTTTGGAAACACTTTTCCTGAACTCAAAATTTGTAAAAGGGGAGAGGCTACCATTAGAGCCTCACCATTCTAGAAAGAGTATTCATGAACTCAAAATTTGGAAATAAAAAGAGGCTAATGATGACATTGTTCCCATAAGGTAATTGTCGCACTATTCTCATAAAGCTACTAGTGACACTATTCAAATAAGGTTACAATTTCATTGTTCACATAAGGCTACCGATGAAACTTTTCAAATAAGGTTACTATTGAACTATTCACATAAGGCTACAATTCCACTATTCATAGAACTGGAAATCTGGAACAGTGTGGGGGGTAAGTCACCTTGACCTCCTGAAACACCACAGATGCCATATTTTCACAAATGAATAGACTAGACTGGTTCGGGCCATTATATCATATATCTCTCAAAACATTCTCATCCTCAAGAATTAAAAATCAAACTTATAAGGAAATAGACAAGAAGTATAAAAATTCACCTTTTAGGATACCTCTCTAAAGAGATCAAGCCACAAGACGAATCCAAAGAAATCCATGTTGTAAACATGGATGGTCTATAACCACAAACAGGACATCGTTACATTAATAGAATAAAAAATCGAACTAATCAGGGTAATGAGCATGTATCTATGACTCACGTTCCCAGGTACTCACCTCCATGAAACTATGTCGCCACAAGACATGATCCAAGGGGATAGAACGCCCATGAAACACCTTCTCTTTGCAGTAATGGATCTCCAAATGACACTCCTCAAAGGTCACATTAGCATCAACATCAATCTATCCCCATTATGGGATGTGAAATTCAACATGAAGAAAATGATTGATATGTTAAACATGAAAAACATCGTGTTTTCGGCTCATATACGGGGTAGTGCAACTCGATACTCCACAACTCCAACATGAGCTAACACCTATAAAGGCCCTCTAAAACGGGGAGAAATCTTACTCCCATGACCAAAACTTAATTGCCCATGATGGGGAGTCACCTTCAAAAACATGTGATCCCCAAAATCAAACTGTAAGGGTCTCCTCCTTTGATAGGTATATGATTTCTGATGATCAGGTGTTGTCTTTATCCTCTCACAAACCTCTTAAACCATCTCTATTGTATCATGCCTTAGTTCAGGTCTGACAATTTATGACCCTCCAACCCCATTCTAGCACAACAAAGAATTGTAAGGCAGGCCATACAAGAATTCAAACGGCACCATACCGATGGTGGAGTGAAAACTAATGTTGTATGAGAACTCCTCCAAGGGTAACTGCCTCATCCACGAACCTCCAAAATCTAGGACACAAGAGTGTATCATGTCTTTAAGAGTATGTATTCCCCAATCTATCTGACCATCCTTCTATGGATGAAAGGTAGTTCTAATGCATAGCTGAGAACGAAAATCATGCTTTAGACCTCTCTAAACCCTAGTGGTAAATTATAGATCTCGATCGTAAATAATCGCCCTCAGGACTCTATGGATTATCCCCGCCTATTCTAGATTTATCCATGCCAAAAATCCACTAATTTGGAATCCTTGATTGCTATGAAGTGGGACGATTTTTTTAAATGATGCACCACCACCCAAATATCATCATTTCATCTCTATTCTTGAGGTAAACCCGTAAAAAAATCCATTGAGATGTCCTCCTACATCCCCTGAGGAACATATAATGGTTGGGGTAAACACCCAGGAACACGGTGTCCATCCTTCACCTTTTGGAAGACCAACCATCGAGGCACAATGTCTAAAACGTCACGCTTTCACCAAGGCCACCAAAACATACTCCTCCATGCTCGGTATATCATTATCTCTTCGAGATGCACCGATAATGGTGAGCTATGGAAGTCTCTAATAAGTGTTTCACACATCATCAAAGGAACAAACATCCATATATGATACAACACTCAGGGTTGTTCAACCTCTGGCCAACCATCATGGGCCTCGCTATAAACAACTCGGCCTCTTCAAAGCTCTACCTCTATATCCCCCAATTGGAACTCTTCCACCTCCTGTACCAAAGATGACTGCACCGTCATCTAAAAAAGACATCCTCTTCCCCAAACATCACAAATATCGAGATATAATGCTGAATGTTCTTCTATTACTCTCTAAGAGTCACCAGATTCACACACAACATCAATTCTTGACTTCCGAATATGGGAATCATCTAAAAAATTCCCATTTCATGGTGTATATGATATTTCAAATTCGTATTCTAGTAATAAATCCATCCACCAATGCTATCATAAGTTCAAGTCATACTGGGAGGAAAAATACCTCAAAATATTATGATCGATGAAAACCAAAAGGAACTCTCCAATGAGTTAATTTTTCCATAACTTTTGATAAAACACCATGTCTACCAAATTTAGATCATGGGTGGAACAATTAAATTTTGGGGGACACAACTACCGAGACCCATAAGAAACAGCTGATATCTTCTGCATCAGAACACAACCTAACCCCGGATGCGATGCATCACAGAAAACATCAAACTGAACTTCTTTGTCCGGATGACAAAGAACTGGATCACTTAATAACTTCTCCTTTAGATACTTGAATGCTTCCTAACACTAATCAGTCCATATGAATGCCTGATATTTCATCTTCAATGTTGTTAGAGGAGTCGCATCACGAGATAAATCTTCTACGAACCTCCTGTAGTAGCCTGTGAGACCAAGGAATCATTGCTCCTCAGACACTATCTTGGGGGATTCCCAAGACACAACTACTTATATCATAAATGGATCCATAGCTACTCTCTACTAGGACATAACATTTACCAAGAAACGGACATCTCCGACCCAAAAACTCACAGTTGGACAACTTCCCAAACAGCTAATGTTGACGAAGAACTCCCAAAACGTCATGTAGATTCTCTACATGCTCCTCCTCATATGTGGAGTACTCAAGGATTCCATCAACGAAAACCACCAAGAACTTGTCTAGGAACTCACAAAACACAGCATTGATCAATCCCATGAAAACATATATATCATTTTTCCACTAAACGACATTATAATGAACTCCTAATGCCCATGAAGACAACATAAAGTAGTTTTTGGGATATCCTCATCCTTCACATGCATCTGATGATATCATGGCCTCAAGTCAATTTTTGAGATCCAACTTGCACCGTTCAGTAGATCAAATAAATCATCAATCCAAATAAGAGGAGAGTGATTCATCACTAACAATTTTTTTAAGCGATGATAATCGACAAAAAACAGGAAACTGCCATCAGCCTTCCATTGGAACAAAATAGGTGCACCCCATGGTGACACATTCGGCTGAAAAAAACCGCACTATAACAAAACATCAAGCTCCATATGTATCTCTAGTAACTCAGAATGGTCCATCCTATATGGATACATAGATATAGGATATGCTCCTGGTTATAGATCATTCCCATACTCGATATCTCGTCAAGGGGTTAATGGTACAACCTCTTCTATAAATACATCAGGGTACTATTTTACGACCTTAAGAAACACAAATGGTTGGTCCTTTTATGAACTCAACATTAGTTCAGCCATCAAGGATTATACGGACAGAACCCGCCTCTAGCCCATCTAAGGGTCTCGATCGCCAACAAACCCCACTTGCTCTCTATCTGCATTGAAGAACTGAACCTGACATCAAAAGAAATTCATGATAGCCTGTATAGAATACACCCAATCTATGAATATTATAACATCATATGGTTGTATTCATAAACATATTAAATATCCCCAGGAGTGGTGGTTCCCCTACACTAGATCAGAGTCTCAATATACTTCCAACAAGTGTTCTCTGCCTTTAACTCGTGTTGTCAACGCCATGGGAACATGAATCCTCTCTAGCTCATCTCCCAAAGAAAGAAAAAGGTTAGGAGATATGTAGGGGTGTTTATCTCCTGAATAAATCAAGATATAAACCAAGGTATAAAACACGAAAAGGGTACCTCAAACAACATTAGGCTCACCTGGTTCTAGAAACACTAAACCATGACGATTTCGGTGACCTCCTCCATGAACTCTATGATACTGATGATGAACACCACCATGACCACGCTCTGCTCTCTGAGGAAGGGTAGAAACAAATGGATGTCCTATGCCTTCCCTATAAGTCCTTTGCTGATCTAAAGTTTGTGCAATATTCTACTGCGGCCAGGGAAGGAACTGCCTCAACAGAGGAACCTAGAGCGGAATACCTGGTGCACGGTGACTTCTCTGAAAGTTCATGCACTCTCTCTAATGATGTCCTCAGCTAGAAAATGATAAACTACAACATGATCCCTTAGAATAGGCCTAATATATTCATACGACCAGAGAAACGAGATACTATGGGTTGGGACCTACCCTCGGGCGAAAGGAAATTATGTTACCCAGAAAACTAGGAACCCCAAACCACAACTCTACTTTGGGAGGAATCATGATGACTCCCCTCTCGTGATGTTATAGTTCTAGCCAATGTCCTCTCGACGACCTCTGCCCTCAACAACACCTCATGATATGTCTTCAGCAAAAATGGGGTGACCTGGCACTGGATATCTGGAAGCAATGCCTCCTCAAAATGTGTCATCATGTCCTTATGAAACAGGTACGGAGCATATCGTAAATGGATCCTAAAAAGGATTCCAAAATCCCACACACTGAAGCTCCCCTGTCGAAGGGTAATAATCTCATGGAGACATAACAACTTCATGGTCAAAGAATGAAACTTGACTGTAAACATTTCGTGAAACTCCTCCCATGATATTCATGTCTCCTCGCCATCCCTATGAAAAAATGTACCACCACTTCCTGGCTGCTCCACGCAGCATCGTCACATTCAAGGAAACCCAATGCTCTATTCGAGCACTGATCAAACTATAGCCTATACCGATCTCCTCCAACCAGTCTTATGTGACCACATTTGAAATGGAGCCCTCGTACTTCTACATACAATGGTGCTGAAACTCTCATATTGTTCTCTCCTTGTTTTGTCGTCATCAACCTCTACCCAACTATGATATACTAGAATAGCCTTCATGAAATATTTTATGATATCCTGAAGAGGACATCGACCTGGATTCATACCATCAAAATAAAAAATAATTAGAGCTCCTAAACCTAGAATATTTGAAATAGAACTTCAATTAATAAATTTTTCTCTTTTATTCATTTTAGGTTAGCCTATCAAATTGTCTCCCTATTCAAACATAGGTCGAAATAATAGTGATGCATGATCCAATCCTAGGTCCCTACCCTGTAACAAGTATCACATAATTTACTAGCCATTGTAAACTTAATGGTCCTCACATCAGATCATTGGGGTCCCTAAACATCTATGTCACAACCAGTCTCCAGTGTTAATATCACCTACTAAACATGACTCACATTCATTCCCTAAAAACCCATGAATCATATCCCTTTCCTAACACCAAATTTCATTCTATCTCCCAACCAGACCTCTTTAAACAGTATATCCGACCCCCTCCCCACAAAGTGTACCCCTCCTAGGCTAGCAATGTGAGAAGGGAGATAATTACCCATGAGTCCCACCTCTAGTATGACTCAGGTTGGAAACTAGCACTGAGGGTATAGTAAACCCATATATTGGAGGCATTACCCTATAAGAGAACACATGTGATAGAGAGAGATAAGAGAAACACCAACCAACTCTAACTCGGACTACAATATATAATTCATCCAATGTGCACATATATATTTTCATTCAAAACAACTACAAATGAATGGGGAAAATACTAAAAAACCAAAGGAAAGTAAAAAAAAAAGTAGTGACCAAGAGCCCAAATAGCTCATGCAACCCAAATATTGAACAAAAAATGTTGATCTCCAACCTACTCTAAGTGACCTAAAAAAATTTATATATACATAGTGTGAGTATAACAGAATACTCAGTAGGATCCTCCCCAAATCCCCTTATGAAATAGTAATTAAATCTTGCTAAAACACAGTGAACCACAAGTGAAACTAATTCGTCACCTTAATAGGTATACAATGTTCACATCCTCACTATGGATACTCTCACCAAGTAATACATACATAAGTATATAATATAATAATGAATATAAATGGTGCCCCGGTACTACATCCCCACTAGTTTGACACTTTTCCCTAATGTCGCATGACCTACCCATCTCTCTCCAAAAAGTTTTGAACGCCAACACCAGGGTGAGGCACTAGAACAGGCACCTCATGCAAAAAAACACCACATCCATGTATGAAAAGTAACTAGGTAGTTTCTAGGATCCACCACAACATGCATAACAGGTATCATATGTCATGTATTAAACGTCAAGACATTATAACACATACACTAAGTAAGGATCCTCAATCCATCTTAGCCTATACATGTTACACCTATAGTAATACCTATGAAACTATATCCAGAATAATTGTGTATGAATAACCACAATCCATTACAGCCCTCTACACACATATATGTGGAAAACTAACCATAGTGCGTAGCCGTAAAAGTAACTACAAATAAAAGAGAGTGGGTCCAAAGGTGGTAGTCATCCATCCATCCTCCCATCGGTATGTTGGGGAAAACAACCCTAGGGCTCAGAATCCATGAGGTGTTAGTTTCCCTAACTGATGGGGTGGAGTAGAGTATAGAAAAATAAATAGCATAGAATATACTATATAACACTACCACACTATGGGCATAACCTAGTCTTAGACTCAACTACAGCTAACGTCTCTTAGACTCCCTACTGCCAGTTCTAAGACTAGGTATCCTATAAGAAGAAAACCATTTAAAAATCCTTATTACATTACTTCATATTCTTTTTATCATTTTATCTTAACATTAATTAATTATTTAAACATTAATTAAGAACTAACAATTCCACGTTATATTTCATCAGCATCACCCCAATAATCCAATTTCCTCAGCATTGTGTCCCAGCAAGCTCCAACCCGATCAGATAACATCATTTATTAAATTATTTATTTATATCATTACTTTCCCATATTCCCAGGCATTATATAAATACATTCTATGCTACTATACAAAATGGGGTTCAACATGGTGAGTAGATGAACTACCCATCAAGTCTTTTACGCCTATAGGAAGAGCGTAGACCCATCCTCCCTTGAGAATATAATCATAGAAAGAATCGGTTATACCACATGTATCTTCTACCATTTTAGAAGAAGGGTAAGCAAGACCAGCTTCCTTGAAAAGTGGGGAGTGTAATGAAGATAAATAGCCTTTATGAATCCGCAGGAATCTCAACATTCACATCCAACCAGTTTCCCCATCCCTACTATCCCCCCTAAAACCCACATGCATAAATCAATGAATATCTCCACACTAGGAGTCAACTACGGCCACAAACAGTAGGCCTCCCTTCTCCCACATATCATAGAATTCATCAAGGCTCACATCATAAGAAAATTAGTAGGAAAACAAACATCATACCTATTGGGCTCTTGTCCCTTAAACAAGCAAGAGGGTAACTTAGAACCCTACATGGAATTATCTGGTATCAAACAACAAGTTCTTTAATCCTTCTTGAATTAACCAATTTATTATTCAAAATTTCCAATTACAGAAAACCAAAACAATATGATATCAAATATTGATTAATCATATTTACTACATCAATTTTATTAGCATTAAATTTCAACCAAAAATTGGAATAATTCACATTCTTCTATATCTTTTTTCAAAAAATTATCAATTAATCCCCGCTTTATGTTCTATACCAATTTCCATCAAGAATAATAATATAAACAAAGAAAGAATAGATATCACACTATCTAGAAAAACACGGGGAAATTACAAATGATTGATATCAATCTATTTATTTAGTTCAAATATTTATTATGTAAATTCCATTGTGATATAGTGGGATAAAACATGCTAACTATACAGTTTCACGTAAATGAAAATCGAATCAATGAATACCCAATCTCAAATTGTTCATGATGATCATCATATGAGAACGACCCTAACAATGAGTTATGATCTCCTCCCCCTATGGAAACTGTATCCACTCGAGGATGCAGAGAAACCACCAAACCATTCAACACCCAAGAAAAGCCCATTATGAACATGGATATAACATTCTATAGAAGGGAAAGGATAAATTGAAGGAGATAAACCCAAAATAATGGTGATAGATCTTACATTATATAGAATATTGATGGATACAACTTTTTTGAATCAATATAGAGGGGAACCAATCATGGGAAGAATGTTTTGTTGAAAAACTACAATGAGATTGAATGAAAAGTTCAACAGTCTTACAACTGTGAACAAGGAGGAAGGATTATGGAGGAAGATATCTCATCCCTTTAGATTATTTAATGAAGCAACAATTTAAGATATGATGGAATTTCCATTGAAACATATCGCATTAAACAAAGTGGATTGACCAAGAGAAAACATCCCAAGTATTAAGAAAATTAATATAGAAGTTACGGCCTTTGAATCGACCTTAGAGTCCATAAAAAGAGGATTAAAAATGCATTATATGTGAAATGAAACATCAAAGGGGCCAACTATAGAAATCTGGAAACCCTGTTCAATATCACAAAATTTGGAAATGAAAATAAGCTACTATTAGAACCTCACCATTCTGGAAACATTGTTTGTTAACTCAAATTTTGACAAAGGTGGCTACCGTTGGAACCTCACCATTCTGAAAACATTGTTCATGAACTCAAAATTTGGCAATGGAAAGAGGCTACCATTGAAACCTCACCATATTGGTTACATTGTTCATGAACTCAGAAAATAGGAAAAGGAAAGAGGCCACCTTTGGAACCTCACCATTCTGGAAACACTATTCAAGAACTCAAATTTGGAAAAGGAAAGAGGCTACCATTCGATCCTCACCATTTTGGAAACACTATTCCTGAACTCAAAATTTGGAAAAGGAAAGAGGCTATCATTTAAAACTATCTATTATGAAATCACTGTTCATGACTTCAATATTTGGAAAAGGAAAGATGCAACCATTGGAACCTCACCGTTCTAGAAATAATGTTTATGAGCTCATAATTTGGCAAAGATAAGAGGCTACCATTGGAACCTCAGTGTATTGAAAACATTGTTCATGAAATCAAAATTTGGTAAAGATAATAGGATATCATTGGATCCTCACCGCTATGGAAACACTGTTCATGAACTAAAAATTTGGAAAAAGAAAGGGGATACCCTTAGAACCTCACTATTCTGGAAACACTATTCATGAACTCAAAATTTGGCAATGGATAGAGGACACCATTGGAACCTCACCATTATGTAAACAATATTCAAGAACTCATAATTTGGCCATGGAAAGAGGCTACCATTGATACCTCATAGTTCTGAAAATTCTATTCATGAACCCAAAATATGGAAAAGGAATGAGGATATTATTGGATCCTCGCCATTCTGGAAACATTGTTCATTAACTCCAAATTTGGAAATGGAATTTGGATACCATTGTAACCTCACCATTCTAGAAACACTATTCATGAACATAAAATTTTGCAAAAGAAAGAGGCTACCGAAGACACTGTTCACATAAGGTTACCATTGCACTATTCAATTAAGGAAACCTATGACAATGTCTTGAAAAGGTTATCATTGCACCGTTCACATAAGGCTACCAATGATACTGTTCAGATATGGTTTCCGTTTCACTGTTCACTTAAGGCTACCATTGCACTTTTCATAGAACATGATATTTGGAAAACTGTTAGGGATAATTCACCTTGACCTCCCAGGACACCTCAGACACAATATTTTCGTAATGGAATGGACCATAGAGGTCGGGTATATTACATTTATATTTCAATTTTCTCTTATATTTTCATTTTCACCACCGATAAACCATTTTTTTCATTAAACGCAAAAAATAATTTTTTTGTATTTAAATTTCATTTTGATAATTTTTAATTATTAAAAGTTATAATATGTTATTAGTATAAATATTGAATGAATTTTTCAAAATTAAATTCACTTAAGTGATAAAATTAAATTATAAATTTAATCCCAGAAATGTGATGAGAAATATGGTTTTTAAATTGAATAAAGTTTAAATTGTTGTAATGTATTTAAATAAATATTTAATATGATAATGATTCCAATGACCTAATTTGGATTAATTGATATATAATTGAATAATGGTTACATTAATACTAATTCAATATATATTTTAGAATTATAAATTATTTAAAAAAAAATTCATTTTTAAATATGAATTATGCATTTTTCACAGTTAATCAAAAAATCAGAATATTCTAAAAATTTGAAAAAATTGACCTTGGGAAAATTTCCATATTCATATTTCTATTTTTTATTATTTTAGTTAAATTTTAAATAATTGGAAAACAAAATTTTAATTTATGTTCATAAATAAGGACTAATCCATCTTTAAAAAATTAATATTTAATAATTTGTGTCGTTTTTGAAAATAAATATTATTTTATTACTAATTAATAGATAATTTTTTTTTTCATAATTATGCTAGTACTATTGATCCCCTCTAATTTAATGGAAAGGTAATAAATATTATATTAAATTCTAGTTTTATAAAAATATTTTTCATTTTTTTTAATGTTTGAGTTACATGTACCATAAGTTAAACTATGTGGTCCATGTAACAAAAGATACACATAGTGTATCATGTAGTGAAATATATTGAATATACAATAAATTATAATTGTGTCATTTTTTCCAATATTCATGGAATATTTTATGATATATTTTTTTGAACATAATATTTTTCTTTTGAAATTCAGGGGAATGATACCCCACCACATTAATATGGTACTAATGTTTCATTACATATAATTGTTTTCCCAAAATTAGTGAAATGATATAGAAAACATGAACAAATAAGAACAATAAATGAAATCATTAAAGAAAAAACAATGTTTCCAATCTCCAAACACAGAATGTTAAATTGTGAGACTGAAGAAAAAAAATATGTATCCATTCAATGATCTCCCCACCGGTGTTTCTCTAAAAAAATATCTAAAATACCATTCAACTAGATAATGAATACATTGGGTCTATTAATGTATACCCAAAAACCCTATTCAAATAGTCTAAATAGTCGTTAAGTACTCAAGAATCATAAGTCCAAAAAACCCAATTAGATATGTGCACACCACTTGTTTGTTACCTCGAAATAATGGCATACATGACTGGCACATAATTCCAGTATACAGTCTTCTATTGGACACAACACATAAGTCAAAATTACATTTAATTAAAGCACATATAAATTATTTCATATATAGTTTGGAAACTCATACAAAATAAAATATTTAGTTGTATTTACACTCCTTTTAATCCAATGGGTTTCACCAAACACTAAATTCACTCAAAATATATAGCATAGGTGGTCCTTTTTCCAAAAATTCATTATTTGTTTTAAATTATTTATAAATTCCAATATCCAAAACCATGTCACATATATTTTGATGATTTTTTTTTTCAAATTGCATCAAAACCCCCATACCCATAGGCTAATTCAACAGAAACTATTAAAAAAACCTTTCCCTCAAAAATTTTACCCCCACAAAAGATTTATTATCAAAACGTAGGTTTTATCAAAATTTGAAAAATTTTTAAGTACATTTACCTATGATTTAAAATCATGAGAATTAAAATTTTGTAAATAGTTCCCTCATATCATAAATTATTTATCCATAAATTATTATATAGAAACATCAGTCAATAATATTATAATGTATTTATATTTGTAATGGATTCTAAAAAGTCTGCATTATAATAAATTCCACCAATTGGTGTTTATATTTTTTTTTATAATGAAACCATTATAATGAATGAAAAACTAAATAAATAATTTTGAAGAACTCTAAATCATCATCAGTCTCATATATCCCACATTTGGTTCCTCAGTCCACCCCATCAACTGACTCATTGTAGAATTCTAGTCCAATCATTTTATTTTACCAAATTGATTATAAATGAAAAAAATATTTTTTATAGTTATTTAATCATTGTTACTATAAATTACACGTAACATAACTAAATCTACAACTAACTATATCATGTATGGTGATTTTATCTAAAACCATTTTTTAATTATCTATATTGGATCACCCTAATGACACTTGAATGGGGGGATAAATGTCTTTTGGTTCATCTACCAATACCAGAATATATGTTGACTAGTGTTGAGTCTGTAACACTATCATGGGTATAATATTACATCTAATTTTGATGATGAGGTTAATTCCATAATTTACCCAAAATTCATTATGACCCATCTATATAGTATAAATCATAAAACCTATAGAAATAACATTTGGAGAATTAGGGTCACCTGCATTCTAATATAAAAATAATAAAATATATCTATAGAGACAAATTTTTTTATTGGGGTCAATGTGGAAATATGTGACTAGATATGATGTGATGATTATTGGAGTATTTTTAGGTGTTCACATAATTCCATTTGACGTCCTGCATCTAAAATTATCCTCAATTATCTAATGACTGTGGAATTATCTTAAATTTTGATACAAATGAGTCAATAAATCATAATAGTGAACAAAATTAATATGGAATTTGAGACATTGAAAAATAATGAACTGAGATGGATATATTTTATTTTGGATATTTATAGATCAATTTTATTTTGAGAAAATATTGTATTATTTTAGGGAAAATTTATTTAATTTTTTAAAAATATTCAATAAAAATGTTTCAATTCCTATAAGATCTAGGATACAATAATAACCACACAAGTTGGATCGTGGATAAAAATGTAGGAGAAAAACCTCTTTTATAGCCTAAGTTATTTGGAAGGAATTTTGATAGTGTGACTTCATGGGAAGGAAATATCATTAGAATTTGGCCATTAGAATGATCATTGTGCCCATTGATCAAGGTACGCAAAGGTAGTGTGGATGTAGTAGTCATTAATGAACCAAATTACTAATATTCAAATTCTAAAGGGATGTGTTGATAAATAAGGATGCACAGTGATAATGAAACCATTAATGTGGGGATATGGAAGTGTGTAAACTATATCAGTGTTCCTAAAACATTGATAGATAATCATCCATCGAACCATTTCATTTAAACTTTTTTATCTATCCTAGTAGAACATTGTTATTTCTCATGATATAGTAGAATATGGATTACAAAATCAACCAAATGAAGGATATGGATTGACCAACAAATATTTATTATTGAAAAAAATTATATGGTTGGACATCTTTTATTTTAGATTGGTTGTGCCCAAGAGGATCAACCGAAAGGATTATTACAATGTGAACACAATTTACAATTATCATCTCCAAGACATTTTTTGATCGAACATTCCATGTTCAACTAAATAAATAAATATAGCATGATCGACAATATTTTTTTCATCGATTATAATTAATAGCCATTTTAAGGACCCTAACCCCTATACCCTAGAGTTTGTACAATAATTTATTACATTGGTATTATTATAAGTAATCGAATCCTAATGGAATGAATAGTTTAATAGTAATGGAAAATTGAATACTTACTTAATTGTAACATTACAATAAGAAATTATGATTAACATAATGACTCTATTAGAAACACCCATAATCATCTGGATTATCATTGATGTTTGGTCATAATCTACATCTCTTCATCATAGGAAAAAAAATACTAGATAAGAAATGGGTGATCTCATATTCTTAGTAAGGGTAAGAATTCAGCAGAAACTAAAAATAAACCATAAGTCATTTTGAATAACTTAAAACACGTGGAATTAAACTAAAAATTGTGCACAATATAGAAGGAATAAAAAATGCTTAAATAATTCCATATAATTGATCATAATGGAATAAAAATTAACCTTTTATATCATAGTAGTCGAAAAATCACATGTAATATATAATATAAATCCCCATATAAGAAAATGCATAATCCATTAAATCATAAACATACCATCAATTCTTTCACCAAGACAACATATATAATCAGCTAAGATGATAAACCCTACCCATAATAGTTTGTCTAATGAGACCGACTAATGCACCGAGGGGCTATAGTAGCCCCCAACCAACACTTACTATGACTAATAAATTCCAAATAAGAAAAGGTATAAACATAAACAACATAAATATTTATATTTAAAAACTAGGATACAAAATTTTAATACCTTAACCCTAACAATTAAATTTAGCGTATAGAACATCCACATAAAATATGATTATATGGCCTTAGAAATCATATGGTAGGCGTTATCATAAGATATAATCCTCAATTTTGTACAAAATTACTCAATATAATTTTACCTAGAGGATGAAACCACTAAATATTTCTATAGGAAAATAATCATGAAACATACCAATGTGTCCCATACGACATTGAATCATTTAAATCACAATCCCTATGAAGGAATAATTATATAAAAATAATTATTTCATGAGAATAATATGATATATGAAATTATATAAAAGAGTTCATTACAAATAACACACACATTATGATAAATTTGTGAACAAAGTATATATCTCATTGAAGAAAAATTGAGATGAGAAAACCCATTTTTTGTTTTGAAATGAAGAGTTACTTTGGAAAATTATTTTTATTTTTCATAAAATCAGATTGTAAATATTAATATCGGAAAAATACAAGGTATAGAAACTGAAATTATATTTGAGGAATAAAAAATGTCTTACATAAGTGAAAAATATGTAAAAGTGTTTTAAGGATATTTAGAAATAAAACATTTTGTTGTGTCTTAGGGAAAATATTAAAAATATTTCAAATCAGAATGGATTGTCTATTTTTATAAAACTATAAATGATAAAATAATTACTTTCATTCCAAAATTTTTTATTTTAGAAAAAAAATGGTGTCTTGAAGAAAATATTGGATTTCACTTGAATGTGGGTACTAAATTGGGAAGTTACCTTGAATTGAGCTTCCTTAATAGGATGAATTGAAAAGATAACAATAAAATACATGCATATCATATAAAAATTTAAAGGATATTGAATTTTTTATTTGTAATTTATTAAAATAATTTATAAGATGTTTAAAATAATAAATAATAAGTTTATTTGTTTATAGTGAAGTAATTTATAACTCGAATGAAAATAAATGTTTGGTGGGGAAACCCTTACCTTATGTCTGAATATGTTCTGAAATAGACCGCAATGTCCTAGATAGTAAAATTAAATCCATCAATTTATTATTTACAAAAAGTTTTAATATGTTTTTATTCATTATAGTTTTATTAAGAATATTTTATTCCTTACTAATGTGTTATATAATTTCAATTCATTGTTCGGGAGAATTTTTTTTCTTTGTTTTCATGATCGGTTGGCATGTTTATAAGTAATAATGTTAATTTAAATTGGTAAAGATCTCTTGAATTCGAATAATAGAAAATTAATGAACATGTATAAGATTAATTGGTGTTATATATTATTTTATTCCCACATATGAGTATTAATAATTAGATAACATGTTAATAACAAATGTTTAGATTAATTTTAGGTGCTTTAGATCACAACAAACTCGTTTTTTGTTATAAAAATTTATTATGTAGATATGATACTTATATAAAATAATAAGTGTTTTAAAATAAATATTATTGTATGTATTTAGTATAAAAATGGATTCAATATCACGATTGAAGGAGAAACTGAAAAAAATATCCATCATCCACGAAGGGTGTAAGTTGGCGCCTCATAGTTGATGATTTTAAAAAAAAAATGAGAGATATAAAATAGTTTGATGAAATATATTTTAATAACATGTTAAAATTATATTATATATATGATACTGGACTTATCGTGCTAACTTGGGCAGAATTTTTGAGGATAAGATAAAAAATTAAAAAGGACATTGAAAGGAAATTAAATGAAAAAGAAAGAGGGCTTACCACTTGAAATATAATCTATGAGAACCTCTTTATAGAACCAAGGTTTGATATTTTTTTATTAATAAAACCTAGTATATGAAGGAAAGAATATTGGTAATGGTATTTGGGTAGAAATTTGACATGTCTATAATATTGGAAGGTGTGAGGATAATGGGAGATGAGGGGTGGTATTTATAGTGAAGGAGAGGGTTCCTCTTTGAAAATTTAATTCATTTTGTTAATATTTCGGCTCAAGAAAATGGATAGTTTCTGTATTACCATAGAATAGATTAAAATAATTAATGATAGGATGAGATTATGGTCTTAAATATGACATAGATCACCCATGAATAAATAATTCATGTATTTTGCATTTTTAATAAATTAACCAATTTTTATCTTCATAAATAAATTAAAATATTTTAGAAAAATATCAAAAATTAATCCTAAACATTTTTTTGATTTAATTAATTCATATAAGAAATCTATTTTCCAAAAATAATTTTCAATGTATGATAAATTTAAACTTTAACTAAAATCATTATTTACTCAAAAATATATATTTTAATATTATAAATGATTATATAACTCATTGAAAATTTAACTATGGTCTCATAAATTAACATAAAATCACAATATAATTTTTTTTTAATATTTAATTAATTTAATAGATTTTTTAAGTCATTTTTTCAATTATAAACTTATAAATAAATTTTTTTAACTTTCAAAATTAGAGTAATTTAATTAAAAATTTTTATAATATTTTCATACATAAATTTTGATATAATTACATGAAAAATTCTTTTTAAATATTGACTGATTTTATTTTACAATTAATGGGTGAGTTTACTATTCATTATTCCAGTTCACTATTCATAAGGGTCATATTACTATTCATAAGTGTATCATTACTATTCTGAAGGATCATGTTACAATATTTATCACAACAGTATATGAATATTTTTCTAAATTATATTCCTGAAATTAGGGAAATTATGTTTAATGCTAATCTCATATGTATTGTGAGAAGGATGGTAAAAATAATTTTCAGAAGATCAATATGCCTTTATATCTAAAAAATTAAACCTCATAGAAAATAATGATAATTTCACCCTATGTTAATTTTTATAAAATAACCTTTATCTTAAAAAAGTATTTATATTTCATTACAAATATGTATTAGTTATGTTAATCCATTATAAATGAAATTTCACAATATTTATTACAATTTATATTTCTATGTTTATCGACAAGGTTATAACAACTGTGTTTAATTAATTATAAAAAAATATCATCTGTTTCCTAGATACTCATTATTGCATGCATTATAATGTATATTAAACATATTTTTAAATCCATGGGGTGTGACATGCTACCCTCATTTATTAAATTTCATCCAAAATTTTAAATTTATCATTGGAATTCCATAGTTGGAAACTCACTTTGAAAATATGTATAATAAAATAACCCATTAAAAAGAGGACATGATAAATGGTTTTGTTACAAAAAAATATACTTTAAAATGGGATTAAATTAGTTTTATGTAAAAACCAATAAATGGATGAAAATTAAAAATACTAATTTCAGATGGAATGTTATTGAGGATATATTCAAGTGTCAATTTATTAGCACCAAACCATAGACTACTATATTAAAAATTTTCATTAATATCATATAAAATTAAAAAAAATAGGTCAAAATTTTGGATTTTGTCTATTTTATTAGTGTTGAGGAATTATTCAACACTATAATAGTATTAAAATATGTTCATATTTCATAAACACAATTGTACCTTGTACAATCTATACTTCAACTCATAGCTCGGGCTGTGTCAGGTGGTGACGTAATAAAATAACCACTAAAACCTCACACAATGGTCAAATTAATCCATTTCATAAATGGATAAACATTCCAAAAGATCATGATCCCACACAATATATTAAATACCAGAGAAGTTAGTACTATCTAATTTACAGTATCCATATCAATCATATCCTTATCCAGCATCATTATCTCATCAACCAATACATATGAAAGAATATCATTCCCTTACCCGCTTATTTTCCAATGTTTAAATACCTATTGATCTATTATTCATGATTCCATTCAACATATGACTTCAATTATTACAACAATTCTATAATTATATAATTCATAATTCATATATCAAATTCATCATTAATTAAAATAATAATAATTATTTCATTTAAAAATAATCTGATTAATTATTCCTTATAATCCATAGTAGTATAATAATCCATACCATAATCTATTATCTTATATTTGGGGTTATTCTATTGATGCAGGGGAAAGTGATTTTTGTAGTGTCCCGTATATTTTCAATTGAAGCATTTTATCCAAGAAACATTTTTATTTTTTGTGAAATAACGATCATTGTATCATTTTACTCTACACATGATGTACACTATTTTTCCACATTATCATACACCTTATTGTTTCCATCCACAATTATCATATGTTGGAAAATACATCCTTCCCTTTATCCTTTTATACATACAATTCTATCTATTACTATTCTTATCAAGCTTACTTTTTAAATCCATAATTCATATAAATATCCTGAAACTTCCAATAAGAATTTGATATTATTTCATCATGTGAATATATCATTTGAGAGAATATTTCCCATTGAATTGCTCTCTTAAACCAATCAAAGAACAAAAAATTATTACTCTTTGTATAATGTGCATTTATGTGGTTACCATTCATCATAGTAGGTGCCATTTTTAAAAAATGGTATACACTATTTTGGGTCATAATATTATGAAACATAATGTATCATCCAAAAAATAGTGAAATAAAAAACATATAATTACAACAAATTATGCATATACAACCTTATATTCGTAAATATTATTTATTTGGGGAATAATTACATTTAACCCTTCACAATTCATTGTAATGAAAATCTACATTAAACTAAGGATATCCCTTAGGAGTGTAGAACTCGGTGCACAGTAAGGCCTATTTTTGTTTTCTAGGTTCCCCTCGAGAGAGGATCAAGACACATTGGGATGTCCTAAGGCCTTGAGATGGCCCTATGGCATAGAGTTGGCCCAAAAGCCTAATTGACTAGAAGGCCTTGGGTGGCCCAAATGCCTTAATGGACCAGTGGCCCAAACCGGTGGCCCAAAATCCCAAATAGATGAATAGTTCCATCTACTACTGTATCAAATAGTGCCAACTACATTTCCTATTATAATACATATATACGGCCCACTATAGTGCCTAATACAGTACTGGTACCGTGCCTGGAAATTATATCTCTGCCCTATTTTTAAGTGGGTTTTCTAGGAAGCACATGCTGAGACCTCACCATCTTGTATGAGATTGATGTGCCATACTAAATATATTGAGAAAACCATAATCATCTAGATTATCCACTCAAATAAACCGTAAAATTTACCTTTGTATCCTAGGAGTAAATAAATAACAATAATGGTGTAATTTTAGATTTTTATTAAGGGTGATAGTTCATATGAGGCTAAAAATAAACCATGGGAAAATATGAATAACTAAAAACACATTCAATTAAAATAAAAACAAGATAATAATATGGATGGAATAAAAAATTATTATAAAAGACATATAAGAGATCCTAGAGGAATGAAACCTAACAATTGGTATTATACTTGTCTAATAATATCATGGAATATCACAAAATAAAATAATAATGAAGGAATAGATAATATGGGACATCATAAACATACCTTTCATGTATTCATCCAAGACACAATACATAATCATGTAAGGCGTTAGCCCATACCAAAACTAGTTTGTCTTAGGAGACATACAAACCCATGAAGGGTAAATTTGGGACCCTAACCAAAACAAGTTATGTCTAATTCATTCCTCAAATTAAAAGGGTGAAAATCGAACAACCAAAAAAATTCTTACTAAAAATATAGTATATTAAATTTGAATACTTTAACTATAAACCATGAGTGATATCAAATAGAACATTTTTAGTCAAAAATATCATAAACCATAATAAACATATGATAGATGGTATCATAAGAGATAAACCTCAATTATGTACCAGATTCAACAATTTATGTTGACAGATATGAATATAGCATTGAAATATTCTTGAGTAAAATAATCTTGAAACATTCCAATGTGTCCAATACCACATTGAATCATTTAAATAATAATCCCTATAATACATTTAATAACTGAAACTTATAATATCATTATAATAAATGGACTCATGATTTTATTTATGAAAGGGTGGGATATACAACACACACACTATTAATAAGTGGTGAAAAAGTAATATATCTCAGTGAAGAAAATGTGAGACTAGGAAATATCTATTTACATATGAAAGACGAGATATTTTGGGGAATATTACGTATTTTTCATCAAATTAGATTGTAAATATGAATTTACATGAAAAGATAAAGAATATTAATTGAAAATATATTTTTCACACAAATGATGTCCTATGTAATTGAAATCATGTGAAAAGTGTTTTTTAGGATCCTTAGAAATAAAACATTTTTGTGTGCTTTAAGGGAAATTTTAAAAAATATTTTCAAATGAAAAGGAATTTTTGTTTTAATAAAATTAGAAATGAACCAATATATAGTTTGATGATAAAATTATTTATTTTATAAATATAATGATGTTATAAAAAAAAATTATTGTGCACCTCAATTTTTTTAATAAATTGGGATGTTTCCATGATTTAGGCTTATTTATTAAATAGAATTTTGAAGGGAACCTTGGAAATCTTGTATTTTTTACTAAAAAAGCTAAAATAATGATGAAACATGTTTTTTGAATGTATATAAATAATTTATAATGTTGATTAAAAATACTAAACAATTGAATTATTGTATAGTGGAAAAAATAATGACCCAAATAGAGGTGAAGGATGGGGGTAAAAATCCATTCATTGTGTTTGAATGCGTTATGGACTTCACTTTAATTCCAAATATAATCATCTTAAAACAATTAATTCATTAATTAATAACACTATAAATATTTATTTTATTCATTATAATTTTATTAAGATCATTTACATCCATATTAATGAGTAATAGTGTTTAATTACATCATTTGAGAGCATTCATTTTCGTTGGATTTCTTGATCAATTAACTTGTTTTAAAGTAATGAGGTTTATGTAATTTGGGTATAATTCTAACTAATTTGAATTATATGAATTTAATGTTCATATATAAGTGTAATTGGATTATATATTTTTTTTTCTTCATATATATCATGATTAATCATTAGATTACATGTGAATGATAATAGTTTAGATAAATTTTAGCAGTTTTAGTTCACAACAAACTCATTTTTATCATTTCTTATTATTTAAATTTGTTATATAAAGAACATAAAAATTGATTAAATTAATATAATATATTATTTTATAACCATAATAATATTTCATGGCCATCTATTATGTAGAAATTGAAGAACAAAAAATTGGCATCCACTATGGTTTTAAATCGTCACCCTGCGAATGATGATTTCCTTAATGAAATAAATGAGAGAGAGAAAGGAGTATTATAAATGATATTAAATTAATATTCTTTAACATAATTATATATATGATACTTTAGTTATAATTATCAATTATAAATATGATGTGATGAGAGAATAAGAAATGAAAATCATAATTGAATAGAAATTCAAAGAAAAAAAAGAAACAAGATTTTCCTCTTGAATTCTCTTGTTTGAGAACCTCCTTGAGTGACCTTGGTTTGGTAAATTAACGGTACTAGAACCTCATAAACTTCAGGCAGAGACATGGTATGTATTTTTTTGTATAAAATTGTCTACTTTCAAATCTTGTAATGTATGAGGATAATGAGTGGCATATATAGTTGAGGAGAGGGGTGTTTTTTTGAATATTGCATTCATTTAATTAATATTTTGTCTCGATACAATGAATATTTTGATAATTATCAAAAATATATTAAATAAATTAATAATATTTAAATATAATGGTATTAAATTATTCATACTTCCCTTATGATTCAATAATTAATGTATGTTTCATTTATCGTAAATTTTTCATATTTACCTATTCAACAAAAAAATCAACAAATTTTCAAAATTTTCAAAATTTCCCCCTAACAATTTATTGATGGGAAGAAATAATAAAATAAATACATTTTCTGAAAAAAATTTACCATATATGTGAAATTTTATTTTTAAATAAAATTATAATATTCTTAAAAAATACAGATTTTAAAATTATAACTATTTTTATGACGCTTTGAAAAATTAGCTAATATCTCAAAAATTGGTTTTAAAATAATAAGAACAGAAAATTTAAATTTATGAATACATTTTATGAAAACAAATTTTCATTTAAGTAATTTTATTAGTTATGAAATTGTAAATAAATATTTATGAATTTTAAAAATACCAACACTTAATTATTAATTTATAAAATATTTACTTACTTGTATTATGATATAATTATGTCATACCATAATTAATAAGATTAAGAAATTTTATTTTTACATTTATAGGAAATTTTAATATTCATTTTTTTGATTTACTTTTCTTAAGGGTCATATTACTATTCATATTGGTAACGTTACTATTAAAAATGGTCAAGTTACTATTCACCAAAAAAAATAAGTTGATCCTATCAGAATATATATATATCTTAGTGATTGATATAATGTATGAAAATTTTTCTAAATTCAATTCACATAAGCTTACAAATTATTTTTATGTTAATCCCATGGGTGTGGCGAGAATGTGGGAAAATAGAATGTTCATATTTTCAATAAACCTGTATAACTAATTTCAATTTAAAAATGCTTCCAATGATCAACATTGAATTAATATAATTATAATTGATATGTTTCTACATTAAAAATCACTTTTATGTAATATTTAAATGACTAAAATTGTTTTTAACTAAAATGAAATATTTTTCAATAATAATCAAAAAAATAAATTTCATAAAAATTTACTAAAAATCACTCAAATGTAAATTTTAAAAAATTGTTTTAATTTTATAAAAAGATATATATTTCATCTTAAATATTTATTATTTATATGGAACCATTAAAGATAGCATGATATAATAGTTATTACTATTAATATTACAATGTATATTGATTAGGTTAGAACAATTTTTTTAATTAAGTATAATAATAATGTGTAGTTTCCAAGATTCTCTTTATCACATGATGTAAAGGCTATATAATTTTTTATAAATTTTTGGGGTGTTATATCCATAAATAATCCAACCACCTGAAAATGTTATAATTTATATCATGATATATGTGAAAAATAAAACATGTACGTGAGATAATGTTACTGTATGTTTTTCAATGTTTTGTAAGAATAATTTTACATGGTCTAGTATGTTACTAAAAATGAAGATAAAACATAAAAATGAAGTTTTGTAAAATAAATAATGTATTGTGAAAAATATATTCTATGATATAATTTATTTCATTGTATTAATGTGAGAATAATTTTGAAATTATGAGATAATATTGATGTATATTTGATTGAGATGAGGATCCACATTGAAACATTATTCAATAAGGATTCCATGCATCTAAGGAATATTAAAATATATAGGAACTCAAGTTTCCACATCTACCTATAATCATGGAGTTCATATAGAAGATAAAAAATTCATATTGGAATTGGGTAAGATTTATGTTATGTCAATTTCAAGTAGCTTTACTTCGCGTTATTTTAAATCAATTTAGAATCGGATATATAACATCTACCAATTAATAGTTCTTATAAGGGAATCCTAATGCAAGCTACATAATTACACTACCATGAAATATTTTATATATTCATGAATTGAATTAACAAGAACTGTATTCAAGAAATTTATATAAATAATGGCTTTTTAGGTTTCATAAATAAAAATAAAATAGTTCATTAGGTATTTATTTAAAGATAAAAATAAGGGGCACTACACAATAAATAGTAAACATGATATTTATGTGGAGTTATGTATGTATTGGGGGACTAATTTTAATGGATCCAATTAAAAATTATTATATACTATTATTCATAAATTAATACAAATGAAAATAAAGATATAATGATATAACTGTCGCATTTCTCCTATGTAAATAATCTAGTGATGATTATGAAGATACAAGATCATGACTCATGAAGTATTTTATGTGAAAATATTCAACATTAGTATTTGATGACTGTATGCGATGAGAAGAAGGATAAGAATACCAAATCCTACCATGTATTTTAATGTTCAATTATATTATAATTTATCTTGTGTAATTTTAGATGAAATTAGGCACAAAATAAATTTGGACATAATTCATGAGTTAATTATAAAATTTAAATGAGGTATGTAAATTCTATGGATGACTATGTTGGTTCCATATTCATGGATAATTACAATGATTATAATGAGGATTATAATCATGATGTAATTATTTTTAATATTAAAGGAATACTTATGAGATGATGATATTTTGTAAAAAAGTTAACTATGGTGCATATTTTAATATCATATAAATGAACTTAGTACCCCAAATTATTGAATAAAGTAAGAGATGAAAATATAAAATCCCCTAAACGAGACACACCAAAGAAATAAAATATTTTTTGGATCATATAATTCATGAATTGATACGAATTCATGGACATACAACTTGAAGAATGTATCTCGTTATCTCCAGTAAGAATGGTACTTAAGAAAATCTAATCCTATAGGCTCATAGAGAGCGCTTCATCCAAAAAGGCTTAAGATAATTATAGTTCTTATTTATTTCTTAATAAGTGAAGAAGTCATCAATTGTATAATATATGTACTGTACTAACAATTGATTTTGTTTTTGGAAATAATTATAGAAGTAAGACAGAATAGTCTTTGTTCAAATAGAACTAGAGTGACCTTGGATGTAACAATCGATAGAGATAGTGGATATTCCAAGTTGAGCATAATAATGAATATTATTATAGTTGGAATTTTAGATAATCATTGTAAATATAGTGTGTTGACCGCTTTTATATTATTCCTTCATAAGAAGTAATGTTCTTATTAATTATTATGTTGTCCGAGACCTCTAAAATGTTCATAGATCTAATTCCCTATAAATATCCATTGATTTCCCTAATTTTATTTAATATATTTTAATAACTATATAATTTAGGAAATAAGTGTGTTGAATTAGATGTTAAAAAATAACATTACACTTAAAAATAAAAATATATAGCTTTTTGATATTTCATATAGAGAGAGGAAGAAAATAAAAGTATGGGAGCTAGAGAATAATTTAATATTAAATTGAGTGAAACCATAATATTAAATTAACAACTTTTTTATATTTTCAAATGAATCATTTTATTTTTTATTATTATAATGAATCATGTTCATTCTACTATGATGAAAAAATTCAGTCAATGTTTAAAAGCATATATGAAATGTTCCCAATGAAATTACGAGTTTATTTTTAATACTATAAGAGGTCTTCATGGTGAAAATTTTAATCAAGATGAAGAGGATAATGCAATGGAAGATGAATTGGTGAAAAATTTATTGATATGAGAAAATAATAAAAATATTTTGAGATAAAATCCTTAAATTTTCTCAAATTTCATTGAAAGTTGTGTTGAAACAATTAAAGAAATAAAAATAAATATTTTTGAAAAAACCCTGATATTTTTATCGAATATATCCATGAACTTCAATAATGGTATAAATTATATATGAATTTTAAATATGTATAGTTTTAGTTGAAGGAAAAAATGTCTCTATGATGAATATGTTTCATTATTTTAGGGATTAAAAATGTATGAAAAATATTTGAAATTTTATTTGATTGGGAAGATATATTGAGATCTAATGAGGATGAGAATAAATTTCTTAACATGAAGTGTTTTGGGTTGTTGATTATATTTAAGTGTAATTAAACACCACAACCTTCAACTTCCCATTTTCTCAAAAAAAGATATATTTCCACACATGTACACATTGAAATTAATGTAAACCAGACAAATAATTTTTATATAATAAAGAGAATTAAATCTTTCATTAATCTTATAGAAAAATCCCTTATGAAGAAGTAATTCTAGATCCAAGAAATGTTATTATGTACTATTATTATTTCAAATGATTATATTTTCTTTTAACAAAATTTTTGTTGAAAATTAACTGCGATAAAACTGATAAAATGGCCACATCATGGTTGGATTAGAGAAGATATATGAATATTATTTCCCCAATAATTATAAAAATTAATATTTTTCCAAAATATAAAAAATAATTATCTGAAAATTTTGATATAATAATGTATTAAACTAAAAATGAGTGTAAGATGATTCAAAATTAATTGTTGGTGTTCCTTGATATTCCGGAACAATTCATTTTTATTTCATCATAACATTTCAATTAATATGAATTAATGATGAAAAAATGTGTGTGTGTGGGGGAGGAGGGGTTATGGCGCTGAACGAAGAAAATATGCTAATAAAAAGAAAATAATAAGTATTACATGATGACCGAAGAAAATATAATTATTAAACCAAAAAACCAACAAATTCATATACTGAAGGAAATATTTCAATAAAAAAACATGATGAAAATTGGAAATTGTTCTAGAATGTGTAATAACCATTCAGAATCACAATATAAACACATTAAAATTATATTAATATAATGGAATTTATTATTAAATAATAATATGAAAAAATAAAAAATAAGTTGATTAAATGAAAAAAATGAAAATTATTTTTATAGAAATTAAATATTTTCATATAAACTAAAGAGTGTCATATCTTTAGAGGATATTCTATGACCTATAATTACATATATGAGACTTAGATTTCCAACATTATGCAATATTATTTTTTGTGTCTAGATTATAAAGGAATAGAATTTAAAGAGATAATTATAGTTTTAATTAAAAGATATCATAATGATGTTATCATTCAGGGAGTATATTCTCTACCAAAAAATCGATGAAATGGGTTTTATATCTTATATTGGAGAACAAGTAAGACGAATTTTTCACTATACTGAATTATGCTAAATCCATAAATTCAAGATTTATTTCACAACTAATGAATATGTTTCTACTAATCAAATCCATAATCCACAATTTTGATCATTTCAAACTAATTTTAAAGCATGGACGACGGTTGATGAAAATGGTGAGAAAAAGGGAAATTAGAAATCGGACACTTGAATATTCTTATGTGTCTTGAAAATCGTGTAAGATTACATGATTCTTAATATATTAATTTTTTTTAATTTTAATTTCGAAAAATAAATATTTTTAGATAGTAGAGTGTCATATTTTATTTTTTAAGGATAATATTTAAAAGCATGATTATAAATATAATATTTTTTACACTAGGTTTTACCACACTGAAATATTTTTGAATAATTAAAGGTTCTTGTTTATGGATATAAGTGATATCATCCATTTATTAAAAACACTAATGAATTGTTGAAAAAAAGGGAGTATAATATTTTTTTTAATAAAAAATGATAAAAACCCTTGAATTTTCTTTTATTTTTATTTTAAATTAGTTTAAATATTTGATCACACAAGTCGAATAAAATTATTTCAAGAGATATGGACCTCAAAATACATATTAGGAGATTATTGATCCTGAGTGTTTCATTTGTTTTCAGTGAGCTGATATGTGAGTTGGATATATTTATTATTAATGGAGGACTATTATGGATTAAAAATAATAATTATATTTCATGTTTAAGCCATTATATTTAGATAACTGATGAATGCTAGACTAGTCTTAAATAAAGATGGGATATTTTGAAGAATTAATATTGGAATATACCATTTAAGACTACATTGAGAATACACTAACAAACATTTTTTGTGGGAAATAAAATATTTGAATATTTATTAATGATAATTATTTTTAATATGAATGGAATTATGTGTAAAACTATTCACAAAAACATAATTAAATATGTCCGAAAAAAACGTGTCCATCTATAATAAATTTAGCACAACCCCAAATGTGGGAGGATATATCACCATTGGGGAGGAAGCCACATATATAACTAGAGAATTTATGAAGGAATTTATATTGAGCACATACATGGGAAGGGTTGAGAACAAATGAGTAGTGCATAGTAGTTTCATGTTACATGACTCTCGACATTCATCTTGGGAAGGTAGATATAGCTATATAGAGTGGACTCAGTTACACTCATTGATCCACCTAAAGAAAAAAAAAATTGTTATATTAGGAATCCCGAGGATAATTATACTTTTAATACTACATAATAGATGATCTAACATAGAAACACTATTTTAAAAATTAAAACATTTCATTAGTATTAAAATTATTTAATCTCCGTAATTCAATATAGAAGAGGAGTGACTTCTTCATCCTCCCAATCTGTCTTAATTGAATCATATGAATCAACCTCAATATGGGTAAAAATTTATTACACCTTTTTTAAATAAATTGTTTATTTTTTTATTGAATGGAAAATAATTTAGATCAAACATTCAAAAGATTATTTAACATAATACTCACTGTAATGAAAATATAATAACTACATACACTCTATAAGACATATTTTGATTAACACATCCTTCTCTAATCAATGAAATGAGTAAATATTGATTGAATGTATGTTTTTCATCTAAGTGAACACATGTAAATGTATAAAATATTCACAGATAAAGCTGATAATAAACTACAATGGTAATGAGAAACAAAACACATGTTCCTAATATTATTTTATTGTTTGTAAGTTGGTGTTATTGAAGATTTATATTGCATGGTTGATTGAGTTATTACATCTAATGATTGACTGTCAAGAAAATGATATTTAATAGAAAGAAAAAAATGGGAAACCATGATTATAATAATTATTTTACATGAAATTAATGTGAGTTTTGCTTTGAAATTATTTGACAATGTAGATGAATATTTAGTGATATAGGGTCCATAGTGTGAAATATTTTTATCGTTTCTCCTATACTCATATTTATAATTCATTTATATATAAACCCATAATTTTTAATCTATATATACTCATGTAGTTCATATATAATAGAATAAATACATACATGTGAATAAGTATGATTGAGATAGTGGAATAAGAATGCCGCTTCACATTTCATTCATGCAAATATATTAAGATGAAGTAAGTAAAGATCAATAAATTCTTTGTTCCTCAAATTGAAAAACTAATTCATGGAATATTTATACACTACCATGAATTACCATTGATATTTATGAAATTAATGATTATTATGTGGATTCATTCATTCAATATGACCCATGTGTGTTTATACCATGTAAAGAAATATACATTTTTCTAATGGATATTTATTAGAGCAAAATAAAAAGGGGAGTTAATGAAAAAAATAATACCCATGATATTAATGCAGAAATATGGAAGGATTATGAGAATAATAAAATATGAATTAATGAGGAAATATTATAGGTAATTAATAATAAAATATTACCCTTTATATTTAGTTTGTATTGAAATAATATGGATTATTAACGATTGAATATAGTACAATTTTGATTACCAAGATAGAGGATATTGATAATAGTATAATTTAACGTTAAAATAATGATCCAGGTTTTTTGGTGAATACAGTCCACACAAATAAGGAGACGAAAACTTGATTCATAAGGGTATTTGATTGAGAGTTTATATACGGAATTATTCTTGGACAATTAAAATGACATTTTTTATTGAATAAATTTAGATAAAAATCAATATTTAATTACCTAATAAAAACAAGGAATCTAAATTTTCATGATTATTTGGGTGTTACTATACTCAAGGAATGATACTATGATAACAATGAGGATCATACTAATAAGAATATTTTTGTGAATATAAATTGAATATGAAGGTGATGGATATGTTCTATGAAAATAAAATCTTCTGCATATTGACAGATCATATAAAAGAAAATGATACTCTAATGTTTCAAAGAGAGAAATAGAGGAAAATCCATGACTCTATATGGGAGAAAACCCTGAGTAATTGACTATATAGGGAATCAGATCATCTATGATTTGAGGACATATTTATGGAGAAAAGCCTTGGATATTATACAATTTTAATAACATGTATAATTGAATGCCAATAAAAATGATCATGTAGTCTTGTGGAAGAATTATATAATCTGGATAGTAGATTATATTTCTAGTTGTTGACTCACCCAAATTAAGTGAGGATATACTTTAGTGAATTCTTAACTCAGTGAAAAAAGGGGATTCTTTGTTACACAAATATCATTAAAGGAAGACATGGTTGGATCTTAGTATTATGTCTTTGATTATCCTTTTAATACATATTGTTTAATAGAGTCAGAAATTAATTTTAGAGAGAATAATAAAAATGTAATTCTGTTGGATTTAATGACAAACCATGTAAATATTGTGTGATCCCCTCCACCAATTTATAAATGTACAAAAAGTGTGGATATGTGAAAATATTTAATTGATTATGATGTCTAACATGTTTATGAGGATGAGTAAATGATAATTCAAAATTATCATCACTAAGTATTCCCCTCACATTAGATGATTCATTCATCATAATACAACTAATCAAAATTATGTATAATTATATAAAATATTTCTAGGATATTAACATCAAATAATATGGAAATACAATAGTTTACACTGGCCAATAGACATGCTATCTAAAAACTGAAATGTTACATTTTAATCCACCCCAAATAACATGATCATAAATCTTAATTCATGGCCTCCATGAATGAAAGACTTATACCAAGTTTTTATCTCCATTTCATATCTGGTTTAAAGAGTAAATTATAATGTTATATAACATATTTTGAAACCCATTCATGGAATGTGGGTAATGGGTGAATCAACAACCCATCAGGAATTTTTAATTCCTCATTGATATGGAGTTATTTAGAGATTAAGCTGTATTCCATGAAATATATATATATATATATATATATTTGTGTCTGTGTGTATTTGATATTAATTTTTTTAAAACAACAACATGAAAACATAACCCAAAATGTATGTAAACTATACTAGTCAGTTTATCATGTGATGACATGGACACCATGATAACATAATATAACATCTCTATCAACCTGACTAATGTAAGAATATTAGTGTATCACCTTCCAATACTAATCATCAAACACTGGGTGGGGTGTGTTATGAATTTCTCATCAAATTAAAGAAAAATTGATGTATGACAACATACTTTATATGTTCTCATGAAAATTTACTTCTCATCCTTAATCATGAGTGGAAACATCACTAAAAACCCACTTCCTTCTCACTTGATATAGGAAAATCTATAAAATCAAATAGTACATCATAATATAAACTCCATCTCACTCATAGTGGACTCACCATCCAATCTTTCATCATGGTATAGTTTTATCACTCAATAATATTAAAAAATAAATCTATTAACCAATGAATACACACTCAATTTTTCATTGAACAAACCATCTCACTCATTGAATGACCCCTTTCATAATCATTACCCAATTACTCTAAGTATTGCTCGATTTCATGAACATTAGGATCAAATATATCCACTGGATATCCTTCCAATTGCATATAACTCATAGTGAGTATATACATAGAAATAATGTACAACATTAAAATTCATCACATGTCAAAAAAAATTCAGTATAATATGGAAACAATAATAGGTCCAAAAACCCAAAACACAACATACTTATTCACTAAAAGGGTACAAGAAACTGAAACATAGTTACACATAATGGGAATCTACAAAGAATTTTTGGCACGTATCCTCCTTTTAAGAATCAACGACATCCATTTAGACCAACCATTATAAATGATAAAAAATATGAGATCTGATAATGAAACAAAAGAAAATAATATTACCTTGTAAAATGTACACAGTGGGAATGAAAAACCATGAAGAAAAAAAATTACAAGATTAGGAAAATAAGGAATCACCGATATTAAAATAAATTTACCATGTTGGTTGATATCAGGAAAAAATAACCATGTTTTAAAACAAAATTAAATTGTACAATTTTAATCGACAAATATAAATTTACATGCCATTTAAATAATGTGATAGACTTAGAAAAATCCCATAGATTTTTTTTGTAACCTAGTGTTTTTATTGTGAAATAAAATTACATAACCCATTCAAGAATTTCACATAATATCGATTAAATAATTATCTATCTATATATATATATACTAAAGATGGAATATTTCTGGACACGTGTCACCACCTCAGCAACTCTGTTCCAAATATTGTGACCTATTCGCTATATTCCCTTCCCAATCCTATTATATTCATTCTGTTTTCCTTCAACTATGCTGCTCTCTTCGATGCGAATTCCATCAACTCATTCTTTTATTTCCAAAGCCCCATCGTCTATCCTTCCTTATCGTCCACTGTGTTCACCACCACCTATCCTTGAATTCTAGGGTTTGACTGTTTCATGATAATCTGTCTACACGTCTTTCGGTCTCCCCAATATAGGGTTTACTAATGTTCTGAATTTAGTCTCCCAAATCTTGATTCTCCATTCAGCCTCCCCAATCAATGGTTTCAACTCCTTCAATCTCACATCCCACTACTCCTTCGCTATCGACCACATTCACATCCTTCCTCCACCTTTGCATCTGGGTTACCGTTGACAACCTACGTCTCCATCATCACCTGCAATAACTGCTAAATAGTCCACCACCTACTTATACATGGTTCATCGCAATCCATCTCCCCATCTCTAGCACTATGTCTTATCAATTTATATATCCATTCCACACTTCCACCTCTAGAACTCATTTCTCTTCATCATTGTTCACCACCCTTTTACATTATCTCTACATTCACCTCACTAATCTTTATTCATTATTCCTCTACATAAGTTATGTAATTCATCAAGAATTATTTACTTCTTTAATTTCTTCTGTTAAACATTTTGTACTTCATTTTAATTACAATTTTTTCTTATGTAATTATAGTACTTATAATATTTTAATTTTAAAATTGAAAAATCTATTTATAATTCATTCGGTGATAATATTTATTCACTTATTCATTTTGAATTATTCACAATTATTTCTTCAATAACATAAAAACTTGTTTCAGTTCAGTTATTCCTAGCTGAATTTATTCACTACAATGTATATATAGACATATTTATGATTCCCTCATATAGATTTTATATACTCATAATTATTGATCTATATAATAGTGTTAAATTTCATGGGTAATGTAATTTATGATTTATGTTACTGATATTATGTGTTTCTTATTCATCAATTTTTCACTAATATCAATTTTTCTAATTATATTATTATGGATTTCAGTATTCTGTCATTTTATTTCATTGATTCGACTTACTATTTAGGTTTTCAGGTGATTGGAATCATTAGTTTTTTCATGTAATCATTTTTCAATGATTATTTTTCAGTTAATAAAAGGGACGATTTAATTTCTACAATACTGTTAAGGATTTGGGAAAACCTATTTCCTTATTCTCTATTTATTATTATCATCATTCTTTATTATGTAGTCCAAGAAAAACATTTTTATCATATATTTTGTTATTTTATCTCTTATATTAAATATTATGTATTTATATTAGCTTAATATTTTTTATTCAATTAGTTTTTCTAATCAAATGATTACTTCCTTCCATCATTCTATCATCTTAGTTCATTGATTCTTCTCAGTTTTTGTTATTTCAGGTGAATAAGATTCATCAGTTTATCTGTGTAATCATGTTTCAATGACAACATTTCATTGGATAAAACAGTGCATCTAATTTTCACTATTTATTTACTAATGTATGAAAACATATTTTTTCAGTAGTTCTCATTGAACATTCATTTAATCATTGTATTATTATCATCACTCTTTATTATATATAAACATAATACATTTGTGTCACATTTTTATTTTCTTAATCACTTTTGTGAAATTATTAGTATTTCTGTTTTATTATGATGTTTTTCTTGTCATTAATATTCATTTTTTCTTCCATTCCATTATTTGGAACAACTATTATATTTTTTATGATGATATTTATTCATATATTCATATTTTAATGGTCCAAAATTTATTTAACCAATTCAAAATGTGCTTCAGTTTATAAATTCCTAACTTACTTTATTGAATGGACAATATATTTCTTTTTCTCTCCTTCATATTTTAAGTACTATTGATTAATGATTTTTATAAAGGTGTTTCATTAATTGAATAATTAAAACATCTTCCACCATAAAAAATTATATTATATTTTGTATAATAATTTTCTAGTGCTTTTTAATTCAATTAGAAATGTGTTTCCTATTAGTCTATTTCCTTATGTTTTATTATATGACTATAGATTAACAATTATAATGGTTTCAACTTAGTTTAATATTCCACACAAATAGGTTACCAACCTTATATATAAACTAAGTCATGTTGTGGCAGGTATATTAATAATATTTAATGTTTATAAGTTGACAAAATTTTCCTAAAATTTATCATCATTAGTTTTTTCATTCATATCTCATCCCGTGATGACATCCATCTTTCATTTGTTTATAGGTACACTGAATTTAGAGGTTATATTACTTTTAGGACTACTAATGACGTGGAAACCCTGAATAGATCAAGTAAATATCTTAGGGAGTAGAGAGAGAATATTAAGATAGCTCATGCAGATACTCAAGGGCTGCATATAGGAGCTGTTAAGGTGATAAATTCAAAGAATTATTGATTTCTAAAGCTGCAAAATCATCATGATAACTATTTCATATATTCTAATGTATATGTTGAGTTAATTTATTTATTTAAACAATTGAATAATTTTATTTGATTACAAGCAACATCATTTTGTTTTTTATGAGGCACAATAACATACATATGAGTTTACCCATCTTTTATTTCAACATTTGTTAATAGTTTTTTAGATTTCCATATGTATTTTACATCCACAAAAAAATTTAGTATACCCCGAACAAACACATGTTACAACCCTTAGCTCTGAACTATGTCCTGGCGTGGTGGGTATGTTAATAATTTTTCATGTTCTTGTGTTGATAAAATATTCATAGAATTTATTCTCTTTTGTTTTTTCATTCATATCTCATCCCATGATGACATCCCTCTTCCATTTGTTGACATGTACATTTAATTTGTATGATCTATGCATTTCAGGCCTACTAAAGACTTGGCATCCCTGAATAGATCAAATAAACTTCGTAGGGAGCCGAGGGAGAATCTCATGAGAGCTCATGCAGATAATCAATGGATTCATATAAGAGATTTTTAGGTGATTCAGTCACGTAATGATTGATTTCTAAAGCTTATAAATCATTAATTTATCTTGTTCATATGTTGTATTTTATATGTCAAGGTAATTTATTTATTTTAAATGGAATCATTTTATTAGATTACAAGAAATAGAATATGTTTTTTATTATGAACACTAACATACATATGAGTTTACCCATATTTTATTCTAACAGTTTGTAATAGTTTTTTTAGTTTTACATATGCATTTGACATCCAAAACAAAAATTTTGTTTACCTAGGACAAACATTTGTCACAACCATTAGCTATGAACAAAGTCCTGTCGTGGCGAGTATGTTAATAATCTTTCTTGTTAGTGAGTTGATAAAATTTTCAAACAAATTATTCTCTTTAGTTTTTTGTTCATATCTCATCCCAGGATGACATCCCACTTTCATTTGTTGATAGGTACATTGAAATTGTAGGTTATATGACTTTCATGACTATTAATAACATGGAATCCATGAATAGATCAAAAAACATTCATAGGGAGCTGAGAGAGAATCTCAAGAGAGCTCATGGAGATACTATAGGGCTTCATATATGAGATGTTAAGGAGATCCATTCACGTAATGGTTGATTTCTAAAGCTGAAGAATCACCAATTTATATATTTCATATGTTATAATTCATATGTCGTGGTATTTTCATTTTTAAACTATGGAACCATTTTACTAGATTAGAAGAAATATCATTTTTTTATTATGCAGAGAAACATACATATCAGTTTAATAGTCTTTTATTTCAAGAGTATTTTTATAGTTTTCTAGTTTTCCATATGTATTTGACATCCACAGGAAATTTTTTGTTTCCCCAGGAAAAACAGAAGTGACAATCCTTCGCTCTGAAGTCCTAAAGTGGCCGCTATGTTAATAATCATTCATGTTCTTCAGTTGATAAAGTGTTGGGTAAGTAAATAATATTGAATGTTTGACACTCTATCTTTACTTATTCCAAAATCTGTGTTCTAGTGTATTGTAAAATACTCTATTAAGCCTCCCAAATATAGGTTTTTTATAGTTCATTAACAATAAAAAAATGTTCCAAACTATCTTTTAATGGATACAGTCACATATACATATATGTTCTTCGACAATAAAATTCGGATTCCTGAATCAAATTTATTAATATTGTTGTTCATTCAATTTCCTATTCATTGTGTTTATTGTGTTCTCTTAGCACTTATACATGTCAAGTTGTTGTTTGGGGCATGGGTCCTTCTTTTGAGAACAATGGTTAATCAATATTCTCATTTTTTAATCTCCCATGGTAGGTATATGGAATAATCAGTATTACATTTCTACTAATAGAGTGGACATCGTTGAATTCATTTGATACTTCAACCAGTTTTCCAGTTATGATTTTATAACATTGAATTAATTATATCATGTTGAATATATATATATATATATATATATATTATGTTTCATGTAAATTTAGTTCATTCACTATGAAAAACATCTTCTAAACAAACATTTAATGGATACATTCACATATATATATGTTCTGGGATAATACTATTAGGATTCTAGAATCAAATTTATTGATATAGGTGTCCTCTCATTTTACCATTTGTTGTGTTTATTATGTTTTATTAGGACTAATGTAGGTTCACGTTCTTGTTCGGGGCATGGATCATTCTATTGAGAACTTAGGTTAATCAATTTTTGATTTTTTTAATCTCCCATGGTATTTATAGAGAATAATCAGTATTGCATTTCTACTTCTATAGTTGACATCATTGAATTCATTTTCTTCTTCAACCACTTTTCAATAATAAAATTTCTCTTCACATGGTTTGTTTAGTTCCTTATATTTCTTTTGACATTTTTATATTACTAATTTATTTTAGACAACATCCACTTTCAATGCACAATTTAAAAACTGTATTAAAAAATAAATCATATGAAAATTCCTTATGCTTACTTTTGATTATGTCATAGATGTTTGATATAGACTGGTTGATGCATTGGAGTCTATATAGGTCTATAAATTATGTAGCGTCTAGTTCTAGGAAAAAAAAAGTGGTTATATCCTCACGTGTTCTTTCATTTTTTTATTTTTTGTTTTTGTTGTGTTCACATAGGACTAATACAGGTTCAAGTTCTAGTTCAGGGCATGGTTCCTTATTTTGAGAAAATGGTTAATAAATTTTCACCTCTTTTTAATCTCCCATGGTAAGTATACAAGATAATAATTTCTGAATTTCTACTACTATAGTTTACATAATTGAATTCATTGGCTACTTCAACAGGTTTTTTGTTATGATTTTATAAAATTTAATTAATTATAACATGCTGCATATATATATATATTATGATTCATGTATATGTAGTTCTTTCTCTATAAAAAAATGTTCCAAGGAAACATTTAATTGATACAATAACATATACATATATGAGCTTGGATAATACCATTCAGATTCCAGAATCAAATTTATCAATACATGGATTGTTTAGTACTTTATATTTATATTTAAATTGGTATATTATGTTTTAATTTCAGACTACAAATATTATTATTTTATTAAACTATTCAGAATATATAGTACCCAATTTATATCTCCTATTGTTTTTTTCCATTAGTAGTGATTTCCGATTTTTGGATTAGGCATTATTTTCTGTCAATTTTTTTGAAAGCTGAATTCTAATTTATGATTATCTAAAAATAAAAAACCCATTTGATTATGTAATTTTTCTTCTAGTTTATCAAATTACACAAAATTAAATTAGGCATGTTTCCATCCAGTAAAAAAGAATTCACATTTTATGAAATCTTATGATCGCTTCTGGTAAAATAGAATAACCAATTTCTAAATAGTTATGTTTGTTTCTAGATTTCCCATTTTTTGATTATACATATTTCATTACAAAAAAAAATTTATCTAATTTTATGACATCTCATGTTTTTTTGTTTCTATAAAAGAAGAGTCTATTGAAAAGAAAACATGCAGTTTTTGGGCTGTTATTCAACATCATGTCACATATATGCATCTGAAGATTGATATGTCTGCTGTTTTCTCCCAATGGAATTATTATGATTGTAATTACAATTATTTTCTTATGATTGAGGACATTGTTGAATTATTGTGTTAACTCATGGCGTGTTTACATGGCAGTGTGTTTTTTTCTATTGGAACAAAAGTCTACATCAATGTCATTCCATTCTAGGAGTCTGCTGCATCGTCAATTAATAAAGGGGAGATCCCATGGGCTAATCCATATGTGATCATGAAGTCCATGTTCTGGATCGTTTCAACGTGTATTTTTGAAGCAATCCATCCCTTTATCTCCATTAATTAATTTAATCATTTATTATTAAGGACTATTAATTTTAAACAATAACTCTATTTTCTTTAACTATTTTTAATTTGATGTTGAAGATTTTTACATCCATATGTCACACTTGGATATACTTTACATAAACTAATAAATAATAAATCAATGAACAATTCCACCGGTTCATCGTTGACGTTGTTCGGGTCTGCTCGATACATCAAGATGATGGAGAGGACCTCTATACTGTTTTTGGTCAAATGAAGGTACTCTTTATTTTTTGCATCAGTAGTTGTTATGTTACAGTTACTTATAGGGTACACAGGAGGATACAATGGCTAATTGAGTCTCCACCTGATTGACTATTTTCTATGCAAGTGATTATAAGCTAACTCAAACTTATTCAGAATGATCCACTAGTTGAAATTCCATCATCAGTCTTGGCTCTAATGACTATTAAATGTGTAGGGGATCACTGGCCATATTGATACCCTGACCTGCATCCATATGATGGTGAGGGTGTACTCCATATTGTAATTGAACATGTTGTATTTCTTTCTTGTCCTTTGTCAAGTAAATACTTTCTCACGCAAGAACTTATTATGTTCATGTTTGTCTCTGATTCAAATTGGTATCAAGTATTGCTGATCTACATACTCATCTTTACTTCCACAAGATTTGTCTTGTAATAAATATTATTTTTTCATTATTTTGATTATTGTTTTCAATATTTTTATCCAATTATATGTATTCTATTTTACTATAACAGAATTTGTTTTTCAATCTAATCAATTATTCTATATTTTCTAGTTCACATCACTATGGCCTCAATTACAAAATTATTTATAATATTTATCAGAATTACAAATGTCAAATTAAATGTTCTTTTCACACATTTAATTACAATATCCATGATAAAATTAATTTCTTATTTCATATATATTCTTCTTCATCTTTTGAAATGAATTTATACAATACGGTATTATACTTTCAAAATGATGTCTCCATATTTTGTCTCATTGTATTCTAATAATAAGTATCATTATTTTGTGAGTTCAAACTATTGAATATTCATATACATTTTTAAAATTGTAATGTAAAATTGTTTTCTTAAAAAAATAATTGAACCATAAAATCGTGCGAACGTATAATATATGAATTTTGGTATATCACTGTGTGAATGCAAGGGCAAGTACTAGTTTTTAATAAAATGGTCATTATCAAAAAACATTTAAAAATGGATGCTACTTTATTTTTGAAATATTAAACACCGTATAAGACCAACCACAATGAGGACCAATGAAACTCATTAAACCAATACAGCACATTAAAAATATTTAGAATTTTATACGGTCCATGTCATCTATTAGGACAGTGTCATTATATCCTAAAATCATAGACAAACTACACTATTCCTGACATATGTATCCAAGAAAAGTAGTTATGGTAAAAGTAAATTAAATTACTAATAATACAAAAAATAATATACTATTAATTCTACATACCTTATGAAATGTTTCAATAATTGATCCCATGATTCTACCATCCAACTCAAACTCCATGATCTTGTATCACATTAATAAGCATAATTAAATTAAAAATATAATCAATTAAAACCCATTCAAAAATGTAGTTGTCGGTGACAAAACAATGAGAAACCCTAAGACACTAAAACTAGAAGTATCAAGTTGTGATTCATTGAAAATATGAACCTTATCAAATTTAACAAAAAGTTACCAAAATATGATACTAATTCAAGGAGAAATTTGTCCAAATGTTCTAGAAAATATAATTAAAATAAAAATAGACATAACCTCATGTCAACCAATGAACAAAAAAGCCTGAATTTATACTTTAAGGTCAACTTCCATAATCTACACACAATGTACCTAATGAGAATAATGAATTATAATAAATCTTATATATATATATTCATAATATTTAAATTTATAGTGTGATTGATTTTTTATCTTTTAAGTCCAAATTATACAATTATTTGTTATTCTATGTGTAATTTCTTATAATATTTTGGAAAAATAAAATAACAATATATTTTAAAATGGTAATTTATTTTTATCATAATTTTATTTTATTTTTAAATTTTATTTATATAATTTTAGGAAAATACTAGATACATTTTTAATATCTATCAACCTGAAATAATTTCACATAGAAAACCATAGCTATATAGTACTATGACCACGAGGAGGACCAATATTTTTGTGAAATAAGTCCTTAATAGGGTTCATAGTTATATTCACCATCACATGTAAGGTAGATCTATATAGTGAAAAGATATACATGTCAACAATCATGGGAGGAACATGTGGTGGTATGTGTCCTTCGACCCAAAATATGATATCAATTTTTTTCAGTGGAGTACAAAATATTATTAGGAATTTTATACCCATGATCATTTCTAATGTGGGATACAATTTTGTATAGGTTTCATTTTACAAAAAATAAAATTATATTGTATCATTTACATTTTCTTGTGAATCCACTCAAAGACACCATATTCCACCTCCACAATTCAAAGAACACTAGAATACCACACAAGATTATCAATAAATGCCATTGAATCTATATTCGATCTTCTGTTCAAGATCCATAAGAACTGATAAATGTTGGAGTATCCTGATAAAGTTAATATATTATTTGGTAGTGACTATTTATGGATGAATGAATGATGAAGTTTCCTATATAAATTAATCTTGAAAAAATATATTTTATACTCTAATGAGGTCTTTAATGTAACACATGTATTGAATGATGAAAATATTTTTATTGAAATATGTTTTCAGCTTTTCGAGATATTGTTTTGAGGATGAAATTTCCCCTTTTACAATGTTTCCCCAGAGGGATATCTAGCATGGTGAAGAGGTAATTATTGAGATGGATGTAGTGATAGAAATGAACTGTAATGTCATGTTTGTCATCATATTTTGTTGATTATTTTTTAAATCATAATGATAAAATATGGTTGATACATCATGGAATAGGATTTCAAGAAGAACAGGGAACCACGTAACACAAAACATTTAACCCTAAGACAGTATAGAGAAATATTATGGATTATATGAAGGAATAGAATGAGTAATTAGTATAAAAATCTGTTCATTAGTGATTCTAGACCATGGTATAAATTATTTTTAAATAAATATGTGTCCAAAAAAATCACACTCATCTAATAAATAAGATACAATTTTTTAGGGGAAAAGGCATTTTGGGCCTAAAGTTGATTATTATTTCTATGGTTGGTGTGTGCTAATTTAAAATTAAGAGATAATATAAGAAGTTTTAATGACATTGTGACTCAAAAAATATATATGAAAATATGTAATGTAACATTTAATGAAGATGAAGGTTATAATGGGAAACCATCCTTTATATTTGGTGAGATGAAAATATATTTTAATGGAGTTATGTGTTAATTTTCTTTAGGTAGATAATGAGATTTTATGGAAGAAAATAAATGATAATATTATCATACCTGATAATATTTTATTGAAAATATACCTGGATATATCTTAATGTAATTTTTTAATAAATACAATGCATGCTACTATCTAGAGATGAAAATCATTATAGAAGGCTCTTGGAGTGTCTATAAGAATCGAGCTTAATCTGTAACATAATTCAGTTATTTTATTTTTATTTTTATTTATCCTCTAATAAAAAATAATTAGATGGTGAAATTTGTTGATCCAATATCTCTACATAAATTGTATTAACATATTTTAAGTGTGTATATTGAAAGAAATAATTTTTTTTTCATAATTTTTTTTAAATATATTAAAAAATAATTGTTATCTTATCCCTGTATTACCATTGTGTGTGTTGAGTTATATATGTTTTACTTAAATACATTTACAAGGAAACTACCATTTCTCTGAAAAGCTGAGAGTATAGGTCCTCTATTTAAAAATGGATTTCGGTTTATAAAATATTAGTTATATCATGTTCCATAACCATTGAAAATAGGAGATCCATGGGTATTGAGATTAATTTCCATATCCAGTCGAACTTTTTTGAATTGATTTTCCAAAAACATTGTGTGAATTGTTACACCTATATGAACACTATTTCAGGAAAACTGATAACATAATAATTGTACATTTTGTAAAAATATTCTCCCATAATTTCAAATTATCACACCATAGAAATCAAAATCTAATATAGTTTAAATAATTTCAATTCATAATGTATCAATTATTAGATTACTTGTATTTTCATAGTTGTCATATCGAATTTAACCTATCATACTACGATTTAACATTTCAATATTTTGTGTAGTGTATTATTTTATATATATGTATTTTTATTTTACAACACTATTTTATGGAACCATATTGGGGAATCAATTTTCGGCTAAATTTCCTAAGAAAATGAATGAAGGTAACTTTAAGTTATTACTTCAAATATATAAATTTACCATTATATTTTATTTTATATTATCATTGTTTTGATTCTAAATATTTTTTATTCTTATTAAACTCAATTTTTTTGTCTGTGTAGTTAATATTAAGGATAGAGCTCCACATTCAATAGTAAATTCAAAATTCAAAACATTAAAAAAATTATTCACTCAATAGGAACATCAAATGTTTCCAAAAAGGATAATTTTATGTAAACCCATGATTGCCACAAAATATCTCGATCACGGGTTATAAATAACCCATATTCGTTGATATAGAGGTCAATTATGGATTGATAATCATGGAGGGAATGGAAAAGGAGGCAGATGTTTCAATACAATATCATAATGAATAAAAAATGTCAATAAAGTAAAATCAAATATTAATTTTAGGGTTATATATATATGAAATCTATATAAAAGGAGGATTACATTGATGATTCCAAATCTTAATTTTTTTTTTACAAATTAGCTAGACAAATGATAAGATGGGAGAAGATGGGTAATAATCATCATAACAAGAAGTAAAGGAAAATAATAATTGTCGTGGACATTGTCTAATTGAAAATTTGAGATCAATGAATATTTAATAAAACATCATTAAATAGAACCCTCCACTAATGTAGAATATGATATTTCAAGACATTAACAATAGTTAGATGATGAATAAGGAGAAACGATGAGAGGAGTTTTTTGGATGACATGACGTAAATGGGGGGAGTATAATTACAATAACATGATACTAAAGAGGAACCTAAGAAAAAAATATGTTCATAAAAAATAAGAAGAAGAAATTTAATGGAAGAATAGATCCATTTTTAGTCATGATTTGTTTTTTTTCTTATGAAAAATATTTTCTATTTTTTTGTTACCTCATCTATGTGAATAAAAATATTGAAAAGATATAACTTACCAAAACTAGTGAGTATGGAAAAATTTGAACCTAAGATTAAGATCGACTAAAATAAAATGTAAATTTAAAATTGAAACATGTGTTGTTAGATAAGGATATTCATTCATAATATCTAAAGATATAAAAAATTTGGTATATTTTTTCTTGACGTTTTGAAATTATTTCACTGAAGGTTGAGGGAACACCAAAAATATTTGGTCACTAATTTCATGATAATACTATTTACATATGATTACCACATTATGGAACTCTTATTATATGATTGTAATGTGTGAGGTATAAATAAGTGATCAAAACGATAAGAATCATTGCATGTGGTAACCGTATTTTTCATTAATTTAATTTTTTTAATACACATTGATGGATTATATTATTATTTTTTATTAGGATATATTTAAATATGATACAAATTTTGGGGACTAATTTTGCTTATTTTAACATTGATTTATATTTATTTTGTTGGAACATATTAATGAAAATAAAGATAAAGAGGTAAGATTCTAGAAGATGTAACTTAGAGCATTAAAAAATAGAGGTTAATATTAAATTAATTCATCCTCGAACTCATTATTATATTTGAATTACTTTTTTATATTTGAAACTGGATTTTCATAGGAATCAGTTGGGATTTTTTTTTTCATGATATACAAGATATGGGTCTCTTTGGAAATCAATGATTTCTTGTTTTGTGATTATATTTTAATATGATTAAATTTAACAAAATTTTTAATTGTATTATTAGAGGGAGTCATTGGTTTTAATTTTATAAATCATGATTTAAAGGATCCATTTTGATCTGGTCGATGAATTTACAAAACATTTTTTCATTCATTTTATTTTTTATGTTAATGAAGATTTCATTATTATTAATATTCATTATAAATGTTATTATTTAATATTATATGTTCAGATTATTCAAATTTTTTCTATTATTAATAATTTAAATTATTTAATGAACTTATTTCTTGATTCAATCTTGGGACATGTATCATTCTAGAAATAAATTTAATCCAATCTAACATATGATTTATTAATGCCAAATTTAATATTATTGAGTTATAATTTACAACAACTTTTTCCATGATACCTACGTCAACATTAATGCATGATTTATATTATATACTCCATCAATGATATTTTTGGTAAGGCGAAACATTAGAAAATAATTATATCATTTCAAGCCCCACTGTCTTATTATTCAAGATATTTACATTCATGAGTGTGGGGAGATATTTTCAGTGGTGTAAGGGGGTGTACCTTTTAGTGAGAATATAATTTTAGGTTTTGATTTCTTTAAGATACAATATTGGATGATAATTTTATCATTTTTTAGTTATGTTTCTATATATCTTGAAAAATAAAATGAATGAAAGCCCAAAAAATCTGGATATGTTTTAATGGGTCAAAAATCACAATTTCATGATTATTAATAATTTCAATTTGGGTTTGGGTTGTGGATGTGTGACTTTTCATTGACCATACATCATAAAAAAATAATATTAGTTTTAAAAAATAATTAAAATTATGGAAAATTTGAAACTATATGTATTTCAAAAATTATTCATTTATTAATTTTTAACCCACATTAACTTTGTAAAGACAATATTTTTAATTTAATGTTGAGATTGACATGACACTTATTGTTCATTATCATGCATCTCCCATAATAAGCTATCGTTCTTCTTCAACCGTAATTGTTTTTGAAATCATCCCCTACCATCATTATGTCTCATATTCATTCTATCATAATTCAAATATTTGATAGATTTTTTTTATTTTCATTACAATGTGTAGAGTGTATGTCAGTTAAAATCATAGGAGAGTATAATGTACTCATTTTTCGTATATACCACGAAGTAAATTATTACTGATAGTTATAAAAAATTTAATTGAGATACTTGAAAACATGTAATTATTAGTTATAATAGATTAATTTCGACAATTGGAGGAAGAATAAGACCAAAACAATTTTAATGGGATAATGTTAAATAAGAGGGTTTATTAATTCATTGATTATATTAAAATTTAATTAGTATTTTATATGGATCTTGAATGTTTTACTCCCCATTATCAATTGCTAATTTTATAATAATTATATTTATATATTGGAAACATTATCCTCTTTTATGATTCTTGTCAAGATTCTATGGTATACGACATATTCTTTTTTATATGTGGTGGTATTTAATGGCTCTATTTTAAAATTTTAGAATTCTACATTTTAACTGAAAATTTTCATTGATTCATAATTTTTACAGAAAATGTTATCCTTAAATATTTATAACATTAGTAATTTACTGTGAAATTATTTTGTGAAATGAAAATAAAATTATACATTAAACGTGGATTTTCATGTGCATTGAATTTTGTAAATTTAAATTATTATATATTCTATTTAAGGATAGAATGGGAAATAATATGGATTACCCTAAATGCACAATCATATTAAATAGAAATCCCAAGGGGGATCAAAAAATTAAATAGTATTGGTCATTCTTAGTTGTATCATAGGTCTTTCATATTGTGAAAAGGCAGGTGCATCGTCATATAGGAGGTAGGCCTATACTACGGTGGGAAGAGATAATCCCCCAAATATGGAAGCACCAGCGTTGGTGTGGTTGGTTTGAAAAATGTATACCTTCTTAAATAGTTTGGGAGATAGGATAAACATTTTAACAAGTTATTCCCCAAGATCATTTATGAATTTAGATATAGAACATTTTTGGTTAATTTCCCCACTTACTGAAATAATGTTGTCTCATGACCCTTCATGTTTTCCCTTACTCAGAAACATCGTATTCCACATCCAAAACCTATATTTTTATGTTCCACAGACTATATCTTCGATAAACCCCATAAAACATAAAATCAAGCTCGGTTTCGATCTCTATAACCATATAATAAGGCTGAAGGCACAGTGGAATTCCCCTAGAACCTTGGTTGATGAAATTGGAAGGTATAATGAAAGATGGCATTCCTTTAATGTATAAATATGGAAATTAGTTGGGATATAAGGAAGTGACAATATTATTTCTACACATGGATCTCATGATGACTAAATGAAAATTCTAATATTTTTTAGCCATTTTTGTTGTCATCATCCAACTGAAATAGAAAAATTCATGAGTTGCTCCATAGGGAACTCAGTTATTGTGAATTAGAAATGATATAGGTGGAATCATTGAAATAAATACCTTATAATATCATGGTACTTTTTGTGGTCTAATAGTTAATTCTGTAAGAATGAAGTTTAAATGGGGTGACAATTTCATAGAAGAAGAATCCCTAGAAATCATGGATTTACCGAACTCGAAACATCAAACCCCACATATATGTTAAGATAATATATGGATAATAGGACATGACTAAAATATAAATATCAAAAAAAAACATGATAATTATTTTTCCTATACCATGGTGTTGAATCGTATAGAACATTCATGTCTTAGAGAACCTCAAACTCATGTGATCACATATATATTTTGTGTACGTGATATTGTGAGTTCAGAAAGTTGGTTTCTAACTTAATATAAGTCATTTTCATGTACAATTGAAATCAATATATATGATAATAATTTTTTATGTTTGATTAATTCATGGAACATGTATGAAAATAAATATTGTCCTTTTCAAAGAATATGGAATATATGTGGTGTGGACGGTCCTCTATCATAGGTTAATTCAATGATGGTGAAATATTTTAGGTGTGGACTATCCTCCATCCTAGATGAAAATGCAGATTTATTTCAAATGGTGTATTTGTATAATATTCACATCTGGATAATGTGATATAATAGAGTCCATTATATGAAAACACTAGTGTTTATAAAAATAAATTAATGAGAATATATATTTATATATATAGATATATCTTAAGTAAATTGAAATATATATACAGAACATGTGGTTTTATATAGGGAACATTCTCTGGAGGAGGTTGTTGTATTTTACTGTGGATATGGACATTTGTTTCATCTTATTTCAATTTTATATATTTTTCATAAACATATAATGTCTACAATTCATGTGTAGCTTTTATCAAACAATTATATGAAATGAAGTGGTATTTATTTAGTTTATGTGTGTCTTTAGATTGAACTTATGATAGGTTTATATATTATGTATTTAGTTTTTTTAAAAAAATATTACATTAACCGTGAATGAAAAATAGGTTTTTTGAGTTATGTATAGTGTTTTTAAATATGATTACTAAAATAGGTCATTTCTAATGACCACTTGGTATGATAAATTATGTGTGTATGAATGGATTTTGGATCCCTAACTAATAGGGATTTGACATACCAAATCTATTCAAAAAGAAGATTCTTGATTATGGAGAGTAATTACCGTGACAAATATAATTTCCCAGACCTTATATAGAAAAAACGATTGATTTCAAGAACCTATTATAAAAATAATTCATGAACTTGGATAAAATATTACTTCCACAATATTATTTCTTTTTTCACCAACATTTTTAATAATCACCCTAGGTTCCAAAAATTTTAATTTTTTTTAGTGAATTTAATATCATAGATCCCCTATGAATAGATTAATTTTACTCTTAACATTCTATATTCGGATAAAAGCATATTACTACTATTCTAAATATACATAGTTTTTTATGTTAGGGTGTGGATAAATTTTGTAATTTATTTATATGAGGGATTTGAAGATGCCCTATATATGAATAAATTTATCCATGATCTATCAATATTACGTGTTAGAGAACTATCACACATAAAATAAAACATATATAAATTTATTATGGATCAAGGGATTCTTTTTAGAGAATATAGTTATTACATTTCATGAAAAAAAATAACATGATTTGAAGGGAAAACATTATTAGCATACTAGAGAGACACAAATGGTTCTCCCACTTATTTTAGTAAAAAATGAATTAGTGGACCAGATGGGGTTCACCAAAATAAATCCTTGACTACATTACTAGAATAACCTAAAATGGGGATTCTGAAATAGATCACAATATGAACAATAGATTTAGGAACACAATAACCTTCTAGGTAGAGGGAATCCCATATGCTCAACAGTTCTAGAGTATGAACTATAAGTCCATGTTGTGAATTATAAAAGGTAGTACCCCATATCATATATTTTTATTAATGATTTGGATTCAACCAATTTATGTATATTAATTCAATGAAATCCAAATTTCAAGTCATGAATGTCCCTCTACTGTACTTTTCAATATCCAGACCCAGAAAACACAACTCTAACGTCCTCACAGACACATGAAACACCTAATATTCATCGATCCCCATATAAAACTCATTTTATATAAATATAATGACATAAAATACTATTAATAGATTCCATTATAAAGAAAATTACTCATTAGAAAATAAAAAAATATATTTCCCTATGTAATTAACAAATAGTAATGATGTGGGTTGTCAAAAATATATTGTTTACCCCCTAAATTAATTATATCTTCCTAAGTGTTCCACCATTAAGATTTAATTAGAACATTCAAGTTGTTAAAAATATTATTTCATATGAGGTACATGATACTTATTCTTCAACATGATCTTTTAATGTTCATGATAATAAATAGAGTGACACGTTGATCTATCTTTATTGTAAATAAATGAAACCAATGCACCCCATGGGGATATACATGGATCTATAGAACTATTATATACCATCCTATATATACTATTCATCTAGTTCACTAATTAAATATAGTCGAATTCTATATGGATTCTATGATATATCCAAATCATCATGTAGGGTGATATAAAAAAACTCACCCTTACATTCTATGCGATGAATAGATCACTCTATAGGGAAAATACAATGTATTTATTTAAAATTGAAATATTTTTAATACTGAAATTATCCCAAATAATTTTCGATAAATACAGCTAATTATTTTTTATTATGATAGATATGGTAAAGTTATTTCTATAAGGATTAAATAGTTAAAATTTAACAAATATAAGGTCAAATGTTGATTATTTATATGAAATTTTAATCCCCATATCCTAAAAACTGATTTGTGTAAAATGATGAGATTTTCAATAAATTACCAATATTAAATCAAATATTTATAAATAATGAATAATTGGTTTTGATGGAAGTAAATTCCCAAAAACATAAATTCTAGAGGATTTATAGACATGAGAAACAGTTATATCTCCTCTAGTATATTACACAAACACTTCATTATCTATTCATTTTGAATACAAATTACAAGTACTAGAGAAAATTCCTGATAATTTTTTATTTTAATAACAACTAAAAGTACAATATTTTAAGTATCCATCATACCTATTTGAACCCAAATTTAATGATTTTTTATTCATAAGATAACAAAACAAAAATTTATAGTATTAGTATTATGAAATAATCACAAGTCTAAGGAAAAATATGATAATAAATATTTACCCACAGTATTTCCTTAATTATTACAAATTCTTTTTATGAAATGACAATTTTTCATTATACATCCCTTTTTATTAAAGATTAATTTATTTATGTGTTATCGCTATATTCTTAATAAAATAATCCCCAAAAAATAAATATATCCCAATAAGAAAAAAATGATGCAACACGTCCCCTAAATACATATATTTTACCCCATTTTAAATATATATTTTTTATATTATAAAAAAAATAAAAATATTATTTTTCAATAATTTTAATGGATATGTATATTATATACATAAATATATTATTTTAAAATTATTCTTCAAAATATTCAATAAAAATATAAAAAATACAGATCCTTCATAAAATTTTATAAATAATCCACTTATTTATTTCTTTGGTAATCGAAATAGAAGAAAACATTGATCAAAGATTGACAGTAAGGGAAACAATTTGAGATAACAATCGAAATTCTTATGGGACCATAGAAATGAACACGTGGTTATGGAAACACATTCAATAGACCTTAATTTTACATATTAAATTCATACCCAATAAATTATATATCATAAATAACAAGTAATTATTTATTCCTTTTAACATAAGGTAAGACTTGAGTCATATGGGTGTGTAAACATGAGTTAGAAACAAGAATCCAGAAAATGATACAATAGTGTTTTTCAAAACATAGAGATGAGGAATATTATTGTGGAAAATAAAAAGGTATATGAATTCATTTTTAATGTAATTTATTTTTTCATGACCATATCCTCATTGTGGATAAAGACCCATAGTTAAATATATTCACTTCCCATTCAATAAAATAAATTTTATGTTGTCTCATATTGGATTTGGTTTAATAAATATTCACAACATTGATATCTCTTGATAAATAATAATGTTATCAATTTTTTATGTGGCTTCCTTATAAAAGTCTACTATATATATATTTTTTAATTATAATAAAAAATATATAGTTTGATATATGTATGTGTTACCCTTACTATCATAGTAAAAAGTATTCTTAATGTAATATTTGTATGGAAATTTCCAAAGATTACATAACTTATAAAAAGTTATGCGTAGTTTCCTTATATAATTGGAAAATTGTGAAACTATAATAGTAATCATGAAAATATTTCAGATGATCTAGGTATATCATTCTGGTTGGATAGAATTTTTTTTGATAATGTGGTAATATTAGATCATAATAACAAAGGCGTATTCTAATGAAGTCCCCATTTGTTGATAATGAGTAGATTAAATATTGAGGTAATACTCTCCATAAAGAACACTTCATGTTTTATGTTACATTACTTGGTCCCTTTTATAAACATGTGCTATGGTCACCTAAATATAGATTTTTATAAATTTAAACCATTTTCACACACATTAATGAAATGAAAACCCTTAAAATTGAATCTCTGCTGTTTTAGGTTTGTTGGATATGTTTATTTTGGTTTGGTATTTGATGAATTGAGAATTTATTGTTTTTTACAATCGAGTTAAGGAAGATATAACTCATGGTCCTACGATGTACGTGATGCTATAAAATACATTAAATATATGTCAATGGTGAATGATGGAATTTTAATACTGTATGGTTATTGTAACAGCCCGAGATTTTATGAAAAATATTCTTTTTTATTTCACTAATGTCTTGTGTTGTACGCTACACCAAAAGGAGCTTACACAACACGCATCCTTGACTTGCCTTGCATTACATGCAATCGCAACCTTCCTCGATAGCGTGTGTGGTACGTAATACTGAGTTTCACGAAACAATGATATGCTATTAAAATATTATTAAAACTAGCCGTTATGAATAGTAATAACCACTTTTTAAATTTTAGAAATTTTAACTCTCAAAATGGAATTCATTTTTGGATTCGGAGTGTCGAATTATGCCTAAGGTGAAATTTTGGTACTTTTCGGATAACTTTCATATTCTGATGAATAGTGAAAATTACTAAATTATATTTAAAAACAACTTTTTTAATCGAAATAATTAATAGTGATAAATCATTAATTTGAGTGGTTTTAAAGTATATTTAGAATATATTTTTACAATTTAATACAATGTTGGTCATTGGATGTAATTTCACATTTAAACTAGACATAAACAAGTGTCAATCTTTTGATAAATATTGTTTCTTAAAAACACGCTATTTGTTTTAACAGCGGGATTTAATTATAATATTAATTAATGCAACTTTTATGTTATGAATTTGGTAAAATAGACTTCATTTTTGAATTAGGAATATGAAATATAGCTTGGGATGAAATTTTGGCATTGTTCTGAAAACATCAATTTTTGATGAATAGTGAAACTACTAAGTGGTAGGTTAAAAAACTGAATTTTGCATAAAACGTAATTTTACCGCTTCTGTGAATGGAATTTCGAAAATCCGAGAGACATGGTTAATATCAAGGACTAAAATGTGGTTCAATGAAATGAAAATAATTTTTTTGTGAATAGTAACTTTTTACTTGTTTTACCACAGTTTAAAGTAAATAGGGTAACTAAGGGTAAATATGATATTACTATTACCCTAACACATGTCCTAATTCTATTGGATAAGTGTAATTCGACCAAAAACAATCTTAGGAATAAAATATGTCCATTTAGGCCCACTTGGATTAGATTAGGACATTTATTATTAATTTATTTAAAAAAGGGTTAAAATAGTTAAAATCAATGTTTAATAAGTAAATCATTTTTAATATGGGGTTATACATAAGATAAATTCGATTGTAAATATTCATTAGAAAGATAAAAAGATTTCCTACATGATGGTATTTTATTTGTAATTTTTAGACATCAAATAATATAATTTATTTATGACACAAAGAGGATGCAGTAATTATCTTATTAATGAAATATTGACATAATTGATAATATAAATACCAAAATAAATGAAATTTGAGACTTTTTATGAATTCCACTAATTTTATAGGTTACTATGATATATTAGTGTTGATTTAATCAACTTGGTTCGAACATATAATTCTTTTATGACTTTCACAAAAATCATATATCAAATAGTGTCAAAATTGACACAAAATAGTTTTTAAATCAAATATTATATTATTAATTGTTATTTTATTCCTAAAAATCTAAGGTTCGGCCAAATGACTTAGATAAGGATATATATATATTAATAATAAACAATTTGGGGTTCTTTTGGAATGTTATAGTATGTGTATTAACCATATAGTGAAAGAAAACAAAAAGACACGGTAAAAGTTAAATTAATTAACTTAGAGTTAAATCTAATTGATAAGGTTAAAATAATACCCTAAACTTGTCTAAATCCTATTGGTTGATAGGATTTCGACCCATCCCCACTTTAGCTTCGAAATAAGACCCTTTGGAACCATTATAAACCGATTTTGACTTTAATATAAAATAATATTTTGAGATATTCCTAAGGTGCCCCTCTCCTCCCTTATAAAAGGGCACCTCCTCCCCCTCCTCCTCACACCAAATTGAGCAATCAAGCTCGGCCAACCCCTGCCATTTTCTCCTCTCCACTTCCCTAGAATAATCCTAGAGGTCCTGGTCTTCTTCAAAGACCAATCTTAGTTCCCTAAGTGGAGGATTCAAAGAGGCGTTCCAAAGAAGAGGTAATATCCATTACCGATCTTTTCAATTTCTTTCTTCTTCAACTTCTTCTTCTTTAGTTGTTTCATGATAAAGTAATAACATCAGTATCAATTACATACTGATATGTTATTATAAATATTAAACAACCCTAATTCACCTTCTATCCATCCTACGGAAAAAATGAAATCACCGCGCGTGCGTACGTACGGAATACCGTCTCCACGCCGTGGTGTAATCTATTTTCCACCATCACCTTACATGGATGGGTATAATGGTGTAATGAGTAGCTATTTATGATTATTATAAATTAATATTGATACTGAAATAATATACATATACACCAATACAATTCCATGATCATAGGAACGATATTATCACTCGTGCGTACGTACGGAATACCGTCTCCACGATGTGATGCGACTCGTTCTACATGATCATCATTACATAGTAATTATATAAATGAATTAAATGAATAAATATGATATATGTTACACTAATACCATTCTGGATATAAGGTATCTATAACCTTAAAATAAGAATAAGAATTTATTCGTCAAAACACGCATAAGAACAAAAGGCAATAAAGACCCGAGTAACAAGTAGCAATGAAATATTACTAACAAGAAGCTAATAATATGACCATATATGATATCATATCAATATGTATGATTCTGGAATAAGTCAATAACATTATTTAAACCATTATACTGGAGCTTCGGACACGAACAAATCAAATCGGACCTAAGGTAAGGGAAATATCAGAATCTCATTTTTATCCGAGATTGTTTATTCGTAAGTATTTACTGGGGTGTATTTTATCATCCACATCCATGTTTCATTAATATGTAATATTATTTCCATCCACTTACAATAGTTTAAATCCAATTTTTACCCTTGGTGAGTTTTTAGTAAAGAATATGAAAAGAATCTTTTGTCATTTTTTCGTACGAGGTACTTTTTGACTTTTCCGACAAAAATACAAAGAATGTTTTTTAACTTATACGGCATGAATTGATTTTTAAAACATTATTTCCAAGAAGCTTACTTTACAAGTTTTCAAGTTTATTTTTAATCAACTTCTTTTATTTTAAATTCATATGACATGATATGAAAGGAAAAATGTTTTTGAAGAAGAAAGGATATTTTCCTCAAGAATGGAGTTCAAGTGTTTTATCAAAATTATTTTCCAGCTAAGATAATAAAGGGTTCTGTTTTTATCCCTATTATTACATTGATTTGATTATGTTGTCAGTGAATTATTTTTATGAAGTCATTTACCTTATATGATTTGTTTTATGATGTCATGATGTTTCAAGAATCCCATTTTTATTACATGTGTTATGCGATGATGTATGATTTATGATTTATGTGGCACACATAAGAAAGGATTCATTATAAGATGGGTGGGACCTATATCTCCCTCCAATGCATTGGGTAAAGACTTTATATCTCATGAGATAGACATGGCTGGAACGGAAGGTTATTTCGGTTCAGTGATACAGGACTGAAACGAGGAGTGAACTCGGTTCAGAAAGGGACTTTGTCCACTAAGATAGTCTTGGCAATGAGTCATGACTAACAAGAAATGATTTTACATGATTATGTGTGCATGACACAAAGTTTCATGTTTCATGTTATGATTATGGGGATCTCATTTTCACTTCTATGTTTTATCCCATGTTATGATATTATGATCTCTTTTGCAGGTTAAGATTTCCAAAAGCTACGTTCTTATGTATATGATGTGATTGATATTTCTTTTGTTTACCCTTACTGAGCATTTGAGCTCACCCTTTTTTGTTTTTCTTTCCCCAGGATATAAAGAAAGGTTTTAGGTAAAAAAAGGGGAAGATCTTTATGGGAGATATTGAAGATCTTTCACCACGTTTAGAAGATTACGTTCCGAGTTTCCAAAGACACTAAACTATTACGATCCTTGTGTGTGTGTTTTTGTTATGTACTAAGTATTCCGAAAATGTAATGTAATTTCCATGTACGATAAGCTTCGGGTCTCTACAGTTGGTATCAGAGGAAAGGTTTAGTCAACCTTTGGAAACTAGGATGCGAAAACGTTAGTGAGATCCCTAGATATATTTCTAAGGTATGTCTAGGGATGTCCTTAGGGATAAGTATACATATAGGTTATAGTAATAGAATTACGCTAACGATCACAGAATTAAACCTAAGATGTTGGATATTGAAGTTACTCCCCCTTTATTATTTTGTTTTCCCTAGCATGATTTTTGCCTCTCACACTATTCTTTTTGGGTTTTAGACGATGGCTGGAACCCGAAGGAACCGTGTTGATCAATGCAATGGACAATGCAATGATTGCCCTCCTGAACAAACAAATGTTATGGGAGATGGAGTGCAAAATCTTATTTCTATACTTACACAAGCTATGAATCACTCTGGACTTCCAAATGAGCAGAGAAGGGAACAATATTCTATTGAGTCCTTCATGAGGCAACGTCCACCTTCTTTCAGTGGGTCTTCTGATCCACTTGTGGCTGAACAATGGATCAGTACTACTGAAAAGATATTTTCAGTTCTTCAATGTTCTGAACATGATAAAGTCATCTTATCAGTATATCGTTTGGAAGGTGAAGCTGATCAATGGTGGAATCTTATCAAGAATACGAGGCCAAGAGATGAAATTGAGTCCATGGAATGGGACGAGTTCAAGAACTTGTTTTTCAGTAAGTACTTCCCTCATATTTTTCGAACAAAGATGGAGAAAGAGTTTCTTGAACTGAAGCAAAGGGACGATGAATCTGTTGGTACCTATGAAAAAAATTTTACAAGACTTGCAAGGTATGCTTCTGGAATTATCATCCAACCTGAAAGTAAAGTTGATCGATTTTTCAGTGGCTTAAAACCAATTCTTCGAAGGGAATTAGCTATAAGAGACTTCAGTAGCTATGAAGAAATTGTGCGTTGTGCTATCAAGGTAGAAATGGAAGTTGGTGTTACATATCCATCTCATGGTTTTGACAAGAAACGAAAGATGGAGTTCAAGGAGAAATCTCAGAATAATGGTGAAAATAAGATGAATGTTTCCTTATGCACAAAGTGTGGAAAGAAGCATGGTGGAGATTGTCTTAAAGGGACTTGAAAATGTTTTAAGTGTGGAAAAGAAGGTCATCGAGCAGCTGAGTGTCGATGTAATGGAAAAAGGGTTTCTAATGATGTGAATAAAGAAAACACTGCAGAGAACGCACCGCCAAAACTTCAATGCTTCAAGTGCAAGGAAATGGGGCATTATGCTAATAATTGCCCTAATCCAAGGGTTAGTGATGATCAACATGAGCAACCACTGAAGGCAAAGGACAAAGGGAAATCACATGCGATCACTATTGGCAATGTTGAATATGACAACGATGTGGTGGAATGATTAAGTGTTTATGTAATGGGATTCCAAAATAATGTTGTATCATTGAGTATTGCAATATTTATTGATGTGGTATTCAAAGTGATTAAGATATTTTTTGGAAATAAGATGATATGCGCATAATGAAGATGAGAAAATGAAATGTTTAATAGTATTCATGAGCTCATGATTGATATCTGGACTAAGTGATATCATGGTTTGAGTATATAGAATTTTGAGGATTTTGGTATGTAGAAAGTGTTAACTTTTAACTGCACTCGTGTTTTCACTAAGGTATTCAAGAGAATACACGATTAAGGACTTTGAATGTTTGAAATGTGACCAACAAGACATATCTTATGATATGTGGGGATCAACGACAGTATTAAATCTCTGGTAATCGTTGTTACTATATTATGAGAGTGGACTGCAGTATTATAAGCCTAAAGATTAGATTGGATTATGTTGGACATAAGTTAGTATTGTTTAAGGATAGAAGATTTTCGATATTATTGATGGGATGTTATAGTAACGTAGTTTTAGAAAAAGGACAACCTGCAGGACGGGCGACAGCCCATCGCTTCGGACAAGGCTGTAGGAATCGAACCCACAACCGAAGTGCGACTGGCCTTTATCGCCTACCACTGGCCTAGTTTTATTATATTTAGCTATATGACATAAGATGTATAAGTCCATTTTAGGAACCATATGTGATTAATCTCACTATAGATCGACTTATGTATATAATCTTTTTTTTGCTAACCTTTTGTTTGAGACAGATGGAATGACCCGTCATTCTATCACATGATCTGCTAACACTTCACGAATAACAAATTCAACTTCATTTATTTAAGAGATGAAGTGGAAATTGTTAAAGGCACGAACAACAGTGATATTGTACCAAAATAAAGTAATTATTTATTCTAATTTAAATTCTTTAACTTTAGGGAAACGGTCTTGCAAACCAAAAATGTTGTCCTAGTAATCTTATATCTGATGAATCAGATGGTACCTTAGATCGTCACAAATTTATGGCTTTGTGATTGCTGGCTTTTCCATAGCCATGTTCTCTACCACTCTCCATTAGAACATGACGGTTAGATTTCTCTTCCATATCCATATTTTCACCTATGTGGAAACCCAGTGATTAGTTTATTTGGGTAACCGTTATGTTTCATACTTTTGTTTTTAAAGATTGGTTTTGGTATTCTTTTTTACGATGTGGGTTTCTATTAAAGAAACTTTCGAATAGTAAACCATTTATAACCCCGACGAATTTCGAGGGCGAAATTCATTTTAAGGGGGGTAGAATGTAACAGCCCGAGATTTTATGAAAAATATTCTTTTTTATTTCACTAATGTCTTGTGTTGTACGCTACACCAAAAGGAGCTTGAACAACACGCATCCTTGACTTGCCTTGCATTACACGCAATCGCAACCTTCCTCGATAGCGTGTGTGGTACGTAATACTGAGTTTCACGAAACAATGATATGCTATTAAAATATTATTAAAACTAGCCGTTATGAATAGTAATAACCACTTTTTAAATTTTAGAAATTTTAACTCTCAAAATGGAATTCATTTTTGGATTCGGAGTGTCGAATTTAGCCTTATGTGAAATTTTGGTACTTTTCGGATAACTTTCATATTCTGATGAATAGTGAATATTACTAAATTATAATTAAAAACAACTTTTTTAATCGAAATAATTAATAGTGATAAATCATTAATTTGAGTGGTTTTAAAGTATATTTAGAATATATTTTTACAATTTAATACAATGTTGGTCATTGGATGTAATTTCACATTTCAACTAGACATAAACAAGTGTCAATCTTTTGATAGATATTGTTTCTTAAAAACACGCTATTTGTTTTAACAGCGGTATTTAATTATAAAATTAATTAATGCAACTTTTATGTTATGAATTTGGTAAAATAGACTTCATTTTTGAATTCGGAATATGAAATATAGCTTGGGATGAAATTTTGGCATTGTTCTGAAAAACATCAATTTTTGATGAATAGTGAAACTACTAAGTGGTAGGTTAAAAAACTGAATTTTGCATAAAACATAATTTTACCGCTTCTGTGAATGGAATTTCGAAAATCCGAGAGACACGGTTAATATAAAGGACTAAAATGTGGTTCAATGAAATGAAAATAATTTTTTGGTGAATAGTAACTTTTTACTTTTTTTACCACGGTTAAAAGTAAATAGGGTAACTAAGGGTAAATATGATATTACTATTACCCTAACACATGTCCTAATTCTATTGGATAAGTGTAATTCGACCAAAAAACAAACTTAGGAATAAAATATGACCATTTAGGCCCACTTGGATTAGATTAGGACATTTAGTATTAATTTATTTAAAGAAGGGTTAAAATAGTTAAAATCAATGTTTAATAAGTAAATCATTTTTAATATGGGGTTATACATAAGATAAATTCGATTGTAAATATTCATTAGAAAGCTAAAAGGATTTCCGACATGATGGTATTTTATTTGTAATTTTTAGACATCAAATAATATAATTTATTTATGACACAAAGATGATTCAGTAATTATCTTATTAATGAAATATTTACATAATTGATAATATAAATACCAAATTAAATGTAATTTGAGACTTTTTATGAATTCCACTAATTTTCTAGGTTACTATGATATATTAGTGTTGATTTAATCAACTTGGTTCGAACATATAATTCGGTTATGACTTTCAAAAAAATCAGATATCAAATAGTGTCAAAATTGACACAAAATAGTTTTTAAATCAAATATTATATTATTAATTGTTATTTTATTCTTAAAAATCTAAGGTTCGGCCAAATGACTTAGATAAGGATATATATATTAATAATAAACAATTTGGGGTTCGTTTGGCATGTTATAGTAAGTGTATTAACCATATAGTGAAAGAAAACAAAAAGACACGGTAAAAGTTAAATTAATTAACTTAGAGTTAAATCTAATTGATAAGGTTAAAATAATACCCTAAACTTGTCTAAATCCTATTGGTTGATAGTATTTCGACCCATCCCCACTTTAGCTTCGATATAAGAACCTTTGGAACCATTATAAACCTATTTTTACTTTAATATAACATAATATTTTGAGATATTCCTAAGGTGCCCCTCTCCTCCCTTATAAAAGGGCACCTCCTCCCCCTCCTCCTCACACCAAATTGAGCACTCAAGCTCGGCCAACCCCTGCCATTTTCTCCTCTCCACTTCCCTAGAATAATCCTAGAGGTCCTGGTCTTCTTCAAAGACCAATCTTAGTTCCCTAAGTGGAGGATTCAAAGAGGCGTTCCAAAGAAGAGGTAATATCCATTACCGATCTTTTCAATTTCTTTCTTCTTCAACTTCTTCTTCTTTAGTTGTTTCATGATAAAGTAATAACATCAGTATCACTTACATACAGATATGTTATTATAAATATGAAACAACCCTAATTCACCTTCTATCCATCCTACGGAAAAAATGAAATCACCGCGCGTGCGTACGTACGGAATACCGTCTCCACGCCGTGGTGTAATCTATTTTCCACCATCACCTTACATGGATGGGTATACTGGTGTAATGAGTAACTATTTATGATTATTATAAATTAATATTGATACTGAAATAATATACATATACTCCAATACAATTCCATGATCATAGGAACGATATCATCACTCGTGCGTACGTACGGAATACCGTCTCCACGATGTGATGCGACTCGTTCTACATGATCATCATTAAATAGTAATTATATAAATGAATTGAATGAATAAATATGATATATGTTACACTAATACCATTCTGGATATAAGGTATCTATAACCTTAAAAGAAGAATAAGAATTTATTCGGCAAAACACGCATAAGAACAAAAGGCAATAAAGACCCGAGTAACAAGTAGCAATGAAATATTACTAACAAGAAGCTAATAATATGACCATATATGATATCATATCAATATGTATGATTCTGGAATAAGTCAATAACATTATTTAAACCATTATACAGGAGCTTCGGACACGAACAAAGCAAATCGGACCTAAGGTAAGGGAAATATCACAATCTCATTTTTATCCGAGATTGTTTATTCGTAAGTATTTACTGGGGTGTATTTTATCATCCACATCCCTGTTTCATCAATATGTAATATTATTTCCATCCACTTACAATAGTTTAAATCCAATTTTTACCCTTCGGTGAGTTTTTAGTAAAGAATATGAAAAGAATCTTTTGTCGTTTTTTCGTACGAGGTACTTTTTGACTTTTCTGACAAAAATACAAAGAATGTTTTTTTTAACTTATACGACATGAATGAATTTTTAAAACATTATTTCCAAGAAGCTTACTTTACAAGTTTTCAAGTTTATTTTTAATCAACTTCTTTTATTTTAAAGTCGTATGACATGCTATGAAAGGAAAAATGTTTTTAAAGAAGAAAGGATATTTTCATCAAGAATGGAGTTCAAGTGTTTTATCAAAATTATTTTCCAGCTAAGATAATAAAGGGTTATGTTTTTATCCCTATTATTACATTTATTTGATTATGTTGTAAGTGAATTATTTTTATGAAGTCATTTACCTTATATGATTTTTTTATGATGTCATGATGTTTCAAGAATCCCATTTTTATTACATGTGTTATGCGATGATGTATGATTTATGATTTATGTGGCACACATAAGAAAGGATTCATTATAAGATGGGTGGGACCTATATCTCCCTCCAATGAATTGGGTAAAGACTTTATATCTCATGAGATAGACATGGCTGGAACGGAAGGTTATTTCGGTTCAGTGATACAGGACTGAAACGAGGAGTGAACTCGGTTCAGAAAGGGACTTTGTCCACTAAGATAGTCTTGGCAATGAGTCATGACTAACAAGAAATGATTTTCCATGATTATGTGTGCATGCCACAAAGTTTCATGTTTCATGTTATGATTATGGGGATCTCATTTTCACTTCTATGTTTTATCCCATGTTATGATATTATGAGCTCTTTTGCAGGTTAAGATTTCCAAAAGCTACGTTCTTATGTATATGATGTGATTGATATTTCTTTTGTTTACCCTTACTGAGCATTTGAGCTCACCCTTTTTTGTTTTTCTTTCCCCAGGATATAAAGAAAGGTTTTAGGTTAAAAAAAAGGGAAGATCTTTATGGGAGATATTGAAGATCTTTCACCACGTTTAGAAGATTACGTTCCGAGTTTCCAAAGACACTAAACTATTACGATCCTGGTGTGTGTGTTTTTGTTATGTACTAAGTATTCCGCAAATGTAATGTAATGTCCATGTACGATAAGCTTCGGGTCTCTACAGTTATAAAATATATAAATCATAAAAATAATGTTGACATTTATTTTGGTATTGTATTATTAAATATCAGAAGACAAACAAGTTATATTTCAAAAAGTGTGTTCCTATGTTATTGTTAATGTTATGAAACTCTTTATGTAGGGACCATGATTGGTAGCTTTCCATTAATATTGGTTTGAGAGATACACTCATTTCTCATGATATGTGAACCTTGAGGGTCACAAACTATTCCAGTCCACTTAATTCATCTATTCGGATGATTATGAGCTTAATTCCAAGTGGGCCAAAAGCATGTGGTTCAATTATCATCAGTGAGTTAATGCTGTTAAGTAAAGTAATTCAATAATAATATTATTGATTAAAATAATATAGGATAAATTTATTTTTAAAGGTATTTGAATGTTTGATCATAAATGTGAATATCATAAAATATAACATTTAAAATGAAAATAACATGTTCATGGATGGTTAAAATATTTAGGGATCACACAAGTAGATTTAATGGTTGAAATTTTATATCATATCATGTTAATGTGTTACTAGTCAGTGATAATTTTTATGAAATGCTTTTTAGGTCATAATTACACAAAAGTTTCTAAAATTTATGTTTTTACATTCTGAGGACTTATGTAATATTATTAAAATTATAACCTATTTATAAAAATGATTTATAAACACTTTAATGTGGTTACACTCATGTTTAGAAAATATGTGAGATCTTACCTCCACTCAATTATGATTTATAATGGGTAATTGGGAAAATAATAGTGTTGGATCATTCTAGTCCTCTAAATAAAATTTTGAGTCCATCACATATTAAAGTGAGGTCATTATACATTTAAATTCTATATAAAAGAACCTAATAATTAATGATAGGTGATCGATGAACTATTATACCAGTATGTATGAAAAATAGTATTCCTTTCCTATAAATTTTTTTCCTGATCTTATGATGATGAGTGAATCAAATATTTAATATGAAATGAATATGGTTGTAACATTTTATATTAATCCATGTATTAGTTTTCGAAATTATATAGATTATTTTCGAGATGAGGCGTTGATATGATGTGTGATTTTAATGCATGGTGTTCCTGAAATAAATGATTCTATAGTATTAAAATATGTTAATGAATGCAAAAATGATTTTAATGAAAAAGTAAAATAATTCAAAAAATAATTGTCATATCAGATATATGAGGTCACTGTTGTGTTTAAAATTGTAGATATACACTGGGTGTGTCCAAACATTAGCCAACACATGTCATTTTTAAAATATTATCACGGGAAAAAAATGAATAAAATTATTTCTTAAAAATTATTATAATTCATGTTGATTGCATAGAAAATAACTTCCTTAAAAAATATCTTTGTGTCATAATTCCAGGGTCAGATTCATAACCATGTAACTTTTGGAGGATCATTGGATGCAAGCATTCTTGGTGGATGAAAATGAATCATGATCAGATCGTGGATCATTTGGCTAGTGGTGTTGGATGATATTATTAATGTAAAAATGAATCATTTTTTCCAATGATCAATCCAAACTCCATGTATGATATTTACTTATGTGGATTCTTCCACATTCATAATTCCTTTGATGATCGCAAATCAATTGTCGAACGGATTGGTTTACGGATGGATCACCTTGCAGGATGAATTTTTTTAGGGGTTTTTTAGGATAATTTAATTGAATCAATTTATTATCAAATGGAAATGAATTTATATCGATAGAAACATTGATTAATGTTCATTCCACTCATTTTATTTTGGTGATTTCCACTAATGTTTCACCATTCTTCATGTGTTTTTCTGTCTCCCCAGCACTTTGAAACCCCTTTTAACAATCGATCATTGCTCTTAGAATTCATAGTACAAAGATCCCAAACCATAGATTTGGGATCAGTATGATGTGAAGGAGGTGAGAATGTGATTTAATTGGAATTATTTGGCTAGGAAGATGGTCTAGAGAGAGTCTGACATTACATAAGGTAACGAATACCACGGTTAGTCCGAGAAAATGGGGCGGCACATGTCTATGTAGAGGCACAGGTCTAGGCAGATAGCAGGAGGGTTAGTGAATCCGGTCTACAAAGGTGGACTATAGAGGCTGACTATGTGGGTCCCTTTAGGTCTATTCAGGTAGTTGACCGGTTTGGAGGATTCAAACATGCTTACATTGCAATTAAAGGCATGGGGCTTAGCATAGTGGGCTGGGACATTTAAACCTAGTCAGGCAGATGGGTTAGATCAGGATGGTGGGATGGGCCAAACCTTGTTTGGATCATGGGAAACTAGGGTGGAGTCAGTTATGGTTGACCATGGTGGTTGACCGTGATGGTGGATTATAGTGGTTGGTCGGTGTGGTAGGTGGATCAACCATGAAAGTCAGTTCATGGGCATAATGACATCTCTAATTTCAAATGGGCATAACTCTTAATTTGAGCATCCAATCGATGATCCATTTGTGGTGTTGGGAGCCAAATATTGAGACAATAATTTTGAGACCAATGGTGGGTTTCTAGTTTGGTCTAGTATATCTTATGTTCATTCACTCTTCCATTCTTAGAGGGTATAGTGGAAGAATTACATCCACATCACAAGACTATAACACCCTATAGAGAATGAGTCTTAGATAGATTTATGGAATCTATCCATAAGACTAGTGTTTTATCCACTATCACATGTAGTAGATTTTTTTAGTAAACATGAAATCACTAATTCAGAAATTTATCCTCCATCTAGGGGCCATATTGGTTGGAATTGTGGAATCTTTGAAATATACCCCCTAATGTAGAAGGTTGATCCAAATCAGGTATGTGGTGACCCCCAAAGGTTATTGGTATAACCCCCAATCTGTGTATCATTGTATTCTTAGAATAGTGTTTTATCTTTTGGGGGGTCCAAATGAGGTACACATATTCATCGAGTGTCTCTAATCATATAATGGCTCAAGGACTGAGTTGTCTCAGAACGAGCATTGCTTCCAGTAGAATCTTGTGAATTTTAGTTTTTATGACCTCATGATGGTGTTGTGTCTCTCTTTATTATATGTGTGGGGTTTCTTTACATAATTTATCTAGTATATAGTGTTACCTATTTTTTGAGATAACTACACTTGGCTCTTCATTTTTAGTGTTATCAGGGTCTCCATCAGAGTATTTTTATACTCACTAATGCGCGACATATTCTCGAATGTATTGTGTATTGGGTAGATTGAGGTACATTTTATAGTGTCCTAGGGGTACTAGGAGTGGGTGGATCATATCTATAGATGGGAAGAAATTGGTTTTTACTAGGATCTAACATTTGACTTCATCATTTCCCTTGATAGATTATACACTTCTATTGTTTTAGTTAGACTTGTTTTATATAGTCTTTGTGGTGGGATTTTAATTTCCCCAAGTTACTTTTCCTTTACTTCTGGTTATACTCTAGATGTGGGAAATTATTTTTATGCATTCATTCTATCTTTTTTTATATATATTCATTTTTTTCTTTGATATGTGTTAATGTGTACATGTACATTAGGATAATGATTCCAATTTGTTGTAAATATATTCTCAGGGCTTTTAAATAGCCCCTGACCTATTGGTGTGGGTTTGGGGTTGTCACAACATAGGCACCTCTGGGACATGTCATGATAGAGTGGTATTATAGGTGGTGAGTCATAATATAGGATCACGATTCTATGAGATTGGTTTTGGGAAACAATGTTAGTTGTTTATAGTTTGGATTTTAGGATAGGTACTCTAGTGTTAGTGTGGTGGAAAAATAAAAAGACACTAGCAATATGAACACAAACTTTTTGATGTGGTACAAGATAACCCCTGTTTTTGTTTAAAAAATGTTATGTTAATCATATTGGAATGGTTATTTATTTATTTATTCTTTGAGTCAGCTCCCCATATATACTCTTCTGATTGTGGTACATCTTTTTTTATTATAGGATGCCTCCATGTATACAATCATCTAGGAATCCACCACGTGATCATGAAGATAATACTAACAGTGAATAGGCATTGATATATAGGTGAATTTACCAATGATTTCTCCACTTGGTGGTTTACCAGCTATACTACCACCCTTCAAGAATCATCCACTACTAGCACTACTATCCAAGGATGTACACATGATGAGTATGTTGCATGAGTTTTAGAGTCAGAATCCTATTATATTCAGGGTGATATAGATTACCATATGGAATAATATTGGCTAGAGGTAGACAACCATTTTCTCCACCTTGTGAGGATGCCTACCTATCAAATTTCAGTTTGTTCTGTGAGTTTCATTACGCTATATAGGGAGATTGTGGAGCTTGATGACTCAGTAAAATGATGAAACAACTCTCTCATGGGAATAAATTTAGACTCTCTTCAATGTTGAGTATTATCCATTCACATTGCGATTAGTATGCATACATGAACTCTTTGATGTTCAATAGTTAAATATGACTTTGGATGAGTATTCCAAAACATTTATGTATCTTTCATTATACTCCTTGGATATTGTACCATAATAGTTCGTCAGGGCCTAGAACATTGAGCATGTCTTACACAAGGAAATTATGGTATTAGTGTTATCCATTATTATTTCTACACATGTAGGGGTACTTGAGAGATCGATGTTAATGTAAGGTTTTCTAACAGATATAACTCTAGTAGTGTGATCAAGAAGTTTCCACCTGGTATATAAGACCTATCCAACGCATATACAATGATAGTCACTAGGATCCGTGAAGGTCAGGCACTTCAGAAGGTGATTTAAGGACTCTGGTTTAGCAGAGAAGGGCTCCCACGATGGATCCAAGTAGCTAAGGGTCTTGCAATGTTTCTAATGTGATGATTAGGGACATCTGGAAAGAGATCACATGAACCTTCATACAGCTGTATGAGAGACTGTTCAAGGACACTGGAGACAAAGGAATTGGTAGGATCAGGGTGGTTCATACTATGTTATTTGTGTAAGAGGGGCTGAAAGGGAAATGGGAGGTGGTCTGATGTTCGACCATTTTCCACCACCACACCTAGTGGTCCATGCCAATATTAGGGAACTGATGGACATGAAGGAGGCCAGCTACAATCTATGGGGGAATATGAACCCAAGTCACCATGGATGATACATTGTATGATCTCTATCGCTTTCACCTTATTTATTGTATTAATAGGCACATGTACTACTCATTCTTTTCTTACCATGAATCTTATTATAAACTCGGAGATTCTAGTTGAACTTTTGACTAAAGACATATGCTTGGAGTAACTTATTGGAGGAGACAATATGGGCACACACTGGTTCCGATAATGTGAACAAAATCTTTTAGGTGAGTGATTTGTTTGGGATCTATTGGTAGATGTGTTAAGGGTTTATGGCGTCATTCTTGATATGGACTGGTTTTCCACAATTCATGCTCAGATTGGCTATATTAGGAAAATTGTGTGGTGTGTCCACAATTATGGAACCATGTGTTTGTTTGTTGGTGCAAAGGAAATATAGGCCATGAATAATAGACTCATGCATAGGAGGGTGCATTTGATTAATCATCATTTGTCTAGCCTGACCCATGGTGTAGTGGATATTATGAGTCACCAGTTTCCAATAGTGGTGGTGGAGTATAATGATGTTTTCATGAAGATGATTTAGGTTTACATCCCCATAGGGAGATGGAAATATTCATTGATCTATACCCCTAGATGTTACTGATATCTACCCCTACAAATCAGATGCCTCTTATAGAGCTTTACAAATAGAGGTTAAAGTTGGAGGACATTCATTAGAAGGGATTTCTGAGATATATTGTTTCACCTTTGGTATCCCTATTATTGTTTTCCAAGAAAGAAGACAATATCTTGAGGTTATATGTGTATTATTTTACACTAAACTGTATTAATGTGAAGAGAATGTATCCACTATCCATGATAAATAACCTATTTGGTCGATTGATTGGAGTGGGATGGTTCCTGAAGACTATAATTTAATCAGGCTGTCATGAACTATGAGAATGTGTTGAGGATACACCAAAAATGGAAATTTGATGCAATTAAGGTCACTATGAGTACATGGTGATTCCATTTGGTGTAAATAATGTCCCAACAGTGTTCATGTGACTCATGAATAATATCTTCCATCCTTACATAGACAGGTTCATGGTGGTATTCATCTATGAATTATTAGTGTATTCGGTGTCAGAGGAGGAAAATTAGAGACACTGAAGGATAGTTCTAGACACTCTCCAAGAGCACCATATTTATGGAATGATCTCAAAGCATTATTAATGGATTCAAGATGTAAATTTTATTGGATACATCATCTCATATGATGAATAATCACTAGATATAATGAATATTTTGGTAGTTCTATCATTGGTGCCACCTAGGTATGGTAGCAATGTTTGGAGTTTCCTTGGATTGGAACGATAATATTTGAGGGTTGTAAAAAACTTAGCTAGAATGGAAGAACTTTTTTCATCTTTTACACGAAATGAGAATCATTTTATTTGGATAGATAAGTGACAACAGTTCTTTCAAGAGCTGAGGTGGAGGTTTACTTGCACTCCCATCTTGAAGTTACCAGAGAAAGGCATCAAATACATGGTGTTCTATGATCCATCATATATTTGTATTGGATTTTTATTGATGTAGTTTCTAGGGGTGGTTTCCTAAGGTTCGCCCCAGTTGTGACCACACAAGAAGAACTACATGAACCATGACTATGAGATAGTAAAGGTTGTATTTTAATTTAACATATAGTGACTCTACGTATTGTTAGAGAGTATTATCATCTACAATAATCACACGATTATCATGTATAAATTATCTCATTAAAATATTAACATACCATATGATTGATGGATATAGTTCCCCCAAGGTAAATGACTTTGATATTTTCCATACTTCTGAGAAGGGGAATGTGGTGGAAGATTCTCTCAGTAGAAGATCCAATTCACAGTTGTTGAATGATGCATTAGAGTAGTTTGAATTATTGTATTCATACATTATAGATAAATATAGAGTAGGTTACCTAAAATATATGGTTATAATCACACTACTCATTAAAATATCTAGTTAGGCATAACATAGGGATACCAACTATGAGAGCCTACATTCTCAGATGACAACAAGGAATGATCTTGATAGATATTAAAATGGTGGGGATCATGTCATTATCTTCATAGGATGCAAAATGGTACTAGAGACCTTGGGGGGGATTTCAAAGAGTTTCATATGTCCCATTTGGTGGTACATCCAGATGTCGAGAATATATACGAGGATGTCTGACATCTGTTTTAATGGTGGGGGATGATGAGAAGAGATATAGTGTTTGAATCGTGGTGCTTTACTTGTCAGCATGTGAAGGTTAAGCACCATGTTAAAGTGGGTTTAGTTCAACCCTATGAGGTACCTAAATGGATGAGAGAGGTCATATCAATGAGATTATAGATAAATTTACCAAGTAAATCCATTGGACATGATTCAATCTGGTTTATTTTTTGAATGATTTACCAATTCATTCCACTTAATAGCTATTTAAAGTATATTTTAGTAGAGATCATGTGAAGCCTATACGTGGAAATGATATTTCAAATCCATGGATTTCCATTTTTGATAGTTTGAGATCTTGATTCCCTCTTTACATACCAGTTGTGAAAGGAATTATAAGATGTGTTTGGGACCTTATTTCACCTGATCATAGTGTTTCACCCAATGAAGGAATGACATACTGAGTGGAACATTCAGTTTCATGATGAATTCTTGTGGACATGTATGATAGACAATGGTCAATATTGGGATACTCTCCTTACAATGGATGATTTTTCATTCAACAATTGATAGAATTCCACTATTGGTGTATCACTATTCTTGGATTTTTATAGGTGGACCTAGAAGTCACCACTATACTGGATTATCCTATGACAGTAACCACTAATGGGCCCAGAGTTGGTGCAATCTACTCTTGATAAGGTGATGATCATTTAGGAGAGGATGAAGACTTTGTAGAGCAATAATAATTCATATGCTGATAAGAGTCATCTTTCTTTGTATTTCACGTAATGTTATCATATGTTCTTCAAGGTTTTACCTCAACATGGATTAAAAAGATTTTTTTGAGGAGGAATGTAATATTCGATGTTTCTCGGACCATTCCAGATACTACATAGAGTTGGATAGGTTGCATACCTTTTAACTCTACCTCTGTATTTATATTGGGTATAAGACATATTCTACGTATTGTAGATAATTAAATATCTAAATGACCCATCACATGTTATCAATTGGGGTGATTTAGACATCAAGGATGGATTGACTTTTTTTGAGTACCCGGTGGAGATAGATTATTGGAAAGAGATTATCATTCATGGTTTATCGATTCCTCTGGTGTGTGTTTGGTGGAAGCAAGAGAATCTCCAAGAGAGCACATAGATGTGTTAGGAATATGTTTTTTTTCTAATTACACTCTTCTATTTGACTATCCCTTGTTTTTATGTTTCAGGAATGTAAACCCCAAGGTGGGGAGAATTTAACATCTCATATTTTTTAGTGTATTAATTTTATATAAATTATAAACTGCTTTCATTATCAGGCACTTATATGATGTGTTATTATATGGATTGTTGTGCCGATAATCAATCATTGATTTTCTTAAAAATTTTAATAACATTTTAATGGGTTCCCATATAATAATTATTATAGAACCATCAAGTTCAGAATAGAATATCTAGATTATGTGAGGCCAAACATTCGTTGCCTTATTTAATTTGTGGAAACGTTTTCTTGGGTGTAAAATGAATAAAATAATTTGGTAAAACATTATTTTAACTAATTGAGTTGACACTACATAAAATTTACTTTAAAAGTATCCTTATGTTATAATTATACCGTTAGTTGTATTACCCTTGAACTTCTAGAGTATCGTTGGAGTAGCGCATTCATGGAGGACGTCAAAAGATCAATATATGATCATGAATCATTGCACTAGTGGACGTGGAGGATCTCATAAATGGTGACAACAAAACCATTCATCATCAATGACCAATAAAAACTCTAGGTAAGAAGGTTTTTTATGTCAATTATATCCCATTATAAATTTCTTCAATGGTCAAAAATCAATAGAAAAATAGATTGGTTTCATGATAGATCACCTTGCGAAAGGAGATTTATTTTTAGGGGTATTTTAAGAGAATGTAATTGAATTTGTTTATCTAATGGATCAAACATAGATTGACACAAACTGTGATTGAGGTTTATTCGTATCATTTTCTATTTGTTCATTTCTCCCCCAATTCATTGTTCTTCATGCATTCTTCATTCTCCCCCACACATTAAACCATTCCGAACAATTGTTCTTTGGGCCTTTGATTCTTGGAGAAACGATCAAAAACCCTAGATCTAGGTTCAAAAAAACATGACAGATCTCTGATGAAAATGGTGGAAGTGTGATTCAGTCAGGAAACTGGTCTGGAATTCATCTGGAATATCATCAAGCAGGGGATGGGTCGACAACCATGGTTGGTCCGGGCAAGCGAGGTGGTACAAGTCCAGGAAGAGGTGCAAGTCCAGGTGGATGTAGCAGTGAGCAGAGTAGGCCAGGATGACAAGCCGAGGTGGGTGGAATGGGACTGGAATACTTGATGGGTATGGGAACTGGGCTAGGTTAGGCCCAGGTCAGACCCAACTCAAGTCTAGGGAAACTGACTTAGTCTTTCAATGTTGACCACAATGGTTATTATGCATAGTAGGTGGATCGACCGCATTGGTCGGTCCAATAGCATAATGTACTCGCTATCTTCAAATTGAATCACTCTTTAATGGATCATCCAATTGATGATTCATATATGGAATTCAGATACTAACATCGATACAGTCATTTAGAAACCAATTGTGTGTTTTTAGATTGGACAGGTATAGGTTGGATGAGTTCCCATGGTCCATTCCATTTGGATATATTATCAAATTACCTCCACAACACTAGATGGTCATTCAATATTGAGGTTGAGTCTTAGATAGTGTTTTCGTTTACCTCCACAGGACTGGAATGTGGTCCTCTATCATCTCTAGTGTAGTTTCTGGAATCAGTTTGGCCTCCTAGAGTATGCTTTCGATCATCCATATAGCAGGTCATATCATTAAGGTTTTGGGAATCATGGTAAAATGTTACCATATATAACATTTTTATGTAGATTGGGTTCTCTATATCCCCAAACAGTTCTGGGTGAGACCCCTCTTTGTGTATCATAGTCTTCTCAGAATAGTGTGTTCTCTTTGGGTGGGGACAAAAATATCTAGACCTTTTATTCGAGTGTTTATAATGATATCATGGATCGAGGAGTGAGTGCTCCCAGAATGAGTGTTTCATTGAGTATAATCATGTGGATGATAGTTTGGTATGGAGGCTTGATGGTGTTGTGTATCTCTTGAGTATATCTGGGTTTTTCATTACATTTTGGGTTTGTTTTAATGTTTCCCTCATGTATAGAGTTTATTGTAATTGGTGCTTCATGTTAAATGTTAATATGGTTCCCTAATGATTCTTGTAATAATCAGGCCTACAAGGTCCTTTCCCACACGTTTCATGTCTTATGTAGAGGGTGTAACTTTTTATGGTGTCCAAGGAGGACTATGAGAAGGTAGACAATAACTAGAGCAGGATAGAACAAGGATTCTACCAGAAGCATACCTTTGACTAAGTCCTAATCCTTAGAGCAGGTTGGACATCCACAGTTTTAGTATGACTTTTCATACGTACTCATAGTGGAGGGATTTTATTTGAACATTTTTTATTTTATATTACTTCTTATTTTACTATAGTTATGGGATGTTAGTTTTATGCATCCATTATATCATTTGTTTTCAATTTATTCATTTTCACTTCAGGAGATGTTTGTTTTTGTATTGTTATTTTTGGACAATGCATCCCATTTTTGGAAAATTCCTACACAGTGATAATCACCAACCCCTGGCATATTGACAGTGGGCATGGGGTAGTCATGGGATAGGAAATTCTATGACGGGTTGTGATAATGGTACATTTTTTGGTTTTATTCAATTTTATTATTTTTTATTAATTTTATATCAATAAGATACTATGAAAAGTTTAAGCAATTTGTTTTGTTGATATGGGATTTATAACAAAAATTAAGACCCAAAATTATAATTATTTATTTTTAAGATTTATCCAAAAACATGTTCCTATATTTAGTGTTCATGATAAAATATAATTATTTAGTCTTGAATCCTTCAAAATATCAATTATTTTATTATGATTTATAATGAGGGTTTCAATATGATCATATCAAAAATAAAGACACATAATTATAATATCATATTTTCATATTATTTCTGATGAAATATCATTAGGTTTTGAGCACATATTGTGAAATTAATCACCATATATTGGCATATAATAAATATAAAAATATATGTATGTATTTCAAATTTCAAATTGCTTAGGGCTATCATGCAATGGTTTAATCAGGTTTTTGTAGTCATGTTTTTTACAGTCTCATTAATGATTTTGTCAAGAAAATTGGATAATTAAATAATTAATTATAAAAAATTTGGATCCACATCCATTTAATTTGTTCGTGGACATAGTATATATCCCTCCCAATTTGGGTGGGAAAGAAGGAATTTTACCACATTTTTAGGTAGTAGAAAATATGTAATATTTATAATAATTAATGACATAATTTATATATTATAATATATTATATAAATTGAATATTTTATTTTTATATATAAATATTTAATATATATATATATATATATATTCCCCCAAATCGGACACCTCACTAGACATGGGATATGCCAAATTGGTCAATACCTGACCTTCCAAATCATCTACGTTCATCAAAATCCATAAATAAAAATATGTGGGTCATATTTAGGATTTAATTAACCCAAAAAACAATAATAAATTTTAATAATAAATTGTAAGGTTACAAAATATACTGTATATTATTTCTGGTATCATGAGATATATTGATAAATAAATAAAACTATTTTAGTGTAATTTAATGTTTTATATCTAAGATAAATTTTAATTTTAGAAATATAAATTTTTCCTAATAAATTTAACTTCATGATGGATGAAAATTATTTCATACCAACCCATTCAATTTTGGTTTACTATTTAGTTATTTTAATTATTGAATTTGAGTGATAAAATGTAATAATTTTTATATTTCACTGACCATTGTATCATTTCTTACTTAATTAAATGTATAGGGGACTATACTTTAATATTTGAGTGTTTAAAACATAATTTTCACCCTGAGTTCTCCTCTCAAATATATAAATACAAATTTTATGGAATATAGGAGTTTATTTTGATTCAGTTCAGATGCAGACATAATGCACACCAAATAAGTGAAGTGTACGAGACCTATGAGAACAAAAATTTGACTCAGGTGTCAATTCAAGGAACTCACCTTGAGTTTATGTTAATACTTTTTCCACTCTATGTGTTAACTAATAGTGTATAGATCACAATGGAAACATTATTTATTTTTTTCATCGCATGCATGTTTTAATATTTATTGAATATTTATTCAATGTACTTGATCAAGATGTGTAATAATAAAAAACCATGCATAGATATATAAAATATATAAAAATAATTTTTTTTATTTAGGTTTGGTTATTTTTTGGGTGGTATCACAGAGAAAAATAATGTAAAATAGAATTTCATTTCATTCAATGATATAGATTAACAAATCCATCAATTCTAAAATAATTTAATTAAAAACTATTCATCAATTAAATTTCGACGCAACTAATTGTTTGAGGGGACTTTGATAACTATTTGATTTAATATCATAGTAAAAATTATTTATTTATATTGTTTTGGGTGGAAAAAAGAATTTTTGTAATATATTAGTATCCATAGTTATATTTTTGCAATATTATATGTAAATCAACAAGAATGGAAATTTAATCCATTGTAGGGGATATGAGTCCACCCAACAGATCATAGAACCAAGATATATTGTCATTGGCCATCGTAATGCCTACATTATACTATCAAATTATTGTTCATTCCATTTATTATTCTATATGTTGATGTCTAAGGATTCTTACAACTATAATAGTCAAGTGACTTAGAGTTTGTGATCCTGTAGTTGAGTGGTGATATGATTTGATAAAATTGTTGGATACATTTAAAATTGACACTTTTGAAATATATATTGTTATTAAGGATGATGTATTAGTCTATTAAATTTACTTATTTTAGATCAAACAGAAACCAACGTATATTAAATTTCACTTCAAAAATACTGGTTAAAGATAATATTCAGACTAGTCACAAAATCTAATAATAGAACATATTCTGGCATATAGTAATTCACCAACAGAGAGTGAATTATGTAATATAATAACAAAATCCTTTTGATACCCCTAAGGGAGATATCTAGGTCCATATTTATAATTATAAAAAACATATATGATGAACTATATCTTCTATAGATTATATGATCATATTTGTATATTGACCAACTGGAAATGCATAAGGAAAATAATTCTATAAAAAGATGGTATTATTTCTAAAATATATAACATGATAGATATAATTATGATATATTTGAGATCTTATATTCTATGTAAATAGGTAGTCTCATAGAGGGTAATAAGGAAGGTCCTCATGTATTCAAGAATATTCATTGCATTATGTGACTTTAGTATCTTAGGTTTATACTAAACTATTAACTAGAAACTGATCTCATTATTTATTCATTCTGAGATAACATCATGACATTCATAATTAATTAAAATATAAATAAAATGAATAATATAATCCTAGACTTATTGTAAATAAGTATCTACGTCTGTAATGATATGAATGATTCTTAATCTTATATCCTTAAGGTGAATAAGTGAATGAATGGAAGGGTAATGTTTTTAGTGATAAGAAACCAGAAAATACAATGGAGAACCTCATTTCATAAAATTTAATGAAACACAGGGAGAGGCCTGATTCGTAAGTATTATTCCTTTCATGTGGAGGTAGTGATAAAATTAATAATTATTATAATGTTTGGAAAATGCAGTAAGGAATTTTCTTTTCATCGTGAATATTTTTCAATGAATGAAATGTATCATTTCTTATGTCTTGGGTATTTTATATTTCTTGGGGATGACATATTCTTCTGAAAATAAATAAATAAAGTAGAATAAATTATATTTATAAATATTATTTCTAAATCTAAGAAGTAAATTATGGGATAATCAAATTATTATCATTGGGAGATTATTATCATACTTTTCCAATTGTAATGGTTATTTAAAAAAATTGTTATATAACAGTTGTTACTAAGAAAATATTCATATTGTAATGATTAATTATTATGGTATTTTCTTTAACATTTGGAATGAAATATTTGATTATATTTAAGGATGAAATTTCATTTGGTATGAATCATCTTAAAGCTATATTGTATTTACTCAACCTAGAAAATATATATATTTCTATCAAGTAAAAATCATATTAGAATGAATTTTATTGTACCCACAAATGGAAAATATGGGTATGTCTTGCATATAGTTAGACTTTGTGAAAATTAAATTACTTATAGTATTTTTCTTGTACAATATTAAAAATACATTATTAAGGTAATAATTTTTTAAAATTTCAAGAATACTAATAAAACTTTTAGAGGGAAGAAAGAATGATCAAAATAGATATTGGAATTGGTTCATAAAAATTCATTTTGTCCACTTCTAGTAAAAGATAGTTGGGGGTTTTAATAATTTATTACAATTAATGATTACTATAAAATATGTATATATATCTACAAAAGTACATATAAATTATATTACTTTAGAATGTATAAGGAATATTAGAATGAAATATATATTTTACATGTTAACAGATTAAGAATCTCTCTATTGACCATGATTGGGAATAACTAAAACAATCATTCTTCGATCACATGAAGGATAATTATATAGTATATCCCACTAGTCCGCCTAATACACCTAAGTGGAATATTTTTATTGAAAAGATTAATTTTCTTTTTCTTAAAATTTTATGATTAATGAGGATTCATGAAACTATGCGATTAATTTTTTTATAGATATGAACTACAAATAATGAAACATACACATAAACTTTTTCTGTCTACTCTAAAAGATGAAAATAAATATGAATTAAAAATTGGGATGAAACATTCACTATAAAATATACATGAATTTGGATTTGTGTAATTTTTCATGACATTACATACTAGAAAAAAAGTACCTCAATGAATAATGATCAATTTAATAGGTTATCCGATGGAAATTATTTTCTATTACCTATATATCACATTGTATATAAATTTTATTATGGGAATAAAATACACATTTCTCAAAAGGGAGAAAATATCCAATGAAAGGAGTGGTAGAATCATTGAATAAAATTAATTGAATGCTCCAGTAACATAGGAGTTGGTATGGGAATATAAATTTAAAGATATATTGGGGGAGGATGGTGTTCTTAAGACATATGTACTGAATTGGTCTTCTAGAGATGTTAGAGATCAGAATAAATTTAATTTTATTTTTACCTAATCACGTGATACATAACATATAGAGAATGAAGAACCTGTAAACTATAATGATGCATTAGAACAAAAGGATTCTACAAAATGGAAAGGATATTGGAATCCTATGATGGATTATTTACATCGAAATCATTTATCAATTTTTTTAGATTATTCAATTAATGTAAACAAATTGGTGTATATGGATATTCACAAAAAATATATTAATTTATCTTATAGTATGTACCTATATATCATGGTTGGTTGTGAATATATTTATGAAACATAATGGCACTATCTATGGTGAATCATTCCAACAAGATGATTGATGAAATATTGAATAATATTTATTGAAATAGAATCTTTCCATCATTGTGAAAATTGGAAAATGAATTCCCAAATTACTTTTATAAAAAATAATAATGTTGAAAAGGTCTATATGGAACAACCAATAGGTGTTGTTAGGAAAAAATAATTCCAATAATGTATCAAAAAATAAAAGATCGGTTTATTTATTGAAAACCCTTAGAATTCATCTAGAAAGATATCATGAAATAAGTACAAAAATGATGGAAAGCCATCCTTTTTTGTATCACTATCAACCATAAATAAACTAGAAACATCTGATGTGAGAACTCCCTGTTCATGAGTAATTGAACCTCATCGGACTGCCTAGATATCGCACTCTCCATAGATACTTTATTTTCCTCCCTTTGGGGGTGTAATGCCAATTACAATAAATATGGGCATAGTATATGACTATATAGTCCATTCCCATATGTTTTTCAATTCCTAAAATATCTATATTATAGATATCTTATAGAAAACAGTAATCTCTAGTCACAAGAGAACAACCCTTGTGAAAAAAGATATATCTAGATCATATTCCCAATAGTGTAACTATCTTCATTACCCTGATCAAAAAATCCCCCACCCAGATGAAACCATAAATATGTTTTGTAGATATAATTGAATTGGAAGCACCAATATCAAACAAGGGACCATATAATGTATAATCTATGATAATAGTTATTCTCAATGTTGGAGTTCTACCCTCATAATCTAGAAGTGTAGGATTCACCACATTCAATTATCCATCTTCTATTCCTTCTGATCTCATCTGAATCCCTTTATTTTCACCACTCTACTAATGTGGGTGATAATTCCCAGAAGCACCACATCCACTACCTCTACCACCTCGTCCTGTACAACTCTATCTTCCATTCTGATATGGTGAATAAAATCCCCTTAATCAACCGTAGTTCTGTTATCTCCTCAATCACTACAGTGGTATCTCTTGTTCTTGAAGAACCACTATATATGTACCTTCATTACACATGATCGACAATACACTATTTTTCAGAGATTGTTTTGAACGTGCGAAAAATTATGGAACTAGTGGAATGCAGTTGGGTATGATCTTTAGTGGATGATCCCACTAGATGGAAAAAAATATTCCCAGTGATATGTCTAATGTTCTCAAAAACAATTCTTCCTTCTCGTCTAATATGTACCTCTAGATTGTCCAGAAGAAACCATGTGTCTTACTCAGGAATCCTCATTCAGGTTACACTCTAACATGAGACTATGATTCACCAATTATGAATACTTATTTAGCATGAAGATACTCTCATGGGACATAATATTGCACTTAATTCCATCAATAATTTTTTTTTTCAGACATAGCCTCATCTAGTTCCGTCACTAGAGAAAAGAACATGAAATCTATAAAGCATCCAGCATAGTCCATCATAGGCCTTCTCACCTGAGTCATCTTCATTAGATATGATACAATTTCCAATCTTAGTGTATTTGGGTAGAAGTTCTTGAGGATATTCCATGATCATTCATTCCATATCGCACCACCATCATATATGTTACCTGCAAGAATTTCCCACAATCGGTTCATTTAACCTCATAGTGTACAAGTAGCCATTAAGATACTCTTCTCAGTTAGAGTTTCCAAATGGCAAAGTATTGTCTTAATTAACTCAACCCAAAACTCATCTACCTTAGTTACACCCTCTGTAGTACAATTCTAGGGGTCTGGAAACATAATTTCCCTCATCTAGTTATAGGTTCTCTACACAACCTTCATCGGTTCTCTTTCCACAAATTTCACGGAGTGAGCAATGTACTCTCTATATCACTCCCCTAGATCATAACCTAGATCAACTAGTGCCTTATTATCCTCTACCGGTAAATCTTCTTCAACCATTTCATGTGGTCATCCTTTCAGTAGCCGTAATCATGGAGGAATATATTTTAAATTCCAAACACATGTTATAGGACTCATTACACCACTTCATCACATTTATGAAAGAAGAATAATCACATAAAAAACAACATTTTTTCCACAAATCATGCCATATTGTCAAAAGAATGATGTTATGACTAACCTTAACAAAACTACACCTATGGAATGATTAATGATGGTATACACATTAATATCATGCTTCTCGTTTATGAACCCATTTATTCATATTTTCCATTATTTTATCATTCTCAATTTCATATTCGGAACTATTTTCATTTCAATTTCATGAGAAGAGAAATACTGATGTTTAACAACATACCAATGACACATTTTACAATTCATTCTTTAAATGGTGAATCTCACAAAATAAGCCTATGTTCCTAGAATTACACACGATGACTGAACTATCATTCCATCCTGGGCCATGTGTGAATTCTCATAAAATCACAAAAAAAATCTCATCAAACAACAAGTGATTCACCCATTGTGAAAAAATTATAACCTATAACAACACAACTCTATAAAAGCAATCTTCGCATAGTTTCCTTGATTTCCCCTATACATAGTTCTATAACTACCTTGCATGATATCATTAAAAAGGCCTAGCATTCATAGTGTTCAATTTAAAATTACCCAAATAGTAAGATAGAATAAGAAAGAAACATACCTCTTATACAACATTTTGGCATCCCAAAAATGGTGCAACACATCAGTTCCCCAATCTGGATGGCCACATATCCTCAAGTATACCACCCCATACACTCAAGGATACCGACCTACTATAAGGGATTGATAATTCATTCATCGAGAGACTATAACATCTCTTATCAGAGTATCACACCAGAATAAATAATAAAAAATATCATAAGAATATATATAACCATAAAAGTTAGAAATATCTCAATTCAATCTATGAAGGAGATAAAATATCTAAACTAATGTAGAAAACATTTCATAATAATGTGTGTGTCGAATTTATAAAATTTAATCCCAAAATAAAGATAGTGACGACTTCTAGTGGAACAAAAACCAGATACAACTCCTTCAACCATGATCCTTTCCTAAATCATCCATCTAATACAGAGCCTTTTCCCATAACATATACTACAAAAAAAAATTTATTCATCTACTGATTAGGAATCCTATATAAGGTGTGTGTACAACCCAGTAGGCCGCCACCAATTATGTTAAAAACAAATCTAGTCAGTTACATGTTTATATTCTATTATAAAAAAAATAATGAAATGAATATTTAAACATTTATAATAGTTTCAATTAATTTTTGTTAAACAAAATAGTCCACCAGGATCCCATGAAAACATGTACCTTAATAACTACATCGGATAGTGGCTAGTCTGAATTGTGATACATATTAAATTAACATATTATCATGGAACATTTGATTACATTATCTATGTCACTTCAGTTACATCATTACATCCATTTGGAACTATTATGTAATTCAAATGTTTTGGATGTAGAATTCCATGTCTAGTACTAATTTTATCAATCATGAATATATATCATGGGTATAGAACATCATGTCTATCAATCCAATTCTAAATCATGCATATATGTCATTGGAGTAGATCATCAGGTTTGGCATCCAATTTATCAATCATTTATACATATCATTGGCATATATCATCATCTATAGAAACCCATTTATTAACAATGAATATATATATATATATAATTATCAATAGTTTAGGTCATAATTTTTATCACCCCTTTTATCAACAATTCATATATATCATTGGAATAGATATTTACGTCTACCACCCCATTTATAAACAATTAATATATATCATAACACATCAAAAAAAGTACATGTTCCTCAATGTAACATGTTTTTACATTGTCACTTAAAACAAGATTAAACAAAATTAATCCTCATATCAAAATTAACAACCAAAAATTCCATTAATTAATTCTTAAATTAATAAATCTATGTTCATTAATTATTTGAAAAATAATGATTAATATCAATTTTATCTTACTATGTCAACAATTAATTAATCATATATTTCCAATAAATTAATTCACTAATTTATTAATGTCATCTCCCTTGTTCATCAATTGTGAAAATTGACTAACCTTTTCACAATCTCAATATCTAATAATTAACTCACCAATTAATTAATCTCAAATTACAATTCAACAATTAATTTCCCCCAATTAAAAATTAAATATTAAGATAATTAACCAGTGCAATTAAATATACACAATTAAGAAATTAAATACTCTGATAAATAATACATCAATTTATTATCATGGTTCATCAAGTCGATTTCTCAATTAAAACACTAAATTCATAAATAAATAATTAACTTTGATAATTAATTCAAATTAGGAATTCAAATTCCTAAAAAGAAATAAATATATTTATAATCACATATAGATATTTAATATTATTACATCAATAATATATAAATTTACCACCAACATTGATTCGTTAACCAATGATCACCCAAAAAAATCCCTAAAAATTGAGCAGTATAATGATGTAAATGGGTTCTTGATCTAAAACCTAAATCAAGGTTAAAAAATTAAAAATCTCTTTGATCAATACGTAGATCCAAAATGATATATATTATTCTATAATAAGAGGTACATATCATACCAGTAAAAGAGAATAAATTTGCATAATCAGTGGTAGAAGGATCGAAGATAAATGAAAAGGAATATGGGATATGATCCTCTTATTAGGAGAGGTCTAGATCTTTGATCATGGATTTGAAACATGAATATAAGAAGTCAAAAGACATTGGAATCTCTCCATAAAGCTATGAAATCATAAAAAAAATAATGGTATGATTTGGGGTAAAAAATGAGTGAGTTTTAAAGATTTGAGGAATAAAAAAAATCCGTCATTTAAATGTATCTCTCCCACCTTCATGTGATTGGGGGGGTATAGTTTTCCCAAACTATGTTCCAACCGTGCGCCTATTATTTTAGTGGTGAACATTTTATTCTTTTAAGATAAATAATATAATAAAATGTGATCCATACATGGAACTTTCCACTATCTATGGTTTCATGGTTTTTCTAAGATGGGGTGCATGGTTGGTATTAACGATGAATCATCTGTGCACATCCCTCTTTCATTCAAATTTTCCTGAAATTCACCCATACACACCACAAGGAAAACCCCAATAGAATATTACTCAATATGAGGTAAAACATTAACTATAAACACAACTGAGACAAATCAATAAATAGGTGGGATTATGTAGTAATTACTAAATTTTAAATATTAATTATAATTTCTCTACATAAGGATATCATAATAAAAAAATCATTAATTTTTGTAAACTCTATATATGTTTCAAAAATTATGTTTTCTCTAAATAATGATGATTGTTTCATTAATTGATCATTATAAAATTAATATTAAATTATATTTAAAATACATTTTCATAAAATAATCATAAATTTTTAAGACATATTGTATTAATCATGTGAGGTTGATATTTTTAGATATTTTTATAATGATTTATTTTTTGATAAATAATGAAAAAGAATGAATTTTAATTGAAATTATACTTTTCATTTAATTTATTTACAACAATAAATTAAATTATATATTTAATTTAATTTATAAATAAGAACATTATGAATCTGTTAATATAATTTAGGTCATTTTAATCAATTTCAGATTTAATTTCAATATAAAAACTACATAAAAATTTGACCAATTTCTCTATTAAAACCCACGTTTTTCAACACTCAATGAGATTATTTTTTTACTTTTTTTCAAATAAGTGTGTTAAATTTAGAAAAATGGAATCCATATATGGAATAATAATATTACATATTATAAAATAATTTTAAAATAAATTTTTTTACAAATATGGATAAAACAATAATAATTATATATCTTGATTGATGAAAAAATTTGTTTACTAGGTGTAAAACATATATGATATGTCTTAAAATATCTCAAAACATGTCGAAAACCAAATAAATGACCAGATTATAAATATTTTATTACAGTTTAATGAATGATCTATTATTGTATCTTTTTGAGATGACTAAGCATTTCTATTAATTGATCATCGAAAATGATAACATGTGTCTAACTCGCACAACTTATAAGAGGTCTCCCATATCATATCTTCATCATATATTCAAACCAATTTTGTTTGGTGATTCCTTTATAAAATAAAATACCATATTCCCTCCTATCATCTTAGAATCTATTTTCCATACATAATTCAAAATATAAAAGGATTTTTGTGAGAACATAAGATGGAAACGCGAAGTAGAGGTAAAATTCCTCAGAAATAATTTTTGTTTTCTTCTATCTTCACCATCCTTTAATTATTATTATAAAATTATTTTAATAAAAATATTATAATTCAAACAACGAGATGTTTTTATGTTCTGTTCATGACATAAAAATATCTCCACCTCCATTAAATGGTATACACAAGCATCATTACTATATATGAGGAACTACAACCTCATGAACTGGCGTCATTCATTTTTTCATTACCACCTCTCATGACTATTTATAATGAAGGATTATAGTAATATATATGTAATTTATGACATTATTATACCTTTAAAACTGTTATATCACTTATTTCTTAGTAATATTAAAATTGAAAGTATACGATAATGTCTCTCATATGTTTGAAGGACTACCACATCACGAAATGATTCTAGCCATTAACACATTACATAGAAGGTAATGATGATGGTTTTAATGAAAATATGAATAATATATGAATGAAAAAATATTCTATAATGATAATATATCATTAACATTCTTTATATTAATCCTATATTAAAATTTAAATATCATTCATTCATACAAAGGACCTACCGCATCCATAAGTGGTGTATTTATGTTTCAATCAATAAACATTAAAGAATAATATAAATACATATATACTGAATATATATGATATATATATATATATATATTGTTTTAATGATTTTAGATTATGAAATAATGATGAATGTAAGTGGAATGGTAATGAAAAATCAAAACATGTTGGAAAAAATATAGTTATTTATTGAAAGGTAACATTAAAATTGAACTATTAATAAATATGTAGTAAAAGGTTATAAGAAAAAAATATATGGTAAAATATAGATTCATATATTTCAATTATATATCTATAAAAAATATTGTTTCTCATAAAATAGGACTGAATGTGGATGACTGGGTTCAATATATAATGTGCGGGATTTTGGTCTCTATTTTCCTTCATTGAGATATACCTGATATTATGTCCTTGTATTTTTAATATGGTATATATAAAACCCTTTTAAATAAAATATCTGTAATTTATTAATCTTCGATAAATTTTATGTTCAATAATATGTTACCAATCATGAGGGTTGTGATTCAATTTTATTAAAGTAGTAATGCTTTAATGTTATAGTCATATCTTTTATCAGGATTGTTTATGATTATGTTTCCAATATTGGAATATTATAATATATAATTCAATAAACTCCTTTATTTTATTATAATATGGAATATAAATTTTATTTAAAGTAAATTTACAATTTTCCTCATTCAATAATTAGAATATTTAATTTATTTACAAACAAAATTACTTGTTTTCTATTTTTGGTCAGATATATATTCTCCACCAAAACCATGTTTTCTAATTCATTTTTCAAAGAGGATTTATTATTCAGAAATTTCTTTTAAATGTATAATATTACATGTGTTTTTATATATATTTAAATGAATATCTAAGTTATTTTCCTAAAAGTTACCATTTGACATTCACTGAAAAAACAAAAGTTCCCTTTATTTTAACGTATACCGAGTGAGTGAATCATCTCATCATATTGACTAATATTTTATTTGAATATTTATTTATATGTTTTAGGGTTATTTTCAATGAATTATATATTTATTTTTGAAAAAGAAAAGTGTTTTAAAAATTGAAAATTCTATATTTATTAGTAAATGTACTAAATTTTCATTCAAAATAATTTTTCATCGATAATTTCATCCATTAATATTACATGTTTCTTTATAGTGACATGATCCAATGATATAATTTTTATTATTTCTCTTAATGTTTTATGATTATAATGGTATGGTGTATATGAAACTAGTTTCAACTTAAAAAATTAACAAATGATAAAATTCTAATGATAGTTATTTAATTTTCCTTTGGTCAATATATGATGAAATAGTTAAATTATTATCAAAATAATCTCATTTTTTAATGTTTTAATATGATTAAATTTTGATGAACTCCACTTCATTTTATAGTATTTGAAATGGTGAATGATTCAAGATATTATGGAACATATAAATATGTATTACAATATCAGATGTGTGGTGACTGTATATCCCTCCATTGAATTGCGTAAATATTTATATATCATGAGATAGACAGGACTAGAATGGGTATTGAACCTGGTTTAGTTGAGGATATAAATATCTATGATGGTCTTAAGAGTGATCCATGAACACTATTATTGTTTAGGGAGTTTGAACATTTCACTATGATTTCCATTGTAGTGATCGTTGAATACTGCCAACATTATTTTGTATACTTATGTGTATGCCAAAAATTTATGTTTTATTCAAATATTATTCACCATTGAATCATGGTCTTTGATTCCTTTACATTTCATGTCTTATTAATCTCTAATCTTTATTCCATGACTCAATATTAATCTATGACGGTCCTCGAGATTCTGTTTTCATAATGTAATGAAAATTCATAAAAAAATTACATAATATATTAATTATTTGATATGGTATTTATATATTAACTTGTATTTTCATCAATTATAATAATTTATTACATGAATATAGGTCTATTTGTGTTAATTTTCATAACTAGTAATTATTAAATTTAATTATTTTGAATATGATTCATAATTATGATTTTTATCATCATCTATTAATAAAAATATTGTCATTCTAGTTTTTCTTTTGTTCTTTGAGGAATTTTTCATAGATTCTTTATTTATTATAATATTCACTATATTTATGGTATTGAAATATTTTATGAGAATCAAATATGTGACAAGAATGATTTATGTAATTTACCTAAAATAAAATTATCTATAAAATGGAGATTCATTATTTTTCATCATTAAAGAACCATATTCATACACTAAATTACTTTATAATATATTATATGAATATAAATAATTTAACCAAACTTATTTATAATGATTTTTTTAATAAAAACTTCCTAATGTAAGTTATTGAATCAACCCAAAAAATAACATTCATTAATAATGAATGATTATGAGGTTAGAGTTATATATTAGTCATATAATTATAAATCAAACATAATTATTTTAATAATATATATTTATAAAGAGTAATTATATTTAAATAGAGTTCATAATAGTTTGTAATTGAAAAATTTGTCGATGAAATTTTATTCTTTGATAATTTCACTCCATCACAAAATTGGTTCTATTAAAATGAAGGCTTCAATCCTTTTTCATGTAATAATAAGAAACCAAACATACAATAAGATATATGAATATTTTAAATTGGTATATATCAAATGGAGAACCCAGTCATGTAGGATTTTTAGATGGAGTGGTGGGGATGTCCTTTTATAGGTGTGTTTGATTGTTTTTGTAATTTTTCAATAACTAATGGGTAAGAAAGGTCATTGTTAATCGAAATGTAGAAACATAAGTTGAATAAAACAAATAAAAAATTATAGTCCCTAAGTTATTTTTTTATTTTTTTGTTTTAAATATATCATCATAATGATATGATAGATTATATTGTTTTTAAATTTATTAATGTCAATTACTATTGACCTTGTAAAATTTTAATTTTTCAGAAAAAATAAATTACCACAAAACTTAATTATAAAATAAATATTATAAAAAATGAATGTAATTTAATCTATTATAATTTATAATTATTATAAAATAACATTATAATTGAAATTATAATTTATATGTAAAACACTATAGGAAAATGGATTTATTTTATTCTAATTATTTTTAAGAATATTTTTCCATCAATTAATAATGAGAAAATTGTTAATAATTTCATTATTTTTTGATAAAATATATTTTATCAAATTATGATTTCGAAAATTATAAAATATTAGTATTACTATAAATACACAAAACACTAATTAAAAACATTATATTAAAAAAATATCCATTTTCCGCAATGAAAGATTTCATTTTCATTAGTTTAAATTTATATATCTTAAAACAATTCAATTTTTTATGTAAAACAAAATAAGAATAATTATATGTAGTTCTAAAAAACATAAAATAATTATAATTAGAATAATAATAATAATAAGTCGTGATGAAAAAATAAGTATTTATAATAAAATAGTTTAGTAATGTGTATTTATATAAGTCTTTAACTATTTTATATTTATGAGTCATAGTAATTTTATTTGTTAGAAATAATTATACAACATAATTGTACCTTTTGTATGATGATGTATAAAACAACCATATATCCAATGAATATATAAACATTTTCTATATATCCAACGACCAATTTTTCAATGATCATGCATCCAATGACAATTTTTATAATGGACATATTTATATAATATAAATTTCATTTTTCTATATATCCCAATATATATTTATAAAAATAATAAATTATATTCATTTTCATGTTTACTAAAATTGATATTCATTTTAAATTATATTTCCTCCAATCAATTCTTACAATTCAAAGTATGATCCTCAATGAAAAACTCTGGGAAACGGATTTCATGTTTAGAGTTTTCTTATACCCTTGTAGTTTTATTCCACTTATACATTTCATAATAATGTTTCATGTTATGTTACCATAGTATATAAATCATTAAATTTCAGTTTAATATATTATTTCAAAAAAAAATTAAATGTTTATTTTTTTTGTGTTTTGTGTCAATAAATCCATTCAAAAAAAAAATTTATTTAAAGGATAATGAAAACTAAATTCTCGATGTTCTATTTCACTAGGGACCTAATCTATGATTCAAACCCACATTTAAATGGGGATATTTCGGTAACTTTTCTTGTATAATTTTATAAATAAAAATGTTCACCAATTATTATTGACTACTAACTCTTAAGATATCTATTAATTTTTCACCTTTCATAAATATATACTATTTATTTTGTTATGTTATTGATCTTCAAGTGAATTCAACTACATGATCCTAAAAAAAGTCATCCCATTCGTTTTTTTTTGTTATTATATTTTTAATAAAAATTAAAATAAATATAATTTTTTTGTACAGATTGTTATATTCTATAATTTAGGATCATTATCATAAAATCAAGTATTTTATTATTTTGAAAACCAAAAATTAGTAATCAAATAGGTGGCTTCAGAACATGGAATAGTTTTAAATATTTATTTATCCAATATTATGATAATATGAGTATTGAATTTTATCTTTGGAAAATTGGAATAGGTTAAAATATGGATAAATTTAAAATAAACATATGTGACTAATATAGTCTGAGGTTGGAAATAATTTTCCACATGAAGAATTGTATTTTTCTTGCCTAATATTTTTATATAAATTTTTTTGTATATTGAATTGGATAATTGGGATTTCATAGATATTTATATACGATATTTAATGGTAAATTACTTACTTATATTATGATAAATGTTCTTTTGAATGCGTAATTAGAAATTTTGAGTGTTAATATTGTAATTTGTTACTTCATTTTTTAGGAATTATGTGTAACATTTGTAATGGGAATGTTTTATAGGGTTGATTTTTTGTATTATACTATTTAGATATTATTGATGATTTTAAAATAGGTTACTATATTATATTTATAGCATCCCGTCTTTTTATAACATAACTTTTCATTCCATTACATGGAACTGAGGATCTTTAAGGTTTAGTGCCTTGGAAATAAGGAACATAAAACATGAAACAAAAAAAATTCTTCTTAAACACTTGAAAGGCTTCTCCTCATGTTCACCCTAGGCTCATTACTGTATCTCATAACCTGGGGACATACATCAAAAGGAAGGGTGAGCATAAGGCCCAGCAAGGGAAACAAGTGAAACATTTTACATATGAACTTGAGATACATCAATAAAGTCATGAAAAGAACTTTAATGCATGAAAATGAAATCATGAGGCATATCATAATAAAAATAAAACTTTTTCATAACATGAAGATGTGGCTGCAACATTTAATATTGACAATTGTTTCGTTTCACCAAGGTTCATCCCCAAGGTGTCGTTAAAAATTACCAAGGTTATTCACCAAGGCGTCGTTAAAATGGTCATCTCTAAAGATTAAGTCTTTACCCAATGCATTGGAGCGCTATCAGGGCGCACCCTTAAATTTTCCTTTATTATCATGTGAGCCACATATATCATCATCAAACATTTCATAAATAACCCATTTAGCATAAAATAAATGGGTTTCATTTCATAATCATAACGTTTTAAAAACTACTTTAAAGACATGATCTTTACGTCACTTTAAAACCCACAGAAAAGGAAGGTGGGTCTCATGTATGTAAATCCCAGAATTTAAAATAGAACATTTTGGTATATATGTGAATACCCCTTTAGAAGAAAGAGCTTTGAGTATTCACTTAATAAAATAAAAGGACTTTAGAAAAAGAGACAGACATTTTGAGACAGAAATTCTGCAGCATAACGGCAATGTTCCGAGGTTTTAGAAGACATTAAAAGAGAGGTAAAAGGGGTCAAACATTAATAAATGACCCATAAAATAGTACATGGACAGAATAAGAAGGATAAATGATCATGGTAATGAGATTTCAAGGACATACCATTTGAAATGAAAAACATGGAAGGAAGAAAAAAAATTAGATTTCTCTTATGATAGTTCGGCAGCCTAACAGCGTTACTTAAACCTCAACAAACAATGATTTGAAAAGATCAAATAGGATCTCTCATCATGTGAACATAAGAGTTCATTATGATAGATATAGAGATAATTCCCCAACATAACAAAAAGGAACTTGAAAGAATTGACATGAAAGTAGAACTTCAAAACGAGAAGGGTGAAGAACCACTTAAAAATTCGGCAGCCTAACGGTGCCACTTAAAACATCAAAATACTGAATTGAAGAGATAAAATGGGGTCTCTCATCATATGAACATAAGAGTCCAGTATGATATATATAGAGATCATACCCCAATATAACAAAAAGGAACTTGAAATAATTGACAAGAAAGTAGAACTTCAAAACGAGAACGGTGAAGAACCACTTAAAAATTCGGCAGCCTAACGACGCCACTTAAAACATCAAAATACTGAATTGAAGAGATCAAATTGGGTCTCTCATCATATGAACATAAGAGTCCAGTATGATATATATAGAGATAATACCCCAATATAACAAAAAGGAACTTGAAATAATTGACATGAAAGTAGAACTTCAAAACGAGAAGGGTGAAGAACCACTTAAAAATTCGGCAGCCTAACGGCGCCACTTAAAACATCAAAATACTGAATTGAAGAGATCAAATGGGGTCTCTCATAATATGAAAATAAGAGTCCAGTATGATATATATAGATATCATACCCCAATATAACAAAAAGGAACATTAAAGACTTGAATGAAAATAGAACTTGAAAACGAGGAAGGTGACAGAATCCCTTAAAAATTCGGCAGCCTAACGGCGCCACTTAAACATTATTAAAACGAATTGATGAGAGAAAGGGGGGGTCTCTCATCATATGAACATGAAATAGGCAGTAGGATGAATATAAAATAACATCCTCCAACATAAGAACATGGAGTATAAAAGAAAAGACATAAAAGAGATTACTTGAAAAGAAAGAGAGAGGTCGGATCCCTTACCGTAAAATGTAACTCTTAAACCTCAAAGGGTGGGACCTTGAGGGCTTGAGGGCACCTTGGGAGGACTCCTTGGGAGGTAATGAGACCATAAATTCGTTGGGAATGAGTGGGGAGTCGAATGGATGAGAGGAGGGCTTGGTATTTATAGGGAAAGTGAGGGGACAAGGCATTAATGGCCAAGGGACACCTCACATGTGCTTTTCTCAAACCCATGTGCTCTCCCTTGTCATTTATCATGGAGTTAGGCCACATGGGGCCCCCAAAACAATAATTCATCACCCTTGGCCGGCCAAACCTCAAATGATCTCATGACATCATCATGACACCGTTATGATGTCATTAAACATACCGAAACCCTAAAACTGTATTTTTACTATTCACTGAAAATTCAACTTTCTCAGAAAAATCCCAAAATTTAACATTAACCAAATATCAATGCTCTGATTTCAAAAATGAAATCCATTTTATAAAAATAATTTTCTAAATATTTTTAATTTAATTTTTATATAAAAACACTATTCATCGAAAATTCATTTTTTTCAGAAAAAACCCCAAAAATTACCATAACATAATATCGATGCTCTGAGTTCAAAAATAGAGTCATTTTGATAAAAATAATTTTCTAATTATTTTTAATTAAATTTTTAATAAAAAACACTATTCACCCGAAAAAACTAATACTTGAATAATAATTAATGAAACCGTTATTTAACTATTTTATTGAATCACATTACTTAATCAAGGTGCCTAGATTATTTTAAAACTTTCTTTAAGTGAGATTACTAATCCATTTGGTCATATTACTAATCCTAATCATAAAATCACTATTCATAATTTACTATTCATCAAAAATCAATTTGATCTTATTAGACTCTAAATTTAGTACTGCACATAATTGCAGAAGACCATTTTTTGAAAATCATTACAAATTTTTAATTATTTAGGTTTTACATAAACATATTTAAAATATCCTTTTTCTAAAATTCATCAAAAATATGCATACTATATTTATCCGGTCATTTGAAAATTCATAAACTTCATCATAAGAAGAAATCCCAATTTTTATTGAAAACAAGGATTACACAAGGTAGTTATGGTCTCGTTACATAACCCCTTATAATACCAGCATAGGACCTAAGAGTAAGGTGTGCTAGGGTGATAGAAGCTTGGGGCGGCTCAGTCAACATTGCCCGAGTAGTAATTTCTATCAGTTTGAACTTCTCACGAAGGCGATTTCGTTCCAGCTTCACATGATGAAGTTCGGCTTGGATTTGATCCAGAGCAAAGCCCAGTGGTGCTACCTCCTTCCCAAGCTCTGTTAGATGGGCTTCGATCGGTCCAAGACTACTAGGTGAGGCCATCGAATCTTCTTTCTATAATAATTAACCAAGATTACTTATATTTAGAGACAATAATCAAAACATTTTGTTCACAGCGGTCATGTTGACCGATGGTTATATAATAGTCAAAACCCACTGATCTCATTTTAATTATAATCATGTTTATCAAATAAAACATTTTTGTTGAGTATAACAATAACACATAAAATTAGGAAACAAAATTTCTTTAAAAAATTTCTGGTCGTTACAATCTTCCCCCCTTAAGAAATTGCGTCCTCGCAATTTTAAAACTGGGTTTTGAAATTTCATTGAAAGTCCCACATCGGAAAAGGATTCAGTTTAACTATTACTTTAAAATAAAGAAAGGGAAGTACGATGGTCACCCGAGTTAACCCACACTAGGGTTCCATGTAGGAAAACATGGACATGGAGGAAAAAACAAAGGGTCAAGTTCTGAGGGTGAGTGATAGAGAACATGATTAGGAGAAAGTTAACCATGAGAAAATCGCAAACTTATGATGTGTGTAAACGGTCTTTGATTACCTAGTAGGAAACGTAAACCAACAACATTTTTGTTTTACGTTTCTTTTCATAATTTTGAAGATTTCATTTACTACATAGAACAAAAACATAATAAAATATACCTACCTTCAAGTAGATTTTCATCCTTTAACAAGTCCCTACCAACACTAATCTTTTCTCCAAATGATGAGAATTCAAAAACACTTGGTCTCATAAAAGCACAAGAATCATCTTCTATAGAATCACATAATCTACAAAAGATTAACTATCTATTTCTTTTATCTTTAAACATTATCCCAAAAACAGAAAGGTTAAGGTAAAACAACTCTTCAAAAAGAAAGAATCCCATAGGAATGGAAACTACTTTTAAATCATCAAAGTTCCATGGTACTACCCAAAGTTCATCATAGACCATTCCATAAATAACGGTCCTTAAAATTCCTCAAAACAAACCAAACTAAGATTGAAACCCAAATACAATAAGGATTTGATAACATAGTCTTCCAAAACAACTTCATTGTTCATCTCCAGACAACATCAACCACTCCTAACATCTTATAAAAAAGTAGCTAACCTAAACATATTTTACCCAAGATAGGTTAGTCATTCCCATAAGTAACCTAAATTACTATAAGTTCACCTTAAATTCATCGATTCTTCAAAATATAAGTCAACCTTACTCCTCAATGAAAATACCGTAGTAATCTATTTACCTCGATCAAATATGGTTCCCAAAATAATGAACGTCTTCCAAAATAATAATCATATTTTAATCCCCTAATCATCCTTGTCATATTAATACGAAAATCATCGCATTTCCTATCACATTGGTTGTCGGAACATGTTCTTCCATTTCCCATCATTAACTAAGAAGAGAAAGCATAATTAGGGGCTTAAGTACTTAGCTAATAATCATGAAAAGGAACTGAAATCATATAAGGATAACTTGTATATGAAAGGTATACCCTAAGTTTTGATCTCCTAGGTTCTCATCTAGGTTATGAATGATCATATATTATTATGTGAACCTTTATTTTATTTTATCTTTGTTCCTTTAACAATGGTTCATACAAAGCTTATGAATTTACCAAAGCATATCCCCCGGGAGTGTCGTAACCAAGAGTGCAGCAAGGCCCGTTGTCGTGTACCAGTTCCCGTTCGAGTCTAGCTCAAAGCGGTGTTTTTGGGTTTTACCCCTATGTACATCTGTGCCAGAGCCACATCTACCTGCTCGTATCCAGACAGGGATGTATTTGCTTGGCAACCCCTTACTCAATACTCACCAAAATACCAGGAATATTTCCTATATTAAACTTTTCTATAGGGTTCCTCCTAGAGTTTTCATATCCTAATTTCCACAAATAACTAAACCATCCTTTGATACCAACTATAGCATCCCGTCTTTTTATAACATAACTTTTCATTCCATTACATGGAACTGAGGATCTTTATGGTTTAGTGTCTTGGAAATAAGGAACATATAACATGAAACAAAAAAAACATTCTTCTTAAACACTTGAAAGGCTTCTCCTCATGTTCACCCTAGGCTCATTACTGCATCTCATAACCTGGGGACATACATCAAAAGGAAGGGTGAGCATAAGGCCCAGCAAGGGAAACTAGTGAAACATTTTACATATGAACTTGAGATACATCAATAAAGTCATGAAAAGAACTTTAATGCATGAAAATGAAATCATGAGGCATATCATAATAAAAATAAAACTTTTTCATAACATGATGATGTGGCTGCAACACTTAATATTGAAAATCGTTTCGTTTCACCAAGGTCCATCCCCAAGGTGTTGTTAAAATTTACCAAGGTTATTCACCAAGGCGTCGTTAAAATGGTCATCTCTAAAGATTAAGTCTTTACCCAATGCATTGGAGCGCTATCATGGCGCACCCTTAAATTTTCCTTTATTATCATGTGAGCCACATATATCATCATCAAACATTTCATAAATAACCCATTTAGCATAAAATAAACGGGTTTCATTTCATAATCATAACGTTTTAAAAACTACTTTAAAGACATGATCTTTACGTCACTTTAAAACCCACAGAAAAGGAAGGTGGGTCTCATGTATGTAAATCCCAGAATTTAAAATAGAACATTTTGGTATATATGTGAATACCACTTTAGAAGAAAGAGCTTTGAGTATTCACTTAATAAAATAAAAGGACTTTAGAAAAAGAGATAGACATTTTGAGACAGAAATTCTGCAGCATAACGGCAATGTTCCGAGGTTTTAGAAGACATTAAAAGAGAGGTAAAATGGGTCAAACATTCATAAATGACCCATAAAATAGTAAATGGACAGAATAAGAAGGATACATGATCATGGTAATGAGATTTCAAGGACATACCATTTGAAATGAAAAACATGGAAGGAAGAAAAAAAATTAGATTTCTCTTATGAAAGTTCGGCAGCATAACGGCGTTACTTAAACCTCAACAAACAATGATTTGAAAAGATCAAATAGGATCTCTCATCATGTGAACATAAGAGTTCAGTATGATAGATATAGAGATAATTCCCCAACATAACAAAAAGGAACTTGAAAGAATTGACATGAAAGTAGAACTTCAAAACGAGAAGGGTGAAGAACCACTTAAAAATTCGGCAGCCTAACGGCGCCACTTAAAACATCAAAATACTGAATTGAAGAGATCAAGTGGGGTCTCTCATCATATGAACATAAGAGTCTAGTATGATATATTTAGAGATCATACCCCAATATAACAAAAAGGAACTTGAAATAATTGACATGAAAGTAGAACTTCAAAACGAGAAGGGTGAAAAACCACTTAAAAATTCGGCAGCCTAACGGCGCCACTTAAAACATCAAAATAATGAATTGAAGAGATCAAATTGGGTCTCTCATCATATGAACATAAGAGTACAGTATGATATATATAGAGATCATACCCCAATATAACAAAAAGGAACTTTAAATAATTGACATGAAAGTAGAACTTCAAAACGAGAAGGGTGAAGAACCACTTAAAAATTCGGCAGCCTAACGGCGCCACATAGAACATAAAAATACTGAATTGAAGAGATCAAATGGGGTCTCTCATCATATGAACATAAGAGTCCAGTATGATATATATAGAGATCATACCCCAATATAACAAAAAGGAACATTAAAGACTTGAATGAAAATAGAACTTGAAAACGAGGAAGGTGAAAGAATCCCTTAAAAATTCGGCAGCCTAACGGCGCCACTTAAACATTTTTAAAAAGAATTGATGAGAGCAAGGGGGGTATCTCATCATATGAACATGAAATAGGCAGTAGGATGAATATAAAATAACATCCTCCAACATAAGAACATGGAATATAAAAGAAAAGACATAAAAGAGATTACTTGAAAAGAAAGAGAGAGGTCGGATCACTTACCGTAAAATGTAACTCTTAAACCTCAAAGGGTGGGACCTTGAGGGCTTGGGGGCACCTTGGGAGGACTCCTTGGGAGGTAATCAGACCAGAAATTCGTTGGGAATGAGTGGGGAGTCGAATGGATGAGAGGAGGGCTTTGTATTTATAGGGAAAGTGAGGGGACAAGGCATTAATGGCCAAGGGACACCTCACATGTGCTTTTCTCAAACCCATGTGCTCTCCCTTGTCATTTATCATGGAGTTAGGCCACATGGGGCCCCCAAAACAATAATTCATCACCCTTGGCCGGCCAACCCTCAAATGATCTCATGACATCATCATGACAACGTTATGATGTCATTAAACATACCGAAACCCTAAAACTGTATTTTTACTATTCACTGAAAATTCAACTTTCTCAGAAAAATCCAAAAATTTAACATTAACCAAATATCAATGCTCTGATTTCAAAAATGAAATCCATTTTATAAAAATAATTTTATAAATATTTTTAATTTAATTTTTAAATAAAAACACTATTCATCAAAAATTCATTTTTTTCAGAAAAAACCCCAAAAATTACGATAACATAATATCGATGCTCTGAGTTCAAAAATAAAGTCATTTTGATAAAAATAATTTTCTAATTATTTTTAATTAAATTTTTAATTAAAAAACACTATTCACCTGAAAAAACTAATACTTGAATAATAATTAATGAAACCGTTATTTAACTATTTTATTGAATCACATTACTTAATCAAGGTGCCTAGATTATTTTAAAACTTTCTTTAAGTGAGATTACTAATCCATTTGGTCATATTACTAATCCTAATCATAAAATCACTATTCATAATTTACTTTTCATCAAAAATCAAGTTGATCTTATTAGACTCTAAATTTAGTACTGAACATAATTGCAGAAGACCATTTTTGGAAAATCATTACACATTTTTAATTATTTAGGGTTTACATAAACATATTTAAAATATCCTTTTTCTAAAATTCATCAAAAATATGCATACTATATTTATCCGGTCATTTCAAAATTCATAAACTTCATCATAAGAAGAAATCCCAATTTTTATTTAAAACAAGGATTACACAAGGTAGTTATGGTCTCGTTACATAACCCCTTATAATACCAGCATAGGACCTAAGAGTAAGGTGTGCTAGGGTGATAGAAGCTTGGGGCGGCTTAGTCAACATTGCCCGAGTAGTAATTTCTATCAGTTTGAACTTCTCACGAAGGCGATTTCGTTCCAGCTTTACATGATGATGTTCAGCGTGGATTTGATTCAGAGCAAAGCCCAGTGGTGCTACCTCCTTCCCAAGCTCTGTTAGATGGGCTTCGATCGGTCCAAGACTACTAGGTGAGGCCATCAAATCATCTTTCTATAATAATTAACCAAGATTTCTTATATTTAGAGACAATAATCAAAACATTTTGTCCACAGCGGTCATGTTGACCGATGGTTATATAATAGTCAAATCCCACTGATCTCATTTTAATTATAATCATGTTTATCAAATAAAACATTTTTGTTGAGTATAACAATAACACATAAAATTAGGAAACAAAATTTATTTAAAAAATTTCGGGTCGTTACAATATTGACATTGATCTAGGGATTTGGTTTGTTATTATTGACCCCTACTAGATGCATTATTCTCTGATGAGATATTATATGGGGTTTATATTTCCTTTGATGACATTGTTTTTAGTGATTTTCCATTAGTTGAGGATTATTTACATGATGATATATTACATGTAGGTCAACCATATTCCCTATAATGTTTTGATACTAGAGTTTAGATATATATATATATATTCATAATCTAATGAATTAATTGAGTCATGAAAAATAAAATGGTTATGTATCTTATTAATAGAATAGTTTGGTGAAATTATAATTTTTTATTTATTTAAATAAAAAAGTATTTTATTTCATTATAGACATGTAAAAATGTTGTGTCTTATGTATAGTTTGAGGTAAAATGATACCTCTTACTGAGATTAATATAATAATTTGTATAACGAAATCTTATATATGTACAAACTTTATAGATTATGATGACACTAAAAATATAGATGAATGTATAAGGGAGATAGATAATGGAATCATGAAATTAAGTCGTGATATTTTAGAGTAATTAAAATGGGGGGGTTTTGCCTCTTTACTTGTATCATCGTGACATGAACAATAGGGTTTTAAGTACAATTCCACATGACCACATGTGCACCTCTCGTATTAAAGAGGTCATGGGGTACTTTAGATCTGACCTTGTGGTTCATGATGTGATGTTAAAAATATTCACCATATCATCCAGATTCACTAAAATTAACTTATATTTTAAATGGGACATGACATGTTATATGAAAGATATGATGGATAAGACTCGAGTATGGAAACTATGTTATCTTCTAGCCAACCCAATATAGTGGTCATCTGATAAAAATGAAATTATATTTTGTTTTTCCCATTAATTTAACTCACCTCGTCTGATATACATGATGTTGATATATTATTTTTAAAACATTCATGCATCATTTATAGGAACATAGATTTATATTAAATATATAATTGATTATTTACATTATTTTAGATGAAAAAAATGTCTTGATCTAGGATTTCTATTCGTTATAGTTTCTCCATTTTTGATATATATGTTTCCATGATTTTGTGTTATATCATTACTATTATTTTTTAGTTTTTTTAATTCAACTATTGGGTTATAACATATATGATGAATGTGATTATCATTTAGTGATAAATACCATGCTAAATTATAGGAGGGGTATATCATTAGTTATATTTATTCTCCTTTGAAATTATTTTATCTTGTACAATGTATTAGAGTTCACGCTTTCCCAAATCTACCTCTATTGTAGAATATGTTCCACACACATGTTTAGTGTGACCAATGCAAAATCCATCTTCTTCTATGAAAATCATTGCACATGATCTAGTGGTTTAATAAGTGGTTCCTTATAACCTTACAACAATATCCATGGTCAAATATATTGGGTATTTCTATCTCCAGCATCTCCCAACATTTAGGGTAAATGTTGGACTATGAAATGTTGTATATGTGGTGTATATCATATAGCATACCATCAACATAGAAAATATTCCATGGGAATGAATGGTGAGGCTTAGACCCTTCATGGAACGAGGAATCACTAGGAATTGGTGGGGAGTTATGAGACTAGCTAGATATCGTGAGGGTCTCACCTATGACACCCTCAAGTCCCACATATTTGTAGTGTTTTACCTGAAAAATTATTTATTGATAGAGTACTAGGGATCAAGGAGATACAACAAGGTTCAATGGTAGTATCATATTACTCTCTATTATTTATTTAGATCCTCCATTTTCACTGCATCTAGTAGATAATGAGGCCCATACATGATATTTTTGAGGAATTTTTAAACCATGGTGTAGATTTTACAGAAAAACGAGCATCTAGTTTTTCCTCCAATTCATTACAAAGATAAGTGAAACTCCTACGACAATTTTGAGAACATCTTATAAAGAAAAAATTAGAAGCCCTTCATCGTATAGCCATGCAGTGACTTACAAGTGAAGCAGAGTTTGTTTTCGTTGGATTCATATATATATGATTCAAAATTCAATCAATGTGAGAATTTAAGAAACTATATATTGGTGTGAACAACACCCAAAACCTATTGTTGATAATACATAATGAGAAGTTACATCAATTAATTTTTTTCTAGAGATTCAACTATAAGAGATAGGTTTACAAAGCAAGATTGTTGATGGTCTGGTAAGGGACACCGATAGATTAACCATATATAGAGACAATTATTTTTTATTCATTACTATATCATAGTTTTAATGATAAACAACATTAAAAAATTAAATTAATAGAATTCAAAGCTATAATGTCTTTGGAAAATTAGGACAATGCATAAGAATTAAATAAACATAAAAATTTATTTAATTCCTTCTCCTCTATCTACTTAGGGGTCTTTGGATTCTTCTTGGTAAAAGTAATCATCTGAGGGTATATATAAAAAAGTGGTGAGGTAAAAGACCAGTTAAGGGATATATAAGAACTTGAAATAATATAACATGGTATCAGAATTATTATTATCATAATAAAATAGGTATATCATAATAATCATGAGAAAAATCATTACAAAAAGGTTTCATATTTGGAAATACAAAAAAATGAAACGTCAAATCACAGTGGTCAATTACCAAACATAGTTTTTAACAATGATTGCATCATGTTCATGAATATTACAAATTTTTTATGTGATAAATAACATAACCCAATGCATTGTAGTTCTATACAATCCCTTGAGAACCTATCACATCATAACATTTTCATTCTTCTATTTAATTCTTGGTGCACCCATCATATCAATATGTTTACATTATCTTGAATGCCACATAGAATGTATATTAATCAAAGAAATAAAATAACCCATATAAATTAATGGGTTTCAAATCATGAATAATATATTAATAAACATTGGGTTCCCATATGAAAGAGGGAATATCAAACTTGATATAAGAATCATCAATCTTGAGTGAAAAGTTAAAAGTGTGTTTTTTGATAGAAGATTTATTTTGGAAAACATTGTGTTTATTAATTATCTCAATTAGAAAGCAAATATAACCTATAATTGGTACGATAATGATTATTAAATTATATTTAAGAAATATCTTCTCTAAAAATTGGGTAATAGAGGTAAACCCTAATGTAAGAGAGTTAGGTTCGAGATGTCCCCTTACCATTTGTCTGAATGCTTTCTTCACATTAATATCCTATATAATCACATTATATATTTTAATTAATATAATTAATAAAATTTTATACATTAATTTTATTCATTCTAGTTTTATTATGTTTATTTATATGATTTTAGATGAGTTATAGTTTTATTTCATAGTTTGGAATCATTTATTTTCATGGTTATCATGGTTGGTTTGATTATATACATGAATGAATGATTGTGTAAAATTACGATAAATATAAATAGCTATTATTATATTTTATTAGTGAGCATAATGATCTTTATATTATATTTTAATAATTTTTTTATACTTAATGAAGACGAATCATTAGATAAATGTTAATTATGATCATTTAAGATAATTTCGACAATTTTAGCATCACAACAAACTCGTTTTGTATTATCATTTAGTATTATGTATATAATTTAGTTATGGAAAATAAAAAGGGTTATAAAATACTCTTTAAAGTATTTTTTAGACAAGTTATTTTTTTTATGTTCGAAGTAATTAAATAACAATTAATGTGTATCACCCCTGATATTGGTAAATTGACACATCATAGGAGGCAATTTCATTTTTATAATAAAATATTGACAAGGTGGAGATTATTAATAGATATTCCATTAAAAATAAATATTTATAGTATATAAATTAAAATGGAGTTATCATTCTATTTGTATAAGAGACTGTTAGGATAAGAGATGAAAATAAATGAAATTTATAAGAAACTAAAAGAAATAGTATGAGGATTTAACCACTTGGATTTATCATCCTTGAGAACGACATTATGGAATAGTTTTGGTAATATGATGATAACAATAGCTTATGGAAGTGGGATATGGTCTAAAAATGAGATAGGATGACATTTTTCAAGGAAAAAACTTGACAGGTGTGAGTGGAATATGTGGTGAGGGGGTCTTTTTATAGTGGAGAAGAGTTGTGTTTCCCTATTATTTTAATTATTAAAATAATATTTTGGCTCAATAAAATTAATATTTTGATCATTTTCACCAGAAATATTAAAATAATAATTTAATTTCAAAATTATGGTTCTTACGTCACTATTTAATCAATGAAAAATGTGTTTAATTTATAATGTATTTTTACCGTATATTATTATATTTTACTATTCAAAAAAAATTCATGTATTTCATAAAATTAAAAAAAATTCACCCAATCTATTTTTATGTGTACAATTAAAAAAAATTAAAAACATAATTTTATAAATATGTGTAATTTTATTTTTAATTAAAAGTTTTTTTACATGGAAATAGAGAATTTAAAATTATAACTGATTTTATAACACTTGGAAAAAATACTTAGTGTATCATAAAATTATCTTCAATAATAAGACATCAAAATATAAATATATGTATATATTTTAGGAAAATAATATTTCTTATAAATTATTAAAATAATCATGAAATGGTAATTCAATATTTATTAAATAAAAAAATTCAATTAGTTAATTAACAATTTTTACAACATTTATTTACTTCAAATATGATATAATTACAAAATAAAATATTTTTATGATGCCTATATATTATATATACATTAATGGGTGAGTTTACTATTCATTTTCCAAGTTTAATATTCATGATGGTCATAATATTATTCTGAAAGTCAAGTTACTATTTTATTAGTATTTGTACCTTAACTTCTATAAATACTTATTTTTAATTAATCATTTATTTATAATGTTTTTATTAGGATCTATAAGTTCTTTTATGTGATTTATACTTTATAAAATTACTATAATAAGGGTTAAATTCCATTGAAAATTGTTTGGGTCGTTGAATTCTTCCCCCTTTAGAAATTTCACCCTTGAAATTTTGTTTTACCAAAAATGTTGATTGTACTCCTCCTCCATTACCTCCTTTGGTTTTCAAGTTTCATATTCACACATATGGTTCTTCCAAAACACATTGACATGGATTGTTGTATTTTTGCGTAGAACGGTATCTCTCGGGTCCATAATATTTACTTTCTACTTCTCATGAGAGATTTCATTTTTCACAGTACCTTCTCTTTGTTCCATTCATGTGAGGGATCTAGTATGTACATCCTTAAGAGTGAAACAAGGAACATATCATGAACATGATACATATTCTATGGAATTACATGACGATATTCCTCAAATCCTATCCGACCCGAGATCTTATAGGGTCCAATGTACATTGGGCTTATCATCCATTTCCTTCCATACTACATGACTCTTTTATATGGTAATATTGGAAGGAAAACATTATCTCCATTTTTGAACTCCATGTACTATCAACGATTTTCAAAATAGCTCTTTTTCTGACTCTGCTAAACATTAGTATGTTTTTGGATGGATTAAAACATGTATGTCATCTCTTGTACCATATTACTTCCAAGTATCTTTCTTTTTCTAACTCTATATCATCATATAGGTGTTCTAAATTTCTTTACATACAGATCTATATATGGAGCCATCTAAACACTCAAGTGGATTCTATTTATTTATTATAACTCAACCAATTGGAGATATTGATCCTATCCACAATTTAATTCTAATGATTGGGTTGAAAGCATATATTTGAGAATATGAATAGTCCTTTCATATTGTTCATTATTTTTGGGGTGATAAGTCATGATGAAATATAATTCATTACTCAAATAATGTTAAAGTCTCCTCCATAACATATATGTCAACCTGATATCATCATTTGAGACAATCGATGGTGGAAGCACTTGATTTCTCACAACATCATTCATATATATCTTTTCATGTTGTTCATGAATGAGATCTTCTTGAATATTGATACAGTGGGATTTCTTGGGGATTCGGTCCACCATGACCCATATCACATTATTTAGGTTGGATGTCATCAGGAAAACCATGATAAATTCTATAGTGACATTCTCCCATTTCCACATGAGTATATGTAATGGGTGTATCATCCTTTTGGACTACTACCACTCATCTTTAAATTGATGATATATCAACAACCATGAGATATTCTCAACAATTTTGTTCTTTCTATTGTCCCACCTAAATTGTTCTCATAGTTCATATTACATCTTGGTACTCCCATGAGAGATAAATAATGATGAGTTATTTGTGTTTTCAAACAACTCCTTCATTATCCTTGATAATGATAAAATAGAGAACCTCATTACAAAACAAATCACACCGTCAACATCGATATGGAACTCTTGGAAATTCCATCCGATTACAACATTCACCTTCTTTTGTAACTCTGAATCATACCTTTTTTCCTCAATAATCTACTATACGATAGATTATTGGGTAATAATATGGGAAAGGTAAGATGTATTCAATACCATTATTATTTCCAAATCCATCATTTACATGTCCATGTAGAGAGGGTATCTCTCATTTTTCAACATGGAATGAGTTCATGTTATTTTTTACAATGATAATTTGATATATGTTTTCCTTTCCTGGATGATAGTGTTTATAGAAATAACAGTAATTTATTACATCTACCCTTCTCATTTTATTCATGTCGATTTCATTTTTTGGGATTATATAAATTTAGGTGTAGTGATCGGAATATATGTCACCATAGAGGTAGTGTCTCCAAATTTTCATTGAAAATATCTACTACTAGCTCTGGATCATGTGGTGGGTAGTTATTCTCATGCATCTTGAACTTCTATGATGCATATTCTATCACATTATGATTTTACACAAGTACACAACCCAAGCCTTTCATTAAATCATCATTGTATATCATAACACTTTCTACAATTAATGGTAATGTGTGTACATGTTAAGTGATCATACTTCTATTTATCTCATTGATTCTTTCCTCACACTCTTTAGTACAATCAAACATTACCCCTTTCCATGGTTACATCGTTAGGGTATTGGAAATCATGAAATATTTACCAAAAAATGTTGATATTAACCTATTATGACAAGAAATCATTAGATTAATGTGACACTAGAGGGTTTGGGCCATTCCTAAATGACCTTTTATTTTGAAGGGTCTATATAAACTCTTTCACTTGTGATCACATGTCCTAATAATGTAACTTGATGCATCCAAATGTAACACTTTCTGAACATGGAGTATATCTTCTCTTTCATCAATGTCTCCAACACAAACCATATATCTTCTTCATGTTCCTCTTTACTCTTGAAGTATATGAGAATATCTTCGATGAACTGTACAACAAAATTTTCAACTTATTGTCTCCAGACACTATTCACAAAATTCAGGAACATTGAAGCAGAATTAGTAATCATGAATGGAATCACCAAAAAATCATAGATACCATACCTTTTTGGAAGTAAAGTCTTCTAAATATATTCATAATTAACCTTTAACAAGTTATATCTAGAACTAAGATCAACCGTTGATATGTACTAATATCTTTATAACATATTGGAGAGGCCAAAAATCATTGAAGAGGATAATTGTTCTTTATTATGATATTATTGAGTTTCGGAGAATTTATACACATAAATATTGATCCAACCTTCTTCTTAACAAAGAGAATGGGCACACGCCAAGGTGATGGACTAGGGCGTATGGACCCTTTGTGAAAATATTATTTCAATTACTTATTTATTTTATTTACTTCGATTGGATCTATCCTATAAGGACACATTAAGATAAGAGAATATATGGATTCGTGTTCTATTGAGAACTCTTCCTCACATTCTGTGGGATTTCCAGGTAACTCTTCACGAAATAATTCCTTGTATTCCCTCACAATAGTCATTTCCATTATGTTTACACAATTTATTGACTCAACCATTTGAGAGAGGTATTGTTCTTCATATGAAATAAAGACCCTCACCATTCAATAATTCTACACTGGAGATTCATTATCCTCTTTGTATTTTTAAAGGAACATTGGATGGTTCTAAATATGAAAAGATTTCTTCTTTTCCTAAAACATTACGTGTTCTCTATGTAAAGATTTGCAATGAATATTAAGTATAGAAATGAGTTATAACAAGGGATGTATCATAAGATAAACTGGAAGAATCTCCCCACATATGCCAATAAGAGAAGAGTTCATCATTTGGGTTGCTATGTTTTAACCAATTAGAGTTATTATAGATAAATCTTCTTCAATGATTCAAGGATTCAATTCAATAGTCCAATAAAACATTAAAAATATAATGGAATGTGTAAAACTATAATTAAATAATAATTTTTTGATTTCTGATTGAATAGTATGTGTTCCTTGTACAAATTCACTTTCTTTCTCCACTTCTATGGTAGTGATGGCATATACCTTCCCTTTATCCATTGTATTTGGGGGTTCTTGACACTAATTACCCTTTAGGACTCGAGGGTTACTAAATTGGCTTCCATATTTCCCTTTCACTCTACAGATTTAGCATTGGACCACAAATGGTTCTCTCCTCTATACCACCACATTATCCATCTTCCTCGTTTATTGTCTACATTCATTATCTTGGGGGCCTTGTCTCCCACAGTTGAATCATTTCTCAATCCCTAGGAGTTTTTTACCATGATTATTCTACCCAAATTTTTGACATGTGGGTTGCTGAGTTTTATTTCCATATTTTTCATTAGACCCCCAAGATTTAAAAATTATCCTTCATTACTTACCACCGTATCAATGTGACCATTGTCCAAAATCCATATATACTTTGATAGCACATTGATAAACTTCTTTATAACTCACAAAGTTTTTAATTTATCAATCCTTTTAAAGGAGTGTTTTAAAACCATTAATGAATATATCATTTTTAATATAATTTTTAATTACAAAACCATAAGAATCCCTTCAGTTCCTTATTAAATTATATTCATTGGCCATGATAGATTCACCTTCCATTTTTATCATCTCTATGAATTCAATAATTATCATTGTTCTATGTGTTCATGTAAAATACTCATTAAGAATCATTATCTTATTATCTTTCAACTCCATATATTCAATCACATATTTATTATTGGTGTTTTCAATAAAATCCCACCCTTGATCGGTATGTACATTAAAACTAAAAATAACTAGAGTTGCCTTCTCCATCTCAAAACAGTGTAGCATAGAAAAGATCATCTCCAATGAGTTGACCCACTTTTACCAAGCTAGTGTAACAGAAGAACCACTGAATATTAGTTTTAATTTCCACATAAAGGACTAAATATCCTATTTCTACCTCTTAGTCAATGGTGGAGGTTCTACATTATTCAGGTTATTGTTCAGAACCTGATATAACTAGTTAATCAATACCTTGAAACCTTGAAATCCACCTCCAAAATAATTGGGTTAGTCATAAGGGAAATTGTTCCATTTTCCCTCCCATAGATTGTGGGCCTAGTTTCTTTTGGGCCCCACTTTTTTATAAATAGAAATGGTTAGAAAAAAACATAATTCATTAATTTATGAATAAATAATTTAATCCCTTGTGAATTTCATCTAAAGGAATATCTTTTCGGATACCTATGTTTATCATTTTTAAAAACAAATCATGGGTTCTTAATTATACTTAGTCTCAAACCAAGGGTTTTCACTAAAGTTCTGTAATCCTAATTCCCATATTAACCTAATAGTTCTCTGATACCAACTACAATGCCATTTATTTTCAATATATTACTACTAAATATATTTAATGATAAATGAAATAAAATCATTACATGAATTGGATACAAATATTTACTATCTTGGGAAAATTAGAACCATATATATCATTTTCAAAATAAAACATAGAAAATTATTTAATAAACCTATTTTATAGATTCTTCGATGTATTTAAATTATCATTCGTATAAGTAATCACATGAGAATATATAAAAAAAGGGCGATCTAAAATACCAATAATGGGATAAAAAATATGAATTAATATTATATTGGTTGATATTAATTATTATCATCATAAAATTTGTATATGATAATAAGCAAGATAGGAATCATTACGGAAATATTGATATGTGGAAATTCACAAAAATTGAAAATCATGTCCTCATGGTCAATTACCACACATATATGAGAACAAATATATCATATTTTTCATGAATATTGAACTTTTTTTATGAGATATATCACATTACCCAATTCATTGGGGTACTATATAATTTTGTGTCAACCGATCACATCATAAAATTTACATTATCATGTATTCCACATTAAATGTATATAAATCAGGGAAATAAAATAACCTCTATAAAGTAATAGGTTTAAATTCATAAATCACAAATTCATAAAAATTGGGTTCCAAAATGAAATAGGTAATAATATACCAGATATAATAATCGTAAACCATGATTGGGAGGTAAAACTTGTATTTTCTTACAGGAGGGTAATTTTAGAAAACATTATGCTTGTCATAAGATCAAGTCATGAAAATATATATCCCCGAATATGTAATATAATGAATAAGAAATGATATTTAAGTAATACCCATTAAAAAAATTTTGTGAAAGTGGGAAACCAGAAAGAATGATTGTTGGGTTTGAGAAATATCCTTACCTTTTGGGCGAATTTGTATTCACTTTAATATCCAATATAATCACATTATATTCAATAATTAAAAAATAAATAACCTTTTATACATTAATTTTATTAATTATAGTTTTATTAAGTTCATTTTTTGGACTTTAGATGAGTTATAGAGTTTAATTTCATCATTCATAAGAATTTGTTATCATGGTTTTCATGATTGGTATTCTTATATACATGAATGGATATTTTTGTATAATGGAATAAAATGTCCAGAATTGTATTTATATATTATTAATGATAATTCATATATTTTAATTATTAGTGTAAATAATTTTCTTAAATGTTTTGATATTGAATAATTATATTAATGTTAATGATGATCCTTTTAGGATTATTTTTGGGATTCTTCGGTAACAAAAAACAAGTTTTGTTTTATCATTTAATATTATATATATATGGTACTTATAGAATAAAAAAAGGGTTAGTACATACAGGGACAAAATCATCAACATAATGTTTTTATTTACATCTTTGAATGTGTTAATGTAATATATATGTTGATCTCTCATGATGTTGGTAAATTGACAAATCATGGGTGATAATTTCATTTTTAAAATATAAGAGAGGGGGGTTGGATTCTAAGGATGTACATTTCATTATGAAGGAAAAATTAAATTATATCAAACATAATAGATTTATCATAGTACACGGAAAAATGAATGTGTGGAGAATAGAAGAAATTAAATGAAATTGAAAAGAAACTAATAGAAAATGGATTAATATTTTACCTCTTGGATTTAGCCTCGATAGGAACTTCCTTAGGGAAATGGTTTTATTCTATTAATGAGATTAAGATCTCATAGACATGGTATAGGTGATATGGAAGAGTATTGGGTAGAATTTGGTCAGTGATCAATGCTTGATAGGTGGGAGGGGAAGAGTTGGTGAGTGGTGGTTTTTATAGTGGAGGAGAAGGGTATTTACTCATCATTTTAATCATTAGTTAATTATTTAGGATCAAGAATATGAATATTTTTATAATTATCATCAAATATATTAAAAAAATTGGGATTTTCAAGATTATGTTTCATACTTCCACAATTATTCAATGAATAGTGTTTTTAGTTTATAATGTATTTATATCGTAAGTTATCGTATTTTACTATTCTCAAAAAATTCAGGTATTTTCAAAAAAAACCAAAACATTTAACCTACCTATTTAGAGAAGTGTTGAAATAAAAAATTAAATCAATCGTCAGAAAATAATTTTCTAAATATGGTTAATTTAATTTTTAATTAAAATATTGACTGATTTGAAAAATATATATTTTAAAATTATAAGAAATTTTATAACAATTGGAAAAACAACTTAATGTACCAAATATATATCTTAATATTATAAGAAATAAAAAAAGATATTTATGGATACATTTTATTAATATTGGTTTACATTAAAAATTTTAATTAATCTTAAAATTGTAATTAAATATATGTGACTTACAAAAAAGACAACAATTAATTAATAATTCGTAAAACATTTGTATACATAGACTATGATTTAATTATAGAATTATTTTTTATAAGATTCATAAATTTTACATATACATTCCTAGGTGGGGATACAATTCATTTGGTCAGTTTAATATTTAGAATTGTCACATTATTGTTCCTAAGGTCAAGATAATATTTCATAAGTAGAGACTCCTTATCTTCTAGAAATACTTATTATTTCATTAATTTAGCATTTATAAAGTTTTTATTATGTTATATAAGTGATTTTATATTATTTATAATATATGATATTACTATATAAAATGGTTAAATTACATTGATAAAATTATGGGTCATTACAACATACTACTCAGATGATAGAGAAATATGGAAATTGCTAAAAATGAGGTATGATGGAATTATGAGGAAGAAAAGATTATGAAATATTATAGGGAGTGTCCATCCATTATTTGAGTGATATGTTTTATCACATAAACATATCTACTACCTAATTCAAATCTAGTATATCCCATTGATTCATATTTGAACTAGAAGTTAATGGACATGGCTTCCTATCATGGTATGCTTTTAGTTAGTTCTCCCTAATATACAGTTGGTCCTGAGAGTGAGATATCTATGTTAATGTCCATAGATTCCACTTGTCACATCTACCAAATTACATATATGGTTTATAATTGTTCTAGAGATAATGAATTTCAATTTTATTTTTAGCATGGATTGGATGACCAACATATGGTATCAGACTAATTACAATCAGAGAGTCATATCTTTTTCCCCACTAAATGAAGAGTATTCTAGGATGATTAATGATTGTGAACTATGAGAAGGAATATTTAAACCATACATGATTCATCCTAGGTTAATTAAAAAAAAATTGAAGGATCAGTTCATTATCTATTATTAGGGTTAACCCACTCAACTATTTTACCAGATATGGATATTAATATGGACATCGTTCTAGATGAGTTTTAAAGAATCGTTGGTTATATTTATGTTCAACATTAGTTTAATCATGTTGCAGGTAAAAAACTCATTTTATTACCCTCATATTGTATGTCTCCAATTGAGATATAAGAGCTCAAGGTATAACATTCTGAGTTGGAGAGAAATAACTTTATCGGAAATTGCAATTCACTATGGGTATCACATATTGTTTCTCTATAAATTTGTATAGTAGTCGTCATCAATGCATCATGAGTTGTTTAAGGGGTGGGATATAATAAACAAGAGAACGTTATAGACTATCATTATTCTCAATTATGACCTCATGAGAACATCTACTATACACATTATATGGACCTTTCTTAATTGGTATATGCTCTAATGTTTTAGTAAACTGTCTATTTGGTGAGAGATTTATTTTTTAAATAAAAATGAATATCATTAGCTCTGTCTTCAAAAATATAGGCCTAACCCTAGGAGAAAGGAACACGTTTGACTATCTATATATGTTTGAATTTTAGATGGAGTGTGATCCTACGATTGGTAATTTCATTATTTATTCTTTTACATATAAGAAACAGTCTATTATGGATTTTTTAGAGAGGACTCTTGAGGAATAGTTTAGCATAATGAGGTTATTGGATGAATAGAGTGTCAATGATTTAAAGGATCAATGATCTATGATATTTTTTGATTTATTGATTAGGTGTTATCTTGTGTACTAGTTGAGGACTATTCCCTAAACGAACACATTACGTGTTGTTATGAGGGAGCAGTTGGGAAAGGGTGGCCCAAATCCTATATGTAATTTGGGTGTTAAATTTTTGATCATGATACTTAGGAGTGTGGTTCTCCAACCTCACATTAGAGAGGAGCTGATGATGGATTATAATTAATCTATATGTGTATTATATCATAGTGCGAACAATATGTATGATGATTTTATGAAGTATTCATGGTGGACATGTATAATGGGAGACATTACTAGTTTTGTCTCATGTTGATTTTTCTATCTATGGGTATAGTCTAACCCCCATTGTCATATAGGGTTTTTATTTAAATTTTTAATAAATATGTGTCAGTTAGTTGAAATTATGATGGAAGTTTTTATGGCGTTAACCTATACCCCGAGGAGTCATGATAATTTCGGGTTTATATTTGACCGGTTAACAAATTTCTCTCCCTTATTACCGATTAGATATATTCACTCTGTAGAGGAGCTGAGGAAGCTCTATGTAAATGAGTTTATATGAATACATTGAGTTAACAAGTGAATATTATCACATGTTGGTGAATTTTTTACATCTCTTTTTTGAATGGTCTTGTACAATGCTCTAGGGATTAGATTGTGATTAGGAATAGAGGTCTATTCCCATACTGACAGACAGTCTATGAAAACTATATGTATATTTGAAGATATGCATTAATGTGCATGTGTCTTTTCTATCACATTAAATTAAATTCCCTTAAAAGTTATGTGGTTTTTATGTTTCTATTAATTGAATGTTTAAATTGTAGTTATTAATTTAGAGGTATAATTATGAAATAAAGTTATTTAAAAAATTTGAAAGGAATCAATTACATGAAGAGTAATTTTTATACTGATTATATTAATTCAAGAGGATGATTATTAAATATAATAGGTTTTATTCATGTATTTGATGTTTTTAAAGGTGGTATTGAATTAATTTATTTCAAATGATGTGTTTTATTATTTTAATGTTATAAAAAAAGTAACATGTTTTTTATTATAATGTGGATATGCTAACCAATGGGTGTGAGGTTTGAAATATTTGTATCTCCATTGTAGATTTCAAATGCTTGTTTCGGGGAAATGGGACTACTTGTTTGGGATTCAAAATGTTTTATAAAAATTTAATTCCAAAAGTAAACTGATAGAGGTTTTAAATTATGTGAATTGTATTTGAATTGTATTTCTTTTTTAAAATAGTAATTTAGTCATGGAATGTTTCATTAAATATTCTTTTTTAAAGAATCTCTGAGACCCTCTTGAGCTACTTGAAATTTTTTTGACCCTAGGATGGATTATTATCATATTAGGGAAAAATATATATTCAGGTATTGATATATTATTCATAAATATGATGTATAGTTAGATGAATATTGTGATGTATAAGGAGGTGAGTGGGTTTCGTGATTTTGGTGGAAATTATTTGATTACTATCTTGATGTATTTTTCCTAAACTACTATAATGTGTCATGGTGTATGATGCACATGAGCCTCATCCCAATGGGTGATAACTCCTTAAGTTCATCCAAGAGACCCAAGATCAAATTCAGGTGTGGGATAATTTTCGAGTACTGTATCAGTACTGTAGCAATACTGTAGCGGGTTCTATAGCAGGTTCTGTAATCAGAACTATGCAAAACTGTAACATGTACTATAGTGGGAACTATAGCAGGCACTGTGGCAGCCGGGAATATGCCCCAATTTGGGCATTCGGGCCACCGATTTGGTTCCCAAGTCCTTTAACGCCTTCGGGCCACCTAGGCCTTCGGGTCAGTAAGGCCTTCAGGCCACCTTAAAGTGCATATGAAAAACATACAACCTACACAGAACAGGCTTCATAAGGAGGAGGAGCAAGGAGCTTTCACCATAGTAGATGCTAAGGAGATTTCAAGAATGAGAAGGTATGGCACCTACCATCCGGACAAGCATCTTCATGCTCGGGAAAAGCCTACCTGAATAGCCATGCGATGGTGGAGAGCTGATTTCACGATCAAGATGATGGGGAAGAGCAATTCCAAGTAGTTAGTCTGAGTTGTATGAATGTAATGTTTGAAGCCTATGGGTAATGAATACCTCTAAAGTCTATGGTATATGAAATTCTTACACCTATGGGCCATATAAGGGTTCCACCTCACCCCTTGAAATGATGATTATAAAAAATCAATAAAAAATGAAGGCCTTCGGGCCATTAGAGGATGGTGGACGATTGTAATGGGTTATGTGTACTTGGTGGTTGATTTTTGGAACAACGGTAATATTATTAATTTTTCTCTTCCCCATGTCCATAAGATTAGGTGGAGGGGACTTTCCTACCTGAGATAGAGTGAGCTCATGAAACATGGGGATTTAATTAGTCCATGGAGGTGAATAGGAGTTCCATTTAGATAATGAAGATGGCCTCCAAATATAGTATTCACACATTGTTCCATGATTAAGAAAAGAAATTTTATGTCTTTATAGGACCCATATATTATATCCAATCGGTTATACCCCATGAAAATATTATCCTAATTTTGATCTCTTAAGGGAACGTGTCATTTTATTTTTTTGAAACCCATAATTTATATATTTATTCCAAGAAACCTCATACTTTTTATTTATAATCCTTGTTTTTGACTTTTTATATTGGTTTTTACATTAATTATTTCTTCTATATTTATGTGGGTGTTTCATTAGAAATGATTTATATTTGTTTTTTTTTGTTTTTTTAATGAAAGGTATATTATATTTCAATTTTTATTCAAACTATTTTGTTTATTATTGTGTATGAGGTCATACATAAATATTAAAAGTTATTTTAAATTTACATTTTGATAGTTTTATACTAGAAAAATGGGTTTTTATTTTATTTTAAAATCTATTTTATGTGGGATTGAAATTTGGGTTTTTTTCCATCATTAAAAGTTAAATTGTAAAATATTTTAATTTTTTTTTTAATTTGTTCCCAATTTTGAGAAATATTTTGAGTTAGAAATTTTTTATTTCAAATGTTTTTGTTTTATAAAATATGTTTAATGTGATAGTTTGATATGATGGTTTTATATTCACTTCTTCTAGGTATAACTTTTTTCATTTCATTCCTTCTATTTAATGAATATCTAGACAACATAATATTCAATAACTAACTATGTGTTTCAGTTTCATTCTTCAATGTATTATGAATTGTTTAAATTTATTATTTTATTTCAAATTTTTAATATTTAAGATGTAATATGATGGATAATTTTTAAATTTGGTGGGTGGTGACCTATGAGGTTTTTTGTCTCAAAAAATTATTCTTATAAGTATATGATTATTCAATTTTAGTTAAACTATTTTTATTCTTATGAGGTAGTCATATGGTATGTTGGTGAATGTGGGTCACTAAAAGTCTCATTGGTGTTTTTCTATAGAATGTTATTCATTTATGAGTTCTTTTGGCTCTTTGGCCATTTTATTTTAATGATAATTTTATGCTACTATTGAATCAATTATTTTTATATTTTTCATTATATATTAAATATTTAATTTTTAGTTATTCTCATTTACCAGGATTATTTTCTCATTTATGATTCATATTTATTTTCCTTTATAATGGTGATAATTTCCCAATTTTAATTAATGGACTCCAAACAACCAGTTTACCAATATGGGGACAAGGAATTCCCTTTGGTCCTTATGGTGGAGAATTTTCAGAACCATATGTAATGGTTCCCTAGGTCACTTAACTGTAAAATGGTATGATAAATAAAGGATATTAGTGTGAACTATCTCATATAATCCTCTCATGAAATTTTTGGAGTTTTTATTTTAGAGATAAATTTATTTAGACTATTTAGATTGGTGTAGGTAAAGAGTCACGAGATCTCTATACTTAATCCTCTAGATTAAATGGGTTATGAGATTTATGATTTTATTATTGTTTTCTGTTTGATTGTGTTTTTTGATTATTATTTGATTATAATATGAAAATGTTCTTTACCGTCATTATTGTTGATTTAGTTTCCTTAAGGGTTGTTTGTGATGTTTTCGGATGGTGATAAATATGGAAGTCAAGACATGGGGTCGATTTTCATGGAATGAAAACCCTGTCAAAAAAATAATTTCATCAAGACAATCTCTAGGATTTATTACAATATTGTAATTTTGGAATATACTATAAATATTTTTAGGGAAATGTTCTATATCCCTATTTATTTTTTTATTTATATGCTAGGATTTCTAGACTTCCTAAAATGTTAGGTTTATGTGATGTGATTAAATATGGTTCCTAGAATATGTTGAAATAAATTAATGATGTTTTATGGTTTTTTTATGTTCTTGAAATTTTGTGCATCATGTTTAGCATAGTTTTTTTGTATTGATAATTACTTTATTCAGAAAATTTATTTGATTTTTAAAATCAGTATTTAGGGATTGTTTTAATGTGATATTAATTTTTGGAAATGTTTTCAAACAGTTTATCTTATTCATAAATTTTTATGTCATTATAAATACGATTCATTTTACTAATCATGTTAAATTGTTGTTTGAAATGTTTTTATCTTATTTAAAAGGGAAATATTTATTTCCAAAACTGGGTTTTAGGGTTAAATTGGTGGATTTCCCGTATTGTGTTAAAAAATTATAAGTGATTTGATGTTTATTTTAATACGAATATATAAATTTAATAAAAATTATAGAGAGTATATTTTTTATCAAACATATATATATTTTTAAATAAGGTTTTTAAATAATTTTAAATAACCAATTTGAGATAGTTATTGAGGTGTAAAAATCTATAATGGTGTCTGATTGATTTTTAGCATCTTAAATCCTATATAAAATGGTTCTGTTTTTTTTCATAACATGTTTTATGAGAATTTTTTTATGAATTCATTTTAAATTAGGTTTTTTATGAAAAATCCATAATTAATTTAGAAAACCATGTTATTTATATTTTCCCATGTTAGAATATTGTACCGCTTCTAATGATTTAAGAGATGTGAAAAAGATGCACTAATATATTTATTTTATTGGATTAATCCTACCATAATGGTGAAGTGAAAATTTATAGTGTTTTTCATAGGTTACATTCTTCCTTATCATATAAAATCTACCAAATATTCAAGCCAAATTTCATGTATTCTTTTATTCAAGAGGTGTAAATCCATGGATTTATCTGAATTTTTTTTTGAATTTTCATTTTAGATATGTTTTGGGTATTTTCAGTTAGTATGTAACCCTTCATTGGATGTTTGGAGTGAGGAGGATATTTTTTATTATATTCAATTATGTGAGCTCACATTTGAGGATTTAGGATTAATTTTTTATAGATATGTTATATAGTTAATTAAGGAATGACCATTGTTTAGTGTCACCTCATCTATTTGGTTGTGTGTCTTTTGGATAACAGTCTATTTTTGGATTTTTGATAATTTCACATGGAGAATTTGTGGCCTGAGGATTCATTTCTTAGTGCTTTCATGGATTTCTCTTATTGTCCTTAGGTTCAATTAGGTGATTTTTATACATTTTTTCATAATGATATTCTTTTTTAAATTTCATTATGTAAATAAACACATGATTTTTTATTGATTGGATAGAAATGTTGTGAACCTAGGGTGCATTGATGGACACATAGGGTGTATATTTTTTATTATGTTTAGAAAATTGATTCCACCCATTGAGTTTCTATTAGAATATCTATGGTATTTCAGTCAGTTTATATATATGGAAACACCCAAATTTGAATTATGTGACCCTCAAATATAGAGTTGTATCATTTTAAATGTGTCATTTTCCTGGTTATTTTCATCCATTATTTTTGGATAACATAGGTTTCAGGATTTGATTTTATGGTCCTTTGAGATTTCATCAGTTCTACAGATATAATACTTCTTTTATTAATCCCTTTGTATTTTTGTTAAATTTTTTTACAAGATTTTTTTAAATTTTCAATATGGCTTTTTGGTATGTATTATCTAAGTTAGGTGATCTTACATTTGAGATTTGATGCATTATGTTCAACCATTTTAGCTCAGTTATATATGGTGGGATGACCAATGTATGTTCTCCAGATTCATAAAGATTATCTTTGATCAATTTTAGATTAATTATTTTTTTCAATGTTCATTTTTTGTATTATAACTCGTCCGATTTTCATTTTTTTATGTTACATTATTGATTATTTTTAGAATTCATCATTTGTCTTCAATTTCATTGACCTAAGACATTTTTGGGGGAATAATTTTATATGGAGAGGAGAATTTTATAGACGCAATATCAATATAGAGTGTATTATATTTTATTTATTGAGATTGATTATTTTATTGATTTTTAAAGGTGCGTTGGACAAAGATGGTGAATATTTATTACTACATTTTGGTGAATGGTTATAGAGAACAATTTTTGGTAAATTTTGTGAATTCCAATAAATGGAACACACTAACCCTTACATGTTTTTCATTTTGGAAACACGTGATTTGGGTTTCCTGGGTGTTGAACAAGTTGATTCTAATGTGTCTTGGTAACTCTCTCATCCCGAAATAAATAGATAATACAAAGAAATGCATTTAATTATGAACTATAGTAAAAAACAACAACAAAAATATATTTGTAATGTAAATCTAAGTCCCTATTAATGATGCATGAAACCTTCCAAAATCCCATAAATCACATATCATCATCTTAGGAATCAACCTATTCGATTTTAATCTGTATTAACATTAACATAGAATTAATCATCATTTTAGCAACCAAGAGGTCCTCAACATTGTGCTAGTTAGGCACTCCCATTGTTCCTCGACCTGAGTCCCTACCATCATATCTTGAATTAACTATTCTTCCAGTCGATACAAAGAGAAGATACATGTTATGTCATCCTAATACTCTAATAAAATTCTATAACATACAGATATGAACCACCTGGTCTAAGATAGGTGTTATGTGGAACCATTTTCCCCTCCTCATACACAAGTCACTATCTTGTAGAAGTTATAGTATACATATTTCATTGTGGTGACTATACAATCATAATAATTTATAGGATCAACAATTAACAATAATTAATTTAATAAACAGTGAACATAAAAATGTCGTAATATAAACGTCGAATAAATTTTGTATAAATAATCTCTTGAATGGGAAATCCTTTGTACTCTAATAAGTAGTCAACAAATAAATAGATTAATAACATATAATCTATTTTGCATACAATTATATACTAGATATATGTTCTTATATACACCCACCAACCATATGGACCTCTCCATTTTCTGGATCTCTCATAAAATCAACATCTTCATTTAAATTCCTGATTAGGGAGGGATTACATGAATCAAAAAAACATCAAAAATTATAAATTAACATATGTTTTTCAAGTAAAAAATTATATTCCCTACTAATGATAAATTCCTAGAAATTGTAAACATACATTTAAAACTAAGATATTGTCTTCTATAAAAGATTTCATGAACACATGGTCACACCTACATTATTTACATGAAATAGAATTTAATTTATATAAATAACATCCCAATCAATACACATGTTTTTTGGTGTGTCACATGGAATCCAAAATGAATATTTTTAGTAACCTAACCATAATTCACAAGGAATTGTTTAATACATGGAATCCACAATTCAATGAGTTTTCATAACCTACTCTGAATCCACAAGGCATCAAAAAAACTTTATATCTGAAATCCATCACATGTCAATCATCTTCAATGAATACTCATGGAATCAACATTAGAACTAGTATCAAGGATATCATGCAGAACCATCATTACCACCAGACTACATGGTCACACCCCTCAATGAATAATCATTGTAGAATTACTACTAGTCATGTACACATCATTCCAGTCATCCAACAAAAAACATAAACAGTAATACTAGAATAATAACAAAAACTGCACTATAAATAATTAGCATCATCATTAATAAAATTATTTAATCAAATTTCACCTTGTTATATGTGTATCTTAACAATGTCAGGGAAGTGATTAATACAAAATAAGAGACTACACACACACATGCGATCAAAAGTCAATAATGAATACAAATATTCCATCACAATCATCATATCATGGAATCATTTGTAGTGAAATCCAAATATCGTAAGGAACTTTTGAACTCAAGTTTTTAAACATCAATGAATTAGATAAAAAAAACTCATCTAGTATGATAGCATGACTAGAAACCACAACAGTTATGAACACGCACTAGTGCGACTTATTATTATAGTCTTCAACACATTAATTCATAAGTTTCATTAATGGTTCATTATACCCCAACATGTTATTTGACCTGAAAAATAAATTAAATATGACATGTAATGATACTATTATATCTAAGATAATTTTTCAATTATTATTTTTGGATAATATATCCTATCATAAAATTTTCCTTAAAAATAACTACCTTATGAAATTTTCAAATAACCTATCCTTATATTACATTATCTTGATAATTTATCATAAATTTCTCTATTATCATTATTTTTTTAATTAATTATAAAATATACATTTTAAATATTTTATAGATAATTTATCATAGGTTACATCATAATAATTTCATTACTATATTTTATTATAAAATATACTTTTTCCGTCATCACTGATAATCTTGCACCTTTATACCTTGATATTTAATCATAAATATCTCTTATCAATTACTTATATTTATACTTTTATATATTACTAAAATTATCGTTTGATAAATTTTTATTTACTACCAAATATAATATAATATAATTTTCAACTGTTAAACCATTATAAATATCCATTATAATTTCATTGAAATATGACATAAAAATGCATGCAATTATTTTATATAATAGCACATAGTTATATTTTGTTCATTTTTATGGATTATCCATTGTTAATTTAGTCTCTATATCAATAAATAATAAGTTATTTTTAACTTCTAAATTAATTTGTATAACTTATTCATTTATATTTTTATGTAATTGTTTTTGATATTTTTTTTTTCAGAATTCCCCATTATAATTTTTTAAAAATATCAGTTGATATTTTTTTAATTTATCATATTATTTTTAAAGACAATAATACTCTTTAATTTATTAAAAAATATATAATAAAATAAAAAAACAAAGAAAGAAGGTAATATTAAAATCTTCATGGTTCCCTATCGGGGAAGAATTAGCGGTCACCGCATAAGGCACCTTGATAAGTAACCCATAAAACGATCAAAACCATCACCAAAGGATTTCAAGTGGTAATTACAGAATTGATGGTGAGTTACTATGGAGGATTTAAGGCTGTACTATTTGAATCACCCCAAACAAATTAGCACCCATGTTTTCTTCCAAAACCTCAAATAAAAAAATTTCAACAAAAAATTGATTATATGGAATTTATTTTTAACCATTTAAGACATTACTAATTTAATCGGGTAAAAATGTATAGAAACTAGTGATTTTATATTCCATCACAAAAAATGGTGGTTTGTGTAATTTGAAAGAAGGTAAAATGAAATTAATATTTTAAATAGAAAAAAAATATAACAAAAATATTAAATAACATAACCATATCTGTGATATGATAAAACACAAAACACAATAAAATTTTACGGCACCAAAATGATAAAATTATTTTCTTGGACCTACATTGGTCTCATACTTATCATATTTCATACTATTAAGGTTTATTTATTTAAATATTAGACCCCATGTAGGTCCATGAAATTAATGATGGTCTCTGATTTCTCACTAATCTTTTCATGGGTATTATGGTAAACCCATAATCCAAAACCCAATGATAGTATCTTATTTCTCATATGTGATATCATTTGGGGATTTTAATTATGTTGGAAAAATATGTCAAATATATTATATTATATTTAATATTTTTATTCATTGTATGTTGAGTCTCTATGAGACAATGAATCTTATACATAATAATATCCTCAAAATTAAAATATTTCATTTATTAGCTAATAGAATCCTTTTTTGAACCCATGGGTTGATTAAGGTTTATCAAAATAGCACTATTTTTAAATTTTATATTCAAATTACAGAAGTTGTTTCCCTATGCTATTTTATGGGACTACATGGTAAGTAGGATGAAAAACTCTTGCGAGGGAGGGTGTTTCAATTTTACCATTGGTGGTAAAAGAGAATCCTCATATGATTTCTCCCACTACTTCTATAATAGTAGGGAATATTTCCATTTAAACCATAATTCTTTCTCTTAGTGCCTATATTAGAAATAGGACATTAAATAAATTGTTAAATATTCTAATACATCAACTCCATCAATCTACATCCTTTCATGACAGTTGATGAACACAATATGTTAAGGAGTAGGTTGATATAATTGATAGAATATTTTACCGCATAGATATTCTAATTGATCTATAGGCTAAGATGATATAGAACTCTTGAATGGAGTGAATGAATTTAAATAACCCATATCATATGGTTCAATCCTATATAATAGATCTTATGTTTTTTCAAAATTAATTGGAATGGAATGATTTATCATCCAAATTACTTCAATCTGGTATGCACCTTAAAATTTACTATGAATTCATATGGTTGTATTTGACTCTATGATGATTATTATAAGCTAAAACACGTAACACTAAAGGACATATATCCCATCCTGAGGGTCGATTATCTTTTTGATCGATTAAAGGGATTTGATGGTTCATGATGATTTCTCTACAATTAGGCTATCACTAGTTGTGGGTTAGAGGGAATTAATATCATAAAATTATATTTTATAGTTGTTATGTGTCGTATGAGTCCTTGGTTTTGTTGATAAAATATAAACACACAATTAAAGTGTTCATGGATATCATGAATATGATCTTCCACACATAATTGGACTTGTTTATCATGAATCCATTTTATAACATCCTCATATACTTGATGATGTCAACCCAACATTATAGGAACATAAAGACAGATCTTAGTGTTCTTTGATTGAATTATAATTATTCTAAGATATCAATGTTTTTATTTAGGATATGGGAGGTGTATTCTCATAGAATTTTGTTTCTAATATAGGAATATACATTTATCCAAAAAAATTAAGAGAAATAATGTCTCTAACAAATCCCCTGAATTTGTTTTAGATCAATAAATTTATAGTTTTAGAGGGATATAACTGATTGTTTATCTATGAAATATATAAACTATCAACACCCATGATGGCACTGAATAATAATTTAATGAATATATAGTGCATAGAATCATGTGTAGAGGGTTACATTATGATAATATAAGTATAACAAAACATGCACTACCGACACTCAATAGCATGGGTTTTTAATACAGTGTACTATAATACATCATGAGTTGGTATGGGAGTTGTTTTGAGGTAGTGAGAGATGGTCTATTTTTAATTTTGACATCATATATGACCCATATATGAAACTACTATACTTAGGTCATTGATCTGGTAGACATGGTTCATGATCATAAGTGTTATAGACAATATACCATCAATGAGAGAATAATTGTTTAAATAGACAAAAACAGCCTTTGTATTATCTTAATTGATGGAGACACGAGCCTATGGAAAAGGTGATGGGTTGAGTAACTGAATATGTTCAACATTGACATGGAATATGAACCTGAGAAAGGGATTGTCATTCATGATGATATCATTTATAAAACATATGATGAGAATGATGTTAGACGGAGGCTCTAGGATGCTAAGTGGTGCTTTATGATATTATTGGCTGTTTTAAGAAAGAATTATAAAAATTACAAGGGATCAATGATGTGTGGTTTCCTGTTAATCACATATTATCTTATGGACCAGGTATTGGATAAAAATGAGTTTACCACAATGTATGTTTTTCTATTGGATTATTGTGTCAGTGTTGGCATTATACATGGATTTTCAATGTAAAATAATCACATGATCTATGTATATGGATGAGTTTTATTACATGATTCCATTAAATAGGATATTTCATTGGATTACGATATATCTAGATGGGAATTATATCTTAGTGTTACAAAGTTTTATAATGAATTTAAACATCAATTTTGGTAGATGTAGATGTAGACATAAAATGTTGTTTTTTATGCATTTGATGTAGAGACCTGAAGCCTTACATAGATAGACATTAAATTATTTTCACATAATACATAGTACAAAACAAAAAATAGATTCCCAATGACCGTATTAGTTTACTGTCTTTAGAATCGTAGAACAAAATCTTCTACTCATGGTGAAAGATCGTCAACATCTCCCATAATGATCTTCCCCTTTTGTTTTCTTACCTAAAACCTCTCTCTACATCCGGGGGAAAAGAAAATTGAAAAATGGTGAGCTCAAATGATCAGAAAGGGTGAAAATGAGAACTTAAAAACAATCCATAAACATTTGAACGTTGAAAAATGAACATAAAACATCAAAATATTGAGCAATGACATAAATCTTCGTAGTACAGAAGGCATAGATCATAAAAGAAAATTAATCCTGATAAAATGGAATTGGAAATAAACATGGAATTGTGAAAGGCCATTAATCACATTATATAATTTCCATAGTATCTATGGAATTGCTGCCAAGACAATCCTTGTGGACAAATTCCATTACTAAACTGAGATTACTTTCCATTCGAGCCATGTATTACTGAATCAGATTCACGTGTCGTTCCATCCATGTCTATCTCATGAGATATCGATCCTTACCCAATGCATTTGAGGGAGTTAAAGGTCTCATCCATCTCTTAATGAAATCATTCATTTGTGTGCCACAAAATAAACATAAAGCATTCATCATAACCCAAAGAATAATATGGATTTCATAAAGATCATCCCATTATTACATAATCCATTTAAAACAAAGTGATATAATTTCATTAGAAGAAAAATATATCCATGAAAATTATAGAGACATTATACTTGAAACAAAAACATACTAAATAATTCCACCATAGAAGGAATGTAGTTTTGATAAAACACTTGAAATGAATTCTTGAGGAAAATATTGTTTCTTCATAAAAATCATTTTCTTTTCACAAAATGGCAAGAAAATTCAAAAGAATAGAATTTTTGTTTAAAATAATCATGATATTTTGTAAAGGAAGCTTCATTAAAATAAGTCATTATGAAACTTTAAAAATCAGTTCATGTCGTATAAGTAAAAAAACATTCTTCTCCTAATTTTTCTGGAAAAGTCAAAAAGTACCTCGTATGGTAAACAAAATAAAGATTCCATCCATACCATGTGGTGAAAGTAAAAAACGGGTAAAAATTACTTTAAAAATACATGGATGAATATTAAACATTTTATGAAAAAAAAATTAGAAATCATGTACGTGGATGATAAACATAACCCTAGTAAATACTTACGAATAAAAAATCATGGATAATAATGAGATTAAAACAATTATCTCTTAACATTTATAATAGGTGGAATCATACATGTCATAAAATAAAGAAAATGAAATGACTATGTTAATATCATATCCTTCATAATAAAAATCCTAAAACATTTATGGGAAGCTTGAACGTCGTAAAAAAGAAATAGTTGGTGATTAAGGCATCTGTCCCACATAAATGAAAGTGAGACGAAATAATCCCTTACCTTAAGTCCAATTTCTTCCGTATTTTTGTGATACTCATGTATAGTGTGTTTAAACATATTATTAACTTTTAACATAAACACAATAATATTTATGGTGTCATATATGATTCACTTATTACTTTATAGTACCCTTTCTTTTATCAATTCCATGTTAAAGCTTCGTTTTGTGTAATAATCGTATCATTTATTGTATGTGTTTGGAATTGTTGTTCTTAATAATATTATTAATTATATCATGTTCTATTTACTTCCAAAATGTAAAACAAGATTTATATATCAAATATATTTTGTACATATATGTATAATAGATAGTTTAATGAAATTAAATACACCATTCATGTAGACAGTAGGTCGTACATACGCATGAACGTTGTTTTCATTTTCTTATTGAATTGAATGGAAGTAAGTAGATGACATACATATATATATATACATAAATCCAGTAGAATTATTATGTCATATATTTCATTATTATTCATTATATATAATTTATAATCATTCTTGAATGGTTAAAATGGAGAAAGAATCTAATCGCGTCGTGGAGACGGTAATCCGTACGTACGCACAAGCGATGATATCGTTCCCATAATTATTGAATGGAATTGGAGTGGTTGATATAATATCTTATAATAAGTATATTGTTATAATAATAAAATATAGTTATTATCTCCACCATTTTACCCATCCAAGTAATGTGGTGTTGAAAAAACAGATTACACCACTGCGTGGAGATGGAAAGTCATACGTTCGCACAAGCGGTGATTTCATTTTCCGTAGGATAGATAGATGATGAAATAGGGTTGTTTCATATTTATAATAACAAATCAGTATTTGATTGATACCGATGTGATTAAATTATAATGAAACAAATAAATAAGAGGAAGTATAAGAAGAAATAAATTTGAAATAATCGGTAAAATATACTACCTCTTCTTCGACGCACCTCTTCTAAACGTCCTATTAGGGCACTAAATATGGTCTTTGAAGAAGACCAGGACCCATAATAGGTTTATAGTGAAGAGGATAAGTGAAGTGTATATGGTTTGGCCGAGATTAAATGCTCAAAAGTTTGTGAAGAGGAATGTGAGGAGGTTCCCTTTTATAAGAGAAGAGAGGCACACTTTTAGAATCCTCTAAAATATTAATTTATAATAAACTCAAAACCCACGTAAAAAACACCAAAAATTACTCATTTCCATTGATGAGATGAGATAGGGAGGTAATATCATCAGACAATAAAATTTATACATGTTAGGAATTTATTTTAAACTTTATCTACTTGATCTATCCTAATTTAATCTATTTTATTTTATTTGTGGTAATAATATAATTAATTTTAAATTGTTATTAATATTTAATTATGTGCTGTGAATTTTATATAATTGGATACATTATGTAATTTTCGAACATATAAATTTGAATTTAAAATTTTAAAATATTTTTGTGATTTTTTATCAATTTATAAATATGTTATTTATATAAAATAACAATAGTGTCAATTTTTTTACTATCCATTTATTTAAATTTAAATAAAATCCACATAGAGGATATATTTGAACCAATAGAATTAACAGATTCCTAACTTTTCATATTCATCTAAAAAATTCATGTTTCCAATTAATATCTTCATATAACATTTATTTTAATATTATTAAAACCATTTATTTGATATTTCCTTAATTAAATAATTACTACCACATTATTGTATAATTATTTAATATACTTATTTGTTGCAAAAAAATTAAAAATAAAATACAATTATGAAGATAAATCTAATATCTTCCATAATAATACATTTATTCGAATTTATAATCTTAAAATTTAAACATTTAAATTCTTATATTTATTGAATAAGTAGGTGACAACTTGGACATCATTTAAAATAAAATAATATAACTATCATAATCTATTTTATAAGGCTCCAAATGGTAACATATTCGACCAATGGATGATTATGGTTTTCATGTACCCTAAAAATATGTTTTGGTCAGGTGTTTGTGCCTTTGATTGTCAATATTAGTTATATAAAAATGTTATTATTGATTTTTCACGAAATAAAAAATTTCTCCATCACTATTGTGTCACCATTAATGATAATTATTTAATCCTTAAAAATTATAAATAAAATTACATGATGTAGATAATTTTTTTATCTTTTTTTTTACTACTTATTTTCAATGGGTTATGAATTTTATGGGTAAATTAAAATTATTACACTTATAAGATATAAGAGAGTGACATGTTGTCAATTTCTTTGGTTTTAATAATAATTACATCATTTGAGGGTCAGAAGTCCATGAAATGAATCTATTTTAACCCTTAGGTTATATGGGTTGACTTTTATTCCTCTAATAGAATTTTGGAAGGTGTTATGTAAATTTTATAATCTTATTTTTACCCTTAATTACTCGATTTATTTTTAACTATAGTAAACAAAAATTACCGTAGTTAGTATTCATAATGTATAAAAATAAAAATTTTCTTATTAGAATAGTTTGAAAATAATTATTTAAAATATGGAATCCATTTTTCCAAATTCAAATCACAGAAGATGGAGAGTTTAATTTTTAATTAATCCCGCTGTTGAGAAAACGAGTTTTAAAAGTTAAAACATTGTAAAAGATTGAAATATTTTTACATATGAATTAAATTTAAAATTAATGATAATAACTAAAATTATATTAAATGTTAAAAATATATTCTATTTATAATTTAAAACCATTAAATTTTATAATTTAACCATATAAATTATATTGATGGAAAAAATGGTTTTTAAGAAAAATTTAGCATGTTTTTACTATTAATCAAAATATGAAAGTAAACAGAAAAATATAAAAAAATTATCCAAAGTATATTTTTATATAAATATTGAATTTAATATGATTATATTGTCTAGTTAAACTTATAAACATGTCAAAATCTATATTTAATGTGGTTTCTCCATCAAAAGGATGGAAAACTGCATTTTTTAATAAATACTTATTTTACCCCAAAAAATTATTTTGTTCTCATAGAATATGTGTAAGATGAATTATTATGTAATAAAATTTAATATTTAGTTAAAAAAATTCATAATGGATAGTTTATAATAATATATCATTGTTTAGTAGAACCCAGTATTGCGTACAACACACGCTATCGAGGAAGGTCGCTCTTGTATGCAACACAAGCCAAGAATAGTGTTGTGTATACTACAAGATAATATGGTGTTTCATATAGTGCAAGATAATCTTGGTGTAGCATACAACACATAACATAAAATAAATTAAAAGGAATATTTCTTATAAAATTTCAGGGTGTTACATTCTACCCCCTTTAAATGAATTTCACCCTCAAAATTCATCGGGGTTGTAAATCATTTAATACTCGAAAGTTTCTTTCATAGAAACCCACATCATACAAAGTAATAATAAAAATTAATTTTAAAATGTAAAGTAAAAAACGTAATGGCATCCCAAATAAACACATCACATGGTTTCCACATACGATAACGTGGGTGAAAACATTGATATGGAAGAGAAATCTAACCATCAAGTTCTGATGAAGAGTGGTAGAGAACATTTCTATGATAAATCAAACAATCACAAAGCCATATATTTCTAATGATCTAAGGTACCATTTTCTTCATCGGATCTAAGAGTACCATGAAAACATTATTGGTTTTCAAGATCATTTCCCTAAAGTTGATGAATTTTTTACATAAGGATAAATACTTACTTGATTTCAATGTAATATCATCATTGTTCATTACATGAACGATTTCCACTTCATAAGTTTTTTAAAGAAATGATGTCGAATTTTTTATTCTGTAAGTATTAGCTGGTCATACAATAGAATGATAGGTCATTCCATCTATCTCAAACATAAGGTTAACAAAATTTATTAAATATTCATAAGTCAGTCTATAGAGAGATTAATCATATATAGTTCCAAAAATATAATCATACTTCATATCTCATACCTCATAATAATATAAAACTAATTTCTACTAACAAGGGACTTCCTGTAGGCCAGTGGTAGGTGATAAAGGCTTGTCTCACTTCAGTTGTGGGTTCAATTCCCGCATCCTTGTCCGACGAGACGTGTTGTTGCCCGTCGTACGGGTTTTCCTTTTTCAGAAACAATACTATAAAAATATTTCTGAAAAAATGTCAAAAATATCTAGCCTTAAAAAATTCCATCTGATGTCTAACTTAATTCATTCCAGTCTTTATTTTTATCCAAAATATGTCTGTCTAATCTCATAGTATAATGAATAAGATTACTAGAGAGATCATCTACCAAGCATGTAAATACCATCATTTATCCCCCATATATGATAACCTATATATTGTTGATCACATTCCAAACATGTGAATACCTTAATTATGTATTCTCTTGAAAACCATAATTACCATAGAACCTTAGTGAAAACATGAAAGCTGTCAAAAGTTAACCAAAATCCAAAAATATCTATATACTCAAACCATGATATCACTTTGTCGTTATATCAGTTATGAGATCAAGAATACTATAAAACATATTATTTTATTCTTATCCCTTCATTATCTTCATATCATATGAATTCCAAAAATATTTCAATCACATTTCATTGTTACCGATACCATATAATTATTAAAACCCATAATTAAAAAATAAATAGTTATTCCAATATTCCATAATACTATAAATGAGATTCCATGATACTATATTGAAATCATATTACATAAACACTTAATCATTCAAAAACATCATTTTCATACTCAACACCACAAATAGTGATCACATGTGACTTCCCATTATCTTTTTCCTTATTAATTTTCTCACATGGATCATCATTAACCCTTAGATTAGGGCATTGATTATCATTATGCCCCATTTCCTTTCCCTTGTAGCATTGAAGTTTTAGTTGTATGTTGTCTGTAGTCTTTTCTATTTTCACATCATTAGAAACCTTTTTCCCATTACGTCGGCACTTAGCTACTAGATTACCTACTTTTCCACACTTGAAACATATTCATGTACCTTTTAGACAATCTCCACTAAGCTTCATTCCACATATTGAGCATAAAAAACATTTATATTCTTTTCACCATTGTTATGAGATTTTTCCTTGAACTCCATCATTCATTTCTGGTCAAAACATTGGGATGGATACGTAACACCAACTTACAGTTCTACCTTGATAGCACAACACACAATTTCATCATAGCTACTGAAGTCTCTTATAGGTAATTCCCTTCAAATACTTGGTTCTAATCCACTGAAGAATCTATCAACATTACACCAGGTTTGATGATAAAGCCAGATGCATACATTGAAAGCCTTGTTAAATTCACTTCGTATATACCAACGGACTCATCATCCTTTTTAATAAGCTCAAGTAACTTTGTTCCATATTTGATCGAATACTACGAGGGAATTACTTATTAAAAAACAAGTTCTTGAACTCATCCCATTCCATGGATTAAATTTCATCATGGGGACTTATATTCTTAATTACAGTCCACCACTGTTATGCTTCACCTTCTAAACAGTAAAATGACTTTTTCATGTTCTAAACAGTGAAGTATGGAAAATATATTTTCAATGTTACTGATCCATTTTTCTGCAATAATTGGATCAGAAGACCCATTGAATGAAGGTGGACGTTGCCTCATTAAGGAATCAATAAAATATTGTTCCCTTATCAGTTCATTTGGAAGTCTAGAATGATTTATAGCTTTTGTATGTATAACGATAATATTTTTCACTCAATCTACAATTAAATTTGTTTTTTCAGGAGGAAAATCATTTCATTGTCCATTACATTGACAAACATGTTTCCTTCGGGTTCCATCAATTGTCTAAAACCCAAAAAGAGTAGTGTGAGAGGAAAAAATCAATCTAGGAAAAAAACATAATAAAGGGGGAATATATAACATCTTAGTTTTAATTCAATGATTGTTACCATAATTCTAGGACTATAACCTATACTTATACATAACCTTAGGGACATCCTTACACATACCATAGTAATCTATCTAGGGATCTCACTAAAGCTTTCTCATCCTAGTTTCTAAAGGTTAACTAAACCTTTAATCTAATACCAACTGTAGTGACCTGATTCCTGACTTACATAGACATTACATTACTTTATAGGAATACAAATTACATAACAAAAACAGATTCCCAATAACTATATTAGCTTAGTGTCTTTGGAAACTCAAAACAAAATCTTCTAATCTTGTTGAAAGATCTTTAACATCACCCCTAAAAATATTATCCTTTTGTTTTCATACCTATAACCTTTATTTATATCCTGGGGAAAACATAACATAAAAATGGTGAGCTAAAATGATCATTAGGGGTATACAAGGAAATGTTAAAAAATTCCATAATCATTTGAATGTAAAAACATGAACATAAAACCTCAAAATATTGAGGAAAGACATAAATCTTGGCAGTAAATAAGGCATATATTATAAAGAAACTTTTATCATGATTAAAATGCAATTGAATAAAACATGGAATTGTGCAAAACCATTATGCACATTATATGATTTCATTAGTAGCCAAGGCATTGCTGCCAATACCGTCATAGTGGACAGAGTCCATTACTGAAACCGGTTAACTTGTCGTTACATACCTGTATTACTGAACCAGATTCACTTATCGTTACAGCCATGTCTATCTCATGAGATATTGATCATTACCCAATGAATTGGAGCGAGTTATAGGTCCCACCCATGTCATAATTAAATCATTCAATTGTGTGCCACAAAATAAACATAAATCATTAATCATAACCCAATAAATAATATGGGTTTCAAACACATCATCTGATCATAACATAATCCATAAAAAACAAGTGGATATCATTTCATAATAATAAAAATCAAACCATTTAAATAATAGAGATATTATAATTGGACCATAAACTAACTAAATAATATCATCATTGATGGAAAGTATTTTGGATAAAACACTTGAAATGAATTCTAGAAGAAAATTTACTTTCTTCTTCAAAATCATTTTCTTATCACAAAATACATTCATATTTTAAAAGAATATGATTTTTGTTGAAAATATTCATGAAATCTTGTAGAGGAAGATTCTGGAAAATAAGTCATTATGAAACCATAAAAATATGTTCATGCCATATAAGTTAAAAAAACATTCTTCTCATACTTTCGATGGAAAAGTCAAAAAGTACCTCATGTGGTAAAAAAAAGAAAGATTTCATCCATACCATGTGGTAAAAGTAAAAAAGTGTAAAAATACTATAAAATTTCATGGAAGAATAGTAAAAACATTATGAATTTTTTTTTGAAAACATGGACAAGGATGATAAACAAAAACCCAATAAATACTCTAGAATAAACAATCCTGGATAAGAACGAGATTTGAATAATTATCCCATACCATTTATAATCGGAGGAATCATACATGTCATAAAATAAATAAAATTACATGTATATGTAAATATCATATCCTTCATAATATAATTCATAAAACATTCATGGGATTATTAAACACCATAAAAAACAAATATTTTCCAATTAAGGCATATGTCCCACAGAAATAAAAGTGAGACGAAATAATCCCTAACCTTAGGCCCAATTTCTTTTGTATGTGTTAGAAACCTGTGTATAGTGGGTTTAAACATATTATTAAATTGTAAAAGAACCACAATAATATTTATGATATCATATATTATTCATGTCTGACTTTATATTACCCGTTCTTTTGTCAATTTCATGTTAAAGCATCATTTTGGGTAATAATCATATCATTTACCGTACTTATTTGGACTTGTTGTTCATGATATTATTATTATTATTTATATCATTATTTACTTACATCCATAATGTAAAACGTGATTTATATATCATATATATACAGTATATATTTTTTTAATAGATAGATAAATGAAATGAAATACACCGTTCAATAAGACAGTAGGCCGTACGTATACAAGAACGTTTTTTTCATTTCGTAATTGAATTGAATTGAAGTTAATAGATGACATACATAGATATATATATATATATATCAAGTAGAATTATTATGTAATATATTTTATTATTATTCATTATATATAATTAATAATCATTCTTGAATGGTTATCATGTGGAATGAATCCCATCGCCTCATAGAGACCGTAATCCGTACGTACGCACGATCATTGATATTATTCCCATAATTATTGAATGGAATTGGAGTGGATGATATAATATCTCAGAATTAGTATCATTATATAATAGTCATATATAGTTATTATTTACTCTATTTTACCCATCATAGTAATGTGGTGTTGGTAAAACAAATTACTCCACGGCGTGGAGACGTTAAGCCATATGTACACACACGCGGTGACTTCATTTTGTTTAGGATGGATAGAATGTGAAATAGGGTTGTTTCATATTTATACTAACATATCAGTATATGTGTTATATTGATATTATTACATTATAATGAAACAAATAAATAAGAGGAAGTAGAAGAAGAAATAAATTTGAAAGCATCGCAAAAGGATATTACCTCTTCTTCAACACGCTTCTTCTAAACCTCTACATAGGGAACTAAATTTGCTATTTAAAAAGACCAGGATATCTAGTAGGTTTCTTGGGAAGTGGATAAGAGAAATTTATAGGGCTTTTCTGAGCTTGAAGGATAAAAATGTTGTGAAGAGGAGAGGGAGGAGGTGCCCTTTTATAAGATATGAGAGGGGCACTTTTGGAAACATCTAAAATATTAATTTAAAATAAACTCAAAAACCATGTAAAAACCTCCAAAACGACTCAAATACTATGATGAGATTAATTGTGGTTGTAATCTCACCAGAAAATAATATTTATACATGTTGGAAATTTATTTTAAAACTTATCAACTTGATTTATCCTTATTTAAAGTATTTAATTTTATTTGTGATAGTAATATTATAGATTTTAAATTGTTATGAAATATTACATATGTGTTTTGAATTATCAATAATTGGATACTTTATGACATTTTAGACTATATAAATTTCAATTTATAATTTTTAAATATTTTGGTGATTTTAAAACAATTTAATAATATGTTATTTTTATAAAATAATAATAGTTTCAATTTTGACCGTATTCATTTATTTGAATTTAAATAAACTCCACATAGATGATATATATGAAAAATAAATATTTAATAGATTAAAAACATGTCATATTCAACTAAAAAATTCATGGAGAACATTAATTTGTTCATATTAAATTTATTTTAATATTTTTAAAATCATTTATTTGATATTTCCATTAATAAAATAATTACTACAACATTTTTGTATAGTAATTTAATATACATATTTCTTGTATAAAAATTAAAAATAAAATACTATGATGGAGATAAATCAAATATCTTCCATAATAATACTTTTACTCGAATTTATAATCTTATAATCACAACATTTAAATTGTTATATTAATTAAATTATGAAGGTGACAACTTTTACATAATTTAGAATAAAATAATATAAGTGTCATAATTTCTTATATAAGGCTCAAAATGGTCAAATATTCTACCATTGGATGGTTATAATTTACATGTATACTACCAATAGGTTTTTTTCTGGTGTTTGTGCTTTTTATGGTCACTATTAGTTTAATTAAAACTATATTATTGATTTTTCTCTAAATAAACTATCTCTACATCACTATTGTGTCACCATTAATGATAATTATTTAATACTTAAAAATTCTAAATAAATTAACCTGATGTAGATAATTTTGTAATATTTCTGTTGACTATTTATGTTCGATGTTTTATGATGTTTATCACTAAATTAAAATTATTACACTTATAAGATATAAGAGAGTGACATGTTGTCACTTTCTTTGGTTTTAAAAATAATTACATCATTTCAATAGTAAAAGGTATATGAAATAAATATACTCATATTTTTAGGTGATGTGGGTCGACTTTTATTCATCCAATATTATTTTTGTAGGTGTTATGGTAATTTTATAATATTATTTTTACCCTTAATTACCCGATTAACTTTTAACTGAAGTAAATAAAAATTATTGTAGGTACTTTTCATAATTTCTAAAAATAAAAAATAGCTTATTATCATAATTTAAACCCATTTATTCTAAATAAGTAATCCATTTTTCCAAATTCAATAAAAAATATGAAGTATTTAATTTTATATTAATCCCACTTGTGAGAAAATGGGTTTTAAATGTTAAAACATTGCAAAAGATTGAAATGTTTTTACATATGAAACCAATGTAAAATTAATGATAATGTTTAAAATTATATTAAAGGGTAAAAATATATTCTATTTATACTTTAAACCCATTAAAATGTATAATTTATCCATAAAATTTTTTTTGGTAAAAAAAGTTGTTTTTATGAAAAATTTAGCATATTTTTATTATTCATCTAAATATGAAAGATAACAGAGAAATATAACAAATTCATCCAAAGAAAAATTTTATATCTATATTTCAACGAATAAGTTTATTTTTTCTTATTGAACTTATAAATGTTTCAATAACTAGATTTAATGTCGGTGCGCCATAAAAAGGCAGCAAAACAACATTTTGTAAAAAAACTTATTTTACCTGAAAATTTTATTTTGTTCCCATAGCATGTTCTAGAGTATGTGTAAGATGAATTATTATATAATAAAATGTCAAATGTAGTTAATAAAATTCATAACGGCTAGTTTATAATAATATATTGTTGTTTAGTGAAACTCGGTATTGCGCACAACACCCGATATCGATGAAGGTCGCTCTTGCATTTAACACACGCCAAAAATAGTGTTTCGTATACTACAAGATAATATGGTGTTTCGTATTGCGCAAGATAATCTTAGTGTAGCGTACAAAAAAAGACATCAAATAAATTTAAAAGAATATTTCTCTTAAAATTTCAGGGAGTTATATATTATACCTTCAAGAAGGTAAAGTTCGAGCACATGAATTCAGAAGGGTTGTTTCATCCACTTATATTGCACATTTTGAAGTGGAATAATGTCATAGTGGACATTATGATGCGGTAATCAAAGTCAACAACGATTTTTGAAGATAGGTAGGTGATTTTCTAGCGGGTGATTAATGCTTCCAAGATTTTATAGATATTATAGACTTGCTTAATGGGAGATATTGGAAATCTCTGGGTTAGTGAGATCATAATCTAAAATGGATACCCCTTGATCATTATTTTAGTCATATAATCACATGTTATATCATGAACCGTCCTAGTGGGTCCCATTTAGTTACTCCAGATGCCACCTCCAATAGGCCAAGGAATAGTGATTAGTACTGAGTAGTCTTATCATTAACATGGGATGCATTTCCTTAGTACATGTACACACAAACATCTCCAACCCCAAAAATGATTAAATTAAAAAACCACTATGGAAAAAAATTGATGCATACATTTAATCCCAACCAACATAGTATTATAAAAAGTAATGTGTGGAATGTAAATTGAGCAAGAATAAAAGCCTACCAAAATAAGAGTCTGCAAACTAAAAATTATATCATGTATGCACAGATAGATACTATGATTATTTCTTGTAGCTATAGGAACACCTCACCCTATACAGAACATAGAATTCTCAATCTGGTCCATGTCTGTAATGGACTCTATCAAAATGATGCACATCTGCACAACACACAACACAAGTGGGAAAGCCTGTGCAAGGGTTAGTATAACAATAAATAGTAGAGGTCCCCAAAAACCACAAAGAAACACACAATGTAAACAAACAGTTAGATCTATACAGTATTTTTATACTGAACATATATTAAGATAAAAACATCTAGATATACTCAAAACCTATACGTTTAGTCAACAAAGACCACATACCCACACTGGGGATTTCGTTCGAATATTCCACGAAGCACTCATCTGGGAGAACTCCAGCCACGAGTCTGATAACTCTAATGGCATCCGTCCGAGAAGTACTATTCGTTGGGAAAATCCATGAGAAATATAGATGCACTGATAGATCTGAAGAGATAAAAAATACACTCATTTTGATATAACACAAACCAGAGTAGGAAAATGTGACAATTCAAATTACAATACATAGATGAGGATCACTTCCAGGGCCTTGGAAGATACCACATGTAACGAACCAAACCTTTTTTAATGAAAATTCCTCTTAATCTAATTTAATATCTTATTGCATTTATATAAAACATATGAACTTCCATGAATTCATTTTTCTTGATTTTAATATAATGTTAATGAATTTTATCATTTCTAATATAGCTGTTTAATAGTGATCATATGATTAGTATAAATATAGGTCTTTAACAAATACAATTTACGCTGTCAAAGGAAGCGATGTTGTCATCTAGTAGAATTGATCCATTTTAATATCATTTCATGGATATTAGAAGAGTTTTTGTTTCACTAGGATTAATTATTAACAAATACCAAGCCAAGATTCAACATGTTAAGCTTGAACTGAACCACCTACGGGAGAAGTGGAAGTTAATAGAGATTACCACTCAGGCGGTGTTATTCGAGGCACCCCTAGAGTATGTCCCCATCACACACCTTACCATAAGGTCTTATACGGGTGTTATAAGGGGTTATTTTACATGATACTAGATATATGATTATTTTCATAATTTTTTTATAAATAATATACATTCATTTTATTATATTTACTTTGTAAATGTTTTTTTGGAAGAAAAAATTAGATTTTTAGTTAACATTAAAATTCAATTATGAAATCTATTTTGATGAATTAAATTATTTTTTAATTAAATAATATTTTAATAAAATATTACTACTACATTAAATTTTGTTATTTATAGGTGATAGTATAATTTTTAGGCATACAATTGTATTTTTTATTAAGCTTGGAAAACTATTTTTTTCAAAACACGTGAATTTTGAATCAATGTTGGTTTTTATTTTAACAATTTTAATTAAAATATTTTGAATATTATTTACATAAAAATAATATCATTTTTGTATTCAGTACATTGTAATTATATAATGGTTAGTTTTTTATAATTTTCCAAGACAGTCGAATTTTTGGGTAAAAATTGAATATCATTTAAAAATATAATCTGTTTTATGACATCATTATGACCCAATAGCGATTTAATAAAATTATATAAAAGGGTTGTTCAGACAATAAATATTTCTCATCTTAAAAAATGTGATTTTAGATTTGTTTCATTAATTTTATGATGCCTTAATGGAACCTACAAGTCTTATAAAATGTTTTAACATTTTAAATTTATTTCCTTGATAGTGTGACACACCTCCACATAAGAAAACATGATATTTTAATAAGTTTGGCCATTATATTCATAAAATAATTTTTCCACTCCCCAATTGAAAAACCATGCGATATACAATGGGTTGTTTTGTGGTTTAAAATATTTAATTACATTGATTCCAAAAGTTATGTTTCTGAAATATTAATGAATTCCCCTCTCTTTTCCTATATAATCCCACCCAATATCCCACTTCTATTCAGTAAAATCAATTAGAGTAGGTCCATACTATTCCGTCCTCTCTCTATAATCCTCACAAGTCACCCCATTCTCCCAGGAATCCTCGCTGTAGCCTCTATCAATCTGTTGGGATCACACTTCCATGTAATCAATTTAATCTATTCTCGTTTTTTACAATTTTAATTATGTTGTTATACTCCTTTTTTAATTAAAAATAATGGGGTATGATTTAAAACCTCTCTCATACTTCCCTCCATATTTTTTAGTGATTATATAACTCTTTCTCTCTCGTTAATTCCTCCCATGTACACCTATTACTATGATGAAATTCCGTAATGAATTTCACTTTTCCCATTTACATTTAACCAATTCTTTTATATTATACATATATATTCCATTAATACGTTGGAGTGTTATGTTCTATGACCCCAGTACTATCCATTTCATGTATAAATGATGATATTCCCCTATCTCTCTCATCAACCCTTTTTACAATTTCTATTTCAAGTCGTTATGGTGCGGAAGTTACACCAAAATTTCCAATACCCATATCATCCTATATGTGAATACAATACCCAATTCTCTATCAAGAATATTAACATTTATTAACATGTACATGTTGATTTAGGACATACAATTTTTTATTCCACATTTCTTATTAATGGAATAAATTATGATGTTTAATTAATTCATGTTATATGGTAGATGTGGCACAGTTATGCAAGAAATGAAATTTTTATAAAAGGTGTTTCTTGATAGCTCTCCAATTCATTGGGTATGGAATAATATCATGATACACCATGTACAATGAGGTTTTACTCATGCTAATTAAATTTAAATTCATTTTTACTCATTCATATTCAAGTGTAACAAGGTTTTACTCATCCTCCATTTGAAATGAGCCTTGGGTCATGCTAATATCATGTTAAATGTTTTTCCGATATTTCCATGTTATGATAATCATGCTATATCATTAATTTATGCTCATTTTTATATTTTTCACCATTTATATGACTATTTTCTAACATGTACTGTATTCTTCATTTTATTCCATTTTTACTCCCTTACTAGGCTTTATAGCTCACCCTTTTCTGATGCATGACCTCGGGTAATCCCATGAAATGCAAGGTATAAGGGAATGCAATGTTCATTTAAAATAAGTATTCAAAAAATATTTTGTGTCTCATGTTCTATGTTTTTAGGTAATTTTCCTAATTTTACCAATACACATTACATCTCAATCCACAGAGTTGTCTTATGTGAATGATTTTGTAATTAATCATGTTTAATTGTATAATAAATATGATGGTTTTCATAGTTGGTATCAAAGGATGGGTTTAGTTATTTTTGTGATTAATATTACAAAACCCTTCTAAAAGACTTAGGTATAAGACAATGTGTAATAAATATATACCTAAATTTTGGTGAGTGTAGAGTAAGGGGCTTATCAAAAAAATACATCAGTGTCTAGATACAAACTAGTAAAGGTGACTCTGGCATAGATGTTTCTAGGTGTAAAACCCAAAAACCCCGCTTTGAGCTAGACTCGAACGGGAACTAGTGCACAACAATGGAATTTTCAAAAAACATAGTAATGACACTCTGAGGGTATATACTTTGGTAAATTCCTAAGCATAGTATGAACCATTAATAAGGGAATAAAAAATGACCCAAAGAATATATGTTGGAAATTAGATCATGGATAACATAAATTGGTGCCTATAAATTCAATAGATAATGAAATAAATGTAATTTATATGTTATCAATTTTTTTCATTGGATTCCACATTATGTGTTAACCCCAACATTCAAGTTCATCCAGATAATGTCTAGTAATGGGAGGACTCAAGATAAAAACCAATGTAATGATCATTGTGATGGTTGGTCTAATGAGAATCCCAATCTGATTGGAGCAGGAATCAAAAAAATATGTTTTGATACTATCATAGATAACTCATGTTTTGAACTGAATCATGGGTCATGATGAATGTTCACCCCCCCCCCTCATGAAATAACATGCCACAATCAAGAACTTCATGAGACAAATCAATCCTACTTTTAATGTATCATATGATCCCTCAATCAAAGAACAATGGATCAACACCATTGAAAAGATCTTTTCAATCCCTTAATGTTCTAAAAAAATATAATTTTATTCTTGATGCTTATTATATGGAGGTGAATCTAATAAATGGTGAACATTGATAAAAAATACTAATCCAGGAGAATAGATCTAGGCTTTGGAATTGAAGTATTTTTTAAAAATGTTTTTTGATAAATATTTTTTGCACACAATCCGACATAAGATGCAGAGGGGCATCCTTTTCTTCTAGAAAAAACGAATAAAAATTCATCCCAGCATACAAATAATACTTCACAACGACTTCACAGTACACCTTTGGATTTTTATTTACCGCCAAATGCAAGGTTGACCGCTACTTTGGTGGGGTAAAACCTATCCCACAGAGATCCCTGGTGATCCATGACTTCAATAACTATAAGGAAATTGCATGTTGTGCCCTCAAAATCAATAAGTGGATAGGCAAATCTCAGGGGTATCATGGGGATAAGAAGTAGAAATTTGTCTTTAATTCTAGTGATCTAATGGATAAATCCTATTGTTATAAAAAATTACAGCACACCACTTCCAATGGTGTAAAAAGAAGAACCACAAAAATTTCCTAAAGGGGATGAGGAAAGTCTTTAGGTGTGGAAGAGAAGGGAACCAGGCCACTACCAACCGAAAAGAAAACCCTTCTACTATGAAAGTGGAGAGGAATTCCCCATTGGACCCTGACCACATAGTTCATTACATCAACTACAATAAACCAGGTCACTTTTCAAACCAGTACGCTATGAAAAGGGTTTTTGGAGGAAACCAACAACATTCATAGTAGCAAGGGTGATCTATTTCCACCACAATTTCCAAATAGAACCTCGCAAATGATGTAGTTATTGGTACACTAGTTATTCATTAAAAATATAAATTTATTTTTCTAGTTCTAGGAATTATTTTATATCCGTAATGTTTAGTAGAATAATCCCAACACCACCATAAATCAAGTATGTAGAGATTTCAATGAGAATTGAAAATGGGTAAATCATTAAAAACCATTAATATAACTCCTCCCACATCACAATTTGTGGATTAAACATCCCAGCATACCTCTTCATACTCCATATGGGGGAATTTGAATAATTTTTTAGCATGTATTGGAATTCCCTATATAGAGCCAACACAAATTGACGTGAGTGGGAAATAACTCTTCAAATTGAGAATCGCCCCTGATTATGTACAAGTGTAAGTGGGAGGATGTATATTCTTCCGATAAATCAAAGATATTACTTCCCCATGATCATTAATATCATTCTCAAGTGATTGAGTCTATGGAATCAACAATCCTTAAAGATATTCTTATTAAAATGGAATTCACTGAAGTGCTTCCTGAGGAATTTCCTGGTCTTCCTCATTGAAGAGATGTAGAATTATCGATTTATCATATACCTCAAGATTTTCCAATATCCAAGACTCTGTATAGAATATCTATTATAGAGCATGAGGAGATAAAGAAAAACCTATATGGGAATCTGGATAAAGGGTTTATACTTCTATGTGCATCCCAATGGGGTGCACCGGTCATCTTTTTCATGAATAATGATGTGCCAATGTTCCATTTCTTTAATTATCATGAGCTAAAAAAAATCACAAAAAGAACAAGTATCCTCTACTAGGAATTGATGGCTTGTTCGAATAGCTTAATGGAGCACAATACTTCTCCAATGTGGATATACAGTTGGGATATTACAATGGGTAAAGAATGGGTATATCCCCAAGACTTCTTTTTGTACAATGTATGGGCACTATTAATTCATAGTGATTACTTTTAGGCTCTCTTACTCTCCATAAATCTCCAAGGATATGATGAATAAATTCTTTAGAGATTAAATTCAAAATTTTATCATTTTCATTATCAACAATATTATAATAAACTCCAAATCCAAGGAGGAGCATGGGGAGTATATATGCACTGTATTATAGACTTTTGAAAGGATAATATCCTTGAAATGTTCATTATGTGTGAGTTCTAGTTTAAGGAATTCTCATCAGCATAAAAAATGAGATATCTATGGATCCCTGCAAGATAACTATAATTAAGTGATGGATAAGGCCAACATTGGTGATGGATATCCATAACACCCTGGTGTTAGCTGGATATTATCATTGACATGTGAGAAATTTCTCACGAATGTTAAACCCTCATAAAAAGATAACTCCAAAGTGAGTCATGTTTTCATGGAATGATGAATGTGAAGAGAGCTTCGAGGAGTTGAAAAAAAGGCTTATCACTATTCTTGTTCTCTCACTACCAACCAATGGATAATTTTTTATAGTATTCAATAATGATTTGAAGAAGGTATTGGGTTGTGTGTTGATGCAGATGATATTTAATGCCTATGATTAAAGGAAATTTAATGTTCATGAACAAAACTATTTAACACATGATCTGGTGTTGGATGCAATAATCTTCACTTTAACAATATGGTGACATTACATCTTTGAGGAGATGTGTTAAATATATACGGATAAAAAAATCCTCATGTATATATTCACACAAAAAGAGCTGATTATGAATCAACAATGATGGTTACATCTTATCAAAGACTGTGACATCTCAATCCATTACATCCCTGGGAAAGAGAACTGGTTGGAAGAAGTTCTATGTAGAAAGGACCCAGCGATTCTATGATTGATGACAATTGAAAATGATCCAATCTTCTTATATTTGATGATGATAGACAAGGTAATCACAAACAAGGGAGCATTATCAATACATTCACAAAATATTTCTCAACCAACCCTTTTGGAAAGGTTACTGGATGATCAATATGTTTATGAGGGAATTCCGATGAAAGTAGAAGGTATCAAAAAAATCCTTGGAGTTCAATTTTAATGAATAAAGAATTGTGATATTTGGTTCAATATAATGTGTTCCCTAAAATCTGGAGATAATGGAATAAAATTTGGATGATGTTTTTTTTTGAAATACTCCATTCACCTTCATTGTACAAAGATATATTATGATCTCTGTAATCATTATTGGTGGAAAACATGAAGAAGGAGAATGTTGAGTATACATCAATGTCCCTAGTATGTTAGAAAGTAATGTCTGAGAGAACGACGTCAAAGGGTATGATGCGACCATTACACATAAGAACATGGAAATGGGAGAACGTCAACATAGACATTGTCATCGGACATTCAATGACACCAAATGGAAACAATTCTATCTGGGTTTTTGTTTATTATCTTAAGAATACTAAACGATTAATTGAAATTAATAAATATTTTTCATTAGATCAATTGGAATGGATATAATTATAAGAAGTGGTAAGGCTGCATGGTGTACCACAATCAATTGTATCTGATGAAGATCGAAAATTCACCTCTATGTTCTAGAAGAGTATCCATCTCGCTATGAATACTGAGATTAACTATAGTATATATTTTCATCCTCAAACTGATGGAAAATCATAGCGGACTATCCAAACACTTGTGGATGCGTTTAGAGCATACTCAATGGAATTCAAAGGAGGATGGAATCAATATATTCCTCTGGTTGATTTCTTTTACAACAACATATTTCACTAAATATTCCAAATGGATCCTTATGAATCCCTTTATTAGATGAGGCATAGAACACTATCATGTTGGGATTATGTTGGGGAGAGAAAACTCTTAGGTCCAAAAATGGTCGATAAAATGGTGTATAAGGTTAAGACCATCCAATAGCACATTAATGCTTCTCAGAGTAAAAAAAAAGAGCTATGTTTCTTATCATCTACAAGACCTAGAGTTTAATGTTGGAGTCATGGTATTCCTCTATATATCATAGTGTAATAGATTTATGAAATTTTGGAATGATGGAAATCTTAGTCCAAGGTACATTGGACATTTTGATGTCATTGATCTCATTGTAGCAGTGGCCTACAGACTATCAATTTCAACTAACTTATATCATGTACATTATGTATTCCATGTATAATTCTTGAGGATTTACATACATGACTCATCACATTTACTCAATCCAGAGGTGGTACCATTGGATACTGGCGTCTCCTATAAATAAAAGATGGGAATGATCGTACATCATTGATAAAAGGTTCAAAAAAATTAAACAATGCCCCTCATCAAGGTGTTACTGAGAAACCACGAGTTTAAAGAGGAAATGTGGTAATCAGAGAAAGTTATGTGGGGGAGTTCCCCACATATACTTCAGTGTGGGAAAATGAAATTTCAAGTGTGAAATTTCTTAGTGGGGGAAGATTGTACCGACCTATACTTTTATTAATGATAATTCCTATGGAACAATTTAAATTTTTTTATTATGGTTATATAAAATATATACACATACATGGTTTTATGTTTTTGGATTTTAAAATACCATCAATAATTTTTACCATTTCTAATATATACATTGAACATTTGCTACATCATTACTATAAATATAGGGCTTTAATAACTCCAATTTACTCCGACAAAGGAAGCGATGACCTCATCCCATAGAATTTATTTATATGAAGCACATTTATAGAAGCAAGGAAATGAGGTTGCATCACTAGTCTTCACTCAGGACCAATCCTAATCCGAGCATCAAAACGTTATGCATTAATATAACCACCTATGGGAGAAGACGAAGTTAATAGATATTACCATCTAAGCGATATTATCTGAGCTGCCCCAAGAGTATGTCTCCATCGAACACCTTACCCTTATATATTATAAGGGTGTTATTGGGGGTTGTGTAACAAGACCATGAAACTATGATTATGTGAGTTTTTTATAAATAATATACATTCATTTTATTATTTTTACTTTGTAAATCCTTTTTTAATGTACAAATAGTATTTTCAGTAAATATTTAAATTCAATTAAGAAATAAATTTTGATTAATTAATGGATTTTTGAATTAAATTTTATTTCAAAAAATAGTAATTCTAAATTAATTTTTTTAATTTTAAATTATCATATAATTTTTAGGAAAAAAAGTTTAATTTTTATTCTGGTTGGAAAACAGTTTTTTTCAGTAACCATAAATTTTAAATAAATTAAGGTTTTTATATAAAAAAGAAAATTTTCATATTTATAAAATTATTTAAATAAAAGTAATATCATTTTTTGATTCTGGACGTCGAAATTATCTAATAGTGAATTATTCTTTATTTTCTGAGACAATCAAATTTTTGGGTTGAAATTATATACCATTTAAATATATAATGTGTTTTATGAAATCATAATGATCCAATAGTGTTGTAATAAGATACTATGTAATGGTTGTTAGGAAAATATGGGTTTTAACTATAAAAATTTTGATTTTAGTTTTGTTTGATTAATTTTATGACGCCTTAGTGGACATTCCAAGACTTGTAAAATATTTTAATATTTTAAAATATTTCATTTAGAGAGTGACTCACTTCCACATAAGAAATTCTAATATATAAAAACTTTCTGCCATTGGAAATATATAATAATGTTTTACACTCCCCGTTTGCAAACACAATGGGAATAAACGATGGTTTTTTTTGGGTTTTTAATATTTAATCATATAGATTCTAGAACCAATGATTTTGAAATATTAAATAATTCCGCTACCTTTTCCTATATAAACCCACCCGAGCACCCACTTCTCTTCACTAAAAACCCTAGGATCATGTCTCTAATCTACCCTCATTTCTCTAAAATCCTTTCTAGGCACCTTATTCTCCCATGAATCCTCTCTCAAGCAACTCCCAAGCCTTTCAGATCACACTTCCACGTAAAGTATTTATTCCTTTTTCTTTTTTGTCTGAATTTTATTATGTTGTTATAAACAAATTTCAGTTAAAAATGTTGGGGTCTGAGTTCTCAATAGCCACATACTTCACACATTGTTTTTGAATTATACAATACCTCTTTATCTTTCATTAATTCCTCCTATTTACACCCATTACCATGCTGAAATTCTGTAAGTAATTTCTCTCTTCTCATTTACATTTAAGAAATTCTAGTATATTTTTCATCTAAATTCCCTTACATATGTTGAGGTATTATGTTCCATGACTCCCTTACTGTCAATTTCATGTATAAATGATGAGATACCACTTTTTCTCTCATAAACCTATTTTATGATTTCTATTTGACATCCTTATGCTGCCGATGTTACACCAAAATTTCCCATTCCAAAATCATCTGGTAAGTTAATACCATACCCATTTCTCTATAAAGGGTATTAAACCTTATAAACATGTACTTTTTAATATATAAATTACATTTATTTATTCAAGATCTATTATTTGTGGATTAAATTAGTATTTTTAATGAATTCTTGTTATATGATCCATGTGGGACACTTGTGCATGAATGAAATGTTTATAAAGGGTGTGTCCCGAGCGCGCTCCAATACATTAGGTAAAGAATAGTATCACGATAAACCTGGTATGAGGGATTATTCATGCTAATTCATGTCTGATGAGGTTTACTAATGATACTTCTAGTGAAATTAGGGTTAACTCATGCTCCATGTTCAATAAACCATGGCACAAGATAATATAATATTAAATGATGTTGCCACATTTCCATGTTATGATAATCATTCTATATAATGTCTTTATGTTCATGTTTTTCTTATACTCCATCGGTATTACTATTTCTTAACATGTATTATATTCTTCATGTTATTTCATGTTTACTCACTTATTCACCTTTATAGATTACACTTTTTTATGCATGTCCTTAGGTTATCTCATTCAATGCTAAGTATGAATGAATGTTTTGGTCTTGTAAAAGATGTTTTCACTAAATATGTTGTGATTTATGATCATTATTGTTATGTAAGGTTCCTAATTTTACCAAAATAGTGGACCTACCGATCCTCAGTGTTGTCTTACATTCAATTTTATGCAATAAATCATTTTTAAGTGTGTAATAAAGTGCACAGTTGTTATACCACGAGACATCAAGATTCACCTTCTATATAACGAATTATAGTTCTATAGGATCAGTCACGTTGATACATAACTCTACCTAAGTTCAATAATGGAGAGAGTATCTCACTTCGGGCCTCTTAGAGGGATACATGTCTCTATCATAGAAAGTCATGCAGAAGGATCCTATTCATGTGGAAGGAAATGATACATTACCTTCAAAAGAGTGAGAAAGGGGAACTATGCCAAAAAAACAAATCCAATGAATGGTGGAAAATATAATCAAGCCATATAGAAGAGTGTAAAATGCCTATAGTAGTGCTCACACGATGTTTCCCATGACTCTGAGTACTACCCATGTTCAACGAACCTATTCATGAGAACATGTTTTGTAAAAAATGCATATACACGGCATGTAGGAAGGATCACATGTTGTTTCAAGGTATCTAGGATCTGCTCCGTGCTTGATGGCCATGTGCCCGTACATGATCTCCTCCCATGCATGCCAACCCATTTAACTGACACACTAGGTGACCCGTCTAACTAGCCACATCTAGCCTTTTGGTGGAGTAAATGGGGTTTAGTCCACCACGTGTTTTTGTATTTTCTGAGATACATCTCGAGTCGCATATAAATTCCCACAAGACATGTGAAAATGGTCACACACCATGTAAATTCTTCCTGTAACCAGGTAACTCCATCCGCCACTAGGTCGGACCCACAAAATGTGTCTTTTGGGAGAAATTTGTGTCCTTCACCATGTGTAGCGCGTAAGACCTGGCCACTACCATGCTAACCCCACATGATGTTTTTAATGAAGAACACACAATGTTCTCCATGTTTTTCCAAACATCATGTTCTCTGTTCCGCACAATGAGGAATCATTTGTTCCTCGATCTGGCCACCCAATTGATGTAAAACTCAATGATTGAGGTTTCACGAAATCCTGAATACATATCCATTATTTCGAGCCTCCAATCATCCCAAAAAAACCTCTCAATCTACCTGTGTGAAGAACGCTCGATGAACGATCCTCTTCAATCCGAGCCGATTTATCATCTGACATCGTCATCTTACCTCTACTAGGTTGTTGCTATGTTCAATATATGATTTAGGATAATTACATCACGAAATGGTTTCACAATGATATATTTTGATTCGCCCCGCGAAGAACACAAAGAACGTGGGGTGAAGGGGGAAATTCTATAAGAAAAAGAGGAACTGACCTCAATTGTAGTTCATCCAAGAATTGATTTTCTCCTATTAAAAGGATTGAATAGGGAAAATAAATAAAAAATTCAACAATTATTATATAAAAATACGAGAATAAAACCCACAAAAGAAACAAAAATGAACACACCCGAAAGAATGCATGATCTGCAAATCAACCGGTATTTGGGTTGATATGTGTTGTTTGAGAGATATGTAATATTATTCACTAACATTATTTCCCACGGTGTATATAAAACCCCTTTAACATGTAATTTATTTAATTTTTTGATCTCCATTTTTTTCAGTTCCATTTTATGTTATTCATTTTTGGGATTATGATTCAATGTTACAAAAGTATTAATGATTTTATGTTACAATCTCATCATTTACCAGGACTGTTTGTGATTAAGTATCCAATTATAAATTATTATAATATAATTCTCAATAAATATCCTCAATTTTATTCAACTATTTTTATTCATTATATAATAGTGTTATTTTACCAGTTATCTAAAATTTCTTAATAAATATAATTAATCACTTTTTAACAAAATCTTTCTTTATTTAACTCTTCCCCAATGTTTTTGTAAAAATTTTATCAATAATATTTTTTATCAATTATTATTTTTTAAATAAATTTTATCCCATGGCTCAAATATTTCAATTTTTTGAATGAAATGACCAATTTATTATTTAATCAATTACATTTTGGGTGTTTATGTAAATGTAAAATGAATATTAATTTTTACATGTATAATATGAAATTATTTCACTACTTTCCTAAAAAATAATTATGTCAAATATTCGTTTATAATAAATAAAATATATTTTCAGTTATTTTTTTTAAAAAAAAATTCAATTCCTCAACAATTGTTATGTATATTTTCCTCATTAAATTTTTTAAATGATATTTCAATATTATTTTAATTCTAATATTACATATATTGTTGTTACATATGTCGTACTAGGGATGTTGTCCATGCTAACCATTAACATTATTTCTTTGAATGGTTTATGTAAAAATTAAATAATGATTAGGAAACTTTTTCCTCTTCCATTGGTGATATAAATGTGGAAATTCGTATGAAACTGGATTCTCCCTAAATGTTATTATGAGTTGAAATGATAATGAACCATGTTTCTTCTTCAATGGATATGATATGATGAAATGATTATGATAACCATTTCATTTCATGTGTTATAATTTGATTATTTTTTATGATCTTGTGGCACAAATTTTTTTGATTTTCATTTTATTATGAGTGGAACATATACCCACCTACAATTAATTTTTTATAGATTTATATATCTGAAGAGATGGACATGGATGGAATGGGGAGTGAACCAAGTACAGAAAGATTTTGATAGAATGGGGAGTAAACCTGGATCAATATGTTATGGATTGAAAACATAGTTAACATAGTCAGTAAAGGTCTCTGTCAGCTATAATGGAATTATAAGTGATCCTTGATCAATATGAAAATAATTTTTGACACGTATGGGTATTCCATAAATTTAATTCCTTAATAAAAAAAATTTTCTCTCAGGTCCCATTTTCTTTTATATTCTTATGATTTATTCCATAAAAACTAAGAATCCTTATGTTATTTTTTGATATTCTAATCTTTGATATGAAGGTTATGATTTTCAAATGTTATTCTAAATTTCTCATACCATTATGATCAGGTTGTGCTTACATATCCCAATTTTTTAACCTTACTAATCATTTAAGAACACCCATAACTATGATTCAATCCCATTAGGTATGTTGAAATTTAATATGTCTAATATATCTAAGAATGGAGATATTTTTGAATATTTTTTTTGCAGAGGATAATGTTCACATATGGCCCATTGTTTATGTTTATAAGATTCTAGTGAGACTAAAATATTATGGACCTCATTCGTGTCTTTAGGTAATATAATTATTTTTTATTAAAAATTTGGTAATATCTATATAGGTAAATCCTAGATTACTATAGAATGTAAGAGGATACCCTTGAGGAAGTAATTAAAGAAATCATTAAAATTTGGGAGACCCTATATGATCATTGAGAGATTGGGACAGTGGCATATTGTCTAAAAATATTATAACATTATCAAGGAATGTGTAATTTGTTCAAAATTTCTTAGTATCATTGGTTCATGATCGAACCAAAATTTATTATTGATTGTGAGGACATTAAGTTGGTTATAATGTATCTTATTGGGAGCATCAAATACGGACTATATATTGATGTGAGTAGGTCATTTGAGGGAATACATTACCACTATTCTAGATTCAATGGAATCAAAGACGGACCCATGGGGTGATGTGGTTGCCCAAATTTGATGTTCAATCTTAGTGACCTAATTTTCAAGAAATAGAGAACTATTGATACCTCAATTAGATGATAAATCCAATAATCGTGATATTTGTAATATTTTGTTTTTTTTTAAATAATAAAACCCACATGGTTAATTAATTGGTTTTAAATTTGAAAATTTTATATTTTTTATAAATCTACGAACAAATGATCCCATGGCTATACACAAGGCTAATAACTCAATTATGAACTTTTAATATTCAATGAAATATATTTAGAGTCTCCCATTAAGCTATTAAAATATTCCATGTCCCATAGAGCCTTGACACAGATGGAAACATATATATATATTATGTGTGAGTGATTTTACCATTAAAATTGAATATCTCCCAAATTTTGTTTTGAATGATAAATATGAGACCACCATTAGGACTGGGATGAGTCGATTACCCTTGGCATAAAATAAACATTCTACATGTTGGATGTTTGGTAACATCACTCGTAAATGTAAATAATGTAATATTTTCAATATTTTTACATAGAAAAATGGAATATATCCCATGTTGTGTATAATATGAAAAATCCAGGACCACTGTAAGGTCTGAGATGAGTGGTATACACTATGAAAAACATAAACTCTGTATGCTTCCAATATTTGTTCATAGTGCGCCTATGGTTAATTTATTTCCAAATTTAATTAAATTTTTAATATAAATCATTAAATTATTTTTAATTTTTACCAATGTCATGAAACTACATTATATTATGGGGTGGAATCCAAAATATTGTATTTATGCATGAATTTAATCCATTAATTCAAAAACATACTTAGTGTAACACCCCAAGATTTTATGATAAATATTTTTTTAATTTCATTGATGTATTGTTTTGTATGCTGCACCAAAAGGAGCTTTCACTAAACACATCCCTAGTTTGGCTTGCATTACACGCAATCGCGACCTTCCATGATAGCATGTGTTGTACGCAATACTGAGATTCGCTAAACAACGATATGTTATATAAACTAGCTGTTATGAATATTGATACCCACTTTTTTGAAATTTTATAAATTTTATCTTTTGAAATGGACTTCATTTTTTGATTCGGAATATTGAAATTAACCTATAGTAAATTATTGGTATTTTTCTGAAAGCATTCAATTTTTGATGAGTAGTGAAAACAGTAGGTTACTATTTAAAAAAATACTTTTTATTTCAAAAAATATTTATTTTATTTAAATTTAATTTATGTCAAAATTGATACATAATACCTATATCAGTTAAATTTAATTCATTGGAGTCATTTTAAAATAATTTTAGATATTTAAAATTTTTATTGAACTTTTCACCGTCTTTTACCCACGTCCTAGGAGAGTATGAAAATTTACATAAAACATAATTTTACCGCATCTGTGAGTGGAATTTCAAAATTCATAGAGACATGGTTAATATCATGGAGTAATATGTGGTTCAATAAGATAAAAATAATTGTTGGTGAATAGTAACTTTTTTACTTTTATTTACCACGGTGAAAAGTAAATAGGGTAATTAAGGGTAAAAATGATATTATTATTACCCTAAAACATGTCCTAATTCAATTGAATTACTGTAATTCAACTTAAAACAAGCTTAGGAATAAAATATTACCCTTTAGGTCCACATGGATTAGATTAGGACATTTATTATTATTTTACTTAAAGAAGAGTTAAAATAGTTAAAATCAATGTTTAATAACTAAAAGATTTTTTATATAGGGTTATACATAAGATAAATTCGAATATAAATAAATTAGAAATTTAAAAATATTTCCTACCTAATGGTATTTTATTTATAATTTTTAGACATTATATAATTTCATTTATTTATGACACAATGGGGATACAATAAGTTACTAAATTATGAAATATTAAAATAATTGATATTATAAATACCCAAATAAATGTAATTTTAAGATTTTAATTAATTACACTAGTTTTATAGGTTAATATGACATTTTATTATTTAATTTATTAACTTATTTTTAACTAATAATTCTGTTGTGATTTTCACAAAAATCAATTACTAAATAGTGTCAAAATTGACATAAAATATTTTTTAAAATAAATATTATATTATTAATTGTTATTATATTCTTAAAACTCTAAGGTTCGTCCAAATGAGTTATAGAATGTTTTATATATAAATAATTAACCACTTGGGGTTCTTTTGTCTTTTTATAGTATGTTTATTAACCATATACTATAAGAAAACAAGAAGACACGGTAAAAGTTAAATTATTTAACTTAGAGTTAAATCTAAATGATAAAGTTACAATAGTAACCTAAAATTGTCTAAAAGATATTCGTTGAGAGTATTTAGACCCATGACCACTTTATCATTGAAATAAATCAATTTGGTGCTATTATAAACCTAATATGACTTTATTATAAAATGATATTTTATGTTTTTCGAAAGGTTCCCCTATCCTCCCTTATAAAAAGGGCACCCCTTCCCTCTTCACTTCACACCCTTCTGTGCCTTGATGCTCAGAGAACCCTTTCCAACTCCTCTTATCAACCTCTATAGTTATATCATAGAGGTTATTCTCTTTTAAAAATACCAACTCTAGTTCCCTAAAAAGAAGCTTAAAAGAGGTGCGTCGAAGAAGGGGTAATCTCTTCTACCGATTCTTTCAAGTGTCTTTCTTCTTCAACTTATTATTATTTAGTTGTTTCATTATAAAGTGATGACATAAGTATCACTAATATACTGATATGTTATTATAAATATGAAACAATCCCATTTCACCTTATATCCATCCTACAAAAAATGAAATCACCGCGCGTGCATACGTACAGAATATCGTCTCCACGCCGTGGTGTATTATGATTTCCACCACCTCCTTACTTGGATGGGTATAATGGTGTAAATAATAACAATATATGATTATTATAACATCATACGGATTATAATATATTATATAATCCACTCCAATTCCATTAAATAAATATGGGAACGATATCATCGCTCGTGCATACGTACGGATTACTGTCTCCACGACGTGATGAGAGTCATTTCCCAAATTAAAAATTAAAGAATAATTTTTTAGTATATATAATAAGTAATCATGACATATATGAAATTAAAATTATACTGGATTTATGTATATATATATATATATCATCTACTTAATTCCATTCAATTCAATAAGGAATCGAAAATACATTCACGCGTACGTACGACCTGCTGTCTCTATGAACAGTATAATTCATTCCTATTATCGATCTATTATATATATGTATATTGTGAATATATATTATATATAAATCATTTTTTATATTCTGTAATTAAGTAATCACGATCTAAGTAATCATATTAATAATTACAAGTCAAAACACAGGCGATAAATGAAACGATTTTACCAAAATCATTACTTTAACATGGAATTGACAAATGAACAAATAATATAAAGTTAGAAGTGAATCATATATGACAAAATAAATATTATTATGGTTCTGTTACAAGTTAAAAATATTTTTAAACCCACTATAGAGGATTCTCGGATGCATACAGATGAAATTGGACAAATGGTAAGGGATAATTATTCCAATCTCATTCTAATCCGAGATTGTTTATTCGTAAGTATTTACTGGGGTTATGTTTGTTATCCATGTCCATATATTCTCCAAATGTTTTCATAAAATATTTAATTTTCATCCATGTATGTTTAAAGTCGTTTTTACTCTTTTTACTTTTACTACATCGTATGGAAGGATCTTTATTTTTTTACTATATGAGGTACTTTTTGAGTTTTTCGGAAAAAGTACGCGAAGAATGTTGTTTAAGTTATATGGCATGAAAATATATTTACGGTTTCATATCCCTTAATTTTCAATAAGATTCCTCTACAAGGTTTCATGTTTATTTTCAATAAAATCATTTTCTTTTAAAATTTTCTTGCAATTTTTTAATAGAAAATTATTTTTAAGGAGAAAGGATATTTTCCTCAAGAATTCATTTCAAGTGTTTTATCAAAACTATTTTCCAACTAATATCACATTATGTAGCATGTTTACGTTTCAAGTATATTGTCTCTATTATTTATGTGTTTTTATTATTCTTATGATGTTATTATATCCATTTGTTTTATATAGATTACATTATTATAGGATGAGGTTTATGAAACCCATTTTATTCTTCGGGTTATGATGAATGATTTATATTTATTTTGTGGGAAAAGATAGAATGATTTCAATATGAGATGTGTGGGACCTATATCTACCTCCAATGCATTGGGTAAAGATTTATATCTCTTATGATAGACATGGATGGAATGGTAAGTTAATTAGGTTCCGTGATACAGGACTGGAACGAGGAGTGAACTTGATTCAGAAAGGGACTTTGTCCACTAAGATGGTCTTGGAAGCAACGCCTTGGATACTATGGAAATAATATCATGTTCTTAATGGTTTTCCATAATTACATGTTTTATTACAATGCAATTTTATCATGATTGATGTTCCTTTATGATATATTCCTTATGTACTACCAATATTTGTTCCTTTGATCTAGTTTTTGATATTTTGATTTTTTGTTCAAGTTGTTTCATTAAAATGTTTATGTATTGTTTTATGTTCTCTATGTTTACCCTTAATGAGAATTTGAGCTTTCACTTTTTATGTTTTCTTTTCCCCATGATATAAAGAAACATATTAGGTAAGAAAAAATGAAAAGATCTTTATGGGATATGTTTAGGATTTTTCACCGTGATTAGAAGATTATTTTTCCGAGTTTCCAAAGACACTAAACTTTTACAGTCCTTGTGTGTTTATTTTTGTTATGTATTAAGTATTACGAAAAAGTAATGTAATGTCTATTTATGTAAATCTTGGGTCTCTACAGTTGGTATTAGAGGAAAGGTTTAGTTAATCTTTGGAAACTAGGATGCGAAACATTTAGTGGGATCCCTAGAGATATTTCTATGGTATGTCTAGGGATGTCCCTAAGGTTAAGTATAAGTTTAGGTTATAGTTCTAGAATTATGTTTATGATTTTAGAATTAAACCTAAGATGTTATATATTGAAGGTACTCACCCTATATTATGTTTTTTCCCTAGCATGATTTTTTCCTCTCACACTATTCTTTTAGGGTTTTTGACAATGGCTGGAACCCGAAGGAACCATGTTGATCAATGTAATTGACAATGCAATGATTGTCTTTCTAAACAAACCAATGCTATGGGAGATGGAGTGAAAAATATTATTACTATACTTACACAAGCTATGATTCATTCTGAACTTCCAAATGAGCAGAGAAGGGAACAATATTCTATTGAGTCCTTAATGAGGAAACATCCTCCTTATTACAGTGGGTCTTCTGATCCACATGTTGCTGAACAATAGATCAGTACCATTGAAAAGATATTTTCCATACTTCACTGTTCGGAAAATGAAAAAGTCATTCTGGATATTTACCGTTTAGAAGGTGAAGCAGATCAATGGTGGAATCTAATTAAGAATACGCGGCCCCGAGATGAAATTGAATCCATGGAATGGGATGAGATCAAGAACATATTTTTTAATAAGTACTTCCCTTGTATTCTTCAAGAAAAGATGGAAAAGGATTTCCATGAGATTAATCAAAAGGATGATGGTTCTGTTGGTATATATGAAGAAAATTTTACAAGGCTTTCAAGGTATTCATTAGGCTCTATCATCCAACCTGAAAGTAACGTTGATCGATTTTTCAGTGGCTTAAAACCAATTCCTCGAAAGGCATTAGCTATAAGAGACTTCAGTAGCTATGAAGAAATTGTTCGTTGTGCTATTAAGATTGACATGGAAGTTGGTGTTACATATCCATCTTAGGGTTTTGATAATTAACAAAAGATGGAGTTCAAGGAGAAATCTCAAAATAATGGTGAAAAGAAGATGAATGTTTCTTTATGCTCAATGTGTGGAAAGAAGAATGGTGGAGATTTTCTTAAAGGGACTAGAAAATTTTTATGTGTTGAAAAGAAGGTCATAGAGTAGCATAGTGTTGATGTAATGGAAAAAGGGTTGCTAATGATGTGAATAAAGAAAATATTGTAGAGAACTCACCACCAACACTTCAATGCTTCAAGTGCAAGGAAATGGGGAATTATGCTAATCATTGCCCTAATCCAAGGGTTAATGATGATCAATGTGAGAAACCTCTTAAAGAAAAGGATAAATGGAAGATAAATGAAATCACTATTTGTGATGTTGAGTATGACAATGATAATGTGTAATAATTAAGTGTTTATGTAATGGGATTTCAAAATAGTATCATGGAATCTCATTTATGGCATCTTGGAATTTTGGGATATCTATTTATTGGTTTTCAATAATTATATGGTACTGGTAACCCTGAAAAGTTATTGTAATATTTTTCAAAAAATATGATATGCGCATAATGAGCGATAAAGAAAAAAATGAAATGAGCTCATGACTGAAATAAGGAAAAAGTTATATCATGGTTTGAGTATATATAATTTTTTGGATTTTTGTATGTGGAAAGATTTAACTTCTGATAGCATTAATGTTTTCACTAAGGTTAAATGGTAATTTATGTTCCAATAGAATACAAGATTGCGGTATTCACATGTTTGGAATGTGACCAATAACAAGATATATTTTATGATATGTGGTGGACAAATGAAGGAATTCACGTGCTTGGTAGATGAAATTTCTAGTAATCGGACAGAATTATTTTAGATAAGCCTACAGATTAAAATCGATTATGTTGGACTTAATTAATTAATGTTTAGGGCAAGAAATTTTTCGATATGGAATGTTATAATAATGTATTTTTAGAAAAAGGACAGCCTTTAGGACGGGCGACAACCCGTCACGTCCGAAAATGATGAGGGAATCGAACCCACAACCGAAGTGCGACATGCCTTTTTCGCCTACCACTGGCCTACAAGAAGTCCCTTGTTAGTGGAAACTAGTTTTATAATATTAAGAAGTTTTATATATGAAGTATAAGTCCATTTTAGGAACCATATATGATTAGTCTCACTATAAATAGATTTATGTATTTTTGATAACTTTTTCTAACCTTTTGTTTGAGACGGATGGAATGATCCATCATTCTATCACATGATCTACCAACATTTCACGAATGAAAAATTCAACTTCCTTTATTTAAGATTTGAAGTTGAAATTTTTTATGGCAAGAACAGCGGTGAGATTATACCAAAATAAAGTAAGTATTTCTTCTAATTCAAGTTCTTCAACTTTAGGGAAATGATCTTGAAAACCAAAAATGTTGTCCCAGTGCCCTTATATTTGATAAATTAGATGGTACCTTAGATCATCACAAATTTATGGCTTTTTAATTGTAGGTTTTTCATTGCCATGTTTTCTACCAATATCCATCAGAACATGATGGTTAAATTTCTCTTCCATATCCAAATTTTCACCAATGTTCTCTTATATGGAATCCTGGTTATTAGTTAATTTGGGTAACCATTACATTTCATAATTTAGTATAAGTTTTGGTATTCATTTTAATGATGTGGGTTTCTATTAAAGAAACTTTCTAGTAGTACACCGTTTATAACCCCGATGAATTTCGAGGGAGAAATTTATTTTAAGGGGGTAGAATGTAACAGCCCGATATTTTATGAAAAATATTCTTTTTAATTTCATTGATGTATTGTGTTGTATGCTGCACCAAAATGAGCTTTCACTACACACATCCCTATCTTGGCATTCATTACACGCAATAGCGAACTTCCTTGATAGCATGTGTTGTACGCAATACCGAGTTTCGCTAAACAACGATATGTTATATAAACATGCCGTTATGAATAGTAATACCCAGTTTTTGAAATATTATAAATTTTAAATTTTGAAAAGGACTTCATTTTTGGATTCAGAATATCGATATTAGCCTAGAGTTAATTTTTGGTATTTTTCTGAAAACATTCAATTTTCGAAGAATAATGAAAACTCTGGGTTACTATTTAAAAACAGACTTTTTATTTAAAAAATTATTTATTTTATTTAAATTTACTTTAAGTAACAATTGATAAATAATAACTATATAAGTTCAATGTAATTCATTGGAGTCATTTTATAATAATTTTAGATATATAATAATTTTATTGAACTTTTCACCGTCTTTTACCCACCTCTTAGGAGATTTTGAAAATTTACATAAAACCTAATTTTACCGCTTCTATGAGTGGAATTTCAAAAATCCGAGAGACATAGTTAATATCAAGGAGTAAAAAGTGGTTCAAAAAGATAAAAATAATTTTTGGTGAAGAGTAACTTTTTACTTTTATTTACCACGGTTAAAAGTAAATAGTGTAATTAAGGGTAAAAATGATATTATTATTACCCTAACACATGTCCTAATTCTATTGGATATCTGTAATTTGACCAAAAACAATATTAGGAATAAAATATTACCCTTTAGGACCACATGGATTAGATTATGACATTTAATATTATAATATTTAAATAAGAGTTAAAATAGTTAAAATCAAAGTTTAATAACTAAAACATTTTTAATATAGGGTTATACACAAGACAAATTAGAAATCTAAAAAAATTTCCTACCTAATGGAATTTTATTTATAATTTTTAGATATTATATAATTTAATTTAATTGTTACACAATGGGGATGCAGTAATTACCTAAATAATAAAATATTAAAATAATTGATATTATAAATACTCAAATAAATGTAATTTTAGAATTTTTATGAATTACAATAATTTTTATGGTTAATATTAAGTGTTAGTATTTATGTAAAAAACTTTTTGTGAACTAATCATTCTGTTCTGATTTTCACAAACATCAATTACCAAATAGTGTAAAAATTGACTTAAAATATTTTTTAAAAAAAAATTATATTATTAATTTTTATTATATTCCTAAAAATCTAAAGTTCATCCAAATGACATTGATATGGTTATATATATTAATAATTAACCACTTGGGGTTTTTTTTTCTTGTTATAGTGAGTTTATTAACCATATAGTGTAAGAAAACAAGAAGACACGGTAAAAGCTAAATTATTTAACTTAGAGTTAAATCTAAATGATAAGGTTACAATAGTAACATAAACTTGTCTAAAACATATTTGTTGAGATTATTTAGACCCATCCCCACTTTAGATTCGAAATAATTCAATTTGGAGCTATTATAAACGGAATATGACTTTATTATAAAATTATATTTTATGTTTTTTCCAAAGGTGCCTGTCTCCTCCCTTATAAAAAGGGCACCCCTTCCCTCTTCTCTTCACACCCTTTTGATCCTTGAAGCTCGGCCAAAACCCAAAAATTCCTCTTATAAAACATTCTAGTTATATCATAGAGGTTATGGTATTCTCAAAAGAAAAACTCTAATTCCCTAAAAAGAAGCTTAAAAGCGGTGTGTCAAAGAAGGGGTGATCTCTTCTACAGATTATTTCAAGTGTCTTTCTTCATAAACTTATTATTCTTTAGTTGTTTCATTATAAAGTAAAAATATAAGTATCGCTAATATAATGATATGTTATTATAAATATGAAACAATCCCATTTCACCTTCTATCCATCCTACGGAAAAAGAAATCACCGCGCGTGCGTACGTACGGAATACCGTCTCCACATTGTGGTGTAATCATTTTTTCCACCACCACCTTACTTGAATGGGTATAATGGTGTAAAAAATAAATATTTATGATTATTAGAACATCATATGGATTCTAATATATTATATCATCTACTCCAATTCCATTCATTAAATATGGGAACGATATCATCGCTCGTGCGTACGTACGGATTACCATCTCCACAACGTGATGAGATTCATTTTCCATGTTAACAATTCAAGAATGATTATAAAGTATATGTAAAAATTAATCATTACATATATGAAATAATAATTATACTGGATTTATGTATATATATATATATATATGTATTTTATCTACTTAATTCCATTCAATTCAATAAGGAAACAAAAACAGCGTTCATGCGTACGTACGTCCTACCTTCTCCATGAACGGTGTATTTCTTTCCCTTTATAGATCTATTATATATATATGTATATTATGGATATATATTATATATAAATCATGTTTTATATTAATTAATTAATTAATCATGATCTAAGTAATCATATTAATAATTAAAAGTCAAAACATGGGAGATAAATGAAACGATTTTACCCAAAACGTTGATTTAACATGGAATTGACAAATGAACGGATAATATAAAGTCGTAAGTGAATCATATAGGACATCAAAAATATTATAATGGTTTTGTTACAAGTTAATAATATGTTTAAACCCACTATATAGGAGTCTCAGACACATATGGAAGAAATTGGACATAAGGTAAGGGATAATTATTCCAATCTCATTCTTATCCAAGATTGTTTATTCGTAAGTATTTACTGGGGTTATGTTTATTATCCATGTTAATATGTTCTCAAAATGTTATCATAAAATTTTTAATTTTCTTCCATTTATGTTTAAAGTCATTTTTACCCTTTTTACTTTTACCACATCATATGGAAGGAATCTTTTTTTTGTTTACCAAACGAGGTACATTTTGAATTTTCAGGCAAAATTACAAGAAGAATGATTTTTTTTAACTTATACGACATAAAAGGATTTTTATGGTTTCATATTCCCTAATTTTCAAGAAGATTCCTATACTTGTTTTCATGGTTATTTTAAATGAAATAATTATCTTTTAAAATTGTGTGTCATTTTTTGAAATGAAAATGATTTTAAAAGAGCGTGGATATTTTTCTCAAAAATTAATTTCAAGTGTTTTATGAAAACTATTTTCCCTCTAAGATGAAATTATGTAGCATGTTTATGTTTCAAGTATACTTTCTCTATTATTTACGTGATTTGATTCTTCTTATGATGAAATTATATCAATTTTTTTATATGGATTATGTTATGATAGGATGATGTTTATGAAACCCATTTTATTCTTCGAGTTATGATGAATGATTTCTGTTTATTTTGTGGCACTAGTAAGAATGATTTAAATATGAGATGGGTGGGACCTATATCTCCCTCCAATGCATTGGTTAAAGATTTATATCTCATATGATAGACATGTCTATAATGGTAAGTTAATATGGTTCAGTGATAGAGGACTGGAACGAGAAGTGAACTCGATTCAGAAAAGGACTTTCTCCAAAAATATGGTCTTAGGAGCAATGCCTTTGCTAATATGGAAATCATATCATGTGATTAATGGTTTAAAACAATTACATGATGTATTCCCATTATATTTTATCATGATTTATTTTCCTTTATGATATATTCCTTACATACTTCAAAGATTTATGTCTTTTCTATAGATTTTGATATTAAGATTTTATGTTCATGTTTTTGCATTCAAATGTTTATTGACTGTTTTATGTTCTCTATGTTTACCCTTACTGAGCATTTGAGCTCACCCTTTTTATGATTTCTTTTCCTGAGGATATAATGAAAGGTTTTAGGTAAGAATAAAATGGGGAAGATCTTAATGGGATATGTTGAAGAACTTTCACCGTGATTAGAAGATTATTTTTCCGAGTTTCAAAAGACACTAAACTATTATAGTAATTGTGTGCTTGTTTTTGTCATGTATTAAGTATTCCAAAAAAAGTAATGTAATGTCTATGAACATAAAGCTTGGGTCTCTATATTTAGTTAGTGAAACTAAATACGTTTTCATATATTTTATGTTCAAATACTTCTGATTTTTTATTTTGGTGAAAAATTCGGATGGTATCAAATTTGGGGTTCATCAAATTTTTTATCCTTCATGCATCAATGTGATTTAAGATTAATGATTGTAATACCTCATTGGAAACCTTTGGATAATTTGTGGATCATTTTTTTCATATTTATTATACATGATAATTGTCTGGTGTCCACTTCTTCTTCACTAGTAGGGTGCTTCACATTGTTGATAATGACAATATATTGTTTTTTATTTTATATTTAATTATTATTTTACTGAAAACATATAAAAAGTAATTTTAAATATAATTGTATGATAGAACCCATAACATATATAAAATATTATTATACAAAATTATAAATGGATATTTCAAATAACCTATAAAAATATAATAATTTTAATAATAATAAAAGGATAAGTTACATGAAATATTTCAAATGATAAATGTATTGAATTATCCATTGGTAATTTCAAAATATCAACAATGTATAATCCTAAAATCTACATGAAAATAAAATTATATTATATTATAAAATAAAATAATAATATTTTGTAATGTGATACTAGATCAAAATTTTAATGGATAATTTTAATGGGTTTTTAAATTATAATTACATTGATTTATCAAGTGTAATTTATAGAAAAAATTGAATGGTTATTTTTTGTGAAATAAATAATGAAAATTTTATGTAAATATCTAGAGACATTTAAAATGAATTATCATAGGATTATTTGGAGATATTATTAGGTATAATTATAAAACGATATTTATAAAAAATCACTGACAGATAATAACAAAATGAAAATTTATGTTAAATTAAAAATAAATAATTATAAAATGTTTATTTTTTAAAAAGATCTAAAATAATATTATAATATAAAAATTTATGATAATTTACTAAGTGGTATTTATAATAGGATAATTCCAAATATGTTATCAGATTTTAATTATTCATGAGGATAATATTATGATATCATTCATTGGAATAAAATTATTATTTGTAAACTATACAGAAGAGAGAATTTATCATCACATGTGATGTTTTATTTCTTTTGGATATAAAATAATTTTTTAAAGGAACATTATATGAATTTTTATCATTGATTTGTTGAAGAATACAATAATAAGGACAAGGGTCATGTTCTCTTGATTATTATGGTTTCCAATAGATATTTAGAGCCACATGGGGTGCAATATATGTATGATAACGACCTTGTTTATATATTTCATGAGATGGTTTATATGTATTATTTTTTCTTATTTTGAGTATATATTGTTTTGGTTTTCCTATGGGGATTTTATAGGTGAAATTAAAAAATATGGACGGAAATAGGGGCTTTTCACTATTGGTGTAGAGTTTTTTCAACCATTGTGGCTAGCCCAGAATACATTGAGAAATCCAATTGATGTATTTTCATTGTGGGAACATGGTAATTCAAATGTTTTTACATTTCCTATTTTCCATAAGACCCATATGATAATGTTTATGGTTAGACGCATAGTAAGGAGAAATTGTGTGCTGCGAATAAGAAACCATTAAAAATGGATTTTAATCCCATGAATGTGGATTAAAAATTTTATAATCCCCTGGTATTAATACCAAATCATCATATTTCAACCCTAAGAATTTATCTCCTATTTTTGGAGGTTCCATTATGGATTTCATGCCTTTTGATCCTCTATTCATGATTATTAGAATCCTAGATTGAATATTTTCACCCCTCATAGAAATAGAATCTCATCCCATGTGGGTTCCTCTGTCTGGTAAATCTATCATTCTTTCATGTTAATTTTTACTCCTTTCTGCTAGAGAAATATCTATGATGGGATATATATAATCTAATTTTTCATTCATTTAGTATTTAGATATATAAAAGTTTCTTTATCATGTTTTGGTTAGTTCCGCATCAATTGAGAATTTCTGTAGTAATGCGTTCATAGTCTATTTTATTGATGGTGTACTAAATTTATTTCCCATTTTATTGAATTAAAATTATGTGTATTTTATGTGGAATTTAATTAATCACTTTTGAAATTGAATCTTGAAATAAATAATTTGATTGATTAATTAATTTTTTGAATTCTTAAATTGATTAATTCCAATTCCATGTGATTATGATAAATTGAACATGGTAAAATTGAATTTCATAATTGTGATTACAAAATTGTGAAATTGGATTAATTGTTTAGTTAATTAATTACTTAAATGATTAGATTATGGAATTGATTGTAAATTTGGAGGTTTTTTATTAATCAATTAATGATATTATGGACTTTATAGACAATGATAAATATGGGATGATCGACTTGGAAATAATGGGTTAATGGGTTATATAAATTTACAATTGTAAATTGTTTAATGTAAAGTTGATTATATTATTAGTTCTGAATAAGTTAGTGGAGTTTTATTTTTTATATATTTGAAATGGATTGTCGGGATGTCAAATAAGATTAGATGGTTAATATTGATTAACAATGATTTAGGTGATATATTTTATGTGTGTGTGATTGAAAAATATAGGTATATGAGACAAGGACTACTACTTAAAGAGAATATAGGCAAATATTGATATACATGTGTGGGACATGTGCTGCTGGGTCAAAATCCCACAGTGATAAATGATTGTTGTACATAGATTGCTACTTCAAAATCACAATTATCTGATTTCTTGAAATATGAGTGTGGGATAGTGACTACTGCTTGAAATTTCAACTTATGTAATTCTTTGATAAATGAGTTTTGGGACTCAAACTAATGAATTAAATACCCATGGGTTTCTAGACATTGTGGTCATGGCCCAAAATTTTGGAGTTGGAACATGGTTCCAATTATCTATAATGTAAATTGAACTAATATGATAAATTATAACTATTGTAATGTAATAACTAATTTTCTATATAGATGGCCTATACATCAGCATGGGTTGAAAAAAAATATTGGTATTTAATATGTCCTTCAGAACCCATTGGGGTATGTGGTAAAATAAATATTATTTTAAAAAATGTTAATTGTTTACCATATTTATTTTACATTATTATTTATACCAATACATAAACTTTTACAAACAGGATATTATATTAGATTTCATTGGTGGTGGACTATTGAGTTATACTCAATCAGTAATTATCCTTCTCGGTCGGTACCTGAATAGACAAAATGTATGATGGAAAAAAGATAATTGATTGTGACCTATTATAGATGGTTGAGTGAAGATGGAGCATAGATGGGGGAACAAGTATTGGATTCAAGAACAATTCAGGAGTGTCAGTGGGTCATTATATTGGTTTTATTTTTTTGACATGAAATATTTTTTTAATGAAATATATAATGTTTAATAATGGATATTTCATTTCCTGTTTTGGACATCATTTGATAATGGTATTAAATGGGTTATGGTTATTTTCATTTGGCTAATTTTTTATTTCGTCTGTTATGATACTCTAATAATTGGAAAATATTCTACCCATATTTATTATTTTCCCCTTACTGTTATTCGATAGCCTCTAGAATTTGGGGAGGCATGCTTGTGGTCATATGTCCCACTAACATTGGGAACCAGTATGTTACACTCTAGCATGGACAGTAAAACCTGTAATTAGAGGTAGGCTTTATTTTTTTATTTATAACTATTTAGAAATGGTATACAATTGATAAGGAAGAGTTGTGCCTTGGTTATGATCACATGAATGGGTATAGCTTACCCATGTATGGGGGGAACCCCAATTAACAGGGGATGGATTGTTGTCATTAATATTTTATATAATAATGGAATGATATTTCACCTTGGGTGATTCATTTGTTATGTGAGGTGATTATTGTATCAGAGATATTTCTATGATTTGACTATTGAACAACTATAGCATGAGTGTTATGAATGCATGGATAATTCATGGCACTTAGGATTTATTGTGACATGCATCATTTATAGGAAATCAAGGAAAAATAAGTATTTATGAAAGTTGTTTTTTAAAAATATTCTTTAATTTATTAGTTAATTTAATGTAAAACTGGTCCTATTCAAAAAATTAAGGTTATGAAATTATTTAAAATGTGAATAAATTGATTTATAATGAGAAACGACTATTATGTGAAGTTGTTTATCATTTTTAAACTATTATTGTTATGTTAGATGGATAAGGGTAGTGGTAGTGAATAGGTTTTAACTATGTGGAGGGGATTTATGGAATTCTATATATGATTTTTTCCATCCATCATGATAATTATGAAAATGTTTTTAAATGTTTCTGAATGGTTTTGTTTTTTGTTATAGATTTATTCCTCTGTGACAATGCATGTTGATAGAACTGAATAAGGAAAATTTTAAATAAGAATATATATTAGTGGAACTTGCGGCGTGGATAGTTCTATATCAGTCACTAGGAGAGATGATCTATGAGAAAATTACTCGTTTTAGGTAGTTCATGGGAAGAAACACATGGTGGTTTGTGAAAAGAAAGTCTTTTCAGATCATTGAGTTTCAATTGTAGAACCCTATTAATTTCATCAATGAGGGTAGACATGATGTAGTTGAGTTATGGATTGGGTCAATCCAAAAGACATTTGGCGACACTGATAGACCTACTGAGAAAAGAGTCAAGCTTTTTGTTTACATCTTACGTGGTCTATCAAAGCATTGGTAGGAAATAAAGACTCGGGATGGATAGATGGAAAAAAATTTATAAATGGAATTTCATGAAAAGTTCTTTGATCACCTTTACCCTGATAAACTTATGATGCAGAGAGTAGTTGAATTCATGATACTGACATCAGGGAGAATATCCATAATAGATAATTCTTGATACTTAACTAATTTGAATCTCTTTTCTGTGGTATTGGTATGATATTATACTACAATGGAATTTTTTACAGGAAGGACTTAAATGTGATATTATGTACCATGGTGAATTTCAGGGGGTTATAAATATTTTCAGAAGTGGTAAACCATGCTATGAGATATGAGGGGAAATTAATGTGTTATTTTAGTGGAGGAAAAGTTAGTTTTTTCTGCAAAATTATGTTTCATGAATTATGATAGTATAAAATAACATTACAAGGATACTATCTATAATAATGGAAAGAATAGCGGCTTGGTGGAAGGCTTAGTTACTCATGATCATAGTAGAGTGACATGTCATACTATGGTAGGCTGGGTCACATTCATAGACAATGACTCATACCACTGGTTGAGTGTCGATCCTACGACAAGATGATACATCTAAAATAGTTTTGTAGGAACTAATGAATAATCTGTAGTGATGGGGTAGATAAAAACATCCATTGTACAGTTATGGGATCATATACATTGCACCGGTCTAGTAGATGGATTTCCACTAGCTGTAGACGTAGAGGTATATGATGGGGTGTTTCTGGGAAATAGATCCATCATATTGAGTGTGGCATACCATAGGAGACTCAAAATGAATTAGAAGAAATAGGTACAAAATCATACATGAGGTTAATCCTACACATGTTTATAGATATGTTTGACCATCCATAGTTAGAGGTATTACTCTTGTAACTACTTTGTTTTCCAATACTTTATTTGATAGTGGTGACTTTTATTCCATTATATATTCTATATTTATTAATTGTATGAAACTGATGGTGGAGTTCATGATAAGGGTTATGATTATTGATCAATCATTGGAAGTATGGTTGAGATATATCTACTTCTGGAAATGTGTGTTCTCTAGAGGTTGAGGAGTATCATTTTCTATAGGATATAAAAATGTTACATATGTTATTCTTTGAACTCAATATACATATAGAGATTTTAGTTCAATAAAAATCCAACATTGATTGTCACTACTAGGAAGTAAATTTTATATCTATTAGGGGAAAAATGAGGTTCTCCATGGAGAATTGGATATCTTGGTGGGCCATGCAAAGCTAGTTCCATAGAAACGGGGGGAATCACCTCCCTTGGATTCAATTTTATTTATTTATGATTGGGTGTGTAATGAATGGTGTATTTACACAAATAGTGGATTTTTTTCAAGAATTATATCTAGAATACTTCTTAGGGATTCCACATAAGAGAGATGTGGAATTTATTGTTGAACTCCTTCCAGGAGCTGGTAATGTTTTTCTTCCGTAACACAAAATGGAAGGAACAGATATTTATGTTCTCAAGACTCTGCTAAAATAGTTGAAAGATGAGGGGTTTATTTTTATGATATGTCTCCTTGGGTTTCTGTAGTGTTTATTTGATAATAAAGATAGTATTTATATTTACTTTTGTAATGATTATTGTAAGTTGAACCGGATGACTAAAATTAAATAGTATCATCACTCTTGTATCGTGAATCTATTTTACTCGTTGAGGGAGCTTCTATTTTCTCAATGATTAACATGAAATCATAATATCATTAAATGAGTGTTTGACCTTATGATATACTAAGGACTAGTTTTACAATATGTTATATCATATATGAGTTTTGTGTGATTTAATTTCTACTGACGAGTAATGCATCAGTTTTTATGGACTTGATTAACCAAATCTTTCAACCATACCTGCATTAGTTTGTGATTGTGTTCATCGAAGAAATATTGGTGTATATTAAATATCATGATGATAAACCCCAACATCTTGATTTCATAATGAGTACACGAAGAGAGAATTTTCTATATTTAAATAAATTTAACAATCAATTTCTTGTTTAATAAAGTGGACTTATTAGGTCATTAAATCTCAAATAGATGTGGGTTAGTTTACCAAGAGATTATTTAGGATGTGGTTTCAAAGGTTTATCCTAAGAAATTTTTTGATTTTTGTTGCATTTGGGGTATGGATGGATATTATCAGATGTTCATTCGGAAATTTTTCTATATGGAAACACCTCTTTTAGGATTGAAATTTTTTTTACTAATGTATTAATGGTCTAGATAATGTTATAATTCATTCACCAAATTGATGAAGTGCATGACTACAACACTGATCAACATCATACCAAATGGTAACTGAGGAGTATTTGTAATTTTTTGATGCGTATGGAATTTGTCATTGATCTCCTTTGATGTGTTATGAACCTTTAGTGGCATAATGTTCATGGAACACGAGTCCACATGAAAGGAATAACACAACACATGACCTAAATTTAGGTTTTGTGGTTTATATTTTGATTTGTTAGTGACATTATCTATTTGGAGAGTTATTTTATACGTATACTAATCATATGAGCTTAATGTAGATTTTTTTACAAAATTAATTGATTCTTTGGTAGTAGTGGTGGGATGATTATATGAATTTATTAGACATTGATCTCTAATATAAATCTATATTGGTAAACAATGATCCGAATTATCTATGGAGGAATACTTAGTCTCGGGTAGTTTTGGAGTCTAGTTTTTAGTGGATAATGTTGATCATTCTAACTGAGATGCATGTGGTGGTTCATGTCCTTCGAGAAAAGATAAATCTAGTATTAGTATCCAAAGTGTATACTCTTATTATTCTGATTAGTGAAAGGTAGTATGAGGAAATAGAATTTTTGGCTATAAAGGTTGGGATGCACCATCAGACTAGACTATAGATGAGGATGATATCATATATGTATGAAATCAAGTTTTCATGCCTATAAGTATGGTGGAGCATTTGGTGGACAAATTAAATTCCACAATGTGGGTAGTACATCCATGTTTGACCAAAATTTTTCGTTAGCTATGTCATAAATACTGGTGGACCGGAATGGAAAATGATATGGAAGGGTTTGTGACACGATGCTTCACCTCTAAATAGATGAAGGTAGATCATTAACAACCTACTGGTTTACTATAGACATCTCCAATTCGAAAATTAATATGGTATGTTGTTTCTATGGATGTTATAGTGGGACTCCCAATAAAGCCTCGTAAGAATGACACCATGTGGATAATTGATGACCGACTGAAAAATATAGATCACTTCACAAGTACAACAAAGAAATTATCAGTGGATTAATTCGAGGATATGTTCATTTGAGTGGTAGTCTACCTTCATGGGGTTCTAATGATTATTATTTCAAACAGGACTCACATTTTACTTCATCATTCTTGTAGGGATTATTGAATTCTACTTGTATACATGTTTTTCTGAGTATGACATTCCAGCTAGATATAGATGACATGTCAGAGCACACTATACATGTTCTTGGGAATATTTTATACGAATGTGTTCTCAACTTCAGGGGTTATTGGGAGAAGCACCTAGAACCTATGGTGTATTCCTATAAAAACATTTATCATGTTATAATACATATTAAACCATATAATTATATTTATGGTAATCCATTCATATCCCCTCTATATTAGATGGAGGTAGGTTAGTTACAGTTGTTTAGAATGGGTCTCATGTAGGAGATGTTGAAGTACATTTAGATTTTTCTAAAATATATGGTTGTGGCTCATAGTAATGAGAAATTGTATTCTTACAGACATCGATGTCCCCTAAACTATTTAGTGCGTGATTGTGTATTCCATCATGTGTCACCTATATTGGGTCACTCTATGATGCAGAGACATAGATAGTTGTCATCTAGGTTTGTTGGATTGATTGATCATATGGAGTGAATAAGACTAGTCATATAATCAATTAATCTTACACATAGGTACAGTGATATGAAATACTTGTTTAATGTGTCATAAATATGATAGTATCACCCCGACCCTTCAATTGTGTTCAATATTGATGATGTTGTGCTTGAAATTTATTTTTTCTTTGAGGAGAATATGATATGTGTGTTGGATCACAATGATAATGTTTTTTAGGGAATGTAAATTGGTTAGTTTATTTATTATGGAAACAAGGGCAGGTGTAGAAGGAATCATGGGATAACAAATAACATATCAAGGCTTAGTGGCATGATCTTTTTGATTCAGAATCATATAGATTCATGGGAGTAAAGATTGAGGACGATCTATTGAAGGATGGGGAGATTATGATAACCCACCAATTTCTTGAGCTATATCAAGCTAGTTTATAGGTACACTTTTTTTTACTATATATTCTTTGTGTTTTACATTGTAGTTTTTTTGGGTGAAATTTATTTTTTTCTTAAGAAAAATGGGTTGGTCACAGTTTGCACATTGTTTTCTTAAATCGTGCAGCCGAACAAGAAATCCATGTAATCCCAAACATTGGGAATTCATTTGGTTGGTGAATATTTTTTCATACTTTTTACCCTTTTAGTATTAACCGTGAACCCCTTGTGGGGAGGTGCATGATTTGGCCCACGGTTAAGGGAAAATCTTCACACCGAGTATAAAATTGTGTGAATGGGATTTTAATCCACTATTTTGTTTGAGAATTTACAAACACATGGTATTAACCCCTAGTCGACTTATAATGACCTTGAATCATTATATATCAAATTTTTTAGGTTCTTTGATGGATTCTAATCCTTTACCATCTTTTTTATTGTTGATTTTAAGCCCAGATTGTAGAATTTCACCCCTTATACTAAGAAAATTCCAACCAATGTTTTTCCTCTATCTTTATCTCTATTCCTTTTCTCATCTTTTGAATTGATGTTTTTATTTTCTTATTTTTGTTATATAGCTATGTTTTCAAATAACTAAATTTCTTTATATTTAATTAATGTTTTATATCATGATCTTTTTCTTCATAATTTTTTTGATGTTACACCTCAATTGAAAATAGTTGGTAGTGAGCATTCATCTTTAATGTTTAATAAGGAGGTATAAATTAAATTCCCCAAGATTTTAATTTCAATTTCATGTATTGGTTGTGAAATCTTAAGTTAATGTTTTAAAATTTAATATTCAACTGAATAATTTAATTGATTAGTTAATTTATGGAATTAAGGGATTCAGTTATTGAGACAATGCAATTATGTGTTGTGATGAACATACAAAAATAGAATTGGGTAATTTTTATTTTGAAATTGTGAAATTGTGTTAATTATTTTACTATTTAATTTATGGAATGATGTGATTTTGGAATTGATGTGAAATTGGTATTTTTTACAGTACTGGAATATAGGTTTTCCCCACACTTTCATACCAATGGTTTCATGAAACCGTTGGTAAAGGATGGTTTATGGGAGCTTTTACCAACGGTTCATTAGAACCGTTGGTATAGATGTGGTTTAGGGGAGTTTTACAAATGGTTCAATGAGAACTGTTGGTATATGTGTGGTTGAGGGGAGTTTTTACCAATGGTTCTAAGGAACCGTTGGTATAGGTTTGGTCGGAAAATATATACCTAATGTTTTTAAAAATCGTTGGTAAAACTATACCATAAATTAACTGCGGCCCGTCCTCTCCCCCATTCACGATACATAACCCTAAACGGGAGCATTTTGGTGATCTTGGAGCTCCTTCGGCTTCCTCTTCCTCCATCCCATCCAAGGTGCTGAATCTCCTGCCTAATCTTATAAGACCAATCCTAAATTAGGTATTTTTTTAACTGGTACCTTATTTTTATTGAAATTTGACTAATACTTCAATTTTTAGATTTGATTTTTATGTGTATATGTTTTTGTTTCTGTTTTGATTTAACCTATACGTGATGAGCTTGTATCGTCATTAAGATGTGTCTGATGGTTCTTTGATCATTTTTTGTGGTGAATGAATGGTTTTGGACCAGCATTAGAAGTAGCTTCCAGTGAGACCATTTTAGTATAAGGGGAAACAAGATTATGATCTACAAGGGGGTGATTGAGTTGGTAAAGACCAAACATATTCTGTTCCTTGTGTTCAAGAAACATAAATAGAGTGTTCCAATTTGGTGGTCATCAGTAATGACGTAGGTAATATTTCCAGGTCCAGTTTCGTGATATTGAATATGTGGCGCTATGGTGGTTTTGGATTTTTTGAGGTACTCATAGTGTATTGTAAACCCTCATTTGTTCATATTCATTTAAATTGATTTAATATCATTTTTTTCACACACACCATTTTATCTTATCAAACTATATTTAGAGTGTATTTTCATTCTTATGGTGTTAAATATTTTATTAAATGTCCATACTAGCTTCTTTTATGTGTTCTAGGTGTTTAGACTGATGACAGGGCTACATGATTATTGTGGGGGTATTCTTTTCATATAAATATACCTATACTATGTCATCAAATGAATCAAATAGTTATATTACTTACATATTTTTATCAAATTATTTTGAAGGAGGGTTGTTTAATCATATGGGGATAGAAAAAATGTAGTTTTTTTATTGAGTGGAAATTATAGGTGTGAAGTTGAAATGTGGAACACCTTGTGTATGTGATTGTTCATACTTTTATTGAATAGATTAAAGATATTATGTTCAAGGATACGAAGGTTGTTTGGGTTTTTGTTTTTTTTATGAGGTGGTTGTGATGATACCCCCATGACATGATGTTGAGATTGAGATTGTCACGACCCATCCTCGGGGCCCGTGCCATGACTATCCCAAGCCCACCTTCCATAGGCCAGGGGCTGGAGACTAGCACCAAGGCGTAAATCCCAGAAAAAAGGGATGGAGTTGCCTTTGAAAAGTAAACAAGCACCACAGAGTAAGAAATCGGAAAAGTAAACACTAAGTAAAAACTATACAAGCTGTGCTGAAAGTAAAAATTGGCTGGAAATACAAGCCCAACTGTAAAGTACATCTGAAGGGAAAAACAGCAACTGAAAAGAAAAGCCGCAGCGTCGCGCTGTCCTCTGAAGGTCCCACCAGAAGGGTGGGTACAGATAGCCTCCACATCTCCTCGGTCCCGGCGTCCGCTCCGAGTACGTCCCGCCCCGTGGTCCACCTCCAGGTACCGTCCTTCTCTGCAAGCCTCCACCACGATCGGTGTTGTCCGTCGTCTACAACCAACACAACGAAGTGCTGGCATAGCCTGTGCAGGGGTGAGTATAAGCTACTCAGTAGGGACCCCGATACCCCTGAAGGTCTCCCTAAATCCACAAAGGATAATCCACAAAGAAAATATACAATCACGAAAAAACAACCGACACTGCTTAGGTATATGCCCATACATATACCTAAGTCATCAATTCCCATTCGGCTCCAACGTCCGAAACCAAGCACAAATCAGTCCACACAGTAAGGAAAAAACGTATACACACACAGGATAGCACAACACAATCCACAAAGGAGAGTAAACAGTAATCCACATAGGATAGCTCAACACAATCCACAAAGGAGAGTAACAGAAAATCCACACAGGATAGCCCAACACAGACCACAAAGGAGAGTAACACAAGATTCATCTCACACAGGTATATTTTTTCGGATGACGATAAAGATGATCACTGATACATCTAAGTCGTCGGGCCCACAAAAGATCAATAGGTAACTAACCCCCGCAATGACCGACACAGGATCGGGCCCACACAGGACCTGTAGGCGCTGGCTCACACAGACCCGCTGAGCACTGACCCACACAGGATCAGACCCTTATGTTATTCGTTTATTAATATCATTTTATATACTCCCTCTACTTATTTTCAATTAAATGAGCATAACTTATGTGAAATACTCGTGCTTTAATATTAAATATTATTTTGGAGTATTGTTTCGAATAATACAGATTCATGTCTGTTTAGTATTTTAAATATAACTCTCACCCTACTAATCCAAATTGTGGGATTTTTATCTTTTAGGGTTCTAAATTTAATTTCCTACAAATCACTCAACTGGAGAATTGGCTAATTCGGCCATTTGAAGGGCCATATGGACCACACAAGATGACCCACCGGATCTGCCTAATTTCTGGACCAGCCTTGAAGATTTCATTACTGGGCTCAATTTCCCAGCCCAAATGAGTGTAAATTCTTTTTCAAACTCGGGAATTTCATAAGCAGTCATGTATTAAAATTTAAAGGCCCAACTCTACCATTTTGGGGCCCAATGGATCCATAGAAATCAAGCCCACCATTCTGTCCGGGATTTTAAATCAGCCCACCATTCATGACTTTTCAACTAATCCACTTGTCCAAAGATGCTCATAATTTGTGGTGTGAAAGATACGATATGGAGGATCAACTTTCCAGAATAAATGGTTAGGATTTTAAGGCATATACATAGCCATAAATGAATTCACATTTAGGCCATGGAAACTTTCTGGAAAAAATTGGGCAGTAGAAAAGTTTTTAGTAATACGGATATAATGTTGGCCACAAAAGTCCAAGGACAGCCATATTTTTAGGGGGACTAGTCCACATCCATATCTAAAATATTGAAGAAGGATATCTCTCGAGATTCTGCTGTCTGTAAGGACAAATTAGCGGGCCACCTTGAGGGGCAGTTTGGGAATGAAAACAGTCCACTACCTTTGGCTATAAATACACGCCCCTCTTCTCCTTGAAAGAGGTTGGCACTTTGGCACTTAGGAGGATATATTGGCACGACCAAGTAATTTCCAAGGGCTTGGAAGGATCTGCCACACTCATATTTTTACTTGAGAAACCTTTCCTCCTTCATTTCTTTCCATGTATTTCATGCTCATTCCATTGTAATTTTTTTAGTGTACATGTAATTTCTTTTGAGTTTTAATGAAAGTTTCTCCTTCATCACTTCTAATTATCATACACCTTCTGTAGTTTAATATTAATAGTTTCTTAATTGTTAAAAATCAATCTTTAAACTGAAGGACCCCGGGACACCCTGAGAGGGGAAGGGTGAATCAGGGTGACCACTTTTTCTTTTAATGTGATGGATCTTGTTCCCACGTTGGTAGGAACTTGTTGAACCTGTATGATGATTATGATCAGAAAGAAAACATACACAAGCACAGAGAAGACACAGCCATTTTTACTTCTTTCACCACTAAGGGTTACGTCCAAGGAGCATACGCCGACAGGTTGTCGGTCGTACCAAAATCCACTATTCTTCACTTGCTGTAGATTACAAAAGTTTGGGTACAGTCGCTCTGTCCCAGGCTCACTGCCTTTACCAAAGTTCAGGGATAGCTCACTACTTCCCTCGGGTCACTCCCGTTGACTCCCCCTGGCTCACTGCCGTTGGTGAAGTCCCACTCAGTTTATAGACGTGAAGGTCTCTTCTACATTTGCATAAGAGTGCATCCTTTGTTGTATGTAGATGCTCTATTGAAGTCCGATTCTCACCAGAAGAAGAATATCACTTTTCCTCAAATGTACCGAGTAGTCTCTCGGCTTTCGTGCAGCTCCAAACAGGCCGGTGGGCTTCAGCAAAATCAGGCGCGCTTCTCCAAGACAGTCGCGCAAGTCCCACTACGGCGCGCAAGTCCAAACTGGCGCGCAAGTGTCATCAACACACATGCACGACTCTTCCTTCCCCAACTACAAACTTGCGCGGTCCACTTCCTTTCTCTTCCAAACCGCCTTGGGCGCACATCCAAAAATCGGCGCGCAAGATCTACTTGCGCGAAAAAACTACCACCTGCGCGACTCAACCACCTGCGCGACGAGAGCTCGAACAATCTCTCGGCCTTGAACTCCGTGAGAAATGAGGAGGGGTGGTCCAGTATTTATAGGCAAACTGGACCCCCTACGCGGCGGCGCGCAAGTCCCTCGACGGCGCGCAAGTCTTGTCTTCAATAAACTCTGTCGCGCAACTCACTTGCGCGACCCAACCAACACTTGCGCGACCATCTTTCCTTAGCCAAATTTTGATGTTATGATCCTCAAAAAAATATGGCGCGCAAGTCTTTTATCCTCTAAGAGCACAGCGCGCAAGTACCTTTGCCAAAAACACATTACTTTATTGGCCGATTTTTAGGCCCAAAAAAATTGGCAAACACTGGGAAACAACGCCACCTTCACTACTATTTTCTTCTTGAACGGTATGATCGCTTTGTTGGTACACACCCTGAACTTCCACTGAGGATTGACAACAAACACAAACCATACACCAAATAATTCTTTTAAGAACCTGGTTCCAACAATCTCCCCCTTTGGGTTTGTTGGTAATCAGAATAAATTCAATAGATATCCAACCATGAGCAAATCCAAAACGCAAGAATCAACTCAGCCAACACTCTAAGTCTATGTGAGCAATACTCGGTGTAGAAAACAAGAGAGGATTCTTGAATGGGGTCTTAGTGTTTTGAAATTATCCATGACGCCCGATGTTATCCTTATTAAACTTCTCATCACAATCTTACACTTCTTATCACAGAAGAATTTCTTGTCGTGAATTTATTCCTTTCTCCCCCATTGACAATAAAACCAAAGACTGAAAAGTTTGTTCAACGTTCAGCTCAAGCCATACTCCCCCTTGATAGTATCTACCCCATAAACCTGCATCCCATCCATAAGCAGATAAAAACAGTTAAAACAAATGGGGAGAGGGGACTTCCGGAGACTCCTTATGCAGTAGGAGGTGGTCGAACACCGAGGTTCAACCGATGCTTCTCGAACACAGTCGCGAACAATGGCTTGGTTAAAATATCCGCCACTTGCTCATTAGTTCCAACATGATCCATTTTAATCACGCCTTGTTCAACCTTTTCTTTGATAAAATGATACCGTATTTCAATATGTTTTGTACGAGAATGCTGAACCGGATTCTTCGTAAGATCAATTGCACTTTTGTTATCACAATAAATCACCATTGGTTGCTACACCTTATCACCAATATCTGTTAGCTGCTGCTCCATTCAAAGAAGTTGAGTGAATGCTTTTGTGGCAGAGATATATTTAGCTTCAGCAGTACTAAGAGAAGTACTTTCTTGTTTCCTGCTCAACCAGCCAACACATTTCTGCCCAATATAGAAAGCTCCACCACTAGTGGACTTTCTGTCTACAACATCACCAGCCCAGTCAGCATCAAAAAATGATGATAATTCACTGTCCCTGCCTGCAGAAAAAAATAACCCGAAGTTATGTGTACCTTGAATGTACCTCATGATTCTTTTTACTGCTGCCATATGTTCCTCCTTTGGATTACTCTGAAAGCGGGCCGCAAGGCATGTTGCAAAGACAATATCTGGCCTTGTCTCTGTCAGGTACAGTAGGCTTCCAATGATCCTCATGTACATGGTGGGATCAACAGAGTTCCCATCCTCATGCTTTCCAAGTTTAGTTCCAACTGCAATCGGAGTTGACATTGGTTTGGAGTCTTGCATATTGAATTTCTTCAGCAGCTCTTTTGCATATTTTTCCTGAGAAATGAATGTGTATTCCTTCTTTTGAATCACTTGCAGCCCCAAGAAATATGTGAGCTCCCCAATCATAGACATTTCAAATTCTGATTTCATGTGGTTGGCAAATTCATCCACTGATTTCTTCCTGCTGCCACAAAATATGATATCATCAACGTAGACAAGAACCATGAATTGATCTTTTGGAGAATTCTTCACATAGAGATTGTGATCAACTCCGCCTCTTTTGAATTCCATCTTCTTGAGATATGAATCTAGTCGTGAGTACCACGCCCGTGGTGCCTGCTTCAAACCATATAGAGCTTTCTTTAGTTTGCAGACCTTTGTTTCATCGGTACCCAAGACAAAGCCCACTGGTTGTTCAATGTAGACTTCTTCTTCGAGTACACCATTCAAGAATGCTGTCTTGACATCCATTTGATATACTTTATATCCTCTTTGGAGTGCCATGGAAAGGAAAAGCCTGATTGACTCCAGTCTAGCCACTGGAGCAAAGGTTTCTTCAACATAAATGCCTTCAATCTGAGAGTATATTTTACATACCAGTCGTGCCTTATTTCTGATGACATTCCAATGCTCATCAAACTTATATTTGAATATCCATTTGGTACCAATCACATTGTGACCTTCGGGTCTCAGGACAAGATCCCATGTCTGATTATTGTCAATCTGATCTAATTCATCATTCATGGCTTTCACCCAAGATATATCTTTTGCAGCTTCTTCGAATGAGGATGGCTCTACAACTGATAGAAATGCAGATTGCGTGGTATTCCTCATCCTTCTTGTTTGAGTGGGTGCACTCCTGTCCCCAATTATGTTGGATGGATCAATCTCAGCTCTTCGATTTCTCCTGCGAGGTTCAGTAGTATTCTCTTCAGCCATAGTTTCTGTTTCAGATTCTTCTTCTGAGTCAACATCATGATGTGACTACTGAGTGTTTTGAACAGCTTCATCTATTTCTGCACTTGTATTTTCTTCACGTTCACATTCTTCCTGACTTTCTATCACATCAGCATATGACGTCCTTGAAGCATTTGTGGTTTTCTCTTCAATTATCTTAACATCACTACTTTCCACAATTCTTCCCAAACACTTGTTGAAACATTTGTAGGCTTTGCTGTTCATTGAGTAACCAAGGAAAATTCCTTCATCTGCATTGTCGCCATATTTCCCTTGATTTCCTTCTTTGTTCCTGATGAAGCATTTACCTCCAAAGACACGAAAGTATTTTAGAGACGGCTTCCGTCCATGCCACAATTCATATGGTGTCTTCGTCTCACCCATATAAAGTCATGTTCGATTCTGAATGTACACTGTAGCTTGAACAGCCTCTTTCCAGTAATGTCGTGGAATACGACTCTCAATCAGCATAGTTCGTGCCATGTTGTTCACCTATCGATTCCTACGTTCAACAACTCCATTTTGTTGTGGTGTTCTCACAGCAGCTACCTCATGTTGTATCCCATGCTTCTCTAGATAATTCTCAAATTCAATGGATGTGTATTCTCTTCCATTGTCAGATCGCAACACTTTGATTGTTCGTCCAGTATCATTCTCGGCGATTCGCCGATATGTTTTCATGCAGTCAAGGACTTGTCTTTTCCTGTGAATGGCCATCACACATGCCATTCTACTGTAATCATCAATGAAAAGGACAAAGTACCTTTCTCCATGTGTTCCTGCAACATTTATTGGACCACAAACATCTGTATGAATCAGATCAAGAAGGTGAGATGCCCTTTTCTTCATTGGCCGATATGAACTGCAGACCAGCATCCCACGAATACAAGCATCACACGATTTTTCACGCTCACGCTTCAGGTTGGGAATGTCTATGACAATTCTCAATTTTGATATTTTCTCCATGTCTTGTTGATTGATGTGTCCCAATCTCCGATGCCACAGATTGTTTTCTTCTTTAACAGTCATGTAACATACATTTTCTTCACTATCAACCCGATACAAGTTTCCTTCTGTTCTGCATCCCTTCATAAGAGAATTGCCAGTTTTTCCCTTGATAGTGCAGCCTTTCTGATTAAAAGTAACAACATGTCCTGAGTCACAGAGTTGACTCACGCTGAGGAGATTATGACGCAGGCCATCTACGTAAAGGACTTCAGTCTTCTTTAGTTCTCCATTAGCTAATTTTGTACTTCCACTACCTTTGATTTTCATAGCCCCATCATTACCAAATCTTACTGTACCATCAACATTCTTTATGATATTTTTTAGTAGGCCGGCATTACCTGTCATAAGAGATGAACAACCGCTATCTAGAATCCAGGTACTATTGCTCTTTGTAGCTTTGTGGGCTACCTCTGCAAGGTTTTATTTCTCAATCTTCCTCCTTTCCTTCCATGAGACATTAGATTGAGTATATAGAACTGATGTCCTTTCAACTATCTCTTCTGCAAACCCAGGTTCTTCATAGTCAAAGTCTTCTTTAAGAGGTGAGAACCTGTTTGAAAGAGCAACATTGTCTTGCTGATGAGACTTGACTTGTCTGGAACTTCTGTATTTGGTGTCAATGTCCCTTCTCTGCCTACAATTAATGGCCTTATGACCAAAGTTAGAACAACGAAAACAATATCCATAGAAATTATTTCTTCTATAAGAATTAGGATAAGAAATTGTTCTCCTTTGTTGAGCATCTATATCTTCTCCATTCAGATAGCTTCTTTCCTCTTCAAAATAAGACATGGTATGGCCCAGATAGCCACAGAACTGACACTTCATGAGAAGAAATGACTTCTCACTTGAATTTCTCTTTATAGCTTCTTCCTTGGGAGAATAGTAAGACTGTCTGCCATTTTTGAAAGTTTGAGGATAATTTTCAGGTCTCTTTTTAGTTTGGATTGAGGGTTACTTTTTCAGCACTCTAGGTAACATGTCAACATGTTCAACTTTAATCTTATCTTTCTTTTGGATCTTTTCACTTCCAGCAGTTGATGACTCAGCCTCACAGCCAATTCCACTCTTTCCCATGCAAGCGGGTCTTTGATCACTCAAGATTTTTCCAACCCCATCTGAACCACACTTGGCTCTTGCTAGTAATTCTGCATCTGAGAATCGTCCAAACTCTATTTTCTTCATTGATTCTTTTGGAAATGCTTCAGTCTCCAGTTTACTCCTTAGAGTAACTACTTACTCCTCAAGACCCTCAGCAGTCTTGGATTTTTCATCCAGTCTGGATGTGAGGTCATTGATGACCTTTGCCTTCTCTTCAATTATCAGCTTCAGATCTACTACATCATCATTGCTTTCAATTATTTTAGATTGTACCTTCACAAATTCTTCCAGTCGTTCAATTTCTGCTTCAAGTTGATCAACATATTCAGTTGATTCTTCTACAATTGATTTCCACTTATTGCAGCTCTTACATTTAATCTTAAGCTTACTAACCGCATCCTTAAGTTGCATCTCAGGATCTACAAAAGTTCTCAGTTGTTTTTCTCCTTCATTATCTTCTAGCTTTTCAACAGTGGCCATCATAGAAGCATGGTTCCGAGTTTTGAATTCTGGTTCTTCTTCATCACAGAATTCATTATCATCTTCTTCCACTTCACAGACAAAACTCTTCCTTTGCATTTTCTTACCAGATTTGAAGTCTCCCTTTTTGAAGAACCTTCTCTGAGGCTTCTTGAAGTTTTCATCATCACTATCTTCATCATTGATCATTTTTAAACACTGAGAAGAAATGTGCCCAACTTTTCCACAACGGAAACACGCAAGAGGTAACTTCCCTTTGAATTTCCCTTTCCCCTTCTGGAACTTCTTTGCAATGAGAGAAAGAATTTCTTTTTCTTCGTCATCTTCACCGCTACTATCCTTTGATATTTTCAGTTTATCCATGGCCTTGAATGCCATTTCCTTGCTCACCCGAGTCGTAGCATCTTCAGGTTTGACTCTCATTTCATATGCTACCAAACTGCTCAGTAGATCATCTAAAGAAAGTTTGGAAAGATCTCTTTCCTCAAGAGATGACAACTTCGCATTATAAAGAGGTGGAAGTCTTCTAAATATTTTCTTTACAATATCAATGTCTTTGATTTCTTCGCCTAGACCCCGAATAGCTCCAACCACTTCGGTAATTCGATTGAAGAAAGAGTCTGCATTCTCGTCTGGATGCATCTTCAGATCATCAAACCGATTGTGCAGCACTTGTAGTTTCGCCTCCTTCACTTTGCTATCACCTTCATAAATTTTCTCAATTTTATCCCACATGGATTTTCCTGAGGTGCAATTCATCACCTTTTGGTAGATCTGATCAGAAAGGGCTGCAGGGAGTGCATTCTGTGCTTTAGCATCTGCATCAAGAAGTTTCCTGTCTATTTCAGTCATAGCAAGGCCTGTTGGATCGGTGACTTGTATTCCTTGCACAGTAGATAAAAGAACTTCTATTCCAAGAGATCTTAGATGAGATCTCATTCTGTTCTTCCAGATCTGGAAATTGCTTCCATCGAAGTGAGGGACTCCCCTGACATTGATCGCGTCTTCCATGACGAAGAAGGTCAGATTCAACACCAGCAACCTTTACGCTCTGATACCACTTGAAGGACCCCGGGACACCCTGATAGGGGAGGGGTGAATCAGGGTGACCACTTTTTCTTTTAATGTGATGGATCTTGTTCCCACGTTGGTAGGAACTTGTTGAACTTGTATGATGATTATGATCAGAAAGAAAACATACACAAGCACAGAGAAGACACAGCCATTTTTACTTGGTTCACCACTAAGGGCTACGTCCAAGGAGCATACGCCGACAGGTTGTCGGTCGTACCAAAATACACTATGCTTCACTAGCTGTAGATTACAAAAGTTCGGGTATAGTCGCTCTGTCCCAGGCTCACTGCCTTTACAAAGGTTCAGGGATAGCTCACTACTTCCCTCGGGTCACTCCCGTTGACTCCCCTTGGCTCACTGCCGTTGGTGAAGTCCCACTCAGTTTATAGACGTGAAGGTCTCTTCTTCATTTGCATAAGAGTGCATCCTTTGTTGTATATAGATGCTCTATTGAAGTCTGATTCTCACCTGAAGAAGAATATCACTTTTCCTCGAATGTACCGAGTAGTCTCTCGGCTTTCGTGCAGCTCCAAACAGGCCGGTGGGCTTCAGCAAAACCAGGCGCGCTTCTCCAAGACAGTCGCGCAAGTCCCACTACGGCGCGCAAGTCCAAACTGGCGCGCAAGTGTCATCAACACACATGCATGACTCTTCCTTCCCCAACTACAAACTTGCGTGGTCCACTTAACTACTGTTTTCTGCTTGAACGGTATGATCGCTTTGTTGGTACACACCCTGAACATCCACTGAGGATTGACAACAAACACAAACCATACACCAAATCATGCTTTTAAGAACCTGGTTCCAACAAAAACCATTTCTTTTAAGTGATTTCTTATTCAATCAAAACACGTGTTTCATTCACGTTCTTAGTAGTTCGTGTGTGTGTTCGGCACACCACTCTTTTCTTATCCAATTCTTCTTCCTCTTATTCTCATACCCTAATACTTTAAACATCCGTACCAGATTAATAACCATCCTAATGGCTGAGTAAATCTCTCATTGGGGTGAGTTATAATTTAGGTATGTTAAGCGATGGGGAGATTTTGCTCGATGTGTATTCTTTGAATTAACATTGCGTATTTTGGACTTAACATGTCATGGATTAATGACTTGTTTTGTTTAACATGTGGTTTCCATGGATTATTGGAACCATAAATATGCTACTATAAACAAGATATTATTAAGATTAGAACCCTGAGTTATGTCAAGTCTTGGATTAAAGCCTTAACACTTGGGAATTCTAATCAATGTCAACTTGTGACATGGGTGTTAATTTAATGCAATATAAAGCAAAACTCAAGGATATCACAAGATTAACTACCTAATGATGAACTCGCCCCAATATATATCAAATTGTTAAATCAATATTAATAAATCAATCATTTCAATTAAAGCTCTGCAAACAAACTCCCAAATCTAAACACAATTAAAAAACAATCAACTATAAAAAATGGTATCATCGCCGAGGATTCGACCCGAGTGCTGCTATACACATTAGAAGAGCACCGGAACCTTGAACGGTCGATAGGCGAAAATCGGCCGCGCTTTCAAATGGCATCGTTGAGGGGGGTGGTGCATAATTGTAGTTGATAGTTTCAGATTTTTGAAAAAAATGATCAAAAAAATCAAATAACCCACAAAAGAAAATATTACACAGAGAAAAACCCTCCATCATCTTCAAGTCATACTCTGCTCTTGATGCCCTGTAGCCTCCCAAACAATCCCTCGGATTTGTTTGATCCTGAGATTGAGCAAACTATTTTCCGAATTAGGAGGAACCTTAGGTACAATCAAAACAACCAAGGCCCACTCATTCCTAGACCAATTGATTTAGAGATGGCTATTCCTAGGGAACAAACCCTTAAAGAACCCGCTGCCCCGATATGAATTACCAACCTCTTGGTATTCATTATCCAAACATCGAGGCTGATTTCGAACTCAAATCGGGTTTGATTCATCTTATTCCTCATTTCCATGGGCTAGCTGGTTAGGATCCTCATCTTCACCTCAAAGAGTTCCAAGTGGTCTGCTCAACCATGAAACCTCAAGGGTTTTCTGAAAAACAAATCAAGCTTAGAGCTTTCCCCTTTTTCCTAGCAGATTCTGCCACGTCTTGGCTCTACTACCTCCCACCTGGTTCCATAAACTCATGGGTTGACATGAATAGACTTTTCCTTGAGAAGTTATTTCCCGCTTCCCGAACTGATTCTATCCGAAAGGAAATAAGCGGCATCCGTCAATTCCCTAATGAATCACTCCATGAGTATTGGGAGAGGTTCAAAAAGCTTGTGGCAACTTGTCCACACCATCAAATCCCTGACCAACTCATGATCCAATACTTCTATGAGGGGTTATTGGCTATGGAGAGAACTCTCATTGATGCCACAAGTGGCGGTGCTCTTGTTGACAAAACTCCTACAGCTGCACGAGAACTCATAAGCAACATGGCTGCAAACACGCAGCAATTCCATACTCGAGCACATGATCAAGTGAAACAAGCCCAAGAGAATCAATCTATAGAGCCCAAAAAATGACTGAGTGGATGAGTGGACTTACAGGTGTTGTGCGTCAACTAGTTGTGGCTTCCAAAGCCCCAAACTCCTCTCCTCAACAATCTCTTTTCACTGGGCCTGTCAAGAATTGTGGAATCTGCAACTCACCAACTCATCCGACTGACACATGTCCACAACTTCAAGATGATCCATCTGATTCATCTAGTCTAATGGAGCTCAATGCGGCATATGCTCAGTGAAACTTCAACCCTCAACAATCAGGTCAGTTTGTTAGAAACATCAACCAAACCCACTCTGAGCCCTTCTCTTCTACCTTTAACCCACCTCTGAGGTATGGTAATCCCATTTATCATCCTCCTCAGTTCCCTCATCAAAACCCAAACCAGTTCCAATATGGTCAAAGTGGTGGTAACATCCATCAACCTTATCCTTTTGTTCCTCAAACCCAAAGGAACAATCCTCCTCCTGGATTCCACTATCCTAACGAGCCTTCTCAATTCCCCACCCAAAACAATCGCTTTCCCATGAACCAAAATCAAGGCCAACCCAATTTGGGACAAGCCTCTTCTTCTAAACAACCCTGGGAAAGTGCTGTAGAGGGTCTTTCTTCCTTCACCCGTTCTAGCCTCAAGAACATTGAAACCCAAATAGGTCAACTTGCATCCCACCATAGCCAGCAACAACCATCCAATTCATCCCAACTCCTAGCTCAACCATTACCCAACCCTAAGGGTAATGTAAGTGCAATTGCACATAGATCGGTAAAGCAAATTGTTATGCCCCATGTTGATTCCTCTACCTCCCCTTTCGATGATGATCTAGAAAATGAAAAGAACAAAAAGTTTGAAAAGGAACTTGAATCCACTCCTTCACTTCCTTACATTCCTCTAAGGAACCCACTTCCTTTTCCTCAAGCCATCTCCAAGCCTAAGATGTCCTTTGAACCTGATCCTGAAATGCTTGACATGTTTAGACGTGCTGAAGTGAACATCCCCCTCTTAGATGCCATCAAAAAAATCCCTATGTATGCCAAGTTTCTTAAGGAATTGTGCACCCATAAGAGGCAACTTAGGAACATTGAAAATGTTTCAACCCAACAGTCCATTCCCATGAAGTGCAAATATCCATAGACCTTCACGGTTCCATGTCAAATAGGGAGTTCCAACTTTGATGATGCACTCATAGACCTTGGAGCCTCAATAAATGTCATGCCCAAATCCATTTTCTCCAACCTTGGTCTAGGTACCTTGCACCCAACGGGTGTTGTCATTCAATTAGCTAATCAAAGCACTGCCAGTCCTGAGGGGATAATTGAGGATGTTCTTGTTCGGGTCAATGATCTTATCTTCCCAGCTGATTTCTATGTCCTTGACCTGGAAGGTGAGACGACCTCTTCTCGATCTCCCCTAATTCTAGGAAGACCATTCCTCATGACTTCTAGAACCAAGATCAATGTCCATTCCATAATCTTATCCATGGAATTTGGTGACCAAGGGGTCAAGTTCAACATTTTTCAAGCCATGCGATACCCATCAGAGAATCACTCTGCATTCTCCATTCATGCATCTGATGACACTTCTGAGAATCAACTCACCTCCATTTCTTCATGCTCATTATGTTATAATGATAGTGGAGACTGTGAAATCTTCTCAATGATTAACCAAGTTATAAATGGAGATGTTGATGTTGACCTTTCTTTCTTAGACTCCATCAATCAAAGTAAACGTGAAAACTCCCTTGAATCCCACATCAACTCTGATCTCTACTTCTCCACCTTGGACAATGTTGAGGAAAATGACCCAAACCCATCTGGAATCCCTTCTCCTGCTCCTAACTTGTCTACCTCTCAATTCAAGGCTAAAACTGATCTTAAACCACATCCTTCACACCTCAAGTATGCATTCCTTTTCCACAATCCCTCCAACCCTGTCATTATCTCTACTTCACTTTCTGAAACTGAGGAGTCCCAACTTGTTCAAGTGTTAGAGGAAAACAAAAATGCCTTAGGTTGGACCCTAGAGGATATTCCAGGAATCAACCCTACCATTTGCATGCATCACATCCATCTAGAGGAATCCTCCAAACCAATTAGGAAACCTCAAAGAAGACTCAATCCACTCATACTTGAGGTAGTTAGGGAAGAGATTACCAAGCTTCTTCAAGCTGGTATTATCTACCCAATTTCTGATAGTGAATGGGATAGTCCAATTCAAGTCGTTCCTAAGAAGGGCGGGATAACAGTTGTCACAAATGAACATGGAGAAGTGGTCACAACTCGAGTGAAAAACAAATGGCATGTGTGCATCGATTATCGCAAATTGAATGCTGAAACACGAAAAGATCACTACCCACTTCCTTTCCTTGACCAAATGCTTGAGAGATTGGCCGGAAAGTCACACTATTGCTTTCTTTATGGTTACACCGGCGACATCCAAATTCCAATCGCACCTCAAGACCAAGAAAAGACCACATTCACTTGCCCCTTTGGAAGCTATGCCTATAGGCGAACGCCTTTTTCCCTTTGTAATTCTCCTGCAACATTCAAGCCGTGTATGATGAGTATCTTTTCTGAATTAATTGAGAATTGCATGGAGGTATTCATGGATGACATTAGCATTTATGGCGAGTCATTTGAATCTTGCTTACATTCACTCTCTTTGGTCTTTCAAAAGTGTGTCAAGTGCAACCTTGTGCTGAATTTTGAAAAATGTCACTTCATGGTTACAAATGGGACTGTTCTAGGGCACATAATTTCTCAAGAGGGTATCCAAGTTGATCCAGCCAAAATTGAGGTGATCCAATCACTTCCTGAACCCAAATCAGTTCGAGACATTCGGTCCTTCCTTGGTCATGTCGGTTTCTATCGGTGATTCATTTAGACCTTCAGCAAGATTTCCCTCCCACTCACTCATTTACTTAAAAATGATTTCATATTCCATTTTGATGAGGCTTTCAAGAGAGCCTTCATTGAACTCAAATCTGCGCTCACATCTGCTCCAATAATCCAACCCCCAGATTGTTCCTTACCATGTGAATTGATGTGCGATGCTTCTGATGGGGCCATTGGATCTGTTCTTGGTCAAAGAAGAGAAAACATTCCTCATGTCATCTTTTATGCCTCAAAAACGTTGGATGAAACTCAATCACACTACACTGTGACTGAAAAAGAACTTTTAGCTGTGGTTTTTGCCTTGGATAAATTCTGGCCCTATCTCTTAGGTGCCAAAATAGTCATCTTCACAGACCACTCAGCATTAAAGTTCTTACTTAAGAAAAGTGATTCCAAACTAAGGATAATAAGATGGATTTTAATGCTCCAAGAGTTTGACCTTGTGATAAAAGATAAACATGGAAAAGAAAACCATGTGGCTGAACAACTGAGTAGAATTTATAATTCTTCTGATTCTGAAATAATTGATCCTAAATTTCCAACTGAACACCTCTCATCTCTCACTCCAAAGTTACCATGGTATGCCCCAATTGTCAATTACTTGGTTTCTGTTGTTTTCCCTGAATATTTTTCAAAAGAACAAAAAGAAAAGATGAAAAGTGATTCAAAGCATTATTTTTGGGAAGATAATAATCTTTGGAAAACTGGGGCTGACATGGTAATTAGGAGATGTGTTGATGAAATTGAACAATCCTCCATCTTGGAATTCTGCCACTCAATGCCTGGAGGTGGCCACTTTGGACCACAAAGGACTTCTCGAAAGGTCCTATATTCTGGATTCTTTTGGCCTTCAATATTCAAGGACTCACACGAGTTCAGTCAATCATGTCCCACATGCCAAAAGTTTGGCAAAATTTTCAAAAGAAACGAAATGCCTCAAAATACTTTAATCTTCTGTGAGCTTTTCGATGTTTGGGGCATCGATTTCCTGGGACCTTTTCCCCCTTCCAATGGATTATCCTACATTCTCCTTGCTGTTGACTATGTTTCTAGTTGGGTTGAGGCCAACCCTACTAGGAAAGATGATGCTCAAACTGTGACTGAGTTCCTCAAAACCCATATCTTCCTTCGATTCGGAACACCACGTGCTTTGAAAAGTGACTTAGGAACTCATTTCTGTAATAGAACCATGGAGCCACTATTGAAGAAGAATGGGGTTATACATAAAACATCCACTTCATATCACCCTCATACAAATGGAATGGCTGAACTTTCTAACAGAGAAGTGAAAAGAGTGCTTGAAAGAATTGTTAAGCCCACAAGAAAATTCTGGCCCGATAGACTTGGTGAAGCACTTTGGGCCTATCGAACAGCCTATAAGACACCCATTGGGATGTCTCCATTTAGGCTAGTTTTTGGTAAAGCATGTCATTTACCAGTTGAAATCCAACTTAATTCATTTAGGGCTATCAAAACATGTAATTTTGATTGTGAAAAATCTGGTGAAGAATGATTGTTTCATTTGACTGAATTGGAGGAGCTTCTACTCGATTTGTATGAGAACTCGATTCTCTACAAAGAGAAGGCAAAGTCACTCCATGACATGCACATTCTTCGAATGGTATTTCATGAAGGTGAAACGGTAATGCTCTTCAATTCTCGATTTCGACTTCACCCAGGTAAGCTCAATTCTCGTTGGGATGGACCTTTTATTATTACTAATGTTTAACCATTTGGTGCAGTGCAAGTCCAAGACCCTTCTTCAAAAAGAACATTCACGGTAAATGGACACCGGTTAAAGCATCACCATGAGAGGCCATTCACTTCAGGTTCCACATCGACTTCCATTGACCCACCACTAGATGGAAACAGCGACCCACCAAATCCAAACCTGGGGGAACCTCTTTCCGTTTAACACTCTCTCTCTCAATCTCTCTTCCCTCTCTTCTTCTATCTATTTCTTCTTCTTCCTCTCTCCCTCTCATTTTTTTACAACATTCTTCCACAAACTTTTTTCTATTTTCTCTTTTGTGTGGATGTGTCATTAAAAATAAAAAAATTAAAAAAAAATTAATTAAAAAAATGAAAATTAAAAAAAAGGGGTGTTATAATTTCTCATCATCCAATATTGAAATTCATTCCAATCATTTTGGGGAGTCAAAAGGCTTGTTTTAAACTCAAATATATTGAATTTTTTTCTCAAACTTGGGTAAACAATTTTGTGTCCATAGCAAACATTTTGAATGAACAAATTTTGGTGGAAAATGATTCTCCCCTACCGTGTGGAATAACATTAGCCTTCATTCCAAGGTCATCTATGGCCATCTTTTTCATTGTGTGTCTTCACCACTGACTGTGAGTCTTGATTTTATGGACCTTCGAGCTGAATTTCCATCTTTTGTGTGCATTAATATGATAGAGGCATTTTCTAAGACACATGAGATTCAGAATAGCCAAATAGCCTCCTGTTACCCTTACATTGATCCTACTTTTGAATGCCCCTTTGAGCCTATGAAAACCTTTCTTTTGATATCCACATTACAATCCTAATACCTTGTCCCACCCAACATCTTCATGGATTCTCATTGTACAATTTATTGATATTTAAGTGTGGGGGGAATGGGCTTCATTTTTTGGAGTACTTTCATTGATTTCCAATGTGTCATCATATGCTTTAGGGCAAGCATTCATTCATGTGTGGGGAAGAGGTTTTAATTCTGTGAGCTTTGCGGTGTATATTTGTAATTGTCATTTGTACAAAAGTCATTGAAAAGTGTTCAAAAAAATGAAAAAAAAAATTATAAAAAAAATGAAAAAAATAATAAAAAATGAATGGGTTGTATCTTGGGTGGGTCAAAAATCATTCATCATCAACCTTTGTTCATGTTATAACTAATAAAATTAGTTCCATGAGGAGATCAAGCATGGGTTGGGAGATGACTTTGAGACTTGTTTCAAGCACAACTTTCGAAAAAAAGCAAAAAGAGAAAAAAAAGAACACTTGAATCATCTTGTATTGTGTCATTATTGGAAGTCATCCATGTTGTACATATTCCATCATCTCACACTATTCCATTTTCTATCTCCCTCACTTTTCATTCATCACACATTCATGCCCTTGTAAATATTTGTTTCTATTTCCTTTCAAATCAAATTTCAAAAAAACAATGTGCATTGATTTTTCCATGTTGGTGTTTTTAACCCCTCTTTTCCTTTGGACATTATATACCTACCATCCCATAGCCACTGAAAAACCCCTTAAAAGACCTCTTGATTCATGTACACATTAGATTTGGGAATGGAAGCTGAGAGCTCTTACAAACTCTTGATTTTCACTTTTTGTTGGTGAATGAGTGAACCTCCTAAAATACATTTTTACAATCTTGAGAGGAGTAAGTTTTGAGTGCCTACATTTTCCAATTAAAACCTTGAACTTGAAAAAAATGAATTGTTTCGGATGCATTATTGTGAACCAAAATTGTGATGGAATTCAATATGGATGAGTGAAATAGTCTAAACCTCCCCTGATTGGTGAAAACAAAATTTTAATATTTGTTGGTGAATGAATATGGTTTTGTTTTGATTTTCTTTTGTGTTTGTTGCACACGAGGACATGCACAATATTAAGTATGGGGGAGTTGATGTTATTCATTTATTAATATCATTTTTTATACTCCCTCTACTGATTTTCAATTAAATGAGCATAACTTATGTGAAATACTCGTGCTTTAATATTAAATATTATTTTGGAGTATTGTTTCGAATAATACAGATTCATGTCTGTTTAGTATTTTAAAGATAACTCTCACCCTACCAATCTAAATTGTGTGATTATTGTCTTTTAGGGTTCTAAATTAAATTTCCTACAAATCACTCAACTGGCGCATTGGCTAATTCGGGCATTTGAAGGGCCATATGGACCACACAAGATGACCCACCGGATCTGCCTAATTTCTGGACCAGCCTTGAAGATTTCATTACTGGGCTCAATTTCCCAGCCCAAATGAGTGGATATTCTTTTTCAAGCTCGGGAATTTCTTAAGGAGTCATGGATTAAAATTTAAAGGCCCAACTATACCATTTTGGGGCCCAATGGATCCATTGAAATCAAGCCCACCATTCTGTCTGGGATTTTAAATCATCCCACCATTCTTGACTTTTCAACTAATAAACTTGTCCAAAGAAGCTTCTAATTTGTGGTGTGAACGATAAGATATGGAGGATCAACTTTGTAACAGCCCGAGATTTTATGAAAAATATTCTTTTTTATTTCACTAATGTCTTGTGTTGTACGCTACACCAAAAGGAGCTTGCACAACACGCATCCTTGACTTGCCTTGCATTACACGCAATCACAACCTTCCTCGATAGCGTGTGTGGTACGTAATACTGAGTTTCACGAAACAATGATATGCTATTAAAATATTATTAAAACTAGCCGTTATGAATAGTAATAACCACTTTTTAAATTTTAGAAGTTTTAGCTCTCAAAATGGACTTCATTTTTGGATTCGGAGTATCGAATTTAGCCTAAGGTGAAATTTTGGTACTTTTCGGATAACTTTCATATTCTGATGAATAGTGAAAATTACTAAATTATAATTAAAAACAACTTTTTTAATCGAAATAATTAATAGTGATAAATTATTAATTTGACTGGTTTTAAAGTATATTTAGAATATATTTTTACAATTTAATACAATGTTGGTCATTGGTTGTAGTTTCACATTTAAACCAGACATAATCAAGTGTCAATCTTTTGATAGATTTTGTTTCTTAAAAAACACGCAATTTGTTTTAACAGCGGGATTTAATTATAAAATTAATTAATGCAACTTTTATGTTATGAATTTGGTAAAATAGACTTCATTTTTGAATTCGGAATATGAAATATAGCTTAGGATGAAATTTTGGCATTTTTCTGAAAACATTCAATTTTTGATGAATAGTGAAACCACTAAGTGGTAGGTTAAAAACGGAATTTTGTATAAAACTTAATTTTACCACTTCTGTGAATGGAATTTCGAAAATCCGATAGACACGGTTAATATCAAGGACTAAAATGTGGTTCAATGAGATGAAAATAATTTTTTGGTGAATAGTAACTTTTTACTTTTTTTACCGCGGTTAATAGTAAATAGGATAACTAAGGGTAAATATGATATTACTATTACCATAACACATGTCCTGATTCTATTGGAAAAGTGTAGTTCGACCAAAAACAAACTTAGAAATAAAATATGACCATTTAGGCCCACTTGGATTAGATTAGGACATTTATTATTAATTTATTTAAAGACGAGTTAAAAGAGTTAAAATCAAAGTTTATTTACTAAAACATTTTTAATATAGGGTTATACATAAGATAAATTCGATTGTAAATATTAATTAGAAATCTAAAACGATTTCCTACATAATGGTATTTTATTTTTAATTTTTAGACATTAAATAATTTAATTTATTTATGACACAATGATGATGCAGTAATTATCTTATTAATGAAATATTGACATTATTGATGTTATAAACACCAAAATGAATGTAATTTGAGACTTTTTATGAATTACACTAATTTTCTAGGTTACTATGATATATTAATGTTGATTTAATCAAATTGGTTCGAATATATAATTCTGTTATGACGTTTACAAAAATCATATATCAAATAGTGTCAAAATTGACACAAAATAGTTTTTAAATCAAATATTATATTATTAATTGTTATTTTATTCCTAAAAATATAAGGTTCGGCCAAATGACTTAGATAAGGATATATATATTAATAATAAAAAATTTGGGGTTCGTTTGGCATGTTATAGTAATTTTATTAACCATATATTGAAAGAAAACAAAAAGACACGGTAAAAGTTAAATTATTTAACTTAGAGTTAAATCTAATTGATAAGGTTTAAAATAATATCCAAACATGTCTAAATTTGATTGGTTGATGAGATTACAACCCTATCTCATCTAATCTTCGAATATGAGTCATTTTTGGAGGTTTTTAAGTGGGGTTAGATTTATTATAAATTAATATTTTTAAGAATTCCTAAGGTGCCCCTCTCCTCCCCTATAAAAGGACATCTCCTCCCCCTCCTCCTCACACCAATTTGAGCACTCAAGCTCGGACAACCCCTGCCAAAATATCTTCTCCACTTCCCTAGCAACATCCTAGAGGTTCTGGTCTTTCTCAAAGACCAATTTTAGTGCCCTAAGAGGCGGTCTCCAAAAGGCGCTTCAAAGAAGAGGTAATTACCGTTACCAATTCTTTCATCTTTATTTCTTCTTCCACTTCTTCTTCTTAGGTTGTTTCATTATGAAGTAATAACATCAGTATCACTCATATACTGATATGTTATTATAAGTATGAAACAACCCTATTTCACCATCTATCTATCCTACGGAAAAAGAAATCACCGCGCGTGCGTACGTACGGAATACCGTCTCCACGCCGTGGTGTAATCTATTTTCCACCACCACCATACATGGATGGGTATAATGGTGTAAAGAATAACTATACATAGTTATTAAAACATCATATTGATTCTGATATATTTTATAATCCACTCCAATTCAATTCAATATTTATGGAGATGATATCATCGCTCGTGCGTACGTACGGACTACCGTTTCCACGACGCGATGAGATTCATTCTCCATGTTAACCATTTAAGAATGATTATAAAGTATATATAAGAAATAATAATGAAATATATGACATTATAAAGCCACTGGATTTATGTATATATATATATATATATTTTTATGTCATCTACTTAATTCCATTCAAGACAATAAGGAAAGAAAAACAGCGTTCATGCGTACGTACGGACTACCGTCTCCATGAACGGTGTTTTTCATTTTATTTATCTATCTATTATATATACTGAATATATATGATATATAAATCATATTTTATATTCTGGAAGTAAGTAAATAATGATATAAGTAATAATGATGTCAAGAACAACAAGTAAAAACACCTACAATAAATGAAACGATTTTACCCAAAACGCTTCTTTAACATGGAATTTACAAAAGAACGGGTAATATAATGTCATAAGTGAACCATATATGATATCATAACAATGAATATGATTCTGTAATAAGTCAATGACATTATTTAAATCATTATAAAGGAGGTTTGGACACATACGAAGCAAATCGGACCTAAGGTAAGGGAAATATCACAATCTCATTTTTATCCAAGATTGTTTATTCGTAAGTATTTACTGGGGTGTATTTTATCATCCACATCCATGTTCCTTCAATATGTAATATTGTTTCCATCCACTTACAATAGTTTTAATCCAATTTTACTCTTCGGTGAGTTTTTAGTAAAGAATATGAAAGGAATCTTTTGTCGCTTTTTCAAACGAGGTACTTTTTGACTTTTCCGACAAAAGTACGAAGAATGTTTTTTTTAACTTAAACGGCATGAATGGATTTTTACGGTTTTATAAAGCCTTATTTTCATGAATATTCCTCCAAAATATTTCATGACCATTTTTAATAAAATCTCTTTCTTTTAAAATTGCATGATGTTTTGTGAAAAGAAATTGATTTTGAAGAAGAAAGGATATTTTCCTCAAGAATTCATTTCAAGTGTTTTATCAAAATTATTTTCCATCTAAGATAATTAAGGGTTCTGTTTATATCCATATTTTTACATTTATTTGACTATTTTGTTATGGAATTATGTTTATGAATTCCTTTATCTTATATGAATGGTTTTATGATGTCATGTTGTTTTAAGAATCTCATTTTTATTACATGGGTTATGAAATGATGTATGATTTATGATTTTGTGGCACACATAAGAATGGTATCATTATGAGATGGGTGAGACCTATATCTCCCTCCAATGCATTGGGTAATGATTTTATATCTCATGAGATAGACATGGCTGGAATGGTAGGTTATACCGGTTCAGTGAAACAGGACTGAAACGAGGGTTACTCGATTCAGAAATGGACTTTGTCCACTAAGACAGTCTTGGCAATGAGTCTTGACTAACAAGAAATGATTCTCTATGATTATGTGTGTATGCCACAAAGTTTCATGTTTTAAGTTATGATTATTGGGATTACTTTTTCACTGCCATGATTTATCCCATGATTATGAAATTATTCTCTCTTTTGCAGGTTATGATTTCCAAAATGTTATGTTCTTATGAATATGATGTGATTGATATTTATTTTGTTTACCCTTACTTAGCATTTGAGCTCACCCTTTTATGTTTTCTTTTCCCCAGGATATAAATAAAGGATTTAGGTAAAAAAAGGAAGATCTTTATGGGAGATTTTGATGATCTTTCACCATGATTAGAAGATTATAGTCCGAGTTTCCAAAGACACTAAACTATTACGATCCTTGTGTGTGTGTTTTTTTTATGTACTAAGTATTCCGCAAAAGTAATGTAATGTCCATGTACGTCAAGATACGGGTCTCTATAGTTGGTATCAGAGGAAAGGTTTAGTCAACCTTTGGAAACTAGGATGCGAAAACGTTAGTGAGATCCCTAGAGATATTTCTACGGTATGTTTAGGGATGTCTCTAAGGTTAATTATACGTATAGATTATAGTCCTAGAATTGCACTAACGATCTTAGAATTTAACCTAAGATGTTAGATATTGAGGGTACCACCCCTTTATTATAACGATATTCGAATTTAACCTAAGATGTTAGATATTGAGGGTACTACCCCTTTATTATGTTGTTTTCCCTAGCATGATTTTTGCCTCTCATACTATTCTTTTGGGGTTTTAGACGATGGCTGGAACCCGAAGGAACCGTGTTAATGCGGAATGTGATGGGCAATCCAATGATTGTCCCCCTGAGCAACCAAACGATATGGGAGCCGGAATGCAAAATCTTGTAGCCATGGTCACACAACTTTCTCAAGCTATGAATCATGCATGACTTCCAAACGAGCAAAGGAAGGAGCAACATTCTGTTGAATCCTTCATGAGGCAGCGTCCACCTTCTTTCAGTGGGTCTACTGATCCATTAGTTGCTGAACAATGGATTAGTACTACTGAAAAGATATATTCAGTTCTTCAATGTTCTGAAAATGATAAAGTCATCCTAGCAGTGTATCGTTTGGAAGGAGATGTTGATCAATGGTGGAATCTTATTAAGAATACGAGGCAAAGGGATGAAATTGAGTCTATGGAATGGGACGAGTTCAAGAACTTATTTTTCAATAAGTACTTCCCTCGTATTCTCCGAACAAAGATGGAGAAAGAGTTTCTTGAACTGAAGCAAAGGGATGATGAATCTGTTGGTACCTATGAAGCGAATTTTACAAGACTTGCAAGGTACGCTTCTGGTATTATCATCCAACTTGAAAGTAAAGTTGATCGATTTTTCAGTGGCTTAAAACCAAGTCTTCGAAGGGCATTAGCTATAAGAGACTTCAGTAGCTATGAAGAAATTGTGCGTTGTGCTATCAAGGTAGAAATGGAAGTTGGTGTTACATATCCGTCTCATGGTTTTGACAAGAAACGAAAGATGGAGTTCAAGGAGAAATCTCAGAATAATGGTAAAAAGAAGATGAATGTTTCCTTATGCACAAAGTGTGGAAAGAAGAATGGTGGAGATTGTCTTAAAGGGACTAGAAAATGTTTTAAGTGTGGAAAAGAAGGTCATCGAGCAGCTGAGTGTCGAAGTAATGGAAAAAGGGTTTCTAATGATGTGAATAAAGCAAACATTGCAGAGAACGCACCACCAACACTTCAATGCTTCAAGTGCAAGGAAATAGGGCATTATGCTAATAATTGCCCTAATCCAAGGGTTAGTGATGATCAACATGAGCAACCACTGAAGGCAAAGGACAAAGGGAAATCACATGTGATCACTATTGGCAATATTGAATATGACAACGATGTGGTGGAATGATTAAGTGTTTATGTAATGGGATTCCAAAATAATGTTGTATCTTGGAATATTGGAATATTTATGTATTGGTCTAATGTGGTATTCAAAGTGATTGAGATATTATGCGCATAATGAAGGGAAAACGAGAAAATGAAATGTTTAACAGTATTCATGAGCTCATGATTGATATAAGGACTAAGTGATATCATGGTTTGAGTATATAGAATTTTGATGATTTTTGTATGTGGAAAGTGTTAACTTTTAATTGCATTCAAGTTTTCACTATGGTTCAATGGGTATTCAAGAGAATACATGATTAAGGACTTTGAATGTTTAGAATGTGACCAACAAGACATATCTTATGATATATGGGGATCAACGATGGTATTAAATCTCTGGTAATAATTTTCACTATGTTATGAAAGTGGACTGCAGTATTATGGATAAGCCTAAAGAAGTTCTTTTTTTTGATATTATTGATAAGATGTTATAGTAATGTAGTTTTAGAAAAAGGACAACCTGCAGGACGAGCGACAACCCATCGCGTCGGACAAGGCTATGGGAATCGAACCCAAAACCGAAGTGCGACTGGCCTTTATCGCCTACCACTGGCCTACAAGAAGTCCCTGTTTAGTAGAAACTAGTTTTATTTTATTAAGCAGTACGATATGTGAAGTATAAGTCCATTTTAGGAACCATATATAATTAATCTCACTATAGATCGACTTATGTATATAATTTTTGCTAACCTTTTGTTTGAGACAGATGGAATGACCCGTCATTCTATCACATGATCTGCTAACACTTCACGAATAACAAATTCAACTTCATCTATTTAAGAGATGAAGTGGAAATTGTTCAAGGCACAAACAACAGTGATATTGTACCAAAATAAAGTAAGTATTTATTCTAATTCAAATTTTCAACTTTAGGGAAATGACCTTGAAAACCAAAAATGTTGTCCTAGTGACCTTATATCTGATGAATCAGATGGTACCTTATATCATCACAAATCTATGGATTTGTGATTACTGGCTTTTCCATAGCCATGTTCTCTACCACTCTCCATCAGAACATGATGGTTAGATTTCTCTTCCATATCCATATTTTCACCTATGTGGAAACCCAATGATTAGTTTATTTGGGTAACCATTACGTTTCATACTTTTGTTTTTAAAGATTGGTTTTCATATTCCTTTTTACGATGTGGGTTTCTATTAAAGAAACTTTCGAATAGTAAACCATTTATAACCCCGACGAATTTCGAGGGCGAAATTCATTTTAAGGGGGGTAGAATGTAACAGCCCGAGATTTTATGAAAAATATTCTTTTTTATTTCACTAATGTCTTGTGTTGTACGCTACACCAAAAGAAGCTTTCACAACACGCATCCTTGACTTGCCTTGCATTACACGCAATCGCAACCTTCCTTGATAGCGTGTGTGGTACGTAATACTGAGTTTCACGAAACAATGATATGCTATTAAAATATTATTAAAACTAGCCGTTATGAATAGTAATAACCACTTTTTAAATTTTAGAAGTTTTAGCTCTCAAAATGGACTTCATTTTTGGATTCGGAGTATCGAATTTAGCCTAAGGTGAAATTTTGGTACTTTTCGGATAACTTTCATATTCTGATGAATAGTGAAAATTACTAAATTATAATTAAAAACAACTTTTTTAATAGAAATAATTAATTGTGATAAATTATTAATTTGAGTGGTTTTAAAGTATATTTAGAATATATTTTTACAATTTAATACAATGTTGGTCATTGGTTGTAGTTTCACATTTAAACCAGACATAATCAAGTGTCAATCTTTTGATAGATTTTGTTTCTTAAAAAACACGCTATTTGTTTTAACAGCGGGATTTAATTATAAAATTAATTAATGCATCTTTTATGTTATGAATTTGGTAAAATAGACTTCATTTTTGAATTCGGAATATGAAATATAGCTTAGGATGAAATTTTGGCATTTTTCTGAAAACATTCAATTTTTGATAAATAGTGAAACCACTAAGTGGTAGGTTAAAAACGGAATTTTGTATAAAACTTAATTTTACCGCTTCTGTGAATGGAATTTCGAAAATCCGATAGACACGGTTAATATCAAGGATTAAAATGTGGTTCAATGAGATGAAAATAATTTTTTGGTGAATAGTAACTTTTTACTTTTTTTACCGCGGTTAATAGTAAATAGGGTAACTAAGGGTAAATATGATATTACTATTACCCTAACACATGTCCTGATTCTATTGGAAAAGTGTAGTTCGACCAAAAACAAACTTAGAAATAAAATATGACCATTTAGGCCCACTTGGATTAGATTAGGACATTTATTATTAATTTATTTAAAGAAGAGTTAAAAGAGTTAAAATCAAAGATTATTTACTAAAACATTTTTAATATAGGGTTATACATAAGATAAATTAGATTGTAAATATTCATTAGAAAGCTAAAACGATTTCCTACATAATGGTATTTTATTTGTAATTTTTAGACATTAAATAATTTAATTTATTTATGACACAATGATGATGCAGTAATTATCTTATTAATGAAATATTGACATAATTGATATTATAAACACCAAAATGAATGTAATTTGAGACTTTTTATGAATTCCACTAATTTTCTAGGTTACTATGATATATTAATGTTGATTTAATCAACTTGGTTCGAACATATAATTCTGTTATGACTTTCACAAAAATCATATATCAAATAGTGTCAAAATTGACACAAAATAGTTTTTAAATCAAATATTATATTATTAATTGTTATTGTATTCCTAAAAATCTAAAGTTCGGCCAAATGACTTAGATAAGGATATATATATTAATAATAAACAATTTGGGGTTCGTTTGGCATGTTATAGTAAGTGTATTAACCATATAGTGAAAGAAAACAAAAAGACACGGTAAAAGTTAAATTATTTAACTTAGAGTTAAATCTAATTGATAAGGTTTAAAATAATATCCAAACATGTCTAAATTTGATTGGTTGATGCGATTACAACCCTATCTCATCTAATCTTTGAATATGAGTCATTTTTGGAGGTTTTTAAGTGGGGTTAGATTTATTATAAATTAATATTTTTAAGAATTCCTAAGGTGCCCCTCTCCTCCCCTATAAAAGGACATCTCCCCCCCTCCTCCTCACACCAATTTGAGAACTCAAGCTCGGCCAACCCCTGCCAAAATATCTTCTCCACTTCCCTAGCAACATCCTAGAGGTTCTGGTCTTTCTCAAAGACCAATTTTAGTGCCCTAAGAGGAGGTCTCCAAAAGGCTCTTCAAAGAAGAGGTAATTACCGTTACCAATTCTTTCATCTTTATTTCTTCTTCCACTTCTTCTTCTTAGGTTGTTTCATTATGAAGTAATAACATCAGTATCACTCATATACTGATATGTTATTATAAGTATGAAACAACCCTATTTCACCATCTATCTATCCTACGGAAAAAGAAATCACCGCCCGTGCGTACGTACGGAATACCGTCTCCACGTCGTGGTGTAATCTATTTTCCACCACCACCTTACATAGATGGGTATAATGGTGTAAAGAATAACTATACATAGTTATTAAAACATCATATTGATTCTGATA